>CM057452.1:225352500-230352500 GCA_016271365.2 Neoceratodus forsteri
TGAGGTGAAAGATTAGTAAGAAAAAAAAAACGTTAAACCTGCCAAGTTGCCTTTTTTTGGTGGTGGGGTTGGGGGGTAGATTTCACCTAAAAACACCTATATATATGATTAAAATGTATGCGCTTTTATAAACATCAACAATGTAGTTGAGCAGTTTGGATCTGCCTCTGCCCATGTAACTGTGTTTTTCCACCTTTTCTCTTTGTTTATAAAGTATTACTATATTGCCTACTTTCTTCATCCTGTTTTTTTTTTCTGTTTTTCCCCACATTCAAGACATAGAATGTTTATCATGGAATGTTTACCATGGAATACAGGGATTCAAAATTCTGCTCAGTTCCACTGGTAGAATGTTACTCTCCTAACACACTGTACACACAGGGTGGGATATTGAGACTGTGCCAGGCTGTGGCACAAGCCTGGGCACAGCGCAACTGGGATGTGCCAGGATGCGGACAGGGTGATATTCAATGGTGCTGCGCCATGGTTCAGCACCATTGAATATCGCTCTGTGGCCACCCAAAATGTGCATGGTGCAGTGGCACTGCATCAGTGCAAGTGGACAGAGATGGGCAGGGGGATGTGCTAGCGCAAGTGCCGTTGTGCTAGGTGCATCACCCGCGATATACAAAAGTACACATGCAAATGGAGCCATAATGCATGCAAGGTGCAAATGGGGCCATTTGCATGTCATTATGGCCCCATTTGCATGCAGGTGCGCCAATCCCCGGCGACTTGTGCCTGGTGTCCTACCAGGCTGCAGCCATCGGGGACCAAAGCCCCCTGCGCAAGCAGCAAAGTGTCCCACTGCCCAATCATGGGCATATGTATCAAATTAAAGATCCAATATCCCTGGTGGTGCAGTGGACCACGTCCAGCCCGATCGCGGGCATTAGTATTGAAATGAAGTCTAATATCTGTGATGGTCCAGTGGACTGTGTCCAGCCTGATCGCAGGCATTAGTATTGAAATAAGGGTCCAATATCCCTGGTGGTCCAGTGGACCGCGTCCAGCCCAATCATGAGCGTCAGTTATAAAAATATTAAAAAACAATCCATCCCTGGTGGTCCAGCAGTACCCCCCTTCCCCACCTGCCCACTGAGCCCCACCACCCCGCTCTCCCACCGGTTAGTGGCGGGCGGCAGCTCCCCACCCGTGAGCCGCTCCCCAACCCGCTGACTGACTGTGTACAGTAGGGCTGTATGCCCATTGGTCCACAGGTGGGCAATGGGCATGCAGCCATACCGTACTACACAGTCCAGAAATTGAATGGATCCCATTCACGTTTCTGGACTGTAGACGGTATGGGTTGTCATGCCCATTGGCCCACACTGTGGACCAATGGGTGCAGCCCTACTGTATGCAGTCATCGGCGGGCGCGGAGCCGGGCCAGGGTGGGGAGTTGCTGCCCGCCGCTGACCAGGGGGAGCGGGGTGGTGGGGTTCAGTGGGCGGTGGGGAGGGAGGTACCGCTGGACCACCAGGGATGGATTGGCTTTTAATATTTTATAACTGACGCTTATGATCGGGCTGGACGAGTCCACTGGACCACCACGGATATTAGACTTCATTTCAATACTAATGCCTACGATCGGGCTGGATGCGGTCCACTGGACCACCAGGGATATTGGACCTTTATTTCAATACTAATGTCAGTGATCATGCATGGGGGGGGCGCTACCACGAAGGGGCCGCCGGAGCTCGGGTGGCCACCGATAGCTGGCAGCTGCCATGTAGTGCCCTGCAATATGGCAGCTCACCTGTGGGTGGCCAGCTGTTGCTCCTTTTATTTTTTGCTCAACTGTGTGCGGCGCAGTTACGTTGCACCTGCATCTGCTCAGCACATCCCGGGCTGAATATTGGGATGCATGGAGTATGCATGGGCACAACCCCCCCCCACTTGCGCTGCATACATTACTAATGCACTCTGGCGCATCGGGATTTGTGCCACGCACATTCCCCTTTTGAATATCGTGCCAGGGCACAACCCTTATGAATATCCCACCCACAGACAACAAAGGCCAGTTTTAGAGCCAGAGACTCCATTATCTCACTGTCAGGGCAAGCAGAAGAGATTTCCCTGATGAGAAGGTAAAGATAGAAGGAGGATTTTTCACTGACAGTAAAGAAACAGTTGTAATGAAAACTATAAACAATACTTAACGTTTCTAATTTGTTTATGTGTGTAAGGAGAGTGTGATGATTAGGTAAACAACATTTAATTAATTTGTTTTATTTTTTATCTAAGGTAGTTTTATTTTTAGAGCCCATTTGAAAGTTTTTACAGTGTAAAGGTAGCAGCCATGTTTGTGATGGAAGATCAGTTCTGGTTGCAGGGGGACTGATAGAAGATAGTTCTGGTTGTAGGAGGACTAATTTGCTCATTGTGTGATGTGGTTTAGGACCAGGATGACTGTGTGTATATGGATGTAACGTACAGTAAGTTGATGTCTCTTGGCCAATGAGATTTCTAGATTTTTTCTTGCCATTATACAGTATATGAAAGCAATAAGACATGACAGGGTGTGGGTTGTTGATTGATAAGTGCACACCCCCTGGTGCATTGTTAGGCACGAGGCGCTTGCGCTGAGTGACTACAGTAGCTGGGTAGTGCTCTTATCAATCAACAACCCACATCCTGAAGTGTCTTATTTCTCTTATAAAATGGGTAACAACTATTTCTATAATAATTTAACAAAACTCTGGACACATTATTAAAGATTTAATAATAGTATGTTATTTTATTTAAATAGGGTGAAAAATAGTCCCCAGACTTGGGTAGAAGAGTGGTAAAATTGACTGAATAGCAGCTCACTAAAAAATGCTAAACCAGTGAGTAGGAGGGACAGCAATGCTTTATTTGAGCAGTTTGGGTCTGCCTCTACCTATGTAACTGTGTTTCCCACCTTTTCTTTTTGTTCATAAAGTATTACTGTATTGCCTACTTTCTTCATCCTGTTTTTATTTTCTGTTTTTTCCCTCATTCAAGACACAGAATGTTTATCATGGAATGTTTACCATGGAATACAGGAATTCAAAATTCTGCTCAGTTCCGCTGGTAGACTGTTACTTTCCTAACATACTGTACACACAGACAACAAAGGCCTGTTTTAGAGCCAGTGACTCAATTATCTCTCTGTCAAGGCAAGCAGAAGAGATTTCCCTGATGAGCAGGTAAAGACAGAAGGGTTTTTTTTTTTCACTGTTAGTAAAGAAACACTTGTAATGAAAACTATAAACAATACTTAATGTTTCTAATTTGTTTATGTGTGTAAGGAGAGTGTGATGATCAGGGAAACAATGTTTACTTGATTTGTTTTATTTTTTATTTAAGGTAGTTTTATTTTTAGGGCCCAGTTGAAGGTTTTTACAGTGTAAAGGTAGCAGCCATGTTTGTGACGGAAGATCAGTTCTGGTTGCAGAGGGATTGATAGAAGATATCAGTTGCTCAATGATATTGCTGCCCTTTCACCTATGGAGGTTAAAGTATTAGGAAAGTAGTGCCTCCTTTCAGTTTGTTGACAGGTAAGGACACGCCTTTTGAACAGTCAGGGTGAAGGATTTATTTTACCCATTTTATAAATATATATATATATATATACATATATATTTATGCAACAGGAGTGGGCTCAAAACTCATTGAATAAATCCATTTATCTTCACAGCCGTTGAATAAATAAAAATTATCCATATAGTAGCTAAGTCACAATCACTCTGGAACTCATTTAGAATGTTTGGCCTCAATAGCAGTACTACCCATATTCAAATGTGAATAACTTCAAAACAAAAAAAAGATAGCATGGTACTGTGAGCATAGAAGTTGTTCAGCACAAAATTATCTACAAAATGAGTGGTGTTTCATTTATAGATACCTTATAGATTTTTTCATAATTAGCAAAAAACAGCAGAAAATGCAAGTTTTTGTTCACTTTTTTGAGTTTACCCAAGGTCAAACAGCACTTATGTAGATAAATCATTTATCTAGCAGCTCAACATTGAATATCCCATATATATATAATATATACATACATGCACACATATACATACACACAAAAACATATACACGCACATACACATATGGCATACAGAGGGTTTAAAGTGAAGTTTACGCAAAGTGAGCAAATATTTCACACAAAATATAATATAGAACTTAGCCTGAGACATTTTCTCAACTATACTCTCAACCAGTTAATGCACTACTTAAACTTTAAAGCCTTCAGTGTTGTAACAGCATTTTATACATGATAATATCAATTGTAAGTTTAAGTGCTGAATAAAAAAACAAAAAAACAAAACTACTTGTTAAGGACCCCCAAGAAAATGAGACCATGAGCCTGATATGTACAGATTTCAATGCAGTGTCAATGTATAACAAACATGTACAGAACCAGTCTAAGGAATCTAAATAAAAACTCATAGGAATAAAATCCCACAGCCCCCCCCTTCCCTGGGAAAGGTAACTAGTAGGAATGAGATATATGTACACGAGTCCTAATGCATCATCATTCACACCAATCTTTGCAATATTTACCCAATGGAATTGAAGAGTTGATTTATATTAACCTTTTCAGGACCTAAGTAATTAATGACACTGGAACTCTCACAGTGTTATACTTGTAGGAAGGGTAAATAAATGCTAGGCAGCTAATGTTTTAGGCATTTTCTGAGGTTGCAAGGGGCATCCTAGGGAATTACAAAGAAACATAGCAGTGTCAACTGCAGTGCTCCCAGATTGAACAAAGCATTTCCCTGTAAGGCAGTCTCCTTTTCCCTGTATTTTCCATGTAAAACTGTTGGAATCTCTCAGGCTTTGCTCCTAATGTTCTTATATCTCCAGAACCTCTTGATGGTATTATAGCATTGTTGCAATATACTGGCACAGCTGGATAGCCTGGCTGAGATGCAGTATGTCATATTCAGTAGGGTCAGACTTTTGTCCATTTTGGCAATGTACTGACACATGATAGCATTGATGAGATGCAGGCTCTCATTTTCAGAGGGGTCCTAATTTTACACATTTCTACAATGTACTGATACAGGTTAGCCTGGCCAAGATGCAGTATCTCATTTTCAGTAGGGGCTTACTTTTACCATGTTTGAGTTCCAGCAGAGGACACAGTATCTAACTGCAGAGCAGTTCCAAATTACATCCTTGGCCATCTCTCCCAATGTGTATATGTGTGTAGCAATGATTTATAGTATTTTCTCTGAAGAGTTGATTTACATTAACCCTTTCAGGGACCTATCAAATTAGTGGCATTGGAACTCTCATGGTTTTATATTTGTAGGAAGGGTAAATGCTAGGCAGCTAATATTTAGGGGGTTTCAGAGGTTGCAATGGGTGTCATAGAGGATTACAAAGAAATCATAGGGGTGTCAACTGCAGTGTTCCCAGACTGAACAAAGCATTTCCCTGTAGGGCAATCTCACTTTTCCTGTGTTTTCCATGTAAAACTGGGACAAAACTCCTGAACATTTTCCTGTATGCTCAAATCAATACATGCATGCAACTAACTTCATTATGCCTGTCAGTAAAATTGCTATAACAAATTTTAAGGCTGTGCAGTGACAGCAATGAGTACCAATGCCCATAGTCTGGGTAACAAGCTTCCTGAATTAGTGGCCTTGATGGAGGAGGAACATCTGGATATTGTGGCAGTCTCAGAAACAAGGTACACACAGAACCATGACTGGGACGTAAACATACCAGGATACACCATCTACAGGAGGGACAGGGAGGGTAAAAGAGGAGGTGGAGTAGCTCTCTACATAAGGGATGGCATCAAAGCAACAGAACAAAAGGGTAAACAGGGAGGTGAGAAAGCACTGTGGGTCAATTTGGAGACAGGCAATGGCACCACAATCCGCACAGGGGTTGTATACAGACCCCCCTCTCAGGGGGAGGAAATGGACAAGAAAATGATAGAAAGTATCCTTAGAATGGCAGAAAAAGGAGAAATATTGCTAATGGGGGATCTGAATATGCCAGATGTTAACTGGAGTGCATTTGCAGCAGCCACTTCTAAGAGTGAGGTCATTTTAGATGCCCTACAGGGGGCATGTCTTAGACAACTAGTATCAGAACCCACTCGAGATGGAGCAATCTTAGACCTGGTACTTTCAAATGGAGAGGGTGAGAGGATCAGAGACTTAGAAGTGGGTAACCATCTGGGAACTAGTGACCATTGAACAGTATGGTTCATGATAAACACAGCAGTAGAGTCAAGCCATATGAAGGCAAAGGTACTGGACTTCAGGAGGGCAGACTTTGCAAAAATGGGTGAGTGCCTAAGGAATGCACTAGCAAATGGGTAGGAAGGAGAGGTGCAAGAACAATGGGGAATAATCAAAAACTGCCATCTCAGAGGCAACAAGCCTTTGTGTGAAGCAAATAAACAAAGCAAAATGATGTAAGAAACCACTATGGTTCTCAAAGGTGGTGGCAGGTAAGGTTAGGGAGAAAAAGAGAGCATTCAGGAAGTACAAGGAATCACAGAAGGAGCAGAACAGAGAATTGTATCAGTTAAAGCAAAAGGAAGCAGGAAAGGCAGTCAGAACAGGAAAGGCCCAAACTGAGGAAAAGATAGCCAACTCAGTTAAGAAGGGGGATAAAACGTTTTATAGATACATCAGGGAGCAAAGGAAGACCAAGGGAGGGATAGTGAGACTTAATGAAGGGGAGGGGGTGGGCAGAGGGTGACTGTGAAAAGGCAGATACTTTTGCTCAGTATTCACAAATGAAGAGGGGGAGGTACCTAAACCAAACAATAGAAACATGCTGGATGTGGGGGTTGACACCAGCCCTTTTACAGAAGAAAGGGTTCCTAAACCAAACAATAGAAACACATTGGATACAGGTGTAACCCCCAGGGGGTGCTATCCCAAGGGCTACTACCCCTGCCTGCTTTGCCACTATCAGGTTGCGGGGCCTGGATCCAATGGCGGGTGCCTCCACCCAGAGGTCAGGGTTGGAACAGTCGAGAACAACTCGGTCACAGCCCTCTAGGTCACTGCAATCCCTCTTTCCTTCCACTAGTGGCCCACGAATGCTTCCCACACCACCATTATGACTTACACTTACCCCCAGATTGGAGTGGCCAACTGGGTGCTGAAGATCCCCTGTAAAATAAGATGCAGTAATACCATAACCCATGCACACAAGGGTAGCACAAACATGCAGTTTAGACAGTATACCTTGCAAACAACAAATCTGATTTATTGAAGGGAAAATATCAAGGTTGGGGGAAATCAGGTTGATTAGCTTAACACTCTACTATATCAGGGTACTGTGCACAGGCCAGACCTGTAAGTCACTGTTTCTGGGTACCCAGGCAATAAGAGGCTAGCCTATTCGGTGCAGCTGGTTGGGGCCCTGATGAAGAAAACAAGTATTCGATACCCAAATTGATTAAGCAGAGCCAGCAGGCTCAGTTCATGCAGCCAATGGAGCAGCCAGACAGATCTTGCCCTCAAATGAACATCTGACATGGAGCTACCCTGATTTAGTACTCAGGACTCCTGCAGAAAGATCCCTCTCTCACCACTTGCAGGACATAGCCTGTGATCCAAACACTTCTCCACACATTTATATGTAGAACAGAGGGGTACCATACCAGGCAGCTGCTTTAGACTCCTGATCACTTTCACTGCACAAACCGGGTGACGCAACACAGCTTCACTTGTCCTGACAGACCGAGCGTGATTGAAGCAGATTCTCCAGTCCTCTACAGGGTGAGCCTGGTAGGTAGCTGTACATGTACAGCCTCCTCTGCCTGCACACCACAGTGGATCTTGTCCGGTTCCTTCTGGGGGTACTGGCACCCGACTTCTCGGCCTTTTCACACACGCTTCCCGCGCGAACACTTTTACAGCGCAGGAGCCCAGAGCTCCTTCTCTCTTCAAGACCATAATGACTCTGCCCTTTCAGAACAGTTCAGGGTAGTTTCCTTTCGGCTCCACTGACTCCGGTTGGCTTCTTCCTTCTGACAGTCACAGCCTACACCCTCTATTGGTGCAAAAAAGGTGCCAGGGTCCAAACTACACTTCCCAGAAGCACCTACCATATATTTCCCTTTTAGGCAGGCTCCGGGTGGGGGTCCAAGTTCTGGTTGGCTCAAGCGGTCTCCATTTTAAGATCCCACCTTTCCCAATTGGCCCATCTCAGCAGTTCAGGTCCAAAATGGAGGGGCCAAATGCACAGAGTCCCAGCTGCAATAAAGGCAAGTTAAACAAACTGCATTTCCTCTATTACGCTACATGTTTCCCAGCAAACAGTTACATCCTTAAATTAGGCTCCCTCTGCTCTCTTAGCGACTGCAGAAACAGAGTGATTTAAACAGCAGCTCGGGTGGGATTCAAGCATTAAACCCACAACCCCCCCTTATACAAGCTAATCAAGCCTGCGAGCAGGCAGTCCTTAAAGAGACAGTACCAGAGGCTCTAAGAGCACTCACAGCGCCCGCATTTAAGCAGCATTACGCCGAACACCAGTCAGGCAGGGAGCACTTAGGCAAGCTCCGAGAAGGCTTTTAGGAACCTCCATTTGTAGGGGGGGGTTACAAGGGGGTTGACACCAGGCCTTTCACAGAAGAAAGGGTTCCGAAGGAACTCTTAAAACTGAAGGTGGACAAAGCAATGGGACCTGATGGGATTCATCCCAGAATTCTAAAAGAACTAAGGGTAGAACTAGTGACACTGCTGACTACCCTCTTTAACAAATCATGGGAGGATTGGGTGGTACCTGAAGACTGGAGGAGGGCAGATGTTATTCCACTTCACAAAAGTGGGAGCAGGGTAGAAGCAGGAAACTACAGACCTGTTAGTTTAACCTCAGTGATTGGGAAAATGATGGAATCACTTCTGAAGGAAAGAATTGTTGAGTACCTAGAGACCAGAGGAGCTCGCGACCCAAGGCGGCATGGATTCACAGCAGAAATGTCATGTCAGATGAATCTAATAGATTTCTTTGACTAGGTGACCAAAGTAATAGATCAGGGAGGGGCTGTAGACATGGCCTACCTAGACTTTAGCAAAGCATTTGACATAGTCCCACACAAAAGATTAATATATAAGTTGGCCAGCCTGGGAGTGGGTCCCAGGATGGTAGCCTGGGTAAAGAATTGGCTGGAAAACAGGACACAGAGGGTAATAGTAAACAGAGTCCACTCTGAAGAAAGGGGGGTTACTAGTGGAGTACCGCAGGGTTCAATACTAGGACCGGTCCTCTTTAATGTCTTTATAAGCAACATTGCAGAGGGACTGGAAAGAAAAGTATGTCTCTTTGCAGACGACACAAAGATCTGCAACAGAGTTGATACACAAGGTGGGGTGGAAAGGATGAGAATGGCCTTGGCAAGGTTGGAGGAATGGTCAGATGTATGGCAGCTTAGATTCAATGCTAAGAAGTGCAAAGTAATGCACCTGGGAAATAAAAACCCAGGGGAAGAGTACACAATGGGGGGTGAGATACTAACAACAGCAATGGATAGGGATCTGGGAGTAGTCATATCAGATGACCTAAAGGTGAGCAAGCAATGTGAGAAGGCAGTAAGTAGGGCTGGTGGGATACTGGGATGCATAGGGAGAAGCATCACCAGTAGAAAACAGGAAGTTGTTATCCCTCTGTACAGACAGTTGCTGAGACCCCATCTGGAGTACTGCGTGCAGTTCAGGAGACCCAATCTCCGCAAAGACATAGACAGGATGGAGGCAGTCCAGAGGAGGGCAACTAAAATGGTGCAGGGTCTGCACCAGAAGACATATCAAGAGAGACTTAAGGATCTTAATATGTATAGCCTCGAGGAGCGGAGGGAGAGGGGGCATGATAGAAACTTTCAAGTGCCTCAAGGGAATCAACAAAGTCCAAGAAGATAGCATCTTTCAGAAAAAGAGGTGTGCAAGAACAAGGGGGCACAATTTAAAGCTAGAGGGGGGACAGCTCAGAGGTAATGTGAGGAAGTATTTTTTCACAGAGAGGGTTGTGGATGCACGGAACAGCCTTCCTGAGGAGGTTGTGGAGTCAAAAATAGTGGTGGAATTCAAGAATGTATGGGACAGTCATAAGGCAATTCTAGGGGGTGGAGTTGGAAGAAGGAGGGCTGTTGGTTAGCTAGGATCTGCAGCTTATCCATTAGGTAGGGAAATGGGCAGACTGGGTGGGCGAAGCGATCCTTATCTGCCATCAAATTCTATGTTTCTATGTATGTTTCTATGTGTTAGGTGCTCTTTAGCCCTGTTACAATGTACTGACATAAGATAGCCTGGCTGAGATGCAGTATGTCATATTCAGTGGGCTCATACTTTTATCCATTCTGGCATAGTACTGACACAGGTCAGGTTTGTTGAGATGCAATATCTCATTTTCAGGGGGTCCTAATTTTACCGATTTTTACAATGTACTGATACAGCTTAGCCTGGGTGAGATGCAGTGTCTCATTTTCAGTGGGGTCTTACTTTTACCCATGTCTGCATCTGCGTGCAATGTACTGACACAGGACAGATTTGCTGAGATATGAATGGCCGCTGTGTGCAACATGGCGGTGCTGACAAACTATGCATATGTAAGTATCACACACATGTAGTTACGCCAGTGCTGCCATGATATGGCTGACTCCAGAGCAAACTGCACATGTGTGAGTATCAATCATGTGCAGTTCTGTAATCACAGCAGTATCAGTTACATCTGACTGTGGTGTGGCAAGAGCACGACATATTCTTTTCAACACTCTTGCCACTCGTAAAAGCTCTCCACAGCTGTATTGGCTCAATGCTGGCAAAGGCTAATCGATGAGTAACAATGGGGACCACTCAACTGTCTTCACGTCCACTGGCTCTATTGGCAGGTCATTTTAGAAGGCCACCACCTTCTGGAACAAAATATGCTTCCTAATGTTACCCCTAAATTTGCCATCTGTTACCTTCAGAGCATGTCCCTGTGTCCTGCTGGAGAACATATCCATATGTTCAGTCCTGTCAATATCCCTGAGATTGGGAAGACAGAGTTCATGTCCCATCTCAGTCTGCTGTTCCACAGGGGCAAGCAAAAGGATGAGGCGCACCCACATATGGTAGAAAGCACCAGGACCACAAAAATATTATTCCAAGTCCTTTATTTAACTGAAGTGCATTTTTCAATATTTTAAACCCAGATTCCACTCCTGCAGCCCTATTGGCTCTGGCCAGAGTTTGTTCATACACTGAGCAGCCACATAGGCAGTGTCTGGCACCTTCCTACTTCTTTCAACAAAACTGTATTTAAAATAAGTTTTGCCTTAGACCCTGAACCTTGCCCTGCAGTGCACTGCATTGCTCATGTTTTGTCTTTAAAAACACTTATAGAGCTAGGGTATTGCCTAAAACTAATATTAGTTTTTAAATGGCATCAACCATTGCCTTCTATATCAGAGCTACTTTTTTATGTTGGCTTACACGCGCGCGCAAGCAACATCTTGCGATAGTAGCATATTTCACACGCAAGCAACATCTTGTGGTAGTAGCACATTTCAGAGGTGTGTCAGTGTTGTGGCCAATGCAAGGGATGCTTTAGTGGGTGCATCCCTCAGCTGCCAATCAGTGAGCATGCTGGCGATGACAGGAAACTTCAAAGAGAGCCAAAAACTGGTTCTATGTGATAATAGCGACTGCACAAAGGTGATCGCTATTATCATGATCTGCATTATCACCAAAACATTTTCAGCAATATGCAAAAAAGGCTACCAGGAATTGTGCATGCAGGAAGGCTGTGCACCCCCCGCACCCCCCACACTCCCCTAAATAAAGATTCTCAACTCCAGGGGGGTGCATGTCTGGGAGTGGGGCACATCCCAGTTAAAAAAAAATCTAAGTCTCACAGCTGCAGAAAGCGCAAAATGAACACTTGCCCCCAGTCCTGAACCCAGGACCTGCTCCATCAGAGCCAACCACCCTACCCACCACACCACGCCACACGGTTGGCTCAGCAGAAGTAGGCTCACCACAGGGTCACATCCCTGTTCCCCATCCCTCCATGTCCTGTCGCCCACTCTCCCTTCCTGTCGCCCACCCTAACCTCACAGTCACAACGTTCGCCGTCCCCCTACAGTCGCCCACAATGATAGCACCATCATATGGATTGCCGTTATGACAGTCATCCATATGCGGTCGCTATCATCACGGTGTACAGAAAAACTTGAAAGAAATGTGCCACTGCAATCATGAACAGTTTCATCATTGCAGTGACACTTCCCCCCTCTCACAACCATGTCAGCTCCTGCAGCTGAGCACTCTGTCCCCTGGTCTTGCTCCAGGAGCAAGCGGTTAGCTCCTGCTGCTGAGCACTCGGAGGTGAGCTTTGCTTCAGGAGTAAGGCGTTTGTTTAGTGTGCTTTTCCTGGTGACTCATTTCAATAAATATGGTGGCTCCTTCCACTTGCCACACACTCCCCTGAAAGCCGACATTGGGGTGCCCAATCCCCGTGTCAGCATGTATCCCCTTCCCCCCATTAATGTGACAGACTGGAAGCCCACCCCAGTGTGCTGAAATCATGGTTTAATGTTTCCGACACTGGGATGCCCACTCCCAGTGTCAGATGCATCCCCCAGCCCAAACCCATGTGTGTTATTTGCTTGACATTGGGGTGCCCAAGCCCTGTGTCAGCATGCACTCTCCCCCACAATGTTGTGGCTCACTGGGAGCCCACCCCAGTGTACCTAAATGCCACACACCCCCAGCCCAAACCCATCTGTGTTATTTGCCGACATCAGGGTGCCCAATCCCTGTGTCAGCAAGCACTCCCCCCCACACACACACACTGTTGTGGCACACTGGAAGCCCACCCAGTGTGTCTAAATTCCTTTAATTTTTTTTCACTGTAAAATAAAGAAAACAGTCCCCCGAAGGTTTTTTTTTTACCTGTAAACAGAAAACTGTCCATCATTGTGTCCCCTGTCCCCTGTCCCCTCCCCCATCCCAACCCTCCCTCTTGTGAACGTCACTGTCATTTTGTTTCTTGGTCCCAAAATGTGATTTCGCTGTCACTGCGTGGAATAACCTTTCGGGACTGATTAACAAAATGATAGTACCACCATTCATGAGGTGGGGTCCCACAAAGCCCATGTTGAAAATTTGCTGAAAAAATTCCAAAAAATGACCATGTTAAGGACGTGCATTGCACACTATGTAGGCATGCTCGTAACTTCAACAGTTGTTTATATTCTCACTCCAAATTTTCAGCATTGCCATTTTGTCCCACCTCCTTATGAACAGTATAGCAGTCATTTTTCAGATCCTGACCAAAATGTGTTTTCACACCTGTGGAACAAAATGGCACAGTTGCTGTGGGAAATCAACTTTTGGGACAGATTAGCACAATCGCAGTTCATGAGGGGAGGTCCCAAAATGTCCATGTTGAAAATTTTGATGGAAAAAGTCCAAAAAATGATTGCGTTACAGGCATGCATTGCACAGTTTCTATGCACGCTCTTAACTTCACCAATTTTTCATATTTTCACTCCAGATTTTCAACATTGCCATTTTGTCACACCTCCTCATGAACAGTATAGCTGTCATTTTTCACATCCTGCCAAAAATGTGTTTCCGCACCTGTGGAGCTGAATTTGCGCAGTCGCTGTGCGAAATCACCTTTCAGTATTGAATAATAAAATGATAGTGCCACTGTTCATGAGGTGGGGTCCCAAAAAGCCCATGTTGAAAATTTGAAGTAAAAATACCAACAGACGCCCAGTGTGTTAGGGTTTCCAATCATAACACTCTACCCTGTAGAGACTGAGAGGTGAAAGGTGTGTGACTTGGGTTCTTCTGCCACAATGCTCACAGCATTCCACCGCCACCCTGCAGCCATTGACAGGCATCAAGATGTGCCTTAGGGTCTTCAGCCCTAACGGTCACCCCATTCTCCTATACTGCACCCATCTCAGCTTATTTCCTTATGGAATGGGGTGAGCCTAAGAGCTGAAGACCCCAAAGCACACCGCAACACCTGTCAGTGTCTGCAGGGTGAGGTGGAATGGCATAAGCGTTATTATGGCCAATGGCCCAAAGGCACACCCCCAACGCCATTCAGTCTCTGCAGGGTGGAGGTGGAGTTGGCGTTTCTTCAATACGTTACTGCCATTCCTATCATGCATCTCTCTAACTCATGCACTACCAATGCCAGTGCCAGCAAGTCAACATTTGGCATTGACAAATGCTTGTTTTCCTTTCCCTTTGGTTAATAAGAAGAATTATTACCTGGTTATTAGTAGGTGTGATGTGTGGAATAGTACTCTCCCTGGCAGCTGACATATTTAGCTCTGTTCCCCCCATTACACAGTCAGCATTGTAACCTCACTGATTGTGACATCACTGCTGCTTAGTAACAGCCACTAAGTAGCTGACAGGTCAGTTGCCTGTGATATCACTGCCAGTGAGATCACACTGCTGATGATGTAGTGGGGGGGAGCAGAGATAGATACGTCAGCTGCCAGGCTGAGAGCTGTTACACACTCCGAGTGCAATATTATCACATAAAAAACTTTCTAATGAGCAAAAGGAAAAAGAAAAATACTTCAGAAATAAAAAGCTACAACTGACAACTACTTAAAATTTATATACTTTTTCTGTCTGTCTGTTTTGGTTCCACTAGCTCTTTAAAGTTCCATACTTCTCTTCAGGCTTAAGCTCTCAGCATCCCTATCACAGTAGCAAGAGAGGAGGTGAGTCTATATGCTTTGCCTCCAGGACTGCCACACAAACAAACATCATGTTACTGTAAGCGTGGCAGTTTAGTTCACAGCACTCACAGTCAGTTTGGCATGCTCCTCATGTTTGCAGTTGACCTGCTGCTGGTATGTTACTTAAACAGGCTCCTGTCACAACCGTCTGCCAACAAGAAACAGCACACCATGAGAGATAGCCTGAGGGGGGTCCAGACTCTGTACTCTTTACAGCCACTAGCCAGCCACAATGCCACATCCAGCTGTGGGGTCAGGGACTGAGGACACTGTCCTATGAGTGAGCGACCGGGTGAAAAGCTATATCAGGTTGGAGGAGTGGAGAGTTCATTGATTCTTTTCCTCCGATCTGTGACAGTGCCACTGCCTGTCTGCCTCCAAGTAACATCTAAATTTTATCTGTGATGCTGGCCTGGTTAAAAAGTTCTAATTGTGCGGGGGGGGAGGCGGGGGGAGGTTGGCAGGTAAAAAGCTATGGCAAGAGATGGCAGAAAGCAGAGCATGAGAGTGGGTTGTTCAACTTAAAGTGAATAAAAACCAGCGTGATTATTGTTACTGTATTTCTTGCTGTCGGCTGCTATGTTGTTTCTCTGTATATTTCCATTTGCCTGGACTACTACTTGTCTAGAAATAGTTATAAATAAGCATTTGTCAATGCTGAACATTTGATGCTTGGTAAACAATTTTTATTTTTATTTTGACCCCAACTTTTGAAGATAATTGTTTTAGGATTCACCTTATAGAGCTTACTCCAGAGCAGGCTTATTGTGTGGTGTTGTCTACAGTAGCATATCATGGTCAGATTGCAATATTTTATGCAATCCCACTATTTCTGACACTAATACAGTGTCAATATGTGCCCCTGTACAAAAGCCCTTGATTGAAATGTGACATTGCGTTTCTTTCACAAGGGGCTCAGGGACATGACATCATGCAGCTATGCAATCTAGACATAACAAAAGGGCATACATTGGAAGCAAGGCAGACATGTTTTCCCCATAAAATGAATCATAAATCATAATGCAGCTGTTCAACAGTGACTGCAGTGCCCTGTAAATGATGCATGCCTGACTCTGTGACATGTTATGTCCCGGAGCCCCTTGTGACAGAACTGCGATGTTGCATCTCAATCACGGGCTCCTGCACAGGGGCACACACTTGCTATGTTTACATGTACTGGGAATCGATTACTCTATAGTAATTGGGGAGCATTTTCTCCTGTAGGGAAACCCTGTTATAACACGTGCTGGGTTTCTCTCACTCCACGCATGTGCAAGCTTCTTTTCTTCCCTTTCTTAGCACTCACTACCACGCCACCAGCAGCACTCAGCAGTAAGTAAATAAATAAAAACAACACCTCAGTCTCAACTTTAAAGTTAACCAACCCTCGTTCCTTAGACATGTGGTCTTTGAGTAAACCTTTGGTTTTTTTATTTTTTTTTAAACGAAAAAAAAAACAGAAAGTTTTCTGTAGCCGCGGGCATCAGACAGCGCTTTATGCCAACCACAGACCAAGACTGAACACCAGTGTATTTTTATTTTATATGATTGCTGTGGCGAGAAAATGCTCACCAGCAATTATATAAAATAAAGGATGGGGTTGTGTGTAAAACTCGATTTTACTCACACCTTCTCTGTGGCATGCTTTTTATAAACCCTTTGGGCTTTGCCCTCGGGGTTTATGTAGCATCTCATACCTCAGGCGTGTATAAAATCTTGTTACACATACCAACCCATCCTTTATTCTCTAGGTAATCAATTCACTTCATTCAGATTGCAATCCTTTTTGGTTTACATGCTGTTGGATTGATGAGAATGAACTGAATTGATTACAAGGTGGCTGGTTCCATTACATGTAAACACACAGCAATTGAGGGTTTTGAATCTGGTTGCATTTCTTTTGCTGCAGTTTAAACAGTAAGTACAGCAGAGTCAATTCACAATCAGGTTTACATGTGCAAAGTAACTGGGTTCGAAATAACTGATGCACTTGAACCACTGCAGTTGAATCTGGTTCAGACTGAAACAGGAACCTAACTCAGAATTAGTTTACATGAGCTTTCAATTGAAGAATGCAGCACTGATTCCGCTGAAATTGGAGTCTGAACCTAATTCCAGTGTGCATATAAACAAGACAAGTTACACTTACCTTGTTTACATGTGCGCTGCGATTCAGGAATAGGGATCGGTGCTGGTGGTTCCGATTGCAATGCTGTTCAGTATACATGAACAGTTCATTCCAGTTCCAGAGACACAATTCAGTTTACATATGTGTCTCCAGAATACCGACAATGGATACAGAATTAATGTGAGCATGCTCAGTACATGCTGATGTGCTTTTGCAAGGGAGGATCGATTACAATCATATGCCTCCAAAAAGGATCAGACAACTGATCCAGTTTACATGCAGTGCACAATGAGGTTCTACAGGCACTGATTTCTGTGAACCCCATATTTTCAACCCGGTTTGAGAAGCAACCTGGTTAAAGCACTGATCGGGTTTACACGTATCTATAAACTGCAATATTTTCTTCAATTCCCATTTTTTCAGTGCTTGAACTGGGTTACAGTGCACATGTAAATGTAACAATTATATTAGTGTCAGAAACAGTGGGACTGCATAAAATATTGCAATTTGAACATGATATTCTGTAGACAGCACTACGCAATAAGCCTGCACACAGACTAAAGTGCTCCATGAGACTGCAGATATTTACATCGAGAGTGCCAAAAGGAAAAACAAAACTTGCAGAACCACCAATAACTGAGGTACACAACTGACACATAGAGGGATACAATTGCAATAGGAGCCGACTTATCCCTAACAAGTTAAGCCAACCGCAAGGGTAAAAATGACCACCAGCTCAAATGCATCTATGTTAAAACAGGTCCAGGTACAGTGCAAACAAACCATCACAAGCAAGACTGAAAAGTATAAAAGTATACAAAACATATACATCAAAACACACACACACACACACACACACACTGCATAAATAAATAAAATATACCTAGAGCATTTCCACAACACAGGACAGATACAAGCAGTACAAAACAATGGGCCCTGGAGGTTATCTGGCAAGCAAAGGAATCATGTGGTGACAGATGAACAGGGATGACAGGAAACATCTCCTAAAGTAAATCACTGTGTGCCTCACTGTAGGGGATAGGCAAGGGAAGGTCCCCCATTATGATAAAGATCTACTTGAATTCAGAAATTTCAGACAATTATTTTTTAGACTTTGTTCCCACACACAATACTTTTCAGGACAACTTGATCCCGAGAGCAAGATGTGTCTACCGTCTATGCTGGCTAAATGCACCAAAAACCTCCCATTACACCATCAAAACAGCTGAATGCCCAGAAATCGCAAGTCACCTGAAGATTACACAGATTAAACTATAGTGTGGCATAGCACAAATGTTACTCGCTGTACAACGCTTCCAACAAATGCCTCTTACCTAAGCAGTAGAGCAGCTGAGAGGTCCACGGGTCTCGTTACCTAGTGGCTGCAGATCAGAGGGTCAGTGACTTTTTATTGATTAAGTCAGCGTTATAGAGATTGATAAAGGAAGGGACTGGCAATATTGGGAGAGTACTTTATAACTCCCCCCAATGGCTATCCCACTGTGCATTGCCCAAAGCAGACCCCCAATTCAATAAAACACAGCACACAGGTCTTTGGAATAGAAAAGGCTGCAGCTCTTTTACAGTACTTAATCAAAATTCTGAATTACAGGTAATACTTCACATTCAGATACAGATATAAATATGTACATTACATTCATCACAGATATATACACTTTGCAATCTATAAATCCTAATTCTGTATACATAGACACATAGACAGTGTCGGCAGATAAGGGCCTATGGCCCACCCAGTCTGCCCATTTGAGCTTGTAAGTTCAGTTTATGTTTTCCTAGAAGTCTGTTGCCCCTTACACCTGACCTCCAGAATTCCTTTATGTCTATCCCATGCATTCTTAAATCCTGTGATTGTTTCAGCCCCCACCACTTCCTCTGGCAGGGTGTTCCACTTGTCCACCACCCGTTCTGTGAAGAAATTCTTCCTCACGTTTCCTCTGAATCGTCCTCCCTCCAACTTCATCCCCTGCCGTCTAGTCCTGGAACATCTTTTTCGCTTAAAAATAGTGTATTCCTGCACCCTGTTCCTCCCTGTAAGATACTTGTATGTCTCTATCATATCCCCTCTCTCCCTCCTTTCCTCCAGGGAGTACATGTTCAGTTCCTTCAACCTGTCTTCATAGGACATGTGATGCAATCCATGCACCATCTTTGTTGCCCTCCTCTGAACCTTCTCTACCCTGTCTATTGTCCTTACGTAGGTATGGTCTCCAGAACTGTACACTGTACTCCAGGTGGGAGCCTCACTAGTGTCTTGTATGGTGGAATTATGACCTCCTTTTTCCTGCTGGTGATGCCCCTGCCTATGCATCCCAGCATCCTATTTCTTTACCTGCTGCCTTGTCACACTGTTTCCCTACCTTGAGGTCATCAGAGATGATAACCCAAGATCCTTTCCTGCTTGGTGCATGCTATATCCTCACCCCCAACTGATATATTGTGCCAGGGTTTTTGTGCCCCATATGCATTATCTTGCACTTCTTTGCATTGAATTTCAACTGCCAAACCCCTGACCATTCTTCAAGTTTCATGGTCCCTTCTTATTCTGTCTACACCCTCTGGTGTCGTCACTCTGTTACAGAGCTTTGTGTCATCAGCGAACAGTGAAATTCTGCCTTCTAGGTCCTCCGCAATGTCACTGATGAAGATGTTGAATAGGACCGGTCCCAGCACTGATCCCTGTGGTACCCCACTGGTCACTCTTCCCTCTGTGGAGTGACAGCCATTTACCACCACCCTCTGTGTCCTGCCACCCAGCCAGTTACCTACCCACCACACTACTGTCCTGCCCACACCCATATTCCCCAATTTGTGTAATAGTCTTCTATGTGGCACAGTGTCAAAGGCCTTGCTGAAGTCCAGATAGGCCATGTCCACTGCCCTCCCCTGATCCACCTCCCTAGTCACCCAGTCAAAAAATTCAATGAGGTTGGTCTGACATGACCTCCCCCTAGTGAAACCATGCTGCCTTGGGTCCTGTAGTCCATTGACAACCAGATGTTCCACCAATCTCTCCTTCAGTAGTGCTTCCATGATCTTCCCCACTACCGAGGTGAGGCTGACTGGTCTGTAGTTCCCTGCTTCCTCTTTGTTCCCACTTTTGTATATGGGGACTACATCTGCTGTCCTCCAGTCTTTGGGTACCTCCCTGATTCCAATGATCAGCTAAACAGGATAGTCGAGGCTCAGACACCACCTCTCTTAGTTCTTTAAGGACCTCGAGGTGCACCCCATCTGGCCCCATTGCTTACCAACTCTGATACTTCCGTTCCTTGCAGGACCCTTTCGTGTAAAGGGACTTGTGTCCATTTCTGCACCATTCTCACCCCTTGTACTCCCTTCAGACCCATTACCCTCCTCTTCCTCAGTAAAGACTGAGCAGAAATACCTGTTCAATATGTCAGCTTTACTGTTGTCACCCTCAATGCAGCCCCCATCCTCCCCCTTCAGTCTCACTATCCCTCCCTTTGCCTTTCTTTTTTCACTTATGTACCTGTAAAAGGTTTTGTCCCCTCTACCCACTGACTTTGCAAAGTGTTCTTCTGTCTGAGCTTTGGCTTCCCTTACTGACCTCCCTGCCTCCCTTTGCGTCTCCTGGTACTTCTCCCTATCCCCTTCTGCCTGTGTCTTTTTGTATTGCCTGAATGCAATCTTTTTGGCTTTCACTTTCTTTGCTACCTCTTTGGAAAACCATAATGGTCTCCTCTTACTTTTCCTCTTGCTAACTGCTTAATGCATAATTCTTGTTCTTGTAATCCCATTTTAAATACTGCCCACTGTTCCTCAACCCCTGATTCCTGCCCCATTCCCTTGATGCCTCTTTCAAGTATCTCCCCATTTTCCCAAAGTCTGCCCCCTAAATCCAGGATACGTGTTTTTGTGTGGTTTGGTTCTGCTCTTTCTGTGATTTCAAACCACAATGACTGGTGGTCACTGTTCCCCAGGTGCTTCCCACTGTTAGCCCCATCACACTGTCCCTGTTTGTGAGCACAAGGTCCAGTATTGTCTTCGCCGAGTTGGTTCCATAACCAGTTGCTTGAGGAAGGCACCCTGAAGGGAGTCCAGGATAAATCTGCTCCTAGTTGATGCTGCTGCTGGGATGCTCCAGTCCACGTTTGGAATATTGAAGTCTCCAACCAGTACTACCTCACCCTTGTCTGCCATCCTTTGGATGGCTAGCATCAGCTCCTTATCTGTTTCTTCCTCCTGGGCTGGTGGTCTATAGACCACACCTGTGCGGATGGCTGGACCCATTTTTCTTTCCAGCTTAACCCACAGTATCTCTCCCCCATTTTGTTCCTCCTGGATCTCTGTGGCCCTTATGTCATTTTTCACATACAGTGCCCTCCTCTCCTTCCTGCCTGCTCTGTCTCTTCTGAATATGTTGTAGCCAAGTATGGCCATCTCCCAGTCGTGGTTATCATTACACCAGGTTTCAGTGATGGCCACAATGTCCAGGTCTGACTGCACCATGACAGCCTCCAGATCTTCCATGTTGTTGCTAAGGCTCCTGGCATTTGCACACATGGCTTTCCATGATTTGACCTCCCTAGACTGTTTCACTGTTCTACTCCAGCCCCTTCCTTGGTTGTCCTTTATCCCTGGTTCTCCTTGCTGTCTGCCCTTCTGCTGAATTTTGCCCCTTTTCTGCCTATCCACCTCTTGGGTGCTAATCTCCATCTTTTGCACACTGCTTTGTAGAGATAGCCACTCCTCTGGTTCACTGGTTCCACTGCTAGCTGTGGGGGTGAGCAAGTAGGTACCCTCCTTGCTGGCCTGCCACCCCTCTTGCTAGTTTAAATGCTTGTCAGTGTAGCATTTAAACTTATCATTAGGCTGGATTCCCTCCAGGATGGATGCAGGCTGTCAGGCTTGAACAAACCTCCATCCCTCCAGGTGGGTCCCCAGTCACCAATGAATCCAAACTCTTCCTCACAGCACCAGTTCTTCAACCATGAGTTAAAGTTCCTGGTGCATGCACTCCTATGCTCTCCCTTGCCTCTCGCAGGTAGTACTTCTGAGAAAGTGACAGAAGTAGCTACTTGCTTGAGACCCCTCCCCAATTTCCTAAACTCTTCCTGAACTTCCTTTGGCTCCCCATTTGCTAGGTCATTAGTACCTAGGTGGATACATCAAGTGTCACCCTACAGTAAGACCCCTTGGGCAGCAAATTCATGTTTGTGCTGACCCCCGTTCCTTCATCCAATTCTTTGAGAGGAACTCTGGCCCATTAGTCAAACAGACCCATTGAGGGCCTTGTCTTCCTTCAGGACAGTTCCCCTCCCCATCTTCCCCGAATTTAGGACCTCCTAGACCCTTTGACATGGAGCATGCCCATCAGGGGCTGCATTCCCCATCTCAGAATCTTGGCTCCCAGCGTTTCGGGGCATGCCCCACATGGGTGCCTTCATCCCTGGGTCCATGAAGCATGCCCATCCTAGGGTCGTATATCTCCCTGGTGACACCCAATCGTAGCTTCTCTTTTTATGTCAGGAGACTCACTTACCCAGGGTCAGCCATGAATTACCGCCTCTTATTACTCTGATATAAGCTCTTATCTTGTGTACCACTTGAGCTGTGACAGCTCCAGTGCTGTGGCCTGGCAGCCTGGGGTGGGAGGGTGGGAGTGTAAACAGCTGAGGAACGGTTCCAAAAGGGTGAAATCCCCCAGGACCACTCTTTAAAAGACCCTGCCAAGCTCCTCCTTGCAGGAGCCAACAAGGCCAGCCCTCTCCGTGGAGCCCCCACTGATAAGGCCAGTCACCAAGGGGCTGCCTCTTCTCCTTTTCGGTGGGCGGTGCTCCTAACCCCACCTTCTTGGGGGCCATCGGCAACTCGCCCCCCCCCCCGGTGAGAGGCCAGGAGGCCATTGCCAAAAGCGGACCCTCAATTCAATAAAACACACCACACAGCTCTTTGGAATAGAAAAGACCGCAGCTCTTTTACTTAATCAAAATTCTGAATTACAGGTAATACTTCACATTCAGATACAGATATAAATATGTACATTATATTCATCACATATATATGCACATTACAATCTATAAATCCTAATTCTATATACATCAGGTATTATCCTACAGTAAGACCCCTTGGGCAGCAAATTCATGTTTGTGCTGACCCCCCCGGCTCCTTCATCCAATTCTTTGAGAGGAACTCTGGCCCATTAGTCAAACAGACCCATTGAGGGCTATGTCTTCCTTCAGGACAGTTCCCCTCCCCATCTTCCCCGAATTTAGGGCCTCCTAGATGCTTTGACATGGAGCATGCCCATCAGGGGCCACACTCCCTGTCTCAGAATCTTGGCTCCCAGAGTTTCGGTGCATGCCCCACATGGGTGCCTTCATCCCCGGTTCCCCGAAGCATACCCATCCTAAAGTCGTGTATCTCCCTGGTGACACCCAATCTCAGCTTCTCTTTTTATGTCAGGAGCCTCACTTGCCCAGGGTCAGCCATGAATTACCTCCTCTTATTACTCCGATATAAGCTCTTATCTTGTGTACCACTTGAGCTGCCACAGCTCTAGTGCTGCAGCCTGACAGACTGGGGTGGGAGTGTACACAGCTGAGGAGCGGTTCCAAAAGGGTGAAATCCTCTGGGACCACTCTTTAAAAGACCCTGCCAAGCTCCTCCTTGCAGAAGCTGACAGGGCCAGCCTTCTCTGTGGAGCCCCCACTGATAGGGCCAATCACCAAGGGGCCGCCTCTTCCCCTTTTCATTGGGCGGTGCTCCTAACCCCACCTTCTTGGGGGCTGTCGGCAACTCATCCCCCCCCCCCGGTGAGAGGCCGGGAAGCCATTGCCCAAAGTGGACCCTCAATTCAATAAAACACACCACACAGGTCTTTGGAATAGAAAAGGCCTCAGCTCTTTTACTTAATCAAAATTCTGAATTACAGGTAATGCTTCACATTCAGATACAGATATAAATATGTACATTACATTCATCACAGATATATGCACACTATAATCTATAAATTCTAATTCTATATACATCAAGTATTACCCTACAGTAAGACCCTTTGGGCAGCAAATTCATGTTTGTGCTGACCCCCCGGCTCCTTCATCCAATTCTTTGAGAGGAACTCTGGCCCATTAGTCAAACAGACCCATTGAGGGCTGTGTCTTCCTTCAAGACAGTTCCCCTCTCCATCTTCCCCAAATTTAGGACCTCCTAGGCCCTTTGATGTGGAGCATGCCAATCAGGGGCCGCACTCCCTGTCTTGGAATCTTGGCTCCCAGCGTTTCGGTGCACGCCCCACATGGGTGCCTTCATCCCCAGATCCCTGAAGCATACCCATCCTAGGGTCATGCATCTCCCTGGTGACACCCAATTGCAGCTTCTCTTTTTATGTCAGGAGCCTCACTTACCCAGGGTCAGCCATGAATTACTGCCACTTGCATATGGTGCCAACAAGTATCCCCAACTAATGCCCAAGGGATCTTACTTTTCCCAAATAGTACTGTTTCGCAGAAGTTATTCAGTGTGTTGTTAAAAATATAATTCCTGATGTCTGACAGATGCATCCCCATCGTGGCTATACAGGCCATTTTCCACCTTGGTGATAAGGAGATGCCTGATAACCTCCGCCCCAAGCAAGGCCGCAAAATGGGACACCTTCCTATTCACCGACCTGCATGCTTTGTCGATGGCTCCCGCTTTTCGCTCATCCATCACTGCTGGCGTGGAATGATTCTGGTCCATGCCAGAATGGTGCATGGCAACAGCTATTTTAGATGGGCCAATCCCCTCTTTATTTCCCCAATTAGTCTGGGGCCCCCAGGGTGACCAAGTCGTTCCCTCCCAAGTGGATTACCAGCACAATGGGCGGGTGGCATTGTAAACCCAATCTGAAAATAGTTTCACACAATGCCCCCCACTTCATCCCACCTTTTTCTGCCCATTGGATAACAGTTCAACTTCTCGGGATGCCCAGCTGCCTCGTGTATGGTCATTTTTGTGCCCTCATGTAGGCCTCCCTCATGTGCGAATGACCCACGATCCATATCTGTGGTGTTGCAGTAGCCATGCCTGTAAAACAAAGCAGAAAATGTGAGTATACTGCCTCATTTATGATCATTTTCCAGATGTGCTGGGCCCTCCAGCCTCACTCCCCAATGGCATTTGCTGAGGCCTAATATAACCCTTATATGCCATTGATGCCCATCGGCCAACTTCTTTGATCTGCTCTTCCTTCAACACACACCTGGCTGAATCAGTGGCTGCTCCAATTCTGAATGAATGTGTGTTATACGACATTGCGTTTTGGCCAGCCATCCACAGCCCTTTCCGTAGGACGGCTGTGAACTGTTGCCTCGTGACCGGTTTTCCATCCCCATGGATGAATAAATGACCAGGACCTGTTAGCCACCCATCTAAATACTCTTTCATTAGTAACCATGGGCAAATGTTCCCAGCAGGGGCCCTAAACAGTGTTATGGTAGCTGGGGGCCTGCATTGCTTTGTCTTTGACTTGTGCAGCTGAAGACACAATCTGTCTTGCAAGATGGTGAAATCATCGAACTGGAGATTTGTGTTCTGACCCATTGAGTTGGATTGCAGTACCATCTCTGACACCCAAAATGCCCCAAAGAATGCGCACGTGAATAGGGCCCTAAAAAGCTTGGTTTCATAGCCCGAGCTACAAGTGACTGCCAGTGCATTCAGGAGGCTGGACAGTTCGGTTAATCCCATGGGCTTCCTTGTGTCTGCCTTTCGTCCTGCTGACCTCACCATACCTCGTAACATTTTCTTTGTAATGAAACTGTTAGTTGGGTCGGAGAAACCTTCAGTCTTGCGTAGGAATGCAATGCTCACCAGTTGTAGGCGTATTGCTGCCGGAGATCTTCCCAAGCTTTCTAAATGGAGGACGTAGCTTTGGACTTGTCTTTGGGTGTTGGGAAGTGTCACGCTTATCTCGTGACCACAGAATTCCTGGAAAGACTCATAGCTACCTATGTATTTCCTTCATGTCGAGGGGGCCACAGAGAGCTGTACCAGATGCTGCAATCTTGGTTCCCAAGTCTCCAGACCACTTCCGGTATCTGCATGGGGAGTGGGTCCACCCACAGGGCTAGCCACCTGAAGTGCTCAAGCTGTAACCGAGACACGGCATCAGCAATGACATTTTCTTTTCCTGGCAAATGGCCTGCCTTGAAAGAGATGTTGTACTGTAAGCAGCATAACACAAAGACTCGCAGAACCTTCACCACCTCTTCGAAACAAGAAGTCTGCAAGTTCAATATGTCCACTACTGCCCTGTTGTCTGTGTGGAACAGCACCTTCTTATTCTCAAGTTTGTGCCCCCACACCCTCACTGCCACCATGATAGGGAACAATTCGAGCATTGTAATGTTTTTTGTGAGACCACTTGTTACCCACTCCTGTGGCCAGTGCTTTGCAAACCATGCCCCCCGCCAAAATGCTCCGAAGCCAATACCACCTGATGCACCTGTAACCATGTGCAGATCTAATAGCTGTTCCTCTAGTATTTGCCAGATGGTGATACCATTAAAATCTTGCAGAAAGAGCTCCCATACCCGCAGGTCAGCTTTTATGCCTTGCATCAGTCTGATGTGGCGGTATGGTTTTAAAGCCCCCAATGTGGCTGAAGCCGTCTGTCTGAGGAATGGCCTGTTGGGGTGAACTGTGCGGCAAGCAAAATTCAGATGACCTACGACAGATTGTAGCTGCTGTAAGGTCACCTTCTTTGCTCTTTCCATCTCTCTTAACATCCTGTTCAACAAAGACACTTTCTCCTGTGGTAGTCGAGAAACCATGGCCTCAGAATCTATTTCTATGCCCAGGTAAGAGAGGCGGGTGGTGGGACCCTCTGTTTTTTCTTGGGCTAAAGGGATACCAAAATACCCCATTAGTGTGCCAAAACCACTCAGTGTATCTGCACTTGTATTTTCTCCACTAGGACCGGCAAACAGAAAATCGTTTAGATAATGTACTATGTGTGGGTTCCATGTGTGCCTTCTGGTAGCCCACTCCAGGAATCTTGAAAATGCTCCGGAAGCTGAACAGCTTACCGAGCAACCCAGGGGCATTGCCTTGTCCACATACCATTAGTCTTTAAATTTGAAAACCAATAGTTCATGATCACCCGGATGCACTGGTAAAAGGCGGTAAGCTGACTTGATGTCACTTTTTGCCATCAGTGCCCCTTGACTCAGCTATTGTATCTGGCGCAGTGCCACATTAAATGATGCGCACTGTACTGTGCAATCCTCTGGGTCGATAAAATCATTTACAGAGGTTCCCTTCGAGTAGGACAGGTGATGTATCAGCCTGTATTCCCCTTCTGCCTTTTTGGGAACCAGCCCCAATGGTGATATCCTGAGGTTGTGAACCAGAGGGGGGGTGTCGAATGGTCCCACCACCCTGCCTGCCTCCACGTCCTTGGCAATCTTCTTTTTGATGATATCGGGGAGTAAGTTCGCAGACTTAAGGTTGTGAGCTGTGGTTGCCACCCTCGGTCCCTTGTATGGTATCTTAAAACCATGTTTGAAACCGTCATTTAAATATTGTGCTGCTGTTTTGTCAGGATAACAGGTGAGCCATATTTCAATTAAGTCTATGCAGACTGGCGAGTTAGCCAGACTTCCCAGACCCTTTTCCTTTTTCCACCCCGGCTCCCTCATTACCCTGTCGCTTGGCAGAGTGTTGGGTGCAATTTGCAACCCTGTGTTCGCCTCCACATTGTTTGCAGATGTGGCTGTATTTACAAAAGGAAAAAAAAATTCCCTTTGTTATAATCGAAACAGGCCTTCTTACCTGCCGAATTTCTGTGGTCCTTTTTATAGTCACCCCCTGCCTGTCTGGCAATAACGTGGCCACTATCCGTGTATGTTACCACATTTGGTCTTCCCAACGTCATGTAGTGAACCCAGAGATCTATGTGTGTATTTTCCCATTTGAGATTGGGCTGCCTCAATAATTTTAGACGAAATTGTTCGTCATATTTTAGCCATGCATATCCATCAAATGATAAATGGGCAGATTTAATGGTATCCCTATATTTAAGCAGTGCAATCAGCTTATCAGGGTGTTTCATCCCCTATACTGACATAAATATGTCAAATGCTGCTGCCCAATTCTCAAATGTGAATGGTACTTTTAGCCTTCGTGGGCTCTCCTGTTTTTTTCTTTTTCTCATCATTCACTTCTGAGATCTCCCTGTGTAACAATGAGAACATGTCTATAAATTCCCCTTTCCAAATTTTTTCCCTGACAGTGTCAGATAGGTGATCCACTAATGGGTCTTCTACCCCAGCATAGGCCCAACAATCTGGGCCTTAGTGTTGGCCGTTGGATGCACTGACACCCGATGGAGCTGTGGGAGCGACTCCCGTCACTGTAGTAACCCTTTCCCCCTTCTGCTCCTGACACCAGATTGTCCTTATTCCCCTGCGGAGGATGTGTTAAGGGGATCGGTGCTCCGATCCATACCTGTACCACAGCTCCCTGTGCTCTCCCCACCCCTACTGTGGTGCCCTGTAAGCCACCACACAAGGATGGCTGTGAAGGCATTGCCTCTGCCTCGGGGGCATTCTGCTGAACAATGCCTTGCATCTGGTGACCTAATAAGTTTTTTGTTCTATCCTTAATGGACTCAGCCCCTCTTTGTGGCAACAACCCTTGCCCGCCTATTGGGCACTGTGTATTCTAACCCATTTTCTTTTGAGAAGTACCCTCACCTGGATCATTGGCCAGAAAGGCTTGCATCCCTGCATTGGGTGCTGCCACACCATGCCACTTTGTGGGGGTGCTGGGAGAATAGGGCCATATGGTCCCCCAAGAATTCATTGCAGCGTAAGTGGCCAGCATGCTGCCTGCTCCCCCGTACATAAATGGCCACATGAAGGGGTTATGTTATCATATTTGTGGCCATGGCAGTGACGGTGACGGATTGTTTACAGTAGCCCCAGGCCACCCTGCCTAGTTTTTTTGTCCCAACCCCCACCCCCAACCCACTGATCACCCTGTATTTTTCTTGGGTCTGGCTGATGGCGAATACCCTCCATCCTGACTCCCCTGCACTTAGCTCTTTTCCTTTCCCTTGCAGCCATAACTTTCACCATGTCCCTCAGATTTTGCCTCCATTTAACATATTTTGATTCTGCGGCCACCAATTCCAGTGGCAACTGCTCCGTGCCCTCGCTAGATTGCTCATCCTTGCTATCAGAGTCTGACCACACCATCTCTAGAGAAGTGTCACTCTCATGATCCACATCATACTCACTGATTTGTGGTTGGCCTCTGGGTGTCATAGGGAGCTTCTCTGCTTCGTTCTTTGGTGCACCTGATTGGACTCTGCTCACTATGCTCTCTTCGACTCCACTCCATTTCACCTCAGTCCATTTTCTGCTACTCTCCACCACCGGTTGAGCCTTTCGCTTTGTCTGCCCGCCTTGCCCCTTTCTCTTACCAGATTTTGTTTGAGCTACAGATTCTAATAACCGGGCCGAAGGCTGGCTCCATCTAGGCTGTCGACCCTCCACCTCTGTTGGTACCTGAGGCCTTTGCTCAATTAAGGTGGAAAGACTGCCTCTGGCAGCTGTTGCCCACCTGGACAGGTGACAAGTAAGTCTGGTTCTAGCCTGGATATGGCCGTGAGCCAATCCGACCCCCAATTTCTTTAAGGCATTGCAGGGCCTCGCGTAGTGACTGGTCTTACCTTTGCATCTGGGTAGCCTGGGCCATATGTTGCATATGGCTTTCCAGCCCTGCATGGTCTTGACCTTGATCCTGGGCAGGTGTGGAAATTTGGGGAGCCTGGCTTTCATGAGCCTGAGATATCAGTGTTTCGGCCTTTTTCAACTATAAATTGTAGGGGCAAAGCGGTGCTAAACATGGCGATACCTATTGAAACAAAACATATTTGTCAGTCCAGAGCCCTAGTCCTGCACACCTTCTGCATGCCCTCCACCAGCTAGCCATCTAACAGTCTCCAGTCCCCAAAACAGCCAAAGAATGAAAGTGGAATTTAAAATTCAAACCCCGACTTCTGAATCCCAGCATAATGGTGTAACATCTACATTATGCAGCCTCCATGGCACTCCTGGTACACTGCATCCACTACATAAATTAATTACCAATGAGTTATATGCAAACGGATGGACACTCCAGTGCAAAAGGAAATTGTTACCCTTGGCAATTAGGGACTGATTATTTCTCCAATGTTATGAAAGGCTATACTATCTATAGGTAACTGAAATGCTCCCAAATGCAGTAGAATCATGGACATTCTGCTGACACTAGCATATAATCCCCCCATGCCCATTATACTTCAACAATGATCCTGGCTGCTCCATTCGGGGGCTGCCATACTAAACTTCCATAAAATTCAACCCTTCCCCCCACAGCCAGTCCTATTATGGACCTTCCGTTAGTAACCATCTAAGCATACAAACAAAACAAAATAAATTATAGACCAATGAAAATTATGCCAAATAATAAAAGGGGACAAAGTGAAACCTTGACTTATGTACTAAGACAGAGGCTGACTGAATAACCTCCCAAACCCTCTAAAGAACCTACACTACTACAGCCAAGTGGACTACCTGTCCAATTTGTCGAATCTTGTATTTTTCCGGCTTCAATTTCTAACCAGCTCTCAACTCATAATAGAAAACTCCATAAACACCTAACAGATAGGAGCAATAAATGGACAGCAGCAGAAACTACTGCAGTAAGAGATCGCTAAAGATACTTAAAGTTTTAAAAATACTATGATCCACCCTGTTGCATGGAATTTGTCTTAATGGGGCTAGAGGCAGAGGGGGGGAAAGGGAGTTAAAAGACAATTAGTAGCTCTCCACAATAGGCAGTTAGTAACCCTGGATAAGAAGGACATCTCATCAGATATTTCACTCAAATTACCATCAACAGCTAATCTGGTTCAGTTTCAGCTGGTTATCATCAGAATCACCCTTCCCCCGGTCGCCCCCGAGAAAGGGGCCTCCAGTCTCAGTGAGCCTACCGGGTAACCAAATTAAATAAATAAATAAATAAAAATTAGATATCTTAACCCTACAATAGCCTAATACCACATAATCCACCTTAATTATTGCTGAAATAAATTGAACAGAAAAGGCTGCTACCCGGAGTAGCCGTAGAAAAAACAGAGAGAAACGCAGATATTTCACTCCAGTTACCACCAACAGCTAAATTGGATCAGTTACAGCTGGTTAACATCTGACTCCCCCCTCCCCCAAGTCACTCCTGAGAAAGGGGCTCCAGACTCAGTGTGTCTTTGTGTAGCAAACATGAAAAATAAATAAAAAATCTTAAACCCTAAAAATTGCCTATATGCCATCATAATACACCTTATTTATTGCTGAAATGAACTAAACAGAAAAGGATGCTTCCCGAAGAAGTCATGAAAAAAACAGGAAGGAATACCACACCAGAGGGCCAGCCATGTGGCGTGGGGGAGGGGAGACAGGGCCCACAAAAAACAGCCTGGCATAAGGGGGGGAGGTGGCTGGCAAGGAAAGGCTGAAAAAAGGGGCACAGTGGGGCTGACGCTATGCAGCCCAAACAGAAGGAAAAACTACCAAAGGCTGACGGCCAGCAAATGGGGGTATTGCAACGCGCCTGCTGCTGAGCAGAGGGAGCAGGAGCTACCGGGGGACCAGGAAGGAGGCACGCGGCCACGTGGATAGGGTAAAAAAACGAAAGCAGGAGCTTGCCTGAAGTGAGAAAGGGAAAACTGCCTGGACCAGGTGAGGGACTGTATGAATTGTGCACCAGGAGTGGGATGGGGGGGCAAGGTCACAGGCTGGGGAGGCAAGGGATGCGAGGAAGCAAGAGGGCCAAGCAGAAGCGAGGGTGGCTGCCTGGGCAAAGTGAGGGGATGCCGGGCTGGGGGGGGCTCGGAGAGCCTGGGCCTGGCACCAGATACCACTGAGCTGGGAGGGCTGCCTGCCGGGGGATGATCCAACAAGGAAAGGCACAGGGGGTGAGCTGAGGCCACGGGGGGGGAAGGTGCCGACTGCAAGGCCGAAACCTAAGCTAGGTGGTGGGCAGAAAAAACACAAAGCCGCCGAAGCAGAAAACAGAGAGAACTTACCCAAGGAGCAAGAAGAAGAGCCCAGAGATCAGTGTAAACAGCTGAGGAGTGGTTCCAAGAGAGCAAAATCCCCTGGGACCACCCCTTAAAAGACCCTGCCAGGCCCCTCCTTGCAGGAGCCGACAGGGCCAGCCCTCTCCATGGAGCCCCCACTGATAGGGCTGATCACCAATGGGCCGCCTCTTCCCCTTTTCCGTGGCTGGCACTCCTAACCCCACCTTCTTGGGGTCCGTCAGCAACCAGTCCCCCCGGTGAGAGGCTGGGGGTCCATACCTCCTCAGTGATTACTACGATCTCCATGCAGCTCCACCATCCCCCCACTGGCTTGTAGAAACATCCTGGACTGTTAAACCTCGGATGAAAGGGGGATGGTAGTTGAGCACTGAAGCAGATTTGACTTGGCCATGACCACCATGCATAGCGGCCTTAAATCAATAACTCTACACATGAAAGGGCAAATTATTGAAATCAACAACATAAAAAATGATGGGCCAAGAGTGAACGTAAGTGCAGGGGACCTGATCATTTACTTTCAAGACCACAACTTTATGGACAGCTGGTGGTGGTGGTGGTGGTGATGGGGGCTAATTAAAGCATCAGTAAAAAAAGAAACAAAGTAGAGAGTTGAAGTGGGTCGGAAGTTTTGTTGCAACTTTTGTATCCACCTTCGAAGGTTCGGTATCTGGCACCAGGAATCGGTACAATGTCGCAAGAGTTCTGCCCCCTGGGCAATCGCTACCAGCAGCAGTCACCCTGGAGCTGCTCCCCACCCTCCAAATTTGCCACAACAGCCTGAGTTCTGCCCCCTGGGCAATCCCTACCAGTGGCAGTCATCACAGGAACTGATCCCCACCATCCAAATTTGCCACAACAGCCTGAGTTCTGCCCCCTGGGCAATTCCTACCAGCGGAAGTCCCCACAGGAGCTGCTCCCCACCTTCTGAATTTGCCACAATAGCCTGAGTTCTGTCCCCTGGGGCAATCCTGCCAGCGGCAGTCACTGCAGGAGCTGCTCCCCCCCTCCGAATTTGCCACAACAGGTACGCTCCGCTGCCTCTCTAACAGACATTTCAGCACCCTGTCAACATTCTAAATTTGAACTTTGGTGCCTTTTTCTGCCCAGATTATTGTACTGAGCAGCTGACACCCAGGTTCTTCTTCGTGAACCACGGACTTTAAGCTGAGCCTGCCTGAATTTCCTAACAAATGTTTTCTCCACATTTAATTAAATTTAACCAATCCTGTCTGAAGCCCCCGATTTGGACCGGATTTCATAGTATTCCTGCTCTGGAGTTCCCCTCTGTGAGCCACGGCCTTTTTCTCCTATTAACTAAATACAAAGGAAAAAAGAATAAAAAGGCTCGCTTTTTAACTAAATATAAAGAATAAAAAAGGCTCCATTAATTTAAAAAAGTGGCTCTAATCCGAGTGAGCCATCTAAGGAGCTGCAGCCAGGACCTGACCAGATTTTTCTAAAGCTCGGCTCTGGAGACCCCGCTGTGAGCCATGGGTTTTTCAAAAAAGAAAAGGGGCTCCTTTTAATTGGAACACTGGCTCTTCAATGAGTGAGCCTTCTAAGAGCCATCGTTACTGTACGAGGTTCTTACAAAACCAAAAGAAAATCTACCTTTCTTAAAAAAAACAAAGGCTAATTTAATCCTTCTCCTGAAGAACCATACTAGAGCTGCAACTACTCTGCCTTCCTACTGATGCTGTGCATCTGCTCCCCACCCAACATGGTTAGCCTTGATTAGCCTGCAACTCATAAGGAGCAGGAGTCACGTGCCTTGTTTTTCTTAAGTGTTGACTTCTCCATTTGAAACTTGAGTCAGCTAACTGGCAGAGGGAGATTGTACTGCTACCTGTCTTAAAACACTGTGGTTATTAACCATTTTAAAACGTGTTGCGTCACCTCTCCTGTATTTAGCCAGTCCACAAAGCCTGTTTTTATCTCCTTGTAACTCCCTTCCCCCCCATACCCTGTCAAGCATATTCACCAGGCCTCCTGCTGGTGGCTGACAGCTACCTGGTTCCTTTATAGAAACATAGAAACAAAGAAGTTGACAGCAGATAAGGACCGCAAGGCCCATCCAGTCTGCCCATTTCTTTTTCTACCTTATAAATGTGCCATCGGCCTTTGCTCTGTCAGTGGCCTATCTATTCATAGTCATTTGTATTGCTCCCTTATGCCTATCCCATGCCTGTTTGAAGCCCTGCACTGTATTCATATCCACCACTTCTTGTGGTAAGCCATTCCATGCATCCACCATCCTTTCTGTGAAAAGAATTTCCTCGCATTCCCCTTAAACGGCCCCCTCTAATCTCATGCTGTGTCCTCTTGTCCTGCTATGTTTCTTATATTTAAACATGTTAGACTCTTTCACCTTGTTAATGCCCTTAAGGTGTTTGAATGCCTCGATCATATCACCTCTCTCCCTCCTTTGCTCAAGGGTATACATATTGAGTTCTGTTAATCTGTCCTCATATGTCTTCTGATGCAGTCCCTGCACCATTTTGGTTGCCCTCTCTGGACTGCCTCAATTTGGTTAATGTCCTTGTGAAGGTGTGGCCTCCAATACTGCACGCAGTACTCAGATGGGGCCTAACCAATGTCTGGTAAAAGGGATTATTACACCTCCTCTTACGACTTGTGATACCCCTACTAATACACCCCTAACACCCCTAGCCTTACCTACTGCTTTAGAGGTCTGTTGGATGATTTCAGGTCATCAGTGACGATGATGCCCAAGTCTCTTTCTTTCTTTGTGACTGCTAGCAACTCCCTCCCAGCCTATAGGTGGCTTCAGGGTTCTCTTCCCTATGTGCATGATTTTGCACTTCTTTGCCTAAACCCAGTTGCCACTCTTCTGACCATTTTGCTAGTTTATCCAGATCTCTTCTCATTCTGCCCACCCCATCTGGATCATCTACTCTGTTGCAGATCTTGATGTCATCTGCAAACAGACAAGCCTTACCCTCTAGTCCATCTGCAAGGTCACTACAAAAAGATGTTAAAGAGGACTGGTCCCAGAACTGATCCCTAAGGTACCCCACTTGTGACTTGCATCTCTTCTGACTGTACACCATTTACCACCACTCTCTGTTTTCTGCCCGTCAACCAGTCTGCCACCCAGTTGACCAACTTCTGACCCACCGCAGCCTACCCAGCTATATTTATCAATCTTCTATGTGGAACAGTGTCAAAAGCTTTGCTGAAGTCAAGGTAGGCGACATCAACTGCCCCCTTTGGTCCACCACTCTGGTTACCCAGTCAAAGAAATCTATGAGATTAGTTTGACAGGACCTTCCTTCAGAAACCCATGCTGTCTTGGATCCTGTGCCCCTATGGATTCTAGGTGTTGCACTATCCTTTCCTTAAGAGTGCCTCCATAATCTTGCCCACTACTGAGGTAAGACTGACTGGTCTGTAGTTCCCCGCCTCCTCCCTGCTACCACTCTTGTGGAGTGGGATCACATGAGCCCTTCTCCAGTCTTCTGGGACCTCTCCTGTGCTCAGAGTCTCACTAAACAGTTCTGCTAATGGCTCTGCTAGTTCCACCTTTAGCTCCTTAAGTACCCTGGGATGTATGCCATCAGGTCCCATTGCCGTATCCACCCTGAGCTTAGCAAGCTCTTATAGGACCCTTTCTTTTGTGAAGGGAGTAGTGCTCACCTCCTTCCCCCCATGTCCATGATGTTGAGCTGTGGGCCCTGCCCTACCTTCTCTTCAGTAAATACTGAGCAAAAGTATCTATTTAGGATAGATGCCTCTACAGGGTCCTCCTCCTACATGCTCCCTTTTCTCCATTAAGCTTAGCATATCCCTCTGGACTTTCTCCTTTCACTAATGTATCTATAGAAAGTCTTGTCACCTTCTTTTACTGTTAGTGCTAGTGTTTCCTCAGTTTGGGACTTTGCCTGCCTTACTGCCTTCCCTGCTCCGTTAGGGCAGTTTGGTATGCCTCCTATCTTCATCCCGCTGTGTTCCCTTATATTTCCTGAAGGCCAGCCTTTGGCTCTGACCTTTTCTGCTACTGTATTTGAGAACCAAAGTGGTTTCCTTCTTCTTTTGCACTTCCTTTTCTGTCTAACACAATGGGATGTTGCTTCAAGTATTGCGTCCTTAATGCTTGCCCACTTTGCCTGTACCTCCTCAACTGTGTTTTTTTTTGCCAGGGCTAGCTTAACTCTGTTGACCATCTTATCAAAGTCAGCTCCTCTGAAGTCCCATATTTTTGTCTTGGAATGGGATGATTTAGATGTAGTAGCCAAATTGAACCATACCATGTGATGGTCACTGGCCCCCAGGTGACCTTCTACCTGGAGATCTGTGATCCCTTCCTTGTTAGTCAGTACTAGATCTAGGATAGCCCTGTCTCTTGTGGGTTGCTGTACCAGTTGTTTGAGGCCCTCCCCCTGCAGGGAATCCACTATGTGTCTAGTTCTGGCAGATGTTCCTGCTGGTATTGACCAATCTGTATCCGCATGTTGAAGTCTCCCATTATCAGAACCTCCCTTTAACTGTCATGTTTTGTATATCTTCTAACAGTAATGTGTCTATGTCCTCCCCTGGTCTGGGGCCTGTAGACAACCCCAGTTCTTATGGCTGTCCCATTTCCTGTTTTCAGGGTGACCACAGTTCTTTTGGCTCCTTATGTGTATTCTGAATTTCTGTAGCTTTGATATTTTCATTGACATACAGGGCCACTCCTCCCCCCCCTTTTTGCACCTCGGTCTCTTCTGAACAATACATAGCCAGGTACTGAAGTCTCCCAAGTGTGGTTACTGGTAAACCACGTCTCACTAATTGCTACTATGTCCAGTATAGCCTCTGAAATTATTGCCTGCAGGTCTGGGATCTTATTTCCCAGACTGTGAGCATTTGTGTACATGATTTTCCATTGGCCAGATTTTGGTGTGTTAGTTGTTGGGTGAGGTTTGGCATTACCCCTGTGCGTCGTATGGGGAGACAAACCTTTTTTCTTACCTGGTGATGCAAATGAAGTGTAAACATGCTGAATCCCTCCTTGTTTGACCACTAGCTGAGGGGGGAGGGGTGTTCTTCCCATTCGACGTATGGGGTGCTGCACCCCTCTCCCCATTTGCTAGTTTAAATATTCTGCAAAGACGTCAAACTTCTGCCCCAATGCACTGACTCCTCCTTAGTCAGATGCAGTCCATCAAATTAAAAGAACTTTCGCTTCCCAGAACTGTTGCCAGTTCCCTCACAAATCTGTGTCCTTTTTCTGGCACCAGCCCTTGAGCCATGAGTTTAGCTCCCCTATCTCCCCTTCTCTGACCTTCCGTCCATCTGCTCCCCTCTCCCAGACTGGCAGGATCTCAGAGAAGGAGATGCCGGACGAAATAGATGACAGTTTGTCATCCAGCCTGGTCAGGTGTTCCTTGGTCTCCACAACTGACCGGCTGGCGAGATCATTAGTCCCTATGTTTACTAGGATATCAATGTTTTCTCCTGCTTTGTGAACAATTTAGCTAATGCGGTCAGTGTCTCTCCATGCTGATGTATCTGGGAGACATCTGACCATTACCCTGGCTGGAGATGGGTATCAACTCCCGAATCATGGAGTCTCCTATGATCAGAAGTTTTGGATTTCCTTTTGCTTTTTGTTTTGGTTCCTGATTTGGGTGAGTTTTGTTGTGCTAGCTCCTGTGCTGCAGTGTCCTGCTCTGCAGTGTCTTCTGCCTCTTTGTTTGATTTCAGAGATAGGCAGATACCTGTTTGTAGTGTTTATATGGTTTTTGGGTAATATGTTTGGAGAGCAGAGGTGATGGGGCACCAGATTGCCCTCCTAACCACCTGCCAACCTCCTGGACCAACTACCTCTGCGGTCGAGGTTTTTCTGTTGGATGCTGGGGAAATGATGGTGGTTCTTATAATGTATTTCCTCTTGAATATGAAATTTGAGGCGTGCAATCTCTGCTCATGCTGCTCGAGCTGAGCCTAAAGATCTCCAAAGGCCCAGCATGTAGGACAGTGTCCTAAATCCTGTAAGACTGTCCTTCTGAAAATTGTTCCACTGTACCTGCAGTTAATGATATCCATTCCAGATAAGTTGCTGGGTTTATCTCAGCTGGTCTCCAGCTGGCCCCCGCTAGGTCTCTACTGCTCAAATTTCCCAGGTCAACCCTTCCACTGATGCAGCAACAAATCCTTTGGTGCTGCCTATATTGGCAGTATCACTGCTCAGCACCCTCTGGATGGTTGACACTTGTGCCGCTATACTGGCACAAGATCAAGCAAACCAGTCCTTGTTCTCTGTCTCTCTGCAACCATCTGCCCCTCATGCTGTGCATCTCAGGTGGGAACAATCTGCCATTGGCCCTCTCACCCTTATGTTTCTATCCAAATCTGAGAAATGATTCCTTAGCTCTCTCCTGTGCTCCTGCTCACTCTCTTATCTATGGTTGTCTTACCCTTATCATCTAATTGTCTCCTTTTTATTACTTACTGGGGCTATTGAGATTAACCCTGATCCTGTAAACATCCCCATTACCTCCTCTCACTGCTCCTGGGCCAACTCCCATGGATTAAAAATTGCACACATTAACGTGCGTAACCTTCCTTCCAAATTCCAGGAGCTTGAAGCCTTGGTAGCCATCTACAAACCCCATATCATAGGTATCTCAGAAACCTGGTTAAAACTATCCATCCCTGATGCCTTGTACCAGCTGACCAGCTACACTTTACTTCTCCATGATAGGCCAGGAAAGAAAAAGGGTGGAGGTGCAGCTATATATCTAAGTGAATTACTACCTGCCTCTATCTCCCTGCTCCGGTCCTTCCTCCCCAAGCGAGTGGCTCATTGCTGAGGTGACTTTGGGATCCTCTAAAAAGCTCTTTCTGGGGTGTTGCTACAACCCTCCAACAGGGGGCACTGTTGACCTCCAGAACTTCCTAACCAGCTTCAGTTCTCTATCCCCCTACAGAGACACCATTCTCCTTGGCACTTCAACCTGAACTGGTTGGGCACCCACGAACCTGACTATGCCAACCTACTACGATCGCACAACCTGGTACAAACCATTTCAATCCCTACCAGGCATAACACACATGCCCCCTCTCATACTTTGTTAGACTGGATCATCACCAATCAAGAAGACAGTGTAGCTCATGCTGGGACACTCGCTGACTCCCTAAGTGACCATTCTCCCACCTATATTATCTGGTCCTCTAAGACTAGACATCTACCCCCCAAATACCTCTCCTTCCGAAATTTTCATTGTCCGGATGCCTCCGCCATCCTAGCAGAAGTAAGGGCCATCAACTGGTCATGTCTTTACTAACTAACCAATGTGAACGCAGCTGTGACCTTGCTCACAAATGCCATCCTGGAGATTCAAGACCACCACTTCCTTCTTAAGACCAGGCGAGTGCGGGGAGGATGCACACGTTGGATCACCAAGGAACTCCTGACACTTATGAAAGCTCGTGATCTGAAGTGGGCAGATCACAAATCATCCCCCTCACCTTCTCTGTGGAATGAGTATAGGTGTCTAAGAATCACTGTAAACAACTGGCCAAATCCCTAAAATGTATCTATTTTATCAAGGTTCAGAATGATAACCTTGGCAATCTCAGGAAATTCTGGGGATCCATTAGCTCCATGATAAATCCTCACACCAGAAACCCTATTATAAAACTTAACTTGCCTTCAGGCCCCGTGACTGAGCCTGCTGAGGTAGCCCATGCTTTTAACTTAAAGTTCACTGACCTGGCGGTCCACCTCAGCAAGCTTACTGTGCACCCGCTGTCCAACCTGGGAACTAACACAAACGCATAAAAGCCCGCCTCCCTACTAGGCATCCTCCTTTCCACTTTAAGGCCATATCCATCCATGGCACCACCAAGTTATTAAGGAATCTCCGAAACCAGGGTAGCCCTTTGTGGACCTTACTAAGGCCTTTGACATAGTCAACCATGCACTCCTCCTCTCCAAGCTTCATGCACTCAGCTGATCCTCTGGGACCTCTGACTGGTTCATGAGCTATCTCTCGGGTTGCTCTCAATCTGTGGGCATTGGTTCTGCCATCTACGCAGCCCTAACTGTCTCTACTGGTGTCCCATAGGGTTCCATCCTGGGCCTTCTGCTCTTTTCTATTTTCATTAATTCTCTGACCACTGAAAGCAACAAATGCAAATCGCTTTTGTACGCTAACGATCTTGTTATCTATCACAGTGATAAGTCCCTTGCACAGGTTTCCTCCATCCTTTCCCAGAGCTATGGCAGCGCCTATAGCTGGTTCACATCTAACCTGTTGTTGGTTAATGTTAAAAAAAACAAATCCATGCTACTCGCATCCAAACCTACACTTGTCACAATTCTTAGCTCAGGCTCCTCCCTCTAAATCCTTTCCCCAGATGGTATGGTCCTTGATGATGTTCCCTCATTCAAATACCTGGGGCCAACATTTGACCCTGCATTAACCTTCGCTGACTACATGAACAATGTGGTTTGCAGGGTAAATCAAAAGCTTGGGGTCGCCTACTGGCAACACAATTTACTAACCCCGCCGGAGGCCCATTTAGCGATAGCTCAGGGAAACCTACTCCCAAACATTGACTGAAACTCCCCCATCTATGCACATACATCCACCACTCTCACAGCCAGGCTCACATCTGTATACAATAGTGCTTGCCGCTTTACTCTCTTGGCTCCTTTCTCAACCCATCACTGCGACCTCTGTAGAACCCTTGCCTGGTTACCCCTCCAAGGCCACTTTGACTATTCTTTTGGCTGCTCAGTAGACAGCACCATCCAGGGTGGCAACGTGTCCCCTCTTGCTTCCTACTCCGGGCCAAAACACTACCCAGAAGACTGCACTCATCCACTGTCCCACTGCTTGAAGCACCTAAAGTTTCCACCAAGATGGGAGGGAAAGCCTTATCAGTCACAGCCTCCTTTCCGTAGAACAGGATCCCCACACTCATCCACTTATCAAGCACTCACACAGCCTTCAAATCCCTTTTTAAATCCTGGCTGATGGATACTACTTGCTGCTCCTGCACTCCCAGATAGCACCTTGTTCTTGCCCACCTACTACTGCACTTCTTGAGTCCTGGAGGTATTTCTCACCACACACTCACTGTCTTGGCCCTGTCCTCTCTCCTTGCTCTCATCCTTCCATATCTCCTGAAGAAATGCGGGGAAGGGGGGGTAGGACTGTTTGTTTGCATCTTCAGTTGAATCTGTTTGCCTACCAGGAATACTACTGTGCCTCTATCTGTATATCTGCTTGCAGTTCTTCTATGTGGTAAATCTGATGACTCTATTGCTTTGTATACCGATATTTCTGTAATATAATCAGCTGTTTTTGGTGTTCTTGTGTACCTTAATGTTCCTGGATTGTACTTTTGCTTATGTGCCATTTTTATGGCCCGGGTCGGGCCTGAAAACAGTCCCTTGGATCAGTGCACTTACCTGGTAATCAAAGACATAAATAAATAAAATAAATGTCATACAAATATTTTACATACATACATACAAAAGCAACAAACAGTACCTGACAGTGCAATTACGCCTTCCCCCAGCAGAACTCACGTCCTGGTTTCGCCTATGTTTCTATGTTTTCTATGTTTCTATGGGAGTTCTGCTTGGGGGGGAGGTAATATCACTGCCAGGTACTGTTTGTTACTTTTGTATGTAAGTCAAATATTTGTATGACATTGTACTGATTCCTGGTGCCGGCTATTTTTTTCTTCCCTATTTTGCTTTTTTTGCTGAGGCACAGAAGATTGAAGTGGAGTGGCAACTTTGTTTTTGATAGTTACTTTAGAGGTTCAGAGAGCAAGCTGGTAGCTGGAATGAGGGGGGCTTCAGCAGCATAATCCCCAAGGAGCTGCTCTCTGAGTACCAGGTACACTAACGAAAGGAACAAGCATTCCAGTTAAATTTCAGCCTGAATTTAGAGGTAGAGAACAATCCATCAGTGCCAGGGTACTGGGCAGGAGTCTGGAAAGAGGGATGGGTGGTGTGTAAGTGGCTCTAAACAGATACTGCATAATGTGTAAGATCATTGCTAGTTATTTCATAATTTATAATTAATCTTCATCAGAGCTCTAAAAGTAAGTTTGGTTCTCTCCTGGATACATTACTTACCCTGCATATCACATTGTAGCTCTGTTTGCTGGTTATAGTATATCACTTTGAATCGCATCTTATAATGGAGTTTGAGTGCATTAACTGCCAAATTTTAATACCAGAGTGACTTATGGCATGGGATTTAGCTTATGTAGCTGGTCACACAGCCTGTTAAACTGTTTGAGATATCAGTGCCACGGGCACGCTATAAATTGCTCCTGAAGTTGAAAGCTGATCAGCTGTTTGCTGACTGGCTTCATGCAAATCAAAGGACCAAAGCCCTCTTTGACTGGAGCGGCTTCGGTCCTTTGAAGTACACAAAGTTATTGCCCATCAAGCAGCAATTGGTGTCACAACCACACTTCCTGGTAATTGATCTAGACTGCCAAGTCCCTACTATACTGAACTGCAATGGACTCAGCAGTGACACACACCCAAAATCCCTTTCCTTGCAGCAAACCATTTGGTGTGCAGGCACATCAAATGTAAAAGAGGCAAGGGAACGTAGGGTGATCTCGGAAAGAGCCTAAGAGTAAGAGAACTGGTCTGGATAAGACAGGATGGTGTACAGTAGACTAGGTTTAAAATGCAGCCATCGGCCACAGACCACAAACTGTCACTGCTGCATCATTTAGTACTAGTGGAAGAGACAGAATTGCAGTTGAAAAAAAAATATTCTCTGAAAAATACTGAAACAATTTTTTTTGTATCAGTAATTAGTTGTTTTTAGGTGCGACTAAGCTACATTGAGCCAGCCAGCCAGTAAACCTTTATTTTTCATCGCTGCCCTCTCAAGCATTCAAGATAAGCACGTCCCACTAACCACTTGTAGAGTATGTGGGGGTGAAACCCACTGGCTCTCCAGGGACCTCCTAAGACTTATGAAGGAAAGGGATGACAAGGGGGCATTGTACAAAGCCTCCCCCCTCCCCTTGACTCTGGAATGAATACCCGATTCTATGTAACCTTTGCAAATGCAACATCAATTCCTGTGAGGTGGTTTACTTCCACAACCTACAGTCCCAAAGCCTTGGTAATCCAAGTCGATTCTGGTCTGCTATCCACACCCTGCTTGCCCCAGGGGATAAGCAGCTCCCTCTCCAACTTAACACCCGTAAATGCCCCCTGAAAGACCCAGCTGGTGTTGTAAATGCACTTATTTATTTATTTATTTATTTATTTCATCATTCGAACATAACCTTTGAGTATAATGCTCTTTTTCAAAGGTTTCACGTCCTGACAGGAGGACAACACAGAAAGGTAGTTACAGAGTATGGGTGCACAAGTACAGAGACAAAAAATACAAGAAATAACAGCAATTGGTCTAATTATTTACAATTGTAAGCTATCTCATATAGAGGTACATATTGCAGTTAGTATAGCCAAAGGTACATGGTGAGTGCTGTGGGTTTAAGGAACTAATTTAGCAGGAGATAAAGCAGCCAGGGGAGGCATTGTTGTTATTTCATATAAAGTCAGGAGGGGAGAGACTCAAAATAGGCTTTCACACCCTGTATGTTAATACAGCCAAAAGGAAGCTTTGTCGTTAATTCAAGTCAAGGGTGGGGGGTTAATTTTCTATGCAGGACTGATCTAGTAGGAACATTCTAGAGAGCAATGTGAGGGAGGACCATACACAGAATAAGCTGGGGGCAAGAGAGGTGCTTTGAGACAATCACATTTGTGAAGGGTCAATGGCAGGGGAGGGACTTAAAACAGAGTGCTGAGTTAAGGACAGTAGATAGAAGGTTCATCAACAGGCTGTGGCTATGGAAGGCTCAAGTTCAAGGTCTGGCAAGCAGTAGTAGAAAGTACGAGTTTAAACTCAGGGTTACTGAGCAGTAGGGTATCAAATCGGAGAATGCATCCCAGGAGCAGGCTGACTCCAAGCTACCGGATGCTAGCACTACAGGTTACCTGCACTTAATGCTAAATTTACTGACCTTGACAAATACCTTGCCAAGCTCTCCCCACACTATTCCAGCCTTCCTCTCCTCGACCCTCTTGCCTTGCACCCCAATACTCCTCCATTCTACTTCCGGACCGTCTCCCCCTGTCATACACCTAATCTCCTCCTGAGCCTCCCAAAGAGGGGTAGCACTGGAAGTAATGGCCTCTCCCCCTGCTTCCTCAAAGTTGTGGCCCATGCCATCACCAAATCCCTTACATCAGTTTTCAATCTCTCCCTCACCACTGCCTCAGTACCCTCTGTTTTGAAACAGGCTATGGTCATCCTGGTCTTTAAATCTGGTGACCCTAACAATATGGATAACTACGGCCCGATATCCATCCTCTCCCATCTAAGTAAATTACTGGAGAAGATAGTACACCACCAAATCACTGGCTACATCACAAAATATAACCTCCTCTGCTGTCAGCAACATGGGTTTAGAAACGGCCACGACACCTCCACAGCCCTGGCCACTTTCTCTGACCACGTTCTTCAGAACATGCATAATGGGAAGCTTACTGAAGCCATCTTAGTGGACATCTCTAAAGCTTTTTACATGGTTAACCACAACATCCTAATTGACAAGATTGGTCACCCGGGCTTATCCCCACCACCACCACTGCCTGGTTCCAAGACTACCTCTCTGGCCATACCCAAATGGTCTCTTCCGGGGGTGAAACCTCTTCTGCCCTGCCGGACTCCTCTGGTGTTCCCCAGGGATCTATTCTGGGGCCCATTCTCTTTTCCATCTATGTTAACTCACTCCCCCAGGACTGCCTCTCCTGTCACTCCCTCCTATACGGAGATGATTTAATCTTCTAACACTGTGATTCTTTCTTGACCAACCTGTCCTCTACACTCACCTCCAGCTACTTTAATGGCCAAAAGTGGTTCACCACAAACCGACAGCTGGTTAACACCAAGAAGACCAAGGCAATGCTGTTTGGCTCTAAGCCCAAATTTACCAAATTAGCTCTATCCAATGACACACTCAATGCCTATTACCCGACTGCTCACCCCTCAAGAATGTCTGCTCCTTCAAATACCTGGGAGTCACCCTCAACCATGCCCTCTCTTTCTCCGACAATATTGAGAATTTAATATGTTGTATTAATCAAAAACTGGGAATCAACTATTGACTAATCAGTTACCTCACTCCTGAAGCCTGTCTTGCAATAGCCCAGATTAACCTCCTCCCACTTATGGATTATGGCTCCCCCATCTACTCACAAACCTCCTCCACAAACTAAACAAGACTAAACACCACTTATAATAACATCTGCCGCTTTGTCTCCTGGCTCCTTACTCCTCCCACCACTGCCCCTCCCCTCAGATCAGACATAACTATCTCCTGGCTTGCACCATAGACATGGCTATCCGCAGTTTTACAACATCCCCTCTCTACACACTACTTCAGCTGAAAATGTATAGCTGTAACCTCCACCACACTGCAAGCCTCTTACTAGAATGCTCGCAAGTCTCCACTTGCATGGGTCAAAGGGCTTTCTATTCTGTTGCCCCCACCCTTTGGAACAGTCTGCCATCCTCCTTGAGAACACTTTCTCACCACAGCACTTTCACTGTCTCCTCAAGGTGCACCTCCTGACCACATCTACCTGCTCTTGCTCCCCTGGGTGATTTGTGAAATAGCCTTCCTCTGTTTATGTGCTCTAAGTCTTTGCCAAGTTAGGTAGTTTACAAATACCTTGTCTTTATGCAGGGTGCTATTTATTCCTGTTTATTCCTTTGTACTCTGTGGGTGTTACGCCCTACCCCTCCTTACAAAATCTCTGTGCAGTTTCCTCATTACTTCTGTTTACCTAACTGCATTGTATTTCTCTACAATGTATCCGTGCTCTGTTGTACTTGTATTTGCTGTATTCTTGTGCCACCTCCGTGACCCGGGTTGTGCCTAAAAGCGATCCTCAAATCAGTGTACCTACCCGGTTAACAAATAAATAAATGAAATAAATAAATAATCTCAGTCTAAGCATTGCTGGGAGAGGGAAGGGCAGCGTACAGCTCACTAAAAAATAAAAATAATTTATTTTGTATTAGCAGTTGGAGGTTCCAGGGGAGGCAGCCTGTAAGCCATGGTGACCCAGCGAACCTCAGTTGGTCTCAGTGTCACTGCATTGCTGTGAGCATTGTGTGGCTTAGTGTAACCCCCCTGTCACCCGGGGTTAATAGAATCCCACTTAGAACTAGTGGCAGGCAGGGAAAGGCAGCTTGTGAGACACCAATTAAATGGGTTTCACACTGTCTCACTCTGTCCTCAGTCACAGCTGAGCTGGAGGGATGACATCACCAAAGAATTCTCGCAGCAGCATAAGCCACACTGGAATGTTGGCTGAAGGGGTTAGGTTAGAACGTTGGGGAATTCAAGTTAGTCTAGAGGGAGACTCCAGAGAAGGAGGAGCTGTGCAGCAGTTGGCAGCCCCTCAGAGCCTAGCTCTGCTTTAGAGCTACGCCAGAAAGCGGGTAGTGTGTTCTCACCCTAGAGAAGAACACAGAAGAGACTGAAAGAAGTGGCAGAGACCGCTCCCCAAGTTGATCCAGTGCCCCATCCCCGGAGGGATGGGGGGGAATTCCAGCATTTCAGGGGCAATCCCCTGGCCCTGCTTGGATGGGGAAAAGCTGCCTGAAAGAGAAGTTGAACAGAAAGTACCAGAGAATTTGTTGTTTTCTTTGAAGAGAAGCCCTGGGGCACCTACATACCAAGGTGAGTCTGCTCTGAAATAGAGCCCATGTTTCACCAAGACAGAGTTGTGTAAAAGTAATTGTCTACTGTGGGGTCAGGAGAAGACTAGCCAAATACAGTGCTTTTAAATTTGTGAATGGCTTGGAAGTATCTGAGACAGTGTGGGTCTAAGGAATGGACATAGCCACTAACAGAACTGTTTGAGTCAGGACACCACCTACATACAGAGTAGAATGTTAAATGTGTTATACATTTCAAGATAGCATCTACAACCAGTAGTTTCAAAGAAAGGTGTTGATCCAAATAAATAGCCGAGTATAGATTTGGGAGCAAGAGGTGGGAGATCCCCATCTGGAGTAACCAGGTTTACCTCTACGGATTCACTTTGGGCACCTATAGTTTTCTCCCAGGCACTTGGCCAGTGTCTGCAGAAAGTACCCAGACGTGGGATTAAGGATGTTTTCCCTTTAGAGCTAGAAAGTTCTCATGGGTGGTTGAGGGAGCCACCATCAAACTCCATGCTTTATGGAAACGTGTCCAAGGACTGCCCAGGGTGCCATGTCAAGGAATCAAAGTAGAAGAAATGCCAGTTCGAGCTGTGTGAGCCCTGTTGTGCTCAGAAACTGAGGGTCTTGTGTAGTAAAGAAGATGTGCTCTGACCTCTGTAAATCTGCATTTCCAGTGAGTGAAGCCCTGTGGGGGTCCATCTTGCTTTGTTATTCTTGTGTTGAAGTGAATAAAAGCCACACTCTAGAATCACATTTCTGGTTTGGTCATTCTCAGTTATTGCTTCCTGTGATTGGAGTTACTTGGGTGCCCCTGACCAGAAGTACAAACCTAGCCAAAATACTGAGCAAACAGATTTCCTCCCCGATCCAAGGCTAGCCTGAGTAGTGCTTACAAAATAGAGGCACCGCGCTATAGGGCTTACATTAGTATTCCATAAAAAAGCTAAATAAAAACCTGAGAAAGGAATAAAAAAAGGACAAAATACAAGAGAACAGAAGTGAGTGAAAACAAGGAAGAAATAGCAGAAATATGTTATTTTGTACCAGAGTAGCTTATGCGTGTCTAAACAACCCTCAGATCCCTGGCCTATTGGTTTGAGGCTCAGACCCTAAATAACACCTCATGTTAGCAATGCCTCTGGCATGCAACAGTTATGGCAGGGCCCTGCCGCCATATAGTGTGCCCCCCTCGCCTGGCACTCTGTGCCTCTGTGAATGACGTGGAGTACAGGAACACCCCGAACACTCCCCAGGCTCTCCATGTGCGTAGCTGCATGACCACAGGGGGAATCCAGTGCAGAAGGGATGTGCTTCCCTTCCATGTATGCATGCAGGGGTCTGCAGGACCTTGGTGCACGACATAGACACTTAGGACTGCCTACACGCTGTGGATCTGTGGTGTATAGATAGTTCACCCTATAGTGCATAGGTCCCAATGATAGAAACAAAAAGGTAAAACAAAGTGAATTGTACTGCCATAACATATCACTCAGAAACAAAACCACATTTAAGTGAACGTGCCACTCTCTCCTCGGCACCTCACCATCGTGACATTGCTTTCACCTTAGTGCTAATGATAATAATTAGCGCACCCCCACCCCCCCTCTTCCCACTCCATCCCCTCCTACACCACCATCCCCCTCCACCTCCCAACCCCCAACCTTCTCCTGCCCCTAATATTCCCACCCCAATTCCTCTCCTGCACAACCCCTCCATTACCACACCACCTACCTCCCTTGCTGTTTATATCCCAACCTCCTTTCACACCTCTCCCCACTCCAGTACCCTCCCTTAGTTTCTCCCACGCCTGTCCCCCCACTGCCTCCTACTGAGCTCCAAGTTGCACCTCCCCACTCTGCTGGCATCACTGCAGCAACTCCCCCTATCACTCACCCTCCCACAAAACAACAACGGCATCCTTAGGCTGCTCCCCCACCCACTCCCCCTCTGTATAGCTTGTCCCCATCTGTGTGGCCAGCACTCCCAGGGGCCTGATGACCCTAAATTGACAGACTAAAGCACTTCCTTTGAAACTGTTTCCTTTGTTTGAGCTGCATCCTGAATGTTCCCACATTGAAATGCTTTATACCCCTGAAACCATGTTCCTCCTATATTATTTGTAACCTGACTGAAACAAACTGTTCCTTCAATGTGTTCTAACTCGTATCGTTCAAATGTATGCAACCGATATGCTTTGTCTAACTTTTTTTGTAATCTCCATAGCCTATATGTTTGACTAATTGTTTTGTGTGTGACCTGGAACCTTTGTAAACTAGTCCCAGGACTCAAAGGTATTAATCCTAAACTGCAATAAATAAATAATGACATCTCTTCACTTCTGCACTGTCACTCAGTCACTGTGCCCTCCCAACCACACTTACTGCAGTCCCCAACTTACGACACTATGTGTACCTGGTGTGCAACTGTAATCAGGGGGAAATGAGTGCCATAAGCAGGTTATTTTAAAAGATCTTAGTCATAAAACTATACACTGCACTGCTACTTCGGGGGTGGCGGGCATGACCACAACACAAAAAGTAGCTGCATGTCTCTACAAAAGAAAAATGGCCCTGAAAAACACCAGTGCCCTCTACAGGCATTCCTGCAGGTGAAGGGATTACTTTACAGTGAAAACAATTTTTATTCATTTAAAATTATTTTATACTTTTTAAAACGTTTTGAAATATTTCATTTAAAATGTAAACAAAACCCCATTTTCTAAGTGCAATAATACACTCCACTGTGGGTCTTATAGGCTATACCCACCCTTTCAGGGCCAATAATGCCCTCCGCCTCTGGAGATGGACCTCATTATGCCCTAAGGTAGGCGGGTATGGCCCAATATCACTCACCCTGTGGTGTATTACTGCTTGCTTATTTCAGCAGATGAGCGTTCTTGAATTTCTCCCATGTCACCCAGTAGTATAGCTGTAGGGAAGAGCTCAAGATTCAAGCATAGGATAATCCCCATTGTTAACATCATGTCAGACTAGTACTTTTTTTAATTCTGGACATATTAACAGCATTTGAGGATGAGGGCCATTCACCTCCCTCCACCTAGGACACCATATGTGATAATTCCTCAAAAGTGTTTTAGCCAATGCCAGATAAAATAAGCCTGCTGTTAGGCCATACTGATGAATTGGACTACTTTGAGCTGGCCTTGCACTGGGGTATGAATGCCATTTTCCCATGCCTCCTCCCATCGTTCCTCTGAGATGTCTGCGTTTAACCAAGACTGTCATTTCACCCTGATCATACAAGGTCCCCTTGGGGTGTTAGCCAAAATTGTTTTGTAGAGCTGAGAAATTAGACCTTTGCTGCCATCAGCATTATCCAGTGCCTGAGCTATAAGGTGGGGTGAGCTCCAGTTCCTTCCCAAGTATAGTACTTAAATAATGAAGAAGTTATATTTACACACGCTTGCTTCAGCTCATATGGCAGCCGACATAGGAGGTGAGAGGATGGCTGTGCCAGTCACTGTAGAGGGCTGTGCCATGTGGTCCCATCCTGGATTAGGGTGGATGCTATGCTGTGTGTGGACAGAGTGGGCATGGGGCCACAGAACCGCCACTGTTTTGTGGTCCCTGTGATGACCAGTGGTCTGGGGGGTACCACTGGACACCAGAGATTGGCTCTAGTTCACGGGGAAGGAGATGGAGGGGATGCCCCTGGACACCTTGGGGACAGGGACCTATACAAGCTGTGAAGAAGGAGCAGGGGGTCCACTAGCCACCAGAGAATGGGTGCTGGGTGGGTGAGAGGTACCACTGACATGAGGGGACACATCTGCATTTAGGGGATGGGTGTTCAGTGGTGGGAAATATCACCAGCCACAAGGGCATACCTGAGCATTTAGGGGACAGATGTTCGGGGGATACTGCTAGCTACCAAAGACTTTATTGCAGGCACTGGTATGAGTGCCTAGAGGGTGGGGGAAGCCACTAGACACCAGGGCAAGATTAGAGTGGACTGGGATGGGTGATTGGAAGGTGGCGAGTATCACAAGACAGCAGGGCAGCATTAGACTGGACCAGGACAGGGGATAAGAGGGTGGTGGTGCCACTAGATACCAGAGCATCCTTTGTTGTACTGGGACAGGGGCTCAGATGGTGGGGGGCGGGCAGGCAGCTGTAGTACAGTTGTCAAGCCACCTAGGCTTTGTGCCCAGTTAAGACTAGGTTTGCAAAGGTGGTAAAGAGTGCCCCTCTGGGTGCCATTTACTGCCAAAGTAAATCTCTGAATTTGCCACTGTACCTGTATGCAGGGAGGGACCTCATCATTTGCATGGGTGCAGCGTTAAGGTGGTGCTCAAGCACTAATGGGTTTTGTTGACACTAAGGCCCTGTCCTCACATGAATTTTTTCAAACATTTTAAAAAACATTTTATTTAGCATGTTTCAGTCCGGTTTATCGGAGCGTCCACACTACGCTCCGACACCTTGTCTGCCAGCTCTGGTTTCCAGGCATGATTGCGGCAATATTGGGAGCCACAATGCATGCTGGGATAGTCATGACCAAACAAGGTAACAGATCCAGCAGAAAAGAGCACGGTTATGTTCGGGAGCTCACTGTGAGCTCCAAGACGTTAGTAAATTCTCCTTTTCTTTTGTGATGTCAGCAGTGAAAAACCACAGCAGATTCCTGGCGATTGCGTTAAACTGTGTTGTAGCACGGTATGCATCCACACTGCTGTTAACATGTTTTAAGGCAACCGTGCTGCTAAAGCCCTGCTCCAATCGGGGTTGTAATACAGTTTTTTAAACACAGTTTCTAGCATGATTTTACTGTGCCTCGTGTGGATGCAAAACTTTTAAACTGTTTTACCAGAGTTAAAACAGTTTAAAACTCGTTAAAATGTGTTTATGTGGACAGGGCCTAAAGGGGTCTCTGAATATAAATTCCACCTATGAACCAGGTGCAAAACCCGATTAGCATGGGCAAAAATCCCTTAGCACCAGCACTCATTTTTGAATATCAGGCCCATGCTCAGGTGTGATTTTGGGTAGGTTAGCTTATGTGAGAAACTTTTGTATTTGACTGGATTAGTCCAAATTTCATTTCATTTTATTTGGAACTGCAAATAAGTACTCTGGAATTTACATGCCATTTTCAGGTACAACCTGAAGTCAAGTGAGAAATATAACATGCAAATATACATGTTTTGACAGTATAAAGGTACACAAATGACAGAAAAACAGTACATTTGTTTATATACACATACATTCAGACTTTAAAAATGATTAAAAGCTGCCATGTTAAAAGTATTGACAGATGTAGATTACTTTACATTCAGAGGTACTGTAAGTTGTTTCAGAAAGAAGCAGCACAATAGGCAAAGGTTCTCTTGCCTGTGTTTGATCATACAAGGGGCAAGACCAATTGAGACTTTATGGATGATCGCGGCTCATTGGTGGAAGAATATTTGATGAGTGAGTTTCATAAAGTAGCTGGAATTCCAGTATTTAATATTTTGAATGCAAAACAGGACATTGTAAACCTGTAATTATTCTGTACAGAAAACCAATTGAGTTTATTTAATATTTGACAGAGGTGTGTTCGATGGGGAGCCAAAAGTGCAAACTTCCTATTTTTTTGTAATAAAGTTTTTTTTAGATATAGTGCATTCTGGAGCTGTGTCTATGACCAGTAATGCATAGTTCAATATTGGGAGGAGATTTTGTTGAACGATAGCATGATGTGTTTCTTTAGAGAAGAAATTTCATAATCGTTATAATGTTCCTATCTTTGCATGTAACTTGGAAGTGACTTTATTCATATGAACGTTGAATTTTAGGGATGGGTCCAAAATAATACCTAAATATTTAAAAGAATCTACAGTTTCAGCTGGACATCCCCCCATAAGCAAACTGTAAAATCACTTGAGTATTTTTTTTTTATTTTAACATCAGATCCAAATAACATGGCTTTAGTTTTTATTTTATTCAAGACCAGACTATTCTGACAGAAGCAGTTTTGAATTTTAGTAAACTCAAGGCTTAGTGTAGAATTAACTTCTAGAACGGATGTACTATGAAACACCAATGCTGCGTCATCTGCATAGAGTATTAAATCACAGTCATGTGGTACTTGTGAGGGTTCTGTACATCTTCCCGACATATGTTTGCCTGACAATGAAATCACCTGACATTTTTTTCCCCAACGTATCAATCCGCCTGACTACACCGTCTGCCCGACAAAAACCTCTGACACTTACTGCGAGTGAAAACAGCTGTGGCTGTGCACGTGGAGTGAGGTAGTGAGGGAAACAGCAACAAACATAGATTTAACCTGAAAGGCAGGCTTACCTGTACCACAGCCAGTCCTCTACTTAATCCACAAACGACTTAAAAAAGTTACTTCACAACTGATGTGGCTAGTAAATTGTGCACGTGGTGAGTGAGAGATTTAATTACTATTTACAGTGTTTATGAGTCAGACAGTGCCAGACAGTGCCTAATAATAGTTAGCATATGTCACACAGTAAACTCAAATAGCAGGGAGGTTACAAGGCCGCACACAGCACACAGAACACAATATTTGTAACTGTGTATAATTAAGGCATCAATTAAGGATTTCTATTAAATCGGTTACAGGTAAGCCTGGCTTCCCGGTTTCATTTATATTTTAACACTGTCACATTTCTGATGATGTTGCCCAGTAATAGCATAAGAGCTTCATGCTTGTGAAGCAGTCAACATTCATTAACAGATTTTTTCATGCTGTGCAATGCAGTGGTAACTACCAAATTGCTGTTTCCCTCACTCACTCCCTCACTATACACTGCTGCACTGTCACTTGCATTTACTGTTTACTGGCATGAAATGCATTTACAGTCCAAACTGCTGTTTCCCTTATTCATTCCCACACTATACACTGCTGCCCTGTCACTCGCATTTAATGTTTACTTGTCAGGCAAAAGTACATGCAGAATTCTGGTTGTCGGTCATTTAAAAGTCGGTCACAGTGCACAGTCGGAAAGCAGGTGATGGGAAATCAGTTGCCGGGAAGATCCATGTCGGGCAGTAGTACGGATCCCACTTGTGAGATAGGGTCAATGAAAAGAGTAAAAAGTAAAGGGCCCAGTATGGAGCCCTGAGGGACTCCACACTGGACCCTGCGGAATGTAAAAAAAACCCTATTAAATTTAACAGACTGGTACCTATTGTCAAGGCAAACATAGAAACATAAATATAGAAACATAGAAGTTGACAGCAGATAAGGACTGCAAGGCCCATCCAGTCTGCCCATTTCTTTTTCTACCTTATAAATGTGCCATCGGCCTTTGCTCTGTCAATGGTCTATCTGTTCATACTCATCTCTGTTGCTCCCTTATGCCTATCCCATTCCTGTTTGAAGCCCTGCACTGTATTCATATCCACCACTTCCTGAGGTAGGCCACTCCATGCATCCACCACCCTTTCTGTGAAAAAGAACTTCCTCACATTACCCCTTAATCGGTCTCCCTCTAATCTCATGCTGTATCCTCTTGTCCTGCTATTTTTCTTACATTGAAACATGTTGGACTGTTTCACATTGTTAATGCCCTTAAGGTGTTTGAATGTTTCGATCATATCACCTCTCTCCCTCCTTTGCCCTAGGGTATATATATTGAGCTCCATTAATCTGTCCTCATATGTTTTCCGATGCAGTCCCTGCACCATTTTGGTTGCCCTTCTCTGGACTGCCTCAATTTGGTTAATGTCCTTGAGAAGGTGTGGCCTCTAGTACTGCATGCAGTACTCCAGATGGTGCCTAACCAGTGTCTTGTAAAGAGGGATTATTACTTCCCTCTTCCGACTTGTGATACCCCTACTAATACACCCCAACATGCTCCTAGCCTTACCTACTGCTTTAGTGGTCTGCTTGGATGATTTCAGGTCATCGGTGATGATGATGCCTAAGTCTCTTTCTTCCCTTGTGACTGCCAGCAACTCCCCTCCCAGTCTATAGGTGGCTTCAGGATTTCTCTTCCCTATGTGCATGTTCTTGCACTTCTTTGCATTAAACCCCAGTTGCCACTCTTCTGACCATTTTGCTAGTTTATCTAGATCTCTTCTCATTCTGCCTACCCCATCTGGATCATCTACAGTACTCTGTTGCAGATCTTGGTGTCATCTGCAAACAGACAAACCTTACCCTCCAGTCCATCTGCAATGTCACTGATAAAGATATTGAAGAGGACTGGCCCCAGGACTGATCCCTGAGGTACCCCACTTGGGACTTGCATCTCTTCTGACTGTATACCGTTGACCACCACTCTCTGTTTTCTACCCGTCAACCAGTTTGCCACCCAGTTGACCAACTTCTGACTCACCCTGAGCCTACCCAGCTTATTAATCAGTCTTCTATGTGGAACAGTATTAAAAGCTTTGTTGAAGTCAAGGTAGGTGACATCAACTGCTTCCCCTTGGTCCACCACTCTGGTTACCCAGTCAAAGAAATCTATGAGATTAGTTTGACAGGACCTTCCTTTTGTAAACCCATGCTGTTTTGGATCCTTTGCGCCTATGGATTCCAGGTGTTCCACTATCCTTTCCTTAAGGAGTGCCTCCATAATCTTGCCCACTACTGAGGTAAGACTGACTGGTCTGTAGTTCCCTACCTCCTCCCTGCTACCCCTCTTGTGGAGCCGGATCACTTGAACCCTTCTCCAGTCTTCTGGGACCTCTGCTGTGCTCAGAGACTCACTAAACAGTTCTGATAATGGCTCTGCTAGTTTCACCCTTAGCTCCTTTAGTACCCTGGGATGTATTTCATCAGGTCCCATTGCCTTGTCCACCCTGAGCTTATCGAGCTCTTGTAGGACCCTTTCTTTTGTGAAGGGACTAGTGCTCATGTCCCTCCCCCCTGTGTCCATGGTGCTAAGCTGTAGGCCCTGCCCTACCTTCTCTTCAGTAAATACTGAGTAGAAATATCTATTTAGGATAGATGCTTTTACATGGACCTCCTCCTCACATGCCCCCTTATCTCCTTTGATCTTAGCAATACCTCCTCTGGACTCTTTCCTTTCACTAATGTATCTATAGAAAGTCTTGTCACCTTCTTTTACTGTCTGTGCTAGTGTTTCCTTGGTTTGGGCCTTTGCCTGCCTTACTGCCTTCCCTGCTTCCCTTAGGGAAGTTTAGTATGCCTCCCTATCTTCATCCCGCTGTGTTCCCTTATATTTCCTGAAGGCTAGCCTTTTGGCTTTGACCTTTTCTGCTACTGTTTTTGAGAACCAAAGTGGTTTCCTTCTTCTTTTGCACTTCCTTTTCTCTCTAACACAGTGGGATGTTGCTTCACGTATTGCATCCTTAATATTTGCCCACTTTGCCTGTAACCCCCTCACCTTTATTTATTTTTGCCAGGGCTAGCTTAACTCTGTTGGCCATCTTATCAAAGTTAGCTCCTCTGAAGTCCCACATTTATGCATTGGAATGGGATGATTTAGTTGTAGTGGCCAAACTGAACCATTCTTCTTTTGCACTGATAAGCAGCAGAGAATTCCCAGCCCCCCCACACACACACAAAATATGGTACTAAATGAGGAAAAGACCAAAGTAGAAAGGTCAGTGGGGGATGTTGCTACAAGAGATAAAGCCATCAAAAAATGGAGAGCAATGAGTACCAATGCCCGTAGTCTGGGTAACAAGCTTCCTGAATTAGTGGCCTTGCTGGAGAAGGAACATCTGGATAGCATGGCAGTCACAGACACATGGTACACACAGAACCATGACTGGGACGTAAACATACCAGGATACACTATCTACAGGAGGGACAGGGAGGGTAAAAGAGGAGGAGGAGTAGCTCTCTACATAAGGGAAGGAATCAAAGCAACAGAACAAAGGGTAAACAGGGAGGAGAGGAAGCACTGTGGGTCAATTTGGAGACAGGCACTGGCACCACAATCTGCACAGGGGTTGTATACAGACCCCCCTCTCAGGGGGAGGAAATGGATGAGGAAATGATAGAAAGTATACTTAGAATGGCAGAAAAAGGGGAGATATTGCTGATGGGAGATCTGAATATGCCAGATGTTAACTGGAGTGCAGTTGCAGCAGCCACTTCTAAGAGAGGGGTTCTTCTAGATACCCTACAGGGGGCATGCGTTAGACAACTAGTATTGGAACCCACTTGAGAGGGAGCAATCTTAGACCTGGTACTCTCAAATAGAGATGGAGAGAGGATCACAGATGTAGAAGTGGGGAACTAGCAACCATTGAACAGTATGGTTCATGATAAACACAGCAATAGAGTCAAGCCATACAAAGGCAAAAGTATTGGACTTCAGGAGGGCTGACTTTGCCAAAATGGGTGAGTGCCTAAGGAATGCTCTAGCAAATGGGCAGGAAGGAGGGGTGGAAGAACAATGGGGAATAATCAAAACTGCCATCACAGAGGCAACAAGCCTTTGTGTGAAGCAAATAAAACAACACAATGTAAGAAACCACTATGGTGCTCAAAGGAGGTGGCAGGGAAGGTTCAAGAGAAAAAGAAAGCATTCAGGAAGTACAAGGAATCACAGAAGGAGCAGGACAGAGAATTGTATCAGTTAAAGCAAAAGGAAGCTGGAAAGGCAGTCAAGACAGCAAAGGCCCAAACTGAGGAAGAGATAGCCAACTCAGTTAAGAAGGGGGATAAAACCTTTTATAGGTACATCAGGGTGTGAAGGAAGACCAAGGGAGGGATAGTGAGGCTTAATAAAGGGGAGGGGGTGGGCAGAGGGTGACTGTAAAAAGGCAGAGATACTAAACAAATATTTTTGCTCAGTATTCACAAATGAAGAGGGTGAGGTACCTAAACCAAACAATAGAAACTCTCTGGATACAGAAGTTGATATCAGCCCATTTACAGAAGAAAGGGTTCTGAAAGAATGTTTAAAACTGAAGGTGGACAAAGCAGTGGGGCCTGATGGGATTCATCCCAGAATTCTAAAATAACTAAGGGTAGAACTAGTGACACCACTGACTACCCTCTTTAACAAATCATGGGAGGATGGGGTGGAACCTGAGGACTGGAGGAGAGCAGATGTGATTCCACTTCACAAAAGTAGGAGCAGGGCAGAAGCAGGAAACTACAGACCTGTTAGTTTAACCTCAGTGATTGGAAAAATGATGGAATCACTTCTGAAGGAAATAATTGTTGAGAACCTAGAGGCCAGAGGGGCACAGGACCCAAGTCAGCATGGATTATAGCTTGGCAGAAGACAACAAGAGAAAGGACTGCTGTGTGACTGAACTTCTCTGCTGGGACTAAAGTAGAAGAACTTTTGTATTTGGACCTTTAATTTAGGGTAAAAAAACTAACATACAAAAACAAAAAAAAAAGTGTGTGTTTGGGTTAACTGAACTGAATGGGTAACTGAAAAGTCATCTAGGTGTAAATCTCAGGTGACTGAAAGGACTTAACTGCTGTGAGGTTTAAATTACTTGTAGAAAGATCTGGTAAGTAGGGGAGTGGCTTAGCTAGAAGGAAGCTACATTTAAAGACTGCCTTAGAAATATTCTGCTAATAGCTTGGCAGAAGACACCAGGAGAAAGGACTGCTGTGTGACTGAACTTCTCTGCTGGGACTAAAGTAGAAGAACTTTTGTATTTGGACCTTTAATTTAGGGTAAAAAAACTAACATACAAAACAAAAAAAGTGTGTGTTTGGGTTAACTGAACTGAATGGGTAACTGAAAAGTCATCTAGGTGTAAATCTCAGGTGACTGAAAGGACTTAACTGCTGTGAGGTTTAAATTACTCGAGAAAGATCTGGTAAGTAGGGGAGGGCTTAGCTAGAAGGAAGCTACATTTAAAGACTGCCTTAGAAAGATTCTGCTAATAGCTTGGCAGAAGACAACAGGAGAAAGGACTGCTGTGTGACTGAACTTCTCTACTGGGACTATATTGCCCTCCTCCCTCCCCTCCACTCCCCACCCAAAGCTAGTTCTATTTTATAGGCACAGGATTTGACTGACAACAGGAACTTCCTGTTTAGGGGCAGGAAGTGAGTGAGCACAGAACCACCAAGGACCCACCATCCTAGAAGGGCAAGAGTAGCTCTCCGCCCCTCTAGCTGCTGGAGGTCTGCCTCTGAACAAGTAAGTGGTCTACTGAGAAATATAGGATATTCTTGTCTCAGAACAGGACAATCAGGAGCTAAGGGCACACAGGCAGAAAGTAAGGAAAGAGAGAAAAAACAGAGGAAAGAGTAAGGATTGCAAACAGTTAAGGGGCCAGAAATAAGACATGATTGAGTGGTGCAGTGCAGTGGCTGTGGAGCAGCAGTCTTCCGGGAGATGTTCTGGAGGATGCGGTGTTGTCCCATCTGCAGGCACCTCTCTGGGCTGAGGGAGGAGGTTGCTCATCTCCAGGCTGAGTTGGCCAGGATTTGTGGGACCTCCTTTTCCATCCAGGGACCACCAGTGCCACTGCCGTTGCCTCAGAGGTTGCCAAGAAAGAGGAGCGGTTGGACCACAGTGGGCTCAGGGAGGGTGACAGTGGTGGAACAGAGGCACATCCCTCCAGTTGTACCTCTCCACAATTCCTATGCCATTCTGGCAAAGTGTGGTTCCTCTATGGAGGCACCTACAGTGGAGACCAAGGAGGATGTTGGGAACCTCCACAAAGGAGACCCACAGGAGGGTGGCAGGGGACCCTGCAGGGAAGGAAACAACCCTGGTGGGGACCCATTGTCAGAAAGGTAGAACTGGGCAAGGAAGGGAGAGGGAGGCAGGTGCCTGCCTGGCGCCATGGCTTGAGGGACAGGGAGCGAATCCTCAGGATTGCCAGAGCAGCTGCACAGGAGGGAGTTGGATGTCATTGTCCACCTAGGGACAAATGACCTGGCTAAGAAAGGGATTAGAGAAGTGCAGGAAGAGTTTGTGGAATTGGGGAGGGCCCTTGTGTCAAGTAGCATGCACGGTAACCTTTTCGGAGTTGCTACCCATCTATGGCATAGGAGAGGCTAGGGTGTTCCGTACTCATGGGATTCAATCAGTGGTTGAAAACTGGTGTGGAGCTCAGGGATTTGGCTTCATTGGGGACTGGGGTCCACCTGGAGGATGCAAGCCTATACTGGCATGATGGGCTGCATCTGTCCAGGAGGGAACCAGGATCCTAGGTTATAGGTTTAAATGCTTCATTGGCAAGCTTTTAAACTAGCCAAGGGGAGGCACTGGAAAGGAGCAGGAATATCCAGCCCCCCAAACAATCACGGTAGTAAGTGTGGCAAACACCAACATGGAGGTGTCGATAGGGAGAAGGGCAGGGTAAATGGAGAAAGTGACAAAGGCAAGAAGGACAGGGATGGAGCAAAAGAGGGTAAGGCCATCAGGAAATGGAGGGTAATGAGTACCAATGCCCGTAGTCTGGGCAACAAGATCCCTGAGCTGGTGGCCTTAATGGAAGAGGGATGCCTGGATATTGTAGCAGTCACAGAAACATGGTACACAGAGAACCATGACTGGGATGTTAACATACCAGGGTACATAACTTACAGGAGAGACAGGCAGGGGAGAAGAGGGGAGGAGTAGCTCTCTATGTAAAGGAAGGGATAAAAGCAACTGAACAAAAGAGTAAACAGGGAGGAGAGGAGGCACTGTGGGTCACCTTGGAGACTGGAAAAGGCACCACAATCCGCACAGGGTTGTGTACAGACCCCATGTCAGGGGAAGAAATGGACAAGGATATGATGGAAGGCATTCTTAGAATGGCAGAGAAAGGGAGATACTGTTGATGGGAGACCTGAATATGCCAGATGTTAACTGGAGCACATTTGCTGCAGCCACATCCAAGAGCAGGGCCATTCTTGATGCCCTACAGGTGGCAGGCATTAGACAGCTAGTTTCGAACCCACTGTGAGGGAGCAATCTTAGACCTCATACTCTCAAACGGGGCAGTGAGAGGATCTCAGATCTAGAAGTGGGTTGCCATCTGGGGACAAGTGACCATCAAACAGTGTGGTTCACGTTAAACTCAGCTACAGAGTCAGCCATACAAAAGTGAGGGTTCTGGACTTTAGGAGGGCTGACTTTGGCAAGATGGGAGAGTGCCTCAGAAAAGCACTAGCAAACAGGCTAGAAGGAGGTGGAGCAACAATGGGGAATTATCAAACTGCCATCAAAGAGGTAACAAGCCTTTGTGTGAAGCAAATAAACAAATCAAAATCGAAAGAAAAAGCCACTATGGTTCTCAAGAGAGGTGGCTGTGAAAGTCAGGAAGAAAAGATAGCATTCGGAAGTATAAGAAACACAGAAGGAGCAGGACAGAGCTGTACCAGTTAAGGCAGAAAGAAGCAGGGAGGGAAGTCAGAATAGCAAAGGCCCAAACTGAGGAAAAGATAGCCAACTCAGTTAAGAAGGGGGATAAAACCTTTTATAGGTACATCAGCGAGCGTAGAAAGACAAAGGGAGGGATAGTGAGGCTGAATAGAATGAACGGTGGGTGGGCAGAGGGGGACAGTGAAAAAGAAGGAATACTGAACGAATATTTCTGCTCAGTATTCACAAAAGAGGAGGGGGAAGTGCCTAATCCAATTAACAGAAGCACTCTTGATAGGGGGGTCGATCCCAGTCCTTTCACAGAAGAAAGGGTTCTGCAAGAACTCCTAAAACTGAAGGTGGACAAAGCAATGGGTCCTGATGGAATTCACCCCAGAATTCTACATGAATTAAGGAAGGAACTAGTGAAACCACTGGCTACTCTTTTAATAAATCATGGAGGATGGTGTGGTACCCGAGGACTGGAGGAAGCGGATGCGATTCCCCTCACAAAAGTGGGACCAAGACAGAGGCAGGAAACTACAGACCTGTCAGTCTGACCTCTGTGGTAGGGAAAGTGATGGAGTCACTTCTGAAGGAAAGAATAATTGAGTACCTAGAGGTCAGTGGAGCACAGGATCCAAGGCAGCATGGGTTCACAGCAGGAAGGTCATGTCAGACGAATCTAATAGATTTCTTTGACTGGGTGACCAAAGTAGTAGACCAGGGAGGGGCTGTGGACATGGCCTACCTAGACTTTAGCAAGGCATTTGACACAGTCCCACACAAAGATTATTAGTCAACTAACCAGCCTGGGAGGGTCCCAGGTGGTAGCCTTTAAAACATTGGCTGGACAACAGGACACAGAAGGTAATTGTAAATGGAGTCCACTCTGAAGAAAGGGCGGTTACCAGTGGGGCACCGCTGAGGTTCAGTATTGGGTCCAGTCCTTTAATGTCTTCATCAGTGACATTGCAGAGGGACTGGAAGGAAAAGTATGCCTTTTGCAGATGACACAAAGATCTGCAACAGGGTTGATACACAAGGAGGCGGAAAGGATGAAAAGGACTTGGCAAGGTTGGAGGAATGGTCAGACGACATGGCAGTTAGATTCAATGCAAAAAGTGCAAATAATGCACCTGGGAAACAAGAACTCAGGGAAGAATACACAATGGGTGGGAGGTAGTAACAACAACAAAACAGGAAAGGGACCTGGGGTAATCATATCAGATGACCTTAAGGTTAGCAAGCAATGTGAGAAGGCAGTAGGGAGGGCCGGGATATACTGGGATGTATAGGAGGCATCAGCAGCAGAAAACAGGAAGTTATTATCCTCTGTACAGACAGTTGGTGAGACCCCATCTGGAATATTGTGTCCAGTTCTGAGACCCCATCTCCAAGGACATAGACAGGATAGAGGCAGTCCAGAGGAGGGCAACTAAAATGGTGCAGGGTCTGCAAGAGAAGCCGTATGAGGAGAGACTAAAGGAGCTTAATATGTATACCCTTGAGGAAAGAAGGGAGGGGGACATGATAGAAACTCTCAAGTACCTCAAGGGAATCAACAAAGTCCAAGAGGGTAGCATCTTTCAGAAAAAGAGACTTGCAAGAACAAGGGGACACAATTTAAAGATAGAAGGAGGGCGGTCTAGGGCAATGAGGAAGTATTATTTCACAGAGAGGGTAGTGGATGCATGGAACAGCCTTCCTGAGGAAGTTGTGGGGTCTAAAACTGTGGGAGAATTCAAGAATGCATGGGACAGACATAAGGCAATTCTTGTGGGGGGCAGGAAGATATAGGCTGTTGGTTAACTAGGATCTGCGGCCTAACCTGTAGGTAGGGAAATGGGCAGACTAGATGGGCCTAGCGGTCCTTATCTGCCGTCAAAGTCTATGTTTCTATGTTTCTATGGATTCACTGCGGGAAGGTCATGTCAGACGAATCTAATAGATTTATTTGACTGGGTGACCAAAGTAGTAGATCAGGGAGGGGCTGTGGACATGGCCTACCTAGACTTTAGCAAGGCATTTGACACAGTCCCACACAAAAGATTAATATACAAGTTAGCCAGCCTGGGAGTAGGCCCCAAGATGGTAGCCTGGGTAAAGAATTGGCTGGAGAACAGGACACAGAGGGTAATAGTAAATGGAGTCCACTCTGAAGAAAGGGGGGTTACTAGTGGGGTACTGCAGGGTTCAGTACTAGGACGGGTCCTCTTCAATGTCTTTATAAGCGATATTGCTGAGGGACTGGAAGGAAAAGTATGTCATTTTGCAGACGACACAAGATCTGCAACAGAGTTGATGCACAAGGTGGGGTGGAAAGGATGAGAAGGGACTTGGAAAGGTTGAAGGAATGGTCAAATGTATGGCAGCTTAGATTCAATGCTAAGAAGTGCAAGGTAATGCACCTGGGAAACAAAAACCCAGGGGAAGAGTACACAATGGGGGGTGAGATACTAACAACAACAAAAATGGAAAGGGACCTGGGGGTAGTCATATAAGATGACCTAAAGGTGGGCAAGCAATGTGAGAGGGCAGTAAGGAGGGCTGGGGGATACTGGGATGCACAGGGAGAGGCATCACCAGTAGAAAACAGGAAGTTGTTATCCCTCTGTACAAAGAGCTGTTTGAGACCCCATCTGGAGTACTGTGTGCAGTTCTGGAGACCCAATCTCCTCAAAGACATAAACAGGATGGAGGCAGTCCAGAGGAGGGCAGCTAAAATGGTGCAGGGTTTGCACCAGAAGACATATGAAGAGAGACTTAAGGAGCTTAATATGTATAGCCTCGAGGAAAGGAGGGGGGGGGCATGATAGAAACTTTCAAATACCTCAAGGGAATCAACAGAGTCCAAGAGGGTAGCATCTTTCAGAAAAAGAGGTGTGCAAGAACAAGGAGGCACAATTTGAAGATGGGGGTGTGGCTCAGAGGTAATGTAAGGAAGCATTTTTTCACAGAGAGGGTTGTGGATACATGGAACTGCCTTCCGGAGGAGATTGCGGAGTCAAAAACAGTGGTGGAATTCAAGTATGCATGGGACAGTCATAAGGCAATTCTAGGGGGTGGGAGTAGGAAGAAGTAGGCTGTTGGTTAACTAGGATCTGCAGCTTATCCATTAGGTAGGGAAATGGGCAGACTGGGTGGGCCAAGCGGTCCTTATCTGCCGTCAAATTCTGTTTCTATACCACGTGATGGTCACTGGCCCCCAGGTGACCTTCTAATTGGAGATCTGTGATCTTTTCCCTGTTAGTCAGTACTAGATCTAGGATAGCCCTGTCTCTTGTGGGTTGTTGTACCAGTTGTTTGAGGCCTTGTGTCTAGTTCTGGCAGATGTTCCTGCTGGCATTGACCAATCTGTATCCGGCATGTTGAAGTCTCCCATTATCAGAACCTCCCCTTTAGCTGTTATGTTTTGTATATCTTATAACAGTAATGTGTCTATGTCCTCCCCCTGGTCTGGGGGCCTGTAGACAACCACAGTTCTTATGGCTGTCCCATTTCCAGTTTCCAGGGTGACCCACAGTTCTTCTGGCTCCTTATGTGTATTCTGATATTTTGTAGCTTTGATATTTTCATTGATATACAGGGCCACTCCACCCCCCCCCTTTTTGCACCTTAGTCTCTTCTGAACAGTTCATAGCCAGGTACTGAAGACTCCCAAGTGTGGTTACTGGTAAACCACGTCTCGTTAATTGCTACTATGTCCAGTTTAGCCTCTGTCATTATTGCCTGCAGGTCTGGGATCTTGTTTCCCCAGACCGCGAGCATTTGTGTACATGATTTTCCATTGGCCAGAATTCAGGGTGTTAGTTGTTGGGTGAGGTCTGGCATTTCCCCTGTGCATTGTAAGCCCTGAACTAATTAATAGCAGGAGTTCCAAGTCCTACATGCTCAAGACATTTCAGTAAGATGGTATGATCTACTAATTCAAATGCCTTGGTCAGGTCCATGAACACTGCCCCTGTTATGCCACCAGTCTTGGTAGCCCTATGGACAGTGTCTGTGAACCCAACCAAGGCAGTCTCAGTACTATATCCCCCCTTAAAGCCATGCTGGTTAGGAGAGATTCGATCATGGGCCCTGATATAATAATTTCGCTGTGAGTGTGGTATTTTGTCCTGTAGTTTTGAAAGTGCTGACAAGATTGATATAGGCCGAAAGTTACTGAATTCTGACTTGAGAGCCCGATTTATGAATGAATATCATATATGGCTTTTTCCACAAATTGAGTATCTGTCCTGTTTGAAATGATAAGTTGAATATTAAACTAAGAGGATAAGCAAATTTGGATGATGCAAGTACCAGAAGCTTGGGCGGGAGTTCATCACAGCCAGGTGCCTTATCAGTTTTTAACTTTTTAAGCAGTTTTAATACTTTAACACTTTTAACAATTTTTAAATGAAAACTTGGCCTAGTTAGTTTAACTTCCTGATCAGTAGTGGCTTGTCCCTGCAGACCTTTCCGATATTTATCCAGATTTGTAAATTGTGAGTTAAATTCATCAGCTATTAAGAATGAGTCAGTCAACACATCCCCGTCCTTTAGCATATTAGTGCTGGCATCATTAGAAGGGGTTAGTAGGGATCTAATACAGCCCCCAAATTTATTTGGGTTAGAAAGATTTTCCACTTGTTGCATAAAGAAATTAATTTGGCTGCTCTGACTTCCTTTTTACAATTGCTTCTTTTTTTCCTGTATTCATTTAAGTCAAAGGCTGTATTACTTTTTTGTATTTTAGCCAAGTAGATTCCCTATCTTTCATCAGTTTAAAGAGATTTTTGTTTAGCCATTTGGTTTTCCTCCCACTTACTCTCTTCCTAGTCACTGGTACATATTTATCTACTATCTCAATAAAAACTTTTATGAAATAGTCCAGTGCACAATCTACATCCGGAATAGCTTTCAGATAAGATCAGTCTACGTTAAACAACTTACTCAAACATTTGGGAACATCTAATTTATTGTACTTCGTAATGTCTATATATCTAGGAGACAGTTTTTGCATTCATCCACCTTTCCAGATTCCAAAGGTTGGGTGGTGGCCACTAATAGAAGCTGGTATTAGACCACTGGCAACAATATGCTCTTTTCTGTTGGTTAAATTGCTCTCCGTTCAGCCCTGCTCATCGAAAATGGGCGAACAAGCCTTCTCCTACTTTGCACCTAGGTTCTGGAACTCACTCCCCCTACATGTTAAGATCTCCTCATCTCACCTTACTTTTAAGAATTCACTGTTTTCCCACCTCTACGCTCTTGGTAACTGCAACTGCACTTAACTTTCTGGCTCAGATATTCAAACTGCGCCCAGCTGTGGTGCAAGCTTGGGCGCAGCTCAACTTGGCTATGCAGGGGTGTGGACTAAGCGATATTAAAAGGAGCTGCGCCATGGTTCAGCAGCATTGAATATCGCACCCTGGCCACCTCCAGTGTGCATGGCGCAGTGGCACTGCGCCAGCGCAGGTGGCCAGAGTGGAGCATGGAGATGTGCTAGCGCAAGTTCCATTGCATCATGCACAGCAACCGCGATATTCAAAAGTTGACATGCAAATGGGGCCATAATGTATTGCATGTCATTATGGCCCCATTTGCATGCAGGTGCGCCGATCCCCGACGAGTTGTGTCTGGCGCCCTGCTAGGCAGCAGCCGTCGGTGACCGACGCCCCCTGCAGCCCGATCGTGGGCATTTGTAGTACACAGAAAACTATTTCGTCCTATATCCCTGGTGGTCCAGTGGACCGCTATCTGCCTGATCGTGGGCATCTGTACTAAAAATAGATATAAGTCCTATATCTCTGGTGGTCCAGTGGACCGCTATCTGCCCGATCGTGGCATTTGTAACAGAAATAGATGATTCATTCACATATCTGGAATGTGTAGTACGGTAGGGGCTGCATGCCCATTGGCTCACTCTGTGAACCAATGGGCATGTAGCCCTACCAAGGTGTCAGTCAGCGGGCAGCGGGGCAGCAGGCGGGTGGGGTGCTGCTGCCCGCCGGCTGACTTACGAGGGCAGTGGGGTGGTGGGGCTCAGTGGGCAGGTGGGGGGGTACCACTAGACCACCAGCGATATTGGAATTAGTTTACTTTTACAAATGCCGCGATCGGGCAAATAGGTCCACTGGACCACTAGGGATATAGGACTTACATCTATTTCTGTTACAAATGGTGCTATCGGGCAGACAGGGGTCCACTGGACCACCAGGGATATAGGACTTGCATCTATTTCTGTTACAAATGCCACGATCAGTCAGACAAGGGTCCGCTGGACCACCAGGGATATAGGACTTGCATCTATTTTTGTTACAGATGCCCGCGATCAGGCAGATAGCAGTCCATTGGACCACCAGGGATATAGGACTTACATCTATTTCTGTTACAAATGCTGTGATTGGGCATACAGGGGTCCACTGGACCACCAGGGATATAGGATGGATTATGCTTTTGTTACAGATGCCCGCGATCAGGCAGATAGCGGTCCACTGGACCACCAGGGATATTCGATGGAATTCTAATTATTTTTTATACAGATGCCCGCGATCGGGCATGGGAGGCGCCAGGTGCAGCGGGAGCTCGGGTGGCCACCCACAGGTGGCAGCTGCCGTGTTCCACCCCTCAAAGCGGCAGTTCACCTGTGGGTGGCTATCAGTTGTTCCTTTTTTTTTTGGCTTAACTTTGTGCTGACACAGGTAGGGGTTGCACATGCATGGCTCTTCACATCCCGGGCTGAATATCGGGCTGTGCAGGTTATGCATGGGCACGCCCACCTGTGCCTGCAGACATTACTGTTGCTACCGCCAAGATCGGGATTTGTGCTGGCGACTTTTCCCTTTTGAGTATCAATGAAGATCAGTGGGTTGCACATGGCACAACCCTGTTGCGCCATGCACAACCCTTTTGAATATCTGGGCCTCTGTGTTTGTTGCCAGATATGTAGATGCCCATGACTGTAATGTATAACTTAAGTATATTGTTTTACCTGTAAATTTTCTCTCCTACCCAGGCTATTTGATGTGTGATCCGGTTATTCATGCTGTAACTGTCATTTTACTCTTACTTGTGTTTTACTGTTATCCGTGTCTTGAATAATTTCTGTGATCTATAATGATGACTTTATGTTATCCTGACAGTTATCCTCATTATGTTCCTATTGATTGTCACTGTGATACCTTTCTGTTGTAATTGCTGTATTTTGTAGTTTGTACTCTCCCAGGTCGTAGCTGATAATAGGCATTTTTTTTTGCCTAGTGTACTTACCCGGTTACCAAAAGCTAATAAATAAATAAATAAAAATCAGTCTAATAGAGTGTGCCTGTTAGATTTTAAAGCAAGGCGAGTGGGATTAGTTATTAGTTGCTGCAGGCCTGATTCCAGGAGTGCAGTCTTATATTTAAAGCTGTCTTTGTCCATCCAGTTCAAATTAAAATCACCTACAACTAATAATTCACGTTTGCCATGGGTAGTCGCTAGTTCAATAAAGTCCTGAAACCCCAGATTATTATTTTAGGAGAGTTATAAATACAATAAATATATAACTTTTTAAATGCTCCCTAACAGACTTCTAGCCTTAAGTATTCAAGGCAATGGTGACATAGCTCAACATGAGTAAAAGTTTTACTGACACAGAGTTCTTAATATAAAACATAACCCCTCCCACTTTGCCCTTCTCTCTGTCCTTTCTGTAAAGTCAGTATTCAGGTAAAGTCAATTCATTGTCAAAAATTGTGGGGTGAAGCCATGTTTCAGATATTGCCAAAATATCTGGTCTATAGTAACTAACCCAGGCCTCTATTTCATGTAACTGAGAGGCAATACTTCTGGAGTTAAGGTGGGTAATTTTAAGGCCTCCTTTTTACAGTCAAAAATATTCTATGTTGGTATCAACAGTGTCAGCCATAAGTCCTGGACTCTGTTCTGTATCCCCTGCTAGAATAAATAATCAAATAATGAATGCTGGGGTAAGGCTAAGCCTTATTGCTACACAGATATGAGTAGATTCTCTTGTGGAAAGCCCTACGTTGTATGCCAGGGTCCTCTGATGAATACCCAGTAGATGTGTAATGTTAAAACAAACACCATCATCTATGGGAGTACTAAACCCTTCTTCTCTTGCCCTCTTATACGATGATGGTTGATAGGCAGATTGAGCTAGCATGGTATCAGTTAGGATCAGATAAACAATGTACATTGAGCTCAGACATATGCCTCATAAAGCCATTTTTAAAAGGTCAAAATTATGTTATTATTAAGTAAAATTATCTAATGTGCTATATAGCCAGTTAGTATAATACCATATGGCTAGAATATCAGTAAGGTCAAACACTAGATTGAGTACAGCAGCCTACAGTTCAATCCAGTATAAAACAATTTCTATAAAATAGAATACAATAGACCATCCAGACCACAATGGTTTACCTATCAGACACCTCAATTATCTAGTGATAATTAAAGGTGATGGAGTTTACCAAGAGCTAGGGGAAAGGGGGTACTGATGGATTTCTTCCAACAGATTGAGGATGTGTACTAAGAGTGGGGGGGGGGGTACTAATGAATCTCGACACTTGTCAGCAGTATCCTGTAGTGTGCTCTATTGGGTAGGGTCACAGGTTATATGTAGAGACGGGCTCCCTAGCTGGAGATCAAATCCCACCCCATTTAGCACTGGGGAAGCAATAGCTAACTGCACGATATAAGGCAAATTTAGTCAGATGAAGTAAAAATTAGTTAACATGTAATAGGTAATCAATGTAAAATGTAATAATAATTTCTATTAGGACCTTCGAGAAAAACAACAGTGACCCCTAGCAGTCAGGGAGTATAGGCTGCTAATGGAGTCTTGGGGAGATAGACCATGTGGACTCAGTGTATTTAAGAAATGCCCTCCTGGAGGGTTGGGGGGGAAGCTGTTCTGGTGCATACAGTTGTGTGTAGTAATCCCCAGAGGCCCGAGCTATTTCTTTGGGCTTCGTGAGGAGTGGGCCACTGACTGCTAGTCTAACCCTCTTAACTACCCTGGACATGTCCTGTTGTCTAAGCCTCATAGCCAGGAGCCTGCCTGCCTTTTCTTTCTGATCAACGCATCTTACTTTGGCTCTGAAGATAGCCTGTTCAGCCTGTTCCTGCAATAACTCTTCATATTTAGCCCTGGTCATGTTCAGATAGAGCCAGTACTCTTTGGGAGAGCAGGCAGTGAGTTGGATTCCTTTATGTCTGATTTCCCATAGCAGATTAGCTTGTTCTGCTTCCCTTTTCCTCTTCCTGGTGATGACTAGGTGGATAAGTTCCCCCAAGAGTACATTTAAAACCTCCCCATAGATTGGCATGTGTAGTGGCTGATTGCTGGTTTTCTGTGAACAAATGTGCGATACACTCTTTGATTTTATCCAGAACAGTGGAGTGGGGTCTTTATTAAATTATTGTTTAGTTACCATACCTTGTCTCTCTCCATATGGTTGCTTGATTGTATGGTGAGTAGTACTGGTGAGTGGCTGGAGACTACTCTAGGTTGAATCTTACAGCTGATAACTTGACTGAGGAGGTTCAGCTTGATAAGGTGAAAATCTATCCATGAGTCAGATTAATGGACTGGGGAGCTGAATGTGTACCATCTGGCATCAGGGTGTAAAAGCCTCCATGATTCGGCCAGCCCAGTGTATCCTGCAGTTCATGGTATGCCCTTCGGCTGTGCAATAGGGCTGATTGCAGGGAGCATAATCTATCCAGGGTGGAGTCCTGTACTAGGTTCCAGTCTCCTCCAACAATCATAGGAGTGATGGCAAAATGGGCCAGTTCCAATGGCAAGGATGTAAAGAAAGGTGCATCATCTTTGTATGGGCCGTATACAAAAGCTAGGACTATATGCCTTCTTCTCAGTGTGCCCGTAACAATGATGTAGTAATCTTCAGGTCCTCAAATCTCTTTGCATGGTAGGAAGGGAGTATTCTTATGGATGCAAATGGCTACCCCTGCTCTTTTACTGCTTTTCCCTGTAGCAAATACTTGCCCTACCCATTCCCTCCTCCACAGGTTTCCCTGCTCATTTTTTTATGGGTTTCCTAGAGAAAGGCAATCCTGTTACCTAGGGTTTTTAAGTGTCTCAAGGCTTGATGCCTCTTCTCCTTGGTTAATGTTACATGTGACATGGGAGTATTTGTGAAGGGCCATAAACAAGTTCTTTATCAATTTGTCTTTCCTCCAGGTGTCTTGGGGGGATAAAAGGGGATCTCCCTTTATCTGGTATGGGGAACATTGGAGCCCACTGTTAAGGTGTGATTTAGTGCAATAGGTAGAGTGCTTATATATGTTATCTGCAGGAATGGCATAACATTACAAACATTAGGCATATTGACATTGAACATTTTAATAACACTAACAACAAGCAAAAAACAAAATGTGAAAAATATGCAGTGGTTAGAGTTGAGATCAGGTTGACAGATGCCTCCTCATGATCCCTTGTGGGACAGTTGATGGGTAGGCAAATGTCAGTCCCAAGGGCGTAGTCAGTGGCGGTTAGCACGGGGGTAAATCCTCTCACTCCAGTGACCTCTGCATTTCTGATGTTGTAATATGATGCAGTTATTCTCAAAATGATCTGTGAACTGTCGAGCCTCCTCCCCTGGGATAGTGCTGGCACTTCCCCTCATTTCTTCCAACTTTAGTAGTGCAGTAGGCTAAGTAACTGCCTGGTTTGATTACAGATGGTTGTGAATTATTCACACCCCACAAGTAAGTGGCCCATTTAGCGCAGTCGCTCTGCTAGAATACCAGCATTATTATTCTTTGCAGTATCTGTGTGCTCTTGAATGTTGTACCGCTCAGAACCAATACTTACTCAAACACCAGGGCCAATCAGGAATGCTGTGTTAACATGTTAGGCTGGGATAGACACCCTGCAGAAATTCATGGAGGTCCTGGGTCTGACACAGTGGAAAATACTGCCTGTACTTCTCTGAGTACCAATGTTGGTTCTGTATCCCTTTGTTCTTCAAAGTGCTGCTTTTTTAAGTCATTTTTATGTTGGCTCATGCTTGCGCGCCAGCCAACATATTCCAGTAGTAGCAGATTTGGAGATGCGGTCACTGTGGGCAAATGCAGGGCACGCATCAGTAGGTGCGTCCCTCATTCCCCAATAAGGCAGCTGCAGACACTGACACCAGCAACACATAAACTTACTGGCCACCAGATCAAGGAAAAGGCCCACTGCAATGAGAGCCAAGCTTGTCATACAGCGTTGTGCCTTTCCTGGTGAACCAGTTCAATAAGCATGATGACATTGACTGCCGCCACGCAGAGCGCCGACTTCAGGGGTGCCCAGTCCCCCATTGGCATGCCCCAACCCACTTCATTTGCCGACAGGGGACCCTACTCCCCGTCGGCATAATGGCCCTTCCCTCCCATTTCACGTGTGTGCCGAGGGGGTGCCCAATCCCCCTCAGCATCATGCACCCCCAACAGTCTTTCTTTGCCGACGTGGGGCCCCAATCCCCATCAGCTTTAGTCGCCCCTTCCCAGTTTAATTTGCCAATGGGGGAGCCCACTCACCATCAGCATAATGTCCACCCCATTTGTTGTGTGCCGAGGGGGATGCCCAATCCCCCTCGGCTCTTGTCCCCCTTTGCATGTGCCGACAGGGGTGCCCAATCCTCTATCGGTTACAGCACCCCCCAAAACACTCAGGTGGCATGCTGGGAGCCCACCCCAGCATGCCAAATGCCCCTGTAAAAAAGTCAAATGTACCGCAATGTTTTTTTTTTGTTTTTAAACATGTAAATCAGAAAACTATCCTTCGCGGTCTGTCCTGCTCCCTCCCTCAACCCGCACCCACCCTGTGTGTACCCAACCTCCCCACACCCCCCCTTACCCCATACTTACCTCTGGAGCCCCACACGATGATCTTCGGTGGACCAGGAACACGTCTGCACTCTTCAAAGCCGGCCACGAACTGAAGAAATGCCGGTAAGTTGTATAATGGCATAAATAGGGTTTTTTCAACTTTGGTGCATATACTGGCCATTTTGGGAAATTTTGGCACCAAATTTTCAGCATGGGGTTATTGGGTCCCCTCCTCATTAATTCAGTCACTGTCATGGAGTTATTCGGTCCCAAAATGTGATTTTGCAGTCATGGCGCAGAATCATCTTTCGGGACTGATTAACGAAATGCAAAATGACAGTGCCACTGTTCATGAGGGAGGCTCTCAAAAAGCCCATGCTGCAAATTTGGTGACAAAAATAAAAAAAATGGCTGTTTTACGAGCGTGCATTGCGCAGTTTTCACTCATGCTCGTAACTTCATAAATTTGTAATATTTTCACTCCAGATTTTCAACTTTGCCATTTTCCCACACCTTCTTATAAACAGTATAGCTGTCATTTTACATATCCTGGCCAAAATGTGTTTTCTCATGTCTGGTGCAGAACAGCGCAGTCGCTATGCGAAATCAGTTTTCGGGACAGTTTGACTAAATGACAGTGACATTGTTCTTGAGCAGAGGTCCTAAAATGCCTACATTGAAAATTTGGTGATGAAAGTCCATAAAATGACTGTGTTACAAGCATGTGTTGCGCAGTTTCCACGCACCCTTGTAACTTCGCAAATTTGCAATATTTTCATGGCAGATTTTCAACGCTGGCATTTTTTCACACCTCCTTATGAACAGTACAGCTGTCCTTTTTCACATCCTGCCTGAAATGTGTTTTCATACCTATGGCATACAATGGCATGGTTGCTGTAGGAGATCAACTTTTGGGACAGATTAAGAAACTCATAGTGCCACTGTTCATGAGGGGAGGTCCCAAAATGCCTATGTTGAAAATGTGGTTTAAAACCACCCAAAAATAATTGGGTTATGGACGTGCATTGCACAGTTTCTATGCATGCTCATGACTTCTCCAATTTTTCATATTTTCACTCCAGAGTTTCAATGTTGCCATTTTTTTACACCTCCTCATGAACAATACAGTTGTCATTTTTTTCATCCTGCCCAAAATGTGTTTACATACTTTTGACACCAAATGGCACAGTCGCTATGCAAAATCACCTTTGGGCTAACAAACTGATTTGTTTATTTATTTAGTTTTTGTTGGCCGGGTAAGTGCAGTAGACAAATCCTGCCTATTTTCAGGCATGACCCGGGGAAGGGGGGGAAACAGATGAATGCCAACTGACCTTGAATCCGATTAAGCTGTTGGTGATACTGCCACTCTTCATAAGGTGGGGTCACAAAAAGCCCATGTTGATTATTTGGAGAGAAAATACCAACACATGCCTACGGCGTTAGGGTTTCCAACTGTTACACCTCCACCCTGTAAAGACTAACAGACATCAGCTATAATGCTTCTGCCATTCCACCCCCACCCTGCAGCCACTGACAAGCATCGAGGTGTGCCTTGGAGTGTTCAGCCACAAAGTTCACCCCATTCTCCTATACTGCACCCACCTCAGCATATTTCCTAATGGAATGGGGTAAGTATAATGCCCAAGGACCCCAAAACACACCACGACACTTGTCCGTGTCTACAGGGTAGGGTGAGGTACAATGGTATGAGCGTTATAGCTGATGACCCAAAGGCACACCCCACCTGTCAGTCTCTGCAGGGTGGGTGTGGGGTTGGCATCAGTTCAGTACTTCACTGTCACTCCTATTATGTGACTCTAACTCCTGCACTACCAATGCCAATGCCAATGCCAGCGAGACAACATTCGGCATTGATAAATGCTTGTTACAAGCAGCCTTAGTGTAAATTCTGACAGATGAAGAGGCAGCATGACTTTGCTGGTGTCCGAACATGCGGCTGTGCAGCAATGCAACTTTGTGGCTCTTTGGTAGTGTGCATAGTTGAGAAGGCTTTAGCTAGAATGAAGAATGATCCCATGGCAACAGTTTGGTCCAAATCCGAGGGAAGGTATGTGTGTCCTGAGCAGAGGGGTGTGTCCCAGGGTTTCTGTCAGTGTGTTCAACAGCTTGTCATGTAAGAAAAATATCTGTGTGACAGTTCAAGTTCTGGCAGGAAGGAGGAAAGGTTAAGGGTGGGTGATGAAGAAGGTGGCTGCTCAGGGGTGGGTACCAGTATCCAATGGCATGTTTGAGGCGCCATTATAGAAAGACCATGTGGTGATAGAAACATAAAAACACAGACTTTAATGGCAGATAAGGACTACTTGGCCCATCTGGTCACTGACCCTGAGCCTCACAGTGTTTCCCAGTCTATCAAATTTATTTATTTATTTAAAAGTTTCACCAGGAAAGGCATACTGAGCTATTGCTCATTTCCAGATGTATCCTAACAAAAAACCTTGACAACAAGGTAAAAAACAAACAAGGGTGGCATTACAAGAGCACATTTGTACTATCATAGAAACATATTAAGTACAATTAATGTTAACCATTCAATTCAAAGTTCAAAGGTGGCATTTGCAAGAGTACATTTGCCATGTAGCATAGACAATACAAATGCAGGTCAAGAGCAGAGCAGGAGCAAAGTGCATAGGATGATTTGCAGGGGTGCAGAATAGAACAAATTAAAAATACAGAGTCAAAATTTGAGAACTTGTTGGGGGTGGGAGAGGATATGGGGGAAAGTCAAAGGCAATTACAGGTAGGGTAGAAGAGGTTGCAGAGTAATGTGGAGAGGGATCAAGAGGAGAAGGTGTTGCAAATGGTGGGGGGAGGGTGTTCCACAGTTTGGGGAATTGGTGGCAGAAAGCAGCTTGGCCAGTGGAGGTAGAGACGGAGGGTACAGCCAGAGTGCGGGTGTCAACGCTCTACAGGGAGCAAGAGGCGGGAGGAGGTAGGGAAAGAGACATTCAGAGGTTGGGGGGGAGGGAGCCAAACCAGAATTTACTTACAAGGCTGATGCAGTGTGCACGGCATCTGTCCTCGAGAGAGGGAAGAGAAAGAGACTGATGCATAATACTTATCAATAAACATAGCACAAACACCCATTTTTGAATAACAGAGATTAAAGCACCACATACCCAAGGATAGGGACAGCAAGCAGCTCACATATGATGAAGAAACAAAAAGGCACTTAATCACCACAGGATTTCATGAGTTTAACATTGATCCCCTTTCTTGCTGTGCAGTTTGTTGTTTGTGGGTTGAGGCTGGTGTTGGGCAAAGGTTGAGGGGAATAGTGTCAGCAGTTCCTTCTAGGCAATATCAGCAGAAGCAAATCCGTGTGTCCCTTGAGCAGTAGTAATCACATGTCGGGCAGCACACCAGATCTTGAACTTGATCTAGGCTGCATGTAGCGATTCTTTAATGTGTTTATTGGCTAGTTGTTTGCCCCTTATAGCTGGTGTGACATCACTAAATATATGAAATCTTTTGCTGGATTTGCTGTATTTTGAACCTATATATGTACCTTGTCTTAATAATGAAGGCATAGAAGAATGAGAGCTCTGGATCATTCCCTGGGGAAGAGGCTGAGGTTGAAGGGGCCAATGTGCCCGTTCTGTGAGGTACTCAGTGTCTAAACCTGGTGGCCATTCTGTGGTCTGAAACAGTTTCTGGATAAACTATAACATGTCTGGACCCTCAACTTTTTCTGGTATTCCAACGAGGACCAGGTTGTTCCATCAGTGACGGCTCTCCTGGCCCTGGGTACTATCTTCTAGATTACTCACTTTTTTCCTCAGTTTGGCAATGAGAATATCATCATACTCCTGTTCATCTTCTACTGAGCTTATTCTAGCCTGCATATCCATTACTTGTCTGATCAGGGACACAAAAGCAGGCCTGAATGCCTTAAAGTCCATGGCCATGTCCTGCATCATTGTTTTCAGTGCATGCAGCCAGATCAGTGAAGAATCTGTCAAGTTTATGCAGCATGTTTTCAAGTGGGGAGGCAGTATAGCGCAGTGGTTTAAGGCTCTGAGCTGTTAATCTGGTGATATCCAGCAGGCCAGACCTGGGTTTGAATCCCACAGCTTCCACCTGCATACTGTGTGGCCCTGAGCAAGTCACTTTACTTCCCTGTGCTCCCAGGTTGCTCCTGTAAAAAAGCTTTCGGCTTAGTGTGCTACTCCTGGTTAAACAACTAAACAAAAAAAAAAAGTGTGACTGCTTCAGAGGATGAGTCAAGTGGCAAGGCAGGCTTGTGTGTCTCAGATGCCTGTGATTGGGGAGAGATCAGTGGAGCTCCCAGACCCATTTGGTTGCAATACCCTTTTCTCTGCATGCAGGAATTGGTGCCATGAGTGCCTGTGGTGTAATTCTAATGAAAAATGGCATTAAAGAAGGCTGGCTCAGTGGCGTGGAGGGCTAAGGCACTAAGTGCATCACTTCCTGCCACACTGGTGACCTGGGTTTGAGAACAGACGTGGGTCACTTGGAGGTTGAGTCGACTGGGGGAGTATCGAGCATCCGTAGGACTGTTCTCCTCCCTTGGGGGGGGGGTTGTGGCTCACTGTTGACTGTTACTTGGGAGAATCAAAATGACAGTGCATGTGAGTCACACTGTGTGTGGGAAGGAACCCCATGTTCAGAGTGCCAGGGGTGTCATCGTGGAGGCAGAGATCGCACATAGCGCTCATTTATTTATTTATTTAAAAATTGGTGACTGGAACAGCACACTGAGATGAGGCTCGTTTCCAGGTGCAATCCAGGGAAGGGGAGTAAAGGATAAAAAAAATACAAAGCAATAGACGAATTCAGTGTTACAAAAGTGCAAAGTTGGAGCACACAAAGACCATAAAAAGAGAACAATGAGCAAACAAGTCATAAGCAGGCAGTGGAACAAATACATGAAACTAACAAATACAGCTAGTGTATAGGAGACTGTTGAGGGTGAACAGGAGCAAGGGGAGAGGCCAGTCTCTGCTGATATCTGAGGGAGGCAGGGGGTGAAGTGTAGCGGAGGGAAGAGGGGAGCTGATTCCATAGTGAGGGGAGATTATAGGCAAATGCTGATTGGCCTAATGAGGTACAAGGACATGATAAAGCAAATTGCATATTGGTGGGCCCAGGGGAGAAAAGGAGGAAAAATAAAGAGGACAGGATCTGTGAAGCCCTACCCATCATGGTGTGACCTGCCCTGCCGCTCCAGTCCAGGTGGATCTTGATGTGTGTTCCGGGGGAGGATGGCCATCCCTCCCTCCCTGGCCCCTCCATTGGGGACTCTGCAGGGAATAAATTACCATGACCAGGAGGAAGTAAGAGATGGCTGCAGTGCATGGGGACTGGGCTGAGTATCCACCCATCCTGCCAAGTAAGAGAAAAAGCTATATGAAAGAACAGAAAACTTTTGATTCACTGGAAACATGGAGGGTGGAGTTTACTATGGATTGAAGGATACCATTGGGCATATATAACTAAATAAGCCCTACAATGGCTGTATTGGTATCCAGTACATTCTTCCGTATGGGCAGATATGGAAAGAGATTTAACCAATGCATATCACCCTGCCAACCTGCTATATAACCCTTAACCCCCTTGTAACAACGTTTTAAGACCATTCGTATTACAAAAAAAGCATGGCATCACTGCATGTATCAATGCTTAGGAAATAATAAAACAAGGCCCCCCCCTTACAGCTTATGCCAGTATGGAAAAATGATTATATTACAGCCAATGGATCTGCACTATTTTGGCCCCCATGGTTTAAAATGAAAATCTGGTTAGTCAAACATCTTCTGGACCCAGTTACTGGCACTTTTAAAACCTTTGAACAGATAAGGTGGGAATACTCAATTTCTCAATTTCTTGTATAGATTTTTGGTGTTACCTACAGATCAGAAGCTCCCCATCTTTATTACTAGACTCTAACATGAAAGTGCCAGATAATCCCGTCATGAAAATTTTAAATACCTGGAGTTCCAAAAATAGGGGAGACAGGCCTTATATACCAGCATTTAGTTACCTCACAACCCAACGAGTCTGCAGAAATCTGTAAAACTTGGTCTCAGGAAATAAAAGAAGACATTACATCCTGAGAATAGTCTACTGCATTTATCCATGCAAAAACTGCCAGCAGAGACATGAAAAGTAAAGTAATACAAAAAATTGTTTGTAGGTTGTATCAAATGCCAAAAGTCTCATAGGATAAAGGTTTACTATCAACACCACCTTGTTGGCACTGTAATTCCCAAGAAGGTAACTTAACTCATGGTTTTGTTCAAAATTAACACCTTTCTGGGGAAAAGTTTTATCCACCTGCTCTAAGATAACTTCTTGTCCCATCCTACATACTCCCAAACCGACATTGTTAGGCATTTTTCCTGATACCTGCAAGTTGAATAACCTTCATCAAGATTGGATTTGCACTATTCTAACGGAAGCAAAAAGATTGATCCTAATGAACTGCAGATCCACGAAGATTCATACTCTGGAATTGTGGATTGAATCTCTAAACACTCTGGCTGTAAATGAGTGCCTCTCACATTTCACACGAGGTAAAAAGGAACAGTACAAGAAGAAATGGAATAAATATCTATCTTTGCATTTATGTCAAACTGATCCTTTAAACACTCAGATATAGATGGGATATATGGAGATCTCACCATCATGTTTGCAGATTTTAATATATATCTATAATAATTATTGTTGTATAATAGTTTAACTTTTTTTCTGATGTCTTCTTTTCTTCTTAACTTGAAACACCCTAATACATAAGTTATAGAATCAGTTCAGTGACCGCGAAATCACCTTTCGGGACCAAGTAATGAAATGACAATGACAGTGTTCATGAGGTGGTGCCCCAAGAACCCCATGTTGAAAATTTGGGGCCAAAATTCCTAAAAATGGCTGATATATCAAGATAAGTTGAAAACCCAATTGACTGCCATTATACGGTGCTTACCTTGATTGTTCAGTTTGTGATTTGGCTTTGAAGAGTGCAGATGTGTCGCGGTCCAGAGAAGATGACAGCACCAACCTCTGGAAGTAAGTATGGGGTGCGGGGCGGTGGGTGCTCAGTGGGAGGATGGGGGGGGGACTGGGGGTGACAATGAGGGACCGTTTTCTCTTTCACAGGTAAAAAAAATACTTTGGGGCAGTTTTCTTTACTTACAGGGGAAAAAAACATACATTTGGGCACACTGGAGTGGGCTCTCAGTGTGCCACATGAGTTGGGGGGACATGATGCCGACATGAGGATTGGGCACCCCGATGTCGGTGGGTGGGGGGGAATGAAAAAAATAAATTTGGGCACACTGGAGTTGGCTCCCAGTGTGCCACATGAGATGGGGGTTATGTGATGCCGACATGGGGATTGGGCACCCTGATGTCAGCACAGGAGAAAACAGCAGTGGGAGGGTGAGGGAGGAGTCCCATCTGCAAGATGGCGGAGGTGACACAACTGCGTATTCTGCCATTCACAAGATGGGTCCATTGAACTTTCGAAAGGATACTTCCAAAAGTCCAACGGAAGGTGCCATGTTCGGCCATTTTAGAAGCAACAGATCAATCCCAAAATGGCTGTAGGCTCCACCCACAGCTGTGAAAGGGAGGTAGTGATGCCAGCATACAGAGCATTAGTGAGACCTCATCTGGAGTACAGTGTCCAGTTTTGGAGGCTGCATCTCAGGAAGGACATAGACAGACTGGAGGCAGTCCAAAGAAGGGCTACAAAAATGGTATAGGGGCTACACCAGAAGTCATATGATGAGAGGCTGAAAAACCTCAATATGTATTCTCTAGAGATGCGAAGAGAGTGGGGGGACATGATAGAGACTTATAAATACCTTAAAGGGATCAATAAGGTACAGGAGGGTAGCATCTTATTATCTCTTATTTACTGAATCTGTCCCACCATGAGCCTTACTTTGCTTTGTTATTTGTTGTCCCTCAACTACTGCCATCATGTACTGCCAAATGTAACAACTGTAACCTTTCACTATGTATTACCTGCTCTTGTTATGTTCTTTTTACTTTGATGTTTATACTCTGTGCCACCTTACGTGGCCCGGGTCGTGCCTGAAAACGGTCACCGGGATCAGTGCACCTACCCAGTTAACAAAGTCACAAATAAATTAGAAAAAAAAATCTTTCAGAAAAGAAGATGAGCAAGAACTAGGGTACATGAGTTGAAGCTGGAGGGAGGAAGAATCAGGGGTAATGTGAGGAAGTATTGTTTTACAGGGAGGATGGTGGATGCTTGGAACAGCCTCCCTGCAAGGCTGGTAGGGGTAAAAATAGTGTAGGAATTCAAAAATGCATGGAACACACAAAAGGGAACCCTAGAAAAAGGGAAGAGTAGGAAAGCCATAGATCAACTATAGTCTGCAGCATAAGTGAAAGGTAGAAAAAATGAGCAGACTAGATGGGTCAGACAGTCCTTATCTGCCAACAAATTACATGTCTCTTAACCTAATTATACCTTTGATAATTAAACTATACAAATACTAAATTAACAACAAAAAGGGTGAGAGACCATAACTAATAAGTAATAAATCATCTGTACAGAGGAAGACCACCAGGTGGATCCATCCATTAAAATCCCCCATATTTGTGGATTGTGTTTTATTGCCCAAGCCAATGGCTCTATGGCAATATTGAACACCATGGGGGACAGTGGGCACCCTTGCCTTGTGCCCCACTCCAAAGTTAAAGGGTTAGAAAGCCAATTATTAGTTTGTCTTATAGCCCTAGGGTTTTGATGTAAGAGTTCAACATTTTGAATGAATGCCTGTCTAAAGTCCATATGTCTCATGGTCTTACATGGTCAAATACCTCTTCCATATCAAGCATGACCACCATGAGTTTGTTTTCACTGTGGCCTGTGCCCCAGGCCAATACATGAGACAAAGTTTTTAAGTTGAGAATAGCATTTCTACCATGGACAAACACCATCTGCTCAGTAGAAACCAAATTTGAGAGGATCTTCTCCAGGTACATTGCCCAGATTATTCGAGAACATATTTTATAATCTGCATTGGTCAGTAAGAAGCAACCACATCTCAGGGCTTACCTGACTTTGGGATTAAAACAGTCTTCGCTGCCATGAATGATTGGGTAAGATGTTTTTGTTTCTGCGCTCCCAACTGAGAACCATATAAGGGCTGAAGAAAAACTACTGCAAATTAAAAAAAAAATCTATGTTAAGGCAATCAGGCCCAGGTGCCTTCCCAGCCCTAAGTAAGCCCATAGCCATCAGTATCTGTTAAGTAGAGATTGGGCTGTCCAAAAATTCATGATCTATATCTTCTACACAAGAACATAAGAAAGTTGCCAGCAGAAGGAGACCACTTGGCCTATCTACTCTGCTTATGTTGTTGATGAGACCCGCTATTCACCAGTACTTCGTGCCCCCTTCCCCCTCTGCCCTCCCCCTTTCTCCCGTCACCACCTCTGCACCCTTGTTTCCCCTCTGTGTCTGTCCCATGCCTTTTTAAAAGCTCCGACTGTCTTAGCCTCAACCACCTCCTCTGGCAGCTCATTCCAAGCCATCACCACCCTTTCTGTGAAGAAATGTTTCCTCACGTCACTCCTGTATCTCCCTCCCACCAGCTTGAGACTATGCCCCTTGTAGTGGTGTTCTCTCTTTTGTTGAAGAGACTTTCACACTCAACTTTATTTACACCCTTCAAGTATTGTACTGTAGTACTACAGTAAGGGAGATAAACTCTGAGCGCAAAGTCTCACATGAAGAGGAGTTTGTAAAGAACAGTTACTTAAGAACTTAATGTAATAATAGATCTTCAAGAGAATCTCTTGAAATGGGTCACACCTTAGGAACCTTCACCATCTGGCATCAAGATCACATGGAACCTTTTCACTAGCAATAATGTCGCCATTTCGGTGTTCCCTTATATAGTCATGGGTGGCCCCTTGCCCTCCTCAGTTTCCCGCTGGAGATCATCCAGCGAGAACAAGCTCCTGAGGGAACCAAGGGAGAGACTGAGAGACCTGCCAAAGGAATATGAAAGACAGAAGGTAGACCATCCTGTACAAAGGAGGACAGGAAGGGAGACTGTAAACAAAGGGAGACGGCAGGAGGGATGGCATGACCTGCTGAAACAGATTCTCTCGAAGATCTATTGTTACAGTAAGGTCTTATGTAACTGTTCTATCTTCCTTGAGGATATCTCTTGTAGCAGGTCATACCTTAGGAACAAGTCCCAAGCAGTATTGCAGAGGAGACCAAGTAGGGAGGATGTTAAAACAGGGACCTAAGAAAGGAGGCCCTGTAGGACAGCAAGGCCGAAATTAGATCACCTTTTAGAGGCGATGATGTCCAGGCTGTAGTGTCTAGTGAAGGTGTGGACAGTGCTCCTGGTGGCCACAGTGCAAATCTCAGCTACAGAAACCCCCCTGAAACAGGCAACAGAAGTGGCCAAGCCTCTGGTGAAGTGGCTCTTGACAGCCCCCGGAAGTTTCTTACTGTACTTCCTGTAACAGAAAATAATACAGTTGCCTAACCATTTAGAGGCATGGTTTAGAAACCGGTGCACCCTCTTTCCCAGGAGCAAAAAAAATGAACAATTGCAAGGACTTCCTGCGGTCCCTCATGTAGTGAACATAATATCTCAGATCCTAGGTACATCCAAAGTATGGAGCAATGCTTCCCCTGGATTGGCATGCTCTGGGTAGTAGACTGGCAGATGGATGGCTTGATTCAAAGTAAACTCAAACACCACCTTTGGCAAGAATTGAGGGTTAGTGCACAAAAACCCTGTCTTTGTGGAAAATCAAATAAGGTTGTTCGCACATAAGTGCTTGTAGCTCTGAAATCCTCCCAAGCAGAAGTAATAACAACCAAAAATAACGCTTTCCATGACAGAAAGCATAGCTCACAAGTCACAGCAGGCTCAAAAGGAGTGAAAGAAAGTTTTTCTAAAACAAAGTTTAAGTCCCACTCTGGGACAGATTTACAGATGGGAAGCTTCAAGTGTAGGATGCCTCTCAGGAATGGAAGGGCCACATTAAGCTGTGCCACCCTCGATGGGCACATGGAAGGCTGAAATGGTGGATAAGTGTACTTTTAGTGATGAGTATTTCAATCCGACATCAGATAAGGATCTGGTTCATCAGACAGGTGAAGAGGTCCAAGTGGTGTGAAGTTGCCCATAAAGCAACTCGCTCCCCTTCAAGGAATAAGTTGCCCTGGTGGAAGGCTTTCTAGTGGCCACTAAAACATCAACCACCTTAGGAGAGACACCAAATCTGGTTATGGTTATGTCTTCAGGAGCCAGGCATGCAGGCGAAGAGACTGAAAGTTTGGGTGGACAAGGCTTCCCTGATTCTGTGACAGCAGGTCCAGGCATAGAGGAAGGGGACTGGAGGCTCCACTTCCAATTGCTGCAACAGTGGAAACTAAGTCTGACATTGACAGTAGGGGGCCACCAGGATCATGATGGCTCTCTCCATCTGGAGCTTGACCAGCACTCTCTGAACCAGGGGGAAGGGAGGGAAGGCATAAAGACCCTTCCTTGCCAAGAGAGAGACAAAGTGTCTTGCCAGAAAACTCCAGGCCCTGGATCCAGCAAGCAGAAAAGCCACAGTTTTGCATTGTGTGGGGACACAAAAAGGTCCAGCTCTGGGAGACCCCACCTATCAAAAAGGTTTTCTAGTACTGAGGACAGCAGTTCCCATTCATGCATTATGTACTGTGACCTGCTTAGCCTGTCTGCCAGGGCATTTTGAGCACCTAGAACATGGATGACTCACAGGTTCAGACCGTGGTCCAGAGCCCAATACCAAGCCCTAATTGCATCCTGGCACAGGGGGTAAGAGTGCATGCCCCCTTGCTTGCTGATGTACTGTACCACACTGACATTGTCCATCTGCACCAGCAGAGGGCTCGAGACAGGAAGGACTGTCAAGTCTGCAGACCATAAAAGACAGCCCTCATCTCAAGGACATTGATGTGTAGCGAGGCCTCAAGCAGAGTCCATATCCTCTGAGTCTGGTAGGGGTCCAGCTGTGTACCTCAGCCTGTCCCCAAGGCATCTTTGGTGAGGACATGGTGAGGGAAGGGAATGAGGAAAAGAACCCCTCTTTGTAAATGGCTGGGTTCCATCCACCACAGTAGGACCTTTTACACAGGCGATGAAATCAGAATCTTCTGCTCCAGGTCATCGGTTCGCTGGTCCCACTGCACCCCCAAAGTCCATTGAGGGATGCACATATGCAGCCATGCCAGAGGGACCATGACAATGGCCACTGCCATCAGCCCCAGCATCTGGAGATGTGTTCTGGCAGTGGTATAGCAGCTGTTGTAGAGCTCCTGGACCTGCACTATGAGGCACTCTGCCCTGTATAGGGGAAAGGAAGGGGGAACCCTGAGCCGTGTCCAGTATAGTCCCTATGTACTGGAGATGTTGGCCTAGGGTCAACACTGATTTGGAGCAGCTAACCATTATTCCCAGATTGGTAAACAACTGCAGGGTAAGTGCCAGAGTTTGGGACAGTTGCTCCTGAGACTGGGCCTTGAGCAACCAGTCGCTCAGGTAGGGGAAGACCTAGAGATCCTTCTTTCTGAGGGTTGCTGCCACCACTGCTAGGCATTTGGTGAGTCCCCAGTGGATTTGGGGATGAGGAAGAAGTGAAACATAGAAACAGAAACATCGAAGTTGGCATAAAAGGACAACTTGGCCCACTTAGTCTGCCCTAAAAAACCCTACCTACTGTGTTACCGCAGACCCTACCCGATCTCCAGCCTTACCCCCCACTCCCCCCAACCCTGTTACTAATGCTGCCTTGTGTCTATCCCATGCATGCTAGAAACCTGCTACTGTTTTGGTTCCCACCACCTCTACTGAGAGTTTGTTCCAGACATCCACCACCCATTCTGTGAAGAAGTTCTTCCTCACATCCCCTCTGAGCCTTCTCCCTTGCAGCTTTAAGTCATGTACCCTTGTCCTTGAACATCTCTTTCTATGCAAAATGCTACCCTCCTGTACCTTTTTTATACCCTTGAGGTATTTGAACATTTCTATCATGTCTCCCCTTTCCCTTCTGTCCTTCAGAGAGCACATATTTAATTCCCTGAGTTTTTCCTCATAGGGCTTTTGATGCAGGCCATGCACCATTTTGGCTGCCCTCCTCTGTTCCGCCTCCACTTGATCTATGTCCTTCCTGAGATGGGGCCTTTAGAACTGGACATAGTACTCCAGGTGTGGCCTCACCATTGATCTATACAGGGGCAGTAACACCTCTCTTCTTCTACTGGTGATACCCTTCCCTATTCACCCCAACGTTCTACTAGCCTTCCCTACTGCCTTATTGAACTGCTTAGCAACTTCAGGTCATCAGATATGGTGACCCCCAATTCCCTTTCCTGCTTTATTGTTGCCAACCCCCCCCCCACCTCAACTGGTATGTTATCCCTCGGTTCCTGTGCCCCATGTGCATAATTTTGCATTTTGTGCCATTGAAGTCTAGTTGCCATACCCTCAACTATTTTTCCAGTTTTCTCAGGTCCTCCCTCATGTTTTCTATGCCCTCCCCAGGTGTGTCCACTCTGTTGCAGATTTTTGTATCATCCGCGAACAGGCATACTTTCCTCTCCAGCCCCTCTGCGATGTTGCTGATAACATTGAAGATGACCAGTCCCAGAACTGACCCTTGTAGCACTCTGCTGGTTACCATGCCTTCTTCCGAGTGTACCCCATTTACCACCACCCTCTGACTTCTGTTAGTCAGCCAGCTTTGTACCCGTTTTACTACCTTTGTACCTACTCCCAGGCTGCCCAACTTGCTTACCAGTTGTCTGTGTGGCACAGTGTCAAACACCTTACTGAAATCCAAGTAGGCCACATCCACCACCCTTCCCTGATTCACTTCACTGGTCACCCAGTTGAAGAAATTAATCAGGTTTGTCTGCCATGATCTCCCCCCATGAACCCATGATGCCATGGATTCTGCAATCCATTGGTCACAAGGTATTCTGCAGTCCTTTCTTTCAGCAGTGTTTTCACAGGTTTGCCTACCACTGAAGTCAGACTGACGGGTCTATAGTTCCCTGCTTCCTCCCTATTACCACTTTTGTGAAGTGGGACCACATCTGCTTTCCTTCAGTCCCCAGGAACTACCACTGTTTCCAGCGATAGGTTGAAAAGAGCCATCAGAGGTACGGTGAGCTCCTTCCTTAGTTACTTCAGTATCCTGGGGGGAATCTCGCCCAGACCCATTGCTTAATCTCGTTTTAGTTTCTGTAGTTCCTTGAGAACCCTCTCCTCTGTAAAAAGACTAGCGTCAACTTCCCTTCCACGTATGCCATTGTCTCCTAACTATGGCCCTTCACCTTCCCCTTCCTTCATGAATACTGAACAAAAGTACTTGTTCAATATGTCTGCTTTCTTTAGGTCCTCTTCCACACACTCCCCACCTTCCCCTTTTAGTCTTACTATCCCTGCCTTGTTCTTTCTTTTTCACTTACATATCTAAAGAATTCTAAACCCACCCCCACCCCATATGTATAGGGGCTGATGTTCTTGAGGAGGGAGGCTACAACCCAGATACTCCATAACAAGATCCCAAAAATAACCCAAAACAATGAAAATATGATAGTCCTTACCAGGGTAATGTAGGCACACTTTAGCTGCCGAAAATCCAGAAGAAGGGTACCCATTACTTCACTGCTCAATGATCACTGATCCACCTTCTGGCTCAATGTTCCTGGAACCTTCGGAAGGAACTTCTCACACCTCCTGGGGAAGAAACTCGGGGATTTTCTAAAACTAAGAAGTGATTTCAATAGAGATTGAAATAAATTAAATCACACTCAAACCCACTTTCCAATTAAACCCAATTTATTCTTCTGGACCCCCCAATGATCGGGGGGGGGCCTGGGGTTCAAGTACTTAAACTCTATAAAAATGTACAGCAGCATGGGGCTAACTTTTGTACACTGTTGAAGGGAGGAGATAAGGCAGGGATACCAACGGCAGAGATGTTTGTCTAAATCGCATGCAGCTCAAATCTCATGAAAACTAGGACAGTAAAGCTTCCAGAAGTGAAGTGCTCCTGAACTCCCTGGCATGGGTAAGTACCAGCCCAGCATTTTCTTTATGCCTTCTAAACTCAAGAAGCTCCTCCCACATCCAGTCCCTGACCCACTTGGACATTCCTTTCCAGGGACCCAGACCCCGTAGCTCAAAAATCCAAATTTGCTGCACACTTTCCCTTCAGCTAGTAAGCACCTCCAGTACCCACCTGGCCTGCAGTCCCCAGGATCTGATGGCACCTACAACCTTCTCCTATGCAGATGTGGGCTTCCCCCTTAAAGGTGTACAATAATAGCCTAAATCTGCAGCCTTTAGAGCAGTCTCCCTCATGACCTTCCTGTGTTCGAGCTGAGCAACCAGCACCGGGGAGACCTCTAGGGCACTCCACAGCCCACTCAGCGAAGTCTGGCAGCCCCAATGCCTGTCCCACCAAACAGGCTCTCACATGGGTAGAGTTTCCCCAGCCCTTTCTCAAACCACCCGGAGCTGTCCTGCCATGCAATAAAAAGGGGAGCCACTGCCACCAACCCCCCTTCTGCAGGAGCCCTGCTACAGTTCTCACAGCACTGACAGCCCAGGCATCCAACACTCCTTACCAGAGTCCCCTAAATGTCCCCCAGGGCCTAGCCTTCCTGCATATCTAAGCTACTGGATCCTCTCACCACCCCAGCCCCCAGGCGATCCAAGACCCCAGACAATGGCAACTAATTCACTAGAGGAACCGAGATGGGAGGATAGACTCTGTCACAGCCCGTAGCCCCCAAACCTTGGGTAGCCCAGTAGGTTCTCCTGTTTGCAGAGAGGATCCCCCTTTTCAAGAACTCGTGAGCAGGAATAAGGGTTTCATAAGACTTAGCCAACCTTCCTTTTCCCAGTGGGAGGGTGGATTATGTAATTTTGCATTCCCTTGACTCTGCACTACTTTCAGTATTTGAATCCCACCATGGCCACTGGCTACGTCTTGCCTAAGTAGTTTTATACACTAGCCAAGCGGTACTATGTTTCAAGACAAACAGTCTTTTCAAAACTTTTCTATTAAAATGTTAGACCACACAATCAGACCCCCAGGCAGAGTTGATAAGAAAATAATAAAAATTTACTTAAAATAAAAGCAATGCAGAAAAGTCTACAGTTTGGAAGAACTTTGAAATGCAGACAATAACAAAAGTAAAACTGGATGGTAAACAGAAAACACTAGATACTGTTATTCTAACCTATACCTTGTTTTGATGTTAGGGTCCAGAGAGGATTTTAAATGTCCTTGTAGAGATGAGTTCTTAAGCAACAGTTCTGTAGCAAGTGTTTATTCCAAGTCAGTTCTTCTGAATGCCCTTTTAAAAAAAAGTATTCAGGCACTTTCCTTGGTGAAAAGTCTTAGTTTCTAAAATTCTGACTTAAAATCAGAATTTTCTCTTCAGTATGAGACAAGTCAAACTTTCCACACACTCAAGTCTGGTTTTAGAGATTTTTCCAGGCCTACACATATACTTCTGGTCTTCAAGTATATGCTAGCTGGACCAGGCTATCTGACTTCCAGCTAAACTGTTTATCAACTGTCCTGAATTCAAAATGTGTGTCTTATACATACAGGCTGGTCATCTCCAAGCCACACCTACAGCATGATGGAGTACAACAGTTTACCTTTCCCTGTAGGTGTCACTGTGGTTTTATGTCAGGTTTCATGTCAACCCCAGTGACATCTGGTCTATGCATTTGGCTTAACCTCTGACCCCTAGGTCATCCCCTTGACATCTTCCTGTCATGAAAGCTAGATACCCAGTTTTCTCTAAGAGTTATGATTTCCTAGCTCAATAAAACTGTCTCCCTTATCTGGAGACATACCAGATTCAAAAATAGCCATTGGAACAATTAAGGCTATTTTTGTAATTTCATTCCTTAAAAGCCTTTTAAAGAGACAGGGTCCCATTTTAAAGTCTATTTCAGCACATATAACATGAACCCATATAAACAGATATAGGTCTATCATGCGACAGGCTCTATGATGCAACATTCTTCAAATACTCCAACCTCCTGCTTAGCTCCAAGTGAATCACCCCTTGACTTTGGTTTTGGAAGCTTTTATGGACTGCAAGGCTAGGGTACTATCTACACTTCTAATCTTTTCATGGAACTAAGAGACTCAGGTACTGGCTAAAGTATGAAGTGCTTGAGTTATGGCTACACTCACTTAGACTTGCAAGGTCGGGCAATGTTGAAAGTAACCCTAGACCTAATCTGGGTACAAACCTGTCCCTCACTCCTTAGTGGAACATGGCCAAGGAGATGAAGATGGCAAATATGAACATCAGGATTCTTACAGCTAATTTTGTGGAACTGGAAGCATGAGTGACACAACATCCCCTGACATAGTTGGGCTAATGGAGATATGGTTGAAGCTGAATATTCCGGACACCATATGTGCAATAAATGGCTATAAACTTCTACGTAGGGATTGCTACTCCTCCAAGAGGGGGGAGGGGTCACACTATATGCCAAGGATCACTTAGCAATAACTGTCCAGCCTATGGACATAACTGGTTCTTTGGAGGCCCTTCATGTGCTTCTGACTCTCGGTAACACCAAAAAAATCAATCTGATATGAGTCTACAACCCACCCAAAAGTTGCATCACTGGCTTAACTAACCTCATGGATCACCTAGCATCACATAAGGTAAAAGGAGGACTCCTCCTCATGGGGGATTTCAACCTGGACTGGACTGGGAAATACTCAGGACTGTATGATACCATGCTCAGCAAGTTGCACATGACTCAGCTAATAAAATGTCCAATGAGGCCATCGCAACAGGGAGGCTACAACTCCCTCCTGGACTGGATTGCCATAGACAGAGCTGACCATATTCAAGGCTTGGGTACTCTACCTGATGCTATCAGTGACCATACCCCAGTTTGTTGCACATGGAGGGCATACATCCCAAAGCCTCCCCCCCCAAAGAAATACGTTTTTGGGACTTTTGTAAAATTAGCATCTGCAAGCTACACATGGATCTCCGCCAAATCGACTGATCCCCAATTTACCAGGCAGATGATGTCGACATTGCTCTATCCTGCCTTGTAACCACCCCAAAGGAATCTCAGAATATGCAACTTCCCATGAAACGGAGGAGGGTCTGAGGTACAGAAACAAGAAGGTTGAATAGTGAGATCCTGACCAGCATGAGGAGCAGGGACAAGCCCTAGGTTGCTGCAAACAAAAAGTGGCTGACAAGCTGGCTGGGATGAATATTGTAGGCAGAGGAGCACATGCAAGAGAGAAATTTGGGCAGCAAAAAGGGCTTACTCTCTTAAGCTACTACAGAAATTGGTCAATGATGCACATGGTTTCTGGAACCATATTAAGAATTTCTTGGGACAAGATGGATGCTCGATGATCACTGATATGGCGGTTAATGGTGCCAACTGCAATAACACCTATATCATTATGAACGCCCTAAACATCCACTTCTCTGACCTCTTGGACTATGAGAGGCTGACCAGTCAACCCTCTGTCTCTTCAACTGTGTCCCCAGCCCAGGCCTCCACTTCACTTAGTTTTAAGCAGATCACCACGCTTGAGGTTCTGAGACATTGGAGGAACCTACCTAAGCATGAATCAGCAGGGTCAGATGGCCTACTACCAAGATTCCTTAAACTAGCGGCCCCTGTTATAGTGGCACCAGTTGCCAGGATCTATAACCTTTCCATCAGTATGCAGGAAGTACCATCTCTCTGGAAGGTAGCGTGAGCTGTCCCCATCCATAAGAAAGAGGACACAAAAGACATGAACAATTATCACCCAATTGCAATATTATCAGCACTAAACAAAATTCTTGAATAACTTGTAGCCGACCAGGTCACGGACTTCATACAACAAAACAACCTTCTCATTCCTGCCCAACATGGCTTTAGGAAGGGGCACAGTACAGCCACCGCACTTATCAAACTCACTAATGGCATCAAGCTACTGATGGATAAAGGGCTATACAATGGAGCAATTTTTGTGGATTTAACTAAAGCATTCAATCTGGTGAATCACACGTTGCTACTACATATGCTTGCCAACTTGGATTCTCCCAAGGCTCCTCAACATGGTTCAGCAGTTACCTATCTGGGCAGACACAATTTGTTCAGATTGACAATTGCAAATCTGATTTCTCTCCTACCAGCTTTGGTACATAGATACATAGACAGTGTGGGCAGATAAGGGCCTATGGTCCACCCAGTCTGCCCATTTGAGCTTGTAAGTTTACTTTATGTTTTCCTAGAAGTCTGTTGCCCCTTAACCCTGACCTCCAGAATTCCTTTATGTCTATCCCATGCATTCTTAAATCCCGTGATTGTTTCAGGCCCCACCACTTCCTCTGGCAAGGTGTTTCACTTGTCAACCACCCGTTCTGTGAAGAAATTCTTCCTCACATTTCCTCTGAATCGTCCTCCCTCTAACTTCATCCCATGCCCTCTAGTCCTGGAACATCTTTTTCACTTAAAAATTGTGTATTCCAGCACCCTGTTCCTCCTTGTAAGATACTTGTATGTCTCTATCATATCCCCTCTCTTCCTCCTCTCCTCCAGGGAGTACATATTCAATTCCTTCAACCTGTCCTCATAGGACTTGTGATGCAATCCATGTACCATCTATGTTGCCCTCTTCTGAACCTTCTCTACCCTGTCTATGTCCTTACATAAGTAAGGTCTCCAGAACTGTACACTACTCCAGGTGGGGCCTCACTAGTGTCTTGTATAGTGGAATTATGACCTCCCTTTTCCTGCTGGTGATGCCCCTGCCTATGCATCCCAGCATTCTATTTGCTTTACCTGCTGCCTTGTCACACTGTTTCACTACCTTGAGGTCATCAGAGATGATAACCCCAAGATCCCTTTCCTGGTTAGTGCATGCTATATCCTCACCCCCCAACTGATATATTGCGCCAGGGTTTTTGTGCCCCATATGCATTATCTTGCACTTCTTTGCATTGAATTTCAACTGCCAAACCCCTGACCATTCTTCAAGTTTCTGCAGGTCCCTTCTCATTCTGTCTACACCCTCTGGTGTGTCTACTCTGTTACAGAGCTTTGTCATCAGCGAACAATGAAATTCTGCCTTCTAGGTCCTGCGCAATGTCACTGATGAAGATCTTGAATAGGACCGGTCCCAGCACTGATCCCTGTGGTACCCCACTGGTCACTCTTCCCTCTGTGGAGTGACAGCCATTTACCACCACCATCTGTGTCCTGCTGCCCAGCCAGTTACCTAACCACTGCCCTACTGTCCTGCCCACACCCATACTCCCCAGTTTGTGTAATAGTCTTCTACGTGGCACAGTGTCAAAAGGCCTTGCTGAAGTCCAGATAGGCAATGTCCACTGCCTTCTCCTGATCCACCTCCCTAGTCACCCAGTCGAAAAATTCAATGAGGTTGGTCTGATATGACCTTCCCCTGGTGAAACCATGCTGCCTTGGGCCCTGTAGTCCATTGACAACCAGATGTTCCACCAATCTCTCCTTCAGTAGTGCTTCCATGATCTTTCCCACTACCAAGGTAAGGCTGACTGGTCTGTAGTTCCCCGCTTCCTCTTTGTTCCCACTTTTGTAGAAGGGGACTACATCTGCTGACCTCCAGTCTTTGGGTACCTCCCCTGTTTCCAATGATTGGCTAAACAGGATTTCCAGAGGTTCAGCCACCACCTTTCTTAGTTCTTTAAGGACCCTGGGGTGCACCCCATCTGGCCTCATTGCTTTATCAACTCTTATTACTTCCAGTTCCTTCAGGACCTTTTCTCGTGTAAAGGGACTTGTGTCCATTTCTGCACCATTCCCACCTCTTGTACTCCTTCAGACCCATTACCATCCTCTTCCTCAGTAAAGACTGAGCAGAAATACCTGTTCAATATGTCAGCTTTACTGTTGTCATTCTCCACGGAGCCCCCATCCTCCCCCTTAAGTCTCACTATCCCTCCCTTTGCCTTTCTCTTTTCACTTATGTACCTGTAAAAGGTTTTGTCCCCTCTACCCACTGATTTTGCTATGTGCTCTTCTGTTTGAGCTTTGGCTTCCCTTACTGACCTCCCTTTGCTTCTCCTGGTACTTCTCCATATCCCCTTCTGCATGTGTCTTTTGGTATTGCCTGAATGCAATCTTTTTGGCTTTCACTTTCTCCGCTACCTCCTTGGAAAACCATAATGGCTTCCTCATCCTTTTCCACTTGCTAGTCTGCTTAATGCATAATTCTGTTGTTTTTGTAATCCCTATTGTAAACACTGCCCACTGTTTCTCAATCACTGATTCCTGCTCCATTCCCCTTAATGTCTCTTTCAAGCATCTCCCCATTTTCCCAAAGTCTGTCCCCCTAAAATCCAGGATACGTGTTTTTGTGTGGTTTGGTTCTGCTCCTTCTGTGATTTCAAACCACAGTGACTGGTGGTCACTGTTCCCCAGGTGCTCCCCCACTGTTACCCCCATCACACTGTCCCTGTTTGTGAGCACAAGGTCCAATATTGCCTTCTGCCGAGTTGGTTCCATGACGAGTTGCTTGAGGAAGGCACCCTGAAGGGAGTCCAGGATAAATCTGCTCCTAGTTGATGCTGCTGCTGGGATGCTCCAGTCCACGTCTGGAATTCTGAGGTCTCCAACCTGCACTATCTCACCCTTGTCTGCCATCCTTTGGATGGCTAGCATCAGCTCCCTATCTGTTTCTTCCTTCTGGGCTGGTGGTCTATAGACTACACCTGTGCGGATGGCTGGCCCCATTTTCCTTTCCAGCTTAACCCACAGTTTCTCTCCTACATTTTGTTCCTCCTGGATCTCTGTGGCCCTTATGTCATTTTTCACATACAGTGCCACTCCTCCTCCCTTCCTACCTGCCCTGTCTCTTCTGAATATGTTGTAGCCAGGTATGGCCATCTCCCAGTCATGGTTATCATTACATCAGGTTTCTGTGATGGCCACAATGTCCAGGTCTGACTGCACAATGACAGCCTCCAGATCCTCCATCTTGTTGCTAAGACTCCTGGCATTTGCACACATAGCTTTCCATGATTTGACCTCCCTAGACTGTTTAGCTGTTCTACTCCAGCTCCTACCCTGGTTGTCCTTTATCCCTGGTTCTCATTGCTATCTGCCCTTCTGTTGAATGTTGCCCCTTTTCTGCCTATCCACCTCTTGGGCACTTATCTCCATCTTTTGCACACTGCTTTGTAGAGATATCCACTCCTCTGGTTCACTGGTTCCACTGCTAGCTGTGGGGAGTGGGCAATTATGTACCCTCCTTGCTGGCCTTCCACCCCCCACCAGCTAGTTTAAATGCTTGTCAATGTAGCATTTAAACTTATCATTGAGTGCTTGGATTCCCCTCCAGGATGGATGCAGGCTGTCAGGCTTGAACAGCCTCCATCCTCCAGGTGGGTCCCCAGTCACCAATGAATCCAAACCCTTCCTCACAGCACCAGTTCTTCAAACCATGAGTTAAAGTTCCTGGGCATGCACCTATGCTCTCCCATGCCTCTCAGAGTAGTACTCCCGAGAAGGTGACAGAAGTAGCTACTTGCTTGAGACCCTTCCCCAATTTCTTAAACTCTTCCTGAACTTCCTTTGGTTCCCCATTTGCCAGTTCATTAGTACCTAGGTGTATAATGATATCCAGCTCACCCTCCCATCTTGCCTTCCCAGCGATCCCCAGGATCTTCCTTCCATCCCTCCATGCCATGTCACCTGGTAGGCACCTCACCTCCCTGTCCTCCCCCTCCTGTGTTCCTAGCTGGATCCCTCTTATGATGGAGTCCCCCACCAGGATTCACTTCCTCCTCCTCTGGGGTCCACTGCTCTCCCCACTGAGGCCACCTCCTTGGCTAACCTCCACATCCTTTCCTTCCACTTCTCTGGGTACTTCTATTTGGCTGTCCCCATTTGCCAGTATGGCATACGAGTTCTTGAGTGGAACAGGATCTGGGATGTGCCTCTGCCTGACTGCCCTAACCCTCCCTGAGTCCACTGTCATCCAAGTGCTCCTTGTTCTCGGCATCCTTTGAGGCAGCGGCGTTGGACTGAGCGGTCTCTGGATAGGGGTGATGGTACTCCTGACCCAGTTTACTTCCACTCTGAGTCTGGCTACCTCATCCTACAGTCCAGAGAGATGCATGCAGATAGGGCAGCACCTCAGCATCCAGAAGGTCTGCCTGAATCTGGCTGCCCACAGCCACTGCATTGCACCACTCCCCACATTATACTACACTTATACTGCTATTCCAGTACTTTTCTGCTACTGAAGCTCTCCTAGTTCTCTTTTTATTAATTTACTGTCCTAAAAATCCTGCTACTGATCCTCAGATACTTTCCTTTAAAAAGGAAAAAAATAAATAAAAAATGAGTCAAAACACTTGTCGTGCTGAGGGCGGGCTTCTTCCCCTTATGCCCTCCTACTCCACAACCCCTACTATCTCTGTGCTTAGCTCCTGTCAATCAGATTTAACAGGGCATATAATTAAGAGTTGGAGGCAGGGGAGGGAGGGAGGGGGGCGAAAATTTGCAGCAATTAAAGACAGCAAAGAAATACACCACCACTACAAGCACAAGAAACTAGGTTTTAAATGTTCAACAGCCCCAAAACAATTCTAAGTAAAGACAGCAAAGAAATGACAGTGTCACTTAAAGCCCACAATCTAAGTTTAAAACAAAAATAGCAAGGTACAATTACTGTGAAGCACTGAAATGAATCTGTTTCCTTCTCCTTCTGGCTTCTGTCTTCTTCTGAGAAAACAAAAATCACTTGCTACCTCAACTCTGACTAAGCCCCACCTCCAGTTATCATGTAGCTGAGGTCAGAGGCCAGACAATTAGCACCCCTCACCCCAATTACAGGGCAAGTCAAACAAGCCAAGACAACATTTGCAGCAATTAAAGACAGCAAAGAAATACACCACCACTACAAGCACAAGAAACTAGGTTTTAAATTTTCAACAGCCCAAAAACAATTCTAAGTAAAGACAGCAAAGAAATTACAGTGTCACTAAAAGCCCACAATCTAAGTTGAAAACAAAAATAGCAATGTACAATTACTGTAAAGCACTGAAATGAATCTGTTTCCTTCTCCTTCTCCTTCTGGCTTCTTCTTTGGTGTACCACAAGGCTCAATTCTCGGCCCACTACTTTTTTCCCTGTTTGTGAATAGGCTGCCTCAGATGTTGAGCACTACCTCTACCATCTTATACGCGGATGATATGGTGTTATACACCAGCACCAAGGACATTGCCTCCATTAATACCACACTTGAGCCAGACTGTGCCTGTCTACGTGAGTGGCTAGTTCAAAACAAACTTCTTCTGAATACCAAAAAAAACGGTGGCAATGCTGTTTGGATTAGCACCAAGAGTCAAAGCCAGCCCTGCAACTCTGGTCATACTTGGCTCGGATGGCTCACTCCTGGATTTGGTGGACTCTTTCAGATACCTGGGTGTAACCCTCAACCCTTCATTGGATTTCAGCCTCCATATCACTTCAAGGGTGCTGGAAGATGGTAAAAACTGAGGGGGATGAGAATCAAAAGGGCACTTATGAGGGAACAAAGGGCACTTTTTCTATACTAGTTTTTGCCATACAGAAATAAGGCGATCAGTATCAAGCTGGGGCTGGCCTACAATGTCAGAGCATCCTTAAACTCTAAGGCAAAAGTAGCGAGCATGCAGGGGGTACTGTGACCCAACCTGACTTATGGATTCACTTCCTATAAAGGCGTGAACAAGGGACTATTGCAGAAGTGGGACACCTGTTATAATGGTATCTGCCGTTTTGCACTATCAGTACCTAGGCACACACACCATTGTGTACTTCACTCCAGTCTGGGCTGACTCTCTCCTGCCTCTTACCGAGTCTATACCACAGGATGCACAACTGACAGTATCATCCGAACTGAAACATCAATGTCCCTTGCATGCTTGATGAACCCTGGCTAATCAGACTTACCAGCTGAGATCTACCGAATAGTCGCTCCTTAATACACCCAAATGCGCCACTAGGATGGGTAAGCAGGCATTTGCGGTGTCTGCCCCAAAGCTATGGAACTCCCTGCCTTCAACTGTGTATCACTCCACTACACACCTGATCTTTAAAAATGAGTTCCGTGCCAGCCTCCTGGCCTCTGACAGGTGCACTTGCCACTTAACCCCTGGGGAGACACCTAGTTAGACTTCCTTTGCATGTCCCTTCAGCAAATATTCAGCCACTTATCACTCTCACCCACTTTTAAACAGCAGGCAAGGCCAGGCAATGAGGTATCCCACTGCAAAACTGTCCAGAATAGTTTCTCTATTTATTTATACCTATAGCCTATCTCCTTGAAACTGTGTTGTGTATTCCCCTATATCTATGGATAGCCTAGTGTAATGTCTAATTTCTCCTGTATGGTAGGTATCATCGTGCCTGTCTATACTGTGTTGTTTTGACCCAAGTCTGTATTATGTAATAGTAACCATTGTAATGTGATGTGCTTTTACCTATGTCTGTAACTCTCCTGGGTCAAAATAGGCAATTTCTTTGTCTAGAGCACTTACCCAGTAATCGAAAGCTAAATAAATAAATAATGCCGCCTATTGCCACCCCAATGGAAACCCACTCTGTTCCAGCACCTCACTGCTGTATGGATGCCCTGCCTACGGGTGGGTTCCCCCTCAACTGGTCTAGAAGACCCAGGTGGCCTCCTACCTCTCACCATAACTCCCATCTCCCTATCTTAATCTCCTTCCTCCCACTTATATATACTATTGAGCTCCAATATCCCAAGTGGCAGTCAGTAGAAAAACATGCTCCCCATGCCCTACTTAAGACCCTAAACCCTGGAGGAGAGGAAGGGGGACCCTAAGGTGAGCAACAAGTCCCTCTCATAAGGGAGGAGACTTACACTCTCCCCCCACCAAGGAAAATCCTTCCCTCCTGGAAATGATGGCAGAGGGCCCACAGTACCCCCAACCAGCACTCCTGGTATGCGCACTCCCAGGACCACCAGCAGCCACTCAAATGGACACGAAAGGGGAACCCTCCCAAACACTAACTCTATTGTGACCCAAGCACCATACCTTACCTGTGCCAGGAGGTTTCTAAAAAGTTAAAGGGGAGAACCAGCAATAAACACTTTGGGAAAATTTCAAACAACAATGCAATTTTTATTTTCTTTAAACAGCAACAACTATTTTGATTAATGTATGGAATGCTTTAAAATAAGTGCTGATTTAAACAAACCCTTTATCCTCTAAATTTAACCCCCCCCCCAAATACATACAGAAAATCTGCAGGTAGTCTAACACAACCACGCACCAGTCACCCAACATGCGCACACACTCACACAGTACAGACATTCAATCTAACAAGATAATTATAAAAAATTTAAAATCTAAATCCAACATTTATAAAATAGAATTAAACATCAGTCCACTAAATGACAATCAGTTAATTGGGAAATACCGTTACCCTAGCCTGCTCTGGAGAGCAGATTCTTGGCAGAATCTAGAGTCCTTAAGGGTAGTTTAAGTGGACAGTTCTCCTCCAAGTGGGAAATAAAATTCTGGGTCTAGCTTGGTTGTGAAGTCCCCGAAAGAGTCCTTTACCACCACATAGTATTTCACCTGGCAAACTGCCAAGTCTTGGACCAGTGCAAAGTGCTTGAAGATGGTAAGCCCTGTCAAGGGGCAATGTGGCACATGGCATGCATTTTCTGAAACAGTTCCTGAGACAGATGGCCTCCCGCTCCAAGTTGATGCTTTAACCTCTCCAGCTGTTCCCTGAAGATCCACTCCTCTCATATCTCCTCAAGAATATCCCAGAATCATTCAGAGACACAAGAATATTCCAAATGCAGATACTCAGTCTTCATCCTTCACCGCACTCACCTCTCAGCCTGACTCCATTCAGGCAAATCTCTGACACTGGTTCTGCAGGCTTGGCCTGGTTCCAGCCAGCTTCCTTGACAATATACTATGTTCAACGGGTCACTGTGGTGTAGTCCGTCCATCCTAAACCTAAGGGCCTTACAGCATGGGGGTAAACAGTGGGGCGCAGTCCTCAGAGGCAATCACAAGATGATAGAATGGCTTGGCGATAGCACAGTACACTTCATAGTCTGTAAATTGAAACATTTTGCCAACATATTTCTCTACATCAAAGTCCTCATCCTCCACAATCAACCCTTTCTCCTGCTTTGAGTCAGGCTTTTCTCCTATAGGCTCCAGCCTAGCCACTGCAGTTTTAAGTCGTATAAGCATGACATCCACTGGCCTATTCTCCAGGGCCAGAGAGCTGCTCCCTGACAGGGATTGAGACGGGGACCTCTTGGCCCCTGGGGGATCACCTGTTGGTTTCTTTAGATCCCTACCCTTCCCTCTGCCATGGGGATAGTGAGCAACTAGCCATGAGGGGTGGGGCAGACATCTGTGCCCCTCATTGCCTTCTAGATCTGTCCCTGCAGCACCACTCTCCTCCTCCACCACTTCCACAATCACATCCAGAGAGTGCTCCGGCAACTTCTCCTCCTTTGCTGGGGATGGGTCTTCAAGGGTGAGTCTATCAAATAGTCCTGACCCCACACTTCCATGTGACCACACCAAGGATAGGCCTTCCGAGATGCTGAGAGGGTACCCCTAATAGAACACAGGCAGAGCGTGGTCAAAAATGCCTCAAGAGGCAGAGATGGAACAGATGCTGCATACTGGCAGTCTAGCTATATCCTCCCCCTGAAATCTACAGTGGACACACCGCTCATCTGGCTGTCCTTTCCCTCTGTAATTCCACAGTCATGCCAAAAGAGATATAGAAAGCACCGACACAGGTTCCTAAGGGGGAGGTATATCCTCTGATTTAAACCCTCTGCCTGCCATACAGTGAAATGAGTTAATTCAACCAGCACCCCTTCCTGTCTCTTACCAGGATCTGAGGTAAGAAGATGGCTAAACCTGGTCATTGATGGAAAACTCTCCTCCTTTCTTTCATGACCACAAACTTTGGAGCTCATACCTGCTTTCATCACTCCCTTGCTACAAATGGTGCCGGCTCACAGCACTGCATTCCCCTCCACAAGTCAGCAGCCAATCAGAAGACAGAAATCCCACCAAGTAACCCACAGGTCACGCAAGAACTCTCCGAGAAGAGCCTGCAGCCCAACACTAGTGAAGGCCTACTACCACCACACCACCACCGAATTGTTTACTGCACCACACAGCCTAGGTGGCTAAATTTGGACCTGCCAGCCTTCCAATCCAGGAACTTGATTAAGTTAGAATGCAGGGGGAGCCATGAGAGATCCAGGACAAGCCCCCACATGTAACCCAACCCTCCCCATATGTCTATGGGATGATGTTCCCGAGGAGGGAGCTACAACATAGATACTCCATAACAGGCTCCCAAAAACAACCCAAAACATAATGAAAACAATAGTCCTCACCAGGCTGATGTAGGCACACTTTAGCCTCTGAAAATCCAGAAGGAGATTACCCATTACTTCACTGCACGATGATCGCAGGTCCACCCCCTGGCTCAGCATTGCTGGAACCTTTGGAAGGAACTTCTAAAACCCCCTGGGGAAGAAACTCTGGGATTTGCTAAAACTAAGGAGTTATTTCAGTAGAGATTGAAATAAATTAAATCACACTCAGACTCACTTTCCAATTAAACCCAATTTATTCTCCTGGACCCCCAATGATCTAAGGGGGGCCTGGGGATTTAAGTACTTAAACTCTATAAAAATACAGCACCATGGGGCTAACTTTTGTACACTGTCAAAGGGAGGAGATAAGGCAGGGATGCCAATGGCAGAGATGTTCATCTAAATCACATGCAGCTCACATCTCATGAAAACTAAGATGGCAAAGCTTCCAGAAACATAGAAATATAGAAACATAGACTTTGATGACAGATAAGGACTGCTTGGCCCACCCAGTCTGCCCATTTCCCTACCTATTGAATAAGCTGCAGATTCTAGTTAACCAACAACCTACTTCCTCCTATCCCTCACTATAATAGCCTTATGACTGTCCCATGCATTCTTGAATTCCTCCACTGTTTTTGACCCCACAACCTCCTCAAGAAGCTGGTTCTATGCGTCCACCACTCCCTCTGTGAAAAAATATTTCCTCACATTGCCCCTGAGCCATACCCCCTCTGTCTTTAAATTGTGCCCCCTTATTCTTGCATATCTCTTTTTCTGAAAGATGCTCCCCTCTTGGACTTTGTTGATTTCCTTGAGGCACTTGAAAGTTTCTGTTATGCCCCCACCTCCCGCTTTTCTTCAAGGGTATACATATTAAGCCTTCTTAGTCTCTTTTCATATGGTTTCTGTTGCAGACCCTGCACCATTTTAGTTACCCTCCTCTGGACCACCTCCATCCTGTCTATGTCCTTTCGGAGATGCGGTCTCCCGAACTGCATGCAGTACTCTTGATGGGGTCTCACTAACTGTCTGTACAGAGGGATAACAACCTCCTGTTTTCTACTGGTGATCCCTCTCCCTATGCATCCCAGTATCCCCCCAGCTCTCCTTACTGCCTTCTCACATTACTTACCTACCTTAAGGTTGTCTGATATGACTACCCCAGGTCCCTTTCCATTTTTGTTGTTGTTGTTAGTACCCCCCCCCCATTGTATACTCTTACCCTGGGTTTTTGTTTCCCAGGTGCATTACTTTGCATTTCTTTACATTGAATCTAAGCTGCCATACTTTTGACCATTCCTCCAACCTTGCCAAGTCCCTTGTCATCCTTTCCACCACCCTTGTGTATCAGCTCTGTAGCAGATCTTTGTGTCATCTGCAGAGAGGCATAATTTTCCTTCCAGGCCCTCTGCAATGTCTCCTACAAAGACATTAAGAGGACTGGTCCCAGTACTGACTCCTGTGCTACCCCACTAGTAACCCCCCTTTCTTCAGAGTGAATTCCATTTACTATTACCATATGCATCCTGTTGTGCAGCCAATTTGTTACCCAGGCTACCATTCTGAGACCCATTCTCAGGCTGGCTAACTAGTTTATTAATCTTTTGTATGGGACTGTATCAAATGCCTTACTAAAGTCTAGGTAGGCCATATCCACAGCCCCTCCCCGGTCTACTACTTTGGTCAACCAGCCAAAGAAATTGATTAGATTTGTCTGTCATGACCTTCCCACTGTGGATCCATGCTGCCTAGGGTCCTGTGCCCAGCTGTCCTCTAGGTACTCAGCAATTCTTTCTTTCAGAAGTGATTCCATCATGTTCCCTACCACTGAGGTCAAACTAACAGGTCTGTAGTTTCCTGCCTCTGCCTTGCTCTCACTTTTGGGAAGTGGAATCACATCCACCCTCCTCCAGTCCTCAGGTACCACCCCATCTTCCCATAATTTGTTAAAAAGGGTAGTCAGTGGTGTCACTAGGTCTCCCCTTAGTTCTTTTAGAATTCTGAGGTGAATCTTGTCAGGCCCCATTGCTTTGTACACCTTGAGTTTTAAGAGTTCTTTCAGGAGCCTTTCTTCTGTGAATGGACAGGTGTCGACCCCCCAGCCCAGAGTGCTTGCTTCTATTGTTTGGTTTAGGTACCTCCTCCTCTTCTTTTGTGAATACTGAGCAAAAGTATTCATTCAGTTTCTCTGCCTTTTCACTGTCACCCTCTACCCACCTCCCCTCTATTAAGCTTCAGAATCCCTCCTTTGGTCTTCCTTCACTCCCTGATGTACCTATAAAAGGTTTTATTCCCCTTCTTAACTGAGTTGGCTATCTTTTCCTTGGTCTGAGCCTTCGCTATTCTGACTGCCTTCCCCACTTCATGGGGAAAGTGCTCCCAAACTCCCTGGCACGGGTAAGTAGCAGCCCAGCATTTTCTTTATGCCTTCTAAACCCAAGAAGTGAGAAGCTTCTCCTACATCCGTTCCCCGACTCACTTGGCCACTCCTTTCCAGGGACCTAAACCCCACAGCTCAAAAGTCCAAATTTGCAGCACACTTTCCCTCCAACCTTTAAGCACCTCCAATACTGACCTGGCCTGCAGCCCCCAGGATCTGATGGCACCTTTCATAAGTTTCATAAGTAGTTTCAAACTGGAGGACTTGCATCCATAATGCTTGCCAATCCCATATACTCAAAATTCAGTTATTTTATTACAGTAAAAGCTATCAATTCTAATTTTAAACATATCCACATTTGTATTTTATACCACAGATACTAGTAAGTTATTCCATAAGGTAACCACCCTGTGTGTAAACCAATGTTTCCTCAAATTAGTCTTCCATTGGGACAGTTCCAATTGCATGTTGTCTCCTACCGCTGGTCTATCCAGACCTAAAGGTTAATCCTAGGTCTTCCCTTAATGTAGTATCATTAGCAATTTTAAACATCATGCATAAATCACCCCTAAGTCTTCTATAATGTAATGCATACAGATCTAGTTTTTCCAGTCTCGTATTATATGGATAAGTTTTCAGCCCATATACAGCTTTAGTAGCCCTGCGCTGCACCCCTTCAACCTTAACCACATCCTCCCTGTTTTGAGGTGACCACACCTGGACACAGTATTCCAGATGTGGCCTAACCAAAGCTCCATACAGAGGCATGAGGACGTTTTTGTTTCTGCTGGAAATGTGCCTTAATATGCAATTTAGGTTTGGGTTTGCTTTTTTTACCTGTTCTTCACAATGCTTACTAAACTTTCGGTTGGATGTTATTTTTAATCCCAGATCTCTCTCCTCACTAGTGTCGGATAAGGTATTGTTTCCTATAGTGTACGTATAGTTATTGTTGTGAAGGCCCAAATGCATATTCTTACATTTGGAAATACTGAGTTCGAGTTTGTTGTGATTGGTCCACTGATAAACTTCATCAATAGCCTGCTGTAAAGAGAGGGCCTCAGATGTGTTAGTCACTGTTGTACCTATTCTACAATGATCGATGACTCTGGAGAGCCAGATGTTAGGAACTTTCATTTTAAGTGTGGAAATATAAATATTAAAAAGACAGGGACCCAACATCGATCCCTGCAGTACCCCACTTGTAATTGTCACCCAATCTGTCATCACTCCTCTCACAGTGACTCTCTGTTTTCTACCAGTCAACCATACTGTTATCCACCTTAAAGGATACCTAAACAACATTTTGACAACAAACTATTCAAAAATCTGACTCTGTAGGTGACTAAAGGAAAGGCTGCTGTATTCATTAATGCTAAAACTACATTTATATAGTTTACCTAAATGTGGTTCCCAGAGCATTTGAAAATTGTAAAATCAGCCTTCTAATTTCAAAAAAAATGTCTTACCTGCTTTCTAAAATGGCCGCCAAATGTGTTAAGTGATGACGTCATTACAGCCAAAGTCAGAGAAATATATGACTCTCGCTATAGTGCTAACTAGTTCTTTTTTCCCTTTGTATAGAATTGTTTCACCCAAATGGCCAAAACCAATATCAATATTGCCCCCATTCTCTAAGGCACTTGAGCGTATTATGGCAGACCAACTCACCAACCATCTGGACAAATACAACATTCTATGTGACAAGCAACATGGCTTCCGGAAAGGCCACCGTACCATCACTGCTCTCCTAGAGTTCACCGGGGCTGTTCATAATTCTCTGGACCACGGCAAACTAACAGGTGCGGTCTTTATTGATCTATCCAAAGCTTTCGACACAGTCCACCATGGGCTGCTTACTGACCAGCTACTAAATACTGGACTGTCACCTGACTCTGTCCTATGGTTTAGTAGCTACCTCGAGAACCAGATGCAAAGAGTAAAAATTGCAAACAGTCTTTCTGACATTTTGCTGGTTCACTCTGGTGTTCCCCAAGGTTCCATACTGGGGCCTCTCCTGTTTAGTCTTTTCCTAAACTCCTTACCTCAATCATGCCCTGAAAACATCATTCTGTACGCAGATGATGCAGTGTTTTTTTCCTCTCATAAAGACCCCATGGCATTACAGGATAACCTCCAGCATGGTTTCAGTACCACTGGATCTTGGTTCCACAATCACAAACTAGTACTAAATCACAAAAAAACCAAAAACCATGCTATTTCGCAGCTCTCACAGTCCACACAAGCAACACCACTTGGCGATCTCCACTACACAGGGAAACACCTTGGAGCAGGTGCAATCTTTCAAATATCTCGGGATTCTGCTTGACCCTAGCCTCTCCTACAGGGCACACACTGGCTATGTTGCAAAAACTGCAAACATTCAACTTGGTCTTCTATACAAACACAGACAAAATCTTACTCTGGATGCACTAAAGATTGCCGTTCAGAGTTCCGTGGTCTCAATCATTGACTGTGGTCTCATCATTTACAGCTCTGCCACGATGACAACCCTCAGACAGGTGCAAACTACCTTAAATAAGGCCTGTCGACTTATTACAGGTGCCCACCAGCTCACCCACACCTGTGACTTATATGCACAGTCTGGATGGCTTCACCTATCAAATCACATAAAGTATCTCACTTGTACCTTGACAAAGCAAATCTGTCTGGGGCTTGCGCCCCCAGGTGTCTCTACCCTTCTACAGATAAGCCCAAACTGTTGGAGCTCTAGGAGATCAAATCAGCAGCTCCTAAAAATCCCCTGCTGTCGCACTTCCCAGGCACAACAATCCTTTGCCTACAGAGCACCACTTTGGCTAAATGACCTTAACCCCACAATCTCCTCAGCAAACGCGCTTGGTGCGTTCAAAGTTAGTCTCCGGAATCATCTCGCAGCCACTAGCTCCTGCGAGTGTTACTTCTAATTCCCTGTTTTCACTAACTCTTCCTGCCACCGTGATGACACCTATCACATGTTCCAACCCCCCCGACAAATCTCTTTTTATACCCCTTGATTTTCCGCCTGTCCTAAACCCTCTACTTTCCACTCTTCCTTTCTGTGCTCCATCTGTACTGGGCTCTCCCATCTGTACTCAAGCCAACTCCTCGGGATCTCTCCCTTCTCATTCCCCAACTACATGCACCTACTAGTTAATCTGTCTCATGACAAATGCCTCTGGCTGCCTACGTCCTCATACTACCCCTCCCCAACCCCCAATGGTTAGTTGCTATTTGTTGTTATGTTGTAACCACTTTGTGTTGGCTTTCCTCGCCTTCTTTTCCTTTTTTTCTTTGTCTTGAAATGTTGTCTCTGACGTGGAACCTTTGTAAAAGAGCCTTGGCTCAAAGGTATTGTAATCCTAGACCTTATAAATAAATAAATAAAAATATAGAAACATAGAAACATAGACTTTGACGGCAGATAAGGACCACTTGGCCCACCCAGTCTGCCCATTTCCCTACCTACTGGATAAGCTGCAGATTCTAGTTAACCAACAGCCTACTTCCTGCAACCCCCTACTATAATTGCCTTATACATAGATATATAGACAGTGTCGGCAGATAAGGGCCTATGGCCCACCCAGTCTGCCCATTTGAGCTTGTAAGTTCAGTTTATGTTTTCCTAGAAGTCTGTTGCCCCTTACCCCTGACCTTCAGAATTCCTTTATGTCTATCCTATGCATTCTTAAATCCCATGATTGTTTCAGCCCCCACCACTTCCTCTGGCAGGGTGTTCCACTTGTCCACCACCCATTCTGTGAAGAAATCTTTCCTCACGTTTCCTCTGAATCATCCTCCCTCCAACTTCATCCCATGCCCTCTAGTCCTGGAACATCTTTTTCGCTTAAAAATAGTGTATTCCTGCACCCTGTTCCTCCCTGCAAGATACTTGTATGTCTCTATCATATCCCCTCTCTCCCTCCTCTCCTCCAGGGAGTACATGTTCAGTTCCTTCAACCTGTCTTCATAGGACTTGTGATGCAATCCATGCACCATCTTTGTTGCCCTCCTCTGAACCTTCTCTCCCTGTCTATGTCCTTACATAGGTATGGTCTCCAGAACTGTACACTGTACTCCAGGTGGGGCCTCACTAGTGTCTTGTATAGTGGAACTATGACCTCCCTTTTCCTGCTGGTGATGCCCCTGCCTATGCATCCCAGCATCTTATTTGCTTTACCTGCTGCCTTGTCACACTGTTTCCCTATCTTGAGGTCATCAGAGATGATAACACCAAGATCCCTTTCCTGCTTGGTGCATGCTATATCCTCACCCCCAACTGATATATTGTGCCAGGGTTTTGTGCCCCATATGCATTATCTTGCACTTCTTTGAATTTCAACTGCCAAATCCTGACCATTCTTCAAGTTTCTGCAGGTCCCTTCTCATTCTGTCTACACCCTCTGGTGTGTCTACTCTGTTACAGAGCTTGTGTCATCAGCGAACAGTGAAATTCTGCCTTCTAGGTCCTATGCAATGTCACTGATGAAGATCTTGAATAGGACCAGTCCGGCACTGATCCTGTGGTACCCCACTGGTCACTCTTCCCTCTAGGTGACAGCCATTTACCACCACCCTCTGTGTCCTGCCACCCAGCCAGTTACCTACCCACCACACTACTGTCCTGCCCACACCCATATTCCCCAGTTTGTGTAATAGTCTTCTATGTGGCACAGTGTCAAAGGCCTTGCTGAGTCCAGATAGGATGGCTACTGCCTGCCTCCCTGATCCACCTCCCTAGTCACCCAGTCAAAAATTCAATGAGGTTGGTCTGACACGGCCTCCCCTGGTGAAACCATGCTGCCTTGGGTCCTGTAGTCCATTGACAACCAGATGTTCCACCAATCTCTCCTTCAGTAGTGCTTCATGATCTTCCCCACTACCGAGGTGAGGCTGACTGGTCTGTAGTTCCCTGCTTCCTCTGTTCCACTTTTGTATAAGGGGACTACATCGCTGTCCTCCAGTCTTTGGGTACCTCCCTGTTTCAGTGATCGCTAAACAAGATAGCCAGAGGTTCAGCCACCACCTCTCTTAGTTCTTTAAGGACCCTGGGTTGTACCCCATCTGGCCCCATTGCTTTATCAACTCTTATTACTTCCAGTTCCTTCAGGACCCTTTCTCGTGTAAAGGGACTTGTGTCCATTTCTGCACCATGCTCACCCTTGTACTCCTTCAGACCCATTACCCTCCTCTTTCTCAGTAAAGACTGAGCAGAAATACCTGTTCAATATGTCAGCTTTACTGTTGTCATCCTCCACTGCCCATCCTCCCCTTCAGTCTCACTATCCCTCCTTGCCTTTCTTTTTTTACTTAGGTACCTGTAAAGGTTTTGTCCCTCTACCCACTGATTTTGCAATGTGTTCTTCTGTCTGAGCTTTGGCTTCCCTTACTGACCTCCTGCCTCCTTTGCTTCTCCTGGTACTTCTCCTATCCCCTTCTGCCTGTGTCTTTTGTATTGCCTGAATGCAATCTTTTGGCTTTCACTTTCTTTGCTACCTCTTTGGAAAACCATAATGGTCTCCTCTTCTTTTCCTCTTGCTAACCCGTTTAATGCATAATTCTGTTGTTCTTGTAATCCCCATTTTAAATACTGCCCACTGCTCCTCAACCCCTGATTCCTGTCCCATTCCCCTTAATGCCTCTTTCAAGTATCTCCCCATTTTCCCAAAGTCTGCCCCCCTAAAATCCAGGATATGTGTTTTTGTGTGGTTTGGTTCTGCTCTTTCTGTGATTTCAAACCACAATGACTGGTGGTCACTGTTCCCCAGGTGCTCCCCCACTGTTACCCCCATCACACTGTCCCTGTTTGTGAGCAAAGGTCCAGTATTGCCTTCTGCCGAGTTGGTTCCATGACAGAGTTGTGTGAGGAAGGCACCCTGAAGGGAGTCAGGATAAATCTGCTCCTAGTTGATGCTGCTGCTGGGATGCTCCAGTCCACGTCTGGAATATTGAAGTCTCCAACCAGTACTACCTCACCCTTGTCTGCCATCCTTTGGATGGCTAGCATCAGCTCCCTATCTGTTTCTTCCTCCTGGGCTGGTTGTCTATAGACCACACCTGTGCGGATGGCTGTCCACATTTTCCTTTCCAGCTTAACCCACAGTATCTCGCCCCCATTTTGTTCTTCCTGGATCTCTGTGGCCCTTATGTCATTTTTCACATACAGTGCCACTCCTCCTCCCTTCCTGCCTGCTCTGTCTCTTCTGAATATGTTGTAGCCAGGTATGCCCATCTTCCAGTCGTGGTTATCATTACACCAGGTTTCAGTGATGGCCACAATGTCCAGGTCTGACTGCACCATGACAGCTTCCAGATCTTCCATCTTGTTGCTAAGGCTCCTGGCATTTGCACACATGGCTTTCCATGATTTGACCTCCCTAGACTGTTTCGCTGTTCTACTCCAGCCCCTTCCTTGGTTGTATAATAATATGCATTATTTTGTATAATACACATGTTAGGCTATGGTTCTGTTCATTTTGTTTACTTTGTTTACTTTAACATGTTGAAATTGTGTTTTAATCCAGCTGACTTTCTCTGTGGCAAACCACAGTGCAGTACAAATTTTGAATAACCTGGTGGTCTAGTGGTTATGGTAGATCCAGAATGCTACAATGGGGGTGCTGGGGTGGTGTGCATACTTAATATGCCCTTTTTAACATTTTTATTAAACCTTCATTTTTTCTGCTATTATTCATTTCTAGTACATTTTTGACAGAATTTACAAATGTAATCCATAGTCTGAATGTAAACATTTGTACAATCAATACATCAGATTTCTTCAACAAAGTGAAATGCAGCAGCGGCAAGTAAGTACGTTACAATGGGGAGGGGTACAGCCACACCCTTCACCACCCCCCTAGATCCATAACTGTTTTGTAGCAAAGTTCTTGTGCAGTCCAATGTTAGAGCTCATACTGTCTTTAAAATCAAATATATGCTTGTCTTGGCTTCTTTTTCCATGGGAAATAATAATAAGAAGAAGAATCAGCATTTATATCGTGCTTTTCATAAACGTTGTATACCAAAGTGGTTTACAAGAAATACAAGACTGGTAGTGAAGTGATCTGAATGTGTAGTGGCAGCCATTTCATACATTTATATCCACACACAGCCTTGGACAATTGCATGAACTGGTTTTATGGGAAGGGGAATGTTGGCCAGGACAATGGGGCTAGGTAGAGAGCATGGTACTGGCGGCCCCACATCTTATTTCTCACAGTAATCTGCTCATATTTCTGTCCTTCTATCTTCCCCTTCCCTGAATATAGTAGTACCTTGTAAAAGTGGCCTTCTCAGTCTCTCTGGTATTTATTAATTCTTCACTACTCCTCCTCACACCGAACACTGGTGAGCTTATCACCCTTCTGCATCATGAATGCAAGTAGTACAGTCCCCATTTTTTTGACATATCAAATATAAACATAACTTTCCAGTAAGTCAGTCTGATAGCAGCAGGGAACAAGGGGAATGATGGGATTTCCTAGTCCTAAAAGATCTAGGCTACCTCTGATTAGTCACTATTAAGTGATGGGTGTGCGCATCATTATGCATGTCATTTAATAGTGCCTAATAATAGGTGACTTAGATCTTATATAGGTAGGAAAGCCTATTTTGCCACTTGTGCCATGCTGCTATCAGCCTGGCTTACCAGAAGATCATGGATCATGTTTATTATTAATATTTAGAAATAACATGGGAGACTGTACTAACCACGCTCATGATGCGGAAGGGTAGAGAGCTCACCAGTTTTTGGTGAGGGGAGCAGGTGAGAAGAATGAATGCCAGAGAGGGACTGAAGAGGCCATTCCAGCAGGGTGCAGCTATATTCAGGTTAGTTGAAGGCAGGAAGGAGGATGTTGAGCAGATCACTGTGAGATCTGAAATGTGGGGCTGCCAGTATCATGATCACTACCTGCCTGTGGATGAGAGCAGCCAGCAATGACAAATACTCGGAGTGGCAGGGCTGCACCTAAACTGTTACTTGAATTCAGTGTAGGGAGATTACCCTCGGATGGGGGGTGGGATGTTGACATTTGTTAGGACAGTATTGAGGGAGTTGTTTGTAGCGCATTCAGGATTTGGAAGGGTGGTAGCTAGACAGCTCATGCTGTGGAGCAGAGCACAGAAAAGTACTGGAGAAGAATTGCTGGGAACCGTCCTGTGGGATTTTGCAGCTCACAGGTAAAGGAGCAGGCTGACACTGGAAGTCGGGTGGATTCGTTCAAGATATTAGTATACCCCTCCTGCTAATATTATTGTTATCCATTGTAAGTGCAGCCCTTATGAGGGCATGAACAGCAGTTTTTTCTGGTGGGTCATGATGCTTATTGCTTGGCCCTCCATGAAGACCTAGTTGTTGGTTAATGAGGTGGTAAAAACACACAACAGGGGAACTGGACATACCACCTTCACTGTGCAGAAGGGTGGTGATCCACTCAGTGTTTACTGTGGGAGCAGAAGTCAAACATTGAAAATGTGGACTGGAGACTGATTTGGGAGGCATTTTTTAAAAAGTGCCAGCTGATGATGCATATTGGTATAGGTGTGCACAACTCTCTGAGGTACAACATTACAATCTGAGGTATGATAATTCTCTTCATGAGACCATAAGCACATATGCGGCCCCAGGCAGTACTAAGGACCGGGTATGGATGTTGGGGTGTTTCCAGGGGGGTTCACGTGGAAAAATAAAGCCTTATTTGTGATTAACAAGAGAGCATGAGCTTTGCAATTAAACTAGACCAGCACTTTGCTGTGTGACCCTGAAAAAGTCATTAAACTTCCTTTTGCTCCAAGGCCACACCTGTAAACAAGCTTTCAGCTTAGTGTGTCTCTCCTGGTTAACAAAAAACAAAATTCAGGGCCTCACATAACCACTAGATCATCAGGTATTTGAAGTGCTGCGCTGTGCTGTACTGTGAATTGCCAAAGAGAAAGCCAACTGGATTGCAAAACATTTTCAGCAAGTTAAAGTAAACAAAATGAACAAAATCATAGCCTAACATGCGTACTGATCAAAATAATCCACAAGTTAACATATGGTGTTGATCATTCTGGTACAGGAATTCAAAACAAAGAGGGAAAGAAGAACTAGTTAGCACTATATGGTCTGTCTCTGGCTCAGATGATGTCATCATGACTCATCACTTAACACACTTGGCAGACATCTTAGGGAGAAACCAAGGCTGTTTTTTGAAAGTGAAAGGTAGCATAAATGTAAACAGCAGCCTTTGCTTTGCCTCGCTATGAAGCCAGATTTTGGAGTTTGTAATTTTAAAAAGCAGCTTGTTTAGGCACACTTTAAGATGTTTCTATCTATTCCAACAGCTACTAGTGTTTGTATTAATTCCCTATGAGGTAATTTATGAAACGCTTTAGCAAAGTCAATAAAAACTACATCCACTGCATTTCCCCTATCCAGCTCAAGGTTAACCTTTTCATAAAAGGTAAGTAAATTTGTCTGGCATGACCTCGACACCTGCACCCCCTTAAAGATGTACAATGATGGCCTAAATCTGCAGCCTTTAGAGCAGTCTCCCGCATGACCTTCCCATGCTCAAGCTGAACAACTAGCACAGGGGAGACCTCTAGGGCACGCTGCGGCCCACTCGGCAAAGTCCGGCAGCCCCAAGGCCTGTTCCTCCAAACAGGTCCTTATACAGGTAGAGGTTCCCCTGGTCCAGGGGCGTAGGAATGGAGTGTGCAGGTGGTGCACCTGCACTGGGGCCCGGAACTAAGAGGGGCCCAATGATTACTACCCTGCCTTCTGCTGCATTTAAAAAAATCAGCTTCTCTGGTGGCCGGAGCGTCCCGTCACCGGGGGCAGCACTCGCACGGTTGCAGAAATAAACAAAATAAATGCTGTGCATTCCAGCCATGCCCCATGACCCCACGTGACTGTCTAGATGTTGCTGATGTACATCACGTGGGGCCAGGGGGACTCGGGAATGCATTGGCTAGTAGCCGCACCAAGAAGACACAGAGGGCAGGAGTCAGCGAGCTGAGGAGGAGGAGGAGTGGATGACGGACTGCTGGAGCCACCTATCTGTCATGATGATTGACAGATTAGGTAGCGATCGGCGAATTAGTGCTGCTGCCTGCTGGATTTGGTGACCAATCGGGTCTCGGCGAGGTAGTGTTGGGGTGGGCAGGAGGTGGAGAGAGGAGAAGGAGATGTCATCACGTCTGTCAGCAGCTGCTGTCTTCCCATTCGAATCCGAGCTGTACAGTTACATGCAATACGCCATTTGCTTGTGACGGTGTGTTACTGTGCGTCTCTCTGTCATTGCCAGACTGGAGTGGGGTTGTGGACTGTCTCTCGTCATCTCATGCAGTGCTGCTGCTGCCTGACCTTGGGCAGGTGTGTCAGGGACTTGGGAAAGGGGATCCATCCAATTTTGTGCACTCCAGCTAGGTCAGTGGCTGTCTGGCTGACGAGAAAAAATAAAAGTCAGACAGTGCAACATCATGCGTGTATTTCCTCACTGCTATGAGACTGAGTGGGTGGGTGACTGGTCAGTCTTTGGCTCAGCCGGCCAACTGGGTTGGGTGGGCCTCTGCTGCTGCTTGGGGGGCCCAGCCAGCAAGTCAGGGATTTGGGCACTTGGGGTTGGGGAGAATTTGAATTGAAATTGGAATGGAATTAGGAGACTGAGAATGAGAGAGTACGTCGAGGACTGACAAGGACACAAGTTCACAATAAATAACAGTCTGCTGTGCTGTGCTGTGCTGTGTTGTCAGTCACAACAACAACCAGCTCACAGGAGGAGCACAAGGGACTGGCGAGGGAGGAAGGGAGCATAATAACGGTTGGAGGGGAGGACTGATTCTGATTAAGAAAAAAAAAAAACTTTATTTGATATAGCCTGAGAGAAGAGGTCAGGATGGAATAAAAATAAATAGTTAAACAAGTGTTAAAGAGACAGACAGTGAGATAGAGGGGACTCTGTCTGGGCCAGTGGCCAGAGCAGACTGAATTCTGAATAAGGGACTCTGGAGACTGGGAAGACTAGGAGTGGATGAGAACTGAAATGACTATATTAAGATTTAGTTGGTGGAGTCACAGCAGTGGGAGGAGGAAGGAGTAACCAAACTATAAGGAACGTTTTTTTGTCACAGAGACAGATGACTGAGTGTCTGGGCCAGCCCAGAGCTGAGCTGACTGAATAATAAAGGGACTGGGGAGGGAGGATAAGGAGATTTGGTGGCCGAGAGAGAGATACTGAGGAGGAAGAGGAACAGTTTTATTAAAAAAATAATACCTATACCTGTTAAAGACTGAATGATAAAATAAAACAAAGGTTGTTTCTCAAGTTCAAACTTGACAGAGTCAGACACAGCAGCAAGAAAGTGCTGCAGGCAGGCAGCTGTCTGCTTTGGGCTACAAATAAACAACAGCTGCTGACCTATTTGGCAGTGGTGGTCCTCCTGTTAGTTTTATGATTAAATAAAACTAAAAAAAATGCTTAAATTCAGAGACACAGGTGATCCGACTGTCTGGCTGGGGGAGGGTGACCATTCGTTCCTTTCACAGGGGGCCCATCTTCATTCCTTTCATGGGGGGGCCCATCGTCATTCCTTGCACCAGGACCCATGCCAACCATGCTATGCCTCTGCCCTGGTCCCCTCTCAAACCATCTGGAGCTGTCCTGCCACGTGGGAAAAAGGGGAGCCACTGCCACCAACCCTCCTTCTCCGGGAGCCCTGCCACAGCTCTCACAGCACTGACAGCCCAGGCATCCAACACTCCTTACCAGAGCCCTCTAAATGTCCTCCAGGACCTAGCCTTCCTCCATACCCAAGCTACTGGATCCTCTCACCACTCCAGCCCCCAGGAGACTCAGGACCCCAAACAACGCCAAATAATGCTGCCTATAGCCACCCCAGTGGAAACCCACTCCATTCCTGGTGCCTCACTGCTGCATGGGTGGGCAGGGCACCTAAGAGGGGGGGGGCCTCACCCAAACTGGTCTAGAAGACCCGACGGCTTGCTACCTCCCGCCTAAACTCCCATCTTTCTCTTACCCTCCCTCCTCGCTCTTTCATATACTATTGAGCTCCACTGCCCCAAAGTGGCGGTCAGTAGAAAAACACACTCCCCCAAGGCCTACCTAAAACCCTACACCATGGAGGAGAGAAAGGCAGACCCTAAGGTGAGCAATTAGTCCCTCTCATAAGAGAGGGGACTTACAGATTGTTTATCCCCCTTTGTTACTGTCTTGGCAATGTTCTCCTCTGTTTGTGCCTTGGCACTCCTAACTGCTTTCACTTCCTCCCTTTGTTTCTCCTGATATTCCTCCCTGTCCTCTTCCTTCTGTGTTGCCTTGTATCTTTTGAATGCCAGCTTCTCTTCCTTTACTCTCCTTGCTACTTCCTTGGGGGACCACAGCAGTTTCTTTTTTCTCTTACCTTTTGTAATCTTCTTGACACATAGGTTTATTGCCTTCTCTATATCCTTCTTTATTAGCTCCCACTGCTCCTCTACCCCCTCCCTATTAGTGCTTCTCTGAGGCACTGACCCATTTTTTTTTTTAATTGCCTTCCTGAAGTCCAGAGCACTCTTATTAGTGTGGTTTGTTTCCAGACTGGTTCTTATATCAACCCATATCGTGCGATGATCGCTCGTCCCCAGGTGGCTCCCCACTGTGACTTAAGTGACACTGTCCTCATTTGACAGCACCAGGTCCAGTATCCCCCCCCCATGCATGAGCTGCCCAACTAGTTGTCTAAGGAATGCCGCAGCAGAGAGTCTAGGATTTTCCTACTTCTACCCCTAGCTGCAGCTGGGATGCTCCAATCCGCATCTGGCATAGTGAAGTCATCTACCAGCAATGCCTCCCCCTTATTAGCCATCCCTTGAATTTCCTCCATCATCTCCTTATCTACCTTCTCGCCCTGTGCTGGAGATCTGTAAATCAACCCTGTTGGAATAGTTGCCCCCTTCCTAGTTTCTAGGGTAACCCACAGTTCTTCTGCTTCTCCCTGATCTCCTTGTATTTCTGTGGCTTTTGTGTTCTCCCTCAAATAAAGAGCCACCCCTCCTCCTTTTTTCCCTCCCCTGTCCCTCCTGAAAAGAGCATGCCCTGGTATGGCTACATCCCTGTCTTGGTTTTTGTTGTACCAGATTTCAGTAAGCGCGACTATGTCCAGGTCCACTGCTGTCATGGTGGCTTCTAGGTCTGCAACCTTGTTGCCTAGACTATGGCATTTGTGCACTTGACTCTTCAGATTTTGCTGCCACCTCTCCTCATCCTGTCCTTTCTCCCTCCCCTATTTTCTTTCCTCTCTCCACTTCTTTCTCTTTCCTGGATTCTTTCCTGCAATTGTTCTTTCTTGGATTTCTCAAGTGGGAATGGAATCCTCAGTTCTGTAGGCTCCCTGGGGATGATTTTATGGCCCTTTTTTGCAGCAGTGTATGGATCTCCTCCAGCAACATGGGGACATGGTTTGGAGAGTAGGATGAAGGCTTTGGGGAAGGTCTGGAGGCATTTCTATGAACTTTAGAGCATGTCCCTGTTCAAGATGGTGACCACGTTGGGTTAGCCATCAGTCAGCCGTAGTTAGAGCCAGAGGGATTTTCTTTATGCGTTTTTTTACCAGTTTATTTGTTTTGCTGCAAGTTATTTTTGTTTTCGTTATTCCTGGATTATCGATGGAAATGGAGGAGCAAAGAAATGGAGGACGGAGGAGCAAGAGTCACCTATTTGCTGTTTTACTGTCGAGTGGAGCTGGGCCGTGTTTTTGTTAATGTTTTCATGAACTTTCATATCGCTGGATATGTGAATGTTACTGCTATCGCACAGTGTACTGTTTTTCATCATGGGAAGATTGGGGTGAGGAGTTTTAATCTGACTTTCCAGAGAGGCTGCTGCCTGTATTTCACTGAAGCAATTGTGAAGATCTTGTGGGAGAGTCCTACGGTCGCGTGCTTGGGGGCCGCTGTTCTGAGCTGTGCCCAGGTCCAGGGCAGAAACGCCCACATCTGATCACCGAAAAGTTGACAGGGGAGTGTGGTGCTGCCCTAAGTCACCCAGGAGAGTCAGTTGGGAGGCTGACTCTTCGGGTGCCTGTAGCCACTGGTCACAGGTTCGGAGAGGAGCGGTGGTTTCCTGGTGGGATGGCCAGAGGCATTTACTCCCCTTTTGTTTGGCCTTCTTTGGGCTTATGCTCACTGATTCTTCCCACAGGCTGGGATGGCAACCTGTGGGGAATTTGGTCGGTTCATCAGCCCAAATTAGGAAGTGATTACACTGTGGTTCCTGAACTTTTTTGGTGGTGGCTGGAGTGCTATCGAAGATAGTGGAAGTCTGTCTTTGTTTCCTTTCATATGGACCCCAGATTTGTGGCTGTATCTGTAGATTCCCTTACCCCTGTTCCTTCTCTTATTGATGCTCTGCTGATGATCTGTGACCAGGGCTACATTGCCCAGCTCCTTTTTAATGCAGCAGTCCTCAGAGGGTTGGTGAGAGTACCCTGCACATTACTGTTTGTTTTTCAAATTTTTAAGTTACTGCTGACTTTCTTACCTACTATGTGTGAGGTACTGGTGGGACTGAAGACAATTGGTTTACCCAGTCTGGTGAGAGCTCTCCGGGTGTTGGTCCGCTTCATGGACTCCTTATTGGGAGGAAGGGAGCTAAGATGTTGGGGTCTTATGAGCCACATTTATGACCGCTGAGTCTGCCTGAGAGGGCCCAGAGAAAAAGGGCTTCCCCAAGGGGGCCTGGTACAGTTTGTCCACCTTTCTGGGCATAAAATGAATCAGGTGAGGACTGTAATAAATGGCTAGAATGGCATCCACATATGCATCAATGTTAGGAGGTATGATAAGGGGGGAAACTCAGGAAGACCTAGGTAATGTGCCAAGTTCCTGCTAGAAACCTCCTGTTCATCTGAGTCAAAACCCATGGTGACCTGCAGTTGTTGCATTACAGTACTAAAGGATAGGTCATCTGGAAGGACCATGGGGTGTACTTAGAGGAGTCCTCCCCCACAAAAGAGACTGTGGAGGTACTAGAGGGGGTTCTGGTCCCTGCATCCTCATTTTCATCATTGGGAAGGAGGAAGTCAGGACAATAATCGTCAACTCTTGGCTCAGACAGGGGCACCGAGGACACCGACAGGTGGGAGGGGGCATGCTTCAATGATGCCAGGTGCGATGGCACCTAAGTTGGCAGAGGAGGACCCACTGGTGATGTGCCTTGGGTGGAATCACCCTCTGTACAAGGTCCAGGACTGAGGAGAACATGGTCTGGACATCAACAATTACAGGCATCGCCGGAATGCCCTGGGACAGTGATGGGGGGTACTGTGACCCAGCATTATTTTTATTTATTTTTTATTTATGTATTAAACTGTAGGATTACAAATACCTTTGAGCAAGAACTGCTCATTTACAAAGGTTCCACATCAACATTTACAAAGATTGAAAGTGTAGGTTGGAGGAGCGATGAAATGGGAGCAGGTTGGAGCACCAGCTGGGGAACCTGCATCTCCATCATTGCAGGGATAGCAAGGGGCATTGACAGGATAGGCCAAACGCCCGACATGAGATGATCATTGCAGGCCACTAGCAGACTGGCATCCCTCCCTTACAGTGCCCCCTGAGGAGGCAGGGGGCATTCAGCAGGATCGTATGGGTCAGTGGGGGCAAAGGAGGAAGTCCCAGTGATGAAGACCCAATGTTAATGAAGCCAATGAGTCATACTGCCAGCATTCCCCCTGCAGCAAATAGGGTGAAGGAGGCAGTGGGAATCATCATCAGGGAGCTGGGAAAGCCCGTCGATAAAGAATTACCACTGGACTGGGAGGCCCCAAAAGTGAGAGCTGCCAAAACTTGCCCTGTAGCCAAAAGGGTGTGAGAGACAGCAGGAGTCATTGGCCAACCTGGTCACCAACCCCAAAATGGTCAGCACTGGGAGCGGTGACCAGGAGCGCTCCCAGGAGGAACGATCTTTCTCCCAGTGGCAACACTTCCCTGACAATGACTTGTCTTGGGCTTTAGCAGAATTCAAGCTTGAAGACAGGGCTGGGGAAGTGGAGGAGAAGCTGGCCTGAAGCTCCTTCTCCAAGATGGCCACCTTGAGCTCCACGAGAAACACCTTGAGCTCTTTCAAGCAACGTTGACAGGCAGCTTGATTGAAGCCACTGCAGATCTCACAGGCCTGGACATCATGACTGGCTCCAAGGCAATGGATGCAGGAGTTGTGTAAATCCTTATTGAAAATCTTCTGTCCACAGCTGCAGCGATGGAATAAAGAGTCTGAGCTGGGCATAAACAAAGGGAAAGAGAGAAATCATGTTAGAAATAAAGTGATAAGGGCACTAGGGTGAGAAATTAAACAGAAAATTGAAACAGAAATTGCTTCTCGACTGAAGCGACGGTGCTCCATGATTTCCGATGCGATGGTCAATGGTGGGAAAAGAACTGAGGAGGGCATGGGGCTGCCCACGACTATAAAGGTGAATGCTAACATGGTGACATTATCATGAGTGGCTCCAGATAGACTACTAGCAAAAAAGCTTCTGTATGATCCTGATACCTGATGGCAAAGGTTCCTAAGGTGTGACCTGCTGCAAGAAATATCCTTGAAGATCTGTATTTCCTATACTGCTTGAATAACGTTTTTCAAAATAGTTTCCAAATTTTTTATTAACATCTTTCAGTAAGCTTTTCTTTTTTGTTTTTATACATGATCCCCCACAGCCATCACTGCTCGTGCACTCTGTTAAACTTTAATAGTAATGAGACCCCTCTCTCACCAAATTAGACTGAAACCAGATAATTCTAAGTATACTTCAGTCATTTAAGTAAAATTCTTACACTGCTGCCTTAACTGATCTAAGATCCTGATCAGTGCCTGTTTCATTTTCTTTTTTGTTTCGCCAAAGTTGTTACAGCGCTTCCATTATAAAGAGGCAACTTCGCACTTCTACACTGCACTCAGTCCTCTAACAGGTAACCAATGTTATCCAAAACTAAAAGTAAAAATGAATGTGGCTAATGTTAATGTATTGAATTAGATTGCTTACTGACTGTAATATTTCTGTGTGTCTCTATATTGGGAGTGAGGGAACAGACACACTCTGAATTACAGGATTTATTATGCAAAAGCTCACGTTCATACAGACAGAAGGACTACTTAATCTTTTGAATGTATGATTGTTTAGCACTTTTTTATTCCTAATGACATAAGAAAAAAAGCCAATTTTATAAGCAAAATAAGACACTCCAGTGTGCGCATTAGGCAGTTCCAATGCACTTCCACGGCCTGAGGGCACCCGTCACACAGCCTTGTGCTTTACTACACCCCTGGGCATGCATTAGAACTGCTTATTGCACACATCCTCATGTCTTATTGCTTACAACATTCACTGTGGTTGCCCATATAGATGGACCAATAACAGAAATGGAACCAGAGTTTAAAAAACAGTTTCTAATGGAAAAATTACCAGGGCCCCTAGTGTTCTGCGGCACTTTGTCCTGATTTCTGAGTTATTTATTTATTTATTTATTTGTACATCAGTTTACAACCTTTGAGCCAGGGGCTCATTTTCAAAGGTACCTCATCACAAAGAGGACAATACAGTGCAGACATTCATGTTACAGAATGTAGGTTACATGGAATTTACATACACGTTTGTGAGGAACATGATAGATACAGCAGTACATACAAAAACTCACTTAAGGTTACAGGATATGGCTACATCAGTAAACAGGTGATTGGCCAATATTACAGAGAGGTCAGATTGGTTATTGTGGCAACATAGAGACTGGAAATGGAGCAGTCAGTAGAGCAGAGGTAATTTAACAGGTTACAGCAGTATATAATGGTAAGAGCAGTTAGGAGCAGTGGGCAAATTAACCAGGTTACAGCAGCACATAGTAACACTGCCAGGGCAAAATCAACAGAGCAATTTAAGCCAAGTTACAGTAACATATTGCAATACTGCAGGTTGAGCAGTTGGCAGAACAGTGGTAATTTTGCCAGAGGAGATACGTGGTGTGGTTTGGATGCTGCCCAGTGGGCATTGTCAGGGCACACTGGGTAGGGCCTCAGATTATACAGGTGCAATTTCGTGCGGTGAATAGTTCACTTCTGAGTGTGGTTTTGAATTTGGAGATCATAGGGGCATCTGTGATGTGGAGGGGGAGTGAGTTGAACCAGGAAGGGGCTCTATGGGGGAAGGACCTTTTGACAATGGGAGGTCCTGGCTCTAGGTGTCTGGAAGGTAGTCCTGCAGAAAGTCCATGTACAGACCAGGGGTTTGGCTATGGGAGGAGGCTGTCAGCCTGGGGGACAGTCCTAGAGAGTTTTTTGCTATTAGGCATGTTTGATAACGCAGCGCTCATCTAGGTTCAGCAATGTTGCCAGCCCATAGAGCTGGCATGAATGTGTAAGTCTAGGGGCCCCAGTGATTAGTCTGCAGGCCTTGTTAAGTAACAGGCGGACTTTGTTGAGTGCAGTTGTGTTGGCAACCCCGTAGACCGGGAGTCCATAGTCTACCAGGGATAATATCAAGGATGTTACCGCAAGCCGGAGGGCAGCGGGGAGAGCGCTAGAAGCGTGTATAAGATACCTAGCCGCATATTGGCTGCTGAGGCAAGGGTGTCAATGTGGGTATGGTAGTTGAGGGCTGAGTCAAAGGTGACCCCAAGGTACCTGAATGAGTGTACTTGCTCTAGCGCCTTTTTGGAACCAGGGAGGATGTGGAGTGGAAAATTGCTGGCTTTGTTGTGGGGGTGGGCAAAGAGCATTGTTTTCGTTTTTTTGAGATTTATGATCAGTCTATGCTTTGTGAACCAGGTTTCTGCCTCAGTATACGAGAGCTGCAGGGAGTCCTGAAGGGAGGTAGGGTTGCGATGAGAGGCCAAAGATGACAGCCCGTCATCTGCATACAACAACATATTTCGGTGCATTCACTTGCAGGTGTTGAGTGGGCGAGAAGAGTAGGGTCCCAGGATGGAGCCCTGAGGAACCCCTGATTGGATGGGACATGATTTTGATAGTGTTCCATTAATTTTGACACATTGGGAGCGGGCCGATAGATAACTGGTGCACCATGCAAGTGGCCCAGTAGCGAAGCCAGCCTGGTGGAGTGCACTCAGTAGGAGGGTGTGGGAAACAGTATCGAACGCCTTGGAAAGGTCGATGAACACTGCCCCAGCTAGGGAGCCAGAGTCCAGGGATGTGTGTAGGAATGTTGAGAACTCCACTAGTGCTGTGCCTGTGCTGTGTCCTGCCCGTAAACCGTGCTGTTCAGGGCAAAGGATGTTATATTTAGTCAGGTACTCAGTTATCTGTATAGCGACCAGTTTTTCAAGGGCTTTGGAGAGGGAAGGGAGTATAGAGATAGGCCGGTAGTTCCCAGCTGAGGACCTATCACCCCCTTTGTGGATGGGAGTGACAATGGCCATTTTCCATGCTGTGGGGAACTGCCCCAGGCAGAGGGATTTATTGAGAAGGCTGGTAAGTGGGACAAGGACCTGGTCCAGTACGCGCCGGAGAATGGTGGGGTCCACGGTGGAGTTGCTGGGACTATTGCTCTTTAGCGCACGGATCAGGTGGGGTCTAGCTTCGAGGGCAGTTAGTCTCTACGAGGCTAGGTGCCGGTGATCTGGGGCTGGTAGGAGGGTGGTGGGTCGAAAAAGTTACTGGGAGGATGGGGCTGAGGTCCGTGAAGGAGGAGTTGAGGTGATTTGCGATGTCTATTGTGTCAGTAATGTTGGTGCGCCAATATTGAGATGGGATGGGGAGGAGCGTGTGCTCCCGTTCAGTTGTTTGATATTGTCCCAAAGGTTCGCGCACCTCAAGAGGAGGTGAGTGTGTGCTTTTAGTAGTCGGCCTTGGCTTTTCGGACTGCCCAGGTGCACTTATTCCGAGTGGCGTTGTAGGCCTATCTATCAGCCATCCAGCCTGTTTCTGTTGCAAGGTGCCACAGGTTATCCCTATGTCTAAGTAGCTGTAATAGGGCAGGGGTAATCCAGGGCACTTTATGTTTTTTGGTTTTGGTAGCTGTGAGGGGTGCGAAGAGGTCGCAGGCTGTATTAAATGTATGGGAGAAGAAGGCGAGGGCAGTGTCTATATCTGGAGCATGGTGAATGGGCGACCAGTTTGTTTGGGCCAGAAATTGCCTAAGGTTCTTCAGCCCGCCAGGTTTGAGACGCCGGCAGGCGCAGTTGGGCGGTGGGTTTTGCAGGGTGGTCACCCAATGGAATATGGTTGGGGAATGGTCGCTGAGTGAGTCAGAGAGGATTTGGATGTCCAGGATTTTTGGGGCGGTTGTGATGATGATGACATCAAGGAGGAGCTGGTACCTCCCTTAGGGTTTACTCTTGTGGGTTTGGAGACTAGCTGCGCCATATCAATGGCAGAAAAGGAGTCCGGATGGTGGTGGAGGTGGGGCTGAGCCAGTTAATATTGAGGTCACCCACAAGGACTTGATCAGCCCTAGCGGGATGGTGGTAAGATAGTCAATTAAGGATGATGTAGCCGAGTTTTGGTTTTTAGGTGGAATGTAGGCAGAGGTGAGATACAGGGCCTTGTGAGGGGTCTGGAGTGAGTTTAAGGGTGAGGGCCTGTGCCCACCTGCCAGGGCCGGGGCAGGGAGTGCTTGACCAGTGAGAGAATCCCTTATATAGATCGCACAGCCACCCCCTGCGTTTGCCTACACGATCCTCCCGGTGTAGGGTGTAGCCAGGGAGGGCGACGAAGGAGTCAGGAGTGGACTTTGATAGCCAGGTTTCCACCAGTGCAATGATGTCAGGTTTGTGCAGCATGACCCAGCACTGGAGTGTGTCGAGTTTTTTCAAGATGCTGCATATATTCATGGAGGCAATACTCAGACCAGGGGGCCCACCTGATGGGCAGGTCCGGGAGGGGCCTGGGTTAGGATGTATGTTGCCTGTTAGGAGTAGAAGGAGGATCACAGTTCTGGGCAGGATGTGGTGATGTATGTGTTATGACTCCTAGGTTTCTACCTTCTTCTGATGTATGAGTTATGGCTCCTAGGTTTCTACACCAACATTTTCTGATTTCTGTGGCATGATTTATTCATTTCTGTGGCACAATGCAGTCCTGATATTGGCTAAAATACGGTGTGTTGTCATCGACGACATCACATGCCAAGCATAGAGAAGGGGCTGCAGAGTAAATGAGATGGAGAAGAGAGCTGGGCACTTTGGAAAAACTGTATATTTGAATAAAAACTCACCAAGAACAAAGAATTCTGTGGCAGTATATATATTCTGCTGCATGATGCAAATTCTGCGGAAAATTTTGTGGCTGCGGAAACGTAGTATTCCAAGGGCATTGAAAATGACTTTCAGGTTCAGTGCAGTTCTCCTTCAAACAGCTCAGGGGTGACCCTAGGGTAATTTTCAGGGAAACCACAACATCACAGAAAAAACAGAGACACTGATGTTTTAAGACTAGATCTCAAAAAAAAAGAGGCGGTCATGAAGTGGCTGACATGATGGATGTAAAGTGCCTCCAACCTTAAATTACTGTTACTATGTGGTAGCAGCTTGCAGCATTTTTCATCAGACAGTGGCCAGATACAGAGGTGACAAGAGAAGGGTGACAGCTGTCATTGGATAAGTGGGAAAGGGGGATGCCACTAGACATCAGGGAAATATTTTTTTGGGTCTGGGGAGTAGGATTGTTTTCTTTTTTTAATGTAGATGAGGAGTGTTTCTTAGGATAAGCAAAGGACTCCAAGTGATGGACAGAACTGTTGGGGTAGCGGGAAGTATTCCATCTCTAGCAACACAAAAAGGGTACTAGTTTACAGTAACTTTTTAGGGACAGGATAGATGGGTGTTGAGTGCAAAGGGGGTGGTACTAAGCATTGAGTAAAGATTAAAATAAAAAAGAGATTCAAAGATCTGGTCCTATGACCCTAACATTCACGGTACACAAAGCTGAGTATTGAAATGTATTTTTGAATAATTAGTACACAAAGCCAAGTATTGAAATGTATTTTTGAATAATTAGTACACAAAGCTGAGTACTGAAATGTATTTTTGATAATTTAATGCCACAATCCTTACCTGAAGACATGTCACACGATTCCCCAGGAAACCCTATTGTGTATGTATTCTCCCTGTATTTTTCCATGTTTTTGCTACTGGGCATATGCCAGCTTTAAATAATAATTGATCAGATTTTGGACACGTTACAAAGAAATAGCACAGAAGGTACCTAAGTTTGCAGAATCCTTCATAATCTGGCAAATTTCAAACTGTAACTCCAAATTATTTGTGAAAACCTCAGCTGTTTTTTTTTTTTGCATGTGACATTTTTAGCAGTCCTTCATTTTAACACGTAGAACCCATCTGTCCATACCTCTCAACAGTCCCACATTAGAAGGGATGTCCCTCATTTACCACTCAGAACCCCTATACCAATACTTCTCAACAGTCCTACATTATGTCCTTTATTTTACAACTTTGAACCCCTCTGCCTGTACATCTCAACAGTCCCACATTAGTAGGGACATACTTTATTTTACGATTCAGAACCCCTCTGCTCATACCGCTCAACAGTCCCACATTAGAAGGCATGACCCACATTTTACCACTCAGAACCTCTCTGTCTGTACATCTCAACTGTCCCACATTTGTAGAGACAGTCCCTTCATTTTACCACTCAGAACCCCTTTGCCCAAACCTCTCAACAGTCCTTTATTAGAAAGCATGTCCCTCATGTTACCACTTCGAACCGCTCTGCCTATACATCTCAATTGTCCCACATTAACAGGGATATCCTTCATTTTACCATTTAGAACCCCTATGTCCATACCTCTCAGCAATCCCAAATTAGTAGGGACAGTCCCTCATTTTACCACTCAGAATCCTTCTGCCCATACCTCTCAACTGTCCCACATTAGCAGGGACAGTCCCACATTTTACCACTCAGAACACCTCTGCTCATACCTCTCAACTGTCCCACATTAGCAGGGACAGTCCCACATTTTACCACTCAGAACTCCTCTGCCCATATGACTCAACAGTCCCACATTAGTAGGGACACACTGATTTTATCACTGAGGACCCCTATGACAATACCTCTCAACAGCCCCACATTAGCAGGGATAGTTACTTTTGTACAGTTAAAAAGGGAAGGGAGTCTGTGCAGAGTGGGAGCAGGAAAAGCCAGGCATCCTGAACAAATACTTTGGTTCAGTGTTCACAGAGGAAGGAGAAAAGGAGGAGCCATAAAAACCTAACAGAATTTGAAGGGAGGAGGACACTAGTCCTTTTCTGGAGGGGAGAGTCCTGAAGGGACTCACTAATCTGAAGATGAACAAAGCAATGGGGCAGATGGGGTGCTGAAGGAGCTCAGGGAAATACTGTCAGCACCTAGACAGTCCTATTTAAAAATGCACTGGAAACCAGAGTGGTTCTGGAGGAGGGCTGATGATGTCCCACTACACAAAATATTAAAATAAGATATTAAAAAATGTTGAACCTTAATTAAATCATTTGATTCTCCTGTGGTTTCAGGATCCCTTTTTCAAATGCTAAGTAAGGGTATTCTTCAAACCCCTAGACAGTCAGCAAATATTTTGAATGATTATTTTGTAAATTTATCAGATTTAAAAATTCCTAACCCAGTATCTAATAACTTCTTGGGAAGATAAAAATAGAAATCCCAAAATTTAAGATTCAAATGTATTTCTTGTAAACAAGTCAAGGATGAAATAAGGTTTAAAATAAAAAAGGCGTTTGGCCTGGATTATATAGAAAATTGTTTCCTTAAAGATTCTGTACAGGTAATTGCTCCAGTTTTAACCAAACTTTATAACTGGAGTTTGATGGAAGGACTTTTTCCTTGTAGCTGGAAAAATGCAAAAATCATTCCTGTTTATCAAGGGTCTGGGGTGCTTTTGAGCCCACAAATTATAGGCCTATTGTCGTGTTATCTGAGCTTTCTAAGATCTTGGAGAGATTGGAACAGGTTCAGCTTAATGACTATTTGGAGAAATATTCATTGTTGACAAAATACCAATCTGGCTTCCGCGGGGGTTTTTCCACGGGCACCGTACTCACTGACATGGTAGGTATTATAGCTTCAAAACTGGAGGATGACCTGTCGGTGGGTGTGGTGTTAGTGGATTTGTCTAAGGCCTTCGTTACAGTGGCCCATGGGCTCCTGAGGGAGCGGCTGGTTGAAACTGGTCTTGCTGAGGAGCCGTGTGATTGGTTCATGTCTTTTCTAAAAAATAGAACCCAACAAGTGTATATTGATGGAGTATTATCTGATAAAGTTCAAACTCAGAGAGGGGTGCCCCAAGGCTCCATTTTGGGGCCAACACTATTTTTAATATATATAAATCAGTTAGCTGATAGCATAAAGTATTCGAACATACGTCTTTATGCGGACAATACTCTTTTGATTGCTAGTGGAAAATCTCACAGAATTATGGAAAGAAATTTACTAGCAGATTTTGCGGGGCTATGTACATGGTTAACTGATTCTGGGCTGATAGTTAATAGTAAGAAAGCAAAATTCATGGTATTTCATAAAGGAAATAAAAAATTGGGGAAAAGTAAAGCTATAGTAACTATAAAAACCCCACAAAATGAAGTGCTAGCCCAGGTATCAGAATATAGATACCTGGGGGTATGGATAGACGACTCCTTAAAGTTTGATCATCACATATTAGATACAGTATCAAAAATAAATAAAAAGTTGGAAGCATTTAGACGGTCTAGTTTTTGTATGAATAAACTAATGAGGGAAACTATAGTAAATCAACTCCTTCTTCCAGTCCTTGAATACGCTAACCACGTTTATGGCCTTGCAACAAAAAAAGTGTGTTGCTAAAAACTGATATGTTGTATAACCGAATGGTTAGATTCATACTCAGGAAGGTTTATCGTGCATATCATTGTGAGTTATATGAGGAACTTGGCTGGCTTCAGCAAGAAAGTAAAAGAAGGATAGTATGGGCAAACCAGATCTATAGAGTTTTGAATTTAAACCAGCCAACGTATCTTTATGATAAATTGGAAAATAAAACATATGTTCATAATTTATGAGGTATAAATGTGAGAAACTTTGTATTTCCAAAGTTTAAGAATAAATATAGTAATATGCGTTTCCCTTTGATTATTGGCAAAATATGGAATTCTTTAAAATTAGTAACAAATAAACAAGATAAGGATGTCAAATCCTTCACAACTGGATTAAAAACTGAACTGAGAACTCAGTGTGAGTGTTATGGCTAGATATTTAACCAGATAAGTAGGGATGTGCAATATGTATGCAGCTGTTAGAGGGAGCAATGTATTTTAATGATGTAGTTACTATGTTTATAGGTTTGTTATGTGTTGAGTAGTATAGTATGTGTAAAGAAGTATTATATGTATTGATGTCTTTATAATGTATTTTGAGGTTTTTTTTAATTTTTTTTATTTATCTTTTTGTTGACCGGGTAAGTGCACTAGACAAATCCTGCCTATTTTCAGGCACGACCCAGGGAAGGGGGATACAGATGAATGCCAACTGACTTGAACCAGATTAAGCTGTTGGTGGTATTTTTAGTGAATGAGGGAAATTTGGCCAGGACACCGGGGAAATTCCCCTTCTCTTTTCGATAAGTGCCATGGGATCTTTAACATCCACCTGAACTACCACCAATCCAGGCAGATGGGACCTCGGTTTTAACATCTCATCTGAAAAGGCACCTCCAAATGCAGCACCCCTCTCATGCTGCATTACAGTGTCAGTACTGGGATATTAACCCAAGTGCCAGATGTGGGAACTGAACCCACAGCCCTCTGATCTCCCGGCCTCAGAGGCGAGTGTGCTACCTACTGAGCCACTGACACTGCATTATTGATGTCATATTTGTATGTGTTTAAGTATTGGAACTTTATATAAACAGGACCATCTTGTAAATATGACATTGTCCTAATGATGTGTTATTCCACCTGTTATCCTGCCTAAAAATAAAGGTTTTTACTACTACTACTACTACAAAAGTGGTAGCTGAGAGGAAGCTGGCAATTATAGACCAGTGAGCCTGACATCAGTGGTGGGAAAGTTAGTGGAATCACTGCTGAAGGAAAGAATTGTGGAACATCTTCAATCCAGTGGATTACAAGACCTGCGGCAGCATGGGTTCACAGGGGATGGTCATGTCAAATGAATCTGATAGATTTCTTTGACTGGGTGACAAAAGAATTCAGTCAGGGAAGGGGGAAGTGGTGGGCATGGCCTACCTAGATTACAGTAAGGCTTTCAACACCATTCTACACAGGAGACTAATAAGCAAGCTGGGTTGAGGAGTGGGACCAAAAGTGGTACACTGGGTAAGACATTGGTTATGGGGTAGGTGACAGAGGGTGGTGGTAAATGGAGTTCACTCTGTGAAAGGGAGGGTGACCAGAGAGGTGCCTCATGTATCAGTGCTGGGACCAGTCCTTTTTTATGTCTTTATAACTGACATTGCAGAGGAGCTGGAAGGGAAGGTCTGCCTCTTTGTGGATGACACCAAAATCTGCAATAGGGTGGATACTCTGAGATGGGGGTAGAAAGGAAAAGCAAAGACCTGAGAGAACTAGAGGAGTGGTCAAGGGTATGGCAGCTGGGTTTCAATGCAAAAAAGTGGAAAATAATGCACTGAGGGAACAGAAACCCATGGGCAGAGTACAAAATGTCTGGAGTGGTACTGACAACTACCTAGTAGAAAAGAGACCTGGGGGTAATCATATCTGGTGACCTAAAGGTGGCCAGGCAGTGTGACAAGGCAGTCAGGAGGGTTAGTGGGATGCTGGGGTGCATAGAGAGGGGTATCATCAGCAGAAAGAAGGAGGTAGTGTTCCCTCTGCTTAGATCACTAATAAGACCCCACCTAAAGCACTGTGTTCAGTTCTGGAGGTTCTGGAGGTTCACTGCCATCCTATACCTGGTCTCGGTATAGCACTGGGACCATGTACATTGCAAACCAGAGCTATTAACAGCTCCAACTCTATAGTAATCCTATGCATGTTCCCGTGGCTGCTCCCTGTCTCATATTCACTCTCAGGACAGCTGCAGGAGGTTGTAAGTGCACCACTAGGAGCACTTAGATTCAAAATGCCAATGGGAGAGATGGCAGGGTCAACCAGATAAAAACTAAAATACTTCACAGACTAAAGTACTAAAGTTATTTTTGCAAAAATGCTAATCGGACCCTACCTCACACTGAGGTGGGGACCAATTCCAGGTGGGTGTATCCCTTTAAGTGACTTACTCAGAGTCACACAGCATGCAAGTGGAGGTTGTGGGAATTAAACCCAAGTCTGCTGGATGTACCAAACTCATTTACAGCTCATTACTCTAACCTTTAAGGTCTAGGCCATATTGCCAGCCCTCTGTGGATAGCCCAGCTGAAAGGCAAGCTATATTTTCAGTGGAGTCCAGCTTTTATAGTGTATTTTTCCCAGGACAGTCCAGCTGAAAGGCAGGTTACAGTTTCAGTGACGTCTAACTTTTACAATGTATTTTTCTCAGGATGGAGCAGCATAGATGCACAGTTCATTGGGGTCTCTGCTGTACTGTGGTCCTGCTTTTATACACTTTTACTAAATATTCACTCAGGATAGACCAGATAAGATGTGATATCTCATTTTCAGTGTTGTCCTGGTGTTACACATTTTTACACTGTATTTACCTGGGATAGGCCAGGAGAGAGGCAATATCTAATTTTCAGTGGGCTTCCACATTTTGACCCCAAATTTGTAACAGTTTTTTTTATAACCTGATGTTATGATCAAGATAGATGGAATTTTTTAAAATCCCATCTGAAAGGTGATCTCACAGTGCGACTATGAAAATATATTTCGGAGGGGGTTTGAAAAATGACACCTGTTGTGTCAGGAAATGGGGTAACACAAGGGATATATTGAACATTAGGGGCAAAATCTCCCCAAAAAAGTTATGAGTAAACTTTGGAGCATTTCAATGTTTTTTATAACTTAGTTATTTTTTCACATTTTGACTCCAACTTTTCTACACAGTCTTTTAATGACCCCTCCTTCTACACATGACAGGTAACATTTATAAAATACAGGCCAAAATGTCATTTTGCACCACAAGTGTGAAAACACATTTTGACCAGGATATGAAAAATGACATCTGTCACATTCATGGGGTGGTGTGATAAAATGTCTATATTGGAAATTTGGGATCAAATTAAATATTGAAAATTACCAAAGTTATCAGTGAGCATTGAACATTTTTAATGTACCTTCATAACTTTGTTGTTTTTAAATATTTTGACCCCAAATTTCAACACGGTCTTCTTATGACTCCACCTCATGAACTCGGCAGGTGAAAACTTTTTCAGATCTCGCCTAAAAGGTGATTTCACAGAGTGACTGCAAGATCACCTTTCAGGCCAGATTTGAAGGATTTCACCACCATTGTTCCTGAGGTGGGGTTCCAAAAAGGCCATATTGAAAATTTGGGAGAAAAACTTAAAAAAATTACCACGTTATAAGCACAAGTTCAAAGCGTACTGAAATACACTGAACCACATACCTGATTTCCTCAGTTGCCAGTCCAACATTGAAGAGTGAAGACATTGTCTCTGGTACAGGGTGGATTACAGCATTTGTCTCCTGGGAGGTAAATAAGGGATGGGGGGTGTGGTATGGTGAGTGCTGAGTGAGGGGGTAAGGTGGGGGGAGAATAACAGTGGTAGGAGGCGGTGGCAGCAACAGACATCGATGACCATTTTTTTTTACACAGTGTATAAAAATAAAAATGACTATGAAGGACTTTTTTCGGGCACTGACACTGGGGATTGGGCACCCCAGTGTCAGTTTAACACAGGGAGTGACGCAGATGTGGGAGGGATACTTGGCAGAGGGTGGGATTAAGGAATAAAAAGATAAAAACAAACTACAATGGGCAGTTTTCTTTATCTGACATATCGACACTGGGGACTGATTACCCCAGTATCAGTTTTATGTTTGGCAGCACTGGTGGTGGGCTCTCTGGTGTCACACAGTGAAAACTAGCCAGTTTCTGAAAATTAAGAAGGAAGGGGTAAGCAATGGAAGGTTTGAGAGATACTTAGCAGAGAGTGGGAGGGATTGTTTTTATGTTGGGAGAGTACCACAACAGACTGATCACGACACTGATGAGCTCTGCTTCCTGTGTGGTACTATGCAGATCAAAGGAAAGACCCTATGATTTGGGCGTCTCTTTCTTTGAACTTCATGACAGTTTCCACCCAGCAAGCCCAGAAGAGTGTCATGATCAGCCTGGCTGATAATTGGTCTGACTCTGTCGAGCCCCTTGCAGACTGTCCTGCATTGGACCGACAGTGACACGCCTCTTAAAATCTACTATCATACCAACATGTTCACTTTGCTCACGGGCAACCATAAAAACTAAATAAAAACCAAGCATCCATTCAGCCTCAGGCTGACCTTGCTCCACTACTCTGGTGCTCTCTCCTTTTCTCTCTCTCTCTCTCTCTCTCTTTCCTCTCACTATGCAGCCATAAAAGAGGGAATCTGATGGGATAAGGGAGGGCATCCTATGCTGTGAGGGGTGGTTCATTTAATAACAAGCATTTGTCAATGCCGAATGTTTGCTTACTGGCATTGGCAGTGGTAGTGTAGAAGTTACAGAGCTGCGTAATAGGAATGGCAGTGAAGTATTGAACTGAAGCCAACCCCACCACCACCCTGCAGAGAGTGACAGGCATTGGGGTGTGCATTTGGGTCGTCAGGCATAATGGCCCGCCATTTCACCACACCCACTCTGCAGAGACTGACAAGTGTCACATGTTCCTTAGGGTCTTTGGCCCTTACTCCATTTCATTAGGAAATACGGTGAGATGGAGTGCTGATATAGAAGAATGAGGGTGAAGTTTGGGGCCGAGAGAGAGTCCAAGGCATACCTCGATGCCTCTCAGTGACTGCAGGGTGTGGAATGGTATGAGCATCACAGGCAAGAATCCCAAGTCACACCCCTGATTCCTGTCATTCTCTATAGGGTTGGGCGATTTAGTTGAAAAGCCTAATACCTCAGGCATTCGTTGGTATTTTAACTCCAAATTTTCAACATGTTTGTTTTGTGACCCCACCTCATGAACAGGGGGAATATCAGTTTGGTAGCCGAAAGCTGCTTATGTACAGGACTATGGATTTAAGCACCACAGGTGCAAAAATATTCAACAGGATGTAAAATGACAGCCGTACTTTTCATGGGAGTGGTGTAAAATGGCTATGCTGCAATGTGTAGTAAAAATATTTAAAAAATGGTGAAGTCACGACAGACATAGAAACTGTGCAACGACACCCGTTATATAAGTAGGTTGGGATATTTTATAGCAGATTGTCAATTCAGGCATTTTGGTGCCTCCGATCATGAACAGTGTCACTGTGATTTTCTTTATCTGTGCCGAACAATGATTTCCCACAGCGATCACACATCTCTGCACTAAAAGTGTGAAAACACACTTCGGCCATGTTGTGAAAAATGGCAGCTGTACTGTTCATAAGGAAGTGTTGAAAAATGCCACTAGTGAAAATCTGGACTGAAAATATTACAAAGTCATGAACTAACGAGGATGAGTGGAAACTGCACAATGCTCACTCGTAACACAGTCATTTTATGGACTTTTGTCAACAAATTTTCAACATAGCCATTTTAAGACCTCTGCTCATGAACAGTGTAACTGTGATTTTCTTAATCTGTCCTAAACATTGCTTTCGCACACCAACAGCACCATTGTGCGCTACATGTGCGATAACACATTTTGGGTGACATATGAAAAATTGCAGCTGTACTGTTCATAAGGAAGTTTAATAAAATGGACATGTTGAAAATCTAGAGTGAAAATATTAAATTTGCAAACTTACGAGCGTGCGTTGCACAGTTCCTATGCGCTCGTAAAAGTCATTTTAGGCATTTTTTCACCAATTTTCAACATAGCATTTAAGACCTCTGCTCATGAACAGTGTCACTGTGGTTTTGTTAATGTGTCCCATACATTGAGTTTGCACACCGACTCGCCATTGTATGCGCTACGCTATGGCGAAACACGTTTTGGGCAGGATGTGAAAAATGACAGCTGTACTGCTCATAAAGAGGTGTGGAAAAATGGCAATGTTGGAAATCTGGGTGGAAATATTGAAAATTCGCAAACCCTACGAGCGTGCGTGGGGAACTGTGCAACGCACACTAAATAAACAGTCATTTTAGGAATTCTGTCACAAATTTTCAACATTGCCATTTAAGATCTCTGCTCATGAACAGTGACACTGTGATTTTCTTAATGTGTCCCACACACTGAGTTCGCCAACGACTGCGCCATTGTACGCTACATGGAACACTTTGGGTGAGATGTGAAAATGACAGCTGTACTACTCATAAGAAGGTGTGGAAAAATGGCAATGTTGAAAATCTGGAGTGGAAATATTGAAAATTCGCAAACCTATGAGCGTGCGTAGGAACTGCGCAATGCACGCTCGTAAAACAGTCATTTTAGAATTTTTTCACCAAATTTTCAACATAGCCATTTCAAGACCTCTGCTCATGAACAGTGTCACTGTGATTTTCTTAATTTGTCCCATACATTGATTTCACACACCGACTGCGCCATTCTGCGCTACAAGGGCGGAAACACATTTTGGGTGAGATGTGAAAAATGACAGCTGCACTACTCATAAGACAGTGTGGTGAAATGGCAATGTTGAAAATCTGGAGTGAAAATATTGAAATTTCGTGAAGTTACGAGCCTGCGTAGGAACTGCGCAACGCACACTCGTTAAGCAGTCATTTTTTGGAATTTTGGCACCAAATTTTCAACATGGGGGTTTTGGGCCCCCTTCTCATGAATGATGTCACTGTCATGGCGGTATTCGGTCCCGAAGAGTGATTTTGCAGTCACTGCATGAAATCACCCTTCGAGCTGAATAACGCCATCATCTGACATCATTCATGAAAAGAATCCCAAAAACCCATGTTAAGTTTGAAAAATTCCCAAAAATGCCTGAGATATGCAATAAAGTTGAAACCCTCCTATCTAGCCCATTATACAGCTTACCGGCATTTCCTCAGTTCGCGGTCGGCTTTGAAGAGTGCAGACGTGTTCCCGGTCCACCGAAGATCGTCGCGCCGGAGTCTGGAGGTAAGTATGGGGTGAGGGTGTGGGAGGCTGGGTGCGCAGTGGGTGGGTGCGGGTTGTGGGAGGGGGCTTCGAGACGCGCCTGGGACCCGTTTTGTTTTACAGGGTAAAACAAAAAAAAAAGACTTCGTGGGACCGCTTGCCACGCTGGGGTGGGCTCCCAGCGTGGCACAAGGACTTTGGGGGGGGCGTTCAGCCGACGGAGGATTGGGCACCCCCGTGCCGGCAAAAAAATAAAAAAACCTCGTGGGGCGCTTGCCATGCTGGGGTGGGCTCCCAGCGTGGCACAAGGACTTTGGGGGCGTTCAGCCGACGGAGTTGGGCACCCCGTCGGCAAAATGATGATTGCCACGCTGGGGTGGGCTCCCAGCGTGGCATCAACTTCTGAGGGAGACAATGCAGCTCAGCCAACGGGATTGGGCACCGCACGGCTATACGCGCATGGGCGCGGCGAGACGCCCAGTGTTGGGGAGCTGCGCTGCGAGCAGCTTCTTATCGCTGCTCACCAAGCGTAGCCCCCTTTTCAATCGTAGTACACTGCATTTTGAGCGCGGTCATAGACAGCTCCAAAATGCATTGGCTTACAGGGGCCGCACCTGCCAGCACAGTGCCTGAATTGGAGGAGGAGGTGACACACTTCCGAAATCTCCGATGATGGCACTATGTTTCTTGCACATGCGTGCAAGCAAACATAAAAAGGAAAAAGAAAATGGAGATCTGTCAGTGAGAGGGAAAGGATCCTTTGCTGGGGGGTGTACAATTAAGCTAAAAGGGTGTCTGGCAAGATGACAGAGGGTGTCCTATGCTGGGAGGAGGAGTTTGTTTTAATTTGATAAAATGAAAAACAAAACAAAAAAAATGGAGCTCAATCAGGGAGAGAATCCTGAGCTGGGAGGGGGGTCTACAATTAAATAACTGGGATTGGCCAGGGTAAGGGAAGACATTGGGGGGGGGTGTTACTATAAAGAAAAATATTTCAAAAGCAAGACAGCAAATCAAAGTTGTGCCCTTAGCACTTTCACACTGAGTACACTTGGCTATGCCTATTCAGTCTTTGTCTGGCCATGGGGGTGAAAGGAGCACTTTTAAATAAGAAAAACTAAATAGAAAGCAAGCATCCACTCAATCTTAACCTGACCTTGCTCCGCTTCTCTGGCTGTCTCTCTCTGCTTTCACTGCGCTGCCATAAAAAAGGGGATCTGGAAGGATAAGGGAGGACACCCCATGCTGGGAGGGGTGGTTAGTGTAATAAAAATAAAAAAAATAAAAAACAGAGATCAGTCAGGGAGAGGAAAAGGGTCCTGAGCTAGGGAGGGTGTTCTATTATTAAATAAGTGGGATGAGCAGGGTGGGGAAGGAATCCTGGGGGGGATAAATAAATAATTAAAAACAGGCAAGCAAGCAAACCAAATTTGTTTTGTTGAAGTGCCAGCAAGGGTCCGCATACAGTCACCTCAAAGCAAGATCTAGGCTGCATGGTTCAAGCATTCTGGTGCTCTTGGAAAAGCATTGCATGATGATGATGATGATGATAAGGGCTTCATTTAGAAAATAACATGCAGGATGTCAGGGGTAAGGGGCAACAGACTTCTAGGAAAACAAACTGAACTTACAAGCTCAAATGTGCAGACTGGGTGGGCCATAGGCCCTTATCTGCCGACACTGTCTATGTATCTATGTATCTATGTATCTAGGATTCTAGTCCTCATTCTATGAGAGCCACACTGAGACTCTGCCCACACTATTCAATGCACATGTGCCCCTGAAGGAAATGAGAGACCATTTACTTTTGTCTTAATTTATTTTTTACATTCGCTTGCGCGCATGCGCAAGGAATGTTTTGGGAGAGTAGCACACTTTGGAGGTGTGCCTCTCCCATCCAATGCACTGCTCCCTTGAGCAGGCATGGCGGTGCTGCACCAATGGGTGCAGGAGCTCTGTATGACAGCGGTGTTCCTCTGCTTCAAAGGAAAGTACCGCTGCCATACTGAGCAACGCGTCACGCCGCCGCCCCCTCGCGTCACGCGCTCCCCCCAGCGTCCGCCGCCCCCAAAGCTTTGGTGCCACCAGGAGCCCACCCCAGTGTAGCAAGCGCCGTTGCTGAAGGGTGCCCAATCCCCATCGGCTCCACGGCCCCCAAGCCATCCTGCTGCCACGCTGGGAGCCCACCCCAGCGTGGCAAGCGTTCCCTTTGTTTTGCCGCCAGGCGCCCAATCCCCATTGGCTCCTCGGCCCCCGCGTAGTTTGCCGACGGGCTGCCCAATCCCCGTCGGCTCCTCGCCCCAGCCTATCTTCTGCCACGCTGGGAGCCCATCCCAGCATGGCAACGTCCCACATCGTCGTTTTTGTTTTTAAAACCTGTAAAATAAAACGGTACCACAGCGCGTCTCCCAGCCCCCTCCCACAACCGCACCCACCCTGCGCACCCAGCCTCCCCACCCATACTTACCTCCGGACTCCGGCGCGACGATCTTCGGTGGACCGGGAACACGTCTGCACTCTTCAAAGGCGACCGCGAACGGAGGAAATGCCGGTAAGCTGTATAATGGGCTAGATAGGGGGGTTTCAACTTTATTGCATATCTCAGTCATTTTTTGGAATTTTTGCACCAATTTTCAACATGGGGTTTTTGGGACCTTCTCATGAATGATGTCACTGTCATGGCGTTATTTCGCGGGCACTGCGCAGTCACTGCGGCCAAATCACCCTTTGGGCTCAAATAACACCATGACAGTGACATCATTCATGAGAAGGGTCCCAAAACCCCATGTTGAAAAATTTGGTCAAAATTCCAAAAATGACTGTTTACGAAGCGCAAGGTTAAGAAGTTCCTAAGCACGCAGAAGTTCGCCGAATTTCAATATTTTCACTCCAGATTTTCAACATTGCCATTTTATCACACCTTCTTATGAGTTGTATAGCTGTCATTTTCACATCTCACCCAAAACGTGTTTCCCCATGTAGTGCACAATGAGAGTCGATATGCAAAATCAATGTATGGGACACATTAAGAAAATCACAGTGACACTGTTCATGAGCAGAAGTCTTAAAATGGCTATGTTGAAAATTTGGTGAAAAATTCCTAAAATGACTGTTTTACGAGCGTGTTACAGTCAGTTCCACCTACGCACAGTAAGTTTGCGAATTTTCAATATTTGCACTCCAGATTTCAACATTGCCATTTTACCACACCTCCTCATGAGCAGTACAGCTGTCATTTTTCACATCCTGCCCAAAATGTGTTTCTGCCCATGTGAGCACAATGGCGCAGTCGATGTCTTGAACTCAATGTATGGGACACATTAAGAAAACCACAGTGACACTGATCATGAGCAGAGGTCTTAAAATGGCTGTGCTGAAATTTGGTGAAAAAATTCCTAAAATGACTGTTTCTGACGTGCATTGTGCAGTTCCTACAACGCTCCTAGGTTCGAATTTTCAATATTTCCACTCCAGATTTTCAACATTGCCATTTTACCACACTTCCTTATGAGCAGTACAGCTGTCATATTTCACATCCTGCCCAAAACGTGTTTCCGTCTATGTAGCGCACAATGGGGGTAACAAAAAGGTCATGCTGACAATTTATTGTGCAAATACCAGCAATTGCACAGGGCATTAGGGTAAAGCACCATACATGCCAAACACCACTGCAAATACCTGCAAGTGAACGTTCGGCATTGACAAATGCTTGTTATTTAGTTTTATTTTTCCCCTCTAGCTACTTTATTTCTCCTTGTCTGTGGGGTCTCTCAGTGATCAGTAGAGTAAGGATGTTGGGAGAAATGGGTTGTGGGCTGTGAGTGGGTGGGGACTGTCTTATTTATTTATTTATTTGAATCTAGGATTACAAAGTACCTTTGAGCTGGGGCTCTTTTACAAAGGTTCCACGTCAGTGAATACAGGCATACAGTTTCAATTACAGTATAGAACAATCAATAACACTGATGGTCGTAACGTGTTATTACAAGGATTACTTCATGAAACACAGGGAAGTGTACACAAACAGGGAAAAGTCGAGAATGAGGCGGCTGGGGAAAGGAGAGGGTGGGGGGTGAGACAGGGGCAGGGGTATAGCAGCCTAGGGGGGCTTTGTCAAGGAAGGACAGGGGTAAGTGCATCAGATGGGCTGTGGTGGAGGCGAGTGCTAGGTGGAGGGGCAACAACAGGCAGCAGAAAACAAAGAGCAGCTAGGTGGGAGTACTGATTAGTCTGGTTGTGGCGGGTAGATGGTTCTGAGATGGAGCCATAGGTAGGGTCCTTTTTCTGATTTTAGTTACTAGAAAATGTAGATTTAGTTTTTTCCCCCTTTATAAAGCAATTTGGGACTCCCTGTTATAAAAGGCAATATATTACACCAAATTCTGTCTTTTCTAAACAGTGCAAGTGAAAATCATTCATCATAGCCATTTTAACATAGAGGATAATGCCTGATGTACAGCTGATAACCATGGTATAATCACCTCGAGTGGTTGCTAGGGCATCAGTAAACCTCGAGAGCACAGCTCGAGAGGTTTACAATTGCCTTAGCAACCAAGAGAGATGATTACACCATGGTTATCACCTGTACATCATGCATTGTCATTTATAGTGTATGGGACTCGACATGAGAAGTTACCCCTCCCCCCCGAACACAAGTAATTTAGCCTTACCTTATTAATGAATCTGCACTACAGCCACATGGTTGTGTAGGAAAACAATTTATTAGGATACACGGACTAAATGACAGCGGGCCAAAATAGCACCAGAGTTAAAATCTCTATCAGACATAGCAATTGCTAGACTCAGTAACAGTAAACTGTGACAATTGGAATGTTATTTGAATACTGTACTGAGACTAACAATCACATTCTGGGTGTGTAGAATTCAGCAATAAGCCACAAGGGGGTGTGGGTTATCGGGGAATTTACCATGGCTGGAGTGGTTTGTCCACAAGGTGCAGCTGAGTGGGTAAATCTGCGCCAGCCATGGTAAATCCCCCAATAATCCAGATCCACTGAGTGGCTTATTGCAATTATATCAAGTACTGCTTTTTTTATTATTTAAAAAAACAGTACTTGCTATAATGCTTAAATAAGCGACTCAGTAGTAGAGCAGTCAGTGTTTTTGTTTGCTTTCCCCTGATGTACGGAGCTGCTGTTTTACAGTCTCCGCTTAGCAGGGAAACAAGATGGTGGTCGGAGTTCCATGATTTCGCTGTCGGATTGCTTTATTTCCAAGATGCGGCTGGCTGGCACCTTTTGCAGTGATTATAAGAGGATTTACAATGGTGGTAAGGTGCCAGTCAGTCGTTTTGATTGGTTGTTGTCTAAGGTCCATGGTATAATTAAGCATTATAAAATGGGCTAAATAAATCCAAGTCTCTGATTGGCTACTACATCATCTGAGCCGTGTCCTTATCAGATGATATAGTAGCCAACCGGGACTACTGCCCACCAACATGCCCCATCACAGCAACAAATCAGTGACCATCACAGCAACAAATCAGTGACCAAAGCGCTGCCTGGCAGAGCTCATACTAGCGACAACTGCTGCACCGAGAGAGCACTACCCTGTCCCAAACTGCCAACAAAAACAACAGCCCCCCATTTTCTACACCAAATAAAATGTACAGACTTGGTACCTCTTGATGTTTTTTTCCTTTCCATTTCTCCCTGGCCATTACAGATCTCAATCCCTCCAGCATTTAAAATCACTGACCGCTAACGGTGAACCCGACCTCAGCTGCACCATAACTGCCTCTCCATTCTCGTGTTCACCCTCATCACCGTAAAAGGAAACAATGTAACACAATATCATTTCACAGCGTTTCACTTTCATTCAAAACAACACCAATTAAAACGAAATGCGCGGACACTAAACCAGAGTAAAACATGACCAGTATGGCTGTACATCGCACACACTCAATCTACGCACTTACCGCTTCCGGAAAACTCAGTCCTCAACAAACAGTACCAATCTGCATTATACTGAGCTTTAAAAAAGGAATAACAACCCTGACAACGAACACACTCTGTTCTCTCACTAAACGACACACTATGCTACATGACAGACTCAGTCACGCACTTACCGCTCTGGAAAACTCACTCCTCAACAAACAGTACCAATCTGCATTATACATAACTTTAAAAAAAAAAAAGAATAACAACCCTGACAACGAACACACTTGCTCCCACTAAAACGACACACTGGTGCACAGCATGCTTGCTGTACAACAAATGCCCATTCTGCTGCTCAACCACCACAAATGTAATTCATGGGGGGACTATTTTTTTCTATTTGAACTATTTAACCCTCTTTTTTATATTTTTAACTTCTTTATGTTTTTTTCTTTTACTCATTAAATAATTACTACATGTGCCCATTTTATAAGCGCAATAACACACTCCGAGGTGTGGTTTATCACCTGATAAGAGCACGCCCAGTGGCATAAAGCACTCGGCGCAAGCGCTGCTTGCTTAGTACACCCTGGGCGTCTTATCAGGTGATAAACCACACCTCGTCATGTGTTATTGCTTACATATACCATGACAGGGAGTGGGTATATTGGTGGATTTACCACGCCTGGTGTGGTTCGGCCACGAGGCGCAGTTGAGTGACTTAACCATACCAGAAGTGGTAAATCCACCCATATACCCACTCCCTGTCATGGTATATTGCTTTATACAATGTTCAACTTGTTTTTTGGTTTTTGTAGTGACAGAAAACTTTTACAGTGGGTATACTGGAGGATTTACCACAGTCATGTGATCTGTTTTGACCAATAAGGTTACAGGATTTTCATACCCCATTGTATAATACTGAATAACACTGGCACTCCATTTTGTAAGCCCACTGCTATGACATAGATGAGATAGGTTTATGAGGTTCTGACATCACAACAGTGGGATTACAAGGTTGTAATCTGTTTGATTTCAATGGGTAATAAGGGCTGCCCATACATTATAAACTCATATAACAAGTGTCTGTGTCAGAGAACTCACCACTGTCCTTCTATAAATCCACAAAAAGAGACAGGTTAATAAGGGGCAGAGCAGAGAACAAAAATGGGCTTCTAAAGGGGGGATGGGGGGGTGACAGCTATGTGAAACTGCAAAACTAAAGTGAGTCCAAAAGAATAAATGGCAACTGCAACTTGGCAGAACAACGCTTTGAACTCTCTTTTTTTTTTTTTGCTATTTCTTTTTATTTCAGTGTTCAAGACAGTTGTAACAAACCAACCACCAACAGTATTAACAAGCTTTGAACTCTAGCATAAGGAAGATAGTGCGTCTTGGGAGGGCCACTGAGAAAAAAAGCATCTAGTAAAAGTGCCTAGTGAAAAAGAGAAGAAAAAATGTTGTGCACAGTGAAAAGGCTGCATTTAAAGCCAAGTGCTTAAAGCTGGGGGCTAGAAGTTCAGAACCAAGCTGAAAGGCCAAGACACAATAAGCACCTTCAGATATATATTGCACAAATAATTTGCTTTATGTGGTACCAACATCACAAAAGACATAATGATCCACAATAGCAGACAGTTTAGAAAAGAACAGAGCAGAGAAAAATGGGCTTCTAAACAGGGAGGGAGAAGACAGCCATGTGTGACTACAACACTAACATGAGAACAAAACAATAAGTGACAACTGCAGCTTGGCAGAACAATGCTTTGAACCACAGAAGGCTGATCATGACTCTGATCAGCTCTGCTTGCTGGGCAGCGTTATGCAGATCAAAGGAGTGAGTTGCCCTATGAGTTGGGTGGCTCTTTTCTTTGAACTTCAGGCAGTTTCTGCCCAGCAAGCCCAGAAGAGTGTCATGATCTGCCTGGCTGATGATTGTTCTGACACTGTCTAGCCCCTTGCAGACAGCCCTGCATTGAACAGACAGTGACACATCTCTCAGTATCCACTATCATACCAACATGTTCGCTTTGTGCAAGCATAAGGGCGAACATAAAAAGCCTTTTCAAGTTTGTGAATGAGCAAGGGTTGAGCTGTTAATTTTGTGTTTGAGGAGTGAAATACCCCACATTTACCTTCAATTGATTTCAAAAGTTTTTAGGAAAGGTAGAGCAGGGTTTTTCTTGCAAATCACTTTCACTTTTCTTGAGAATTATTATCATAATTTAGACTTGCTGCATAGAGATACATGGTGTAAATAAGCTCAGTGACATCATCTTCTCACTGCTGATGCAGCTCTTGGAAACAAACTGAGATTCCATTATTCAGAAAATGGAGGCACCCAGAATAGTTACAGAGGACTACTGCTAACAGTAAAGGTAAACTAAAACAAATCTTTATATCCGCTAACTGCTAAAGAAATGGAGTTAACTGGTGACAAGTAAACTGGTAACATTCACACTGTGCGAGGATGTAGCTCTCCTTTAATGCCAATTGATAGCAGCCCCCTTTGATGGACTTTGGCATTGTGAAGAGTGGTGAAAATCTCTAGGATCTGAGGCCAAGTGATACACCCTTTCCTTCCAGTTGTATCAATTCTGCGATGAGGTGTGCTCTCTATGGTCCTTCCAACTCCAGTTAATTGTACCGAGTACTGTTATTTTCCATGAGAATCTGATCCTATTTGAGTTTAAAAGAGACAGCACTCCCACCTCCTCCCCTTCATTAGGGAGTATGTTCCATAGGTTTCCAATTTTTTGATTTTTTTTCTTTTTTTACAATTTTATTCTGGGAAAGTCACACTGAGCCGAAGCTCAGTTCCAGGCATGTCACCGCTACACAGGGTTTATTTATTTATTTCAAAAGGTTCACAAGGAAAGACATAAACTGAGCTTGAAGCAGCTGGTTTGCAGATGTGTCCAGGGGAAGGGGAGTATGCAATACTTTACTAGCAAGGGAAAATGCATAATGTGAGGTGCAGTAGTATTAAAAATAAGAATACAATAAAAATGTATTCAGTGAAATCAAAATAAACATATATAATAGTGTCTAGTCACAGTTTTTTTTTTGTTTCATATGTTTATTTTTTATTTATTTTATTTATTTATTTGTTCTAGGATTACAAATACCTTTGAGCCAAGGCTCTTTTACAAAGGTTCCACGTCATTGGTACAATTGAGACAATCATAAGCAAAGATAACAGTTTATAAAATTAAAAAAAAAAAACAACATATAGTCTTGTAGATGAAAAAAGAACAATAAGGTGAAACTTTGGGGAAGGGAAAGGGAAAGGAGGAGGGTGAAATCAGGGAGACTAAGTGGATGGGAGAGAAGGGGAGGTAGGTTGGGGGACAGAGAGAGAGGAGAGGTGGAAGGCGGATAAGAATAGAGGTAGTGCAGCCGGATGGCATTTGTCATGGGCCAGCAGGGGAGGTGAAGATAGGAAGGGGGGTGCTGGCAAAGTGCAGGAGTAGATGTGGGTCCAAAAGGGCATCTTCAGCTATGGAACCAAAAGCTATGTTTAGCCACAACAGTCACAGAGGTTGGAGGCAGTCAGTGTTAGGCGGAGACGAGTCTTAAAAGTGCTGACAACAGTGAAGATGAGATGTTGCTGGGAAGACCGTTGTACCAACTAGTGGCCCGGTAAGCAAAGGATCTTTGGCCTTGTGTTGTGTGGCAATGCGGGACTTGCAGAAGCTGAGGTTTTGATCCCCTGGTATGTCGGGTGTGGATTCTCGGTTGTATGAGGGCACAGACTCCAGGGGGGGCAAGGCCCAGCAAGATTTTCTTAGTAGTAATACAAGTTTGGTGTTTTATTCGATTGGCAAGATTCAACCATCCAGTTTGAGAATAGAGGTCACAGGTGTGAGTTAGGCGTTGGGAGCCAGTGACAAGTCGACAGGCCTTGTTGAGGGCGTGGATACACGCTTGAGTGTCGCGATGAAAACCAGCAAATGATAATGCCATAATCAATGATGGATATGATGGAGCCTGGACAGCGACAGTGAGGGCTTGTGGTGTCAGGTGTTTCCTATGATGGAATAGCAGGCCTAGCCGAGAGTTAGCGGCTTTGGCGACATAATAATGGGCAGTGTAGAGAGGTGAGGGCAAGGTGATCCCGAGGTATTTAAAGTTTTGACCTGTTCCAGTGCGGCACCTTGTCTGGTGATAACGAGAGTTGGAAGTGCTTATGTTTATTATGGAGCTGCTGAAGATCATGGCCTTTGTTTTTTTTTGATTAAGGATGAGTTTGTGCTTTGTGAGCCAATTCTCAACCGAGGAGAAGCCGAGTTGGAGATTTTCTTGCAATTTCTTTGGGTCCTGGTGTGTGGCAAGAATTACTGCATCATCGGCATACAGGGTGATATGTTCAGTGCAGGAGTCCGGTAGGGTGTTAAGGAACAGGCTGAAGAGTAGGGGGCCCAGTATTGAACCCTGGGGGACTCCAGAGAGGACAGGTCTGGAATCAGAGTGCACATCTCCAATTTTTACATGCTGGGTGCAGTTTTCAAGATAGCTTTTGAACCAAGAGATTGAATCATTGGAGAGACCAGCATTTTTAGTTGGCTCAGCAGGAGGGTGGTGGACAGTGCTCAAGGCTTTGGTCAGGTCGATGAAAATAGCACCAGTTAGTTGTCCATTGTCAAGGGAGCTGTTAATGGAGTTGGTGAATTCGAGTAAGGCAGAGGATGTACTATGACCTTTTCTAAAGCCATGTTGCTGTTTACAGAGAATATTATAATTGTCCAGATGCTCAGTAAGTTGGTCCGCTACTATACATTCCAGTGCCTTCGATAGGGGAGGCAGAATGGAGATAGGGCGGAAGTTCGCATGGTCAGCCTTATCACCACTTTTGTGAATTGGGGTAACAGTGGCCATTTTCCATTTGTCTGGGAATTGGCTAGAGGAAAGAGAGAGATTAAAGATCTTGGTGAGGGGCCCAAGTACCTCGTCAAGCATTAGGGCCAGTAGCTTGAGGTCAAGTGTGTCATTGCTTGTTCTAGATTTGCTGATGACTTTGGCAATGTAGTTTCGGACTTGATGTTTCTTTAGTGCTTTAAAGTAGAAAGGTGGGTGACAGGTGTGGGTGGAGGAGTTGGGGGGATGGGAGTTGACACGTCTTGGAAGAAGTCGGGAGGGAGAACACTGCTAAGGTCAGTGAAAGCGATGTTAAGAAAGTGTTCGCAATAGTTTTAGAGTCAAGTGTAGTGTGCCCATTTATGTTGAGCATGTTCAAGAAAATTTTGACTGCTTCCCAGTGATATCTTTAATGTTTTTCCAGAAATCTCCCATTTCCCAGGAGTTAGGTGAGGGCATTTTTATAGTAGTCAGATTTCTGTTGTCAATGGATTTGGTGCAGTCGTCCGCGTCCGCTTATAATTCTGGATGTCGAGTTGCTTACGGAGTTTCTAGCCAGTTCCCAGAGGTGGTCCCTGGATTTAAGTTTTTTAGGAGGTCTCCTGACAGCCAAGGGTTACTGAGCGATTTAACTTTACGCTTTTGAGAGGGAAATTTATTACAGGCTTCATTGAAAATGTGAATAAATTGCTCCAGTGCAGTATTAGTATCTGTTGCCTTGAAGATGGGGACCAGTCCTGCAGACTGAGGTGTGATTTGAGGTGGGGTAGCTGACCATGGGGTAGGACTCTGCTGGTGATGATTTTGAGGGGCTTATAGAATTTGTTTGACCAGGTACAGCTGATGGGAGAGTGGTCACTGAGTGAGTCAGGAGGACTGAGGTTTTCGTGATCCGAGAGGGTGGTTGGTTAGGATCCAGTCAGGTAGAGTGCAGGTCCCAGTTCTGTAGTTCTTTCTGGTTGCATTGTCAACCATTTGAGTCAGGTTAGCTGATATAACGGAGTCCTTAAATGACCCACATTCAGCTGAGAGCCAGTTAATGTTAAAGTCACCAAGAAGGATGATTTCGGAGTCCGATGGGTGGGATTTGACAAAGTCAAGGACAGCGGTTAGACCAGGTCCCTTTTCTTTAGGAGGTATGTAAACAGTGACAACTGTTAGGGCCTTATTGTGGGCGCCTAATAGGAGTCTGATGGGAAGAATCTGAGCAGGTGTTGCTGGAAGATTGGAATCAATGGGGTGTCCTCGGAAAGTGTCTTTCACATATAAGGCACACCTCCACCTCTTTGGACTTACGATCAACCTGGAAGACATTGTAGCCAGGAAGGGTGATTGCCTGGCCAGGAATCTTTGGGTGAGCCAAGTTTCAACTACTGACAGAATATCCGGGTTGTGTTGGTGGTAAGGCTTGCAGTGCATCAAGCTTCGGAAGTAGACTGCAGATGTTCAGGCACATGATTGAGAGAGTGCCTGCTGGTTTGTTTTGCTGGAGGTGTTTGGTCCAGGGTTAGGGTGAACAGTCCTGATAGCAACAGGAGGAGGAGCACAAGTTTCAGGGTGCATAGGCAGAGTTCAGTCAGAGAGAAGTTGCATTTCTTTTTTGAACAGTAGTATGCCAGGTGGTAATGTCGAAAATGCAACATTGGAATAGTTGTATACAATGTGGCTAGATGTGCCCAAGGCTCACACATGAGCAGAGACAGATCACTTTTTGTGGTGTGCCTCCAGGGTGAGGATTTGCTCCATTGCCAAATGATGTAAAATAATCAAATCCAAAGGAAAATAACCAGTAAACTGTTTGATCTATAGTAACAAGAAAAAGGATGTGTTAAATTCCTGGAACACTGGCCTGGGGCAAATGCAGGAAGTTAAAACCCTTTGTCAGTGTCTTCCCTTTGTTTAAATAGTTGTGAATGGTTCTCAAAGACATGCAGTTCCCTTTAGCAACAAGGTAGATGGAAATGTGGATTCAGTTTGCACTCCCCAGGTCAGAGCTTGTAGAATTTCTTAGCTGTACTTACTTTGATTGTGATGGCTTCCAAAAAAGTTGATTTATCGTGAGAATCCCAATATCTGCTGGTGATGTTTTCCAGTTTCTTAATCCAGGAAAGTTTCATAGATCACATATCCAAGAATGGTCTAGTTCCTCCAAGCCAAAACACATGAAAATCCACAAAACTAAACTATTGACAGAGACAACACAAACACCCAGCCACACAGCCCAAGTAGGCGGAGGTAATGGAGGTCCATTATTAATGGACAGTTATCCATATACAGATCATAGCCAACAGCTATAAGAAATCCATATGGTACAGTCATATACATTTGCCACAACATTTAGATAACAACATTTCAGACTTCATTCCACATTACCGTCCTTTTTTCATTTTTTTTAAATATCCCCACCTCTAACCCACTAACCCCTAACAATTAACTATTAACTCGGTCTGTGTCCCTTCTTTCTATCTCATCCCCATCTTACCCAGAGGTCCGTCCTCTAAATTAAATAGCCCGCTACCCTCCAGCAACATTCTTTCCCCCATGCTCAGAGCACCTAAACATTCTGTCCAGGTTCTCTCAAGTCTGTCTTCTGTCCCTTTTAAGCTGTGTGCAGCTTATCCACAACTAAAACTTTCACCGTGAGTTCTTTCCACTGGCCCACTGTAGGCCCCAAAGCTGTGGTCCATACATTTTGTATTCCTATCCTAGCCACTATAAGTAACACCCTTATCCATCTAGGATAAATAACCCATTCCCCATTTTCTTCTCCTTCTGCCCCTAATAACAATGATTTCTGGGAAATCTCAATGGGCTTTCCTCTCATGGATGTAATTTCTTTGGATATATCTTGCCAGTAGGACTTCATCACTGGGCAACCCCAATTATAATGTTGATATGTGCCCTTACTTATTTTGCACTTATTGCAAAACGGCGAGACCCCCAGACAGAAGCTGTGCACCATAGCTGGTGGATAATATAGCCTCTGAATATATTTGAATTGGCTTCTTTATACTTGTTACACACTAGCAGTCCCTGGTGGGATTCTAACATTAGCTGCCAGTTAGCTTCACTAATTTCTTCCTCAATATTCCGCTCCCACCATACCTTCACCTTCTGGGGAGGGTCCTGAAAAAAACGTTTCCTATCCAGCCTCACAGCCTGCCCTATTAATCCCTTCTCGCACCTATTGGCCCCCATTATTTCTCTTTCCACCTCCTCCATCAGTCTCCTTGTTTCCCTAGATCTGGTAAGCCGCCTATAATAATCCCATACTCGGAAGTATCTTTACATGTGTGAAGTGGGCACATTCACCCTTTCTTTAACCTCCTGGAATGTACATATGCTCCCCCCTGATGTCAAGGTCGCCATGCATTTTACTCCCTTGGCCTGCCATAGTTTGAATCCATCATCCTCCAGCCCTGGCAAGAAATCCGGGTTCCCCACCACTGGGACCAGTAAAGTCTGGCATACCTCAATGCCTTGTCTCTTTTTAATTTTCCCCCATGCACATAAACCCACCACCACCATCAGGGTAGGTGCATCCAGCTTTCTGTACCGCCGAAGGCCTTCTTCACATAAGTAACTCGAAATTCTCCCTGGGGCCCCATCCTCTTCTAGCTCAACCCACCCAGCCACCTCCTGTCTATGAACCCAACTTTGTATGTACTTATATTGCGTTGCCAGGAAGTACCCCATCATGTCCAGGAAATTTAACCCCCCTTGTGCTATTGGTGCTTTTAACCATTTCAAACTAATTCTGGGATGCTTACCCCTCCAGACAAATGTTGTAAATGCACCTTCTAGTTTCTTTATATCCTGGGCTGTCAAGCTTAAAGGGATCATCTGCATTTTATATAAAATTCTGGGCAAGACGTTCATTTTAAGGAGGTTGATCCGTCCCAATCAGGAAATATTCAGCTCTTTCCACCTGCTCAAGTCTTGTAAAATCTCCCTCATCAATTGTCTATAATTCGCCTCATATAGGCTCCCCACTTGCTTTCCCACCTCAATTCCCAGATATGTGAATGAATGTTGTACTCTTTTTAACCCCCAGGCCTCCTTCCTGCTACTCCCTCCCAGAAACATGATTTCGGACTTTTGCACATTAATTTTATATCTGGAGAAAACTACGAATTGTTCTATTACTGACAGTACCTTAGGGACTGACACATTTGGTTCTGTCAAAAACAACAAGACATCATCCGCATAAAGAGATATGATATGTCTCCCCCCCCCCCGTCTTCCCCTGATACCCTTTATAGCAGGCTCATCTCTAATTTTGATTGCCAAGGGCTCTATTGCCAACACAAATAGCAGGGGTGACAGGGGGCATCCCTGTCTTGTTCCCCTATATAGTCTGAATTCCGGGGTTGCTACTCCATTAATTAGAATCTGTGCCCTCGGATGCACATAGAACGCCCCTACCATCTTTACAAACTCTTCTCCCAACCCAAATCTCTGCAAAATATGTAGCATATATTCCCACTCAATTCTATCGAAGGCTTTTTCGGTGTCTATTGAAAGGACGCAAGCCTCGCCTGGTTGCCTCTCCCCCACCACATGGCATTCAACAGCCTCCTCAGGTTATGGTAGGAGTGCCTTCCTTTAACAAATCCAGTCTGTTCCGGGTTGACCAATAAAGGGAGTGCCTCTTCCAATCGGTTTGCTAAAACTTTTGTCATGATTTTGCAATCTTGATTCAAAAGCGAGATCAGTCTAAAGGACCCTCATTCCGCCAAATTCCTTCCTGCTTTGGGAAGAACAGTGATCAGAGCCTGGCAGCATATGCTAGGTAACCCTCCCCCTTCCTTGGTCTCTTGTAGGATGTTACACAGTGAGCCCGCCACTTCTTCTTTCAACAACTTGTAAAACTCTGCCCCCAGCTCGTCAGGTCCCGTGGCCTTCCCATTTTTCAGCTGGCTGATCGCATTTTTGACTTCCATCACCGTTATTCCCGGCCCCCCAGCTTTTTCCTTTGTGCCTCGTTTAGACTGGGTATCTCCATCTCCTTAAGGAAGCCATCTCTTTCTCCACCTTTCCCTTGACACTCGGCCCTGTATAACTCTTCGTAAAACTCCTTAAATCTATTACGAATTTCCCCTTCCTCCTTAAGTATTTTCCCCTCCCTATTTTTGATTTGCACTATCCTATGACTGCTTTTTCCTCCCTTCATAAGCCGGACCAATAGAGGGCCTGCTTTATTGCCCCACTCATACATCCTTTGTTTTGCAAAGAAAATTTTAGTATTCACTTCCTTGCCCAGATTTATATTAAGCATCTCCCTCGCCAACCTAATCTCTCTCTGTTTTTCTTCTCCTCCTCCCCCAAGGACTTCCTTCTCCAGGTCACCTATTTCAACTTCCAAGTCCCTTTGCTTCTGCCTTTTATCTCTTTTCTGCTTAGCTGTGTATTCAGTTATAACCCCTCTTATAAATGCTTTACCAGCTCCCCAGTATATACCCTCACTTTCTACAGTACCCTTATTTGTCTCCTCATAAACTTTCCATTGCTCTTTTACAAAATCCTGAAACTCCTCCTTCGCCAACAGATATGTGGGAAATTTCCAACGACCCCTGTGCACCTCCTTCTGACCCAGGGCAATCTCCATCTCCACCATGGCATGGTCAGATAGAAATATCGGGCTATGCCCCATTGCTCTGGTATATTGGTACAAGTCTCTATGGATATATACATAGTCCAGCCGTGACCAGGAACGATGTGGGTTAGAGAAAAATGTATATTCCTTCACCCCTCGGATTAGTTGTTCTCCATCCATCAATCAGACCTAATTCTGCTAATCCGAGTAGTCATTGTTGTATATCCCTGTCCGTCCATCCTATCCTTATTCCTGATAATCCATTTAGGGTCTCACCAATATCCCTCAGTATCAAATTCGTAAATTGTTCCTTAATCAGGACATCCAGCACCCTTTGATAAAAGCTTTGATCCCCATCAGCCGGTGCATATAAATTTCCAAGAGTAATCACTTTACCTTCAAGTTCCCCCTCTACAAAAATATACCTCCCTTCTATAGTATCTCTCACCACCATCAATGTTTTAAAGGGCAGGTGCTTATGAATTAGAATTGCTGCCCTCCTCTTATGCAAATTATAGGCTGCTGTGTGACACTCCCCCACCCAGCCTCACACAAGTTTTTTGTTCTCACTGTTTGATAAATGTGTCTCTTGCAACATAGCCACTGAGACCCTGCGTCTTTTAAGGGCCATTAAAAGTTTTGCCCTTTTTACGGGAGACGTAAAGCCTTTTATGTTCCATGAGACTATTTTAACCCCTCCCAAGAGCTGGGGTGTACCACTAGTCATTTCTCCAATATGAACCTCCATAAAACATCCTGGTCACAGCTCAACCTTTTACCTCTAGCAGTTACCATATGACACAGACCATTCTGAAAACAGTAAAAATACAAATGAACAGTAGAACAACCATAAACTGTGTACAAAGAAACCCCAACTTTGCTCCCCTCACTCCCCTGAATCATTTTCAAAAACACCCCTTCTTTATCCCTACCTCCTCTACATTGACCCTCCCTCTTCCCTAACCCCAACTGGTCCCTCCCCTCTGCATATACTACAATCTTCAGTATATAATCACTCCCCCATTCACACTGCTCCTGCTCCGCCTTTCTTAACCCAAACTTATCCATGTGCTATATTTGCCTCTGAACACCCCAACCATCTATATTGTTATGCTATTACTATACTGCCTGCACCCCCCCCGAATCAGTGTCTGCACCCCCTTTGCCCAGCCCCCCAACCTCCCTTCAATTGGTTGCCACATCCACCCAACCTCCCTCCTCCCCCCTGCTATGTTTGCCCTTCATGCTGCCACCTGGCCTTTCACCCCCGCCGAATCCTAGAAAGCCATATTCCAACAGCCCATTCATTGTGTTCCCCCATCCATCAGGGCTTCTCCGCATCCCTCCACCTGGTCCTCAATTCCCACTTTTGCTAGGTATGCCCTCTGAATTCAAGCATTATGTATATCCCTGCATTGGTGCTTTCCTGTTTAAAACTCTTTCATCATCGGGGGAAAACACAATAAAAAAAGAGGACTCTCACACCATGGTGTCACATGCTCCTGGTGGAGAAAAAGTTCTGTCTCTAGTCCACACTCGGCTATCCCTCCGCTTCCCCATGTTAAACTTTATAGACTTGCAACGTAACCACCCAATGGAATAGTCTGCCTCTTATTCAAAGGCCCAGTTCTGTCTCTAGTCCACACCAAGTGAGGCATGTGGGGATCACAACCCTGCCGCTCTTTAAAGCCAGGTTATAACTCACCATCATTTCTCCTGCATCCCCTGTAAATCCCCGGAAATCCGCTTCTGTTAACCACCCGTAGCATTAAAGGGAAGGGCAACCGAACACAGGTATATGGAGCAATCCGAACAGATTTCCATTTCCGCCATGCTTTTCCTTTCCCCCTGCTGTTTATTCCCCTGGTGAGTGCAGCCTCCATCTTCTCGTCACTCTCCACATACTCTGATCCCACTCAGGTTCTCTCATCCTTCCTGTCCCAGTCTTCCAGGAACGTTTGTAGCTTCTCCGATTCCCAAAATTAATATGTAGCCCCCTCGATTTTTACTTTGACTGTAGCTGGATATACCATGAAGAAATCAAGCCCTCGTTGTCTCATCCCATTCATCAGTGTATTAAACTGCTTTCTCTTCTTCTGTATTCTTTGAGACATGTCTTGATGCAAAGTAAGCCTATGGTCTTCGTATACTAGCTCTTTCTTATTTCTATAGGCCACCAGTAAGGCCTGCCTGTCTGGATAGTGATGCAGCTTGAAGATCACCTGTCAGGGCGGTTGCCCATTCTGAGGCCTTGGGGCCAAGGCCCTGTGTGCTCTCTCGACTTTAAGCTTAAGTTTGGGCAGGTCCATGTCTAGCAACTTCGGCAGAGTCTCTGAGCAAAATTTGAGCAGATTCCTCCCTCCATTCCCTCCGGCAGGCCCCTGATGCATAAATTGTTCCTCCTACTGTAATTTTCCTGATAGTCTAACGCTTCTTTAAGCCCCTCTACCTCTTTTTCTAACTTTGGTATTTTGGAGGGGCTTTCACTGCTTTGGTCCTTGAGGTCTGAAATTCTCTGCTCCACCTCCGTGATCTGCCTCGTGTGCTGCTTTAGTTCTTGTGCCAGCCCCTTCAGAGTATGCTCCAGGCTTTCCCAACACAGTTTAAAATCAGCCAGAATTTGCTCTGGCACAGCTCTGCTGATCACAGCTACCTCTGCTGCCGATAATGAAACTGAGCCTAGTCCACCGCTTGTGCTTCCCTCGTAGAGTGGAGTTTTCTTGGCGTTTTACCCACTTGGTGCGTCAACTTGCCCGAGGTGATGTATTCGTCCATCCCCCCGATGTTAAAGCAGCTCTTTTTGGTTAGGTAGGTTATTAAATTATTCAGTTAAGCACTTTTATTTCCGTATTAAAGATGGAGCTCCGGAGCAGTGCGACCAGTCAAATCAGCTGCTCATTAGTGCCCCCATCTAGTCACAGTTGACTGGCAGAATATACAGGGCTACACAAAATAAAGATGGAATATAATGCAATTCAGGTACAAGTGCTATACAGTACAGGAAGCAACACCAGATAGTAGCAAATTACTGTCTCCCAGACTGCTAGGGAAAGGAAAGGGAAAGAGAACATTGTTTAACCAGGAGTAGCACACTAAGCCGAAGCTTGTTTCTAGATGCAACCTGGGAGCACAAGAAAGCTAAGTGACTTGCTCAGGATCACACAGTATGCACCTAGGTGGCTGTGGGATTCAAACCCTGGTTTTCGGAGCAGCAGCTCAGAACCTTAACCCACTGCACTATACTGCTTCCAGAACTGCAGCTCAGAGCCTTAACCCACTGTGCTATACTGCCTCCTAAAGGTCCTGTACTATACTACACTATGCTACATGACATGACACTACACTACACTATACTATATTATATTGTACTATATTATACTGTACTATACTGCCTGTTAAAGTGTGAGCAAACAAAGCCAGTGCAGGAGGTAGGCTTAGGAGCAGAAAATTACCGGATGAGATCAACTGATTTAGGTGCACTTAGCCTAGGCTGTAGTAATTCTTATAGCCAGAGGGGGGCCATGGGGGAAGCAACAACACAGGAGAAGGGAATACAAGGGTCAGGGATCAGGAGCAAGAGGGGGTGTCAAAATCCTGAAGAAGGAATTTAAGGGAAGAGAAGGATGAGGCTGAGTAGACAGACAGGGGGAGGGAGGGAGGACCAGAGTTTTGAAAAATGACACAAGATGGCAGCTTGGCACATGGAACTTTTCCTGCAGGAGAGAGAGGGAAGGAGGTGAGGAAGAAATAAAGAGCAGTGGTGTGTATGGGGGGGGGGGAGCAGGCGAAGGCAAAGCTTCAGTAAGGGTTAAAAAAGGGATCCAGCCTACAAGGGTGGACTTGGAGCAGTGTTGTGGACAATGTCACCATAGTCAAAGATAGGTAGGATCATTTTTGTGACTAGTCCCCTGTGGTCAAGGAGAGGGATACTGGCTTTGTTTCTATACAGTGTACCCAGTTTGAGGTGGAGTTTGCAGTGGATAGCAATAATGTGCTCTGAGAAGTTGAGGTGCCAGTCCAGCTTTACCCCTAGGTACACAGGGGAAGAGACATCCTCAAGCATGGTTCCATAAAGGTGTGGAAGCATGGGCCGGCCCAGTGGTGCTGAGGGTTGAGGCACTGGATGCCACACCTTGCACTATGCCGGCAACCTGGGTTCGTGAACGAGCCCGGACCGTTGGGGATCAGCAGGGGAGAGAGAGGATCAAGCGTCTGCAGGACTGCTCTCCTCTCTCAGGGAGGGATCCAGGGGTAGCCCAGTGCAGCAGCAGCCCCTGGTGGAGACCGGTGGCACTGCTACGCACATGGGCTCACTAGCAAGGGGTAGATGTCGGGTGGCTGCCTTCCGGACGTGGGTAGGAGCACCCACATCTTGGGCTGGGCGGCATTGCACATCCCACATCGGGGGCGTAAACACAGAAAAACCCCTCTGGTCAGGGTAGACGACGGCCCTCCAAGAGCTGTGCCACCACATGCCCAACACTGGAGCCCTTCCACCACCCCTTCGATCTCCTTGGGCCCTATGTCCCTCCAGGGATTTGGGGAGAAAGTAATGTCCTTGAGGATGGCAGGGCTCACAGTGGGCAATAGAGTGACACTGGCCAGTGGAGAGGTCTGAGAGAGTTCTGGCTCCGGGGGTGACAAAGAGAGTTGAAAAAAAGGTGTGGAAGGGTCTGGCAAGACAAAGGTCATGAAGACAGTTTTCCTGGCATTGAAGGACAGAAGGTCTGAACTGTACCAACGCTGAATCCTGTTGGAGATGGACAGTAAGTTCAGTAACACAGAAAGTAGAGGCAAACAGCACAGTGTTGTCTGCGTACATGTGGATGGGTGCAGAGAAACAGGTGGAAGGGAGGACATTTAAGAATATGGAGAAGAGCATGGGGCCCAGGACCGATCCTTAGAGAAACCTGAGAAGATAGGGAGTGGAGGGCAAAGGATGTCTGTAATACAGACAGCTTGCAACCTGCCCTCAAGGTAGGGGAAGAACCAGCTGATTGGCCAAGCTGACAAAAATGGCAGAAGTAATTTGGCCCTGGTCCATACTGTACATGATGGAGTCAGTGAGCTGTAAGAGAGAGAGGTATATGTGGAGGGGGACTTCCTGAAAACAGACTGGAAAGGCATGAACAAGGAGGAAGAGTCAAGGAAAGGCATGGGTTGTGCGAGACCAAGATGTTCCTGGACCTTGGCCAATGTGGGGAGTAGAGAAATGGGATAAACATTTCCAGGAGAGAAAGGATCATTGGAAGGGGGATGACAGTAGCCAGTTTCCAAGCATCAAGAACAGAGGTAGAGGAAAAGGAGAGGTTAAGGAAGAGGGTAATAGGGAAGGCAATGGCTGGTGCACAGAGGTACAGAAGCCTGGGGTCAAGGCCATCTTGGCTTGTACCCATGTTGGGGATAAGAGCCAGAAGGGCCTTCAGAGAGGCTAAGGGAATGGTGGGAGAGAAGTATAAAGAAGGAGGGGAGGGGTGATGGGTAAGAGAAAGATGGGAGGGGACAGAGCTAGGGATCAGGTGGTGAAGAAGGAGTTGAAAGAAGCAGAAATGGCAGCAGGGTCAGTGATTTGGGAGTTGCAAACTTTGAAGACGAGTGGGGAGGACTTTGTTGGGGGGATAAGAGGGGCTGGATAACTTTCCAAAACTTGGATTCTTGAATGTGGACAAGAAGTAATCGGATTTCACAAGTGGTGGCTTTGATGCAAGCATTGCAAAGGGTCCGATAATTTAACAGAGTGGCAGTGGGACTGGTTGTCTTATAGGACCACCAGGCCAGATCATGAGTTCAAAGGCAGGCCAGCAGCTCAGCAAAGATCCAGGGAAGATGGGAACCCTGGACCCTGGTTTTCTTTGGGGGGGGGGTATGGTAGTCCCTGACAGCCATTAATTTGTTATGGACAAAGTTGAGTGTCGAGTTGATATTGGTGGCTGTAGAGATGCAAGACCAGTTGGTGGCTGATAGGTCTGCATGGAGGAAGGATAAATCCAGTGACCTGAAGGGCCACAGGAGAATTATTTTAGGGACAGCTTTAGGGTGATGGATCTTACCCATGCATTAGACCATATGATGGTCACTGAGTGCATCAGGGAGAATACCTGCATCCACAATATGGTGGAGGCGAGAGAAGTGAACCTAGTCCAGTAGAGTGTGGTTTGAGGACTTATAGAAACATAGGAAAACGTGGCAGAAGGAGACCAAGGGTCCATCAAGTCTGTCCAATGGGTTCCAAGACCACTGGTGATCATGGGTCCTAGCCCCCCCCCCACTGAGTTTTATACTTTTTCCAGCTCTCACAGAGTCTAAGGTAGACCTTGCTGTGTCCCACCCATGTTTGAACATCGCCACGGACCTAACTGCTACCACTTTGGCAGGCAATCTGTTCCATTGCTCCACCACCCTTTCTGAAAAGTAGTGTTTCCTTAACTCCCTCTTGAAATGACCTCCTCTCAGTTTTCATTTATGTTCCATTGTGTTTGAGTCTGATATCCTGTTGAAGAGTTCCGAGTAGGGCATCTTGTTTGTGCCCCTCATGAATCTGAACATTTCAATAATATGCCCCCCTTCCTTCTAGTTTCCTGCGAGTTCATGTCTAGTGCTTTCAAGCGATCCCCATACGAGAGCTCGTGGAGCCCCTGTATCATCTTGGTTGCCTTTCTCTGTATGGCCGCTAGTCTATCCCTGTCCTTCTTTAGGTAAGAATCTCTCCTCCACTGTGTGAACAGCCTTGCTTAGCTCGGTGCAAAGAGAGGGGTTGCTAGCCCCATACAAAACAAATAGTCCAGAAAACCTTTGCTCTCATGTTCTGGATTGAAAGTCAGTACTCCAGTTTCATTTATTCAAAAAGGGTTTATTCCATAAACAAGTTCATTAGTACAGATTTCATTGCAGTGTTCAATAGCTACAACCTTACACTCCAAGCACACTCCCCAGCGCTTCAACCAGGATGTGGTCTTCCTTAGGGGTGGAATAAGTAAGGCATAACCTCCTTTAAACAGCCAACTTTCAGGTGATGCCATTGCCCCCGTCACTTCATTTTCAAATTGCAACTTTGTTGCTTTTTCATTTTCCAGTGGCTCTGGGAGGATTCGAACCTGATGCTGCAAGTTTCATCTTTTAATTTAAAATTATACAAAATCCACTCAGAATCAACCTATATGATATTTCAGTGTGGCTTTAAACTGCTCTCTGATATTTATAACTTTCAAATAAATAAATCAAACATACAAAATATACAAATTATTAATTCATAACATAACATCATACGAACATATGAAGAAACCAGCAGAAGAAGGCCATCTGGTCTATCAAGTCTGCTCATGTTGCAGGGTCCACAGCTTTAGCTAATGTCTCTGCCCTCCCTCTCCACTCCTTCCATCCTTCTTACCCATGATCCTCACCTTCCCTCTATTCCTATCCCAGCCTCTTTTAAAGCTGCCTACTGTCTTCAATGAGATGACCACTTCTGGCAGCACATTCCAAGTGTCCATCACCCTCTCTGTGCAGAAGTGCTTCCTGACCTCCCTCCTAAACCTCCCACCCTCCAGCTTAAGACTGTGCCCCCTCGTGTTATGGTTGCCACTCAGCTTAAAGAGACTCTCCTTATCAACCTTATTTATCCCTTTTAAAGTACTTGAAGGCCCCAATCATGTCCTCTCTCTCTCTCCTGTCTTCCAGGGAGTACATGTTCATTGCCCTCAACCTCTCCTCATATGCCTTACCCTGCTGACCTGCTGTCATCTTTGTAGCCTCCTCTGGACCTTCTCCAGCAGGTTAATGTCCTTCTTGAGGTGTGGGCACCAGTACTGAACTCCATACTCTAGATGTGGTCTTACCAGTGACCTGTACAAGAGCAGTATAATCTCCTCTCTCCTACTACTGATCCCCCTAGATATGCATCCCAACATCTTGTTTTCCTTTGCTGTTGCTTTATTGCACTGCATGGAGTGCTTCAGGTCACTAGTGATCGTCACTCCCAGGTCCTTCTCCTCCTCTGATGCAGATACTCGGACTCCACCCAGGTAGTATTCTGTCCTGGGATTCTTGGCCCAATATGCATAACTTTGCAATTCTTGGCATTAAAGCCAAACTGCCAGATCCTGGACCATCTCCCCAGCTTTTCCAGATCTTCCTGTAGGTCCTGTATCCCTTTAGCTGTGTCCACTCTCCTGTAAAGCTTGGAGTCATCCAGGAATAGGCACATTTTGCCCTTAATGTCATCCCCTATGTCACTGATGAAGACATTGAACAACACCGGCCCCAGCACTGAGCCCTGCAGGACCCCACTGGTTACCTCTCTGGTGCCAGATAACTCTCCCCCCCCCCAATGACCTTCTCTGGGTTCTGTCCTTCAGCCAGTTTTCCACCCATCTGACAATCTTTTCCCCAACCCTGGGATCCGCCAACTTCCTGATCAACCTTTTGTGGGGCATAAAGTCTAAGGCCTTACTGAAATCAAGATAGAGAATGTCTACAGCTTGGCCCCTGTCTACTGTCTTAGTGACACAGTCACAGACATCAATCAGATTCGTTTGACACAATCTCACTCCCATAAACCCATGCTGCCTTGTATCCTGGAGACCATGCTCTTCTAGATATTCCACCAGCCTTTCCTTTCGTATGGTCTCCATGAGCTTGCCCACAATGGAGGTCAGACTGACTGGTCTGTAATTCCTTGGGTCATCCTTGGGACCACTTTTGTGGAGGGGCACTACAAGTGCTGTTATCCAGTCCTGTGGTACCACGCCTGACTCTAGTTAACTGTTAAATAGGTCTGCCAGTGGCCCTGCCAGCTCCTCAGCCAGTTCCTTTAGTACTATCGGATGTACTCTGTCCAGGCCTAGTGATTTGGCCACCTTCAATGCCAGCAGCCCCTCCTTCACTCTATCCTCTTCTATCACTACATCTGTGTTCTCCCCCGCTCCTCTTTTCCCTCCTGAAGACACTGGTCCATCCTTCTCCCTGGTGAAGACAGGACAAAGTATTCATCTAGTATCTCTGCTCCCATTATCCTCCACCCACTGCACCCTTTCTTAAGCCTAACAATCCCTTCCTTCTTGTCCCTTTTCTCACTTATATAGTGAAGAAAGCCTTCTCCCCTCCTTAATTCCTTCAGCTATCTGCAGCTCCTTCTGTGCCTGTTGCGTGACTTCTTACTTGCCTCACTAGCCAACCTTAGTTAATTTTCCCTATCTACTTCCCTCTCTCTTGGTCTTTCTGAATTTTCTATAGGCCAACATCTTTTTCCTTACTGCCTGGGCAACCCCAGAACTGAACCAGCTGGGCGCTTTGGCCCTTGTGTTCTTCCCCCTGAGCCTAACGCACTCATCTGTGGCAACCAGTTTTCCTTTCTTAATGATGGACCACCTTTGGTCCACCCCATATCTGCTCTGATGCCCACCAGATGACTCCTTAGCACTTCTCCCATTTTTCTGAAGTCTGCCCTCCTGAAATCCAAGATTTTGGTCTTAGTCGGGTTTGCTTTCCCTGCCCATATCCAATTAGAACCACACTGTGCAAAGGTCACTTACACCCAGTGGCTTCTTAACCATTATTTCCTGTACATGCTCCCAATTTGTGAGCACCAGATCAAGAATTGCCTCAGCTCTTGTTGGTTCAGTGGCGCCCTGAGTTAGGAACCCACTCTGCAGTCCTTCCAGGATCACCTGACTCTTAGCACATGTTGTGGAGGGTATGCTCCAGTCCACCTTGAGCAGGTTAAAGTCCCCACAATTACCACCTCTCCTTTCCCCACAGCTTCCAACATTTGTGAGCTCAGTTCCCTGTCCCTCTCCTCATCCTGATTGAGTGATCTGTAATCCACCCCCAGCCTCACCTTTCTCCCTCAATTGGACCTTAACTGAACTCATAATGCCGCCACCTCCCCTTCCTCCAACTCCTCCCTCATGCAAGTTATTCACTCTCTGATATAAACTGCCACCCCTCCCCCCTTCCTGACTATCCTGTCCCTCCTGTATAGTTTATATCCAGGGATCGCAAGGTCCCTGTCATGGTGCAATGTTGCCCAAGTCTCGGTTACTACAGCTATGTCCACTCTCCTGTCTGCTAATAGTGCCTGCAGGTTATCTATCTTGTTTCCAAGACTCTGCACATTCAGAGATACCACCCTCCACCTAGAAAGTGATCTTTCTTGTCTTCCTTCTATTCTTCTATTCACATTTATTCCCTCTGTATGCACCCCTCTACGTACCCTTGTTATGTGTTCCTCACCCTCTCCACCCTTTACTATGTTCTCTTCCCTTCCTCCTCCTCCCTCCAGATCTCTACCATCACTATTTCTTTCTTAAAAATGGTTTTAGGTCCCATTCAGTGTTGTACCCTCTTGGTTGTAAGCTATTTAGTATAAAGATCCCAAAACTCTCTTTTTGTAACAGTTTATTGTCTGTCTCCACCCCCTAGGGTCTCTAATGGCCTGGTCCAGTGCCATGAACTTTGCTCCATCTGGTTTATCATTATGCTTTTCACAGCGATGCCTACCAAGTGGTTTGGTAATTAAATCTGCTTTTATATTTGTTACATGCTCCTGGATCCTCCGGCATAATGACATTATGGTGCGGCCTATATATAATAGGTTACACGGGCACCATACTGCATACACCATGTAGGTACTGGCACAGTTCAGAAAGCTATTAATCTTTACAACCTTCTCATAGCCCTCCAGTTCCAAAGTTTTACTCTGACAGCAGTATTCACACACATTGCACCTCCCAGATTTATACATTCCCAGATGGAACAAAGTTCATGGCACTGGGACCTGAAACCATTTTTAAGAAAGAAATAAAAAAATATAAATTGAATGGTTTACTAATTCCATATTTCTATTTTTCCCTCTAGTTCTCAACATGTCTTATGACTGTGGATGTGTGGATCCCCCTCCAACCCAGGATAAAAAGTATGAGAATGATCACTACCTCGGCCTCTGACTAATTTTGAACTTGATTGAAAAAAAAGGAAAAACAAAGTAAGATGTTTCTAAGCTCATATGATGGTAATATGGTGACATTTAACCTCACCTTAATTGTTTAATGAGATCTATAGTACAGTCTCTTATAAGACCCACCATAGCAACTGGAAAAGTAATTAAAAATCTGGAAACAGTGGTATATGTTAGCATGATATGCTTAAGGATATAATAAAATTGCTCAAGTGTACATAATTTTAATGAAAATGAAAAGAAAGTCATAAAAATGTCTAAACAATGATGAACTATTAATCATGAAAGATGAATTAATGGTAATGTGAGTGAAATAATATTTGAGTTAGCATAACTAACAAAAAACCTTAAACAGCAATAATGATGTTATGTTATGAATTAATAACAAATTGTATATTTGTATGTTTGATTTAATTATTTGAATGTTATAAATATCAGAGAGCCATTTAAAGCCACTGAAATATCATATAGGTTGATTCTGAATGGATTTTGTATCATTTTAAGTTAAAAGATTAAATTTGCAGCATCAGGTTCAATTCCTCCCATAGCCACTGGAAAATTAAAAAGCAACAAAGTTGCAATTTGAAAATGAAGTGACAGGGTGCAATGGTGTCACCTTAAAGTTAGTAAGGGAGGTTACTCCTTACTTACTCACTCCACCCCCTGAGGAAGACCACACCCTGGTTGAAGCCTTGGGGAGTGGGTTTAGAGTGTAAGGTTGGAGCTGTGAACACTGCAATGAAAGCTGTACCAATGAACTTGTTTATGGAATAAACCATTTTTGAATGAATGAAACAGAGTACTGATTTTTAATCCAGAATGTGAGTGCAAAGGTTTTCTGGACTGTCTTCTTTAGGTAAGGACTCCAAAACTAGAGACTTACGATTAAGATGAGGTCTGAAATTAGTTGGGATAGCTGGAGGGATTTAACATTCTGGCTAAGTCTGCATGCTGAGGGGAGAGCTAGTTAATGTTAAAATCCCCAAGTATCAGCAACTCACCAGATGAGGAGTGGGAGCTGGGGAAGGAGAGGTGTTTAATGACCAAGGCAGGGGATAGGTCAGGACAGCCATATTCTCCTGCAAAGAAAAGTGGGAATGTGAAGGGGAGGGAGAGTTTGAGGAGGAGCAGCTCATGGGTAGAAGGGGAAGAGATAGATAACACAGGCACAAATTGAATACTTGAGGTGAGGTAGATTGCAATGCCTGCACCTCTGTTGGAGTTATTCTGCCTAGCTATGGAGTAACCGGGCATGGAAGTTGTCGAGTCTTGGAACTTGTGGGACAGCCAAGACTCTAAGAGAATGAGAACATCCAGCTGAAGGTTGACCATGAGGGGCTGTAACAGATCCAGCTAAGGGAGGAGGTTATGGTTAAGATGGGCAACCCGCAGTCCTTTGGAGAGCTGCATTGGTGAGGTTGGGCGCAGACCAAGGATTAAACTCAATGTCCCCTGCCACCAAGATTAGCAAGGTAACAAGAAGATTGATGGAGCCATGATGTTGCTTAAAGGGAGGTGAGTGGGGGTGGCAAAGGGGGGAGCAGGAAGGAGGGGCAAAAGGTAGGTGAGAGCTTCCAAGTGGAGTCAACAAGCACTTAAAAGACAGCACCCCAGACACCAGGAGGAGTGGAGAAGGGAGGGTATGGATAAGGATGAGTAGGTGAGGAAGGGAGAGGGGTGAAGGGAGTACAGTAGGAGAGATGAAGGGATGGGGCACATGATGAAGGAAGGGAGGAGAGGGAGATGAGGAGGGGAGGATAGCAAGGATGTGGAACAGCATGGTGGATGAATCTTACAGTGTGGTGACCACCAAGGGGGGCAAGAGGAGGGCTGGTCTGACCAGATAGGGGGTCTAAAGGGAACAGAGGCCTGATCCTGAAGGAAAGGCTTGCGACTTCGCCCAATAGGAAGAAATCAAGCTAAACCAAGTAGAGGGGATGAGAGCTTTATCCAATAGGGTGGAAGCCTAAATAAACTATTTAGGAGGATGGGTGCTTCACAGAAACATAAACAGTGATAGCAGAAACAGACCATATAGCTTAGTTTTAAAGTTAAAACTTTATTTTTATACAGGATAAAACTTTGGGTCCGAAGACCTGATTACAAAGTTGTCCTGTTACGCAGCGTACATACACTCATTACAACAATATAAGTTACTACATATAACAATTCATTAATTTCTATAGACATTGTTCCTAACCTAACAAATGTCCATCTAGTCTGGCCAAAATTCCCTATCTGCCCCAGGACCTATTATCCACATGGGGTTTTGTCCTTCAAGGTCCACCCCTGCCCCCTCCCCTAGATAGGGCAGAAGCCTAAATTATACAAAACTGGGGGGTGCGGGCTTGACCCAGATAGGGTGGAAGCCTAAATAAACAATTTAGGAGAATGCAGGCTTCACCTAGATAGAGTAGAAGCCTAAAGTAAACAACATTGGGGGGATGCCCATTAGTCCCAAATAGGGTGGAAGCCTAAATAAACAATTTAGGGGAACGTGGGCTTCACCTCAACAGGATGGAAACCTAAATTAAACAAAATTGGGAGGATGCCTGCTTCATCCAGATAGGGTGGAAGCCTAAATTAACAATGATGGGGGGATGTAGGCTTCACAGAGATAGGGAGGAAGCCTAAATTGCACAAATTGGGGTTGGGGGAATGTGGCTAACCACTAAATAGGTAAGACAGGGCAAATAATCAATGGTAGATGGGTGGAAGTGGTACAAGAGTAATAACCCCTACAAGAGTATATGATGGACAGTTAAGCCTCGTCTAGTGGCAGTGATAACTAGTAGTTACAATTCCTAGTAAAAAGCAGGAGCAACAGTTACTATGCATAGTAGCCCCCCAATGAGCTGAATAAGCTGAGCAAATAAACTCCAGGCAGTGTCTGGAAACAACAGGGAGTTGCAGTGCCCTGTCTAGAACAGTAAACAACTTTTTACAGGTTACTATGAACACTAACTGCATTGCAGGGTGAAAGTTGGTCCGAGTCTCCAAACGTCCTGGTGTCTCCCCCTTGAGGACATTTACTCTGGCTGGTCCACTCAGGCTGGGACTGCTACAAGCTGGGACAGCTGGATAGTAAGGGGATTATGAGCAGCAAAGTTCATCCTTCCTCTGTGCACTAAATGCACTGATTGGCTGAAAGCAGCAAGCTTCCAAAAATAACTCCTGCTGTTTACAGTTCACTGTGTTGGTGAGTCTTGGTGAAAACAGGCAAGCGGGGGAGCCAGCAAAGTGAAGGCTCACAACCCCAGGCACTCCTGATGGTGGCTACTGTGTGGCATCCTGGTTGAGCAGTCAGGCTACCCAGCAAAGTTCTTCCTTCCTCTGTACACTAAACGCACTGATTGGACAGAAACAGCAGGCTCCTCCCCTTTACCAACCTCCCCATTTCAGCTACAGCAGTGAGGCACTGCAGGGAGGTGGGGATCACAGAGGAGCATACAGGTTGGTGGCAGGGCACAGTGGGCTAAGCGGAGGTGAGTGATATCAGGGTGGTTAGGAGCAGAAGATACCCTGGGGCTAAATGGAACCAAGAGAGTGGCCAGACGTGTTTGATATCCATTCCCAGGGTTCTCACTGGCAGCATAAACAGGCATCCAGTGGGCCTGTAGGGTCCACCAGTCCCCTTCGGGCTGTGCTATGTAATGCCAGATTGATGAGAAACAAGACAACAATTATGGCAGACTTGATTTCATCAGTTGATCTGGCTTGCATCATGGAGACCTGGCTGGGTGATGATGCCAGGCCAGTTTTGGTGGCAGCTGTTCCTGCTGGGTACTCTGTAGTGCACTGCCTTAGGAGGGAATGCAGGTGCGGGGTTGTGGCCATTTGCTTTAGATACTGCTTGAACTTCACTGTGCACCCTGTGGGTTCTACCATATCCTTTGAGTGTGTGTCAGTGCATGGGGGTCCAGGTGTGGGCTGGAGGATTCTCCTCATCTACCAACTTCTGGGGTTGGGAGGAGATTTTCTGCAGGAGGTAGCAGACTTCATAATGGATAGGGTGTTGGAGTCCCCCCAATGGCTAATTCTGGGGAGACTTCAATGCCTGGATCGACAACGAATCCTCGCAATTTGGTTTTGACCTCCTCCAGTTGATGACATTACTGGGCCTTACACAAGTAGTTACTTCTGCGACCCATCACCACAGACACACATTGGACTTCGTGTTCTCACTGGGGCTTGAGGTCATCTACCTCAAGACTGATTGGGTTGCTTGGGCTGCTTATTGCATGGTGGAGTTCTCAATTGGGGCCCTCTCCAATAGTCCCCCTCCGTTGAGTTGATCAGCTATCACTCTTTAGGGGGACTGTCCCCAGAGGCACTGTTAGCAGTAGCTGATTTATCTGGTGTGACTGCTGCATGTGGGATTGTCACGAGCGAGGTGGTGGCCACCTATACTAAGGCAGTATCTGGGGTGCTTGATGCCATCACACCAATCCATATATGACCCAGATCCTCTTGCTTGAGACCCCCTTTGTTTGATGGGGCTCTCAAGGTAATGAACATCAAGGGTCAGAAGTTGGAGCATTGCTGGTAGAAGACCCATTCCAAGGAGGGCAAACTGACCTTGCGTGCTCACCATCATGAATACCAAATGGCAACTGACCGTAAGAATGCAGAGTTCCTGTCCAGGGAGATAGCCACAGGGAGGAACAGACAATCTCAGCTTTTTCAGACTGTGGACAGACTACATCACCCAGTCTGTCTACAGCCAAAAAACGCTTTTTCAACCACACTGTGCAATGAGTTTGCTCAGTTCTTCTCTGACAGGGTGTCCTCCATTCGGCTGGGGATCTCATCAGTGAGGCAAGTTTTGCCTTGCAGTGATCAGCTGGTTAGGAGTGAAGGCACTTCTATTGTTTGGGAGGATCTTAGATCAGTGGAGGTGGCTGAGGTCATTGAGGTGATCTCAAAGCTGAGGAATACTTATTGTGACCTGGACCCTGCCCCGATGCGTTTCTTGCTGGGATGTGTCAAGACTGTTGGTCCGGTGTTCGCCAGGATTAGCCGGTGTTTGTTGTCAGAGGAAGTCTTTCCTAATGCCTTGAAGGAGGCACTAGTGAGACCCCTCTTGAAGAAGCCATTGTTTGACCCTGATATCCAGGAAAATTATCAACCATAGAAACATAGAAACTTAGACTTTGATGGTGGATAAGGACCGCTTGGCCCAGCTAGTCTTCCCATTTTCCTACCGATTGGATAAGCTGCAGATCCTAGTTGACCAGCAGTGTACTTCCTCTTTACCCACCTCCTACCTCCTCCTCCCCCTCACTATAATTGTCTTATGTCGGTCCCATGCATTCTTGAAATCCCCCACTGTTTTTGACCCCACGACCTCCTCAAGAAGGCTGTTCCATGCATCCACCACCCTCTCCATGAAAAAATACTTCCTCACGTTGCCCCTGAGCCATCCCCCCCCCAACTTCAAATTGTGCCCCCTTGTTCTTGTGCATCTCTTTTTCTGAAATATGCTACCCTCTTGGACTTTGTTGATTCCTTTGAGGCACTTGAAGGTTTCTATCATGTCCCCCCCTCTCCCTTCTTTCCTCAAGGGTATACATATAAAGCTCTTTTAGTCTCTCTATGTATGGCTTCTGGTGCAGACCCTGCACCATTCTGGTTGCCCTGCTCTGGACTACCTCCATCCTGTCTACGTCCTTGTGGAGGTGTGGTCTCCTGAACTGCACGCAATACTCCAGATGGGGTCTCACAAACTGTCTGTACAGAGGGATAACTGCTTCCTGTTTTCTACTGGTGATGCCTCTCCCTATGCATCCCAGAATTCCCCCAGCCCTCCTTACTGCCTTCTCACATTGCTTGCCTACCTTAAGGTTGTCTGATATGAGTACTCCCAGGTTCCTTTCCATTTTTGTTGTTGTTAGTACCCTTCCCCCCACTGTGTACTCTTCCCCTGGGTTTTTGTTTCCCAGGTGCATTACTTTGCACTTCTTTGCACTGAAACTAAGCTGCCATACTCTTGACCATTGTTCCAAACTTGCCATGTCCCTTTTCATCCTTTCCACCCCACCTTGTGTATCAACCATGTTGCAGATCTTTGTGTCATCTGCAAAGAGGCATACTTTTCTTTCCAGCCACTCAACAATGTCACCTATAAAGACATTAAAGAATACCAGTCCCAGTACTGAACCTTGTGGTACCCCACTAGAAGCTCCCCTTTCTCCAGAGTGTATACCATTTACTATTACTCTCTGAGTCCTGTTGTTCAGCCAATGTGTTACCCAGGCTACCACCCTGGGACCCACTCCCAGGCTGGCTAACTTGTTTATCAATCTTTTGTGTGGTACTGTGTCAAATGCCTTGCTAAAGTCTAAGTAGGCCATAGCTATAGTCCCTCCTTGGTCTACTTTGGTCACCCAGTCAAAGAAATCGATTAGATTTGTCTGACATGACCTTCCTGCTGTGAATTCATGCTGCTTTGGGTCCTGTGCCCCGCTTGCTTCTAGGTACTCGACAATTCTTTCTTTCAAAAATGATTCCATCATTTTCCGTACCACTGAGGTCAAACTAACAGGTCTGTAGTTTCATGCCTCTGCCTCTGCCTTACTCCCACTCTTGTGAAAGGGGATCACATCCACCCTCCTCCAGTCCTCAGGTACCACACCATCCTCCCATGATTTGTTAAAAAGGGTAGTCAGTGGTGTCACTAGGTCTCCACTTAGTTCTTTTAGAATTCTGGGGTGAATCCCGTCAGGTCCCATTGCTTTGTCCATCTTGAGTTTTAAGAGTTCTTTCAGGACCCTTTCTTCTGTGAATGGACTGGTATCGGCCCCCCTGCCCAGAGTGCTTCTATTGTTTGGTTTAGGTACCTCCCCCTCTTCTTCTTTTGTGACTACTGAGCAAAAGTATTCATTCAGTATCTCTGCCTTTTCACAGTCATTCATCTCTGCCCACCTCCCTTCCCCTTTATTAAGCCTCACTATCCCTCCCTCGGTCTTTCTGCACTCCCTAATGTATCTATAAAAGGTTTTATCCCTCTTCTTAACTGAGCTGGCTATCTTTTCCTTAGTTTGGGTCTTTGCTATCCTGACTGCCTTTTCCGCTTCCCTCTGCTGTAACTGATACAGTTCTCCATCCTGCTCCTCCTGTGATTCCTTATACTTCCTGAATGCTATCTTTTTCTCCCTAACCTTCCTTGCCACCTCTTTTGAGAACCATAGTGTTTTTTATTTTGTTTTGTTTTCTTTATTCACTTCACACAAAGGCTGTTGCCTCTGTGATGGCAGTTTTGATTTTTCCCCATTGTTCTTCCATCCCTCCTTCCTGCCTGTTTGCTAGTGCATTCCTTAGGCACTCCCCCATTTTGCCAAAGTCAGCCCTTCTAAAGTCCAGTACCCTCGTTGTTGTATGACTTGACTCCAGGGTTGTGTTTATCGTGAACCACACTGTGTGGTGGTCGCTTGTTCTCAGATGGCTACCCACTTCTAAATCTGTGATCCTCTCTCCATCCCCATTTGAGAGTACCAGGTCCAAGGTTGCTCCCTCCTGAGTGGGTTCCAACACTAGCTATCTGAGGCATGCCCCCTGTAGGGCATTGAGAATTACCCTACTCTTGGATGTGGCTGCAGTAAATGTGCTCCAGTTAACATCTGATATATTCAGGTCCCCCATCAACAATATCTCCCCTTTTTCTGCCATTCTGAGGATGCCTTCTATCATTTCCCTGTCCATTTCCTCCTCCTAAGATGGGGATCTGTATACCACCCCTGTGCGGATTGTGGTGCCACTACCTGTCTCCAAGGTGACTCACAGTGCCTCCTCTCCTCCCTGTTTACCCTTTAGTTCTGTTGCTTTGATCCCTTCCCTTATGTGGAAAGCTACTCCTCCTCCTCCTCCTCTTCTTTTACCCTCCCTGTCCCTCCTGTAGATTGTGTACCCTGGTATGTTGACATCCCAATCATGGGTTCTCCATGCACCATGTTTCCATGACTGTCACGATATCCAGGTGTCCCTCTTCCATCAAGGCCACTAGCTCAGGAAGCTTGTTACACAGACTGCGGACATTGGTACTCATTGCCCTCCATTTTATGATGGCCTTGCCTTTTTTTGCCACATCCCTGCCCTTACTGCCTTTGCCTTTTGCTCCATTTACCCTTTTTTGTGGGGATAGGCTTGGAATTTCCTGCTTCATATCAGTGTCTCCCCCTTGGCAAAGTTAAAAGCTTGCCAATGAAGCATTTAAACCTATTACCTAGGAGTCTGGTTCCCCTCCTGGACAGATGCAGACCATCGCACCAGTATAGGCCTGCATCCCTTTAGGTGAACCCCCAGTCCCCAGTGAAGCCAAAACCCTGTGCTCCACACCAGTCTTTCAACCATTCATTGAACTGCATGGTGCGGAGTACCCTAGCCTCACCCATGCCATAGACAGGCAACACCTCCAAGAAGGTTACCATGCGTGCTACCTGTCTAAGGCCCCTCTCCAACTCCACAAACTCCTCCTGCATTACTCTGATCCCATGCCTAGCTAGGCAATTTGTCCCAAGGTGGACAATGATGTCTAGCTCCCTCTCCCGTGACGCTGCTCCCACGATCCTAAGGATTCACTTCCTGTCCCTCCAAGCCATGGTGCCAGGCAGTCAGGCAATTTACCACCCTCTCCCCTCCATCCCCCAGTTCTACCCCCCTAACAACTGAGTCCACCACCAAGACCTGCTTTCTTCCCCCTTGGTGTCCCTTGCCACCCTCCGGTGCGTCTCCCTTGTGGAGGTTCCCAGCATCCTCCTTGGTCTCCACTGTGAGTGCCTCCATAAAGGAACCACGCTCTGCCAGTATGGCATATAAATTATGGAGGGGTACAACTAGAGGGATGCACTTTTCTTCCACCACCCTCACCCTTCCTGAGCCCACTGAGCTCCAACCGCTCCTCTTTCTTGGCAACCTCTGAGGCAGCGGTGGTGGCACTGGTGTTTCTTGGGTGGACGAGGCTTCCCTACTCCTTGATATTTTGGCCTGGAGATGGGCAACATCCTCCCTCAGAGCAGACAGTTACCTGCAAATAGGGCAGCAATGCAGCCTCCAGAATGTCTCCCAGAAAACTGCCTCTCTACAGCCAGTGCATTTCATCACTCCCCATGTATCTCTCTCTCTCTCCCTTCCTGCTTAATATATATACAGTTTGGGGTGGGGATTTTTTGCATTTTTTTGTTCGTGTGTCCCCTCTATGCACTGTGCTGGGTTGTTAAGGACATGACAGATGTATGCCCCATACAGATGTATGCCAATCTCCAACCTTCCATTTTTAGGAAAGGTTGTTGTGAAAATAGCACAGCAGCTCTAGGCGCACCTTATGGCCTTTTACATTTACTGTATGAGCCACTCCAGTTTGGTTTCAGGGCTAGGCATAGCACTGAAACAGTGTTGGTTAGTGTGCAAAATTACCTCCTCAGGGCAAGAGATAGAGGAGACAGACCAATTCTTGTTCTTCTAGCTCTTTTTCTTCAGCATTTGACACCATGGATCACTTTGCACTTCCGGATTGCCTTACAGAATATTGTGGACTCACTGGTACTGTCATCAATTGGTGTGAGTCCAATCTCTCGGGCAGGAAGCAATGGGTGGTGATGGGGAATTTCTCCTCCTCCCCAAAACTCCTGCCATGTGGAGTTTCTCAAGGCTCAATCTTGTCACCAGCGTTATTCCCAGTGTACATGCTCCCCACCAGCTGAGCTTATTAGGCATTAAGAGTTTGGGTTTTCACTGCTATGTAGATGATACACAACTGTATATGTCCTTTGTCCCTGGAACACAGGACACCGTGGAAGTGCTAAACAACTGCCTGACTGAGATCAATGACTGGATGTCCTCCAACTGGTTGTGACTGAATCCCAACAAGACAGAGGTCCTAGTGACTGAGCCAGGTTGCGGGCATGATGGGAGTGCCTCCAGAGTGGTGACAGAATTGGTCCTGGGATCCATTCCATTGATGGCTTCCCCTAGGGTGAGAAATCTTAGCTTCTTTCTGGATGACAGATTAACACTTCATGCACAGGTGTCATCTGTAGTCCAAAGTGGTTTCTACCACTTAGGGAATGTCACCAGGATTAAACCCCTATTTCCTCCCAAAGACCTGTTATCAATGGTACATGCCTTTGTCACATCCAGACTTAATTACTGTAATGCTCTGTACTTCGGGGTCAGTGGAGGGACCCTCCGCCAGCTGCAGCTGGTGCAGAACGCAGCACCCAGGTTACTGACGGACCTGTCTAGATCATGTAATGTGACCCCTGTCCTGTGAACTTTGCATTGGCTGCCTGTCGGGTGGAGGATCATCTTCAAGGTAGGCTTGCTCACCTATAAGGCTCTATATGGACTAGGTCCTGGCTACCTGACTGATCTCCTGACACTTGCCACCTCAGTCTATTCCCACCACTCCTCCACTAGGGGCCTCCTTGCAGTTCCAAAGGACAGGGTAAAAACATCTGGCAGGAGCATGGCCTAGCGGTGGAGCGGAATGGACGTCTAGAAGAAGGGCTCCACTTATCATCCCCTGCAATCCCCTTCCATCGCCTTTAAAATATCGACTTATATTGTATTTTTTGACAGCTCTAAACCTGTAAATGTCTGCGACTATGAAAACAAGCAAGAAACAGGGTAAACTTCCATACATATCCGCTAGACGCTGTGACGAGGTTACAGGCCTGCCAAAGCCGGGCTCTTTACCCAGTACTCAACTTCACAATCCAGACGGAGAAAGGCTGCAGACCCCTTCCTCCTCACAACCTGCTCTTACAACCAGTGACAATTCAACAATGGCAGAGGCTTACCAGAACTTGGAACGGCTGATTAAAGATTTAAAATACGACCTTGGAACACGCATGGAGGCAGTCTTTGACAACGTTACTGCCCAGATTCAGCATCTTCAGCAAGCAGTGAATACTGTGTCAGAAACTGTGGAGAGACATGAAATGCCGCTGATATAGGTTGAAACCAGGGTGGGAGATCAAGAAGACAGACAAAGGCAGTGCAGTGAGGATCTCACCAGAGCCCTTTGAGAGATTGAGTCCCTCAAGCAGCGCATTGATGATCACGAAAACCATGAGAGGTGCTGCAACCTATGGATCATTGGTTTACCAGAGGGCCTCGAGGGGAGAGATTGTCCAGATTACATCTGTACCTGGTTGAAATCAACTCTCGATTTACCCCTGTCTGCTACACTGGAGATTCAAAGGGCACATCAGTCCTTTGGCCCCAAACCCTCCCAAGGTCAGAAGCCTAGGCACATTATAATAAAATTTTTATGATACCAAGACCGACAGTTAATTTTAGAAGCAGCTCACAAGAAAGGAGCAACTATGGTTCAGCAAGCCCGAGTCAGTATCTTCCCAGATCACTCCTGCCAACTACACATTCAAAGGCAGTCTTTTGCGGAAGTAAGAAAGCTTCTTCACTCTCTTAATTGTGCCTTTACACTGGCATACCCAGCCCACTTGATTGTACAATCACAGGGATCTAATCAGAAGGCCTTTACTTGCCCAGCAACTGCCCTGGAGTTTGTGCGTGATATGGAGCGCAGGAGGCACGAAGGACCCGCCGACCATCAAAACAGCTGATGCATCATCTAAATAAAGGTACTGCATAATTTTCTGAGATTGCAAGAAGGGGAGAAGCATACCACCCCACCCTGCAACTCTTTTGGAGGCCTATTATGGCTGGGGCGGACTCCCCCACTTCCACCGGTATTTCTTGCCTTTTAGCCAGCTGGGGGCTAATTACACGCTTTCATAAAACGATTGTGTTGTGCACCCCAGGGCTCGGGACATTTGTTATTGTACGATCTTGGACTTCTGCGTTTCTGCATATACATTTATAAGACTTTCATCTGGAACTCTTAATTATTTCATTTAGTTCTGGGTCAAACGTTCAACCAGGCAAAGCAGACTTGAAGACTGTCGCATTCTTAATTTACTGTAATAAGCCTGTTACGTACTGTATGGTGTCTATTCAATCCATTTCAATTATTTGAGTTTACCTGTTTTGTTTAGAGCAATTTAGAATGGTAATACGCACTTGATAATTTTGAAAGGGGGGGGTCTTTGGGGATGCTCGGCTGGGTGTGTGGTGTGTCTCCCGGACTCGCTCCCTTTTGTTCCATGTTGGGAAGTTTGAGCTATGTACGACAAAACTGTTTTCTCCATATGAATGGGGGACTGCCTTTTCTCACCACCTCAGAGAGATCTGGCTGCCCCTAAGGGGAGCTGGGGGGAAGGTGCTCCGCACTTCCTGGCTAGATGGGCGCCTTTGACAATCCCCAAGTTGGTCTGGAAGGACCTCTTCTCCCCCGCATAATGATATAATGATTAAGGTGATGGGGGGATAACTTTATTCTTGATTCTTTTTTTTCTTGTGTAAATGGAATTATTCCATTGTTGTAGGGGATGAACACTAACTCCATGATAAGTAGAGGATGTGGAGATCTCTTTGTTGGGGAATTGGATGGAGGGGGGAATTTGTTACTAACCATTTACATTTGTTTCTACTTGTTTTAATACAGAGAGCAAATGCGCAAGGGGTTGTAAAAGAGGAGGTGCATGTAGAACTGGTCATGTTTAGTTGTTTTCTTGTTCTTGACTGTTTAAATGGGGTTGGGGGAATTGTTGGGTTTCTAGTTGGGGTCTACAAAATTTTAGCACGGCTGGTTTCATCTTTAGAAGGCACACACAGTTGGTCAAGCTAAGGTCATTTAAACCTTTATGTAGCAATGGATAACCTTACAATTATTTCCTGGAATACCAATGGCCTCTATACAGTGGTTAAATGCAAACGTATCTGGTCCCAACTTAAAAAAATGCAGGGTGATATTATTCTTTTACAAGAAATCCACTCCACAAGAGAAGAGGCAGACAGATTGGGTCAGTCCTGGGGGGGGGTCTTTTATAGCTGCCCCATTTACTTCTAAAGCCCGTGGAGTTGCCATTTGGATTAGGCCCAACCTACCGCATAAGGTTTTATCTATCATAGCAGAACTGCAAGGACATTATGTTACAGCAGTGGTGGCCGTTGGGGGCCAAAATTTAACTTTGGTGTCCACCTATGGTCCTAACTATGATTCCCCCAATTTCTTCACCCACTTAGCAACCACCCTTGCCCCATTCCCTGATAATTTAATTGTGGGGGATATGAATACATATTGGGATCACAAGCTGGACCACTTTGGGGTGAAACGAGGCCCTGCCCTACTTAGTGCTGTAGTGATTCGCCATTTGGTTGAAGGAAGGGCCCTGACAGATGCCTGGAGATTTTGCCATCCAACCACAAGAGAGTATTCTTTTTTCTCACATGCACGTAATCTATATACCAGACTTGACTACATTTTCTTGCCCTCCCCATGATAGGTAATCATATGGGGGCTGAATACGGACCTCTGATTATATCAGACCATGCCCCTCTTAAGGTAATTGTCTGTTTGGATATGAGGACTCCAGTTCAGCCGTGGTGGCAAATGGACCCCACACTGATCCTAGATCCAAATTTTATATGACAATTCAAGCAGTACCTTCAAGACTTTATTGAGTTTAACCCCCCGGAGTCCACTAATACTGGCATAGTATGGGATACCCTCAAGGCTTTTATCAGAGGCGAGGCAATTTCCTATTCCTCCTTTTGGAAAAAATCTAGTTCTAATCAGGAAGCTCAGCTTGAACAAAAAATTAAACGAATAGAGGGGATCAATATGGCTTCCATGTCACCAGGGAAAGTAGCTGAACTTAAAACTTTAAAGGGTAAACTTAACCAGCCCTCAGTCAGGAAGCTGGGACGGGATTTAATTATAACCAAGTCTAATATGTATTTTGAAGGGGACAAATCTGGTAAATGGCTGGCGGGGCTGGTTAAAAAGAAAAAAATCCGAGTACACTATTATTGGTATAGAGGACTTGACGGATGGGACCACCTACGATCAAAATAAAATTAATGATTCCTTTAAATCATACTATTCAAACTTATATACCTCAGAATATCCTACAGGAGCTGACCCCCAGATATTTCTGAGCACTATTGAATTACCTCTTTTGTCCCTGCAGGATAGAACTAGGCTGGATAGCCCGGTGACACTGGAGGAGTTAAAAGAGGCGGTCTGGGGTGCTAGGAAAGGGAAGGCCCCAGGGCCAGATGGGATCCCAGCAGAACTATATAAAGAGCTCTGGGATGTCCTGGGCCCATTGATGTTTTGAATTGTGACTGAAGCCTTGGAGTGTGGTGTCTTGCCCCCCCTCCCAATATCTGACCACCATTACTGTCCTCCCTAAACCGGGAAAAGATCCACTTAAATGCTTCTCTTATTACCCAATATCATTATTAAATTCAGACTATAAAATTAAAGCTAAACTCATGGCCTCTAGATTAGATCGACTACTTCCCCATTTGGTACATCCAGATCAATGTGGTTTTGTGAAAGGAAGGCAAGCTAAATATAACATTAGAAGGACCATTGATATTATGCATAAATGGTCAAGGGGGAAGGAAGAAGGCCTATTGGCCCTTGATGCCGAAAAGGCAATGGCCTTTTATGCTGGCCGTCCTAAGGAAATTTGAGTTGGGCCCACAGATGTTGAAATGGGTTCAAACCTTATATCTTTCCCTTAAAGCTCAAATATTAACAAATGATTATATCTACTCACCTTTACTTCTTACCAGGGGCGCCAGACAGGGATGCCCCCTATCCCCCTAGTTATATGTCTTAACCATTGAAGCCTTGGCACAGGGAATTAGGTCACACCTGGACATTAAGGGCTTTGTCTGGAAAGGAAAGGAAAGGAAAGGAAAGGAAAGGAAAGGAAAGGAAAGGAAAGGAACATCGGATTTCCCTGTTAGCTGAACACATTTTATTATATCTCCACTCCCCTGAGAATTCTCTCCCTCATTTGTCCAAAATATTTGAACTCTATGGCCCCCTATCAGGACACAAGATTAGTTGGGGAAAAAGCGAATGGTTACCTATGGGGAATGTAAAGGACTCTTTTTCTGTTGCAGGGACCAAAATAGTCCCCTCCAGCCAGATTAAATATTTAGGTATTATCATCCCTGCTAAATTGTCGAATCTAGTTAGGATTAATATGAAGGTTATAGTGAATAGGGTTAAAGAAGATTGCCTCTCCTGGAGAGCTTTACCTTTGACCTTAATTGGGAGAGTTAACTTGGTTAAAATGTCTGTGGTTCCTCAATTTTTATACTTCTTTCAAACAGTCCCTCTTTGAATACCATACAAATATATTAAAGCTCTGGAGGGAGCTATTTATTCAACTTCTTTGGCAAAATAAGAAGCCCAGAATCAAAAGAGAAATTCTGTGGCTGCCACTTAGGAAGTGGGGCTTGAGTTTACCAAGTGTAAAGTACTATTACGTATCAGCACAACTCACTCATGTACAGGACCTGTTGAGGGAAGGAGACGATAGACCGGCCTGGGTGAACTTGGAAGCTCTCTTTCATCCCCATGTATTATTATACATTGGCGGGTCGAATGGGACATCCTTCCCCACCGAAGATAGAAAACCCATGTACGAGAACAATGTGGAAGGTCTGGGAACTGGCCCACAACTTGATTGGCGGTGTGGAGGTGGCCTCCCCAGACATCCCATTACTGACACTTCTTGAGAGGAGAGGGAAGACTAATCCGGGGAGATGAGAAGATATTGAAAATTTGGTACAATAAAGAGCTATACTTGCTGGGACACTTTTTGAGGGATGGTGAGATTTCCCCTTTTGGACTTCTTGTTAAATATTATATTATTAATGCCTCACATTTCTTCCTATACCTACGTGTTAAGGAGGTTGTGTTAAGGTTGAGTAGTTTGAGGCAGCCAGTCATACAGGTAGGTGCTCACCTCTAGAAGAACTCTTTGTGGGTCAACCACTTGACAAATCCTTTAGGCCGCTCAGGAGGTGCTATGCATTACTCTTAGGTGCTCTTCCTGACCCCCTAGAAAAAACTAAAACCCAGTGGGAGATGGATATTCTACCTGATGGCCTAACAGGTGATGACTGGTTAAGCATTTTAAAAAACTCTATTAAATGCTCAGTCAACAATAGACTATGCACAATACAATACAAGGTCCTTTTCAGAACCTACTTCACCCCTGTCTTGGCCCATAAGATTGACTCTACCGTCACACCCCTTTGCCCCAAATGTAAGCTCCATGAGGGTTCTTTTTTCCATCTTATTTGGGATTGCCCAAAGGTACAAAGGTTTTGGAGTGGAGTTCGACAGATTTTAACCTCTATCTTGCAGATCCCCCTTAGACTGGATTCATCTGAGATTCTGATTGGGCTCCCCTGGGGGGAAGAGAAAAGATGCCCAATCCTGTGGAGGTTGGGTAATGTATTGGCCCTCAGAACCTTGGCCATGTACTGGAGACTATCTGAAACCCCTACAATGGCAGAGTGGATTAAATCTCTTATGCAGTGTATGACACTCGAGAGAGCTCAATACCTGGTTAGAGGGCAAATAGATAAATAATCAACAAATGTGGGCTTCTCTAGAGGCAGCAGTACAACAGGCCTGATTTCCAATGTTTTAAAAAAAGAGTCTAAACTCAACCCTTGGTATTCATGTTACGATTTTGCTTATGATAATGTCTGAAGGTGTACCAGTAGAAAAAGGATTTATTTTGTAAGGATGATCTGAACTTGCATGTCTCAACTGTGATGCGTATATTGTGCTCCTGTAAATTACCCTGCTATGTAAATAAAGTTTACAAAAAAAAAAAACATCTGGTGATCTAGTTTTTGAGATCGCTGCACCAGCCCTTTGGAACTCGCTTCCCATCTTTGTTAGGGAGGCCCTGATGGTGGAGGCTTTTAAAAGGGGTCTAAAGACTTATCTTTTTAAGTTGGCTTACCCGGACTAACCCAGAGCTGTTTTCATGTCACTAAGACTGTATTTGTTAACTTTAAATCTGTATTATATGTGCATGATGTATTTTAATGTATTTATTTTTGGAATTTATTTTATTTGCATTACCCTGCCTGTTTTTATGAAAACTGCCCAAAGCCTCCAGGATTGGGCACCATATAAATAAATGTTACCTTTCCTGCCTTACCTTCCAAAAGCAGCTACTGCTGCTTACAGGTCACTGTGCTGGTGAGTCCAGGTGAAAAGGGGCAAGAGGGGGTGCTCCTGTGACTTGTTCAAAGTCACATAGTATGCAAGTGGAAGTTATGGGAATCAAATTCAGAGATATCTCTCAGCATTAATATGTATAGCATTGGTCTGAAAAATGCAGAGCAAATGGCCAAATTGTGTAGCATATTCTAATTTTTAAGATTAATAGGGTTGAGAAATGTGGACCTGACATTTTTAGTGTTAAGGAATGCTTCTAACAAGTAAGTTTAATTTTTGTAATAGTTTCTGTGTCCACAAATAACTCTAACATTATGAGGAACATCAGTAAAACTTCATGAAGCAAGGGCAAATCTGACTGTGAAGTACATTGTGCTATGTGAAATGCATAGCAGCTGAGAGGTAAGAACTAAGGTCTGCTGGATGCACCAAGCTCGTTCACACATTACCCTTTGTATCCTGGGCACAGACTGGGTCAGCCAGCCACTAGCAACAACATTAATATTGACCAACTGCCTCTGTGCTGGAGCCTTGGCTCCAGTCCCATGTGGCTTGATGTAGCTGTTGTAAGCTGCTTCCTATCAGCTGCGCCATCAGTGGCAAATGAGGCAGAACAGAACCCCACCATATTTCCCTTGTTAACATGATAACACACCCAGCTGTCCACTGAGACCTCCTAATTGCTTGTCAGCATTTGTTCTTGTAGGTGTAACCTCTTGAGTGGCTGGCTGTGTGGGAGCCCCCCCATGGAGTGGGGGAGGGGGAGTGAGAGTGGGTTGGGGTTAGCGTGTTGAGAGAGAACTGACCATTGATTCCTTCTATACAGGGAATCAATACAAGGCCATAGGACAGGAGAGATTCATGTTAGGGTTTAGGAACTTCTGCTGATGAAAGAAAAAACAATAGTTACATCTGATGGCATTCTGAAAACGCTGGATAAGTCAAAAGGGGTTGCTAAATTTATAAATGAAAAAGTATTCTGATTTTCTTTTTTTTGTTACTTCAACCATATTTATTTTATAGTTTGCTTACCTATGATAGTCCAGCTGAGAGATGTGGGGGTCTTAATTCCAACTAATTTTTCAGTTGTGGGGGCAACTAAATATGGGGGGGTGACTAAGTACTAGCAGATCTATCTATTTAATGAAATAGTACCACCTATCCCATTAGGCCTGAAAACAATCTCTATTTTAGCCTAATATGAGTTTTAAAAGAAACATTTGACATTTTGGGGGGTCTTTCCCTTGACAAAACTGTTACATGGATCTGCCCCAGGCCAAAGCGCAAGGACATAAGATGACTTATTCAACGTCACTTAGTAAGCCAGTGTGTATGGTGGGACTTGAACCTGTGAGTTCATGTTTCACTATTCAGTTGTAGCCACCAGACTCATTGCCCTCCAATTATTCAAAATGACATCAATGAAACAAGGATATCATTTAAATCTCTTTCTGTGTAATGCCACCTGATGTGGCCTGGGTCGTGCCTGAAAACACTTCCTCAGATCAGTGCACTCACCCGGTTACCAAAGACATAAATAAATAAATTTATACTATGGAATCTAATTAGAATATATCACATACCATGTACTTTGTCTTCTAATATTCGAGAAGAGTATGACAGGACTATATAATTTCCTTCAGTGGTGTCATTTCAGCAGAATCATAGGGGTGGCAAAGCTCCTCCACCCACTACATTTTGTACAGGCAAATGTTAGGAAAACTTTGTTTTAGGGGTTCTAGGGGCTGCAGTAGACATAAGAATTGTAAAGACATCACTGAGGTTTCGACTGTATCCTGCAATACTGGGGCTGGCAGTATAGCCTGGCGATTAGGGTAATGAGCTGTGAATGAGCTTAGTACATCCAGCAGACCTGAGTTTGATATCCACAACCTCCACTTGAATACAGCGAGACTCTAAGCAAGTCACTTAACCTCCCTAGTGCACCCAGGTCTCCCCAGAAAACATGCACTTGTGCCTAGTGGGCTTTACCCAGTTATCAAAACAGAACAAAAAAAAAACTGGCTACCCCTACCTAAATGACACCCCAGATTCTCCTCATATGCTCCCTCTTATCGCCGGATGGAAAAGGAATATGAATTCAACCCATTTTTACTTGGATTGCCTGTAATCACTGCACGTCTCCACTTCTGCCACCGTTATCAGCAGGGTGAGCCTACGCCTATGTCAGAGTCGAGCTAGAGTGGTAAAGGGAGGAGATAAGAAGGGGGTGGGGATGATAGGAAAACAGTGGATGAAGGGAAGGAGGAGGAAGGGAGTAGAAGTAAGAAGTGGAGTGGTAGGGAATGTGGAACAGGAAACGGCAGTTCTAGGAGGAGGTGGGATGGGGGAAGGCAAGGTAGGACAAGAAGGGGTTGTGCTCAGAGGTGCAGGGCCAGGGTGCAGCTACTGGGGCTTGCCATGCCACACACCAGAGCCAAGCATAGCTGCGCTCACAGAGTAAAAGTGCACACAGAGCCAGCCAAAGAATCACAGGTAATCCATAACTTTCACAGGTGTGAAATAAGTTTATTGCTGGTGAAAATACACAACAAAGGGTAGAAACTGTGTACAGGGTAGGGGACCACAGTCCAGAGGTCCCTGCCCTTTGCTTAGCTGGAACTTCGTTAGGGAGAGAAAAAGGCAGTTCCAGCAGGAGGAGGGTTGGGGGGAAGGGAAAGGTAGTGGTATAGTCATGAAGCGCATTTACAATACCTTGCATTGTGTAGTGTGTTACTCTACACACCACTCTGCCACTCCACCCGCTGTGATTTGGTTGACCGTTTACACCACCGACCCCTGCATCAGTGCCACCTCCAATAGCATGTTTCTGGTGTCTTGCCTTGCATTTCCAGAAAGGACTGTAACACAAGGTTTCCCACACACACACACAAACCAATAATGGGACACCAAAAATAGTAACAAAAAACTTACATTTAATTAAAACACAAGAAAGGACGTGCTGTCTGAAACATGTCAGGCATAGGTTACTGTTGGTTGTGTTTTAATTAAATGTACTGTAAGTTTTTTGCTACTGTTTTTGGCATCCCAGTATTGGTTTGTGTGTGCAGGAAAACTTTTGTTAACTTACAGTGCTACTTGCCGAGTCTCCTTGCACCGCTCCCTTGTGCACACTCTATGGGACATTTATTTCCAGAAAGGAGTATACATACAGTGCCAGAAAATCAAAAGTCCACATGTGACAAATAACATTGACCCTTTACTCATACATTTATTTTATTTATTATTTATTTGAGTTTTGGTAACCAGGTAAGTCCACTGAGACAATTACAGTCCTTTTTTCAGGGGTGACCCGGAAGTGCAAAACGCATACAGTAGAGTACATTAACATATCAATGGCATTACAATGGAGAGATAAGTTGTACAGTTATACATTTTTGGGGAGGTCAATTTATAAAATCTGGGTGTCCTAAACCTGCAGTGTTTGAACTTTATGTCTGTAGTATAAGCAGTTCTCTGGGCCATCCAGAGATCTGAATTACACTGAGCAACTGCACTTTAACAGGTACCACTTCATACGCTAGACTAGTTGCGCTAGTTGCCAGTGCTGATATCATATTGAAGGGAAATAATGGTGCAGGTACCCCGGCCCCTTCCTAACCATTATCCACGTGCATGTCGATTTTGCAGTGGTGGGGCTCGAACCTGAGGGCAGTGTATGGATGGTTATAAAGGCTGTTTAACACAACACATACAATGATAAATATAAAGGTTGTATATCACTTTGGAACCAACTTTACTGCCTCCGCTGGCTCCCTCAGGTATCAGCTGAAACTCCTTCCCTTCCCCCCACTCCTGTTTTCCCTCTACTTGACTGTTCCTGTTGCATTTGGCTCCTACCCTGATGCAGGGGTAGTTGAAACTCCTTATTTTGTTGTTTCTATTTTCATTGCTGATTTTGTACTTACTCCTGTAATTAAGTTGTGTTCTTTGATTGCTCTTTATTGTAACTGTGTCTGTGCTGTTATTTGTATTCCCCAATTCCCTTCCCCCAGGTCACACCCGGGAACGAGCCTCAGCTCGGTGTGCCTTTCCCAGTCACCAATTTTCAAATAAATATGAATGCCTGTGAGGGTCTCTTTTGATGCAAAGGGAAGTGACATATCCGCAGAGATGGCATTATGGTTGGAGATGGACCTATTCAATACCTGTTTATGCAGCTGCAGTACACAGCGAGGGTCTATGGAGTTCCATCCTGTTATGTCACAAAAAGTGATATATTCCTATCGCCATCATGAATCAATCCATGTTCTCCTACTGCAGATGAGGTGGTTTCTGCTTTGTATGTATGCAGGTGAGGTGGATTCTGCTTTGTTTATATATCAGGCAGAACTAAAACAGTAAATTCATGCCATGTCATCTATTGCTAACTTCCCTGACACTGTCAGGAGGGGACTACAGTTTGGAGTGGCACAGTGTATACCGGGGGTGCACTGGTGTAGGTGGCTCAGTGTGTTTACAGTCTACAAGAACCCAGGAAAACAGCGATTAGGGTTTGCCACATTGGAACCCACTTTACTGCTCCGCATGTTGTTTGTATGGCCAGTTCTGCATCAGTGCAACTCATCTGCACCTGTCACATGCAGGCCATGTAAACAGGCCTATAGTACTGGGGATTTAATAGTGAAGGGGATTAGATGAGCTGGGGGGGGGCAGCACAAGGTAGGAGAGTGGTGTGCCTCCCAGGAATGACAGCAGAGCACATATGCTCAATGGTGCACCTACTCACGCAGGTGATAGGGGGGAAGCCACATGTGGTAGTTCACCTAGGTATCAAGGATCTAGCTGGATACCAGGTAGGGACAGTGCAGGAGAGGTTTAGAGCAGTAGGACAGGTTTGTAGGGAGGAGGCTGGGCCAGTAGCCTTCTCAGAAGTGTTGCTGGTGCCTAGCGCTGGAACAGCTAGGAAACGCAGTATCAAGGAGTTTAATGGCTGGCTGAGGAAGTAGTGTAGGAAGGATTGGATGCATAGTGAATGGCGAGGGAATCTGGGGAGATAAAAGCCTCTATGCACCTGATAGTTTGCATCTAAGCAGGAAGGGAACCAGACTACTTGGGGGAATGGACTGGGGAACATATAAGCAAGAGCTTAAATTTAAACTGAATGGGGCCCAGCAAGGGTTGCAGCAGACAGAATTTCCCAGAGGAGGGGGCAGCTAGTCCCCCCCCCAGGAAGAATACACAGAGTGGTCAGTAAGGGGAGAGAGTGGAGAGAACTCTGGGAGACATGGGTGTTTTTTTTTTTGAAAGTGGAGTGATCGTCCCACCAGGTAAAAAGCACAGGGTGGTCAGTAAAGGGGGATAGTGGGGGGAAAGAAAGGGGCTAGGGGTGAGTGTAAGCAAGGGGAGACCAAGGACAACAATGTCTTTCTACTGTACTGAAAAAGGGACGAAAGTCTCTGTAAGCCTACAGCACCTGCTTAACAAAATCCACTATAGAGGATTGTGTTTGGTTCTCCATACATAACAAAGCTATGTCTTAATTGAGAGGTTGCTGTGGCAACCAGAGACTTCGAGAGTACAGCTTGAGAGATCCCCTGGTTGCCATGACATCACATCCGGTGTTATCACGTCCTGTTGCCCAGAACCTATCTCCCCACTTTCCCATTTGCAGGTTATACCTGCTGGCCACTAGAGGGACCTATGCTCCCTCACTACTTCCTACTCCTACCTGTACAGCACTACTTCCCTGGGATCTTGCTCACCACAATGTATTGGCCCTGCCTCACGCTCTGCCTGTGCCTATCCCCACTAGCAGTGCACTTACCCACTTACCCATCTGCTAGTCCACACTGTGCCCTGGCACCCCTCTCTCCCCTTGCTCCTGAACCTCCTCTCCTGCCCCTTGGGACCTCTGTGTGTCCCCATCCCCCTGCCCTCCCCCTAGCTTTCTCTTCACCTCAGGCACATCTGGGTGTCTTCTTATTCTTGCTTTCCCCTCCTGTACCTCCCTGCCCACCCCCTGCTCCCTTAGCCTCCCTTCCCCCCCATGTCAATCGTAGGAAAACCTCTCACCATCTCCCAGCCAGGGTGTTAGTCATGCTACTACTCCTGTCAGGGAACATTCATCCAAACCCTGGCCCGGTTCCCAGGAGCTCCCCAACTCGCACCACAGGCCTATGCATGGTCTCCATGAATATCTCTAGCCTCCTAAAAAAGTTTGACTCACTACAATGCCTGGTCACATCAATTAACCCCGATGTCATCACCTGGTTGAGACTTGGCTGTCGAAATCCTCCCTGACTCCTAGTCTCCCTTCCTGGTTTCACCCTTTTCGGTCCGACCGTGTTGGGAGGCAGAGCGGCGGCTGCGCTATTTATGTCAAGGAATCTCTCCCATTACTAGCCCTGCCCACTCCATCCTTGACTCCAGGGCCCAGGCGCTTCACGCTGAAACCAACCCCTGACCCTTTAAAGGGACCCCTTTATCTGACTACTGCATCGTGTCCCCTAGGGACCAAACGCAGAGCCATTGCCTCTCTTACAGAATACCTTACCTCTCTACCTCCTTCCGCTGATCAAATTCTGGTGGGTGACTTAAATGTCAACTGGCTCAAGCCCTCCTCCTCCTCTACCCGAGACTCCTTTTCTGCAATAGACCTAACGCAACTAGTTACCCACCCTACCAGGACTAACCCCAAGAGAGGCTCCAGTACCCTGCTTGATGTGGTACTCACCAACTGCCCTAATCGGATCCCCAATGTACAAGTCCTCCCAGACTCTCTCAGCGATCACTCCCCCATTCTATTCCACTGGTCAACCTCAGTCCCCAAACCCATAGCACAGTCCACATGCCGGTGGCGTCTAATACCTGGTGGACTGATAAAACTTAAGGAACTTCTGTCCCAAATTGACTGGTCTCCTATACAGGCAACTCCTGACATCAACACAGCTCTCCTTCTTACCCAAACTTTTAATAATGCCTGTGATATCTTTGCCCAGTGTTGACCCGCTGCTCTAAAAGGCAGAATGCCCCTGGGTAACCCCAGCTTTGATCCACCAGCTCAAACATAGGGACAACCTATGGCACCGTGCCATTGAGACTGGCGGCCCAATGACAGCGGTTATATGCTGACGCCGAAACAAGTGCACTCGGGCCATCAGAAAGGCCAAGTCTGAGCACTATTGGTCCTCACTCACTGCTCATGGGGAATCCCAGAACCTTCTGGGATAACATTAAACAGTTAAATGGAGTGCACACTCCCCCACCCACCAGATCAACATTAATGGTGTGATCTCCTCAGACCCAGCCCTCATAGCCAACCACCTCAACACCTCATTCACTGACCTTAGCCCTATCCTCCCTACAAATTTTTTGACCCTCCTCCCCAGCACCTGCCGTAAATCTTTCTCACCCTTATTTTCTCCTCCGCGTGTTTCTGCCCAGAACTTAGGCCGCACCTTGTCACTGCCCTCAAGAGTAATAGTACAAGCAATGACACCCTGATCCGTGTATCCCTCGGCTGGTCTTAGACACAGTCCTTACCCGATCACATGCCTCATCAACCACTCTCTTTGCCTGGGGAAGGTTCCAACTGCCTGGAAAGTCGCCACTGTCACCCCTATCTTTAAAGGTGGTGATAGGACTGTGGCTGGAAACTATCGACCGATCTCCATTCTCTCTCTCCTCCAAGGCCTTGGAAAAAGTGGTGGCCTCTCAAATCTCTGACTACCTCTCCACCTACAATGTCCTTTGTCCTGAGCAGCATGGCTTCCGGCGGGCCACAGTACCAACACAGCCCTCCTAGAGTTCTCCAACTTCTCACTCCTCCTTAGACACTGGTTCTCTGGCTGGTGCTGTCTTCATTGACCTCTCGAAAGCTTTACACTGTCTCCCCACCCTCCTTCTTGATGCCCTTAGTCTCTCTGGTTTGCTGCTGGGCCTATCTCCTGGTGCACCAGTTATCTGTCTGACCGCACACAGCGTGTAAAAATTAATGGGACCTACTCAGACATCTGTCCTATCTTTTCTGGGGTTCCCCAGGGTTCCATTCTGGGCCCCTTACTATTCTCCCTTTACCTTAACACCCTTCCACGCTCTTGCTTGGGGAACATTCTATTGTACGCTGATGATGCAGTCATCTTTGCCTCAAATCATAACCCTACTGCCCTCCAGGACTGCTGCAGAAGTCCTTCACTGAAGCCGAGGTTGGTTCAAGGAACATAGATTGGTGATAAATCTTAAAAAACAAAACCATGTTCTTCACTCATCCCCAAAACAAGTCCTGCAACTTCAAACTCCTCATTCACTCTGGGTCCTCATTCCCACTCGAACAAGTTTGCTCCTATAAATACCTAGGGATCCATTTTGACCCCTCCCTCTCCTTCCATGGACACATCGCTGCCCTAGCCACTGCCACTAATATCCGATTGGGCATCTTACATCGGTATAAACACTGCCTCCCCCAGAGGCTCTTCGACTCGCAGTCACCTCCTCTATCCTGTCCCTAGTGGACTATGGACTGCCGGTGTATGGTGCTGCTGATCAGACCGCACTCCATAAAATTCGCACTACTCTGAATAAGGCCTGCAGGTTAATTACTGGAGCACCTAGGATGACACACACCTGTCTACTGTATGCTAAAGTGCTGGTACTTGATCTCGACGAGCGCCTCAAATATCTTACCTGTACTCTTACAAAAAAGACCCTCCTTGGGCTTTCCCCACCAGGATTGACCACCACCATACACCGCTCTGTCCCACTAGTTCATACTCGGACCTCTGGGAAAACCTCTCTTGTTATCCCTAGAGCTAGGACCTCTCACGGCCAAAGAGCCTTCAGCTTTAGGGCCCCCTCCTGGTTCAACACACTGCCCCCCTCCATCTCCGAAGCTCCAACTATATAGTGCTTCAAACTTCCTCGTAACCACCCTTATTAACACCCGATGCTGTAACTGCCACTAGTCAATGCCATACTAATACTTATGACAAAGTTTATTACTAAGCTGCTAAGGACGACATAACTCTGGTATTGTTTGCATCCATCCTACCTGTACCAGCTTGTTTGTATTTATGTCTTAATTTACTGTTATACTTATGTGTTGTACTGCTATACTGTGTATTTTGGTTTGTCTTACTGTGACAAGGTACCTTTGTAAATGAGCCTATGGCTCAAAGGTTTTCCAAATTGCTGTTTAAATAAAATAAAAACTGCGAGATTCAGACTCAGCCTTGCTTGTGTATGGAGAACTATAAAAAGTCTTTTATAGTGTTTGGTTTTCCTTACACAAATAGAGTGCATTAGTGCAGTTTGAAGTGGAAATCTTGATGCTGCCTACCGATCAGTCTGCTGTTTTGCTCACTTTACTGCCAGAAGTGTTTGAATTGTCCTTCTGTTTATCCTGGTGCCTCCAGAAAGCCAAGTCAAGTGTTGAAGACATCAGGACAGTGGGTGAGGGAGGGGGTAGTCCAAATCTAAGGTTTTGAGAAAGAAAAAATGCTGCTGTCATGATTGCTGAAGCTGTTTCTATATGTGTCAGAATCAATGAATGGAGTCACAGCTTCAGTGAGTCAGCCACGTGTAGGACATTTGATGTTGTTATGCTGCAATAGTGATGTCACTAGTGCAGCACAACAGCATTATGACATTGCGACTGCAGCACAACCTGGATATTCCAGTAATGGATTTCCACGGGCAACAGCATTCTACCATGCACTATAAATAAATACATTTAAAGAGGACAGGAAAGTATTTCTCACTTGCAGCTGTATATATAGTAATTTTTTTCAGAAATGATATTCAGTCCCCTAAATTATCTGTATTTACCAGTACCTGAATAAAAAGTGACATGAAAAACTGTATTTTGCTTGTTTCGTTTTTATGGGCAGCATTCTGTTACAGTTCTCTTCATGGAACCTGTGATCTAGAGTTTTAACTCTTTCATGGTTTGTGCACAAAACTCTGAGCAAGGTTCTAATAGGTTAACAGCTCATAATTAGCATTCTGTACACAAACTGTGGCATAGTAAGAACTCCAAACTACCAGTTCCATGAAAAGAACTGTGCCAAATATTGTTCACAAAAAGAAAAGAATTGAATGAAATACAGATTTCCATATCAGTGTTTATTCAGGTGCGGTTAAATATGGATCATTTGGAGGTATGACTTTCACATGCATAGGGGAACCCTAGCGATAGGAACGAGAAAGTAAAGCTGAAGATCAAGTAGGGTCTGTGGCGTTTGCAGCAGGTAGGGAAACTGGGCAGACTGGTTGGGCCTAGCTATCCTTATCTACCATCAAATTCTATGTTTCTATGTCTCTGCAACAGGAACATTATTAACTGATTCTAGTTAGCACTAATTTCCTGTCCCCTTTAATGAGAAGAAGAGGGAAGAGGCAGGCAGTCAAGCAGGGGATAAGGGAGGCACTTGGCTGAACAGGAAGGCAGGGAGTCAGGAGCGGCAGAGGATAGCATCTCTCAATGCTAGAAGTCTCAGGAGCACAATGAATGACCGAAGTCCATGATGGCAGAGGGAAAGGTGGATCTGGTGGAAGTCACCAAGACCTGGGCTACCGTAAACAATAACTGGGACCTCTCCATTCCAGGGTATACTCTCTATAGATGGGACAGAGAGAAAGGGAAGGAAGGGGGTGGTACTATGCATCAAGAAGGGCATTACTGCCACTAAGGAGGAAATGGGGGAAGGAAAAGTAGAGGCACTGGGTACATAGATCCAGATGGCAGCAGGAAAAAAACTTAAGATGGGGTGTAGTTTATAGGCCACATAATCAAGGTGAGGACAGGGATAGGGAGTTGGGTACCAGATAAGCATGGCAGTAGACAGGGGTGAAGAGGTGGTAATTAGAGACTTTATTCCACCTAAGGTGGACTGGAGTGTCCTGTCCACTGCCTGTGCCAAGAACCAGTTGATCCTGGATGTGGTCTAGGACAGGTTCCTGGTTCAGGGAGCAGTTGAACTGACACAAAAATGATCCATCCTCGATCTGGCAGTAACCCATGGAGATCATATCAGGGACATTGAGGTGGAGGAGTCCTTGGAGAGCACGGTCACCTAATGGTGTGGTTCTTAGCTGATATGGGGAAGGAAACAAACGCAAAGATGAGAGTGATGGATTTCAGGAAGGCTGACTATGGTAAGCTGGGAGAAATATTTAGGGGCACCTATAGTAGCTAGCTTTAAGGTAAATATGGAAATGGATCAAAAGTGGACAGTGATCAGAAAAAGGATCACAACAGCCACCAACACCCGCCTTAAGCAGAAGGGGACAATTTCAAAAGCCAAGAGAACAAGCTGGCTCAATGGAGAGGTGAGCCAGGAAGTGAGGGATAAGAGGTCCATGTACAGGAAGTATAGAAAGTCCTGAAAGGATGAAGATGAGGGGGCCTACTTAGAGAAAACTAGGGAGGCTAGTAAGGTGGTCAGGCAGGCCAAGGCTAAGAAGGGCTGCTAATTGAAGATAGATCAAGGAGGGAGAGAAAGCTTGCTTTAAGTACATCAGTGAAAAGCGGGACATGAAGGTAGGCACAGTGAAGTTAAAAATGGGAAGGGGAGGGTGGAAGGGAGTAAAGAGAAGGCAGAGGTGTTGAATGAATACTTCTGCTCTGTCTTTACTAAGGAAAACGATAAACTAGTGCCACAAGGGAGGATGGAGGAGAGGATGGGGAGACATGACAGAGGACAAGCTAACAGAAGACAAAGTTAGGAAAGGATTCATATCCCTAAAGATAAACAAGTCTCCAGGTCCACATGGCTTGCACCCAAAGGGGTTGAGGGAATTGGCAGCGGAACAGGTGGGTCCGCTGGTGGATCTGTTCAATAGTTCTTTAGATGCAAGGGTGGTACGGCAGGAGTGAAGAACCACAAATGTGGTATCATTACTCAAGAGTGGGCCTAGGGATGGCATGGGGAATTACAGGTCTGTTAGTCTGACTTCCATTGTGGGTAAACTGATGGAGACCATTCTGAAGGCAAGGCTAGTCAGGTGGTTCCTTGAAACAAACAGCTTCAGTATGAGAAGCAACATAGGCTCATGTCAGGGAGCTCCTTTCAAACCAACCCAATCAACTTCTCTGATTAGATAATGAAGACAGCAGACAAGAGCCAGGCAGTTGACATACTGCTCTTGGATTTCAGCAAAGCCTTCGATTCGGTGCCCCACAAGAGCTTGATCAGGAAACTGAAGGACCTAGGGGTGGGAAGCAAATTAAAAAGGTGGGTGGCGAATTGGCCCAGTGGTAGGACCCAAAAAGTGAGGGGGGAGCTCTCAGGTGTCAGCGAAGTCACCAGTGGGGTCCTGCAGGAGTTAGTGCTCAGCCCAGTGTTGTTCAGTGTGTTCAATAATGACATTGGGGATGACATTATAGGCCAAATCTGCCACTTTGTGTATGACACCGAGCTCTGTGGGAGGGTGGAGACAGATGAAGGGGTGAAGGACCTAAAAGCAGACCTAGCAAATCTGTAGAGGTTGTCTGGCATATGTCAGCTAGGGTTCAATGCCAAGAAGTGCAAGGTCATGCACATAAGAGGAAAGAACCCAAGGGCTAAATATATTTTGGGGGAGGGCAGTCAAGGTCATTGTATCAGAGGAGGAAAAGGACTTGGGGATAGCCATTACCAGTGACCTAAAGTAGGCTAAGCAGTGCAGAAAGGAAGCAACCATAGCTAACAGAATGCTGGGCTGCATTTCTAGAGGGTTCACGAGCAGAAGGGAAGAGGCTATACTGCCACTGTCCAGAGCCTTGGTACGACCGTACCTGGAGAACAGCATGCAATACTGGATTTCCTGCCTGAAGCAGTTCAGAGGAGGGTGACAAAGATAGTTCAGGAACAGCAGGACAGAGCTTATGAGGACAGACTGAGAGAACTCAATATGTACTCACTCGAAGAGAGGAGGGAGAGAGGGGGGATAAGACTGACACCTTCAAGTACCTGAAAGGTATAAACAAGGTGGATATTGTCAACCTTTTCCATCTTAGTGAGAACAAGACCACAAAGGGACACTGTTATAAAATGGAATGGGGGGGGGTTAAGAAGGAGTTCAGGAGACACTTCTTTTCAGAGCATGTGGTGTCCAGAAGTAACGAGTTCCCATCTGAGCTAGTCAGTCAGAAAACTGGGGGTTCAAGAAAGAATGGGACAGGGTAAAGGGAAAGGTCAGGGTTGGCAGGGAGGGAAGGGGAGGTGGGGTCCACTGTAAACTCTGGATCAGGGGCTCTGCAACTGAGCAGACTAGACAGACCAAACAACCTTATTCCATTGGCTAAGTCATATGTTCTTATTTACCTACTTTGTGTGACTTCAAGTTTCAATTTCTTGTATCTCTGTAACCAACAAACCAACAATGACCTCTTGGGGTAACATAGACTTAAACTTTGGCATCAGATAAGGATAGCCATCTGTCCTTAGAAATAAACACCTTTAACTGATAACTGACTCAGCATTACAACAGTTTCATCGGTTTTGGACAAAGCACCCCCAGACAATTCCAAGAGACAGAACTTCTCTGTGAGTTGTTGCTTAATTTGTGTATTTCTTCAGATAACGGCTCAGACAGGAAAAAGTGCAGACAAGAAAGCATTCAGGAAGTACAAGGAATCACAGAAGGAGCAGGACAGAGAACTGTATCAGTTAAAGCAAAAGGAAGCTGGGAAGGCAGTCAGAACAGCAAAGTTTCAAACCGAGGAAAAGATAGCCAACTCAGTTAAGAAGGGGGATAAAACCTTTTATAGGTACATCAGGGAGCGAAGGAAGACCAAGGGAGAGCTAGTGAGGCTTAATAAAGAGGAGGGAGGGTGGGCAGAGGGTGACTCTGAAAAGGCAGAGATACTAAACAAATATTTTTGCTCAGTATTTACAAAGGAATGAGGAGGTACCTAAAACAAACAGTAGAAACACTCTGGATACAGAAGTCGATACCAGCCCATTTACAGAAGAAAGGGTTCTGAAAGAACTCTTAAAACTGAAGGTGGACAAAGCAATGGGCCTGATGGGATTCATCCCAGAATTCTAAAAGAACTAAGGGTAGAACTAGTGACACCACTGACTACCCTCTTTAACAAATCATGGGAGGATGGAGTGGTACCGAGGACAGGAGAAGGCAGATGTGATTCCCTTCACAAAAGTGGGAGCAAGGCAGAAGCAGAAAACTACAGACCTGTTAGTTTAACCTCAGTGGTAGGAAAATGATGGAATCACTTCTGAAGGAAAGAATTGTTGAGTATCTAGAGGCCAGAGGGCTCAGGACCCAAGGCAGCATGGATTCACAGTGGAAGGTCATGCCAGACAAATCTGATAGATTTCTTTGACTGGGTGACCAAAGTAGTAGATCAGGAGGGCTGTGAACATGGCCTACCTAGACTTTAGCAAGGCATTTGACACAGTCCCACACAAAGATTAATATACAAGTTAGCCAGCCTGGGAGTGGGTCCCAAGATGACAGCCTGGGTAAAGAATTGACTGGAGAATAGGACACAGAGGGTAATAGTAAATGGAGTCCACTCTGAAGAAAGGGGTTACTAGTGGGGTACCGTGAGGAGTTCAGTATTAGGACGGTCCTCTTCAATGTCTTTATAAAGCGACATTGCAGAGGGACTGGAAGGAAAGTATGTCTCTTGCAGATGACACAAAGATCTGCAACAGAGTTGATGCACAAGGTGGGGTGGAAAGGATGAGAAGGGACTTTAAGTTAGAGGAATGGTCAAATGTATGGCAGCTTAGATTCAATGCTAAGAAGTGCAAGGTAATGCACCTGGGAAACAAAACCCAGGGAAGAGTACACAATGGGGTAGATACTTACAACAACAAAATGGAAAGGGACCTGGGGTAGCTATATCAGATGACCTAAAGGTGGGCAAGCAATGTGAGAGGGCAGCAAGGAGGGTTGAGGATACTGGGATGCATGGGAGAGGCATCACCAGTAGAAAACAGGGAGTTATTATCCCTCTGTACAGACAGTTGGTGAGACCCCATCTGGAGTACTGCGTGCAGTTCTGGAGACCTAATCTCCGCAAGGACATAGACAGGATGGAGGCTGTCCAGAGGAGGGCAACTAAAATAGTGCAGGGTCTGCACCGGAAGACATATGAAGAGAGACTTAAGGAGCTGAATATGTATAGCCTCGAGGAAAGGGGGGGGCCATGATAGAAACTTTCAAGTATTTCTAGGGAATCAACAAAGTCCAAGAGGGTAGCATCTTCCAAAAAAAGAGGTGTGCAAGAACAATGGGGCTGATTTGAAGATAGAAGGGGCAGCTCAGAGGTAATTTAAGGTATTTTTTCACAGAGAGGTTGTGGATGCATGGAGCGGCCTTCTGGAGGTTGTGGAGTCAAAAACAGTGGTGGAATTCAAGCATGCATGGGACAGTCATAAGGCAATTCTAGGGGTTGGGGGTAGGAAGAAGTAGGCTGCTGGTTAACTAGGATCTGCAGCTTATCCATTAGGTAGGGAAATGGGCAGACTGGGTGGGCTAAGCGGTCCTTATCTGCCGTCAAAATCTATGTTTCTATGTTTCTATGTAAGATGGACAGCTGTCTTTTTCTACTGACATCTTTCTAGTTTCTGTAATCGTAGACTGCTGACAATACACAGGCAAAGTACTTACAATATTACCACGTGCTAACAAACCCCAGTCTAACAGAACACCCTCTCTAGTGAACTAAATATGTGTCTCCTGTTTTTCACTGCCTTTCACTTTTCAATTGAGAAATCAGCCTCCAGCAGTGAAACTAGAGGGGTGTTGCAGAGACAGTCCACTCTGACTCCAGAGGGAGGGAGTATACTGCCCTGCTCTTTAAGTAGCTAAAATGGTTATTCCAGGATGCCCTTGGCCCTGATGTGGCCGGCAAAACAGTAGTGCAGTTTTCACAATGGACACAAGCAAAACCAGGCATAAGTAAGAAGGAAATGCTCCACCCCTGTGTCGTAGTGTTAATTCTTGCTCACTTATTTATCCACCATGCACATCTTTTTTTGTGGTGAAGCCACTTTTTCAGTGATATGGTGGTACAAAGATTACTAATGTAAAGCAAGGCAAGTCAGTTTTATTTTATGGCACAAAATCCAAGAGGCTCTGGGCACCTTACATGAAGAAAAACAGAATAAATAAAACAGAAAAAACATCAGGCACACAAGTTTATACATAATTAACAGATATGACCTGACCCAGAACAGGTGTTAAAAAGATGAGTTTTCAGCCATTTTTTGAAGGTGTTGACTTAGGGGGCTCCTCTAACCTCCGCAGGTACTGCATTCTAGAGTCTTGGTGAAGCATTCCAAAAAGGAGACCCCCCAAAGATTTAAGACAGGCTCTCGGGTAGAGCGGAAACCCACCTTGGAAGACCGGAGAGAGCAGTTGGGACCATATGGGACCAGGAGGTCTCTCAGGTAGCCCTGGTCCAATCCATGCAGAGACTGCAGATCAGCAAGCACGCCTTGAAGCTGATGTGCTACAAACTGGAAGCCAATGCAGCCCGCTGCACACCAGTGTGATATACTCAGATCAGAAAGTCCTAGCAATCAGCTGGGCAGTTACATTCTGCACCAGCTGTAGGTGACACACCAGCCTCATAGAGAGCAGAGCATTGCATTAGTCCATTTAAGATGTGATGACGGCATGCACCAGTGCCACCAAGTTGGCAGACACTTGAAAGGGTTTGATCCAGGCAATATTTTGCAGATAGAAGAATCTACTGTGGACAACCGCTAACACCTGATGTTCTGGCATCAGCTTGGAGTCCACAGTGACTCCCAGATTTCTCACCCTATCCACAGCTCCAAGTGGGATGCCATTCAAGGATGATAAAGTGACATCACTACCATTCATTGCTGCCCCACACCAGCTATGTTCCACTAGCAGCACCTCCATCTTTGTGGAATTCAGACTAAGCTAGCAGGCAGTAATCCATTTGTGGATTTCCTTAAGGCACTCATGTAGCCCTGTGACCACAACACCCCATCTGGAGCACAAGGCAAGTACAGCTGGATATCATCTGCATAGCAATGAAAACTCAGCCCATACCATCTGATAATCTCCCCCCAACTGCAGCATGTACACTGCAAAGAATGTGGGGGCTCGGATTGAGTCCTGAGGCACACCACAGCTGAGTGCATGTTATTTGAGATGCAAGACCCCAGTGCCACCAGCTGCACCCTGCCAGACAAGTAGAACTCAAACCACTTCAGCACTGTCATAGAGTTCTATAAAGTGTCTCAGCTATTCCAACAGCCCCCCATTGTACACCATATCAAACACTGATGAAAGGTCTAGCACAACCAGACTAGAAAACTGTCCACTATCTCTTGCCAGGAAGAGATCATGGTCACCTTAACGAGTGCAGTGTCAGTGCTATAACAAGCCCAGAAACCAGATGGGAACAGCTTATAGATGTCATACTGTTCAAGGAGGTACTCCAACTACACTGCTGCCACCTTTTTGATAACCTTACCCCATATAATTTTTTTTTTAATTGTTTGATGGCAGATAAGGACTGCTTGGCCCACCCAGTCTGGCCATTTCCCTACCTAATGGATAAGCTGAAGATCCTAGTTAACCAACAGCCTTCTTCCTCCTACCCCCAACCCCTATAATTGCCTTATGTCTGTCCCATGCATTCTTGAATTCCACCACTGTTTTTGATTCCACAACCTCCACAGGAAGGCCATTCCATGCATCCACAACCCTTTCTGTGAAAAAATACTTCCTCACATTACCTCTGATCCGTTCCCCTTCTATCTTCAAACTGCGCCCCCTTGTTCTTGCACATCTCTTTTTCTGAAAGATGCTATCCTCTTGGACTTTGTTGATTCCCTTGAGGTACTTGAAAGTTTCTATCATGTCCCCCCATCCCAGCTTTCCTCGAGGGTATACATATTAAGCTCCTTAAGTCTCTCTTCATATGTCTTCCGGTGCAGAACCTGCACCATTTTAGTTGCCCTCCTCTGGACTGCCTCTATCCTGTCCATGTCCTTGTGGAGATTGGGTCTCCAGAACTGCACGTGGTACTCCAGATGGGGTCTCACCAGCTGTCTGTACAGAGGGATAACAGCTTTCTGCTTTCTACTGGTAATGCCTCTTCCTATACATCCCAGTATCCCCCAGCCTTCCTTACTGCCCTCTCACATTGCTTGCCCACCTTTAGGTCATCTGATATGACTACCCCAGGTCCCTTTCCATTGTTGTTGTTGTTGTTGTTGTTGTTGTTGTTGTTATCTCCCCCCCATAGTGTACTCTTCCCCTGGGTTTTTGTTTCCCAGGTGCATTACTTTGCACTTCTTAGCACTGAATCTAAGCTGCCATACATTTGACCTTTCCTCCAGCCTTGCCAAGTCCCTTCTCATCGTTTCCACCCCACCTTGTGTATCAACCATGTTGCAGATACTTGTGTCGTCTGCAAAGAGACATACATTTCCTTCCAGTCCCTCTGCAAAGTCACTTATAAAGACACTGAAGGGGACCGGTCCTAGAACTGAACTCTGCGGTACCCCACTAGTATCCCCCCTTTCTTCAGAGTGGACTCCGTTTACTATTACCCTCTGTGTCCTGTTCCCCTGCCAATTTTTTACCCAGGCTACCATCTTGGGACCCACTCCTAGGCTGGTTCACTTGTATATTAATCTTTTGTGTGGGACTGTGTCAAATGCCTTGCTAAAGTCTAGGTAGGCCATGTCCACAGCCCCTCCCTGATCTACTACTTTGGTTACCCATTCAAAGAAATCTAATAGATTCATCTGACATGACCTTCCTGCTGTGAATCCATGCTGCCTTGGGTCCTGTGTCCCTCTGGCCTCTAATTACTCAACAAATCTTTCCTTCAGAAGTGATTCCATCATTTTCCCTATCACTGAGGTCAAAATAACAGGTCTGTAGTTTCCTGCCTCTGCCCTGCTCCCACTTTTGTGAAGGGGAATCACATCTGCCCCCCTCCAGTCCTCAGATACCACCCCATCCTCCCATGATTTGTTAAAGAGGGTAGTCAGTGGTGTCACTAGTTCTACCTTAGTTCTTTTAGAATTCTGGGATGAATCCCATCAGGACCCATTGCTTTGTCCACCTTCAGTTTTAAGAGTTCTTTCAGAACCCTTTCTTCTGTGAATGGACTGGTATCAACCCCCTATCCAGAGTGTTTCTGTTGTTTGGTTTAGGTACCTCCCCTTCTTCACTTGTGAATACTGAGCAAAAATATTTGTTTAGTATATCTGCCTTTTCACAGTCACCCTCTGCCCACCCCTCCCCTTTATTAAGCCTCACTATCCCTCTCTTGGTCTTTCTTTGCTCCCTGATGCACCTATCAAAGGTTTTATCCTTCTTAACTGAGTTGGCTATCTTTTCCTCGGTTTAGGCGTTTGCTGTTTTGACTGCCTTCCCTGCTTCCTTCTGCTTTAACTGATACGGTTCTCTGTCCTGCTCCTTCTGTGATTCCTTCTACTTCCTGAATGCTATCTTTTTCTCCCTAACCTTCCCTGCCACCTCCTTTGAGAACCATAGTGGCTTTTTACATCGTTTTGTTTTATTTGCGTCACACAAAGGCTTGTGGCCTTAGTGATGGCAGTTTTGATTATTGCCCATTGTCCTTCCACCCCTCCTTCCTGCCCATTTGCTAGTGCATTCCTTAGGCACTCACCTATTTTGGCAAAGTCAGCCCTCCTAAAGTCCAGGACCTTTGCCTTTGTATGACTTGACTCTACTGCTGTGTTTATCGTGAACCATACTGTTCGATGGTCGCTAGTTCCCTGATGGCTACCCACTTCTATATCTGTGATCCTCTCTCCGTCACCATTTGAGAGTATCCAGTCTAAGATTGCTCCCTCCTGAGTGGGTTCCAGTACTAGTTGTCTAAGGCATGCTCCCTGCAGGGCATCTAGAATGACCCCACTCTTTGATGTGGCTGCAGCAAATGCACTCCAGTTAACATCTGGCATATTCAGATCCCCCATCAGCAATATCTCCCCTTTTTCTACCATTCTAAGGATACATTCTATCATTCCCTTGTCCATTTCCTCCCCCTGAGATTGGGTCGGTATACAACCCCTGTGCGGATTGTGGTGCCATTGCCTGTTTCCAAGTTGACCACCAGTGCTTCCTCTCCTCCCTGTTTACCTTTTTGTTCTGTTGCTTTGATTCCTTCCCTTATGTAGAGAACTACTTCACTTCCTCTTTTACCCTCCCTGTCCCTCCTGTAGATTTTGTTCCCTGGTATGTTTACATCCCAGTCATTGTTCTGTGTATACCATGTTTCTGTGACTGCCACGATATCCAGATGTTCCTCTTCCATCAAGGCCATTAGTTCAAGAAGCTTGTTACCCAGACTACAGGCATTGGTACTCCATTTTTTGATGTTTTTTTCTCTTGCAGCACCATCCCTGCCCTTACTGACTTTGCTTTCTCCATTTACCTCAGTCCTGCTCTCTACTGACCTTTCTACCTCGGTCTTTACTTCATTTAGTACCCTGTTTTGGAGGGGGAGGCTGGGAAGTCCCTGCTGCTTATCAGTGCCTCCCCCCCTTGGCTAGTTTAAAAGTTTGCCAATGAAGCATTTAAACCAATCACTGAGGAGACTGGTTCCTTTCCCAGACAGATGCAGACCATCGTGCCAGTATAGGTGGGCATCCCTCCAGGTGGAACCCCAGTCCCAAATGAAGCCAAAACCCTGTGCTCTACACCAGTGTTTCAACCATTCATTGAATTGCATGGTGCGGAGTACCCTCAACTCACCCATGCCATAGACAGGCAGCACCTCCGAGAAGGATACTGTATGAGCTACTGTCTAAGGCACTTCCCCAACTCCACAAACTCCTCCTGCACTGCTCTAATCCCATGCATGGCCAAGTCATTTGTCCCTAGGTGGACAATGACATCCAGCACTGTCTTCTGCACAGCTGTTGTCGTGATCCTTAGAATCCGCTTCCTGTCCCTCCAAGCCATGGTGCCAGGCAGGCATCTTACTTCACTTTCCCTTGCTCCCCCAGTTCTATTCCCCTGATAATTGAGTCCCCCACCAGGAGCTTCTTCCTTTCCCTGCTGCGTCCTGTGCCACCTTCCTGTGGGCCTCCCCTGTGACAGTTGCCAGCAACCTCAGTCTCCACCGTGTGTGCCTTCATAGGGAAACAATGCTCTACCAAAATGGCATATGGATTGTGGAGTGGTATGTCTGAAGGGGTGCACCTCTGTTCCCCGACAGGGAATGTTCAAAATGGGCCTGTAGTTACTGAAAACATCAGGGTCCAAAGATGGTTTCTTTAAGGAGTGGCCTCACCATTGGCATTTCCAGTGTGGCTCGAAAAATACTCTCCCTCAGGGAACACCTGACAATCTCCATGAATATCAGACCCAGTTCTACCCAGCACTCCAAAAGGGAGGCAGTATAGCTCAGTGGTTTAAGGCTCTGAGTTGCAAATCTGGAAACCTGGGTTTGAATCCCACAGCCCCCGCTTGCATACTGTGTGACCCTGAGCAAATAAATTAACTTCCCTGTGCTCCCAGGTTGCACCTATAAACAAGCGTTCAGCTCAGTGTGTCTCACCCGGTTAAACAATTTGAAAAAAAAAAGAAATCTGGTAGGTTCTGGATCCAATATACAGTACGTAGGGTGCAATCCTGAAACCACTAGAAAGACCTCTTCCACCAGAACTGTCTCAAACTCATTCCACTGATATGGAGTGACATCACTCACCATCAAATGAACACTGCTTGTCCATAATAGACCACCTGACAAGATCTGGGCAGAACAGAGGATACATTATCATAGAATCATAGAAATTTGATTGTCAGTCCAACCCTCCCCTTTCACATACCCCACTCCCTACCTAGCCCATCCTACCCCCAATACTCAGTCCCATATGTCTGTCCCATGCCCTTTTAAAGAACTGATTGAACTCTTTGCACTTTTCTGCAGAAAAAAAAATGTTCTCCACTGAAGACAGGGTAAGAGTTATCCTTGCTTACATAGTCTGAATGTACTGCTTTCCCAACACAACTCTTCCCAGAAATTGATTCACATAATATGTAGTATGTATGGCAATATTAGTTTTTTCCTTTATATCTTTATACTCCTCCTGATGCCCATCGGCTCCCTACGCCTACAGACCTCTGACGCCACCACTTCTACCCTCCAGATGCACCCTCTCATTTCCAGTCCTGCAGTCCAAACCAGACCTCAACCATCTCATCCCTGGGCCAACATGTACCTTCCAGGGACCCCCTCTGACCACCATGGTGGGGAAAGACACCTGAAACCTCCATACTTCTTCCATTTGACTGGCTTGTTCCTGCTAGGAGCCTCCCCATGGTCTAAAGGAGGAGCGAACACAGTGCTGGGTAGAGGCTGAGGGGCTCCTTTGCTGGTGCACTGGGGATTAGTTGGCATGGGAGGGACTACAAGGCAGTCATCTGGCACACACCAATGCAGCAGATTTTCCTCCTGTTTCTCCCTTCCTACCCACAATGATGCTCACATTGCAGCTGACTCAGAGAGGGTACCTAACGGCACATGGTCATCCATACCATCAATACCATGCAACTACCAGGAAGCACTGCAGAATGATGTAGCATCAACCGGTATGCACTCCCTATGGCGACAATTTTATCGCAACTGACACTACATCAACAACAGCGACAGGTCGCTGTAGTGTCGGCAAGGGACCCTGGCACTGTTTTCTGGGGATCTTGCACTCCCTCCCTGAATCAACCCAGCTCAGAGTTGATTACTCAGTTATGGGGTAGGGCAGAGCCTCTGCATGGGGTTTCGGTAGGCTAAGAAAACAGAGTTCAGTGAATGCCTTTATGCCGATCGCAGAAACCGTCGACATAAAGGTACCGCTTGCACAGTCGATCAACCGCAAATTTGTTGTCCGACTGTCATGGATCCACATCAACCTAAGTACTCCAGGAGGAGCACCTCCATAAGACTCTCTGAACCCTTTCCTACCAGCCTCCACTCCTGATGTCCAGAGATCAGGGTCTGAACCTGGGTCACCACCAGAGTGACCTCCTATCGCTCAGTGCTATGGAGCTATGGCTTTAATACTGTATGCTCTCTTGAGGTGCAGCCAACTTCCTGTAGAACTGGAACTGCTTCTTAAGTACCATATCTAGCTGGTTCTTGAGTGTCACTGGCATCAAGAGTGACCCCATGATGCTAGTTCTGTACCATCTGTGACCAGGCACAGCGTGGGTTGCTACAGTGTGAAAAGGGAAAAATGTATTGGGCCATGGAGAATGACTTCCTCCCCTCCTCAAGATGCCAACAGACTTTAGTCTCAGATTGTTGTAAAACAAGGCTTGGAACACAAGCCCAAGCAGTGGCAGGCAGCCAAAAGGGGAAGAGATATCCTTGTTTCAGCTGCCTATCACCATACCTTTCAACTATCCCACATTATGAGGGACGTTTCTCATTTGCCCTCTCAAAATTGCTCTGACCCATATCCATCCCACATGGCAAAGATGCTGCCCTCATAGAGAAGGTGCTGTAAACTCATATATTAAAGCAGAAATTCATTATAAGATGCTAAATCAAAATTAAACTTTGCACAAATAAAAGCATTGGCTTCCAAAGTGTTTGGAGCTTGTACCTCCATGTTTGATGATGTCTCCTACATTATAAGGGCTGGTATCCCATCTTGTCCCACATTTTGCATGTCTGTGTCTCACATTTCAGTAACAAAAAGGTTGAGAAGTATGCCTATCACTGCTTTTGTTTGTTTCAAGCCTCCTTTTAAAGCCACCTGTGACTACAGTCTATGGCCAGTCATTCCTCCCTGAGACTCCCTGCACACACATTTGAATCCCAGGGAGGGAGGCCCACTGTGGAGAGGAAAAGCATGGGGATGTACAGGGGCAGAATCTAAAGGAAGTTCCAAGATATCCTCAGTGGTGTCAGTGTGGGAGTCAGAGACAGGGGCAGACAGGTTTGTTGGGTCTGAGCTGGAGGAGAAAAAGGAGACTTGAAAAAATACCCATGTCACTGTAACAGCACAAGAAGTGATGATGCTGACGAGGCATCGAAATAGTGGCTGTCTTTGTCAGACCACCATTGTTTCCCCAGTCAAGTTGATGTAATGGCCACATACTCGTGGGCATCAACACAATCAAACAGAGAAGAGTTGTTGGATATGGTGACCTCAAACTAACAAAAGCCACCAAACGTTTTATGTCACTACCTCACACATTGTCAAAGGCCTTTGATGAAGTGTAACACAGCAATGAGAAACATTAGGGGACTGTTAGGAGTGGTGCTTCTCCTTGTTTCTTTGTACCTTAATAAAATATTAAGTGCTCCAATACTGCCAGGACGTTTTTCGCTTCCAGGATGTAGTAGCCCTACTCTTTTGTTTGTTCTGTATGTGTTACTACGTGGTGGTTTTGTCCAACTGATGCTAAGATGGTTTACACTTCCCCTTAAAACTACATGCAGGAACATGCCCTGAAGCTTAGCAGTCATAACCTCAGAGGTAAAATTAGGAAGTGCTTCTTCTCCCAGAGGGCAGCAAATCTAGTGAATCTGTGGAACAGCCTACCAGGGGAGACAGTGAACATGAAGACAGTATGGACCATCAAGGTAAACCTGGAAACATTCCTGCTTACCAAGGGAATCACAGGGAGGGTACAATGGGTAGCAGAGTGGGAGGGGAATGCCAATAAATTAGTACATGTTAGCAAAGCATACTTGCTAATCCCTGCGTATGAAGTTGGGGAGGGGTGGATTTGATGGCCCTTAAATCATCCTGACCTTAAATTACTGTATTCAAACAACATGAAGTCTTGCTGTATTCTGACAATTGCAGTGATTCCCAGCCTTTGAACTGCCCCGGAGAACAAAGAGTTAGCTTTCTATGCAGGGCATAGAATGCTGAGCTCGAGCTCAGTTGAAGTCTCTGTCTGGAGCGATTCAAACCTAAACTGTCAGATTCTTTACTCCGCCTCACTGAACAGTTGCTCCGGAGATTTCTCCTTCAGCTCAGTTCGAAAGTCGGTTAAAGTTTCAGTTTTCATCAGTTTTAAAACCGAAAAGTATCCGCATAGTCGGTTCAGTCTCTGTCTGTGGTGCCGTGAGTACTAGATAGGAATTGTTCTGTTTTTCTGTGTGGAACTTGTAAAAGTGTGGCTCGGTTCGGCTGAACTGGCCATTTGATAGTGAAATTTGTGTGTTTTACTTAGTGTGTGGTTACTGGTTCTTATCAGTTCTAAAAAAAACATCTTTTGAAACAGTTTTTTCCAACACCCGTGACATGGTTAGGAACCGATAAGGGAGTCTTGCCTGGTGGTTGCCGAAAAAAGGGTAAGTTTGGTTAGGTTGGCCATGTCTGAGAAACCCAAGAAAAAAAACGGGCCCACTAGGTTTCAACACTGCAGTGAGTGTGGGGAGGTCTCTGCTAAGGATGATCCCCACACCACCTGTGTTTATTGTCTGGGGTTTGACCACCTCGATTCAGACTGCCAAATATGTAAAAACTTTCCCAAATCTACCCTTGAGAAGAGATTAGGTAGACTGAGGGAAAAGGAGGCTGAGAAGTCCTCTAACCCAGATGGCCAGCCCGGTTTGGTTTCAACCAAACCAGAAGGAGTGCCCTCTGACCAGGGTGATACTTCTTCGGGCAAAAGGAGAGCCAATTCCGAGGGATTGTTCCGACAAAAAGAAAACGCAAGGACAAATCGACCAGTTCAGATCCAGAGGTTCATGTTCTGACCGCCGAAGAGATAGCCAGAGTGATTCAGATTGTGGAATCGCTCTGTCCGGTTCTGACCGATCCGGCTTCTTCTGGCAGGGGTTCAGTTCGGTTGGTTCCCTCAGTTCAATATTATACCCTTGAAGATTTTTATGAACCGGAATTTGAAGAGGAAGGGGAATTTGAGGATGATGATGTAAGTGAGGGTCTGGATGTGCCTGTGGAACCGGACATCTCCCCAGACAGACCTTTAGGTGTTTCCCTTCCTAGGCTTTCTGAGTCCCCTTCTCACTTTATGTTTTACGGAAAGGTGACTGAAACCCTCCAGCTTCCTATGGAGGAGGCTGTGGAAGATCAAGAGGAGCCTGACTATGTAGAGATGATTTGACATCCCAGAGTCCAGGAGACTGTCTGTTCCCCTCCACAAATCTTTTGGGAAACAGACACAAAAAATTCTAGTCTCCTAACACTATACCTCCTGTGGATAGAAGAATGGACAAGAGGTATACACTTTCAGGCTCAGACATGGAGTTCTTATATCAGCAATGCAGCCATGTTGGGGTAGTGCAGGCTGCTGCCAGTGACAAGGCAAATATTCCCTTGGCTTCACACACCCCTGACAAGGACTCCAGGAAGATTGATGCCATGGCAAAGAAGCAGTACATGGCATCTTCTTTGGGACTCAGGCAGGTGAATTACATGGCCGATACAGCCAGGTACCAGAAGTCCAGGTGACACTGTACTGGCACTGGCTAAACAGGCCTCCCCCAGCTAGCCAAGGAGCTGGAGGCAGTGGCTACAGATGGGATTGAGGCATCTAAGGTTCAGTTTCATGCTGCTGTGGACTCTAATGATGTGTCATCAAGAGTCATGGCTACATCTGTGGCTCTTCAGAGGATGGCTTGGCTCAGATGTACTTAGCTTTTGCAGGACACCCAGGCTAAGGCCATGGATTTTCCTAGTGGGTAATTCTCTGTTTGGGGAGCAGACAGAGAATTACATGAAAAAATGGATGAGTACAGGACCACTTACAGGAGTGCTCAGGCCAAGGAAAGGCAGGCAACTCTTAAAGGCAGCAGTCTAGGGCAGGGCAGGCCTTTTCAAATGCCTTTTACCAAGCACAGGCCTCCTCTTCCTTTTCTCAGAGGGGTTCTTCAGAGGGAGAGGCAGAAGGGGATGAGCAGGGCTGCATCCACTCCTCAGCTAAAGCCCCTGCCAAGCAGACACCCTGATGGGCCTGCCTGGGTCGACTCTCCTATTCCAGTAGGGGGCAGGCTGGCTTACTTTGTCCAGGACTGGATGTCTATTACATCAGACAAGTGGGTCCTGGAAGTAGTAAGCCAGGGACTGGTTCTCAGCTTCAAAAATTTCCAAAGATGAGAGCCAGATCTTTTCCACCTACAAATCTCTTGGAAACCCTTGCCCTAGAGGCAGAGGTTTCTTCTCTCCTAGCTTTAAGAGCCATAGAGAGAGTACCTACCCTACACTGGGGCAAAGGACTGTACTCCAGGTACTTCCTGACCCCCAAAAAGACAGGGGAGTGGCGACCCATCCTAGACCTAAGATATCTAAACAAACATCTTTTAAAACCAAAGTTCAAGATGATAACTCTGGAAATAATCCTTCCCTCTCTAAGGCCAGGGGATTGGCTAGCCTCCCTGGACCTCAAAGATGCCTACTTTCACATTCCCATCAGGTGCTCCCACAGAAAGTACCTCAGGTTCAAGTTGCCCTCAGGCCATTATCAGTTCAGAGCAATGCCCTTTGGCCAAACCTCAGCACCACAGGTTTTCACAAAGTGCCTGGCAGTAGTAGTTGCCTTTCTAAGAAGGCAAAAGATTTCCATTTTTCCATATCTGAACTATTGGCTAATAGTGGGTCAGTCTCCAGACCAAGTCAAGTCTCACCTGCAAGTGACCCAGCAAGTGCTCACTTCTCTAGGATTTCTTCTCAACCTTCCCAAGTCAGTTCTTGAACCAGTCCAGCTTCTTACCTTTATAGGAGCAGAACTGGACACACTCAGAGCAAGAGCTTTTCTTCCTCTAGAAAGGGCAAGGGTTCTTATGGAACTAGCTTCTTCCTTCAGCCTTCGGGTATCTTGACCAGCAAGGCATTTCCTCCAGCTCTTGGGCCACATGGCAGCTTCAACAGCAGTGGTCCAAGGGGCAAGATTCTAGATGAGGGATATTCAGTTCCATCTGAGAGCTTTCTGGTCTCAGAGGAAGGATTCCCTTACCAAACTGATCCCAGTGACTCTGACCTTGATCCAAGCCCTTCAGTGGTGGCAGGATCAGGACAATTAAAGACAAGGTGTTCCTTTTGTTACTCAGCCTTGTTCAGTGGTTCTTACCATGGATGCTTCTCTCCTGGGCTGGGAAGCCCATCTGGGGTCCCTCACTGCCCTAGGGCTGTGGTCCCCCCAAGAATCCCTTCTCCACATCAATCTTCTAGAGCTCAGAGCAGTTTTTCTGGCTGTAAAAGCTTTCTCACAGTCAGTACAGAACAAGGTGGTTCAAGTCAGAACAGACTACACCACCACCATGTGGTACATCAACAAGCAGGGAGGCACTTGGTCTACGGCCTTGTGCACAGAAGCCATGAAGTTGTGGTCCCTGGCTTATTCCCTGCAAACCTCTCTTATAGCAGTTCACCTTCCAGGCAAGGACAGTGTGCTAGCAGATGCACTGAGCAGGATCTCTCAGGGCCATCACGAATGGGCCCTGGACCCTCAGGTGTTGAAAGTGATTTTTTCAAGGTGGGGCACTCCAGAGATAGATCTCTATGCAGCCCCAGACAATCACCAACTCCCTCTCTTTTGTTGTAGACCTCCAGTCTTGGGCTCAGTCCCTCTGGATGCCCTGATCCTGAATTGGGAAGGGAAGTTTCTGTATGCCTTTCCCCCCTTCCCACTCCTGTTCAAAGTTTTGGTAAAAATAAGGTCTCAACTTTGCAAGGTGATTCTGATTGCTCCAGATTGGGCCAGACAGCCCTGGTAGCCCCTGTTGCTGTCCCTAGCAGTCCATCTTCCCCTGTCTCTTCCCAGGAATTACAACCTGTTAACATCCTCTCAGGGAAGGATTTAGTAACCCAATCTTCAGTCTCTCAATCTCAAAGCATGGCTCTTGAAGAGTTAGAGTTTGCAGATCTGCATCTTTCCCGAGGGGTTCTGGATATCCTCAAGGCTTCTCGAAAGCCCTCCACCAGAAAGACTTACAACTCCAAATGGAAAAGATTCAGCATTTGGTGTTCTAAGAAGCATATTTCTCCAGACACTGCTGGATTGCCTATGGTTCTGGATTATATGGTCCATCTTAATGGCCTAGGCCTCAGACCAGCTACTCTCAAAGTACACTTGTCAGCTGTTTCCGCGTTTTTGTCTGTGGGGAAGTCTTCCTCGCTATCTTTCCATCCCGTGTTCTGTACATTTTTTAAAGGATTGCTTCACACCAATCCTCCTTTTAGAGACCCTGCCCCTGCCTGGGATTTGAATGTTTGCATTGCTCAACTTATGCAACCCCCTTTGAGCCTATGTCTTCAGCAGAGCTTAAGTACTTGACTTGGAAAACTGTGTTCCTGGTAGCCATTACCTCTGTCAGGCGTATCAGTGAATTGCAAGCCCTGTCAGTGGAACCTGATTTTATTTAATTTCACAGAGTTAAAGTGGTCCTTAGAACCAATAGAAGGTTCTTGCCCAAAGTGGTTTCAGACTTCCATTTAAACCAGTCTATGTCTGTCCGTGTTTTCGTCACTGATCATTCTTCCTCAGGAGAGAGGAGGCTACACAGTTTAGATGTCAAAAGAGACCTTAGTTACCACATAGAGTGTACCAAGGGTCACAGATTTGACTCCCTCCAGTTGTTCCTCACTTATGGAAAAGTGAGAAAGGGCAAACCTGCCACCAAAGATCTATTGCCAGGTGGATTGTGTCTTGTATATAATTCTGCTTATGAAAAACTGGGAAAAACTCCACCCTCAGGCCTGAGGGCTCATTCCACAAGAGGTACATCTGCTTCCCTGGCTGCTGCCAGGGATATCCCTCTCTTAGAAATTTATCAAGCAGCCACCTGGAAAATACTCCATACCTTTACCAAGCATTAATCTCTGGATATCCAGGCTAGGAGTGATGCTCGGTTTGGCACAGCAGTACTTCAAAGCCTATTCCCAAAGTAGGTTATGTCCCTCCTCCTTAGAGGTATTGCTTGGTAGTCTGCAATTGTCAGATTACAGCAAGACTTCATGTTGTTTGAAGAAAAAATTACTCACCTTAGTAATTATGTTTCTTTCTAATGGAGTCTTGCTGTATTCTGACCTCCCTCCCTGCCTCCCCTCTCAGAACCTGTTTTTTGGAATTGGGTGGGCAGGTGCAGTGTTGCACCCCAGGGGTGTTTTTTGCTTGCATCCTCCTCCTTTTTGTTTGGGTGCTGATTTATTATTGTTATTTATAGTAGATTGGTTTTTAGTTTTTGGGTTTCCTGACTTGAGTCTTCCTTGGGAATCCAAAACTTTTTTCAGCCAGTTGGCTAGTAAGAATTTTTACAATTTCCACATAGAATTTTTAGTTTAGTTGGGCTCGTAAGAATCTGACAGTTTAGGTTTGAATCACTCCAGACAGAGACTTCAACCGAGCTCGAGCTCAGCATTCTATGCCCTGCATAGAAAGTTAACTCTTTGTTCTCCGTGACAGTTCAAAGGTTGGGAATCACTGCAATTGTCAGAATACAGCAAGACTCCATTAGAAGAAACATAATTACTACGGTGAGTAATTTTTTCTTACTAAGTTTACCTTTTCTAATACTAGTTTCTGACACTTACAAAAATGCACCCTCAGCATATGACACCAGCGGCCCCATATTCCCCCAGCTGCTCTTGCGCTTTGCTTGCACTAACACCTGCACATGCCAGCAGAGATATTCAGAAGTAGCACAACCATGCTAACATCTCTGAAAACTGGGCAACAGTGGAGTGCATGTGCACAGCACAACAGTGCAGTACAACAGCACAGAGCAGAGCACAAGCGCAGCACTGAATATAGCACTGTACACAGGTACAATGCAAGTAATGCAAGCAGTGCAGATAACAGTGCAAGAGGGCGGGCGGGTGGGACGTTGGGCACCAATGAAAGAGTCACAACACAGCAGCAAAAGTATAAAAAAGTATATGCCACAAAAATGGGCAATGGCCTGTAACCAAAGAACAACAACAATAATAATGAAATACAACAGTAAAAAGACAAAGGGTGCCCACCCATGAAAGGGAAAACAAGAAAAAGTGCAACTGCCCATAAGAAAGGGGAGAAACAAAGAAATGGACACCCACCTGTAAAAGGAGGAAGAAACAAAGAATATTGACAAAAACCCATAAAAATAGGAAAAAAAACAAAGAACATGGGCACCTGCCCATAAATGGAGGGGAAAAAACAAAGAAAATGGGCAACTACATGTAAAAGGGGTATAAAAAAGAAAATAAGCACCAGCCTGTAAAAGGAGGAAAAAAATGGAAAATGGGCAACCACCTATCAGCCAATGTCCATAGCCACAATAGGCTGCAGGTGGTGGTGGTGGCTGCTGTCACCGAAGTGCCACAGCAAGGTCCTGGATGTCCCTCATGTTATCCTCAACACACCTCACCTGCATCCGCAGTAGGCAGACCTGTGTCCAGAGAAGGTAGTTCTGGCCCTCTCTCAGCATGGCATACCAGCACCTACCTGCATCACTTCAGGTACCTCTGGAAAGAAATACACCTAACTTAGCCAGCTGTGCTGACAGGATGAGGGACAAAGGACAGGAGCAGCATAATGTGCAGAACAGATGCATGACCAGACGACACATGAGCCAACATGCCACACACTGGTCATACAGCCACACTGGAATGTGTGTGGCATACCAAAGACAGCACTGTGTACCTGAACAGTATAGGACTGCATATACAATGAATATGCCATCCAGCAATGGAGCTGGACCAAGCTGTGCAAGGAACATAGGACACCGGCAGAAATGCCAGATGTGAACATGCAGCACATGCCACAGGAACACCAAGGCTGAGTGCACTAGGCAGTGTAACAGCCTATGTGGCTGTAAGTCTCACCCACACATCCAGTGTCCTGCAGACCAGGCATCTAGCACACAGGCCCACATAGGTGTGTAGGACAATGGATATTCAGGAGCCACCCTGGCCAGCAGCAGGGTCGGGGCTCAAGCACACACACTAGTGGTACACAGAGCACAGCTGTATATGGATGAGACTGCCATGCAGCTGCGTGTGCAGCAGTGTGGTCAGTTAGTGAGCACCTGACACTATACTGCAGTAACTATAACACCAGCATGAGATGCAGAGCTGCCTGTATGCACCCTCTGTCCCAGCAGATGCCGGTCCTACCCTAATGATAGATGGCCCACTCTACAGAGGCTGTGCAGGTCATTGGTCTGGTGACACCCCAGTGGTTTTGTAATGTACATATGGCACTGCCCACATACTGTGGAATGACCTCACAATGGACATCACTGTCTTAGATAGACACTACCAACTATGCATCAGAATGCCATGCTAGGGTACATTCAAGCCCCATCAATGACTATCTTGGCTGTGGACTTCATGCCACATAGGGATGACTGTGGTGAGATACAATGGCATGGAACCCAGTGCAGATGGTACTGGAGATGACACCACTGTAGGCAGGCTGCCATGGGTGCTGTATGCCATATATGGCTGTCACAGGGGTGTGCTGGTACAGCAGAGGTCGGTGCCTGCCACTGCCAGACAGATACGCATACATAGGCCTGACCAGTTAGCACAACAGATCTCACAGACAATGACAGGCATATCATCTGTGGTAGTGAACGTAACTGTCACTGCCCTGGTGTACGAAAGCTGGGGAACACACAGAGACAACATGACTGTTGCGATGATCACACTAATAGATGGCACAGTCCCTGCCACACCACAGTGTCAGTGTTGGGACAGTGCCTCAAGGGACAAGTGAGTGTCCAGAACCACAACCACCTAGATGCTACCCCCACAGGCATATGTGCAACTTGGTGAGACACACACATGAACATCCCTCTCCCCTAGCAAAAACATGCGTCATAATGTAGATACACAACACAGATTGTGAAACACATAATGCAAGGTACTTATGTGGATGCATGGCCGAGGACCAGTCAGCCCCCCTCGACTCCTACCTTTTTCCTTCATGGCTGGGCAACCCCTCTCACCATCTGGCATCCTCCCAGCCCTGTCCTTCATGGCTGGCCCTGTCTGGGTCCTGTTGTCTGTGGAAAGGGACAAAGGTGACGTGATTAGTGGCATACAGCGGAACACATGGCACATTACCATGAACCCCTAAACAGTACACACATTTATATACCAGTACTGTGCCACTACAGCCATATGTGCATGGTGGAGATGGACAGTACTATCATGGCCCCGTCAGACTAGTATGCATAGCCATGTCACAGCACACAGACAGATGAGACCAGGGACCGAGCACAGTCTACACACTACATACCAGTGTTGTAACTAGAGTCTAGCACTGTGTACACAAGACCCATTGGGTGCCCTGTGCCACTGTTCTCACCACCCCGTCCAACATTTATAAATTGATTGATTGATTGATTTATGACCTTGTTAACCGGGTAGGTTACCTGGCTATGTACCTGGCTATGTACTGATCAGAAGAGACCGAGGTGCAAAAAGGGGGGTGAAGTGGCCCTTTATGTCAATGAAAATATCAAAGTTACACAAATCCAGAATACACATAAGGAGAAAGAAGAACTGTGGGTCACCCTGGAAACAGAAAATGGGACAGCCATACGAACTGGGGTTGTGTACAGGCCTCCAGAACAGAGGGAGAACATAGACACATTACTGTTAGAACATATACAAAACATGACAGCTAAAGGGGAGGTTCTGATAATGAGAGACTTCAACATGCCAGATACAGATTGGTCAATACCAGCAGGAACATCTGCCAGAACTAGGCACATAGTGGATTCCCTGCAGGGGAAGGGCCTCAAACAACTGGTACAACAATCCACAAGAGACAGGGCTATCCTAGATCTAGTACTGACTAACAGGGAAGGGATCACAGATCTCTAGACCATCACATGGTATGGTTCAATTTGGCCACTAGAACTAAATCATCCCATTCCAAGGCAAAAATATGGGACTTTAGAGGAGCTGACTTTGATAAGATGGCTGACAGAGTTAAGCTAGCCCTGGCAAAAAGAAATACAGGTGAGGGGGTACAGGCACAGTGGGCAAGCATTAAGGATGCAATACTTGAAGCAACATCCCATTGTGTTAGAGAGAAAAAGGAAGTGCAAAAGAAGAAGGAAATCACTTTGGTTCTCAAAAGCAGTAGCAGAAAAGGTCAGAGCCAAAAGTCTGGCCTTCAGGAAATATAAGGGAACGCAGCAGGATGAAGATAGGGAGGCATGCCAAACATCCCTAAGGGAAGCAGGGAAGCCAGTAAGGCAGGCAAAGGTCCAAACAGAGGAAACACTAGCACAAACAGTACAAGAGGGTGACAAGACTTTCTATAGATACATTAGTGAAAGGAAAAAGTCCAGAGGGGGTATTGCTAAGATTAAAGGGGATAAGGGGGCATGCGAGTGTAACACCCTGTTACCCGGGGTTACTAGAATCCCAGTAAGACCTAGTGGTAGGCATGGAAGGCAGCTTGTGAAACTCCAGTTAAATGGATTTCACACTGTCTCACTCTGTTCTCAGTCTCAGCTGAGACTGAGGGATGACATCACCATAGAACTCTCGCAGCTGCATGAGCCACACTGGAATGCTGCAGTTGGAAGTTAGGATAGAATGTTGGGGATTTTTGAACAGAGTCTGTGTGTAGTCTTGAAGAGAGGAGCAGCACAGCAGTCTGTGTGTAGGCTCTCAGAGCCTTAAGCTCTGTTTTAGAGCTACTGTAAGGGAGGTGTGTGTTTCCACTGAAAGAGGAACACAGTAAGCTGATTGCGAAGTGGTGGAGACCGCTGTTACTGGTCCATGTGCCCCATCCTTGAGGGGATGGGGGTGGAAAGGTTTGCCTGTCTTCCAGGGGCAACCCTCCTGGTTCCGGCTAAGGGAAGAAGCTGCCTTTTTTCAAATTGTGCTGCAGCGCCAGAAGCTGTGGGAGAGAAATTCCTGTGAGGAATCGCCTGTGGGGCACCTGCAACCAAAGGGTGAGTTCACTCTGACAGAGGGCCTATGTTTTCACCTGAACTGTTGGAACATGGGGATTGGACTACTTAATTTGTAGGAGGTCTAGTGTAATAGACATTGCCGGTTAATTCAAGTAGGTTCAAGTCCAGCACAAAGAGTAAAGTAAAGTGGGGATTGGACTGCTTAATCAGTGGGAGGCCTAGAGCAATGGGCTGAGCCAAGTAAAAGTATACTCAAGTCCAGCACAATGGGAAAGCAAGACAAGTAGAGGAAATGTGACATACATTTAGCCTTAATCTACATTGCCAAGCTTTACAGAATGAGATGTTTAATGTCCAGTGCAATGTCCGAGTATGAATTGAGGAAGCGAGAGGTAGGAGACCCCCCATCAGTAGTAACCAAATTCACCTCTATGGATTTGCTCTGTGACACCTTTACTTTCTCTCAGGTACTTGGCCAGTGCCTGAGGAAAGTACCCAGATGTGGGATTAAAAGGAAGTTTCCCTGATAGAGCTGAGGTGCTCTTAGGTGGTTTAGGGAGCCACCAGAAAATGTTTCCATGCCATATGGAAGGTGTCCGAGTGGCCGGCAAGGGAGCCGAGCCTGGAAATCCCAGATAGTGCACAAGTTCGGGCTGTGTACCCAAAGTAGCGTGCAAGTCAGGGCTGTGTGCCCGGTGGGTTCAGAGCCTGAGGGCTGAAGTGTTGAAGAAGGGTTCTTGTTTCTCTTAATCTGCATTACCAGAAGTGTAGCCCCTTGGGGTCCGTCTATGCTTTGTTTGTCCTGCTTGGATGTGAATAAAAGCCACATTTTAGAATCCCATTCATGGTATTGGACATTACAGTTATTGCTTCCTGTGTTCAGAATTACTTGGGTGCCCCTGTGCAGAGTAGCCAAATCTAGCCCTTGTGCCGAGTAACTTATTCCTCCCTGAACCCAGTCCCCACCTGGTACTGCTGTGAGATTCAAACAGCATACCACCTGTCGTTTGCAAAAAGGCAGGGGTGGGGGCTTTACACGAGGAGGAGGACCATGTAAAAGCATCTATGCTAAATAGATGCTTCTGCTCAGTATTTACTGAAGAGAAGGTAGGGCAGGGCCCACAGCTCAGCACCATGGACACAGGGGGGAGGGAGGTGTGCACTAGTCCCTTCACAAAAGAAAGGGTCCTACAAGAGCTCAATAAGCTCAGGGAGGATAAGCAATGGGACCTGATGGCATATATCCCAGGATACTAAAGCAGCTAAGGGTGGAACTAGCAGAGCCATTATCAAAACTGTTTAGTGAGTCTCTGAGCACAGGAGAGGTCCCAGAAGACTGGAGAAGGGCTCATGTGATCCCGCTCCACAAGAGTGGTAGCAGGGAGGAGGCAGGGAACTACAGACCAGTCAGTCTTACCTCAGTAGTAGGCAAGATTATGGAGGCACTCCTTAAGGAAAGGATAGTGCAACACCTGGAATCCATAGGGGCACAGGATCCAAGACAGCATGGTTTTACAAAAGGAAGGTCCTGTCAAACTAATCTCAAAGATTTCTTTGACTGGGTAGCCAGACTGGTGGACCAAGGGGGCACAGTTGATGTCGCCTACACTTGACTTCAGCAAAGCTTTCGATACTGTTCCATATAGAAGATTGATAAATAAACTGGGTAGGCTCAGGGTGGGTCAGAAGTTAGTCAGGTGGGTGGCAAACTGGATGACGGGCAGAAAACAGAGAGTGGTGGTAAACGGTAGACAGTCAGAAGAGAAGCAGGTCACAAATAGGGTGCCTCAGGGATCAGTACTGGGGCCAGTCCTCTTCAATATCTTCATCAGTGACATTATAGATGGGCTGGAGGGTAAGGTTTGTCTGTTTGCAGACAACACCAAGATCTGCAACACAGTTGATGATCCCGATGGGGTGGGCAGAATGAGAAGAGATCTGGATAAACTAGCAAACTGGTCAGAAGAGTGGCAACTAGGGTTTAACGCAAAGAAGTGCAAGATCATGCACATAGGGAAGAGAAACCCTGAAGCCACCTATAGGCTGGGAGGGGAGTTGCTGGCAGTCACAAGGGAAGAAAGAGACTTGGGCATCATCATCACTGATGACCTGAAATCATCCAAGCAGACCACTAAAGCATTAGATAAGGCTAGGGGGATGTTGGGGTGTATTAGTAGGGGTATTACAAGTCGGAAGAGGGAGGTAATAATCCCTTTTTACAAGACACTGGTTAGACCCCATCTGGAGTACTGCATGCAGTACTGGAGACCACACCTTCACAAGGACATTAACCAAATTGAGACAGTCCAGAGAAGGGCAACCAAAATGGTGCAGGGACTGCATCAGAAAACATATGAGGACAGATTAATGGAGCTCAATATGTATACCCTAGAGCAAAGGAGGGAGGGGGTGATATGATCGAAACATTCAAACACCTTAAGGGCATTAACAAGGTAAAAGAGTCTAAAATGTTTCAACATAAGAAAAATAGCAGGACAAGAGGACACAGCATGAGATTAGAGGGAGGCTGATTAAGGGGTAATGTGAAGAAGTTCTTTTTCACAGAAAGGGTGGTGGATGCATGGAACGGTCTACCTCAGGAAGTGGTGAATATGAATACAGTGTAGGGCTTCAGACAGGCATGGGATAGGCATAAGGGAGCAATACTGATGAGTATGAATAGATAGGCCATTGACAGAGCAAACGCTGATGGCACATTCATAAGGTAGAAAAAGAAATGGGCAGACTGGATGGGCCTTGCGGTCTTTATCTGCCGTCAACTTCTATGTTTCTATGTAGGGCGCACTGGTCCAGGGGACCATTTACAGGCATGACCTGGGCCTGATAGGCACAAGCAAGTAACAGCAGCATATAACAAAAGTGTAACAACTTCACTAGAAAAAGATAAAAATTACAGAGTTTACAAGTACAGGCATGATAAGCAGGTCAAATGGTTAACAAGCAGTCTGAATTGGGACATAGCTCAGTAGGGGAGACAGTACAGTTGTTCAAATTCAGTACAGTGGTAGCAAAAAATTTAGTTGCACTTAAGGCACAATGAGGAGTTAACCTATCCCACCCCCCTCCTCCAGACACTGACGACGTCTTGAACTGGCAATAGCAACACAGGAAGGAGACAGAAATAGGCATCAGGACCAGGGGGAAGTTGGAGAGGTGGGTGTTACCTGGGGGGACAGGTGCAGCTGTCCCTAATGAGGAGCCAGGATTTAAAGTTAAGCTTAAAGGCATGAGGTGTGTTGGACGATCTGAGTGGAGCAGGCAGCCCATTCCATAGCAGGGGAGCCACAGCTGATAGGGCTTTCCCACCCATGTTAGTGGTGGTTCATGGCATTTCAAGGGAAGAGTCAGAGGAGGAGCAGAGATGCCTATGCAAGGCAAGGGGTTTGAAGAAGGCAGGTAGAGGGGAGGCAGGACCGCTTCTAATGTAAGTATCGGTGAGGCAGCCGAGTGTGAAATCAAAGCGGCCTTGCAGAGAGAGAACCAGTTTAGGGAGCGGTATAGCTCACAGTGGTGGGTGAAGTAGGGGGCGGACAGGGCAAAGTGGCAGATGCTATTGTAGGCAGTCATGAGTCATCTCCAAAGGACAGAGGAGACACAAGAGTTGACTGGGGAGCAGTAGTCCAGGTTGGGGAGGAGATTTCCTCTTACAGTGGCAATGCGGGCCTCTGAAGTCAGGAGGGGTAGGACTCATGTCAGGCTCAATATGCCGCGTAGAGTTTTAGATTTATCCTGTGAACTACAGAGTTAATATGATTGGTGAAAGAGAGGAAGGGGTCAAGTGTGACCCCCAGGTATTTGAAGAAGTGGACTGTTTCGAGGGCAGGGCCACTGGGAGGATGGATAAGGAGAGACAAGTTAGTTTTGTGGGCTCTGTTGAGGAAAGGTTTTGACCCAAACAGCTTTGCTTTGGTCTTTTTGGCATTAACTATCATCAGGTTGTCAGAGAACTAACTATAGGCAGCACAGTAGTTCTGTTTGAGGACAGAGGATAAGTGGGGAACAAATTTGTCTTAGATGTTGAGAGTCCCCACCACCACCCATTGCTGCCTTCCCTTCAGCCAGTTCATAATCCAGTTAACCAGCTTCAACCCCACCCCCATGGATTTCAGTTTTCCCCCTAGTCACCCGTGAGGTACTGAGTCGAAGGCCTTGCCGAAGTCCAGATATAAGATGTCCACTGTGTGGCCCTTATTCAGCTCACTTGTTACCCAGTCATAATACTCTATTAGATTGGTCTGACAAGATTTTCCTGAGACAAACCCATGCTGCTGCCCATCCTGGAGGCCATTCACCTGGGGAAATGACACCAGTCTCTCCTTCAGTATCATTTCCATGAGTTTACCCACTATGGAAGTGAGACTGACAGGTCTGTAGTTGCCTGGCTCATCCCATGGGCCGCTCTTGTGTATTGGCACCATATGGGCCATCCTCCTGTCCTGTGGCATGCATCCTGTGTCCAGGGAGGTGCTGAACAGGTCCGCCAGCCTAAGGTCTTTTACAAAATAAGCACAGTAATCATACCACTATAACAGTAGGGGTGGATATCATACCGTGGGTGTAACCAAACACAATGGCAGGTCTTCGATTGGCACACCCACTCCAGCACAGTTGTAAATCATGCATTACATGGAGTACGTGTACCTGCACCCATCCTACATATTATGGACAGTGTACATGGAACAAATACTGGCTGCGGCAACATGCTATTCTGCATACCTAACACCTTAGCTAGAAGTACACCCCAAAGCGCAGGACATATTCATCCACCCTGACGTAGTGATCACGTCAACGTTGTATCACACACCGTTGGTTTTAGGGAAAGCAGTATGCCTCCCAAATCCACAGCAATTCCTGTACTGTACAGGGCCATGGGGGCATCTGCAGGAACAGTGGTCCCATAGACCTGCATTGGCTATATAGCACAATACAGCAAATCTGTTTCCATAGGAAATAGTGTATTCAACACGTAAATACAAATACAGATACATTGCCCTGGAATCTCAGAGAAAGTAACAAAGCAGTATTGGAGCTCTCATGCAGTACTGTACACCAGACACCACAGCAACCATACAGACTGCAGACTGTACTCGCCTGGCCGTGGCGCAGCATCACTGCTGACCCTGCCCACAGCTGCTGCAGGCACTGTGGCTCCCTCCAACTCAAGTTGCTTTACCTGTGGTGGCACTGGTTGTCCATCTGGGTAATGCCCATCCTGAGGGCCAGGCGCAGCCCCACAGAAGCCCAGACCTTGCTCCTAGGCCTGTCGGATGCCTCTCTCTCCCCCAGCGACAGCTCCTTACCAGTCAACAAAAAGATCCACCAGACTGGCCAGCTCCACAGCCAACCAGCTGGTGCCCCTCTGTCTTGTCCCTGACCCTCTTGCTCCTGTCTGACATGATTTCTGGTTATGTCTAGTAGTTCCTCGCAACTCCCCTCTCACACCTCCAGCTGTTCCCTGGCCTGTCTTGGCTGTACTGAGTAGACCAGGCGATGGTGCTGTACATTTGGTGTTTACACTGCACTAACATCAATTTACACAGTGCTATGAGTATTTCTGGGTGGGAGCTGGCTGTCTGCACATGGACAGCAGTGTGATTTCTGGGTGCAGGGTGCACACGCGAACCACCATTCTGCACATGCACAATGCCACAGGGCAACATCATAGCATGCATGCCCACACAGCATTAAGAGGTCAGCAGATATCGCGTGACATCATGTCCATGCCACACTTGGCATAGCGCTAGTGCAAATGCTGTGGCATCATGATAGCACTGAATGCAAAGCTGCAATATTCAAACACTGTATGCAAAACACCTCATTTCACAGTCTGTGCCCTAAATCCACATTCATATTCCATTACTGGAATGTGTTCAGTCATTTGCATGCCTAATTGAACCTGGATCATACAGAAAGGAACAGACAGCTGCCAGCCCAGTGGTGTGGAGGACTGAGGTGCTTGCGTCTTACCTGTCACCACACCAGAGACCCAGGTTCAGGAACAACCTTGGATTGCTGGAGATAAGCCGGGGGGAGAGGATTAAGCATTCCAGGGACTTCTCTCCTTTCCTTGAGAGGGGTGACAAAACTGTTTTTGCCATTCACTGCCACTTGGTGGAGGCCCAGAGGTAGTACAGACTCCGAGAGACTTTGAAGGAAGGGGGACCACAGTTCCACGGCTTGTGTGACCCCCCCAGCTACAGGGAGTCTAGGGAGAAAATCGGAAAATGGAAGGCAGGTAGGCTTAATGAAACCCCGTTTGCTCTCCCTTGGCATGCATCACCACTTGATCCCCGAGGCACTTCTGTATTGTGCTCTGGGGGAGGACATCCCTCCTTCCTCTGGATTAACCATGGGGGGGCACAATCCATGGAGGATTTAAGCCCTTGAGACCCGGAGAGGCAGTAGCCAGTCATGGGAGGCAGAGACGGAGCTGTATAGCCACCCACCTGGCCTGAGAACAATAAAAAAAGTTTTATGGCAAAAAAAAAGGAGCAGACAGCATTACACAGCTCCCACAGAGGTACTGCAGGTGGCTAGTGGCAAGTGTAGCTTGCAATGGCCTACAACAGGGACAGCTCAGTGCAGTCCATTTGCCCCTTTCCAATAGGTATCATGATGGAGGAGAAATGCAACAGGAAGAGAAGGTTTTCGGAGGAGGAGTTAATGGCCCTGGCCCATGCTTAGTGGCCAGAGAGGACCTGGTGGACCATTGCAGGGGGACCAGGAACAAAATATCTAAGGCCTGGCTGGAGATCACCAAGTTGCTAAATGCCCTGAGAGGCAGGGAAGGATGGTGGAGGACGTTCAGAAGAGGGCTGGTGACCTGAAATGAAGGATGAAGGACATTTTACCCAGGGCCTGGTCTGACCTCAAACAACACTGCCTCTAGACCCAGCAGAGGTGCTTGTGTCTGGCACACTGCATCCTGTTGCCATAACAAGAGTCCCTGGAGGTGGCTGTCAAAGTCAGATGGGACCGACCCAGCTATCTGAGTGACTGCAGTAGCCCCAGCACACTGAGGTCGAGTGTACATATGTATCTGTGGTGTTGGTGGTTGCAAGCTTGTTGGAGTGGGGGGGACACATACCATAGTGACTTAGGCCACAGCTGGCAAAGCACAGAGGGCAAACACAGGATGTACTGCACAAGTCTGTGTTCTGCAGACACTTCCTACCACAGCCCAATGCATGCATTTTGCATTGGCTGCGGTACACCATGCACATGGGCCATCACTGCTGCATGCACTTTCAGTGATGGTGTACCTGTTGGATGGGTTACACAATGGGGATAGGCCACATGGTGTTATCCAGGTATTCTGGTAGGATGTGCATCTACAGGGAAATCCCCTACTCTGTAACATGGGTGTCATATTACTGTGTGATCACTGGTGATGGCCATGCATGTGATGTGTAAAGCATTGGGGGCATATAGGCACTGCCCTGCATGGGCGGCATAGGTGTGTGTGTGTGTGTGTGTGTATACACAGTACACTGGGCCTGCATACGGGCATGCTCCAGTCACAGGTATGTACATTACTTGATAGTCTCCCTTTCTTCTCTCAACAGCCCAGTCCTTGGTAGCGGACATCGTGGAGGACAACCATCCAGGGCCATCCAGAAGGATGCTGCCACTGCAGCTGACACCTGCTGGGGTACAGGAGGAATCAGACAGTGATGTGGAGACATACGTGGGGCAGTGGAAGTGGCATGATGACTACGGGTCCAGCTTTCACCCAACCAAGGACACCATCCCTGCTGGCCCCCCAATGGGGCCCAGCCACCTCCTCCCTGGACCAACCACCATTGTGCCACCCCAGCCCCATGCTCCTGGCACAGCCACTGTTGTGTCCCCAGGCCACTCCCCCAGGCCAGCCACCACTGTACCACCCCAGGCCAATCCTCCAGTCCAGCCACCTCTGTGTCACCCAAGGCCAATCCCCCTCGCTCAGCCACCACTGTACTGCTCCAACCCAATATTCAAGGTGCCACCCCAACCTACACAATGGACCAGGGTGCAGCCCAACTCTGTGGAGTGGGGGGTCACCCCATGGCAGACATCTCAACATCTGGCCACCCCCCACAGTGCAGGCACATGTATGCCCATAACTCCCAGTACACCTCACACACCAGCCAATGGGGGCCATATGCCACACACCCCTGGCCATGGCCTGCTCCTCAGAGAGGGAAATACTCCATGGGGCCATGGCTGTGGGTGACTGATGCCATCCCCACACACATCCTCCAGTGCATGGATGATGTCCCCCCCACTGCCCACCAGGACACATCAGGTGTGCCTATCCCATGCCCATGGTGGGGATATGGGATGTACATAGAGGTGCTTGTCACACCTGTGCCCTACCGCAGCTTTGCCACCCCATGCCCCCCACCATAAACCATGTTTTCCACTCCAACACTGACCCCCCTGGCCTGGATGGTTATTATTTAGTTTGAAGTCCCTTTGCCCTGCCTGAATGACTAGTATTTTGTTTGCATGCCCTTTCCCTCCATACACCTGGGTGGCTATTATTTAGTTTGAATCCCTTCCCCCCTTCTGGATGGCTAGTATTTTGTTTGCATCCTTCCCTCCTGGATGGCTATTATTTAGTTTGAATCCCCCTTCCCCCTACCTGGAGGACTACTATTTTGCTTGAATCCCCTCCCCTGCACCTGGATGACTATTATTTAGTTTGTAGACCCCCTTCCTGGATTGCTACTTTTTTTTTACTCCATGTATTGTTTCAACATGCTTTTTCTGTTACATTTCTAATATACTAATAATACTGTTACACCATTACTATCTCACGTGTGATGTGTAGTCACCCTCTGGGTTCATACAGGTCTGCAATGAGGTGGTCTCTGTATTCTCCAGACCTCCTGGCCATCCTGGGGTCACACCTATCAAGCTGCCCCTGCTTCCACAGTCCACTGGCTCTGCATCCACTGCAATGTTTCCCGCTGGGACCAGCAGGCATATTATGTGGTTCAGTGCCATGTTGTCTAATATGCAACAGGCAAGGAACATGGCATAGACCATTGAGAGTCATATTGTAAGGTACCACCAGAATTGTCGAGGCATCCGAATCACATTTTGAGCAGGCCAAAGACCTGCTCAATAATCTTGCATGTGTTGATGTGTGCCACATTGTACTTCTCTGCAACAGATGAGGGTCATAGAACACGTGTTAGCAGCCAGAGATGCAGGGGTTATACACTGTCCTCTGCACAGGCAAAGGGCACTGATTAGTGACATCAATTGCAGATATGGTCAGGGGGAACCTTAGGCATATACTCACCAACAAGGTGCCCACTAAGCATTTCCCCACCTTCCTGCTTGAGGCACAGAATGGAATTGTACCAGATGAAGGCATCATGGGCACTGCTGGGGTACCATGCCAGGACATTGGTGATCTCATTGCACGCCTCCTGACAGTTAATGTAGTAGAAGCTCTTTTCTGTTCATGTAGGCCTCCCACCCCATCCACTGGGGGTGCATGGGTGGCAACATGAGTGCAGTCAACAGCACCCAGTTTGGTAGGTAAGTGAGCAACCCAAGAGAATTGCTGTATGATTGCTGTTTGCTCTGCAGGTGTGGTGGGGAATATGATGAACTCCCCAGCATGGGCATCTAGGAACTGGTACAATAGGCACGAGGTGGTAGACTGTGATACTGGTGGCATCTCCCACAGTATCTAAAAGGTTCTGGTTGCCAGGAAGAACAGTGATGCTGTCACCTTGAAATCTATGGACATTGTATGGCTGTGGTTGGTGTCTGTCCACAGCTGCTCATGCAGCAGCTCACACAGCTGCATGAGCATGGCTCTGTTGTGCCTGTACTGACCCACAGTTTGTCATTTGAGGACTTCACATGTGACGCATGGATGGTACTGTCTGTTTGCAGCATAGCGACTCCAGAGGGCCTGTGCTGGGGCCTGGGGGGTTGTTCTGCTCCTCATCCTCCAGGACAGCCTCCATCAGGTACACAATGCATGCTGGTTTGAGCCACACTTATGTACCAAGCACAACAATGGCGTAGTCACTCGTGGACTAATTCTATGGTTCTATGACTACTGAGTGTTTTTAGAACATGCCAATTTCACTTTTAACCCCACTGATACGCAGCATCATGAGTTTCATTGTTTTTCCAAGTTCTTCAGTTCAGCAAAGACTGATGCACTGGAATGTCAAATATCGTTCCCAAACAGACCTAATATTTACTCACCCTCTGCACTTCTTCCCCATTAGTGGCATGTACAACGCTCTCTATCCCTCCACCATGGCAGTAGAAGGCCCAAGGAGGTTAACGGGCAGCACTGGGGTAAGGGACAGGTAATGCTTGAGTTAAAGCAATGACAGGATGTGATGGGGTGAAGCAAGGGCAAACAGTGATCAGGTGAAGCAAGGAAAGGCACTGATGGGACAAAGCAAGGCTAGCTAGTGATGGGGTAAAGCAAGGGCAGAAATCAAGGATGGACAGCAATGGGGTAAAGCAAGGACAGATAGTAATGGAGTTAAGTGAAGGCAGGAAACAAGGACAGGCAGCAGTGGTGTAAAGCAAGGACAGGAAGTGACTGGGTAAAACAAGAGCAGGGGCAAGGAAGGCAGCAATTGGGGTAAAGCAAGGACAGATAGTAATGGTGTAAAGTAAGGGCAGGGAGCAAGAACAGGCAATGATGGAGTAAAAAAGGGCAACAGTAATAAGGGGAAGCAAGAGCACACTGTGATGGGTAAAGTAAGGACAGACAGTGATGGGTTAAAGCAAGAGCAACTAGGGATGGGAGTAAAGTAAGGGCAGGGAGCAAGGACAGGAAGCAATAGGGTAAAGTAAGTAGAGACTGTGATGGGGAAGTAGGGGTAGGAAGCAAGTAGAGGCAGTGATGGGGTAAAGAAAGGACAGAAAGTAATAGTATGATACAAGAACAGGCAGCCCTGGGGTGACGCAAAGACAGATAGTCATGGGGTAAAACAAAGGCAAGCAGCAAGGACAGACAGTGATGGGATAAAGCAAGGGCAGGGAGCAAGAACAGGCAATGATAGATCAAGAAAGGGCAGACAGTACTAGGGTGAAGCAGCTACAGGGAGCAAATACATATTTTTATTTTATTTTTTTATTTAAAAGTTTTACCAGGAAAGACATACTGAGCAAACTGCTCATTTCCAGATGCATCCTGGGAGAGGGGGGAGGAGGATAACAGCAACAAAACAAAACAACAAAAACATGCTATATAGGTAAATGGGCTGGCAGTATAGCCTAGAGGTTAGAGTAATGAGCTGTGAATAAGTTTGGTACATCCAGCAGACCTGGGTTTGATTCCCACAACCTCTACTTGCATAATGTGTGACTCTGAGCAAGTCACTTAACCTTCCTAGTACTCCCAGGTCACCCTGAAAAGAGGCACTTGTGCCCAGTGGGCCTTACCCAGTTACCAAAAGATTAAAAAAAAATAGGTATATACTCAAATAACATAATAATCCATGATAAAGCATTACAAAGCTGCAAGTGCTGAGATGAATATATAACAGAAATAGCACAGAAGTTAATGCAAGGGATTCAGAAGTCAGGCTATGACTAGTGCTCGGTAAGGCAGTTGGGCAGGCAGGAAGAGAGGTAAGGGTAAGAAAGGGAGAATAAGGGAGAGGTAAAAGGAGTTTGAGCTCCTGAGGGACTGGGAGGAGGGAGGAGGTAGTGAGAAATAGGCTGAGAGGTAGGGAGGGGCTGGTAGGGGGGTTAAGGAGGGAGGAGGCCAACAGTTAAGAACAGTTGCAAGTGGGGGAGAAATAGGGAAAAAGAGAGAGGTAAGGGGAGAAGCTGGTGGGGGAGCAGGGAGGGTGGAGGCCAAATGTTAAGAGTAATGCAGGTGGGGGAGAAAGGATAAAAGGGAGATGTAAAGGGGGAGGAGTTGGTTGAGGGTGGGGAGTAGGGAGGCAGGAGGACAAAATTAAGAACTAAGAAAATTACGAAATTAAGAACAGTTGCAGGTGGGGGAGGTGAGATCATGAGGAAGGAAGGAGAGGACATGAGAGGAGGAGGAGGCATTACAGATGATGCAGGGGAGGGAATTACAGAATTTGAGGGGAACGGTGGCAGAAAGCAGCTTGGCCAGTGGATGGTGAAGTGGAGGGGACAGCCAAGGAACAAGAGTTTGAGCTCCTGAGGGAGTGGAAAGAGGGAGGAGGTAGAGGTAGAGGTGGAGAGAGAGAGAGAGACTGAAAGGTGGGGGGAGGGAGCCAAACCAGAATTTACTTATGAGGTTGACACAGTGGGCACAACATCGGTCCTCAAGAGAGGGAAGGGAGAAAGACTGATACAGAGTACAATGGTGAGTGTGAGGAGGACAGTCAAGTGTAAAGCAGCAGAAAGAATAGCAGAGAGTGTCCAATCTGGCTAAGTAGGAGAGGCAGCACTGTAGACCAGGTCAGCATAGTTAAAGATTGGGAGGATCATTCTCTGGATAATTGCACGCCGTGCTAGCAATGGGATGCAGTTGTGGGTTTCTATACAAGGCAGTGAGCTTGAGGTGCAATTTTTTTACAATAGCATCCATGTGGCCAGGGAAACGGAGGTGTTGGTCAAGCCATACTCCAAGACACCTGAAGGAGGTGACATCCTCCAGCAGGGACCCATCCAAGGTGCGAAAGAAGGGAGGAGGGAGGGCTGGGAGCCTAGAGAGTCTCTGCTCATGCCAAAGGACATAGAGAAGGTCTTGTTGGCATTTGGGAATAGTTGGCTAAAGCATAACCAGAGTTATTGTTGGTCAAGCCATACTCCAAGACACCTGAAGGGGTGACAACCTCCAGCAGGGACCCATCCAAGGTGCGGAAAGAAGGGAGGAGGGAGGGCTGGGAGCCTAGAGAGTCTCTGCCTCATGCCAAAGGACATGGAGAAGGTCTTGTTGGCATTTGGGAATAGTTGGCTAAAGCATAACAAGAGCTAAACTTTATCAAGTTTGGAGACTGAACACAGTGTCAGCAGTGGAGGGGCCAGAGGTAAATAGGACCATGTCATCAGTATGCAAGTGAATCGATGCAGATGAGCAGGATGAGGGGAGGTCATTGAGGAAAACAGAAAATAGTAGCAGTCCAAGTACTGAGCCTTGTGGGGCCCCTGTGGTTATAGTGAGGGGTGGGAAGAGGGTGTCTCCAATTTTGACAGATTTTGTTTATTTATTTATTTATTAACATCTCGGATTAATACCTTTGAGCTAAGAGCTCGTTTACAGAGGTTCCACATCATATGAGTACAATATACTGTACAAACACTGAAGAGTTAAATAACATTATAAATTGCAACAAAGAAGGATAAAAGTTCCAAATTGCTAATGTTTACAGATAAGGTAACCTTAGTTAAAGTGCAAATGTTAACATGGGTAGGAGGAGATTAGGAGGGCGTGGAGTATAAGGGGAGAGGAAAAAAGGGGTAAGATAGGCAGGTATTGGATAATAAGATAACTGTGGGAAAAATCTGAGATGTTAGAGGCGGTAGAGGAGGCACAAAGGGGGAACAGCACAAGAGGGTCTTCTCAGACAATCATACCATATTCCAATACCTAACCAACGTCCACTGGCTTTGCCTGGCCATTTCATATGTACCACTTCATAGTGGTAGCACGTCAAAAGAGCAGACCAAATTAAGTGACCCATAAATGAGTGACTCAATTTGGTCAAAAGGAGGTACAGCAATTGGGCGGATTTAGCGAGGGTTGGAAATAGTGATGATGGTGGGGAATAAGAGCGATGAAAGGGGAAAGCCACGAAAGAGGGAGGGAGGGAATGAGGGAGGGACTAGGGAAGATAAGTGAGGAAGTGGAGCCTGCTGCTGCTGAGCTGCCTGCCTAGTGTGGTGGGTAAGGACACTGCCTGTGGTGGTGGAGGTCCCAAAGTTTGGGACTGCTAGCGGGTACACTTTTGTTTGCTTTTACAGGGTGTTGTGTTTTTTTTGTATGGCATTCCCATCATTGGCCCTCCTCCTCTGTATTCTTTTTCCCCCAGCATCCACCTCCCCTCAGAGATGGTTATTTTAGTATGGGAGATGTGGGGGGCACAGGGGCATAGCCCCCCTCATTAATCATTAATTTACATTTGTGCTCAGTTTGTGTTCGGTGCTGTGTGCTATGTGATGATTTGGTTTTCGGCAAAATCCACTTACTGTTTTGCGAGTCACCGAAATATATTCGCTGTTATGATATGGAACCCTTCATAGCTATCTGTCTGCTCTCATAGAAACATAGAAACATAGACTTTGACGGCAGATAAGGACCGCTTGGCCTATCTAGTCTGCCCATTTCCCTACCTACAGGATAGGCCGTAGATCCTAGTTAACCAACAGCCTATTTCTTCCTACCCCCCACAAGAATTGCCTTATGTCTGTCCCATGCATTCTTGAATTCTCCCACAGTTTTAGACCCCACAACCTCCTCAGGAAGGCTGTTCCATGCATCCACTACCCTCTCTGAGAAATAATACTTCCTCACATTGCTCCTGAACCGCCCTTCTTCTATCTTTAAATTGTGTCCTCTTGTTCTTGCAAGTCTCTTTTTCTGAAAGATGCTACCCTCTTGGACTTTGTTGATTCCACTGAGGTACTTAAACGTTTCTATCATGTCCCACCTCTCCCTTCTTTCCTCAAGGGTATACATATTAAGCTCCTTTAGTCTCTCCTCATACGGCTTCTCTTGCAGACCCTGCACCATTTTAGTTGCCCTCCTCTGGACTACCTCTATCCTGTATATGTCCTTGCGGAGATGGGGTCTCCAGAACTGGACACAGTATTCAGATGGGGTCTCACCAACAGTCTGTACAGAGGGATAACAACTTCCTGTTTTCTGCTGCTGATGCCTCTCCTATACATCCCAGTATACCCCAGCCCTCCCTACTGCCTTCTCACATTGCTTGCTAACCTTAAGGTCATCTGATATGATTACCCCAGGTCCCTTTCCTTTTTGTTGTTACTACCTCCCACCCATTGTGTATTCTTCCCCTGGGTTCTTGTTTCCCAGGTGCATTATTTTGCACTTCTTTGCATTGAATCCTAGCTGCCATACTTCTGACCATTCCTCCAACCTTGCCAAGTCCCTTTTCATCCTTTCCATGCCTTCTTGTGTATCAACCCTGTGGCAGATCTTTGTGTCATCTGCAAAAAGGCATACTTTTCCTTCCAGTCCCTCTGCAATGTCACTGATGAAGACATTAAAAAGGACTGGACCCAATACTGAACCCTACGGTACCCACTAATAACCTCTCTTTCTTCAGAGTGGACTCCATTTACAATTACCTTCTGTGTCCTGTTGTGCAGCCAATGTTTTACCCAGGCTACCACGGGGACCCACTCCCAGGCTGGTTAATTTGACTATTAATCTTTTTGTGTGGAACTGTGTCAAATGCCTTGCTAAAGTCTAGGTAGGCCATGTCCACAGCCCCTCCCTGGTCTACTACTTTGGTCACCCAGTCAAAGAAATCTATTAGATTCGTCTGACATGACCTTCCCGCTGTGAATCCATGCTGCCTTGGGTCTTGTGCACCACTGGCCTCTAGGTACTCAACTATTCTTGCCTTCAGAAGTGACTCCATCACTTTCCCTACCACAGAGGTCAGACTGACAGGTCTGTAGTTTCCTGCCTCTGTCTTGGGCCCACTTTTGTGAAGGGGAATCACATCCGCCTTCCTCCAGTCCTCGGGGTACCACACCATCCTCCCATGATTTATTAAAAGAGTAGCCAGTGGTTTCTCTAGTTCCTCCCTTAATTCTTTTAGAATTCTGGGTGAATTCATCAGGACCCATTGCTTTGTCCACCTTCAGTTTTAGGAGTTCTTGCAGAACCCTTTCTTCTGTGAAAGGACTGGGATCGACCACCCTATCAAGAGTGCTTCTGTTAATTGGATTGGCACTCCCTCCTCTTTTGTGAATACTGAGCAGAAATATTCGTTCAGTATCCCTGCTTTTCACTGTCCCCTCTGCCCACCCACCGTTCATTCTATTCAGCCTCACTATCCCTCCCTTTGTCTTTCTACGCTCGTTGATGTACCTATAAAAGGTTTTATCCCCCTTCTTAACTGAGTTGGCTATCTTTTCCTCAGTTTGGGCCTTTGCTATTCTGACTTCCGTCCCTGCTTCCTTCTGCCTTAACTGGTACAGCTCTCTGTCCTGCTCCTTCTGTGTTTCCTTATACTTCCGGAATGCTATCTTTTTCTTCCTGACTTTCACAGCCACCTCTTTTGAGAACCATAGTGGCTTTTCCTTCGTTTTGATTTGTTTATTTGCTTCACACAAAGGCTTGTTGCCTCTGTGATGGCAGTTTTGATGATTCCCCATTGTTGCTCCACACCTCCTTCTAGCCTGTTTGCTAGGGCTTTTCTGAGGCACTCTCCCATCTTGCCAAAGTCAGCTCTCCTAAAGTCCAGTACCCTCACTTTTGTATGGCTTGACTGTGTAGCTAGGTTTAACGTGAACCACACTGTTTGATGGTCACTTGTCCCCAGATGGCAACCCACTTCTAGATCTGAGATCCTCTCACTGCCCCCGTTTGAGAGTATGAGGTCTAAGATTGCTCCCTCATGAGTGGGTTCTGAAACTAGCTGTCTAAGCCTGCCACCTGTAGGGCATCAAGAATGGCCCTGCTCTTGGATGTGGCTGCAGCAAATGTGTTCCAGTTAACATCTGGCATATTCAGGTCTCCCATCAATAGTATCTCCCCTTTCTCTGCCATTCTAAGAATGCCTTCTATCATATCCTTGTCCATTCCTTCCCCCTGACATGGGGGTCTGTACACAACCCCGTGCGGATTGTGGTGCCCTTTCCAGTCTCCAAGGTGACCCACAGTGCCTCTCAGGTCCCTTCTCATGTCCTCCACTGCCCCCCCCCAGGGAAGTCAACTCTATTACAGATTTTCATATCATCTGCAAAGAAGGCCACTCTCCCTGACAGTCCATCCACAATGTCTAATACATAGATATTGAACAGGAGGGGTCCCAGCATTGATCCCTGGGGAACTCCACTCCTCATCTGCCCAATTCCTGAGTACACCCCATTCACCACCACCATCTGACTCCTATCCGCCAACCAGTTTTCAACCCATCTTTTTATTTTGAGCCCTATACCTATGCTAAGCAATTTGTTGACCAGCCTCCTATGGGGTATAGTGTCAAAGGCTTTACTGAAATCCAGATAGGCCATGTCCACTGCAACCTCCTGGTCCACTACCTGTGTCACCCAGTCATGAAATTTGATCAAATTGGACTGGCATGACTTGCCCCTAGTAAACCCATGCTATCTGTATGCTGTCATCCAGCAGTCCATTCACCTCCAGGTACTTCATTGCCCTTTCATCAATGAGTGCCTCCATGACCTTCCCTATCACAGCAGTCAGGCTGATGGGATGGTAGTTTTCCCTCAGCTCTCTGCTTCCCCCCTTGTGTATCGGCACAACCGTCACATTTTTCCAGTCCTCCGGCACAATACTGGTGTCCAGGGACAGGTTGAACAGCCTCACAAGTGGGGCAGCCAGCTCCTCTCTTAGTTCCCAGATCACTCTTGGGTACAAGCCATCTGGACCGATGGCCTTGTCCACCTTCACCCTGGTTAATTCCTCCCTAACTCTCTCCATGGTGAAGGGATCTGATACCATCCCCATGCCCCCTCTCTCTTTTCCAACTCTGGCCCTCTACCACCCTTTTCTCCCATAAATACAGAGCAGAAATACTTGCTCAGGTTTTCTGCCTTCTCCCCGTCCTCTTCCAAGTGCTTGCCTCCTTCCCCCTTCAGTCTTTCAATCCCCTGGCCAGCCTTCCTCTCCCCCACATATCTAAAGAATGCCTTTTTCCCTCTCCTGGCCTGTTTCACTAACCTTGACTACCTTGCCTACCTTAGCCTTCCTGATGATTCTTCCCACTAGTCTCCTTGCCTCCTTGTAAGCCTCCATATCCTCTCTCCCTGAGTACTCTTGTATCTCCTGAATGCCCTCCACCTACCTCATACCACCCTTGCTACATCCCTGCTGAACCAAAGCAGCTTCCTGCTTCTTGCCCTCTTCCTAACACTTTTGATGGATGCTTGTGTGACCTTCCAGATTCGGTCCCTGATAGCTACCCATAGTTCATCTGCATCACTTATATCCCCTAAACCTTCCATCACCTCCCTCACCAGCAGGGGCATCACCAGGGGTATAAAGTTGAGGGGGCTAATGCCTCCCAGTCAAAATCCTAACAAAGCTAGGGGTGTCCGGGGGCATGCCCACCCCAGAAAATTTTGAGATTTTTACCTTCAAATGGTGGCTTTTCCTGTATTTTAATGATGAAATATATGTTTGAGAAGCCTGGTTATCATGACATGTATTAAATTGTACATGGGGAAAAATTTGGTTACTGGACCACCAAGGACACCAGAAAGAGACACCATTATCCCAGCAGATCTGCTGGGAAGGTTACAGGACCCCAGAGCAAAGTAACGAGCATGCTGTCAGAAAAATGCCCTTTATCAGACAGAACTGAGCCTAACACAAAGCAGGGCTCAGGGCCAAAAGTTATGCCAGCTTCCAAAGTACTACTGACAAAAAGAGTTTTTGAAGCAAAAACTAAATCAGACTGATATTAGCTTAGCTCACAGCCTGCTTGCCTGCCCTAGCTCACCCTGTATAAAAACAAAAAAACAAGGGTTATACTTAGGCAGTAGTCTATAACACAGGCTAACCTTAAGTTGCCACAAAGCCACAACACAAACCCCTGTGTCAGAGTGTAAGATGATTAGGAAAAGGTGAAGTGCTGTTATTTATTTTTTTTCCTGAGCTCCAGCCTCTCAATTGTAGCTATTTTCTGGTGAAAGCCTTAATTTTAAACCCCTTAACCCACAACAAAAGCCCCCTCCTCAAAAAAGTGATGTTATTTCTTTCTGAGCTGGCGACTGGGACAGCCTTTGATTTATCTATCACCAGACAGGGTACAGGTACACTACTGACAGTAAAAACATATTTTAAGTAGTGTCACTCACAGGCTGTCTATCTGAGCTAGTGAGCTTGAAGTTACCCCCCACAACACAATACAAGCCATCCCAACCCCCCACCCCGTGACTGCCTGTCTGCTGTCTTCAACCAACTCTGTAGGTAAAAAATAATCTTATTTATTTCAGAGCAGCTCAAGTTCTCAGATGTATAGCCTTTTGCTTTTATCAGTATATCACGGAACACAACAAGAACAACTGCAACTCCTCTCTCAGCGACAGTCTCTGACAACAACAGCATCAATATCTTGCTGCGTAGCCTTTTGGAGTAGTAGTAGTCTGTACTGTGTGAGTCAGAAAATGATAAAAATACACCATCTTGGCATGCTAATTGGCAGCTGTGCAGTGTGCAAGTAAGAGCAATGTTGTTGGCAGGCAGGGCTGTAGAGGGGTCACCAGCCCCCCGTTGTCAATCAGTCTCTAGCTGGCACTGCGTGTTTAAGGAAGTTGTCCCCTTCCCTCCTACTGTGCAAGGCAGAGATGCCCCTACCCACAATCTGACCCACCCCTTGTGCTGAACTGTGTGACAACCGTGAACCCATCCCACCACTCATTGATTGATAAAACAAAATCCTCCTATCCAAGTCCTCATTAGTAGTCCCACTAATCTGCCAGTCACTCAATTGTTCCCAGTTCTCTGCCCCAAGCTGTAATATGTCTAGTCTCTCTGTGGAAAATTCTCATGTTGTGGTCCCAATGGCTCCCGTCCCCGTCGCCTGATCTGTTGATTTCATCAGCAGCAGCCATCAGTCCCACGCGGTGCCACTCAAAAGTCTCGGACTACTTTTGTTTTTCTCCATTGGACTTCCTGAGCACTAGACGAGTGTTCAGGAACTCCAACAGAGAAAATCAAAACTGCGCTCCAAGTGGTGGCACTGTGAAATGCCACAACTTAAGAAAAATTGAAAATCGTGGCATTTTTATTCAGTCAGGACATGAGCAAAGTTTCCTCAATGGGGATAATGATTGAGGGGCCTTTAACTTACATTGGGGGGCTTCAGCCTCCCCAAAATCAGCATGATGATGCCACTGAGCCTTCTTAATTTGTCGAAGTCCACCGACCTAAAGTCCAGCAACATTGAGCTGGTATGCGTCCCCATCCTCCCTGCCCTCACCTTGAACCTGACAGTCCTGTGGTCACTTTTGTCAGTACTATATCTAACAGGTTGCTCCCCCTGGTAGGCTCCCTAACCAGCTGTTTCAGGAACACCCCACTTAGTCTGTCCACTAACTCCCTTCTTCTTGCTGAAGCTGCTTCGGGGATGGTCCATTCCACAGCTGGTAAGTTTAGGTCACCTACCAGTAATGTATCCCCCTTGAGAGCCATCCTCTCAATATCCTGCAGCATCACCCTGTCCTGATCATCTCCCTGTGAGGGTGGTCTATATACAACTCCCAATCTCAAGTATTCCCCCATCCACCTGCATAGCTTGACCCATAGAAGTTCCACGGCTCTGTCACCCTCCTGTCCCTCCGACGCCTGTATGTCTTCTTTGACATAAAATGGCTAACCCCCTTTCCTGTCCCTCCTGCCCTTCCTAAATAGCCTGAAGCCTAGTATAGCTGTCTCCCAATGTGTGGAGGTCCGTCCACCAAGTCTCAGTTATCACAATGATGTCTAACTTTTCATGTGTAATGATGGCAGTCAGTTTCTCCATCTTATATGCCAGACTCCTAGCGTTCTTCACCACCAACCCCTTCCACCAACATTCCTCCTCCTTTGTCCCCCCCCACCTGCCAGCCCCTCATTCATCTTTTGTCCCCCCCCTTGCCTGCCAGCCCCCTGTTCATCAACCTTTCCTGGAAGGGAGACCTAGGTCCTCAACTCATTTGTGGTACAGTGTGGATATATGTCCAGTCCCCCAGCTCAGTTTAAATTTAAATTATTTTTTGAACAACTTCCCCATCCGACACTTCAGTATGGCTACCCCCTCTCTGTTGAGGTGTAACCAGTCTGCTGAAAAGAGGCTTTCATGCTCCCAAGTTGCCCTCCCCAGTCACCTATCATCCCATACCCCATCTGTGCACACCATTCTGCTAGCCAGCTGTTAAGCTCCTGTATCCTTTGCTTCCTCTCAATGCTGGCTCTTGGTACTTACAATACCTGTGAGAAGGTTAAAGATTTGAAGTTCAACCTCCCACAGAATCTGGCTAGGGCCCCAAATCTTGCTTGCACCTCCATGAGACTACCTGTTAGGTCGTTAGTCCCCAAGTGGAACACCAGATGTGAATTCCTGTCCTGGTTCCCACCCCACCCCACAAGGGAATATGGTGCACAACCTCTGATAAAGTCATCCCAGGCAAGCATTCAACCCACTTCCCTCTTTTTCTGCCACCTCACTTGACCCCATTTAAGATTGAGTCACCAACCAGTAGCACCTTGACCCCCTCATTGTTCTGGTTTGTCTGTGACACTGCCCTCCTCCCCTGTATCACCCTTGTATTGTCTACCCTCCCTGTTGTAGGAGTCCCCCACCCCAGACCCTACCCTGTTTCTTCTTCCCTCCCACTGGCCCCTTATCCTTACCGCATGGCCCCTCAACCACTTTGTCCATAACTTCACCAGCACCCTGCCCTCTGCCCCCCCATTCCACCTCAGCCACTGTGTCCCCAGTGTCTTCTCTTTTACTTTCCCTGTTCACTTCCTCCCCCCTGATTCATCTGCCCTCAGCCCCTCTGCTGTCCTACCTCCAGCATGTGACTCCTTCTCCACCTTTGCGGAGTTAGTATCCCGCCTCCCTTCCCTGATTAAGAGAATGACAGTGGAAGACGTTTACAAGTTCTAAAATATAACAACTGATTTTGACTAAATCCCCCTAGTTGCAAATTACCCTATAGCTCCTGGGGTCGCCCAGTTTCCATGTCTTCCTTTTCCCTCTTTGTGTTATGAACATGGGTAGGTTTGGCGGCGCGGGTGGAGAACTCCTAAAAGCAAAGATCAAATTATGGTATTTTGTATTCATTTGTGGCACACGTGAAACAAAGTACATCTGTTTTCTTTATGGGGGAAAACGGAATACGGCACGTGAATGAACAGAGCAGAGCCAAGAGAGGCTTGGGCTAATAATTGGGAGGGGGGGACAATCTGCTTCCTTGAGAAAGTATTCCCTTCAGAGCCCTCCCTATCGTTTCAGATCGCCGTCTTCAGCTGTTGGGTCTGCTGCTGGCGCATGCCGCTTGTCTAGCTCCTTTAACACGTTAATGGCCAGCTCCCTTCTTTGCGCACTAGTTGGGTTGCAAACAGCTGTTCTCCTCCAGCAAGGGAAAGCGTTTCCAGAGTGTCAAAGCGATACCAATAAATTTATGAAGGCAGTTTTTAAATTAACAAACAAAAAAAGTATATATTTCCACATGTATGGTGTGTGTAATATATAAGTTACTCAAGAGCTGGGTGAACTAATGAGTTCAGTACAGTGATTACACAGAGGAAATGAGTCCTTCTGTAGACAAAGGCTAGGCAGATTTCGGACACTGTAATCACTTGTATCTTGCTACAGTCGGCGGGGACGTCTATGAAAGACTGAATTATTCTAAAGCAACAGAAATCCCGTGCCAGTACAAGGTTAAATTCATCAATCGTCCGTTTATTTAACCGAGAGAGACCACTGACATCAGGTTCTGATTAAATCTGGTAAACTGGACATGAAACATCCGTGGGGTAAGAGATGGCAAACATGAAACAGCATCAAATCACTTAACAAGGTTATATATATATATATATATATATATATATATATATATATATATATATATATATATATATATATATATATATATATATATATACATATTATGTAACTAAATGTTGCTTCACCGAACTGTAGTTGAATAGAGTAGAAACGCGGCAGTATGGGTGTACTGACGCTTACAGATCACACATATAAGAAGGATCTCTGTGATTGACACCATGATTTGCATACAGGACAGAACATAACAAAGTAGCAGCTGGACCTTGTGGCGCTGGCCGTTGGAACAGCCTGTTTCAGCACCATGGATAGAACCCCAGTGGGAGTTAGTAATTTAGACCATCAGTACTGCGGTAATTGGTCCCTTTCTGACTTGCCTCCGAGCCAAAAGCCACATCACCTACACTTTCAGAATAGCCACAAGCTGGGACCGAACCTTTCTTTGCAACGTTTAGGATGGAGGGGCAGGGAACTTTATTAAAACGATGGACGGCTATACTTTTTGTTGTTGTTAAGAAAGCAAACATCGAAATGCAAAAGAATTGTGGATATTGAAATGTTTGTGTGTGTGTGTGTAAGAGAGACGGGGTCTACACGTGCATTGGACGTTGGTCGCTGCTTCCCTGCCAATCAATCGTCTCACATTACTGCAAGTTCATTTTACCTCACAGAAGCCCTCTGTACCGCAGTTGAGAAGGAACTGTTCCACGTTCTCAGCTAAGATTTTAAAGGGAAACCCCATAGTAACGATAGTGAAATATGTCGCTCAACCAGCAGGAAACTTTGTAAAACAAAAAAAAAACACTAACTGGCAGTGCTACGTTCCTAAGTCCTACATTTCGTCTCTCCTCCATTCTGAGGGAAAATTTTCCACGCCTACTCAGGAGGTGACTAAAAGTTAAGACCGGGTGTGGCTGGTCTCTCTTGCCCCTTGGACAGTTAAGCCGGGCTCAGGCAGTATGCTGTTTAGCTACTGATTGCTGGCTCCGACTCTTGCCCCCGCAGTAGCCGGGGTTTAGCTTCATGCTCAGGCAGTAGTACTTGCTACAGTTGCTGGTGGCTGGCTCCTGCTCTGGTTCCCAGGGGCAAACGGCTCGTGCCCGACGCGTGGCTGAGGTTGGAGAGCTGCAGCCTTCTTAGAGCTCATTAGCATGGTTCGACAGCTGTCCTGTGCAAAGCCACAGCCCTGCACACTGAAGGCATCCCAGGCTCTATACAGCAGGGTCAGTGCGGGGAATAATATGCATCTATTTACAGTAGTTTTTAAACTGGCACCCACACCAGTTTCGATACATTATGAAACTTCAAATATTATATAATATGCAATATATCCCTCATTGTGAATAGTTTTAAGCAGCTCTCTATACGACAAATATGATTAAATATATTATGTTTAAAATACAAACTATTTTAAAGAGGTTCCATAAGTGTCAAAATGTAATGTATAACTACATATAGATTATTACTCTAATTAATTTAAGTACTTTAGTATATAGCAAGGAATGAAATTAAATTGCGCGCTTGGAAGCAAAAACAGCCTTTATAAGAGACTGCATAATGTGCATTACAATAAGACAATCAGCGAACTTCCAAAGCTACTAAACACAAGGTCGTTGTCTCCATAGTTTATGCCGACAGATGTTTCATTAAAAATAGCGTTGGTTTTGGCTTGGGTACCAGCCCCTAAATTTTGCTGAACACGTGCTTGCTAATTTGAGGGAATTCAAGAATCGGTTATTTGTTAGTACAAAAAAAAATAATTATTTAGTTTTTGGGAAAAAATGTGCTTGCCACATCTGAAGCTTTATTCTCAGTATATGTGTCTTAAGATATTTTTAAAACAGCTATTATAACTAGGTGTCAGCGTGGCTCAGTTGGTAGCACATCCGCCTCTGGACCAGAAGGTCGTGGGTTTTCGTCCCACACCGGGATTGGACTTGCACCTAAAAATCACTGGCATCCGAGTGCAGTATTGTGGGGTGCTGTACTGCTGGGGTGTGCCGTCCTTCGGATGAGACGTTAAACCAAGGTCCCTTCTGCCCATCCTGGTGGGTGTCCAGGTGGAAGTAAAAGAACCCAGGGCACTCTTCACAAAGAGCAGGGAACATTCCCAGTGTCCTGGCCAACATTCCCCTTCCCATAAACTGGTTCATGCAATTACCCAGGCTGTGTGTGGGTGATGATGTGCCATATGGCCACCACCACACATTCAGTCACTTCACTACCAGTCTAACATTGCTTGCAAAGCGCTTTGGGATACTGTGTATGAAAAGCGCTATATAAATGCTGATTCTTCTTCTTATTATAATTAATGACTCAAGTCATCAAAGATGGCCGCCACTTGCAGTTTTTAAAAATCTCTTCCCTTGAGGTTGATTTTTTTCAGTGTACAGATCAGTACTGTTAATGTATCCAGATGGTGCTACTACATGCTTGTGGCTGTAAGCAGAGAGCTAGGCCAAGATATTTAATTTTGTCATGGTTGGCAGGGCTAGGGAGCGGGACTATTTAAAAAACTTAAAAATCACATATTACAGTTCAGGAATGAAAGAAAATAAAAACAAACAATTGATGTTGTTGCTATAAAGAAAATATTATTATTGAAAAATCTATATGAAAACTGACTTATCCTAAAAAATGACGCCCTGGCAGTTTCTCACAATCTGATAAGAAAAAATTACTCACCTTAGTAATGTTGTTTCTTCTAATGGAGTCTTGCTATATTATGACATATGCAGTATAACCCCAGGTTAGAACTGCTCCGGAGGTGAAAGAGTTAACTTCCATGCAGGGCATGGAATCTTGAGCGCGAGCTCGGTTGAACACTCTGTCTGTTGAAGCTCAAACTTAAACTGTCAGATCTTGACGAGCAAAAACTCACTAAGGTTCTGTGTGGAAGCCATAAACCTACACTAGCCACTGGCTACTAACTACAAAAACACCTTTTTGTTCTTGATCCCAAAACAAAGACTCAAGTCGGGGGGGTTCAAGAAGGAAAATTTAAGCATAACACCTAAGCACCCTAGAAGGGAAACGTTGCACTGCCCACCCACATCCCAAAAACAGAGGTTCTGAGAGGGGCAGGCTGGGGGGGGAGGTAATAATATAGCAAGACTCCATTAGAAGAAACAACATTACTAAGGTGAGTAATTTTTTCTTCAAACAACATGAAGTCTTGCTATATTATGACATATGCAGACTACACAGCAGTACCTCCATGGAGGAGGGACAGAACCTACTTGGGAAATAGGCTCTGAAGCACAGCTGTGTTAAATCGAGCATCACTCCTAGCCTGGATATCCAAGGAGTAATGCTTAGCAAAGTGTGAACTGTTTTCCAGGTAGCTGCTTGACATATCTCTAGGATAGTAATGTCCTGGCAGCAGCCAGAGCGCAGCTGTACCTCTGGTAGAGTGAGCCCTCAGGCCTGAGGGAGGAACCTTACCCAGTTTTTCATAACAGAATTGGATACAAGAGACAATCCACCTGGCAATGGATCTTTTAGTGGCAGGTTTCCCTTTACCAACCTCACCATAAGTGAGGAACAATTGGAGGGATTCGAACCTGTGACCCTGGGTACGTTCTATATAGTAACTAAGGGCTCTTTTGACATCTAAACTGTGCAATCTCCTCTCACCAGAGGAGGAATGGTCAGTGAAGTACATAGGAAGAGACATGGATTGATTAAGGTGAAAGTCTGAAACCACCTTAGGCAAAAACTTCCTGTTAGTCCTGAGGACCAGCTTATCTCTATGAAAGGAGATAAAACCAAGCTCCACTGACAAGGCTTGTAGCTCACTTATGCACCTGGCAGAGGTGATGGCTACCAGAAACACAGTTTTCCAAGTCAAGTACTTAAGCTCTGCTGAAGACAATGGCTCAAAAGGGGGTTGCATAAGCTGAGCGATGCAAATATTAAGATCCCAAGCAGGGGCAGGGTCCCTGAATGGGGGGTTGGTGTGAAGCAACCCTTTAAAAAACTTAGAGAACACAGGGTGAGCTGATAAAGAAGAGGGCTTACCTGCTGACAAGAAGACAGACACAGCTGCCAGGTGCACTTTTAGGGTAGCTGGTCTCAGCCCCAAGGAATTCAAGTGCACCAAATAATCTAGGATCGTGGGCACACCAGCAGATTCTGGGGAAATATGTTTACCAGCACACCATATGGAAAATCTCTTCCATTTTGAATTAAGGGTAGCCCTGGTGGAAGGCTTCCTAGAGGCCTTCAAGATATCCAATACACCTTGAGAAAGGTGTAGGTCAGCAAACTCTAACTCTTCAAGAGCCAAGCCTTGAGATTGAGAGATTTGAGGTTCGGATACCAAACTCTCCCTGGGCACAGGTTAACAAGTTGTGATTCCTGGGAAGACATAGGGAGGGTGGACTGCTAAGGACATGAGGAGGGTACCAGGGCTGCCTGGCCCAATCTGGAGCAATCAGGATCATCTTGCAGGATTGAGATCTGATTCTGACTAACACTTTGAAAAGAAGGGGAAGGGGAAAAGCATAGAGAAACTTCCTTCCCAACTGAGAAGGAAGGCATCAGAGGACTGAGCCCAACACTGGGGCCTGCAGCAAAAAGGGAAGTTGGTGATTGTCTGGGGCTGCAAAGAGATCTGTTGTGGGGTGCCCCATCTGGCAAATATTACCTCCAGTACTAGGGGATGCAAGTGCCCATTGTGATGGCCCTGGAAATCCTGCTGAGAGCATCCGCTAGGACATTGTCCTTGCCTGGGAGGTGAACTGCCATAAGGGAGGCGTTCAGAGAATAAGCCAGAGACCACAACTTCATTGCTTCGGTGCACAAGGCCGTAGACTGAGTGCCCTCTTGCTTGTTGATGTACCACATTGTAGTGGTATTGTCTGTTCTGACCTGAACCACCTTGTTCTGGACAGATGTGGAAAAAATCTGGAGTGCTAGAAAAACTGGTCTGAGCTCCAGCAAATTGATGTGGAGCAGAGATTCCTGAGGGGACCACAGCCCTTGGGTGGAAAGGTCGCCCATGTGAGCTCCCCACCCCAAGAGGGATGCATCTGTAGTAAAGGTCAAGGAATGAGACTGGGGAGTGAAGGGAACCCCCTGTCTCAGATTGTTCTGATCCTGCCACCACTGAAGGGCCTGGATCAGGGTTCGAGTCACTGGAATCAATTTGGTTAGGGGATCTGTCCTTTGAGACCAAAAGGCTCTCAAATTGAACTGAATGTCCCTCATCTGAAATCTCGCTCCCTGCACCACTGCTGTAGAAGCAGCCATGTGCCCCAGGAGCTGTAGAAAATGCCTTGCTGGTCGAGAGACCTGCAGGGTGAAAGAGGAGGCCAGAGACACCAGGGTCCTTGCCCTTTCCAGAGGAAGGAAGGCTCTGGCTTCTTTTGTGTTCAGTTCTGCGCCTATAAAGGTGAGAAGCTGGACAGGCTCCAGAACTGACTTTGGAAGATTGAGAAGGAAACCTACAGATGTAAGCAGCTGCTGGGTTACTTGTAAATGTAATTTGACCTGTTCTGGAGACTGGCCTACAATGAGCCAGTCATCCAGATAAGGAAAGATGGCAATCTTTTGCCTTCTTAAATGAGCAACTGCTACTGCCAGGCATTTTGTGAACACCCTTGGGGCCGAGGTGAGGCCGAAGGGCATTGCTCTGAACTGGTAATGGCCTGAGGGTAGTTTGAATCTGAGGTACTTTCAATGGGAACTTCTGATGAGAACATGGAAGTAGGCATCCTTGAGGTCCAGGGAGGCTAGCCAGTCCCCTGGCCTTAGAGAGGGTAAAATAATCCCCAAGGTCACCATTTTGAACTTTGGTTTTAAAAGGTGCTTGTTTAGATACCTGAGATCCAGAATGGGCCACCATTCTCCTGTCTTTTTTGGGGTAAGGAAGTACCTGGAGTACAACCCTTTGCCCTGGTGTATGGGTAGAACCCTTTCCACGGCTCTGAGAGCCAGGAGGGAAGAAACTTCTGCTTCCAGGGCAAGTGCCTCTGATGGGTTTGTAGGTGGAAAAGACCTGGCTCTCATCTTCGGAAATTTTTTGAAGCTGAGAACCAGTCCCTGGCTTACTACTTCCGGGACCCACTTGTCTGATGTTAAAGACTTCCAGTCCTGGACAAAGTAAGCCAGCCTGCCTCCTACCAGTAGTGGAGAATCGGCCTAGCTGCCCCATCAGGGAGCCTATTTTGCAGGGCTTTGGGTTGAGGGAGCAGGCTTACTAGAGCCCTTCTGCCCTTTCTCTAAGAACCCCCTCTGGGCATAAGCAGAAGGAGGCCTGGGCTTGGTAAAACGGCCTATGAAAAGGCCTGCCCCTGCCCCTGATATGCTGCCTTTGAGGCGTGACTTGCCTTTCTTTGGCCTGTGCACTCCTATAGGTGGTCCTATACTCATCCATTTTCTTCATATAATTCTCTGTCTGCTCCTCAAATAGAGAATTTCCCACAACAGGAAAATCCATAGCCTTAGACTGGGTATCCTGTGACAGGGCTGTACATCTGAGCCAGGCCATTCTGCGAAGAGACACAGATGTAGCCTTAACTCTTGATGAAACATCATTAGAGTCTACAGCAGTATGAAATTGCACCTTGGATGCCTCAATACCATCCGCAGCCACCTGCTCCAGCTCCCTTGCAAGCTGTTCAGGGGCCTGTTTTGTTAGGGCCAGAACAGTATCCCACCTGGATTTCTGGTACCTAACTGCGTAAGCCATATAATTTGCCTGTCTGAGTCCCAAAGGTGCTGCCATGTACTGCTTTTTTGCCATGGCATCCATCCTCCTGGAATCCTTTTCAGGAGGGTGAGAGGCTAGAGGAATATTAGCCTTGTCACAGGCTGCAGCCTGCACTACCCCCACATGGCTGCACTGCTGGGATAGGAACTCCGTATCAGAGCCTGATAAAGCATACCTCTTGTCCATTCTTTTATCCACAGGGAGGATAGAATGAGGAGTTTTTAGAATTTTTACTGTCTGTTTCCTAAAAGATTTATGCAAGGGAATAGACAGTCTCCTAGACTCTGGAATATCCATCATTTCCACAAAATCAGGCTCTTCTTGATCATCAACAGCTTCCTCAACAGGGAGTTGCAGAGTGTCAGCAACTTTCTTGTAAAACAAAAAATGAGAAGGGGACTCAGACAGCCTGGGAGGGGATACTCCTGAGGGTCTGTCTGGAAAGATGTCTGGTTCAATGGGCACATCCAGACTTTCAAAATCACACTCACTCTCCTCGTACCCCTCCTCCCCTTCCCCCGGCTCATAAAAATCTTCAAGATCATAATCTTGAACTGAGGGAACCGACCGAACTGGGCGTTTCCCTAATGGTGCCGGTTCGGACGGAACTGGGGAAAGAGACTGGACAATTTGAGTAGCTTTGGCTATTTCCTCAGCGGTTGGAGAAAGAACTTTTGGCCCCAAACTAGCTGACCTTCTAGCCCTTTTAGTTGGAACCAGCTCCTCAGAGCTGGCTCTTCGTTGGCCCGAGGAAGCATTGCCCTGGTCAGAGGACAATCCCTCAGGTTCGGTTGGAACCGAACCAGGCTGGCCATCCGGGTCAGCGGACTTTTTGGCCTCCCTTTCCCTGAGCCTACCAACTCTTTTTTCCATGGTGGCAGCGGGGAAATTCTTACAAATCTGGCAGTCTGCATTGAGGTGGTCAAACCCCAGACAATAAACACAAGTGGTGTGTGGGTCAGCCTTAGCAAAGGCTTCCCCACAGAGGCCACAGTGCTGAAACCCAGTGGGTCCAGTTTTTCTTTTGGGTTTCTCAGACATAGTGCCAGCCTAACCAAAACTTGCCCATTAATGGCAATCCACCAAGCAAGACTCTCTTATCGGTTCCCAACCGTGTCACGGGTCGTGGAAAAACATAATAAAATCCGTTTTTTTTAGAACCGATAAGAACCGGGAACCGCACTCTAAAGGACTAGAAGGTAATTTTAAAACCCCTCTGATCGGTTCAAACCAAACCGAAAAAGACGTTTATAATTTCCACACAGAAGAAAATAAATAAGTCTATCTATTACTTACAATACCACAGACAGAGCTTGAACCGACGATTGCGGTTAAATTTCGGTAAAATAAACTGAGAATTACACTTTAAAACCGACAAACGAACCGGGCAGCAGGAGGAATCTCCAGAGCGACTGTTCAGTGAGGCGGAGTAAAGAATCTAACAGTTTAAGTTTGAGCTTCAACAGAGTGTTCAACCGAGCTCGCGCTCAAGATTCCATGCCCTGCATGGAAGTTAACTCTTTCACCTCCGGAGCAGTTCTAACCTGGGGTTATACTGCATATGTCATAATATAGCAAGACTTCATGTTGTTTGAACGCATAATTACTGAATGGAGGTTACTTACCTTAACATAGAAGTTGAAGGCAGATAAGGACCAAGGCCCATCCAGTCTGCCCATTTTTTCTACTTTATGAATGTGCCATAGGCCTGTACTCTGTCAATGACCTATCTAATCATACTCATCTGTATTGCTCCCTTATGCCTATCCCATGCCTGTTTGAAGCCCTGCGCTGTACAGAGAATAATGCATAGGGAGGTGAATGTTATGAAAATTTAATGCACACCCGAGGTGAGGGATGCATCATTAAACTCCTGGAGTAAAGCTTCATGGGTTTAACAATGCATCCCTCACCGAGGGTTTGCATTAAAGTGTCATAATGTACACCTCCATGTCTTATTTTTTATAATTATTAGGGTAAATTTTTTTCCAGCCAGAGAGTTACATTTCTACACACAAACTATTCAAAATCATGTTGCACAACACCACATTTTGAGAATTTAAATAAGCTTTTTTTTAAACAAATTTTGCCAACTGAACACACAAGCTTATAAACACAAGCAGAAAAAATAGGAGCAGTCTTACCTTACAAGAACTGCATAACATAGTGACATACACTGGCTATTTTAATAAGAAAAGAAAAAAAATGAAGTAAATGTGACATTTTCCCTTGTATGCTGCACTGTACTGAAACATTGTTGTCAGTATTCAGAGCCCAAAACAAACTTCTTAATAACTTTACAGTGGTTAAAAAAAAAATCACTGGCTGTGAGACCTGTGTCAGCTTTATATGTCCATGTGCTCTCTTTCAGTTAGGGCAGGACAGTTTGTGGCCATGGCCATGGGAGGTCCATCTTATGCAGTGCCTTGAGTTAAGGGACAGTCTTAAAATTACTTACCTGACACATAGGGAGCTCTGGAGAAAAAAGTTAAATTAGTTATTTTATTATGCTTTTGGCACACAGGGAGGCAACAAATTACTAATTATCCATTCTTATCTCACTGCCAACTCACTTCTAATCAGAATTTGACTCAATTACTGGACGCCTTCATTTATTCCAGCCACTTTCTTCTGAAGCTGCATGAAAAAATGTTGCTGGACACTCCCTGGTAAATCACACAGTTTGGCCAAAGATTGTTAGAAGAGAGCTTCTTGCATTGGATATTCCCTTTGCAGTCCCTTGGGCACTGTTTAGGTTGGGGAATATACAGCCTGAAATTAAAGGCTGCTGTCCCCTCCCCCCCCCAAACACACACACACACACACACACAGATCTGACAGCTATAGCAGAAGTGCTCCCTTACTGTTTATTGTGGAGTGGATGGAATGCTGATGCTGAACTGCTGTATGCATGTGAAAGTCATAACAACTGACTGGTGATTACGGAGAATATCAACTGAGTATTTCCATTGATAAAAATTTACACCAGTAATTATATTCATATCCATCACTTCCTGAGGTTGGGCCCTTCCATGCATCAACCACCCTTTCTGTGAAAAATAACTTCCTAACATTACCCCCTTAATCAGCCTCCCTCTAATCTCATGCTGTGTCCTCTTGTTCTGCTATTTTTCTTATACTGAAACATGTTAAACTCTTTCACCTTGTTAATGCCCTTAGGATGTTTGAATGTTTCATTCATATCACCTCTCTCCCTCCTTTGCTCTAGGGTATACATATTGAGCTCCTTTAATCTGTCCTCATATGATTTCTGATGCTGTCCCTGCACCATTTTGGTTGGCCTTCTCTAACTGCCTCCATTTTGTTAATGTCCTTGTGCAGGTGCGGCCTCCAGTACGCAGTACTCCAGATGGGGCCTAACCAGTGTCTTGTAAAGAGGGATTATTACCTCCCTCTTATGACTTGCAGTACCCCTACTGCTGCACCCCAACATCCCTCTCGCCTTACCTACTGCTTTAGTGGTCTGCTTGGATAATTTCACATCATCTGTGATGATGATGCCCAAGTCTCTTTCTTACATTGTGATTGCCAGCAACTCCCATCGCAACCTATAGGTGGCTTCAGGGTTTCTCTTCCCTGTGTGCATGATCTTGCATTTCTTTGTGTTAAACCTCATTTGCCACTCTTCTGACCATTTTGCCAGTTTATCCAGATCTCTTCTCATTCTGCCCATCCCATCTGGATCATCTACTCTGTTGCAGATCTTGATGTCATCTGCAAACAGACAAACCTTACCCTCCAGTCCATCTGCAATGTCACTGATGAAAATATTGAAGAGGACTGGCCACAGGACTGATCCCTAAGGTACCCTACTTGTGACTTGCATCTCTTCTGACTGTATACTATTTACCACCACTCTGTTTTCTGCTTGCCAACCAGTTGACCAACTTCTGACCCACTCTGAGCCAACCCAGCTTATTAATCAATCTTCTATGTGGAACAGCATCAAAAGCTTTGCTGAAGTCAAGGTAGGTGACATCAACTGCTCCCCCTTGGTCCACCACTCTGGTTACCCAGATAAAGAAATCTATGAGATTAGTCTGACAGGACCTTCCTGTTGTAAACCCATACTGTTTTGGATCCTGTGCACCTATGGATTCCAGATGTTGCACTATCCTTTCCTTAAGGAGTGCCTCCATAATCTTGCCCACTACTGAGGTAAGACTGACTTGTCTGTAGTTCCCTGCCTCCTCCCTCCTACCACTCTTGTGAAGTGGGATTACATGAGTCCTTCTCCAGTCTTCTGGGACCTCACCTGTGCTCAGAGATTCACTAAACAATTCTGATAATGGCTCTGCTAGTTCCACCCTTAGCTACTTTAGTACTCTGGGATGTATGCCATCAGGTCCCATTGCCTTGTCCACCCTTAGCTTTGTGAGCTCTAGTAGGACCCTTTCTATTGTGATGGGACTAGTGCACACCTCCCTCCCCCCTGTGTCCATGGTGCTGAGCTGTGGGCCATGCCCTACATTCTCCTCAGTAAATACTGAGCAGAAGTATCTATTTAGGATTGATGCTTTTCCTTGGCCCTCCTCCACACACTCCCCCTTATCCCCTTTGATATTAGCAATAGCCCCTCTTTCACTAATGTATCTATAGAAAGTCTTGTCCCCTTCCTTTACTGTTTGTGCTAGTGTTTTCTCAGTTTGGGTTTTTGCCTGCCTTACTGCCTTCCCTGCTTCCCTTAGGGACGTTTGGTATGCCTCCCTATCTTCGTCTCACTGTGTTCCTTTATATTTCCTGAAGGCCAGCCTTTTGGCTCTGATCTTTTCTGCTACTGTTTTTAAGAACCAAAGTGATATCCTCCTTCTTTTGCTCTTGCTTTTCTCTCTAACACAATGGGATGTTGCTTCAAATATTGCATCCTTAATGCTTGCCCACTTTGCCTGTACCCCTCACCTGTATTTCTTCTTGCCAGAGCTAACTGAACTCTGTTGGCCATCTTATCAAAGTCAGCTCCTCTGAAGTCCCATATTTTTACCTTGGAATGGGATGATTTAGTTATAGTGGCCAAATGAAACCATACCATGTGATGGTCACTGGCCCCCAGGTGACCTTCTACCTAGAGATCTGTGATCATTTCCCCATTAGTTAGTACTAGATCTAGGATAGCCCTGTCTCTTGTGGGTTCTTCTACCAGTTGTTTGAGGCACTACCCCTACAGGGAATCCACTATATGTCTAGTTCTGGTTGATGTTCAGGAGCATGCTTTTATCTAAATTAAATGAATCCTGCTCCTTTGCCTACATGGCTTCTCAGTTATCTATGCATAAATATATTAACATCATAGCTGACATGGCTTGCACAATGTTCATCTCATTGATTTCAAGATTTTCATTCCATTCCATTGCTGCAGATTTATTTATTTATTTAAAATTTAGTGACCAGGAAAGGTGCACTGAACAGAAGCTCATTTACAGGTGTGACCTGGGGACAGGGAGTACAAATACAACAAAGAGATAACAAAATTCAGATACAGTATAATACAGAATAAACATAAAATATACAGAATAATACAGAATAAAGTCTTCATTACAGTATAATACAATGAGCAAATAAGTTTTTATTATAGGATTACATTACAGAGTATTGTACAAGAGATATGAGAGCAGGGTGAGACAAGAAGAACAAAAACATGTGGTCATTAATTTATACAAGAAATGGAAGAGATGGAGGAGGAGGACAGTAGCATGGTTGTGGATTAGGGCAGTGGACAGCTACAAGATGTATCAGGGGATGGCCTGAGAAAGCGCTTAAGTGCAGGAAAGGAGGAGATGAGGGGGGTTTGAGGGGAGAGGTAATTCCAAAGGGAAGGGAGTCTATAAGAGAATGCTAGTTTTCCAGCTGAGGTGCATGCTCATGGGAAGGTGAAGGAGTGGAGGCAATTTGTATGTGAATTGTAGGGGGAGGGAGTAGCAGGATTTAGGAGAGAGGAGAGGTAGGAAGGAAGAGCTCCAAACCAGTAGTTAGAGATGAAAGTGAAGCAGTGGGATGTGCGTCTCTGTGATATGGATTGGAGGGATAGGGGGGAGTAGAGGTCACAGTGATGTGTCAAGGGGGGATTTGAGGTGAAATGAATTGAAGAGGACATCAAGTTTGGCGAGAGAGTTGGCTGGAGCTGTGCTGAAGACAGTGGTCATGTCTGACTGGTATGGAAAGACTACCCTTATGGCAGTAGAGCAGACCCAGTTTGGGATGTAGTTTGGAGTGAAGGGCCTTAACATGGGAGAAAAAGTCTAGCAAGGGACCAAACCACACTCCTAGGTATTTGTAGGCCAGGACATCATTGGGAAGAGTGTTGTCTGGGGTAGAGAAGGCAGGGAGGGTGGGAAGCCTGGCAAGTTTCTGTTTAGAGCCAAATGTCATGTCTACTGTCTTTTTGGTAATCATTTTTAGGCAATTATCATTGAACCAGTTAGATACTGCAGTAAAGTCATGTTGTAGTGGAGTTTGGATGGCTGGGGCAGAGGGCCAGCTAGGACTAGGATGGTGTTGTCCACATACATATGGATCTTGGCTCCTTACTCAAATAACTTAACTCTGCCATAAAGGCATTTAAGGTATTCATGCCACCCATATAAATTATCTGTTTATGATGCAACCATAGCAATCACTGCTAACCATCATTAATTCAATTTATTAAACCTCACTGAATCAATTTCTGGCATCACTGCCTCCCACTGCTTAATGACTTCACAACTTCTCCCTACTCCATCATCTACCTTCCATGACACCATTAACCTGGCTTCCATAGTGGAATTGGTTGGCTTGCTTTCACTGGCTTTTCTCATATCACTTAATCATTATAAGCATTCATATCCATAAATCTCATCAGTCAATCATATCAGTCCATTGTATCAGTCAACCATCTCAGGCAATCATACCGTATACCAATATCTAACCGACAGCCACTGGCTTCACCCGGCCACCACATATGTACCACTTCATAGTTATCTGTCTGCTCTCCTTCATAAATTGGAGGCTTGCCAACTAAGACAATTACTTTCTATGGCTCAGGGCTTCCCTGCAGCCTACGGTCTCACTCTGCATTTAAGTCCACATTTTGAGCATATGAACCTCGGGGCGGGGTCCTTCTCATCTGGCCCATCTTGGGAATGTCCTCACTCCAGGTGGAGCTTTAGCCATTTCTGTCATCGGTGGCACCTCTCAATGAAGAATTTAAGACTTCAGCTAGAGGGATGGGGCCCTCAAGCCCAAGAGCATTCCTTTAGCTGGCTAAATCAGGTTAGGTGGCACCCTCTATGCTATTTTCCCCATGACTGCCTCTGGTTCACCTGGTCTGTTTTAGCTGGTAGGCCAGGTGAGTGCCTCAGTGGTCATAGCTCTCCTCCTCCTCCTCCTCCCACCTTGGGGGTCCCTCTTAACCTTCAGAGCTTTCATTGTTTCAGAGGGCTCTTGCAACCCTTTGTGGCATTCTTATTAGAGGGATCATGAGATCTTTCCACCAAATTGGAATATTTTCTTCCCCGCTGATTGGGTTTCTAAATTGCAGCATCACAGCCATCACTAAATAAAACACCCCTAGTCTGGAGGGAAGGTGACCTAGGCCACATATCCCCAGAGGTTTTCTCCTCTTGAAAGGGGGGGGGTTCTTATCCTCAGCACCAAAGGTCATAATATGTAATCAGTTGTTTATAGTATATTCCCTAGTTTCCTTAGGTAGGTATTTGCTGTTGGATGGAGATGGATGGTGGCCATCCTTTGCCTTTCCCTCCCTCTCTCTCCTTGAGAAGTTATACCCATTCAACTTGTGTTCAAACCATTATTCATTTCAGTTATCTCTGACCACTACCTTTATCTCTGATGACCATGTGTATATTCAAATCTCAATACACACTCATTACATCTGCAATGCCTTCTAATCAACTGATTACCTCTGCATTGCTTTCTGATCTAGAAACATAGAAACATAGAGGCATAGACTTTGATGGCAGATAAGGACCGCTTGGCCCATCTAGTCTGCCCATTTCCCTACTTACAGGATAGGCCGCAGATCCTAGTTAACCAACAGCCTATTTCTTCCTACCCCCCACAAGAATTGCCTTATGTCTGTCCCATGCATTCTTGAATTCTCCCACAGTTTTAGACCCCATTAACCTCCTCAGGAAGGCTGTTCCATGCATCCACTACCCTCTCTGTGAAATAATACTTCCTCACATTGCCCCTGAACTGCCCTCCTTCTATCTTTAAATTGTGTCCCTTGTTCTTGCATGTCTCTTTTCTGAAAGATGCTACCCTCTTGGACTTTGTTGATTCCACTGAGGTACTTAAAAGTTTCTATCATGTCCCCCCTCTCCCTTCTTTCCTCAAGGGTATACATATTAAGCTCCTTTAGTCTCTCCTCATACGGCTTCTCTTGCAGACCCTGCACCATTTTAATTGCCCTCCTCTGGACTACCTCTATCCTGTCTATATCCATGCGGAGATGGGGTCTCCAGAACTGGACACAGTACTCCAGATGGGGTCTCACCAACTGTCTATACAGAGGGATAACAACTTCCTGTTTTCTGCTGCTGATGCCTCTCCCTATACATCCCAGTATACCCCCAGCCTCCCTACTGCCTTCTCACATTGCTTGCTAACCCTAAGGTCATCTGATATGATTACCCCCAGGTCCCTTTCCTTTTTGCTGTTGTTACTACCTCCCCACCCATTGTGTATTCTTCCTGGGTTCTTGTTTCCCAGGTGCATTATTTTGCACTTCTGCATTGAATCCTAGTTGCCATACTTCTGACCATTCCTCCAACCTTGCCAAGTCCCTTTTCATCCTTTCCACGCCTCCTGTGTATCAACCCTGTTGCAGATCTTTGTGTCATCTGCAAAAGGCATACTTTTCCTTCCAGTCCCTCTGCAATGTCACTGATGAAGACATTAAAAAGGACTGGACCCAATACTGAACCCTGCGGTACCCCACTAGTAGCCCCTCTTTCTTCAGAGTGGACTCCATTTATGATCACCTTCTGTGTCCTGTTGTGCAGCTAATGTTTTACCCAGGCTACCACCCTGGGACCCACTTCCAGGCTGGTTAATTTGACTATTAATCTTTTGTGTGGGACTGTGTCAAATGCCTTGCTAAAGTCTAGGTAGGCCATGTCCAAAGCCCCTCCCTGGTCTACTATTTTGGTCACCCAGTCAAAGAAATCTATTAGATTCATCTGACATGACCTTCCCACTGTGAACCCATGCTGCCTTGGGTCCTGTGCTCCACTGGCCTCTAGGTACTCAACTATTCTTTCCTTCAGAAGTGACTCCATCACTTTCCCTACCACAGAGGTCAGACTGACAGGTCTGTAGTTTCCTGCCTCTGTCTTGGTCCCACTTTTGTGAAGGGGAATCACATCTGCCTTCCTCCAGTCCTCGGGTACCACACCATCCTCCCATGATTTATTAAAAAGAGTAGCCAGTGGTTTCACTAGTTCCTCCCTTAATTCTTTTAGAATTCTGGGGTGAATTCCATCAGGACCCATTGCTTTGTCCACCTTCAGTTTTAGGAGTTCTTGCAGAACCCTTCTTCTGTGAAAGGACTGGGATCGACCCCCCTATCAAGAGTGCTTCTGTTAATTGGATTAGGCACTTCCCCCTCCTCTTTTGTGAATACTGAGCAGAAATATTTGTTCAGTATCCCTGCTTTTTCACTGTCCCCCTCTGCCCACCCACCGTTCATTCTATTCAGCCTCAATATCCTTCCCTTTGTCTTTCTACACTTTTTTATTGACTTTTCCTAAGCTACCTTTAGCCTAAGGGTATCCTTCCCGTGGCACCTCTGGGGTGGAACCCTCCTCCAGGGTTCCTGCCTTTGATATCCCTACAGGGTGGTATTCCCAAGGCACAAAGGTGAATAGCCACAACAAAGTTTATACAACATGTTGCATAAGCACAACACCGCACCACACTAAGTTGCATAAGCACATTGAATTGAAAGGCTGTAAGTCTGTAGTTCAATATCTGAAGCAACAGCCATAGCCCATGCCTGACCTATTTAAACCCTTTCTTTCTGCTTCATCCAGAAGCTATTTTCTTAGCCCCACTATCCTCCCCTTCTCCTCCTCCAGTGTCTAGCCTCTCTCCTGGGTCCCTGGGAAGGGGGGAGGGGGCTTTTCCTAAGCTACCTTTAGCCTAAAGGAATCCTTCCTAGGGCACCTCTAGGGGTGGAACCCTCCTCCAGTGTTCCCATCTTCCACATCCCTACAGGGTGGTATTACAAGGTACAGGGAGGTGAACAGCCACAACAACGTTTATTCAGCAAATTGCGTAAGCACAACACCACACTAAGTTGTGTAAGCACATTGAAATAAATATATCGCTAGGAATATTGGGGTTGCATGACCCTTATGCCCAGCCCTGGTAGATGTAAGGTTCCGCATCCCCTATATATATATTTTTCGACATATATTTGGGCTTCTAAACTGGGGAGGCAGAAGAGGAAGAGAATGACAATGGAATAAGTTTACACGTTCTGAAATATAACGACTGATATTGACTAAATCCCCCTATTGCAAATTACCCTATAGCTCCTGGGGTCACCGACTTTCCATTTCTTCCTTTTACCTCTTTGTGTTATGAACATGGGTAGGTTTGGCGGTGGGGGTGGAGAACTCCTAAAATGCAAAGATCAAATTATGGCATTTTGCATTCATTTGCAGCACACGTGAAACAAAGTACATCTGTTTTCTGTATTGGGGAAAAAAAACTGAATGCAGCACGTGTATGAAGAGAGCAGAGCCAAGAGAGGATTGGGCTAATAATTGGAAGGGGGGACAATCTGCTTCCTTGAGGAAGTATTCCCTTCAGAGCCCTTCTCATCGTCTCAAATCGTTGTCTTCAGCTGCTGGCGCGTGCCGCTTTGTCTGGCTCGTTTAACCCGTTAATGGCCAGTTCCCTTCTTTGTGCACTAGTTGGGCTGCAAACAGCTGTTCTCCTCCAGCAAAGGTGAAACGCTTCCCGAGTGTCAAAGCAATACCAATAATTTTATGAGATCAGTTTTTAAACTAACAAACAAAAGAAGTATATATTTCCACATGTATAGTATGTAATATATATGTTACTCAAGTGCTGGGTGAACTGATGATTTCAGTACAGTCATGTCTTTACAGAGGAAAGGAGTCCCTCTGTAGACAAAGGCTAGGCAGATTCCTGCCACTGTAAGCACTTGCATCTTGCTACAGTCGGCTGGGACGTCTAATGAAAGACTGAATTATTATAAAGCAACAGAAATCCCGTACCAGTGCAAGGTTAAATCCTTCAGTCAATTCGTTTATTTAACCAAGAGAGACCACTGAGATCAGGTTCTCATTAAATGTGGTAAACTGGACAGGAAGCATCAGAAAGCTGGCGTAACAGATAGCAAACATGAAACAGCATTAAATCACTTAACAGAGTCCTAATTCAGTAAGCATCCGTATTAACATATGTGTGCGTGTGTGTGTGTGTGTGTGTGTGTGTGTGTATATATATATATATATATGCAACTCATATTTTAAATAAATGTTGCTTCACCAAACTGCAGTTGAATTGAGTAGAAACGCTGCTGTCTGGGTGTGTTGACGCCTTAGAGATCACACATATAAGAAGGTTCCCTGTGATTGACACCATGCTTGGCATACAGGACAGAGTGAAACAAACTAGCAGCTGGACCTTGTGGCGCTGGCCGTTGGACCCGCCTGTTTCAGCACCATGGATAGAACCCCAGTGGGAGTTAGTAATTTAGACCATCGGTACTACGCTAATTGGTCCCCGTCTGACTTGCCTCCGAGCCAAAAGCCACATTATCGACCTTTCAGAATAGCTGCAGCAGGCTGGGACCGAACCTTTCTTTGCAACGTTTGGGATGGGAGGAGGGTGAACTTTTTGTTGTTGTTAAGAAAGTAAACATCGAAATGCAAAGAACTGTGGATATTGAAATGTTTTCCGTGTGTGTGCGCGTAAGAGAAACGGGGTTTACAAGTGCATGGGACGTTGGTAGTTGCTTCCTTGCAATCAGTCGTCCCACATTACTGCATGTTCATTTTACCTCACAGAGAATTGAGAAGGAACTGTTCCACATTCTCAGCGAATATTTTAAAGAGAAACCTATATAAATTACGGTGAAATGTGTCGTTCAACCAGCAGGAAACTTTGTAAACCACAAAAAAAAAAATTGGCAGTGCTACGTTCCTAAGTCCTACACTTCGCCTTTCCACCATTCTGAGGGAAACTATTCCAGCATACTCAGGAGGTGACTAAAAGTGAAGACCAGGTATGGCTGGCCCCTCTTGCCCCTTGGACAGTTGAGCCGGGCTCAGGCAGTATGCTGTTTAGCTGCTGATTGCCGTCTCCGACTCTTGCCCGCGCAGTAGCCGGAGTTCAGCTTCATGCTCAGGCAGTACTTGCTATAGTTGCTGGTGGCTGGCTCCTGCTCTGGTTCCCAGGAGCTAACAGCTCGTGCCCAACGCGTGGCTGAGGTTGGAGAGTTGCAGCCTCCTTAGAGTTCATTAGCATGGTTCGCCAGCTGTCCTGTGCAAAGCCACAGCCCTGTACACTGAAGGCATCCCAGGCTATATACAGCAGGGGCAGTGCCGGGAATAATATGCATCTGTTTACAGTAGTTTTTAAACTGGTACCCACAATAGTTTCTATACATTATGAAACAACAAATAATATGTAATGTGCAGTATGCCTTTGTGAACAGTTGTAAGCAGCTCTCTATAAGACAAATATGATTAAATATATTATTTTTAAAATGCAAAATATTTTTAAAAAGGTTCCATAAGTGTCAAAATGTAGTGTATAACTACATATAGATTATTAATTTAATTGAAAGGTTTTTGTATATAGCAAGGACTGAAATTAAATGGCGCGCATGAAAGCAAAAACAACCTTTGTAAAAGATGACATACTGTGCATTACAGCAAGACAACCGGAGAACTTCCAAAGCTACTAAACACAAGGTCATTGTCTCCACAGTTTGTGCCGACAGATGTTTCATTAAACATAGCGTTGGTTTTGGCTTGGGTACCAGCCCCTCAATTTTGCTGAACACGTGCTTGCTAATTTGACGGAATTAAATAATCGGTATTTGTTAGTAGAAAAAAAAAACAGTCATTTAGTTTTTGGAAAAAAAATGTATTTTCCACATCCGAAGCTTCATCCTCGGTGTATTTGTCTTAAGATGTTTTGAAAACAGCTATTATAACTAGTTTTATAATTAGTGACTCAAGTCATCAAAGATGGCCGCCACTTGCAATTTTTAAAAATATCCTCTTGTGGTTGATTTTTTCAGTGTACAGATCAATACTGTTAATGTATCCGGATGGTGCTACTACATGCTTGTGACTGTAAACAGCAGAGAACTAGGCCAAGATATTTAATTTTGTCATGGCTGGCAGGGCTAGGGTGCGGGGATTATTTAAAAAAAACTTCTAAATCACATATTACAGTTCAGGAATGAAAGAAAAAAAAAAACAACTGATGTTGCTAGAAAGAGACATTACTGAAAGAGCTACATGGAAACTGACTCATCCTAAAAATGACACCCTGGCAGTTTCTCACAAACATAACACATAATTATTGAATCGAGGTTACTGGTCTATATAGAAACATAGACTTTGACGGCAGCTAAGGATCGCTTGGCCCACCTAGCCTGCCCATTCCTTACCTATTGGATAAGCTGCAGAGCCTAGTTAACCAACAACCTACTTCTTCCTACCCTCCTCTAGAATTGCCTTATGTCTGTTCCATGCATTCTTAAATCCCCCACCTCTTCCATATTTCAACTGAAACTCTAGGCACATCAGTTTCATCGTTAAAGCATACACTCCCCATGAAATTTACACTTCGTTAAAGAGCTAGTGACACTCTATTTCTGCTCCTTTCTCGAAAACCCAGCTGCAACAGTGACACCGTCTTTCTGGAATACCAAACGTGTATGGCTGCTGTTTCCTCCATTAGATCGAACTTAAGACTGTAGTTTGCGTTTTTAAGTTTTATCTGAGGTATCGGGGCTTTTAAAAAGTATTTAGTTGAAACTACAAAAAAAAAAATAGGGTCGTCTACCCGTTCCCTGAAAAAGGTGGGGGTGCTAAACAAAGGGTGGCCTTAAGTGCCCACCATTAAAGTGCAACCTAAAATTACATTTGATGGTCCTATCAAGATTTGATGGTTGTACAACAACGACCTTACCGGGCGGAAAAGTAGTTCTCATTGTCACCGATACTGAACTGAGGTTAGAAATTTTGCAACACTTACTAGAGGGAATTCAAAATGATGGACCCGGTGCGATCTGATTGGATGCTCCGCGCGTCTGGGGGTGTTAGAGGCAGTGGACTTTACCTTCTGCCTTACAACACTTCACCTGTCAGTTACACAGTTCTACTGAGCTGTCCTGTTACGGCATATTACACACAAAGGGAGCAATGCCCTAGTGTACAGTATATACCTATTAACCAGAACCGGTCTTTGGGTTTTTTTATTATATTAATCACGGGCAAAGATAATATCTACAGCCATAAACTGTACTTTTCTGCGGTATAACGCACCTGCCCATATTCTTTTCAGCACTGCCCGCAGTACTTCAAAAACAACAGTAAACAAATGTTCGACACTTTTCAAGAGTCGGTACCGAAGAAATACTTCCTCCAACTATTTCAACCAGTGTTGCCTACATTCGCGAGTCAGTTTCAAGAAGGCACAACAGCTGACAGCATGGGGCACCTGCTGCAGTGCACCATTAGTGTTTAATAACAAGGGGCAATCATAAGAGAGAGAGAGGGAGCGTTCAAAACCACTGTATGGACCACCCGCAATGCCACACATATATCCACTTTCCCATCAGTTTTCCGTGAAATGGCATACATTTCGTTATAGACCCGTGTATTATTATTTTTTTGTTTCATTAACTAAAGTGAGACAAAACGAATGGGAATGAATCTGTGCATCGTTACCAGATAAAGGCATTTTCTGGGGGCTTTGTACCAAAGAATTGGGAGATGGCTGACTGCAGCTGGATGGAGACTTGCAGGGCTCCCGTGGTGTTGGTGGAGCGTGTGCCAAAATGCTTGTTACAAGCTGCTGTTACAAGGGCTTGGTGAATAAAGTGCCTTCATTAAGGACCCCATGCTGTATTGAAGCGCTGCGGTTAGAGGAGTGTGTCAGTAAAAAACTACTGGTCCCTAATGAAACAAGCCTTCCATCTGGTGTGCGCGATGCTTGTGCCTGACGCGTGCCCACTCTCACTAAGCTTAGCTATATAGGCTGCATGGGCCACACAGACAGCTTCTGCTATGTACAAGAACTTGCTATTAGAGGGAGGAAGGGGAAGGGAGATAGTTTGCTTCTTGCAAAGTCAATATCCTGAATGCAAATTAGTGTTAGGCTCCATGTGCTATATTCACAAGTCCAGAGCATAGTGGGGCCTATTCACTAAAGCGTGGGTTATTATGCCCACAAAATGCGCCTATAACGCCCGTGTAGCTGCTCGAACAGATGCAGGGTACATGGTATTCATGATTGCAAGCACCTGCAGGGCACCTGTCCAGGGCCCTGCCCCCCCCCCCCCACCACCAAGGCACGAAGCTGCGTGGGGATGGATCACAGCAGCCTGGGTGGTGGATCAAGGGAACAGGTACGTATCCAATGGGATCCTGGGTCTCATAGTAGATCCCCTGCTGTGCATGTGCAGGGGATCCTGGGAAGGTGCAGAGCCTGGGAATCAGGGTCTGATGGGTGACTGCCCAACTGGCTGCCCCCAGCCCTCCCCAGCAGCCTAGTTGCCCAGGCAACAGTGTGGTGTGGGTCCCCATGCTAGTACCGCCGGTAGGTGTCCATTGGGAGACACATGACAGTTATGGCTGGTTCCCCACCTGCCAGATATTCTGTGCCAACTCTGTACCTTCATGAATGGTGTGGAGTGTGGCCACACCCTCGGACTGCCCATGGCACGTACCTGTGCAGGCGGCTAGGGGATCTGGTGCACAAGGCACTAGTGCATCTGTTGTGAATGCCATGAGGGGGGCTGTCAGACCCCACTGTGTGGCATTCAGTCATAGGCATGCCTATGATCTGCATATACATGACATGTAAGCATTCATGAATAGGCCCCAGTGTGAGTGCCCTAAACCTGTTTGAATATAGCCCCCGGTAACTATAGTGCTCATCTAAATGCACCTGAGATATGTGCAAATTGCCTGTAGGTGGGGTGTTTAGCTCAGCACTATCAGAAGCCTGTGTGCTTGCCAGTATTCACAATCATGACCCCTAGCTCACAACCCCACCAGGAGCCATGCTCAGAGTGCTCTGTGGAGTGGTCTGGGGTGTGTCAGGGGGGAGATGCCATGCAGGACACTGCTCTGACTCCCTAGTGGATCCCTGTCTCTGCATGGAGGAGGGGCGGGTGGAATATGGCAGTCCTCCAAGGACTGTTGTATTCTGAGGGCAAAACCACTGGGCACTGTGGAAAGCCTTGTGAATGGGCAGAGAGGTTCCATAACTACTATAACAGCCCTTCTGGCCCTGTAGCATCTACCCCCTCTACTGCAACTCCACATCCTGTAGTTCAGCTCCAGAATCAAGCACATGAATGCCCCCACCCTGTAGTGCCTACCTTGACCTGGCTGCACACATAGAAGTGCCAGTAGTAAGGGATTGGCTGTGGTAGGGGGCATGCATCATGGGGCTGGATGGAGCTCTCCGCATGTACGAAGCAGGACATCTTTGCTGCACAAGCTTGGGCAACCTATCCATCTATGGCTGTGGATCTGTTCAAAGAAGTTCACTAAAGGCCTGAACAACAACCAGGATACACTCGGATTGAGCATTTCCTGTCTGTGGCTCAGTGCATCCCAATGCTGGTCAGCACTAGACAGCATCCACAGCCCCACCCACCACACTCTACTGATGCAAAGGGTGGCAGGGGTAGGCAGAGCTGGTCTGGACAACAGGCATCCAATCAGATGTCTGTACCCATCTGCCAGATCTGCACGGGGTGCAAGGAATGACAGGATATAGCAGTCTTCCACGTTCCAGTTTTTTTTTATTTTAAATAGGATGCAATGACAATTAGCCAAATGAGCAAAATCTCATTTTCAATGGCCTCCTGAGTACACATCATTAAATGTGTGTGCACAAATACATCATAGATAGATAGATACTTTATTTATAAAAGTTCCCATCTCCAGAGACTCTGGGCAATGTACAGTAAAACACAATATCTGTACATAACAGCTGATCATTAAAACAAATTTAAAATTCCTCTATCCGTCTCCTAAAAAAACAGTTCAATCAATAAACGCTTGTTGGAACTGGTATGTTTTAACCCCTTTGTTAAAGGCTTCAACTGTGGGATCTTCCTTTAAATAACCAGGCAGGGAGTTCCACAGGGTAGGTGCCGCCACTGAGAATGCCCTGTCCCCAGAGTGCCGCAACCTAACCCTGGTAACTCCAAGGAGGCCTCCCCTGGCAGAACAGAGTGCCCGAGGTGGATAGTAGGGGACAAGGAAATCTTGCAGATAGACAGGTCCCCTTTCATGCAGGGTCTTGTAGATCAAAAGCCCTACCTTGAAGACAGTTCTCCACCTGACCAGCAGCCAGTGCAGTCCACAGAAGACCGGGGTGATATGCTCACACCATCACACCCTGGTCAACAACCTTGCTGCTGCATTCCGCACCAGCTGCAGCCTGTGGAGGTTGCCTCCAGATAACCCTAGGTACAGAGCATTACAGTAGTCCAGCCTGGAAGTGACAAAAGCATGCACCAGTGTGGTCAGGTCCTCAGGCAGGATCAGGGCTCAGATTCAGGCGATATTCCAGAGATGGTAAAATCCACTCCTGATGACAGCCGACACCTGCGCATCAAGTGTCAAACCATCATCCAGGATCATGCCCAAATCCTTCAACTGTCTAGATGGGACAAGGGGAACACCCCCCAACACTAAGCTAGGGGGATAACCCCTCATCCCCCTCCACCCCGATGGCCTGGAACCACAACCAGTACCTCTTGTCTTGTCTGGGTTAAGTTTAAGCCAGTTTTAAGTCATCCATTCCTGGATCTCATCGAGACAGCTGTTAAATACTGAGGCCGACACCAGGGTATCGGGTGCACAGGACAGATACAGTTGAGTGTCATCTGCATAGCAGTGATAACCCAGCCCATACCACCAGATAATGTCCCCCATCAGCAGCATGTACACCGTGAACAACAAGGGCAACAAGGGCAAGTCCTGCAGAACCCCACAGTACAGAGGTTTCAGGTTAGATGAGGCTAACCCCTTCATCACCCTTTGCACTCTGCCTGCCAGGTATGACCTGAACCAGTTGATGACATTACCAGACAGACCACACCAGAACCACAGGCAGTCAAGTAGCACCTCATGGTCCACAGTGTCAAATGCCGCAGAGAGGTCCAGGAGAACCAAGATGGTACAGTCTCTTCTGTCTCTCGCCATCAGGAGATCATTAAGTACCCTCAACAGGGCAGTCTCTGTACTATGCCCCACATGAAACCCAGGCTGGAAAGGCTCATAGGTGGAGGAAGAGGTAAGATGTCTCTCAAGCTGTATGACTACCACTTTTTCAATAACCCCTAAAAATGAGAGGTTTGAGACCAGCCTGTAATTGCTGAGGCAGTTCGGGTCCAAAGACCCGGGCTGCCTCAGCTATTACTTGCTCTTACAAAAGAACTGACAACAACTGTGCTATAATATAAATATAATATAAATACTACATTTTAAATATCATAAAAGCAGCAAATATAACAACCAGACTTACACATTCTCACACGAGTCACAATATTCTGAGCAACTAGATTTAAACCATTGTTGTATTGTAGGCAGAGATGGGAAATAATCAATTCTAGAACCTAGTACACATGCAAGAGCATGCCATTGCTTGGGACCTTTAAATGAAAAGGACAGTTATCTAATTTGGGTATTCATCCTAGAAACAGTAAATTCAAGCCTTTAGCTGACATTAATCCAGATTTAAAGGACTGGTAGGAAAGGAAGTCAGAAATGTAAACTGGTACCTTTTGTTTAATGCACTTCCACATAAAGTTTAATATGTGCAGTTGTTTTGCTCCACAGAGAACCAGTTTCAAGATCTAAACAAAATAGAATGATGTGTTCTTTGGGTCAAGAAGGACACAATGAGCCAATTTATAGTATAGCTTGTCTAGCCTCTGAAAATGAAAGTTTGGTAAACCAGCATATACAATGTCACCATAATCGAGTAAAGTAAGTATCATGGACTGCACTAATTTCTTTCTCACAGCTGCTGAAAAATTTGATTTGTTCCTGTACAGGAATCCAATTCTGGTGTTACCGTTCTTGTTAAGAACTTTTAAGTGGTAATTCCATTTTAAGCTTTTGTCCAGGCATAGCCCCAAGTACTTGTAAATGGGAACATTTTGTAGCTTTCTGTTGTTGCTGGTGTAAATGGAAATTGGTTCATTTTTTATTTCTATGTACTGGAAAAACTTGCATCACCTGTGTCTTCATGTCATTGATTATTACTTTACTTTTGTAAAAAAAAAAAACAGTGAATTTCATCAAATGCTGATTGTAATTTTTTCTGAAACAACAAGGGGTCAGGGCTTCAGTCACAGATGACAGTATCGTCCTCATAGAGATGGACGGCAGTGTCACTCTGCTGGACCTATAGATCATTTATAAAAGGAGAGAAGAGGAGTGGTCCAAGTGATCTTGGTCCCAGAACAGAACTCTCAGGAACTCCACTTCTTACCCCCTTTTTCCTGGTGCCTGTTTGGGACTGCCATAACCCCCATGGAATTGGCAAATTTGCTAAAAACAGTCCCGCTGGTGTCAGGGATGCCCCAATCCACTGTGTGGGCTCCTAGGGCTGGGGGCTGGAGGATGGGTCTGATGAGACCTGGACAAGTGAGATGTGGCAATGCAGGGGGGCAAGTAGCTGCTAGGGCTGCTTTTAGGCAGATGTAGTAGCTGCCACCTCTGACAGAATTCCACACTGCAGAGATTGTTTTCTGCATGCAGCACATGTCCACACTGACCCCTGTCCTGGCTGCTCATGTTGACATGCATGTGGCTCAGGATCAGGTGTGGGGGTGCCAACTGCCAGGGCAGTGGCAGTATGGAGGGGCACCTCAGTACACTACAACCCCTCATAAACCCACCTCCACAGATGTGGAAGGGAGTGTTGGGCCTAGAGGATCAGACCCTTAGGAACTACCAGGTGAAATGAACACAAGGCACCATCCCCTACTGGTCACAGAGGTATGTGCCTATAGGGGACTATGCACTAACAGGCGGGAAGTATGCACAAAATGTGCATACCCCTCAGGCACTGGTTTGCTCCCCCTGCAGAGGTGTGCATAAGCCGGCATGCACTAATGCTGGCCACCTGTCTGTGACCCCACCCCCAGTACACAGTCATGCAGCTTAGGAACATGGCAGTTCAGGGGCGGAGTGCAAGCCACAGGTATGCATCTATTAGGATGCCTGTCCTGATTCCTATTGTGGATCCCTTATGTGGTAGGGCAGGGAAGCCTGGGACAGTATGCAGCTAACCCTGTAGAATCAATGGACGTTTGCTTGATCGGCCACCCCCTACCCTCCCAGGTAGTCCAGTGGGCTGTGGCAGCCATGTGCAGGGGGTTCCCTTGCTGCCACACCCTGCTGTCAGCCTTTGGGGGGGCATGTAGTGACTTATGGCAGGGTCCCCCCTTGTGCAGAATACTCACACCAGTGCAGCATGCAAGTGTGATCATGCATACATGCGGTGTGGGTGCACCCCCTGTCCCGCCTTCATCCCATCTCTGGTGTGGCTGGCCGGGGGATCCAGTGCACTGGGTGCTAGTACACCCATGGTGAATGCCATGGGGGATGCGCAGATCACCCCTGTGCAGCATTCGGTCGTAGCATTGCCTACAGACTGCCCCTACATGAGGCATAGGTATTGGTGCATAGACCCTATAATTCATATAGTGGCATTCCAGGAACAAAAGCAGTTACGGTCTCCAAAACCTGTTATCACTTTGGCACTAAGTGCTATATTCAAAGTCCCCATGTAAATAACCTCCTACTCCATACAAGGCCCTAGGAGAACATTAGTATACCATTATAGCCCCATAAATACAGTATGTAACATACAAGGTTTTGCTCTGGGAATGCATACCCAACCCCCCATCTAATCCTTGTTTGTGCTATACAGTAATAAATATCTGATCCTGGGTTGAATCAGGTTAAGCTGTTGGTGGTATTTTTTAGTAAATGGGTTTAAATTTGACCAGGAAGCTGGGGAAAGCAGGAATAAAAGTGTCTCAGATCCAATTAAAATTTGGGGCATTACGTTTGTGGTTGGAAATATGGCACTACTGAACTGGACAGAACGTTCGATTATACATGTACATAAAGTAAGTAAGTAGTATTCTTTGAGACTATCACAAATAAGGAGAGTGTGCATTATTTGGCAGATTTTAGTACCCATCTTACCCTACTTAAGTTACATCCCCCTATCCTCACAACAAACCGAAATTCATAGTGTGTTCTTTCAGAAGCTTGGGGCAGCCTGCTTAACCCAGTCAATTAAAAAAATTAACATATTTTCCCAGAGGCAAAGGTGGTTTACTATGATGCACCCGCTTGTGTGTTTTTCTTACCCTGCTTTTGAATGGGACCCTAACGGTGGGTATCATGAATGGAGTTTTGGAAGTACAGGTCTGGATACAAGCAAATTGTTTTTATAAATGGAGCTTTCTCTCTGCAGGTGGTCAGGGCAGCTGCTCAGCCTTGTTCTGCCACCTTCCAACTTGCATCTGCTGTCCCTGGGACCTTTCCGGTCAGAGAACCCTCCCACATATTGTCCCCCTTGTTGGAGCTGGAGGATGGAAGGTCGTCCTACCCCTAGTTCACAAGTCTGGGTCTGAGTATGTAGCCCAGTCAGCAGCACAGGCCAGAGGTAGGTGGCAGGGCATGAGCCCCCCCCCCCACTGGTTTTCCATTTTCTCCTCTTATATCCTGACACCATGGCAGCATGGAGGATGCTTACTTGTAGAGCTGCGCATGCACTCTGGAACCGCAGCCTCTTCTACTCACCCTGATCTAGGTCTGCCTCACAGGTGTCAACGCTACCTCCAAGCTGCCACCTGGTAGCAGCCAAGAGATGGGACAACACACCACCCTGATTTGGGACAGGAGAGCTGCCAGGCGGCCACTCGATGCTCTCCCAGCCCTTCCCCCCGCCAACCCCCCAGCAACCTGAGCTCATTTCCAAACTAGATACAGGAACATTTTAGGGATTATTTTGATGTTTGGTGGGATAAATCCACAAAACTGATGCAAAAGATGAGGATCCCAATGTATATACTTGTCTCTTTACAGAAACTATGTAAGTGGAAAGTTAAGAAACAGTAGCTATTCTCTCTCTCTCTCTCTCTCTCTCTCTCTCTCTCTCTCTCTCTCTCTCTCTCTCTCTCTCTCTCTCTCTCTCTCTCTCTCTCTCTCTCAAACAGTTATACCAGCTACTGTCTCAAAGATGGCTCTGGGACCCTCAGTTTAAAAACTGGGTACCTGCCAAGACATCTGTAGTCATGAAACAACTGACAGATAAGAGAGTACCACAACAGATGTGTGATGTCTTATGCTTATGTTCGTATAGCAGAATACGGGTATGGGAAATAATTAACATAAACCAGTGGAAGAATGATCGTATCGATACCCTGATTGTTCTGATAGATAGGCAAACATTTTGTTTTACAGCAATGTACTTTTGTTACTTTTTTTTGGTAATTTTTGGCTACTGGATGCCATCTTCCATGGTTGGAGGATTCACCTATGAGTATTTAATTTTGGGTGACTGCCCCCAATGCTTATGGAAGTACAATAACAGGACGCTGGTGGTCATCTTTGCCTGTCTCAAATTTTACTTGTGGCAGGCTAGATGCCAACAAGTGTTACAGCAGCTTAGATCACCTTACAGGTCTATAGTTAAAATGTGTGAAGCTGTCTTACAAGAGCTACATTGGAAAGAAAAAGTTTAGGTAACCAGGAATTTCCTCACTTATGGAAAGGGGTTACATGGTTGTGTGGGGTCACATAGATTTCTTTCTGGAGCAAGTCTATGCAATTTTTTTACAGTGTATTTAGTGGTTTACAGTAGTTTATTTTGTTTGCGATTTTTAGGTATTATTGCCATATTAATGATTCTTTAGATGGATAAGATTTGATTTGATTTGTCTGATTTGCCTTTAGTAAATTCCTCTACTCTTTTTGAGAACTGACATGGGGTCTTTAACATCCACCCGAACAACCATCAGAACAGGCAGACAGGACCTCAGTTTAACATCTCATCTGCAAGATGTCACCTCAGAAGTGCAGCACCCCCTTATACTGCATTACAGTATCAGCACTGGGATTTTACCTTAAGTACCTGGTGTGGGGCTAGAACCCACAACCTTCCAATCTCCGGGCCTCAGAGGTGAGTGTGCAACCTGCTGAACCACTGACACTGCAAATTAATTGTCCATACATTTACACATCAGCCATTTTGTTTCGTTTTTCAACAATGTAGCCCATCCAGAACCTTCTTCTGATTAGATCCAGACAGCAGTCCATCAAGTCTGCCCCTGTTGTTCCTACCTAGAATTCCTCATCTTTTCTGAGCTCCCAGAGCCCCCTCCCTCCCTTTTGCTTTGAATTACCCCCTTGTACATATCCCTTTGGGTCTTGATAACAGATAGTTTCGAGCACTGACCACATTACTGGGTCGATTGTTCCACAAATCCTCCACCCTCTTTTTAAAGTAAACGCCTGCTGTGGGATTCAGACTTGGGTTGCTAGCTTTGCAGCTCAGTGGTTTAAAGAGGACAGGAAATAATTTCTAATTTGCAGCTGCTTATAGTGTTGTCACATACAGAAATGATATCCGTAAGCCTAAATGTTCCATATGTAACTGTACCTGAATAAAAGTGATGCTAAAAACTGTATTTTGCATTGTTTTATTTTAATGGGCAACATTCTGTTACAGTTCTTTTCATGAAACCAGTAATCTGGAGTTTTAACTATGTCACATTTTGTGCACAGAACTCTGAGCATGGTTCTGATAGGACAATAACTCAAGCTTAACATTCTGTATACAAACCGTGACATAGTAAAAATTCCAATTAGTAATTCCATGAAATGAACTGTGCAGAATGCCTTTCATAAAAAGCAAACAATTGAAAACACAATTTTTTTGCATCAGTGTTTATTTCCTTCCAGCCATCTGTTCACTGGTCCAAGTGCGCCAATCAATTGGGCGCCAAAATAACAATTTCGCCACCCCTTCCCCGAGGTCCGCCCCCCCTGGAGTTAGAATATATTGTTGGGGGGCATGGGGGCACAGCCCCCCACATATAATATGGGCAGTGAAATAAAAAGCTTGGCTCCCTAATGACAGTTACGCCCAGATGGGTGTGTTGCAAGGGTGGAACCATGATTATTCAGGTACAGTTAAACATGAATCATTCAGAGGAAGTTTTTCATTTCTGTTCCTAGGAACATTACTAACTACAAATTAGTACAGAGTTCCTGTCCCCTTTAACCATTAGACCAAAATGACTGTATCTGACATTAAACAAACTTGGTATCAGTTATGACTGAACATGCACAGAACATAGCATGAATTCAAATGATTAAATACAGGTGAACGTATACCTGCAGTCAGGCTTCAAACACTGGATTGGGAAAGTGGATTGTCAATGAAGGCAATGATTTGCTATGAGACACACAAACATACACACATATGCACCACACACACACACACACACACACACACACACACACACACACACACACTCACTCCTCACTCACTCACTCACTCACACCCTCACACACTCTAAGGCATTTCCCCAGTGTGCTCCTGTCCAGGGATGGATCGTGTCACAGACTGCAATAAACAGGTGAAGGAACTTTCTGATGAAAATATTAAGGCAATCAGTTCGCTGCAGAAAAATACCAATTCTTGGGCAGGCACTGCTACCACAAATCACTTCAGAATGAGGTACTAATCTAAATAAATAAAATTGTCTTCTCGTTGGGTTCTGTTGATGAATGATTTATAAAAAGTACAGGATGAACTTAAAGAGATAACAGCATCTCTAGGAAAACATCTGAAATGGCAATATTTAATAACAATTCAGGCATGCCTCTCAACCTTTTATCACTGAAATAAGGGATAATGACCCTCATAATGAGGGACACATACTCAAACATGGACATACAAGCTCAGAATACTGTGGAAACCATTGTGGTTACTAGCACAAAATTAGTTTTTAATTTAGCATCCTGGAATATCATTAATTTCTGCTTTAAAGTCTACATTTACATGTGGGTATCACCTTTTCTATGAGGGACGGATGAGGGACAGAGCAATTTTGAGGGGTAAAATGAGGGACATCCCTCATAATCAGGGACAGTTGAGAAGTATGAATTTAGGTTGTATTTACTATATTATCAGTATATACCTTCCAGTTATTCTTTATTGTTGGTAAAATTTGTCAGAGAGCAGGATCTATGCCCCTTGCACTTCATCAGCTGTTGTTGCTTGCCAACTTGAGACATCATAATGCTTTGTGATATCAGTTTGTTACATAGAAACATAGAAGACGTCACCAGATAAAGACCACACGGCCCATCCAGTCTGCCCTATTTTTCCATACCTACAGTTACACTGCAGACCCTACAGAGTCTTCGGACTTCTTCCACCACCTTACTTTCATGATCCCCTTGTACCTATTCCATGCATTCTTGAATCCTGTAACAGTTTTAGCCTCCACCACCTCTGCTGGGAGGCTGTTTCTTCATCCACCACCCTCTACATAAAGAAGTAATTTCTTACATTTCCTCTGAGCCTCCCCTTTTCCACATTCATATTGTGACCCCTTGTTCTTGAGCATCTTTTTCCTTGAAAAATGCTGCCTTCCTGTACCTTATTTTTGCCTGTAAGGTATTTGTATATTTCCATCATATCCCACCTTTCCCTCCTTTCCTCTGGGGAGTAAAAATTCCACTCCTTAAGCCTTTCTTTGTAGGACTTTTGATGCATGCCCTGCACCATTTTGGTTGCTTCCTTTGTACTGTCTCTACTCTATGTCCTTATGGAGATGGGGTCTCCAGAACTTGACACAGTACTCGAGGTGTGGTCTCACCAGTGACTTATACAGGGGTATCACTACATCCCTCCTTCTTGCTGGTGATTCCCCTGCCTGTGCAGCCCAGCATCCTATTTGCCTTCCCCACTGCCTTGTCACACTGTTTATCTACCATCAGGTCATCCAAAATGATTACCCCCAGGACCTTTCCTGCTATGTGACTGCTAATTCCACTCAGTGTTGCCCCTGGATTTCTGCACCCCAAGAGCATGATTTTGCACTTTTTTTGCATTGAAACCCAGCTGCCAGACCCATGACCAATCTTCAAGTTTATGTAAATTGCTTCTCATTCTTTCTAACCCCCCCAAGCTTTGTGTTGTTGCGAATAGGCATACTTTCCTTTTCAGTCTCTGTGATGTCATTAATAAATATATTAAAGAGAACTGGACCTAGTACTGACCCCATGCATCACTCCACTGGTCACCTTGCACACTCCAGAGTGGGTGCCATTCACTACCACCCTCTGACTCCTGTTTCCTAGCCATCTCTCTACCCATTTAACAGTTTTAGTCCCTACTCCCAGGCTCTCCAGTTTGTTTATTAGTCCCCTGAGTGGAACAGTGATGAAGGACTTACTGAAATCCAGGAAGGCCATGTTGACTGCTCCTCCATGATCCACTTCCCTGGTTACCCAGTCAAATAACTTGATCAGGTTAGGCTGGCAACACCTCCCCCCTGTGAAACCATGCTGCCTCAGATCCTGTAAACCACTGGCAACAAGGTGTTTCCCAATTCTTTTCTTCAGTAATGATTCCAGTACCGTGCCCACCACTGACATCAGACTGACAGGCTTGTAATTTCCTGCCTCCTCCCTATTTCCAATCTTGTGGAGTGCGACTATAGCTACTCTCCTCCAGTCCCCCGACACCTCCCCTGTTTCCAATGACAGGTTGAACAGGGTTGCCAGAGGTGCAGCCAGCTCTTCCCTGAGTTCCATCAGTATCCTGGGATGTATCCCATTAAGTCCCATTGCCTTGTCCACTTTTAATTGTGCTAGTTCTCTAAGGACTCTGTCATCCATAAAGGGACTAGTGTACACCTCCTGTCCCTTAATGCCCTTGTTCTCTAACAATGGACCATTTCCCACTCCCTCTTCCACATATACTGAATAAGAAGTATCTGTTTAATATGTCTGCTTTTTGGTGGTCCTCTGCCACGCACATTCCTCCTTCTCCTTTCAATCTTACAATCCCTCTCTTTGTCTTCCTCTTTTCACTTATGGATCTAAAAAATATCTAAAAGAAAACACAAATTTCACATACCCCAATAATGCAAAGCACCATAGGAAGCATATGCAAATGACCATGGATTAATTTGGACTGGCTCAACTTTAAGCAGAATTGTATGGTGCCAGAAGGCCTCATAATACAATCAGCAAAGGCTGAGTACAGCAGATACAGACACATGTTTCTTCCTCATTTGGACTCATCAGTGTGCCATATCTGTACCTCAGCCCAGGGAGAGATAGCCAGCCATCCTATAGGGGTCTTATTGGTTTGGGTCATGGGCAGCCCAAAGTAGAGAGAGAAAAGAACAACAAAAGAACCCCAGAGCAAATGCACTGGGCCAAGGGTTATCCTGAAGGATATTGGCCATATAGCCAAATTTAAAAGAAAACACAAATTGCACATACCCCAATAATGCAAAGCATCATGGGAAGCATATGCAAATGCACATGGATTAATTTGGACTGGCTCAACTTTAAGCAGAATTGTATGGTGCCAGAAGGCCTCACAATACAATCAGCAAAGGCTGAGGACAGCAAACACAGACATGTGTTTCATCCTCATGTGGACTCATCAGTGTGCCATATCTGTACCTCAGCCCAGGGAGAGATAGGCAGCCATCCTATAGGGGATCTTATTGGTTTGGGTCATGGGCAGCCCAAAGTAGAGAGAGAAATGAACAACAATAGAACCCGGTTTTTTACTGATTTTGCAATATTTTCCTCAGTGCTTTTGCCGCCCTAACCGCCTTCCCTGCCTCCCTTTGTTTCTCCCCATACCTCTCCCTATCTTCCTCAATCTGTCTTCTTTTGTACTGTCTAAATGCCATTTTTTTTTTTGCTCTGACTACTTCCACTACTTCAAGAAATAGCAGTTAGGTAAGAACTTACCCTAACAGTAGATCTTCAAGACAGGTTCATGCTGTCGGTCTTCACATATAGGACTGCACCATCTGGCATCAGGTCTGCACGATAAATTTCTAGCTAGCAGTCATTTGAGGGGGACCATCCCTGGTGACACCTGATCAGGTATCAGCGTGACAGTATAAAGGGGGCAGTCCCCATGCCTGCCCTCCAATTCTTCCACCATAGCCCTCCGAAGAGAAACAGAAGAAAAGAGTAAAATAACTCCTTAGGCCCTGGGCCTCAGAAGTGAAGCCTCAGGAAAGGAAAAAAGTAGAAAATAACAGGAGCTGCGGGAAGGTGGGTGGGAAATCCAGACCTACTGCGGGAACCTCTCTTGAAGATCTACTGTTATGGTAAGTTCTTATGTAACTGCAATATCTTACTTCAAGAGGGTTCCTTCAGTAGGGCTTCACATATAGGACTGAGTACCAAGCAGTCAAACAAAGGAGTCAGAGACCAAAATCCAGGAGGAAGGAGTGCCTGCCAACTAGAAGCCTCTAAGGAGAGAAGGCCTTGTAGAACAGCTAGGCTGAAACCAGCTCTATGCCTAGAGGCAATGTCCAGACTGTAATGCTTGGTGAATGTGCAGACAGAGGACCAAGTGGCCACTTCACAAATATCTGCAGTGGACACATTCCTGAGAAAGGCCATCAAGGCAGCCATGCCCCAAGTAGAATGGCCTTTCACCTCCCCCGGAAGGGGCTTCTCATACATGTTATATATGTACGAGATGCAGTTAGCCAACCATTTTGAAAAACCCTGTTTAGAGATGGCCTTGCCCGTACATTTGGGAGTGAAGGTCACACAAAATTGGTCAGACTTTCAAGCCTCTTTGGTCCTGGAGATGTAATATCTCAGAATCCTATGTGCAACTAAAGTATGCAAGAGGTATTCTCCTCTGTTGAAATACTGAGGGTACTATACCTGCAGTTCAATGTTCTGATTCAAAGTGAATTCAGAAAACACTTTTGGAGAAAGGAAGGGTTAGACCTCAGAGCCACCCAGTCTCTGTGAAAAATCAAATAAGGCTTCTTACAAACAAGGGCCTGAAGCTCTGAAATCCTTCACGCTGAAATAATAGTGACCAAAAGTAGTATTTTCCAAGACAAGTAATGCATGTCGCAACTTGCTGCCTGCTCAAAAGGTGGCAAACTAAGTTTTTCCAAAATAAATTTCAAATCCAAGTGGGGAACCGGATTCCAGACCAGAGGCTTTAGGTGAAGGATCCCCTTCAGAAAGATTTTGGAGACTTCCAACTAGGCAAGGGTTTTGCCCTCCACTGGAAGGTGGTAGGCAGAAACCACAAGTAGATGGACCTTCAGAGAGGAATAACTGAGGCCTGAATCAGACAGATGCAAGAGGTACTCAAGGAAATAAACATATTAATGTTGCACAGAGGTACTCCAGGACCTGAGGAGCCGAGCAAGAGAATGGATCCAGGCCCTTGGCTGTGGCCCACATAGAAAATCTCTTCCACTTCATAGCATATATAGATCTAGTAAGGGGTTTCCTAGCCTCTACTAGAACCTGGTGACTCAAGAAGAGACACCATAACAAGAGACAACTATGTCCAAAGGTGCCACGCATGTAGGTGAAGAGATCTGAGGCTCAGATGCATCAGGCTGCCCTGCTTCTGAGACAGAAGGTCATGGGAGAGAAGAAGAGGTACTGGAGGTGCTGCAGCAGAGGGAACCAAATCTGCTGAGGCCAGAGAGGGGTTATGAAGCTTCAGATAAACCTTCTGCAAGATAGGGAAGGGAGGAAAGGTGTACAGAAACCTCCCTGTCCAAGATAGAGACAGCACATCTCACCAAAAAACACCACGCTCGGGAATGAGTGAGCAAAAGCTGGGTAGTTTTGCAATGGATGGGGAGGCGAATTGAAGGAAGAGATCTTCCACTACTTCCTGCTTCAGTTCCCACTTGTGTCACACTGGAGATGACATCATCATCAGCTGATTGTATATTGCATACAGCTCATTGTACATTGCATGTAGGTGTTCAACTTGACTTAAGGGCAGGTTAGCAACTCAGAGAGCATAGACTGCTGACATGGACTTCCTTCCAACACAGAAAGGAAGGAAGATGCTTTCCTTAGACAACTTCCTGTACACCAAAGAAAAGGATGGCTCCGATGACAAAAGTATCTGGCGATGAGAGCAATGGATGTGCAGGGCTTGCATACACACCCTTGGGGACAGTATTGTCGAAGTCCCCACTGAGCATAATCATGCTCCTGTACATAGTCACGCACAAGTCATTAAGGTGCACTCTACCATGAAACGTAAAGCTGCAGAATCGGAAGAGTGCACCAGAAATGTAGTTCTGCAGGCACTTCAGGATGTGGATATTCGCAACGCACACTTATTTCCAAGTCAAGAGACTATGCGGCGCACAGGCAGCTATCTTCCCCCCACAGATTCTGACATTTCAGAATTTTCTAAAACAGTGAATGGCAAACTGTTTATACAGGTTGAGGAAGATGACAAGATTATCTTTGTGAGCGAGTCTGACTTGAAGGTGCTACGGGAACACCAACACTGGGTCTGCGATGGGACTTTTAATGTAGCGCCACAGCAAGATGACCAATTATACACCATACATGCACTTGTCCAGGAGGTCGACAGACCTTGCATGTCCGCCTTACTGCCAGGCCATAGTGAGGAGGTGTATAGAAAGCTGTTTGTTCATTTAAAACATTGCTAGGTGGCCAAATAAGCCTAGTCAGTATTATGACTGATTTTGAAATAGCTGCGATCAAAGTGTTGGCCAAGATGTTTCCTTCTTCTGAGCTGTCGGGGTGCAACTTCCGCCTGGGACAAGGTCTATGGCAACGAGTTCAGCAGGAAGAGATGCAGTAGAGATATGTGCAGGACCCTGATTTTGCGCATAAGTTCCGCTGTTTGTTGGGATTGTCTTATGTCCCACCTGAAGATGTGGAGCGTTACTTTGAGGCGCGTCAGGATGAGTCTGAATTCAAAGGCCTGGAGTGCTTATTGGACTACTTCGAAGATGTTTACATTGGCAGGTTGGCTAGAAACCGAAAAAAGTAAAGACAGCCCAGATTCGCTCTTCAGTTTTGGAATCAGCACAACAGAGTGCTACATGATTTACCTAGAAGTAATAATGCAATTGAGGCTTGGCACCATGTCTTTGCATGGACTGTCAATGTCAGCCACCCCACAAGAGCAAAGCTTGCCAAAATGTTGTGCCAAGAGCAACATGCAGTTGCACTGCAGCATAGGCAAATAGAGCTGGGACAACTGGCTTCACGAAAAAATAATAGATATGTACGCCTCAACAAGGTGTACAAATCTGTATGTCAAGATGTGCAATCGCACAGTTCAAATAAGTTTTTGATGGACATCACCTCTGTAATATAAATCAATGTCACATAAAGCACATCTCTTCATTCACAGAAGCATAAACAACATAAACTTTATCCAGTGTTCCCCGTTGAAATAAAGGAACGGTTTTAAATATTGCACTCCTCCTTTAGATACTGATTCTGAAATTCTGCCCCAATTGAAAGTTTACCCTAGTCCTCTCAGTTTTCTTTAAAAATTGTCTTTCCAGCAGCAAAGGGTAATACCGCTGTGATGAGTATTATCGCTACATTAATTCTTTGCTCTCATTCCCCTTAAATCGAAGTTAAGTCTAATCCACAGAGTTTTCTTCAAATATTGTCTTACCACTCAAACAAGGAAGCAGCGATGAGTATTACTGCTACATTTAGTCCGTGCGACAATTACGGTTGTCTCAAATTGTCCTGGTGACTATTTGTTTGCTAGTAAAACTCCGTGACTATTTGTCTGGGGACGAAATGGCCGTATGCGTTACCAATAGTGGTATGGCTAATGACCCTGGTAATAATGCCCTGGTGTCAGTACCCTGGTGTCAGGGCTGATGGTGGGTACCCCTGTTATGGCCTTTCTGGCATCAGGTAGTAAGGCTACTGTGGTGGCGGGTAGTCAGTGAAGTGACCCGTGGGGCCCGACGGAGGACAGGCAGAGGGGCCAGGTACAGGTGGTGCCAAGGGACCACTTGGAAAGGTAGGATCTGTTGGTAGGCCAGGGGTGTCTGGAACCCCAGAAGGGCCAGAAGGCTCTGACATCAGAGCAGAAAAGCCCTGGTCCATATCGGTAATAGTATGGAGCAGGGAATGGCCCGGCATCAGGATCGGCAAGAGACCTGATGTCTGGTCTGAGATAGATGAGGGAGGCAAAGGGATAGAGAGCTCCGTTGCCAGGTCCCACCCTAAAGCTGGAATCTTAGCGGTTGTGTCCAATGCAGGAGAGGGCTCTTGGACAGCCACACTTGATTCCCTGGCCAGGGAAAATGAGTCATCGGGCAGGGTCAGTATATCCCGTGAGGTAGAACCTTCATGGGAAGAAGGAGCTGGAGGCTCACCCTGCATGACATCAGAGACCACAGGGGAGTCCAACAGGATGGCACTTGCCGGGTTGTCAACAGAGGAGCCAGCAATCAACTTATTAGCGGACACCTGGTGGTCATCAGAGGAGCCAGCGACTGACTTATAGGCAGCAATCAGGCCCTCAACAGCCCAGGGGCTGGAGTGGGGAGGATTACCTCAGGTCAAGCTCCTGATGGGAGAACCGGTGGGAGGCTTAGTTGCTGAACCTTCGACAGGACCTGTGTCCTCCAGAGAGGAGTCCCCTAACTGCCCACTGACCAAGGGCAGGGGGGAAGGTGTCTGATCTACCGGAACAGATGGAGACCCTTGTGGTAAGGTACTCACTGAGGTAGAGGCCTCTCTCACTGGAACATCGGCTGTCTGATGACAAGAATAATGATCCCATTCCCAGTGCTTCTCCTTCTCCTTCTCCTTCTCCTTTTTTCACTTTTTCTCTGGAGGTGGTGAAGAAGCACGTTCCCTCAGCTCCTGAAGCTCTTTCTCCATATATGCAAGGTGGGACTTCAAGAGGAGAGCGTCGAGAGCCTTCTGGTGATGGGTGCATGTGGCCTGGTTAAACAACTGGCAGATTTCGCAATCTGCCACCTGGTGTTTCCAACCCAGGCAAAAGACACAGCAGGAGTGGTCATTCTCGTGTGGGATTTGGGTGCCGCACTGCGAGCACTTTTCCTTTTTTCTCAAAGAAATACACCGAAATGAAAAAAGGGTCAAAAATTTGTACTAAGCTGTAGATAAATGGCCGAAGACTGAGCTAGTTCTACTGCGAGGATCCGATGAGTTTAGGTCGACGGTAGGAAAGAACTGGAGGGCAGGTGTGGGGACCACCCCCTTTATACTGTCATGCTGACACCTGGTCAGGTGATGCCAGGGGCAGGCCCCCTCTAATGATTGCTAGCATTTGCCATGGGGACCTGCCACCAGGGGGCGCAGTCCTATATGTGAAGACCTACTGCAGGAACTCTCTCAAAGTAAGATCCATAGTCATCTCTTTTTCTGATTGCTCTTGCTAACCCACTTGACACACATATTTGTAGCCTTTTTGATGTCTTCTTTAATTTTTGCCAACAACAAATGGCAGTGTGGCCCATCCAGTACTTACAAAATAAATCAAAACTCTGGGAGGTATCACTCCAACAACCTCAAGGTAAATTCAAGTGCACATGGAGACATAGAGGCCCACTCACTGGAATGTATTTCAGTATGTTTTAATTAAAAAAAATTTGTCCACCAACAAAAAGATCAGCAATTCATAGTTTGCTCACTACTTCCTCAGGATCTAAAAAAACATGCAAAGTTATTACATTCCCTGTATTAGCATATCCTGAACAATATTCTGAATTAATATTCACTCAAGTTATATTTTCTTGAAATAAAATTTAAATTTTTTAGCTGTATTAACATAAAAATCTATGGTGTATCTCAATCTAAAGACTAAATCTTGACAGTCTAATACAAAATATTTAATTCCCTATATGGACATTCAAAATGTTTTCTCACCTTTTTGGTGGAATTCTGTGTTCCAATAGTATGTTAATTGATTTGTATTTCATATACAACTATAACAGAATATCAGACAAATGCACATATTAAGTCATTTGTATTTAAAAATGCATCTTACATTCCACAAAAACTTAACTTAATTGATAAGTTTTGATTGTCACCTGTAAATCAGACCATGTCTCTTTAAATGAATTTAGATTTTTTTTTCCACTTTAAAAGGTTCAGCGTTCTATTCTATATTCAGAAATTATATTAATTTTATGTTAATCATTTCTATTACACCCTTATAAAGTTCTGTTGCTAATTTTACCCCTGAATTTTAAATAATATTGGGGCCACTTACCAAGAGAAGCACTCAGTTTCTTCTCAGACTACACCTGTTAAGCAGTAAAATTCTGTATTTAAATTTAAATTTTTGCTCTCTGTGTTCATATTCTGTTAATGTTTCTTAATCACTAAAAAGTGTACTAACAAGTAAACAGTTTAAACAAAGCTGGAACTTGGCCAGTTTCATTGCAGGTTTGTTCATTAATTTTATGCTTATACTTTTAAAACTCTTTCTACTGCAAGCCACTCCTCATGCCAAGAGCACCCTCAGGGACCACTGATACCATCAAAATGTTAAGGTTGCAGCCTAAATGTTTAATTATCTACACATACATTTTCTTTATTTGCTTCACTCCTGTCAGTTATATTTTATGAATATAAACTCCACACACTATGCTCCATTTCCAAAGTATTAATATTAGATTGTCAGGATTTAGTCTTTAGATTGAGATAAACCATAGATGTTTATGCTAATACAGCTAAAAAATTAAACATTTATTTCAAGAAAATATAACTTGAGTGAATATTTATTCAGAAGGTGGTTCAGGACCTGCTAATACAGAGAATGTAATAACTTTGCATGTATTTTTAGATGCTGAGGAAGTAGTGAGTAAACTATGAAACGTTGATCTTTTTGTTGGTGGACAAATTATTTTTAAATTACAAAATATTAAAATGCATTCTGGTGAGTGGGTCTCTATGTCTCCATGCGCGCTTGAATTTTTGCCCACTGTTCCTCGACTCCCCCCAGTTTTGCTGTCCCTGCCACGGCGTCCCTCAGGCATTCCCCCATTTTCTTAAAATCAGCCCTCCTGAAGTCCAGGACCCTCATATTTGTGTAACTTGATCCTGGCCCTGTATTTATATCAAACCACACCGAGCAGTGATCACAGGCCCCCAGGTGGTCACCCACTGTGATGGCAGTAACCCTGTCCCCAAGTATCAATACCCTGTTCACAGCCTGTTGCTGTGGAAGTGACTGCAGCATCACAAGCAGAGGATTATGCAGTCAAGTGTACTCAAGCAGCAATAGCAGAGGATTATGCAGTCAAGTGTATTCAAGCAGCAATAGCAGATGGAATCCAAGGGGCAAAGATCCCATTTCCAGGTGAACTTCCTTATTAGTAAAGAATGTAACAGGGTTTATATAGAAACGATGTACCAAAAATAAATAAATAAGCTGAATTGTGTCTAAATACAAAAGTTCTCCCTAATGGGTCATTAGCCCTTTAAACTATGGGATGACCATAAAAGGGCTTGAAAATGCCTATGTTATAAGTTAATACGGTCTCCAAGGGGTGTCTCTTACCATGTAAGAGACTCCAAATGAGAGGTTTTGGCAAGAGGACCGCACAGCAAGGCAAAGTGATTCTGTCTGCCCAAATCTCATGAGAGAAGTTTCTTATACCGTAAGACATCCCTCAGAGACTCTACTGACTTATTATAAATCACTCGAGTTTAGCTCAAGTGATTTATAAGTTTATAGTCTTTTTTTTGTGCTGTCCCCCCACCCATGCTAAAGCAGAGCACTCTCTCCAAACTCTCCTGTACAAGAGCACACTGTGCACAGGATAAGCGATACAGTGACTCTACATGCTGATTGGCTGAAATCACATTAGAGAGTTATAATACCACTATGTATTATATATAGGATAAAGTATGGGGAGAAGTGTGTTACGAGAATTTAACACACACCGAGTTGTTGGATGGCACACAAACCCGAGGCAGCAGGTTTTAAATGCCATCAACGAAGTGTAATGAAATAAGTTTACTGTCCCCATATTTTATTTATATAATTGAAGGGATCCGTTTTCTGAAAAAAAGTGCTGTGCTTAACTTGCAGATAAAAGGTTTTATTTGTGTGAGGAGAACAGAATTGTGGTTAAGCGTTTCACCTAAACATTAAGATAACATTTAATTTCATTAAGCGATAAAGGAACTGGCCACAAGTCCGGTATGGAGATCCTTCGTTTCATTTCCTGGTTGAATGGTATTATCGTTTGACCTGCGGAAAGGTTAGAGTTGAAAGGGAGAGAGTTAGGGATCATCGTTTAAGTGTTAACTGGATAAGTTTCATCCGCTGTTTAGAATCGGCTTAACATTTTTTTTTTAAACTTATCGGTGATGTGAGGCTGCTGCTGGCTATCTGGGATGGAGGTAATTCTTTTTTTCTTAGTGGCAGTTGAAGTTAGAGGGACAGTTTGAATGTGCTATCTGTAGTTTCCTCGAGCGCTTTGTTGTGGAACGGAGCGCGTGAATGCGTAACACCTACTCAGGTGTTCTGACATTTAACACACGGTTTTCGCAATACAAGAAAACGGAGACCATTAATTATATATCCAAACTACAATTCTGTAAGACACTTGCCTGTTTTATATAAAACATAGACACATAGACTTTGTCAGCAGTAAAGGAGCTTTAGGTCCATAAGTCTGCACTTTGTCCTTCCTATTCCATCATTGCTGACCCTAGTTGGTCATGAGTCACTCCCTTCCCCTGTTCCTCTACCTAATATACCCCATGCCTATCCCATGCATGCTTGAAGCTCCCCATAGTCATTGCCCCCACTATCTCCTCTAGCAGGCTGTTCCAGTCATTCACCACCCTTTCCATGAAGAAGTATTGTGGTACATCACTCCTAAACTTCCCCTCTTAGCTTCATTGCATGTCCTCTTGTTCTAGTGCCTTCTCTTCACTGAAATAGACCCTCCACTTGCACCCTGTTCACTGCTGTGAGGTACTTGTATGTTTCAATCATGTCCAATCTCACCTCTCTTCCAGGGAGTACATGTTGAGTTCCTGAAGCCTTTCATCATATGGCTTCTCATGCAATGGCCTTACCATTCTGGTTGCATTCCTCTGTACTGCCTCCATCCTTTCAGTGTCCTTGCAGAGCTACAGCCTCCAGAACTGGACACAGTACTCCAGGTGGGGCCTCACCAGTGAGCAATACAATGGCAGCTTCACTTCTCTCCTCCTGCTAGAAATCCCTCTCCCAATTCACCCCAGCATCCTGTTAGCCTTTCCCACTGCTTTGTCAAGCTGCCCAGCTACCTTGAGTTCATTAGATATGATGACCCCTAGGTCTCTTTCTTGCTTGGTGACTGTAATCTTCACTCCACCTATCTTATGTACAGCCCCTGCGTTCCACAGCCCTAAGTGCATAACCTTGCAATTTTTGGCATTGAAATCCAGCTGCCACCGTGTAGACCATTCCTCTAGTTTCCTCAGATCCCTTTGCATTTTCTCTACTCCTTCCTGAGTGTCACCCCTGTTGCAGATGTTTGTATCATCCACAAAGAGAAACACCTTACCTTCAAGCTTCTCTGTAATGTCACTTATAAAGACATTGAAGAGGACCGGTCCCAGCACCGAACACTGTGGCATCCCACTAGTCATTCTTCTGTTGCCTGAGTGGCTACTGTTTACCACCACACTTTGCCTCCTATTCCTTAACCAGTCTGACACACAGCTTGTCACTTTCTCCCCAACCTCCTGACTGCTCAATTTCTTAAGTAGCCCCCTGTGTGGCATAGTGTCAAAAGTCTTACTGAAGTCCAGATAGACCACATCCACTGCTCTCTCACGATCCATCTCTCTGGTAACCCAGTCAAAGAAATCTATAAGATTCCTTTGACATGACCTGCTCCATGTGAAACCATGCTGCCAGTGGTCCTGCAACTCTTTTGCCTCCAAATCCTCCATAAGGTTCTCTTTCAATAGTGTCTCCATTTAGTTCCCCACTGACATGAGACTGATTGGCTTGTAGTTGCTAGTATCCTCCCTACCACTGCTTTTGTGCAGAGGGACAACACTGGTCCCCTTCCAGTCCTCTGGAACATCCCCATCTCCACTGAGGTGCTAAAAAGTGCTGTTAGAGGAGTGGCCAACACTATGCTCTGTTCCTTTAGGATCCTTGGATGAATCCCATCAGGCCCCATTGCCTTATTCTCCTTTAAGGCTTCCAATTTCTTCTGAACCTCTCCACTGAGAGCTGGATTTGTGTCTACTCTCCCCTCTCCCTGGTGCTTACTGCAGCATGCCGCTCCATCCCACCCACACTCTACCATGAAGATGAAGCAGTTTCCACTTTCTCTTGCTCTTCCTCTTCACTGTCCCCCTCCCTTCCAAATTCTCGCTAGCCCTCCCTTTCTATTCCTCTTTCTCCACATACCTGAAGAAGGTCTTGTCCCCTTTTTTGACCTACTTAACTATCCTCTCCTCTGTTTTTGCTTTAGCTGCCTGTGGCAGGGTTCAGTAAGGCCTTGCCCCATTTGTTATGCAGAAAGAGTTCAAACGCAAGGGTCTGTTCTATCCTCTTCTTTTCTGTATCTTGTCTGTCTGGTTGCACAACCAAATTTTCTTGTGAGACCTAGGACCTGATCACTCTGACAGTTTTGCAGTTCTCTACCTCTCACTATTTCCTGGCTTTCCATTGCTATTTCTGTCTTTTCTTCCCCCTTGCATATCTGCCGATATAAAAATATATGTGAATCTTTTTGTGGAAATGTCACTACACTGGGATCCCTTTGTTTAAAACTGTATATAGTTATACTGTTGAAATGATTGCAAAAAGCTAGTTGGAACTCAAGGGGTTAACCTGAGATGCAGTCTTAAGCCCTTTGCAAACTTGTCAACAAGAGGTCAATTCTGGGACACCATGTACTATTTTTCTGCACCTGCAAAGAACAAAACTGACATGAACATTCTGTAAACTTACAAAAACATTCTGTTAGAAGCAGGCTCTCTTAACAAGTTTCCAGAAAAAGACTTATAAAAAGTGCAGCAATGCTTTTGCTAGAGAGACAAGGAGAGTGAGAGGCTGAGAGCCTGAAACTTGGAATTAAGAGATACTGTCAGGAGAAGGACTTAGTTTTCTCTGTGCTGCCTTTGTAAATAGTTATACTGAACACATTTTTGTTTTTTATTTTGCTGTTACTGAGAAAAAGGAAACACTATTTGCAAATTTTGAAACTGCTCCTGGTGTTCCTATACTTCCTGACCTGTGCCTAGATGACAGATAGTGTCAGCCTAAGTGGGATTTACACCATGCATACTCTAAGCCAGGAGTTGTGTGTGTGGGTACTAGGCCTGGTACCAGGGAAGCATAGATGAAATATATGGATTCTGCAGCAGCAAGCCCAGAAGTGATTACCAGGAGAATGGCAGCCAAACTAGAAGCAGAAACAAAAGTCCAAATTGAGACTGTACAGCCAGCACCAGTCAAGGAAATAAAAGAGCAGGCAGTGACAGAGCCTGAAAGCCTGACTGCTTTTTTTCAAATGGTGAGCTATACAACAACAAGAGACAGAGAAACAGAGAAAAGAAGAGCTATAACAAACAGGAGAAACAGAGAAAATAAGAGAGGCAGCAACAGCAGCATCAGAGAAAAGAAGAGATGCAGCTACTGGAGCAGCGATGGTGGAATGCCTTATGAGCTATCAAATTTGGAGGTTCTAGCACAGTTCCAGCAGAGCAACAACTTAAAAGACCTTAAATTTACAAAGTTGTGTCCCTTGGATGATATCGAAGCATATCTGACGACCTTTGAAAGTGTTGTCGCAGGCTGCCAAAGGCCAAAGCAGCAATGGGCAATTAGGCTGGTACCTTACCTAACAGGAAAAACCCAACTTGCCTACAGCAATATGGACACTGCACAGTCAGAAAACTATGACCTGGTGAAAACAGAAATCCTGAAAGGTATGACATATCAGGAGAGACCTACAGGCAAAGATTCCAGTTTCTGAAGTACAATTCAGTTGACAATCCTTGAGAAGCCTTCACTTGATTCAGAGAACCCCTTATAAAATGACTCCAACCAGTGAACAAAACAGTCCCACAGATCATCCACACACTTGCAATGAAGCAATTCATTGACATCCTGCCTACAGACATGCAGCTTTGGGTAAAAGAACACCGACCAGAAAGTGGCGAAAAGGCGGTTTCTTTGGCTGAAAACTACCAATGGCCAGACAGATGCCACAGCAGCAAGGTAACAGCCAAACACCAGTAAGACACTAATTTTCCCATTTAAACTTCAAGAATGATAAGAACTCCAGTGGGGTAACAAATCTGCGCTCAAAGACTTTATTTGCTATAACAGTAATAAGACAAGTCATATTGCAAGACAGTATAGCTCAGTGGTTTAAGACTCTGAGCTGCAAATCTGGAGACCTGCGTACAGCCCCCACTTGCATACTGTGTGACCCTGAGCAAGTCATTTAACTTCCTTGTGCTCCCAGATTGCACCTGTAAACAAGCTTCAGCTTAGTGTGTCTCTCCTGGTTAAAAATATATATACTGTGTATATATATATATATATATATTGCAAGAAATTGCTGTAGTAAGAAGAGTGACACTGGAGCAGATTTGTCCTTAGCAAATTGGGGCAAGTACTTAACAGATGTGAAGGTGGGACATAAGACTGTGAAGGGACTTATAGATTCAGGAAGCTGACAGACCCTAGTGCACATGTAAGTGTTGAGAAAACAATGTCCAAAAGGACTAGGTACTGGTGTCATCTGCATCCACAGGGACATTCGATACTATCCCACCAGCCAAGTGACTCTAACAATTAATGGGGTGTTGCACCAAATGAAAGTGGGGGTAGTACATAAGTTACCCGGACCTGTGATTATTGGAAATGGCTTTCCAGGATTTACTGAGTTCATCAAAGAGGGAGTAAATCCTGATGTTTCAGCAGCTGTGGTGACAAGAGCTCAGGCAAAGAAAATCTCAAATGGTGGGGACTCTTTTCCTTTCGTTGCTTTTGATTTGGTCTTGTTTGAGTACAGCTCCAAGATCCAGAAGTCCAAGAAAGAAAGATGACACCTGAAGAAATAGTGGCAACCAAAGACTGATGGACATAAGGGGTTAAAATATGAAAATGCTGAAACTAAACTGATCACTGATTGTGATTTTCTTTCAGAACAAGCTAACAATGTTTCTCTCCAGGGTTAATTTAAGCAGCTGCGGGTGAAACCAAAACAGGGTGAACCTATGTTTAAAAAATGTAAATATAGAGTTTGAGTTAAACCTCATACACAGGAGCAGATAGAACAATTGGTTATACCACAAAACTATAGATCTGAGTTGTTACAGATAGCACATGATAGTCCTATAGCTGGTCACTTGGGGAGGGATCGCACCCTTGCCAGATTGAGGTAGATTTTACTGGCCTGGAATTCATGAAGATGTTGCTTCCTATTGCAGTTCCTGTGCTGAGCATCAAAATGTAGCCCCAGTGACTAAAACAGACAAAGTGCCCCTGGTGCCCCTACTCTTCATAGAGGTGCCTTTTGAGAGAATTGCAATGGATGTGGTTGGCCCCTTAGACAAAAGTAAAAAGGGTAATAGCTTTATCCTGGTAGTATGTGACTATGCTACTCAATACCCAGAGGCAGTTCTAATGTGTACTGTCACAACCACAAATGTGTCAGCAAAGCTTGCCAAAAGTTTCAGCAGGGTGGGCATATCTAAAGAGATTATTACTGATCAGGGTTGCAATTTTGATGCTGCATTACTGAAGGAGCTGTACCAACTATTAGGTATCACTGCCATACGAACCTCCCCTTATCACCCTCAGACAGACAGTCTTGTTGAGCATTTTAATCAAACCCTAAAATGCATGTTAAAATGGTTTCTAAAAGGGGAAGGGAAAGACTGGGACCAGTACGTACCTTACCTGTTATTTCTTATAGAGAAGTGCCACAGGCATCAACAGGTTTTTCACCATTTTAAATGCTGTAAGGTAAACAACCTAGAGGACCACTAGATGTAATAAAAGAAACTTGGGAAGATAACCCCTATCAGAAACAATCTATTACATCTTATATGTGTGTCCTGAGAAAGTAGCTGGCAAAATATGTTGAAATTGCCCATAGTAATCAGGAACAGGCCCAAAACCAGCAGAAGGTGTATTATGACCATGGGGTAAAAGAAAATGTTTTTGAGCCAGGTGAAAAGGTTTTACTACTGTTACCCACTACAGAAAATAAATTGTTAATGAAGTGGCAAGGGCCTTATAAAGTGCTTAGATGTACTGGCTTAGTTAACTATCAGTTTGAGATCCCTGATAGGAAAAATTCTATTAAGATATACTATGCTAACCACCTCAAGAAATGGGTTGGAAAAAACACCAAAAGCTGTTTTGCTGGTTTTACCAGAAACTGATAAAGAAGATATTGATGTAGCATATGACAGACTGGAACAAACTGGAACTGCTCATGCTGTAAAGATGAATGCTTCTTTAATCTCCGAACAAACCGTAGAAAGTCATAACTTGCTGAAGACATTTAACAGTACTTTTACCACAGTGCCAGGCCGAGCAAAAGGGGTTGAGCACGTAATAGTGACAAGGAATGCTCACCCTATTAGACAAAAGACATATAGATTACCAGAGCAGTTAAGAGCAGACATGGTTAAGGAAATACAAAAAATGAAAGAATTTGGTATCATAGAAGAGTCAAGAAGTGCTTGGTCATCACCAATGGTGATTGTAAACAAAAAAGAAGGGGATGTAAGAATATGCCTTGATTTTAGGAAACTTAATCAAGTGTTAGAATTTGACAGTTATCCTATGCCCAGAATAGATGATTTGGTGGACAGATTGGGAAGTGTCAAGTATATAAGTACCCTCAATCTCACCAAGGGTTACTTGAAAATCCCCCTAGCTAAAGAATCCAGGGACAAAACTGCATTTGTCACTCCTGTATGATTCTATCAGTTCACCACCATGCCGTTTGGTTTACATTGTGCACCCGCTACATTCCAGTGGTACATGATGTAATTTTATCTCCTCACACTGGTTATTGTGCTGCGTACCTGGATGATGTCATGGTGTACAGTTCAGACTGGAAAACCCACCTGGAAAACCTATGAGCAGTTATCCAGTAGATCAAAGAGACAGGTCTGACAATTAGTCCTACCAAGTGTGCATTGGACATGCAGGAAACCATATATTTGGGCTATGTTTTGGAAATGGAGAAGTCAAGCCAGAGGTTTCCAAGACAGAAGCTGTAGCTAATAGTCCTGTCCCTAAAACAAATAAACATGTAAGATAATTTTAGGGCTGGCTGGTTATTATCAGAGATTTTTTCCCAACTTTGATGAGCTAGCTACTTTCCTCACTGAACTCACAAAGAAATGGTTCCCGAATAATGTCAAATGGATCCCAGAGTGTGACGAGGCTTTTCAAGCCATTAAGGCTCCATTATGTTCAGCCCCTGTTTTAAGAAGCCCAGACTTGGAGAAGCAATTTATGTTACAAACTGATGCATCAGAGGTAGGCCTAGGTGCAGTCTTGAGTCAGCATATAGATGAGAAAGAACATCCTATTCTATACTTAAGTAGGAAATTGCACGACAGAGAGAAAAGGTACTCCACCATTGAAAAGTAATGCCTTGCAACAAACTGGGGCCATGGAGTCCCTTAAGTTTTATTTGCTAGGAGCTGACTTTGTATTGATAACAGATCACAGTCTTCTCTGTTGGCTTAACCAAATGAAGAGTAACACTTCTAGAATCACACAGTGGCACCTGGCACTACAGCCATTTAAATTTAAAGTGATGCACAAATCTGGGAAAGATAATGTCAATGCTGATTTTCTGTCAAGACATGGATCAGGAATTAAGAATTCCAAACATTGAAAAAATGTGAGTTGAAATTGTTCTGTTTGCTGTGCTGCATATGCAGTGAACTGTAAAGGTCATAAGTTAATGTTAGATGGGAAATTAATAGAATGTTTTAGAAACCTGTTTTTTTAAAACAGGTTTCTTCTTAAAGAGGGGGGTATGTGACAGAGTTGAATAAGGCACTGCCCCATTTGTTATCCAGAAAGAGTTTAAATGCAAGGGTCTGTTCTGTCCTCTTCTTTTCTCTCTTGTCTGCCTGGTTGCTCAACCACATTTTCTTGTGAGATCTAGGAACTGATCACTCCAACGGTTTCATAATTCTCCACCTCTTGCTATCTCTCTACCTTCCCTTACTATTTCTGTCTTTTCTTCCCCCTTGCATATCTGCGGGTATAAAAATATATTTGCGTCTTTATGTGAAAATGTCACTGATACTGGGATCCCTTTTTATAAAACTGTATATAGTTATACTGTTGAAATGATTGCAAAAAGCTATTTGGAACTCAAAGGGTTAACCTGAGATCCACATTTAAGCCCTTTGCAGACTTATCAACAAGAAGTGAGTTCTAGAACACCATTTACTGTTTTGCTGCACCGGCAAGGAATGAAACTGACAAGAACATTCTGTAAACTTACAAGAACATTCTGTTAGAAGCAGGCTCTCTTAACGAGTTCCCAGAAAAAGACTTATAAAAAGAGCAGCAATGCTTTTGCTAGAGAGACAAGGAGAGTGAGAGACTGAGAGTCTGAAACTTGGAATTATGAGATACTCTCAGGAGAAGGACTTAGTTTTCTCTGTTTGTGCTGCCTTTGTAAATATTTATACTGAATAATTTTTATTTTTTATTTTGCTGTTATTGAGAAAAAGAAAACACTATTTACAAATTTTGAAACTGCTCCTGGTTTTCCTATGCTTATTGACCTGTGCCTCAACAACACTGCCCTCACCCTCCTTCCTGCCTCCATTTGTTTTGCCAGATATACCTCTCTGTCTTCCTCCGTCTGGGTCTCCTTGTACTATGTAAATGATGTTTTTCTTTTCCTTCACTGCTTTTGCACCTCATTAGAGAATCATAGTGGCCACTTCCTCCTCTTTCCCTTGCTGACTTCCTTCAAACAGCATGCCATTGCCTGGACTATACCTTCCTTAATTTTTCTCCATTGAGCCTCTACTCCCCCTCTGACTTCCCATTCTTTGAGACATTCTCTGAGGCAGTTTCCCATTTCTTTAAAATCTGCCCTCCTGAAGTCCAGGACCCTCATTTTAGTGTGTTTTCCCCTGTTCTGTCCATTTGCCATATTTCTCTTACCTTGTCCAGAAACCATACTGGGGCCTGGAATGCACAACTGAACTGTGGGAATGCAACACAAATGGATAACAAGATTTGGCTGGTACCAAAAAGGCTGGCCTTGTTAGGGCTGGTCTGTATAGCAGACCAGCTCCTATTGTGACTGCAGTAAGGAATTGTTTTGCAGCTCTGCTCTAGTAAACTATTAGGGGCTGGGACATGATGCATTTGAATGACACAACTCGAGTGACTGAAGAGGATCGCCATTTGTTGCTACTGTTGTCATTAACATAATGCAAACATGCCATTGCCAACTGTGCATGAGGCTCACAGGAGCTAGTGGTGAACCTCTGAAGAACGTAGCTGCAAAGGTCTTGCAAATGGGCTCTCCCTGATCATGTCTCATTGAGACACATACGCATATCTCTCTCTCTCTCTCTCTCTCTCACACACACACACACACACACACACATATCACCCCCTTCATTCTCTGTTTTACCCACCCAGAGCAGTGATCCAAATCATGACTTGACGATCTTGCTTCTTGTGCCCCACAGGTGAATTGTTCCTCCATACTGAACACTGTGTTTGTGGCTTTTTTAGAATTGTGTGTAGATATGCTATTATAACAGGTACTGTTATGTTATATAAGGGCAGGGCTCCAGATGAGGGGAGCATCGACCCATTTTATTCACCTCATTTTAGGAAATACTCTTCAAAAAAATTTTTAATGAGTACCAATACTCCCCCAACATTTGTAAATACTCAGCACTCAGAACAATGCTTCATAACATAACTGGTGATTCAAAAGGAGCATTTTTTTCGAGATTTACAGCACTCGTACCCATCCCAGTTTTGTTTTACTTACTATATTTTAAAACAGGTGAGTAAATTATTCCTACCTGCCAACGTTATCTGGAGCACTGTTGGCACCTGATCATTTCTTATCTAGAAAAAAAACACATTGTTTTTAAAAATGTACACCTCACTCCACTCCATCCAAACATTTCTATGCATCTGAATTTGGTTTTACTCACCTCACTTTCAAAATGAGGAGTACAATACTCATCCCAAAAAATCTTATCTGGAGCCCTGTATAAGGGAGAACAGTAGTATATGTTTTTACATGTTTGTTACAGGTTTTATTTTCTCAGCAGTCTCTTTTTTTACAGTTTCATTTATTTGAGGACCACATCCATCACAGATTACACAGATATTACACCCCCCATTTTAGCCCCCCAACCATGAACACAGGTTGTTTCAGTAGATAATGTAACAGCCAAGTATGACTGCAAGATCTGCATGACTTTTTAAACTTCTCTAGCAACAGATACTTTGGCGTAAAATGTCATGGATTTCTAATACCTTAGTAACAGGTTCATTAAATAGTTTTGCAGATCACTCCTTAGTTCCTGGCAAAAACTGCAAGCCCCAATTGCACACAGAGGGAAACCTGCTGGGTTGCTGTATATTAACAACTTTTATAGGAAATATATATTTGTTCCTCTTTGAAATTAATCTCTCTTATCCTTGTTCTGTAAATAAACAGAATCAGTCTGAGACATATGCTCTTTCAGTCCTGCCCCAACACATCACTCCCTGCCTTGAACACACCATTACAAAGTAAATTAAAAGAGCCAAAAGCATTTCTTTGACTGACTCAGTTTATTTACAGAACAAGGGTAAGTGAGAGAATAAAACTACTTGTATTATAATTGTATTAATTGTGAGCTGTTACCTGAATTTGTATGTGATCTTTGAATGTAATTAATTCTGGGTCACTCCTGAAAAAGGGACCTATAGTCTCAGTGAGCCTACCCGGTTAACAAAATCCAAATAGGTAGATAGATAGCTAGATGGATAGATAAATAGATAGATAGATAGATAGATAGATAGATAGATAGATAGATAGATAGATAGATAGATAGATAGATAGATAGATAGACAGACAGATAAACTAAAACTCAGCCTGACTTCCAATTAGAAAATGGGTCTTAATAACTCCAGTTAAAAGTAGATTTGCCAAAGCCAAACAGAAAACAATAAGCACAACCCCTGACCTCTCAGTACTTCACTTCATTCTCCCAGCTGTACAACTGGGATAAAAGTAGGATCCCACTGCCGACGAGATGTTTCATCTCAGCTGAGTTATCCTCGGTATATAATGTGTTTAACAAGGGGGGAAAAACACTGACTAAACTGGTCACCCAAGTAATTGTCCCTGGGGCAGCCATCATAGTGGCTCCTGGTTGGGAGCTAGGATTGGAAGTTTTCCAGGCTCACTATCTAACCATTAGACCACACTGGCAGGGAGCTGGGACTGGAACCAGAATCTTTGTCTCACAGTCCTTTTCTCAGTCTTACCATTAGATCATAGTGGCTGGGAGCCGGGACTGGAACCACTCCTGGTTCACTGTCCTTTGCGCTAAACTTTAAACACCACAGTGCTTGGGCGATCAGACTGGAACCTTTCCTGGTTCTCTTTAAATGGAAGTTTTCCAGGCTCATAGTCCATTCTTCTACCCATTAGATCACATTGACAGAGAGATGTGATTGGAACCAGAATCTTATGGCTCACAGTCCTTTCCTCACTGAGGGGCCCTGCTGGCATGTTGTGTAGTGTTGACTCCTTCTTGTGTGCTGCAGATGGGGGATGCAAAGTGGGGAGCACATCGCACATCAAATGTTGCCCATTTAAACCCCCTACAGCCTTCCCTGCTCATTATCTCTGAGGAGGCTCGCCAGTCCACTCAACCATCGCTCCCTCAGCCTTCATTCCCACTCCCTTTGCGCCCCCCCACATACACACATGCAGACGCATATGCATACGCACACACACACACATCCATAAGCACATGTACACCACACACACACACACACACACACACAGGCTTTTGCCAACAATGTTGGCTTTTTGGGCAAGAGACTAAAATGCACTCAGGTGTTTCGTTATGGCCCATGCCTTTTTAATTTTCTTTTTTCTTCCCCTACTTCAATTAATGAAACCAAACGTTGGTACTTACCAGTCCACACTGATCCAAAAGTCTGTCCCCACACTCTTAAATGTGCAACCCTGGTTAATCTTATTTAAATAAAGCACATCTATTTTCACTTTGAGAGAATAAAAGATAGAATTTATCACAAGGACCAGATGCTGGTTAGATTTATTTGTTCAAGACTTTGAGTTATCCCCAAGTCAAGGCAAATGGCTTATTTTTTTCCGAGTTGGTAATCTTGTGGCTATGCCACTAATTACATTCTTATTTAGCTCAGTTCAAAGTACATAAAGCTGTATCCAAAATATAGTCTCTCTTCCAGCAACACCAGTATTATAAAGTGCAGTGCTTGTACAACTAAATGCAGTAAAGGTACTGTCTAAATACGGTAAAGTGCCTTAAATCTCACAAATAGATACCGTGCAACTGCTTTCCAAATATATGCCAAATTTGCTGCATGAGTAACCAGGTCTCCATGCTGTCTCTTCCTGCCCCTAACCAGACCCCCACACTGCCTGCTCCTGCCCCTAACCAGGTCTCCATGCTGCCTCCTCCTACCTTTTATTCTCACAAAGTAAAAAGAGATGTGCTTTGTTTAAGTAAGAGTAACCAGAGTTGCACATTTAAGAGTGCTGAGGACAAACATTTGGTTCAGTGTGTTACTGTAATGTGGGCATCAGCCAGCCCCTGTTCCCCAGCACCATCCTGACTACAAGTTAAGCAGTTCACAAACCAGTACCAGATGGAAAATGTACTTACCGGTCCAGGTGAGAGATCCTTTGCAGAGATCTATACCCTGGCGGGTCGCTCCCTGTAAAAGAGAATGCAATAAAGGGGTTGAAAAGGATTCATAGTTCTTAGGAAGAGAGGTAGAAGATATTGTAGCCTGAAATAAAGTAATGCTTATCTGACAGACAAGGCCTGATGTACGGTCACACCTGCAAAATAAAGGAATAAATATGTTAATATAAAAGAAGTAACTGTATTGTGAGTAGAGACAGAACAATGTAGAGGGATAAAAGTAAAATATATTATAAGGAAAAAGTACAGCTTAAAGGAAAGTGAGAATAAAATGGTGAAATTGGAAGGGACTGACACAGAATCATAAAAGAGTCGAAAGGGGAAAAGCCAGGAAAGGATAGGATAGGGATGATTGTTGGAAACAGTTTGTTGAATGCTAAGCAGCAGATCTCCTGAGAAGCTTTGTGGTCCAGAGGGCTACGGTGGCTGGTTCTGGTGTCCTATATTTCATATAATAGCCCAGGTGGTCCAGTGGATTCCATTTATTTGTAGTAGATCCATGGTGGCTAGTAGATGCAAGCTTATCCGTTGCCTTTTCAGTGTCAGGCAAGTTGAGCACTCATGATGGGCAGAGAGAAGGATACAGTGGCTTAGGGTGAGCCCAGTGGGGGCTACTGCAGGTGGAGGTGCTGAAGTGAGGCCAAGGAGAGGAGAAAATACTGCATCAGGGATTCACTGTGATTGCAGTCATTTCATGTTACATGCTAATAGACTAACTGTTTTATAACACCTCCCCACCCCAACAATGCACACACATTAGGTTGGAGATTCCCCCAAAAAGGTGTATTCTTTTTTTAACTGAATATACTTTATTAAATTTTTGCAAAACCACAACAAAGGGGGATAGTAACAACAATAACACTGGACCAACCAGGAAAAAATTGAGAAAATTACAAACAGAACAAATTACAATATGAACCTGGAGGGAATGTACCCCTCCAACCCCCCCCCCCTTGGTCTGCAGTAAGGTCAAAAAAGAGAAAAACAAGGTAATATGACACAGCTAGACGGGACTAGGGGAAAAGGAGCCAAGAGTCACACATAGAATCCGAATGAATGACAGGCAACTAACTTGTTGCATTTGGGCTTTCTAGGGACAAAAGTGTATAGGAGGTTCCCAGAGAGCTTGGTAACATGTCAATTTCTTTCTCATTGAGGCAATATGCCTTTTCAGCTGAAGTGCCAGCAATATTCCTCAATACTACTCTAGGGAGGAAGGTGGTATTCCATCTTTCCAGTGCCATAATATTGTTAATTTAGCTATGGCCGACACAAGTGAGATGTGGGCCTTCCTAATTCTGGGAGTACCCTCAGGGAAGATACCCACTATACAGCTTGAGGGGTAAAGGCCCAGGAATGGATCCAGGGCTTGTTGCATAGTACCAGTATTGCTGAATTACTGGACAACCCCCAAAACATCTGGTATAGAGACCCAGTAGGGAGGCTGCAGCAAAGGCATTCTGCAGAGACCTGCCTGTTTATTCTGTACAACTTTAATGGGGTATAGTACAGGTCATGCATGATATTGAAATGTATCAGACGTAACTGGTCCTGCTTTATGTACATATATAAATTTGCCCAAAGAGATTTCCAGAAGACGGAGTCAGTGGGAAGTTGAAGGATCTGCACCCAGTAAAAACAGATCTTGGAAAGGTAAATGTGCATCTAATTCTAAGAAATGTTTGTAGAGGGCAGATACAGCATGGGGTTGTAAAGCCAGAGATAACAATGGGGCCACCTCATCCTGTTGTAAAAGTCACCAGGGTGTGCATCCCAGAAAGTCCAGGACTGCCCCCTTGACTGGCAAGAATTTAAAGAGGGATTTGATAGGTAGAGAGAAACGAGTCTGCAATGATAAGAATGACACAACCTTCTCACCCTCCAAGAGATCAGCTAGAGTATAATTCTGCAGCTGTGGACAAAAAGAAGTTGTAATGGTACGCCGATCAATTTGGAAATGGGGGTTATGTAAGAGTGGTTGAAATGCCAGGAATTTCCATGAATAACCTAAATATGATTGGAGCTCTACCCACGCCTTGAGAGACCATTCAATCGTGGTCACTCTGAGAGAAGGGGGAAGTCGAGAGGGCTTGATGCAGAGCAAGCTGATTAAAAAGCAACCTGCCCTGCAAGCTAGACCTCTTTCAATTTCTAGCCAGAGTGGGGAGTAGGATGTGTGGTTCCCTCGTGTTCCCCACCTAAATAACTTACTTGCATGCTAAGCTCCATAATATAGGAAAACATGAGGAAGAGATAGACCACCTTTTGATTTGGGGAGTCAGTTTAGTATATGCCCTAAAGATGGATGTGGATTTCCATAAAAAGGTATTGAACAGGCACTGTAAATGCTTAAACCAACACCTGAGGAGGCAGAAATTTAACATTTCCAAGGGGTACAGAAGTCGGGGCAACACATTCATTTTGAGAGAGTTGACTCAGCCCCAAAATGACATGGGCAGAGAGGTCCACCTGTTTAGGTCTAAAAAAGATGTATTCTTCTGCCAGTTTAATAGTACTGTCATGGCATCCAAAACTCAGTTGTAGATTCTATAAATTGCCATTGCAATTAACCCAAACATTTTCAACCCTCCTATTCCTATTCTGAATAAACAGGAGTCACCCATGTTCCTTTCCACTGTCACTGCAACTTACTTCTATTCAGTATTCACTATTAAGCAGCTCACAAACCAATACCAGGTGGAAAGTTTACTTATGGGTCAAGGGGAGGGATTCTTTGCAGAGATCTATGCCCTGGCAGTTGGTTACCTATAAAAGAGAATGCAGTGAATGCAATGAAGGGATCAAAATTTACACGCAGCTTGAAAGTGACGCAGTACTTCAGTGTACAATGGACTGCTACCAGTAACAAGACTCCAGTCTCGAGTTACTTCAAATACCATGGAGTGTGACTCAAGTTTTGTAGCTGGTCCCAGCTTGCAGGGAGGTTCAGGTTCAACACACTTCACATCCCTGCGGAATGGTAGCCATTGCATGGAGCTCACCGCAAGGTCAATAACTGGGAAAGGAACACTTCTGCCTTGAGACCCTTGACCACAGGCCATTAAAAAACTCTGTTCCCATACCCGTCAGATGGTAACAGTAGTGGGGCTTGAGTGTGGCAGAACACGCTCTCCCCGAGACCCAATAAGCACCCCCACTGCAGATGTTCTCACCAGATAGCAAAGCAGACCAAGGTTCATTCAGCACTGAACTGAACATTCAGACATTTTAAACTGGCACAGAACAGATGGGGTCACACTTCTGGAAACAAACAGAATATCACTGGCCCAGATAAAGAACACCAGTTGTCCACAGGCCTGCTGAATGCCACACTTCAGAAAATGAACCAGTATCAGCTATATGGGACAACTTGCTTTACACAGCCCCTAGTTTGTTACCATTTTAAGTATTGAAAATAGAAACGGTATTGATGCGATCCGCTGGCTGGCATTTACCATCTGCTCACCTCAGCTGTCAGACGCCATTTAACTCACCCAACTACATTCAGCTTTGCTGTAGAACGCATGATATCAATATTATATTTGTGTGAGTACAATAGCAATACAGTGACTTTTATAACAAAGCTGAATATAGTTGTGTGAGTTAGATGGTGTCCGACAGCAGACATGAGTGATGGCACTGGGGGCCCACCAGCCACAAGGGATACTGATGCTGAGAGGGCAACTGCTAGACTACCAGGGCAAATTTAGTTAATTGTACCGGGGTTAGGGGAGGGAGGGTGACCACTAGACTACCAGGTAATGTTTTGAGATTGGGTAGGGGGGAGGCAGGCAACCAGGGCAAGTTTTGGAACTGGATGGCGGGTGCTAGATAACCAGTGAAAGTTTTGCTAATTGTATCATGATCTAGTGAGGGAGGGTGGACTACTGGGATATCCAGAAATTTTGGGATTGGGCGAGGGTAAGAAGCTATTAGACTACCAGGGCAAGTTTTATTGATTGGGATTGTGAGGATGGGACCACGAGACTACAAACATATGAACATACGTAATTTGCCAGCAGATAAAGGCTGCTCGAATGTGCAGCTAGCACCCTTTATTCTGCAGCTGCCCCTCCCTTCCCCTCTATTGACCCTCCCCTTTGCCCTATCCCAGCCCCTTTTGAAGCAGTCCACTATTCTAATGGATACCACTTCTGCTGGTAACTCATTCCACCCAGCTACCACCCTCTCTGTAAAAAAGTGTCTCCTCATCTCCCTCCTGAACCTTCCTCCTTCCAGTCTCATATCATGGCCCCAGGTGTCCTTCCCCTCCCCTCCGTTACTTTGAACAGCCCCTCTGTACCTGTCTTGTTTATTCCTTTCATGTACTTGATGGTTTCAATCATGTCCCTCCTGTCCCTCCTCTCCTTCAGCGAGTACATGTTCAACTCCCTCAGCCTTCTCTCATATGATAAGTCCCCCCAGCCCCTTGATCATCTTTGTTGCCCTGTGCTGCACCCCCCAGTAACTTAATGTCCCTCTTCAGATACGGTCGCCAGTACTGCGTGCAGTACTCCAGGTGCAGTCAAACTAATGACCTATACAGTGGCAGAATCACCTCCTCCCTCCTTGAGGATATACCCCTTGCAAAGTAACCCAGTATCTTGTTGGCCTTTGCAGCTGCCTTCCTACATTGTGCCGAGTTGTTCAGTGATCCTGTAATGAGCACCCCCAGATCCTTCTCCCCCTCTGTCTGGGCTAGCTGCACTCCTCCCAGCTGATAACTCCTCCTTGTATTCTTCACCCCAAAATGCAGCACCTTGCACGTTTTGGCATTAAACCCCAGCTACCAAGTGTCTGACCAGGTTTCCAGCTTTGCCAGATCATCCTGCAACCCCTGCCATCCCCCTAGGTCATCTACCACCGCTCCCATCTTGGTATCATCAGCAAACAGACTGATTTTGCTTTTTATGTCCAATGATATGTCTGCAATGAATATCCCAAACAACACTGGTCCCAACACTGAGCCCTATGGAACACCACTCATCACTACCCTTGGGGATGAGAGCTCCACACCCACAACTACCCTCTGTTGCCTTCCCTGAAGCCAGTTCCCTACCCATCTCACCAGCTTTGCACCTGCCCCTGTGCCTTCTAACTTACTTCCCAGCCTCCCATGCGGCACTTAGTCGAATGCCTTACTGAAGTCCAGATACAGGACATCCACTGCATGGCTCCCGTTCAATTGCCTAGTTACCCAGTCATAGAACCCCACCAGGTTGGTTTGGCAGGATCTGCCACATATGAAGCTATGCTGTCTGCTGTCCTGTAGTCCTTTGGCCTCCAGGAGGGCCACCAGCCTCTCCTTCAGGATAGTCTCCATCAGCTTACCCATGATGGATGTGAGGCACACCAGTCTGTAGTTCTCCGGTTCATCCTTGGAGCCGCTCTTGTGGAGGGGCACCACGTGATCCATCCTCCAATCCTGAGCTACACACCCCTGAGTATAGTGAGGCATTAAATAGATCTGCCAAAGGTCCTGCAAGGACCTCTGCCAGCTCCTTCAGTACCCTGGGGTGGATGCCATCTGGGCCTGGTGCCTTGTCTACCCTCAGTGCCTTCAAACCCGCCAAAGCTCTGCCCTCCATGATTTCCCCATCTGTCACCCCCTTCCCCCCTGTTTCTGTCATTCCTCTCCCCTTCGGTATCACCCCCCTCTTCTCCTTAATAAATACCAAACAGAAGAAATAATTTAGCGCTTCTGCCTCATTGCACCCTGCTTCCACCCAATCCCCCTCCTTCCTAATCCTTACTATGTGGTCCTTACAGTTCCTTTTCTCCCTGATGTACCTAAAGAAGTCCTTCTCGCCTTCTTAATGCCTTGTGCCAGCCTGAGCTCTGTAGATGCCTTGGCTCTCCTTACTGCCCTTGTCACCTCCTTCAATTCCTTCAGGTACTCCTCCCTGTCCTCCCCTTCCCTGTTTTCTTGTACTGCCTAAAGGCAGCTCTTTTTCCTCCTTATCTTTTCCATGACCTCCTTGCTCACCCAGCTCGGTTTCTTATCCCTAGCCTTGTTGCTCTGGACTTTGCTGCAGGTTCTGGTTGCCTCCACTATCCCCAGCTTTATGAGCTCCCACCTCTGGTTAGTGCCCATACAAGGTTGAATTCTGGCCAGGTACCCTTTTACCACTTCCCCCATCCTCCCAAAGTCAGCCCTCCTGAAGTCCAGCACTTTTGTGCCAGATTCCACTCCTTCCTTGCATATATCCAATGTGAGCCATATTGAGTGGTGGTCACTCCCTGACAGCGGTTCTTCCACCCTAATTTCCCTCACAAACTCCCCATTTGCCAGCATAAGGTCAAGGGTATTCCCTAACCTGGTTGGTTCACTGACCATTTGCATCAGGAAGCTATCCTGGAAGGCATCCAGCAGTACCTGCTCCCTTCTGTTCCTGGTTGTTGGGGTACTCCAGTCTACTCTTGGCATGTTGAAGTCCCCCACAATCACCACACTGCCCTTCTTGCAGATCCTCCTGATCTGTCCCGCTAGTTCCCTGTCTAACTCCTCCGTCTGAGAGGGCGGCCTGAATACCACTCCCATTCTGAGAGTCCTATTCTTGGAGTCCTGGATTTGCATCCAAAGTGACTCCATACTACCTTCCTCCCCTTCCTCCCTTACACACTTCAGTCCTTCCTTCACATATAGTGCCACCCCCCCCTTTCCCAATCACCCTATCCCTACAAAATAACCTGTACCCTGGTAACCAGGTACCAGGTACTAGATAAAGTTTTGGAATTGTGTGTGTGTGTGTGTGTGTGTGTGTGTGTGTGTGCAAGGCCGGGGGAGGGGCTGAACAACCAGGGCAAGTTTTGTTAACTGTACAGACATCAAATGGGGGGGGGGCACTAGACTACCTGATACAGTTGGGGAAGTTCTGTTAACTGTGCCGGAACTGGGATGGGAGGGGACCATGACTCTACCAGGGCAAGTTTGAGTAGTGGGCAAGGGTGGGGTCACTAAACTACCAGGGCAGGTTTTGGTAATTTACTGAGATCAGGTTAAAGAGCTGGAACCGCTTGACTACCAGGACAGGTTTTGTTTATTATACTGGGATCAGGTGATGAAATGGGTATGACTAGACTACCCGGTCAAGTTTTTTTGAATTATGTTGTTATTGGGTGAGGGTGGAGAACCACTGGACTACCAGGGCAGGTGTGGGTTTAGGTAGAGGATGGAATGCGAGACCAGCTGATTACCAGCAAGTTTTGGGATCAGGTGAGAGGGGGGGAGTAGCCAAACTACCACTGCAAGTTTTGTTAATTGTATCATGACTGAGTAAGGAAGGGAAGGCCACAAGACCACCAAAGCACATTTTGGGATTGGGTGTGGGGAGGGTGCAAGGCTACAAGGGCAAGTTTTATTAATGGTACCAGAATCGGGTGCAGGAGGTGGGACCATTAGACAAGCAGGGCAAGCTTTGTTAATTGTACCAGGATTGGCGAGGGAAAAGGGATCACTACACTACATGGGCAAGTTTTGGGATTGGATGAGGGGTGGCTATCTAGACTACCAGTGCAAGTTTTAATTATACCAGAATTGAGTGAGGGGGGACCAGTAGACTAACAGGGCAAATTCTGTTCATTGTACTAGGACTGACTGAGCGAAGGGGGACTACTAGACTAACAGGTCAAGTTATGGGACTGGGTTTAGGAAGAGGACCACTAGACTCCTGGGGCAAGTTTTGTCTGTTGTACTAGGAACAGGTGAAATACGGGAACCAATAGACTATCAGGGCAAGTTGTAGGACCTTAATAATAAACAGCTAACAGGTACTTCTTTTATACTCAGAAAAAGCAAGTTACCTCCATAGCATCAGCAGGCAGTATGAAGATAGCTTAGGCATTTAAGACAGCCAGAGAGACAGGAGATAGTTACAGTAGCACAACTATTGTACTGTATCATACTGTGCATTGAGATGCTGTGCTTCAGTCACAACTTTTAAGGGATTCGGTCCAGCATACTAAAAAAATGTCTCAAATAGGATACTACTGCCATCGTGAGCATTGTGAAATGGGGTTGCCTAGGATGCAGCAGGGATTTTTTTGTAATCTATATAAGGCCGGGTAAAGGGAACAGAGTGATTTTAACACATTCAGCATGAGTCCTACATGCACATGTGTGCTGCGGATAAGTATAGCAGAGCACACAAAATAAAAAATGTGTTCTCTGGACAACATCACCAGTTAGCTGCCTGCATTACTTCCTCATTATATCCTCATGTACTGCTGAGGCCACAGCTAATCATATAGTTAAAAATGGTTACAGACATTAGTGTAGGCAAATAGCAAGTCACAGTACTTGAACTGCTTATTTTCTATCAGAAGTCCCGGCCCCCAGTGTTTTACAATGGCATAACTAGAAAACACGTCTGACTTCCACACCAATAGGAAGTAGTATTCTTCACAAACCACTGCTACAGAGTGAGCTCTGTATGCCTACACATAGTCTCTTTCCCACTCACACTGCCTTTTCCCTGGTGCTCGCCCCTTTATACAAGAGCTTCATGAGTTCTGGTCAGGAGAAGCCCACACTGATTGGAATTGGTCTCATCTGGCTTGAGGGGTCTGGCTCGTGCCATTTCATTGGCTCCACTGCCTTTTCATGAAAGAACAGCTCAGGCAGCACTAATGAATGCATATGGCTTCAGAAGGGATCAACGCGCAACAATTAACTGCAAAGCAGCAAATGTGTGTGATGGCAGGCAACAGGCATGGGAAGATGTGCATATTTTAATACACTAGGTACAGCTCCTGCCTTTCTTCCTGGACAAAGTGCAACTGTTCTACATTTGAGGCATGCAAAGATGTACCAGTATATCACTGCAGAATTCCAGATATGCACAAGCATCATAACTCTGCCAAAAAGCCTGAACACCTTTGTTATCTGTGATGCACGGTTCCAGTTTTTAAACACAATAAACAGGGCAGACTTTGTAGCATCCCAGACAGGCAAAAACCACACACACACGTGCATGCATGCAGACGCACACATAAATACACATGTAGGGCCCAATTCTCAGTACCATGGGACTGGTGTTAAATTATTGCAAAATGATTTAGTGCTAGTTTCTGGCTTGCCATGCTCTGTGGGGGTTGTGAGCCCTTTTGCACCAGGACACATCAAAGTGTGTTGGTGCATGCATGGAAGGGGTCAAAGTTGGCATATAAACGGAAAACAGTTCCATTCTCATTGTCAGCTGCTGCCAGAACACCAGTTGCAGCACTTTTTCAATGGTCCCCAAATACCACAACAACAAAAGAAACCTGGTGGTAGGGAATCATAGAAATATGGAATATTTTTACAGGTATTGACATGATCTCCTCTGAGAAGGCAGACAATATTTATCATTCATTCACCTCCACTGTTTGACACTCTCTGACTTGCACAACTACATTCAGCTTTGCTATAGAAGTCACTGTGTTGATATCGTACTTGTGTGAGTATGGCATTAACACAGTGACTTCTATAATGAAGGTGAACGTAGTTGCGTTAGTCAGACGGTAGACAGCAGTGGAAGTGAGTGGAGGTTAAATGCTGGCCACCATCTTGGGTGGAGTACCAGAAGCCCACTGGGCATAAAGGATACTGGCACTGGGAGGGAGATCACTAGACTACCAGGGCAAGTTTTGTTAATTGTATCCATCGGAATTCACACCACCTGGGGAAGCCATTACCTTCCCTCCAAATTCCCAACATTTTCCCCACTCATCATCAGGAATGGTCAGCTGTGCATACTGTTCTCATCGAATGTTAACCTGCCCAAACTCTGGATATTCCCTGCCTTGCAAAGCTTTATATGTCTGGGAAATGGTGCCCCCCCCCCCCAAGAGCATTGTCACCCAATGCAAGAAATCTCCCACTGGAATTATGTCCCTCCCCACTTTGCTATCAAGTTGTTTAAGATGAGGTAATGTCTCACCTGGAGGTACCTAAAGAAATGTATTTATTTGAAAATTGGTAAACAAGGCTTATTTCCAGGTGTGACCCAGGAGAAAGGGAAAGGGAATACAATAATACATCATACACAGCATCAAGGAGCAGTACAAGGTAAAGTGCAAAATACACATTGTAACATGAGTGTAGGTACAGTAATAATGGAAGGAGTCAGGCAGAAGTGCCAGCGAGCAGCACTGATGTTCAATAAAGTGCCAGTGCATGTAGAGAAAGCAGTGCAGAAGCTGATGGTAGGGGACTAAGTCAGACATACCAGGTGGGAGCCAAACACGGGGTTGGAAGGGCCACAAAGGAGAAGGTCAGGTAGAGGGTTGGCAGGAGTGGGGAGGGGGGATTCTGCTTGCAAAACCTGTATTTTTGTTTTAGGTCAAAGAAGGGCACACATGAACTCCTCTGGTTGAAGTGGATCTACTGTACCTTGTAAGGGTTAAGCTATTCCACCACTGAATGTCAGGGTCTGTACATGGCAGGGTGACCTGTGGGTTGCCTATAATTACTGACGAGAAACCCACCTCACTAGGGACACCTGTTGACTGTACGGCCTTAAGGAGCATATGAAGAGTATGCTTTGTCCATGGATTAGGAATTGCGGACCAAATGTTCAGAGATAAATGATTGTGGGAGACTGTAAACAGTAGGGTGGGAAAGGTCTGGCCTGCCACTATTTTGAGCCACCCAGTGTCTCCTTTCTGCTTGGTCAGGTTTCTACAGGGGCAGTCTGGGTTGCCAAACAATAAAGTTAGCAGTCAGGCATAGCCAAGTCACCCATATGTCTGGGTAGCATAAGACGTTTCCTATTTACTCTGTGCCTACCATAGGACCAGATAAAAGACATGCGTAGCTTTTGTAGGTACCTCCAAAATTCCTCTGGGATCTGGATGGGCAGTACTTGGAATAAAAAAATGAATCTTGGTAGCATGTTCATTTGGAGAGTTGCAATCTGCCCCTCAGGCTCAGAGGTAAGAGATCCCAGCAAGCTATGTCTGCCTTAACTCCTCTGTCAACGTCTTATAATGCAAATAGAATAGGGAGGTCAGTCTTGGGCAGTCTGTACCTCAAGGTACCTAACTACATTTTGCAGGCCAACTTAAATAGAAAGGACACCTTGAATACTGATGGACAGGTCGCACCCAGTCAAACAGCCTCTGACTCATCAAAATTAATTTTGTAAGCAAAGATGTCTCTATAGGTTCAGCTCCTGAAGCAGGGCAGGTACCAATGTTTCTGAGGCGGATAGAGAGAAAAGCGAATCCTCTGTGTAGATGCATATTTTATATTCTTGACCTCTGACCCCTCACTCCTCTGATTTCTAGGGTTTGGCTCACTGGCACTGCTAGGGGCTCAATGCACAAGGCAAATAAGGGGGGTAAGGGGGCACCCTTGTCTCATACCCCTGGTCAGAATGAAGTGTTCAGATTGTATACCATTAACCTGAACTGTAGCCAGAAGAAAGAGTACCCAGCCCTGATACTGGTTTGAAATGACTGTCCCACCCTCATCTCCTCCAGTATCAAGTGGAGAAATCCCCAGTTCACCAGTCAAGTGCCCTTTCAACATCCACGAAAACCATCAAGGTAAAGTCCAGGAAGCAACATTGCCATGACAGAATATATAATAACAACCCCAAATTTGAGAACAGTCTACAAATTCACTTCCCAACATGGAACATTGGGAAGACAAAGAACCTCTGTGCACAAGCACTGAGGCAATGGTTACCCCAAAGGGCATTTGGCTGAGAAGCCAAGTTTCAAAGAAACACAAAATCACACATGCCCCCACAATGCAAAGCATCATGGGCTGCATATGCAAATCACCACAGAAAAGTGCTACCCAGCATGCAGCATAGATGGTATCCATGCTGCCACGCATAGCCAGCAAAAAGTTAAAATGATGCATCACTGACACCCATGAGCCACCCTCCACTCTGATACCTCCATGTGGCTCAAATTTTACACCTTCAATCCTAGTCATGGGTTCATCAACCAAGTGTCCACCCCCCCCCCATGGTAGTCTGGCAAGCTGTAGCTGGGGACCCCGGTGCTGGGCCCAATCCAGGGATAGTTCACTCCTTCACCTGTAAGGGAGTCAACAAGGCAATCCACCCTCCCCAGCAGGCAAAAAGAAGTATTGCCTAATTTTAGATGGGATATATTCGATCTGACGAGATTAATAACATTCAAGATGGGCCTCCAGGCAGAGCATGAAACAAGGCAAGTTGAGGTGCATCCAGATTATCTACCTGGCCTCATAGCCAGTGTTTGCAAGCTCAGTGGAAGTATGTCCGCAGGAGCGCCCTGCTGCCACCACAGGATCAAACACACTGGCAAACCAACAATCACCACAGTGTGGTCTTACTTAAAGCCATCAAGCAGATATACCGCACAAATGTTAAGGGATCTCCAGATGCCCCAATGCCCTAGGGGAGGCTGCGATTCCACTAACACCTCAAGTACGCCCTCCCTTTACCATGCTGCATGAGAAGAGATGTTAATAAGGTCTCTGGCCTAAGGGGCTATATCCAAAGAATAATGGGGGATTTTTCAGGTCTGGGGCCACTGTGGTAAGGGGCAGACCCCACAGCTCCCACCCCCAGTTCAATGTTGGCCTGAAGCCTCAAGGTGCCAAAAGAGAAAAAAAAAAACACCTGAGGACCCCATCCAGTCCAAACTTCCTCATCTCAGAGGCTCCAGTATACATTATCTCAGTTGGAGCACCTGTGCTAATAAAATCCCAGAAAATGGGATCAAATTCTGAGACCATACTCACCCACAGTAGCCTTGCTGAAGTCCCATTCTGCCTGCACTGACCAAGGTCAAATGTCCCTTCCCTCATCTGGTCACCTGGCCAGCAGCCTGCCATACTATGCTGTTGAACTATGGGATTAGTAAACTCTTGTGAACCCTTGGTGTAAAACTTTACCAAACTGTAGGGGAAAAAAACAGAAAATGAAACAAATTGTCCAGGAGCCAACCAAAGCACAAGACAGAGCTTATGTAACATAGAGCAGTAATACAAAATCACACATACCCCCATAATGCAAAGCACCATGAGCTGTATATACAAATCACCACAGTATATTATGCTGGTTCAATTTTAAGCAGAAATGCATAGTACCAAAAGATCTCCACAGAGCAGTAAGTCCAGCATTGTCATTCTCAGAAGTGAGCTGCAGATGCCACAGATGTCTTCAATCTAGATTCCAGAGAGTCTTCAGCCTCTTGACAGCCCACAGCAACCTCGATCAACCCTTGGCTCCGACAGCCCCTTTGTGGGCTCGGGATACAGTTTGCCAGAAATTAACATCTGGCAGGGTCTCTGAGGCAGGGTCTGGAGTTGAAAACAATTCCAGTGGCACAGCAAATTTTTTGAGCAAAAGCTTTGCTTTAACTAAGGTATGGAAAAAAGGTAAGACCATCCTTGGTATGGATCTTGAACTGCACTGGATCCAGTATCTGTATTTTAATGTTTCTGGGTGTCAAGTCCTTACAAAAATTTATGAGCATGCAGTGTTTAAGAAGCGTGAGATGGTAAAGTCATGTTTGAAATACAGCTGCCTGTCTCCAAAGTAAATTTCTTCTTTTCTTCATGACTGTAACAATATTTTTTTTTCCTTCAGTAGTCCAAATCTTTTAGCATAATTGAAAGAGGTCTTTTTCACATTGGTGTAGGTGGGCTTAGGGCCCAGGGCTTGGTGAACCCACACACTGGTCAGTGGTTCATCTTTGGGCCAGCTTAGGAACTTGCACAGCAGGTACTCAAGAATGGGTGCCATCTTACCCTGCTCAGTGCCCTCTAGGAGCCCGTGGATCCTAATCTTGTCATGCCAGGAGTGGAGCTTGAGATCATCCAGTTTCTCTGTGAGCTCGAACTCCAGGTGACACAGATACTGCAGCACCGTGCCATGCTGCTCCAGGGTCTCAGATGCATCTGTGAGGCCACCCTTAAGATCAGTGATGCATTTGCTACAACTTCTTGAGGCTTCTCATTGTTTCCCTGACTGCGGATTCCAGGCGCGCCATGGTAGAGCCCAGGTCTTTTTAGTTCAAAGAATAGTTATCGCTAGCTAATCATAAATTGCTCTTCACCGTCTGACTGCTGGTGTGCCCTGAAGTAATAAAGGCCAACTGACTCCAGCTGCAGGCCAGAGTGTCTGGGCCATCTGGTAAGTTCTGTTGTTTTGCAGCCTCACTCGATCTATCTGTTGGCTTATTTTGGCCCAGTATAATTGCAGTATGAATTCAAACCCCTTAAAGCTTGGCTGTATCATCACATTCAAGAGGCCTGTAGTGGATATAACCACCAGAGGGATGGCAGCCAAAGTGACTTATGCCTGCATGGAGGGAAGGCGAATCAAGTGGGGTCAGCAGGCCTATTTAAAAATTCAAATGCACACTATATGGTATTGTGTTTGCAAATGCAGTGTGTTTATTCTCATTCCATAGACTTCATTGTTTGCAGGCAAACATTGTCAGATACTATATATGTATAATTCTTCAACACTCTTCCTTGAAGCTGTTTACTGTGTCCCCTAGTACTGTGATTGAGTTCCTTACCTATCGACCCCATTTCAGCACACATATGTGCATCATTTATTATACTATAAATCAAAATCAAGTCTCCTCTTGTCCTCCTTCCTTCCAGACTATGTACACCCAGAACGTGTTGGTGTGAACTATACTCCAATGTCCCCAGACCATATATACATTTAGTAAATTTCCTTTGTACCCCTTCTGTGCAGTTTATATATATTGGTAATGGGCTAGGGTAGGTACGCTTGTCTCTAAATACACTTATTTTAATAAACCATCTAGCACTGGAATTTTGTAGCTGTAATAGGGGTTTCCATGAGACCCTATACCATATTATAATACAATGCCCCCTCTACAATACAGCTCGTGATCAACTCCTAAAGACAGTGGCCCAGATATTCAAAAAGGTTGTGCATGGTGCAACAGTGTTGCACCATGCACAACCCACTGATGCGTCCTGGCGCAATATTCAAATGGGAAAAGTGCGGCACAAATCCTGATCAGTCAGAGTGCATCAGTAATATGTCTGGCGCAGGTGAGAGGCGTGCCCATGCATACCCTGCACTGGCCAATATTCAGCCAGGATGTGCAGAGCCATGCATCTTCAACCCCTACCTCTGCGCCAGCACTAAAGTTGATCCCAAAAAGGAACAACGGATGGCACCACAGGTGAGCTGCTGTATTGCAGGGGCGCAACCACGGCAGCCTGCAATGGTGGCACTAACTCCAGCTTTACCTCCATGGTGGCACCCCCATGCCTGATTGCGGGCATCAGTAAAAAGGATTTATCCAAATTCCCTGGTGGTCCAGTGGACCTGCCCACCCGATCATGGGCTAAGTAAATAAATAATACCCCTATCATCCCTGGTGGTCCAGTGGACCTGTCCACCCGATCGTGGGCTAAGTAAATATATAAAATCCCCAATATCCCTGGTGGTCCAGTGGACCTGCCTGCCCAATCGTGGGCTAAGTACATAAATAAGAATCATCAATATCCCTGGTGGTCCAGTGGACCCCTCACCCCACCCGCCCACTGAATCCCACCGCCCGCTCCCCCTCAGTCAGCGGCAGGTGGCAGCACCCCCCCGTCTGCCACCCCGCTGTCCGCCCGACTACACATCTTCGGTAGGGCTGTATGCCCATTGGTCCACAGTGTGAGCCAATGGGCATGCAGCTATACTATACTACACATTCAGATATGTGAATGGGATCCATACATACTGTATCAAATATGTAATACGGTATGGGCTACCGCCCATTAGCTCACGCTGTGGATCAATGGGCGTACAGCTCCGACGATGGTCGAGAGCGGCTGAAGCGGGTGAAGTGCTGCCACCCACCGGGGGGGGGGCGGGCGGTGGGATTCAGTGGGCGGGTGGGTGGGGGGTCCACTGGACCACCAGGATATTGATGATTCTTATTGATGTACTTAGCCCGCATCAATTGGGCGGCAGGTCCACTGGACCACCAGGGATTTCTGATTTTCTTTTTTTTACTGCAGTCCATGATCGGGCTGTGGAGCACATTGCCAGCTGCAGGGGGCATCAGTCCCCAACAGCTGCTGCCTGGCAAGCGCCAGTCGCGGGATCGGGCGCACCTGCATGTAAATGAATACAATGATATGCAAATAGCCCCATTTGTGCCTTGCATACATTATGGCTCCATTGCATTGCACTTTTAGATATCGCTGATTGCTGCGCGCCTTTAATGGAACTTGCACTAGCGCATCCCCCTGCTGCACTCTGGCCACTTGAGCTGGCGCAGTGCCACTGCGCCATGCACACTGCAGGTGGCCAGGGTGCGATATTCAACAATGCTATGCCATGGCGCAGCTCCGTTGAATATCGCCCAGTCCACACCCCTGCGCAGCCAAGTTGCGCTGCTCCCAAGCTTGCGCCACAGCCTGGCGCAGTTTGAATATTTGGGCCATTATTGATAAAATACGCAAATTTGGATTATGATCTTTTGTTTGTTCTACTTCATCCCAAAACTAAAACTGATGTTGAATTAATTTCTAAATTTCTTGGATTAGTAATTAAATCTAAAAGGAAGCACTTTCTGTCATTGCAAGTCTAGAGCTCCAAGTCTCCTGATAATGCGCATTTGCTGCCATTTTGCACATAATTTTTTAAACAACCATTTATTGCACTGTTTAATGTATCTACTGTCCTTGTATTATGAGATGTGTTTTAACCTCTATTATGTGTATGTAATGTTGTAACGTCCAACATTTTTTGTGTTCTGGATGAATAATAAGCTATGATAATGATGATTCTTATTCTGTTGGTAATCATAGTGTCCAAAATTGTGAACAAAAGTTCATAAAGGGTCTAGTTAGTAAGCTGTTTATGGATAGAATTATGCCCCTATGTCTGCTGCTGAAATTTCTGTTAATAGTTCCCAGGATACTATATCTTTAAAGAGCTAGTGTCCTGCTTGGAATTAATAGTAATTTTCGGATGCAGTCAGCTATCACTTCCAGTATCTGAAGTATTTTTTTTATTTTCTGTTTGCTAATTAGTCCCTTCCTATAATATGGAAAACTGCCCATGTAATCCCGTTGTTTAAATCTGGGGATACCTGTGACCCTAACAACTATAGAACGATTTCCTTACTTCCAATTTTGTCGAAGCTCCTGGAAAAGGTTGTCAGCAATCAACTTAGGGCCTATCTGGAAGCTAATAATTTACTAAACCCTACGCAGTCAGGCTTTAGGACTAAACATAGCACTATTTCAGCCCTTGCCAAAGTAACAAACGACTGGTACAATGTTCTAGACAGCAGAAACTTTGTCTGTGTGGTATTTCTAGACCTTAGTAAGGCTTTTGATACCTTGGATCATAGCCTACTAATCTCCACTCTGAAGAGAATCGGTCTTGACTCAGCGTCCTTGCACTGGTTCATGGAGTACTTGGTAGGGTGTCAGCAACAAATCAAAGCTGAGGAGGAGTTATTCCCACTCAAACCTCTTCCGAGGGGAGTGCCACAAGGATCCATACTTGGTCCACTGCTCTTCGCTATCTATGTCAACAATATTGATGTGGGCATCAACAAGGCAAAAACACACCTGTTCGCTGAAAACACAGTGGTATACATAAGTTGACCAGCTGCCGAAGCTGCCTGTGCAGACCTACAGGAAGAATTTGACCTGCTTCAGACCCAGCTTCTCCACAAAAAACTTCTTTTAAATGCAAAAAAAGACAAAGGCAATGCTGTTCTCGCCCTATAGCCATGTGACAAACCCTGCCAGCTCTGGAGCACAGCCACAGATCTCCACAATTCTGGGAGAGAAATTGGAATTTATCCCAAAATTTAAATAATTAGGAGTGTGGTTAGACCAGAACTTCTCATTTTCTGAGCATGTTGAAGACCTGGCAAAGAAGCTAAGGCAGAGGTTGGGTCTATTCTATAGAATTAACCAGTTACTCACTCATGATGCCAAACTGCGACTAGTCCAAACTACTTTTCTTTCCCTAATCGACTATGGAGATTTCCTGTATAGTCACTGTCCCAAAGCCTTGTTTATCAAGTTGGATACACTTTATCATAGGGCCTTCAGGTTTATTAACAGTCTCTCCATCTCTACCCATCACTGCTTATTGTACAAAGCTGTAGGATGGTCCTCGCTTATGTATGAAAGAAACGCAGTACTTTGGACCTACAGAGCCATTATGAAAAGGCTCCGCATTATATTACAGAATGTCTTCCCCTAAGCGAGCTGAGACCATAAGGCTTAAGAAGTGCCTCCTATATCTCCCTATGCATCCCTAATGCTTCCACCCGCTATGGCAGAATGGCCTTTAGTTTTATGTTGTCATCTTTGTGGAACAAAATGCAAAAACTACTGAAATTAAGCTGCCTGTGAAGTATTAATGCTTTCAAGTCTTTATATGCTCGAGGTGTGTGTGAGCCGTGCAACTGTTTCCCTGGCTCCTAATCACTAACCGCTGTTAGTTTGCTCCCCCAAGTCTAGCCATAGCCATGAATGACTGTACCCCATGTTAATTCTTGCATTTTTTACTAACCCTAATGTACTTATTGCTTTCTGGTCTCTGTACCCCTCTTCCTAGACATAGGCAAGTCTTACAAGGGGCATCCACACCTAAGGCGTAAAATCTCTAGCTCCCGGGTGGTCGGCACCTTCACAAGCCGCCATCTGAAACCATTTGCCCTGATTCTTCTTTAGCAAAGCACCACTAAAGCCACCAACAATTGGATTGCAAGCACTTTCCGGCCCTTGCTCCCAATTGGCTTCTGCAGTTTACTTCTGTGATCCTTCCAATTCCTGCAAAATCAGATAGTCTGCCTGTATTTTGCTAAAATAGCTGGAATCACTTCTTTCCCTGACCGATGGGATCCTTTTCTTTACTGCTCAAAATGCAAATATCATGAGTACGAGTGATTATGCTCCTTTTTTGAACCTTTGTCTGAGATTGGCCTTAGGCTCCTAAACATATTCATCACCTACCATGCCTTGCGACCTTCCCGGTGGCCTGATGGTCCATTGGACACAGACAGCCAGCGCTAGCACCATAGAATTGGAAAATATGTGTGGTAGGCGCTGTCCCAGCCATCACCTCAGTACCTAGCTCACACCTTCTACTAGCAAGTTGAGGCATAGCCGCCTCCCAATCCTATGTAAGCGCTCCCTGGGGCTGCCATTGATAGTGCCTGGCAGGCTGTTTGTTCCCTTTCAGACCTAACCATACATGTTTTATTCCTTTTTGTGAACTGTGTCATGAAAAAAGCTGTTATAACTTATTCTGTCTGACTGTTATGATAGCGATACCTAGGTCTTGCTTGTGTTATTTTAGGGAAATTCTTGTGATAATATCCATCTCTGAATCTCTGTGGTCTAACCTGTTCCCACTATTTTATACTGTTCACTGTGTCTTACTGATGATCCCTAACAAACTGTTATGTATGTTCCTTGTGTTTGATTTGTACTTCTATTATGTTTTATTCACATTGTAAATATAGCTGTTTGTACTATAATCTGGACTTAACCAGGTCCATCCTGTAAATGAGCTTGCTCAATGATGTTTGCCTGGATAAATAAAGATTTGATTGATTGATTGATTGATTGATAAAATATTTTCCACCTGTCAGTACTAGGGTGATGTGTGGAGCAGCACTCTGTCTGGAGAGGGAAAAAAGTCAGTTCTGTTCCTCCCACTACATCATCAGAAATGAGACCAATCACCTTGAGGCACCACAATCCTTGCAGCCTTAGCAGTGACTTTCACAAGCTACCAATCAAAATGCAGGAAATTGTGACATCACTAGTAACTAGGGAGAGCCATTCCCTGCTGCTTCATGTGAAAATGAAACCTGGCAGCAAGAAATGGTTCTCATTGGTTACTAGTGATGTCATAGTCAGTGTGGTTTCAAGGTTAATGTAGTGGGAGGAACAGAACTGACTTTTTTTTCCTCCAGACAGAGTGCTGCTCCACACATCACCCCTGTACTTCCAGGTGGAAAATCTTCTAATTAACAAACAAAAAAGAATAAATACTTGAGATATAAGAAGTGATAGCTGACTACATCTGAAAGTTACAATTAATTGCATGCAGTTTCCAGGCCGTACACTAGCTGTTTAACTTGGAAGTTTCAAAAGACCAGGTCGATCACACTTTTGAAGAGGCAAAAGTACTAGAGAGTGCATCATATTTACTGAAGATCTAACCAATGTCCAAGTCATCTAAATGGATGTACAGAAGAATTGCTCTTCATAAAAAGATGAATATGGACATTCAGGTATCATACTAGGATTCATACTAGGAAAAGTCTGGATGTATGGAAGGTATAGGTCCATAGGTGTACAACTCCCATCAGTATCTTTATTTGATCAGTCAGTGGTCATTACAGAAATATAGTCATTTGAGTATTGTAGCATTTCCCTCTGACATTAGTCCTCCATACTGAGGCAGTATAGCATAGTGGTTAAGGGCAGTGAGCTGCAAACTTGGAGACCTGGGTCTGAATCCCATTAGCCCCGACTTGCATACTGTGTGACCCTAAGCAATTCACTTAACTTCCTTGTGCTCTTTGATACACAAGGTGGGGTGGAAAGGAGGAGAAAGGACTTGGCAAGGTTGGAGGAATGGAGTAATGTATGGCAGCTTAGATTCAATGCAAAGAACTGCAAATTAATGCACCTGGGAAACAAAAACCCAGGGGAAGAGTACACAATGGTGGATGAGATACTATCAACAATAAAAATGGAAAGGGATCTGGGGGTAGTCATATCAGATGACCTAAAGATGGGCAAGCAATGTGAGAAGGCAGTAAGGAGGGCTGGGGGGATACTGGGGTGCATAGGAAGAGGCATCACCAATAGAAAACAAGAAGTTGGCATCCCTCTGTACAGACAGTTGGTGAGACCCCATCTGGAGTACTACATGCAGTTCTGGAGACCCCATTTCCGCAAGGACATAGACCGGATGGAGGCAATCCAGAGGAGGGCAACTAAAATGGGGCAGGGTCTGCACCAGAAGCCAAATGAAGAGAGAGACCAAAGGAGCTTAATATGTATACCCTCAAGGAAAGGAGGAAGGGGGGTGGACATGATAGAAACTTTCAAGTACCACAAGGGACTCAACAAAGTCCAAGAGGGTAGCATCTTTCAGAAAAAGAGATGTGCAAGAACAAGGGGACACAATTTGAAGATAGAAGGGGGATGGCTCAGAGGTAATGTGAGGAAGTATTTTTTCACAGAGAGGGTTGTGGATGCTTGGAACAGCCTTCCTGAGGAGGTAGTGGAGTCAAAAACAGTGGGGGAATTCAAAAATACATGGGGCAGACATAAGGCAATTCTAGTGGGAGGTAGGAGGAAGTAGGCTGATGGTTAACTAGGATCTGTAGCTTATCCATTAGGTAGGGAAATGGCCAGACTGGGTGGGCCAAGCGGTCCTTATCTGCTGTCAAATTCTATGTTTCTCCTGGAAACAAGCTCCAAATTAGTGTGCGTTTCCTGGTTAAACAATTTCCCCTTCCCCCCTTTCAATACTGTGCACCTGGGTTTGTGTCTATTGCAAACGTAACATTTCAAAGGGTTCAGCTGTTGCACATTGGCGCCTGCAGAAATGTATAGCAGACATATGGGTTTGAATCTTGCTAGAACCTGTCTTTGCATTTGGTGCATGCATGTGTAATCTGTAGTCTATTTGCTTTTTTATGTCTTCTCCTTCTGTCTCAATAACCCCCCCCCCCTTTTGTTCTCTCTCTACTATTTTTATAATTGTGATATTATACAGAAGTGATTAATTATGTTGGTTCTTTTTTCTTAGATTTTATATGCTGTACGATACATGTTTTTTTTTATTAGTCACTGCACTGAATATAGGTTCAATCAAGAAGCATTATTCTAAATGGCAAACAATAAAAGTGAATTCTGATACTAGCCAATATTTTTCACATGGTCTCTGGTTACTGTCAGCGACTGGCCATCAATAGCTTTTTAAGATCGGACATGCCGCCTTCTGTCCATGACCCCCGACAAAACTCTAATGAGCAAAGCACCAGGGCACGGGACAGGCTGTCTGTGTTGGTAAATCTGCACCTTTTTTGAGTTTTTTACATGTGAACATTTTGATATATTGCAAATTTGTTCTACGCTATGTGGATTCCTATGCAATACTAGTTGCTGTCTACTTCAAAGTACATATGGACTCTGAATATCTGCTCTTTATTAGCAAATGCACTTTTGTGTTGAAATGGTGACTAAGATATTGGTCACAATACTTGACTTCTGAGCCCTGAATATATTTACATGGATATTTAGACAGTTGTAGAAGCACAAGTCCAGTATATATCCTTTGACATGTTACGAATGTATTGGTAGTGGAAATCTGAAACAATCTCTTATTATAGAAGACTGTGTGCAGTACTGGAGATGCCATCTCTGCAAGGACAAATACAGGATGGAGGCAGTCCAGAGGAGGGCAACTAAAATGGTGCAGGGTCTGCACCAGAAACCATATGAAGAGAGTCTAAAGAAGCTTAACATGTATACCCTCAAGGAAACGAGGGAGAAGGGGAACATGATGGAAACTTTCAAGTACCTCAAGGGAATCAGCAAAGACCAAGAGGGTAGCATTTCTCAGAAAAAGAGATGTGCAAGAACAAGGTGGCACGGTTTGAAGATAGAGGGGAGATGGCTCAGGGGCAACGCGAGGAAGCATTTTTTCACAGAGAGGGTGGTGGACACATGGAACGGCCTTCCTGAGGAGGTCGTGGGGTAAAAAACAGTGGGGGGAATTCAAGAATGAATGGGACAGACACAGACATAAGACAATTATAGTGGTGGATAGGAGAAAGTAAGCTGTTGGTTAACTAGGATCTACAGCTTATCCAATAGGTAGGGAAATGGGTGGAATGGGTAGGCCAATAAGTCCTTATCTGCTGTCAAATTCTATGTTTCTATGTTTATGAGTGTGCATTAAATCTTTTTGAATTTAACCCTTGAGGGAAGGAAGTCGGTATGGGTGTCTATCTGAATTGGTTGCTTGTGTACTCATTTTCTATTTATTAATAATTCACATGTATATATGTAAACATATCAATGCATGTACGAATGTGTACATATGTGTGTTAGTGCAGTAGTGTGTGTGTGTGTGTGTGTCTGATGTTTACAAACTGACATTTTTCAGTATTGGACCATAAACTTATACCAATATATAATCCTTGAATGGTTAACAGAGAGTAAATGAAGTGTAGTACTGTAGGAAGCTCACACAGTATCCACTGCCCTCTCCCATGGTGAAAAGTGTCCTGATTAACAACAGAAGAAACAGCAGAAAATGAAAATTAAAACTACACAAAGTAGGATGCACAAGTGATCCAACATGATTTGAAAGCATTATCTTTCTGTGTAAACAGATCATTTTGCACTTGTCCAATTCCTCAGTAACCACAGGCATTAAACTGTACAGTTGCTGTATGGCTTGAAAGCAGTAGAAGTATTTTTCCCCTTATCTTTATTCTCTTGTCTGTGCAGACCAGTACCCCTCTCCTTTGGGCCTTGCAATGGCCCTTTCTTCCCACCAGATTCACCCCTTGCTGTCATTTGAGCCCCCCACACACACACACGCCTCTAGCTCTCACAGCCTGAGGAATCAGTGTATCTCTGCCAGAACCCTCCTCTGGGCACAGGAGGAGCACTTCCTTTCTTCTTCCAGCTACCATTGCCAGCTTGTCTCAGCTGGAGGCCTCCCAGAAGAGGAGCAAATTTTGCTGGGATGTTTGGCTAGAGGGGCATTCAGTCATGTGCCGTTGGCATGGGGGAAACTCTGTAGAGCATCATCTGGCATGCCAGTGTGACATTTCCACCACTTTTCTCTCTGCTCCCCGCCCACTAACTCATGCATGCTTGTAGCTGCCCTGGGGTGGGGTGCCTGATGGTGCATGGTCAGCCATACCATCAAAGGGACCTCCGCCACACCACCACCAGGAGTCGCTTCAAGATCAGTACATCAAGCCCCTCCCCCCTCCCTATGAGATGAGCACCCTAAGGACACTTTATGTCCTCCAAGCCCAGAATGCCTGGAGCAGATTCTGACAGGAAGTGTGACCCTGGGTCACCAGCATGCCGGAGCTCTCCCTATTGGTCAGCTCCATAGAGCCAGCTATAGAAGTATTTTGATTGAGGTGGGTGTGTGTGTGTGTGTGTGTGTGTGTGTGTGTGTGTGTTTGCTTGCATAAAGCCTTTGTAAATTGCATACCCCTTTCATAGATTAGAACCCTATCCTCACTTTTGGATGGTAAATATGGATACCAGGAGTACAGAAGGCATAACTTCGTTTGCGTTTTTGGGCTCTCATTGAGCAGCAAGGATATGCAATGCTTTGCAAATTACATTCAAGATCCAGGAAATTCAAAGCAATATTTAAGGTTATGGAATACAAAATGCTCGGATTAAGGATTTACAAAAGACTTCCGACAAAACAGGTTTGATGGTTACTGCTGATCAGACCAGGTGTGTTGCCTTAACCTGTCTGTACTTGCTAGCCAAAAAAAAATACTCAAACACGCCCCATGCACACAGAGCAACAATCCTAGCACTGATCTCTAACACCCTGGAAGAGAGGAGGGAGAGGGGGGATGTGACAGAGACATTTAAATACCTCACAGTGGTAAGTAAAGTACAGGAAGGAAGTATATTTCAGAAAATGGTATTCAAGGACAAGGAGGACAATCAGATGGAGGAGGTGGATAGATACAGGACAGATGTCAGAAAGCACTTCTTCACAGAAAGAGAGGTGGATTCCTAGAACAGTCTTCTAGCAGAGGTAGTGGGAGCAAAAACAGTGGTGAGATTGAAGAATGCTTGGGATAGGCATAAGGGAATCTTATGGAAAGGAATGGGGGTGGGGGGCAGAAATCAAGTAGGATCTGCGGTGATACTATAGGCAGGGAAAATTGTGTTGACTAGGTGGGCCACGTAGTCCTTATCTGCAGGAAAATTCAATGTTTCTATGTTCTATATTTCTATGATCACAGCACTCTGTCTGAACCTTGGACTTGGCTCTCATGAGGTGAAAAGGGGTAACCCCCCAGAAACATCCTTATCCCTGCGGATGTCCCCAAGTTCAGTTCAACAAAGAGCTTCTTGCTGGTTTGTAAACACCCTTCTGAGTTAGAATGGAAACTCTGAGGTGAACAGTCTTAGTAATAACATATTTAGAAAACTGCCTTTGCTTTGCTGGTCCCACTATCCTCCTGGGACTGAGTACAGTTGCAGAGGACTGTACTTAGACTCGGGAGAACAGGGGGACCAGCAAACATCTGAGCTTATAAAAACTCTAACATGCACTGCAGGCTATTGAATCTCTCACTGCTGCAGCCCAGCTCTGACATCAGTTGCAGAGGATTCTGGGGCTTCTGATTACAGTTCATTCCAACTTCGGAGTCAGCAGAATTAGCCTGATACAATCTTCTATCTGCCAGATGTGAATTGGAGCCTTCCATCTGCAGTTTTGGCAAGGAGCAGGGTCATCCTTGTGTCCCTATAAGGGGCTTTACTCAGGCAGCTAGACAATGAACTCACTAAGGACAGGGCAGTGGCTAGACCTGGTGCTTACAATGATGGCATTGCAGATGTCATAGTGGGCAGGTCTATAGGTATCAGTGATCACTGTACAGTGTGGTCTAACATTAAGATAGGAACAGAGGCAAACCACAAGAGGATGAGGGTCCTGGACTTAAGAGGTCAGATTTTAAAGAAATGGGAGACTGAGTCAGAAACTGCCTCATGGGGGGATTCTATGGAGGGGTAGACGTACAGTGGGAAAATAAGAGCGGGCATAATTAAAGCAACAACCTCTGCATGAAGGAAGTGAGTAAAAACAAAAGGGAAAAGATATTATGTTTCTCTAGGAAAGTGACCATGGTGATGAAGGAAAAAAAGGGTGGCATTCAGGAGGACATAAAAGGGAATGCAGAGAGAGAGAGAGACAGGGAGGTGTACCAAGTAAAATAGTGGGAAACAGGAAAAGCAGTGAGGGAAGCAAAGGTGCAGACAGAGGAAAGGATAGTGATGGGGGTGGCTAAAGGGGATAAGACTTTCTTCAGGTGCCTAAGTGAGAAGAGGAAGACAAGGGGGGAATATTGAGGATAAGGAGGGCAATGTGAGGGGGTGGCACAGAAGATGATCAAGAAAAAGCAGACAGCTGAAACAGGTACTTCTGCTCAGTCTTCACAGTGGGTGGAGGGAGGGGGATGGACCGCCAGAGAGCAGAAGGAACAAAGGGGGGATGGACACAAGTCCATTTTCAGAGAACAGTCCTGAAGGGCCTAGCAGCTCTGAATGCAGACAAGGCTATGGGTCTGGAAGGGATACACCCAAGGATACTAAAGGAACTCAGGGAGATGCTAGCTGCCCACTAACGGCCTTACTCAACAACTGTCTGGAAACAGGCATGGTTCCAGGGGATCGGAGGAGAGCAGATGTACTCCCTCTACATAAGAGCAGCAGCAGGGAGGAGGCTAGTAACTATAGGCATGCTATTCTCTCCTCTCTGGTGGAGAAATTAATGGAAACCCTGTTAAAGGAACGGTATCTTGAATTCAGTGGGTTGCAAGACCATAGGCAGCATGGATTCATGGGGGGAAAGAAGTCATGTCAGATGAATCTGATTGATTTTTTTCAGCTGGGTGACCAGGGAAATAGATCAGAGGAGGGCAGTGGACATGGCCAATCTGTACATTAGCAAGGCTTTCAACGCTGTGCCACATAGAGACTGATTTAAGAAACTGAGCAACCTAAGGGTGGAATCCAAAGTGCCAAATTGGGTTAGAAACTGATTAACGGATAGGAGACTGAGGGTGGTGGTTAATTGCACTCACTTGAATGATGGGAGAGTGACCAGCAGGGTGCCGCATGGCTCAGCACTGGGACTGGTGCTCTTCAGCATCTTCATAAACAACACAGCAGAAGAACTGGAAAGGAAGGTATGCTTTTTTGCAGATGACATCAAAATCTGTAATAGGGTGGGCACTCAGGAGGGGGTGAAGAGAATGCTTAAGGATCTTGAGAAACTTGAGGAGTGGTCAAGAGCATGGCAGTTGGAGTGCAATATTAAAAAGTGCAAAATCATGCACCTAGGGCATAGGAACCCAGGAGCTAAATATAGGATGGGAGAAGTACTGACAGTCACTAAGCAAGACAGATACCTTGGGGTTATCATATCTGATGACCTCAAAGTGACAGGGCAGTGTGACACAGCAATGGGTAGGGCCAGTGAGATGCTGAGATGCACAGGGGAGGTATCTCCAGCAGGATGAGGGAGGTAGTGTTGCCACTATATTGCTTGCTGGTGAGACACCATCTGGAGTATTTTGTCTAGCTCTGGAAGCCATGGCCAGAAAGGGCATAGACATGGTGAAGGTAGTCCAAAGGAGTGCAATTAAACTGGTTCATGGGTTGCACCAAAAGCCCCACGAGGAGAGACTGAGGGATCACAACATGTACCCCCTGGAAGGTGAGTGAAAGAGAATATAATAGAGACCTACAAGTACCTCACATGAGTAAACAAGGTTCAGGAAGGGAGTCTCTATCGTTTTTGTATCAGATTTATCCTCCCAGGCCATGACAAAGGAGGCTCCCTTCTGCCAATCTCACCGCTCCCCTCCACAATCCACAGTCTCCCTGGGACTCACTATGCGGCTCAAGCCCCATGGATTGCCCCTCATAGCAGGATCAGGAGGGCTGTCCTGCCCCCCTGATACCTGAAATCCAGTCTGTTGCCACAGATTGTATGCCCCTATCGTGCTTTCCATTTTACTCCTGGGGTTTTTCTGCCCTCTTCTCCCCAGCCACCATGTACTCGAGGAGTGCATGTGCATTTGAGGTATGCATGTGTCCTGAGACTGTGACTCCCACCCTCCTCCCTCGACAATTGTTTGCCCCCTGGCACTCCTATGGGCACTAGGTTACAATCACTAACGTAATAACTGAACCATCAACAACAGTGCAGTAAAAACAGTGCTGTCGATAACAGCACCACTAGAAAATGCCACACTCAAAAACAGCACCATTGGCAGTGGTCGAAAACCAACAACCACTACCTTTACTAAAAAACACACAGTACACTTAATTTTTTCCAGGGGGCTCTGCCCCCCGCTCCCCCCATCAATTATATAACCAACTCTGAGAGGGGATGTGGATTGTGGAGAAATGTAGAAACTTAGGGGGGTCATTTGTTTTACAGGCAAAAAAAAAACTAACACTTCGGTTGGGAGGAATGCAAAAAGGTCATGATGACTCAGGAGACCAGGAACAGGGTCTCCCGCTCTCTGCTGTCTGAGCTGCTTCTCCCTTAGCCCTCTCCGCCATGGGAGCAGTTTAGCCAGCCTCTGCATTTTTTACTCTCTAATCCACTTCCATGTCAGACATTGCCTGAATAGCTACAGGGATAGTGGTATTGAACAATCGCTATTATACCATGGACATAAGTGAACAGCCAATGAAATGGTCAGACTGGCAATTTACCACTGGTGTAAATCCTCTGATAACCAATGGCTGTTGAGCAAATAATAATGGTAATGGTGGAACAAATGGTCATCTACATCCTAACTACCTGCAAGCCCAGGAATAAATACAATAAAAATAAAAAAAACAGATCAACCTCTTTAATATTTGTATTTTATTATAGTTAAAAAATGAACTTTGGTATAATCGCAATAAGCCACTCGTAGGATGTGGGTTATCGTGGGATTACCATGGCTGTCGGTTACCCACTTGGCTGTGCCTTGTAGGCAATCCACTCCAGCCATGGTAAATCCCCCGATAACCCACACCCCCTCGTGGCTTATTGCTTAATTCTACTCCTGTCGCTATTCAGGCACACACGGTTCCTGCAGCATGGTTTATACAGCACTATTCAGGAAGCACTGTTCTAACTAGTTACTCTCTGATGGGCTACCACCAGGCCACCACCTGGTTGTAGCCAAGTGCCAGTATGGTCACCAACCTCCCTGATCCAAAAGAGAGAAGCTGCCTGGTGGCGACTAAATCCTTCTCCCAACTCCCCCCATCCCCCCCAGCCAACCTCCAGCAACCCATGCTCGTTTCTGAACATGAGTCGCTGGTGTGGCAGAAGGTAAAGCACTCAACGCCTTAGCCCTCCATGCCACTGGGCCGGCTCTGGGGAGTCTCTTTCAAATGAGAAAGAGCACCAGGACCAGAGGGCATGTGATGAAGCTGGAAGGAGTGGAGGGAGTTTAAGAGGAATGTGAGAAGGTACTAATTCACTGAAAGAGATGCTGACACCTGGAAGAGACTGCCAGCACAAGTGGTGGAGGCAAAAACAGTAAGGGGCTTTGAGTATGCATGGGATAGACTTACAGGAATTTTAGTAAATTGACAGAGAGGAGGGAGGGTCACCGGAGACCAGTTAGGGTGTGCGGAAACAGATTAAGCAGAGACCATCTGGGCAGACTGGGTGGGCCAAGTGGTCCTTTTCTGCCAACAAATTCTATATTTCTACATTTCTGTACTTCACTAAACATAAAATAATACATTTCATTCTGCACACAAAGTACAAATAGAGACCAGCCCCTCAATTGGGTGTGGGGCTCTAAGTGTTGACTGCTCCCCTTTAAATGAACTGCTGAAGTTTCATGGGGGGGGCACTGAGGTCCTGAGGCCCAGCATGACTTAACACTTTGCACTATAGTCAGTAGTGGAAATGGTGGGTGGTTCAGGGGTACTCCTTTCCAGCAGTAAAATTAAGAGCCTGACTCAGTTCCAGGAGTGAAATGGGAAATACCTGAGCAGGAAAGGGCTTGCATTCACAGCACAGGTATAATTGTTAGGGCTACTCCACTAGGGCTGGCTAGCCCTCGAAGATAGAAACATAGAAACATAGACTGTGATGGCAGGTAAGGGCCACTGGACCCACCCAGTCTGCCTATATTTTTTTTAAACAAAAAGAGCGGTGTACTCAGAAGGAAACTGAAAAAATACAACCAGAGTTTACTAATTGCAGAAATTTCATTTACTGAGTATGTAGCTTGTGCAGAAATCTGACTGTAAAAATCACCAACACCAAAAAGTGCCCAGGCGCTTCACTCTGTCGAGGTTCGTCAGGGCCTGAAGAGGGGCCAGCCATCATCCACCAGGGTAAGGAGTACCTCCCCTGTGCAGTTAGTGGGGTCCACCCTCTGATGCAAGCCTGTGAGGGTGGGAATGGCCTTGTGTGGTGACCTATGGCATCACGTGTTCCCCATGGGCCACAGGAGGTGCTTGTGTAGCAGGGAAGACACCTCTCAACCCATCAAACCTGAATGTGTTTCCTCTGCAGCACTCCCAGGCTCCACCAGTCCTATCACCACTGTCTATGTGCTTATGTTTCTGTATGTTTTTATAGAGGGTTCTCATTTTAATATGGAAAAAAAGAAGGAATTATTTTACCCAAAAAGAGAGAGAGAGAGAGAGAGATTACAATGTGGAACTCACTGCCACCATATACAGTTGCAAGCAATTCAGTCAATTTGTTTAAACATGAATCAGACATGTATATGAATGACAGGGGAAATGATGGATACGGGTGCTGAGAAGCCACAGATGGACTAGTTAAATCACTTAGATTTCCTTCTGTCTGTATGAACCTGATTATCAATGGTGCTATATTGACAGCACTGGACACTGAAGTGCCCTTATTTATCCCCATGACAAGTGCATCATGGACAGTCAAGTGCAAGCTTTCCTACACATTGCTCTGCCAACCTGCTTCAACTCAGTCATGGGGGATCAGCTCTAGTGGGTGCAAGACTAGTTCCAAGTCCATGACCACTCAGTCCTTGGTCTCTCATTGAAGGGCCACAGGTTGTGAGGGTACCAAAAAAGGGTACCGACAGGTGCCTTTCTTTTTCTACTGTACTTTATGGTCGTATTTCTTGCTTGATTCTTATGAGGTACATTGAGTAGAAGTTCTAAAAATGCACATTAAAAATGTAACTATACTAAACATTTAAATATGACACAGCAGCTTTTGACCTTTTTTTCTAAGAAGGCAAATTGGCATTTCTCTGGGTAAAACCCCCTGTGCAACATCAAAATGGGCAACACTCAATAATAGAATTACTTGAGCTGCAAAGGATAAAGTAAAAAAAAAAAACTAACCATGCGGAGCCAACAAAGTGTATATCAAATGCAACCATCAGCAGAAAAGAAGAACACGTTATGCAAGGTAATAGCTGCAAGGCATTTATGCATATGGGCGACTCAGTGCCAGATGCTTGTTAAACTGCTTACTGATCCTTCACTCTGCCCTGACGTTGCTGCAGTGGCAAGCCAGAGGGACCCAACGGGTTTACCTGTACTTGTGGCTCGTGTCAGTCTCATGTCTGCAGCACCAGTTTCTGCTTCCATTAGTGCCAAGCAGCTGCAGAACTGTGTGTGTGTGTGTGTGTGTGTGTGTATCAATGAGCTTGACTATCTGTCTTTGTGTATCTTTATGCTTGTGTGTCTTGCTTTGCTTATGTGCGTGTCTGTGCATCTGTATATGTGTTTGTGTACATATCAAAGAGTTTGTTGTCTGTGGGCCAGATATTCAAACTGCACTATTTTGTGGAGCAAGCCCTTGCACTGCACAAAATAGTTGCGCTGGAGTGTGGCCAGAGCAATATTCAAAGGAGTTGCGCCCTTGAGCAACCCTTTGAATATCACCCCCCGGCCACAGCCACTGTGCATGGCGCAGTGGAACTTGCGTCACCGCAGGTGGTCAGAGTGGTGCAGTTAACTTGCGGTGGCGCAAGTACCATTGCACCATGCGCAAATTTATGATATTCAAAAGGTGACATGCAAATGGGGCCATAATTCATGCAAGGCGCAGGGGGGGCCATTTGCATCTGATTATGGCTCCATTTGCATGCCATTAGCATGCAGGTGCCCCGAACCCCGAGGACTTGCACCTGGCGCCCTGCCAGGCAGCAGCCGTCAGGGACTGATGCCCCTGCAGCCCGGTCGCGGGCAAAAAGTGCAAAATCCCCACCACACGCCCTCTGGCCGATACCGGGCATAGCTTCAATCCCCACCATCCCAGCCCGGTCGGTGGGCAGCAATATATCTCCCAGACATATCCCTGGTGGTCCAGTGGACCGATAAGCCCGCTTGCGGAGATGGAGTTAAACACACCCCCTCCCAAACACATCCCTGGTGACCCTAGTGTCCCCACCCACCCACAGAAGCCCCACCACTCCCTCCCGCGGCCCGGCGGCGGCAGCATCCCACCGCCTGCCGCCCGCCGCCCGCCGACTGACTGCCGGTAGGACTGCCGCCCAGTGGTGCAGAGCAGAGCCAATGGGCATGCAGCCAGACCGTCAAAGACAATCAGTTTTGTGAATGAACATTCATTCACAAAACTGAACTATCTTGTATAGTATAAGCATTATTCAGAAGAGTAGGGGTGGCAGTATGTTTACAACTCCAGCCCTTGATCGGGCTTATCGGTCCCACTGGACCACAAGGGATGTGTTCGGGGAGAGACACATTGCTGCCCTCGATCGGGCTGGTGGGAAGGGATTTAAGCTATGCCCTTGATACGGGCCAGTGGGGAGTGGTGTGGGGATTTTACACTCTTTTGCCCATGATTGGGCTGCAGGGGGGGGCACAGGGAGTGTGTTGAGGGCCAGCCACAGGTGGCAGCTGCTGTGTTGCGCCCTGCAATGCAGCAGCTCACCTGTGGGGGGCCCTCAACTTGATCCTTTTTTTTTTGGCTCAAAGTTGTGCAGGCGCAGGTTGGGGGTTGAGCCTGCACAACTCTGCACAGCCCAGCTGAATATCGGGCTGTGCAGTTTATGCATGGTTCCTCCCCCTCCAGTTCAGCATGCATTCATTTGCATTGCGCTGTTGCTCAGCATGTTTTCAGTGACGCAACTGCCTCCTGCTGAATATCGAAGAATGGAGCAATTTCGGACTTGCACAGGCGCAACCCTATTGTGCATGGCGCAACCCTTTTGAATATCTGGCCCTGTGTATCAATGAGTTTGCGTGTCTGTCTTTGTGTATCTTTATGCTTGTGTGTCTTGGTGTGCACATGTATGTGTGCGTGTCTGTGTGCCTGCATGTGTCCCTATTTTACTGAAATGCTCCTGATTTTCAACAGGCCAACTCTGATCTTCAAATATTATTTTCCTGTTATTACAGTGCAGCCCACTTTAGTGCACATCGGATACATGCACATTCCGGTTAAGTGCACACTTTTTCAATATCCCGATTTTTTTCTGTCTTTGCAATGTTAAATTAACCTGTTAAGTGCACACTGTATAAGGGCACATTTCGCTTACATGCACATTTTTTTCCCCATTCATTTTGGGTCCATCACACTTGTAAATGCACAGTTCAGCAAACATATAAAACTTTTTTTTATTGACAAATCTTAAACACTTTCTGTCACAAAAGGTTGTGCCCCCCCCTTCCCACATCTAAATCAAACTGTACCCACAAATCACTGCCCAACTGCTAACCTATTGCAAGGCAGGGCTGACATCACTGAGTCCATCTGAGGGAACCAGGAACCCAGAGCGGACAACGGAGACATGCCGCCGATTCCTGTTTGACAGCTAATATAACTGCCACCTACTACCAAGGCATACCTCTCAACTGTACCACATTAGGAGGAATGTTCCTCATTTTACTTCACAAAAGCTCCCTGTTCCACATTGTGAGGACTTGTCCCACATTCAGTGTTAACATTTTAAAGCAAACATATATAGTAAATGATGCAAAAAATATATTATTCAATTAATAACAGACTTTCTGAACACAAATGCAAACATTTTAACAGTGCTTTGAGCTTCTTAGGTAAAGATTTAATTAAATGTTCCACATTTTGCTCATTTGTTCCACATTTTGAGAGGCAATGTTCCACATTTGGGGGACAAAAGGTTGAGAGGTAGGTGACAAGGATTTAATGGAAATCCAGCCCTGAATTCCTTCTCATAGATGAATGTGTTCCCACAGTGGGATCTGTAGGTGAGAAGGAGATATGCAGGAAATCCGAGGGGGACAGGGGGAGAGAGAACACACCGATGCCACAGACATAGACCATGAACAAGACAGGAAGCGTACGACGAAAGTACACAAGAGGAGGAGCCCGTGACTTCTGCTGAACCCATACAATGCTTAGAAGCAGTAAAAACATATGTACTCTGAAGGAAAAAATGACTTTAGCACCTTGTTGATTCTGGCTTGCTTTATTCTGACTTCTGGGCGTTGACGAGTGCACAGCGTAAACCTCATTGTAAGGTTGCGTTTTTTTTTACAGCTGCAGTGTTTAGTGAAACTTACTGCTACCGTATAATGTACTGTATTAAATTAAGAAAACCTTATTTGTTTTCAATTACATTTACAAATGTTATTTAATGTACTGTAAAGTCTGTCTGTGCTAAGGAGTACTGTTACTGTTTCTTCTATGTCAGCGATGTTGGCAATAGCATTATACACTGCACCCGTATTTACTAAGTGCTTAAACCACAACCAAAATCTGGAAAAGCTATTTTTCGGTTAAGTGCACAGCCTGCTTAAGTGCACAAAAAAAACTATATCCAGAGGGCGTGCACTTAAGCGGGCTGTACTAGTTCAAAAAATTGAAACTGTTGCCCTTTGATCTGTTACTGTACAGTGCTGTCTTTACATGGCGGCTAAAGGAGTGGCAGGTTAGTAATAGCGTCTAATTGTTAATGTTTTATTTATCTCCCATATTTGTATCTCTGTATTGTTATTTTCTTTTAAAACTATGTGAGGAACTGTGACAAACTGTGCATTACTCGGATCTCACTGTAAACCGGTATTATTTCTCATATGACTTGAACTGAAAAAAATTCCACCTGAAAGATAAATCAAATCAGTAACCACAGATGTCTGCATCTCTGTCTGTTAGTGACCTACCTGGCTCAGACACATGGAAACTTTGAGGTGTCATAACCAGTTGATCCAGCAGTCCAGGAACTAAAAGAAGAAAACTTCTGCATTAGGTTGATGCAGTTCAGGCAAACAGGAGGTGACTTTCACCGGAATTAAGGACAGGCTCCTCCTGAATGAAGTTACATAGAAACATAGATTTTGACGGCAGATAAGGACCGCTTGGCCCACCAAGTCTGCTCATTTCCCTACCTATTGGATAAGCTGCAGATCCTAGTTAACCAGCAGCCTACTTCTTCCTACCCCACCCCTAGAATTGTCTTATGACTGTCCATGCATGCTTGAATTCCACCACTGTTTTTGACTCCACAACCTCCTCAGGAAGGCCATTCCATGCATCCACAACCCTCTCTGTGAAAAATACTTCCTTAAATTACCTCTGAGCGCCCCCTTCTATCTTCAAATTGTGCCCCTTGTTCTTGCACACCTCCTTTTTGAAAGATGCTACCCTCTTGGACTTTGTTGATTCCCTTGAGATACTTGAAAGTTTCTATCATCCCCCCCTCTCCTTTCCTCGAGGCTATACATATTCAGCTCCTTAAGTCTCTCTTCATATGTCTTCTGGTGCAGACCCTGCACCATTTTAATGCCTTCCTCTGGACAGCCTCCATCCTGTCTATGTCCTTGCAGAGATTGGGTCTCCAGAACTGCATGCAGTACTCAAATGGGGTCTCACCAACTGTCTGTACAGAGGGATAATAACTTCCTGTTTTCTGCTGGTGATGCCTCTCCTATGCATCCCAGTATCCCCAGCCCTCCTTGCTGCCCTCTCACATTGCTTGCCCACCTTTAGGTCATCTGATATGACTACCCCCAGGTCCCTTTCCATTTTTGCTGTTGTTAGTATCTCACCCCCATTGTGTACTCTTCCCCTGGGTTTTTGTTTCCCAGATGCATTACCTTGCACTTCTTAGCATTGAATCTAAGCTGCCATACATTTGACCATTCCTCTAACCTTGCCAAGTCCCTTCTCATCCTTTCCACCCCACCTTGTTGTTTCTTATAATTAACAGGATCAAGTGGCACCAGAGGGCTTCCAGTTTTGCCGTCAGGCAAATATTCCCCAAAGTTCTACCTGTGATAATTTTTGAATGGTTTATTTTGAACAGGGGCCCCATACCCAAAAATGGGCAAAGCAGAGTGCAACGTTATGCAGCGTGCTTTTCCCTTGTCCAGGAGTCGGAGGATGCTTTATTCAGTTGGATAGTGCCCCAACGCTATCCGACTGAATACAGGGGCATGTCAGTGCAGCACTAAGTCAAGTAGCAATGCTCTGACATGGATCCCTGCTGTGCATCGAATAGTGCCACCAGGCCCGATGATGCCACAGTGCTGGATGCCATATTCAGAGACCCATGCAAATGAGCCCATTGGGCATGCAAAGGCACTAAGGGGCCACCTGCATGCCTATTATGGGCTCAATTGCATGGGAAGTGCAGCAGGTTAGCACTCCCATTGCCTTGTCCCATAGATGTATTGAATTCTCTGGTGCCTAATGGTCCCCCCAGCCTCCAATTGCCATGCCATTAATGAGGTATCCTATCACTGGTGCCTAGAGGTCCCCCCACCCTTTGATCACTGTGCTGTGAATGAGGTATCCTATCCCTGGTGCTTAGTGCCCCCCCACCACCCTCTGATTACCATCCCAGCATGTACTTAATGAATCCCTGGTGCCCAGTGATCCCCCCCTTCTGATCACTGGCCAGTACATGAAGAAAGTATTCCTGGTGCCTAATGGGCCCCCCTCCCTCTGATCACCAGTCAGCTAAACAAATATAAGCCCCCTGGTGCCTAGTGTCGCAACCCCCCTTCTGGTCCAGGCCCATTAAGGATAAGAGATGTCCCTGGCATCCAGTGGCCCCTCTCATTCCCTAATCCCTCCCCCACGGATCACTCTGAACAGCTTCTGAACCTCCCTTTACTCAGTTTTTGTTCTCTTTGCCTCCTTCCCTGTCTGGATTCGCAGTCATGGCTAGATTGGTCTGCACTTCCTCACCCTGCATCATTTTTTACTGCAATGCTAGGACAACTACCCCCCAGCTAACTCTGGGCAACTTTTGAACCTCCCTTCACTCAGTTGCACCCATTCCCCTCCCTGGTTTACTCTGACTACTTCTGAACTCCCCTTTACCCAGTTTTATGACCCCTATGCCTCCTTCCCTGTCTGGAACCACAGTCATGGCTGCACTGGTCTGCACCACCACAACCAGCACCTTACGTTACCTGTATCTGCAGTACAGCTGGCACAATTAATGCACTTCTATTTCTGTAACTTGTTATACCATGTCTTTGGTTGTAACCTTGCTGTTATCTTGCCTGTACTGTGTCTATGTGTTATATTGTATGCTTCACTTTGTTATATTGTATTGTCCCCAGGACGCATCTGGAATCGAGCGGTACCCCACTCAGTATGCCTTCCTGGTAAAATTCTTAAATAAATAAATAAAATCCCCAGCCCCATTAGGTAAATATATTCCCTGGTATCCAGTGGTCCCCCCATAACCTATCCCTGGCCCCATAACAAAAACAACATCCAGTCCTTTATTTGTGCTAGTACTATAATGTAAGGTGCATGGCGGGGGGAAAAGAAATGATTCCCTGGTGTGTCCTGGTACCTTCACTTACCCTCCTATCACCGTTTTCACCTCTGTGAGTGAAATAATCCCTGACATCTAGCTGCCCCCCCCCACTGTGGCACCAACCAACCACCCTGCCACCCCCTCCACCTGAATCATTGATGCTGCAGGAGCCCATACGGCAACTGGTACAGCCCTCCTCACACCTCCTTGGCTGGCTACTGTACGCAAATCCACAGAGAGTACTCATCCTATATACTGTACAGGGCATGCATCCCCTATACAGTACAAAGAGGACATGTGCCCTGTACAGCACATAGGAAGCACGATCTCTGTGGGTTTGCATTTGATGGCCGACAAGGAGGTGTGAGGAGTGCTGTGTCAGTCACCGTATGGCACCGAAGATTCAGGTGGGGATGTTGACAGGGTGGGTGGTCCGTGCCATAGTGGGGGGCCACCAGACACCAGGGATTACTTCATTTATGATGGCGGAAATAGCGATTAGAGTGTGGGGGGGTACCAGGACACAGCAGGATAGCTGTTGTTTTTTTCGCCATGCACCTTACAATAAAGTAACAGCATAAGCACAGGACTGGATATTGTTTTTGTTATGGGGTCAGGAATTGGTGACTGGGGGTGGGGACTACTGGATGCCAGGGAATATGTTTACCTAATGGGGCAGGGGATCAGGGAACAGGAGGGACCACTAGATGTCAGGGCCATCTCTTACCCTTAACGGACCAGGATGGGAGAGGAATCAGGACACTGGGCACTGGGAGGCTATATTTGTTTAGCTGACTGGCAATCAGAGGGAGGAGAGACCCACTCGGCATGAGAGAAATGTTATTCTTATGTCAGGCCACTAAACCAGGATGAAACAACTAGGCACTAGGGATAACTTACTTGAGCATGGCGATGGCAATTGGAGTGGGTGGGGGACCACTGGGCACCACAAATGTTCATCTTTAAACCAGGCTGGCAACTGCAGAGCAGGGGGGACCACTGAGCACCAGGGATGTCTTTGGCTGTCCAGACTGGGGCAGGTGGCTACCATACCTTTGCCTGCCACCAGGGCCTTGTGCCCCATTAAAAGTCGGTTTGCAACAGTGGTAATTTGCGCCCATTCAGTTGAGAATTACCACTAGTGTAAACCCCTGAATATACCACTGCACCCATATGCCCACATACCAGGCATAAAACCCGATTTGTGCAAGCCAACACCCATTTGCGTTCATTACCTGTCCGTTTAGGGTAAGTCTGAGTAACCCAAGGGAAGTAAGGAATTGGTTTTATCTAGCATCTATTCATACAATCTGTATCTCAAAGTGCTTTACAATCCAGGAGGGGAGTGGAAGATAATGTTTCTGCCATTTTTAATGTACAGCAAAATTAGAAGAGCACAAATACAGCTTTGAGAGAGACTAAGCACAGGGAAGTTAAATGGTTTGCTCAGGGTCACACAATGAGTAAGTGGGGTTATGGAATTCAAACCCAGGTCCCCAGTCTTACAGCTCTGCACTCTAATCACTAAGATAAACTACTTCCCTTTAAAAACTCCATTTACGCTGATCATTTCTACACCTTTGTAGGTGGTTTGGAGAGTCACACTGCTGTACATTTGCACTGTGCAGGAATCAAACTGGAGTGACTCTTCAGATTCTCTCCCAGACCGAGGCGCAGAACTGGTGTGGGTGTTTTTAAAGCCTCGCAAGTACCTGGATTACTGCCATCCCCATTGGATCCACCACTGTATCTGCAACGCTGCTGACCAGCATTCACATGATATGGCTTTGCACTATTGCAAGCTTGCTTCTTGCGTTGCCACAGTTTTCCGGAAATCAACTTAACTGCAGCCTGGCAAATCACCTTGCATCATTGTGAGTGGTTCCAGCTGTTCAGATAGGCATGTAAAATACCTGCACCACTACACAATCCCAAGAAAAGAGGGATCACAGTGAAATGCAATGCCCACAGATAGTGCGATGCAGGTTGCATTCACACATCAACAGTAGCAACAATCTGGCTGCTGTGCACGACCCAAAACAGTGACAAATTGGCCGTTTGAACAGTCCATAAGTGTAGTGTAAATGGTGACCACTTCACACATCACCTCCTGAGAGTACTTTAGCATCATAACACACAGGGTACGCCTTGCAGGATGGGTCCCATAATGCTGCTCACAAGACAGTGATGTGACACTACTGAGGATGGCATCTTTTAGTGGTGTACACCACTGACTTCAAAACTGACCAGATGCAGACTGACACCGGTGTGAGGCACATTGGTGCGTAACACCTTGGTTAAGTGTAAATGGTGCTTAAGACAATGTTATGTCAGATACCAAAAGCAAGAATAGACAGAATTTCAGAACTGGGTTACAAAATCACATTAATTTCAGGACAATATCCAGTGATGACAGTGACTATAAATGAGCGACTCTCAAAACAGCAACTCATTTACAGTGCTACACATGTGATCTACCCTGTAAGGGTAGCGACAGAATGCGAAGACGAGGGTAGGGATGAGCGAGGGAGGGTTACAAGGGTGACCAGAAGGGGCAGTATAAGGAGGAGGGTTTGTGTGGGGTAATGTAGCCTGCTGCTGCTGAGCTAGCCATGTGGTGTTGTGGTAAGGGTGGCTAACTTCTGTGTAGCAGGTGCTGGGTTCAGGGCAGGGGGCCAGGAAGCATTTTGTTGCTGCTGCTGGATTTCTGTTTTTTCTTTTTTACTTTCTCCCCCTCCCTGACATGCACCCCCTCTGGAATTGGTTATATAAAATCAGGGGGGTGCAGGGGGCACAGCACCCCCCGCATAAGTCCTATTTCAGTTGCCGGATGTTTTGTTGCCGACATGTGTACATCGCCGTTGTGCTTTTCAGTGATGTACACTCCGCTATAATGGTGATGGCTGTTTTGCGATCACCATTATGACATGGAACTGTTCAGGATCCTTTGGTCCCACCGAATCAAGCTGAATAAAGTGGCAATGCTTAGCACCTTGTCACGGCAAACTGAAGTAACTGAGGCCTAACCTTCTCCATCTAAGGTCCTTCTGTTCAAACTGAAAAATAAGACAGATACATTGTTCTAAAAATGATTTCACAGGGCCTTGAAGGCTCTTTATGAGTTTTAAACACTACCAGACCTGAAAAGGGTGCCAGAACCAGATAGCTATCGGTATACGGTAGGTTAAGAAGCTCCATACCATAAGACAGTTCTGCAGCTTTTATGGTGGGGGGGGGAGGGGAGGTTACAGAATTACAGAACCATTTGATCAGAGAGAAATGGCCTGGTCCAACAGTGGCACATGCTCCATCACATGTTGAATGTTTAAATGGCACAGAAATTACTTTCCTCTGTTTGATGTTATGGGATCACCTCCCCCTTCCCCACCCTCATGAGGTAACGCATGAAAGGTTGGAGGTCTCCTACAATAATTATTTGTGAATGGTTTAGTTTAATGTCTCTTCATAGGAAATGTTACACTGAGTACTGCAAAAAAGCAACCAAATCTTTTTTTGGTGGGGGGGGAGGCAGGTGGTAGGGATGCCTTGGAGTCATGGGTACAGGAATGGGGGGGCACTAGGGCCATGGCCCTACCACTTTCATAAGTGGCCCTATCAGTTTTTATAATCATGTTAATTTATTACTAGGGAAGAATTTATCCTTGCATCCTTGGCCCTACCACTTTTCAGACCCTTCCGCCACCGATGCTTGGAGTTTCCTTAGAAACTTGTGATTTTTGCAGTTTAACAGCCTGTCTTTCTTTTGTGGTACTTCGACTGAGTTAGGAATACAAAATATTTTGACATTTGTACCAGAATTTAAGAAAACAATTTATCTACAGCCCTCTTTCCACTACTATAAAAGCATCCTCCACACTCCACCCCTCCCACTGAAGCCCAGAGCAAATGTTTAAAATGCCCCCCCCCCCTTTTTTTCAGAGGTTCATCGTTGTGTATTCCATCCATTCTGCTCCTCCTGATATCCATATTGGGAGCAAGTTGGTATTATAATTGCTGGTAAGTCTGGTGGGCCCATTTGTTTTTAAATGTACCACTTAATTTTCAGGACAGCCTAATGGTTGTTCCCATCATTGCTGCTTTCCTGGGGGTAGAACGTGGAGTAGGAGGGAGGAGGCATAGTTCTCAATGTTCTGTTATCCAAATGTGAGACTCTAACCCTTAAAATGTGTGACATCATATCAAACATGATGATTCATACCACTCATGATGCCAGTAACCTGGTTCGGGAATGTGTCTAGGTCATCTGTAGTCAACCAGGAGGGGAAAGAGGAGGAGGAGGAGGAGGACTGACCATCCCAGAGGATAGTCTTCTCTTCTGAGGAGAGATGGAAGCTGACACCACCTACATACTACCACTTGGGTGATTACAGCTGGCAGTGCAGCTGGAGCAGCTTTGTTTGGGGGGGGTGTACCAGCTGGTACTGTGCTATGCATGCTTGTGTGTATATGCATGTGCAACCTTCACTGACAGCATCCTAAGGGCAAGGAGGCCAGAAAGCATGGAAAACCCTGACCAGAGCAGGATGAATTCTGGGCTTGTACAGACCCATGCTGGTGGCTTGGCCCTCTTCCAGATTGGATCCTGTCTGAAGCAGGTGTTGGGGAACCCCCACCACCATCATCACAGGGGCAAGCCATGAGGGACTGGAGTGATGGTAAGCCAAGAGAAGCCAGGTGAAGGAACTGGGGAGGTCGACACGATAGGAGCATGGTCAGAGAAAGGAACCTAAAATAAACATTTTTTAGATGGCGATTCAAACTCAGAACTCTGTAAAAAGTAGAGCACTCATTGCTTGTTTTTTTTTAAACATGTTCATCCATCCTCACCTATCTGTTTGATGCTCGTACCTTGTGCCAGTGACATCCCAGCCTCAACTACAGCTACCCAAGTGGGGTCCTTGTGGCATGGGGCCCAAGAGTTCCATGCTGTCATAATGTTGTTGTTGTCTCCTTAGTTCACACTGACTCTTGTCCTTCCTCCCTCCACCCCCATTGGCAGTTCCCAGGTCTGATTCCAGTTTGCACGCATACAGCATCCCTCTGACAAAGGAGCAAGGTCTCTGGACCACTATCTGAGGGGGTCACTGCAGATGGCAGAATGTTTTGCCAACACACCCAGACTGGGACACACTTCCAAATGTAGCACTACCTCCATTCTGGTTGTCCAATCACTTGCATCCCGGGTCTGCTCCCAAACCTGTGTCAACAGCACAGCAGAATGACCTGTTGCAGCAGGGTCACTGGGTGTGGGAAGCATAAGATCCTTCCTGCTCTTGGCTGAAATAAAAATCAAGCCAACAAGGCAAATACAAACACACTTTATTCTAAGGCTAGCAGCACAACTTCTCCAACACGTTGCTCCATAAAGAAACTCTGTAGGCCGGGACTGAAATGCTGGGGAACTTTTGCTGTACTTTTTCAGCATTGGGATGAATTGATAAATGGTGTTTAAATATACCTTGTTCTGTTGATTTTTGATTTGGCCAAGAGTGTAACAGATCTCCTGCTTCCCCCTAATGTTTGCTCATCAGCACTGACTCTGTCTGTGAGTGTGCTATTCTATGAGCGTGCTATTCTGTGTAGGTCAGCAGATGTTGGTAGCCCCCAATTCATTCATTTTAAAATGCCTTTTTAAAATCAACCTTTTAGCCTGACTCCTGGATAGATGACCCCAACAAGCCTTTTTCTGGCAAGCTCCCAACTCAGACAACCCCTGTGCCTTTCTCCATTTGTCCTCATAGCTTTCCCCCAAAATGGGGCCTTTAAGGAAGCATTCTTTCCCTCTGGTAAACAGTTCTGTGTTGGTAGGATTGGGGGGGGCATGAGAAAGTACCTGTGCCATCATCTTGACGGATACTATTTTTCCTGTTTTCACCACCCCTCCCAGCACCCACTGATGCCACACACAGCCTACAGTGCCAGAGATTGCCTCTATGGGAGGAGCAAACTCCCTTGTGTAATGCAGGGTTTGCTGCAGCAGCAAGGCATGATGCCACCCTCCCCCAAGTTGGAACACATTGCAAGGGGCAACACTTCCCCAGTTCTGGTCACCCAACTGCCAGTGTCTTGAGCTTTCTCCTGAACCTGGGTCACTGACGTGATAGTGTGGTGCTCCACTGTTGGGCCATTGAGCAGGTCTGATATGTTTTTTTTTTTTTACACTTTCTTTATCTGCCTTACCCTGCCCTTGACCATCCTCTCCTTCAGACCAATCACCCTCTCTCAGACCACCATGGCAGAGTCTGCCCCTAGAGTGCCAGGCTTCTCCATTTCTCCTCCTTTCTGCAACATCCAGAGGAGAGCCTTGCACAATGGAGTCTGCCCGTGAGTTGGTGGCTGAGAGGCAAGAATCAGTAGTCATCTAGGACTGGCGAGAGTTTTTTTCCTTTTTTCTTGTGTTCCCTTTCTGCCCCTGAGGATGCCGGCTTGGGCAGACAACATGCTGACGAACGTCATTGCCAAGTGCCTTACAGCATCATCCCCTTCCCCGACTCCATCCCATGGGAGCTGCCAGTGCCCCGAAAGTCGGTGCTCTCACCGACCCTCGTGGGCATCGGACATCAGAAGCACCCTTGGAGACCCACCCCAAAGGAGGAGAGCATCCATCGGGATGCTCAATCGTTCTTCCCCCTGCTGACCCCCGGCCACCTGAGCTCATTCCCTAACCCTGGTTGCCCACATGGTACGAAGTGTGGCTTCCAGCACCTCAACCTCAGCACCACCAAGCCGGCGATATGGTTTGTTTTTAATAGAGTAATAGTGCTTCTTCTACTTCTGCCCCACTTCAACAGTTTGAGGGTAATGCCGTCTAGTTCAGCCTGCACTCATCAGCTCAAGCAACTGTGTAGATCTCCAAATGAGAGACTTAAAAAAAAGGCATAAAACGACTGCAGTTGCTTCAATAAGTCATTCTAAATATCCAACAAGATCCATTTCCTGTTAATTTATAATGCCTGCATATCACACCTCTTCAGCATTTTAGCCTCAAAGTCACTTCACTGAAGGAACTATTCAAAGTCACTCTTACAACATTAAGAGTCCAATTAACCGACAAATGAACTTGCAGAGGCATTCATACTGAAACATAAAACCATACATAGACTTTTATGGTAGATAAGGACCGCTTGGCCCACCCAGTCTGCCCATTTACCTACCTATTGGATAAGCTGCAGATCCTACAGATCCTAGTTAACCAACAGCCTAATTCTTCCTACCCCCCCACTAGAATTGCCTTATGTTTGTCCCATGCATTCTTGAATTCCACCACTGTTTTTGACCCCATGACCACCTCAGGAAGGCCGTTCCATTTGTACACCACTCTCTTTGTGAAAAAATACTTTCTCACGTTGCCCCTGAGCCAAACCCCTCTGCCTTCAAATTGTGCCCCCTTCTTCTTGCACATCTCTTTTTCTGAAAGATGCTACCCTCTTGAACTTTGCTGATCCCCTTGAGATACTTGAAAGTTTCTGTCATGTCCCCCCTCTCCCTTCTTTCCTCGAGGGTATACATATTAAGCTTGTTTAGTCTCTCTTCATATGTCTTCTTGTGCAGACCCTGCACCATTTTAGTTACCCTCCTCTGGACTGCGTCCATCCTGTCTATGTCCTTGTGGAGATGGGGTCTCCAGAACTGCATGCAGTACTCCAGATGGGGTCTCACAACTGTCTGTACTGAGGGATAACAACTTCATGTTTTCTACTGGAGATGCCTCTCCCTATGCATCCCAGTATCCCCCACCCCTCCTTACTGCCTTCTCACATTGCTTGCTTACCTTTAGGTCATCTGATATGACTACCCCAAGGTCCCTTTCCATTTTTGTTGTTGTTAATACCCCCCAATTGTGTACTCTTCCCCTGGGTTTTTACTTCCCATCTGCATTACTTTACACTTTTTACATTAAATCTAAGCTGCCATACTTTTGACTATTCCTCCAACCTTGCCAAGTACCTTCTCATTCTTTCCAACCCCCCTTGTGTATCAGCCTTGTTACAGATCTTTGTGTCATCTGCAAAGAGATATACTTTTCCTTCCAGTCCCTCCACAATGTCTCCTATAAAGACATAAAAGAGTACTGGCCCCAGTACTGAACCCTGCGGTACCCTGCTAGTAACCCCCCTTTCTTTGGAGTGCACTATGTTTATTATTACCCTCTGCATCCTGTTTTCCAGCCAATTTTTAACCCAGGCTACCAACCTGGGACCCACTCCCAGGCTGACTAACTTGTTTATTAATCTTTTTTGTGGGACTATGTCAAATGCCTTGCTAAAGTCTAGGTAGACCATGTCTACAGCCCCTCCCTGGTCTACTACTTTGGAAACCCAGTCAAAGAAAACTATTAGATTTATCTGACATGTACTTCCCGCTGTGAATCCATGCTGCCTTGGGTCCTGTGCCCTGCTGGCCTCTAGATACTCAACAATTCTTTCTTTCTTTCAGAAGTGATTCCATCATTTTCCCTACCACTGAGGTCAAACTAACGGGTCTGTAGTTTACTGCCTCTGCCTTGCTCCCACTTTTGTGAAGGGAAATAACATCCACCCTCCTCCAGTCCTCAGGTACCACACCATCCTCCTATGATTTGTTAAAAAGGGTAGTCAGTGGTGTCACTAGTGGTCTAAGGCTCTGAACTGCAAATCTGGTGACATCCAGCAGACCAGACCTGGGTTTGAATCCCACAGCTTCCACTTGCATACTGTGTGACCCTGAGCAAGTCACTTAACCTCCTTGTGCTCCCAGGTCACTCCTGTAAAAAAGCTTTCAGCTTAGTGTGCTATACCTGGTTAAACAACTAAATTAAAATTAATTAAAAATTAACTAGTTCTCCCCTTAGTTCTTTTAGAATGCTGGGGTGAATCCCATCAGGCCCCATTGCTTTGTCCACCTTCAATTTTAGGAGTGCTTTCAGGCCCCTTTCTTCTGTGAAATGACTGATATCGCCTCCCCTATCCAGAGTGCTTCTATTGTTTGGTTTAGGTACCTCCCCCTCCTCTTCGTTTGTGAATACTGAGCAAAAGTATTTGTTCAGTATCCCTGCTTTTCACTTTCAGCCTCTGCCCACCCCCTTCCCTTTATTAAGCCTCACTATCCCTTCCTTTGTCTTTCTTTGCTCCCCAATGTTCCTATAAAAGGTTTTATCCCCTTTCTTAACTGAGTTGGCTATCCTTTCCTTTGCTTGGCCTTTTCTATTCTGATTGCCTTCCTCGCTTCCTTCTGCTTTAACTGGTACAGTTCCCTGTCCTGCTCCTTCTGTGTTTCATTATACTTCCTGAATGTTATCTTTTTCTCCCTAACCTTCCACGCCAACTCTTTTGAGAACCATAGTGTTTGTTTCCTTTGTTTTGTTTTGTTTATTTGCTTCACACAAAGGTTTGTTGCCTCTGTGATGGCAGTTTTGATTTTTTCCATTGTTCCTACACCCCTATTTCTTGACTGTTTGCTACTGCATTCTTTAGGCACTCTCCCATTTTGCCAAAGTCAGCCCTCCTAAAGTCCAGTACCTTTGCTTTTGTAAGGCTTGAATCTACAGCTGTGTTTATTGTGAACCACACTGTTAGCATTTATTATTGTTAAATCCTACCTGGAATACTTTGCATTTAGGAGTGGAAACGACATGAAAGAAAGTGATCTGACTTTATAGGGTACTGTTTATGCACTCTGTATCCCATAGTGCTCTACAAACCATGAGCAGCTGCAGCAGTTCCTAGATGTGTGCAGCGACAAAGTAGGATTAAGAGAAGTTCAAGAAAGCCCCTGAAAGCTGAGCACAGAAAAAGAGAGGAAGTGTGTGTGTGTGTGTGTGTGTGTATATACGTGTGTGCACGCATATGTGTGCATGTGTGTGTCTGTCCATCTGTTACAGAGTGAGTGAGTGAGTGAAGGAGAGAGAGAGAGAGATTAGGCACAGAAAGTTGTACACAGTTAGTGGTCGTGGAGTGGAGATGGGATTCAAACCTGAGTCTCCATGTTAACCACTCATCACAAATTTTAAGAAGCAGTCTCAGTTGCAACATTCTATTTCTAAAGTATTTTTCTTTTTCAATATATTTGATCATATTATGCTGAATGTGTGGAACAGCACTCTGCCAGTCAGCTGACATATTAACTTATATTCCTCCCACTACACCATCAGTGCCGTGACCTCACTAACAGTGACATCACAGGTGACTGACCTGGCAGCTGCTAAGTGGCTCTTCCTGAGCAGCTGTGATGCTACAGATAGTGACATCACAATGTTGATGATGTAATGGGAGAAGAGCTAGACATGTCAACTGCCAGGCAAAGTGCTGTTCCAAACATCACACCTACCAACATCAGATACAAAATCTTCTACTTTCCCAAAGGAAAAAAAGTACCTCATATATAAGAAATACTATTTGTCTGCTTTTAAAAACTAATTTTAGTTTTAATTAGTATACTAACACATCTACAAAATAGGCAATAAAGTTCTCATTAGCTTGAGGTGCACGGTCTATGTTCATTTACCACCTACACCATTGTGTTTCAGATACCTGGGCAATTTTCCATCCACCTAGAAAATTTACCTCCGATATCCTTTCCTTCTACATGCTGTAGAAGACCTTTTAATAAATACTGTAGTCATTGCTCACTTTCCAATAAGTATCTAATGTTTTCCCAAAGCTAATTTTGAGCTTCTTTATTAATTTTCAACATATTACATGAGGTCCATGAATACACATTGTAATTTAGTAGTTCTTACCATGGTCTGTTTACGTACATGCAAACATCAATTCAGATAATAACATATTCATCAATATGACAATCGGAGATTTAAAGCTCTAATTTGTTCCAATGTCAATCAATAAACATATTTACCGTATTCTACACTTGAGAACATGACATTATAAATCAGTCCAATAGTTAAATAAAAGTGGATTAACCATAAACTTTTTGACATGTCAGTTGTGATCCACAGTCTCCAAAGAAATCTATCTTTTGTGTGTTGTCATAGTCCACTACTAATTTTGTAACATGCACAAACAGAAACAACAAATCAATCAGCAAGATTTTTTTTTTCTTTTAGAAAAAGTTTACTCCAATGAATACTCCAACAAATTAAAGAGAAAAGGTCAACTGGAGGCAATGTAGCCTAGTGGTTACAGTGAAGAGTTGTAAATCATGAAACCCAGGTTTAATTCCCCTTTTGCTCACGGATGTCCTTGAGCCAGTCCTCTGCTTCTTTCAATGTCTAGTGCCTCTGTTTCCTTCATTCCCTCTCCTTCTCTGCCCTCCCCCCTTTAAAATGTGTCCAGTATCCAAGAAATATAATATTCAGGCACTATTCAGCTTATATATCAATATTTTCTGTATTTAGCTCCTCCACATTCGTTATCATTGAGGACACTGACATGAAAAAGGAATCTCTGTGTCTCAGACTCCTTCTTATCCTCCTACTTTTGCCCTGTTGAAGTTACAGTCCTTTGTTTATGACATCATAATCATTGCCGCTTCAATATTATGATGTCACAAACTAAGAATTATTACTTGTTGAGGAGCAGGAGGAGGAGGTGAAGTTTAGGGGGCAAAGATATGGGTTTCATCCAAATGCCCTCAATAAAGAATATGGGGACATATGCAAATTAATTAAATATAAGCTGAACTGTGATTAAAGAAGAAGAAGAAGAATCAGCATTTATATAGCGCTTTTCATACACAGTATCCCAAAGCGCTTTACAAGCAATGCTAGACTGGTAGTGAAGTGACTAAATGTTATATTTTAAAGAAATCCTGGATAGCAAGTCAATACTTTAACATCACTATACTTTCTTTAAGCACTTCAATCTCACCTTCTTCAATGTGTGCCCCATGGCTGTTGTACTGTAACTATGTTCATGGCTTGTAGACCACGTTGGGATATGTAGCATGTGAAGACATCTAACCCTCCTTCTGAACCCAATTATTTTTGATTTTTACATACATACCTTAACAAATATTGGGGCTATATTGTCTAGGGGCTAGAGCACCAGATTGTGATCTAGCAGATCACAAGTACAAACCCCATAGAGTCAAATAGTCACTGTGTAACACTGAAGTCACAACCTCTCAGTGATACAGCCCACCAAAGTAATGAGTAAAGGCAAAGCACTCACTGAAAAGGAGATGTTCAATCTCAGCTGGGATATCCTGGGGAAAATTAATAAAATCTAAATTTACTGCAGGAGTCTTTGGTCCCAGGTATTTAACTGAATTAAGATGTCAAAAGTTTGGCACCTAAAAGAGTTAGTATACTGCCAGAAATATGGAGGATAATGAATGGGCAACAGTGAACAACAACACTGTTGTTCACTTTGAGAGGTTGTCATGACAACCATGTAAACCTCGAGAATGAAGCTCGAGAGGTTTACAGTTGTCATACAACCTCGAGAAGTGATCAACAGTGTTGATGTTTACTGTTGCCCATCCTTTGTCTTTTATAGTGTATGGGCAACAGTAAATAAATAGCTTGTCACTTCTTCTGTGGTTGCACCCACTCAAAAGTCCCCTGCTCAAAAGTCCATGCTATCTACCTATGCGGGCCGCAGTTCCCTCCTCCTCTCTCTCAACAATAGGCAGTGGCTGGTCTTGTGAGAGAGCGGGGACGTGACTCAGCTACAGCAACTGGAAGGTAACTCTTCTCCATCTGTGGGATGCCACTGGGGAAGGCAACGACTTTAGACAGGCTGCCAGTTTGAATATAAACCTCAGAGGCCAGACATTTCTAGATGTGCCAAGTACCACCACTTGCACATGTGCAAAGATAGTCAATGCTGTAGTACCATCGCTGTGATGTACCAACAATAGTACAACAGCTTGCTGATGTCACAGTGATGGTACAACAAGACTAGTAAATGATAAATTTTGACTAATAACAACGTTCTACCCTACACTATAAATATTAACTTTTAAAAGTAGTTAACTATTGCTTCTTATATCTAGTATTTTTTTTCCTTTTGTTAATTAGAGAATTTTCTACCTGAAAAACATGTGATGTGTAGAACAGTACTTTACCTGGAAGCTGACATACCTAGTTCTGTTCCTCCTCTTACTTCATGGTGTATAAGAGGAAGGGGACAAGGGTAAGGCAAGGACTCTTGTTGGGTATAGAAGGAAATATTGAATGCAGCTCAATGTAGGTCATTTTATGTCTTCATATTTAAGTCCTGTAATTGTTGAGTTTTCACAATAAAAGAGGATGGTTCACTGCCTGACTGTGCAACTGGACTGAAGGATGAGATGAGAGGGGTCCAATAGTGTTCCCATCACCAAACATAGGGTGCTGGTGGGACTGAGAGTGCTAAAAGTGAACACATCTATGCAACCAGACTGAATACACCCTAAAGTGCTGAGGAAGATGGCATAGGTGCTCAAAAGCACCATCAGACATTATCTACAACTGCTCTCTAATCACTCTGGTGGTACCCACAGACTGGATGACAACTAATGTAGTGCCCCTGTGCTAAATCAGCAGTAGGGACTATCCAGGAAACTATAGTTCAGTCAGCCTGATGTCTATAGCGGTGAAATTGCTAAATTCTATCCTAAAGGAAAGGTTGGTAGAATTTCTGGAGGCAAACGATCTCCAGGACAATAGGCAACACAGGGTCATAAAGCGAAGGTCATGCCAGACAAACCTAATCAAATTATTTGATTAGGTAATGAGAGCATGCAATAAGGGACTTACTATACCTGGATTTTAGCAAAGTCTTTAACTCAGTACTCCACTGTAGGCTGGTCAAGAAGCTAAGAGATCTCAGGGAGGACAAAATGATAAAAGGATGGGTAAAAAGCTGGATGAAGAAAAGAACACAGGGTGTGGTCATGAACAGAGAGGAAAGTTACAAGTGGCAGTCACAGGATTCAGTTCTGCAGCCCACCTTCTTTAACATTTTGCAACATACGGTAGGAATCCAGGAGAAGATCAGCTTCTTCACATACTACACTAAGATCTGGGGTAGGACGAACAGTGAGAAAGGGGTCAGAACCATGAGGGAGGACTTACAAAAGCTAGAAAAATGGTTCATAACATGACAATTGAAAGTTAATGCCAAGAAAAAGCAGGCTAATACACATGAGAAGCCCCCCCAAAAATCAATTCTGAACCTGATGGTAGGGGGTGCAATAGAAAACATAGCTGAGGAAAGACATCTAAGTGGTCTTTACACCTGCTGGAACTTGATGGCATTACAGTTTTGCTTTAGGACATTTGTCCTACAGTGACTTCTGTAAATGTAGTTTTCATAATATTTGAGTTGTAGTCCTCCACCCCTCCCACCATCCTCTTCTTTTATGGAAGGAGAAAGAGGAGACAAGCATTGGGAGTGGGTGTTTTTTCTTACACAACAGAGTTTAAAGACTACGCAGTGAGGAGCAGGAGTGCCAGTGATAGTGCCAGCACTAGCACCAGCATGACTTTCAAACTATGAATAAAATTGATCATCATTAATAATACCACAAAAAAAATGAAACAAGAAGCTCTTTTTGAACTAGTACTCTGTAGGTAGTAGGTACATTAATTTTGTTGAAATGGGGGGGGGGGGGGTACAAGCAGGAACAGTTGTGCTTGGGTGTTGTACTGCCCAGTATATGTTTGGCGTGGGTAGAAAATCACATATATTTTTTAAGATTGTGTACTGGTGCATGGATTTGTAATCAGGCTGAATATCAGATGACCATGCAAAGAGCTAAGTTGTTGCACAGTCATGTGATTACACCAATTAGAGAGCAACTGCATACTTTGAAAATGAATAACATTGTCTGCCCACAGAACTATTATAGGTACTATTGGCTCTCTAAGTAAAACAAATTCCAACAGCTGAGACTCCGTTACAATCTGTGCAGGACCAATGACTCTCTAAAGAGGTATAGGGGTTTTTATTTTTGTTAATTGGGGCAGGAAATGTGTGGGAATTTGCAGCTGTGTGTAATGTTCCTGTTTTCAACAATTGTATTTATACTCCCTCCCCCTACCTAACTGTTCCTGATTCTGAATAAAAGTTGATGTAAAACTGTGTTTTGGATTGCCTTCTTTTTGAGGGCAATATTCTGTATCTTTTTCTTCATGCAGCCAGGAATATGATGTTTTGACTATGCCACTTCATTCATTCAGAACTCTGAGCTGGTGATCTCTCAGAGCAGTGCTCAGAGATCTGAATCCCTGCAATGACATGAGTGACAGCAAAACTCCAAATGTCTAGTTCCATGAAGAGAACTGTACAGAATGTTCTCCATGAAAAAAAGTTTTTAACATCACCTTTTATTTAGGCACAGTAAAACTTGGATCATTTGGAGAAATGAAAATACTTTTCTTAACACAGGAATATAACAAATAGCTGCTAATGACACTTATACATAGGAATAAATTAGACTTAGGTCAGAATAAATTACTTTTAGTGTCAGCAAATGATTTCCTTTGTGTCTTCAGTGTATACAGTTGATGAGTATATGCCTGTAAATTATCTGGATCATAATCTTTTCAAAGCAGTATGGTACTTACCCCTGGATGCTTGAAGTCTTTTGTCAATTCTCCATTTGGCTCCATGAACCATCCATCCATCAGGACATCGGCTTGCTCCCTATAAATTTATAAAACAGACACTCCTCTGGGTCTAATGGTTTAGATATATGTTATACATTATATATATTCGTTGAAGTCTTTCAAGTGCCTTCTCTGCGGATTCCACGGTTTTTGCTAGGATATTTACCATTCTCGGTTACACAAAACATTAAATAGAAAGACTGGGAGCTGTTCGCATCCAGGCCACCGCCTGGTTGCCATCTACAAAGATTCCTGTCCCATTCCACAGTGGACCCACCTGTTTTGTGCTAACCTGATTAACTGAAAAAAAATTAATTGCTGTTATAAATGTTAATGTTATTTGAGAACTGCTTTTCACTTTCTTCTGTTGTATGACCCGCGCTGAGTGTGGGTTCTGTTCTGTATTGTAACTGCTTAAAACCTTAAAATACTGTTTGTTTATTTTTTATAGGTTTGCACCCCACTATAAGCAGTTGTGATTAACCTTGATGTAGCGTTCGCTTCAAGTCGTCCTCAGACACCTTTGCGATTTGTTTTAGTTCATTAACTCTGCCCTCGCTGACTCAGAGCTATAAATCCGAATCAGTGTTACTGATTGTGTCAGCCTCTGCCCCCTAAATAAAATATCAGAACGTGAAATCGTATTCAGCAATTGCATTTGCGCCCTGCCGCCCTCGATATACAACCATCAACACAAAACCCAGTAAATCTGATATATCTACTATCAGGCTGCACTTACCTTCTTAGTCAATAACGTTTTATTTTATGAGAAACTGCATTTTTAAACCGGTTTCACGAACCCCCTTACACATAAATGGCGAGGAATCTCCTCATCCGCTTGACTGAAAAAGACTTCTGAATCCACACGCGTCGCCACCGCTTTTCCCAAATGCGTTCCCCTCCCCCACCCCCAAACTTCTGTACAAGGTGATGACACGTTCATCGCAACCAGACCTTCCATAAACAACAGGTCTTTGTGAAAGACTTTTTACGGACAGATGTCTAATTAATGTAGCGTATATTTTAGCTTGGGAAGCCGATTTTTATTAATTCTGAAACAGGTCATTAAAGGTTCTGGAAATCCCAACACTAATCCCACAAGGTGTATCACCCAGTGTTGTCGTATATCACCCATTATTCAACCGTCGGGTGTCCAAAATAATATTCAATTTTTATTGATATGAAAAATCTGGCCAGAGACAGGCGTTCTGTCTGTATGCATCATCTTAGCACTTTACAAGTTATAACTTTTTAGATGTATAAATAAAATCTATCAAAAGCATTTTTTTTAAGTGAGCGTTCCACCTCCACGTTTTTGTTCACAGACATGCAATAATCCCCTGCCATACACGGTTTAAACTGTACGTTTAAGACGATATGGTCAACCTTCAGCTTGCAGGTGAGACTCTGATACCGTATATATATATATATATATATATATATATATATATATATATATATATATATATATATATTTATGAAAATAGTACATGACTGAAAGAAACACTTTATGAATTTGGCATTTAAAATACATACCTGGAAAACAGTAGTTCTGAAAATTGCATAGTTCTCAAGACGTATCTTTGCTGTATGGCCAGATATTCCGAATATACGGGGGCATGGATGAGAGACTATTGTTACCTCTTGTGTGACCCTGCATCCCTGAACAGCTGTACTTGGCTCGTGCCCTTTCACTCGCACCATACAGACAAGAGAATTTCTGCAGAACTGGAAAACCTCGACCAGATAAAAAAGCGCGTGTCTTACACTGCTATCACATAAAACATGTGTAGGCGCAAATACTCCTTCCGAACTTGGAGACAATATTATTTATGACCAAAATCAATAGCTGATATTTGGCATATGCTGTCTCCTATAGGAAACCGAACTTTGAACAAACCTAATAAAGCATGAACTATAATAAATCAAGTTATATGTCCTCTTATGACTGTATATAAGTCTTGCTCTAAGCTGTAACAGCTATATTGCGCATAGATGTATAGCATTTTAATGGCAGAAAAAGACAGTCTTTCTAGTCTGCCCATGAGAAAACTCACCTACATTTCAGGAAGACTGAGCCCTGTCTGGGAGTAGAGCTGGCTGGTGTATTGTGAGGGGATGGTTGGGTCCCATCTGGTCTCGCGGACTGCTGTTGGCTTGTGCCGGGCTCGTGCTCCTTTATCTATCAGTTTAATAAGAAAGAAAGAGAGACAAACAGAGTCCTGTCTGAACCAGTCAAACTGGGATGGAGCACGCGCCATTCTGAATCCAGGCGCGGGAGAAAATAACCTAGATAAAAGTATAACAAGAAGAGTAGAACAGCAAGAATAATAAATATATATATAAACAAACACCCCTGCTCGTTAAAACTGTGTCTATACATTTTTGCAATGCATTATTTTCCTAGTACACCGAATTTGCTTTTCTTCAGCACCATGGAAAGCGCAAGAGGCGCGCATGGATTGGCTAGGATGGGATGGTAAAGTCACATCAGTCAGCAAAATCAAAAAATGCAGCTAAAAAGAATCCGTTCATTTCAGAAGTTCCTTAAGAACAGGTGGATATCTTTAAACAGACTCCATGGATGCTATTTTAAAGAATATATAATGTAAAACGTATTACACTTCTTGTATGTGAATGTTTAAAGCTTGCTTACTCTTCTGAACTGATAAGGCAAGGTGACGTCCTCCTTGTTCGGATCTGCAAGAGACTGCAGCAACACATAATTTGTTACAGTACAAAGGCAGATGTGTGAGTAAGGTAGCGTAGATGTCAGCTTGGGGTAGCCATGTTAATTTTAGGTTATAGGTACCGTTATGATGACGCCAAGTCTGCGCATGTAGTCATGGGATTTGAAAATCAGCACGCCATCTGACAGTTTACAATATATGTATTTTTATCTATAGCAGGACTAGGAGAAGAAACCACAACGACTATGCACTAACAAAAGCAAATTTCATTTTATTGATATTTGCGCCTTTTCTTAAAAACTAATATAACCAGCAACAGACGGATAAATTCGCACACCTCTAAAATGATTTTATTTTCCTATGGCGTCCCATGAAAAAAAAAAAAAAACCTTCGCAAACGCACAATTATCTTTTATACCAAAAGAATCCCCTCTATACCACTGGACCCACCACTAAAACCTACAAAATCCTAATATCTTTGAAACAAAGGACCATTGTGTCACCATAAAGCGCAGATGGGGCCACTGACGCCAAAAAGTGTTTAAAAACACGAGGCGAATAGGAGCAGAAATGTTAATATGAAATTTCAGGAACAACAAATGTTAAGCAGAGGAGGCGGGAGAGTGTGTGGCTAAAAGAGGGGGAAGGGAGTGTAGGGCTGGAGACAGCTCCTTGTTAATTACAGCTCCCATGGGGGGCCGGGTGGCGCGTGCCGCACGCGTGCTGCTCAATTACACTTGGCAAGTTGTAGGAGCAGAACCGAGGGGCTGCTGTATGATGCACCCAAGATACACCGTTTATCTATCTATCTATCTATCTATCTACCTACCTGCCTACCTATCTATCGATATACCTACCTACCTGTCTATCTAGCTATGTTTGTCAATGAAACATCGAATACATTGCTAGACCTATCATTTCTAAGCATCTTTGAGTAGAATTCAAATACAAGGGGAGATCTTAAGTGTATATGTAATAAGTACAAAGAGGTTTTAAAATACAAAAAGTAAAATTAAAAAATGAAACGCAGACTTTCACAATTACAATACTAACAGTTATAATACCTGATTTGTATGCTATATCCGAGGCAATGTTTCTGGTTCTTGTAAAGGTAAATCAGTTCGAAATGCTAACAATTTGGCATAACGGGGTAAAGAGTTTTTATTTAATTATTGTTAAATAAACAGCTTACATTTTAGCTTGGGATGCCGCCTGTGACTTTTGGAACAGACACGTGTCATGCTTAAAAAATAATAATGCTCAAATGGCGGGCTCTTCGCTTTTGCAAATATATGCACTCATTATAAATGTTTTCATTGATTTCGTAAGAGGGACGCTTGGGATATCCTCTCATCCCTGTGACCATCAAAAAGAATATAGAATATAAGCAAAGAAAAGTAATTAGTTTTGATAGACGTCTGGGTTGAAGTATAACGTAAACTCCTTAACCATAAAGGTTTCTAAAGAGTAATAGCAACCCCTCCCAAGCCCCACCCCACCCCCATAAAATGCCACACGGGGATCAGCAGCGCAGATGGGGTCCTGACGCCAAACCTGTTTAAAACAATGACATCCCAACTGAAATTTCGGCTAAACTTTAAAGGGGGGAGGGGCGCTTAAAAGTTGCTTGGTGATGCTGCTGCGGGGAGGCCGTAAGTGATGAAGGATGCAGCAGGCGAGCTGGTCCAGCTGGTGCAGGCGGGAACTGGCGCGTGGCCGGCGCGTGCGCGAGGATTCCTGCACGCCATTAGTTTCTGCTGGCTGCTTATATGCAAGTAACAGGGAATTCAGCCATAACTCCCAAAATAGCTCAAGTGGAGTAACATATATTTTCTTTGTGGCGGGATGAAAATACATGTGCGGTGGAATCCCTCGAGATCTAAATCATTGAGTGGGGTATAATTTAAGCGAGGTTATGAGTGGAATATGACTCAAATAATATTTGGCAGTGAAAAAAAACTACAAGGGCCCACCATGAAATTCGCTAGAAATAGTAATCTGTTTCCCGTACAGCTATATTTTGCAAGATGCACAGCGAAATTTGTAACTGGCATTAGTTGAATATCACTGGGCTTGGATTGATCGCCCCCCACACACACACACACAAATTGTCAGGGTACTGGTGATACCCAACCCATTTATTGTTCTGACAGTTTTGTGGACAGATGTTCCAGGATGATAGCTTGGCTTGGGATGCGGTCCTTGTTTCTTGTTATTAGGAGAGAAATAAGTCCATATGAATGAACCGACCTGAACATAAGCACCGCCCCCGGCACACACATAAGCACCGCCCCCAACACACACACATTACACAGTATGCACAAATTAATTAAGTTCGTATACATTCTATAATCTGACATATATAGATCCACAAATCCATTACAATGGTCTTTAAAATATATATACATATTTTCATTATGAGCTGCCATTGCCATCAATTACAATAGAGGTACAGCACATACCAATTACCCCCAAATGCATAACAAACTTTTACAGAGCAGAGTATGCTTGTATTATCTTTCTTCAGTCAAATATATATATATATATATATATATATATATATATATATATATGTTTAAGTAAATCAAAATCACTGGCAGCTCTTTTAAATGCTTCTTTTCCAGTCTGTTTACCTTATACATTGATATTAATATTATTGGTGTATCGCATTTTTTGAGTGTTTGTGCTCTTTAGCAGCCTCGACACACTGTAAACTCTATGTAATCCTGTTAAGCGTTGCAAAAGCTTAAAACAACGTTTATGTCTCTCAAGGTTTTAATGGTGGGGGGGAGGGGGCAGGTGGCTATTGCCTCTTGAGTATGCAGTCAGTGCAAAATCTGAAGGAGGGGTGGAGACCCAGCGCAGAGTAGCGCCCAAGGCGCGACGCCGGGAGGAGGGGCCAAGCATGTGGCAGCTCGTATAAATGGCGAGGATACCGTCAGGGCTGAGCCATTCTTCCTCTCGGGCTCATTGAGAAACCAAAGTTTTGTTACTTGATCTGCGACAAGCATCACCAGCACTATTATGTCTCCCAACACCGTTGTCCCCAACCCGCTCCAGAGCTGTTACTCCCCAAAGATGAGTGGTGCTAAGAAAAAAGAAGCCAGTGAGCTACGAAAGGTAAGGATTTGCAATCCACCTGCCCCATCACCCTAGTCTTTTCGTAAATTATATACTGCGTACTGTATTCTCTTTTACTGTACACACAAGTAATCAACGGCGTTTTTTTCTTGTGTTTTATTTCAGACACTGAAACCTTTGATGGAAAAGAAAAGGCGTGCTAGGATCAACGAAAGTCTCAACCAGCTGAAGACACTGATCCTCCCTTTAATAGGAAAGGATGTAAGTAGCAATTGAGGATATATCTAGGTTTTTATAGTTAAGAGATTGCAATTTTTAATATATATATATATTTATATATTTAGATGAACGTGTAGACATAAATGGATAGCAAATAGTCCTTTGCAGTAAAATGAAGCCATCGGAAGCAAAAAACAATACCTCGGTTTATTCAGGGCTTCAGTTAAATTTTACCCATCTATTTATTAATGACTGGGAAAAGAGTGCTACACAATACGGCAAAGGGGGGAGGCTACAGATGCAAACCAAGTGAAATTGAAACAATATTTATTAACTTCCAGTAATCGACCAGTTTTAGAATATTGATTTCCGAAATTTGGGACCATGGTGGGAAGTATTTTGTCCTCCAAAATCTGGAGTGGCTTCCAAATTCCACCCCCCCACACACACACACACACACACACACACACGAGTCTCTGACTTTCATCAAAAGAAAGATAACCGCCTTTAAATTAAGTACTACAAATCAATCATATCGACTCTAAAAAAAAAGGACAGCCCCCTATAAAATGTAGCTTAACAATGTCTGCATTGTTTATTCATTTTTACTTATTTAATATTTCTCTTACAGAACTCTCGGTACTCCAAATTAGAAAAGGCTGATATTTTGGAAATGACAGTACGCTTCCTCAAAGATCTTCCAAGGATCCCAGCAGCACAAAGTGAGTGCCATTTTCGTCTTTGAAACCCTTGCATGACCAATCGCAACCCTTACAGCTCTCTAAAGATTACTGGACCTATGGGGCACCATGCGGGTCCCAAGGCGTGACTTGTACAGGCGCGTCCTTTTCCGTGTTATTCGGGGAGGGGTGCGTGATTCGCTCCTAAAGCGCTGCAAGCAAATTACTGCATCCGTGGTCCTTAAATATCCACAAACGTATGTATAGCAAAGGGGCCCAAACGTTTACCTGTAGCAGCCAGTAACGTGTGCTGAAGGTTTATCCATGAGCTAAACCATATCCCCCCAAAAGGCCCTGCATCAACCCTGCCATTAACCATTACAGATTGGTAAAATAGAAACTGGGGCAGTGTGGTGTAGTAACAAGGGCGCAGCCTTTGAAACCACGAGAAATCCCGGTGATCAACCCCCACCAGAACCACTTACACATCTGTGGCTTCAAACACGTGACTTTACTTACCTCTCAGTGCTTCAAGCCATCCCGTTGTAAAACGAGTAAACAGCAGGACCCCACTGCAAAAAAAAATGGTATATGGCTGGGCTATTCCGGATAAATTAACTGATATATATAAAAGCAGTAACCCACAACTGGGCATGCGTTTCTAAAGAATCAGTGCACAGCCTGGTGAATTGGAAGGCACGAGGCCAAGGGCAGAGTGGCTTTCAACACGCCCAGGAAGTGCATTATTCTCAAGAACACGTGCTCTGGAGGGGATTATTGGGCTTGTGAAATTTATTTTTTTAATTTAATGGAAAATATTTTATTTTCCTTTCATGAACTTGTTGCTAGGTAGAATATGTGAGTTTGGTAACAAAGGCTGTATGTCTTTGGATGAACACGGCGACTGCATTTAGTTTGAAAAAACGTATGCCCTTGTCACGGTTTTTTGTACTTAAAAAGTGGGGGGAATATTTTAATGGAAAAATGTTTTATTTTCATTTAGTTAGTTTGTTGCTAGGTAGAGTATGAAAAATTACGAACCGTTTTGTTAAGCCTGTTAAGATGTTGAACTTTGTTGGGGTGCTACGTGGGACGTGTTCCTTAAGGGAAGTGTACAGTTTAAAGATGGGGACCTATAACTCCCCAAAATATTTCCTGTTTACTTCCAACATGGCTATGTTATATGTAATACTTTTTAGCCTGACGTCTTTTTAGTTGGACTAAAAGAAATGCATTTGGATAGAAAGTACGGTATAACTTATGCGGCACGTCTGCGTTTCTGTAAATGATTGGCTACACATTGTAGGTGCCTTCTCTGACAACTAAATATCTACATGTTTTTGTTCACCTCCAGATCCATCTGAAAGCTACAAGGATGGGTATCGAGCATGCCTTCAGCACCTCACGCACATCCTACCCAGCTGCAGCCTGCTGGACCAAGACACCTGCTGTCGCCTATTAGAATATCTGCGCAAGTCTTCCGAGCTGCAGCGACCCCCGTCCCCGGGCCACAGTTGTCCTTGCAGTCCTCCTGCCAGCTCATCCAGCCCGCTGGATTGGTGCCGGACCTCCCAAGCTCGGATCCATCTGAACCCAGCTCGAACCTCCGGGGTCTCCTTCAGCGCCTCCGCCCCATCCTGCTCTTCCTCCTCCTCACCTCGGCAGCCTTCTCCCAGACCCCAGCTCCTGCAGCCTCATCCACCCAGTAGCCCTGTTTGGCGGCCCTGGTAGAACTGTTAAAAGACTCCTGTATATAATTCAATTTTCTATAAACTGATTAATAATGTACATAATAACACTATGCACCGCAGCACGCCGTAAACAAGTGTACATACCCGACGGGGTTTCGCACCACACTTTATGAAGAAAGACTACTGTGTTTTTTGCCATTGATGTTTCAGAAGGAAGGGGGTTCCGAATCATCTCTTGCCAGAGAAACTATCTCGCTGTTTGCATTGGACTATAGAAATGCACTGAATATAATGCAAAACGTTTCACTTTCCTTCAAGAAAACTTCTCTTAAAAGATATGTTGTCCTTTACGAGTTAAATGGGGGTTAATAACAGGCACCCTGGTAAAACCCAAATGGTTAAGTTTCAGGAGAGTTCTACTAAATTGCACTATGATTTTTAAAACCTCATTTGGGTCTGTGAACGAAGAACAAAATACATATCATATAAACATTTAAGCAATATATTGTTTGGCACTTTGTGAAATGTTAGCTTTTTATATTTTTGTATAATAAATGATATTTTATATATATATATATTATGGGTGTCCAAAGATAATTTACCTACATTATTTGCAAAGTATATGATCACAATTCCAATTTTTGAAGGGAAATAAAATGGGAAAATATGTCATTCTGGGTTGTGGTGGTTTCTTCATTATACAATGAAATTCAGTGTGATGTGGTGTATGCAGGTTAGAGTGCAGTCTTCTGAACCTGGAGGTCCAAGTTTAAATCCTACCAGAGCAGCTTGCATTCTGTGTGACTCCTAGTAGATCACTTAAAACCTCCTCTGGGTGTTTTCAGTACTCCCAGTTACAAAAATGGGCACAGCTGTTTAGTTATTTAATGTCTTCAGGAAAGATACGGGGAACAGCTAATTTCCAGAAGCATTTTGAGGGCTAGACTAAGAGGAGCACAAGACACATTAGGTAAGGAATAACACCTAATGACAGAGTGTGTAGTCATAAGGGAATAATACATGCTTTGGGTGGCTGCTAGGCGGGAAGCATAGCCAAATGCCACAGCCACCCGAGAAGTATATTATTCCCTTATGACCCACACACCCTGGTATGTGTGTTATCCCACTTATAAAATAGTCTTTTATTTGTTAAATGAATATATAGTTCAGGTGAAATGTGCAATTGAAATGGCCTTGTGATGTGTTTCCACCAATGAGGTTACAGATTTTGGTGGCCAAGTTTATAAAATCTAGAAAAGATTGGAATCAGAGGCTCACTCACCACATATGAATCAATTAATTGTACTGTTTAGTACACAGCTTCCAGATATATTTTAAAATCCAATGTCTCGGGGTCAAATTACCCTTTCATCAGAGAGTCCAGAATGCTTTCCAATAGACAATTAACATTTTCTGTTCAAACATCTCTTGTAAGTTTAGTTCCCAAGCTCAGACTTCAAGCACGTTTTGTATTCCAAAAGATACAGTAGTCTCTTCAGATGCTCTGAACCCTCCCACTGGCCTCTGCTCCTTATGTCCCAAGCTCAGAACATAAGTCTGGGTCATGAGCATGCCAAAGTGACTTCCTATTGCTCAAATGCCACAGAGCCGACCTGCTTAACTTTATTATATTTTATAAAATTGAAAAACTCTCTAGTAGTAAGAGGATGCCAGGAGCTGGCAAAAGGGGAAACAGAGGCTTGCCCTGAGACAAAAATATATTTTTGTCTCAGAGCCAAGCCTCTGTTTCCCCTTTTGCCAGCTCCTGGCATTTTCTTAACTACTAGAGAGTTTTTCAATTTTATAAAATACAATAAAGTTAAGCAGGTTCGCTCTGTGGCATTTAAGCAATAGGAGGTTACTCTGGCATGGTCATGACCCAGATTTATGCTCTGAGCTTGGGACATAAGGAGTGGAGGCCAGTGGGAAGGTTCAGAGCATCTGATGGACACTCTCTGAGGGGAGGCACTCATCGCATCATCACTGTAGCATCTCCTAGTGGTGAACATACCTTGATAGTGTGGGTGAAGATGCATTGTCTTGGCACCCTGCTCCCAGGCCAGCCACAAGCAGACACCAGACTGGGGAGGAGGTGGGGAGAAGAATTGGCAGAAATACTGCATCTGTACACTGGGTGATGGTCTACCTGGTTCCCCTTCCCATGCCAACAAATCCCCACAGCACACCACTGGAAACACCTCCAACCCACATAACCAGGTTAGAAAGCAGTTTCTCATCTAAGGCCAGAAGAGGTTCCTCAGCAGGGACAAGTCAGTAGCCAGAGAGAAATGGAGTGGAGCACTTTCTTCAGCTAGGGCTAGAGAAAGCCTCTAGCAGGGAAAAAACAATCTCTGGGTGATCTGGGGGATATTTGGAGGTCTGGATAGCATGTCTGGTGGCAGCAAGGGGTGAGTCTGGTGGGCAGATAGGATTGTTGCTGCACCTGAAGGAGTGGGGTGCAAGTGAAGGAGGTTAAAAAAGTGAACAAAATAAGGTACTAACAGTGGCTAGAAATTAAAATGAGCATGTGCAAAAACAGTGCAAGGCTGTGTAAAATAAAATGCAAACTACAAAAGGCACATTGAAGTCAGCAGCAAGAGACCCATATGCCTTGTATAATCTGGATATGCAATGGGCTGACTCAAAATATGCTTATCTTCAAGTGTGAGTTATGAAAGTCCTGCTCACTCCCAAGTGATATTGTATATTTGATCTATACAACAGTAATTTACAAGTTATTTAAAGATGTTGCTGCTTTTCTTTGATTTCAGCTGCTTGCCTCAGTGCTGCACTAGGCATTGTGATGTCATCAGCATTGTAGAAGCAAGTTGCTCTCTGATTGGTCCAGTATTCCACTGTGATGACAGTAACTTAAAAAGTATCCATTGTGAGAACAGTAACAATTATATTTTTTGATATCTTGCTGTTACTGATGTCACTAAGATACCTTTTTTATCTTTTCATTTTCACCATCACTCCTGTTGTATATATGGTAATATACAATTGTGTTAACTTACAAGCAACATAAACAATACATGAGTGAACTAGGCAGAATGACTGAGAGTTGTAAGTTAGTCCACAAGGCAGAACGGCCTTATGAGAGTGAAGGGAAATGAGAGAATTTAGGGAGGAGAGAGAGGAGAGGCAGAGTGTCTGGATCAAAGCCTAGACAGCCAATGAGAAAGCAGCCTAGCAAGCAAATGTTTTAGCATGGGGACGAGAGAGTGAAGGAAATGGGGTTGGAATTCCCGAGGTGGTAGGAGGGGAGAAGGGGACAGGAGTCTTGGGAGCTGAGATGGGAGGGGAGGGACCCCAACTAAAATTTCAAGATCAGGGAGGCACATTGAGGCTTTTACCCTCAAAATAGGGGAGTGAGGCCAGCCTGGTAGTGCAGCAGTACTGCTACTACTCATTATGCTAGTGACCTGCATTCAAACATGAGTTCATATCATTGGGGGTCAGCTGGGGGAAAGAGGACTGAGTGTCATCAGGACAGCACTCTTCCTTCAGGGAGGGTGGACTCCATGGCACATCCAACTGCCACCTAGTGAAGGCTGGGTGGCAGTGTGTCTGGGGTCATAAGACTGAGGGAGGAATGGAATGTTGTTAATGGCAGTCTGACCATGCATGCGTTGGCACACCTACAAATGTCACAGCATGGCTGCATTCCAGGGTAAAACGTAGTGAGGAAAAATACTAACTGGCTGGGCAGGTGATGTCATGTCTGTCCCTCATGTCCAGCGTTGGGCTCACTCTCCTGGTTCCTGGTTAGCTTCTGGGCTTCACTTCCACCACAGGCAGCTGGATACTGGGAGAGAAGCTTCCTGAGGACCTGAAGACTGGCCTCACCTCAGGGGGTTCAAACTGAGGGGGAAACACAGTGGTGTATTGCAGGTGGGCAATGGAGTCCCAAAATGTCCAAGTAAGAGGAGTCTCAATAGACATGAGGGACACTAGTAGCTGAGGCCAAAGGAGGTTCTGGCCAGAACAGCCAGTGGGCCAAAATTATAATTGAAAAAAAGGAGAGAGGGGAGTGAGGGGGAAGGAGTAGAGGAAACAGCGATAACTGTGGGGAGGGAAAAGTAGCAGCAAAGAGAAGGACAGTGTAGTGACACTGTGCTGCAAACCTAGAGACCTGGGTTTCAATCCCAGAGCTGCCACCAGCATACTGTGTGACACTGAACAAATCATTTAACTTCCCTGTGCTCTCAGGATGGAAACAAGCTTCAGCTGAATGTGCCCCTGGGCCAAAAATTGTAAAATAAATAAACAAGTAAGTAAATAAATGAATAAGTGACAGAAACTGTAGAAAAATGAGTCCAGTCTGGCAAGGGGTGGCTGACGGCAGCACTATACACCACTTCCCTGTAGTCAAAAGCCAAGAGGCTAATTTTCACAAGGATCTTCTGGCAAGTAGGGAGGGGGTGCTGTCCCTGTATAGTACATCAAGATTTGTGTGGCGCTTCCTATGGATTATGTCAACATGAAAAGAGAAACCGCGATCACAGTCCAGCAAGACACACATAATGGTTCAGGGGGCAATTTCCTCTAACAGGGAACCATCCAGGAATGCCAAGACCAGGGATGCTGGACTGTGGCCAGATGTGTGTCTGTGCCAAAGGTCATGGATAGAGATGCAGCAAAGTTTAATTTCACCTGCGAATTTCCAGTAAAGTTGCAAATTTCGGTTCTCACTGAAAATTTGCAATTTGTTACTTCTCCTTGCTTTTGGTTTTTAAGTACAAATTGCACTTAAAACCCAAAGCAAGAGAAGTTACCTATCCCAAATCCCTGGTGTCTAGTAACCCCTCCCCACTGATCGCCAGTTTTCCCTCCTCATTGCTGGCCAGTTGGCCACAATGTAAAAAATTTTTTTCAACTAACCTCTGATCCCACCCCACCCCGCCTGATCACGGGCCACAGCTGAAATAAAGAAACTCACCTGCCCACATACCCCTGTTGATCACCGCCAGTCAGCCACAGTGTGTGGAACATACCTATTTTAATTAATCTCTGGTGTCTAGTGGATCCCACCCACTCAGGAGTGCCCCAACAGTGCCACCACCACACTACTCCCATCCACCAGCACAGCCCTCTACTCACTTCTGTGGCTGACAGCGACTGAGCATTTAATGACTAAGCACATGTTTGTACAAGCATGTGCTCATTCATCGACAAGCCTGCCTCACGGTCATTTTAAGGAGTTTTTAAAGGGGTAAAGAAGGGAGGGACTGCTCGGTCACCAGTGGGAGGGTGGATGGGGAATGCTGATCCCATCCTGCCCCCCCACCAGTGACCGGAGCAGCCCCCTTCTATTCTCTACCCCCTGAAAACTCCTTTAAATGACCAAAAGTTGCCAATGAATGAGAACATGCATGTACAAGCATGTGATCGTTCATTCATTAAGGGCTCAGTCGAGCTGCCAGCCATGGAGGTGAGTGGAGGGCTGTGCCGGTGGCCCGGTCGGGGTGAGATCAGGATGGGGAGTGGGGTGGTATGGTTGCACTGGTGGGACACTCCTTCAGAGGGTGGGGGGTCCACTAGACACCAGGGATTGAATTTTAAAAAATGTATTCTATATTTTAACATTTTGGCCAACTGGCCAGCAATTAGCAGGGGTGTATGGGGGCCTGGGGTGGATTTCTTTCTTTCAACTTTGCCCCGCGATTGGTGGGGTTGGGACACCAAGGATTTAATTGAAATATATATATATATTTTTTACATTGTGGCTGACTGACCAGTGAGGGGGGGATGGCTGGTGATCAGTGGGGGGGGGACACTAGACACCAGGGAGGGATTTATGTTTGTGTTTTGTACATATTTATGGGCAAAGTTTGTGTGTGAAGTGTGGAATTTCACCCACAATATTCCACACTTGGCATTTGATCCTATGCTCCATGATCTGCGAATTTCATGGACTGCGTTTTGCATAATGAGCGCAATCCGCAATATTTTTCATGGAGTTAAATTTGTGGACTTCGCACATCTCTAGTCATGGAGATGGGTTTCTTGGCACTGAGGGTAAGTGGGCTGGCATAGAACTAATGTTAGACATTCTTGAAGTCACATTGGAGCTGTGTGGCCAGTTAAGGGGCAGAGGCACCACAGGCAAAAACTGTGTCATCCTCATACATACAAATGTAGAAGAAGACACATACCTAGGGAGGGAAGGTCATTTTGAAAAACTTAGAACCAAATGGAGACAAGGACAGAATCTTGGGGAACACCTGAACTAACTGGGAGTGGGGCTAGAAGGAGTCACCTATAGGGACAGCTGAAGACCTGCCCACCAGGTAAGAGCGGAACCATTTGACTGTGAGGTCAGATAATCCAGCCACTGCACATGTGTCCACTAAGAGGGGGTGGCAACAATATAGAAGGTCCTGGCAAGGTGACAAAGATAGTACATGTGATCAGGTCCTGATCCACCCCCTTCAGGATGATGTCGCTGAGCTGAGTAGGAATGACTCAAGGGAATGGGACTTCCTAAAGACAGTCTGAAAAGATGTTAGGGAGAGGAGGCAACACATCAGCACAGTGCTAGGACTACTGTTCATGATGCATGCAACCTGAGTTTAGGAACAAGCTGAGATCACTGGAGGGTCAGCCGGAGTGGGGGGGGGGAGTCAAGCATCCCAGGAGATGCTTGTTTCCTTTGGGGAGGGAGGATGCTGAGTCTTGCTATGCTACTATCCCTTGGGTGACCACAAGGGAAGGTACAGGTGAGGCCACAAGGTGGAGAGGGGAGGACGCCACTAATATCAATGTGCTTGCACACACAAGTGTATGAGCATATTCAGTGATGTCCAGTGGAGGCATCCTCAGTGGACAAGAGGTACTGAAGAGCAATAAATCTCCACTCACACAGCATAAATTATATCTTCAGACTACCATCCCTGCACTTGCCAACTCAGGCACTATTTCCACCTGTCACCTGGAGGATATAGATGCCCAGGGGCTTAGGGAATCCCAGAGACAGCACCACCATGGGGAGCAAGCCACGGCAGCCTGTCAGGCATAAGCAGGGGATGGCAGAGTGATGGGGCTGATGTGGAGTGTTCTGAAGAAGAAAGCATTCCTCAAGTTGCTGTATGATGTCTGGGACCAAAAACAGAATATAAAAAAAGGAAGGCGGAGGAGTCAAGGAAGTGGTGGAGAACTGGAAGAGCACCAAGTGCTGCTGGACTTTAGCCAAGGCAGGTATAAGGAGATCGGGTGCTGGTTGCCTGGTGCAGATGGTTCACCCCCTTTATGAAGGGGAGTAACTTTGGCTCTTCAGGCACAATACCAGTCAGGAAGGAGAGATTGAGGATGGCAGGTATGGGGAAAGCCAGAGTGGGAGAAGACAGATAGAGGAGTTCAGGCTTCATAAAAAGCATGAGCCCATTGAAAATGAGATTACATCTCAGTTGGGCTTTCCTGGGTATCAAAATACATTGTTAAATTACAGGGCAGCCCATATTTGGTTTTTCCTCTCGAGCCTGTGCTCAGGTTACAACTGTAATTGTCTTGTGTGGTTTACCCGCAGTAATTTCATCTTTGAAAATATCCAAACAACATGTATCAACTTGAAGACAAGGATTTCTGGTATAGCAGGCACACGCTGGGGTGTAGGAGGACACACATGCTGGGAGGGATGTAGTTCTCAAAATTCATAAGTCACCAGATCAAGGGTTTCAGTTAACACCCATTTTGGAATTATTTGATTTAAAGAGCTAGAAGAATGAAAAATAGCTGACAGGAAGTTTTAAGAAGTAGGCCATTGTAACTTTTTATTTCTGAAGTATTTTTCCTTTTTCTGTTTTCTCATTAGAAAGTTTTCTATGCACAGTAATATGCTGGATGTGTGGAACAGCTCAGGGACAAACTGGGGGAGTACCTTGCCAATGAGCTGAATTTAAACTACTGGGGGCAGGCCAACAGACTCAAAGACTCTGGAATGAGGAGGTCAACAGACCTCCCTCCCAGACTGGTAGAAGTAGTCGGGAGGATGGATGTGGAGGGGAATTGGAGCAATTGAGAATGGGGGCTTGGGGGGAACAGTACAGTAGGGAGAAATGTTAGGAAAAGAATAGAAGGAAGGAAAAGAAGTGCAGAATCGAGGTGGAGAGTGGTACTGCTAAACACTCGTAGTCTTACTAACAACATGGAAGTTCTGCAGGCAGTTCCATGTCATAAGGGTGATTTTTCTATGGCAACTTGCACAATAGCGAGTACATTTAGTTGAAAGAAAAATCAGCTCCTATCCCACATAACTGACCACCAATATGGCAACCAGACGGACATTCCAGTTAAGATTTAATGTGGGGGACTGTGCCCCCCACACCACACAAATTAATATAATAAACTGCGGGGGGAGCGGACACCGGGGAAAAGGGGAATACACTGGAGGGAGTACCACAGCTGGGAACCAATCGGTCATGAGAATACAGCGAGGAAAAAAAATCCTAACAGCCAACACCATTCAGAAAATTTTTTTACCTACTGGCAGTCCCAAACCTGGTACCACTGCTACAGCAGTCTGTGACCCTACACACCATGCCAGGCAGACAGCTCAGAGGTAGTAGGCCGCATTGCTGTACTTCACCAGTAGCAGTACAGCTCCCCCGGTGTTCACTTTTGTCATTACAACCTTCTCACATTTACCATCCCTACCATCACTTTCTACACCTACGTGATATCCTGTTGGGCATGTAAATAGAGTCGCTCAGATTTAAGTCACTCATTTGCAGTCATCCATTTAATGGTATACCACTGCAGGTGCTGTTAGTTGAGGGGAAGGTGAACATAGCAGCAATAACCGAAACTTGGGCCACACCACACCATGACTAAGACCTCACAATCCCGGGATATAAACTAAATAGGAGAGACAGGGAAATAGGCAAAGGTGGAAGTGGCGGTTTATATCAAGGAGGGAATAACATGCATGAAGGAGGAGACAGTGGGGGGGGGGAGTGGAAATACTGTGGATTTGGTTACAGTCCAATAGAGGGAAAAAGGTGAGGTTGAGGGTGGTCTACAGATCACCCAGCCAAGAAGAGGAAAGGGACAGGGAGCTGAGTTCACAATTGTTGGAATCTGCAGGGAAGTGAGAGGTGGTAGTGGTGGGGACTGCCCAAGGTGGACTGGAGCATACCATACACATCCTGTGCCAGGAGTCAGGTGATCCTAGGAGCAATGCAGAGTGAGTTCCTGACTCAGGGCATCACAGATTCCGCCAGGGAGGGGCAATCTTTGATCTTGTGCTCACAAATGGGGAGCACTTGCAAAAGATAACAGTCAAGAACCCCCTAGGTGACAATCGCACAGTGTAGTTCAGGTTGGATATGGGCAGGGAAAGCATCCCTACTAAGACCAAAATCCTGGATTTCAATAAGACAGACTTCAGGAAGATGGGCGAGGTGCTAAAGAGGCACCTGGCAGGCACCAGAGTGGATATGGGGGTGGGCCAAAAATGGTCCATCATCAAAGAAAGAATGCTGACTGCCACAATGGAGTGCATTAGGCTCAAGGGGAAAAACTCGACAGCCAAAGCACCCAGCTGGTTCAGTTGTTGCCCAGGCAGTGAGGGACAAGAGGTCAGCCTACAGGAGTTACAAGAAGACAGAGAGAAGGGAGGATAGGGAAAACTACCTAAGGTTGGCCAAGGTACCTAAGGTAGTGCAGCAGGCTAAGGTACAAAAAGAACTAAAGATAGCTGAGGGAATTAAAAGGGACAGCAGGCTTTCTTTCGCTACATAAGCAAACAAAAAAGGGAAAAGAAGGTCAGGATTGTTAGGCTTAGGAAAGGGGATGAATGTGTAGAGGAGAACAGGGGAAAGGTTGAGGTGTTGAACAAATATTTCTGCTCTGTCTTCAGCAGGGAAAAAAACAGACCTGTGCCTACAGGGGAGAAAAAGGGAGCGGGGGGAGAAGGGAGCATGAATGTGGTGATAGAAGAGGATACAGTGAGGGAGGAGCTGCTAGCAGTTAAGGTGCACAGATTACCAGGCCCAGGCAGCATGCATCCAAAGGTACTGAGAAAGCCAGCAGGTGAACTTGCAGTGCTGCTGGCAGGCCTGTTCGGTAGTTACCTGGAGACAGGCGCGGTGACGTAGGATTGGAGAATAGCACAAGTGGTGCCCCTCCATAAAAGTGGTGCCAGGAATGTCTAGGATATTACGGACTGGTCAGTCTGACCTCAAATTGTGTGCAAGGAATATGGAGACCATACTTAAAGGGACACATTCATGTACAGTGGCAGGCATAGTTTGAAAGCCCATGTAAAGTTCTTTTAATTGAGGTATTGGGCATACCTGTAGCTAGAAGTAGTCCAGAGATATAGATGATTGAGTATGTGCAATATAAACATAAGAGTTATTCTAGAACTCAGATTAGGTGACGATCAAGCAGTGCCTAACTGCATTGAGTTAAGCACTGCTTGATCGTCACTGACATCACAACGTTCTAAGAATGGCTGTAATGTAGTATTTATATTGCACAGACTCAATTATCTATATCTCTGGACTGCTTCTAGCTACAGGTATGCACAATACCACAATTAAAAGAACTTTTCATGGGATTTCAAACTGTGCCTGCCACTGTATGAGAATGTGTCCCTTTAAGGAAAGGTTGATAAAGTATCTAGAGAAGAATAGTCTCCAAGATGAGAGGCAGCATGGGTTTGTGGGAGAGAGATCATGTCAAATGAATCTGATTGACTTCTTTAACTAGGTCACTAAGGCAGTGGACAAGGGCTAGGCAGTGGACATCCTTTAGCTAGACTTCAGCGAGGCCTTTGAATCTGTACCCCACAAGAGGTTGATCAGGAAGCTGAAAGATCTCAGGGTTGGGGACAAAATGACCAGGTGGACCAAGAGATGCTGAGGCAGGCAAATGAGGGAAGCTGGGGAAGGGCACAATAGGGGGTGGGGTGGCACTAGCGAGGGAGGATGGGGACAGCACAGAAGGGGTGCACAGGGGGCAGCAAGATGCTAGGGGGCCATTGGGGGTAGAATAGTGGGTTGCAGTGGTTGTGGGGCAGCAGTCTGGAGGAACATACCGTGGAAGCTAGGAGGATGTCTGATCTGCTACAGGCTGAGGAGACTCGATGAAGAAGTGCAATGGCTTGGTAGAGAGTAGGAGAGGTTGGGAGGAGGGTGGAAGGGACCTGAGGCAGAGAACAATGGCAGGACACTGCATGGGAGGAACAACGATATGGGGGGAGACGGGGAAGGGAGCAGAGGTATTACAAATAGAAAACCTAGCACGTGAGGGGGGGGCAGGAGGAGGGAGCCCAAACCCAGCACGGCTGAAAGGGCAGGAAATAGGTTTGCCATGCTGGTGACATTGGAAGAGGAGGGGAAGGTGAGGGACCTCCAGGAGGGGCGGTAGTTAATCGAGAGCAGGAAGTAGCGCAAGGGTCAGTGGTTGAGCAGAAGACTGTGATCGGGGCAGGGAGGGAGGAGGTGGCCCCCCCTTTGCCCAACACCCCGATGGCGAAACTCAGAAAATGACCACTACAGTGACAGTCGCTGTAATGGTCCATTTCTGAGTTTCTCTTTCCCCCAGTGTTCTGCCCCCTCCCTGGACCAGCTCTGACCTGAAGTTGAGAATCCTGAAATCCGGGGGGTCCAGGGGGTAGAGCCCCCTACATGGGGGGGTGCAGCCCCCCACAGAAAACACTGGGGACTTAGGCGCCACAATACCTGCATCGTATTGTGCCATCGCTATGCGGTGGTCGACAGCTCGTCGACCAAACTTAGTAGTGCTTCCGGGAGGGCACAGCTGGAAGAATGGACTAAGGGAGCAGGAGTAAACATGGAGGAGCGATGCTAGAGCAGAGACTGGGAGGGACTTAGTAGAGGGGGAGGGGTGTCCAGGGTGGAGGGGAAGGATGGGAGAGGAGGGCGAGGGAATAGTAAGGGGGAGTAGGGATAGGTCTGGGGGGAGTGAGAACCATAGAAGGGAAGGGCAGGGTTTCAGCTGGTGTAGACTCTTTTAGATGATACCAAGGTAATGGGGTGGGGAGAGACGAGGGTTGGAGATGGAGGGGTATTAGTGCTGAGGGACTCCAGACTTAAAGGGATTAGATGGGGCAGCAAGGGGAAACATCATAGTCGCATCTGGGCAGAGTTCATACCTGGCTTAACAGCAGGCAGGGCAGGGCAGTCGGTTATAAAGTGTGCTAGGAGGGGTAGGAGGAAACCATATCTCATGGTGCACATGAGTCTGAATGATCTGGTGGGGGAGACGGTGGAAGTAATGAGGGGAGAGGTTAAAGGAATTGGGTAGGCTGTGTGGGGAACTAGGGGAATTGGTGGCCTTCTGAGAGGTACTCCCAGTACCCTGCTCTAGTACGGCAAGAAAAGTAAGGATTGGGGAGTTCAACACCTGGCTGAGGGACTGGTGTCGATCCAGGGGATATGGGTTGGTGGGGGGCTGGGACAGGATCTGGGACAACAATAAACTTTATGCAGGTGATAGGCTACATTTGAGTAGGGAGGGGAAGTGGTTACTAAAGAGGGTAGGGGAATACATAGCTACAAAGGTGGATTTAAACTAGGTGGGGGGTGGCAAGTGGACAGATGATAGGAAGGGATCCCAGAGAGGGGAGCCAAGCAAGATTACTCCCCAGGCTAGCAGGGAGGAACTTGGAGCAGAGGCACAAGGTGGGATTAGGAAGGGGGTAATTCAGGGAGGGTGGAGGGCAGGGATGGGTTGGAAGGTGGTCTCACTGAATGGAAGGAGCCTTGGTAATAAATCAGCGGAATTACAGGCTCTCTTGGCAACTGGAAGGGTGGACATTGCGGCCATCATGGAAACGTGGGCCACCCAGTACCAGGAGTGGGATTTGATGATCCCAGGGTATAGGATATTCAGGAAGGATAGGGCTAGGGGAAAAGTGGGGGTTGCAATATATGTACGGGAGGGGATAAGGTGCATAAGGGAGGAGGGGGAGGAAGGCAGAACAGAGGCCCTATGGATGCAGCTTCAAGACTCAAAACGCAGGACATTGAGGATGGGGGTGGTGTACAAGCCGCCAGCCCAAGGGGAGGATGTGGATAGAGAGTTAGCTGAGCAAATCAGAAGGGCCTGTAGGAAAGGGAACACTGTGATGTGGGAGACTTCAACCTACTGGGGGTGGAGTGGAGCACCCCATCCACCAAGAGTGCAAGGGAGCAGATTTTACTACAGGCGTTTCAGGGCAGCTTCCTGGTGCAGTTGATCAGTGAGCCAACTAGACTGGATAGGATTCCAGACCTGGTTCTATCAAATGTGGAGGCTGTAAGGTATCTGGAGGTGGAGGACCCTCTGGCAGGGAGTGACCATCACATGGTATGGTTCACGCTCAACATGAGTAGGGAAGCAGGAGGTACAGGTACCAAAGTGACAGACTTTAAGGAGCGGACTTTAAAAGGATGAGGGAAATTTTGGGTAGCCATCTGGCGGGAATTCAACCGTGCTTGGATGCTAGCCAAAAATGGGATATTATTAAAAAAGGGCTGGTGGAGGTGACTGGAACATGTACAAAAAAAAGGAGAAAGAAGGGACGGGCAAAAAAACCCAGTTGGCTGATGCAGGAGATCATGGAAGGGGTGAATGCCAAAAAAAACGCATTTCAGAGACTCAAAAAATGGGGGAGGGGGGGATAACAAGGAGGTGTATGTGAAGAAGTCCAGGCAGGTTACAAGCTGGTCAGAGCGGCAAAGGCTTCCAGGGAACTAAGACTGGCGCAGGGCATAAAAGACGGAGAAAAGGACTTCTTCAGATACATCAGTGAAAGACGGAAAAACAAAGATCAGATTGTGAGGATTAGGAAAGAGGGGGGCTGGGTGGAGATGGCAGAGGACCAGGCAGAGGCACTGAATGAATACTTCTGCTCTGTGTTCACAAGGGAGAAAGGGGGGCAGATACCACCTGGGAGAGGAGGAGTAGTTAGGGGGGAGGAGGTGACTGATATAGGGATCACAGAGGATAGGGTGCTGAAGGTGCTCCGATGGGTGGATAAGGCACCGGGTCCAGACAACATTCACCCTATGGTACTTAGGGAACTGACAGAGGTCCTGGCAGGACTGCTGACTGACCTGTTCAATACATACTTGGACACTGGATGCATACCACAGGACTGGAGGATGGCCCATGTGGTACCCATTCATAAAAGTGGACCTAAGGATGAACCAGAGAACTACAGACCAGTAAGCCTCACATCAGTGGTGGTGGAAACTCATGAAGCTGATCCTTAAAGAGAGACTGGTGATCTTTTTGGAGATCAATGGTCTCCAAAACGGTCAGCAGGATGGGTTTGTCTCGGGAAGATCCTGCCAGACAAATCTGATTGAGTATTACAACTGGGCGACAAAGAAACTGGACAAAGGCCATGCAGTGGATGTCCTGTATGTGGACTTCAGCAAGGCCTTTGATTCTGTGCCACGTGGTAGGCTGGGTGGGAAGCTGGAATATATAGGGGTGGGAACAAAGTTGGTAAGTTGGATCACTAATTGGCTGAAGGGAAGGTAGCAAAGGGTGGTGGTGGGGGGGGGGGAGCACTCATCACCAAGGGATATGAGGATATGATGAGCGGGGTGCTGCAGGGATCGCCTACCTATCTCGCCTCCTTGCTGACCCCTCAGCCCATCTCCTACAGTCTCCGGTATTCTGACCTTTCCTTGCTTAGCATTCCCAGATGTAGAACTACCAAAGGGAAATCAGATTTCTCGCGTGTAGGTCCCTATTATTGGAATTCACTGCCCCCAGACGTACGCCTGGCCCCTAATCATGCTGCTTTTAAGAAGAGGCACCACTCCCTCATTACCTCACGTACTTGTTGCACCTGCTTCAACCCACTGTAGATCTTGGCTCCCTTTGCCTCAGTTGCCCACTGTTTCCCTCCCTTTCTATGGTATGAGCTGGCACCCTGCTCCTTTCAGGCTCCCCCTACATTCTATCCTCCTCTCAGTCTCCCCATAATTTCTATCCTCCCCCCTCTTTCCCACCCCTTTCCCTTGCTCCTCCTCTCTCTTTCTAGGCTATAGCTCAGCATTACCTCTCTACCTACCCCCTTCAAATAGCTGATTTTTTTAAGTTTCAGCTGGATGTAATGATACCCTGTGGTATTTTTTTTTCTGCACTTCAAATGTTGATATTACTATTACTGTTTACACCTGGGCACTTACCTTCTATTTCTATAATTACACCTCTATGTGCCTTAGTACAAATATTGTCTTAAATTTGTTTCACCTCTGATTGTGATGTATTTGCATATTACTTGACACTGTAGTCTATGTACCTGTATCTCGCTGCATTGTTGACCTTCCAGGTCATGCCTGAAAATAGTCACTTTTGTGTCTAGTGCACCTACCTGGTCATCAAAAATAAATAAATACTGGGACCAGTGTTGTTCGGGATATTCATAGCTGATATCTCCCACTGGGTCCGGAGTAAGATCAGTCTGTTCGTAGACAACACAAAGATGGGTGCCATGATAGATGACATTGAAGGGCGGAGGGGGCTACAGGAGGACCTGACCAAGCTACCCGAATGGTCAGATGCATGACAGATGGTGTTTAAAGCCAAAAAGTGCAAGATTTTGCACTTTGGGGCTAGTAACCAGGGGAGGTGCTATCAGCTAGGGGGTGTACAGCTAGAATGCACCGAGGAGTAAGAATATCTAGGGGTGCTTATAACCAGGAGTATGAACAACTCAGCTCAGCCCAGGAAGGTGGCAGTAAAAGCCAACTTGATGCTGGGGTGTACAGTGAGGGGAATCTCCTCCATAAATAGTGAGGTGATCCTGCCCCTCTACAGGTCGCTCATCAGGCCGCACCTAGAATGTCGCGTGCAGTACTGGTGCCCATTCCTGAAGAAGGATATCAGATTGTTGGAAGGTGTACAGCAGAGGGCGACAAAGACAATGCAGGGATTAGAGGGATACTCCTATGAGGAGAGGCTGGGCGAGAGGAACATGTATTCCCTGGAGGAGAGGAGGGATGGGGGGACATGATTGAAACCTTTAAATATTTAAAGTGGATTAACAAGGCTAGTAAAGAAGGGATTTTCCAGATTAGAAGGGAGAGGGTCACGAGGGGGCACCAGATGAGATTGGAGGGGGGAAGTTTCAGGAGGGGAATCAAGAGACATTATTTCACTGAGAGGGTGGTGAATAAGTGGCATACTCTGCCGGAGGAGGTGGTAGCCTGTAGCATGGTAGACAGTTTTAAGAGGGGATGGGACAGAGTGAGGTGGGTACTATAAGAGGGAGGGTGGTGGGGACAGCTGCAAGTTTAGAGCTAACTGCACAATCGAGCAAACTTGATAGACCATGAGTCTGGTTTCTGCTGGCATTTTCATATGTTCATATGTTCGTATGTGGGTAGAAAACTGGCTGAGGGACAGGACCCAGAAGGTGGTGATGGGGGAGAGTTATCTAACACTAGGGAAGTCACCAGCAGGGTCCTGCAGGGCTTGGTGCTGAGGCCAGTGTTGTTCAATATTTTCATCAATGACATTAGGGAGTGCATCAAGAGAAAAATGTGCTTATTTGTGGATGACACCAAACTTTGTGGGAGGGTGGACACAGAGGAAGGACTACAAGACCTGAGAAAACTTGAGAAGTCGTCAGGGATTGGCAGCTTGGCTTCAATGACAAGAAATGCAAAGTTATGCACACTAGAGCCAGGAATCCAAGGGCCGAGTGCCACCTGGAAGGGGGGTTCTGGGTAGCAGCAGTGGAGAGGAGAAGGATCTAGTAGTGATGATCACTAGCGATCTGAAGCACTCCACAACCCCCACACCCCCAGGTGGCACTTGGCAAACTCAAGGTAGCCGGAATCACCCCTCCTGCAATTCAGTGGTTCAGATTCTACCTTGAAAATAGGCTCCAGTCAGCCAAGATTGCAGCCTCCACTTCCCCCCTCTCCCCATACTAGCTAGTGTCCCCCAGGGCTCCATTCTTGGCCCCATTCTGTTCTATTTAGTAATGACCTCTCATCTGTCTGTTCAAGATCCCTCATCCACATGTATGTGGACAATACCATCCTTTTAATATCTGGCCCAGTTCTAAGCAACGCTCAATCACGACTGCAATACGATTATCACAGCATGCAGTCTTGGTTTAATGCAATCCATCTCAAAATAAACTCATTCAGAACTGTTTCCATGACTTTCAGGTCTGCTCAGAAACTCATGAGAATATGCTGCCCACTTGCTATCACCTCCCTAGATAGCACCCCACTAAATGCTGTCTCTGTGTACAAATACCTAGGAGTATGGCTCAACTCCCAGTTAAACTTCTTGTATCACATCAATGCCATCACATCGAAGCTCTGCCCTAAGCTAGGCCTACTATACAGAAATCGTGATGCCCTCCCACTACCTGTTAGATGCACATTATTAGCAAAAATGATCACTGCCATCTTCGACTATGCTGACATAGAGTATGGCACCCCCCCATAATCCAGGATTGACTCCCTCCTCTATGCTTTCTGCCACTTTGCCACAAATTCCCCTCTCAGAACCCACCACTGCACTCTCTTTCCTTCCCTTGGGATACCACCCCTATCCCATTGTCACTTCAGTCACTCTATCACCTTCATATCCAAATTCTAGTTCAACCTGCTCCCCACTAAAGTGACAGAGAGGCTGACACCAGTTGCCATTTTCCCATACTCACTGCGCACAAGGAACTCCCGTTCTTTCTCCCTCCCCAAACCTTCCATGTCCACTGGCAAAACCACCTTCATCTACAGACTCCCCTCTTTATGGACCCAACTTCCACCTCTCCTAAGAACTCACCCTCTCACAACTGTTTCAAATACCAAATCTGACAACTTCCACTCCTCACCTGCACCTGCTCCAAGGCACTCACAAACCCAGCCTCATGCCAAATGTTTTTTGTGGATAGTAATCTAATCCTCAGAATTGTATGATACTGTTTGTAACCCAGGCCGCAATGCAGGTCTGTATCAGGGTGGCAATAGTGACAATGCCAGTAGCAGAGGGGTAGGATTAAGTAACAGGTACGAGGTTCTGGTGTCAGTAGCAGAGGAGGAGAAGGAGGAGGAATGGTACCTTCAGGAATGGGGCAGTCGACAATCAGGGTAGGTAGAATGCTGGGGATAGTAGTCCAGATGGGGAGAGGGGAGAGCTTGACAGGTAGGGGAGGGAGGGGGACAGGGCAGGGGGCAGTGGAGGAAAGCAGCCAAGGCAAGTTGGAGTGGCACTTGGTGAGGCAGGGGTCATAGATGGTACACTGACCACAGAGAGCAGGGCAGTAAGCAAGGGAAAAGAGAAGTCTGGCAGGAAATGGAGGGGGGAAGTGCGAGGGGGGAGGGTCCAGGTGCTTGTGGGCAGGAAAGGGCAAATGCTTAAGAGAGGGATAGGGTTTGCAGGTAGTTAAAAGCAAGAGGTGCGAAGGGGGGTGGAGTAGTAGTGATGGGGACTCTATACTAAAGGGGATCAGGTGGGGAGAGAGGAAGGGGTGAATGGCACAGTCGGATATGGGAGGAATCCATACCGGGCATAACAGTGGGTAGGGCAGGGCAGGCTTTGCTTAGATGTGTCAGAGAGGGAAGAGAAAAACCTCACGTGGTGGTGCATGTAGGCACCAATGACCTGGAGGTGGGTTTGGTGGAGTGGTTAGGGAGAGATTTGAGGAGCTAGGGAAGTTGTGCATGGAGGTTGAGTGGTCGGTGGCCTTCTCAGAAGTGCTTCCAGTACCCAGAGTGAGCAGAGCAAGGAAGGACAGGATTGTGGAGTTTAACTCCTGGCTGGTGGGGTGATGTCACTCTCATGGATATGGGCTGGTGGGAGATGGGAAGAACACATGGGTCAACAGTGATCTATATGCAGCGAGCAGATTGCACTTGAGTAGAGCTGGGTAGGGGGTCTTGAAGCGGAAACTGGAGGAATGCTTAGCTTCCAAGGGGTTTTTAAACTAGGAAGGGGGGGAGGTGAGTGTGCAGCTAGTGTGCAAGGTCACCAGGTAGGGGATCTGAATGAGCTGCCCTCCCATGACAGCAGTGTTTGTAATGAGATTGGTCCACAAGGGAAGGGTCAGGTAGAGGGGGAGCAGTGTAGGAGAAGGTGGGTAATGGGTGATGGGTGGTCTCCCTGAATGAGAAGAGCTTTGGTAACAAAGTAGCAGAACTATAGGCTCTCTTAAACATAAGGATGGTGGACGTTGTGGCTATCACAGAGATGTGGGCCATCCAGCACCAGGATTGGGATCTGGCAATCCCCAGGTACAGGTTTATAGGAAGGACAGAGGGGTGGGGAAAGGGAGAGGGGTCTTGATTTACAGAAAGAATGGCATTAGTTGCACTAGGGATGAGGGGGGAGGAGGGAAGGACAGAGGCACTGTGGATGCAGTTCCTGGATTCAAGGGGTAGGAAACTGAGGCTAATGGTGGTGTATAGGTCACTGGTACAGTCTGAGGAATTGGATTGGGAGTTGGTGGATCAGATTCAAAGGGTACGTGGTAAGGGGAGTGTGGTGATCGTTGGGGACAGCAATCTACCTGGGGTGGATTGGGGATCCCAAGCCACCTCTAGTGAAAGGGAACAGGTACTTCTGGATGCATTCCAGGATAGCCATCTGATGCAGATGGTTGGCGAACCAACCCGGCTAGATAATACATTGGACCTGGTATTATCAAATGGGGAGATGGTAAGGGAGGTACTGGTGGAGGGCACTCTAGCTGGGAGTGACCACCTTTCAGTGTGGTTCATGCTCAGCATGAGCAGGGAGGATGTGGGGTCAGCAACAAGGGTAGTGGACTTTGGGAGGATGAGAGAGATACTGAGGGAGCACCTTGAGGGGATTAGGTCAGAGATGGACACACAACAGAAGTGGGATATCATAACATCTGGGCTGAGGGAGACTACTGCAGCGTACACCAGGACTTTTCCCAGGGGAAGAATACACAGTTGGGGGGGGTACTAACAACAACAAAAATGAAAAGGGACCTGAGAGTAGTCATATCAGATGACCTAAAGGTAAGCAAGCAATGTGAGAAGGCAATAAGGAGAGCTGGGGGGATACTGGGATGTATAGGGAGAGGCATCACCAGTAGAAAACAGGAAGTTGTTATGCCTCAGTACAGACAGTTGCTGAGACCCCATCTGGAGTACTAGGTGCAGTTCTAGAGACCCCATCTCCATAAGGACATAGACAGGATGGAGGCAGTCCAGAGCAGGGCAATTAAAATGGTGCAAGGTCTGCGCCTGAAGCCATACGATGAAAGACTAAAGGAGCTTAATATGTATACCCTCGAAGAAAGGAGGGAGAGGGGAGACATGATAGAAACTGTCAAGTACCTCAAGGGAATCAACAAAGTCCAAGAGAGTAGCATTTTTCAGAAAAAAGAGATGTGCAAGAACAAGAGGGCACAATTTGAAGGTAGAGGAGGGATGACTCAAGGGTAATGTGAGGAAGTACTTTTTCACAGAGAGGGTGGTGGATGCATGGAACGGCCTTCTTGAGGAGATCATGAGGTCAAAAACAGTGGGGGAATTCAAGAATGCATGGGAAAACATAAGGCAATTCTGGTGGGGGTTAGGAAGAAGTAGGCTGTTGGTTAACTAGGATCTGCAGCTTATCCAATAGGTAGGGAAATGGGCAGACTGGGTGGGCCAAGCGGTCCTTATCTGCTGTCAAAATCAATGTTTCTATGTTTATAAGAAGGCCAGAAATGTGTTGGAGGGGGTGAGTGCCAAGAGACCGGCTTTTAGGAGACTGAAAAGAACCGGGAGGGAGGAGGACAGGGAGATATATGATAGGAGGTCCAAGGTTAGCAAGAGAGGTCAAGGCTTCCAAGGAGCTGAGGCTGGCTCAGGGCATCAGGGAGGGGGAGAAGTAATTCTATAGATATGTAAGGGAGAAAAGGAACTGCAGAGATCAGACAGTCCAGATCAAGAAGGACAGGGCATGGATGGAGAAGGAGGAGTAACAGGCAGAAGTACTGAATGAATAATTCTGCTCTGTGTTCACGAGGGAGGCAGGAGGTCTGCTAACTTTGTGGACTGGGAGGGTGGGGATGAGGGGGTAGGAGATGACTGACAGGGTGATTCTGGAAAACAAGATATTGGAAGGTCTGAAGCCACTTAGGGTGGATAAGGCACCAGGTCCAGATGGCATTCACCCTAGGGTGTTGAGGGAGATGGCAGAGGTGTTGGCTGGGCCGCTGGCTGATCTGTTCAACACCTCCCTGGACACAGGGTGTGTGCCACAGGACTGGAGGTTGGCTCATGTGGTGCCTATTCACAAGAGCGGCACAAAGGATGAGCCGGGTAATTGCAGACCTGTCAGTTTCACTTCCATAGTAGGTAAACTTATGGAAGCGATCTTGAGGAGAGACGGGTAACCTTCCTGGAGGTCAATGAGCTCCAGGATGGGCGGCAGCACGGGCTCATCTCTAGGAGATCATGCCAGACCAACCTGATAGAATACTACAACTGGGTTACAAGAGAATTGGACAAGGGCCATGCAGTGGATGTCCTATATTTGGATTTCAGCAAGGCCTTTGATTCAGTCTCTCACAGACAGCTGGGGCACAGCTGAAATACGAAGGGGTGGGGGCTATGATGGCTAACTGGATCAGGAACCTGTTTGCAAGGTAGACTGCAATGGGTGGTTGTGGGGGGGGATTCTCATCTCCTAGACCAGTGACCAGAGGTGTGCCGCAGGGCTCTGTGCTGGGGCCGGTGTTGTTTGGTCTGTTCATATCGGATATTGCACACGGGGTTGGGAGCAAGATCAGTTTGTTTGCTGATGACACCAAGATGGGGGCTGTTGTGGATGACATGAAGGGATGGCAAAGGCAAAAGGGTGACCTAACCAGACTCGAGGAGTGGTCGGCAAGGTGGCAATTGAGTTTTAATGCAAAGAAGGGCAAAGTTATGCACTTCGGGGTGAAGAACTCAAGGAGGGAACATTGGTTGGGTGGGGTGCAGTTGGGTGTCACTGAGGAAGAGAAGGATCTAGGGGTCATACTAACGGGGAGCATGAACAACTCTTTTCAGTGCAGGAAGTTTGCGGCTAAGGCCAATAGGATGCTGGGGTGCATTGTGCAGGGGTTCTCATCCAGACACAAGGATGTGATCCTGCCCCAGTACAGGTCCTTGGTCAGGCCGCATTTGGAGTAGTGTGTGCAGTACTGGCATCTGTATCTGATGAAGGATATCAGACTGCTCAAGGCGGTGCAGCGTAGGGCAACAAAAATAATATAGGGGATGGAAGGCAGAATCTATGAAGAAAGACTGAGGCACTTGAGTTTGTACACCCTGGAGGAGAAAAGGGATTGAGGGGATATGATTGAAACTTTCAAATACTTGATGGGGATCAACAAATCTTGCACAGAGGGGTTATTTAAGCTGAGGAAGCGCAGGGACACGAGGGGACATGGGCTAAGACTGGAGGGTGGCAGATTCAGGAGGGAGATGAGGAGGCATTATTTCACTGAGAGGGTGATGTCACAATGGAATGCTCTGCCAGAGGAGGTGGTGGCATGCAGGATGATGGGCAGTTTCAAAAGAGCATGGGACAGGGCAAGGGGGGGCTGGGTAAACAACGCTGAGCAGTTTCCAAGGGTAAGATGGGGATGGGGGTTGGGCAGCTGCAGTATAGGGGTGCTAGCTGCGCATTTGAACGGACTTGATAGGCTGTGAGGTCTGTTTCTGCTGGCAAGTTTCATATGTTTGTATATAGTCCAGTATCTATCATGTATTTTCTGCTTTATGTCCTTCTCCCTCCCTTTCCCCGGTCACACCTGGACACAAGCCTCAGCTCAGTGTGCCTTTCCCAGTTATCAAATGTTTAAATAAATAAAAAAACAAATATCCAGAGGAATCAGCAGTAGGGGGAAGGAAGTCATACTGCCCTTCTACAGGTCTCTGGTGAAACCACATCTAGAGTATGGAGTACAGTATCGGTGTCCACACCTTAAAAAAGACATCAACCTGCAGAAGGTGGTCCAGAGGAAGGCAAGTAAGATGGTTGTGGGTCAGCAGGATAAAACATATGAAGAGAAGCTGGGGCCCCCGGAAATGTATTCCCTGGGGACACAGTCTAAAGCTGGAAGGGGGAGGTTTAGAAAGCAGGTTAGGAGGCATTTCTTCACAGAAAGGGTGGTGGCCAGTTAGGATGTGTTGCCAAAGGAAGTGGTCTCAAAGTCAGTGAGCAGCTTTAAGATAGGCTGGGATAGGCATAAGGGGAAAATATGGGGCTGGGAGAGATAGAGAGAGGAGGGAGGACCAGGGAGGGAGGGGCAAGGCCATTAGCATAAGCTGAGGACCCTGCAATACAAGCAGACTGGATAGACCAAATGGAATTATATGGACCCCATTGAAAAAAGAAATATCCATAGAAGAAACTGAATTAGACATAAAACGTAAACTTACGAACATATGAAAATGCCAGCAGAAACAGGTCTCACAGTCTGTCGAGTCTGCTCAATTGTGCAGCTAGCCCCTCAAACTGCAGCTACCCCACCCTTTCCTCCCCCACTCACAGTCATCCCCCCCTCACTCTGTCCCATCCTCTCCTGAAACAGCCCACCGTCCTACAGGATACCACCTCCTCAGGTAGAGTGTTCCACTTGCATACCACCCGTTCAGTGAAAAAATGTCTCCTGATTTCCCTCCTGAATTTCCTCCCCCCCAACCTCAGTTGATGCCCTCTTGTATCCCTCCCTCTTCTGATCCAGAATATCTCTCCTGTATTAATCTTGTTTATCCCCTTCAGGTACTTAAAGGTCTCAATCATATCTCCTCTATCCCTTCTTTCCTCCAGGGAATACATGTTAAGCATGTTCAACCTTTCCTCTTAGGATTTCCCCTCCAAACCCTGGATCATTGTAGTTGTTCTGCGCTGCACCCCTTCCAACAATCTGATGTCCTTTTTCAGGAACGGGTGCCAGTACTGCATGCAGTATTCCAGGTGTGAACTGACCAGTGACCTGTGCAGGGGAAGGATCACCTCACTACTTCTAGAGAAGACTCCCCTCGCTATACAGCCCAGCATCTTGTTGGCTTTCACTGCTGCCTTCCTGCATTGAGCTGAGTTGTTCATATTGAGAAAGTAGTGGCTGCTCAACTGGAAGACCATTTGACCATCCATGACATCTATGAACCCCTCCAGTCCAGTTTTCGTAAAATACATAGTACAGAGACAGCACTGGTTTGGGTGCTCAATGATCTCTTGATGGCTAGAGATCGGAAGAGTCGTTCCATTTTGGTTCTCCTCGACCTTTCTTCAGCCTTTGACAGCGTAGATCACATGGTGTTGATAGAACGCCTGAGGCTGTTTTGTGGGATATCTGGAACCGTCTTAAGATGGTTCACATCATTCCTCACTGGGAGATCACAAAGAGTTGTGTCCAGGTTTTTTTCCTCGGATTCAACGGCTTTGTCTTGTGAGGTGCTTCAGGGTTCAGTATTGTCACCCATGTTATTTGCGGTGTATATGCTACCCATCAGAGACATTGTAAGGAGGTATGGACTGAGGTTTCACTGTTACGCAGATGATGCCCAGCTCTACCTTTCTTTTGCCCCCAACCAGGAGGGAGCTCTCTCGGTCTTTAATAGCTGTCTAACAGAAATCCAGGAGTGGATGAATTTTAGCTGGCTGAGGTTGAACTCTGATAAGACTGAGGTACTGGTTGTGGACCCGGGTCGACAGATTGGGGGGTCGGGTGCTGGTGTGTCTTCCGGAATCTTTCTTGGGGGCGTTTCTCTCCTGACCTCTGAATGGGAGCGGAACCTGGGGGTAGTTCTTGACGATGGGCTGACACTGCATTTGCAGGTGTTGGCAGTCGTCAAGACTGCCTTTCACCATCTTAGGAACATTGCCAGGATCCAGCATCTTGTTCCATCTGCCAACCTACCAACGTTAGTCCATGCCTTCGTGTCCTCACACTTGGATTATTGCAACTCCCTTTATCTAGGGCTTTCTGGGGTTAAAATCCACCACCTGCAGCTAGTGCAGATTGCTGCAGCCCGGCTTTTGATGGGTTCTAGTAGATCCTGTCACATTACTCTGGTGGTGCGTGAACTGCACTGGCTGCCAATTCGGTGGCGGATCACCTTTAAAGTCGGATTGCTGACTTTTAAAGCTCTACACGATCTGGGCCCAGTCTATCTGAAAGAACTTCTGGTTCCTTATCTCCCTAATCAATCACTCCGCTCGGCAGACGAGGGGTTGCTAGAGGTTCCAAGTGTGAATTTGAAATCTTTGGGCGCTCAGGCTTTTGCATATGTGGCCCCCACCCTTTGGAACCCTCTACCCCGTCGGTTGTGGGAGTGCACTTCTGTGGAGGGCTTTAAGAGAGGTTTGAAGACTTTTTTATGGGAAACTGCATTTTTAAAACACTGATTGTTATGACTGTTTTGATCTAATTGTATTTTTAAATGATTTTTGCTGTTTTGATTTGTTATTTATGTACAGCACCTTGGCAATTGAAAGGTGCCTTATAAATAAAATTATTATTATTATTATATTCCCCGTTATAACCACCCCAGGTCCTTTTCCTCCTCTGTGCTTCCCAACTGTACCCCTCCCAGCTGATAGCTCCTCCTCCTCTGGTTCCTAGCTCTGAAGTGCAGCACTTTGCACTTCTTGGCATTGAACCCCATCTGCCATGTTTCTGACCACTCCTGTAGTTTAGTCAGTTCTTCCTGCAGTCCTCGCCACCCCTTGATGTCATCCACCATGGCTCCCATCTTGGTATCGTCGCAAACAGACTGATCTTATTCTGGATCCTGTGTGAGATATCTGCTATGAATATCCCAAACAGCACTGGTCCCAGTACTGATCCCTGAGGCACCCCACTTGTTACTGCTCTTGGTGATGAGATTTTCCCCTCCACCACCACCCTTTGATGCCTGCTCTTCAGCCAGTTAGTGATCCATTTGACCATCTTAGTACCCACCCTACAAATTCCAGCTTCCCCCCAGCCTCCCATGCAGCACAGAATCAAAGGCCTTGCTGAAGTCTAAATACAGGACATCCACTGCATGGCCCTTGTCCATTTCCCTGGTCACCCAATCATAGTACTCAATCCAGTTTGTCTGGTAGGATCTGCCTGAGACAAACTCATGTTGTCACCCATTCCCAAGTAGAAAATTGTATGTTTACAAGTACATAATGGAAACAGGTAAAGTTCCAAGTTCATGGTTGGAAAATATAATAATTCCACTATACAAACAACCATTTGTCAATGTCAAATGTTGTCTTGCTGGCATTGGCATTGATAGTGCAGGAGTTAAAGAGATGCATTATAGGAATGGCAGTGAAGTATGGAACCAAAGTCAACCCCACCCCACCCTGAAGAGAGTGACAGTCATTGAGGTGTGCCTTTGGGTCATCGGCCATAAGGCTTATGCCATTTCACCTCACCCTACTCTGCAGACTCTGATAAATGTTGCTTTGTGCGTTGGGGTCATGGGGCCTTACGCTCACCCCATTCCATAAGGAAGTACGTTGAGATGGGTGCAGTATAGGAGAATGGGGTGAACTTTGGGGCCAAACAGTCCAAGGCACACCTTGATGCCTGTCAGTGGCTGCAGGGTGGGGTGAGGGTGCAATGGCATGAGCATTACAACTGACAGTCCAAAGGCACTCCTCTGATGCCTGTTAGTCTGTACAGGGTGGGATGTTACAGTTAGAAACCCTAACGCCCCAGGCATTTGTTGGTATTTGCACTCCAGATTTTCAACATGGCCTTTTTGTGACCTCACCTCATGAAAGCATTTGGGACCTCTGTTCATGAACAGTGGCACTGTGATTTTGTTAATCTGTCCGGAATGTTGATTTCCCACAGTCACCATGCCATCCTGCACCACGTGTGAAAACACAGTTCGGGCAGGATGTGAAAAATGAAAACTGCATCATTCATAAGGAGGCATGAAGAGATGGCAATTTTGAAAATCTGGAGTGTAAATATTAAAAATTCTTGAAGTTACAAGCGTGCATGAAAACTGTGCAACGCACACTCATAGTACAGTAATTTTTTGAATTCTTTCACCAAATTGTTAACATAGGCATTTTGAGACCTCTGCTCATGAACAGTGGCACTATGATTTTCTTAATCAGTCCCAAACATTGATTTCCCACTGCGAGTGCACCATTGTGCGCCAGATGTGCAAAACCACATTTCAGGCAGGATTTGAAAAATGACAGCTGTACTGTTCATAAGGAGGTGTGCAAAAATGGCAATGTTGAAAATCTGAAGTAAAAATATTAAAAATTCTCACAGTTACAGCTGTGTGTGGAAACTGCGTAACACACACTCATAACATAGCCATTTTGTGGAATTTTGTCACCAAATTTTCAACGTAGGTATTTTGGGACCTCTGCCCATGAACAGTGTTACTGTGATTTTGTTACTCTGTCCTGAACATTGTTTTCCTACAGTGACTGCGCCATTGTGCGCTGGATGTACAAAAACTTATTTTGGGCAGGATGTAGAAAATGATAGCTACACCGTTCATAAGGAGGTGTGAAAAAATAGCAATGCTGAACATCTGGAGTAAAAATATTAAAAATTCTCAAAGTTACGAGCATGCGTGGAAACTGCGCAATGCACACTCGTAACACAGTCATTTTTTGGAATTTTTTTACCAAATTTGCAACAAAGGCTTTTTGGGAGCCCACCTCATGAACAGTGACACTGTCGTTTCGTTAATTGGTTCCAAAGGGAGATTCCATGCAGTGACCGCGAAATCACCTTTCAGGACTGAATAGCGAGATTACAGTGACTGAATTCATGAGGTGGGGTCCCAAGAACCACATGTTGAAAATTTGGTGCCAAAATTCACAAAAGTAGCTGAGATATGCACCAAAGTTGAAAAAAACTAATTTATTCCATTATACAGCTTACCTGCATTTCTTCAGTTTGCGGTCGGCTTTTAAGAGTGCAGATGTGTTCCCGGTCCACCGAAGATCATCGCACCAGGCTCCGGAGGTAAGTATGGGGTGGGGGCATGGGGGGGAGGTAGAGTACGCAGAGGGTAGGAACAGTTTGAGGGAGGGGCACCGGACAAGTCAAGGGACTGTTGTCTCATTTTTCAGGTAAAAAAAAAACAAAAAACATATAGACAACATGGGTTGGTTTTCTTATTTTGCAGGTGTGTTTTGGCACACTGGGGTGGCTGTGCCGCTAACCTGAATTATGTTCCACAAGCACAATAGAATAAATAAACGTGTCCCACACATGCAAAGATTTAATAAATAAAATTTATTTTCTACCCCCACACAAAAACAAATAATAAAATCTCTCTGCTATGGAAACACGGTCCCGTAATACTGCTTTCTGCTGAAGCCCCACCCTCCACAAGAAATTAACCAATAAAAAGACACGTTGCCCACACATAAACCATGATCAACCAATCCACTTATGTCCTCACCAACCAATCATATCTACAGTACACAGTCACACAACTCTAAAGCACCAAACAATGGAAACAAACACCTTGCAAATATAAACCAATAGGAAATTACAAACAGAAATCATTCATAGAAACATAGAAACATAGAAGTTGATGGGAGATAAGGACTGCAAGGCCCATCCAGTCTGCCCATTTCTTTTTCAACCTTATAAATGTGCCATCAGCCTTTGCTCTGTCAGTGGCCTATCTATTCATACTCATCTGTATTACTCCCTTATGCCTATCCCATGCCTGTTTGAAGCCCTGCATTGTATTCATAGCCACCACTTCCTGAGGTAGGCCATTCCATGCATCCACCACCCTTTCTGTGAAAAAGAATTTCCTCACATTCCCCCTTAATTGGCCTCCCTCTAGTCTCATGCTGTGTCCTCTTATCCTGCTATCTTTCTTATATTTAAACATGTTAGACTCTTTCACCTTGTTAATGCCCTTAAGGTGTTTGAATGCCTCGATCATATCACCTCTGTCCCTCCTTTGCTCAAGGGTATACATATTGAGCTCTGTTAATCTGTCCTTATATGTCTTCTGATGCAGTCCCTGCACCATTTTGGTTGCCCTTCTCTGGACTGCCCCAATTTGGTTAATGTCCTTGTGAAGGTGTGGCCTCCAGTACTGCACGCAGTACTCCAGATGGGGCCTAACCAGTGTCTTGTAAAGAGGGATGATTATTACCTCCCTCTTACGACTTGTGATACCCCTACTAATACACCCTAACACCCCCCTAGCCTTACCTACTGCTTTAGAGGTCTGCTTGGATGATTTCAGGTCATCGGTGATGATGATGCCAAAGTCTCTTTCTTCCTTTGCGACTGCCATCAACTCCCCTCCCAGCCTATAGGTGGCTTCAGGGTTTCTCTTCCCTATGTGCATGATCTTGCACTTCTTTGCATTAAATCCCAGTTGCCACTCTTCTGACCATTTTGCTAGTTTATCCAGATCTCTTCTCATTCTGCCCACCCCATCTGGATCATCTACTCTGTTGCAGATCTTGGTGTCATCTGCAAACAGACAAGCCTTAACCTCTAGTCCATCTGCAATGTCACTAATGAAGATATTGAAGAGGACTGGCCCCAGGACTGATCCCTGAAGTACCCCACTTGTGACTTGCATCTCTTCTGACTGTATACCATTTACCATCACTCTCTGTTTTCTGCCCATCAACCAGTTTGCCACCCAGTTGACCAACGTCTGACCCACCCCGAGCAGACCCAGCTTATTTATCAATCTTCTATGTGGAACAGTGTCGAAAGCTTTGCTGAAGTCAAGGTAGGCGACATCAACTGCTCCCCCTTGGTCCACCACTCTGGTTTCCCAGTCAAAGAAATCTATGAGATCAGTTTGACAGGACCTTCCTTTTGTAAACCCATGCTGTCTTGGATCCTGTGCCCCTATGGATTCCAGGTGTTGCACTATCCTTTCCTTAAGGATTGCCTCCATAATCTTGCCCACTACTGAGGTAAGACTGACTGGTCTGTAGTTCCCTGCCTCCTCCCTGCTACCACTCTTGTGGAGCAGGATCACATGAGCCTTTCTCCAGTCTTCTGGGACCTCCCTGTGCTCAGAGACTCACTAAACAGTTCTGCTAATGGCTCTGCTAGTTCCACCCTTAGCTCCTTAGGTACCCCTGCGATGTATGCCGTCAGGTCCCATTGCCTTGTCCACCCTGAGCTTAGCAAGCTCTTGTAGGACCCTTTCTTTTGTGAAGGGAGTAGTGCTCACCTCCCTCCCCCCTGTGTCCATGGTGCTGAGCTGTGGGCCCTGCCCTACCTTATCTTCAGTAAATACTGAGCAAAAGTATCTATTTAGGATAGATGCTTTTACAGGGTCATCCTCCTCACATGCCCCCTTTTCTCCTTTAAGCTTAGCAATACCCCCTCTGGACTTTCTCCTTTCACTAATGTATCTATAGAAAGTCTTGTCACCTTCTTTTACTGTTCGTGCTAGTGTTTCCTCAGTTTGGGACTTTCCTGCTTACTGCCTTCCCTGCTTCCCTTAGGGCAGTTTGGTATGCCTCCCTATCTTCATCCTACTGTGTTCCCTTATATTTCCTGAAGGCCAGCCTTTTGGCTCTGACCTTTTCTGCTACTGTATTTGAGAACCAAAGTGGCTTCCTTCTTCTTTTGCACTTCCTTTTCTGTCTAACACAATGGGATGTTGCTTCAAGTATTGCATCCTTAATGCTGCCCACTTTGCCTGTACCCCCTCACCTGTGTTTCTTTTTGCCAGGGCTAGCTTAACTCTGTTGGCCATCTTATCAAAGTCAGCTTCTCTGAAGTCCCATATTTTGTCTTGGAATGGGATGATTTAGATGTAGTGGCCAAATTGAACCATACCATGTGATGGTCACTGGCCCCCAGGTGACCTTCTACCTGGAGATCTGTGATCCCTTCCCTGTTAGTCAGTACTAGATCTAGGATAGCCCTGTCTCTTGTGAGTTGTTGTACCAGTTGTTTGAGGCCCTCCCCCTGCAGGGAATCCACCAAGTGTCTAGTTCTGGCAGATGTTCCCGCTGGTATTGACCAATCTGTATCTGGCATGTTGAAGTCTCCCATTATCAGAACCTCCCCTTTAGCTGTCATGTTGTGTATATCTTCTAACAGTAATGTGCCTATGTCCTTCCCCTGGTCTGGAGGCCTGTAGACAACCCCAGTTCTTATGGCTGTCCTATTTCCTGTTTCCAGGGTGACCCACAGTTCTTCTGGCTCATTATGTGTATTCTGAATTTCTGTAGCTTTGATATTTTCATTGACATACAGGGCCACTCCACCCCCCCTTTATGCACCTCAGTCTCTTCTGAACAGTACATAGCCAGGTACTGAAGTCTCCCAAGTGTGGTTACTGTAAACCACATCTCACTAATTGCTACTATGTCCAGCTTAGCCTCTGACATTATTGACTGCAGGTTTGGGATCTTATTTCCCAGGCTGTGACCATTTGTGTACATGATTTTCCATTGGCCAGATTTCAGTGTGTTAGTTGTTGGGTGAGCTTTGGCATTTTCCCTGTGTGCCGTATGGAGAGACGGACCTTTTTTCTTACCTGGTGATGCAAATGAACTGCAAACATGCTGAATCCTTGTTTGACCACTAGCTGAGGGAGGAGGGGTGTTCTTCCTATTCGACGTATGCGGTGCTGCACCCCTCTCCCCATTTGCTAGTTTAAATATTCTGCAAAGACGTCAAACTTCTGCCCCAATGCACTGACTCCCTCCTTAGTTAGATGCAGTCCATCAAATTTAAAGAACTTTCACTCCCAGAACTGTTGCCAGTTCCCTACAAATCTGTGTCCTTTTTCCTGGCACCAGCCCATTAGTCACATGTTTAGCTCCCCTATCTCCCCTTCTCTGACCTTCCGTCCATCTGCCCCCCCCCCCAGACTGACAGGATCTCAGAGAAGGAGATGCCGGATGAAACAGATGATAGTTTTTTACCCAGCCTGGTCAGGTGTTCCTTGGTCTCCACAACTGACTGGCTGGCGAGATCATTAGTCCCTATGCGTACCAGGACGTCAATGTTTTCTCTTGCTTTGTGAACAATTTTAGCAATGCAGTCAGTGTCTCTCCAAGCTGATGTACCTGGGAGACATCTGACCATTACTCCTGGCTGGAGATGGGTATCAACTCCCCGAATCATGGAGTCTCCTATGATCAGAAGTTTTTTGGATTTCCTTTTTGCTTTTTTTGTTTTGGTTCCTGATTTGAGCGAGTTTTGTTGTGCTAGCTCCTGTGCTGCAGTGTCCTGCTCTGCAGTGTCCTCTGCCCCTTTGTTTGATTTTGGAGATAGAAGCAGATACCTGTTTGTAGTTTTTATATGGTTTTGGTTTATATGGTTAAATGGTCATTCATGAAACTGCAGCACTATCGTGCACAGCCACACACACAAGAAATAACACCACAGAAACCAGACAAATTTACCGAAAGGAAATGCAATAAAACAACCAAAAACACACTCCTGCCCTATTGTATAAATTGAACACATGATGGGCAGGAATGAAATAAGGCAAATATCAACAAATGTGAACAGTGACCTCAGGATACTTTCACTCATGGCTCCGCTACGCTCTGCCACTCGCGAGTATTCTGAGGTCACTGTTCACTCATGTTGATATTTGCTATATTCCACTCCTGCATATCATGTATCCCGTATTTATTTGACAGCACTCTGTGGCCAATACATCTTAAAAGGGTTTATTCATATGAAACTAGAAGGGACCTGTTTTAAGAGTCCTTGGTTATATAGATTTGTACATCACCTGTAAAAATAGATTGTGCAAGATATCTATGTTATCTTGGCACCCAATGTACAAGATAGCATGTTATCTTGCAAGTTGGATGTGTCAAAAGCATTATCTTGAAGGTTGGGAACATCACAGTGGATTACTGAAAAATCAGAGCAGTTTTCACCACCATAGCCTCAGAGCTTACAAATGAATCACCACATCCTGGTGCAAGGTCCACTCATGTGCTGTCTTTCCCACCTGCTAGCACCCTTCATCTGATTGTCCTCTGCCACAATGTGGACTGCAAGCAGATCTACCTGCAGCTTTTGTATGAGGGACCAGGTTTGGAGCGCCTCCTGATACAGGGTAAAGGAGTGCACCCCACCTTGTTTGTTCAGGTAGAACTAGGTAGCCATGTTGACAGTGCTGATTTACATAACCTGACCCCTGATCAGCAAAGCAAAATCCATCGGTGCCAGCCACACTGCCCAGAGCTCCAGAATGTTGATATGCTGCCAGGCCTCGTTCAGTGGTCAAAACCCTTGAGCTCTGTGGTCCAACAGATGAACACCCTGCTCCTCCAATGATGTGTCCATCATCAATGCAAGGCAGGACTCAACCCCAGACAAAAGGAATTTCCTCCAAGAGGTTCTGGGGACATAGCTGATATTCAGTGGTGTCTTGTATCAGCTGCTTCACCTGAATCAGATGGTCTAGGTGGTTGAGGTACTAGGAGCACTGGTGCCCCAGATCCTATTAAAGAGAAGCAGTTAAATCTTTACACAAATAGCTAATTTTTTTAAACATCGTTTTCAATTTGTGTAAGCATACAAATAGTACATTTCATGCATTGTACTTTGTAAGCTAAATGAACACAGATGTACATCTGTACTTACAGAAACCGCATGGACACAATCCAGCAGACTGTAATACTTACAGTGCATGAACGTTTTACACTATCTTCAGTCACAGATAACAGATTCCTAATTATGAGAGAGAACAGACAATAACATGGCTTACATTTTGTCAGTGGACCTCCGAAGCTTGCTTCCCGTGTCTACACAATCTTCATTTCTACCCATGCCCTGTGATTCTAGTCCTGCCCCTAACACTGTATGCCCTTACCCTGAATGGGTGCCCAGTTGTAAGGCTGTTACGATTAGACTCCATATATCTTCAAATTTCCCTGCTTCTCCATTTGCTAGCAATTGGGCTTTTCTAGCCTCATACAGATTTTGTGGCTTGTGTGTCATGGGTGGGGGGGTACAAATAGCTAATTTAAGAGTTATGACTAGTAAACTATTACTGTATAAATCAAATATGCAAAGGGCTGACTTAATACTCAGTTTATTATCACTTGTGAGGGGCAGGACTTTAATAACTCATGAGTGATGGCCTAGCCCCTTCACACTTGAAGATGACTTGCACATCTGTCTGTCTTTATGATGTGGGGGGTCAAGTGGTTCCACTGCTACCTTTTGGGTAAGCTACAGTTGGTCCAGGTTGCTGATGCCTTATTAGCTCCTTTGCCCATCAAGTCCAGTGTCCCCCAGGGCTCCATCCACGGCCCAGTACTTTTCTCCATCTTCTTAAATGATCTACTTTGCACCTGTGTGTACTCACACATACACATGTATGCTAATGATAGAGTTCTGTTTGCTTCTGATGTTTCAGTCCCTCAGCTGTAATAGTCACTCCAGCTTGACTTTGACAATGTCCTTCTCTGTTTCCGCTTAAACCTGCTCTCAGTACATGCCAAAAAAACTGTCTCCCTGACTTTTGACACTAACCAGAGATGATAAAGGCTCCAATATACCCCGTCTTCAAATCTCTGGATGGCAACCTGCTTGAAGAGGTACCCACTTCAAGTACTTAGAGGTGTGGCCAGACCAGAATCTGCATTTGCACCCCTCAGCTTTTCCACCCACATTGACACCATACTTAAGAAACTTATCACTAAGCTTGGTGTGCTGTACCAGAACAAATCCTGCCTTCCTCTCCCAGTCCATCAAGAGATCATCCTTTAGATGATTTTGTTGGTGTTTAACTATGCAGATATAGTCTACAGCAGTGCCCCAAAGTCTACATTTGCCTAGCCGAACCACATTTTTCATTTCTTCTGCTACTTCAGCCTTAGTGCTCCATTCCTCAGTCATCACTGCTCTCTCTCTCTCTGTTAATCTTTCCTTCCTCTCCTTTGAGGTCTGGTGTCTCTCACACCATTCTTCTGTCTTGGCCAAATACTGGCTTGCCACTGTTCCCCCTTAGCTCTCTTCTCTCCCCTCTCCTTAACCATTGGTATAGAAATGCATACCAAGTAAGCCACAGCTCACAAATTGATTAGAGATGGAGGAGGTATTCTGGGCTCTGACCATCGATTTTGATTACTCCTACTGTCTGTTACCCACCCTTACTGGTGTTATAAGATAAATGTTAAGCTCTGTTGGAATTTAACATAATGTTAAATTCATAAAACTAAGTACTGCTGTATTGCTTTGCTCTTTTATGCAGTTCCTGAAGTACAATATGGGATACGAGGGCCTGGATAACAAATATGGACACGTCTACAATGGGGGGGGGGGGGGCAGCAAAGTGGCACCAAAGGGTTCTGACTTGCAAATGCTATTTTCCTGGTTACACCACTATTCGTAACCTCACCATCTCGTTCCTTTCATAGCCCTCATAATAAATCTGTCATAGGCCACACCACTTTTCTTATCCACCTTCCAACACTGTGTAACAACCTCCCTTCATCCATCCACCTTTCTCTCTCCCTGCACACTCTCAAACCACTCTTACTGACACGTTTCTCAAAAGCATGCACCCGCAGTTAACTTTCTTCCTCTTGTTGCCACATTACAACTCATTGCATATCTCCCTCACCACCTCTATTTAACCATTTTGTCTCTTACTCTACCGTAGGTTAAGGCTCAGTGTGCTCAGTCATTTGAATTTTACATCACCATGATTCTTTAAAGTTTTTTTTTTTTTTTTTTTACCAGAAGTGGCACACTAAGCTGAAAGCTTGTTTACAGGTGTGACCTGGGAGCACAAGGAAGGTAAGTGACTTGCTCAGGGTCACACAGTATGCAAGTGGGGGCTGTGAGATTCAAACCCAGGTCTACAGATTTACAGCTCAGAGTCTTAAACCACTATGTTATACTTCCCCCTAAAATTCTGTTCCAAATATGTTGCCATCCACTGGTGGCATGCTTCCCTAGCTCTCATCCTGGCTACCTCCACCCTTAACCAATGTACTTTAAACACATTTTGTATGGTTTTTGCTTTCTCTGGAACTTTTTTCTTCTACCTTGCTTTTATTGGTCATGAACATGCACCCATTGTTGTCACTATTTGTTATTGCTGTTTCATTCTCTGCTGTATCCCCTCCCACTGGTCACATCTGGTACTGAGCTCTGGCTCAGTGTGTCTAGCCTGAACACCAAATTTTATATATAAAGCCTGAAGGTTGAGTGGCCTTATCTAATTCCGCCCCCCAGGTGAGTATATGGCTTTGTATGCCAGACATATCCATCATTTATTTTATATAATACATGACTTTTTTATTGTACCTGCTGTGTGGGGGCAGGTTGGTTTTCCGGTGAGCAGTGGTCAGGGCGCAGGGCCATTTTTGGGTTGGCCTTGTCCCTTTCTGCCCCCATGTGTTTCCATAATGCAGTGGTGCTGTGACAGTGGGCTTTTTTTAGGTCTGTTGCTTTTTTGTTGTGTTGGGTGACCCCTATATAGGGAGGCATGCCCAGGGTGCTCCGGCCCTTAGTTTACTGGTGGAGTGTGGCATGCAGCTCATGTGTACAGTAGGGAATGGCATCTTCAGTTGGGAGTGGTATGTGGCATCACTGGTGATGGATTATGTGGTCGGGAGTGGTGTCAGTTGTCAAAGCCCAGGTGGAGCAGCATGGAGAGGGCAGCAGCAGCAGCGTGGACACGTGGCATTCAAGAGGAGAGCTGGAGCATCAATGGAGGCTGCTGGTGAGTATTTGGAAAGAGGTTCTTATGTTTTCTTGCAACCAGCCTCCACCTATGAATTATATTGCAGGTCTTGAGGATGAGACAGAGGGTTGCCTCAAACTGTTTTTTTTTATTGCAGGTCTCCAGTGGGGGGTGTGGGGGCAGAAGGTTGCCTCCAACTGTCTTTCTTTATTGCAAGTCTTTGGGAGGGTGGAGTTTGTTCACATGATATACATGCTGTACTCCTCTGGAAGCACACTGATGTCCCTCCTGAGGTATACAACTTCAGTTGGGATGTATACAGCTGTAATTGGGAGGACTATTTTGGTGAAGTACACAGGAAAACATACAGTAATGTTTCCTGGCACCATGTATTAAAAAAAAAATATATATATATATATATATATAATGCTCCCTCATTTATCCACCAGTCTCTGTACATCCTAAATTTTGATGGATAAAAGAGGGTGGCAGTTAAAGGAGGAAATAACATTGCTGGAAGATGGGATAGGAGTTAACACTGGCAGTAAGCAAGGGTGGCAGATGGGGGAGGATAAATGAGGGAACACTGTATTATAGTAGTGCAGTAGCACCACTATAGTTAGGGTTGAACATGATTTTCTATGTTAAACCCCAAATTTTGCAGTTTAATAGCTTTGGAACCATTCAATGGATTTGCATGAAATTCTGCAGGTACAGTCTCAGGGACAAGGTCTCCTGACTTGCCAAGTTTCTTACTAGTCAGATGTGTGAATTCCAAGATCTGGATAGTGAAAGAAGTGAAAACAAATCTGCTTTTTTTTGGGTTTTTTTTTGTTATAACTTAGCACCCAGTGCCCACACAGTTTGGAATTTTGCTCTGAAAATGTCAGGCTAGAAAGAGCTTGGGCCACAGTGGTTCCTTTCTCTGGTTTGGTGAAAAAAAAATAGAAATTTTGGTTTTGAGCATGCTCAGTACAGTCTTTTGGATAGCTCCTGGAACAAAAAAAAGATTCTTTTTCATATGGGGGTAATTCTTTTTCATGAGAAGAAATTCTTTTTTCATATGGCCACCATCTTATTTCCTTTTTTTTTTTCAAATAATTTTTTTTTGGAAACCCGTAAAAATTAGATTCTGCCTAGACACCAACACATGTATCTCGCTAATCAGGACCCACTTAGGTGGATTCTGGATATAACGTTTGGAAAAAGTACCCAGAAATGTGTTTTTATACATTTTAAAACTCTTTTTTGTGACTCAATTTTCCTTTTTCATATGGCCATAAGAAAAAAGGAATTGGGTCATATGAAAAAGTGTCAGTGGCTCAGTAGGTAGCACACTCGCCTCTGAGGCTGGGAGATCAGAGGGCTGTGGGTTCAGTTCCCACATCTGGCACTTGGGTTAATATCCCAGTACTGACACTGTTGTACAGCATGAGAGGGGTGCTGCACTTCTGAGGTGCCGTCTTTCAGATGAGATGTTAAACCGAGGTCCCATCTGCCTGGATTGGTGGTAGCTCAGGTGGATGTTAAAGATCCCATAGCACTTATCGAAAAGAGTAGGGGAATTTCCCTGGTGTCCTGGCCAAATTTCCCTCATTCACTATAAATACCACCAACAGCTTAATCTGGTTCAAAGTCAGTTGGCATTCATCTGTATCCCCCTCCCCCGGGTCATGCCTGAAAATAGGCAGGATTTGTCTAGTGCACTTACCCGGTCAACAAAAGCTAAATAAATAAAAAAAAATAAAAAAATAAAAAAAGGATCCCTTCATACGAAAAAAGAATGTGGACAGGTTTTTTTCAGATTCTTTTTTCATATGAAGGCATCCTTTTTACTCCTCATACCCTCTCTGTAACACTGTTTCCCATTCCCTCTCCATTCCTTATAGAAAATCTACTGCTGGTCAATCTGCTTTTTCTTACCGCTTTCCTAAGCTTTGGTCCTCCCTTCCCCTGTCAGTTCAATCTGCCTCTTCTCCTCCCTCTTTAAGGTCTCTTCTTAATGACTTTTGTTATCCTGCATGCAGCTGTATATGACCCTTTCCTTTCATACACCCTTCGGTAGTTGCCCTGTTTATGCTTTCCCTCTTTTTCTTTCCCCCCATCTTTACATATTACAATGTGTATTCTACATGTGCTAATTTGCCTCTAAAATTTATGGATATGTTTCTCATGGCAATATGTATTGTTTTGGACTACTTTTTAGTAACGTTATTGTTTATATATTTTCCCTCTCCCCTTCCCCCAGGATGCATCTGAAAATGAGCTTTTATCAACTCAGTATGTCTTTCCTGGTTAAACTTTCATTGGACCAACATAGATGTTACAAACATCTACGTATGTAACATATATGTTGGTCCAAAAAAGGGTATCAAATCATCTTTTTTTCTGGATCTTTTGTTACAAGGACCAATATAGCAACATTTATATTTTTTCCTGGTTAAACTTTGAAAAAGATAAATGAACAAAACAACCTCACAGAAAAGGATACCGTCATACAAAAAGAATCTGAAAAAAACTACGTCCAAATTCTTTTACTGTATGAAGGCATCTTTTTTTGTATGAATGAAGAAACCTCACAAAAAAAGGATCCCTTCATACATAAAAAGAATCTGAAAAAACTAAGTCCAAAATGGTTTTTCATATGAAGACATCCTGTTTTGTGAGTTTTTTTGTTCATACAAAAAAGGATGCCTTCATATAAAAAAAAAAAATTGACTTTTTTTCAGATTCCATTTTCGGATGAATGGATCCTTTTCATGTGAATGAACAATATCATGGAAAAGGATCCCTTCATACAAAAAAATAATTTGGACTTAGTTTTTTTCACATCCTTTTTTCGTATGAAGGAATCACTTTTTGTGAGGTTGTCTCATTCATTCAAAAAAGGATCCCTTCATATGAAAAATAATTTGAGCTGGGTTTTTTCCATATTTCAACTTCAACAAGCAATAACTCCCTCAATATTTGCAGTTAAGGGACAGTCTGTATAGCCAAACAAAGGCCTTACAGAGTACTACAAGAATAACACATACTACAACCCCCCCAAAAATTTTTTGGGGCTGTATAAAAAAACGTAAAAATTAAAAAAATCTAAATCCCCATGAGGTAACATTGGAAGTTTAGCAAGCCATACAACAAAGTAAATAAATAACTTTTTGGGAGAAGTGGAAGCAAATGGATATGTTGGGATCTGCGTGAATGAGAATATGATTATACTATCTCAAACAATAAGGAAATTCTTTGTAAAAAATTTTGTTAATGCGCCAGTTAGGGTTCAGATTATACCCACAAAAGTAGGAAAATGTACTCCCTACCCCCATCCAGCAGGCAGCAAAGGGAAAAACCATTATGGTTTCCCCTCTCCTGAATCTTTATAAATCAGGTCTGGGTGTTCCTTGGGGTTGTCAGCCCTAATGCTCACACCATTTTCCTATAGTCTGCACATCTCATCTTTTTTACTGATAGACTAGGGTAAGCATTATGGTTGACAACCCCAAGAAACACACCTGGTCTGATTTATGAAGACTCAGGAGAGGAGAAACCATCATGTTTTTTTTTTTTCCTTTTGCTGCCTTCAGGGTGGGGGTGGGTGTTAGGGTTGGAAACCCCAACACCTCATTTCCTTACTTTTGTTGGTGTAATCTGAACCCTAACTGGTGCACTAATGAAGTTTTTATTGCAAAGAATGTACATGCATGTATATGGAATACGTAATGGGCTGCATTAAAATAAATGACTTATTTTAAATTACTGGTTATGTCCTTTATTGATGTCATGAGTGGCAGAGCCACAAATGAGGTCTATAGAAGTCATATCCAGTCATTGACTTAAAATTAATGAAAATAAAAAGACATTGTTTTAAAAGGATAAAAAAAATAAGACCTATTATTAAAATATGTTACCATTTTAACTCTGAAGACAAAAAATAGTCCATATTCTGGTAACTAGTGGGTAGCTAAAGCAATAAAGAACAAGTAAAAACAAGCATTTGTCAATGCCGAATGTTACTTGCTTATATGTGCTGTTTAGGCATTTGGAAGTGATAGTTCCATGCCTTCCTCCCAAGACATCCACTGTGTCTTTCTGTTCAGTATTCAGAGAAGAGTGGGAGGGGCAAGGGCCACTGCAGTATAGCAGTTGCCAAGGGGGTGAAGAGGTGGACAATAGTCCATTCAAAGGCAAAAGAGTCCTGCAGGAGCTCATTAAATTGAAGGTGGACAAAGCGATGGAACCAGATGGCATATGCCCAAGGATATTAACAGAACCACGAAGGGAAATAGCAGTACCTCTGGCAGCCATGTTCACTGAGTCATTCAACATGAGTGAACTGGAGGAGGGCACATGTGGTCCCTCTACACAAGTCTGGCAGCAGGGAGGAGGCAGGGACAATAGGCCATTCAGCCTCACCTCAGTAGTGGGGAAGATCATGGAGACATTGCTTAAAGAAAGGATAGTGGGGCATCTAGATGCCATCGGAGCCCAGGACCATAGACAATAAGGATTCACAGTGGGGACATCATGTCAGATAAATCTGGTTGATTTCTTTGACTGGGTGACAAAGGAAGTGAATCAGGGTGGGGCAGTGGACAACGCATATCTTGATTTCAGCAAAGCCTTTGACACCATCCCATATAGGAGGCTGATAAACTAGCTGGGTAGGCTGGGCATGGGGGAAAGGGTGGTAAATTGGGTTAGAAACTGGCTAACAGACAGGAGGCAGAGAGTGGTGGTAAATGGTGTGCAGTCTAGGGAGAGGGGGCGACCAGTGGGGTGCTGCAGGGATCGGTCCTGGGGCCAGTTCTGCTCAATGTCTTCATTAGTAATATTGCCGAACATCTGAAGGAAAATTTTTCACCAAATTTTCAACATAGCCATTTTAAGATCTCTGCTCATCAACAGTGTCACTGTGATTTTCTTAATCTGTCCCAAACATTGATTGCACGCACCGAATGCGCCATTGTGCACTACATGCACAGAAACACATTTTGGGTGATATGTGAAAAATGGCAGCTGTACTGCTCATAAAGAGGTGTGGTAAAATGGCAATGTTGAAAATCTGGAGTGCAAATATTAAAAATTCGCGAGCTTACTGCGCAACGCACGCTCGTAAAACAGTCATTTTTAGGGATTTTTTCACCAAATTTTCAACATAGCCATTTTAAGACCTCTTCTCATGAATGGTGTCACTGTGATTTTCTTAATGTGTCCCATACATTGATTTCGCACACCGACTGCGCCATTGTGTGCTACATGGGTGGAAACACATTTTGGATGAGATGTGAAAAATGACAGCTGTACTGTTCAAAAGGAGGTGTGGTAAAATGGTAATGTTGAAAATCTGGAGTGAAAATATTGAAAATTCACGAACATATGGCGTGCATAGGAACCTTCTTGTAGCGCGTACTAAGTAAAACAGTCATTTTAGGAATTTCTCTCGAATTTTCAACATAGACTTTTTGAGAGCCCACCTCATGAATACTGGCAGTGTCATTTCATTAATCAGTCTCAAAAGGTGATTTCATGCAGTGACCGTGAAATCACCCTTCGGGCCTGATTAACGACATAACAGTGCAAGAATTCATGAGGAGGGGTCCCAAAAACCCCATGTTGAAAATTTGGGCCCAAAATTCACAAAAATGCCTGAGATATGCAACAAAGTTTAAAAAACCCTATCTATCCCATTATGCAGCTTACCGGCATTTCCTCAGTTTACGGTCGGCTTTGAAGAGTGCAGATGTGTTCCCAGTCCACTGAAGATCGTCGCGCCGAGGTCCCGAGTTAAGTATGGAGTGGGGGGGTAAGGAGGCAGGGTGCGCAGTGGGTGGGTGCGGGTTGTGGAAAGGGGGCAGGAAGAAGCGCCGAGGGACAGTTTTTGTATTTACAGGTTTTTTTTTTACTAAGATTACGAGGGATGAAGACTATGAGGGACGTTTGCAACACTGGGGTGGGCTCCCAGCATGGCAGCTGGAAGACTGTTGGGGGGGGCTGGAGCCGACGGGGCATTGGGCACCCCCATCGGCCATAACATCAATTTGCCACGCTGGGGTGGGCTCCAGCATGGCACCTGGATGCTGGGGCATGGAGCCAGCGGGATTGGGCACTCCCGTCGGCCCATACAGTGTGGGGGGGAAGGGGAAGGTGCATGAGCACGCAGTGTGTGTGCATGCGCATGTGTGTGTGTGGAGGGTGAGTTCTGCTCACTCAAGCAGAGCTCTCCCATTCAACTGTATGCCACTGCAATTTCAACTTGTCATAGACAGCTGCAGCAGTGATTGGGGAACTGGGGCTGCATCTGCAAACACACCGACTGCATTGGAAGACGGGTGCCACACCTTCGAAAATTTGGATGATGGCACTATGTTTCTTGCACATGCGTGCAAGCAACATAATAATGTGTGGCATGCAGTGTTATATATAAAAAAATTGTTACCTTATTTGCATTGCAAATCAGTACCGGTACAGACAGAATTTTAATGGAAATGTGCTCATAACATTTGAACCTGCCAGGTTGTTATTGTTTTTTTCGGCGGGGAGGGTGTAGACTTCTCCTGAAAACACCTATATCAGATTCAAATATAAGTGCTTTTATGAGCTTCAGGAATATATTTAAGCAGTTAGGGTCTGCCTTTCCCTATGTAACTCTGTTCTATCCCCTTTTCTCTTTTTATTTATATAGTAGTATTACATAGTAACATAGTAATTGACAGCAGATAAGGACCGCAAGGCCCATCCAGTCTGCTCACACTCCCTATGTACATCAGCTGCCACCGACCCTGCTTGGTCAGGGGCTGCAGCCTCTCCTTCCCACCTCTAGGGTTCCCTTATGCTTATCCCATGCATGTTTGAATCCCCCAACTGTGGTGGCTCCCACCACCTACTGGGGCAGGCTATTCCATGCATCCACTACCCGTTCCAGGAAGAAAAACTTCCTCACGTTCCCTTTAGCCTGCCCCCTCCAATCTCATATCATGCCCCCTTGTCCTTGTACATCTTTGAACCCTGTAGATAGATTACTGTTGGTAGGTGACTTTAACCTACCCATTATAGACTGGGTGAGTGAGCAAGGAAGTAGCATCATTGATAAGAAATATCTGGATATCATGGATCAAGTGGGACTCGAACAGTTGGTCCATGATAGTACTAGAGGACCTAGAATCCTTGACTTAGTTCTCACTAACATGGGAAACTCAGTTAATAATGTCCTGGTTAATAGCCCCTTAGGTAACAGTGATCACTATTCAGTCCACTTTAGCATCAGTGAACCTCTAATTACCAAAACATCCGGCACCACAACTGAGTTAAATTTTAGTAGAGCTGACTTCCCTGGTATTAGAAACCAACTTTTACTCTGGGACTGGGAAAATGATTTCAAAGGCGCAACTGTACAGGGCATGTGGGATTTGTTGCTATCTAAAGTAGTATGTTTTGTTAAAAAATATATAGCTAGTGTTCCTAAATACAATACCAATAAGAATAAAAAAAACTGCTTGATTGAATGCTTTGATTAGAAGATTAATAAATAGGAAAAGCAGGATGTGCACAAAACTAAAATAAAACTAAATCAACTGTGATTTATGAAGCCTGCAGAGACTGTGTCAAGGAAGTTAAAGTAAAATCAAGAAAGCAAAGGCACAGTTTGAAGTGGAGCTAGCAAATAAAGTGCAGGATAGTGAAAAATCATTCTTCTCTTACATTAACAACATGAAAACAGGCCACAGTATGATAGACCCATTTTCGAATGAACCAGGACAGACGGCTACTACCACAGAAATGGTTGATATTCAGAATAGGTATTTTTGCTCAGTCTATAATAACTGTAATCCCATATTACATAGTGGCAAGGAGGCATCCAGGTCTGGGGAAATAATTATTGACCCCAATGATGTTTTTGACCGTCTCAGTAAGCTAGATATTAACAAATCACCCGTCCCCGAGGGCTTACATCCTAGAGTCCTACAGGAACTGGCAGATGTATTGGCTTTCCCAATAATGGTATTTTCCAGACCACACTTGACACAGGAACAGTACCCTCAGACTGGAAAACTGCCATAACAGTCCCTGTTCTAAAAAAAGGGCCCAAATCAAAACCTGATAACTTTAGGTCCATAAATTTAACTTCCCTGGTAGGGAAGCTTATGGAAAGGTTAGTCAAGGATCTCATCTTGGACTTTCTAATGACTTATGATCTGGTTGACCCTGTACAACATGGGTTAACAAAATCCAGATTCTGCCAAACAAACATGTTAGCTTTTTATGAGAATGTCAACAAAGAGTTGGACCTTGGGAATTCAGTCAATGTGGTTTATATGGATTTCGCTAAGGTGTTTGACAAGCTGCCTCACATGGAACTATTAACCGTATTAGAGGCGATTAACCTGAATGACAATATTTGTAACTGGGTATCAGCATGGCTGCAGGGGAGGCAACAAAGGGTGACCATAAACGGGGTACTTTCTGAGTAGGCTCCTATCACTAGTGGGGTACTCCAGGGCTCTGTCCTGGGACCAAGTCTCTTTAAAATTTACATATCTTCTCTAAAATTAAGTAACCCAAAAATTTGGCTTTATAAATTTGCAGATGACTGTAGACGAGGGACAGTAATAAACAATCATGAACATGCTGCATCTTTACAGGGGGCAATTGATGTGATCTCTGAGTGGACAGTATCTAACAAATTAGTCCTGAACACTGCCAAGTGCAAAGTTATGCACTTTGGTAAACACAATGGAATGGTCTCTTATAACTTGCAAATACTACACCTATTAACACCAAGGAGGAAAGAGACTTGGGGATTATGATTACTGATGATCTCAAATTTGGTTCCCATTGCAGGGCTCAGATAAAGAAAGCAAACCATAATCTGAACTGCATCTTCAGACACATAGCCAGCAGAGATGAAAAGGTACTGACTCCACTGTATGTTGCACTGGTTAGGCCCCATTTGGAGCACTGCGCGCAGATTTGATCCCCACAGAACAGGGAAGATATTAACAGGCTGGAGGGAGTACAGAGAAGATTTACCAGATCTGTAAAAGGTTTAAAGAACAAACCATATGGTGAAAGATTAGCATCCCTCAACCTTTATTCCCTTTATTACAGGAGGTTTAGGGGAGACCTATGCTTACTATATAAAATAATGGAAGATGACAAGCTACGGGTGGAGATTGGCATCCCACCCAAAATTGGATGGTGTAGCACTAGGAGGCATAATAGACAACTTCTTCACTCTAGTTGGAAACGCAACCAATGAAAGTGTTGGTTCAGTCAAAGGGTTGTGGTTCCCAGGAATGAACTTCCATTAGATGTTGTTGAAAGTCCTAGTATGAATAGCTTCAAGAACAATTTGGATAGATACTTTAGTGAGTTGACAACTCAGTTTTAACTTGGGATTATGACAAGCTTTAAAGGACAACAGTCTATTAGCTTGATTTTCTACCTATGACACCTATGATCGCCTGTTCTGAAAGATGTTGCCCACTTGCACTTTGTTTATTCCCTTTATGTACTTGAAGGTTTCTATCATATCCCCCCATTCCCAGCTCTCTTCCAGTGTATATGGTACATATTGAGGTCTTTTAATCTTTCCGTATATGTCTTCTGGTGCAAGCCCTGCGCCATCTTTATTGCCCTTCTCTGAATCACCTCCTCCCTATCTATGTCCTTACAAAGATGCAACCTCCAAAACTGTACATCATTCTCCAGATGAGACCTCACTAGTGTTTTGTATAGTGGCATTACCACCTCCCTTCTTCTGCTTGTGATACCCCTTCCTATGCACCCCAACATGCCACTGGCCCTCCCCACTGCCTTGGTGCACTGTTTGGCCACCTTTAGGTCATCTGAGATGACAATCCCTAAATCTCTTTCTTCTTTTCTGCACATTAAATTTTAATTGCCACACCCCAGACCATTCTTCCAGCTTTCCCAGGTATCGCCTCATTTTCTCGACCCCCTCTGGAGTGTCCACCCTGTTTCAGATCTTGGTATCATCTGCAAATTGGCAAACCTTCACCTCCAGTCCTTCAACAATGTTTCTTATGAAAACATTAAACAGTACTGACCCCAGGACTGATCCTTGAAGCACCCCACTGGTCACCTCCCTTTCCTCAGATTAGAGGCCATTAACCACCACCCTCTGTTTTTTGTCTCTCAGCCAGTTTTGAATCCAGTTCTCCATTTTATGGCCCACCTCCAGGCTACCCAACTTGTTAACCTGTCTTTTTTCTGTAACGATGTTGACGGCTTTACTGAAATCAAGGTAGACAATATCCCCCCCCACCCAATCCACTTCCTTCGTCACCCAGTTAAAAAAGTCTATCAGATTAGTTTGGCAAGACCTTCCTGCTGTGAACCCGTGCTGCCTTGGATCTTGTGCTTTTCTGGATTCTAAGTGCTCCACAATCCTCTCCTTAAAACATGCCTCCATTATCTTGCCTGCTACTGATGATAATAATAATGAGGCTGACCAGCCTATAGTTTCCTGATTCCTCTCTGCTTCCACTCTTGTGGAGAGGAACTACGTTCACCCTCTTCCAGTCATCTGGAACCACTCCTGTATAGAGCAACTCACTAAACAGAGCTGCCAGCAATGCTGCTGGCAGCATCCATAGTTCCTTTAGTATCCTAATATGTATACCATCTGGTCCCATTGCTTTGTCCGCCCTCAGTTTTGTGAGTTTCTTAAGGACTCTCTCTTCTATAAATGGACTGGTATCTACCTCCCTCCCCTCTATGCTTCTTATGCCCAGTTGCTGACCCTGCCCCTTCCCTCTTCAGTGAATACTGAACAGAAGTATTCATTCAGTACTGATGCTTCTTCTAGGTCCCCCTCCACCCCCACCCCTTCCTTCCCTCTGAGTCTTACAAACCCAGCCCTGACCTTCCTTTTTTCACTAATATATCTATAGAAGGTCTTGTTCCCTGTCTTAATCAACTGTGCTAAGCTTACCTCTGTTTGCGCCTTTGCGCTCCTCACTGCCTTCCCTGCTTCCCTCTGTTTATTTGGGTACACTGCTGGATCCTCAGCATTCTGCGACCTCTTGTATTTTTTGATAGCCACCTTATTTACATTTACTTTCTATGCCACCTCCCTTGAGAACCATAGTGATTTGTTCCTTCTCTTGCCTTTATGTTTCAGCCTAATGCACTGATTTGTCACCTCCACTATGGCTTCTTTTAGGTTTGTTCACCTGCTCCTCAACCCCCCTCCTGCCCCTTCCTTGCCAGGGCTTCTTTGATACCTATCTCCATCCCAACAAAGTCTGTCCTCTTGAAATCCATGACTCTCACCTTTGTGTGGCTCAACTGTGACACCGTACCAATATTAAACTGTACCGTGTGGGGGTCACTGGACCCCAGGTGATCATCCACCCGGATCTCTGTAATTCTGTCCCCACTGGTCAGAACAAGGTCCAGAATTGCTTTGTCCCTGGCAGACTCACTCACTAACTGCCTGAGGCCTGCCACCTGCAAGGATTCTATGATGTCTCGGCTCCTGGCTGTGGCAGTTATTGAGATGGTTCAATCAATGTCCAGCATATTAAAATCACCCAGCAGCAGTACCTCCCTTTTGGCTGCCATCCCATGTATTTCTTCCACCAATACCCTATCTACCTCCTCCCCCTGTGCTGGAGACCTGTAGATCACTCCTGTGCGAATTGCCATGCTGCTACCTGGCTCAAGTGTGACCCACAGTTCCTCGGTCTCCCTCTGCTTACCCTGCACTACCGTTGCTTTTATACCCTCCCTGCCATACAGGGCCACCTCTCCCCCCTTTTACCCTCCCTATCCCTCCTGAAGAGAGTGCACCTCAGTACATTTACTTCCTAGTCATGGTTTCCAGTGTATCATGTCTCGGTAACTGCCACTATGTCCAGGTTCGCCTCTGCCATCAAGGCTACCAGGTCTGGGATTTTATTTCCCAGACTGCAGGCATTAGTACACATGGCTTTCCATGTTTCGCTGCCTGTTTCCCTTGTATTTCCACTTTTGCCTTCCTGTTCCCTCTTTCTAACTCTGTTTTTTTCTCTTTTCCTGCCTCTCTTCCTCTGTTGTACCCCTTGTTACGAGTTTAGGTATATGTGTCTCCAGTGTTTCCTCCCAATCTTTCCTGCTGTCTTCTCTGTCCTGTGGGGGTGGGCTGCTTAACTCTCCCTGCCACCAACTACCACCTTCTTCCCCGGCCAGTTTAAACACTTGCTAAGGAAGCATTTAAACTACTCATTGAGGACTGCCATCCCCTCTCTGGATGGATGAAAGCCATTACCCTTGTACAGGTCCTCATCGGTCCAGGTGGGACCCCCTTCTCCAATGAAGCCAAATCCCTTCTCGCTGCGCCAGCCCTTCAACCAAGTGTTGAACTTTCTAATGTGGGGATTCCTAGCCTCTACTTTTCTGTGGACTGGCAGCACCTCCGAGAACATTACGAAGCCTGCTACCTCCCCAAGGTAGCTACCTAACTCCTTGAAGTCCCCCTGCACCTGCTCTAAGCTTGTTTTCTCCCTTGCTAGGTCATTTGTCCACAGATGGACACTGACCTCCAGTCCCCTTGCTGCTGCTATAGCAATCCTCTGGATTCACCTTCCTTACCTCCAAGCTGTGCCTCCTGGGAGTCACTTGACCTCCCACTCCACTCTACTACCTGTACCCAGATCCATTCCTTGGACTATTGAGTCCCTCACTAGGAGTGGTTTCTTCTTCCTCCTCTGGGGTCCTCTACCTCCCACCCCTGGATCTCCCTCAAGGAGGACCCGCGTATCCTCCCTGGTCTCAACCTCAGGTTCCCTTGTGGGATTTGTGCACTCCTCTAGGACAGAAAAGGAGTTTTTAAGTTGAAATGGATGGGGGATATGCCTCTGACCCCCCTCCCTCAACCTCCCTGCACCCATTGTAGTCTAGCCAACCCTCTGCCTGAGTGTCCATTGTGATACTGGCTGCGGACGTGGTGACCTCTGGTACTGCCTCCTTGTATTGCCTCCTTTCCTCATCCTGTTTCTTTTTTCTCTGTCTTTTCTCTGTCTTTCTCCACATCCAACTTATAGAATGTTTACCATGGAATACTGGGATTGAAAATTCTGCACAATTCCACTTGCAGTTCCTGTTCCAACATACTATACAGTACACACAGTTAAGAAATGGGTAGGGAAAATGCTGTGTCCTGATTGACAGGGACCCATGCATTGTGAGAACACAACTCATAGGTAAAACAAGTCTCACCAGCCATGACATAGCACCTAAAGAAATCCTTGTGACAGTCTTTAGAGCTTTCACAAATAAAAGGGCAGCCATTTTTTTCAGTTAGCTACACTAGCATAAGGTTTATAAAAAAAATCAAGAATTACCTCATATGGACATTCTCACAGTTATCAAGTAGCTTAAAAACCATCACACTTTGTCTTTATACATTATTCAGGCTTTTTTTTTTGTTTAAAAAAGCAGTATCTGTTACAAACTCAGCCACTGACTCCTCAAATTTCAGCCCATTCCACCCTGCCTGATCACTAACTCACACTACATACAGTGTGCAGTTAACTAAAAAAAATGCTCTACAGCTCATGAAAAAAGTAGCTCAAAGGGAAATTTGGAGCACACAGGCAAAATTACAAACTTAGAATAGGAGAAGCCCTAGCTCACCTCACAAAAGACCATAACTGGACAACTGTCCACACTCAAATACAATTCAAAAAACTTTTATTCCAAAATATTAAAAACATAGCAGCAGCTACAGTGTAAAAATCAGACTCAACGTTTCACACAAAGTGCTTTATCAGCAATCAAAAAACACAATTTGGTATGCGTTGTGCTGTCACAGTGCACAAATCCCAAAGTGTCTTATTGTGCTTATGAAATGGTCCATGTATAATTATATAGAAAATAAAAAATACAGAAAATGCTGCATTTCAATTGCCACATTTGTGTAACTTGATATAAAATAGTCCCTCCTCAGTTTGGTGCCACTATTGGGTACTGCACATAACTGTACGTAATTCAATAGAATTATGTTTTTATCGTTTTTATGTTGTTTTTTTTTATTATTTATATAGGCACTCTGGGCTTAACGGGAAGGGTGCCGATGTAAATAAAATGTAATACAGTACCACCACTAGTGATCTTTTGAAGCATTCAACCCATTCAAATTATGTTTTGTTTTAAAAAAACGGTGACCTGCCTCTTATTACACTTTTAAATACTAGAACAATGAAATCAGATTTACAGTGTGACTGTTTTTTATTTGCAGGAAGTGCTGTTTTGTTTTGAATTGGTATCAGAGTGCTTCCTTGGGCACAGCGGGGATAGCAGGTGAGTGTATCAGGCAGCACACATCCATCTGCGGTGTACTTAGTTATGAAAGTCCCACTATTAACTGTGTCCAGTTCTGGAGACTACACTTCGGAAAGAACATAGATAGGGTACAGGCCATCCAAGGAAGGGCAACAAAAATAGTTCAAGGACTCCACCAAATGTACTACAAGGAGACAATGATGGATCTAAACATGTACACCCTAGAAGGGAGGGACATGATAAAGACATTTGGGTACCTCATAGGGGTTAATAAGGTACAGGAAGGGAACATTTGTCAGAAACAAAGCTGCACAAGAATGAGAAGGCATGCAGTAAAGTTAGAGGGGGGAAGTTTAAGAGGGATACCTAGTCCAGTCAATAGAAGTACTCTGGATTGGGAGGTTGATACTAGTCTTTTCACAGAAGAAAGAGTTCTGAAAGAACTCTTAAAACTGAAGGTGGATAAAGCAGTGGGGCCTGATGGGATTCACCCCAGAATTCTAAAAGAACTAAGGGAAGAACTAGTAACACCACTGACTACCCTTTTTAATAAATCATGGGAGGATGGTGTGGTACCTGAGGACTGGAGGAGGGTAGATGTGATTTCCCTTCACAAAAGTGGGAGCAAGACAGAGGCAGGAAACTACAGACCTGTCAGTTTGACCTCAGCGGTAGGGAAAATTATGGAATCACTTCTGAAGGAAAAAACTGTTGAGTACCTAGAGGCCAATGGGGCACAGGACCCAAGGCACCATGGATTCACAGCAGGAAGGCCATGTCAGACAAATCTAATTGATTTATTTGACTGGGTGACCAAAGTAGTAGACCAGGGAGGGCCTGTGGACATGGCCTACCTAGACTTGAGCAAGGCATTTGACACAGTCCCACACAAAAGATTAATAAACAAATTAGCCAGCCCGGGAGTGGGTCCCAGGGCGGTAGCCTGGGTAAAACACTGGCTGGACAACAGGAAACAGTGGGTAATAGTAAATGGCGTCCACAGTGAAGAAAGGGGGGTTACTAGTGGGGTACTGCAGGGTTCAGTACTGGGGCCGGTCCTTTTTAATGTCTTTATAAGTGACATTGCAGAGGGACTGGAAGGAAAAGTATGTCTCTTTGCAGATGACGCAAATATCTGCAACAGAGTTGATATGTAAGGTGGGATGGAAAGGATGAAAAGGGACTTGGCAAGGTTGGAGGAATGGTCAAATGTATGGCAGCTTAGATTCAATGCAAAGAAGTGCAAAGTAATGCATCTGGGAAACAAAAACCCAGGGGAAGAGTACACAATGGGGGTGAGATACTGGCAACAACAAAAATGGAAAGGGACCTGGGGGTAGTCATATCAGATGACCTAAAGGTAGGCCAGCAATGTGAGAAGGCAGAAAGGATGGCTGGGGGGGGGATACTGGGATGTATAGGAAGAGGCAACACCAGTAGAAAACAGGAAGTTGTTATCCCTCTGTACAGACAGTTGGTGAGACCCCATCTGGAGTACTGCATCCAGTTCTGGAGCCTTCACCTCCACAAAGACATAGACAGGGTGGAGGCTGTCCTGAGGAGGGCAACCAAAATAGTGCAGGGTCTGCACCAGAAGACATATGAAGAATGACTAAAGGAGCTTAAGATGTATAGCCTTGAGGAAAGGAAAGGGCAGGGGAACATAACATAAACTTTCAAATACCTCAAGGGAATCAACAAAGTCCAAGAGGGTAGCATCTTTCAGAAAAAGAGATGTGCAAGAACAAGGGGTCACAATTTGAAGATAATGGGGGGACGGCTCAGAGGTAATGTGGGGAAGTATTTCTTCACAGAGAGGGTTGTAGATGCATGGAACGGCCTTCCTGAGGAGGTCGTAGAGTCAAAACCAGTGGGGGAATTCAAGAATGCATTGGACAGACATAAGGCAATTTTAGTGGGGGTAGGAGGAAGTAGGCTGTTGGTTTTCTAGATAAATAATGTGTAATGAATGTAGCATGTATTTTTAAGAAAATATAGCTTTAAGGGTCCTTGTGGTCCAATTATATATTTAAATATACTATATGGCCATTGGTGCAGGAAAAACCACATGATTGGGGTGAAAATGTATTTAAACATAAGTGTTTGTTATATGTCTTTTACTCTGAAGAAGCTTGGCAGTCGGCCAAGTGAAACGTCAGCTTTTATGTGCCACAGTGTTGGTCTAATAAATGTGTATTATATCTGCGTTTTTGTATGGCTGTTTTTGTGGGTGCTGGAGTTTCATTAGTTTTTTGTCTTAAATTTTGTCTCCAAAGCACCGCTTTATTTCCTGGTGCTCCTGTGTCCTCACTTAGTGAGGCGTTTTTGTAGTGTATTTAAAAGTTTTTTGGAGCACAGGTGAGCAACCATATACTAATATATCTGCATATTGCGTTGAAAAAGCAACTGAGAAATAGTTTTTCTTTTGACCACACGATCACTGATTATATTGAAGGCGCTTGGTTCTATGATAGATTTTTGGAACTAACAGTTCGCTGTGAAGTTGGAACCGATATGTTCAGAGAGCGGCACCGTCGGAGAATTGAGTAGACGCACTAGTGGGACAAACTAAGGTGTTACACCAGATGTCGTGGCGTTACATATGCAGGAAATGAACCGATGGGTGCATCAGACCTCTGAAGGCGCAATGAGTGGTGGCACAGAGATGAATTTCGCCGAATTGGTTTTCCATGCACAGGAGGGGGACAGCACATTTTTCGCCTCCGGAGAAAGCCCTGTTATTATAGTGGGTGAGTCCAATCCGAAAGTTTTGTTTCGCAAATTAGAAAAATTGGTATTAAAAGGCCGACGTATGTTCTGGCACAAAACCACACTCGAGGTCTATTTACAGGTAAACCGCATACCGAGAGGTTTAAGGATCACACAAAAACCAGCATATGGGACAGACAATGTAGAGTTCATGGCAGAATGGCATAAAAATATGCATGATGTAGCAATTAAGAACATTAATTTGATTTTACAATTTGCCATTCCAGTTAGAGAGAATTTATCTAAGGAGATCTCTGAAATTGAAAATCAACTTAAGGAGTCAGTGGATTCCTCAGAATGGGAAAGATTGAATCAAATTTTACTTAACAAAGTTACACGGTATGACGTAACAATCAAAAAGCAGAAACAACGAAAATTTATAAGGGATGAGAATGACTATATTAACAACAGAGTGTATGATTGGAGTAATAACAATAAAAAAGGACCTGAATTAAAATCTATTCTAAAAAGAACTGGGTTGGACAACAAAACTGTTTTGGATTATACTACTGGCCCATCTGATACTGATGAATCAGACACACACTCAGAGGGAATGTTGGGGGAATCCCCCTCCGGACATTCACCCCCCCCCATGTACTAGAAATGAGGCGAAGTCAAAGGAAAAGACAAAATCAAACAGTACATTTTCAGCCAAGAGGACGGGGGCAGCTGGAAGAAGAAACAGAACCAGATTTTAATTAATTATTATTTAAAGGACATATCAAATACAGGACACGGGGTTTTAGATCCTTTAAATAAAATGGTTGCCACTAATGAAAAGAGAATTGTAGAAGAATGTGCTAATGAGGACATTTTTATTCCATATGCTCACTCAGATACAGATCACCTGAATTTTATTAGCGGTGATAATGAGGACATATCTATTCCATATGCTCACTTGGATACAGATCACCTGAATGTTATTAGCGGTGATAATGAGGACATATCTATCCCATATGCTCACTTAGATACAGATCACCTGAATGTTATTAGCAGTGATAATGAGGACATATCTATCCCATATGCTCACTTAGATACAGATCACCTGAATGCTATTAGTAATGGTGATGGTGGTTTGGTTTCAGTGGTTAATTTGTCTGATTATAAACTATCTGGATCTGAGTGAAGTATATTGAATAAGGGCCTATCATTTTGCCCTGAGAAAGGCATTGATTTTTTCAATACATACATAGATTTGTATAGGTTTGGAAGAAATGTAACATTCAAATGCCTGTATGAACAAGATGAATGTGATGAGAGTTTTAACAGTTCTAGATTACAACCCAGATCTGAATATTGTCCACCATTGAATCTAACTGTATCATTTTTATTAAAAATGTGAATTAGATCTAAAATTTCAAAGAAGAAAAAAGGAGTTTTGAATATAATTGTACAAAACAAGAAATGGAAGCATTAAATAAACTGAAATCTAATAAAATGATTACTATCAAACCTGCTGATAAGGGTGGGGCCATTGTAATTCAGAACACTGTTGATTATGTTAGAGAAGTTAAGAGACTAATAGGGGATGAGACATTTTATAGTAAAACAACACATAACATCATTGAAAAGTTCAAAAAGAGAATAAATGGTTGTCTTAATGAAGGTTTCATCAAGGGTTATATTACTGAAGTAGAATATAAAACTTTTGTGGTTGCCCACCCTGTTATTCCAGTCATCTATACACTTCCAAAAATACACAAAGATTTAAAACATCCACCGGGTAGGCCAATTGTATCAGGTAATGGCTGGCTAACTGAGCCAATATCGATGTATGTAGACAGTTTTCTGCAACCACTAGTTCAGAGTTTAAGATCATACCTTAAAGATTCTACACAGTTAATACAACTAGCAGAAGATCTGTATATTGATAAACATTGGTATTGTTGTGGATGTCAACTCCTATACACGGTTATACCACATAAGGAAGGCTTAGCATTATAGAATATTTTCTGAATACTAGAAGTGAGGAAGATCAGGTCAGAGTGCCCACAGAGTTTCTGTTACAATTAGCAGAAATTGTGTTAACTATGAATATATTTTTGTTTGAAGGAACTTTGTACCACCAGATTAGAGGAACTGCTATGGGCACAACTATGGCCCCCAGCTATGCTAATTTATTTGTTGGCAAATGGGAATTGGAATATTTATATGAAGTTGAGACTAATCCATTTAGATATAAAATTGATTTATGGCGCCGTTTTATTGACGACATAATCATAATATGGAAAGGAACTGATAAAGAATTCATGGAATTCATTAAATGGATGGAGTCTACGAGTAGTTGTTTAACATATAAATATGAGATAAATCAGATGGAAATTAACTTTTTGGACTTAAAATTGTATAAAGATGGAAAAGATGGAGTACATACCACTCTATTCCAAAATCCACAGATCGTAATACTTTATTGAGATATGATAGTTGTCATCCACATCATGTGAAGTTTAATATACCTATGGTCAATTAATCAGAACGTTGAGAAATTGCTCTGAAGAATCTGAGTATAAGATCAAGCGAGCTGAACAAGTTAAACGTTTTAAGGAAAGAGGATATAGCTATAACAGTATAGCAACTGCATTAAAAAAGGTAGAGAAATTAGATAGACATCAGGTGATACATTACAATAAAGTCCAAAAAGTTAAAATTGACTGTCCTTTTGTCACAAGTTTTTCTAATCAAGCTAATGATATTGAACACATTATACGGTCAAATTGGTCTATCCTGAAGCTTGAGCCCAAATTAAATAGGGTTACTGAGAAAGGGCCTAGTGTAGTGTACAGAAAAAGTAAAAGCATAAGAGATTATGTGGTATCAAATAGGACATTTGGAATCTAAAAGTAAACAATCGTTGTTGTCTTCACACCAGTGGGAACATTTAAGTGTGGAAATGTATTTATTGTAAATTTGTTAATAACTGTAAGAACTTTGTACATCCGTGTCTGAAAAATCATAGAATTACGAGATTTCATCACTTGTAATAGCACCAATATCATATATTTGCTAACCTGTGAATGTGGGCATTTATGTGGGACGGACAGTACGGAAATTTAAAGTTAGAATAGGAGAACATATTAGAGCTATTGATAAAATGATGACTATGCAGTTAAACATATAAAAGAAGTGTGGTCAAGGAATCATACTTTTTAGTTTTTAGGATTGGAACAAGTAAGATTGGGACCCAGAGGAGGAGATTTAAGCAAAAAAATAGGCCAGAGGGAGAGTTACTGGATTTACAGTCTAGGAGCCTGTGAAAATAATGGACTCAATGACAGCATAGAGCTGGCAGCCTTTCTTAAAAAATATAAATGAGTTAGGTTTAGATAAGGATCCATATTTATTAAGGGAAAAGATTTTAAACTAATAAATAATGTGTAATGAATGTAGCATGTATTTTTAAGAAAATATAGCTTTAAGGGTCCTTGTGGTCCAATTATATATTTAAATATACTCTATGGCCATTGGTGCAGGAAAAACCACATGATTGGGGTGAAAATGTATTTAAACATAAGTGTTTGTTATATGTCTTTTACTCTGAAGAAGCTTGGCAGTCGGCCAAGTGAAACGTCAGCTTTTATGTGCCACAGTGTTGGTCTAATAAATGTGTATTATATCTGCGTTTTTGTATGGCTGTTTTTGTGGGTGCTGGAGTTTCATTAGTTTTTTGTCTTAAATTTTGTCTCCAAAGCACCGCTTTATTTCCTGGTGCTCCTGTGTCCTCACTTAGTGAGGTGTTTTTGTAGTGTATTTTCTAGGATCTGCAGCTTATCCGTTAGGTAGGGAAATGGGCAGACTAGGTGGGCCAAGCGGTCCTTATCTGCCATCAAATTCTATGTTTCTATGGGATGTGAGAAAGTATTTCTTCATTGAGAGGGTGGTGGATGCTTGGAACAATCTTTTATCGTGAGTGGTTGAGGCAAAAACAGTGGTGGGTTTCAAGCATGCATGGATATGTATAAAGGAAAACTGGCATCAAAGCAGAGGAGTGGGAGGAAGTGGCCAGAGACCAGGTAGGGTTAGTTGTAGTAGAATACACAGGGAAAAGACGGGCAGACTAGGTGGACCAAGCAGTCCTTATCTGACAAGAAATTCTATGTTTCTATGTTACTCTGTGTACTGCCTATGGGTTAGAAGAGTCATTCTTAAATTATTTTTCAGGGTACGGGCATGTAGTATATAGAGTGGGTGGGAAGATAGTAATGCTTACTAATTACTGGTGAGATGACAGTGACTGTTAAAAACAAACTGCAGTGTTGGTACATTTTGAAATACTGCAACATTACAAAAATAATTTTCTTTGACATGCTGTGAGCAAGCGACAAGGCAGCAATAGTTGAGGCCCTAGTGCCACCACTAAGATGGCTGGGGAATGCTGTGGCAGCATGCTTTCATATGCGGCCGCACGACTCAGAAAATTACTGCTGCTGTGTGTGTTGCTGGACCATTCTTCTGAATAATTGCTTTTGTGGTGGAGATCCTTTAAGGGGGGGTGAAATATGCTTTTTATTTTTATTTTTTTAAGAGTGATAGAGAGCATTGTTTTAGTTATCTGCGCACCGTATATAGTGTGAGTTAGTGATCAGGTGGACGGATGAATGGGCTGGCATTTGAGGAACCAGTGGCTGAGTTTATAACAGATGCTGCTTTTTGAAGTAAAAAAAAGTCTAACAATGCATAAAGACAAAGCATGATGTTTTTTAAACTACCCATTAACTGTGGGAATGTCAGTATGAGGTTTTGGGTTTTTTTGGGGATACTTTATATCAGTGTGACTAACTGAAAAAAAATGGCTGCCATTTTATCTGTGAAAATTCTAAAGACTGGCACAAGGATTTCTTTAGGTGCTTTGTCCCATCTGGTAGGACTTATTTTACTTGTGCACTGTGCTCTCACAATGTACGGGTCCCCGATAATCAGGACACAGCATTTTCTCTACCTATTTCATAGGGGCATGGCAGAGTCCCTCTTATTAGGGTTGAGTAGGCACTTCTATGTTAAACCCCTATTTCCACACCTAAATGCTGTGGCTGTGCCTGGATGCAGTAATCTGAAATTTGGCATGCAAAGTGTTGATATCCTGTTCTCTGCATCCTGAACATTTGGCAATGATTGATTCAGGGGTTAAAAAATTGTAGAAGGTTGAAAACATGAAACAAAAAGTTTAGGACTTTTTTTTTTGCTCAATAAAAATGCAAAAATGGCAGCGAGTTCAAATTTCAAATTTTCAGATTAGTTAGGGATTGACCAATGAGTGATGCTTGGATAGATGGCTTTACAGAAAACTTTGTAGTTTTTAAATTATTATGAAAATAAATGCATTTTTGAAGCTGCACAGTTCATGTTTCATGAATGTTTAATCTTTTTTTGGTTTTTGCCACTATGGTATTTTCCATTTTTGTGATGCCAAATTCATGTTTGTGAGATAATACTTCAGTTTTCTTCACTCTTAGTGGTCACAAAAGTGGTTAAAAGCACATCAGAAGTGAAAAAAGGACCTGTAGTCAGAAAGGTGTGCGGTCAACAGAGTGAGGATTAAGGCTGATTCTTCAACTTTTTTTATTGGAAAAAACAATAGTTCCTAAATTATTAATGAAATTAGTCTGTTGCGAGTCACAAAAACAGGGCGTATTTTTTGTGGCTCAAAAACATGTTATCATAACTGCAAATCCCATTTTCGTGAATGTTAGCAGTTATTAAAGTGTGAAAATAAGAGAAAACTGCACTTTAAAAGCAAAACACTGAGCTGTAGTCTGCAACTTGTTTTATCCACGGAGTGAGGTATAAGCATGAAAAAAGTGGGCCAGAGCCACGACTAGTTCAGCTTTGACTTGGGACCTGAAGATTTGGTTTGCTTGTGTCACTTCGGCCAAACCACTTCATCTCCCAATGCAGTAATTGCATAGGGTATAACAGATTCCAAATAAGGAGGAAGCCTTGCGGTCAGCAATGACTGTGAATTACTGTAGGTTACTTATGTCAGGTGCTACTGGCATGCATCTGCTGTGGATTACTGTTTGTGTTGGTGTGACACAGTACTCAATAAATATAGCTGTGTTTATACGGCTGCAGTGCCTTAACATTTGCACCACTCTGCTCCTGCTGCAATCTCCTGAGTGGAGTCAGTTCACTGCTCATACAGCCCTCCCTTTTGCCTATGCAGGGTGTGCTGGAGAGGGGCTGTTGGGGCCGAGTTGGGAGCAGTGGAGGAGTCTGGGAGCAGCTGCTTTTTAATGGACAGAGCATCACAGCATATTTACACTGCCACATAATATGCTCGCTCTGATAAATGTTCCCACTCCATGCTGAAACAAAAACAGGATCCAAAGCACTCTTGGCACAGTCCAGTAAGTGTCCACACTGCGGACTTTGCAGCGCATCAAACCATGCACACGGGTTTATGCACTTTTAAGTTGACACCGTAAACATGCCTTATGACTCCTGCATCCAAGTTCAGACTCAAGACTATAGTGATCATTAGTATTCATTGCTGAGCTCAAAGCTTACCCCTCCCCCAATAGTCTATGTTTCACCTCCATGTCAGCTACTGCCTTCTCACTGGCCCCATGTATTTTCAAACTGTATAAATTAATTACTCCACAAAAAAGTTATGAAACCAAGAACATAAACACAAATAAAAAGGTAATACATTTTGGACATTGCATTTATCTTCCCAGTGTTTCCCCATCCATGGATGTAGAGTTTTTCTTTTAGTTGTTTTTTTTTTTAATGTAACCCCTTGTTACCCGGGGTTACTAGAATCCCAGTAAGACCTAGTGGTAGGCAGGGAAGGCAGCTTGTGAAACTCCAGTTAAATGGGTTTCACACTGTCTCACTCTGTTCTCAGTCTCAGCTGAGACTGAGGGATGACAGCACCAATAGAACTTTTGCAGCTGCATAAACCACTTTGGAATCTGCAGCACAGGGAGTTAGATAGAATGTTGGGAGTTTTCAAAGGGAAGTGTTCAGTTCCAGTTTTGGCTTCAGTAAGTGAAGGAGTCAGTGTCAAGTGGTGGAGACCGCTTTTCGGGTCTCAGTGCCCCTCCCTCGGGGATGTAAAGATCCCCATGCAGATCCCTGGGGCAATCCCCTTAATTCTGCCAGGAGGAAGAAAAAGCTGCCTATTTCAGTTCAGTCTTTGTTTTGAAAAGTTGGAAGATTTGTGATTCACCTGTGGGGCACCTGCAACTAAAGGGTGAGTGTTTGCTCTAACATGAGAGGGCAAAAAATGTTTCTTCAGCCTGGGACATGTGAGGAAATCTAGGAATTGAGCTACAATTTGGGAAGCCTATAGTACTAGGTCAAACAAATGGAGTAGTGGTAAATGCTAGAGTGCTGTGTGATTTCAAGTAAATTGTAGAGGGGATGCGACAGTTCATCTACCATTTAATCTACATTCAGAAGTTTCAGTTTTCCAGAGAAATGGCCGGGTATAGGCTGTGGGAGCTGAAGGTGGGCACACCCCCCATCTTTAGTAACCAGGTCCACCTCTACGGATTTCTGCTGCGGTTGCTACTTTGCCTCATGCACTTGGCCAGTGATGGGGGAAGTACCCAGATGTGGGTTGCAAAAGGGAAACTCTCTCTAGGAGTCGCAGACTCTAAGTGGTGTGGGGAGCCCCGACAGGATAATTGGTTCATTCTTCCAATGGACCGTGGATCAAGTGGCCGGCGGGGGAGCCGGGCCAGTTGGGCTGTGTACCCAAAGCGTGTGCAAGTCCGGGCTGTGTGCCTGGTGGGTCCAGAGCCTGAAAACAGTATAATTGGTTCATTCTTCCAGTGGACCGCGTTGTAGTCTCTAATCTGCATTACCAGTAAATGTAGCCCCATGGGGGTCCATCTATGCTTTGTTGCATTCAGCTAGTTTGTGAATAAAAGCCACACTGTAGAATCCCATTCCTGGTTCTGGACATTACAGTTATTGCTTCCTGTGTTCGGATTTACGTGGGTGCCCCTATGCAGAGTAGCCAAACCTAGGTCCTCTTGTGCCGAGTAACCTCATCCTCCCCGAACCCAGGTCCCCACCAGGTACTGCTGTCAGCTTCAATAGCATGCCACCTGTCATTTGGCAAAAAGGCAGGGGTGAGGGGTTACATTAATATTTAAAATTGTATGTTTTTTTTGCATTACTTGAACTGAAATAACAATTGAGACTGTGACTGCCCTGTCAATGAACTACATGAAATTACGAGATCGAGGATGTTGCACATTTGTACGTGGCCATCACTGATGACTCATTTGGTGTCAGGGTCACTGTTGTCACCCCCTGATGGTGGGTCTGATGACATGACGGGTCTTGTTTAACTAATAATGACATGGTGTGAGCCCTGCATCACATCTGATCACATCAAGCTTACTGGTGATGATATGGTCATATGTTGTATTGTCTTCAGAAGGATTAGAAGTGGAGGTGTGAGTCATAGTCTTTGCACTGCCAGCTCTGGTGGGAGTAGTGAGCCAGACTGTGGTGCTGCCAGTGCAAGTGAGAGTCCAAGGAGACTTATCAGCAGGAAATATAGTATAGGACTGCAAACAGCAATAGATGTAACTTGTTGGACATGGGAATAATCACTGGATAGTCAAACGAATCCATGGTAATTGCATTTAAACTAGCTGAGGGGGAGCCGGCCCGGTGGCGCTGAGGGTTGAGGCGCTGGATGCCACACCTCATTCCATGCTGGCGACCCAGGTTTGGGAACGGACTCGGGTTGGCAGGGGTCAGCAGGGGTGGAGAGGGACTGAGTATCTGTGAACTACTCTTCCTCTGGGGGGGGGCTACCCGCTCTCGGCATGCTAGCGACCTCTAGTGGAGGCTGGGGGTGATGCGCTGGCACTGCATGGAAGGGGGTGAGCTTGGGGCACGGTGCTGGGAGGGAGCATGTATGGACACGTGCGTGCTCCCTCCATTGGTGTCATTGCACACCAAAGTTCACGCCAGGCCAGAAAAACGGAAATCATGGCCCTCAGTCGCGGTGGCTTGATGGCTGTCTGAGGGGATGCCTGGCCTCGGGGGCACCGCTGTCCGATACTGGATCCTGTGTCAGTGGGAAGTGACGGGGACTCCCTGCTGCCCTGTCGTGGGGGGCAAGCCACGGGGGTAAATGGTGGTGGAGGCTTCACTGGGAGCTGGGGTAGGACCGGACGGCGGCCGGAGATGGATGGATGCCGGGACATGAAAGCCAACCAAAGGGCCATACAGGTAAAAAGGATAAACAAAAATAAATAAATAAATAAACTAGCTGAGGGGGGAGGTGGAATAAGGCAGGGAGACATAAACTGATCCCTCTACAGGTTTACAAGTTTAGTAGTGGAAATCTGGAGGGAGAGACATCCCAAAAGCAACCAATGAACAAAAGAATCCAAGGGGTAGAAGGAAGGGGAGATAGTAAGATGAATAGTGAAGGAAATAAGGGAGGGCAAATGGGTCAAATGAATGGGGGTTGCAGTACAATCTGGAGAGCCATATGTGCAAGTGCTCAAAATTTGGGCAATAATATTACAGAGCTAGAGGCCACCATGGCAGAAGCACACCTGGACATAGTCACAATTACTGAGTCATGGTGCAATGAAAACCAAAACTGGGATGTAGCCATACCAGGTTATGCTCTACTCAGAAGGGATAGAGTAGGTAAAAGGGGGGGGGGGCTCTTTATGTAAGGGAAAACATAAAAGCTATGGAAATACAGGGGGAGCAGGGAGGAACAAAGGTACTGTGGGTCACCCTGGAGACATGGAAGAGGGCTGTTATTTGCATAGGAGTGATCTACAGATCACCAGCACAGGGGGAGAGGTGGATAAGGATATGTTGGAAGCAATCCAAAGGACAGCAAGCAAGGAGGAGGTATTGTTGGTGGGGGACTTCAATCTACAGGATGTGGATTGGAGCCTTCCAGCTGCAGCAACAGTTAGAAGTAGGGACATCCTGGACTTCCTTCAGGGGGCATTCCTCAGGCAAATAGTCAAGGAACCCACTCATGGGGGTGCAATACTGGACCTGGTACAGTGCATGCCACTTTAAATGGACAGATTTGTGTTTGTTCAATCTGTCCACCAAAACCGATGTCTGCCGTTACTGGAGTGGGCGGAATTTCGATACGCACTGCCTCATGAGATACCCGGTCGCTAATTCATGTGTTGGTCCCAAACAATACAGTATTTGGAGTAAACTTTGCACACATTTGTACTCAGTTAGTGTTTGCAGTGCTTCTGTTTATGTACTTGCGTTTCCATCTTTAGGAAAATAGCTCTTTGTTTTACTGTACCGTGTGCAAGATTAAATTTCACTCACTGTTAGGTGCAGTGCTTGAGTTTCATTCTGTGAAGTGCTTGTGCTGTACATAAGCTTTTATTTCTTCGGGGTTTGAGTTTCACTCTGTCAAGTGCTTGTGCTGTACATAAAGCTTTATTTCTTCGGGGCTTGAGAAGGTCTGCGTCAGTGTCTGGTGTGGTGGGGGGGCTGTTTAAGAAGTGAAGAACTGGGTTATTTTACTTTGCTTGGTTGGAACTGCAGTGTACTTTTTCCACCCTGATTCCATTTGCTGGAGTAGGTACCAGTCAGGCACAATGTCAGACACCATCTGGTGTATAAGTTCAATCTTCCCTGTGAGTGGGATGCCAGGAAGCCGAGAGGAAGCCATCCTGAGGTTTAGCACATAGGTAGGAAGCTTCAACAACACACTGCTACAGCTTGTAAATGTTAGTTATGCTGGGGTGACACCTTTATACACAAGCTAAGTACCTTAACTAGCAGTCTGATAAGGTGTGAACTACCGAACAAGTGTCCGCTGTACACAGCATACAAGGTCCGCATTAACCAATGCGTTTTACATAGGCAACATATGACATGGTTTTGGCATGCAATATTTGTCGGCGTAATGTGATTGTCCGAGTTAAGCGTATCCGTGCTAAGTGGTGGCCCTCTGTACTGACAAACAGGGACAGTGTTGCTGATGTCACTGTAGGTAGCTACCGGGGAACCAGTGATCATTGTACAGTGTGGTTAAATATAAGAACTAGACCAGAACTGAATCAAATCACACTAAAATGAGGGTCCTGGACTTCAGGAGGGAAGATTTTAAGAAAATGGGAGAAAGCCTCAGGGATGCCCTAGCAGGGATAGGGAAACTGGGTGGAGTCAAGGAACAGTGGGCAAAAATAAAAGAGGGCATTGAGAAGGCAACAAACCTCTGTGTCAGGCAGGTTAAAAAGGGAAAGAGAAAAAAGAGACCACTATGGTTCTCTAAAGAAGTAGTGGAGAAAGTAAGGGCAAAAAAGCTAGAATTTAGAAGGTTCAAGACAACACAGAAGGATGAGGATAGGGAGAGATATCCAAAGAAACAAAGGGAGGCAGGGAAAGCAGTTAGGAGTGCAAAGGTGCACACAGAGGAGAATATTGACAAGTCAGCAAAAAAGGGGGTTAAAACATTCTTTAGGTACATAAGTGAAATGAGGAAGACCAAAGGAGGGGTAGTAAGGCTAAAAGGGGAAGGAGCGTTTTTTTTTGCGGAAGAGGACCAAAATAAAGCAGAGATATAGAACAAACACTTGTGTTCAGTATTTAAGGAGGAAGGGGTAGGTGACGGGCTACAGATAAGGGACAAGGGCATTAAAGGAAGGTGGACACTAGTCCTTTTACAGAGGGGAGAGTCCTCAAGTAACTAGTACAACTAAAAATGAACCAAAGCAATGGGGCAAATATAGGAAGAGTTTGGCTCTACAGCACCCAATGATGGAGCCAAGTGCAGAAGCATAAAGCGAACAAAAGTAAAGGAGACTTGGCTCGTATGTCCAGGACACAACTCTCCAACATTAGGAAACAATAAAATAGTATGTTATTGTAAACAAATAAAACAGTAGCACCCCCTCACTAAAGTTGACATTTCACATCGCACTGATGATTTTTCAAGACATGAAGCCAACGAAACGCCACTCCTAAATAGACCATGCAAATGATATCTAAATTTATGATAAAATAAATTTAAAGACTTACATACTGACTAAAGACGCTCACATATAAATATATGAGGACCCAAAATACTAAAAAGACCCAGTGGATACCAAATAGTATAAAGCATATAAATAGACTTATAACTAAGTACAAAAATTTAATTACTAAAGTGCAAATTGCAACACTGATTCAAAAACAGCATGCTTCTGTGCAATGTGTGAAGATTGATTGTAAAGGGGAAGATTGATTCTAAAATTAAAATATTAACCCCTATGATAGCACATAAAAAGGGATTATCTATGTCTTTTGAGGAAATGTTCATTAGGAGAAGGAGGCCACTCTGTGTAAAGTTACTGTGTCCATTATTAGCGAGTGTAGAATTTAATATAATAGAGGAGGTGCTGCTTACAGTCTCACTGAGCAGGTTCATAGAACATAGAAACATATAATTTGATGGCAGATAAGAACCATATGGCCCACCTAGTCTGCCCATTTCCCTACCTAACGGATAAGCTGCAGATCCAAATGCATAAGGCAGTCTGTCCCATGCATTCTTGAATTCCCCCACTGTTTTTGACTCTATGACCTCCTCAGGAAGACTGTTCCATACATCTACAACCCTCTCTGTGAAGAAATACTTCCTCACATTACCTCTGAGCCGTCCCCCCTCTATCTTCAAATTGTGACCCCTTGTTCTTGCACATCTCTTTTTCTGAAAGATGCTACCCTCTTGGACTTTGTTGATTCCCTTGGGGTATTTGAAAGTTTCTATCATATCCCCCCTCTCCCACCTTTCCTCGAGGCTATACACCTTAAGCTTCTTTAGTCTTTCTTCATATGTCTTCTGGTGCAGACCCTGCACCATTTTGGTTGCCCTCCTCAGGACAGCCTCCACCCTGTCTATGTCTTTGCGGAGATGAGTTCTCCAGAACTGTACACAGTACTCCAGATGTGGTCTTACCAACTGTCTGTACAGAGGGCCAACAACTTCCTGTTTTCTACTGGTGATGCCTCTTGTCTATGCATCCCAGTATCCACCCAGCCATTCTTACTGCCTTCTCACATTACTGGCCCACCTTTAGGTCATCTGATATGACTACCCCCAGGTCCCTTTCCATTTCTGTTCTTGTCAATATCTCACCCCCCCCCCATTGTGTACTCTTCCCCTGGGTTTTTGTTTCCCAGGTGCATTACTTTGCACTTCTTTGCATTGAATCTAAGCTGCCATACATTTGACCATTCCTCCAACCTTGCCAAGTCCCTTTTCATATTTCCACCTCACCTTGCGTATCAACCCTGTTGCAGATCTTTGTATCATCTGCAAAGAGACATACTTTCCCTTCTAGTCCCCCTGCAGTGTCACTTATAAAGATATTAAAAAGGACCGGCCCCAGTACTGAACCCTGCGGTACCCCACTAGTAACCCTCCTTTCTTCACTGTGGACTCCATTTACTATTACCCGCTGTGCCCTGTTGTCTAGCCAGTGTTTTACGCAGGCTACCACCCTGGTATTGAGTAGTATTAAAATGCCTTAGTAGTAGTAAAAATGCCTTAGCTGTCAACCACATGAAAAACAGTGTCCTGGGAGCAAGCCAACAAGGTGCGTCAGATGCCATGACCATAACAGTGCCTCAATCAACCACCAGGCCACAGACCAGCCCTACAGCCCCATGGTCCTAACTTTCCAGCACCTGAACCAGCCCCCGCCCCATGACACAAATCTTGTGGCACCTAGGCTGCCCTCTGCTCCATTGCCCTAACTTTTCTGCACCTTGGACAACCCCCCCATCCCCACTGCCCTAACTTTGCTCAACTATTAATGAGCCCCCAACCCATGGCTTGAAATGTAGTACCTAGACCAGCCCCCAGCCTCTTGGCCCTAATCTTGCACTGCCTGGACTAGCCCCGTTGTAACCACATGGCCTTAACCTTGCAGCACCTTGATCAGCCCCCAGCCCAGTGGCCCAAACCTTGAGGCACCTGGACCAGCCCACGCATAACCTGAACCATGCTGTGCCAGGACCACCACTCCCAGTCCCATGTTTCTAACCATGTGGCACCTGGATCAGACTCCCCCTAGCCCTATGGCTCTAATATTGATGCAGCTGGACCAGTTCGCCCCCCCCATCAGTCTCATGGCCCTAACCTTGTTACACCTGAACTTGTCTGCCCAGCCCCATGGCCCTAACCTTGTTGCACCTGAACTTGTCCACCCAGTCCCATGGCCATAACCTTGATGCATCTTCACTTGTCCACCCAGCCACATGGCCATAACCTTGAGGCACACAGACCACCCCTCCCCAGCCTTCTTATGCCACCAATCCCAGCCCTACTCAACTTGTATGCCCTTAATTCTGAATCCCCAGAATTCTTTGCAGAGATTACTGAACTATCTCTGACATTACATAAAGCAATAGTTGGGAGAATACATGAATCGGGGCACAGCACCTTCAGCAACCCCTCCCCCCGATCCAAGACACAACCATGTGTAATTGACATTTAACTATTAATTAATGCAATGCTTGCTGCTTTGCACCTCCTTGGGACTGTTTCTGCCTACCACGATGGAGTTCATCTGTGAGCATGGACTGCTTCCTAACCCCAAGGCCCTAACCTTGCTGCACCTTGACCATCCCCCTCCCCCCCAGACCCATGACCCAAAACTTGTTGTGCCTTGACCAACCTCCCCAGCCAAACGAAGGCTGGGGTGCTGGTCCAGGGGCCACAAGGTTAGATGTCACCTTGGCTCAGTTGGTAGCACATTTTCCCCTGGCTCGGAAGGTCATGGGTTCTAGTCCCACACCGGGGCTGGGCTCATATCTTGAATGCTGGCACCAGAGTGCAGTACTAAGGGGGATGCTGTAATGTCTGGATGTGCTGTCCTTTGGATGAGATGTTAAACCATGGTCCAGTCTCCCTTTGCTGGTGGTGGTTTAAATGGACTTTATAGATCCCATGACACTTCTGAAAAAGAGTAGGGCAATTGCCACAGTGTCCTCACCAAATTTTCCCCATTTACTTAAATACCACCAGCAGCTTAAAGGGACATTGTCAGTCCCCTTAGGCCCCAAAGTGTCTTTGGTTTAAATAACATATTTTATGATTGATCACATTATGTAGAGATAGTTGACATAGCTGGTAGTTTGATTCTGATTTTTTTAAGGGAAAAACAGATCATCCACCATACTGGAGTTACCACAAAAAACCTGTTTGTTTACAGCCTTTAATCAACTCCCACTGCCTCTTTCCTGCACTTGAGAACATCTCCTGTAATTGATCATATCCCCCAGTACAGTCTAGCCAATCATGATGTCATGGGAGGAGAGGAAACTATTGCATCCTGAGTGGCTGCATTGTTTGGGGTGTTCCTAATATTCAGGAAGTATGCAACACAGAAATATATTCTTCGTGAGGAAAATATTACTGTCTATGCTGTTACTGAAACTTGGTGAAACGCTGACGTGTCGATCCATCACACTGCTGGGTATCAGAAATTTCATTAATACAGAAGCCACAAAAAAGGAGGAGGAGTAGCACTTTACATAAAAGATGAGACAGAAGAAATAATATTAGATGAATATACTATTAGTCATGAAATTGAGCAATTATGAGTAAAACTTAGGCCAGCCTCCAATGAGAAAATTATATTTGGTGTATGATATAGATCTCCTTCAATGAAGATGAGTTACACAACAGACTTCCTCAAAATTATTAGAAAAAAAAAACATGGGTAATAAAATCATATTAATGGGGACTTTAATTTTCCTGGAATTCATCGGACAAATAAAGGTGGAACAACAGCAGAAATGGAATTCTTAGAAAAAGTGAATTCCCTCACCTTGGATCAGCATGTTAAGGATAACACAAGAGCGGAATACTTGCTGGATCTAATTTAAGTAACCTGGAGGATGACATTACAAACTGCATAGTTAGGGAACCTCTTGGGGGCAGTGACCACAGCATGGTGCAATGTAAAGTCAATATTAAAAGAACGAAATAGACAGGTAATACACAGGTTAGGTGTTACAATAAGGCTGACTATGAATAAATCAAGAACTACATGGGAAGTTATAATTGAGAGATAGAATTTCAAGGTCAAGACACTGAGGAAACATAGAAACATAGAATTTGACAGCAGATAAGGACTGCTTGGCTCACCTAGTCTGCCCATTTCCCTACCTAATGGATAAACTGCAGATCCTAGCCAACAGCCTACTTCTTCCTACTCCCCACTAGAATTGCTTTACATCTGTCCCATGCATTCTTGAATTCCCCCCACTGATTTTGACTCCACAGCATCCTCAGGAAGGCCATTCCATGCATCCACAACCCTCTCCATGAAAAAGTACTTCCTCACATTACCTCTGAGTCGTTCCCTTCCATCTTCAAATTGTGCTTCCATTGTTCTTGCACATCTCTTTTTCTAAAAGATGCTACCTTCTTGGACTTTGTTGATTCCCCTGAGGTACTTGAAAGTTTCTGTCATGTCCCCCTCTCCCTCCTTTCCTCGGGGGTATACATATTAAGCTTCTTTAGTCTCTCTCTTTATATGGCTTCTGGTGTAGACTCTGCACCATTTTAGTTGCCCTCCTCTGGACAGCCTCCATCCTGTCTATGTCCTTGCAAAGATGGGGTCTCCAGAACTGCATGCAGTACTCCAGATGGGGTCTCACCAGTATACCGACCACATAGTGATGGGAATACCACAAAGACCATCATAGCGACATTTTCGGCAGTTCGCTGTGAGGGTCTCTACGTTCCCGACACTGTTGCCGATGGGGTGTTTGTCCCCCTCCCTGAATTAACTGAGGCTGGAGTTAGTAATTCAAAGTGTGTGGGATGCAAAGCCCCCACAGAAAACACTTGTTCCCCAAGCGACAGCACAACACCAAATGGCAGTGTTGTGCTGTCACTGTGCTAACGGTCAACAAATTTCTTGTCGCCGTGGCATAGTGGAACCGGTCTCACCAACTGTACAGATGGATAACAACTTCCTGTTTTCTACTGGTGATGCCTCTTCCTATGCATCCCAGTATCCTCCCAGCCCTCCTTACTGCCTTCTCACATTGCTTACCCACCTTTAGGTCATCTGATATGGCTACCTTCAGGTCCCCTTCCATTTTTGTTGTTAGTATCTCACCCTCTATTGTGTACTCTTGCCCTGGGTTTTTGTTACCCATGTGCATTAGTTTGCACTTCTTTGCATTGAATCTAAGCTACCATACATTTAACCATTCCTCCAACCTTGCCAAGTCCCTTCTCATCCTTTCCACCCCACCTTGTGCATCAACCCTGTTGCAGATCTTTGTGTCATCTGCAAAGAGACATACTTTCCTTCCAGTTCCTCAGCAATGTCACTTATAAAGACATTAAAGAGGACTGGTCCCAGTACTGAACCCTGTGGTACTCCGCTAGTAACCCCCCTGTCTTCAGAGTGGACTCAGTTTACTAATACCCTCTGCGTCCTGTTATCCATCCAATTTTTTACCCAGGTTACCAGCTTGGGACCCACTCCAAGGCTGGCTAACTTGTTTATTAATCTTTTGTGTGGGACTGTGTCAAATGCCTTGCTAAAGTCTAGGTAGGCCACATCCACAGCCCCTCCCTGGTCTACTACTTTGGTCACCCAGTCAAATAAATCTATTAGATTCATCTGACATGACCTTTCTGCTGTGACTCCATTCTGCCTTGGGTCCTGTGCCCCGCTGGCATCTAGGTACTCAACAATTCTTTCCTTCAGAAATGATTATTTGTATTTATTTATTTATAAAATCTTGTTAACCAGGTGAGCCCACTGGGCCCCGAAGGTCCCTTTTTCAGGGGCGACCCGGAATGAGTTACAAATGATACAGTGCAAAATACATAAAGGTAAGAACAGTGCAGTGCAAATACATAAAGTTGAAACCGTGCAAGACATAGGACATTTATACAAGGAGAGTATACAGTTATGCAATAATCAGTGAAGAGGAAGTTAGTAACAGCATATTTACACATTTCATCCATGGCAGCTGCCAGAATTTGGGCAGTGGGTATATTGGGCAGACCCACTGGAGGAGGGTTCTCTAGCATACAGGACAGCAGGAGGGGGTCATGGTTTAGGAGGTGGGCCTGCAGACCCTTCTGGAAGGTAGTGAGGGAAGGTGCTTTCTGAAGTTAACTGTGGAGCTTATTCCATTCCACAGCAGCAATATGGGCAAATGATTTACTACCAGTCATGGAGCAGGTCCTGTGCTGGTCCAGGAGTTTTCTGCCTGAGGTCCTTAGTAGATGGCTGGGTTGCTTTAGGGCGAGGATCCCTTTTAGCCCTACAGGGGGGTCAGCATCAAGGAGCTTAAATGTCCAGCTTAATAGGGGGTACTGGAGTCTGTGTATCAGGGGTGGCCAGTTGAGCGAGGCAAGGGCATCACAGTGGTGGGTCCTTGGAGGGGCACTCATGGCGAACCGAGCGATTTTGTAGTACAGAGTTTGCAATCTAGCATGGTCAAGTTTTGCTATGCCCAATAGTGTTGGGGCAGCATAGATAAGAGTTGGGAGAAGTATACTCTGCACGATTGCCTGCCTGGTTTCGGGTATCATGTTTTCTCTTAGTCGATAGAGCATGTCCAGTTTTTGGTGAATGTTTTTTGTCACTAGTATCACATGTGTCTTTAAGGTGAGCCCCTGGTCCAGTGTGAGGCCCAGGTATTTGAAGGAATTCACCACTTCGATTGTGGAGCCAGTAGCAGTGACAAGTGTGAGGAGGTGGGCCCGTGAAGGACCCAGGGAATTAGATCCAAACAGGAGCGCTATGGTCTTATTAGGTTTAAGGACTAGGCAGTTTTCAACTAGCCAGGCTTCCACCTTTGTAAAGACTGACTGGAGCAGTGTCCCTAGGTCATCCAGGTCCTGCGCAGTTCTGTAGAGGACAGCGTCTTCAGCGTACTGCACCATGGAGCTACTCCCACAGTGATCGTGTAGGTCGTTGATGAATAGGGAGAACAGGAGTGGGCCTAAGATCGAGCCTTGCGGAACCCCCACATTTAGAGGAAGTGACTCAGAGATGGCACCACCCCACTTAACCTGTTGGGAGCGGCACGATAGGTAGTTGCGGAACCAGTTCAGGGAGTGTTGGTCCAGTCCAAAATTGCCCAACTTCATCATTTTCCCTACCACTGAGATCAAACTAACAGGTCTGTAGTTTCCCGCCTCTTCCTTGCATCCACTTTTGCGAAGTGGAATCACATCCGCCGTCCTCCAGTCTTCAGGTACCATCCCATCCTCCCACGAAACAGCAGTGGGGGGGAGGGGTGAGGAGTTGCAGAGTTGCAGTTCCAGACAGCCAAAACAGCAAAGAAGGGGAAAACAGACAGGGAAATAATAAGTAAACATAAACTGCTAAGGTTACTGTGGGGGAGTGCGGAGCCACAGAAACAGCAGCACCAACATAAGTTAGTGTGATGCACATTAACAACAGCTTCACTCACTGGTTACAACAGTAAATCAGCACTATTTTTTTTTTAAGTAAACTTATGCATGAAATAAACAGCAAAACAAAAAAATCTACTTTTAAATGTACTGTTTTATCTTTCCATTGTTTTACACTAACGAGCCATTGTATAATAGGAATAATGCACTCCAGGGTAGGTGCTATGCTGGGACAACATCCCTTCTCGGGTGTTGGACGCCTTCAGCTTGCGGCCTCGGGCCCAGCCATCCAAGGCAGGATGTTATCCCAGCCCAACACCCACCCTGTCGTGCATTACTCCTTTATTTTTCTACTGATAGTGCAGGGACTACTGACAACATGTTAGACATTGTATATCATTATGAAATGGAATGAGAAAACTAGTGAGCTGCTTGGCTGAGGACTTCAGAACTACAAACAACATGTTAGTCATTATATAACATTATGAAATAAGACGAGAAACACTAGTGAGCAGATTGAGGAATGTGGAAAGTGTTTAAGAGCAAATTAACATTTTGTTTAGATAAATATGTACCATTAAGAAAGAAATATAACACCAGAGGTAGGATTCCAGCATGGCTTTCTAGAAATATTAAGAAATCTATTAGAAAGAAAAAAAGGTGTACAAAATTGGCAGACTAAATGGCACAAAGGCACTAACTATACAAACAACATGAAGGAATGTAAGAAACTGATAAGAAAAGCAAAATGAGGTTTGGAACAAAAACTAGCTACTGAGGCAAAGGATAATAAAAAATCATTTTACAACTATGTAAACAGCCTTAGGAAAACCAACGCTCAGATAGGCCCTATAATTAAGGATAATAAGCAAATAATCAAGGCCACTGATTTACGGTGATTAAAACAATGAAATTCCATTTTCAAGACTTCAGATTCTGGAATTGCACCGGTGATTGTTACTCTAATTTACGGATTTTACCGGGATTCTGCTATCATTCTATTAGAATGTGCATACATAATCAGAATTAAAGAAGGCTTAATATACAGAGCATTAAACAAAGCAAATTGAAAATAGTACAGGAAGGAATTAAAAAAAAAAAAAACAAGTTTTGTAGATTTACTGATCTGGTATAATGAAATGTTTGTTTTTAACGGTATTCAGGCAGCCCTAATTCTGGAATTTCATTGGATTTTCTGGTAAAAACTGAAAAACAGTGGCCTTGCAAATAATGAATACTAAGAAAATGGCTGAAACCAGTGTTGGAATTGTAATTCCAGAGGTACCAGGGCCTTAAAATTTTTGGATCAGGGACCATCTGCGGCTGTTTCAAATCAGTGCGTAACGCATGCCAATGGGTCAGATGGAAGGTACACTGCACTAAACACTACTCCTTAGTTTTGTGTAACCCATGTTTTCTTAGTAAAAATAAGCATACAATGTAAAGCCTTGTGTTACATGGATTTTAATGCATTTTATAAACACTATGGCCCAGATATTCAAACTGCACCATTGTGTGGCGCAAGCCCCTGCACCGCTCAAAATAGTTGTGCAGAGGTGTGGCCAGGGCAATATTCAGCGGAGTTGCACCTACCGCCAACTTCTTTGAATATAAGCCCCTGGCCACCACCCACTGTACATAGCGCAATGGAGACTGCGCCACCGCCAAGTGGTCAGAGTGGAGCATTGAGATGCGGTGGCACAAGTTCCATTGCGCTATGCACAGCACCTGCGATATTCAAAGGGTGACATGCAAATGGGGCCATAATCTATGCAGGGCACAGGGGGTGGGCATTTGCATCTGATTATGGCCCCATTTGCATGCCATCAGCATGCAGGTGCGCTAATCCCCGACAACTTGTGCCTGGCGCCCTGCCAGGCAGCAGCCGTCGGGGACCGACGCCCCCTGCAGCCTGATCGCAGGCATAATAGAATTCCCGAGTCTCCTGCAGCCCGATCACAGGCATAATAGTACTTCCCCCAGCAGCGGATCGCGGGTATAACGTTATACTCCCCATTAGCCGATCGCGCCATAAACATCCCCCACCCCGAGTAGCCCGATCGCGGGCAAAGGTTCTTCTCCCCAAAGTCCAAGATCCCTAGTGGTCCAGTGGACGCGCGAAACCAGATCGCGGGCGGCATCCTCAACCCCGTCCGCAATCCCTGGTGATCTAGTGGCCCCACCCACCCACCCGCTCCCCGTCAGCCGGTGGGCGGCAGCACCCACCGCCTGCGCCCTGCCGCCCACCGACTGACAGCTCGGTGAGGGCTGCATGCCCGTAGCTCAGAGCATGAGCCAATGAGGCGTGCAGCTCCATACCGTCTGAGATCGAGTCCAGATATGCGAATTCATTCATTCCACATATCTGGACTGACTCTATGCAGTATAGGCTACATGCCCATTGGCTCATGCTCTGAGCCAATGGGCGTGCAACTACCAAGCTGTCAGTCGGCGGGTGTGCGAGCGGCAGGTGGGTGGGGTGCCGCCATCACCGCTGATGGGGGAGCGGGTGGTGCGCTCCTGGGTGGGTGGGTGGGGGCCACTAGATCACCAGGGATTGCAGACGGGGTTGAAGATGCAGCCACGATCTGGCTTCTCGCGGTCCACTGAACCACCAGGGATCTTGGACTTTGGGGAGGGAGAAGAACCTTATGCCCATGATCGGGCTACTGGGGAATAACCTTAGCCCACAATCGGGCTACTCGGGGTGGGACATTTGGTTATGCCCGCGACCGGGCCTACGGGGGGAAGTACAATGTTATGCCCGCGATCGGGCTGCTGGGGGGGACACTTCAGCCCACGATCGGGGCATGGGGGCCGCTGGGAACGAGTGGAGGGCCACCCACAGGTGGCAGCTGCTGTGTTGCACCCTACAATGCGGCAGCTCACCTGTGGGTGGCCCTCAACTTGATCCTTTTTTTTTTGGGCATAAAGTTGTGCAGATGCAGATAGGGGTTGCGCCTGAATAACTCTGCACAGCCCGGCTGAATATTGGACTGTGCAGTTTATGCATGGTTCCTCCCCCTTCAGTTGCGCATGCCTTCATTATCATTGAGCTGTTGCTCAGCATGACTTGGGGGGGTGCAACTGCCTCCTGCTGAATATCGCAGAATGGCGCATTTCGGACTTGCGCAGGTGCAACCCTATTGCGCATGGCTCAACTCTTTTGAATATCTGGGCCTATATATTTAAGCATGGCATAAATGGGAAAGGCACACTGAGCCAAAGGTCATTTCTAGGTGCGATCTGGGAGAAGGAAACAACGGGGTTCCAAGCCAAAAAGGAAAAAAGCTACAATGCACACTTAGTTATTCATTTATATACTGTAATTACCTATTTATTTGAGGGTAGGGAGGTGGTGGAGAACAATACAATCTAACAAGGTGCAATAAATACAAAACAATAACAACTGTAGAAGAAGCAAATGCCGGGTACAGAGAAATACATTACAGTAAGGTGCATGAAGTGAAATAAATTTGCAAATATACACAAGTAATACACATATGAAGAAGGAACAGTACTGTAAATTGGTTAGAGTGGATGGGGGGACAACTACACAGTGCAAATGCAGGGCAGGAGAGTCATGTCTAGAGGGTGGGGGTCAGCAGCTTTTGACACGATAAATTATACCAAGTTAAAACAAAGGAAATACAGTTGCAAATTGAGTAACATGTACTATACAGCAGCACATACCAACAGCATTTAAACTATACAGCTAACTGAAACAGTGCAGCAGCAGCAGAACTGTCATTTCAGTGTTTCTCTCTCTAAAGCTCTCGTCATACTTCAGCAATAAGGCACGATAGGGCATTCGTTGCACTACATTTACTCCACAGTCAGGGGTTTTGTAAGGCACATTGCAAGGGAAAATGGGCTCAGAGGCAATTTTTAAAAAACAAAGACCCCAAAAGTTTTTAAACCCACAAACATCACAATAAAATGTTGCTAAATAATGCAAAATAGTCCCTCTACAGATGTTTTTCACCTGTCTTTCTTCATATTCAGTACACTGTGTGATTGTTCACCATGGAATAGAAGAATTCAAAGGTCTGCATTATTTCAGTAGTAAAATGCTCCCCCCCACACACACACACACACACACACACACACACACACACGGAATGGTGACAGAATACATGAATTAAAAATTATTCAGAGTTCCACTAGCATATACTGTACACACACACAGTCAAATACACACAAAGTCCTCAGGTGAAACCACAACCTTAATTTTATCAGTTGCCTGGTAAGGAGCAGGGAGTTCTCTGTCAAACTGGTGGGGACAGGAGGGGGAATTTTCATGGTCTTCAAAGAAACACTAGCATAAATGACAAGCATCTGTGATAAACACGGTTTGTTTTATCTTTTCTGCCTGCTGTTCCCTTAAAACTGCCCCACCATAACTCCTATAATCATGGTGACACTTCTGTAAATGAGTACAACCATTCCACAATGAGAGACAGTTTCTGAAAGGAAAGTGGGTGGGGGCTGGGAGGGAAGCAAATGGGAATGCTGACTGTCCTCTTCTCCTCCCTCACCCCTCCACCCCTCCCTTTGTTCTGGCTCCAACCACATACCTTGAAGTTCGCAAGCTACTTAACTCCTTCCGCATGCAGGGGTCAAGGGCCTAGGGCATCCATCCTTGCATACTTAAGCAGTATGCACCTTGGCTGACCAGACCTATCACCTGGCTTTTTAACCTCTCGATTCGTACATCTACTGTCCCGTCCACCTGGAAAACTGCCAGAACCATTCCTATACACAAAAAGGGGGATGTCAAATTCATGTCCAACTACTGCCCTATATCTCTTCTGCCCACTCTCAGTAAGCTGCTTGAAAAAATAGTCCACCGCCAGCTTGCTGCTCACCTTGACATGTTTAATCTTCAAACCCCGTGTCAACATGGTTTCCAGCCCGGTCACAGTACCACCTCTGCACTTACACAACTTACAAATGACATCAGAAATAATATGGACCGTGGCCTACTCACTGGGGCCGTCTTTATCGACCTGTCTAAAGCCTTCGACATGGTACACCATCCTCTCATGCTAAAGAAGCTCCAATCCATTGGAGCATCTGACCAAGCCCTCTCCTGGTTCCATAGCTATCTTGACAATCAGACTCAGGCGGTAGCATTTCACAAGGCCCTTTCCTCCCCCCCCTAAACATCTCCCGTGGAGTTCCCCAGGGATCCACTCTTGGACCTCTACTCTTCTCCCTCTTCCTAAATGATATTCCCACCATGTCCTGGAATAGCTGCACTCTTATGTACGCAGATGACCTTGTTCTGTACTCTGGGTCAAAATCGGTTGCTGCCATCAACTCCACTCTCACTAATGACTTCCAATTCCTGCAGACCTGGCTCTCTAGCAACCACCAAGTCCTGAACCTAGAAAAAACCTGTGCTATGCTATTCGGATCCTCTAAAAAACTGTCTGCCCCTGAGAACAGGCTCCGGGTTCAATGCCTCGAACGGCTCCCTCATCTCAAACACTGAGTCCTTCAAGTACCTTGGGGTCACTTAGGATCCCACACTTGACCTGTCTCAACATGTCAATATGGTGTGCCGTGCCATCAATGCTAAAATTGGCGGAGCTTATTGTGGGCGCCACTCCCTCACTCCTTCCGCTAGACTTTCTGTTGCGAGAGGTATTCTCTTACCCCAGCTCCAATATGCTCTGCCCCTCCTCTTTGCTGCAAACTCTGCTACACTCCACAAATGGGACAGTGTCTACAACAACATCTGTAGATTCACTTTAACTGCCCAACGCCTTACCCATCATTGTCTCCTTTACGCTGGCTTAAATTGGCTGTCACCTAAGGATATTCGAGCCTACTCCCTGGGCTGCTTTATCGACTCCTGTCTAGACCTCCCTGCCCTGTCTATCTTGCCAACCTCCTGACTCCTGCCTCACACACCGTGCCCTCAGGTCTTCCTCTGTCAACATGCTCTCCACTAGACCTTGCATGACAAAAATGGGTGAACAGGCATTTGCCCATTTTGCTCCCAAATTCTGGAACTCACTCCCCCTTATGGTGAAAACTTCAGCCTCCCATCGAGAATTCAAAAACTCGCTATTCACCCACCTCCTAGCCTCTGGCCAATGCAAATGCTCTTAATTTGCTTTGTCCCACTGCAGGCTGTCAGGTCTGACCCTGAGTACTACACTAATGTTCTCCCATGCAATACGCTTGTCTAGGTGGCTATGAACCTTGATGTCTTTACTGTCCTCAGCTGTCTTATGGTTACCCTAATTGTTTTATTTTACATCCTTATTATGATCTATGTCTAAAATGTACCCTTATGTAACTATTACTGTGCTACCCAATGTATATCTTGTTTTGCTCCTGTACACCTATATTATGTCTGTGCATTTCTGCATATTGTAACCAGTGTCCTGTGCTCTCCCGGGTCGTGCCTGAAAATAGGCAGGTCTGTTGCCTAGCGCACTTACCCGGTTACCAAAAGCTAATAAATAAATAAATAAATGTTCAACAAGCAGTACGTAGCAACATTTCTAAAACAAGTACATTACCCTGTCATCTTGGAAAAAGATCATCCATCAGCTTGGAGCTCGGGTGGGTCTCATTTTCAAAGGGCCTGGCAAGGCTTATTGACTAAATCCCCATGTGCAACTTGCTGATGCAGACAAAAAACTCACACAACTGAAAATGTTATTTTCAGCATTTTGTTTGTGTATTGGTGGGGTTGACTGTTTTTGCACAGGCACAGTACGCAAAAAATGCTATTTTTAATACTACCAGATGTAGCATTTTTGCAAGCCACGTAAAACAAATCTGTGCAGGCTGCTCTAAACCCGCTGAAAAGGTTGGAAAAAACAGTGTTTTTGAACTTTGCGTGCATGCCAAATTGCAGCTCTGCAAGGGTACCCACCTTTATGCAACTTTGTATGAGCACATATGTAACCCCTATATCTCTAAGACTACAACCCCTGCCTGTACTTCTGACCACAGGTTGAGGGGCCTGGATTCGGAATTATGGTGCCTCCACCCAGAGTAACAATAATGGGGGGTATCTACCTAACCTGGTATAGCCCTTTGGGAAGCTATAACCACCCACAAACCCACCTAGTGACCAAATACCTTGTAATAGGAGATAACCCTTTGCAGTAGTTGACACACAATTAGCAATGAGCATTAATAATATGCACACACCCCTTGCACTTACCACCAGGGACCAGTCTTCAACAACTCCCCTGGAACCCCTGTAAAGACAGCATTAGCAAGGCAAGCATGCACGTTCAATACTGTACACCAGCTAAAAATATGCTCATAAGCCAGTTTAAACATGAAACAGCAAATCAGGTTTATTAAGCGGATGTGAACAAGGATGGGGGGTATAAATCTAGAAGAATGATTACTTTACCGATTTGATTCTGGATATTCTGCATGCATGCACTTTAGTTGGTAAAACAGTCTACCAACACACAACACAAAGTAAAACAATAGAACATTAGGAGAGTAGTTCTAATATAAAAATGAATACTTTTGCATTTCTGCTACTGACATTCCATGGAAAGAAAGCTAGAAAAATTGACTTTGACAGCAGATAAGGACCACTTGTCCCACCTAGTCTGCTCATTTCCCTACGTATTGGATAAGCTGCAGATTCTAGTTACTCAACAGCCTACTTCCTCCTACCCCTCACTATAATTGCCTTATGTCTGTCCCATGCATTCTTGAATTCCCCCACTGTTTTTGACCCCACAACCTCCTCAGGAAGGGGGTTCCATGTGTCCACCACCCTCTCTGTGAAAAAATACTTCCTCACGTTGCCCCTGAGCCATCCCCCCATCTTCAAATTGTGCCCCCTTGTTCTTGCACATCTTTTTTTCTGAAAGATGCTCCCATCTTAGACTTTGTTGATTCCCTTGAGGTACTCGAACGTTTCTATCATGTCTCCCGTCTCCCTCCTTTCCTCAAGGGCATACATATTAAGCTCTTTTAGTCTCTCTTCGTATGGCTTCTGTTGCAGACCCTGCACCATTTTAGTTGCCCTACTCTGGACTGCCTCCATTCTATGTCCCTGTGAAGATGAGGTCTCCAGAACTGCACACAGTACTCCAGATGGGATCTCACCAGCTGTCTGTAAGTTTTGTCACAGTCTCTGGTGGCCACAGGCAGGTAGCTAGAGTACACTTACTGATCAGAAGACGTGTGCCTCCTTTCAGAGGAAAATAGGAATAGTATCTTTCTCCAAAAAGGTATCTTTCTGGCACAACAGCAACACTTTATGTTTTCTACCTTCAAAGATGAAAAACAGTGGCCGTTTTCATGGCAAGCTTCCATCAGTGCTGTTCTCTCTTTGAGAGCTAATCTATGACCCATTCAGTTCATTCTCTGCCCCTCCTCCTTCCTCCTAAGACTTGACTGAAACAGGAGGGCCAAGGAACATGATGTCATATTCCAATCTGACAGAATTAAAAATATGTCCTCTTAGTTAACTGCACCTGTGACCTTCCTCCTTTAAAATAATGAATCCCGAGCCTGTCAGACAGGAGTGTCTGTGTTATCGCTGGTATATTGGTGCCGGCTCTAAATAATGCTTAATGACCTGTTTTAATGACCTTATCTTAACTGGTTAATGTCTTGCTTCCCACTGCAGTAATAGCCTTGCATAGATTCCTTTTTTCAAAGTTGCTCTTTTTACATCTGAGGGGTTAACCTGTAAGTTCCTAGTGAGGAAGAGGTACCAGGGTCAAAACCCCAATCCTAGTGCACATTGGTGTGTACTAAACTGGGGAAGTGATTAAGGAGACGGAGGGAATCTGAAGAGAAATAAACAGGGTCAGTATTTCTGAATCAGATGTTGAGGGAAAGGTTGGCATAATTAATCACTAACAAATCTCCCAGCCTGGATAAACTGCATTCTCGATTACTTAGAGAGTTAGCAGCAGATGTAATATCACACCCACTGGCACAGATGTTTCAGAAATTTTTGGGAAAGGGTACAGTTGCCCTGATTGGAGGGGGGCAAATGTGGTCCATATTTTTAACAAGCTTTGGCTAGAGCCAGTATGGCTGCAGCTGAGCTGATGGAGGAACATGGCACTGTCTGCTATGTTCAAGATGGCCGCACCAGTTTTCTGCGCATGCGCGATGGGTTGTGCATGTGCACTGAACCCCGGCAGCATGGCAGTACAGTCCACCATGTCCAAGATGTGTGCTGAGTTCTCTGTGCTTGCGCGACAACTCACGCATGTGTACTGGGCTCCAGTGGCCATCTTGGACTCGGCGGACTGTGCCACCGGAGTTCAGTATGCATGCGCAGAAAACTCCTGTGGCTATCTTGAACACGGCGGACAGTACTGTGTTCTACCAACAGACAAAACAGTGTGGTGAACATGCAGTGATTGCCGTTCACCTCCACTATTAAAAGTCCATTTGGTCTCCAGTAAGCTCCCTTCTCTACTGTGTTCGCAAGATGGCTGCAGAGCTATGCCCATGGTAGCCATAAAAAGGGTAATAGGGCAAATTACAGCAGCTTTAGACCAGTGAGTTTAACCTCCATTGTAGGCAAGATCTTAGAGGGCATAATAAAAGATGAAATTGAGTCTCACTTAAGAAATGAGGGATTAGAAGATCCATCTCAGCACGGATTTAGAAAGAATAGATCGTGTCTAACAAATCGCCTCCATTTCTGTGAGCCAGTCAGCAAGGCACTGGACTGGAATATTCCAGTAGATGTAATCTACTTGGACTACTCAAAGGCTTTTGAAAAAGTACCACATACAGAACTAATTACCAAGTTGGAGGAAACAGGTGTTAATAAGAATATAGTGAGTTGGATAGCCTTGTGCTTGAAAAATAGAAGGCAGAGAGTGTCCATCAAGGGTAATTTCTCCAAGTGGGGTGGAGTGATGAGTGGGATGCCTCAGGAGTTGGTCTTTGGACCAGTTCTGTTTAATATTTGTATTTCTACTTTGCAGTATCCCAAAGGGGCTTGGCTCTGCAAATTTGCAGAAAACACCAAAATGGGTACAGTAGTTGATGGTGGCGAAGCCATAAACATAGAAACGTAGAAGTTGTCAGCAGATGGGGACCTTATGATCCATCAAGTGTGCCCTTGTTTTCCTACCCCCCCACTTAGCTGCCTGCTTGAGTATCCCGCAATGCCTGTCCCATGCCCACTTGAATTCTCCCACCGTCTTTGCCCCACCACTCCTTCCGGCGGGCTATTCCATGGTTCAACAACGCACTCCATGAAGAATTTCCTCATATTGCTCCTGAACCAACCGCCCTTGAGGCAAAGGCCATGCCCTCTTGTCCTGCAATAGTCTTTTACCTGAAAGAGGCTCTGCACCTGTACCTTGTTGTTGCCTTTAAGGTATTTAAATGTCTCTATCATGTCCCCCCGATTTCTGTGCTGCTCTAGGGAGTATAGATTGAGTTCATTGAGTCTGGCTTCATGCAGTTTCTGGTGCAAGCCTTGCACCATCTTTTCGATCTTCTCTGTACCATCTCTAGCTTATCTATGTCTCTCCTGAGGTGTGGCCTCCAGAACTGGACACAGTATTCCAGATGGGGTCTTACCAGGGATTGATACAGAGGCATGATCACTTCATGCCTCCTCCTTGTGATGCCCCTTCCTATGCATCCCAGGATGCCACTAGCTTTTAGTGCTGCCTTTTCGCATTGTTTGCTGACCTTGAGGTCATCTGATATGATCACCCCCAGGTCTCGCTCTTACCTTGTTTCTACCAGCTGCTCTCCTCCCACTGAGTGCAGTTTACTGTTTTCCCAGGTGCATGACTTTACATTTTTTGGCGTTGAATTTCAGTTACCATATCTCTGACCATTCCTCTAGCTTTTGGAGATCAGATTCCATGCTTTGCTGCCCCTCTGGTGTGTCAACCCTGTTGCCGATTTTGGTGTCATCAGCAAACAGGCACACTTTTCCCTTCAGTTAATCAGCAATGTCGCTGATGAATATGTTGAAGAGGATCGGCCCCAGAACTGAGCTCTGTGGAACCCCACTAGTCGCCTTACCCTCCTCTAACAGAGTGCCATTTACTAATACCCTCTGTGTTCTCCCACTTAACCAGTTCCTGACCCAGCCTGTTACCTTAAGCCTAACTTCGAAGTTCTCCAGTTTATTGACTAGTCTCCTGTGTGGAACTGAGTCAAACACCTTACTGAAGTCCAGGTAAACCACATCCCCTGCCTGATCCTGATCCACTGTTCTGGTGACCCAGTCAAAGAAATCTACCAAATTTGTCTGGTAGGACCTCCCTGCCGTGAAACCATGTTGTTTTGTGTCAAGCTGACCACTTTCCTCTAAAAAAGCAACAATTCTTTCCTTCAGTAGGGACTCCATCAGTTTTCCCACTACTGAAGTTAGACTAACTGGACAGTAGTTTCCTGCCTCTTGCTTACTTCTGCTCTTGTGGAGTGGCACTACTGTTTCCCTCTTCCAGTCCTCCAGAACCTCTCCACTCTCCAACGATTTGTTGAAGAGCACTGCTAAGGGAGCTGCTAGTTCCCTCCCAAGTTCCTCAAGTATTCTTGGGTGTATCCCATCTGGCCCATAGCTTTATCTACCTTTAACTTGTTGATTTCCTCTAGTACCCTTTCCTCTGTGAAGGTACTCATGTCTGTACCTCCAAGTGGAATATTCTTTTTGACTATTGTTGGACCGCTACCAAATGCTTCCTGTGTGAAGACTGAGCAGAAGTATTCATTGTGTGCCTCTGCCTTCTCTCCATCATGTTCCGTGGACTTTCCGTCCTTTTTCATGATTCGAACAATGCCTCTCTTAGTCTTCCTTTTTTCTCATATGTATCTGTAGAATGTTTTGTCACCATTCTTCACTCCCTGAGCTATCCTCACCTCTGTCTGTGCCTTGGCATTTCTTGTCACTTTCCCTGTCTCTTTTAGTTTTTCTTCATAATCTGTTTTGTCAGCCTCCTTCCCTAACTCCTTGTACTTTCTAAAGGCTTTGCGCTTTTCCCTCACCATGGTTGCCACCTCTTTGGAAAACCATAGTGGGTTTTTCCTCTTTTTATTCTTACTGACCTGGCGGGCACACTGTGATGTGACCATGGTTAGTGCATATTTCAACCTTGTCCAACACTCCTCAATGCTCTCCTCTGTTGTGTTACTAAGATTGCCCCTCAGGCAGGCCTTCATTCTTGTGAAGTCTGCCCTTCTGAAGTCAAAGACCTTTAGCTTAGAGTGTGTGGAGTTCTCAGTCTTGTTTACCTTGAACCATCTAGTGCGATGATGACTGTTTCCCAGGTGGTTCCCCACTTCAACACCCAAAACTCTATCGCAATTTGTGAATACCAGGTCTAAGATCATGTTTTCTCTTGTGGGTGTCTTCTCTAGTTGACTTATGCCTGCTTCCTGTAGTGTAACTAGGAATTCCCTGCTTTTTTTCTGATGCTGTTAGCAGGAACTCCAATTAATGTCTGGTAGACTGAAGTCCCCTATCAGCACCATGTCCCCTTTGTCTGACATCTGAAGGATGGTTTCCAAGGTATACTTGTCCCTGGTGTCCTCATGATTTGGGGGTCTATAGATTACTCCTACCTGGATGGGTGTCTGGCTTCCGGCCCCGATTGTAATCCATAGATCTTCGGTTTCCCCCTGTGTCTGCTGGATTTCAGTAGCACTTATGGTATCTTCAACATAAATAGCTACCCCCCTCCCTTTTTCCCAGTCCTATCTCTCCTGAACAAGTTATACTCTGTGATAGTCACCTCCCGGTCGTGACTGTTCATGAACCATATTTTGGTCATGGCAACCCAGTCCAGTCCTGCCTCAGCTATTGTGTCAGTGAGGTATGGCATCTTGTTAGCCAAACTGAGTGCATTGAGACATAAAGCTGTCCATTCCTGATGTGCATCCCTGTTTATGATACCTCCCTTTTTGTTCTTGTTTCTCCATTTACCTTTTTTTTGGCCATTGTCAGTTTCTGACAGGATTGCATGCTTTCTGCCTCCTGCAACTGTTATCCTGGAATATCCTGTAAGATTGGTGCTAGCTGGAGGAGGAGAGATGGCAGGCTCTACATGTACTATTCCTAGAGCTGCAGTCTTCTCCCCATCTGCTAGTTTAAATGCCCTGCATGGACATCACATTTTTGGCCCAGCACCCTAATCCCCTCCTTAGTCAGGTGGAGGCCGTCGAATTTAAAGAACTGCCTTTCCCAGAAGTTTCACAGTGAGAGCAATAATTTAGAGACCTGGGCAAAAAAAAACAACTGACATTTTCTTTTCTTTTATTCTTTGGTAACCAGATAAGGCCCAGTAGACACACGTGCCTGTTTTCAGGAATGACCCAGAAGCACTGGAGCGGTTAAGTGACTTACTCAGAATCACACAGTATGCAAGTGCAGGTTGTAGGAATCAAACCCAGGTCTGCTGGGTATACTAAGCTCATTCAAGCTCATTACTCTAGTCTAACCTCTAGGCTATACTGCCAGCCCTTAATAACCTTGATAAGTGCAGGATAATGCATTTTGAAATCAGAAATAAAAAAAGCTAAACATTCATTAAATTATAGGGAATTGCTTTCAACTGAGGATGAAAAAAGACCTGGGGATATTAGTATCCAGTAAGTTAACATTCAACCTCCAGTGCAAGGTTTTGGTGAACCAAAGTAGAAACATAGAAACACAGAATTTGATGGCAGATAAGGACCACTTGGCCCACCTAGTCTGCCCATTTCCCTACCTGATGGATAAGCTGCGGATTCTAGTTAATCGACAGCTTACTTCCTCCTACCACCCACTAGAATTGCTTTATGTCCGTCCCATGCATTCTTGAATTCCCCCACTGTTCCTGACTCCACAACCTCATCAGGAAGGCTGTTCCATGCATCCACAACCCTCTCTGTGAAAAAATACTTTCTAACAATACCTCCAAGCCATCCCCCCTCTATCTTCAAATTGTGCCCCCTTGTTCTTGCACACCTCTTTTTCTGAAAGATGCTACCCTCTTGTACTTTGTTAATTCCCTTGAGATACTTAAAAGTTTCTATCATGTCCCCCCCGCTCCCTCTTTTCCGCAAGGGTATACATATTAAGCTGCTTTAGTCTCTCTTCGTATGCCTTCTGGTTCAGACCCTGCACCATTTTGGTTGCCCTCCTCGGAACAGCCTCCATTCTGTCTGTGTCTTTAAGGAGATGGAGTCTCCAGAATTGCACGCAGTACTCCAGATGGGATCTCACCAACTGTCTGTACAGAGGGATAACAACTTCCTGTTTTCTACTGTTGATGCCTCTCCCTGTGCATCCTAGTATCCCCCCAGCCCTCCTTACTGCCTTCTCACATTGCTGGCCCACCTTTAGGTCATCTGATATAATTACTAATAGGTCTCTTTCGATTTCTGTTTTTGTTATCTCACCCCCATTGTGTACTCTTCCCCTGGGTTTTTTTTCTCAGATGCATTACCTTGCACTTCATTGAATTGAATCTGAGTTGCCATATACTTGACCATTCCTCCAACCTTGCCAAGTCCCTTTTCATCCTTTCTACCCCACCTTGTGTATTGACCCTGTTGCAGATTTTTGTGTCATCTGCAAAGGGACGTTCTTTTCCTTCCAGGTGCTCTCCAATGTCACTTATAAAGACATTAAAGAGGACCGGTCCCAGTACCGAACCCTGTGGTACCCCGCTAGTAACCCTCCTTTCTTCACTGTGGACTCCGTTTACTAAAGTAAGTAACAAAATTCTAGGCTGTATTATTAGAAATATTAAGAGCTGAAACAGAAGAGTGATGATCCCATTGTACACAGCACTTGTTAGGCCACATTTGGAGTATTGTGGACAGTTTCGGGCACCACACAGAAAAGGGGATGTGGCATTGCTGAAGGGTGTCTAGAAAAGAGAAATGAAGCTGGTAGCAGACATTAAGGATCTGTCATATGAGGAAAGACTGTCAGAAGCGGGTATGTTCACATTCAAATATAGGAGGATAAGGGGAGACCTATATATGGTATGCAAAGCACACCACAACCAGGATATGTGGGAGTGTATAGGACTGGAGGCAAAAGGTCATGATTGAAATACCAGGTTCCACAGCAAGTAGCTGAAAGGGGAAAATTATAAGAAAAAATTAAGAGGAGAATGAATGAATCAGAGAGTGGTCACAACATGGAACGCACTACTGGAACAAGTGGTGAATAGTCAGAATATGAAGCAGTTCAAGGAATCCTTGAATTCTTATTTCATGGGAAATGCAAATTTGAGTTCGTATTGAAATACGGATCAAGTCAAAATGGCAAAATAGCTAATGGACTTGTACAAATCCTATGAACCCTATGAGTAAGAACAGATCTAGGATTTCAAACAACACAAGGCTGGGTATAATTACAGCATTATCGTGCAGTTCAGTTTTACTAAGAAAGAAAGCAGGTACAACAACCAGTAACATCAATGGATTTTAGAGAAGGTAAGCAATCACAAAATGTGGGTTTTCTGCTAGAAATAATGTGATGCAAAAGGGTTGACGGTGTTCCTTTAATCTGGTTCGATTTCAGTTGGTTTGCATCTGTATCCCCCCCCCCCAAAAAAAAAAAAGAAAACTAATCAGGCAGTATTGTCTAGCACTCCTTTCCTGGTCAACAAAAACTAAATCAATAAACTGAAATACTGTAAACACTGAACCAGAAACCCCATGAATCTGAATACCAGACAAGATACCATGTCAAACCGAATGCACCAAATAAACAGACACTACACGCTGAAAGCACTATGCAGACTAACAAACAAAAACAGCAATTGCCTACATTTCTTATTTATGCAGAAGGCATAGCAGGAAGTGAGGTTGGCAGTCCCTGGGCTCGATTTTCAAAGCTCAAATTTTAACGCAAAATGCCTGTGACAAGCGGGTATGATGCAAGTGGCACCTTGTGTCATAGTTTGCAGCTATCCCCATTTTCAAATGCCAGCAATTGGGATGTCATGCAGCAAAGCCCCCCGTGCCACCCTTGTGGCAAAGGTGTCCATGCACCAGGTCGCAAGGATGGTTGTGCCATGGTGGGACTGCACCATCCCCTTGTTTGCTATTCTGAAAGCCCTGCCATGGTCACAACAGGGGGATGACTTTAGACCAGTCAGAAGGTGGTCTAAGGGCCCTGCACCACTGCTTGGCAAGGTGGCAATTGGGGGGACCTGGAAGGTATAGACAGAGGTCTGATGGAGCCCTGGTGGTGCCATGGGGGTGAGGGGGCTACAGTTGCAGTGGGAGGGAAGTGTGGAAGCACCTGGAGGAGATGCCATGGAAATTGTCACATAGCCAATCAGGCAGGAGGGGGTACGACTGGATCGACATGTTCCGTACCACAGTGAACAGCAGCCCTGGTACCCGCCCCACATGACTCAGAGTCCCCTAAAGGTGGTGAATGGCAGCAGGTGTAGGTTGCAGGGTGCATGTGGTGGTCAGGGATGTGCCCCAGACACCGCAACATGACTCATATATAGAGCCCCCCACCATATGGCAGTCAGCGGATGTTCATCGACAATGCCGGGTGGAACATGCTGGTTCGGCCGAGCCACCCCCTTGCCCAATTGGCTGTGTGACAACTTCCATGGCATCTTCCCTGGGTGCCTCTATTCTTCCCTCCCACTGCCACTGTGCCCCCCTCACCCCCGCATGGCACCACCAAGGCTCCATCAGCCCCCAGCCCCCTTCTTCCAGGCATTGTAACCCCCCCAACATCCGCGGGTCAGCTAGGGCTGCACGGGAGGGGAGAGGATGGATCCCTCCATCAAATCCTGCAGGTGTGCCACATATTTGGTGCAACCCTACAGCTGCGTCAATTCCCAGGTCTTCAGATCAGGGAACTCTATTTTTACAAAACTGGATGCAGGCTCCCTGATGCACTTGGAGTTTGCCACAGCTGTAGATCACCACAAATTGCAGCGATCTATGGGCTGTATGAAAATCGAGCCCCCTGTGCCATCAATCATGACAACTGCAATCCTCTTCTTTCAACTGCTTGCCACACTTGAGCACAGTTTGCACTGGCACTGAGAGGGCTTGCATTGATGCACCAGAGAAGCAGTGGAGCGGCACACAAGGAACAAGCAGCACAGGATCCTGTATCGAAGCTTGGCAGTGCAAACGCGTCTTTCCATAAACTCTAAAGTTCACTGACAAACAGGCATCAACATTGTCTATACAAGTGCCCCTCCTTAAATACGTTGAAAAACAGCTTACAAAAGATTCCCAAAGCATACAGATGTGGCTCTTTCAGAATGCTCTCATCTTAAACAGCAAGAACAAAGCTTTGTTGTTCGCCACAATACTGCAAAATCGCAGTAGCCTTCATCTCCATTCTCTTTCTGGGAATATATAGTGGTTACTACCTGTTTTAACAATCTGTAGGTTTTACCTGATGAACTCCTTTTCTTTGTACATCATGGCACAGCCCATATTCACAAAACTACACACCACCAGCTAGACCAGCTCTATAATTAGTTCTCAAACACAGTCACAGAGAGCATCCCCTGAGATACGGGAAAAGTCTTGGGACACCCCTTTGAGTTGGAGAAAGTCTTTGTCCTTCTTTCCATTCTCACACTGGTTATTTCAGCAAGCCTTCACAAAGTAACAAGAACATCTCCATTCAGAAAGTCTATGCTGCATTTAATAGCTTTTTTGTTATGTTTGTCTTTCTTCTTTATGTCTCGTAATATATTGAGTATTTTCATCAGCATTGCTGCAAAGGGCTTTGAGCCAACTGGGAGAAGTGCTTAAAGGGGAACAGTCATCACAAAGGGCCCCACACTCAAGAGTGGGGGTTAGTCCCAACGTACACTTTGTGAGCAAAATCATTTTGGCTTGCTTTCCTTTTAGTGTCATATACTAGATTGTATCAGACTAATTTCATTTACATGTAGGCTGACATATTCTGGTCCTACAAATCCCAGAATCCCCTGCAGCTGACATCAGAGCAGTAGGCAGCAGCTGGAGATTCACTAGCCTGCAATGCGTGTTAGAGCTTTTATAATCTCCAATCAGGGGCACAGTATTCGAAATAGTGCAAAGTGGAGCGCAAAATTATGCACTGCACCTTGCAATTGATTAGGAGCCTGAGGATGCTATATTCAGACAAATAGCGCACTGGCACTGTTCAACTGAATATAGGGCCATGCCTGCACTGTGCTAAGTTAAGTATCATTGCCCTGACATGGATCCTAAAGTGTGCTGCCAGAATGGATAGGGTCAGAGCACTATCTGCAATATTGAAAGGGAATCGTGCAAATGAGCTCATTGGGCATGCTAGGTGCTAAGGGGCCATTTGCATGCCCATTATGGGCTCATTTCCATGGGTAGCATGGCAGGTTAGCACAGTGCCACCCCCCAAATTGCCCAGTCCTAGAGCTGTGCAGATATCACTAGTGGTAGTTGTCCCCCCTCCCCGATCACCAGCCCATCCTGTAGTTTATCACAATCCCTGCTGCTAGTGGTCCCCCCTCTGATCACCAGCCCATCTTGTAGTTTAACACAATCCCTGGTGGTAGTTGACCTCCTCCTCCGATCACCAGCCCATACTGTTTGTAACACAGTCCCTTGTGCTTGTGGTTCCCCCCCTCCAATCGCCAGCCCATCCTGTAGTTTAACACAATCCCTAGTGCTGGTGGTCCCCCCCCCCTCTTGATCACCAGCCCATACTGTATTATAACACAATCCCTGGTGCTAGTGGTCCCCCTTCCCGTCACCAGCCTGTCCTATAGTTTAACATAATACCTGGTGCTAGTGCCCCCCACCGATCTGTAGCCTATCCTGTAGTTTACCACAATCCCTGGTGTTAGTGGTTCCACCCTCCGATCACCAGCCCATCCTGTAGTTTAACGCAATCCCTGGTGTTAGTGATTCCCCCCTCCGGTCGCCAGCACATCCTGTAGTGTATCACAATCCCTTGTGCTAGTGGTCCCCTCTCCCCCCTTCCGTATGATTGTCAGTCCATAGTACATTGGAATACCCTCCCTGGCATCCAGAGTTCCCCCCAGGCATAGGTCCGCAGTACCACCACCCACAATGATATAATCCCTGGTGTCTAGTGGCCTTCCCCACTGTGGCACTGAATGCCCCCCCAGTCACCTCACTATTCCCCTCAGTGCCGCAGCTGCATATGGTGACCAGCACATCTCTCTTCGCACCTCCTCAGTGGGCTGCTGTATGTCCAGGCAGGGAGCACACTTCTTATTTATAGAACAGGGTGATGTGCCCTGTCCAATAAATATGAGACGCGCTCCCTGCCAGGATATATGGTGGCCAGTTAAGGAGGTGTGAGGAGGGCTGTGCGGTCACCGTGTGCAGCACAGGCACTGGGGAATAGTAAGGTGACATGAAGGTGTTCTGTGCCATGGTGGAGGCTAATAGATGCCAGGGATTATGGCATTGCGGTTGGCGGTACCATCCATCAATGCCCAGAGGGGACCACTGGACACCAGAGAGGGTATACACTTGTAATACGAGCTGGCGATTGGAGGAAGGGGGGGTACCACTAGCACCAGGGATTGTGTTAAACTACAGGATAGACTGGTGATTGGAGGGGGGAACTACTAACACCAGGGACTGTGTTACACAACAGGATAGGTTCGTGATCGGAGGGGAGAGCTACTAACACCAGGGATTGTGTTAAACTACAGGACGGGCTGGTGATTAGAGGATGGAACCACTAACACTAGGCATTGTGTTAAACTACGGGAAGGGCTGGCGGTTGGAGTGGAGGGACCACTAGCACCAGGAATTGTGTTAAACTACAGGACAGGCTGGCGATCAGAGGGGGGACCATTAACACCAGGGATTGTGTTAAATTACAGGACAGGTTGGAGATCGGGGGGACCACTAACACCAGGGATTGTATTAAACTACAGGATGGGCTGGCAATCGGAGTGGGGGGACCACTAACACCAGGGATTGTGTTAAACTACAGGACAGGCTGGAAATCAGAGGGGGGACCACTAGCACCAGGGATTGTGTTAAACTACAGGATGGGCTAGCGATCGGAGGGGAGTACCAGGGACCACAGAGGATGGGTGTGCTCCCCCAGCAGCCAACCGGCTAGGTGGTTGCAGTACCTCCAGCAGCCACTAGGGTTGCCCAGAGCAAGATGGGGTTTTGTTTGGCAGTATTTGCGCTGCGCAGAAGGACCATACTAAACCCTTTTGTGCATTGCAAAGCCACTGAACATGGCGTAGCGCATCTACAAATGGCCACGCCCCTCCTCTTACCCTCACACATACATTATGTTTTCAGCCGGTGCTAACCCTCTTTACTTGTGCAACAGCCCCTTTTGAATATGGGGATCCAGCGCAAACCCCAGTCTGCGCAGGCAAGGACCTATTAGTTTGCATGCAAACTTTTGAATATTGGGCCCCAGATGTTTTCTGAGGACCCTGGATGGTGTGGAACTTGATGAGGTTACTCCCTTCAAGTATCTCATGGTTTGCCTAGATTGCCACCTTGATTTCTGCAGTTATGTGAATGCCACTCATCTAAAGTTCCTCCCTAAGTTTCTGCGCATGCTATAGAAACAAAGTGTGTATTCCACTTCCTGCCCATCTAGAGATCATCATAAGATCCTCCTGTTTTTTGCCTATGGTGATGTTATGTATAGTATGGCATCCAACTACATCCTCACCAGAGTGGACCCCCTTTTTCACTCCTTTCGTCATTTCAGTCCTGACTGTTGCCACCCCACACACACACACACACACACTCACTCACCACAGTTCCCTCCACACTTCCCTTTCATTACCCTCTCTGGAAGGTAGGTGCCTCATCCACTGCCCTTCATTTATCTCTAAATTCTGGTATTGTACCCTCCCCAATATCTTAACTCTCGACTTACCAGCCCTTCTACCCTCACTTATGCCCTCTGCAGCCCTGACACTTGCTCTCTCCCTTTCCCATGTGCAAAATCATCAGCAGGGCAGTCAGCTTTTTCTTTCAGATCCTCCCTCCTGTAGTGGCACCTTCCTCCTGCTAATTGATCAGCTTTTTCTCGTGCAACTTTTAAAACCCTCCTATATGACTACATGGCCCATGCCTGCAACGGGCACCTCCTGGTAACTTCCACCATCATTAGTTTCTAAGTCAGCTCAGCTCTCTATGCTGAGTAGGGAAAGAGAAAATTGTTAACCAGGAAAGGCACACTAAGCCAGAACTTGTTTCCAGGTGCGACCTGGGAGCACAAGACAGTTAAGTGAATTGCTCAGGGTCACACAGTATGCAAGTGGGGGCTGTGGGATTCAAACCCAGGTCTCCAGGTTTGCAGCTCAGTGCTCTAAATCACAGCACTATAATGCCTCAAATCAAACACAGGATTTGTGATTCAAACACAGGATAGCCCAACTACCTAGCATTTCACATGTTCCACACTACCATTGGGGGATACCTTGCATAGTTAATTTACTGTTTGCCCACTGTTGCTAGTACCCTTCTATTTTGCTCATTTATTAGTGTAACTTACTTTTCTATTTTTCTTTTGCAAGTACACCCTACCCTGCTAGGAGTTGTTACCTGTGTGGCTCTTGAGGGGAGGGCTACACAAAACATTTATACTTCAATCCAAGAACTAAGGTGGGCCATGGCACTGGGGACCTGCACGGTCATGATGGGGCCCCAGTAAAACACAGCAAGCACAAAGGAATGTCCTCTCCTTTAGTTAGTGCCAAGTAGGAGGTTTTATTCTGTCACAGAATGGTAAACAGACAAACATTTTGCCCCACTGGGGGCAGCAGGTGAAGAAGGTACAAAGCATACAATGTTCAGAGTACTGTACACAAAGCACAATAGGTCCCTGAATTAGGGATCTAGCAAATGCCTGTTTGTCCACCCCACTTCTGTGACCAGAGCCAGGACAGAGAATATCCTCACAGAACTTGAACAATTTTGGGTTCACCAAAAGTACATTTTTCCTGAAAGACAGAAACACTTTTTTTTTTTCCTCCTCCGACACTCCGGTGTCCCCCCTCTCCTTCCGGCTTCCTAGTGCTGCTATTGCCCCAGCTATCCTCTTCCCGAGCTCTCTCCTTACCACAGATCTGTAGCCAACTCTCCGGCTGTCCCAGCATATCTCTTCAGTAGGCAGGTCCCCCTCCTCCGAAGGGGAAGGCACCAGGGGCAGGGGAAACCCAGAGCACTCTATTTTACTAATCCAGGGTGCTGCTGCTGTGGAGGAGTAGGCTCCCAGAGGTTCTGGCAGCGTGAAACATCGGAAGCCATCATCCATCGACACTTGAAGTTGTTTTTCCTTTTTCTTGTTGTCCCTCCTGCGCCCACTTGTAGTACTCCCAGTCTCCACCGGGGCCACTACTCAGCAAGGCTCCCCACCAACCCACCCAGGAGAGAGAGCAGTCCTCTGGACCTCAATCCTCTCCTTCCCCTTCCAGCCCCTGGCGTCCCAAGTCCGTTCCCGAACCCGGGTCTCCGTTGTGGTTCGAGGTGTGGCGTCCAGTGCCTCAACCCTCTGCGCCACCGGGCCAGCCCAGAAACACTTTAAAGAACAGATCATGTCCTGTAAATGTAACACACTTTACTTTTTCTCCTCAGAGACAGAAACTCTTTCAGGACAGATTGTGTCTTTGACTTGAAAACACACTTTGCTGTGACATGTAAAACACTTTGTAGTATGAGAGCCATTCCTCATCTTCTGGTCAGAGAGGTACAGGTAGTATCCCTTTTTCCAGTCAGGGTGATCCACTCTGTCACCTGCAGAAACTGTGCCAAGAGGCAACACACGGACTGGCACATTTCAAATATTTTGTTCTGCAAACTGGAGTTTAGTTCCTCCAAAACCCACATATGCATTTCCACTGGGGCAATCCTGGGGGGGAGACTGCACATGACAGCATCACAGAGAAAAGTCTCTTACAGTTCAGGGAAGTTGCCCACATTTTACTCATGGTTCCTGTGACCAGATATCTTCAAAGTCCTTTGGTATGCTCCAGGAGAAGGCAGCTGCCACAATGCAACACTCAGCTACTCCAGGACTGAACTAAGGACTAAAACAGGAGAGAGTTGGTACCCCTCCTGAGGCAGTCAGATGAACTCAAAGCTCTGAGTGAGCTGCTGACACCCACTGCAACATTCCATTGAGGCCTATGATGCTGCAAGGACCCTTCCATTTAGAACCTCTGTCCAGATGACTGACAGGGGTTTCAGGGAAGACCTGAAAGTTAACCATTTGCTGCCCAGCCTGACTGAAAACAAAAAGCCCATTACTCTACATAGGGTTCTAGTAACCCCAAGAGGGGGGAATAGGGGTTACACTTTTAAATGCAATGCTCTGTACTTTGTTTTTGCATGATATGTATGGTACTGGCACTGTGTTCTGCAATTTGCTTCACCGCTGCTGTTTTAAGTGCGGTGTTCCATGCCTTGTTGTACTGATGTAATTACTGCACTGTAATGTTTCCTGTTCCCCCAGGACACATCTGGAAACATGTTGCTACCAGCTTTCATAGTAAAACTGTTGAAAGAAAGAAAGAAACGTCTGAAGTTATTCACTCAACATGATTCACCTTCTGTGAGGACCATCTTGTCTCACAAAACCTCCAAAACTCAAAATGTGAGTACCTGGTGTTGTGCATTGTCCAGCTTGCTTCAGCCTACCCTGGAATAGGGTGTGGCCCCCCCGAAAGGCAGGCCTCACCATTTGAGAACCACTGAGTCCACTGTTTAACCATCCATGATGTGAGTTGCCCTTGAAGCAATATCTACTCCTTTTCCTTACGTATTTAAATATTCCATACAGCATGAACAATACATCTGTGCTAAGCCAGCTAACAGTATCCTACAATCATTTCTGCAGGTTTGAACTTGGTTTTAATCATCATGGTCGCTCTGCAATACAAGAATGGTTTCAGGCATGTTCTGCAGGAAGAGAAGTGTAGCGCTGTTCTGACCTCCTGAAGAACGCATGAGAAACTACTCTTATATTGTAAAGTGTGACCATTGAGAACATGTTAACACATTATGAATCTCGGGAAAGAAACAGTTTGTATACCTGTGTAATTATTTTATTTTATTCCATGAAACATGAGAGATCTGTGCAGATGACTGTCATGGCAGCAATACACTAAGCGCAACTTCTCTTCGCTAAATAAGAGATGCCTCTCACGTTGAGTGTACTGTAATCGGATTGGCTGACAATCATAAGAGACAGTTTCAGGATTTATAAATAACATCAGGATCACTCTCCTCGGAAAGGCTGAAGCAGTTACGCTGGGCCTGCTTCATTTTGCAAATGTGCACATGATAGATCTTCTTCAAGGATATCTTTTTCATCAGGCCACACCTATGGGATATATAGTCGCCAGCCTCTAGAACCACATGGAAACTTTTGCAAGCAGTCTGCCAGGGGCCACCCATGATGACATTCTATGTCACCCTTCCATATATAAGCATGGGCGGCCCAATCACTCCTCAGTTCCTTTTCCGCCATCGATCAACACACGTCAGACTGCGGTGGAAACGTCACTGTTTCAGCTACCACTTTTTCTTCTTTTCAGTAATGAAAATGCTCAATTCATTGTATTTTTATCACTGGTATGTCACCAAAAGAGCCAAGGATGTGTGCCTGCGATGGGAAGAGAGGAACTTACCTCCAGAGCAAATGGCAGCCTTTTCCCCACCAACCAGCCCACCATTTACTGCAGGCTGTGGGAAATTCGAGCTCCAGCTCCAGGACTCAGGCAGGAGAAGACCCTCCTGGGTGCGCTGCAGGTCACCCCTCTTCTTCTAGGACAAGTTTCTCATCAACAATTGTCTGCCCCAGCAGTGTGCCCCCCCATCACGACTGACAAATGGGACATAATGGTCTGGGTATGGGAGGTCATTTTCTCCTAGGTACCCCAACCATACAGCATCATCTATGGTGACACCTCTTCCTCTCCTGTCTACTGTACCTCAGTCATATGGTGACATCGATGGTGATGCTTAAGGCTCTCCCGTTGACTGTATCTCAGTTACATGGTGATATCAACGGTGATGCCTATGCTTCTCCCTTCAACTATACCTCAGTCATATAGTGACATTAATGGTGGCACCCTTGCCTCCCCCATCAACTTATTTATGCTGGTCCTTTGCATCAACAATGGCGCCTTTGGCCTTTCCTATTGACAAGTGCTGATACTCGGACTCTTACATCAATAGTGGTGCTGCTGCATCCTTAGTTAATGTTCCTATGCATCTATCATCGATGGGGGCTCCTCTGCCACTCCGCATCAACATACCCAGGCATTCCTGTCAATGATACAGATGGCAACATTAAGGCAGTACTCTAGCCTAGCATGTGTCAGTGGCTCAATAGGTAGCACACTCACCTCTGAGGCTGAGAGATCAGAGGGCTGTGGGTTCAGTTCCCACATCTGGCACTTGGGTTAATATCCCAGTACTGACACTGTAGTTCAGCATGAGAGGGGCTCTGCACTTCCGAGGTGCCGTCTTTTGGATGAGATGTTAAACCGAGGTCCCATCTGCCTGGATTGGTGGCAGTTCAGGTGGATGTTAAAGATCCCATGGCACTCATCGAAAAAAGAGTAGGGGAATTTCCCCGGTGTCCTGGCCAAAATTTTCCTCATTCACTAAAAATACCACCAACAGCTTAATCTGGTTCAAGGTCAGTTGGCATTCATCTGTATTCCCCTTCCCTGGGTCGTGCCTGAAAATAGGCAGGATTTGACTAGTGCACTTACCTGGTCAACAAAAACTAAATAAATAAATAAAATGCTAGAATGTCTTTTTCCTTCTTCCTCCAGTAACACAGCCTTGCAACAACACTTTCCGGATCATCGCATCAGCTGTTTCCCAAGCGTCAATGGCCCCTGTAGGCTACTTTCTTTCAATCTGTCAACTATGTCGATGATGTCCAGAAATGCCACCAAGGGGGATGACCAGGAGGAAGACTGTGGCAGTGCCCCTCTGGACCAATATGCTCACAGGGAGAGAGGACCTCATAGGTTACACCTGGGTCCCACCGAGGTCCCATTTTTGACACTAAGACTGCAGCCTTCAAAAGGCTGCTAGGGGCTTACCTCACAGGGAAAGGCTATTATCAAGGTATGGTCACCCACTTATCATTCTCCCTTCCCTCTGGTTTACAGAAGAGGATGCCACCCTTACTGTCTGCCATAGGCCTCCCACTCCTGCTACACTTGGAAGGGCAGGTTACAAATCTGTGTAAGCCATTCTGGGGGTCATCAGAGCTACCCCAGGACATAGTTAGACACTGCATATACGGGGCAGGTTGTTCAGGGCAACAGAATAGTCACCTTAGATGTATCCAAGCTTGAGCATAATAAACCGCAGGCCACTCTGCTCTCAGGACAGTGGATGCAATTGGCCTAGCTCCCCTAACAGCTATGCCTAAGCAGGAGCTCCGCCAGAACCCCACAGCTGCAGCTGATGTGGGTGGATATTGCTACATAAGGCCTATGACACCTCAGATGCTGCCAGGCCTGCCCCGGCTCATGTCTTAAGAGACACACCTAATTCAGGGTGGCTGGTTTTGCCATTGACAGGTGAAAGACCCTTTTCCATGCCCTCCACTCCAAAAGGTGATAGAGTAGAAGGGACAATGGTTATAGGCCATCCTTCCAGCCTGTAGGCCTTAAGTGGAGCCTTGAACCTTTTGTTTCCTCTCTCATACCCAATTTAGGCATAGATAAAGGGTGCTTGTTTGTACCGCCAGTGTTCCTGATTGTTCCACTGCCAGATAGCATCCTTCAGGTCAGCAGTAGGGCACCTACCCAACCCCTGATCCACCCAGCCACCCATCCCTTGAGTTCCTAACCATAAATATGGGGGAACATCAGTAGCAGTGCTTGATTCACTGTTGCTGATTCCAGCACCATTGTTCACAAGGGTGGTCGTCAGATAGATATAGGACAGGGTAGTGACAACAGAGGCTTGGGCCCTGCCAATGCTAGCAGGGGGACATGCTCTGGATATTTGTGTACTGTCTCCAGACCACACACAAACACTTTCCTCATTACCTCCCTGAACATCTGGTAGTGTATCTGGAAGACTTTTCTTACCTTGATATAAGCAAAGCTTCGGTGACCCTGTTCCCTTATAACAAGGGGGCACATGGAGTGGTTTTTGAGGTCCTAGTCCTCAAAACAAACAGCAGATCTGAGGCTTAACTCAGACCCTGGAGTCTGGACCTTTCTTTTCCAGCACATCAACTCCAGAATAATCACCTTGTAAGCCCTGCTACCATAGCTGTATATAGGGCATTGCCTCCTTTACAGGGATAGGTAGGTAGGAGGTATGCCTTCAGGTCACAATTCTTGTTCTCAATAGAATACGCTGGCAGTCCAGGGTGTTCCCCTGGCCTTATTATTCTCAAACGTTATGGGTTTTAACCCAGTACTTAATGGTGTCAGCTCATTCTAAGGTGCAGCTTTTATATATTCCTGCATGTGCCAGCTATGTGTTCCAAGTTCTAGACCTTACAGTCAATATGCCTACAGCCTGACAAGAACATAAGAATTTGTTGGCAGATGGAGACTGTGCGGCCCATCTAGTCTGCCTGAGATATCTACCCCCCCCACACACACACACACACACATATCTACTGCTTTTGCGGAGATGACCAGTTGCTGCCCCATGACCATCTGAATTCGCTGACTGACTTAACTGCCACCACCTCCAATGGCAGGCTGTTCCATGGGTCCACGAACATCTCTGTAAAAAAAAACTTTCTAACATTGGTTCTGAACTTTCCGCCTACCAGTCGTAAGTTGTGCCCCCTTGTGCATGCAGTCCTATTTTCATGCAAGAGGTTTTCGGTTTGTACTGCATTTATCTCATTTGATATACTTAAAAGTTTCTATCATGCCCCCTCTATTTCTTCTGTGCTCAAGGGAAAATAGATTCAATTGGCTGAGCCTATTTTTGTAAGGTTTGTGGTGCAAATCCTGCACCATCTTGGTGGATCTCCTCTGTACGGATTCTAGACTGTCTATGTCCTTTTCTAGGTGAGGCCACCAGAACTGCACAAAGTACTCCAAGTGTGGCCTCACCAAGGACCTATAGGGTGGGACAATTACCTCATGCTTTCTGCTGGTCATACCCCTACCTATGCATCCAAGGATGCTGCTTGCTTTTTGTTCTGATTTTTTGCACTGCTTTCCTACCTTTAAATCTTCAGATATGAGAACTCCTAGATCCTGTTCCAGCTTTGTTTCTTCCAGTTGCTACCCTTCCAGGACATATTTATTTCCTGGGGTCCTCTTACCCAAGTGCAGTACCTTGCACTTTTTGGCGTTGAATCTCAGTTGCCAGTTCCTGATCAACCTTTGGAAGTATTTTTCAGATAGAGAGGCAGTCGGGGACCTCATTTAAGATCCAAGCCTTCCTTTAACTGAACAGGCTGGCTGTCTGATAACACAGCACTAGTGGATCCATCTAGCGGGTCTCTAAATCTTCTAATAATGGCCAAGGTCCTGATATTAAGGACAGGGATGGACACATCTAAGGTAATCTCTAACAGTACTGGGCACCCTACATCTCAAAGCTCTGGAATAGAAAGTTCTTACAGCCCTTTCTACAGCAACCCTTTTTAGCAGCAAAGGAGATTACCCGTTTGGAACACGGGAGGGGTCCTTCAACTTCCCTCCCACCAGCCTCTACCTGGGGATGTCATCAAGCCCTCTGTGGATCCAGACGGACAATATCAATCAATGGGTGGGCACTCCTTTTTCCTTTATGACAGAAAATAATGAGAATCTGGAGTTGGCCTCTAGTCGACAGCCTAAAATTAATGATGAGGGTCATTCCAGAAGATATCACATGCCTAGCCAAAAACAAGTTAGGCAGGCCATGGTCCAGTTGCTGACACCCATAGTGCAGACCTGTGTGGCAAATGGAACAGCATAGAATTGATCCTTTTCATTTTTGCATCACCTCTTACTGCAAAAAAAAAAAAGAGGAATGATGGACTCTATTCACTCACTCCAGAACTAGAGTTCATCCTGACATGGCACATTCTCTCTTTGTTCGTAAGGGAAGTGCCTACATGCCTTTCCTTCTTTTCAAGCAGAAAGTGCCCCTTATGCTCCCAATGGAGGGGGTAGCTTGGGCATTCACTGCTGGCTGTGGACCTACTCTTCTGTTCTCATGCTAAGGCCTGTTCTCATGAGAGTGCAATGCTATGGCCCATCAGTACCTCATTTCAAGTTATAGTCCTAAAGACAACTTCAAAGGTACTGCTGCGACTCGGCCAGGTCAATTCGGTGCTCACCACAAACGAGAGGCCAGCTCGTAACGATAACAGACTTCCAAATATAGTGTCACTCGAGTCTCTCTTTGCAAAAGAATTTGTAACTGACACGTCAATTTCAAACGTGTAAAAAGTTTAATGACAAAGAGTACCAACAACAACAGGAACTCCCTTACCCAGCGCTTCGACTTCTAACAAGTCTTCCTCAGGGGTGTGGTTACAACACAGAACGTCATTCTTTAAATACACCTCTGAATACATAATACACGAGGTAATGCATTCAATTATCAATTTAAAGAAACATAATAATAAAAATAAAACAGTGTTTCCAATTACTACAAAGTGTACTATCAAAAAAATGAAAAGTAAACAGATATCCTACCCTTTTCACAAGGAGGTGATAGACCAAACTGATTATTAAAGAGAGAAAGTTTTTGGATTTTCAAACTTAACAGTGTACCAAGGTTGAAAGGTTGAAGGAGTTCTACTTGTTCTCGCTAGAAGACAGAATGGTAAGAGTGGACTTGATAGAGACCTTTAAGTACTTGAAAGTCATATACAAAGTCAGGGAGGGAGGACTGTTCTGCTTGAGGGGGGAAGAGTCACTAGATGGCACAGTCTGAAGCTGGAAGGGAGAAGGTTTAGGAGGGAGATGAGGAGGCACTACTTCACAGAGAGAGTGGTGGAGGGTTGGAACTCATTGCCAGAGGAGTTAATCGCTCAAAGGACAGTGGATAGCTTTAGGCAGGGTTGGGATAGAGTCAAGGACAGGGTTAGTACAGACAGGAACACAAAGGTGGGAAGGACCGGGAAAGAGGAGGAAAGGAGGGGTTTGAGTGGGGGTTGGGCAGCTGCAGTGATATGAAACTAAGAGCTGCATAATCGGGCAGACTTGATAGACCTGTGTGCCTTTTTCTGCCGGCAATTTCATATGTTCGTATGTATGTTCATATTATAAGGACCCATATATCTAGCAGAGGATTTTGATCTTAAAAGCTTCTAGTTTAGAATACAGTCCTAACTGGAGGCCTGAATTGGAGACATTTACCTTGGCTCTCTTTAGAGACAGCGGTGACTAAAAGCCTGCCTTACAAACCATTACCTTGGCTCTCTTTGAGCCGCCAGTATCTAGAGGAGTACACCTCTTACCTGAAAGGAGGCAAGGATGTCACAGCTTCAGCCCAACATACAAGCCATCTTGTTCGCCTACTACACAAAGACTGCGAGTCTTTGCATACTCGACCCGAGACTTTTTCCTATCAAGGCCTAGAACACTCAGGTGTTCTTCTGTATGCTGTATAACTGCCTCAAAGGACTCCTCACAGCTTGATTCTCAGCCTTATTTAGGAAACAAGGCCCTTTATCCATGAACAGTGCTTGCTCAGAGGGCTGATCATATACATTAATTCCAGTTACAAATGGCATGGTGAGCAACTTCCTGCATTGCTCGTGCACATTTACCTAGTGACATGCCATCTCTAGTGCATGTTTTAACCTATATCTGCTGCAGGGACATGTGCAGATAACAACTCACGTCCTGTCCACACTTTCACTAGGAATTCACAGTCTGGACATTGCCATCTAAAAAAGAAAAGGCTTGAGCATGGCAGGTCTTCAAGACCTTTTTCCATAGGCTTGTAGTCCTCCAAACACCCAGACTGCTACTGGTCAGGACTGCTTGGTACTCATCCCATAGGTGTAGCCTGATGAAGGAGATATCCTCAAAGACAGAACAGTTACACACTTACTGTAACAGTAGATCTTTGAGAGAATCACTTTCATCAGGCTATGCCCACCCACCCTCTATCCCACTAGGGATCTAATGCTTGGTACATGCTGTCTCCTTTATCTATGAAAGGCCATCAGATGTCTCCATGTTGTTGATTTTTTACAGCCTTTGTCGGACAAAACCATGCTTTCCCCCCTAATTCCCTGCACAGAGGCCCCCTGGTCTCACAGTATTGTACATGTTGCCTCCTTCTCTAGGAAGATTTATCAAATGTCTTCATCCTGGGTTTCCCTGCCTCCCTTGTTCAGCAGAGTCATACCTTGTCATTCGTTTTCTTGGACACAAGTTCCAGGGTTTGGCAGCGTTTTATCTGCTGTTTCTCTTTCCATGAAAGAAGATCAGATGTCTTCATGTTGGGTATTCTGCCTCTCTTGTGTGGCAGATTATGATCTCCAGCAGGGAACTGAGAAGGGATGGGACCGCCCACACTTAATATGGAAGGGCGATGTAGGACGTCATCATGGGCAGCCCCTAGTCGACTGCTTCCAAAAATTTCCATGTGGTCTTAGTGCCTGGCGGCTATAAATCCCATAAGTGTGGCCTGATGAAAGAGATTATCTTGGAGATCTACTGTTACGGTAAGTACACAAGTGTTCTTTTTATTCAAGCTACATTTGTAATGTTCTGACAAAAACACTTACTGTCTGTCAGCTGAGATACCAGGTCAGAGATATTCTAGTCATCCCAAGGAAACAAGCAATCTGAGGGAAAAATGTCTCTCTTATATTATACACGGCCCGACTGGAGTACACTCCTTGAAAATAGAAAGAATGCTCTATCACTACCCTTAGTTAAATGAAGCAAGCAATAACCCACAACAGGGTGTGTGATATTGCTTAATCCATGCACAGCCCGGAGGGTGATGAGGCACAAGGTGTTTACACTGAGTGACTTTACACCCCTGGAAGTGCAATGACTGAGCATTACTGCATACCCTGGAGTGGGTTATTGTGCTTATAAAATGACTCCATGTTGTTTAAGAAACCGTCTTTGAAGCTATAAAGAAGAGGAGGCCCAAAACATGACCATGCAATAATGTGAAATTGATGTACAGTCATGTAGTTGGTCTTAGCCAGTCAGGTTTATTGAGTTTTTCAGTGCCATCTTATGAGGCTTTATAATCCCCTTAACATGCTCTGTAGCTAACATAAGTAAGGAGTCTTGAGAAAGTGTGTCTCGTGCGAAAACGTTCGACTGACAGTGAGACTGTGTTCTTGGGGAGGGGTTTGCCATCTCTTGGATTGTACCTTTCTTGGATTTTTATCTTTGGAAATAATAAGTTTTTTTTTACTACATCCTGGTACCAGCATCTGATTATTAACTTTGAACATCTTCTGGATGGAGACCATGCAGTCGACTCTGCCTTTACGAGTACTCAAGGAGTTTACATGATATACATCAGTGTGTTCATTTTCTAATTTTCTTTCTAATTAAACTTTTGCTTTACTCAGTTTATTAACCAAACAAAAAATGGCTGCCCAATCTCCCTGGTGTTTCCAGCGTGGTCTGCCAAGGACTCAGAGAGCTGACATCAATCTTGTTCAAAAATTCTTTTACTTCAGTACTGTATTATTTCATCCAGACTGACCACCACAAGCAAGCCAAATGTTTTTGCTGCCTATCCTGACACAGCCAGGGTGGTTCTTCCATTTTTACTCCCTTTCTCATGGGGATGGAAACATGCACAACGGCAAGCCATCACCAAGCCCGGCTGACGTCCACCCTCCCACTCTGCCTCCACAGCAGTTCCACCCAAGGTCAACCAGGTGGCAGCATTGTGGCAGAGGAAGCGGCCCTCACTACACAAAGAAGTAGAGCATCCTCTTGAAAGCACAATCCTCCCTCCACCACCCCCGACAGCCCAGGCTCATTCCTAAGCCTGGGTCACTGGTGTTGCAAGAGGAAAGGCTGCCTCTGCATCGATGAGCTGGCAGGTGACTTCCTTAATCTATATATCAATGGCCTGGAAAGGCACAGAGAGGTGAAGCTCCTTTCTAGGTGTAGCCCAGAGGTGAGAGGAGATTACAGAGGTGGAGAACAATAAGTGAAATAAAATGAGAATAAGCCCAAACGCCTTTCACTTTATCCCTTGCGTATTATGCAAAGAATTATAGGGTATAGTATTTTTTACAGTGAGGCACAAGATAATGTCAATATTTGGGGAAGCACAGTACCCCATGTTATAAGATCTTTTACATGGCTTGGGGGAGGATTAACATATTGCAGAGTTTGAGAACTTATACTATAGGCTATATTGCCAGCCAGTTTATTTTGCTACATATGTGCGCTGCTATTTATTTATTTATATCTAGGATTACATAATATGTTTGAGTCGAGGCTCTTTTACAAAGGTTCCATGTCAGAAGAACGGACAATACAGTTTATGAAATTACAGAGTAAGACAGTCATAATGCTTAGTGGTTATAACAATTTGATTTCAAGTACAAGTAACACGACATATTACAATATCAATAGGAGGTGTATTACAACATAAGTGAGGGGAAAGGGAGAGAGTGGGGTGGAATAGAATATTGCAGCGTAGAGGGCTTTGTCAGGACAGCGTATTTGAGTATAAGGTTGAGCAAGGGAAAGATTAGGGGATAGAGAAGTGCGAAGAACAGGGTTAGCAGGGACAGTGGTGGGTATGGGAGCTGCCAAAATGATGGTGCTCAGCTAAGGCAGTCACAGGTACTAGAAGTTACCAGAGATTTGTGGAGCTTCTTTTTAAAGCCGCCTAGAGTTGGCGAGGCATTGATGTCACTGGCTAGGTTATTGAGCCAGCTGGGGGCCCTGTAAGAGAAAGACATTTGACCTTAAGTGCTACGACAATGAGGGATTCGCAGTAGCTGTGGTTTTGAGCTCCTGGTGTTGCAGTTGTTTACTCTGGTTTTAAGAAGGGAGCAGACGCCTGGGGGGGGCAATGCCCATCATTATTTTCTTGGCTGTGATGCAGGTTTGATACTGAATTCGTTTTTTTAATTGAAGCCACCCAGTTTGGGAGTAGAGATCGCAGGTATGGGTGAGACGGTGAGCTCAGGTGGTGAGATGACATGCTTTATTCTTGGAGGTGGCAATTCATTTGAGTGTGGAGGTAGTGGCAGAGCCATAGACTACGAGTCCATAGTCAATAACACTCACAACTGAGCTTTGAACGGCAATAGACAGTGCTTCAGAAGTTAGGTATTTTTGGTGACGGTCCAGTAGGCCCAGTCTGCTGTTGGCCATCTTGGCGACATTACTGATATGGGTGGCATAGGAGAGTTTGGAGTCAAGGGTGATGCCAAGATATTTGAAAGTATCAACTTGAACAATGGTGCCTCCGAGTTTGGTGTTGACTGTGAGGTGGTACTGTTTATTTTTGTTCTGCAAGCTGCTGAAGAGCATGGTCTTAGTTCTTTTTCTGAGTTAGTAACAGCTTATGTTGCAAGAGCCAGCTTTCAATTGATGTGAAACCCTGCTGGAGGTTACCTTGCAGTTCTACAGAATTGTGATGGGAGGCAAGGATAACAGCATCATCTGCATAGAGTATTATCTGTTCTGGACTTGAGTCTGGAAGTACATTCAGAAATCAGCTAAAGAGGAGGGGGCCTAGGATAGACGCTTGTGGAACACCAGAGAGGACTGGCCTGGCATCAGAGTGTTTCAGTTATTTTTACTCTTTGGGTCCAGTTGCCTAGATAGCTATTTACTGCTGTTCATTCCCCTGGGACCCTCATGCTAACTACATGATACACCGAAACAAGGCTATTCTGGCTAAATAAACTAAATAACTAACTAACTAAATAACTGCATTTATTTTTGTAAAAAAGTTTTTGTTATTTGTACTGCTAAATCCTCAGAGTTTTCAGGCTAGGTACTCCAAGGGTGAATTGTATATCTTCCCACCCCCACCCAAGAACTGTTACAGCCTTGAAAGGCGTTTGTTTTGTGTTTGGTTTCTCATTTTGATAATGAACTCAGTTATGAAACAAAAAGCTCCTTGAGATTGACAGCAGCAGAGACTACACTCCTCTGTCCCCAGGCTAGGTGCTGCGTGGGTGGAAGCAGCACAACTACAGGTAGTATGGGTGGAAAAAGTGTACTGTAGCTGAACCCTGCCCTGGGGGCATTACCTTTTTCCTGGGGTGACAGGACATCTGTCTTCTCTCTCTCTCTCTCTCTCTCTCTCTCTCTCTCTCTCTCTCTCATTCTTTCTCCTCTCTCTTATTTTTAAAACATTTTAGGTTCAGTAGAGAGTCTGCAGGACTGTGATTAATTTTGTCACATTCACACTTATTAAATAATATGTTTTAAGAGGCTAAGTGTCTGTGAAACAGAATTGTTTTTCCTTCTTATCTTCTCGTACTGTAGGAATAGTGAGGATTTTTTGTTTATTTGGTTTAACAAAAAAGGTGGGCAAGTTGAATACCTGCTTTCAGCTATATCATGTGGTAGGAAAGGAAAATGACAAAAAAAATCCATACATTAAAATGCATTGTTTGCATGTGTTGCCAAGGATTGCATCAAGCAAGGCAATGAATAGAAAATACAGATCTTGTACAAATAACTACGGCACACATAGAACAGTATTTGTTGTCAATATGAGAAATTCACACTTTCATTACCGCTGAGCTCAGCTGTGCCACCAAAGGAATTCTCATTGCGGTGAGGGTTCTACCCCTATAGGTGCTGCATAGACTAATCCCCTTAGACTAAATGTTCCTTTGGGAAAAGTGTAGATGATATTCTCATAAGGAAAGAGATGAAGCCAGGTGCCACTCTGTGGCACAGTGGCAGGGCATTACACTGTCATGCTGGCAATATGGGATCAGGAGCAGCCTTAGTAGCTAGCCAGGTGGCTGGGGGGAAGGGGGCTGGTGAAGTGCTGCTGAATAGTAGTGCTCCCAGCTGGGAAGAGACAAGTTTGTTCCAGTGCCATAGCACCCCTTGTGGAGGATCAGAGAGCTTGTTCCCCCTCCTCACAAGACATCACCTGTGCAGGTATGGGGCCAACAGCCAGTCATTAGCAGGTACCATGAAGAGGTGCGTAGCAAAGAAACCTGGAGTTAAAACTCCACTGGCATTGGGATAATGGCCTGCGGCACCTTTGGGCCCTACACTGTGGGCCCCCATCAGAAAAGATTAGTGGAACTAGCAGATGTGGGGTTGAGGAAGACACCAAAGAAAATAGACCCAGGCTCTTTCCTCACACCACATTGTACTTTACCAGCACCACACTGTACTCTCCACACACCATGTTGTACGTTCCACAAACCATCTTGCACATATCCCACACCTCAATGCACTTTCCATACACCACCCTGTACATTCCACACACCACACTGTACTTTCCACACACCAAACCGCACGTTTGACACACCATATTAGTTTCCATGCACCACATTGTAATTTCTACACACCACACTGTACTTTCAACACACCACACTGCACTTTCCACACACTACACTGTACTTTCCACACACTACACTGCACTTTCCACGCAGCACACTGCACTTTCCACACACCGCACTGCACTTTCCACACACTACACAGTACTTTCCCCCACACTACACTGTATTTTCCACACACTACACTGTATTTTCCACACACCACACTGCACTTTCCACACACTACACTGTACTTTCCACACACGACACTGCACTTTCCACACACTACACTGTACTTTCCACACACTACACTGTATTTTCCACACACTACACTGCACTTTCCACACACTACACTGTACTTTCCACACACCACACTGCACTTTCCACACACTACACTATACTTTCCACACACGACACTGCACTTTCCACACACTACACTGTACTTTCCACACACCACACTGCACTTTCCACACACCACACTGCACTTTCCACACACTACACTGTACTTTCCACACATGACACTGCACTTTCCACACACCACACTGCACTTTCCACACACTACACTGTACTGTCCACGCACCACGCTGTACATTTCACACATGACATAGTACTTTCCACACACCACACTGCACTTTCCAGACACCACATTGTACTTCTCCACACCACATTGTACTTTCTACAAACCACACTGTATTTTCCACACACTGTTCTGTACTTTACACACACCACACTGCACTTCCCACACACCACACTGTACTTTCCACACATCACACTTTACATTCCACACACCACCTTACATAGGCCCCACACCACACTACTTTCCCCACAAAACATTGTTTTTCACACACCACATTGTGCTTTCCACATAATGCATTGTGCTTTCCCCACATGACACAGCACTTTCCACACACCACACTGCACTTCCCACACACCACACTGTACTTTCCACACACCACACTGCACTTTCCACACACTACACTGTACTTTCCACACACTACACTGTACTTTCCAGACACCAGACTGTACTTCCCACACACCACACTGCACTTTCCACACACTACACTGTACTTTTCAAACACCACACTGTACTTTCCACACACTACACTGTACTTTACAGACACCACACTGTACTTCCCATGCACCACACTGTATTTTCCACACATCACACTGTGCTTTCCACACACCACCTTAAATAGGCCCACACCATACTACTTTCTCCACAACACATTGTTTTGCACATACCACACTGTACTTTCCACACACTACACTGCACTTCCCACACACCATATATCGAATAGTGGATGGGCGCCCATCCACAACAAGCCTGTGTTTCCATCGAGGGTGTTGCTCACATCAGAGAGACCTTGAGAGTGAAGCTCAAGTGGTCTCCATGATGTCATCAACTCCCAAAATGGGAAACACTACTGAAGTTGTGGATGGGCGACCATCTACTATTTTATATAGTATATGGTTTCCCGCAATGTGTTTGTACCTTGTTAACACTTGCACACTGGTCCTGGCTAGATTCCCATTCTCTCCACTTCAGTCCTCAATAATTCTGGTACTCGTCGCTGCATTCCTGTACCAAGTCCTGTCCCTGAAGACATAGGTCCTTCGCACAGCAGTCACGCTCTGCTCTGACAACTGTGCCAGTAATTTAAAAAAAAACTGTAAAGTAACAGTTTGGATACACAGAACTGACTTTAGTAGTCCATGTCCAAACTGTGTCTATGAAGTACTCGCCCGACAGCACCACTCGCTAAGTATAGGTGCCATTTTCGAGTGAATGTTTTGAAAACAGCACTGTTGCAGCCAATCAGATGGCAGGTTAAGGGTAAAAAGTTGTACTATTGATGTGACGTTAGAACGATAGTACAACAATTTTTTTTGACCTTTGAACTGCCCTACAACAAGATTTGGAAAACCTTTGTTTTCCATACATAATATGCCCTAACCATATACTATACTGTACTTCTCCACGTCACATTGTATTTCCCATACACCTCACTGTACTTTCCACACACTACACTGTACTTTCCACAAACCACACTGCACTTCCAACACATGACACTGTACTTTCCACTCACCACCTTACATATGCCCCACACCACACTATGTCCCCCACAACACATTGTGTTTTTCACACACCATTGTACTTGCCACACACACACCACTGCACTTTCCTCACTGTACTTTCTACACACTACACTGTACTTTCCACACACACCACACTGTACTGTACTTTCCACACACTACACTGCACTTCCCACACACCACACTGTACTTTCCACACACTACACTGTACTTTCCACACACCACACTGTACTTTCCATGCACTGTACTGTACTTTCCACACACCACACTGCACTTCCCACACACCACACTGTACTTTCCACACACCACACTGTACTTCCCACTCACCACACTGTACTTTCCACACTTCACACTGTACTTTCCATGCACCACCTTCAATAGGCCCACACCACACTACTTTCCCCAAAACACATTGTGTTTTTCACACATCACACTGTACTTTCCACACACTACACTGCACTTTCTGCACACCACACTGTACTTTCCACACACTACACTGCACTTTCTGCACACCACACTGTACTTTCCACACACTGTACTGTACTTTCCACACACTGCACTTCCCACACACCACACTGTACTTTCCACACACCACACTGCACTTCCAATGCACCACATTGTACTTTCTGCACAAAACACTGTACTTTACACACACTGTACTGTACTTTCCACAAACCACACTGCATTTCCCACATACCACACTGTACTTTCCACACATCACACTGCGCTTTCCACCCTCCACACAGTACTTTACACACACCACACTGTACTTTACACACATCATACTGCACTTCCCACACATCACACTGTACTTTCCACACGTCACACTGCATTTCCCACACACCGTGCTGTACTTTCCATTCACCACCTTACAAATGCCCCACACCACACTACATCCCCCACAACACATTGTGCTTTTTACATGCCACATTGTGTTTTCCATACACACTGTACTTTCCACACACCATACTGCACTTCCCACACACTACACTGCACCTTCCACACACCACACTGTACTTTCCACACACTGTACTGTACTTTCCACACACCACACTGCATTTACCACACACCACACTGTACTTTCCACACACCACACTGTACTTTCTGCACACCACACTGTACTGTACTTTCCACAAACCACACTGCACTTCCCACACACTACACTGTACTTTTCACACACTACATTGCACTTTCCACCCACCACACTGTACTTTCTGAGACACTTGACCAGCTGGTTATGATTGTTCTATGATATTTGTAATATAAAAATATAGTGTGTGAGTCTATGCTGCATGCCCCCCCCCCCGGAACCATTTAATTAACTGACTTACTTCAGAATGGCATTTTATTACCTTTTTATGATATGCCTAGGCACTTTGAAGTGGAAACAAAATGGGACTTTATGAGTCTGCCAGGGGATGAGTCTAATAAACTCTTATGATGTCTTAAGAGGAAGAACATGTTATACCACCATGGTGCTAAAAGTTATAAAACCCTTTGATATGCCTTGGGAATAGGAACTACTCAAGATCAAAGAGAAAATGTTTAATTAAGGAGTCATATTTAGGAAGTGGAGTTTTTGCTGATGTCACCTTATGTAAAATATCAATATCTCCTGATAAGACATCCTATTTGTAATTTTTTTATATTCTAAAAGGAGGAGCGAGATGACTCACAGAAGGGGTGTGGAGAGACACAGTTTAAACTAATACTGGTGTCTGATCTTTTAGATATATCTTTTTGGGCTCTTAATAAACAACACCTCTAACTTTAAAAAGGCACTTATAAGGTAATACATTAGATAGAAAAAGTCTCACTGTATTATAGTAGGAGTTTTTGCTTTGTAATCTTCCCTTGTTCTTTTAAGTGATTGTATGCTTTTTTGATATATTGTTCTGTGTTTACATTTTTCATATTTTTATCATCTTGTAGTAAAGTATCTTTATTTGAAAGAGACTGCCTGGGTGTTTCCAATTTTTTTTTGCATGCGATGTATAGAGGGTTAAGACTGACGAAAACTGTTCAAAAGCTTGATGGTGTTACTAAACTGGGAAAAAGTAAGAATATACCCAAGGTCTTTTATAGAGTTTTAAAGGGTTCATTTTTGATACCTGGTTAGGTGTCCTTAGGCGAAAGATATATTGCATCCTCCTGAAGAGAATATTATCTGAGCCTGTACATTTGGGTATGCTAGCATAAGGTTCACAGCTTGAATCCCCCAGAACTTGAGACTAAAGGTAATTCTCGGACCCACAAGCAGACAGGAGGGTTACCCTGTCTGTTACCTATTCACATTACTGTGCTCAGAGGTTGGCACTGTGGGAGCAGAGGGCCTGACCTGCTGATTGCATTTGTGACACTTTCCACCCACCACATTGTGCTTTCCACACACCACACTGTACTTTCTACACACCACACTGTACTTACCGCACACTGTACTACTATACTTTCCACATACCACACTTCACTTCCCACATACCACACTGTACTTTCTACACACCACGCTGTTCTTTCCACACACTGTACTATACTTTCCACACACCACACTGCACTTCCCACACACCACACTGTACTTCCACAAACCACACTTTACTTTCCACACACCTCCTTACATATGTCCCACACCACGCTACTTTCCCCATAGCACATTGTGTTTTTTACACACCATATTGCACTTTCTACACATCACACTTTACTTTCCACACACCACCTTACATTGCATCCACACCACACTACTTTCCCCACAACACATTGTGCCTTTCACACACCACATTGCACTTTTCATATACTACACTGTACTTTCTACATACTACACTGCACTTTCCACATACCACACTGTACTTTCCACACACCACCTTACATATGCCCTATATCACACTATGTCCCCCACAACACATTGTGCCTTTCATACACCACTTTGTATTTCCCATACACACTACACTGTACTTTACACATGTAGCCCCCTGGTGCCATATGTCACTGAGCCACCCCCCTTGCTGACTGTTTCCCATATCCGGCAAGGGGCCTGGGTCCTGCTACAGTGACTATTGGGGGTTCATTCCCAGAAATAGTGAAAAATAGCATGGTGCCTCCACCCAGAGTAAAGTATTAGTGGACCTGATGGCTGTTTGGCACAGTCCCCTGGGATTCTGTGCCTACCCACCTCCCCAACCAACCACTCTGCACACTGTGTCCCCCAATACCTTGTCCCATCATAAACCTTGTATTTCAGCGATAAATGCATGCAATGGAATTCACTAACCCAGCAGATTCAAACAACAAATTCACAGCTTTATTTGGGGGAGGGTAAGGAATATGGAAAGTAATACCTGGCTGTAGGATTTGCTGTGAAGGCAAGAAGTGTTAGTGACATATGCAATGTTTAAAGATGTGGGCCCGCAAGCCTAGCCCTCCCCCCCTGGCACCAGTGCCCCCTGAATTGTCCCTAGGGGTACCCACTAGGTGCAGGCCTGATCAGTGCCATGGGTTGGCTGGCTGTTGGGGTTCTGACACATTTGAGAAAACTTGTAAAGAGAAAACAGAACAATTTTCCTTTTACCCTCCCAGGAACCAAGTCCTGGGTGCTCACAGTTTGATGACCTCAGCACCAGGGAAAAGGGAGCTCCTTGATTCAATGCAGCAAACACAGGCTGGCCAGGATCCCTCCACCCAGATGGAACTTGTGCGAGGATCTTGCAGCTGGTCACCTTGATTGCAGTTCTGGTCCCTTGTCACCTTCAGCCGCTTCTGGCCTACTGCAGAGCACTGTGGCAGGACAACACCAGCCCCAGAAGGCCCAGACCTGGGAGCGACTCTGCAGCCCGTCTTCCTGATCAGAGTGCCCTAGCACTCAGGTGTGAGACCCGTGACCTCCTGAGACAGTGGGTCTCACTTGGAAGAGGTTAGCAAGTTCCCCCCCAGCTCTGAGTGAAAACTCCCAAACGGTGGGGGTCCTCCTGCACTCCCTGCACTGATCTCTTACAAGGAAAAATTATAGACAGTCACTTCACTGAAGTCCAGTGCCAGTTTCAGCAGGTGCTAGCCTCTGATTTAATCCATATCAGTGCAATCCAACAGAGGGGGATTCAGCAACATCAGCCCCCCTGCACACCAGTCCGCACTTTCAGCTTAGCAGTGTCCAACCCTTTTACTCAGCTGCAGCAATTCCTTCAATCTCAGCCTCTTTAATCAGTTCACTCAGGGGACACACACACTTTCTGGACAGCACCCCATGACCTGAGGCATTCTGCCTCCTTGAAGAAAATGCCGCTGCAGTCCACACACACACAAGTAACCTCTTAGCAGCAACTGTAAAAACTCAGATAATCTGCTCGGCCTTTTCGGTTAGCTCAATCTCCCAGTGCAGGATATCTGCCACTTAAAGTTTCTCCCAACACTCATTCAGCAACTTCTCAGTATCTGGGGAACCAGTATCTTGATTCAATCTCTCGTTGTCTCTTTTTCACCTTTGTGAACCAGTCCTGCTTCCAGCAGCTGGGGAATCTTTCAGCAACCCCACACTTTGTACTAGGGCCTGGATAAGCCCCTGAAGTCCACAGTCTGCTCTCACACTACAGTCCTGACTCATACAGAGCCCATCAACAGACTGACTCAGTCCCAGAAAGTCCCCACTGTATCAGCCAAAATTCCAGTCCTCTGATTGGCTGTTGAAGCCTTTTAATGACTGATAGCCATAGTGATCAATATTTCCTCCTCATTTATTGGGACATGATCTAGGTGCAAGAATTAGTCCCCTCATTTTCCCAGGAGTCCCTCTGACACAGTTTTGTGTGCCTAGATCACTGATTGGCTAAAAAGCAAGGGGTTAGGGGTCACCAACATGTCAACACCCATTCAGGTTAATGGAGTCCAGTCCTATTTATACAGTCGCTCCCCTTCTCATGACTGCGGGCTGCGGCAGCCCAACACTTTACCTCAGCTGCACCATTCCACCACCAGATTGTAGCCCTAACGATGCCCTTTCAAGAGAGCCCACTCTCCTCTTCTGGCTCCCAGCAGTTTCATTATCACTGCCACCGCAATGCTATACCCCTAGGTGGCAGGCAGCAGCCTAATTAATATTCATGAGGGCTCCTGAATAATTCATGAGCCCATGCCAAAAGCACCCGTTCAAACTCAAGATCCCGGCAGTATCCTCCAGGTCACCGGCCCTCAAGTAGCTGGGAGAGGTGCCAGGACCACTGAATGATTCCTCATTCACCCACCAGATCATGAGTCTGTACATCAAAGCGCCGCTGTGAGCGCCAGCCCAGATAGCATGCCGGCAGCTCTTGGTCGCAAGATCCACGCCCAAATCAGGCAACCAAAGGATTAGGGGCATCCGGAATGGGACAACGGGAAAAAATGCAGGTAAGCCCTGAGAAGGGGCTTACACACACTGCACTTCCCACACACCATACTTTACTTTCCACACACCACCTTACGTATGCACAACACCACACTTCTTCCACCACAGCACATTGTGCCTTTCACACACCACATTGTACTTCCCACACACCATACTTTACTTTCCACACAACACCACACTTCTTCCACCACAGCACATTGTGCCTTTGACACACCACATTGTACTTCCCACACACCACACTTTACTTTCCACACACTTTCTTACATATGCCCCACACCACACTACTTGCCCCATAACACATTGTGATTTTTACACGTGACACTATCCTTTCCACACACCACACTGCACTTCCCCCACACCAAACTTTACCTTCCACACACCACCTTACATGTGCCCCACACCACACTACTTGTTTTAATAAACAAATTAGTCAGCCTGAGAGTGGGTCCCAGGGTGGTAGCCTGGGTAAAACATTGGCTGGACAAAAGGACACAGTGGTTAATAGTAAACGGAGTACACAGTGAAGTAAGGGGGGTTACTAGTGGGGTACCGCAGGGTTCTGTACTGGGTCCAGTGCTTTTTAATGTCTTTATAAGTGACATTGCAGAGGGACTGGAAGGAAAAGTATGTCTCTTTGCAGATGACACAAAGATCTGCAACAGGGTTGATACACGAGGTGGGGTGGAAATGATGAGAAGGGGCTTGGCAAGGCTGGAGGAATGGTCGAATGTATGGCAGCTTAGATTCAATGCAAAGAAGTGCAAAGTAATGCACCTGGGAGACAAAACCCAAGGGAAGAGTACACAATGCGTGGGTGAGATACTGACAGCAACAAAAATGGAAAGGGACCTGGGGGTAGTTATATCAGAGGATCTTAAGGTGGACAAGCAATGTGAGAAGGCAGTAAGGAGGGCTGGGGGATATACTGGGATGTATAGGAAGAGGCATCACCAGTAGAAAACAGGAAGTTGTTATCCCTCTCTACAGACAGTTGGTGAGTCCCCATCTGCAGTACTGCATGAGGTTCTGGAGGCCCCATCTCCGCAAAGACATAGACAGGATGGAGGCTGTCCAGAGGAGGGCAACCAAAATGGTGCAGGGTCTACACCAGATGACATATGAAGAGAGACTAAATGAGCTTAATATGTATACCCTTGAGGAAAGGAGGGAGAGGGAGGACATGATAGAAACTTTCAAGTACCTCAAGGGAATCAACAAAGTCCAAGAGGGTAGCATCTTTCAGAAAAAGAGATGTGCAAGAACAAGGGGGCATAATTTGAAGACAGAGGAGGGACTGCTCAGAGGTAATGTGAGGAAGTATTTTTTCACAGAAAGGGTTGTGGATGCATGGAACAGCCTTCCTGAGGAGGTCACGGAGTCAAAAACAGTGGTTGAATTCAAGAATGCATGGGACAAACATAAGGCAATTCTAGTGGGGGGTAGGAGGATGCAGCCTGTTGGTTAACTAGGATCTGCGGCTTATCCATTAGGTAGGGAAATGGGCAGACTAGGTGGGCCAATCGGTCCTTATCTGCCATCAAATTCCATGTTTCTATGCAACACATTGTGCTTTCCACACACCACACTGTACTTTCCACACACTACACTATGCTTTCCACACACTGCACTGTACTTTCCACTCACTGCACTGCACTTTCCACACACTACACTGTACTTTCTACACACTACACTGTACATTCCACACACTACACTGTACTTTCCACACACTACACTGCACTTTCCACACACTACACTGTACTTTCCACATACACTGTGCTTCCCACACACTACACAGTACTTTCCACACACTACACTATGCTTTCCACACACTGCACTGTACTTTCCACTCACTACACTGCACTTTCCACACACTACACTGTACTTTCCACATACACTGTGCTTCCCACACACACACACTCTGTACTTTCCACACACTACACTGTACTTTCCACACACCACACTGTACTTCACACACCACATTGTATTTTCCACACACCACACTGCACTTTCCATACACCACACTGTACTTTCCACACACCACATTGTACTTTTCACACCCCATTTTACTTTCTACACACCACACCTGTTCCTGCAGCACATCACCTTACACATGCCCTACACTACACTCTACTTTCCACATACCACTTTGCACGTGTCCAACACACTGTGCTTGCTCTGACACACTGTACATGCCCCAGAACACACTGTACTTGTCTTGCACTATGCTGTACATGCCAGCACCACACTGTACTTGATACACACCATATTCTTCATGCCCTACACCACAATGTGCATACCCCACACTACACTGGATGTGCCCAAACACCACACTGTTCTTTCCCTACGCCACAGTGTACATGCCTGCACTGCACTGTCCATGCCCCACACCTCACTGTACTTACCCACACCTCACTTTACATTCACCACACCAGGCCACATCACACTGCACACACCCTACACCACAGATTAGTGGTCTTGATCTCTCATTCACCGGTCTGGTTTAGATAGTTAGGCAACACTGCATCACATTCAGATCCCATTTCGGTTTTCGCTAACCCCTTAAAAGTATTCCTAGTTAAGGCTTCCTGGTGGGCTAGTGTTTTGTTTTTTCTTAATTCTTTTTCAGACCACTCTTTCTGTGAGGGCGGAGCAGCAAGATAGCCACAACACTGCTCTGCTCCCCGAAGCACTGTGTTTTGCTCTGGCATTTTGTTCTGGCATTTTGATGGAATTTGTCTGCCGGTGCTGTTTTATTTGGCAGTACGGGGACAGCGTTTTAATATGCTGAACAAATGCTTTGTTTCAAACTAAGCTATAGCAGGGAACATACAGAGGTTTGCTAATAGCAGCTCGAGGTACGCTATTTGTTGCGGGCTGCAGCATTTATATTCAGGAATTTTTTTTGTTACCTGCTCTTCTGTTTCATCGGTTATTTGACTCAGTGGAGAATTTGAAAAAATCATCCTGCTTGACTGTGATGTTCTTTCTGAATGAGAGTGGAGAAGGTCTGCAGTGAAACAAAAAGTTACATGCACATGTTGTCCTGACTAAAGGTACGCCAGCTCTGCCTGGGGCTGGGGGGATCTTAATACTCCCACCTATATAAAATTTACTATGCTCAGTGGAGCATCTCTTTTTATATCCACAAGCATTTTCTAAGCTAGGTTACCACCTTTTAAGAAGCCCAAAGTTGGACATTTCTTACTGAAACATGATTTTTTGCAGGACAATATGTAACCTCAACCAACACAACAGATTTTTTTCTCTAAATAATCAGAATTAAAACTAAGTGTTGCCATTTTTTAGATGTTCCCTAGTGTTTCTTATCATTTGAAGGCATTTTAGTTAAGGTACTATACTTTTTGCAACATTTAGAGGAAAGTCTGAAAATATTTTTTTCTACTATGTCAGGACATTTAGCATTTTTCATGTTTGTTCGCAGGACACAGCTGCCCAAATCAGGACTGTCCTTCAAAAATAGGGACAGGTGGTAACCCTTTCCTAAGCCCAGGTTAAAAATGTGGCACAGCTCTGCTGACAGACATTTTCAGGGGTCAAGAAATTTTGGAAAACTTCTGCAGAAACTATCCTTAACATTTGCCTTGGAGCTCCGCTTGTAGCCCCGCCCCCTTTGTTTTTGAAGGCATTTGTCTTTTCCAGAGGTACCGCTTTATTTTATTTATCTCTCTGCAGTATATTTAACAAAGGTAGCAGACGACCCTGGTATGCGTCCTGCTGCCAAGTTTGAAAAGGTGAGCTACATATAATGGTATTGCCTTTAACATATCCTTTTGATCTACAAAAAGGAAAGGAGGATGCGGCGATTGAACTAATATCGAGTCTTTGAGAATTATATACCCACATAACGCGGACATCCTTTATGTTCAAATATATAAGCAATTTGATTTTGTTTGTGAACCTCATGTCTATGAGGCTGTCTGGGACTTTAAATGAACAAAATGCTTGCTGGTTTAGCATATGATTTGAACCCCCTAATTTCGGAGAGTCTGCCTGCTTCTTATATCAGAGTATGATATTGACTTTTGTTTCTGGTGCTCTCCTTGTGCTGATCACTTGTTTTAAACAAGTTACAAAACTATGACTCTTGGCATAGGAGGAGACTATGGAATGCGTAATGGACTTCCAGAGAAGGGAGATCAGCTTAATCTACTAAAAAGAAATTTACAATAATCTGAGAGTCAGGCCTGGTTCATATTATTGATGTTGCATTGTTTAAAAGACTCCGAGTAAAAGAGAGAAAGTTATACTTATAAATGCCCTGTTTCTTAGAAAGCACTGGTAGCTGATTTTGCTTAAGGGTCCTGTCAAACCTTATTCAATGTAATACTTACATGTGACTGCTCTGTTGAAGGTAAATTATTTATATTGAATTTGTGCATATTTATACTGGAGTAGTGAATTTACTGATAGTAAAAAGTGATAAAAGCCAAGGAAACTAATTAAAAAGGCTTTTAGAAAAAAATGACAGCATTTTAATTGATTTATCTTGACAATTTACAATGAGCCATTTTATAAGACCAATTAACTATGGGACCCAGGCATAAGTAGGGAGGGATATGATTGAATCTGGGGGTGTTGTATACCTCAGACCCTACCAGGAACTGACTAGACATTCCTTAGCATTCCACATGACTGGTCTGAAGTCCTGAAATGGCAAAGGTGCCCAAGGGCAGAATCCCGTGCACATCCACAGTATGCTGATAAGAGAGGAATCAAAGGTAGTTACTAACCTAAACTTTTTTGGCAATTGGGTGCTATGGTGGCCCAATGAAAGCCTAAATTGGACAAAATGTACCCACGTGGATAGTAATTGGACCCAGAATGCAGAAGCACTGCTGGGGTTGGATATGCTTCCTCTAAAATAGGTTTCTAGACAAGTCAAAGGGGATAGGTGCAGTTTTATATACCCCAAAGGGCAGTATGCCCCACTTGGACAAGTTGTGGACTAGAAGAGCAGTGATTTGCATTGCCTATAGCTGGTCACGGAGTCCAGAAGTGGCAACAGTGCTCAAGGACAGAATCAGGTGTGTGCCCTCAATTGGTTGGCAAAGAGAGGAATCATTGGTGGAGGTTAGACCAGTCTCTGGTAATCAGATGCTATGGTAGTCCGATGAAAGCCTTCACCAGTTGTAATGTACCAGTATGGATAGTACTTGGACCTAACTGTGGCATTGATGCGAAGGTTGGAAAAGTTGCTATTATAATAGGTCTCTATACATCTTTAAGAGGATAAGAATAGTGAGATACAGCCCAGTGGGCACTGAGCTCGAGTTGGACAAGTGTGACCTGCATAGGGGTATGGGCTGTTATAGCTTAGCTGAACAGGGAAGGATTCTGTAAGGGGTTCTACATGGCTTGAGTGAACTCCCTCCTGATCAGTCTTTACTAACGGACAAAAATAGAAAGTATGATATTAGGTTTCTCAGATTTCTACAGGAATACTATAAAATTAAATATGGTCAATTAGGGGATTGTATAATAACTTTTTTTATAGCTTGAATGATGGGTAATTAATTAACCCAAGATATGATATGGATATTTTTAATATTTTTTAGAATATACAAAGGAAGTATGTATTTAATTGCATCTAGTCATTAATATTTTATTGATGCTTTGTACTGTATTTGGATATATTGTTGAATAATTATTTCCTTTGGCAAAATTGTAATGATGAGAATGGTCGAACAATAAAGACTTGAGCTTGAACCCCACACCACACTGTACATACCCCACACAATGCAGAATATAACCCACACCACACTGTACATGCCCCACACAATGCAGAGCATAACCCACACCACACTGTACATGCCCCACACAACGCAGAGCATAACCCACACCACACTGTAAATGCTCCGCACCACACTGTACATGCCCCACACCACACTGGACATTTTCCACCCCACAGTGTACACGCCTGCACGACATTGTTTATGTCTCACACCACACTGTAATTCTACACCACACCACACTGTAATGACCCACACTGCCCTGTCCATGCCCCAAAAGACATTGTACATGCCTCACATCACACAGTCCATGCTCCGCACCATACTTGGATTGCCAAGCACCAGACTGTATTTGCCCTGTACCACACTGTACTCCATCTGCACTACGTCGCATATGCCTCACAAGACAGTTTCCTTGCTCCACACCACACTACTTGCCTCGTGCCACACATTCTTCCCTTACAGCACATTGTTCTTGCCTCACATGACCTTATACGTGCCCTGCACCACACTAGACAGCCTGCCCTGTCATTTATGTTCACACTATTTGTGTGTCACTAATGAAAAAGTGGGATGCTTGTTTTTAATCCTCCTTTTAAAGTACTGTTCAAAATTTTAAAGTGATTTAACGTAAAGTATCTATCTAGCTATGTATCTCTCTACGAACTATCAGTTGCCTTAAACTTTACACCAAAAATAATGTGTATGTGAGTACTGTTATCAATTTATTTTTAGAAAAGTTCACAGCTACAGTAAGAGAGGTAAACTCTTTAAAGTGGCATCCCTGGTATAGTGATGACTTTTTTAGTGACTGTGCTGGGCTTCACTAAACAGGGTTCTACTGTAATGCAGCTCATTAATAGTGTCACTTATCGTACCAGCCCATTAGCACAGTGGTACGGTTACCGCTCTTGGCGCCAGTGACCTGATTTGGTAAAAGCCCCAGACAACAGGGGCCAGTGGGGGAGGGGTAAGAGGACTGCAAATCCCACAGGATGCTTCCTCCTCTGGGGAGGGAGTTCATCATCCTCTTCTACAATACCACCACCTGGGTGACCACAGGTGGTGGTGCAGATGGAGGATCTTGGAGGGATGCAGCCTGGCTCTGCAGTGCAGCCATGCAATTGCATTCACATGTGCACCATGGAGCTCTCACCAGCTGCATCCTTTGGGGATGGGAGGAACAAAGCAGAAAAACCCTGGAGGGCAGCCGCATGACACCAGCAAACTCGGGGCCTACCATTCCAACTGGCATCTGTTATCTGCACTTCCAGGTTGCATAGGAGCACTTCCTGCCAACTCCCCCTGATGGAATCCACCATGGGGCAGAATGCCTTGTGGACCAAATGAAGACAGGTAATGGCCAGAGAAGGTGGTGGACGGGGCTGGGTGGTTGTCAGGAAGAGATGGGTGACACTGGGAACCAGGGGATAAAAGTAGTGTGACTGATAGTTTAAAATATCTCCACTTGGGTTGATTGATTGATTGATTGATTGATTGATTGATATTAGGAGTCTTTGCTTACATACAGAATTATATAAGATTAAAACAAAAAATGGTAGTATTGCACAGTGGCTAAACTAGACACTTTCTTTGGTGGTCATTCAGTGCTCTCTAATAAGCTTGTTTGGCCTCCCCCCGTGTATTTATTTTACAATTTATTTACCCAGGATAGCCCAGCTAAGATGCAACATCTCATTTCTAGTTGGAGTCCTGTTCTACCTATTTCTGTAACTGGGAGGACTGAAGCACTGGGAGGTTAGATGACTTGCCCAAGGTCACACAGTGAGTATTTGTCTCTTATGGGGGTTGAACTTGTTCTAAGCCTAGGGCCATCGGGGGTCCCACTTCTCCTTTACCTCTCCAAAGGGGGCCAGCCTAGGCTCTGATGATTGCAGGCAACCTAAGTATTATATATATATATATATATATATACACACTATATAATGTGATGCCTCCACCTGGTGTAGAAATAGAGTTTACTTGGGCACTGTACTTATTAACCCCCAAGGAAGTACTACAGCTGACTCAATTATACATTTCATGGACACCACATATGTGAAAACTATAAGGAAAATGTGATGGTTATATGCTTCCCCAGAGCTAAAATCAAATACTATACATCAGACCCAGTCTAGACCAAATCCTGAAAGGTGCTGGTGAAAACCCAATTGCTTCACTACATTTCAGAATCAATCATGTGTGTAGTTCTCATGAGAAGGACACATGTCATGAACATTTAGAGCTGGGAATGGATATAAAAGCCAAGGGGTGCAAGGGTATCATATCCAGTATACTACCAAGGGCATCTAAAGAATAAATAAATAAATAATAGAATTAACATACATCTCGAAATCTGGTGTAAAAATGCTGGGACTGAGTTTATAAACAACTGGGAGACATTCAAGGCAAGAAATAACTTATTCTCAAAAGATGGTCTACATCTTAAATGAGGGGGGCTAAGCTTCTGTGTAGGAAAATAAAAGATGCCTTTTCAAAAGTGAATTTATTCTGATCAGGCTGGGGGAAAGGCACAAAATATGAGAACACACACTCTAGAATGACAAATAAATCATGGTTAAAAACAAGAAACACTGAGTTTAAATGCATGAACATGGATGTGTTTGCTCTTAAAAGCTCATAGTCTTGCAAATAAAAAAGTCAAACTTTGCAGTATTAATTTCACAAAATTCATACATGTTAATAGGTATTATCGAAATACGAACATATAAATTTGCCAGCAGAAATAGGCCACCTGGTCTATCAAGTCTACTTGAGTGTGCAACTAACAGCCTCACCTTGCAGCTGCCCCACCCCCCTTCCCTGTTATCCCCCCTCACCTTGTCCATCCCCTTTGAAACTATCCACTGTCTTACAGGATAACACCTCCTCCGTAGAGCATTCCATTCTGCCATGACCCTCTACATGAAAAAGTGTCTCTTTATTTCCGTACTAAATCTCCACCTCCAATCTAAGGCTGTGCCTTCTCATGTCCCTCACCTCCTCAGCCTGAGTATCCCCTCAGTGCCTGCCTTATGTATCCCCTTTACATACTTAAAGGTCTCAATCATATCCCTCCGGTCCCTTCTCTCCTCCAAGGAGTACACGTTCAGCTCTCTCAGTCTCTTCTCGTATGGTCTGTCCTTCAATCCCTGGATCATCCTTGTTGCCCTGCGATGTACCTCTTCCAGTAATTTCCCATCCTTCTTCAGGTGTGGGCACCAGAATTGCACACAGTATTCCAGGTGCGGCCTGACCAGTGCCCTGTAGAGTGGTAGGATCACCTGGCTTCTCCAGGAGGAGATCCCTCTCTCGATACAACCCAGCATCCTGTTGACTTTTGCTGCTTCCCTCCTGCACTGCTCTTTCTTGTTCATCTTCCCCATGACAACCACCCCTAGATCCTCTCCGCCTCCTCAGTGGAACCTAGCTGCACCCCTCCCAGTTGGTAACCCCTCCCTGGGTTCTTTGTACCAAAGTGCAGGACTTAGCACTTTTTTGCATTGAACCCCAACTGCCACATTTACAACCACTCCACCTGTTTGGTCAGGTCTTCCTGCAGCCTCTGCCAACCTGCTATATCATCCACCAGACCCCCCAATTTGGTATCGTCAGTGAATAGACTAATCTCATTCCTGATGCCATACGAGATGTCCGCTATGAATATGGGAGGCAGTATAGTGCAGTGGTTTAAGGCTCTGAGCTGCAAATCTGGAGACCTGGGTTTGAATCCCATAGCCCCCACTTGCATACTGTGTGACCCTAAGCAAATCACTTAACTTCCCTGTGCTTCTGGGTCACACCTGTAAACAAGTTTTCAGCTTAGTGTGCCACTCCTGGTTAAACAATTGGATAAAATATTCCAAACAGCACTGGCCCAGTACCGATCCCTGTGGTACCCCACTCGTCACAGCCCTTGGAGATGAGAGTTTCCCACCTCCACTACCCTCTGCTATCTCGCCTGCAGCCAATTCTCAATTCATTTAACCATCTTAGTCCCCACTTCCACATATCTCAACTTCCCTTCCAACCTGCCATGTGGCACCAAATCAAAGGCCTTACTGAAGTCCAAGTACATGACATCCACTGCATGACCCTTGTCCAATTCCCTTGTGACCCAGTTGTAATACTCAGTCAGGTTCATGTGGCAGGATTTTCCAGAGCAAACCCATGCTGGTGACTGTCCTGGAGACCATAGTCTTCCATACAGGTCACCAGCCTTTCCTTAAGTATTGTCTCCATCAGCTTCCCTGTGATGGAAGTTAAGCTTACCAGCCTGTAATTACCAGGCTCATCCTTTGGTCCACTTTTATGGATGGGTACCATGTGGGCCATCCTCCAGTCATGCGGTATGCACCCTGTGCCCAGGGAGGTATTAAACAGTTCCACCAATGGTCCAGCCAAGATCTCAGCCATTTCCCTCAAAACCCTGGGGTGTATGTGATAGAAGAACAGGGAAGCAGGCTTCACTCGCTGACGTGCTCCTTATACAAAATTCCACTTGAAACAAGAAATAAGACCACCATCCACCACATGAAAAGTAAAACACTGTGTTTTATTGCCAAAGTAAAGAGCAAAATACCAAAAACATAGCCAGGTGCCACATAGGTGCTAACCACTCCAAAAGGCCTGACCAGTTTCGCGCATGCACGTTTTCTGAGGAAGCACACATGTGTGAAACCAGTCGGGCCTTTTGGAGTGGGTTGCACCTACGTTGCACCTGGTTATGTATTTTTGTATTATGCTTTTTATTTTGTTAATAAAATGCAGTCCTTTACTTTTCATGCGGTGGATGGTGCTCTTATTTCTTGTTTTGAGTGTGTAATAGACTCAACAAGAGACATGAGGCAAAGCAATAGAGGGATATAACTTTTTTCTTACTGAAAGATCCAATAAAATAGGAGGAGGAATAGCACTGTATACCAAAGAGGGACATATCAAATAAAATTAAAAAGATACTTTTGAATCAGAAACACTTTGGGTTAAAATTACCAGCACAAACACTGCAGGTCTTGTCACAGGAGTATGCTACAGACCATTGGGTTCAACAGAAGAAAATGCATTAATCATCTTTAGAGAAATCAAAAGGGCTGGTGACCATGGCAAAATACTACTAATTGGAGATCTTAATCTGGGCAACATAAACTGTATGATAAATCCATCTAAAACTGAGGCAGGAAAATCACTAATCAGCCTCATAGAACAAGCTCGCTTAGCACGACATGGTTCCCCCATGCCGGTGTGCAGGAGATGTCGCAGTAACTGAGGGCACTAGAAAAATGTTGCCACATCATGATCGCGACTGAAATTGTGCCCCAAGAAAGTTACTGCACCAAAGCACCATCCCCTGGAAGAATTACGTATTGCAGGTGGCTTCACTCCCCGCACCCCCAAAAATTAAATATAACTAACTCTGTGTTAGGCATGCCATGAAGGGTGGGTGAATTGTGGAGCTGCCAAACATGGTGTGAGTGTGGGGTGCTCTAAAATCCAGAATGCCCCTGTCACTCATAACCTTGTTGCTGCACCCACATGATAGTGCCCTAATCATGGTGCCCTCACAATAGCACAGAAGCTGACAAGAGATAACAGTATTCTGGACATAGTCCTATGTTCAGCTGGTATCAAGTTGAAACTGTTTGGTTGGAGCCCCCTTAGGCAATAATGACCATAACATGGTCAGCATTGAAATGCTTATTCAACATAAATTTCACAGGGGAATTACTGAAGTATTTATGTATTACAAGGTAAAAAATACCCTATGCATAATTAATGCTTTGAAGACAATCGAATGGAACTAACTACTAAGCAACAAAAATGTCGACGCTACTGCATGTGGTTTGCCTTCAAACAAATCATCTTGGAAATTTGTGAAAAACATGTACCAATAATTTTAAAAAACTACAACAACAAGGGTGTCAAAATGAAATGGCTAAATAAAAAAAAAATCAAGAAACCTATCAAGCAACAAAATCATATAAAAAGTATTTAAGAGTGAAGGCTGAGGAATCACAAGACACCTACAAATCAAACCTCTGTAATTACAAGCATGCTATAAAAAAGGCAAACATTGACATGGAATATACTCTAGCAAAATATGCTAATGAAAACAGCAATTAACCATTTTACAGTTACACCAATTCATTGAAAAAAACAAATACCAAGGTTGGTCCCATTACAATTTCAGACAAAACAATGTCCAGCCCATTAGCAATGGCTAATGAGTTTAAGCATTATTTTTGTTCTGTTTTCTCCACCAAAGACATAAACCCAATTATAATTGACATAAGAACAAAATAAATAACTCTAGAAAATTCTCCTCCCGCGGCCTTGATGCAATTTCAAGCCAAATGTTAAAAATCATGAAAGACTACATAATTTCAGTGTTAAACAGAGAATAATATATGGGGTGGTGTGTATAATGAGATTTCACACACACACACACGAGTTGTGGGATGCTACATAAAACCCAAGGGCAAAGCCCGAGGGGTTTATAAAAAGCATCCCACAATGAGGGAGTGTATAAAATTGAGTTTTACACACACCACCCCATATTTTATTTTTTATAATTGCTGGCCAGTGCTTTTTCGCCTCAGCAATTATACAAAATAAAATTAGCAAACAGGTTGGGGTTGGGTAGTCCAGTTGGGATTCTGAGCAGTCCACCAAGTTATAGCGCTCCACTTGTTTAAGGCACAAAAAACAAGTGGAGATGTTATAAAATATGCTATTTTAAACATTCTATTTTCCTGTTTATTTTTTTTGTAACAATTCAGCTTACCGCGCAGCGGTGATTGTGGAGCTGCAGCGTCCTCCACTGTGAAAAGGTGGGGAGATCTGCTGACTCATGCATGCACTACTGAGAAAAAAAATGGCGCCTTTAAAAAGTTACCCATTTGTTTAGGGTGTGTAGAAAAAGACTGCTTTTCTTTTACTTTTTTAAAATACAAATATTAAGTTACCACCACTTGCGAGGAGTGGTGAAGTCTGAGGCCATACAGAGCGAGCAGCTGCAGGGAACGTTGCATGTAAAGAAGACCAGGAACAGGATCATGCATGTTCTGAGGGAAACCCAGCGCATGTTTGCCATTATAACCAGCAAGCTGTAATGGCAAATTATAACTGGGTTTCCCTATGGGAAAAAGCAGTGGTCAGTAATTATAAATCATTTATGAAAACTGATTATGGATGGTGTAATACCAAAAGACTGGAAAACAGCAAACATCACTCCAATCTATAAAAAAGCGGTAAAACTTTACTAGTTGCTTTAACTGCACTGTAACTACATTGCAACTGTGATGCAGTTACATGCAACAATCATGTAACTACAGTGTAATTACCCCTGTTGCACATAATTGATTACCTACCCTGCAATTACATTGAGACTGACACTTAAAAAGGTGTTACGCTTGGTCCCCTAACCTACATTGGAAACCTACAGTACACCCCTGACAGCATCCATACTATTATCTAATCATGGCTCCAACACGAGCTATAATCAGTTCTAACCTATTAGGGCATAGGTACCTACCATATAAGAGTAAGGTATCAGGAGCAATCTAGAAGATTATTGTTATGATTCATTGGAAAGGTATATGCAATGTACTAATGACGGATTACTGTGTTCAGATCCTAACACATATTCTGATCTTCTGAGAGATTTTATGTATGCCAACATTGCCACCATGTAGATTTATGTAACACCGCACTTGTTTTCTATGATTTGTGAGAACCCTTTGTATTCACAATTTTAGCTGACCTTACTACAAATGTATATCTTTGATACCGAGGAGCCACCTAGCATTTTAGCCAATAAGGCTTGTTTTTACATCTAATGTAATCTATTGCAACATCAACAAAACCACAACCCTCAACCCAAAAACCATTGCGGATACCTTTAACAAAGCCTTTACCGACCTCAGCGCTGTCCTACCCCAGGGCTACTTCAAAGATGGTGAAGCCCCTCTGTCTGCAATGAACACTACTCCCACCAGCTCCCCCCGCTTCTACTTCAAAGCAGTCAAGGCTCACTAAGTATGCAAATGTGTAATCAAAGCCCTTGGTAAATCAAGATTCAGTAATGACTCCCTCGATCTCAAAATCCTGTCTCTACACTGGATGAAATGCTAGTCCTCTGACCAGAATTTTCAACCTCTCCTCAGCCTTAGCCAGTTCCGAACAGAGGAAATCTGCCACTGTCACCCCAATCCATAAAGTGACAAAACTGCCACGATAACAGAGACCTATCTCCTACTACCCTCACTCTCCAAGGCACTAGAACGCATCGACTCAGACCAGCTCACAGAATACCTGGATACGTACAACATCCTGTGCAAGCAACAACATGGGTTCCGCAAAGGTCACAGCACCTCCACAGCCCTACTTGAATTCATCGGCACAATTCACAATGCACTTGACTCCGATTAACTACTAGGCTCAATCTACATTGGCTTAACTAAAGCCTCGACACCATCAGTCATCACCTCCTGCTTGTCCAGCTTCAGAATACTGGGCTATCAACCAACTCCACTGGCTGGTTTAAGAGCTACCTTGAAGAATGGTCCCAAACAATAAGAATCGCTGATACACTCTCAGACCCTAGACCGGTCCTCTCGGGAGTCCCCCAGGGCTCCATTCTGGGACCCCTCCTCTTTAGCCTATTCTTAAACTCACTACTGGACAGCTGCCCAGAACAAATAATTCTCTACGCTGATGATGCTGTGATCCTCACCTTGGACCCTGATCCAATCCAATTACAAAATAAACTTCAGCAGGCCTTCTCCTCCATTGAATCCTGGTTTCTAAATCATAAACTGCTTCTCAATCAGAAAAAAAACAAGTCTATGGTCTTCTGCAGGCCCCACAACAAAAACAAACAACTCCACCTCTCCATTGGAACCAAACAAGGAGCCATCCTAGAGCAAACACAATCGTTCAAGTACCTCGCATCACCCTTGATCCCCACCTCTCATATGCTGTCCATATCAGCAATGTTGCAAAGTCTGCCAATGCGAGGTTAGGCATATTATTCCGGTACAGGAAACACCTAACCCCAGAAGCACTGGCAGTGGCCGTCCAAAGCTCCATCGTCAGCATCATAGACTATGGTCTTATCATATAAGGGTCTGCAACTACTTCTGCTCTCAAATGTATTGCAACTTCCCTGAATAAGGGCTGTCATCTCATCAGTGACTCACAGCGCCATACCCACACTTGTGACCTTTATTCCCAATCTGGATGGCTTCAACTGGACAAACGCATAAAATACCAAACCTGCATCACGGCCAAGAAAATTATAATGGGTCTGGCCCCACCTGGTGTCTGTGCCCTCCTTAAGCCTAGACATAGGAACGTCACTACAAGGAGATCCAATTCCCATCTAATACATATCCCACGATGTCGCACGACCCAAGGACAAAGATCATTCACCTATCAGGCATCCAACTGGCTCAACTCTCTTGGCAGCGACAAAGCAACTGCTCCAACACTCGGCCTCTTCAAGTCCAAGCTGCACCTCTCACTGCTTGTATCCTGTGATTGTCCATCTTAACATTTCCACCATTGCAGCTGCAAATGCCCCAGCACCCAGCACCTACAATCAGTCTTTGCGCCTCTAGCACCTTACCTGTCATAGTCCCTCGACAAGGCCCCCTGGCTGCACTGTCTCCCACCCTCACCCACCTCCCCCTTATCTCCTCCTGCCCCACCCCAACCACTCCGTACTCCTCCTTACCCCTGCATCTCCTTCCCCAATCTCCTACCCTCACTTCCCACTACCCACCCCCTTCCCTTGTCTTGCTCATAGCTCATGTCTTTGTACTGGTTATTACATGTCTGTAAGTCAATGACTATATGTTTGTAACTAAAATAATGACTGTTGCACATGCTGACGTGGAACCTTTGTAAAAGAGCCTCAGCTCAAAGGTATTGTAATCCTAGATTGAAATAAATAAATAAAAATAAAAATGTACATAAGAAGAATGTGTTGCTATAGTAATTATCTTTAGTATGACAACTGTTGTAAGACCTTTTTGCCCTGAGTCCATCTTTATATCCTGGGGTATAGGGAATACTCTGGCTCCCGGTATCTAGGTAAGATTCTGTGTAGGGCTTGGTTCTGATTTTGTGTAATAAACCTGTTTATTACTCACTGATGCCATTTGGCTATAGTCTCTTCTGTTAGCCTCTGACCAACAAGAACATGTGTGGTAATACTCCTCTACAAAGGCAATAAACAAGATATAAAAAACTAGAGTCCTATCAGTCTCACTTCTATCTCTGGAAAACACTAGACGGTATAATAAAGGACAAAATCACTGAACACATTGCAAACGTGGATATTATTGACATAGATCAAAACACTGGTCAGACCACAGCTGGAATATGGGATTCAGTTCTGGAGGTCCCACTTGCAAGGGAACAAGGACAGACTGGAAAGAGTGCAAAGAAGGGCAACCAGAATGGTTCAGGGGATGCAAGGAAAGTCATATGGGGAAAAGCTGAAGGAACTAGGACTGTATTTGCTGGAGATGAGAAGGAAGAGGGGAGACATGGTTGAGACCTTCAAGTACATGAAGTGAATACGTAAACTAAAGCAGGATAGCATCTTAAAACTAAGTAAGAACAAAGCCACCAGGGGTCATTCACTCAAGCTGAAGGGGGGAGAATTTTGAGGGGACACAAAGGGATGTTACTTCTCACAAAGGGTGGAGGATCCATGGAACAGATTGCCAGAATGCTGGGCAATGCACCTAGGTCGTAAAAATCAATTCATACTGTGCAACACTATTTTAAAATCAATAAAGAAGGAAAATGACATTAGGGTAATCATTACCAATACTTTTGAACAGGATAAACAATGCAGTGAAGTTGTATCCAGAAGAAACAAAGTTATGTAGTCAATCAGGAGAAACATCCATACCTGTAACATAGGCCTTCTATTCCCACTTTACAGAGCATATGTCTGGCCCCACCTAGACTACACCAGTAAATTTTGCTGCCCATACAAAAAGCAGAAAAGACACAAATTGGAAAGGTTCAAAGAAAAGCAACCAAAATAATTTCTGAATATCGAGAAAAAAAAAATGAAAATAGACTTTCAAACCTTAATTTCATGCCGCCAAATACACATAGAATCAGAGGAACTCTGTTATTAATATTTGATATTATTAATGATCCACAGTTAATGTGTGACTTAAATATCAATTTCAAACAAACTAATGCAGGCACCAGGGGACATCCATTACAAATTATAGGTCAACATTTTAACACAACCAAATACTTCTTCACTTAAAGAATCATAAAGCCATGGAATTCATTACCCACTGAAATCATAATTAGTCAAATAAAACTGGAGTTCAGAAATAGACTGGATAATTATTTACAAAATGGTGGAACCATGAATTACTTCCACTAGCAGTGAAGGAACTACAAATGGGCTTACATCTTCCAAGCTCCTGTCTCTTTGATATGAATCTTAGAATGAGCTCCCAACCCACACCATAATACAACCCACAAACAGTACCTGTGACTCAAAAAAGAAATTGTAAATGCATCCAATTTAAAATGCAATAGAAACAGAAATTTATTTAACAGAGAGGAAGGGAACAAGGGGTAGCGAGGGAATAGTTGGGATTTGGGGATTTATACTTATTATGTATGTATGTATGTATAAATGTATGTATGTATTGTATTGTTTAATACTGACATGGAACCTTTGAAAATGAACACCTTGCTCAAAGGTTATTTCTGAAGATTGAAATAAATAAATAATAAACATATTCTTTAAGCATTATGACATTGTTAACTGTCTATAATCAGCCCTCCAAACCCTCTACGGTCAGTCTGATAACCTCTCAAAAGCGGGTGCACCCCAACTTCCACCCAGAGGTCATGCAAGGGGAGCTCTCCTATAGTTGGAGTAGGTAACTCGCTGCAAAGACATTGGTGAGCAAGGAGTCAGGGTCCATTGGCATGCAATCGCAAATGGATCCAATTTAAAATTACAACTTCAAAAGGTTTTTTTCCTACCATCCCTCTCTATTACAGTTCAAGAACCATCTCAGAGCTAGAGGCCCTGAAGTATTCAGTTTTGTAATGATGTCCTGAAGGACCAGACCTAAAGATGTCCACTACTCTGCAGAATAAACTTTGCAATGACACACTTTCTATAAGGAAAGGCAAGATGCTGACACCTATGGTGGATTCCCACATCTCTCTAGGAGTATGTCTGGGCGGACGATGTTTCAATCCACTTCTTCACTTCTCTGTCCCTTTCTCTGGATGAGACTATGGCTAACAACCCAAGACCCCTGGCCATTGACAGGTCATGGCTTTGTTCAAGGCTAGTTCCAACCCCCCCCCCCAGAGGGCTGCTGAATCGGTCTGCTAACAGAACACAATTGGGGTGAGCGTACTGATGTAACTCACCTCAGAATGTACCTGGCTGTGTCACTGCACTAGGCAATGGCCTCAGGATAAATGAAACTTCCTGGCAGAAAAAAATATTGAGATAGGGTTAACATTGTCCTGTCTCAAATGCCTCTGCTTGGTGCTTCACCAAAGACACACTTTCTCAGTCACAAAGTTCAATCAAAGGTGCACCTTTGGGCCTACCAGGCTTTCCTGAGCCTGGGTGAACGCAGTCAGTGAAGTGCTGAATCACCTTACACAGCCTCCTTGGCTGCAGGCTGGTCAGAACTGAGCTCAGATTTCTCTTCAGCAGGGTCTCTTATAGAGTATGAAGTGTGATGCCCAATTGTCTGACAGATACCCCAAATCTGGTTTGAATGGCCAGATTCTGAAAAATCTGAGCTCCTCTTTTTTTTTCATAAAGCTGTTTGGACCTGGTCACCACCTACTTCTAACTGCAGGTGTCCTGGTGCTCACAACCCCAATCACCACTCCCCCTGCTGCCTCGCTAGCAGGGATCCAGATGAGGAGAGGTCTCAAGGCTCCACTTTGCCATTATGTAAGGTGACTGGGGCACATACCTGGTTCCCCCATTCTTTTGCTGTCCCTCTGGTCATCACACATGTGATGGGAAGGGCGTGTGACATGAAGACATCACATATACTCAGCACCTGTTTTCAGCAAGTCAGAAGTCTGTCATTGCTATGTCACCCAGCCTCTGCTAGGTGGTGACCAAAAAGTGACCCATGCTAGCCACTCTCCCCAAAGGAGGAGAGCCATAAATGGACATTTAACCCTCCTTCCCCTGGCCAGTCCCCGTGTAACCCTTGTTTGTTTCTGAAATAAGGTCATTGTGTGGTGGCAGAGGAGGGGCCCAGCACCCTAAGCCCTCTGCATCATGGGGCAAGCTTGTCTGAGCTCCTCATTGAAGGAAATTCTCAGGCAGAAACATGGACTCCTTCCCAGCAATCCTTGAGGGGTCAGAGACCTTATGACCCCATTGAGACAGCCATTTTTATTTGTATTTTTTTGTGTGACTGCTTTACACTTTGAGACAGCTCCTTCTGCCTTATCTATGTCCCTCAGTGATTTATTTGTACATATTCCAACCCTGCTGCCTGCCATGGAATCAGGACTGGTGCTGCAGGGCCGGCTGGGTCATCTGTTCTTCATCAGAGCTTCAGTTCATCTTGTAAACTGGAGCACATGTGCGCAGAGGTTAATTTCACTTGGCACCAATGATACTGCTCCACTCCTCACCCTACTGCCTGCCTAGTGGTCAGGAAGGAGCTGTATAACTGATGGCACATTTCCCTCCTTTCCAGTCCCATCTCCCCTGCCTGCCCAGGAATACAAGGCTTAAATTTGTGATGGGAGCTCCAACTCTGTTTTCCCACAGCTGCACATGTGTACAGACAGTTCTTTGTTCCTGGACTGTGCTGCCCTTCCTGGGGTTGGAAAGCAATTTGCCCCATGACCAGTGGAATCATTTGTCTGGTCCAGGCTCCACTGTCCCATCTGAGGTGGGAATCATGGGACTGGTGAGGCTGCAAAGACTCGGCAGGAAGTCAGAGATCAACTCCTACCCTGGGCACCTGCTGGTCACTCCAGATACCCACCTGATCCCACAGCTGGGGGAGGAGAAGATTCTTTCTGGGACTAGTTGCTTGGGCCTGACAGCCCAAAGGTAATCCCCCAATATTGGCAGTGGGGCTTATCTGTGACCTCCTGGTTGTCACACCTGTGCTCTAACCACTAGACCACACTGCCACACAATTATCTGGTAAAGTTGTTTTTTTTTGTTTGTTTTTTGACTTGAATGCAAACTGCATTAAATCTGTAGCTATTTTTTTTTTTGTAGAAGCTGTTTATTATTCAAAGAGATTGTTTCTAAGTTTATTATTGTCCCATCCTGATTGACGCTTCATGAAATTCAGTGAGTGTTTCTGATCTATATACTGGAGGTAAAGCCCATTTCAAAACTGTATAATGCAGTTTTATGTCCTTTTAAATGTATTTATTTTATTGCTGTCACGATGCATCTGTGTTCTAGTACAGAACTCTGTGACTGGAAGGGAAAATAGCTTATCATACAGTTCTGTTTTAAAATGGTACTTACCATCAGAGTGTTAATCAGAAACACCAACTAGTTTAACTAAAGGGCCAGTAAAAATGGAACAAGAACGGAACTGGAATCAGTATTTAAAAAAAAACTCTGGAGGTAAGGATGGGAAGCAGGGAAGCAGGGAAAGACACAGGCTCACTGCAGTTTTCCGTTATTGGTAGAAGAAGTAGTAGTAAGTAGTAGTAGTAAAAATGTTTATTCAACTGAGAAAAACAGTGAATAGGTACAACTTGACTGAGACAAGTTCATTTCCAATGAGGCCCTTATTACATCTTAAGTTTAGTTACAGTAACAAAAGTAAAACAAACATTATTATCAATACAATGTGTATTACAACAAATATAATCATACATACAGTATATTCACACAAATACATAAAATTGTTCAACACGGCTTATCACTAGTAAACATTTTGATATACATAATATGATATTCCCAGGTACTACACGGTTTATCACGAGTAAACATTTTGATATACATAATATGATATTCATAGGTACTACTAAGGGGAGAAACATACCTAATCAGGTAGGATCTTCACTATTTTTTCCCAGTGCTTCTCAGACAAATAAAGACTTGATCTCCCCAGCTGAATGCTTTTTCTAACTGATCTAAGAGAAGATGGAATAGCGTTCCAAGCATGAGGACCTCAATAAAAGAAATGTGATCTACCCAATTCTGTCCTCACTCTTGGAAGATATATTCAATACCCTCCGATAAACGCAACCCACTCCTTATTTTCCTAAATTATAACCCATCTAAAATATATTCAGGGACCTCACACTTGAAACACTTCACCATATAATTAAGTACATGGGATAATCTGCTATCTTTTGGATATACCCAATTCAGTGTTTTATATAAATACCATCTATGGGTCCTCCATGGGACATTTAGGACAAATCTTGCCAATTTATTAAATAGAATATCCAGCCAGGACAACTGTGAGGATGTTGCACCCATATATATTACATCCCCATAGTCCAAGAGGGGTAAAACCAAAGTCATAATCGCATTTCCTTATGTACTCAGACATACAATTTCTAATCCTATATAATGACAAAGAAATATAGAGCTTGTCTGCAGAAAAGGACCACTTGGTCCACCCAGTCTGCCCAGACGTTCACTGCCTAATCTGTCTACACAGACTCTAACTAGTTTCCATCAACCCTCCCATCCTCCCTCCTTGCCTATTTTCTAATACACTTCTATATCTGTCCCATGCATGCTTGAAGCCCTCCAACTGACTTCACCCCACCACTTCCACTAGCAGTCTATTCCAGGCATTTATTACCCTTTCAGTGAAGAAATATTTCCTTACATCTCTTTTAACTGGCTCCCTCCAGTTTCATTACATGCCCCCTGGTCCTTGTACTCTTTCACATTTGAAAGAGACTCCCTTCCTGCACCATTCACCCCTGTGAGGTACTTGTGGGTCTCTATCATGTGACCTCTTTCTCTCCTCTCTTCCAGGGAGTATATGTTGAGATCCCTCAGTTTCTCCTCAGAGGGCTTCTTGTGCAACTCTTGCACCATTTTAGTTGCCTTCCACCCTGTCTATGTTCTTTCTGAGTTGCAGCATCCAAAACTGGGCACAGTACTATAAGTGGAGTCTCACCAGTGAAAGATACAGGGGCAACATCACCTCCCTCCTCCTGCTGGAGATACCCCTCCCTATGCACCCCAGCTCCCACTAGCCCCACCCACTACTTTGTCTCACTGTCCTGCCACTTTGAGGTTGACAGATACAATAACCCCAAGGTCCTTTTCCAGGTAAGTGACTTCAGTACCTCCTCACTGGATTCTAGATGCTCTACCAGTCTTTCTTTCAGTAGGGTTTCCAATACTTTCCCCACCACTGAAGTTCAACTGACAGCCCAGAATTGCTAACCTCCTCCCTACTACCACTCTTATGTAGAGGGACCATATCAGCCCTTCTCCAGTCCTCTGAAACCACACCTCTTCCAGTGAGCCGTTGAACAAAGCTGTCAGCCAGGCACCAGGTGTGGCGTTATCCCAAACGACACACACCCTGGAATGCATTATTCCTATTATACAATGGCTCATTGTTACATATAAAATAAAAAAATAATTTTAAAGAATGTTTTTATTAGTGTGGACAAATATTTTTGTTTCTTAAGAGGAGATGCAAAAACAAAAAGGTGGTCCATATCCATGTCATCATCCATATGGGTTCACAGTGAGGCTGAGACTAGACCTGTGGCATCGTGCTGGGATAACGCCATGGGTCCAGCCCCAAACTGACCAATCACAGTCCAAGATTCTTTCTTGCCATTGTACAATACTAAATAACATTGGCATTCTGTTCTGACATCGCAACAGTGGGATTACAAGGTTGTAAATAGCTTACTTTCAGTGGGTAATAAGGGCTATCCACACATTATACTATTGATCTGATGTCAAAATGAGGGCATTACAGATAAGAACTTTTGAAACGCTCACGATCAACTTGGATTGTCAATCGGAATGGGAGTCCTTACGGCAGTTGCTGGTGGGTGGGCATGGTAGGAGAAAGAAGCCGAACACGCTGATTAAAGTTGCATTTTTCCACGGGAGAATTAAATGAGCAGACGTATTCTGGCAGCGTGATCATTTAGTGTTTTATGGTTTTATGTGAGCAGACTTGGGGAGAAAGTTGAACACTGAGTACAACAGTATTTTTTTTCTCGATGATTAAAACAGCATCAAATTGATTACCATGTATTACAAAAACAACAGTTAGCAATCTGCCTGTTACAGTTGCTGTAAATCCATCTTGGGATTGCAGTGACATCATAAACCTCTGGAGCTTCACGATCAAGGTTTATGATGTCACTGGAATCCCTGTAACAGATAGAGAGCTATCTGTTATTCTATTTGTTCTTAACCATCCAGTGGTATAAGGTGGTGGTGGGGCCGGGTTACCTTCCAAAGTTTCAAAACACTATACATGCTTTTGCTCAGATCAGGGCCATATATGGAAATATAATTTCCCAGCATTAAGTTCTTCGATTTAGAGAATCAGCAGAATCATTTCAGGATCTATCTTGAAGTTGCTTTTGAGAAATTTGGCTTAGTCTACATTTGCTTCTGTCCAATAAGTGTTAATGTCAGAAGTATATAAACAGGTCAGAAGTATATAAATTAGGTGGGCTTCTTCAGCCTGGCACCTAGGGCATCTACCATTATGAGTGCTGGCGACTTAGAGAGCTGCTAACACCATATAAAAAACTTTGAAAAACATAATAATTAGGTACAATTCAACTTCCATTCCATATATATTCTAAAGATTCCTCCTCCCCAGTATTTATTACTAAGGACATTTGCATGAATACATGATCTTTATCCTTCAGGGTTCATCTACCTCTACAGCTGACTTCCTACTTCAAGTCATAGTCTTCTGTTGTGACATCACAGTTTGTTGCCATGGGAGTAACTGTGATGTCACAAGCAGTGCATTATGACCTCAGGTAGGGAGATGGCAATAGGAACAGATGAACTGTTCAGGAGCGAAGATCCTGTTTTCATACAAATTACCTCAGTAATAAATAATACGGAGGAGATATAAAGAACTAATGTGAAATACAAGCTGGACTGCATCTAAATATTATGCTTTGGTAAAGTTCTCCTGAAGGTGTCAGCTGCCCTTTAGGGGGGAGTCCCTGACTGCAAGAATAACAGCAGCCTGGCAGCTGCAAGCTGTGCAGGTTTCATTACTGTTACATTTTCTGAACTTAGCCAGAGCAAGCTATGGACAGAAGGACCCCGCCTCTCCTTTACATAGAAACATAGACTCTGATGGCAGATAAGGACCGCTTGGCCCACCCAGTTTGCCCATTTCCCTACATACTGGATAAGCTGCAGACCCTAGTTAACAAACAGCCTACTTCCTCCTACTCCCCACAAGAAATGCTTTATGTCTGTCCCATGCATTGTTGAATTCCCCCACTGTTTTTGACCCTACAACCTCCTCAGGAAGGCCATTCCATGCATCTACCACCCTATCTGTGAAAAAATACTTCCTTACATTGCCCCGAGCTGTTCCCCCCATCTTCAAATTGTGCCCCCTTGTTCTTGCACATCTCCTTTTCTGAAAGATGCTACCTTCTTGGACTTTGTTGATTCCCTTGAGGTCCTTAAATGTTTCTATTATGTCCCCACTCTCCCTCATTTCCTCAAGGGTATACATATTAAGCTCCTTTAGCTTCTCTTCATACAGCTTCTGTTGCAGACCCTGCACCATTTTAGTTGCCCTCCTCTGGACTGTCTCTATTCTATCTATGTCCTTGCAGAGATGGGGTCTCCAGAACTGCATGCAGTACTCCTGATGGGGTATAACCAACTGTCTGTACAGAGGGATAACAACTTCCTGTTTTCTACTGGTGATGCCTCTCCCTATGCATCCCAGTATCCCCCAGCCTCCTTTGTAGGCACCCTGGCCAAGAAGTCACCTTATCTATAAGGGAGACAGCCTGCATCCTTCTAGGAAGGGATCCACAGTCCTTGGTGGGAGGTTTAAATGTTACTTGGATGAGCATTTAAACTAGCTAGGTGGCAGGCAGTAAAACAAGGAGAAAACAATTGTCCTTCCCCGGTGATGGTGCAGCAAGGAGGGGGGCTGGAGGGAGAAAACTTTCCCTAGAGCAGTGACATAGAAAGACAGGGAAAGGGGGCCAAAACACAGGTAAGCAAGGGTAGATGACTGAAGGAGACAAGGAATAAGGAAGTTGAAAAGGCAAGAGGAAAGTCAGTGGGAGCTTCAGGGAAAAACACAGACAGAAATGGTGGGGCAGGGAGGAACAGGGTGTGGAGCGCAATGTGGGCAAATGCAAGGAGTCTTGGAAACGAAATTACTGACCAGAAAGTCATCACGGAGGAGGCTGACCTGGATTTAGTAGCCATAATGGAGTTGTGGTGCACTGAGCACCAGTACTGGGATGTGACCATACCTGCTTACTGTATGTCAAAGAGAGACATGGCTGGTAGGAGGGATGAGGGGATGTTTAGTATGTGAGGGACAGAATCAAGGCCACAAAGGTATAGTGCACCATTAGGAAAAGGAAGGGTTGGAGGTAGGAGGAAGTAGGCTGTTGGTTAACTAGGACCTGCAGCTTATCCAATAGGTAAGGAAATGGGCCGATTAGGTGGGCCAAGTGGTCCTTATCTGCCATCAAAGTCTATGTTTCTATGTTTCTTAGGTGCTGTGGGTCACCTTGGAAACAGGCTCTGGGGCCACTATCTGTACCATGGTAGTTTGCAGATTTCCAGCACAGGGAGAGGAGTTGGATAGGCACTTGAGGAAGCCATCATCAAAATTGCAAGTAAGGGGGAAGTGCTGCTAGTTAGTGACTTAAATTTACCAGACATGGAGTAGAGCCTTCAAACTGCAGTTTCAGCAAGGAATAGGGCCATCCTTGACTCCCTGCAAGGGGATTTTCTCAGGCAGCTAGTCAAAGAACCTTTGAGGGATGGAGCAGTGCTGGATTTGATGCTTACAAAGAGGGACATTGTTGCAGACGTCACAGTGGGTAGACCCTTGGGTACCAGTGATCATCATACAGTGTAGTTTAATATTAAGCTAGGAAGAGAGGCAAACCACACAAGGATGAGGGTCATGGACTTTAGGAGGGCTGATTTTAAAGAAATGGAGAACTGTCTCAAAAACTGCCTCGAAGGGGGGGGGTGCCAGGGAGGGGCGGAGGCACAGTGGGGAAAAAATAAGGGTGGGTATAATTAAAGCAGTTAATCTCTGCATAAAGAAAGTAAGTAAAAGCAGGAGGAAAATGAGACTGTTATGGTTTTCTAAGGAAGTGGCAAAGGTGCTAAAGGAAAAAGGGTGGCATTCTGGGGTAAAAGGAAACAGAGAGAGAGAGAGAGAGAGAGGGGGACAGGGAGGTGTACCTAGTAAAGCAAAGCTAATAAGGTAAGGTGGTAGGGGGAGCAAAGGCACTGACAGAAGAAAGAACCACCAACGGGATCTTAAGGGAGATAAGACTTCTTCAGACACATAAGTGAGCAGAGGAAAGCAAGAAAAGAGATAGTAAGGACTAGAAGGGTGTAGGGGGAGACTGCACTTGAGATGACCAAGAAAAAGCAGACATCCTGATCAGGTACTCCTGTTCAGTGTTCACACTGGAGGGTGGGGGATGGATCACCAGAGAGTAGCAGGAACGGAGGGGAAGAGGTGGACACAAGTCTATTTTCAGAGGAAAGAGTCTGGAAGGTAGACAATGTTATGGGACCAGACGGGATATCCCCAAGGGTTCTAAAAGAACTCAGGGAAGTGCCAGTTGCTCCACTGAGCCTTATTCAACAGCTCAGTGGAACCAGGTGTGGTTCTGGAGGACTGAAGAAGAGCTGATGTTGTCCCTTTACATAAGCGCGGCAGCAGAGAGGCTAGAGACTACAGGCCAGACAGTCTTACTTCAGTGGTGAGGAAATTAATGAAAACCCTACTGGAGGAATAACTGGCAGAGTTTCTTGAATCCTAGCTGCAAAACCACAGGCAAGATGGATTCGTGGGGGTGGGGCCATGCCAAACAAATCTGATAGAGTTCTTTGACTGGCTGACCATGGAAATAGATCAGTGGAGGGAAGTGGATGTGGCCTATCTGGACTTCAGCAAGGCCTTTGACACTATGCCGCACAGGCGGCTGGTTAGGAAGCTGACCAGCTTAGGAGTGGGATCCAAATTGGTAATTGAGTTAGAAACTGGTTAACGGATAGGAGACAGAGGGTGGTGGTTGTTGGCACTCACTCTAATGATGAGAGAGTAACCAGCAGTGTACCACAGTGTTTGGTACTAGGACCAGTCAATGTCTTTATAGGGGACATTACAGAAGAACTGGTGGGGAAGGCTTATCTTTTTCCAGATGACACCAAAATCTGCAATAGGGTGAACATTCAAGGGGTGGAGAAAATGTGTAGGGATCTAGGGAAACTTCAGGTGTGGTCAAAAACATGGCAGTTGGGGTTCAATGCCAAAAAGTGAAAAGTCATGCACCTAGGGCACAGGAACCCCTGTGTTGAATAGTGTTGAATATAGGATGGGGTGGAGGTACTGACAGTCACTAGACAGGATAGGGACCTTGCAGTTATTATATCAGAGGACTTCAAGGTGGCAGTGTAGTGGGACAGGCCCATGGGCAGGGCTAAAGGGATGCTGGGGTGCATAAGAAGGGGTATCTCCACTAGGACTAGAGAGGTGGGGCTGCCTGTGTGTCACTGCCTGGTACACAACCATCTGGAGTACTGTGTCCACTTCTGGAGACCGCACCTCAGAAAGGACACAGACAGAGCAGAGGTGATCCAGAGGAACGCAGCTAAGATGGTGCAGGATTTGCACAAAAAACTCTACGAGGAGACAGACTGAGGAATCTCAGCATGTACTCCCTGGAAGAGAGGAGAGGAAGAGGTGACATGATCGAGACCTACAAGTACCTCTCAGGTGTGAAGAGAGTGCAAGTGGGAAGCCTCTTTCAAATGAGGCTCAGCAACAAGACCAAGGGGCATGAATTGGAACTGGAGGGGGGATGTTCAGGAGAGATGTGAGGAAATATTTCTTCACTGAAAGGGTAGTAGACACCTGGAACAGACTGTCATCCAAAGTAGTGCAGGCTAGAATGGTAGGGGGTCTACATGTATGCTTGGGATGAACATAGGGGTATATTAGAACAGAGGTGGGGGTCACAGGAGATCAGATAGGGTCTGCAGATACAGAATAGGCAGGAAAGAGTTGGGCAGACTGTGTGGGCCAAGCAGTCATCTTCTGCTGACAAATTCTATGTTTCTATGTTCCCCCAATCTGAGAATACGTGTCCCTCGTTTCAGTGACAGAAGGTTGAAAGGTATGTATATGAAATATCAGCTGAAATATGTAAAATCTTGGATGCTCTGTATTGCTCGGTTCCTGTACGATTGGATTGTTTAAGAATTTTGAAATTTCCAGATCAGAATCAGATTCCTGTCTGATTCTGAAAAGGACCTCATTCATTTGTGTAAACATGTTTCAAATTTAAATTTTGGAATTAGAATTGTCAGACTGCAATTCCCAAAATCCTGATTTCAAAAATCAGAATCCAACAAATCTGATTCTGTGACTTGGAATGCAGGCTACCCCTGTCAAAATGCAATGTTTTTCTAAAGTTTCCTCCCTGAAATGTTGTTCTTGAGTTGTAGGCCTAGGGTCATGGAATGTTCTCGGTGCACTTATAGAAAAAGGAGACCTAGACCGGTTTTTCTTTTTATAAACATCATGTACAATATAGCAAGATCATAGAAGCATAGAGAGTGTCAACAGAAAAAGACCACTGATTCATCTGGTCTGCCCTGTTTTACCCTATCCTACCCCGGGGCCTAATGTCTAGGCGGATAATTGCCCTCACACACACACACACACACACACACACACACACACACACAGACACACACATCCAAATCCTCTGCTTTACTGCTTTCCCTCTGTGTAAGTATGAAAGAGCAAGTGTCTTTAATTTGGATGTATATCATAACTAATGAAGATCTGGGGCCTTTAAGTGCCTTTGTTATAATTGTGTTTGCTTTTATCTGTTTCTCTAATTACATTTTAGTCACTTTATTTGCATTTTGCCAACTCCTAGTAAATGAAGAACCCAGTGGAATCCTTGTATTATGAAGTCAGAAAAGCTTTCATGGCAAAGTTGGCAGTGTATTTCAATGGGAAACTGCAAATCTGCTTTCAAGGTTTTATGAAAAATAACACATTCTACCAGCAGAATATTACATGTTTATTAGAAATATGTGATTTTTCATAACCTGTGATCTTTTGTTATGATTTAGCAGGTTACATTTTCTTTCTAACCAGATTTTACTTGTGAAGAAGAAAAGCCAATTGCTGTTTAAAAAAGACTGAAATAATACAGATGGACCACAACAGTGCTGACATATAACAGCAAAGTTTATTGCTGAAAGAAGTATCTATTTCTTTAGGCTCGTTTGTAATACTGACTTTGCAACGCATCAGCCCATGCCCACAGGTAAGTAGACCTTGTTAACACTTCCCAGAGTGCCATAAGGGCTCCTCAGATCCTGTTTCTGGTGCAGCTCAGTTGTGGGTATCCACATCAGAGTGAGCGCATTAACAAGCATTGTAAACCCTTAATGCACTTGCTCCGATGGGCAGCCTTCTGTCCAGAGTGTCTCCCAGCATCCTCGGCTGAATTTTACAGCCCCTCCTCAGACGACCTGCAGCACTGCAAGGGCAGGCTGTGTAAACGCTTGAGCAGCCGGCACAGCAAGAAGAGAGCAGCAGCAAATGCAAGAGCACTCTGGCCGTGTAAACATGGCTTTTAAGTAAAGATGGAAAAATATTTCTCACTGAAATACATTGGGCTCCAAAGTACGGAATTTGGCAGTTTCTGACATCACAATAACAGAATTCTGTTGAATTCTTTTTTTCTAGTGATGTGAAAAGCAAAGGAAGAACCCCAGTTGTTTCACTACATGAACACATATAATTTTTATTATAAAAGAAGAAATCAATTAATTTATCAAAACAGAAGACATAAAATAGTCAGTTGTCTTTTTTCTAGAATTAAATGCCTGCTCTTCAAGCAGCTTTCTGTGTGACAATTATCACGTACTATACCACAAACCTGAAGTTGTGCAATGGTCCTTTGCATTAATTTCTGGAAAATATTTCAATAAAAGAGTTTAAAGCAGACAGGGGACCCCATAATACTTAAAGCTCTTAGAAAGTACATTCAGCAACCTTTTTGGCCAGTGCCCATCTGGGCTGGGTGTAGAGGAAGACTAATATTTAGATTATGATCTTTACAGATGAAAAAGCAGGCATGTGTAAAGAGTCTGTCTGCAAATTGCTCTCTCACTGGTTCAGGACAGAGCTGCAGGCACAAGTCACATTGAGAAATCCTTCTTCCTTTTGTAATTATGCCAGAGGCTGAGAACAGGCAGGTCGAGTCCCATTTGAGCTGCTGCTGCAGCAGCTCCTGCCTTGGCTGGCCTGCCTGGGCATGCAGCAGGGAGGACGCAACACGGCCCAGCCCCCCTCCCACCCACGCAACCCCTCTCACTGGCACCAAGTAAACAGTTTCGGTGAGCAGTTCCCAGGCTTCCTTACAGGTGCAGTCCCAGCAGGAGCGTGAGAAGAATGAGGGGAACTGCGTGGGAGACACACGCTTGCATGCTGGAAGGAAAACCTAAAGACATAATAAAACAAAGTCACTCAGAGGGCTCTATAGAGAACTTCTTTCACTGTGCCTGTGAGAGCTGCTGGTTGATGCAACTTGTGCGATGGGGGCTGGGGATGTTGTACATTACAACCTGCACATGTCAAAAGGTTAAACTTTATAGCCTGTAGCATAATTGTCACACTGAAAAAGAATTACAAAATAGTGATATGATTACAGTGTTCAAGATCCTGAAAGGTATTGATGTGTATATGCATGTCTATATATATATATATATATATATATATATATATATATATATATAATTTACAAACACTGTGTTAATGCCACAAAAGTAGGGAAGTGTGGCATTAGGGTTTCCAACCCTAACTTTCCACACCCACCCTCTAAACAGCTAAAGGTAAAAGCATTAAGGTTTTGAATCTCCTGAGTCTTGGCGAATCAGTGGTAAGGTCTTCATTGGGGTTGTCAACCGTAATGCTCCCCCCCCAGCCCATAGCCTCCTGCCCGAAGCACAAGGTGCAGCTCCAAGCCAATGCCTTATACTGATACAGGCTTCATAGGTATAGAAGTATGTCTCACCACATGTTGCCAACACAATGACTTGTGTTTTTTTTTTTTCATGCAGGGCCTTGCATGAAGGAAAGAGAGTATGTCTCACCTTTTTTGCTCAGGGAATGGGGTGGGTATTAGGGTTGACAGCCCCAAGGAAGACCCCCACCACTGATACACCAAGACTCCATAAACCCCAAACCCTGATGCTTGGTAGAACTCATGTAGAGCGCTGATTATTAAGCGCTGCACTTTTGAGCAACTCAATAATAGTGCTCTACAAGAGAGCGAGTGGTGCAATAGGTCACTATGTCCTGTATAGCGAGTATAGCAAGGAGCTATACTCACTGTTACAGGATATAGCATCCTTTGTGGCCAATTCCTGCCAAGCTGCTTGCATAGCGTAGTAGTGTACACTACTACTTGCAGTGCAAGCAGACCCGGGTTCAGGTCCAGCTATAGCCAGAACCCTTTTTTTTATTTCAAAAATCCAATAACTTGCCCCATGGTCCGCACCCCCCTCGGATTTGATTAACATAGAAACATAGAATTTGATGGCAGATAAGGACCGCTTGGCCCACCCAGTCTGCCCATTTCCCTACCTGATGGATAAGCTGCAGGTTCTAGTTAATCAACAGCTTACTTCCTCCTGCCCCCGACTAGAATTGCCTTATGCCTGTCCCATGCATTCTTGAATTCTCCCACTGTTTCTGACTCCACAACCTCCTCAGGAAGGCTGTTCCATGCATCCACAACTCTCTCTGTGAAAAAATACTTTCTAACATTACCTCTGAGCCATCCCCCCTCTACCTTCAAATTGTGCCCCTTTGTTCTTGCACATCTCTTCTTCTGAAAGATACTACCCTCTTGTACCTTGTTAATTCCCTTGAGATACTTGAAAGTTTCTATCATGTCCCCCCTCTCCCTCCTTTCCTCAAGGGTATACATATTAAGTTGCTTTTGTCTCTCCCCGTATGTCTTGTGGTGCAGACCTTGCACCGTTTTGGTTGCCCTCCTCTGAACAGCCTCCACTCTGTCTATGTCTTTGCGGAGATAGGGTCTCCAGAATTGCACGCAGTACTCCAGATGAGGTCTCACTAACTGTCTGTAGAGAGGGATAACAACTTCCTGTTTTCTACTGTTGATGCCTCTCCCTATGCATCCCAGTATCCCCCCAGCCCTCCTTACTGCCTTCTCACATTGCTTGCCCACCTTTAGGTCATCTGATATAATTACTGCTAGATCTCTTTCGATTTTTGTTGTTGTTATTATCTCACCCCCCATTGTGTACTCTTCCCCTGGGTTTTTGTTTCCCAGGTGCATGACCTTGCACTTCTTTGCATTGAATCTGAGCTGCCATGTATTTGACAATTCCTCCAACCTTGCCAAGTCCCTTTTCATTCTTTCCACCCCACCTTGTGTATCAACCCTGTTGCAGATCTTTGTGTCACCTGCAAAGAGGCATACTTTTCCTTCCAGGTGCTCTCCAATGTCACTTATAAAGATATTAAAGAGGACCGGTCCCAATACCAAACCCTGTGGTACCCCGCTAGTTACCCTCCTTTCTTCACTGTGGACTCCGTTTACTATTACCTTTGGCGTCCTGTTGTCCAGCCATTTTTTTAACCAGGCTACCACCTTGGGACCCAGTCGACCCACTCCAAGGCTGGCTAACTTGTATATTAATCTTTTGTGTGAGACTGTGTCGAATGCCTTGCTAAAATCTAGGTAGGCCATATCCACAGCCCCTCCCTGGTCTACTACTTTGGTCACCTAGTCAAAGAAATCTATTAGGTTCGTCTGACATGACCTTCCTGCTGTGAAACCATGCTGCCTTGGGTCCTGTGCCTCACTGGCCTCTAGGTACTCAACAATTCTTTCCTTCAGAAGTGATTCCATCATTTTCCCTACCACTGAAGTCAAACTAACTGGTCTGTAGTTTCCTGCCTCTGCCCTGCTCCCAATTTTGTGAAGTGGAATCACATTTGCCCTCCTCCAGTCCTCAGGTACCACTCCATCCTCCCATGATTTGTTAAAGAGAGTAGTCAGTGGTGTTACTAGTTCTACCCATAGTTCTTTTAGTATTCTTGGGTGAATCCCATCAGGCCCCATTGCTTTGTCCACCCTCAGTTTCAAGAGTTCTTTCAAAACCCTTTCTTCTGTGAATGGACTGGTATCGACCCCCCTATTCAGAGTTTCTCCCTTGTTTGGTTTAGGCACCTCCCTCCTCATCTTGTTAGAATACTGAGCAGAAATATTCATTCAATATCCCTGCTTTTTCACTGTCACCCTCTGCCCACATTCCCTCCCCTTTATTAAGTCTCTATATCCCTCCCTTGGTCTTTTTTTTACTCCCTAATGTACCTATAAAAAGTTTTATCTCCTTCTTAACAGAGTTGGCTATCTTTTCCTCAGTTTGTGCCTTTGCTCTTCTGACTGCCTTCCCTGCCTTCTTCTGCTTTAACTGAAAAAGTTCTCTGTCCTGCTCCTTCTGTGTTTCCTTATATTTCCTGAATGCTAGCCTTTTCTCCTTAACCATCCCTGCCACCTCTTTTGAGAACCATAGTGTTTTTTCCTTCGTTTGTTTTATTGATTTGCTTCACAAGGCTTGTTGCCTCTCGATGGTTGTTTTGATTATTCCCCATTGTTCCTCCACCTCTTTCTTGCCCATTTGCTAGTGCTTTCTAAGGCACTCTTTCATTTCCCAAAGTCAGCCTTCCTAAGGTCCAATACTCTTGTTTTTGTATGCTGGACTCTATGGCTGTGTTGTTGTGAACCACACTGTTTGGTGGTCACTTGTTCCCAGATGGCTACCCACTTCTAAATCTGAGATCCTTTCTCCTTCCCCATTTGAGAGTACCAGGTCTAAGATTGCTCCCTCCCGAGTGGGTTCCAACACTAGCTGTCTGAGGCATGCCCCCTGTAGGGCATCAAGAATGACACTGCTCTTGGATGTGCCTGCAGCAAAGGTCCAGTTAACATCTGGTATATTCAGGTCCCCCATCAACAATCTCTCACCTTTTTCTGCCTTGTTAAGGAATGCCTTCTATCATTTCCTTGTCCATTTCCTCCCCCTGAGATGGGGATCTGTACACAACTCTCATGCGGATTGTGGTGCCATTTCCTGTCTCCAGGGTGACCCATAGTGACTCATCAACTTCCTGTTTACTCTTTAGTTCTGTTGCTTTAATCCCTTCCCTTACATAGAGAGCTACTCCTACTCCTCTTTTACCCACCCTGTCCCTCCTGTAGACTGTGTATCCTGGTATGTTGACTTCCCACTCATGGTTCTCTGTGTACGATGTTTCAGTGACTGCCACAATATCCAGGCATCCCTCTTCCATTAAGGCCACTAGTTCAGGGAGCTTGTTGCACAGATTACAGGCATTGGTACTCATCACCTTCCATTTATTTTTTATGGCCGTACCCCTTTTAGCCCCATCCCTGTCCTTAACACCTTTTTCTTCATTTATCCCTGTCCTGATTCCTACTGACTTCTCTGCCTTGGTGTTTACCTCTCTAACTACTGCACTTTGTGAGGGGAGGCTGGGATTTCCCTGCTCCTTTTCAGTGCCTCCCCCCTTGGCTAGTTTAAATGCTTGCCAATGAAGCATTTAAACCTGTCACCTAGGATCCTGGATCCCCCCCTAGACAGATGCAGACCATCGTGCCAGTATAAGCCTGCATCCCTCCAGGAGGCTCCCCAGTCCCCAATGAAGCCAAAACCCTGAGTTCCACACCAGTTTTTCAACCATTCATTGAATCCCATGGTGCAGAATACCCTAGCATCATCCTTGCCATAGACAGGCAACACCTCCGAGAAGGTTACCGTGCATGCTACTTGTCTAAGGCCCCTCCTCAACTTCACAAACTCCTCTTGCACCACTCTGATCCCATTTACAGCCAGGTGGTCCCTAGGTGGACAATGACATCCAGCTCCCCCCCTCATGCAGCTGCTCCCGCGATCCTGAGGATTCACTTCCTGTCCCTCCAAGCCGTGGCGCCAGCCAGGTACCTTACCTCCCTATCCCCTTCCTCCCCCACGTCTACCCCCCTAATGATTGAGTTCCCCACCAGGAGTTGTTTCCTTCCCTGTGGGGTCTCGTGCCACCCTCCTGTGGGTCTTCTTTGTGGAGATTCCCAGCATCCTCCTTGGTCTCCACTGCAGGTGCCTCCATAGAGGAACCACTCTTTGCCAGAACAGCATATGACTTGTGGAGAGCTACAACTGGAGGGATGCACCTCTGTTCCACCACCCTCTCCCTCCCTGAGCCCACCATGGTCCAACCGCTCCTCTTTCTTGGCAACCTCCGAGGTAAAAGTGGTGGCCCTGGTGGTCCCTGAGTGGGGGAAGAGGTTTTACGAATCCTAGCCAGGTCAGCCTGGAGACGGGCAACCTCCTCCCTCAGACCAGAGAGGTGTCTGCAAACAGGGCAGCATCGCATCCTCCAGAATGTCTCCAGGAACACTGCTGCTCCACAGCCATTGCACTGCCCCACTCCCATCTTGACCTATTTTGTGTCCCCTCTTCTGTTGCTTTGTATGCTTATTGTCTTCTCCCTCTATGTATTTTTACACTTACTTTCCTACTGCCTATGTGCCCTTACAACTCTCACCCTTCCTGTTCTGGGATAGGAACTTCCAGTAGTCTCCTTCCTCTGTGCTTGGATTCAGACCTCCAGCAGCCAGGGGGGGATAAAGGTTTTTGTTTGTTTTTTTTTTTTTTTTAGGTTCCTTCAAGGTTGCTGAAACTAATGTGTCTCGGTGATCCTTCCCTTCCTATTGCTAAACAGGAAGTTCCTGTTGTCAGTCAAATTCAGTGGCTATAAAACTAGAACTGGCTTTGGGTGGGAGGGTGGAGGGGTGGGAAGGAGGGAAACTAGTAAAACATCTGTAGTTCTGGACTTCTGTTCCTTGCTCTGCAACCAGATTATTTAAGTTTCAGGGGTGCGGGGGGCTTGCCGCATAAAAAAATGATTTTGTATGGTTTTCGTAAGTATTGTAGCAATCGTCGCCAGTAGCGAAGGTCAGTACAATATCCGTCGCCCTTTTTTTTATGGGCTCTTGTTCGTTCACTCTATGTGATAGACGGTCTTTCAGACTCGCCTTTATCACATAGAGCCCTGATGCTTTTATCTTTTGTTGCTTGGGGGTGGGTGGGGAGTTAGAGTTGTAAACCCTAATGCCACATTTCCATACTTTAATGGCCTTAACTGGAAACAAACTGGTGCATAATGCAGTTTTTTGCAAAGAATTTAGTTTCTTATAGGATTCATAGGATCATGCAGGGCATAGAAGACTAGAGTCCATAAAGCCCACCTCGTTTTGAATTTAATACCCAGCAATGTGTTTTAACCAGCAATATGTATCCAATTTGTTTTTTTAACTCAGACATACTTCTACGTCCTATAACTGTTTCTGGGAGAGAATTCTAAATCGATATAACCCTTTGGCTAAACCAGAACTTTCTTTTATTAGTTCAGCATGTCTCACCTGATAATTGTAGTAAATGAGATCTTGTATTATATACTTGTTGTTTCATGTCCAGCCCTAAGCAGTCCCATAAGTCATTGTTTGTCATTGCCTTGTATAATAAACTCATATCTCCCCTAAAATCTATGATATTCTAATGAAAACATATCAAGATATTCCAATCACTCCATGCATGTCATTGTTATAGTGCCATGAATCATTTTTGTAGCGCTTCTTTGGACCCTCTCCAGTAAACTAATGTCGGTTTAATTATTCGGTGCCCAGAGCAGAGCACAATACTCCAACTGTGGTCTAATCAAAGTAGTATATAGTAGCACCATAACTTCTCTTCTTCTACTCCTAATATGCCTACTAATACAAGTCAATGTATTTGTGGCCTTCCTAACAATTTGCCTACAAAGTTTTTTGAAATTTAACTCATTATCCACTAGGACGTCCAGATCTCTTTCCTCTGTAACAGATCTCAAATATATATATTTAACAAGTAACTCCCCTTGCTGTTTCATTTTCCAAAATGCATAACTGCACATTTACTAAGATTCAGTTCTAATCCATACTCATTTATCCAACTGCCCAAGCTATCTAGGGCTGATTGCAGCTTTTTAGTATCCTCATTATTATTTATTATGGTGTCAATCCACATGCCATCTGCAAACTTAGCCTCCCATAGATCATATCCACTATTCATTCCAGTCACGTAAACATTAAACAGATGTGGACCCAACACAGACCCCTGCGGTACCTCACTAGTCACCAGGGTCCAATCAGAGCTAACACCTCTTCTGCAGACCCTTTGTTGTCTATTAGTTAACCAACCTTCTGTCCATTTGGATATTTCACCTAGAATCTGTGCATCAGTTACTTCATCTGTTATTTTCCCATGGGGTACTTTATCAAAAGCCTTGGATAAGTCGAAAAACATAACATGTTGAGACAGCAGAACTGTATCCTCATTCATAAAGGTCCTGAAGAGACCTGCATGAACATAATTGCAGGGCCCAAGGGAAGAAAGAGAAAACTCCATCAGCCTACGGAAGTGCAGGGCTCTTGTGGGCCCTGCATATCTATGCAGCAACAGATGCCAAGAATTCATGGGGCTTCCTGGTGGGCTGCAGAAGCACAAGACTCTCTGTTACCTGTGCTTCCATAGGGCCACAGATACAGGAGCACAGGGCAAAGGGTCTATCTGTCAGTGACAGGGCCCTCTGCCACCCACAGGTATAGACATGAAGGGCACTATGCCGAGGGAAGAGTTGTCTTCATTATATGATTCCTGGGCCTTAGGGCTACCCTGCAGCTTTCATTCTCTGGCTGTAGGAGGTGTCACAAAACAGCACCATCCCCCCCACCCTCACTCCATCCAGCTGGGTCTGTGAGCTCATCCCCAAACTCAGCTCACCTGCACTGGATCACAAAGCACACCCGCTGCAGTTAAGATTGGCACTATACACAAAGTTTCTTAACAAGGATATATATTATAGGGGTGCAGTAGTGCCCCTATAGTTAGGATTGCATCAGCAATTCAATGTTAAACCCAATTTTTGTACCTTAATAACTTTCCCATTGTTTGATGAATTAGCACAACATTTGTAACGCACAGTCAGGCTGTCAGAGTCTCAAGATGTGAACAGTTTCATGTTGGCATCTTGTATGGTTTTTGAGATACAGAGGGTCAAATAAGTGAACAAAAATCTACGTTTTTTTCCCCTATACTTGACATTGGGTATTTTTGCTCTCACCTATAGCACAGATGGTATGGAATTTCTTCATGAAATGTTCAGGGATGATGGGGCCTGTGCTAAGGGTGTGCGTTTGAATGGCTTGGTGAAAAATAGTATACAAGTTTTGAATTATAACGATTTTTGGGATAATGTTCAAGTTCAATCGATAAAAAAAGACAGCTTGATCGAAAAAATGTTTGCAAATGTTAATGATCTACTGCTTGTGTGCAGAGAAATACTGATTGTGAAAGGTAAAAAAAATACATGTCATAGGGGACAAACACTCGAGATGGCTGCCATTTTCTTTCTTTCTTTATTCAATCTCGAATTACAAGTATCTTTGAGTGCCAGGCAGCTCATTTACAAAGGCTCCATGCCAAAAAGTAGGGGTTACAATCAGACAAACTAGGTGAAACATATGATATTACAACATACATATTCTATAATTCAGCACTATATGGGGATAAGATACAGGGATGGAAGAAGTTAGGAATTAGGTAGTAACAGATTAAAAGTAGGAGAGAGGGGGAATTGGGAGAGGGAGAAGTGCTTTATGTGGCAGAAGGGGGAGTGGCCGCCAGAGGCTTTGTCATTGTTGTTAAAGTGGGAAGGAGGGAGGAGGTGGAAGGAGGGAGGGGGTAGGGGGTAGTGGAGAGAGAGAGATGGGCTGGGGAGAAGTGACAGTTGTGAGAACTAGTGAAAACAGAATTAAGGTGGCATTAGGTGTTACAGTCACAAGTGCTTTCAGTTATGAGATGTGGATGGAGCAATTTCTTAACCTCTGCAAGTTTAGGAAGCATGGCCAGTTCACTGCAAAAGCTATTAAACCATAGTGGGGCACTGTATAGAAAGGACCGTTGGAACTGAGCACTCCAACATCTAGGGACAAGGAGGAGGTCTGATTCAGAGGTGCAAGTGTGTTGAGTCTTTAGGGATTTGTTTAACAGGCTTCCAACACCCAGCTGCAAGAATCCAAGAAGCACCTTTTTGGTAAAGAGGCAAGTTTGGTATTTGAGCCTACCACTGAGCTGCAGCCATCCAGATTGGGCATATAGCTCATGTGCGAGTTAGGCGATCTGCTCCAGTTATAAGTTTTCAGGCCTTGTTCAGAGCAACAGTAAGTCTTTTCAGTGAAGTGGTTGATGCAGCTCCATAGATGACTAGGCCATAATCAATGACTGACAGTACTGAGCTGTAGATAGCAAGCTTAAGAGCTTCTGGTGTTAGGCTCCATCTGTATCTATAGAGTAGCCCAATCCTGGAATTAGCGTTCCTAGCAACTTTGTCTATGTGAAACACATAGGTGAGGTGGCTGTCCAGGGTGACACCTAGGTACTTGAACTGCTGAATTAGTTCAAGAGGAGCTCCTCAGTTATTTGTAACTGTGAGGGCATGTGCTTTATACTTGTGCCAGGGGGATGAGAACAATAGGACTTTGGTTTGCTTGTAGTTTAGCACCAGGTTGTGTGTATTAAATCAATTCTCGGCTTCCAAGAACCCATGTTGCAGATTATTTTCAAGTATGTGGGGATCAGGGTGGCTGGTGAAGATGACAGTGTTGTCTGCATAGAGGAGTGTACGTTGCTGGCAGGCAGATGGCAAATTGTTCAGGAAGATACCGAACAGCAGAGGGCCCAAGATTGAACCTTGCGGTACTCCAGACCAGACAGCCCTCTGTTCTGAGACTACATTAGAGATCCTAACCCTCTGCTATCTATCTCTGAGATAACCTCCAAACCATTTCATCGTGACTGGTGAGAGACCAATTTTAGAGAGTTGTCCTAGTAGAAGTTTGTGATTCACAGTGTCAAAAGCCTTCGTTAGGTCTATAAAGACCGTGCCCACAAGCTTACCTTGGTCCATGGATTGTTGTATGAAGCTTGTAAATTCTAGCAGTGCTGTGGTAGTACAATGTCCTTTTCTAAAACCATGCTGTTCTGGACACTGAATAGAGTATGTTTCGAGGTATGCTACGTTCCTTTTCCTGCTTGGAGCATTCTATAGCCCCCCCCCCAGCTAATATGTTGTTCATGGGGTTTTGTGCCACATGTGCATTATTTTGCATTTCCTTGCGTTAATGAAGGAATCCTTTTTTTGTGAAAATGAAGACATAATTTTTTCCTAATTTTGAAATAAAAAAAAAACAGAAACAAGATGGCAGCCACATGAAAAGGAATTTTTCATATGAAAAAAGGATTAGCCACCATATAAAAAGAATCCTTTTCGTATGGCTAAATTGTTTTTTCATTTCAAACATCTATCCTGAAGTGCCTACTGAGCATGCTCGGAACCAAAATTTCAAATCCTTATAACTTTGTAACGGATCATTATGTTTTCACCAAGCCAGCAAAAGGTACTACCCTTGCTATGGAGGGGTTGTGGGATAACAGATGGACCAGGCACAGAACTTCATGTTCAACACACAATCTCTGTGTGATGTTTATTTAAAACACAGAGGATAACCTTAAGCAGTGGCATATCCCTTCTTCAATACATCAGTTTGCAGCAACAGACTAAGCATATCCTTCCTCTGCACTTAGTCAGCACCTACTGATCTATCTCTTTAATGAAAATTAATTCATTCCCTATGTTTATCTTTTGTGTTTTGGTGATGGGGAGCTCAAAAAAGAAAAAAAACAAAAACTAGCTAAAGACAAAGAACCTCAGTGCAGAAGCACTGAAGCAAGGGTTACCCCAAAGGTCACTGGCAATAAAGCCAAGTTTCAAAGAAGCACAACATCACACATACCCCCATAATGCAAAGCATCATGGGATGTATATGCAAATCACCATAAACTTTTAGGCTGGTTCAGCTAAAAGTGGGAATGCATGGTGCCAAAGGGCCTCTCAAACAATCTGTAATTTACATGCACTTAAATAACACAACAGGGTGTCTGATATCTCTACCCCGGTAACTTAATTTTTATAATACAGTCCCCTAGTAACTTTTTACTTTTATCAGACACACCTAGTGCCAGTCGGCCCGGTGGCGCTGAGGGTTGAGGTGCTGGACACCACACCTCGTGCCATGCCGGTGACCTGGATTCGGGAACGAGCCTGGGCCATCAGGGGTTAGCAGGGGAGTGAGAAGATCAAGCACCTGGAGGGCTACATTCCTCTCCCAGGGAGGGTGTCTGGGGGTCCCTGATGCAGTAGCAGCCACTAATGGAGACTAGGAGCACAGTGCAGATGTTGGGCTGCAGAAACTGTGGGGGCAGGACAAAGGCAGGCTTCAGCAGTGGTGGTACCTTGCAGGATGCCATTGCATGCCATGCCCCACAGGGAGAAAACAAGGAAATACCCCTTCTGCCTCAGTAGGCAATGTTGGGGTCCAGCGATGAGTCCTCATGCCCAATGCCAGGCTCTCCCTGGCTGGCCTCTGGTTGCTCTCCTCCCTCCAGTTGCTCCACTAGATTCCCAGATAGAGCGCTAGAGGAGTTGTGGTCCCACTCCGGGGGACTCAGAGCCAGGAGATCATGTGGTCAGGGGAGGGGAGAGCATGAACAGAGCCAGAGGACTTGTCAGGAGGCTTCAGGCAGGCAACAGAGATTCATTGATTGCCCCCACCTGAGAGAGTCCGAGTTTGATAAAAAGAATAAATGCAGAGTACAAAAAAAACACCTAGTGCCATGGTATTTTCAACATTTACAGATTTCATACACATATGGCATGTATATCAAGGTATTTTATGAAACAGTGCAATTGCATACTTAATTCAACAATGAGGAACACAGCCTGTTGTTTTACATCAGCTCAGAGGCCGACACAATAACCTCCCTGTATGAGGACCTGAGAAGGAAAAGGAGAATTAAAGAGGACATTATAGCATAATCAAGAATGGAGAGGGGCACCCATAGGTGGCCAACCTCATGGACTAGAAATTGTAAAGGATAGATTAGGCTAAGAAATAGAAGAACTGTTGCAACAGATTTAAGAAAAGGTCGGTCTTCAAGAGTGGCAGGATCTCCCTGTCACACTTGCCAGGCCCTTTCTCCCTTGAAAATTTCAGCCCAAAATTCCAAACTGGCTGGGCGCTAGGGGCTGACACAAAAACAGTAAAAAATCCCCAGATTTGTACACATTTTTCACTGTCCAGATCTCAGAATGAAACTTGCCATATAAAGAGATCTTTGGTTTCCAACGGTGTATGCACAATTTCGTGCAAATCCATTGAACGGTTGCAAAGTTATTAAAGTGCAAAAATTGGGGTTTAACATTAAATAGCCTACTCAAGCCTAACTATAGTGGCACAATCGCACCACTATACTAGATATATTACATAGGCATGGTAGTGCCTGTTTATTAGGGTTGAGTAAGCACTTTCACGTTAAACCTCAATTTTGCACCTTTATAACTTTGCCCCATTTAACCAATTTATTGTACATAAAATTTAGAAAGCACAACCTTTGTGCCAAGATATCTTGATCCTGAAAATTTCATGGACATCGGTTCATGGGGACAAAGTTACAGAGGTACAAAAAAAACATAAAACTCACCATTTTTAAAAATGTTAAGACTTTTTTTGCCACCCGATAACCCAAAAAAATATGAGGCTTTGAAACCTGAACATTCAGGTTTGATAAAGATTGGTCCAAGGTATGTGCTTTTGTTGCTTATAGATCCAACTGTCAAGTGTGTTTTTTAAATCATTTAAGAAAAAAGTTCCATTTGTGAGCATGTGCAGTTCAAAAAAACAACATTCTACAGATAACTGAATTTTTGCGAAAGTGTTATGTCCCGTTGTTGTAGTTCGTTTTTTGTGTCGTGTCATATATTGAGGTGTACAGTATAGCACAACACCACAGTATATGATACAACACTCATAACAGAAAAAGCAACCCTGAGATCTAAGAACCTTTTCCCTGGCTAGTGGCCCTTCCCCCCACCCAATCTCCTGTCCAGTATGTAATACAGTTCTTCCTGGTGACAAGTGGGCCCCTCTCTCCACCCCATCACCCTTCCCTTATGTTCTGTTCTCATATTTCATTATGCGTGTCGTATCATATACTGTGGTGTTTTGTATAGCAGAACACCACATTACATGATACAGCACACATTTTTTTAATGTTTTCCCTGGTGTCTAGTGCCCTCCCACCCTCTGATTGCAGTCCTCAGTTTTATTCCCTTTTCTCTGGTGTCTAGTGGCATCCCCACCCTCTGATTGCTGTTCCAGTTTTATTTCTGTTTTCCCTGGTGTCTAGTGGCACCCCCCCCAACCTCCAATTGCTGGCCCTGTTTATCCTTTCATTCCCTGATGTCTAGTGGCACCCCCACCCTCAGATTGCTGTTCCTGTTTTATTTCTGTTTTCCCTGGTGTCTAGTGGCACCTCCCACCCCACCCTCTGATTGCTGGCTCTGTTTAGCCTTTCATTTCCTAATGTCTAGTGGCACCTCCACCCTCTGATTGCTGTTCCTGTTTTATTTCTATTTTCCTTGGTGTCTCAGTGGCAACCCCTCACCCCACCCTCTGATTGCTGGCCCTGTTTATCCTTTCATTTCCCTGATATCTAATGGCACCCCCAACCCCTCTGATTGCTGTTCCTGTTTTATTTCTGTTTTCCCTGGTGTCTACTGGCACCCCCACCCCACCCTCTGATTGCTGTTCCCGTTTATCCTTTCATTTCCCTGATGTCTAGTGGTGGCACCCCCCCAACCCCTTCTGATTGCTGTTCCTGTTTTATTTCAGTTTTCCCTGGTGTCTAATGGCACTCCCCACCCACTCCGATTGCTGTCCCTGTTTATCCTTTCATTTCCTTGGTGTCTAATGGCACCCCCACCCTCTAATTGCTGGCCCCATTTATCCTTTGGTTTCTTTGGTATCTAGTGACACCCCCCCCTTTAGTTGCTGGCCCCGTTTATCCTTTCATTTACCTGGTGACTAGTGGCACCCCCTCTCCCCGCCCTCCAATTGCTGACCCCATTTATCCTTTTGCTTCCCTGGTGTCTGGTGGCACCCCTATCCTCCACTGTTGTATTTATTCCTGTAAAAAAGAAAACTGTCCCGTGACGTCTATTTTTTTACCTGAAAATAAGAAAACAATCCCTCGTAGTCACCACCATCCCTTCCCCCATCCCAACCGTCCCACTGAGCATCCACCACCCCACAACCTCCCCCCCCTTATCATATACATACCTGCTGAGGTCTTACGCTGTCATCCTCTGTGGACTGAGACACGTCTGAACTCTTCAAAGTAGAACCATGAACTGAGAAATACAGGTAAGTGCGATATAGTGTATTTCTATGGTGTTTTGAACTTATCATAACTTTGTCATTTTTAGGATTTTTTTCACCAAATTTTCAACATAACCTCTTTCGGACCCCACCTAATGAACACTGGTGGTGTAATTTCATTAGTCAGACCCGGAAGGTGATTTCGCTGTCACTGTGCAAAATCACCTTTTGGGACCAAATAACCAAATTTCACCACCAGTATTCATGAGGTGGGGTCCCAAAAGGGCCATGTAGAACAGTGGTGAAAAACTTCCTAAAAATGGCCAAATTATGAGCGTTTGTTGAAATTTTTCTTCGCATGGGCATAACTTTGGTAATTTTCAATATTTTGACTTCAAATTTTCAACATAGCCATTTTTTCATGCCACCTGATGAACATTACAACTGTCATTTTTCACATCCTGGCTGAAATGTGTTTTCGCACCTGTGGCATGGAATGGCATTTTGGCAGGGTTTTGGAAAAGTGTCATCTACTGGGTTCATGAGGTGTGGTCATAAGAAGACTATGTTGAAAGTTTGGGGTCAAAATATTAAAAAACAAAGAATTTGTTAAGTAACATTGTTTGCAGGGATGTCCGTTGTACCACTGGGGAACACATTGCCTTACAGTGTCAGTGAGCTGAGTTCATGTGTGAACTCAGTGAGCCAGTTTAATGGGACAAGGCTGATGGGGAATGTGCTGCAGCATGCAGCACCAGCCCCAACCTGGGTAGGGACGGAGCAGTGTTTTGGCACAGATGCCACACCCTATGGTGGGTCAGGGAACCTCAACCACAAGGTATCAACATGCATGCCAGGGCCTGCTGGGCCCAAGCACTGGGTCAGGACTGCCTTCTATATTGTCTTTATGTCAGTTTTCTCAAATGAGGATACAATTCCACTATCAGAACAAGCATTTGTCAATACCAAACATTGACTGCTTGTTAAACAATTTGTTTTTTGCTATTCTGACCCCAAATTTTGAAGATGCTTGTTTTAGGATTTGCCTTATAGACATGACATGCTCTATTTTTAGTATATTGGCCAAAATGTCATTTTGCACCAGAGGTATGAAAACACATCGCATCCAAGATTTTAAAAATGACACGTCACATTTATGAAGTGGTGTGGAAAAATGGCTATGTTGAAAGGTTGGAGTCAAAATGTTTAAAATAAGTGAAGTTATGAGGGAACATTGAAATGGTGTAAGGTTAAGCTGGCCCGCCAGCGCAGTGGTAGCACTACTGCTTGCGATGCAGCGACCTGGGTTCGGTAACGAGCCCAGGTCATCGAAGGGCCAGCAGGGGGGAGAAGGATTAAGCACCCAATGGGCCACTCTCCTTCTCCAGGTGGGGTTGGCAGCACTCCTCTCTGTAATACCACCACCACCTGGGTGACCATGGGTGGTGACGGTGCACCAGAGGAGGAAGAAGTCAAGGGAAGGGCAGATGTTGGCCAAGGACCAGAGCAGAGGTGCATCTTATGTGACTCTGGCTCATTGGTCCTCCTTGTGTGCGGACGTCTGCAAGGGGTGGGGAGAACAAGGAAAAAAGAACTCCATGACCATGCCTGTTTGCAGGTCCCGGGCACCACAGCTCCAGTGCACACTCCCTCCTGAGGCATGAGGGAGAAAGGGGGACTCCTCCACCCCAACCAGGAGGGGTAATCCAGGGGCTCGTGAATCCATGGGAAGCAGGGCACTCATGGGAGCTAGCAAGGGTGCGTTGGGACCCCGAAGAGAGGGGCGAAAAGAATAATTTAAAAAATAAATGGTGCAAGGTTGAATCATAACCTGGGCATGTTACCATATTTGTACACCAAATGTTCAGCATAGCCATCCTATTAGCCCACCTAATGAATACAGTAGGTTAACATTTTCAAATCCCTGACAAAACATAATTTCGTGCCACAGGTATGAAAACACAACATGGCCAGGATTTGAATAATGACAGCTGTCACATTCATAAGGTTCTGTGAAGAAGTGGTTATGTTGAAAATTTGGGGTCAAAATATTGAAGAGTACCAAAGTTATGAGCCTGCATTCACAAACTTCAGCATAGGCTCATAACTTTGTTTTTTTAATATTTTGGCACCAATTTTTCAACGTAGCCTTCTTATGACTCCATTTCATGAACAATGGTGCAGAAAATTTTCAACTCTTGCCCGAAAGGTGACTTTGCGTAGCGGCTGCAAACTCACCTTTCGGAACAGATTTACCAGACATCACTTGCATTGTTCATGAGGTGGTGTCCCAAAAAATGTATGTTGAAAATGTGGGGCAAAAATATTGAAAAATGCCCAAGTTATGCTACTAAGTTCAAACCCCCATTTGATAAAGGACAATTTAGTTTCCGAAACACGTCAGGCGGGGCAATGTTTTTTGGGGGGTGTTTCACACTCCAGCCTTTATGTCAATAAACGACTTTTGAACATCACTAAAGCTGTTGGCTTCCATTATATTCTGAGGTGGTGACTGCCCAAATTTCCATGTGTATCAGACTTTGCTTTATTCGTGAGCACCACGTATCCCTGTGCGCACTTTGTATGCCTGCAAGTTCAAAACCCCATTGAAATACATTGAACCGCATGCCTGATTTTCTCAGTTGGCGGTCCAGCGTTGAAGAGAATCATAGGCTCATAGAATCCTGCCAGCAGAAAAAGATCATGCAGCCCACCTAGAATGCCTGAAAAAAGATAGCCCACCCCCTCCCGCCCTCCTATCTCCCACCCCTCTGCCCTCTCTCTCCTCCTCTGCCTACTCCCATGTAGTTTGAATTTATCCACCATATCCACCCCCACGACCCATTCTGGCAACCTGTTCCATGGACCTAGAGCCCTCTCTAAGAAGTAACACCCCCTTACGTCCCCACAAGATCTACCCCTTCCAGCTTGAATGCATGCACTCTGGTGGGTTTTTTTCTCTCAGCCTTAAGATGCTACCTCCATTTACTTTATTTATTCCCATCATGTATTTGAAGGTTTCCACCATGTCTCCCCTCTCTCTTCTCATCTCCAGTGTATACAGACCAAGCTCCTCCAGCCTCTCCCCATGTGGCCTCCCCTGCATCCCCTGGATCATCTTGGTTGCCCTTCTCTGGACCCTCTCCAGCCTATCCTTGTCATCCTGCAAGTGGGACCTCCAGAACTGTACTCTATACTCCAGTTGTGGTCTGACCAGTGTTTTGTAGAGTGGCATGATCACCTTCCTCCTCCTATTTGTGAAGCCCCTCCCTATGCACGCCACTCTGCACGCCAACATTCTTGTTGCTTTCTTGTTGCTTTGAGGCAGCAAAGACAAACAAAAAGGTGTGCACTAGATGTGTGGCGGTGCAGGGAATAAAGCAGCCAGCTTAATAAATACTTGAGAAAAAATTCAAACACAAACTTCTTTTTCAAAGTGCTCTAGTGCAAATTTATTTTGGCAAGTTTCTCAAACTTGCCAAAATAAATTTGCACTAGAGCACTTTGAAAAAGGAGTTTATATGCAGATTTGTTTCTCAAATATTCTTGTTGCTTTGCCTGCCACTGAATCACACTAATTTCTAACTTTTAAGATGTCAGAAATCCAAATTCCCAGGTCCTTTTCTTGCTCCGTGACCTGCAGTGCCTCCCCCAAGCCAGTATGTAGCCCTTGGTTTATTATGACCTATGTGCATCATGTCGCACTTTTTTGGATTGAATTGAAGTTGCCACCTGTCCGCCCACTCCTCCAGCTTGACTAAAACCTGTCCCATTTTCTCCACCCCACCTGGAGTGTCCACTCTGTTATAGACCTTCGTGTTGTACCCAAACAGTCACGCCTTCCCATTTAGACTCTCTGCTACTTCCCCAATGCATACATTAAACAATATGGGACCCAGCACCGATCCCTGTGGAACCCTGCTCATCACCTCTAGGTCCTTGGAGTGCTTCCCATTGACCACTACTCTCTGAGTCCTCCCCCTCCCTGGCAATCCTCCACTCAGTTTGCAAGCTTGGGATCCCACTCCTAAACTGCTTAACTTGCTTACCAGTCTCCTGTGGGGGACGGAGTCAAACACCTTCCTGAAATCCAGATAGGCCACATCAACTGCTCCCCCTCAATCATACACCTGTTACACCCTTGAAGAATTCAATCAGGTTGGTATGACATGACCTACCACCTGTGAATCCATGCTGGCTGTCATCAATTAGTCCTTCCTCCTCTAGGTGTCATACCAGTCTTTCTTTTATGAGAGCTTCCATTAGTTTGCCCACCACAGAGGTGAGGCTGACTGGGTGGCAGTTGCCTTGCTTATCCTTACCCCCTCCCCGTACAGTGGTACCACCTCTGCCTGCTTCCAATGCCCCTGGACCTTCTGCTATTCAAGAGATAGATTAAACAACTTAGCAAGAGGCTCCACTAGTTCCTCCCTTAATTCCCTAAGTACCCTTGGATGTACTTGATCTGGGTCCATAGTTTTGTCAGTTCTTATTTTTCCCAGCTCCTCCAACACCCTAGCAACCATGAAGGGGCTTGTGTCCACCTCCTTACCCACCCTCCCTTCAGCTTAATACAGGCCCTCTTCCTTCTTTCTCGACTGTGAATACTAATGCAAAGTATTCATTGAGTATATTTGCCTTTACCTCATCCCCTTCAACTAGTACACCCCCTTCCCCTTAAGTCTTAGAATCCCTTGCCTGCTTTTCCTCCTGTCACTCACATACTGAAAAAACTTTTTGTCCCCCCTTTTTACCTCCCTAGCTATTTTCTGTTCCATAAATACTTTTGCCCTTCTAATTGTTTTCCTCACTTCCCTGAGCTTTTCCATATACACTGCTCTTTCCTCTAACCCCTGTGAAATTTTGTAGGCTTTGAACACCTTCTTTTTCTCCTTAATGGCCTCCCTAACCTCTGCCATGGACCACAGGGGTCCCCCCCCTTTTCCGTTTGTTTATTCTCTGGATGCATTGCTCCATGGCCTTCAGGATACCAGTCTTTATTGCCCCCAAAGCTGCTCTGCTTCCTCTAGATTTTGCTTCCCTTCAAGTTCCCACCACAAAATGTCCTTTATCCTCCTACAATTTACCCTCCTGAAGTCCAGCACCTTGGTGGTTGACCTGCCCACCTCTGACCCTGCCCGGAGGGAGAACTTGACCATCCGGTGGTCACTGTCTCCTAAGAGTGAAGATGTCTCTGCGGTCTGAAGAAGATCATGGTGTTAGACCCCCACTGGGCAAGTAAGGGCTTGGAGGGTGTGGGGTGGTGGTTGCTGAGTGGAAGGGTCGGGTGGGGGTATTAACGGTGCAACAGACAATGATGGATGGTTTTCTGTTTTACAAGTTTCAGAAATAAAAAAAATAAAAAACTACAACAAAATGATGAGGGTGGGGGGATTTCTATATTTCAGGTGATGACACTGGAGGATTGAGCACCCCCAGTGTCAGTGTTACATTTATAGGGGGTGTGGGGAGGTGAGTACTGAGAGGGAGAGTCAGGTGGGCAGGCAGTTAACAGTTGGTATAAAAAAAAGAAAAATATCTATGAGGGACAACTCTGGGGGATTGGGCACCCCCAGTGTCAGTGTTATGTTTGTTGGGGGGGATGCTTAGAGGGAGGGTCGAGTGGGGGGGGGTTAGGGTTCTGACAGGCTCCCAGCTGACATCTTCATGCAAATCAAAGGACTGAAGCCATCGCTGATTGGAGCAGCTCCAGTCCTTTGAAATACACAAAGTTTCAGCCCACCAAGCAGAGAGTGATGTCAGGACCACAGCCCGTGGTCATTGGTGTATACTGCCGAGCCCTTGCTTTTGAGAACTGCACTGGTCTCAGCAGTAACCACCCAGAAATTCCTATCATTGCTACAAAACATTGAGGTGCAAGAGCAGCCAACGTAAAAGCAGCAACAGTGGTATACAACAAAGCCTCAAGGTTTAACTTTACCAGCTTTTTCAAAGGAATGGGCACCATTTGCTGTCAAGCTCTTTATATATGGTACTCTCCAAAGAGCATGGGGCATACAGATTTAAAGTGACAACACACATTGACACACAAAATCAAAAATCCATGCAAATGTCCATAAACTTGAAAAGTAACAAAGTTAAAGACAGTTATCAGACCTTGGTTACAGCAGGCAAACACATTTCAAGCACCATAAAATCTGCATAGTTTTACAATCGTACAATAGTAATTTCTGCACAACTGTACTGGTGGTGTCCACAGTGTACTTGTATCTCCATCTATGTTTGATTATGTGTCCGACATTATGAGGGCCACTGACCCACTTTTCGAATGTTAGTGTCCCACATTTCAGTGACAAAAGTTTGAGAGGTACAAAAACTAAGGAAGCAATGCAGCGAAAACATTTTTTTAAGACAACACAACAGAGTTGTGACAGTGTCTCTTCCTAAAATAGTCATGATATCGTCAAACGAAATAAAACTTTTATAACTGCAAGTCTCCCTCTCAAAGGATATTTCAACATTAAGATTTATGTTTCACTTTTGATCCCCTTTGGGTCCCACAGCTGCAGTGCATAGAGGACAGAGCCTAAATGATGAGGTGAGGAACATAGACCGTGCTGTGGGAGGGTATGCTGGCTCACCCATTGATGGGGGTGTATGGAAGGGCTCATGATGTGAGAAAACTGAGCCATGAGCCCCACCAATTTCATGTGGCATCACTTGGAGCTTTTTTTACCCCTCTTTCCCCAGCAGAGAGACAGAATTCACCTGTACTTACCAAAGAGGGACTAACTTCCCCATTCCATAGCGGCTGCTGGGCTGCGGTCATCCGATCTGTTACAAATATCGAGAACCTGGGACCCAGGCCAGCAGCAGCTCTCTCCCGTGCTGTGCCCCCATGCCTTTCAGCAGTAGCTCCTCTACTGGGGACTAGTGGCAGCAGCAGCAGCAGTAGTCCCTGCCACCTACCCACGAGTATTCCAGTTGCGTCCTGCTCTCCATAAAGTGACTAGATGTAACAGTTGAGTCAAGTAAAAACTGCCAACAACTGTCTACTCAATGCAGCTCAACTCAACTTTTTATTTCAGACAGTGGTCCTCATAGTTTTGAATGCATGGTTTGTTTTCTTGTTAGCATTACTGGGTTGGCACTCTTTTAAGAAAGCCTTTTCGGGTTCTGTTCTGGAGTCTATGGTTACTTCTGATGCAGAGACAGGCTCCCAGCTGATGGCTTCATGCAGATCAAAGGACCGAAGTCCTCTCTGGTTGGAGCAGCTTTGGTCCTTTGAAATACCAAAGTTTCAGCCCACCAAGCAGAGAGTGATGTCAGGACCACTGCCCATGGTCATTGGTGTAGACTGCCGAACCCTTGCTTTTGTGAACTGCAATGGGCTTGACAGTGACATATCCCCCAAATCCCTATCATTACCATAAAACATTGGATGCACCATCACAGCCAACATAAAAAGAAGGGAAATTCATTGCAAGAAACTATGTTAATGCAGACATTAGAATTGTGGAATGTAAAGCACACAAAGAAGGGAAATGAAAAACATTAGGGAATTGGGTCTCTGGAGTATTGACAAATCAGTGATGGGGTCTTACTTGGGGTTGTCAACCCTAATGCCCACCCATCCCCTGACCAGATGAGGTGAAATGAGAAAGCTACAACAGATTATGTTAGCCACACAGTATCACTATGAGGCACTAGGTTGGAGCTGTATCTTGCTGCTTCAGATGGGAGGCTACAGGCTGGGAGAGGGGGTGGGCATCAAAGTTGACAACCCCAAGTAAGACCCCACCACTGATTCACCAATACTCTGGAGACACAAATCCCTAATGTTTTTCATTTCCCTTCTTTATGCACTTTGTGTTCTACAACCCTAATGTCTGCATTAACATAGTTTTTTCCAATGAATAGATACATAGATAGATAAATAGATATCTAGATAGACAGACAGACAGACAGATAGCTAGATATACACATATTATATATATTTTTGCAAAAAAAACTTTATTAGTGCTCCAGATAGGGTAACTTAATGCCACAAAAATAGAGAAATGTGGTGTTAGGGTTTCCAACCCCAACTCCCCACCCCCCCAAGCAGCAAACAGAAAAACAAAATTAGCGTTTTGGGTCTCTGCAGTCTTGGCAAATCAATGGTTGGGTCTTCCTCTGGGTTGTCAACCCTAATGCTCACCCCTCCCCTCAGCCCGTAGCCTCCAGTACAAAGCACAAAGTACAGCTCCAAGCCAATCTCTCACAGTGATACACTCTTCAAAGGTACAGAAGTATGTCTCACAACATGTCAGCAACACAATTTGTTGTAGTTTTCTTCAAGCAGGGCCCTGTGGGCCCTGTATGAAGAAACAACATGTGTGACATTGTTTGCTAAGGGAATGGGGTAGGCATTAGGGTTGACAACCTCAAGGAAGACCTCATCACTGATTCATCAAGGTTCCGGAGACCCAAAACTCTAATGTTTTTTTCCTTTGCTGTTGGGGGTGGGGTGAAGTTTGGGTTGAAACCGCAATGTCACATTTCCTACTTTTGTGGTCGTGGGTTACCTAACCGGTGCATTAACAAATTTTTTTTCAAAGAATTTCCTTCCTTTTGAGATAGTGGAATCATGTCCTCATTCATGCAAGTCCCTGGGCTCTGCATGAACAGATGCAGATGCCCTGCACCAAGAGAAGACTCCAGCTGGCTACAGAAGTGCAGGGCCCTTGCAGGCCCTGCACATCTGTGCAGCAGTGAAGAATTCATGAGACTAGTAGGTGGGCTGCAGAAGTACAGGGCCCTGTGGTCCCTGCACTTCCATGTGGCTGCAGATACAGATGCACAGGGAAAAGGGTGTATCTGTCAGCCAATGCACAGAGCCCTATACCAAGAGGACACTTGGCTTCCCTGTATGGTACCTGGGCCTGTGAGGACAACCCTGCACCTTTCTTTCCCTGGCTGGGGGTTGTTGCATAACAGCACCATCCCCTCACCCTCACCGTATCTAATTGGGTCACTGAGTTCACCCCCAAGCTCAGCTCACCGGAACCGGATCATAAAGCATACCCGCTGGAGTCCAGATAGTCACTACACACAAACTTTGTTAACAATTATATTCTCTTTTTCAAATTTTGACCCCAGATTTTCAAGATACTAGTTTTATCAATCACCTTACAAACATAACATGTACTGTTTATAATATATTAGCCAAAATGTCATTTTATACCAAAACTGCAAAAACACGTCTCATCCAGGATTAAAAAAATTACACATGCCACGCCAGTGACCCGTGTTCGGGAATGAGCATGGGCCACCGAGGGTCGGCAGGGGAGGAGAAGGATTGAGTGTCTGTCCGACTACTCTCCTTCTCCAGGGAGGGAGGGCCTTAGTGGTCAGAGCTCTCCTGCCTCCTAGCGGAGGCTGGAGGACAGAGAGCCACACTGTAGAATGGGGAGGAGTTGGGACAGATGCTCGGAGGCGGTGCATACAGACACGTGTGCGCTCCTCTCCATAGGGCATCATTGCACGCCCCAGCTCCTGGGGAATAAAGAAGGAAAGAGTATGGTTGCACAGCTTGATGGCCATCCCAGGATGCATTTCCTGGCTCTGAGGTTGCCTCCCAGCTTACTGGATCCATTTCGGCGATGAGTAAGGGGAGCTCGCCACCTCCCTGCCATGGGGGTAAGCCATGGGGAGGGACACTAGGGGGGAGAGCCTTAAGTGGAGCCAGGGGTGCACCAGGACAGTGGCTGGATGTGGGCCAACTGTGGGGGGGGGGCGAATAAAAGAAATAGCTAAACAAAAAAAACATTTTTTTTAAATTATGCATCACATTTATGAGGTGATGTGGAAAATGGCTATGTTGAAAGTTTGGAGTCAAAATATTGAAAATTATTGATGTTATGAGTGAACGTTAAAATGCTGCAATGTTCACTCAATCTGAGCAATTTGCCATATTTAAACACCAAATTTTCAACATAGCCTTCTTATTACCCACCTCATGAACCCAGTAGATGAACATTTTCAAATCTCTGCTGAAATGACATTCCATGCCACCAAACATCATTCCACACCACAGGTGCAAAAACACATTTTGGTCAGGATTTGAAAAATGACAGCTATTATGCTCATGAGGTGGTGTAAAAAAAATGTCTTTGTTGAAAATTTGGGTCAAAATATTTCAAATTGCCAAAGTTATGAATGAGTGTAGAAGGCATATTAAACCAAAGAAGAGATGCACAAGGGTATACAGATGCCTTTTTCCCTGGTGCATGCAATACAAGTAACCTAATAGTAAGATCAGTATAAGAAAGTAAAGTGAGAGAAGAGAAGAGAAGAGAAGAGAAGAGAAGAGAAGAGAAGAGAAGAGAAGAGAAGAAATACAGCATGAATAGAAGAACAGTGAAAGTATGATAGGCAAATAAAGAAGGCCTTCTCATAGAAAGATAGGTGGTTAGGAGCAAAGCATCAGATGGGGCAGACCCACTGCATTTGCTGTTGATCTAAAGTTGTAACTTCACTACCACATACAAATCAACGTATGTTAGTTTGCAATATCTCTCTCAAATGCATATTATTTCACTCATAAGGTTGTACCAATTAGCATTACGAATATTTGATGACTGTTTGTGCTCCTTGTTTTGTTTTATATATATATATATATATATAGTGTCCCTTCCTTCCCTCTCAAACCATCCCTCAAGTCAGTTTCCTTTTCTTGTCCTACTCTCTCCCTCTGGTCACCTATTACCTCCTTCCGCCCTTCCCCCACTTCTCATCTCTACTCCTCCCCTTCTTGCCCATACCCTTTTCTCCTAGCACCGTCAGGTTCTCTGTATCCACATTTCTTTCTCTGACATGGCTCCCCCAGGGCTGCTAGTTATGTAAGTAAAAGTAAGTAAGTAGTAAGTAAAATTTATTTTTAAAGCGCTTTTCAAAACCAAAGCGCTGTACAGATAAAATAGTTAAAATACATACATATAACATACAACAACAAATAACAATATAATTACAATAAAATCACTCTCCATATGCCTGTTTAAATAAATAAGTTTTTAATTCTAACTTAAAACTCTCAACGGTCAGGCAGCCTCGTATCCGACGAGGTAGAGAATTCCACAGGGTAGGGGCAGCATAAGAAAATGCCCGAGCTCCAGAGGTTTTTAAACAGACCCTGGGAACCTCTAGCAATCCCTCGTCAGTGGAGCAGAGTGAGCAAGAGGGACAGTAGGGAACAAGGAGATCTTGAAGATACCGCGGTCCCTGTTCGTGTAGGGCTTTATAGGTCAGTAATCCGACCTTAAAGGTGATCCGCCACTGAACCGGCAGCCAGTGCAGTTCGGCGCCTTAGGTGTAATATGACTTCTCATAGATGTCCCAGTCAAAAGCCTGGCTGCTGCGTTCTGCACCAGCTGCAAGCGGCAGATATCAACCCCTGGTAGCCCTAGGTACAGGGCATTGCAGTAATCAAGGCGAGAGGTAACAAAGGCATGGACCAATACCGGAAGGTCAGCCGGAGAACCAGGTGTTTCACCTGAGCGATGTTCCTAAGATGATAAAAGGAAGATTTGACAATGGATGACACCTGAAACTTCAGGGTCAAACCATCGTCAATAATAATGCCAAATTCGCACCGGTCTGAGGTTGGGGAGCTGGGCACCGTGACCATATGCCCGAAGGAAGCCGCACTTCTAACCCACCTCAAGGTGACCTGGGTCCACCACCAACACCTCAGTCTTATCCGGGTTTAACCTTAGCCAGCTGGCACTCATTCAATCCTTGATCTCGGATAGACAGCTGTTAAGTATAGATACTGCATCTTCCTGTCCGGGACTAAAAGACAAATACAGCTGGGTATCATCTGCATAGCAGTGAAAACCCAAGCTGTATTGCCTAATAATGTCTCCCAATGGCAGCATATAGACAGTGAACAACATGGGTGCTAAAATGGAGCCCTGCAGAACCCCACAGGGCAGAGAGAAGGCATCAGAGGAATAAATTCTGGTGATAACCCTCTGTCTCCGCCCCGTGAGAAAAGATTGAAACCACTGCAGAACTGTACCAGACAGTCCGCAGTAGAACCGCAGGCATTCCAAAAGCACATCATGGTCCACAGTGTCGAATGCTGCAGAGAGATCAAGAAGGACTAGAATAGTACATGCCTTTCGATCTCTCGCTATCAGGAGATCATTTAGAACCCGGACAAGGGCAGTCTCAGTACTATGTCTTTTCCTAAATCCTGATTGGAGAGTATCATAGACGTTGTGATTTATGATATGGTCATCCAGTTGCAGTGCAACCACCTTTTCAATAACCTTACCCAAAAAGGGCAGGTTAGAGACAGGTCTGTAGTTAGCTGGACAGTTCGGGTTCAATGAAGGTTTTTTTAGGAGTGGTCGAAAGACCGCCTCCTTTAGGGGATCAGGAAAGATCCCCTGCTCCAGAGATTTCCAAACAATTTCAGCAATGGTCGGACAGACAGTATCTACGCAACCTAATAATAGGCGTGAGGCCCGGATCAAACTACAGCTGGTTGGATACAGTCTGGACAATCCTCACAATATCCATAAACTCCGGCCTACCAAAGTCAAACCAGGCAATACAGGTGTTTGTTTCCCCTGCCGATCACTGCAAACCCTTGAAGAATGAGCCTGGCGATATCCAACCTAATGCTGGCAACCTTATCAGCGAAAACCGAGCAAGCTCATCACACTTTATTTGTGAAAAATCTCTTCCAGACTGTAGACAGAGTGGATTGCACAGTCTGTCAACAGTCTGAAAGAGTTGAGCTGGTGAGTTGGCATGCAGCAACAATCTCCCTGGACAGGAATTCTGCCTTCTTATGGGTTATTGCCGATTGATAGATACATAATGATCCATCAATCTAAGTTTGTCAAGCATCCAAGCAAGATTTCTGCCAGGCCCTCTCTAGCCTTCACCCTACTCTTCTCAGTTCCTTCAAAGACCCATCAAACCATGGAGTCTTTGGGCGCTGGGTGAGTGGGCGAAAATGAACAGGAGCAATTTGGTCCAAGGCCCTGCTCACTGCCTTATTATAGGCAAGAACAAGGTCTTCTGGACTCATGCTCACACCCAAAACACCCGATAGGTCCAGTACCGCTAATAGGCCCTCTGGGTTTACTCCCCTTAAAGGGCGACACTGGACCATCTCCGTAGAGGCAGGCCTATTAGGGGGTGCCCCAAAACTGAATCTTATGATGTGATGGTCTGTCCACACATTTGGTTCCACCCCCAGATGGGTAACATCCAAATCCAGTGTGAACACCAGGTCTAAAGAGTGTCCCCCTATATGCGTAGCAGAGGTAACTATCTGTGACAGGCCCAACATAGACATGAGTTGGAGGAAATTCTTTCCAAAGTGCGAGAGTTCATCGTCAACGCAGGCATTGAAGTCACCCAGTATTAACCATCTGGGTGACTCCAATGCCATGTCCACGATGAAGTCCGTGAATTCCTTCAGGAATTCTCCACCATCGCCAGGTGGACAGTAGATGAGGAGAATCCTAAACAGTAAGCAATAAGACATGATGAGGTGTGCATTAGACAGTTCTAATGCATGGCTAGGGGGACATAGTCAGGCATGAGACCACAGGCTAAGTGCGTCCAGTCCCCTAGCCGTGCATTAGAACTGTCTAACGCACATCCCCAGAGTGGCTTATTGTGCTTATAAAATGGGCCTGTGTATTCTAAATGGGGGTTCTAGTTTTAGCTGTGCATTAGACACATCTAATGTATGGCTAGCAACCAATCAGATTGCTTGAAATCCTTTGCCCATTTTATAATTACTCCTAGCAGCAACGCTACATGCTGTTATAAGAAATGACCATGTTTACAAGTATTGAAACAATTCTGACTACCAGTTTAAACCACTTGCCTGTAAACTTATTTTATTGTAAGAAATCCTTGTCTGTATTGTCTTGTTTCTGTGTTTAAGACGTGGAACCTTTGTAAAAGAGTTCATACTCAAAGGTTATTACTGAAAATACAAATAAATAAATTATATATATATAAACACACACACACACACACACTCACATTCCATGTGTAAACAAAGTTGAGATGGTACAGTATAGAAGAATGGGGTGAGAGTTAGGTCCAATGACTCCAAGGCATACCCCAACTCCTGTTGGTGTGTGGAGGGTGGGGGGGGTGGTAGGGTTGATAACCCTAACATCAAATTTCCCAGCTTTTTACACTTTAATAAAAACACTAACTGATGCATTAAAATCATTTTTTACAATGAAGTTCCCTTCTTTTTGAGAAAGTGCAATGTAACTGGTATGTGGTTGTGGGAGCGTGGGCCCTCCGGGCCCTGCGCTCCTCTCACGCTACCCATGGTTGCATGATGATATGCATAAGTGGGAGTGCGGGCCCTCTGGGCCCTGGTCTCCCACTTACACATAAGTACGGACATACAGCAGCCCTATAGTCATGAAAAATAACTCTTGTAACACTAATTTGCCAATATCTCAGTAACCATGGCAAATATGGAAAAAATTCCACTGCAGTTACAATCATGACTTCACACCCTCGACAGGTGCTTAGTTCACCTAAGGTGGACTAATTTCCAGAGAGCAAAAAATCTGTATCTCGAAATGTTTTTGTGATGTGGGCACTGAAAGGCACCATGGGTGCCACAATTCAATGGACGCAAGTAACTCGGGCATTTTCAGGATTTATTTCACCAAATTATCAACATGGCATTTTGGGGACACCACCTCATGAACAATGTCAATGTCATTTCATTAATCTGTCCCGAAAGTTGAGTTTGCACAGCGAATGCACCATTCTGCACCACAGGTGCGAAATCATGTTTTGGGCAGGATGTGAAAAATGACAGCTGTATACTGTTCGTGAGGAGGTGTGGGAAACGGTAATGCTGAAAATCAGGAGTGAAAATATGAAAAATTGGAAAACTTACGAGAGCGCATAGAAACTTTACAATACATGCTCATAACGTGGCCATTTATGGGAATTTTTTAACCAAAGTTTCAACATGAGCTTTTTGTGAAATTATCTCATGAACACTGGCACTGTAATTTTGTTAATCCACCCTGAAGGTTAATTTTGCACAGCGACTGAGCCATTCTGTGCCATGGGTGCAAATACACATTTCAAGCAGGATGTGAGAGAAATGACAGCTATACTGTTCATGAGGAGGTATGAAAAAATAGCAATGTTGAAAATCTGGAGTGAAAATATAAAAAATTGGCGAAGTTACGAGCGTGCATAGAAACTGCGCAAAGTATGCTTGTAACACTGCCCTTTTTTGGATTTTTTTGCACCAGATCCTCAACATGGGCTTTTTGGGACCTCCCTTCATGAACACTGGGACTGCCATTTCATTAATCGGTCCCAAAAGGTGATTCCACGCAGTGACTGCGAAATTACCTTTCGGGACTGACTAACGAGAAGACAGTGACATTGTTGATGAGAAGACAGTGACATTGTTCATGAGGTGGGGTCCCAAAATGCCTATGTTGAAAATCTGGTGAGAAAATACCAAAAAATAGTTGAGATATCCACATTTAAATTCTTTGTTTGTATCAGAGTCATACGAGAAGTAGGATCTTAGTTTGTATGCCGAGATACGAACTAAGATCCTACATCGTATGACTCACAAAGTAGGATCCTACAGTAGTTTGTATCTCATCATATGAACTAAGATCCTACTTTGTATGAAGCTGATACAAACAAAGCATTTAAATGTTAAATAACACACATTTTACAGGCATTTTCCAAACAGTAAAGTGCAGAATGCACCTGGGTGTCATAATAAGCAAGCTACATGTGTTGGTTCCTCCCCAGAATATCATTTTGGGAGGTTTCCAGATTTGAATTTCAGGCAAACTGGAAACAAGATGGCTGCCATACAAAAGAGGAATTTTCTCATACAATGCAGGATTCCTCTTTCGTATCATACAGCTATATTAAAGTGCCTACTGAGCATGAGCAGAAACATTTTTTCAACTTTTTAAATTGCAATAACTTAAAAGTGGCTTATTGTTTTTTCACCAGACTAGCAAAAGGCACATCTGTGGAGTAGTCCCTTTCTGTCCCGAAAATTTCATACCAAACAAACAAACCCTCTGGGCTATAGGCAAGTTCAAAGAAAAATCCCAGCGAAGTCAATGGGTAAAAACATGTTTTTTTCACCTCTCCATACCGCGGAGGCTGCATATCCAACTGGAACAAAACTTGCCAGATCAAGTGATCTACACCACAGAAAGGCACATACCAAATGCCGTGCAAATCCGTTCAACAGTTGCAAAGTTATTAAAGTGCAAACATTTGAGTTTAACACTGAAGTTCCTACTCAACCCTAATTATAAGGGTGCAACCGCGCCCCTATAATATATATATATATATATATATATACATACACACACATATATATAAGTTACTAGTTGAACCTTCATTAACTGTTGTTTTTTTCTTGTCTCAAAAAAGATGTATGTAACTGATGTTTCTTATTGTTATAACGTTATTTCAATAAAAATTTAATTTACAAAAAAATTTCGAGTGTAGAAAAATTTCAAGTCACGTGTATAACTTTACTATTTTTATATATTTTTACTCCAAATTTTCAACATAGCCTTCTTTTGACCCCGCCTCATGAACAAGGGCGGTGAAAATGTTCAACTCCTGCACAAAAGGTGATTTCATCAAGCTAACATGAAATGACCTTTCGGGCCTGATTTGTATAATTCCACCACCACTGGTCATGAGGTAGAGTGCCAAGATGGCCATGTTTAAAATTTGGGGTCACAATAGGCAAAAATGACAAAGTTATGCATCAAAGTTCAAAACTCCAATAAAATACATTCAATCACACTTACCTTAGTTTCTCATATTCTCAAATCTACCCCCCTTTACCTCTATGCTATTTAAGACCTGCTCTGTCTTCCTCTCTCTAGCTGCTTGTCCCTGAACAGGGCAGTTCCAGCTCACCCACGGTCGGCCGGCACCCAGCCAGCCACCGACCAAGACCAGGACACCTGCCTGCAGCTCCTTGGAAGGTGCGGGACAGCGCAGCCAATCAGAACATGGGTGCTTCCAGCAAACCCACTCTGATTGGCAGGAGTTTTCCCCTGCTATAGACACCTGGCACTTTGTTAGACTTTCCATAGAACTAAGCACATTTCTACTGTGTTATTAGGAGTTTTTCTGCTGTATTAGCTGGATTGTAATTTCTACTACTGTTTTAAATTGCTTACACCTCTTCTGCCTGACTGCTATTCCTGCAGCCCCCCATCCAAGCACTCTGCCTTGGCTCCTATAAGTCTAACTAACTACCTTTTTTTTTTTTTTTTTAAGTGGCTAGTTTTCCATTAGCAGGTTATACAGACCTGCCACTAGAGAGATTCTTGGTCTTCTACATAAATCACCGTATTCTTTAGGTGGGCAATATGGCCTGCATTATCATTCTACTTCTTTCGGTTCTGCTACAAGGGGACTTGAGTCTGAAGGGTGGATGGCCACTAACTAAGCTGCTCTCCTGATCTCCTTGTTCCCCTTTCTGCTGTATTTTCTCATCTAGGTTTTAAATGGGTACCTAGGTGGGCAAATTTCTTGCCTAGAAAATATTGCACTAATACAAATCACGAGACCACTCAATTTGGGACCATGGCTCTCCTTATTGTGTTTTTATTGCTCCTAAGGTGCAGAGTTTTCAGCAAAACAGTGCAATTCGAAGTACCTCAATGCAATTCAGTTCTCCAATGTACCTTATCAATACCTAATGTTATAACAGTCTACCGTGCAGACACTCTGTCATTCTCCTCTCCCCTTTTAGCCTATTCCCCCCGGTTAGCCTACACCCCTTTGCTACTGTCCTCACCTATGTCTACCCAAGCACTTACATTGATCACAATCAACTGTCATTACAGTGGCGCCGCCTCTTGTGCAACCGCGATATAGGTTGCCGCAAGAATAAAAAGCAGTCTCCATTCTTATAAGCTCCTTAAAAAGTTATACTTCTGCTTCTTCTCTGCTCAGGAAATGTGGAGCTCAACCCTGGCCCCCACACACAACACCTCGCCTATCGATTTTGCTGAGGCCACAGGTTCAAAATGATGATGGTCAACATTTAAGCCTGCCTAAAAACTTGTACAGCTGCAAGCCTGGGCTGCACCGTTAACCCAGACCTTATCATAATTACTGAGTCGTGGTTAAAAAGACGAACACTGATCAACAAATATCACGGCAGGGCTACAATTTATTTAGAGCAGATAGAGAGTCTAGAGGCGGGGGTGTGGTTATCTATGCCAAATCTAAGTACTTGGTCACCAATATTAGTTGCAAATCTCTAGCCAAGGAATTTGAGTTAGTTTCGCTGAGCCTTCATCTCCCCTCTTCGGAATGTATCACTATCCTAGGTGGCTATAGACCCCCATCTGGTGGTGATGAAGTCCTTAATCTTTTGAAATCCATGTTCGTAGATGCAAAAACTGAAACAATATTTCTAGGAGATCTAAATATGGACTGGCTGTCACCTAATCACATGGCCTCAAATCCTTTGTGACGAGCTAGGTCTTGGGCAATTAGTCAGAGAACCTACTAGGAACAACACTCAAATACTGCCAACAGTTCCATTCTAGATGTGGTACTAACCACCCATCCACACAAAATATCTCATTTGGCAGTGTTTCACAACGACATGAGCGATCATGGAATTGTTGCTTGCATAAGATCTCAAATTAAGGCCCGACGCAACCCATCTTTATAACAAAAAGATCCTTCATAAATTCAGTGCAGTAAACTTTTTATCTGACCTGAGCATGATCAGATGCAAGATCTTTACTAGCCAAAGATGTCAACAAGGCAGCTTGCATCCTTAATGACAAACTCACTACAATAATAAATAAGCATGCCCTTTCATCAAAGTAAGGTACGGAACAATTCCAATCCCTGGTTCACCTCGGATCTCAAGGCAGCCCTATAGCTCGAGATAAGCTCAGGGCTAAAGCTAGACATTCAAAGAATCTTCAGATTGGCAGGCCTTTAAAACAGCCAGGAATAACTGTGTGAAAAACTTCCGCTCTGCTAAAGCTAACTATTATATTTCTACTCTCGAACAAGCTAAAAGGTAACCCTTATAAAATATGGAAGACTATCAAAGCTATAGAAGGACGTCCCATGGCCCTCTGTCCCAACAAAGATAGTCGCAAGTGGCAAGATTGTGGAAAACAAGTCCCTAATCCTGGAGGAACTTAACTCTCACTTTGCCACAGCTGGATTAGCTTTTAACTCGTCACCTTATGCTGGTGCTGCGGTGAGCCAGCATACCCCTCCCGCCACATCTAGTCCTGGACCCAGTCCCTTCCAACTGCGCGAGATAACTTATAAAGAAGTAGAAGATTTTCTTCTTAACTTAGACACCAAAAAAAGTGCAGGGGACAATGGCTTGGAACCCTTTTTCCTAAGGTCAGGCTATGCCCATCTCACTGCCCCAATTCTCCACATCTTCAATCTTTCCATTACATCTGCTGCTGTGCCGTCCTGCTGGAAATCAGCACATATCCTCCCTCTATTTAAATCTGGTGACCCATGCGATGTAAACAACTATAGGCCTATCTCCATATTGCCTATCCTTTCTAAAGTTCTCGAAAAACTGATCCATATTCAGTTAAAATCTCACTTGGAAACCTTCTCTCTCATTAACCCAGCTCAATCTGGCTTCGGGCTAATCATAGCACAATCACTGCACTAGCAAAAGTAACCAATGATTGGATCTCTGCTATAGATGCTAAGAAGGTAACTGGTGCAGTCTTTTGGACCTCAGCAAAGCTTTTGATACTGTTGATCACAAACTATTAGTCAATTGCCTTGCAAAGTTGGGTGCCACATACCATACCACCCAGTGGTTCTCTAGCTACCTAACTGGAAGATTCCAAAAAGTAAAGCGAAGGCTTTTTCTGCTGCCTTGCCAGTTGCAGAGAGTCCCCAAGGATCCATCTTAGGCCCTATTTTGTTTCTCTGTACATCAATGACTTAGATGCTAACATATCACGTCCAATCTGCACTTTTTGCAGATGATACTGTGTTGTATACTTCTGGCTCATCGTTATCTGAAGTCAAGGGAGTGCTTCAAGCGGACTTCGCACAACTTGAGCATAATTTAATAAAGGCAAAGCTTCTGCTCAATGCCAAGAAGACTAAAGCGATGATATTCTCCCGCAGTGCTGTCTCAGGCCCCCCCAATACTCTTGCCCAAGACTTCATTGTCACCACGCTAAACGAGCCTCTGGAAGTTGTAACCAAATTTAAATATCTAGGTATCTGGATCGACAATAAATTATCTTTCAGTGACCACATCGAAGATGTCTCTAGAAGGTTAAAAGCAAGGCTAGGTTTCTTCTACAGAAATAGGCCCTTTTCCCCTTGAAACTCGAAACAAGCTTGTACAGGCCACTTTTCTCCCCTACTTTCGACTATGGCGTGTAATCTATTCCTCCACCACTCTTGCAAATCTAAGTAAACTGGACATCCTTTATCACCGTGCGTTATGGTTCATTACCAACTCCCTTACCGTTCGCACCACTGTGACTTTATATGCAGCTGTTGGTTGGACATCCCTTACTACTAGGCGCCTGCTCCATGCTGGGCTATGGACTCTTAAACTGCTCCTGCAGAAATTGCCAAGCTATCTCTCTTCCCTTATTAGTATCTCATAGTGCATACTCGTTAAGAAAATCTGACTTTATTATGCTTGACATACCAAGGACGGGACTTCCTTTGGTAAGCGTGCTATTGCATATGCCCTTCCTCCATTTGGAAAAAATTACAAACCGTACTGAAACTAACTAGCACAGTTTCAATAAACTTCTACAAATCGCTAAGTTCAGCCAAAATAAAAGACACCTATAACTGTCATTAAGTCTCTTCCTTCCCCATGTGTGCCATATTTATCCACTGGTGAGGTATAATTGATTTGTCATATTAACTGCTTTCCCTTCCCCTTCTACTCCTGGCTTTATCTTTGCTTACGCTCCACTGCTACTCTATCAAATCTCTCCTCCCTCTCATATCAGTTGTAGACTGTTGTTTGTTCTAGCTGCCAAAATACTGTATATTTCATTTGATTTGATTTGATTAAATCAAATCACACCAGTCATCATGTTTCATTTATCAGTATGTGACCTATAAGTCGCTTCCCTGTCTCATATCAATGTTTACCACCTGCGGTCACCCTGTGTGGTACCCTTGTATGTATATCCAGCCTGTATCATGTAACGTGTATTTCATGTATATACTGTCATTACCTATCTGTGTTTGTACTTTAAGTGTTTATGTCACAGGACCTCCTTGTGAATGAGCTTGCTCAATGGAGTTTTCCTGCAATAAACTTGAACTTGAACTTGAACTTGAACTATTGCAGTCAGCAGTTCCAGCAGCAAGATGTGTCTTCGATCAGAGAGTGGATCTTTGCTGGTGGACATGATCAGGTGAGTGGAGGTGTAGGAGGAGTGGGGTGGGGGGTGCTAAGTGGTGGGTCAGATCAGTGAGGGACCAATTTCTTTTTCACAGGTTTTTGAAAAGGAAACATTGAGGGACAGTTTTCTTTATTACAGATTGCATTCTGACACTGGGGATTGGGCACCCTAGTATCAGGCTACTTTTGGGCAAATGGGGGCTGGCAACCTGGAGGGGGGTCACAAGACATGGTACTGGGGGTGGGCACCCTGGTCCACTTATATTTCATTTTATAATAATAAAGATTGAAAGGGTGGAAGACCTGGAAGGGAGGGTGGAGAAAGAAGCGTTACCAGGGGTAGGCACTCCAGTCCACTTCAGTTATTTTAACTAGTCATATAAATAGATAGATACTGTGGAACTGCTATATTTTGCTGTTCCAGCACTGTTGGCATATTCACTCTCAGCAATTTTCATGGTATAACCCCACAAGAAGAGATCGAGTTTTATTTCAGCTCTCAGAATTAAAAAATTGCTGCTAAGCTAGTGAGTTCTGTAACGGGAGTTTTAGCTGCTTTCCCCCTTCCCCACCCTGAAACTTTATCAGCTAGATGAGCTCCAGAGCAGTTTATTAAGTGCTACATTTAGCAAAAAAAGCATTGTGGACATGTTGTTGTGGCAGCCTGTTCGGGGTAGCTGATTAATTCACAAGACACAAGCACCTTCATTCAGACCTGACAGCCTAAACAGTTAAGGTGAAAGTCCATGTGGTATTTCTTTTTAATTATGTCTGATGTGACAGAGAGAGTTTTGCACATGGCAGAGTAGTTATCCAGGGCGTGTTGCACTTGCGAGTGTACCGCTGAGTCACGAGACCAGTGGTACTAATTTGCGTGCTGTAGATGATTGTCAAGGTGGGAGTCAAAGATCTCATACATATACAGAGAAAAAACAAACTGTAGTCCATAGACTGACAGAGGCAGTTCAATACCTTTGCTTACAGAGTGCAGAGCAAACAGTAGAACATTTGGCAATTTAAAGCAGCAGTCAAAATCCTGGCTTGCGATTAATGTATGACTTTATTTGTAAGTTCATAAAACATCATACCACTCCTGAAACAGTCAGCAGGCTGGTCAGTGAATACACTCCAGTGTTGCAGATGTAACTCTTATTAACAATATCCAAAAAGTTGTCATTCAAAAACAGCGCCTTGGCTGTATTGGAAAGCTGCTTTAAATTGTCAAGTGTGCTACTGTTTGATCTGCACTCTGTAAGCGAAGGTGCTGACCCACCCATGTCAGTCTACAGACTGCAATTTGTTTTTTCTACAGATTTATTCCCTGGGGTACGTGCACTCCGGGAGCTGGGCATTCTTTTGTATATTTATTGTACTTAATCTCATACATATACATAAGTAAGGTTAGGGTGGTGTGGCTCAAGCATTTCATGCAGGTATGTGCTGCCATAGGGAACGGGCACTCCCGTTGATCGAAAAAGTATTTTGTATATTTCACTTTCATTTTATTTTTGTGTTATGTGCCTGTACCGCGAATATAGTGAAAATTAAATGAAAGTGAAACATTTTAGCTCTACAGTAGATAGATAGACAGACAGACAGTCAGACAGACAGATAGGACAGATGGACAGACAGCGAGAGACAGAAATAGGGAACAGAGGACTGCTGGCTCACTGCTTCAGCTGAAGCCGGCAGCACAACTTCCAGCTGGGGCTGCAGAAATGAAGACAGTCCCAATGTTCTCAGTTTCTATGTGTTCTCATACAGAGAACGCAGGTGAACAGCTCCTAACATAGACTTTGATGGCAAATAAGGACTGCTTGGCCCACCTAGTCTGCCCATTTCCCTACCAATTGGATAAGCTGCAGATCCTAGTTAACCAACAGCCTACTTCTTCCTACCCCCCACCAGAATTGCCTTATGTCTGTCCCATGCAGTCTTGAATTCCCCCACTGTTTTTGACTCCACGCCCTCCTCAGGAAGGCCGTTCCATGTGTCTACCACCTCTCTGTGAAAAAAATACTTCTTCACATTGCCCCTGAGCCATCCTCCCTCTATCCTCAAATTGTGTCTCCTTGTTCTTGTGCATCTCTTTTTCTGAAAGATGCTACCCTCTTGGACTTTGTTGAATCCATCTGAGGTACTTGAAAGTTTCTATCATGTCACTCCTCTCCGTCCTTTTCTCAAAGGGTATACATATTAAACTCATTTAGTCTCTCTTCGTATGGCTTCTCTTGCAGACCCTGAACCATTTTAGTTGCCCTCCTCTGGACTGCCTCCATCCTGTCTATGTCCTTGCAGAGATGGGGTCTCCAGAACTGCACGCAGTACTCCAGAGGGGGTCCAACCAGCTGTCTGTACAGAAGCATAACAACTTCCTGTTTTCTACTGATGATGCCTCTCCCTATACATGCCAGTATCCCTCCAGCCATCCTTACTGCTTTCTTACATTGCTTGCTTACCTTTAGGTCATCTGATATGACTACCCCCCAGGTCCCTTTCCATTTTTGTTGTTGTTAATACCTCCCCACCACCACCATTCTGTACTCTTCCCCTAGGTTTTTGTTTCCCAGGTGCATTACTTTGCACTTCTTTGCATTGAATTTAAGCTGCCATACTTTTGACCATTTCTCCAACCTTGCCAAGTCCCTTCTCATCCTTTCCACCCCCTCGTGCAAAGCTGGACACCCTGAATTTTGGGGTGCCCAGAAAATGTGTTCCTGGCAACCTTAAAAAAAAAACAGCAGAATTTAGCTAAAAGGGTCCCGTTTAGCTAGGTTCAGGTGTTAAAAAGAAATCAGTTTTATGTATTTTCAATGTCTGTGAGTTTAAAGGTGGAAAAAATAGCAGCTGTCATGACTGGAATTATTTTCAGCATGAGAGGTAAATTGAGTTGTGAATGAAAGCTTACAGTACACACTGCAAGCCCATTGGTCAACAGGGTCTACCAATGGGCTTACAGGCATACTGTACGCTGTCATTCACTGACAGCTCAGTCGGCAAGCAGCCATGGCAGTTTGCAGGTGGGTTGTGCTGCCTGACGACATTTGACACTTGCAGGGATGGGGAGGGTGGGGTGGAGATGCCTGAGTGGGTGGGGTGGGTGGGGGTTCACTGGACCACCAGGGATACTTTGAAATTACATTTGTCACTGCAATTGGGTGGGGCAGGTAGGAGGTTCCACTAGACTACCAGGGATGTATGGCAATAATCGTACATTAAGGAGATAAAGGCAGAGGGGGGAACACTAGACTACCAGGGATGTCTGGTAATTAATCATTACATTACAGGGATATGGGCAGGGAAGGGGGTTCCACTAGACTACCAGGGATTCTTGGGGGGGTTCTTTGTGTATGGTGGTACGGGCAGGGAAGGGAGACCACTAGGCTACCAGGGGTTCATTTCTGTGTCTACTGCTCACAGCCCTTGCAGGAAACCTGGCACATTCTGCTGGGTGCATCCTTGCAGGCTTCATGCAAATGGGGCCATAATGACATGCAAATGGCCCCATTGCACCTTGCATGTGTAATGGCCCCATTATCATGTCTGGGGCTATAAATACCATCCTTGGGTGAGACGCATCAGCAGATCACTGCCCCATCAGTTTCCCAGCCTGAACAGGGGGATATGCTGGTGCATTTCAGCTTAGGTGCAACTGTGGTATTCACAGAGGGGGTGCGCATCTTCCGGTGCATCTTCTGTGAGTACCACAGTTGGGGTTTGGTGCATCTCATTTGCGCTGTCACAATTGAGATATGCCAAGTGCATTTCTTTGTGACCCCCCCCAAGATGTATTTTAGGACCTGCTACAGCGGTTCTCTCAAGCTACAGTCCTGGAGAGGCAGTGTGACTCAGGATTCATCATTATCTGGCAGCAATGTACTGTACCAGCATGACATGATCAGCTTTCTGTGTTCCTCCCCCCAATCTAAAAACAATCCCTCCCACTCTCTGACCGGTATTTTTCCCACCTCCCACTGCTTCCCCCTTCTTAATTTTCCAACACTGGGGTGCCCAATCCATGGTGCCAGGTGGCTACTATCCCCACTCGGTATACCGTTCCCACAGTGACGGGAACACAGTGAAGACCATCACAGTGACAAAATCAACAGTTAGCTGTGATGGTCTGCTGGTTTTCTGATGCTACTGTCTCTGGGGAGTTCACCCCCTCTCTGGAACCAACTCCAACTCAGAGTTGATTATCTAAAGTGCGGGGGCAGATTCCCCCACAAAAAAACACACTTTTGTACAGTGACAGTGCAATGCCAATTGGTGGCATTGTGCCATCACTGTAGTGATGGTCAGTGAATGTCCTGTCAGTGCAGCGACATGGAACCCTCCCCACCCTGCCCATTTTCACTGTGTGACACCAGGGAGCCCACTCCTGGTGCTGCCAATCATAACACTGACACTGGGGTACCCAATCCCAGTGCTGGTACCTGAAATCAGTTTCAGTTTAATGTTTATTCTGGCTACAAGCCATTATGATACAATCAAGCATCGGATATATACAGATAGCATAAAAAAGGAAGCTTATAAATATAAAATACTTGCAATACACTGCCGCAACACTTAAAATTTCCTAAATGCATACAGAGCCAGATTACTTCCAGACATTGTATTATAAAAGCAGCATAACTGGAGATTTATCATGTAGCCAGTTAATAACTATTGAGATGGAAACAATAACCAAGGAGCCATCATAACCAAAAATGCTGCAATTCTGAGAGGACCATCAGGTCTCGCCCAATGAAGAACCAGGTGCACTAGTCATGCACTAGCCACAGCAGTGAACCATCCCTACACTTTTTCAGGGGAGGAAATTGAGCTGCTGCATACAGGGCAAGTACTTAAGCCCAGGATCAACTCATGGTAAGTACTTTGTCCCAAACAAATACAGCAAAATCACACCCACTGGTCCCACACTAGGTCATCCCATACTGCCAATAAAACCTGTTATCACTGGTGAATTTCCAAGGGCACCATGCGACGAATGCTAAGGAGGCAGTATAGTGTAGTGGTTTAAGGCTCTGAGCTGCAAACCTAGAGACCTGGGTTTGAATCCCACAGCCGCCACTTGGATACGGTGTGACCCTGAGCAAGTCACTTAATTTCCTTGTGCTCCCAGGTTGCACCTGTGAACAAACTTTCAGCTTAGTGTGTCTCCCCTGGTACAAAAAAATGCTGCTCCATGCTCTTATCACCAGTCATGGCTGGAGTTATATATTATAGTTAGGAGACCCTATACAGGTTCTTGTAGATCACGACTGCCACAATATATCTAGACATTTCACCCCACTTTCAGAGCCGGTGGCCACTAAGAGTCCCAACCATTGCTTACTATTCAGACTCCTAGTTCAGCCAGAGAATGTCTTCTTGCAAAGGTAGCCCACCATCTACATCACACCAGGCTATCCCACGTGACCCTCCCATTCTCACTGCATCCTAGAATTTATGTGAATCCTTTTTTATATTCCCAAATCTGTAACCAATTTATTTACTTTGTAACAAGGGGTCAGTATGTTTATGCCCCATATCTTACTAAGTTATGAAAGCCATTAACTAGAAGGAATCACTGGTTCTCCAGAATGAGTTCTATTAAATCAGACAATTATAATTGCAGGCTAACACTACAGACTAGGGATGGGTGGATATCCGATCCGATAAAAAAATCAGATCAGACATCATCAGTTTTTAAATGATCCATTCCATTCAGATATTTTGCCTTTAAGAAGGCGGATTAGGTTAATCACTTTAATTAACTGAGCACCAGTTAAGTAGCTGCATAAGTGGTTGGTTAGTGGCACCAGAGTGTGAGAGTGCAAGGAGAGGTGCAACCTGGAGAGAGAGCAAACTTGACTGTGAGATACAGTGTTAGTGGATTGCTTCTGTGACACAGAGAGATTATAGTTATTCCGATTGCCGTGCGCGTGAAACAGAATGGCAAAAAAAAGTCTGGTATGGACTCTTTTTATTGTGGACAAAGATAATGAATCAAAAGCTGAGTATTGTCTTTGTCTTACACCCACATATATCAGTCGTAGTTCTTCAGCTAAAAGCCCTGTGTGTTGATGTGATGTATGGTGGGGGGGTGGGATGGAATGGTTCTTGGGAACTAAAATATCCAATCTGATAAATATCGGATTTCAATCGTATATGGATTTAAAAATATCTGGATCTGATATCTGACCAGAATCTACAATCCGCCCACCCCTACTACAAGCCATCCCGTAACATGGGGTGGGAGCAAGCTACAGCCTTAGGTCATATAAACAGGCACAAGAGTCACTATTTGTGACCATTAATATCCAGAAAAAAATGGTAAGCTGAAATCAAAACCCCACATGGATCAACAAAATAGTATTCTTTAAAATGAGATATATAGACTATATTAGCCCCAAAAAAAAGTCTCGTCTTTAGTCTCATTTCAGTCTCATTGACCTAAAAACAGATCCAAATTGCTACTCTGTGCCCTCCCTCTTTAGGACAAAACAGTAAGGTGCTTGCCCAATTATCCTGGTGACTGAATAGTGCCACACTGAATATCCTGGGGGTCATCCAACTTAGCTACACATTAGAATTTAGTCCACTATTCGAAATGGGCTCAATAACTAGGAACCCATATTAGCCAGAGAAGCTGCAATTCAGAAACAGTCAGCAGGACTACCCTAAGGCCCAAAGAAGTACATTAGCAATACACTTCCCCATGTGATAAACCATTCCTATGCATCATCCAAGAAAGAAAGTAGGCCACTTTATTCGAGACTTGTAATTGAGCCCAAGGTCAACTCACAGAGGTACTTTGCCCCGGACAAAACAACAGAAATTACAGTCCCTGGCCCATGTTAGGTCATCCCATGCTGCCAGTAAGACCTGTCATCATCAGTGAAATTCCAAAAGGCACCATGCAGTGCATGCTGCTGTGTGCTCTTCTTATCACCAGCCGTGGCAGGAATTATATAACAGCTACAATCTGGAAACCACATATGGAACCCTATGGACTGTGCTTGCTCCTGTATGTCCAGACATTCTGCTCCACTTTCAGACCCATTGACCACTAACAGCCACAAGCGTGGCTTCCAATTCAAACTCCAGTTAGAGCTAATGAATGGCTTCCTACAAAAGGTGTGATGGCAGCCTGACATTTACGATCTATTAGGCTATCCCACGTGACCTTCCTGACCTTGCTACCTACAGTATTAGCATTTATCTGAATCCTTTTGTATTTCTCCCAGATCTATATCCTATATTAAGGTCTTTTAATAGTTAAAAAGGGCTTTCCAATGCTCCCATAATGCCTTGGTACACAAATTATCCAGTAATTCTTTACTACACAAATTATCCCCCATACAGAAAGGAGCTATTCCATTTCAGCACTGCTAATAAACACAAGAAAAGACATAAAAAAATAAGCACAAAGAGCACAAATAGATCTAGAAATACATATAAAGGTATTATCATACTAATAATCATACTAAGAACAGAAAGGAGCAAAAAGGCTTTTAGGCCCATCTAGCTCCTAAACTACGTATAGTAGGAAAGATCTTTATTTAAACTCAAAAAGCTATCCAACCGTTTCTTTTTTTAAGTATTTCTGTTTGGACTAATAATAACTTCTAATGGCAAGCTATTCCATGGTCTGACAACTCTCTGAGAGAAATAAAAGGCCCTCTTTTTTGTACTAAATTTGCTTCTCATCAGTTGAAGTGGATGCCTTCTAGTGTTGACAGATATTTGCTTAAAGTCTAGTCCACTTTCTAGTATTAAACTGATATCATGAATGATGCCCCATGTGAATATAAGGTCTCCCCTAAGTCGTCGTTGGTCTAAAAACATTAGATTAAATTTTGATAACCTTTTCTCATGTGTAAGTGATTTGTCAGAAACAACTGATTTAGTGACTCTTCTTTGAATTCTCTCTATTTAGTTTATGTCCTTCTGCTTAAAGGGGCACCATAATTGGGAAACATAATCAAAATATGGTCTGACATATGCCCGGTAAAGAGGAAGAAGACTATCTGGGTCTCGAGAAGTTATATTATGTCTAATTGCCCACCAAGTTCTGTTAGCTTTATTAATTGTATTTGTGATATGAATATTAAAGTCTAAATTTGAATCCATGATAATGCCAAGATCCCTTTCATTATCTTTGATAGTTAGTACTTTATTATACAGGTAATATTGATCCTTGGGATTATTTTTTCTGAAATGTAAAACAGCGCATTTAGATGTATTAAACATCAAATTCCATTTTCTGGACCAAGCCTCTAAGATATTTAAATCTCTTTGGATGATCGCACAGTCCTCTGAAGAACTGCAAATATTAGAGATTTTTCAGTCATCCGCGTATTTAATAATGTTACTTTGAACATTGTGCAATAAGTCGGATATAAAAATTAGAAAAATGACAGGAGCCAGAACCGATCCCTGAGGGACCCCAGTCCTGATAGATTCCCAAATGGACTTATGGCCATCCACAACTATTCTTTGTCTTCTATCCTTTAGCCAGTCGGCAATCCAATGTATGAACAGGGGGTTGATTTTGAAAATCTGCATCTTTTGAATTAATGCCCAATGTGGAACCGAATCGAAGGCCTTTTTAAAGTCGAAAAGGACTACACCACATGGAATTTTTTTATCAAGGTTGTCACTAATGAAATCATAAAACCCCACCAAGTTCATTGATACAGAACGTCCTTTAATGAAACCGTGTTGGCTGTAACCAATGGAAGTTACTGATGATGCAAGTTCATCGTTGATAATTCTCTCAAGTATTTTACAAAAAATAGAAGTGAGACTAATAGGACAGTAGTTATCAGGAGAGCTTTTTCTCCTTTTTTAAATAGAGGAATTACATTAGCCTCCTTCCATTCAGATGGAACAAGACCTGCGTTTAAGATTTTTTCATACAAGATCTTAAGCGGCAAACACAGATGAGCTTTCATTACGTGAATCATATCCTCTGATATGCCAACTGGGTAAGGAGAGGACCCTTTCTTGTTTTTTGTATAACCTTTTTATTAAGATTTTAAGTTCACATAACAACACAAGAAATACACATACAAACAAACAAATAGGTGCAACCACAGTTATGCATTTTCTGGAGTTGATAGCGAAGTTGCATTATACATTCAATAGATTACATTGAACAGCTAATATACGCCTCCATTACCTCCTCTAGAGCAAGTTTAATTCATTCTGTTCCTTAATCATACTGGGTCTTGGGTCTGTCAGCCCCAGCCAACCCCTCCTGTATGCCCCTTAATCCAACCTCAAGATTTCCCTCCCCCTTCCCTCTTCCCCCAACTTACTCCAACAGCCTTTCTCTCTGTATCTCACCTTCTGCTATACTCAAGAAAGAGAGGAAAGGTGCCCAGCCATGGCTAAATGCCTCCTCCCTCTCTTTCTCTAATAACCTGTCTTAATCTCTCCAATGCCGGGGTCTGGAGTATCAAGTTTTTCCATTGTTGAATTGTAGACCTGGCATTAGCCACCCATGTATTTTGTATGCAATGCCTTGCTAGCACATATAGGATTCTAATCCACCCTGGCAGTGGCGCCCATTCTTCTCTTTCATTTATTTCAACCCCAAAAAGGCAAATCAGGGGGTCTACAATAAGTGTTACCCCTTCCATACCCGAAACCTCTTTTACAACTTCCTTCCAGTATTGCTGTAGTATATTACATTTCCAAACACAGTGTATATATGTGCCCCGCTCCTGTTTGCACCACCCACACATAGGGATACCCCAGGGTACACTTTGTTAACTATTACAGGCGGATAGTACAATCAATGTAGACATTTGAAAAAGGCTTCTTTATACTTGCTACATACCATGATCCCTGCATGCATAGGTAATACTGTTTTCCAGTTTTCTTCTGATATACTTCTCCCCAGGTCCCTTTACCATAATAACCTTGTTTTGCCCATCATGTCCTGCAGATCTTGCTTCCCCTGTTTGGCTGCCTTTCCAATAAAAACTTTTGGGTCCTTTTTAGCCTGATAGATAAGTCCTTCTAGCAGATCCAGTGCATATTTCCCCGGGATTTCCCTGTCCATACTCCCAACAAATGCCTTCGCCTGCAGGTATCTGAATAGGTGGTTTCTCCCTATCCCCAGGCTCCTCTGCATGTTCTCAAATGTACTTAACTCTCCCCAACCATAAGATTCCCCACACTTCCAATCCCCTTATCTGCCCACTCTCTGAACCCCAGGTCATCCATCCCTGGAAGGAAATAGGGATTTCTAGCCACCGGTAGCAGCAGCGTCTCTCTCTTCTGGCCCTTCTGCTGTTTTTTAAGATAGGTCCATGCCTCCAACACTGTAACTACTATCATGTTGCCATTGCCCAAGGTTCTATAAGCCATCATCCCTCTACTATGCAAGTAGGCCATTAGTCTCCCTGGGTTACCCTCTTGCTCCAACATTACCCAGCTAGCCACCTCTGGCTGATGGACCCAGTCCGCAATATATCTCTGTTGTATGGACAAGAAATAATTCTTCAATTCTGGAAAATTAAGACCCCCTTTACACTTTTCAGCCTTTAACCTTTGTAAACTAATCCTGGGCCTACTACCACACCAAATGAACATAGAGAAAGCTCTCTCCAGCCTCTTGATATCCCCTTTTGTTAGACCCATATGAATCATTTGCATTGGATACAACACCCTGGGGAGGACATTCATTTTAATTAAATTAATCCTGCCTAGCCAGGATATTGGAAGCTGTGCCCATCTTCTCATATCCACCTCAATTATTTTACTTAAGGGAACATAATTTAAACTGTATATGGAACTTAGTGATCTGCCCACCCGTATACCCAGGTAAGTAAAACTTTTTTGGACCTTTCTTAGTCCCCATCCCCCATTCTCCCCCTCTTTTTCAGGGAAACAGAGCATCTCAGACTTCCCCAAATTGATGTTGTACCCCAAGAAGCCTGCAAACTCCTCAATCAGAGATAGCAGAGGTGGCATAGAAGTTTTGGGGTTTTTAACAAAGAACAGCATATCTTCTGCATACAATGCCAACTTATGCGAAGACCATTGCTCACTCCCAATTCCCTCTATCCCAATGTCTTGGTGTATCACCGCAGCTAGTGGCTCCAAAGCCAGGGTAAAAAGAAGTGGGGACAAAGGACATCCCTGCCTTGTCCCTTTCTCCAATTGAAACTCCTCCGACAACACACCATTCGCTAATATTTGAGCTCTAGGGGCCTCATACATCACCTGCACCCACCTAACATAAGAGTTACCCAGAAACCAGGTCATTCTCTCAAATAAATATTCCCATTTGACTCTATTGAATGCCTTTTCAGCATCCATTGAGACAATACCCACCTTTTCCTTCCTCTGATTAGCTCTCCATACCACACTGAGCAGTCGCCACACATTATGATAGGACATGCGCCCCTTAATAAACCCGGTCTGGTCTGGGAGAATCAGTGACAGCAAGATACCTTCTAACCTAGTGCCAATGCCTTTGCAATAATTTTTAAGTCATCATTTATCAACGAAATTGGTCTATATGAGGCGCATTCCGTGTCACTGTTCCCTGGTTTTGGTATTAAACATATTGCAGCTTCATAACATGTTCTAGGTAGCTTCATTTTCTCCCCCCCCCTTTTCCCAAATATCTCACACATAACTTCCGCCACTTGACCACCCAACATCTTATAAAACTCTATCGGGAGTCCATCAGGACCACATGCTTTACCAGCTTGGAGCTTCTGTATGGCCCCTATTATTTCCTTCCGAGTGAGAGGCTGCCCAAGCTGATGCCTCTGTTCGCTCAAAGCTCTGGGTAAGTTTACTTTATTCAGAAAATTCTGTATCACTTCACCCCTCCCCCTGAATTCTGCCCTGTACAGCTGCTGGTAAAAATCTCAAAAGCATTACCTAATCTGTTTCAGTTCTCCCTGCAAATTATCCCGCTTGTTTTTAGCTCCCGATATCTTAGTTGGACAACTTGGACATTTCCTTCCTTTCACTAGTCTCACCAGCAAGGGGCTAGGTTTATTTCCCCACTCGTACATCTGCCTTTTGCAGAAAAAACACGTCTTCCTAGCCTCGTCACCCACCAGAGTGTTAAGTGCTTCTCTAGTTGCTGTCAGAAGCTTCATTGCTTCCCCTTGCTCCCCCCCGCAACTCTCTTTTCCAAGTCCTTTAATTACACCTCCAGCTCAGCTCTCTTTTCTTTCTTTTTCCTCTTAATCCTTGCCATAAATTCAGTAATTACCCCCCACATATAAGCCTTCTCAGCTTCCCAAAAAATGTCCTTGGATGTATCGGCACTCATATTGGTTTTTACATAAAACTTCCACTGCTCCTCGAGATGTTCCTTAAAGCCTTTATGTTTAACCATATAAGTGGGGAATCTCCACTGGGGCTGACCCTCCCTCTTTTCCCTGGTAGCTAATGTAATCACTACTATCGCATGGTCTGACACAAGGATAGGGCCATGTGCAGCGTCCTGAATCCTTTCCCCCGACTCCCTTGGCAAAAAAAATATAATCTATACAGGTCCATGTCCCAAGAGGGTTAGAATAAAATGTATATTCTCTGGCTCCTGGATTGGCCGTCTGCCACCCATCTACCATATCTAGATCTGACATCCCTATCTGCCATTGATGCATGACTTCCAATTTCCTCTCCTTCCCCCCCCCCCCAAGTAGTCCAGTTGGGGGTTTATGGTTCAGTTCAAATCCCCATCCATAACTAATACTGGGAACTGTTCCTTCATCAGCAAATCCAGCAGAGACATATAAAACTGTGGGTCATGCACCACCGGGGCATAAACACTTCCATATGTTGTCTGTTTGTTGTTTGTTTAAAAGTTTATTTTTATACAGGTTAGTTTGTTGGAGAATTAAATCCCCATTTACAACAAATTCCTGTAAAACATAAATACATATGTGACCATCTTCCCCATAAACTTCCCCCCTAACAAAAACTTATCTACTCTCCCCTGGATCTTTCGCAACCTTTTCAATTTCCAAGGGGAAATTTTCATTAACAAGAATAGCCACCCCTCTTTTATGGGATGTATATGAGGCAGCATAGCACTTCCCTACCCATCCCCATGCCAACTTAGCATGCTCATTGTCCATTAGGTGAGTTTCCTGATTCATAGCCACTTGAGTCCCAACCCTTTTAAGGGCTGTGAGCAGGGTCATTCTCTTTATTGGATTTGCTATTCCCCAGACGTTCCAGGAGACCACCATTACATTTTTTGTATTGGCCATGGGATCATAATTTTGCTCCCTTCAGACTCTCCCTCCAAACCTGTATAACGAAGCCCGGCTGGGGCCTTCCTAGGTTATCAAACCCAACTGCTCCAGGCCCAGTTACCTTCTGATAGAAGAAATACGCATCAATGCACCTGACTGCACCCACAAACACATAAACTGCAAACATATTGACAACATTAAACTTAACTACCCTCCTACCTTCCTTCTCAATTCCCCCCTTCCCTCTATTCCAATGCCAGTCCTTCTCTTCACCCCCTCTCCCCCATCTGCTCCCTTCCCCTCCTATTGATTTACTTTTGTTTATCCTTTTCTCCAGTTTTATTTTGTCTCCTTTCTTCCCTTCCCACTGCATCCCTAAGCCAACAGTAACTGCCTCCATAAGTTTGAGTGTCATGAATAAGACAATACCTCTTGATGTCCAAGTGTTCCCGACCTTAAATCTACCCCCAAACTACTGCAGGAGAAACTCCCTTTCCCTTTAACTTATTCATCTGTAGTTTCCCCGTGCATGCCCTCCCCAACTCCCTGACACTGCACAGCTTCATCATACACTCACTAAAAGACCAATATAAGGCTCTGTGCCTACATCTTCCCTTCTTGTACAAACATTCCCTTTTAAACATTTGCAAGCTCCATACTTGTGTCAACACTGAACTTTAGCATAACTTTTAACTATTTTTTTAACACAACTGCTGTTTCTACGCCCCCCCGACAACCCCCTTCTGCCCCCCCAGCTCCATCCCCCAGAATTACCGGGGTTTATCTTATGCCCAGCCCTGGAGCGGTGCCTGCTAGGAGTCGGGCATCATCCTGCTGCTGGGGATTTTTCTCCTGTTTGCCCCTTTTGCACCTGCGCACCGTGCAATGAGTGCAGCAGCTCTCTCCACCTCTGCGGAGGCAACCAAGCACCCTGGGCGTGGGCAAGCCCTCCTAGCTGTGCCATTCACAGCACAGACCCCCCCCAACCTGAGGAAGGAGAGCTGTGATGCTCAATCCTTGCCTCCCCCGCTGGCCCCCAAGCGACCCGAGTCCATTCCTGAACCCGGGTCACCAGCGAGGTGTAAGGTGTGGTGTCCAGCTCCTCAACCCCCAGGGTCACCAGACTGGCATAACTTTTAACTATTAACATTTAACAGCATCCCAGGCAAATTCCCTACTCCCCCATCCCATCACACCACCACCACTCCTTCCCAATATGTCCAGCTTCCCCCCAGCTTCCCGTCAAAACAGTTCGCTTATCCCCTTTCCCACAATGTCAATCGCACCTCTTCTGGTGCATAAGTCAGTAATTCTCCTGGGCTACCAAGGGACGGAGGGTTAGGCCGCACCAATAATACATGCGCCAAGCCCGCACCCCCCCCCCACAGCATGCACCCATCACAAATCATCCCGCGTTTCACCATCAGAGCCCACCAGAGTGGAAGCCTGCCTCCAGTCAGACAAGAAGGGCTCGAGATCTTCCTTCTCTGCATATCAGTCTCACATCCAGCCAGGCATCAGCATCAGTCAATGTCTTAAGCCTCTTCCCAAGATTCTAAGAGGGCTATGCCTGCCTCCCTCCAGTTAGGCCCAACAGCTTCCCATCCACCCTTCAATAATTCTCACTCTTCTTTATGGTCATATTTGGGCTCACAGATACTAGTGCACACAGAATATGGGCAGCTTCTCTCTCCATTTCTTTTCTTCAGTCCCTTAGCTGCCCAGCCACTGAAAGTTCACCCAAGTTTCTTGACCCCCAGCCCAGTTTTAGGAACAACAATGGAGACCCTTGTGAGAACCCTGACCAAGACAAAAATAAACAGCAAACTCACAACCACATGTCCGTTAGCGTAGGTCTCCCTGTCCCTTTTCAGCCGAGCTTCTTCTGGAGCTCTTTTATGAACTGCTCCACCTTATTTGTCTCCCAAAAAGAATAGGTGGTCCCTTCATGGTGGATCTTGAGCATCGCAGGGTATACCAGAAAGTTTTCTACCTTTACAGCCCAAAGTCGGGCTGAATAGTCTTGCAATAGAAATAGCCGGCTTCCTTCATACATTAAGGTGCCCTTCTCTCTGTATGCCCCTAGTACTGCTTCTCGATCCTGGAAGTTGTGGAAATGCATAATGATCTGCCTTGGCGGCTGATCAGATGGGGGTCGGGACATCACTGTCCGTGGGCCCGTTCCATTTTCAGGCACCTGCCTTTCACCTCCAGGCCCCAGATCTCTGGCAATATATGGGCACAGAAGTCCAGAACTCCCCCTCCTTCCTTCCTTCTCTTCTGGTAACCCTCTCAATCTTAAATTCAAACATCTATTATAATTCTCTTGGTAGTCATACGCCTCCTTGAATTCCTGTAATTCCTTTTGCAATGCAGCCACCTGGCCCAGTACTGCTGCCATCTCATCTTCCATCCTGTAGATTCAGTCTTCAGTTTTGGCGATTCGATTAGTGTGGATGGTTTGCTGTTCCAAGACTTCCTAGAGCTTGAGGTCTAATTTACTTTCCAATTTAATGAGTTGGGGCTCCAGTGCAGCAATGACTTGCCCCATAAGCTCGTGGCCTAGTGTGCTGACTTCAGCTGCTGATAATGCAACCAGACCCACGTTTTCAGCTGCGGTGCCAGACAGCTGCCTCTTGCCACTTTTACTGCTGCTCTGCTGGCTCTTTCCAGGATTTGGGGTAAGATATTCATCCATGGTACTTTCAGCCTTAACCAGGTACGGACTTACTGCTCCAAATAACAGGTTTACCATTTTAATTTTTAATTATTGTAGTTCTCGGCCCAGAGCAGTACTAAGACCCGACTATCCTCCTCAGCTGCTCATTAGCGCCACTAGGACCCTTTCTTAATGTTGTTAAGTTTATTCTTAATGGTACCTAAGGAAATGTCCATACTGCCGTGTGTAAAACCGAGGTCTGTACTATTGCCTGATGAGGAATTACTGAATGATTTGCAAAAATATAAATTAAGTGCATCTGCCATTTCCTTTGGGTGTGTAATATCTATCTCATTTATAGTTAATGGTCCAACTTTACATTCTTGTTTTTTAATTGAATTTATATAGCTAAACAGAATTTTACTGCTTCCTTTTTGTGCTTGTGATGCAATGTATTTCTCTGTATCCAATTTTGCTTTTCTAATTTCTTTTTTTTTTTTTTACATATGAATAATAAGTAAAAGGGACAGTTTATAGCATGCTTTCCATAGATTACATCACTGGACACAAGAGAAGAGTGAACATCTTGGGTCACTCTCCTAAAAATGGCAGAAATGTACCTAGATAGCTTGAACAGCAAGTCTTTAGGATTCCCATACCATCATGATCCCAGGTCCAAATGGCCACTGGAGGAGAAATCAATACAAAGAAATACAAAATAGCTCAAAAATTCTGTTTAAGATGGAAGTAATAGGGTCCATTTTCCACTCTACCCCACTCTTTCTTAAAGTACGTATTAGACATAAGGATAGGCCACCATTCTCCTAACTGTTCTATGCAAAAGTAAAAAAAAAAAAATCACCATTTTCTTCACCTCACCAAGTCGTTCAAACAAATCGTGACAATTTGTTGGAGTTCATAACAGGATGGCAGACTGAAACTGAATAATTTGTTTTGTGGTCAGGCAAGCTTCCCCTTAGAGTCAAGGGCAAAACATCTGTGGATCCAAGCAGAACATTTACCCTAGGATAGCATTACCTGGGAAAAAAAGAAAGGACAGGAAAAGTGCTCCTCTGAACGTAATAACTTCAAGTGCATAATTAACAAAGCCCACTTCAGTCCCCGCAGACAAAATATCATACTTTTTTTCAGTTTATAAAAAACTTTTCAGCACTTAAAGAAATCCATATTTCCCCACTGCTGCAGGGGTCTCTGTATGCTTTTTCCCTCTCAATAGGAACCCAGCTCTAGTCCTCAGCATCTCAACGGTCTTGTGTTCACTCCCTCCACAGCACAGAACAAACACCAGTTCATTTAGTAGAAACACACAATCACCTGAAATCAAGAAAACCATCTCTTGTAGTCATTTTTTAATTTTTATATACTCTGTAAAAAAGAAAAACATCTATCAATGTCTGTTGCTGCCACAGCACATCACCGCTGTTATCCTTCCCCCACCCAACCCCCACACTCAGTACCCACCACTCCATACCCATGCACCCACTCACCCTTTAATTTTAATTTTCTGACAGTGAGGTGCCCAATCCATGGTACTAGTTAGTATTCCCCATCCTGCCCATTTTCACTGTGTGACACTGGGAAGCCCACCCCTGGTGCTGCCCAACATAACGCCAACACTGGGGTGCCCAATCCACAGTATCGGTACCTGAAATCAAGAACACAGTCCCTCATAGTCTTTTTTTTTTTATTTTTATACATCCTATAAAAATTTAAACCATCCATTGATGTCTGTTGCCACCACCGGCACACCACCACTATTACTCTACCTCCACCCAACCCTCCCACTCAGCACCAACCACCCAAACCCCTTACCTACCAGGGGTCCAGTGCCATAATCCTCTCTAGACTAGAGACACATCTTCACTCTTCAATGCCAGACCAGGAACTGAGGAAATCAGATATGTGGTTCAGTGTATTTCAGTGGGTTTTGAACTTGTCCTCATAAATTGGTCAAAGAAAGAAAAAAAACACTATGATTTACAAAAGAAGTGGTGGGAAAGGTTGGGGAAAAAAACATGCTTTCAGAAAATACAAGGAAACACAGGGGGAAGGGGACAGGGAACTGTATCAGGCAAAACAGAAGGAGGTGGGGAAAGCAGTCAGGAGCTCAAAGGCGCAAACTGAAGAAAAGAAAGCCTAGTCAGTAAAAGAATGTGACAAAGCCTTTTTCAGGTATGTTAGGAAGAGGAAAAACACCAAAGTAGGGATTGTAAGGCTAAACAAGGGGGGATGTGTGGAGGGCAACCTATAAAAAGTAGAAATTCTAAATGAGTACTTCTGTTTAGTAGTTACAGAAGAAGAGGAAAGGGAGGGACCAAAATTAGTTGGTAGAAACACACATGGAGGAGAGGTGGATGCCAGTCCATTCAATGAGGAGAGAGTCCAAAAGGAACACTGAAAACTAAAAGTGGGCAAGGCAATGGGGCCAGATGGGATGCATCCCAGAATTCTGAGAGAGCTCAGAGATGTACTAGGGGCACTACTGACAACCCCATTCAATAAATCACTGGAGGAAGAAGTCATACCAAAGAGCTGGAGGACGGCAAATGTGGTACCACTACACAAGACTGGGAGCAAGTTGGAGGCTGGAAATTACAGGCCAGTCAGTTTGACCTCAGTGGTGGGGAAAATAATGGAATCAATGCTTAAGGAAAGGATTATGGCATATTTTGAGGCCAGCAGGGCACAAGACCTGAGGCAATATGGATTCACAACAAGTAGATCTTGTCAAACAAATATGATTGACTTATTTGACTGGGTAACTGGGGTGGTTGATCAGGAAGGGGTGGTAGACATGGCCTACCTAGACTTTAGCAAGGCATTTTACACCATCCTACACAGGAGGCTAGTAATCAAGTTGGGCAGTCTGGGTTTGGGCACAAGGTGGTAAATTGGGTTAGACAATGGCTGAGCAACAGGACACAGAGAGTGGTGGTAAATGCAGTTCAATCCCGGGAGAGGGGTGACCAGTGTAGTGCCGCAAGGCTCAGTGCTAGGGCCAGTCCTCTTCAATGTCTTCATTAGTGACATTGCGGATGGGTTGGAAGGGAAGGGACGCCTCTTTGTGGACAACACCAAGATCTGCAATAGGGTGGACACTCCAGGAGGGACTGAAAGAATGAATAGAGACCTGGGCAAATTGGAAGAGTGGTCAAGAGTGTGGCAGCTCAAATTCAATACAAAGAAGTGCAAAGTGATGCACTTGAGGCCCAGAAATCCTGGAGAGGAATACACAATGGGGGGGGAGATACTACCAACAGAACTGGAAAGGGATCTGGGGGTCCTCATAACGCATGATCTAAAAGCAGACAAGCAGTGTGAGAAGGTGATGGGGAGGGCTGGAGGGATACCGGGGTGCATAGGGAGAGGCATCACCAGTAGAAATCAGGAGGTGGTGATGCCACTGTACAGACAATTGGTGAGGGCAACATCTGGAATACTGTGTTCAGTTCCGGAGGCCACATCTCTGGAAGGACATAGACAGAATGGAGGCATCCAGAGAAGGGCAGCATAAATGGTGAAAGGAATGCACAATAAACCATATGAGGAAAGACTGAAAGACCTCAACATGTATACCCTGGAGGAAAGGAGGGAGAGGGGAGATATGATAGAAACAATCAAGTACCTCAAGGGAATAAACAAGGTTCAGGAGGGCAACATCTTCCAGAAAAAGAGATGTGCAAGAACAAGAGGTCACAACATGAGGCTGGGAGTCTCACGGGTAACATGAGGAAATATGTTTATTCAGAAAGGTTGGCGGATGCATGGAACATTCTCTCTGCAGAGGTTGAAGGGGCAAAAGCAATAGATGAATTCAAGAATGCATGCAAAGACAGAAGGCAACCCTAGTGGTAGGAAAGAGAGGGTAAGCTGCAGGTTAATTAGGAGTTGGAGTTTTGGATAGGTAGGGAAATGGGCAGACTGGATGGGACAGGCAGTTCTTATCTGCTATCAAATTCTATGTTTCTGGTTTTTTTTTTATATTTTTCCCAGTTTTTCAAAATGGCCTTTTTGGGACCCCACCACATGAACAAGGATGGTAAAATTATGCAACACTCCATCCCAAAAAGTGATTTTGCAGTCACTGCATACAATCATTATTCGGGCAGGATTTGAACTTTTTCTCTGCCCTAGTTCATGAGATGGGGTCATAAGAAAGTTATGTTGAACATTTGGGGTAAAAATATTAAAAAACAACAAAGTTATGAGCATATGTTGAACATTTTAAATGCATGCTCTTAACTTTGGTAATTTTCTATATTTTGACCCCAAATTTTCAATGTAGCCATTTTTTCACATCACCTCATGAACTGGATAGCTGTAATTTTTCTAATCCTGGCCAAAATGTGTTTTCACACTTGTGGCACAAAATGACGTGTTGGCCACTATTTTATAAATGACACCTGTCACATTCAGAAGTAGTGGTCATAAAAAGATTTGAAAATTTGTGGTCAAAATGTAAAAAACAACTAAGTTATGAAGAACCATTGAATTGCTCCAACATTTACTTATTACTTTATTTTTGCAGATTTTGGACCTTAATGTTTAACGTATCCCATGTGTTACCCCACCTCCTGAACGTGACTGGTGTCATTTTTGAAATCCCCTCTGAAACTTGTTTTCATGGTTACACTGCAAAATCACATTTAAGATGGGATTTAAAAAATTCACTTGTCTTGATCATAATGTCAGGTCATAAAAAGATAGCTGGAAAATCGTGGTCAAAATCTAGGAACCCACTGAAAATGAGATAGTCCCCCTCAGCTGGCCTATCCTGGGTAAATACAATCTAAAAATGTGTAAAGGCAGGACATCACTGAAAATGAGATGTTGCATCTCATCTGGTCTATCCTGGTTAACTACATAGTAAAAATGTGTACAAGCAAAACCCGGTACAACAGCAGTGCAAGTGGGGATTCAAATGGATGCAGCAGGAGGAGCAGGACGCATCACGCTGAGCTCCGTGGTTTCTCCCTTCCCTACAGCTCTGTTCCAGTACTGTTTTTCTATAGGATAATTTTATGTTTTTAAAGTTATCTTATTTTCCAAAATTTTGATTTTAATTCAAGTTAATAAGTTTATGGACACTTAATGTCCTAGAGATTTCACTGTAAGTGCTATCAGTCTAGATGCCAAACATAAAAATGTTTTAACACCTGTCTGTTCAAGGCAATTCAGTTCCTACAGGGCACACCTCTCATTCAATTCCCCTTTCTTTCCTTCTTTCCCCATTACTTAAATATCACAAGTGCATATCTTTTAAAACGGGTATTGGGGGAAAGTGAGGGGGTTGGCTGGCAGGGGCACAATCCATTTGCGAGGAGGTCAAAACTGACCCAGCTTGCTGACCGGTCTACTACCGACTTTCTGATTATCATCAACTTGCATCCTCTTCCCCTTTATTTAAGTAAAGGTATTTAGATTACTCAAAAAACATAAAAACAGCCACATAGACCTCAGCAGATTTATATATAGGAGACCTGTTTGAAAACATTTTACAGGTGGGAGTGGTCTTAGTGGGAAATTGAAATTTGCCTTACATCTCTTTTATATAAACTATGTTGGAAAACTTAAATTAATTTTTCCTGATCTTAGGTCTTTGTCTGGCATCTCAGATCTGAAATGTTGCTTGTACTAAGGCTTTCAAGATAGAAGACTAAACAGCTGATAATTAATGCACTACCTGCTTATATTTACTGCTTGAAATACTGATGGGACTGTATTTGAGGTACCTGTGCAATTGTCCATTCAAAGGTTGTATGTTACACTAAACCGAATGGGGGTGGGGTCTTTCTTCTTATCACACTGTTATGGGGTTGGAGCTCTGATTTGTTTTTAATAGAACGTTTCATTTTCCACCATGTTTTTTCTGCCTTCCTTAGTTTGATAGTTGAAATTTAAATCTGACATTTATGTCACGGGACTGCACAAGCTATCTGATGACGTATACAAGCAAAAATTACTGACTGGCTCATACAACCTGAGGTCGCCTGGAGTCATGACACCAATATGCATGCTACACTATTGGCAACATGGTGGAGGGCTCCATACACTCAACAGGTCCATTATTCCCCCTAATATACAGTATTTCTCCTTTTAGTTTTTGAACTTTATTTTCCTCACAGTTATGCAGAATACTAACAGGCTTAGTCACCATTGTTTTTCCTCCGGTTTTGTTTTTCTTTAATATTATTGAATGATATAGGTCTCCGTATCTTTAAACTGGACTCCTGAGAGATGCCGAGAAGGGACATCCCAACTGCACTGAACTCTAGTGACTTACATGGAAAAGGTACGATTCTTTTTCTTTTTACTGGACTCTAATCTCACCTTATGATTTTATCAATAAGTTAAAACAAAAGGTGTAATTCTATATAGTTTCATAAACTCAGACTAGGCTTACTCAATATTTTACATTTTGGTCAACTGTGATTGGTCTCCTCACTTAGGCACAACCTTAGTCAAGGAAGATGGTTTGTAGAGATACAGAGGCACTCATATCATATAGTGCTAATGTTATGACTCTGGCATATGTACACTGTTACAGTTCATATTCTCTGCCTGCCATAAGCCATGAAATTGTACTATTTAATAACATTAGTGCATCTATGCACTATACTTATTCAAGCATCAATGCTGCATCTTTTCTAGCAGCAAGGCATATTACTGGGTAGAACAAACATGATTTAGTGAAAAGATGACAAGACTGGGCTGGTTATCCCCCTTTATGTAATTATTCATAGTTTTTGAACGAGAATCGTATGAATTTATATGTTGGTGTTTGGCTTTATCGTGTAACCAATTTAAACATGTCTATATTTGTTTGATACTGCACATCTATGTTTTATACTGTATTGTATTTCTATGTCCTTCAATGTATGTAACTAATTCCGGGTTGCCCCTGAAAAAGGGACTTCTAGTCTCAAAGGGTTTACCCAGTCATCAAAATTCAAATCAATAAATACATAAAATAAACACACCTTCCTATAACTCACTAAAGATGGGATTAATCTAATGGTCTAAAACACTTAGCTACAGCTTCAGCCAAATAGGCCAGATGTTCACAGCTACTTTTTGCACTTTGCATGCCAATGTGTATACTAGCTACTCCATAGTGCCTCTAAAATTCACATGGAAGTGCATGCTAAACTATTTAACCCTAAAGATAAAACTGCTTTATTTTTAATGTTTGACACTTTATTGATTTCACTTTTATATTTATGGCATTGCTGTTGTTTATGCAGAAATAGTTATTTACCTATAATGTACTTAGATACAATCAGAGTTTCTAAAATTTGGAATGAATTGCCCTTAACGGTGGTGACTAGTGATAGCATGGATACCTTTAAGACAAGACTTGACAGCTATCTATGTAAAAATTCAGTAAAGAGCTATAAGTAAATTTTGATGAGCAATATGGACCTCAGTCTTTTTCGCTCTGATATCCTATGAAACTATGAAATAGTAGGGCAGGATAAGGGGAAATGTGAGAAAGTTTTTCTTCATGGAAAGGGTATATGACAGGGTTGAATAGGACCCTGACCCAGTTGTTATGGAGAGTTTGAATGCAGGGATCTGTTCTGTTCTTTCCTTTTCTGTCTCTTGTCAGTCTGGTTACACAACCACATTTTCCTGTGAGACCTAGGACTTGATCACCCCCGACAGTCTCACAGTTATTTGCCTCTCACTGTCTCCCAGTCCTCCCTTGCTGTTTCTGTCTTTTCCCCCTTGCATATCTGCTGGTATAAAAAAATATGCAAATCATTATGTGGAAATGTAACTGCTATTGGGATCCCTTTGTTTAGAAATTATATATTGTTACTGTTGAAATGTATATAATTATAGTTTGCGATGATTACAAAGCTATTTGGAACTCAAGGGGTTAACCTGAAATGCAACTTTTAAACCTTTTGCAGAAGTTGTGGAAAAGGGGCCTCAGTTCTGGGACATTGTGTTCTGGCTGCACCTGCTTGAAATTTACAAGAACATTTTAGAAAAAAACAGGATGCTTGTCAAGAAGGGGGGTTGCAAGGACTTACAAGAGAGAGTTACAATGTTTTGGAGTCACACAGAGACTGAAGGAAAACTCAGATGAATCTTCTCTGTTTATTCTACCTTTGTAAATAGTTATTCTGAACAATTTACATTTTTTTATGTTACTGCTAGTGCTAATAAACACTTTTTGTGAATTTTACAACTGCTTCTGGTTTTCCTATGCTTCCTGACCTGTGTCTCAAGAACAGATAGTGTCAGCCTAAGTGGGATTTACACCGTCCATACTCTAAGCCAGGAGTTTTGTGTGTGGGTACTGGACCTAGTACCAGGGAAGCATTGAGAAAGGTATGGATTCTGCAGCAGCAAGTCCAGGAGTGGTTACCAGGAGAATGGCAGCCAAACTAGCAGAGACCAAAGTCCAAGCAGAAATTGTATAGCCCGCACAAGTTGTGGAAAAAGAACAGGCAGTGACAGAACCTGAAAGCCTGATGGACTTTTTCAAATGGTGGGCTATACAACAAAAGGAGATGGAGAAGCAGAGAGAACAAGAAATTCAATGTTTAGAAGCACAGAGGAGAGAAGAGATGGAACGATAGGAGCAGCAGAGGCAAAAAGAGAAGCAGTAGATGAGAGAAGAGATGCAGTGACAGGAGCAGCGATGGCTGGTTGCCTTGCAAGCTATCAAAGGCAGAGGATCTGGCACAGATCCAGATGAGCAACAAAACACAAACAACTTAAAAGCCATTAAACTTACAAAGTTGTGTCCCTTGGATGATATTAAGGCATATCTGACAACTTTTGAAAGAGTTGTCACAGCCTACCAATGGCCAAAGTAGGGAAACAGTGTAGGAAGGTTTCGAAGGTTTGGAAACGAAGGGAGAACAAGGAATAAGGTTTAGACCCGGACTGTGATAACTATACATGGGTGACAGTCACTGACTAAGGGACGACATTTGACAGGGAGACAAGGCAGAAGTGCAGCAATGGATAATCAGACTGGTACCCTACCTGACAGCGAAAACCCAACTTGCCTACCAAAATATGGACACTGCATAGTCAGAAAACTATGACCTAATGAAAAACAAAATCCTGAAAAGACATGACATCTCAGGAGAGACCTACAGGCAGAGATTTTGATCTCTGAAATACAACTCAGTCAACGATCCTCGAGAAGCCTTCACCTGAGTCAGAGAACTCCTGATAAAATGGCTCCAACTAGAGGGCAAAACAGTCCCACAGGTCGACACATTTGCAATGGAATAATTTATCAACATCCTGCCTACTGATGTGCAGCTTTGGGTAAAGGAACATCGACCAGAAAATGGGGAAAAGGCTATTTCTTTGGCAGAGGAATACCAAATGGCCAGACAGATGCCACAGCAGTGAGGTAACAGCCAAGCACTGGTAAGACACTCTTTTTCCCATTTAAACTCCAAGTCTGATAAGAACTCTGGTAGGGTGGTAAGGGTAACAATTCTGCATCCAAAGACTTTATTTGCTATAACTGTAATAAGCCAGGTCATATTGCAAGAAATTGCCATAAGAAGAGTGACACTGGAGCAGACTTGTCCTTAGCAAATTGGGGCAAGTATTTAACAGATGTGAAGGTGGGAGGTAAGACTGTGAAAGTACTAATAGATTCAGGAAGCAGACAGACCCTAGTGCATATTGAAGTGCTGGGAAAACAATGTCCAAAAGCACCAGGTATTGGTGTCATCTGCATCCACAGGGTCACTTAAAACTATCCCACAACCCAAGTGACTCTGACCATCAAGGGTGTGTCACACCAAATGAAAGAGGAGGTAGTACCTAAGTTACCTGTACCTGTGATTATTGGAAGTGACTTTCCAGGAGTTAATCAAAGAGGGAGTAAATCCTGATGTTTCAGCAGCTGTGGTGACAAGAGCTCAGGCAAAGAAAATCTCAGATGGTGGGGACACTTTTCCTTTCAGTGATTTTGATTCAGACTTGTAGGAGCACAGCTCTAAGATCTGGAAATCCAGGAAAGAAAGACAAAGCCTGAAGAAACTGTGGCAACAAATGACTGATGTACATAAGGGGTTAACATATGAAAATGCTGAAACTAAACTGGTCACTGATTGTGATTTTCTTTTAGAACAAGCTAACAATGTTTCTCTCAAGGGTTATTTTAAGCAGCTGGGGGTGAAACCATAACAGCGTGGACCAATGTTTAAACAAGCATTTGTCAATGCCGAATGTTTGCTTGCTGGTATTAGCATTGGAAATGCAGGAGTTAGACAGACGCAGAATAGGAATGGCAGTGAAGTACTGAACTTCACGCCAACCCCACCTCCATCCTGTAGAGACAGACACGCATTGGGGTAATTGTTTGGGCCGTCGCCCATGATGATCATACCATGTCACCTCACCCTATTCTGCAGACACCGACACATGTTGAGGTGTGCCTTGGGGTGTTTAGCTTTACAGTCACCTCATTCCATAAGGACATACGCTGAAATGGGTGCAGCATAGGACAATGGGGTGAAGTCTGTGGCCAAAGAGTCCAAGGTACACCTCAATGCCTGTCAGTGGCTGGGGGGGTGGGGTAGGATGGCATAAGCAGTACAGTCGACAATCCAAAGGCACACCCCAATGTCTGTCAGTCTGTACAGGGTGGGACATTACGGTTAGAAACCCTAACACCCCAGGCGTTTGTTAGTATTTGCACTATAAATTTTCAACATGGCCTTTTTGTGACCCCACCGCATGAAAGCATTTGGGACCTCTTCTCATGAAGAATGGCAGTGTGATTTTGTCAATGTGTCCCCGAACTTTGAGTTCCAACAGCGACCGTGCCATTCTGTGCCACATGTACGAAAACACAGATTGGGTAGGATGTGAAGAATGACAGCTGTACCATCCATAGGGAGGTGTGAAGAGATGGCAATGTTGAAAATCGGTAGTGGGAATATTAAAAATGCTCACACTTCTGAACATAAGTGGAAACTGCGCAACGTATGCGTGTAACACAGTCATGTTATGGACTTTCAGCACCAAATTGTCAACATAGGCATTATAGGACCTCTGCTCATGAACAGTGTCACTATGATTTTCTTAATGTGTACCAAACACTGATTTCCCACTGCAACCATGCTATTCTGCACCGGAAGTGCAAAAACACATTTTGGCCAGGATGTGAAAAAATAACAGCTGTACTGTTCATAAGGAGGTGTGGAAAAATGGCAATGGTGAAAATCTGGAGTGAAAATATTACAAATTTGTGAAGTTATGAGCATGCATGGAAACTGAGCAACACACGCTTGTAACACAGTCATTTTATGGACTTTCGTCACAAAATTTTCAACATAGGCATTTTAGGACCTCTGCTCATGAACAGTGTCACTGTGATTGTCTTAATGTGTCCTGAACACTGATTTCCCACAGCGACCGTGCTATTCTGCACCGGAAGTGTGAAAACACATTTCGGCCAGGATGTGAAAACTGACAGCTGTACTGTTCATAAAGAGGCGCGTAAAAATGGCAATGTTGAAAATCTGGAGTGAAAATATTGCAAATTTGCGAAGTTACGTGTGTGCGTAGCAACTGAGCAACACACGCTCGTAAAACAGTCATTTTTTGGATTTTTTCCACAAAATTTGCAACATGGACTTTTTGAGAGCCCACTCATGAACACTGGCACTGTCGTTTCATTAATCGATCCCGAAAGGTGATTCCGTACAGTGACCACAAAATCACCTTTTGAGACCAAATAACACCATGACAATGGCTGAATTCATGAGGAGGGGTCCCAATAACCCCATGTTGAAAATTTGGTGCCAAAATTCCCCAAAATACCTCAGATATGCACCACAATTGAAAAAACCCTATTTATGCCATTATACAGCTTACCGGCATTTCCTCAGTTCGCGGTCAGCTTTGAAGAGTGCAGATGTGTTTCCAGTCCACCGAAGATCGTCGCGCTGGGCTCTGGAGGTAAGTGTGGGGTGAGGGTGTGTGTGTGGGAGGCAGGGTGTGCAGAGGGTGGGTGCGGGTTGAGGGCGGGTCCACTGGAATCAACGAGGACCGTTTTCTGATTTACAGGAAAAGAAAAACATTGCCAGACTTTTTTTTTTTTTACTAGGGACAAGTGTACACCGGGGGGAATGCTACAAGTCTTGATGGCTGAGAGGGACCTGGGGGTGGTGGTGGATGTCAAGATGAACAACTCAGAGACTTGTAGGAGGCAGCAGCCAAGGCCAACAGGATGCTGAGATGCATCGCTAGGGGGAGCACCTCCAGAAGGAGAGAAGTGATACTCCCTCTGCATAACTGCTTGATGAGGCCGCACCTCAAGTACTGCGTGCAGTTTTGGAGGCCACACTTAAAGAGGGTCATTAAACTCCTGGAGAGGGTCCAGAGAGGGCAACCAAATGATTTGGGGCTTGGGGACAGGACCTATGAGGAGAGGCTCAAGAGCTAAATATGTACACATTGGAGAGAGAGAAGGGACAGGGGACATGATAGAGATCTTCAGGTACATGAAGGGGTAAATAGGGAGGAGCAGTCAGGGTGCTTGAAGGAAGGAGGAGGGGCCACTAGGGGCATGGGTGGAAGCTGGAGGGAAGATTCAGGGAGAAAGGAGGGTGCTACTTCACTGAGGAGGGTGGTGAAGCCATGGAATGCACTGCCTAGTGGGCTGGTGGAGGCAGAGATGGTGGAGGGGTTCAAGAGGGGGTGGGACAGGTACAGGGGAAGGGTTCTGGAAGTAAAATCCAATGCAGCGAGAATATCCGGAACTGGGAAGGGAGAAGCCAGAGAAGGTGAGGGGGGCAGCAAGGTCAGCTCCCAGGGTGGGGGCTGACCAAACGAGCAGAAGCAAAAGACCATTAGGCCTATTCTGCTGGCATTTTAGTATGTTAGTATGACATTTGGCATGCTGGGGTGGGCTCCCAGTGTGCCACCCAAGTGTTTTTTTTTGGGGGGGGCTGTAACCGATGAGGGATTGGGCACCCCCATCGGCACATATGATGGGGCAACAGCCGAGGGGGATTGGGCACCTCTCTGCACAAAACAAAATGTTTTGGGGGATATTATGCTGACAGGGAGTGGGCTCCCCGTCAGTAAAATTACACTGGGAAGGGAATGAAGCCGATGGGTATTGGGCAAACAAAAACTGTTTTGGGGTAGTCACATGATGCAGGGGATTGGGCACCCTTCCGGCGCAGGGGGCTGTCTCATATTGTTTGTGAACATGGCGGCGGCTTCCCGCCATGTTCACAAACAATATTACACTAGGCAACGTTCCGCCCTGCAATGAAGGGTCGCTCCCTCATTGCAGTAGAATTGCTGACGCTGCAATGATGAGGCAGCCTCTGATTGCTGCAGCAAAAATGTAACAACTTGGTGACACTTTTGGAAGCCAGTGTCATCAGCACACTGTGCCTCCATTGGTCCACCAGTGCCAAGCCCCAGATGTAATGCCTCCGTTGGCTGCCACTGTGCCGCACCTCCACAACCTGCTTCTCTCCTAAGCTGCCACATATTGTTTCTTGCACATGCGCGCAAGCAAACATAAAAATTATTTAATTTTGTCTTGGTGTGTCTGATGCCATTCTTTATGTAGCATCAATATAGCTTTTTCAGCAGATCTTAGATATCTGTATGGCCTCTTGGGAGGCAGGGTAAATATATATGGATCCCACCGCCTTTCAAATTTTTGGGCCCGTCCCTTTCATCTCATGCAAGTCTCTCCTTGGATGAGACTTTCAAAACCTGGTTGTGTCACACTTCAAAAGTTGGCTGTTACAGAGAGACACATATTTTGTATGCATTACCTTATAAGGATTAGAATATGCACTAGTGTTGTATAAGGGTCCCAGTCATCTGCACCTATGTGCTCTAGAAACACAAAATTTGATGGTAGAAAAAAGCCCATCTAGGCTGCCCTATTGCCCTGTCTGTTATTACTCCTGGACCCTATTCAGTCTCAGGTGAATCTCATTCCTTCCTTTCCTCTAGTTATGCCCATGTGCTTGTCCTTTGCATGCTTAAAGACCCCCACTGTCCTTACCCCACCCATCTCCTATGGCAGTCTGTTCCAGGCATCAATCACGCTTTCCTGAGAGGTAGCATTTCCTCACATCACTTTTAAACTTCCCCCTACTCAAGCTTCTTTGCTTGCCCCCGTATGCTGGTGCTCCTTCTGTGAGGTACTTATAGGTTTCAATTATGTCCTCTTAAGCTTTCCTCTCCTCCAGGGAGTACATGCAGAGTTCTTTCAAGGTATCCTTATATGGTTTGTCGTGCAACCCATGCACCATTTTGGCAGCCCTCCCTTGGATTGCTTCCACCCTGTCAATGTCCTTGTAGAGTTGTGACCTCCAGAAATGTACACAGTACTCTAGGTGGGGTTTCACTACTGAGCGATAGAAGGGCAACAACACCACCTCCTGTCTCTACTTGAAAACACCATCTATATGCACCCTAGCATTCCAACAGTTCCACCAACTGCCATGTTTCACTGCCCCACCACAATCAGATCGTCAGTGGGGGATGGGGATCAATGTGGGAGGATGAGAGCCTATTTGCCCCAGACAGATTGCACCTGATCAAGGAGAGACCAGCAGTACTCAAGACTATGTTAGGGTAGTTTATCGAAAAAAGGTATAATTTAAACTGAATTCCGGGGTGTTAGAAAAAGACCACTCAAGGGGACAGGAGGATGAGAGACTACCAGCCTCCCTCCCCAGGATGGAGATGGAATGCTGGGAAAAAACAAAACAAAAAAACACATGAACAAGGGAAGGAAGGGGGAGGGCAGCGGGGGAGGTACATAGTAGAAGGGATTATCAGCTAGTGCCAGGAGTTTTGAAAACAAAATGGTGGACTTGGAGGCCATGATGGGGGATGAGGGTCTTGACATAGCAGCAGTAAGAGAGGCCTGGTTGCCAGAGCATCATACCTATGAGACAGTCAACCCAGGCTGCAGACTGTTTAGGAGGACAGGGCAGGAAAGAAGGGGGGTAGCCTTAAACATCAAGGATGACATTAGGGCAATGGAACGGTAGGAAGTAAAAGAGGAGACAGAGGTCCTGTGGGTCACACTGGATAATGACTGGAGAATCACAGAGACTGGGGGTGGTATACAGACCTCCTATCCAGGAGGAGGAAAGGAACAGACAGCTGATGCAGGCAGTTACATGGATGACTCTCAAGAAGGGAGCGTCTGCTACACAGAAATCTAGAAACTGTCAGCAGATAAGGATTGCTAGGCTCACCCAGTCTGCCCGAAGGCCCTATACATTGTATCAGGCTGCTGAACCTATGTGATCAATGGCTTTTCATCATTCCCTACCCTTTCAAGCTTCCCTTGTGCCTGTCCCAGGCATGCTTAAACCCCTCCACTGTGCTAGTCCATACAACCTCCTGTAGCAGAACATTTCCAAGCGTCAACTATCCTTTCTATGTAGAAAAATGTCCTCACATTGCCGCTTAATCTACCCCCTTCAATTCATATTGTGCCCCCTTGTTCTTAGTACTTTTCCTACATTGTAAAAGGTCTCCCACCTGCACCCTGTTTATGCCCTTGAGGTACTTGAAAGTTTCAATCACATGTCCCCCCGCTATCTCCACTCCTCCAGTGAGCACATATTGAGGTGCCTTAATCTCTCCATATGTTTTGTGGTGCAAGCCCTGCACCATCTTTGTTACCCTTCTCTGGATAGTCTCCACCTTAGCTATGTCCTTGCATGGGTGTGGCCTCCAGAATTGCACGCAGTACTCAAGGTAATGCCTTACCAATGTTGCATATAATGCCACCACCACCTCCCGCCTCCTGCTAGTGATACCCCTGCCTATGCACCCCAGCATGCCACTGGCTCTCTCTGCCGCCTTTGTACACTGGTTTGATACCTTAAGGTCATCAGAGATGATAACCACTAGCTCTCATTCCTCTTTGGTGACAGTCGCCACCTCCACCCCCAAACCTGTAGCTCTCCCTGTGGTTCTCTCTACCCAGGTGCATTATTTTGCACTTCTTTGCATTGAATCTCAGTTGCCACATCTCTGACCATCTTTCAAGCTTCTCCAGGTCCTTCTTCACTTTCTGCACCCTTTCTGGAGCATCCACCCTATTGCAGATCTTGGTGTCATCTGCAAGCAGACCTTTCCTTCCAGCCCCTCTGCAATGTCACTAATTAAGACATTGAACATGATTGGTTCTAGCACTGATCCCTGTGGTATCCTGCTGGTCACCCCCCCCTCCCCAGATTGTACCCCATTTACCACAAGCCTCTGTCTCCTGTCTGTTAATCAGTTCCTAGCCCAGTTCACCACCTTGTCTCCCATACCCAGACTACCAGTCTTGTTAATCAGCCTTCTATGTAGGATGGTGTTGAAGGCTTTGCTGAAATCTAGGTAGGTGATGTCTACCGACTCTCCCTGATTCATTTCCCTAGTCACCCAATCAAAAAAAATCTATTAGATTTATTTGACATGACCTTCCTGCTGTGAATCTGTGTTGCCTCAGATCCTGAGCACCACTGGATTCCATATGTGCCACTATCCTTTCTTTCAGCAGTGTCTCCATGATCTTTCTTACCATTGAGGTGAGGCTGATTGGCCTGTAGTTCCCTGCCTCATCCCTACTGCCATTTTTGTGCAGTGGGACTACATATGCACTCCTCCAGTTCTCTGGAACAACACCCATGTTGAGTGACTCTGTGAACAGGGCTGCCAAAGGCGCTGCCAGTTCCTTTAATATCCTCGGGCGGATGCCATCTGGCCCCATGGTCTTATCCACCTTCAGCTCTGTGAGTTCTTCCAGAACTCTCTCTCCACTTGGGCTGGCCCACCGGCGCAGCAGTTGGATTTCTGCTTGCGACGCCAGTGACCCGGGTTCAGGAACGAGCCCGGGAGTTGGAGGGCCAGCCAGGGGAGAGGACTTGGGCATCCTAAGGACTGCTTGTCCTCTCCGGGGGGAGGGGGGAACCAGAGCTCGGCTCTTGTCTGGCCCCAGGTGGAGACCCAAGGTACAGCAATCCTGACGCTCAGCAGAGGGGCCATGTGCCAGACGTCGGCACTTCAGCGCCTTGACATCCGGGGACATGGCACACTGAGAGAACATCGGAAAATAACCGTGCAGCCTCCCAGTAGACGGAGCTCCAGGCCCCGACCTTCAATGCCCCTACCGGCCTGGAGACAGCGTTCCGACGAAACGTAGATGCATCGGGGTGTAAGGGCCTCTACCCGGTACCCACCTGGGGGTACAACCACGGCTCCATGGGGGACGGACTGCACCGGTCACCAGGTAGGTGAGCAAGGGCTGAAAAGGCCGTAGATGTCTCCCGAAGAGGGGAGAGCTGCAAGGAGAGGGGAGTAAAAAAAAAAGAACTCTCTCCACTGTCAATGGACTGGTGTCCACTTCTACTGCCCCATTGCCTTTGCAAACCGACTGTGGTCCTTGACCCTCCCCCTTCTTAGTGAATACTGAGCAGAAGCATTTGTTCAGTATTTCTGCCCTGTCCCGATCCCCTTCCTTACACTCTCCCTTCTCCCCTTTGAACCTCACAATACCCCCCCAATTTTTATTCTTTCACTGATGTACCTATAAAATGCCTTATCCCCTTTGTTTACAGACCGTGCTAATCCCTCTTCTCTCTGTGCCTTCGCCCTCCTAACAGCCTTCCCTGCTTGCCTTAGACATTCAAGGTACACCTCCCTGTCCTCCTCCCTTTGGCTCCCCTTATATTTCCTGACACTCAGCCTTTAAATCCTGACTTTGTCCCCCACCTCTTTAGAGAACCATAGTGGTTTCCTCCTTCTTTTTCGTTTGGCCACTATCCTAACACATTGGTTTGTTATCTCCACTATGGCTCCTTTCAGTTTCTACCACTCTTGTTCCAGCCCCTCTATTACCAGTCCCTTCTCCAGGACTGCTTGTATACATCTATCCATTTCTGTGAAATCTGCCGTCACTAAATTTAATTCCCTTGCTCTTGTGTGGCTTAACTGAGTCCACGTCTCCATGGTGAACCACAGCATGTGATGGTGTCTGGATGCTAGCTGCCCTTCCATCTGTATTTCTTTGACTCTGCTCCCATTGGTCCATACCAGGTCCAGAATTGATTTGTCCCTGGTTGGCTCATGCACCAAATGCCAGAGTCCAACCCCTGCAGGGATTCTATGATGACTGTGCTTCTGGATGAAGCAGCCACCTGGGTGGCTCAATCCACATCCGGCATATTGAAATCCCCCAGTAGCAGGATTTCACCTTTTGCTGGTATGTCATGTATGTTCTGCACTAGTTCCCTGTCTTCTGCTTCCTCTGTGCCAGAGGTCTGTAGATCACCCCTGTGCGTATTGCTGTTCCATTCCCTGGCTCCAGGGTGATCCACATTACCTTGGCCTCCCCCTGTCTTCTCTGAACTTCTGTAGCCTTTATACCATCTGCAGTGAGAGACCTAAACCTCCCTGATGTGGACTGGGAGATCCCGGTTGTAGTATCAAGTAGGAGCAGGGGGATCCTAGAGACGCTACAGGGTGTATTCATAAAACAGTTGGTTAGAGATGCTTCTGGGGGGGGTAACCTGCTGGACATGATCCTCACAAATGGGTAAAGTGTAGAAGAGGTGGTGGTGGGTGACGGTCTAGGTACAAGTGATCACAGGACTGTAAGGTTCAGGGTAAGGACAGGGAGGGATTCAAATCAGACTAACATGAGGTTTATATACTTCAGGAGGGTGTACTTTAACAAAATGAAGAGGATATTTCAGGAATAAATGGCAGGAAAGTGGAATATAGGGTGAATATGGGGCCACTGCACAAGGGGGGCAGTAAGGAGGTGGCAGAATTATTGCCCAGTTAGCCTCACTAGACCTTTATAGTCTACTGGCTTACCTTTGCTCTCTATCCCTAAACCCCGTCTAGCAGTGGGTCAGCAAGCCTTCGCATTCTCAGCTCCCTCTCTTTAGAACTCTCTTCCCTCCCCTCCACTGTCATGACCTGTACATCTGTTCATCTATTCAAGCATTCTCTCAAATCTCACCATCCTCCACTCAGCTGTGTACCTGCTCCTGTTGACCGTTCCCCTTATCTCTCATCACTCTCCCCCTCTTGCCCTCTTTCTGGGTTCCTTATCTGAGCTTGCTTATCCTCCCTGAATTTATTACGCTGTGTTCTGGTGCTATGCAAGTCGCGCTTTGATTGGCAGGTTGGTCTCAGCTGTAAATAATTTCTCACTGTGCCTGTATACTCTGTATTCAGTTATACCTAATTGTACACATGCTTTGCTTAGTTATCATTCTCTGACTTTTATCCCTATACCAGTTTTGAAGATGTAACTTAATTTACTGTCTGTGCGATGTTTTACTTTGTTTATTATGTATGTTTTTGTAAAAGTGTCTGCGTACACTTACCATGTGCTATTTATTCCTCTGACACACTTCCCCTGTTCTGTGGGGTCCCGCAGGGCTCCATATTGATGTCCATGTTGTTTGCAGTGTGTATTCTGCCATTAGGAGATATTATTAGGTGATACAGTTTGTGTTCTCACTGCTATGCAGATGATACTCAACTGTATCTGTCCTTTCTACTCAAACAGGGGGATGCTGCCTCTGTGTTTAACTGTCTCGCCAAGATCAAGGACTGGATGAGCAGCTGCTGGCTGAGACTGAACCCGGACAAGACCAAAGTGTTGGTTGTGGACCCTGGTCATCCTAAGGCGGGTTTGGGGACTGGGCAGGTGTCGAGCATATGGCTTGACAGTATCCAGCTCATTACCTCCAACCAGGTGCATAACTTGGGTGTTGTTTTTGATGATGGCTTGACCCTGAAATCTCAGGTGTCTGCCATTGTCAAATCTTCCTTTTACCATCTGAGGAACATCACCTGAGTGAAACACCTGGTTCCCCCGAATGACCTTCCAACATTGGTCCACGCCTTCATCGCCACCCACGTTGACTACTGCAATGCCCTCTACCTAGGGCTTCCTGGGGTTGATATCTGCCGCTTACAGCTAGTGCAGAATGCAACAGCCAGGCTATTAACTGGTACATCTAGGACCAGCCATATTACACCTGTGCTGCATGGACTGCACTGCCTGCCTGTTCAGTGGCAGATCACCTTTAAGGTCAGTCTTCTGACCTTTAAAGCCCTACACAAACCAGAACCCAGCTACCTGCAAGATCTCTTGACTCTCTACCACCCCCTCCACCCTCTCCGATCTGCTGATGAGGGATTGCTAGAGATTCCCAGGGTACGTTTGAAGACATCTGGTGCACATACTTTTTGTTTTGTGGCCCCTACCTGTGGAATTCTCGGTTGAGAGAATGCCTGACCATCAAGAGGTTCAAGTCAGAATTTAAGACTTATCTCTTTCAGATGGACTTCCCAGATGATTTTAATTAGCTTATACCTATATATCTGTAATTTTTATCAATTTATATGTTTATGGTTCAACTTGTAAAGTGCCTTGGTTTTAAGAAAGGCGCTATACAAATAAAATTTGCTTTGCTTGCTTGGCTTTGCTTTGCTATAATTTATTGTATCACTGTTCCTCCCTTTGTAACCCTTTTCCCCGGGTCGCCCCTGAAAAAAGGGACATTCTGTCTCAGTGGGCCTACCCAGTTACCAAAATTCAAATAAAAATAAATAAATAAAAGTACTGAATAGGACAAACAAGAAATATGTAATCATAAAGGCAGACAAGACCTAAAATCACTAACTGAAACATTAGGATTAATAGACATCCGGAGACTGTTTAACTCTGATTCCAAAGAATTTACATTCTGGTCACCTGTCCATAAGACTGGCTTTTGTGTAGATCAGATATATTTTCCTAAAACATGTGTACAAAACATCCTCAAAACAGAAATCCTCCCACTTTCTTTTTCAGACCACGCACCTGTTTCAGTCTCATCTCTTCTGGGTACCCAAAAAAGAGGCCCTAAAATATGGACCCTAAGCACTTCTCTCCTAGAAGACCAGGAATTAATCAGTAGAATTAAGAAAGAGATTTTTTTTGCTCAGAATAATAAAACAAATGAAATGTCATCGGCAACTACATGGGATACACTTAAATGTGTGTTAAGAGGAAAATTCATCAGGGAAGCCTCAAAAAGGGAAAAAAGAAAGACTTTTTTTTTCTAATCTTTGGTAACAAGGTAAGGCCCACTAGGCACAAGTGCCTGTTTTCAGGAGTGACCTGAGAGCACTGGGTGGTTAAGTGACTTGCTCAGAGTCACACATTATGCAAGTGGAGGTTGTGAGACTCAAACCCAGGGCTGATCTGTTGGATGTACTAAGCTCATTACTCTAACCTCTAGGCTATACTGCCAGACTAACTAAGGTAGAGAGTGAAATTGTTATTCATTTATTTAGCTTTTGTTGATTGTGTAGGTGCGTTAGGCAAAACCCTGCCTATTTTCAAGCATGACCCGGGAGAGTACAATATACAGTTAACAGTTAACGGAACCAGACAATGTTACAAAATACAGTTAACAGAACTAGACAATGGTGAAGTACAGCGCAATAATATACAAACCTATTTGATATCCATGCAGGGATAGCCAGCAAAAAGAACAACACATTTAGTAGTAGCCATCCTCGCAGGGATGGGTGGGAGCAGGTAACAGACATTTAGGCAAAATACTTTCATCAATTCAGAGAGCAAAATACATTCAACATTTGTGAGAACAAGAAAACTTGCTTTAGGAAGAGCCTAGAGAGGAGGCAGAGAGGATTAGTTAGAGTCATAGGAATCAAGTGCTTGCAGGTGGGAGTAAAGTGCAGTTTTGAAGGAGGAGTGAGACCGGGAGCACTTCAGACTGGGAGGTAGAGAGTTCCAGAATTTTGGGGCAAAGTGGGAGAAAACTTGTTGCCCCATATTTGTAGAGCAGTGTGGGACAGCAAACAGGGTGGAGTTTGAGGATCTCAATAGGCGGGAGTGAGGCACCTGGGTGAGCATGGCCCCAGTGCTTTCCGGGTGGGGGTGTCTAATCATAGAGTCAGTAAAGCAACCCAGTGAGTATAAGTGCATATTTGTAGGGGACAGCCAGTGAAGGGTGGAGTACAGGAGACAGTGGTGAGCGAGGCGAGGGGCTGATAGGGCAAATCTGCAGATATTGTTGTAGGTAGTATCCCATTTACGAAGTATTCCAGCATTAGCATGGGAAAAGATGGGTAGGGTGAATTAAAGAAGTTAATAAAACTGGAGCAGGATCTATCTACAGTAAAATTAAACAAAAGTACCAGCACTCCAGAGTCAGGAGTTTCAACCACAACTCCAATGAAGGATATCCACAACAGAAGATTTTTTTCAAAGTTATATGTGATTTATTCAAGGATAAATTTCCTTGCTCAGCAAAGAACAGTGTCCATGACATCAAACTGCCCTGGCTCTTCGCCACCTAAAGGTTTCATCACAGGGCATCTGTTTGAAGATGGACCATCCCTTAAATAGCGTTATTTTTGTGAAATCATAATTACAGTAGTTTGCCACACTGTTAATTTGCACTGTTACTATATTGTCCAATGCATTATCACCCTGTTATTCTTGCACTGCTACTATATGTATTCCATACCCGGGTCGCCCCTGAAAAAGAGACTGTATTGTCTCAGTGGACTTACCCGGTCACCAGAACGCAAATAAATAAATAAATAAACATCATTACTTTGTTTCACAACTTAACCTATTATATGGGGTGAGCAATCAAAACAATCAAAGCACTTTGAAAACTAAAAATACAAAAAGTCTAAGTAATGTATTAGTTAACATCCAGATTTCAGTGTTATATACTTATAGCAGTTGTTGTTATTAGTATAACTATAGAGGTATCTACTTTTAAATTAAGGTACATCAAATAGTCAAAATAGGATGCTGCTCCATGTTACACTGAAATATGTAAGAAAGGCCAAATATGAGTACCTAGACATAATTTATATTTAAATTGTCTTTCTACCAAGATTTCAATTTATACATATTTATACAAAGTGCTTTAAATGTTTCGATTGTTCATCCCCTATAATATACCTATTTAAGGGGAGGTCCATCTTCAAACAGATGCCCTCTGACGAACCCCTTACGTGGCAAAGCACCCGGGCAGTTTGGTGTCAAGGACACTGTTCTTTGCTGAGCAAGGAAATTTATCCTTGAATAAATCACATACAATTTTGAAAAAAATCTTCTATTATGAATATCCTTCATTGGAGTTATGGTTGAAATGCCTGGCTCTGGAATGCTGGTTTTTTGTTTAATTTTACTGTGTGCGGGGCAGCGGCCCAGAACCAGCACCATGCCCGTGGTCTGAGGAGCGCAGCACAAACTTTTATTTGTGGAATCTATCTATGGACCAATCTGATAGTAAATGGGAAGCATGGTCAAAGACGAAGGTGGAATACGACAATTTATACAAAGGGGAAGCAATTTTCACAATAAGGAAGGCCAGAGTTAGATATTCTGAAATAGGAACTAGGGCTCAAAAACTCTTGACAACCAGACTAAGAAATTCAGATAATCCAGTAAATATTCTAGGACTGTGGGAAAACAAAAATAATTCTCTCATCACCGATAATGATGGTATCAAAAACATCTTTCAAAAGTTCTTATCTGATCTCTACCATGAAGAGGGGTGACTTTAACCAAATGTTTAGCAGTTTCCTTTGAGACATTAATCTACCTTAATCTACCTCAGGTCACAGATGTTCACCAAGAAATGTTAAATATCCCTATCACTAAAGAAGAGATCAGACTAGCCATTACATCCCTGAGCAAAAACAAATCACCAGGTCCTGATGGGTTTCCCAACAATTTCTACTGCAAATGTATAGATGAGATTGTCCCCTTACTTCATAATATGCTCACAGAAGAATGGGAATTGCAAAGACTTCCACCGTCCTTGAGTGATGGCCTCATAACAGTCTTACATAAAAAAGGTAAGGAGACAGAACAGTCTAAGAATTATAGGCCAATCACACTTATTAATTTGGACAATAAAATCCTGGCTATAATCGTAACCAATAGAATAGAAAAGGTTTGCCCATATTTTATCGGTCCACATCAAACTGGCCTTTAAAAAAATAGGCATGCTGTAGATAATGTCAGAAAAGGCCTACATTTAATAAAAACTTCAGAACAGTTGTGTGTACCTAGAGCACTGATTTCATTAGATGCGGAAAAAGTGTTCAATAGAACTAGATGGGAATATCTTTTTTTTTAGAGTTAAATGTTTTATTAATTTTCATAGACAAAAAAAGAAAGAAAAAGGGAAAGTACAGTTATGTAAGAACTTACCGTAACAGTAGATCTTCGAGAACAGCTCTTGCAGCAGGTTACACCATTAGGACTGAAGCCGGCAGGCGTCAGGACTCCACGGAAAAATTCTAGCTAGCTATCTTCAGCGGGGACCGCCCCCGACGTCGGTCCCGCCTCCGACATCAGACGTAGTACATAAGGAGGCGGTCCCGCCCAATTCCCCAGTTCTCCCGCCGGGGACTTCTGGCCGCAGGCTGACATCGAAATGGGAGACCGAGGATCCACCGTCAGAAGTCAAAAGGGAAAATCCCTGATAGTAGGCCTGCGCCATGCCTCCTCCAAGCGGGAAGGTGGGGCGGGAAGAGTACCTGCTGCAGAGGCTGTTCTCGAAGATCTACTGTTGCAGTGGATTCTCACGTAACTGTACTATCTTACTTCGAGACACAGCTCTTGCAGCAGGTTACACCATTAGGACTGATTCCTGCCAGTAACGCTGTCAACATTCTGGGAGGAGGAAACTAGAATTACATTCCAGGTCCTGAATTAGGACAGGAGACCCTGTAGCACCGCCCAGGCCGAAAGCCGGCTCTTCGCTGAGGGGCAATGACCAGGCTATAATGCCTGATAAATGTATGCACAGAGCTCCAAGTGGCTGCAGCACATATGGCAGAGGTGGAGACGTTTCGGAGTGCTGCAAAGGAGGTGGCCACACCCCTAGTAGAATGACCCCGGACTGTACCCGGGAGGGGCTTTTGTTTGATATCATAACAGTATGAAATACACTGGACAAGCCAGCGAGACAGGGACTGTTTGGATACTGGTTGGCCCATCATCCTTTCAGAAAAGGAAATGAAAAGTTGCTCTGAACTACGAAGTTGTTTAGTTCTGTTGAGGTAATACCTCAAGCTGCGGTGAACATCCAGGGTGTGGAGCAGTGCCTCTCCTCTATTAGAGTAGTTCGGGAAGTAGACCGGCAGGTCAATATCCTGATTGAGAGTGAGTATAGAAACCACCTTAGGCAAAAATTTTGGATTCGTCCTCAGGGATACTCTGTCCCGGTGGAAAACTAAATAAGGCTCTTTGCACATGAGAGCGTGAAGCTCAGAAACTCTTCTCACTGAAGTAACAGCAACCAAAAACAGTGTTTTCCACGACAGAAAACGCAGCTCGCAATCCGCGGCAGGTTCGAAGGGGGGAAGCATGAGTTGTTCCAGGACAAAGAGCAAATCCCATGGAGGCACTGGGTCCTTAATGGGTGGCCTAAGGTGTAGCACCCCTCTCAAAAATTCCCGAGAGGCGTCTAATTGTGCCACTGTACGATGTCCCACCGGAAGGTGGTAGGCAGAGATGGCACAGAGGTGCACCTTGATAGAGGAGTAGACTAGGCCCGAACTGAAAAGGGAGAGCAGGTAGTCCAACACCACTCTCACCGGGCAACCTAAAGGGGAAAAATCGCATGCTCGCGACCATAAACAAAAACGGCGCCATTTCATGGCGTACGTCGCATGCGTTGCCGGCTTTCTGGCTGCAGAAAGAACTTCCGCAACCTCTTGCGAGACCCCGTGACACAAGATGACTATGTCTCTAGGAGCCATGCATGCAGGTTCAGTGAGCTTAAGTCCGGGTGGACCAGTGAACCTTCCTCCTGAGACAAGAGATGGGAGCTGAACGGCAACGGGAGCGGATGTTCCCGGGATAGTTGAATCAGTAAAGGGAACCATATCTGTCTGGGCCAAAAGGGGGCCACAAGGATCATGGTTGCTTGCTCCCTGCGCAGTTTGAGAAGAACTTTCTGGATCAACGGGAATGGAGGGAAAGCGTAGAGGAATCTGTCCGCCCAGGAGAGGGACAACGCGTCTCGCCAGAAAACACCAGGCCCTGGATCTAGCGAGCAAAAATCGGGCAGTTTTGCGTTGGATGGGGATGCGAACAAGTCCAACTCTGGAGTTCCCCATCGAAGAAACAGATCCTCTGCTACCTCTTGAAGAAGTTCCCACTCGTGGACTCTGGCCTGGGAGTGACTCAGGCCATCTGCAATCGTGTTGTCCACCCGGGAACATATATTTGTGAACAGATTCAAGCCATGTCGGATTACCCAATCCCACACCCTCATGGCCTCCCTGCAAAGGGTAGAGTGTCGCCTCCTTGTTTGTTGGAGGTAATACATCACCGCCATGTTGTCTGTCTGAAGCAGGAGAGTACTCAGTGGGATTTCTGACTGAAAAGCCTGCAGGGCATAAAGGACCGCCCTCATCTCTAGGACATTGATATGGAGATGAGCCTCCAGAGGGGTCCACGTACCCTGGGACTTCACCCCGTCCAGGTGTGCTCCCCACCCTAGACCTGAGGCATCTGTGGAGAGGATTACCTCTGGGGACGGTGCTATAAACGGGACACCCGTGGAGAGTGACCCTGGGTCTAGCCACCACTGCCAGTCTCGAATCACGGTGTTTGTGATTCTGACCGGATGCTACATGTGGTCTTGCCTTTGATCCCATTGCACCTTGAGCATCCACTGAGTTACCCGCATGTGGAGCCTTGCGAAAGGGACGGTAGGAATGGCCGCAGCCATGTGTCCGAGCAAGCGAAGGACCGACCTGGCAGGGAAGGTCTTGTTCGACGACAACTCCCTGATGAGGGATCTGATGCGCTCCGCTCTGTCGCCTGGAAGAAATGCACTTCCCTGGATGGTGTCCAGTACTGCACCTATAAATTGCAACTTCTGCAACGGTACCAGAAGAGACTTCTCATGGTTGATTAGGATGCCCAGAGATCGGAACAGGTCCTGGGTGCTCTGAATCGCTCGTAACAACGCCTCTCTGGAGGCAGCCATGAGAAGCCAATTGTCCAGGTACTGGAACACATAATGGCCCTGTCTCCTTAGAGACACTGCCACGACTGCCATGCATTTGGCAAAGACCCTGGGTGCAGATGACAGTCCGAATGGAAGGGCTCGGAACTGAAGGTGGTGGTCGAGAAACTCGAAGCGCAGGAACCTCTTGTGCGCCTGAGCTATAGGGATGTGCAGGTATGCGTCCTGCATGTCTAGAGACGCTAAGAAGGCATCTTGCTTCAGCATGGGAATGAGACCCGGAAGAGTCACCATGCGGAATCTCTTGTAGGCGACTGACACGTTGAGGTCGCTGAGGTCCAGAATCGGACGGAGGTCCCCTGTTTTCTTTGGAACCAGGAAGAAGTGGGAATAGTATCCTTGTCCTCTCTGGTTCTCCGGGACGTACTCTATCGCTCCCTTTTGCAAGAGCGCGAGTACTTCTTGCCAGATCAGTGACTTGTGCTGACCCGGGTACGGGAGAGCAAAGGAGGCCTCGAGGGTAGCTTTTCTGTGAATTCTATGAAGTGGTCTCTTCCGACCAACTGAAGAACCCACCTGTCAGTGGTTATAGCCTGCCATCCCGGCAGGAAGTTCACAATGCAACCCCCGACCATGATTTCCCATTGATCCTGAGGGGCGGGGGCCAGAAAGGAGCCAGGCTGTGGCGGCTGAGGGTCCCGCTGGCTGGACCGGCTTGGAAGTACGCTGGCTAGGGCCTGCGGGTTGTTTCCCCTGGGCTCTGCGAAAGCTGGAGCCCCTCTGTTGTGGAGTGGGGTGGGACTGTTGCCTCTGCGTCCGTCCACAAAATCGGCTTTGGTTCCTACGAAAGGAGCTAAGCTTGGGTCGGTACATGGCCTGAACCGACCTCACCGCCTTCCCGGCCTCTTGGAGTTTGGTAATAATCTTCTCTGAGGGCTTACCAAACAAGACTTCTCCCTCGAATGGGGCATCTATGATATTCTTCTGGACGTCCGGGGTAAAGCCGGAGACGCGTAACCAAGAGTGTCTCCGGATGCATACGCCTGAAGCTGCTGCTCGGGCTGAGGAGTCCGCGGAGTCATACGTGGCTCATAGCACTTGGGTTCCCACGTCCGAACCCGTACGAAGAGCTGAAGCATCTCCTCCTTCTGCTCACCTTCCGGCAGTTTCTCAGCCGCATCCAGACCCTGTTCCCACAAGACATTTGGAACTGCACCAAGTGGGTCAAGTAATTCAGGGATCTGATGGCGCAGGTAGTGGGCAAGCATCGATAAGCCTACCCTAACCTCCAGCTGTTTGGACTCTGGGTCCAGTGGCAGGGTGCTCAGATGTTGCGGTCTCTGGGACCCGGTCATGCGAGGCTGTTATGACCAGAGAGTCGGCCTGAGGATGCTGAGTCAAGTACTGGTCTTCTCTGGGAGCCTTGTACAAGCGATCAGCTTTTCTTGACGCCCAGGAGCAAGAATGGGCGCTTCCATGCTGCCTTGGTAATGTCCACAGTGTCTACCAAGGGTGGCACCACCACAGGCTTGGGGTCCTTCTGCCAAAGATACTTTGCAAGGCGTAGCCGGGGTCTAACTCTTTCATCCCATCCATGTTCTCTTGGATGTGTCTCATAATATCCGAGCGAAGGTCATCGGAGGAGACTTTGGCATCTCGCGTGGATCCGGAGAAGGGATGGAGAGGAGATGGGGATCTGGATGCTGAGAACTCTGATCCCGTGTCCTCCGTCGAGCGATCATCGGCGTCTTCTGGGTCTCTAGGGCTGGGTGACCTGGAAGAGGATTTGGACGGAGGTCTCCATTTGTCTGGTCTCCCCCTTGGAGGTGTTCTGTGCTCCCGGGGAGGAGGTAGTTGGCCTGCCGACCCCGATGGGGAGGGGGGGTGCAGGAACCGGAGGAGTAATCAGTGTAGGAGGAAGAGGAGGAGGAAGAGGAGGTGGAGTGGGAACCATGTCCTTCTTTATGGTGTCCCACCAGTAAGTGAACAGCTCCTTCACTTCTACATGGAAAGGCCCGACGACGGTCCGGGCACCGGTGGATGGTCATCAGGTCCAGGTGTCGGCTCCACAGGGGGCTTGGGTAATGGCGAGGGTTCCCTGGGCGTCTCAACAGGACCAGGGTCACCCATCTGGTCCTCAGGCTGAGTCAATTCCTCCTCAGTGATGGTCTCCTGACCGACGTCGGTCGGAGGCATCGGGGTTCTCTTCTCAATAGGAGCGGGCGCCAGTCCCCCTACCAGTGTCCGATGAAGCGTTGGCCTGGCCGGCGACGGTCGTCTGGCTGACGCCGGCTCCGGGGATCTGAGGCGAAGGGCGGCAGCCAGGCGCGCACGGCGTCGGGTCCTGCGGTCTCTTAAGAGAGGTAGCTCCAAGGTCTTGCGAGGAGGCAAGGAAGCCGACCTGACGCCGGATTCAGAAAGGCGGGAACCCGACTTATGGTGATGGTGGCGATCCCAGACTTGACCAGGGCCCTGGAGGATGAGGAAGGTCTGGCAGTCTTGGCCTGAGAAGAGGATGAAGACTCTGACCGCAGCAGGGGAGGCTGAGAGCTGGCCCGGGAAGGGGCGGTCGGACCTGGAACCAGAGCTGCGTGAGTCTGAGGCCCTAGACGGGACCTGGCAAGGCCTCCCTACGTTTTCAGCGTGCTTAGGGCCTTTTTGAAGAGTCCCCTTGGAAGATATGGTCTTAAGCTTTTCTTCCAGCAAAAAAGCCTGAAGGGCCTTCTGGCGACGGATCCGGGTTCTGCTATTAAACCCCTGGCAAAAGAAGCAGGCCCAGGTGTCGTGGTCTGGGCCTAGGCACCAGACGCAGGCCACGTGAGGGTCCTTGAAGGGGATCTGTTTCCCACAAGCACACTTTGAGGAGTGACCGGAGGTCGGAGAGGACATCAGAGAAAAACTTGATTGAAGAAAATCGAATTTCCGTTAGGAAAGAACTTAACCACGCGTCGCGCGCTAGAGACTGAACTGAAGGGTCGAGACATGCAAGTCGACGGCGGGAAAGAACTGGGGAATCATGGGACCGCCTCTATGTACTACACGCCTGACGCCGGAGGCGGACCGACGCTGATGGTCCCCGCTGAAGATAGCTAGCTAGAATTTTTCTGTGGGGTCCTGACGCCTGCCGGCTTCAGTCCTAATGGTGTAACCTGCTGCAAGAGCTGTGTCTCGAAGTAAGATCATACAAATACAGTTGGTGCAGTAGCAGATCTAGCAAATTATTAACAGTATCATCCAGGGATAAATTGTAGGTAGACAGAAATTATCACATGACCAATATATGCATGGTACTACAATCTCGGAGACCACATATGATTCATATCTCGCAGTTTAGACAAGTTGAATGCCCAAGCACTGGTAAGGGTAGCGTGGGTATGTTATACCACTTACCTCAATGCTCTAAATGTTTACAGTCCAGACCAAGTAGGAGGTACCATTGCTGAGGTTAGACAGGGCTTCGAGGTTCATAAAGTGGTACCTTCCAGTGGTCTCTGTAATGAAAAGAAAAAGAGTACCACAAAGTAACAAGGCTTAAGATAGATAAGATGCCTGGCTACAGTATGTGTCTGAATGTAAAATCATACACTAACTAAAATGTCCTAGTGACAACTATTTACACAAACTGCTGTAAACATAACTTGGCAGAAATACATATTAACGGCAGCTGCATCTAAAGCAAGAGAAATTAAAAAGGCTTGCTGTTCAAAGAGAGGTCAAAAACTCATTGCTGGTTCATTAACAAGAAAAACAAAAGGTTCTGACTATATGCTTCACCTTATGCCCGCTCTGGGGTCTAGGTATACCATGTATGGGGCCCAGCACATATGTAACTTATCCGTTTGTCCTAAGGATACATGGGAACATCTGTCTAATTCATACAAGGATGTAAGAGAGGGTATAATATCTGCCAGTGAAGGTATAGTTGGGCTTCTCCAGTTACACAAAATGGAACATTTTACCTGCATGTATAGTAGCATCAGCCATCTAAAATGGAGAGGGGGGAGAAGTGGGATAGTGAACTGCAGTCCAAGCAACATCAGAGGGGCTGATGGTACAATATTATGGCTTAGGATTCAACTTGCTAGCTGTGCTATGTCTAACCAGCGAGGTGATATCAAAGAGCATTCCCACATTATATGAACAAGATCTCCTTCTGGCTGGAGGCATCTCCAGCATTTATCATGTTGGGAGGACCTTGGCCTTACAGAGTACTGCGGGGGTTCTGTACCAAAAATGTATGATTTTATTTTGAATCAGTCTACTACGGGTGTCTCTGTAGGCAGTATGGGTGGTGTTCCAGCACTTTTTCCACTGGCTGTTGGAGATTTGAATGTGCAAGGCTGCCTCCCATCTAGCTTTAAATGGAGATGCTGGATTAGGTAAGATGTTTCTTAGTGAGGTGTAGATAGCCCCAGCTACTTCTCTTTTTTGAAAGTCCACTTCTGAATAGGAGATAGCTCAGCCGGTTGGAGTTTACCCTGAGTTAGAATTGGTTTAACTGCATCCTTTAACTGTAGGTAACGCCCAAAGTCTGAATTAGGCAGAGACCAGTGATCTTGCATAAATTGAAAGGTCACATTTTTCTCAGTGTTGAGGACCAGAAGATCACTGAGGAAATATATACCTTTATCATACCAGGACTGCCAGCATACTGAGCAGCCACCTTTTTGTATATGAGAGTTATGCCATAGAGGGGTGTGAGACAGGGGGTGTGGGTGTTTTTTAAGCTTCTTGTGGGCCACTTCTCAGTAGTGGATAGAGGGGGCTATAGTCCTTTATGGAGGGGTCTGTCCCTGAGCCATGGAAGCAGGCCCTAGTGATCCCCATTCACAAGGGAGGGTCCACCGAGCCTATTGGGAACTACAGGCCTATCTCCCTGTTGTCCGTAATAGCGAAATTACAAGAGAAGCTTGTATACTCTCAACTACATGAATATCTGGAAACACACCAGATAATCTCTTCATTGCAGCACGGCTTCAGAGCCAAGCATGGACGGACACTGCACTAACCAAATTTTCGGCTGATATCCTGGGCAATAATGACTCAGGGGTCAGCACAGGCGTGGTCTTCATGGACCTGTCTAAAGCGTTTGACCTGGTAAACCACAACCTCCTTTTACAAAAAATGTGCACTCTTGGCATGGACGCACATGCCCTAGGATGGTTTGCTAATTATCTTACGGGCCGGACCCAGAGGGTCAAGTGGAAGGACTATGTCTCCCAGTCCGCACCGCTCAAAGTAGGAGTACCTCAGGGTCAATACTTGGTCCCTTCTTCACTTTGTTTATAAACGATCTGCACTTACATTATGTGGAGCAGCAGCGCCATTCACCACGCTGGACGATGCTGTCATTTTCTGAGCCTCCCTAACTTAGGAGGAACTGGGAATGCCCTCCAAGAGGACATTCTTCAGATGGAGGACTGGCTCACTTGGAATAAAATGGTATTAAATACCAGTAAAACTAAAGTGATGTTGTTCGGGCCCAGATCCTTGGGAACCGAGAGGTCGCTGCTCCTTCAGCTGCAGTCCAGAGGGGGTGATAAACTTGAGGTGGTTACCTCCACTAAATACCTAGGGCTAACCTTGGACCAAGGCTTCACCCTAAAAAATCATGTTGACCAACTCACCAAAGCCATACATGGAAAACTCGGTATCCTCTACAGAATAAAGGACCAGATCATCCCTGAAGCCAGAGCTGCCATCGCAACTAGCGTCCTTCTCCCCAAGCTCACTTATGCGGCACCTGTTCTTCAAGGTGTGGCCTCTACGGAACTTGGCAGGCTCCAGACCTTATACAATAAGATTGTCCGATTTGCAACATTATCACACCCTAGGACACACCAGTGCGAGGCTCAATCCAAGCTCAGCTGGCCTGTCATTTGAAAGCCCGCCTCATCTACTCCCACACTATGTCTCGCTTTTAAGCTTCTGGGGCCCTTACCTCCCCTAGTCTCAAAGGACTAGTTAGTGTCAAAACCAACCTGAGGAGTCTCCTGCCTCAGGACAAACCTCCTTGTGGTCCCCAAAACAAAGACTAAAGCTGAGTCCAGGTCCTTTGCTTTACTGCACCTTCCCACTGGAACAAACTCCCACTGGAGTACGGGAGGCAGGGTCGAGCCCTGCTTCCAGTCTAAGCTCAAAGCACACCTGCTCGCAGGAGCACTTGCCAATGCATAAGGAACTGACCTTATGCCACGCTCCTCCTCTCTCCACCTTCCGTATTGTAAATGCCATTAAGTCTTTCACAGTTATACAGTATGGAATTTGCCTTATGTGTGTTATCACTGTTAAACCATTTGGTATTTACGCAGTTTACAGCTCTGCTTACCTACTTGTACTGTCTGTTTACCTGTATGTTATTTTACAGCTCTGCTTACCTGCTTTTACTGTTCTGTTTACCTGTATGTTATTTTTACCCCGGGTTGCCCCTGAAAAAGGGACTTCCGGGGCCCAGTGGGCCTACCCAGTCAACAAAATTCAATAAATAAATAAATAAATAGTGGGGTGCTTCGAGAGAGTGGGGCTTTTGGGAAACCATTGTAAAGAAGCTAACAGGGATATATGGCCAAACATTTGTTCTATTTTTTGCCATTAAGGGGAGCTATTGGAAGTGCGCTGAAACCATTTTCAAGTCTGAAAGCATAGGTATGCCATTTTATAGCCTTCCAGCCATGGGAGCCCCCCGACTCCAATGTGCCCTAAGAGCTTTCCGGCTAAAGTGGGGCCGAGAGGAGCCCCAGAGAAAGGAGACTACCATCCTGTCTAGCATTTGGTACCAGTGTCAAGGAAGAAAGAGGGGGATGTGAGAGAAGATATAGAACATTTTTGGTGCCTTGGACATCTTAAAAGCTGTGATTTTCCCAGCCATGGTGAGGTGCAGGCTGGTCCAGCGCTCAAGATCTCTCTTACATTCGGATATCAAAGGGTTCAGATTATTATCCCACCATTTGTCAATGTTGGCACATATCTTGACCCCCAGGTAAGTAATAATGTCTTGGGACCATTTAAGGCCCGTTTGGGGGATACATCCCACATGGCAGGCTGAGTTAAGGGGGAGAATTTTGTTTTTTGTTTGATTGACCTCTAGGCCGGAGATGTGTGTGAACCGGTCTAAAAGGGATAGTAAGGGGGTGAATGGAAGCACTGACATCTGTCAGAGTCACTAGTAGATTGTCTGCATACATCAAGGTTGTGAAATAGGAGTCTCCCAGCTGAATCCCTGTGATATTTTTAGCTTGCCGGATGGCGAAGGCTAGGGGTTCTACTGCCAGAACAAAAAGTAGAGGGGAAAGAGGGCAACCCTGTCTGGTGCCTCTGTAGAGTGGGAAGGGATCAGACAGTGAGGAACTGGTTCACACTCGAGCTTGTGGGAGTGCGTATATGGCCTGAATGTTAGCCAAAAAGTGCGGTCCAAAGCCAAAATGGTCCAGTACAGTATGCAGGTAATCCCATTCAACCGAGTCAAATGCCTTTTCAAAATCAATTGCCAAGGCGGCTGATGGGGTACTAAATTGCTTGGCTATGTAAATAAGGTTAAGAAGAGTTCAAGTGTGGTCAGTACTGTATTGGCCTGGAATGAAACCCACTTTGGAGGGGTGGATCAAGGAAGGGAGAAGGGGACTTAATCTATTAGCCAATACCTTGGCAAAAACCTTGCTGTCTGAATTTATTAAGGAAATTGGGCGATAGCTAGAGGGGGCAGTAGGAGCTTTACCTTTCTTAGGTAATACAGTTATGATGGCTTCTCTGAGGGAGGGGGGCAGCACTCCCTTGTCCTTGGATTCAGCAAACATTTGGCCTAGGATGGGAGTTATCGTGGGGGCCATGGCTTGTAGAAATTCCACCGGGAATCTGTTCCCTCCAGATGCCTTCCCTGGTTTTAAAGCTAGTAGAGCAGTTGTTATTTCCTGGACAGTGAAGGGGGCATCTAGTCTATCCCTTTGGCCATGGGACAGTGTAGGAAGGGTTGATTTGTCCAAAAATGCTTGGGCATCTGAGCGTGCAGCAGGACGGGATGAGGTATAGAGTTGAACATAGAAGTTAGTCATAATCTTATTCACCTCAGGCGCCTTAGTTGTTATTGCTCCTGATACCGGGTCTTTTAAACTAGCAATAGACCTAGCAGACTGTTGCTGTCTGATCTGGTAAGCCAGGATTTTACTGTCATTTGTCTCCTCCTTCCCAGTAGGTGTGCCGGACTCTCAGTATGGCTAAATTAGCCTTCTGGGACATGACTTAGTTAATTTCAAGCCTCCCCTCACAAAACATGGCAGGTAGTAAGGTAAACACTGAGGTACAGAGTTCAACAGAGGGCAGGACAGGGGTAAATGGAAAAATAGACAAGGGCAATAAGAGCAGGGATGGGGGAAAAAAGGATAAAGCCAACATTAAATGGAGGGCAATGAGTACCAATGCCGTAGTCTGGGAAACAAGCTTCCTGAGCTAGCAGCCCTGATGGAAGATGAACAATTGGATATTGTGGCAGTCACAGAAACATGGTACATGGAGAACCATGACTGGGATGTCAACATACCGGGGTACACAGTCTGCAGAAGGGACAGGGAGGGTAAAAGAGGAGGTGGAGTAGCTCTATACATAAGGGAAGGGATCAAAGCTACAGAACTAAAAAGTAAAGGGGGAGGACAAGAGGCACTCTGGGTCACCTTGGAGACAGGGAATGGCATCACAATCCACACAGGGGTTGTATACAGACCCCCTTCTCAAGGGGAGGAAATGGACAAGAAAATGATTGAGGACATTTTTAAAATGGCTGAAAAAGGGAATATACTGTTGATGGGGGACCTGAATATGTCAGATGTTAACTGGATGACATGTACTGCAGCCACATCCAAGAGCAGTGTTATTCTCGATGCCCTGCAGGGGGCAGGCCTTAGACAGCTAGTGATGGAACCCACTCGGGAGGGAGCAATACTAGACCTGGTACTCTCAAATGGAGAGAGGATCACAAATTTGGAAGTCAGTAGACATCTGGGAACAAGTGACCACTGCACAGTGTGCTTCACAATAAGCACAACCACGGAGACAAGTCATACAAAAACAAGTATACTGGACTTTAGAAGGGCAGACTTTGGCAAAATGGGTGAATACCTGAGGAATGCACTAGCAAATGGCCAAAAAGGAGGGGTGGAAGAACAATGGAGAAAAATCAAAACTGCCATTATAGAGGCAACAAGCCTTTGTGTGAAACAAATAAAGAAAACAAAGCGGAGTAAACACTATGGTTCTCAAAAGAGGTGGCAGGGAAGGTTAAGGAGAAAAAGGCTGCATTCAAAAGGTATAAGGAATCACAGAAGAAGCACGACAGGGAACTGTATCAATTAAAGCAGAAAGAAGTGGGGAAGGCAGTCAGAATAGCAAAGGCCCAAACCGAGGAAAAAATAGCCAACTCAGTTAAAAAGGGGGATAAAACCTTTTATAGATACATTAGGGAGCATAGAAAGGTTAAGGGAGGAATAGTGAAGATTAATAAAGGAGAGGAGAGGTGGGCAGAGGAAGACAGTGAAAAGGCAGAGATACTTTTGCTCAGTATTCACAAAAGAAGATGGGTAGGAGTTACCTAAACCAGACAATAGAAAACTGTGGGTAGGGGGGGATGACACCAGTCCATTTACAGAAGAAAGAGTCCTGAAAGAACTCCTAAAACTCAAGGTAGACAAAGCAATGGGGCCTGACAGGATTCACCCCAGAATCCTAAAAGAACTAAGGGAGGACCTAGTGACACCACTGACCACACTTTTTAACAAATCATGGGAGGATGGGGTAGTACCTGAGGACTGGAGGAGGGCAGATGTGATTCCCCTTCACAAAAGTGGGAGCAAGGCAGAAGCAGAAAACTACAGACCTGTAAGTTTAACTTCAGTGGTAGGGAAAATGATGGAATCACTTCTGAAAGAAAGAACTGTTGAGCACCTAGAGGCCAGCGGGGCACGGGACCCAAAGCAGCATGGATTTACAGTAGGAAGGTCATGTCAGACAAATCTAGTTGATTTCTTTGACTGGGTGACCATAGTAATAGACCAGGGAGGGGCTGTGGATATGGCCTACCTAGACTTTAGCAAGGCATTTGACACAGTCCCGCACAAAAGACTAATAATCAAGTTAGCCAGCCTGGGAGTGGGTTCCAGGGTGGTAGCCTGGGTAGCAAACTGGCTGCACAACAGGACACAGAAGGTAATAGTGAATGGAACACATTCGAAGAAAGGGGTTACTAGTGGAGTACCTCAGAGCTCAGTACTGGGTCCAGTCCTCTTTAACATCTTTATAGGTGACATTGCAGAGGGTCTGGAGGAAAGGTATGCCTCTTTGCAGATGACACAAAGATCTGTAACAGAGTTGATACACAAGGGGGGGTAGAAAGGATGAGAAGGGACTTGGCAAGGTTGGAGGAATGGTCAGACATATGGCAACTTAGATTCAATGCACAGAAGTGCAAAGTAATGCACCTGGGAAACAAAAACCCAGGAGAAGAGTACACAATAGCAGGGGAGGTACTAACAACAACAAAATGGAAAGGGACTTGGGGGTAGTCATATCAGATGACCTAAAGGTGGGTAAACAATGTGAGAAGTCAGTAAGGAGAGCCGGGGGATACTGGAATGCATAGGAAGGGGCATCACAAGTAGAAAAAGGGAAGTGGTTATCCCTCTGTACAGACAGTTGGTGAGACCCCATCTGGAATACTGTGTGCAGTTTTGGATACCCCATCTACACAAGGACATAGACAGGATGGAAGCAGTCCAGAGGAGGGCAACTAAAATGGTGCAGGGTCTGCATCAGAACCATATGAAGAGACTGAGAGAGCTTAATATGTATACCCTTGATGAAAGGAGGGACAGGGGGGACATGATAGAAATTTTCAAGTACCTCAAGGGAATCAAAGTCCAGGAGGGTAGCATCTTTCAGAAAAAGAGATGTATAAGAACAAGGGGACACAATTTAAAGATAGAGGGGGGACGGCTCAGAGGTAATGTGAGGAAATTTTTTTTTCATGGAGAGAGTGGTGGATGCATGGAACCGCCTTACTCGGGAGGTTGTTGGGTCTAAAACAGTGGGGGAATTCAAATATGCTTGGGACAGACATGAGCTGTATATACCTGTCTGCTATCCAACTAGCCTAGGGGGTGTATATGACAATGTTATAAGTTATATTATGACCAATCCAGTCCTTGAGCTATGCTCCACTCCTATGTATGATGACCTGTATATATCTGTCAGTTGAACTAGCTAGTCTAGAGTGTATAATCTGAAATGTGCTTACTGCTGTATGTTTCCCCTAGCGTCAAATGATGTATTTCCCACATGTTTGTTTACTGTGACAAAAAACTGTACTCTCTTTGCCATGTCTCCTTGACTGTTGTTCCTCATGTTGTACTCTCCCGGGTCATTCCTGAAAATAGGCATAATACTGGTCTAGTGTACTGACCCGGTAAACAAAAGCTAAATAAATAAATAAATAAAGGCAATTGTAGTGGGAGGTTGCAGGAAGTAGGCTGTTGGTTAACTAGAATCTGCAGCTTATCCAATAGGTAGGGAAATGGGCAGACTGGGTGGGCCAAGTGGTCCTAATCTGCCATCAAAGTCTATGTTTCTATGTTTCTATGTATCTTAAGTCTGAGGGTTAGGATCTGTCTGCCCATATGGGATTGCAGGGTGGGGCATGGACAGGCCTTTAAGGCTTGCTCAGCTAGAACCATCTCTCCTTCTAGACTGGTCAGCTTTTTTTCTCTTTCCTTTCTTCTGTTGGCGGCATACCCTATAATCTTCCCCCTCATTGTAGCCTTGTAGGTTTCCCATGTGTTTTGTGCTTAGGTATCCGAGATAGAATTCTCAAGTAGGAAAAGCTCAGTTTCAGATTTAGCCCAGCACAAGAAATTTGGGTCCTGCATGAGGAGAGGGTCAAGTCTTCAGGAGAACATCTAGGAGTTGGGTCACCCCATGCTATAAGCAGATGAACTGGGGCGTGGTCCGAAATGACCATGAGGAAAATGCTAGAGGTAGTCACCGAATGTGTTAAAGTTTGTGAAATCAACCAAAAATCTAGCCTGCTAAAGGAGCCATGAACTCCAGATTGAAATGTGTAATGTCATTCTTTGGGGTGTGTAAGACGCCAGATATCCACCAGTTGGTATTCTAAGCATAAGTTGTGCACAGCTTGGGATCCCCTATTGTGAGTTTCTTTGCTCAGGTTGCTCCTGTCTAGTATAGGGATCAAAGTAAGGTTAATCCACCGGCTATAACAGGGGTGTCTGGAGTGATGATAGCCTCTATCTTAACAGTCAGATCGACAAAGAAAAGGGGGTTATCCTCGTTTGGGGCATATATGTTGACCAGAAGAAGATTGCCATTTGGGGTAGCAATTTGGGCTATAACCCAGCAGCCCTGGGGGTCATATATACTCTGTAATATATTTCATGACAAAGCCTTATGGAACAAAATAGCTACATCTCTCTTATTTGTAGGGGCACCTGCATGGATCTCCTGCCCCATCCAATCTCTTACCAGTTGTGCGTGATTATGTCTGGTTAGTTTTGTCTCCTACAGGAAGGCGACCTGAGCCTTCAATCTTTTCAAGTGTGTCAGCACTTTTTTCCATTTCACTGGAGTGCTTAGACCCCTAACATTCCGTGTTATGAAGGATATTTCAGCCATGGTCCAAGGGTCTACAGAAAATTATGAGATTTGTGCTCAAAGCAATTGAAGGGCTCTGGGGTCAAAATCACCAGATGAGATCGGACATAGATCCCACATAACCAAAAGTGCTAATACTTTAAGTACTTTCTTCCAGCAGTATACAACATAGCGAATTGGAGTTAGCAGAAAGATTACAGCATATCATACATAAAACATGTATTTGTCAATGCCGAATGTTGTCGTGCTGGCATTGGCAGTGGTGGAGCTAGAGACGCATAAGAGGAATGGCAGTGAAGTATTGAAGTGATGCCAACCCCAACCCCACCCTATAGAAAGTGACAGGCATTGGGGTGTGCCTTTGGGTCATCAGCTATAATGCTCATGCCATTGTACCTCACCCTACCCTGTAGGCACTGACAAGTGTCGTGGTGTGCTTTGGGGTCTTTGGGCATTATACTTACCCCATTCCATAAGAACATACGCTGACGTGGGTGCAGTATAGGAGCGTGGGATGAAGTTTGTGGCCGAACAGTGCAAGACACACCACAATGCCTGTCAGTGGCTGCAGGGTGGGCGTGGGGGGTGGAATGGTGTGAGCATTACATCCGATGATCCCAAGTCACAGCCCTGACGCCTGTCAGTCTGTAACGGGTGGGGGTGCTACAGTTGGAAACCTTAACACCGTAGGCGTGTAGTGGTAGTTTCACTCCACATTTTCAACATGGGCTGCTTGTCAGGCCACCTTATGAAAAGCGGCACAATCACTTTGTTAGCTGAAATGTGGTTTTACACAGCGGCTGTGCCATTTAGCGACAGTGGGATGAAAACACAGTTTTGGGCAGGATGTATAGAATGACAACTGTATTGTTCATGAGGAGGCGTAAAAAATGGCAACATTGAAAATCTGGAGTGGCAATATGAAATATTGGTGAAGCAATGAACATGCATACAAACTGCGCAACAGATGTCCGCAACCCAATTATTTGTGGGAGTTTTTTAGGCACATTTGCAACATGGGTATTTTGGGACCTCCCCTCATGAACAGTGGCGCTGTGATTTTGTTGATGTGTCCCAAAAAGTGATCTCCCACAGCGAGCATGCCATTGTGCACCACAATTGCGGAAACGTGTTTTGGGCAGGCTGTGAAAAATGGCAGCTGTGCTATTGATAAGCAGGTGTGCACAAATGCCAGTGGTGAAAATCTGGCATGAAAATATTGCAAATTTACGAAGGTACAAGGCTGCATGGAAACTGTGCAATGCACGCTTGCAGCACAGTCATTTTATGGACTTTCTGCACCAAATTTTCAACATATGCATTTTAGGACCTCTGCTTATGAACAGTGTCATCGTCATTTCCTCAAACTATCCTGAAAACTGATTTCACACAGCAACCGTGCAATTCTGTGCCAGATGTGCAAAAACACATTTCAGCCAGGATATGTAAAATGACAGCTGTGCTGTTCATAAGGAGGTGTGAAAAAATGCCAATTTTGAACATCTGGAGTGAAAATATTACAAATGCACGAAGTCATGAGCGTGCGTGCAAACTGCACAACGCACACTCGTAAAACACTAATTTTATGGACTTTCGGCCCCAAATTTTCAACATAGGCATTTTAGGACCTCTGCTAATGAACAGTGTCATTGTCATTTTCATAATGTGTCTCGAACATGGACTTTCCACAGCAACCATTCTATTCTGCGCCGGAACTGCGAAAACACATTTTGGTCAGGATGTGAAAAATGACAGCTGTACTGTTCATAAGGAGGTACAGAACAATAGCAATGTTGAAAATCTGGAGTGAAAATATTATAAATTCACAAACTTACGAGCGTGCATGCAAACTGCGCAATGCACGCTCGTAACATAGTCATGTTATGGAGTATCATCACCAAATTATCAGCATAGGCATTTTAGGATGTCTGCTCATGAACAGTGTAACTGTCATTTTTGTAAGTTGTCCCAAACACTGATTTCCCACATCGACCTCGCTATTCTGCGCCGGAAGTGCGAAAACACATTTCAGGCAGGATGTGAAAAATGACAGCTGAACGGTTCACAAGAAGGTGTGGAAAAATGTCAATGCTGAACATTTGGCTTGAAAATATTGCAAATTCACTCAGTTATGAGCTTGCGTAGCAACTGAACAATGCATGCTCGTAAAACAGTCATTTTTTTGGATTTTTCCCACCAACTGTGCAACATAGGCTTTTTGAGAGGCCCCCTCATGAACACTGGCACTGTTGTTTCATTCCTCGCTCCCAAAAAGTGATTCTGTGCAGTGATTGCAAAATCACCTTTCAGGACCAAATAATGTCATGACAGTGCAAGAATTCACATGGCGGGGTCCCAAAAACCCCATGTTGAAAATTTGGTGCCAGAATTCCCAAAAATGCCTAAGATATGCATCAAAGTTGGAAAATGCCTATTTACTCCATTATACAACTTACTGGCATTTCCTCAGTTCGCAGTCGGCTTTGAAATGTGCAGATGTGTTCCCGGTCCAGCGAAGATCGTCGCACCAGACTCCGCAGGTAAGTATGGGGTGGGGGGTGTGGGGAGGCAGGGTGCACAGAGGGTAGGTGCGGGTTGTGGGAGGTAGACTACAAGGGACCATTTTTGTGTTACAGGGTAAAAAAACAAAACATTGTTGGACAGTTTTTTTTCCTCAGGGGATTTGGCACGTTGAGGTGGGCTCCCAGCGTGTCACCTAACTGTTTGGGGGGGTGCTGCAGCCAACGGGGGATTGGGTACCCTCGTTGGCACACCACAAAAGAGGGGGTTAATTTATGCTGATGGGGATTGGGCACCCCTGTTGGCACACAAGAAAAGCAGGGGGGGCAAGAGCCGAGGGGGATTGGGCACCCCCCTCGGCATATAACAATTGGGGGGAGTGCTTTATGCCGACAGGGAGTGGGCTCCCCTATCAGCACATACATTGGGGCCACGGTAAGCTGGCAGGGGGATTGGGCACCCCCGAAGTCAGCAGTTGGGCGGCCGCCATGCTCACAATGTGGCCGAGCACGTCAGGAGGTTTGCTGCGTCTGACAAGCTTTGCTCGGATTGCAGCGGACCTTTCCTTAGAGGTGCTTGCCACATTATGTATGCATAGTGTGGTGCCGGCATACAGGCTGATTGAGAATGAGGGAGCACCTACTGATGTGCCTTCCATTACCAACAGTGACCGCAACTCCAAATCTGCACCACCGCAAGATGTTGGCTGCGCAAGCATGCCAACATAAAAACAGTAACACTAATATAAAACCATTAACAATGAAACTATCTACATATGTTGTGCTAATATGTGCTTTGGTAGCAGTTGGTTCATGGAGCAAGGAATACCCATCCCCTATTGGCTCCAGCTGGCTGTCCATTGGGGGGGATAGATGAGAATGAGGGCGCTCCACTAAGTTAACAAGTATAGGAGGGAAGCACACAACCAAACATGATGCCAGCTCTGTACTGGTCTGGCCAGACCTGGGGGGGGGGAGTGTCCAGAGAAAAGGAGATTAGTAGGATGCACCTATACTGATGTCTGGTTCGGCATGCTGATCTACTGGGTGGGTTTATAAGACTTTAGGAGTGGCTGATCAAGTAATCTGACTAATGATGATAGCACATTGTTCCATCTGAGATATTGGCTCTCCCATATGTTAAGTGCAGCAATTTCCTGGGTATTGCTTACCAGCATATGGGGGGGTCCCATGCTTCCCAGATGGGGTGCACGGAAATTGGAGAGGGGTATCTGTTTAGGAGGTGGGTTATGAAATTACAATCCTCCACATTGCTATTGTTTATATCAAATAGACTTTTGTTTATAACTTATAACACTGAGTTCCAGTGTCCCGGATATTATTCCTCAGGCGACAAGGTAAGGGTATCAGCACATAGGATAGCAGAGCAGAGCAGAAAGTAACAGCCCTAAACCTTCCCATTTAACAAACAGGAGCATTCCCCAATGTCCAAACCCCTGCCCTGCCCTCAGAAGAAGAACAAAAGGGACACTTACCTGTCTCCGTCCGTGAGGGGTTCCACATAGAGAGGCAAAGTGTGCAGCGCTGGGGAGGGTGTCAGCTTATCTGAGCTAGTGTCTAAATGTCCCTGTTCCCCTTCTGGTACTGAGAAAGAGGTGAGTGCTTCATTATGCTCCTCTGCAGCTGTATCAGTGTAGGTCATATCAGATATCATGGCCTCTTGTACCATTTCTGCCTCGGGGTACTCGGGGAATTTGACTGTATTGGACTGTTCTTCCGGTGTTAGAACCTCATATCGATTTGGTGATACAAACTTCTGAAGGGTAAACTCACATGAATATTCTGTTTCAGGTACTCAATATTCTGGCTCTGTTGCTCGATCATGTGGGTGGCTCCTTCTGGCATGCTTCCCAGACTGCTGGCGTTTCCAGGATCTGGCTGGTAGACCTTGGGGGTATTCTTGGAACTGGTAGCTACTCCCAGGATTGTCCTTGTTGTAGAAGTGGCCAGTACCCAATTGTCAGACTAACCTTTATATGAAGTGTTGTTGTGGTCAGCAGTAGTATTGCTAACCAGTGCGTTGCTGAGGTATTCCTTAAGGGCCTCGGCGGTAGAGAAAGACATAAGTGCCCCATTCACCTCCAGCCTCATCGTAGTGGGGTATTGTAGTGAGAACTAAATGCCTTTGTCATGCATCAGTCGGTGACATTCAGTGTACACTTTGCGTTTGGCAACCAGATCCTTAGAGTAGTCCTGAAATACAAGGATTTTATGGCCCTGCCATGATAGGGCCCCAAGCTCTTGCACCCAAGAAGAGACCCATTCTTTGTCTGCAAAGTAGAGAATGCATACCATAAGGGGTCTAGGCCATTCACCAGGTCTCAGTTTAGGATTGTATTCTATGGGCCCTTTCAATCATGAAGCCTGGTGGGAGATCATGTCTGAGTATCTCCGGTAATACATCGTATAAGAAATCAGCTGGTTGCCCCCTCTCAACCCCTTCGGGGAAGCCCAGGAGACGGAGGTTGTTTCGGCAGCTTCTGTTTTCTATGTCATCCACTTTATTCTGCAGGCTATGAATTGTGCACTCCTGTTCCTGAATTAGCACTGTGAGAGAGTCAATTTTGTTTGAATTCCAGTTTACCTGGGCTTCCGTTTTGGACATCCTGGAATCCATTTGCTGTATGGGCGAGATAGTGTTATTGGAGGCCAAAGTCACTTCGGTCATTCGCTGCATCAGTGCAGTGAACATTTCTGTGATCTGCTGTGTAGGGAGGCTCCCGGGCACCTCGGGCCTATTACACTGTGACATACGAGGCTCTGATATTAGTCGGCAGCTTGTGACAAAAGGAAATGCAGCAGGGAGCAATATTACCTTACTGGGTGCCTTCCTGAGTTGTAGCTGAGTTGGATTCTGTATGTAGCCGGTAGATCTTTATTTTTTAAGGGGCAAATAAATGACTAGCAATCCCCAGGTTTGTGGGAAATCAGGTGCACATCTAAAACATCAATTATGGGATTGTGAATATTTATAAGCTTTCTGGGCACAAATAATCTCAACTGTAGAGAAACTTCCAAATATTCAAAACAATCTACATTTTAATACAGGTAGCTTAGGCTTCTTTGATGATACATACTATCTATCTTCCTATGAGAGAAATATTAACTTGTTGATATCCATGACTGCCAAAAATATTATACTAAGAAACTTATTTGAAAAACAAAAGGTGAGATCATATAAAATTTATTGTGTACAACTTGTAATATGTGTTAGATTCTACGTCTCTCCTTCATTCTTAGAATATTCTTTTCCCTTCTTATTTTTCTCATCTACAGTACTTTAACCTATCTTCCCTCTTCTTCCCCTTCTTTTTTTTGTTTGTTTTGTTTTTAAGTTGTTTAGTTCTTCTTTCTCTTTCTTTCTTTCATTTTAAATCTCATAACATTATTTTTATTAGGTGAATAATTTTATTATAAGGTTAAAAACTAAATATATGATATCCTTTCGTGAAATTGTTATAGTTAGTCTAGATACTTTTCTTTTTTCATTATTTTTACTGTTCATAGTAGAGTGTTTCTGATATGCACATTTCTATTTGAGATCATTTTTATTCTTTTGCTTGAATCTCGTCTTTGACTTACTGTTTTAACCATTTGTACCATTACAAACTTGTCAATTAACATTAATAGGAGAACAAACAGCAATGCAAGCGGTGAACATTCGGTATTGACAAATGCTTGTTCTTAAATAGCAGAACTGTCAAGTAACTGTCATGTGTGGCTCCCCCCACTCCACACACACAACATACACTCAAATTGGCATAACAAAAGAAAGATGAAACAACAATCATGCAGTGGACTGGTATGCAACTCGTACCAGGAATCACTTTAATCAAATAAATAGTATTCACTTTATTTACAAAATTAGAGGAGATGGGAAATAAACTGGCTTTATTACCAGTTTGGCTGTGTGTTGGGGGGGGAGGGGAGACGTGCAGCCACACATGACAGTTAGTTGACAGTTTTACTATTTGAAAACAAATGGAGCAACGGATCTGAAAAGCTGTTTTGTTTTATCCTCTGAACCATGTCACTTGGTCTCCCAAGCCCCAAGGGGCAAATTGTTTTGGGACCTGCTATGGCGGATCAAGCTATGGTTCGGGAGATGCAGTGCAACTCAGGATTCATCATTATCCAGCATCAGTGTACTGTACCAGCACTGTACTGTACTGCCTCCTAGTATATGATGCTGGTACAGTACACTGATGCCGGGTAATGATGAATCGTGAGTCATACTGCCTCTCCCAGACCATAGCTTGAAAGACCCACAATAGCAGGTCACAGTACAAGTTGCCCCTCATGGTTTGAAAGACCCATTGAGCAGGTCACAGCACAAGTTGCCCCTAAAAGACCCGCTAAGCAGGTGACAGCAACAAGTTGCCCCTCAGGGCTCGAAAGACCTATTGAGAAGATCACAGCACAAGTTGCTCCTTGGGGCTTGAAAGACCCACCAAGAGGGTCACAGCTCAAGTTGCCCCTAAAAGTCTTGCTAAGTGAGTCACAGCACAAGTTGCCCCTTGAGACTTGAAAGACCCTCTGAGCAGGTCACAGCACAAGTTACCCCTTAGGGCTTGAAAGACCCACCAAGCGGGTCACAGCTCAAGTTGCTATTCAGACCGAGAGACACCCTAAACAGGCATGCTTTGCTCCCCTGCAGTATTGTAGGTAACTACCTGGGGGAAATTCCATCACTTTTTCACACCAGCAACTGCTGATGAGCCACCCTCTCCGACTAAAGCTCCACCAGCGTAACACCCCACCAGAGGGTGAGGAGATGACTGCAGTAGAACTGTCATGTAACTGTCATGTGTAGCTGTGCCCCCCCCCCCACAGCATACACTCACACTGGTAAAGTAAAAAGAAATAGATGAAACAACAATCATGCATTCAACTGGTATGTAACTCACACCAGTAAGCACTTTAGTCAAATAAGTAGTACTCACTTTATTTACAGAATTAAAGGAAACAGGAAATAAACTGGCTTTATTTCCAGTTTGATTGTACTTTGTTGGGGGGGCACAGTCACACATGACTGTTACTTGACAGTTTTACTGTTTTACAATAAATGGAGAAAGCAAAGGATCTGAAAGGCTGTTTTATTCCTGGAAGTGAGTCTCTCAGTCCCCAAGGGGCAAATTGTCTTGGGACCTGCTATGGTCCGGGAGAGGCAATGTGACTTAAGATTCATCATTATCCTACATCAGTGTACTGCACCAGCACTGTACTGTAATGCCTCCTAGTACCTGGTGCTGGTACAGTACATTGGTGCCAGGTAATGGTGAATCCTTTTTTTTTTATTAAATATACTTTATTGTCTTTTTCAATTACACAAACATAGAACATAAAATACTTTACAACACAAGAACAAAGCAATCCCATCATTAGAATTTGGTTAACTGATATGGCTATCTTTTCATACCTGAGACCATTAGATGATTTCTGATTCAGTAAAAATTCATGCATGCCTGCTATTTCATATACTCAAACAGTATACTTAGGAATATCTATACATTTACTACTCTCAGGGCTGTCCGTTATCTGCTTATGGTGAATGACAGAGAATACAGAGAATGCAGATCGTAGTATAGCACAGTGGTTTAAGACTCTGAGCTGTAAATCTGGAGACCTGGGTTTGAATCCCACAGCCCCACTTGCATACTGTGTGACCCTGAGTAAGTCACTTAACATCCCTGTGCTCTCAGGTTGCACCTGTAAACAAGGTTTCAGTTTAGTGTGTCTCACCTGGTTAAACAATTGGATTCCCAGTGGTGTAAGTACCTGTAGTTTCTCCCAGTTGTTTTCATATGCGTGCATTCTATTATTTATACTGGCAAAAGACTTTGTAGCTTTGAGGGCAAATATGAGCTCTGCATGTCATTCCTGACATGAGGGTATTTCTTGGTCCAGCCAATGATGCAGGATTAATTTTTTTGGCACAGGCAGAAGTAAGCGCCATATGGTATTTTTCTTGGGCCTAATAAACATTTCTTGTAGTCACCCACAAATCATATTTCTGGATGGAAGGCATCCTCCGATCCCAACAGTGGGCCGAGTGTGTCCCATATGGCTTACCAGAGTGGTTGGGACTTAGCACAATGCTATAAAATATGAAGGAGAGATCCCTGGACTTCTTCACATTGTGTGCAGGTGTCTGTCAGTAATTTTGACATTGTGCACAGCTTCACTGGTGTGTAGTACATATTATGTAAGATTTTTATTTGCAATATGTCTATGTGTGTCAAACTCGATATACTTGTAAAGGTCTGCCCATATTCTCTGCCAGTATAATGATGAATCCTGAGTCACACTGCTTCTCCCGGATCATAGCTTGAGAGACTCACCAAAGCAAGTCACAGCACAAGATGTCCCTCATGATCTGAAAGATTCACTGAGCAAAAACAGCTTTTCAGATCCTTTGCTCCTTTTTTTATTTTTAAACAGTAGAACTGTTAAGTATCTGTCATGTGTGGCTGCTGCCCCCCCCACACACACACACACACATACACACACACACACACTGGAAAGTGCCAGGGGGGGAGGTGTAGGAGGGATGTGAGAAAGTATTATTTTACAGAAAAGGTGGTGGAACCATGGAACTGCCTGTCAGCCGAGGTAGTGGCAGCAGAACTCAGAGTCAGAGATGACAATGTACAGCCTTGTGTGCAGAAATGCAGTCACTGCCTTGTGTGTATGGGGGATAAAAAAACAAAAATTTGTCAGATCCTTTGCTACTTTTATTATTAAATAGTGCAACTGTCAAATAACTGTCATGTGTGGCTGCACCCCCCCCCAACATACAACATACAATCAGATTGGTAAAGTAAATGAAAATAGATGAAACAGCAATCATTCAGTTGACTGGTATGCAACTCATACCAGGAATCACTTTCATCAGATAAGTAGTACTCACTTTATTTACAAACTTAAATGTGATGGGAGATAAACTGGCTTTATTACCAGTTTGACTGTATGCTGTCCAATTGAAGGGGATCAACAGGGTACCAGAGGGGAGCATTTTCCACATGAAGGGAAATAACAGAAGAAGGGGGCACAGCATGGGACTAAAAGTGGGAAAACCTATGGGGAACTTGATGAAATTCTACTTCACTGAAAGGGTGGTGGAGAGATGGAACAGTCTCCCCCCAGGGAGTGGTGGGGGCGGCCACGGTTCAGGGATTCAAGAATGCGTGAGATAGGCACATGGGAATTATCAAGCTAGGGCAAAAGGGGGCGAACCTGTAGCATCTAGGGTACCTTAAGCATTAGAAAGAGGCAGACTGTATGAGCCACAAGGCCCTTATCTTCTGACAACATCTATGTATCTGTGTATGCTATGGGGGTGACGTGCAGCCACATATGACAGTTACTTGACAGTTTTACTATTTTATAACAAATGGAGCAAAGGATCTGAAAGGCTGTTTTGTTTTATCCCTGGAAGTGTGTCTCTTGGTCTCTCAAGCCCTAAGGGGGCAAATTGCTTTGAGACCTGTTACGACAATGGATCTCTAAAGCTACAGTTCAGGAGAGGAAGTGTGACTCAGGATTCATCATTATTCAGCATCAGTGTATTGTACCAATACTGTCCTGTAATGCCTCCTAGTACCCGACACTGGTACAGTACATTATAGATAATGATGAAGCCTGAGTCGCACTGCTTCTCTGGGGCCATAGCTTGAGAGACCCTTCCATAGCGGGTCATAGCACAATTTGCCCCTAAAGGACCGAGAGACACCCTAAACAGGTGCTCTTTGCTTCCCTGCAGTATTGTAGGTAATGGTAACACAGTAAATTCAAGCACTCACCACCACATATGATACTGACACCATGGTATACTCAAAAAAGGAGGACATTTATTTTTTTTTTTTTTTTTGATTACTATTTTTCTGCCGTGGCCCCAGTCGGCTCTCCTCCTCCTCTTCTCTTCCGGCAGCCATCCGCCCACACTGATCTTTTCATGGGCCACCACCTTGTACTCTCCCATGGCTTACCCCCCATGGTGGGGAGGCGAGGGACCCTAATCCCCCACCAAGCATGGATCTGGATCAGGTGGTGCCCGAAGAGATGGTGCATGCCAGCAGATACCCATCAAGCTGTGCGACTTGGAGCCACTGTTTCCACTTTTCTCCGCTTGTGGGAGCACGGCATACAATGACGCCTGTGACAGGGTTTGCACATGCTCACGTGCATACCCATGTCAAGCATCTGCCACGTGCCTGCCTCACGTTTATGCGGCACCATGCCGTTGAGTCCTAGCCTCCGCTAGGGGTCAGGTTTGCACCAGCTGCTGGACTCCCCCCTCCCTAGAGCTGGAGAGCAGTCCACTGGATGCTCAATCCATCTCCTCCCTGCCGATCCACGGCAACCCATGCTCATTCCCGAACACAGGTCGCCGGTGCAGCACAAGGTGTGGCATCCAGCATCTCAACGCTCAGCGCCACCTGGTCAGCTAAATTTATTACATATTTAAAATAAGAGCACAAGTGCCTGCCTGACACATTTCCAGTCCGTCCTGGACCATTTCTCAAAGGCTAGGGCATTCAAAGTGCAAGTGCTTTATATACAAGTGCAAACAATTACGTCATCATGACATCATCAGTCAGTCACCTAAATTGCTTCTTACTTAATTAAAACACCAAACTTAATAACCACATAAATAAGCACATTTTAAAAAACATACCCACTAGGACAATGCATACATATAATGGCAGTAGCAGTATATATCACACTTGCACTTTGAATGCCCTAGTCCAGCATCCGGCACACCACTTAACTGTCTCCTTGCTCTGACCTGGTTGCACCTACTTTTGCTGTCCCTTCCTATGTAAACACTATGTTAGTAGTATAACCCCAGTGTCAGTTTGTCTGTTGCAATTATGCTGTTGCAACAAATGTATCTCCTTAAGTGTTGATGAGGATCATTTGTAAATGAGCTCTTAGCTCAAAGGTTTGAAATTCCGATTTCTCAATAAATAAATATAATAAATCAGGAAGTGCATAAAAGGGAGGGGGCAGCAAGTACAAATGCAGCATATTATGGGGAATTCAAACAACTAAAGGATACTAAAAGATAGCACAGCCAAAAAAAAGAAATGAGGACAGAGAGGGGGGGGGCAGAAAGACCCCACGTGTGGGGATAATTGTAATTCGGTTCTGAGCCGATTCCAATAAACATTATCTTTTCTCTTGCAAATACGGTTTAATTTCAAACCCTACATTTAAACCTGCAATTTTTGTTGCTTTTAGATTTATAATCCAGAATGTTTCACATTTCAAAACCAGGTTATTGTAGTTGCCCCCATGTGGATTACAGATTACTTTATCAATAGCTGTATAGGTAAAAACATGAGTCCGATTGTCCCTTTTGTTGTTCACTAGCTACATGCTGTGCTGTAGCATAGGTTACATCTCCTCTCTCTATGGCTCTCTGATGTTCTCTAACTCTAACTTTAAAAGATCTAGTGGTTTTCCCAAATAAAACACTTTGCAAGTACAGGTAGCCAGGTAAATGACTCCTATTGTGCTGCATTTGGTGAACTGTTGTATTGTATAACTTTTGCTAGAATTGACTGTGCTGAAACTATCACCTGTGGTTATGTGTTTGCAATAAAAGCATTTCATAGGTTCATAGATTTGTACGAGTTCAGTAGGTATTTCTACCTTTTATGAACACGCCACCCCATTATGGGTGGAAACTATATTTTAAATCACCGATATAGTTAGCTAAATTAATTTTAAATGTAGCAATTGATTTACTAAGTACCACATTGGTTGGAAGTTTATTCCATGAGTTTACAATCCTTTGAGTGTACCAATTGTTTCTTTTAGTCGTGTTATTATTTGTACCTTTGAGTTTTAGTGTATGAGATCTGGTATTTTTGACAGTCTTTTTCTTTTCTAATCCTATAGTTTCTAGTATTGTTTCATTCTGAAATGCTTTATATGTTAAGCATAGGTCACCTCGAAGTCTCCTATAATCCATTGAATAAAGACCTGTTTTTTTTTAGTCTAGTTTCATAATCTAAATTTTGAATAGTATTTATTTTCTTAGTTGTTTTTTTTTTTTGGATGTTTTCAATTCATTTTTTATTTTTAATTAAGTATGGAGCCATTACAGAGCAACAGTATTCTAAATGTGGTCTAACAAGACCAGTATATAATGGTAACAGAACTTTTTCATCTCTACTTTTACTATTTCTTAATATACAGTTTAATATTTTATTGCTTTTTTTAACCGCTGTTATTGTATGTGTATTATATGTGAAGTCATTTGTAAGAGTAACTCCTGAATTTTTTTCTTGCTGGGTTATTTGTAAATCAGTATTATTAATAGTATATGTGTAACATGGATTATGTTTACCTAAATGCATTACCTTACACTTAGTTTCATTAAACAGTAGACCTGGTTTCGTAGACCAGTCAACCAAGTGATTTAAATTATTTTGCATTTCAACAGCAGAATTTTGATCATTTATAATACTTCCTATTTTACAGTCATCAGCAAATTTGACCAACCAACAAGAATTGTTTAATGGACACATAGATGAAATAAGAATATTAAAAAGGGTTGGGCCCAATACCGAGCTCTGAGGAACACCACTAGTAACTGTGTCCCATTTTGATAGATAACCTTTGACTGATACCTGCTCAGATCTGTTTGACAACCAAGCATGTATCCATCTAATTATTATCGGATTAATCTTTAATTTTTCTAGTTCAGATATTAGTATTTGGTGTGACACTGAGTCAAATGCCTTAGAAAAATCTAAGAATATTATATCTACCGATAATCCTTTATCCAAAGCATTGCCAACTGATTCTAGGAAATACAGAAGATTGGTTTGACACGATCTGTTCTTGACAAAGCCATGTTGATAGATATCAGTGATATTATTTTCAACTAAATAATTAGAAATTCTATTCTTTAGTGTTCTTTCAAGCAGTTTACATATAACATTTGTTGCATTTAAAACACCCTTTAGGTCATGTTAACCATGTTCATCTGTTCGTCTTTTCCTGAAAATCACTATGTGTCAGAATGTCTTTAAGACTATTGGCTTTTCTATAAGAGAGTCTAGGTATCTCTGTTGTGATCTCTCTCTGAGGCTTAGTTCTGCTGCTAAGACACCCCAATGCTTATGAACAATGTCCGCAAATTTTTTTTAGCATGTGCTAAATATGTGATAACCACGTTGAACTGTTGTCTCCTTTGTTGTTCCCTATTACTCATCTGCAACATTGTATTCCTGTCTAACTGGCTCATAGATTCTCGAACTTGTAATACCTTCTGTCTGCTGTAACCCCTGGCAAAAAAAAAAAAATTTCATATAATTTCTCTGCTCTTATTTCAAAGTTTATATCTCTACTGCAATTTCTTCTCAACCTCATAAACTCCCCTTTAGGAATGTTCTGAATCACATGTGCTGGATGGCATTGGATACCATCAGCATTGTATTTCCATCCACAGCTTTCCTATAAATATCAGTTTGGACTAAACCATCAGGATCTTTACTAATACTCAAGTCAAGATATGGAATTTGTGCAGGGTTACAGGTATATGTGAACTTAAGGTTTTCATTTGTTGAGTGTAGGAAGTGAACAAATTCCTGCAGTTCATGTGGCATGCCATCCCATAACAGGATGACATCATCAATATAACATCTCTACATAAAAACCTTGTCAAAAAAAGAATTAACTCTGGAATCATGTATCGCATTTTTTTCCCACCATCCAACATACAAATTCATCACCGATGGGGCACAAGTCAACCCCATCGCTGTTGCTGTCACCTGTTTGAAAAAAACAGTGTTAAATGTAAAACAATCGAACTGCAACACAAATTCCAACAGTTTTAGTAAAAATGCTACTAGTGACCTATTTGTTTCTAGTGTTGTGTTTAAATAAAAGTCTACGGCATCAAGTGTGCCTTCATGTGGCACATGCGTGTATAACGTCTCTGTGTCTAACGTCACTAACAACACTGAGTCATTCAGGTGCAGTCCATTCATGATACTCAAAATGTGTTAGGTATCTTTCACATAAGACTCCAGATTTTCTACATGTGTACATAAAAACGAGTCTAAATATTGAGATACTGGCTCTGTTAGTGAACCCAGGCCACTAACAATCGGACAACCAGGTGATCTGTCCAAAGTTTTGTGAACTTTAGGCAAAAGATAGAATGTAGCCATAATAGGAAAGTCTGTGATTAAAAAATCTCACACATTCTCGCTGATACTGCCATCTTAAAAAGCCTGATTTACTAGTTCATCAATTGCAAATTTAAAATCTTATGTAGGATCTGTGTCCCATTTAACATAGCATCGACCATCTTGTAACTGTCTTTCTGCTTCAGCAATATATTCTTCTTTTTTAAGCAACCCCACAGCCACGCCCTTGTCAGCCTGTTTGATGACTATATTCTCATTTTGAGATAGTGTTTGCAAGGCAGTTCGTTCTTGTGCCGTAAGATTATCAAAGAGCAGTGCTGGTAAATTGTCAAACAAAGTTGTTAACTCCTGTTTGACCAACTGTTTAAAAACATTTACCGCTGAGCATGTAGGTGGAGAGAAAGTTGAGTTTGGTTGAAAATTTGTCATTATTAGGACTTGATACCTCATTCGCATTCTGCTTTTTACTAAAATACACCCTCAGGTTCAGTTGTCTGCATGATAAACACACATCTATAAGAGTCTGTATTCAATTGATGGGAACAGTGGGAACAAAATTAAGTCCCTTGGTTAAAAGTTCAGTTTCTGCTTGACTCAACTCATAATCAGTGAGATTAATAATCTGAATTGTGTCAGAGAAGCTGTTTACCTTCTCCATCCCCTGTAAAGTCTCCGGCTGTACGTCTTCTGTCAGCAATTGTGATATCCGTAGTTCATGGTTTCTCTGGCGAATCCCCTCCACATCCTCTTCCTCGTGCATATCCCTGGTGATATGTTCCTTCTCTGTTGTTGAGGCATGGGTTCCATTGGGGTTGGACATAGTATTGCTGTGGAGGCGGAGTTATTGGTTGCTGAGGGGGTGTATTTGAATTAAAGCCGGTTGTTCTGTCCTTTGTTCTAAAAAAGGGTCTAGAACATTTTCTTCAATTTCAGTATCACTTTGACCAGTGCTAAAGTCAAATGAAACATTTTTACTGTGTTTAAGAATTCCTTTCTGTGTCTTTTCTTTTCCATGAATAAATGTTGCCTGACTCGTAATCTCCCTTGTCATGGACAAACTTAATTTACATAGAAACATAGAAACATAGAATTTGACAGCAGATAAGGACCGCTTGGCCCAACCAGTCTGCCCATTTGTTTTGGTTTTTTAAGTTCAATGTCTAATTTCTTAATTGTCTCTTGCAAATTATGGTTAAGTCTATCAAACTCTAGGGCATTATGTGTGTGCAGCTTTAATATTTCAGTTTCTTGTACTTTTAAGTCCATTTTGATTTTCTTCTCTTTTTCTTTGCTAAATTGAACAATCAATTCAAAGAATTTAAAACTGGCTTCCGTGAGTATCTGTTCTCACTGTTTCATAAAAGCAATATTATCTGTACCATATGCAGGCATAATGTCAGTAAGTAAACCTCTGGATATGCATTTTACTTGAAGATAAGCCTCAATGTCCGTTATTTTCCAATACACTCTTCTTAATTGCAACACTACTTTCTCTAAGTTTCTGAAGGCATCCCTTAGATTTAGGGCTTCAGGTGCAATACCAGTTGCTCCGGTCTCCTTCATAAGAAAAGGATTAGCCATCCCTGCTGTTTGTAGAAGTTGATCCACGTAGCTGAGTGGATTGTGTGAGGCAGACATCTGGGGCTGGCTGTCGCCAAACACCAAATCTGGTGTAGCTTCTAAAGACACCATTATAGCTCCAAAAAGTTTACATGGAAAAAGGCAGCTCTGGTTTTACACAATACTGTGCCTGCAACCTGTGCATGACACTCTAAAAAAGTGAAGTTAGACTGGAAGACAGAGGCCTGGGTATTCAAAGTAGTTGCACATGGCACAACTGGGTTGCACATTTGCAACTGCAGAAATGTGCCATAGAGCAATATTCAGTGGGAGCCACTGTGCAGCGCAAGTAGCAGTGCGCCAATGTGCAACAGCAATGAATGCATGCGCAAGGGCGGGGGTGTACCCATGAATATGCGGCACAGTACAAAATGTAACCCCCAACCTATGGCACAAGTGAGGAGCAACTGCCAGATGTGCGGAGCGGACTTGAGCCTATAAATACAGGGAGCAAGCAGGGGGATAGCACTTGCGCCAGAGGGGAGCAAGACAGAGGAAGACAGACAAGCTGACAGAGAGAGACAGAAGGAAAGAGAGAGAGAGAGAGAGTGTGAGTGTGTGTCAGTGAGGGAGACAGACAGAGTGAGTGAGAGAGAATGAGAGTGAGAAGGAATCACAGCCACCAGACCCAGAAGGGAGTATCACAGGCACCCACAGGGGTGGGGGACAGAGCCTGCAGTCAACAGACAGCCAGGGGCAGGTGGTGCAGGGGGGAGCCTGGCTGAGTGACAGGCACTGCCCCACTGTGACAGGTGGGCCAGTGGAGCCAGTTGCCCAGGGGGTGACAGGACAACAGGAGCCATGGCCAGTGCAGTGTTCCAGATGGAGGCCATAATGAGGGGTGTGAGGAGGCAGGAGGCAGAGCGACATGGCCATGGAAGGGCCTGTCGGCTGTATGCCCGGAACAGGTGGTACCAGCCCCGCATCAGCTTTGAGACCCATGCTGACACGGAGATCGTGGGCTGATATTGCCTGAACCGGATGATTCTGAGGCAACTCTGTGAGCTGTGCAGTGAGGAGATGCAGGTACCCACTAGACGGAGTCATGCCCTGACAGTGGAGGTGAAGGTAACAGCTGTCATGTGCCTGCTCACCACGGGCACCTTCCAGAGACCAACAGGGGACACCACAGGCATAACCCAGTTGGCCACATCATGACTCCTCACACAATTCCTCAATGCCCTTCTGCCACATGCTGCAGAATACATCCACTTTCCTCAATGCCCTTCTGCCACATGCTGCGGAATACATGCACTTCCCCAGCACACAGGCAGAGTGTACAGCAACCATGCAGGAGTTCCATAAGGTAGCACGGATGCCTGGCATACTAGGGGCCATTGACTGCACCCATGTGGGCATCTGCATGCCACCTGGCACAGAGGGGGTAGCATATGTGAACAGAAAGGGCTACCCCAGTATCAACTGCCAGGTGGTGTGCGATGCCAGGAGGCACATAACCAATGTCTGTTCCACACACCCTGGGGGTGCACATGACTCCTTCATCTGGCACAGCTCAGCACTGTGCCACAGGTTTGAGAGTGGGGATATCCCCACGGGCCACCTAGTGGGTGAGTATGGCAAGCCCATGGGCAGCTGGGTACAGCAGGGCATGGGAGGGGGCGAGCAGGGGAGGTGCACTGGCAGAAGTACCAGGGATGGGCAAGGGGCACAGAGACAGAGGACACCAGGCTAACATATCATTGTCCACACAGGTGACAGTGACTACCCACTCAGGCCCTGGCTGTTCACCCCCTACCGGTGCCCGTTGTCCCCAGCAGAGGACCAGTACAATGAGGCACACGTCAGCACATGGAACATCATTGAGCGTGTGTTCGGGATACTGAAGGCACATTTCCATTGCCTAGACAGGTCCAGTGGTGCCATACAGTACAGCCCCTCGAAGGCCTGCGGCCTATTCCTGGCCTGCTGCATACTGCACAACATGGCCACTGACCGTGGGATAGCTGTCATGGCTGAAGAGCGGGACAGCAGTGGGGACGACATGGGCAATGGGCTGGGGGTGGTGGGCAGCCCCCCACGGGTGAAGGGATCCCTGGCTCCAGAGAATGGCATGCCAGCATCGCAACACAATCGCACATGAGCACTACAGCGCATGCAGGTAGATGGACAAACCCCCATGCACAGAACAGACACAGTAGCACAGCTCACAGGCATGCATGGGCATGGCCATGGGCATGCACACACAGGCGTGGGGCAGGGGTGGGGGGGGCCATGCCACATAGCCACACACGACACCACACAGCACTGCACATCATCAAACACACACACACACACACACACTGGCACCCGCAGTCACACGCCCAAGCACTAACACATGGCATGGATCAGATGCAGGGTGCCGGTGCACAGGTGCAACCAGTGCTGTGCTGCCATCATCATGCACACGCCACATGGGCCAGCGGCCGGGCAGGTGCGCACATGGGCAGCATGTGGTGTGACACACAGATGCCACGACTGTGTCATGCACACACTCACACACACACACATATTGCCCAGGTGTACACAGGGCGGTGGCAGCAGACAGCAGACAGGGTGGTGCGCACATCAGGTCCGCCGTGCGGACACACAGCCATAACGGACACAGGGTGGCTGCGCTGTGGCCACTCGGCAGCCACAGCTGCTCAACTGCCATGGGGGGGGGTCTGTGACTACCCCCCAGAGGTTGAACTGTGAGACCACAACCGGGTCCTCGCAGGGGTCTGCAGGCCCCCAAATAGGCCTGCCCCAAGCATGCCTGGGATGCCCACAGCAGAGCCTGGCATCGACACTGAGGGAGTTGCCCAACGCTGGGTCTGTTGGGTGGACATTGCACTCCGCAGTGTCTGTGGCAGGTGGCCACGCCCCGTGGCAGCCAGTGGTGCAAGGCCAACAGTGATCGCATTGGCTATGTAGTCCAGGGCTAAGGTGGTGTCCCCCCGCAGCTGCTGTATGGCCTCCAGGACCTGCGCAGTGCCCCTCTCGCACTGTTTGGCTGCCTGGTGCACCTCTGCACAGAAAACATGCACCCCAGCTATCAGCAGCACCTGTTGCTCCACAGAGGCCCACAGCAATCGGGTGTGCTCAGTCAAGGGGTCAGTGCCCAGGGGTGCATGGGCATGTTGCCGTCCCAACGGTGGCGTACAACCACGCTGCACAGACCCCCACTCACATGGGTGCTGCAAAGTGGGGTCCCCATGGGGTTGGTCATTCTCAGGTGCACCAGCGGCGGACACTGTGCCCAGCCACCCAACGTCCCCAGCCAACTGCTGCTGCTGCCCCTCCAGCCCCTGTGCACTGACCATCGCCTGGGTGGTTGCATCACCACCACCACCCAGCACCACTGTGCCTGTGCACACAGCTATACCAGGGGCAGCAGCGGGCAGCTGTTCCACCACCAACAGACCACCGGCCACACTGCCAGTGATGGTGGATGGTATGGACAAGACCCCCGCTGTCCAGGATCATGGTCATGTCATCATCGGTGTCGGACCCCACCCCAATCTGTGTCTCTGCACATAGCTTGCCATAGCTGGCATCTTGCTGGAACACAGCCAGGGCCTTGTCCACCACCATGCCCAGGTTATCCGGCTGGATAGCGGTGGTGAGCTGCAGCTGATCAGACCCCCGGATGCCCGTGGAGGTGGTAGGCTGGTCCTCCAGAGCTGGGCCTGCCCCCATGGCAGCCGCAGGTGCCTCTGCCACTGCATGCTGGTGAGCCAGTGCTGTAAGGGAACACAGATGCGTTAGTGTCGCCGTACCAGCAGCTCCCCCCATACCTACCATGCAGTGATGGGTTCTCTCCAGTCTGGAAGCCACCGCCCGGCACACCCTCAACTGTGCTGCACCACATGGTGGCCACCACCAGCTCCTCCTGCGCCGTCAGCTGTGGCACAGCAGCCTGGCCCCCATCAGTGGCCAACCTGGCAGCCCATATGGCCATCACGTTCTCCTTAATCCGGTGTTTGTCGGTGCCCACCTTCTTCTTGCATTCCTGTGCAGATCACTGGTGGCTGCCCTGCTGGTTCACGGCCACTGCCTCCTCCACCCAGGCTGTGGCTCTGGCCTGGGGTGTGCCAGTAGTGCCACTAAGCAATGGCTCCCTGTCAAGATATGCCTCGAACAGGGCATCGGCCTCTGCCTTTGTAAAGTTGGACCTGCGGGCAGGCCCACGCTCCTCACTCTCCTCATGCTCAGACATGTTGCTTCCTGTGGACATGGACATGTGGTTACTGGCTGCAGCAGCCCACCCCATTCATCCTGCTGTGCTGACTGTCCCCACGGCAGGCGCAACTTACCTCAGAAGGTTGCAATACCGGTCCATGGCCTGTGCTGTTGTGTGGGGCCTTTATAGCGCATCGCATGCAAATGAGCTATTGCTCAACAGTAATGACATGCAAATATCCCCATTGCACCATGGATAGGCTGATGAGCTCATTTGCATGTGACAGCTGAATATCGCGCTCTTGCGCCATGTGCAATGGACTTGCTCCGGCGCATGTCATGGCGCAATGCCGTGACATGCACAGTGTACCCTCATCAACATGCATGCGCTGTAGCCTGTGCTACCATCTTTTGCGCAACATACACTAGAAGTACTATTGGGGCCATGGCACCTACTGTGCCATGGGACCTGTGGTGCCCGAGCACTACTGGGCCTATGGTGCTTGGGTGCCATTGGGCCTATGGCATTTGGGCACTATCAGGCCTATGGCGCTCAGGTTCTATCGGGCCTATGGCGTTCAGGTGTCACTGGGCCTATGGCGCTCGGGTGCTAGCGGCCCTGTGGCGCCACGCTTATCAGGCCTGCTGGGGCCTAAGTGTGGTGCTGTATGGCCCTATTGCACACTATGCATCATGGGCCCTATAGCTCACATCGCACATTGCGTGTGCTACCCTCTGACCTCTGCCCTTCCCTATGCCCCTTGGGACTCCTGCCACACGTGCCGGTTTGGCCATGCCCATGTCACGCATCTCTGAGAAGGCACGATTGCTGGAGGCCGTGCAACTGTCCAAGAGGCATGCATCCCGTGTACGTTGTGCACATGAGCTACCGAGCACCATTTTGCTTCTGTATTTTGCAGTAGCAGTATGGCACGCCATGCAGTGTGTGATGGGTGAGGAAATGGAGCCAGATGGAGCTGGTAAACCTGGTGGCCCAGGTGGAGCCCCATGCCACCAGCCTGTTTGGGCAGCAGCCCCTGCAGCAGCCCAGGACCGCGGTGTGGTAGGCCATTGCAGATGGGCTGGGCCAGGCAACAGGGGTGCAGTACACCAGAGAGCAGTGCTGCCACAGGTATGGTGACCTGGTGAGGAGGGACCTGGAGCGCACCAGTGTTGTTGTGTGGACCATGTATGGTGGTGACCTGCCCCTCAGTTGGTGGCTGTGCCTTGTGGCTGCCATGGGCTGGCTGTACAGGCTGTGTGGCATGTGTGCTGGGTGCCATGTGCCAGGGTGTGGCTTGCTGTGGTCCGGGAGGGTGGGGGCGTGCCAGCTGGCAGGGGGTGGCCAGCGGGGGCTCACCCTTGGATGTCGGTGCTGTCTGTGCCATGTGTCCACCACTCCGGTGCTGGGGGGGTGGCTGGCTATATGCCTGTGTTCCATGGGCAGTGGTCTCCTGTGGGCCAGCTGTGCATTCCTGCCAGTGTTCCCGGCCTGGATCCACCACCTCCCTTCACTGTCCCCCCCTCTTCCCCAGTGCCTAACTCCCTACTGTGCCTGTGGCTTGTCCTGCTGTGCCTTGGCACATCTTTCTCTGCCCCTTGCGCATTCCTGGTTGCGCTATGGCACATGTCTGGTTGCTCCCTGGCACACATCTGACTGTGTCATGGCGCATCCCTGCAATATTCAGCTGTGTTGCGCTGGTGCATGTCACAATGTGCAACCGTTGAATATCGCAGTCACTGCACCATTGCGCTGTTGACTTGCACTGTGCCGGGGTTGCGCCTGCCTGTGGTGCATTTCTGAATATCTGGCCCAGAATGCCCACAAGGCTGTGGTGCTCATGAACAAAAAGACATAGTAACACAGTAAATTCAGGCACTCACCACCACATATGATACTGACACTATGGTATACCCAAAAAAGGAGGACATTTATTACATATTTAAAATAGGAACGCAAGCACCCGCCTGGGGCTTAAATCTGGAAATGCATAAAAGGGAGGGGGGGAGCTCAAATGCAGCATATTATGGGAAATTCACACAACTAATGGATACTAAAAGATAGCACACCAAAAAAACAGAAATGAGGAGAGAAAAGTGGGAAGCAGAAAGACCCCACATGTGGGGATAATTGTAAGTCAGTTCTGAGCCGATTCCAATAAACATTAAGAGACAATCAGACTCATGTTTTTATCTATACTGCTATTGATAAAGTAAGCTCTAATACACTTCCTGATTTATTATATATACTGCTACTGCCATTATATATATGTGTTGTCCTAGTGGGTATGTTTTTTTAAAATGTGCTTATTTATATGGTTATTAAGTTTGGTGTTTTAATTAAGTAAGAAGCAATTTAGGTAACTGATGATGTCATGATAATGTAATTGTTTGCACTTGTATATAAAGCACTTGCACTTTGAATGCCCTAGCCTTTGAGAAAGGGTCCAGGACAGATCAGAAATGCGTCCGGTGAGCACTTGTGTTCCTATTTTAAATATATAATAAATGTCCTCCTTTTTTGAGTATACCACGGTGTCAGTATCATATGTGGTGGTGAGTGCCTGAATTTATTATGTCATTTTGTTTGTGAGCACCACAGCCTTGTGCACACTCTGTTTTCCAGTCTAGTATTGTAGGTAACTGTTTGAGGAAAATTCCATTACTTTTTCACACCAACGACTACCGATGAGGCATCCAGTCCAACTAAACCACCACCAGCTTAACACTCCACCAGAGGAGGAAGAGATGACTGTGGGCCCAAGCACCAGTTGAGTAATCCTTCCACCTTGTGAACTCCACGCTTTTTTTGTGTGTGTGTGGATAGCCTTGAGGACCCTGAATCTAACAGGTGAGACCCCTGATTTTTTTTGGACTCTCTGCAGTCAAGGAGCACTGGTCAAACTAAAAACGTTGGGCTCAACTCAAAGTTTGAGATAACAACATATAGCCTTGCATGCAGAAATGTGATCTCTGCCTTGTGTGCACAGCTTTTCAGATCCTTCAGACTTTTTTTAAATAGTAGAACTGTCAAGTAACTGTCATGTGTGGCTGCACTCTCCCTGCAACATACAATCATACTGGCAAAATAAAAAAAATTGAGGAAACAATAATCATTCAGTTGACTGGTATGCAGTGCCTACCAGGAATCATTTTAATCAAACAAATAATACTCACCTTATTTACAAAATTAAAGGAGATGGGGAAATAAACTGGCTTTATTACCAGTTTGACTAGGTTCCATATGAGAACCGCGAAGGAAAAAAAAAAAAACAACATAAAAACAGTGAGTCCAAAATAGCGAGTGCACATCCAGCGACTGCCAGTAAAGGTGATCAGTGCACCTCACTAAAACACTGCTGCACTGATTTTCTGTGGGGGGCTTCACCGCCCTGCCACCACCCAGAAATGAAATAACCATCACCAGCTAGCACGTAACTTGGGGACGGGAGAAACTCAGGAGGGCAGATAACATATTCAGACTTGTGGGAGGGAATGCAACTCGGAAGGGAGAAACTCAGGAGGGGAATACTTTATATTCTTACTTGGCGGGGCTGGCACAAAGCAGGCACAAAACTTTCAAGAAGAAAAAAAAGCAACACCAGATTTCAAGCCCAGGTATGGGCAAAGCTGCCACACACAGTGTCAGTGATGCTAACCTCTAGGCTACAGAGCCAGCATGGCTCTTAACTTGACAGTACCAACTACATGACTCTACTGTTTCCTCCCTACACTGCTGGAGGACACTACTTATCACTGATATACCCAGGCACTATCTAGACCATGTCACCAACAAAGCATTCATTACTTTGGGTTCGCTCATATTCCCTTACTGTTTTGTGTTCGCTGTCTTCACGGGATACCGTTTGACTGTATGTTGTGGGGGGCATGCAGTCACACATGACAGTTTTATTATTTAACAACAAATGGAGCAAATAATCTGAAAGGCTGTTTATTTTATCCCTGAAAACGTGCCTTGTGACAAGGGTGGGACAAATCAGTTAGTCAGGTGACCAAGGGCTAGCAAATCAATTGGTTTTGTTACCACATTTTGTAAGACACACAGTATAATGGACATAAACCTTTGCAGGTATGCACCCAAACAGCATTTTAATTATAGATCTGCAATGCATAGGAAACACCAGACCTGTGTGGCATGACTCTGGAGATGTACTTTGCCTACAAGTCATGGGGGGGGGGAGTAGGGATTAGGATTGCTATTTACAAATTTTAATATGTTGACCATTGATAAGGTACCATACCATTTATGTAAGGCCCTGTACCTGTAAGTTGTCCATCAGTCATGAGAGTAGGAGATGTGGTAGCATGAGTTGGAGTTACACATAAGAACCCTAATAGCACATTTCTAAACATTGTGGGCATTGTGTTTGCAGCCCTGAAAATGTATTTTTAACCTTTGTGTGGTTTGCTTTTTGTGCCATGGCAACCCTGATGAACATTAATGTAGTTTTTTGCCATAAATTTTTATATATATATATAATACACACACACACACACACACATATAGATAAAACTTACATAGTTTTTTGCAATGAATTTCCCTTCTTTTTGTGATAGTGGAGTCGTATCCTCATTCATCCCAAGGGAAGGATTTGTTTGCCAGCACAGGGCCATGCACTTCAGTGCAGCTATCAATGCAAAGAATTTGTGAGGCTGTCTGGGGGGCTACAGAAGTGCAGGGCCATCTGGGCCCTGTGCTCCATGTGGTTACACATGCAGATGTGCAGGGCCAAGAGTTCATCTGGGTACAGATGGACAAGGCCCTCTAGGCCCTGTGCTTCCATGCAGCTACTGATGCAGAGGCATAGAGCCCTCTGGGCAGTATGCCAAGAGAAAGTTCTCTTCACTCTATTTATTTATTTAAACGCTGGTAACCGGGAAAGGCACACTGAGCCAAGGCTCATTTCCAGGTGGTACCCAAGGAATGGGATGGGGAACTATATGGTTGCTTGTTTCCCCTGTAGTTAGTTTGTTTGTTTGTTTGTTTGTTTGTTTGTTTGTTTGTTTGTTTGTTGGAACATCAGTTTAACAACCTTTGAGCCAGAGGCTCATTTACAAAAGTACCTCATCACAGTGAGGACAAAACAGTGCAGGAAAACAAACAACCAAGCAGACAAAAGCATCTGAGAACAATTAGGAAGCAGCCAGAAAATGCAGGCATTTGTCAAACACAGTATACAAACAGGCTTACATGTGCACTTTACAGAGTAGACAATATACAGTAGTTACATGGAGATTGATTCAGTGGGAAGAATAAAGGTAAGGCTGGGTGGGAGGTATCAGAAGAGGAGGGTGGGGAAGATAGTAGCAAGTAAAGGTAGAGCTGGACAGAAGGTCAGAGAGCAGCTCAGTGAGCCTTGTCTGGGAGGATAGGAGTAGGCTTAGAGGCAGGTACAGCTGCGTGTTGAGAGCAGGTAATTTCTAAGACTAGTTTTGAAGTACGATAACGAGGCAGCATCAGTGACTCCGGCAGGGAGGGCATTATACCAACAGGGGGCTCTGTAGGGGTAAGCCCTTTGACCTTGCAAGGTTCTCACCCTCGGTATAACCAGTGCAGTTTTGTGGGATATACGGGTATGCACTGTAGGGTTAGCATGGTGGATAGTGGTTGACAGACCCGGTGGGGATAGCCCAAGAAGAGATTTTTTTGTTAGGAGGCAGTTTTGGTATTTGAGGCGTTCATCTAGGTTGAGTAGATTAGCCATGGTGTAAAGATGGCAAGTGTGGGTTAGACTAGGAGCCCCAGTTATGAGCCTGCAGGCCTTGTTTAAGGTGAGGCGGATCTTGTTCAGGGCAGTCTGGTCTGCTGCACCATACACAGGTAGGCCATAGTCTACCAGAGACAGAACAGAGGATGTGACTGCAAGTCGGAGGGCATCCGTGGGAGGCAGTTTTTGTGACGATAGAGGATACCCAGCCGAGAGTTAGAGGCTGAGGCAAGGGCAGAGATGTGGGCATGAAAAGAGAGGGCAGGATCAAAGGTTATACCTAGGTATTTATAAGAGTGAACTAGCTCAATAGGGAGTTTAGAGGTGGAGTGGATTGCGAGAGGATAGTTACTGGATTTATTTTGGGGGTGGGCAAAGAGCATGGTTTTGGTTTTCTTTAGATTAATTACGAGCCTGTGCTCAGTATACCAGGCTTCTGCGTCATTGTAGGATTCCTGCAGAGAATCCTGAAGTGAGATGGGATTACGGTCGGAGGCAAAGAGTACAGCATCATCTGCGTAAAGAAGGATTTTTCCAGTGCATACACTGGGCAGGGAGTTGAGAAAAAGGGAAAGAGCAAGGGCCCGAGAATAGAGCTCTGAGGGACTCCGGAGCGGATAGGGCAGGTGCTGGAAAGTTTCCGTTGATTTTCACATTTGAGCGGGCCGACAAGTAGCTGGAACACCAGGAAACAGGCCCAGTGTCAAAGCCTAAGTGACTAAGGGTAGCTAGCAGGAGGGTGGGAGACAGTATCAAAGGCTTTTGATAAGTCAATGAACACTGCACCTGCTAGGGAGCCAGAGTCCAGTGAGGTGTGAAGAGTTAGAGAACTCCAGGAGGGCAGTATTGGTGTGGCCTGCTCTGAAACCATGTTGTTCTGGGCAGAGGATGCTATATTTATTGAGGTATTCAGAGATTTGGGTGGCCACAATTTTTTCTAAGGCCTTAGAGAGAGGAGAGGAGAGAGGATTGAGATAGGTCGATAATTGCTAGGGAGGGTGCTATCACCACCCTTGTGTATTGGGGTGACAGTAGCTATCTTCCAGGCAGAGGGGAATTTCCCTAGGCAGAGGAATTTGTTAAAGAGGCTGGTGATTGGTGAGAGAACCAGATCCAGAACCTGACGGAGAACTGGGATCAAGGGAGTCATTGCCAATTGTGTTACTCTTTAAGGCTTTGAGTAAGTAAGGTCTGACTTCCTGGGCAGTGACTCGGCGCAAGTAGAACAAGGGGTGTGGGAGAATAGGGACAGACCTGGAGGGAGGGGAGCAAAGAAATTATCAGGAGCACCGGCTAAGGTCTGTGAAAGAATTGTTGAGGTGGTTGGCAATAAGGACGGGTCTGAGGAGACCCAACCATTAATGTTGATAAGCAAAGGTGGGGGACGCGTGCCACCATTCAGCTGCTTAATGTTGTCCCAGAAAGTCCTAGCATTCCCTCTGAGGAAGTGAGGGAGGCTTGATAGTGCCATAAGCTTTGCTGCAGTGGCCCATGTACATTTGTTCCGGGCAGCAGCATAGGCCAGCCTGTCAGCTGGGCGGCCCGCTTCCGTGGCAATATGCCATAGATTGTCCCTGTGCTTAAGAAGTTGGCGCAGAGTGGGGGTAATCCATGGGGCATGCCTTACTTTGGACCGGCGTGCAGTAATGGGTGCAAAAATGTCACAAGCAGAGTTGAAGGTGTGAGTAAAGAAGGTAAGGGCTGTGTCAATATCCGAGGCGTTTAGTATAGGGGACCAGTCTATGAGGGCTAGGAGTTGCTTAAGGCCTTTCAGCCCACCAGGTCTAAGACGTCACCGAAGGATAGTTTGTGCTGTGGGTTTGGGCAGGGAGGTTGACCAATAAAAGAGAACTGGGGAGTGGTCACTAAGGCAGTCCGGGAGGATAGTTAGCACTTCATGGTCTCTCCTAAGGCTGGGAGCGGTGCTGCACAACAGTGCTTTGCCCCCAGCCTCAGCCAATCCAGCTGGCTCACTGAGCTCACCCTAGAACTCAGCTAACTGTCATGGGATTGCAACACACTATCCACTGGGCCAAAGACCTGCCCTGGACACAACATTTCTTCATAACTTTTTTCATTAGGACCCAACATTTTCAACATAGTGTTTTTATGACCCCCGCCCCCCCCTTCTCAAGATGACAGGTGTCATTTAAAGTACAAGCTGAAACACCATTTCATACCACAATACCAGCATGGCTTGCAGTATTGCCTAGAGGCTAGATTAACAAGCTGTGAATGAGCTTGGTACATCCAGCAGACCTGGGTTTGATTCCTACAACCTCGACTTGCATACTGTGTGACTGAGAAAGTCATTTAACTGTGCCACGGTCGCCCCTGTAAACTGGCCTTTTGACTTAGTGGGTCTTAACCAGTTACCAAAAAAAGAATAAGTGTGAAAACATGTTTTGGACAGTATTTGAAAAACACCTGTTAAGTTCATGAGGTGGTGCGAGAAAATGGCTATGTTGAAAATTTGGGGGCAAAATATTAAATATTTTCCAAAGTTGTGAGTGAATGTTGAAAAATCTCAATGTTTACTCACAACCTGGTCATTTTAATATTTTTTCACTAAATTTTCAACATAATTTTCTTATTACCTCAAATCCCGTCGAAAAGTGATTTTGTTAAATTACTGCAAAATCACCTTTCAGCATGGATTTGAAAAATGCCCTCTCCCTTGTTCATAAGGTGGGGTCCCAAAAAGGCTGTGTTAAACATTTGGTGCAAAAGTATTTTAAAATGTTCATGTAATTGTTACAGAGCAGTTTAATGTACTTTGTTTGCTTTCAGTTGGAGGTGAAACTCTGCAGAGGGAGGCAGTCAGCTGGAGCTAGAAGAGAAGTACTTTCTCTGTGCTGTTTTTTTTTCTTTTAGGATTCAGGTAGCATTTAGTGAGATTGCAATGTGTGCGGTGTGATTTTAAACAGTGAAACTGCAAAACAAATTATTTTTTTCTTGGCTGGGAGGAGGGGGGCATTAAACTGAGTGAGGGAGAGGTTGGGAAATACACAGGAGGGGAAGGGGTTGTCACGTGACTCGGACCAGCCAATAGCGGGGCTGGGATCCATTTGTATTTCAAAGGAGACCAAGCAACCCCGAAGCTTGATCGACCCTGAAGCTTGATCAACCCCGAAGCTTGAGTGCCATGAAGGAGGAGTGTAGCATCTTGAGTAGCGTCTGCAGGGCATCAGCAAGGAGGACAGCAGGCAGCAGGCCACACTGGTAGACAGGGAAGAGCATAACTGGGAGGGCCACATATTTCCTGTACAGACATGGGAAGTCCAATGTGGGGGAAGGGTTCCATGGAGTGGGGTAGGACCAGGATAAGGGAGGAGAGGATGTGCAGGGGCAGTCAAAAAGGGTGGGCGATGGAAAGGATTATTTTTTGCCAAGGATGTGGAGCAGCCATATTCCTGGCAGTGGCTTGGAGGGCAGGGGGTTGTAGGGTGTGTTGGCAGGTGGACCAGCTCAGACAGGAAATAGGGTGGTTGAGGAGGGAACTGGAGGCATGGAGGAGACAGAATAGGGGGGGAACACAGCCAGGATGGGAAACTAATGAAGTATGCAAAAGAGCTCAAAACAGGCAAAAATAAGGGGGGACTTGGTGGGACAGCAGGAGAGCCACACAAGCGGGTGCAGTCAAGGGAAGGAAGTGATGACTGGAGGAGGGTCAGGCACAGGAGCATGACTAAGACTAGGTCGGAGCAAAGATATCAGCCTGTGGGAAGGGGAACTGGACTCATTCAAGGAAAGGAGATTAGCACTGCAAACAGATTCTCAGGGTTGAATAGTTCAGAAGACCAGGTAGCAGAAAGGAGGGAAGCTACAGTGAAGGAGCAGGGAGAGGACACTACAGGGGAAAAGGTGTTCAGTGGGAAGACAGTAGGCAGTACACCAAGAAGACACATTGGCAAGGGGGGGCAGCGAGGTGATGGTGATGGTGATGCAGTCTCTCCAGAGGGATAGAAGGAGCAAGGAGACAGGAGGAAGGGGGAAGTGGCAGGCAGCCCAGGGAAGGCTAAGGATATTGAGAGGAGGGAAGTCTGAGTGGGGGATGGCCACATTTCAGGGAAGACACTGGGAAGTAATAGTAGAGGAGGTGGCGGCGCAGTGGACGGCGCAACAATTCAGTGCAAAGGGGAGGTTCCACAGATGGAAAATAGTTCGGAGGTGGAGGTCAGTAGCCCAGTCATAGTTGTGAGAGGGGAGAGGACAGGGCAAAGGTTAGGGGAGGCAAAGGGGGCCTGAGACAGGGGGATGAGAAGGCCTCACAAGTTGGGGGGGCCGGGGAGTGAGGGGCAACAAGAGGGTGAGCAGGAAAAGCATCAGAGAGTCATAATTCTAGGGGATTCTATACTTTTAAGGTGGGGGGTGCCAGAAAAAGTAATATCTGGGTAGAGTGCATGCCAGGCACAACAGCGAGTAGAGTGAGGCAGCATAGGGCAGATATGTGGGGAAGGTGGGGGGGAGGTAGCCACACATTGTGGTACACCTGTGAACCAATTATCTGGAAGGGAGAAGCATAGAGGAGGTACAAGAAGCTTCAGGGAAGTGGGAAAACCTTTTCAGCAAAGAGGGAACAACAGTAGCCTTCTCAGAAGTTCTGCCAGTGCCAAGGGCCAGTACAGGCAGGAAGAGAAGAATCAGTGACTTCAACAAGTGGCTGAGGGAATGGTGTGGGACCAATGGGTATGGATTGGTGGGGGACTGGGGTAGCACATGGGAGAACACAGATCTTTATGCAAGGGATAGGTTGCACCTCAGCAGAGCAGGTTCACAGGTGTTGAAGCAGAAGCTGGGGGATTTCGTCAACGAGAGGTATCATTTAAACTAGCTGGGGGGGGCATTGGAACTGGAAATCACCAGGAGAGGGGGTCCCATGGACCTCCCCCCACCACAAGGATAGATATGACCTAAGGTGAAATAGGGGTTGGAGTAAAGGGTAAGGAAGCAGGAAGGATAGGTACAGCATGGAGAATGGTTTCACTAAATGCTAGGAGCCTAGGGAACAAGTTGGCAGAGTTGCAGGCATTGATGACAGAGGGAGAGGTGGACACAGCTGCCATTACTGAGATGTGGGAAACCAAGTACCATGACTGGGACCTAACCATCCCAGGGCACAAACTTTGTTCCAGAGGGATAGAGATAAAGGGAAGGCTGGAGGGGTTGCCATTTACATAAGGGAAGGGATCACATGTAATAGGGAGGAAGGTGAGGAGGGCAGGTCAGAAGTAATCTGGATGCAACTACACAGGCAGAAAGGGACCAAGATCTGTCTGGGACTTGTTTATAGACCTCTGGCCCAGAAGGAGGACATTGACAGGGAACTGGGGAGCAGATAAGGAGGCTTAGTGGCAAAGAGAGCACAGTTGGGGGGGTACTTTAATCTACATGGGGTGGATTGGAGCATCCCAGCAACCAATAGCGCCAGGGAGTAGATCCTCCTGGAAGCATTCCAGGATGGCTTCCTTACCCAGAGGGTAATGGAGCCAATGAGAGAGGGGAATATTCTAGACCTGGTACTGGAAGATAGGGAACAGGTCAGGGATGTAAGGGTGGAGGAACCTCTGGCAAGCAGTGACCACTTCACAGTATGGTTTTCAATCAACCTGGGTAGGGAAGTAGCCACTACAAAAACTAGGGTCCTGGACTTCAAAAGGGCAGACTTTGGCAGGATGGGAAACATACTGGAAAGTCATATGGCAAGCATCCGCCCAGAAATGGACATGGAACAAAAATGGGTAGTCATCAAGACAGGACTGACTGAAGTCACTAAAACTTGTGTCAAGAGCCAGAGCAAGAAAGCCAGGACCAAGTAACCTAGTTGGATGAGTAGAGAGGTAGTGGAGAAGGTGAGGGAAAAGAGGAATGCATTTTGGACCTACAAGCTGTCCAATAGGACAGAAGACAAAGAAGAATATGTGAAGAAATCCAGAGAAGTGAGTAGAGTGGTAAGGGCAGCAAAGGCAGCTGGGGAACGGAGGTTAGTGCAGGGGATCAAAGGAGGAGAAAAGGATTTCTTCAGATATATCAGAAAGAAGAGGAAGAGCAAGGATCACATTGTTAGGATCAGGAGGAGAAGTGGGTGGGTAAAAAAGGGGGATGAGCAGGCAGAAGTACTTAATGAATACTTCTGTTCAGTCTTCACCAAGGAGAGGGATGGGCTCATACCTGAGAGGAAGGGTGAGGTGGGAGAGGGTGGAGGAGAAGCAATCACAGATGGGGAAATCATGGTGGAAAGGGTGAGGGAGGGCCTTAAGTTCCTGAAAGTGGACAAGGCACCTGGCCCAGACGGAGAGTTGGCAGAGGTACTGGCAGGGCCATTGGCGGACCCATTCAAAACCTCTCTGAACTCAGGGTGCATACCCAGGGACTGGAGAGAAGCACATGTGGCACCTCTCCATAAGAGTGGTCCCAAGGACGAACCGGGAAACTACAGACCAGTGAGCCTTACTGCAATTGTGGGAAAACTGATGGAGACAATACTCAAGGAAAGACTAGTGCAATTTCTTTTTTTTTTTTTTATAACTTCATGTTTATTAAATATCAGATATTGCTTACAGTTCTAGTTTACTGCTTATACAGTTCTGTCATCTGATTGGCACACAGTTCTTAACAGTAATACAAATGCATATTGTTCTAGCCAAATCTGAATAAACAGTATAAAGGTAACTTATTCAACTTCCATGTTTTCCCCAAGGTGATAACTCTCCTTGCTATCTTAATCTCCAGGAAAATACAGTTGTAACTCAAAGTCAAATATATATATATATATATATATATATATATATATATATATATATATAATGAAAAAAAGAAAACAGGCATAAACTCATATCCTCTATCAATAATCGTCTAGACTGTAAACTCTGGTCACCTAACTTATCATGGGGTATCTACTAGCCCTTACAGATATTGGTGCCAAGGGGACCAAGTCTGTATAAAATTCTCATTTTGCAATCTCAAGGTACAGGTAATCTGTTCCATAGCTTCTAATTGTGTCATTCTGAACACCCAGTTCTGCACTGTGGGAGGGAGTGGAGATAACCATCTTGATGTGATGCACTTCAGTGCTGCAACCCTCATTATATGAGCTAATTTAGTCAACCGCCTGGATCCATATAGTAGGGTCAGAAAGCCCAGTATCAGATCTGACCCAGTAAAGAGGATTTGTAGGCCCATGATGTTTTGTAACAGGGTATGTATTTCCCTCCAGAATGCCAAAATGTTGTTGCAGTCCCAAAACATATGTGACTGCATTCCTATATCTCCGCATCCCCTCAGCACAGATCAGACTGGTGATGTCCAAAGTGTTTTACTGTGGTGGGAGTGAAAAAGTATCTAAGTATAACTTTCCAGTGGAACTCTCACCAGGTTGGAGAACTGGTTACAGGCCATCCTCTACTCAATCTCCTGTCCCAGTTAAACTGAGATATGGGGATTGCTAATTCAGCTTCACATTTTTGTTTTACCTTTTCTAACCCTGAAAGGTTATTATTGAGTAGTATTTTATATAACTGCGAAAGACGGTGGGTGTTTCCTTTAATTGTGGTGGTAAAATAGAAAACCTTTTCAAGTTCTGTTCTGTCTCTTCTGAGCATTTGCATCCTGTTAGAAGATAGTATGTAATGAAGGACCTGAAGATATCTAAAATGGTCTTCCTTGCGAAGTTGAAATTTTTTAATTAACTGTGCAAAGGACAGACAAACTCCATTGTCTGTACACTGTATGAATGTAGAGAGCCAGTGGGTGGCCCAGACCCGGAAACCAGGACCAGATCAAGGTGGGGCAAAGGAAGGTTTGAACCTGATCAAAGAAAGGGGACCTGGGCCTTCAGGGGTGTGAGTGAGCTTTCTAAGTTTTCTCAAGATGGCAAGGGAGTGGGTGGCCCAAGGATTCACCAGAGAACCCTGAATACCTAATGGGATACTGTTGGTAGGTAAGGTCCAAAGTGCCCAGCCCTTAAGAGATTCTTCCTCAAGAGGGTACCAGCCTGAATCTTCTATGCGTGTGGCCTAAGTACATAGTTGAGCCCCTCTAGCTGCCACAAAGTATAGAAAAAAATGTGGAAGCACCAAGCCACCTTTTTCCGGGGGGGTTTGTAATATGGACCTGGCTTATCTAGGATGTTGATTGTTCCAAGGGAGCCTCTGTGTCTCTTTCTCAAGTACAGTCCAAAAATCTGTAGGGGGTTGCAGAGGAAGGGTCTGAAATAGACAAAGAAGCCTTGGTAAGGCATTCATTTTCAGAGTCTGTGTTCTCTCATTAAGTGTGAGGGGTAACATCCGCCATCTGGCTATGTCAGCCTGAAGGTTTTTAAATAATTTTAAATAGTTTTTTTTTGTAAAGTCGAGTAAGGTCTGCGGATACATTGATACTGAGGTAACGGATAATGTTTTTGTGAGCCCATGCAAAAGGGAAGGATATCTTAAATTCCCGGGAGGGGGTTCCACTTAGGAAGAGAGCTTCAGACTTACTAAGATTAATTTTATACCCCGCCAGGGTGCCATATTCTTCTAACATTCTAAGGAGACAGAAGTCTGTGGGACAGAAGTTTGTGGTTCTGAAATAAAGAACAGGGAGTCATCCGCATATAATGCAATCTTTTGAATGTGGCCCTCCACCTTTACCCCTTTTATATGGGGCTGTGCTCTTATCTCCACCGCCAATGGCTCAAGGGTTAGAGCGAAGAGCAGTGGGGAGAGGGGGGTCAGCCCTGTCTTGTGCACCTCAAGAGAGGAAACCTATCAGAGATGGCTGTTCACCTTGATTCTAGCCTCTGGAGCATTGTAAAGTGCCTTGATGGTAGCTACAAATTTGTCCCCTAAACCGAACCGTTTCAGGGTTTCCTCTAAAAATAGCCAGTCCACCCTGTCGAAAGCCTTTTCTGCATCCATGCTGATGGCTGATTGAAAGTGTTTGATAGACTTTTGGGCAGAGACTACATTTAATAAGTGACATATGTTATCCTGTAGGTAACGGCGCCAGAGATAAAACCTGTCTGGTCTTTGTTTACCAAGGCTCTGACTACTTCCTGTAAACGATCTGCCATAATCCCTGTAAAGATCTTTAAGTCTACTAGGAGCAAAGATATAGGTCGATAAGACCTACAATCTTCCGGGTCTTTGCCCGGTTTGAGTATGACCGAAATATGGGCCTGGTTCCAAGATCTTGGGGCCGCTCCCTTCCCTCCCAATAGCTCATTAAAAAAAACTCTAGTGGAGACAACAAAAGATCCGTAAACTCTTTATAAAATTCCACCACATAGCCATCCATTCCTGGGGTCTTCCCATTTTTAAGCTGCTTCATTTTCTGGTTAATCTCTGTTTTAGAGATAGGGGACTCTAGTTCTAATTTCAGTGTCTCAGTTAATTTGGGGAGATGGAGTTTGTTCAGGTAGGAGAGGATTTTCTCTTGATGACAGGGGCCTCTTTCTGCCTGGTGAAGGGATTCGTAATATTTCTGTAACTGAGCGGTAATGAGGGTGGGGGATGAAGTTATGGTATTGGTGTCTATAGTTCGTAACTTTAGCACTGCCCTACAGGATCTTTCTTTTTGTAGCTGCCAGGCTAACAATTTCCCAGCCCTATTGCCCTGTTCATAATATTTTTGTTTGGCATATCGAAGCTGTCCTTCGATCTGCATATCTAGAATTTTGTTGAGTTTTAATTTGTTTGTCCAGCTCTAGTTTGGTGGGATGGTCTAGTGTCGCCTGATGGGCCTATTCGAGCAGGGAGATTTTCTGTTCTATTTCACAGTGGTCTTTGATCCTGGATTTCTCATACCAGGAAGGATATTTAATGATGGCCCCCCCCCTTAAATAGTATTTAAGGGCGTCCCATCTGACACCTGCCTCCGTATCTTCTGGAGGGTTAAAGGCCAGAAATCCTTCACTGATTTCTGAATTAAATCTTTAAAATCATTATGGGTCAGCAGGCTAACATTTAATCGCCATATAGACTCTGGGGGTCTGGGGGATAGTTCTATATCTAAAGAGATTAAGAAACGAGCTGATAGACAGATATTCCCTATATCAGCTCTGTTAAGGTATTGTAGGGTATTAGACGAAATTAAGAAGAAATCAATTCTGGAGTGCATTTTGTACTTAGGCGAATAGTATGTGTAATCTCTTCCCCTTGGGCCAGCGAATCTCCAAGCCTCTACCAATGACAGCTCTGAACACAACCTGGAGATGGCTCTACTGACTCGGGCTGGACCCTTGGATTTGGAGCCAACCCTATCAAGATGTAAGTCCATTACAGAGTTGAAGTCTCCCCCTATAATTATAATACTGTGGGGGTCTGAAACCGAGTCTGAGATAACCTTTTTTTTTTTTTTTTAAAAGTACCCTTTCTTGTTCTTCATTCGGGGTGTATAGGTTTAAGAAGGTGCAACTGTGACCCCTATATTCTCCTCTAAGTCTCACATACCTGCCCTCTGGGTCAGAGTCCACATATGAGACCGAGAGGGTGGCGTCCCTTCAAATTAATATGGCCACTCCCCTCCTATTAGATTGTTGTTGATACTCCACTACAAATACTTCCCCCACCCAGCTTCTATGCAGTTTTTTTGTGCTCTGCCACACTCAAGTGCGTCTCCTGTAGAAATGCTGTAACGGCATATTGTCTTTGCAATTCTGAATAATTCATGACCTTTTAACAGGGTTGTTAACCCCCCTCGCATTCCAGGAAACTATTTTTAAGTCAGCCATATTAAATTCTTAATCATACGTCGTACTGTCCGAGGATATCTAAGAGCCTGTGGTAACAATTTGAACAATAAAAAGTGGAAATAAAAAGCCATAAACATTATAAAACCATTTACAAACTGCCATTTATATAGCAAGTCAAGCATTTGTGGTACTTCAAAATGTATTTATACGCTATTCCACACCTCTGGAGCACTTCTACAAGGTGGGGTAGGAGTCTATTTCTCTAGCCTCTCCACCAGAACAAATCCACTAAAATGTAGAGTGTCCCAGCTGGGTTGTTACGGGTCACCTTGGGAATCAGAAACAGTCCATATCCAAGATCCAACCCAATACATGTAAATGTTCATCTCTGTGGGGTGAAAAGAGGGAAGGCCCGCGGACCACCCCACCCCCAACCCCCACCCCCGGCGAGTAAGGAACGAGCCCCAAGGAGCAGGAGAAAGCTTGGGAAGGAAACCAGCTGTTTCTGGTTTCTAGTTTGTGGTAAGATTACCTCAGACCGAGGTGGTGTGGCCGTCTGACTTGTGAGGTATGGCCACATATCAGTCCCTGCCAAGTGGTCTGCCTCCACCCATCATGCCCCCAGCCACAATCCTCAGGACACACTTCGTTCACCTTGAATTTAAACCTCTATGCAAGGTATTTAGAAGAGGGGTGTTACTGCAGTTAAACTTTCTTGGGTTGTGTCAGAACTGGGTAATGATACCCTAGGGCAGTGAAAGTCCAAGCTGTTCAAAATCTGGGGAGGTGTCGTGAGGCGCCTCCTGGAACCTCGACTCCACCTCCTTTTCTATTATTTTATGTTCTGGATATTTCAGCCCAAAATAGAAAGTCGTGTCTTTAAAGTGGCCCCCGTAGTGCCTCATATGTAAGCAGCTTCCACTCATAGCCACATCTCCCTCTGTTGACCGGTTTTAGTGTGTCTATGCAGAGAGCCAGGCCCAAAGCCGCAGGAATGGAGTCTAAACCTCCAGCTAGGGTTGTCAGGCATATCCTGGTTTGAAACTGTACGGTATAGACACCGTGACAGAGTTTCCAAACCGAAAATCACAGTTCACGTAAACCGCTGTGTGTGCCAATCAATTAATGCTTCCTGTAGTGTGGAAGAGGCGCAGACGGCAGTACAGGGCAGCAGTATGCCCTTTGAAAAGCTTTTATTTTTTGGATTCAGTTGGTGCAGATAGAGGGAACTCAGCCAATCCCCTTCCACCTTCTAAAAAGTGGGCATTCTTCAGTGTGATCTGCGTGCGGGCTTCACGTGCAGAGGGAGAGAAATCCAGAAGGAGCAGCGAGGACAGAGGAGAAAGTTTGCGACCAGGAGAGCACTAGTGAAGCGCGGGTACTAAATTTAGGCCCATTGATCGCACGGAGGCAATTTTTGTAGTCCGACTGATGGACCCCCTAGGTCCCAACCGAGTAGTTGATCCCCGAATCCCCGATCGCCTCCCCTGTGTCCCCGAGTCCCTCCCCAAGCCCCCAGGCCACACGAGAGTTGGAGAGACAGAATGAGAACCTGGGCCAGCCGATGGTGGAGAGAGTCAACGAGGAGAGGACTGTAGGAGCCTGAGGCTACCATGCTCCTACCCAGGCCAGTTCTTCTTTTTTATCTATACAAAAGTGGGGTGGTGGGGTGGGTAAAACAGCCACAGGTGGAGGGCTGGAGGCACATGGGTGGCTGCAGTGGCACTAACTGAGGAGGAGTTGGGGAATGGGGGACTTTTTATAATTTATCTATTGCTAATTGCTGACTTGCTGTTCTGTTTTGCTGTCCTGTATGATTATGAGTAACTTAAAGTGCATCCTTCCGAAATCCCTACTATCCATGTTGGGAAGGGAATGTTGATTGTTGAACAAAGTGTAACTGTGTAAACTTGTAATGTGACTGAGTCGAGCCCCAGACGAGGACTTAAGTTAATACTGAGATTAGGTGGGATTGTGGGGGGGGGATAATATTTGAAGTTGGACAGTGATGGGGTGGAATGATGGAATCAGATGGTGGATCCTTGGTGGGGGTTGGCAGGGAAAGGAAAACCTGGCCTAATTTAAATGTGAGGGATTATATTTATTATTGCCTGATTGAATTTTGAAAAACAGGAGCAGGCACACACGTCACTATCTAAATCAGTGTAGTAAATCACTGAGTGGCTGGCATCATTCATGAATGCAGGATCAGGGAGGGAGTTAGAGTTGGATGGATCGGATTTGATTTGGGAGTGGGTGGGGGCTGAAAAACTGAATGGATCCAGTCCAGTTGGTGGAAATGGGAATTGGGAAACCTGGTCTGACATCGAATTGAAAAAAAAAAAAAATGCTTTCCCAAGGTTGCCATGCCAGCTGCCCACTAGTGCTCACTGTCTGCCTGCCCATAGAGAGAATGGCTGACTGAGATTACAATAGAAAACGATGCATGGCAATTGGCACTGGCAGTGGCTGGGCACTATTGTGTGACTGGAGTGTGGAGTTGACCTGAACTGTGAATGGTATTGGCAATTGGAAGGCATTGGCTGGTCGGGGTGCTGGCAGCACTCACTGTCATCATGTGGCAGTGCGGCACTTTATCTAGTAGTTTTTTATTTTTTAAATGTCAGACTCACCATTACCACCAGTCAGACAGTCAAACTGAAGGTGGAGGGCAAGGCGACAGGCGAGCATTACAGGTTAAATAAAGCATGCAAGCTGAGCTGATGCATCATGCAGTTGCATAATTTGCACATATTCTTGCAGTTCACTCAGGTTGACTGACTCGAGTGACGAGTCACACAAGTAGTGCCCGGCTAAGCTCAGCTGCTCGCCACTGGCAGTGGCACAGGGGGCACAGGGGGCACTGGCAGACAGTTCAACGGCTGCTGTTTGTTTTGTTATGTGATTTATTTCATTGCCAATTAAGTCAGCCAGCCATCCTCCTCCCAGCATGCCAAGAACCAAGCCAGTGGTGGGGGCCTGGGCTAGTGTGGTGGTGGTGAGTGTGCGACTGTGCATGACTGCATGTCCCTGCCCGGTCATGGTCAGGTGACTCAGTCAAGTCGAATCATCAAGTCACCCCAGGTTTGGCGAGTGGGGAGGGGACCACATGCCGGTGTTGGTCACTGTCACTGTTGGTTTTGTTTGTGCCTGGTCACATCACATGAGTCCGAGGTCAGGTGGTCATAGGTCTGCTCACTCAGCAGTGGTAGGGGTACCCATTTGATTTGCCAGCTCAGCAGCAGTGAGTCAGTCAGTTTTTTAAGTAGCTGTAGCCTGTTGCCGGTCATCTCATCATCTCATCTATTTTGTTTCAATTTCATGAGCTGCTGAAAATTGTAATCTTTCTTATTGTTAAGTTACATAAGGTAGATAACCACCAGCAGGGCCGAAGTAATGGGGGGGTAAGTAGGGAAGTTGTCCGGGGCCCCGAGCTCAGGAGGGGCCCTCCTGAGGAGCTGGCATTACCTCTGTCATTGGCTGGTTTGGGAAACGGGGGCCCATTCCAAGTGACTTGTCCGAGGCCCCAGGATTCATAGCTGCAGCCCTGACCACCAGACTTGGTATTGTAATTGTAGGACTGGGAGTCGAAGAAATATCTATCTATCTAGCTTGAAATATGGCAGATGTGGAGTTGGTACTGTTATTGGAAGAGTTGCAGCAGCAGGAGGAAAGCCAGAATCAGAGTAGTAGTCAGAGCCAGACCTGGGACCTTGACCCAACTCAGCAGCAGCGTTCGATCCCCCCACCTCCTTCTCCTGTCTCTGAGTCTGAGACCCAGAAAGAGTCTGATCATGGGAAAGTGGATGAAAATTGTGAGCTTTTCCCGCCTAGAGAAAGGATAAAATCCACAGTGTGGACATACTTTGGTTACCAAAAAAATAGTGATGGTATCGTGCATGAGGATGGGAAGCCTATCTGCCGTACGTGCAAAACAAGAGTTGCAGCTCGTGGAGGGAACACTTCCAATTTGTTTACCCACCTGTGAGATTATCACCCACTTCAATACAGAGAAGCTCAGGTATATCAGCCCGGTTGGTTTCTTGACTTACATCACTGTGATTTTGAATTGAACTAACTAAATCATTATCAGTCGGATTCGTACTCAGGGAGAGAATAGAATAGTAAATGGATGGGGCCGAGCAGCCGGGCCACTGCTCAACTGCCCAGTGGTGCCCACTGCCACCCATGCCCACCCACTGCTCAGAGAGGGGCAACCAGGAGGGGGGAGGGGATGTAACTACTAGTACTAGCCTAGGTACAGAATACAAATTAGGGAAGGTCATCAGGGACCAGGGGACATGCGCTGTGCACCTGCATGGTGTACTTTGGGGGGGTGTCGTGGGGTCTGGGGTGCTGGGCTGCACTACCGGCTCTGGGTATTCAGGATCAGGAATTGGGATTTGGATCTCATCAGTTGGTGAAACTGATATACCAACTAGTTCATGGTTGGACCTGGATTATGATGGGAGCGGGAGGGGAAATGAGATCATGGTCTGTTCTGGGTGGGTGGGAGGCGGAGCAGGAGGCTGGGTCTGGGAGTGAGTGAGGGATGGCAATGGGACAGGACAGGGGAGGGCAGTAGGACACAAAGAGACAGGAGGAATCAGGATGAATGAATGACAGCAGCCAGCAGCACAGTCATTCTTTCTACAGCAAAGTTGGGACTTGGAGGGAGTGGGACCATCATGGGTGTAGTGGTAACAGCAGCTGCCTGCCCACTGGAGTGAGGATTAGGAAATGGGGGAGGACCCCCCTGTGTCCCCTACCAGTGTCACCTTACTACCACTTCACAGTAGTGCAGCAGTGCCGCTGCAATCCATGCCATGCATGCACACCTAGCGTGACATGATAACAGACAGACAGTGCAGTATTGATGTGTGAGTGGTAGAAAACACTGGTGGGGGACGGGTGTCCTCCTGTTTCCTATCATGACTGGCCATGGCCCACAGGCACGGGTCTGGCAGCCACGCTGCCTGCTACACCCGGGGGGGTCACTGTGGAAAGAATGATTGTTCTGTCCTTCCTTTTCCCTGGCCCTACTCGTCCCTCCTGTGTGTGTTGTTGTGTGACTGTCCTTCCTGATGAGTCCTCCGCCTCCACTGAGTGAAGTCATCAACTCGTACTGTGATGATGATGTCCCTCCTCTTGCTCCAGACAAGTCCTCCTGACTCCCAGCTATCCCTTCCTCAAACCATCCAAGATTCATCATTCCATGTCTGATGATTCAAGATTCCAAAATGAATCATCAAGACATCAAATGATGATTTTCTAATTCAGCTGCTAATGTTTAGTTATTGCCCACTCCACTGTTGCCCTTTCCTTGCCCATTTATGCCCATTGACCACCTTGCCCTGGCTGCCTGAGCCATTACTGTTTTGTGAAAGTGAAGTGAAGTCGTGACGTGACTCATAGAGAACTGTGATGCATACTCAGTGATAGTTTAGTTAGTTATCAATTTCTTTTTTGTTTTTTAATTTTAGAGTGGTGGAAGTGCTGCTACTAGTCCTGGATTAGGAGGACGGCCAAGTGGTGGTGGCAGCACTGGCAGTGGCGGGGGTCGTCGTCGTCAAGACGGTGCAAAACTAGATGCTAGCCAGCCAAGTTCTTGAAAGAGGGAAAAAATTTGATGCCAGTTCTAAGCAGGCCCAGGAACTTAATGCAGCAGTGGCTTACTTTTTGGCTAAAGACATGCTGCCATTCCACATAGTAGAAAAGCCTGGCTTCTGTAAATTGCTGCAGAAATGAAACCCTAAATATCACCTGCCATCCAGAGCTTATTTCACTGGTAAAGAGGTGCCGAAGTTATTCAATGAAGTAAAAAATGCAAGTTGAAAAATCATTGGTGGGTGCAACATGGTATGCTGCCACTACTGATATGTGGACTAGTCATGGCGGAGCTGGTGAGCCATACATGAGCTTAACAGTGCATTACATTACTTCTGATTGGAAAATCAAGGCTCACTATCTGGAGACCACATTTGTACCACAGGATCACAGTGCTGAAAATATAATTGAAATCTTCCAAGGCATGCTTGACAAGTGGAAAATCAGCAAAAACAAGCTAGCTGCTGTAACTACAGATAATGGAGCTAACATGAAGAAGGCGTTTAGGGAGCTGCTTACTGAGGTTACCTGGCTAAGTTGCTTTGACCATAACTTAAACTTGGGTATCGGAAAGGCTCTAAAGATCAGTAAAGTTGATGCTGCCATCAGAGCTTGCAGACATCTTGTGCAAGGTTTCAGCAGAAGCTGGAAGAAAAGACGAACTCTGAAAGCTAAGCAGGCAGACTTGGGTCTTCCTCAACACTCTCTGATTCATGATGTCGTCACACGGTGGGGCTCCACATACGACATGGTATCAAGATTTCTGCAGCAACAACAAGCAGTGTGCGCTGTTCTTGTATCTGACAGAAACACTTGGCACTTAATGCCTAAAGATACAGATGTCAGTATTCTTGAAGATGTAAGTCAGGTGCTTGGACCACTGAATGATTTCACAGACTCTCTTGGTGCTGATAAGCATGTCACGATGTCTGCCCTGAAACCAGTACTGCATCATCTTATGAATGACTTGTTGACACCCTTACCTGAAGACAGCACTCTGGAAAAAGCAAATGAAACTCACTATCAGAACTGATTTGGGTACCCGTTATTCGTGTGAATACAAACAAAAAATAATTGACATCTTCTGTTTCCTGGACCCAAGATTTAAAGCTTTTTTTAGCGATGACAAAGACTCTACAGTGGGCTTAATACATGAAGAGATCATGTTTAATTGCTACACTGATGATCACCTCTTGGACTGTGCCTCTGATGATGGCCCCTGGCCCCGCGGCCCCTGCCCATCCCATCTTCTTTCCGTAGTGCCTGTGCCACCAGTCCCACGACCCCCAAATATACCTGCTGGTCCTGCTAATGCCATTGCTGGCACTGGCAGTGGCACTGGCATCAATGTCAGTGGCGACAGTAATGTCACTGAGGAGCAGTCATTATTTTGTTCTGTGACTGAAGCTAATGAGGAGAAGCACCTGGAGCAGCAGCAGTTTACTGAAGAAGATTCTGGTTTGTCTCACAATCATCACTCTCGTGAATCTGATTCAGACTCAGAAATGAGACCACCACCTACTCCACGACAAGCACGACTGCTGGTGCCACCACCACCAACATCAACAGTACAGGGAAAGGGAAAGGGAAGGAAGAGGTCGAGGACAAGTTCAGGTTCATCATCATCATCTAGCTCTTCTGTATATGCCACAGGAGGCACAGTATCCAAATCTATATTCAGTCAGCAGCAAAACCCATGTCTTAGTCGTCTACCTCCTTCTACAGCAACGGCTGCAGTTGCACAGCAAGTGGTGGCAAAACCAAAAGGATTAGCTGACCTACTAAGGCAGATTACAGACAAACGATTGTCAGTGGAAGGGTGTAATGATGAGGACATCACACTGGACATCAAAGTCAAAAATGAAATCTTTCACTATTTAGCACTGCCGCGTCTGCACACAGATGGCGAACCATTACAGTGGTGGAGTGAACATGCCGCAGAACTGCCACTGTTGTCGAACTTAACAAGAAAATACCTATGCATTCCTGCAACAAGCATACCATCTGAGAGACTTTTCAGCTCCAGTGGTCAAATTCTCACACCATTTCATTCAAGACTATCCCCAGAGAAAGTTAACATGCTTGTCTTCCTCCACAGGAACTTACCCTGATTACTCTGACTGAAGACCAGTCCAGACTTACAGACTAGTTCACTCCTGTCCTAGTCCAACCACACGACCACACTAAACATGTCGTCATGTGGAATTTTGAATGAATGAATGAATGAATCTTTATTCTGATATGATTTGGTAGGGCAGGCCAGGCCACATACTTAGGCACTGCCATTGCAGCAGTTGCATGCACCACAGTGCTATCTAGTTAGTAGTACCTTTCTTGTTCGAACTAAGTTGCGGGGGGAATGAGGGAACCAAACCATAGCACTGGTCTAGAATCAGGGTGGATGATGTCTGAGTCTGATACAAAGGCAATTTAAAGTTGCAATTTGGTCGTGGTCAGCAGTCCTGTCCGGTCGCTGAGTCGCTCATTTCTCTCCCCTCTTGCTTTCATTCCTCTGTGTCGTGTGACATGTCTGTTGTTGTCGTGTCATGTGGGACTCAGTGTGACTGTTATTTACAAACTGAACTGCAGACCAAGCAGCACTGCTGGGAGTGGGAACAGGGTATATTAATGTAGGCCCCTGAGTGAGCGGCGCCGCACCTGGCCTGACCCATCCATATCATCAATCAAATCAAGGTTCAGTTATTCAGTTTTCAGTTCACTCATATATCTTCTCATCTCACCCAATGCATGAGGGTACAATTTTCAAAATGCAATTGCAAATAATGCATCGTGTTCCTTGATGAGGTTTACTTTATATTCAATATCTATATTGTTTCAGCATGGGCACGGCATCAGGGCAGTGGTAGTGGTGGCCAGATTGGCCAGCAATGGATGGGCATTTTGTGCTATTTGCTATACTTACTACTGGGCAGTGGGGGGCAGGGGCATGGAGCCTGGCGTGGTCGGGTCATGGGTGGACGTAGCTGACACTGTGCTTGGGGGGCAGTGGGCACTGGGGAAAGTGGGCTGGGCAGGACAGGTAGACTGGATGAGCACTGCACTTGTACTTCACAACTTAAGTGTTTGCAGATCTGCAAGAGCTACGGATGCAGCCGTGCAGGCTGCAGCACGGTCTAGTGTTGCTGCTGCTGCTGTAGCAACAGTGTACTACTACTACTACACTACTGCTGCTGATGAAGCTCGTGCTTGGTGGTGCTTGAGTCGCACAGCATGCAGAGACACAGTGAAACAATCGTTGTTGCGATTACGATTTAAAAGTGCAGCAATGCAATCAAATATGGGATGGCACTGGTGTGGGTCATCATGGGCGGATCTGGCCTGGGTCAGATTCATATCATTCATGGTCACCGACACTGGCATCCCATTCCCAGTTCCTCCTACAGCTGGCCCAAGCCAATTTGGCCAAAGTGCTGGCAGCCGGGCCAGGCTATCCCATTCCAAAATTCAATATGTGCCCAAGTTCCAACACTGCCCCCACAGTACTGTCCAGCAGTCCAGCCTCACACTGTCTCATGCAGACGAGTCAAGACATGATGTATGAATGATCAAAAAACACATCATCATTTGCTTATTTTGCTTGTTTGCCTAATGCAGTTAGTACTTGTTGATGACTGTTGTTGCTTGTTTTTGTCTTAACCATTTCTCTCTCTCAGGCTCAGCCAGCTTAGCACAGCAGCAGGGTTATTTAGCAGCAGCAGCATGCAGGCACCAGGCAGGCAAAGCTACTGCATCATTAGTGAGCTTAGCTGATGGGCGGCGCAGGCAGTCTTCCTTGTTCGTTCAAGTTTTGTGGCTTGGTTTTTGGCTAATGTGTGACATGATGTCTGCTCTCTACTGCACTGCACTGCTACAGATTTTTATAGCAAGGTAAGGTTAGGTGTCCTCATCACCTGTTCTCCATGAGTGGACAGTGGACTGATGTTGGTTGAACTTGAAAGAGCTCTACTTCAACTAAATGTAAGTCAGTCTTTTTGACTTCTTCCTTCATTTTTTGAATGAATTTTCAATGTTCAGTTTCAGTAAGTTTTTTAGTCATCATCATCACATAATTTGTGTATGACAATGACACACACACACAGACACACACACTGCCACATGACACAAGGCATACAGAGGCCAAGTGACTGTGATAAGTATTAGCTACCGGGGGCGGTCACTGGGCAATGACACTTATAACTGTTCCTTAATGGTAAATGGCAAGGACAGGCCATGCGCAACTGCACACAAAACTGTCAGTGAGCTAGTGCGAGTGTGACTGGCTGCGTCACTCAGTGAGTGCAGTACTGCACATTGCACAATGCACATGATCACGGACTAACGCCTGCCGCGATGTGCAGCTGCACTCTGAGTCACTGGCACTGCTCAGTGCAGTGCACACTGAATGCAGCAGCCTTGCACAAAAAGCAACACTTTTAAATGTGCACAAACTGCACTTCATTATTGTCCTCTCCTGTGCTGTTCTTTTGGAACAGAAACAGAAAATGATGCAGTACTGGTTTCAGAGTGAGTGACATGATAATGCCATCCCTATTCCTTCCAGAGAAGTTGAACAACTAAACACTAACACTCTTTTGTTGTTGATTGGACTTGAACAATAGGCATGGAATGGGCAAGAGGGAGGGATCAGCTGCAGCACCCAGGCCCAGCATCAAAAATCTGTTATGTTAAGTTGTTAATTAACACTGCTAGTATCATGACTGTAACATGATGTCTCTCTGTCTCAAGTAAGTCATACTGTATTGAATATTGATCATCATCATGTATGTTACGTTTTCTTATCTATAGGGTATTGGGTAACAAAGTGTCTGTGGTTGGGGACAGGTTGGCTGTCACTGACTGTCATCATCATCATCACCAACATGTGTGTTGTTGTGCAGACTCAGACTGCAGTCTCTGAGTCATCATCGCATCACTGCCAATGTCAATCATCTTACTGGCGGCAGGGTCAGTGTGTGACAGATGATCATGAGACAGCAGTGATCATTTCATTGACATTACTGTTACTTGTGCTGCTGGTGCTCTGTCTGTTTCAAGTGATCATACGTGTTCATGTTCATTCAGAATCACTGTAAAAATGGAGAGTAAGTAGATACAGTCCTGTCAAACTGTCAGAGGCACAAAACTGCAAAGGTTACTCAGACAGAGAAAGAGACTAGAGAATGGAATATACAAAAAACACACCAAGAACTTTTTCAGGTCCATTTTTTTATTGTTTAGTAATACCACAAAAATGTGATTTGTCATGTTGACAAATGCCATTTGCAAAACACGCAGTGTTTTTCAGTTTTAGTGATTGATAAAAATTGGCAGGCACTAGTCTGTATTCTGTTGTCTGTTCCTTCAATTTTCATTCCCAGTTGTTCCTAAAGCCCCTTCATCTGTCCGATTCTGCAACAGTTACTGCTGCGCAGTACATCTGCGGTGTAGTGATTAGAATAAGTAATTTTTATTTGACGCCCGCCCTCCAACAAAAACACACGCCATATGGATAGAGTGCACTGTCCGCTTAGTAATCGAAATTCTCTCTACTCTGACTCTGACATCTGCTGCTGTTGCTTCCTGATTTCTGACTGAGTCTGAGAGTCCTCTTCCTCTCTCTGTCCTCCTGATGTGATTTGTGATGAGTGACTATTTTGTAGTCGGCATTGGCAATGGTAATTCAGCTGAGCTCGCACACTTAGTGAAGCTGCTGTCTCTTCTTGTCTCATCATCTTCATCTGTTTGTCTGCTTGATGCCCCCCCCCGAGTCCCTCCAGTAGTCTAGTTCCACTGGGGAACACTTCCTGTCTCTGCTCGCCTGACAGCTGGCTGACACCTCCTCCACTACAGTGGTGTGTTCCCTGGGACGGAGTTAGTCAGACTCCTGATGAGTCCTCCTCTCTGACTGACTCTTGTCATCTGTCACAAAACTTTGGTTGGCTCAGGCTGGCTCAACTGAGCTCTCAGCTGGGCTGACTGTGGCTGGGGGCTGCCTAAAACAAAACCAATAAGACAAATTACTCTATTGCATTTTGCATTCATACATAATTAGCCATATTAACAATAGCATAGCTGCTAGCTTAACAATCACAGTCACATCTGATTTGACTCAGTCAGCACCAGTCACAGCAACCACCAAACATGGCAATGGCACTGAGGATATATAGGCTAATTCCTTTAACGCCACCCTGATGACCCAGGCTCCAGTCCTTCTGACTTACTCTCATCAATAACGGCTCACGAGTCACGACTTCAGTCTTGATTTATGAGTCTTGAGTCCAAGGCAGCGTCTCACAAGATGACTCAAGTCACTCGGTGGAGGGGGAGGCTAGCTAAGACAAAACCCATGGGAAATACTAATCTATAAATTCTTAGTTACTTATAGCTAAGCCAGTAGTAATACTTTATAAAACAAACAAAAAAATACAGCCAGTAAGTGCCTGCCACTGCCATGATGATGACATGGGCCTGGCACTGAGGATATATAAGCTGATTCCTTTAATGCAACAGTTCTCAAACTTTGTCATAGTGAGCCTCCCCTAAGCCATGGAAAAGATCTTGAGCTTCCCCCAAAATACTGAAATATTTTTGGGCCTCCCCATAGAAAAAATAGCCTACTTTTCACAGTACATCAGGAATAAATTGAAACCTCTTTGCGTAGCTGGCGCTCATGTTATTAAGCTTTTTGTAACCACCCCCCCAACAGGACAACCTACTTGCTCCAATATTTTGACTCTCGAACCATTGTTACCCCTTACTGCCATACCTTCATGGGTCAGACTGCTTTTTCTGTTTCCTCTATCTGGAATAACTTCCTGCCGACCTCTGCCTCTCCCCTCACCTTGCTCTTAAGCAACTTCTCAGGGATCATTTGCTCCCTCCTGCTCTTATTCCTAGTACCTATATGGTTAACTTTGTATTTGGACAGTTCTGCTGCCAGTCTAATTGATCAATTGTTCCTCATTGTTAGTTCATTGTTCTTAATTTGTTTGCACTTTCATTCGTTTTGTATTGCTTGAATGTTTTGCAGTTACATTTTGAACTGTATTCTCTCACAACCCTTCCCTGGGTACACCTGAAATAAGCCATGGCTCAGTGTACAGTACCTTTCCTGATCACAGACTTGTGAATAAATACATAAATTCACCTACTATTATCCTCTTTCAGTTTGCCTTATCCCTTCACACAAAATCTATAAAGTTCACAATTGAAATATAATGCTTTTTCAAGACTTGCTTGAGCCTCCCCTGGAACAGGTTGGGGCCTCCCCAAGGAGGCTGGCCTCACCATTTGAGAATCCCTGCTTTAATGCAAAATTGGACTCATGTCACATCACAGTCACATGAAACAACTCGACTCACCACAATATGGCATGATTCACTCACTCAACCCAAGCAATTAGTCAAAAAGCTTTATTAACTCACATTTACATTGGCTGCTCACTGCTTCAGCCAGAGGCTACTATAGTGTAGCTGTTTACTTAGCTAAATATTTATTACCAAAAAAAAGAGAGAACAAAGCAGCCAGCTGAGCCCCACCACTGGTGCCCACATGGCATTTGGGATACATAGGCTGATTCCTTTAAATGCCACCACAGCGACGGTGCCAAACCAGCTCTGACAGTTGGCTCAGCTCAGCCGATTGCCTCTGGCGGCTGTTGCCTTGCCTTGGAGGACTTGGCCTTGGAGTAGTCTCTCGGACTCGGACACAGTGAGTGGCAGTGGCGACTACTTGAGTCAAGTCACTTGTCTGCATTACAGGCAAGAGTTGTCAGACTCAGTGTGGTTGTGGTGGTAGGGTAGGATAGGGTTAGGTATGGGGTACTTCTTTGGTACAAATGAAAAAGTAAATATGAATCTCTCTCCAAATCTATTTGCACTGACTAGTAGTACAACTTACTGTTACTTTTACTACTATTCTAACTTCACTTCACTTGAGGGGACTGGGTTTGGGATTAAGGAGCCCGAGGCTGTAGGTGAGGAGGACAGAGGTACACTCAGCCTAGATTCTAGCCTACCACAGCCAAACAGACAGTGAGGGCCTTGATTTCCAGACAATGAGCCTTGATTTTCCAATCAGAAATGTTCTAATTCTTAATTTCTGTTAGTACTAGTAGTAGTACTGCTGTTGCTGTGCCAAGTTCTAACTAAGGCTAGTAGTAGTACTAGTAGCAGTATACAGAACAGCACACATTCGATGATGTGCAACTCCGTCCTGCATCAGTGCATCTGCTCTGCAACTCGAGTCTACTACTCAGTCTGCTGCAGTGCACCACCACCAGAAGTGGATGGAGTGAGTGTGTGTGGAGTAGTCGTCTGTGGACGGACAACTGTACATGGACATTCCTTTCATCATCTCTTTCATCTAGACTGCAACTTAAGAAGGACAATTTCACATTACATTAACACAAATGTAAATCAAATGACTGACTTATTACTCCAGTAGTCCAGTCTCTTGTGCTGCTATTTTTGTATGGTATGGTTCTGGTCTGGTAGGGTACTACTTTTGGTATTGGTTAACTTACTAGGTAGTAGGTTTAGGTACTGTGTGTGGTACTGCATTTTGTTCTGTAAGCTAAGACAAGAACATACTAAAACACTTTTACTATGATGTATGTCTATGTCATGTCAGTGTCACGTCACTTGTCTACTCCAATGAAATGGATAAAATAAAAAAATACTTATAGTGCTCATAGCTCCATGCTCATCATTAGGTCAGGAGGAATGTGACTTCCAGTCAATAAAAAATATATTTTTTTGCACTTACTTGACTCATTATCTTTCTTTTCTCTCATTAAATTCATAATGTGTCATTTACTAGTATTTTAACTGCTTTTACATGTAAAATTTGGTTAAAATTGCATTATTTTTGAATATTTTAGGTTTTCCCATTGGAATGCATTATACCGCTGTATCACGATAACCGCGGTACAACACACCATGGTTATCATACCGTCAAAATTTCATACCGTGACAACCCTACCTCCAGCATCAGGATGCCATGCTGCCCCCCTCCCCCTGAACAGGCCAAAAATTCCCAGCCAGAACAACCTCCCCTGGCCACTCCCGCCTCCTTTTAGAGCCCCCCCCGGCCCGAGGGAGGATGCACATCCGCCAGCCCAAAACCCTCCCACCTTCAAAATTTCACCCATCGGACCCAGCCTTGTTGACCAAAATCATATGTGAAAGTTTTCCCTGTATACCCTGAAAAAACTAAATATTTTATCCAGAAGGGCTAAGATCAACAGGAACGATTAATAAAACAACATTAAGGCTGTGTAATCAAAGGTATGCCTGAGCCAGTCTTCGATAATATTGTACTTAAGTCTTGATAGACTTTAATACTTGTTGCAGAAAATAAAGTAAAAAAATAAATGAAAATGATTGGTTCACAGCCACGCTCCAAGTTCCTGTTCCATCCTCCGCCCTAGTTTCATGGGCAGTCACCAAGATGGAGTCCCCAAAGAAATCATTCCTTTCTAATAGGGGATTTTCGCCCAGAAAAAGGTAGTTAGCTTGTAAAAAGTTCGATACTCAGCCAGTTCAGGTTGCAGCTTCATCGGGAGGAGAGTCCACGTGAGGAGCAGCTTGTTTGTCGGTTCCCTGGGGGACCTCTTTAATGCAGACACTGTCCCACACAGCATTGATTTCCCCTTCTTTCTTGACATGACAGTTCTTAGAGCACTTCACTTGCCAGCTTTTCTTCACAAGGGTTCTGTCCAATACTCCAGCGCCATCTTCCGGAATATGTACTCCATGCTTTTTGGCCCAGTTCGCTGCTTTTACTACATCTTGGAATCTCAGCCATCCTTCTGAGGTATTTATCTTTATTTTGGCTGGATACTCAATTTGTGCTTGATGGCCCACCTGCCTAATTAGCTTGACCATACTGTATGCTTTCTGCTTAAGAGCCAAAGTCTGGGGAGCATAATCTTGATCGAAAAATAGGTGGGTGTCGCTGAAAAGAGCTTGCTTTTTAGACCAGGCAGTTCGAAGTAACTTCTCCTTGATCCTGTAGTCGATGAAGGCCATAATTATTGAGCGGGGTCAAGTTTTGGGGTCCTTAGGTCTGGCTATCAGCGATATGTGGGCATATATAATACCCAAGTCCCTGTCCTTGTCTAAATTTAAGATTTCTTTCAGGAAGCTGTCCATAAACTGTGTTATGGTCCCAGTTTCAGTGCCTTCTGGTAGACCAAGTAGGCGCAAATTCTTTTGCCGATTTCTATTTTTAAGATCTTCAGGTTGTTGTTGTAAGGCCCATTCCCTATGGTGTAAATCTCTCAAGGCTGCACTGTGGTTGTCAGAAAGGGCTGTGTATTCTGACACTGTTTCCTCCATGCGATCTGTTCATTCTGTTAAGTCCGATAAGCGTTGCCTGTCTTCCATGGCTTTATTCTCCAATCTGTTCAAGGTTTCATTCATTTGTTGGAGGGTACTGCATAATGTTTTAGATGTTATTGTGAAGTCCTCTTCTGTGCTAATTGAGGTCATGGGGGTTTGAGTTATCAGATCAGTGATCTCGGCTCAGAGCGCAGCCTGCTGCTGAGAACCTTGCGATAGAAATTTTAACTTCAGATGTGAGCTATTAGATCCATCTTTGTGCCTCGGTTCTGGTGCCATTATGAAGTCCTCGAGAGAACAGTTTTGTGACAGGGTGTTGATATTTTAAGGCTGGATTCCAATGGATTTAAGGTTAGTCGAGTCAGGAGCTCCTAGATTAGGCTTCCATTTCTAGGCAACCGGAACCGGAAGTCCCTCGTGCAATTTATTGAGAATAACAACCTCCAGGACAGCAGGCAGCACGGGATTGTCTCAGGCAGATCTGCCAGATGAACTGGATTGATTTTTATGACTGGGTTATGAGGGCACTGGACAGGGGACATGCAGTGGATGTCCTCTACCTGGATTTCAGCAAGACCTTTGACTTGGTGCCACATGGTAGGTTGACCTGCAAGTTGAAGAGTCTGGGAGCAGGGAAGAAACTGGTCAGATGGGTTGAGAACTGCTGCAGGATAGACAGCAGAAGGTAGTAGTGGGGGGGGGCATCTGAACCCAGGGCAGTAACAAGTGGTGTACCACAGGGCTCGGTGCTGGGACCGGTTCTGTTTAACATTTTCATAGCCAACATTGCAGTAGAGATTAAGAGCAAGATCAGTCTCTTCGCAGATAACACAAAGATTTGTGCTGAGGTAGATGGGGGGGAGCAAAAGTACTTCAGGAGGACTTGGCGAAACTGGAGGAATGGTCTCACACTTGGCAGCTTGATTTCAATGCCAAGAAGTGCAAAGTGATGCATTTAGGAGGCAAGAACCCATAAAAAAATTACTGGCTGGAGTGTGTCCCATTAACAAAATCCAAGGAGAAGGATCTGAGAGTGCTGGTAACTGGGGAGATGAACCACTCTGCTCAGTGCAGGAAGGCAGCAGAGAAGGCAAACAGGATGCTAGGGTGCATAGCAAGGGGGATTACTTGCAGGAGTGGGGAGGTCATCTTGCCCCTGTACAGGTCCCTGGTGAGACCACACCTAGAGTACTGCATGCAATTCTGGCGCCCCTACTTGAAAAAGGACATCAAACTACTGGAGGGGATAGAGCGCAGGGCAACAAAAATGATCCTGGGGTTAGGGGACAGACAATATGAGGAGAGACTGAGGGAGCTCAATATGTGTACCCTGGATGAAAGAAGGGAGAGTGGGGATATGATTGAGACCTTCAAGTACCTGAAGGGTTTGAACAAAGTAGACACCAGGTGTATGTTCAGTCTGAAGGGCGGAAGGGAAACCAGGGGACACTCTATGAAGTTGGAAAGGGGCAGGTTCAAGAGGGAACAGAGGAGACACTATTTCACAGAAAGGGTGTTGGCAGGGTGGAACACTCTGCCAGAGGAAGTCGTATCACTGCAGAGTGTTGGGGTCTTCAAGAGGGGGTGAGACAGATTCAAGGGGAGGATACAAACCGGGCTGGGGCATGAGATGGGAGGAAGGGCATGTGAGGGAGGGGGCAGCTGCAGTCTAATGGTTTGAAGTGCTGCACACTCGAGCAGACTAAATAGACCGAATGGCCTGTATCTACTGGCAATTTCATATGTTCATATAAAATGCCAATGTTACATACTAACATACTAAAATGCCAGCAGAATAGGCCTAACGGTCTTTCAAGTCTGCTCAATTTTCAGCACCCACATTCAGGGCCGACTTTGGTGTCCTCCCTTCACCCTTGGGTGATACTGTCTCCAGTCGCAGGTGTGCCACCTGCAATGGACCTGGTCAGATTGACCCTCCCCCTGTACCTGTCCCATCCCCTTTTAAACCCAGCCATAGTCTCCTCCTCTACCAGCTCCCTGGGCAGCACATTCCATGATGCCACCACCTTTTCAGTGAAATAACACCTCCTCCTCCTCCTCCTCTCCCCTCTGAGCCTGCCCCCTTCCAGCTTACACCCATTCCCTCTTGTTGCCCCTCCTCCTTCCTTTGAAGCACCCTGACTGGGCCCCCCCCCTTATTGATCCCTTTTATGTACTTAAAGAACTCTATCATGTCCCCACTGTCCCTCCTCTCCTCCAGAGTGTACATGTCAAGCTCCCTGAGCCTCTCCTCATAGGTCCTCTCTCTCAGGCTCTGGATCATTTTGGTTGCCCTCCTTTGGACCCTCTCTAGGAGTGTAACATCCCTCATTAAATGTGGTCTCCAAAACTGCACGTAATACTCGAGGTGTGGCCTAACCAAGCAGTTGTACAGGGGTAGGATCACTTCTGCCTTTCTGGAGGTAATCCACCTGGTGATGCATCCCTGCATCCTATTTGTCCTTGCCGATGCCCTCCTACAAGTCTCTGAGTTGTTCATTTGGACATCTACCGCTACCCCCAGGTCCCTCTCACCTTCCGTGACTTGAATTTTGTCTCCTCCCAGGGTATACCCCTAGCCTGGATTTCTGACTCCCAGGTACAGAACCTTGCACTTCCTCCCACTGAATTTTAGTTTCCATATTCCTGACCACCTTTCCAGAGCTTCCAGATCCTCCTGTAAGGCCACCCTCCCCTCCTCCTCATCCACCACTGCACCCAGCTTTGAGTCATCTGCAAAGAGACTCATTTTACTCCTGATCCCCTTCCTTATGTCTGAGACATAGATGTTGAACAGGTGTGGCCTCAGCACTGACCCCTGGGGCACCCCACTAGTAACCCACCTTGGGGATGAGGCTAGCCCCCAACCACCACCCTCTGAGTACGCTCAGGGAGCCAATTTCCTATTCATCTTAACAACTGTCTCCCTACCCCCATTTCCTTCAGTTTAGTCAGCAGGCCATTGTGGGGTACTGAATTAAATTCCTTGCTGAAGTTCAGAAAGAGGACGTCCACAGGCCTACCCCGGTCCAGGGCCCTCGTCACCTAGTCATAGAACTCCACAAGGTTCATCTGACACGATCTTCCCATGACAAAGCCATGCTGCCTATCATCCAAATACCCATTTTGCTCCAGTAACCCCCATAGCCTATCCTTGACGATATCCTCCATCACCTTGCCGACTACCGACATCAGGCTAATGGGCCTATAATTTTCTGCCTCCTCCCTTGACCCTCCCCTTGTGGATTGGCATGACATGGGCCACCCTCCAGTCTTGGGGCACTCATCCAGTCCTCAGGAAGATGCTGAAGAGCTCCGCCAGGGGGACTGCCAGGACATCCGCCAGTTCCCTCAGCACCCTGGGATGTATTTCATCTGGCCCAGGTGCTTTCTCTGTCCAAAGGGACCTGAGGGCTTCCTTTACTCTTTCTACCAGGATTTCAGCCTCCACTTCCTCCCCCATTGCTCTCTGTACTGCTGGCCCCCCACCTGTCTGTGTTGGCCCCTCCCTTTCCCCAGACCCTTCAGGGCCCCTGATCTCTACTGGTCCCATCTCTTCCTCTGGTTTCCCCCCGCAAGACATAGCCCCTCCATCCTCCCTGGTAAAAACTGATGCAAAGTACTCATTTAGGACTTCTGCTTGTTCCCCCACCTCCTGTGCCCAACCCTCCCCTGTCCTTATCCTGCTGATCTGCCCCTTACTTTCCTTTTTTCCCCCCCATGTGTCTAAAGAACCCCTTGTCCCCACTCTGGATCCCCCTGGCCAAGGACTGCTCCTCTTTTGCCTTAACTGCTCTTACCACCCTGGTGACTCTTTTGGCTCTCCGCTCATGCTCCCCCTGATCCCTTTTACTCCTTGAGCACTTGAAGCACCTATAAGCCGCCTTCTTGTCCCTCACCACTTCCTGAACCTCTCAGGTCCACCAGCAGGGTTTTCCGGCCTTACCGAACTTGCGCCTTTCCCTTGTGTAGGATCTGATAACCTCCTGTATTCCCCTCCTAATGATCTCCCACTTGATATCAGCATCCATATCCTGCCTTATCCTGTTCAAACGATCTTTAAGGATCCTTCCCATCTCCCTGAAGTCTCCACCCCTAAAGTCGGTTACTACCATCCTTGTTCAGCTTTCCTCACCCCCTAGGTCCAGGAAGAACCAGACTGTGTCATGCTCACTCCCCGCCAATGGGTCCCCCACCTCTAGGCCCCTAATCTGATCACTGTCCGCCAGGACCATGTCCAGTGTCCGGGTCTCCCTAGTTGGCTCACCCACCTGCTGGGTCAGGAAAGCATCCTGGAAAACATCCAGCAGCCTCTGCTCTCTGGCCACTGGTGATGACATAGTCCCCCAGTCTGTTCCTGGCATGTTGAGGTCCCCCATTACCACTACCCTTCCCTTTCCCAAACTACAGTCCCTTGAGATTTGCCATCAAACTTTCTTCCAGAGCCTCTGCCAGTGCAGGTGATCTGTATACCACTCTGACCTCTACTCTCTTACCCTTCTGTGTCAACAGGGTGACCCAAATAGCCTCCACGTTCCCCCCACCTTCTCTGCCCCTCCAGTGCCAATGCCATATCTGACTACCAGTGCTACACCACCACCCCTTCCCTCCCCCCCCATCTTTTCTGAACATGGTGTAGTCCTCCAGATTTAGGTCCCACTCATGCCCTTGGGTGGCCCAGGTTTCGGTGACTGCTGCCACATCCACTAGCCCCTCAACTAGCATTGCCTGAAGCTCAGGTATCTTGTTTCTTAAGCTCCGGGCATTTATCAGGACCACCCTTCACCCCTTCTCCCTCCTTTCCTTCCCCCCTTTGAGCTTCCATTTATCAGCTCCTGCACCCTACCTGGTGATCTATTTCCATATCTCCCTAGCCCCCTAGAGGAGTGGAGACCTTTTATTTTATTTATTTAAAATTTTGATGACCGGGAAAGGCACGCTGAGCCGAGGCTCATTTCCAGGTGCGACCTGGATACTGTGTGTACAGAGAGTAGTGGTAGTATATACAAGGTATAGACAGTTTGAACAACATTATACAGCAGTTATTATACACTGAGTCATGGATTAAGACAGTCTAACAAATTCAAGTGGAGAGGGAGAGGGGAGATGAAATCAGCTAGTTCTAAGAGGCTGAGGTGGGTGGGTGATGGGTGGTGCTTCAGTATCATTTTGTGAACATTGTCCCTCTTTCATCAGACCTGCTGGCTTTGCCCCTTTTTTGATCCCCCCCTCACAAGTTTAAGCCCCACCTTTCATTGATGAAACCAACTAGTTTGAGCTTTAGAATTTCCTTCCCCCTCCAAATTTAGGTGGAGCCTGTCCTTAGTGTACAGCCCCTTATTCTCCCAGGTCTCCCCCCAGTCCCCCACCAGACCATACCCCAATTCCCCACACCACTCCCTAAGCCACTGGTTTGTCTCCCTAATCTTCCTCTTGTTTTCCCTCCTAGCCCTTGGTACCAGCAGGATTTCCAAAAAGGAGATCTTACAGCCTATGGAAAGGCTTACCCTGGCCAACTCCCAGAACCTTGCCTGAATTTCTAATTCGCTATTTCCATTTATGTAATTTGTCCCCGAGTACACTAATATGTCCGGGGTCCCTCCGCATTCCTTTGCCAGTGAATGCAACTTGTGTTTGGCCTTGTGTACCATCAGGCCTGGGTGGCATTTGGTTCTGATCAGATGGGTTTTATCCTCCCCCTCCCACTGGATGCTTCTGATCATAGAGTCCCCCATAGCAATACTCTAGCCTCCCCCTTGCCTACATGTTCACCCCTCGGGTTCCCCCTCCTTACATGCCCCTCCTCATCCCTTTGTCCAGTCTCTCCAGACACACATTGAAACAATTGAAATATATTGACTGCACTAACCTTGCTTATTTCAGTTCCTGTTCTCAGCTGTAGGAGAATGCTTTTCATTGCAGAGACTGGATCTATACCAAGGAACCTTCTGTAGGTGAGGGAGGGGTGTGTGGTGGTAAGTGCTGATGGGGGGGTCGGGTTGGAGTTGGTGGGGGCTTGGGGTGTGATACTGATGAGGGACCATTTTCTTCTTTTCAGGGGAAACATTTTAAAAAAGACTACAAGAGACCATTTTCTTTATTACAGGTCCCAGTATGACACTGAGGATTGGGCACCCCAGCATCACACATGTTTGGCACTGGGGGTGGGTACCCCAGTGTCCACACACCAAAGGGGATTGGAGAAGTAGCTGTAACTATAATTTAGTACTTCCTGGCAGTGGGGGGGCACCCAGTGCCAAACAATTCAGGGGATACCAGGCTAAGCCAGTAGCAGCTTGGGCAAACACTGTCAGTTGTATAAAGTTCAAAACCTGGGTTTGATGGGGGGGGGATACTGACAGTGGCATTGTGCAGCCACCGCTGATTTCAAGTTAAACAATCAACTGGGTCAGGCAGGAAGGGGATATTGGCATTGAGCATTTGCCACCAGTTTGAAATTAATTAAAGCTGGGTGGGAGGGGGGGATACTTTTATAAAACAGCAGTGACTGGCCGTGTGAGGAAATCAATTTTGATCAAACTGCTAATGCAAAAAGCCAGCTCTCCTTAGAACGTTCATTTTTTGAGCCAAGCATGCTCAGAAAATGGCAAAGTTTTTAATTTATATTTCAAAAACTTTATAAGTAAAAAACTTGCCACTTGCAAAAGTGTGTACCTAAGGTTGAACTCTACCAAACCTTTTAAGTTTCAGGTTTAAAAAAAAAAATCTTGTTACAGGTGAGCAAAAAAGTCTTTATTTGGGTGAATTTTAGCATTTTTGACCCTCTGTAACATTGCCACCCCGAATAAATTGACACAAAATTTTCAGAATTCAGAAATTCTGGGCCAGACACCACACCTACCAAATGTTTGGTAAATCAGTTGAATGGGGGCAGAGTTATTAGGGCACACATATTGAACTTTAACACTGATGTGCTTACTCAACCCTAATAATAGCATACATATGTACATATTGCAAAATACTACGTTAATGTACACACCAGCGTTGAAGAACGCAAGGCAGACACAGTAAGAAAATGAAAACCATCAGGGTTGGGAGTTTTGGGAATCTTGAAAAATTAGTGGTGTGATGTTCCTTGGGGTGGTCAACCCTAATGCACCTTGTCAGCCCTCCTCCTGGATGTCGACCATCAACCAGCACCGTACCAGCACCGTACAGTACCCTACCAGCTTGGGGAACCAGTGGTCCCACCCAAAGGGGACAAGCTGTGGGTCACAGTTGGGAATCTGGAGAGAATGTCACACAGAGGCTGGTGGTGGGTTGGACTATTGGAGGACTCCTATGGTGAGCAGAAGATCTTGGGCAGGTGAATGGAGGACCTAGCAACTGGTGAGGAGAAATGGGAGCTAAACTGAAAATAATCTAGTCCCCACCTCAGAAGGGGCTTAACTGAACTGCCTTACTCATCCATGTGTGTGGAGCAGTGAGAGAGAGAGAGAGAGAGCTACAGTTGTGCTGCAATGTTAGCACTTATTGTGCCCTCCTCTTCTGCAGCTGCTGCTGCAATCTTCAAACTCTGGTCCTCTGATCCTGACAAAGGGGACCAGGAGCAAATGGTATGCCAACCAGAGGTTGACACCATGATCATGAAGACCAGCACAGCGACAGATTTCACCCAAAATCATTGGGTCACTGTGCTGGTCCCTGCAGACACCAGCAGTGCGTCTCCAGGTGTTGCACCCCCTTCCTGAGACAACTCCAACATGAAGTTGTATATCTAGAGACCGAGGGGTGTGGGGGGTTTCGGAGCATCCCCAACAGTACAATGCCAACAGTCTGCATTGTGTTTGTCGCTGTCGGGGATGTCAGCATCAGTGCTGTTGCAGCACTATAGTAAAACTGGAGCAAACAAGCATGCTACCCCTCTTTTCGGTGCCTCCTGCCCTACAATAATGTCACCATCATTAGGCTCCCTGCTCCACCAACTCTGCCCAGCCCTCTGACTCAGATCACACACTTATACTCAACTGGACCAGATAATATCCCTAGTGAGCTACATCAAACTATGGGGCCACACTGGCTCCATGGCATCGAGCAATGGGGTGCCTACTCGGTACGCTGGTGACCCAGGTTTGAGCCTTGACACTAGGATATCAGGAGTGGAGGCTTGCAGGGAGGGTGATAGATGTAAGCCCCCCAACTTTGTTGGGCTTACTGGTGTGGCAGGTCCCATTCCCCCACCATCCTCACCACTCTATTCCCCGAGTCTGTATGGGGTCCCTAAGTCTTTGTCTGGCCCCCACTCATTTTCTTCTGCAAAGTGGGAGTGGAGGAGTATAGATGCAGTGCTGCCATTCTGGATCCCTGCTTACATACGGGGTGGCAGATCACACATGTGCAGTGTATGCATCAGTCTTCTTGCCACTGCTGTGGCTTAACATTAGCCTCTCTGGTGCTCCAAGACCCCTGTGGGAGCTTAGCAGGGGCTGGTGTCACAGAGGAGATCCTAGCGATGCTCCCAATCTATTTAGTTAAAGAGCCCCTTTAGGGACTAAGAGGGGAACCAATAAATATTAATGAGTGAGGCTATGAATATTTATTTGTTAGCTTTTGTTTACCAGGTAAGCACACTAGACAAGGAATGCCTATTTTTAGGTATGACCCAGGAGATTACAAGAGCATGCTTTACTTAATGAGGTCCTGCCTGCTGTCTGGGGATAACATTATTTGACAGTAGTGACAGGCTCCTCATTGAATGAAAATTTAAAACTCTGCATGTGGGCAAGTGGGTAGGGGAACTGCTACATATTTGTGGAGAAAATCAATGTTAACACATGTTTGTGTGGCTGCAATATACAGTATATTTGAAAGAGGGACTTTGTCAGGACTGACAATAATGCTGCCACATTTGTTGCCCCTGACCCCCTGCACAGCAAATCAGAACACAGGGATTTTTCCAGAGGATTATGGGACTGAACCAAGATTTCTGGGAGTAAAAGGAGGGCTGATTTGAGGCCCCATTTCAAGGAACTAATCAGGCATCAAAGGAGGTTAATGAATATTAATTTTATGTAAGAATAAGTGTTTCAACCAATCAGGAGCTGAAGAGAACTCCCAAAACCCAGGGGACGTTTGTTTCTGAGTCAGTTCAGTGGGACCCCCTCCTGTGGGATGGAGCTCCAGCCCCAATGCAGAAAGACGTGGCTTCAAATCTTGGAGAGGGTTCTTCCTGGGGGTTGCCAGTTACCTGTCCCTCAGAGCCCAGGGAAATTTTGTGAAACATTCAGCTGTGAGAGAGCTGCGGAGCCCACTAACATCCAGCTGTGAGAGAGCTGCAGGGCCCACTAACATCCAGATGTGAGAGCTGCAGGGCCCACTAACATCCAGCTGTGAGAGCTGCAGAGCCCACTAACATCCAGCTGTGAGAGAGGAGTGAAGCCCACTAACATCCAGCTGTGAGAGAGGAGTGGAGCCCACTAACATCCAGCTGTGAGAGAGCTGCGGAGCCCACTAACATTCAGCTGTGAGAGAGCTGCAAGTGACCGCATCCACAGTGGTGAGGGCAATATGGGGGATTGTGACTTCTAAGGGCTTAAGGTTTCTAAAGTGAAAGAATTCTGTGAATTTCATGGATCAGAAGTTTTGAGGACTACCAAAAAGAGACTGTTGTCTGCCAAAAGAGGTTTTTGGTTGGTGACGTGAGACCAGACAGGATTTAGAAGAGAGAATGCTTGGGGCTTGATAGTCCTGAAGGTATGTGTGTTTGCTCCTCAGTCTAGTTGGCCACAGATTAGGACAAGCAGCACAGGGCCTGTTCAAAGTTGTTGCAAAGCCATTAGGAGCTACTGCTCAGAAGGGAACCTTTGACATTGAGAAAAAGAAGTTTGTGCCCAAAGAATGTCTCTGCAGTGAGAGATTTTGCTACAGAGAGGGAGCCAGCACCTGTGAGAGTCTGTGTGGAAATTGGACAGTATGGTGATGGTAACAATATCACCAGGAAAGTGTGAGACATGAAGTTTGTCCACAAGGATTGGACTGTTCTGCAGTGTAGAAAGTGCATTGAAACAGTTGGACTTCAGAGACTGTATAGGTTGCGACCTAATATCTGCAGTGCTCTGCCGACTTCAAAAATGTGAGTTTCAGAGTGTTTCCCCTAGTTGGAGAGAGAGATAATTTGTACCCAGACTGAGAAAGAATTTGTACATGGACTGAGAGAGAATTTGTACCTGGAACAGGAAAGAATCCTTCAAGAGAAAGAGTTGAGAGACCTGCCAAGTGAACACCGCTTACAAAGGCCCCCCAAGGGTAAAGATGGGAAAGGCTTGGCAGGTAAGGACCGAATTTCATCATTGTTTCCATTAGTGGCTCTTGACGCCCCAACAACTCCTAATACCAGCACAGTATTGTGACTTCAAGTAGTTGCAAAAGCCATTGAGAATCAGAACTGTAAGTATCCTGAGCTGTGGCTTTGGGCAAGCCTTCATCAGTTATCCCACTAGTCAATATACAAGGGGGTCAAGTCCCGGGCAGGGCTGAGTCTAAGAACAAAAGGCACCCAGACAAAAGTTTAAAAGTTTTGCATCTGTCTATAATTATTTGGGCCACAACAGAAGATCCCCTGCATCTCTGCATCTGTGGTATGGTACTCAACTAAGGGACTTTAGAGACTTTTGGGCAGTTGCCAAAAGGGAACCGGGTGCACTTGTGAGTGGGAGGCAGGACTGAGTTGGGCTAAACTGTTTGCACAAAAGTAAAGTGCTATGCTATATTTCTCCTTTTCCCCCTCCCCCAAAATAAAACCCTGTTAATTTTTAATGTTACATTCTGGTACAGTGACTTATTGCAAAAGGTGGGAATTGTGGTTGTGTGGGAAGGGTACAGTGGGGGCAGCTACTATCTTTTCCTGGGGGGGTGTTAACCTGTAATTTATTATTAGGTATTCCCAATAACTACCCCAGGTGGAGGCACTGAACACATTTACTGTTCTAGTACCACTGGTATTCCAAGAATCTAGGCCGGCCCCCGCAAGGTGTGTCCAGGGAGGACCTGAGGGCCCCAGAAACAGCCAAGGTGAGTCCCAAGAAACAGGTTGTTACATAGAGTATCCACATGGATGCTCTCCTCCCAGGAGAAAGTGCTGCAGAGTACCCCTCTAGAGTGACATGTAGTGCTGTGCAGAAGCCTTGCCAGTGCAGGTGACCACACATTAGCCACCTTCACATCCAGGGCATTGCCAGGGTGCATGCCCCTGGGGTGTGGGATAGGGCCCAAAAAATGGAAACAGTGCCCATTTCAGCCAGCCAGATGATGGCTGTATGTTCCCCCATGTCACAGCCCCCTTAGAGCACCACTCCTGCCCCCCTAGCCCTGCATGCCTGGGAGGATCTCTCAGGAATAACCCTCCCCTCCCTTCACCCCGAGGAGGGGGAGCAACCCTGCAATGATAAGGCAGACCTTCTGAGACACAGGAGTAGCCTGGGGAGCCATGTGGCAGGAAGCAGTAGCGAAGGGTGAGACTGGTGGGCAGAACGGGATGATGAGCAGCCAGAAGGAGTGTCAGATAAGGAGGGGGGTGCAAGAGAGAAGAAGAAAAAATCTGGGTCCAACACACAAATTGGGGGCAGTCACTGAAACTAGGGCCACTCCTCATCACGATTGGGACCTGATCCTGATGGGGTACACTGTGTTCAAGAAGGACAAGGCTGTGGGCAGGGGAGGTAGGGTGGCACTCTTCATTAGGAATGGCATCGATACATGCAGGGTGGGGGGGCAGAGGGAAATGTAGAGGCATTATAGGTTACCTTGCAGGCTCCTGGGGGAAAGAGGGTCAATCTGGGGGTGGTTTATAGGCTGCCCACGCAGGCTGAGGAACTTGAGGAGGGCCTGGTGGTGAATCTAAGACATCACTGTGGTCAGGGTGAAGGTAGAACTGTGGTGCTGGGTGACCTTAACATACCAGGGGTTGACTGGGGCACTATGGTATCTTCATCAACTAGGGAGCAGCACTTGCTGGACATCTTCCAGGATGCATTCCTATCTCAGCTGGTGGCTAACCTGACAAGGGATGGTCGCATCCTGGATGTGGTCCTGTCGGATTGTGACCTGGTTAAGAACCTAGTTGTAGGGGACCCACTGGTGGGGAGTGACCATGCCACGGTCTGATTTTTCTTAGACCTTGGGGAGGGGAAATCGCACTAAAACCATAGTGGTTGACTTCAGAGGAGCATATTTTGAGTGTATGGCAGGGATTCTCAAGAGGCATTTAGAGGGGATCAGACAGGACATGAACACAGAGAGCAGGTGGGAAATTAATAAAAGAGGGCTCATGGAAGCCACCAAGGCCTGCACAAAGGTCCGATACAAATTTGGTAGGGCCAGAAAGCCGAGCTGATAGACCAGGGAGGGTCAGAAGGTGGTGAGGGAGAAAAGAGTGGCTTATAGGAAATATAAGCACTCATGAGGGAATGTGGATGGCGGGGGGAGTACGATAGAATATCCAAAGAGGTAACCAGGGTGGTGAGATCGGCCAAGGCAAGGACAGAGCAGAGGTTGGCAAGGGGGATCAGAAATGGAGAAAAACGGTTCTCTAGGTATATCAAGGAAAGGAGGAAAGTGAAGGGACAGATTAGCATGCTGAGGTCAGGGAGTGGGTGGGCCGAGGAGGCCAAGGAGCAGGCGGAGGTACTTAACAAATACTTTGCCTCAGTCTTCACAAAAGATGATGGGGGACCAACACCACATGGGGGGAGCTCTCTGATGAAACTCCTGTTGGTAGGGTGAGGGAGGCCCTTAAGTCCCTGACAAAGGATAAGGCATGGGGTCTGGATGGCCTTCATCCCAGGGTGCTGAAGGAAATGGCAGATGTCCTTGCTGCACCTTTGGCGGATCTTTTTAATTCCTCCCTTCAGATGGGTTGGGTGCCTCAGGATCGGAGGATGGCTCATGTTGTGCCTATCCACAAAACCGGCTCACGGGAGGAGCTGGGTAACTACAGGCCTGTCAGCCTGATGCCGGTGGTGGGCAAGATGATGGAGGCCATCTTGAAAGAGGGCCTGGAGGTATTTCTGGAGGCATGGGGCCACCTGGATGACTGCCAGCATGGCTTTATTTAGGGCAGACTGTGTCAAACTAACCTTCTGGAGTTCTACGAATGGGTGACAAAAATACTGGATCAGGGAAATGCCAGTGAATGTCCGCTTTCTGAACTTCAGCAAGGCATTTGACTCAGTGCCACACTCAGGGTTACTGGACGAGCTGGGGAGAATGGGGATGGGGGAAAGAATGGTGAGGTGGATAGGGAAGTGGCTAACTGGGCAGTTTCAGAAGGTAGTGGGTGGGGGGAGATGTCATCTCCTAGGACGGTCATTAGCATGGTCCCACAAGGGTCAGTGTTGGCCCACTTCTGTTTAATGCTTACATCTCAGACATTAGGGTCGGTATCAGGAGTGAGATAAGCCTCTTTGCTGATGACTTGAAGCTGGGAGTGGTGGAGGATGAGGAGGAGGGCAGAAGAGCCCTACAGGGGGACCTGGAGACTCTGGAGAGGTGGTCACGCACTTGGAAACTGAGGTTTAATGCCAAGAAATGTGTTCTCCACGTGGGGCTTAGGAACCCTGATCATGAGTACTTTTTGGGTGGGGAGAAACTGCAGGTTTCAGGGGAAGGAAGGATCTTGAGGTGGTTGTGGATACCAAAATGAATAACTCTGAGCAGTACTCTGAGGGCTGCAGTAAAAGCAAATAAAATGCTTGGGTGCATCGCCAGGGGGATAACCTTGAGGAGATGAGAAGTACTTCTTCCTCTGTACAACTGCCTGATTAGACCGCACCTTGAGTACTGCATGCAGTTTTGGCACCAGTACTTGAAGAGAGACTTTGCACTTCTGGAGAGGATCCAGAGGAGGGTGACCAGGATGATATAGGGTCTGGGGGAAAGATCCTATGAGGAGAGACTAGATGAGCTGAACATGTACTCCATGGAGGAGAGGAGGGACAGGGGAGATATGATCGAAGTCTTTAAATATCTAAAGGGAGTGAACAGGGTCAGCATAAATATGGTGTTCCAGCTGTGGGAGGAAGGGGCTACCAGAGGACACTCCATGAGGCTGGTTGGTGGAAGGCTCAAGGGGGAGACTAGGAGACGCCACTTTACCAAGAGGGTGATGGATCCATGGAATGCACTACCTGTGGAACTGGTGGCTGTTGATACAGTGGAGAGATTCAAGAGGGGCTGGGACAGGTATAAGGGTAAGGTAAAGCTGAGGAACACCAGATCTGGAGGCTTAACTCTGATGGAGGATGGGGTCAGAGGGGATTTACAGGGGAGGTGGGGAGGCAGCAATGGTTTCTTGGCTGGGTGCTGATTTTTGAGCAGACTCGTAGATCTTTGGGCCTATTCTGCTGGCATCTTATTATGTTAGTATGTTAATAAAAAATAAAGATATTTGGAGCACAAGACTCCTTCCAGACATGGCCGTGGCCACGTTGGCAACTTCCAACCCTACCAGCCAGCCAATCAGAGGGCTAGTAACCCCATAAAGAAACAGCAGAGGATTGTGGAGAAAAATGATGTCAGAGGTACCTACCCAGCTATACTGATTGGCTAGAGGGGCCAATCAGAGGGCAGAAGGACTGATGGACAACTCCGCCTAACTAATCACATGCCAAATTGGGGGAAAGAAGTTTCAGGGCTCATGAGGAGCTCATGGCAGTGGGAGAGATACTATGAGGTGATCAGAACTGTTGGTGCTGAGTAAGCTGATGGCCTAACCAGGCCTAATCTCTGGTGAGCCCACTCCAGGGTTCACCATTCCTCCTTCCTGTGAGCCTTATCCTCAGCTCATATTGTAAAGACTGTGTCAGGGAAGGCTACTATTGTTGAGACTGTGCCAGGGAAGGCACCTGTTAAGGAAGCTGTGAAATCCTAACAGAGGGGCATCTACTGAGTGAAGCATTCAAGAGTCTGTACTTATGGTGGTGTTTTCTGTGGAATGAAGCTGCTGTGAGAAGATCTTAATGATTCAAGTCTAAGAGAGCTGCTGAGCTGAGAAACGGGAGACAGAGACCTACACCTCCATCGAGCTGATGCAGAGCCAAGTAGGGGGCCTGTTAATCCTTATCAAGCGGGATGAATCGGGGAACAGAGAGTCATGGGATGCATGTTCTGAGTATGCTGGTACTCTTGATTTGGAGGGAAGTTGGACTGTGAGGGTCACTCCTGGATCTGGGCTCTTTGGGAACTCTGATGTCATTGTGTATTGCTCCTGTGTGTGTGCTGTGAGAGTTGAGCCAGAACTGCTGTGCTGTGAGAGTGGAGTTAGAACAGCTGTGCTACTGCAAAGCATCTAAAGCTAGTCCAAAGTGCTTCATCTCCATGCTGCTGGGGCCTAATCCTGAATGCTGCTCGCCCTAATACTGTGTGCTGATTGCCACCTCAGTGGAGCTGCTGCTTCCATGGGTCAGGTGAGTGATAGCATTGCTGGCTGGGGTGTTTTGTACTTTTCTCATTTGGATTACAGATACCTCAGTGGGATTACAAAATTGGTTTTCAAGCAAGTCCCATTTGGGACCTCAAGTTCTCTTTAATTGTGCTAGCACACCATGTCTTGTTTGGGGGGGGGGGGTAAAATAAAAGCTTGTACCGGGAGTTAGTGAAATTTCTGGGTACCCATATTCATTAGCTGTTGTTTCATACTTGAGATTATAGTTTCAGTACTAAGAGTACACTGGAACCTGTGTATAGTAAGTCATCCTGTGGTGCCCCTTGTTTGGATGGGTGCATTTGTGATTGCATGGGATCTGAGAGTGTGCTGTGACCCACAGTACAGTGGCTCGAAGGAGTATCATCAGTTGGGAGTACTTAAAGCAGCAGTACTTGTTAGTCACCATATAGTTTGTTTTTTTTCCAACAGTAATGTTTTTCTGACAAAAAAAATCAGCATACACATTTATCTTTTTGTTTCCTTTTATTTCAGAACCAATATAAGCGATTTTGAAATGTTCTAAATTTCCTGTTCCTGGGCCATGCCCGCCATGAAACACTTGACTATCTTGGTAGAGTGCTATGTTGCTTACCATTAGAAATGCATGCTAGCACCATCCTTATACATCCACAGGTTCAAGGTTCATTTATTTCAAAATGTATGAAACCAATAGATATATTGCATTTAGCAAACAAACACTAAAATACTATGAATAAGACACAGCATCATTTAAACAAAGCCCTTATTGCACAACAGTCATAACAATTAATATAATTAGCATTAATATTTCATTGCAAGTAGTTTCAAGATCTTATGCCCAAACTGAGAAACCACAAATACTGTGTATTATTTAAAGACAGTAGAAATTCAAGTTTTCTTTGATCTGAGGGGAAGTTGTTTTTTAACAAATAAAGGTTCTATCCATTTTTTCCTTTCACTATCAAAAGCCAGGTAATATTGCATCAAATGCTCCACTGTAATCAAACTCTAATTTTTGCAAGTACATTCACTGGCAATAGATTTTTCCACCAAAACTTGCAATATCAGGGTAATATCCCAGTAATATTCCATATCTAAGTATAGACAAAACTTTTCTCTGTATTTTGTTTTCACATACCTTTAAATAGTTCTTCAAACTAAAATCATATTTTATTCTACAATATTTTTTGTGATATCAATATCCCGTATCCTTTCAAAATCTTTTTGTTGGAAAACATCCTTAACCCTTTGTTCTGCTTCATATGCATAAAGTGGAATTGAATATTGAGCTCTTACAGACCATATGCTATATAAACCATATTTTGTAAGCTTTTCATTTACTCTGCCAAACCAATTTGATAAGTTATTTTCTTAGTATCTTCCTAACATAATTTCAGTAATCTATTATTCTCCATTGATTGAATATGTTTCCACAATCTAATAGACTGTTTTAATATCTGCAGAGCACCCGATAGAAAATAATTAACATAAATGTGCTGGTGTTGAGTGCATTTTATTGGAGAGGTATATCTTACAGGTACAGCGAGTTGACATTCGAGATGTGTTATCAGTGCAGTACTGCTGCTTGGTGAATTTTCTGCTCCGAGTTTTACCATGCTGATAACACATTCGCTGAGTTGTTGTGAATCCCTAGTGAACAACCTCGTTTTATGTGTGATATTGATAGGGTCTGTCAGGTTCCCATCCCTAACATATCATATCCTAGCTTTTGTGCCTGTATGTAGCTACTGGAGGATTCATAATAGCCTTTTATCAATATTGTGATCAGGTAATATATTCCATAATATTGATCTTTCTACTGAATCAAATGCAGTCTTAATATCTAAGTAACATACAAAAATCTTCTGCTTTTTACACTTAACATAGTTCTCCAGAATATAATTAAAAGTGAATACTAAATCCATAGTCGAGTGATTTCTTTCAAAACCGCATTGATATTTGGAGATGAACTTTTTTTTATTCATCTGCATTTCTAAGCAATCCAAAATCAGATGTGAAATATCACGTTAATTGGTAGTAAGGTAATAGGGAGATAACACCCAGGATCGCTTCTTACACCTTTTTTAAACAATGGAACAATAAGTCCTGTATCACAATTTTTCAGAAGAATTAATGAATTTGCAATTATTGTAAAAATTGAGTCCAAAATATTTTCCCACAGTTCGACATCAATTCTGAAAAAGTTCTGCTGGAACAGCATAAATTCCAGCAGTCTTGTTTTGCTTTTGGGCCAAAATCGCTGATCTCACCTCACTCTTTGTAAAAGGAGGCCATAACTCCACATTTACAATATTTTTATGTTGAGATGTTAAAATCATGTGCGCTGATTCTGTATTATCCAATCCTACAACTTTATACACTTTTTTAAATTCAGATGCAGATATTAATGCAGAAATATTATAATGTCTGTTTTATTCAGATATCCCATAGGCAACCAACGCCTAAGATGTTGAAGTATCCTTGTTCTATATAGCTTCCTGTAATTATTCCCATAATAAATTCCTATACTTTTTTTGTTATTATTATTACTCTATATTCACACTTAAGGTTTTTTATTGCCCCTTTAACTTCAATATCCTCATTCTTAAAGTATCTGCTCACTAGATTGATATTTTTTAGGACTTTACAGGAATTATCATACCATGGAGATTTCTGCCCAGCATTAATTTTAGCTGGTTTTCTTTCTTCAGCCAAAAGTCATCCCACCATCTCTACAATTACATTTATAAACTCTTGTAGAGTTAGTTCTGGTTGAGTATTTAAATCTTCAATGTTCATACTATCAAATTTTCTTACACATGATGTAATTAAAGACTACTACTTAGCTCATGTAATTTAACTTCTGTAAATTCATTCCATCTGATTTTCTTTGAGTATGCTGTACACATATGTTCATTAGCTTTGGTTATTTTTGTTTGATTTTCTGATTTTTGTATATTACTCATCTTTAAATAGAAAACAACTGGAAAAGGTTTGCTCTCCCAAATATGCACTATATATAAATGTTGTATTCTATTAAATGCTAGGGCATCACAGTCATCCAAAAGTCAAGTGTACCTTTTAAAATGTGAAAAACAAAAACAAGGAGCTGCGTCAGCATGTGGTCTAAAAGCAAAACAAAATGGTTATATCAAATGCAAGCTGAAAATAGAGTTAAAAATCTACATTTTGACCTTAGGCCTTCTTCAGGAAATATCTAAAAGAGAAAAAAACAAAGTTAGTGTAGAGGGAGGTAAAATGAGGGATGGAGATATATATATATATATAGATATATAGATATATAGATATATAGATATATAGATATATATATATATAGGGAGAGAGGGAGACTCAGACTCTCAGGGAGAAGTGATAAGATTAGGAGTGAATCTGTGAAACAAAAAGGTGATGATGGGAAAGATAAAGCATAATAGGAGTGAAAGAGCTAGAGACGTCCCCAGCTGGGGACTAATTAACAGTGCTTAGTAAGAAGGCTGAACGGTGACAAATGCGTTGGAAGGAGAAAGAGATGGAGACTTATGGTGAAAATGAAAAATAAATTAAATGTGTACAGATACAAACAGACTTTAGGGAAAATAATGGGTGGCTGGAAGATGTTAGTAGAAAATAAGTCTATAATTTAAACCAGAGGGCTGCTGGGAGCCAAGGTGAACGATCAGCTTGGCTTCCATGTTTTTTCTATGGTCAGAATCCCAGAAGCCCTGCTGAAGGACACAAACAGAAAGGTCATTGACACTGCGGTCCCTGGAGATAAAGTGGGATACAATGGGTTTACCAGTGTCACCATTCCTGACTGCTCTGTAATGTTCCCTGAAATGGTCAGCAAGGTGCCTACCAGTCTCCCGATGTAAATAGCTGTACACTTCCTGCAAAGAATACAATATACCACATTAGTGGAGGTGCATGAGAACTCCTTGGTGATGTGAAAAACACCTGTAGGCCTCCGAATTTCAGTCACACTGGAAATACATTTGCAGGTGTAGCAGCAAGTCCTGTTGCAAGGTTTGGTACCTGGTAGGGAGAAACTATTAGGAGTGGGTAGGCTGCTTTTAACCAGGAGATTCTGCAGGTTAGGTGGCCAGCAGTAGGAGGCAATAGGTGGTTCTGTAAAGGAAGCACCAATGCTAGGGTCAATTTGCAAAATGGGAAAGTTACTGGTGATGATCCTGTGAAGAGAAGGTGTGCTCTGATGGAAAGGAAGCATTAGTGGAATTCGCTGTTGTTCTTGCGTGACAGTATCCTTCCTGCGGGGTTCAAGGTTACAGGGCATGTTACTGACCCGGGAGAGTGCTCTGTCCACTGTGCTTTTAGGATATCCCCTGTTGATAAAAAAAACTGCATTATTTGGATCTGCTCGGCAAAATCATCCTCTTCACTGCATAACCTGCAAAGTCTAAGAAACTGTGAATAAGGTAGGCCATTCTTGACATATTTAAGATGGAAGGAACTGTGGAGGAGGAAACTGAGTCAGTGGGTTTGTAATAAACTGATGTCTTCAGAACAGTGTTCTGTACTGACAGTTGAATATTCAGAAAAGGCAGTGTAGAGGAGGATACTTCAACAGTGTATGGAAGGGAAGGATAGGCCGTGGTAAACTTGTCAAGGAAGACTTGGAGGGTCTCCCTGGAGCAGGAGGTGGCCCCCACACAGTCATCTATGTAGCATTTGTAGAGTTCAGGCACAGTCCCTGTGAATGAGAGAAAAAAATGTTCCTCTACCCAACCCACAAACAGATCAGCACAGCTGGGACCCATCTTGGTACCCATGGCAACTCCACTGACCTGCTGAAAAAAACTGTTATTAAAAGAAAAAGCATTGAGTTTAAGAACAAGTTCTGCCAAATGAGTTAGCGTGTGTGTGGGTGGCTGCTGGACTTCCCGCTTATTCAAAAAATGCTACAAAGCTATCAGACCATCAACACAGGTGATCACTGTGTAAAGAGATTTGATGTCCATGGTGAATATGAGCTGACGAGAGTCACTGAATCTGAATCTGTCAAATAACTGGAGAGCATGGTTAGTGTCTTTAACATAGGAGGGCAGGGACTCAACGAGGGGTCTCATAAGGCTGTCCAAAAATGCAGAGATGTGGGATGTGGGGCAGGAGCAGGAAGACACAATAGGATGATCAGGGTTACCTGTTTTGTGGATTTTGGGAAGGAGATAAAACCTGGATGTCTGGGGATGCTGAACTATAAGTCTCCTAGCAGAAGCAGGGAGCTCTTTGTTTTCATTGCAGAGGTGATGGTGGTGATGGTGACCTCAGTATGATAGTCAACAGTGGGGTCCTGTGGAAGAGAAGAATAAAACCTGGTGTTGGAGAGTTGCTGTGTGGCTTCAGTGATGTATAGCTCCTTTTGCCAGACAACAACAGCACCTCCCTTATCAGCTGGTTTGATAACAATGTCATTCCTACATTGCAGAGATCTGAGGGCTGCAAGCTCACCAGGTGTCAGGCTGGAATGGTTGTGCCTGCAATGAAGATTGAAATTAGTGGTGTTTTCCATGCATTGGTTAACAAAATAATGGACAACAACAAAATGTCCTGGAGGGTGTGTCCATGCACTTCGCTGGGGATTGATATTGTTGATTGCTCTGGTGATACTGTCATCTGCAGGAAGAGGAGTCTCATTAGAAATATGAGCTGTAAGGCATACTCTACGATAGAAGCACTGCAGATCAACTTGAACCTGGGGTGCGTCAAGATATCTGGGTGTGGGCACAAAAGAGAGAACTTTGCTAAGGAGTGATTGCTCATCTTGTGTCAGGGGAAGGTTTGGAGGAATACAAAATACCAAATTATTAGGTTGTGTCTGACTCGAGGGATCATGTTGGTTGCTGATCTGCTGGGTGAGAGACTGGAGTTTTGCTGATTTGGTGTCCTTGAGGAACTGAAAGAGAGTGGAGTTAAGGTTTTGGATGTAGTGCTTAATAAAAGGAAGGTTATGTGGAGCCGTTCGCTGCAGGAAATCCTTTTGCCTTTAAATGGTTTTGTCCACAGAGATCAGCTGCGTTTTAATAGAGAGAATGGTATTTGTGATAAGTTTCCTAGAGAAAGTTTTCAAAAGTTTATTAGTGGAGGAAACATGTAACTCAGACCCAATTTCTCCTCTTAGATCACTTCTTATCCTGCCATTCAAGATATGCAAACCCATATTAGAAACGCTTTTTATTAGTCCTTTTCCTCTTCTTTTTGTATATTTATCTATGGCTTTTCTAATTAGAATTCCTACTGTATCATCAATTGCCCATTCTTGCAACTGTTCCTCCATATTTCCCCAACCCTCACTTTAAAATCTCCAACCATAATAACAGGAACATTTGGGAATTTAGCCCTGATGTCCTCAATCACCATTGTTTTTTTTTTTGTAGTTATTCTTTGTGCTCCTAACTCCTCGGCTGCCGGTGTTGCCTATGCTGCCCCTTCAGCCCTGCAACCTCCAGTGCCCCACTGGCCACAGCTCCCATTCTTGAACTCTTCCCCCTGCACACAACCCAGGTCTCGACCCAGCAGGTACGTACCCTGCACACTGGGGAGTGCCTGGTGAGCAGGGCTGGAAGGATAATCCTTGGTGCATCCAGTGTGGCATCAGTAGGCCGAGGCCTCATCATGCCAGAGGATTTCTCTTTTTCTCCTTTTTCTTCCCTTCTTCCGGTGCAGCTGTGCAATGACATCTGGGACATCAGTGTGTGCACCCATATGCTGTATGTCCAACATCTGCTCCACCATCCCCGCACTCTCTGAGCTACCACACACCACCACCACCTGGTTGCCACTAGGAGCCAGTGCTGCAGAAGCTCTAATCCCCCACCCTCCCCAGGAGAGGAGAGCTGTCCTCCAGATGCTGAATCCTCTCCTCCCCAGCCAACCCCTGGCAACCCGAGCTCACTCCCAATCCCGGATCGCTGGCATGGTTCGAGGTGTGGCGTCCAGCGCCTCAACCCTCTGTGCCACAGGGCTGGCTCCTCAATCCCCATTGTAACTGAATTCATAATATGTTCAACATTTTGAATATTAATGTCTGGAAGAATATATACATTAATAAAAACAAAAACTTCATTGCCCACAAATTCAACAAATATACATAATGAAAACTTATCAACTCTGGCTACATATAAGAGCTTATACTCCAGAATTGCCTTAATGAGGACAGCTAGTCCTCCCTTTGGATGACTATATTTAATATATCTAACAGCTGGAACTACCCAACCACAGAAACTGTACACATAAGATATATTCTGCCTACAGTCCCATGTTTCCTGAAGCATTTATGTCATACTTGTTCAAGTAATCCTTCTATTTTTTTATCCTCTGTTTTTATTCTGACCCCAGAAATATTCCAACTAACTAAATGCAAGTAGAATTTCTGGATTTTTCCAAACCTAGTTAGTCATACACTTGAGGAGAAAAGATTGGTCAAAGAGCTTGTAGTATCGGAACTATCAGTATCTGATGTCATAGAGTCATCTCAACTAGATTCTTCCTCTGAAAGCACAATACTATTTATCTTTGTCCCCCTCTGACTTATCATTTTGATTTGAGTGCCCCCTTCATCTCCCTGCAGACTATATTCCTGTTCAACTGGCTTTAAATTTTTTGTTATTCCTTGTTGGCATCCGCCAGGCTTTGCCTTTATTTTAATTCTACCTTTCCTTCTTTCTGAAACTGGCTCTTCTGGCAATTTATCTATACCTTGCCTGAGACTTGCTTCCAGTTTTACTCCACACAGTAAAAAAATTTTGTGCACCTAGCAAAGCTAATTTTTTTTCTCATGATTTACTAGGGTCAGACATATCCACCCTTTAGTTGGGGTTGTTTTATACCTGCCTGTATAAACCTGTTACCCAAAACGGAATCCTTATGGTATCTTTATAGGTGGCATTGCAGAGGGTCTGGAGGGAAAGGTATGCCTCTTTGCAGATGATACAAAGATCTGTAACAGAGTTGATACACAAGGGGGTGTAGAAAGGATGAGAAGTGACTTGGCAAGGCTGGAGGAATGGTCAGACATATGGCAACTTAGATTCAATGCAAAGAAGTGCAAAGTAATGCACCTGGGAAACAAAAACCCAGGAGAAGAGTACACAATAGCAGGGGAGGTACTAACAATAACAAAAATGGAACGGGACTTGGGGATGGTCATATTGGATGACCTAAAGGTGGGTAAGCAATGTGAGAAGTCAGTAAGGAGAGCCAGGGGGATACTGGGATGCAGAGGAAGGGGCATCACAAGTAGAAAAAGGGAAGTGGTTATCCCTCTGTACAGACAGTTGGTGAGACCCCATCTGGAGTACTGTGTGCAGTTTTGGAGACCTCATCTACGCAAGTACATAGACAGGATGGAAGCAGTCCAGAGGAGGGCAACTAAAATGGTACAGGGTCTGCATCAGAGATCATATGAAGAGAGACTGAGAGAGCTTAATATGTATACCCTTGATGAAAGGAGGGACATGGGGGACATGATAGAAACGTTCAAGTACCTAAAGGGAATCAACAAAGTCCAGGAGGGTAGCATCTTTCAGAAAAAGAGATGTGTAAGAACAAGGGGACACAATTTAAAGACAGAGGGGGGACGGATCAGGGGTAATGTGAGGAAATCTTTTTTCACGGAGATAGTGGTGGATGCGTGGAACTGCCCTCCTGGGGAGGTTGTTGGGGCTAAAACAGTGGGGGAATTCAAACATGCATGGGACAGACACAAGGCAATTGTAGTGGGGGGTGGCAGGAAGTAGGCTGTTGGTTAACTAGAATCTGTAGCTTATCCAGTAATTCCCTAATGGGCAGACTGGGTGGGCTAAGTGGTCCTTATCTGCTGTCAAAGTCTATGTTTCTATGTTTCTATCTATGCCGAGGCTCACTATCCCAACACTGACCTGCCCGGGCAGAATTGCACAACAATTTCAGTGTCTGGACAGTGAGCAACCTGGCATTAGGAAACCCGAGGGACATTTACAGGGGTAAGGTAGCGGATGTGATGGCATGCTACATTACCCCTGTCCATGGGATTGAAATTCTGGAGGAATCGGGAGGCTGACCGAGCTGCCCTGGTGGTGTTGAGGACAACACCACTGGCAGCTTGGCCGGCATGCTCTGGAGGCGTGGGTTCTATCCGTCCTGCAGCTGATAAAAAATTTTACTGATCATACCCCTGTAACTAATTTTTTATAAGTCCGAGGTCCGCTTCCCCTTGGAGTTAGTTATTTTAGTTATGGGGGTGTGGGTGCGGAGCCCCCCACATGGGGGTTCAGGGTGCAAAGTCCCCCAATTTGCCTTGTGTATTTTTCAATCAGATACCCGAAATTGTATTTTCAGGCATGTGATTGATTCGGTAGGATGGATTTCGGGCCAGTGGGGTCAGTATCCCAAGACTCAGGATACTTGAGTTTAGGGATACCATAGTATATCCCCCAAAACACCTTTTATAGTATTATACACAGTTTTAAAGTAAATACATTTTCAGTTTTTGACTTAGTTATCCCTTTTAGATAGATAGTTGGAAGCAGTTCTCTTTTAATCTGCATCTTTCCGTTCAGTTAGATAGGGATTTTCAAAACGTCTTTTCTTCCATTTGCACTTCTTTGTCTTGATGTTTATTTTTTGTTTAATAACTTGTACTTCTTCCTCCTACCTATTGTTTTCATACTGTATATTGTTATGTATGCTTTTTTTCTGCTTCTTTTTGTCTTTGTTTTGTAATAGACAGTTATTTTTTGCCTGTAGCTCCCTTACTAAATCAGCAGCTCCAGAGGAGCATAGTCCGGTGAAAGTATCAGTAAATTCATGTAATAGCAGTACATGGGGGCATGGCCAGCAGTGAGCAATGAAGTTTAAACTAGTACAGAGTACATGACATTAACTTTTAGGAGAAAAACAGTGATATCAATATGTACGAGTCAGTTATAACAGCTGCAGTTGGCTCTTTGAGTGAGTTCATTTTTCAGCTCTTTCTTAAAGTGGACTATTTTGGTGAGATACACCAGGGATTGAAGAAATTCATTCAGCCATAGAGCTGCTCCAACTGCAAAGGAACACATGGCCTAGTTTGTTTTTTGGAAGGGTGCTTCCAGGGCATTCATAGACATACTCCTGGTGAAGTATTGATTGTTAACTGAGTGGAGGAAGTTTTGTATAGTGGGGGGGGGTTACGGACCATCAGTGCTTTTTTTGCAGGCAGACAGGTCTGGTACCTAAGCCTGTCCTGAAGGGGAAGCCAGTTGGTTGGGGTATATAGGGAGCAGGTCTGGGTGAGCTTGTCAACCCCAAGAGCAAAGCAACATGCCTTACTATGTATCAGCCTGACTCTGTTAAGAACAGTGTCGTTAGAGGCCCTGTAGACTGGAAGGCCATAATCTAAGAGTGGGAGGACCATGCTAGATACTACAAGGCACCTGGCCTCTGAGGTGAGCTTCAGTCATTACCTGAACAACATGCCTAGCTTTTTACTGGCAAGACTAACAATGTTGTCCACATGAAATGTAAATGATACAGTATCATCCAAGGTGAGTCCTAGGTATTTGAATGAATCAGAGGGGTTTTGACCAGCGATCTGGAGGACTGGCACCAGCTAAGACTTGTAGAGTGTTAATATGCTCAAAAAAGCTCCCAGAGAGTGAAACATGTCGGGTGATTATGTGGTGACATAGCTGTAGCGTCACGAGGGAGCGGGTAAGAAGTAGGAAGCTGGAAACAATTCAAACACCTTGGCTTGTTCCATTATGGGATGTATTCCATTTTGATGACTGTTGAACAAAATTAAAGAATTCTGCACTTTATCTACAGCCTTATGGTGAGTCCGTTCTACATTTCACTTTACCCCCATTGTGTTTGTGACGAATGATACTAGTGTAAGTATATTAACACTCTGCAAGCCTTAGCTGGAGCCGGTCCTCCAGACCGCCACTCAAAACCCTTCCAGTGTTGTACTTTGGATCAAGGCACAGCGAACCCTGATGCAGTGGTACCCTTTACACACATCTGAACTAATCAACTTGTTCCAAAATAGCTCCATTACCATTGCGGATGGCAAGGGGCGGGACCTTTTATTTCACTTGCAAACCAGAGAAGAGCATAGTCTTAGTTTTCTTGTAGTTTAGAACTAGTTTATTTAGCATGGACCATCTCTCCAATGACTCAAAGTTGCTTTGAAGGTCACTGGATAATATCACCTGGTGTGTATTACTGGTAAAGACAATGGCATCATGAACATAGAGAAGCACATTCGATAAATGGCAAGCTCCTGGGAGGCTGTTTATGAACAGGCCAAAAAAATAGAGTGGGCCGAGTACTGAGCCTTGCGAACCCTTATTGCGATGCTTTTAACAACCAATAGAGCACTATATATCTTTACCCCTTATGTGTAGTCAGAGAGGTAACTACAAATCCAAGCTACTGTGTCCAAGGAGAGGCCTAATGTGTGGAGCATTTCCAGCAACAGTGAATGATTTACCAGGTCAAACGCTTTGGTCAAGTCAGTGTAGATGGTACCCATCAGGTGACCACCATCAACGGCCTCGTGCAGGAAGTTGATGTACTTTATAAGGGCAGTACTAGTGCTATGGAGGTTCCTGAATTCATGCTTGCACTGTTTGCACTGAATACTATACTTGCACAAGTAAGTGACAAGTTAGTCCAATACTATTCTTTCAAGGGCCTTGGACATGGAAGAAAGGATTGATATAGCCCTGTAGTTGGCCACATTGGAATAGTCACCAGTTTTGTGCATTGGTGTGACTAGTGCAGTTTTCCAGATTCCTGGGAACTGGGAGTACTGCAGGGAGAAGTTAAATATTTTAGACAAGGGAAAAGAAACATAGAAACACAGCATCTGACAGCAGATAAGGACCGCTTGGCACACCTAGTCTGCCCATTTCCCTACCTAATGGATAAGCTGCAGATCCTAGTTAACCAACAGCCTACTTCCTCCTGCACCCACTAGAATTGCCTTATGTCTGTCCCATGCATTCTTGAATTTCCCCCACTGTTTTTGACTCTACAACCTCCTCAGAAAAGGCTGTTCCATACATCTACAACTCTCTCTGTGAAGAAATACTTCCTCACATTACCTCTGAGCCGTCCCCCCTCTATCTTCAAATTGTGCCACCTTGTTCTTGCACATCTCTATTTCTGAAAGATGCTACCCTCTTGGACTTTGTTGATTCCCTTGAGATATTTGAAAGTTTCTATCATGTCCCTCCTTTTCTCGAGGCTATACATCTTAAGTTCCTTTAGTCTTTCTTCACATGTCTTCTGATGCAGACCCTGCACCATTTTGGTTGCCCTCCTCTGGACAGCCTCCACCCTGTCTATGTCTTTGCAAAGCTGGGGTCTCCAGAACTGTACACAGTACTCCAGATGTGGTTTTGCCAACTGTCTGTATAGAGGGCCAACAACTTCCTGTTTTCTACTGGTGATGCTTCTCCCTATGCATCCCAGTATCCCCCCAGCCCATCTTACTGCCTTCTCACATTGCTGGCCCACCTTTAGGTCATCTGATATGACTATCCCAGGTCCCTTTCCATTTTTGTTGTTGTCAGTATCTCACCCCCATTGTGTACTCTTCCCCTGGGTTTTTGTTTCCCAGGTGCATTACTTTGCACTTCTTTGCATTGAATCTAAGCTGCCATACATTTGACCATTCCTCCAACCATGCCAAGTCCCTTTTCATCCTTTCCACCCCACCTTGCATATCAACTCTGTTGCAGATCTTTGTGTCAGCTGCAAAGAGACATACTTTCCCTTCCAGTCCCTCTGCAATATCACTCATCAAGACATTAAAAAGGACCAGCCCCAGTACTGAACCCTGCAGTACCCCACTAGTAACCCCCCTTTCTTCACTGTGGACTCTATTTACTATTACCCTCTGTGTCCTGTTGTCCAGCCAGTGTTTTATTTTTTTTTTTTATTTCTGTTTTTACCTCCTTCTCAGCCTACCACCCCCAACCCATCAGGCGGAGACAACGGACATCCCATTGCCTACCACCCTACCCAGACAGAACCCTGATCCCCATGGAGCCACAGCTATACCCCCCAGGTGGGGGCGAGGCGGGGGCCAGATGCCCCAAAATGTACATATCATCGGTCTGGGGTCTGCTGAGCAGGTGGAGACAAATCGTGGGCACGTCCCAGTCTCACCATTTTCCCGGCAGTGGCAGGCGCTTTTTCTGTTTTCTGCCCTCCCATACAGCATGTGATTCCCCTGATATCAAGGCGCTAGGCATCGATGTCCATGCTGTGTTATGGCCAGCCATCCCCCCCAGTGGGGCTTGCAGTACTCCGAGCCTCCGCGCTGAGTCAGGAAAGTTGCAGGCAGCGGCCTTTACCCTCCCCAGAGAAGGCGAGCTGTCGTTGGACGCTCCAGCCTAACTCCCCCCCTGATGACCCACCAGTGACCCAAGTCCACTCCCGAACCTGGGTCGCCGGTGTGAAGTGAGGTGTGGTGTCCAGCGTCTCAACCCTCAGCACCACCAGGCTGGCACCCAGCCAGTGTTTTACCCAGGCTGACACCCTGGGACCCACTCCCAGGTTGGCTAATTTATTTATTAATCTTTTGTGTGGGACTGTGTCCAATGCCTTGCTAAAGTCTAGGTAGGCCATGTCCACTGACCCTCCCTGGTCTGCTACTTTGGTCACCCAGTCAAAGAAATCAATTAGATTTGTCTTACATGACCTTCCTGCTGTGAATCCATGCTGCCTTGGGTCCTGTGCCCCATAGGCCTCTAGATACTCAACAATTCTTTCCTTCAGAAGTGATTCCATCATTTTCCCTACCACTGAGGTCAAACTGACAGGTCTGTAGTTTCCTGCCTCTGTCTTGCTCCCACTTTTGTGAAGGGGAATCACATCCGCCCTCCTCCAGTCCTCAGGTACCACCCCATCCTCCCATGATTTATTAAAAAGGGTGGTCAGTGGTGTTACTAGTTCTTCCCTTAGTTCTTTTAAAATTATGGGGTGAATACCATCAGACCCCATTACTTTATCCACCTTTAGTTTTAAGAGTTCTTTCAGAACCCTTTCTTCTGTGAAAGGACTAATATCAACCCCCCTATCCAGAGTGCTTCTATTGACTGGATTAAGTATCTCCCCCTGCTCTTCCATTGGAATACTGAGCAGAAGTATTCATTCAGTATCCCTGCATTTTCACTGTCGCTCTCTGCCCAACCACCTTCCTCTTCATTCAGCCTCAGTATCCCTGCCTTAGTCTTTCTTTGCTCCCTAATGTACCTATAAAAGGTTTTATCCCCCTTCTTAACTGAGTTGGCTATCTTTTCCTCAGTTTGGGCCTTTGCTATTCTGACTGCCTTCCCCGCTTCCTTCTGCTTTAACTGGTACAGTTCTCTGTCCTGCTCCTCCTGTGTTTCCTTATACTTCCTGAATGCTATCTTTTTCTCCCTTACCTTCCCCACTAATTCCTCTAGGGACAGGGCCACCAACTTCTTGTCTACTGTATCACCCCCACCTTTGTTTTACCCAGGACCTGTTTGATATATTTGAGGGTGTCTGCTATAGTGATAGGTTTAAAATAGAATTTGGGGTAACCAGGGTCTTGATCAGGGCTACAAGTTTGACCATTGCAGTCCTTGTCACTGGACCCTAGCGCCATATCAGGCAGAGGACAGAGCTGAGGTTTCTGAAGGCTGTATTGAATATATTGGCTTTGAATGCATAACAGACAGAGTTTTGCAAGCATCTGAAGTGAATGATTCACTCCCAATTCCCAGAATCAAAAGCCCTATGAAGAGTGAGACTAAAGGACCTCAATATGCACACCCTGGAAGAGAGGAAGGAGAGGGGAGATATGATAGAGACCTTTAAATACCTCATGGGAGTAAATAAGTTACAGGAGGGAAGTATTTTTCAGAAAAAAAATATGCTGAAGAACAAGAGGACATGCTGTGAAGGTGGAGGGGGATAAATTCAGGAGAGATGTAAGGAAGTACTTCTTCACAAAAAGAGTGGTGGATTCCTGGAATAGTCTTCTAGCAGTGGTGGTGTGGGCAAAAAGAGCGGTGGAGTTCAAGAATGCATGGACTACACATAATTTATTGTTTATTTATTTAAATTTTGGTGACCAAAGCCGGCCCAGTGGTGCTGAGGGTTGAGGCGCTGGATGCCACACCTCACGCCATACTAGTGACCCAGGTTCAGGAACGACCTCGGGTCACCAGGGTGCTAGCACAGAGGAGGAGGGATGGAGCAGGATCGAGCAGCCTAATGCCAGCTCTCTTCTCCAGGGGTGGTTGTCACCCCACAGTAGTTCCGCTGCCAATGGGTGGAGGTCCGGTAGCAGTACAGGCGGGAGGAGTGGCAAGTCAGGAGGGCACCTCTGAATGCAGCATGCACATGCCTCCACACGCACGCATGCATGCCCTGAGAAGGGGGTGGATGAAAAATAGGAAAAAATACCGGATAAAAACATAACAGAAAAAAAAATTGGTGACCGGGTATCTAAATGAGACAAAAACAGTCCCTTTTTCAGGGGTAACCTGGGATTAATTACATACAACTGGAGAACAACATCCATAAGACCATCTTAATTTGAACGGTGTGATCATTACAGACATATGGCACAAGATAAGGCAAGGGAATCTTACTGGAAAGGGAGGGAGAGAAAGACCCAAGATCAGGTAGAGTCTGTGGTGATACTGTAGGAAGGGAAAAACTGGGAGATAGGGTGGGCCAAGTAGTGTTTATCTGCCGTCAAATTCTGTTTCTGTGTTTCTGATGAAGTTGAAGGCCTTTTATTGCTCTCTAGTAGGGAAGCCAAGATTAGTAGTAAAGCTGAGGTCTGGAAATATCTGCAGTCTCCCTTCGTCAACACCTGCAGCTGGCCCATCCACCTCGCAGCAGACAAAATTTTGCTCCTCTCAGTCAACCTAGTGGTGTGCAATACAGATGTCGGTTCCTACAGTCTTGCAGAGGTAATTCTGCAAGCCCTTAGGATCTGAATAGGTGCATTGAGCTTTAAAATGACCATAAGCAGGGAATTCACAGAAGGCACAAGATCGGAGCCCTCACTCTCCTTGCTAAGATCCAATAGCCACCCATCCACCATCCTAGTCAGGTTTTCCAATTGATCCAGATGAAGCCATTAATGTTTGTTTTCACTTACCATCCCCAATGTCACCACCACAGCCTTCCTCACCAACTCAGTGTCTTCCTTCTCCACATCCTTCCACTCATCCATCCACATTTCCAACAACTGCACCCAGGAGTTAAAAGAATCTAACTTTTGTTCTAAGGATTGCACCCTCATATCCAGGGCATTCACAGCATTCAGTTCAGTTTGCAGGGGCAGCTCCCCCAGCCATGTGGCAGCAGGCTGTAGGGCAGCTGTCTCTGCAGTAGGGCTTCCTTCTTCTTGCCAGCATCCCCAGTTGCCACTGCTTTCAGTCTCACCATGGCTCATTAACAGCAAATACTGAGCCCCAAATCAGTCACCACATGCTTACAACCAAGCTTTATCAAATAGTCTGGTTAGTTTTGCAAAAGTCCCAAATTCAAAGAGCAGTAATGTATGCCTCTTAATTGCAGAGCCTACTTTGGTACATAGGATCCTAAAGTCGCAGTTCCATTTGTATCTCCTCAGTGTTAATTTGACCTGTTTAATGCATTTAAGAGCCCTTTTAAAGGCATATATCTAGCTCTACAGGGCAGTGTTATGACTGCTACTTCATTACCTAATTAGGTATTGAAGTCATTAACAGGTGTTACGTACGGTACCAAATAAGCACATAAACACTTCATATCACTTACGATCCCTATCCTGAGCAAGACAATGATGTCCCGCTGAGTACCTTAATATAATAATCAATTTTTAACAATGTAGATGCAACTAGCTATTTTCCTACAAGATTTGCGTAGTGAATTGCCTGATTAAAAGCAAACTCGTAGTGGGCAATAGGGTATGTATTTAAGAGGGCTCCACTCTATATTATAATTTATAATACTTTCTCTGCTGAGGTTCGGAAGCTCCTGAAAACTCTGACTTGCCTTGGTGGCTACAAGCTTCACCCCATCCCTTCCTTCTTTAATCAGATATTACTACTCCTTAGTTTCCTTTTTTCCTTAATGTACCTAAAGCAGGTTTTCCCTTCCCCCTTGATCCCACTCCAGTTTTCCCAGCTTGGTCTCTGCTTTACATTGTATTACTGTTATCCTGTCTTCTTTCAGCTTTTTCAGATAATCATCTTGATTGCTCTCGCTCTGTTGTCCTGTCTATTTTTGAGCGCTACATTTTTGCTCCTACAGCTTCTCCCCACTCCTCTGGAAAACCAGATCGACATTTTGTGATTTTTATTCTTCCTGATGTGAGGAAGAAGTGGAAGGCCTTGAAGCACTGGGGATATTGTTGTACATGGCTGCTCTGGGTTCTGCAATAAACTGTGTTTTGCATCAATTTTGATACTTGCATGGAGTGCCCATTTTGTGGTTTTGTTCAGTAGCTGGTTGTCCTGTGCCCACTCTGCAATCAACTCCTGGGGTACCACAGGTCATGTGACAAGCAGTACACCTGTGGGGGAAGGGACACTTTCAGTTTAGCTGCACATTTGCCAGTTGCATGCTTTGCAGTAGCACATTCATGCTGGCATCTCAGGGTAGGGGCGAAAATGACTAGTGGTTGGATGATGCACTGCCACTCTTGGGTCTTTCACCCCCGACTGGGACCTGTCAACCACAGAATCTGGTCTCTGAAGGGGGATATCCGTTACTTGGCCAGGGTTCAAGTCCCAGCTAAGGCACTTCTTTCTTTCTCTCTTCTGGAGTTCCATAACTATGCACACTACACTCCTGTGACTGAAAATTTAATTATCAGTGCAGCACCAGGTTGTATTACATTAAATAGTATTCCACTAAAGAATAGTAACATGATTATTGCTGCCTTTTACTTTATATTTATTGCCTATGTGATATAAATCTTGTATTGAATTGTAAATATGATTTGTAACATTGCACTTTATGTACCTAGGGGACCTCGTTGTAAATGAGTTTTTAACTCAATCGAGTTTTGTCCCGATTCATAAAATTCTTATTAATAAATATTTTTACTACTACTTACCTACTATTAGGTTGTGCATTGGAGAAAGAGTAATATGCTCCGGGACGGCCCTGTTTCCAGTTGCCTTGGTGGTGCAGTTGGTAATGCAACCGGAATGGTGTTCCGGATGGCCTGAGTTCAAGTCTCAGCTAAGGCACATATTTCTTTCTCTCTTCTGTTTGTATGGATATTTATTTATTATTTATTATTAGATCATTGGTTTACAGACCTTTGAGTCATAGACTCATTTACAAAGGCACCTCGTCAAAAGAGCAATACATCACAGCAAACAAACAGTACAGTACAGTACATAACGTTTATATTAAAAAAGCAACCAGTGTTACAGGCATTCACTGGTGGTACACGCTTGGTAATAGGTAGATCACAGTAGTCATAATATAGGTACACAAGTACCACGTCAAGTAGCAACCAGAGATATTTTATTACATTAGTCAGATATTGCATGAGACCCCAGGTATATACAGCAAAGTAGACAGGGCAGACCCAGCCATGGGGTGAAGGTAAGGGGCAGGTGGGGGATTATGTGCAGTTGCAGCAGCCAGTGCTTGTCAGATGACTTCTGAGGGAGACCTTGAAAGGACCAAGCTTAGTGGAGTCAGCTATATTGGCTGGGAGGGAACTGAACCAGGAGGGAGCCTGATAGCAAAAGGATCTCTGGCCATAGAGGTCCTTACCCTGGGGACAATAAGGGAGGTTTTGACAGTGCTGTGGGTGGATACTAAGGGGGAGGCATGCTGCAGGGAGGTGACGACCCCGGGGGGGGGAGAGCCCTAGCAGGGTCTTTTTTACAAGACAAGAGATATCCGCTACCCCCAAAGGTTTTGCCATAGGCTGGTAATCAATGGGCGCTGCATGGTGGTGTTCCCAGAGAAGGTGGCAATAGGGCTAACAGGTTGATGCTTCCAGTGCTGATGAGGGCTGCCTAGCTATGTTGGAGCAAAAATAGTCAGGAAAAAAACATATAAGATAGATCTTTCCTGTAGAAATTTGTTCTTCACTTATGATTATCTTGTTCTGTCCTGCTGGCTCCCCTCTGAACAGCCCTCCCCTCCTCATCACTCGCCATATCTGGGACTTACCCAGTTCTCCCATGACTTGCCCCTCATGGCAGTGGTACAGGGAGTCCCCCCCCCCAAGGCAGTATCTAGGGTGGTGATCAGACAGTGGAGCCAGGTCTACGGAGGGGACATCCGTCATACCCCTCTGGCAGCATGTTTTCCTTAATTTGTTTACTTTTCCCAAGGACATCCATGAAGCATCCATCGACATCCCTCATTCTTCTGGGTCGCCCATCTGCCATGATACCTAGCCTCTGCGTGGTGTCGGGTACACTGCAGGAGGCGAAATCCCCCCCCCCCGGGACAGGGGAGAAGTCATGCAAATGCTTAATCATCTCCCCCGGCTGATCCCCGGTGACTTGAGTTTGCTGCCCAACCTAGGTGGTCCGCAAGGAAGGCATGACACCGGAATGGCTGTTTCAGTAGAATTTAAAAAAAGGCTTTTTAAATAGGTTTTACTTTAGATCAGTTTCATACCCTGATGTTGTACTGTGATAACATCACAGTTGGAACTGCTTTTAGACCAATAATCTTTCCGCATTTTTTCTATCCATTTTATAATTCAATTACTTCAGTCACATCCCTTTACTTGCTGTCTCTCCCACACAGCTAGATGACATAACTCTGTCTGGCAAGCCCCACCCCTTTGGGATGTCAATCTTGGCACGAGCTGGACGCATGCCTGGTAAGTCTGGTAAGACAGGAGGGACAAGTTGCAAATCACTCCTCACATTAGCAATTTTTTTAACATACATTATATTCCTGGCACCTTGCAAAATGAGATAGACAGCATCTCCTCTGCCAGCTGCCAGGTGTCCTGGCTCACAGCCCACCGCAGACAATGGATAACTGCCAAAATGGATTACTTATATTTCTAATGTGACATTTTATGCTTGCTGCCATCTTCTGGCAGCAAATGAAAATTGATTCTTTACTATAAAGCTTCAGTGACACCTCCTGAAGATGTTACTGTACTATTTAGAAACAGTAAGATATATATAAATTTAGAAGCTCTCTAACAATGTATGGATATCTAGGGTACAAACTAGAAAAAAAGGATGTGGTTCCCCTTTATTGTATCAGAAAATCATGGGATGGAAGAAACTCAACTCCTGGGTAAGCGGAATTCAGATGTACTTTTATTAATTTAACATGCCACCTAAAAAAAAATCACAATAGTGACCGATGTTTCATGGAAGGCTCCACTTTGTCAAGGTGTGGTGTTCACTTGTCAGTATGAAAAATAAAATACAGATATCATGCTTTTAATTCAAATGCCAATACTAGTAATGTACCTGACTGCAATGGATCATATTATGTGATCTTGCATGTTTGTAAGGGCCTCTTTTACTTCAGGTCTGTCCCATTCCCTCTCCCTTCAGCCTACCTTATCTTGACCATCTTACCCTTCTTCCCCCATAAGTCCTCTGGCTTCTTTTGCTGGTTCACCCACAGTCTGGTGCCCTAGCCATTAGGCCACATCAGCCAATGAATTTACAAGCAGGGAGTATACTAATGACTCTTTCAGCCTCCCCACCCCACCCCCCATCTTGGTCTTGCCTATACTACCATCTACTGCTCCAGCAGAGCTAGTGCTAATACCTTGAGCAGCCCCCACCACCCCGATCCAGGTGTATAAGACTTGCCTATACTGTCACCTAGTGCATCGACAGGGCTAGTGCTAGAACCTTGAGAAACCCCCTCCCCCATTCCAAGAGTACGCACTCAAGTGCATCACTGCCTAAACTTTACTACCACCATGAACAGAGCAACCCCCTCTTACTTCTCTCCATCTTGTCAAGCCTTCTCTCATCCTCTCCTCCTCCTCCCCACCAAGCTAGCTACATATACCCAGCCCCACCCATTTCCATCACAGCCCCCTTCACCCTCTCTAACCAGCCTATATTTGCCCCTCTATCTCCCTACCCATCGCCCCTTCCCTCTTTCCATCAAATATCATCCAGTGTCATTGCACCTTTGTGGACATCCCGAACAACCTTCTTATGGTGCTCTCATACCACACCCAGATCCCCCCTACTCACCAGGGGGCACAAACCAGCCACCTTTTCTATTTTCTTTCTCACCCTACTCCTAGCAGGGGATGTTGAACTAAACCCAGGCCCCCAACCTGGGCAAAAGCCTTCTACCCCCAAAAAGGCCTAAACATCATGCATATGAATATAAGGAGTCTCCTACCTAAACTAGATCAACTCAGCTGCTGGGTAATGCAAAATGCTCCTAACATCTTCTGCCTCACAGAAATTTGGCTCTCCACCAAAACCCCTGACTCCTCCCTATCCATTCCTGATTATGCCCTTCTCCACCAGGACTGTGGCAAAAGGGGTGAAGGAGTAGCAATTTATGTCTAGCAGCCACTCCAGTGCTCAATTATCAAGAGCAAATCCTTCCCTTGCTCTCATGAATCGTTACTCTCCCAACTCTACCTCCCTTCTTCCCAGCCTATCTACATTGGGGTGATCTACGCTTCCCAGCACCTAGCCAAGGATGCCCTTATCTCCTACGTTTCCTCCCTTCCTCCCCTCACAGCATCTGGTGAATTGCTCCTTCTAGGTGATTACAACCTGGATTGGCTTCCCCCTCTGCAAAAGCAGTCACATCCAAAATTGAGTCCAAAATTGACTTTTTCCATAATAAAAAATTTGGGAAAACATCCAACCCCCTGTCAACTTTGGGTTACACTCAACTCACTACTCGGGAAACACAAGAATATCGAACCTATCACTCTGATCCATGGTGGCAAGCAGATCAACGACCCCTCAGAAGTAGCTAACATTTTCACCTCATTCTTTGGTGACCTCAATAAATGAAAACCCTCCCCCTCCACTCAGCCTCCCCGCTCATCCAACCGCTACCCCCCGGACCCAATACTACATCCAAGTTCAGCCCCAGATTCCATTTTAGGGTCCTAAAACCCTTGGATACCATAAAGGTCATCTGAAGTAACAACCCTAAACCCAGGAAAGGGGTGGACGGAATCGATTTTACAATCCTTAAACTGGCCATTAATTCCTTAGTGATCCCCATCACAACATACTAAACTGCTCACTCTGCTACAGCTATTTTCCTAGCACCTGGAAAGCTGCCACCATCAAACCATTGTTTAAGTCAGGGTCAAGGAAGGACGTCGGGAATTACCGACCTATTTCCTTGCTTGCTACCCTCTCCAAAACCATTAAAAAAGTTATTCATACCCAGCTCACTGCCTTCCTCGACCGTCATGACTTGCTCTCTGTTGTCCAGCATGGTTTCTGATCTGGACATAGCACCAAAACCACCCCGGTCAGGTTCAATAGTGATATCCTCAAGGCAAGCGAGAAGGGCCAGTACACAGGCTCTGTCTTCATGGACCTGACCAAGGCGTTCAACCTGGTCGACCATTGCCTTCTCCTGGACACCCTCCAGGGCTTGTACATATCTGAAAACATCGTCAAATGGGTCGGAAGCTACCTCTCTGGCAGATCACAGAAAACTAATATCAACGGTCATTGTTCTGCTGAATTTCCAATTAAATATGGGGTACCCCAAGGTTCCATGCTGGGCCCACTCCTGTTCTTGCTTTTCATCAATAACCTCCCTTCCATCTACCAAACCACCCAACTAGTTCTTTACGCTGATGACGCAGCCCTCTACTGCAGCGACACTAACCTGGACACAGTGTTCAGTAACTTGCAGGCTGACTTCAGCAAGCTGCACACTTGGTTTTCTGCCAAAGGCATGGTTCTCAACTCCAATAAGACCAAGTTTATGATCTTCTCTGGCCCAAGAAAAGCCTCAGTCATGGGTCGATCCCTCTCAGACAATCTTGGTAATATCATAGAACAAGTCTATGAATTCAAATAGACCCTCACCTGACCTACAATATCCATATTACCAACCTCATCAAGAAAATCCATATGAGGCTAGGTCTCTTATACCGAATCATTGAGTTCCTTATCCCCGTCTCCAGACTACGCCTCACCAGCTCCCTTCTCCTGCCCCTCCCTGATTACGGCTCTACTGTCTATTCCCCCCAACACATCCCCCTTTTTCTCCAAACTCAGGACTACATACAATAATATCACACGCTTCGTGTCCAGCCTTCCTGGATGACCCATCACTGTACCCTCCATGCCTCCCTCAACTGGTTCACCCTTGAAGGCAGGTTCCAACTTAAAATGCTCTCTTTCCTATATAAAGTTCACCATAACTTGCTGCCGATCAGTGTTAACTCCCTTTTTCCCTTATCGGTTCCCAAGTGCAGTACAAGAGGGGCCTCCTGTCATATCTTCAACATCCCTTTTTACCGCAACGAAGCATGCGTAGAACTCCATAACATACGAGGGCCCTAAGTTTTACAATAAACTGCCCCCTGAACTTCAGGCCTGTAGTTCAATTTGCTCATTCACCTCCTCCCTCAAGGACCACCTCCTCCAATCCACCACCTGTGTCTGCCCCTGTAGGTAACCCCCCTGAATGTCCACCAACCCTTGAGTTACATTAGAGTTTATATGTATCTGTATATTGGCTCTATTGTTGTGTGCTCTGTATTTTATTTTTTTTTTTCTAATCTAGATGCTCCTGTCATGTACACTGTTCCTGTTGTTAATACCATAAAAGTATGCAAATATTGTTTTTACCTTTTTTCTATATCATCGAATTTCTGTACCAGTGGACGTTTGTGAAAACGGTCATTTTTGCTCACATACTTTCCAGTATAAAAATAAAATTTAATTGAATTGAGTCTCTCAGCCTTACGCAATTGATTACAGAGCACGCTCGCTACAACCAATGCTCATCTAATCATTCTCTAATAGACTGGATCCTCGTCTCACATGCACGCAGAATATCCGCCACCACTGTAATGGATGCTGCCCTAAGTGATCACTGCATTACCCAATGTACCAGAAAAGTTCAACTCCCAAAATCTGCCCCAAAATATATCATCCACCCACTGAACTCACTGAACACCAGCTTCCTCCTTCATGACCTACAATTTGTAGACTGGGACCCTATCTATACTGCACCAGATATTAATTCAGCCTTGTCCAGTTTCCTGCAGATGTTTAAACAGGTCTTGGACTCCCATGCCCCCCTGGTTAAAGCCAAGGTCAAAAAGCGCCACCACACCCATGGATCTCCAGCACCCTAATTGCCCTCTACAAAGCCCATGATAGGGCCAGGTCCCTCTATATAGCCACATTAACCCCCATACCAGACAGGTTTACAACACGGCAAGAAATGCCTGCACCAAAGCGATAAGACAAGTCAAGGCAGATTACTTTAAGTCCCACCTAAATGCCACCCTACCTTCCTCCTTCTAGAAGGTGGCCCACTCCCTTATAGACCCCCCCCCCAGAACTCCACCCCTATTCTCAAGTTAAATGACCAAAGCACCTCTGACCCCAACAAAGTCACTGAAATCCTAAACAACTTTTTAACCACATGTGCTCTTCCTGACTAGTCCTTTCCCCCACCTTCAGGTCACTGCTCGCTAACCCAACGCCCTGCCCAAAACACTTTCATCCTTACTCCCACATCACCTGAAGAAGTACTAAATGCCATCTACTCTTTAAACATCGCCAAATCCAGCCCAGACAGCATCCAACCCAAGCTTCTACACATTTCAGCACCAGCTATAGCAGTTCCTCTCACACACCTACTAAATTTGTCCTTCGAGTCTGGTAAGGTCCCCCCAGCATGGTGTCATCCCTCTCCATAAGGGTGGTGACCCTTCAGTCCTTCGAAAACTACTGTCCCATCTCCCTCCTCCCCTCTCATGCCAAGCTGCAAGACTCTGTTGCCTAGACCAAACTAACTGACTTTCTCAGGTCCACAAATTACCTCTCCCCATACCAATCAGGGTTCAGGAAGCACCACTCAACAATGTCTTCCCTCCTCCATATCACTGGACATATCCAATCTGCCTCTGACCAAGGCCAACTAACTGCTGCTATTTTTGTCTTTTGTAATATTCACAAAAGAAGAGGAGGCGGAGGTACCTAATACAATCAACAGAAGCACTCTGGATAGGGGGGTCAATACCAGTCCTTTCACAGAAGAAAGGGCTCTGAAAGAACTCCTACAACTGAAGGTGAACAAAGCAATGGGGCCTGATGGGATTCACCCTAGAATTCTAAAAGAACTAAGGGGACAACTAGTGACACCGCTGACTACCCTTTTTAATAAATCATGGGAGGATGGTGTGGTACCTAAGGACTGGAGTAGGGCAGATGTGATTCCCCTTCACAAAAGTGGGAGCAAAGCAGAGGCAGGAAACTACAGACCTGTTAGCTTGACCTCGGTGGTAGGGAAAATGATGGAATCACTTCTGAAAGAAAGAATTACTGAGTACCTAGAGGCCAGCGGGGCACATGACCCAAGGCAGCATGGATTCACAGTGGGAAGGTCATGTCAGACGAATCTGATAGATTTCTTTGACTGGGTGACCAAAGTAGCAGACCAGGGAGGGGCTGTGGACATGACCTACCTAGACTTTAGCAAGACATTTGACACAACCCCACACAAAAGATTAATAAACAAATTAGCCAGCCTGGGAGTGGGTCCCAGGGTGGTAGTCTGAGTGACAAATTGGCTGGACAACAGGCCACAGAGGGTAATAGTAAACGGAGTCCACTCTGAAGAAAGGAGGGTTACTAGTGAGGTACCGCAGGGTTCAGTACTCAGTCCAGTCCTTTTTAATGTCTTTGTAAGTGACATTACAGAGGGACTGGAAGGAAAAGTATGCCACTTTGCAGACGACACAAAGATCTGCAACAGGGTTGATACACAAGGTGGGGTGGAAAGGATGAGAAGGGACTTGGCAAAGTTGGAGGAATGGTCAAATGTATGGCAGCTTAGCTTCAATGCAAAGTAATGCACCTGGGAAACAAAAACCCAGGGGAAGAGTACACAATGGGGGGAGATATTAACAACAACAAAAATGGAAAGGGACCTGGGGGTAGTCACATCAGATGACCTAAAGGTAAGCAAGCAATGTGAGAAGGCAGTAAGGATGGCTGGTGGATACTGGGATGTATAGGGAAAGGCATCACCAGTAGAAAACAGGAAGTTGTCATCCCTCTGTACAGACAGTTGGTGAGACCCCATCTGGAGTATTGCATGCAGTTCTGGAGACCCCATCGCTGCAAGAACATACACAGGATGAAGGCAGTCCAGAGGACGGCAACTAAAATGGTGCAGGGTCTGCAACAGAACTCATATGAAGAGAAACTAAAGGAGCTTAATATGTATACCCTTGAGGAAAGGAGGGAGAGGGGGAGACGTGACAGAACCTTTCAAGTACCTCAAGGGAATCAACGAAGTCCAAGAGGGCAGCATCTTTCAGAAAAAGAGATGCACACGAACAAAGGGACACAATTTGAAGATAGAGGGGGGACAGCTCAAGGGCAATGTGAGGAAGTATTTTTTCACAGAGAGGGTGGTGAACACATAGAATGGCCTTTCTGAGGAGGTTGTGGGGTCAAAAACAATGGGGGAATACAAGAATGCATGGGACAGACATAAGGCAATTCTGGTGGAGGGGGTAGGAAGAAGTAGGCTGTTGGTTAACTAGGATCTGCAGCTTATCCAATAGGTAGGGAAAGTGGCAGACTAGGTGGGCCAAGCGGTTCTTATCTGCCGCCAGAGTCTATGTTTCTATGTTTGTCAATTTGGCTAAGGCCTTCAATTCTGTCTACCACCCCCTGCTTTTTGACAAAATCATGGAAGCCAGACTCGCCTCCATCCCCCGCAGAGTACAGTGTTTCGAATCCTACCTCAAAACAGTCAGGATCACGAACTCTATGCCCCCCCATCCTCGCTGGTGTTCCCCAAGGGTCAATCCTAGGCCTAGTTTTATTCTCCCTTTTCATCAGCGATCTCCCCGCATTGTGCACAAGGTCCCATATGCATATGTATGCAGCCGACACTATACTTTTCACATCTGCCCCTGTTCTAAGTGACGTCCACTCTCTACTACAACACGACTACAACAACATGCAGTCTTGGTTTCGTGCAAACAATTTCAAAATAAATACCTCCAAAACTGTTTCCATGACTTTTGGATCAGCCCAAAAACTGGCAAGAACACCCAGCCCTCCTGTAATCACCACCCTGGATGGAAACAAACTAAACACTGTCTCTTTCTATAAATACCTAGGAGTATGGCTAGACCCCCTGTTAAACTACTCAGCCCACATAGAGGCCATCACTTCGAAGCTCTGCCCGAAGCTTGGTCTTCTTTACAGAAGCCGTGACTCCCTCCCACTACCGGTTAGATGTACACTGCTAACAAAAATGATCACTCCCATCTTTGATTACGCAGACCTTGTGTACAACATCACCCCCTCCACCACGCTATCCAGTCTGGACTCCTTATTCCGCGCTTTTTGCTATTTTGCAACAAATTCCCTTTTCAGAACACACCACTGCATGCTCCTTTCCTCCCTCGGGTTAGCGCCCCTCTCCCATTGCCGTTTTTGCCACTCTGTTTCTTTTATTTCCAAATTTTGGTTTGACCTACTGCTCCCCCCCCCCCACCAGGCTGAGAAACTAACCCCTGTAGTCTTTTCTCCTTACTCGTTGTGCGCTAGGGACTTTCGCTCCTTCTCCCTCCCCAAACCATCCTCATCAGCTGGCAAATCTGCCTTCTCCTACTGTCTCCCCTACCTATGGAACCAGCTTCCCCAGAAGCTCAGAAGCTCACCCTCACACAACTCCATTAAATCTCAACTTCATCAACTCCCTTCTCCACCTGTAAATGCAACTAATCTGCCTTTAGCCAAATGAACACAGTTTAAACTTCAAAACCTCTGTACTGTATATTATTGTATTCATGCAACTGATTTTAAATAACTGTATACATGCAACTGAATGTAAATACAGTAACTCCTTTGTACAAAATTATGTATGTAATATTCTCATATATTTGTTCTATGTATGTGTACTTTTGTAACTCCCTCCCCTCACTCCTGGGTCTCACCTGGAATCGAGCCTCTGCTCAATGTGCTTTTCCTATCATCAAATGTTTAAATAAAATAAATAAATACTGGCCCCTTGTCATTCACCATCTTCGCTGATGTGTAACAATTTTAAAATAAAACAGGCATTAAAAGCAAATTAATTTATATTAACAAATAAATTTATATAATTTCATTAGATTATGCTAAATAATGTCACCAAATACCACTGTTATGGTTATGTAATCCCCTTGTTCCCAGGGGTTACTAGAATCCCACTTAGAATCAGTGGCAGGCAGGGAGTAGGCAGCTTGTGAGATGCCAGTCAAATGGGTTTCACACTGTCTAACTCTGTTTTCAGTTTCAGCAGAGCTGGAGTGATGATGTCACCTTAGAATTCTCACAGTAGCATAAGCCACAATGGAATGCTAACTGTAGGGGTTAGCAGTAGAATGTTCGGAGATTCAGTTCAGTCTTCAGAGAGCAGTCTGCGTGGAGTCTCAAGAGAGTGAGGAGTGCTGCAGTGTGCAGTTCCTCAGAGCCAAACTCTGATATAGAGCTACCCTAGAAGAAGGAATTGTGTGTTCTCACCCTAAAGAGGAACACAGAACCAGTTGTGCGAAGTGGTAGAGACTGTTTCTAGAAGTTGTTCCAGTGCCCCATCCCCGGAGGGATGGAGGGGAATTCCAGGAATTCAGGGGCAATCCCCTGGTCCAGCCTGAAGAGGGAGAAGCTGCCCGAGAGTGATGTTTTTCTGAGTACCAGAGATTGTGTTGTGGGAAAGAAGCCCTGAGGCACCTGCATTCCGTGGTGAGTTCTTCTCTAATAAAGAGACTATTTTCACCTAGACAGTGTTTAGAGTAAAGGTGTCTGCCTACTGTGGGGTCAAAGGAAGACTTGCCAAGTACAGAACTTTTAGATTGTGTATGACTTAGAAGCATCTGCAACAGTGGGGGTCTAGGGTAAAGACACAGCCACATACAGAACTTTGAAAGTCAGGACACCTCCAGAAGAGAAGTGTAGAATGTTAAATGTGCTAAACATTTCGAGAGAGCATCTACAAACAGAGTTTCGAAGAAAAGTGTTGTAACCAAATGAATGGCCAAGTATAGATTTGGGAGTGAAAGGTGCAAGACCCCCCCATCTGGTGTAACCAGGTTTACCTCTTCGGGTTTAGTTTGGGCACCAATGATTTTCTCTCAGACATTTGGCCAGTGTCTGAGGAAAGCACCCAGATGTGGGATTTTGGATTTTCTGAGAGCCAGAATGTGCTCATGGGTGGTTTAGGGACCCACCAGCAACCTCCATGTTTTATGGAAAAGTGTCCTAGTGCTGGCCGGGGTGCCAAGTCAAGGAATAGAAGAGAAGTGTACCAGTTCAGGCCATGAGTGCCCAGATCCATTCAGAACCTGAGGGTTCGATGTGAGGAAGTGTGCTATGTACCTATGTAATCTGCATTACCAGTGAGTGTAGCCCTGTGGGGGTCCATCTTTGCTTTGTTATTCTCTGTGTTATGTGAATAAAAGCCACATTCTAGAATTCCATCCTGGTTTGGACATTTCAGTTATTGCTTCCAGTGTCCAGATTTACTTGGGTGCCCCTGACCAGAAGTACAAACCTAGCATAACGCTGAGCAAACATTTTCTCCCAGGGACCAAGGTTGATGGCCATGCTAAATGGTCCCCCCAGGTGTGAGCCAGGTAGTTGCCAGACTTGGTTTGCCTGTCTAAGGATGGCAGGCTCAGTAGTAGAAGTAATGGGTCCACAGAGTTCTGTAGAGATAATTTTGTAGTAACTACCCCCACCCCTCTTGATGGCACCTAGATGTGAGAGGAGCAGCCCTGCTGGTAGAAACAAGGGGGGCAGGTGGGGGGAGGTTACAGTTATAATTTACTGTTATGGTTATAATAATATTTTAGTATCTCCTTTAAGTTATGCTTTTTCTGCAAAGATTATTGATTCCAAAATCAGAGAAGGGAGGGGGGACATTTTTAACCAGGAAAGGCACACTAAGCCAGAGCTTGTTTCCAGGTGTGACCTGGGAACACAAGGAACTTAAGTGACTTGCTCAGGGTCAGTCAGTATGCAAGTGGGGGCTGATGGGATTCAAACCCAGGTCTCCAGGTTTGCAGCTTAGCTACCTTAACCACTACACTATACTGCCTCCAAAAAGAATACCATTTCATATAGCTCTCTTATATACTTTTCTTTACATGCAGGGCTTTGCCTAAAAACCCAGCTATCAGTATTGTATGGGATGAAACTCTGCAAAAGAAAATGATACAGTTTAGAGCACTGTCATAAGAATATCAGGTGAATCATTAGTTCTGAGATTATAGAGTACAAGCAAAGCCAGAAAAAGTGGCAGCCTGCACCGCAAAGGAATGCAGAGGGTAAACAGCATTTTTCATCAGACATGAAGCTAGTACTTCATGAATAACAGTGTTGGCATAAGATTTAGTAAGTTTGGCAGTTTAACAGACTGCATTTGTCTTGTCTATGCGAGTTGTTTAATAACATAAATATAGTAGTGATTTTAAATATAAAACTAGAAACATAATAATCCTGGAAAGACTGGTATAATCTTTATTTGTGCACAATGAACTCAGGTGATGTCAAATGGCATTATAAGTGATTGCATAGTCAGTGAGACACATTAAGCAGCTGCAATATGAAGTGCTGCTAACGTGCTCTTAATTTTGATGGTTCTGTTTTTAGGCAATGCACCTCATTGAGAGAAATTACACAGCTTTATGGAATGGTATGCTTTTCTTTGATTTTGGAATCTAATAACCTTTACATAAAAAGCATAATTTAAAGCAGATGCTAAAATATTATTATAACCATTTAGTAATAGGATTAAGGTTGCTGGCATATAAAGTTACCTCTATAGTTACCTCTACAACAGTAAATTATGTTTAGTCACATTATTTGATCTAATGAAATTATGTAAGGTTAGCTTTAATAGTAATTCATTTGATTTTCAACACCTATGATATTTTAGGAATAGACGCCAAGCAAATAAAAAGTGCCAGTCACCTGACACCATCACCACCTAAACTATCCTTGCGCCCACCTTGTTGCTCATTGGGCAAAATCACCCTATTAAGACAAAATCGGTTCCATTGTTTTCTCTCGCTTAGCGAGTGACCCTGGCACTCCCATGGATCCCTACTTCAGTGCCAGCATACCACCAACAAGAGAAACACCCCACTCAGAGCAGGATTACCCAAATATATTAGTCTTGACATTGTAAGCTACCACATACTCTGTCAAAACATTTCTTGTACTAAAAAAGAAAAGTTTCCTTTTCAAGCCACTAGTACTAGCACCTCATCTGCTCAGCACTATTCGCAGCTCCATATTGCACCAATCTCCACATCAGCATGACTCCTCTGCCCTACTGTCAACATTCAGCAATTTAACCCAGCTCTGAACCCAGCTACAATAACACCCCAAAATCAGTGGCGATGACACAAATGTACCTCTCTGTCTGGTGGTATTTTTTTCACTTTCGTTCTTTTTCTTACATTTACCCACGGCACCTGCTCTACGAACTGTTGAATGTGGCAGTAACTGTCAGCCAGTCAGACATTCCTTCCTGTAAAGGAATATCCCTTCAAGTTAAAAAAAAACTTCCTTTTCAGTGACTGCTGCTGCCAGCCGTTTGCACTCACCTCAGTCTCGCCACGTGCTCCAGAAGAACTGACCAAATACTGGAAGTCGCTCTATATTCTGGAGGCTGAGCAAAAATTAAAAAAGATAATAATTCAGCCACAAGTCTTCAGTTTCAGTAGCGGCTAGACAACACTCTAAGAAGCTGCATTTAGTCAGAAAAAGTGCACTTTAAATTTAAAACACCCGATACTCTGTTCTGCCCTGCCACCTCGTACTCTCACTCTGCACTTCCTGCCTTCTTCTTCTGAATGGGGGGAAAAGAATCTGTCAAGACAGACAGAAAACTATATATTTTTTTCAAACAACAATGTGAAAAACTATAAAAGAAACTCCCCCTCGTTCTGAATGTGGTGGAGCAGAGGGTGGGGGGAGAAGAACAGAATAGCTCTGTGGAGGGGGGCAACAAGACATGGAACAGCACAGAAAAGAAGGGACTACTTTATAACATAAAGACTTTAATTTAATTTTACCATATTTTTTACATTTCTTTTTTAATATCATTAAAGCACACATAAAAATGCCACAGGTACCCATTTTCTAAGTGCAATAATACCCTCCAGGGTGGGTGGTATGGGAAATACCAAACTTTCCAGGGGCTATAAGGCCTTCCACCTGTGGCATAGGGCCTTATTATGCCCCTGGGTGGTTTGGTATTGCCCAATACCACCCACCCTGTTGGGTATTATTGCTTGCTTGTTACGCATCAGAGCGGATGGTGAATGGTGAAGGGCCAGTGCTGGTTCTTGAATTAAAAGCATGATGTCGGTGTTTTGTTTTGGAAACTGACAGGTGAACATCACACCTTGAAAAAGTGGAGCCTATTTGCCCTACTATCTCATGTTTGGAAGAGAAGCTAGATTGCCTGCGGACTTTTGTTTTGGAGTTTCTGCTGATGGCACATGACCTGAAATGCATCTGCATTATGTGCAAAGGCTCAAGGATTAGTAGGACTGTGTACTCAAGGCAGCCTCAGTAACCTCTTGGAAGAGAAACCCAGCCAACAAAGTGAGATATGATAAGAAAGGGAGAGCCCAAGGACTGTTGCCAGGAAGCAGGGTCTTGGTGAGGAATCTTGGTTTGCAAGAAAAAAACAAGATTGCCAATCGTTGGGGAGACATCCCTTATGTAATTATATAGGAACTGCATAACATATCAGAGTACCAAATACAGCCTGAGGGAGAGTCAGGAGGATCAAGGATGATCTATAGAAATCATATGTTACCAACTGGACAGAAGTTTTATTTTTATATGGCACCGTCTCCAGAGGCTCAGGGCACCATTACAACAAGATACATAAGGTAGATGAAACAGCATAACATTTTAAAAAATAAATAAATGAACAACCCACCATAAAAAAATTATACCGCGCCACTATAGTTAGGGTTGAGTAGAGTGTTCAATGTTAAACCCCTAACTTTGCACATTAATATCTTTGTCACCATTTGACAAAATGAGCTGAAGTTTTGCATGTGTTGTCTAGGAAGCAAAGTCTTGATCTGTGGAAATGTTTGTGATGGCAGCTAATGCTGTTTCTGAGATCTGCATGTGTTATTTTTCATAAATGTCTAACTTTCTTTCCTATACTTAACATGTTTTTTTTTTGGTCTTGCCTACAGCCTACATGGAACGGAATTTTATTCCACATTTGCAGGGAACATGCGTCATGTCCTAAGGTAGTGCTTTGATAGGGCTGGTGAAAAAATATTGAAGGGTTCCATAGTTATAAGGCTTTAAAATGTAGTGTATTCCAACCTGCGTCTGTGCAATGGGGTTTTTGAGATAATGTTCTGGTGCAGAATTCAAAAGTTAATGCCAAAAATGCATGTTTTTGATTTCTCACTACTTGTTTGGTAGGGCACCAAACATTTTTTGTGCCATGCCAACCACTATCTTATGTTTTTCCACAAACTACCAAGTGGAAAAAATACATAAATATGCTGTTATTTTAAAAAAACAAATAATAGAACCAAGTTAAACAGGTCCTGTTTAGCTAGATTCTTTTTTTTATTTTTTTTTTAAAATAGGAGCCACAAGTACCTTTTCTGGGCACCCAAAATCCCGGTAGCCCAGCTTAGCAAGAGGAGCCAGTCTCCATGTTCTCTGTATGAAAACAGTGGGAATTTCTTGACTTCTGCAGCGGTAGCTGAAACTCGTGCTGCTGGCTGCAGTATGAGCTATGAGCCGCCATTTCCCTGGTATCTTGTGAGATCCCCCACACACACACACACACTCCATTGCTGTCCCTGGGAATCTGTTATGTTGCCCTGGTGTCTTGAGGCACCCCCCCACCCTTCCAATCACTGTTCCCTTAATCATTTAAACTTTCCCTGGTGTCTAGTGGCACCCCCCACCCACCGAACACTGTCCCTGTATTAATATATTTCCCAGGTGTCTAGTGGCAGCTCCCACCTGCTGGACATCATCCCTATAATTAAATAAATATATTCCCTGGTGTCTAGTGGTACCCCCCAACCCACTGATCACTATCCCCATATTAATATATTTCCCAGGTGTCTAGTAGCACCCCCCACCCACCGATGGCCATCCCCATAATAAATTATTTCCCTGGTGTCTGTGGCACCCCCCACCCACTGATCATCATCCCCATAACTAAATAAATATATTTCATGGTGTCTAGTGGCACCCCCACCCACTGATCGCTGTTCCCATAATAAATAATTTCTCTGGTGTCTAGTGGCACCCCCCACTTGCCAATTGTCATCCCTGTTATGACATGATATATTCCATGGTGTCTAGTGGTACCCCCCACCCTCTCATTTCAGCCACAACCTGAAATAAAGAAAATGGTCCCTCAATGTTTTTTCTCCCAAACCTGTGAAAAAGAAAATGATCCCTCGCCATTCAGCCCCCCGCCCCCACCTCCCACTCAGCATCCACCATCCCACACCCCCGTACACCCCCACACAGCCTCACTCACCTGAACAGGTCCCAGGTTCAATATCCACTCTCCTATCGAACACACGTCTTGCCGCTGGAACCAGCGATAGCAATATGAGGAATTAAGATAAATGCGGTTCAACCTATTTTACTGGGGGTTTCAACTTTGATGCATAACTCAGCCATTTTTGCATATTTTGACACCAGATTTTTATTGTGGCCTTTTGGGGACCCCACCTCATGAACAATGTTACTGGCATTCCACAAATCCGCCCAAAAGTCAATATTGCAAACTCACCTTTCGAGTGGAATTTGAAAATTTTCGCTGCCCTTGTTCATGAGGTGGGTCATAAGAAGGCTATGTTGAAAATACAGGATCAAAATATGCAAAAATGGCAAAATTAAGCGCATGCATTGAAATATTGCTACGCTTGCTCGTAACTTAAATAATTTGCCCAAAAATTTTCAACATTGACATTTTTCACACCACCTCATGAATGTGACAGCTGTCATTTTTCAGATCTTGGTTCAATTGTGTTTTTTGCCCTCTGGTGCACAATGACCTTGTGGTGGCGCAGAATGACGTTTCGGCAGGGATTTGAAAAATGTCAGCATGGCATTCATGAGGCAAGGAAATAACGAGGCTATGCTGACAGTTTGGTTGCTGTTTTGGCTGAAATGCAAGCACAGGGCCCTCCACAGCAACATACATGTACGCACCTGTGGATTTCCAAAGGCAGATGAGAATTTAAATATACAGTATAATCTCATTTATCCGAATGTGCTGGGGAACAATAAAATTGTTTGGATAAATGGAGTTACAGATAAGTGATGGAACTTTACAGTTAAGTCTATTAAGCTGGGAGACGCACCATAGTTTCAGATAACTGAGAGATTCGGATAATCTCACTTAAGACCTCACTTCATCTCTCTCACACTCCACACTGACCAAATGTTGTATCTTTGATAATGTACTGTACTATTTAAAATGATTGTGATAACTGTCTGTATTTCCTATTTCTTTGTTACACCCTGTACAAACTGTACCCGAGTCGCACCTGGAATTGAGCCTCGGCTCAGTGTGCCTTTCCCGGTCATCAAATTTTAAATAAATAAATCTAAAAAAGTAAGGAAATAATTTGTAACAAACTGTGTTCTGTAGTTAGGATTTCTCACCATAACGTACCCCCATCCCACGCAGCCAAAGGAAAAATCATTAGGGTTTGGGGTTTCTGGAGTCTTGGTGAATCAGTGGTGGGGCCTTCCTTCGGGATTGTCAACCTCAGTGCTCACCCCTCCCCCCTGTGGGCCCTGCGTGAAGAAAAGAGATCATGTGTGACATTGCTTGCTCATGGAATGGGGTGGACATTAGGGTTGACAACCCCCACTACAGGTGCGCTCCTCCCAAAGTGGGATGTCTGCTACAACAATATTTGCCAATTTGCCCTGTCACTGCCTAAGCTTACTCACCAATGCTTCCTTTATTCCAGCCTGGGATGGCTTACCCCCTCAGCTTACCGTCAGTTTACTTCCTCCTGTTTTATAAAAAATATAATGTCATCTCAGACACTTGCTAAATTGGCTTCTCTGCTCAAACCTACTACCTCTGCCTACACCCTGAGATCAGCTGGCTTCTCTGCTCAAATCTACGACCTCTGCCTACACCCTAAGACCAGCTGGCTTCTCTGCTCAAACCTACGGCATCTGCCTACACCCTGAGACCAGCTGGCTTCTCTGCTCAAACCTACGACCTCTGCCTACACCCTGAGACCAGCTGGCTTCTCTGCTCAAACCTACGACCTCTGCCTACACCCTGAGATCAGCTGGCTTCTCTGCTCAAACCTATGACCTCTGCCTACACCCTGAGATCAGCTGGCTTCTCTGCTCAAACCTACGACCTCTGCCTACACCCTGAGTCAGCTGGCTTCTCTGCTCAAACCTACAACATCTGCCTACACCCTGAGATCAGCTGGCTTCTCTGCTCAAACCTACGACCTCTGCCTACACCCTGAGATCAGCTGGCTTCTCTGCTCAAACCTACGACCTCTGCCTACACCCTGAGATCAGCTGGCTTCTCTGCTCAAACCTACGACCTCTACCTACACCCTGAGTCAGCCAATAAATCCTTACTTGTCCAGCCTAGATATAAAACTAAAATGGGTGAAAATGCCTTCTCGGTCTGGGCTCCAAAATTATGGAACTCCCTTTTTCTGTGCCTCAAAAACTCCCCCTTCCCATGTAATTTCAGGCAGGACCTTTGTAAGGCTCTTTTAGGCTCTTTACCCTGCTCCTGTAGTGGAGCTAGCCCCTCCCTTGTAGGCTCCTCCTAGTTGTTTAACTTCCAACTGCAGTATCTCTTCTACTCCCATAACTGCCTGGGAGACCTATTACCCCCCCTTCCCCAGCACTTACCTACTAGTCGTTGGTCCTAAGAATTACTATTATTGCACTTGTATCCTGTTATACTGTTTTTACATATTTGTTCTTGCAACTGTACTGTCTTTGCTGTATAGGTCATTTAGCTGAGTTGTGACTGATCACCAGCCTGTTTCTGTACCGATTCTTGCTCACATGATTTTTCCCTGTATGTGCTGTTGTCTAAATGTCCTCTGTTGTAACCTCCTGGGTCGCACCTGAAAATAGGCAGCCTTGCGGTCTAGTGTGCCTACCCAGTCAACAAAAACTAAATAAATAAACAAGTCCAAAGGATTATACAGTATAGCAGCCTAAACTCCATAAATGAAATTAAAATAAAAATATAAATAGCTATTAAATAAATAAACAAATTAAAAATAAACAGACAACCAGGATGTCAAAACAGAGACCGCTGGATTAGTAGTAAGTAGTAGCAGATTTATTTGTTGCGCACCTAATCCCGTGGGCTCTGAGCACTGTACATCATTTAAAACATACCAACATAAAGTCAGAATCAGCAAATAAAAACTTCACAATTACTAATAAACACCATAAATACATTAAATACAATATTTAATTAAAAACAGCCACTGCAGATTAGATTAGGTTAAAAGTCTCTGACCTACAAATTGGAGGAGTCCGCTGCAACACCATCCTGACCATCGCCAATACATTTAATACCCAGTTCTCAGACCTGGCTGCCCTCATCCCCCCATCTCCCGACACCAATGAGATGGGTCCCTCAGGTGATACTGTGTCCCCTCAACCCCACCTTCTACTTTAAGACTGTCTCCTGCAGCGAGACGTGGAAGCTACTAGCCAGCTTCTCTCCTCACACCGGAGCTGGGCATCACAATCTTGAGCCTAAACTGCTCTGTCTGGGGGGGGCCCCCATTTTGGCCTAGCTCATCTCCTATATCCTCAGTTCCTCCCTCATATCTGGGACAATCCCTGATATATGGAAGGTGGCTCGTGTTGTGCTAGTCCATAAAGGCGGTGACCCCAAAATTCTCGCAAACTACTGCCCCATAGTGATCGTGTCAGCTGTTAGCAAGCTGCTCGAAAAGGTGGTGGCCTTCCAGCTCACACTCTATATCCACACCCAAGGTCTTCTCTCCCCAGCGCAGCATGGGTTCCGCAAAGAGCATAGTACCTCTACTGCCCTTGCCCAGGTCACCTCTGAGATCCGAACTGCAACTGACCAAGGTATGTTAACTGGCACCATATTCATAGACCTGTCTAAGGTCTTTGATCTGAGCTGGTCGACCACACACTCCTGGGTGTTATCCTTCAGTCACTTGGCCTCTCGCCCCCAGTACTAGCCTGGTTCACCAACTACCTCTCAGGAGGGCAACAGTACACCAAGTTCCAAAAAGCCCTCTCTGGGCTCACTCCAGTCACATGTGGGGTGCCTCAAGGGTCCATCCTTGGCCCTATTCTGTTCTCCCTCTTCATCAACCAGCTGCCCTCGGTCCCTGTCTTTGGTCACACCACCCTGTACACCGATGACCTTGTGCTACTAACTAGCTCACAAGACATCAAAGTCATAAACTCCAGACTAAATGATTACTTTGACTGCATTCTATCCTGGCTGAAGGACCGTAAGCTTGTCATCAACCTGCAGAAAACACAGGTCATGCTTTTTACCTTCCTTGCCAAGTCTAGAGTGTGCCCTACCCCTCTCAATGTCATGGGAGCAGATGGTTTCCCCTTACGGGTGGTGGACTTATTCAAGTACCTGGGGGTAACCCTTGACCCTCAGCTTGACTTTACCTTGCACATACACAACTCATGCAAGGCCACAAACTGCAAGCTGGGTCTGGCTTACAGAGCCAAAAGTTGCCTCAACCCAGCTGCCCGACTTGCCCTTGCAAAAGGATTTCTTCTTCCCACACTCTGCTATGGGCTTTCCTTCTTCTCAAATGCCCCAAAAACCTGGCTTGCCAAATGGGACATAGCATATGACAACATATGTCGCTTTGCCTTGTCCGCCCCCCATCTCACGTACCACTATCAGAGCTACTTGAGGTTCGGGTGGCTCTCCCCTGAAAACCACCATACTTTTGTCATGGGAAACCTCATTGACAATATAGTCAGAATGTCCACCCCGCTGGCACTTGCTGAACTGCTCAAGCCTGTTCCCCTGTCTACCAGCTGAGATCCAGTGATTCCCAGGCCCTCAAGGTCCCCAAAACTTGTTCCCTCACTGGAGATCGTGCCTTTGCTGCCCTCACCCCTAGAACCTGGAATAAACTCGCTGTCCATGTGAGGTATGCCCCCTCATACCTCAGTTTCAGGTCCTCCCTCTGGGGCTTCCTGAAGCAAGCATCCTCCTGCCTCTGTACCTAGAGCCCCGCCCTGTATGGGGGAACAGTGTCTCTCAGGCCAAGTATGGTGGCCAGGTGTGGCTGGCGATCTATTACTCTGCGAATCCCATGCTCCCGTGCCATGTCTCCACCTGGTGCCAAAAAAAAAAAAAAAGCCTCTACCTGCTGTCTATGCACTTGATTTACCAAGCTACTGGCTGCCTGTTGTTTTTGACTGTTCCCTGCTGATTTGACATGCCTTGTATCTGTACTGTTACCATGTTGATTTGTCATGCTTTGCCTCTGTACTGTTACTATGTTTATCACCTGTACATAACTGTTTCTTGTTTATTGACATGCCTTGACTCTGTACTGTACTGCTTGTACCTTGTAATTGTACTGCCTGTACCTTGTAATTCTCCTGGGTCGCACCTGAAAATAGGCACTTGTCTGTCTAGTGTGCTTACCTGGTTAACAAAAGCAAATAAATAAATAAGTGAGCCTTAAGGCCCCTCTTAAAGGCCTCCACTGACAGGGGCCTCCCTCAGCGATCTGGGAAGTTAGCTCCACAGGTTAGGACCTGTAACTTCAAAAGTGTGATCCTTGGATGCTTTAGCCTAGCCCTAGGAACTGCTAGGAGTTCTATCTCAGAGGGACTGAGAGGGTGGGAAGGGTGGAATAAGGAGATAGGCATTCACTCAGCCCAGGCCCAGTCCACATAGGGCTTTGTATGTCAGTAAACCAACCCTGAAGTTGATTTGCCACTTCATCGGGAGCCAGTGCAGATCACACAGGACAGGGGTTACATGGCAAGACCTCTAAAGGTCCATCAACCTGGTTGCTGCTGTGTCCTGCACTAGCTGCAGCTCTCATAGACCCCTCCACTAACCCTGAGATACAGAGCATTACAGTAGTTGAGTCTGGAAGTCACAAAGGCATGTACCAGAGAGGGCAGGTTGTTTGGTGGGTTCAAGATTTTGATAAGGGCAATGTTCCTGAAATGGTAAAAGCCACTCAGGACTACAGACGACACCTGAGCCTCAAGTGTCGGTCTTTCATCCTAGAGCTCAGTACAGCCTTCAACACCGTTCCACATAGGAAACTAGTTAGCAAGCTGGGTGGCTTGGGAGTGGGTCCAAAGGTGGTAAACTAGATAAGAAATTGGTTGGAACAGTCTGCCACAACAGGTGGTGGGGCAAGCATAGTGGAGGGGTTTGAACATGCCTGGGATAGGCACAAGGGAACATTGGGTGGGGGAGGGTGTGATGAAAAGCCATTGATCACTTAGGATCAGTGACTGCAAGTTTAGGGCTTACGGGCAGACTAAATGGGCCTAGAGGTCCTTATCTGCCGACAATTTCTTTGTATCTATGTAGCAATGTATCTATGTTAGTGGACAGGTGAGAGGTGGTGGTAAACTGAGTTCACTCAGAGGAAGGGAGGGTACCTCAGGAATCAGTGTTGGAACCAGTCCTCTTTAATGTCTTTATAAGTGACATTGCAGAGGAGCTAGAAGAAAAGGTCTGCCTCTTTGCAGACAACACCAAACTCTGCAATAGGGTGGAAACTCCAGGGGTGGGTGAAAAGGATGAACAGATACCAGAGAAAACTAGAGGAGCGGTCAAAAGTATGGCAGTTGGTTTCAACGCAAAAAAGTGCAAAATAATGCACTTAGGGCACAGAAACACAGGGGTGGAGTACAAAATGGGTGGAGAGGTATTGACAACCACCAACCAGGAAAGAGACCTGGGGGTAATCATATCGGATGACCTAAAAGTGACCAGGCAGTGCAACAAGGCAGTTGGGAGGACTAGAGGGATGCTGGGGTGCATAGAAGTATCACCAGCAGCAAGAGCGAGGTGATGTTGCCTCTGTGTAGATCACTAGTAAGACCCCACCTAGAGTACTGTGTCCAGTTCTAGAGACCACATCTCTGGAAGGACATAGACAGAGTGAAGACAGTCCAAAGGAGGGCAACTAAAATGGTGCAAGATCTGTGTCAAAAGCCCTAGGAGCAGAGACTAAAGGACCTCAATATGTACACCCTGGAACAGAGTGGGGATAGGGAGGATATGATAGAGATCTTTAAATACCTCACAGGGGTAAATAAGGTACAGGAGGGAAGTATTTTTCAGAAGAAAAAGAGCTCAAGAACAAGGGAACATGCTATGAGGCTGGAACAGGGCAGCCCTATAGACTGGCAAAGGTACAAGACCACCAGGAATGCCTGCACCCATGATACTCACCTTGATAAAGGGGCCCACTTCAAAGATAGCCTTTCCTCCACCTGGGGGAATGAGAGGATATTCTGGGATAACTTAAAAGATCTCACCGGTAAACCCAACACTCCCTCCCCCCCCATCCATGTTAAATACTAATAGTGTCATAACCCAAGAACCCCCGCTCAAAGCTGACACCTTTAACACCGTCTTTACAGACCTTAGCGGTGCTCCCCCCGACTTCTTCTCTAATCCTCCTAAATTATCTGGTTTATATCTGAACCTTGGTCCCACTTCTACCCCCCCTTTCCAGATTGTCTCCCAGCCTGAAGCGAAAAAGTACATCCAGCAAGTTCTTGGGAAATCCAGATTCAGTAGTGATACTCTGGACCTCAAGCTATTACAACTTGCACTTGACGCCGTCATATGCCCCCTCACCAAACTACTAAATCTGTCCCTCTGTCAAGGACAATTCCCCCAACAGTAGAAAACTGTGGTATTGACTCCAGTCCACTAGAGTGGTGACAGGGCCTCCCACAGCAACTACCACCCAATATCCATCCTTCCCCCTCTGTCTAAAGCCTTGGAAAGGATTGTAGCCAATCAACTGACTGAATACCTCACCAAGTACAATCTGCAATGCCACCAGCCACATGACTTCAGGAAGGTGCACAGCGCCACCTCAGCCCTTCTTGAATTTACCGATTTTATCCATTAAACTCTCAACCGTGGTCACATCATAGGGTCTAATTACATTAACCTTATGTAAGCTCTTTTCTTTTTTTTTTTTTTATCGTCTATTTATGCACCGTGGAGTGAGGCATCTCTCGGGAGTGCTCACGGAACCCTGCCTGCACTCCCTGCCTGAGACCACCTTCCCTCTAGGGAGCATGATTGCTGAGCTCTCTCTCCCCAACCCTAGGATCTTCCAGCCCCCCAGATCACCCCCTCCTCTGGGGGAAGGTCCACCCCACCTACCTGATGGCCTTGTCTGGATATTAGAGGGTTGGTCTGGGGCTGGTTCGAGGGACTCGGGAGAACCCAGTGGAAGGATGGTCTGGCCTTGGGATGCAGGCAAGGTTCCCAGAACCTCCATCACCTCCTCATCTCCACCGGCATTTTTTCCTTGTTTATTGCCCTTGGAGCATGGATGTGCAATGACATCTGTGCACCAACATGCCAATGTCTGCCGCAGCTCCACCCTATGTTACGGCACCGCTCCTGTAGGACCTCCAGTCTCCACCTGGGGTTCCTAGACAGTGATGCAGGCCCACTATCCACCCCAGGGAGAGAAGAGCAGTTCTCCAGATTCTCCATCCTCTCCCTCCCCTGCCGACCCCCAGAGACCCGAATCGGTCCCCAAACCTGGGTCGCCAGCATGGCGTGAGGTGTGGCGTCCAGCACCTCAACCCTCAGCGCCACTGGGCCGGCAACCTTATACAAGCTTTTGACATGGTCAATCATGCCCTCCTAGTAGCTGCCCTCCCTGACATCACTCTCTCTTAGGAAGCCACCTCCTGGTTCACCAGTTACCTAAGTGGGAGAATGCAGCATGTCAAAATCCTTGACACTTTCCTCCAGCCTACCAGTTTGGTCCAGCATCCCCCAAGGTTCTATTCTCAGACATCTTCTCATCAGCCTTTTCTTCAACATCCTTCCACAAGCCTTCCCCAGAAATCTGCTCCTCTATGCAGATGATGCTGTCATCTTTTCCAGTCACCTGGACCCCCTTCCCCTGGAGAACACCCTTCAAAAGAGCATCACCGAAATACAGTCCTGCTTTGTGCTCCACAAACTCATAATTAATTACAAAACAACTAAGGTGATGCTGTTCGCCAACCCCAAAAACAAACATGAGGGGGCATGCCTGAGCATCCTCAACAGCCACCACCTACCATTAGAGCAAGTTACCAGCTTCAAATATCTCAGGATAACCCTCAACTGCTCTCTGTCCTATCATGAACATGTTCACCTAGTCTGTAGGGCTGTGAAAACAAGAATTGGGCTACTCTACTGGCACAGGGACTGTATGACCACTGATGCCCTTCAACTTGCAGTAACAAGCTTGGTCCTTTCCATAATAGATTATGGGATTGTCATCTATGGCTCTGCAACTGACACTATACTTAATAGAATTAAGGTTGCCCTAAGCAAAGCCTGCCGTCTGGTCACAGGTGCGACCAGGCTCACCCACACCTGTGACCTCAATGACCAAACTAGCTGGCTAAACTTCAAAGGCAGGCTTACCTACGAGTCCTACCTACTGGCTAAAAAGATATTCCTTGTCTCATTCCTCCCTCAGCATAGAAACTCCTTACTCGGACCGTTACCCCACATGATACCAGGAGTTCCACCAAAGCATCATACCAAGTCCCTTTCTGTAAGGTATCCCAAAGGCAGCGGGCATTCATGTATAGAGCACCTGTTTGGCTAAATGGCCGCTCTTCTGATGTCCTGGCAGAACCCAAGCAAGGTCCTTTTAAATCCAAACTCCGTCAGCACCTACTTGATACTAACAGCTGTGACTGTCTCTAGCCTGGGCAGGTGCCCAGCCCTCCACCCCCTCCACCCCCTCCACCCCCCCATTTCTCCCCTCTACTTGTTACTGGTAACTAAGTCAACTCAGATGGTTTCTGCTTAGCCAAGTACTTCCCCTACTCTACCTTGTGCACTGACTATTCTAGTACTTCCCTTCTTATGTCCTGCATTTTGTTCCATCCTTATTCCTTAATCCTCTGTATTTAACAAAGTCCTTTTCGGATTGCTTTCACAATATCCTACTGCCATTCAATGTGTTTTCCTCAAACGTTCTCTTTCTGTAGCAATTAGTGTGTTGCTGTGATTCCTGCCAAAGTCTGTATTTTACTGCCATTATATTCACTTTGTATTATGTATATCCTTGCTCCCATTTTGTATTCCTTGCTGAGAACCTTTGTGTATTGTATTTTCTGTATGAGCACCCTCTGACATGGAGCCTTTGTAAATGAGTCTCTGACTCATAGGTATTGTAATTCTGAGACCTAAATAAATAAAAAATAAAAAGATTCAAGAGAGACAAGAGGAAGTACTTCTACACAGAAAGAGGGGAATTCCCGGAACAGCCTTCAGTGGAGGTGGTGTGGACGAAAACAGTGCTGAGGTTCAAGAATGCACAGATAAGCACAAGGGAATCATAGTGGAAAGGAAGGAGGGGAAGGAGAAAAAGCTATAGATTGGGTACGATCTGCTGTAATAGTGTAGGTAGGGAGGAATGGGCAGACTGAATGGGCCAAGCAGTCCTTATCTGCCATCCAATTCTATGCAAACAGGCAGATTTCAAAAGTGGACAAGAGTGGTAAACCCAAACAGTCAGAGAGCTATCATTTATTTTACAGATGCTTTTACTACAAGTGATACTGATACGGGATGTATCCAACCTGCGGTACACTACAACCCTCCCTAAAAACAATAAAACTAGCTCCTACTCTGCTTCACTAAAATTGCTAGCTAGATTCACCCTTCTACTAACTCGTAACTAAATTAAAATAATTGATCTATGCAATTACAGACAAAGGCCCATTGAACAGGTGAATGGGTAACATCAGAACTGGACAGGGGTAAGCCTGTGGATGTATTATTCTTGGACTTCAGCAAGGCGTTTGACTCTGTCCCCCACAATGGTCTGGTGGAGAAACTGATGGGGTTAGGAGTAGGCCCTTTGATGGTCAGATGGATTGAAAACTGGATAGCTGGACGCACTCGAGAGTAGTGGTCTGTGGGGAGCTCTCGAACCCTACAGAGGTTGGTAGTAGGGTACCACAGGGCTCGGTCCTGGGTCCAATCCTGTTTAATGCATACATATCGGACATCAGGGATGGTATAGAGTGTGAAATGAGTCTCTTCGTGGATGACTCCAAGATGGGAGCAGTAGTTGAGGAGAAGAGGGGAGGTTGGCCCTGCAAGGGACCTGGACACCCTGGAAGCTGGGCTCACACATGGGAATTAAATTTCAATATCGCCAAGTGCAGGTGTTGCATCTTGGTGGGAAACCTAAACACAGGTACACCCTGGGAGGGAGGTGCTGGAAGCCTCAACAGGGAAAAAGACCTGGGGGTCATGGTGGATACATGTATGAATAACTCTGAGCAGTGCAGGAGGCAGCTAGCAAGGCAAACAGGATGTTGGGATGCATCATGAGGATCACCTCTAGGAGCAAGGAAGTATTCTGCCACTGTACAATGGACTGGTTAGACCACACCTTGAGTACTGTGTACAGTACTGGAACCACACTTGAAGAGGACATACAGCTCCTGGAGAGGTACAGAGGAGGCAACAAAGATGATACGAGGGCTAGGGATTTGACTTACGAGGACAGACTTGAGGAGCTCTGCCTGTTTTCATTGGAGGAGAGGAGAGACAGGGGACATGATTGAGGTCTTCAAGTACCTCAAGGGAATAAATAGGGTAAACATGGATGGGATCTTTAGACTAAAGCAGGGAGGTATCACCAGAGGACATGGTTTGAAGTTGGAAGGTGGAAGGGTGAGGGGAGAAAAGAGGAGGTTTTTCACTGAGAGGGTGGTGGATCCTTGGAATGCACTGCCTGGTGAGCTGGTTCAGAGATCCACAGTGGAGGGCTTCAAGAGAGGGTGGGACAGACACAGAAAGTGGATGTATCAGATGATGGCCTGTCCCAGGGGGGTGGGGATGGATGATTGGGGTTTCTGGAGCACAAGGGATGGGAGGGTCTCGGCACCCAACTAAGGATCTAGGTTCGAGCAGAGTCGATAGACCATAAGGCCTAATCTGCTGGCAAATAGTATGTTAGTATGTTAGTAACAGGGTATTTTTAGCTGAATTTTCTGAGTGCAAGAGCAGAGCTCTGACGACCTGCCCAGCCTGACGGCCATCTTCAGTTCCAAATTTAATCCAAGAATGCCTGTATGAACAGAAAGGTCTTAAGAATCTTCTTAAAGGCCTTCAGTGTGGGGACCTCCTCAGGGCCCTCAGGAGTGAGTTCCATAAGACCAGACCCACCACCTCAAAGGCCCAGTCTCCTGAGGTTTTCAGCCTGGTACTGTGTATCACAAAGAAGCCCTTCTTAGTGGAGCAGAGAGGGCGTGAGGACATGAAAGGGTGCAGGAAGTCTGTCAGATAGTAGATCCAAAGAACAGCAGACACGGTCGGCTAATGTGCCCAGTGCTCACCAAACGAGCGGCCAGCTCGCGTAGAAGTCCACAATCAACATCACAAAGTATGGAGTCACTCAGGTCTAACAATAATGCTACAATGAGCCTGAGGTATCAAGATAAAGATCTGACCCCTGAGGAAGACTCACGGGGAGTCGAGGCGCTGGGTGGTTAGAGGAGCATGGTTGTGTGAGTGGTCTTCAATAAACTTCAAATCTTTATCTTGATACCTCAGGCTCATTGTAGCATTATTGTTAGACCTGAGTGCCACCATACTTTGTGCTGTTGATTGTGGTCTGTCAGATAGCCCTGGTTCAACCTGTGTGAGACCTTGTCAAGTTAGTAAACCAACTTTGAAGACGATAATCCACTTTACTGGCAGCCAGTACAGATCACACAGCATCAGGGAGACATGACACAACCTCCAAAAGCCAATCAGCAACCTAGCAGCTGTATTCTGCGCCAACTGCAGGCACCGGATTGTACCCCTGCTGGCCCTGAGGGACACAGCATTGCAGTGGTCAAGCCTCGAAGTAACAAACACATGCACTAACATTGCCAAGTCTCCAGGGAGGATAAAGGATTTAATCCACCTGATGTTCCTGAGATAGTAAAAGCCATTGTGGACTACTGTTGACACCTGAGCCTATATGTCAGCCCCTCATCCAGAATGACCCACAAATTTTTCATTTTCATGGCAGCCAAAAGTCCAGAGGAACCAGGCTGAAGCCAAGTCTCCCTCACAGTAGCTGCTGCACTCCCTTTCAACCCAGTTTGATCACCAGCACTTCAGTCACTTCAGTACTTGTATGGCCAGTTAAGAATCAGGTGTCTAGGTAGAATATATATTTGTGTATATATGAATATATGGCCCCTTCGACTTCACAGATCAACATTTCAAGCCTGGATTGATGGGGACATCAATCTTTCAGCAAGGAGAGAATGTAATTCCCCCAAAAGTGAGACTTACCTTTCAATCCCCTAGAGGCTCAAGGTGGGTCCACCTGTGATGCCTGCATCCTCTGGTTGAAACTGGTGCTGAATGTCAGGAGGAGAGGTGTGCTGTTTGTCTTTTTGTTCTTTCATTGTCCGCTGCCAATGAAAGGGGTGCCCCTGCACCTGAAGGCAAACCAAAGGGATCGCTGATGTCGTCATAGTAACACAAAAGGTACCCTTTGATGGATTAAGTGTTGTAAAAAGTTAAAGTAGCAGCTAGCAGTACTATGTCACCATCTTGTGACACTTGACCCCCGGGACTGACCAACCAGAATGCAAGGTATCCAGGTAAAGACAAAGGCGTTGAGAGGACAGCAATAGAGTGCTTGGCACCCCTTTTGTAGCCACTGAGGGATTTAGATTGTGAGCGATAAGCCTGATAACCAATAAGAGATTTCAAGTGGAGGTGACTAAGCTGAACCCTTCCATCAGCCTAAGAGAAATTCAGGGCAGTCCTTCCCGAGAAGTTGGAGAGGAGAGAGGTGCTGAGAGCCTAACCAGGCCTCAGAACCAGAGATCCTGGTGGCAGCAGAATCCAATTGCTGGAAGTTCCATTTGAGCTGACAGAAAGGGCTATGAATCCTGCATAGCTGTGAAAGACCGAATCTGCTTTGCCATCTGTACAGACTGCTGTAATCAGAGGTGAGAACAATTCATTCTACCCTGCCTGGTGCACCAAGGGTGGAGGTGGCCAGGAGCTTGTCTCCAGGGTACTTGTACCCTCGATCAGGGGAGTGCCCACTAGGTAAGGTGGAGAGGTCATCGGTCTCGGCCCTTCTGAACTTGCCATGCTGTCACATGCTGATTGACAGGAATGAGAGCTGTGATGTATTGATCTGGAATAGCCTGGGCATACAACCACTATCTGTCTGCTGCTGCTGCAACATCGTCCATCCAGAAAAGTCTGAGAAAGCTTTCCATTGGTAAAGGACACATGAGTATTGGACTGCCAGAAAGAAACCAGTGCTGCTGAATTTTCCCTGCATTTGGATTACAATTTGTGTTGGTAAAAGGTGCTAGCCAAAGTCAGTCAGGTGGGGTAAAAGCAAGCTTGCATGCCTGTAAGTGCACAAGTGCAAGATCCTGGGTACCATGGCATCAGGCCTGCAACTGTGTTAATTTTACCTGGGTACCCAGTAGCTAAGACTGAACTGCAATTAAAGAAAGTGATTGTTTGAAAGTTTGAACCTGTGGGGATCTGCTACTGAGGTTAGCGGGAGGCCCTACAGTTCAGTGGGTCTTGTCTGAAAATCTTCTGTAAGGCTATTGGGAGGCCTATAGCACCGTCTCTGAGGAGAGGTCTAGGCATCAGAGATCACACAGCTTGGATGATGCACTTGAAAATAATGAACTGTATAGTGAAATGTAGTGAATTGTAGTAGCTTGGCAGAAGACACCAGGAGGAAGGAGTGCTGTGTGATGGGACTTCTCGACTGGGACTAAAGAAGTAGAGCCCTTGTGCTTGGACCTTTCATTTAGGGTAAAAAAAACAAACTAACAAACAAAACAAAAAAAAAATTAGTGTGTTTGTCTGAGTTAACTGAACTGAATGGTTATCGGAACAGTTATCTAGGTGTAAATCTCAGGTGATTGAAAGGGCTTGATGACTGTGCAGTTAAAATTACTTGTAGAAAGCTCTAGTAAGTAGGGGGAGTGGCTTAACTAGAAGGAAACTAAATTTAAAGACTGCCTTAGAAAGATTCTGTTAGTAGCTTGGCAGAAGACACCAGGAGGAAGGAGTGCTGTGTGACGGGACTCCTCTACTGGGACTATATTGCCCTCCTTCCCTTCCCTGCACCCTCCCACCCAAAGCTAGTTCTACTTTTATAGGCACAGGATTTGACTGACAACAGGAACTTCCTGTTTGGGAGCAGGAAGTGAGTGATCACAGAGCCACCAAAGATCCACCATCCTAGAAGGGCAAGAGTACCTCTCTAGCCCCATCTAGCTGCTGGAGGTCTGCCTCTGAGCAAGTAAAGGGTCTACTGAGAAATATAGGATATTCTTGTCTCAGAACAAGACAATCAGGAGCTTAAAGGGCACAGAGGCAGAAAGTAAGTAGAGAGAGAAGAGAAAGAAAAAAAAAACAGAGGAAAGAGTAAGGATTCCAAACAACAGTTAAGGGGCCAGAAATAAGACATGATGGGAGTGGTGCAGTGCAGTAGCTGTGGAGCAGCAGTCTTCCGGGAGACATTCTGGAGGATGCGGTGTTGTCCCATCTGCAGGCACCTCTCTGGGCTGAGGGAGGAGGTTGCTCATCTCCAGGCTGAGTTGGTCAGGATTTGTAGGACCTCCTCTTCCATCCAGGGACCACCAGTGCTACTGCCGTTGCCTCAGAGGTTGCCAAGAAAGAGGAGCGGTTGGACCACAGTGGGCTCAGGGAGGGTGAGGGTGGTGGAACAGAGGAGCATCCTCAGTTGTGCCTCTCATAATTCTATGCCATTCTGGCAAAGTGTGGTTCCTCTATGGAGGCACGTGCAGTGGAGACCAAGGAGGATGCTGGAACCTCCACAAAGGAACACCACAGGAGGGTGGCATGGGACCCCAGAGGGAAGAAACAACTCTCGGGGACTCCATTGTTAGGAAGGTAGAACTGGGGAGGAAGAGAGAGGGAAGGTGCCTGCCTGGTGCCATGGCTTGGAGGGACAGGAGCGATCCTCAGGATTGCCGGAGCAGCTGCACAGGGAGGAGCTGGATGTCATTGTCCACCTAGGGACAAATGATCTGGCTAAGCAAGGGATTGGAGCAGTGCAGGAAGAGTTTGTGGAATTGGGGAAGGGCCTTAGACAAGTAGCACGCACGGTAACCTTCTCGGAGGTGCTGCCCATCTATGGCGTAGAAGAGGCTAGAGTGTTCTGCACCATGGGATTCAATCCATGGTTGAAAAACTGGTGCAGAGCTCAGGGATTTGGCTTCATTGGGGACTGGGGTCCACCTGGAGTGATGCAAGCCTATACTGGCATGATGGGCTGCATCTGTCCAGGAGGGGAACCAGGATCCTAGGTGATAGGTTTAAATGCTTCATTGGCAAGCATTTAAACTAGCCAAGGGGGGAGGCACTGGAAAGGAGCAGGAAAATCCTAGCCCCCCCAAAAAAATCATGGTAGTAAGTGCGGTAAACACCAACATGGAGGTGGCGATAGGGAGAAGGGCAGGGGTAAAAGGAGAAAGTGACAAAGGCAAGAAGGACAGGGATGGGGCAAAAAGGAGTAAGGCCATCAGTAAATGGAGGGTAATGAGTACCAATGCCCGTAGTCTGGGCAACAAGCCCTGAGCTGGTGGCCTTGATGGAAGAGGGATGCCTGGATATTGTAGAATCACAGAAACATGGTACACAGAGAACCATGACTGGGATGTTAACATACCAGGTACATAACCTACGGAAGAGACAGGCAGGGGAGAAGAGGGAGGAGTAGCTCTATGTAAAGGAAGGGATAAAGCAACTGAACAAAAGAGTAAACAGGGAGGAGAGGAGGCACTGTGGGTCACCTTGGAGACTGGAAAGGGCACCGCAATCCGCACAGGGGTTGTGTACAGGCCCCCATGTCAGGGGGAGGGAATGGACAAGGATATGATAGAAGGCATTCTTAGGATGGCAGACAAAGGGGAGATACTGTTGATGGGAGACCTGAATATGCCAGATGTTAACTGGAGCACATTTGCTGCAGCCACATCCAAGAGCAGGGCCATTCTCTATGCCCTACAGGTGACAGGCTTCAGACAGCTAGTTTCAGAACCCACTCGTGAGGGAGCAATCTTAGACCTCGTACTCTCAAATGGGGGCAGTGAGAGGATCTCAGATCTAGAAGTGGGTTGCCACCTGGGAACAAGTGACCATCAAACAGTGTGGTTCACGTTAAACTCAGCTACAGAGTCAAGCCATACAAAAGTGAGAGTACTGGACTTCAGGAGGGCTGACTTTGGCAAGATGGGAGAGTGCCTCAGAAAAGCACTAGCAAACAGGCTAGAAGGAGGGGTGGAGCAACAATGAGGAATCATCAGAACTGCCATCACAGAGGTAACAAGCCTTTGTGTGAAGCAAATAAACAAATGTAAATGAAAGAAAAAGCCACCATGGTTCTCAAAAGAGGTGGCTGTGAAAGTCAGGGAGAAAAAGATAGCATTCAGGAAGTATAAGGAAACACAGAAGGAGCAGGACAGAGAACTGTACCAGTTAAAGCAGAAGGAAGCAGGGAGGGAAGTCAGAAGAGCAAAGGCCCAAACTGAGGAAAAGATAGCCAACTCTGTTAAGAAGGGGGATAAAACCTTTTATAGGTACATCAGAGAGCGTAAAAAAACAAAGGGAGGGATAGTGAGGCTGAATAGAATGAATGGTGGGTGGACAGAGGGGGACAGTGAAAAAGCAGGGATACTGAACGACTATTTCTGCTCAGTATTCACAAAAGAGGAGGGGGAAGTGCCTAATCCAATTAACAGAAGCACTCTTGATAGCGGGGTCGATCCCAGCCCTTTCACAGAAGAAAGGGTTCTGCAAGAACTCCTAAAACTGAAGGTTCTCTAGAACACTGCACTGACAATATAAGCATACACATTATATAAATACATATATTTCTATATAACAAACCAATCACACACACAAAATAAAAAAAAAACTAAACAAGGTAGACAGTTATGTGGGGAGTAGTGCAATGTAATGGCTGTGGGGCTGCAGTCTTTCAGGAGTCTTTCTGGAGGCTGAGATGCTGCCCTGTTTGTAAACAACTATCTGCCCTGAGGGAGGAAGTTGCCCGTCTTCAGGCTGCACTGAACAGTAGTAAGGGAACCTCCCCCATCCAGGGAGCACCAGAGCCACCACCACTGCCTCAGAGGTTGCGAAGAAAGCACAGCAGTTGGACCGCAGTGGGCTCAGGGAGGGTAAGGATGGTGGAACAGAGGCACACCCAGTCAGTTGTTCCACTCCACAATCCATACACCATTCTGGGGGAGCATAGTTCCCCTATGGATACACCCACAGAGGAGACTAAGAAGGGTGCAGACAACTGTCACAAGGGAGGCCCTCAGGAAGGAGGCAGAGGGCACCACAGGGAAAGGAAGCAGCTCCTGGTGGGAGACTCAGTTATTAGGGGGATAGAACTTGGGGGAGCAGGGAAAACTGAAGTGAGGTGCCTGCCTGGTGCCATGGCTTGGAGGGACAGGAAGCACATCTTTAGGATCACGAGAACAGTTGCACGGGAGTCTGAGATGGACGTCATTGTCCACCTAGGGACAAATGACTCATCATGAGATTAGAGCAGTGCAGAAGGACTTTGTAGAGTTGGGGAGGGGCCTAAGGCAAGTAGCACACACAGTATCCTTCTCAGAGGTGCTGCCTGTCAGTGGCATGGGTGAGGCAAGGGTACTTTGCACCATGCAGTTTAACGAATGGTTGAAAAAATGGTGCGGAGCACAGGGGTTTGGCTTCATTGGGGACTGGGGTTCCACCTGGAGGACACCAGCCTATACTGGCAGGATGGTCTGCATCTGTCTAGAGAGGAACAAGTCTTTTGGGCAATCGGTTTAAATGCTTCATTGCAAGCTTTTAAACTAGTCAAGGGAGGCACTGATAAGCAGCAGAAAATCCCAGCCTCCCTACAAAACAGGGTACTAAATGAGAAAAAGACCAAGGTAGAAAGGTCAGTGGGGATGCTGCTACAGAAGGTAAAGCCATCAAAAATGGAGAGCAATGAGTACCAATGTCCATAGTCTGGGTAACAAGCTTCCTGAATTAGTGGCCTTGATGGAGGAGGAACATCTGATATCGTGGCAGTCACAGAAACATGGTACACACAGAACCATGACTGGGACGTAAACATACCAGGATACACTATCTACAGGAGGGACAGGAGGGTAAAGAGGAGGAGGAGTAGCTCTCTACATAAGAGAGGAATCAAAGCAACAGAACAAAAGGGTAAACAGGGAGGAGAAGAAGCACTGTGGGTCAATTCTGGAGGCAGGCAATGGCACCACAATCCGCGAGGGTTAGATATACAGACTCTCTCAGGGGAGGAAATGGACAAGGAAATGATAGAAAGTATACTTAGAATGGCAGATAAAGGGGACATATTGCTGATGGGTGATCTGAATATGCCAGATGTTAACTGGAGTGCAGTTGTAGCAGCCACTTCTAAGAGTGGGGTTATTCTAGATGCCCTATAGGGGGCATGCCTTAGACAACTAGTACTGGAAACCACTCGAGAGGGAGCAATCTTAGACCTGGTCCTCTCAAATGGAGATGGAGAAAGGATCACAGATGTAGAAGTGGGTAGCCATCTGGGAACAAGTAACCATCGAACAGTATGGTTCACAATAAACACAGCAATAGAGTGAAGCCATACAAAGGCAAAAGTACTGGATTTCAGGAGGGCTGACTTTGCCAGAATGGGTGAGTGCCTAAGGAATGCACTAGCAAACGGGCAGGAAGGAGGGGTGGAAGAACAATGGGGAATAATAAAAACTGCCATCACAGAGGTAACAAGCCTTTGTGTGAAGCAAATAAACAAAACAAAACGATGTAAGAAACCACTATGGTTCTCCAAAGAAGGTGTGAGAAGGTTCAAGAGAAAAGAAAGAATTCAGAAAGTACAAGGAATCACAGAAGGAGCAGGACAGAGAATTGTATCAGTTAAAGCAAAAGGAAGCTGGGAAGGCAGTCAGAACAGCAAAGGCCCGAACTGAGGAAAAGATAGCCAACTCAGTTAAGAGGGGGGATAAAACCTTTTTTATGTACATCAGGGAGTGAAGGAAGACTAAGGGAGGGATAGTGAGGCTTAATAAAGGGGAGCGGTGTGGGCAGAGGGTGATGGTGAAAAGGCAGAGATACTAAACAAATATTTTTGCTCAGTATTTACAAATGAAGAGTGGGAGGTACCTAAAACAAACAATAGAAACACTCTGGATACAGAAGTTGATACCAGCCCATTTACAGAATAAAGGGTTCTGAAAGAACTCTTAAAACTGAAGGTGGACAATTCAATGGGGCCTGATGGGATTCAGCCCAGAAATCTAAAAGAACTAAGGGTAGAACTAGTGACACCACTGACTACCCTCTTTAACAAATCATGGGAGGATGGGGTGGTACCTGAGGACTGGAGGAGGGCGGATGTGATTCCCCTTCACAAAAGTGGGAGCAGGGCAGAAGCAGGAAACTACAGACCTGTTAGTTTAACCTCAGTAACAGGGAAAATGATGGAATCACTTCTGAAGGAAAGAATTGTCAAGTACCTAGAGGCCAGAGGGGCACAGGACCCAAAGCAGCATAGATTCACAGCAGGAAGGTCATGCCAGACGAATCTAATAGATTTCTTTGACTGGGTGACCAAAGTAGTAGATCAGGGAGGGGCTGTGGACATGGCCTACCTAGACTTTAGCAAGGCATTTCACTCAGTCCCACACAAAAGATTAATATACAAGTTAGCCAGCCTGGGAGTGGGTCCCAAGATGATAGCCTGGGTAAAGAATTGGCTGGGGAATAGGACACAGAGGTAATAGTAAATGGGTCCACTCTGAAAAGGGGGTTACTAGTGGGTGCCGCAGGGGTTCAGTGTAGGACCGGTCCTCTTCAATGTCTTTATAAGTGGCATTGCAGAGGGACTGGAAGGAAAAGTATGTCTCTTTGCAGATGACACAAAGATCTGCAACAGAGTTGATGCACAAGGTGGGGTGGAAAGGATGAGAAGGGACTTGCAAGGTTAGAGGAATGGTCAAATGTATGGCAGCTTAGATTTGATGCTAAGAGTGCAAGGCAATGCACCTGGGAAACAAAACCCAGGGAAGAGTACACAATGGGGTGAGATACAACAACAACAAAAATGGAAAGGGACCTGGGGTAGTCATATCAGATGACCTAAAGGTGGGCAAGCAATGTGAGAGGGCAGTAAGGAGGCTGGGGGATACTGGGATGCATAGGAGAGGCATCACCAGTAGAAAACAGGAAGTTGTTATCCCTCTGTACAGACAGCTGGTGAGACCCCATCTGAGTACTGTGTGCAGTTCTGGAGACCCAATCTCTGCAAGGACATAGACAAGATGGAAGCTGTCCAGAGGAGGCAACTAAAATGGTGCAGGATCTGCACTGGAAGACATATGAAGAGAGATAAAGGGCTAATATGTATAGCCTCGAGGAAAGGAGGAGAGGGACATGATAGAAACTTTCAAGTGCCTCAGGGTATAAACAAAGTCCAAGAGGGTAGCATCTTTCAAAAAAGGTGTGCAAGAACAAGGGCACAATTTGAGGCAGAGGGCGGCTCAGAGGTAATGTAAGAAGTATTTTTCACAGAAAGGGTTGTGAATGCATGGAGCGGCCTTCGGAGGAGGTTGTGGAGTCAAAACAGTGGTTGAATTCAAGCATGCATGGGACAGCCGTAAGGCAATTGGGGGGAGAAAGAAGTAGGCTGCTGGTTAACTAGGATCTGCAGCTTATCCATTAGGTAGGGAAATGGGCAGACTGGGTGGGCCAAGCGGTCCTTATCTGCCGTCAAATTCTATGTTTCTATGTGGACAAAGCAATGGGGCCTGATGGAATTCACCCCAGAATTCTAAAAGAATTAAGGGGGGAGCTGGTGAAACCACTGACTACTCTTTTTAATAAATCATGGGAGGATAGTGTGGCACCCAAGGACTGGAGGAAGGCAGATGTGATTCCCCTTCACAAAAGTGGGACCAAGACAGAGGCAGGAAACTACAGACCTGTCAGTTTGACCTCTGTGGTAGGGAAAGTGATGGAGTCACTTCTGAAGGAAAGAATAATTGAGTACCTAGAGGCCAATGGGCACAGGACCCAAGGCAGCATGGGTTCACAGCGGAAGGTCATGTCAGACAAATCTAATAGATTTCTTTGACTGGGTGACCAAAGTAGTAGACCAGGAGGGGCTGTGGACATGGCCTACCTAGACTTTAGCAAGGCATTTGACACAGTCCACACAAAAGATTAATAGTAAATTAACCAGCCTGGGAGTGGGTCCCAGGGTGGTAGCCTGGTAAAACATTGGCTGGACAACAGGACACAGAAGGTAATTGTAAATGGAGTCCACTCTGAAGAAAGAGGGGTTACTAGTGGGTACCATGAGGGTTCAGACTGGGTCCAGTCCTTTTAATGTCTTTATAAGTGACATTGCAGAGGGACTGGGAGAAAAGTATGCCTCTTTGCAGATGACACAAACATCTACAACAGGGTTGATACAGGCGTGGAAAGGATGAGAAGGGACTTGTGAGGTTGGAGGAATGGTCAAAGTATGGCAGCCAGGATTCAATGCAAAGAAGTGCAAAATAATGCACCTGGGAAACAAGAACCCAAGGGAAGATTACACAATGGGGGGGAGGTAGTAACAACAACAAAAAAGGAAAGGGACCTGGGAGTAATCCTTCAGATGACCTTAAGGTTAGCAAGCAATATGAGAAGGCAGTAGGGAGGGCTGGGGGTATACTGGGATGCATAGGGAGAGGCATCACCAGCAGAAAACAGGAAGTTGTTATCCCTCTGTACAGACAGTTGGTGAGACCCCATCTGGAGTACTGCGTCCAGTTCTGGCGATCCCATCTCTGCAAGGACATAGACAGGATAGAGGCAGTCCAAAGGAGGGCAACTAAAATGGTGCAGGGTCTGCAAGAGAAGCCGTACGAAGATAGACTAAAGGAGCTTAATATGTACACCCTTGAGGAAAGAAGGGAGAGGTGGGACATGATTGAAACTTTTAAGTACCTCAGTGGAATCAACAAAGTCCAAGAGGGTAGCATCTTTCAGAAAAAGGCGATGCAAGAACAAGGGACACAATTTAAAGACAGAGTGGGGCGGTTCGGGGCAATGTGAGAAGTATTTTTCACAGAGGGTAGTGGATGCATGGAACAACCTTCCTGAGGAGGTTGTGGGGTCTAAAACTGTGGGAGAATTCAAGAATGCATGGGACAGACATAAGGCAATTCTTGTGGGGGATAGGAAGAAATAGGCTGTTGGTTAACTAGGATCTGCGGCCTATCCTGTAGGTAGGAAAATGGGCAGACTAGGTGGGCCAAGCGGTCCTATCTGCCGTCAAGGTCTATGTTTCTATGTTGAACATAGTAATTGTGTTACTATCACAAAAATTATTGCTAAAACAGTTTTGCATAACCCCTATTCTAACATACTAACGTACTAAAATGCCAGCAGAATAGGCCTAACGGTCTTTCATGTCTGCTCGTTTGGTCAGCCCGCACCCTGGGAGCTGACCTTGCTGCACCCCTCGCCTTCTCTGGCTTCTCCCTTCCCAGTTCCAGATATTCTCGCTGCATTAGATTTTGCTTCCAGAACCCTTCCCCTGCACCTGTCCCACCCCCTCTTGAACCCCTCCACCGTCTCTGCCTCCACCAGCCCCCTGGGCAGCGCATTCCATGGCTCCACCACCCTCTCAGTGAAGTAGTACCTCCTCCTTGCTCCCCTGAATCTTCCCCCCTCTAGCTTCCACCCATGCCCTCTAGTTGCCCCCTCCTCCTTCCTTCAGGCCCCTGACTGCTCCTCCCCTATTTACCCCCTTCATGTACCTGAAGACCTCTATCATGTTCCCCGGTCCTTCTCTCTTCCAATGTGTACATATTTAGCTCTTCGAGCCTCTCCCCATAGGTCTTGTCCCCCAAGCCCCAAATAATTTTGGTTGCCCTCCTCCGGACCCTGTCCAGGAGTTTAATGTCCCTGTTTAAGTGTGGCCTCCAAAACTGTACGTAGTACTCGAGGTGCGGCCTCACCAAGCAGTTATACAGAGGGAGTATCACATCCCTCCTTCTGGAGGTGAGCCCCCTAGCAATGCATCCCAGCATCCTGTTGGCCTTGGCTGATGCCCTCCTACAAGTCTCCGAGTTGTTCATCTTGACATCCATCACCACCCCCAGGTCCCTCTAGCCATCGAGACTTGTAACATTTCCCCCCACTAGGGTGTACACTTGGCCTGGGTTTCTGGCCCCCAGGTGCAGTACCTTGCATTTCCCTGCATTGAACCTCAGCTTCCACTTTCTAGACCACCTTTCCAGAGCCTCCAGATCCCCCTGTAGGGCCACCCTCCCCTCCTCCCCATCCACCAATGCCTCCAGTTTTGAGTCATCCGAAAAGACATTCATCTCACTCCTGATACCTGTCCTTATGTCAGAGACATAGGCGTTGAACAGGAGGGGCCCGAGGACTGATCCCTGTGGGACCCCACTAATGACCCTCCTTGGGGATGAAACTATCCCGCAAACTATGACCCTCTGGGTCTGGTCCTGGAGCCAATTGCCTATCCATCTGATCATCTGGTTCCCCACCCCCATTTCTCCCAGCTTATCCAACAGGCCCTCATGAGGAACAGAGTCAAATGCCTTGCTGAAGTCTAGAAAGGGGACATCCACTGGTCTACCCAGGTCCAAGGCACTCATCACCCAATCATAGAACTCCACGAGGTTTGTCTGACACGATTTCCCTGGGATGAATCCATGCTGTCTATCGTCCAGGCACCCTGACTTTTCCAGGTCCCCCCTAGCCTCTCCTTGACAATGCCCTCCATCACCTTGCCCACCACCGATGTCAGGCTGACAGGTCTGTAGTTCCCTGTCACCTCCCTTGATCCCCCCCTTGTGGATAGGCACTATATGCGCCACCTTCCAGTCCTGGGGCACCCACCCTGTCCTCAGACAGATGGTGAAAAGCTCTGCCAGGGGTTTCGGCAGGACATCCACGAGTTCCTTCAGAACTCTGGGATGTAATTTATCTGGCCCCAGTTCCTTCTCTGTCTTAAGGGACTTGAGGGCTTCCCTCACTCTCTCTGCTGTGATTTTCACCTCTGCTACCGCTTCTCCCTGCTTAGCCTTCCCCCCTCCTGCCAGTGATGCCTCCCCCTCTCCCCAGACCCGCCAATCGGTAAGGGGCCCCCCCTCCTCAGTATCACCGTCTCCTCCCATGTATGATGCAGCACCCCCATTTTCCTTGGTGAAAACTGAGGTGAAGCACTCATTTAGTACCTCAGCCTGCTCCCCCGGGTCTTGTGCCCATCTCTCCCCTGTTTTAATCCTGCTAATCTGCCCCTTCACCCTTCGTTTTTCCACAATGTATCCAAAGAACCCCTCGTTCCCTCTCCTAATTTCCCTGGCCAGGTTATGCTCCTTCCTTGCCTTAGCCGCCCTAGTGGCCCTTCTAGCCATCAGCTCATACTCCCCTCGATCCCTTTCACTCCTTGAGCACTTGAATTGCCTATAGGCTGCCTTCTTTCCCCGCTTCACCTCCTGGATCACCCTGGTCCACCAGCAGGGTTTTCGGGCCCTACCGCATTTTTGTCTTACTCTTGCACAGGTACTGGTAGCATCCTGCACCCCTCTCCTGATGATTTCCCACCTACTGTCAGCGTCCATGTCTGACCCAATCACATCTAAATGCTCTTTAAGGATCCTTCCCATTTCCTTAAAATCCGCCTACCTGAAGTCAGTTACCTCCGTCTTTGTGCAGCCTTCAACCCCTCCTAGGTCCAGGCAGAACCAGACCATGGCATGGTCACTCCCCGCCAATGGGTCCCTTACCTCCAGGCCCCCAGTCTGGTCACTGTCTGCCAGGACCACATCCAGTACCCGAGCCTCCCTGGTTGGTTCCCCCGCCTGCTGAGTTAGGAATGCATCTTGAAAGACATCCAACAACCTCTGTTCCCTGGCCACCGAGGATGTCATAGTCTCCAAGTCTGTTCCTGGCATGTTTAAGTCCCCCAACACCACCACCACCACCCTTCCCCTGCCCAATCTGCAGTGTCTCCCAACATCTGCCACCAGACTCTCCTCCAGTTCCTCCACCAGTGCAGGGGGTCTATACAGCACTCCTATTTTCACTCTCTTGCCCCCCCTTGTTATCAAGGTGACCCAAATCGCCTCCACGGTTCCCTCCGCCTCCTCTACTCCCCCTATGCCAATGCAGTTTTTGACTATTATTGCTACCCCTCCTCCCCTTCCCTCCCCCCTGTCCTTCCTGAACATAGTGTAACCCTCCAGGCTCAGGTCCCAGTCATGTCCTGTGGTGGCCCAGGTCTCAGTGACCGCTGCCACATCCACCGCTCCCTCAGTTAGCATCACCTGGAGCTCAGGCATTTTATTGCCCAAGTTCCTGGCATTTAGCAGAACTACCTTCCACCCTTTCCCTATACTTCCATTTCCCCTACTCCTGTTCCCATGGGGATTCCGTTTTCCCCTGGTCTGCACTTTACCAGTCGGTCTTTTCCCACATTCCCCCAGCTCCCCAGAGAGTGGAGACAGAAGTCCCTCCTTTATTGGACCCCACCGACAGCCTTTTCTCCCATCTCCCCGTTCTGAGATTTAAGCCCACTTTTCACCAATGAACCCCTCTATTTTTCAACAAGGATTCCCCTCCCTCCAAATTGAGATGGAGCCTATCTCTAGCATACAGCTCCTTATCCTCCCAGGTCTCCCCCCAATCCCCCATCAACCCATACCCTCTGGCCTCACACCACTCCCTGAGCCACTGGTTTATCTCCCTAATCTTCCTTTTGTGTTCCCCACTAGCCCTTGGCACCGGCAGGATTTCCGAGAAGGAAATAGTGCATCCTGTGGCAAGCTCCCTGAACCTTTTCTGTATCTCTAGCTCGCTATTTCCCTCAATATCATTTGTACTCAGGTGGACCAGTATGTCCAGGGAACCCCCACAATCCTTTGCCAGCTGATATATCTCGTGCTTGGCCCTGTGCACCGTTAGGCTAGGGAAGCATTTTGTTCTAACTGGCCAGGCTTCCCTCTCCTTATCCCATTTGATACCCCTGATCACAGAATCCCCCAACAGGAGCACTCAGACCACTCCTTTTCCTCCATTCCCCCCCTTCCATGTCCCTCATCCTTTCTACTGGCCCCTCCACCCAGCCGGCTCCTTGTTCCTCCCCCTATCTGGGTGCCACATGCCACCCCCTCCTTATTTACCTTGGCCACCCCCTTCACTCCAATCCTATGCCTCTCCTCTTCCCGAGTATCCTTCTGTACCTCGCAACTCCCCCCTCATTGCTTGTGACTGGTCCTTCTCCCCTATCTGCTAAACTAGCCTGGCTCGTCCTCCCTTCCTTCCTGTCTCCGTTCAGTCCCTCCTTGCTTGTCATGCTCCCCTGGTCTAAACCCTCAGCTCCCTTTACTGTATCCTCCTTGTACTTCTGGTCCTTCTCCTTACCCTTTCCTCCCAACTGGTCCTTCTCCTTGCACTTTCCTCCCTCTTCCCCCTGCCTCTCCTGCTGTGATCCACTGCTCCCCCCATTTTCCTGCATTCCAGGTTCCCCCCGTTCCTCCTGCTATCCAGCCCCCACCTCCTGCCCCCCACTCCCTTTCCATCTCTAACCACTCCTATCATGGCTACTTCACCCCCCTCATCCTCAAGCAGAAGAAGAGAATTGAAGCAGTTACTGAGCATAAGGTCCAATCCACCTTCCCACCTCGCTTCCTTCTGTCCAGCCCCAGCCATCTGCCTACTTCCCTGAGAATGTTATCCCTCTGGCCCCCCTTTGTGAGGGTCCCCAGTTACCTGCCTGCTTCTTTGGTAGTGTCCTCCTTTTGGGCCCCCCTCTGCCAGGGTCCCTATCTGACCCCAGAGTATTCTCCTGCACTCCTTTCCCTTTGCCCCCGCCCCTAGTGCTTGGTGCAATCCCGTGGGAGATCCCCTGCCCTGTTCCCCAACCATACATCCCCCCTTCCCCCAGCTGTCTCCTAATCCCCGCAACCTCCTCCCTAAGCTGTGCCAGCTGGTAGCACACTGGGCAACCACCGAACTTCCAAGCCCAGTCCAGTATCATGGCTGCCCCACACCCTGTGCACCCCACCACTCTCCCAAAGATGCCGGCCCCAATGACGTGTGGTTCCATTCCCCTCCAAGTAGGTTTCCTTGGGTGAACCAACAGGTTCCCCACTAGTCCAAGATACACCCCTACTGACTAATCAGGTCACCCACTAATCCTAGATACAGTCCCACAGTAAACCGGTAACCATGTTACTAGGTGCAGTACAACACAGTAAACTTATAAGGGAAGTGAACAACTCCCTAAACTCCTCTCTCCCAGCCTTTAAATCCAACCCCCAGTGACTAGAACTACATGAGCTGCATCTGCAGCCTTTTCCTCCAAATGCAGGGCAGGTATTCCCCTATAAATAAGCAGAGCTCTGGGGAGGAAGGAGTGGGATTAGGGCCTACACCTGACTCTTGAGAGAGTGTATCAACCCTGTGTCTGCCCCTCCAAGCCTTGCAACCAAAGAAACAGCCCCAAGCAAATCCCACCAAATAGGTTTCAAATCAGAACCAGTGTTGCTGACTAATAAAGTCCTGTTGTTAGTTTTTGGGATTTTGGTGTGTGAGCATATTATTAGTGATCTACGCTGATTAGTACAAAAGTGCTTGAAACTGCAATTGAAGTACGGGTACTGGTATAGACTGGTTCTCAATTGGTGTCCGACAGCTGTTCAGCAGGTGTGTCATTCCAGGGGCAGTATTCTACTAGTTATGAGGCCCACTACTTCTTTCTCTGGGTGGAAGCACTGTGCTATTTCCCTTATTCCCCCTCTGAACAACCCTCCCATGTGAGGAGTTTAACAGGCCTATGCCCCTCATCCTTGCTTGGCCCCCACTGGTGCAAGGCAGGTGTTGTAACTGAGAAAGCAACACCTGTAACATCTGCAGAGTGACTGAGTCACAAGTGTGACAGTGATCCCGCCTCTAGGAAAGTCCAGACATTGATCCCACCACTAGAAACATTATGACAATATCACTAGGAAATTCATGACAGTGATCCCTACACTAGAAACATTGTGACAGTGATCCCACTAGTGGAAAGCAAGGGAAAGCAGTCAGATCTCGTGATTTGAGAAGCGAACTGTAAAACAGAAGGCTATGGGTTTGAATCCCACCACAGCCACTGGCTCACTGTGTGACCTTCAGTAAGTCAGTTCTCATCCCTGTGCTTAGCTCACTAATGGGTGTAAAATTAGGTAGAAACAGGACCTCAGTGAAAACAAGATGCTGCATTTGAGTTGGGCTGTTCTGCATGTGCAAGACCCCCATCCCCATGTCTAGGGGTATGTTAGATGGAACAAAGGAGGGCACAAAGCAGAAAACACATTCCAGGTCCAAATAAATAACATGTCTTACCAGCGGATGGCTTCGTTGAGAGGAATTCTTTGGTGCCAGGGGGTGCCAGTTCTTCGGATGCCAGGCTGTGGGAGACTTAACAGGTTAGGACGGTCACAAAGCATAGCAGCAGCTATATGACAATGACAGAATGTCTACTCAAGTGATCTTGCTGGAACAGGGGGGGATTCCATTTAATAATAATGCTGGGAAGATATTAACATATTTACAAAATTCATTTCTCCAGGTCACAGGAGCTTACATTGGAGGTGACTTCAGTTGATCTGGTGGTTATAAGTGGTCATAAAGACCCTCCACCCTATTCATTCCCTGGGCCAGGGGGGGCCACAAATTGGATCGTGCAGCAGCTTCGGAGGCCAAGACCTCACATTTTGGCAGCTCTAAAACCACATGGGATGGCTCACACAGGGCAACTCCCAGACTCCTTCCCTCTCACACATTCGTTAAGGCAAACAAAGGGCACCACCACTCTTTCTACTCCTACTGACAAGGCCTTCTGGCTGCTTACCCTTCTTCTTCTTCTTCTTCTTCTTCTTCTCTCTTATTACCCCCCCACTCCTTTTTTCTCCACTACTAAAGTTGTTAATTCTAGATAATTAAAGTATGTACTTTACTGTTTTTTAAACCTAGTCTTTGTATTACCACCTCTGTATGTTTGTTCACCCCTCCCCACTGATGTGGAACCTTTGTAAATAAGCACCTTACTCTCAAAGGTATTGTAATCCAAGACTGACTAAATAAATAAAAAATATCATAAATAAAAATAAACATAGGGCTCCCTCTACCTTCACTTCCCCTGATAGATGTCAGTGGTGACACCCTCCAACTCCTCAAGGCAGTCATCCTCACACCCAGGCTCCTTTTTGCTCCACTGTACAAAATTACTCCGTGGCGATGCAGGACACCACATGGCTGAACCAGGTCAGGGGGCTAGAGGTACAGGCACACCATCCCTCCCAAATGCATGGCTCCAGAGTTCCCAAGCTCGATCTCCCTCTCTCTGGCTCTCCAATAACAGTCTGGTGGAGTGGACATATTGCCGGCGTTACATCCAAGGTTGCGAGTTAGCATCTCACACCCACTGAAGCATTCACCCATGGGGAGCTGACACCACTGTACTACTGCCGCTTCCCATGACCCAGATCTTTAAATGGGGCATAAACAGGCAGCAGCAGGCAATTTTCCCTGCTCCTGCATCCGTGCGCGGAGTCCTCAGCATGGCAATGCCTCAAAAGGTGCCAAAAGTCCAAATCTATAGCCTGTACCCCTGAGACAGCAACTTCCGTCCCGCAGAGGCCCCACCCACCCACCAGGGCTGCGGCTACAGTCCTAAGCTCACGGCTTCTAAATGGACAAAGGGAGGGGAAAACCTGGTCACCCCACCCCTCAAGTGGGTTACACATAAATAATTTGTAACACTACAAACCACTAAAACCCTTGAGCTGGTGATCACAGTAGAGACACAACACTGGAACTACTGAGCCAGCCATCACAGTACAGGAACTACTTACTGAGCCAATGATCACAGCACAGAAACAACTGAGCCAAAAATCCCAGCACAGGAACTTCTGAGTCGGTGTTTACAGCACAGGAACCACTAAGGAAATGGTCACAGCACAGAAATAACTGACCCAGTGATCACATCACTGGAGCTACTGAATCAGCAATCACATCACTGGAGCTACTGAATCAGCAATCACAGCATTGGAACTACTGAGCCAGCAATCACAGCACTGGAACTACTGAACCAGCAATCACAGCACTGGAACTACTGAACCAGCGGTCACATCACTGGAACTACTGAACCAGCAATCACAGCACTGGAACTACTGAACCAGCAATCACAGCACTGGAACTACTGAACCAGCAGTCACATCACTGGAACTACTGAACCAGCAATCACAGTGCTGGAACTACTGAACCAGCAATCACAGCGCTGGAACTACTGAACCAGCAGTCACAGCACTGGAACTACTGAACCAGCAATCACAGCACTGGAACTACTGAACCAGCAGTCACAGCACTGGAACTACTGAACCAGCAGTCACAGCACTGGAACTACTGAACCAGCAGTCACATCACTGGAACTACTGAACCAGCAATCACAGCGCTGGAACTACTGAACCAGCAGTCACATCACTGGAACTACTGAACCAGCAATCACAGTGCTGGAACTGCTGAACCAGCAGTCATGCACTGGAACTACTGAACCAGCAATCACAGTGCTGGAACTGCTGAACCAGCAGTCACAGCACTGGAACTACTGAGCCAGCAGTCACAGTGCTGGAACTACTGAACCAGCAGTCACATCACTGGAACTACTGAACCAGCAATCACAGCACTGGAACTACTGAACCAGCAATCACAGCGCTGGAACTACTGAACCAGCAGTCATGCACTGGAACTACTGAACCAGCAATCGCAGCACTGGAACTACTGAACCAGCAATCACAGTGCTGGAACTACTGAACCAGCAATCACAGTGCTGGAACTGCTGAACCAGCAATCACAGCGCTGGAACTGCTGAACCAGCAGTCACAGCACTGGAACTACTGAACCAGCAATCACAGCACTGGAACTACTGAACCAGCAGTCACAGCACTGGAACTACTGAACCAGCAGTCACATCACTGGAACTACTGAACCAGCAATCACAGCGCTGGAACTACTGAACCAGCAGTCATGCACTGGAACTACTGAACCAGCAGTCACAGCACTGGAACTACTGAACCAGCAATCACAGTGCTGGAACTGCTGAACCAGCAGTCACAGCACTGGAACTACTGAGCCAGCAGTCACAGCACTGGAACTACTGAACCAGCAATCACAGCGCTGGAACTACTGAACCAGCAGTCACATCACTGGAACTACTGAACCAGCAATCACAGCACTGGAACTACTGAACCAGCAATCACAGTGCTGGAACTGCTGAACCAGCAATCTGGCGCTGGAACTGCTGAACCAGCAGTCTGGCGCTGGAACTCCTGAACCAGCAATCACAGCACTGGAACTACTGAACCAGCAGTCACAGCACTGGAACTACTGAACCAGCAGTCACATCACTGGAACTACTGAACCAGCAATCACAGCGCTGGAACTACTGAACCAGCAGTCATGCACTGGAACTACTGAACCAGCAATCACAGCACTGGAACTACTGAACCAGCAATCACAGTGCTGGAACTGCTGAACCAGCAGTCACAGCACTGGAACTACTGAGCCAGCAGTCACAGCACTGGAACTACTGAACCAGCAATCACAGCGCTGGAACTACTGAACCAGCAGTCACATCACTGGAACTACTGAACCAGCAATCACAGCACTGGAACTACTGAACCAGCAATCACAGTGCTGGAACTGCTGAACCAGCAATCACAGCGCTGGAACTGCTGAACCAGCAGTCACATCACTGGAACTACTGAGCCAGCAATCACAGCACTGGAACTACTGAACCAGCAATCACAGCGCTGGAACTACTGAACCAGCAATCACAGCGCTGGAACTACTGAACCAGCAATCACAGCGCTGGAACTACTGAACCAGCAATCACAGTGCTGGAACTGCTGAGCCAGCAGTCACAGCACTGGAACTACTGAGCCAGCAATCACAGCACTGGAACTGCTGAACCAGCGATCACAGCGCTGGAACTACTGAACCAGTAATCACAGCACTGGAACTACTGAGCCAGCAATCACAGCACTGGAACTACTGAACCAGCAGTCACAGCACTGGAACTACTGAACCAGCAGTCACAGCACTGGAACTACTGAACCAGCAATCACAGCGCTGGAACTACTGAACCAGCAGTCATGCACTGGAACTACTGAACCAGCAATCACAGTGCTGGAACTACTGAACCAGCAGTCACAGCACTGGAACTACTGAGCCAGCAGTCACAGCACTGGAACTACTGAGCCAGCAATCACAGCACTGGAACTGCTGAACCAGCGATCACAGCACTGGAACTACTGAACCAGCAATCACAGCACTTGAACTACTGAGCCAGTGATCACAGTACAGGAGCTACTGAGCCAATGATCACAGCACAGGAACTACTAAACCAGTAATCACAGCACTGGAACTACAGAGCGAATGATCACAGCATGTGAAATACAGAGCCAGTGATCACAGTACGTGAACTACAGAGCAAATGGGGCTGGTAGTATAGCCTAGAGTAATGCGCTGTGAATGAGCTTGGCTAATCCAGCAAGTCTGGGTTTGATACTCACAACTTCCACTTGCATACTGTGTGACCCTGAGCAAGTCACTTAACCTCCCCAGTGCTCCCGGGTCACCCCTGAAAACAGGTGTTTTGCCTAGTGGGCCTTACCGGTTACCAAAAGAATAAAATAAAAATAAATAAATGATCATAGCACAGGATCTCCTGAGCCAGTGATCACAACACTGCAACTACTGAGCCTGTGATCATAGCTTAGGAAGTACTAAACCTCCTAGCAAAACTTCCCACTCTCTCTCTTTCTCCTGCTCTCCAAGACGAAAAAAAATGTAAATGATCTCTGAATGTATGTAAGGTTTTGTTGGCGGTGCTTTAAATTGCTTATTTTTGCATAACTGAATGTAATTGATGTACTCTGTTACTGCATGACTGTGCTTTAGATTGCTTATTTTACATAACTGAATGTAACTGATGTACTCTTTTACTGTATCCCTGCTCCTTGTCTAATTTCTTGTTTCAAAGAATGCACTATCAATGTACTGCACTTCCCGGGTCGCCCCTGAAAAAGGGACTGTCTTGTCTCAGAGGGCCTACCCAGTTACCAAAATTCAATAAATAAACTAATTATCACAGCACTGGAACTACTGAGCCAGTGATCACAGTACAGGAATTTCCTGTATTCCCTGGAGGATAGAAGAGAGAGAGAGGGGATATTTTTTTTATTTATTTATTTAGTTTTTGTTGACCGGGTAAGTGCACTAGACAAATCCTGCCTATTTTCAGGCACGACCCGGAGGAGGGGGATACAGATGAATTCCAACTGACCTTGAACCAGATTAAGCTGTTGGTGGTATTTTTTTTTTTTTTTTAGTGAATGAGGTAAATTTGGCCAGGACACCGGGGAAATTCCCCTACTTCCTGCTTCCTGTGAGCAGGGGGGACCCATTTTCTGGTGGGACCAAGATGGCAGAGGAGGAGGACGTCTGCTTGGTGGGAGAGCTGGCCTCTGCTCCCACAGTGTGCAATGTGGAGGCTGACCCTTTGAATACTCAAGATATGGATTCTGATATGGAGTTTCACGATGCAGTGGTTCTTTGGGAGGATACAGCAGTTGATTTAAGAAAAAAATTCTCAAAGGACTGGGAGAAAGGAAATGCTTGAAAGGAATCTTTGGATGCAAGGTTCAAATCCAGCTTGGAACCTGGCGACATGGATGCACTAATACCTGCAATATTGCTCTCCCTGAAACCGAGGTGTTTAAAACTAGAAAAATACAGGACTGCACTTAAAGAAAGCTCCGTGGAGCATGGTGAGTCTTTGCAACAATTTTTTATTATTTGAGCCGCTACAGAACAGACAACCGGCTTTACAATCTGCTTTACCCGCTTTAAAAATGTGCAGCAAAGTGATTCCCTCTCGCTACACAATCAGTGTGTTACGGGAGTAAGGGAGAAGCAAGCAGTTGAGCACTCTATGGACTTTGCAATTCGGCGTTCATACACTCAGCCCTGAGCTGTTAACTCTGCAGCAGGTAGAATCGGGCTTGACAGCTGCAGCGTTGCTCTAATAATAATATGGCTGACTCGGTTCAGTCAGGAGTCCTGGCAAGCGAGACCACTCTCTTTATAGCCCAGCAGCTCTGCGGAAGTTCCTGATAAAATTGACTGTTAGTAAAGCTGCTAACAGTACTATAGAGGTTAGTAGGTGCATTCAGCCGCTATAGCTCACGACTGCCTAACAATTGAAAAGCCCGAAAACAGAGTCCCAAAGGAAGTACAACAGACTTTGTCTGCATCAAAGCTAAAGCAGTCTGAGTCTGCATGGTTGAACAAATCAGCTGGATTCATTTTAAAAAGCATGGGGCTCAGCATAATGTAGTTTATCAGTCCTCAGCTGTTTCCCAAACTGGAGTTACTGAATTCTTCTTTCCAAAAAAATAATCTCTTATAAAATCTGGTCTACAAACACATAATGTTTCAGAGCTCTGGTCCCTGATAAAGCACTCAAAGGAGCAGGTTGGAAGCAAAATGCAGCAGGCATATGGAAGCCTGATCCTACTTGGGACTCTGATTATACCCTCTCACAGCATTCACCAGAGTGGAAACCGGACTTACAACAGCAAAAGCTGGAGCAAGATTTGCAGGACAATAAAAACTGTTTAGAGGTAGAAAAACTTCCACTGAGAGCTACATCCCTGAGTCACAGATATCTTTACCTTCCTCATTGAATACAGATTTGGTAACACCCTGCAGGAGCCTATTGCTTCTTCTCACATGCCTCTCCAACGGAATCGTTCCTCAGAAACCACTTATGTCTGATTATTTTCTAACACTAAAAAAGAAGCAGCACCTCGCCGGAATGCGGTTCGTATTCGTTATAAAGGGGGTTTGGAGGATCGACCAGATAGACACTACGTGGGGAAAACCTTATTAAAAGAGTCCTTGCATTTTACCCCAAAAGATGTGTATGCATTTATTAATATCTCTGGAGAGATAATTTTGACATCAGTTTTAGGACACCACATGCATTGGACTTATTCTGGGATAGGTACAACCAGGTTAAATTCTCTCCTCTATGGACCCCTTCTTAGTGATTCCTTTAACTAAACCCCTGATAAAACATGTTACGGTCATGTTTAGAAGCGAGGGGTTCATGTGGAAGATATATCATTTTAGTTGTCCCTTAAGTGTGAAATTTTAAGTGGGCGGAACCTATCCTAGATTCTGAACAGTTTTGGAGCGGGAGGATGGAAATACAAAACTAAACTGAGGCAATCTGAGACAGGGGTAGTCCATATTCCCAATTCCTTTCTATGGAAAAGACAAAGGGGTTTGTTTTATAGTGGACAACCCGGGCTTGCTACAGATGTGGGGCTAAAACACACCTCTCAAGTGCTTGTGACCAACCACGTTGTGACAACTGTGGGAGGTTGGACACACAACTATGTATTGTCACAATCAGCTCAAATGTGAGCTTTGTGAAGAATCTGGCCACTCTTTTCGGGTTTGCCCTTGGGCTGCAAAAAATAAAACATCCTGTATAAATTCAGAGCTTTTAATTCAGCAAGCTCAGGATGCTGCACAATTTCCCCCTCCTAGCTCACAACCCCCTCTACCTGTTTCTTCTCAAACCAAAGTTCAGACCCTTGGTGTAGTACCCCCCATTGACAAATCCTTAGGAATAGCAGACAAGGTGGAACAAACTGTTTTGGTTATGAAGTCATTAAAAAATCAAGTATGGGCCCACCTGAGCTTTTGGATTTCCCCTGTGTGTTACTCTGAGGTTTGGTGGAGACTTCTGAGGAAGCATCTAAGGCTTTAAATATTAGGCCTTCACTACTCAAGCAGAATCATCTAGGCATTTGCATCCCAAACCCCCCTTACTCCTCCATAGAGACTAGCAACTCTTATGCTGCATTGTTTACTCCTTGGGAGATACAGAGATGGAATTAGGAATTCAGACTCCAAAAATCTTCCACTCGATCTCAGCCAGTGGATAACTATAAAGAAAAGAAAAAAAAAGAGAGAAAAATGATAAAGTAGTTTTTTTTTATAAAGCTTAATGCAGTGGTCATGGGGCTCTTTGAACACTCATAGTTTGCTTAATATAGTTAAGAGGCAAGCCCTTTTCACTATATAAAAACCAAATTTATCAGTATGTTTTTACAGGAAACCTGGATGTACTCAGCAGAACAACTCACTACTTTCAAAGCGGGATTGGGTGTGGGGCCCTTCCTATTGGTCCTTTGGAACTGATACAGCAGATGGTATTGGGATTTTATTCAATACTTATTCCTTTAAACTTCATAATTTAGTATATCTTATTCCAGGGAGAGTCTTGATATTAGATGGGAAATGGCATGATATATGCTATCGATTTATTAACATCTACAATCCACAGACAAAAGCTGGTAGAGTTTCTTGTTTAAAAGCTGTTCAACCCTACTTGGTGACATCAGTTAAGGTGCTTTGGGAGGTGACTTTAATTGCACAATTTCTGACTCACCTAATCAGAAGAAAAAGAAAATTTATTGTGATTCTCACATGCTAACTAATATAGTTAAAATAGCAGGTTTATTTAACTGTATCTCCCTTTCCTCTCAAGGGCCAAGGTATTCATTTACAAAGGGAAATTGTTTTCCTAATAGACTACATGTTTGTCTCTCATAATGTACAACTGGATTCCTTTAAGATGATCCACTGTGAATTTTCTGATCATTTATTACTTTCTTGTAGTTCATTATCTACAGGTTCCCCTGAGCGTAGGCAGCTCAGGTGGAAACTGAATAACACTATATTAGATATACCATATATACAGTCAGGGGTGAAACATATTCTAGCAGCCAGGTTGTCAGTGGCTTTTTATGAGGATTTAGGAGATTGGTGGTTAACAACTAAGTTCGAATTATGTAATTGGTTTAAAAGGCAAGGGGCAAAAACAAAAAATTTTAAGTTTTTGAGATATTTGTCCCTTAGGCAACAACTGCAGAAACTTATGACAATTGCATATGTCTCTCACTTAGACTATTCAGACCAAATTAGTAAAATAAAGGAGGAAATGAGGAATTTCCAATATGATAGAGCAAAAACCCTACAGGCTATTTTTTCCAATAGCATAAAAAAATCCCCCATTGGGGACCCTTTTGAAACCTGTAAAAATCTGAAGGCTTCTTCTAATATTGATTCTTTGCAAAAACCTGATGGCTCTTTGGCCACCACGGTTGCTCAGCTCAGAGAAACAATTATTGGGCATTTTCGAACTCTAGACCCCCTCTCTTATTACAGAGGCAGAAATGCTTTCATATCTTAAAACATCTAACCCCCCAGGTTAACAGAAATCTCAACATTATTGGATCCAATTACACAAGAAGAAATAATAAAAGTAATTAGGAATTTGAAATTAAACATTTCACGAGTAAGGATGGCCCTTCGAATAATCTGTATAAAGTTTTTGTCAAAGATTGAGTCAATGCTTGTATATTTTATTCCAGTATTTTATGAAACTGCTGTTTTCTTTCCCTCTTTTCTGAGGGATTGCTGATTTACTTATTCAAATCTGAGACAGACAAAATATTAAAATTGGCGACCAATTACCCTCTTAAATTCAGATTATAAAATCTTCACCAGTATTTTGAATAATCGGTTAAAAAATTATGCAATGGGTAATTTCTCCTTACCAATTTAGTGGGATACCTAATAGGCAAATTCAGACAGCCTTAATGATCATACGAAAAGTTATTGAACATCTTTCTGAAGTAGGAGTCACGAATTGTATGATGGTCGCTGATTTGGAAAAGGCTTTTGATAGGGTATATTTGCCTTTTTATTTCTAACGTTAATACATTATGGAGTTCCATTGCACATTGTTAATATAATTAAAATTATATGAACATAATATTGTGTTCCCATCGTTGCAGGTCAGGCGGCAAAATGTTTTCATTTACATACTGGAGTTAGTCAAGGTTGCCCTCTTAGCCCCTACTCTATCTTTTCTTTGGATCCCCTACAAAAATTAACTACTGTTCCATTGTGGCCAGAGTATTTCTGATGGTACAGTTAAGGACAAACATCTTCTGGCACAGGCCTATGCAGATGATTTGATTGTATATTCTAGATCATTCATATGTGCACATTTTTTGACCACATTTGAGGCTTTTTCAAAAGTTTCGAATGCAAAATAAATATGCACAAAACAAAAGGTTTATTTATCGAGCAACAGGTCATAAGGAAGCAGTGCAGGTGGTATCCATTTTTCCAGAACTCCCTTTAAAGTTTTGGGCATACATTTTGGCCCCCAGAACATACCAGTTGAAAATTGGGATATAGCCCTACAAACAGTGGAGAATAAAGTCAATAGATGGAAAAAGTGGAAATTGTCCAAACTGAAGCATACATGTTATCAAACAGTTTCTTTTACCATGTGTTCAGTATGTAGCTATGATTTTCCGCTCCCAGTGCATCTAGAAACTAAACTGTATGGTTTATTCTTTCAAGCGGTTTGGGGTAATAGATTAAACCCCATTAAAAGAAGCTATACATATTTAAGTAAAAAACAAGGAGGTCTTGGGATGGTGGATCCAGTGATTTTTGCTCTTTATTCATTATGTGTTCAGTGAAAAGTGGCTACGATTAGAAGCAGGGAGTGGGGATACATGGATTTCAGATCATTGGACAAATACTTTAGGAATTGGCTTTCTTTGGCTCCAAAATAAATCCTCACATTTATATTCCACAGTATTTTAGACCAGCTGCACAAAAATTATATAAATGGAAAATAGAAAGAGACAATTCTGAGTAATAGCATGAAAGAATTTTATCAGGTGGTAATAGCAAATTTACTTCCTTTAGAGCCATGTTTTAGAATACCTTCTTCTTTGAATCCTAAGTATTGGCCCAACAACTATACTTGAATTGCCTCAAATGCAATGGGAAACACAGTGGCTAATATTCTATGGCCGTTTAAATGTTAGGGGTAATGCCAAGCACAAAGCCATTGAAGAAGGAAGTGTCCTTACTTGGATTGTATAAATACTGAGGAATCGATGGAGCATTTTCTTTTACACTGTTCCTATGCAAAGGGTTTGTGGGTTTTATTGGCGGCACTTTGGGGTTTTAAGTGGCTGAATTTTCTTACATATCAAATCTTGGTTTTAAGGGTTTATCCAGCGACTCTTTCTGATTTTCATGAAGAACACTGTCATTATTTTTGGATGTTTACGTTATTATTTATGGCAGGCAAGGTGTCAGTGGGTAATATATCAAAGAAAAATGCCTTATTTTTGTTTTAGTATTTTTGGTTTCACAGGAACTCTCTCGGTTCGCTCAGGATACTCGAAGGACAGTACAGACTCAGTTACTAAAAAATGTGAAAGGGTTTTTCATTTTATTAAGTTCAAATAATGTATAAAAATAATCTGATAATTACTCTGATTATTGTATAAGTTTGTTAGATTAAGTTTTTGGTTCTTACTTTGTATAATTGATTACACTGAGTTGTTCTAATTATGTTTAATAATACAATAAAAACTCCCCTACTCTTTTCGATAAGTGCCATGGGATCTTTAACATCCACCCGAACTACCACCAATCCAGGTAGATGGGACCTCGGATTAACGTCTCATCTTAAGAGCATAAACAGAGTTAATACAGAGGGTATGTTTAAATTAAAAGTGGGGAAGGACACAATCTGAAATTGGAGAGAGGAAGATTCAGGCGTGGAATGAGGAGGCATTATTTCACGGAAAGGGTGGTGGCAAGGTGGAATGCACTGCCAGAGGACATGATATCAGTGAAATCGGTGGGCAGCTTTAAGAGGGGTTGGGACAGGGTCAAAGGGAAGGTCAAAACTGAGGGGAAGATGGGAAGGGGATGATGGTGGAAGGGGCAATAAATCAGAAGGGCAGGCAAGGGGTGGGGGGGCAGCTGCAGTTTAATAGACTGGGTGCTGCGCACTAGAATAAATATGGCCTGTATATGGCCTGTATCTGCTGGCATTTTCATACATTTGTATGTAACTACTGAACCAATGATCACAGCACAGGAACTACTGAGCCACTGATCACAGCACAGGAATTAGTGAGCCAGCAATCCCAGCACAGGAACTACAGAATCAATAGCCCTGTTCACACGGCCAGTTCTGCAGCATTGTTGGTGGTGCACAGCAGCAAGATCATTGCTGCTGTGCACGTCTAAACACCACAGTTTTGCCGTTTCTGGTTGCATTTAATTGTGACCACAATCCTCTTTTCTTGAGATCACGTAGTGGTGCAGGAGTTTTGCGTGGCAGTCTGAACAGCCCACACCACCCACAACATTGTGACAGGCTTTTCCCAGCCTGCACTTGTCTGCAGTCATAGTACAGCCACTAATTTTTAATGCCTGAGTTTACCTAAACGTAGCTTTTGATAGTTTAAACACAACTGAACTCGGGAAAGTGGCTCTTTTTGAAAACCGAGGGCTAAAAATTGCAGAAAACATGGTCTCAAAGTCAAGCAGTGACACTGGGGAGATGTGTATGCAAAGCAAGCACTTACCTGAGGGACAAGCTGTGCTGGCCATGTCTCAGTGTGTCCAGTAGGACAACATTTATGGAAAGCGTATCAGCTTATGACATCACTACTAAGTGCATAATTAAGGCATGGTTAGTCCGGTCATGAATGCCTCACTTTGACACTACACTGATAGCCCTAGTGGCCCAAAAAATAAACTCCCATCTCTGGCCCCTCACACATGGTAACTTACTGACCCCAACCTTTGCTAGGCCCCCTCCTACCTGACTCCCATTAATCCGGCTACCTGCCAGGGGTTTCATTATGAACTGCTTAGGACTTTGCACAATGAGCATTCTATTTAGCAAGGTTAACGCACAGTTTGCTCTGAACACAGACTTCTCCCAGTTCTCTCTCTCTCTCTCGCTCTCTCTCTCTCTTTCTCTACTGCTGCTGGAAGTGAACCCCACAAAGGTGCTGGTAATCTCCCCTTGAGGGGTGGCCCACCACTCTCCCAATTGTGCCTTTTGGGGCTGACGTCTCCATTCCTTGAGGCAAGTCCCTTGGGGTTCCATCCCTCCAGCTGCTCCTGATGTTCTTTTTCTCTGGAGGTCAGGCACAAGGAGCACCAGTGCCACCCAGTCCTAGGGATCCTGCCACCATCCTTGGGATAGCAGGGCCCCAAGGCCCAGTCGCAGCCAGAGAAGCTGGACTGCTCCCCTCTCTTTCTCTTCACCCAGGAAAAGTCCAAACTTCCCTGTTGCCTTCCCCTTATCTAAGGTATTGAGGGAAGGGCAGAACTGTGCATATTCAAGCTGTAGTCTCCCAACTGTAACTAAGTCAGGCCACCCGCAGCATGAACATCCAGACAACCTATCTCCAGGCAATTTCCCCCCAAAGAACAGCTCTCAAGGTCTAATTTAACCTTTTCAGTACTTGCTGGTAACCTGCCTTGAGATGCCGGAGGAGAGAGACTGGTTACATAATGCTACAGCGCAGCTGAAAATTGTTTATGGGTGAGAAAGCTATCTTTTCTATGACCCTCAGGATGTCCGAAGATTCAGAAAGAGTTTACTGCAAGATCAGAAGACCCAGAACTGGAGGAAGAATCAAAGCTGACCAGTTGTGACAGTTAGGAAGATGTTAGAAGCTGGGAAGAAGCCAAGATATTTTTGGTTGAGACTGGTCAGTAAAATAGCGATCTGGACTTTAGTTTCCTGTTAAGTATTGTGCTTTGTAATGAGCTGTAGACCTGTGCTTTAGGTTTTCTTGTATTGTAAAATGGTATCTCTCATGCCTGTTTCCCCGAAGCTCACCTATTCCCAGAACCCATCGGGAGTGGACTGTTATTTAGTGCCAATGGCTGAAGTTACATAATTTTCTCACCGTATGCATGCCATTGCAATTGTTCTATTTTGTTTCCTGCACTAGAGGGAGCCAGACACCAACATGGACTGAGTTTCAAAAGACCAGTGGAAGACTTGATTTTGGAGTTTTGGCAATTGAACTGTCACACATAACTGGTCATTCTAAGTTCTGCTTATTGCTGTGGATAGTGGTAGAATTAAATAGGAGGAGGTAGTATAGTGCAGTGGTTTAAGGCTCTGAGCTGCAAACCTAGAAAACTGGGTGTGAATCCCACAGCTCCCACTTTCATACTGTGTGACCTGGAGCAAGTCGCTTAACTTCCTTATGCTCCCAGGTCGCACCTGTAAACAAGCTTCAGCTTAGTGTGTCTCTCCTGGTTAAAAAAAAAAAAAAAAGTGGTTTAACTAAGATTTCTCTTGAAATAATATTGTTTAAACATTTTGAAGCTTTGCAGTGATGAGGCAATTATTTCTTTTGCCAGAGCTTATTAAGAAGAGGAAAGTCCTCTTTATTTGGAGATAAAGTTGTTTACTTTCAGTTTTTATTTCACATAAAATCCTTTAGGCTAGTGCCTATTTTCAAAGAATCCAGAGTCAGGTGTACAGATATTAAAGTACAAACATAGAAAGATTATGTGAAATACAAAGTACAGCAAAAGGAAAGTAATTATGGATGAGTGGATGTAGTTCTTGTTCATGGCTGCAAAAGCTGGTTCATTATAGAAACATAGAAACATAGAATTTGACAGCAGATAAGGACCGCTTGGCCCACCCAGTCTGACCATTTTCCTACCTAACAGATAAGCTGCAGATCCTAGTTAACATAGATACATAGATACATAGACAGTGTCGGCAGATAAGGGCCTATGGCCCACCTAGTCTGCCCATTTGAGCTTGTAAGTTCAGTTTGTTTTCCTAGAAGTCTATTTCCCCTTACCCCTGACCTCTAGAATTCCTTTATGTCTATCCCATGCATTCTTAAATCCCGTGATTGTTTCAACTCCCACCACTTCCTCTGGCAGGGTGTTCCACTTGTCCACCACCCGTTCTGTGAAGAAATTCTTTCTCATGTTTCCTCTGAATCGTCCTCCCTCCAACTTCATCCCATGCCCTCTAGTCCTGAAACATCTTTTTCGCTTAAAAATAGTGTTTTCCTGCACCCTGTTCCTCCCTGTAAGATACTTGTATGTCTCTATCATATCCCCTCTCTCCCTCCTCTCCTCCAGGGAGTACATGTTCAGTTCCTTCAACCTGTCTTCATAGGACTTGTGATGCAACCCATGCACAATCTTTGTTGCCCTCCTCTGAACCTTCTCTACCCTGTCTATGTCCTTACGTAGGTATGGTCTCCAGAACTGTACACTGTGCTCCAGGTGGGGCCTCACTAGTGTCTTGTATAGCGGAATTATGACCTCCCTTTTCCTGCTGGTGATGCCCCTGCCTATACATCCCAGCATCCTATTTGCTTTACCTGATGCCTTGTCACACTGTTTCCCTACCTTGGAGGTCATCAGAGATGACAACCCCAAGATCCCTTTCCTGCTTGGTGCATGCTATATCCTCACCCCCAACTGATATATTGTGCCAGGGTTTTGTGCCCCTATGCATTATCTTGCACTTCTTTGCATTGAATTTCAACTGCCAAACCCTTGACCATTCTTCAAGTTTCTGCAGGTCCTTCTCATTCTGTCTACACCCTCTGGTGTGTCTACTCTGTTACAGAGCTTTGTGTCATCAGCGAACAGTGAAATTCTACCTTCTAGATCCTGTGCAATGTCACTGATGAAGATGTTGAATAGGACCGGTCCAGCACTGATCCCTGTGGTACCCACTGGTCACTCTTCCCTCTGTGGGTGACAGCCATTTACCACCACCCTCTGTGTCCTGCCACCCAGCCAGTTACCTACCCACCACTACTGTCCTGCCCACACCCATATTCCCCAGTTTGTGTAATAGTCTTCTATGTGGCACAGTGTCAAAGGCCTTGCTGAAGTCCAGATAGGCCATGTCCACTGCCCTCCCTGATCCACCTCCCTAGTCACCCAGTCAAAAATTCAATGAGGTTGGTCTGACATGACCTCCCCTGGTGAAACCATGCTGCCTTGGGTCCTGTGGTCCATTGACAACCAGATGTTCCACCAATCTCTCCTTCAGTAGTGCTTCCATGATCTTTCCCACTACCGAGGTGAGGCTGACTGGTCTGTAGTCCCTGCTTCCTCTTTGTTCCCATTTTTGTATAAGGGACTACATCTGCTGTCCTCCAGTCTTTGGGTACCTCCCTGTTTCCAGTGATTGGCTGAACAGGATAGCCAGAGGTTCAGCCACCACCTCTCTTAGTTCTTTAGGACCTGAGATTTGCACCCATCTGGCCCCATTGCTTTATCAGCTCTTATTACTTTACGTTCCTTCAGGACCCTTTCTCGTGTAAGGGACTTGTGTCCATTTCTGCACCATTCTCACCCTTGTACTCCCTTCAAACCCATTACCCCCTCTTCCTTAGTAAAGACTGAGCAGAAATACCTGTTCAATATGTCAGCTTTACTGTTGTCGTCTCCCACGGCCCCATCCTCCCCTTCAGTCTTACTATCCCTCCTTTGTCCTTCTTTTTCACTTATGTACCTGTAAAGGTTTTGTCCCCTTTAACCACTGATTTTGCAATGTGTTCTTCTGTCTGAGCTTTGGCTTCCCTTACTGACTTCCCTGCCTCCCTTTGTTTCTCCTGGTACTTCTCCCTATCCCCTTCTGCCTGTGTCTTTTGTATTGCCTGAATGCAATCTTTTGGCTTTCACTTTCTTTGCTACCTCTTTGGAAAACCATAATGGTCTCCTCTTTCTTTTCCTCTTGCTAACCTGCTTAATGCATAATTCTGTTGTTCTTATAATCCCCATTTTAAATACTCCTGTTCCTCAATCCCTGATTCCTGTCCCATTCCCTTAATGCCTCTTTCAAGCATCTCCCATTTTCCCAAAGTCGCCCCCCTAAAATCCAGGATACGTGTTTTTGTGTGGTTTGGTTCTGCTCTTTCTGTGATTTCAAACCACAATGACTGGTGGTCACTGTTACCCAGGTGCTCCCCCACTGTTACCCCATCACACTGTCCCTGTTTGTGAGCACAAGGTCCAGTATTGCCTTCTGCCGAGTTGGTTCCATGACCAGTTGCTTGAGGAAGGCACCCTGAAGGGAGTCCAGGATAAATCTGCTCCTAGTTGATGCTGCTGCTGGGATGCTCCAGTCCACGTCTGGTATATTGAAGTCTCCAACCAGTACTACCTCACCCTTGTCTGCCATCCTTTGGATGGCTAGCATCAGCTCCCTATCTGTTTCTTCCTCCTGGGCTGGTGGTCTATAGACCACACCCTGCGCGGATGGCTGGCCCATTTTCCTTTCCAGCTAACCCACAGTATCTTTCCCCATTTTGTTCCTCCTGGATCTGTGTGGCCCTTATGTCATTTTCACATACAGTGCCCTCCTCCTCCCTTCCTGCCTGCTCTGTCTCTTCTGAATATGTTGTAGCCAGGTATGGCCATCTCCCAGTCATGGTTATCATTACACCAGGTTTCAGTGATGGCCACAATGTCCAGGTCTGACTGTACCATGACAGCCTCCAGATCTTCCATCTTGTTGCTAAGGCTCCTGGCATTTGCACATGGCTTTCCATGATTTGACCTCCCTAGACTGCTTCACTGTTCTACTCCAGCCCCTTCCTTGGTTGTCATTTATCCCTGGTTCTCCTTGCTGTCTGCCCTTCTGCTGAATTTTGCCCCTTTTCTGCTTATCCACCTTTTGGACACTAATCTCCATCTTTTGCACACTGCTTTGCAGAGATAGCCACTCCTCTGGTTCACTGGTTCCATTACTAGCTGTGGGGGGTGAGCAAGTAGGTACCGTCCTTGTTGGCCTGCCACCCCCCTTTGCTAGTTTAAATGCTTGTCAATGTAGCATTTAAACTTATCATTGAGTGCTTGGATTCCCCTCCAGGATGGATGCAGGCCAACAGCTTACTTCCTCCTACCTCCCACTAGGACTGCCTTATGTCTGTCCCATGCATTCTTGAATTCCCCCACTGTTCTTGACTCCACAACCTCCTCAGGGAGGCTGTTCCACGCATCCACAACCCTCTCCATGAAAAAATACTTCCTCACATTACCTCTGGGCCGTCCTCCTCTATCTTCAAATTGTGCCCCTTGTTCTTGCACATCTCTTTTCTGAAGATGCTACCCTCTTGGACTTTGTTGATTCCCTTGAGGTGCTTGAAAGTTTCTATCATGTCCACTCTCTCCTTCTTTCCTCAAGGGTATACATATTAAGCTCCTTTAGTCTTTCTTCTATGTTTCTGGTGCAGACCCTGCACCATTTTGATTACCCTCCTCTGGACAGCCTCCACTCTGTCTATGTCTTTGCAGAGATGGGGTTTCAGAACTGCACACAGTACTCAGATGGGGTCTCACCAACTGTCTGTACAGAGGGATAACAACTTCCTGTTTTCTACTAGTGATGCCTCTCCCAATGCATCCCAGTATCCCCCCAGCCTTCCTTACTGCCTTCTCACATTGCTTGCCCACCTTTAAGTCATCTGATATAATTATCCCCAGGTCCCTTTCCATTTTTACTGTTGTCAGTATCCCACCCCTCATTGTGTACTCTTCCCCTGGGTTTTTGTTTCCCAGGTGCATTACCTTGCACTTCTTTGCATTGAATCTGAGTTGCCATACATTTGGCCATTCCTCCAACCTTGCCAAGTCCCTTCTCATCCTTTCCACTCCATCTTGTGTATCAACCCTGTTGCAAATCATTGTGTCATCTGCAAAGAGACATACTTTTCCTTCCAGTTCCTCTGCAATGTCACTTATAAAGACATTAAAAAGGACCAGTCCCAGTACTGAACCCTGCGGTACCCTGCTAGTAACCCTCCTTTCTTCACTGTGGACACCATTTACTACTACTCTTTGCGTCTTGTTGTCTAACCATTTTTTTATCCAGGCTACCACCTTGGGACACACTCCAAGGCTGGCTAACTTGTGTATTAATCTTTTGTGTGGGACTGTATCAAATGCCTTGCTAAAATCTAGGTAGGCCATGTCCACAGCCCCTCCCTGGTCTACTACTTTGGTCACCCAGTCAAAGAAATCTATTAGATTAGTCTGACCACGACCTTCCCATCGTAATTCATGCTGCCTTGGGTCCTGTGCCCCACTGGCCTCTAGGTACTCAACAATTCTTTCCTTCAGAAGTGATTCCATCATTTTCCCTATCACTGAGGTCAAACTAACTGGTCTGTAGTTTCCTGCCTCTGTCCTGCTCCCACTTTTGTGAAGAGGAATCACATTCGCCCTCCTCCAATCCTCAGGTACCACCCCATCCTCCCATGATTTGTTAAAGAGAGTAGTCAGCGGTGTCACTAGTTCTACCCTTAGTTCTTTTAGAATTCTTGGGCGAATCCCATCAGGCCCCATTACTTTGTCCACTTTCAATTTTATTAGTTATTTCAGAACCCTTTCTTCTGTAAATGAAATGGTATCGACCCCCGTCTTCAGAGTGTTTCTCTTGTTTGGTTTAGGTACCTCCCCCTCCTCTTCCTTTGTGAATACTGAGCAGAAATATTCGTTCAGCATCCCTGCTTTTTCACTGTCACCCTCTGCCCACATTCCCTTCCCTTTATTAAGCCTCAGTATCCCTTCTTTGGTCTTTCTTCGCTCCCTAATGTACCTATAAGGTCTTATCTCCCGTCTTAACAGAGTTGGCAATCCTTTCCTTGGTTTGGGTCTTTGCTATTCTGACTGCCTTCCCTGCCTCTTTCTGCTTTAACTGATAAAGTTCTCTGTCCTACTCCTTCTGTGTTTTCTTATATTTCCTGAATGCTATCCTTTTCTTCTTAACCTTCCCTGCCACCTCTTTTGAGAACCATAGCGGTTGTTTCCTTCATTGTGTTTTGCTGATTTGCTTTACACAAAGGCTTGTTGCCTCTGTGATGGCTGTTTTGATTACTCCCCATTGTTCCTCCACCTCTCCTTCTTGCCTGTTTGCTAGTGCTTTTCTGAGGCACTCTCTCATTTTCCCAAAGTCAGCCCTCCTAAAGTCCAATACTCTTGCTTTTGTATGGCTTGATTGTATGGCTGTGTTTATCGTGAACCACACTGTTTGGTGGTCGCTTGTTCCCAGATGGCTACCCACTTCTGAATCTGAGATTCTTTCTCCATCCCCATTTGAGAGTACCAGGTCTAAGATTGCTCCCTCCCGAGTGGGCTCCAATACTAGCTGTCTGAGGCATGCCCCTTGTAGGGCATCAAGAATGACCCTGCTCTTGGATCTGCCTGCAGCAAAGGTGCTCCAGTTAACATCTGGCATATTCAGGTCCCCCATCAACAATATCTCCCTTTTTTCTGCCATTCTAAGGATGCCTTCTATCATTTCCTTGTCCATTCCCTTCCCCTGAGATGGGGGTCTGTATACAACCCCCATGCGGATTGTGGTGCTATTTCCTGTCTCCAGGGTGACCCAGAGTGCCTCATCTGCTCCCTATTTACTCTTTCGTTCTATTGCTTTGATCCCTTCCTTTACATAGAGAGCTACTTCTCCTCCTCCTCTTTTACCCTCCCTGTCCCTCCTGTAGATTGTGTATCCTAGTATGCTGACATCCCAGTCGTGGTTCGGTGTGTACCATGTTTCTGCGACTGCCACAATATCCAGGCAACCCTCTTCCATCAAGGCCACTAGTTCAGGGAGCTTGTTACACAGACTACGGGCATTGCTACTCATCACTCTCCACTTTTTGATGGCCTTACCCTTTTTAGCCCCATCCCTGTCCTTACTGCCTTTGCCTTTTTTCACATTTACCTCTGTCCTGCTCCCTAATGACTTCTCCACTTTGGTGTTTACCTCACTAATTACCGTGTTTTGTGGAGGGAGGCTGGGATTTCCCTGCTCCTTTTCAGTGCCTCCCCCCTTGGCTAGTTTAAATGCTTGCCAATGAAGCATTTAAACCTCTCTTCTAGGATCCTGGTTCCCCCCTGGACAGATGCAGACCATCACGCCAGTATAGGTCTGCATCCCTCCAGGTGGCTCCCCAGTGAAGCCAAAACCCTGAGCTCCACACCAGTTTTTCAACCATTCATTGAATTCCCTGGTGAGGAGTACCCTAGCATCACCCTTGCCTTGTGTATGATTCAGAATCAGAATCCCCCTCCACTAGCCCCCTAAGGTAACGCAATCTAGAGACCACAAAAACTTCCATCATAAAATGTTGTATCTCTCATATTTGCCAGTGGAAGGAATGCTTGTGTTTGTCTATCAGAAACGCAATAAAATATTAGTTAAAAACAAACGTTTCTTCTCTAAAGTCTCAGGCTCTTTTCCTCCCTTTAGCTGTCTTAAAGCCCCTCCCTCACACTAAATATCTGATGTCATCAATGGCACCACACATGTTATATTCAATGGCCTACGCAGCCCGTATAGTGTTATGCTTGTGCAACAGTGTTAGTTTGGTTTTGGCCATTCGCACTCTCTATTCCAGAGGAATTACCACCCTGTAGAGGTACCAAAGGCAAGGAACCCTCAAAGAGGATTCCACCTCTAGAGGTGCCACGGGACGATTCCCGTGGCTAAAGGTACCTTAGGAAGGATCCCCAAAAGAAATGTAATACAAAGCTTATAAGCAAGCAGGAGCTGTGACGTAGCAGTAGAGTAAAGCATCAGGCAGTTTGGTAACATAATGAGATGCTCAGGTGTGCGTAGCATGATCCGATGTTTGCGTTGAGAATGAGGTGACTTTCTAAGGAGAGAGGGAATGGCAGGAACACCATCCAGCTCCATCCAACAGCGGAACCTACCTAAAGAAACTAGGGAACACTACTATGCTAACTAACAGTTATGACCGGAGGAAAGGAGGAGAGAAAAAAAACTCTATGAGGAGGAAATCTCTGGGATCCGAGGCCTGGGTCACCTTCCCTCCAGGCTTGGGATATTTTATTTAGTGATGGCTCTGTTGCAGAAATTTGGAAAGCCAATTAAAGGGAGGTGGAAAACATTCCAGTTTGGAGGAAAGCTCTCATTCAATCCCTCTAGCGGAAACGCCATGAAGGTTGTGAGAGTGTTCTGCAACATCGGGGGCAACCAAGGTGGGAGGAGGAGAGCAACGACTGCTGAGGAACTCACCTGGCCTACTCACCCTAAACACAAACTAGGTGAACAAAGAGGCAGTCGTAGGGAGAATGCGATGAAGGTGCCTTACTAGGGAACCACTAAAGTCAATGGCTAACCGTTATAGTGGAACCACTAGAGCCAAAGGAGATCAGAGTAACTACCTTTCACAGCTAGTCTTAAATGCTACATCAGGAGCTGCTGTTGCGTCAGCGAACAGCTAAAGCCAAGCCCGGAGCGAGGACATTCCCAGCTATGGGCCAGGAGTGAAGGACCCCCGTCCCAAGTCGGGCATGCTCAAGATGTGGACTTAGAATGCAGAGTGAGACCGTCGGCTGCAGGTAACCCTGCGCCAGAATGGTATGGCTGGCATGCCCCAGAAACTGATAAGGAGCTGAAACTGGTGAGCAGCTGAATGAGCACTGGTGTGTTGAGACCTTATGAGCGATAAGTGCTGAGACCTTGCAAAGGTCAGATGCAGTAGTGAGTGCAGCAGACATCCCAGAGGCTGAAGCCAAGGGGATGGTGGTAGGTATGAAGCAATTATTGCGTAAGCAAGAGTGGACCTGTATGTAGGTCAGTAAGTAGTAGTATTAATCGGACCTGCACGTAGGTCTGCAAAACACAGTAGCAAAGGAGCAGCACTGTGAATAGTGGGGCAAGCCAGCCAGGCATTCAAAAAGCCAATAAAGGTGACAAATACTCTGAGGATTTTTTTGGCAGTGGAGACACGATTTAGAACAGAAATAATTAGCCACACGGAGCCATGACTCCCCAAACACCTCCAAGTCCCCACCATAGGAAAAACACGAAAGTGATGGAAGGGCCGAGACCCACCTGCAGGTATTGAAACTAATTTACAGCATCAGCAGTAGCTTTAGCTGATCTCAGAGTATAACAGGGTGTACAAACATAGAAGCAGCATTTATATTGAGTACACTGAGGGTTGTAAAATTCAATAAACATAGAATGAAGGGAGGCACAATGCTCTGAAAGCAGCTATCACTAGGCAGCGCAATGAAACTGCAGCAATGAGGTAGGTAGAATGAGTTCAGAGAACAGTATTGAGCTACATAGCTAGGGTTCAGAGTGAGCATGAATCAGGTGAAAACAATTGAAAGTGCAGCATAGACAGCAGCTATGGTTGAGCTGAAACACACAGATAATGATCACAGTTGCATTGCAAGTAATTTGAGAGTTGTGAATAACTGAGAGCAAGTAGTATGAGTTTTGGATTAACATGCTAGGAGCTTAGAAACAAAGCCCCCCAAAAAAGACAAAACCAAAGACACACAAACACAGAAAACAGGGAACAAAAACCAAAAGAAACACACAGCTGGAGGCAAAATACAAACCAGAAGCAGGAAAAGAAACACAGAAGTCCAGCAGAGACTAGCAGGAGCAGCAAGGCGGGGGGGATAGACCCCAGCCAGCCCGGTAGGCCCCGGCCAGCTCAGAGGACAGACTGACAGAGCCTCCAGCTGGCAAAGAAAAAATGCTTCAGAAGGAGGCTGAGAGGAACTGCTTATATAGCACAGGAAGTGGGAGTGGCTGGCTGCTTGTCCACTGAACTACAGGCCTAGCCTTCCAATTAGTGGCTGGGCAGAAATCCACCACCAGCATAAATAAATCCCAACAGAACAGTGAAACAAACTGACTACAGGAGCGTAGTAACCCTGCCAGAGAGCATTGGGCTAAAGCATTGCCAAGAACTGAGGTCTCATTTCAGAGATGGCATGGCTCACTCTCAATGAAGTTTCAGGAAGGCACGTCAGTTTCAGGTACAAGAGCTATGAGGACAGATTGGACATACCCAAATGTTTCAATCTTGAGAAAAAAGGCTAAGAGGGGATGTGATCACAGTGTTCCGAATACAAAAAAAAGACAGACAGGATAGAAAATGCAGATGGTTGAACTGATGCAAGCTGAATAAGAGAATAAGCACTCAAACTGTGATGGAGGAAGTATAAGGGTGAACATTAGATAGCTCTACTTCACACAGAGGGTGGTTAAATAGCCTACCCAGTCATGTACTGGCAGCATGCAACATTTCAGGCTCTCAGAGCAAAACTTGACAGATTCCTGAGGGAGAATGCCATTGAGGGTTACACACAGCAAGGGTACTAGTAACATTCCAACTCATACGCTTCTAACCCCTAGGTGGCGCTATCCCAAGGGCTACTACCCCTGCCTGCTTAGCTAGTAGCAGGTTAAGGGGCCTGGGTAATGAAATGGGTGCCTCCACCCATAGGTTAGGGTTGTTAGTGGTCAAGCTAACCTGGGCTGTCCTCAGGACACTGTAACCCCCTTTCCCTTCTAGTGTGGCCTGAACAATATACAATAATTACTTTCACAATGACCCTTTTTCACCAGGCAATTACCCACACTGTTTGCACCTACCACCAGGGCTGGTTCCTCTAGCTTGACCCTGGGGACCCCCTGTAAAACAAGATTAAGCACAGCAAATAGCAACAGTACAATACTTTTGGCACAAACTGGAACCACAGTCAGGTTAAATGCAAACAAAGTTAAATCTGATTTATTCAGGGGACTTGAACAAGGGAGAGGCGTAATCAGGTTGATTTGCTTAAAAACTATATTAATCAGACAGTTATGCATGCAGTTCAGAGTCCCTACACAGTCGCACACTCTGGATACCCAGGTAGGAAAATGGTGGGCTAGCCAGGAACATTGCAGCTGGTTGGGGCCCTGTGATGGAAGAAAGCAACATGCACAGCACACACTATTTGTAATCCGGAGCCGGAGGGCTCACTTCATGAAAGAAAAGGCAACAAGACAATCAGATGACAACACTTTTAGATTTAGCTGTTGTTGCAGGGAGCTACCCTGATGTTTACTCGCGATACCCAATACTGGACACAGGCAGGACGAAATCGAGACTGCAGGCTGTTGAGCTGGAGTGCCCGGAGAAGCAGGGCCCACACGAATCACCGAGGCGTCATTCCTGTTCAAGGCATTGAGCAGGGGGTTGATCCCCAGGCCGGTCTCTCGTCGATGACTTTCTCTGCGTAGCAGGTATTCTGGCTGGGCCAGTGTAGCAGGGTCCAGGCAAATGGAAATGGATACAGATTCAGTCCGTGGAGCTGGACACAGCCTCCAGCAAGCAAAACACAGTTCAGACACACAGTGGGGAACCAAATCATGACCCACTATAAGCACACAGCACATTCACATGTAAGGAAATTCCACTGTACCAGGAAAATGGCTCTCCGGTCGCAATTACAGAGTCTCTGCACAATCCGGGAGTTCAGAGGTAACTGGAAGTCCTGACAGGTCAATCGCTTTCAGTAAATCTTCGGTGTTCTTCAGGTTAAAGCCTGGTCACAATTCAGTGGTTTAATTTGCTCTCCAAATTCAGATTCAGTCCGAAAAAAGCACAAGTTCCCTCTCAGGGACAGCAGGCAGGCATGCAGGCCAAACTCGGGCCTTTCCACAGTTCTCTCACATGAATCCACTATGGATTGCTGCTCGAACTATCTCGAGCTGTTACCTCTTCACTTTCCAACTCAGATCTAACGGAAACTGCAAGCAGTGTGGGACTTTCCCCAAGATCCAAAAGGTTCGGTTGGCTGATCTGTCTGTTCACAACAAGGGCTCCCCCTCCAGGTTATTTTAGGCACCAAAAGCCCAAAACTACAATTCCTACAAGTTTTGGCCCCACCAAGCCCCTGTAGGCAGGCTCCATTTTAGAGTCCCAAATGTACTGATTGGCCCAGTCTGACAGTCCAGGACCAAGATGAGGGAAACAAACAGAACTGTCCATGCTGCAAAGAAGGCAGGTTAGAACAAACTGCAATATTATTACTACTCTAACAAATGATCAGCAAACAAGTACATCTTCTACCAGAGCTCCCTCTCAGATTAACTATGACTGCAATCCAGGCAGCTCTTAAAGAGACAGTACACAGAGGCTATACAGGCACTCTCTGGCAATACATTTAAACTGCTAAAATGCAGGACACCAGCCTGGCAGTGAGCATTTAAGCAAGCTCAAGGAAGACTTTTCAGGAACCCCCATTTGTAGGGGGTTACACGCTCTAAGGTGACCATGCTTGAATTGGGTATAGCCACTACTGTGCAGCAGGTGGGGTAGGTGGTATGGACTCTAAGACCCTTCTGTTGAGCCGGCCCCTCAGTGCAATCTTAGCACCACAGTTTGGGATGTGGGCAACCTGTGGGAACGACAGCAGACCATGGGGGGTCTTGCTGGGAGAGGAAGGATTGGGTGTCCTAAGGACTGTTCTTCTTCCTCGAGGAAGGGGACACTGCCCCCATTTCATGGCAGCCACCTGGTGGAGACCATGTGGGAGAACAGCTGGGAAGCACAAGAATGGAGAGGAGTAGCCACTGGGCGACTGGCATGCATGTGTGCCATTGCATGGGGCTGGCAGTATAGCCTAGAGGTTAGAGTAACAAGCTGTGAATGAGTTTGGTACATCCAGCAGATAGACAGGGGTTTGATTCCCACAACCTCTACTTGCATACCATGTAACCCTGAGCAAGTCACTTAACCTCCTCAGTGCTCCCGGGTCGCCCCAGAAAACAAGCACTTGTGCCTAGTGGGCCTTACCTGGTTAACAAAGAATAAAATAAAAATAAAAAAATGTGCATGTCATTGCACACCCTGGGGAGGAAAACTGAAGATGGTGAAAAAAGTCCAGTCTGGCCCTATGCCAGCAGGCCCTTCATGCTGAGACATGACTGACATGGCAGGCCACCCACCACTAAGTTGTCACGGGTAAGTGGTGGATAACCAGTAAGTTCGTGAAAAGGTCAGTGATGGGGTGGGGGTGCTGTCAGACAGTAAAGGAATAAGAAAAGCCTTGATTAAAAAAATGTCCCTTCTTCCCTCACGTTACTAAGGTATTATGTCACTAGACCATTACTGTTTTATCTGATGGCTCAGTAACAGTGCAGCCAATCACGGCACAGAGTTCCAGGTTCCGGCGCAGCCTCAGGTCTCAAGTCTCACTCCATTGGTCAGTGAAGAACAGAGGCATTGTAGAGATTATGTTTTCACTTTAGCAGAGGATGTCGTTGGCGGTGCCCTCATGAGTCACGAAATTACATCTCCCAGACAATGGTTCATGAGCAGGACTTGGTGAACATCTCAAAGGATGCTGATTGTCTGTTCCACTCAGAACTGAGGCACGGACATTGGCAGTAGATTTAGGAAAGGGAAGGTGGGAGCCTGGGTGGGGCAGTTATTGCTGCCCCATGACTAGAGATAGGCAAGTCAAGGGTGGTTTGAACATCTCTTGGGCCTGCTACCTGGCTTGCCCAGTTAGAGCCGGACTAGCTGTGATCAGTGTAAATGTTTTTTTTGTTTGTTTGTTTTTTGTCTGGCTGAGCCCAGTTAGTGCAGCAGTGGGAATCTGTAACTCAGGAGAGACCTGAATGCATATCGTTGTCAGCTCCCTTGACTAATCGTATGTGTTTTGGCTCATAGAGCCAAGCCAGAGCTTTAGCTTAGTTCAGGCTTGGATCTAACTTGCTCATCTGAACTTGTAACTATTAGTGGAAGTGATAGTATAGCAGTAAGTGAAGCCACTAACCCTGGAAGGAGGAGGAGGAGATATAAAGGGAGAACATACACCACAAAAAAAGGGTGTTAGCACCATTAAACAAAAGACATGTTCTGACAAGCAGAAACAAGACACCTGTTTCAAACACTGTCATTCCAGTGGTTTTGCCACAGAGATTAGCACCCAACAGAGGTAAGTCCAACCCAATGCAGCTTTTGTACTGCCTGCAAATGAAATTGTAACCTCCCTACAAATGGGGGTTCCCGAAAAGCCTTCCTCGAGCTTGCCTAAATGCTCACTGCCAGGCTGGTGTCCTGCGTTTTAGCAGTTTAAATGTGATTGCCAGAGAGTGCCTATATAGCCTCTGTGTACTGTCTCTTTAAGAGCTGCCTGGATTGCAATCATAAGCAATCTGAGAGGGAGCTCTGTTGAAAGCTGCAACTATTTGCTGAAAATCATTTAGAGTGATAAGGATAATATAGTTTGTCTAACCTGCCTTCTTTGCAGCAAGGACTGTTTTGTTTATCTCCACTATCGTGGTCCTGGACTGCGAATTGGGCCAATCAGTACTGGTGGGACCTAAAATGGAGCCGGACTACAGGAGCTGTCTGGAGTCAAAATCTGTAGGAATTGTAGTTTTGGGCTTTTTGTGCCTTTTTGCACCTGAAGGGGGAGCCTTTGTTGTGACTGACAGGAGGATCAGCCAACCGAACCTTTTGGATCTTGGGGAATTTCCAAGGCTGCTGCAGCTAGTTTCAGTTTTGAGCTGAGAAGTGAAGAAGTAACAGCTTAAGTGATTGTGAGTAGCAGTTCTGTGTAGTTTTGCATTAGAGAACTGTGAAAGGGCTGGGTTTTGGCCTGCCTGTCTGCCTGCTTTCCATGAGAGGGAAAATAGAGTTTATTCAGACTAAATCCGAGTTGTAAGGACTATTTAAGCCACTGGACTGTGACCAGGCTTTAACCTGAAAAAGACGGAAGATTTGCTGAATGCGATCGGCCTGTCAGGATTTCCAGCTGCTTTTGAATCCCCAGTTTGTGCAGAGGCTTTGCGATTGTGACCGGAGAGCAGTTTGCCTGGTACAGTAAAATTTCCTTATATGTACATGTGCTGTGTATTGAAAGTGGGTTGTGATTTGGTTCCCCACTGTGTGAACTGTGTTCTGCTTGCTGGTACCGTAGAATCCTTTACATGTAAATGTGCTGTGTATTGAAAGTGGTCGTGATTTGGTTCCCCACTGTGTGAACTGTGTTCTGCTTGCTGGAAGCTTTATCCAGCCTAATTGGACTGAATCCATGTTCATCTCCATTCTGCCTGGGCCATGCCACACTGGCCCTGCCAGACTACCCCACTGCACAGAGAAAGCCACCGACGAGAGACCTGCCTGGGGATCAGTCCCCTGCTCCACGCTTGAACAGGAACGACGCCTCGGCAAATCGTGTGGGCCCTGCTTCTCCTGGCACTCCAGATTAACCACCTGTTGTCTCGATTTTCGTCCAGCCTGTGTCCAGTCTTGGGTATCATGAGTAATCATCAGGGTAGCTTCCTGCAACAACAGCCTAATCTAAAAGTGTGTCATCTGATTGTCTTGTTTTGTTTTCATGAACTGAGCCCTCCGGCTCCAGATTACAAATAGTGTGTGTTGTGCATGTTGTTTTCTTCCATCACAGGGCCCCAACCAGCTGCAATGTTCCTGGCTAGCCCACCATTCTCCATCTGGGTACCCAGAGTGTGTGACTGTTTATGGACCCTGAAGTGCATGCATAACTGTTTGATAGAGCTTTTAAGCAAATTAACCTGATTGCGCCCCTCCCTTGTTCAAGCCCCTTAAATAAATCAGATCTAAGTCTTTTTTTTGCATTTACCCTGACTGTGGTTCCAGTTTGTGCAAGAGTACTGTACTGCTGTTATTTGCTGTGTATAACCTTGTTTTACATGGGGGCCCCAGGGCCGGGCCAGAGGAAAGCCCTGGTGGTAAGTGCAAACAGTGTGGGTACTTGTGTGGTGTATCAGGGGTATTGTGAAAGTGATTATTGTGTATTGTTCCAGCCACTAGCAAGGAAAGAGTGGGGTTACAGTGTCCCGGAGGGCTGTGCCCAGGTTAGCTTTACCACTACCAACCCTGACCTCCGGGTGGAGGCACCCGTTTCAGAACTCAGGCCCCTTAACCTGCTACTAGCCAAGCAGGCAGGGGTAGTAGCTTTTTGGATAGCGTCACCTATGGGTTATAATACTGTAATGTACTAATAGCCACTTATGGTAATGTGCAGACCCTGGAAACGAGCAACAAGGCAACTATATTATCCAGGGGTTGCAATATTCAGCAAACTCTTACCGCACAGGCAGTTTGTGTGGGATCCATAAAAAGATGCAAGGAGAGGACAAATATCCGCACTGCTTGATTTCCATGTACCTCTCTGAAACACACACACACACACACACACTCTAAAGCCTCAAACCTAGTACAAGGCTTCATGGGTACAAGTATGCAAATCCTTGTATGGGACAGGCTGATACAGCTTCACCAGAACTAAAATGGCCCAGAAACAGACTTTTACATTGTTCCAGTTTAGACTCAGAAATACAGATTTCAGACATGTGTTTCATCCTTTTTGGACAACTCACTGTAGTACAGTCACTACAGTATCTCAATCATGTACCAGGTCAGGGCCCAAGGAAAACAGTCCCCTTTCTCCCCAGAAATTTTACGCTGTTGCTCTCTCTCCATCCATAAGGCAATCCCTTTCAAGTATGTGCCTGTGAACATCAATGGTAGCTCCAAAATTAGGGATAACCAGGGCATAGGCAGGGTACTAAGGGCATGTGTCTGAGCATGCAGGGGAATTTAAAGCCAGACTAAATTACCAGCTATGTAACACTGCTGGGGTACAGCTTGGGCATAGTGGATTTTGACTGTGGCAGGTGCACTGTCTGGCCCTGTCATGAAACAACCCATAGTAAACATCTCTTATTGCCTGGGCAGTGCTGCATCATGCTAGGGAGCCGCAGCATAAACATACCAACATACGAATAAGCCAGCAGATAACAGTCTTAGCAGCTATCAAGTCTGCTCGTGAGTGTAGGTCCCTCAGGGTTTACAGTAAAGTATAATTCACCTGTGCTTTTTGTTCTGTGCCTGCCTGACTCAAGCTTCAAGGCTATAGTGCAACAGCAGAGGACTGGGACTGCTTTGTTTTAACAATACAGGATGTTTTATTACCCAGGATTCCTTGTGCCTTGTTCTGACCATGTTCAGTCATTGCACTGTGGCCTTTCTATTTATGCTCCTGATTGAAACTAGCCCCTTCTGATCTTTGTCAGTTAACCTCCCACTGTCAAGTGAACTTCCACTGTCAGATCACCTCCTACTGTCAGGTGACCTCCCAGCCCCAATGACCACTTATCTAACCTTCATTCCAAATAGATTTCACCCATCAAGGGGCCTTCAGGTCTACCCCCCTCCCCGGATCCAGTGAGGTTGGTGGTGCATGGGTCTGAGGTGCCTGAAGCTGTCATCTTCCTGACTAGTGCTTTTCCTCCAATATTTCTCCCCTCCCCCATTCCTGGACATTGTCTACAAGGGCTTCAAGCACACCCTATCAGTATGAGCCAGAGAACCAATCAATGCCCTCCCTTCCTTTAACAAGGGGTTCGTTTGAATCTGTCTCCAATAGTATTACACAACAGATTCAAATGGACCAATAAAGATTTTACAAGCAACATCCAATCAAACATTTTCAAGAAAACTTCACTAACATAAAGACTGCTGAGTGCTCTATGACTAATTATGGTCCTAAACTACTAAATAATTGAATTAAAAAAGGGACAGATGTGGATACAAGAAAAAATGTATTCAGAAATAACGTGAAAAATCACTTGCAGGCCCAGTCAGTTTGGTGCTGTTATGAAAATACTTGATGATTGTAGACTTACATGTAGACTACATTCATATACTGTAAATATTGTACCTAAATGTAATGAGACCATATTTGTATATTATACTATATTTTTAAAGAAGTTTGTCTTATGTATTAGTAATCTGTTTGTATTCCTATTGTCTTTACCCTTCCCCAGGCGTGACTGAAAATGGGTCCTTGATCCAGTCCACATTCCTGATAAATCAAATAAATAAATTTAAAAAAATAAAGCATCACTAGGGAGCGAATGAGCACAGTGCTAACTTATGCTCTCCATTTGGAGGTTAAAAGTGTCCAGACAGAGGGACACCTGTCCAAGCCCCTGTCAGCCCACAATGACGATCTGAGTCTGAGTCACCAGCATGGTAAGAGGCTGTGTAGCTCTGCACTGTCGGGCTGACCAATGTATTAGTGATTTTATGGGAATGTCTGCCTTGCAATCTTAGAAAGTTAGCATTACCAAATACATTAAGATGGATTATTAGCAATGCTGTTAAAATACCCTGGTTATTTGGGTGGGGAATGATGACAAAGACATGAGATCTGGCCAGCTCAGTAGCATACTGACTTGCCATGCCAGCCACACAGGTTTGCATTCCAGGCATGGGAATTGGGAGCCAAGGGACGGTGGCAGGTTCGAGATCTGCTTTGCATGACCCTGCCTGAGAGAGGATAGGGTTGTGCCAATGATGCATAGGTGCCCCGTTGCCCGGGGGGGTGATCTGGCAAGAAGGAATCCACGGCTCGGGGGGGGGGGCATCTCATTTGAAGCTGAGTAGGGTCATGGAAGTGTCACATTCAAGGTCCATGAGGGCTGAGTGGTAGAAAATATTAAAGTCTAGGGCTGGTGAAAGCAAGCCAAGCTATTTAATTTTATTTATGATTCACTCCTTATTCTCCTGCTCTGATTGACCCCATCCACCCCTCTGGCCACTTCCTAGCCCCCAGTCTTGTTATGTCAGTCACTTACCTCATTTCCACATAGCTTGACCCCTGTGGCAGGGCTGTTAATTCCACACTACCTGCAGGACAAGCCATGGAGGGGGCAGACATTCAGCAAGGCAGGATCTGGGAGTGCTCTAAGTGTTCTCCTGCTTCACACCAATTTTTTCCCATTTATTTCTCTTCCCTCCCCCAAAATTGGATGTAACGTAAGGTTCCAATCACAGTTCCTTAAGAACCATGCTACAGAGCACATCAGCAGCCATCCTACCAACAAGCTATGAGCACTACACAACCACCTGTGGTCACTCAGGCAGTATGCTGCAACCACACTGGCTACCCTTTCTCTCTGGAGGAGGAGGAGGAAGGAATCTTCCTGGACACATGATCACACCCCTAACCCCCAACCCCGCTGGTTCTCAAACTGCCTAGGTTTGTTACGGAACCCCACTTGTGGGCCCTATGGGCAGCAATGCTGACAGTTTCATTTTGTAATTATTGTTTTATATGTATAGCAGCAACCAGATGTGGGGTTCTCTGCTCTCCCTGTGATCAGCAAAGGGCCACTGCCTCTGGCCTTCTGTACCCCATGGTGGTGACTTCATATCTTTGGCTTTCAGATCAGCAACAAGGGTTCATGCAGAGGCCTCTGTATTTTTTTTACAATATATTTATGCTCCTCTGACCCCACGCCGGCTCCTATCATCAGGGTCCTTACTCGCGCCCTGCCAACCAGAGGCAGAGGATATCACTCCCCTACTCTACTTCCGCCCCAAAACCTTGAGCACCCCAGATAACCCCCTCCCCCGGGCAGGGGGAAGGAGGATCCCCAAACCCCCCTCCTTACCTGAGACGAGGTGGACAGACAGATCGGAGATCCTCCTAACCTCTTGGTGGCGCCGAGGCCCATCTCCAGGAGCCTGTGTCGGGTGTTTTTCCTCTTGATTTTTGTCCCATCCCACAGACTTCGATATGCAAGGAGGGTCAAGGAGATGAAGGTGTGTTGAGACATGCCTTTTCGCTCCAACCCTCGGCCGATGTCCTCCCCTCCCATTCTGCTGCTCCCTAACAGCACCACCACCCGGGATGCCCTAGGTAGTGGTAGGGCAGCGGGAGGTGCAGCCCTCCTCACCCGGAGAAGGAAAGCAGCCCACTGGACACTCAATCCTTCTGCTCCCCTGCTGACCCCCAGTGGCCCGTTCTCATTCCTGAACATGGGTCGCTAGTGTACACAAGGTAAGGTGTCCAGTGCCTCAGCCCTCAGCGCCACTGGGCCGGAGTGAGGCCTGTGTATTTGAGTGGAATGATTTTGGTGAACTATTAGTGACTACCTCATTGCAATTTTAAAAAGACATCCCTGGGTCATACTGGCCCTATTAGAAGACACCTGCTCCTGCTACCCCTCACAACCTCCTCGGGACTTACAACTGAGGTTGTGGATATGATCAAATATCTTGGCCTATTGCTTGATAAAGGCTTCATCTTTAAGGTACAGATGGATCAGGTTATCCGCACTATCCCCCAAAAATTGGGTCTCCTATACAGACTGAATTGTCACCTTACCTCAGACTCTAAACTGTCTGTAGCAAATTGTATCCTGCTTCCAAAACTCACATATGCTGCACCTATCTTGCAGTCCCTAAGCAGATCCGAGACAAACAGGCTAGAGATACTGCATAACAAAATTGGGTGTATGTCCCCTCCCAGGAGGCACCATTGCAATATCCTGGCCTCTGTAAATTGACCTTCGTTTGATAGTCAGATCCAGTACCCCCTATTATCCATGACATATAAACCTGCTCCCCCTAGTCGCAATGGTCTCCTTGTCCCTAAGCTCTCCTGCAGGCTGCTCTGTACCTGTAGCAAAAAATTGTTTGAGGTGCCCAGAATCAGAACAGCTGTGGGAAACAAGCCCTTTACCTACACTGCCCCATGTCTCTGGAATGCCCTACCGAAGGCGGTGCAAATGTCCATCTCCTTAGACAGTTTTAGAAAAGGCCTTAAAACTCATCGCCTTGCATGGTGCCTATGTTCCTGCCTTCGCTGACTGCCCTACTTATAGTTAATTAAGGTCTCACAGATGTATGATGTAGATTCTGGTCTGGTCCCAAGACCCACCAGTATACAGTATCCGTACGCTGTATATATTCTGTTTCTCGCACCAGGAATACTCCAATATTCCTAACTCTTATGCAGTATGCCTTTAAGCTAGATCTGCCTGGAGATAGAACATTATGCTATGATGGAACACCATTGGCACTTGCCACTTTTCAAATGCTGCCCCCTATCAACTGCCTACATTCTAACCTTCAGATTTCACTCTCCGCCTGTCAAGACTAGATGTTCAGAGATCCTCTCCTCAACATCTTGTCATTAAAACTTATAAAAATAAATAAGTATTCCTTGTATTTTCATTTGCTGCCCTTATCTTTTGTTTTTAGCTTAACCATTAGGTTATTTTAGTTAAAATTGTTGTTTTTTCTTGGTTTCTTCCGGTTCAGTATAACCGGAGGGGAACCGGGAATTTTTTAGTTTAAAGCAGAGTTTTGTGACAGAAACTCCTTTATTTTAGCGTAACTTGTTTAAATAAATCTATTTTGTGTAACTGCTAATCCCAGTTACTGAACCGATAACCCTGGTTCCTATTTACATTCGCTTGCGCGCATGTGCAAGGAACATCTTGCAACAGTACAATTTTGGAGGTGTGTGGCCCTCCTCCTAAATCCAGTGCTCAGTGTAGCAGGCGCGACCCTACCAGACCAATACATGCTGAGCTGTGCATGACAGCAGTTTGACTGTGTTGGTCTTCACTTCAAAGAAAAGGTCTGCTGCAATCAGCGGTGGTAGCGTGTATGCAATTAGCATACACGTCAGCCGAACTGCTGTCATACACAGCTCGGCATTAAAAAAAAAAACTCCCGCTTCCTCCCTCTGCTAATGTCCTCCCCCTCCCTCGTTAGTGTGCTCCCCACCCTGACGTTGTGTGCTGAGGGGGGTGCCCAATCCCCCTTGGCTTATCGCCCCCCAGAGCACTGTGTGGCCAACAGGGGTGCCTAATCCCCCGTCGGCTGCAGTCTGCTCCCAAACAAACACCCAGTTGGCACACCCACCCCAGCATGCTCATTCCTCCCACCCATGCACACTATATGGCCAGTGGGGGTGCCCAGTCCCTGCCAGCTCCAGTCCCCCCCCAATAAACAGGAAGGTGGCACGCTGGGAGCCCACCCCAGCATGCCAAAAGCATCTTTTTTTTTTTTAAATCCTGTGAAAGAAGAAAAGTCTCTCGGTGAGTCCCTGCCCCCCCGCCAACCCGTGCCCACCCTCTGGGCACCCACCTCCCCACACCCCCTCACCCCATACTTACCTCTGGAGCCTGGTGCGACAATCTTGATGGATCTGGAACCGTCTGCTGACCACAAACTGAGGAAATGCCGGTAAGCTGTATAATAGCATAAGTAAGGTTTTTCCAACTTAGGTGGATATCTCAGCCATTTTTTTGACTTTTGACACCAAATTTTCAACATAGGGGTTCTTGACATCCCTTCTCATGAGTTCAGTCACTGTCATGGCGTTATTCGGTCCTGAAAGGTGATCTTGCGGTCACTGCGTGGAATCACCTTTCAGGATCGAGTAACGAAATGACAGTGTCAGTGTTCATGGGATCTCAAAAAGCCTATGTTGCAAATTTGGTGAAAAAATTCAAAACAAAAGACTGTTTTATGGGCGTGCGTTGTGTAGTTTCCACGCGCACTCGTAAGTTCATGAATTTGTAATATTATCACTCCAGATTTTTAACACAGGCATATTTCCATACCTCCTTATGAACAGTGCAGCTGTCAATTTTCACATCCTGGCCAAAATGTGTTTTCACACTTCCAGCGCAAAATAGCATGGTCGCTGCTGGAAATCAGTGTTCGCTACAGAGTAGGACAATCACAGTGACACTGTTCATGAGCAGAAGTCCTAAAATGCCTATGTTGAAAATTTGGTGGCAAAAGTCCATAAAATGGCTGTGTTACGAGTGTGTGTTGCGCAGTTCCTATGCACACTCGTAAGTTCGTGAATTTGTAATATTTCCACTCCAGATTTTCAACATTGCCATTTTCTTACATCTCCTTATGACCAGTACAGCTGTCATTTTTCACATCCTGGCCGAAATTGTTCTCGCACTTCCGGCGTGCTATAGCGCGGCAGCTGTGGGAAATCATGTTCCGTACAGAGTAAGAAAATCACAGTGATACTGTTCAAGAGCAGAGGTGACAAAATGCCTATGTTGAAAATTTGGTGAAATAATTCCACTGAATGACTGTATGTTACAAGTCGCGGGTTAACGCGGTTCCACCTGCCTTTCACCCATGAGCACAACCAGGCGTTAGGGTTCCTAAGACAGACACCTAAGAAGTATGAGGATGAAATGTTACTCAGATGCAAGAGGAGTTGTAGCAAGGTACTCTGTTGGGATATGGATGCTAAAGGGACATGGATACAACTGTGGGGGGGGGGCCTGCACAAATGCCAAACACCAATGCAAATACCAACAAGCAAACGTTCAGCATTGACAAATGCTTGTTTATATCATAGAAACATAGAATTTGATAGCAGATAAGGACCGCTTGGCCCACCCAGTCTACCCATTTCCCTACCTAATGGATAAGCTGCAGATCCTAGTTAACAAACAGCCTACGTCTTCCTACCCCCATCCCCTAGAATTGCCTTATGACTGTCCTATGCATTCTTGAATTCCACGTATGTTTTTGACTCCACAACCTCCTCAGGAAGGCTATTCCATGCATCCACAACCCTCTCCATGAAAAAATACTTCCTCACATTACCTCTGAGCTGTCCTCCCTCCATCTTCAAATTGTGCCCCCTTGTTCTTACACACCTCATTTTCTGAAATATGCTACCCTCTTGGACTTTGTTGATTCCCTTGAGGTACTTGAAAGTTTCTATCATGTTCCCTCTCTCCCTCCTTTCCTCGAGGCTATACATATTAAGCTCCTTAAGTCTCTCTTCATATGTCTTCTGGTGCAGACCCTGCACCATTTTAGTTGCTCTCCTCTGGACTGCCTTCATCCTGCCTATGTCTTTGCAGAGACTGGGACTCCAGAACTGCATGCAGTACTCCAGATGGGGTATCACCAGCTGTCTGTACAGAGGGATAACAACTTCCTGTTTTCTACTGGTGATGCCTCTCCTATGCATTCCAGTATCCCCCCAGCCCTCCTTACTGCCCTCTCACATTGCTTGCCCACCTTTAGGTAATCTGATATGACTACCCCAGGTCCCTTTCCATTTTTGTTGTTGTTAGTATCTCACCCCCATTATGTACTCTTCCCTGGGTTTTGTTTCCCAAGTGCATTACTTTGCACTTCTTAGCATTGAATCTAAGCTGCCATACATTTGACCATTCTTCCAACCTTGTCAAGTCCCTCTCATCTTTCCACTCCACCTTGTGTATCAACTCTGTTGCAGATCTTTGTGTCATCTGCAAAGAGACATACTTTTCCTTCCAGTCCCTCTGCAATGTCGCTTATAAAGACATTGAAGAGGACCGGTCCTAGTACTGAACCCTGCGGTACCCCACTAGTAACCCCCCTTTCTTCAGAGTGGACTCCGTTTACTATTACCCTCTGTGTCCTATTCTCCAGCCAGTTGTTTACCCAGGATACCATCTTGGGACCCACTCCCAGGCTGGCCAAGTTGTATATTAATCTTTTGTGTGGGACTGTATCAAATGCCTTGCTACAGTCTAGGTAGACCATGTCCACAGTCCCTCCCTGATCTACTACTTTGGTCACCCAGTCAAAGAAATCTATTAGATTCATCTGACATGACCTTTCCGCTGTGAATCCATGCTGCCTTGGGTCCTGTGCTCCTCTGGCCTCTAGGTACTCAACAATTCTTTCCTATAGAACTGATTCCATAATTTTCCCAATCACTGAGGTTAAACTAACAGGTCTGTAGTTTCCTGCTTCTGCACTGCTCCCACTTTTGTGAAGTGGAATAACATCTGCCCTCCTCCAGTCCTCAGGTACCACCCCATCCTCCCATGATTTGTTAAAGAGGGTAGTCAGTGGTGTCACTAGTTCTACCCTTAGTTCTTTTAGTATTCTGGAATGAATCCCATCAGGCCCCATTGCTTTGTCCACCTTCAGTATTAAGAGTTCTTTCAGAACCCTTTCTTCTGTGAATGGGCTGGTATCAACTCCTGTATCCAGAGTGTTTCTACTGTTTGGTTTAGGTACCTCCCCCTCTTCATTTGTGAATACCGAACAAAAATATTTGTTTAGTATCTCTGCCTTTTCACAGTCACCCTCTGCCCACCCCTTCCCCTTTATTAAGCCTCACTATCCCTCCCTTGGTCTTCCTTCGCTACCTGATGTACCTAGAAAAGGTTTTAGCCCCCTTCTTAACCGAGTTGGCTATCTTTTCCTCGGTTTGGGCCTTTGTTGTTCTGACTGCCTTCCCTGCTTCCTTTTTCTTTAACTGATACAATTCTCTGTCCGGCTCCTTCTGTGATTCCTTGTACTTCCTGAATGCTTTCTTTTTCTCCCTAACCTTCCCTGCCACCTCCTTTGAGAACCATAGTGGTTTCTCACATCGTTTTGGTTTATTTGCTTCACACAAAGGCTTGTGACCTCTGCGATGGTAGTTTTGATTATTCCCCATTGTTCTTCCGCCCCTCCTTCCTACCCATTTGCTAGTGAATCCCTTAGGCACTCACCCATTCTGGCAAAGTCAGCCCTCCTGAAGTCCAGTACCTTTGCCTTTGTATGGCTTGACTCTACTGCTGTGTTTATTATGAACCATACTGTTCGATGATTACTAGTTCCCAGATGGCTACCCACTTCTAAATCTGTGATCCTCTCATCATCTCCATTTGAGCGTACCAGGTCTAAGATTGCTCCCTCTCGAGTGGGTTCCAATACTAGTTGTCTAAGGCATGCCCCCTGTAGGGCATCTAGAATGACCCCACTCTTTGGAGCGGCTGCTGCAAATGCACTCCAGTTAACATCTGGCATATTCAGATCCCCCATCAGCAATATCGCCCCTTTTTCTGCCATTCTAAGGACACTTTCTATCATTTCCTTGTCCATTTCCTCCCCCTGAGATGGGGGGGGTCTGTATACAACCCCTGTGTGGATTGTGGTGCCACTGCCTGTCTCCAAATTGACCCACAGTGCTTCCTCTCCTCCCTGTTTACCCTTTTGTTCTGTTGCTTTGATTCCTTCCCTTATGTAGAGAGCTACTCCTCCTCCTCCTCTTTTACCCTCCCTGTCCCTCCTGTAGATAGTGTATCCTGGTATGTTAACGTTCCAGTCATGGTTCTGTGTGTACCATGTTTCTGTGACTGCCACGATATCCAGATGTTCCTCCTCCATCAAGGCCATTAATTCAGGAAGCTTGTTACCCAGACTACAGGCATTGGTACTCATTGCTCTCCATTTTTTAATGGCTTTACCTCTTGTAGCACCATCCCTGTCCTCATTGACTTTGCTTTCTCCATTTACCCCGTCCTGCTCCCTACTGACCTTTCTACCTTGGTCTTTACCTCATTTAGTACCCTGTTTTGTAGGGGAAGGCTGGGAATTCCCTGCTGCTTATCAGTGCCTCCCCCTTGACTAGTTTAAAAGCTTGTCAATGAAGCATTTAAACCGATCACCCAGAAGACTTGTTCCCTTCCTGGACAGATGCAGACCATCCTGCCAGGATAAGCTGGTATCCCTACAAGTGGAACCCCAGTCTCCAGTGAAGCCAAACCCCTATGCTCTGCACCATTTTTACAACCATTCATTGAATCGCATGGTGTGAAGTACCCTCGCCTCACCCTTGCCATAGACAGGTAGCACCTCTGAGAAGGATACTGTGTGTGCTACTTGCCTTAGGACCCTCCCCAACTCCACAAACTCCTCCTGTACTGCTCTAATCTCATGTTGAGCCAAGCCATTCATCCCTAGGTGGACAATGACATCCAGCTCAGTCTTTCATGCAGCTGTTCTCGTGATCCTGAGGATGTGCTTCCTGTCCCTCCAAGCCATGGTGCCAGGCAGGTACCTTACTTCAGTTTTCCCTGCTCCCCCCAATTCTATCCCCCTAATAATTGAGTTCCCCACCAGGAGCTGCTTCCTTTCCCTTTGGTGTCATCTGCCTCCTTCCTGCGGGGCTCCCTTGCAACAGTTGTCCGCAACCTCCTTAGTCTCAATTCCGATCAGTTCCTGAACCGTCCGAAACCGCAAACTATAGTTTTAAATTTCAAATCCTTATGCAGTTAGTGATTTTTCTGCTAATTGGCTAAAATGTCAGAAAAGGCTAAGAGAAAAATTAATGAACCCGATTTTAAAAATTGTACTGAGTGTGGAGAAGTACTGTATTTGCCAAGGCAGATAAACACACTTCTTATGTGGCCTGCCTTGGATGTGAACATTTAAAGTCTGACTGTGAAATCTGCAAGACCTTTCCTGAAAAAACACTTGAAAAATGTTTGGAAAGGCTCAAAAAGAAGTTGCCTCCAGCTAAGGGTCTCTCAGGCTCTGACCAGCTGACACCCTCTGTACCTGTGGGTGAAACCACAGAGACCACTACTTCTACCCCTGATATGGGTACAAAGATCATTGTAAAAAGGCCTGCTGAACCTGCTAGCTCTCCGGTTCCTTTAAAGAAAACCAGAAAGACTAAACACACAGAACCCCCTGCTGATCAGCATTTGGGGACTTCTGGTGTGATTGAAAATATGTCATCTCCACAGGAGATTGCACATGCTTTTAAAGTCTTGCAGGTTTTACAGGGTATGCTGCCTACTGGACAGCAGCCACCAGTTCAGACCCTTGCTAAATCTACCCAGTCTTCCTTCCATGATGATAGGGAAGAGTATGGGGACTATGAGGAAGATGATGAAGGGGAGCCTATAGAACCTGAAGTCTCCCTGAACAGGAGTTTGGTTCACCACCCAGGGCCTCAGAGGATTATACCTCCCATTTTACATTTCTTAGAAGAATGGTAAATGCCCTTGACATAACTACCACAGAGGTGATAGAGGATGAAGAGGAAGCAGAATATTTAGAAATGATGGGGTTAACACCCACCAAAAAGTTTTGCTTCCTGTGAATAAGTTCTTTAAAAAGGACATATTTAAAATCCTCCAGACACCTGGGTCTGTCCCTCCTTTGGACAAAAGGCTGGACAGGGAAGGGGCTGAATTCTTATTCTCTCACCCTAACCACCAGGGGGTGGTACAAGCTGCGGCCTGTGACAAGGTAAAAGTTCCTCTGGCATCTCACCCTCCTGAAAAAGATTCAAGAAAAATTGATAGCATGGCCAAGGAGGGCTACCTGTCTGCTTCATAGCCCATCAGGCAAATTCAGACTTCACATGACCCAATATCAGAAATCTCTCTGGCAATCTGTCATGGCTATGGCAGATAAAGTTCCATCGGGTCTCTCAGTTGACTTAACTGAGACTGCTAGATTTGGCCTAGAAGCAGCCAAATACCAGTTTCAAATGGCAGCAGACACTAATGACACTTCTGCCAGGTGGATGGCTGATTGCTCAGAGGAGGTTTGTTTGGTTAAAGGATACCTAAACAACATTTTGACTACAAAATATTCAAAAATCTGACTTCACAGGGGACTAAAGGAAAGGCTGCTGTATACATTAATGCTAAAACTACATTTCTATAATTTATTTAAATGCGGTTCCAAAGCATTTGAAAAATGTAAAATCAGCCTTCCAATTTTAAAAAAACTGCCTTACCTACTTCCCAAGATGGCTGCCAAATGTGTTAAGTGATGACGTCATTGGAGCCAGAGTCAGAAAGCTACTGTATATGACTCTCTATAGTGCTACTAGCTCTTTTTTCCCTTTGTATAGAATTGTTTCACCAAAATGGTCAAACCCCTGTGCATTATTTTGATCAATACACATGTTAGGCTATGGTTCTGTTCATTTTGTTTACTTTTAACATGCTGAAATTGTATTTTAATCCAACCAGCTTTCTCTTTGGCAAACCACAGTGCAGTACAAATCTTCAAATACCTGGTGGTCTAGTGGCTATGGCAGATCCAGGATGTTACAATGGGGGGGTGCTGGGGTGGTTTTACTATGCCGCAGTGACAGACTTAATGGAGACATCCCCGACAGCCGCTGTGCCGACTGTCGGCTTTGCAGTGTCAGGGATGCTTCCGTGTATCCATCGGGGGGCTGTGCCCCCCGAACCCCCACACCCCCCGGTCTCTAGAATTCTAACTCCGAGTTGGAGTTGGACTGGGGGGGCAAACACCCAGCGAGGCAGTCCCGATCGCCATACAGACCACCCAGCCACAGGTCGGATTTTGCCCGATTCCTGTCACTGAGGTGGTCTTCGTGATCTGGAAGTCGCTGTGGCAATGGTATACCGCTGGGGTGATGTGCATACTTGATATGCACTTTTTAACATTTTTATTAAACCTTTATATTGTCTGCTATTATTCTTTTTTAGTACGTTTTTTGTCAGAGCCTACAAATGCAATCCATAGTTTTGAATGTAAACATTTGTACAATCAATAAATCAGACTTCTTTAACAAAGTGAAATGTCACTCGGGACAAACAAGCAACACAAGCAGCTCACCTGAGGAGCTGAGGAAGCCGAATTTCCAGCCTGATAACTTTCCAGGCAGCCCCCCCCCCCAAGCTAGGCAGTGGGACAAACAAGCAACACAAGCAGCTCACCTGAGGAGCTGAGGAAGCCGAATTTCCAGCCTGATAACTTTCGAGGGGCAGCCCCAAGCTAGGCACTTGGGACAAACAAGCAACACAAGCAGCTCACCTGAGGAGCTGAGGAAGCGAATTTCCAGCCTGATAACTTTCGAGGTAAAGAGAGCCTCTTCTCTTCATCTGGACGCCTGCAGGGGGGTGCTACCTGATGAACACTTATATTTTATGAACTTTGTTCCCTGTTCACCACTGGGTGGGCTTGTTATTTGCTTCTCTTTGTGCTACTAATGCTGAAGTGTAAAGCTAGGGACTCACTGGGTGCCCTAGAGTTGCCTTGCTGATTATACCTTAAAGCCAGATATACCAAGCAGCTAATATAGAGCTGACTTGTTTAATATTGTGGTATTGGATCTAATTGCTGATTGTACCTTAAAGCCAGATATACTAAGCAGCTAATACAGAGCAGACTTGTTGAATACTGTGGTATTGGATCTAATTGTGCTTGTAACTGAAGGTATTAGGATAGCTGGGTCCTAGTGTGACCTCATTTTGGAATAGCCCTGTTTGCTTAGAGTGGAGCTCCTTTGTGAAAGTCACAACATATTCTCCCGCTGCATAGTAATGAGAGGCTTTGTTTTCTCCACTACATAGGCAGCCCCTAAGCTAGGCACTCGGGACAAACAAGCAACACAAGCAGCTCACCTGAGGAGCTGAGGAAGCCGAATTCCAGCCTGATAACTTTCGAGGTAAAGGCCTCTTCTCTTCATCTGGGCGCTGCAGGGGTGCTAGCCCGGCGGCGCCGTGCGTTGCCCCCGCCCAACCACCCAACCACCCAGGGGCGGCTGTCAATTTAAGGATCCACCCCATGATATCACATCTGGTGACATCATGTCCTGTTGCCCAGAACCTATCTCCCCACTTTCCCATTTGCAGGTTATACCTGCTGGCCACTAGAGGGACCTATGCTCTCTCGCTACTTCCTACTCCTACCTGTACAGTACTACTTCCCTTGGATCTTGCTCACCACAATGTATTGGCCCTGCCTCACGCTCTGCCTGTGCCTATCCCCACTAGCAGTGCACTTGCCCACTTACCCATCTGCTACTCCGCACTGTGCCCTGGCACCCCTCCCTCCCCTTGCTCCTGAACCTGCTCTCCTGCCCCTTGGGACCTCTATGTGTCTCGGTCCTCCCTGCCCTCCCTCTAGCTTCCTCCTCACCTCAGGCACATCTGGGTGTCTTCTTATTCTTGCCTTCCCTTCCTGTACCACCCTGCCCACCCCATGCTCCCTTAGCCTCCCTCCCCTCTCATGTCAATCGTAGGAAAACCTCTCACCATCTCCCAGCCAGGGTGTTAGTCATGCTACTACTCCTGTCAGGGAACATTCATCCAAACCCTGGCCCGGTTCCCAGGAGCTCCCCAACTAGCACCACAGGCCTATGCATGGTCTCCATGAATATCTGTAGCCTCCTAAAAAAGTTTGACTCACTACAATGCCTGGTCACATCAATTAACCCTGATGTCATCGCTCTGGTTGAGACTTGGCTGTCGAAATCCTCCCCTGACTCCCTAGTCTCCCTTCCTGGTTTCACCCTCTTCCGGTCTGACTGTGTTTGAGACGGGGCGGCGGCTGCGCTATTTATGTCAAGGAATCTCTCCCCGTACTAGCCCTGCCTGCTCCTATCCTTGACTCCAGGGCCCAGGCGCTTACGCTGAAACTAACCCCTGACCCTTTAAAGGGACCCCTTTATCTGACTACTGCATACGTGCCCCCCAGGGACCAAACGCAGGCCATTGCCCTCTTACAGAATACCTTTCTCACTACCTCCTTCCGCTGATCAATTCTGGTGGGTGACTTAAATGTCAACTGGCTCAGCCCCTCCTCCTCCTCTACCTGAGACTCCTTTTCTGCAATAGACCTAATGCAACTAGTTACCCACCCTACCAGGACTAATCCCAAGAGGTCCAGTATCCTGCTTGATGTGGTACTCACCAACCGCCCTAATCGGATCCCCAATGTACAAGTCCTCCCAGACTCTCTCAGTGATCACTCCCCATTCTATTCCACTGGTCATCCTCAGTCCCCAAACCCATAGCACAGTCCACATGCCGGCGCGCCTAATACCTGGTGGACTGATAAAACTTAAGGAACTTCTGTCCCAAATTGACTGGTCTCCTATACAGGCAACTCCTGACATCGACACAGCTCTCTCCTTCTTTACCCAAACTTTTAATAATGCCTGTGATATCTTTGCCCCAATGTTGACCCGCCGTTCTAAAAGGCAGAATGCCCCCTGGGTAACCCCAGCTTTGATCCACCAACTCAAACATAGGGACAACCTATGGCACCGTGCCATTGAGACTGGCCGGCCCAGTGACAGGCAGTTATATGCTGCCACCCGAAACAAGTGCACTCAGGCCATCAGAAAGGCCAAGTCTGAGCACTATCGGTCCTCACTCACTGCCTCATGGGGGAACCCCAGAACCTTCTGGGATAACATTAAACAGTTAAATGGGAGTGCACACTCCCCACCCACCCAGATCAACATTAATGGTGTGATCTCCTCAGACCCAGCCCTCATAGCCAACCACCTCAACACCTCATTCACTGACCTTAGCCCTATCCTCCCTATAAATTTTTTGACCTCCTCCCCAGCACCTGCCATAAATCTTTCTGCCCTTATTTTCTCCTCCGCTGTGTTTCTGCCCAGGAACTTAGGCCACACCTTGTCACTGCCCTCAAGAGTAATAGTACAGGCAGTGACACCCTGGATCCGTGTATCCTACGGCTGGTCTTAGACACAGTCCTTACCCCGATCACGTGCCTCATCAACCACTCTCTTTGCCTGGGGAAGGTTCCAACTGCCTGGAAAGTTGCCACTGTCACCCTTATCTTTAAAGGTGGTGATAGGACTGTGGCTGAAAACTATCGGCCAATCTCCATTCTCTCTCCTCTCTCCAAGGCCTTGGAAAAAGTGGTGGCCTCTCAAATCTCTGACTACCTCTCCACCTACAATGTCCTTTGTCCTGAGCAGCATGGCTTCCGAGCGGGCCACAGTACCAACACAGCCCTCCTAGAGTTCTCCAACTTTCTCCACTCCTCCTTAGACACTGGTTCTCTGGCTGGTGCGGTCTTCATTGACCTCTCTAAAGCTTTCGACACTGTCTCCCAGCCCCTCCTTCTTGATGCCCTTAGTCTCTCTGGTTTTGCTGCTGGGCCTATCTCCTGGTGCACCAGTTATCTGTCTGACCGCTCACAGCATGTAAAAATTAATGGGACCTACTCAGACATCTGTCCCATCTTTTCTGGGGTTCTCCAGGGCTCCATTCTGGGCCCCTTACTATTCTCCCTTTACCTTAACACCCTTCCACGCTCTTGCTCGGGGAACATTCTATTGTACGCTGATGATGCAGTCATCTTTGCCTCAAGTCGTAACCCTATTGCCTCCAGGACTCGCTGCAGAAGTCCTTCTGAAGCCGAGGGCTGGTTCAAGGAACATAGATTGGTGATAAATCTTAAAAACAAAACCATGTTCTTCACTCATCCTCAAAACAAGTCCTGCAACTTCAAACTCCTCATTCACTCTGGGTCCTCTTTCCCACTCGAACAAGTTTGCTCCTATAAATACCTAGGGATCCATTTTGACCCCTCCCTCTCCTTCCATGGACACATCGCTGCCCTAGCCACTGCCACTAATATCCGATTGGGCATCTTACATTGGTATAAGCACTGCCTCCCCCCGGAGGCTCTTCGACTCACAGTCACCTCCTCTATCTTGTCCCTAGTGGACTATGGACTGCCGGTGTATGGTGCTGCTGATCAGACCGCACTCCATAAAATTCACACTACTCTGAATAAGGCCTGCAGGTTAATTACTGGGGCACCTAGGCTAACACACACCTGTCTACTGTACGCTAAAGCGCTGGTACATGATCTTGACAAGCGCCTCAAATATCTGACCTGTACACTTACAAAAAAGACCCTCCTTGGGCTATCCCCGCCAGGATTGACCACCACCATACGCCGCTCTGTCCCACTAGTTCATACTTGGACCTCTGGGAAAACCTCTCTTGTTATCCCTAGAGCTAGGACCTCTCACGGCCAAAGAGCCTTCAGCTTTAGGGCCCCCTCCTGGTTCAACACACTGCCCCCCTCCATCTCCGAAGCTCCAACTATATCATGCTTCAAAACTTCCTTACGTAACCACCTTATTAACACCCGATGCTGTAACTGCCACTAGTCAAAGCCATACTCAATACTTATGACAAAGCTTATTACTAAGCTGCTAAGGACAACATAACTCTGGTATTGTTTGCATCAATCCTACCTGTACCAGCTTGTTTGTATCTATGTCTTAAGTTACTGTTATACTGTGTTGTACTGTTATACTGTGTATTTTCGTTTGTCTTACTGTGACAAGGTACCTTTGTAAATGAGCCTATGGCTCAAAGGTTTTCCAAACTGCTGTTTAAATAAATAAAATAAATAAATAAATGCAGCAGCAGCAAGCAAGTAAGTTACAACTGGGGGAGAGGGTGCAGCCACTCCCTTCACCATCCCCTAGATCCACCACTTGTTTGTAGCAAAGTTCTTGTGTAGTCCAATGCCAGAGGTCATACTTTCTCAGAAATCAAAAATATGCTTCTCTTGTCTTCTTTTTCCATGGGAAATAATAATCAGCATTTATATAGAGCTTTTCATACACATTGTATCCCAAAGTGCTTTACAAGCAATGCTAGACTGGTAGTGAAGTGACTGACTGTGGAGTGGCAGCCATTTCACACATTAATACCCACACACAGCCTTGGACAATGGCATGAACTGGTTTTACGGGAAGCGGAATGTTGGCCAGGACAATGGAGTCAGGTAGTGATCATGGTATTGGCAGCCCCACATCTTATATCTCACAGTGATCTGCTCATATTTCTCCCTTTCTGTCTTCCCCCTTCCCTGAATATAGCAGTACCTTGCAGGAGTGGCCTTCTCAGTCCCCCTCTGGTATTCATTCGTCACTCTTTCTCACCAAAAGCGCCAGACTATCATTTTTCTGCATCATGAATGCAGGTAGTACAGCCCCAGGGTTTTTGACATATCAAAAATAAACAAATCTTTCCAATAAGTCAGGCTGATAGCAGCAGGGAACAAGGGGAAAGATGGGCTTTCCTATCCTTAAAAGATCTAGGCTACCTTTGATTAGGCACTATTAAATAACGTGCACATCATTATGCATGTCATTTAATAGTGCCTAATCATAGGTGGCTTAGATTTTATATGGGTAGGAAAGCCTATGTATCTCCTTGTGCCCTGCTGCTATGAGCCTGACCTACCAGAAGATCACGTTTATTATTAATACGGGAGACTGTACTAACCACATTCATGATGCAGAAGGGTAGTGAGCTCACCAGTTTTTTGGTGTGGGGAGCAGGTGAGAAGAACGAATGCCAGAGAGGGACTGAAGAGGCCATTCCAGCAGGGTACAGCTATATTCAGGTTAGGGGAAGACAGGAAGGGGGGCGTTGAGCAGATCATTGTGAGATCTTAGATGTGGGGCTGCCAGAACCGTGATCACTACCTGACTGTGGATGAGAGCAGCAAGCGATGACAAATACTCAGAGTGGCAGGGCTGCACCTAAACTGTTACTTGAATTCAGTGTAGGGAGATTACCCTCGTGTGGGGGGGATGTTGACGTCTGTTAGGACAGTATTGAGGGAGCTGTGTATAGCTCATTCAAGATTCGTAAGGGTGGTAGCCAACCAACTAGCATTGTGGAGTAGGGCACAGAAAAGTACTGGAGAAGAATTGCCGGGAACTGTCCTGCGGGGTTCTGCAGATCACAGGTAAAGGAGTAGACTGACATTGGAAGTCGGGTGGATTCGCTCAAGGCATTAGTATCCCTCTCCTGCTAATAATATTGTTATCCATAGTAAGTGCAGCCCTTATGAGGGCATGAACAGCATTTTTTCTGGTGTGTCCTGATGCTTATTGCTTGGCCCTCCAGGAAGACCTAGTTAATGAGGTTAATGAGGTGGGGAAAAAACACAACAGGGAACTGTACATACTATCTTCAATGTGCAGAAGGGTGGTGATCCACTCATTGTATACTGTGGGAACAGAAGTCAAACATTGAGAAAGTGGGCTGGAGAGTGATTTGGGAGGCATTTTTAACAGTGCCAGCTGATGAAGCGTATAGGTATAGGTGTGCACAACTCTCTGAGGTACAAGATTACAATCTGAGATGTGATACTTCTCTTCTTGAGACCATAAGCTCATATACGGCCCCAGGCAGTACTAAGGACAGATTATGGATGGTGGGGTGTTCAACAGAAGGCAGGCTAGGTGCAGAGGGTTCACGTGGAAAAAGACTACAAGAGAAGCTTATTTGTGGATTACCAAGAAAGCATGAGCTTTGGAATTGGACCAGACCAGTACATAGCTAAAAATTTCAGGGCATCACATAACCACTAGATCATCAGGTATTTGAAGTGTTGTGCTGTACTGAGGTTTGCCAAAGAGAAAGTCAGCTGGATTACAAAACATTTTCAGCAAGTTAAAGTAAACAAAATGAATAAACCACAGCCTAACATGTGTACTGATCAAAATAATCCACATGTTAACACATGGTGTTGATCATTCTGGTGAAACAATTCAAAACAAAGGGGAAAGAAGAGCGTTAGCACTATAGGAAGCCATGTGGGTCTCTGACTATGACTCCAATGATGTCATCATGACTCATCACTTAACACACTTGGTAGACATTTTAGGGAGAAAGTAAGGCTGTTTTTTGAAAGTGAAAGGCTGATGTTTATATTTTTCAAAAAGCTATGAAACTGCATTTATGTTATTTACATAAATGCAGTTTTAGCATAAATGTAAACAGCAGCCTTTACTTTACTTAACTTTACTTTACTTTACCTCGCTCTGAAGCCAGATTTTGGAGTTTGCAGTTTTAAAAAACTGTTTGTTTAGGTAGCCTTTAAGAGCCACAAACCTCACTCAAGATACTCAGAACAAGGCCTTAGATTTTCCTGTTGAGGGTCATTCCCTCTTTAGGATTCAGACAAAGGCCTACATGAAAAAGGTGGATGGGCCATAAGGCCACCTACAAAAGCAATTCTGCCAAAGAAAGGGCCTCTCCATCCACTAGACCCTATGGAAGGGGAGGCAGGGGCAGACATTTCCAAATCAGGCCTTTTTATCAGGCCATGGCTGTACCCCAGGTTCAGCAGTACCCACAGCAGGGGTACTTCAGGGACAGGGGCAAAAGGGGTTCCAGGCATGGTTCCCAATCTCAGCCTTAGGCGAAAGCAAGACCCCGACATGTTTTCCAAGGCCACTTCCCCACTACCAGTAGAGGGCAAACTTGACTCGCTATTTCCAGGCTTGGAAACAGATCACCACAGACAAGTGGGTTCTGAAAGTACTGAGTCAGGATTTGTCCCTAAGCTTCAAAACTGTTCGCAAACTAAGGACCAGAGTGTTCAAGCCAGCTTCCAATGCAGAAAGGAAGCTGCTGGAAAAGGAAATACAAACCTACTGCTGTCAAGGGCAGTGGAACCTGTGCCCTCACAACAAAAGGGAAAGGGTTTTTATTCAAGATACTTCCTCACAACAAAGAAAAATGGGGCGTGGCAGCCTACTCTAGACCTAAGTGTGCTAAACGGTACCCCGTCAATTGAGCACTACCAGAATAGCACCGCAGTATACAGTCTAGTAAGCGCTCACATGGACAGCGAGTAGGGTTTTATAGCACTAGCTGTAAGCGTTCCCCTGGTCGCCGTCCGTGGTCCTGTACACAGGACAAGGGCTGCAGGGAACAGAAGACTGGTTGAGCTGCTCCTGTGGCATGGAGGGCTGGGGCATGGAGCAGCTCGGCCAATGGCAATGGAGACCAGGGTTCCAATCCTGGTCTCTGACATTTTCATGCATATTGGGACTTCATTTTTTTTACATGGGGCCATGGAAACAGTATTCCATGGCCCCATGAATTTTAACTTTCCCTGGGATCTGCTCCCCCTTGGAGTAAGAATCCTAGAGACAAGGGGTGCAGCGCGTGAAGCTCCCCGCAAAAAAAAGGGTGCCATTTTTACCATGTGCACCGGGCCGACGCTATTATTGTCAGCACTGTTTGGACCCAGTGCTGTGCTGAACAGGCACTTATTAAAGTCAAAGTTCAAAATGGTAACCTTGTCACTGATTTTGCCAGCACTCCAAAGTGGTGGTTGGCTGGCATCTCTGGACTTAAAAGATGCATACTTCCACATCCCCATATGGGAGTCTCACAGAAAGCACCTCAGGTTCAGACTCCCTTCAGGTCATTATCAGTTCTCAGCCCTGCCATTCGGTCTCACTTCAGTTCCAAGAGTGTTCACAAAGTGCCTGGCAGTGGTCGTGGCAAACCTGCGAAGGTTAGGTGTCTCAGTTTTCCCTTACCTGGATGATTGATTGGTGGTCAGAAAGTCACCACAACAGGTAAGGAAACATCTATAGCTCACCCAAGGACTTCTAGAGTCACTGGATTTTCTGATAAATCTCAAAGTCAGTCCTTCTCCCTGCACAAGTGTTGAGTTCATAGGAGCAGAATTAAATACCCAGGATGGCAGGTCTTACCTACCTCAGGACATGGTAAGATGTATTCTACAGATGGCAGGCTCCTTCAGCCTGAACAGATCAAAAACTGACAGTTTTTACAGCTACTGGGCCACAGGGCAGCCACCACTGGCACAGTCCTGGGTTCCAGATGAGAGACATCAAATTCCACCTCAGGGCACATTGATCTCAGAGAAAGGATCCTCTCTCAAAGCCATTCCCAGTAACAAAAATGTTACTTCAGGCCCTTCAGTGGCGGAAAGAGGAAGCCAACCTCAGGGAAGGGGTTCCTTTTCAGAAAGAGTTTCCATCAGTGATTCTTACAACAGATGCACCACTACTGGGGTGGGTTGCTCATCTAGGGGATTACACCACTCATGGCACTTGGTCCAGTGCAGAGTCACTCCAGCATATAAATCTGTTGGAGCCCAGAGCAGCGTTGCTGGCACACCAAGCCTTCATGTCACTGGTTCAGGGAAGGGTGGTACAGGTCAGAACAGATAATACCACCACAATGTACTACATAAACAAGCAGGGAGGAACAAGGTTGGATGCCCTCTGCACAGAAGCTATGAGAATTTGGACTCTGGCCTACTCCCTAGGAGTTTCCCTTCAGGCCACTTATCTGTCAGGCAAGGATAATACCCTAGGAGATGCTCTGAATCAGATCAACCAGGCCCATCACAAATGGACCTTGAACAGACAGGTGGTGGAAGTGATTTTCAGAAGGTGGTGCACCCCTGAGATAGATCTCTTTGCATGCCACGAAAGTCACCACCTGCCACAGTATTGTTGCAGACTCCCAGTTCAGGGAACAATACCCCTGGATGCTCTGGCTCTGGACTGGTCAGGGAAATACCTGTATGCATTCCCACCATTCCCTCTGATGTACAGAGTGCTACTCAAGCTCAGGCTGCAGCCAGCTTCAATAATCTTGATAGCTCCAGATTGGGCCAGGCAGCCATGGTACTTTCTGCTGCTCTCCATGTCTGTAGCTGAGCCAATACACTTTCCTCGGAGGCACAACCTGTTAACATTCAGTCAGGGGAGACTCCTGTACCTGAACCTCAAATCCCTCAGACTCAAAGCATGGCTTTTGAGGACCTAGGGTATGCAGGCTTGCATCTTGCTGAAAGTGTTCTGGATATTTTAAGGGGATACAAGACGCCTTCCACCAAGAAAACCTACTCCTCAAAATGGAAAAGGTTCTGTATTTGGTGCTCCACCAGGGATGTGGTGCCATCTCAGGCAAGGATTCCAGCAATGCTGGACTATCTTATTTGCATTCACTGGGCCTGCAGCCCACTACTCTAAAAGTCCACCTAGCTTCAATGTCTGCTTACACCTCAGCTGGGAATAATGTCTCTATGGCATCAGACTCTATCTTTAAGAGGTTCTTTAAAGGTCCAGCTCACTTTCACCCCCTCACAGGACACTGGTGCCAGTGTGGGACCTAAATGTGTGTATTGCCAAGCTCATGGGTTTCCCCTTTGAACCCATGTCTTCAGCTCCTTTGAAGTATATCACATGGAAGATGGTTTTCCTAGTAGCAATCACTTCTGCTAGAAGGATCAGTGAGCTCCAGGATCTCTGCATTGAACAGGACTACATTTCATTCCACAGGGACAAAGTTGTCCTGCGAACTAACATGAAATTTCTTCCAAAGGTGGTCTCAGACTTTCATTTGAACCAGTCCATTACCCTACCTGCCTTCTTCACTGAGCATTCTAGCTCTGGTGAGTGTAGACTGCACAGTCTTGATGTCAAGAGAGCTCTTAGCTACTACATGACTGTCACTAAGGCCTATAGACAGGACAGGAAACAGTTGTTCCTGACTTATGGGGATGTGGGACAAGGAAGTCCAGCATCGAAGAGGTCCATTTCTCACTGGATAGTTCAGTGTATTCAGTTTTGCTACTCAAAAGTTGGGAAAGAGCCCCCTGTAGGGCTGAGGGCCCATTCGACAAGGGGTACAGGTGCTACTATAGCAGCTTCCAGGGATGTCCCATTCGTGGACATCTGTAAAGCAGCTACCTGGAGAACAGTGCACACCTTCACTAAGCACTACAGCCTGGACACACAGGCTAGGGGTGATGCCAGGTTTGGGCACAGCTGTACTGCAGAGTCTATTCCCAAAGTAGGTTCTGTGCCCACCTCCAAAGGTACTGCTTCTTAGTCTGCATAAGAGTTAGGAACATTGGCGTATTTCTGGGGTGAGAAGTAAAAATTACTAACCATAGTAATCATGTTTCTTCCAGGGGATACTCCAATATTCATAACTCTCCCAACCTGCCTCCTCTGCTAGAACCAGTGGTCTCTGCACTCCATGCTATGTCACCAGGGATATGAGTGCCACACTCTGGCATTTCTAAATGAAACTGTGTTTTCATTGGTTTTACCCTCTTCAGGTGATTCTGACATTCAAGGGTGTGTTTTTGGTGTTAAGTCATTATCACTATAGTGTTAATTAGTTATTTTCCTCGTGGGGCCTGTCTTGTCAGGCGTCCATGAAATCTGAAGGTTAGAATGTAAGCAGTTGATAGGGGGAAGCATTTGAATAAGCAGTTAATAGGGGGCAGCATTTGAAAAGTGGCACGTGTCAATGGATTTTTTTTTTAACCTGGAGAGACACACTAAGCTGAAAGCTTGTTTACAGGTGCGACCTGAGAGCACAAGGAAGTTAAGTGACTTGCTCAGGGTCACACAGTATGCAAGTGGGGGCTGTAGGATTCAAACCCAGGTCTCCAGGTTTGCAGCTCAGAGCCTTAAACCACTACACTATACTGCCTCCTAAATGGTGTTCCATCATTAACATAACGTTCCATCTCCGGGCATATCTGGCTTAAAGGCATACTGCACAAGAGTTATGAATACTGGAGCATCCCCTGGAAGAAACAAGACTACTATGGTAAGTCATTTTTATGTTGTCTTGTGCATGCAGCTCAAGCAACATTTTGTGACAGCTTGCTGCAGTAGCAGGTTATGGAGGTGCAGCCATGTTGTGGTCATTGGTGCCACTGCTTTTTTGGGCTGGTCTCTGTGGCACCAATGAATGAGCACGCTGTCTATGACAGCAGTTCAGAAGCATGCCACCAACCTGAAAGAATTTCGACGCTGCAATGAGGGAGTGCCCCATCATTGCAGAGCGAGGACTTCTGGTGCAGCTTCCTCCTGCATGGCAGCTTGAGTCTCTAGCTCTTTACCCAACTCCGATATATTTTACTAAAAGCCATATTCAAATTGCAAATCTAAAATATCAAGGGCACTAATCCATGGCTACTACTAAAAATAAAGGAGGGGGTAACAGATTTGCAGCTATTCGGCCGGATACAGAGATTTCGGATGAAGATCTTTCTGACTCTGGAGCCTCTGAACGACTCTCCCAGACTCAAAGCGATACCTCACTTAAAGCCAGGAAAAATCAACTGGCTAAAGAGAAGATGAAGAATCTCAAATTGGATAAAATACTTACTGAACTGCAGGAATTTAAAGCAGACTTTAACTCGTTTAAACAGACGCAGGAATATTTCCACCTGGACCTCGGGGAACTTCACAAGAAAGTCCTGGGCCTACAGCAGCAATCACAACAGCAGGCCTCCACCACGTAACAAATACAGGCTACACTGAGCCAAATAATCCAACTCTGCCACTTCACTGCGGCTGGACAGGAGGATGCCGAGAACCATAACTGCAGAAATAATCTCCATATTTACGGAGTCCCGGAGGGAAGCGAGGGCTCCGATTTGCAAGCACATATAGAGGCCTCATTCCGAGAGGCCCTTAAACTAGACCTGGGCTATGACCTGGAAATTGAGAGGCTGCATAGAGCGCTCGGCCGCAAACCTACCCAGCTGAATGCTCGTCCCAGATCCATTATAAAAAGATTTCTTTGCTTCCAAACAAAGGAGAACATTTTAAAACAAGCCTGGTCACACAGTAAATTGGTCTTTGGAGGTAATCGCATATTCATAGATAACGATTATGCCCCAGCTACCATGCAAAAAAGAAGAGCCTATATCCCGCTATTCCATTGGCTCAGAGAACAGAACTTGAAGTTTAGAACCCCCTATCCTAGTAAGTTGGTAGTTCAGTTCCCATCCGGGCAGCAGATCTATGAATCCTTTGATGAGGCCTGCACAGATTTAAAAACAAGGGGCTTCATGCTGCCCACCTCTGTAAGACTTACCCTGCGGTCAGCAGCTTCCCGAGGCCCCCCCCCAGATCCTTATCCGGAGAAGTCCCAGATCAATAAGCTACAATCGACTGCATCAAAACCAGACCACCTACCTGAAAGACTCTAGAAAAGAAGCTTCTGCAGTTATAGGGTCGCAGTGAGTACGAGGTGGTGCTGCCTTGGGTGGTGTTCAGGGATGGGTCGGTGCCTCCTGTGCTTTGGTTTTGGGGGGGATTCTGGGGTGGGGGGTTGGAGGGTCACCAGAGGATGAGTAGGGACATTTCCCAGAACTTCACTGAGGTGTTTAAAGTCTTGGAAATTAGGCGCGGGGTGAAGCCCACTGAATGGAGACCCTTGTGGGGAGAGGAGAAGGAGGACCAGGTGGGGTCGACTGATACTTACCCAGTTCACCCTTTGCATAGAGCAAATTGTGATGTGAAGTGAGGTGTCCCTGCCTGGCACAGGAGAATATTGGCCACACATAGGCATTAACGGACCATAAGAGAACTGATCAGACACTATCCCGCTAAATAGGGAGTCGATCTAACTGGAGCCCTCTGTCCCCACATGCTCTGACTGAGCGGCTGTCGAGTGGACCCCTCAATTCCACTCTGATCCAGGGGCCAGTCGGTGGTGGGCTGAGGAATATCCCTAATAAAGTAGTCCAGGCCTGTTGGAGATTACACCTGCTAGATAGGCTAATATATAGGTCTTCTTGGTGCGGAGGAGATCTCTGCTTGTGCAGGGTTGGTCTGGATGTTTACACTTTTAAGCTTGTTCTCCTGCTATTCTCTGCTGTTCCCCATCTTCCTGCTGAGGAGTATGCTTCTCTGGTGGGGATCTCCATTGGCTTCTGCACCTCCCTTGGAACTGGGGAGCTGTCTCTGCCCTCGGGCATCCTTTGGCCTGACCCTGTGCCCCCCTCGCTTCTCGGAGGGGAGGATGTCTTACCTGTCCCTGGAAGCTTCCCCGGGTCGTACCTTTGTACTCGCCCCTAGCCACTGCCAATACTAGAAGACAGGACTTACAATGGCAGTGAGTCACAATGATATAGACCAGTGAGGATGAAAGTCTTCTCATGGACAATTAGTGCTTATTCTCTTGCATTATTGTTTCTCTCTTCTTCTCTTTCCCTACTGTGTTTATACTGACTTGGAAATGGACATTAAGAATATGAACATCTCGTTAACTAGGTATTAAGTCACAGTGGCCCATAGTACAGGCAAATCCCCACAGAATACTTCATTGGCCACAACTGCCTTGTACCCCTAGAGGCCGAAGACGGAAGAACCATTTATTAAATTTCTTTTTTTATACAAGTGAAGCCGGAAGGGGGAGTAAAGAGGCTTAAGACCTGATGGTGTACCTTGGGAAAGGGACAAGCCTTGACGACTTTGCGGTCTGGGCCTATGTGATGACTCCACCCCATCACAGTTGCCTTTCAGAGGGAGGGATGGGATGACCAGCAACAACTCTAGACCTAAAGGAGGCTGCCTCTTTTCTTCCCCCATTATATCCCTGACCCTCACCCACCAGAATTACTTTCTTTTCTTTTTTTTTTTCCTCCTACTAACCCTACACCTTCTCCCACTTAGGGCAGGAGTTTCCCAGGGTATCCTCTCACTTGTTGAGATGGAATCCCATATCTAGACAGTCAGTTGTCTGGTCTCAGTCCCGGCTACACATTGTACCCGTGACAATGGAAGTCACCCAAACTACTCTGTATAGAGTTTTGTACATAGTTAATGGACACTTAGTTCAGCCCCGTTGGCCTGCTTTAGTGTCTAGTGGTTTCACCCTCTCTTTAATATGTTCTAATCTCTCTGTCTTTCTTTACCCCTGGATATGGAGCCCAAACTGCAATATCATTTATCAAAAATTCATAGACCTACAATATGGATGTTTGCTAGGTACACTGTAGCCTGGGGGGGGGGGGCATCCCTGGGTGGAGGGATGGAGGGAACCCCCCCCCCACTACGAATAGATACAAATGGCTGGCTTTAAAATGATTTCTCATAATGTGAATGGTCTCACTGGCCCCATAAACAGATACCGCACGCTATAAGCTCTTAAAAAACTTCGCCCAGATGTCCTCCTTTTACAGGAGACACATCTATCATCCCTGGAGCACCACAGATTACTTAAGTTTGGCTTTTCCCACATGGTGGAATCCTCTTATCTGTGAGGTAGAAGGAGGAGGATGGTGGTCCTCCTCCCAAAACACTCTAGGGCTCAAGTTATTGATCAGTACTCTGATAGGGAGGGTAGATTGTCCCTAATGATAACTGAGCTGAATGGTCAGATCCTAACCCTCTGTAGCATTTAAGTGCCCCCTGGCTCAGATGCCTCATCAATTCAGCATCTGATGGATGCCATTTTGACTAGGCAGCGAGGCATACTGATTTTGGGGGATGATTTAAACTGCCAATTAAATCCCTCTATGGACTCCTCCTCCTCTGCCAGGCCCTCTCCTCAGTCATCGGGTCAGAAACATCTTAGACGAATAATAAGAGAGGTCGGTCTGGTAGATACGTGGCAGCAGTTACACCCCATTCAGAGAAAATTCACATATTATTCTAATGCCTACAAACACTACTCCAGACTTGACTACATTTGCATAGGGAGAGAGAATATGGAATTGGTTAGCAATGCAGATATTCTGAATATCAACCTCTCTGACCATGCACCCACAATGTTGGAACTAGCCTTGAGGAGTGAAATTAAAAAGACACAGTGGAGGTTCAACCCTTCCCTGCTTAGAGACCCTGAGTTCCGAGAGTTATTAGAGAAACGTATCCCAGAGATCATAGAGGACAATTCATCTCCTCAAGTTTCCCCTCAACTGTTGTGGGATACGATTAAGGTAGTCTTCCGTGGTTACATAATCTCTTACGCCTCGTATAAAAAAAGACAACTCTCTTCCCACCTCACTGCTCTACACTCACAATTGCGAACTCTTCAAGAGGTGCATATGCAGGGGAACGAGAAGGTGTTAACCCAGTTGTCTCAGACCCAAGCAGAAATTCAAAAATTATTAACTGCCAAGACAGAACAGGCTCTTGCATGGCTGAGATAACGATATTATGAGGGGGGAGCTAAAGCATCAAAACTCTTGGTGTATCGCCTTAGACAACAGACCCAACAATCAAATATCCTAAAAATAAAGGATCCAAACTCCGGTCACATGTGGTATACGACACAAAGTATATTGGGAGCTTTAAAAAAATATTACCAGACGTTGTACGCAGGTCAGTTAGATCCTCCTCCCACCCAGCTCTCAACTTTCTTCTTGAAGCTTACACTGCCCTCACTGTCTGAGACCCAGCAGGCCAAATTAACAACTCTGGTTTCTGAATCGGAACTACATACAGCCATTAAAAACCTAAAAAATGGGAAGAGCCCAGGTTCTGACCGTCATGGCCCTGAATTCTACAAAGGAACCTGGGACTTGATTCATCACCCATTACTACAATCAATACAGAAGGGTCACACTACCAATACTTTCCCTATATCATGGCGACAGGCAGCCATTTCAGTAATACTTAAACCTCAAAAACTTCTGCAATTGTGCGACCCTTATCGCCCCATTTCTGCCCTCAGTCAACACTATAAACTATACACTAGTATCTTAGCACATAGATTGGACGATATTTTCCCCACCCTTATTCACCCAGGTCAATCTGGCTTTATCAAGGGTCGACATACTACGGACAATATCAAGCGGGCCTTATACCTTATAGACCATGCCCAAACAACTAAATCCCCTCTACTTCTTCTTAGTCTAGATGCACAGAAAGCATTCAACATGGTCTCCTGGAATTTTCTCCAGGCAGCACTAGCCAAATTTAATTTTCCCACACTTTTCAAAAATATAATCACAGGCATATACATGGGCGCAGAGGCGACAGTTAAGGTAAATGGCTCCCATTCTGACAAATTTAGTTTGCACCGAGGAACAAGGCAAGGCTGCCCCTGTCCCCATATTTATTTGCGATTTTTGTAGAACCGATTGCACAACTTCTCAAACAGGATGTCCATATTCGTGGATATAGTGTACGAAATGGGCAGCATAAAGTTGCGTATTATGCAGATGACCGTCTCCTGTATATTACTAAACCAGAAGAATCCCTCCCCACCCTACTTTCTCTCTGGCAGAGGTGGAATCATTGTCTGGTTATACCATTAATCAGAATAAATCAGAAGCTCTGATCATACAACCTCCAATACCTCCTGATCTGATGACCAGGCTCTCCTTTAAATGGAATAAGCCATTTATAACATACCTCAGTATTAGGATATCACAAAAAATAGATTATATATACTGGCTAAATATTAGTTCAGTACTCTCACAAATCAAAGGAGATCTCGAAAGATGGGGTCCCCTCCCCCTATCCCTCCTTTCTAGGGTTCAGGCTATTCAGATGAACTCCCTTCTGAAAATGTTATAGATAATGCAAAACATCCCTATCCCTTTGGAAACACAGGACATATAGACTTGGGAACATCTTATTAGGAAATTTATCTGGAATGGAGCTCACTCGCGTATAGCCCTGAGCAAACTTCAGCTCCCGAAGGAACGTGGAGGTTTAGCTGTGCCAAGCATACATGGATATAGTATAGCGGCATTACTAACTCACATAACCACCTGGTTCAGCAAACAGACGTTGACACCATTCTGGCTCTCCTTAGAGCGAGTGATGGCAGATATTCCGCTAGATGAATATCTAATCTTCCAGCCCAATGCCTTAAATCAACAGAATAATTGCTCCCAATTCACCAAAGCCCAGTTGAAAAGCTGGTCTAGTTTTCTCTCACTCCTGACAAATAGATTTGTGGCAACATGGATAGGTATCCCAGCCAGAGATCTCTGCTGGTGCCCCACTCAAGAGGATGCCACGTTCCTAAAATGGGCCAAATTTGGATTAAAACAGACTCATCACTTCTTTGATAAGGGAATATTTAAATCATTTACTCAGTTAAGACAAGAATATCTCTTACAACATAGTGATTTCTACCGCTACCTTCAAATCCGCCATTATATAAGTTCTAAAATAGGTCTAGATGCCTCGTTCCAGATAATACCACCCCCATCCTCTTATGATACAATTGATGGATGGAAACAATCAGCAACACCTGGTGTCAAGGCTTTATAAAGCTTTACAAAACTCTTTCCTCTCAAAGCATGGAATCTACACAGACAAACTAGGAAGCTGAATTACAAATAGAGCTAACTCAGAGAGACTGGCTTTTCGTTTAGAGGAGACAGCACAAGGTGACCTGCTCTTATTCCTGGAGAGAGTTCTCTTGGAAGACAGCTTCTCGCTATTTCTGAACCCCTTGGATAGTAGCCAAATTTAAGAAAAATGAGAAATCAGAATGCTGGAGACACTGCGTACATGAGGAGGCTACTCACTCACATGTATTCTGGACATGCCCAATACTGGTACCAATTTGGTCCGGGATAAGAGACAGGTTTGCTGATCTTTTTCCAGACTTGGGCTTACTACCCCCGAGCCTGTCCTTCTTTTGCACTACCCCAGACAATTTAAGACCACACAACAAATAATATCTCTCCAATATCCTTCTAAGTACAGCTAAAAAATGTGTCACCAGGTTCTGGCTGCGTCCAGAACCTCCTAGTATTACTTCTTGGGAGGATACTGTCTATGACATTTACAAGCTGGAACATATGACAGCTCGCCTCCAAGATAAGCTTCCTGAGCTAACAAGTAGATGGACTAAGTGGTTCCTCTTCATAGCTCAATCCAGACCGGACCTAATCCCTTAAAGTAAGATATATCCCTTGTTATAGAACGTGTGGTGTCTCGAGGGGCTTAGTCTAGACTCATCCACCCGATCATTGGAGCAAATCTCCTCAAGGAGTGGTGACTCGAATGCCTTTACTTTCATTTTTAGTAGTTGTCAGCTGGGGGTCCTCTTCTCTGGGGTCCCTCCCCCTCTCTCCCGGGTAGCTCTCAGAGGAGGAGTTCTAGTGCTAAAACTTAGTATATTGATTAAACGCATGGTTACTCTCCCTCTTCTAACTGCATATATTTTCTTACTCAGTGCTTGACACTAATTAGCTATGATTAGCTTGGTGTACTATGTATACCTGCAGAATTACTCAATCATGTAGAAAGTATTTTCTTCATTGAACATATGGTGCTCTACTACCCTTCCCCTTTTCTGTAAAACAGAAAAAAGTGAAATAACTAAAGAATAAAAAAAAAATCATTGCAGGGTGTGCCTTGCCTGACGAGACATTTCAATCAAACATGGTAGGCGACTGCCAGCGTCCATTCACAGTCCCACGAAAAGCCGACGTTGGGGGTGTCCAGTCCCCGTCGGCATGCCCCCTCCCCAGTTCATTTGCTGATGGGGGAGCCCAATCCTCATCGGCATAATGTTCCCCCTTGTTTTGTCTGTCGAGGGAGGGGTGTACAGTCCCCCTCTGCATCATGCCCCCCCCAAACACAGACATGCTTTCTTTGCCAATGGGGGCCCCAATCCTCAACAGCTTTAGTCTCCTGTCCCCAAAAAACACAGGTGGCACACTAGGAGCCCAACCCAGTGTGCCAAAATGTCTTTGTCACACCCTGAAAGAAAAAAACCTTCCCACGACTTTCGCTTTTTTTTACCTTGTAAACAGAAAGCAGTCCCTCGTGGTCATGACAGCCCCTCCCCAACCCGCACCACCCTCTGTGCACCCCATTTCCCACACACCCTCACCCCATACTAACCTCCAGAGCCCGGCGCAATGATCTTTGGTGGAGCGGGAACATATCTGCACTCTTCAAAGCCAACAGTGAACTGAAGAAAATTACATTAAGCTGTATAATGGCATCAATAGGGGGGTTTCAACTTAGGTGGATATCTCAGCCATATTTGTGACTTTTGGCTCCAAATTTTCAACATGGGGTTCTTGGGACCCCACCTCATGAACTCAGTCACTGTCATTTCATTATTCGGTCCCGAAAGTTGATTTAGCGGTCAGTGCGCAGAATCACCTTTTGGGACTGATTAACAAGATGACAGTGTCACTGTTCATGAGATGGGCTGCCAAAAAGCCTATGTTGCAAATCTGGTGAAAAAATTCCAAAAAATGACTGTGTTACGAGTGTGTACTGCGCAGTGCCCTCTCATGCTCGTAAGTTCGAGAATTTTTAATATTTTCACTCCAGATTTTCAACATTGTCAGTTTTTCACACCTCCTTATGAACAGTACAGCTGTCATTTTTCCCATCCTGCCCAAAATGTGTTTTTGCACATCTGGAGCACAATGGTGTGGTCGCTGTGGGAAATAAATGTTTGGGATAGATTAAGAAAATCACAGTGACACTGTTCATGAGTGGAGGTCCCAAAATGCCTATGTTGAAAATTTGGTGAAATAAATTCCACAAAATGACTATATTAAGAGCGTGCATTGCGCAATTTCCACGCACTTGCGTAAGTTTGAGAATTTTTTATATTTTCAGTCCAGATTTTCAACATTGCCATTTCTTCATACCTCCTTATGAACAGTACAGCTGTCATTTTTCACATTCTGCTCGAAATGTGTTTTCACACATCAGGCGCAGAATGGCGCGGTCGCTGTGGGAAATCAACATTCAGGACAGATTAACAAAATCACAGTGCCACTGTTCATGAGTGGAAGTCCAAAATGCTTTCATGAGGTGGGGTCACAAAAAGCCCATGTTGAAAATTTGGAGTGCAAATACTATCAAACGCCTGGGGCGTTAGGGCTTCTAACCATAATGTCCCACCCTGTAGAGACTGACAGGTGTCAGGGGTGTGACTTTGGATTGTTGGCTGTAATGCTCATGCCATTCCACCCACATCCCCACCCTGCAGCCAGTGACAGGCATCAAGGTGTACCTTGGACTCTTCGACCCCAAATTTCACCCTATTCTCCTATACTATACTGTACCCATCTCAACATATTTCTTTATGGAATGGGGTGAGCGTAAGGCCCGACGATGCCAAGGCACAATGCTACACTTGTAGGAGTTTGCAGGGTAGGGTGACGTGACATGAGCGTTATGGCCAATGACCCAAAGGCACACCTTAATGCCTGTCAGTCTTTGCAGGGTGGGGTGGGTTGGCGTCAGTTCCGTACTTCACTGCCATTCCTATTATGCATCTCTCTAACTCCTGCCCTACCAATGCCAGCAAGACAACATTCGGCATTGACAAATGCTTGTTTCTTATTGTATATTGTCTGTCTCAGATGCTGTGCACCTAAAGGGCACTTGTTCGATCTAAAATCTCCACCTTGAATTATCCCACATGTTAAGTGGTCCTCATCTCTAGGGATTATATAGGGTTCTGCCTCCCAAGACCAACATTTATTGCTCAATGTAGTGTAATTATTCCAGTCATTACTTGGTACCCTGTAAACTGTGATCTTCCCAGTGTCAATCTTCACCTTTCATCACTGGTGGGTGTCAGCCATGAGCGCAGTAGCCTGCGGGAACTGTTTTGTTTTTTTTTTTAAAAGGGAGGAGCCGACGCTGATGGTGCCACCCACAAGGCCAACATACGTCATGGTGCTCATGGACTGGCCAGTAACGGCCATTGGCTCTTCCTCTGCCTCAGTTCTGCTTCTCCCACTGTTCAAGACAGAACCTCACATCCTGTTTCATGGTTTCTGCGTCAGCAGCCTAGTTTAGGGTGGCACCACTACCTCAAGTTCAGGGCCATGTATATTGACACCATCTATACCATTCCTCTCTGCTTCACCTCAGTTCTGCCATCCAAGTTACTCGACCCCATTCCTGAATCCCGGTAAGACCATTCCTATTTTTTTACCTGAGCGACATCAAGTCTGCACTGTGTTTGTGGTTTAGATTTCTGATCGCATCATGCCTGGTTCAGGGTACAGAAAGTGTTCTTCTAAGGCAGGCCGGCCTCTCATGTGTTGGTGTCCCTGCGGCCGGCATTTTGCCGTTACAGACCGGCATAATGTCTGTCTTACCTGCCTCAGACCCCAGCATGACATGGATCATTGCATTGTCTGCTTCTTGATGGACCACCGCATTCTCGAGAACCACATGTTAAAAGTTGGCAGGAGCTGGCTTTAAGGGGCATCATTAAGCTCCTTGTCGGGTCCAGGTTTGCAGGTCTCTTAGCCATTCCTTCTGGTCCTCTCCTGAGCCTATACGGTGCAGTAAGGAGGAGGTATCCTCCTCTTCCAGCCTTCCCATGGAGGAGGCCTCTATCGCGGTGCAGGGGGGATGGTGTGGTCCCACCTGGGGCCGGGCTGGAAGCACCGCCCTGGCAGTCACCTTCTTGGAGGTGCAGGCTCCCCCATTGTCAGGGACCATGGTCACTGGGCCCGATGCGGAGCATTGCTCGGCACCACCCACCAGCACCATGTCAGATCCTGGAGCCATTTGCAACTCCAGTGATCAAGACGACTCCGAGAGGAGTACTGGGCCCACCATCAGTGCTGCTCATGGCGCCATAGGAGGGAGAGCCCCTAGGGTCACCAGGCTGCAGGTCTTTTGGATCTCCTTCTCTCCAGAGCCAGATGATTGAGAGGCCCATCTGGACTGGTGATGTGACTCCTCGGAGTCGGTGTGTTCTCCGGGGCCCAAAACCCTTGTATCTTCCCAGGTGCCCCCTCCCATGGCTCCGGTGACTGTGGTCGACACAGAATCCTGGGGGCATGGTGCAGTATAACCATCCTGGGGCTGAGGGGGTGGTGGTCTGGGCATTGGGGAGGAGTCAGCTGCCATCTCTGGTACCGTCCCCCTTCCTATGCTGGGACCAGGACTCCCTCCTCTACAGCCCCCTTGGGGGGGGCCTGTGGAAGTGGGGAGGTCCATGGGACAGGGTGAGAGGAAAAGGTCTTCCTCAGAGTTGGCAGGGTTGAGGGGATGGGGCGAGGGGCTACGGCACTCCTCTGTAGTCCTTTGGGGCTTGGGGAGGAGCCACAGCACCGAGCCCAAGATCTCTCCCTCATTCCCTTCAAGTGAATCCTCATGGGGTGGGGCTGGGGAAGGCCCTTTTGGACTCATACGGTCCCAGTCCCCTCATAAAGATGTTTCCTCTACAGGTCTCAGTCCAGACCACTTCAGACTGCTTCAGTAGCCATTGACAGAGCAGACCTGCAGATCCCCTGGTCATCCGGGATCACCTGCTAGGTCCCCTAGCCCTGGCAGAGGCACTTCACTTGCTGTGACAAGTTTTTCTTCCATGCCTCTGCATCCAGACCCTCTTCTCCCAGGCCATGTAGGTCTTTTGGGACCTTTAACGTGGGAACAGTTCAGATTCCAGGCTCTGAATTTCCCCCGCTATGTGAGGGCTATGGACGAGCAGGTATTTTGCCTGTCTCCCCCACCACAGCCAGAATCTGAATCATCAGGTTCCTCGGCCTCCTCGTCTTCCTCCATCGAGGAAGAGGAGACCTCTGTCCACCTGTCCTCTGACACTGAGCAGACACAGTATCAGCACTTCCTTGTGAGGCTGGTCGAGGACCTGCACATTTCTTATATTGTTCGATGCAATACCGAGCATACGACGTGAGCCTTCTTGGGTGAATACAGTGCAGGTCACTTGGTGGTTCCATCCTGGCCTGTTCCTTCCCAGGAGGCATCGTACAGTACCTGGCAGCTTCCATCTGCCCCAACTCCAGCCCCATTGCACTGCCAGCATCGGTACTGCGCACCCCAGAGCCACCCTCACTGCCGCATCCCCCTATGGGACTGATGCGACTGGACACCCCTACCAGGCATAGATGTCTGGTCTGCGACTGGCCCCCCGGATCCAGACTCTGCAGAGTTCACCCGCCTGAGGTGGAGAGTTTTCTCCTCTGCGTGGATGCTTCTTTGCACTACTTCACATCAGGTGCACCATGTTGCCTATTACAGGCACTTGTGGGCAATGCTGGGCCAGGTACTGGCATCGCTGCCTGATTCAGAGGCAACCAGGCAGGCCACAATCCTCTCCACAATAGGCCTGAGGTTGGCGAGGCACCAGACAAGGGCATCTTATGATGCCAATGATGTCACTTCAAGGCTTGCAGGGACAGCGATCTGCATTAGGCAGATGGCATGGCTTCACCTATCACCCCTGGCCCGGCATAGGGTAATTGCCTCCACATTCCGGTGACCCACGTTTTCTCCCGCAGGGCGAGACAGGAACTACAGGGGTGCCTTCCTTCCCCCAGGCAACGGGGGACCCCGCCTCATCCTGGCCAGTTTCAGGCCTAGCTGGTCTGTAAATGATCTCCTCCTCCTCCCTTCTTTTCTCCCATGGGAGGCTGAGGGACATTAGTTCCTCAGGGAAGTGCTGAACCCCTTTTGGGGGCCTCAGTACTCACCCACCAGTGATGAATGGTGAAGATTGACACTGGGAAGATATGAAAATTATGTATCTATCATAATTTTTGATCTGCCAGTGTATCTTCACCGTTCATCACTGAATCCTGCCCACCTTCCCCTCAGAAGATCTCAGTCCCTGGGCAGACCTCCACCCTGCTGGTTCTCCTCCCTAGGTCCTTGGGGGGACACCTTCCTTCCTTCCCACAACCTTAGGACCATATTCTTCCAAAATTAGGAGAGGGGTCTCTTTTGGGAGGAGAGCCAGTAGGGCCTCCGGGGGAAAACCTGGGGGGGGGCTCCTGGTGGGCCCCTTCTCTCTGCCCTCAAGGGAACCTCCAGGATTGGTCCACCTCCTTTTGGTGTGCCGGTCCCTCAGGAGGTCCCTTGGACTGGGGACAGGGGCAGGGAAGCCGGCAGGGATCCCCTTTTCTTTATATTCCCTCTCAATCCCTTTTCTACCCCTTAACTCTCCCTCTTCCTTGGAGGGTGGTGTTGACGGGTGGAGACCTCATTTCCCTCCTGAACCCTGTGGGTTCTTCTGTGCGAGCTGTGGCCGGGGTGGGGGTGGAGGTGTGGTCTCCCGTCCAGGGGAATTCCTCTCTAGTTAACCAGGGAGGGGGGGACCTTCCTGATCGCCCTTCTAGCTAAGAGGCATTAGTGCTGCTGGATGCACTCAAAGCTACTATCTTTAAAAATTTGCTGCTTTCCTCTGGAGACACTCTCTGTCTTCTCCTGGGCTATTGTTTGGGTCTTGTCGGGTCCCCCACCCCTCCCCTTTCCTGTTCCCTTTTCTGTCTATCTTTCTTTCTTCTCTCCTTTCCTATTTTCTCTGGCTGTCCAGAGACTGGGGCCTTATGGCCCGTATCCCTAGATCCTCCTCCTCTGTCCTCTGGCCAACCTATTCCTTTTTCAGTTTATATCTTTTCCTTTTGCTATCACTCGGGCTCTCTTGCCCCACCCTCATTTTTCTCTATTCTCTTTTCCTCTGTCTTTCCAGCATGCAGAATTGAGGTAGAGGAGGAGCCAATGGCCATTACCGGCCAGTCCACGAGCGCCATGACATACGTTGGCCTTGTTGGCAGTGCTGCCGGTACCGGCTCCTCCCCCTTAAAAAAAAAAAGAAAGCTCCTGCAGGGTGATGCGCTTACGGCTGACACCCACTGGTGATGAAAGGTGAAGATACACTGGAAGATCATGAATTATGGTAGGTACATAATTTTCATTTTTCAATGTATCGTTCCTTCTACCTGTATATGTTGTACTGTCCATTTGATTGTTATGTATGTGATTAATCCTGGGTCGCTCCTGAAAAAGGGAGCCCTGGTTCCAGTGGGCTTACCCAGTTATCAAAGTGAAATAAATAAAATAATGCATGGTTATGTGGACACATTTGACCAGTCACATTTCTTGGCATATCTAACCTTTTCTGTTTTTTTTTTGTTTTTGTTTTTTGTAAAATCTGTTGATTGGCAAGGATAGACAAGTATTACACATATAAAGAAATATACAGAAGCATGTACTTCAAGCGGATATTGGAGTGAGGTAGGTGAAGGCAGGAGAGCACAAAGTCCAACCTCCATCCCCAGGCTAGGCTGACATATCAGTTCTGAGCTATCTTGGATGTGGAGACAGCCCTACATGTATCACACATCACACACAACTAAAATGGTTGCATTACAATTCCCCAGGATCAGCAATGGTCAGGGGTATCAACCAGGTTATGATCTGTGGGGGATCAGAATGATTTATACACCAGAAATTTGTTAAGGAACGTATATTGGGCCCCCTTCAATTTCATACATTCTAATAATATACATTTGTATTTATACTGTTATTGTGATATTATGTCTTTATATGTTTCTCGGATGGGTCACCATTGTAAATGGGCTATACTCAATGGTTATAACATGAAATGAAATGAAACAAAATGCATTCTAGGAGTGTAGCTACCCACTGAGCTATACTGGGGGCTTGGGTTGCTTTCCAGTTTTGAGCTAGCTTTCTCTTCCGAGCCATTATAGCCAACTTCCAGAGGGGGTGATCATACTTGGGGCTGGGCCAGGCCCCCCTGTTCAGTGCCCAGTGGAATCCTGTCAAGGGTGACTGCCAATGTAAAGTTCAGGATCTTGGAGAGAAGAGTAGTCACCTCTGTCCAGCACTGGTAAATTTTCAGGCATTGCCAAACCATATGTAAAAAAAGTACCATCATGCACCAGACACTTTGTCAGAGCCTCGCATTAGCAATGGAATTGTCTATTCGGCAGGCTAGGACTGGTGTAAAATACATCCTGTGAAGGAGGTTGAAGTGAACCTGCATCAAGAAGTTGTTCACAGTACAGGTATCTGCCTTCCACCCAAAGCTCTCTTCCATTTTGTATGCGCCAATCGCAATGGTTCTGGTAGGCCTGCCAGGATCCAGGAATAGCACTGTGAATGGTGTGTATTTATCGGCATATGCTATATCTGAAGTTCTAGAGAAAAATACACCTAAATATTTTAACTTGCTCAGTTCCCATCAAAATGGGAAGTCCTGCTTAATCTGCTAAGAGGGAGTCTAATGTAATGTTAGCGGGTCTATTTTGGCCGTATTAAGTTTGTAGGCCGACACCTGGCTGTATGAGCTGAAAATTTCAAATGCAGCAGGCAATGAGTGTTCAGGATTGTTCAGATAAAGGAGCACATCATTGGAAAGGCTTAACCTGTTGTTCAATGGGGGGGAAATAGCTCCTCCCCATTCCCTACTTAAGCACTAGGCCGCCTCCCGCTCTCCTTTGAGCGTTTCGGCGGCACTGGGGTTCCTGGGTGGCTCAGCTGGTGCTGCTTTCTTCCCTGTTCTCTCCTTTCTCTTTGTCTCCCCGTCTCCTCTTTTTTCCCCGTTCATTGGGTCTTGGCTATTTCCCCAATGGTGCTCTCTTACTTGCTGTCTCCTTTTCTCCCCAGACATGTTTTCCTCGCCAGTTTTCTTTCTGTTTCTGGCCCTCCTTGTTCCCCTCTGTCCTCCCTTGCCTGCATTCTTGTTTGTCCATCCCTGTTTTGGACTCTCCTTGTTCGTGGCCCCCCCCCCCTTCATTTCCCGTTCCTCCTCTGTTTTCTCCTATTCTGTGCCGCTGCTGCTGCTCACACCCCCTTTGCTGCATGCTGCCTAGTTCATCATTCTTGTCCCTCACTGCTGCCTGCTTTCCTGGCTGCTGGTCCTCCACTCCTCCTGGATTCTTGTTTCTCCCTGCCCCTGATGCTCCATTGGTGTCCTTGCCCCAGGGCACGTTGCCAGGTGCTGGTTTGTTTTTTTTCTTTTTGGGGCCTTTCTTCTTGTTCTCATGACTGCTGGAACTCATCTACGCTGGAAGGAATGGAGTCCATGTTCCTTAGCCATGTAAACTGCTACCTTTTTCTAGCTACTCACAAAAGCGCACATGTTGACCTCAATGGCGTTGGATGTTGAGCCAGACTTCTCTCACTGAGTGAAAGTAGTGGGTGGAGCAGGGTTGTAGGGGGTTTATTGTTAAAACAGCAACAACTTCAACTTAACATGCTGCACTCACACTAAAGCATTGTCAGTGGGACAGATACACCGCAAACAGAAAAAGGTTATGCTGAAGTGGTACTGCAAAGCCCAATGTACTGTGTGAGAGCTACAATTTACATGACATGGGACACAAATCTATTTTCAACTTAGATTGTAAAGAGATTAATAATTGACTTGCTATGAGGAAAAGCAAGCCCAGCTGACTTGCCCCAGTGTCTGTCTTCATGGCAGGTTGAGTACACTTGGCAGTGGCCTGCTATCTTCATTTTAAGCAGCTGAATATCAGCTTTGCAAGAGATAAAACTGCTGAAGTATTCTGTATAAAACTGCCTTTACTTTTGTTAGGTTGTATAGCTCTGAACTTTCAAACTGCAGATCCAGATTCAAATCCCACCACAGCCAGAAACTGACAATGTGACCACGAGCTACCATGAGCACCATTATTTCTGGCAGCAGTGAAACTGGGTACTAGAAATATGACACTGAAAACATGTTGCATTTAGTTCTGTTATCCTGACTAATTCAAAGGTAAAACAAACATAAATTAATCATTATCTGCCACTACTATAGTCCTCTTGGAATGCATCTTGTCAGAAATGTGTAAAACAGCATTTATACTACTGGATCGCTAATCCTTATTTAACTAAATTTAACTCAAGAGGTTAACCTGGGAGTTGTGTGATACATATAACGCTTTAGGAAGCTTAATAAATTCTTACACTATAATGAAAAGAATCAGCAGGGGTCCAATGCTTATTCACTGCCAAGCGCTTTCTACTGTATTTCTCCATTCCAGCTTACTGCCAGCAGTCTGTTCGACACGGACATTAAGGTACGCAGTGCTTTGCCTTACTATCTGGGATAACTCCATCATGCCTTCTCATTTCCTGCCTGCAACACATTTGGTCCGAAAATCCTGTGCCTCATCTCCTGCCCCTCTCCATGTCTTCCTGTCAATCCATGCCTCTCCCTAGTATGTACTTGGCCTTGTCCCCTTTACTCCAGACTTCCATTATTTATTCCATGTTCCTCACTCAGCCACCAGGGGACCCCTCTTATAGCACAAATGCTTCTACTTTCTGACTCAGCCCAGGGGTGTCCCCCCACCCGGTCCATTCATCATCGGCAATGAAGAATCCAGTTCTTAAGGCACAATCAATCTTTAAATTCAGGTGGACTATTCCTGTTTTGCACACCTTCCATAGCGAAGGCAAACCACGTGTGGTCTCGCCTTCCCAATCCTGTACTGTTCTGTGATATGGCGATGCTGGACCATGTGGGGTCCCGCCATCTCTATCATGCATTACTTGATGGAAGGAATTGCATTACTCAGATAAGGCAATGGCAAACTACATGGGGTCCTGCCATCCCTATCACTCACTACACTATTGGAACAGTGTCGGTGGACTGCGAGGGGTTCCCGCTAGCACAAACATATACGCCTCCAAGGGCCCTAACATAGCTCTGAAGTATTTCCTACTCACTTCAGGAGTTCATACGTGCAAGTAACGCTTTCTGACACTTGAACTGTAATAGACTATCACTCACGAGGATGCCCGCTTTATCACCCAGATTGCTGTATCCTATGGCGATGGAGGACCATGTGGGGTTCCGCCATCCCTCTCCTGCATGCCCTTCAGAAGCCTTCCTTTTATTCCTGTGTTCTAGCCCTACTTCATGACCCTCGTTTCCCTTGAACTATGCAATAAGACAGCATTTATGGACTTGTCTCAGACTCTTTGTTAACCTGAGGCTCAGGCCATGCGAGAGCATCCAGCCATCCATCTCACCACACCCTCGGGCAGGGGGCATCCTTCAGCTGCAGTCATCAGATTATAGCTTTCAATGGACTTTTGGCCCTTATTTCAGATTTAGCATTCTGTGGCAATTGTGAACCCACGTAGGGGTCTTACCATCCCGTCAGTTCCAATTGCTCCTCAATCAGGGGGTTATCCTCTACTCAACTGGACTCCTCCTTGTACTGTGGCAGACTCCCATGGGGTCTCACCTTCCCAGTATCGACCACCTGAGACTGTCATTCGCTCAAACATGATGACCTCATACATCTCCATGGGAATCATTCTGCAGCTATCTGACCTCTGAGCCTGCTATCATCATTATTTCATTACCTCTATTGGTGCAAGCCACCATTTGTTCCGTTCCAGTTTCAATACCTACCATCTCCATGATCACGGACTATGTGGGGTCCCACCATCCCATTCATTCCTGCCCCTCTATGAGCCTGATATCATAATGGCATGCCATTTCAAGCAGTCTCATGCTACTCTAGTCCTTCTTATATTGCATTTTTCTGTACTACTGCAATGGCGGACCACGTGGGGTCCCGACATTCCTACACAGGCTATCGCCTTTCCATCTTGGATTATGTCACATACAACCATGATGAAGTCCAAGGTTCCTGCCATCCCAACAATCAGACCCATTACAGAGCACAATCTATTACTTATTAACCGTGCTATGGATGTACTACAGTCATCCATCTAGAGTCAGATTAACCATTGTCTCAGCAGGCGGACATCATTCCAAGCTGGACATTCCATCTGCGCGAACCTTCATCTGCAACATCGACTTCCTGCTTACCTCGAGCTCAAACAGGACACTTCGACCAGCAAATATCAGACCGAACTCCTGGACTTACCAAACCAACTCTAAGCCATTTAGTATTATTCTCCTCTTAGTATGCCCAGAGGATGGGCAGGTCAGTAGCCATGGGTCCACAGAGGTTTCCCCCTAAAGGGGTTTTCCCTCTCCTGCATGCTACTGATCACACTCTCCGGAATTGGAGGAGGTAGTCCGTCGTTACTTCTTTTTAGGGCCTCAAGTCTACACCTACCCACTATCCTAATTAGGGTGGGATGCAGAGAAGCGCCAAAGCTCATGTTATACACACCAAGCATATTCCAGTCAGCTCATAAGTATACATAAGCACTAAGCTATTTGCCACACATTGAACTACATATAATACAATGCAGTGTTCTTCCTCGCCTACATCAATCCCATCGAAGATCATAGCCTCCCTGATAGCCTAGGCTAGTGGTTCAATGTAGATTGTGAAACGTAAAGGAGACAATGGGCATCCCTGGCTGGTGCTGCGCCAGAGGGGGAACTCTTCTGAGTGGTGGCCTGGCATTCTGAGTGGTTGCCTCACACCTTTACACGTGCCCATGGAGAATCATAGATACATTGTAAGAACTGGATGAAGGGGATTGGGAATCCTAGCTGTCCCAGCATCATGTGCAAGAATGGCCAGGACACCCAATTGAATGTCTTCTTGGTGTTGTAACTCATGAGGACAGAAGGGAGGCCACACTCCTGCATTTCATGAAGGACATGTAAAGTACATATGCTATTGTCTGTTGTTGTTGTACATGGTCTAATAAAACTGGTTTGGTCTAGGCCAACAAGTTTAGGAGTAGTTTATCCCACCTCTGTGATACTATGATCATGAAAAATTTATAATTGGCATTCAATACCGAAAAAGGGTGCTATGACCCATACTAAAGAGGAGTCTTATCTGGTTTCAAGAGTACTGATAGCACCGCATAGGACCATGCTTGGGGGGGGGGACTTCCTGCCACAACTTCATTCATCGCTTGAAGAAGGACCTGTGGTGACTGGTCTTTCATGGCCTTATACTCCAAAGCCATTGGGACATGGAGCCTTCATTGTTTTAGAGTTTCAGATTGCCCCACCCAGCTCCTCTGTGGAGATAGGAGCCATCAGCTACATTTCCAGGTCTCCAGGGAGGTTTGGCGTGGATAGAAAATTGTCAGTTACACTAGGAGAGGCTTCATGTTCTGCAGTGCAGAGTTAATGGTAATAGATACAGAGGGCTCGGGATATATCATGTAGCTTAGACAGTCTGATGCCTGAGATCAGGTGTAGTAGGACAGGGATTACAGCTGCCTGGCATTGCTTATGGATTTGGTGTGCCAACAGCCAGGTTGCCCTGGGGCCCACCTCATAATATCACTGTCTGAGATATATCAGGGCAATTTCTATTTGATGAAGACATAACAAGCTTGATTTTCAAAGAACCCTTAGAGCAAACTCTGGGTGTATCAGGGACCCTGTGCCCAATTTTATAAAAGGGGGTCTCTGCACCAAAAACCCAGGAGTTGCCACAGTTGCAGGCTTATGCCAAACATTTGGCACACCTGCGGGAATTGGTTCAGGGATCCTGCCCCCCCAACCTGGCGCAACAATATAGGGGCCATGAGGGTTAGGGGGAGGTGAATCTGTATGGCAGGAGGGGTCTGGGGGCAGAAGGAGCATGTGGGGTGCCCCAGGGGGCATCAGGGAGACAGAGTCAGAACCCTCTATGTGGGAGGCAGCCTGCCACAACGTGGGAGGGTGGGTACTAGGGATCTGTGGAGGTGCCCGGAGAATGGTCCCCCCCACTGGCAGCCCTCAACCTGCAGCTCCAGCTTCCCACCTACAGGGTTCTGACTTTGTGCATCTATGGGTCAGCCACCAGGGCTGTACCCACCTGGGGCCATGTCACTGTTCATCCCTGGCAACCCCCCACAAAGTGGTCCCATCCAATTAGATGTATGCTGTGCAAATGGCACCCCCGCCGGGTGCCACATCACACCCTGTCATGCCCGCTGTCTCCCTGTGCCCCTTCTTCCCCCCGACCCCCACTTTTGGACAGCTCTCCTAAATTCACCACAGTGTGTGGCACTGGCACCAGTCCCTTAGACCACCTCCTGGCTGGTCTAAGTTGGGCTCCTTGGTGCGTCCACAGAGGGGCATCTAAAATAGCAGAAAAGGGGATGCCACAGCCCTGCCATGGCGCAAGCTCCCTTGGGACCTGATGCATGGGCACTTGTCATAAGGGTCATGTAGGGCAGCTTGGGAACAAGGCATCCTGATTTTGATGCAGCCTGCATTCGAAAATTGGGATTGCTGCAAAGTTTGACGCAAAGTGACACTTGCGCCATACACATTTGGCACAGGCACCTTGCATCAAACATATCGTTCTGAAAATCAGGCCCAATATATCCATCTCTACCTAGATTTGTTTCAGTTGGGGTGCAACAGAGATGTCTCCCTGCTGATGTGTCATCTGCAAGAAGTGTAAGGTTTCTTCCAGATGTTCAAAATCAACAAAGAAAACCAGTGCACCAAGAGGTTCAAAATGCTGAAAAAAGTTTTATTTACCAAACGTTGTCACATAACCGCCATCTCCCAGTGCTTCAAGGTACATTACCTCTTCGTCAGGGGGTGTGGTTAAGTCAGACACAGGTACGTCATTCAAATACACACAACACAAATACAATTGGTCAGAATTTTAAATGAGAGTGAATAGGCTCTGCTGAATAAGTGATTACACATTGTGGCATGCCATGGCTGCAGTTGACATATTGGTAGCATAAACATTTAAATGATCAAGTGCAAACAACGACAGTTCCTAAAGAAAACATTCCCAGATATATAAAATACATTTATAAATAGAAGATATATATCAAAACAACTTCTTTCGAATCAATTAACAAGACAGATGGATTGCAAAGCACTCAAAAAACCTCCCAAAATGGGATATCTTTTTCTACCCTTTTTTCGTTGCTTGCGCTTGCACAAGAAATGTTTTGCTACAGAGAACGGCATTTTAGAGGTGTGTCACTGATTAGCCCGATGCAGGTCAAGTTGCGTAGGGCTCGTCCTTGACAGACCAGTGATCATGCAAGCTAAGCATGACAGTGGTTCACAGTTTATGGGCTGAAATTTTGTGTAATTGAAATGAATGAACTGCTCCAGTGAGAAAGCACTTCATCCATTTCATTTGCATAACGTCATTCCCCCCTTCCCTCCATCACTCCTTTTCCTTGTTTCCTTTTGTCTTCTGCTGCAACACCAAACTCTAAACACTTCTTTCACTTATCATGTGCGTAATAATAGCATTGGGCCCAATACCTCCTGCCTAACAACACACACCGGCATACAATTATTGGGCCATAATTACACAGGTTGTTGTGTCTTATTCTTATTGCATACAAAAAGGGGCTGACTAGACAATTATAGGCCATTGCCCACATGAGTGACACTGCCAAGCCATTGTAGGAAAAGCGGGTGGAGATGGTGCACAGCAACTCACAGAAGCTTCCATTTGATGTTTCTTGTCATGCTGTCCCGAAACCCCCATCACCACCACCACCGAGGAATCATTCTGCTGGAGCCACAGGGAGATAGAGACTCAGCAATCCATAGTGCAGATGTGTGTCACCTCTCTCTCTCTTCCTTGTTCCCACCGCTATGCTGTCTCCCTGTATAGTCCCCTGGTGCAGTGCCATAATGATGGAGAAGCGGATTGCTTGGAGGTGTTTCCCCAGCATTGTGGAACCCCCACCCACCAAGCATCGCTGAGTCCCCGACTGCCCAGCATCCCTAAATCCCCTGCCACCCAGCACTGCCCATGTCCGCAGCATCAGTAAGCAGTCGCACCGTAACAGTGAGTTACAGTGCCCAGCAGTAGTAACAGTGCAACCCCCACCCGCCTTGACGATCTATGCTCTCCATCGTCCATTGACCATCATAGCGAGTTACAGTGGACAGCAGTAGTGACAGTGTGAACCTCTGCACAGATGTCTCTGCTCCCTGCCCTTCAGTCGGCATCACAGAGAGTTTTAGTGGCCAGCAGTTGTGACAGTGCAATCCCCCCCACCCGCCTCGATGATCTCTGCTTCTCGTCCTGCAGTCACCATCACAACGAGTTACAGTGCTTCTCATAAACCCACAGTTCCCCAGTCAGTTCACCGGGTGGAAGCAAGATAGACAGCAAGCAATCAACATAGAGTTGCAAGTGGAGGGGGGGGGGGATTGGAGCAAAATAAAACATAGAAACATAGAATAGATAAGGACCGCTTGGCCCATCCAGTCTGCCCATTTCTCCCTACCTACACTATTACTACAGATCATGCCCGATCTACAGATCTTTCTCTCTCCCCTCTTCCTTTCTACTATGAGTCCCTTGTGCTGTTTTCAAACAGACCTAAATAATATATCATACTGAGCAGAATGTAGGGGGGTGAGTTTTAACAGAGATAAGTGCTGTATCATGCACTTGGGGTGCAAAAATAAAGAAGAAGAAACCTATCTATTAAATGGACTACCACTCAGAAAGTCGAAAGAAGAAAAGGACCTAGAAATAACAACCACAAATAAACTAGTTTATGACACACATAGTAATGCACAAATAGTAAAGGCCCCAAAAATATTGTGGACAATCAGACGAAGTTTTAGAAGAAAAGATGAACAGGTCATAATGCCACTATGCAGATCATATGTCAGACCATTATTGGACTATAGCAGCCCTGTCTGGGGACAAGTAACAAAGGAAGGCTCAGAAGGAACAGAAAAAAATACAAAGGCAGACCACAAAAATGATTTTCAATTTAAAGGACACATCCTATGAAGACAGACTGAAAAAATTCAACCTCATGTCACTAAAAACAAGAAGAGTTGGGCGTGACCTGCTGCTGTGCTATGACATAATGCAGGATAATTACCTTCTTAACAAATTAAGCTTAAGTTTCAAAAATGATGATTTAGGCACGAAGGGGCACCATTTAAAAGTAAGACTGAAAAAAAAATTCAATACAAACAAAAGGAAGGCCTTCTACACACATAGGGTGGTGAACCAGTGGAATGGACTTCCACTGGAGGTAATAATCAGTAAAGACAAACAACAATTTTAAGAAAGATTAGATAAATAAATCTTAGATTGAACAGTATGTCTTATTATGGGTAATGGGGTAGGAGCACACATGGGCTAGCCGCCTTCTTAGCTCCTTACACCTTAGTATGCACCTTAGTATGTTTTCTCCCCTACCAACTCCACTGGAAGGCTGTTCCAAGAATCCAGTGAAGCTGGAAGGGGGGGGAATTAGGAAGGATGTGAGGAAGTACTTCTTCACTGAAAGAGTGGTGAACACCTGGAAGTATTCCAGCGGAACCGGTAGAAGCGAAAACAGTAGAAGGCTTCAAGCATGCATGGGACAGACACCAAGGAATCTTAGTAGGGAAGTGTGGGGGGAGTAGCCAGAGATCAGGTAGGGTCTGCAGTGACAGTATAGGCAGGGACAAACTGGAAGGACTAGGTGGACCAAGCTGTCCTTATCTGCCGAAAAAAAATCTATGTTTAATTCTACAGCGTTGCGTTCTACCTTCCTTCATCAGGTAATGTGGAACTGAGTACAGAGCATTGACTTCTAAACCAGAAGACCCCAAACTCAAATCCCACTGCAGCCACTAATTCACAATGCTACATACAGTACCTGCAGCAAGTCAGTTGATCTCCCTGTTCTTTAATACTCCTTGCTGTAGAACTGGGTCAAAGCAGGGCCTCATGGAAAACAAGATGCTGCATCTCAGCTGATCTATCCTGGGTAAATACTATGTCAAAAGAAAGATGGTACACAGACTAAAAAGTATATAGTATACAGTATGCATAGTATAAAATGAAATGTACCATATGGAATGCAAGCCTGTAGCCAAGGAGGAGCGGGGGGGCTTGTCCCCCGGCAACATTTTGGCCCCCATCAGCCTCTGTTAAGAAGCAATTCATAAACCCTGAATCACACATACCCTCATAATGCAAAGTATCATGGGATATATATGCAAATCACCATGACATTTTAGGCAGGTTCAGTTTTAAGCATGAATGCACGGTGCCAAGATCCTCTCACACAATGTGCAACGGGTGCAAACAGAAGACACAGACACGTGTTTCGTCCTACTCAGGACTCATCAGTGTGCCTCATCTGTATTACACCCCAGGAGAAATGAGTCCTGAGTAGGACGCAACACATGTTTGTGTCTTCTGTTTACACCCTTTGCAAACTGTGTGAGAGGCTCTTTGGCACCATGAATGCCTGCTTAAAGCTGAACCTGACTAAAATGTCATGGTGATTTGCATATACATCCCACAATGCTTTGCATTATGGGGGTATGTGTGATTTTGTATTTTCTAAAACTTGGCTTATTGCCAATGCCATTTGGGGTAACCCTTGCCTCAGTGCTTTTGCACAGGGGTTCTTTGTCTTTTAATTCATAAGTTGCCTAAACAAAGGGGTTGTTTGACACAAGGAGACTACAGACATGTGAACGAGGTGGCTGCCTGTAAACTGCACAGGATGTGCATTAGTGCATAACCAGTTCTGGTTGACTGCAGCTTTATTGACTGCCTGTAGCCAAGCCGAGCACCAAGCAGGCAGCTTTCATCTGTGCTGCCCATCATAGTAAAATCGACAGACAGTGAATTTGGCGATGGATACATTTGTCATCAGAACAAATACAACTGCAGAAGAAGAACCAGAACCAGGCCCATCTGTAGTTAGACCGGCGCCACCACCAAAGGACTTAAACACCAAACAGCCTTACCGTCCTATAAATGTTAAGCTTCCAAGAGTTGAAAACGGCAGGTCTTTTCAGGCTGAGTGGTATAAATGCTTCAACTGGCTCAAATACTCACCCAAGAGAGATGTAGCATTCTGTTTCACTTGTTGCATATTTAATCCCCATTGTTAGAAGTAAACTTCTTTTACAACTACAGGATTTCAAAATTGGAAATGAGCTTTAGGAGATAAAGATTAAGGTTTCAAGCAGCATTTGGCATCGCCTGTACATATAACCGCCATGTCAAAATGGATTGAACAAAAGAAATGTTTTGAAGCTGATAAAAGCATCTCAACCATGTTTTCAAGGCCATCCCGGTGGTGCTGAGGGTTGAGGCACTGGATGCCACACCTCGCGCCACGCCGGTGACCCAGGTTCGGGAACGAGCCAGGGCTGCTGGGGGTTGGCAGGGGAGGGAAGGGATTGAGCGTCCGGTAGACAGCTCTCCCTTCCCTGGGGAGGGTTTGGGGGATGAGCCGCTCTGTAGCAGCACCTGGTGGTGGTTGGGTGCAGCACAGTTTGGTGGCTCATGCTGTAAGGGGGGAGGAGCTTGGTGGGTGGCAGCATGTTGTGCCCAGCCGCCATTGCACATCTGAGCCCTTGGGGGAAAGAAAAGAGAAAACCCCTCTGCGGAGCCAGGAGATGAAGGAGACTCCAGGGGCTACATCCCACCACTGACCCAGCACACCAGTGGATTCCACGGCCCGATCCAATGCCAGGTAAGCCCCTCTAACTTCAGAAAGGCTTCCGAGGGAGGGTAGGCCCGCCTCGAGGCGGTGATCCGGGGAGCTGGACCTGCCTGGTTAGTCAGGGGAGGACACTGGCAAGTGGGGGTTCAGGGTGGGAGTAGAGACTTAAGCCAAGTGGGTACTCTGGAAGGATGCCTGGCCTGCAGCGTGAAGAAATAAAGGATTAAAAAAAAAATACGGGTTTTCAAGAGATATTCTGGAGGATAATAGGTACTTTATAAAATCTATTGCTGAAATTGTTCAATTTCTCATTGTAAATGAGCCCGCATTCCATGGTGATGATAAAGAATTGTCAGAGGGAGATTCCACCGGAAAAAAAATGCACAGACAACTTCTTAGTGGGTGCTCGACTGGCAGTTAATTTATTTTAAGCATCACATCATCACCTTTACTTTGCCACTTTAAAATTTACATATTTACAAACATTCCTTCATCTTTCCCCATGTTATCCATCATAAAGTCCAAGAGTTAATATTCTGTTCAATCACATAGTTCAATTGTCTTTTGTAAATGTCTTTGGTTCTCCTGTCGTCTTCTCGGGGTCCAGACTTTTGTAAAGCCCGATATCCCTTCATCCACTTTTCCTTGAACAGTCTGTTGTCCGTTGTCTTCTCGAGGCCCAGACACTTGGAAAGCACAATACCCCTTCTCCTATTCCCATTGCTGCCCTCTCTTTGGGTCCGGTTGCCAGTAACATGCCCCCCATATGGTTACTTCGTAATCGTATGCCTCCTTTCCATCTGCCTCACGTCCGGGCATCTCGCCCGGCCCATGGATCTTACCTGCCCTCCCCCTTTCCACCCCACCCAGATTTAATTTTTCCCAAAAATTTTCCCTCTTAGACAAAAACCCTCCGGAGAACCTTTCTTTCTTCTCCAGCCTGTTGCCCTCTTTCAGCAACCCATTCCTTGCAAATCCTGCCCTTTCTTTTTCTCCGACCTGTTGCCCTCTTTCAGCAAATCATTCTTTGCAAATCCTGCCCGTTCTTTTTCTCTGACCTATTGCCCTATTTCGGCAACCCATTCCTTGCAAATCCCTGCCTTTTCTTTTTCTCCAACCTGTTGCCATCTTTCAGCAACCCATTCCTTGCAAATCCTTCCCTCCCTTGAGAGGCATCTCTTTTCCCTTTTTCTTGTTGGCCCATTCTGCCAACCCATGTCAACCGGGGCTTCATCCCCTTCTCCTGTCACCCTCTTTTGGTGACCCAGTATCCCTTTTCCTTCCACTTACCCATGGGTCCTTACCCCCCCAGGAACCAACCTACTGGGTAGGTGAGTGCTAAATTCAGATCCCAGCAAAAAGAGGGAGACCCCCTCCTCTGCTGGCTCCTAAATACCCCCTAGGCCATCCCCCCTTCCCCCCGTCCAATCCTTACCTGACCTGTCATATTTGTCATCGAGGGATGACATCATGACCACCCCTCCCCTTGTCTGGGCCTTCCTTCCTACCATCCCCCACCTCAACCTGAGCCTACCTAACATGCCCCACCCCCAGCCAGTCCTGTCCCCTGTGCCTTTTTTCCTAAGGAATCCCCCTGACAATTTAGGTTGTTCTTTAGGGGCAACTGCATATGTCTGAAGGACTATTTATCAGAATGTTTCAGTATACCTTGAAAAAGGATGCCAAACTAGCAAAACTTCATGACTGAATGCCAAAAAATTTGACATATTTACAAAGAAGCCAGCAGAAGAAGGCCATTTGGTCTATCAAGTCTGCTCATGTTGCAGGGTCCACAGCTTGAGTTACAGTCCCTGCACCCTCTCCCCACTCCTCCCATCCTCCCTACCCTTGACCCTTACCCTCCCCCATACCTGTCCCAGCCTCTCTTAAAGCTGCCCACTGTCTTCAATGAGATTACCTCTTCTGGTAGCGCATTCCAAGTGTCCACCACCCTCTCTGTGAAGAAGTGCTTCCTGCCCTCCCTCCTAAACCTCCCACCTTCCAGCTGTGCCCCCTCGTGTTATGGTTGCCACTCAGCCTAAAGAGACTCTCCTTATCAATCTTATCTATCCCTTTCAAATACTTGAAAGTCCCAATCATCTCCCCTCTCTCTCCTGTCTTCCAGGGAGTACATGTTCAGTGCCCTCAACCTCTTAACCAGGTTATACATAGAAACATATGAACATACAAAGATTTGTCTTCAGATATTCAAAATGAAATCATTGAGACTATGGCACAGCCAGTAAAGGAAAGTGTGGCTGAAGACATACAAAACACTGATGTAGGCTGGCTCACTTTACTTGCGGATGGAACTAGAGACTCTGAAAACACTGAAAATATTTCCATTGGAATCAGGTATGTAAAGGAAGGTGAAGTACATGAGTCCCTGTTACATATGCCATCTCTTGGTCCTGATCAGTTGGATGCCAAATTGATGGCTGATAAAACAGTAGCTATCTTGTCAGATGTTAAATTTGACACCAACAAGATGCTATCTCAGTGCTACGATGGCACAAATCTCATGCAAGTGGAAAAAGGTAGTGTTCAAGCACATATACAATGTAAACCGGGCTGTAAAATTCCATATGTGCATTGCTGCAATTACCACATACATTTGGTGATTATTCACACAATATCATCAATTCCTATCCTTGGTCAATATTTTGACCAATGTGGTTCCCTTTACATATTTTTTTTCATCGCTCAAAAGTGTCTGCAGTGCACCAGGGCAGGCATCTGAAGCATCTTCTCGAGCAGAGGTGGTCAGGACACCTCAAAATGACTAAGACCATCATTCTAGAACACAAAGAAATTGTGGAGACTCTAAAGAAAATTTCATCAAGCACTGACATGGATGCCGATTTGGTCACTGAAGTCAGGGGATAGCTGGCTACTGTTTTGCATATCAGATTAACATTTTCTGCCATTCTGATGAACTTGATTCTCTGAATTATTCAACCTATTGATAAAATACTTCAATCGCATGTGACAGGATTGATGACTGCAATGGAACTTATTGACATTGTGTACCAGGAAATTTCTAATCTCAGGGAAAATGACAAATTTGATGAATGTAAAGCTAAGGCAGAATCACTGCTTGATAAGGACTCAAGTCCATCATCACCCAGACCCACCAAACCCAAAAGACCTTGCAAAAGGTCATCTCAAATAGCTGATTCCATCGTCACAGAGACTTTGGGCCAAGGAAGAGGAGAGGAAGATATCAAAATTAAAATTCAATCTGTTTTCTTTTCGACGATTAACCAAATGTTGAGTGAAATGGATCTGTGATTCAAAAACAGTGATTGCTTATACTCTATGATCAGTTCTGTCTCAGCTTTAAAAGATGATTACTTGTCACTAGATGCACTCAAGCCTCTCTAGGAGCTTGGGATTGAACTTCCTTCAAAAGAGGAGATAATTATTGTTAACAGGTATTTGAAAAACAAGTCAACAGTGCGGTCAACCTCAGCTCTTCTAAAGGCACTATATTCTCAAAGAGAAGCATTTCCATCAACATATGGACTAATAGCTACTCTGGCAATGCTTGGTTGCTCTACTGCCATGTGTGAATCTTTATTTTCGATGATATCAAGGATTGATTGATCATACAGGTGAAGCATGCTACAGAGACATCAAGCTAATTTTACTCTTCTTGCTTTCGAGAAAAAGCAGGCCATAAATATGAACACGGACAAATTCTTGTGTCGCTTTTCTGAGAAGTCCTGTAAAATTCAGCTGCTCTGACATCCTGACAAGCATATTTTGTTTCTGACGACTGTTTATCTTTAATGAAAAGAAGAATTTAACAAAATCAGAAAGCATAGCTCTTAAACAGATTCAGAATTGGGACGATATGACAATAAAAGGTGCTGATAAAGGGGGCAATATAGTTATAATTCCAAATGTTCAGTATGAAAAAATGATAGAAGATATTGTAAGTGATCAGCTGCGATATAGAAAACTACCGAGTAACCCATTAAATAAATTTAAGGGTGAATTGTTGGAATTATTAATGAATGCAAAAACATTGGGAGGCATTACTGTCAGTGAATTTTATTTTTTATGGACAGACAATCCCAAAATGCCAGTCTTGTAAGCTTTACCAAAAATTCATAAAAATGATGATGTTCCACCAGGACATCCGATTGTCTCTGGGGTAGGATCTTTGACAGATAATTTGTCGGTGTTTGTTGATTTTTTTCTTTAAAAAGAGGTATTGAAACTCAGATCCCACCTCCTAGACACGGGAAACTTATTTACAAAATTGCAAGGCTTTGTATGGCAAAAATAATTTTTGTGGTTAACTATCGATGTGGAACAATTGTATTCGTCTGTCAGACACATAGATGGGATTTCAGCCTGCAGATATTTCCTGGAAAGGACTCCATCCCCCAATCCATGCAATTTCTTATTGAAGAGTATAAGATTAATTCTGACTCACAATATCTTTTTGCAAACACTGGGGATGGCCATGGGGACTTGCATGGCACCGTCTTTTGCAAAACTGACATTAGGTTTGTGGGAGAAAGAAACAGTGTACTCCGAGGCCTTCCCGTATGCGGATGACGTCATCTTATGGTATCGCTTTATTGATGACATCATCTGCGTGTGGGGGGGCCCAGAGGACATGATTCCAGAATTTAAGGAATGGTTTAATCAGAATCCCCTTGGCTTGCAGCTGACTTATTCTTTTGATAAAAGTGCAATACCATTTTGGGATATTGAGTTACAAGGTATGGAAGGGAAGGAAGTAGTAACAAAGATTTACAAAAAGAAAACAGCATGTAATTCACTACTGCACTTCGAGAGTAGCCATCCAGCTAAATTACAGAGGTCTATACCTTGTGGACAACTGTTAAGAACTAAACAAAATTGTACAGAAGAAAAATATTTTATTGTAGAATCAGGAAAGATGACTCAGGCTCTTTTGGAAAGAGGTTATAACAGCAGAGACTTAAAAGAAGCTACATCTAAAGTGAAAAGTTTAACTAGAAAGGATCTGTTACAAGTATGAACAAAAACTAAAGATAAGAATGAACCAGTAACTTTTAGTATTGAGTACAATGCCATTGCAGGAAAAATAGGAAATGTGATACACAAATATTGGCCCATTTTGTTAAATGACAAGAGTCTGGCAAGAGAAATTAGAAACAAACCAAGGGTAACATTTAGAAGAGCCAAAAATATTAAATATCTCATAGTACACAGTAGATATGACAAAGAAACAGTTACTCATTGGCTGCCACTGCCACCACATGGCTTTAAGAAGTGCAGAAAGTGTAATGTTTGTGTTTATACTATTGAAGCAACAGAATTTACCCATCCAGTACATACAGGGAAATATAGTAGTAGTAGTAAAATTTCATTTATACAGGAATATGAAGACAACTTCAAACACCATTATGGTTACAATAACCCCGTTTACAAGGTGCTCCTGTTTTAGATGTCAATACAAGTTACAATAAAACAAACAATAAAAAAACACACATTTGACAGTACAATAAATACTTAATACAAAACAACAATATTATATCATAACACGTAAACATCTTCAAACGATGCAAATCATCTATTACATTCACAGTGAAAACATATTTCTTGTTTCATAGCAGAGTTCAGCTAAGGTCAAATCTTGGGTTTTCAGTGACAATGAAAGTCCATTCCAAGTAATAGCAGCTCTATACTGGAAAGTCAGAGTTACAAATCTAGTTTTATATTTGGGAACTATCAAATCTCTAGCTCCAGTTTTGCAAAGGTTAAACTGGTGTAACGGAGGAATAAGTCTCTCTGCCAAACTTGTAGGATATTTGGTCTTATAAATTTTATAGACCAAATATGTCCAGATAATATAGGATTAATGAATGCATTACTTGTAGCACTAAAGGTGTAGTTTTCTGTATTGTATGTCCTTGTGACAAATTGTATGTTGGGATGACTGAAAGACCAGTTAAAAAGAGGGTTCAGGAATATATTAGGAACATCATCAACAAAAATCAGAATAGTCCAGTAGCAGTACATTTTGAACTGGCACATAACAGTAGTCTTGATGGCTTGCAGTTCATAGGATTAGAATGTGTTAAAAGGAAAAATAAAGGTAGATCTGGAATGTCAATAAAAACTAATTTACAACAGAGGGAAAGTTTCTGGATTTGTAAACTTAGAAATTTGAAGCCAGTGGGGTTAAATAATGTGTTGGATTTAAAATCATATCTCAAATGATTGTTGTCAAATATTAGATTACAATAATAATCACAATTTATTTTTATTGAAGAAATGATGGAAAAATAATTTCCCCCTTCTTTCTCTTTGTGTTCCCTCCCCCTCTTTCTCTTTATCTTGGTCAGTCCATTGATATTCAACTGTGGTTGTATTCACTGTGTATTTTAGGATATGAATGATTGTTAAAAATATACGGTTGAATTAAATTAAAAAACATGTAGGATATAACATTCATTTATATTCTGTTAAATTCGGATAGTATGTATATCTTCTTTGATTCTCTGCCTTACTCCCCCGCTGAACTTTCATCTTGTTAGATTCATTAAGTAAAAATATGTACAAAAAGTTGTGTGGATTATAAAAGAGAAAAATGTTAAATTTCATTGGTACTCTATGTCCCTTGTTGTTCCTAGTTCAATATATTTTTTATGCACAAGCAGAAATGAAGTGTTGCTGAATGCTCCAACTGCCTATATTCATGCTTCGAATGGATTTTGAAATATAAGAACATTAAGAAAAAAAGGAACCCCAAGTGAAGATTCAGAAAATCCATAAAATGAACTTATGTCTTTAATAAATTTTATTTGTTACTTGTTATGTTTTATATATCTATTTGGATATTGTATTTTAAAGTGCATAACAACAGAAAAACATAACGTTAGCAACTATATGGATTTAAATGATAGATTATTTTTCATTGAAATTATACAACCTTGTACATATTGTATGTAACCTATGTAAATTTTTGCTGACCTAAAATTTCTGTATGTTGACTAGTATGTACTATTCCGTTCCCTCTACCCCCCGGATGCATCTAGAATCAAGCGGTAGTCTGCTCAGTATGTCTTTCCTGGTAAAACTTTTAAATAAATAAATAAATAAAATGTAATTTAGAACATAAATATAAAAGTATAAAAACAAAATGGGGGTTTAAGATTGTTTATAAATGGGAAGCATGAAAATAAGAATTAATATGATGTATTGTGAAGGGATAGAGAGTTTTTGTATTCTTTAAAATAGATACTTTTTGTCTGTAACCATTGATTGTTTAATTGAATTTTATATTGCACGTGCACGGTGGGTATTTAAGACCGTTGGGGTTTTGACTCTACACCCCCTTAGGAAGCCAGTGAGGTGAAGCGCAAGGGTTAGTGGTGGCTGGCGCATTAGACTGGGTAGGTTGTTTTGCTTTTTCTAAATGTATTGTGATGGAATTTAATAGCAAAATGTATGGAATCTGGTTCTAAACAGTTTGAGCATGTTATTTAAAGGCATTTTATTCAAGCAAAAGCACTTATATGTAACCCAAGAATCTATGTATAATGAAATAAATGAGGTTACGGTGTACCTTTTTGTGCCTGTGTGGATTTTGTCAAGCTACCTACTAACCTGCCTTTATTTGCTCACCCAAAATTCTGTATGGTAAGTGCATTTTTATAGACTGCTGATCTTTTAGGGACTGGTCTTGTGTATGCAATTTTTTTTTGTGATAAACTTTTCTCTATCTTCAAAGTTGTTAAACACATTAATATTTTTTAGCAAGACAGTGAAATACCTGTTGCATTATTGTAATATAGTGTCTGGTAGAATGCTGTTGAGCATGGAAATCCATGCTCCCAACAGCATTGTTGTGCTGCACTAGCTACGTCATCGTAGCTGTTGTGCTGCACTAGCTATGTAGCTAGTGCAGCATAACACCTAGCAGGTGGGTGTGCATGCGTGGAAGCTGGGTGCGCTTGCGCAATCGGGCGACCGACGAAGCGACCAGAACGGCTACGGTGGTGAAACATGCCAGAAGATGAAAAAACTGCACACAAATGTGGGAAAAGTAAGTGCACTCTATGTATGAGAGACCATATACTATAAAAGACAGTGTATGATCCCTCATACACTACAAGGGTATTTTTCAACTCTCGAGGTTTCCGTGGTAATGAGACCTCTCAAGCTGCGCTCTTGAGGTCTCCCGTTACCATGAAAACCTCTTGAGTGAAAAATACCCTTGTTGTGTTTGAGCGATCATACACAATCCTCTATGTGATACACATATAATACTTGTCCCTGCCCCCCCAGGACCTTTAGGCCCCACCTTCTGTCAGACTCTGGCTACGGGCCTGATGGAATGCATTATAGGTTGGGTTCCATGTTAAAATCGTGACCGCAGAATCGTGATTGAAATAATCGCACGTTTAAAATGGCGATCATCAGCAGAGCGACAAAACACATTAGCACCTCATTATTCGCTGATGCATCAAAATAGCGCTGGTGTTTACTGTCTAAATAATGGTACACAGTTTACTCACACAAGTAGCCTTCGTATTTATGCAATCCATCACTGTGTTTACTCGTTGCTCTCTCCTACTTCCTTGTACCCACAATGCAATACACACACTTGAGCCCAATTGTCCCCAAACCTTAAAATGACCATTTGTTTTGCCTTCCCCATTTGCCATTTTCCTTACTTCACAGCAGAACTCACTGACAGCATGGAGTTTGAAATCATTACTAGGTCATTGGTGACCATGTGACTGATGCGTGCTAGGCGAGCAGGAAACAAGGACAACAGATAGGCAAGTGGGTAACAGTCATTAGTGCTAGGCCAGATAAGGGACTGCAGCAGGATAATATACCAAGTTGGCTGTTGCTAGAAAGGTAAGCGCTATTTTGTGCAGATTACTATGAAGCATTTGGCAGTGTCGTCTGTCCTTTTGTGGGTTGCAAGGGGCTGCCTTGTTGCACTCAGCAGAAGAAGCAGCTGCGTGCTTGGCTTGTGTGACTTGTCTGATTAATTGAAGTGTTTTCTGAAATGTGTCTCTGTGCGAAATAGGGTAGCCAGAAGGTTATAAAAGGAGCCAGTGGCTGTGGCGAGTGAGGCGGGATTCAAACCTAAGGCAAGCAGTTAACAGGCATTATTGCTTGCAGAATAGTTGGCTGTTGCTGGTAAGGTCAGTGTTATTTTGTGTAGTCACGATTATTGTTAACCATTTGGCAGGTATTGGAGCTATTATGTGGTTTTTGCCAATATTTCCAGGTAGCTGAACTTTAACTCGCTATCCTTGCATCACGATTTAAGCGATCGCCATTATGTAGTTGCGATTTACACGGGATACCATAGGTTGTGGTGTGATAATAGCACAACAACCTGGGTATTGTGCATGCACTAATGATGGTAAGAACTAGTCCCACCAGTGGCAGAGCTCAGGCTTACCCAGAGAAGAGAGTACCTCACACGCTTAGGTGTCTGATTCAAAAGCTGCATATTTTATTTGTTGAAAGGAGCCTCTCACACACTAAAATGCCAAACACTTTTGAGCACTGTCTGTGCTCTTTCTCAAGGTGTGGCCAGCAATCAAATTCATTCACACTTAAATCTACCACTATTTAAAGTGACAGTGCTTCATTTCTTTTAAATTACTGGCAGCAAATACCATATCCTAATTAATAAAGTATGTGAATACCTATACACAACTGGAGTGAACACACTGAAAGACTAAAAAAGGGCAGGGAGAAGGGGAAAAAGGGGGGAGATATGAGCCAAGACGATGCCCCCCCTTTGAACCAGAAAGCGGTTACTGCATTGATCAAAGTGCATTCTCAGCCACAGAACAAATAAATTCAACCAATGTTACCGAAGCAAGTACTGAGATGGAGTCCTTGGTTTACCAGGTTCATTAAGCAAAGACGAGAAGAACAAGAGGAAAGGGGTGAAAACTATCACCGAGGTCACAGATTCCAAAGTGGCCAGAGAGGAAAGAGAACTCCAAGAGGCAGGTTCAATCAGAGATGCACATGGACAGGCAGATGGTAACAGAACATGCAGTGATCAACATTTCAGCACACACATTCACTGAGATGGAACTTAGCATCTTACAGAAAGGCTTTAGTTTCATCCTGACTAACCAGCTATGTGAATTTGATACTACTATTGTTGACTTAAACAAGTTTACTCGGTGTTTGAACTTGAAAAAAATATATAGTGAGAAAGGTCAGAGTGATGAAGTGTTAGTATTACTAAGTTAGTAAACTTTTGTATCTGTAGATTTATAATGAGTTTTTATACTTGTGACACCTAACAGGACTTGTCTTGTAAACAGGGATTCATCCCTAATGATAACTGTTATCCTGTATAAAAATACAAATTTTACATGCCTACCTACCTACCTTAGTGAGTGGCATATCTTCAGCATAGATATCCAGTACTCAGCAGGCAGATGGGTGTTACCCAAATACCCTGAGATGGAAATCTACATGTGTGCCTGTGAATTACATGTATATAAATACCTCTGAAGAACTGTGTGCACGAGATATATAAAACCTGGCCAAAAATCCCCCTCTCATGTGGTACAACAACTGTAAAAAACAGGAGAGAGAGGCATTGGAATCTCTAGCAAGAAACAATGACATTGTGATTAAAAGGGCAGACGGGGGGGGGGCACAATAGAGATAGTGGTTTGGGGTTCACAAGCATATGAAGCAGAAATGAAAAGGCAATTATCTGATACTACCTATTACAAAAATCTCTCACATGACCCCACCATGAGGTTTAAAGCAAAAATGGGTGAGTACCTTCAAGAATGTCTACTTATGGGCTTAAAGCAGCAGTACTACGAAATCAGGAAGTGACCTATCAAAATTCTGTTTTTCAGCTGTAAGCATGCGGCCAAAGTTCCAGTTTCCATACCTGTAAATGTTTTTTTCAAGTCGTCTTTAGTTTTTTAGAGATTTGCAATTTATTTGAAGTGTTGTAGCGCTACAACAAATATGGCGGCTGACTAATTTTCAGCTGCGCTTTTTCTACAGGTCACATTATGTCTTTTGACAGCAGAGGGACCCTCTGCTGAACATTCCTGATGTCCCTGCAAGTCATTCACATGTGCAGTTGGCAGCAGAGGGGGTTCCAGTGCAACATGCTTAGTGGCAGAAATGTAAACAAAAGCAGAGAATAACTGAGCAAATTACTCGGCGATAGTACAATGCCGGTGAGAAAGATCACCAGGTATATGATCAGCAGAGCACAGGGAACAAACTGTCAAAAAAAGCGCAATTTTTTTTTTCGTAGTACTGCTACTTTAATTTCAAATGATCTGTATGGCTTTTTAACTGTGTCACACCCCATTAGTGCTGTAATACATGGGTTACCTAACATTCATAATGCAAAAAAAATGTTGTAGGTGCCGTATTGGTCCTTTTAAAAACAGATCCAGAAACAAAGGTATCAAATCATTTGTTTCTGGATCTATCATTCATAAAGAATTACAAAATCCTCCAGCTCGTCCCATCGTTGCCTCAGTTGGTTCATTGTCTGAACCTCTAGCTACATTTGTAGAGGAGCAAATAAAAGGATTGACCCAGCTTGCACCAAGTTATATTAGAGACAGCATACACATCTTACAGGTCCTAGAAGATATCACAGTGGAACCCAAATGGTGGCTAGTCACTTTAGATGTAACAGCCCTATATACAAATATACAACACAATGAAGGGTTTGAAGCAATGAGAGATAGATAAGTAGGTAGGTAGATAGATAGATAGATAGATAGATAGATAGATAGATAGATAGATAGATAGATAGATAGATAGATATTTTATTTATGAAGTGCCCACTTCCTGGAACTCTGGGCACTGTACAATAAAAGCAATAATACAAAATTCAATTATTTAAAAACAAACAGAAAGCACACATGTAATAAAATCATTGTAATACAGGCAACCATCTATCTATTCATAACAGCATCAATCAATAAAGGCTAGTTGGAACAGGTATGTTTTTAATCCACTTTTAAAGGCTTCCACTGAGGCAGCCCCCCCTCAAATAGTTAGGTAAGGAGTTCCACAGGGTTGACATAGCCACCGCAAATGCTCTGTCTCCCAAATGCCGCAACCTAACCCTGGGAACCCCAAGGAGACCTCCCTCAGCAGGACAGAGTGCCCAGGCTGGACGGAAAGGGACAAGGAGATCTTGCAGATAGGTGGGACCCCCTTCATGCAGGGTCTTGTAGGTACGGAGCCCAATCTTGAAGACAATCCTACACTTGACAGGCAGCCAGTGCAGTCTGCGGAGGACTGGGATAATATGCTGGCATCTCCTTACCCCAGTCAAAAGTCTTGCTGCCGTGTTCTGCACCAGCTGCAGCCTGCAGAGGTTGCCTCCAGATAACCCAAGGTACAGGGCATTAAAGTAATCCAGCCTGGAAGTGATGAAAGCATGTACCAGTGTGGGCAGGTCCTCAGGAGGGATCAGGGCTCGGATGTGGGCGATATTTCTAAGATGATAAAATCTGCTTTTGACCACAGTCAACACCTGCGCATTAAGTGTCAGGCTGTTATCTAGGCTCACACCCAAATCCTTCACCTGTCTAGAAGGGACAATGGGAACACCCCCCCAACACTAGGCTAAGGTGCAACCCCCATCCCCCTCCATGATGACCTGGCTCCACCACCAGTACCTCAGTCTTGTCTGGTTTGAGCCTAAGCCAGTTGAGAGTCATCCACAACTGGATTTCCTCAAGGCAGCTGTTGAATACAGAGTCTGACACCTGAGCATAGGGTGCAAAGGACAGGTACAATTGGGTATCATCTGCATAGCAGTGAAAACTCAACCCGTACCGCCTGGTAATGTCCCCCAATGGCAGCATGTACACCATGAACAGTAGAGGTGACAAGACCAACCCCTGTGGAACCCCACAGCTCAGAGGCTTTGGGCTAGATTAGACAAGTCCCATTTTTACCCTCTGCACTCTGTCTGTCAGGTATGACCTGAACCAGTTGATGACATTACCGGACAGGCCACACCAGAACTGCAGGCGGTCAAGCAGCACCTCATGGTCCACAGAGTCAAACGTCACAGAGAGGTCCAGGAGAACCAAGATGGTATGGGCTCTCCTGTCCCTCACCATCAGGAGATCATTAAGCACCCTTACCAGGGCAGTCTGTACTATGCCCCACCCGGAACCAAGCATGGATAGGTTCACAGCTAGAGGAAGATGCGTAATGTCTCTCAAGCTGAATGGCCACCACTTTCTCTATAACCTTCCCTAAAAATGGGAGGTTTGAGACCGGCCTGTAGTTGCTGAGGCAGTCCGGGTCCAAAGAGGGCATCTTTAAAAGGGGTCTAACCAGAGCCTCTTTCAAGGACAACGGGAAGACCCCACTCCTCAATGAACTCCAGACAACCTAAGCAACCATAGGTCCTATCAGGTCTGAACATCCAATCAAAAGGCATGTCAGACCTGGGTCCAGATCACAATGTGTAGGCCGCAGCATTGAAGTTATCCATATCACCTTTTCCACCCCAACCAGCTCAAACTCATCCCAGACAGGAGAAGTGTTTCGGCACAACTCAGGCCAGGCATCACATCCCTTTCGAGAGATACTTGAGGAGACCTCAGCCCTGATAGAGGACACCTTGTCAGCAAAGAACAGAGACAACTCCTCGCACCTAGTGCTAGAACCTGCCCCTCCAGCACAGAGACAGACAGGATGTAAAAGCCTGTCTACCATACGGAAGAGCCAAGCTGGTCTGCTCCTCACCGCTGCAATCTCCCAGGACAGAAACTCTGCCTTCTTTCGAGAGATTGCCCCCTAATAGTCAGCATAATGCGACCTCAGGGACCAATTTGTCCTCCATCCAGTTAGATCTCCTCCAGTATCTCTCTAACCTATGCCCCTTAGTCTTTAAACTCCAGAGATCCATCATACCAAGGAGGTGTCTGGCAAGTAGACAGGGGCAGACATGAATTGGTGTGTTTGAGTCAAAGGTCGCAATCATAGCCCCATTATAGCCTGCCACTGCTTCCTCTGACCCAATCCCACAAGCTGCCCCAACACTCAAAAGGTCCAGCACCGCCGACAATCCTATAGAGAAAACTCCTCTTAACGGGCAGTACCGTACTATCTCCACAGTGGCAGGACCATCTGGGGGGGCTCTAAACATGAACCTTACAGTGCTGTGATCCAACCAAAACACTGAATCAACACAGAGGTCAGCAATATTTAACCTGCTGAAAAAACGAAGTCCAGTGTGTGGCCACCCACCAGAGAAGCTCTGGTTATGTAAACTACCCATGATCAACTATATATTGAATTTATAATTACTCTAGCCAAGTTTGTGCTGACCTGTAATGCATTCATGTTAGAAACATAGAAACATAGACTTTGACAGCAGATAAGGACCGCTAGGCCCATCTAGTCTGCCCATTTCCCTACCTACAGGATAGGCCGCAGATCCTAGTTAACCAATAGCCTATTTCTTCCTACCCCCCACAAGAATTGCCTTATGTCTGTCCCATTCATTCTTGAATTCTCCCACAGTTTTAGACCCCACAACCTCCTCAGGAAGGCTGTTCCATGCATCCACTACCCTCTCTGTGAAATAATACTTTCACATTGCCCTGAACCGCCCTCCTTCTATCTTTAAATTGTGTCCCTTGTTCTTGCAAGTCTCTTTTTCTGAAAGATGCTACCCTCTTGGACTTTGTTGATTCCACTGAGGTACTTAAAAGTTTCTATCATGTCCCCCTCTCCCTTCTTTCCTCAAGGGTATACATATTAAGCTCCTTTAGTCTCTCCTCATACGGCTTCTCTTGCAGACCCTGCACCATTTTAGTTGCCCTCCTCTGGACTGCCTCTATCCTGTCTATGTCCTTAGGAGATGGGGTCTCCAGAACTGGACACAGTACTCCAGATGGGGTCTCACCAACTGTCTGTACAGAGGGATAACGATTCCTGTTTTCTGCTGATGATGCTCTCCTATACATCCCAGTATATCCCCAGCCCTCCCTACTGCCTTCTCACATTGCTTGCTAACCTTAAGGTCATCTGATATGATTACCCCAGGTCCCTTTCCTTTTTGTTGTTGTTACTACCTCCCCACCCATTGTATATTCTTCCCTGGTTCTTGTTTCCCAGGTGCATTATTTTGCACTTCTTTGCATTGAATCCTAGCTGCCATACTTCTGACCATTCCTCCAACCTTGCCAAGTCCCTTTCATCCTTTCCACTCCTCCTTGTGTATCAACCCTGTTGCAGATCTTTGTGTCATCTGTAAAAGGCATACTTTTCCTTCCAGTCCCTCTGCAATGTCACTGATGAAGACATTAAAAGGACTGGACCCAATACTGAACCCTGCAGTACCCACTAGTAACCCTTTCTTCAGAGTGGACTCCATTTACAATTAACTTCTGTGTCCTGTTGTCCAGCCAATTGTTTACCTAGGCTACCACCCTGGGTCCCACTCCCAGGCTGGTTAATTTTACTATTAATCTTTGTGTGGGACTGTGTCAAATGCCTTGCTAAAGTCTAGGTAGGCCATGTCCACAGCCCCTCCCTGGTCTACTACTTTGGTCACCCAGTCAAAGAAATCTATTAGATTTGTCTGACATGACCTTCCCGCTGTGAACCCATGCTGCCTTGGGTCCTGTGCTCCACTGGCATGTTTGGTAATGAGTTCTTTTTAAAACAAGAGGAACAGCTATGGGGGCAGTCTTCTCACCTACATACTGTATGTGAACATTTATTTAGCAAAATGGGAACAGGATGTATTAAGAAACCAAGATAACAATCCTTGCTATGAGTATTTGGACTTATACAAGAGATATACAGATGATTTGTTATTCATCTGGAAAGGTACAAGGAGAGAGCTGGATCAATTTGTTGAATATCTTGAATCAACAAACGATAATCTAAAGTTTTCTATTACAGACAGCTGGGAAATAATTGATTTCTTGGACCTAAGGATAACAAAGGATGAAACAGCTGAAATGGGGGTCATTACTGAATTATTTCACAAGCCCACAGATAGGAACACGTTGCTGCACTTTACTAGATGCCATCCCAGGCACCTAATGGAAAATATCCGTTATAGTCAGCTAACTTGGCTCAAGAGAAACTCTTCAACTGAGACATCTCTGTGTTCAGGCATTACAAAAATGACTGAGAGATTTAAAGAACAGGGCTACAACTCATCGGTTGTTAACAAAGCAGTACAAAAAGTAAATGCGGTAACTAAAGATGCACTTTTAAATACAAGGGGAAAGTCAAGAAACTATGCAGAAGAAGACCATAAACTTTATTACCACATTCACCCACAGTCCTGTGCTAACTGGGACATCTTAAATAAACACTGGCATGTCCTCCAAATGGAACCAAAATTAATGGAATGGACAAAAGGGAAACCTCAGATGATTTTTAGAAAGGGTAGAAATATAGGCGACAAAGTTGTTAGAGGTTGTCAGAATAAAGATGAACAGTTGAAATTTAACTCACTACCATGTGGGCACTTTAAGTGCAATAACTGTTCCTTTTGCAGGTACCACATAACAAGAAATGTATTTCAAAATCCGCACAATGGGAAAGGAAAATATTTGAGGGTAATACTTTTATCAATGGTAACACAGAATGGAGGAACATCTGAGGGCAGTGAAGAATCAGGATAAAAGAAATGCTATTACACTACATGTGAAACAAAAAGGCCCCCAACACGTGTTTACATTTCAAGGCATTGACAAAGTATGTCAATCTGCTCGAGGTGGTGACATTGACAATATTCTTTTACAAAAAGAAAGTTTTTGGCAATATACGCTGAGTGCTATTTATAACAAGCATTTGTCAATGCCGAATGTTGTTTCGCTGGCATTGGTATTGGTAGTTCAGGAGTTAGAGATGCATAATAGGAATGGCAGTGAAATATTGAACTGATGCCAACCCCACCCTCACCTACAGAGACTGACAGGCATTTGGCTGTGCCTTTGGGTCGACAGCTATAACACTCATGCCATTTTACCTCACCCTACCCTGTAGACACTGACAAGTGTCGTGGTGTGCTATGGGGTCTTTGGGCCTTATACTTACCTCATTCCATAAGGAAATACACTGAGATGGGGGCAGTGTAGGAGAATGGTGTGAACTTTAGGGCTGAACACTCCAAGGCACACCTCGATGCCTGTCACTGGCTGCAGGGTGGGGGGGGGTGGAATGGCATGAGCATTACAGTCAATGATCCCAAGTCACACCCCTGACACCTGTCAGTCTCTACAGGGTGGGGTGTTACAGTTGAAAACTCTGACGCCATAGGCATTTGTTAGTATTTTTACTCCAAATTTTCAACATGGGCTTTTTGTGTCCCCCACCTCATGAAGAGCGGCACTATCAGTTTGTTAGCTGAAAAGTGGTTTTGCACAGCGACTATGCCATTTGGTGCCATAGGCATGAAAACACATTTTGGGCAGGATGTGAAAAATGGCAACTGCATTGTTCATGAGGAGGTGTAAAAAAATGGCATCGGTGAACATCTGGAATGAAAATACAAAAATTGAAGTCATGAGCATGCATAGAAACTACGCAACACATGTCTGTAACCCAATTATTTTGGGGGGTTTTTAACCACATTTTCAATATAGGCATTTTGGGACCTCCCCTTATGAACAGTGGCACTGTGATTTTGTCAATCTGTCCCAAAAGTTGATTTCCCACAGCGACCACGCCATTGTGTGCCACAGGTGCGAAAACACATTTTGGGCAGGATATGAAAAATGGCAGCTATACTGTTCATAAGGAGGTGTGAAAAAATGCCAGTGTTGAAAATCTGGTATGAAAATATTGCAAATTTGCGAAGTTACAGGGGTGCGTGGAAACTGCGCAACGAATGCTTGTAACACAGTCATTTTATGGACTTTCATCACCAAATTTTCAACATAGGCATTTTAGGACCTCTGCTCATGAACAGTGTCAGTCATTTTCTTAATCTGTCCCTAAAACTGATTTCCCACAGCGACCATGCTGTTCTGCGCTGGAAGTGCGAAAACACATTTTGGCCAGGATATGTAAAATGACAGCTGTACTGTTCAAAAGGAGGTGTGGAAAAATGCCAATGTTGAAAATTTGGAGTGACAATTTTACAGATTCACGAAGTTACGAGCGTGAGTGAAAACTGTACAATGCACGCTCGTAAAACAGTCATTTTGGGATTTTTTTCACCAAATTTGCAACATAGGCTTTTTGAGAGCCCACCTCATGAACAGTGGCACTGTCGTTTTGTTAATCGGTCCCGAAAGGTGATTCCACGCAGTGACCACAAAATCACCTTTCAGGATGGAATAATGCCATGACAGTGACTGAACTCATGAGGAGGGATCCCAATAACCCCATGTTGAAAATTTGGTGCAAAAATTCCCAAAAATGCCCGAGATATGCACCAAAGTTGAAAAAACCCTATTTATGCCATTATACAGCTTACCGGCATTTCTTCACTTCGCGGTCAGCTTTGAAGAGTGCAGACGTGTTCCCGGTCCACCGAAGATCGTTGCACCGGGCTCCAGAGGTACATATGGGGTGATGGGGGTGTGGGGAGGCAGGGTACACAGATGGTGGGTGCAGGTTGGAGGAGGAGGCAGGAGAGACCGCGAGGGGCCATTTTCTTGTTTTACAGGGAAAAAAAAAAGACAACGAGGGTCGGTTTTCTTTTTTTGCAGGTGTTGCTTGGTACACTGGGGTGGGCTCCCAGTGTACCACCTGCATTACGGGGAAGGGGACCACAGCCGATGGGGTTTGGGCCCCCCGTTGGCTCAGAAACAGGTGGGGGGGCGCATGATGCCAAAGGAGATTGGGCACCCGCCGGCACACAGCACAAATCAGGGTTGGGATATTATGCCGACGGGAGGCCTCGCCGCAAATTGAATCGGGCAGAGGGGACTGAAGCTGATGGGGATTGGGCCCCCTGTTGGCAAAGAAAGACTGTTGGGGGGCACATGATGCTGAGGGGGATTGGGCATGCCCTCGGCACACAATTGGGATGGGAGAGGGGCATTATGCCTACAGGGAGTGGGCTCCCCCGTCGGCAAATGAAGTGGGTCAGGGCATGCCGACAGGGGGATTGGGCACCCCTGAAGTCAGCGGCGGCAGTCAGTGCCGCCATGTTTGGTGAAAAACTTCACCAGCAAAGACACGTTGGGAGGTGTGTTATTATGCTGCTGCATGACAAGCTTGCCTGTCATTGCAGTGGCACTTTTGTTAGATCTGGTGGCCACTTTACGTACCGCTGGTGTCTGCACCTGCATGTTGGCTTATTGGGGAATGAGGGACGCACCAACTGATGCATGCCCTGCATTCACCAACAGTGACTGCACCTCCAAATCTGCTAGACTACTCATCTGTACATTTGACAATTCAAGATGGCGACCATGCTGGGTCAGCTGTTGGACGCTCCTTAGAATCTATTAGAGTTTTTTAGAGTTTTCTTTTAATTTTTATGTTTATTTTAGTTATTTTAACTGTTTTAAACTAACCGTTTGTGTTATCGTGCCGCCGTGTCCTGGAATTACTGGTCTGTGGATTATTTCAGGATTGTCGAGTATCTTGTAACGCGACATATTTTGCTGCCCGAGGGGCTGTGTGGGTGATTGTTTGGTGGACATCAGTTTCCTTTTTGCCCAAACAACCTGTTTTTAAGCCGCCAAGTGATTCGTGGATTATCTGGGATTCTGTGTCATGAATCAGTTGCTGCTCGAGGGAGTGTGTTGGCGTTTGCTTGATGGACATTATTTTCTCTCTTATCGAGCAGCCTGTGACACTGACTGCGGAATAAGGAACAAGGAAAATTAGTGGGTGCATTTTTGAATCACCTTGGAGTCGAGTAGTGGTGGTGAGGAAGTGTTTCGGTTGGTGCTCAGTTTTGCAAGCGCTCAGTGACTGCCTGTAAGGAAATAAAGTGCTTGTTCAGTCTGCCCTCCAAAGATTCTATGTTCTCTGCTGAGGGGAATTCATGGGCTGGAGTTTGATGGATTTTGGAGCTGACTATACGGATTCAAAGGAATTTTATACGAACTTGATGTGTCCTGGATCTGTGAGCAGCAAAGATAGTGTGCAGTGAAGTTCAGGAGTAGTGCTGTGCTTTATTGAGGGCGGGGGGGGCCCTCCCTCCTTGTGCCTGGGCCCCGGACTGTGAGGAATTGCACGGGTGGGGTGAATTGCGAGGGCTATGGAAGAATTGTGAGCCCTTGGATTTATATTTGATTAGGTGACTTCCCTGCTCCTTTTTTGTCCACCTTTTGAAGTTTGGGCAATTGACTGTCTGTGACTGGTGGAATATTGTTGCTTAAATTTGCCTCTTCGTCCTCTGGCTTTTACTGGGTGTTTTCTCTGTGGAGATTTACTGCCCCACGGGGGGCTTGGTGTTGTTACCCAGCTGGGAAGTCAGCTGGGGTATCTTGCTCCCTTAGACCCTTGGATACGGCTGCAATCGTGGCCTTTCTCGGGATCTTTTGGTGTTGAGTTGTTTTTCTCCTGTGAGCTCCCAGCAGTAAGTCCAGGGGTTGTTACGAAGGAGTTTTTTCCTTTCCAGCAATTGGCAACACTGTATCCCATTTCAGCCTTTGGACTTCTGGTGGTTCTTGGTTTTGACTGTATTTAATTCTGGGCCTGGATTAAAAGAGACTGTGGACTTCCACCTTTTTTGTGGACTATTTCGTTTTTCTGCCTGGACGATGGGGTGGTGAGAGGACCCTGCATCCACATATTTTATTTATTTATTTTTATTTTGTTGAAAGTTATAGTTCCTTTCCTGGTCAGTGAAGAAGATTGTAATTTTCCTTCTCACCGTTTGTGAGAGACCTGGGGGGGGAGTGGTTTATAATTTTATTTCTCCCTCACTTGGACTGGAAAAATTCTGTTTTGTTTTTTATTTGTTGTTATATTATTTTAATTTGGTTAACTGTTTGGCAGTGAGAGTGCCTTTCTATCCTCTTTCCCCAGTGGTGAGAGGACTGGGGGAGAAATTATTCATTGTTTCTTGTTATATTATGTGTTGGGCTAGGGGGTGAGAGTCCCTAAGCTTTGTTTGTTGTTTATTTGTCTTGTGGGTTATTTTGTACTAAGGGGGGGTTGTCAGGGCTCTAATTTCAGGCTCTGAATTGATGTTAGCTAACCTGGGAGTTGGGTGGGGTTTTTAAACCATTTTTTGTTTTTAAGGGGGTATTATTAGTTTGTTAGTTTTGTTTTAGGTTTTGTTTATTGTATTTTGCAGTTTAGTTTACAGCATGTGTTGGTCTTCAGCCCCCACAGTTGTGCGCTACTCATCCTCCTCTCTTCGTGCACTCTTCCCCCTCTTCAGTTTGAGATCTACCAGCATTGTAGACCGCTGGGTATTGTGCGTAGGAGGGGGAGAAGGGTGTGGGGTTGCAAACAGGGGAGGATGATCGAGGGGGGTCATCATATTGGGGTGGTTAATACCAGAAGGCGCCCTGGGGTGGAAATGGAATCCAGATCGGTTCTCCACGTCTGGTGCCTATACAACAAGTACCACCATTATGGTGGGCAGATGGCCCAGTAGCTCATGAGGTTCGGCCCAACTGGCTGTGGCAGTAAATGCCAGGTCCATTAAAACAAGACCGCAATTATTGCTGATCTTGTTGGTACGGTGGACCTGGCTTGTATTACCAAGGCCTGGTTGGATGATAATTGGGCCCCATTTTGGAGGCTATGACTCCAGCAGGGTACTAAATTGTTACCCAAGATTCAGGTCTTGGGGGAGGGTTCAGGTCTGTTTCAAGACCAACTCAGCCTCCACGGAGGTACTAGTGGGAGGGTTGAGTCCTTTGAGTGTATAGTTGTAGCAGGTGTAGGCATTTGAATCACCCTCATTTACCGTCCACCCAGTGATGAGAAGCGATTCCTTCAGGAAGTGGCGGACTTCATCGTCGATATGGCGTCCGAGTTGCCCAGATTGATGGTTCTGGGCGACTTCAATGTCTGGGTCGACAACAAACTTGCGCAATTTGGTCAACACTTCCTCCAGTTAATGACAATGCTGGGCCTTATACAGGTGGTTTCCTCTGCTACACATAAATGTGGACAGTCTTTGGACCTAAACTTCCTTCTAGGGGTCAAGGCATCTGATGTGGGGGTGGAACCCATCGGGTGGTCAGATCATTACACCGTGGGGTTTAGTTTTTGCTCCCCTTCTAGAAGGCCTGCCCCTACACAGTTGGTTAGGTACCGCTCTTTGCGAGATATAGATCTCCAAGGCCTTGCAGCAGCGCTTGACCCCTCGTCTACCGTGTTAGCAAGCAGTGATCCAGAGACCCTCATGTTGGCCTATAACACAGCCATTGTGGGGGCTCTGGATTTCATTGCTCCAGTTCGTGTTTGCCCCCTCTCCCTTCGCCCCAAGTCCCCTTGGTTTGATGGGACGTTGAGGGAGATGCGGAGACAGGGGCGAAGGTTAGAGCATTGCTGGCGAAAGTCCGCCCTTGATGCCAACCACCTTAGATTGATGGATCATTATTTGGTCTATCAATCTGCAATCACCTGTAAGAAGGCAGAGTTCCTGTCCAGGGAGATTGCGGTTGCTCGGAATCGACCAGCTCAGCTGTTCTGAACTGTGGACAGACTGTGCAGCCCAGCCTGTGTGCAAGTTCAGAAAGTCTTTTCGCAATTGGAGTGCGATGAGCTTGCTCGGTTCTTCATAAATAAGGTGGCCGACATTAGGGCCGAGCTGCTGCCATTACGTTCTATGGGGGTTGCCGTGAACTGAAGTGAGATTACAGTGCCTCGGTTTTCCTGGAGTTCCTTCAGTCAGCTGGAGTTCATTGATGTCATGAGGATCATCCAGCACATGCTCCCTACATGCTGTAGTTTGGACCCTGGACCAACCTCCCTAATTTTGGGTTGTATTGACATCATTGGTCCAATCCTTATGCAGATAGTCAGGTGCTCCCTGGAATCTGGTGAGTTTCCCAGCTCCCTGAAAGAGGCGGTGGTGACACCCCTCTTGAAGAAAGCTACCGCAGACCCTGACTGTCTTAAAAACTACAGACCCATCTCTAACCTTCCCTTTGTTGGGAAGGTGATTGAGAAAGTAGTGGCTGCACAACTGGAAGACCATTTGACCATCCATGACGTCTATGAACCCCTCCAGTCCAGTTTTCGTAAAAGACATAGTACTGAGACAACGCTGGTTCGGGTGCTCAATGATCTCTTGATGGCTAGAGATCGGAAGAGTCGTTCCATTTTGATTCCCCTCGACCTTTCTTCAGCTTTTGACACCGTAGATCACATTGTGTTGATAGAACGCCTGAGGCTGTTTTGTGGACTATCTGGAACTGTCTTAAGATGGTTCACATCATTCCTCACTGGGAGATCAAAAAAAGTTGTGTCCAGGGTCTTTTCCTCGGATTCAATGGCTTTGTCATGTGGGATCCCTCAGGGCTCAGTACTATCACCCATGTTATTTGCGGTGTATATGCTACCCATCGGAGACATTGTAAGGAGGTATGGGCTAAGGTTTCACTGTTATGCAGATGATACCCAGCTCTACCTTTCTTTTGACCCCCGACCAGTAGGGAGCTCTCTCGGTCTTTAATAGCTGTCTAAAAGAAATCCAGGAGTGGATGAATTCTAGCTGGCTGAGGTTGAAACATAGAACATAGAAACATAGAAACATAGACTTTGACAGCAGATAAGGACCACTTGGCCCACCCAGTCTGCCCATTTCCCTACCTACTGGATAAGCTGCAGATTCTAGTTAACCAACAGCCTACTTCCTGCAACCCACCACTATAATTGCCATGTGTCTGTCCCATGCATGTTTGAATTCCCCCACTGTTTTAGACCCAATGACCTCCTCAGGAAGACTGTTCCATGTATCCACCACTCTCTCCGTGAAAAAAAAATTCCTCACATTACCCCTCAGCCGTCCTCCCTCTATCTTTAAATTGTGCCCCCTTGTTCTTACACATCTCTTTTTCTGAAAGATGCTACCCTCGTGGACTTTGTTGATACTGAGGTACTGGTTGTGGACCCAGGTCGACAGATAGGGGGGTCAGGTGTTGATGTGTCTTCCGGAATTTTTCTTGGAGGCGTTTCTCTCCCGACTTCTGAACGGGTGCGGAACCTGGGGGTAGTTCTTGATGACGGGCTGACTCTGCATTCGCAGGTGTCGGCAGTCGTCAAGACTTCCTTTTACCATCTTAGGAACATCGCCAGGATTCGGCATCTTGTTCCATCTACCGACCTGCCAACGTTAGTCCATGCCTTCGTGTCCTCGCACTTGGATTATTGCAACTCCCTTTATCTAGGGCATTCTGGGTTGAAATCTGCCACCTGCAGCTAGTGCAGAATGCTGCAGCCCGGCTTTTGACAGGTTCTAGTAGATCCTGTCACATTACTCTGGTGCTGCACGAACTGCACTGGCTGCCAATTCGGGGCGGATCACCTTTAAAGTCGGACTGCTGACTTTCAAAGCTCTACACGATCTGGGCCCAGTCTATCTGAAAGAACTTCTGGTCCCTTATCACCCTAATCGATCTTTCCACTCGGCCGATGAGGGGTTACTAGAGGTTCCAAGGGTGAATTTGAAATCTTCAGGTGCTCGGGCTTTTGCGTATGTGGCCCCCACCCTTTGGAACTCTCTACCCCATCGGTTGAGGGAGTGCACATCTGTGGAGGGCTTCAAGAGAGGTTTGAAGACTTTTTTTATGGGAAACTGCATTTTTAGAATATTGATTGAAATGACTGTTTGATCCAGCTGTATTTTTTAATGATTTTATTGTTTTGATCTGTTATTTATGTACGGCACCTTGGCAATTGAAAGGTGCCTTATAAATAAAATTATTATTATTACTACTGCAATATGTTGGCTGTCACACAAGCACGAGCCAACATAAAAATGGTTATGGATTAAATGAAAATTTCAATTGAAACCTTTTTTAAACAATAGGAAATTACTTAGTTTTCAGTATGTATTTGTACACTGATATATATATATATATATATATATATATATATACTATATATATATATATATATATATATTACACTGATACTATATATATATATATATATATATATATATATATATATTACACTGATATATATATATATATATATATATATATATATATTATGGTAGCACAGTAGTGCTACCATAGTTAGGGTTGAGGAGCCATTTACATGTTTTGATCTGTTATTTATGTACGGCACCTTGGCAATTGAAAGGCGCCTTATAAATAAAATTATTATTATTACTACTGCAATATGTTGGCTGTCACACAAGCATGAGCCAACATAAAAATGGTTATGGATTAAACGAAAAATTTCAATTGAAACCTTTTTTTAAACAATAGGAAATTACTTGTAAATAAATTACATATTTAACGAGATGGTCATTCACTTAGTTTTCAGTATGTATTTGTACACTGATACATATATATATATATTACACTGATACATATATATATATATATATTACACTGATATATATATATATATATATATTATGGTAGCACAGTAGTGCTACCATAGTTAGGGTTGAGGAGCCATTTACATGTTAAACCTAAAATTTTGCACTTTAATAACTTTGCAACTGTTCAACGGATTTGCCTGAAATTTGGAATACACAATCAAGAACCATACATCTTGGGATCTGCCAGCTTTCATACTGTTTGGATATACGGCTGCGGAGTTATTAAGCGTGATCTGCACACGAGTTTACGATTTTTTTGGAATTCTTTGCTCGTCCCTACAGGTCACACGGTTTGCGCGACCAGTCCGAAAACTTCAAGGAATGTGCAGCTGGGGTCCCTGATGTGCCTTTTGAAGATTTCATGAATAAATATTAAACGGTTCAAAAGTTATTCAAAAAACAATTTCCCATTATAAGTCAATGGGAAAAGTTAACAAAAAGTTTGACAGTGTCGCAAATGCACTTTTTAGTGTCGCAAATGGCCCTAGTAGTGTCACAAATCTGCCATTTTGTTTTCAGTTAGTGATCAGAAAAAATGCTTGGCATTTAAATGTGGGACCCTCTAGCAACACAATTATTTTTGTGTTTACCTAGTCGGACCCTGAGGATGCTAGGCATGTCTTTATTTTGAGGTTAAACACCGTAGAAATATGTTTTTTCAATTTCTGGAAAAAGTAGTGTCGCACTCACGAAAGTGTCGCAAATGCTTGCGAAAGCTGTCGCAAATCACGACACTACTTTTTAAGACTATGGCCAAAATGACAGCAGTTCTTTGCCAACCTGCTGCAAATAAACGGTTTGGTCGTTTGGGCTGAAATTTGGAAGGAAGGCAGCCAACATCTCACAGATGTGCCTTTTGGTGGTTTGGTGACAAAATATTGAATGGATGCAAAGTTACGGTACTCCAAAGTTGACACTTTTTCCCATAGACTAACATTGCGGCATCCGCTGCATGACAGGAATTATTTGCCACCCCGCTGCAAAATAGCGGTTTGCTCTTCTACACTGAAATTTGGAGGGAAGAAAGCCAACATCCCACAGATGTGCCTTTTGGTGGTTTGGTGAAAAAATATTACAGGGCGGCAAAGTTATGGCACTCCGAACTTCTCTTTTTTTCCCATAGGATAACATTACGGCGTTCACCGTGCCTTTCAAGGCCTGTATCTCGGAAACGGTGTGAGATACGGACTTTTTGTCAGAAAAATGCTTAGCCCCCTAGCAGGGGCTAAGTACAAAACTAGCCAGGAAAGTCATAAATCATAGGATTTTTACATTTTTTTCTACGAAGACAAGCGAATAATAGTGATCGAGAAGGGCACACTACAGCTGGGAAAAGACATGAATTCAATGATTCACTACACGGAGGCCCTCCAACAGAAATGTAAAAATCTGGAAGCAAGATCGAGACGGGACACTTTACGTCTAACTGAGCTGCCTGAAGGGTCGGAAACAGATCAGATGTCCACTTCTTGACTTATCTTCTGAAAGATATGCTCTCTCTGCCTGGCACACTGGATTTTCATATTCAGTGAGCCCATCGAACCCTCATTCCAAAGTCAACAGACCCAAAGGCCCTGTCTTAATGGAATTCTCCTCATATCGAGATAAAGAGGAGATTTTGTGGTGGCCTGGCAGCAAAAAGAAGTGCATTATAATGGTGCACGCCTATACTTTGACCAGGACTACCCCACTGATGTGCAGCATAAATGGCTACAATACCTAGATGCAATTAAGGCACTTCACATAAAGGGGATTACATTTTAAACTCCCTACCCTACCAGAATACGTATCTTTTGGGGTGACGGCGTACAGCTATATCATACCCCCGCTGATGCTGTGGCTGCCCTCCGGGATCACGGAATAAGTGTTGACAACCATCACCTCCCAACCTAGAGAACAAAAATCAATTGTGCTGGGGGTGCTGGAATAGATGGAGCCACCAAAATGTAAAGGAGTCAGGCCTACGAGTAGCACAGAGCACCATGGGGGACAGCCGCAATCTATGCCAACAGTTTTAGCACACCACTTCGAGAGTTACTGCTAGAAATAAAGACACTTGAACTCTAGTCCTACTAGAGAGCTGCCTGTGAATCTCATCTGGTGATCTGTTTTTTCTTCTGGGACTTGCCTGCCACCCGATTCCTTGATTTCCACCCACATTCTTTCTGGCGTCCTGCAACTTGTCACAAACCCCCACCCTTGGTAGTAGTAGTAGTAGTAGTAGTAGTAATCATTTTTATTCATAAGAAGTATATGAAAAGGATAGGTGGTACAAGCTCCATTGAGCTAAGGCTCATTTCCAAGGAGGTCCTATTTTTACATACAGTACATAATATTGCACATATAAGTTATAATAAGTACAATACATACAAAATTTAACCCTTGGAGCAGTGGGTATTACTTCCGAGGGGAAATCACCAAACAAGTGGCTCAGAGCGGCTTCCCTCTCAAATGAAGAATTTCGCTGACTTCAGAACTTTTCCCTGCTTCAGTGACTGCTGTACAGTAGGAGGGCTGCTGGCCGCTTTGTTAAGCTTCCCATATCAAAGTGCTTGGACACTTGCAAACTTTGCTTATACCATTGGGGCTGGACTTCTTGGGGGGTGGAATATTTAATTGAGCAAGGGATTAAAGAAATGAAACATTGCAGGGGGGAGCAGCAACTTACTCCAGTTTGGGCACCTCAACTGCATATACAGTATGGACACCAGCATGTGATGAAACTTGGGTTACAGTGCAGTGAATATATGGTGATTTATGGCAGTAATCATGGCACTATCTTTAATTTCATATACATACACCCACATGATTTCAACCACTAGGAGATTCACTCAAAATGTCTGCACCAGGTAGCCACACCAGGGTGGGATTCTAGCTGAGGGGACTGCTCTAACCGGGGGCAACTCAGGCAGGTCTGGGGGGGTCGGGCAGGAGCCCGCACTTTGCCTCTTCATCTGAGTGGGGAATTGGCACTTTGGGCTTTCCTCTCTCTTTGCATTGGACCACGGGCCTTCACTCTAATGTTATTATATGTCACTCCTAAGTACTCTTCTTTAAATACTGGCAAAAGGCAGCTCCAAAATGCATTAAAAACCTGCTCATGCGAAGAATGATGCCTGATGCGGACAGCTGTCCTGACCAATGAACTAGCCCATGATAAACCCAGAGAAGGGGCTGAGCCTAATTGTTTACTTTGACAGATTCCCCTGCCCAGTACTATATGGTGGGGTTAGGCAGCAATGAGATCAGTAGTTCGACAGGAGGTCCCTTGCTGGGCAAGGGGTTACACAATGTGGCCCCTTAACTTATTTCATACAACACTGCTGGGGTTGCTCCCACCATTAGAGGCTTTGGGTCCAGTTTGGGAAAATGGAGGGACAAGGATATGAACTCTCCATCCTCAAAAATGTTGTACCCATAATTAGGAGTTTCAAGGGCCCTGCGATGGATTACTTCTATCTGGCCCCGGGAGGGGAGAGGAGAAAGATACCCATTGTTTACTCTACATATATTACTGTGTTTTTTTTCCTTCCTTTTCACATTCCAAATTTTCAGTTCTAATTGACTCTTCTATAATTGAAACATAGAAACGTGGAGCTGGATTAACAAAACTTTCTGAAGGTGCAAACCCTTCCGTAAGTCCACAAAACTGTCATAGCTAAGGAAAAAAAGGGGAGATTGCTCTGCGTGCTATTCACAAAAACCTTCGCAGCTGCAGAAAAAAATACTACAGACTCTGGAAAAAAGTGCAGCTGAGGAAGTGCCTGAGGGAAAAAAAAGGTGTGAGATAAGTAAGGCACAGCCCCTCAAAGGCTATTCTCAGCCAGGTGTTTTCCGCAGTTGCAGAAAAAATGTTACACACATTGGAGTGAGATGTAATTCTCCCTCAGCAAACTTCAGTAGTGCCCCAACAATTGAAATCAATTATGGTGGAGGTGAGACACAGGTAATAGCATCCCAGTGGGTACAGCAGTGGCTGCTGTTACAGCAGCAATAGCATGCAGTTCCATGAAATGGCAACAGGCAACAACCACCAGACCCAGTGCAGCCCATGACGGAGCCCCACAGGCAGTAGAGCCTGACCAGCCTGCAGCGACTGCTACCGCTGTAGGCAACAGGAACACCCCAGGGAGGGACAACCAGCAGTGAGATTTGGCCACTGTGGTGCCAAGGTAGTACTGGTACCTGTGGTGCTGCAGTGGTCCCAGTTCAGGGACTGGTTGCTGGTGTCTTTGTGGGTGCTTTTAGTTTCTTGCTATGGCAGCAATGTTAAAGTCTGCTACCCCAGCTAATTGTTCAGTGTTGCTGTGCCTCCTAAGCAGTGTTCCACAGCTGCGGATATGCAGTTGCAGATTCGCAGCACTTGAGCAATTTCCGCAGCTGCTGAAGTACCGCACCTGCAGCACTTTTTGTGGACAGCCGCAGCTGCGGCGGTTTTCTTTGTGAATACCGCGCAACTGCATTTCCGCAGTGCTGCAGGCCTCTTTCCTGCAGCTGCGGGAGTTTTGGCTTTCTTTGAGAATCCTGCCCCTAGACTTTGATGACAGATAAGGACTGCTTGGCCCACCCAGTCTGCCCATTTCCCTACCTATTGGATAAGCTGCAGATCCTAGTTAACCAACAGCCTACTTCTTTCTAACCCCCACCAGAATTACCTTATGTCTGTCCCATGCATTCTTGAATTCCTCCACTGTTACCGACCAAACAACCTCCTCAGAAAGGCCGTTCCATGCATCCACCACCCTCTCTGTGAAAAAATACTTCCTCACATTGCCCCTGAGCCGTCCCCCCTTTATCTTCAAATTGTGCCCCCTTGTTCTTGCACACCTCTTTTTCTGAAAGATGCTACCCTCTTGGACTTTGTTGATTCCCTTGAGGTACTTGAAAGTTTCTATCATGTCCCCCCTCTCCCTCCTTTCCTCAAGGGTATACATATTAAACTCTTTTAGTCTGTCTTTATATGGCTTCTGGTACAGTCCCTGCACCATTTTAGTTGCCCTCCTCTGGACTGCCTCCATCCTGTCTATGTCCTTGTGGAAATGGGGTCTCCAGAACTGGACGCAGTACTCCAGATGGGGTCTCACCAACTGTCTGTACAGAGGGATAACAACTTCCTGTTTTCAACTGGTGATGCCTCTTCCTATACATCCCAGTATCCCCCCAGCCCTCCTTACTGCCTTCTCACATTGCTTGCTTACCTTTAGATCATCTGATATGACTACCCCCAGGTCCCTTTCCATTTTTGTTGTTGCTAGTACCTCCCTCCCAATTGTGTACTCTTCCCTTGGGTTTTTGTTTCCCAGGAGCATTACTTTGCACTTCTTTGCATTGAATCTAAGCTGCCATACTTTTGACCATTCCTCCAACCTTGCCAAGTCCCTTCTCATCCTTTCTACACACCCCTCCTTGTGCATCAGCCCTGTTGCAGATCTTTGTGTTGTGTGGTCGCAGATTCTCTTTACTGTCTATACTTTACCTTAAATTTTATATACTCAATAACCACACCCAATGGTTATTTCAATAAACTCAGTTTATTGTCTGTACACACATGTGTGGGAGCCTCGGCTAAAGGCAAGAGCTCCTCGATTATTGTTCACAGAGGCTTATATACCTTTTTTAGTTTTACAGTCTAACAGTGATCTTATGCTTAACAACAGCTTTTTCTTATCTTTAGCAAAAACCTTAGATTTAGCACTTTCCGTATAAGGAGTTGTTTTTTTTTTATACTTACTATGTGTCTCCCCTTTATCTTAGTTACAACCAGCTGTATTTCACTTTATTTAATTTTTCAAGGTTTTCTTATCTTAGTCAAACAACCTCCTTTGTTTTAGTTAGCACAGAACTGCACATTCATTATGGCTGTTTTACAAAGCAGATAGTTTTAAAGCATATGAAGGCAACATGGCTATATGGCTATAACAAAACAGATAGTTTTAGAGCATATGAGAAGCAACATATCTATATGGCTATAATCACATATAACAGTTATAAGCTCTGGTACAATAAGCTTTAGAACATAAAGGTATTATACTTTAGGATATATAAAATTCCACCACACTCTCCCTTTGATACTCTGTATCAACTAACCACCCTTTTTATTTATATGATTTAAAACTGTTTTTAGCATACAGATAGTTAAGGCATGGAGTTACAGATGGAACACAGTGGTGAGTTTATAAAACATAATACAGAATTGAAGGATGTCAACACCACAATTGAAATGTGTGAGAAAAATGCTAACACGTGACACCACATATAACATAACAATTTTGTTGATGAAAAAGAGTTTATGGAATTCACTTTGAGAGTGAATAAGGTAGATGCTACCTTGTGTTGAGGTGGCACACCCTTGGAGCTTGATTGAAGAATCTATTGATAATGTCTCTTGACAGATAAGTCCTTATAAAACATAACAGTCCATGAAATTAACAGTTTATAAGTTCATATAAGTATCCACAGGTTGATGTAGTTATAGTACAGATGAAATGTCATTTGCAGAATGGTGGTAACCCCACAAGGCATATGGGGCAATGCAGACAGTAATTTAAAAAACAAAACACCAGCATAGTAGAAAAGTCAGTGTTCATTTTGTGGCTAGCTGCTGGATGGCTGAGTGGTAGACACACTGGCCAGGGTGCATTGAGTCCTTAATGGGATAGCCACACACACACACACACACATACTGGCATGGCATTTGTTTTGTAGTGTTGATTACACCCCAGCATAAAGATTAACAGTCCATAAAAGGTAACAATTGACAATAAACCATTAAGAACACAGTCCATATTAGAGCAATAGGGTTGTAGAAAGTACCAGCCATGTCTGGAACAAGCGCAGTGAAGAAAATGGATGTATTGCTTGAAGGTCAATTGAAGCAGAATCTTCGCTGGAGTTAGGGGAGGCCCTTCCCAGACTTAACTTCATAGTAAGCAGAAACAATAAGCTTGATTGCAGAGTCTGAACTGACTGGACCTTTTTCAGTTGATTTAAAGTTTTACAAATAGGTGTAATTTTGCTGAAAACATTACACTTGCAGAGGTAGTAATAACTGGATTTATGCAATAGTCCTTATAAGAAACTAGTCAGGCACAAAGATGGTGATAACATCAAAACTGTGGCAGTTGTTTTTTTTTTTATGGAAAAAGATGAAGGTCTTGGCAACTTAGATGAAAGTATTACTGCTGTTGAACGTGAAGATCTTATGTGTGCCACACCTTGGAAACCTGCAAACTTGCAAAGTGTGTTAGACACTGAGTTAAAAACACATAAATAACAATCTTTTAAACCATTTACTTTTTGTTTTGTAAAGAGTGGTGTGACAGAGCCTAAATTCTGGCAATTAGAAAGAGAAAAATAAAAAATGGGACATTGGCGCACCTGGGGTGCAGGCCAAGTTTAGTTATACCATTTGACTATCTGTAAATTATGACAATGTTATGGTTACCTCCTGCTTTTAAATCACAGAAGCAGTTATGACAGTGATGAACATTATTTCCCTGTCTGTTGCAAGCAGGCCTGAGTTATAAAATTTTGTAATGTTACAATACATAGATACATAAACAGTGTCGGCAGATAAGGGCCTATGGCCCACTTAGTCTACCCATTTGAGCTTGTAAGTTTAGTTTGTTTTTCTACAAGTCTGTTTTTCCTTACCCCTGACCTCTAGAATTTCTTTATGTCTATTTTATGCATTCTTAAATCCCGTGATTGTTTTAACCCCCACCACTTTCTCTGGCAGGGTGTTTCACTTGTCCACCACCCGTTCTGTGAAGAAATTTTTTTTTATGTTTTTTTTGAATTGTCCTTCCTCCAACTTTATTTTATGCCCTCTAGTCCTGGAACATTTTTTTTTGCTTAAAATAGTGTTTTTTGCACTCTGTTTTTCCTGTAAGATACTTGTATGTCTCTTATGATATTTTCTCTCCTCCTCTTCTCCAGGGAGTACATGTTTAGTTTTTTAACTTGTCTTTATAGGACTTGTGATGCATTTTATTTGTGCACCATTTTTACCCTTGTACTCCCTTTAGACCCATTACCCCCTCTTTCTCAGTAAAGACTGAGTAGAAACACCTGTTCAACATGTCAGCTTCACTGTTGTCATTTTTTACGTGACTCTCATTTTCCCCTTTAGTCTCACTGTCCCTTTTTTGTCTTTTTTTTTTGCTACCTCTTTGGAAAACCATAATGGTCTCCTCTTTTTTTTTGCTAACCTGCTTAATGCAGTTACGCTTAAACATATTGTTCATAACAATATGCCTTTATACAATGCAATCAGTGGGACAAATACATATGTTGTTGGTCTATGCCAATTTAATAACAGTGCCTATTGCACCTGTGACACGTGAAAGGTCTACTTTTTTTTTTTACCCTGTATAGTGACATACTTTAAAGTACTGAGGAGATAAGGCTTGAAGCATAGGTTTGGAGTACAATGTAAATTGTGCATATTATAATTGTTAAAATTTAAAATGACAAAACCTGCATAGAGTGCACTTATTTTTTAGGGGTACCTGTGAGTAATAAGACAAACGGAGCATTAATTTTACTTTTGGTTTTGCTTTGGAACATATTGTAGGTTCAGCAATGCTGGTCCCAGTATTTAGGTTTGGTTATGAGCATTAAAAACATTATACATGTGGAGCACTTTTTGAACACACATGATACAGTGTAGCAAGATGTATATCAAAACATTATAACATAAACATGAAACATAAGCATGTTTGTAATAGAACAATTTTAGTATTGAGCATAATGCATAATGCATAAAATACATTTTAAACAACACATATAGACTGTAAACTTAGCTTAAAATCCAGAAATGTTAGAGTACTGTGAATTTACTGGTTGAAAAAAATGCATTTATTGCTGTAAGGCAATGACAAAAGTTGCTTTGCATTTGTTTTAATAGGATAAGAATGCTGAAAAGACAATTAAAAGAATGAATATGTGTGGACATACATACACAACTTTACTTTTCGTAACTGATTATTTGCTGAGGGCAGAAACCCTTGTACCAATAATAGGTGTGAGTTTAACTGTTTGCACTAGAAAAACAGAAGGGCTTGGGCTGGGTTATGCTGTTAAAATACCTTGGGTCTTTTTTAAAACCTGTAAATAAGAAACAATTATTGGCAAATACATATTTTTCTTATTTACCCCTTTAGGGGAACAGTGATGTACCTTGCAACCTTTGTGGGTATTACACTGGAAGGGATAGAGGAAGGGTAGCTTACCCCCTCTCCTCAAGCTTCTACTGGTGGAAGAGACAGCTCGAATACTGTAGTAATAAAAAGGTTAGCTGTGGATGGTGACATGATTTTCACCTACTACACTTTAAATTATAACAAGATAATATTACAATTAGTTTAGTAGGTTTTATACCTTACTATAAAGATGGGGAACTTTTTTTCTAGAAGAAAGAGAAGAAACACAGACAAACAACAAAACAAACACACACCAGTTTAAAAATAAAACAAGATTATTTTCATAGGATAAAGAAGCCAAGTGCCCTGTTCCTTTATCCTAAGCATGACAAAATGTCAGCTGAGTTTATAAAAATCCAGATTGATGGTAATACCGTCATGTACGTATCTTTTAGAATGCATTTCAAAAAGACAAAAAAAAAAAAAATGATTACACCATGGTCACACATAAAAACCAAAACCATTGTTTTTTAACTGTAGATGGTAGACTCTCAAAAACAGCTGTAATAGTCTTTTTTTTTTTAAAGCGTACTATATATATATAATAAAAATATGGGGAGATGATGAATAATTCTCCCCTTCCAGCTGGAGTATTGCCTGTGTTGGCTGCAAGTTAGAAGCCATGAGAGGAGAAGAAAAGTTTGTTCCTTTTTACTTAGAATACTAGTTTTGCAATAAAAGTCAAATTACATGGTTCACTCTTGGTGTGCTTTTATGAAAACATACATTTTGTGTGAAAAGTTGTGCTTTAGGCATGGAATACACATCAAGTTTGAACTGGTAGTAACATAAAATGTTGAAACACAAGAAGGTCAAATAACATGCAAAGGTCACAGTGTGCATGCAAGGGTCGTTCAAACCCAGTTATTTTTGTAGTGTCCTTGAACACTACTGATATTAAATATTTTTACAATAAAACTGCTGGCCAAGACAGTACACACACATACACATACACAAAAAGAAATACTTAACACAAAATAAGACTGACATTGTTTTACACCAATTTGCTGAGGTAATGCCCATAGCTTTATTAGAAAACTGTACGTGTTTTAGATATATGTGCTACCTCCCCCTGTCTTGTAACACTGACAATTTTTAAACCAACACATTTATACATATCGCCATGCCAAATCTTTCCAGAACAAAACACTTTTTAAACACATTTTAATAACTCCTTTCAACACCTTTAAAACACAGCACAACATACTATTTGTAAGTGAACACATCTAGTATAACATGGTTACACCTTCTGGCGCATAGCCAAAATATGGCACTCTGCCATTTTGCAAAAAGTTTTTGGTTTTAACTAGAAGTATGATAAAGCCATTTATAGCTGTTAACACATTACATTTTTACCTAGCAGTGGCTTGGCACGCTGCTTGCAAACTACAACTCTTTCTGCACATTGCAATTTATGACGTCATATCTCTTTACCTTCAACACCACCTGCTTTAACCAGCAACTACATACAAAAGTTCTTTAATGACCCTGTCTAGGCAGCACAAATGTTTTATTAAAAATAAAGCCAATTAAAACAGTCAGCTATGAGGCAAGGAAGCTTTTTTTCATTTTTTTTTTTTACTGTAACATGTTTTGCACTGAAGGCAGTCAATCCTATTTTGCAACCTTGACAACAGAACATAATTACAGAACACAGATATAAGCTACAAAATATGTACAAGAAAGACTGAGCATTACCTTGTTTAGTATACGTATTACAGAAATAAAACAGACAGACATAAAACAACTTTGAATAAAAAATTTAGACTTACCCGATGCCAAGGTATTTTTTTTTTTTTTTATATACACAAGTCTGAGTAAGAAAACTGACTGCAGGACCTTTATGATAATTTCCAAACACTGCAGCTATTAACTCTTTTAAATGTTTTCTTTTGCCATTTAGTAACCTGCCAAACCAAGTCTTTTTCAGAGCTCTGGGTTGCAGTTTAAAACAAAACAAAAAAATCTCTTAACAGTACTAGCTTGAGATCCATCTGGTAGAGGTCCCCATGTTTCCATTTTGGTCCCGCTTACTGGCGCCTATCTCTTATGCGAAGTGCCCACCTAACACTTCTCTTATTTGGACGTCCCCTGACGTCAAGTGCCAACCTAGCACTTTCGGTGCCACCCTAGCACCTAAGACAGTAAATGATGGCTGTCACCAATCCCTAGGCGTCACACAAGTGATGGGACTAAAACACAGGGGCACCCTTCCCCTGTGCCCGGGACTAGGTAGTCCGATCACGGCGCAACACGGAGAGGCGAAGCCATCCTGCCGACTACGCCAAAAAACTGTGGTCGCAGATTCTCTTTACTGTCTATACTTTACCTTAAATTCTATATACTCAATAACCACACCCAATGGTTATTCCAATAAACTCAGTTTATTGTCTGTACACACATGTGTGGGAGCCTCGGCTAAAGGCAAGAGCTCCTCGATTATTGTTCACAGAGGCTTATATACCTTTTTTAGTTTCACAGTCTAACAGTGATCTTATGCTTAACAACAGCTTTCCCTTATCTTTAGCAAAAACCTTAGATTTAGCACTTTCCGTATAAGGAGTTGTTTTTTTTATACTTACTATGTGTCTCCCCTTTATCTTAGTTACAACCAGCTGTATTTCACTTTATTTAATTTTTCAAGGTTTTCTTATCTTAGTCAAACAACCTCCTTTGTTTTAGTTAGCACAAACTGCACATTCATTATATGGCTGTTTTACAAAGCAGATAGTTTTAAAGCATATAAAAGGCAACATGGCTATATGGCTATAACAAAACAAATAGTTTTAGAGCATATAAGCAACATATCTATATGGCTATAATCACATATAACAGTTATAAGCTCTGGTACAATAAGCTTTAGAACATAAAGGTATTATACTTTAGGATATATAAAAATTCCACCACAGTTGTCTGCAAAGAGGCATACATTTCCTTCCGGTCCCTCTGCAATGTCACTTATAAAGACATTAAAAGGGCGGTCCCAGTATTGAACCATGCAGTACCCCACTAGTAACCCCCCTTTCTTCGGAGTGGACTCAGTTTACTATTACCCTCTGTGTCCTGCTGTCCAGCCAATTTTTTATCCAGGCTGCCACCCTGGGACCCACTCCCAGGCTGGCTAACTTGTTTATTAATCTCTTGTGTGGGACTGTGTCAGATGCCTTGCTAAAGTCTAGGTAGGCCATGTCCACAGCCCCTCCCTGGTCTACTACTTTGGTCACCCAGTCAAAGAAGTCTATTAGACTTGTCTGACATGACCTTCCTGCTGTGAATCCATGCTGCCTTGGGTCTTGTGCCCCGCTGGCCTCTAGGTACTTAACAATTCTTTCTTTCAGAAGTGATTCCATCATTTTCCCTACCACTGAGGTTAAACTAATAGGTCTGTAGTTTCCTGCCTCTGCTTTGCTCCCACTTTTGTGAAGGGGAATCACATCCATCCTCCTCCAGTCTTCAGGTACCACACTATCCTCCCATGATTTGTTAAAAAGGGTGGTCAGTGGTGTGGTGTCACTAGTTGTCCCCTTAGTTCTTTTAGAATTCTGGGGTGAATTCCATCAGGTCCCATTGCTTTGTCCACCTTCAGTTTTACTCGGTTACTCGGTTTGTGGACAAAAGAAGGCCTAAGCCCATCGAGTTTGTCCTCCACACCTTGTGGATCATTATGCCCATCAGTTAACTTAATAACCATTTGTCAAGTTTATTTTTAAAGTTGTTTATTTGGTCACAATCTATAATATCTTGTGGCAAAGTGTTCCAGATCCTGGGTGTTCTAACTGTGAAATATTGCTTTTATTTGTTTTTGTCTGCTTAATTTCAATTTGTTTATTATGACATCTTGCCACAATTTTCCTAGACGTAAATGAAATTCCACATAGTTCCATTAGATATGGAGAATGGACAGTCTTAAGCAGCTGAAGAAGATCACCTCTTGTTCTTCTAAGACTAAGTGAATACAGTCCTGTTTTTTGAAGTCTAGTTTCATAGTCTAACAGGGCAAGATGTGGTACATGTTTTGTTGCCCTCACGGAACTGCTCTATTCTAGATATATTGGAGATCAAATAGGGACTCCAAAAGGTGATCCAAAATCAGTGTATGGCCTGACATGAGATTTGTAAAGGGACATTATGCATTCCTCGATTTAGAGACAAACGTATTATTTATTCTTCAGAGAAGTGCATTGGCTTGATTAGCCAATTTATTACAATGGTCAGAAGATGACAATTTATTATTTACTAATATACCCAAATCTTTTTCTACAGTTGATTCTCTAATGATGATATTATTAAGAAAATATGTTTGTTTGGGTTTTTTTCTACCCATATGTAAAACTGCACATTTTGAGACATTGAAGAACATTTTGTTGGTATTTGCCCAGCATTCAGTAATAGCAAGATCAGTTTTTAGGTTGTTTCTATTAATCTCACCATCAACACATCCCCCAGGCTTAGAATCATCTCCGAATTTTGAGATTATATTATTTGATGAAATTGTTAGGTCACCAATAAAAATACTTAAAAGTGTCAGTCCCAGAACGGAACCCTGGAGGACACCACTTGACACCCTCCCTCTATCTGAAAGTTGCCCATTCACCCTAACCCTTTGGGATCTATTGTTCAACCAATTATGGACCCATGACACAATACTGAGACAGAATCCTAATTTGATGAGTTTATTTATTAAAATAGAATGTGATACTTTGTCTAAAGCTTTGCTGTAATCAAGTAAAATAACATCAACTGGAGTATTGGAATTTTAGAAGTTCTTTCAGAACCCTATCTTCTGTGAATGGACTAGTAGCGACCCCCCTGTCCAGAGTGCTTCTATTGACTGGATTAGGTACCTCCCCCTCCTCTTCTTTTTGTAAATACTGAGCAGAAGTATTCATTCAGTATCCCTGCTTTTTCACTGTCACCCTCCCCTTTATTAAGCCTCACTATCCCTCCCTTGGTCTTTCTTCACTCCCTAATGTACCTATAAAAGGTTTTATCCCCCTTTTTAACTGAGCTGGCTATCTTTTCCTTAGTTTGGGCCTTTGCTATTCTGACTGCCTTCCCCACTTCCTTCTGCTTTAACTGGTACAGTTCTCTGTCCTGCTCCTTCTGTTTCCTTGTACTTCCTGAATGCTATCTTTTTTCTTTAACCTTTGTCACCACCTCTTTTGAGAACCAAAGTGGTTTTTCCTTCATTTTGATTTGTTTATTTGCTTTACACAAAGGCTTCTTGCCTCTGTGATGGCAGTTTTGATGTTTCCCCATTGTTCCTCCACCCCTCCTTCTCGCCTATTTGCTAGTGCTTTTCTGAAGCACTCTCCCATTTTGTCAAAGTCAGCCTTCCTAAAGTCCAGCACCCTCACTTTTGTATGGCCTGACTCTACAGCTGTGTTTATCATGAACCACACTGTTTGGTGGTCACTTGTTCCCAGATGGCTACCCACTTCTAAATCTGAGATCCTCTGTCTGTCCCTGTTTGAGAGTATCAGGTCTAAGATTGCTCCCTCTCAAGTGGGTTCCAACACTAGCTGTCTCAGGCATGCCCCCTGTAGGGCATCGAGAATGACCCTGTTCTTGGATGTGGCTGCAGCAAAGGTGCTCCAGTTAACATCTGGCATATTCAGGTCCCCCATCAACATCTCCACTTTTTCTGCCATCCTAAGGATGCCTTCTATCATTTCCTTGTCCCTTTCCTCCCCCTGAGATGGGGGTCTATATACAACCCCCGTGTGGATTGTGGTGCCATTTCCTGTCTCCAGGGTGACCCACAGTGCCTCCTTTCCTCCCTGTTTACCCTTTAGTTCCATTGCTTTGATTCCTTCCCTTATGTAGAGAGCTACTCCTCTTCCTCTTCTACCCTCCCTGTCCCTCCTATGGATTGTGTACCCTGGTATGTTGACATCCCAGTCATGGTTCTCTGTGTACCATGTTTCTGTGACTGCCACAACATCCAGGCATCCCTCTTCCATCAAGGCCACTAGTTCACGGAGCTTGTTACTCAGACTATGGGTGTCGGTACTCATTGCCCTCCATTTTTTGATGGTCTTTCCCCTTTTAGCCCCATCCCTGTCCTTACTGCCTTTGCCTTTTTCTCCATTTACCCCTGCCCTTCTCCCAATCGACTTCTCTATTTTGGTATTTACCTCACTAACTACCCTGTTTTGTTGGGGTGGCCTGGGATTTTCCTGCTCCTTTTCAGTGCCCCCCCCCTTGGCTAGTTTAAATGCTTGCCAATGAAGCATTTAAACCTATCACCTAAGATCCTGGTTCCCCTCCTAGACAGATGTAGACCATCATGCCAGTATAGGACTGTATCCCTCCTGGTGGACCCCCAATCCCCAATGAAGCCAAAACCCTGAGCTCTGCACCAGTTTTTCAACCATTGATTAAATCCCATGGTGCAGAGCACCCTAGCCATACCTGTGCCATAGACAGGGGCACCTCCGAGAAGATTACCCTGCATGCTACTTGTCTAAGGTCCCTCCCCAACTCCACAAATTCCCCCTGCACTGCTCTGATCCCATTCCCAGCCAGGTCATTTGTTCCTAAGTGGACAATGATGTCCAGCTCCCTCCCGTGCAGCTGCTCCTGCGATCCTGAGGATTCACTCCCTGTCCCTCAAGCCATGGTGCCGGCAGGCACCATCTCCATCTCCCTCCTCCCCACTTCCCTAACAATTGAGTCCCCACCAGGAGTTGTTCCTTCCTCTGTGGGGTCCTTTGCCACCCTCCTGTGGGTCTCATTTATGGAGGTTCCCAGCATCCTCCTTGGTCTCCACTGCAGGTGCCTCCATAGAGGAATCACACTCTGCCAGAATGGTGTATGAATTGTGGAGAGGTACAACTGGAAGGATGCTCCTCTGTTCCACCACCGTCACCCTCCTTGAGCCCACCATGGTCCAACAGCTCCTCTTTCTTGGCAACCTCTGAGGCAGCGGCGGTGGCCCTGATGGTCCCTGAGTGGGAGAGATCCCCCAAATCCTGGCCAGCTCAGCCTGTAGACGAGCAACCTCCTCCCTCAGCCCAGAGAGGTGCCTACAGATGGAACAACACTGCACCCTCCAGAATGTCTCCCAGAAGATGCCAACCACAGCCACTGCATTGCACCACTCCCATCATGTCTTATTTGTGGCCCCTCGACTGTTGTTTTGTATGCTTACTCTTTCCTTTCTCTGTTTACTTTTTTTGTTTGTTTTTTCTCCCTACTTTCCTACTGCTTCTGTGCCCTTACAGCTCCTGCCCTTCCCGTTCTGGGACAGGAAGTTCATGTATTCCTCAGTAGTCTCCTTCTTACTTGCTCAGAGACAGACCTCCAGCAGCTAGGTGGTGAGGGACAGCTATTCTTTTCCTTCTAGGATGGTGAGTCTTTTGTGCCTCTGTGATCACTTCCTTCCTGCTCCCAAACAGGAAGTTCCTGTTGTCAGTCAAATCCAGTGCCTATAAAAGCAGAACTGGCTAACAGTGGGGGAGTGGAGGGAAGGGGGGTAGGGAGGGCTATATAGTCCCAGTAGTAGAGTTCTAGCAGCTGCCTCTTTCCTCTTGCTGCTCTCTGCCAAAAGCTAACTAGGGAAGTTTTAAATGCAGACACCTGGCTTTCTGCTGCCTAAGCCACACACCCTAATTTACAGCTCTCCTCTTCACCTAGCTAACTGCACAGATAACAGTTCACTTCCCCAACTCAGACAAACACATTAACTCTTGTTTTTTTGTTTGTTTTTTACCCTAATTGAAGGTCCCAGTAGTAGAGTTCTAGTTCTTTAGTCCCAGTAGTAGTGAAGTAAAGTTCTAGCATCACCTCCTTCCTCTTGCTGGTCTCTGCCAAAAGCTAAGTAGTCCAAGTAGTGGCCCTAGAATTCTGGGGAGCTGGCACCCCTACTAGACCTCACCAGAGGCCCCCCATGTATACTGGCGTGTCTAAGGTGACATTTAAAGAGTATTTTTCCTTCACTCCTCTACTTTGGAAGCACTTATAGAAGTTATCACAGTTTGTTATATGCCCTGTTGGCAATGTTATCCATTACTGGTTTATGGAAAGATTTTGTCAAGCAGTGGCTGCTGGGCGGTTGGAGGTGGAGAAGCGGGGGGGGGAGGTGGGGGCCCCAACCTTGGAGGAAATATTGGAGCATTTAGGCTGAAGGTGCCATGACTACGTTAACAACAAAGGTTCTCCCATATAATGTAAATGGTTTGCCCTATCCCATAAAACGGAAAACAAATCTTGACATATGTGAGACAGGCAAAAACAGATTTTATTCTGCTGAACTTTTTCATCAATACATGTATGCCCCCCCAATAACTGAAAAAAAAAACAGAAAAATAAGGATAAGATTATACTGTCTCAAAAAGTAAGCAAATAATTTGCAATAAACTCTGCCCTAAACCCTAAAACCCCAATGCCACCCTTAAAGCAAATCAGGGGCAGAGTCTTCCTAGAGGTTGTCAACTGTAAAGCTCACCCCATTAGAAGTGTATGTTTCTAGAGTGTACAGAATCAGGTGAACTTTAGAAACCCTAAAGCCACATTTCCCTACTTTTGATGCTTTAGCCTCAACCCTAAATGTTGCAATATAAACACGTAGAAATATCCACTCCTCCACCTCCCTGACCAGACTGGATACCCTCTTTAACTCCTTCGGTCACTTTGCAACCAGTTCACCCTCTCCAACTCATCACTGCTCACTTTACTCATCCCTATCCATTCTTCCCCTTCCATTACATTGCCAGATGCACTGTACCTCCTTCATATCTAAATACTGGTTTGGGTCACTTCCCTCCTGCCTCTCATCACTCCTCTCCATTGTTCCCTCTGCCTCATGCTCCCTCCACTCCAGGGACCATCACACCTTTGCCTTGCCACATCCCTGTACCTCTGCTGGCCAATTAGCCTTCGCCTATCTTCTCCCCACATTTCTTTTTTTAAATTCTTTTTCTCTCCCACCCAACTGGAACTCTCTCTGGCTACCCCGCTCGCCGGACCACTCTACTGCCCACTGTGTCCCCCGTCATCTTCAAGGATGTCACGACTCCCCAAGGACGGAAGGGGCTACAACCCCAGGGAGATTGAAGGGGGCAGTGATGGGGAACCAGCGTTGGGTGTGCGGCAGCAGCACTGGAGGAGCCGTCGCCTATCCAGTGGGTGGGGGCTGTTTCTCCTGTTATGTGCCCTCAACCCCTCCACCCCCCCCGTGCGTGATGCATGCCCCCGACTTCTCGATGCACGGCAACCCTGCCAGTGTCGGACTACGCTGAGAACGTGCTGTCCAACACTCTGTGGTGCCCCGCCCCGGTCTCCACCAGGGGGTGCCAGAACACCAGACATCCCCAGAACCCTCCCCCAGGAGAGGAGAGCAGCCCAGCGGGTGCTCAATCCAATCCTACCCGTGCTGACCCCTGGCACCCGAGCTCGCTCCCAAACCCGGGTCACTGGCATGGCGCGAGGAGTGGCATCCAGCACCTCAACCCTCAGTGCCACCGGGCCAGCATCTCCCCACATTTTGGAACCAACTTCCCTCCTCCCTCTGTTTCACTGCCTCCCCTTTCTCCTTCCGATACCAACTGAGACTCCTTCCCTCCGCCCCCCCCTTGCTCCTGCGTCTCCACCCTTTAACAATTCCTTCTCACATGGTGTAATGTTTGTTTGCCAATTTCATTTATTTAACATTATGCACTTTCTATGGTCCTTGTTGCTTTGACTTTGCACTGTTGTAACACTATATTTTGTATAAAATTTGTATTGTTTTATCCTTTGCTCCCCAGGGTCGCACCTGGAAATGATCCTAGGCTCAGTGTGCCTTTCCGTCACCAATTTTCAAATAAATAAATAAAACCCTTGGTTTTTCTGCATAGTCCCACAAACACAGCTTCTGTGTAGACTCCTTCATTGAAATCACCACTGGTTACACCATGTAGTGTGGTTGTGGTATCCTTGAAAGAAGGCATACCTCAGAGCTGACAGATATCTGTAAAACTATACCATCATGCTTTCAACACCCAATAAGATCAATCAGACACTAGAAGTCAAGGCCAAATTAAAAATGTTATTTTTAGCATATTTTATTATTACTACGAAAACCTTTGAGTACGGATGCTCTGTTCTAAAGGTTCTAGCGTCAAAAGTTACAGTAGTGACAGAACAGGCAGATAATGAGAGATTATAGTGGATATCAGAAGTGCAGTGCAGCTTAGAATGCATCATTACAGAGCTCAGCAAAGAGCGCAAGAGCAAAAATACAGGTTTACATAGCAAACGGAAATGCAGGGCTAACACCAGAGAGCAGGCTGATCAACAGGTACAAACTTAGGAACAGGGTCACAATCATTGGGTACAAGAACAATGCACCTGCTCAGCTAGATGTGCACATACTGTAGTAAGCTTTTAAGTTGGCTCAACAAAATAACATTCCCTTCCTCCTTTGGTCCTTTTATATTACCCTGTAATCCTTCAGATCCATTTCTAATCCCCACCGTCACATGCTCTCCTTACATCTACTTGGCTGGTCTCTGGTATCAAGTTCCGATCTAAGTAATATGCTAGATCAGCATGCCCAATGTTAAGCATATTGACAGACTAGTTACTAGATCAGACCATGTTACACATTGACCAGCCAGGTGGGTAGGTTTGGTGGCGGGTAAATGGTTGCGGGCTCCCCAGGATCATGAGCCAATATTTCTTGAATGCCACCTACGGTTTATATTCAAGGGGGAGGGTCTGCCTAGTTAGATGAGTGGGAGTGTTCGGAGCCTGTATCTTTTTTTCCTTTTTAAACTTTATGTTTATTTTGTTGTCATCTAACAAAAACATTTGCTCTATCATATGCAACATCATCCTTATAGCAATGGGGATCTAGACACCCCATACGTCATACATCACCATGGTATACACAGCTGTTCATAACTGTTGATACAACATGTGGTGGAAAAGACGGGTGTAAGATCATTTTAACAGCACTGCCAGCCTATCAACGAACAGTGGATTTCTTACTTATACTGCAACATTGATTTGACGTAGTATATATACTAAACATTGATTTGACGTAGTAAATACACTACTTTCTATTTGCCAACAGCATATTTAGGATTCCATCCAGAAACAAAACACCCAACTCCATCCAGCTCTTTTCTTAAACGTTACACTATGAATTCATTATGTAAACAGAGAAAAGTGAATATCTTGTTTGTCTGTCACTGAACATTTGTGAAAATGGACAATTTGGTTACATAGCTTTCCAATATAAAAATAAATGAAATGAAATGAGATGAGATGAAATATGAACGTTTGTATAACTGTAAAAATGTTAGCATCATGCAGCTGTTCATTTTAGCTATTGTTCTTGGCAATATACGGTCTATGGTGCCATCTAGTGGCTCACCTTAGTCAGCACAGTCCTATAACATTTTCAATTTCCCTGAGACTATGATTATGCAGACTATATATCCGGGTCCTTTACAGCCCCGGAATTCTCCAAAAATAAATTGCATAGCTTCCACCATATTGCACGTAACTGTACCCATTAACATAAAGAGAAATACTCACCTAAACATAAAGAATACATTGGGCTTCTTCCTTCGCTGCAACTGCAAACATTAAACACATGTAACATACCTGTTGGGGTTTTTAATCTATGAAGAGCACAACAAACCTGCAATCAGGCCAAAAAAAACAACATCCCAAAAGAGAACAACATCCCAAAAGAGAGAACAACATTAAATTCATAAGAGTCCACAATAGTACATTCGATTCCTCCAACTCTTCTGCTTCTTCCAGCCGAAATGTGACTTTCCTTTTTCCTATCCATTGACCTGCATCTTTAGGTTGGACATGAACACCTTGCACCATAGGCAAGATGTCTGTAAAGAAAAGTACTGCTTGGCCCTCATATGCTAAAGGATAATAGAAAATGGGCTAGTTAAACACTGCATTCTGACTTGCTGTTGCCATTTCACTGGCATATATTTATGTGCCAATAACTCTTCGATGAAGAAAAAGGTCCAACATGTGAGCTGGAATTTGGACAAATTGTATGCAGAATTCTTGAGCCATTTCACTCATTCTTGATTTCCATCACAAGCATGGCTGCCACCTTTACAATTATATAACAACTTTAAGTTAGGTGCTAAAAATAAAACTCTCTCAAATAAAAAAAATACATAAATGATAAAATGTTCATTCTACTCATGATCCCTTACTTATACACTTAAAACATATTAATAAAAACATCAAACCCTATGCAGAGGTGCTATTTCTTTGATGGCCATGAAAAATTCCCCTCATCCATTGACTATGGACTCGTCGTCTACAGTGCAGCCTCCGATACAACCCTAAAAAGACTTGCTACTACACTAAATAAGACATGTAGACTTCAGCTTGATGTCCCTAAACTAACTCATACATGTGACCTTTACTCGCAGATGAGGTGGCTGGACCTAAACAATCAGATTCTGTACCAGACATGTCTCCAGGCCAAAAAAGCAATCCTTGGTCTAACCTTGAGCGGCACTCAGAATATGTTCTACCCAGCTACAAAATCCAGGTCAACTAGAGCTACCAACAGAAATACCTTCAGAATTCCATTCCACAAAACCACTCAGAGCCAGAGATCCTTTGGATACTGGGCTCCATTTGCCCTGAACTCTCTTCCCCTGGACTTACTAGAGATCCCTAACATTAGCCCATTTAAGGTAAAACTCTGCTCCCACATAACCAACCAAAGAAAATGCTCCTGCTTCATATAAGTTAGCAACTGATCTAAAGGCCTATCCCTACCCCAACTTGCACTTTGTTACAGCTCCTCAATTATGCTACTTATTCTCATCAATTCCTCACCCTCCCACTACCCAACCCCTGTGATTATGCCTCCCACCCCTGCACTGCCTCCATCCACTATTCTTTACTGTCTCTCACCCACCTCCCTCTCTACCACCATCACAAACCCCTTTTTGCTCAAAGCCTACAGTCCCAACTTTGCCTCCCCCCTCCTCCACCTGTAACCCCCCTCCATACTGCCTGCCCACCTCCAGTATTTACTATCTGTTTCTTCCCCACTCAGTCCTCTGCTCCTGGTATAATCATCCTCTGTCCTAGTCTACAAGTGATGCTGCTATTTAACTTGAATTATGCCATTCCAATGTTGACTCTACTCAGGTACTTACTCAATTGTTACAATTGTGTCTTACTGGATAAACTCTTGTCAAAATTACCACTCGATGTATGTTACCTAATCTCCTTTATGTAAAATGTATAATGTCCATGCTACCAATGTTGGCTTACTTAGGACTTTCATATGTATACTCTTGCATGTCGTTTATCTTATGTACTGTGACGTGAACCTATGTAAATGAGCTATAAGCTCATAAGTTGTAATCAAGACTTTAATAAATAAATAGACTTTGTTGGCAGAAATGAACCGCTTGGCCCAACTAATCTCCCAGCTGGTTCCTGCTTAGTCTGTCTCTGCAGACCCTAACTGGTCTCTGGCAACCCTCCTCCTCCCTGACTATTACCAAAATTCCTGGCTATCCCACACGTGGTTGGAGCCCCTACTGTTTTCACTTCCACCACTTATGGTGGCAGTCTGTTCCACGATCTACCACTGCTTTTTCAGTGAAGTAGTACATCCTCACGTCCTTTTAAACCTGCCCCCAGTCCTGGTGTTCTGTCTCATTTGAAAGAGACTCCCCTCCAGCACACTGTTTACCCCCATGAGGTAAAAGTGGGCCAGACTAAGAGAGAGAGAGAGAGCACAGTAAAGGCAGCAAACCTTTGTGCCAAGCAGGTAAGCAAAAATAAAAGAAAGAGAAGACCGCTATCGTTCTCAAAAGAGGTAGCAGAAAAGGTAAAGGCTTAAAAGGCAGTAATCAGAAGGTACAAGGAGACCCAGAGAGAAGAGGATAGGGAACAGTAACTGGGAAAACAGAAGGTGACAGGTAAAGCAGTAAGGAGAGCAAAGGCACAAACTGAGGAGAGAACAGCTCTGCGAGTTTCAGAAGGGGACAAGACATTTTTTAGGTATGATAGCAAGAAAAGGAAAACAAAGGGATAGAAGGATAGTGGAATATCTGGAATCCAATGGATTACGTGACCTAGTGAGCAGCATGGATTCAATGGGGGATGGCCTGACAAACAAATCTGATAGATTTCTTTGACTGGGTGACTAAGGAGCTAGATCTGGGTGGTGTGGTGGATGTGGGCCACCTGAATTTCAGCAAGGCTTTCAACACTGTTCCACATAGGAGACTGGTAAACAAGCTTAGTAGCTTGGGGGTAGGCAACAATGTAGTAACCTGGATAAGAAACTGGTTAGGGGATAGGAGACAAAGGGTGGTGGTGGTGGTAAACGGAGTATGCCCCAAGGAAGGGAGGGTGACTAGCGAGGTACCTCAAGGTTGTGTGCTGGGACTGCCCCAAGGAAGGGAGGGTGACTAGCGAGGTACCTCAGGGTTCTGTGCTGGGACCAGTCCTCTTCAATGTCTTTATTAGTGTAACCCCCCCACAAATGGGGGTTCCCAAAAATTTTCCGTGGGCTTACCTAAATACCCACTGCCAGGCTGGCATTCTGTGTCCTCAGTAATTTAAAAGTGGTTACATGTGAGTGCTGACAGCCTCCTTGCCTGTCTCTTTAATAGCTGCCTATATCGTAGTGTGTAATTAATCTGGGTGGGGGCCGAGTGGTTTCAAACTCAAGTCCCACCTGGGCTGCGGTACTATTGCTCCATTCTGCCATCGCTAATTGCGCAGTTGGAACCCTACAAGGATCTGTAACTGTTTGCTGCTTATCTGCTTTAGTAATAACAATATTGTAGTTTGTCTAACCTGCCTTCCTTTGCAGCATGGACATTTCTGTTAATCACCACCATTTTGGTTCTGGACTGGTAGTTTGGACCAATCAGTACATTTTGGGGACCCTAAAATGGAGTCTGTCCCCAGGGGTCTTTTGGGAGTGAATTTCTGTAAGAATTGTAGTTTTTGCTTTTTGGCACCTAAATGGACCTGGAGGGGAGGCCCTTGCTTTGACAGACAGATTGATCAACCAACTGAACCCTTTTGGATCAGAAGGAAGTCCCGGTGCTGCCTACAGCAGAGTGTTCAGTCTGAAGTTAGAGTTGAAAGAGTAAAGAGCGCGAGTGATTCGAGCAGCTGCTCCTGCGTGGTGCACAGGGGAAATCTGCAGGAAGACTATGTTTGGCCTGCCTGCTGCCATCTTCATAAGTGACGAGACCTTGAGCCTAATAACAGACTTCTTCCAAATTTGCAGCTTTTGCCATTGGATCCTGATTTATGACAAATTGAATCCTCCTGAAGTGGACCAAAGATTTGCAAATGTGCAATCGGCCTGTCAGGACTTGAGATTGCCACAGAGCATATGGTTTGCGCAGAGACAAGGTGAATTGCAGCTGGACTGTCATCCAAACGGTGGTATTTACTTTGCTTTTACTATAAGTGTGCTGAATGCTGATAGTGGGTTGCGATTTGGTTCCCCACTGCTTGAATGTGTCACGCTTGCTGGAAGCTGTATCCAACACTTACCGGACTGTGTACGAACTGTTCACCCGGTTTGGGCCTTGCCACCTAGGCCCAGACAGCTGCTCATGCCACAGAGAAACAACCGACGAGAGACCCGCCTGGGGATTCAGCTCCCTGCTCCACACCAACAAATAGGATCGGCACCACGGTGCTTCGTGTGGGCCCTGCTTTTCCTGGCAATCCATCTCTTCATCCTGAGGTCTCCATTTCATCCATCCTGCATCCTGTACTGGGTAACGTGAGTAAACACCAGGGTAGCTCCCTGCAACAAAGCTCAAATCAAAGTGTGTCGACTGATTTAATTGTTGTTGCTAATTATTTTGGGACTGAGCCATCCGGCTCCGGATTACAAATTGTGGGTTAAAGTGCACGCACGATGTTTTCCATCACAGGGCCCCAACCAGCTGCAGCACCTCCCTACCCCCGGCAACACTTCAGGTTAGCCGCAATTCCAACTGGGTACCCAGAGTGTGTGTGACTGTGTTACAGGGACCTTTGAATGCATGCCTTATAGATTGAATTATTCAGATCTCGAATCAACCACCAGATTCTGTCCCCTTCCTTGTTACTGCCCCTTAAATAAATCAGATCTAAATCTTTTTGCACTGAAACTGGTTGTGGTGTACCTCTGTATGAACAGCACTGAAATACTGTTGGTTGTTTTGCTAAATCTTATTTTACAGGGGGTCTCCAGGGCCAAGCCAGCTGAACCAGCCCTGGTGGTAAGTGCAACAAGTGTGGAGTTAAAACTGTTTTCAGGGGCAAATTACAATTGTGTATTCTGTGAATCATTTAGGCCAATAGAGGGTAAAGAGGGGGTAACAGTGTCCCAGAGGGCTGTACCCAGGTCAGTTACGCTACCACAAACCCTGTCCTCCAGGTGGAGGCACCCGTTTCTAGTACCCAGGCCCCTCAACCTGCATCTGGTCACGCAAGCAGGGGTAGTATCCCTTGAGATAGCGCCACCTAGGGGTTACATCAGTGACATAGCAGAGGGGCTGAAAGGGAAGGGCTGCCTCTTTGTGGATAATACCAAGATCTGAAACAGGGTGGAAACTCCAGGGGGGTGGAGTGGAGGGTGGGTAGTCTAGTGGGGCTGACCTGCACCAAATCTGATGGCTAATTGTCTGAAAAAAAGAAAGTTTTTGTTGTGCAGCTAAACATGGAGTTAGCCATCTTTTTTCTGAGTTATGAACACTCTGTTCCTTGTTGCTGGTTTTCATTAGGGGCTGGGCAGGCTTTTTTCAGTAGCACTCCCACTGATAATTGCCATGCGCTGTAAATTTTGTGTGAATGTGGGTAAGAAATGGGTTAGGGGATAGGAGACAAATGGTGGTGGTAAACAGAGCACGCGTCAAGGAAGAGAGAGTGACCAGCAGGGTACCTCAGGGTTCTGTGCTGGGACCGGTCCTCTTTAATGTCTTTATTAGTGACATAGCAGAGGGGTTGAAAGGGAAGGTCTGCTTCTTTCTGGATTTCTCCAAGATCTGCAACAGGGTCAACACTCCGGGAGGAGGGGGTAGAAAGGATGGGTAGGGATCTGAAAAAAACTGGAGGAATGGTGAAGGGTTTGGCAGCTGGACATTAATGTAAGAACATGCAAAATAATGGACTAAGGCCACAGAAATCTGGGGGCAGTATACAAAATGGGTGAAGTGACACTCACAACTACCAAGCAGGAAAGAGACTTTGAGGTAATCATATCACATGACTAAAGGTGGATGGGCATTGTGATAAGGCAGTCTGGAGGGCTAGTGGGATGCAAGGGTGCATAGGGAGGGATATCACAGCAGAAAAAAAAGGAGGTGGTGCTGCTCCTATGTAACTCCTAGGTGGTGCTATTCCAAGGGCTACTACCCCTGCCTGCTTGGCTAGCAGCAGGTTAAGGGGCCTGAGTTCTGAAACGGGTGCTTCCACCCAGAGATCAGGGTTGGTAGTGGTCAAGCTAACCTGGGCACAGCCCTCTGGGACACTGTAACCCCCCCTCTTTCCCCTCTATTGGCCTGAACACTGTAGAATAATCACTTTCACAATACCCCTGGTACACCACACAAGTACCCACACTGTTTGCACTTACCACGAGGGCTGGTTCCTCTGGCTCAACCCTTGGGACCCCCAGTACAACAAGGTTATGCACAGCAAATAGCAACAGTACAGTACTTTGAGCACAAACTGGAACCACAGTCAGATTACTTGCAGAAAAAGTTAGATCTGATTTATTCAGGGGACTTGAACAAGGGAGGGGCAAAATCAGGTTAATTAACTTAAAGGTTATATCAGTCAAGCAGTTATGCATGCGCTTTGAGTCCCCCCACATAGTCCACCTCTGGGTACCCAGGTGGAGAAGAGATGGGCTAGCCAGGACCGATGCCCAGGGTTGCAGCTGGTTGGGGCCCTGTGATGGAAAATACAACATGCATAGTACACAATATTTGTAATCTGAAGCCAGAGGGCTCAGTTCGTAAAGGAAACGAAACAACAAGACAATCAGATGACACACTCAGATTAAGCTGTTGTTGCAGGGAGCTACCCTGGTATTTACTCACGATAACCAAGACTGGACACAGGCTGGACGGAAATCGAGACTGCAGGTGGTTGATCTAGAATGCCAGGAGAAGCAAGGCCCACATGAGTCGCAGAGGCGACGTTCCTGTTCCAGCGTGGAGCAGGGAGCTGATCCCCAGGCAGGTCTCTCGTCGATGGATTCTCTGTGCAGTGGGTAGTCTGGCTGGGCCAGTCTGGCAAGGCCCACATCGCATGGAGACAAATTCGGATGCAGTCCATTTTGGGCTGAATACAGCTTCCAGCAAGCAGAACACAGTTCACACAGTGGGGGACTAACTCACGACCCACTAGCAGCTCATAGCACATTTACATGTTAGGGAATTCTACTGTACCAGACAACGCACTCCCCGGTCACAATCGCAAAGTCTCTGCACACACCGGGAGCTTAGGGGTAGCTGGAACTCCTGACAGGCCTATCGCATTCAGCAAAATCTTCGGTCTTCTTCAGGTTGAGCCTGGCCCACTTCAGTAGCTTACTTTAGTCACACAAACTTTGATTTAGTCCAAAATAATTCTCTTCTCTTCCCCTCTCAGGAGCAGCACACCGACATGCAGGCCAAAAACTTAGCCTTTTCAGAGATCTCCCATGCGAATCCACTCAGGATTGCTGCTCAGAATCACTTCAGCTCCTTCTTGTTCAGCTTCCAGCTTAGATATAACTGAAAACTGCAAGCAGCCCGGGATTTCCCCAAGATCCAAAAGGTTTGGTTGGCCGACTTGGCTGTCAGTCAAAGCAAGAGCTCCCCCTTCAGTTGCAAAAAAGGCGCAAAAAGTTCAAAACTACAATTCCTACAGATTTTGAATTCAGACAGCTCCTGTAGTCTGGCTACATTTTAGGTCCCACCAGTACTGCCTGGTCCAATTTGCAGTCCAGGACCAAGATAGTGGAGACAAACAAAACAGTTCTTGCTACAAAGAAAGCAGGTTAGACAAACTACATTATCATTATCACTCTAAATGATTTTCAGTAAATAGTTACATCTTTTAACAGAGCTCCCACTCAGGTTACTTAAGCTGCCATCAGGCAGCTCTTAAAGAGACAGTACACAGAGGCTATACAGGCTCTGCTAATCACATTTAAACTGCTAAAACGCAGGACACTAGCCTGGCAGTGAGCATGTAGGCAAGCTCAAGGAAGACTTCTTGGGAACCCCCATTTGTAGGGGGGTTACACCTATATAGGTCACTAGTAAGACCCCACCTTTGCTATTATATTTATTTTATTTAGTTTTTGTTGACCGGGTAAGTGCACTAGACAAATTCTGCATATTTTCAGGCACAACCCAGGAGAGTGGGATGCAATAAATACCAACTGAGTTTGAACCAGATTAAGCTGTTGGTGGTATTTTTAGTGAACAGGGGGAAATTTGGCCAGTGCATCGAGGAAATTCCCCTACTCTTTTCGAGAAGTGCCATGGGATCTTTAACATCCACCTGAACTACCACCTGGGACCTCGATTTAACGTCTCATCTCAAAAATGGCACCTCAGGAGTGCAGCACCCCTCTCAAGTTGCACTGCAATGTCAGTATTGGGATATTAACCCAAGTGCCTGGTGTGGGGCTAGAACCCACAGCCTTTTGATCTCCTAGCCTCAGAGGTGAGTGTGCTACCTGCTGAGCCACTGACACTGCTATATCCAGTTCCACATCTCAGGAAGAACATAGAAAGAGTAGAAGTGGTCCAGAGAAGGGCTACTAAAATGGTGCAGGGTCTGCATCACAAGCCCTGCGAAGAGGGGATAAACATAGTAACATGGTAACATAGTAATTGACAAGCAGTGCAACACAATTCTCACACCCCTCCAACTGTGTGCCCCAGATACAAAATTCCAGAGTAGAGAAAAGCAAACCTGGGCACCAGTTAAATACAGGATTGCCCACAGAAACCGATCTAGGGTGCTGACCGGAGCTGTGGGCATCCTGTATTTAACTGAAATAAAAGGTTTTTGAGTTACTTTAGTTCCTCAAGTTCTCTGTGGTGCCCTAGTAACAATGGTATTATAGTTTGTCTAACCTGCCTTTCTTTGCAGCATGAACATTTCTGTATTGCACCAGTCAGTACCTTTTGGGGTCCTTAAAATGGAGTCTCGCCCCAAGGGTCTTGTGGGAGTGAATTTCTGTAGGAATTGTATTTTTTTCACTTTGGTGCCTAAATGGACCTGGAGGGGGAGCCCTTGCTTTGACAGACAGATAAATCAACCAACCGAACCCTTTTTGGATCAGAAGGAAGTCCCGGTGCTGCCTGCAGCAGAGGTCAGTCTGAGTTTAGAGCTGAGAGAGTGAACAGCTCGAGTGATTCGAGCAGCTGTTCCTGCGTAGTCACGCGGGAAACTGGTGGAAAGGCTGAGTTTGGCCTGTATGCCTGCTGTCCCTCAAAAGGGATCGTTAAAAGAGTGCTTAAATAACCAGACCGTATCCAAACCAATTGTGACAAAAGCCACCGAACTGTGACTGTACCTTTGCCTGAAGAAGACCAAATATTTGCTCCATGCGATTGGCCTGTCAAGATGTCTGAATCACCACAGAGATCACGGTTTTGCTCAGGAAACCTGAAATTGCAACTGGACTGCTATCCGAACGGTGGTATTGCTTTTCTTTTACCATAAATGTGCTGAATGCTGTTAGTGGGTTATGATTTGGTTCCCCACTGCCTAATTGTGTCACACTTGCTGGAAGCTGCATCCAGCATTTACCGGACTGAATCCGAACTGTTCACCTGGCCTGCGCCCTGCCAACTTGGCCCAGCTAGCTACTCGCGATGCAGAGAAAACCATCGATGAGAGACCTGCCCGGGGATCAGCCCCCTGCTCAACACCTCGAACAGAAATGACACCTCAGTGATTTGTGTGGGAACTGCTGCTCCTGGCAAAGCAGCAAGTCATCCTGCAGTCTCCACTTCATCCATCCTGTGTCCTGTACTGGTAGCGTGAGTAAACACCAGGGTAGCTCCCTTCAACAACAGCTCAATCAAAGTGTGTCATCTGATTTAATTGTTTTGTCTAATTATCACGAACTGAGCCTCCTGGCTCCAATTACAAATTGTGAGTGGCTGTGCATGCTTCTTCTTTCCATCACAGGGCCTCGACCAGCTGCAATGCCGGCCTACCCTGGGCAACGAATTAGGCTAACCCCCCTTTGTTCAACTGGGTGCCCAGAGTGTGTGACTGTTAAGTGACTCTAAAGTACATGCATGATTGCCTGATTGGATCAGTTACAGAACTAATCAGCCAAATTACGCCCCTCCCTTGTTCATTCCCCCTGAATAAATCAGATCTAATTATTTTTGCATTTAACCTGACTGTGGTTCCATTTTGTACCAGAAGCACTGTACTGTTGTTACCTGCTGTCTCTAACCTTATTTTACAGGGGGTCTCCAGGGTCAGACGGGTGGAACCAGCCCTGGTGGTAAGTGCAGACAGAGTGGGGATTTGATAGCTGGTTAGGGGTTATTGTACCTGTGTATGCTGTTCATTGTTTAGGTCGCTAGAACGGAAAGGGGAGGTCACAGTGTCCCGCAGGGCTGTACTCAGGACACCTATGCTACCATTAACCCTGTTCTCCAGGTGCAGGCACCCGTTTTCAGTACCCAGGCCCCTTAACCTGCAACTAGTCATGCAGGCAGGGGTAGTAGCCCTTGGGATAACACCACCTAGGGGCTACATCTTGGAGGCTACTGCTGGGATTAGCGCCCCCCCAGTGGCCAAAATTAAGAATTATTATTAAAGATTAATGGCTACCCCAGTAGAAATGGCTGCACACCAGTTGGTGGGGTGAAGTACGGAGCAGGAGATTGACCCCCACAGTGCCTTGCTAATACTGGCTATATATATGGACACTAGTAAGGACACTGTTGAAGGGGCACTTTCCAAAGTTGAATGTTTGAAAAAAGCTGTAGTGGTGGGTCGACAGGCTGATTTAACTGCCCAAACTCTCATGGCCTTGATGGAGTGTAGTGACCCCCTGGACAGTTCAAAGGTGCCCCAGACTATCGTCCCAGAGGGATTCCCAGCCACCTGGAGGGTAATAACTAAAGATAGTAAGGATCCCTTAGAAGATGAGCCCCCACCATTTTCTGAGCCTTTTGAGGAGAAGTTTGCCATGTTGTTACTGGAGGAGGGTAAAACCGTGGAGGATTTAAAAAAAATATTCCTGCCACCTAGGAGTGTCCCTTCCCCGTTGTCCACACCAGCCCCAGCACCTGTTCTTTCACCAGCTTCTGTACTTGTCTCTGTGCCAGCAGCTAGTCACGACCCTTACCGCAAGCTCAAGGTGTTCTCTGGCATCCTCCCTATTCCTAATGGGGAAGTCGACCTGGAGACCTGGATAGACTCTGCTACCCTTGCGGTACAAGACTGGCAATGCTCAGAGGCCAAAAAAGGGCCCACCTGGGGGAAGTCTCCAGGGGCCCACCCTAGGTGCTTTTCACTCCCTGAGGTCCTCTGACCCTGACGCCAAAGCCCAAGAGTACTTAGTCACCCTTGAAAATATGTTTGGGGGCACCACTAGTGTTGAGGCATTGAAATGGAAACTTAAAGATGTTAAACAACAGCCGGGGGAATTGTTATCTACCTACATGGATCGATTAGAGGGAATCCTACAACCATTTTTCTGAAAGGAGGCTGGGCCTCTAGTGAGGTGGACCAGGTAAGACTGGATCATATACTCCACTCTGCCCAGCATTCCAGCTGGGTGTTGCTCAAATTGCAGCTGCACCAAATGAAATCTGGTCCCCTGCCCATCCCATATGTTGATGAAGGAGGTACGGGAAGTTGAGGAGGAGGAAGGCTCTCAGGAACCCTGTGCGATCGTAGCTGCCACAACTCCTGCTCCAGGCATGGGTTCAGTCGCTGATGGCCTGGAATTCCAGAAATCACATGACAGAATCTGAGAATTAAATGCTGGCACCAGTCCCGGGGAGCCCAGCAAGAAAGGGACTGCTAAGGATGCTCCACCGTGGGACGAACTGCTGAGAGAGTTCAGAGAAACAAAAGCCGGTCTCTATACAGACTGCTCTTATCAGAGTGCGTCTGCTATGGGGTTGGGGGTGCACACCCAGGCATCTCCTGCTGACAGCAGCTCAAAAATTGATGAATTGACTATGGAAGTGAGAGAATTACTGAGACATCCCCCAATGCTCGCCACACCGTAGACAGAGGTGGAACTAAGATTTTCAGTTGGTAGTACCCCCGCCTCAGCTCCCAATGTGATGTCTCAGCCACGCCAGACCCTGGAAAGCATATATTGTCATAATTGTGGGAAGGACAGGTATATGAAGAAAGAATGCCAGTCCCCAAAAGACCTAGATAAAGTTGTTTACAGACTTAAAGGGGAGCTCCAGAAAGCGAGACCATGGCCAAGGGGTGCCGGCAACAACCGCAGTGAAGGCTCAAGAAATAGTAACCCAAACTTCTTTGTGGCTAAATCATCCCTTCCAGGTCCCTGCTACCACCCCACCAGACTGGTCCAAATTGGTGGGCCCTTCAATGGAGACTACTGTGACTGTCAATGGTGTCCATGCTCAGGTTGTGCTCAACAGCGGGTCGCAAGTGACCACTGTATTCCAGGACTGGTATGACAAACACTTATCTGATGTGCCATTACAATCTCTAGAAGGCCTACATGTGTGGGGCCTGAGTGACAAGTCTTATTCCTACCTAGGATATGTCTAGCTCTGGCTGTCTTTTCCTGCGGCTGTAACTGGTGTAGATGAACAAGTAGAGACCTGGCCCTGGTGTGCCCTCCTACAGGGATGTATGATGGGGTCCCCCTTCTCACTAGAACCAACACCCAAATGTTTGGGAGGTTAGCGCAGTTGTGCCAAGAGAAATGAGACTGACAGACTGGTCAGGCAATGAGAATTCCAGCTCTGATCAAGAAAACTTATAACCGGCAGAGGCAGTCTGTGACAGAAGACCAGGATGAGCCCGTTGGAATTGTCTGGAAGAAGGACCCTGATTCCTTGATATTGCCACCCAATACTCAGTATACTGTTCATGGAGAAGTCCGTCTTAGAAGAGATGTGAAAAACAAAATATTAATGCTTGATGCACCAGGTGAAGGGAAGTTGCCAGAGGGGCTATTGGTTAAACCCAGTATCTTACCTCCCCGTGTCCATGCCTATGCATAATGAGTGATGGTCCAGATTCAAAATGTGTCAGATCGAGAAGTCCGAGTGAACAGAGGGTGTACACTAGCTACAGTACACTGTGCAGACACTGCAGTATTACCCAGCAACAAATATTCTGGCAAGAAGGAGGAGGTGACCCCAGACCTACTTGGCTTTGGTGATTCCCCTTTGTCTGCTGAATGGAAGACTCAGATCAGTAGGAAACTTGCCCAGAGAGACCAAGTGTTTTCGCTAAAAGAATGGGATGTGGGGTGCACCCATGGTGCTAAGCATAATATTTGGCTGTACAATGACAGACCTTTCCGAGAACGGTCCCGCTGCCTTGCTCCACCTGATATAGACGATGTTCGGCGGCACCTACAGGAGATGCTCGCTGTCAGAATTATTTAAGAATCAAGAAGCCCCTACACATCTCCCATCATAGTTGTGTGCAAGAAAAATGGGTCCGTGAGGATGTGTGTGGATTATCGGACCCTTAACCGATGGACTGTCCCTAATCAATACACCTTGCCACGCATACAGGATGCCCTGGACTGCCTAAACAGGAGTCAGTGGTTCTCAGTACTTGATCTCCGCAGCAGATATTATCAAATCCCAATGACCCCAGAGGACCATGAGAAAACAGCCTTCATCTGTCCTTTGGGGTTCTATAAATTTCTGAGGATGCTACAGGGGATTTCAGGTGCCCCGCTACCTTCCAAAGGTTGATGAAACGTGCAGAAGGAGACATGAATCTGCTAGAATGTTTAGTGTGATTGGATGATGTCATTGTTTTCAGTCGCACGCTAGAAGAACATGAGGTCAGACTGTTCAAAGTCCTCGATCGCTTGGAGGAATTCGGCCTCAAGCTATCCATAGACAAGTGCCAGTTCTTTCAAGCATCTGTAAAATATGTGGGACATATAGTGTCAGCTGAGGGGATATAGACAGACCTCAGTAAAGTAGAGTCCCTGACCACCTGGCCCCAGCCCACCAACCTGAAAGAGCTGTAGCGTTTTCTGATGTTTTGCGGCTACTGTCGCCGATTCATTAAGGACTATTCGAAGGTAATCTGGCCGCTCCTTAATCTTACTCACGGCTATCCTCCCACCAACTACAGATACAAGAAGGTGTATCGTCAAAGAAGAAGACAAGGTGTATTTTTGAACAGGTGAACCTTTTGGAACCCGTTGGACCCCCGAGTGCGAGGCGGCATTCTTCAAAGTCTTCTATCAGCTTACCCACACCCCAGTCCTTGTATATGCTGATCCCACCAAACCATACGTCCTGCACATGGATGCCAGTCTGAAAGGGCTTGGGACTGTGCTATATCAAGAATATGAGGATGGCCTGAGACCTGTGGCCTTCACCAGTTGCAGCTTGACACCCTCCAAGCAAAATTATCCTGTGCACAAGTTGGGAGTTCCTCGCTCTAAAGTGGGCCATAGTCGATCAGTTCCATGAGTACCTCTATGGGACCAAGATATTAGTAAAGACTGATAGCAATCCTCTAACATATGTACAGACTTCAGCCATGTTGGACACCACTGGGCACCAGTGGCTTTCTGCCTTGTCAACTTACGGTTATGCAGTTGAACACCGGCCTGGACTGAACCATATTGATGCTGACACCCTTTCACGGCGACCAAGTTCCAAGGACAATTGGGTGAGGCTGCCTGAACCTTCTATTAAAGCATTGTGCCAAACGTTTGACAAAGATGAGCAATTGTCTGCAGACACAATGGACTTCCTGGTGGACTGTTTGGGCCCCCCCGATACTTGCATACCTGCCGCTTATTGTCATTTTTCCTGCATTAGATATCAGTGCTTTGCCCCAGTTTGATAGTGACAGCATTCAGTGGGCTCAATCCCACGACCCCATAATTCATCCCACACTTGATGCCCTGCGTACGGGGAAGGATGTGTCTAAATTACGTTCTGCTGACTTACGAACTGCACTGTTATTCAAAGAAGGCCCCAGACTAAAGTTACGAGATCAGTTATTATCTAGAGAGACAGTAGATCATCAAGGTCAAGTGGACAAGCAGCAGTTGGTCCTACCCACAGCCTTCAAACAGCTGGCACTGAGGTCCCTCCATAACCACATAGGACACCTCGGTATTGACCGGACTCTCGACTTAGTACGATCCCGATTCTGTTTGCCGAAAATGGGGGCAGATGTTGAGAATCATGTCAAAACTTGCAGTCGCTGCCTCCAGCGGAAAGCTTTGCCCCAGAAAGCTGCCCCACTTGTCAACATCACTACTAGTGCCCCGTGGAACTGGTTTGTATAGACTTCCTGTGTCTGGAGCCCGATCAAAAGAACATTGGCAATGTACTGGTAGTAGCTGATTACTTTACCTGATATGCACAAGCTTTCCTGACCAAGGATCAAAAGGCCTCTACAGTGGCCAAGGTGCTAGTAGAAAAGTTCTTTGTCCACTATGGTGCACCCTAACATATCCATTCTGACCAAGGAAGAGACTTTGAAAATAGACTAATCAAAGAAATGCTCTCTCTATGGGGGTGCAAAAGTCCAGAACCACTCCCTCTCACCCTCAAGGGGAACCCCAGCCAGAACGCTTTAACAGAACCCTTCTGGACATGTTGGGTGCTCTCCATTCTGAAGACAAGTCTAAGTGTAGTCAGCAGATTAGCACCTTGGTATATGCTTACAATTGCACCAAAAGTGATGCTACCAGATTCTCTCCCTATCGTCTTATATTCAGGAGGGAAACCTGGCTGACTGTAGATGTTTGCTTTAGGGTCTCCCCGGATGGGGTCCAAGCTGAGAACTATTTACAATATGTACAGAAACTGAAAGCTCAATTGAACCATGCATATCAACTGGTTCAAACAATGGCCGCCAAGAGAAATCTTGCCAACAAAGAGAGGCACGACAAGAAAGTGAAGGCTCAAGAGCTACTGCCCCGGAGACCGTATATTGCAGCGCAATTTGGGACTGCATGGAAATCATAAAATTGCTGACAGGTGGCATCACCTTCCACACATAGTGATTGGTAAACTGGATGAACTGCCTGTGTACAAAGTGCACCCTGAGAACAAATCTAGAGCTGTCAAGACCACGCACCGCAATCACCTACTGCCCATCGGTCACGTGATCATTGATGCTGAACCAACACCCGACACTTCCCCAGGGCCGGTGACTCATGCTGCTGCCAAAGAGAGACAGAGTCAACCTGCCCCTGTTGTTGCAGACCTAAGGCCTCCCCCCAGCCATCCCGAATGATGATGACTGTCAGTCCATTTATGATGAAAGTGAATATGACAATGCCTACTATCCTTATGAACTGAGCCAGTTGTTTGAAGGCAATCATCTGCAGAATCTTGGGGATGAAGCTGGGCCTTCAGAGCTGCCTATCCCCCAGCTTCTCTCCTGGAACCAATGCCCCCTGAAAGTGAGGTGCAGAGTATTATGTCTGAAATAGCAGATTCCTTGTGTCTAGTGTGGAGACAGAGATGGTGGAGGGGTTCAAGAGGGGTGGGACAGGTACAGGGGAAGGGTTCTGGAAGCAAAGTCCTGTGCAGCAAGAATATCCGGGACTGGGAAGGGAGAAGCCAGAGAGGGTGAGGGGGGCAGCAAGGTCAGCTCCCAGGGTGGGGGCTGACCAAACGAGCAGACACGAAAGACCATTAGGTGTATTCTGCTGGCATTTTAGTATGTATGTTAGTATGTTAGTGGAACTGTTTGAATTACCTGAGGAGGAATCTGCTGTGGAAAATCCCCCTGGTGACACTTTAGAACCTGTAGGACAATATGACAGTGTTGACAGCACCCCTTCGGTGCCACAAAATTCAATGATCCAAGAGTTCCTTCAGGCTGAGCAACCTGGGCCCCCTTCAGGAAAGAATAATAAGCAAAGTATTATGGAAGTAGAATCTGCCGTGCAAGGAGCCAATAATGCTCCGCTACTGGAGACTTTGCCCAGTGCAGAGGTACCCCGTTCTACTGAAGAAGAGACTGATGCAAATGCTGGTACTCCAGATGTAACCCCCCTACAAATGGAGGTCCCTGAAAGTCTTCCTTGGGCTTGTCTAAATGCCCACTGCCAGGCTGGTGTTCTGTGTCCTAGCGATTTAAAAGTGTTTGCATGTGAGTGCCCTGTTAGCCTCCATGCCTGTCTCTTTAAGAGCTGCCTATCTTGTGGTGTAAAATTAATCTGGGTAGGGACCGAGTAGTTTCAGGCTCAAGTCCCGCCGGGGGTGCAGTGTTATCGCTCCATTCTGCCATCGCTATTTGTACAGAGGGAGCCCTGCTAGGAACTGTGACTGTTTACTGTTTCTCTGTTTTAATAATAATAATATTGTAGTTTGTCTAACCTGCCTTCCTTTGCAGCATGGACATTTCAGTATTGCCCCACCATCTTGGTTCTGGACTGCCTATTGGGACCAATCAGTACCTTTGGGGACTCTAAAATGGTGTCTGTCCCCAGGGGTCTTGTGGGAGCAAATTTCTGTAGGAATTGTAGTTTTTGCACTTTGGCGCCTAAATGGACCTGGAGGGGGAGCCCTTGCTTTGACAGACTGATGGATCAACCAACCAGGACCTTTTGGACCAAAGGAAATTCCCAAGCTGCCTGCTGCAGTGTTTTCAGTCTGGAGTTAGAGTTTGAAGAGAAAACAGCTCGAGTGATTCGAGCAGCTGCCCCTGCGTAGTAGTGAGGGAAATCAGTGGAAAGGCTAAGTTTAGCCTGTCTGCCTGCTATCCCTCCAGAGGGAATTTTTTGAAAGGCTTAGTAATCGGACTGTATCCAAAATCGAGTGCGATAAAGCCACTGAATTGTGACCAGCCTTGAACCTGAAGAAGACCGAAGATTTGCTGTACACAATCGGCCTGTCGGAACACTTTTTCACCACAGAACTTCCGGTTTTGCTCAGAGACACTGATATTGCTGCCGGACTGCTATCCGTTTTGTGGTATGGTGATTGCTTTACTAAAAATGTGCAAGTATGCTGTTAGTGGGTCACGATTTGGTTCCCCACTGTGTAATTGTGCCACCCTTGCTGGAAGCTGCATCCAGCCCTCCCGGACTGACATCCGAACTGTTCCACCTGGCCTGGGTCCTGCTACACTGGCCCAGCCAGCTACTTCAGGCACAGAGAACACCATCGACAAAAGACTCGCCCGGGGATCAGCCTCCTGCTCAACATCTCAGACAGGAATGACACCTCGGTGATCCGTGTGGGTCCTGCTTCTCCTGGCATACCAGTTGTCAACCTGTAGTCTCCATTTCATCCCTCCTATGTCTCGTATTGGGTAGCGTGAGTAACAATCAGGGTAGCTCCCTGCAACATCAGCTAAATCACAAGTGTTGTCTTCTGATTGCATTGTTGTTTTCTTTTCACGAACTGAGCCTCCTGGCTCCGGATTACAAATTGTGTGTGGTTGTGCATGCCTTTTCTTTTTCACCACAGGACCCCAACCAGCTGCAACACAAGGCCTACCCCTGGCGATGTTCCAGGCTAGCCTACCTTACTTCCAACTGGGTACCCAGAGCATGTAACTGTGTAGGGACTAAAAGTGCATGCATAATTGCCTGACTAGCTCAGTTTTCAAATCAATCAATCTGATTATGCCCCTTCCTTGTTCAGTTCCCCTGAATACATCAGATCTAACTCTTTTTGCATTTAATCTGACTGTGGTTCCAGTTTGTACCAAAAGCATTATCTGTTGTTATTTTCTGTGCCTAACCTTGTTTTACAGGGGGTCTCCTGAGATGAACTGGTGGAACCAGCCCTGGTGGTAAGTGAAACAGCGTGGGGATTTGTATGTTGAATAGGGGCTACTGTGAAAGTGTCTGTTGCATATTGTCTAGGCCACTAGAGGGGAAAGAGGGGGGTTACAGTGTCCCGGAGGTCTGTATCCAGGTTAGCCTTGTTACTAACAACCCTGTCCTCCGGGTGGAGGCACCCGTTTTAGTACCCAGGCCCCTTAACCTGCAACTAGCCACGCAGGCAGGGGTAGTAGCCCTTGGGATAGTACCACCTAGGGGTTACACAAAGACTGTACCTGTTTCCCCAAGGAAGTCTGGGAGAGCAGTTAAACCAGTAATACATCTGAGCTATGACTCCCCTGGAAGACCAGTAGATCTTCCTTTAAATGTTGTCCACAAGGGTATCTATGTTTCAAAGAGCTCACTGCCCAAACTGAGACTTTCTGCTACTTCCAAGTTGATTGTCCATCCTTCAGAACATGATGCCCCTGCCCCATCTAGCCCCAAGTTAGGTGACATGGATGGGACCCCATCTATGTTGTTTAGAATGCAAGAAACTATAACATGAATGAGTACAGTACTATTATTGGGTGAATCATAGGTAAATCATTATTGAATGTATGAAAATGCATAACTGTTGCCATGATATATATATATATATATATATATATATATATATATATATGTGTGTATGTGTGTATATATATATATATATATATATATATATATATATATATATAATCATATGTATTAGCTATTTTGGATATGTATAGTAATGGTAATGAAGCATATATTTTGTATAAGTACAATGTCTTCAAATAACGTTATTGTGAGCATAGACTTGACGTGGACACCAAGTTCTTTCCAGGCAGGGAAGGGTATAACCCCCCTATAAATGGGGGTTCCCAAAAGTCTTCCTTGGGTGTGCTTAAATGCCCATTGCCAGGCGGGCATTCTGTGCCTTTACAAGTGTAAAAGTGCTTGAATGCGAGTGCCCTGTTAGCCTCCGTGCCTGTCTCTTTAAGAGACGTTATTTTTGTAGTATATAATTAATCTGGGTAGGGGTCAAGTGTTTCCAGGCTCGAGTCCTGCTCGTGCTGCAGTAATATTGCTCTGTTCTGCCATCGCTAATGGTGCAGAGGGAGCTCTGTTGGAACTGGTAATTGTTTGCTGATTAGTTGCCCTAGCAACAATGGTATTATAGTTTGTCTAACCTGCCTTTCTTTGCAGCATGGACATTTCTGTATTGCACCAATCAGTACCCTTTGGGGACCTTAAAATGGAGTCTCTCCCCCGGGGTCTTGTGGGAGTGAATTTCTGTAGGAATGGTAGTTTTTTCACTTTGGCGCCTAAATGGACCTGGAGGGGGAGCCCTTGCTTTGACAGACAGATAAATCAACCAACGAACCCTTTCTGGATCAGAAGGAAGTCCCAGTGCTGCCTGCAGCAGTGGTCAGTCTGGGTTTATAGTTGAGAGAGTGATCAGCTCGAGTGATTCGAGCAGCTGCTCCTGCGTAGTCACGCAGGAAACTGGTGGAAAGGCTGAGTTTGGCCTGTCTGCCTTCTGTCCCTTGAAAGGGATCATTAAAGAGTGCTTAAATAACCAGACTGTATCCTAACCAATTGTGACAAAAGCCACTGAATTGTGACTGTACCTTTGCCTGAAGAAGACCGAAGATTTGCTCCATGCGATTGGCCTGTCTGAATCACCACAGAGATCATGGTTTTGCTCAGGAAAGCTGAAATTGCAACTGGACTGTCATCCGAACTGTGGTATTGCTTTTCTTTTACTATAAGTGTGCTGAATGCTGTTAGTGGGTCGCGATTTGGTTCCCCACTGCCTAATTGTGTCACGCTTACTGGAAGCTGCATCCAGCATTTACCGGACTGAATCCGAACTGTTCACCTAGCCTGGGCCCTGCCAACTTGACGCAGCCAGCTACTCGTGACGCAGAGAAAACCATCGATGAGAGAGCTGCCCGGGGATCAGCCCCCTGCTCAACACCTCGAACAGGAACAACACCTCGGTGATTCATGTGGGCCCTGCTTCTCCTGGCAAACCAGCAAGTCATCCTAAAGTCTCCATTTCGTCCATCCTGTGTCCTGTACTGGGTAGCATGAGTAAACACCAGGGTAGCTCCCTGCAACAACAGCTCAATCAAAGTGTGTTATCTGATTTAGTTGTTTTGTCTAATTATCATGAACTGAGCCTCCTGGCTCCGGATTAAAAATTGTGTGTGGTTGTGCATGCTTCTTTCCATCACAGGGCCCCAACCAGCTGCAACACCGGCCTACCCCGGGCAACAAATTAGGCTAGCCCCCCTTTGTTCCAACTGGGTACCCAGAGTGTGTGACTGTGAAGGGACTCTAAAGTGCATGCATGATTGCCTAATTGAATCAGTTTCAGAACTAATCAGCCAAATTATGTCCCCCCCTTGTTCATTCCCTCTGAATAAATCAGATCTAATTCTTTTTGCATTTAACCTGACTGTGGTTCCATTTTGTACCAGAAACACTGTACTGTTGTTACCTGCTGTCTCTAAACTTATTTTACAGGGGGTCTTCAGGGTCAGACTGGTGGAACCAGCCCTGGTGGTAAGTGCAAACAGAGTGAGGATTTGTATGTTGATTAGGGGTTATTGTGCCTGTGTGTGCTGTTCATTGTTTAGGCCACTAGAAGGGAAAGAGGGGAGGTCACAGTGTCCCAGAAGGCTGTACCCAGGTCAGCTACGCTACCACTAACCTGGTCCTCCGAGTGGAGGCACCCATTTTCAGTACCCAGGCACCTTAACCTGCAACTAGTCACGCAGGCAGAGGTAGTAGCCCTTGGGATAGCCCCACCTAGGGGTTACACAAACTCAAATGGGCAGACTGGGTGGGCCATAGACCCTTATCTGCCGACAGTGTCTATGTATCTATGTATCTGTGAATGCCACCCCTTTTTCCCTCGCCACCTTGGCTACTTCCCTAGAGAACCATTAGTCTGTTTTTCCTTCTACATTTACTCACTTCCTTCATACAGAGGTCGGTTGCCTTAATTATGCCCTCGCTTATTTTTCCCCACTGTGCATCTACCCCTCCCTGCAAATCCCTCCAAGCAGTTTCTGAAGCAGTCTCCCATTTCTTTAAAATACCCCCCCCCCCTTCTAAAGTCCAGGGCCCTCTCATCCTTGTGTGGTTTACCTCTTTTCCTATCTTAATGTTGAACCACACTGTACAGTAATCATTAGTACCTAGTGGACTGCCCACTGTGATGTCTGTAATGCCATCCCAATTTGTAAGCATCAGGTCCAGCACTTCCTCATCCCTAATGGGTTCTTTGACTAGTTGACTGAGAAAAGCCCCTTGTAGGGAGTCAAGGATGGCCCTGCTCCTTTGACAAAGCCGCAGCAGTAAGGCTCCAATACATATCTGGCAGATTGAAGTCCCCAGCTAGCAGCACCTCCTACTGATTTGCCATCCTGATGATGGCTTCCCCTAATGCCTTATCCATCTCCTCTCCCTGTGCTGGAGGTCTGTATGCCACCCCTGTATAGATAGACGTCCCAGTACCTGTCTCCAGAATGACCCTCAGCACCTCCAGCCCTTTTTTTTCCTCCGGGTGACCTTGTACAAATGTGACAGCCAGGATGAAACATAGAAATGCTGTAGGATAGACTGGCCCAGTGATGCTGAGGTTTGATGTGCTGGACAGCACACCTCATGCCACACCAGCAATCCGCATTCATGAACGAGCACAGGCCGCCGGGATTTGGCAGGGGAGGGAGAGGATCAAGCATCCAACAACTGCTCTCCTCTCCTCTCCTCTCCTGGGGAAGGGTGGGCAGGTCATCCCACTCCTTGGCTGCCCCAGTGGAGGCTGGGGAGTAGTGCTAGAGTAATGAGAGACAAGTGAATGTGGCATCATGACGCATGTGCACCTCCATGCACACGTGTTCACAGCCACAAAGGGTGGGGAAAAAAAAAAATGGAAAACGCGGCTGCCAGCTCTATGAAGCCCCTCCAGCATTCTGGCGCTGCCACCTCAAAGAGCTCCTGGGCCTGCTCCGGATATCTACTTGGGAGGGGTGGAAGATTTCCCCTCTCCTCTTCCACCCCACCACGGGGTGTAAGGCGTGGGGGATATAGGGCTCAGGGTTGCTGAGAGGTAAGGTGGTGACCAGGGGGCTTGAGGAGGATGGATGCATCCAGGCAGGCTGAGGAGGAAAAAAACAATATGGAAGAAAAAAGAAAAGAAAAAAGGAAATGCTGCAGAATATCACAGAATGCTGCAGTTTACTGCAGGGGCCATTGTAAGTCAATGGCAATTAAGCCCTTTTGTCATGCAGGATTTTGTGACATGTCATTACTGAAAGTTACTGCACTTCATTGTGGCTGACTCCACTACTTCCGTGGCCTTGATTCCCTTCCTCACATATAGTACAACCCCTCCTCCCTTCCCTGCTTCACTTGACAGAGTAGCCCAGTATGGCTATGTCCAAGTCGTGGCTGCCAGTGCATTATAGATCGGGGGAGCGCTCCTTTCCTCTGCACGTGAGACACTCCTGTTCTGTAAAGAGTGTCTCACATGCAGCTGCCCTGGAAACGGGCATGTTTTGGGTAAGGTTTTTGAAAAAATTAATATATTATTGTGTGAACTTGTTCAATAATATATTTAAAAAATTAATATATCATTGGGCAAGCTTGTTCAATAATATATTAATACCGCCACTGAGACCACTCTGACGGTTATAAGAGTGGTTTCACTTAAAGGCTTAGGGCATCAGAACCACTCACCTTTGGTTCATGGTTCTCATACCCTAAGAATGCACATGAGACCATTCAAACAACTGTAAGAGTGGTCTTGGCGGTAGTATTAACACACACCATGACTCCATTATGGCCACCAGATCCAGGCTAGCCTTTGCTATAATGGCCTCCAGGTTCCGGAATTTTATTTCCCAGACTCCTTGAATTGGTGCACATGGCTCTCTATACCTTACTCCCTCCATGCCTGCTTCCTTGCTCCCCCCCCCCACTTGTGCTGTTCCCTGAAGCTCCCCTGGCACCCCTCTTCCCTTATTACCTTCTCCGTTACCAGCTCTTTTACTCCTTTCTTCTCACTTTCCTAACTTATACCACCTTGCCCCCTGCCTTGTCCCCCACCCCTGTCTTCTTGCACCCCTGCCCTGGGGGACCTTACTCCCCTTGGGCTCTCCCTACCACCTGCTTCATCATCTTGATGGGGGGAATTGTTGTCTTCCTTGGTTTTACACCCTCCCCCCCAGCTAATTTAAATGCTCATGTGGCCCCCCTACGGGTGGGGATTCCCAAAGAGTCTTCCTCAGGCTTGCCTGGATGCTCACTGCCAGGCTGGTGTCCTGCGTTTTGGCAGTTTAGGTGTGATTGTCAGAGAGTGCCTGTATGGCCTCTGTGTACTGTCTCTTTGAGAGCTGCCTGGATTGCAGTCATAAGTAATCTGAGAGGGAGCTCTGTTGAAAGATGTAACTATTTGCTGAAAATCATTTAGAGTGATAATGATAATGATAATGTAGTTTGTCTAACCTGTCTTCTTTGCAGCAAGGACTGTTTTGTTTATCTCCACTATCTTGGTCCTGGACTGCGAATTGGAACAATCAGTACTGGTGGGACCCAAAGTGGAGCTGGACTACAGGAGCTATCTGGAGTCAAGATCTGTAGGAATTGTAGTTTGGGGTTTTTTGTGCCTTTTTTGCACCTGAAGGGGGAGCCTTTGTTGTGACTGACTGGAGGATCGGCCAACCAAACCTTTTGCATCTTGGGGAATTTCCCAGGCTGCTGCAGCTAGTTTCAGTTTTGAGCTGAGAAGTGAAGAAGTAACAGCTCAAGTGATTTTGAGCAGCAGTTCTGTGTAGTTTTGCATGGGAGAACTGTGAAAGGGCTGAGTTTTGGCCTGCATGTCTGCCTGCTGTCCCTGAGAGGGAAAATAGAGTTTCTTCGGACTGAATCTGAATTGTGAGGAGTATTTAAGCCACTGGACTGTGATCAGGCTTTAACCTGAAGAAGACCGAAGATTTGCTGAATGCGATCGGCCTGTCAGGATTTCCAGCTGCTTTTGAATCCCCGGTTTGTGCAGAGACTTTGCGATCATGACCAGAGAGCGGTTTGCCTGGTACAGTAGAATTTCCTTACATGTAAATGTGCTGTGTATTGAAAGTGGGTCGTGATTTGGTTCCTCACTGTGTGAACTGTGTTCTGCTTGCTGGTACTGTAGAATCCTTTACATGTAAATGTGCTGTGTATTGAAAGTTGGTCGTGATTTGGTTCCCCACTGTGTGAACTGTGTTCTGCTTGCTGGAAGCTTTATCCAGCCTAATCGGACTGAAACTGCGTTCATCTCCATTCGGCCTGGGCCATGCCACGCTGGCCCTGCCAGACTACCCCACTGCACAGAGAGAGCCACCGACAAGCGACCTGCCTGGGGATCGGCCCCTTGCTCCATGCTTGAACGGGAATGATGCCTCGGCAGATCGTGTGGGCCCTGCTTCACCTAGCACTCCAGATTAACCACCTGCTGTCTTGATTTTCGTCCAGCCTGTGTCCAGTCTTGGGTGTCATGAGTGATCATCAGGTTAGCTCCCTGCAACAACAACCTAATCTAAAGGTGTTGTCATCAGATTGTCTTGTTGTTTTCTTTTCACGAACTGGGCCCTCCGGCTCTGGATTACAGATGGTGTGTGTTGTGTATGTAAGCCCTAGATGGCGCTATCCCAGGGGCTACTACCCCTGCCTGATTTGCCACTAACAGGTTGAGGGGCCTGGATCCAATGGCGGGTGCCTCCACCCAGAGGTCAGGGTTTGCAATAGTTAAACTTACTTGGTCACAGCCCTCTGGGACACTGCAACCCCTTTCTCCACTAGTGGCCCACACAATATATCAGAATTACCTTCACAGTATACACTTACCCCCAGGATCAGTTCCGGCACTGGGACCTCCTGTGAAATAAGATACAGTGCAACAATCACAGTACAGTACTTTAACATAGACAAATACCTCAGGAAGTATAACTTTGCTGAAACAAGCAACTCTGATTTATTTAGGGAATATAACAAGGACAGGGGAAATCAGGTTAATTAGCTTATCACTTTACTATCTACCTATGGCTCTGTGCACAGGCCTATCCTACCAGTTACTGTCCCTGGGTACCCAAGCCCTAGTGGCTAGTCCAAACCGTGGCAGCTGGTAGGGGCCCTTTCACACAGTGAAAAGAAAATTAGTTTAAACAGTCAGCAGTACAGTGATTCCATTTGGATTTAATGTGGCAATTCAACAGGGAGGCGACCCTGAATTAGTACTCACGACCTCCAAACAAGATAGGGTCCTTCAACGCCAGCAGGGCTACTCTTGAGCTCCACGAGACTCTTCACACATTTATATGGTAAAAAAGAAAGTACTATACCAGGCAGGCTGCTTCTCTATCCCGATCGCAATTACTGCACAATACCCGGGAGAACACACAGCAGATTCAGTTCCTGACAGACCAAGTGCAATTCAACAATTTCTCCAGTCTTCTACAGGGTGAGCCTGGTTTCTACTCTTCAGAGATCCTTTGATTCTTTTCACAGGACGGATTCAGTCCTAACAAGCAGTTACACAAGCTGCAGACCGAACTCTGGGCCTTAACACGTTTTTTGATGAAACTGTGCACTGAAGGAGCACAGGGTTTCTTTCCCTTCACTGCCAGATCTAAACTGAAACTCCAACAGACAAACCGGGCACTTCCTTTGAGTTCCTCCCAGTTCTTGACTGGATTGGCTGTCACCAATAGACTGCTGCTGTTGGTCCAAAAAGGCCACAAGTCTAAACTACATCTCCCAGAGTCACTGCCCATACAATCCTCTTGTGGCTGGCTCAGATTATGAGTCCAAGTTCTGATTTGTCCAAGGCACCATTTTAGAGCTAGCTTACCCCACACTGATTGGTCCAGTTCAGCAGTTCAAAACTAGAATGGGGAACTAGGGAAACACAGTTCTGACTGCAAAGAAAGTGTTAGACAAACCGTATTTTCATTATTACTCTAAATGATTTCTGGCAAACAGTTACACCCTTCAGATAGGTTCCTTTGCACTCCTAGTGACTGCAAAAATGGAGTGAATTGGCAGCAGTTCGAGTGGTACTCAAACAGAGAAGCACACAGTGCCCCCATACAAACTAATTATGTCTGCAAGCAGACAGCTCTTAAAGAGACAGTACCAGAGGCTCTAAAAACACTCTCTGATAAATGGCTTAAACGCCAAACACCATTCAGGCTTGGAGCATTCAAGCAAGCTCCTGGAAGTCTTTTGGGAACCCCCATTTGCAGGGGGGTTACATGTATGTTGTTTTCTTCCATCACAGGGCCCCAACCAGCTGCAACATTCCTGGCTAGCCCACCATTCTCCGTCTGAGTACCCAGAGTATGTGACTGTTTATGGACCCTGAAATGCATGCATAACTGTTCGATTGATAGAGCCTTTAAGCAAATTAACCTGATTACACCCCTCCCTTGTTCAAGCCCCTTACATAAATCAGATCTAACTCTTTTTTGCATTTACCCTGACTGTGGTTCCAGTTTGTGCAAGAGTACTGTACTGCTGTTATTTACTGTGTATAATCTTGTTTTACCGGGGGATCCCCAGGGCCGGGCCAGAGGAAAGCCCTGGTGGTAAGTGCAAACAGTGTGGGTACTTGTGTGGTGTATCAGGGGTATTGTGAAAGTGATTATTGTGTATTGTTCCAGCCACTAGTAAGGAAAGAGGGGGTTACAGTGTCCCTGAGGGTTGTGCCCAGGTTAGCTTGACCACTACCAACCCTGACCTCCGGGTGGAGGCACCCGTTTCAGAACTCAGGCCCCTTAACCTGCTACTAGCCAAGCAGGCAGCAGTAGTAGCCCTTGGGATGGCGCCACCTAGGGGTTACACTCATCCAAGTAGTATTTAAACCTCCCACTAAGGACTTGGGTCCTCCTCCTGGAAAGATGCAAGAAATCTCTCCCAAAGAGGCCCATATCCTCCCAGGTTGACCCATAGCCTCCAATGGAGGCAAACCCCTCCTCTGTGCACCACGCCTTCAACAAACTGTTAAAAGCCCTGGTGCAAAGTGTCCTATCCTTTCCATGGCCATATACAGATAACACTTCAGCAGACTCCACCACATGTGCCAACTGCTTGAGGCCCCTTCCCAACTCTCTGAAATTTCCCTGTACTATCCTTACCCTGTCCCTTGCCGGATCATTGTTCCCAGATGGACAATAACATCTAGCTCCTTCCAGTCTCCTGCTGCCCAAGCAATCCTCTGGATCTGCTCTCCATCCCTCCGAGCTGAAGCACTAGGGAGGCACTTCATCTCCCTCTTCCCTTCTCCCCCAACTTCCATGTCTAGCCCCTAGCAAAAGAGTCCCCCAACAGCAGCTGCTTCTTCCTCAGCTGGGGGCCTCTTCCTTCCTCCTTGGGGCCTCCCCTTCTGAAGACCCTCACTTCCTCCCTTTCCACTCCTACAGGTGTCTCCTCCCAGCTGCCCTATTCCACCAGTATGGCAAAGGAATTGTGCAGTGGTACAGGTTAAGGAGTATGTACCCTTCACACCTCCCCCACTCTTCTAGAGCCCACCAAAGTCCCAACTGCTCTGCTTCTGCCTAGGCATCCTCTGGGGGAGCGGCAGCATAAATGGTGGTCCCTTTGTGGGGCAGAAGATTCCCTGCATCCTTGCCAGTTTGGCCTGGAGTCCATCAACCTCTGCCCTCAACCCAGAGAGGTGAGTGCAAATGGGGCAGCACCTCAGTCTTCAGAAGGTGTCCCAAAAGACCGCAGCTCAACAGACATTGCACTGCACCACACCAGTGCTCTTGCCTTCCTTTACCTTAGTGCATGTTGTAACTTCCCTGTACCTTACTGCCTCTTTTCTATGCCTGTTGAATTCTTACCTCTCCCTTTGCTTGCCTGAAATGTATTTGGTACCCTACCCTAGATAGGGTGTCTCTTGCTTTCCCTTTTTAAGCCACCAACCTGTGCCTAACTTGACCTGGGTGTCTACAACTCCTTACCCATTTGCCTGAACATATTTGTTATCCTAACCTTGATAGGGTGTCTCCTACTTTCCCTTTTCAAACCCCTTACCTGTACCTACCTTATCCTGGTTCCGACTACTCCTTACCTACTAGATGTGCACTCAGCACCTGTAGCTACCTGCCATGGACATTGGCAAAGCTACAGGTGCTGTGTTTGTGGACTTGACCAAGGCCTTTGATTTGTTCAACCACCCTCTCCTACATAACAATCTTCTGCAACTTGGCTGTTCCTCGGGGACCTTACAGGGGTTTAGGAGCTACCTATCTGGCTGATCCCAGTCTGTATATATCGGAGCTGCCTTCTCCCCCAACATGCCTGTCTCCACAAGCGTCCCCCAGGGCTCCATCCTGGGCCCACTATTATTCTCTGTCTTTATTAATTCCATTCCCACTGACTGCCTTTCCTGTGAAGCACCTTTATATACTGATGATCTCGTCCTCTTTTGCAGTGATAAGTCACTGACTAACATATCCGCTACCCTCTCGCAGAACTATGGCTCAGCCCACAACTGGTTCCTGTCACACAGGCTCCTGGTTAATGTTACAAAACAAAGGCGATGCTTCTTGGGTCCAAACCCTACCTGGACAACGTAGCCAAGACTGGCTTCTCTCTCTCGGTGCTCTCGCCAGATGGACCCTTACTAGAAAATGTCCTGCATTTCAAATACCTGGGCATAACCCTTGACCCCTCCCTCTCTTTCACGGAGCACGTGAACTCTGTTGTACAATGGGTTAACCAAAAGCTCGAGGCCGCATATCAGCTGAAACAGCTCCTGACCAGAGAGGCCCACCTAGCAAAAGCCCAAGGTAACCTGCTCCATATCCTAGACTACTGCTCCCCCATTTACACCCATATGTCCTCTGCCCTTTGCTCACGTCTAACCTCTGTCTATAACAATATATGTTGATTTGCATTACTGACACCCTACTCTACTCACCACTGTAACCTGTACCAGGATCTTGGCTGGCTCCCCACTCTCTGGCCATCATGATTATGCACTAGGCTGCATTATTGATAATGCCCTAAGAGGTGGCAACACATCCCCGTACATGTCCCTCCTAAAAACCAGAACAGCTCCAGGTGCCTACGTGTGTCCTTGGTCCCCCCTTAGGAGATACCTAAAATTTCCACTGCTATGGGTGACAAAGCGTTATCAGTTACAGCTTCCTCCCTATGGAACAGCCTCCCCTGTGTTGCTCCAATCTGTTGACACCCACTGCATCTTCAAACTCTGACTCAAAACCTGGTTACTGAAAGAGGCCAAATGACTGTGCCAGCCAGGGTAACCTTTCTTCAATCTGATATTCCCTTCCTCCATAACCCTGCCCTCTCTTCCTTTTTATTTTTCCTCTTTATAACTGTACTACCACTAAATCACTTGGTTCCCTGCTCCTTGAACAATAATCCAGTCTTTCCTACTGTTTTTGGAATCAACATGCCATATTCATTCATATTTGCCATTTGTACTGATTTTCCCCCGTTATCTCATATTCTCCCTACCCTGTTCCCCAATGTAAATTTGTAATGTACTATTATTCTCTCAACACTGTTGAAATTACGCTGTATTTGTTGATTTTACCCTGACACATTTTGTAAACTATACTGTATTCAACTATTTTCTGCCTGTACATTGATTGCACCTGTATGTATATTTCACTGTATATGTTGTTGTATATTGTATATTTCATTGTACTACTTAGTGCGCCTGGGTCGTGCCTGAAAATGGTCCCTTGGATCAGTGCACTTACCTGGTAATCAAAGATTTAAATAAATAAATAAAAATAAAACTAAGCTGACTGCTTCAGTATACCAAAACACAATAGTGTGCTATCTCCTACCTTGGCCTAATGTTCCTCCTGCAGAGTCTCCTGTGAACTGCAGACTATCTGCTGTCATGTGCTGGGACACAAGCATGACGGAACACGCTGGTTATTGGAGTCTTTTATAGAACTCTTGTTAGAAGGCACTAAGCCTCTGGCAGCTCCAACCCCTCCCCCATCCCCATCACACACCTGATTCACAGGGCTTTCGTTATTTACTCACCCCCAAGATTCATTTTCAAGCTAAGTTCCTTTACATTACATATTACAAATTTAATTTCAAAGTGCTCCAAACACTGACTAAAAATCTCTTTTCTATAGACATACACTGCTACTTTAGGTATGAAGAAAATATATACTGTACATATATTTATGCAATAGGCAGGGACTCAGAAGCTGTTGAATAAATCCATTTATTTTCACATATGTTAAATACATTTTAGAATCCTAGATTTATTCAACATATGTTGAATAAACGCCATCTGTCAATCAAAGCTTTTTTGTTCATTTTTTGACAAATAAATGTGAATATCTTTAAAGCAAAAAATGATAGCATTGAATGGTGAGCACGAAATTTGTCCAGCACACAAATATCTACAAAATGAGTGCTGTTTCATTTATATCTACCTTTTAATTTTTTTATAATTAGCCAAAAACTGCAGAAAATGAGATTCTTTTTTGTACTTTTTTTGACAAACAAATGTGAATAACTTCAAAATGAAAAGTGATACAATGGTACTGTGAGAATGAAAGTTGTTCAGCACAAAAATATCTACAAAATGAATGGTGTTTCATTTATAGGTACCTTTTAGTTTTTTTAATAATTAACAAAAAACAGCAGAAAAATCTTGTTTTTTTTTCACTTTTTGGACAAAACAAATGTAAATAACTTTAAAATGAAAACTGATAGCATGGTACTGTGAGCACAAAATTTGTTCAGCCCAAAATAGCTACAAAATGAGTGGTGATTCATTTATATATACCTTATAGATTTTATAATTAGTAAAAATAACCACCAGAAAATTCAATTTTATTGCACTTTTTCGACAAACAAATGGAAACAACTTTAAAGTGAAAATAATAGCATGGTACTTTGAGCACAAAAATTGTTCAACACAAAAATATCTAAAAAATGAGAGGTGTTTCACTTATAGATACCGTTTAGATTATTTATAATCAGCAAAAATTGGCAGAAAACTGAATTTTTATTCTCTTTTTTGACAAACAAATGCCCCTCCCCCCAAAAAAAAGGCAAAAACAAAAGAATTGTGCATCAAACATTTTCATTATGTACTGGCCACAATATAAAGTTGGAGCATCCGTAGCAACCACTATGCTAAGCGGAGCTACACTGGGAAAACCACAAAACGTCCATGTAAGTTTACATTAAAAATTAAATAAACAATTTAAAACAAAACTCCCTGTACTATCCTAAAGGATCCTTATTGCATAAATGGAATACATAACAGGGACCTTGTGGAATACATGATTTATTTTCACTCGAACTGTTTGACCTTGGGCATATCACTCATGGTTTACACCACTCATGAGGTTACCCAAAGTCAAACAGCTCTTGTGAAAATAAATCATGTATTTCACAGGTCACTGTTACGTATCCCATATATATAGATATATATATATCTATATATATTGCAAAAAATGTCATTATTGCACTAGTTAGGGTTAAAGTGACACAAGTAGTAAAATGTGACGTTAGGGTTTCTAACTCTAACGCACCACCCCACCCCGCAGGCAGCAAACAGGCATGGGGTGCGCCCTTTGGGGTTCTGAACCCTAATGCTCACCCCATTCCATGAGTAAATAAGCTGAGGTGGGTACAGTATATGAGAATGGGGTAGCATTAGGGTTGATAACCCCAAGGCACACCCCATGCCTGTTGCTGCCTGCAGGGTGGGGGTTGGGTGTTAGGATTGGAAACCCTAAAGCCACATTTCCCTACTTTTGTCACTTTAACACTAACCAGCGCATTAACGTTTTTTTCATTGAATTTCTTTACTTTTTGCAATAGTATAATCATATCCTTAGGGCTTTGCACTCCCATGCCCTCCCTAATCGTATACTTATTTGCATGTGGGAGCGCAGGGCCCACCGGGTCCTGCGCTACCATCCATCCATAATTTTTGAGACAGTGTAATTGTATCACTCCCATCCCTCCATAGATGTGTGTATGTATGCTGCTGTGGAAGTGTAGTGTAGCACTAGACACCAGGGAAATACAAATGAAATACGGGACAACAATCAGAGAGTGGGGGTGTCACTAGACACCAGGGAAATATATGTATAAGGGATATACAATGATGAGCTGTCAGATAAATGATTTATCTGCACAAGTGCTGTTTGACCTCGGGTAACCTCACAAGTGGCGTAAGCCACAAGCAAGGTGTCCGAGGTCAAACGGCACGAGTGTAGATAAATTATTTATCTGACAGCTCACCAGTGTATATTTTATTTATGCAATAGGGATGCTTTCTGTCAGTGCAGAGACATTTGTTTTTGACTGTTCATCTTTTTTTTAAAAGATAATTTCTGGGACTTTTTGTTAAATTTCCTAGTGTATGTCTGCCTAGTGTAGTGGTTGCAATTAAATGAAACACCATTCATATTGTAGAAAACTTTGTGCTGAACAAATGGCATGCTCACAGTGCCGTGCTACTTTTTTCATTTTAAAGTTATTTGCATTTGTCAAAAAATAAAAAAAAAAATTGAATTTTCTGCTGTTTTTTGCAAATTATAAATAAATCTATAAGGTATCTATAAATGAAACACCACTCATTTTTCAATAATTTTGTGCTGAACAATATTCATTCTAACAGTACAATGCTATCTTTTTTTGTTTTAAAGTTATTTGCATTTGAGTATAGTTAGTACTGGTACTGAGGCCGAACATTCTAAATGAGTCCTGGAGTGATTGCGACATATCTACTATCTGTATAAATCTGTGATGATGTGTCTACTATGTGTATAAATGTGAGATTTTACATTTATACATATAGGCTCAAATATTCAGACTGCGCCTGGTAGGGGCGCACGCCCATGAGTGCAACTGGATGCGCTGGGCCAGGATCAGGTGATTCAATGGTGATGCACCACAAAGAGCACCATTGAATATGGCAAGGACAGCACACATACTGCACCAGCGCAAGCCACAGATAGGGAGCACAGGGATGCAGCAGTGCAAGTGCAGTTATGCTAGGCACATCACCCATGATATTCAGCTGGGGGCATGGAAATGAGGCCATAATATATTCAAGGCACAAATGGGGCCATTTGCATGTCATTATGGCCCCATTTGCATGCCTTGCACAGGGCAGGCCGGCGACTTGTACCTGGTGCCCTGCACAGCATGACGTGTGCTGTGGGGATCCCGGGACATCCCCCACCCATAGCCACAATCGCGTGGTATGTGGTAGTAAAGATAGCCCTGGTAGTCTAGTGGCCCCCCTTCCGATTCCCAGATGCCCCAATCACTGTAATGTTCAACTTTCCCTGGTAGTCTAGTGGCCCCCCACAGTTCTGTGTCCCTGATCACTGGGATATGCCATTTCGTAAGTCTCTGGTGTTCTAGTGGTACCCTCCCCACCCGTTGCCGCGTCGCGGTACAGCACCATATCATGATTCCCTGGTGATCCAGTGGCACCCCACCCTCCCACCCACACAACATCCCTTGCCCCCCCACTCCTCCCCCATCATCGGGCGAAGTGGCTGCAACCCACCTGCATACCACTCCGGCGTCATGAATGACAGATACAGTATGAGCTGAAGCCTGGTCCACAGTGGGACTATCGGTTTGCAGGGCATACTGTACTAGATAGTCCCAAATATGTGAATTAAGTCATTCACATATTTGTAACTATCTAGTACAGTATGCCCTGCAAGACCATATTGCATCTGTCATTCGCAGGCAGCTGGGCGGTATGCGGGTGGGTTGCAGCTGCCTACCGATGACGGGGGACGGGGTGGGCAAGGGTGCTGTGTGGGTGGGAGGGTGGGGGTGCCACTGGATCACCAGGGAATCAGTGATATGGTGCTGTATCGTGACCACAGCAGTGGGCGGGGGTACCACTAGTCCACCAGGGAAAGTAGAACATTACAGTGATTGGGGCATCGGGGACACGGGGAGAGTCCACTGCATTGCCAGGGATATGTGTGTGCTTGTGGACGGTGTTCTGGTGAGGAAAATCACCCAACGGCTGGGCTGCTGTGTTGCGCCTGCAATACTGCAGCCCACCTGTGGGTGGCCAGGAGTTGTGCTAATCTCTGGGGCTCAACTTTATTCTCTGTGGCGGGGAATAAATGCAGGGTTGTGCCAGCATATGCACCGCATCTCGGCTGAATATCGGGATGTGCCACATATGTATGGGCACGCCCCCTGCATTTGTGCCGTATACATTAGCATTGCACCCCGGCGCGCAGAGGTTTGAGCTGCACCAGGCAGCCTTCTCAATATCCCACTGGGGCGCACTGCGGGGTTGCGCCATGTGCAACCCCTTTGAATATCGCAGTCATAGTAGCTCAGATTTATCACATAGGATTTATGTCCACATCTATTGTATAAATATATATATATATATATATATATATAATTTTATATTTAAGTTTCACAATACACAGAATTACACCTGCATATAACTGTTACAGTCCCCAACTAGGGGATTCAATTACATCATTTATGACAGTAGAATAAGTCAGGCTCAATAGTTGCTTAAAATAAATGTTGATTATCACAAAGGTCTTAACTGCAGCCTCTGCAGACTGTCATCTGTTTAACCGTTATACCAACCAAATAAAAGAAAAAATATAAGCAATGAATGCAACAGAAAAATCTAGGAAGGTATCTGCTTAGATAAAAACTCGTATTTGTAAGATAAGTTATTTTAAACTAAAGATCAGTTTCATTCATTTTGTCCAACAAAGCTATGTTCTGTTTCAGTAGTTGCTGCTACTAAATCGGAGTCAGAATCCAAAGTAGAAAGATCATTTTGCCCAGAGCTGTATCTTCACAAAAAACTCTGTCACTTGATCATGGTAAACAAAATATGAGTTTGTCCTTAGCAAAAAATGTTCCCGGTGACTAGTGGTCCCTCCCCCCACCCGATGCCCATCCCGATATTTCATGAAAGTATACTGGTGGCTAACAGTCCCCCCACACCCATCGCCATGCCTGACTATGTTGAATAATCTCCCTGGTGGCTCATAGTCCCTGCCCCCATCCACATACATGCCCGACTACGTAGAATAATCTCCCTGGTGGCTGGTGGTACCTCCCCCCACCCGCACACATGCTGTCAACAGAGTTAGTATGCCCTGGTGTCTGGTGGTCCCTCCCCTCATCCCCGGTGTAACAAAAAAAAAAAAACACATGGCACCCACCGCTGCTGCACAGAATCCCCCTCCCCCAAACACAGGGCTCCAGCCCCACACCAGGAAAGTGCTCTGTGGCCCCCACACCTCTCCGCTCATTAGTGGCAGTGGCCCCCCTCCCTCCCATGGCACTGATGCCCACTGCCCCATACCTGTACCTTCAGGTCGGTGCCACGGTCTCCGTGACAGCCAGCGGCACAGCCCACGACATTCCACCTCAGCCACCCACTGTCCAAATGATGCCGGGAGTGTGCTGCATATTTATAGGGCCTGCTCTCCTAAAAATTAGCAGTGTACTCCTGGCATCATTTGGATATTGGGTGGCTGAGGTGGAATGTGATGGGCTGTGTCACTCACTGTCACAGAGACCGCAGCACCGACCTGAAGGTACAGGGACCGGGGGGGTGTCGCTGCCATGGGAGGGAGGGCCACTACCACCAGTGAGCGGAGAGGTGGGGAGGCGCAGAGCACTTTTCTGGTACAGGTCCAGAGCCCTGTGTTTGGGGAAGAATTCTGTACAGCAGCAGGAGCCATGTGGGGGGTTCTTGACACACCGGGGATGGGTGGAGGGACCATCAGACATCAGGGCATACTAGTTCTATTGGTGAGCATGTGTGCAGGTGGGGGGAGGACTGCTAGCCACCAGGGTGATTTTCAACATAGTTGGGCATGGCAGTGGGTGGGGGAAGGGATCACCAGGGAGATTATTCTACATAATCAGGCACTGACGGTGGGTGAGGGGAGGGACCACTGGACACCAGGGACATGTTACAAAATTACAGGGGGGGACATCAGGTGGAGGGAGGGATCACTGGACACCAGGAACATGTTAAATAATTAATGGGATGATCATCGGGTGGGGGGAGGGACCTTTGGACACTAGGGACAGCATATGGGGGGACAGCCACCACCAGGGTAATGGTCTGTTTCTGCTGGCACATTCGTATGTTTGTATGACATATATGGACAACCTCACGACAAAGGATAAGTACCATTTTTTCATATCATCCAGTACAAAAACTGGCGGAACGAGTCATGAAAAAAGATTTTAAAGCAGCAGTGCAACAATGTGGTGAAAATGTTGACCTATACATTTTTTGTGCTATTTTAGATTGCCACTTACCTCCCGACTTGTATGATACCCTTCTTTTCACAGTTTGTGTCTTCTTTGGTACTTTTCATGTCTGAAATAATAGGAACACTTCTTTTAATCGGCTTGGACCAGGTTTTCATCAGTATTTGCAGCTGTTTTTGAACAACTATTGTTCTATAAGGTCAGAGAACACTGTCTGCTGCATAATTGATCATTTTAGTCACAACAAGTGATACATAAACAACAGATGGCTAAAAACAGCTGAAAATACTGATGAAGACTTGGTCCGCACCATATTAAAAGGAGTGCTCTTTTATTATTTCAGACATGAAAAAAGTACTAAAGCAGACTCAAATAGTGGAAGGAATGGTATCATACAAGTCAGGAGGTAAGTGTCAATGTAAAGCAGCATAAAAAAGTACAGGTCAAAATTTTCACCAGATTGTTTTACTGCTGCTTTAAAACAAAGCAAACACACATTTGACCATTACATTTCCAACACTTAATGATGGAATGCGTCTTATAGGATCCCAATGAGCAACAAACATCTGTTGCTCTCTGCGTACAACTCTGTTTGTACCAGTTTACAATTTCTCTTTTGGGGGCGGGGGTGGAGACAAAATGGCGGCATGCAAACAACCTCACGAAAAAGGATACGCACCACTTTTTTTGTATGGCCAATATGAAAAAAGGCAGAAGCGAGTCAAGACAAAATAATAAAAACAAAGAAAAGACACATTTGTCAATCATTTTTCCAACAGTTAATGGCAGAATCCAACTTACGGGGTCTAGATGAGTAAAAAACATTTGTTTCTTTGTCTCTGAAACTCCTTTTCTGTTAGTTTTCCCATTTTTTCTTAAAAAGAGACAAGATTGTGGCATATGAAAAACCTCACAAAAAGGGTTCCTATATGAAAATTTCATACAGCTATTTTGAAGTGCTGACTGAGCATGCTCAGAACCTGAATTTTCAAAATTTAATAACTTTGAAACAGATTACTATTTTTTCAGCAAACCAGTGAAAGGCTCTTCTGTGGGCCAAGTCCTTGCCACCCTGAAAATTTCAGACCAAAATTCTAAACCGTCTGGGCACCACGTGATGGCAAAAAAGCAGCAGAAAATGGCGGTTTTCTGCGTTCTTTTGCTATCCACATCTCGGAATCCACACATCCGACTGGGACAAAACTTGGCATGTCAAGAGATCTACCCCCAAGAGACCACACATGCAAATTTTTGTGCAAATACGTTGAACAGTTGCAGAGTTATTAAACTGCAAAAATTGGGGTTTAAAATTAAAGTGCCTACTCAATCCTAACTATAGTGGTGCTACCATGCTACTGTACTACATCTCTAAGGTTAAAGCTGGGTGCTTACTCTCCTCTCTGTCTGCAATCCCAGCACTCAGCTGAACCAGCTTTTTTTGTGGTCCTGGCTTGCTCTCTCTCGGCCGTGTCCCCAGCCTCACTCCATCTCCCAAAACTTACCTCTGTTTGCCAGCATTCCCCCTGGATTACCCCTCAGGACGAGGGTGCTGGAGGAGTCCCCCTCACAACTCCCCGAATGGTACCACAGCATTAGTCCAGCAGCAGCATGCCTCGGCCAGCTGCACGGGGCTCACTGGGGATGGGTGTCATCCTGTGGCCGCTGGAGTCCCCATTTTTCCCCATTGTTGGGAGCCGTGGCATGCAATGACGTAAGGGTGCACATGCCCACGTCTGTCACACCTCCCAGAACACTCAAGCCTCGGATGCGCTGGCACCCCCGCCTCCGGCAGGGGTTGGTCGAGCACCGAGTGCTTCCCCCTCCCCTTCCCTCCCCAGAGGAGGAGGAGAGCAGTCCATCAGATGCTTAATCCTCCTCCCCCCGGCTGGCCTTCTAACTCCCCGAGCTCACCTCCGAACTCAGGTTGTTAACATTGCAAGCAGAAAGCCAACCACTGTGCCAACAGGCCAGCTTTAGCCTAAACAGCTTGACATAGCAATCTCTGCTAACCCTGCCTCTGATAAATTGAGCCTCTGGCTCTATATGAAGAGCCTGCATGTCTGTGTGAATGTATGCCAGTGGAATTTTGCAGAATTTTGAATTCATACATTCCATGTTAATATTCCATGCTTTTAGGGGACTGCATGTTTTTAACTCTGTTTATTCAGCTGTGGTCAGTGCAGATTTACCCCATATCAACCCTTGGATCCTATTCAGGTTCACACCATGCGCCACTTTCAGGGACCTACCAATAATCGAGGAGACTATTTATTCAGTTTTGGTAACCGAGTAGACCCACTAAGCCCTGAAGGTCCCATTTTCAGGGGCGACCCAGAATTAGTTACATAGAGCTTGAAGTAATAACATTTTGCTTAAAACAGTACTAAGGAGCAGACCACATTTGATTAGTATCAGGACAGTACACAGTAGGGGATCAGACAATCACCAACAGACATATCATATTATGGCTTGCCCTTGATGGTGGGGATCCGCCCTTATCCCAGAGAAGGAAGAGGACCGAGATGATAATTTGGCTTTCTGACTGCCCTGGAACTAGCTGAGGGGGTGCTGCCAAGACTCCAGCATCAAAGTGCACAGCCAAAGGGTCTTTTTCCATGCTGTTTCCCCCGATGGAATGGATGTGCAATGACATTCATGTGATGTTGAGCACATTTCCACCCCTGACGTGCAATGTCTGCCATCCCACCAATCCCCTGCATTTGCACACATCGTGGCGTACTGACCCCCAGCCATCACTAGGGGTCAGGATGTTGCCAGACATTGTGTCTCTGCCTCCTCGGAGTAGAGCTGTCCATCAGATGCTCTATCCTCCTCCCCCCCCCCCCGCTGACTCTCCGATGCTCTTGGCTTGTTCCTGAACCTGGGCTGTTGGTACTTTAAGCGTGAAAGTACCACTGTAACTGGGGTGGCAGTATGGAGTGATATACTATCAGAGGAATACTGCAGAATATTGAATTCTTAGGTTCACTGGTAAACAAACAAACCTTATTCTGCATGTTTAGAAAGACAACTGACAGACAGGTAACACCCATCTGTGAAGGGAGTATTTACATTTCCTAAGCAATATATTTTATTGTTTTTTGTGTCTTTTTTATCTTTTAGAAATGTTTTTAAATTTGCCCAACCCATTTTCTAAGTGCACTAAGACCCTACAGGGTGTGGGGTATTAGTGAATACCTACCTGCACTTCCAGGAGCAATAAGGCCCTCCGCCTACTGCCTCAGGCCTGATAACACCCCTGGGCATGTGGGTATCCACCAATACCCCAAACTCTATCAATTCTTATTGTTTACTTGATTTTCTTGTACTTGCTAGGATCTGGTCCCATGAGTCAATACAGTCCAGTATCAGTATAATTGTGCAGGGATTATTACCTGTAGTTGCCGCATAACAAGTGGATATTCTGTAAGTTTTTTTTATTCTGAGTTCCTCAGCTTCTAAATTCTGCAAAGTGGAGCTCCAGGTAACAAAAAATGATCCCAAATCATCACCTCCCATCCCTTCCCCAGGCCAGTGATTTGCACATGCGAGGCTCTTTGTACAGTTCAAACATTTCCATGCATACCTTAATTCAGCATTCTCCTGTATAAGTTTAATTGTGGCATTCTGTGCTGAATTCAGCCTGGTTTCCACTGCTTGAGCCGTATCTGAGGCAGCTGCAATGGTCTATGCTTTCTAGAATTTTCTCTATCTTCTATTTGTAACCCCGGTGTCCCCCCAGGTTATTAAACTGTTTTAATGGAGTGTGCACTGAGAGTTTTCTACAGTGTTTACTGTTTTCTACAGCAGAATCTTCAAAATGTTTAACAGTGTGCTATTATCCTATGCAGTGTAATTGGTTTCTTTTTGTTTAGTCACTCTGGACAGCAAATGGTTAAAACTTTCAGGCTCCCTTGACACCACTGTCAGTAGCTGGACAGAGGTGCCAAATGGGAGGAACTCGCAGCAGCATAAGCCACAGTGGAATGTTGCTGCAGGGGACAGTTGCTCATCAGAGCTTTGAGCCATTCTGACTGAGGAAAGCTGCAGGAGAGGTTCAACTCTCTACTGTCCTGCTTTTTAGTCCCTAGTTCGGTCCTGGAGTAGCTAAGTGTCGAGTGATGGTGTCAGCCTTCTCCAGTGGCATGCCCCAGTGGGGGTGAAGGACATTTAACACAATTGGTCATAGGAACCTTGAGTAAAATGTGGGAAACATCCCTGAACAGTGAGACTTTTTCTTTGTGTGGCAGCTCAGAGCTGACTCCTCCAGGATGGCCTCAGCGGGAATGCCTGTGAAGGTTTGGAGGGGCCAAACTCCAGTTTGTCTGCCAGGATGTTTGAAAGATAAAAAATGTCTGCAATGGATGGAGTGCATATCCTGACTGGAAAGGGGACAGTGCACTCTCTGCCCAAAAGATGAAGACGGGCTCACTTGCTATACACCAAGTTGTACATATCACAGAGTGTATTTTCAGTGAGGACATGATCTGTCCCAAAGGGTGCTGTTTCTGACAACTGGAAGGCTCCACCTTTGGTTCGATGGACAAGCAGCCAGCCACTCCCACTTCCTGAGCTATATAAGCAGTTCCCCTCAGCCTCCCTCTGAAGCACTTTTTTCTTTGCCAGTCAGAGGCTCTGTCCGTTTGCTCTCTGCAGCTGGCTGGGCCTGCCCCCGCTTTGCTGTTTCTTTCTGCTGGAACTCTGCATTTTGTTCTTCTGCTTCTGGTCTATATTTTGCCTCCGCCTATGTGCTTCCTTTTGTCCCTTCCCTGTTTCTTCTGTGTTTGTGTGTCTTAGTTTTGTTTTTGTTTTATTTTGGTGGGGGTGGTTTCTAAGCTCCTACCATTTGCTCACTTAGAGCTCAAGCTACTTGCGTTCAGTTACCCACATTGCTATTGCAATCAGTACCTGTGTTCTACTCCATCCAAGTTGTTCCCCATGCTACACACCTGATTGTGTTCACCTAATTCAGGCTCCCTCTGAACCCTTGCTATGCAGCTCAATCATGTTTTCCCAGCTTAATCTACCTCCCACGTGATCATAGCTGCTTTCAAGGAATTGTGCTTCCCTCCATTCCATGCTTAAACAATACTACCACTCATAGTTACTCAATGCTGGTGCTGTTCCATGTTTGTACACTGCTGTTATACTCTGAGGTCAGCTATGCTACTGCTGATGCTGTAAACTAGCTTTAATATCTGCATGTAGTTCTTGACCCCTTCCATCACTTTCTTGTTTTTCATACGGCAGGGACTTGGAAGTGTTTGGGGAGTCATGGCCCCATGTGGCTAATGACTTATGTTCTACATCCTGTCTCCGACACCGAAAATCCTCAGAGTATTTATCACCTTCATTGGCTTTTGAATGCTTGGCTGGCTTGCCTCACTGTCATAATGCTGCTTCTCTCCTTATGTACATGTCCCACCATTGCTACTATGTTTTTCAGACCTACATGCAGGCCTGTCTGTTCCTACTGCTTACTGACCTACATGCTGGTCTGACTATTGTTAGCCTGCCCTACTAAACTACCCTGCCTTATTGAACTACCTCCAGACCAACTCCTGATTATGTCATCATTGCTCAGTGCTCCCTGCCATCTACCCTGCAAGGTCTCAGCACTCAATACTCATTCAGCTCTTCATCAGTCTCTGGGGCATGCCAGCCATACCATTCTGGTGCAGGGTTCCCCTGCAGCTGACGGTCTCGCTCTGTACCTGAGTCCGCAGCTTGAGCATGTGAAGCTTGGGGCGGGGTCCGTCTCACCTGGCCCATAGCTGGGAATGTCCTCACTCTGGGTGGACCTTCAGTCGTCAACCGTACCGATGGCACCTCAAGTTGTAGAAGTTAGGACTCGGCTCTGAAGGGCTGGGGCATCTCACAGGGGCCCCTTTAGCACCCAAGCGAGGAGGCACCCTTCAAAGCTATTCTCCCTATAACTGCCTCTGGTTCACCTGGTTTGTTTTTAGATCGGAGGGCGGGTGAGTGCCTCGGTGGTTGTGCTCTCCTCCTCCGCCTTGAAGGTGGCTTGTTGCAGGCGCAGCAGCTCACAACCCTCCACGGCATTCCTGTTAGAAAGATAGAGTAGAGCTTTCCTCCAAATTGGAATATTTTCAGCCTCCCTTTAATTGGGTTTCCAAATTGCAGCAGCAGAGCAGTCACTAAATAAAATATCCCAAGCCTGGAAGGAAGGCGACTTAGGCCTTGGATCCCCAGAGATTTCCACCTCAGAAGGTTTTTCTCTCCTCCATGTCTTAGGTCATAACTGTTAGTTAGCATAGTGTTCCCTAGTTCCATAGGCAGGATCCGCTGTTGGATGGAGGGATGGTATCCCTACTGCCGTTCCCTCTAGGCAGTCCCCTCATTCCCTCTTGCAACCCATCAAACTCATGCCATTGCTAACCTCGCATCCCATTACATTATCAAACTGCCTGATACTTTATCCATTACTATGTCTCACAACTACTGATTGCTTATATGCTTCATACTACTACTTCCTTTTGGGGATCCTTCCTAAGGTACCTTTAGCCAGGGGAATCCTGCAAGCACCTCTAGGGGTGGAACTCTAGAGGGTTCCTTGTTCAGTACCCCCTACAGGGTGGTAATTCTTCTGGAATACAGAGTGCAAATGGCCAAAACCTAAGTAACACAGTTGCACAAGCATAACACTATACTGGCTGCGTAGGCCATTGAATTGGAAGGCTCCGCCTTTGGTTCGATGGACAAGCAGCCAGCCACTGTACTTCCTGAGCTATATAAGCAGTTCCCCTCATCCTCCTTCTGAAGCACTTTTTTCTTTGCCCCACCATTCTCCCCTCCTCCAGTGGCAGCGCCTCTCTCCTTGGGATTCTTCCTAAAGTACCTTTAGCTAAGGGAATTGTCCCGTGGCACCTCTAGGGGTGGAACCCTCTAGAGGGTTCCTTGCCTTTGGTACCCCTACAGGGTGGTAATTCCTCTGGAATAGAGAATGCGAACAGTCGAAACCTAAGTAACACAGTTGCTCAAGCATAACACTATACTGGCTGCGTAGGCCATTGAACTGAAGTGTTTGCAATTAAAGGTACCAGCTGTCTCCAACAGTTTCCTAGTTCTCCGACAAAAAGTGTTTTCAGTATGAGCACCAGTTGCCTTCAACAGTGTTTCTGTCTGTGTGGGAAAAATGTGCTTTGTGTAACCCCCTTCCCCATGTCCAGGGGTACCTGATGTTGTGGAGAGGGAAAGGGGCTGGGGACCACAGACCAGAAACACTCTGACAGTTCTCGCTGCTGATACTTTTAGTAAAAAAGGTAGCATACCTTGTGATGTCTTCAAACTGGATACGGCCTACCTCTTCCCCCAGCTGAATCTTCCGGGCCCAGTGGTGGTGGCAAACAGGAAAAACACCAGATTCGGGTAGCTCCAGCTGCTAGGATCCCCAGTCTGGGGAAGAGGGGTCAGTGCTTCCTTATTCCAGGAGGTAAAGTGACAAATGGAACAGTTAAAAGCAGAATTAATTAACATTTACTTCATCAGACCAAGAATGAGCACCACCACCACCACGATTTCATGCAAACCAAGAACTTTATTCTGGGCCTGAAAATGTTTAGACCCAGACCATATTGATCAAGCCATAAATATTACTGGAGCCGCTCCATGGGGCTGAGAGTGCAGACAGTCAAACAACAGGTTCAGATATTACATTTCTTTTTTTTTTCCAGTCAGTGTGCAGCACGATTTTATATACACAGGTCTAAGGACAGCTAGACAACACTGGCTCCATAAAATCTAACAGCTTCTTCCACGGAAACCCTTGTTCAAATCACAATCCCCTGTTTACATTTCCATATCCCTTAGACCTCCTGATGAAGGAGTGCCTTACTTCTCCCATGCCAGCTGAGCACTAAATACCTCAGGGCTGATTAGCAACTTAAGCCTCCATGGCTACTCCCAAGTAGACTTCCCAGAACAACCCCGTGAGCCAAAATGGTGCACTTTTCATTAGGGCTACCCACATCAGCACTGGGCTACAAAAGTAACACAGTGGCTCCTTTTCTTCCTCAATTTTTCTGTTCCATAGGAAACCCTTTGCCCTTAATGGGTCTGATGGACCTACCTCAGACACAGGCATGGTAGGTCCCAGGGCCTGCTCCAGACACGGGCAAGGCAGGCCCTATATGCAATCCCATACCAACACTCTCCCAACCAACTGTACTTTTCCTCCCAGGCCAGGTGCCATGCGGGTAAGCACTCCAGAGCTGCCACCTTCAGAAGTACCCTGCTACAGTTCTGCCCCCACTGCTTGGGTGCCCATTACCTTAACCGGGGTACCAGAACCATAGCGGAGGATACTGCTTACTACTGAGATTTTGCTCCTACTGCCTCCTGCGCTTCTTACTCACTGCAGCTGACGTCCATGCTTAAAACTGTGGATCTTCTCCCGGACCCACATGACTGCTGCTAACCTTACAACCCTCCCTCAGAGCACCATTAACCCATGCCGCAGCGATGCTGCAAAATCTGCCAGCCTACTAGGCCGAAGGGGGGGACCTCCTCCGGGAACTGCCCCTACACCCACTGCCAACTCCTGCTCTCCCCCACCCCCTTTTCCCAGGCAAACCAGGCCTTAAATACCTTCATTGCAGCTGTCCCCTGGTGGCAGCACAGATCACAAGGCCGGAGGGCATTCACCAGACTAAACAGCACCACAGGGGGGGTGGAGCAGCACAAGCTCGCAAATCCACTCAATGAGGGGGGCTTACATTTGTGAACCCAAAATGTTTAAATTCTGTGAGTACGTACTCTGTCCTGGCTCTGATCCCAGAAGAGGGATGAACTTTTGCTTGATCCCTAATTCAGGGACCTTCTTGGATGTTTGGTTACAGTGAGATGGGCTGTATATCCTTTGTGCCTTCTGCATCTGCAGCCCTCCAGTAGGCCAAACATTGCTTTTCCACCTTGTGTATGGAATAAATCTACTGCTTGACCCTATCCAAAGAGGAGGACATTTGCTTGTGATTGTTGTGTTTTACTGGTGCCCCACTATGACTGCACAGGTCCCCAGTGTCACAGCCCACCCTAGTTCCCGGTTTAAATAGAGATGTTTTATGTAACACCTCCTTTGAGAGCCAAGCACATAGAAAACAACCCCTAGCCAAGGGGAGAGCAGGTGTCAGCAGCAAGGCAGGCTGATACAGTAAGATCTAGTTACATAGGCTTTTGATCTTACCAACGGTGTCAATTTCTGTATTGCAATGTCTTATGCAATGTATTACCACTGTGAGTTGCTTGGTATGTAATTAACCCAGGTCTCCCTTGAAAAAGGAACTCCATTGTCTCAGTGTGATTTACCTGGTTAACAAAATTCAAATAAATAGTCCATCACTCTGATGGACACCAGAACCATCTACCATGCATGCTCAGGTACAGGAGGATCTAGTGATTTGCTGGAGCCTACAGCTTCCACAGCCTCACCACTGAAGTGCTGTGATTTTGTAGCACTCCCAGTTCCCGCTCCTTTTGTTAATTTATTTGACCTTTGCAGTAAATGTTTGAAAGATGAAGTACAATCCAAGAAATGAGAGGAATAGTAGGAAAAGGTTCTGGAAAATATAGTTTAAAGAGCTAAAGTGATCCTTAGGTGGAGAGCTCTGCTGGAACATATCTGTTCAGGATGGAGCTCTCTGGCAACCCCAGCCTGTATCTTTTCAAAGTAAATCTGGTGGTAGCAATCCATGAAGTTCCCTATTAGAATAAGATCCAAAATTGAATTGTTTGCCCTTTGAGGGGTGTCCAGTATCATGGTGGACTGTAAAGCAGCTTTTATTTCTGGCCCATGGAGGGTCAGTAGAGATTAGTGAGGCTCCCCAGCTGCTGTAACCCTGATTGCTATAGGTTGATTGCAGTGGAGAGGAGATCAGGGTGGCAGAGGGAAGCCATAATTTGTGTTTTTTGGTTTTGTGGGGTTCATGAGACAAGAGTCCCTGGGGCCCCTCAGGACTGGGAGACAGGATTCCTGATTGCTGCAACCGGTAGTCGTCCTTGAGATTTCCAAGAAGAGGAGCCCCATTTAAAATTTACCTTTGCAGTGAGACAAAAAGGCATTTTTTTTAATTTACTAAATCTGCACATCCCCCTTTACTTACTGTTTCTTCCATGTTGATACTCATTAGAGTAATTTATATATAATTCTGATTATAAATGCTGTATATTGGAATGTTTAATGGCCAGAATTCTGGTCCATGTAATAAACTGTATCAATGATGGTTTCCTGTACTAAGAGAAAAAAGTAAAGTTCCTGCAGGTGACGGGTCTGGGAAGCATCAGCAGTCTGTCTGCATGTACACAGCTCAAACTGTACTTCCTAAAGTTGTGGGCTGATGGCTCCAGATCTCGCTGTCCTTGTGAGATAGAATAAGGGTTGTATGCAGAGCCTCAGTTATTTGCATTTTTATGTTGCTTGCACGCATGTGCAAGAAACATAGTGCCATCATCGGAGATTTCGGAGGTGTGTCACCTCCTCCTCCAATTCAGGCAGTGTCCTGGCAGGCGCGGCCCCTGTAAGCCAATGCATTTTGGAGCTGTCTATGACACGCTCCAAAATGCAGTGGCATACAATTGAAAGGAGGAGCTACGCTTCAGTGAGCACCGATAAGCATAGCTCCCCCCCCACACGCAGGCGTTCGCGCGCCTCGCGACGTCCTGTGTAGCCGATGGGGTGCCCAATCCCGCCCGGCTGAGCTGCTGTCGTGTCCCCCAGCTGGCGCCACGCTGGGAGCCCACCCAGCGTGGCAATCAGTTCTTTGGCCGACGGGGTGCCCAGTCCCCCACCGCTGAACGCCCCATCCTTGTGCCATGCTGGGAGCCCACCCCAGCGTGGCAAACGGTCCCACAAAGTCTTTTTTTTTTGTTTTAAACTGAAACAAAACGGTCCCGCCGCGCTGCCTCCGACACCCTCCCACAACCCGCACTCCACCCACCGCGCACCCAGCCTCCCCACACACCTCACCCCATACTTACCTCGGACTCCGGAGCGACAATCTTCGGTGGACCGGGAACACGTCTGCACTCTTCAAAGCCGACTGCGAACTGAGAAATGCCGTAAGCTGTATAATGGGCTAGATAGGGTGGTTCAACTTTGCATATCTCAGGCATTTTGGGAATTTTGCACCAAATTTTCAACATGGGGTTTTAGGACCTTCTCATGAATGATGTCACTGTCATGGCAGATTCAGGCCCGAAGGGTGATTTCGTGCAGTGACCGCAGTGACTCGAAATCACCTTCGGCCTGAGTACCGCCATGACAGTGACATCATTCATGAGAAGGTCCAAAAACCCTATGTTGAAAATTTGGTCCAAAAATTCCAAAATGACTGTTTTATTTAGCTGCATTATGTAGTTCCTACGCAGGCTCGTAAGTTCGCGAAATTTCAATGTTTTCACTCCAGATTTTCAACATTGCCATTTTACCACACCTTCTTATGAGTAGTACAGCTGTCATTTTTCACATCTCACCCAAAATGTGTTTCTGCTCTTGTAGCACAGAATGGCGCAGTCGGTGTGCGAAATCAATGTACGGGACAAATTAAGAAAATCACAGTGATACTGTTCATGAGCAGAGGTCTTAAAATGGCTATGTTAAAAATTTGGTGAAAAATTCCTAAAAATGACTGTTTTACGAGCATGCGTTGTGCAGTTCCTACGCAGGCTCGTAAGTTCACAAATTTTCAATATTTTCACTCCAGATTTTCAACATTGCCATTTTACCACACCTCCTCATGAGCAGTACAGCTGTCATTTTTCACATCCTGCTCAAAACATGTTTCCGCCCATGTAGCACACAATGGCGCAGTCGGTGTGTGAACTCAGTGTATGGGACACATTAAGAAAATCACAGTGTCACTGTTCATGAGCAGAGATCTTAAAATGGCAAAGTTGAAAATTTGGTGAAAGAATTCCTAAAAATGACTGTTTTACGAGTGTGCGTTGCACAGTTCCCACGCACGCTCGTAGGTTTGCGAATTTTCAATATTTCCACTCCAGATTTTCAACATTGCCATTTTACCACACCTCCTTATAAGCAGTACAGCTGTCATTTTTCACATCCTGCCCAAAACGTGTTTCCGCCCATGTAGCGCACAATGGCGCAGTCGGTGTGCAAACTCAATGTATGGGACACATTAACAAAATCACACTGACACTGTTCATGACCAGAGGTCTTAAAATGGCTATGTTGAACATTTTGTGAAAAATTTCAAAACAATGACTGTTTTACGAGCGTGCGTTGCGCAGTTCCTACGCTCGCTCGTAAGTTCTCAAATTTTCAATATTTGCACTCCAATGACTTCCAAATACCTAAACAGCACATCGAAGCAAGCAACATTCAGCATTGACAAATGCTTGTTATGTTTGCTTGTGGGTTCATGCACAAAGTGAACATATTGTCACAGTAGCAGCCTTCAGAGAAGTGTCACTGTCAGAGCCAATGCAGCTCAGGCTGCAAGGGACTCAACAGTGACAGGCCAATGATCATCAAGGCTGATCATGACGCTGCTGCTTAAAGGGAAACAGTGGAAAAAGCACAGCTTTACCCAGGCACTACAAAAATGCCTGATTGGTGCTTTCAGACAGTAACATTTTTTTAACAAATAACTGATTTTTTAGTGATTTAAACAGTGGCCTTCAACTTTCACTTTCTATTGCTGGCAGCCACTATTTCATGAGTAGCAGAGTGCTTCCTAAACTCACTTTATGCTAATATATGTCCTGCCAACCAATAGCTGAGGTCCAATAGGCATAATAGCATACAGTGAGCTCAGGAAGCTCACTGCTGCTCATGAAATGGCTGCTGCCAGCAACAGGAAGTGGAAGATGTTGGTAGCTGTTCTAGATCATTAAATAAAGTTGTTACTGTCTGAAAGCACTAATTGAAGTGTCTGCAGTGTCTGAGGAAGCTTTGTTTTTCCATTGTTTCCCTTTAAGGGATGGAAACTTTGCATAGTTGACAGGAACCAGGCACTCCTATCACAGAGCAGCTGGATCCTTTCATTTACGACACCGCCCAGCACCCAGCTGAGCAGTGTCGCGATCAGCCTGCTTTGTTCCATGCCTGACAGTGAAAGAGAGGTGTTGTTGCTGCCGTCGCTGTGCTCCATCAGTCCCACACCTCTCCACCTGCTAGCCTTCCCCACCACCAGTGAGGATTAACTTTCTGAGATAGTAGCCAATAAGTGGAGAAAGTGGAATGGAGGTAGAGAGAGAGAAAGAGTTGCTTGCCATTGCTGTCACTGTCCCTGTCCCCCTCAGCCCCTCTGACTGGCTGACTGGCCACACTTTCCATCCATCTCCAGCCTCTACAGTACGATATCTGTCTGTAAAGGATTTCAGGAGTCAGTTACTGCTGAGAGAGTAGCTTTTTACTGTTACTGTGCCCCTCAGCCCCTCTGACTGGTTCTCCTCTCCACTTCCCACCAGCCATGTGAAAACATTCAGTTAGTGGTCTAGGAGAGATGCAGAGGCCAAACACAGAGAAATCAAACGTTACTGTTGGTGTATACTTGCTGCCTCTCAGCCCTTCTCTGACTAGTCCTCTTATCCATCCACCCTCCAGCCTCCTCAGTGCATGTGCATGATGGCATTTAGCAACAGATACTATACAGGCTGAGTTACTGCTCCTGGAGAGACAGAAAGGGAGAGATACAGTATATGGTTATGGTATAGTGTTGCTCTTGCTGCTCTACAGCCTCCTCTGACCTGTCCTCCTGTCCATCCACTCTCCAGCCTCCCATCCCAGCCCTCCTTCATGGCACATGTCTCCACTATACCCTCCTTGCCCGCCGCAACCACCTCAGATTGCTGCTGCTGTTGAAGGTCACGAAGGATGGGCTGGGGCCACCCTTTACAATGGTGCTGTAAGCCTACCCAGGATTAAAGGCTGCTGCCCATGATCTAGGGGGCTCTGGCCTGCTGCTTGCAGTTAGTCATGGTGGAGTCCCATTGGCAGAGCTGGGCACTTTGCGATTGTATCTTTTTGGCAATTTTGCTAGTGATGCTCATCTCCCAGTTACCTGCAAACTTACAAATTTCCCTACCCCCTTGATTGACAGCCAAACCTCCTTATTCAGGAGCAAAATTTAAGTCTGAAAACCTGAAATTTACAATTGTCTTGTATTCTCTTTCAGGAAAGAGGAAAAGGGGACATTGTTTAACCAGGAGCAGCACTAAGCTGAAGCTTGTTTCTAGATACAACCTGGGAGCAAAAGGAAGTTAAGTGACTTGCTCAGGATCACACAGTATGTAACTAGGTGGCTGAGGATTCAAACCCAGGTTTCCAGATCTGCAGCTCAGAGCCTTAACCCACTGCACTATACTGCCTCCACTCCTTTTTCAACACCCAGCTACTCCAAAACATACATTAGCTTCAGTCTTCCTCCTCAAACATTTGGGGATACTTGAGAGAATGAATGGGAGAGTTGTTGGCTCTAACAACCACTGTATTATTTTTGTCCTTCAGTTGTTCCTCTTATACTATGAAAGAGTCTTCTGGGAAGCCAGTTGTACTTTCATCCAAGGTGCTGTAGAAGGCTCCACTTATGCTGTAAACAAAGTTACAGTTGAAAAGAAAAATGATATTAAGTTTATGAATGTGATGAAACTAGAGGGAGGGAGGTCCAGAGGGAACATGAGGAAGTATTTCTTCACAGAGAGGGTGGTGGACAAATGGAACGGCCTGCCGAAGGAGGCGGTGGGGGCAGAAATAGTTACAGGATTTAAGAATGCATGGAATAGGCATAAGGGGATCCTGGTAGTCAGGGGAAATGACAACCTAGTTCTAGGGAAGCTTGAAGCACAGTGCGTGCACAAATGGGCAGACTAGGTGGGCTGTAGGCCTTATCTGCTGTCAACATCTATATATCTATGCACCTCATAAAATTATATCCAGACAAGTGCCGGCCTGGTGGCACTGAGAGTGAGGCACTGGGTCTTGCTTACCTTACAGCTACACTGGCGACCGGGTTGGGAATGACCACCGAGGTTGTTGGAGGAAACTGGCATGGGGATGGGAGGGAGGGGGCGAGATTGAGCAGCCGCAATGCAGCTCTCCCTCCTGGAGTGGTTGCCCGCATCCCCATAGTTCCACTCCCACTGGGTGGAGGTCCAGTGGGAAGCATAGGCGGGAGGGGGCAGTGGCAATAGCCAGAGGTGGGGTGGAAGGGGCCGAGCTTATACCCGGCGTATGTGTGTGCCTCCACACATGTGCATGTATGTGTCTGCTGGGGTCCTGGGTCGGGGAGGAAAAACAGGGGTAAAAAAAATCTGAAAATACATATGGAAAAAAAAAATTATATCCAGACTGGGCGAGAACCGCTGATCCTTTGCAAAAGTGCCTGATGCTGTTTTCTGCCTTGGAAGATCTGGGTTGAAGCCTCTCCATTTTGCATTTAGTGGATAAACTGATTAGATAAGGTCTTGCAGTATCAGTACGTGTCTGTTTTAGGATTTTTGTTTTTCATCCTGGAGTCCATGTTTTATTTTGTTTTTTAAAACTTACTCCCCCACGTAAATCAAACATGTCAGCTAGATACACAATGTCTGCCTTTTGAAAAGAAGACCAAAACACCCAATCATATAGAGGTCATATCTCTCAACTTACTGCCTCACAAATCCAGCATAAGGCTTAAAACAATCATAGACAAATGAAAAGTTAAAGTTAAAACTGGATGGTATGTTAGAGATATCTGATTTGTCAGGGGACACAGTTAGAAAGTGTTAAATCATATAAATACTTAGGATTTTGTCTGGACCAGTTTGGTTCTGGGAACATGCATGTAGATAGGTTAGCAGACTAGGTAGGGAAAAGGGTTGAATGTTTATTTAGAAATCAAAAATGTCTTGATTCATATGCTATGAACTACATCATACAGGCTCAGATTTTGCCTTTATTAGATTATGATGTATTGTATGGTGGTGCTTCACAAGACAGACTGCACAAGTTGGACGTATTATATAACAATTTGGCTAGGGTAATTTTAAAGTGTCCAAAAACTACTCATTACTGTGATTTGTACAAATCTCTGCATTGGGTTTCATTGGATTGTAGGAGGGATATTCGTGAGTTTGTTCGCATACAAATCTGGTCTGGGCCACATTCTTAAGTATTTAGGTGATAAGTTAAAATTCTGTGATATTGTCCCATCTATAAGAAATTCTCAATTTACTCATGTAACCTGCTTGTTCCCAGGGGTTACTAAAATCCCAGTTAGAATTAGTGGTAGGCAGGGAAGGCAGCTAGTGAAATGCCAGTTAAATGTATTTCACTCTGTCTCTCTCTCTCTCTCTCTCTCTCTCTCTGCTGTCAGTCACAGCTGAGAGCTGGGAAAATGACGTCATTGAACTCTCGCAGCCTTATGAGCCACCTCCGGTAGCTGTGAGTGAGGAGATAGAGAATGTTCAAGTCAGTCTGGAGTGGGAGTCTGAAGTGGGAGGCTGCAGAGTATAGCTGCAGCTCCTGAAGCAGCTCTGACTTAGAGCTGCAGTTTTCCTATTTATTTTCTTTACTCACCCTAGTGGAGAACAGCTTTGTGAGCTTGTTGAAGTGGTGGAAACCATCTCCTTTGGATTTTCCTGTGCTTCATCCCAGGAGGGATGGAGCAGGACTCCAGATTTCAGGGCAATCCCTGAACCTCCCAGGACTTTAGAAGCTGCCTTTGTGACAACTTTCTGTGAGTACATTTGTTTGGTTGGGTTGCCCAGGACCTGCAGTTTTTTCAAACTCTATTTTTCCTCCCTACCTACTCCACTGAACTCTCTCCGACGTCCTCCTTTAGCTACAGTCTCTACCTCCCTCGTGATCCGACTACCTCTTCATTCCTCTCGGCCCCGAACATCCCAGGTCTGCCCTCCAGAAAGGTCGCCCCACTCCGGGTGCTCTCTTTCTGTAGTATTGAGCACGGGCCAGAGAGGGAGGGGGCTAGCAGAGAGGCTAAATCCGACTCCAGGAGTGTGGACGATGAGTGGGAGGCACCACCGTCTATCAGTGGGAAGAGGGGGGTATTTGTTACTTGAACCCCTGTGGAGCCTGGCCAACAAGGCAACGTACTGCCATGGTTCCACCCAAGGCATACGCCTGCATTGCCACATTCAGCTACCTCCAGCCACCGCCAGAGGTCGCTCCATGAGCGAATGCTAACCCAGACCCTCCCCGGGAAGAGAGAGCAGTCCTCTGGATGCTCAATCTCTTCCTTCCCCTGCCGACCTCCAACAACCAGGGCTCGCTCCCGAACCCAGGTCGCCAGCGTGGCGTGAAGTGTGGCGTCCAGCGCCTCAACCCTCAGCACCACTGGGCCATACCTGCAGTTTTTAAAGGTGAATTCTCTGACAAAGTAACCCTGTCACCTTAGACTTTTCTTTAAAAGTTGTCTGCCCACAGTGGAGTCTAGTATGTGACCGTCCAAGTGAACAGACCTTTTGCCTTTGACACCCCTGAGGTGTTTTTGTCTGCTGTTAAGTGTGATATGCATTTCAAGACAGCAACTACAGTTTTTATAGTGTGTGAGGTGTAGTTACCAGATGAATGGCGAGTATGAACTAGGAAACAAAAGGTGGGAGACCCCCTATCTGGAGTGACCAGTTTACCTCTACGAGTTCTGAAGGGCACCTGTATTTTCTATCAGTACATGTGGCCAATGCCTGAAGAAACGGTTTTACCCCAGTGAATGGGATTGTTCTCCAGTTTACCCCTTGTATGTGGGTTCTGCGAGTGTGGAGCCTTTTGTGCTCTCTTGTGGTATGCGTGCCACAACTTATCCTATGCCATATGGGAAGTGGCCAAGTACTGGCCATGTGTGCCATTTCCAGAGAAACCAGTGGCTAGTTCCACATTTTTTTCTTCAGTTCTCTCATGCCATATGAGACTTCTAAGTACTGGCCGTATGTGCCTAGTCGAGGAAATTTGCTTGTGTGTTCTACAGATGGCTAGTCCACAAGTTCTACAGTTATCCCATGCCAAATAGGAATTCTTGGAGTTCTGTACCTTAGATGACTGCATTTACAGTGTGTGTATAACCCTAGGGGGTTCATCTTCCCTTTGTGTTGTTCCAACTGTGCTATGGAATAAAGCCACACTCTAGAATCCCAACCTGGTTTGGACATTTATGTTATTGCTCCCCGTTGTGGAATTACTTTGGGTACCCCTGTCCAGAAGTGCAAACCTAGCATAGCCCTGAGCAAATGTTTTCTCCCCAGGACCTGGGTTGTTGGCCATGCATTGGTCCCACCAGGTGTGTGCCAGGTATTTTGTGCCACACCTGGTTGTGGTCTGCATTGGTCCCATCTTGTCTATGGTGGGCAATCAGACACAGTTTTCTAGTTGGTGTATCTGTTGTTTAATTGTATGTAACCTCCACCCCTCTCTGTTTCTATCCCTAGACCTGTTTTGGTGGTGAGAGGTGTGCCTTCTAGTTAAATAATGGGGCCGGTGGGGGTTACACTCAGTTAATTGTACCTAGAACTAATTCTAAAAAGACTATGCAATATTTCAGTCAATTGGTCCCAATATTCTGGAATAGGCGTCCCAATTATTTTAAGGTCCCCAGACTAAACCCTTGTCTGTATCTCTAATAAAAAGTATTTGTAATCAGATATGCGGGTGTGTAAATGTTCTAATTAACGATGGATTTGATATCTTGTATGTTGTGCACGGTATGTGCAGTAGTGTGTTTTTTTGTTATAGTAGGTTGCCATTGTGAATGAGCTGATGCTCAATGGTTATTCCTAATAAACAACAACCACCAAAATCAGGGACACCTCTTAAAAATAGCAATATCAGCAGATGAAGCTGTTACATACAATTGGTGACAATGCAGAGCATTTTCTGAAGAGCTAAACTGTGATAGTGATGTTTGGCTTTATTCTGTGCTATAAGAAAGTCCAGAGACAGAAATGCCAAATTTAGGAGGGACTGAGGACGTTTTTGAGGCAAAAATCAGAAACATCCCTGAAAACCAAGGATTGCCAAGAGGTATAATAGGGGCAGAGTAACATAACAAAATATGCAGATGATTGTAAAATCGCCAACATCTGTATGAGCTCAGATCATAAGACTATCCAGGAGGATCTGAGCAAGCTAGAGGCCTGGTTCATGAAATGGAATCTACGTTTTAACCCATCTAAATGCAGTGTTCTGCATTTGGAAAAATAATCCAAAAAAAACAATACCATCTCTGCGAGAATATACTAACTAGCAAAGTTAGTAGAAAGAGACCTAGAATTACTGTTGATCTACGGCTACATTTTGACATTCATATCACAAATATTATTAGTAAAGCAAATAAGATATGGTGGGCCATTCGCCATAACATAACATCAAAAACCCTGACATTTTGTTACCCCTGTACAGATCATATGAAAGACCCCACTTGACTTTGTTTCACAACTATGGAGCCCCTTCAGAAGGAAGGACATAGTTAGAATTGAGAAGGTACAGAGGAGAGTTACCAAATCTGTAGTTTCCAATAAATCTCTTTCGTATCAGGATAGATTATCTAAATTTAATCTGATGTCACTGGAGGACCGGAGAGACAGAGGTGATCTCTTATTCACATGTGACATCGCTCATGATCCGTACCTATCAGCAGAATGTGGCCTAGGTCTTAAGCAAGTTCATGTTAATACTAGAGGCCATCCATTGCAGCTTACAAGAAACAGATGTAATACAAAGAAAAGGTATACTATTTCTCTCAGAGAGTTGTTAGGCCATGGAATATGCTGCCCCTAAAAATCATTGTTAGTAATAATAAGAACAACTTTAAGAATAGACTGGGCCGGCCCGGTGGCGCAGAGAGCTGAGGCACTGGACGCCACCTCAGACCATGCGCGACCGGGTTTGGGAATGGACTCGGGTCATCGGGGGCTGGCTGGGGAAGGAGAGGATTGAGTGTCTGGAGGACTGCTCTCCTCTCCTGGGGTGGGTTGGGTGGGCAAGGGCACTACTATGCAGCGGCGCAGGAGGGACAACTAAAGAAAAGCAGAAAACAACTTTGGTGGCCTCCGGATGACGGCTTCCGCATTCTCCACACCTGAACCTCCGGTAGCCTGCCCTTCCACAGCAGCAGCCCCGAGTCAAGTAAAGACAATAGAGTGCCGGGGTTTCCCCCTTCCCCGGTGCCTTCCCCCTCGGAGGAGAGGGACCCACCCAGAGATGGATTACTCTGGGACAACTCGGAGGGCTGGCTGCGATATATGGTGGGTCGGCAGTGCTCGGGAAGAGGATGACCGTGGAGTGGAGAAGGCTTGGAGGGCCTGAAAGAGAGGCAGACACTGGAGCATTGTAGGAGGGGAAAAAAGATCACACAAAAAAAAAAAATAGACTGGATAGTTATCTGAGATCAGGAAAGCTTTTAAATTACTATATATAAGGTATGAAGCACCATGGGCCTTACAGCCTTCTGTTTCTCTCTGTTCTTAGTATGGTTCTTAGAGTAATGCCAGGAGTGTACAGATTTCTTTCAGTTATCTACTCTGCAAAGGTGGGTGAGCAGCATTGTCTGATGGCTAAAGTAAAACATTTAAAGAGCATTTAACTCTCTGCTTGCTTTTTACTTACAGAGCTGATTGTTGTACCAGATCCAGTTCCTTCCAGGAAGCAATAGGAAGCGTGGCCATATTGGACAGCAATGGGAGGGGGACAAAGAAGGGCAGAGTCAGGAGATCAGCTAGGACACACCTGCAGAAATAAATCATGATTTTCACCATCAGGTTGTGAGGTGAGGTGGTGGAGCAGTGCCAGGTGGCTGGGGGCTAAATTAAAACATTTAAAAGAGTATTCGACTGTCTGCATGATTTTCTATTTACGGAACTTGTTTTTGTCCCAGATCCAGTTCCTTCCCAGGCATGAACAGGAAACACAGCTATATTGGATGGCCACTGGAGGAGAACAAAGTGGGACAGAGTCAGATGATCAGCCAGCACCACTCAGCTGAAACCTGCAAGTTGCACTAGTGGAGTATAAATCTAGACCACATCAGTGTATCCCAGGCATGCTCATGTCTCAGTGAATGAGCGGAACAACGAAGGCATGGGACAGGTGCTGGCATCTTAGGCATTGGCAGACATCCACAGAAGGAAGCAGAGAAGCAGGGACTCTGCTGGTCAACTAAGGTAAGGTACCTGATCACTCCTATTGTAACTCTCACTGCAGGGAAGGGTGAAGGGTAAATGGTAGGCCATAACTGGAATAGGTGAAACACCCTATCTGGGGTAGGAGTATAAAGGGATTAAGGAGAGAATAGGCAGAAACTAACTAACAACACCCTATCTAGGGTAAGGGTATAAAGGGATTGAGGGAATAGGGGAAAACTAACACCACCCTCTCTAAGATAAGGGTATAAAGGGATTCAGGGAGAATAGGAGAATACTAATAACACCCTATCTAGGGTAAGGTATAAATAGATTAAGGAAGGAATGGGAAAACTAATAACACCCTCTCTAGGGTAAGGGTATAAAAGGATTAAGGAGGGAATGGGGGAAACTAATAACACCCTATCTAGGGCAAGGGTATGAAGGGATTCAGAAGGGAATAGGTGAAAACTAATAACACCCCATCTAGGGTAAGGGTATGAAGGGATTCAGCAGGGAATATGGGAAAACTAATAACACCCTATATAGTGTAAGAGTATAAAGGGATTCAGGAGGGAATAGGGGAACCCTAATAACATCCTACCTAGTGTAAGGATATGAAGGGACTCAGGACGGAATAGGAGAACACTAATAACACTCTATCTAGGGTAAGGTTGTAAAGGGATTAAGGAGGGGACAGCAGAAAACTAACAACACCCTATCTATGCTAAGGGAATAAAGGGATTAAGGAGGAAATAGGGAAAACTAACACCACCATATTTATGGTAAGGGTCTAAAGGAGTCAGGAAGGAATAGAGGAATACTTATAACACCGTCAGGAAGGAATAGAGGAATACTTATAACACCCCACTTGGGGCAAGTAGCAATGGGTTAGGCGCAGCAAAATAGGGAACAATTACAAACACCCTATTTGGGGCAAAGATTCTGTGACAAACTTACCCTTTGGGGCGTACCAGCTTCTGGGGTAAGTTGGTCTATGTCACTTCTCCTCTGCCATCACCCTGATTATATCAGCAAAATACCTCTGTTCTGTTCAGGAACTTAGATGGTCAAACACAATAATATTTGGTAGAGTGCACTTCAGAAGGTAGATTTTAAACAGACGTTCGGCGATTAAGCCGTTAAGAATGGCACTGTGAGTGCTGGTAGAGCCTCCTTATACTGTCTCTTTAAGAGCTGTCTGCTTGCAGACATGATTACTATTTTCTAGGGGCTGGTGTTTCTCTGCTCGAGTCCTGCCTGGACTGAGGAAAATCGCTCTGTTTCTGCAGTAGCTAAGCATGGGGAGCCTAGATAAAAGATGTAACTGTTTGCCTGAAACCAGTTAGAGTGTTAGTAAAATGCAGTTGTCTAACCTCATGAAACAAGACTCAGCACTCAAAAATGGCGTGGAAAGCAGGCATATTTAATAAAACAGATGCCAAACAAAACCAAGCCGGCTTACAATGAGGAGGTACAGCTAGTAATTCTGGGAAGTGACGTTCTGGACTTTGGCTCCTATTTGCACCAACGGAGAGTTTCAGAGTGATTGACAGCTGAGTCCAACAACTGGACCGGGTAGCACCCGAAGAGAATGCTCTGCCTTGTGACTGGGGAGTCAGATTTGTTGTGACCATGAGGAGAGAAGGAGCTCTGTGCTTCTGCGTTGTAAAGTTTCGCACGGGAGGCGTGAGAGTCCTAAGTCAGGCGTTGCCAACTCGAATCGGACTGAATCCGAGGTACCAAAGGAAGGAAGGCTGAAAGAGTGGAAACCAGGCTCACCCTGTAGAAGACTGGAGAAATTGCTGAATCGAGCTCAGTCTGTCAGGAATTGAAGCTGCCGTATGAACTCCCTGGTATTTGCAGTAAGTGTGTTGGGACCTGAAAGCAGCTGCCTGGTATAGTAATTTCCTGTACATATAATTGTGTTGAATGCTCGAGAGGAATAGCTATTCTGGTTTTTTGTCACCGCGCAGTGTAAGCTGAATGTTGAACTGAATGTATTCGGACTGAATCCATCTGCTGATCTAGGCAGTGTGTCCTGGGTGGTAGAATCTACGTCTCCTGCTGGTGTGTCTGGCAATCCAGAACCACCATCTGCACCAGGTTTCATCAGCGTGGGGTAGCGTGAGTACAAATCAGGGCATCCCTGCAACCTGTTGACGATCATCAGTGTTTCATCTGATTTTCTCTTTCATTTCCTCAGGACTGAGCCATCTGACTCCGGATTACAATTGGGTATTGTGCATATCTCTTTACACGGCCTTTTCCATCTGCACCTGCCAGCCAACCATGGGCAACTGACCTGGCTAACCCTCAACCTGGGTACCCAGAGAGTGACTTTTATGACTTTGTATGAGTGCACAGTACTGTGATTTATTTCTGCCAATCAACTTGTTCCCCCTCCTGTGTTCCACTCCCTAAATAAACCAGATTGGATGTTATTGACTTTAACCTGTTTAGAGTGTCAGTACCTATATAGCAGGCACTGCATTATTTTGTAAATTGACCAATCTTATTTCTACGGGGTCCTCCGAGGCGAACTGTAGAATCGGTCTCGGGTAAGTGGTACCTTATGATTGGATACAGTGTACATGTGGGGTATTGGCATTGCAATTCTTGTATATCCAGTGGACCATTAGAGGGAACAAAAGGGGTCTCAGTGTCCCAGAGGGCTGTGACCAAACTTGACCAACCAGTACCAACCCTGACCTCTGGGTGGAGGAACCGCCATATAACCTAGGCCCCTCAACCTGTTGGTGGTCCAGCAGGCAGGGGTAGTAGCCCTTGGGATAGCGCCACCTGGGGGTTACATCTTGGAGGCACCTGGGATTAGCGTCCTCTAGTGGCCACGTGAAGGAATTACCCCATTATGCTTAACTTAAAGGAAAAAATGGAGGGGAGTACCACGCCCAAGTTAAAACTTGACCCCCTTAAGATGATGGTGCACAAATTGATGGGGTGGTGCGAAGCTGAGGAAATGGACTCCCAAAAGGCTGTTTTATTGCTGGATGTCCCCTTGGGGATTAAAAGCGCTGATATTGTCTCTACTGTAGAACATGTTAAGTGTATGGGTAAAGTGGAAGTAAAAGGGCGATATGCTGACTTGCTCGAGCAAATCCTGCAAGTGCTACTTTCATGCAGTATCCCGATAGACCCTGAGAAGGTGCCCCCTACGATTTTGCCCGAAGGTGCCCAGAAGGGATGGAGGGTTGTTCACATACGTAGTGGCCTGGCTACCCAGGTGGGTCCCCTAGTACCAATAGCTTTAAAGAAAAACTGCTCAAACTGGTAGCCGCTGAAGGAAGAACTGCTCAGGACCTGGTAAAGGTATTAGACATCTCAGGCGACCATACCCCCCTGCCTTACCCTGGTACATCTCCCGGGTCCTCTAAGAGCTCCATACTAACCACACCCCCTATGGTTATTCCCCCCATTCAACTGGATTCCTATCGGAGATTGAGACTTTCTCCGGTACTGTTCTAGTGCCTTCAGGGAAGATGATTTGGAGACCTGGATGGACTACGCTACCCCTTTAGTACATAGTGGCAGTGTTCGAGGGGAAGAGGGAAGCGGTTGATGGAAAGTTTGAGGGTCCTGCACTGGAAGCCATTCGCTTCCTATGGGCCACTAGTCCGAGTCCACTGCAGCAGAATATCTTTCTGCATTAGAGGGTATTTGGCAGCACAGACACGGAGATGATCTATTATGGAAGTTCAAGTCGGCTAAACAGTGGAGGAATGAGAAATTGTCTACTTTTGTTACCAGGATAGAAAGGGCTTTGCAAAAGGCCCACCGAAAGGGGAGTACCTGCCCAAGCGTTAAACCAGGAATGCATTAGACCACATATTGAAGTCTGCAAGATTTTCAAGTGTAATATTGCTGAAACTCAAATTGCAAGACAGAAGGGCCAGCCCTCCCAAGTATTGCCACTTGATGAGAGAGATCCATGAGATTGAAACTGATGAAGAGGGCTGGGAGCCCTATGCTGGGGCTGTGAACCCTTGTCAGACCCCTGAAAAGAGTGAGTCAGATGAGGCTCAACAGTTGAGAGGTTTGATTAAGGAATTGACTGAGACCTATAGGGAACCAGACCTGTATCAGGCTCCCCCTGAGCCTAAAAGTGGAGTGGGAGTGCATGTCGTTTCCCCTGAGGCCCGGATTGAGGGCAACCTGAGAGCAGAAATAAGAGACTTAAGAGAGATGGTGAGGGAACTGCAACGGGCTGCTCTCATCCCCAATAGAAGTGGAGACCCAGAGGCCCAATAGTATAAACCCCCAGTTCAAGAAGAGCCCTGCAGGGCCCCAGAGATGCCCAACCAGATAAGAGATCCCCCTTCCTCCAAGGACAACAGAGACACTAAGTTCTGCTACCGTAGTGGAGAGGATGGACACCTTCAGTCTGCTTGTCGCCTGCCAGAGAATTTGAGAAAGGTTACCAACAGGTTAGTGGCCTGGCATCACAGAACCAATGCCCGGTCACCAGGGGGAGCCACCCAGAAAAGTTTTGCCACCAGGGCCAATGCCCGATTGACATCCCAATCAATGCCTCCTGAATGGTCCAAAGTGGTGGGTCCCTCCATGGAGACTACTGTGAAAGTGAATTAGGTACCCACAAGAGCTGTGTTAGACAGTGGCTCCCAAGTGACAATTATGTTTCAGGACTGGTATCAGAAGCATTTGTCTAATGTACCCTGCAACCCTTGGGAGGACTACATGTTTGGGGCTTGAGTGAAAAGGCCTACCCCTACTCTGGCTATATCTGGATTTGGTTGTCCTTTCCCACCTCTGTGGCTGGAGTGGCAGAGCAAGTGGAGACCTTAGCCTTAGTGTGTCCCCCTACTGGACTGTATGATGGGGTTCTGTTGCTGATTGGAACTAATGCATGTATACATAGATACACAGATACATACACAGTGTCGGCAGATAAGGGCCTTTGGCCCACCCAGTCTGCCCATTTGAGTTTGTAAGTTCAGTTTATGTTTTCCTAGAAGTCTGTTGCCCCTTACCCCTGACCACTAGAATTCCTTTATGTCTATCCCATGCATTCTTAAATCCCGTGATTGTTCCAGCCCCCACCACTTCCTCTGGCAGGGTGTTCCACTTGTCCACCACCCGTTCTGTGTGTAACCCCTAGATGGCGTTATCCCAGGGGATACTACCCCTGCCTGATTTGCCACTAACAGGTTGAGGGGCCTGGATCCAATGGCGGTGCCTCCACCCAGAGGTCAGGGTTTGCAATAGTTAAACTAACTTGGTCACAGCCCTCTGGGACACTGCAACCCCTTTCTTCCCACTAGTGGCCCACACAATATATCAAATTACCTTCACAGTATACACTTACCCCCAGGTCTGGTTCCGCACTGGGACCTCCTGTGAAATAAGATACAGTGCAACAATCACAGTACAGTACTTTAACATAGACAAATACCTCAGGCAGTATAACTTTGCTGAAACAAGCAGCTCTGATTTATTTAGGGGATATAACAAGGACGGGGAAATCAGGTTAATTAGCTTATCACTCTACTCATCTACCTATGGCTCTGTGCACAGGCCTATCCCTATCAGTTACTGTCCCTGGGTACCCAAGCCCTAGTGGCTAGTCCAAACCGTGGCAGCTGGTAGGGCCCTTTCACACAGAGAAAAGGAAAATTAAACAGTCAGCAGTACAGTAATTCCATTTGGATTTAATGTGGCAATTCAACAGGAGCGACCTGAATTAGTACTCACGACCTCCAAACAAGATAGGGTCCTTCAATGTCAGCAGGGCTACTCTTGAGCTCCAAGAGACTCCTCACACATTTATATGGTAAACAGTCACAGGCAAAAGTCACTTAATGGCAGCAGGATTCACTTGAGGTACAAACCTCTTCACACATTTATATGGTAAAAGAGAGCACTATACCAGGCAGGCTGCATCTGTATCCGATCGCAATTACTGCACAATACCGGGAGAACACACAGCAGATTCAGTTCCTGACAGACCGAGTGCAATTCAACAATTTCTCCAGTCTTCTACAGGGTGAGCCTGGTTTCTACTCTTCAGAGATCCTTTGATTCTTTTCACAGGACGGATTCAGTCCTAACAAGCAGTTACACAAGCTGCAGACCGGAACTCTGGGCCTTACACATGTTTTTTGACTGAAACTGTGCACTGAAGGAGCACAGGGTTTCTTTCCCCTTCACTGCCAAAGCTAAACTGAAACTCCAACAGACAAAACCGGGCACTTCCTTTGAGTTCCTCCCAGTTCTTGACTGGATTGGCTGTCACTTACAATAGACTGCTGCTGTTGGTCCAAAAAGGGGCCTAAGTCTAAACTACATCTCCCAGAGTCACTGCCCATGCAATCCTCTTGTGGCTGGCTCAGATTATGAGTCAAGTTCTGATTCGTCCAAGGCACCATTTTAGAGCTAGCTTACCCCACACTGATTGGTCCAGTTCAGCAGTTCAAAACCAGAATGGGAACTAGGCAGACACAGTTCTGACTGCAAAGAAAGCAGGTTAGACAAACTGTATTTTCATTATTACTCTACATGATTTCTGGCAAACAGTTACATCTTTCAGATAGGTTCCTTTCACTCCTAGTGACTGCAAAATGGAGTGAATTGGCAGCAGCTTGAGTGGTACTCAATCAAAGAAACACACAGTCCCCCATACAAACTAATTATGTCTGCAAACAGACAGCTCTTAAAGAGACAGTACCAGAGGTTCTAAAACACTCACTGATAAATGGCTTAAGCAAGCACCATTCAGGCTTGGAGCATTCAAAGCAAGCTCCTGGAAGTCTTTGGGAACCCCATTTGCAGGGGGTTACATGTGAAGAAATTCTTCCTCATGTTTCCTCTGAATCGTCCTCCCTCCAACTTCATCCCATGCCTCTAGTCCTGGAACATCTTTTTCGCTTAAAATAGTGTATTCCTGCACCCTGTTCCTCCCTGTAAGATACTTGTATGTCTCTATCATATCCCCTCTCTCCCTCCTCTCCTCCAGGGAGTACATGTTCAGTTCCTTCAACCTGTCTTCATAGGACTTGTGATGCAATCCATGCACCATCTTTGTTGCCCTCCTCTGAAGCTTCTCTACCCTGTCTATGTCCTTACGTAGGTATGGTCTCCAGAACTGTACACTGTACTCCAGGTGGGGCCTCACTAGTGTCTTGTATAGTGGAATTATGACCTCCCTTTTCCTGCTGGTGATGCCCCTGCCTATACATCCCAGCATCCTATTTGCTTTACCTGCTGCCTTGTCACACTGTTAATGTATGTTTGGGCGACTGGCACAGTTGTGTTATGAAAAACAAGGGTCCCGGACTGGTAGGGCCCTAAGAATTCCGGCCTTGATCAAGAAGGCCTATGAGGCACAGAGAGATGCTGACAGAATGGAACCAGAGGAACTGGTTGGGGTTGTCTGGAAGAAGGATCTTGAATCTCTGCTTTTGGCACCAAATTCCCAATGTATCCTGCAAGGAGAGGTTCATATGAAAAAGGATGTCAAGAACAAAATATTAATGCTGGACGCACCAGGAGATGGAAAACTGCCCGAGGGGCTGCTGGTCAAGCCCAGTATTCTGCCTGGTAGAGCCCATGCTTTTGCCAGAAGAGTGATGGTTCAAGTTCATAACGTGTCTGACAGGGAGATTCAGTAAACAGAGGTTGTACCTGGCTACTGTGATTGCGGATACTAGTACTACCCAGAAACAAGAGTTCAGGACAAAGTGATAGACTAACGCCTGACTTGTTTGATTTCGGTGACTCCCCATTGCCAGCTGAATTTTTTATTTTTATTTTTTTTATTTTATTGAAATCTAGGATTACAAATACCTTTGAGTAGGAACTGCTCATTTACAAAGGTTCCACATCGAAGGAACGGGGGGTATACATACATACAAAGGTCAACATAATAAATCATAGTTACACAATACAAAGAAGTAAGATACTGAGGCTTAGGAAATTCCAGTAATTCAAAATGTGCTAAATGTTAGGTAGCATGACATACCAGACAAGGGCAATCTTAGAAATAAGCACTGCAGGTGAGAGGGAAGGGAGTATGCAGGCAGGAAGGCCTTTGTCGGATGGTAGAGGGTGAGGTAAGAGCTCTAAAGGGAGGGATGAAAGTCAGAAAATGCCTGGGGGGGAGGAAAGGGAGAGGGGGCAATGGGGGTAGGCAGGTAGAAGGGGGCAAGGCGGGGAGAGGTAGCTGTCAAGACTGAAGTGGAGGGCAGTGAGCAGTGGGCCCCTGATTAGGCGAGGCAGTCACAGCGACTAGTTGAAATGAGATGAAGTCGGAGTTCTCAGTTAAAAGGGCCAAGAACAGCAGCAGTAAGAGTTTCTTTGTTGAGAGTATTGTACCACTGTGGTGCTCTGTGGGCTAAGGCCCTCTGGCCCATGGTAGTCCGGCATCTGGGGACAAGGAAGGTTAGTTGTTGTGAACTTCTAGTTTGCTGGGTGCTGTTGTGGTCAATGAGGAGCTTTTCAATGCCCGGGGGCATGACCCCGAAGGACTTTTTGGCTAAGAGGCAGGTTTGATACTGTATCTGGCTGATGAGAGGAAGCCATCCTGCCTGGTGTATAGGTCACAAGTGTGTGTGGTGGTCAGCCCCAGTCAGCAGCCTGCATGCTTTGTTGACTGCAACTGTAATTCCGCGGAGGGCAGAGGCGGAGGCAGAGCCATAAATTGCTAGCCCATAATCGATGATGGAGGTAACAGAGCTGTTGATAGCCAACCAGAGAGTGTCAGGAGTCATGCAGTGTTTGTGCCTGTAGAGCAGGCCTATACGGATGTTGGTGGCTTTGGCGACAGAATCTATGTGCCGATGGTAGGAGATTAAGCTGTCCAATGTGACACCTAGGTATTTAAAATCAGGAATGCGTTCAAGTAAGGTCCCTGTTTGGTTTAGGTCACGGGATTTGTACTTACTCCTGGCGTTGTAGAAGGTCATAACCTTTGTTTTGCTGTAGTTCATGACCAGTTTGTGTGACTTGAACCATTCTTCGATGCGCATGAATTCAAGCTGTAATTGTTTCCCGAGGAGCTCTGCATTTTGGTGGTTGGTGAACATGACTGCGTCATCGGCATATAGCAGTAATTTCTGGTGGCAGACACTGGGAAGGTCATTGAGGAAGAGGCTGAAGAGTAGTAGCCCCAGGATGGACCCCTGTGGGACCCCTGAAAGGACTGGCTTTTCTTCCAAGGTGACACCAGCAGTCCTAACCCGCTGGACCCTTTCCCCAATGGAATGGAAAGTGAGGATCAGTAAGAAGCTTGCACAAAGGGATCAGGTGTTCTCTTTAAAGGAGTGGAACGTAGGCTGCATGCAGGGGGCTGAGCACCATATCCGGCTGCATGATGATACGTCATTTCGTGAGAGGTCTCGACACCTGGCACCTGCTGACATAGATGATGTGAAGGAACATCTGCAAGAGATGTTAGCTGCTGGTGTAATACAAGAGTCCAGAAGCCCATATGCTTCTCCTATTGTGGTAGTGAGAAAAAGAATGGGACCGTCAGGATGTGCGTAGATTATCGCACCTTAAACCGGCGGACTATCCCTGATCAGTATACAATGCCACGCATTCAAGACACTTTGGACTGCCTGAATGGTAGCAAGTGGTTCGCAGCAGGTACTACCAGATCCCGATGGCCCCGGAAGACCATGAGAAGATGGCCTTTATCTGTCCGCTGGGTTTCTATGAATTCATGAGGATGCCTCAAGGGATTTCCGGTGCCCCAGCCACTTTTCAATGATTGATGGAGCGTGCAGTGGGGACATGAATTTACTAATTAGAGTGCCTGGTGTATTTGGATGATGTTATTGTGTTTGGCAGCTCACTGGAGGAACATGAGGGCAGATTGTTCAAGGTGTTGAACCGACTAGAAGACTTTGGCCTGAAGTTGTCCATTGATAAGTGTCAATTCTTTCAAACATCCGTAAAGTATGTGGGGCACATAGTTTCCACCGAAGGGATAGAGACAGACCCGAGTAAAGTTGAGGTCTTGACCACCTGGCCACAGCCCCACAATCTAAAAGAACTGCAAAGATTCCTGGGTTTCTGTGGTTATTATCGGCGTTTCATCAAGGAATATTCAAGAGTGATCTGCCCTTTACTTAACCTTACTCAAGGGTACCCTCCAACCCACAAAAGATACAAAAAATCAGCGTCCCTTGAGACAGAGAGAGTGTATTTTCATCCAAATGAAGTATTTGGGGCCTGCTGGACTCCTGATTGTGAGACTGTGTTTCATGAGATCATATATCAACTTACCCACACTCCAGTATTGGCCTATGCAGATCCAACAAAACCTTATGTCCTGCACACTGATGCTGGCTTGCAATGGTTGGGGGCTGTGATGTACCAGGAACATGAGAATGGTTTAAGACCTGTGGCTTTTGCCAGCAGGAGCCTGACCCCTTCCGAAAATAACTATCTGGTACATAAGTTAGAATTCCTAGCTCTGAAGTGGGCCATTGTGGGCCAATTCCACGAATACTTGTATGGGGCTAAGATACTGGTAAAAACTGACAACAATCCCTTGACTTATGTCCAGACTTCAGCTAAACTGGACGCCACTGGCCATAGGTGGCTTTCTGCATTATCTACATACAACTATGCTGTTGAATACAGAGCAGGCCTGAACCACATAGATGCTGATGCTCTCTCACGGAAGCCTGTTCCTGGAATGACTGGGTCAGATTGTCAGAATCTAATATTCGAGCACTCTGCAGAAGTTTGACAGGAGGAACAAATGTCCACGGATGCAGTGGACTATATGGTGGATTGTTTGGGGCCCTCTGAGAATTGCATTCCTGCTGCTTATTGCCACTTCTCTGCCTTGGACACTGGTGCTTTGCCTCAATTCAATAATGACAGTATTCAGCGGGCTCAATCCCGAGATCCCATGATCAAATCAGCTCTAGAAGCCCTCCAAGCAGGGAAAGATGTGTCGAAGTTATGTTCTACTGATTGGAGAACTGCGTTGTTATACAAAGAAGGTCCTAAGTTGAAACTGATCAATAGACTGTTATACAGAGAAACAGTAGACAGAGAGGGACAAATAGACAAGCAACAGTTAGTTTTGCCCACTGCTTTCCGAGACTTGGTGCTGAGATCACTACATAATCACATGTGACACCTTGGTACAGACATGACACCTGACTTGGTGAGATCCAGATTTTATTGGCCTAAAATGGGGCTGATGTCGAACAACACATTAGAACTTATAGTCACTGCTTACAGAGAAAGCTTTGCCACAAGGGCTGCCCCTCTTGTTAACATCACCAGCAGCGCCCCCATGGAACTGGTCTGTATTGACTTCTGAGTTTGGAGCCAGATCAAAGAAACATTAGTAATGTGCTGGTGGTCACTGACCATTTCACCCAATATGCCCAAGCTTTCCCCACCAGGGACCAGAAGGCCTCAACTGTGGCCAAAGTGCTTATAGAAAACTTTTTGTTCACTATGGGGCACCACAAAGAATCCATTCTGATCAAGGAAGGGATTTTGAGAGTTGTCTGATCAAAGAGATGCTTTCTCTGTGGGAGTGCGAAACTCCAGAATTACCCCTTATCACCCCCAAGGGACCCACAGCCTGAACGTTTCAACCGCACCCTGCTAGATATGCTGGGCACCCTTCACCCTAAAGACAAGCCTAGATGGAGCAAACAAATCAGCACACTGGTACATGCCTACAACTGTACTAAAAGTGGTGCCACTGGGTTCCTCCCCTACTGCCTGATGTTTGGAAGAAAGCCGACTGCGGTAGATGTATGTTTTGGGTTTCCCTGATGGGGATTAAGCAGGTAATCATTTACAGTATGTGCAAAAGTTAAAGGCCCAATTAAATCATGCGTATCAATTGGCTCAAACCATGGCTGCCAAAAGAAATCTGGCTAACAAGGAAAGGTAAGACAAAAAAGTGAAAGCCCTGGAGCTCCAGGAGGGGGATCATGTGTTGCTACGAAATCTGGGACTGCATGGCAAACATAAGATTGCTGACAGGTGGCACCATCTCCCCCACATAGTGGTAGACAAACTAGATGATCTGTCTGTATACAAAGTGAGGCCTGAGAGCAATTTGAAAGAAGTGAAAACCATGCATAGAAACCATTTACTGCCCATTGGCCAAATCTTGATTGAGGCTGAGCCTCAAGAAAAACTCCCTCTGGACCAGCGACTAGAGCTGCTGCAAAGCAAAAACAAAGAAAGTCTGCACCAGCCAATGTTGAGTTACGGTGTCCTCCACCAATAACTCCAGTTGAACCGGACTGTCAGTCCATGTCTGAAGAGAAGTGTGTGTCTTGAATACTACCTTCTACTACGACGGAGTCAATTATTTTGGGGCAACCCACTAGTAAATTCTGGAGATGAAGCTGGGCCTTCTGGACTGTCTAAGCCCACAGCTTTGTCCCTGGAGCCACTACCCCCCTGAGAGTGAAGTGCCAACTACTAAGTCGGATGATCTAGAATCACTGTGCATGGTGGAATTGCATGAGCTGCCCAAGGAGGAAAATGTTGAACTAGAACAGACTGGTGATATACCAGAACCAGAGGAGTATTTTCAATGCACGGATGATTCACTGGCAATGTCACCAAACTCCCCTGTGGACTAAGTGTTGTGGACTCTGAGCTTGCCACTCCTGGAGCTGAAAACGCCCCAAGTTCTAGCCCCTCTACCCCACTGGCAGTCCCTCTGATGCATGAAGACACTGTTGAAGGTGGGGATCAGAACACAGAGACTGTCATGGTTCCCCTAGATGGACTGGTCGAGCTGTGAGGCCTGTGGTGCGTTTAAGCTATGAGTCCCTTGGCAAACCTGTGGACCTGCCTTACGTGGTCCATAAGGGTGTATGTGACCCCGAGCTCATTGCCCAAACTAAGCCTGGGAAATAATTTCAGATTACTTGTCTTGCCTTCTGAGTATGGTGTCCCTGCCCGTCTAGCCCCAAGGTAGCTGATAGGAAGGGCCCTCTTTTCCAGTTTCATGTGCAGGAAGGGTGACCTGATGCTGAAATGTTGTTGTGTATACAATATGGTAACGTAGTAAGCTGTGAAATACAGAATGAGTACATATGATTGTGATTTAAAGAATGCAAATCTAATGGTTAGTAATGTGAATGTATTTAGTAGTCATTTTAAAAATGTTATAGAGGTATCTACTTGACGCGGACGCAAAGTTCTTTTCAGGTCAGGAAGGGTGTAACCTCCCTACAAATGGGGGTTCCTAAAAAGCCTCTGTGGAGCTTGCCTAAATGTTCCCCTGCCTGCTGGCGTTCGGCGATTAAGCAGTTAAGAATGGCACTGTGAGTGCTGGTAGAGCCTCCTCATACTGTCTCTTTAAGAGCTGTCTGCTTGCAGACATGATTACTGTTTTCTAGGGGGGCTGGTGTTTTTCTGCTCGAGTCCCGCCTGGACTGCGAAGAAATCACTCCGTTTCTGCAGTCACTAAGAGCGCTAGAGGAGCTTAGATGAAAGATATAACTGTTTGCCTGAAACCAGTTAGAGTGTTAGTAAAAATGTATTTTGTCTAACCTGCCTTTCTTGCAGCTGGGACTCTGTGTGTTTTGCCCCTCCATTTTGGATCTGAACTGCCGAATGGGTCCAATCAGTGTGGGGGGGACCGTCAAAATGGAGTCTGTTTGGACCAACCAGAATTCGGACTCTCCTGGGAGCCGGCTTACAATGAGAAGGTATAGCTAGTAATTCTGGGAAGTGAAGTTCTGGACTTTGGCACCTATTTGCACCAACGGAAAGAGTTGCTGAGTGATTGACAGCGGAGTCCAACAACTGGACTGGGTGGCGCCCGAAGAGAATGCTCTGCCTTGCGACTAGGGAGTCAGATTCATTGTAACCGTGAGGAGAGAAGGAGCTCTGTGCTTCTGCATTGTATAGTTTCGCGGAAGTGCGTGAGAGGCCTGAAGTCGGTCGTTGCCAACTCGAATCGGACTAAATCCAAGAGTACCAAAGGAAGGAAGGCTGAAGAGTGGAAACCAGGCTTACCCTGTAGAAGACTGGAGAATTGCTGAATCGCTCAGTCCGGCAGGAAGTGAAGCTGCCGTGTGAACACCCTGGTATTTGCAGTAAGTGCATTGGGACCAGAAAGCAGCTGCCTGGTATAGTAATTTCCTTCATATAATTGTGTTAAATGCTCGCGAGGAATAGCTTTCTGGTTCTCTTGTCACTGTGCAGTGTAAGCTGAATGTTGAGCTAGATGTATTGGGACTGAATCCGTCTGCTGATCAGGCAGTGTGGCCTGGGCGGTAGAATCTCGTCTCCCTGCTGGTGTGTCTGGCAATCCAGAACCACCATCTGCGCCAGGTTTCATCAGCGTGGGGTAGCGTGAGTACAAATCAGGGCATCCCTTGCAACCTGTTGACGATCATCAGTGTTTCATCTGATTTTCTCTCTTTCATTTCCTCAAGGACTGAGCCATCTGGCTCCAGATTACAATTGGGTATTGTGCATATCTCTTTTACAGGGCCCTTTTCCATCTGCATCTGCCGGCCAACCATGGGCAACGGACCTGGCTAGCCCCTCAACCTGGGTACTCAGAGAGTGACTTTTATGACTTTGCATGAGTGCACAGTACTGTGATTTATTTCTGCCAATCAGCTTGATCTGCCCCTCCCTGTGTTTCACACCCCTAAATAAACCAGACTGGATGTTATTGACTTTAACCTGTTTAGAGTGTCAGTACCTATATAACAGGCACTGCATTATTTTGTGTAAATTGACCAATCTTATTTCACAGGGGGTCCTTCGAGATGAACTGTATAATCGGTCTCGAGGGTAAGTGGTACCTTATGATTGGATACAGTGTACATGTAGGGTATTGGCATTGCAATTCTTGTATATCGTGTGGACCATTAGAGGGAACAAAAGGGGGTCTCAGTGTTCCAGAGGGCTGTGACCAGACTAGACCAACCAGTACCAACCCTGCCCTCTGGGTGGAGGCACCCGGCATAGAACCTAGGCCCCCCAACCTGTTGGTGGTCCAGCAGGCAGTGGCAGTAACCCTTGGAATAGCGCCACCTGGGGGTTACAATAGATTCTTTACTACTAAATACTGCAGATATTACAAACAAACAGGGATATGTACGACAAACCAAAAGTGCTATATGAAAGAAAATAAAAAAAAAATAGTTTGAACAGATAGTTGACTTAAAGAATAAGCTCACAATCTAGTCTCACACTAGGATCATTATTTACCAGCCAGCTAACTTGAAAGAACATTCGCCTAGACTGCCCTTCCCTCTCACAGATAAGCTAGCTATCAAGCAGGACCTTCCATCCTCTTGGATCCTCCCAAAGATACTGTAGGTCCCAGGTCCTGTTCAGTGGTTACAGCAAGTCAGAGAGCATGAGTCGGGGTTCATCTCCTCTATTTATGTGCTCAGGGCTGTGGATAAGACCTCTGTAGTGATCGACCTCTCCAGTATTCCCCACCCACCTGAGTGTGGGGGGAGTGTGTGTGTGTGTTCATATCTGCCAGATCAAATTGCCTTTTCTCACCTCGCAACATCCTCTCTCACAGCTTTAAGACCCTGTTTACATCCTGGTTGCTCAGATGTCTTTGTGGGAACAGTAGCGCCCTTCCATCTGGCACTTGTTATTTCCTTGAGGATTCCTGGGGTCTGAGGGTGGGACATGTGACCTGGACTCCATTGTGTATGCCCTAAAGTCATTCCAATCAGAAAGAATTTATAGGAGAATGGGCAGAAAAGAAAATAATTACAATAACAGAAAAAGATTAAATTAACATATTCACATTCCCATCTCAGATACACAGTTCTTTCAATTTTGAATGAGTGCAGGAATGGGAATGTTGGGAGTAGTGCGGTGCAGTGGTTGTGGAGCAGCAGCCTTAAGGGAGACCATCTAGAGACTGAGGTGCTGCTCCATCTGCATACACCTCTCTGGGCTGAGGGAGAAGGTCACTAGACTCCGGGCCGAGTTGGCTAGGATTCAGGGACCTTTTCCCTCACCCGGGGGCCACCAAGTCCCCCACTGTTGCCTCAGGTGGTCCCAAGAAAGAGGGGTGGCTGGACTGTGGTGAGCTCCAGGATGGTGAGAGTGGTAGGTCGGGAACACATTCCTCAGCCAGTGTCACTACAAAAATCTTTCACTGCACTGGTGGGACAAGACTGCCAAGAGAAGGCACTAATGGTAGTCACCAGGGAAGATGTAAGGGTCCTCCATTGGGGAGGCTCTAAGGTGGAAGGCACAGGACCCCAGTAGAAAAGGAAGTAACTTCTGGTGGGAGACTCCATCATTAGGGGGGTCGTTTTGAGAACAGGACGAGAGGAATTAGGGAGGAGGTGCCTATCTGGCACCTCGGCATGGAGAAAGGATCCCCAGGATCCCTAGAGTGGCGGGGCAGGAGGGGGAGCTGGATCTCATTGTCCATCTGAGGACTAATAACCTTGCATGGGAAGCATCAGGGGTGGTGCAGGATAGGTTTAGAGAACTGGGGAGGGGCCTAACATGTCCGCCTCCTAACCTCAGCTGTCTGCACACACATTGGGCTCCTACACCGCTACAAACACTGCCTCCCCCGATGCCCTTAAACTGGCAATCTCCTCATCCATCCTCTCACTCATCGACTAAGAAATCTTGATCTATGGTGCAGCTGACAACACAGCCCTTAATAAAGTCAGGACTGCTCTGAATAAAGCCTGCAGGCTGGCCACTGGCTATGACGCCTGACCCACGTATACACTTCCGTCCACACCAACTGGTTCAATTTCGATGGTGACTGAAGTACCAGACCTGTCTCTTTGCCCAAAAATTAGGGACAGGCCTCACCCAACCTGGACTCACATCCCTACTGAAACCGCCTATTTCACCAAAACACACGCCACTCTGAGAATTCCCCTTTCATGTCCCCTCTGCAAAACTTCGATGGGACGAGAAATCTTCCGCTATAGGGCTCACCACTGTGGTCCAATGCACAACCCATGCCCATACTCTCAACCCCCAAACTTGGCTTATTACAAATCCCTCCTTCAGATCCACATCCAGCAGGAGGCTGCCTGTGACTGCTATTGTACCCCTTAGATCGGCAAATAGGCCATGTTCTTGGACAAAGGACCATTCTCTATGCTTGTCCTGCTGAAAATGACACACTGCTAGTAAGAATCTCTCGCCTAGGCTCCACCAGTTGCCCTGGTGGCCTAAGAATTTGATGTCTCTGTATTTTGTTTTTCAAAACATTCATTGTAAATACTTGTTATTCTTTTCTACTCTATGTAAATTGTCTTATGTAATTACACTGTACTCTCCTGACGTGGAGCCTTTGTAAAAGAGTCTCTGACTCAAGGTTGTAAATTCTGATATGTATCAATAAATAAATAAATAAATAAATAAATAAAGCAAGTAGCTCAGATGGTGGCCTTCTCTGAGGTGCTATCTGTATACAGCAGGGGAAGGCTAAGGAATGCCACTCCTGGGTCTTCAACAACTGGTTAAAGGCATGGAGTAGGGAGGAGAGGTTTGGATACATCGAGGACTGGGATCCTACCTGGGGGTACGAAGGCCTGTACAAGGAGCTGGCTCATCCATCTCGGAGGGGACAGTCCTAGGTGGAAGATTTAAATGCTACTCAAAGGACATTTAAACTAGCCAAAGGAGGAGGCGGTAAATGAGGGAGGCAGTGGATGCCCCTCCGAAAATGGAGCAGCAGAGAGAAGAAGCCCAAGGAAATAAATTCCCAAGGGTAGGGACAAGGGAGAGGATGTGATTGGGGAGTCAGCAGGCAGTTCTGAGGCACAGAGAAGAATAAAGCAGGATGAGCAGAGAGAGAGAATATAAAATGGGAGGACAAAACCAAGAAACCAAGGAAGGATGAAGGATGAAATCAGAAAGGAGAGGCAAAGTAGGGGCAGGGAGAGTCATGTGTGCAATGCAAGGAGCCTAGGAAATAGAATTCCTGATCTTGAGGCAGCTATGCAGAGGCAAGCCTGAGTCTGGTGGCCATAACAGAACCATGGTCCACTGGCAACCACAGCTGGGATGTGGCCATTCTGGGTTACACTATGTTACGCAACGATAGGACAGGGAGGAAAGTGGAGGGGTTCATATGTGAAGAAAGATACAAGGGCCACAGAGCTACAAGGACACAATGGGGATAAGGAAGAGCTGGAGGTACTTTAGGTTGGCTTGGAGACAGGGTCAGGGGCCTATATCTGCATGGGTGCGGCATACAGACCACCAACACAGGGGGAGGAGTTGGACAGGGTTTTGGGGGAGATCACTGGCAGAATGTCAAGCAAAGGGGAGGTAGCTATTGTTGGGGGCTTTAATCTGCCAGATGTAGACTAGAGCATTCTTGCTGCAGCAACATTAAGAAGCAAAGCCATTCTTGACTCCCTACAAGGGGCATTTCTGAATTGTTCCATGTTGTCAATGGGTAGGTAACATATATGGGTAATGAACACACTTACTGGGTTAGTGGCACAGCTCAAAGCTGTCAATCAGCAGAGAACCTGGGGCACATGAGCATTCTGAGATCACTGATTCGCCAGTCTTTGCTGTGCCACTAGAGGTGTAGGATAGCATAGAGAGCTCTCTCAGAACTTCTTCTGTCTACAATTTATTTATTATTTTTCTGTCAGGTTGTACAACTGTGAAGCAAGTTGGGGCTGCCTGGTGACAGGGGGCACCCTTAAACTGTGCCCATTAAGCTGCAGCTTTCAAATTCACTAACCTGCTATTTTCTCTCCCATCTTCACTGCTCCTGTGAATGAATTGGGGTCCATGTGCCACTGCACTATTTACTAGGGTGTTCGCCAGGTCTCTGATCCCCTTAGCCTGGTATTTTCTGGTAAGTGAATTATTTTAAGGGGAGGCACAGTTAGTTAGTTAGATAGCCTTGGGGATCTTTACTTAGCATTCTTTACTTAGCATTCTCTTGGCAAAGGACCCTCCCTTCCTCTCCCTCCTCTAAGGGTTTCTGGTAGCAGTGGACATTTATCTAACCCTACCTGAGCAGTGTGGGGCTGCTGGTGTTTTGGGCTGACTGTTACCTCTCAAGGGGCTTTTGCCTGCCTTGTAGGGCAAAACTGTGATCTGGGTTACATGTTCACTTATTTGCTCCCCTTTGAGCCTATGGCCATGCTAAAATGCCTTTTCAGTGTATTGGGCTTAATCTGCCCTTATTAGCATGCTTTCAGCTTGGACACGTCGTGCAGTCTTTCACTATTACTGGCAATCTGCCAGCTAGGATTCATGCCTTTTCCTGGGCACTTGTTTGGACCTCTATGAAAAACCACACTATTAGTGGGCTGGGCACCTCCTGCATGACATGATGATATCACACATATTGGCATGATGTCGTTGGACTAGTCTGCACCTGGGTATGCTCCTCCCAGCTCACCCAGCATGTTGCAGAGACAGAGTACACCATGGGAGGAGAATATAGGTGTTCTGGGCCTCTGGACCCTCGCTCCCAACCTCACTGCGATTTCTCTCCCAGAGGCCTTGAAGTAGTGCACCTCAACATCTGCAGCATTCTAAACAAATTAACTGCCCCCAACCTCATCCTATCACTACGCCCAGATGTCCTGATCATCTCTGAGACATGGCTGAAGCCCCACCACATGGATGCTGAATTAACTATACCCGGCTACTTGCTCACTAGACACGACTGCCAGGGCAAAAAAAGAGGCAGAGGCATTGCCATGTTCATCTCCGACATGCTCCAGTTCACCCCGTCCAGCTACCCTAACAGTCGCAAGCCATAGACTCCTTACTAATTAAACTATCACTCCCCTACTCTGCCCCAGTGTATGTTGCCGGCTCCTACTGTGCCCCTGGCACCCCCCCCGCCCACCGTCCTTGACCATCTGGACACACTAAAGTCGCTAGCAACAGCAGGTGAGTTTCTTGTCCTTGAGGATTTCAACTTCAATTGGCTTGCTCAGTATTCACAAAAGAGGAGGAGGGGGAGGTGCCTAATCTAAGTAACAGAAGCACTCTGGATAGAGGGGTTGATCCCAGACCTTTCACAGAAGAAAGGGTTCTGAAAGAACTCCTAAAACTGAAGGTGGACAAAGCAATGGGGCCTGATGGAATTCACCCCAGAATTCTAAAAGAATTAAGGGGAGAACTAGTAAAACCACAGACTACCCTTTTTAACAAATCATGGGAGGATGGTGTGGTACCTGAGGACTGGAGGAAGGCGGATGTGATTCCCCTTCACAAAAGTGGGACCAAGACAGAGGCAGGAAACTATAGACCTGTCAGTCTGACCTCTGTGGTAGGGAAAGTGATGAAGTCACTTCTGAAGGAAAGAATTGTTGAGTACCTAGAGGCCAGTGGGGCATAGGACCCAAGGCAGCATGGGTTCACAGTGGGAAGGTCATGTCAGATGAATCTAATCGATTTCTTTGACTGGGTGACCAAAGTAGTAGACCCGGGAGGGCTGTGGACATAGCCTACCTAGACTTTAGCTAGGCATTTGACACAGTCCACACAAAGATTAATAAACAAATTAGCCAGCCTGGGAGTGGGTCCCAGGGTGGTAGCCTAGGTAAAACATTGGCTGCACAACAGGACACAGAAGGTAACTGTAAATGGAGTTCACTCTGAAGAAAGAGAGGTTACTACTGGGGTACCGCAGGGTTCAGTACTGGGTCTAGCCCTTTTTAATGTCTTTATAAGTGACATTGCAGAGGGACTGGAAGGAAAAGTATGCCTCTTTGCAGATGACACAAAGATCTGCAACAGGATTGATACACAAGGAGGCGTGGAAAGAATGAGAAGGGACTTGGCAAGGCTGGAGGAATGGTCAAGACACGGCAGCTTGGATTCAATGCAAAGAAGTGCAAAATAATGCACCTGGGAAACAAAAACCCAGAGGAAGATTACACAATGGGGGTAGTAACAACAACAACAAGCATTTGTCAATGCCGAATGTTGCTTGTTTGTATGTGCTGTTTAGGTATTGAAAGTCAAAGTTCCATGCTTTCCTCCCAAGACATCCACTGTGTCTAATGACAGTTGTACTGCTCATAAGGAATTGTGGAAAAATGCCACTGGTGAAACTCTGTACTGAAAATATTACAAATTTATGAACTTATGAGGGTGCAGGGAAACTGTGCAATTCTCACTCGTAACACAGTCATTTTATGGACTTTTTTCACCAGATTTTCAACATAACCATTTTAAGACCTCTGCTCATGAACAGTGCTACTGTGATTTTCTTACTCTGTCCCAAACATTGATTGCGCATACTGACTGCGCCATTGTGCGTTACATGCGTGGAAACACATTTTGCGTGACATGTGAAAAATGACAGCTGTACTGCTCATAAGGAGTGTGGTAAAATGGCAATGTTGAAAATCTGAGTGCAAATAAAAAATTTTGCAAACTTATTTAGCCATGAGGAACTGCATACAACGCACGTCAGAAGCAGTCATTTTTAGAATTTTGTCACCAAATTTTCAACATAGCCATTTTAAGACCTCTGCTCATGAACAGTGTCACTGTGGATTTTCTTATTGTGTCCCATACATTGATTTCATTACCGACTGCCATTGTGCACTACATAGCGGAAACACATTTTGGGCAAGATGTGAAAATGACAGCTGTACTGCTCATAAGGAGGTGTGGTAAAATGGCAATGTTGAAAATCTGAGTGAAAATATTGAAAATTCACGAACTTACGGTCATGCATAGGAATTTCACATGATGCACACTAAATAAAACAGTCATTTTAGGAATTTTTCTACACAAATTTGAACATAGGCTTTTGAGAGCCCACCTTATGAACACTGGCACTGTTGTTTTATTAATAGGTCCCGAAAGGTGATTTCGCGCAGTGCCCACGAAATCACCCTTCGGGCCCAATTAACGCCATGACAGTTTCAGGAGGAGTCCAAAAAACCCCAAGTTGAAAATTTGGTGCCAAAATTCCAAAAAATGCCTGAGATATGCATCAAAGTTGAAAAAAAATCTATTTATTCCATTATACAGCTTACCGGCCTTTCTTCAGTTCAGAGTCGGCTTTGAAGGGTGCAGACGTGTTCTTGGTCCACCAAAGATCGTCGCGCTGGACTCCGGAGGTAAGTATGGAGTGAGGTGGGGGTGTGGGGAGGCAGAGTGTGCAGAGGGTGGGCATGGGTGGGGAGGGGGCATGGAGACAGTCGCCGAGAGAAGATTTTTGTTTACAGGTTTTATGGGTGTTTTTTTAGGAAGACGAGCTGGACGTTTGCCACGCTGGGTGGGCTCATGGCAGCTGAAACTGTTTGGGGGGTCCTGGAGCCGACAGGGATTGCGCACCTCAGCTGGCCATAATAGATATTTGCCACTCTGGGGTGGGTCCCAGCGTGGCACCTGGAAAGCTTTTGGGGGGCATGGAGCTGACGGGGATTGGGCACCCCGTTGGCCATAATAATTCTGCCACACTGGGTGGGCCCAGCGGCACCTGGAAAGCTTTTGGGGCGGGGGCCGTGGAGCCAACGGGGATTGGGCACCCCTTCCGCCACAGAGTGTGCGTGATGAAGGAGCACGCAATATGTGTGCGTGCAGTGGGGGGTGAGTTCTACTCACTGAAGCAGAGCTCCCTTTCAACTGTATGCCACTGCATTTTCAACTGCTGTCATGGACAGCAGCTGCATTCTATTGGCGAACTGGGACCACGCCTGCAAACACACTGACTGAATTGGAAGACGGCAGCCACACCTCGAAAACTTGGATGATGGCACTATGTTTCTTGCACATGCGTTCAAGCAACATGAAAATGGAACGGGACCTGGGGTAATCATATCAGATGAACTTAAGGTTAGCAAGCAATGTGAGACGGCAGTAGGGAGGGCTGGGGAGATACTGGGATGTATAGGGAGAAGCATCACCAGCAGAAAACAGGAAGTTGTTATCCCTCTGTACAGACAGTTGGTGAGACCCCATCTGGAGTACTGCGTCCAGTTCTGGAGACCCCATCTCCACAAGGACATAGACAGGATAGAGGCAGTCCAGAGGAAGGCAACTAAAATGGTGCAGGGTATGCAAAAGAAGCCATACGAGGAGAGACTAAAGGAGCTTAACATGTATACCCTTGAGGAAAGGAGGGAGAGGGGGGACATGATAGAAACTTTTAAGTACCTCAGTGGAATCAACAAAGTCCAAGAGGGTAGCATCTTTCAGAAAAGGAGATGTGCAAGAACAAGTGGACACAATTTGAAGATGGGGGGCGGGTCCAGGGGCAATGTGAGGAAGTATTTTTTTCACAGAGAAGGTGGTGGACACATGGAACAGCCTTCCTGAGGAGATTGTGGTGTCTAAAACTGTGGGAGAATTCAAGAATACATGGGACAGATATAAGGCAATTTTTGTGGGGGCTAGGAAGAAATAGGTTGTTGGTTAACTAGGATCTGCAGCTTATCCTGTAGGTAATGAAATGGGCAGACTAGGTGGGCCAAAAGGTCCTTAGCTGCCATCACAGTCTATGTTTCTATGTATGTTTCTACACTATGTTATATTGGCATTTTACAGGCAGCAATGTATTTTGGACCCGTGGATAGGGTTCGCAGTTAGTGAGCCAGAACACTGGCAGATGCTCCTAACTAGGGATACTGCGCTGTCAGGCAGGCCTCCAGTTTCAGTAAGTTTATCTTTCTCATACTGCTCAGCTGGAGGGTAAGGAGGCAAAGGTACAGTCAATGATTTTCCCCTGTTTGTTGGAATAAGGCATATACTAGCCTTGCCTATACTGTACCAGTTCTTTACTGCCTTTTGTGTTTCTTCATGTTTTGGGATAAGGCAGTGGCACCATGGCTCATCGAAGACCTGTCATGTTTAAAATGATGTAAGACCTACAGGAGGATGATAAGACCATCTCCTTTCAGGTCTTCTTGCCCTAATTGTGTAACACAATCTAACATGTCCAGCTAAGCTGCACCATGCAGCACAAGCCCAGTTGGGGAGCAGCACAGGGCAAGGAGGCTGGCTTTGTCCCAGTGTGGGACCCCCTCTGCCCCTGCACCTAATAGACATATCAGGAGGAAGTTTTTCTGTGGGTTTCCCTGCACGAACTAGAAACACTGGGAGGGAATGGCCATGGCGTCCAGCCCCTGCACCAACTAGAAACATTGGGAGGAGAAATGGCCATGGTGTCCAGCCCCTGCACCTACTAGAAACATTGGGAGGAGGAGGAATGGCCATGGCATTCAGCCCTGCACCTACTAGAAACATTGGGAGGAGGAATGGCCATGGTGTCCAGCCCTGCACCTACTAGAAATATTGGGAGGAGGAATGGCCATGGCGGCCCAGCCCTGCACCTTCTAGAAACATTGGGAGGAGGAATGGCCATGGCGTCCAGCCCCTGGACCTTCTAGAAACACTGGGAGGAGGAATAGCCATGGCGTCCAGCCCCTGTACCTTCTAGAAACATTGGGAGGAGGAATGGCCATGGCGTCCAGCCCCTGCACCAACTAGAAATATTGGGAGGAGGAATGGCCATGGCATCCAGCCCCTGCACCTACTAGAAACATTGGGAGGAGGAATGGCCATGGTGTCCAGCCCCTGCACCTGCTAGAAACATTGGGAGGAAGATTTTACAAGGAGTCCAGCTAAGCTGCATCAAGCAGCACAAGCCCAGTCAGGGAGCAGCACAGGAGAAGGAGGCTGGCGTTTTCCCAATGTGGGACCCCTCTGCCCCGTACCTAATAGACACATCGGGAGGAAGTTTTTCGGCTCTCCCTCCCACCCCCACCCCATGACCTTTTAAATATCCACACAAACGAGACTGGGCAGAATAGGTAAATAGGGATTGGGTAGAAAAGGAGAGGAGGAGGAGCACAGTGCTGAGAAGTCTGAAAAGTCTATGACTAGAACTGAGACAATGCTCATGGCTACTAGTCAATGTACCTCTGTTTTAGGTTAATGTCATTGAGGGGCTTGATCTATAATGCTCAAGGCTGTTAACCTAATGTTTAACGTGTTTTTATATGCACTGTATCTGGAATTCTGCATTTGGGTTACAGTCAGAGGGGGATTAAGGGTCTAGCATCAAGTGTCTACAACCTTAAGGGTTATAGATACACCGTTATGAAAGTCTAGGATATAAAAAGAGTTTAGTGCTCTAGGTATCCTGGGTTTATACTTTCCTGATTGATTCGATTTATAACCTAGACTAATTAAAAATTAAAGTGTTTACAACCTTAAGAGTTATAGATACAGTTTTTAAGTCTAAGATATTAAAAGGGTTTGGTGATCTAGGTGTCCTGGGTTTATATTTTCCTGATTGATTGATTCGATTTATAACCTGGGCTAATTAAAATTTCAAGAAAATTACCTCCTAAGCCTGAAACCTAGGCTATATTAAAGAGCTTGGTAGGGTATTAGCAAGGTCTTATTATGCAATTTGAGGGGATATCGGCATAGAAGGGGTGGGGAGGAACATGGCAGTTGCATGGTAGGAGGGCAGGAGCATGGCAGGGCATGGCAATGGGGAGAATGGAGGGCAACAGAAAAGGACAGTGGGGCAAGGGTGGGGGGGCAGGTAGATTTGTGGGGTGTAATGGATGTGGAGCTATGGTGTACATGGCTATGCTATGGTAAGTGGGGTTTTGCCCAGTCTGTAGAAGACTGACTCACCCAGGGCCTGAAATCTAGATGCTGAGGAGGGAGCTGGAGAACTGGAACAGTGGAAGAGGTATGAGTGAAGGGAACATTGTCAAGCCTACCGATAGGTGGAGGGCAGGTGAGAGGACCTGTGGAGAATATGGAGGAGTCACTTCCTAAGAGGGGAATAGTCCAGGATGTGAGAGGAAATGGGGATGGCGGAGGGGGTAGAATAAGGAGGGGAGAGGTGGAGGAGGCAAGACAGGAGGAAACAAAGGTTGGGTAAGGTAGAGTTGGGGGAAGAAACGGGCTGGAAGTGGTGGGTAGAAGGAGTGCGGAGATAGGGGAATTATGCAGGGAAAAACAAGAACGTGGAATGGCAGTGAGACTATGGGGAATGGGCAGAAGGGTGTGGTGGAGGGGAGGATTATCCAGGTAGGAACAAGAAATGAGAATGGAAGTGGGAATACGGGGAATGTGCAGTATAGCTGTGCTCCCTCAAGAAATCTAAGAGACACAGAAGACCAGGAAGGGACAGGGAAAAGGTGGATAGGAACAGTGGGGGAGTTGGGAGTGGAAATAAGGATGCATGGGCAGGGGGTGAGGGGAGAGGAGGCAATGAGGGGGTTAAGGCTGAGAAATCAGGGGGCAAAAGAGAGGGGGAAGTTCAGGAGAAAGATGAGGAGGCACTTTCTCACAGAGAGGGCGATGACAGCTTGAAATGCACTGCCTGAAGAACTGGTTTTGCAAACAACTGTAGAGGGATTTAAAAGGGGGGTGGGACAAGGTCAAGGCCAGGGCAAAATCAGAACCGGGGAAAGGGGGGGAGGATGGTGATTACTCACACTGTGTATGCAGAAAGGAAGTGAAAGAGGTGGATGGAGGAGCAGCATCAGTACCCAACACTGAGAGCTGTATACTCGAGCAGACTTGATAGACCATAAGGCCTGTATCTGCTGGCATCATCGTACGTCCATATGTCAATTTTGGTCCCCCCCCAGCCAAACCCCCAATCTGATGGGTGCTCCTGGGGTACCAACTGGCAGTGGCAAGGTTGAGTTGTGCAAATCATTTTTGCTTTTCTTAAATGAGCTGCTTAGTTCTGATGTTCCACAGGACATCCACACCAATACACCCGTAGCCAAGGCGGCCCCTCAGGTCGGGACCCTTACAGGCACATCTAGGTGCACCAGAGCAGAACAGTACTACTCACCCACATTTGCAGGTGGCCCCCAACCTTGACGCCATGGAAGGTCAAGATAAGGATACAGGGAAACATGGGGAAAATCCTAACCCTGCAACACTATCACATGAGGAAGAATAGTCCTCCAAAGAGGAGGAGGGGGAGTGGATGGAGCCCAAGAAAAAGATTCCAATCCCTTCCCTGTTTGATACAAAGTCTCTATCCTATCTTATAATGGAATCTTGTTGGACGTTGCAGCTGAAGACAGTACAAGTCATGGAGTCTCTGGACATGAATCCCATTCTGTCCGCTTCTTCCTCAGCACCGAAGTGTTTCACAAATTTTGTACGCTGTGCCCAGATTATTGAACAGGAATGGGATGGGATGGATAAGTGCAAGCACCCCCTAGGCTGAGAGTTAAATGTTACCCATTCCTGGAGGAGAGCTTCTAGAAGTGGGAGGTCCCTCCTTCAGCAGATAAGGCAGTACATCATTCTGTTAAGCACACAACTATACCAACTGAAGTTTCATTGTCCCTAACCAACACCCATGTTAAGCGTGTGGCTGCCTCATGCAGAAGGGCTTTTGCCTCGAATGGAGTACATCTTTGCACCTAATATGCATCTTTTATTGTATCCAACGCCTTAAACTCATGGGTCATGGCCCTGGGTAGTTTTGTTCCTCCAAATTTGGAAGGGGCAAACATTTTGCAGCTTGTGTCCATGGCCTCCACCTTTCTGGGGGATGTCACTGTGGACAATTATTTATTGCTTTCAGGTAATGTACTACCTGAAAGCAAGTGGGCAACTTGACCCAAAGCAGCATGGCTTCACATCAGGACACCCTGAAAACAGGAAATGGGACAGCCATACAAACTGGGTTGTCTACAGGCCCCCAGACCAGGGGAAGGACATAGACACATTACTGTTAGAAGATATACAAAACATGACAGCCAAAGGGGAGGTTCTGATAATGGGAGACTTCAACATGCCAGATACAGATTGGTCAATACCAGCAGGAACATCGGCCAGAACTAGACACATGCTGGATTCCCTGCAGGGGGAGCCTCAAACAACTGGTACAACAACCCACAAGAGACAGGGCTATCCTAGATCTAGTACTGACTAACAGGGAAAGGATCACAGATCTCCAGGTAGAAGGTCACCTGGGGGCCAGTGACCATCACATGGTCCATTCCAAGGTAAAAATATGGGACTTCAGAGGAGCTGACTTTGATAAAATGGCCAACAGATTTAAGCTAGCCCTGGCAAAAAGAAATACAGGTGAGGGGGTGCAGGCAAAGTGGACAAGCATTAAGGATGCAATACGTGAAGCAACATCCCATTGTGTTAGAGAGAAAAGGAAGTGCAAAGAAGAAGAAACCACTTTGGTTCTCAAAACAGTAGCACAAAAGATCAGAGCCAAAAGACTGGCCTTCAGGAAATATAAGGGAATGCAGCAGGATGAGAATAGGGAGGTATACCAAACTTCCCTAAGGGAAGCAGGGAAGGCAGTAAGGCAGGCACAGGCCCAAGCTGAGGAAACACTAGCACAAACAGTAAAAGAAGGTGACAAGCTTTCTACAGATACATTAGTGAAAGGAGAAAGTCCAGAGGGGGTACTGCTAAGATCAAAGGAGATAAGGGGGCGTGTGAAAAGGAGGACCATGTAAAAGCATCTATCCTAAATAGATACTTCTGCTCAGTATTTACTGAAGAGAAGGTAGGGCAGGGCCCACAGCTCAGCACCATGGACACAGAGGGGAGGGAGGTGAGCACTAGTCCCTTCACAAAAGAAAGGGTCCTACAAGAGCCTGATAAGCTCAAGGTGGACAAGGCAATGGGACCTGCTGGCATACATCCCAGGGTACTAAAGGAGCTAAGGGTGGTACTAGCAGACCCATTATCAGAACTGTTTAGTGAGTCTCTGAGCACAGGAGAGGTCCCAGAAGACTGGAGAAGGGCTCATGTGATCCTGCTCCACAAGAGTAGTAGCAGGGAGGAGGCAGAGAACTACAGGCCAGTCAGTCTTGCCTCAATAGTGGGCAAGATTATGGAGGCACTCCTTAAGGAAAGGATAGTGCAACACCTGGAATCCATAGGCGCACAGGATCCAAGACTGCATGGGTTTACAAAAGGAAGGTCCTGTCAAACTAATCTCATAGATTTCTTTGACTGGGTAACCAGAGTGGTAGACCAAGGGGGAGCAGTTGATGTCGTCTACCTTGACTTCAGCAAAGCTTTCGATACTATTCCACATAGAAGATTGATTAATAAGCTGGGAAGGCTCGGGGGGGGGTCAGAAGTTGGTCAACTGGGTGGCAAACTGCTTGACGGGCAGAAAACAGAGAGTAGTGGTAAATGGTATACAGTCAGAAGAGATGCAAGTCACAAGTGGGGTCCCTCAGGGATCAGCCTGGGGCCAGTCCTCTTCAATATCTTCATCAGTGACATTGCAGATGGACTGGAGGGTAAGGTTTGTCTGTTTGCAGATGACACCAAGATCTGCAACAGAGTAGATGATCCAGATGGGGTGGGCAGAATGAGAAGAGATCTGGATAAACTGGCAAAATGGTAGGAAGAGTGGCAACTGGGGTTTAATGCAAAGAAGTGCAAGATCATGCACGTAGGGAAGAGAAACCCTGAAGCCACCTATAGGATGGGAGTGGAGTTGCTGACAGTCACAAGGGAAGAAAGAGACTTGGGCATCATCATCACCAATGACCTGAAATCATCCAAGCAGACCACTAAAGCAGTAGGTAAGGCTAGGGGGATGTTGGGGTGTATTAGTAGGGGTATCACAAGTCGGAAGAGGGAGGGAGGTAATACTACCTCTTTACAGGACACTGGTTAGACCCCATCTGGAGTATTGCGTGCAGTACTGGAGGCCACACCTTCACAAGGACATTAACCAAATTGAGGCAGTCCAGAGAAGGGCAACCAAAATGGTGCAGGGACTGCATCAGAAAACATATGAGGACAGATTAACAGAGCTCAATATGTGTACCCTAGAGCAAAGGAGGGAGAGAGATGATATGATTGAAACATTCAAACACCTTAAGGGCATTAACAAGGTGAAAGAGTCTAACATGTTTCAATATAAGAAAAATAGCAGGACAAGAGGACACAGCATGAGATTAGAAGGAGGCTGATTAAGGGGTAATGTGAGGAAGTTCTTTTTCACAGAAAAGGTGGTGGATGCATGAAATGGCCTACCTCAGGAAGTGGTGGATATGAATACAGTGCAGGGCTTCAAACAGGCATGGGATAGGCATAAGGGAGCAATACAGATGAGTATGAATAGATAGGCCATTGACAGAGCAAAGGCCGATGGCACATTTATAAGGTAGAAAAGGAAATGGGCAAACTAGATGGGCCTTGCCAGTCTTTATCTGCGTCAACTTCTATGTTTCTATGACACTGTGCCAAACACATTTGATAGAATTCCTCGACTGGGTCACAAGAGAAGTAGACCAGGGACAGCAGTGGACGTGGTGTATCTGGACTTTAGTAAAACCTTTGATACAGTCCCACACAGAAGGCTAGCCAACAAACTGGAGTAAGCTGGCATTGGTCACAAAGTAGTTAAATGGATCACAGGGTGGCTGTAAGGCAGGACACAGAGGATTATGGTAAATGGTACCTTGTCCCAAGAGGGAAGGTGTCAAGATAGCGTGCAGGGGGTCAGTACTAGGCCCATCCTTTCAACATATTCATCAGTGACATCGCTGAAGAACTGAAAGGGAAAGTCTGCCTCTTTGCAGATGATATGCAGCTCTGCAACAGGGTGAACACACAGGAAGGAATCACAGAAATGGAGGCAGATCTCAGGATGATAGAGGAATGGTCCAGGAACTGAAGGTTGAGATTCAATGCCAAAAATGTAAAGTCATGCACTTCAGTAGAAGGAACCAATGCATGAAGTATGTTCTGGAGGCAGCTACTAGAAGAAACAAAGCTGGAACAGGATCTTGGTGTCATAATCTCAAACAATTTAAAGGTAGGGAAGCAATGTGAAAAAGTGGCACTAAAGACAAGCAGCATCGTCTGGTGTATTGGTAGGGGTATTACCAATAGGAAGCATGATGTAGTCCTCCCACTGTGCAGGTCCCTGATGAGACCTCACTTGGAGTACTGTGTGCAGTTCTGGACACCTCACCTGAAAAAGGACATTGACCATCTGGAAATCGTGCAGAGATGTGCCGCCAAAATGGTGCAGGGTCTGCACCACAAAACGTACAAAGCTAGGCTCAGCCAGCTAAATTTTTCTCCCTTGAGCAGAGGAGGAACAAAGGAGACATTATTGAAACATTTACATTTGTTAAAGGGATCAACACAGTACAAACCAGGAACCTCTTCCGGGAAAACAGGGCTGCACGTACTAGAGGACACAACATGCGCCTGGAGGTAGATAAATTCAAAACAAATGTTAAGAAATACTTTTTCACAGATAAGGTGGTGGACCCTTGGAACAGCCTGCCACTGGAGGCAGTGGCAGCCAAGACAGTCAGTGAATTCAAACAGACATGGGATATACAGTATAGTCACCTTAGCAAAACAAATTGATAGTTGGGGGTAGAAAACCCGGGCAGACTAGATGGACCACACGGTCTCCTTCTGCCAGCAAATTCTTATGTTCTTAGGGTCTTGAGTTCTATTTTTTTTTGTAAAGTCTTTTTGTCTCCTGGATGACGAGCGGGGTGATATACCACCCTATTCAGCACTGGACTCACCTTCCGGCATTCCCCTTCAGGCCGCCCAGACTGGGTGGCCTGTAGCTTGCCCCCATGGCAGGACTCCACCGGGGGGGGGGGGCGAAGGTGAGATTTAAATCTACCAGAGGCCCCAGCTGAGGCTTAGGCCTTGGGCTTGATTTGGGTGCAGTCCAGGGGCTTCACAGTGCTCTGTGACCAGGGGTTTTCCTGCTTGTGTTGTCCAGGAGTCACAGATGTGCAGTGACAGCAGCACAGGACGGACGTCCACTGATGTCACCACAGTGCCAGGCGATCCCAGCTGCTGGACATCGAGCCTCCACTGGGTGTCACTAGCATGCTGGAAAACCACAACCCTCCCTCCTGGTGGTGGAGCGATGTCCATGGGATGCACACCCAACATCCCCCAGCCCTCTTATGCACCGTGTTTGCTTCTGAACATGAGTCATAAGCGACGCAGGCGGTAGCACTACTGTTTAACCAATGGCCAGCTCACTGTGGACAATTAAAGGGATGTCAGCATGGTCTGCTTATCATATTGTGGCAGCTATGCAAAATGTCTGGATCAGGCAGTGGGTCACAGACCACACATTAAAGTCAAAGCTGTTTAACCTATTCTTTGAAGGAGGGCTCTTATTTGACTCCTGCCTGGATGATATCCTAAAGGACATCCAAGATAGGAAAGGACAGCTTTCGATGTGTGGCCAAACAAAAGCATACAATTATGGTACCAGTGACCCCCCCACACACACACACACACACACACTCAGCTGCTTTAAAGTCTGCAATTTGTACTTGTTTATTTCATTTCAGAATGTTAGAGGGGTTCTTGGTCTCATCATTCAGCTGAATTATGATCAAGCCTGACCACCACAACAAGGTGACTGCCTCATCACATATCAGGTGCACCCCTATAAATGTTATAAAGATATATTGTAAATGTGATGAGTTGAGCTTGCCAAACCCTTAATATTGAATTGCATGCGGGAGAATTGTGGCCTTTTTTCTGATTAGTGCACTCCCCAGTGATCACCTGTGAGCCTCTTAGTGGCCAGAGCACATTATATAAGCAGTGAAACCAGAGAGTGGTTTCCCCATAAGACAGAGAGAAACCAGGGGAACTTCAGCTCAGAATGGCAAGGTAAAATATGATGCGTTTTCCTGATCAATGAGGTGGTCACCTTGTTGTAATGGTCAGACTTGATCATAATTCAATGACGAGACCAAGAATCCCTCTAACATTCTGAAATGAAAAAAACAAGTAAAAATTGCAGACTTTAAAGCAGCTGAATGGGAGGGGGGAAGGGGAGAGAGCACTGGTACCATACTTGTATACTTTTGCTTGGTCACACACCAGGTGCACGCTTATAAATTTTATAATGATGTATTGCAAATGTGATGGGTTGAGCTTGCCAAGCCCTTAATATTGAATTGCATGTGGGAGAGCTGTGGCCTTCTACTAACCGGTGAGCTCCCCGGTGATCACCTGTGAGCCTCTTATTGGCCAGAGTACATTATATAAGCAATAAAGCCAGAGCATGATTTCCCATAAGACACATAGAAACCAGGGAATCTCAGCTCAGAATGGCAAGGTAAAACATGATGCTTTTCCTGACCAATAAGGTGGTCACTGGTCACCTTGTTGTAGTGGTCAGACTTGATCATAATTCAGCTGAAAGGTGAGACCAATAATCCCTCTAACATTTTGAAATGAAAAAAAAAAACAAGTAAAAAGTGCAGGCTTTAAAGCAACTGAATGGGGGGGGGGGAGCACTGGTACCATAACTGTATTCTTTTGTTTGGTCACACACCAGGTGCACCCCTATAAATGTTATAAAATGTATTGTAAATGTAATGGGCTGAGCTTGCCAAACCCTTAATACTGAATTGCATGTGGGAGAATTGTGGCCTTCTCCTAATTGGTGAGCGCCCCAGTGATCACCTGTGTGCCTCTTATTGGCCAGAGCACATTATATAAGCAATGAAGCCAGAGAGTGGTTTCCCCATAAGACAGAGACAAACCAGGGGAACCTCATCTCAGAATGGCAAGATAAAATATGATGCTTTTTCCTGACCGGTGAGGCAGTCACCTTATTGTGGTGGTCAGGCTTGATTATAATTCAGCTGAATGATGAGACCAACAACCCTTCTAACATTCTGAAATGAAAAAAAAAAAAGTAAAAGTTGCAGACTTTAAAGCAGTTGGGGGGGAACACTAGTACCATAATTGCATGAAGGTGGTGAATGCTTTGTCCCAGATATGTTTTTTTTTTCCAGAGATTACGTGTTTCCATCGCTACCGCTACTTCCTAAGGTGATTCTCAAGATAAGGCAGTCAAGAGGAAGCTTCCTTCTGATAGACCCAGAGTGGCCAAGAAGGCCATGGTTCTCAGACCTTGAGAATCTAACTCAAAAGGCCCCATTTTGTCTTCTGCTTTGGGGGGACCTTCTCAACCAAGGTCCCATTCTGAATCTGAACCCAGAGGTGATGCAGCTCGCGGCTTGGCTCCTGAGAGGAGGAGATTGTTAAGGCAGGGTTTCTCCAAGAAAGTGGTGAATACCTTAATGGCTTCTCAGAAGATGTCTCCATCTGCAGCTTATGAACTTGTGTGGAATACCTTCTTTAGTTGGGCCAGAGAGAGAGGGAGAGGTATCAGATCTTCTAAACCTATGGTCCTGCAGATATTGGATGTCTTGCAGGTAGGGGTAGAGAAAGATCTAGCTTTGAGTACCCTGCAGGGCCAGGTCTCTTCACTCAGGGCAGCCCTTGGAACTTCCATGGGCTCATCCCTGGGAACCAACTTGGACGTCATCTGTTTTCTCAGAGTAGTCAGCAGAAGCCAACTACTGTTTCGATCCCCAGTGCCTCTATATGACTTGAACCAAGTATTGAATGCTCTATGTAAGGCACCTTTCAAACCCCTTTCGTCAATGCCTTTGGACGTCCTGTCCTACAAGGTTTGTTTCCTAATTGCAATATGTTCAGACAGGAAATCAGGCACTGTCCCATTAACAGCCTTACCTTACCATTCATAAGGAAAAGGTGGTACTGAGCACAGTCCCATCCTTTGTACCTAAGGTGCCTACAGCTTTTCAGGCAAACCAGGAAATCTGTCTCCCATCCTTCTGTCCAGGCCAGCAAACCTGAAGAAGAAGAAACTGCATGAGTTGGATTAGTGCAGGGCAGTCAGGACTTGCCTAAAAAGAAAAACAGAGTTCAGGAAGTTCAAGAGTCTGTTTAAAGCTTCCAAGGCCACCTTGGCCAGATGGGTAAGGGCTTATCTCACCAAGGCATATGCAGCTGAGAAGAAAGTTGTGGTCCTTTTCAATGCTCACTTCACCAGGGCTCCAGGTATTTCCCAGGCAGAGAGAAAGGAGGCATCTGTCTTGGAGTTGTGAAAAGCAGGAACACGGTCCTCTGTTTATACATTTACTAAGGACTACAGATTGGATGTTCAAAGCTCTGCTGATGCAGCCTTTGGTTGCAGAGTATTATAGGCGGTGGTTAGCAGATAATTATTACGTGTCACCAATATGGGTTACATTTAGGACAATATTTCCCCCACCCAGTTTGAGGATGGGTACTGCTTTTTAGAACCCATATGTATTAACTCCCTTTGATGATGTGAAGTGATACAGAAAGGAGAAATTATTTCATACTTACCATAATTTCGTTTCTGTTATCTCAACATTGTCAGTGGGGCTCTCTGAGCCCCTGACTCCTATTGGAGAGTATTACCTAATATACCTGTGTATGATTATAGCTGGGTATCCAGAATTATCTGTTAACAATGGAAACATTTACATTTTATTGAACTACAGGCACGCAGGTTAACAGGTTATGATTTTTGAGCATTGTGCGGTGTGTTACCATTACAGGTTAGTGCTTAACTTGTTTTTTTTCAGTTATGTACAATGTTATGGCTGTTTAATATTCTTTATGTGTTAAAGTGTTATCTACAGTATACCAACCCTGTCAAAGTACCAGTGGTTGGGCGCTTAGAGCAGGACAGCAGCACTGGTTGTCAAGACACTGTCAGTCAGCTCTCCTGAATGAGGTAGGTCATCCATTTATCCCTTGATAATGTCAGAGTTATATACATGTCTAAGTTGTTGGTGTTCAGTAAGAAGAGAGTGCTTTGACCTTGTTGATGTGGTGATTACAGGTTACATAGATGTATTTAGATACTGCATGGACAAATGTGACTGGAGAATCATGATCTCGGAATGCTCATGTGTCAAGGTTCTATGCTGATTGACAGATTCAGGCTGTGCCACTACCCCAGTAGCTGTAGAAACATAGAAACATAGAAACATAGAATTTGACGGCAGATAAGGACCGCTTGGCCCACCTAGTCTGCCCATTTTCCTACTTAACAGATAAGCTGCAGATCCTAATTAACCAGCAGCTTACTTCCTCCTACCGCCCACTAGGACTGCCTTATGTCTGTCCCATGCATTCTTGAATTCCCCCACTGTTCTTGACTCCATGACTGCCTCAGGGAGGCTGTTGCATGCATCCACAACCCTCTCTGTGAAAAAATACTTCCTCACATTACCTCTGAGCCGTCCCCCCTCTATCTTCAAATTGTGCCCCCTTGTTCTTGCACATATCTTTTTCTGAAATATGCCACCCTCTTGGACTTTGTTGATTCCCTTGAGGTACTTGGAAAGTTTCTATCATGTCCCCTCTCTCCTTTCCTCAAGAGTGTACATATTAAGCTCCTTTAGTCTTTCTTCATATGTCTTCTGGTGCAGACCCTGCACCATTTGATTGCCCTCCTCTGGACAGCCTCCATTCTGTCTATGTCTTTCTGGAGATGGGGTCTCCAGAACTGAACACAGTACTCAGATGGGGTCTCACCAACTGTCTGTACAGAGGGATAATAACTTCCTGTTTTCTACTATTGATGCCTCTCCTATGCATCCCAGTATCCCCCAGCCTTCCTTACTGCCTTCTCATTGCTTGCCCACCTTTAGGTCATCTGATATAATTATCCCAGGTCCCTTTCCATTTTTACTGTTGTCAGTATCTCACCCCCCATTGTGTACTCTTGCCCTGGGTTTTTGTTTCCCAGGTGCATTACCTTGCACTTCTTAGCATTGAATCTGAGCTGCCATACGTTTGACCATTCCTCCAACCTTGCCAAGTCCCTTCTCATCCTTTCCACTCCATCTGGTGTATCAACCCTGTTGCAGAGCTTTGTGTCATCTGCAAAGAGACATACTTTTCCTTCCAGTTCCTCTGCAATGTCACTTATAAAGACATTAAAAAGGACCAGTCCCAGTACTGAACCCTGCGGTACCCTGCTAGTAACCCTCCTTTCTTCACTGTGGACACCATTTACTACTTCCCTTTGCGTCCTGTTGTCTAGCCATTTTTGTATCCAGGCTACCATCTTGGGACCCACTCCAAGGCTAGCTAACTTGTGTATTAATCTTTTGTGTGGGACTGTATCAAATGCCTTGCCAAAATCTAGGTAAGCCATGTCCACAGCCCCTCCCTGGTCTACTACTTTGGTCACCCAGTCAAAGAAATCTATTAGATTCATCTGACACAACCTTCTCATCGTGAATCCATGCTGCCTTGGGTCCTGTGCCCCACTGGCCTCTAGGTACTCAACAATTCTTTCCTTCAGAAGTGATTCCATCATTTTACCTACCACTGAGGTCAAACTAACTGGTCTGTAGTTTCCTGCCTCTGTCCTGTGTTCATTATCCATCTGTAGTAACTCCCCATTGACAACATTGAAGCTGATAGAAAAAGAAATGATAGTAAGTATGAATAAATTTCTCCTTTCTCAGGCATTGGGTTACAGAACATCAAACACATAAGAAGAAAGGGGCACACTGGGACCGGTGGTGCTCACAAGAGAAAAAGTGTAAATGTAAGAAAAAACTCTGGCACTCACCACCCTCTGTAACAGTACCACACAGCTCTTTTTTTTTTGTTACTTTTTTCTGCTCCTTGTTGCCGCAGTCCCTCGTCAGTAGCTCCCAACCCATCCCCAGCGTCTATCAGCCGGTGCTGACCATTACGCCCAGGGCTTACCCCCCCCGGTGGGGTTCCCCAACCCCCACCAGAGACAGAATCCAATGTGGCCAATGCTGTGGCTAGCCAGGAGCGGGGCCTGTGAGGCACCCTCAGTCATGCGCCGCAGCAATGTTTTCTCCTCTGATTTTTCTCCCCGGAGATGAGCCGTGCAATGATGCCTGACGGAAGGAGAGCGGACGCGTCTGCACACGATCCTCCAGGCATCTGCCCCATCTCCACCCCCTTCTGCAGCATCGACGCACAGCCCCCAGCCTTCACTAGAGACCAGTAGAATGCCAACCACTGGTGTCCCCCCCCGGGGAAGGAGAGCAGTCCCTCGGATGCTCGATCCTTCTGCTCCCCTGCCAACCCCCAGTGGCCAGTACTCATTCCCGAACACAGGTCACCGGCGTAGCACAAGGTAAGGTGTCCAGCACCTCAGCCCACAGCATCACCGGGTCGGCTACCACACAGCTCTTTTGATTAAAAAAATGACTTTTTTAATCAAAAGTGTCATGTGGTAATGTTACAAAGAGTGGTGAGTGCCCAAGTTTTTTCTTACATTTATGCTTGGTTACAGAACATGCTGTCAATCACTGAGGATGTACTATATACAGTATGCGCTCATGCAGAGCTCAGTCAGCGGCTGGCCATGGTGGTGAGTGGTGGGATGTGCCAGTCACCAGATTGGTTCTGAGAGCGGGATGGGGGGAGCGGGGTGGTAGGGCACTGCGGGGTTGGGTGTCCACTAGACCACCAGGAATTGCAGAATATCACTTAATGGGGGACTGAGGCTGGAGCAGTCCACTAGACCACCAGGGATATTTTAATTTTTATTACAGGAGATCGGGGCTTGGAGGGGCCACTAGACTACCAGGGATTTTGTCAAAATAATGACGGGCGATCGGGGCTTGGGGGGCCTCTAGACTACCAGGGATTTTGTCACAATAGTGATGGGCGATCGGGGCTTGGGGGGCCACTAGACTGCCAAGGATTTTGTCAAAATAATGACAGGCAGTCAGGGCTTGGGGGGGGCACTAGAGTACCAGGGATTTTGTCAAAAAAATGACAAGTGATCAGGGTTTGAGGGGGCACTTTGCTATATGGGAAGAGTTTTTTGTACTATTGGGGATCAGGGCTGGGGGGTGTTAGCCACCAGGCACCTGTCTATGGTGCTATTGCTGCACGGAGCACCCACGGCTTGCGGCAAGCCTTCCTGATGCCCTGTCTGTTTGACACAGGGCCAATGTTGCTGCAAGCCACTGGACTTTGATGCCAGGCCCCTACCCAATAGAGAATCGGAGCAGGGTACCTTATGCACTGGCAATTGGCACCAACTTTTGAGAATTGGGCCCATGGTGTACGCTGGTGACAGGGTTGTCACGACTTTAACCACTGCAGATGGAATAGCCCTGAGACAACTTCAGGGCTTCTTTTCTGCTTTTCTTCAGCTTCTTGTGTCAACTACACTAAGAGTAGGGTTACCCCTTAGGAAATGCAACTTTGACACACCCTCCTGAGATTGCTTCTGTAGCTATCGCTGCGACTGACATTAATATTTTAGGTATTTTACAGTCTCAAGACATGGCTAAAACATTGGGGCAGGTGGCCAGCCCACCGTGTGGTGGTTGATTCCACTTGCAACGCTGATAACCTGGGTTTGGGAACGTACCCAGGAAGTCAGAGGGTCGGCCGGGGGAGAAGGATTGAGCATCCTAGGGACTGCTCTCCTTCTTCGGGGGAGGTTGGAAGAGTGTCCGGTGCATTGGGACCTCTGGTGGAGGTTGGGGGTACCGCTGTGCCGGTGCCATAACATTGCAGGCGGCAGGGCAGATGTTGGACGTCATTACACATCCCTGCCCCCAAATTGCCGCAAAAAAAAATTACCAGTCCCCTGGGCATGACGCCCTGTTTCACCATCGTCCCGCTGCCACAAGTGTGTGCTGGGGGCCTCCACCCTGTGGCTTTCCCCACCCTGAGGGTAAGCCAGGGCAAGCTACCAGTAACCATGGGATGGGCACCTGCCCGCAGCCCGCCCCAGAGGGGTAAGCCTGGGCATGGGGGTGGCATGCAGGCATGGGCTGAGCTCCCTTCAGGGAGCAGAAGGATCAGACAAAAAAAAAATAAAAATTGGGGCAGATGTTTGCAGACAGCTATAGTTAAGGTATTTCCAAATTGAAAAGAATCCTTTTAAGACCTTTTACTGCCTGCGTTTTATACATTAGCTATGTTTTCTGCCACCCCCTGACTCTGGAAACTAAGTTATACAGCACTTTCTTTCATTTAGTGTGCAGCAGTCAGCTTAATCCAATTAAGATGTGACATACTGCTTGAAGAAATGGGGGGTTAGGTATGGTTAATCCTCTGTTCTTTTTATTTTAGCTTCTTTTTTGTTACCAGCATAGCTGCAGTTTTATGTAAGGTGAACAAGATCTGGAAAGATGCGGTGAGAGACTGGATTTTGATCTACCTTCCTGAATGGCAATCTAGGGGGTTACGTGTAACCCCCTTTGGGGGCTTACCTTAAGTGCCCCTTTTTTTCCCGTTTCTTCCCGCCTCTCCTGGCATCCTCCCCACATCCCTGTATGATTCTCAGCCATGGCCCAAGTCTTGTTGACCCCCAGGTTCCCCGATTCGGCCCGGTACTTGGTGAAGGCCCAGTTGGGCTTAGCTCCTTGTTCGCGGCCCACTGCTACTCTCCTGTACATACTGAACAAGCGGGGATTGCACAGATGCACTGTAGTGCTTTTCATCTACCAACAGGGGTTCTGCGGTCTTCTGGGGAGCTCCTTAGTGGTCCTAGTGCCCTCTTAAGCTAACCAGGGACCGGTGACCTTGAGGAGGCATCAGAGAACCCGCTTAAAGTTTAGATAAAAGTCTGGAATTGGGCACGATTGAGGGCTCTTGAATCATTCATGAGCCCTCATGAATGTTAATGAGGTGTCGCTGCTGCCTAGGGGGGCAGAGTTTCGGTGGCAGTGACAGAAAATGCACGGGGGCTAGTAGCCCAAGAGTGGGCTCTCTTGAAAGGGCATTGTTGGGGCTACAACTCGGTGGGGTGTTTGGGTTGAATAAAGTGATATGTTGAGCTGCACCAGAACTAAAAGGGGAGAGACTGTATAAATATGTATGGGACCCCATGTAAACAAATGGGAGCAGACATGTTGTTTGACATTTAACCTCAGTGCTACAGCCAAACACTCATCTAGGCACCCAACCTGGACACAAAGGGACTCCTGGAAAAAGGAGGGAACTAATTCTGGTGCCTATATCACGTCCCAATAAATGATCAGAAATATTGATCACTATGATATCCTCACATCTGGAAGAGAACAGAGTTTTGGCGCATGTTGACGAGGAGACTGAGGACCGACTTCATTGGCGAGCAGAGTTTTTCACCACATCGCAGCAGGAGAGCTTGGGGACAAACAGCAAGATCGGCAGTAGGTCAGGGAAGGAGAGACCTGAGGTGTTTTTGGCCACAATGGCGGTGGGAGAGACAGAGCAGGATTTCGGCAGCAGGCCCAACAGCCAATTGGGACCATGGATGCAAAGTTCAAAGGCGCAACTGGGCATAAAAGCAGCAGAGCCCAGTCGCAAAAAAACCTCGTGTCTGGAAGGGAGCGGAGTTTTTTTTTTCCAGCCACCCACCGGCACCCTCCCCAACCCTGACCGCTATTAAGAACTCAAGGGGGAGGAGCTTACATCAGGGAAGGCCTCACCCATTAGCCAGAAGATTCACCAACTTGGTGAAAGGTTCTACACTGAGATTCTACACAGTTGGGGGTGTCGACATTCAAGGACACTATTAAGGACTCTACTGTGGTAACATTATAGGGGTCAAGTTTAAGGACTCTAGCAAAGTTTAAGGATTCTAGCTTAAGGTCTCTGTTCATTGTGTATACTTTATAGGCTATATACTTGTATCTGTTACAGGCTATATACTTGCATCTGTATTATAGGGGTCATAGATTTAAGGACTCTAGCAAAGTTTAAGGACTGTAGCTTCAGGTTTCTAGTCATTGGGCCGGATATTCAAACTGCGCCCAAAAAGTGCGTAACAGCAGGAGCAAGCACAAGTCAATTGCGCACAAGTGCAATACACGTGATATTCAAACATGGAGCAAGACAAATTGCGCAACCAGCCAACGTCTGAATATCGCACAACCTGTGCCATAGCGCAACCAGGAAGGGGAAGCTGAGCAGAGATGATGCGCCATAGCGCAACAAAGGCAGCCCAGCTGAGCAGTCCAGAGGCACCATAGCGCAAGCAAAGAGACCCCCAGCAGCAGAGCAATGGAACTGCACAACCAGGGAGGTAGGCAGGGGCCCACCACCCATGCCACAGATGGGCACAGACACACTGCAGAACCAACAATGTGCCCCCACACCCCAAGCACAGCATAACTGGGGGAGGGATGGAACAGCCACGGACCATGGGGACAAGCAAAGAAAGCACATCCTGGCGTGTTGCTGCAGCACACCCACTGGCAAGCTGAGAGTGCCACACAAGGGGCGGACCACCCCAGTGTCCAGCAGCCCCCCCGTGTGCACAGCACACCCAGCACTGTGACCCCAAGACACCACCCATGTGCAGTGACCAACACTGCAGGAATCCCAGGCCCCCCCCCGGCACACTGCAATCTCGTGAACCACAGAACTATACAAGCCAAACCCACCATGAGCACCCAGCAGTGGGTGGCAGCACAGCAATACTGAGTGGAAGCCACACCCACACCAGAGACACCACCCACACGCACACACATACCCATGACCATACCACCCCAGATGCCATGCACACCACTGCAACTGAGCACCTATAGCCAGCTGCAAATCAGAGACCACCACAGTATTCATATCAAAATATAAATGTAATGAATAAGAATAACAAGAACAACAAAGTAACTATGTACATATATACAAAGCAGGGGTGGGGGTATGGGTATATGGTAGGGGTGGGTAAGGGGCAGGGTGAACAACCGGGAGAGGGAAGGTGGGGTGTGGTGATGGGCAGCTACCGGCCAGCAGCCTGCCCTCCTTCCGCCTGGTGCTGTGCCCGGGGCCTCCTCCAGCGCCGTATCCCATGCCACTGCATGTCCAGAAGGATGGCGTGAGAATCCATGGCCACTTGTGTGAGCCTCCACAGTGCTCGCTTAATGCGATGCAGGATCTGGATACCTAGGACAAAGGATCAGAGTAAATGGCTGTGACTGTCCACATCCCTGAATCCCACCCATCATGCATGGCATACAGCCAAGTGCCCCGCTCCTGTGATGGACTGCACCCACCCACAGTGACTGTGCACAAGACATGCCCAACCAGGCAGCAACAGCCATGTGTACCACTGCACTCACACACCACCCATGTCCATCACAGCACAACCAAGGCTGCCCAGTGACGTGGCTACGTGGTGGGATGCTAGTGCCACAGCCATGTGCCCAGTGCATGCATGGACCACCAGTGACGCACACACACACATGCAGTGCCACTGGACAGTGATGACTGTCACATGTTGCGTGCATGGTAGTGTAGTCCATGGACGGTGGCCGTGCCCCAGCATGCAATAGCATCCATGATGTAATGACACTCACCCTCATCAAGCTGCTGCTGCTGGTGCTGCTGCGGCTGCGGCTGCTGCTGCTGTGGCTGTGGCTGCTGCTGCTGCTGCTGCGGCTGTGGCACACCACCTCTGCCAGTCACCCCGGCACCGCCATCCCATGCCTCAGCCTGGGCCCGCCTCTGCTCCTCTACACCTGTGGGAGACAAATGAAGAGAAACACATCAGTGAGATCCCAAAGCAGACAGCCCCTTGCCCCATTGAGTGTACCTGCTCACACAACCAGACCCAAACAGCACACACCTGCAAACACCTTCACAGCAAACCATAGCCCAACCCACCCCCATGCGCAGGTCACATTACACAGTGTCACCCATGCGGACAATACCGGTGCATACACAGCACACTCACCTGGCCTAGGCACAATGCCCCTCCTGGCACGAGACCTGAGGAGCTCCAACAGAGCACTCTCCCTCCTTTGCAGGTCACTATAGCGGTGCCTGCACTGCTCAGGAGTCCTCCTCCGCCCAGTGGCCTGCTCTAGGGCAGTTGCCACCTGCTGCCACACATGGGTGCGTGCCATCTGCAGGGGCACTCCCCCAAACAGTGTCCCATGGTGTGGCTCCACCACAGCCACCAGGTTTGCCAGCTCCAAGGCCCCACTGTCAAGCTCTCTTGCGTGCCATTCCACAGTTATACAGTGGCAATATGGCACTCCCCAGCGCGGCAACCCCAAGTGAAATATTGCAGCAATACAGCTCCATGAGTCCCTATCGTGCTGCTCGTACAGCGCCGTCGGTCCACATCGCGCTGTCACCAAACAGAGCGATAGAGCCGTACACATGCCAGACGTACAGTGCCAGGGGGCCAAGGTCGGGCACAAGGTCATGGGTCAGTGGCGCAAGGCCACGCACAGCGCCATCGGACATCTACACTTCCTGCGCGATCGGTCACCTGCGTGCCAGTGCCACAGTGGACTATTGCGCAGTTGTGCCACAGCGCCATTTGGTGACCAGTGCTGTAGCGCCACTGGCACAATGGTGGCCGTGTCTGGAATTGCTGATTGCGCACAGCACGTCATCAGCACGGCAGACGCCTGCGTAAGCTACTTGGGCATGCGCAATGCGGTGTACTACGCAGTCACAGAAAAGTGCCATTGGCTCAGCCGGCTCAACCATATTGCGCAAATCACAACGGCGCGATATTCAGCCGACACATGCATATCATCTGATCAGCCATTCAAAGGCGCAGTGGCGCGATTTGCATCTCATTACAGTTGCTCCACCTCTAATTTGCATGCATTGCGCTATAAATATCGACAGTGGACTCGCGCTGGCCAGGATTCGGGTACTGCAGGTGAGAGGTGAGTTGCAAGCTGTGTGATGTTCTGGGCAATGGTCATGGGATAACGCTGTAGACTGCACAGTGACAGGTGCCCACTTCCACCCATACAGACCGACATGACCGAGCAAAGACCAGGTGAGGATGAAGATGGTGGGAGAAAGAGGAGGCCCAACTTCACCAAGTCAGAGACAGAGGCACTCTTCCAGGCCTACCTGGAAGAGGAGCCACTACTGAGTGGACGGTGGGCACCCCTCAGGCCCTGCTGCTGCATGGGAGGGTAGCCCGTGCGGTAAACCTGCCGAGAGCCACCAGCGCTCCGTGCAGGAATGCAAAAAGATGGGGACAGACGGAGACGGGTCAAAAGAAGGTGGCAGCCCTCAGGGCGTGCAGCGCTGCCACAGGCGGTGGCCAGCCAGAGGTGGCAGAGCTGACCCCGCGAGGACCGTCTGGCTGCATCAATGCAGCGTAGTGCTATAGAGGCGTACCAGGAGGTGGATTCCAGACCGTGGAAGCCCATCACTGCAGTATGACATGGTGGTGGTGTTGGGGAGGTTGATCGCATGCACTAACATGTTCTCACTTTCTGTTACAGATCCTGTTCGTCTGCAGGGGACGGTGGCGGTGGGACCATGCAGTGTGGAAGACCTGCCAGTGTTGGTGGAGGGTCCATCCACCTCTGCTGCCAGCGGCATGCACTCACCAGCATGTACGCCTGGCTGCCACCTCTGTTGTCGGTGATTCAGGTGTGGGGGTGCACAGCCTGTGTCTCAGCAGTCTGGCATGCAAGCATGCCAGCATGCTGGGACTGTGGCTGTTGCACGAACCTGCACCATTGATGATGCAAGGACTGCAATGGGCAGTGACACGTGTGTGTCTCATAACAGACACACAGCAGGCCAGCACGTGTCCTTGGACCTAGCTGGTTCCAACGTGTGTGCCAGCACGTCAGCACAGTCCCAGGCTGTGCCTGTCAGCACCGGTGGGGCAGCACCGGTGGCTGTGCAGGTCTCTGGCACTGTTGCGGCCACAGCAGTGGAACGAGTGGTCCCTGGGGCACAGCAGTTGGAGAGGCAGCAGCAGCAGTCACCCACCAGATCTGGGGGTACAGGGTCCAGCGGTGGCACATGCACACCGCCTGTTGACTTGCCCACACCTGGTCCTGGTGAACAGCGCCCACCCTCGGGGGTGTTGAGCATCAGGCCCTTCCATACCCTGGGGGACAGAATGCCGATGTGGCACAGGACCCATTGGACGAGCACACCCGCCTGCTGCGGGCATCAGTAGAGCAGCAGGTGCGGGTTGCAACGTGCGCGGAGGCACTGTGCGTGGCTGTGGAGTGGAACAGCAGGGACAATGCATTGCTCCTTGCAGAGATGGTCAGACTGCGGACGGATGTGACCGCTGCCATTGACAGGCTGACCCAGGCAGTGGTCTCTGTTGTGGCCGCATTGGGCACACAGTCAGGTGCCCCTGTACCGCACACCCCACACAGTACGCTCTCCACTCCCCATTCCCAGCGTCATGCGACACCCAGACTGTCGACACCGGGTTCTGCTGTGGGCATCCCGAGCACACCTGGTGCAGGTATGTTCGGCATGCTGCACACCCCTGTGCGGACAAGGTCACAATCGCGCAGTGGAACCCCTGGTGGTCCATCAGTGCCACCCCATGTGGCCCATGATCAGCCTGCCAGTGCTGCTGGGACACGGCGGGGCCGCCCACACATCCGAGGTGGCCATGGCACAGTGCCACCTGAGTGACCTGTCTCCCAGTGCGGGCCCTGTCTGATGCTGCCCTGTGTGCAATGTGTGTCATGGTGGGCAGTGCACTGGTGGGTGCCCTGCCCAACACGCCGACACACGGACCACCTGCACACCCACCCGACTGCTGTCCACAGGTGCGTGTGCATGATGATGCCTGCATTGTACTGTACACCAAGGTGCAAGGGTGCCCAGCATCTGACACACATACTTTGACAGTACAGGTGGTGGGGGTGGTCCGTTGATCCGTGTGTTTGCCATGTCTGTTCCTGCTCTGCTGTGCACCTGCCCATGTACGCTTTGTGCCTGTGTGTGTGTGTGTGTGTGTGTGTGTGTGTGTGTGTGTCCATATGACTATTCACCCTCCCTGATGGTGTGTTTGTGTGCCTGGACCTACCACTCCCTTGCCATCATGCACCCCTGCTGTGTTACCCTGTGTGCCTGTGGGTTGTGCCCAGACAGTGTTGGTTGCACATGGCCCCTTGACTTACCTGTGTCGTGCAAAATGCTCCTTAAGTGATGGTGTCCCGGTGCAGCTGGGCCTACGGATCAGTCGGGGGTCCCGCCGTCAGGGGGGCTGCTCATCCCCATCATCACCGGCGTCACTGGCGGCCCCATCGCTGTCCCCCTCCTCGACCTGTACAGCTATCCCACAGTCTTTGGCCATGTAGTGCGGGATACAACAGGCCAGGAATATCCCACAGGCCTTTGAGGGGCTGTACTGTAGGGCACCGCCGGAGGTGTCTAGGCATCGGAAGCGTGCCTTAAGCATCCCAAACACCCACTCAATGATGTTGCATGTGGCGGCATGTGCCTCATTATAGCGTTGCTGCGATGGGGTCATGGGGCGCCGGTAGGGTGTAAGCAGCCAGGGACGGAGTGGGTATCCGCTGTCACCTGTGTGGAGATGATGGACATTAGTATCATGTACAGGTCCATATTGCCCATATCCCTGTGTGCCACTACCATGGCACCTGTGGCTTTCCCACCCTTGCCCCAACCTTGCAATTACTACATCCATACTCACCCACTAGATGTCCTGTGGGGATGTCCCTACTCTCGAAACGATGGCACAGTGCAGATTGGTACCATATGAAGGCATCATGTGCTCCACCAGGGTGTGTGGCACAGACATTGATGATGCGCCCACTGGCATCACACACCACCTGGCAGTTGACACTCGAGAAACCCTTCGGTTCCGGTATGCTGCCCCATCGGGGCCAGGTGGCGTCTGGAATAGCCACATGGGTGCAGTCTATCACCCCTAGCATGCCAGGCATACGTGCTACCCTGTGGAACTCCTGCATGTTTGCTGTAAGCTCTGCCATGGTGCTGGGGAAATGGATGTACTCCACAGCATGTGGCAGCAGTCGCTGAGGAATTGGGTGAGGATGCGTGGCGTGGCCCGACTGTTTATGCCTGTGGTGTCCCCTGTCGGCCTCTGGAAGAGTACCCGTGGCGAGCAGGCACATGCAGGCTGTTACCTTTGTCTCCACTGACAGAGCGTGACTCCGTCGTGAGGGTGCCTGCATCACATTACTGCACAGCTCACAGAGCCGGCTCAGTATTGCCCTGTTCAGGTGGTACCGGCCCACAATCTCTACATCCGTGTACAGCTCAAAGCTGACGTGGGCACGGTATTGCCTGTTGGGGGCGTACCGCCGACGGGCCCTTCCACGGCCATGTCCCCCTGCAGCATGCCTTCTCACCCCCTCATTACAGCTTCCATGAGGAAGCTGGCACTGTCCATTTCCCTGGCTTGTGGTCCCCCCCTGGCTGTTGTTGCTCTGTTACCCCTGCTGTCCTGACTGCTACCTCCATTGCACCGGGTACACCTACTGACCTCTGCAGTCTATGGCCCCACACCCCCTCCCTTGTCCCTCTTCTCTCCTGTGCACTCCCTGGCCTGCACTGTTTGCCACTGTCACCTTGTCTGTCTCCCTGCCTCATGTGGCTTCCCTGTAGCGTTCTTGCGCCTCTTCCTTGAGCCTTTTTATTTTGGCTCATTTCCGCCGTGGCGCACCTTCCGGCTGATCCGCTGTTGCGCATTACGCAAGCCTTTCAATATCGCATTGCACCCTTTATGCATGGATCCACCCCTTCGGTTGCACATGCCTTCATTTGCATTGCGCTGTTGCTCAGCATGTGTTCGGTAGCGCAACTGCTTCCCGCTGAATATGGCAGAATGGCACATTTTTGGACTTGCGCAAGCGCAACCCTATTGGCATGGCGCAACCCTTTTGAATATCCAGCCCATTGTGTATACTTTATATGGTATATACTTGTATCTGTGGGGTAATTTCATTGATTGTTATTGTCCTGGCTGCATGTATTCAATACTAGACTGCTTTGACCTATGCTATTGTAATTTCATTGTACTCATGCTACGTATCTGTCTTTGATTGTTGTACTCTCCCGGGTCGTGCCTGAAAATAGTCATTTCATGGCTAGTGCACCTACCCAGTTAACAAAAATGAAATAAATAAACTTCTAGGGGCAAAGGTTTTAAGGACGCTAGCTTAAGATCTCTGTTGTTGTGTATACTTTATAGGCTCTATATACTTGTATCTGCAAAAGTTTAGGGACTCTACCTTAGGAACTCTATTGTTGTATATACTTCATAGGCTCTGTATACTGTAGCTGTGGGGCTGCTTGTCAGGGAAGGTGTGAGGGGGCCTACAATAGAAACTAAAATTCCTGCTTGACATTTAAATAGGATGGGATGGGGGTTAAGCAGGGGCCACAAATCTCTAGTGCCATCATCTTTGGTAGGGTGGTGGGATGTATGGGGTGTGGTTCGGCCATGGTTCTGGCCTGGGCTTGGAGGATGGGGGCTGTTTGGTATGTCGCCAGTTGGCACAATTAAGGGAGGCGGTAAGGTGGATAAAGTGGAACCTAGGTGGGAGGGGAGAGAGAAAGGAGGCTGTCCTGATAGGAGGAGTTGGGAGGGTGGCTGGGGGGAAAATATGAGGTGGGTTTTATGGGCACAGCGGCTGTACTCGGGATTGAAGATCACGAGCCAGATAGGGGGTGTTGGAGATGGAGCACAGGGGCGACAGGGGCCCAGGTAGGGGGGACAAATGTGACAAGGACTGCAATGGCTGGCAGTATGTAGGGTGTAGAGGGTCGGGGCGGCCCAGACAGGAGCAAGCTGGGGGACAATGGGGGAATGGTAGTTGGGATTGGACCTTAATAACACATTTGAGCCTCTCGTGTGATAAAGGATGGGGATGATGTTGTAAATGAAGCAGTGGTGGAAAAGGGGTCAAGGTGGGCTGGGTATGGGGGATCGCCAGGACAGCAGGAAAAGCTGGGGTGTGACGCTGCATAAACCCGCTCTGGGGGCTGGAGTTGTGGTCAGCCTGGCAGAGGCAGAAAAGGGGGTGGGGGATGAGCACAGTAAATAGCCAGGTAAACAGGGGAAGCAGAGAGGGTTTTTTACATAAGAACACACTTGGATCAGGTGGAGTTGACAGTCTGGCTGTTGGGAAGTGTAGGAGTGTAAAGAGGCAGAGACACCCTGGGGGCAGGGGGGCCTCATAGTAATGGAAAGTATGAAATTATAGCAGGTGGTGAAGGGGGGAGCGGGAGCCCCAGATCAGGACTCCGTAAAAATGCACAGATTGGTGCAGCAAGGGCGGGACCTGTGAGAACTGTGCAGGAACAACCCAGGCAGGGAACTGCGAAAACTGTGTGGGAACAAACCAGGCAGGGAGAAGTTATGCAAGGGACAGGGACTTCTGCAGGAAGGGCTGGGAATGGGGAGCATGGACCTGAAATGAAGCTGGGGGTGACCAAATGGAGCAGGGCACAGGGGCAGATTGCAGCACAGCGGCGCCAAGGAACCAGACATTGACTCGGGGAGATGAACAAGAGGAGGAGGAGGAGGAGAATGGGGAGAGGAAGTCTCAAGAAAATTTATGGGGGGGAATAGCAGCACTGAGGAGCCAAGGAACTAGACATTGGCTCAGAGAGATGAACAGGAGGAGGAGGATAGGGAGAGGAGGTCTCGAGAATGTTTATGGGGGGTAATAGCAGCACAGAGGAGCCAAGGAACTAGACATTGGCTCAGAGAGATGAACAGGAGGAGGAGGAGGAGGAGGAGGAGGAGGATGGAAAGAGGAAATCTCAAGAAAGTTTATCGGGGGGAATAGCAGCACAGAGGAGCCAAGGAACCAGACATTGGCTCAGAGAGATGAACAGGAGGAGGAGGATGGGGAGAGGAAATCTCAAGAAAGTTTATGGGGGGGAATAGCAGCACAGAGGAGCCAAGGAACCAGACATTGGCTCAGGGAGATGAACAGGAGGAGGAGGAGAGAGAGAGGTCTCAAGAAATTTCGGGGGGATAGCAAGGGTAAGGATAGGGATAACTTGGGAAAGGGTGGGAGAAACGCAGTCACAGAGGTGCCAGGAGGAGGAAGGGACAGGGTTTTAATAGTCGGGGACTCTATTGTAAAAGGTGTTATATGGGGTAGAAGGGAAGACTGAGGGGATAAAATATGGGTGGAATGCCTACCATGAATGATGGCAGCCAAAGTCATACACTGGATCCCCTCAAGGGGGAGGGCACTGGATGACAGAACACATCTGATCTTCCACTTAGGGATGAATGACCTTGCAAGGAGTAGTGTGATGGAGGTTCAGGCATGGTTTATGGCACTGGCTAGCTTCTGTAGCAGCTGATTTTAAATCCTTGTCTTTCTCCAGGTGCTGCCAATACCAAGGGCCACATAGAGGTGAAACAGAATATAGAGGAATTCAACAGTTGGCTGGCAGTATGGTGTGCTCAGAGGGATATGGAGTGGTAGGAGATTTGGGAACAATGTGGGCGACAATAGCCTCTATACCCCAGATAGGCTGCATTTAAATGGGAGGGGAAAGCAGTGATCAAATGCAAGCTGGAAGATTATGTTGAAAACGCTATCATTTAAACTAAACTTGTGGCAGAGGGCAAGGGAGGCTCTACTTGTGAGACACATGGCAGGGTGGCTGAGGCCTACCCCAACAGACAAGAGGTACAAAGGTAGGAAATATAGGGTGGGTAGCAAGTGGGGAACGGGGGGAGGGGTTGGAGGGTCATGTGTGCAAACACCAGAAGTCTGGGTAGGAAGATTTCTAGATCTAGCAGCAACAATGGTTGAGGAAGGCCTCAACATTGTAGGGGTAACAGAAACATGGTGCCACTGAGAGCAAGGATGGGACATGGAGATACCAGGGTACACACTGTTCAGGAGGGACAGGGAGGAAATGGGGGGGGGGTTGCACTCTACATAAAGGATGGTATCAGGGCATCAGAATTGCAGGGCAAGTGGGGGGAAGCCGAAGGACTCTGGGTCTCCTTGGCAGCGGGAAGGGAGATGGTGCATATGGGGGTGGTTTACAGGCCCCCAGCATAGCAGGAATCAGTGGATAGAAGCATGGCTGATGAATTGGTGAGAATGGCGGCTAAGGGGGAGGTGGTGCTGATGGGGGACCTGAACCTACCAGATGTAGACTGGGACACCCTATCGGCATCGTCAGCCAGCAGCAGGGAAATATTGGACTCCCTGCAAATGGCCCTCCTGAGGCAACTGGTCAGGGAGCCAACCAGGGCCGGAACTATTCTTGATCTGGTCCTGACAAATGGGGATAGGGTAGGAGAGGTATCGGTGGGTGAACACCTTGGTGCGAGTGACCACAATGCAGTCTGGTTCAGAATAAGGAACACTGCAGACTAGTTCGCCAGTTGAGAGTGTTGGATTTTAAGAGAGCAGATTTCAGGAAAATGGGGAAGTAGTGGAGAGGGCTCTGGAGGGTGGAGGAGTTAACAGATGTGAAGGAAATGTGGGCTAGGATAAAGAAGCTATTGTGGAGGCCACGGACCTCTGCACCAAGAGATCAAGCAAAAATAAGAGGAGGAGAACCCCAGTGGTTCACTAGGGTTGTAGCAGAAATGGTCAGGGCAAAGTAAGGCCTTTAAGAAGTTCAAGGTAACACAGGCTGATGTGGACTGGGAAAGGTACTAGGTGAGCCAGAGAAAAGCAGGGGTAGAAGTAAGGAGGGCGAAGGCAAAGACAGAGGAGCGCATAGCTAGAGAGGTCAACAAAGGGGATAAAACTTTTTTAGGTATGAAACATAGAAACATAGACTTTGACGGCAGATAAGGACCACTTGGCCCACCTAGTCTGCTCATTTCCCTACCTACAGGATAACATAGAAACATAGATTTTGATGGCAGATAAGGATCGCTTGGCCCACCCAGTCTGCCCATTTCCCTACCTAATGGATAAGCTGCAGATCCTAGTTAACCAGCAGCCTACTTCTTCCTACCCCCAACCCCTAGAATTGCCTTATGACTGTCCCATGCATGCTTGAATTCCACCACTGTTTTTGACTCCACAACCTCCTCCGGAAGACTGTTCCATGCATCCACAACCCTCTCTGTGAAAAAATACTTCCTTAAATTACCTCTGAGCCCCCCCCATCTTCAAATTGTGCCCCTTGTTCTTGCACACCTCTTTTTTTGAAAGATGCTACCCTCTTGGACTTTGTTGATTCCCTTGAGGTACTTGAAAGTTTCTATCATGTCCCCCCTCTCCCTCCTTTCCTCGAGGCTATACATATTAAGCTCCTTAAGTCTCTCTTCATCGTCTTCCGGTGCAGACACTGCACCATTTGAATTGCCCTTCTCTGGACAGCTTCCATCCTGTCTATGTCTTTGTGAGATTGGGTCTCCAGAACTGCACGCAGTACTCCAGATGAGGTCTCACCAACTGTCTGTACAGAGGATAATAACTTCCTGTTTTCTACTGGTGATGCCTCTCCCTATGCATCCCAGTATCCCCCAACCCTCCTTGCTGCCCTCTCACATTGCTTGCCCACCTTTAGGTCATCTGATATGACTACCTCAGGTCCCTTTCCATTTTGTTGTTGTTAATATCTCACCCCAATTGTGTACTCTTGCCCTGGTTTTTGTTTCCCAGGTGCATTACCTGCACTTCTTTGCATTGAATCTAAGCTGCCATACATTTGACCATTCCTCTAACCTTGCCAAGTCCCTTCTCATCCTTTCCACCCCACCTTGTGCATCAACTCTGTTGCAGATCTTTGTGTCATCTGCAAAGAGACATACTTTTCCTTCCAGTCCCTCTGCAATGTCGCTTATAAAGACATTGAAGAGGACCGGTCCTAATACTGAACCCTGTGGTACCCCACTAGTAACCCCCCTTTCTTCAGAGTGGACTCCATTTACTATTACTCTCTGTGTCCTATTCTCCAGCCAATAAGCTGCAGATCCTAATTAACCAACAGCCTATTTCTTCCTACCCCCACAAGAATTGCCTTATGTCTGTCCCATGCATTCTTGAATTCTGCCACAGTTTTAGACCCCACAACCTCCTCAGGAAGGCTGTTCCATGTGTCCACCACCCTCTCTGTGAAAAAATACTTCCTCACATTGTCCCTGAGTCGTCCCTCCTCTATCTTCAAATGTTGTCCCCTTGTTCTTGCACATCTCTTTTTCTTTTTCTTTTGTTAGTGAAAAGAGAAAGACTAGGCAGGGAATACTCTGGTTGAAAACAAACAAGCGTGAGTTGATACAAGGGAACAGAGAGAGAAGGCAGAACTACTAAAACAACTATTTTTGCTCAGAAGGGGTAAGCAACAGAGCAGGAGAAGCTAAGGCAGGGGAGGGGGAAGTGGATACGGGTCCATTCTGGGTGAAGGATATTCTGGGAGAACTAGGCTGCATGAAGGCGGACAAGGTGATGGGTCCGGATGGGGTGCACCCAAGGGTGTTGAAGGAACTTAAAGATATACTGGCGGCACCCTTGACTGCACTCTTCAACAGGTCCCTAGAGTCTGGAGTGGTATTGGAGGACTGGAGGCAGGAAAATGTGGTCCCTCTGCATAAGGGGGGAGGGAGGGAGGAGGTGGGAAATTACAGGCCCATGAGCTTGACTTCAGTGGTGGGCAAGCTCATGGAGCAACTAATGAAAGTCAGGATCACCAACTACCTAGAGATGAGTGGCCTGATGAATCCAAGGCAACATGGCTTTACCAGGTGCAGATCCTGTCAAACAAATTTGATAAGAGTTTTTTGATGCGGTCACCAAGGAACTGGATCAGGGGAGGGCAGTAGATGTCGCTTATCTGTATTTCAAGAAGGCATTTGACTCCATGCCACACAGGAGACTGCTGTATAAGCTGTCAAGCCTGGGGCTGGAGCAGAAGGTGGTTCAATGGGTGGGAAACTGGCTGGGGGACAGGAGGCAGAGGGTCATTATAAATGGAGTAGCATCCGGAGATGGCATGGTCACAAGTGGGGTCACTCAGGGGTCGGTGTTGGGGCACCTACTGTTCAATCTATTGTAGGGACATCATGGAGGGCCTTGAGGGGATGTGAGTCTGTTTGCAGATGATATTAAAATCTGCAATAAGGTGGACACTCCCAAAGGGTAGAAAGAATGTGGACAGATTTGGGAGGCTCAAGGCATGGTCAAAGAGGTGGCAGCTTTCATTCAACATGGAAAAGTATAAGATCATGCATCTTGGTTACAGGAACCAGAGGCAGGGTACTGTATGGAGGGCAGAGACCTGGAGGTAACAGAACAGGAAAGGGACCTAGGCATCACTATATCAAGGGATCTGAAGGTGGAAAGGCACTGCGAGAGAGCAATGTCTAGGGGCAGAAGAATGCTGGGCTGCATCAGAAGGGGGATTACCAATAGAAAAAGGGAGGTCATAGTACCCTTGTACACCCATCTAGTTAGACCACATTTGGAGTATGGAGTCCAATTCTGGAGGCCATACCTCAAAAAGGATGTGGGAAGGCTGGAGCGAGTTCAGAGGTGGGCAACGAGGATGGTAAAGGGGCTTAGCCACCTGTCCTATGAGGAAAGGTTGAGAGAATTGAACATGTACTCCCCGGAACAGAAGAGGGAGAGGGGAGACATGATTGAAACCTTCAAGTACCTTAAGGGTATAAACTGGGTGCCAGGGGAAAGCATCTTCCAGCTGAAAGGGAATCAGAGGACGAGGGGCATGGGTTACAGGTTGAGGGACAGTTCAAGGGTAATACTAGGAAGTACTATTTCACAGAGAGGGTGGTGGTCAAGTGGAATAGGCTCCGGAGGAGATGGTTGGAGAAGCAACAGTGGAAGGCTTCAAAAGGCATGGGACAGCCACAGGGGAGTGTTGGGGGGCATGTCTTGAGATAGCTAGACCAATGGGCAGACTAGGTGGGCCTGTTGGTCCTTTTCTGTCATCACACTTCTATGAATCTATCTATTATTGATAGGCTCCATCAGCCAATCAGAACACTGGATTTTTGGGTGAAACAGTGTGGACTTTCTGGGATTTCTTCAGTTTGTTCCTGTGCTCTGTATGAGTCAGGAGTACCTTGTGAGAGGGCGTTGTACTTGAGGGCTACCCCAGGCCCTGAGTAGAGATACTGTACTGTTGAATTGGAGATTGTGAAATTGGAGACTGCTGTGTGGCAGAAACAGAGTGAGAAGGGAAGAGAGAAAGAGACTGAACTTTGGTGCTGATCCCCCAGGTATGGATGAGTTGCTTGCTATTCATGGGAGAGACTAATGTTGCAGATACCCTGCACTGGGAAATTATGCTAGACGAAAGGGACTGAGCAGATTATTAGAGTACTACAGTTGCTGCTGAAAGGTCATTTACTTGTGTGGACTGCAACTGCATTTTTCTTGAAGAGAAAGAGCATCTCTGATCATGAGAGTGCTAGCCAGGAATTGTGTGTGCCCTGAGTGAACTGGTTAAAGTGGCTGAGAGCTGAGGTCTTGCTGCAGACGAGGAAAGGTTTTGGACACTACTAAACTGAAAGTGTGGACTTGTGTGCAGCGGATTATTGCTGCTTAATTTTCCCCTGTTGAATTGCACTGGCATTGATTGAGATAGAGGCTAGCACCCACTAAAATTAACACTGGACTTCATTGGGTGACTGCCTGAAATTCCTTCTTGTTGAGAACACAGTGCAGAGACTGGGAGGACTTCCACCATTAGGGTCCTCACCCAGTGCCAGGGAGGAACTTCTAACCTCTCCCAAGTGGGACTCACTGTTTCGGAGGTCATCGATCTTGCACCCGAGTGCTAGGGTGCTCCGATCATGGGAGCTGGGCTGTGGGGCCACTCCCAAGTCTGGGCCTTCTGGGGCTGGTGTTGTCCTGCCACAGTGCTCTGCAGCAGGCCAGAAGCAACTGAAGGTGACAAGCAGCCAGAACTACAATCAAGGTGACCAGCTGCAAGATCCTCAAGCAAGTTCCATCCAGACAGAGGGATCCTGGCCGGCCTGCTTCTCGATTTGCTGCACAACTCCAAGGAGCTCCATTTTCCCCTGGTGGAGAGTTTCAAACCGTGAGTACCCAGGACCTGGTTCCTGGGAGGGAAAAAGGGGAATTGCTTGTTATTGTTTATTGTTTATTACAGAGATCAGAAATACCTTTGAGTCAAAGACTCATTTACAAAGGTTCCACGTCACATATAATATATACAGAATGTACAATACAGTTAGGACAGTTACACAGTGAAGTACTTGTTACAGAGTAGAACTATGTTAATAACAGGAGCAGTTAAGCTAATGTTAATTATTTTCAGGTTTCCAAAATATTTCAGGGTCCCAACAGCTGGCCAACCCACTGCACCGTACCAGGCCTACACCTAGTGGGTACCCATAAGGACATCTAGGAAACACTGGTACCAGTGGGGGTGGGTTCGGCCTGCAGGCCCCAATGTTTGGTGTGTTGCTGTATCATTAACCAGTTTTTCTATCCACAGCCATCCTTAGTCCCAGTACCCCTTCCCTAGTCCTATACCCCAATAAAGCTGTGGTTTACTGTTTGAAATTGTGTGTGCAGGATTTCTCTAAGTCTGTCAAAGCATCACTGTTCATGGTTTATGGTGGTACTGAATGGTTGGGTATCCACTGTGTGGGGTGGTGCAGCATCCCAGGGGGCTGTACCAGGCGGTCATCTGACCCACTTCTAATTCTCTCCTGGTAAAGGCACCATGCTATTTTTATTATCTTGCGATAGGACCCCCGAACACCACCATAGCAGGACCCAGGCCCCTTAACCTGTTAGAAGGACAACAGGCAGGGGTAGTAGCCCACTGGCACACGGTGTCTGGGCTACATACATAACACTAAAAAACCTACCTTCACTCCTGACTATATGGCGGCAGCGTTTTCAAACGTGAAAAAGTGGAATATTTATTTTGGTATGATGCTGACTGCGAGAAAAAAGTCACTATACCGCCATATCATGGCAGAACATTTTGACGTGGATTTTCAATTTCCTCAGTGTCCTATCTCAGATGCTCCCCTTCTTTTCAGAGACCTGCATAACTCCAGTTTAGCCCACCCCCTCTTTGTGTGGGATATGGTGTAGCTGAGTTGCCATGGGAGGTTGGGTGTCAGGAATTCTCACAAGCAGAAGTGGTTGTCAGACAGGTATTGCCTCAGACCAGGATGCAAAACTTTATTGGAAACGTAAAAACCCTTTTTTTTTTACTGTTGGTACATCCAACACTTTTTGACCTTGGTCACACAGAAGTGGGGTGGACTTTCTTTTGTGATCCCTACTTACCAGGCAAGAATTGGTTCTGGACATTTTTTTCCTCAAACTGGGGTGCGCATGACTTTTCAACACTGCAAGTGTTGATGGCATTGTTTTTCTGTTTGTTTTGTTTTGCTGTTCTGTTTCTTCCCCTCTCTGCGGCACTCATTCTGGATGGTGCCTAGCCCGTCCCACCAACATCCACTGGGCTCTGCCAACCATATTCCCCAGGGCTTGCCCCCAGCAGGGTAATGGGGTCCCCAGGCCCCCAACGAAGATCGGATCCAGTTCTGGTCAGTGCCCCAGCTGGTCAGGAGCAGGACCTACGAGATCCCATCATTGAGCCACCAGAGATGATTTTCCCTCATTTTCTGCCCCTGGAGGAAGGGCATGCAGTGACGCCAGTGGTGGTGTCCTGCACACTGGGCATCTGCCCTGACTCTGCCACCAATGTACAGCATCAGTGTGCCAGCCCTCAGCCTCCGCTACGGCTAGGCAAGCACCGATCACTGATACCCACCCGGAGGAGGAGGAGAGCTGTCCTGGGATGCTTGATCCTCCTCCTCCTCCTCCTCCCCGGCCTACCCCTGGTGACCCGCTCACACCTCGAACACGGGTCAATGTCGTGGCGGGAGGTAAGGCAGGATGCCTTATCCCTCCATGTCACCGGGCTGGCCCTGTCGATGGTATTGTTTAAGTATTTTATTTGGCAAGCCCGGTGTTCTTGGATCCTCCAAACAAAAGTGGTAATGCATCATGACTTCTTCACAAATGTTAAGTTTTACAAGGTGTATGATCGAGACAAATGTGCCTTGCCTTCGGCCAGAGTACACCGTCTGTGTCACTCCTTCTTATGCCTTATGGGTACCAATATGTAAATAGTTAGCTTAGTGGGGTATTGTGGATTTTTTTCTTTTTTTTCCTACCCTGCATCACTGTAGTTATTCATTCATTTGTTTCTCGTACTATGCCATAATAGTATTACTCCTGATTTTTGTTGTTTACCTTCCTTGCCTTTTATTGTTTTGTGCCACTGTGTTTCTTTTTGTTTTTTGTAATAATAAATTCCCCTCTCTTTTCGAGAAGTGCCATGGCATCTTTAACGTCCACCTGAACAACTACCAGAACAGGTAGACAGGACCTCGGTTTAATGTCTCATCCAAAAGATGATGCTTGAGGACAAGAGGTCACAATATGAAGATGTGGGGGGGGGGCTCAGAGGAAATGTGAGGATGCACTTCTTCACGGAGAGGGTTGTGGACACATGGAACAGCCTCCCAGCTGAGGTGGTGGGGGCTAAAATGGTTACAGGATTCAAGAATGCATGAGATAGACACAAGGGGATATTAGAAATAAGGCGGGTGGTAAAACCCAGAGACGGAGTAGGATCTGCAATGGCACTATAGTAGAAAATAGGGCAGACTAGTTGGGCCAGGTGGTCCTTATCTGCCGACAACTTCTATGTTTCTATGATAGCAGTAGAGTGGGGAGTATGGAGGTGGACAGCTTGGGTTAGAACCCTGTATGGGTAATAGATCCTGAGTTTGTTTGGGTTTATGGGCAGACTGAGGGACCAGTGGTTTTTTACCATCACTGTCTATCTTTCTATGTTTCTCTATAATTACAGTTATTTATTTAGCTTATCAAAGGCTTGTTGCTACATTTGCTTATAACATGTAATTCTGTATTTGCTAAATAGACATATCACTGTTTTTTTCCTTTTAAAATGTTGTGTTTTAATAGCCCGTGGTGCTGAGGGGTTGAGCTGGACGCGCACCTCGTGCTACCCAGGGCCGTGTGCCAGGGTCTCGGGGTGTCAGGGGAGAAAAATCTGCAAAATACCTATGTGTCCCCATTGCCAGTTGGTGGGAGGAGGCAACAGAGACCAAATAGCTATATGAAAAATAAAAATAAAATGTGTTTTTTATAGATATAACTGTTCTGAACTGTTGTGTACTGTGTTGCAGCTTACTGATTGCACTATCAAGTATTTGGGGATATGGTTTATATGAAAGATGCTGTGTAAAATAAAGATTGATTTGCACTGAAAAACAGCTAAATTTAGGAAAAACAAACGAGAGGGCTCACTACATGTCCTTGCATTGGAGGAGTCAGGCAGCATATCGTAAAGGCAGTCAAACCCAGTCATAAGGAATCATTCTCTCAGTGCACAATAGGACAATCCATTGTGTCTTCTGACCTGATTGCTTTATTGTAAGTGGTTTTTTTAGCGCAGTTATTGAATTAAGTAGTAATCCCGTCCACAGAAGGCATTAGTTGGGATTAGGGACCATTTTAGTCAGTAATCCTCCAGGCCAATTATGATTTTATTTATTTATAAATTAGTGACTGGAAGAGGCACACTCACCTGAGGAGTGTTTCCAGGTGCGAATGGGATGGGGGGGCAGTTACAGAGGAAATGGGACACAAAGTCAATCAAAATGGCAAAGAGCAACAACTGGTTACAAGATTTCATTGCACTGCAAAAAACTTGGAGGACCAAAATGAAACAAAGAAATATACAGTCGGGAGATGTAATATACAAAGGCCTCCGTATTTAAACCGTTAGCATGGTGCTAAGAGAGTTAGCACTCGTTAATGGAATTAGCACAGCCACTAGTATATCCAAAGATACACGTAATGTATTGCTAAGGGGTTAGTGCGATTGTGTGTAATACACCAATGTGTCCATGCAAATAAGGTGAACCTCTTGCATACGGGGCACAGTGATATACTGAGCAGGTTTTGAAAGCGTTAAAAGGCTGCTGCGGCGCACTATTTACCACCTCAAAACCCTACTCTTAACAATGCACACACTGGGTGCACAAACCCTCCCTAGCAGCATTGGTGCCTGTGGAAAGAAACAAACTACCCTCCCATGGGACAGACATAAGGCAATTCTAGTGGGGGTAGGAGGAAGTAGCTGTTGGTTAACTAGGATCTGCAGCTTATCCGTTAGGTAGAGAAATGGGCTGACTAGGTGGGCCAAGCAGTCCTTATCTGCCATCAAATTCTATGTTTCTAAGTTTCCCCCGCCTCACCTGATCCCCTATAGAAATAACGCAAGCCCTTGGTGCTAGTGGTGTCCCTCACCCTCAACAATTCCTTGTATTTGTAATGTGATGCCCTGGTGTGAGTGGTAACCACCCCCACACACACACACACCCTAGACCTCAATGGCCCAATAGGCCATCTTCCTGGTGTCCAGTGGTCCCTCCTCCCCAGTAGCTCCCTACCCCTCCACAATGTCCCCCATCAGACAGCAGCTGACATTTCCTCCAATCACCTTCATGACCTGCCACCATATGTCCCACAAAGTCCTATAGTGGTATACCAATTTGTATACTGATACAGGACTTTTGGACGGACCTATAACTAAGTGCGCATAAAGCTGTACTGAGCATGTGCATGTACTTAGTTTTAGTTCTGTCCATAAGTCCTATATCAATATACAGCTTGGTACTGTATATCGCTACAGGACTTGTGCAGGGTAGACAGCAGCTGGCCAGGGAGGGGATTGGGGGTAAGTGCTGGCTACTGGCTGGCAGGGGGGCATTGTGAGTAGGGGTGCAGGGAGCTACTGGATGGGGAGGGATCACTGGACACCAGGGTGTTGGTCTACTGTGCCAACAGGGATGTCATTGCTTATATATGGGATTGGGTGAGGGGTACCACTAGCACCAGGGCATTACATTACTTATACAAGGAATCATGTGAGGGAAGGGGAGTACCTCTAGCACCAGGGCATTGCATTTAGTGTAGTGATGATTGGGTTCAGAGGTGTGAGGGAGAACGACTGCCTCTCTGCACAATATCTCCATGCATAGAACAGCACAAGAGGTGTTGTACAGAGCAACTAATGGCCATGTAATGTCACGCAAATGTCTTCTTAGCACCTTGCATGCCTTGTATGCTCATTAGCATGCTGCCATTGGAACATGGCATCAAGGAGCAAAGGCGCTAAACCATTTGCAACATGGCATCCCCCTTTGCTCCTGAGTTCCTGCTGTCAGCAGGGGGCTGTGATGCACTGCTCATCTGTGTTTTACATGGCCCAACCACAGCCCCATATTCACACATGCAGCGTGCGCTGGACAGGAGGCGCTATGCATGAACAAAGAGCAGTGTGCAATTAACGCACTATGCTATCCTCTGCCCAGCTATTGATGTGACTGAATGTGAGGTGAGTGTATGTAGAATTAACTGCAATCATATATATATATATATATATATATATATATATAAAATGAGTGTGTGTATGCCCCAAAGTGGGCTTACCTTTGGTGGAGCTCCGTGGTCCCGATGTTCTCCCTCGGTGCCATCTGGTTCCTGTGGCTCTGGTGGGAGTCATGTCTTGTGACTCCCTGTCAGTGCTGCCTGTGGCATGTGGCCGTTTCTCTGGTGTCTTGGACCATTTGGGGCTGGGCCAAGTGCGGGGTTGTGATCCATGCGGGGTCCTGGGTCCGGTTTTGGGCAGATCGGGCTCAGGGCCACACAAGTGTAAATAATTATTTTTATTCAAAATGGCAGTCCATGTGCTTATGCGCATGCATCTATACTGCCAAAGGTAGAGAATTTAAAGGGCAGTAGATCCTTTGTTGGCCAGTAGTTTTGGTGCTGGCTGGCATCGTGGAGCACCATTAAAATATTGTATTCAGGACTACAAGTCCTGTGAAGCACCAGTGTGGGCTGCAGGCTTGGCACCAGTGGATTCGGTCCATGATTGGACCCAGGTTGTTTAGGTGCCAAACTCATGAGCCCATAAAAAGGGAGGGCTGTAAGGAGAATGGGAGATCTTTGAGAGGGAGAGAGAAGGAAGAGGTCGGAGTGGAGCGTTCACCCATTCAGCCATGCAGCCGCTGCTGCGGCGTTTTATTTTAAATAAGTGCGGCCACCTGAGGGAGACAAGAAGGGGCAGAAGTTACAGTTCATGTGGAGTCCTGGGATTCTTGGCCTGAGGATCCAGATAGAGGGAAATTCCTGCTAATCCTTGCAGAGACATGAGGTGAGGGGCATTTTCAAGGGAAAGCCTTATTCTGGGAAGAATGTGACTTGGAGCTGGATGGAGGCTTGTGGCTGGGCCTGGTTTGGCTGAAGGGATCTAGGTACGCCATGCTGGTGCTGGCAAGATCAAATGGTGTTGGGACTGAGGTAGCAGTTGGCCCCAAAATTACTTGGATGTGAATGCCACTGCATGCTGAGGAGCTACAGAATGTGTGATTCTGTAGGAGGCAGGAGGAAACCTGTGGGACTGGTCACTGGGGAAAAAGGAAGAGTGGCAGGCTGTGTTCTAGATTCTCGTGGCAATTCGGCTGAGCCCCACAAATAAGGCCATTCTGGACTGGGATCACTACATGAGGGATTTGCCCAAACCTGTGGGGTCGTCAGGGAAAATACCCCTGGGATGATAGTAGCATTGGCATTGCATCAGTGATTGGGTGCTGGACTATGTTTGAAGGATCTCTCTCCTGCCCTTGTAATGAAGGGAACCCAATTAGATCAAAGATGCAACATTCGTTCTAAAGCTTGTGCAGGAGGAGTAGAGGGTGAGGGAGCCGTAAGTGCTCTGTGCACCAATTGCAATTCAGCACTCCTGGTAAGAGAGGGTGAAGCAGGGAGTCAAAAGTCTAATGCTGCCTGTGTGTGGTCTTTCCGACCTCAAGCTACTGATTGTGTTTGGACTGTCTGGCTGCCTAAATATGTTATGAAAGTGGGACCCTGGGTCCAAAGTACAGTTACCTTCTATTATTCAGCTAATGATGTGACCCCCTCGGTCCTTCTTTATTGCTCCATGGAGTGGCTGTTTATTTATTGACTGCTCATTAAATGGGATCCCCTGTTTCTGCAACTCTGCATTTGCCTCTGGTGTTTAAAAACTGTTTTGTTGCTGCTAAAAGATTACCTCCACAGCTTTGCACCCAGTGTGTTTCAGGGTGGCACACAGAGCGTCAGGGACCAGGGATCCACCGAGGAAGACATTGAGAGAACTGCCTGGTGAAAGCAGTCTACAAAGGCCTCCAGGTGAAATGGGCAAGGCCAGGCAAGTGAAGGTCTGTGTCAACCCCCTCCTGTGTTCTATATCAGCGCCTTGAGGGTCTGGGGCACCCCGATGGAGTCTACCCATCACCATCATCACCCATGGACAATCAGGTACTGTTTCTCCATGTTTTATTACTGGACTGAGTTTTCTTGGCTGTACAGCGCCCCCTTCTGATGAACTTTACCACCTTAACTACCCTTATAGGGAAGTAGGGATGCTTACATATATATATATTTATACCATGGGTGAGAGCTTTGTCAGTAGAATATCCTGTGTTATTTCCACTGAGTGAGGATAATCTTGATGACATCAGCAGAGTCCGAATAAATGACATTTATCCACACTCTGCCGATGTCACCAGGGTGAGGGTATCTTTACTTCAGCCTGCGTTCTAAATGAAACTGCTTCAGAAAACAGTTTCTCTTTCTCACTGAAGCTGCAGCTTACTCAATTAGCTTTGCAAAACACACTCACCTGTGTCCCATTGTGTTTCTAACAGTCCTAGCCCATTACTGTGCTGATCTCAGCTTCAAAACAACCTGCATTCTAAATGGAACTCCTTCACAAAACAGTTTCTCTTTCTCAGTGCTACCTGCAACAGTTTCTCTTTCTCACTGAAGCCTACAACGTGCTCAATTAGCTTTGCAAAACACACTCACTTGTGTTCCATTGTGTTTCTGACTCCCAGTCCATTAAGAACAACACACACACACACACACCACCCCCCACACAGAAAGAGCAGAAAACACACAGAAAAAGAAACAATGTTCCTAAAGCTCTCACTCCCATGGTATAAATGCACATGATGTGCAGATTGTGGATACTGAAAATATTCTCAGTCCTGCAGAGTGAGCTGTGCATTTCACTGTGCCTTCGCACTCACGGAGAATACAGAGCTCACTCCAGGAGGAGAATATTTTCATATTCCATTCTGCCCGTCATGTACCTTGTTGATTGCTGTTGCCTTGACTTCTATTGTTATCGCTTGTACCTTGTAACTCTCCGGTCGCACCTGAAAAAAAAGGCACCTGACTGTCTAGCATGCTTACCTGGTTAACAAAGCTAAATAAATAAATGTATCCCCTATTTATCTCTCTCTCTCTCTCTATATATATATATATATATATATATATATAGTATATAGAAACAGAAACATAGAGGTTGATGGCAGATAAGGACCAAGGCCCATCCAGTCTGCCCATTTCTTTTCTACCTTATAAATGTGCCATCGGCCTTTGCTCTGTCAGTGGCCTATCTATTCATACTCATCTGTATTGCTCCCTTTTGCCTATCCTATGCCTGTTTGAAGCCCGGCACTGTATTCATAGCCACCACTTCCTGACGTAGGCCGTTCTATGCATCCACCACTCTTTCTGTGAAAAATAATTTCCTCACATTCCCCCTTAATCGGTCTCCCTCTCATCTCATGCTGTGTCCTCTTGTCCTGCTATTTTTCTTATATTTAAACATGTTAGACTCTTTCACCTTGTTAATGCCCTTAAGGTGTTTGAATGTTTTGATCATATCACCTCTCTCCCTCCTTTGCTCAAGGGTATACATATTGAGCTCCGTTAATCTGTCCTTATATGTCTTCTGATGCAGTCCCTGCACCATGTTGGTTGCCCTTCTCTAGACTGCCTCAGTTTAGTTAATGTCCTTGTGAAGGTGTGGCCTCCAGTACTGGATGCAGTACTCCAAATGGCGCCTAACCAGTGTCTTGCAAAGAGGGATTATTACCTCCCTCTTACGACTTGTGATACCCATACTAATACACCCTAACATCCCCCTAGCCTTATCTACTGCTTTAGAGGTCTGCTTGGATGATTTCAGGTCATCTGTGATGATGATGCACAGGTCTCTTTCTTCCTTTGTGACTGCCAGCAACTCCCCTCCCAGCCTATAGGTGGCTTCAGGTTTCTCTTCCCTATTGCATGATCTTGCACTTCTTTGTATTAAATCCAGTTGCCACTCTTCTGACCATTTTGCTAGTTTATCCAGATCTCTTCTCATTTTGCCCACCCCATCTGGATCATCTACTCTGTTGCAGATCTTGGTGTCATCTGCAAACAGACAAGCTACCCTCTAGTCCATCTGCAATGTCACTAATGAAGATATTGAAGAGGACTGGCCCCAGGACTGATCCCTGAGGTACCCACTTGTGACTTGTGTCTCTTCTGACTGTATACCATTTACCACCACTCTCCTGCTGCAACATCAACGGGTTTGCCACCCAGTTGACCAACTACAGCCACCCTGAGCCTACCCAGCTTATTTATCAATCTTCTATGTGGAACAGTGTTGAAAGCTTTGCTGAAGTCAAGGTAGGCGATATCAACTGCTTCCTCTTGGTCCACCACTCTGGTTACCCAGTCAAAGAAATCTATGAGATTAGTTTGACAGGACCTTCCTTTTGTAAACCCATGCTGTCTTGGATCCTGTGCCCCTATGGATTCCAGGTGTTGCACTATCCTTTCCTTAAGGAGTGCCTCTATAATCTTGCCCATTACTGAGGTAAGATTGACTGGTCTGTAGTTCTCTGCCTCCTCCCTGCTACCGCTCTTGTGGAGCGGGATCACATGAGCCCTTCTCCAGTCTTCTGGGACCTCTCCTGTGCTCAGAGACTCATTAAACAGTTCTGCTAATGGCTCTGCTAGTTCCACCCTTAGCTCCTTAAGTACCCTGGGATGTATGCCATCAGGTCCCATTGCCTTGTCCACCCTGAGCGTAGCGAGCTCTTGTAGAACCCTTTCTTTTGTGAGGGGTAGTGCTCACCTCCCTCCCCCGTGTCCATGGTGCTGAGCTGTGGGCCCTGCCTACCTTCTCTTCAGTAAATACTGAGCAAAAGTATCTATTTAGGATAGATGCTTTACAGGTCCTCCTCCTCACATGCCCCTTTTCTCCTTTGAGCTTAGCAATACCCCTCTGACTTTCTCCTTTCACTAATGTATCTATAGAAAGTCTTGTCACCTTCTTTACTGTTCGTGCTAGTGTTTCCTCAGTTTGGGACTGTGCCCTTACTGCCTTCTCCCTGCCTCCTTAGGGCAGTTTGGTATGCCTCTCCATCTTCACCCCGCTGTGTTCCCCTATATTTCCTGAAGGCCAGCCTTTTGGCTCTGACCTTTTCTGTTACTGTATTTGAGAACCAAAGTGATTTCCTTCTTCTTTTGCACTTCCTTTTCTGTCTAACACAATGGGATGTTGCTTCAAGTATTGCATCCTTAATGCTTGCCCACTTTGCTTGTACCCCCTCATCTGTATTTCTTTTTGCCAGGGCTAGCTTAACTCTGTTGGCCATCTTATCAAAGTCAGCTCCTCTGAAGTCCCATAGTTTTGCCTTGGAATGGGATGATTTAGATGTAATGGCCAAATTGAACCATACCATGTGTTGGTCACCGCCCCCAGGTGACCTCTTTACCTGAGATCTCTGATCCCTTCCCTGTTAGTCAGTACTAGATCTAGGATAGCCCTGTCTCTTGTGGGTTGTTGTACCAATTGTTTGAGGCCCCTCCCCTCAGGGAATCCACCTGTGTCTAGTTCTGGCAGATGTTCCTGCTGGTATTGACCAATCTGTATCCGCATGTTGAAGTCTCCCATTATCAGAACCTCCCTTTAGCTGTCATGTTTTATATATGTAATACATAAAGTAAAGTGTAAATACAGGTTACGTGAAGGTGTAGTAACATCACACGAAAGTCAACTGACAGTATTGTCATAAATAAGGCAGGATCTTGGCCGACGTGCTACGACTTAGGGAGTAGGGAGGGGAGGCATGCAGCGAAAATGTAGAGATGAAAAACAGTCCATAATCCTTGGCAATGATGTGTATGCTATACTGCATATCAATAAAAATAAATATTCGCTTTATTTTGGGTGTTTTTTTCTTAATTTCTTCCGGGAGGACTAGGTGGTACAGTAGGCCCTCCTTTAGCATTAATTGCAGGTTCTTGCACTTCATAGTGAAAATAAAAATAGCACTTTTATAGTTGACATAAGAAAAAAGTGCAACCACTGAGGGGTGATGGACCTCCCCAAAAAAAAAAAGATTTTCCCTGACTATCTTTAAAATCCTGAAACTGCCTCTGATGTTTCCCCTCAACATTTTATGTGACTGCACCTCTGGCTTTAGATTTTATTTTTTTGCTTTAACTTAAAACTTGTTTTAGTTCATTTTCAGGTTTTCTTTATGTGTATAGTAAGCAGAGGTCACTAATTTAGTGTGAATAAAGTAATTGTATTCTGTTTTCAAGATTCAGTATTATGTCATGGCCCAGTGGTGTAAAGGGCTGAAGCACTGAGCGCCTTACTAGTACCCATTCTCGCTACGCTAGGCCTGGTTCGGGAACAAACCTGGGTTGCTTGGCTGCTGGCCGGGGAGGGAGGGAGGATTGAGTGTCTGTAGAACAGCTGTCCTCTTTCAGGAAGGGGTGACTGCCTGTCCCCCAGCATGCCTGCCACCTACAGGACTCTAGCTGGCAGCATCGTCTGCTCTTGCTGCTTGTCTACAAGTCACATAATCCTCTGCTTCTAACATCGCAGCTGTTTGCTGTAAAAAATGATAATGATGTCACAAGTAGAGTACTATAATATCACTTTTAGGCAAGCTACCACAGCAGACAAAAATCAAGTGTTGAGATGCTGCTTTCATACAAATGTCCATAACAATAAAGAACAAGGGGATGGTAAATACAGGAAATATATTTAAAGACAATAGAAAATGATTTCTAATGTGCAGCTGTTTATGACGTTCTCAGTTGTAGAAATTATATCCATAGGCCTAAATGATCTATATGTAACTGTACCTGCATAAAAAGTGATGCGAAAAACTACATTTTGCATTGTTTTATTTTTATGGGCAGCATTCTGTTACAGTTCTCTTCACGGAACCAGTGATCTGGAATATTAACTATGTCACTGTTTGAGCTCAGAACTCTAAACATGGTTCTGATAGGACAGTAGCTCATGTTTAGCATTCTGTACTCAAACCATTACATAGTAAAAACTCAAAATTATTGGTTCTGTGAAGGGAACTGTGCAGAATGTTGTGCATAAAAAGGAAACAACTGAAAACACAATTCTTCACATCAGTGTTTATTCAGGTACAGTTTAATATAGCTCATTTGGAGGCAAATCTTTCATTTCTGTTAGTAGTAATATTACTAACAGCTGCTAATTAGCACAGATTTCCTGTCCCCTTTAAGCAATAAGGTATGACCTGGGGTTGCATTAATTGTCAGTTAATCACACCCTAGGGGTGTAATATGGTGAATAAGGTGAAGCCGAATGCCACATACCCCTAGGGAGTGATTAACTGAGGATTAATGCAACCCCTGAGAGTACCTTTTGCTTTCAGAGCAATGTAAAAAAACCAAAAAAATTATTCTTTTACATTTATTTTTACTTATCATGCCTGATTTTAGTGTTAAATAGTCCTTCCACAAACTGATCTGCAGGGAGCATTTCATTTTCGCTGGTTCCCTAGATTCCCTGCCTTGTGAGATTCTATTAACAGAATTTTGAGCCATCATTGATAAGTGCCCTACCAGTTGTGAAAACATATTGACTCGCGATTTTATTGTACTACAAAAGCATATGTAAAAATTAATTATGCCAGTTTGTATAAAGTCTCCAGTCTCACATATTTCCATCTGTCAGATACAGCAGGGGAGACAAAGAGCAATCGAAGAAGGGGAAGAGAGAAAGAAATTGTGGCAGGCAGTGTCCTGTATTGGCTGTCAGCAGGAGACTGAAAATAGACTTGTGTTTATTACGTATGAGGTTTTAACTGGTTAATCTGCACACTTTTTTTATGGTTTGTCTGGACTCAAGCCGTGTTATAGCAGAATATGGTGGCTGACTGTGGTAGTGTCTTGCTGATACCCGAAACAGGACACTTCATGCCGTGATATCATGGCGCTCTCTGTCTCTCTCTTCAGTCTCTTCTGCTGCAGTTGACAATCTTTAGTACAAGTCAGCAGTATGGGGACAGTATACTACTTTTTAGATCTTCCTAGTAACTGAAATATTATAGGAATGATTATTAATAATTATACAATGGCAAGAAAGAATCCTGGACTGTGATTGGTCAGTGTATACCTGAGACAGTGATGTTATTACACAATAACATCACTGTATTGCAGATGACATCCATTTGCTCCTTATTTTCTTAAGAAACAAAAATATACTGCCACACTAAAAATCTACTTTTAAAATGTTTTTTATTTTGTATAACAGCAAGCCATTGTATAATAGCAATAAAGGCACTCCAGTGTGTGTGTTATTGTGTAATGCGTCACTTCTGGGGTGGTGGAAGCACTCAGCTTCACTCTCGTGCTTCACCACCAAGAGTGACGCATACACGATAACACACCTGTCATGCCTTATTGCTTAAACGCTAACTATTTCTTACTCACGATAAGAAGGCTCTTCCTGTAAATTCGTGATCCCATAGCAACAATCAATGGGCAGCGACGCCTGTGAATGGGATGAGATCAGATGAATTTTATGTTAGTTAACGACACTGTAGTTAGGTGCAACTACCATGTATCTGCATTACAACTGTCTTTACTGAGGAAGAGAGGGTAATGGGTCTGAATGGAGTACAAGGGTGAGAATGGTGCAGAAATGGACACAAGTCCCTTTACGAGAAAGGGTCCTGAAGGAACTGGAAGTAATAAGAGTTGATAAAGCAATGGGTCCAGATGGGGTGCACCCAGGGTCCTTAAAGAACTAAGAGAGGTGGTGGCTGAACCTCTTGCTATCCTGTTTAGCCGATCACTAGAAACAGGGAGGTACCCAAAGACTGGAGGATAGCAGATGTAGTCCCCTTATACAAAAGTGGGAACAAAAGGCGGGGAACTACAGACCAGTCAGCCTCACCTCGGTAGTGGGGAAGATCATGGAAGCACTACTGAAGGAGAGATTGGTGGAACATCTGGTTGTCAATGGACTACAGGACCCAAGGCAGCATGGTTTCACCAGGGAAGGTCATGTCAGACCAACCTCATTGAATTTTTGACTGCGTGACTGGGAGGTGGATCAGGGAGGGCAGTGGACATGGCCTATCTGGACTTCAGCAAGGCCTTTGACACTGTGCCACATAGAAGACTATTGCACAAACTGGGGAATATGGGTGTGGGCAGGACAGTAGTGCGGTGGGTAGGTAACTGGCTGGGCAGCAGGACACAGAGGGTGGTGGTAAATGGCTGTCACTCCACAGAGGGAAGAGTGACCAGTGGGGTACCACAGGGATCAGTGCTGGGACCGGTACTATTCAATATCTTCATCAGTGACATTGTGCAGGACCTAGAAGGCAGAATTTCACTGTTCGCTGATGACACAAAGCCCTGTAACAGAGTAGACACACCAGAGGGTGTAGACAGAATGAGAAGGGACCTGCAGAAACTTGAAGAATGGTCAGGGGTTTGGCAGTTGAAATTCAATGCAAGGAAGTGCAAGATAATGCATATGAGGCACAAAACCCTGGCACAATATATCAGTTGGGGGTGAGGATATAGCATGCACCAAGCAGGAAAGGGATCTTGGAGTTATCATCTCTGATGACCTCAAGGCAGGGAAACAGTGTGACAAGGCAGCAGGTAAGACAAATAGGATGCTGGCATGCATAGGCAGGGCATCACCAGCAGGAAAAGGAGGTCATAATTCCACTATACAAGACACTAGTGAGGCCGCACCTGGAGTACACTGTGCAGTTCTGGAGACCTTACCTACGTAAGGACATAGACAGGGTAGAGAAGGTTCAGAGGAGGGCAACAAAGATGGTGCATGGATTGCATCACAAGTCCTATGAGGACAGGTTGAAGGCACTGAACATGTACTCCCTGGAGGAGAGGAGGGAGAGAGGGGATATGATAGAGACATACAAGTATCTTACAGGGAGGAACAGGGTGCAGGAATGCACTATTTTAAGCGAAAAGATGTTCCAGGACTAGAGGCATGGGATGAAGTTGGAGGGAGGACAATTCAGAGGAAAGCGAGGAAGAATTTCTTCACAGAGCAGGTGGTGGACAAGTGGAACACCCTGCCAGAGGAAGTGGTGGGGGCTGAAACAATCACGGGATTTAAGAATGCATGGGATAGACATAAAGGAATTCTGGAGGTCAGGGGTAAGGGGCAACAGACTTCCTGGAAAACATAAACTGAACTTACAAACTTAAATGGGCAGACTGGGTGGGCCATAGGCCCTTATCTGCCAACACTGTCTATGTATCTATGTAACTGCAATGTAGCTGCATACAACAAACATGTAATTACAGTGTAATTATCCTGTTGTATGTAATTAATGATTAGTTACAGTACATTGAAACAGACACTTAACATAAAGTGTAACCACTTTTTGAGTGTTCTCACCTTTTAAGCCTGACATTTTAGTAAAATAGATCTGCCTTCACAACTGCTAACAGACCTGAACCTGAGTAAAGGAGGTGACTTGAAACTGTCGTGGAATGCTAAACATTCCAACTTTCCGTGACAGGACAACATACATGAGATCATTGCTGCATGCAGTGAGGCTTTACATGCATATTAATTAAAGATTAATGTAAGGTAGCACATAAGGTTTAAACCAATCAGAATACATATTTTGTTTTCTGCATTACTATAAGAATTGTATATTGAATTCTGTCTAAATATGATGTTTTTCAAAGTGACATCCGAGGCTCTTCAGGAGTGTATGCATTTTTCTGTTATACTTTACAATGTTTTGATTCAGCAATTTTCACTTGCTATCATATCAGCAGATCTTCTGTATACTGCCAGATCTCACTATAAGGCTGTTCTATTGGGATCAGAGCATTATGGGTGTCACAGTGAGTGCTCAAAGCAAAGTGTGAGGCACTCACTGTGCCGAATACTAACATTTATAAAATGGCAAAAAAAAAAATCCTAAAACCTCATTGGCTGACCGACATCCCATACCATGCCTTAAAAACTAGTGATGCACAGTGTTGGAATTAAACTTCGCAGGCTTTGGGAGCTAGGGGGCCCATAAGGTCATATCTTTAAATTGGAACCCCCTTTCAATTACAAGTCAATAGCAGTAAATTGAGCCACTGGGGCTCCCGTCAAGAGCTGTGGAGCCAAGCCTGGCAAGCCCCTGTAATTCCAACACTGGCGATGCACAATCAATTGTCAGATCTCCTTGCCAAGGCAAAAAAGTCTCCTTACCTATAACATCAGGGACTATGTCATGTATATACTTTCCTCATTTAAAGCAGTAGTGCAATGAAAAAAGTAATTCCAAAAAGCTAATTTTCTGCTACGGTTAAGAAAAATATTAGCAGAACTGTTGATTTGGGTTTTCTGGATGCTTCCTATGCTGTGTACTGTACATCTTCATTTTTGTCTGGTTTCTTACCCTCCTCGGGTCCACAATATTATTTCTATGCAAAAACAAGCATTTGTCAATGCCAAATGTTTGCTTGCTGGCATTAGCATTAGTAGTGTAGAAGTTACATAGCTGCATAATAGGAATGGCAGTGAAGTATTGAACTGAAGCTAACCCCACCACCACCCTGCAGAGAGTGGGACAAGTGTGGTACAAGGACGGTTGTTTGGGGGGGCGAGGAGCCGACAGGGGATTGGGCACCCCTGTCGGCGATAGCATCTGTTGCCACGCTAGGGTGGGCACCCAGCATGGCACCCTGTACTCTCTGGGAGGGAACAGTGGAGCTGACAGGGGATTGGGCACCTCCGTCGGCTATACAGTGTGTGCGTGGGGAGGGTGAGCACGCAGTATGCATGTGTGTGTGTGTGTGTGTGTGTGTGTGTGTGTGGGGGAGCGCGCATGAGCAGACGATATCTTATCGCTGTTCACTGAAGCGTAGCTCCCCCTTTCAACTGTGCTCTACTGCATTTTGGACTGCTGTCATAGACAGCTCCAGCAGCCATTGAAGAACTGCGGCCGCGCCTGCAAACACACTGACTGAATTGGAAAAGGGCTGCCACACCTCCGAAAACTCGGATGATAGCACTATGTTTCTTGCACATGCGTACAAGCAAACATAAAAAACTACAGTTTAATTTCAAGGAAAAAAAAGCTGAAATATGACAGGCATGATGCCAGGCCTAATAGGACAAAGTAGCAATCTAAACCTGAGAGGGAGACTTGTTCTCCCTCTCTCTTTAACAAATAAAGTAAGCTTTTTCCCGGGGGGGTGACCTGTGATCCGTCCTCTGGCAATATGTAATGTGCAGTACAGGAAATATAATATGTATCTAGAGTAGCGCCAAAATGCATCACAAACTTAAAATACCCAGATGGATAGGTTGATTACATGGGACAAACAGTTCAGAAAATGTGCCAGTAATGCTTAAGACTAAAAGAAGAAACATAATTAGTCTTTGACATGACCGTTGATAAAGCTGAGCAGTCAAAGGATGCAGTGTTGTTTCCAAAAGAATGAATAACCAAGTAAATTAATATGCAATCCACGAATTAAATCAATATAAAAACAATATAGTCTGCGTTTATTAGCCGTACATTTCTTATAATATAAAGCAATCCAGTCGCTTAAGCTGTAGGCACAGCCACAAGTCCTTACTTTTAAGATATGAAAAATCTTGTTTAAGCCCTCACTTGCAATATGGTTAAAAGCATAAAGCTGAGCGATGAAACGTTGATTTTCACCAATAGATAATTCAGTACATGACATCGTAGTGTACTGTATACAGTACTGTATGTACAATTGGGATCTTTCCATACTATAACACTGATTTACTACATCTTCAGCTTCCTTTATCCTTGATAAATCCAGTAAATTTCTTGTCTTGTCTGATTCTCTGCTGGTTTGTCCAAATCATATTCGACAAATAAGTTGCTTTGTTAATATGTAAGTAGCCGATGGTGACTCGAAAGCAATCAGGTCAAGAAATGGTAGGAAATGAGAAGACTGGGAACATCACGCTGGCTGTTTGACAAGACTCCAAGGTTACAAGTTACTCAGTTGTTTCACTACAGCGCCAGTAACGTCATCCTCCAAGTTAAACAAAGATGGACTCACAGAACCTTCTGATAAACAGCTGCATTCAATTGCCGGCTAGCAAGAAAAGCAAGTATGCATTAATCCACGACGAAGATGGCATCTAATGGGGAGTTAATGCATGGTTGGGGCCATTGTGGCACGAGGCTGCAGGCCGAGTGCCTTCAATTACCAACCATGCATTAACTCCCCATTAGATGCCACCTCGAGGGATTAATGCGCTTGTAACATGGTTTACCACACGGTGTGTAGTGTTTCTCTTATTTTGATACTGTCAATAAAAGAACACAGACACATTTTGCACCATTAACTTTTCTATGTTGCACTTTGTAAACACTGAAGAGACATGTATTTCTATCCTGATGTTGTAAAAACTTCAGCAAACATAAGTATTAGAAACTATCATTCAACATATCTTTCACCATATTTCTCACATCTGAGTGGCTTTGCTTTTCATTGGAACGCTAGGTCTATTATACCTTGATTTCTCCGTGTCGCTATGTGCCCATCAGTCTGCTTAGCATAACATCTGACCTGCTGTTTGTGTCTCTCCCTGTAGCTCTGATCTCGCTACATTCGTGCTTTTCTGTCTGCTGCTTTCTGCCTTTTTCGCCACTTCCCTCACTGCTTTGCACATCTTTGCACTGCCCTACATGCGTTTTCCACACCACCCATTTCAGTTGTGTCTCACCTGCACTATGCACAACGAACCATCTACAGTTCTCTGTTTTTTTCTTCTGGTGCCTCTCAGCCTGCGTTGCGGTCTGGGTATTCCTCCCTGTTGCTCCACTCTCCTCGTTCACGTCACTGCTCCCTCCCGCTCTACTTTCACACATATTGCGACTCCCTCTTCTGCACTCTCTGTATTTTACCACACTGCTCCTGTCTCCTCCGTGGTTGTCGCAGGTACTTCAATAGTAACACGGCATTATCATGCCATAATGCCGTGTTGCTCCTGTACCACCTGACGCCATTCATCCTATCCGCTTTCTGTATTCCAGTACTACTATTTTTCCCATGTTACAATACATATTACTTCCCTTAGTAGTGAGAGTTGTGAATGTGCCCTCTGGGATGGAAATATAGGCCACAGAAAATACATATGATGTAGTATGTATTCACTCACCTTCCATTGATTTTAAATCTCGGCAAATGTCTTTTTAGATATTGTCTCACACTGCATGCATGTCTCATTACAAAGTGCAAACAGAAATCTCAGTGCACGAAAAAGTTAAATACTAGCTCACAGATTTATCAGTTACCACTGGTGGTGTGTCTGTGGTTAGAGCACTGGGACGGTATTCCAGGGCCTTGTGTTCAATCCCCAGTGTAGGTCAAATTATTCCTTTCTCACTACAATTAAGTGCAGACAAAACTACAAAAACAGACTCCATAAACTGTCAGACCTGGTTAAGAAAATTGACAATATGAACAAAGTGAAATATTACTATCAGTAACTAACAACGTTAAATATTAGTGACCCATACCTAACAACAACAACAAAATCACTTTAGGAAAGGAAACTTCCACGCATGAACTCTGTTGTAATCAGCAAGCAAGGACTCTACCAAAATCCCGTGATTTGTCAAAAATGCATGCATTAACAGGCGTGAATTAATTATTCATATGCCTTTACCCTCGGATAAAGGAGTAAACTCATGGCTTAAAGTTTTCCAAACCCACCGTTTGCACCTTCCGTCATACTTATTAAATTTTATATGGCAGTTCATGTGTTTAGAATGGATATTGCTTTTGTACATCCCCACCACACAACACACACACACACCTTAAGATCTTTACTATAGAAAGACAGTCCCCACAAATATACTGTTCGCGGTTTACATGGGCAAGCAGTTAATCACGGGCATTTATTCAAAATCGTTTGCCATTTTCAATGACTTACACAGCAAAAGCCATGGTTATAGCGGTTATTATGCGCCGTCTATTTGGGGCAAATTGTGGGCACTTCATGGGCCATTACAGTAATCCTCTCACAGCTTGCACAGGTGCTTAATCGCTGATTACTTTCCAATTAGGTGCAACAAGCTGTACTTAAGCATAACACATTACAGTGAGCGCATCTTAACACACATAATGCTTTGAGCCTGAGACAGAGCTTTGTGAACTCACTCTGTGCAGGTGCAGATTCCGATGAGGATGATGTGGACCTAGACCAGGATTACAACCAGGAGGAAACAATGCAATCCAGAGGATGCGCAGTCGGTGATGTTAATGCTCAGGAGAGCAATGGAGCAACACACTCTGCTAGAACCAGACTAACACTATGGCAACAGTAGAGAGGGTTTGGCTTCTGTACAGAGAGAAACAGAAGGTCTAGACCAGGCTCGCCAAATTTTTCATCAATATGTAGGACACTAAATATCAGTGGAGGACTGTATTCACTTTCACTTTGCAGCAATCTTGATATTTGTTTGGCTGCAGTTGTTTTAATGTTTAATAAAATCTTGCTTTTTATTGCTCTTTATCATATGGTGTCTTGTGCAGATTGTTTTGTTTCATCGTGGTTCTGTTTTGGTTTTACCGTCCACGTCTTATAACAGGCTTTATAAGAAAACACATATGTGCCCGTTATAAGCGGTGGGAACTGTACATATTAATCACCTTGTTATAGCTGTAGTAGCCCAAACACTGGGAAAAGTCCAGGTTGGAAGGATCACCAGGAATAGTGCTGCCAGCTCTGGCTGGATAAAACTTACATCCATGGTCTTTAGCTGACGAGTGGACTCCAATAAACCTTTGTGTTTCTCAGAGCCACATTAACATTCACGGGCAGTTTGAGGCCAGTTGTAACCTTGAAGTACTTGGCATAAAGTAGTTGCAGTCCCTTTTAGGATAGGTATCTTTCTTTCTGTTTCTCCCGCTCTCCAGTTCTTTGGGCTGTTATTTTTTAAATGCTCAATGCCAAGCCGCAGTGTTTGCCCATGCATTCAGGAGCAGCTGCTGTACTCAAAGAAGCCACGCGACCGGCATTGATAAGAAGCAGCTTTTCCAGCTTCACCCACTGACCCTGCAATATAGGGTGCTGATAAAGAACAACGCCACAGTTGCGGAGGAGGAGGCGGTCCGGTTCAGTCACTCCTTTCTCTGTCTGCCTTTCAACAGTAGTTAAAAACCAGAAAACCGTGCCAACAGAGAATGAGCTTGAAAGCTGCCCTTGTAGAGTGTTTAGACAAGGAATTATTAAGGCAGTGCACTGTAAGTCTTCCACCCAACGGTCATGCAGCGTGGTTAAAGGGCTGAAGAGCTCAGGCGTTCCTACTGGCTGTGCTCCCTGAGAAGAAAATGTGTGTGTGTGTAAGGGGAACCTGCGCGGGCAGAGCGATATCTATCGCTGCTCACTGAGTGTAACTCCCCTTTCAACTGTACTGCATTTGGAGCTGTCATAGACAGCTCAAGCAGGCGATGGAGAACTGCGGCCGTGCCTGCAAACACACTAACTGAATTGGAAGAGGGCTGCCACACCTCCAAAAACTTGGATGATGGCACTATGTTTCTTGCACATGTGTGCAAGCAAACATAATGAGGCAGCCATCTTTTTTCTTGAGAAATTATTATTTTGAAACTTTCATAAAATTCTTAAATGATAATGAAAATTGAAAATGTTACCACCACAATAAAGTGGAAGCCATCTGGCATCAATTAGGAAAAAAAAAAGGTGGGATCAAATTTTAGCCCATTGTCGTAGCACTGCTGCTTTAAAACATATTAAAAAAATTATTTTAAGTAAAACAATCCCATAAAAAATGTTTCACTTTACATGTAGTACATAAGAGCAGTGAGACATTTTATAAAGATAATAAGTCACTCAGGGGTGCATTAAAGGATTTACATGCACGTCCCTAGGGCATAAGAACACTTGACCTTCAACCTTGTGCCGTACTCTACTGATGCATGCATTAAAATCCTTTAATACATATCTTGTTGTGGCTTATTGCTTTTTCTCTGTTCCCCCTCAGCCGGAGAGCAGCTGCCTTCATAGCTGACACTAGTGTTGTTCCATGGTCAACAGGCTGGGTGGGGGGTGAGAGAATGCTGTAGGGCAGCCTGTACCCACCCTCCTCATTGCGAGCGGAACACCTAACCTCCACAGTGTGCCTGGCCCCCAACTAGCCTCAACATGGGATTCCATGGCTGGATTGCAAAGCTCAGTCTCTCATATGACAGCATGCCCTTATGCCACTGTGTCACTGGACTGGCTCAATACCACCATTTCTGAATGACATGAAGAGACATTAAAAACCTGTGTGAGAGTACCAGCACTTGTGGTAGGAATATTGGTGTTGCTAATGTTTTAAGTTAGATTATTGTAAGATGTTTTTAACATGCGCTGGCACGGTGGCGCTGAGGGTTGAGGCGCTGGACTCCACACTTCATGCCACGCTGACGATCCAGGGTCCAGAGTGACCTTAGGTGTTGGAGGGTTGGCCGGGGGGAGGAGCATTGAGCGGCCCTGGGACTGCTCTCCTCCGGGGAGGCTGGGGAGGCACAACCATGGTCATGCTGACTCCTGGTGGTGGCTGGAGGTTGGTGCAAGCCCCAGTGAGTTGGAGGGGTCAGCGCAGGTTGATATTGGGCATGCAGTGCACAGATGCATGCACTGCAGCATCACTGAAGTCCTTGCATGCCTGCACTGTGGAGAGAACCAGTAAAAATAGTCCCAATCGTCAACACTCATGATGGACAGCCCTGCAGCACTGCACTGGACACTCCCAGGGTGCTCCCTCTGACCCTGACTCCCAAAGGTCTTCCATGCTGTGGGGTGCATGACATGGCCTGAATGGGTGAGAATGCGGAGGTGAGATTGGACAGGGCATCCGGTTCAGGGCCGCTAGGCAGACCAGAAAGGGGAACCATTGTATCACCCCTGCTGAGGAGGTAAAGGCAGGAAAAATATGTAACAAAAAGTATTTTTTTCTTTCTATTTTGCTCCTCCACTGCCCCAGTCTGTCCTTTCTCTCAGAACCCCCAAGCACCATTGCATTCCACACATAAGGACTGAGAGTCTGCTCCTAGAGTGCACCACTCCATTGTTTCCAGAGCCCCAGTTAACCCCCAGGTGGACAAGGAAGGTTCCCCACTTACCTCCTTGAACTTCAGGAATGTGCACAGTGGAGTCTGCCCCAGTTCCTCTGTGGATGCGCAGTGCAGAGAGCTCATCACCAGGACCAGCTGGGGTGTTTTGCCTTGTTTCTGCTCCGACCCTCTGCTGACATCAGCGCTCAGGGAGGACCAGTGAGCAGAGGCGAACCTTCGCTCAGGTCTTTGCCAGCATCAGCTCCTCCCTTGTTCTCTGCTTCCCGACCACACCACCAATACCTGTGGTCACCCAGAAGATGGTAGTATCATGGCGGGGCTAGCACCCACCCCTCCCCAGAGATGGAGAGCAAAAAAAAAATGTTTTTAACAGCAGCTTTCAATTTTCCCTTCAACCCCTGGTTTTTAGAGAAGTGTGTGTTACAGATATGCACAATATCTTAGGATTGGTGTAAAGAGAAGACTAAGGACCATCTGATTGCATTTACGTAATTGCATAGTAATGGCCAGGGCTAGAGTCACTGTAGAGTAGAGAAACACAGGTGGTGTGAGAGGAGAAAAGTGAACAAACTTTTTATTTGTTCATGTTTAGTGGCTTTGCCCCCCACCACCACCACCTTTAGGCACAATCTAAGTGTGGATCCTCCAATATAATCAAATTAAAAGTAACATTTGGAGTTCAGTGCTCACACTGCTAAAAGTGCAAGCTTAGCCTGGACGACATAGCATGAGCAGAGCTCACTACTCCATTCAGGGGTACAGCCTATTCATATACAGTTTACGTGAGGGTCCTGAGCCCCCTACGTATGCAGTAAGACTAATGTAGCTGGAATCTCAGTGGCCCAACATGCAGTAATCTTTTACCAGAAGATGCCTTGTAATGAGAGACCCTCTAGAAAAGGTGCACGTTATCAGGTATGTTTTCTTTTGCTTAGTTTTCAGTTTCTTTATAATATGACAGAACAAATTCAATTTGGTTTTATACTACATGTTGCAGACATGCCACATCTCATTATACTTTACAAAGCAATGAGTTAGAAACTGGTCATGCAGGAAACGCACACAGGCATTTGAAGTCATTAAGTGCTCCACAACATCCTGACACTGATCTGCCCACCTGAACTTGTGTTATGATGAGTGTATGTGTTGGCCAGGACACTGGGTCAGTTCTTCACTCTTATTATAGAGACACGGTAGCACCCCTATAGTTAGGGTTGAGTAGGGAGTTCACTGTTAAACCCCTAGCTTTGCACTCATCCTTAATAGCTTCAGTAGTGTTTGATGAACTTAATTGAAATCTTGCATGTTTTTGTCTTGGAAGCAAGGTCAAAATCTGTGGAAAATTTTGTGACAGCAGCTTGTGCAGCATCTGAGATCCAGATATGTCATTTTCCTGCAGATGTCTAATTTGTTTCCTATACTTAACATGGGATTTGGGTTTGTTCTCACCTACAGCCTACACTGAATGGAATTTTTTCCAAAACGTTCAGGGTAGAAGCTTGCTATGCTAAAATAGTACCTTTGGAAGGTTTCATGAGAAAATATTAAAAGTTCCAGAGTTATAAGGATTTAAAGTTTTGATTTTTTCTGTTCTGAGCATGGTCAGGGTTTTTGGGATAACCAACTGATCTGACACCAAACTTTTGTGTGTAAGGCTATTTTTGTTTCTCACCTACTTCTGACATCAGAAAACATTTTTTTGTGCCGTGAGAGCTGCCGTCTTGTTTCTTTTCCCTCAGAATAAAAATATGGACAATATAACTCTGTTTTTTCCTCTCATGTATGTCATCACACACTTTGTATTTACTAATAATTGTACTGTATGATCCTCTGAACTATTTGCACTGTTCCTTCACTCTGTGACCTGTATGTGCACTTGTTCTCTACTCCAGTTTACTGTACATGTAACTAACTCAGGTCACCCCTGAAAAAGGTCCTTCGGGATCCAGCGGACCTACCCGGTTAGCAAAATTGAAATAAAAGAAACGGGTCACTTAATAATAGCTTAAATAGTGAAGTGGATGAATGGACTACAGTCAAAATGGGCCACAAAACTAAATTTAGAAGGAGAGAAATAGATCATAATATTAGTCTTTCAAATAGATTTGACACACTAATTAGATTAGACAAATCTGTCTCTGATATTGAAGGAGGACCGATGAAATTAGAAGTGTAAGAAGGTATGATACAAATATAAATTTAGATGAAAATGAACCTGTTGTAAGCGGTTTGTCAGTAACAGGCTGAAATTTTAATAATGTAAATCAAAGTGGAGTAGGATATGCTTTAGTTAGAGCAGAATCTGTTTTGGAAAATGAGGACACAACAAATGTGGTTGAAAACCCAGATAATGCAAGCAGACAATTTTTTGTATTGGGAGATTCAATTTTCAAATATGCTGATAAAATTGTAAGTAGATCGGAAAAGCATAATATTGCATGTTCTTCTTTTAGGGGAGCTGGAATTAAGGACATAGATAAAATGTGCCCTGATATTTTGTCAAACTCAGGACCAAATCCCTTTGTCATTCTGCATGTGGGTACGAATGATTTGAAGAAATTTAGTATTGATGAAATTAAGCAAGATTTTATAAATATTAGTAAAACACTGACAAAATTAAATTGTGAAATGTGGTTTTCTGAAATTCTCCAGTTCTAGGCGAATTATTACACAATGTGTAAGATTAAAGCCATAAATGAATGGCTAAGAAATGGACCCTAAAGAAGGTTATAAAACCATTCCGCATTGGGAAAATTTTGAAAATAATCTGTCACTGTTTAGTTGGGATGCTTTGCATCTAAGTCACCAGGGAACTTACAAATTGGGTAGGGTATATGAAAAAATTATTTTAGCAAATTTAAACTAATTGCAATGGGGGAAGAGGGTTCAAATATGAAGCAGTCATATGCCCCCAAATCAAATCATGCTCCAGATCCAAGGTATAGTGGTACAAGCAAGTTGAAAATTTGGCTGATTAATGCTAGAAGCTTAAATAATGATAAATTAAGTGAACTCAAAATTTGAGTGATACAACAGAAAGTGGATATTATGTGTGTAACGGAGACCTGGTGGAATGAAAAAAATAGCTGGTCAAACAACATACAAGGATTCCAGCTTTATAATGTAAACCGTGCAAATAAAAGAGGTGGAGGAGTATGCTGCTATGTGTTGAGAAAATATCAAGCCAGGAAATTATAGTAAATAAGCATATGGATAATGTACCTGAAGTATTATGGTTAAGTTTAGCTTTTTTTCATACTACAAAAATAAATATAGGGGTGTGTTATAGACCACCTAATAGTAATAACTGTTTAAATAATAATTTCTTGGATGAGATCAATAAGATATCCACTTTAGTTGATTTTGTAATTTTGAGGAGACTTTAACACAGGTATTTCATGGGTAACTCTAGAAGGAGTACAGTATTTGAAAAAGCTTTACTTGATACTATAACCACACAAGGATATTACCAACTAGTTGAAGCACCAACTAGAGGATTAAATATATTGATCTGGTTATTACAAACTCTAGAGCTAGGATTTGTAATATTGATATCCTTCCACATTTAGGTAATAGTGATCATAATATAGTGGAATGTACTATACATGTTGAAAATTTCAAATTAGAAATGGTGCTGTAGCCTTTGATTATAAAAAACTGATTGGAGTAATATAAAAAATGTTTTTGCTGAACTAGATTGGGGGAAGCCTTTTGTAAATTAAGAGTAAACTCTATGTGGGAGGATTTAAAACATAAACTGAAAATGATTATAACAAAATTGGTTCCTACACGTAGAACATATAATAGTAAGGGATATATTCCTCACTGGTTCACTAAAAACATAAAAAAACAAATTAGGAAGAAAAATAAAGCTTTTAAAAAATATAAAACTTGTCCTACTGATATATATCTCAATAAATACAAAAACCAGCAACGTCTGCTTAAATCTATAATAAAGAAAGGTAAAATAAATTTTGAAAACAAATTAGCTATGAACAAAAATATAAAAGCTTTTTTTGGATATATTAATAATAACAAACAACAAAATAAAAGGATTTCCTTTGTTAGAGTAAATGGAAAAAATATAAAAAATAGTAAAGAACTAGCAATAGATTCAATGAGTATTTTGTTACTACGTATCAGGTTCCTAATGTTAAAATAAAATAACACAAATGTAGAAATCTTTATCCTGTCTATATTTGCAAAGAATCAGTGATATCTGAATTGTCAAGACAAAGCCATCTTCCTCCTCAGGATCTGATAATATCGATTCTATTGTTTGGAAGAACCTAGCAGACGTACTAGCAGAGCCTTTGACATTAATATTCAATAAATTATTACTGGTGAAATTCCCTTGATTGGAAAAAGCTATAGTTGTACCCATTTTAAAAAGGAGATAAAGCATGTCTATCCAACTATAGGCCCATTAGTTGGCGCCAGTTTGTTGTAAAGTTTTAGAGATTGATAAAGATCAGTATTGAAAAAGATATGCAAAGATTGAATTTAGAAGATATTTCTCAGCACGGTTTTAAGAAAGGACTCTCATGCAACACAAACTTACTGGCCTTTATAACTTCATTAGTGTAAATCTGGATAATGGCAAACCTATGGATGTTATTTATCTGGATCTTGGAAATACTTTTGATACTGTACCTCATCATAAGTTAATAAATAAATTGATTAAACTTGGTATAAATAAAACTATAATAAAGTGGATTGGAAACTGGCTGTTGGACAGAGTACAGAGGTGCGTATAAATGGTGTACTGTCGGAGGTGGGTGGAGTGGTAGTGGGTGCCCCAGGCTCTGTGTTGGGACCATTGTTGTTTGGGTTATACATCAGTGACATGAATGTTGGTGTTAAATCTCGTTTAACAAAATTTGCTGTTGATACTAAAATAGGTGGGGTAGTAAAAACTATTGGGGATTTTGAAGAACTAACAAATAGCTTGAGATTAGTAGAAGAATGGGGTATTATAAATGATATGAAATTTAATGAACAAAAGTGCTCTGTGATTCATTTTGGAAAAAATAACCCATGGTTTTCATACTATTTAAATAATAAGAAGTTAAAAAGCAGTAAGTTGGAAAAAGATTTAGGTGTTTGGATTGATCCAAAATTGTCTTTTAACATTCACATAGCCAAAATGATAGGTAAATGTAATGGTATTATATATTCAATAAAAAGAGGATTCATTTCAAGAAATAAGGAGTGTTTACTCAAACTTTATAAAGCATATGTTCTCCCTATATAAGATTATGGCTCTCCTATATGGAACCCATATTTAAAGAAAGATATACACAGAGTTGAAAGAGTCAAGAGACGGTTAACTAAATCCATAAAAGGCTTGCAAAATATGGCCTATGGGGATAGATTGGTGGTGCTGAACTTGTATCCGTTGGAGCTTAGGTGAATTAGAGGTGATTTATTATTTTTGTATCACATCTTGGATGATGTATCATTAATGGAGCAGTGCAGCATTGTTAGGACCCTAAAACTTTTAATTCAAGATCTCACGATAAGCAAATTTGGTAAATATTTCTAAAGAATAGACATTTAAATTTTTTGTTTCTAGAGTTCCTCTGTATGGAATGCTCTTCCCAAATGAGTAGTAGAAGCAGTTACCTTTAACACCTTCAAAAGTGAGTTGGACTCATATTTGCTTATAAATGGTAAAAAATACATTATGAAATAAACCCACTAGGAGTGGGAGACAATTAAATGGGCCACAGCCTACTTTGTCTAAACTTACCAAGTTACCAAGTTAAATAAATAATACATAAAATGATGTAATTAAAAAAAAAACACCTGAGCCTAGCTAAACGGGACTTGTTTAGCCAGATTCTGATGTTTGGTGTTTAAAATAATGGCCAGAAATACATTTTATGGGCACCCCAAAATCCATGGTGCCCAGCTTAGTGAGAGAAGCCATTCAGCCATGTTCTGTATAAGAACAGCAGGACTTTTCTTGAATTCTGCAGCCGCAGCTGGAGTCCTGCTGCAGGTTGCAATGAGAGGAATGAGCAGCTGATACCTTTTTCTGTCTGTCTGCTGAAATGAGTCGCCAATTCCCTGTTCTGTCTGTCTATTTCTATCTATCTATCCATCTATCCTTGTTTCATTTTTTCATTAAGCGGACCGGAGAGCCCACCCCAATACCATTTCTTTCTCCCCCCTCCCCTTCAGGTGGCCTGCCCTTCACAATGTTTATTATAACTGTTTGCTTAGGCTGCTGGAATATTTTGAACATACAGGTTTTTAGGACAAGATATCCTGTCAGTGGCAGCCTACGTGGACTGGGGTGCCCACCCTGTACCACTTCTGTGGATCCTCCCTTCCAGGTTGTCCTCCCCATTTGCTCAACACAACAGAGTGTCAGCTGAAACAAAGAAACCCACTCCTCGATGTTTTTGTTGTTGTTGTTGACCTGCAATAAAGAAAAGTCCTTGCTGATATGACCCCCACCCCAGCCTCCTACTAGCACCCAGTATCCTACACCCCACACACCCTCACTCATCTGAACATGTCCACTCTATGATCGAAGACACATCTTGCTGCTGGAACCACCAAATGCAATATGAAAAACTAAGGTATTTGCAGGTCAATGTATTTCATGGGGTTTTTGAATTTTGATGTATAACTTTGTAATTTTTGCGTATTTTGACCCCACATTTTCATCATGGCCTTTTTGGGACCCCACCTCATGACCAATGGTGGTGGAATTATGCAAATCAGGCCCGAAAGTCAATTTCGTGATCTTTGGTGAAATCATCTTTCAGACAGGATTTGACAATTTTCACCACCTTTGTTTGTAAGGTGGAGGGTCATAAGAAGGCTATGTTGGAAATGTGGGGTCAGAATATGCAAAATTGTAAAGTTATGTGCATATGTTGAAATGTTTCCATGATCACTTGTACCTTTAGTCATTTTGAATATTTTAACCCCAAATTTTCAACATAGCCATTTTTTCATACCACATTACAAATGTAATAGCTGCAATTTTTCAATTTCTGACCAAAATGTGTTTTACACCTGTTGCATGGAATGATGTTTCAGTGGCACAGAATGACGTTTCAACTGTGATTTGAAAATTTGCACCTGCTGGGTTCATGGCGTGGGGTAATAAGAAGGCTGTGCTGAAAATCTGGTGTACAAATATGGTAAACTGCCCAGATTATGAGAGAACATTGCAATATTTCAACGTTCACTCATAACTTCACTAATTTTCAATATTTTGACTGCAAACTTTCAACATAGCCATTTTCAACATCACCTAATAAATGTGATGTGTCATTTGTTAAATCCTGGACAACATGTCTTTTTGCACTTGTGGTGTAAAATTACATTTCCTCCACTATACTATAAAGGGTACATGTCATGTCTATAAGGTGAATCACAAAACTAGTATCTTAAAAAGCTGGAGGTCAAAATAAAACATACATATATACCTCTATAGTTGGGGTTGAGTAGGCAATTTAATGTTAACCTCACAATTTTGCACATTAATAACTCTGCAACTGTTTAATGGATTTGCATGAAATTCGGAATATGCAGTCGCAGGTGGTAGATCTCTTGATATGCTAATTTGTGTTATGATCGGTTGTGGTTGTTTTGTGCAGCAAAGCACCAAAAAACATTTTTCTTTTTTTTGCAAATATCAGGGTAATTTTTCAACATTGCACTGCGCCCACACAGTTTGGAATTTTGGCCTGAAAATTTCAAGCTAGAAAGAAGTTATCCTAAGGAACAATCCAGCATTGGTTTGGTGAAAATATTAATCCATTCCAAAGTTATTAAATTTTGAAATCTCAGGTTCTGAGCATGCTCAGTTCAGTTTTTGGATAGATGCACAGTTTCACTGAATAATCCCTGGTTGTGAGCAGGTCATGAACAGGGATTGCAAAAAGGATTTGGAAAGCTTATCAAATCCCTGTTTGTGAACCTAATTGATTTTGTTAGGCTGCAATTTGTTTTCTCACTTAGCCAGGGGAGAAAACAAAAGTATCTAGTATTTCACCATCTGATGTCTCTGAAAAACAGTTCCCAACATCTTTCATTTCGATGCAGGATCCTGCATCAAAACTGCCCTGGGTTTTTTTGCCGACAGCCAGGTGCCCAATCCCCAAGTTGGCATGTATCCTCCTCATTATTGTGGCACACTGAGAGCCCACCCCTTCTGCCGAAATGTGCTTATATTAAAAAAATAAACCTGTGAAAAAAGAAAACCTTCCCCTGATGTCTTTTCTTCTATGCAGAATTCTGCGTCTAAATTTTCAATGCAGGATTCTCCATCAAACTAGTTTGCCTTCCCTATGGTCTTTTTGCTGACATTGGGGTGCCCAATCCCCATGTAGGCATGTATTCCCCCTCCTACTAATGTGGCACACTAGGAATCCACCCTAGTGTGCCAAAATAATTTTTACTTTAAATAAATTTTTTTGATGATGCCCACTCCAAGTGTCTGATGCCCCCCCCCGTCCCTATATGCCTATTGCCGATATTGGGTTGCCCAATCCCTGTGTCAGCATGTATCTTCCACCACCACTATTGTGGCAAACTGGGAACCACCCCAGTGTGCCCAAATATATATTTTCTTGTTCACTCTGTAAAATAAAGAAAATTCGTCCCTCAACATTTTATTTACCCGTAAAAGAAAATGGTCCCTTGTCATTGCCTAGTCCCTCCCCATCCCCACCCTCACACTGAGCACCCATCTCCCTGCAACCCCTACCCCATTCTTGCTCCGGAGGTTGGCACTGTCATCTTCTCTGGAGTGGGACAGATCCGCACTCTTCAAAGTCAAACCGCAAACTGAAGAATCAAAGGTAAGCACTGTATAATTCAGTCAATGGGGTTTTGACTTATATTGATATCTCAACCACTTTTAGGAATTTTGGCCCCAATTCTTCAACATGGGGTTCTTGAGACCCCACCTCATGAACACTGACACTGTCATTTCGTTACTCTGTTTCAAAAGGTGATTTTGCGATCACTGTGTGGAATCACCTTTCAGGACCAATTAATGAAATGACAGTGGCATATTTGGTGAAACAATTCAAAAAAATGACTACGTTAGAAGTGTGCATTGTGCAGTTTCTATGACGCTCATAACTTACCAATTTTATTATTTTCACTCCAGATTTTCAACATTGCCATTTTTCACACCTCCTTATTAGCAGCACAGCTGTCATTTTTACATCCTGCCTGAAATGTGTTTTCACACCTGTGGGCGCGCAGGTGGCTGCATGCGCGGAATCAGCACTGGGACGGATTAACAAAATCACAGTGCCACTGTTCATGAGGGGAGGTTCAAAAAAGCCTATGTTGAAAATTTGGTGAAGAAATTTCAAAAAAAATGACCACGTTACGAACATGTGTTGTGCAGTTTCCATGTATGCTCATAGCTTCACCAGTTTTTCATATTTTCACTCCAGATTTTCAGCATTACCATTTTCCACACCACCTCATCAATACTACAGCTGTAATTTTTTAAATTCTGCCAAAAATGTGTTTCCGTACCTGTGGTACAAAACGGCATTACAGTTGCGCAGAATTATATTTCAACAGGGTTTTGAACATTTTCTGTACTGGGTACATGTGATGAGGTGATAAGAAGGTTATATTGAACATTTAGGGTGAAAATTATTTAAGATGGCACAGTTATGACTATTTGTTGCAATTTCGCTATGCCTGCTTGTAATGCAATGTGTGGAAGCGCAAGGGCCAGTGACCCCTGTTTTTCCACAGCTAGATATGTATGTGCATCTGTGGAGGGAGGGAGCACAGGGTCCTTGGGACCCTGCACTCCCACCGTGACATATGGCTACTGTTGTACTATCTGGATTGAGGGATGGGAGTGCAGGGTCTGACCATGACATATGGATACTGTTGTACTGTCTGATGGAGGGATGGGAGCACAGGGTCCAAAGAACCCTGCGCTTCCACTGTAACATATGGATACTGTTATATTATCTGGATAGAGGGATGGGCCCTTCGCTCCCACAGTAAAATGAGGATACGATTATGCTACCTCAAAAAGTAAGGAAATTAGTTGCAAAAAACTTTGTTAATGCATCAGTTAGGGTTGAAGCAACAAAAGTGGGGAAATTAGATGTTAGGGGTGAGCCCTAGCACCTATCAACCCCACCAGCCCACCCCACCCACCCTCCACAGACCAACAGGCATCAGGGTGTGCTTGTGGGGTCGTCAGACTCTCACCCCTTCCATGTGTAGAAATTTGACATGTTACAGTATGGCGAATGGGGTGAGAGATGAAGCTCAGGCCAGGCACACCATGCTCAGCTTGATCTGGAAAACGAGAGTAGGGTGGGCTAAGTAAGTCTGGATGGGGGATGTTAGGGCTGTACCCTAGCATCTCATTTCCCTACTTTTGTCGCCTCAACCTAACTGATGCATTAACAAAGTTTTGTAATATATATATATATATATATATATATATATATATATGTTTGTTAACAAACCTTGTGTGTAGTGCCATTGTTGATCCCGATGGGTACACTTTGTGATCTCGTGCTGGTGAGCTGAGTATGGCAGTGAGCTCAGTGACCCAGCTGGATGGTGTGAGGCTGGGAGATGGCACTGTTATGTGACACCCACCCGCCAGCCCAGAGAATGAAAGGTGCAGGGTTGTCCGCATGTGACGGGTACCATATAATGAAGACAACTGTCCTCTTGGCATGAGGGCCCTGCAGCTCTCCACCTATGGGTGGCATAGGACCCTGTACAGTGGCTGACAAATGCACTCTTTGCCCTGTGCATCTGTATCTGCAGCCAATAGAAGCTCAAGGATCACAGGGCCTTGCGCTTCCACAGTCCTGAGACAGCCCCAGTAATTCTTCACATCTGTTGCTGCACCAAATGCAGGACCCACAAGATCCCTGTACATCTGTAGGTGGATGGACTCATCCCTTGGTGTAGGGTATCTGCATCTGTTCATGCAATGAGGATACATTTTCACTGTCTCAAAAAGAAAGGAAATTCTTTACAAAAAAACTTCATTAACACACCAGTTAGGGTAACTTAACGCCACAAAAGTAGGGAAATGACGTTAGGATTTCCAACCCTAACTCCCCCCTCCTCAAGAAGGAAAAGAAAAAACTATTAGGGTTTTGGGTCTCTGTAGTCCTGGTGAATCAGTGCTGGGGTCTTCCTTGGGGTTGTCAACTCTAAAGTCCCCCCCTTACCTGAGCAAACAACATCACACATGATCTTCTTCACCGAGAGCCCACAGGGCCCTGCGTGAAGAAAGCTATAACAAATTGTGTTGGCAACATGTGGCGAGACATACTTATTTACCTTTGAACAATGTATCACTATGAGACACTGGCTTGGAGCTGTTCCTTGTGCTTCAGACTGCAGGCTACAGGCTGGGGGAAGGGAGGAGTACTACAATTGACAACCCCAAGGAAGACCCCACCACTGATTCGCCAAGACTCTGAAGATCCAAAACCCTAATGTTTTTTGTTTTGCTGCATGGGAAGTGAGGTGGGGAGTTAGGGTTGGAAACCCTAATGTCACATTTGCCACAGAGGGTTGCAGGGACACTTGGGTGGACAGTGTTTGTATGCAAGGGACAGGCTGCATATAAATGACAATGGGGCTCGTCATCTAAGGGGAAAATTGCAGGGTTACCTAGATAGAATACTAGAGGAGCAGGAGTTAAACTAGGAAAGGGTGGAGAACCTGGGTGCAGCTCAGTGCTAATGGGAGAAGGAGCTGGCCAAGGGTACTCTCCCCTCAAAGGAACAGGAGATATCGATGGGGGTGAAGGCAGAGGAGGAAGCTGTTGGAAGGGCTTACTAATGAATGCCAGGAGTCTAAGGAAGAAGTTGGGAGAGCTACAGGCAGGGATGGCGGAAGATGACCTGGACCTAGTGGCGGTTACAGAAAGCTGGTGGAACAAACAATACAACTGGGAGGTGGAGGTACCTGGGTATGTGCTCTATAGGAGGGATATGGCAGGGAAAAGGGGGGAGCGGTGGCCCTTTTTGTTAAGGAAGGAATTGGGGGTGACAGGGTGCAGGGGGATGGTCCAGTAGAAACCCTATAGGTCACTTTAATTAAGGATGGGGGCAGGCAGTGAAGGTAGGGGTGGTCTATAGACCACCAGATTTGGGGAAGGAGGTGGACCAGCTGTTGGGAAAGGAGATTCAGGAAATGTCCGGCAAGGGGAAAGTCATAGTAGTAGGTGATCTAAATCTACCGGACATAGATTGGGACACCCCTGCTGCATCCACTGCAAGGAGCAGGGAGGTGCTCAAAGCTCTACAGGAAGTGTTCCTCACACAACTGATAAGGGAACCAGCCAGGGGGAGGACCTTACTTGAGCTAATCTTAACAAATAGGGACAGTGTCGAAGGGGTAGAGATTGGTGAACACTTGGGCAACAGTGATCATAGGACAGTAAAATTTAAAATCAGGAAGGATCAGGATAGTAGCAGGTCCAGCACTAAGGTGCTGGACTTTAAGAGAGGTGGATTTTAGGAGGATGAGGGCTGTGATCCAGGAAGAGCTATCAGGGAAGCTAGAGCTGGAGGATGTGGAGGGATTATGGGGAGAAATCAAGAGAGGGATACTGAGGGAAAAACGGAACTGTGCTTTAAGAGGGTGAACAAAAGAAAGAGGGGTAGGAAACCATTTTGGTTCACATCAGAGGTGAGAAATGCTGTGAGGGAGAAAAGGAGTGTTCAAAAATATAAAACATCACAGAGAGAGGTAGACAAGGAGGTATACAAGGAGAAACAAAGGGAAGCAGGAAAGATGATCAGATGGGCCAAAGCAGAGACGGAGGCGCACATAGCAGGGGAGGTAAAATGAGGGGACAAGAGGTTCTTCAGATATGTGAGCAACAGAAGAAAAAGGAGGTGAGGCATTACGAAGCTCAGGGGGGAGGGGGGGCGCTAGTGGAGAGAGATATGGAAATGGCTGAGGTCCTGAATAAATACTTCGCATTGGTCTTTACAGTGGAGGAGGGGATAGGGACGCTGGTAGAGGGCAGTGGAAGGGTGGATAGAGAGATGGACTCAAGTCCCTACATGGAGGCTAGGGTACTGGAAGAGTTAAGTAAGCTGCGGACAGATAAGGTGATGGGTCCAGACAGGATCCATCCGAAGGTACTCAGGGAGCTAAAACAGAAATTGGCAACACCGCTCACGAGGTTATTTAACCTGTCACTGAGCAAGGGAAGGGTCCCTGAGGACTAGAAAAGGGCAGAGGTTGTACCCCTGCATAAGGGAGGAGAAAGGGAGGAGCTGGGAAACTACCACCCGGCTAGCCTTATCTCTGTGGTTGGTAAATTAATGGAGGCACTTATTAAGGAAAGGCTGAGAAAGTATCTGGAAGGGAAGGCCTCCTAAATGACAGTCAACACAGATTCACGGGGGTAGGTTATGCCAGACCAACCTGATTGAATTCTTTGACAGAGTGATGGAGATTTGGGACCGGGGTGGTTGATATGGCCTACCTGGACTTCAGGAAGAGTTCAACACCCACCCCAACAGGAGACTGATAGGCAAGGTAGACAGCCTGGGATTAGGGATCAAGCTCTTGAATTGGGTGGAGCATTGGCTAAAGGGAAGGACTCAGAGGCAGGTGGTAAATGGAGTGCATTCAAGGGAGGGAGGTTGATGAGTGGGGTCCTCCAAGGGTCTGTCTTGAGTCCCATTCTTTTAACAGATACATTGGGGACATCACGGAGGGTCTAAGAGGGAAGGTATGTCTGTTTGCAGATTACATGAAAAGATGTAGCAGGAAAGTGGATACAGTGGGGGAGTGAAGGATATGAGGGAGAACCTGACTTGGCTGGAGGAGTAAGTTGAACCAATGGCAGCTGTAATTCAACACCAAAGTGCAAGATTATGCATAGGCATAATACAACCCAAAAGCAACATATCGACTTGTGGGGAGGAATTGGATGTAACAGTACAGGAAAGGAACCTGGGGATCACTATCTCGACAGTCTGAAGGTCCAGAGTCAGTGCAACAAAGCTGTGGGGTCAGCATCCAGAATGCTGGCATGCTTAGGAAGAGTTCACAAGCAGGAGGAGAAAGGTGATCCTGCCACTTTACAAAACCATGATCAGGCCACACTTGGAATATGGGGTCCAGTTCTGGAGACCATACCTGCAGGGGGACAAGGACAGGCTGGAAAGGGCCCAGAGGAGGGCAGCCAAAATGGTAAGGGGGTTACAAGGCATATCATATGAGGAAAGATTGGGAGAGCTGGGTTTGTACATGCTGGAGGAGAGGAGGGAGATGGGGATATGGTTAAATCATTCAAATATTTGAAGGGCATAAACAGGGTGAGGGTTGACAGCATCTTTAGAGGGAGTAAGAACACTCACACCAGGGGGCATTCATACAAACTGGAGGGGCAGGTTGAGGGGACATCAGGGGAGGTTCTTTACTGAGAGGGTAGTGCAGTCATGGAATGGATTGCCAGAGTGGATGGTAGGGGTAGATACAGTGGAGGAATTCAAAAAAGTCTGGGATAAGCACATGGGCCTTACTGCCAGGGGGGGCAGGCAGGTGGGGGGGGCTTCCTAAAATGGGGGGGGGTTACAGGCAGACTGGATGGGCCATGATGTCTGTTTCTGCCATCAGAATTCTATGATGTCCCTACTTTTCTGGCATTAAATTACCCTAACTGGTGCCTTAACAAACACTTTTTGCAAAGAATATATGTTTATATGTCCAGTTACTGTGTCTCTTATGTTTATAAGCCTGCCTTCTTGATTTCTTTGGTTGCGAGAACTGTAAAGCAAAGGTGAGCAGTTCTGACACACAGAGGATTGATAAGTCATGTGAGACACATGAACTGTACATATAAACATATTATAAATTAATGTTAAAGACATTTGTTTAAAAATTAACTTGAATTTACAATCAAAATGTTTTATTTTGCCTAATATTAGGGAATGCCCTTTGTGGGAACTGGGCTGTGCTGACTGAACTTAGAACTTCATAATTTTTAAAACTATGTGCATGAGACACCCTGTTATGGTTAAAAGAATACCAGGAGTGTTTAGAAATAAAACAGTCTGATTGGCTAAGAATAATGTCATGGTTTATTATCCGGAATAAAAGCATGTGATCATTGAAGAGATGCTGAAGTCACCAGCAAAAAAGCTAACTGTGCTTGCATCCTGAGGGTTCCATTACAAAACATTCAGTTGAAGATGTTTGATTTTCTAGAATTCTGTTCTTTATTATTAAGGACATCTACATGAAGACTAGATCTTTGTCCCGTACAGTTCTTGTGCAGTTGAGGCTTAGGCTGCAACTAAAACCATAATGCCCTGCTTGTCACATGACAGCTCTGTGGCTGTGGACATGACAGCAGTGTGACAGGCAGGGCATATAACTTCAGTGCTAGACTAGGACTCAGCAGTAGAGGAACTGTGGGACAACTCTCATGTTTTCATGTAAATATATTTAATAACAAAAAATTACACACGAGTTCTACTGGCGTCAATGGCGATTAATGTTTTGCTGCTGGCAAGCTAATGTTTTCTGCTGCTAGCAAGCACTTCTTTTGACTTCCACCTGGACATTACTAGACAGGAAGAAGGGAGGATCTTGGTTTAATGTCTTATCTGAAAGACAATACACCCAGCAGTGCCTTTCAAAAGCATATCTTGCCTACTGACTTCACAATGGCTAGGTTTGTGACATCACAGTCTATTGTCATGTGAAGCACTAGTAAAGAAAACTGGGCATATTGCCACAGAGTGTCCCAAAATGGACGAGCAAACATCACGAGGTGGTGATAGGAAAGAATTGGGTTGTTTATGTGTCCCTGGAAGCATGCCTGTGAACATGAGGTAACACATGCACCCAGTTATGGTGAATGGTGTACAGATGCAAGGGTTAAGGGACACAGGGGCATCCCTGATATTGGTAAAAGGGGATCTAGTGGAGCCAGGTCAGCTTATACCCAATAAATACATCACTGTACAGGACTTTACTGGTGAAAAGAAAACATTGCCCCTCTCTAGTATTCTCCTAGACTGGGGTGAAATAGGGGGAACTGTGCAACAGGTGGCTGTAGCCAAAACCTTAGCAGTGGATGTGATCCTGGGCAACAATCTCAAACAAGAGATGGTGTGTGCAGTTACCCGTAGCCAAGTGGCAAGGAAAAATTGTAGTTCCCTGAACCCCACAAAAGCCATTGTGAACACCACTGAGAGTCTGGTTCCTCGGCCTGTGTCTCCTGATATGGAGACTAATGAAAAGGGGGTAGAAATTTCCCCAGTAGCAGTTAACCACACAGCTCCAGAGGGTTACTCTGAAGAGGGAGGGGTGACCCATTGTCAGAGGGTTGGGATTGACAATGATCCTGAGTGCCCTGACGCTAGTGTTAGGAACCCTAGTTTAGCAACTGAAGGGGATCTGTCCCTTGCTTTGGGAATGTGTGAGGGGTTTGCAGGTGCTCAGAGAAGTGACCCTAGTCTAGAGAAGCTGAGGGCTTGGGCAGACTCTGACGGAGCACAGAGAGGTGACAGCAGACATAAGGTTTATTGGGAAAATGGACTTATGTATACTCAGGCTGTGCAGACAGAGGGAGGGGTGATAGGCAGGCAGCCTGTCGTTCCCCAGGGGTATCGTGAGCAGTTGCTCAATATCGCACATGATATTCCCTTGTCTGGTCATCTAGGAATCATGCACACTATGCAGCAGTTGGTCCAGAATTTCTATTGGCCTAACTTCACCCAGCAGGTGAAGGAGTATTTCAGGTCTTGTCACCGGTGTCAAGAAATAGGGAAGGCGGGCAAGAAAACTCAAGTCGCCCTGATTCTATTGCCCATAGTGGAGGAGCCATTCCAGAGGCTGGGAATGGATATTGTGGAGCCTTTAAATACCCCCAGCTCCTCATTGAAGAGATTCATCATGACTGTGGTGGATTATGCCGCCCAGTACCCGGAGGCAGTCACCCTATCCTCACTGAGGACAGACAAAGTGGCAGATGCCTTACTTGGGATTTTCTCCTGTGTTGGGTTTCCGAGGAGGTTATCACTGATCGGGGAGTTCCTTCCGTGTCGGACCTGATGAAATGTTTATGGGAGAAGTGTGGGTGGTGCAGAGATGCATGACACTGTATCACCCACAAGCCAATGGGCTTGTGGAAAGAGTCAATAGTACCCTGAAGTCAATGCTGTGGTCGTTTGCTGAACAGATTGTAAGGGTCTGGGAGAAATACCTTTCCCACCTGTTGTTTGCATACAGGAGGTGCCCCAAGTCGTCAAGTTTTCCCCATTTGAATTCTATATGAGCGCTGGGTACATGGGCCCTAGAATTGATCCGGGAGGACTGGGAAGGCAAGCACACCACCCAGGGAACTCCCATAGTGGATTATGTCCTTAAGTTTAGGGAAATGCTGAAGGAGCTTATGGGGACAGCCCAGAGCAACCTGGCAGCTGCCCAACAGAAACAAAAGTGTGAGTACGACTGCAGAGCCAGAGCTCACTTCGTACATGATGGGTCAGGAAGTCATGGTCCTTAATCCGGTCTGAAAGACAAGCTGCAGGTTGAGTGGGCAAGACTGTACAAAGTGGTTAGGAAGGTAAATGACATGAACTATATTGTAGAGTTACCTGACTGAAGACAGACAGAAAAGGATGTACCATGTCAACATGATGAAGCCATATGCAAATAGGGCTGACATGGTGTTGCAGTGTGTAGTCCTGGGGAGGCTGACGGATGAAGGAGACCCTTCTGGACTTGCTGGAAGAAAGCAAGCAGAAGTCCTCTGTGGAGGCAGTAAATTGTCTCTCCAGCTGGCCCCGGACCAGATCCAGGAAGTAAAGGAGGTTTTAGCAGACAGCCCCATTGTTTAGCGCCAAGCCTGGACTAACCCCCTAGAGACACATGATGTGGAGACAGGACACAGACGCCCATACGGTGGACAGAATATCGGTTTCAGAGGCTGTCCAAAGGACATTAGGAGGAAGTGGAAAAGATGCTGGATTTAGGGGTAATCCAGAGATCTCACAGCCCCTGGCCTCACCCGTAGTCCTTGTGCCTAGCCAGATGGCTCTACTCATTTCTGTGTGGACTGTCATGGTCTGAATGCAGTCACAAGTCAGACTGCCAGATGCCCCGAACGGACGAACTCCTGGACAAGTTGGGAGGGGCGACCTACCTTATGACGATTGACCTGACCAAAGGGTATAGGCAGGTAGAGTTGACAGACAGAGCTAGGGAGAGGTCGGCCTTCATCACTCCGATAGGCTTATTTGAACTCAAAGTAATGCCTTTCAGAATGAAGAACGCCCTGGCCACTTTCCAAAGGTTGGTGAACCAGGTGTTAAATGGTGCTGAGAAGTATGCCGTGGCATACCTGGAAGACATTGCCATCTTTGGTACCAGCTGGGAGGAACACCTGTCACATCTCAGGGAAGTGCTAGGCAATATGCAGAGGACCTGGCTCACTGTCAAAGCCAGAAAGTGCCAGGTGGCCATGGGAGAAGTAGCATACCTCAGGCATGTGGTAGGCTTGGGACAGCTCCATCCTAACCAAATAAAGATAGAGGTAATCCAGGCATGGCCCAGTCCAGAAACACAGAAGCAGGTCAGGAGTTTTCTTGGGACAGCAGGGTACTATAGAAAATTTGTACCCAATTACAATGCCCTAGCTGCTCCCCTATCTGACCTGGTAAAGAAAAGGATGCCAAAGAAAATTACCTGGTGATCAGCCTGTGAAGAAGTCTTAACCAGACTGAAGGAGACACTGTGCAGTGCTCCTGTTTTGACAAGTCCTGACTATAGCAAACCCTTTATAGTTCAGACGGATGCCTCACACATGGGTATTGGGGCAGTACTGAGTCAGACATCCAACCAAGGGAGAGATCACCCGATAGCATATCTGAGTAAAAAGGTACTCCCCAGGGAGCAGTCATACTCCACTGTGGAATAGGAGTGTCTTGCCATAGTGTGGACCCTAAAGAAGTTGGAGCCATACTGGTATGGGCAGCATCTTGTGATACAGACTGGCCACAACCCCCTGGTTTGGCTGATGCAAATGGGAAAGATGAATGGTAGATTGCTAAGGTGGAGTCTTGCTTTGCAAGGGTATGATATGACAATATTACATAGGGCTGGAGCAAAAAATCAGAACTCATATGGGCTGTCTCGCATCTATGAGGAGTGAACTGATTTGGGAAGCTTATCCCATGCAGGGATAGAGCCCCCAAATTCAGTCTAGGTAGGAGGATTGTGATGCTTGGACAGCTGGTTCTGATCACTGTATGATTTTGTAATATAAAATGTAGACGATTGTCTGTCATGAGGAATCCTGGGCCTGGGATGACAACCCCCAAGGTTCAACTAAAGCTGTTATCCTAAAAGCCAGGAGATAATTACAGGCTAGAAGAGACCTAAATTAGGATCTCCTGTTTATCTAGCAATTGTAGCTTGCCAGCTGCTAGGATGGGAAATCATAAACTTTATAACATTTAGAGGAAGAGAGCAGGTTATGATGCTTTAGTGCAGAAGTCATTAAAGATTCTTTGATGTGTCCTGGGAAGAAGAGCTACTTGAGATCAAAGAGGGATGCTATTTAAAGAGTGTCATAATTTGTGAAATGAGTTTTGCTGAAATGTCAATTAATTTACATCCTGACTGATAAGACATCCTGGGTGTATCATTTTTATATTCTAGTGGAGGAGCTAGGTGACCTCGTGCAAAGAGGTTAGCAAAGCCAGTTTTAAAACAGTATTCTGTTTTCCACTAACACCTACGTTTGGACTCTGAAAAAGAAACATCTACAGCACTATAAGAAGATAAGAATACATTAGGTAGACAGGTCTAAGTGTATTATTAGTAGGAATTTGCACTTTTAAACCTTATTGTTTTAAAAGATTTTATGTTTTGTGATATATGGTTCTGTGTTTTACAATTTTACATTTTATCTATTTTAAATAAACCTCTATTTTAGAGACTACCTGGTGTGCCCTTGAAATTCTTTCTTTGACAAGGGAAGCATATATGGTTAAAGCTGACACTGTACAAAGCTTACTGGTTTTACCAAACTGGGAAAAGGTAAGAGTTTATTCTGAGGTCTTTCATAGAGTTTTAAGGGTTCATTTTGCACCTGATTAGGTGCCCATAGGCAAAAGATATCTGCCCCCAAGGCAGAATTATCTCAGCCTGTACATTAGATAGCTAACAAGGTTTACAGTTTGAATCCTCAGAACTTGAGACCAAAGTTCGATTCAAACCCACAAAGCAGACCCTGTTTCTGTTTCCTGCTCACAATACCGTGTTCGGGAGGTTGGCACTGTGGGAGCAGAGGGCCTGACCTGCTGAGTGGGTTTGTGACAGGCCCAACATTATTTAAATTATCCTTGGTGGTCCAGGGACCAGTAATTTTACAGTAGCCATGGTGGGAAAGTGGGCTATTTTCCCTGGTGGCCAGTAGCAAACCATATGTTTTTGAAAATAACTCTTTTCCTTGGATCTGTTGGGTGGAGTCCTGAGCCCCAACATTGTGTTCCCAGGCATGGAGGTGGAGTAGTATGTATGAGGACAATCTGCGGCTGCTGTAGCCTAGCATGAATGACCATGTTTAAGAGAAAGTACCAGCTGGCACTTGCTACTCCAAGCCCAAATGAAGCTCAGGCTGCAGACTGCACCATGCATGTAGGAGAGAAGGGACAGGGGCTCTCTTGGAGGTGGAGGAGGCCAGGGTAGGAGTGTTTCTTTCTACCTACTTGAGCCTCCACTGTAGTGGAAAATTTAAATTCCCTGTGAAGCTTGTGGCAGGAGAGATAGATGGAGGCCACCACAGAGAGAGATACACATACACACACACACACACATTTATATACTCACTCGTAGCTGTGACCAGCTCCCAGTCAGGAGCAGAGGTGTCAGGAGCTGCCAGCAAAGCTGCACCATGGCTAAAATTAAAGTACCCTATGGGGTTTGCTAGCAGGTCTGGGGCTGGCGGCAAACAGCACAGCAGGAGTTGCATAATTTAAGCTCCATTGCAGCTTAAATTGTTAAAACACTCAGTATGGGCTTATATTTGGTTGTGCCTAAAAATAAGCAATATGGTTTGTCTAATGCACTTACCTAGTAAACAAAAGCTAAATAAATAAATACTTAATTTATATGTCTGCAAGAGGAAAGACGGGGGAATCAGAGGGCTCCACAAGGGGAGCAGCAGCAGGGAAGCCACACCATGGCTTTTGGTTCCAGCCCCAAGGGGCTGTTTTAGTAGAATTAGGGAGGGGCTAAGAGCTACACAGGGACAGGGAGGACCCATAGGGAATGTGGAGGGGATGTGGGATAACTGATGGACCAGACACTGAACTTCCGGTTCAACACACAATCTCTGTGTGAGGTTTATTCAAAATACAGAAGATAACCTTCAGGGATGGCATATCCCTTCTTCAATAAATCAGTTTGCAGCAACAGAATATACATGTCCTTCCTCTGCACTTAGTATATACTGACTCACTGATCTACTGATCTAACTTTTCAGTTGAGAGTCAGCTTCTCCTATGTTTGTCTTGTGTGCTTGGGTGGTGGGGGCTCAAATAAAAAAAAAAAAAACAAGCTGAGACTTCCGGTGATGTCACCTAGATGGTAGCAGCTTAGAGAGATGGGCTCCGGACTCCCCAGCTATATTAAAGTAAAATCTTTACCTCATTTGTGCAGCAAAGTCCTGAAGTCCACAATCGTTGATTGTCTTAATGTCAGAAACAAACCAAGCCAAAAATTGAGAAGCAAGACCAGAAAGGCAGCAAATTAAAGCAGCTTACACTCCACAAAGGTATGGAAGGCCTGGTGACCTCGGTGAGATTGCGGTCTCCCTCAGTATCATGGATCGACTTTGATGAGGATGACTCTCAGGCAGTACCCATGGAAATCGCAGTGGCCAAAATTTTAAAATCCGTGCAAAAGATTGAGACATCAATCGCAGATCTCAAAATGGAAGTCAAGAATATAAACCGGAGGGTCGAGGGAGTAGAAAAACGAGTGACACAGACATCAGAGAGACAAAATGCATTGGATAGATTGATTATTCGCCTCCTACACAGAGAGAGACAAATTCATGCCCGACTTGAAGATTCGGAAAACAGGGCAAGGCAGAACAATTTCCACATCTATGGGATTAAGGAAGGAGAAGAAGAGGGCTACCCCTCCACAACAGATTTTATTCAACATGTGCTGAGATTGATAATGACCATATCGTCGGACTACTCCCTAACAATGAGTGGGTTCACAGAGCACTGGAGCCAAAACCGACTGAAAAATGCCAGACCACAATCCTGGGTAGTGAGAATGTTGAATTACCAAGAAAAAGAATACACATCTTAAAGGAAGTTTGGCCAGTAAAGAACCTTCGTTTGCAGGCATACAAGTGTTTCTCGATCAGGATTTCTCTACAGAGCTGCAATACGACAGAATCAAGTCAGGGCAGTCATCACGAGAATTAAAGGAAAACATCAAATTAAAGCACAGATTAACTACCCAGCAAAACTGAAAATATTTACAGGCTCTTCATTTAAGGTATTTCCGACCCTGGTAGATGCGGTTCCATTTCTGAAAAGCGACAAATAGTGATACCTAATTTGGATTCTGACCTCCTAGAGCAAAAACTCATAGAAGGTGCTTGGGGCCTGGTTAATCAGGGGAAGAAATGAGGCCCTGCCTGGTCGTGGCCCAAGTACCTGATGCCAGATCTCATGAGGATGCTCAACACGATAGATGGACAAGAAGCAGAGAAACGAACAAATGAGTGAGAATGGCATCTACAAGTAGAAGCAGATCCAAGAGAGCTCAGAGTCGAGTGCTGGAGGGACTTTCTGAAGGACGGTGTAATAATGGGGTATGACATGTGAGAAGCTTTGGGAGGGACTAATGTGATACAGATTAGTCCTAGAAGGACTTCGGACAATTTATAAAGTGACTTAATAGCTGTATGAGGTAAAATCAAGCTATGGTGTTAAGTCAGCTGAGGAGGGGGGTACTACTGCTGAGCTGTTGCTTACTCACTCTCTGTTAAAAAGTTTTGGCTAGGAGTGATAATACTGGGAGACTGCTGTCATTTATTTTAACGCCTGGAGCGAACCCCTTACTAAGGGATAAGCAGGGTAGTGGCCTAGTGAGCCCACCCACCTAGGCTACTGGGAACACAAAAAAAGCAGTAGCAGAAATGAGCAGAACCACCTAGGAAGTACGAAGGGGATATATTCAAGACGAGAGGCAAGCTCAATGAAGCAGCTGCCATTATGTTATAAGAGTTATGAAAGGTTGATATATGTTAATCGATGGTTAGTTAATGGTTCAGTAAGTTTATATGTAAAAGCAGGACTGAGTTTTATGAGAAGTATACTAAGGAAATTAAGAAGATGGAAAGAGACAAATCAAGATAATGGTTAACTTAAGGATAATAATATACAGTGTTAAAGGAATACATTCAAAACGTACAAAAATCTTAACTGAATTAAAACGAATAGGGTGTGATGTGGCCCTTGTTCAAGAAACGCATTTAAAGGAAGTAGAGGGTTCGAAATTGAAACGGTCATGAGTGGGAGAGGTGTATGCCTCGACGAGCAGAGATGGGAGGAAAGCTAGAGTAGCAATTCTGGTGAAAAGAGGGTGCCCCCAGGTGGTTAACCAGACAGACATAGATGGGGAAGTGGGGTATGTCAGAATTTCTGGCACTGTTATAGACGTCCCTTTCCATATCTATGCCCTGAATGTTAAAGGGGACATTCTGGACAAACTGATAACGTTGCCACAAGGGCGAGTATTGATAGGGGGAGACTTTAACTGTGTGCCTTGTCCATTCCAGAACAGATCATCAGGTTGCATCCTGACCAATAAAAAGGCAACAAAATGGCTGAAATATCTGATAAGAAGCTTAGACCTGGCCGATGTTTGGTGATCATCTTTCCCCAAGACACACAGGTCATTTTCTAGGATTGACCTGTTTCTCCTGCAGAAATCGTTCATGTATATGGCCTCTGGCGCTCGAATACATTCAATCACAAATTCGGATCATGCACCAGTTGAGATGGTCCTGGTGGTGGAACAGGAAGCAAGACACCCTATCTGGAGGCTGAATGTCTCCTTATTTACTGACAGGTCCATAATTAAAGTGGTAGAAGACAAATTTAAAGAGATTTTTTATGCAGAATAGAACAAGGAGCGCCACCCTATAATCAGATGGGATACAACAAAAGTAGTAGTTAGGGGTGAGTTGATAAGTGTAGCCTCCAGGAATAAGAAGTTGGCCTGTCTCACTTAGGAAAGACTACTACAAGAAGTCCAACTGAAAGAAACTGAACATAAACAAAATCCGAAAGACGGGGAAAGGTTACGACTGCTGGAATTAGCCAGAAAGAAATTAAATGAATATGAAGAAAAACAAGCAGAGAGATGGATAAGATGGCTAGGGTATAAGTATTCAGAGATGGCACATAAAGTGACCCATACATTGGCACTCAGATTAAAACAACAGGAATCAAATTGCACGATTAAGAAAATAACAATAGATGGGAAAATAGGAGAGAAAAGAAGTAAACCAAAAGAAATTGCACAGGCCTTTAGGAATTTCTATCAGACATTATATATGGAGGCAACAGCTCAGAGCAGGCAGCAGAAGAAACACATCAATTTCTTAAAGATCTTAAGCTGCCAAAATTAAGTCAGGAAGACAGGATAGGATTGGGAGTCAAAATTAACCAAGGAGAGGTAGTCCAGGTAATAAAGGAACTGAAGCAAGGAAAGCACCCGGACCGACGGGTTCAGTAGTGAGCTATATACAAAATGTTGTGGGACTATTGCTCCCATCTTGATGGAAGTCTTTAATAACTGTTTAGAAGAACAAGCCTCTCTCCAACATGGTACTCAGCAATTATAACGGTGATACCAAAGAGGAAAACTAATGGATTGGTGCACCTCCTACAGACCCATCTCCCTCCTGAATCAGGATTGTAAAATTTTGACCAAGAGATTGGCTAATAGGTTGCAAAAAGTAATTACCAAGTTAATTCATATGGATCAAACAGGGTTTATTCCAGGTGGGCATCTCGCAGACAATGTCCGGAGATTATTGAATATTATTTGGGAGCAAGAGAACTTAAAGACCAGGAGTAGCCATTTCATAGATGCCGAAAAGCATTTGATCACCTGAATTGGCAGGTCTTGATCTCGGTTCTGGGAGAGATGGGTCTGGGAGATGAGTTCCTGAGCTGGATAAAATTACTTTATAATAGACCGACGGCACGGTTAAAGTAAACAGGGTACTATCTATGAGATCCACAGATACAGAGGGGATGAGACAGGGCTGCCCCTTATTCCCACTACTATATGCAATTAGCATTGAACCCTTGGCTCAAACCATAAGGAGTCATCTTAAGATTACTGGTATAATGGTAGAAGGGGTCCTAAACAAAATCTCACTTTATGCTGATGACACACTAGTTTATGTGTCTAATCCAAGACAAACCATACCCCACCTTTTGGCCCTTATACAAAAATTTGGCAAAATCTCAGGATACAAAATCAATCAGGAGAAAACTGAAATAAAATTAATTTCGGGAGAATGGAACCAGGAATTAAAGGATAGCCTACCATTTAAACACACAAAAAAGCCAACAAGATACTTAGGAATTAAAATTCCATGCGACATGAAGGATTTGTACCAAATAAACCACGGGGCCCTAAAAACACAAATCGCGAAAGATCTGGATAGATGGAAACCAATATCTCTAGGCTTTACTCAGAACATTTTTTTTTATTATTATACTCTTTGGTAACCGGGTAAGTCCCACTAGGCACAAGTGCCTGTTTTCAGGGGTGACCTGGGAGCACTGGGTGGTTAAGTGACTTGGTCAGAGTCACACAGTATGCAAGTGGAGGTTGTGAGAATCAAACTCAGGTCTGGGCTGCTGGATGTACCAAGATCGTTCACACCTCATTCCTCTAACCTCTAGGCTATACTGCCAGCCCAGCCCAGCTCAAAGTAGACACTATTAGGATGAACATCCTACCCCGTTGGTTATTTCTTTTTAGCACCCTCCCGATAGATATACCTTCTAAGGACTGGCAAGAGTTAGAGAAAAAATTAGCCAACTTCATTTGGGCAAGGAAAAAAACCCGGATCAAGAAGCAAGTGCTGGTGACACCTAATAAAGAAGGGGGAAGGGGTATCCCACACCTACGGACGTATTATTACGCAGCACAAGTGATGCTGCTTTTGAAACTCCTGATACAGGACGAACCTCCAGACTGGGTTGACATGGAGAGGAAAGCCCATACAAGCATTCCAGTACAATTCCTCCCATGGACCATAACGAAAAAAGGCCTGACTGAGGTCAGGAACAGCTGGACAAGACAAACTCTTGGGGTCTGGCTCCAGATCCGCAAAAGTAGGAGATACCTACACCAATATGGCGGAAAGTTCGCTTCAATATGTACCGACTGTAGTTGGAAAGAAGGAATTTATTTCCTATAGCGTGGACTAGAAGAGGTATAGTCCAATAGCCCATTTGGTGGAGGGAAGGGGTGAAACTCTTTATGAAGTTACAACAGGAATTCCAGTTGCAATCGAAGGAATTATTTAGATTTTTTTCAGTGTAGAAACATGTTAGTAGTGGACATAGAGTGGCGGAGGTCAGTCGCCCTATATGAAGACGTAGTTATGATACAAAACAGAATGAATCTAAAAGATACCAAAGGGATAGTCTCACAATGTACGCTCTGTTATGGCAGGAGAAGCCAAGATATATAGGGAGAATATACAAGCAAAATGGGAGAAAGAAATGGGGTATATAATCCCACCAACAAGATGGGGATGTATTTGGGAGGGTATTCAGAAAACTACTAGTTTACAGATTTGGAGAAATTCAGATGGAAGGTGGGCACCCAATTTTTAGGGTTCCAACAATCACTAAACATTACGACAGACAGAACTCTGACAAATGTTGGAAAGGTTGTAAAGAAGTGGCTCTACTATCATATCTTCTGGGGTGTCCAGTATTAGTTGGGTACTGGATCCGGTTGAAAGAAATTATAATGAAAATGTTTGAATTACACCTACTCCCTCATTTTGAGAATTTGGTTCTGGGCCTCCCCATAGAACTAATAAGGAAAGATAATAGATACTTATATTATATCTGTGTGCTGCAGTACAAAAGCAATTATACAGAAATGGCTCACACATTCCACCCACAGTAGATACCTGGGAGCATAACATGGAAAGAATCAAACAGTTAGAAGGTATAGTGGCAAAAGTCCTGTTAAGAACAGAAAGATTCAATGCCAGATGGCTACCCTATTACGAATATATCCAGGAAAAAACCCGGACTCCGGTACTAGACCAATATTTAACGTAGGAAGGTGCTGAAAAGGAGGATAGGTAGAGATGTGAAGAAATTAGGTAATAAAACAGAAGGAATGGAGGTATGATATTGAAAGAGAATGTTGAGGTATTGGATATTTTAAAGGTGGGTTTAATATAAAAAAGGGAAATTAACTATGAGCACGTCCTGCTGAATTTTATAAAGTTGATTTTATTCTAATTAGATAAAATGTTAGTTATAGATAAATTTCAAGTTTGTAACATAAGATCTGAAGACATGGTACAAGTGAGGGTAAGATTCCTGTAGATACACAGGCTGATTACTGAAGGGAGAAGAAGAAATCTGATGGAGACAGAGGAGGAGAGTAGATAACAGACCAAAGTTGGAAAAGTAGAAACCTTGGCTCCTTCGTACATCATAAGACAAAGTCAGGAATGATCTACATATGGGAAGGAGAGATAAATTAGTATGATATGGAATTGATACAAGGAGACTTTAATGATTATTGAGATTATTTTAAACCCTACCTGCTAAATGTTATAAAACTGAAGATGTACTTACTTGTAATGTATGGATTATGTACCATGAATATTTTAAATAAAAAGATACAAGTTAAAAAAAAAAAACAAGCTAAAGACAAAGAACCTCAGTGCAGAAACATTGAAGCAAGGGTTACCCCAAAGGCACTGTAATAATCTAAGTTTCAAAGAAACACAACATCACACATACTCCCATAGTGCAAAGCATCATGGGATGTATTAAATCACCATGAAATTTCAGACTGGCTCAGTTTACAGCAGAAATGTATGGTAGCAATTTACATGCATTTAACAACACAACTGGGTTGGGGTTCTGAAATCTCTATCCCAGTAACTTAATTTAATATTGGTTGCGGAGGCCATGGAGGGACGATATGGTGCATTTTTGTTGCAATGGCTTTGAGTCAACATCAGAGGACCCGCTTACATGTGGACCCATCCTCAAGCCAGGGCAGTTCTGGCTATCATAGAGACCATAGGAGAAAGAGACAATGGTGCCACAGGCGCTAAAGCCTGGCCCTTTGCAATGGCAGGGCTCTCCCATCCATGTCTTCCCAGACCTCAGTTTTGCCACTCGGCAAAGGAGAAAAGGATTTGATGGGATCCATTCGAAGCTACGCCAATTCGGGGTTCATCATGTCTTGGGAACACCAGCGAACCTGAAGATTGTCTACAGTACTAAAACATTTTACTTTTCTGACCCCGTGGATGCAAGGAAATTGCTAACGAAAATTGAAGCGGACTATGCAGCCTGAGAATCGGAGTCTGAGTTGGAAGTGAAGAAGATCCCTGAAGTTCGAGGCCTAGAGACAGGAAGGTTATTGTCAGAGTAGGTGATTAAAAGACGTGGGCCAGCTAAAATCTTGAGTTTTTCTTTTTCCCTTAAGGATGTGGACAATTACTTTTACCTAGGACACTATTTACTGGGACTTATTGATGCAGGAATCTTTTAAGGTAAAGATTTTTGGGCTTATTGTAATATCCTACTGTATGGGAGTAAAAGTTGAGCGTCCAGTGTGATGCAGTTTAATAAAGGCCTCATAGCTCGTTTACACCTAGGACCTGTTTTCAATAGTAAGGTTGGTAGTTTCCACATATGTAGTAAATGCTTTGCTTGCTTTAGAACTGTTCTATTTTTTGTTACCAACTAGCAGCGTGTTGTGCTGGATATATCTGGCTTGTTTAGCCAATATATTGAAGAAGCCAATGGAGGTGGTGGAGTTGAAGGAAAGCTCAGAATGTTTCATTATATATCCCTATAAAAGTAAATTGGGAGGTTTCACCTATTAAAGGAGTGTTTATGTGTAACCTTTTACATTCGGGGTTCTCCTCACTCAGGGCAGCAATGGCCTTTATTGTGCCTATGGGAACTAACTAATGCAAGGATAACCCCTCCTATGATGTATCAGTGTGGGTGTGCTAATGATACTGTGTTATCATATTGTTGAATATATTATTACTATGCACTGTCCTTGGGCTAAGCTTGTATTGCTTGAATATAAACTTAAAAATATAAGTTCAAAAAACACCTAGTGCCATAGTATTTTCAACATTTACAGGTTTCATACACATAAGGCATATACAGCAAGGTATTTTATGACATAGTGCTATTGCATACTAAATTCAGCAATGAGGAACACAGTCTGTTGTTTTACATCAGCTTGGAGGTCACCACAATAACCTCCTTGTACAAGGAACTGAGAGGGAAAAGGAAAATAAAAGAGGACACTATAGCATAGTCAAAAAAGTGGAGGGAGTGCCCACAGGTGGCCAACCTTAGGACTAGAAATTGTAAAGGATAAATTAGGCTAAGAAATAGAAGAACACCAGCCTGTCAGCGCACCAGTTGGATTTCCATCTGTGACGCTGGCAACCTGGGTTCAGGAATGGACCCAGGTCGCTGGAGGGCCGGCAAGGGGAGAAGGTTGGAGCGTCCAACAACAGCTCGCCTTCTCTGGGGGGGGATGTAGCTCAGCATCTGCTAGCCCTGGTGGAGACCAAAGCGGCAGCATCGTCCGCTCCACGTATGTCTGGGGAAGTGGTGTATGTCAGCACTTGCCTTGACGTCCATGGCATGCCACTCCCCACCAGGGGAAAAAGGAAATGGCACCTGGCCGATCAGGTGATGGCCTCCCTGACTCCCTGTCTCTCCCCATCTCTGGACTCCTGGACTTCCATCTGCCACCTCAGCATCACCCAGGTTCATGCCGCATGGCTGCCAGGCTCATCCCTCATGAAGGTAAGGGACCCTCCCGATGAAAGGGATACAAGGACAATGAAATCCAGGCGATGTGCGGGGTGGTGAGTAGGGAGCTACCAGGATGGGCGGGGTACATGTGGGGGCCCGAAGGAGTGGTCAGCCAGGGCGCAGGAAGGCACAAAAAAAAAGATATAGAAGAATTGTTGCAACAGGTTTAAGAAAAGGTCAGTCCTCAAGAGTGTCAGGATCTCCCTGTCACATATCCCCCACCTTAAGAGGGAAGCAGTTATTTCAGACTGCTTACCACCTTCCTGTCCCAGGAAGGGATGGAGCTTCCACTCATCCATCTTCAGAAGCTCTGTCTCATGGGCCCTAATGGATAAGCATTCCATCATAAACATAGTGGATATAATTCTTTACCCTGAGGTGTTAACACATTTCTCAACAGAGACTAATGTTGCCCGGCCGGTAGTGCTGAGGGTTGAGGCACTGGATGCCACCCTCGCACCATGCTGGCGACCTGGGTTCAGATCACGGACTTGGGTTGCGGGGTCAGCAGGTGAGGAGGATGAAATGTCCATAGACAGCTCTCCTCTCCTGTCCTGGGGGAGGCTATGGGGCTGTCCGGCATCCTGGTGGCTCCCGATGGAGACCAGGAGTATTACAGGATGGCCGACTAATGTGAGGGGCAAGTGCAGCAGATGCCGGCAGAGTTGTCATGCGCCATGACGTCATTGCATGTTACACTTGAAGAAGGGGGGAAGCACCCATGGGGACAAAGCGGAAAACACCCTCTGTAGACTTGCGGAGATGATGAGGGCTCCAGTGCAAGGCCCGCATCTCAAGGCTGGCTTAGCACACTGGAGATCTCCCCAGGTGCCAACCCGATGTCCAGGTAGAGCCTTCAGTCTGCAAGGTCACCATGGGTGGGCAAGCCTTGCCCCCGGGGTAACTTAGTTGCCAGGGGTCTGACCAGGCTGGACTCAGGTGGAGAGAATACTGGCAATGGGGGGTTCAGGCAGGGAGTGAGAGGCATTAGCCAAGTGAGCTCCTCGGAAGGATGCCCAGGACCACAGTGTGAGAAATAGAATTGAAAAAAAAACAGAGACTGATGTTACAGTTTGGCAACATTAGCATCTTTAGCCTGCAGTATACCCCAGTCAATACTGTTAATAGATTTAGCTGTATCAACACAAGAAAAAGTCCCTTCAGCCTTATAGGCTTCTTCTTGCTTGCTTGAGTCTTCAACCCCAGCACAATATCACTAGTCACAGTCTTACCTGGGGTCTCACATTCATGTTCCATACTTGCATCTCTGACCTCCAACAGGTAACATCCTGGGAACACAGGCAACAAAAGAATCTTCTGCTCAGTCAGGGGGTCCTCCTCCAGCTGAGCCCATGAGAAATCCTCCTCTGATTCTTTATCCAGACTCTCTGGCAGGGACCTCTTGAGTACCTGGCACCAGTGTTCCGCCTCTCTGCATAGTCAGTCTGCCTCAACCCCATGGTAGATTCTCATCCCTTTGCATCTCTTCATTGTCTTCAAGCTTGACCTTCCTCTGAGTTCCCAGGCCCAGTCCAGGCAGCAGCTTCTCTCCATCTGTCAGCCATGGTTCTGGTCAGAACTCCACAGAATTTCTTCTCCGGGTTCTCCTCTGGCAACTCCTGGTGTATTGGTCCACCTGGGATATCTGGGTGATATCCATCAGAAACCATCCCTCTTAGGCCAGTCCAGATGTGTCCAGCAAGTTATCCCACTTCTGACACCAAGTCTGTGGAGGGGCTGTGGGATAACAGATGGACCAGACACCAAACTTCAGGTTTAACACACAATCTATGTGTGATGTTTATTCAAAATAGAAGATAACCTTCAGCAATGGCATATCCCTTCAAAACATCAGTTTTCAGCAACAGACTATACATGTCCTTCCTCTGCACTTAGTCAGCAGCTATTGACTCACTTTTCAGTTGAGATTCAGCTTCCCACGTTTGTCTTGTTAGCTTGGGTGGTGGGGCTCAATTAAAAAAACAAAAACAAGTTAAAGACAAAGAACCTCAGTGCAGAAGCACTGAATCAAGAGTTACCCAAAGGCATTGGCAGTAATGCAAATTTCAAAAACACATCACATACTCCATAATGCAAAGCATCATGGGACGTATATGCAAATCACCATGAAATTTCAGACTGGCTCAGTTTACAGCAAGAATGCATGGTAGCAATTTACATGCATTTAACAAAACATACGAACATACGAAATTTGCCAGCAGATAAAGGCCTAGAGGTCTATCAAGTCTGCTCGAATGTGCAGCTAGCACCCCTTATTCTGCAGCTGCCCCTTCCTTCCACTTTATTAATCCTCCCTCTTGTCCTGTCTCATCCTCGTTTGAAGCAGTCCACTGTTCTACTACATACCACTTCAGCAGGTAACGCATTCCACCCAGCCACCACCCTCTCTGTAAAAAAGTGTCTCCTCATCTCCCTCCTGAACCTTCCTCGTTCCAGTCTCATATCATGGCCCCTGGTGTCCCTCCCCTTCCTTACTTTGAACAACCCCTCTGTACCTGTCGTGTTTATTCCTTTTATGTATTTAAAGGTTTCAATCATGTCACCCCTGTCTCTCCTCTCCTCCAGTGAGTACATGTTCAACTCCTTCAACCTCCTCTCGTATGATAAGTCCCCCAGCCGCTTGATCATCTTTGCTCTGTGCTGCACCCCCTCCAGTAACTCAATGTCCCTCTTCAGATATGGATGCCAGTACTGCATGCAGTACTCCAGGTGTGGTCTAACTAATGGTCTATACAGTGGCAGAATCACCTCCTCCCTCCTTGAGGATATACCCCTTGCAATACAACCCAGCATTTTGTTGGCCTTTGCAGCTGCCTTCCTACATTGTGCCAAGTTGTTCATTGACCCTGTAATGAGCACACCCAGATCCTTCTCCTCCTCTGTCTGGGCTAGCTGCACTCCCCCTAGCTGGTAACTCCTCCTTGGGTTCTTCATCCCAAAATGCAGCACCTTGCACTTTTTGGAATTAAAGCCCAGTTGCTAGGTGTCTAACCAGTTTTCAAGCTTTGCCAGATCATCCTGCAACCCCTGCCATCCCCCTAGGTCATCCACCACCGCGCCTACCTTGGTATCATCAGCAAATAGACTGATCTTGCTCTTGATGTCCCATGATATGTCTGCAATGAATATCCCAAACAACAGTGGTCCCAACACCGAGCCCTGTGGAACACTGCTCGTCACTGCCCTTGGGTGTGAGAGCTCCCCACCCACCACCACCCTCTGTTGCCTTCTCTGCAGCTAATTTCCTACCCATCTCACCAGCTTCGCCCGCCCTGTGCCTACTAACTTCCTTCCCAGCCTTCCATGTGGCACTGAGTCGAATGCCTTACTGAAGTCCAGATACAGGACATCCACTGCATGGCCCCTGTCCAGTTGCCTAGTCAACAACAGGGGGGTTTCTGATAACGCTACCCCAGTAACTTAATTTCTATAATACAGCCACCTAGTACTTTTTACCTTTATCAAAAACACCCAGTGCCATGGTATTTTCAGCATTTACTAAATCCAACAATGAGCAACACAGCCTGTTGTTTTACATCAGCTCAGAGGTCACCACAATAACCTCCCTGTATGAGGACCTGAGAGGGAAAATGAAAATTAAAAAGGACACTACAGCATAGTCAAGAAAGGGAGGGGGTGCCCATGGGTCGTCAACCTTATGGACTAGAAATTGTAAAGGATAGATTAGGCTAAGAAACAGAAGAACTGTTGCAACAGATTTAAGAAAAGGTTGGTCCTCAAGAGTGGAAGGATCTCCCTGTCACAAGCAACCAGGAGTACTATGCCACCATCGTGTGACCCTTGACCCCTGGAACTGACCAACTGGAATGCAAGGGGTCCAGGCAAAGACACAGGCATTGAGAGGACAACAACAGAGTGCTTGGCACCCTTTTGCAGCCACTGGGGGATTCAGATTGTGAGCACCAAGCCTGATAACCAAGAAGAGATTTCAAGTGGAGGCAATTAAGCTGAACCCTTCCACCTTATGGACTAGAAATTGTAAAGGTTAGATTAGGCTAAGAAATTGAAGAACTGCTGCAACAGATTTAAGAAAAGTTCGGTCCTCAAGAGTGGCAGGATCTCCCTGTCACAGGGAAGCCGTATCGCAGCTAATGCAAGGAGCACTGCGGGCTAAAATGTATGTAATAAAATAGAAAATAATTTACTTGGGGCAGCTGGCCCTACTATCCCTGAGGGATTCACACTGCAGGCAGGCCATGTTGTAGTCTGCTGGCTGACATCGGCCAGATATTAAAGTAGTATCGGTGGGGCTGGTATTCAGCCACTGTTGATGGCTAAATGGCACATTTGATTTAAAAAGCGTGATGCGGGGTTGGTAGGAAAAATTGCCAGCTTTATCAACCCAACTATTTTGGCACCACAGAAACCCTTGCAAGGTCAAAAACAAAGGGCTCAAAGGGAGCAGGGACAGCAATCAGGAGGAGGTGGCTGAGACATTCCTGCCATGAGGTGGTGCATGCTTGCACCTGATTAGCTGCAAGGGCTTTGAAGACTTGATGAACCAATCAGTCATTGAGTAAGGATGGCTAAAGGGCTGGAGGAGGAGTAGCTCAGGATCTTCTCTCCTCCTCCTTAAGCTGACAGGAGTGTTTGGGGTGGTCTCTGCCACATTCAGCTCCTACTCAGGACTGAAGAAAAAAGTGTAGAAAAAAGTTTAAAGTGACAGGTTGGATAGACAAGGGACTACCACTGCCAAAGTTAGTAAAAAGCAGTTAGTAGCAAGGAAAAGTTCAGATTAAGTTTTACAGACATACTTGAGCCTTGATTGTTCATTTTAATGAGGAGTGAGGGGAAGTCCACTTTTAGTCACATTATTTGTTCAATATATCACCAAGAAGTGTGTTATTTAACCTGGTTAAAAGTTATAGGGAAGGAATTCACCTGCTCATTAGAGGACCAGAAGAGGACCAGAGGTGCAGCACAGAACAATGCCCCACCATCCCTGGCCAGGGCAGTGTATCAGACATCGGAGTTACTATTACCATCATGGACAGCACCCATCTGAGTTTGAGGTTGAAGGGACCGTGACCTCAGGGACTTGGAATTGACTTTGGGCCATTTTACTGTTTTGGAGGGGGGTGGTTAAAGTGCTGATCTTTTGCACTAAATGTTAGAGGATTTTCTGATAACGGAAAAAAATACAATTCAGATTGTGCTGAGGTTAGTTCATTGAATAAACTGTGAAGCTGATAGCTTAGTAACCGATAAAGCCATCGCTTGATATTAAAAATAAATCTGCTCTCTTTTCCGACTCTGTTTCATTTCCTATTAGCACTGTTTTTTTTTTTGTTTGTTTTTTAATACTTTCACATAAATATCTGACCAATTCTTGTAACTAACCTTCCTTATAGCTAGTTAGGTGAAAGCAGGGGGCAGGCAGGTGTTTTAGCGAAACTGCCCTGGAGACCGGCATGTTCAGGGAAGGTTTTTGAATATGTTGAAATAGTATCAGTTATCTAGATCAATAATACATTAATACTGCTGCTGAGAGCACTTACCTACATTCTTAGGTTATCAGAACTGCTCACCTTTGGTCTGAAATCCTTATACTCTAAGAATGTATGTCAGACCCCTTTTATGTAGCTGCTGCCATCCAGGGCACTCGGGGTTCACCTCTCACAACTTCCTGAGGGGGCCATCCTGGGTTAAGTGAGGATGTGCTATGCTGAGTACACTGGCCACCTAATGTGGCATGCTGCCTTCACCTGGGGTGGCAATAGGGGGTACCTGGATGCTGAAACACAAGGCTATCACCCCCCAAGAAACAGTGCATAAACTGCCCACACAGTCCTGCTCCCCCAAAAAGTGACACAGTAAGCAATGACGATCCCAAAACCATAAAATGCAATTCAATCAAATCATTTTTATTAAAAGGGAGGGTAAGGAAAGAACAAGGTGGCAGCTAGGTAAAACAGGATCAATGGGGTAGCAGTAACTCTATACTCTAAGCAAATACTTTAGGCAATACCCAGATCAACATTTGCCCACATGATCTGCCTTCTACCTGGCAGTGCTCAAGTCCCAATGCTGGTGCACCCAGCTTTATTCCTCCAAAGGCTATGGGTGAGAGCACTCATTTTTTGCTGCAGTGGGTACCACTCTGGGCACACTTATGCTGCTAGTAGGGTAGGGTTCAGTCGCATGCTTTAAAAGGTTATAAGATAAAACACACTGTGAACACAACTGCTCCAGAACAAACGAAAATTGTTTAAACTGACTTGAAACAAGTTCAGAAAAGGCCCCTATTTGATATGAACTGAGATGTATGGCTGGCTGGAGTCCATAGGTCTTCTGCCTGGATCTGTCACACTGGCACAGTTTTGCCCAGGAGTTCTTCCAGAGTCCCTAGCACAATAAACTTTCTCCCCAGTTGCAGGGTTGAATCCTGGAGTTTACTCAAAGTTTTGATGCCTCAAGTGATACTTCTAGGTCAGGTTGCTTGACAGGCTGACTGGATGCAGATGCTCCCAGTTGGGAGACAGGAATCCCACGTTTGCTGGTGGCTTCTCTCCACTTCACTTCTCTCTCTCTCTCTCTGCTGTTTCTCTGAGGCTTGAGACCTAGAACAAGGCAAGTGCCTTCTTGAACTGGAGGCGCTGTGGAGCTTGTCCCCAGAGGAGAAAATTATGTGTTCCTACCAGGAAAACCCAAGCTCCAACTTGCCTTCAAAATTGTAGTTTTATTGGCAGCTTCCTTCTCTTCAACCAAACACTTTAAATGGGATCCCAAACATCTTCAGTATGCTAGGCCGGCAGTGCCTAGACAGACAGTGGCGCACCGGCCAGGCCCACACCTTGACACAAAGTCACTCCCTTGGCTGTCTGACTGAACTTGCCACAATCTCTGAAAAAAGTTCCTTTTATCAGGTATGAAACTTGACACCTGCTTGGTCAGGCTTGTTCCCAGGCAAACAGTCTCTGGCGTGAGCTGGCTTCTGATTGGCTGAGATTCACAGGCAAAAGTTGGTCCTGACCTATGACCCCTTCCCATGGGGTTCTGCAGTCTGTGCAGTCACAGGGGCCGCCATCTTTGTTTACATTCAGGTGCCAACATAAGCAGTTTCCTGCAGCTTCACACGAAGAATCTACAGTTAGCCATTAGTCCTGGCCCCGCTGACTGTTCTGGGGCCAGGAATATGCTTGGTTGTTGGTGCACTAATGCCTTTTCTCTGTTGGGAGCACCATTGTGTGGAAAGCAGCCACTGGAGCCAGCCTCCCTCTAATGCGTGTGTGCACAGTGCAGTTTACCCTCCCAGCTCCACTGCCTGCTCTGGGGCAGGAAACTTTCCATTGTGCCTGATGGCACTGCTGGCTCTTGGGCCTGACTCTGTATCCTGCCCTGGGCCAGGATCCCCATGTGGAGTGGGTGCACTGCCCACTTTGGACATTGAGCACCTGCTCCGAATTGTGCACTTCTGTGCATGCACAGTACCCTGACATGCTGCCACACTCCTCCAGTCCCACTGTGTCTCCTGGGTACAGGGAACTGAAACTGCTGCTGCTCCTGTTCCTGCCTCCTCTCTCGGCCTTGCTACCAGTCTTGATGGCCAGAGGATGGGGGGGGGTATGTGGCAACAGCTGAAGACATCCTGACATGGAGCCCTAGTTTGAATCCAACTAGGGCTCCTGGCTGTACACATGCTGGCCCTGCCAGTCCGCACCTTGGTAGTCCTGGGGGGGAACCAGAGGGTGAAGAGAATGGCTGGGCACCAGAGGAGGCAGATAAGGAAAGCCCCAGATGTGGGGGAGGGGCTTACACTTACAACCATAAGACTAATCTCAGCATCAATATTAAAATATGTAAGAATACCTGGAATTTCTTAAATGAACAATCCTGATTGGCTAAGAATGATGTCATGATTTATAATAGCGGTAATGTATTCCTGGCATCCTTGAATTCATCATCAGTGTATTTTTAATCCCTCAGATATTTTAAAGCAAGCTTTATTACTACTTTTTGTAATTAATGACTAAAGTCAATGGGCCCCATGTTCAGAGCCAGCTGGATGCGAGTGCATAACAGTGCAGCGCACAAAAGATGCTCCAGCCAGCTGTGTTGCATTATTCAAACAGAATGCGTGACTGGAATAGACCCCTGCATTCTGTTTCAATATCGGACCTGGGTTCTGTGGCACATAGCAGAAACCCGCCATGTATGGCGCTGGCGCATCCAGGGTGTGGGGCTGAAAACCACCCTTAGGGAGTGCGTGGCACATACCTGGATCGCGAGTCCCCATGGGCAATTTTCATCCCAAACATGCAAATCAGCTCATTGGGTATGCATGGCGCAAAGGGCCTCATGTATGCCCATTATGGGCTCATTTGCATGGCTGCGCCCAGCAGAATGCACCGGGGCAGCCCTCTCCATAGCCCCGATGACCCTTAAAATATAGTAGATGATCCAATCCCTCATTTTCCATAGTGTAGTGCCCCCCGAGCCCCAATCCCCATTGAAATAACAAAACAGTGCTTCAGTCCTTCATTTTCCATCGTATAGTGTCCCCCCACAGCCCCAAGCCCTGTCATACTGAATAACATCCCCAAGACCCCGTTTCCATAGGGTAAGGACCCCCACCCCGGTAGACAGTAACCCATTACCCCATCCCATCCCGTGCTGGTGACTAGCACAGCCATCCTCACCCTGCCACAGCCAGCCACCGACTGATCATTACCCACTAGCATACAGTAAATAGTACGCGTTGATGAGCGTGTCCTATTTACCGTATGTGAGAGGGTAACGATCAGTCAGTGGCTGGCCATGGCAGGGTGAGTAGGGCTGTGCCAGTCACCAGCATGGGACGGGATGGGAGTGCAGGGTGGTGGGTCACTTCCTACCAGGATGGGGGTGGTGGGTCCCTACACTATGGAAACAGGGTCCCGGGGATGTTATTCAGTATGACAGGGCTCAAGACCGGGGAAGGGGGACTCTACAATATGGAAAATGAGGGATCAGAGCACTGTTTTATTATTTCAATGGGGATTGGGGCTGGGGAGGGGGGACACTACACTACACTATGAAAAATGAGGGATCGGGGCACCTTTTTTAATTTCAATGGGGATCAGGGCTGGAGAGTGGGTGCCTACCCTATGGCAACATGGATAGGGGGAATTTTTATTCTATACTGTGTTTGGGGCTTTGGTGGAGGCTGTGTACATGGCCCTTGACTATGTGCATGGCACCAACCTTCTCCGCACATAGTAAAAGTAGGATCTGGAAAGCGTAACTATGTGCCAGTGCAGCCGGCCATAGTTACGCCTGGGGATTAAATACTGTGATGCAGGAACTATGCATGATGGATCCTTCATTTTCATTCCTGCATCGCAATATTCTGTGCAGCGCTGCAGTCAGGTTTGTGGAGCACTTCGGGGCTTCTGAATATTGCCACACCCCCAACAGCCCTTGAAAATCTGGAGATGCGTGGGCGCATCTAGGAATGCACCGAGTATCTCTACTGAATATGTGGGCCAATATGTATGGCTGCCTCTGGCAATTTATAAAATTTCTGCCACCAAGGATACTTTTTGGCTGCACATACTAGATGCACACTGTGGATGTAGTAGGATGGCACTGGTGCAAATTTCTGATGGTAAAAAGCAGAGCACCACTCCAAGAGGCTTACAGTAGTTATTGTGGTGGCTGTAGCAATGGAAGGAAAACTGGTATATCGACATACGGTATGTGTTTGGTCTTTATGCTATTATTGTAATCCCCCCACCAGTCTGACACTTCAAACTTTTAATTTTAAAGGAGAACAGTCACTACTATGAACCTCATGACTGCTCTTTGTGTTCAAAAACTTTTTTTATTTACTGCTGTAAGCCCCTCTCTTCAGAGTGGCTTATGCTCCCATTAGGGACCCTTCCACCTCCTACCCCCTCAGAGCTTAGGGATTTATTAGTGCTCTGGGGGTTAATCCCTGCTGGATGCCTGAGTGTGGCAGCAGAAGGCAGGTTAGAAAGGGTATATAAGGAGAGGAAACAGGAAGTTCTGGGTCTTTTCCAGCCTGGGCAGTAGGCCTGAGGCTAGAGAGGGCAGCTGGAAGAGCAGGAAAGGCAGGCAAGGAGGGAGCTCATTGGTTCGGGTTGGACCTGTGGGGGACACCCCACCAAAAAAAGTCAGTAGTTAGGGATGGCCTCTACAGTGACATGGCGTCAAGGAGAGGGATGGAGAGCTTGCAAAAAGTTTTAATAGCCCCATGGAGCTGCTTTATTTTTCTTGGAGTAAGATGGAACCTTGTACCCCTGAAATCATTTGGAGTACAGGTGAAAAAAATAAAGAGCTGTTTGGGAAGAAACTAAGTACTGATTTTCCTTTATTTGAGTTAAAAGGGGGTAAATGAAGTGAAAGACCTCTTATATTTATTTTATTCCATAAGTTGTAATTTCAGAAGGTGTCCATCTGTTTGCACTGGCATTGTGGGGCTCAGGAGCCCAGGGGGATCTAAAGGCTACAGATTGACTGGAGGTACTGGATCCAGTGGCAAGAGGGTTGGGGCTGAACCGGAGTACAAAGATAGAGACTGAGAGTGCACTGAGTGCTGAAACCATCGAGAGGTATGACACATGATTTCCTAGCTTTATTTTGGGTGCACTAGCTCAGAGTTGTTTCACACTGATGTGGTTCCTTTCATTTTCCCCAGTATACCTGTGATAATCTTGTGCCCCTAGACAGAGGGAATGGAGGCAACACTGCAGAATAGTGAGACTATATCAGGTTGACCCTGCTGACTTCCAAGCTGACATTTCTGTAACCAAAACTCCCAGAATCTCCTCCAGCTGACATCAGAGCAGGGCTACAGCAGTGGGAGATTCAATAGCTTGCAGTGCACGTTAGAGATTTTATACACTCAAATCAGATGTTTGTCAGTCCCACTGTTCTCCAAGGGCAAAGTATAGTCTTCTGTGACTATACTTAGCCCTGGGAGTACAACGGGATTAGCAAACAGAAGATCAGATTTTATAAAAAGTGTAATATAGTGTATGGTGGAATGCGTTTGTATATGGAAAGCCATATATCACAAAAGGTCGTTCTGCTTTAGCAGTGACGTAGCTACTAACACAGAACAAATTTTCATTCTGCTTAGTAGCTAATCATAATGCAATCACCCCCTTCAGCATCGTTCATAGGACAGGGGGTGGTTGATGAGTCGGGGGCGTGAGATGGCCGGTGGGTGGATTTGCCCAGAGATGCAGTCCTGGATAACAGAGACTGACTACCTATGGAGGAAAAAGTAAGCAATTGTTTTTTTGGGGGACCACATACTACATAGGATAGAGTATGGTAGCCCAAATACACAACATCGCTATTCTTAAACCTTGTGGTTATAATGCCATCAGAGGGACCTCTCGAGCTTCGCTCTCAAGGTCCTTGACGTCATAGTAACCACTAGGTATAAGAATAGCATTGTTGTGTATGGGCAACCATACACTATCCTATATATTCACTGCAGGCTATTGAAACTCATCCTGCTGTAGCCCTACTCTGATGCCAGCCGCTGGGGATTCTGAGATTTCTGATTTCAGAAAATGTCAGCTTGGAAGTCCACAGTATTAGCCTGATACAATGTTCTATACTACAGTAAACAGTAAGTAAAAAAAAGTTTTGCACATAAAATGCAAATTGGGACCAGCCCCACAATTGGGTGTTTCCCTTTAAAGAGCAGATGATGCCTTCAGAAGAACAAAAAACGTAATATTTAGACACAGTTCAGCTTGTATTTATCCTCACAATTATATATTACTAAAGTAATTTGCATGAAAACAGGATCTTTGTTCTGAAGAGTTTATGTATTCCTGTTGCTTCCTCCTATTTAGGTTCACAGTACACTGCTTGTGTCATCACAGTTACTCCCATAGCAACAGACTGTGGTGTCACAACAGGATTATGACTTAAGTAGGCGCAAACTATAGAAGTAGATGAATTCTAATGGATGCAGATTAGGGGTGGGTGAACCGCTTCAGCAAAAGTACGAACCAACCCGAACATGCTAAAGTGTTCGTAAAAGAACCGCTTCTGAACACGTTTGACTGTTCGGATCAGTTTGATGGCTCCATCGCACAAATTCAGCGTAAGAAGCACGAGTGCTCAGGACGGACTTGAGACCAGATTCTGATTCCTCATTGGACAGGCAAGCAATCCATCTTCCTAAAGTGGCACCTGACTGGGTTTGCTCTGTAGCAACCCATGTGGTTCACCTTAGGAGCTGGCACAGAGGAACAGAATGGAGAAGGAGCAGCAGTGTTTACTGGCTGCTCCATGTGCTGTGTAAAACTTTTTGGCCACTGTAGCTAGTCAGGAAGACTCATTGGACTTTCAAAAAATTATAATTATTTATAATTACTTTTTTACATATAATTTTTTTTTAAACAACAACAAACATGAAAACTTGGGGTGGGGACTGGGTCTGGGTCTGGGTGTCAGGTAATGGGAACTGGGGAATCAGAGGAGACTCAGGGAGGTGTAACTTAGTAATTATTTATTATTAAGATCTCAGATTAACCTTGGAGTACAGGCTCATTACATAGATTCCACGTCAGGGTCATTACAGTAACAAACAAAACTACAGCTTACAAGAGGCCGTAAGAGGACAATAATTAAGGCAAATTAGGCAAGAGATTACATGTGTGACTGAAATAAGCAAACACTATATGTAATGGTACTTGCCAACACAAAAGGAAAAAAGGGAGGGAGAAAGAGTGAACAAGGGGAAGGGTTGGCTCAGGAAGAGAGGGGGGTAATAGTGAGAAGACAAATGGAAAGAGAAACTATATACTGAAAATCAGCCCAGAAGGTGGGTCTCATCACTGGTGAGGGAGGCTTATACTAAGCATACTGGCATACATAAGCATACGTAATAAAATTACCTTTCTCAGGTTCTTGTTGGAACTGCACAAAGGAAGAAAACAGACAAGTGGTGTCCAAGTAATAAATATCATTTATTACTGGTAAATAATAATAATACAGGCTTACAACCAACAGGTGAAAACACTGGGAGTATCCAGCTTCCTTACCTACATAGAAGTGCAATCTCTAGTCTCAGAGGCTCGTGCTACAAGGGTCTTATACCCTGATAAGTACCATGACAACAGTAAAGAAGAAACATAAAAGTATGCAATTGGGTAAAACAGGTGGCATGAGTAACTGTCCTAACTGGCATAAGAAGTTGTAGCTAGCAGAAGATAACTGAATAATAAGGTCTCTTATGAAGGGCTGTGAATGTTCATATACTGGGCCTCTCAGAGGGATAGAAGGGGCTGACCTCCTGGCTTTTTGCACAACCTGGCTAGAAGACATTTGATTTAAGTTTAAAAGACTCTCTTGTGTGAGCCTACGTATCAATCTCCATAGAGCTACAGGCCAGTCGGGAGGAACCAGAAGGGTTATGCTACAAGCTGCTTCATTGGTGATTCAGGACAGAATACTCCTGGTGGCTCGCACCAGGAAAAGAATCGAAGTTGATGGCACCAGAGTGTTGACTTTTCGGATCTCTCATCGCTACTCGCATGCGCGAAGACTTTCGACCTGATTCAACGCAGATTGAGGGACTTGGAAATCCCCACCAGCATGCTTATGCCTGGCCACCTACAAGTAGTAGTGGGCTGGCGAATATATGTGTACACCAACCCCAAGCAGGCAGTAAAATTGGTGGAGAAGTCAGAGGCCGAACAGGCTGCAAGAGAAGGGGATTCCTCAAATGAGTCTGAGGATGGCGATACTTGAACTGGGACTGTGAGTTTCTTCTGCTCCATTTCATCTTGCTAAAAGGTACATGAAGGCTGCTGCTTTTGTAGTCATTTGTTCGCTTTGTGGAGACATTTTCTGTTGCTAAAAACTGAACAGTAACATCATATATATTTGGGTTATATAAATAATAATTTGGGGGAACCTGGCTTATTAAAGTGGGGATCATCTTTACTAGATTGGACAGTCAGTTTTTCCGGAACCCTCTTGTTCAATATGGACTATTTGCTGATTTATCCTCAAGTTGGACTGTTTTGGATTCTTAGTTTACTTTGAGAAGTCTTCAGGGTGTGTAATGGGAGTTTACTGAAAGGGAGAGCCTGTGTTTTTGTCAAAGAGTTACTCAACAAAGGCATGGTTGCTGATTCACCAATATGGGGTAATTAATATTACTGATTATTCTTGTCTGGCATTGACAGCATCGGTCAGCGTGTTTATCATACTGTATAAGGATTGTTCTCCTAATCTTGTACCAACAATAGTCATGTTTTTCACTCTGCATATCAACTGTATAAGATATATGCATGTTGTATGGCATGATTCAAGGATTGTCTATGCATTGCATTGTAATGTCATAAAACATATGAATAAAAGCATAAAAAATAAGGTCTCTTATGAGTATCCAAGGTCACTTGCAGTTACAGTGGATGCACAAGCACTAAAGATGCACTGTTGCTTAACTTATGATTATACAATAAACTATAATGGACAGCGTCTCCCAGTGGTAGGATACATTGGTGAAACATAATAAAGCATAATGTGTATTAGCAAAATACAGTAGAACACAGATCCTGGCACTTGTGCTTATTTGATAAGTGTCTTTGCCCTAAGGTTAGTACATATACCTACATATGTATTGCTGTCCATGAAGTGGGGGTACAGTCAGGGGTGCTGAACTATGGATAACATTCCCCCCTTGTTGCCTCAGGAGGGGCAATAATCCCAGCTAAGTAGTGGGATGGAGCTAATAAGTCATTTAGAAGCCCAAAACACGAGCCTTGTAAAGAATTCAAGTTGTTCTTGGTGTTGTCTTAGAGTATGTCACAGACAGCAAAGGGTGCGTATCAGAAAAACAATCAAAATGCCTGAATAATAACGAAAGCTTTAAGAGTCAGTTCTAACCAAGTATTGGATATAGCAGTACCTATGTCACCATCATGAATAAGAGCATTAAGAGTATCACCAGCCTTAGAAATATTATTGCTAATATAGATCAAATGTGAATCCTTTCTAGCTAAAAAAGATTTTAGACTGGCCTGGTGGTGCTGAGGGTTGAGGCGCAGGATGCCACACCTCGCACCATGCTGACGACCCGAGTTCGGGAGCAAGCTCAGGAGTCGGGGGTTGGCACGGGAGGGAGAAGGATTGAACACCCATTGTGCTGCTCTCCTCTCCCAGGTGGGAAGACATGGGTTGTCCGGTGCTCTGGCGACCCCTGGTGAAGACCAAGGGGCACCACATGATGTCGGGCTGCACATGAGGGTGTGGCTAATGCTGGCAGGGTTGCCGTGTGCCACAGCATCAGACATGCACCACACATGGGGGGCTTGGGTTACATTCAGAAATACCCTCCAGCCCAGATAGGTGATGGCCCTACCAATGCCGTTGCCACATGCTAGCGCTGGTTCCCACCACTGCCCTTGATCTCCCCAGGCTGTAGTCCCTGGCCCGGGAGCCATAATGAACTTGAAGATAGTGGGGAACATGCAGGTGGTAGAGCTACATGGCAAGTGCAGTGGCCTGAGAGAGTTCAGGCTGGTGAGCCAGAAATAGAATTGGAAAAAAGAGATTTCAAAGAAAAGTCAAAGGGTCAATGTGCATGTTAAACATGGGCAAATATTGAGACAAGGCATGCAAGTAGTGTGGATTGGTATCAATAACATCTGGTTCAGGGAGAGGAACAGGAGTGATCACATGTGACCAATGACTGTTTTCTGCTGTGGAGTAAAACAGAATTTAGGAGCTCTAATAGCACAAGATTTTGACCATAAGCAAATGATTTATGATTTGTCACTACACAATACTGCTCATCGAATTGTAAGTCACTCTTACAGTTGGTACCCTCCATCACTGTAGCGTATTGGGCAAGAAAAGGACTGGTTGGTGAGCCATGAAGTGAAGTGATGTATCTCTTCCAGGTAGCTTCGGGATGCAGCTCTTTCAGCATCAGGTACTGAAGATGCAGCTCATAGAGATTCGGATTCATCATCCTCATCAACATCAGTCAGATTGGATGGCAGTACATCACCCAAGGAGAAGGACCAGTCGAGATGCTCTGGGGCGTATCCACACACTGGTTTCTCAATGTCGAAAATATCACAGTGGCACAAGTAATAGTATCCCTTCTTGGTGCAACAATTTGTGTGTGGTGCCACCCAGGCTTGGAGTACAGAATGATACACCAGTAAGGAGAGTAATCCAGTTCTTTCATGATAGATGTTATCATCAAGATGACCGATGGAATTCATAGTAGTCAATTTGTCAAAAGCAGATGTTTGTGGATCAGAATGGAATAGCGACATGGTAAAGGTGATAAACATGTTATCATGAATAGAACAAGTCTTAGTAAAGTAACAAGGTGCTTGATTTGGCTATCTGAAGACATATCAAAGGTTCCTGTTAACTGAATTTGCTAAACAAATAGTAATGCAACCATTGGATTTGCAATGAGGACAATACCATTTACTCATTCTTCTATCATGGATGAGATCCAGAATACATCCTGTTTCAAAGTCCCTGAAGAGATTGTTAACAGTGGCAATTACATAAGAACCATAAGCAGAGCATAAATCTATAAATATCAGATTAAGGACCAGCTTATTCCAGAAGCCAGGCTCTCCATTGCTTCATACATCCTGCTCCCCACACTGACCTACACAGCCCCTGTAATACAGGGCATGGGCAAGCTGGAGGTCCACCGGATGCAGATTCTATATAACAAGGTAGCGAGGTTCACGACCCAGGATCATTCCAGAAGCCACCACTGTGACACACTTGCCAAACTACAGTGGCCCTCTTTTGAAGCACGTCTCCAATATCCTCTCCTCTGCCTAGCATTTAAACTACTCAGCCCTACTGCTCCACCCAGACTCTCATCAACTGTAGCCTCCAAATATAATCCGCGATCCTTGAGGTCCACAGGTAGGACTCTACTAGAAACCCCTAGGGTCAGGACCAGTGCAGGCCAGAAATCGTTCTCCTCTACAGCACCCCATCTGTGGAACAAACTTCCACCAGAGATACAGGAAACCCCTCGCTCACGAATTTCCATACTAGGCTCAAGGCGCATCTACTCGAGCAAGTACTTGCCTGTGTCATGGCACTTGACAGCCCACCCCCACACAGTCTTGTGCCTATCACCTTACCTATAAGAGTTGTGCCAAACCTCTTTTGGATAGTTGCCTCCACTGTTATGAATCACTGTCAAAACTGTAAATATTGAACTGTATGTCAGTTAATACCTGTATGCTGTCTATTTCACCTTGTATACCATGTAACAACATGTAATGCCATTGAATGTCTCTCCAGGTCACCCCTGAAAAAGGGACCCTCGTGGTCCAGCGGGCCTACTCGGTCATAAGAATTCAATAAATAAATAGACGTTCATGAGCAACATATTGCTTGTCTGTCTCCTTGTTATTTTGAAAAATCAGTTCATTAATCTTATTCTTAGTATCATTGAACCCTTTGGCAATTTCCTGCATATTGTAGACTGTAAAACATTCTTCCTTACTTAAACCATCTATACCATGTAGCAGTGGGGGTAGGATATCATTCTTAACAGCTTATTGAAAATTAAGAGTTTGTACTTTAATAGTGGCTTTATCCGCTCTATTCCAGATAGACATGCCTGAGCCAAAAAGGCCAGAAATGGTGCCTGCTGCACCAGTAACATCTGCAGTGTCACGCCTAGTGCATGGTCTAGCTTTAGCATTAGGTGTGGGTCTAAAGACTCCTACATGATCAGTAGTATGAGGTCCACTAACTGGATCATTAGTGCATGTTTGGTATGTGGATACAATATCTATAAGCATCATACTGTAAAATTTAGAAGTATTGGTCATGTGACAGAGACCAATCTCAGCCATATTCCAGTGTGTGAGATTGAAAATAACTGGGACATACATAAATTGTACATTATTAATCAGGGCACCTGGAAGGGAAGTGGCAGTCAAACCACTAGGAGGACCTTCCTCCTGGGGAGGACAGTCAGTCATTTCTTCTTCGGTGGGTGGGACTACAGAAAGAAAAAGAACTTCAGTAGCTACAATATTATGAAGACAAAAAGCACATGACTCCTCAGAGGTGAGGCGGTCACACCAAGCAGGATCTATGAGAGCAGTAAGGTTGTAATGACCAGTGTATCTGGGGGAAGTCTGTCAAATGGAGAGAGTACCATTTTTGGATGTCTGTGTTAGGCCATCTCTGGAATGTACATTTGGATAAGTGAGCTACAGGGAGTGTGTAGCCATTGAGATCAATTTCCCATTGGATAGAAAGTGTGGATTTGTCTGGGGCCACTACCATGACATCAAGATAGGCATCAGAGCCTTCCTTAACAGTAATCATTTTGCTGGGCACATTAATATGAACTCCCACTGGGGCTGAATGTTCAAGTTTGCTAAGAAGATGTTCTACACATTGTCTGTGAGTTGATAAGGGTTTTTTTCTGAGAACCAGTCAGGGGAAGAATTAGTAGTCCCACCAAGGTGAGGAGGTGCAAGATAGCCATCTTGCCAGTGTACCTGAAATAAAACAGAAAAGGTTTGTTAAGTGAGGGGTGCTATTCCGCCCTAAGTGGGTTAGGAAAAGTAAGTTTAGTCACCTTTGTACAACTGAGCTGATTAGCACGGAACCACTTGCCAGTGGTCTTTTGCTGTTGAACTCAGACCTGGTAAACAGCAGGACTGAGTTTATTGACAATGGGATATGGGCCTTCCCATTTATTGGCAAATGAATGAGTCGGTTGTCTGTATTTGAGAAGCATAACTTGGTCTCCAACTTGCCAGTCAATTTCTTTGACGTGCTTATCAAAATGAGCTTTAGCTTGTTGTTGAGCTTTACCCATTTGACTGGCAGCGAACAGGTGTGTCTTCATGATGTCGAAATGTAGCTTCTCAACATACTGTCTACAGATACTCTATCTGCAGTAGGGGTGTGAAGATCAATCATCAGGTGCTCAGGCAGTCTCATGGCTCTACCAGTCATAACCCTGTAAGGTGTACACTGGGTAGTTGCTGCAGGAGTGCTCCTGATTGCCATCAGCAGTAGTGGCAAGAGGGAATCTCAATCCTTGAGATTATCATTGATAAATTTGCATAACATCCATTTGATTCTTCTGTCGGCTCTTTCTACCTGGCCTGAGGATTGAGGATGCTAAGGGATATGGAATTTCTGATCTATTCCAAGCATTTGGAGTGTCTCCTTCATCAGTTCAGCTGTAAAACTGGTTCCCTGGGCTGCGTCTACCTTTAAGGGTAGGCCTCACCTGGAGAACAATTGATCCACCAGGATCTTGGCAGTTGTCTTTGCCATGTTACTCTTAGTGGGAAATGCTTCTACCAACTTAAAGAACAAATCTGTGACAACAAGTGCATAGTTGTTGTTTTTACTGGAGTTGGTAAAGGGGCCAATGAAATCAATTTGTATTGAGTTCCATGGTCTAGTTTGCCTTTGGGGCAACAATTTGGTGTTTCTTTCACCAAACTTGAGTTATTCTGGGCACACACTATGCAGTTGTCCACATAGTGCTCTATATCTTTGGCCATGCCAGACCTCCAGATGACAGTTTTAAGTCTCTGCAGGGTATTTTCTGCCCCGGTGTCCACCAGTGGGGTATCAGGAACCATATGGATGAATTTGGTTCACAGATTGTGGTGCAACTCACAGTTTGTCACCTGTGTCCACTTCAATACCAGATGAGCTTCTGATCACTAGACAAGTGTATGTTGTCAGAGTGTCTTTTGTATGGACTGGTTGTTCAACTCATTTGTCCAGAAATTTGAATACATCTTTTAGTTCTAGGCCAGATTTCTGTGCAGCAGAAAGGTCCAGTGGAGGTTCTGGTACTGGTTTCTGCCTAGTGTTGGCAGCTAAGAAAATAGCTGCCACAGCTGTGGGGTGAGTCATTGTCCATGTCTCCCCCTCCGAGCACCTGCTTTGGCAAGTGAGCCCACTCGATCATTGAATTCATGGTGAGGTCAGTTTACAGTGAGCCTTTATCTTGTGGATGTACAATTTGTGAGTAAACTGTTGTGTCTGAGTGTGTGTATATACACAAACAAATCCCTGTATTTGACAGATGTGCCATCAGATGATGTAAAGTTATTTTCTCCCAGAATGGTAGGAACTCAGTAAGGGATGAGCAGACTCAATTGGAGTCTGCAAAATGATGGCATCCTTGTCACCATAGGGCATGACCTCAAAGCACAGGCGCAGCTGCCAATTCGGCATATAGTGAGGAGATAACAGTGCACTTCTTAGAAATGTGCCTGAAATCACCATCTTGATCTTGTATGAGCACACAAATCATGCTACCTACTCTCCGTCCACATAGGAGGTGGAGCCATCTGTAAAGACATGATACATGGTGGTATCCTTTAAAACATCAGGTGTAGCCACTAGGAATGGTCCTGGCTCAGGTAAGCCAGGAGGTTGGAGATGCACAGTCATGGGGCTTACCTGTGGAGGGTAGAGCAATGGGCCAAGATTGAGGGCATTTTAGCAGGCAGTACTTTGATGTCCCCGTCCTGCAAAAGCAAAGACTAGTGGGTGAATCTGGTGTTGGAGACTGAACCATCTTTTACTCTGTCTGAAAGCAAAAAGTTAGTTGGGATGTGGCAGGTATACAAGACAAAAGGAGTATACCCAATGATGTACATAAAGTGTTTGACAGCCCAGTAGGTTGCCAAGAGTGTTCTTTCACAGAGATGGTATTTTCTGTTTACTGAGGACAGCATCTGGGATGCATAAGCAATGGGCCTGAAGTACCCATTGTACTTTTGTGCCAGCACTGCAGACATGGCTACATCAGAGGTGGCAGTTTCCAAATGGAATGGGAGATTTGGTTGGGACTAATCAGTGCTGGGGCTGAGGCTAAGGCTTACTTGAGCTGTGTAACAGTTTCAGTGTGAGTGGGGGCCCCATGTCCATGGGATGTCCTTTTCAGAAGTTCATACAAGGAGCAGCCTTCAAGGCAAAGTCAGGGGATAAAATTCCTGGAGTAGTTTACCATTCCTAAAAAACATGTGGTTTGCCACACTAGTAGGAAGTGACAGATCTTGCAAGCCCTGAATCTTCTTGACAGCTGGGCTTCTGCCTTGGTCTGTGATACGTAGGCCAAGGAAGTTGACCTCCTTTTCACACAATTGTGCTTTAGAGGGCTTGCACTTGAGGTCTGCTCTCTCTTGAGGAGGCATAGAAGTTCATCTAGAAGGGCCAAATGATCTTCTTTCATGGTGGTTGCTAGAAGCAAATCATCCACATACTGCAGGAGACACTGGGGAGTGGAGAACCCCTGCAGAGCATCCATCATGTGGAGCTGGAAGAGGGAAGGGCTATTGTGGAAGCCCTGGGGAAGGCAGGTCCAGGTGTACTGGAGTCCATCAAAGGTGACAGCAAATTTATATTGGCTTTCTTGTGCTAATGGGAGTGACCAAAACCTATTAGAGATACAAAGAGCTGTGAACCACTTTTTCTCAGGTGTCAACAGCTTGAGCACATCAGGTGCAGATGCTGCTGTTGGGGTGCAACTGGGGGTAACTTGATTAAGTTTCCTATAATCAGTTGTGTGTCTCCAAGCTCCATTTGGCTTTTTCACAGGCCAAACAGGTGAACTGACAGTGGAGACACAGGTCCTAATCACTGCTTGTTGAAGCAGCGATTGGATGGTCTCCCTCAGTGATAGCAAGGATTCAGCAGGGAATGGGTACTGCTTCTGCCTTACAGGATCAGGCCCTGTGATCTCAATGGTAGTGTGCATCCTACCACAGCCGTGCTTATTGGTAGCAAACATATCAAGGTGTTTTTGCAGCAAAGGTGCAAGCTCAGAAAACAGGTCATGACTTTTGAATAAAGCCATGACGTCATACTCCTTGTTGTTATGGGAGATGGCTGCCACCACTTGTGAGTCTGGAATGGTGACAGCATGACATTGTCCTTTGATCTGGAGAAGTAGCCTGTTGGCTAGGTCCACTACACAGCTGTGCAGTGCTAGGAAGTCAGTTCCCAATTTGTTGGGGTGATGACGTAATACTACAGGTAAAGAAACAGATCGGTAGGTGTGTAGCTGGGTACCATCTACACCCTGGGCACTGATCTTCCAGCTGGTAGACCAGTCAGATGAAACTGGGTCCTCATCATGGAGGACTGACATGGCTGCTCTGGTTTCCAGGAGTATGGTAAGTGGGAGCTCCTGACCGTGGCCTTCACACAAGGCCATCCATTTGTGTCAACAAGCAAGTCACTCACAGTCTGGACTGGGGCCTGTAACTGTCAATCTGTATTTTCAGAATCATCATCATCATCCTGTTCCTGAAACCTGAGGCCTGCAGGATCTCTTTGGGCCTCCTGTATATCTTGCACAGGGTACAAATGTACCTGTGATGTCCTGAACAGGACAGCTGCCTGCACAGATGGTTCCTCCTTGGTCATCACATCAGCCTGGCCAGTAGCCAGTGTCATGAAAGGATTTTTCCTAGGCTGTTGGTTTGTTCAGCAGCTGAAGGCAAGGAAGGATTCCCCTGGCTACATGGTTGTCTAGCAGATGGAGCAAGGGCTGCTACAGTATGTGTGGGCTTAACTACTCTTCCAGCATGGATCTCCTCCAGCAGTTTGCGGAGTGTCTCGTTCTTGTCTCTTAGACTTCGGCAGCTAGGGCCATTATGGTTCCAGCCATTGAATTGGGCATTTGGATTTTTCCAATTGCTCCTGTCTCTGTTCTCATTGTAGTCCCCCCCCCCGTGCAACTGCTTGTCATCAGAAGGGGTATTGTTTTTCTGGTTATTATCTTCCACAGTATAGTGGGTAGGCATATCAGAGGTGGGCTGCACTGCAGCTATCTGTGCTGCTGGAGTTTGGATGGTGGCAGCATTGTTGGTTTTACCAGAAGCATACTCTATTTTGGTGAGAATATCCACAAAGGCATCGGCATTTGGGTAAACATTAAGCTCAACCTTTTCCCGCAGGGCCGGAGTCATGTTCCAGATGTACAAATCCTTGTACTCAATTTGGTCACCAGCTTCATAGGCAAGCCATAACCATTGGTGGTAGGCTGCGGGGCTTTCCTTCACATTCTGCTTAACCTTGTAGGCTGAATGAGCTCCAACAACACCCTGGAAGTTTGTGGCAATGAGGGCCGCAGCTATATCATTGTAAGTGAGAGTGTCGCATTACATACAGTCTCTGGGAGTTTGGCCCAGAAGGTAGGTTCGATCGTATGTCACAAGGCTTGAACCTGGTACTCAGGTTGAAGAGAAAGCATCTCGCAGAGAGAGTGCACCTTCTCCAAGTGGCAACTGAGATTATCAGTTGGGCCCATCTGTCTGATACTTTGGGCAATTTGTTGGATGGAGTGAGTAACTTGTAGGGGGTTGGAAGTATGAGGAATCATGTTCAACTCAATCGTTCCATGGTGCCTTGAAGAGCAGCTTCCACTCCCACATCAGCGACTGCCTTGTATGTATGATCCTGACTGACAGTGTCTGCAAACATTCTGTCAATTTGATCTTGGATGGCTCTCCATTGGTCCTCCGGTGCAGTGATATTACTAATAGCCTCTTGAACTAGGCCACGCACCTCCACTGTGTACACCCTGGTGTGGGGAGCAAGCAGAGGCATGCATGGAATACAGGCCGTCTGCCTGTGTCATGGGGCCACCATCTTGGCATTGTACATGGAATCCATCATGTTTGTGTAGACGTGGCAATGCAGAGTGCATGCTGACGTGGGCACCATCTTAGGGATGGCTGGAGAAAATGACAGCACCACGGAGGTTGGACTTGCATGTGATGTGGCATGCCTCATCATCAAAGTCAGAGTCGTCATAACCAGATGATGCAATCACAATGGGTGTATACTGAAACCCATTCATGGCCTTAACATGGCTGGCAAGAACCTCCCATTGATGGCGCAACTTCGCCATCTTTTCTCTACACTTCTTGTGACAAACCCTTGTAGTGCCCTGCTCAACACCCTTCTCAACCTCACACTGCAACATTCTGTACATGGCGCCCAATTCAATGTTTTCCCTAAGCTCTTTGTCTACCTCACAATGCACTCTCTCATAATCCTCTTTCAGCTCAGCATTCTCCTCTCTCAAACCCTCATTCGTATCACTCAAAATATCATTCAAATAAGCTAACTGTTTCTTATCACATTTCAACCTTTCACAATCATCTCACAACATACAAGTTTCTCGCTCAGAGTCTTGAGCAGTACAATGTAACAGTCTGTTATTTTCATCATGAAGTGACTGTGTCTCCTCTGCTAGTTTCTATTCTTTTTTCTGTAACTCCAATGCCTGCAAGCCCATCTCTTTTTTTAGAGTGGAGTTTTGCAGCTCAAGGGAGGCACACTTCGCTGTGAGACTCTCAACAGGGGTATGTAGAGCCGCAACCAAGAGACCTTTAAGGTTGCATTTCTTGGCAGTTTTTTTGGACTCTAAGTATTGGTCAGATATGAGCAGTAATGGTTTGTCTGTAGATTTTGCATCCAGCATGAAATCTGTCCATCCGCCGTTGGATGTGAGGTAGTTTGAGATGTTGAGTCTCAGTTCAGTACAAAGATCATACATGACAAATAAGGGGTGGACAAACAAACAAAGAAGCAGTCAGAAAACTGGACAAAATCCTTGGTGTCATCACCCAACCACTTTCCGGTCCCCGGTGGGCGAATGGTAATGACAAGGCAGTGCACTGTCCACTGCGAGGTGTCAGAAGGTCCAGTGTGGGTCTGCCACCCGAGACCAAGGCGGAATGTGTCTCGTCAATAGTTACCACTGTAATGACGAGTAGGCAAAATCTGACTACAATACTTGATTTTCAAAATAAATTGAATGGAATCTTCACTTTGTACATTCCAACCTGCTCACGGTCACCAATTGTAACTTGGTAATAAAATTACCTTTCTCAGATTCTTGTTGGAGCTGCACAAAAGGAAGAGACGACAGACAAGTGGTGTACATGTGATAAATGTAATTTAACTGGTAAATAATAATAATACAAGCTTACAACCAATAGTGAAAACACTGGGAGAGTATCCAGCTTCCTTATCTACACAGTTGCAATCTGTAGTCTCAGAGAGGCTATGTGCTACAAGAGGTCTTATACCCCGATAATTACCATGACAACAGTAAAAGAAGATACATAAAAAGTATGCAATTGGGTAAAACAGTTGGCATAAGTAACTGTCCTAACTGGCATAAGTTACTTAGCTAGCAGAAGACAACTGAACAATGAGGTCTGTTATGAGTATCCAAGGTCACTTGCAGTTACAGTGGATGTACAAGTACTAATGATGGCACTGTTGCCTAACTTATGATTCAATGGCCTATGCAGCCAGTAGTGTTATGCTTGTGCAACTGTGTTACTTAGGTTTTGGCCAGAGGAATTACCACCCTGTAGGGATACCAAAGGCAAGGAACCCTCTAAAGGGTTCCACCCTAGAGGTGCCACGGGATGATTCCCTTGGCTAAAGGTACCTTAGAAAGGATCCCAAGGAGAGAGGCGCCACCACCGGAGGAGGACGGGAGGATGGTGGGGCAAAGAAAAAGTGCTTCAGAAGGAGGCTGAGGGGAACTGCTTATATAGCTCAGGTAGTGGGAGTGGCTGGCTGCTTGTCCAACTACCCAAAGGTGGAGCCTTCCAATTCAATGGCCTATGCAGCCAGTAGTGCCATGTTTGTGCAACTGTGTTACTTAGGTTTTGGCCATTTGCACTCTATTCCACAGGATTACCACCCTGTAGGGCTACAAAATGCAAGGAACCCTCTAGAGGGTTCTACCCCTAGAGGTGCCGTGGGACAATTCCCTTGGCTAAAGGTACCTTATGAAGGATTCCCAAAAGGAAGTAGTAGTATGAAGCATATAAGCAATCAGTAGTTGTGAGACATAGTAATAGATAAAACATCAGGCAGCTTGAAAACGTAATGGGATGCACAGGTTAGCAATGGCATGAGTTTGATGGGTTGCAAGAGGAATGAGGGACCACCTAAGGAGAGAGGAATGGCAGTAGGGACACCATCCCCTCCATCCAACAGCAGAATCCTACCTACGGAACTAGCGAACACTACTCTAACAGTTATGACCTGAGACACGGAGGAGAAAAAAAACATTTGAGGAGGAAATCTCTGGGGATCCAAGGCCTAGGTTGCCTTCCCTCCAGGCTTGGGATATTTTATTTAGTGACTGCTCTGCTGCTGCAATTTGGAAACCCAATTAAAGGGAGGTGGCAAATATTCCAATTTGGAGGAAGGCTCTCACTCTATCCTTCTAACAGGAACATTGTGGAGGGTTGCAAGCTGCTGTGCTCTGCAACAAGCCACCTCCAAGGCAGGAGGAGAGTTATAACCACTGAGGCACTCACCCAGCCTACTGATCTACAAACAAACCAGGTGAACCAGAGGCAGTTATAGGAAAAATAGCTTTGAAGGGTGCCTCCTCACTCAGGTGCTAAAGGGACCCTTGTGAGATGCCCCAGCCCTTCAGAGTGGAGTCTTAATTTCTACAACTTGAGATGCCATCAGTATGGTTGATGACTGAAGGTCCACCCAGAGTGAGGACATTCCCAGCTATGGGCCAGGTGAGAAGGACACCGCCCCAAGCTTCACATGCTCAAGTTGTGGACTCAGGTGCAGAACAAGATCATCAGCTGCAGGGGAAACTTGTGCCAGAGTGGAATGGCTGGCATGCTCCAGAGTCTGATGAAGAGCTGAATGAGTGTTAAGTGCTGAGACCTTGCAGGGCAGATGGCAGGGAGCATTGAGCAATGATGATGTAATCAGGAGTTTGTCTGGAGATAGTTCAATAAGGCAGGGAAGTTCATTAGGGCAGGGTAAAAATAGTCAGACCTGCACGTAGGTCAGAAGCAGTAGGAACAGACAGGCCTGCATGTAGGTCTGCAAAACATAGTAGCAATGGTGGGGCATGAACATAAGGGGAGAAGCAGTACTACGACAGTGGGGCAAGCCAGCCAGGCATTCAAAAGCCAATGAAGGTAACAAATACTCTGAGGATTTTCGGTGGTGGAGACAGGATTTAGAACATAAGTCATTAGCCACATGGGGCCACGACTCCCCAAACACTTCCAAGTCCCTGTTATAGGAAAAACAAGAAAGTAATGGAAGGAGTTGAGAACCACATGCAGATATTAAAGCTGGTTTACAGCATCAGCAGTTCCTTAGCTTACCTCAGAGTATAACAGCAGTGTACAGACATGGAACAGCATCAGCACTGAGTAACTATGGTGGTAGTATGCTATAAGCATGGAATGGAGGGAAGCACAATGCTCTAAAAGCAGCTATGACCATGTGGGAGGTAGATTAAGCTGGAAAAACACGACTGAGCTGCACAGCAAGGGTTCAGAGGGAGCTTGAATCAGGTGAAAACAATTAGGCATGTAGCATGGGGAGCAGCTTGGATGGAGTAGAACACAGGTACTGATTGCAAGAGCAAGGGGAGTAACTCAAAGCAAGTAGCTTGAGCTGTAAATGAGCAATGGTGGGAGGTTAGAAACCAAGTCCCCCCCAAAAACAAAACAAAACCATGACACACAAACACAGAAAAAACCAGGGAAGTGACAAAAGGAAGCACACAGCCAGAGGCAAAATACAAACCAGAAGCAGAAGAACAAAATGCAGAGTCCAGGAGAAAGAAGCAGCAAGGTGGGGGGCAGACCCCAGCCAGCTGCACAGAACAAATGGACAGAGCCTCCGGCTGGCAAAGAAAAAGTGCTTCAGAAGGAGGCTGAGGGGAACTGCTTATATAGCTCAGGAAGTGGGAGTGGCTGGCTGCTTGCCCATCGAACCAAAGGCGGAGCCTTCCAATTATGCAATAAGATATAATGGATAGCATCTCCCAGTGGTAGGATACATTGGTGAAACATAATAAAGCGTAATGTGTATCAGCAAAATACAGTAGACCATAGATCCTGGCATTTATGCTTATAAGATAAATGCCTTTGCCCTAAGGTTAGTACATATACGTACATATGTATTGCTGTCCACGAGGTGAGGGTACACTTAGGGGTGCTGGACCATGGATAACAGAGGGGAGGACGAAGACTGGGGGCAAGTGAGTGAGTCAAGTGGCATTTTTTTTTTCATTTTGGCAGCGGGAGGGTGAACTGTGCCACCCACTACCACGCCAAGTCAAGTTAGCCTTCTTGCTGTGTGTCCCCTGAACAAGTCAGTCAACTCTCACCTCCTGCCTGTACTCAGTGTGGTAAATGTATTACTTAGTCTACAAGCTTTAGCTCAGTGGACATTCTGTCACATGGAATAATCCTTGAAGGAAAAAGTAATAAATACTGTTTCATAGAGGTTAGGCCAGGTCCCTGAATCGCTGTGGCTAGCAGCGCCTGCAGCATCAGCCCATACAGCCTAGGTGCAGTGTGTGAACTGTGAACTACTGTGTGTGTGTGTGTGTGTGTGTGTGTGTGTGTGTGTGTGTGTGTGTGTAAGAAAATCTGACTGCCAGCCACCAGTGCCACTTCTTGCATACTATCTGTGTAACCCCTACCACCCCCAAACAAGTCAGTCAGCTGTCATCTCTTCCTTCCCGTGCTCTGTGGGGTACATTTTGTCACATGGAATAACCCTTGAAGGAAAAAGTAAATACTGTGTCATATAGGGTTAGGTCAGGTGCCTGAATCTCTGTGAGTGGCAGTGCCTGCAGCATCAGTCCTTGTAGCCTAGGTGCAGTGTGTGAACTATTGTGTGTGTGTGAAATAAAATCTGACAGCCGGCCACCAGTGCCACTTGTTGCATACTATCTATGTGACTTCCGCCACTCCCGAACAAGTCAGTCAGCGCTCATCTCCATGGAGTAAGTCTACAAGCTTTGGCTCAATGGGCATTCTGTCACATGGAATAATCCCTGAATGAAAAATGAATACTGTGTCATAAAGGGTTAGGCCAGGTCCCTGAATCTCTGTGGGTAGCACTAGCCTAGGTGCAGTGTGTAAACTGTGAACTACTGCATGTGTGTTTTAAATAAAATATGACAGCTAGTCACCAGTGCCACTTCTTGCAAACTAGCTGTGTGATGATCCACCCCCAAACAAGTCAATCAGTTCTAATCTTTTCCTCCCTGTGCTCTGTGAGGTGAATCTACAAGCTTTGACTCAATGAGCATTTTGTCACATGTAACAATCCTTGAAGGAAAAAGTAATACTGTGTCATATAGGGTTATGCCAGGTCCCTGAATCCCTGTGGGTAGCAGCAGCACCTGCAGCATCAGCCCTTATAGCCTAGGTGCAGTGTATGAACTGTGAACTGTGTACTACTGTGTGTGTGAAACAAAATTTGACAGCCAGCCACCAGGGCCACTTTTCTTCCATACTATCTGTGTAATCCCCCCCCCCGCCACAACAATTCAATCAGCTCTCATCTCTTCCTCCCTGTGATCTGTGGGGTAAATCTATAAGCTTTGGCTCAGTGGACTGGGCATTCCATCATGTGGAATAAATAATAAAAAAGAAATAAATAATCTTTGAAGGAAAAGTAAAGTAATACTGTGTCATAGAGGGTGAGACAAGGTCCCTGACTCTCTGTGGGTAGCAGCGGCTGCAGCATTATCCCTTATAGCCTAGATGATGTGTGTGTGTGTGTGTGTGTGTGTGTGTGTGTGTGTGTGTGCGCATGTGTAAAAAAAATCTGACAGCCAGCCACAATTGCTACTTCTTGCATACTGTGTGACACCACCACCACCCCAAACAAGTCAGTCAGCTCTCATCTCCTGTCTGTACTCCATGGGGATAAATCAACTACACGCTTTGGCTCAGTGGGCATTCTGTCACATGGAATAATCCTTGAAAGAAAAAGTAAGTGCTGTGTCATAAAGGGTTAGGCCAGATCCCTAAATCTCTGTGGGTAGCAGTGCCTGCAGCATCAGTCCTTACAGCCTAGGTGCAGTGTGTGTGTGAACTAGTGTGTGTGTGAGTGTGACAGACCTGTGTGTGAATTAATCTGACAGCCACCGCCACTTGCTTTTGACCCAGAACAAGCTACTGACTGCAGTGGCATCATGAGTGCTCCATAAAATAGTAAAGCAAAAGCCAGAGGCAAAGGAAGTAAATGTAAATGTTTATTCAAGAGCCCAGAAAGAAGAAGTGACCCAAAAAGTAAAGTAAAAGCACTGCAGTCTGTTGAAGGGGCTCAGCTAAATGCTACTACTATCACTGTGCAGGCTAAGTCTCAAAATACTGAAAAGTTGGCAAGGGGGTGGATTGTCTATGTCTGAAGAGCTCAGTACAGCAAACAAAGTTTCACAAGACGGTAGCAAGACATCTGAGAAAAGTGCAAAAACAAAGAGCATTCCAATTGTACATTAAGGTAAAGCACTTGTTTTTTATTTATTTAAATCTCAGAATTACAATACCTTTGAGCCAGAGAATCATCTACCAAGGTTCCATGTTAAGAGTGTACAGGACAAACAAATAGTACATCATGCAATAATACAGAACAGATGATTACAGACAGGAAAATGTACAAAATCCGTTTCATTCATGTTACAGGATCAGTGTCAACCAAAGGGTTCTGCAGATTACTTGAAAGAGCAGTAAGAGCAAGCAGGGTATGCTGTGGGTGCCATCAGTAAAATGACATTGTCTACTGTAGCCAGTCCTGTCTGCAAGTGTTACATGAGCAAAACCAGGTAGGGATGTCACTTGGGTGGTAGTCGGTACTAGCACCATTTTGCGCAATACACAGATAGAAAATGTCTTTGTCTCAAATTTGGCTTAGGGCCAGGGGGGAGGAAGAATGAGTGGTATGAAGGTAAGGGAAGCAATACTTACAGGTACAACTTGCAGTGGAGTTGCTCATTTTGCAACACGTGCATATTGATTAACTCAATCAGTGATTGCAAATGTTAGCTCTACTGAATCTGATGATGATGATGATGATGACGTTGATGATGACTACAACAACCATAGTGAGATTGCTGATGAGCTTGTGACTTTACCTTTAGCTCTGTCTCATTCTGGTTCTGACAGTGACAATTTAGATAAAGATTAAGACGGTAGTAGAGTGTCAAAAGGGAAAAAGGAAAAGTCGAAGGCACAAGCCACACAACGGGAAACAAAGACTGACAGTAGTGGTGATGGCAATGGTGCTGCAGAGGATTCAATGATTGTCTTACCTGATTAACCTGAATGTTCTGCTTGTATGTCTTCCCCACTTAAACCCAGCCACTCGACTCCTACTGAGCTCGTTACTAGACATAGACAGTCCACCTCTACTGTTTGGAATCATTTTTATGTAAACCCCAAGGATGCTTGTCGAGCTGTATGTGCGCATTGCAATACTTGTATTAGTAGGAGGGAATATAAAGGGCATCTTGGGACCACAACAATGATTCAACACCTTACACAACTTCACCCCATCGTTATATATGCTTCAAATAAACAGTCTAACATTGGAGCCTGGAAATGTACCAGGGCTGTCGATGAACAGGAACATGCTGCCGAAACAGTGGGGGATAATCACCAAGCAAGATACAAAAGTCCACATTCACCTCAGGATAATTCTGTAAGGTCTTCTGTTTTACCAGGCATGGCATGTAGTCATATAACACCGCCAGCCAAGTCTAACTTTATCCCTGATAAGAGGCAATTGAAGTTAAAAGAAGTTTATGAAAGAAAGTCTAAATATTCACGAAACCATCCCATAGCACTGGCAGCAAATCATAAAATAGCAGAAATTATTGTACTTGATTTGCAAGCATAATCTTTTGTGTAAGATATGGGTTTCAGAAGGCTTATAGAATACTTAGAGCCATGATATTTAATGCCAAATAGAAAATATTTCTCCATAACTGCTGTGCCCAGGATGTATGATAGCTTAATACTTCAAGTAAGGCATGCTGTGCAAGAGGCTGAGGACAAGGTAGTTCACTTTACTACTGATATGTGGACCAGCACCCAAACCATTGCCTATCTTTCTCTTACTGCATACTGGGTCACTTTTGGGGGCAACTCATCGTCATCCTCCACATACGGTCTGCCTGCTGCTACCCCTACCACTTGAACCAGTACTACTACTACCACTACTATCACTCAGAGCTCCAAAAGGATGACCTGGTTGTGCTGAGGTTGAGGCACTGGATGCCTTACCTCGTGCCATGCAAGTGACCTGGGTTCAGGAATAACCTCAGGTCGTCGGGGCCCGGCATGGGGAGGGAGGGAGGGAGTGAGATTCAGCCCCCAATGGCAGCTGTCTCTCTCAGGCAGGTTGTCGCACCCCCCCTGTAGTTCCGCCATCACTTGTTGGAGGTCCAATGAAGGCATGGGCGGGAGAGGGCGACACAAAAGGAGGGCATCTCGTAGCGCAACATGTGTGTGCCTCCACATGCGTGTGCATTCACACTGAGATGGGGACGGGCAAAAAACAGGGGTACAAAAAAACAACACAATACTAATTTAAAAAGAGCTTAAAAAAAGTCATGCTTTAGAAAATGGCAGTTCTCCATGTAACTCACTTTCAAGACATTCACACAACACAGCACAGCACTTTCAACAAGAACTGGAAACATAGATACATAGACAGCGTCGGCAGATAAGGGCCTACGGCCCACCCAGTCTGCCCATTTGAGCTTTTAAGTTCACTTTATGTTTTCCTAGAAATCTGTTGCCCCGTACCCCTGACCTCCAGAATTCCTTTATGTCTATCCCATGTATTCTTAAATCCTGTGATTGTTTCAGCCCCCACCACTTCCTCTGGCAGGGTGTTCCACTTGTCCACCACCCATTCTGCAAAGAAATTCTCCATCATTTTTCCTCTGAATCGTCCTCCCTCCAACTTCATCCCATGCCCTCTAGTCCTGGAACATCTTTTTCGCTTAAAAATAGTGTATTCCTGCAACCTATTCCTCCCTGTAAGATACTTGTATGTCTCTATCATATCCTCTCTCTCCCTCCTCTCTCTCCAGGGAGTACATATTCAAGTCCTTCAACCTGTTCTCATAAGACTTGTGATGCAATCCATGTACCATCTTTGTTGCCCTCCTCTGAACATTCTCCACCCTGTCTATGTCCTTACGTAGGTAAGATCTCCAGAACTGTACATTGTACTCCAGGTGGGGCCTCACTAGTGTCTTGTATAGCGGAATTATGACCTCCCTTTTCCTGCTGGTGATGCCCCTGCCTATGCATCCCAGCATCCTATTTGCTTTACCTGCTGCCTTGTCGCACTGTTTCCCTACCTTGAGGTCATCAGAGATGATAACCCCAAGATCCCTTTCCTGCTTGGTGCATGCTATATCCTCACCCCCCCCAATTGATATCTTATGCCAGGGTTTTTGTGCCCCATATGCATTATCTTGCACTTCTTTGCACTGAATTTCAGCTGCCAAACCCCTGACCATTCTTCAAGTTTCTGCAGGTCCCTTCTCATTCTGTCTACACCCTCTGGTGTGTCTACTGTGTTACAGAGCTTTGTGTCATCAGCGAACAGGGGAATTCTGCCTTCTAGGTCCTGCACACTGTCACTGATGAAGATGTTGACTAGGACCAGTCCCAGCACTGATCCCTGTGGCACCCCACTGGTCACTCTTCCCTCTGTGGAGTGACAGCCATTTACCACCACCCTCTGTGTCCTGCCACCCAGCCAGTTACCTACCCACCACACTATTGTCCTACCCACACCCATATTCCCCAGTTTGTGTAATAGTCTTCTATGTGGCACAGTGTCAAAGGCCTTGCTGAAGTCTAGATAGGCCATGTTCACTGCCCTCCCCGATCCACCTCCCTAGTCACCCAGTCAAAAAATTCAATGAGATTGGTCTGACATGACCTCCCCTGGTGAAACCATGCTATCTTGGGTCCTGTAGTCCATTGACAACCAGATGTTCCACCAATCTCTCCTTTAGTAGTGCTTCCATGTCTTCTCACTACTGAGGCGAGGCTGACTGGTCTGTAGTTCCCCGCTTCCTCTCTGTTCCCACTTTTGTATAAGGGGACTACATTTGCTGTCCTCCAGTCTTTGGGTACCTCACCTGTTTCCAGTGATCGGCTAAACAGGATTGCCAGAGGTTCAGTCACCACCTCTCCTAGTTCTTTAAGGATCCTGGGGTACACCCCATCTGGCCCCATTGCTTTATCAACTCTTATTACTTCCAGTTCCTTCAGGATCCTTTCTCGTGTAAAGGACTTGTGTCCATTTCTGCACCATTCCACCCTTGTACTCCTTCAGACCCATTACCCTCCTCTTCCTCAGTAAAGACTGGCAGAAATACCAGTTCAATATGTCCAGCTTTACTGTTGTCATCCTCTATATGTTCCATCCTCCCCTTCAGTCTTACTATCCTTCCCTTTGCCTTTCTTTTTCCTTATGTGTACCTGTAAAGGTTTTGTCCCCTCTACCCATTGATTTTGCAATGTGCTCTTCTGTCTGAGCTTTGGCTTCCCTTACTGACCTCCCTGCCTCCCTTTACTTCTCCTGGTACTTCTCCCTATCCCCTTCTACTTGTGTCTTTTTGTATTGTCTGAATGCAATCTTTTTGGCTTTCACTTTCTCTGCTACCTCCTTGGAAAACCGTAATGGCCTCCTCTTCCTAGTTACTGCTTGGGTCACTTCACAGGGTTTGAAAGTTGTGTTTTTTTGTTGCCGACAATGGTACAAATATTAAAAAAGCACTTCATGATGGTAACTGATTGGGCTGGCAGTATAGCCTAGAGGTTAGAGTAATGAGCTGTGAATGAGCTTGGTACATCCAAAAGACCAGACCTGAGTTTGATTCTCACAACCTCCACTTGCATATTGTGTGACTCTGAGCAAGTCACTTAACCACCCAGTGCTCCTAGGTCACCTCTGAAAACAGGCACTTGTGCCTAGTGGGCCTTAACCGGTTACCAAAGACTAAAATAAATAAAAATAAACTATGTACATATATGCTGTTTAGCACATTGTCTTAACCTAATTGTTCGAAGCTTCCTGGATAATGGCCATCAAGTACCAACCACTGTGGGAGCAGTGCCCAAAGTGTGTGGCCACTTCAGCCATTCAGTAAAAGCCCATGACATCCTTGCTGATATCCAGAATGACACAAGTCTTCCTCGTCATTCAGGATGTATCAGCAAGGTGGAATTCAACTTACTTTATGATTGAACGCATCCTTGAACAAAGATAGCTATCACTGAGTATATCATGTACAAAGATATTGGGGAGGGTATTGTACTCCATTCTACTCAATGGTCTCTGCTGAAACAGTTGTGTCACATTCTGAAACCATTCATGAGTGCTACAAAATAGGTCAGCTCAGAAAAGGCATCCCTTAGCCAAGTTATTCCACTCATTCCACTTCTCAAAAAAAGGTTGGAGAAAATGAGGAACAACTTAAATATGAACCAATCTCTAGTCAATAGCATGCTTACCAGACTTGGCAATAATGAGAAATTATCAGCCATGACACAGAGCAAGGAGTATTTCTTAGCAACATTGTTAGATACACATTTCCCGAACAGACACCACTGGCTTAAGTTAGTTTCAACAAAGCTATTTACAAAGCTTTCCATTATTTTACCCACGAGGGATGTTATACTTATTGGTCGATAATTTTCTACCAATGATTTGTCCCCGGATTTATGGATAGAGGTAATATCAGCTAATCTCCATTCCTCCAATGTTTCTCCTGTCTCTATGGACTTATTAAATAACACTGTGAGGGGCCCCGACATTTCTTTTGCCATAGTATTTAAAAATGTGGATATATCCCATCTGGACCACTCAATTTATTTATTTTTTAGTACTTTTAGTTTCTCATACACTTGTGTTTCTGAGATTCTATATTCCATAGTATGGCCTCCTGAGTAAGTATTTGTAGTATGTCTTACAGTGACATGTTTCTGAAAGAGACTTAGAAAATAATCATTAAATTGTATTGCTGTATAGGTTTCATTATCTACTACTACAACACCTTCTTGACTGCCTTTGGACCAAATTACTGTCATTCTGGGGGTGGGTGGGAGATGCAGCCAGTACATGACATGACTGTACTGGTAGCAACTGTGGCAGACAAGTCCCTGTTCTCACACAGTCACTTTCTCATTCTGAGGAGGTCATTCACCTAAATGCACCTTAACCAGATTGATTAAATTTAAAAATGCTGCTAGCTCTGTCCCCCCCCAACCCGATAGTAGGTAGTAGTAGCAGTTGTGAAGTGGTGACTTTCAGACTGCCTGGTGCTCTGTCTTCTCCCACGTTGCTTGATGTCGCCTTCCATACTGAGAGCTGTTGCTAAACAAAAGTGGTGCCAAATGTATCCCCTTCTACAAAAAGTCAGACTCAGGAAACTGGTTAAAAAAACGGAAATCTGGAAGGTGCCTGCCTTTGAACCAAATCATCGTTATCCTGGGGGTGGGCGGGAGGTGCAGCCAGTACATGACATGATTGTACTAGTAGCAACTGTGGCAGACAAGTCCCTGTTCTCACACAGTCACTTTCTCATTCTGAGGACATTGTTTACCTAAAATGCTGCAAGCTCTGTTTTATTCCTTGGTAGTAGCAGCAGTAAGGTGGTTATTTTCTAACTGCATGGTGCTCTGTCTTCTCCCACGTTGCTTCATATCACGTTTCATACTGAGAGCTGTTGCTAAGCAAAAATGATGCTAAACATATCCCCTTCTACAAAAAGTCAGACTCGGAAGACTGGGTAAAAAATAGAGATCTGGGACTTGTCTGCCTTTGGACAAAATCATCATCATCATCACATTGGAGGTGGGTCGTAGGTGCCGGTTGTGAGGTTCAGTATGTACATATTACAGCACTAGCACCTCCAGTAGGCACAGCCACAGTCACATCATTCACTCCTCATCTCATTTCACCAATCATACTGTTTATTACTACTAAACAGTGATTTGTTTTTTTTCTACAGAAGGCTAGTAAATAAGCTGGGGAGCTTGGGTGGATCAGAAGGTAACTAGGTGGGTGGAAAACTGGTTGACAGAAAGGAGCCAAACAGTGGTAGTAAATGGGGTACGTTCCAGGGTAAAGGGAGTGACAAGTGGGGTGCCTCAAGGGTCAGTACTGGAACCACTACTTTTTAACATTTACATCAGTGATCTAGCATAAGGACTAGAGGGTAGGGTGTGACTGTTCATGGACAATACTAAAATCTACAATGGGGTGGACACCTAAGGGCAAGTGGAGGCCATGAGGCAGGACCTGGAGAAACTGGAGAGGTGGTTGGAAACCTGGCAACTAAAATTCAATGCAAAAAAGTGTGCAGTGATGCACCTGGGGTGGAAAAACATTCGAGTAGCATACATACTTGGGGGGGTCAAGGAAACTGAGCAGGAGAGGGACCTGGGTATTACTATATCGAGCAATCTTAAGGTAGGGAACCAGTGCAGCAAGGCAGTGGAAAAAGGCAAATGGTATGTTGGCCTGCATTGGAAGGAGCATAACTAGCAGAAGGAGAGAGGTGCTAATGCTGTTGCTGTACAAAACTACGGTGAGGTCACACCTGGAGTACGAGGTACAGTTTTGGAGACTGCACCTATGTAGGGACATTGAAGGGAAGGAGAGGATTCAGACAAGAACAACCAAGATAGTGCATGGGATGAGGGGAAAAACATGAGCAGAGGTGGAGGGAGCTGAATTTATACCCAGTAGAGACTAGAAGGAGAGGGGGGATATGATTGAAACTTTTAAGTATTCAAAGGAGATAAATAAGGTGAAAGAGGGGGGCTTGTTCAGAAGGAAGGAGGGAGCTATAACAAAGGGGCATAGCATCAGACTGGAAGGAGGGAAATACAGAGGTAATGTGAGGAGGAAGTTCTTCACAGAGAGGGTGGAGGAGGCCTGAAAAAGGCTATCTGAGGAGGTGGTGGGATCCGAAATGGTAGGGATTCAAAAGGGCATGGGAGAGACACATGGGGTTGGGGGGACAATAGGAGCCAGTAAAGGAGGAGGGGAAAGGGGGATATAGGGGCAGACTAGATGGGCCAGTGTGGTCGTTTTCTGCCATCAAATTTCTCTGATTCTGTGATATGTTGATTGAAAGCTGTTTCAAATGATTTTTTTCACATACAGTTACCATAAAACAATAAAGGTTATACTGTAAAAGGTTTGGATAAGGTTCAGATAAGCATCCAAACCTTTTTTTGCTTATCAGACCCTTTTAGTACCTCAGAACCTTTTAAGGTTCTTCCATTCCTAATACAGATCACAAATTCATTAACATGTCCTCAGTAATAAATAAAGGGGAGGAGAAAACTACAGAATACATATATGAAATGCAAGCAAAATTGTAACTAATTTTCTTTGTCTTTTAGGCATGAGCTGCTCTTTAAAGATCAAATGCAATGCTTTAAAAATGCATTATTTGCTCACCATGGGGACAACTAATTCTCATTTGTTACAAATAAAGTTCAGAAATTGCAATTATTCATGTATAAATGCTGTTTGTTTGGCTCTCTTATTTGATGGTTGTACAAAAAAGCCATCAGACTTTTTCACATTAGGCAGTGGAATCTTGTGGGGTGAGTGCTGATGTCATTCAACCAATAATGACATCATTTTCCACTAGGTCTGTCAGCTTAGTACACACAGTACATCAACTTGTGAAATGGCAAAAACAGTCTTTGCTGCCAGTTTTCCAATGTGGGCTTTATTATTGGACTTATACCAGTAGAACAAAATGGTAAATAACTGGCAATTTACCTAGGTTGATCACCCCATACTGTTAAAATGTCAATTTTGGTTTCCTGTGTTCCTTTTCCAGCCCTGAATGCAGTCACCACAATTCCCTCATTATTTATTCTTTTCAAATTCACTCCCTTTGCTGACTGGTTCCATAGCACTCACAAAAAGTGTACTACTGTTCACTTACCACTCCCCAAATATGTAACAAAAATATACACCTCTACCCTGCCCTCCTTTGTAATTATTCCAAAACATGACCCCACACCTCTCCCAACTTAAGTTTCTAACTGTCTCTCGTACCACTCATATAACCTGTGTCCCTTCTCCTACACACCTCATGAAATGTTTACTCACTACTACATCCTCTCCTAAAATGTGCACTTCTGCCTCTCTCAAAGTTATGCCTCCCTAAATCTTCCCCCCCACTCTTGATATTTGTACACCTACCCTGAACCTACCCTTATGATGTTTACACACTCACCCCTCCCAGAAGTTGTACTCCCATCCTACCCTAACAACATTTGTACCCTGTCCCCACTCACCTAAGATGTGTTTCGCGCTGTGCATCTCCCACATTTATACCACATATACTTCTTCAACCATTTGTACCATCTACCCCATGACTCCTGAAACTTATATCCCTCCTGCTCAGCTCCCCAAACCTGCAACCTTCCACAGGTTTGCCCCCCCCACCCCACCAACTACCACAAAATCTGTACCTCCTACCCCACTCCATTCCTAACAAATACAGTTTTTGGGATGGGTACGAGTACAAATTTTGAGAGGGGTGCAGTGGTACAAGTACAAATTTTGTGAGGAGTACAAGGGTACAAATACAAATTATGAGGTGCAAGGGTACAAGTACTCATTTTGGAAGGAGGGCAGGGGTACAAGTACAAATTTTGGGAGGGCTGCAGGGATGCAAGTACAAGTGTTGGGAGGGGTGCAGGGGTGCAAGTACAAATTTTGGGAGAGGTGCAGGGGTACAAGTGCAAATTTTGGGAGGGGTACAAGGGTGTAAGTACAAATTTTAGGAGAGGTGCAGGGGTGCAAGTACAAATTGAGGGAGGGGTGCAGGGGTGCCAGTATGCATATTGGCCAGGGACTAATAAATTTCTCTCTTTCTATTGTAAATAAGCCCCTTAAGGTATTCACCCCTTATTGATAGTACCCAATGCCCAGAATATAAGGACGAGGAATAACATTGCAGGGAAAGTAATATGAACATGATGCTTGTCAAGGTTTTTATTTAGACTTATAGTTTGAATAAGTTAGTTTTATATTGTAAATTGGTTAAGTATACACAGACTAGATATGAAATCAGGAAATGAATCGAACAACAGTTTTATAAAGGGAGAGGACAGGAACTGCTGTAATCACATCTCCACTTCCCAAGCTTATTAGTTGAATAGGATGTACTTATACAAACAGATTTATATACTAATGACAGATGTATTAGTTGGGATCTTGTCTGATTTGATGTAATTTTTAAAATGGTGTATTGTAATTGGCTGAGCAATTCAATAAACAAGTATAAAAAAAATTTGGGGAGGGGTGCACATACAAATTTTGGGAGGGTTGCAGGGAGCACCAGGACAGGCACAGGGGCACAACAGGACAGGCGCAGGGGCACAAGTGCAAATATTGGTGGGTGCAAGTTAACATTGAAACATAGTGATGTCAGAAAGAGACCAAGAGTCCATCTAGCCTGCCCATGGATACCCGGGACCTAGTTTCAATCTGGGACCTAACCCCCCACCAGTATTTCTATCTCTCCCTAATCCAGTACTGGTGTCTTGAGCCCTTACTCTGTACCATCATGTTTTGAATCTCACCATGGTCCTTGCACCCACCATGTTGGCAGGCAGACTGTTCCATGGTTACACAATTCTTTCAGTAAAACAGTGTTTCCTTAGCTCCCTCTTGAAGTTCCCTCCTCATAGTTTCCACTCGTGCCCTCTCATTGTTGAGCTAGTGTTTCTAGTGAATAGCTAGAGACCCATGTTTTTCTTAAATAAGAAATAAGAAATTCAAGGTATAAAAAGAAATGAAACAAAACAAACACATGAAAAATTAAAAAATTGCTTGTTTTTTTGGCAAAAAATAAATAAATGCTTGCAGCAGTTCTTTAGGCTCTCTTGTTACCACAGAGATGGTCAGCAAGGAAGTGTCAGCGGAATTATCTGATTCACAAAACCTTTCAAGACCATAGCATAATGCTGCTTAATAGAATGTAATATACTAGGAATGTGATTTCTAGTGTATATAAGGTCATTTTGAGGTATTTTATTAATGTAATTGTGATGACAAGAAATAAAAATACATTTTCAATGAATAAAAAGATATAACAAGAAATTCCAGAAAAATAAAAAGAAAAATGATAAAAAAGAAAAAGAATTTCATGGGGCTCTATGAATAGCTATAGGGCACTTTATTAATGCCTTTCAAAAACTTAAATGTTTCCATCACATTCCCCCTCTCTCTCCTTGTCTCAAGTGAGTACATGTTCAGTGTTTTTAGATGCTTTTCGTAGGAGAGTCCCTGGAGGCCCTGAATTATTTTTGTTGCTCTTCTCTGAATGGCCTCCAGCCTATCCCTGTTCTTTCTAGGGTGAGGATTCCAGAGCCGAACAGATTACTCCAGATGTGGCCTCACCAGGGATTTATACAGGGGTAGGCTCACCTCTCGGCTCCTACTATCGATTACTCTCCCTATACACCCCAACATCCTATTTGCTTTGCAGTACACTTTATTACAATGACTTGACTGTTTTAGGCTGTTGCAAATGATGACCCCTAGGTCTTGCTCTTCAAATTTCATAAGTGTTGGAGGGGTGCAAGTGCAAAGTTTGGGAGGGGTGCAGTACAAATTTGAAAAGGGGAGAACGTGGTGTACATTTAGGAGGAGTGCAAGCCAAAAATGCACACATATATTGTGGTGTGGGCTAAAGCAGTAATTTTGAGAGGGGGTGGGGTGCAGAAGCTGGGGTTCATATTTGGATGGGCGCTGCAGGAGTAAAAGTGCAAACTTTGATAGAGGAGGGGTAAAAGTAAAAATACGATGTGGGAGCAGTAAAAGAGGCCATTTTGGGAAAGATGAATAAAGGTGTAATATTAGCAGACAACAGGGTAGAAATACAAATTAGGAAGAGGTGTAGAACACAAGTAAATATTCTGGAAGGGTTACAAAGGAGGTGGTACAAATTCTGGGAGGAGAACCCATTACTGAGAAAATGCATAAATACTGAGAGTGTGGTAGAACCTCAGCAAATGGGGTAAACAAAAGTAGAACTGTATTTAGGTTAGTTAGGAAAATGGGAAAATTACATGAACTTATGACATTTGGCCACCCCTTCTCTTGTTTAATATTGTCCCCAAAGTTTTACTGATTAACTTGTGAAAGTTACTAGATATTTAATATCATATGGTGTACAGTATTCAATACTGTTTGAAGTTACAACTGATTTTTGCCATTTCATAGTATGATGTACTGTGTGTATTCTAAACTGCTAGGACCCTGAGGAAAACAATTTAATTCTTGCTTAAATGACATCACTTCACACCAAAGATTCCGCCAGCTGGACAGAAAATGTCTGACAGCCTTTTTGTGAAGCCATCAAATAAAAGAAGCAATAAAATAGCATTTATACATAAGAGATTGTAATTTTATTTGTAATACGTAAGGCCTGGTTGTCCTTCTATTAGGAAAAAGGGTTAACATTTACAATATATTTGCATTTGATCTTTAAAGCAGCAGTGCAATGAAAAAAGTTATTCCAAAATGCAAATTTTCTGCTATGGTTATGAAAAATATTGACAGGACTGTTGATTTGGGTTTTCTGGATGCTTTCTATGCTGTGTGCCATACATTTGCATTTTTTGCCTGGTTTGTTACCCTCCTCGGATCTTGAATATTATTTCTATGGAAAAATGAGGCGGACATCTTTTTTTCTTGAGAAATAATTACATTAAAACTTTCATAAAATTCTTAAATGAAAATGAAAACTGGAAATTTTACCACCAAAATAAATTGGAAGACATCTGGCATTAATTAGGAAGAAAAAAAAGTGGGGTAAAAATTGAGCCCATTTTCGTTGCTCTGCTGCTTTAAGTAAAAGGCATTTTGGATTTATGTCCTGGGAAGGACTTTGGAGGTAAGCAAAAACAAAAACAAAAATCACTACACCCTTGTCCTGTTTTGCTCTGTTACTATTTAGGAGCTAAGGGGATAGCTGCTTGTGACATCCCAGTCAGTTCTATTTATAAAATGGGTAGGCTAAATCAAGCACTGTGATTGGCTAGTTACCCATGCATGAAATATGTTCCATGCATGGGTAAAAAAAAGGTCTGGCAGTAAAAGGCTGAAAGCATCAAGCCTTAGAATGTTGGCATTTAAAATGCCGCCATTGTTTTCTTGCTAGCACGCAGTTCTCCCATGGCTGAACCAGTTCGTTCACACAGAGCATTGGATTCAAAGTGAAATGCTGGTTAAGCCTCTGAATGTTTGGGTCTCGCAGCAGCAGCGCCCTGGCCCCATGAACCGCCGCACTTTACACAACCCATTTCGCAGGAGATCTCCCGCTGTGTACTGTCGGACATTCGCTCAACATGTCACCCCTTCACGCTGTTGCTTCCAGGCTTTCCTATGTGCCCAACTCGGTCTTGTTTCTGTGCTATTTGCCAGTCTCTCCGGTGCCCCTTCAGATATATTTCAGCAGGAATCTTTGAAAGTGCGGCTCCATGTGTCACACACATGCACTTAAAAGTGCTGAAGGTTTTGTGCCCCGGAGCCTATAGTCCGGCTGAGCAGCTTCGGCATTTGCTTTCGGTGTTTGTTGTCCTGGCATTTTTTTTCTCATAAGAGTAGCGGCATGCTGTAGTACATCCATGTCTTTTGAGATTTAACTGTTATTTTTTTTAGCCACAGCAACCAACAGGTCAGAGAAGATAGCCAGTCTGGAGAGACTACAAAGCTGCTAAAGTTATTTTACTACAACTATTGATCCCAATGTAGGACACATGTCCTAAAGTAATTACTAATCACAAAGGCGGAAGGACTATTTTACTATAAATACATTGTTACAGTATTTCAGAGTATTCATATGTAAATGTCTTTTCAACATAAAAATTTTTTTTTAAATAAAGTAGCCCATTTTATAAGTGCAATAAGACACTCCATGTGTGTGCATGGAACATATTTTACCGCACGCTGGTGCTAAAGGCACTCGGCCAAGGCCTCATGCCTTATTACGCCACTGGCCGTGCAGTAAAATATGTTCCATGTACACCCTGTCGTGTCTTATTTCTTACATATACAGCAAACAACCCTGACATCACAAGCAGGGGAGATGACAGGGTCGACTCCTTAAAGAGGAACTCTGCACTTCAGCATGTGCTTTCATGAATCAAGATGTTTCCATTGTTACAATTTACTAGAGAATACATGTGTTTTTTTTTTCATTTAACATTTACAGCACATGGTGGGAGGAGTGGGGAAGGAGGGCAGGGACATTAGCTCAAGCTGTGGATCCTACAATATGAGCAGACTTGATAGACCAAATAGCCTTCTTCTGCTGGCTTCTTCGTATGTCTGTATAGAAAACATTTTAAAACATTTGCCTCCTCCTTATTAACCTTATAATGCCGTTGTTTATGACATCATAGTGCTCAACCATGACAACAGACTGTGATGTCACCAACAGCACTTGTGTGGTTATCCGTGGAAAGGCAGGTACATTTTGAAAGACTGGGTGAAATAATTGCCTCATTATCTACAATACTTAGTGCGTCAACAGCGGGGGAAGTTAAACAAAATTAACAAAGAACTAGAAAACAAAGTTAAAACGTAATTTGTGTAAATCTAGTTATTAGAGAGTTGCTCTTCAATAGCATCGGGATAAAAGAGACTGTAAAGGGCGACCTTTCCGTACACAGCTCCTTGTTACTTTATTAAAGAAAATAACAGCTTTAAAGTCAATTTTATTTTGATTGGGGGGAGGAGGGGTTGCTGCTGATACCAGTTAATTTTTTTTTACTGGTGTACGCTGTTTCTCTTGTTTTTGTGGACTTGCTGTCAAGGAATGAAGTCGCGCTTAGTCTGAGACTTGCATTTTTTTCGTGGTGTTCTGGCAGCATCAGCACCAGCAGTCGCGAGTCTGCCTACAGGCGCTAGGGAGTAAGAAGAGCTCATCAAAGCATCCCTGAACCTTGTCCTGTGTTCTCAGTCCCAGTGCACGCTGCAGGTATCCACCGCGTCTCCTTCGCAGCAGAGCAGGTGGTAGCTGCTGTAGCAATGGCCCAGCAGAAGGCTCCCTGTTGCCCTCCCCGTGCCATCCAGATCAGCAGGTAAGGGATCAGCAGAACAGACGCAAGGACACCCACCTACTCCACAGTAAAGGTCCTGGCTGCACACCCACCCTTCCGTATGCAGCAGCTCCAGCTGGCACCGCATGCTTGGGAGAGGGTAGACCCCCGGTCGGCTTTAGGCCGCCTGCAGCCTCAGCGTTTCCAGTATATCCCAACCGCAGATGAACGTCCGGAGAGCCGTCCAAAGTTGCAGTCGGCCCGCTTTCCGTCGCCGTTCGCAAGATAAAGTGGTTAGAGGGTGAGGGGTTGCTGCTGAGGAAAGGGTGTCAAATATTTAAGGGGACTTAGTTATTTTAAAACCTACAGTGAGAAAAAGAAAAGGCAGAGTAAGGGGATATATAAGGCGACCAGACACAGTATTGTTTGTTATTGACAAGGAAAAACCCGGTTTATAATTTCAGGCTCACAGAATTTTGAGCTTCACAAAAGTATGGTTCGTTCTTTTTTGATAATTTGCGATACAAGAAGTAAATCATCAGATGCTGATGATGCAGTATTGTTACATGGTAAATTCATTTAATGTTTTTGTCCCCTTTTCCGCACTAATTTGAATATTTCATAATGGAATTTCTTTAGTTATTGCACGATGATGAGTCACTAGGAATTTCTGGATGTTGATGTGCAGTGCTCCCCGAACTGAATTCCAGAGATGGAGTTAGAAGCTGGTTAAATTGTCGATTTGGGATTGCAGTTTTTTTCCCCAGACGGGGAAATGTGACACTGTTTGCACTAGACCTTGCAACACTTTTCATTGATAGGCATTGCTCTAGGGACCAAGAATTTCTGTATGTTGTGCAGTGCTCCCTGAACTGAATCCCGGAGATGAGCTAGCAGTCCGGTGCAGACATTAGGAGTTACAAGTCGGTTGAGTTGGTGCTAGGGATAGGATAATTTTAATGCCTAGTGCTGCGCCTATTCCTGAAAAGTGTTGCAAGAGCCAGTACAAACTGTGTCACTTTTCCCTGCCTGAAAAACACAAAACCTGGCAATCACCAGTATGCAGAGAAAAATAAACATAGAAAATGTTGGCAGAAAAAGACTATTGGTCCATCCAGTCTGCCCTGTTTACCCCATCGACCCTGGGACCTGTTGTCGGGGGGTTGGGGTTATTTCTCTTACCTCCCCCTTGCCCTGCTGCCCCCTGCCGAACTATTAAGCCTTTTATTCAGTCCCAGCTGTGTCTGAAACCATTAATGGTTCTTGCACGCACTACCTCTGCTGGTAGACTATTCCACTCCTAAACCACTCTCTGGAAAAAAAAAAAACACAAAAAACTTTATCAAACCTTCTTCCATCACCCCCTGCCACCTTCCATTCCACTCATATCCTAGTGATCTTGATTTGCCATTCCTGCTGAATGTTTCATCACAGTCTACCTTGTTAATTCCTTTCAGGAACTTTTTTTTGGTTTTGGCCAGTGAAGGTTTCCTCCATGGTCAGTGTGGGCGGGCTCTCAGCTCTGTCCCCATCCCCTGTCATCCAGCAGTCAGCTGCCTCAGTTTGCACTGTCCATAATCGCACACGGATTCCCCCCCAGTGGCGGGGCTGGGAAGGGGAGGGCCATCCTTCCCCCACCCAGAGACACACATCCTGATGGAGCGGTGTGAAGGAAGGTGGGCAGGGCTTTATTTAGTCCACACCAACCTTTTTCTTCATTTTTCCCTTGTCCCCTAGCCACGGCAGCATGTAAGCCATGTGCGTGGAGGTGCACATGTCTTTAAGGAACTGCGGCCCCTCCCTTCTTTTCGCTCAGACTGCCGGCGTTACCCCCAGGCCTTCACTTGGGGGCAGACGAGGGCTGAAACGGTAAGCCAGTCTCCCCCGTGAGAGGAGAGCTGTCCTCCTGGTGCTCAATCCTCTCCCTTCCCGTCTGACCCCTGGTGACCCAAGCTTGTTCCCCACACCTGGTTGCCAGCGTTGGAAAAGGTAGCCTCAGTTGTCTTCACCACTGGGACAGCCTCCTTTCAGGAACTTGAAGGTCTCTATCATATCGCCCCTCTCCCTTCTGGTTTCCAGTGAGTACATGTTCAGAGCCTTAAGCTGATCCTTATAGGATCTGCCCTGCTGACCCTGAATCATTTTGGTTACCCCGTGCTGCACCATCTCTAGCCTGTCTTTGTCTTTTCTTTTTCTTAGGTGGGGACTCCAGAACTGAGCACAACATTCCAGATGTAGCCCCACCAGTGACGTATAGAGAGGTATCACCTCTTTCCTCCTGCTTTTGACCCCCCCCCCCAAAAAACACCCCAGCATTTTGGTTGCGCTGCTGTAGGCCTTTGTAAATTGGCTAGATTGTTATAGGGAGTCCCTTATGATGACTTTCGGATCCCTCTTCTTAGAGGTAATGTCCAGTTTAACCCCTCCCTTCCAGTATTCTGTCCAGGGGTTCTTGTTCTCTGTCTGCATCGCTTTGCACTTGGTATTGAATTTCAGCTGCCAGACTTTGGACCACCTCTCTAACCTTTGCAGGCCCCTCTGCTGCTCCCTAACCCTTTCGTCACTCTACCCTGCCACAGAGCTTAGTGTCATCTGAGAAGAGACACATAGTGCTCTGTGTTCTTTCTCCCATGTAGCTGATAAATATATTGAAAAAGGACTGGCCCCAGGATTAAACCCAGTGGCACCCCTTTCGTGACCTCTCCCCTCCTCCCGACTTGACCCAGTTTACCACCATCCTCTGCTGTCTCCTCCTGAGCCAGTTTGCCACCCATCGTAACTGGATCCTTCACTGCACCCAGATTCTCTAACTTCTTCAGCAGCCTTCTGGGTGGCACAGAGTGAAATGCCTGCTGAAGTAGAGTAAATCCACTGCTTGTCTCTTATTTATCCGCTGCCCTAGTTACCCAGTCAGATAACACTATTAGGTTGGTCTGACAAGACATTCCTCCCTGCCACAAATCCATGCTACTTACTGTCCTGGAACCCATTTCTCTCCAGGTAGTGTACTAGGTCCTCTTTGACTAGTGTCTCCATTAGTTTATCTGCTGTGGGGGTAAGATTAACAGGTTTGTAGTTTCCCAATTGCTCCTGGTCTCCTTCCTTATGGAGTGGAACAATGTCCACTATCCTCAAATTTATTGGAACTACCCCAGACTGTGGCAAGCAGCTGACTAGCCCTGCCAGGGGTACAGCTAGCTCTGAGGCCAGTTCCTTGAGCACCCTCAAGTGCAGCCCATCTTGCCTTGAAACCTTAAAAAAAAATATGCGGTTAATGTGGATATGAGATTTCAATGCACATGTTACTAGATCTGCAACTTGTATTGCACATGATAGAGCTTGTAGCTATATTGTACTTATGTATGTCAGCAACTAATATTTGTACTGTCATAGGACAACCTTGTAAATGGGGCCTTGGGTCCTAAGCATTTATCTTTTTTTTTTAACAACTTTATTTATGCCTCCCTTACGCCGGCGACCTGAACTCTCTCTGACGGGACTCACGGTGCGGACTAGTCCTGCCTACCTGAAGCCATCTCCCGACCGCCACACCTGGCCACCCGACCCTCCCGGCTCTGAGCCCCAGGGGCGGGACCGACGATTCCACTGGCACTCTATCTAGAATTTTGTGGAGTGACCTGGGGGCGGAGGGAGTGCCCAGGATGGAGCTGGAAGGCCGGCATTGGGCGTGGGGACCGACCACTGGTCCCGCCTTCGCCTATCAGGCACCGGGGAATTTCACTTTTTCTTGACCTCCCCCTGCAGAGCTTGTACGTGCAATGACGGCCAGTGTCCGCCGAGCTCCGCCCCCAGTGCCATTCAGCAGTGTCGCCTTGTTTCTGGCTACCCCTGGCCATCGCCAGGGGTCGCCAGGAGTGCCGAGGTCCCTACACCTTCCCTGGGAAGGGAGAGTCAGTCCAACGACACTTGATCCCTCCCCGTCCCTGATGGCCCACATTTATCCTGTTTAAAGACAAAGATTTCTGATACTACTACTTATCTGTTTTCAGGGCTGCACACCCTTTTCTGACCCTTTCTCCTGTAATTACCACCTGCCCAGTTTCTTGGATCTGTCTTGCTACAGCCTTCATGCCACTTTCAGGCAAGGGCCCCCTATCTTCCACTTTGAACACTGAGCAAAAGTAGTCATTAAGAGCAGTGATCTTCTGCTCATCTTCCTTTATTACCCTACCCCGCCAGCAGCCTAATTGCCCTTCCCCTTCTTCCTTTTTCCTAGGGTATCTAAAAAAAAAAAATGTTGATTATGTTTGAATCAGAGCATGTTAACTTTGCTGCATGGTGTTTGGAAGCCTATAAGCTGTACAGATGTGAAGCTTTGAACATAAGGCTATTGGGAACAAGGACTGACCATTTGAGCCAAAATTAATGCCTGCTGCATTCGGGCTTGTCTCCATTCCACCCTCTCAACCTGTCACAGCTCGACTAAGGCACCTTCAAAATACAGATTAAATGGCGAGAATGTGTAGCAGCAATTTAAAGCATAATAAAGGGACATGGTAATTTCCGGATGCCGGAATCACTGGAATCGTGCAAATGCTAAAATCCAGAACTTCCGGAACACATGCAAGTTGTGTGTCTCTCAGTGTTCGAGTGGTTTCGTCCAGCACACATTTTACCACTTGCATAACAGGTAAAATTAAGAAGTGAGCCAGGCAGATTCTCTGACTGAAGGACACCCCCCCCCCCCCTTGCTTGCCAGAATGGCTGCCCTGGCTCCTGGAATGAATCTCTCCAGCTGAAATGACTGCCTATGTCTGGAACTGGCCACCTAAGGGCTAGAATTTATTTATTTAGAAATTGGTGACTGGGAAAGGCACACTGAGCTGAGACTCATTTCCAGGTGTGACATGGGGGAAGTGTACATGGGGAGACAACATCATATAGGTAAAAACAAAATTACATTATAAATACAGTGTAAACAAATACAAGTTGGTGCAAGTGTAAAACATCACAGATTTAAAAGATAAACAGCAGCAGAACCTTGGTACATAATGATAACTTGTATGATAATCAAGGCATAAAATAAGTAGAGTCATACTGTGTGACCAGAGAGAGAGGTATGCTACCCAGTGGCTCCTAAAAAGAGTACTGGGTGGCGTAAGAGGAACTTGAAGTGGAAATGTGAGGGAGTAAATTGAGGTTATAGGTGCTGTTTGAGTGAGTGGAAAGAGAAGGAGCGGTAGAGCTGATGGGGTAAGTTACTGCAGAGAAAGGGAATACAGAAGTTTGCCACACAGTAGTTTTGCAGTGAGAGAGAGCTCAAGATTGGGAGTTAGCAAATTGGAGTTGGTAAGTGAATGGGGGAGGGGGGGATCAAATTCAATACAGAGGCAAGGCAAGGCAAAACAAGACAAAGTCTGTTTATCTGGCAACCAGTCCCGGAGGCTCTGGGCACCTAATATACAGAAGGTAGGAAATTAAAATCAAAACATCTTACACAAGTAATAAATATAATAAAACCAAATTAAAACAATAAATAAAATTAATAGATCTTACAGCAGTAAACTACCTCGTCTGGGAAGACTGATGAAAATAAGTGGGCCTTATGACGACTCTTAAAACACTCGACCGAGGGGGGCCTCCCATAAAGTGGCAAAGCATTCCAAAGGACCGGGCCGGCAACACTAAAAGCCTGATCGCTGGCCATTTTAAGATGGGTCCTAGGAACCACAAGGAGGCCCCTGGTCGAGGAGCAGAAGGATCGGAGTGGGGCAGTCGGTGTCAGTTAAGCAGATAGCCAGGGCCTAGTCCATGTAGGGCCTTATAGGTGAGTAAACTCACCTTGAAGGTAACCCTCCACCTGACTGGCAGCCAGTGCAGAACCCGCAAAACCAGAGTCACATAACTAAGCCTTGAAAGGCCAGTCAGTAACCTGGCAGCAGCATTCTGCACCGGCAGCAGCATTCTGCACCAGCTGCAGCTGGCGGACGGTACCTCCAGAGACCCCAAAGTAAAGAGCGTTACAGTAATCAAGCCTGGACGTCACAAAGGCATGTACTAGTATGGGCAGGTCTTCAGGTGAAACTGGGAGTTTGATCCTGGCAATATTCCTCAAGTGGTAAAAACCACTTTGGACAACAGATGGCACCTGAGAGGGAGGGAGGAGAACTGTAATTTGAAGAGAAAAGAGGATGCAAGAGGTGCATGGACATCAGTGAGGGGAGAGAGAGGTTAATGTTGAGTTAGTGGCGGGGGACGGGAGGAGAGTGGTAGCAAAATGGCAGAAAGCATGGAAAAGAGGTTCCAGTCTAGCAAGGGAGGAATTCTGAGGGCAGCCTTTAGGCCACATCTGCATAATCAAACACTGGAAGAATCATCTAAAGGAGGATCTCATGGTGGACAGAACAGTAGATAAGACATTGTGACAAAAGGCACCAGCTTTAGCTGCATAGCTTTTTATGGCTGGCATCTATGTGGATAGAGATGTCTAAGCGTTGATTCAGCCACAAACCGAGGTACTTGAAATGAGAAACCTCATCAAGTGGGGTACCATCCAGGGCATTAAAAATTGGGGGGAAGGAGCTGAGCCTTGCCAGCTATTGACTTTTGTGAAAGGCCATGGAAACTGTCTTTTTGGTATTAGCCTTTAGCTGGTATAACTGGAACAGCCTTTTAAATTGTTAGGCATGCTGCAGTGACCGTTCTAGATCACTAACGCAGGCACCAGTGACAAAGGGTTTGGTGCCATCAGTATACATGTGGATGTTCATTTCAACACAGTGGGCAGGCCATTTAGGATGAGGGAGTATGGGATGGTGCCCAAGCTAGAGCTTTGGGAACCCAGAGACGATGGGAGGATCAAGGCATCAACAACCTTGACTGACTGTAGCTGGCCAGAGAGATAGGCATGGAACCAATCTACTGATGAGGCAGAGAATTTTGCTTCCCTCGGCTTATTAAAGGGAAAGTTCCCTCAGCCTTTTTTTCTGTGTAGTTTGTAGTCATGAACAAAGATTGCCTCTAATGCCTCCTCCTAATTTCATCAGGATTTAAATGTAAATGAAGTTACTTAAGTCAGGCATGAAATCCTGCTTGACGCCATTGCAAAGGTCATGACCCAGTTCATTCAAGGCATCATGGGATTTCATGATGCTTTAGTGCTAAAGTCTGCAGTTGTGTTGTATCAGTCAGTGCTGCTGATGTCCTGTGCAGTTCCTTTGTTTTCGTCTAGTGCTGGCCATCAGCCTTGTTCGTCAGCCAACACAGGAAAAACAACAATGAGAACAAAAAGCCTGCATGCTCAGTCTGCAAAAATAAGATGGATGTCATTGCCCACCTAGGGACTAATGTCCTGGTTAGGGACGGGGCTGGGATAGTGCATGGGGAGTTCAGAGAGCTGGGGAGGGGTCTAGGGTAGCTGCTTAGTGGCTTTTGGTGGGGTGCTGCTTGCCTACAGTGGGGACAGGAGAGGGATCTCCTCACTGGGTCCTTCAATCCATGGCTCAAGAAATGGTGCAGAGAGGAAGGTTTGGCTGCATTGAGGATTAGGGACCCACCTGAGAGGATAAGGGCGGCCTGTACAGGGGTGATGGCCTGCATCCATCCGGGAGGGAACTGCAGTTCTCAGTGGATGGTTTAAATGGTACTTAGATGAACATTTAAACTACCCGGGGGGGGGTGGCAGAAGGAATTGGGGAGTCAGGAACCCCCCCAAGGCTGATGTAGGGAGTAAGAATTCGAGAGGAGAGGAATCCTCCAGGGTGCAAATTAATAAAGGAAGCAGGGTGGTAGGGATAAAGGGGAAAAGGAACGGGAGCATTAGAAAGAGAGGGTGGAAGGAGGGAGGGCGAAAAGGAAAAAGGGAGCAATAAGCAGTGTGGAAAGAAAATCTGGAAGGCCATGTATGCGAATACTGGAAGTCTAGAAAATAACATTCTGGACCTAGAAGCTATCATGGCAGAGGCTGACTTGGATATTGTGACCATTACCAAGTCATGGTGCACTGAAAACCATGACTGGGACATGGCCATATCATGCTATACTCTGTTCAGAAAGGACCGAGTGGGAAGGAAAGGCGGGGGTTTGGTACTTTATGTGAGGGAAAGCATAAAAGCGACGGAGATAGAGGGAATACTGGGGGAGACAGAAGTACTGTGGGTCACCCTGGAGATGAGGAATGGAGCCACTGTTTGCACTGGAGTGACTTACAGACCTCCAGCACAGGGGAGGAATTAGATAATGTACTGGTGGAAGCCACTGGCAAGATGGCAGAAAAGGGGCAGGTGCTGCTGGTGAGGAACTTCAGCCTGTCATATTTAGAGTGGAGCCTTACAACAGTGTCTTCAACTAGAAGCAGGGACACAACGGCAAGGCGTCTGCCTGCGTTGCCGACATCCCGGGTTCAGGAACAGACCCAGTAGTCGAAGGGCCGGTCAGGTGGAGAAGGATTGAGCATCCAGGGGATGGCTCTCCGGGGGGGAGGGGTGAGTGTATGGCAAATCAGAGATGCCGTGACCAGTGCTTAGTTGTGTGGGAGGCGGTAGAGATGGGTTAGTCCCATTAATGTCACTGCACGTCCCGCCCCCCCCCCGGGAAACTCGAGCATCACAAAAGATCCATCCCCCTTGTCATGATGTCCTGCTCTGTTGCCATTCCCCCTGTCCTTTCTCATCCGCCGGGGGGAGGTCCTGTTCCCATGGCCCTGCCCGGGGTAAACTGGGACTTGCCCTTTCTCATCCTTGGGAGATAGCTTGGGCATAAGAGGATGGCACGGAGTGGGGCTGAGTTCCCGTAGTGGGAAAATTGGGGGGGGTTATGGGCCAAAAAATTAAATAAAATTAGAAGCAGGGACATCCTGGACTCTCTGCAGGGGGCATTCCTCAGGCAACTAGTCCGTGAACCCAGTCGTACAATATTTTCTCCAAGGCCCAGCACGGCTTCAGAAAATATCATGGTACTGACACTGCCCTGCTTAACCTTACTAATGATATTTTCTCTGCTCTTGACAAAGGACAGCACATTGGTGCAATCTTTATCGATCTCACCAAAGCATTTGATCTGGTAAATCACAAAGTGCTCCTGGATAAACTGGAACAAATCGGTCTCGACTCTTTAGTAATACAATGGTTTAGGAATTATCTGCAGGACAGGTCCCAAATAGTTAGATGGCAGGACGCCAAATCTGACATGATTGAAATTACTAAGGGAGTCCCCCAGGGATCTATTCTAGGACCACTCCTATTCTCCCTATTTATTAATGACCTGCCTTCTTCTTTTTGCAAAGGCCCTGAAATCATTCTCTATGCAGATGACATTGTTATCTACAGATCAGTGGATGACCCGAGTGAACTCAGCCGATCGCTATCCAAAGATCTAACATCACTGGAAGTTTGGCTAACCACTAACCAACTTCTAATGAATAGCAAAAAGACCAAAGGGATGCTGTTCGGGCCCAAACGCTCACCATCCAATAGATTAGATACACTTAACCTCACCCTCTCCTCTGGGGAAAAGGTGGTGGTGGTAGACACACTAACATACCTAGGGATTACCATCGACCGGGATCTCAACTTCAAAGCTCACACAGATCACCTAACCAAGACACTGAACCAAAGGATAGGTCTCTTGTATCGAATTAACCCTTATCTCACCCTTGAGTCACGATCCAAGATTGCACATGGTACCTTGCTTCCTAAATTACTGTATGGCTCCCCTATTCTTATCTCCGCCAGAAGTACTGAGATAAAAAAACTTACGACACTTTACCACAGGATCGGAAAATTTGCTATAGGATACCGTGAGAACACCATTGCCACATCCTGCAAACTCTTAAATGGCCCACCTTGGAAGGGTAGACTACTTACTCCTCCTATGTTTAGCCTATAAACTTAGGGTTAGCATCTGCTCCACCTAGCCTGGCTGAGTTACTACAACCTAAGACTAATAATAGATCTCTAAGGTCATCCAACCGACAGCTACTCAAGGTTCTCGGACAATGTCCTCCCAAGGGTCTAGGCCTTCTCATCCCTAATACCTCCTATATGGAACTCACTTTCATCCAAGCTTCAGGAATGTGAATCCTCGGGGTTCAAAAAGGGCTAAATGTATCTGGAGGATTAAACCAATGTGCTTGTAATCGTTGATATTTACACTCCATTCCTGCTCCTGTCTGATATATGATTATGTTTGTTGATCTCACCTAACATGTATGACAAATGATTGATAACAGTTCCCTGTACTTACCCTGAATGTCATGTTGACTGCTCCTTGCATGGAGTATAATGTATTGTATGTTATTTGCACTTAATGTAACATCACTGTTCGTTGTACCATTGACCCCGGGTCGCCCGTGAAAAAGGCACTATTATCGGTCTCAGCGGGCCTACCCGGTTACCAAAATTTAAATAAATAAAAGTATTGGGGCAATACTGGACCTGGTACTCACTAACATGGACAGTGTTGCAGATGTCAAGGTGAGAGGTCACTTGGGGACTAGTGATCACTATACAGTGTGGTTCAGTGTCAGGATGGCTGCAGAATGGAACCACACAAGGGCAAGGGTCCTGAACTTCAGGAGGGCATATTTTATAAAGATGAGTGAATGCCTCAGGGATGACCTGGCAGAGGGGATGGCGTGGGTGGGGTGGAGGACCAGTGGGCAAAGATAAAAGGGAGCATAGGAAAGGCAACAAACCTCTGCGTTAAACAAGTGAGCAAAAGCAAGAGGAAAAAGAGACTGCTATGGTTCTTGAAAGAGGTGGCTGAAAAGATAAAGGCTAAAAGGGTAGCATTCTGAAGGTATAAGGAGATGCAGTGGGAGGAGGATAGGGAGGTGTATCAGGGGAAACAGAGGAAAGCAGGAAAAGCATTAAGGAGTACCAAGGTGCAAACTGAAGAGAGAATAGCCCAGGAGGCAACAAAAGGGAAAAGGCATTTTTAGGTATGTAAGTGAAAAGAGGAAGACCGGGATGGGTTGTAAGGTTAAAAGGAAGGGGGGCTGTGCAGAGTGGGGGGAGAAAAGGCAGACACCCTGAACAAATATTTTGTTCAGTGTTCTCAGAAGAAGGAGAAGGGAGGGACCATAAAAAGTGACATAAATTCTGAAGGGGTGGACACTAGTCCTTTTTTGGAGGTGAGAGTCCTGAAGGGACTTGCTAATGTGAATGTGGACAAAGTAGTGGGCCAGATGGGTGCATCCAGGGGTACTGAGAGAGCTGAGAGAAATACCTGGCTGCACCTCTGACAGTTCTGTTTAACAGCTGACTGGAAAGAGGAGTGGTTCCTGAGGACTGGAGGAGGGCAGGTGTCCTACTACCCAAACGTTATAGCAGGGAGGAGGCTGGCAGTGTTAGGCCAGTCAGCCTAACATTGGTGGTGGGAAAGTTAATGGAATCGCTGCTAAAGGAAAGGATTGTGGAATGTCTTGAATGCAGTGGGTTACAAGACACGAGGCAGCATGGTTTCACAGGGGGAAGGTCATGTCAGTAGAATCTGATAGATTTCTTTGCATGACAGAGAATTTAGGTCAGGATGGAGCTGTGGATGTGGCCTGCCTAAATTTCATTAAGGCTTTTGACAATATTCCACATAGGAGACTAATAAGTAAGCTGGGTAGCTTAGGAGTGGGTCCAAAGGTGGTAAACTGGATAAGAAATTGGTTAAGGGACAGGCAACAGAGGGTGATAGTAAATGGAGTTCACTCCATGGAAGGGAGGGAGGGTGACCAGCAGGAGGGAGGGTGACCAGCAGGGTGCCTCAGGGATCAGTGCTGTGACCGGTCCTCTTTAATGTCTTTATAAGTGACATTGCAGAGGAGCTACAAGGGAAAGTCTGCCTCTTTGTGGATGACACCTAAATCTGCAGTAGAGTGGACACTCCGGGGGAGGGTGTGTGTGGAAAGGAGAGCAGAGACCTGTGTGAGAGGGTTGAATAAGACCCTGTCTCACGTGTTCTGCAAAAAGAGTTAAAAGCAAGGATCTGTTCAGTTCTCTCCTTTTCTGTCTCTTGTCTGATTGTGCAATCATATTTTCTTGTGAGACCTAGGAACCGATCACTCTGACAGTCTCATGATTCTCCCTCCTCCTGGCTCCTGTTATCTCTCTGCCTTCACTTGCTGTTTCTGTCTTTTTTCCCCTCGCTTATCTGTGGTTATAAAAATGTATGTGGATCATTATGTGAAACCGGGTTCTCAGATTTGAAAATGTATATAGTTATATTGTGAAATGATTGCAGAAAGCTGTTTGGAACTCAGGGAGTTAACCTTGAGATGCAGTTTGACCTCCACAAGCTAATTCACTAAAATACCACCAACGACTTAATCTGGTTCAGTGTTAGTTACGCCATCTGTATCCCCCTCCCCCTACAGGCCGAGGCTGAAAATAGGCAGAATTGTTCAGTCGTCCTTTCCGGTCAACAAAAATTAAATAAATAAAATAAAAATAGATTTGCAGAGCTGTCAACAGGAGATTGGTTGTGGGACACAGTGTTCTATTTTGTTGCACCTGAAAGGAAAGAAACTGACAAGAACGCTGATACATTTTGTGAGAAACAGGAGGTGTCTTAACAAGCTCAGGATGCTGAAGTTTAATTGATAAGAGAAGACATTCTGTGTAGATAGAGCAGTCTTTTGTTGGAGAGAGAGTGAGATTGAGATTTAGAATTAGAGATACCTTCAGAGGAAGTACTTTGTTTTGTCTGAACTGCTTGTATAAAAGCTATCTTGAACAATTTTATTATTTTTTTTATTATTGAAAATAATAAAATGCTACTTGCGAATTATATAACTTCTCCAGGTTTGCCTGTGCTTCCTGACCTGCACCCTTAACGACAGCCTGGATAAGAAATTGGTTAGGGGATGGAGTATGAGAGAGTTTGGTGGTAAATGGAATATACTAGGGGGGGGATGACCAGGGGGTGCCTTAGGGATCAGTGCTGGGACCGGTCCTCTTTAATGTCTTTATAAGTGACATTGCAGAGGAGCTGGAATGGAAGGTCTGCCTCTTTGCGGATAACACCAAAATCTGCAGTAGTGTGGGCATTCCGGGAGTGGGGGGTTGAAAGGATGAGCAGAGACCTGAGAAAAGTAGAGGAGTGGTCAAGAGTACGGCAGCTGAGCTTCAATGCAGAAAAACTACAAAACAATGCACTTAGGGCACAGCGGTCCATGTGCAGAGTACAAAATAGGTGAAGTGGAAATTTATTTTTTATTTATTTAGTTTTTGTTTACCAGGTAGCTGCACTAAATGTAAAAATGACTATTTACAGACACGACCCGGGAGGGTACAGAAACAAAACATTGGATATAATTACATTACAGTTTAGAATTTGTCAAAGATGGAGATAAGCGCCCAAGAGGTGGATAGGCAGAAAAGGGGCAAAATTCAACAAAAGGGCAGACAGCAAGGAGAACCAGGGATAAAGGACAACCAAGGAAGGGGCTGGAGTAGAACAGCTGAACAGTATAGGGAGGTCAAATCATGGAAAGTCATGTGTGCCAATGCCAGGAGCCTTAGCAACAAGATGGAGGATCTGGAGGCTGTCATGGTGCAGTCAGACCTGGACATTGTGGCTATCACAGAAGCCTGGTGTAATGATAACCACGACTGGGAGACGGCCATACCTGGCTACAAAATATTCAGAAGAGACAGGGCAGGTGGGAAGAGAGGAGGAGTGGCACTGTATATGAAAAATGACATAAGGGCCACAGAGATCCAGGAGGAACAAAATGGGGGAGAGATACTGTGGGTTAAGCTGGAAAGGAAAATGGGGACAGCCATCTGCACAGGTGTGGTCTATAGACCACCAGCCCAGCCCAGGAGGAAGAAACAGATAGGGAGCTGATGCTAGCCATCCAAAGGATGGCAGACAAGGGTGAGGTAGTGCTGGTTGGAGACCTCAGTATTCCAGACGTGGACTGGAGCATCCCAGCAGCAGCATCAACTAGGAGCAGATTTATCCTGGACTCCCTTCAGGGTGCGTTCCTCAAGCAACTGGTCATGGAGCCAACTCGGCAGAAGGCAATACTGGACCTTGTGCTCACAAACAGGAACAGTGTGATGGGGGTAACAGTGGGGGAGCACCTGGGGAACAGTGACCACTAGTCATTGTGGTTTGAAATCACAGAAGGTGCAGAACCAAACCACACAAAAACACATATCCTGGATTTTAGGGGGCAGACTTTGGGAAAATGGGGAGATGCTTGAAAGAGGCATTGAGGGAATGGGTCAGGAATCAGGGTTGAGGAACAGTGGGCAGTATTTAAAATGGGGATTACAAGAGCAACAGAATTATGCATTAAGCAGGTTAACAAGGGGAAAAGGAAGAGGAGGCCATTATGGTTTTCCAAGGAGGTAGCGGAGAAAGTGAAAACCAAAAAGATTGCATTCAGGCACTACAAAAAGACACAGGCAGAAGGGGATAGGGAGAAGTACCAGGAGAAGCAATGGGAGGCAGGGAGGTCAGTAAGGGAAGCCAAAGCTCAGACAGAAGAGCACATTGCAAAATCAGTGGGTAGAGGGAATAAAACCTTTTACAGGTGCATAAGTGAAAGAAGAAAGGCAAAGGGAGGGATAGTGAGACTGAAGGGGGAGGATGGGGGCCGCGTAGAGGATGACAACAGTAAGCTGACATATTGAACAGGTATTTCTGCTCAGTCTTTACTGAGGAAGAGGAGCATAATGGGTCAGAAGGGAGTACAAGGGGTTGGAATGGTGCAGAAATGGACACAAGTCCCTTTACACACGAAAGGATCCTGAAGGAACTGGAAGTAATAAGAGTTGATAAAGCAATGGGGCCAGATGGGGTGCACCCCAGGGTCCTTAAAGAACTAAGAGAGGTGGTGGCTAATCCTCTGACAATCCTGTTTAGCCGATCACTGGAAACAGGGGAGGTACCCAAAGACTAGAGGACAGCAGATGTAGTCCTCTTATACAAAAGTGGGAACAAAGAGGAAGCGGGGAACTACAGACCAGTCAGCCTCACCTTGGTAGTGGGGAAGATCATGGAAGCAGTACTGAAGGAGAGATTGGTGGAACATCTGGTTGTCAATTGACTGCAGGACCCAAGGCAGCATGGTTTCACCAGGGGGAGGTCATGTCAGACCAACCTCATTGAATTTTTCGACTGGGTGACTAGGGAGGTGGATTGGGGAAGGCAGTGGACATGGCCTATCTGGACTTCAGCAAGGCGTTTGACACTGTGCCACATAGAAGACTATTACACAGACTGGGGAATATGGGTGTGGGCAGGACAGTAGTGTGGTGGGTAGGTAACTGGCTGGGTGGCAGGACACAGAGGGTGGTGGTAAATGACTGTCACTCCACAGAGGGAAGAGTGACCAGTGGGGTACCACAGGGATCAGTGCTGGGACCGGTCCTATTCAGCATCTTCATCAGTGACATTGCGTAGAACCTAGAAGTCAGAATTTCCCTGTTCGCTGATGACACAAAGCACTGTAACAGAGTAGACACACCAGAGGGTGTAGACAGAATGAGAAGGGACCTGCAGAAACTTGAAAAATGGTCAGGGTTTGGCAGTTGAAATTCAGTGCAAAGAAGTGCAAGATAATGCATATGGGGCACAAAAACCCTGGCACAATATATCAGTTTGGGGGTGAGGATATAGCATGCACCAAGCAGGAAAGGGATCTTGGGGTTATCATCTCTCATGACCTCAAGGTAGGGAAACAGTGTGACAAAGCAGCAGATAAAGCAAATAGAATGCTGGGATGCATAGGCAGGGGCATCACCAGCAGGAAAAGGGGGGTGGTCATAATTCCACTATACAAGACACTAGTGAGGCCCCACCTGGAGAACAGTGTACAGTTCTGGAGACCTTACTTACGTAAGGACATAGACAGGGTAGAGAAGGTTCAGAAGAGGGCAGCAAAGATGGTACATGGATTGTATCACAAGTCCTATGAGGACAGGTTGAAGAAATTGAATATGTACTCCCTGGAGGAGAGGAGGGAAAGAGGAGATGTGATAGAGACATACAAGTATCTTACACGGAGGAACAGGTGCAGGAATACACTATTTTTAAGTGAAAAAGATGTTCCGGGACTAGAGGGCATGGGATGAAGTTGGAGGAGGGCGATTCAGAGGAAACTTGAGGAAGAATTTCTTCACAGAATGGGTGGTGGACAAGTGGAACACCCTGCCAGAGGAAGTGGTGGGGGCTGAAACAATCACAGGATTTAAGAATGCATGGGATAGACATAAAGGAATTCTGGAGGTCAGGGTTAAGGGGCAGCAGACTTCTAGGAAAACATGAAGTGAACTTACAAGCTCAAATGGGCAGACTGGGCGGGCTGTAGGCCCTTATCTGCCGACACTGTCTTATGTTTCTGTGTATCTATGTAAAAAAGATACAAATAAGCAAGCAATAACACAGGTAAAATATAAATACAGTGTCACAGTTATGCAGGAAAGAAAACAATAACAATGCAAAAAATTAACAATACATTGCGAAAATTAGAACTCATGTTGATTTGAGGAGGATAAACTGACGACACCAAGCAGGAAAGAGACCCAAGTGTAATCCTATTGGATGATGTAAAGGTGGTCAGGCAGTGTGACAAGGCAGTGTGGGGGGGGGACTAGTGGGATGCTGGGGTGCGTAAGGAGGGGTATCACCAGCAGAAAGAGGGCAGTGGTGTTGCCTCTGTGTAGATCACTGGTAAGACTCCACCTAGAGTACTATGTCCAGTTCTGGAGACCACATCTCTGGAAGGACATAGACAGAGTGGAGGTGGTCCAGAGCAGGTCAACTAAAATGGTGCAGAGTCTGCATCAAAAGCCCTACAAGGAGAGACTAAAGGACCTCGATATGTACACCCTGGAACAGCGGAGGGAGAGGGGGGTATGATGGAGACCTTTCAGTACCTCACAGTAGTAAATAAGGTACAGGAGGCAAGTATTTTTCTAAAGAAAATGTTCTCAAGAACAAGGGGACATGCTATGAAGCTGAAGGTGGGGGGGTAGATTCAAGAGAGATGTGAGAAAGTACTTCTTCACAGAAAGAGTGGTGGATTCCTGGAGAAGCCTTCCAGCAGAGGTGGTGGGAGCGAAAACAGTGGTGGGTTTCAAGAATGCATGGGATAAGCACAAGGGAATCATAGTGGAAAGGAAGTGGGGAAGGAGAAAGCTGTAGATCAGGCACGGTCTGCGGTAACAGTGTAGGTAGGGAGAAATGGGCAGACTGGATGGGCCAAGTGGTCCTTATCTGCTGTCAGGTTCTGTTTCTAAGAACATATAACTCAAAACTAATCAACAAAGCAGAAATAAAACTTTACAAACACAAACCTTCTCTAAAATATTTTTCCAACCCAGATAACACTTTAAACTGCAGAAAACAATGGGGCACTTAGTGTACCTTGGAAAGTTAGATACCCAGCACAAGACAAGAACATATGGACTGAATAGGACATCTACAAAGCCATGGCGAGACCACAGTTAGTGTACGGGGTTCAGTTCTAGAGATCACACCTTTGCAAGGGTATAGATGAATTGGAGAGGGTTCAGAGAAGGGCAACAGAGATGGTGCAGGGTATGCAGGGGAAGACATACTAGCAGAGGTGTAAGGAGCTGAATCTGTACATGCTGGAAGCAAGGAGGGAAAGGGAGGACATGACTGAAACCTTTAAATATGTGAAGGAGCTCAATAAAGTAGGTGAAGGGGGTCTGCTGAGGAGGAAGGAGTGAGCCAGAACTAGAGGGCACAGCCTCAGATTGCAAGAAAATAGGTGCAGGGGCAATATGAGGGGGTGCTTCTTCACAGAGAGGGTGGTGGAGCCCTGGAACAGACTGCCGGATGGAGTGGTGGGGGCTAAGATGGTGGAAGAATTTAAGAGGGCATGGGGACAGGCATATGGGACTGAGCATTGAGGGAGGGTGGGGGCAGGCGGGGAGGGGGGTATGTGAAAGGGGAGGGTTGGGCAGACTAGATGGGCCGGAAGGGTCCTTTTCTGCCATCAAATTTCTATGATAACTGGGTAAATACAGTGATCCAGAGGACCGTTTACAGGCACGACCTAGGCCAACTTGCCACGAGTAGAAAAGAACAGAAAATAGCTAAGTATAACAAACATTGTAGAAGATAACAAAATTGGTGGGTACAATGAGGCATAAAATGGTTCACTAATAAAAAGCAATAGAAGATAAAGATACATAGGAAGTCTAAAGCAGGTAAACAAGCATCAGGTACACTTCCATGGGAGGGTTCTCGAGAGGTCAAGTAACATCAGGAGCAGGAGGGACAAATTAAATAAAAGAATTGCAGATGGGGAACGAGATGGACAGACAAGTGAGGGGAGTTAACAGGCAGGGCAGTTGCAGCAAAATTTGTCTAGGAGCCAGGATTTGAGGTTCTGTTTAAAATTACGATGAGTGTTGGGGGATCAGAGCGGGGCAGGTATACTGTTCCACAGAAAAGGGGACACAACTGATAGAGCTATCCCACCCATGTTGGTGGTAGTTCTGGGTACTAAGAGGGTGGGAACAGCAGAAGAGCGGAGGTTCCTAGTCAGGGATTTAAAACTGAAGAGGGTAGAAAGGGGAGAGGTATTAGAGCTTCTAAGTGTGGCACCCACGACACAGCCAAGGATATATTCAAAGCACCCTTGCAAAGAGAGCCAGCTGAGGGTTTGGTACAGGACACAGTGGTGAGTAGGGTAAGGTGCCGATAGGGCAAAGCGACAGGCATTATAAGTGACCGAGAGTCTAGACCAAAGGGAGGTTGAGACTGTCGAGTAGATGGAACAGCAATAGTCAAAGATAGAGAGAAGACTGCCCGTGATGATGGCAAGGCAGGCTTCCACAGTAAAATAGGGCTTTAGACGATATGCAGCACCCAACTTCTTATTAACCATGTGGAAATTGTGGTTAATGTGGTCGTTGAATGAGAGAGCGGAATCAAGTAGTGCCCCCAGATGCTTAAAAGAAGAGATGTTATCAAGGGTGAGACCATGAGGGTGGTAGAGGAGGAGAGAGGAGTTGGTGTTGAGGGTTTTGACGATGAAGGCTTTAACTGTACAGCATCATGAAATCCCAGGATACCTTACATGAGTTGGGTCATGACCTCTACAATGGAGTCATGTAGGTTTTCACACCTGTCTTTATTAGTAACTTCATTTATATTTAAATCCTGATGAAATTAGGAGGGTGCGATAGAAATCATTGTTTGTGCCTGCAAACAGAAAAAAAAGGCTAAGGGGACTTTCTCTTTAAGGAGAAGTGGGTCGGCTACTATGTCAAAGGCCTTTGCCAGGTCAACGAATATGGCATCAGTAATGTGATTCTGGCCCATCCCCTTAAGGATGGAGTCAGTGACTCAGAGGAGAGAAGAGACTGTGGAATGCAATTTCTGGAACCCAGACTAGAAAGATGAGAGAAAGTCAGAGGTGTCCAAGAAAGCTGAGAGCTGGGTAAAAACACATTTTTCTTGGAACTTGGCCAGGACATGGAGCAGAGAAATAGGATTGTAAATCCCAGGGGTGGAAGAGTCACCACCTCTGTAGAGAGGGAGAACTTTTGCATGTTTCCATTCTTGAGTGACAGGCCTGAGGCTGAAAAAAATGCTGAGAAGAGAAGAGGGACTCGTATCACTGGAGTAGAGTTATAGTTTTCAGGTCTAATCCCTAAGTACTATGACCTATTTGCAGAGACTATCTGCTTTCATGGGGATGATGTCACCCATCGTCCCCATGAAAGTCGGTTTTCTCACCAAAAGGAGAGAGGATGGAGAGATGGCTGGCGGTGGTGGAGAGGAATTAAGAGTGGGGTGAGGGGGTAAAAACTGTGAATGAAAGGGTACAAGGGATGATGACTTTATTGAAACAGGAAGCAACTTGGGTGGGATTAGTAATAAGGTGCTTACATCAAGGAGGGCAGGGATAGTTGACGGGGGAATGAATCACCTTTTAGACCTTTCTAGGGACATTAAGGTTATTCTGGAGATTTTTTGGAGAATAGTTTGAATTGTGCTCCCTGGTATCCCTTCTGCAAGAATTGCTATGCCACTTGTAGCTCAACAGGTCATGAGGGGAGCCTGATGCTTTGTTGAGGTACCAGGCAGAGTCCATGGCTTTACAAATATCACTATGATTTGCAGAGATACAGGGAAGTGGGCTCCTTGGATGCAGGTCCCCCTAAGAGACGTGTGTCTATCCCAGATAGAAATGAATTTTGATTAGAAGGAGAGAGCCTTCTCGATGTCAGTGGTGACCAAGAGAAGACCAGTCATTGTTGCAGAAGCCCACATTTGTTGACACAGAGCCCGCTCTGTGGCCAGAATGCCCACCTTGTGGTTAGAATGCCCACTGTCTGTGCCAGAATTCTCACCCTAGGATCAGTATGCCCACACTGAAGACTGGAATGCCCACCGTCTGTCCGTAGATGCCTGCCCTAGGGCCGTAATTCACGCCCTCTGACCCAGAATGCCCACCCAGATGGAATGCCCACCCTCTGTGCCTGAATACCCACCTTAAGGCCCAAATTTATGTATTTATTTATTAGAAGATTCAAATGATACCTTTGAGCACAAGTGCTCTTTTACAAAGGTTCTATGTCAATGTTACAAGTTTTACAACAAATGACACAGTAGAATTACAGTAGGTGTTATAATTGCTGGCAATTATTGGGGCTGGCAGTATAGCCTAGACTGGTTCGAGTAATGAGCTGCGAATGAGCTTGGCACGTCCAACAGACCTGGGTTTGATTCCCACAGCCTCCACTTGTATGCTGTGTTACTCTGAGCAAGTCACTTAACCTCCCCAGTGCTCCTGGGTCACCCCTGAAAACAGGCAGTTGTGCCCAGTGGGTCTTACCTGGTTACCAAAGAATAAATAAAATCAAAATGAGTAAGAGACAGGGTGAACGAGCACATTCCAGAGGGAAAGCTTGTCTAACAAAAACAAGAAACATCAAGTTTTGTAAGTGCAGGACTGACAGAACAAGAACAGGTTCCAGCAGTGGGTCGCTAGACAGACAGCAGGGCATAACAATGATTACGACTAGTTCAGTGACAAACTGCACTTGCACGTAACTGCTAGGGCAGCCCACAGGGATGTTTTGAACTGGACAAACCGGGGGAAGTTCAGCATGGATTCCGTCAGTTTATTTAGCCAGCCTGTAGCCCTAATGGCAAAGGAACACTTACCCAGCTGAGTTCTGCAGAAAGGTAGTTGAAGGGCATTCCTGGCCATGCTCCTCGTGCTGTACTGGTTAGATACTGGGTGGAAACATTTTTTTAGCGCAGGGGTTTTAGGCCTATCAGTGCTTTCCTGGCTTGTAGACAGGTTTGAAACTTTATTCTACTAGGAAGTGGTAGCCAGTTGGTTAGTGAATAAAAGTTACAGCTGTGGGTGCCTTTGTCAGCCCCTAACACAAAGTGGCAAGCTTTACTGCATATCACCATGACCCTGTTTAATAGAGTCACTGACAGCTGCATACAGTCTGTAGTCCACTAGGGACAGGCTAGAACAGGACACAATCAGTTGCCTGGCTTCAGCAGTGAGGCTGTTCTGTTTTCTGAATAGGGCACCCAGCCTTCTGTTTACAGTGGATGCCAGATTGCCCATGTTGGGGGTGGGGAGAGTAGAGTGTTCTCCAGCACTACCCTGAGATATTTAAATGTCTCCACTTGATCCAGTATTAGACCTTTGTTATTGAGGATGTCGGGGCGACCTTTTCTTCATGTGATTGCTGGCAAAAAGCATGTTTTTTTTTTGTAGTAGTTGAGGACTAGTTTAGAGAACCATTTTTCTAAGGACTCATAATTTTCCTGCAGATTACAGGTGAGGTTGCTACGGTTACAGTTCTTAGCATAGATGACAGTGCCGTGTGTGTACAGCCGACAGGCTTCAGGCAATTGGTTAATAAAAACACCAAAGAGGAGAGGGGCCATATTAGAGCCCTGTGGCACACTTAGGGATTCTTTCTGGCTGTTAGAAAGGCAGTCAACAATTTTCAACCTCTGTGTGTGCTCAGATAAATAACTTTGGAACCAGATCACTGAGTCTCTAGACAGACCAAGGCCAAAGAGTTTACTGAGCAGTAGCTGATGGTTGACCAAATCGAAGGCTTTTGTTAGGTCAATGTAAATGGCTCCCACCATATTGCCAGTATCAAGGGCCTCGTGCATGTAGTTGGTGTAGTCTACCAGGGCTGTATTGGTGCTGTGGAGTTTCCTAAAAGCATGCTGTTGGGCACATTGCAGTTCATGCTTTTCTAGGTACAGTATGTGACAAGTTGGGAGGCTGTATAGCGCAGTGGTATAAGGCTCTGAGCTGCAAATCTGGAGACCTGGGTTTGAATCCCACAGCCCCCACTTGCATACTGTGTGACCCTGAGCAAGTCACTTAACTTCCCTGTACTTCCAGGTCCCACCTATAAACAAGCTTTCAGCTTAGTGTGTCTCTCCTGGTTAAACAATTGAAAACAAAGCAAAACAAGCTGGTCTGACACAATTATGTCCAGGGCTTTATACAGTGGGGAGTGTGGGATAAGGAAACAAGACTCCAAAAGTGAGGTAAAGAAAAAACACCAATGTGTGACTTTATTTACAGAAGCAAAAAAAAAAAAATAATAATAGTAAAACAAATAAATATAACACAGCTAGGACCCTAAGGCATAGGTCCCACCCTCTGTGTCTCAGAGGATCTGGCAGTCCTCACAACCTCTCCACAGGCTGTGTTAATCTGATCTGCTGATCCCAAAGGACTTGCATTTATGCAGCATACAGCATCACGTGATCATAAGGATCCGCCCCCTATTCTAATACATATAATTTTCTTGTACTAAACAATAATAAAATAAAAATATAATGAGAAGCAATAGGGTGAATTTTTTTAATTTTATTTTTTTGCACGTTCTGTTTATGGCCCCCTCCAACCCAGCCGCCCACTCCTTCGGGCAGCCAAGTCGCACCCTCTGCTGCTCCCCCATTCTGCCGTCCTTTGCCCCTGCCGCCTGATTGTCCCAGCGTATCCCTTCGCCGAGGGGGGCCCCCTACCCATGGGGAGGCATCCAGGAGGGGAGATTGAGGCACCCCCCGGTACCCCTTCGCATCTTGGTCGGGTGGCAGGGTGCAACTCGTGGGCTTCCCGGCCAGGGGAGGTGGGCCGCCATCATCTGTCCAGCACAGGTGGCCATTTTCCTTGTTCTGTTTTCCCTGCCCCTGCTGGATGCACGCCGAGACATCCTCATTGCCTGCGCATGCGGAGTGTGGTCACCCACACTGCAAAGCACGAGGCCAAATCCGGCTACGAGGAGCCGCTACAGGGCAGTGCATCCTCGTCCCTCTCCCTGGGACGAGAGCGTCCAAGGGATGCTCTTGAGCCCTCCGTGCTGGCCTCTGCTCCTGATGCCCCGGCCACGGGTGCGAACCTGGGTCGCCAGCGTGCCAGGTGATCCCCTGTCACCCAGAACCACAGAGCCAGTGTAGGTTGAATTTATTTTAGCATACTTTTATAATCCCAGCAAAAGAATGAATTTTAAAAGGGTTTTGGATCAAAAAAATCTTTTAGCAGTAAAATGAACCCTTTAGCCCCTCCCACTCAGCTGTGATTGACAGTGTCTAACTATAAAAATGACAGCAGAATGGGGCGCTGGCCCCTAAGGGCTAGACCAGATAGCTGTTGCACAGGTAAGTCCTACAGAAGCAAACTGCACTTTCATAAAAACGTTTTAGCACTTCTTAGAACAAGTACAAGCACTAGCACTTTATTCAGCACTTTCTGGTAGTACACTGTTCTTGTACAGCAGTTTTTATATGCTTTTGTTGGTGTTGGTAGTGTTAGAATTTTACACTGTTTAGGGAACAGGGTCAACGCCCCAAACCAACAGTTGTTTAGCTGCTTTTCAGCCCATTTCTGAAGGCTGTTTAAAAATGGGCTCTTCAGGGAAAAACAGACGGCAGCTCTGTATTTGAGCAAAGGCTTCGCTAGAGCTGCTCAGAGTGAAAAAATAAAATATTAGAAAACACCTTGTTTGGGAGGACTTTTGGTGCCATGGGCAGGGTTGTAAAACATTATGTGAGCTTTTAAAACAGAACTCTGCCCTGACTGCCAGGTCCTGGAGTATATACACCAGATATTTTATTCTATTTCCCCAGTATTTTGGGAGCGGGTATGGAGCCGCTTACAACCCGCTAAATTCTCCTCTTAATGTGTGCAAATAAACTATAGCATGGAGCAGTTTCCCTGCAGCTCACTGCTCCGTGTGCAGCTACCAAAAACGGGAAAAACAACCAAAGAGGGCAGCAGAATGATGCATCAAAAAAAAAAAATAGAAAAAACATTTTGGGCTTTTTCTTTCGCAAATGCCCGCCTGAGGCACTTGCACTAAAGCATTTTTGAGTGCAGCACGGAGAGAAGTGCTAGCCGCACACCTATTTCATTTTGTGGCATTTCCTGCGCTACAGGGGAGCAGGCTGCACTTTCAAGCGTCTCCCATGTGGACAACACAGATGGACTCTGTTGGGGAAAAAGTCTGATTTTTATACAGGGGCAACATAGTTTTTCATGGGAAATCCATCACCCTATATTCCTGCATGATATGTGAGGGTGCAGCAGCGTTCCAGTGCTAGGCGCACCACAATACAGGGGTTCAAAGCTGCACCTCACTAATTTCCCTCAGCAATAAGCTCAGTTCTTAGGGGCACAGATAAATAACTCTGGACCCAGAAAACTGCATATAACATAGCTAAGAAGATGTGCAATAGGTTGTTTAGACAGATTGGGGATCATATCACTGGTGCTAAGTGTACCCAACTGGCAGAGAGGCACATACCCAGGGATGGAAAAGGAAACATGGAATAAAAATAAAAGGTAGGTGGCCAACCTACAGGACAAAAAAGGATAGTACAGAACAGGAAGATGCTGTTGCAACAGACTTAAGAGAAAGAGATGGAAAATGGGTCCCTACCCCCCCATTTGTGCCAGAATAGGGCACAGCCCTACCGCACACCATCCCACTTGGATGGAAACCAGGGTCGAAAGACTTACTAGTTTCCTAAACAAGAACCCACCTAGGTCAACCCAAGGGATTGGTTGGGGCTTCCACCTGCCTTCTTCAGAAGCCCCACCCCAGGGCACCCTAGAACTATATACAATCAGTGATATAACACAAGTACAACACACAAAAGTGCTATCAGACTATCATAAGCACTACATGTGTCCTAGGGTATATAGTCTAAAGTAATAAACTATCTTCCATCATTGATTATACTTTTTCATATTTCCAAAAATATTATAAATGTGTGTGTGTGTACGTATAGATATAAATAAATAAATATATATATATATATTTTTTTTTTTAATTGAAAAAAAACTCTGTTAATGCATCAGTTAGGGTTTCTATTACAGCAACAAAAGACTGGAAATTCAGTGTTAGGGTTACCAACCCTACCACCTCACCCTCCACACACCAGCTGGCGTCGGGGCGTGCCTTGGGATCGTTGGACCTAACTGTCACCCCATTCCATGTGTAAACAAGCTGAGATGTGACAGTGTAGGAGAACTGGGTGAGAGCTAGGCCCAGTGACCGCGAGGCACACCTCGACGCCTGTTGGTGTGTGGAGGTTGGGGGGTGGTGGTGGTGGTAGGATTGGTAACCCTAACACTGAATTTCCAGTCTTTTGTTGCTGTAATAGATACCCTAACTGATGCATTAACAGAGTTTTTTGCATTGAATTTCCCTTTTTGAGATAGTATAATAGTATCCTTTGGACCCTGCACTCCAGTTCCTCCATAGATGCGCATATGTATGTAGGTGTGCATGTGCTTCCATGTGTCCAACAGCAGTGACCCAATTGTCAGCATAGCCATCTTATTACCCCACCTCATGTACCCTGGTACAAAGAAATTGTAACATGCAAGGCAAAATGTAATTATGTGCAACTGCAGCGCCATTCTACATCACAGGTGCAAAAACACATTTTGGGCAGGATGTGAAAAATGACAGCTGTACTGTTCATGAGGTGGTTTGATAAAATGGCTATGTTGAAAATTTGGCGTCAAAAGATCGAGAAGTAGCAACGTTATGCGCGTGCACAGAATAAATCCAATGGACGCAAGTAACTCGGACATTTTCAGGAATTCTTTCATCAAATTTTCAACACGGGCTTTTGGGGACCCTACCTCATGAACAGTATTTCATTACTCCATCCCGAAAGCTGATTTCGCACAGCGACCACGCCTTTCTGCACTACCAGTGCAAAAGCATGTTTTGGGCAGAATGTGAAAAATAACAGCTGTTCTATTTGTGAGGAGCAGTGAAAAAATACCAGTGTTGGAAAATCTGGAGTGAAAATATTAAAAATTGGTGAAGTTACGAGCGTGCGTAGAAAATGCACAATGCATGCTCGTAACACGGGCATTTTTGAACATTTTTATACCAAATTTCCAACATGGGCTTTTTGGGACCTCTCCTCATGAACACTGGCACTGTTATTTCATTAATTGGTCCCAAAAGGTGATGCTGCGTAGCAACCACAAAATCACCTTACGGGTCCGATTAACAGGACGACAGTGACAGTGTTCATTAGGTGGGGTCCCAAAAAACCCATGTTGAAAATTTGGTGAAAAAAAATTGTAAAAAATTCCAGAGATATCAACATAAGTTCAAAACAATATTGACATCCATTATACAGCGCTTACCTTGATTCTTCAGTTCCCGGTTTGGCTTTGAAGAGTGCAGACATGTCCTGGTCCACAGAGATCGCAACATGACCTCCGGAGTATGTATGGAGTAAGGGGTGTGCGTGTGTGTGTGTGTGTGTGTGGGGAGGTAGGCGCGCAGAGGAGGGAGGTGGGGATGGGGACGGGAGATGATAAGGGACCATTTTCTTTTTTACAGGATTTTTTTAAATAAAAAGATGTCGGGGGACTGTTTTCTTTATTTCAGGCATACACTGGTGATGGAGGGAGGCATGATATAATGGGGGATACTGGGAGTTGGCTCTCCAGTATCCTGCTTTGGTGGGGGACTACTGCCGACACGGGGATTGCGCATCCTGTTGTCGGACATGGCTTTTTGGGGGGCTACTGCTGACACGGGGATTGGGCACCCTGTTGTCAGGCATGTTTTTTTTTTGGGGACACTGGGAGTGGGCTCCCCAGTGTCCCATACTGGTGGGGGGGGTTCTCTAGTGTCAACACGGGTATTGGGCACCTCATGTCGGCACAAAAATTTTTTTGGGGGGTAATAATCCTATTTTCGGCTGATGACCTAGGCTCCTACATCGTATCTCGGCATACGAAGTAGGATCCTAGGTCATACTACATGGATACGAAGTAGGATTTAAATAATTCAGTTAAACATTTTATGGACATATTTTGTCCCGTAAAGTGCAGAATGCATCAAAGAGGGTCCCAGTAAGCAAGCTACTGTATATGTGTTGGTTCCTCCCCAGGATATCATTTTGGGAGGTTTCCGAATTTTTTTGTGGGGGGCATAACTGAAAACAAGATGGCGGGCATATGAAGTAGAAATTTCTCAATATGGAGCAGGATTCTTACTTCGTTTCATACAGTTATCTTGAAGTGCTTACTGAGCATGCTCAGAAACTTTTTTTTTCAAATTTTTAAATTGCAGTTACTTGAAAACTGCTTAATATTTTTTCACCAGACTAGCAAATGGCACATCTGTGAGGTAGTCTTTTAAACAACATGAAGTCTTGCTATATTATGACATATGCAGTGAGTCCCAACCTTCGAACTGCTCCGGAGGTGAAAGAGTTAACTTTCCATGCCAGGCATGGAACTTTGAGCGCGAGCTTGGTTGAAAACTCTGTCTGTTGTTCTTCAAACTCAAACTGTCAGATTCTTTACTCCGCCTCACTGAACAGTCGCTCCGGAGATTTCTCCTTCTGCTCGGTTCATTTTGTCGGTTAAAGTATTAATTTTTCAGTTTTTTAACCGAATTTAAACCGCAACCGGTCGGTTCAAGCTCTGTCTGTGGTATTGTAAGTACTAGACAGGTTTTACATTTACTTTCTGTGTGGAATTTGTAAACGGTATTATTGGTTCGGTTTGAACCGATCAGGTTGTTGTAAATACATTAATCTGTCTTTTAGAGTGCGGTTCCCGGTTCTTATCGGTTCTAAAAAAAACAGATTTCATTATGTTTTTTTCCACGACCCGTGACACAGTTGGGAACCGATAAGAGAGTCTTGCTTGGCGGATTGCCATAAATGGGCAAGTTTTGGTTAGGCTGGCACTATGTCTGAGAAACCCAAAAGAAAAACCGGGCCCACTGGGTTTCAACACTGCAGTGTTTGTGGGGAAGCCTTTGCCAAGGCTGACCCCCACACCACCTGTTTTTATTGTCTGGGGTTTGACCACCTCAATGCAGACTGCCAGATTTGCCAAGATTTTCCTGCAGCTACCCTGGATAAGAGAGTTGGTAGGCTCAGGGAAAGGGAGGCCAAGAAGTCCGCTGACCCGGATGGCCAGCCTGGTTCGGTTCTAACCAAAGGGAGTGCCCTCTGACCAGGGCGAGACTCCCTCGGGCACAAGGAGAGCCGACTCGGAGGAGTCGGTTCCAGCAAAAAGGACTAGAAAATCAGCAGGTTTGGCGCCAAAATTTCCCTCTCCAACCGCTGAAGAAATAGCCAAAGCGATTAAAATTGTCCAGTCGCTTTCCCCGGTTCTGACCGAACCGGCACCATCAGGTAAGCGTACGGTTCGGTCGGTTCCACTGGTTCAAGAATATGATTTAGAGGAATTTTATGAACCGGAGGAGGGGGAAGAGGAGTATGAGGAGAGTGAATGTGGATTTGAAAGTCTGGATGTGCCCATTGAACCGGACATCTCCCCAGACAGACCTTCAGGAGCGTCTCCACCTAGGCTTTCTGAGTCCCCCTCTCATTTTATGTTTTATAAAAAAGTGGCTGAAACCTTCCAGCTCCCTATGGAGGAAGCTGTGGATGATCAAGAGGAGCCTGACTATGTAGAAATGATGGATCTTTTGGGAAACAGACAGTAAAAATTCTAAAAACTCCTCACACTATACCTCCTGTGGATAAAAGAATGGACAAGAGGTACACATTGTCAGGCGCTAATACGGAGTTCCTTACACAACAATGCAGCCATGTTGGAGTAGTGCAGGCTGCAGCCTGTGACAAGGCAAATATTCCCTTGGCTTCACACCCCCCCTGACAAGGACTCCAGGAGGATTGATGCCATGGCAAAGAAACAGTACATGGCATCATCCTTGGGACTCAGACAGGCAAATTATATGGCTTATGTTGCTAGATACCAGAAATCCAGATGGGATACTGTTATGGCTCTAGCAAAACAGGTCCCTGGCCAGCTTGCCAAGGAGCTGGAGCAGGTGGCTGCTGATGGTATTGAGGCATCTAAGGTGCAATTCCATGCTGCAGTGGACTCTAATGATGTGTCATCAAGAGTCATGGCTACATCTGTGGCATTTCGCAGAATGGCTTGGCTCAGATGTACTAGCCTGTGACAGGATACCCAGACTAAGGCCATGGATTTTTCTGTTGTGGGTAATTCTCTGTTTGGGGAGCAGAGAATTACATGAAGAAAATGGATGAGTATAGGACCACCTATAGGAGTGCACAGGCCAAGGAAAGGCAGGCCACTTCTCAAAGGCAGCCTTCCAGGGGCAGGCCTTTTCATAGGCCTTTTTACCAAGCCCAGGCCTCCTCTTCAGCTTACACCCAGAAGGGGTTCTTTAGAGGGAGAGGCAGACGGGGTTCAAGCAGACCTGCTTCTACCCCTCAGCCTAAAGCCCCTGCCAAGCAGGCACCCTGATGGGGTGGCCAGGGCCGATTCTCCATTACCTGTAGGGGGCAGATTGGCTTACTTTGTCCAGGACTGGATGTCTTTAGCATCAGACAAGTGGGTCCTGGAAGTAGTAAGCCAGGGACTGGTTCTCAGCTTCAAAAAATTTCCAAAGATGAGAACCAAGTCCTTTCCACTTGCAAAACCATCAGAGGCACTTGCCCTAGAGACAGAAATTTCTACTCTCCTGGCTCTCAGAGCTGTGGAAAGGGTTCCGCCCCTACACCAGGGCAAAGGGTTGTACTCCAAGTACTTCCTTACCCCAAAAAAGACAGGAGAATGGCAGCCCATCCTGGATCTCAGATACCTAAACAAGCACCTTTTAAAACCAAAATTCAAAATGGTGACTCTGGGAATTATTTTACCCTCTCTAAGGCCAGGGGACTGGCTAGCGTCCCTGGACCTCAAGGATGCCTACTTCCATGTTCTCATCAGAAGCTCCCATAAGTACCTCAGATTCGAACTGCCCTCAGGCCATTACCAGTTCAGAGCAATGCCCTTCGGCCTCACCTCTGCCCCGAGGGTATTCACAAAATGCCTGGCAGTAGCAGTTGCCCACTTAAGAAGGCAAAAGATTGCCAACTTTCCTTACTTGCACGACTGGCTCATAGTAGGCCAGTCGTCCAGACCAAGTCAAATTACATCTTCAGGTAACTCAGCAACTGCTCACATCTCTAGGTTTCCTTTTCAATCTTCCGAAGTCAGTTCTAGAGCCTGTCCAGGTTCTCACCTTCATAGGTGCAGAACTGAACACAAAAGAGGCCAGAGCCTTCCTTCCTCTGGAAAGAGCAAGGACCCTGGTCTCTCTGGCCTCCTCTTTCACCCTGCAGGTCTCTCGACCTGCAAGGCATTTTCTGCAGCTCCTGGGGCACATGGCTGCTTCTACAGCAGTAGTGCAGGGAGCAAGATTTCAGATGAGGGACATCTAGTTCCATTTGAGAGCCTTTGGTCTCAAAGGAGAGACCTCTATCCAAATTGATCCCAGTGACTAACCCTGATCCAAGCCCTTCAGTGGTGGCAGGACCAGAGCAATCTGAGACAGGGGTCCCCTCTCGCCTCAGTCTCACCCTTAATCCTTACTACAGATGCATCCCTCTTGGGGTGGGAGCCTCACATGGGCGACCTCACTACCCAGGGATTGTGGTCCCTCAGGAATCTCTGCTCCACATCAATCTGTTGGAACTCAGAGCAGTTTTTCTAGCACTTCAAGTTTTTCCAAATCTGTTCAGAACAAAGTTGTTCAGGTCAGAACAGACAATACCACCACAATGTGGTACATCAGTGCAAGGCAAGCACTCGATTCACGGCCTTGTGCACTGAAGCAATGAAGTTGTGGTCTCTGGCTTACTCTCTGAACACCTTCCTTATTGCAGTTCACCTCCCAGGCAAGGACAATGTCCTGGCAGATGCTCTCAGCAGGATTTCCCAGGGCCATCACGAATGGTCACTGGATCCCCTAGTACTGGTACCCTTTACCAACCTCACCATAAGTGAGGAACAGTTGGAGGGAGTCAAACTTCTGACCCTTGGTACGTTCTATGTAGTAACTAAGGGCTCTTTTGACATCTAAACTGTGCAGTCTCCTCTCGCCAGAGGAGGAATGGTCAGTGAAGTACACAGGGAGAGACATAGATTGATTAAGGTGGAAGTCTGAAACCACCTTAGGCAAGAACTTTCTGTTAGTCCTGAGGACCACCTTATTTCTATGCGCCACCGGGCCGGCTTTTTTTTTTTTATAGAAAAGTAACTGAGAGAGTCCCAAGTGCCACCTAGGGGTTAGTTTGGGCTGTGGGGCCCCACGTAGGAGGAGAGCCGGATTGTTGTAAATCCTGTGCACATTTTCGCTGGATGTTGCGAGATGTGTACAGAGTTTAGTTTTAAACTATCCAAGCTTGGTTTCTTTCAGGATATTTTCTCCTAGGGTGTTTAACCAGGCAGGCGCCCGGTATTCATAGGACTGTTGCTCTTGAGATGTGCGGTGGTAGGAGACTTTTAGGGAGCAGGTGTTTACGCCCCTGGTTAATCTGGAGGAGTCATGCCGTTTTAGTAGGGTCTGAATGCCGGGTGGGGTTAGACCAAAGATGGATTTTTTAGCAAACAGACAGACCTGATCTTTTATTCTGTTTCTGAGGTTTAGCCAGCCAGACTGAGAGTAAAGGTCACTTGTGTGAGTCCTCAGGTCTGCATTTAGTAAAAGCATGCAGGCCTTGTTAAGGGTGTTTTCGATTCATTTGAGTGCCGTGGGAGTTGTGGCGCCGTATATCACCAGGCCATGATCTGTAATTGACAGAACAGAGCTATTGATAGCAGTTTTTATGGTGTCTTTGATTAGGCAAGATTTCGTTTTGTAGAGCAGGCCCAGCTTGGCATTCGCTGCTTTGGCGACTAGATCGATGTGCAGATTATAGGACAGAGTGCTGTCTAGAGTAACTCCGAGATATTTGAAATGTGGTGCCATTTCGAGGGGAGAGTTAAGATTGTTGAGAATGCGCAGCTGGTAGGAATTGTGCTTGTTTTGGGCAGAGGCAAAGAGCATGTTTTTTGTCTTTTTATAGTTCAATAGCAGTTTTGAACTGACAAACCATTTCTCAGCTGCCGAGAAATTTGCCTTTCCATCTCAGCGGGGTCTGAGTGGGTAGAGTACAGCACTGCTTCATCTTCATATAAAAAGATATTGTCTTTTACAGCCAGAGGGAGGGTGTTGAGGAACAGGCCAAAAAGGAGAGGACTGAGAATGGATCCTTGTGGCACTCCTGTTGTGACCGGCCGGCTATCAGATAGAACATTTTGGATTTTAACTTTTTGTTCCCTCATGGAGAGGTAGCTTCTAAACCAGGCAACAGACTCTGGTGAGAGCCCAGTGGTGGTTAGTTGGCTCAGCAGGAGTTCATGATTTACAGTAGCGAAGGCTTTGGTGAGGTCTATGTATGTTGCCTCCGCCAGCTGCCCTCGATCTAAGGCATTGTGGACAAAGCCAGTAAATTCAACTAGAGCGGTAGTGGTGCTGTGTTTTTCTGAAAACTGTGTTGTTGCGGACACAGCAACTGGTATTTATCCAGGTAGTCCGTAAGTTGATCAGTGACTATGCGTTCAAGCGCTTTTGAGAGGGGAGGAAGTATAGATATTGGTCTGTTATTTGAGTGGTTAGATTTGTCACCATTTTTGTGAACAGGTGAGACCATAGCAGCTTTCCAGAGTTGAGGGAATTTGCCTGTGGTTAGGGATAGATTTATAAATTTTGTAAGGGGCGCAAGGATAGTATCCAGAGCGAGTTCAACTAATTTGAGATCAAGGCCATCACTGCTGGCCCTTCACTTGCCTATTGCTTTAGAGAGGTACCTTTTTGCCTTTGTAGGGGAGATGACTTTCAGGTAGAAAGGGGGAGGGGAGAGAGAGAACGTTGCTCAGGGCTGCATGTACTGGAGTCGTCCTTCGAAAGGAGCAAGCTGTCGGGGGGCAGGATACCGCTGAGGTCGGTGAAAGCATTGTTAAATGTATCAGCAATAGTTTTGGGATCCAGCGTAGGAGTACCATCAATGTTTAGCATGGTAGGAGGAGCTTTACTTGGTTTCCCTGTCAGCGTTTTGATGCATTCTCAGAACCTACGGCAGTTGCCCCAGGTATTCGCCAATTCTATTCTGAAATGCTGGCTTTTTGCCTTACGGATTTGCCCATGTGCAATTGTATCTAGCTTCTTTGTATCTATGTAGATCTGCTGAGGAGTTAATACTTTTGGCTATGAACCACAGCTTATCTCTGTGACTCATCATCTGGAGAAGCTGGGGGGAGATCCTGGTATTACTGGAGTCCCGTATCTTCCATTTAGTTAAGGGGTCAAATATGTCACAGGACCAATTAAATTTTTGTATAAAGCTTTCAAGGGCTCAATCAACATCTTTAGTGTTGCTAATGGAGCTCCAGTTTTGGAGGCGTAAGTGGGTTTTAAAGGCCTCCAACTTCTCTCTTTTCAGAAGTCAGTTTGTGATAGTTTTAGTTGGGAACTTGGGGGACATCTAAATTCCCTAGGGGGTTACGCCCATACAGTAACTCAAATGGGGAGTATCCAGTTGAAGCTGGAGGTACCTCACAATAAGCAAATAGGAGCAAAAGGAGGTATTTGTCCAATTTATTTCCCTCATCTTGGGCAAATCTGCGGAACATCTGCTTGGGGGTCTGGTTGAACCTCTCCATGAGCCCATCTGTTTGGGGGTGATAGGGAGATGTTCTAACAGCTACCACTCCCAATAGGCAGTACAGCTCCCTTAGTAGCTCAGAGTTGAAATTGCTCCCACCGACTGTTAAAATTTATTTGGGAATACCCAACCTGCTGAATATTTTAACCAGCTCCTCTGCTATTTTTTCAGTGGTAAGGGTCCTCGGGGATGGCCTCTGGATACTGGGTTGCATAATCGCAGACTACCAGTATAAACCGATTGCCTTTAGAACTTTTCTCAGTCGGCCTCACAGTGTCCATGGTAATCTGCTCAAAAGGAGGGTTACTAAGGGTAGGGGTTCCAGGGGTACCATGTCCTTTTTTCCTACTTGAGCTTCTTTCTGGCACTCCTCACAAGCTCTACAATAGTTAGTTACATGGTCATGAATGTTAGGCCAGAAAAATCTCTGTAAGAGTTAAGCTAGTCCTGGCAAAAAGAAACACAGGTGAGGGGGTACAGGAAAAGTGGGCAAGCATTAAGGATGCATTACTTGAAGCAACATCCCATTGTGTTAGAGAGAAAAGGAAGTGCAAAAGAAGAAGGAAACCACTTTGGTTCTCAAATACAGTAGCAGAAAAGGTCAGAGCCAAAAGGCCGGCCTTCAGGAAATATAAGGGAACACGGCGGGATGAAGATAGGGAGGCATACCAAACTGCCCTAAGGGAAGCAGGGAAGGCAGTAAGGCAGGCAAAGTCCCAAACTGAGGAAACACTAGCACGAACAGTAAAAGAAGGTGACAAGACTTTCTGTAGATACATTAGTGAAAGGAGAAAGTCCAGAGGGAGTATTGCTAGGCACAAAGCAGAAAAGGGGGCATGTGAGGAGGAGGACCCTGTAAAAGCATCTATCCTAAATAGATACTTTTGCTCAGTATTTACTGAAGAGAAGGTAGGACAGGGCCCACAGCTCAGCACCATGGACACGGGGGAGGTGAGCACTACTCCCTTCACAAAAGAAAGGGTCCTACAAGAGCTCGCTAAGCTCAGGGTGGACAAGGCAATGGGACCTGATGGCATACATCCCAGGGTACTTAAGGAGCTAAGGGTGGAACTAGCAAAGCCATTAGCAGAACTGTTTAGTGAGTCTCTGAGCACAGGAGAGGTCCCAGAAGACTGGAGAAGGGCTCATTTGATCCCGCTCTGCAAGAGTGGTAGCAGGGAGGAGCCAGGGAACTACAGACCAGTCAGTCTTACCTCAGTAGTGGGCAGGATTATGGAGGCACTCCTTAAGGAAAGGATAGTGCAACACCTGGAATCCATAGGGGCACAGGATCCAAGACAGCATGGGTTTACAAAAGGAAGGTCCTGTCAAACTAATCTCATAGATTTCTTTGACTGGGTAACCAGAGTGATGGACCAAGGGGGAGCAGTTGATGTCGCCTACCTTGACTTCAGCAAAGCGTTCAACACTTTTCCACATAGAAGATTGATAAATAAGCTGGGTAGGCTCAGGGTGGGTCAGAAGTTGGTCAGCTGGGTGGCAAACTGGTTGACGGGCAGAAAACAGAGTGGTGGTAAATGGTATACAGTGAGAAGAGATGCAAGTCACAAGTGGGGTACCTCAGGGATCAGTCCTGGGGCCAGTCCTCTTCAGTATCTTCATTAGTGACATTGCAGATGGACTAGAGGGTAAGGCTTGTCTGTTTGCAGATGACACCAAGATCTGCAACAGAGTAGATGATCCAGATGGGGTGGGCAGAATGAGAAGAGATCTGGATAAACTAGCAAAAATGGTCAGAAGAGTGGCAACTGGGATTTAATCCAAAGAAGTGCAAGATCATGCACATAGGGAAGAGAAACCCTGAAGCCACCTATAGGTTGGGAGGGGAGTTGCTGGCAGTCACAAAGGAAGAAAGAGACTTGGGCATCATCATCACCGATGACCTGAAATCATCCAAGCAGACCTCTAAAGTAGTAGGTAAGGCTAGGGGGATGTTAGGGTTTATAAGAAGGGGTATCACAAGTTGTAAGAGGGAGGTAATAATCCCTCTTTACAAGACACTGATTAGGCCCCATCTGGAGTAGTGCGTGTGCAGTACTGGAGGCCACACCTTCACAGGGACATTAACCAAATTGAGGCAGTCCAGAGAAGGCAACCAAAATGGTGCAGGGACTGCATCAGAAGACATATGAGGACAGATTAATGGAGCTCAATATGTATACCCTTGAGAAAAGGAGGAGAGAGGTGATATGATCGAAACATTCAAACACCTTAAGGGCATTAACAAGGTGAAAGAGTAACATGTTTAAATATAAGAAAAATAGCAGGACAAGAGGACACAGCATGAGATTAGAGGGAGGCCGATTAAGGGGGAATGTGAGGACTTTTTCACAGAAAGAGTGGTGGATGCATGGAACAGCCTACCTCAGGAAGTGGTGGCTATGAATACAGTGCAGGGCTTCAAACAGGCGTGGGGTAGGCATAAGGGAGCAATACAGATGAGTATGAATAGATATGCCACTGACAAAGTAAAGGCCGATGGCACATTTATAAGGTAGAAAAAGAAATGGGCAGACTGGATGGGCTTTGAGGTCCTTATCAATCAAATCTTTATTTATCCAGGTGAACATCATTGAGCACAGCTCATTTGCAAGATGGACCTGGTAAGGTCAAGGTTCAACTTACATAGATATAACAGATATACAACACATACAAAATGATCTATTATATACAAAATTCAAAAAATCACATTGTCTAACATACATCCTAAACAAAATGTTCAATACTTCAATATTTAACATAGATAATGGAGACAAGAGGAGGGGGAGCAGGAGGGATTGCAAGTTGACGGGGAACGAGAAGATGATATTAGTTATAAAGTGGATGGATAAGGATAAGTGATGCCTGAGAAAGGGCTGGGGCCTGTACTGGGGGTAAAATGACAGGGGTATAGGGCTATGATGTAGTTAAGGAAGTGCTGGGAGCTGGATGAAGGGTGGGGTGTAATACATCTGAGGGGTGGAGGCACTTGATAAGGGTGGATTCATTCCATTCTTATCTGCCGTCAACCTCTATGTTTCTATGTTCTATGTTTCTAAGAGCCTAGACAAGGTACGATCTCTCCCAGCATGCCCAGAACATGGTAAATCATAGATACTGTACATAGATACATAGATGTTGTCGCAGATAAGGGCCTTATGGCCCATCCAGTCTGCCCTATCCCTCTTTCTAATGCTTAAGGTACCCTAGATGCTACAAATGGCTCATGGCCCAAATATAACAGTTGTGACCTGTATTTTTCAGGGACTGCCAACTGTTGTACTTCCTCCTCTGTCTTATAGTTAGCACAAACCCAGTAGGGAGTATTATTTTTCTCTAGTCATCTCAGGGTATCCGTTTTGTGTGACTTTCCCAACCTGTTGAAAAAAAAGGTGTTAGTGTTGGATCACATTTTTGCTCTCTAGCAGTATCACACATAGGTACAGAAAGTTCAACAGTGTCATTAGTAAGTAGAATATGTTTTTCCCTTTTTGATTTTCTGTTCTTACCAGGGATATCCAAAACATCCCCATCAAAGGGAAACATATCTCCCAACATTTTTCCCCTCTGGGTTTGGGCCGTTGTAACTGCTGACACTTGTGCTTTCCTAGCCAGCAGAGTGTCAAAGTTCGGGAAATCATGTCCAATCACTACTGAAACAGGCAATTTCGGTACCAGTTCTGCAGGCACAGATGTGCTTTGGCCCTGAATGTTTATTTCTACCTCACTGGTAGGGTACCTGTGTGTGTCTCCATGAATGCAGACCACATCCATAGGAGGCCCATCTGTGGTCTGGGAGTCAATTGATTCAGGGCGAATTAAGGTGTGTTTGCTACCTGAGGCAATAAGTCCCATCAACATTTTTATTATTTATATGCACATCTGTCATAAAATACGTAAGCATTAATCCACGACAAAGGAGGGCTCTACTTTGGAGTGGATTAATGCGCTTGTAACATGGCAAGTTCAAGGTAAGTATTGTTTAAATACTGTTCAACTTAGAATGAAAGAAACAGTGAGGGAAAGCAGTAATTTTTCTTCATAAACCATGCTTCGGTTTTGTCCATTTGAAATGTTGTGTGGATCTGGAACGTGCGTTTGCACGCTGGACATGCATTAACGTAGTGTCTGATATTTTATAAGAGGTACTAGTTTTACATTACGTTGTACAAGTGACAAAAACATCAGGATTTGCTACTTGTAAACCACGATTGTGATGTTTTACCCTCCATTTGCACATCGCACTTATGTATTGGGCTACTGCATTGTAGGGGAAATATACATTTGCATATCTAACTCTCCCTCAGAAAATACAGCGACAGTGTGCTACTTTTAGCACTCTACTTATTTTCTTCATGAAAAGTAACTTACGGTGACCGCTTGGGTCCTCGAGGTCCATTGGGTGGGTGTGTGGTAAACAGTGCTGCACAGTAAAAGCATGGACAGTATTGACAGTAATTTTTAATTTCCTCCGCGGCCAGTGTGAAGGACATAATTGAACACATTTGTGTCTCTGTCTGTGTCTCTAAACGCCCAGAGTGACCGCTCCAGTACTGGAGTTCCGTGGGGCGGGTGGCTCGGAAGGAACTTGCTACATACCAGGAAAAAGATGATACAACACCGCACTTGAGTATGAGACGCCACCTATGGGGAGCAAAGAATTCAGTAAGTACGCTCACGATGGCAAGTGGGCGTCACTAGGGAATTAATACCCGCTTGCTATCGGGTCATGTGTTGTCTTTTAACCAGTGTAAATACTTGCTTGGACATGAACATTTCTTGCCATGTTACAACCCCAGTTCAACAGAGCAAGTTGAGCAGGTTTCATTTTCTTCTTGGGGCAATACCTGGCTACAGCCTGTGGAGAGGTTGTGAGAGGACTGTCGAGTCCTCCGAGACACAGAGGGTGGGACCTATGCCTTAGGGTTCTAGCTATACGTGTGTGTGTGTGTGTATATATATATATATATATATATATATATATATATATGTGTATGTAAAATATATTTTTATTTGCTTGTAAATAAATTCATACATCGGTGTGTTTTCTTCACCTCACTTTTGGAGTCTTGTGTTTCCTTATCCCACGCACCCAGCCACAGGGAGAGGATTGAAATGGGTCTGTAAGTGGCCATATTGGAACAATCACCATTTTTGAATATGGGTGTGACCAGCACGGATTTCCACTTCTCAGGGAACTGGGCATACCTCAGAGAGAAGTTGAAGATTCTGGAGAAGGGGAGGGAGAGTTCATCCAGAGCCAGGGTGAATAACTGCATATTTTCTTCAAGCCAATCTCTTGCAGCAGGTCATAACACATGGGATATCAGCCACAGGCGTAATTTCCTCCAGATGACTTCTCAGCAGTCAACCCTGGGACCTCCCCCTAACACTACCATGTGGTGTCTGTATGGCAGGTATAAAAGGGGGAGGTCCCAGCTACTCCTCAGTTCTTTTCAACTGCGACCTGCATGCAGCAAGTTCTCTGGAGCTCTGCTTACCAGTAGTCAACAAAGAGTTCTACTGACCAAAAATTCACTCAAAAAGTTCATATACTGATGTCTTCAGATCCTTTATTCTGAAAGTGTTTTTGTGCTCACAGAATCGCTACAGAGGACGTCCACGAAGTCTGTGTTCAGTGCCTTGGTCCTAAACACAACACCCAGGAGTGTGTCTTCTGTAACCGATTCAACAAGGCCACAAAATGTTGAAGGCTTCAACAGCTCAGTGAGGTCCTCATGGAGCAAAAGGTTGCCCTTCTGGAGCAGCAGCAACGCTGCAAGCCCAGGGAGTCTTCGACGTCCTCCTCAGGGTCTCACAGCTCTGTGGGTGAGCCCTCCTTGTCGACGGCACAGGGTCCTGGTAAGAAACATGCCAGCAAGACTAAGTATGTTTCTACCACTAGCTCGTCATCGATGGCGAGTACTTCACAGAAGGTAAGTATAGAGAAAGTTGCCCCTTACATTGTCTTCTACACCGTCGACGATTGTGGGCACCTCTCTTCCCTTGTCGATGGCTCCTCTGTCAGCGATGGGCTATGGGGTGATTTTACAGCTTCCAAAGCTGCCTTCCCCTTCTGCGGGCTCTAGCTATCATCCGTCGATGATGGCTTCAGGCCCGTCGATGATCCTATCATCATTGATGATGGCTTTCAGCCCGTCAACGATCCTGTTGTCAACAACAAGGGCTTCAGGCCCGTCAATGATCCCATTGTTGATGACCGGCCTTGCCTCACAGGGCTTGATGTTAGCGCCCTCGTCAACAATCCTGTGGTCTTACACACACCCCTCATTGACGGTTTCATGTTTAGTTCCACTACCTTCCTCTATACCGTCAGTGGTCCTAATTCACTCTGTCCATTCTGCTCTGGCTACTTCCACTGGGCAGATGGCCATGATTGATATCCAGGCTGTAGTGAACACTATCCTGGACCTGACTCAGACTCCACACCCCCCTCCCCAACGAGGGGTCATCTCCGGTCTCTGCTTCCTCTATGCCTGCTTCGGCCCAGCGGATGGCCAGCTCTTCCCCTGTCTCCCGGATATTTACACTCAGGACGTAGACATGGAGGACCCTTTCCTACAGGACCAGGATCTGACTGACCTGTAGGATGAGGACGGCATGGACCACGAGGAATCTCCACAGTCCTCCTCAGACGCCTCCGCTGTACAGGGTGAAACTACCCCTGAGCTCCCCTGTTCTCCACCAGATGATCCAGCATTTTCAGACATTATGTTGCACCTCCAGAACACGTTTGGTTCCCAGAGCACTGAGCAGGATGCTTCCAGAAAAAGATTGGCACAGTACGTAGGTGTACAGGAATGCTCCGTTCTGGTCATCCCCCTTTAGTGGACGCCTTTGAAGAGGCTGTTTGGGCTGCATGGAAGCAACCTTTCAAAATACCCTCCAATCCTCGTAAGGCTGATAGGGTTTATCAGGCCCCGGTGGCTTACCCGTATTTCATGTCTCCACCTCAGGCAGACTCTGTGGTGATCAGTGTCGCGCATGCTAGATCCTGTAGGCCTCAGCACGAGTGCTCAGCCCCCAGATAAGGAGTCCAGGAAATTGGATGTTATGGGGAAAAGGGTTTATGCTTCAGCCACCATGTCTCTTTGTATACTTAATTACATGGGGCACCTCCTAAAATATCAGGAAAAGATCCTAAAAGTCTCCCAGGCAACAGTCCAGTCCCTCTCAGCAGGGTCTGTCCAGGAGGATCTGACAGTCAAAATGTCTGTAGCGGCAGCTGTATGTCACCACCTGCTCAGGGCCACCTATGATGCCATTGACACTGAGACTCGTACGTTCTCTGCAGGAGTTTGTTTCAGATGACATGCCTGGCTCAGAGTGTCAGGATTTTCACAGGATGTGCAGTAGTCTATCCTTAATGCTCCTTTTAAGGGGGATCAGTTGTTTGGTCAACAGACTCAAGATATACTGAAGGATTTACAAGACTCTGGTTGTACCCTTCAATCGGTCTGGACCCTGTAACGTCCAATAGCAAAAACGGCCTTCGGGGCTCCTCGAGGGGCCGTCCCACTGCTCAAAGGCAACTTGCCAATAAAGGAAAACCTCAGTTAACATTGCCAGGTCCTAGAAATGCTCAGAAAACCTGTTACATCCCTGTTGATCCCCAGCAGGGCCAGTCTTCGGCCTGAAGGTCTTCCCCCGGTCATGGGACCTGAGGCCTTACTCACGACTGTCAGGGGCAGGTTTCCCCTGCACCTACAAGGGTGGCAAGCCATCTCCTCTGACCTGTGGCTTCTGCAGTTAATCAAGACAGGAGACACACTGGAGTTCACAGAGATACCGGTTCTTTTGCCACCATGGGTCTCTCATTCCCCCACAACCAAGCACTGGTCTTACGGACCAAAATTGATGCTTTGCTCTCAAAACAGGTCATCGAACCAGTTCCCCCTTCCTCAGAAGGGTACGGGATTTTTCTTTCATTTTTTCCCTAGTCCCCAAATGGACAGGGGACCTACGACCTATTTTGGATCTGAAGTGTCTCAACCTCTACATCAAATACCAAAAATTCATCATGGTGCCGACCCAGTGGTGTGGAGGGCTGAGGCAGTGATGCCTTACCTTCTGCCACACCGGTGACCCATGTTTGCGGTGTGAGCGGGTCGCCGGGATGAGATAGGATTGAGCTTCTGGAGGACAGCTCTCCTCTCCTGGGGAGGGGTGGGGAATGGAGTCCACTGCTTGACTGGCCCCTAGCCTTGGCTGGGGGCCAGCGCCGAGCAAGATGCCCGGCGTGCCGCATATGGAAGTGTACACGGCTTGGCCATTGGCGTCATTGCACGCCTTGGCTCCACTCTTGGGGGCAGGACAAAAAACCGGAGGAGAAAAGCCGACCGATGGGATGAAGCCGGTCTCCCCGCCACACCGGGTCAGCTGGTGCCTCAAATTGGCAAGAGGCGATGGCCAGCATGTTGCCCCGTGGTGGTGGTGGTGGTGGTGGTGCGGTGGAAGGGGGCTTGTCGGCAGGGGATAAATAAAAAAAAAAATTAAAAAAAAAAATTCATCATGGTGTCTCTTCTGACACTTCTCCCCTTACTGAACAAAGGCGATTGGCTCTGCTCTCTGGATATGAAGGATGCATACCTCCATATCCTGATTCACCCAGCCTACAGACGGTTTCTCCATTTCAAGTTTCAGGGTCATCATTACCAGTTCAGGGCTCAACCATTCAGCCTTTCCTGGGCCCCGAGGGTATTTACAAAATGCCTAGTGGCGGTCGCAGTGGCCCTCCAAAGGGAAGGCCACTGTGTCTTTCCCTACCTGGACGACTGGCTTCCAAAAGCATCCTCAAGCCAAAAGCTGTTGCTTATGCTTTCTTGAACCCTGCAGTTGTTCGCCCAGGTGGGGATAGCGGTAAACTATCCGAAGTCTAAAATGAACCCTGCGCAATGCCTCCAATATATCAGAGCCATGTTAGACACCTCCGTGGGGATGGCATATCTGCTCATAGCTTGGGCAGATGCCTCGATTGCTTTGGCTTGCAGCTTAGAGTCCATCTCTGCACGAGACTACCGCCACCTCCTGGGACATTTGGTGGCCCTGATACCGACGGTCCCTAATGCCAGATTGAATATGAGGGTCCTTCAGTGGTCCCTCAGGGTCCAAAGGGACCAGAAGGAGGACAATTTCAATGCCCTGGTCCTGATATCTTCCCCAGCTCTTGGAGCTGTACAATGGTGGAAGTCCAAGGACAACTTAATGCGAGGCATACTGTTTCATTCTCCTGTCCCAAGTCTCATTCTGACTAGACGCCTCCTTGACAGGGTGGGGTGATCATCTCCTGCATGTCAGATCTCAAGGATCTTGGACCCCAGTGGAGGCCTGCCTTCACATCAGTGCCTTGAAGCTGAGGGCTGTTCTCTACGCCCTACAGGCGTTCAACACTCACTTTCCCCTGGTTGCCTTCAGGTGCAATCAGACAGTTCTACAGTACTTCACTACCTAAACAAGAAGGAGGCACCCATTCATACCCCCTCTCTACAGAGACTCAATGAGGGTTTGGTATTGGGCAATCCAGAGAAATATTCATCTTCTGGCAGTGCACATCCCCAGTGTGTCCAATACCCTGGCGGATGCACTGAGCAGATCCCAGGCCCACGAGTGGGAAATCTTACCTGACATCCTAAACGACGTCTTCTGCCTGTGGGGATGACCGGAGTTGGACCTACTCGCCTCTCCGCAAAACACAAAGCTGCCGCTTTACTGCTCTCTTGAGTGAGGTCCTGGAACTGTGTGGTGGGACACATTATCTCTCTCTCTTAGACAGGAAGATTTCTTTACGCCTTCCTGCTCTTTCCTCTTGTTCAGCGGGAAGGTCATGTCAGACGAATCTAATAGATTTCTTTGACTGGGTGACCAAAGTAGTAGACCAGGGAGGGGCTGTGGACATGACCTACCTAGACTTTAGCAAGGCATTTGACACAGTCCCACACAAAAGATTAATAGTCAAATTAACCAGCCTGGGAGTGGGACCCAGGGTGGTAGCCTGGTAAAACATTGGCTGGACAACAGGACACAGAAGGTAATTGTAAATGGAGTCCACTCTGAAGAAAGGGGTTACTAGTGGGGTACCGTGAGGGTTCAGTATTGGGTCCAGTCCTTTTAATGTCTTCATCAGTGACATTGCAGAGGGACTGGAAGGAAAAGTATGCCTTTTGTAGATGACACAAAGATCTGCAACAGGGTTGATACACAAGGAGGCATGGAAGGATGAAAAGGGACTTGGCAAGGTTGGAGGAATGGTCAGAAGTATGGCAGCTAGGATTCAATGCAAAGAAGTGAATAATGCACCTGGGAAACAAGAACCCAGGGAAGAATACACAATGGGTGGGGAGGTAGTAACAACAACAAAAGGAAAGGGACCTGGGGTAATCATCAGATGACCTTAAGGTTAGTAAGCAATGTGGAGAAGGCAGTAGGGAGGGCTGGGGTATACTGGGATGTATAGGAGAGGCATCATCAGCAGAAAACAGGAAGTTGTTATCCCTCTGTATAGACAGTTGGTGAGACCCCATCTGGAGTGCTGTGTCCAGTTCTGGAGACCCCATCTCGCAAGGACATAGACAGGATAGAGGCAGTCCAGAGGAGGGCAACTAAAATGGTGCAGGGTCTGCAAGAGAAGTTAGTGGAGAGAGACTAAAGGAGCTTAATATGTATACCCTTGAGGAAAGAAGGAGAGGGAGACATGATAGAAACTTTAAGTACCCTCAGTGGAATCAACAAAGTCTAAGAGGGTACCATCTTTCAGAAAAAGAACTTGCAAGAACAAGGGGACACAATTTAAAAGATAGAAGGAGGGCGGTTCAGGGCAATGTGAGGAAGTATTATTTCACAGAGAGGGTAGTGGATGCATGGAACAGCCTTCCTGAGGAGGTTGTGGGGTCTAAAACTGTGGGAGAATTCAAGAATGCATGGGACAGACATAAGGCAATTCTTGTGGGGGGTAGGAAGAAATAGGCTGTTGGTTAACTAGGATCTGCGGCCTATCCTGTAGGTAGGGGAATGGGCAGACTAGATGGGCCTAGCTGTCCTTATCTGCCGTCAAAGTCTCTGTTTCTGTGTTTCTGAGAATACTACGCAAACTGGTCTGGAATGGGGCATCTGATATTCTCACAGCACCATTCTGGCCAAGACAGATTTGGTTCCCACTGCTTCTGCAGCTCTTGGAGATGGATCCCCTACCTCTGCCGATTTGCCGGGCTGTGTTGTCCCAGGTGCAAGGCACCCTGTTACACCCAGACATTTACTTCCTCCATCTGCACGCCTGGCTCCTGAGGACTGTTGTCAAGGCACAGGTCAGAAGGCATAGGGAAAACCAGGAGCAGTTGTAGAATTCAACAAAACTATTTATTTGCAGTAACATAAAAAAAATAATCTTGTTCAGAATAACTATGACTAGAGGGAAAAAATAAAATCTTTCTTCGGTCTCTGTGTCCCTTTTTCTTGTAATCTGCCTTGCAGTAGTAGCTTAGCTTTTTTATAAGTCTTTTTCAACCCCCACCTTAGCAAACATCCTGTTTTTTGTAAATATCAGGAGCTACTAGAACACAGTGTACTTCCTGAGGCCCCCTTTTGGAACTTTTGAAAAAAAAGGCTTAAACATTTGCACTCAAGTAACCTCTACAGTTTACAATCATCTCAAAATATAAATATTTACATTTCAGCAGTAACAATATATTTTTTAAACAATAGGGATCCCAATATCAGTTACATTTCCATGCATTGATTTACACACATTTTTATATTAGCTGATATAAATATGCAAAGGAGGAAAAACAGACAGCAAGAGAAAACTGAGAGACAGACACAAAGAATTGCAAGACTGTTCAGGTTGATCAAGTCCGAGGTCTCACAGGAAAATGTGGTTGCGCAACCAGACAGAGAAGAAACAGAAAAAGGAAAGATCCTTGCATTTAAACACTAGCTACATAACAAATGGAACAGGGTCCTATTCTACCCTGTCATGAGGACGTAATCTTCTTGCGCTTCTGGGTGTCCCCAAAGGTGACAGAAGTCCTCCGGGCTGCTAGGAAACCATCTACTTGCTCTTCCTATTCCATGAAGTGGAAACACTTCTTCATTTGGGCGGCTACACTGGACTTAGATCCTTATGAGTGTTCCCCTCAGTGCATTCTTAGACTATTTGCTCTCCTTGTCGGAGGGTGGACTGAAATATTCCTCTTGTGAAAGTCCACCTTTCGGCTATTGCCGCATTTCATTTACCTGTGGACAACATTCCGTTGTCCCCGTTGCTTTCGATTCAAACCTTTTTAAAAGGTATTCTGCACCTTCATCCCCCAATCAGGACCCCAGTCCCTGTGTGGGATTTGAATTTTGTGCTTGAAAAATTGACTGAGTCCTTTTGTGCCCGCTGAATGCAGTAAACTCTGTTATCTTTCTTGGAAAACTATAGTCTTAGTTGCCATTATGTCGGGTAGATGTATTTCAGAGTTGCAGGCACTAATGTGCAAACCTCCCTACCTACAATTTCATGGCGATAGGGTGACTTTATGCACTAACCCTTTGTTTTTGCCTAAGGTTTTTTCTGAATTTACTTTAAATCAGGCTATCCACTTACCAGTGTACTATGCGGAGCCTGCGAATCCAGGGGAATCTCTGCTTCATACTCTCAATGTGCGTAGAACATTGAGTCTTTATCTTCTCCGCACCTCACAGTTATGAAAAACTGAACAACTTTTTTTTTTTTTTTTGCCCTTGGAAATCAGGGCATTCAGGTTTCGAAGCAGTGCTTCTTCACATGGTTGGCCAACTACATTTCATTTATCTATACAAAATACAACAAAATTCTCATAGGAGTTGTAAAATCCCATTCTACCAGAGGCATGGCTACCTCCATGGCATGTTTCTGGGGCGTCTCTGCCTTAGAAATCTGCGAAGCTGCCACGTGGTCTACTTTACATACATTCACGAAACATTACAGTCTAGAACTGCTTTTGGACAGGCCGTTTTACAAGGCCTCCTGTCCTAAGTCGTGATAGTTTGCTTCCTCCTCCCTATTAGGCATAATAACTGCTTAGGAATCTTCCCATGTGTTAGACCTGTTGCAAGAGATTGGCTCGAAGAAGATAGTATGGTTGCATAAGAACTTACCATAATAGTAGATCTTCAAGAGTATCTCTTGCAGCAGGTCATGCAGCTCCACCTACCGTCCCCCTTGCTGTTACTTCAGAAGGGTTCCTTGCTCCTGTCCTTTTTTTTATTTCTTTCACGCTGTTGCTCTTTATTTCCTCCTCGGTTCCCATCGAAGGCCTGAGAAATGGTTTTTCATTCGGTCACTAGGATGGAAAAGAACTGAGGAGTAGCTGGGACCTCCACCTTTTATACCTGCCAAACAGACACCACATGGTAGTGTTGGGAGGAGTTCCCAGGGTCGACTGCTGAAAAGTCATCCAGAGGAAATGAAGCCTACGGCTGATATCCCATGTTTTATGACCTGCTTCAAGAAATACTCTTGAAAATCTACTGTTACGGTTAAGTTCTTATGCAACTGTACTGTACTGTGTGTCCCCAGCTACACTGGTTTTGCATGGACCTTTCTAATATACTTGAGAGTATCTTTAACTGATACGGTCTTGAAGTAACATTTGAGGTGCCTTAGGTTGGAGTTCTCCAAGAGACCAGCTTCATGGTCAAGACCCTGGAGATGGACTGGTCCAGTACGTCTGAGATGATGGAACTGAGGTTCATGAAGGCTTCATCGAAGGTACTGGCAATCACGCATTGATCAAGGACCTCTTTCCCATCAACCACGAGCATTTTTGGGGGTGTTTTTTCACTTTTGCTCAGAAGCTCTGAAACATTTTCCCAAAATCTTTTCCCCATTTCCCCTACTAAATGATTGGGCTTTGCAGTACTCTGATTTAGCCAGTCCTGCTTCTCTGGTGCATTTGTTTCTGTCTTCATTAAATTTTTGGATGTGAGCCAGAGACCCAGTTTCCCTGGCCACTGACCACAGTCTACCTGTCTTTCATGAGAGCAAGGAGCTCAACCTCTGAGCTAGAATGGCCACCCTCTGTGCCTCAGTGTCTATCCTAGTGCAGGAATGCATACTCAGTGGGCCAGAATTCCCACCTTAGTGGCCAGAATGCCTACACTCTGTGCCTGAATGCCCACCCTGACAGGGAACAGGAATCTTGGAAATCCTCAGCATATGTGCCCAGGCATGCAGCATTAATTGACTACTGGAGGGGGGGGCATACCTAAGCGACTGCCTTACTTGATGCCCAGCTCACTCAAATTATTAGCGAACCTACCAGACTGAACAGCAAAACAGGTAACCATACCCTCCTTGATTGGTCCTTGTCAGCAAACCCAACAGAATCAGAGCCACAGCTCTTTTTGCAGACTCCCTTACTGATCACTCCCCGGTCATTTACATTTGGAGGAATAAATACCTTGAGCCAACATCGGAGATCTTCCTAATATTGGCTCTGTCCTGGGACTGCTTTGCAAATAGTTTCCTCTAAGCTGCTAACAAACAAACTGCCTTCATGCAGCTTAGAGTTAAAGGTCAGCATTTGAAATGGATGGGCAGTGAGCTAAGGAAATGAATGAGACAGAGAGACAAGGCATTGGGGCTTTTTTAAACTTATGGCCTCACAGCTGATTGGTGCAAGTACAGGGGAGTAAGGAATGCATGCACAAAGAACATTAAAACTGCCAAAAAGAAATACCTTAGAAATTTACAAGAAAAAAATCTGATCCTAAGAAGTTCTGGGCACACATTAATTCCTTCTTAAAGTGTTGTGCCAGCTCCTCTGAATGTGATATACTGGCACATGGTCAGCTCTGTAGTGACCCTTTGACTACTGGCAATGTTTTTAATGATTCCTTTACAGACTTTGATAGGTTTGAAGCCCCTACCTCTGAGCCTCCTCCACACACCCCTGCCCAACATGCCGCTGGAGGCTTATCTCCCAAATTCCACTTCCGCCAGATCTTGCGGAAGGAGGTGTTGTCCCAGTTGAGGCAATTAAGAGTGGAAGGCTCGGCTGGATTTGATAAACTTGAGCCTAAAGTGCTAAGATTAGCTGCCCCTGTTATTGCCTCCCCTGTTGCTATGCTCTTCAGTAAATCGTTAACTTCGGGAAGAATCCTTGAAAGTTGGAAAAGTGGCCTTAGTGGTAACTGTACACAAGGGTAGTCCCATGGAACCATTAGAAAACTATTGCCCCATCTTCCTTCTTAGCTTACTGGCTAGAGTACAGGAGAGACTGGTATATAGTCAGTTGCAGGAGTACTTTGAGCAGTGGCACCTGCTGACTGACAGGCAGCATGGTTTTAGAAAAAACCATGGGAGTGACACCGCCTTAATAAGAGTGTCTACTGACAGCTAGGCACTATGGGTAAAGGGCTACTGACCGGTGTGATTCTCATAGACCTAATAAATCCTTTGATCTGGTCAACCATAGCCTCCTGTTAGCTAAATTGCAGCATTTTGGCCTGGACATTCTTTCCTGTCCCAGATTCTCACATTACCAAAAAATAGGACTCTACAGGTGGTCCATCACCACTGGGGTCCCCCAAGGCTCTAGACTGGGTCTCTTACTCTTCTGTTTGTTAGTGATATGCTGGGCAATTGAGATGGGGCCAACCTACAGTTGTATGCTGATGACGCTGTCCTGTATAGATGCTCTAGCAATGTTAGCCAAATCAGCAGCCAACTTGCTATTGACTTCAGGAAACTAGAACAATGATTCATTACTAATAAGTTGGTCCTAAATGTAAAAAAGATCAGAGCAATCTGTTTGGCACCAGGCACCTGGGTACAGCAAGACAGCACTTGCTAACCCCGGCAACCACATCCAGATCTCAGATTGAGGCGACAGTAACGCCAAACATCCAAAATACCCAATTCTCCAAGCAACTTATGGACCCTTCTTGCCACCTGATGTGACTTTCTTGGCATCTGGGAAGTAGTATCTAGGGCAGGGTTAAAAGCTAAATTTAGGTCTCCTCCACAAACCAAGACTTCCTCCGCCCACTCCTGGAGGAGGAGAAAGAAAGATCTATAGTCCCCATAAGGGGTATCTGGTGGGAAATACTCAGAAGCAAGTGTTATTAATTGCCCCTCCAGTTTGCCCTTCATGAGGGCATATCTACCCTCCTTATCCACCTTTTCTGCCAATTTTTCGAAGTGGGACTTATGTGGAATAAGTACCACAGTACCTCTACGTCTACCCTTTTTATATGAGGAGGCAGTTACCTCCCTAAACCCCAGCTTCAGAAATTTACTGTGCTCTCTCTACGAGAGATGTGTTTCTTGTAGAAGCACAAATTCTGCTGCCGACTTTTTAAGCTGAGCTAAGATCTTACTACATTTAACTGGACTTGTATGGCCATTTACATTGTAAGTGCATACCAACATACCTAAGTTAGCCATTATGTTTAAAACAAAAAGAAATTAAACACCAATTAAGACAGGCTCCCCAAATCTCCCTTTCAAATTCCCCCTCCCACCTCCCCCAAAAACAGTGCAGTATGTCTCCATCCTTAAGCAACATATTAACTAAATAACAATCATCATTGCCAACTGGGCAAAAACCTTTATGATTTAACATAAAATGACTTCCTAGGTAGAAGATCCAGGTTTATAGGATCTTTGTCTGAACCCCCTTCCCCACTGTGGAAAGGAAATTTAGAGGGGGGGGGGATATTCATGCTCTCCAAATGGAGGGCTCCCCCTTAGAACTTCAGTGATGTTAAATATTATTAGCTCCTTGCAGTGAGTGTCAGCAGTTAAGCCAACTATAAAAAATCGTGAGCCCAAACCGCCCTTGACACTCCTATAGAAAGGACACCCTGCCTATATAGTAAGAGTGTTACTTAATTAGGTTGTTTCTATCATTAACATAAGAAACTGTAGGTCAATCGACATATGCAATATAAAACGATATGAACATACTCTACTAAATCCTGGTCCCTGGCAAGGGAGTAACAGGAAACGCAGTCACCCCCCGTTGGTGGAACTGTTAAGCAGACCCCATGAGGGGCTCCCATCTGCCCACAGGTCCGAGCAGGGAAGCCAAATAAATGTGACTACTGTGTATCAATCAACTGATAGCCTCCATACTTATGAAGTTAATAAATTATCAGTTTAGTTGTGGGAGACCTAGCAAGCACAGCCACAGGCACCTTTAGCAGTTTTGGGGACCGAACCTCAGCAACACATCCCCAAATTGCCCTTGAGCCAAGCTCCCCAAATGGAAAGACGCTATCTTCCCGTAGTGAGACCCAGCCCCGAGGACTTCCCCGAGGAGGTTACCAATAAATCCCTATAAGTCCCCTGCAATCTAGCTGAAACCTTTGCTCCTTGTGCCCCAGTGACCGCCACTTAAGTCAGATCAGCCCATTAGCACTTCCAAAATATATGGGGGAAGTGTAAAATCTAGGTATGGCTTCCCTACCTGCACCCGGCAGATCCAGTAAGCCCCTGGGCCCACCCGATCCACCCAACGAGGCAGCTTTGCCCCCAAACCGTCAGACCACGGGCTATGTAGATGCCAAGTGGTATATTTTAACAAGTACATCCTGTTATTTTAGAATGTGTCCAATTAAACAGTCTGTCCTCTGTTTTGAATGAGGTTATTCTCTGCAACCCTTTAAACAGTCTGAGACGATTTCAACATTTGTCCCCATAGAATCAAGCCTGGACAGATCACTAGAAGCAAGTAAGGGACACTATGCCTGAAAGCGATCAGGTAGTTTGGGAGTTCACTTCTTCAATGGCAGTGTCCCCTCGATCCGTTTCAAACTCGGTCTGTGTTGGCTCCTTATTTAGCCCTCTCAAGCGTTCTTTACTGCGTAGGGAGTCCCACAAGGCGGAAGTGATCATGTTGCCCTTTGCACTCTGTCTTTTAGTTCCACTGTAGGCCCAGTCCCTGGTCTCCAACTGCATACATTGTGGTAGGTTGGCCTCCTCACCCTGGAGCTGTATGCCCACCGAAATCAAGAAGTCCCCCGCTGCTTGCAGATCTGGAGAACGTGTCATACCTTCAGCCAGCTGGACCTTTAGGCGTGCTGGGTACTCAACAAAAGTCCTGATGTTCTGCTGTTGTAGTTGTTTAACCACTGTGAGTACTTTTCTCCTCTGGGAGAGCAGCTGTGGTGTAAAATCGTGGTCCAAATACAGTCGAGTGTCCCCAAAATGAATCACTTTTCTTGACCATGCTAATTGTAAAATCTCTTCTTTCACTCTATAGTCGAAGAAAGCCAGAACTACTGAGCATGGTTTCGCCTTCGGATCTCGGAGTTTTGGGATCAGGGATCTGTGCACTCGAATTTTGTTAAGAGCTTTGTCTGGAGGGAGATTGAGAATCTCATGAAGAAATGAGTCAATGAAAGCGGTCATTGCATCTGTCTCAGTGCCCTCAGGGAGCCCATGAATCTGGAGGTTATTCCTCCTATATCTGTTCTGTAGTTCTTCTAGGTGTGCTTCGAGTTGTTGGGAGTGATGATGCAAGTCCAGGAGGGCTTTGTTATGTACATCGGTGGTGGTGGTATAGTCCGTTAAAGTTTCCTCAATTTCCCCAGCTCGCTTGGTTAATGTGGCAATTTCTGTACATTGGTCTGAAACCTTAGCTTGTAATCACTGGAGTGTCTGGTTAATTTGTTTCAGGGTATGGCAAAGTTCTCGAGATGTGGTTGTGCATTCAGATTCCTCCCGTGGGGCTTCTACGATTTGCCTGGGCGTGAGACTCTGGGATTCCAAGGCCTTCTCGGTGTCAACTGAAGCCGGCATTTTTCAGCTTCTACTTGCTTGGATCGTAGAATTATCCCTCCATCGATGTTTCAGAGGCATCAGCTAATCCGAGATTCTTCTTTTAGTCGACAGGATGGGTTAGGGTTTGGATGCCCGTGGATTGTTAAGTCGATTGGCGGAGCTCGCTGTTTAGGCTGCCATTAGACGGGTGTCCCAACCGGAAATCGCACCTGGCTTAACTCCTTTAATATTCTGGTGTGTATCCCATCTGGTCCCATTGCCTTGTCCACCTTCAGTTTTGAGAGTTCCTTTAGGACTCTCTCCTCTGTAAATGGACTAGTGTCCACCTCCCTTTCAATCCTGTTTCTTAGATGTCCCCCCCCCCCTTCCTTCATGAAAACTGAACAGAATTATTTGTTCAGGATTGATGCTTTTTCCTGGTCTCCTTCCATCCTTCCATGGCCCGTCCCCCTCTCCTTTTAGCCTTAAAATCACCCCACACCCCGGTCCTTTTCATTTCACTAATGAACCTATAGAAAGTCGTGTCTCCCTTCCTCACTTCTTTTGCTATTTTTTTTCCCTCTGTCCGTGCCTTTGCACTCCTGACTTTTTTTCCTTCCTCCCTTTGCTTTTCTAGATACACTGCCCTGTCCCCCTCCTTCTGAGTTTCCTTATATTTCCTGAAAGCCCATTTTGTTTGCTCTTACTTTCCCTGCCACTTCTTTTAAGAACTAAAGTGGCTTTCTTTTTTGTTGAGTTTGTTTATTTGTCGAATGCAAAGGTTTGTTTCCTCCACTGTTGCTCCCTTTAGATGGGCCCACTGTTCCTCCACTCCCCTTCCTTTCACCCCCGCTAAGGCTTTCCCGAGACATACCCCCATCCTAGCGAAGTCTGCTGTCCTAAAGTCCAGGACTCTCGCTTTCGTGTGGCTTAACCCTGTTGCAGTACTCCTATTTCTGTTTTTCTAATTTCATGTCCTCTGTTATTTGATGCCAAAGTTTCCCCAAACTGTTTTGTTTTTACTTGGGATCTTAAAGTTAAAAACTAGTTAAAAGTATGGTGTAGCAGATATGACCTGTCAGATGCATTAGCAGAAAATTGAAGAGTGCTTTAATTAAAGTTCCTTAAATGACAAATTGTAACCGCCTTGCCAGTTGTTACTACATTAATAAGACAATCATTCTAGTGAAATGATTCTGTCACATGGATTCAGAAACAGCTATTTAATAGCAAAAATATGTATATTTGGTTAAAAAAGAATTGATTTTGAACTAGTTTTTTTATTTAAAGTAGAAATATTTTTATACTAAGAAGTAAGATGTATTTAAAGTTGATTCATGATTTAAGTGTGCTCACATTGTATTTCATTCTGCACGTGTTGAAGGTGTTTTTCTTTAATTAGCATTAATCCGAGTGCACTGATTGATCAGTGTATACATGTATGTATGTTATCCTTCCCAAAACTATGTCTCCTGAAGAAGGGTGTGCCTAATCGAAGCACTTGGGCTAAGTTAGCTCTCCGTGTTTGTTCCTCAGAACTATTGTCTGTGTAAGTCTATGAATAAAACGTTATAAATTGGAAAAGAACTATTAGCCTCCTGAGGTGGTTCCTGAGATAAACAAGCTGCAATTGATTTTATTACTACACAGGCTGTTGTATTATTTCAAAACTGGTTTAAATTAACTATTGATGTCAGTCCGGAGTGCACCAACCTCTTGTCTCTTTTCTCATATGGAACCACACTGTGCGATGGTCACTAGACCCCAGGTGTTCACCCACCTGAACATCCATGATTCTGTCCCCATTGGTTAGTACCAGGTCCAAAATCGCTCCCTCCAGGGTTGGCTCAAGCACTAGCTGCTTGAGGTATGCTCCTTGCAGGTAGTCCAGGTCGTCACTGCCCCTGGCTGTGGCAACTGCTGAGAGGCTTCAGCCAATATCTGGTAGATCAAAGTCACCTATCAGCAGCAACTCCCCTTTAGTTGCCATCCTGTGGATGACTTCCAGCAGCTTCCTGTCCATTTTCTCCCCTTGTGATGGGGGTCTGTAGACCACGCATGTGCGGATGGCTATGCCATTGCCCATCCTCAGGGTGACCCATAGTGCCTCTGCATCTCCCTACATTCCTTGCACCTCTGTCACCTTAATATCTTCTCCCCCCCCCCCTCCAGTGAGTACATGTTCAGGGCCCCTAACCTCTCCTTGTGTGCTTTGCCCTGCTGACCTGCGATCATCTTTGTTGCCCTCCTCTGGGCTGTTTCCAGCAGGTTAATGTACTTTTTAAGGTGTGAACACCAGTATTATACTCCATACTTTAGATGTGGCCCTCACCAGTGACCTGTACAAAGGCAGTATAATGTCCTCTCACCTACTACTGATCCCCCTGGCTGTGCATCCTAATGTCATATCTGCCCTAGCTGCTGCTTTCCTGCACTGCACAAAGTACTTCAGGTCGCTAGTGATCATCACTGCCATACCCTTCTCCTCCTCTGTTGCAGATATCCAGACCCCTCATAGGAAGTACTCCGTCCTGGGATTCTTGGAGCCATTTGCATAACTTTGAATTTCTTGGCATTGAAGCCAAGCTGCCAAATCTTGGACCACCTCTCAAGTTTTTCCAGATCCTTCTTTAGGTCGTATATCCCTTCAGCCATGTCCACCCTCCCACAGAGCTTGGTGTCATCTCCAAAAAGGCACATTTTGCCCTTAATGCCATCCCCAGTATTGTTAATGAAGACATAGAGCAACACTGGCCCTAACACAGAGCCCTGCAGAACCCCACTGGTGACTTCCACCCATCTAGTCATCTTCTTCCCAGCCTTGAGATCTGCCAGCTTCCTGATCAACCTCTTATGGGTGCAGATTCAAAAACCTTACTGAAGTCCAGATAGAGGATGTCCACTGCTTGGCCCCTGTCTACTGTTTTGGTGATCCAGTCAAAGAGGTCAGTCAGATTTATTTGACATGACCTCTGTCCCATAAACCCATGCTGCCTTGCATGCTGAAGACCATACTCCCCTAGATACTCCATACCAACCTTTCCTTAAGTATGGTCTCCATGAGCTGGCACACAGTTGAAATCAGGGACCGGTCTGTAATTCCCTGGGTCATCCTTAGGACCACTGTTATGGAGGGGCCCCACATGTACCATTCTCCAGTCCTGTGGTACCATGCCTGACTCTAGTGGACTGTTGAACAGGCCTGTCAGTAGCCCCACAAGCTCCCCTACCAGTTCCCTCAGCTCCCTTGGGTGTATGCCATCCAGGCCTAGTGATTTGTCTACTTTCAATACTAGCAGCCCTTTGCTCACTCTATTGCCCTCTGCCACCACATCCGTGCTTCCCTCCCCCCTGCTCCCCCCCCCATTGGCACTGGTCCATCTTTCCCCCTGGTGAAGATGGAACAGAAGTATTCATTCAGTATCTCTGCTTTTCTTGCATTCTCCTCCACCCAGCCACCCCCTTTCTGAAGCCTAACAGTCCCACCCTTCTTGTCCCTTTTGTTGCTAATATAATGAAAAAAGCCTTCTCCCCATTCTTAAAGAAAAGCTGTCCAAAACACTGTTGCCAATTACCAGGGCTACAGAAATGCCTGTTTAGCACTACCTTTATGTGTTTACATGTTTCCTGCTAACCTGTCATTTTAAATTTGCCCTGTTTCTGTGCCTTGAGTGTGGTACTGAGTTCTGTGCTGAAGCTATCATTTGGAAACTGCCACCGCACTGAAAGACTGAGCGTGAGCTCTGTTCACTAGTTTTTTTCCTGCGCTCTGCTGGAATGCTCGTTCATGATGAGCTGGGCAAATTTTTACAAAGGAAAAAGAACTGGTGTGGCATGTACTGCTCTTTTAGCTGAACTTTTAGAAGTAAGCCCTGTTGAAAACGGAGCATGGTAACCGGTTTAATTTTTTAATTGAAAGTTGAAGTTCTGGGTTTGGGCATGCACATTAGCGCCTAATGCCCGAATGCAGAATTTTAACTTTCAGCTAAAAAATTAAACAGGTTACCGTGCTCCATTTTCAGTGTGGCTTACTTCTAAAAGTTCAGCTAAAAGAGTAGAAGGCTTGGTTTGCTGGCCAAGGCACCTAGCTTCACCTGAGCTCTTTCTTTCTAAGATTGCTTGAAAGGACAGAGCAGAGAACCTTACCAGAGCAAGGGAAAAGGATTAAGACTTATTTTGGCTAAGCAGATTTACTGTGTGTTGTTATTTTTACTTTGTACATGCAGGGATTGCTACTGTTTGTTGCTACATTTCATTGCTTTATTTTTCTCTGATTCAAATTGTTGTTGCTGGTATACCTTTTTCTGCATTATTACAAGGTGTGCCTACAGGTGTGTGCTAACAGATTACTGCTGTAATCTTCTGATTCAAATTGTTTTTTGCAAGGTATATCTTCTGTTACTACTTTACTTTTCTATGTAGCAAAGTGTTTCTTACATGGTATATCTTCTCTGAAATTATCACTGCTTTACAGGTTTTACAGTTTTATTTAACATTAGGATAAGCTTTCAGGGTTACTGCATTTGTTGTTGACTGATTGTTTCTGCTCTTACCTCCTTGTTCTTTCATCCGTGGTTCTTCTTTTTCGGCAGGGGAAGGGCACAGCCACCCACCCCCATCCCCAACCACCCCACACTACACTCCTTTTATAGGGTACCACAGTTGTGACATTTCCTGTGGCAAAGCAGGAAGGGGTGGATCAGTGGGGCATCCACAAGGTGAGCTTATTTACAGGGGCACTAGTAATTTAACTTGTTATAACAAGTTGTACGAAAACAAAACACAAAATCAAACCATTACTTGCATTTTCTGCCTTCTAATTACTCTGACCAGGTTATAAACCAAGCAACTTATCTGGAATGGATATTATTAACTGCAGGTACTGCGGAACACATTTCAGAAGGACAGTCTTACAGGATTTAGGACACTGTCCTACATGCTGGGCCATTGGAGATCTTAGGGCTCAGCTCCGGGCAGCATGGGCAGAGATTGCACGCCTCAAATTTCATATTCAAGAGAAAATACATTATAAGAACCACCCACCATTTCCCCAACATCCAACAGAAGAACCTCGACCGCAGAGGGTAGTTGGTCCAGGAGGTTGGCAGGTGGTTAGGAGGGGCAAATCGGGTGCCCCATCACTCTCTGCTCTCCAACATATTACCTCCAAAAAACATATAAACACTACAAACAGGTATCTGCCTCTATCTCCAAAATCAAACAAAGGGGCAGAGGACACTGCAGAGCAGGACACTGCAGCACAGGAGCTAGCACAACAAAACATGCCCAAATCAGGAACCAAAACAAAAAAAGCAGAAAGGAAATCCAAAAAACTTCTGATCATAGGAGACTCCTTGATTCGGGGAGTTGACACCCATTTCCAGCCAGGGTAATGGTCACATGTCTCCCAGGTACATCAGCGTGGAGAGACACTGACCGTAGTGCTAAAATTGTTCACAAAGCAGGAGAAAACATTGACATCCTGGTACACATAGGGACTAATGATCTCGCCAGCTGGTCAGTTGTGGAGACCAAGGAACACCTGACCAGGCTGGGTGACAAACTATCATCCATTTCATCTGACATCTCCTTCTCTGAGATCCTGCCAGTCTGGGAGAGGGGGGCAGATGGACGGAAGGTCAGAGAAGGGGAGATAGGGGAGCTAAACATGTGACTCAAGGGCTGGTGCCAGGAAAAAGGACACAGATTTGTAGGGAACTGCCAACAGTTCTGGGAGCAAAAGTTCTTTAAATTTGATGGATGGCATCTATCTGACTAAGGAGGGAGTCAGTGCATTGGGGCAGAAGTTTGACGTCTTTGCAGAATATTTAAACTAGCAAATGGGGAGAGGGGTGCAGCACCCCATACGTCGAATGGGAAGAACACCCCTCCCCCCTCACCTAGTGGTCAGACAGGGATTCAGCATGTTTGCAGTTCATTTGCATCACCAGGTAAGAAAAAAGGTCCGTCTCCCCATACGATGCACAGGGGAAATGCCAGACCTCACATAACAACTAACACACCGAAATCTGGCGAATGGAAAATCATGTACACAGATGCTCACAGCCTGGGAAATAAGATCCCAGACCTGCAGGCAATAATGTCAGAGGCTAAACTGGACATAGTAGCAATTAGTGAGACGTGATTTACCAGTAACCACACTTGGGAGACTTCAGTACCTGGCTGTGTACTGTTCAGAAGAGACCGAGGTGCAAAAAGGGGGGATGGAGTGGCCCTGTATGTCAATGAAAATATCAATGCTACAGAAATTCAGAATACACATAAGGAGCCAGAAGAACTGTGGGTCACCCTGGAAACAGGAAATGGGACAGCCATAAGAACTTGGGTTGTCTACAGGCCCCCAGACCAGGGGGAGGACATAGACACATTATTGTTAGAAGATATACAAAACATGACCACTAAAGGGAGGTTCTGATAATGGGAGATTCAACATGCCGGATACAGATTGGTCAATACCAGCAGGAACATCTGCCAGAACTAGACACATGGTGGATTCCCTGCAGGGGAGGGCCTCAAACAACTGGCACAACAACCCACAAGAGACAGGGCTATCCTAGATCTAGTACTGACTAACAGGGAAGGGATCACAGATCTCCAGGTAGAAAGTCACCTGGGGCCAGTGACCATCACATGGTATGGTTCAATTTGGCCACTACATCTAAATCATCCCATTCCAAGGCAAAAATATGAGACTTCAGAGGAGCTGACTTTGATAAGATGGCCAACGGAGTTAAGTTAGCCCTGGCAAAAAGAAACACAGGTGAGGGGGTACAGGCAAAGTGGGTAAGCATTAAGGATGCAATACTTGAAGCAACATCCCATTGTGTTAGAAAAGGAAGTGCAAAAGAAGAAGGAAACCACTTTGGTTCTCAAATACATTAGCAGAAAAGGTCAGAGCCAAAATGCTGGCCTTCAGGAAATATAAGGGAACACAGCTAGATGGAGATAGGGAGGCATACCAAACTGCCCTAAGGGAAGCAGGGAAGGCAGTAAGGCAGGCAAAGTCCCAAACTGAAGAAACACTAGCACAAACAGTAAAAGAAGGGGACAAGACTTTCTATAGATACATTAGTGAAAGGAGAAAGTCCAGAGGGGGTATTGCTAAGCTCAAAGGAGAAAAGGGGGCATGTGAGGAGGAGGAGGACCCTGTAAAAGCATCTAGCCTAAATAGATACTTTTGCTCAGTATTTACTGAAGAGAAGGTAGGGCAGGGCCCACAGCTCAGCACCATGGACACGGGGGAGGGAGGTGAGCACTCACTGCTTCACAAAGAAAGGGTCCTGCAAGAGCTCACTAAGCTCAGGGTGGACAAGGCAATGGGACCTGATGGCATACATCCCAGGGTACTTAAGGAGCTAAGGGTGGAACTAGCAAAGCCATTAGCAGAACTGTTTAGTGAGTCTCTGAGCACAGGAGAGTCCCAGAAGACTGGAGAAGGGCTCATGTGATCCCACTCCACAAGAGTGGTAGCAGGGAGGAGGCAGGAACTACAGACCAGTCAGTCTTACCCTCAGTGGGCAAGATTATGGAGGCACCTTAAGGAAAGGATAGTGAACACCTGGAATCCATAGGGGCACAGGATCCAAGACAGCATGGGTTTACAAAAGGAAGGTCCTGTCAGACTAATCTCATAGATTTCTTTGACTGGGTAACCAGAGTGGTGGACCAAGGGGAGCAGTGATGTCGCCTACCTTGACCTCAGCAAAGCTTTTGACACTGTTCCACATAGAAGATTGATAAATAAGCTGGGTAGGCTCGGGTGGGTCAGGCGGGTGGCAAACTGGTTGATGGGCAGAAAACAGAGAGTGGTAGTAAATGGTATACAGTCAGAAGAGATGCAAGTCACAAGTGGGGTACCTCAGGGATCAGTCCTGGGGCCAGTCCTCTTCAATGTCTTCATTAGTGACATTGCAGATGGACTAGATGGTAAGGCTTGTCTGTTTGCAGATGACACCAAGATCTGCAACAAAGTAGATGATCCAGATGGGGTGGGCAGAATGAGAAGAGATCTGGATAAACTAGCAAAATGGTCAGAAGAGTGGCAACTGGGATTTAATGCAAAGAAGTGAAAGATCATACACATAGGGAAGAGAAACCTTGAAGCCACCTGTAGGCTGGGAGGGGAGTTGCTGGCAGTCACAAAGAAAGAAAGAGACTTGGGCATCATCATCACTGATGACCTGAAATCATCCAACAGACCTCTAAAGCAGTAGGTAAGGCTAGGGGGATGTTACGGTGTATTAGTAGGGGTATTACAAGTCATAAGAGGGAGTTAATAATCCCTCTTTACAAGACACTGGTTAGGCCCCATCTGGAGTACTGCGTGCAGTACTGGTGGCCACACCTTCACAAGGACGTTAACCAAACTGAGGCAGTCCAGAGAAGGGCAACCAGAGTGGTGCAGGGACTGCATCAGAAGACATATGAGGGCAGATTAATGGAGCTCAGTATGTATACCCTTGAGCAAAGGAGGGAGAGAGGTGATATGATCGAAACATTCAAACACCTTAAGGGCATTAACAAGGTGAAAGAGTCTAACATGTTTAAATATAAGAAAAATAGCAGGACAAGAGGACACAGCATGAGATTAGAGGGAGGCCGATTAAGGGGGAATGTGAGGAAATTCTCTTTCACAGAAACAGTGGTGGATGCATGGAAAGGCCTACGTCAGGAAGTGGTGGCTATGAATACAGTGCAGGGCTTCAAACAGGCATGGGATAGTCATAAGGGAGCAATACAGATGAGTATCAATAGATAGGCTACTGACAGAGCAAAGACCGATGGCACATTTATAAAGTAGAAAAAGATATGGGCAGACTGGATGGGCCTTGCGGTCCTGATCTGCCGTCAACCTCTATGTTTCTATATAAGTACATGCCACACCAGTTATTTTTCCTTCGTAAAAATGTGCCCAGCTCATCATGAATGAGCATTTCAGTAGAGCACAGGAAGGAATACTCTGCTAATTTGCATACAAGTTGCAGCTCTGGGCGCTACAGGCAATGAAATGGCGTCACTCACTCCATGATATAAAAATATCAATTTAATATAAAATACATGCCCTTTGACAGAAATACCACTCGCTCACTACATGTTGGCAGGTGAGTAGAGGCTGGTAGAAATACTGGGTTTATGACAGCTTTCCTTTAATTCCGTCTGCTAACTGCAGTTTTCCTTTTCTAATCCTTAGCCCTCTGGTTTACCTTACGTGCCTTACTTGCCATCTTTAGGTAATCCTCCCTGTCCTCTGTCTTGTTTTTTGTGAATTTCCTATAGGCTAACTTCTTGTCCCTTACTTCCTGGACAACCTCAGTACTAAACCACTGTGATTCCCTGTGCTTATCCCATGCTTTCGTGAGCCCCACTGTTGTTTTCGCCCCACTATCTCTGCTGGAAGGCTGTTCCAGGAATCCACCACTCCTTCTGTGAAGAAGTACTTTCTCAAATCTCTCCTGAATCTGCCCCCCTCCAGCTTCGTAGCTAGGGTTACCACCTGTCCCTATTTTCGCAGGACAGTCCTGATTTGGGCAGCTGTGTCTTGCAAAAAAAACATGAAAAATACTACATGTCCTGACATTATAGCAGAAAAAAATATTTTCTGACTTTCCTCTAAATGCTGCAAAACAACATAATACCTTAACTAAAATACCTTAAAGTGGCATGAAACACTAAAAACAGCTGAACAAATACAACACTTAGTCTTAATTCTGATTATTTAAATAATACAAGTCTGTTGCATTGGTTGAGACTACATATTGTCCTGGGAAAAATCATGTTTCAGTAAGAAATGTCCCATTTTGGGCTTTTTAAAAGGTGGTAACCCCATTCATAGCATGTCCCCTTATTCCTGAGCACCTTTTGTTCTGAAAAATACTTCTCTCCTGTAACTTATTTACTCCTGTGAGGTATTTAAAGGTCTCTATCACCCCCTTCTTCCAGGATGTACATATTGAGGTCCTTTAGTCTCTCCTCTTAGGGCTTTTGATGTAGATCTTGCAGCTTTTTAACTGCCCTCCTCTGGACGCTCTCCGCTGTGTGTCCTTCTGGCGATGTGGTTTCCAAAACTGGACACAGTACTCCAGGTGGGGTCTCACCATCAGTGTATACAAAGGCAACACCATGTCCCTCTTTCTGCTGGTGATGCCCCACCCAGTGCACCTCAGCATCCCACTAGCCCTGCCTATTGCCTTGTCACTCTGCCTGGCCACCTTTAGGTCATCCGATATGATTACCCCAGGTCTCTTTCTTGCTTGGTGGTCGTCAGTATCACTCCAGTCATTTTGTACTCTTATGTAAGATTTCTCAAGGGTACCATGCAGGATATTCAGAGTCTAATTCCAACAAAATGTATTTTTTGTGTGAAAGTGATGGATGATAGGGTCAGCTTTAAAAGTTTGGGCTAAAAAAAGGTGCATCGCTGGACACTCTGCTCTTATGATGAAGACTCTCAAGCAAAAAACAGGTGTCCTGGGACCCTTACTATGGGGTTAACAGAACTTCTATTCCTCCCTGATGGGGCTTCCTGTGCAGCTGCAGGGAGAAAGCAAAGCCAGCTCTAGGCATGGGCCTACAAGGTAGTTGGGAGGTGAGGGTTATGCTTCCCAGCCTTCCCTTGTTTAGGCTCTCCCTGGACCCATCAGTACTCTGTAATCACTTGCAGTATTGACATGGGGGCCCGATTCCAAAAGGCATTACGCCTGGTGCAAGGTGATTTACGCCGAACCTGATGGCGCAAATCGCACCTTACACCAGGCATAATGCCAGTTGCAATTCCAAAAGGCGCCTTGCGCCATGCCATATGTGGGTTGTGCCACATGTGGGTTACGCCATCCACTACACCCGCAACCCCCAGTGGCATGGCACAAGGGTGGGTTACGGCAGCCACCCTTCTGGAACAGGGCGCACTTACGCCATTCCAGAACAGGGAAAGGTGTAGTGGGGTTAGACCAGCTAGGAGGTGGTCTAAGGGGCTTCTGTCCTAGCACAGTAATGGATGCCGCCCCCCGCAGCACCGCAGAAAGTACACTGCTGTGCTCCCCATGCCCCCCGCCCTGTCATGCCCCCCACCCCCCTGAACGTCGGGGACCCCCGAGGTCCATTTCGTCGCTGCCCCCAGCGCATGTGTCAACTGGCCAGCCCCTTCCAATGCACCCCAGATGCATGCTCGTGTGTTCTGGGGCGGGGGCCTGGGGGCAGTAGAATGTGCTTGGCTGACTCAGGCACCCAGGTCCGTGCACCATGTCTTGGTACCAACCTGTGCTGCCACAAGTCACAGGCGTAGGTGCTCAGCGACCCTGCTTGTCCTGGAATCTGGCGCAGGGTCCCCTGCATAGCACCGCATGGCGCAGCTAGCATATGCCCATGAGTTGCTCCATGCGTTTCCGAATTGGGCCCCATGTGTTTTTGTCACCACTCCACACCCACCAGCTCTCCAGTTTGCCCTGGCTCCACGGCATCCCTGTGGAAGAAGTGTCAACACATGTCACAGCCTACCGTGGCCCTCCACAGGAGTCACTGCCGGTGGGGTGTGATTGTGCCCCTGTCTTAAAACAGAGAGCTCTGACCTTAGCAGTTCATCTTGTCTCAGGCACTGCCTTTTAGGACTTGGGCTCATTTCTTTTTTGTTTGAAGTATCTGGTCACCAGTAACACAAGTTGGTGTTTCCTGGTAACTTGCCATTTTTTCAAGGAAGTAGCCCTTATTTCTAGGGATGTGGATATATTGTTCTATCCACACTTGTTGGCAGATCGCCTTTCCCTTTAAGGGTCACTGGAACGTCTTCAAGCTGGCTCCTTCCACCCACCCGGATGGTAAAACCCTCGGCTCCGCTCCATGACGCCAGATCTTCCTTTCTGCTGGAAGGTTCAAGTTCCCTCCTTAGCTCTCCCACATGTGGTAGGCCCTGGCTCTCGAAATCTTTGGATTTGCTTCCTAAACTTACCTTAAAACATGTTCGAGTCTTGTCTACTGCTTCTTTTCTCACTTCTGCGATAGAAGAGAAAATTGTTCCCGGATTCTGCCGGTGCCCCTGCGGGCAGAAGGTGTCGCACACTGACCTTCATGCCACGTGCGTGTACTGTCTAGAACATGACCATGATCCGCAGGCTTACGATCTCTGTCGGTCCTTTCACCCGTCGGTTCTGGAAGACCGCACTGCCCGACTTCATCTGGGGCAACTGGAAAAGCGTTACCCGCTAGTTAAATCTAAGGATGCCTGTTGGGTGGTCTCTGCAGCTGCGGGGTCTGCTGAGCAGCTTGAACAGCTCAAGGCCTTCAAGGAGGAGGCGGCCCAGGCCGCGACTAGTTCCTCTTCAGCTCCGGCCTTCATTCTGCACCAACTGGGCTCCATTTATTCGGCTTCTTTCAAGAGCTGTGCCAGTCTCTCTCGACTAAGGAGAAGGCCCTTCTGGGTCGCACATTTCCACTTCCATGAAGAAAGGCCGAGAAGGAAAAGACTCCTTCAACACTCTTGGGATCGAGATGATCCCTCCCAGGAGACTCGGTTTCGACTTCGGTCGAAATCACGGCAGAGGCCACTGGTTTCATTGAGTTTCTGTCAGACCAGTTGGCTGAGATGCCTGCCGATGCGGCCAAGATTTTTCTCGAACCAATCGACAGGTTTTCGCCAGACGAGGCCGACAATTCTCTCTTTCAGACTCCAGTGCTTCTGGTGTCTTCGGATGGGTTGGCTCAGCCTGCTGGGTCGAACCCAACCACTCAGGAACCTGACCTGGAGGAGCTGCGGGGATCCTCAGCTCCTTCCGACATCCCCCTCAGCCCTGCCAGTGGTCAAGGTCTGGGTCCTTCTCTACCAGGTTGGACAGATCTCGCTGTCACCGGAGATCTCGCTCCCGACATCACGGTAAGTGGCAGTGCTGCTACTCTTCTTCGTCCTCCTCGGCTGAGGAGAGGCTCCGGCACAAGTTGCATTGGCACTATGAAGATTTGATGTGGCAACAGTCTTGACTGGTATGAAGCCAACCCTGGTTTCAAGCCCAGCTATCAAGTGGCTGTCGCCTGAACGTCCGACGTCCACTCCTGCCACCATCACCCCTGCAGAGGTGCTGGCTCAGGCCCAACCGGCCTGGCCAAAGCAGACTTCTCTGCCGATTGTGGTGGAGCTGCCACCCGAACAGCCGAAGTCTGGGGCACCGACCAAGGATTCTTGGTCGGCAAAAGGGTTGCCCCATCGGCTGTCGATCACCCTCACTCCCGACCACCCAAGGCAAGTTGAGGGGGACTCAGGTGGATGCCCACTTTATGTGGACTCCTCAGAGTCCGAAGACTCCTCGTTGCACTCACGTCCCATCGATGTGGAGTCCTCTGGGGGCCTTTCCATGGACAAGGGACTCACCTCATTCATGGGTATTCTTTGGCTCATTTCTGAGTCCACGGAGATGGAGCTCGAACCAGTCCAGAAATGGGCCAGATATCCTCTTAACAGAGATTCTGGATAAAGGGTGCTCTCCTGCTGAGGCCTTCCTTGTGGCCAAGGCCATTGTTGGCCCGGCTCTGGAGCTGTGGCAGAATCCTGCATCTTGCCCTGCACCCTTGGCCCGGATGGCCCGCAAATATGTGGTCCCAGCTGGCTCCCTTTCAAGGTTTTTGGAGCATCCTTCAGCTGGGGGTCTGGTGGCTGACTCCGTCTTCAGGCGCTCGGGCAATACAGGTGATGTGGACAGACCGCCGGACAAAGAATCCAAGAAACTGAATCTTTCGGCGAAGAATGTCTATGCTGCTTCCTCACTCGGCCTTCATCAGGCTAGCTCGGCCGTGCTGATGGCACACTTTTCCCATGCCCTTTTGGGCTTCCTGGACAAGGTTATTCCTCACCTTCCGGCGGACCTCAGACCACAGTCAAGCACGTCCGGGACCGGGGAAGGGCAGTGGCGAAGCAACAACTTCACACTGCTCTGGACCTTGGTGACTCTTGTGCCCGCTCAGTAGCGGCTGCAATAGCCATGCACTGTAGGGCTTGGTTGAAGATCTCCACCTTCACAGCTGTTGCTCAACATAAGCTGGCAGATGTTCCCTTTTTGGGCACCGACTTGTCCGGGCCCGGTATGGAGGGCCACCTCCAACGTATTGAGAAGTTCAGTGCCACTCTGCACTCCATGACATCTGCCCAGAAGGACAAGGGCCCCAAGCATCAGAAGCGCAGGCCCTTTCGCTCTTCTACTCCTGCAGCAAGACCAGCCCAGCAGCAGGGCCAGCAGGTGCAAACCTGGCAACCGCGGGCCAAGTCAGTAGCCTCATTGGTCAGAAAGCCTGGAGGGAAGGGTCTCGTGACCCCTCTGACGGATCCTCCTCCTCTAAACCTGCCCAGTTACGGGTTAAGGGTTGCCACCCTCAACCCCATCACACCTCCCCTGGGTCCTCCCGTGGCGGCCCAGCTCCACCACTTCCTTTCCATCTGGTCCATTATCACCATGGACCGTTGGGTGCTGGAAGTGGTCGGCTGGGGCCTGCCTCTGGAATTTGAACAAGTCCCCCCAAGCCGAGCCTGCGCCCCACGGGAGGATCTGGTATCCGTAGTCACTCAGTTGGCTCTCTAAGATGACATCACTCAGCTCCTCTTCAAGGATGTGGTGCGCAAAGTTGTGGACCCTCCTTCAGACCCAGGGTTCGTTTCCAGGGAATTCCTGGTACCAAAACAGACGGGGCTGGCACCCTATTCTCGATCTGCATGACCTGAACAGGTTCCTCAGGTCCCGCACCTTCCAGATGGTAACTCTGGCGCAGATCATACCATCCCTGGAGCACGGCATGTGGTTTTGTTCCCTGGATCTTCAAGACGCGTTCTTTCACATCCCGATCTGTCTGTCCCACCGACGGTTCCGCCGCTTCTGAGTCGAGGGAACCCTCTACGAGTTCCAGGCCATGCCTTTTGCCCTTTCATCGGCCCCCAGGGTCTTCACCAAATGCATGGCAGCGGTGGCAGCTTTCCTGAGGTGCTGAGGGGTCCGGGTCTATCCCTACCTGTATGACTGGCTCATAGCAGGTCCCTCCAGGAAGGAGGTGGAGCAGTCCAGGGATCTGGCCCTCCAGACTTGCTTCAGTCTTGGCCTCCTGGTCAACGGGGCCAAGTTGTAACTTGTGCCCTTGTAGGTGATCCAATTCATTGGGGCAGAGCTTGACTCTTGTCAAGCCAGAGCTCGGCTCCCAGTGGACAGGGCGGAGGTTCTCTCCTCCTTTGCCCAATCATTTCTGGTTGGGCAATCGCACCCTGCCCGGGACTTCCTGCACCTTCTGGGCTACATGGCGGCCTGCACCCACGTGGTCCAATGGTCCTGCTGGCATATGTGTTCCCTTCAATGGGAACTGGCCAGCTAGTGGTCTCAGTGCTTAGGTCACCTCGACCAGCTGATCACTGTGACCCAGAGTATGTGGGACGGCCTCCAGTGGTGACTGTTTCCAGCTCACTTACAGGAAGGTATCCTGTTTGTCTGCCCCGAGCTGACAGTCATCCTGATGACCAATGCCTCACTGATGGATTGGGGTGCCCATCTGGGGGAGCACAGAGCCCATGGGCTCTGGTCCCCTCAGGAGTCCTGATGCCACATCAACCTGCTGGAGCTCCATGTGGTGCGGCTAGCCCTGACCGTCTTCACTCCGTTCATTCAGGGTCAAGTGGTCCAGGTCTAGACGGACAATACCACAACCATGTACTATCTCAACAGACAGGGTGTGACACACTCCTTGCCTCTGTGCAAGGAAACTCTCCGCATGTGAACCCTCGTGCTCAGCCTGGAGGCAGATCTCCTAGCCGTTCAAGTGGCAGGAGCCTCAAATCAGCTGACCGATGCTCTCAACCTGATAGGCGAGGCATCTCACGAGTGGTCACTCCACCAGGAGGTAGTACAAGATCTGTTTTCCCACTGGGGCACCCCTCAGGTGGATCTGTTCGCCTCCAGGGACAACGCAAAGCTGAGGCTGTTTCATGCCTGCTCTCCTCAGCAGGGCTCGCTGCAAAGGGTTGCCTTCTCCAGGCCATGGACCCCAGGCCTCTTCTATGCCTTCCTTCCACTTCCCTTGATATACAAGATGCTCATCAAGGCCAGGAGGGACAATGCGCAGGTGATCTTGGTAGCCCCAGACTGGCCACGCCAGTTCTGGTACCCAAATATCCTCAGCATCAGCTCCAGGCTCCCGAGGCTTCTTCCAGCATGCCTGGACTTGCTCTCCATCAATCAGGGGAAGGTACTCCATCCAGACCTTCAGTTCCTGCACCTGACAGCCTGGTTCCTGAGCGGCTAGAGTTCCAGGCTTTGGGTCTCTCCGATGAGGTCCTTGTGGTTGTTGAGGTATCCTGTAAGGAATCGAACAGAAAATGCTGTGCCTTCAAATGGAAGAGATTTTCCATTTGGTGCCAGGGCAGGGGGTTGGACCCTTCGTCCTGTCCAGAGGCTAGCATTTTGGACTATCTGTGGTCCCTCTTCCAGCTGGGGCTTCGGTCGACGACCCTTAAGGTGCACTTGGCAGCCATCTCTGCCTACCAGGCGTGGGCTGGTATGCATTTGGTGGTGCAGGAGAAAGTGGTCTGGCTCTTTTTCAAGGGCCTAGATCACATATCCCCTCCAGTGTGTGAACCTCCACCTCCGTGGGATTTACTGCTGGTTTTAGCAAAGCTCATGGGGCAAGCCATTCAAACCTATGCACAAGTGTGATGTGTCACATTTGTTGTGGAAGACCACCTCCTTGGTAGCTATCACATCAGCCAGAAGGACGGGGGAGCTCCAGGCGCTCTCGGTGGAGTCTCCTTACTTGGTCTTCCACAGGGACAAGATTGTCCTGCGCCCCTACCTAATTTCCTTCCCTAGGTGGTGTCAGAGTTTCACCTTAACCAGGTTTTGACTCTACTGGTGTTTTACCCCAAATACACCTCGGAGGCCGAGTACAGGTTCCATACCTTAGACCTGAGATGAGCGCTCGCCTACTACAAAGGGCGTACAGCGGAGGTTCGGAGAGAGGTTCACCAGCTGTTTGTCACCTATGCTGCAGCCACACCTGGCAGACTTGCAGCCAAGTGGACGACTGGCAGGTGGATCACTTTCTGCATTGATCTCTGCTATAGGTTGGTGGGTAGGGATCATCCTGTAGGGCTAAGGGCTCATTCCATCTGCCATACCGCTGCGTCGGTGGCTGCTTTGAGGGATGTCCCTATCCGGGAACTCTGCAGGGCTGCTACCTGGAAGTCAGCACACACCTTCATTTTCCATTACCACATCGACCTTGAGTCACGCTGGGATACTGGTTTTGGGGCCTCAGTTCTCCAGCCCCTGTTTCCTAAGTGTAGGGGGTGTGCGCCGTGCCTCCCTCCTCCCGGAGAACTGCTAGGAGTCTGCCAACAAGTGTGGATAGAACAACATATCCACATCCCTAGAAAAACAGATTACTCATCTGTAACAGTAGTTCTAGGAGTGGTATATGTTGTTCATCCACACTGACCCACCTGACCTCTCTGGCTTCAACGCACACCTCTGCTTTTATTTATTTTTTATTCATTACAAATTGGGTTTGCAACCTTTGAGTCTAATGACTCATTTACAAAGGCACCTCGTCGGGGGGGGGTAGACATCAAGACAGTTATTACAGTGCAGATTAAAAGAGAGGATAACATTACAGGTGCAGTAAAAGGAACATTTAACATAGATACACTTAGGTTACATAATGTAGTAGTTTTTATGTTACTTAGGTTGCATAGTGTTACAAAATTGTGAGTTACACTCATGGATATAGTAGGTCCTCAGAGAAGACAGTGGGTTACATCCCTGTTTGGACCTAGTAGGGAAGAAGTGGGTCTGGGGGAGGGAGAGGCTGTCCAGTGGACCCAGGGGGCAAGGCGGGCTAGATCTAGTGTCATGGGGCGGAGCCGAGGGTTTTAACACCCAGGTGGGTGGGAGGAGCCAACTTGAAGATGTTCCGACGACCTTTAAAGGGAAAGGCGATCTGCCAACAAGTGTGGATGAACAACATACACCACTCCTAGAACTGCTGTTACAGATGAGTAACCTGTTTATTTTTACTGACGGAATTCACCCAATATATGTATCTTTTTGTTTCTTGTTTTTAACCTTTAAGTTTTTGAGTCCTCAAACCCACTGCCATCTTTTTTCATTATTCCTGTATTACATAGAAACAAAGACATTGATGGCAGAAAAAGACAGACGGTCAGTCCAGTCTGGTTCTTTATCTAACCCTGGGACCTGTTGTCTTTACAGGGTTACGAGGAAAGGATCACAGATCTCCAGGTAGAAGGTCACCTGGGGGCCCGTGACCATCACATGGTGTGGTTCAATTTGGCCACTAGAACTAAATCATCCCATTCCAAGGCAAAAATATGGGACTTCGGAGGAGCTGACTTTGCTAAGAGGGCCAGCAGAGTTAAGCTAACCCTGGCAAGAAGAAATACAGGTGAGGGGGTACAGGCAAAGTGGGCAAGCATTAAGGATGCAGTACTTGAAGCAACATCCCATTGTGTTAGGGAGAAAAGCAAGAGCAAAAGAAGGAGGAAACCATTTTGGTTGTTAGAAACAGTAGCAGAAAAGGTCAGAGCCAAAAGGTTGGCCTTCAGGAAATATAAGGGAATGCAGCGTGACGAAGATAGGGAGGCATACCAAACTTCCCTGAGGGAAGCAGGGAAGGCAGTAAGGCAGGCAAAGGCCCAAACTGAGGAAACACTAGCATGAACAGTAAAAGAAGGGGACGAGACTTTCTATAGATACATTAGTGAAAGGAGAAAATCCAGAGGGGGTATTGCTATGATCAAAGGGGATAAGGGGGAGTGTGTGGAGGAGGACCAAGGAAAAGCATCTATCCTAAATAGATACTTCTGCTCAGTATTTACTAAGGAGAAGGTGGGGCAGGGCCCACAGCTCAATATCATGGACACAGGTGGGAGGGAGGTGTACACTAGTCCCTTCACAAAAGAAAGGGTCCTACAAGAGCTCGCTAAGCTCAGGGTGGACAAGGCAATGAGACCTGATGGCATACATCCCAGGGTACTAAAGGAGCTAAGGGTGGAACTAGCAGAGCCATTATCAGAACTGTTTAGTGAGTCTCTGAGCACAGGAGATGTCCCAGAAGACTGGAGAAGGGCTCATGTGATCATGTGACAGACCAATCATTCTTACCTCAGTAGTCGGCAAGATTATGGAGGCATTCCTTAAGGAAAGCATAGTGCAACACCTGGAATCCATAGGAACACAGGATCCAAGACAGCATGGGTTTACAACAGGAAGGGCCTGTCAAACTAATCTCATAGATTTCTTTGGGTAACCAGAGTGGTGGACCAACGAGGTGCAGTTGATATCATCTACCTTGACTTCAGCAAAGCTTTTGATACTGTTCCACATAGAAGATTGATTAATAAGCTTGGTAGGCTCGGGGTGGGTCAGAAGTTGGTCAACTGGGTGGCAAACTGGTGGGCGGGCAGAACACAGAGACTGGTGGTAAATGGTATACAGTCAGAAGAGCTGCAAGTCACAAGTGGTGTACCTCAGGAATCAGTCCTGGGGCTAGTCCTCTTCAATATCTTCATCAGTGACATTACAGATGGACTGGAGGTAAGGTTTGTCTGTTCGCAGATGATACCAAGATCTGCAACAGAGTAGTTTATCCAGATGGGGTGGGCAGAATGAGAAGAGATCTGGATAAACTGGCAAAATGGTTGGAAGAGTGGCAACTGGGGTTTAATGCACAGAAGTGCAAGATCATACACGTAGGGAAGAGAAACCCTGAAGCCACCTATAGGTTGGGAGGGGAGTTGCTGGCAATCACAAGGGAAGAAAGGGCCTTGAGCATCATCATCACAGGTGACCTGAAATCATCCAAGCAGACCACTAAAGCAGTAGGTAAGGCTAGGGGGATGTTGGGGTGTATTAGTAGGGGTAACACAAGTCATAAGAGGGAGGTAATAATCCCTCTTTACAAGACACTGGTTAGGCCCCATCTGGAGTACTGTGTGCAGTACTGGAGGCTACACCTTCACAAAGACATTAACGAAATGGAGGCAGTCCAGAGAAGGACAACCAAAATGGTGCAAGGACTGCATCAGAAAACATATGAGGACAGATTAATGGAGCTCAATATGTATACACTAGAGCAAAGAAGTGAGAGAAGTGATATGATCAAAACATTCAAACATCTTACAGGCATTAACAAGGTGAAAGAGTCTTAACATGTTTCAATATAAGAAAAATAGCAGGACAAGAGGACACAGCTTGAGATTAGAGGGAGGCCGATTAAGGGGTAATGTGAGGAAGTTATTTTTCACAGAAGGAGGTGGATGCATGGAACGGCCTACGTCAGGAAGTGGTGGATATGAATACAGTGCAGGGCTTCAGACAGGCATGGGATAGGCATAAGGGAGCAATACAGATGAGTTTGAATAGACAGGCCATTGACAGAGTAAAGGCCTATAGCATATTCATAACGTAGAAAAAATGGGCAGACTGGATGGGCCTTGCGATCCTTATCTGCCGTCAACTTTTATGTTTCTGTGGTTCTAGTCCTCCATATCCACCCCATTCCCTTCCCTGTTACTTTTGCCCCGAGTAACCACTATGTGTTTCACTCTGATCCAACCATGCTTGAAACTGTTAATGGTTTTGGTGCCCACCACTTCAGCTGGTAGACTGTTCCATGGCTCTACCACTGTTTCTATAAAATAATGCTTTCTCATGTCCCTCTTGGACCTCCTTCCTGTCAGTTTCCATGTGTGAACTCAAACTTTTAACTCATGCTAAATAATTCCCCGCAGTTCACCTTGTTTAGTCCTTTCAGGAACTTGAAGATCTCTATCATATCTCCCCTGTCCCATCTGGTCTTAAGTGAGTACATTTTCCTTGAGGCAATCCTCGTAAGACCTGTCCTGTTGGCCCTAAATCATCTTTGTCACCCTTTGCTGCACCGTCTCCAGCCTGTCCATATCTTTTTTGAGGTGAGGACTCCAGAATTGGGGATAGTGCTCCAGGTGTGGCTTCACCAAAAATCTGTAAAGAGGTAGTGTTACCTTTTTTCTTCTGCAGTTAATACCCCTCCCAGTACATCCCAGCATTCTGTTTGCCTTACCACAGTAGAAGCAACTTAATCAGGATGCCGATAATCGGGATGTCTTTTGGGACATCCTGTGGGGCACCGATTAAGTGGCCATATTATACTTTGAATGCTCTTACTGGTTAAGTGAGAGGGTCCTTCCGTTTTACTGGACAGTTTCTCACTGACATTTATCCCCTAACTTGTTACTCATGCTAATCTCTCCCCCCCTCATTAATCCTTTTGTTACATCTGAATAGATGTGAATTGCATTTCTCCCTCCTGCCTCCCTGTCTTCTGTTATGCCATTTTTCAGACACTAACACAGACTTCACCCCCCACCCCTTTGCTGACTCTGTCTGTTTCATAGACCTGTGTGCTGCCTTCCCTTTACTGGCTAGCAACAGACTTTTCTTCCCCCACTGTATCCTTACTGGGCTGTGTGTTGAATCCAAATATGAGTCACTTCTTGTGGACCTCCTCCTGTGGTTCTCTGGTGAACAAGTTCACAGAGTGAGAGAGAGGGGATATGTGTGGCATGTATTACACAGTGCTGATCGAGCCTCTTCTTTGGGGCTCTCCACAGCTAACTTTTGCTTTAACTGAGTGGAGCAACAATGAAAGAGAAATGCCGACCATGCTAGGTGAGTGAAGAGAAAACAGAAATCAAATTCAGCCAGTTGCTACTGCTGCCGTGCTGCTGCTACTACCACGTGTTGTTCTCCTCAAGCGGGCGAGTGAGTGAGTAAGTCAGATGAGAGCCAAGGGAGGGGTGGAAGGCAAAGGTGTGAGCACAGCTCCCCCGGCTGTGATGGAGGGTGGAGAATTTCTGGGGGAAAGGATTCCCACCAAAATGAAGGGACAGCCAAGTTGGTGCAAGGGAATAACATGGGAGGAAGGGGGGAAGAGAAGCAGACAGTATGCAAAGGAGAAGAAGGGGGAACGACTAGACAACATCAGAAAGGACAAGAGTGGGACTAACAAAATGTGCACAGCTATACATGCCAGTGCTAGGGGTCTGGGAAATAAGATATCAGACTTGGAGGCCACCATGGCTGAGGCAGGCCTGGATATTGTGGCTATGACCGAAACATAGTGCATAAGCAGCCATGACTGAGAAATGGTCATATCTGGCTACACAATGTTTATAAGGGACAGGGTAGGAAGGAAAGGTGGGGGAGCGATGCTTTATGTTAAGGAACACGTCAAAGCGATGGAGGTACAGTATGGCTTAGTGGTTAAAAGCACTGAACTGCAAACCAGGAGACTTGGATTCATGAAGACCTGGGTTTGAATCTCAACAACCCCCACTTGTATATGATGTGATCCTGAGCAAGTCACTTAACGTTTACATGTGCAGTTATCAGAGACCACTTGCTTTTTCCACTATGGTTTTCCAAGGAGGTGGCAACCATGGTGAGAGAAAAGCGCATTGCCTTCAGAAAGTACAAGGAGTCGGGGAATAAGGCAGACAAAACAGAATATAAACAGAAACTAAATGAGACAGGGAAAGTGATAAGAAATGCAAAGGCTCAAACAGAGGTTAGGATAGCTCAGGAAGTAAAAAAGGGTAACAAAACCTTCTACAGGTACATACATGAAAAAAGGAAGACCAAAGGGGGCATTGTTGGAATCACAAAAAAAGATGGACAAACCACAGAGCAAGACGGGGAGAAGGCAGAGGCACTTAATGAGTACTTCTGCTCAGTCTTCACACAGGAAGCAGACGGTAACGGACCAACAATAGGCAAACCAAGAATACTGAAAGAACTAGGGAAGGAACTGGCAGCCCCCTTAGCAGTGCTCTTCAGCAAATCATTAAGGAGTGGGGAGGTGCCGGAGGATTGGAAGAGTGCAACAGCAGTACCACTCCACAAGAGTGGAAGCAAGGAACAGCCAGGTAACTACTGTCTGGTTAGTCTAACGTCAGTCGTGGGAAAACTGATGGAGTCCCTGCTGAAAGAAAGAATCATAACTTTTTTGGAGCAAACTGGTCAGCTCGACAAAAATCAACACAGTTTCACTTCAGGGAGGTCCTGCCAGACAAACCTGGTTGATTTTTTTTCAGTTGGGTCACCAAAACAGTGGATCAGGATGGGGCAGTGGATGTGTTTACCTGGACTTCAGCAAAGCTTTTGACTCTGTTCCACACAGGAGACTAGTCAGAAAACTGGAGAACATGGGAATTGGGCCCGAGGTTACAAACTGGGTCAGAAACTGGTTACATGGGAGAACTTGGAGAGTATCAGTAAATGGCACTCTGTCTGTGGAGGGGAGGGTGACTAGCGGGGTCCCTCAGGGCTCAGTTCGGGGGCCGATCCTCTTCAACATATTCATCAGCGACATTGCGAATGAACTGGAGGGAAAGGTGTGCCTGTTTGCAGATGACACCAAAATCGGCAACAGGGTAGACACAATGGAGGGACAGCAAAGCATGGAAGCTGATCTCCGAAAACTGGAGGAGTAGTCCAAGACCTGGCAATTGAAATTCAGTGCCAAAAATTGCTAGGTCATGCACCTGGGAAAGCGTAACCCAGGGAAACTGTACTCAGTGGGAGGGGAGCAGCTGGTGGCTACCAGGCAGGAGCGAGACCTAGGGGTGATCATATCAGATGACCTCAAGGTCAGTAGACAATGTGAAAAGGCAGCACTAAAGGCTAGTGGTATCCCGGTATGCATAGGAGGGGCATCACGAGCAAAAGGCTTGAAGTAATTATACCCCGGTTATCGGTCCCTGGTCAGGCCTCACCTGGAGTACTGTGTCCAGTTCTGGAGGCCACACCTCTGGAAGGACATTGATAGGCTGGAGACGGTGCAGAGAAGAGCAACAAAGATGGTGCAGGGCTTGCATCAGAAACCATGCAAGGCAAGACTGGATGACCTAAAATTATACTCCCTAGAACAACGCAGGAATCATGGGGACATGATAGAAACATTTAAATACCTTAAAGGCAACAACAGGGTGCATGTGCAGAACCTCTTTCAGGTAAAGGACTACAGCAGGACTAGAGGGCACAACCTTTGACTTAAGGGAGGAAAGTTCAGAAGCAATATGAGGAAATTCTTCTTCAGAGCGCATGTTGTGGAACCAAGGAATAGCCTGCCGGAGGGTGTGGTGGAAGCCAAGACAGTGGGGGAATTGAAGTAGGCATGGCACAGACACTGTGGGATACTCAAGCAGGCAGCTAAGTAGGAGGGGTTGGAAGCCAAGAGCAGACTTGATGGATCGTAGGGTCCCCATCTGCCGACAGCTTCTATGTTCCTAGGTCCAGGGAGGACGGGGGGGGGGGGTTTGAGGTGTTGTGGGTCAACCTCAAATCTGGACATGGAGCGACCATTCGCATGGAAGTGGTATACAGGCCTCCCACACAGGGAGAGGACATAGACAAAGAGATGCTGGAAGACATAGGCAAAATGGCTACGAAAGTGGAGGTAGTACTGGTGGGGGACTTTAGTCTGCCAGATGTAGAGTGGAGTCTACCTGCTGCAGCGTCAGCTAGGAACAGAGGCATCCTGGACTCCCTGCAGGCAGCTGGTCGGTGAACCTACTCGGGTGGAGTAGTACTGGACCTGATATTGGCAGAAAAGGTAAGGGCAAAAACAGTGGCATTCAGAAGGTATAAGGAGACCCAGCGAGAGGAGGATAGAGAAGTGTAACTGGGTAAATTGATGGAGGCAGGCAAGGCAGTAAGGAGTGCAAAAGCACAAGCTGAGGAAAGAATAGCCCAGACAATATCAAAGGGGGACAAGACATTGTTAGATACATCAGCGAGAAAAAGAAGACCAAGGGAAGGACTGCACAGTTAATAAAGGAGGAATGGGGCTATACCAAGGAGGACCAAGAAAAGGCAAATATCTTACACAAAAGATTAATATACAAGTTAGCTAGCCTTGGAGTGGGTCCCAAGGTGGTAGCCTGGATAAAAAACTGGCTGGACAACAGGACGTAAAGGGTAATAGTAAACGGAGTCCACAGTGAAGAAAGGAAGGTAACTAGCGGTGTACCGCAGGGTTCGGTACTGGGACCAGTCCTCTTTAATGTCTTTATAAGTGACATTGGAGAGCAGCTGGAAGGAAAGGTATGTCTCTTTGCAGATGACACAAAGATCTGCAACAGGGTTGATACACAAGGTGGGGTGGAAAGAATGAAAAGGGACTTGGCAAGGTTGGAGGAATGGTCAAATATGTGGCAGCTCAGATTCAATACAAAGACGTGCAAGGTAATGCATCTGGGAAACAAAAACCCAGAGGAAGAGTACACAATGGGGGGGTGAGTTAATAACAGCAAAAATCGAAAGAGACCTAGGAGTAATTATATCAGATGACCTAAAGGTGGGCAAGCAATGTGAGAAGGCAGTAAGGAGGGCTGAGGGGATACTGGGATGCATAGGGAGAGGCATCAACAGTAGAAAACAGGAAGTCGTTATCCCTTTGTACAGACAGTTAGTGAGACCCCATCTGGAGTACTGCATGCAATTCTGGAGACCCCATCTCCGCAAAGACACAGAGTGGAGGCTGTTCAGAGGAGGGCAACCAAAATGGTGCGGTGTCTGCACCAGAAGACATATGAGGAGAGACTAAAGCAGCTTAATATGGATACCCTTGAGGAAAGGAGGGAGAGGGGGACATGATAGAAATTTTCAAATATCCCAAGGGAATTAAAGTACAAGAGGGCAGTATCTTTCAGAAGAAGAGAGGTGCAAGAACAAGGAGGCACAATTTGAAGATAGAGAGGGGACAGCTCAGAGGTAATGTTAGAAAGTATTTTTTCACAGAGAGGGTTGTGGATGCATGGAACAGCCTTCCTGAGGAGGTTGTGGAGTCAGGAACAGTGGGAGAATTCAAGAATGCATGGGACAGGCATAAGGCAATTAGTGGGGGGTAGGAGGACGTAAGCTGTTGATTAATTAGAATCTGCGGCTTATCCATTAGATAGGGAAATGGGCAGACTGGGTGGGCCAAGCGGTCCTTATCTGCCGTCAAATTCTGTGTTTCTATGTTAAACAAATATTTTTGCTCAGTATTCACAGTTGAGGGGGAAGGGGAGGAACCACAAATAAGTACCAAGAGATTTTGGGGGGGGGATGGAAATGGACACCAGTCCCTTTTCTGAGGAGAGAATCAGGAAAGCACTTGCTAATCTGAGGGTGGACAAAGCCATGGGACCAGACGGGGTGCATCCAAGAGTGTTAACTCATTTGCTGTCGGTGGCCATTTTGGGTCTGATCAAGTAATGGATGGTTCCAATGCCATATGGCGTCTATGGAAACAGATGTGTAGGAACTCGAGGAGGTGCTAGCTGCACCCCTGACAGATTTGTTTAACAGTTCACAGGAGACCGGTGTGGTCCCGGAGGACTGGAGAAGGGCAGACGTAGTCCCACTTCACAAAAGTTATAGCAAGGAGGAGGCAGGAGATTACAGACCTGTCAGCCTGACATCTGTGGTAGGGAAATTGATGGAAACACTATTAAAGGAAAGAATCATGGAACACCTGGACTCTAGTGGACTGCAGGACCTGAGGCAGTATGGCTTTACGGAGGGGAGGTCATGCCAAAGAAATCTGATAGATTTTTTTGACTGGGTAACCAAGGTGTTGGATCAGGGGGGTGGTGGACATGGCCTACTTAGACTTCAGCAAGGCCTTAGACAACATTTCACATAGGAGGCTGGTAAACAAGTTTGGTATAATGGGGATGGGCAGTAAGGTGGTAACCTGGGTAGGAAACTGGTTAGGGGATGGGAAGTAGAGGGTGGTGGTAAATGGAGTTCACTCTGAGGAGGGGAGAGTGACCACTGGGGTACCACAGGGGTCAGTACTGGGGCCAGTCCTCTTTAATGTCTTCATTAGTGACATAGAGGAAGTGGAAGAGAAGGTCTGCTTCTTTGCAGATGACACCAAGATCTGCAACAGGGTGCAAAGAATGGAAAGATGCTTGAAATGACTGGAGGAGTGGGCAAAAGTTTTGCTGCTGAGGTTTAATGCAAGAAAATGAAAAATAATGCACTTGGGTCACAGAACCCTGGGGTGCAATACAGAATGGGGGGAGAGATACTAGCAGCAACCAAGCAGGAAAGAGACCTGGGGGTAATCATATTGGATGACCTGAAGGTAGCCAGACAATGCAACAGAGCGATTGGGAGAGCTAGTGGGATGCTGGGATGTATAGGTAGGGTATTACTAACAAGTAGAGGGAAGTGGTGTTGCCACTATATAGGTCTTTAGTAAGACCCCACCTGGAGTGCTGTATCCAATTTTGGAGGCCACATCTCAGGAAGGACAGAGGCAGGATGGAGGCCGTCCAGAGGAGGGCTACCAAGATGGTACAGGGTCTATATCAAATGTCCTCTGAGGAGAGACTAAAGGAATTAAACATAGAAAGGGAAGTTGTTTAACCAGGAAAAGCGCAATAAGTTGAAGCTTGTTTCCAGGTGCGACCTGGGAGCACAAGGAAGTTAAGTGACTTGCTCAGAGTCACACAGTATGCAAGTGGGGCCATGGGATTCAAACTCAGACATCCTGGAGGAAGTGGGGGTATGATTGAGACCTTTGAATACCTCTTGGGGGTGAATAAGGTACATGTGGAAGGTATTTTTCAGAGGAAAGGGTACTCCAGAACAAAGGACCACTATATGAAGCTGGAGAGGGCAGGTTTAGGAGAGATATGAGGAAATACTTCTTCACAGAAAGGGTGGTGGATGCCTGGAATGGTTTTCCAGCAGAGGTTGTGGAGGCAAAAACAGTGATGGGATTCAAAAAACCCTGGGATAAGCACAGGGGAGTCATAAGGGGTAGGTAAGGGAATGGCAGAGAAAGTGTCGTAGACCTGGAGGGGTCTACAGTGTAAGCAGTGCAATGAAAAAGGGCAGACTGGGTGGGCCATGTGGCCCATATCTGCTGTCAGCTTCCACGTTTCTGTGAGAGAGGAAGTAAATGAGAGACAGCATGAAGTGACAGCAGAGAAATTTAAAGAGGAACTCTCTTAGTAAAAAGCTTTAAACACTAGATTTACATATTATGTTTTAACTTTATCCCCAGCTGTTGGTCGACTGTTGTGGATAATGCAGCAGTCATTTCACGGAGTCTTTAGAACTGTTTCTGACTCTTCCCTGCTAACCACACAGTTGTTTGTGACATCACAGTCTATTATTGTATCGTGGTGAGCACTATGATGACATAAAAAAGGCACTGTGAGGTTAACGGGAGAGGCAAATGTTTTCTATACAGGTTTTTTGAAAGGACTGCTAAAGATGTGTTGTAAATCTTGGAAAGGAACATTAAAAAAATGTATTCTCTAGTAAACTATAACAACTGAAACATCTTATTTATGAAAGCACATGCTGAAGCCAGGAGTTGCTCTTGAAATTACTGTACATTTAAGCTAACATAAATATTGGTGTTAAGTTGTACAGTGCAGTACTGATACAGTACTGTAGGAACTTTAGCAATAGTGGAGTTGGTTGAGCTGCAGAATGTGGCTGACAAGCCATTTCAGTGGCCATGTTGCAAACAGGACAGCTGCTTAATTGGACCAAAACGCCCACCACCACGGTGTCTTGATTAAGTGGTTTCTACTGTATAGGTCTTGTTGCACTGGCTTGATTGTTTGAGGGAGTCACTAATGGTAACTCCTAGGATCCCTTCCTTAGCTGTAGTGCTAAGTCTTACCCCACCCATCCAGTGCTCTGTGCTGGTGTCTTGTTCCCTAGGTGCAACACCCTGCACTTTTTGGTGTTGGATTTCAGCTGGCAGACCTTATACCACCTCTCTAGTCTTTGCAGGTCACTCTGCATTTCCCTGATTCTCTTGTTGCTGTCCACCCTCCCACGTAGCTTAGTGGCATCTGCAAAGAGACGCAGCCTACTCCGGATTCCTTCTCCAGTGTTGCTGATGAACATATTGAAGAGGACCAAGACTAGGACAGATCCCTGTGGTACTCCACTCGTCACCTCCCTCTCTTCGGAGTTAACCACATTAACCACATCCCTCTGCTCCCTCACCTTTAGCCAATTACCTCTCTTACTGTGTCCCTAGTTGCACCCAGATCCTCTATCTTCCTCAGCAGTCGTCTGTGGGGCAAGGAGTGGAAAGCCTTGCTGAAGTCGAAGTAGAGTAAATCCAGTGTGGTCCCTATCCAGTACCTTCGTCACCCAGTCAAAGAAAACTGTCAGGTTAGTTTGACAAGACCTCCCTGCCATAAACCCATGCTGTTTACTATCCTGGACACCATTATTCTCCAGGTAGTCCACGAGGTCCTCTTTGACCAGTGACTCCATCAGCTTTCCTGCTGCAGAGGTAAGACTGGCAGTTCTATAGTTCCCCACTTGTTCCTTGTCCTCCCCACCCCTAATGGGGTGGAACTATGTCCGCTACCTTCCTTTCCTTCAGAACTTCCTCTGTCTGTAATAAGCTATTGAGTAGTCCTACCAGGGGTTCAGTCAGTTCCGCTGCGAGTTCCAAGCAAGCAAGCACATTTTTATTTATAAAGCACCCATTCCCGTAGGCTTTAGGCATTGTAAGTTATAAAACAACATAGCTTTACATCCAGAACATGAATAATAAAATGAGATACAAAATAAATACAATATTAAGAATTAAAAGATGACCTAAAGAGCCACTGATACCTCCAGGAGAACTTTGAAAAACATAGTATTTGGACACAAAGCAGCCCATATTTATCATAAGCTCTGTATTTCTTCTTGCCTTTATTTATTACTAGGTCATAATCATGCTAACAGGATCTCTGTTCCTTGAGAGTTAAACAGCTCATATTGTATATTCTCAACCTAATGTCATAATGCTCTGCTTATGACATCACAGTTTTCCCATGGCAACCGTGATGTTACAAAAGAGCACTATAATTTCAAGTAGGGAAAATGCTGCAGGGGTAGATGAACTCTAAGGGACAAAGATTTTATTTTTATGGGAATTTCCTCCTTAGTAAATAAGAGGGAGGAGAAATCTATAGAAAGTAAATGCCATACAAGCAGAATTGGGCTTCACATTATGCTTTTCAAAGTTTTACCAGAGGTGTCAATGGCTCTTTAAATAAATGATAAAGTCTGTCTAAAAAAATTACAAAACAGCCAGCAAATTAGAGTAAATCAAAAGCTTCCATAAAAAGATTGGATTTCATACCCCTCTTTAAGGCTTCCATTGAGGGGGCCTCCATCAGTGACCTTGGGAGTGAATTCCACAGAGTTGGGCTAGCTACAGCAAAGGTCCTCTCACCAGAGGATTTTAAATGAACACTGGGAAACTCAAGGAGGCCCGCCTCAGACAAATGAATAGGGCGGGAGGTCTGATGAGGAAACAGAAGATCATGCAGGTAGCTAGGACTCAGTCCTTGTAGGGCTTTGTAGGTCAGCAAACTGACCTTGAAGGAAATACACCACCTGCAGGCAGTGCAGATCGCGCAAGACCAGGGTCATATGACAGGACCTAGGAAGGCCTGTCAGCAACCAGGCCGCAGTGTTCTGCACTGGCTGCAGGCAACTCAGGGCCTCTCCATTCAGCCCAAGGTAAAGGACATTGCAGTAATCAAGTTTGGATGTCACAGTAGCATGTAGCAGTGAGGGCAAGTCATTGGATGAGATAAACGGTTTAATCTGGGTGATAGTCCTAAAATGGTAGAAACCATTTCGGACCATGGTTGACACCTGAGCCTTCAGTGTCAGTTCGCTATCCAGGATAGTGCCCACATTTTTCACCTTAGTGAAGGCGGCAAGAGAAAAAGAACTAAGTAGAAGTCTAGGTGCCTTTCCCGACACCCCAGCTCCCCGCTGACGACCAGGCTCAATCAGCAATACCTCCGTCTTACCTGGGTTAAGTTTTAACCAGTAGGAGGAAATTTTATCTTGTGTCTTGGCCAGACAGGAGTTCAATACAGAGACTGCACCCTGTGTCTCTGGTGCAGAGGACATATATAGTTGTGTATCATCTAAATAGCAGTGAAAACCCACCCTGTAATGTCTAATGGTATCCCCAGTAGTAGCAGGTACACCGCAGTTAACTTAAGTGGGAGGATTGAGCCCTGGGGAACTCCACAGGACAGGAGGTTTGGGCAGGAAGAGTAATTTCCCATCACCACCCTTTGCATCCTTCCTGTGAGGAAGGACTCAAACTAGGTGATGACAGTACCGGCCAGTCCACAGAGCTCTCCTAGGCAATCCAACAACACTCAGAGATCCACAGTGTCAGATGCTGAGGAGAGGTCAAGTAGAATGAGAGTTGTCCATTCGCCTTTGTCTCTCACCTTGAGGAGGCCATTTTGCACCCTGACTAGTGCAGTCACCATAAAGAAACCAGACTGGAGTGGCTCACAGCTGTCCAAGGCAGTGAGCTGTGCCTTGAGCTGCATGGCCACTACTTTCTCAATAACTTTTTCCAGAAAGGCAAGGTTAGAAACAGGTCTATAGTTCGCTAGACAGTCCAGGTCCAGTGATGGTTTCTTCAAAAGAGGTTTCACCAGTGCCTTTTTAAGGCACTGGGAGATACCACCTTCAAGAGAGAGCACTGGATTAACTCAGTGAACAATGGATCAAACATCCTATTAATAGATGTGTCAGGTCCCGGTCCAGATCACAAATTATGGGCTGCAGCTTCGAGATTATCTGCCCAACCTCTTCCACCCGAACCGAGCTAAACTCACTCCAGACATGAGGGTTATTTCTGTTGACCTCAGATCTGTCACAGCACACCCGCTGTAGCCCCCCCACTCCCGATGATATTCGCCCTGATGGAGGACACCTTGTCAGCAAAGAACAGAGCGAACTCTTTGTATTTAGCAGGTGACAGTGCTCTCACTGACTGGATTCAGGAAGAATGATGAAGCCTGTCTGCAGTCCAGAAGAGCTGAGCCAAGCCAGCTTGTTCTTTGCTGCTGCAATCTCCCTGGACAGGAACTCAGCCTTCTTATGGGAGATTGTCCTTTGACACTTCTTGTAATAAGTTTTCAGAGCCAACCTATCTCCCTCAAACTGGGATAGACTTTGATGGCAGATAGGGACCACTTGGCCCACCCAGTCTGCCCATTTCCCTACCTACTGGATAAGCTGCAGATCCTAGTTAGCCAACAGCCTACTTCTTCCTACCCCCCCAACCAGAATTGCCTTATGTCTGTCCCATGCATTCTTGAATTCCTCCACTGTTTTTGACCCCACGGCCTCCTCAGGAAGGCCGTTCCATGTGTCCACCACTCTCTCTGTGAAAAAATACTTCCTTACGTTGCCCTTGAGCTGTCCCCCCCTCTATCTTCAAATTGTGCCTCCTTGTTCTTGCACATGTCTTTTTCTGAAAGATGCGCCCTCTTGGACTTTGTTGATTCCTTGAAATTACTTAAAACATGTCCCCCCTTCCTCCTTTCCTCAAGGGTGTACATATTAAGCTCCTTTAGTCTCTCTTTGTATGGCTTATGGTGCAGACCCTGCACCATTTTAGTTGCTTTCCTCTGGACTGCCTCTATCCTGTCTATGTCCTTGCGGAGATGGGGTCTCCAGAACTGCACACAGTACTCCAAATTGGGTCTCACCAACTGTCTGTACAGAGGGGTAACAACTTCCTCTTTTCTACTGGTGATGCCTCTTCCTATACATCCCAGTATCCCCCAGCCCTCCTCACTGCCTTCTCATTGCTTGATTACCTTTAGATCATCTGATCACCACCCCCAGGTTCCTTTTGTTGTTGTTTGTCCCCCCCCCCAATTGTGTACACTTCCCGAGTTTTGTTTCCCAGGTGCATTAATTTGCACTTCTTTGTATTGAATCTAAGCTGTCATACTGATGACCATTCCTCCAACCTTGCCAAGTCCCTTCTCATACTTTCCACCTCTCCCCCCGGTGGCACTCCAACCTCTGATCCATGGTCTTCAGCTCCCTATCAAACCATGGGGTCCTCAGGCGCAAAGTCCTGGGTCGTACATGGACAGATGCTACAGAATTGAGAGCCAAGGCAACGGCCCTGTTATAGACCACCACTGCTTCTCCTGGTCCTGTCTCACAAGCAGGCAACACACCTGTTAGGTCCAGCTGTGCCATCAGTTCCCTGAATACTCTGGGATGCATCCCATCCATTTCCATGGCTTTATCTGTCTGTAGCGCTGCTAGCCATTTCTGAACCCTTTTGCATGTAAATACTGGTTGTCTCATCTTCAGGATCCCTTTGTGGCTGCTCTGATGCAACTCTCTGGCAAGGGCCTGCTGTCTTCCTTTGTAAAGACAGAGCAAAAGTAATCATTTATAGGGCTGCAGTTATTTCATGGAGGGCACGGATTTCACGATTACCATGACATTTGCAAATTTGCTCAGTGCCGTGAAGTCGAGAGCCCTCCGTGAAAACCAACTCATTACACAGCTTTCTCATGTCTCTCACTGCCCGACTCTCTGGATTTGCTCGGTCTCCCGGGCACAGAACTGAACCCTTCCTCTGACCGCCTTCTTCCCACTCTCTCTGTACTCCCAGTCTCTGAATCATGCCCACACACACTTGTAGAAAAATATTTATTTACATATAAATACATTCAGCTTCCTTGCATCTCCTCAGTGCTCGACTCCCTGGAATTTTGGACTCCCAGGCAGTCTTGAACTTGGCGCCTTAATCCTGCCTTCTGATTGGCTGTTACCTTCCGGTGCCAGTGTGCTGAAAAAAAAAAACAAGTTACTGTCTTCAAACTATCTTCGGTCCAATCTCCAGCTTCCCTGCCCTTGTATCTGAAAATTAAATCAGTAAACTCCAAAGAAGGACAGATTTAAAAAAATAAAGCAGTTGAGTAAGAATTAACTAACCCATGATGTTACTGCACTCGCGTCTTGGACTGTACCCCCTAATCATACCCCTCTGATAAAGGGACATCAATTTAAACTAAAAAAGCAAGTCGAGTCAGTACACAAGTAAATTACCAACCGATGTCACTGTACTCGCTTCTCGGACTGTACCCCTAGCACCTGACTCTGAAGGGACCTAACAAAGGAAATGAAGACAAATTAAGTTTCAGGGGCAAACCAGGAGCAGTCTGTGAAGCGCCGTGAAAGTAATGTTTTTTCACCCGTGAAGTGCCGTGAAATTGGCCAAATTTTATCATGAAATAATTACAGCCCTAATCATTAAGGATGGCAGCCTTTTGCCCATTCTCCTCCGTCACCCTACCCCACCAGATAGCCTTTCAGGGTCCTCTCCCTTCTTTTTCCTTAATATACAGGAAGAGTTGTTTTGCTCCACTCTTAACTCTCCCTGTACTATGCAGTGCAGTGTCTGGTTTTGCCGCAGTAACTGCTCTTTTGCTTCCTTATTTCTCAGCTGGTATTCTTCCCATTCTTCCTCCGCCTGCTTCTCTCTCTACCTCATGAAGGCTTTTTTTTTTTTTTTTTTGGCCTTCACTGCTTCCCTGACCCTTACAGAGAACCTTAGTGGTCTGTTATACTTGTTACTTTTCGGTTAGTGTTCTCATGCAAAGCCTGAGGTTCTGATTACACACTAACATTACTTCCGCATTGCCACTCCCCTCACTACAGAGATTTTCTCATTTGAACTCATACTTTTAGCAGAGAGGGCGACATGTGTTGATACCCGGGATTGATACTGGCGAGTTCCTGTTTGACCATCACAATAGTTATTTGTTATGTTTTTTCTTTGCTATTACCTGTTTTTAACTTTACTTTATTCAGTTTTAAAAGCAAGGCATTTACAATGGATCCATGGCCAAATGAGTACAATTTGATGAGAGACCTTAAGGTAGGCAAGCAATGTGAGAAGACAGTAAGGAGGGCTGAGGGGATACTGGGATGCATAGGGAGAGGCATCACCAGTAGAAAACAGCAAGTTGTTGTCCCTCTGTACAGACAGTTGGTGAGATCACATCTGGAATACTGCGTGCTGTTCTGGAGACCCCGTCTCCGCAAGGACATAGGATGAAGGCAGTCCAGCGGAGGGCAACTAAAATGGTGCAGGGTCTGCAACAGAAGTCATACGCAGAGAGACTAAAAGAGCTTAATATGTATACCCTCAAGGAAAGGAGGGCAAGGGGGGACATGATAGAAACTTTTAAGTACCTCAAGGGAATTACAAAGTCCAAGAGGGTAGCATCTTTCAGAAAAAGAGATGTGTAAGAACAAGGGGGCACAATTTGAAGATAAAAGGGGGATGGCTCAGGGGCAACGTGAGGAAGTATTTTTTCATGGAGAGGGTGGTGGACCCATGGAACCAACTAACTGAGGAGGTTTTGGGGTCAAAAACAGTAGGGGAATTCAAGAATGCATGAGACAGACATAAGGCAATTATAGTGGGGGGTAGGAGGAAGTAGAATCTGCAGCTTATCTAACAGATAGGGAAATGGGCAGATTGGGTGGGTCAAGCGATCCTTATCTGCCGTCAAAGTATATGTTTCTATGTTAAGAACTGTAGCTGAGACTTACTACAGTAGGATACCAAGAACACCAGCCTTTTGTTACATATTGAAAGGCATCCTATACAATAATTGCAGTTTTATATCCAGAAATGTCTACAGTAACATTATGCAGGAAAAACCTAGACAACAGGCATGTTTGTCCCAAAAGATAGCACCAAATCATCAAGCTCAGATAATGCTTTAACTCCACTACTTCCTTTGTGCAGAACTAACAAAACTCTAAAATCTTTTATAAAATGGGCAAAAAAAATCCTAAAACCTGATTGGTTGAAAGCCTTTTTCAGCTGTGTCCTTATCAGGACATAACCGTTCAACAGGCACTATTTCTGGCAACCAAACAGCAGCACAGAATAAAATCGATCCATGCCACCGCTTCCTGCTGCAGTTTTTATGTGTGCTTGCGTGCATGTGCAAGAAACATTATGTGACAGCTTAGGAGAGAAGCGGGGTTTTGGAGGTGCGGCACTGTGGTGGCCAGTGGCCCCACTGTATTTTGAGGCCTGGCTGTGTTTCCCCAAAGTGGTGGCACACTGTTGCTGACACTAGTTCAGCAAGTGTACCACCAAGTTGAAATGAATTCACCGCTGCAATGAGGGAGCGGCCCGTCATTGCAAATCAGTGCCTTGCCTGGTGTAACATTTCTAGTTACATGGCAGCGGCTCTCGCCGTGTGCCTCAGAGTCCCCATAAAAGCTGACGGGGATGGCCAATCCCCCTGTCGGCATGCCCTCTCCCCAGATCATCTGCCGACAGGGAGCCCACTCCCCGTCAGCATACTACTCCCCCTTACATTTTGTTTGCCGAGGGGGTGCCCAGTCCCCTTCGGCATCATGTCTCCCCCCTAATAAAAACACAGATCTTTGTTCCTTTGCCAATGGGAGGCCCAATCCCCATTGGCTTCAGTCTCGCCCTCCAAAAAACATGCAGATGGCACACACGGAGCCCACCCCAGCATACCAAATCTACCTTCAGAAAAGGAAAACCTTCCCACTGTGATTTGAATTTTTTTTTTTTTTACCTGAAAAGTTGAAAACGGTCCCTTGTTGTGTCTGGGCCCTCTCCTTCAACCCGCACCCACCCTCTGCGCACCCACATTCCCCCATTCCATACTTGTCTCCGGAGCTGCGTGATGATCTTGCGTGGACCGAACACGCTCTGCACTCTTTCAGAAGCCGATCAAATTGAAGAAATGCCGTAAGCTGTATAACGGCATAAATGTTTTTTTTTTTTCAACTTAGGTGGATATCTTGGCATTTTTGCGAATCTTGACACCAAATTTTCAACATGGGGTTCTTGGAATCCGTCTCATGAATTCAGTCACTGTCATGTTGTTATTCGGTCCTGAAAGGTGATTTCGCAGTTACTATGCGGAATCACCTTTTGGGACCAAGTAACAAACAACAGTGTTACTGTTCATGAGGTGGACTCCCAAAAAGCCTACGTTGCAAATTTGGTGACAAAAATTCCTAAAAATGACTGTTACGAGCATGCGTTGCACAGTTTCTACGCACGCTCGTAACTCCGAGAATTTTAAATATTTTCACTCCAGATTTTCAGCATTGCCATTTTTTCATGCCTTCTTACTGCTGTCATTTTTCACATCCAACCCGAAATATGGTTTCACATATGTGGCGCACAATCGCGTGGCCGCTGTGAGAAATCAGCTTTCGGGACAGATTAACAATATCACAGTGACACTGTTCATGAGTGAAGGTCCCAAAATGCCAGTGCTAAAAATTTGGTGAGAAAATGTCACAAAATGACTGTATTACAAGCTTGCGTTGAGCAGTTTCCATGCATGCTCATAACTTCGAGACTTTTAAATATTTTTACTCCAGATTTTCAACATTTGCATTTTTTCACACCTCCATATGAACAGGACAGCTGTCATTTTTGACATCCTGCCCGAACGGTGTTTTCGCACATCTGGTGCAGAATGGCACGGTCGCTGTAGCAAATCAACATTTGAAACAGATTAACAAAATTACAGTGCCACTGTTCATGAGCAGAGGTCCCAAATGCTTTCATGAGGTGGGGGTCACAAAAAGGCCATGTTGAAAATTTGTTGTGCAAATACCAACAAAGGCCTGGGGCGTTATGGTTTCTAACCATAACATCCCACCCTGTACAGACTGACAGGCTTCTGGGGTGCACCTTTGGATTGCCTGCTGTAATGCTCATGCCATTCCACCCCCATCCTGCAGCCAGTGACAGGCATTGAGGTGTGCCTTGGACTCTTCGGCCCCAGAGTTCACCCCATTCTGCTATACTGCACCCATTTCAGCGTATTTCCTTATGGAATGGGGTGACTGTAAAGCCGAACACCCTAAGGCACACCTTAACACTTGTCGGTGTCTGCAGGATAGCGTGAGGTGAAATGGCATGAGCGTTATCTGCAGTGACCCAAAGGCACACCCCAATGCCTGTCCATCTCTGCAGGGTGGAGATGGGGTTGGCATGAAGTTCATTACTTCACTGCCATTCCTATTCTGCATCTGTGTAACTCCTGCACTTCCAATGCTAATATCAGCAAGCAAACATTTGGCATTGACAAATGCCTGTTCAACATTTCTCACTGCAAAGACAAGGTGCGTCTTTAAAGCTGCTCTAGTAATGGAACTTCCCAATGTGAAAAACACCCACTTCCGACAGACAAACAGCATATTTCAGTATCAAAATGTCAGTCAGGACTCAGTGTATCTAAGGTCCCCCTTCCTGCAGAAGCCGTAAATAACTTTCTTTTTCTCACTGTCTACCCCATTTCTTCCTAGCAGGTCCAGCTCTTGTGCCTGCTGCTTAGCCTTTGTGCCATCTCCGGAATCCCCACCACCACCACCACCACCACCACCATCCTTTTTAATCCGAGTCGCAGCAACCAACAGCTTTGTATCCCAAGGGTAGCCCATTAAGAAAAGAAAACTTTGTTCTAAGTTCAGCTTGAGCAAGTTACAGTTTGAAGACCCGCAAACCAGACCGCGAAGCAGGAAATGACGGTGTACAGCAGCCGCTGAGGGACACACTTGGTCCCAGTCAGTCAAGTCATCCATCTAATAAAATGAAAAGGAAAAAAGTGATGTAAGAAGAGAAATTAAATAAAAGGACAGAAAATAAATGCTGTCTGTATGTGGGGAAGCGGGTGGTCGCTCCTGCTGGCTGCATGTAACTAAAACTCAGTGATCAAAGTAATAAATATTAAAAGAAAAGAAAAAGCATTGCTTTTGGGTGTTTGTGTATGAGTGTGTGCATGGGCAGTAGAGACACAGACAGACAGATACCAGTCTCCTCTAGTAACTTTTAATGAAAAAATTCCATTGAAAGGCACTAAAGAGGAACTACTTTTTTTTTTTTTTTAAATGTTATAATCATATTTCTTCATGTTTTTATGTACACTTATGTGCATTTTTTAATGAACTTCTTTACCGGGGGTGGGGGGCCCATTTTATAATTACAATAACACACTCCGAGGTGTGGGTTATGTCCTGATAAGAGCACGCCCAGGTGCACCTGAGCGTGCTGTTATCAGGACATAACCCACACCTCGTCTTGTGTTATTGCTTGCTTAAATACGCTGCTGTAAAAGTCTGGAACAGTATTGATCGAATGTATTGAAGTGCACATTGCGGCGCCGCACCTTTACAGATAATGGAGTCCCAGTAGTGTCCACTAACCATCTTGGTCGTGGACTTTTTGTAATTAAAATAAAGTATGTTGCGGCACGAGAAAAACGCTACAGCATGCTTAAAAGGCTTAACCGGAGGGTAAGCCTTGCGGGAGTGGGAGGCTAGAATGATGACAGCTTTCCTTTAACATACAGCATTTTAAAACTAAATTGAAAAAGGATAATTTAGAACAGGCCATTTGTACTTGGGAACATAGGAATGTGATGGTAGAAAAGGACCGCCAGGCCCACCCAGTCTGCTCAAAGATCCCAGATTTTTACTGGGGGTTTTCTGTAGCTACTCCCCCACCCCGGTAGCCCTTTGTGTTTATCCCAGGCCCTTTTAACCCCCCCCCACAGTCTTCTCCCCTACCACTTCCGTTGGCAGTTCATTCCAGTTGTCCACCACCCTCTCAATGAAGAAAAACTTCCTGAGGTCCCTCCTACATTTCTCCCCCTTGATCTGATATTCATGACCCCTCACCCTAGGTCCCTCCTTCAGTTGGAAAAGGTTGTCCACCGGCACCTTATTTATACCCTTGAAGTACTTAGAAGTCTCGATCATGTCTCCCCTCTCCCTCCTCTGCTCCAGAGAATACATGCCCAGGTCACTAAGTCTCCCTTCGTATGGCAAGTGTTCTAAGCCCCTCACCATCCTTGTCGCCCTCTCTGAACTCTCTCCACCCTCTCTACATCCTATCTGAGGTGGGGTCTCAAGAACTGGACCCCATACTCCAGGTGTGGCCTGACCAGCTGTGTGTATAAAGGTACTATGAGCTCATTCTTCCTACTGCAGAACCCTCTCCCTATGCATCCCAACATTCTGCTTGCTCTTGCCACTGCTCCTCCACACTTCTTTCCCGCCTTCAGTTCTTGAGAAATGATGATGCCTAAGTCCCTCTCTTCCTCAGTGACCTGTAGAGGTCTACCTCCCAGCGAGTACTCCGCTCTCCCATTCTTTTTGCCCAAACGCATGATCTTACATTTCGCCACATTGAATGAAAGTTGCCATGCTGCAGACCATTCCAGGTCCCTAAGCATCATCTCCACCCCATCTGGCTTGTCCACTCTATTGCAGACTTTTGCATCGTCCGCAAAGAGACTTATCCTCCCTTCCAGACCCACTGCTATATCCCCTATAAAGACATTAAACAGAAGAGGCCCCAGCATCGACCCTTGGGGAACCCCACTGTTTACCTCTGATTCCTCTGAGGATGCCCCTTTGACCGGTACCCTCTGTGTTCGTCCTTCCAACCAATTTCCAACCCATCTTGTTGCCACCTCCCCCAACCCCAAGCAGGCCATTTTGTATAATAGTCTTTTGTGCTGCACTGAGTCAAAAGTCTTTCTGAAATCAAGGTAGGCCACGTCCACTGAGCCCCCCCCCAGTTCACCACCTTAGTGACCTAGTCAAAGAACCATGTCATGTTTGTTTGACAGGATCTGCCCTCTGTGAACCCGTGTCGCCCTGGGTCCCAAAGCCCATTTGCCTCCAAGTAGTTGTTAATCTTGTTCTTGAGTAGTTTCTCCATGAGCTTCCCAGCCACAGATGTCAAGCTCACTGGCCTGTAGTTACTCTCCTCTTCCTCTCCACCCCCCTTGTGCAGGGGTATTACATCCGTGCACTTCCAATCATTAGGCATTACCCCTGAACTTAAGGAGTTGTTGAAAAGAGTGGTCAAGGGAGCAGCCAGTACCTCCCCCAGTTCCCTCAAAACCCTTGGATGAACCCCGTCTGACCCCTTGGCTTTGTCAACTTTCGAGCCCCTAAGCTCCCTTAGTATCTCCTCTTCCTGAAGTGGATTCTCATCCACTCCCTCCCTCCCTTGTGCTCTCTGTCTCCTTAGAGTTGCCCACTTTCCATTCTGTCTCCTTTGTGAATGCTGAACAGAAGTAGCTATTTAGCAGTGCAGCCTTCTCCTGGTCCTTCATCACCCTTTCCCCTTCCCCATTTTTTAGGCTGGGAATCCTCTTCTCTGTTTTCCTCTTTTCACAAGTATACCTACGTGCCATAGACAATTATGGTCCAGTTCATTTTAGCGAGTGTGTGTTTATACTGTGTGAATTATTATTGTGTAGTTGTATATTTGCTCTGTAATTTATCTGTTTATTTGGTACCATGTGTAAGAACCTGGGTCTAGCCTGTAAAAGGGCCAAGTGGCCCAGTGCTATTTACCTGGTTAATAAAATGTGAAACTTCAAACATAAAAAATCCTTCAGTAATCTTCATACATCTCTGGGCTAGTTGCCTGTGTTGGTTCAGGTATCCAAAAACAGCAGATCATTCTGAGCTACCATACCAACAAGTACCCCAGTTTAACCAACTCTGAAAAATATAATTAACTTTTAAAATGTATTGAACATATATTTAAACAGTAAAGCATCACAGGGCATGGGTTATTGGGAGCTATACCCATGCCTCATGTGGTGTGTCACAAGGTACAGCTGGTTGACTTAACCACACGAGACATGGGTAATCCCCCACTTACCCATATCCTGGAGTGCCTTACTGCAATTATAAAATGGACACGTTTAAAATAAATTTAGAATACTTTTAATTTATGTGTTTTTAGACATGCCCTTCCTCAGACATGGGTTATTGCAGGATTTACTCATGAGTAAAGACCTTAAGAACATACATACAAACTTGCCAGCAGATGAAGGCCTTTCAGTCTATTGAGTCTGCTCAACTGTGCAGCTAAGCAGCCATTGTATTACATGCTACCACTTCCTTTGGTAATGCGTTCTACCCTGATGCCACCCTCTCCGTAAAAAAAGTGTCTCCTCATTTTCCTCCTGAACCTTCCCCCCTCCAGTCTCAGCTTATGTCCTCGGGTATCCCTCCCTCTCCTTAACTGGAAAAGCCCCTCTGTGTCCATCTTATTTATTCCCTTCATGTACTTGAAGGTTTCAGTCATGTCCCCCCTTCCCTCCTCTCCTCCAGTGAGTACATGTTCAGCTCCCTCAGCCTACTCTCATAGGGCAAGTCCCGTAGACCCGGGATCATTTTTGTTGCCCTGCGCTGCACCGCACTGCCTCCAGTAACCTAAACTGCATGCAGTACTCCAGGTGTGGTCTAACCAGTGACCTATACAGCAGCAAGATCACCTCCACCCTCCTGGAGGATATGCTTCTGGCTTTACAACCTAGCATCCTGTTAGTCTTTGCAGCTGCCTTTCTACACTGTGTGGAGTTGTTCATTGCTCCTGTTATGATCACCCCCAGATCCTTCTCCTCCTTTGTCTTGGCTAGCTGAAAACCCCACTCCCGGCTGGTAGCTCCTCCTTGGGATTTTTGCTCCGAAATGTAACACCTTGCAAGGCCTCCAATTTTGCCAGATCATCCTGCAACTCCTGCCACCCCTCTAAGTCATCAACTGCTGCTCCCATCTTGGTGTCATCTGCAAACCCCAGTACAAAGCCCTGTGGCACCACATTTGTCTCTGCCCTGGATGATGAGAGCTCCCCTCCCACCACCACCCTCTGCTGTCTCCCTTGCAGCCAGTTCACTACCCATCCCACCATCTTTGCCCCAGCCCCTGTGCCTTCCAGCTAGTCTGTGCCTAGTCTCCTGTGTGGCACCAAGTTGAATGCCTTACTAAAGTTTAGGTGCAGGACATCCACTGCATGGCCCCTGTCTAATTGCCTGGTTACCCAATCATAATACTCCACCAGGTTGATCTGACAGGATCTGACTGAGACAAACCTGTGTTGCCTGCTGTCCTGCAGCCCATTAGCCTGTAGGAGGGAAACCAGCCTCTCTTTCAGGATTGTCTCCATCAGCTTTGCCACAATGGATGTGAGGCTTACTGGTCTTTAGTTCCCTGGCTCATCCTTGGGGCTGCTGTCGTGGAGGGGCACCGCGTGTGCCATCCTCCAGTCCTGCGTTATACTCCCCGAGTCCAGGGAGGCATTGAACAGTTCTGCCAGGGGTTCTGACAGGACTTCTGGCTCCCTTAGCACCCTGGGGTGTATGCCATCTGGCCCCGATGCCTTGTCCACCCTCAGTGCCCTCAATCCCTCCAGTACCCTGCTTAGTGGGATTTCCCCGTCACCTCTTCACCGCCCTGCATCACCCCCAGTCCCCCTGGTACTGCTCCCCTTTGTCTTCAGTAAATACTGCACAGAAGTAGTAGTTTAATGCTTCCACCTGTGCCGCCTAATAGCCACCCATCCCCCCTCCTTTTAATCCTCACTATTTGGTCTTTGCAGCTCCTTTTCTCCCGGATGTACCTGAAGAAGTCCTCCCCTTCTTTAATGCCCTGTCCCAGCTTGAGTTCCCGGGACGCCTAGGCTGCCCTGACTGCCCTTGCCGCCTCCCTTGACTCCTTCAGGTATTCCTCTCTGTCCACCCCCTTCCTGTTCTTTTGTGCCTTCTAAAGGCAGCTCTTTTCTTTTGTACTTTCTCCTCGACCTCCCTGCTCACCCAGGTAGGCTTCTTGGCCCTAGCCCTCTTACTCTGGACCCTTGCACATGTTGCTGTTGCCTTCTCTATATCCCATTTAATGACTCCCCACTTCTGATTAGTGTCCGTATCTGGACTGATCTTGGCCAGATACCCCATGTACTATTTACTTCATCCTCCTGAATTCAGCCCTTCTGAAGTTTTATCACCCTTCTGCCCGATCCTACTCCCTCTTTCGCCATGTCTGTCTTGAACCACACCAAGTGGTGGTCACTCCCTGCTAACAGTTCCTCCACCTTCAGCTCCCTCACAAACTCACCATTTGCCAGCACGCAGTCTAGGATGTTCCCTAACCTGGTGGGCTCATTGACTATCTGCACTAGGAAGCTGTCCTGGAAGGCATCCAGAAGTACCTGCTCCCTCCTATTTGTGGTGGCTGGGGTACCCCAATCTACTCCCAGCAGATTGAAGTCACTCACAATCACCATACTGCCCTTCCCGCAGGTCCTTCTGATCTGTCCTGCTAGAACCCTATCTAACTCCTCAGTCTGAGAGGGTGGCCTGTATACCACTCCCATCCTGAGGGTGCTATTTTTGGAGTCCTGGAGCTGCACTCACAGTGACTTTGTGTTGCCTTCCTTCCCTTCCTCCCTGGCACACTTCAGACCTTCCCTTACATACAGCACCACCACCCCTCTCCTTTCCCTTTTACCCTGTCCCTCTGAAATGTCCTATATCCTGGTACTGCCAGGTCCCAGTCATGGTAATGGGTGGCCCATGTCTCGGTTATGGCCACTATATCCACCTCCCCAACCGCCATGAGAGCCTGTAACTCTGCTGTTTTGTTCCCTAGACTCGTAGCTTTCAGGGTTACCACCCTCTACCCAGCTTCCTTCCCCACTCTCTACCTGCTCTCCCTTTTAACACCTTCTCCTGACCTCTCCCTAAGTCCTTTGCTGACAGCATGGGGGTAAGCTCATTCAGCTTCCCCTGCTTGAGGATCCTGCCAGACTCCTGTCCAGTCAGCCTGCAGGATTTTTTTATGCCCATTGTATAATGAGTGATGACTGCCCCACCCCCCCCAGTCTGTCTAGTACAAACACAAGAAACTGAGTCTAGTTGAACACATTTTGTAACCAGAGAAGATTTATTCAAAAGGGGCCTCATCAGCACATATTTCAAAATGCTTGGGAAGGCCCCCTCTGCCATTTTGTCTATCAGTAAGCTTCTCGAGAATGTAGTGGCGGAGCAACTTACGGAATATATTCAGTCTCATGAGCTACTGTCTCCCTCACAGCATGACTTTCATAAGGGCACAGTACATCCTCTGCCCTGGTCACTGTCATTTCTGGGATTAGGGCTGCTGTGGGACCAGGGTAGTCTCTCTGGTGCCATCTTTATTGATCTCTCCAAGGCCTTTGACCTAGTTGACCATGCCCTACTCTGCTCTCAACTTAGGTCCTTTGGTCTCTCCCCTTCTGTGCTTAGTTGGTTCTCTAATTACCTTCAAGGCAGGCAGCAACTTACCAAATATAGTAAGGTGCTTTTGGACGCCACCACCGTGTCCGCAGGAGTTCCCCAGAGGTCAGTTCTCGGGGCCCCTGCTCTTCTCCATATTTGTCAATGATCTTCCCTCCTCCTCGGCCTCCTGTAGGTCCATCCTATATGCTGACGACCTGGTTATCCTCACTCATTCCCGGAACATTGTGATCATTAATCACCAACGGAGTGAGGATTTCAGGAGTATCCAATCCTGGATATCGTCCCACAAGCTGGTCCTAAACCTTAAAAAGACTCAGGCCATGCTTTTTGGGTCCCTGGCCAAGTTAAAGGCCTCCCCTGTCCCTCTGTGCATCTTGGGTATTGACGGTGCTTCTGTTCTTATTACTGACTCCGTCAAATACCTTGGAGTGACACTTGACCCTCAGCTTGACCTTGGATACCACATCCTTAATGTGTGTGGGGCTGTTAACTGAAAACTGGGTCTGGCTTACAGGGCGAAGAATAATCTCACTTCGGCTACTCGCCTAGCACTGGTCAGAGATGTGTTTCTACTGTCTCTCTGCTGTGGGCTCCTTCTGTTTGCTCGAACTTCTAAAGTCTGCCTTACTAGGTGGACCGTAGCCTACAACAACATTTGCTGTTTTGCTCTTGCTGCCCCTTGCCTCACCCACCATTGTGATCTATATGGTAAGCTCAACTGGCTCTCTCTGCCCAACTACTTAAACTTTGTCTTGGCTTGTTTCACGGGCACAGTTCTGGGCACTGGCACCCTCCCTGGACTGGCGGAGCTCTTTGTTCCTGCTGCCTCCTCTGCCTATTCCCTCAGGTCTCTGGGCCCCACTGTCCTTAGGGTTCCTGCTACTCGTACACGAATGGGGGACAGAGATTTTGCTGCATGTGCCTCCGATTATGGAACTCTTTTCCGCTCCTCCCCCTCTCATGCGTGCCTACAAACCTCCCTGTGGAAACACTTGAAACTCTCCTCAGCATGCGACTGTCTCAGACCTCCATGATTATCCTGGTCCCCTGCACTGTATTTGAGTGTGCCATTTCCTGAACTCTGGCATTGGTCCTGCTGAGGTAGCCTGCCTGCCTGGGTATGGGTAAAATGTGTAAATATTTCCACTCTCTGGTTCAGGCATTTGCCTTGACTGTGATACTGCTGGGGGTCCTGTACTGCATATATTTGTATATAATGCTTAGCACATAGCCTTGGTGACTTTGTACTTATTTTATATTTGACTGTGCCACTTGTGTAACCATGGTAACTTACTGTGTATATTATGCCTCTACTTACTTCTGTGTATCTGCCTTTCTTGTGTCAAGTTGTACTGTGTATTGAACTCATAATTCCTGCACTCTCCCGGGTCGTACCTGAAAATAGACATATGTTTTGTCTAGTGCACTTACCTGGTTAACAAAAAATAAATAAATAAATAAGGGAGCACCAGACAATCCTGGCGAACACTGAACCCAGTAACTCTACACAGCTCACTAGCAGACATGATGGGCCAGGATCCAGTTCACAAAAGGTGGGCCCCAGCTCTGAGATTACCTCACAGACCTCTTCCACCATAACTGACCTGAGCACTCCCCAGGACAGAGGAGAGTGATGCTGAAATGCAGGCTCGGCCCTGCCTGGTTGTGATAGCACAGTTGGAGAGATGCTCGAATAGAAGACACCCTGTCTGAGAAAAACTAAATAAACTCTTCGCACTGAACGAATGAACCCGACCTCACCGGTTGAAGACTGGTAGGATAAAATAACATGTTTCCAGTCTGGAATTGCTGAGCTGGTTCATTCCTTCTAGCAGCAATCTCCCTGGACAGAAACGCTGCCTTCTTAGAGGTGATTATCATTTGGTATTCACCATAGTGAGTAGTCAATGGCGGTTTGTCCTCAGCAGTCCTGGATCTCCACCAGCAACCCTCTAAACTCCAGCCCCTAGACTTTAACTACCTGTGCCCCCTGTCAAACTCTGGGGATCTCTGGCATGAAACCCAGGGTCATATAGGAACTGTCATGACTGAATTGAAGGCTGAGGCAGTGGCCCTGTTTTGGGTCACCACCACCTCCCTGAGGATCTCTGGCATGAAACCTGGGGTTGTATAGGAATTGGTGTGACTGAATTGAAGGCTGAGGCAGTGGCCCTATTTTGGGTCACCACCACCTCCTCCGATCCTGTCTCACATGCTGCTATCACACCCGAGACATCCATTACCGGCTAAAGCCCTTCTGGTGACAACTCTCTTATGGCGGTATTGAACCATCTTTACAGGCACCCTGAAGGAGAGCTTCTCTGTGCAGTGATCCAGCCAACCAACCGGATCAGTCCCAAGGTATGTAATCTTGACCCCCAGGGAAAACAAGAAGTTCAAGGTGTGCCCATATTGGTGGGTTGCAGAAGTAACCACTTGTGCTAGGCCCAGTGATTCCATCAGTCAGAGGAAATATTGTCGAAACTATGAGGGTTCATCATCGATCCAGGCATTGAAGTCGTCAAGTATCAACCATCTGGGTGACTCCCACACACCGTCAGCAGTGAAGTTTGGAATTTCCTGCAGGAAATTCTTCTCCCACCTTGGAGACTGGTACATGTGAAGGATTCTGCATCCTGCACCTGGACCTCCATATATAGCAATGCATTCAAACAGCGAGGTTTCTACCACTGGCTGCACCGTGAAATTCAACTTGGATCTAAATCAGCCCCCCAACCCCACCCCGATTCCTTTGCAGGCAGTGTACCACAGAGAATCCTTATCCAGCTAGGAATTCTTATCCAGCTAGGACTGTCACCTGCAAGACTGGATCGGTGTCATCACTCAGGCAGGTCTCTGTGATGCAAGCCAGATCAAACAGGGAACCAGAAATTTAACCTTTTTTTAGTATTATTATTATAGTGTATAGTGGAGTGTTGTTCTGTATAGGATTCCATCCCTTTCAAAGTGCTGTTCTATCACAGTTCCAAGGTCATGGAATGTGATTCTACCCTACTGTGGTAGCACAGCATTCTAGAACCTCTAGAGACTGCATGAGTCAGTTTCATTTTGAATGCAAAAGAACTCACAAAACACATATTTCACACAGTACTATACACTATAAAAAATACAGGATGAGCAACTCTGTGTACAACCAGTGTGTTTTGCCACCTTGGGGTTCTGATTCCCATGGACCTCTCGAGCTTCACTGTTGAGGTCAGAGGGAATCAGAACCCCTCTGTGACAGAACACACTGGTTCTGCATAATTGCTCATCCAGTATTCTCTATTTTATTATTTACTGTGCTTTATTCCCCCCCCCCAAACGGCCTAGTTCGGCCTGACCTCAGCCCCAGCTCTGTCGCTCATCTCTCCCCCGGGACTGACCTCCTGGTGTGTTCCTGCCTGGCTTACCCCCTGGGCAGTGCCTTTGGAGGGTTCCCTTCACCCACTGGTCCTTTAGCTCGATGTCCGGGTAGCACCATGTGTTGAAGATGGGATACCTGCAAGCGAGGCGGGCAGCATACTGCATAGTCAGCATTTTCCATGTTCTGTTCCCAGAAGGTGTGGCATGCAATGATGTTAGTAGTGTCATGCCAGCGTGCGCCCCGCTTTCCCAATGTAGTGAGCTTTGGCTGTCGTGATTCCTTAGCTTCCACCAGGGTCGGTCACGGTCGTGGCAGCTAACCCAGCCTCCTCCATCAGATGCACTAGGAGCACAAACAACTTGGCTTTTTGCATCCCTTTCGAGAGAACCACACAATGCCAATGGTCCTACGAATACCAGGCACCACTTTGGCTTAATGCGCTTGACCTAGGCATCACAAAAGAGGACAAAATAGGCCCCTTTAAAGATAAGCTCCGAGTGGCCCTCGCCACAAACAGGAACTGTGGCTGTGAGACCTGAACTCCCCCACACTCTTCCTTCTCTTTCCTGCTACCCTCATTCTAACCTGCACCCTTGCATCTCCCTTCCTCTTGCTAACTAACACTCCCTAGTAGGCTCCAGGTCCCCGCCTCAGCACTCCCGTGAGTCTAGCCCTCCTTTATGACTACACTCTTTAGCACTTAAGACAAAAGAACAGCTGCCCATCAAGTTCTCACCTCCTTGCGTATAGAATTAATTATTTTACAGACTATATCATCCTCTGTTCCCTACCTGATTTGCTCTATATCCTGTAGATTCTCAAGTTGTTCACTTAACAACCTGTCAACCTAGCCTGCTTTAAATTGTGTGTCTGTATATTTTTACTTATGTACTCCCTGTTATTGTAATTATGTAACCTCTGTAACCTGATGCACTCATGTCTTTCTAGGCATGGAACCTCCTTGTATCTGCTTTTGTACTTGTAACCATTGTAAATGATGTTATGCCCATGTACTACTATGACGTGGAACCTCTGTAAAAGAGCCTTTGGCTCAAAGGTACTTCCTAGAAATAAATAAATACAATTTCACCACTGGGTGTCTCCTGGCCCTCACCAGCCCAGTAGTGCCCCCCATGAGCACTTCCCAAACCCAACCCTCTATCATTGCGCCTCTTTACAATGCCAATCTCACTGCAGCACCAATATGCCACAGCTGACGGAGGTCATTGCAGGGCCATATGTACAGCAACTGGAACGTAGGATGGGGGTCCCACAACCTGAGCACATGATGCTGCTAAATCACAGAAAGCCAAACCCCCCTTATTTATTAAATAACAACCAAAATAATAAAACCCGCCCACTCATACAAAATCAAATGCTCCCCACTCTCCAACACTCATACATATACATGTACTCTCTGCAACCCTATTAGTCAATCATTTAACTAATAAACAAAAATATTGCAGTTAAATAAATAAATAATTATTAGGAGAATCCAGAACACATAGTCCAGGGTGCAAAAAAGTCTAGTTTGTAACGTTTCCATTCTAGTCTTTAAGTCTGCAGGGAGGTTTATTCTGTAAAAGTGAACTGTAAAAATTCTGCTCTCACCAGAACAAATGTCTGATACTACAATGGATGACTATCTAGAGGCAGCTCTTTCATTGCTTTCTTGAATGAAAACAGTGCTTGCTGTAGGATTCAAGAATAAAATTTGAGCCTGCAGGCTCTCTCACCGCACACAGGCGTTCTCCCGATTGTTGCTGGCAAAAGTTTGATGATAGTCTAGTGCAATATTCCCGGTCCTTTCCAGCTCCTGGCTGCCGGCTCACAATTCATCTTTGGCTTACAGTTCTTGCTCACAAGCAAGGCTTATAAAACAGTACCCATTAGCTCCATCGGCAGTCTCAAAGTTCAGCCCCCCGATCCGTCTATGTTATGACCATGTCGGCATCTCTAACCTGCCTGCACTTATATTCACAGCTGGGTTCGTGCACAGCAGCATTTATGCGAGCCGAAACTCGCTCCACGTTCCACAGACTGGCCTGGGCATCTGACCCCACTGTCAGCGAGCAGACCTGGTTCTGTTCTCCTTCCGAACACTGCTCTTCCTCTTCTTCCAGGTCTCCATTCAACCTCTGGGAGGCACACCAGTCATAGGCCACTCTGTTATCAGATAAGTAGGGCAGCAGGGGGAGACTGTGCAGAAGAGGATCAAGAAAAAGCAGACATCCTGAACAGGTACTTCTGTGTAGTCTTCACAGTGGCGGGGGGTTGGGGGATCACCAGGGAAAGAGATGGACTGAAGACCATTTTCTGTTTTTTATAATTGTTTTTTTGAGATTTTTAATTTTTATATACAAAGAATGCCATAGTTACATATCTTACAAAGAATAAGTTTAAAAAAAAAAAAAGATACACCATTGTTAGATACATAAAAGATGATTAATCCAAAGCATTTGTAGGGGGATCCATCTCCATTAATTATAACGTAAAAATTCACAGGACTTAATCTGCCTAAAATATATTAATAAAGCTTTAATATTTCATACATTCAAAAAAGATAATGTTTGGGGTGTGTGTCTAGCGATTGACGGAGCTGGACATATTCCTGTGGGGCTTCACATCGACTCTGTTGCTGAGCTGGACGTGTTCCTGTGGGGCTTCACATCGACTCTATTTCTAATCAACAAATTACAGATTTTCTTGCATGAAAATCCAAAAATAAGCTGCACCATTGAACTCAGCGTAATTGAATTGGGTAAATTCAGCTCTCCTTGCACCAAGAACTATGGGGAATCCATACAAAACCATGAGTCAGGATTCTGCTAAAGGAAGGCCTCCAGGAGCCATGGGGGAACTGCGAAACAGTGAGGTTCTCTGAGCAGTCAAGGACTTAAAAAAGTTGTAAAAGAACTCGACAAGAAGATGGACTGTTTCACTAGTCTGGTTGCTACAGTGGAAACTAAACTAGATTTGGTCACAACGGACTTACAGCAAACTAAATCTAAGGCAGAGAAGGCGGTAACTACTTTGGCCGGGGTAGTCCAGGAGAACATGATTCTACGACTGCGTCTACAGCACCTTGAAAATGGTGCTCGAGCAGCAAATATATGGCTTCTAGGTGTACCAGAGGATTGGGAGGAGCAAGATTTTTTTGTATTGATGACCAGTGGGTTTTGTTCGTTGTTGGGGCTGACACAGGAAGGCTTCCTCATGAAGGCATATCATATTAACCCTTGGAGATGACCAACCCAGGAAGCTCAGCCCTGAGCCATCTAGATAGTAACTGTGGGCCTACACATGAAGGATGCTATCCTTGCTGCTGTTAAAGAAAAAGGGACAGTCTAGTTAACAGATGGCACATATACTGTATATTTTGCCTTCCTATGTCGTTAGGCAGCGGCAGAAGTCTTTCAGTTCATTCAGATCAGAGCTCGGGGCAGCGTGGGATTAATCACACTTTGCTTTATCCTGCAAAACTGAGACTGACAGATGCTGGTAAGACTTATCTGTTTAATGACCCTGCTGAGGCGGGAAAGTGACTTTTGAAATTAAAGGAGGACCTTGTCAGCAGTGAGACTGAACCCTGAGGAGGTCTGATATTTACATTTAATTAGTCTGGTGGTGTTAGCTTTTTTATTTTTTTTTTTTTATTTACACTTTTCTGCTTCTCCTCGGAGCGGGCAGGCAGCTCCGGCCCCTCACTTGGAGGGGACTCGTCTCTCTAGCCAGACTTCCCCGCACCCATCCCACCTGGCCATCCTCCACAGGTTACCCCCTCGTGACAGGGCTGATGGCGAGGGGCGCTGGCCTCCCTCCACCCCCGGAAGCCAACATCCGGATTTCCGGGGGTCAGCACAAGTGTAGTTCGCCATCATGGAGCCTGCCAGCTCCGTTTTTTCCTCCTTACGCCCCAGGGCCCACGAACGTGCAGTGGGTGGGGGGGACTGTCTCTGCCTCCGTGGAGGCAGTCTAACACCCTGGACGTGGGCCCTCCCCATTCTGGGTAGTGAACCTGTGCCGACAGCCAGCCACCACTGGGTGTCAGTCTACAGCACGCTGCACTGTCCCCCCTCCCCCGAGGAAGGAGAACTGTCAGCGGACGCTCAGTCCTTCCTCGCCCTAGCTGACTCCCGAGCGACCCGAGTCTGTTCCTGGACCTGGGTCACCGGTGTGGTGTCCAGCGCCTCAACCCTCGGGTGCCAACAGGCCAGCTTAATGGTGTTATCTTGCTTATAAATTCCTTTTGTATTTCATCATCAGTGTTGATTATGTAAGCAGTTTGACTTCTGCTTTTAGAGAGCTTTTCTTTCACGCAGTACCGACCGACTCTGTGTGTTTCACCTAACCAAGATATGGTTGGATGTGGCCTTGGGAGTGTAAGTGTTTTGATAAAACTTTGGGAGCAACTGTTATCTGTTCTTTGGCTCATTGGTCATTCTGATGGTCACAAGATGGCCGAGACCATGTGGTCGAACAGTCCTGCTGTGTTATACATGCCATCTCCATCCTGTCCTACATGAAGCTTTCACACGGAGGCCCATCGGATTGCAATTAATACCCAGCCTATGCCTCCCTTATTTAGATATGACCTAATGAAGTAAGTAGGGCACCATTTCATTTACTCTGCAAATAAATTGGCTTACCTTGAATATTATGCTTCTTTACTAAATATTTGCCTGTTGGGGCTAATTATTTAACGGAAGTGGGAAGCTGCAGACATAGAGTGCATTTTGCAGTTCACCTTATAAAGTTCACTTTCACTGTAAATTGTTCGTTGTTAATGCATTTGTGAGTTAGAGCCTGTGGAGCACCCTTGGAGGAAACTCCCACCTTTTTCGGTGGACATTTTCATATACTTAGACATTGTGAAGGTCTCTGTTATACCACATCAAAGAGCGTGTATTACTTCAGGACTCACTGGGTATAGCCATTTTCAATTTTAAATCCTTGGTCTTGGTGCTATATAGCCATTTTGGACTGTTACCGGGCCATGTTGAATTTTTTTTCCGTTATCAGTGTATAGGATTACCCCTCCAGTGTATGTAACAGAGGATGAAAAGAACATGGATCTTTGGTAAAAAAAAAAAAAATGTTTTGGTTGTAATATCTATGCTTTTGAACCTTGGTATAGCTATAGTATATTTTTTGACATAATATAAATTGTTTAAAAAAAGATAATATTCCACTGCTCATACCCTCATGTCATCTAATGATAAAAAAATAAACAAGTCTCAAGATCTGTGTTCAAGAATATTTTTAAATTAAATAAACAACCTCATACTAACTTAGACATTGCTCTCAAAAAACAGAATCATACATTATTCTGATTTTCAAAGTGTAAGGTGAAAAGTTAAATCTCTTTTATCAGAAGGGCTATCTTCCAAGGTCAAATTGTAAAACGTAAGGCAGGGTTTGGTACTACATAACATCTTATGGAACGTTAGCTGACATCATTATCCTTTCTTCTTCTTCCGAAACAGCAGGGGACTCTGTCTCCCTTCTTTAGTCTTTCTCGTATTAGAACCTAGTAAAGGCAGAACCTGATCATCATTTATTGAAGGCAAATTGAGAGAAACTCTCATTTACAACTGCGTTCAATATAGACAAAACATCAGAATATACAAAGTACAAAACACATAATTCCATACACATGTGATCAAGACATATTTGTTCCATACAATTAAAAAAACTACAATTTGTGCAAAATAGTTAACATCAAGACACATTATCAGTTTACCCAAAGCAGTCACAGTGATTATATACCAAGCTATCTAATGAGGCTCTAAATCGAGCGAGGGAAGGAAGGGTAGTTATCTTAACTTTTCCGCGAAAATAACCCCTTGCTTTAGGAACAGAACATAAATGTGCTCAGTCCCTTTGTATATTATGCGAAGCTTGACAGGGGTCAAACACTGAAATTTAGCCCCCATTTCTGTTGCTTCCTGGCAAAGTGCCAGAAAACGACAGTGGTGCTGCTGGGTTGCATAACTGTAATCGGGGAATATGAAGAATCCATGCAATTTGTATATGAGAACACTTTAAGCGTGGATAAACGTGTAATAAGGTCATGGTCAGATTCAAGTGCAAGTGATAACGGAATGGTCGATTTCATTCCAGTGGATCGCAGAGATTGTCTGATCTGGGGTCCGCCCAGAAGTTGTAGCTTGATTTTTCTCTTTAAGGTTTACACAATATGCTTTTAGTTATAAGCAGTAAATTATCGAATGGAAGATCATAGATGGACACAAATATGTATTTTATCATGTCTCTGGTAGTTTGAAACTCGTTTTCCAAAGGTACAGGGAAACCCACTAAATGGAGATTTTGATACCTCTGTTGATTTTCTGGGACCTCAGACTTCTTGCTCATGGCATAGTTGTCTCTCATATGGTTTACTGTGGTGTCAATATGCCAGTGTTTTCATAAGAGGCAGTATCAATCATTTTTTGTTATTTTCATCAGCAGTTTCAACAATAGCATCCACTGTCTCTTTGCAAGAAGTGCACTTTCTCAGAGAGAACATGAAATCTCCTGTTGAAGTTTCAGTCCAGGACAGCAGTCTCTCCATAAATTTCCCCAGTGTATTAATGGAATGTTTGTTTCCAAGGACCATGCCCAGTCTGTCTTCAAACACTGGAGAACTGGGAAAGGGCCCCGGCTGGGGCACAGATTCAGCCATCACCCCTGCCTTTGCATCCATTGTAACATTTCCTTCTTTGACAATCCCAGCTGCTGTTGACTCATCTGCTAGCGAGATAGTACATTAAAGGGGGGACTGGGTTTTCTTTTTTTCCAAATGGAGAGTTTTCTTTCAATATTGTCTGCTGGTTTTGCAGTGCTGTCCTGTTGGTTTTTCAGATTCTTTGAGGCAGACTCCTCCGAACGGGAACCTGTGGGCTGCTGCGGGGTGGCAGTCGGCATTGGATGTCCCAAGCTGGAGGAGCTTCCTCTAGCCGGCCTGATGTGCTGTATGCCTGGTGCAAGCTGAAAGATTCTTGGAGACGTATATTCATCTGGAGGAGAAGCAGAGGACACTGTCTTCCTCTTATCAGGTGTGTGAAACACGAACTCAGAAACTATAAATACGAACTGCTGGTGCAGAGCTCACACAGAAAGCAGCAGTCCTGTGGCCATCTTGCCCCTCCCCACGTCCATTTTCAGAAGAAATAGTCCTGAAGGGACTTGCAGCTCTGACAGTGGACAAAACTGTGGAACCAGATGGGATACATCCAAGGGTACCAAAGGAACTTAGAGAGGTGCTAGCTGCCCCACTGCCAGCCTTATTCAACAGCTCACTGGAAACAGGCATGGTTTTGGAGGACTGGAGGAGAACAGACATGGTCCATCTCTGTGAGAGCAGCAACAGGGAGGAGACTAGCAACTCTAGGCTGGTCAGTCTCACATCAGTGATGAGGAAAATAATGGAAACCCTGTCTAAAGAAAGATTGGTGGAGTATCTTGAATTAAGTAGGCTAAAAGACCAAAGGCAACATGGATTCATGGGGTGAGGTCATGCCAGGCGGAGCCGGTTAAGTTCTTCTACTGGGTGACCAGGTAAGTAGACCAGGGGAGGGCAGCAGACTTGGCCTTTCTGGACTTCAGAAAGGCCTTTGACACTGTGCTGCACAGTAGACTGATTAAGAAGTTGAGCAACATAGTGGTGGGATCCAGAGTGGTGAATTGGGTAAGGAACTGGTTGTTGAATAGGTGAGAGAGGGTGGTGATTAACGGCACTCACTCTAATGAGAGGAGAGTGACCAGCTGGAAGCTGCAGGGCTCAGTACTGGGACTGGTCCTCTCAAACTTCTATGTAAGTGACATTGCAGAAGAACTGGAAGACATGGTATACCTTTTACTGATGACACCAAAATCTGTCATAGGGTGGACATGGGGGGGGGTGCCTAGGGACTTTGGGAAACTTGAGGAGTGGTCAAGAGCATGGCAGTTGGGGTTCAGTGCCAAAAAGTGCAAGATCATGCACCTAGGGCATAGGAACCTAGGGGTTGAGTATGGGATGAGTGGTGGGTACTGACAGTCACTAAGCAGGAAAGGGACCTTGGGATTATCATATCTGATTACCTCAAAGTGGCAGGGCAGTATGACAAAGCAGCGGGTAGGACTAGTGGCATGCTAGGATGCATAGGGAGCAGTACCTTCAGCAGGAGGAGGAGGGAGGTGGTGTTGCCACTGTATTGCTTGCTTGTGAGACCCCACTTAGAGTACTGCGTCCCATTTTGGAGGCTGCACCTCAGAAAGGTCATATGGTGCAGGTAGTCTAGAGGAGGGCAACTAAAATGGTGCAGGGGTTGCGTCACAAGCTTTACGAGGAAAGACTGAGGGATCTCAGCATGTGCACCCTAGAAGAGGGGAGAGCGAGAAGGAACATACATGATAGGTACAAGGTTCCTGAGGGGAATCTCTTTTAAATGAGAAAGAACTCCAGGACCAAAGGGCATGCAGTGAAAGTGTGTGTGTGTATTGAGGGGTTGTGGTTAAGAGGGATGTGAGGAAGTACTGCTTCACTGAAAGAGTGGTGGACACCTGGAACAGGCTGCTAGTGGAAGTGGTGGAGGTGAAAACAGTAGGGGACTTCAAGCATACATGGGACAGACAAACGGGACTGTTAGTAAATACGGTGCACCCCTGCACATTGACACCCCAACGGCAAACACTAAAAAAGACCATTACGGCGACAATCGCTGTAATGGTCCTTTTTTTTGTGTTTCACTTTCCACCAGTGTTCTGCCCCCGACCAACTCCGACCTGGAGTTGATAATCCTAAAGTCCAGGGTGTGTGGACAGAAAACGCTCGGTGCATGGGCGGCAAAATACCGACATCGGTATTGTGCCGTCACTGTGGGGGAGGTCATCATTTTCACTGTCGACCTCTCTTGGTGCTTGCTAGTAAATAGACAGGGAGGAGGGAGGGTTGCTGGAGACCAGTTACGGGTCTGTGGAGACAGACTAGGCAGGTGTCATCTGGGTAGACTGAGTGGACAAAGCAGTCCATTTCTGCTGACAAATTCTATGTTTCTATGTTTCTGTTCTCTCAGTGCTCCTTCACAGCTTCAATGGTTCTAAGACTGTTTAATTACTCGTAAATTGTTAGAGAAAGATTTACATCACTGACTGTAATGGCATTCGACCTAGAAAATAATAAACACTTGGTGCCTGAACTAGCTCACTAAAAACCTGTGACAATGAACCCTACTACTAACCTCACTATATACGCACACACACACACACCCACACTGAGAGTACCACACAGATGTACTGACAGCACAGATACATGCGCGCGCGCACGCACACACACACACACACACACCATCACCACCAAGAACAAAAAAAAAAGCCTGGTTTACTGAACTCCGAGCTCAGAGTTGCAGAGCCCTGAAATGGCAGCCTGCCCAGCCTGGCAGACACTCTCCAAGGACAAGCTGGAGGAGAAATATGTGCTTTTGATGACGGTATAAATGAAGTGTATTTTTAACAGTCGGTCCTCCTTTTCTAATTCTGGAGTTGCTTCCTTCGCAGTAAAGTCTGCCCATATCTTTTCTTGCCATTTTCCTGCATCCACTGGATCATTTTCTTATTTATTTATTCCAGATGCATCCTGGGGGTCAGGAGAGAAAAAAATGCATAGTGTTAACAGCATTACAAATATAGAAGTTATATACAGTATATCAAATGAACATAATCATAAGAATTGTAAGTCAAATCAGTTATGTGTAATAGGAATGTAACTTTGGTAAGCAGGGAGAAATTACTGATACGGGGATCGTTGGGGGAGAAGTGAGCAAAATGGCCAGGGCAATATGAACGGGGGTGGAGTCAAGAGGCGGGGGGTCATGGACAGTTTTAGACGGGAGTAGAAAAAAAGCCATGAAGAAGAAACTTGAAGGAGTAAATAAATAAGTATATGATATTAAATAAATAAGTGTTGCCTGTGTAAGACGGTGCTTTACAGGGAACTGCAATGCATGTGTCACCCCTGTGTCCACCTTGGGGTTCAACCATGGGGTTACTGGAACCCTGTGTAGTGTAATGGGTTTTTGTAGTTAGTCAGTCTGTCAGTGAAGAGTTTAATTCTAGCGCTCCCCTGAAACCTATCGGTTATCTGGACAGAGGTTCCAGTTGGGAAGGGCCTGGCAGCAGCCTAAGCTGCAACGGAATGCTGTGGTGGATGTCAGCTGCTCACTCAGAACTTTGAGTGAGTCTGACTGAGGAGAGCATCAGGAGAGGTACCAACTCTCTCTTGTCCTGTTTTGGTCCCTGGTTTGGTCACGGAGTAGCTGAGCATTGAGTTGTGGTAGCGGCCTTCTCCTGTGGTATGCCCCTGCAGTGGGTTAAAGATCTTGGAGGCATCTGATCAATCATAGGCAAGGCAAGGCAGTCTTTATTTATAGAGCGCCGCCCCGTCCCGAAGACTCTGAGTACTTTACATAAAACAAGTCAGAAAATGCAAAACAGGCTACAGCATAGCTTAGCATTTTAAAATATAGTCAGATGAGACAGACACTGTACCCAGGAAGTGAATGCCACAGTACAGGAGCTGTCACTCCAAAAGCTCTGTCCCCTGAGAGTCTCGTCACCTCAAAACGTCCAGCACCACCTGCCACTTATGAGACCTGATGTCTTCCTGAGGACGCTTCGGCGAAACTGGCAGAAGTTTTCTTGGGCCCTGCTAGTTGTCTCCTGGTTTGTGCTCCAGCACGTTAGAGGTCAGCACTTTATTGTAGTTGCCTTTTTTTTTACCGCTATTAAATTGCATTTATCACACGATTGACTGTGTCAGGTCTCGTGTGGCGGGTGGTCTGGATGTTTTGAGGTGACTGTTATCTTTTCAGTAGTACACCCAGCCGTGGGGTGGCTTCTCCGAGTTGTGTTCCCTGAAAGTATCAGCCAGGAAGGGGGGACAGCAAGCAGGCCTGCATCGGTGGAGCAGAGGGAGTAAACTGGGTGGCAAGGAACACAGAGATCTTTCAAGTAATTTGGTCCCAAACCACTTAGAGCCCTGTAAGTTAACAAGCAGATCTTAAAGGTGATGCACCACCACATAGGCAGGCAGTGCAGTGCCTGCAAGACCGACGTGATGTGATCACTCCGAGAGGAGCCTGCTATCAGCCGAACTGCAGTATTCTGGACCAACTGCAGGTGTCACATCAAACCTCCAGATAACGCTAAGTAAAAAGAGTTGCAGTAGGCCAACCTAGAGGTGACAAAAGCATGGATGATCATCACCAGGTCCACATGGGCTGGATGCAGTTTGATCCTGGCAATGTTTTGGAGATGGTAAAAGCCAGATCAGACCACAGCCGACACCTGTTGTTCTAGTGGCAGTCTGCAGTCCAAAATGACCTCCAGGTCCTTAACTGTATCAATGGCCACAAGAGATTTGTCACCCACTGAAGAATAGCCAGACCTCTGATTGCTGCTGGGTTCCAGCGTCCTGGCTCGATCACCATGACCTCTGACTTTCTTGAGTGAGACATAACCAGTTGGAGGCCATCCAGTCATTTTTCTTGGTAAGACATCGTCCCAACGCTGAAGCCGTAGTATCTGCGCCAAGAGAACAAGACAGGTACAGCTGAGTATTGTCTGCATAGCAGTGAAACTCAACACCACACCATCTAATGATCTCCACCAAAGGCAATATGTACACAGAGAGAACCGTGAGTAAATTGTGGGTGGCAGTTCTGAAGCATGAGGGACTTTCTTTTGGAATGCTGCCCAGTGCTAGCTTCACCAGGATTGCCCCAGTGGGAATGCGTGTATGATTTGGAGTAGTTAAACTCCACTGTGTGAGCATAAAGTTTGAAAGAGAGAGAGTTCAAATGGTGCCTCCATGGTACAGGTTCTGGAGAAGAAGGGGTGGATTATCCTGACTAGAATATGGGGTCCTAAACCCCCCCCCCCGACTAGAAGATGGGGAAGGGTTACTGACTACAAATGTAACATGTCACAGTAAAGTGTGTTTTTAAAATTAAGGACAGATACTCTGCCACAGTGACAAATTAACAAAGTACAAGGCAACAAGTGCTTATTGTGCCTCTAGTAATGTTGCTTACTTATACCCCTGACAGCAACACCGGCTGTGAATGACACTACAGCGACCTACAGTGCCACACCTGTAGTGTCATGATGAACTCGGATGTCTGTCAGGAGTCTTGCACCCCCAAAATCAGCCCAACTCGGAGTTGATAACCTTAGTGTGGGGTGAGGGGCACAGCCCCGTGGGGTAGTTCAGGGGCAAGCCTCCCAAGAAAACATTTTGTTTTTGGAACTGGCAGCTGACCGCGAAAAGTGGTCAACCTGCCGGTTTCGCTGTCTGGTCATTCAGCAAATTTTTTGTCAACGACCAGTCATGGATCCTGTTGCTTATAGCCCTATCACTTATTCCCCTCCTGTTTGTCCTCACCTCCCTACTGCTTATCCTTGCCTACCCCACTCCATCTCCCCCCCCACCTTGCTCCAGCCACCCCACCCTATCCCATTCCCCTTGGCATCCTGGATACAACCTCCTCCCTTCTCCTTAGCTACACGTTGAAGCTCTCAGGTGCCTCCTTCCCTCTCATCCCTTTCATATTCTCCCAATAAGCGATTCATTGGCTGCATCAAGCTCCTTGTCTGCTTGTTGGCTTTAATAGCAGGTGATACTGAGCTCAACCTTGGCCCTGCCCAGTCATCTCCTCCTTCCTCCAAAGGACTGAGAGAGACCCATATCAACATCAGAAGCCTCTTCCCAAGGATTGATCAGCTGCAACTGCTCATGGTTAATCTAAGACCTGACGTGCGGGTGATCTTGAGTCTTACCTATCCCCAAGATTCCTGATACTGCCAGCCGGCCCGTCGCGCAGCGGTGGGGCCTAAACTGCGACGCGGCGACCCGGGTTCGAGGAATGGACTCGGTCGCTGGAAGGGTCGGCTGGGGAGAGGATTGAGCGCTCCATGGGCTGCTCTCTCTCCAGGGGAGGGGTTTGATGCTCGGAGCACGAGCGATCCCCGGCGGAGGCTGGGAGTCGCACAGCTACCGGCACACGAAAGACACTTTGGAGGCGGGACAGGACATCAGGCGTCATTGCACGTCCCGCCTCCCAGAAAATATGGAAAAATGGCTGCCGGTCGTCCTCTATGAAGCCTGCCGCAGCTTCAATTAGCCCCCCAGGCCGGCCCTCCGACCTAATACAGGTCCTGCGGGGTGTTGGCCTCTCGCATCCCGTAGCCCCACCGTGGGGGGTAAGCCACGGGGCTTTGGAGGGCTCGAGGCCGTTCTGGGGTGGTAGCCGGCCGTGACCGGGCGGATACCCTGGACGACCGGGCAGGAGGAGAGAAAGAAAGGAAAAAAAAAAAAGATTCCTGATACTGCAGTTGCCATCCTCGGGTATACAGTCATCCGGCAGGATCGCACGAAGAGGGGTGGTGGAGTTACACTCTGCGTCTCCTCTAATGTCCTGTTCGAGCCTGTATTCTCTGTCAACCCCTCCCCCTCGCTATGAGTTGCTCCTCAAGCTCCCCCCCACCTTTTCTGTCCCTGTCGTGGCTGGTACCTACTGCTGCCGTGGCATTTCCCCACTTTCAGTCACCAAGCTCCTTACCACTATCTCCTCCCATACCTCCTCTGGTGAGCTGCTCATCCTCAGTGATTTTTTGTTTTCCATCTACTCTTTAGTCTCCTTGGACGTCTGGGTGGCTGCTTCAGCCTCTGCCCCACTCCCACAGCTGCATCAGCAGCATCCATCTCCCCCTGGGACTTGCTTCTGCTCAGTCCCCACAGAATTTCCCTCTGTGGTAGGGTGGAAAGGATAGGCCCCCCAACCCCCGGTACACATCCAGCATGTGCTGAGGCATCCAGGGCAGCGCTGTGAGTCCCTGGTGTGAGAGCAGGGAGTCATGTAGCCCAGGCTCCATTTTCCTCCTGCAGCTTTTCTCCCGTCCCTCCCACCACCCCGTGATGGCAAGCACAGTCTCTGTCAACCTGGGCAGCAGCATCATGCTCTGAGTATTGCCACCTCTCATGACAGAGCAAGCTGTGGCTGTCTCCCTCTCTGACTGGCTCACTCTCTCTCTCTCTCTCTCTCTCTCTCTCTCTCTTTGGGAGCACTCATCAGCTTGGCCGCCCAATCCCAGCAAACCTGGGCTTGCTTCTGAATGTGGGTTGCCAGCATGGGAGCGCTTTCACTGAGCCATTGGGCGGCTCCCATCCTCAGTGATTTTAATCTCAGTTGGCTTCCCCCCACTGTGAATAAATTGTGGCAAAACATTTAAGTTCCTCCAACTTACCTAACTAATCACTGACACAGCCTGGCACAATTACATATACAATCATGTATGGGGGTGAGGTGATAATGAGAAATTATTAGCATTGATGTGTGGATGCTACATAAACCCCTGAGGCGAAGCCCAAGGGTTTATATGAGCATCCCACACCGAGGGTGCACATAATTTCTCCATTATGCACTCACCCCCATGAATTTTTATGTGTAATTGCTGGTTTCTGTTTTTACCAGAAAGAGGAAGAAAATAAACTGTAGTATGTTGGCAAGAATGTTTTTGGTTAAGTAAGCATTGCAACTTTTTTTTTGTAATCCGTTTGGTAAAATGAGTAAACATTTTAAGCAAAGATGTACTTTTAGGCGAGTAAAGCGCTTTAAAATTAACTATTTAAATATACGTTACTGATTTGTGAAGGAAACAGGAAGCGGTAGCAACGTGAAACAATTATTGTAACAAAAGTCTTCAACTGTATAGCTAGTTTGTTGTAGAAATGTGCTGTTTTGTGCACATAAAGTCTGTAAATGAGTTTTGCTGTAGTATTTTGAATCTTTTTTTTTTTCTTTTTCGATCGTGGTTTCCATGGCTATATTGTAATTAGGTAGGCTTGACAAATCCATTTGGTTCCTATGGAGATGAGCGAGAGAAGGTTAGTGTTTAGGGACTGTATGCATTTTACTTGAAGAGGTACTGTTAGTTATTCTGTAAACTGTGTATTTAAAAAAAAAATCGTAAGTTGGAATGAAGGTGTATGGAGTGAGTAGCTACTAGGGCACTATACTTTTGGTACTTGCGTCGGTGTTGCCACAGGTGTTTTTGTGGTGATTTTGAGAAGTAGCCTATTGCACTGACGCTGCAGCGCAAGGGAACAGAAGGAGCAGGTGGCGCGTGTTCGCTGTTATAACTTGCAGGTTATAACGGCAAATTATAACCTGCTCCTTCAGTGGTAAAAAACAGAAATCAGTTATTACAAGTCCTTTAGTCACTCCCTTCTGAACTTTGTTCTGACCTCACACTCTCACCGTATTGTGGATGCTGGTACCCTTCCTGATGCCCTCAGTGACCACCAAATGATCTGCTGCATGTGCAAGATTCACCATCCCCAAACCCTCTCAAATTAATTGAGATCCGGTCCTTCAGGTCACATGACTTGTCCTCCCTCCATGCCAACCTGGTGGCTACCAGCTGGTCGCCCATGTCAACAGCCAGCAACATAAACATGCCCTCCATTATTTCGGTGCCACATTTTTGTCAACCTGGGATCTCCATGCCTTCCTTAGAAAAAACAGAGTCCGTGGTTCCTACCTCCCATGGATCTCGGCTGAGTTGCTGGCATACCTCTGTCTTTGTGAACTTACCTGGCAGACCCACAAGTCCTGTGGCTCCCCTGCTGACTCAGGCAAGTATCAGACCATTTATAATGCCTGTGCCAGAGCTACCAGGCCTGCCAAGATCGAATACTTCGCATCCGCACTCCAGAACAACCTTACTCACCCCTCTAAGTTCTGAAAGGTTACCTATGCCCTCTTCTCCAGAACCCAGTCTTTTCCTCTGACCTCAAGGTGGGTGACACTGCTGTTTCTGACCCCTCTTCTGTTGCCTCAGCTTTCAATTCATTTTTTACCTCCTGAGCCTACTCCCTCCTCTCCTCCTCCTTTCCTTCCTCTCCACTCTTGTTTATTTATTTAGCTTTTGTTGACCATGTAAGCACACTAGACAAATATGTGGCTATTTTCAGGTACAATTCTGGAGGTTACAGAAGATATACAGGCAACGCAAGCTTTGACAGTGAAGACAGCAGCTTATAGGTAAAGCAAAAATAGATTAAAGATAGCAGTTTAAACAGTATATACATATGGCACATATATATGGACATTGGGGAGCGGAGAAAACTAAGGGCCATCTTGGCAGATTGAGATCAGAAGGAGGGTGGGTGGAAGAGGCGAGGGACCAGGCAGAGGTATTAAACGAGTACTTTGCCTCTGTGTTCACTAGGGAGGGGGATGGGATATCTACAAAGCAAGGCATGATGGGGATAGAAGCGGTAGTGAGTGAGATCAGGGGAGCAACAGAAATGGAGCAAGAGGGAGGGAGAGGTACCCCAGGGGTGTCACATCAGGATAAGGACAAAAAGGCCAGTAAGGTGGAGGGGACAGATGATGCTGTCTCCACCGAAAGGGTGTGGGTAGCCCTCAGGGCCCTAAAGAAATTTAAATCTCCTGGGCCGGATGGCATTCATCTGCGAGTACTATGGGAATTGGTGGACATACTGGCTGCACCCCTGGCGGAGCTCTTCAACAGATCACTTGAGACAGGGTACCTAGGGTTTGGCGAGAGGCACATGTGGTGCCAATCCATAAAGGGGGGGTTGAGGGAAGTACCAGGTAACTATAGACCCATCTGTTTGGCCTCGTGGTGGGAAAATTAATGAAGAGTATACTAAAGGAACGATTGGGGGTGTACTTGGAGGAGGTGGGAGGTCTGGATAGTCGGCAACATGGGTTTGTGTCAGGTAGATCATGTCAAACCAATCTTGTGGAGTTCTATTAATGGGTAACATCAGAACTGGACAGGGGAAAGCCTGTGGATGTATTATTCTTGGACTTCAGCAAGGCGTTTGACTCTGTCCCCCACAGTTGTCTGGTGGAGAAACTGACGGGGTTGGGAGTAGGCCCTTTGATGGTCAGATGGATTGAAAACTGGCTAGCTGGACGCACCCAGAGAGTAGTGGTTGGTGGGGAGCTCTCGAACCCTAGAAAGGTCGGTGGGGTAACGCAGGGCTTGGTCCTGGGTCCAATCCTGTTTAATGCATACATATCGGACATCAGGGAGGGTATAGGGTGTGAAATGAGTCTCTTTGCTGATGACTCCAAGATGGGGGCAGTAGTTGAGGGGGAAGAGGGGAGGTTGGCCCTGCAAGGGGACCTGGACACCCTGGAAAGCTGGGCTCACACATGGAAATTAAATTTCAGTATCACCAAGTGCAAGGTGTTACATCTAATCAATCAATCAAGTCTTTATTTAACCAGGCGTTCATCGTTGAGCAGAAGCTCATTTACAAGATGGACCTGGGTGGAGCATAAACAATTGTATATACAGTCAACACAGGTATTTACAAGGCAATACAGATAATACTCTTTACAGAGAGGAAGAAAAAGAAGTTCATATGTACATAGAATTATACAGATATTGTACAGATTACACGGTATTTACATACATAGAAGTGTCTATAGGAAGATAAAGCAGGTTATCTAAGGTTGCAGGAGGAAGTAACGGAAGAAAAAAATTAAAATATACACCAGGTAGAGGTGAAGGTAGGAGGAAGGGAGGGAGGTAGGGGGAGAAAGGCTAGGAGGGCACGGTGCACAGAAAGGAGCTGGTAAAATGGGATGTAGAGAAGGTGGATGGAGAAAAGGAGTATGTGTGAGCCCCGGGATTGAATGCTATAAAGTACGGGGCATGGTAGGATGTCACAACCCAGGGTAGTGAGCTCCTGTCCGAGGTTGGGAAAGGAAGAATAAGGGGATGGATGGGCCTAGTGTTGATAAGACAGGGGGATAAGAGAGAGAACAATTAGGCTGGTGAGGAGCAAGCTGGGGGGGGTCAGTACTTAAAATTGGGTCTAGGCATGGTTATATACCAGTGCAGACACCGGCATTGGTCTGAGTGGGTGAAGCAGTTACATACTTCTCTGATTGTAACGGAATAAAGCGCCTTGAAGGCATTTATATCGATTAGAGTGCTTAATTTGAGGGTTTTTGTAGATCGCTCCATAAGGTGGGTAGCACGTAGCTTATGGCTGCCCTGCCGAAGCGGGATTTTGCTTTGGGTACTTTAAGTGTAATAGCCGAGTAACTTCTTAACACGTATTTCCCAATTATACTCAGGGGAAGACAGCAGGAGATATAGTAAGGCGGCTTATTAGAGATGGCTCTATAGGTCCAGAGAGCGGCGTTTCTGTGGCACCTGAACTTTAGTGATATCCACCCCACTGCCGCATATAGGGTATAGTGATGCATGTCGAAGGGGAGTCCCGTTATAAACCTCAGTGCTCGATGGTAGAGTGTGTCCAGTTTAGCCATGTAAGAGTTGGGGCATTGGCTGTAGAGGAAGTCAGCGTAATCAACCAATAATAGGAAAATGGATTGGACCAGTTGTTTCTTGGCATCTCTGGTGAGAAATTGGTTGATTCTAAAAAACAGTCCAAGCCTTTGCCGAAGTCGTTTTAGCAAGTCCTCGATATGTTCAATGAAGGAGAGTCTTTGGTCTATCATAACTCCCAGATACTTGAATTTTGTAACAAATTCTCGTTTTTCACCTAGGACTGTGGTAATTTGGGGAACTGTTCCACTGGACACAGGGTTAGCTGTACGGATAAAAGAGGAGAGGACCATCGCTTTAGTTTTTTTGGCATTAAGGAGTAGCTTTTTTTGGAGGAGTTGGCTTTGCAAAAGGTTGAATTCTGACTGTAGGTCATTGCAGGCAGCTTCAGGTGTTGGGCGACCTAATGAGAGAACTGTATCATCTACAAACAGATGGATGTTGGCTTCTTTGTACAGTAGTCGATGTTATTAATGTAGATTGCAAAAAGTAAGGGCCCTAATATAGAACCTTGAGGTACCCCTCTTGCAGAGTTTTTAAGGGGACAGGCCTCCTCAGCTTTAACTTGTTGAAGGCGCCCTGTAAGATAGTCAGTAAACCAACGCAGAGAGGAGGGGTCCACACCTATGGTTTGAAGGGAGGAGAGGGGCAGACTATGGTCGACGGTATCAAAAGCCTTGCTTAGATCAAGGAAAACAGCACAAATAAAGTTTTTGCTCTCAAGATTACGCTGCCAGTCATTAGTAACTTTGGCGAGGGCTGAGATGAATCCAGACTGCATAGGATTTAGCAGTTCCCTAGACTCAAGGTGAGTCCTCAACTATGCATTTACAATTTTCTCTAGGAGCTTGGACAGGACCGGAAGGAGGGAAATTGGCCTGTAGTTATTAAGATCGCCAGGGTCACCTGATTTGAACAGTGGTATGACATGTGCTATCTTCCATATAGGTGGTAAGGTGCCCTGAGACAGGGATAAGTTAAAAAGGTGGGTGACGGGTATTGCTAGTACATGGTAGGCAATTTTTAGGAAGTAAGGGTCAAGGGTGTTGGCCCCAGCACTTTTTCTAGTATCCAACTGAAGCAAGAGGTCCTCTACCTCTTTCAGTGGGGCAGGTTGAAGCCAGAAAGGCAGTGAAGCTATCGGAGTTTCAGGCAGTTGGCTGGCAGTCTGGGAGCGAAGTATGTTTGCAGGGGAGTTATCAAATGCCATGCCTGCAGTAGCAAAGTGGTTATTGACTGCGTCAAGTATATCCATCTTTTCGGTTATAGTCAAGTTGCCAGAGGTAATCTTGGTCGGTAGTGAATTTCCTGGGGAGTGGCCTAGCAGATCATTGATTGTGTTCCAGAGTTTGATTGGGCTCTTTGTGGCAGAGTCGAGTTCGGATTTGAGGAAGGTGGCCTTCGATTCTCTGATTGTTTTGGTACATAAATTTCGTAGTCTCCCGAACTGGTTCCAATCCTCTGCAGTGTTCAGTCTGTGCGCTTTTTTCCAGAGCTTATCTCTTTCTAGAAGCAAGGACTTGATCTGAGGGCAAACATCTTGGGCGGGGAAACCCTAAACACAGGTACACCCTGGGAGGGGAGGCGCTGGAGGCCTCAACAGGGGAAAAAGACCTAGGGTCATAATGGATGTATGTATGAATAACTCTGACCAGTGCAGGAGAGCAGCTAGCAAGGCAAACAGGATGTTGGGATGCATTGTAAGGGGGATCACCTCTAGGATCAGGGAAGTGATTCTGCCGCTGTACAATGGACTGGTTAGACCACACCTTGAGTACTGTGTACAGTACTGGAGACCACACTTGAAGAGGGACATACAGCTCCTGGAGAGGGTACAGAGGAGGGCAACTAAGATGATACGAGGACTAGGGGATTTGACATATGAGGACAGACTTGAGCTCTGCCTGTTTTCATTGGAGGAGAGGAGAGACGGGGGGACATAATTGAGGTCTTCAAGTACCTCAAGGGAATAAATAGGGTAAGCATGGAGGGGATCTTTAAAGCAGTGAGGTATCACCAGAGGGCATGGTTTGAAATTGGAAGTTGGAAGGTGGAAGGTTGAGGGGGCAAAGGGGGGGAGGTTTTTCACTGAGAGGGTGGTGGACCCTTGGAATGCGCTGCCTGGAGAGCTGGTTCAGAGATCCACAGTGGAGGGCTTCAAGAGAGGGCGGGACTGACACAGAAAGCAGATGTATCTGATGATGGCCTGGCCCAGAGGGGTGGGGATGGATGATAGGGATTTCTGGAATACAGGGGGGGGCCCTCGGCACCCAACTAGGGATCTGAGGTTCGAGCAAACTCAATAGACCGTAAGGCCTAATCTGCTGGCAATTAGTATGTTAGTATGTTATACACAAGCATGGACCTGAACAGTCCAGGCTAAGCAATGAAGTCTACTACTCATTGGAATGAGGAGATACCAGGATTAAGTGCAATTATAGCCAGAGTTAGATTTCATACAGTCAGAAGAGAGAAAGAAATAAGTGCCTTAGCTGAGACTTGAACCCAGGCCGCTCGGAATACTGTTCTGGTTGCACTGCCAGCTGTGCCACTAAGGTAACTGGAAACTGGGCCGTCCAGGAGCACATTATTCTTTCTCCAGTGCACAACCTGGTGCTGCACAGATAATTACATTTTCAATCACAAGAGTGCAGTGTGCACATTTATGGAACACATACAAACAGAAGAGACAAAGAAATAAGTGCCTCAGCTAGGACTTGGAACGGTATTCTGAGCAGCCTAGGTTCAAGTCCCAGCTGAGGCATTTATTTCTTGACTGCACTCTTGTGTCCAGTTTCCAGTTGCCTTGGTGGCACAGCTGGTAGCACAACTGGAATGGTATTCCAGGTGGCCTGGGTTCAAGTTCCAGCTGAGGTACTTATTTCTTGTCTCTTCTGTTTGTGTGTATTCCATAAACGTGCACACTGCACTCTTGTGACTGAAAATGTAATTATCTGTGCAGCACCAGGTTGTGCACTGGAGAAAGAATAATGTGCTTCTGGATGGCCCAGTTTCCAGTTACCTTAGTGGCACAGCTGGCAGTGCAACCAGAGCGGTATTCCGAGCAGCCTGGGTTCAAGTCCCAGCTGAGGCACTCATTTTTTTCTCTCTTCTGTTTGTACATGTTCCATACATGTGCACACCACACTCTGCACTCTTGTGACTGAGAGAGTTAGACTTCAGATGATCCCATAAGGACCTTCTAAAAATGCAGTGGGAGGTGGCACTATGAATAGGCACTGGGAGGAAGTTCTATAACCTAGGTGCACAGATAGCAAAGGCCTGACCCCCACCCCCACCCCCAATAGCTGTGCAGGTTTTGGAACAAAGATGAATCATTAGACCTGAGGGGTAGGTTGAATTAACAGCCCTTAACTGGTTTGACAAGACAGGAGGGGTGGCAGGTCTGGCAACTTTTTAAGCAACTCAGGGCAAAGGTACAGTAATTCCCTGGAGATGAGACAACCATTCTAATTTATTATAGAGTTCACAGTGATGTGTGAGACTAGAGGCAGAGAGGGCAAACCGACATACTGTCATTGTTACAGGCAACATCCCACTTAGATAAAGTAGACTTAGCACCATGAGTAAAGGTAAGGAGTCCATAACTAAGGGTGGGAAGGAGCACTCCTCTAGCCAGGGCAAGATGCGCTGCTTGTGTGAGGATGCCTTTGGCCCTATAAGTGAGGCCCAACTTGCAGTTTACTGCCTTGCATACATTAAGGATATGCAGTGAAAGATCTAGCTGAGGATCAAGAGTGACTCCCGAATATTTGAAAGAGTCAGCAGTCATCACAGAGGATCCGTCAACCCCAGAAATATCCAGGGGTTCAAAACAAGTTCTGATTTTGGCTCGCATGCCAAAAAGCATATCCTGTGTTTTCCTAAGTCTAAGGACTAATTTGCTCAACAAAAGCCAAGACTGTATTTGGGTGAAATCAGCCATTAATTGTGAGCAAATGATTTTGGTGTCCTGGGAACTGATAAATAACACCAGGTGATCAGCATAAGGAGTGGGGCTACAATGGGCTGGCAGCTTGGGTAAGTTGTTAATAATTAAGGAAAATAAGATGGGTCCCAAGATGGACCCCTGTGGGACACCAGCTTTGACAGGAGTAAGCTCAGAGTGCATCCTTTATTATCTGACTGCTGCCTTCCCTGCAGGTAGTTTGCAAACCAGGCTAGAGCAGGGGTTGATAATCCAAGAGAAAGAAGCTTAGACCAAAGGAGTTTATGTTCTACCAGATGAAAAACCTAGAGAATGTACAAAAGCCTTGGAGAGATCCCCCCACCACCACCACTTCTTCTCTCGTATCAGTCCTGCAGCTTTCCTTAAGGACCTCTTGGTTCTTAGCCCCCACAAAGGTGTGAGCCCTGATGGTCTTGACCCCTTCCTCCATCTCTCCGCCCCTGCCATTGCTGTACCTATTACCTCCCTTTTTAGTCTCTCTTTCTCCTTAGCCTCTTGTCACTTGGAAACAGACCACAGTCATCCCCTTCCCAAATGGGGGTCACTCCACGTCTCCTGGCAACTACTGCCCTATCTCTCTGCTTCCCACTCTGGCTAAGATCCAAGAACACCTTCTTTTTTTTTTTTAATTTAGATTTTTATTGGGTTTTTCTTGGGTTTTCTCCCATATCCCCTCGGAGCCTTGGCACACTGCCGTGCATGCATGCCTCCAGCTCAGCCCCTTCCTCCCACCCGTACTGCTGCCCTGCCCACCTGTGTTACCCCACCGGATCTCCACCCGGTGGGGACGAGACCACGGGAGGATCGACAACCCACCATTCCCGGGAGAGGAGACCAGCCTGCCGGCACGCTCAGTCCTGCTTCTCCCACCCCCCCATGCTGACAGCCCGAGGTCGTTCCCGAACCCGGGTCACCGGTGCAGCACAAGGTAAGGTGTCCAGCGCCTCAACCCTCAGCACCGCAGGGACAGCTAGATCCAAGAATACCTTGTGCTGTCTCTGCTGTTCCCCTTCCTTGAATCATCCTCCTTCACCCCTTTCCAATCTGGCTTCTGAAAGTCCCACTCCATCTTTACTTCTGTCTTCGTGCTTACTGACTCCATTCTGTCCAGCATGGGTCAGGGTTTGGTCACCTCTGCCTTTTTTGTTGGCTTTGCCAAAGCCTTTGATGCAGTTGCCCAACCCCTCTTCCTCCTCCTGGACAGGCTCAAGTCTGCAGGGTGCAGCTGGCCTGGTCGCACTGAGGGTTGAGGTGCTGGACACCACACCTTGTGCCACGCCGGCGCCTGGGTTCAGGAGCAGACTGGGGCCATCGGGGATTGGCAGGGGAGAGGGAGGATCGAGCATCCCACGATAGCTCTCCTACCTCTGGGGAGGGTAAGGGATCTATGTCGTTCTGCAGCGGCAACTGGTGGAAGTCAGGAGCACTGCAGGTAGCAGTGTACAGTTAAGGGCTGGAGCATGGCAGGCATCTGCACATAGTGTGCCGTTGCCATTGCACGTCCGGCTACAGAGGGGAGAAAATCTAAGGCAAAAAATTGTGGGGCGGTCAGGGCAGTTGATGGCCGTGTGTGGCACCCCCAGACCTGAGAGGTGCGCCCCCACAGGTATCAGGATCCAGGTTCCTATGGGGGGGAACACTGCGTGCCAGCCTGTATGAAGGAGAGCGTGTCGCTGACCAGACCAGGTCTGGGGGTGCAGGTGCCGGCGGCCGGCCGACTGTCTGCCTGCTCCACAGTGACGGGAAAGATAAAGAATGCTGTGTTAAAAACGTCTGCAGGGTGCTCCGACTCCTTAGTCAGTTGGTTCCTCTCTTACCTTGAGGGCTGGTTTCAAGCTGTCCATATTGGAGAATCCTTATTCCCCCCCCACCAAACTCCCTATCAGCTCAGGCATCCTCCAAGGGTTTGTCATTGCCTAATACTTTTCTCCATCTTCTGAATGACCTCCCCTCTGCCTGCTCCTCTGTATCCATCTGTATGTACGTAGACACCTGGTACTGTTTGCCTCCAGATCCTCCGCTGGAAGGCTGTTCCAGGAATCCAACACTCATTCTGTGAAGAACTACTTCCTTACTTCTCTCCTGAATCTATCCCCCCTCCAGCTTCATAGCATGTCCCGTTGTTCCTGAGCACCTTTTCTTCTCAAAAATACTCCCCTCCTGTAGCTTATTTGCCCCCTGTGAGGTATTTAAAGATCTCTGTCATATCCTGCTCTCCCTCCTTTGTTCCAGGGTGTACATATTGTGGTCCTTCAGTCTCTCCTCATAGGGTTTTGATGCAGACCCTAAACAATTTTAGTTGCCCTCCTCTGGACTGCCTCCACTGTGTCTGCATCCTTCTGGAGATGTGGTCTTCGGAACTTGACACGGTACTCTAGGTGAGGTCTTACCAGTGAGCTATACAGAGCCAACACCACCTCCCATTTTTTTCTGGTGATATTCCTCACTATACGCCCCTGTACCCACTCACCCTCCCTATTGCATTGTCGCACTGAGTGGCCAACTTTAGGTCATCCGATATGATTACCCCCAGGTCTGTTTCCTGCTTGGCGGTCATCAATACCACTCCACACATTTTGTAATCTGCCGCTGGGTTGCTCTGCCCTAAGTGCATTATTTTGCACCTTTTCGCATTGAAACTCGGATACCACACCCTTGACCACTCCTCTAGTTTCCTCAGATCTCTACTCATCCTTTCCACCCCCTGGATTCCCATCCTATTACAGATTTTGGTGTCATCCGCAAAGAGGCAGACCTTCCTTTCCAGCTCCTCTGTAGTGTCACTTATAAAGACATTACCGTCTTTTGGATGAGACGTTAAACCGAGGTCCCATCTGCCTGGATTGGTGGTAGTTCAGGTGGATGTTAAAGATCCCATGGCACTTATCGAAAAGAGTAGGGGAATTTCCCTGGTGTCCTGGACAAATTTCCATCATTCACTAAAAATACCACCAACAGCTTAACCTGCTTCAAGGTCAGTTGGCATTCATCTGTATCCCCTTCCCCCGGGTCGTGCCTGAAAATAGGCAAGATTTGTCTAGTGCACTTACCCGGTCAACAAAAACTAAAAAAAAAAAAAAAATTAAAGAGTACTGGTCCCAGCACTGATCCCTGAGGCACCCTGCTTGTCACTGTCCCTTTCTTGGAGTGAACTCTGGTTAACACCAACCTCTGCTGTCTATCCCCTAACAAGTTTCTTATTAGTTTACCACCTTTGGAACCACTCCTAAGCTACCCAGCTTGCATACTAGTCTACTGTGTGGAACGGTGTTGAATGCCATACTGAAATCTAGATAGGGCACATCCACCTCTCCACCCTGATCTAGTTTCTTGGTCATCCAGTCAAAGAAATCTATCAGATTCATTTGGCATGACCTCCTTCCTGTGAAACCATGCTGCCTTGAGTCTTGTAACCCACTGGATTCAAGATATTCCATATTCTAACCCCAGGTATTCTATATTCCTAATTCTCTGCAGTCAGCCTCCTAAGCAGAGCTGCCCGGAGAAAACGGAACTATATGCAAATGATAGAACTATCATTGGCTCGTGACACATAGTCAGACTGCTGCCCTTATCAGCTACAACCTTCCATCAATATATCAGATTTCTTTCTCCGCCTAACAAGACAAGACGCCCAGGAGACTTCCCATATCAGTCGTTCCTCGTGGTTCTTCACAGAATATAAATAGTTTCTTATATTATTATTCTTACTGCTGCCTTTATTTTCTGTTAATTACCTTAACATTAGTTAGTTAGCACTTTTTAGTGTTGTTTTAGTTTATTTTCTCGGTTCCTCACAGTTCGGTATAACCATTGGGGAACCGGGTCTTAGTACCCTTTCTGGAGCTTTATTTACTGTCTCCAGTATTTAGTTTTACTTATTTTAGTTTATTAAATTGTTATATTTGTTGTATTTGAAACCGCTAACCCGTTTTTTATGAACCGCTAACCCGGTTCTACTTTTGCGGTTCCTAGTTCATTATCGGGACTTTCATCGGTTCCTGAACCGACTGCATTTAAAAAAAATATATATACTTGGAGGCAGTATAGCGCAGTGGTTTAAGGCTCTGAGCTGCAAATCTGGAGACCTGGCTTTGAATCCCATAGTCCCACTTGCATACTATGTGACCCTAAGCAAGTCACTTAACTTCCCTGTGCTCCCAGGTTGCACCTGTAAACAAGCTTTCAGCTTAGTGTGTCTCACCTGGTTAAACAATTGGAAAAAAATATACATGAGTAAAATCTTTATTGTGGTTCTGTTTTTCTTCATTGGTTTAATGATGGCAGAAAAACCAAGGAAAAAGACTGGACCCCAAGGGTTTAAAAACTGCCTTAAGTGTGGAGATGATTTTGCAAAGGCAGACAAGCACGATTTATGTGTGATCTGCCTGGGGAATGACCATTTTTCAGCAGAATGTGATATCTGCAAATCATTTCTACAGAAAACAGTAGAATAGAGACTTGAAAGACTCCAAAGAAAATTAGAGAAAGGTACTGCGGGTTCTGACCAACCCACAACCTCTAAGCCTGCAGATGAAACCGCCGTCTCTTCTTTGAGCACCCCTGACAAGGATGAAACAACTACTGGAAAAAGGGTGGGTGATCCGGCTGACTCTCCGGTTCCCACAAAAAAAAAAAAAAAAGAAAACAAAGCACGTTGATCCCCTGGTTGATAAACCAAAAGTGGTTTCATCTGTGCCTCATAGCCTGCCATCATCAGAGGAGATTACCCAGGCCATGAAGGTTATACAGGCTCTGCAGGGTTTTATACCTATTCCAACCCTCCCAGCACCGGTTCAAGTCCCGGTAGCTTCCTCCTCTGAACCAAACCCATATCAAGATACGATGGAGTTTGAAGAGTATGATTTACCTGACATGGATGAAGGTGAGCCTATTGAACCAAAGATCTCACCAGAGCAGGAGTTCGGTTCTCCCCCCGACCAGAGGATTTTTTCCTCCCATTTTTCCTTTGTAAGGAAAATAGTGGACGCCCTTGATCTGGCTACCACAGAGGTCATAGAGGATGAAGAAGAGGCTGAATATATGGAGATGATGGGGTTAACGCCCACAAAGAAAATTCTACTCCCTATAAACAAGTTCTTTAAAAAAGACTTGTTTAAGATCCTGCAGACTCCAAATTCTATTCCACCTCTGGACAAGAAGGCAGATAAAAAGTATCGGCTGGACAGACAAGGGGCTGAATTCCTTTTTTCTCACCCTGCTCATCGGGATAGTCCAGAAAGCACCCTGTGAGAAGGCGAGGGTTCCTTTAGCTTCTCACCCACCTGGGAAGGACTCTCGCAAAATAGACAGCATGGCAAAAAAAAAGGTTATTTAGCTGCTTTACTGGGAGTAAGACAGGCTAACTACCATGCTTACTCAGCACAGTGCCAAAAATCACTGTGGCAGCCTGTGTTAGCCATGGCAGAGAAGGCTCCTTCACCTCTCTCTGATGATTTTACTGAAACAGCCAGGTTTGGACTGGGAGCAGCCAAGTACCAATTTCAAATGGCAGCAGATGCCAGCGGCAATGCTGCCAGATGGATGGCCCTTACCATAGCCCTTAGAAGGCTGGCATGGCTCAGGGCTACTAATGTGACACAGGATACCCAGGCCAAGGCCATGGATTTCCCTGTAAAGGATCATTCACTATTCGGTCAACAGACTGAAGCATACATGAAGAAGATGGATGAATATAAGGCCACCTATAAGAGTAGTTCTTCAAAGGAGAGGCTTTCTTCCTCCTATTGGCCACATGGAAGGGGAGGCAGAGGAAGGACAGCTTATAGTAGGCCTTTTTACCAGACACATGCTGTCTCCCAGTATCAACAGTACCCGCAGCAGACTGGGTATTTCAGGGACAGAGGTAGGTAGGGGCTCTAGGAGAGGCTCCCTAACTACCCAAGCTCAGCCCCAAACAAAACATAATCTGTGACTTAATGAACAAGGCTGCCTCCCCTCTGCCAGTAGGGGGCAGACTGGCTTACCATTTCCAGGCTTGGCAATCCGTCACCACAGACAAGTGGGTCCTGGAGGTAGTGAGTCAGGGTTTGTCCCTGAGTTTCAAGTCCATTCCTCCCTTGAGAACAAGAGTGCTCAAACCAACTTCCCTGGTAGAGAAAAAACTCCTGGAGACGGAGGTCCAAAGCCTCCTACAGCTGAAAGCAGTGGAGGTTGTTCCAACGCACCAGAAAGGAAGAGGTTTCTACGCAAGATACTTCCTCACCAAAAAGAAAAATGGGGAGTGGCAGCCTATTCTAGACCTCAGACTGTTGAACAGACACTTAGTAAAACCAAAGTCGAAAATGGTCACACTGGCAATGATCTTGCCAGTAATCCAGCAGGGAGATTGGTTGGCATCTCTGGACCTAAAAAATGCCTACTTTCACATTACATTAAGAGAATCTCACAGAAAGTACCTCAGATTCAGACTTCCATCAGGACACTACCAATTCTCAGCTCTACCTTTTGACCTCACTTCAGCACCCAGGGTGTTTATAAAGTGCATGGCAGTGGCAGTAGCATACCTATGAAGTTTAGGTATATCAGTCTTCCCTTATCTCGATGACTGGCCAGTGGTGGGAAGCATACCATAGCAAGTACAGGACCATCTGAAGGTAACATTAAATCTGTTACATTCCCTAGGATTCCTGATAAATCAAGGAATAAATCCATTCTTACTCCAGCACAAGTCCTGCTTTTCATAGGAGCAGAACTGAACATAACACAGAGAAGAGCTTTCCTTCCCCAGGACAGAGTGCAAAGCATTCTGCGGATAGCTGCCTCATTCAAGCAGAACGAGCCACGACTAGCAAGACAGTTTCTGCAGCTTCTGGGACATATGGCCGCAGCAACAGGCACAGTCCTGGGAACCAGGTTCCAAATGAGAGATGTACATTTTCATCTCAGGGCAGACTGGTGCCAAAGAAAAGACAGACTGACAAAACCAGTTCTAGTAACAGGAACCTTGCTTCAGGACCTCCAGTGGTGGAAGGAAGCAGACAACCTCGAGGAAGGGTACCCTTCCAAAGGGAAACCCCATCAGCTATTCTTACAACCGATGCCTCTTTGTTAGGGTGGGGGTGCTCATTTAGGGGATCACACCACTCATGGAACCTGGTCCATCACAGAGTCACTTCTGCATATAAATTTGCTGGAGCTAAGGGCAGTGTTTCTGGCCTTGAAAACGTTTGCCCATCTGGTACAAGGGAAAGTGGTGCAAGTCAGGACAGACAACACCACAACAATTTACTTTATAAAAAAGCAAGGGGGGGGTCAGACCCTTTATGCATAGAGGCAATGAACGTCTGGAGTCTGGTTTACTCACTAAAGGCCTCATTACAGGCCATTCACGTACCAGGAAAGGACAACACCCTGGCAGATGCCCTGAGCAGAATCAATCAGGCGCATCACGAGTGATCCGTCAACAGGCAAGTGCTGAACTCAGTGTTCAGGAAATGGGGCACACCAGAGGTGGATCTCTTTGCATCCCAAGAGAATCATCATTAGCCCCTCTTTTGTTGCAGGCCACCAGCCAAGGGAACAATCCCTTTGGATGCCCTGGCTGTGATCTGGTCAGGAAAAAGTCTATATGCTTTTCCTCCCTTTCCTCTCATCTTCAGGGTCCTGATCAAACTCAGGTCACAACCTGCATAGAAACACAGAGTTTGACGGCAGATAAGGACTGCTTGACCACCTAGTCACTCCTGCAATGCATAAATGATTCTGACTGCACCAGACTGGGACAGGCAGCCAAGGTACCCTTTACTACTTTCCATGTCTGTAGTCAAATCAGTACACTTACCCAGGAGGCACAACCTGTTGACCTCCCACCAGGGCAAAATCCTGTATCCGAATCTCAGGTCTCAGACTCAAGGCATGGCTCTTGAGGACTTAGAATATGCAAACCTAAATCTTTCCCAAAGTGTTCTGGATATCCTGAAAGGATATAGAAGGCCTTCAACTAAGGAAACCTATGCATCAAAATGGAAAAGGTTTTCTATCTGGTGTAGATCCAAGGAGATTTCGCGTACCTTAGTGGAGATCCCAGCTGTCCTTGAATACCTCACATACCTCCATTCTCAGGGGTTGAAATATACATCCCTGAAGGTGCATCTGGCATCAATCTCTGTGTCGTGGGTAGGTAAAATCAGATCACAGGAGTTAGTAATAAAGGTACAAATCAGGTAACATTGTTATTAAAACAAACAAAAACATAAAGAAAATAAGTACTAGAGAAAAAGAACTTAACTTCCGGCTTACATCAGTGTACTTCGAACTGTAAAGAAAAAGAATAAACCAACAAGAAATAAAATAACAGAAGGAGAAAGGCACAACTTTACTGCCAAAAAGCTAGGCAGGAAGAATGCTCTGTGCTCTCCTTCACACCAGAGATCAGCTTGGGAGATCCACACAGGACCTCTCCCTAACTACATCTGCCAGAACATTGCAGAACAGTTTCTTTTAAAGGATGTAGCTCCTCCTTTAACTAGTAACTCCACCCCACAAATCCCCTCTATAAAACATTTTCTAAAAAAGTGAATATGTGGTTTACACAATACAGGATAAATATACCACTCATAGTGAAGCTTAATCAAGCAAGCATTCCTAAGCTCATACTTTTATGATTATACAAAAATGGGCTACATTAAAACCAAACTCCACCCCTTTTGACATTGATGGACATCCATCACCCAGGTAAAAGGAGCAGCCAGGGTGCCGCTGATTCCCTATAGGAGACTGCACCTAGCAATGAGAGCAACACTGATTGGAATAGGGAGCTTTGCACAGCAACCTGCAAGGAGCTCACCTGGACACCACAATACAGCATTAAGTACCTCCTCTCTGTCTTTTTTTGTATTTTATTTAGCTATTGCTACTGTCTGCCCATGTAGTCATAGCAGAAATATTAGTTTAGCGTTATATTTAATTTTGTAGAGAACCTTTCATTTTTACAGGCACTTTACTAAAGCGCTAACCCTTTTTGTCTGTGCACAAGTATTTTGCCTGACTTTTTTAAAATACAAATGCCACTAGGATTCATTATGGGGACAGAGTCAGAAGAAACCAGTTAGTTCAGCAACAAGCGTACGAGGAAAGACAAACAACTTGAGTGTAACAGTAAAGGAAGCTACAGTGGGTGGCCATTCCACCGTAGCAACAACACATACTATAGACAAGGAATTAGAAATTAGCAGAAATACGCAGCAGGTGAGAAATATTAGATGCTGTTGCACAGCAGACTTAATAAGTAGAAAAATAGGAAAGAGGCAACGTCCATGTCGAAACCCTAAAGTGGTGGCACATTTCGGGGGAGGGGGGGCCCTTCTGTCACATTTCCCCCTATTCATGTACAAACCAGCACCTTTTGCTGGTTTGTTATCACATTCCCTCAAATAAGATCCCAAGGGAATGGGATGGGATTTCCACCCACCCTCACAGAAGTCCCACCCCAGGGCACTCTATTATAATCAAAAACATATAATACACTATTCAATACTGCAACACAATACATTCATTTGCCCTGGGGTATCAAATAATATACTGTTTACTTTGTCACTTTTGAATTCAAGTCAGAGCTTGCACCATATCTGGATAAAAAAAATCTGCATTTTTATGTTTGCTACCAGGCCTATGTTTGATGTCAAAACTATAGGGTTGCAGAGCCAGATACCAACAGAGGATACGAGCATTCTTATCTTTCATTTGGTTAAGCCAGCACAAGGGATTGCGATCCGTGATTAGTGTAAATCGGGTTCTCCAAAGATAGAATTTGAGGGCCTCTATGGCCCACTTAATGGCCAAACATTCCTTTTCAATCGTGGTGTATTTCTGTTCTCGAGGAAACAATTTGCGGCTTATGTACAGTATGGGATGCTCTTCTCCGTTGATTGTCTGACTAAGAACTACCCCTAGCCCAGTATCGGATGCGTCCATTTGAACCTCAAAGGGACATCTGAAATCGGGAGACTGTAGTACAGGTGCTGCACACAAAATAGCCTTTATTGTTCTGAATGCTTGGTCACAGATAGGGGACCAGGGAACCTTATTAGATATCCTTTTCTGGGTAACGCCAGTTAGGGGTGCTGCTATAGTAGCAAAGTCCGAGATAAAACGTTGGTAGTATCCGACAAGACCCCAAAATGACCTAACCTGTTTTTTAGTTTCTGGGATAGGACACTGAGCTATGGCTTCAACCTTGGCTATTTCATGGCATACTACCCTATTACCCAATATAAATCCAAGATACTTGGTCTCTTGCATAGCCATGGTACATTTGAATGGGTTTATAGTTAAACCTGCTGACTCAATAGTCTGCAGTACCTTAGACAAATGTAGAAGATGGGACATCCAGTCTGGACTGAAAATGACTACTTTGTCTAGGTAAGCAGAACAGTAAGGTGAGTGTATGTCTAGTAACTGGTCCATGTACCTTTCAGACATTGCAGGTGCACCATGTAATCCAAATGGCATGTACATTAACTGGTATAGACTGTGTGGGGTACTAAAGGCAGTTTTCTCTTTGGATTGCTCATCTAAGGGAATCTGCCAATAGCCCTTTGTTAAATCAAGGGTGGCAATGTATTTTACTTGTCCTATGCGGTCAATAATAACATCCACCCTGGGGATGGGATAGCTGTCAAACTGTGATACCTGGTTAAGTTTTCAGAAATCTAAACACAATCGGATCCCTTCCTCTTTTTTGGGGACTATCACCATGGGGGTTGATGACCAAGGGCTGCTTGCTGGATGGTTCAGTGATCTTCAGGGTTTTCAGTTTCTCTACTTCCTGAATAAGCTCATTTTGAAGCTTTTCGGGAAGTCTGTAAGCTTTCTGGCGTATTGGCTCTGATTCTGTCTTGACAACATGAACTACACCAGATGCTTTGCCAGGGATGGTCATAAAAATGGGAAAATCTGCATAATAATTGAGCCAGGTCGTTATTTTGTTGTGGAGAAAGATCAGGGTTGATTTTAATGTCTGCTACGGTTTCGGATGTTTCTAGCCGTTTATATGCCAGATCCAGCTCAGGTTCAGACGTTGGTGGGAATACATACAGACCAGGGTTGGTATCAGGTCGCTCATGCCACTTTTTTAAAAGATTGGCATGGTAGATGGATTTACCTTCTCTTTTCTCGGTGTCTCGATTTTATAAGTGACAGGTCCAGTATGCTCCATAATGGTATAGGGTCCCTGCCACTTCATTAGGAGCTTATTCTCAGTGGAGGGGAGCAGCAATAGGATCCTATCCCCTGGCTGAAATACCTTTTCTTGCGCTTTAGCATCATAATGGGATTTCTGTCTGTCCTGAGCTACTAAACCCCTTTCATGTGCTTTCTGCACATCTGAGAGTAATCACTTTCGTAAACCAACCAAATAATCTAAACTATTTGTGTACTTCACCGTGATGTCCCCTTCCCAGGCTTCTTTGACAACGTCAAGTGGTCCCCGTGGATTCCACCCATACAGTAAAGTAAAGGGTGAAAATCCAGTGGACGTCTGAGGAACCTCCCGGTAAGCAAAAAGTAACAGGGGTAAGTAGTGGTCCCAGTATTTGCCTTCCTCATCCACAAACTTCCTGATGATTCTTTTTAAGGTTTGGTTGAATCTTTCAACTAAACCATCTGTTTGTGGATGATAAGGTGGTGTTCTTATGGCTGTGATTCCTAGAGATTTATAGAGCTCTATCAGGAGGGTTGCACTAAAATTTGTACCCGGATCCGTAAGGATTTCTTTTGGAAGACCCATCCTGCTACAGAATTCTAAAACCTTTTCAGCTATCTTTGGAGCGGTAGCTGTTCTTAGCAGGAAGGCCTCCAGATACCTGGTAGCATAATCACAGAGGACAAGGACAAACTTGTTCCCTTTGCTACTTTTTTTCTAGAGGGCCAATTAGATCCATTGCTAACCGCTCAAAAGGTTGGGTAACTAAAGGTAATGGTATCGGGGTACCCTTTCTTTCTTTCTTTGCCCAATCTGCTGATATGTAGCACAACTTCTACAATACTTAACCACATCATCCTGAATGCCAGGCCAATAAAACCGTTTTATAAAATGGCGTGAGAAAATCTAGAAATCTCATTGGCCAAGAGACATCAGCTGACTGTACATTAACTCTCTATATACACACAGTCATCCTGGTCCTAAACCACATCACACGATAAGCAAATCAGTACTCCTACAACCAGAACTATCTTCCATCAGTCTTCCTAGATCCAGAACTGATTTTCCATCACAAACATGGCTGTTACCTTTAAACTGTAAAAACCTTCAACTGAGCCCTAAAAATAAAACTACCTTAAATAAAAAATAAAACAAATTAATTAAATGTTTTTCCTTCATCATCACACTCTCCTTACACACATAAATTAAAAACAATAAGTATTGTTTATAGTTTTCATTACAACTGTTTCTTTGCTGACTGAAAAATCTCCCTTCTATTTTTACCATGCTCATCAGGGAAATCTCTTCTGCTTTCCCTGACAGTGAGATAATTGAGTCTGTGGCTTTAGAATAGGCCTTTGTGTGTGTATACAGTATGTTAGTAGAGGAACATTCTGCCAGTGGAACTGAGCAGAATTTTGAATCCCTGTATTCCATGATAAACATTTCATTTCTTAAATGTGGGGAAACACAGAGAAAAAAACAGAATGAAGAAAGTAAGCAATAATACTATATAAACAAAGGGAAACGGTGGTAAATGACTCACCCTGCTGTTTATCTTTTAGGACAGAGCGAGCAGTTCATGTTGCTGTCAGTGAGTGTGGCAGTTTTGAACCACACTCATGCTTGCAGCATCGGGGAACTGAAAAGCCTCTGTTATGGCTTCCTTTTAGTTTTGTATACAGAGTGAGGAGAATGAAATAAAGTAAGGGGACTATATGTCATACTTAGAATGAGGAAAACAGCATTTATGAATTGTGACTGGCAGGGGAATATGAAGCTTAAGTGGACAGAGAGGCACACACTGTATAACGCTACTTTAATCTAGCACCAATAGGTGGAAGGATTATTTTATGTTAAAAGCATACATTCACTTACATTTTTACTTAATTAAAAATGTGTTTCAAAATAAAAAAAAATGCTTCTAAAAATAAAGGGCCATTTTATAAGTGCAATAAGACACTCTGGGGTTGTGCATAGGTGATAACCACACCCTGGGATTGACCGCACCTGGCCTTCGGCCTCGTGCCTAACTACGCTCCTAGGAGTGTGGTTATCACACCATAATGCACATCCTGTCGTGTCTTATTGCTTACATAACAGTCTAGCAGCTGTATGGTCCCTCCCCGCATGCCTAGCGCATGGCAAATCATGAGCTAGAAACAGTAAGTCTTGTCTGTATTTAAGAGGGACTAATAACTGCTCTACTTGTTCTTGGGAAACAGGATGTGTGCATACCTTATACAGGATACTTTTTTTTTTTTTTGTACAACCTGGGGGTTGTGTCTTTATTCACCTGAGGGAAAAAAATGGATTAATAGTTAAATCATTCATTTGTCCTGTTTTAATGTCCTCTTTATTATATTGAGGCATTAAATCTTGAGCCCCAACATGTTTGTATTTCCATTCTTTCTGGGTCTTCTTTCTTTCCACCTTAGTCTTTCTGGAGCCCTGGGGTTCTTCAAAAAGGGAGTCCTCAAAGGCAAAGACAGGATCATCCTGTAGGTGTTTTATTTGGGCTCTAGTGACAACAGCCGATAATTGTCCATCACAAGACATTAGCAGGGTATTAAAAGTAGGGAAGTTCTGTCCAGTAATGAGGGGCACAGGTAAGGTTGGTACAAGTCCCAAAGTCATGGTACATGCTTGTCCATTCAGGCTAATTTAGGCTGTTGCAGTGGGATAATGATGAACATCCCCATGTATGCAAATAACACCTGTGGAGGTGGTGTGAGAAGAAATAGCAGTCAATAGATCAGCCCTTATTAAACTGTGGCGGCTTCCGGAATCCACTGAACCCTCCACAGGTCTCCCATTAACCAAGGTCTTAATGAAAAAGTTCCCCAAATTCATAGATGCCAAGTATACCGGTTTCTTTTTGGGACAATACCGGGCAATATGACCAAGTCCATTGCAGTAATAACATTCAATAGATGGGTCAGGACTTCTAGGCAAGGTATCCTGACCATCCCCCTTAAATTTACCAGTCCCGGACCCAGATGAAACAACAACAGGAGGTCTTACCGTAGGAGCTGCTACAGGAGTTGGAACCACCTTTTCTGTCCTGCGATAGCCTTTCTGTACAGGTGTTCTGGCTGATAAAAAGTCCTCAGCAAGGTTAATAGCAGTTCTAGGGACGTGGATATGTTGTTCAATCCACACTTCTTGGCAGGTACATTGCCGCTTTAAGATATGCCGGAAAGTCTTCATGCTGGCTTCTCCCACCCACCCGGGTGGTAAAACCCTCTGCTCCGCCCCATGACGCCAGATCTTCCTTACCGCTTGGAAGCTCAGGTTCCCTCCTTAGCGCTCTTGTGTCTCTAGGCCTGGATCCAAAAACCTTCGGTTTTACCGAAAATTGTCTTGAAGTTTACGCGACTTCAGTCTTCACTTTCCCTCGCGGCTGCGATGGACTCGAAATCCACTCCCGGCTTCCGTCAGTGCCCTTGCGGGCAGAAGATATCTCGAACCGACCTGCACGCCACGTGCGTCTACTGCTTTGGTCTTGTCCACGATCCGCAGGCTTGTGATCTGTGTAAGTCCTTTTTGTCATCGGTTCTCAAAGACTGCGCTGCCTGACTCCATCTGGGGCGACCAGAGAAACGGTTTCCGCCAGTGAAGTCGAAGTAGGCCCGTTGGGCGGTGTCCATGATGGCGGGCTCCGCGGAGTAGCTGGATCAGTTAATCGCCCTCGAGGAGGAGGCGGCCCAGGCCACAGCTTCACCATCTTCGATGTCGGCATTTATCATGCACTCCTTGGGTTCCTCCTACACTGCTTCCTTTTGGGAGCTTTGCCAGTCCCTCTCCACCAAGGGAGGGGGGCCTTTAGGGACTCACTTCTTTTGGTCGAAGAAGAAGAAGGACCCAAAAGGTAAGTCCCACCATCGCTGTTCGTGGGAGCGGGAGAGATTTCGCTCCCCGGACCATCCTCTTTCGACTTCGGTCGAAGTTGCGGCCAAGGCCGCTGGCTTCTCAGTGGCCCCGTCAGGCCAGCCGACCGAGAGATCTTCCTCGACCTGTTAGATGGGCTGTCGACTGGAGAGGCCAACAACCCTCCTTCACCGATTTCCCCCAGTGCCTACCGAGGACTTGCCTCGGCCTCCCAAGCTGAGGTCCCCGGTCAAGGACCCAGAACTGGAGGATGTGCGGGTCTCCCCCACCCCTGCTTCGACCCACTGTCGGCGACCCCAATGGTCTCGGTCCTCTTCCGTGTCAGGCAAGTCCCGCCGACATCGGCGGTCTCAGTCTCGACATCACGGGAAAGCGGCGTCGCCACTCATCCTCATCATCCTCCTCAGAAGAGAGACTCCGGCGCAAGTTGCGTTGGCGCTATGAGGATATGATGTGGCAGCAGCTCTTGCTGGCCGGCAACAAGCCGACTCTGTCACCTTCGCCGGCAACAAAGTGGCTGTCGTCCGAGCAGCCGTAGCGATCTCCTGCCCTCGGTTCCTTGGTCGAGGAGCCAACTACAGCGCCAGTTGCTCGGCCAAAACCGGCTGCTCCACCCATGTGGTGGGACCGCTGCCTCCTCAGCCGAAGACTGGGGCCCTGGCCAAGGATTCTCGGTCGGGACAGGGCTTGCCCCACAGGTTGTCGGTCACCCTCACCCCCAATCGGCCTCGGCAAGTGGAGGGTGGCTCAAGGTGGTCAGCAGCTGTTTGCAGACTCCTCCGAGTCCGAAGACTCCTCTCTGCATTCCAGACCTCTCTACCTGGAATCCTCCGGGGGGTCTGTTGGTGGATGAGAGCCTATCCTCGTTCCTCGCTATTCTTCGGCTCATCTCAGAATCTACTGGGATGCAGCTCGAATCCATGCAGAAATGGGCCAGATATCCCCTCACGGAGATTTTGGACCGAGGGGATTCCCCTACGGAGGCCTTTCCCGTGGCTGAGGCCATTGTTGGTCTGGCCTTGGAGTTATGGCAGCGGCATGCCTCCTGTCCTGCCCCTTCGGCCAGGATGGCCTGCAAGTACGCAGTCCTGACCAGTTCCCTCTCTGGTTTATCGGAGCACCCCTCGGCTGAAGGGCTGGTGACTGATAGCGTTTTCTGGCACTCCGGAAGTGCCAGGGACGTAGAGAAGCCCCACAGACAAGGAGTCCAAAAAGCTGGACTACTCCGGGCGCAAAGTTTATGCTGCCACCTCCCTAGGCCTTCGATAGGCTAGCTCGGCTCTACTGATGGTACACTTTTCACAAACCCGTTTGGGCTTCCTGGATGAGGTACTTCGTCATCTCCCGGCTGACCTTCAAACGACGGTCAAGCAGGTGTGGGATCAAGGAAGGGAGGTGGCCAAGCAACAGCTCCAGACTGCTCTGGACATCGGAGACTCTTGTGCCCGGTGAGTAGCAGCCGCAGTAGCCGTGCGCCGCAGAGCTTGGCTGCGGATCTCAACCTTCATGGCAGATACCCAGCACAAGCTGGCAGCTGTCCCCTTCTTCAGTGGATCGAGAAGTCCAGTGCCACCTTGGACTCGGTCACATCTGCCCAGAAGGACAAAGGCCACCAGCAACAGCATAAGCCCTTTTGCCCTTCCGCTCCTGTGGCATGACTGGCCCAGCAGCACCAGCAGCAGGGCCAGTACGCTCATGCTTGGCACCCCAGGGCCAAGCTTGCTGCTTTCTCCAACAGGAAGCCTGGAGGGAAGGGTCCAGGCGGCTCCTCGGCCAGCCCTTCCTCCAAGCCTGCCCAGTGACGGGTTGAGGGGGGTGCTGCCCCCAACCTCATCACTCCTCGCCTGGGTCCCCCCGTGGGGGGCAGGCTCTGCCATTTCCTTTCTGCCTGGTCTGCTATAATCACGGACCATTGGGTGTTGGAAGTGGTTGGCAGGGGTCTGCCTCTGGAATTCGAGGCAACCCCTCCCTTCCAAGCCAGCGCCCCTCGGGGGGGGGGCTACTGGTTCTGCAGCCTCTCTGTCGGCTCATCGAGCTGACATAGCTCTGCTCCTCCAAAAGGGAGTGGTCAGCAAACTGGCAGATCATCCTCCATGCCCACGGTTTGTGTCCAGGTACTTCCTGGTCCCAAAACTGACGGGGGGTCTGGCGCCCCATTCTCGACCTGCACGACCTGAACAAGTTCCTAAGGCCACGCACCTTCAGGATGGTCACTCTGGCCCTGATCATACCATCCCTGAAATTAGGTATGTGGTTTTGTTCTCTGGATCTCCAGGACGCGTTTTTTCACGTCCCAATCCGTCTGTCTCATCGGCAATTCCTCCGCTTCAGATTGGAGGGATCCCTTTACGAGTTCCAGGCCATGCCCTTCAGCCTCTCTCCAGCTCCCAGGGTCTTCACCAAATGCATGGCAGTGGTGACAGCATTCCTGCAGTGCTGAGGGGTCCGGGTGTACCCTTACCTGGATGACTGGCTGATAGCAGCCCCCTCCAGGTTAGAGGTGGAGAGGTCCAGAGATCTGGCCCTCCAGATCTGCTTCCAACTTGGCCTCCTGATCAACGAGGCCAAATCAGAACTCGTGCCATCGCAGGTGATTCAGTTCATCAGGGCAGAGCTCGACTCCCTTCGAGCCAGAGCGCGGCTCTCGGCGGACAAGGCCGAGGTCCTTTCCTCCTTTGCCCAGTCATTTCGGGTTGGGCAATTGTGCCCTGCCCAGGACTTCCTGCACCTTCTGGGTCTCGTGGCGGCCTGCACCAGTATGGTCCATTGGGCCCGCTGGCATATGCGCCCCCTGCAGTGGGGGCTGGCCTGCCAGTGGTCTTGGTGCTCCGGTCCTCTGGACCAGCCAGTAACCGTGACCAAGAAGATGTGGGACAGCCTACAGAGGTGGCTCATCCCAATTCATCTGCAGGAGGGTATCCAGTTTGTCCGCCCCGAGCCAACAGTCATCCTTTTGACCGACGCCTCCTTGATGGGTTGGGGTGCCCATCTGGGGGAGCTCAGGGCCCACAGCCTCTGGTCCCCTCAGGAGTCCTGATGCCATATCAACCTGCTGGAGCTTCGAGCAGTACGGTTAGCCCTCACCATCTTCGCTCCATTCGTACAGGGTCAAGTGGTTCAGGTCCAGACGGACAACACCACGACCATGTACTATCTCAACCGTCTGCGCGGGACGCACTCCTTGCCCCTGTGCAAGGAAGCTCTCCACATTTGGTCTTTTGTGATCAGCCTGGAGGTGGATCTCGTAGCCATCCATGTGGCAGAAGCCTCGAACAATCTGGCCGATGCCCTCAGCCGGATAGGCGTTGCATCTCACGAGTGGTGTCTCCTGCCAGAGGTAGTTCAAGACATGTTCTCCAATTGGGGCACCCCTCAAGTGGACCTGTTTACCTCCAGGGAGAACGCAAAGCTTAGGCTGTTTCATGACTGCCCCCCCCCAGCGGGGCTCGCTGCAGGGGGACGCCTTCTCGAGGCTGTGGATACCGGGCCTCTTCTGCGCCTTCCCTCCATTTCCCTTGATCCACAGGGTGCTTCTCAAGGTGAAGAGGGACAAGGCGCAGGTGATTCTGGTAGCCCCAGACTGGCCTCGCCAGTTCTGGTATCCAGATCTCCTCAGCCTCAGCTCCAGGTTTCCGAGGTGGCTTCCAGCCCATCCAGACCTGATCTCAGTCAGCGAGGGGAAGGTGTTCCATCTGGACCTTCAATCCCTGCACCTGATGGCCTGGTTCCTGAGCAGCTAGAGTTCCAGGCCTTGGTTCTTTCCGACGTAAGGAGTTGACCAGAAAATGTAATGATTTTAAATGGAAGAGATTCTCTGTTTGGTGTCAGGACAAGGGGTTGGACCCTTCGTGGTGCCCGTTGGCTAGCATTTTGGACTACCTGTGGTCCCTTTACTCAGCTAGGGCTTCAGTCGACGCTCCTTAAGGTGCACCTGGCAGTCATTTCTGCTTACTGGGTGCGGGCCGGCAAACGGTGGTGGAGGAGAAGGTGGTCTGGCGTTTTTTCAAAGGCTTAGATCACATATCCCCTCTGGTGCGAGAACCTCCACCTCCGTGGGATCTACTGCAGATATTAGCGAAGCTCATGGGCAGGCCATTCGAACCGATGCACAGGTGCGATATCTCCCACCTGTCGTGGAAGACCACCTTCTTGGTGGCTATCACGTCAGCCAGAAGGATGGGAGAGCTCCAGGCACTTTCCATAGAGTCTCCGTATCTGGTCTTCCACAGGGACGCAGTTGTACTTCGCCCCCACCCGAAATTCCTTCCGAAGGTGGTGTCGGAGTTTCACCTGAATCAGGTGTTGACTCTGCCAGTGTTCTACCCCAGTCACACCTTGGAGGCTGAATATAGGCTCCATACTCCGGACCCTAGAAGAGCGCTCGCTTATTATAAGTAGCGAATGGCTGAAGTTCGGGGAGAGGTTCGCCAGCTGTTTGTCACCTATGCTGACGCCGCACCTGGCAGACCTGCAGCCAAGCGGACGATAAGCAGGTGGGTCACCTCCTGCATAGATCTCTGCTATAGGTTGGTGGGCATGGAGCCACACAGAGGGATAAGAGCTCATTCAACCCATCATACCGCTGCTTCAGTTGCTGCTTCTAGAGTTGTCCCTATCCAGGAAATCTGCAGGGCTGCTACCTGGAAGTCAGCACACACCTTTATTTCCCATTACCACATTGACTTAGAGTCACGCCGGGATGCTGGTTTTGGGACCTTGGTTCTCCAGTCCTTATTCCCCAAGTAAGTATAAGGGGGTGCGCCTTGCCTCCCTCCTCCCGGAGAACTGCTAGGAGTCTGCCAAGAAGTGTGGATTGAACGACATATCCACATCCCTAGAAATACAGGTTACTCACCTGTAACAGGAGTTCTAGGAGTGGTATATGTTCATCCACACGACCCACCCGACCTCCCCGGCTTCGTCGTGCAACCTGGCTTCCAGCGGGCTAGAGCTGGCGTCATGGAGCTGAGCCGAGGGTTTTACCATCCACGTGGGTTGGAGGAGCCAGCTTGAAGACTTTCCGGCACATCTTAAAGCGGCAAGGTACGTGCCAATAAGTGTGGATAAACAACATATACCACTCCTAGAACTCCTGTTACAGGTGAGTAACCTGTATTTTTGGCATTTTCTGGATGGTGTTCTCTAATCCATAATTGTACTTCTGTGGGCATGATTTGCACAAACTGTTCCAATACAAACTGTTCAGTAATAGCCTTAACTGTCTTACCCTCCGGTTGGAGCCATTTCATACACAAGTCATTTAATCGTGTATAGGTTTCCCTAGGTGGCACATGAGCTATGTGTGTGAGGGGCCTAAATCTTTGTTGGTATGTTTCAATGTTTATATCATACCTTTTGAGTATCTCTTTCTTAACAGCTACATAGTCAGTAGATGTCTGGCTATCCATACTAGTATAGGCCAGCTGCGCCTTCCTAGTCAAATATGGTGCCAGTCTTACAACCCACTGAGCCGGGGGCCAGTTGCAGGCTTGTGCCACCCTCTCAAAGGTTGTCAAATAAGCTTCCACATCATCTGCTGGAATAATCTTTGTCAAGTTTATGTCCCTTGGATTATTTTGGGCAGCGACCTAATTTGCCCCTAGGACTTGTAGAGCACACATTGTGTCCGCCTATTTTTGGTCCTGTCTCCTCTCTTTCTCTTTCTCTTGTGGATCTCGTTCTCTCTGGTGTTCAAGATCCATTTGTTTGATTGCTAGCCATCTTAGGAGGTCTTTGAGGTCTTCAGGAGGTGTGGCACTTGGATCTACCTCAAGTTCCTCCATCCAGGGCTCTGGTTTGGCTTCTGTCGTCTCAATTGGAGTATCCGATCTTATCTTGGGCCATGTAGTTGGAGGTAATCCAGCAAGGAGTGGTTCACCGCTAATAGCTACTTTTGGTCCTGGTCAAAACCCCTGAGACAGTAGTTCTCTTCTAGCTTGTGAGCCATGTACCTACTGAACTTCCCTTATGATCTGGATACTTAAGTGCAGTATCATATGCTGATGTCCACTTGGCACCTGTGGAACATCAACCTGCCCCACTCCTGGTACCAATATGTCATGGGTAGGTAAAATCAGATCACAGGAGTCAGTAATAAAGGTACAAATCAGGTAATATTTTTATTAAAACAAACAAAAACATAACTAAAATAAGTACTGGAGAAAAAGAACTTACCTTCAGGCTTACATTAGCGTACTTCGAACTGTAAACAAAAAGAATAAATCAACAAGAAATAAAATAACAGAAATGCACAACTTTACTGCCAAAAGGCTAGGCAGAAAAAATGCTCTGTGCTCTCCTTCAGACCAGAGATCAGTTTGGGAGATCCACACAGGACCTCTCCCTAACTACATCTGCCAGAACATTGCAAAACAGTTTCTTTTAAATGATGTAGTTCCTCCCTTGACTAGTAACTCCACCCCCTTATTAAACAAAAATATAACAAATCCCCTGTATAAAACATTTTCTAAAAAAGTGAATATGTGGTTTACATAATACAGGATAAATATACTAGTCATTTATTTATTTATTTATTTATTGAAATAGTTTCATCAGGAAAGGCACACTGAGCAACAAGATGCTCATCTCCCGGTGCGACCTGGGGGAGGGGGTACAAGGGGGTTGGATAACACGCAGGTTATCAACTGAGCAAATAACAGAAGCAAGTAGCAGCATATGGATATAATTGCATTAAATGACAAGCAACAACACATGGAGTACATTGGGATATTGTATGGAGCATAGAACAATTACTTGACATATAGCAGCAATACAAGGGAAAATTTAGCACACAGTAATATGCAGGTATAAGCAACAGGAGACATAGAACTCATGATGGTGCAGGACAAAAAGGCACAGGACAAAAGTGCATAGGTTGGGGCTATATGTCAGAATTTACAGTATAGAAAAGCTAAGGCCGCTAGTCGGGCAGTGGGGAGGGGAGCAATTGGCACATGGCCGAGTCAGGTACAGTAGCAATTAGTGGCGAGGAAGTTAGCTACTAGTCATAGTGAAGCGTAATCAAGCAAGGGACATTTTTAAGCTCATACTTTTATGATTATACAAAAATGGGCTATATTAAAGCCAAACTCCACCCCCTTTTGACATTGATGGACATCCATCACCCAGATAAAAGGAGCAGCCAGGGTGCCGCTGATTCCCTATAGGAGACTACACCTAACAAAGAGAGCAACACTGATTGGAATAGGGAGCTTTGCACAGCAACCTGCGAGGAGCTCAACTTGTCACCACAATACAGCATTAAGTAACTCCTCTCTGTCTTTTTATTTTTTTATTTTATTTAGCTATTGCTACTGTCTGCCCATGTATTCATAGCAGAAATATTAGTTTAGCGTTATATTTCATGATGTAGAGAACCTTTCATTTTTACAGGCACTTTACTAAAGCACTAACCCTTTTTGTCTGTGCACAGGTGTTTTGCTTGTCATTTTTAAAATACAAATGCCACTAGGATTCATTATGGGGGCAGAGCCAAGAGAAACCAGTTAGTTCAGCAACAAACGTACAAGGAAAGACAAACAACTTGAGTGTAACAATAAGGGAAGCTACAGTGGGTGGCCATTCCACCGTAGCAACAACACATACTATAGACAAGGAATTCGAAATTAGCAGAAATACACAGCAAGTGAGAAATAATAGATGCTGTTGCGCAACAGACTTAATAAGTAGCAAAACAGGAAAGACACAATGACCATGTTGAAACCCTAAAGTGGTGGCACATTTTTTTGGGGGGGAGCTCCTTCTATCACACTCTGCCTGTATTTCTGCTGGGAGAGGTATCTCCATGGCATCCAATCCCATTTTCAAGAAGTTCTTTAAAGGTCTGTGCCACTTGCACCCACCTATTAGGGAACCAGTTCCAGTATGGTACCTGAACATATGCATTGCTTAGCTCATGAAACCTCATTTTGAGCCTATGTCCTCTGCACATTTAAACTATGTTACCTGGAAAACTATATTTCTGGTTGCAGTTACTTCAGCTAGAAGAATCAGTGAATTACAAGCCTTGTGTGTTGAGAAGGACTAGCTTTCCTTCCCTAACGACAAAACGGTGCTCAGAACAAATAGGAAATCCCTCCCCAAGGTGGTTTCTGATTTTCATTTAAACCTATCCATTACATTGCCAGTTTTCTTCACTGAACATACTAGTTCAGGTGAGCACAGACTGCATAGTCTGGAGGTCAAAAGGGCATTAAACTACTATATGACCCACACCAGGGATCATAGACATGACATGCAACAGCTATTCCTTACCTATGAGGATGTAGGTAAAGGCACCCTAACTTCTAAGAGGTCAATCTCTCGCTGGATAGTCCAGTGCATTCAGTTTTGCTGTTCGAAAGTTGGCAAGGAACCCACAGCAGGGTTGAGGGCTCATTCAACTAGGGGCACAGCTGCTACTGTAGCAGCGTCCAGAGATATTCCATTAGTGGAAATTTGTAAAGCAGCTACCTAGAGGACAGTACACACATTTACTAAACACTACAATTTGGACATACAGTCCAGAAGTGATGCCATATTTGGCACAGCAGTCCTGCAGAGCCTGTTTCCTAAGTAGGTTTTCTGCCCACCTCCAAAGGTACTGCTTTGAAATCTGCAGAGAGTTAGGAATATAGAAGAATATCTGGGGTAGAAGAAAACATTACTTACCTTAGTAATCTTGTTTCTTTCAAGGTATTCTTCTATATTCATAACTCTCCCACCCTGCCTCCCCTTCCAAAACCAGAGCCTCTGCACTCCTGATTGAGTTTTAACATCTTTATAGGTGACATTGCAGAGGGTCTGGAGGGAAAGGTATGCCTCTTTGCAGATGACACAAAGATCTGTAACAGAGTTGATACACGGGGGGGGTAGAAAGGATGAGAAGGGACTTGGCAAGGTTGGAGGAATGGTCAGACATATGGCAACTTAGATTCAGTGCAAAGAAATGCAAAGTAATGCATCTGGGAAACAGAAACCCAGGAGAAGAATACACAATAGCAGGGGAGGTACTAACAACAACAGAAATGGAAAGGGACCTGGGGGTAGTCATATCAGATGATCTAAAGGTTGGTAAGCAATGTGAGAAGTCAGTAAGGAGAGCTGGGGGATACTGGGATGCATGGGGGGGGGGCATCACAAGTAGAAAAAGGGAAGTGGTTATCCCTCTTTACAGCCAGTTGGTGAGACCCCATCTGGAGTAGTGTGTGCAGTTTTGGAGACCTCATCTACGCAAGGACATAGACAGGATGGAAGCAGTCCAGAGGAGGGCAACTAAAATGGTGCAGGGTCTGCATCAGAAACCATATGAAGAGAGACTGAGAGAGCTTAATATGTATACCCTTGATGAAAGGAGGGACAGGGTGACATGATAGAAACGTTCAAGTACCTCAGTGGAATCAACAAAGTCCAGGAAGGTAGCATCTTTCAGAAAAAGAGATGTGTAAGAACAAGGGGGCACAATTTAAAGATAGAGGGGGGACGGCTCGGGTAATGTGAGGAAATTTCTTTCACGGAGAGAGTGGTGGATGCATGGAACCGCCTTCCTGGGGAGGTTGTTGGATCTAAAACAGTGGGGGAATTCAAACATGCATGGGACAGACATAAGGCAGTTGTAGTGGGGGGGGTGGCAAGAAGTAGGCTGTTGGTTAACTAGAATCTGCAGCTTATCCAGTAGGTAGGGAAATGGGCAGACTGGGTGGGCCAAGTGGTCCTTATCTGCCGTCAAAGTCTATGTTTCTATGTTTTCTAATGGAAAGTCCCAAACACTGGCATATACATTTTTTAACCCTAGTGGGAAATATTTTATTCCGTTCTTTTTCCAGGTGATTCTGGTATTCAGGGGGGTTTAGGATTATAATAATATTAAGGATGTTTCATACTGTCATGGGCAGTTTAGTTGTGTTACATTAGACAAGTATATTAGATAGTCTTAGTATAGGTTGCCTTGTAGGCTCCTTAGAAATCTGATACATTGATGGAACATTGCAGCTGATAAGGGCAGCAGTTTGAATATGTGTCAGGAGCTAATGGTAGTTCCAGGGTTTTAAATAATTGATTAGCAGTTTTTTCTTGGGACAATGCTAAGTGAACAGAAAGTATTTATACAGGTTTTCTAGAAGTGTTATGTTTGTTAAACACAGTGAGGTAAGTGCTATGCATTTTCAAAATATTTTAGCACTTTTAAGAGCAAAACGCTAATCAATTTTTGGAGTTAAATAAAACCCTGTAGTCCTATCATTTGCATATAGTTCCGTTTTCTCTGGGCAGCTCTGCTTAGGAGGCTGACTGCAGAGAGTTATGAATATAGAAGAATACCTTGGAAGAAACAAAATTACTAAGGTGAGTAATTTTTTTATCCTTTCTTTCAGCAGTGATTCCATTAACTTTCCCACGACCACTGTTAGGCTGACTGATCTATAATTGCCAGCCTCCTCCCTGCTATCACTTTGTGTAGTGGGACTACATCTGCTCTTCTTCTGTCCTCCAGAACCACTCCCATTTCCAGTGAACTGTTACACAGAACTTGTAAGAAGTGCAGCCAGTATTTCCCTGCACTCCCTCAGTACCCTTGGATGCACCCCATCTGGCCCCATTGCTTTGTCCACCTTCAGATTAGCAAGTCCCTTCAGGACTCTTGCCCCCAAAAATGGACTAGTGCCCACCTTCCTCTCTCCAAAGCTTTTGTTACTTTTTTGTGGCCCCGCCCCTTCTCGTTCCTCAGTGAACACTGAACAAAAGTATTTGTTCAGGATGTCTGCCTTTTCCTGGTCCACCTTTGCACAGTCCTCCCCTTCCCTTTTTAATCTTACAATCTCAGCCCTAGTTGTCTTCTTTTCACTTACATACATAAACGAGCATTTGTCAATGGCAGATGTTCGCCACTGGTATAGAAGCCCAGGGGTAGTAGATGCGTTGTGGTGCACTGTGTGAGTTATGTATTGCCAGAGTTAGGAGGCTGCGTTTGTAAATTTGAACACAGGCTCATAACTTCATGTTGTAATATTTTTGTCCCAAATTGTCAATATTGCCTTCTTATAACCCCACCTCCCGAAGAAGTGCAGAAAACATTTTCAGCTCTTTGCTGAAAGGTGATTTCCCACAGAGACTGTGAAATCACCTCTTGGGATGCAAAAACACATTTTGGCCAGGAGTTGAAAAATGACAGCTATCACATTCATAAGGTGCTGTAAAGAAATGACTGTGTTGAAAATTTGAGGTAAAAAAAATTGAAAATTACCACACTTACAAGTGTACATTTGCAAAAATAAGTGTAGTCTCATAACACTTTTTTTTTTTTCACCAAATTTTCAACATAACCTTCTTATGACAGAAAATTTTGAACTCCTGCCTGAAAGGTGATTTTGTGCAGGGACCACAAAATCACCTTTCAGTATGTAAAAAAAAAAAAACATTTTGGCCAGGATTTGAAAAAATACAGCTGTCACATTCATGAAATGTTGTAAAGAAATGGCTATGTTGTAAATCTGGGATAAAATATTGTTTTCTCTCTCTCGCGCTCTCTCTCTAATTCTCTTCCCCCCCTTCCCTCCTGACCCTATCTCCCTCTTTATAGTCCTCTTCACCTGGCACCCTTGTCCACTTTCTCTTCACCTCTATCGATTTCTTGTCCCCCCTCCTTCCTGGCCTTCCCTACTTCCCTTCCCTTGTGCCCCCAAGCTCTGCTGTTACATTGCTTCCTCAACCTGTCCTCCTCCCCTCCACTTTCCCTACCCTCTCCCTTTAGTACATTCTTTTCTCTCCCCACGTTTTCTTTTTGACAATGCCGTTTCCTGGCAGCTGAAGTCTGAGCTCTCCTGTTCTGTTCTTTCATCCTACCTAATTTTGTTCCTTTGTATGCTATTTGCCGTTCTCCTTCTCAGTTTTACTCTTGTACCAATTGTTAATAAGCTAGTATATTCTTGTTCCATATTTTTATCCTTTGACGTGGAACGTTTGCAAACGAGCCCTTGGCTCAAAGGTAACTGTAATTCCAAGAAATAAGTAAATAAATAAAATATTAAAAATTACCTAAGTTGCATGTTCAAGGTTTATCCTACATTTTTCAGTTTTTAGACACTCATGGGGTTTGCTCTTTTGTCCATCTCCAATCCACATACCAGTTAACCATTAGGGAACATTTCCAATAACTGCAAATTTGCACTTTCCTGTTACATAACGCCCTCAGAGGAGCCGCCTTCCTGAGCAAACAAAAATGGAAAAGGACCTGGGGGTAATAATATCAGATGACCTAAACGCAGGCAAGCAATGTGAGATGGCAGTAAGGATGGCTGGGGGGATACTGGGATGTATAGGGAGAGGCATCGGCAGTAGAAAACAGGAAGCTGTTATCCCTCTGTACAGACAGTTGGTGAGACCCAATCTGGAGTACTGCATGCAGTTCTGGAGACCCCATCTCCGCAAGGACATAGGATGGAGGCAGTCTAGAGGAGGGCAACTAAAATGGTGCAGGATCTGCAACAGAAGCCATACGAAGAGAGACTAAAGGAGCTTGCCATGTATACCCTTGAGGAAAGGAGAGCAGGGGAGGGAGGACATGATAGATACTTGCAAGTACCTCAAGGGAATCAACAAAGTCCAAGAGGGTAGCATCTTTCAGAAAAAGAGATGTGCAAGGACAAGGGACACAATTTGAAGATAGAGGGGGACAGCTCAGGGGAAATGTGAGGAAGTATTTTTTCACAGAGTGGGTGGTAGATGCATGGAATAGCCTTCCTGAGGAGGTCGTGGGGTCAGAAACAGTGGATGGATGGACCGCTTGACCCACCCAGTCTACCCAGTTCCCTACCTGTTGGGTAAGCTGCATATCCTAGTTAACCAACAGCCTACTTCTTCCTACCACCCACCAGAATTGCCTTATGTCTGTCCCATGTATTATTGAATTCCCCCACTGTTTTTGATCCCGCGACCGCCTCAGGAAGGCCATTCCATGCGTCCACCAACCTCTCCATGAAAAAATACTTCCTCACGTTGCCCCTGAGCCATCCCCCCTCTGTCTTTAAATTGTGCCCCCTTGTTCTTGCACATCTCTTTGTCTGAAAGATACTACCCTCTTGGATTGATTCCCTTGAGGTACTTGAAAGTGTCTATCATGGGCCGGCCCGGTGATGCTGAGGGTTGAGGCACTGGACGCCACACCTCGCGTCGTGTCAGCGACCCGGGTTCGGGAACAAGCCCGGGTGCTGGGGGTCGGCGGGGAGGGAGTAGGATTGAGAATCCGGAGAACAGCTCTCCTCTCCCTGGGGTGGGATCTGGAGGCATCCCGGTACGGTAGTGGCCTCTTGTGGTGACCGAAGGTACCACCGACGCTGGGAGCATGTTGGGGATGCGCGCGATGGACGTCCACGTTTGGCATGTTGACGTCATTGCACGATCGTGCGTAGGGATAGAAAAAAGGAAAAAATACCTCGACGGGCTGTATGATGGCAGGCTGTGTGGTGCCGCCTGACTCCTTCCCTGGATGCTCCTTGGATCGGGACCCCCCCCGATCCTGCGGTGGTGGCTCTGGTGTGTGCCCGCCATGGTAAAAGATCGGCCAGTGTAGGTACCCCAAAGGCAGAGCTAGTTTGTGAGCACGGGCTGTGTGGCTAGACTGATTTGGGGAAGAACCATTGGTAACACTTCCCCAGCCATAGAGGAATGAGAAAATATATGTAAAAAAAAAAAAGAAAGTGTCTATCATGTCCCCCCCCTTCCTCCTTTCCTCGAGAGTATACATATTAAGCTGTGTAAGTCTCTCTTCGTATGGCTTCTGGTGTAGACCCTGCACCATTTTAGTTGCCCTCCTCTGGGCTGCCTCCGTCCTGTCTATGTCCTTGTGGAGATGGGGTCTCCAGAACTGCACACAGTACTCCAGATGGGGTCTCACCAACTGTCTGTACAGAGGGATAACAACTTCCTGTTTTCTGCTGGTGATGCCTCTCCCTATGCATCCCAGTATCCCTCCAGCCCTCCTTACTGCCTTCTCACATTGCTTGCTTACCTTTAGGTCATCTGATATGACTACCCCCAAGTCCCTTTCAGTATTTGTTGTTGTTAGTACCTCCCCCTGATTACGTGCTCTTCCCCTGGGTTTTTGTTTCCCAGCTGCATTATTTTGCACTTCTTTGCATTGAATCTAAGCTGCCCTACTTTTGACAGTTCCTTCACCCTTGCCAAGTCCCTTCTCATCCTTTTCACCCCCCCCCCGTATCAACCCTGTTGCAGATCTTTTTGTCATCTGCAAACAGGCATACTTTTCCTTTCAGTCCCGCTGCAGTGTCACTAAAGACACTAAAAAGGACCGGCCCCAGTACCGAACCCTGCGGTACCCCGCTAGTAACCCCTCTTTCTTTGCCGTGGACTCGGTTTACTATTACCCTCTGTGTCCTGTTGTCCAGCCATTTTTTTACCCAGGCTACCACCCTGGGACCCACTCCCAGGCTTGCTAACTTGTTTATTAATCTTTTGTGTGGGACTGTGTCAAATGCCTATCCACGCTTCTATCTCTGCTCCCTCTTTTTTATATAATTACTGTATTATGGCATTACTGTTCTTAGTATTGCTCATTGTCCTCCCTTCCCTAGGACACATCTGGAAATGAGTTGTTGCCAGCTCATTATGTTTTTACTGGTGAAACCTTTGACATACATAAATAAATAAAATAAAAGTGTTCTGTGTTCGGGGAGAAAAATTTGCTTTTGGTGAATCCAGAAATGTTCAAGTTCTGTGGGGACATGCTCTGTCTTGGCTCCCAGAAGAGGAATGAACAAAAGAGTCATTTCCTGATCCCTTACTCAGGCACCCAAATGGACTCCTTTGTACCTTTTTCAACTGCAGCCCCCAGTGGGGCACATGTTTCTTTGTTTAAACATCTTGTGATGGAATAAAACCTACTACTTGACAGTAGCTAAAGGAAAGGACATTCATATTTGCTTTGTGTTGTACTGGTGCCCGTATTATGATTGTATAGGTCCCCAGTACTGTGGCCGTCCCCAGTTCCTAGATTAAAAATAAATGTGTGCCTCCACCGCCCTGAGCAAAAGGTACAAACCATTCAATTGGGATGGTGTGTTGCAAGTGTAAAACATCCAGTTCCTGAAACTGTGCTCTGATGTATTGAACCTTCTCCTTCTTTGTTGGGTCACATGGCTCCAGTCTGGAAATGTTGGGATTTTATTGGAGTATTTGCTTGTTTGCTGCTATTCACATGAATAAACTTATTTGCATAGCATAAAAGTCGGCTTAAGACTGTTTATCAGTGAGACGAGTGCCCGGTCTTTTTGCCTTTGTACTAGCTTTGTCATTGACTCTGAGCACTGTGGTACTTATGCAGTCTGTTTTGTTAGCTTTTGTAATCTCAGTCAGGAATTCCAACAGCAACTGACCCTTGACGCGGTTGAATTCCCGCTGCAACGCCGGCGACGGGTTCGAGAGCGGACTCGGGTTGCCGAGGGCCGCTTGGGGAGTAGGGATTCGAGCGTCCATGACAGCCTCTTCTCCGGGAGGTGTGGATATGGCGGGTGCATGGGACCCCTGGCGGAGGCCAGGAGTTCCCACAGACCGCCTTGTCAGTCCATTGGGCGGGCGGATGGTGACATCGCCAGCGCGACCCGAACCGGAAATGGAGCGGAGCCTGCCCGCCACCGAGAGTGAAGTCCGCCACACGGCCTCGATGTGCTCCCCAGGCCGGGCCCCCGACCTAGTCCCAGTGCCTGTGGCATATATGGGGGGTATGCCGCAGGCCCCACTGTGGGGGGAAAGCCACGGGGTATCGGGGGACAGCGGCCGATCTGGGGGGCAGAGGCAGGCGGCCCGTGACCGGGCTGAAAAAATACGGCGGCAAGGCAGCTCGGGAGTAAAAAAAAGGAATTCCAACAGATTGGTGGTGAAGGTCATTGGGTCCAATTCCTTCGTGCACACAGGAATCCCTATCACCTGCAGATGTGCTGCTCTTGCACTAATTTCGAAATGCTCAGCGAGTTTCATATGTTCTGTTTCACCAATCTCGAAGTGACAGCCAACTATCTGTTTGCCATGTCTGAAGTTGCTTTAAAATCGGTGAAGATAGAATTAGCCATAGCGTCAGCAGTGGTAATTTGGTTGTTGAAGGCTTCAGCATTTTTATCTCGGTTTCTGATGGTGTTCAAGACATGTTTGAGTGAAAGCTCTTCTTCACTGGCATTGTCTCTTGGCCATCCCGGCTAGGTGCTGCTACCTGCAGCCTGTTGCAGCTTTCGGTTCCCGCCATCTCCAGTCGTCTTCCATATCTGTCTTCCCATCTTCAAACCCTGTGAAATGTATGTAAAATATAGAGATGGACTCTCAGATAAGGTTTGAATATTTTGACAGAAATCATTCCAATATTGTAAAATACACTTTTAAGGTGAAGTCACGACAGAACCTGTATGAAGCATGCATGTCTGTCTCTGTTAGCTGCAAGCTTTCTTCATTAGTACCTGAGGAAGCTTTAATTTTCTTTTCTGACAGTCAGATACTACCTCATACACTCACAGATAAGTTGAGTTTTTAGTGCTAAACATAGGCATTGAAGAAAAGGGGCTTGACGTATACTGTACGTGAGACTGATTAATACACAGGTTTCTGTTGCTTTCTGAGAGCTGTCTAGAACTGGTAAAGGGAATAAATGGGGCACAACGGTGGGAGGAGAGTATTTAATTGAGACAGACATCATTTTTGCTCTGGTGGCAGGAGTTGTACACAATGGTTATGTTGCTGTGGCTGAGAGAAACATTTGCAGATGCTGGTGAGTGATGATTCAGGCAGCTTTGATGACTGTTGCAGTGCTGGAATGCTGCTTTTGGAAGTGTCTGCTATAAATATTGCATTGCCAGTGACTACTGCTATTAGGTTAGGGTCAGTGTGAATGACACTCCATGCAGTGCAGTGCCAGTATTTTTATTGTAGTCTTTGGTAACCAGGTAAGGCCCACTAAGCACAAGTGCCTGTTTTCAGGGGTGACCTGGGAGCACTGGGCGGTTAAGTGACTTACTCAGAGTCACACAGTATGCAAGTGGAGGTTGTGAGAATCAAACTCAGGTCTGGTCTGCTTTTTTTTTTTTTTTTATTTAGTTGTTTAACCAGGTATAGCACACTAAGCTGAAAGCTTTTTTACAGGAGCGACCTGGGAGCACAAGGAGGTTAAGTGACTTGCTCAGGGTCACACAGTATGCAAGTGGAAGCTGTGGGATTCAAACCCAGGTCTGGTCTGCTGGATGTCACCAAATTTGCAGCTCAGAGCCTTAGATCACTGTGCTATACTGCCTCCTTCATGCTGGATGTATCAAGCTTGTTCACACCTCATTCCTTTAACCTCTAGGTTATCCTGCCAGCCCAGAAGACCAGTAAATGTTGCTTTGAGAGGGGGAAGGGGCTGCAGTCAATGAAGGATTCAATGCTAATAGATAGTGTGTTAAAGAGCTGCTGACGCCAGAAGTGCTACATTGCAGAATCTGAATAAGCATACCCCCAATAAATGTCATACCAAAACTAGATTTCTGTGTTACTTCATTTTAAACTATATCTTTTCAATCTCAGTCTCTGTGGCTGTAACCGTTAGCTCCCTAGCCCATGTCTCTTTTCTGCTGCACCGCCTTGAACCTCCCTTCACTCCTGGATGTATCTCCTAAACTTTGATGTCAATTTACTGTTGTTGTCTACTTTCCTTACTAATGGGAGTTGAAACTCGATGTCATAAGAGCCTGTCTGTGAATCCTGTATACTGTCTCTATTCTACACTTGTGTATCTAATGTAACTATTGTAAATAATGCTTGAGCCTGTATTGTGAATCCTTACTTTACCCCTGTATACTGTCGCTAATGTCTATTTGTGCAACATATGTAACTACTGTAAAAAAAAAAAAAAAAAACTGTTTCTATATGTCTCTTTCTGTAACTAATTCCGGGTCGCTCCTGAAAAAGGGACATCTGGTCTCAGTGGGCATACCCGGTTACCAAAATCTAAATAAATAAATAATTTAAAAAAGTTATGAGCCATTTTGTAACCTTAATTTCACTACCTGTACAAAAAAAAGCCTGTTTCCATGAAGAGCTGCTGCTGATGTCATCTAGGGACCTCGCAGTCTATTAGTATTCCCTGTCAGCAAGCTTATAGGACCTGTCTCTCCAAAGTTGTAAAGATCATGTGCAATAATTTTCACATGTAAAACAGGCAGCACTATTAAAAAAACATTGCTATAAAAACTATATGAGTTTCAGGTTTTGTAACAGAGTTAATTCTGCAGTAGAACCATGCTCTGGAGTGGTTTAATGTGCTTGTAACATGGCAAGTGTAGAAACAGGGAGTTATGCTTTATAAGAGATTGTAATATGACATCCTGTATTAGCAAGTACAATAAAACACGGATACAGACACACATAGAATGGAATCATCTCCGTTTTTCTGCTGTGTTTGCTGTTTGGGATTTGGCTACTGTGCATTATGGGAATGCATATATTTAACTGCGTTTGTATATTGTGGGTGCAATGGTGAATAGTCATTCAATTACTGATTACATGCAGATGTGATCAGCATTTCAGAATATGTGTTCATTTTGGCTGACTTACTTTTGTGAACTGTGAAGTCATCTCCGTGTTTCTGCTGTGTTTTCTATTTGAGATTTGGTTCCTGTGCATTATGGGAAATGCATATATTAAAGTGCACAGGAGAATTCAGCACTGGTAGTTGTTCCTGCAATTCCCTTGGCGCTCCAACAGATGGCTATGAAACAATGCTAGCAGCACAGCACTGTTTTATAGCCGTATTTAGATCAATTTCCAAATGTACTGAATTGAGCCATTCTGGGGGGGGGGACTTTCATAGACCAAGTTAAAAAAAAAAAAAAGAAGAGCCCACATAGTTTACTGACTGGTGCTGCCTTTTTTTCTTGTAAAAACCATTGCACATGATCTTTACAGTTTTTTTTTTTACTTTCTTTCTTTATCCCTCCTTACTACCTCCGGAGCCCCCTCCTTCCGTCCGCTCATGTCTCCCCTCGCCTACCTTGGGGATCTGCCCCTAGAGTGCCCATCTTCCTCTCCTTGCACAGTGGGGTCTGTCCTGCAGGTGGTCGGGTGGACTTAGGCGGCCTTCATCTGGAGCTTGCGGAGGGGTTTTCGTTTTCTCCCTTCGTCCCTACCCCTAGGGCGTCGAGCACTTGGGACGTCGTCCCGAGAGATGGCGTGCTGGCGCGCAGAGCCCTCATCGTCGTGGCGTCCCCCTCCCGACTCCGTTAGGCGGAGCCATCTCCATCCCCTCTGTGTCGGTGCTTCCACCGGCTATGAGAGTGATGTAAAACGCGGGCGTTCATAGTTCCACCCTGAGGAGAGGCATCCGTTGGGACGCTCAATCCTCCTCTCCCCTGCCGACCCCGGCCACGAGTTCGTTCCCGAACCCGGGTCGGCGGCGTAGAGCGAGGTGTGGCATCCAGTGCCTCAACCCTCAGCACCACCGGGCCGGCTGATCTTTACAGTTTTGAAGAAACAGGTCCTATAAATTTGCTGACAGAGAATACCATACTATGAGGTCCCTAGATGACATAATCAGCAGCCCGTCACTGAAACAGGCTTTTTTTTTATGAACAGGTTGTGAAATCAGGGTTACAAAATGGCTAATAACTTTAAAATGAAGTAACACAAAAATCTAGTATTTGGTATGGGATTTACTAGAGGTATGCTTATTCTAATTCTGCAGTGTAGAACTTTTGGCCAGATTGTGTCAGTTGCTCTTTAAATGCTGAAGAAAATGGTGATGCAGGCACTGTAGCAGAGAATCAAGGTGCTGCAGTGATAAAATAACTGTTATTACTTGTAAGTGTCCCTATAGTATTTACCCGGGGGTCAACTATACAAGGTACAAGTATATCTGTAAATCCACTAAAATCCACAAGAAAATGGGGGGGGGGTCAATTTATATGCAATGTCGACATATATGCTACTATACAGGTACTTGTTTTGTCATTTTTTCCATCTTGTGATAAGATATATATCAAATCTTGTCACTTTGTCCAGGATATTGACAAGGGAGCTCTTCACTGTTAGTTGTTCTCACAACTTGCGTGGCTAACGTTGAACACACTCTGTGCTCTTTGAGTGTAACTCTATACTTCAATTTTTTACAGTGCAGAAAGACATACAGTGAAAAACGGTTAAAAAACATAACCTAACATAAAACAGTATAAACAGTGTAATCGGGGCCGATCTAAGACCAGAAGTGCCTTTTGCTTATTTAAAGATACGTCTTTATAAGTTGATTGATTATAAGCACATAAAGATTTTCATCTTAGGTTAAATCATACAGACAGCGGGAAGTGGGCACTTAATGCATACAGTCATTCATTCTGACAATTCTAGGAGGACTTGTAGTCTTTCCCAGCGATTACTAAAAGATTTGAACCTGTGTTTTATACTTGCTCGCATTTTTCCCTTTCTTAGGGCTTCTAAAGTCAATTAGACAGATAACTTCTCCCGAAGCACCTATTTTGTTGCCTGTGTTTAGATTTACGAACAGTAACTTAGAACACCAAGGTGATAATTTCATCAAGTGACTCTGGGGGCTGGCACCCGTGAATAATAGTGTGAACTGTGAATAACAGTGTATCTCGCTTCATTGAAATCCATGATGCCGCTCTTGGGGACACAGAGCCCTGTGCCCTTTAGGCATCGGGATGCAAGCTCCATCTGTGTATTGTATCTCTGGGACACACTGTTGGTACATTGGGATGCATTGTTCACTGCCACCCCCCCCCAGTACTGTAGAGGATTCAGGATCCCCTATTTTTTCAGGTTGGCAGATCCCAGATCCCCAGACGTTCCAGCCTACTGAGAGCCCTGAGTGAGTAAACCACGCAAAATAACAGTTTTCAGTATGGTCCTGCAACGTGATGCACTCTAGGTGGCCTCACTTGTAGCTGCCTGAAATAACAACATGTTACCTCTCTCTAGTTCTTCACAGAACATTGTGGGTCCCACACAGATGTTTTCAGGTATTCCTATTAGAGGCTCTCATGAGACCCGAGTTCCATCATGACCTTGGGGTACTCCACCTAGGGCTGGCATTAATCCAGTATGGTTGCACAGATCTGGTCTGTTCGTCCAGTGGCTGAACTGCAGCTTGCAGTGTGCAGACCCCGGGTTTGCTTCCTTAGCCCCAGCCTGCTGCTTCGGCACAACGAGTGGGTGGCACACGTTCCACTGGATACTCCTCCAAAGAGAAGTCTGCATGAGTGGTGTCTGCATTCAGTTTGCTCCAGTGTGTTTTTTTTTTTTTTTTTTTGTAAAAGGAAGAGAAACTAAGTTCCATGGGTGGGGTTGGAGGGGGGCGGTCTTGATGGTTCTAGAACAGAGGAAACTCTCATTTATAGATTTTGGTGGTTAGCTGTCATCTCTGGTAATGAAATTCTCTTATGGTATTCAGTGGCAAAAGGTGAGAGAAAAGCAAGGACTCTCATATAGTTTTGTTCAAAATTTAATGGCTGGACATGGCACTTTCCTCCTTGTTATCACATGTTACGATATAGCACAGTGACATAGGCAGTAAACCCTCTGAACCTGATGGACCAGATGGTCTTTTTTTATGTTGTCTTGCGCCGTGCACAAATAACATCTTCTGGTAGTAGGAGAAATGCAGAGGTGTGTCTGTGTTGGCGAATGCAGGGCACGCTTTACTAGGTGTGTCCCTCATTCCGCAATGAGCCAGCATGCTAGCACTGACACAAGTATATGCAATATGCCACCAACTTGAAACAAACATGTCGCTGCAATTCGAGACAAGCTTGTGATGCAGCAGTACAGATGACATGCCTCCTGTGTGTGCCTTTCGTGGTGAAACATTTCAATAAACATGGCGGCAGAGCTGCCGCCACAAAATCCCCAAGGGAAGCTGACATTGGGTGTGCAATCCCCGTGTCGGCATGTCCGCCTCCCCCCCCCACATTGTGTGGCAAAGTGGGAGCCCACCCCAGTGTGGTGCTGCTCACAGTAAGTTGACCGCGTCGGCATGTTCCTGCCCCCACCCCGGCCCCATTGTAGCAGCACACTGAGGCCCCCAGTGTTGTCAACATCAGGCTCCCCGAAAGTCATGGGGCACAGTGGGAGCCCACAGTGTGCCCAACATTTGTTTTCTTTCACCTGTAAAGAAAGAAAACTGTCTCACGGTGCAGTGTCCGTTTGTTTTTGTAGCTGAAAAAATGAAAACTGTTCTTTGCGGCACCCCTCTCCCACCCCACACCCACCCTCTGGCACCTCCTCCCCACACCTCACCCCATACTTACCTCCGGGTCCAGCGCTGTGATCTTTGGTGGCGAGAGAACACGTCTGGACTCTTGAAAGCCGAACTGCAAAATGAAGAAATGCCAGTAAGCTGTATAATGGCATAAATGGGGGGGGGGGGGCTCAACTTAGGTGGATATCTCAGCCATTTTTTTAAAATTTGGCTCCAGATTTTCAACATGGGGTTCTTGGGACCCCACCTCATGAACAGACGCACTGTCATCTCGTTATTCGGTTCCGGAAGGTCGTTTCGCGGTCACTGCGTGGAATCACCTTTCAGGACAGATTAATGAAAAGACAGTGCCACTGTTCATGAGGTGGAGCAAAACTCTATTTGCAAATTTGATGAAAAAATTAAAAAATAGATCAATATTCTGACGTCGTTGCACGAGTTTCCATGCATGCTCATAACTTTGATAATTTTAATATTTTCACTCCAGTTTTTCAACATTGCCATTTTTCACACCTCCTTTTGAACAGTACAGCTGCCATTTTTCACATCCTGCCCGAAGTGTGTTTTCGCACATGTGGCGCACAATGTCATGGTCGCTGTGGGAAATCAACATTCAGGACAGATTAACAAAAGCACAGTGACACTGTTCATGAGCGGAGGTCCCAAAATGCCTATGTTGAAAATTTGGTTAAAAAAAATTCCCAAAATAATTGTGTTATGGGCGTGCGTTGTGCAGTTTGTACGCACGCTCGTGACTTCACCAATTTTACAAATTTTCATACCACATTTTCAACATTGCCATTTTTTACATCTCTTTATGAACAGTACAGCTGCCATTTTTCACATCCTGCTCGAAATGTGTTTTCACACATGTGGGTGCACAATGGCACGGTCGCTGTGGGAAATCAATGTTCGGGACAGAGTAACAAAATCACAGTGACACTGTTCATGAGCGGAGATCCCAAAATGCCTATTTTGAAAATTTGGTTAAAAAAATCCTCGAAGTAATTGCGTTACGGGCGTGCGTTGTGCAGTTTCTATGCATGCTTGTGACTTCAGTTTTTCATATTTTCACTCCAGATTTTTGACATTGCCATTTTTTTTACACCTCGTCATGAACAGTACAGCTGTCATTTTTCACATCCTGCCTGAAATGTGTTTTCACACTTGTGGCGCCAAATGGCGCGTCACTGTGCAAAATCACCTTTCGTCTAATGAACTGATAGTGCCACTGTTCATGAGGTGGGGTCACAAAAAGCCCATGTTGAAAATTTGGAGTGAAAATACCAACAAACGTTTGGGGTGTTAGGGTTTCCAACCATAATGACCCACCCTGTAGAGACTGACAGGCGTCGGGGTGTGACTTGGGATTGTCGGTTGTAATGCTCATGCCATTCCACCCCCACCCTGCAACCAGTAATAGGTATGGAGATGTGCCTTGGACTTTTCGGCCCTAAAGTTCACGCCATTCTTCGATACTGCATCCATCTCAGTGTATTTCCTTATGGAATGGGGTGAGCGTAAGGCCCAACGACCCCAAGGCACACTGCGACACTTGCCCCCTTTTTCCTGCAGGGTAGAGTGAGGTGTAATGGCATGAACATTATGGCCGACTATCCAAAGGCACACCCCAATGCCTGTCAGTCTCTGTAGGGTGGGGGTGGGGTTGGCGTCAGTTCACTACTTCTCTGCCATTCCTAGTATGCATCTCTCTGACCCCTGCACTACCAATGCCAGCAAGACAACATTCGGCATTGACAAATGCTTGTTTCTACTGTGGCATGTCATGACAAATAGGAGCCTGCTGTGTGGCAGTACTGTCAGCCCATATCTAAAAGTGCGTGGAGAAGCCTGCACTGACCTTGACCTGGAAAAGTACAGATGCTATTAGTTGACCTTACTTTCAAAAACAAGTACTTTAGTTACCTCGCTCTGCTGATGCATAGTGCCACTGTCATCTTCCCCACCTGCTGCCGGGATACCAGGCAGTGCCTGGAAAATGCTGAAGATGATGTGAAAAGAGGCCAGGAATGAACATCTAATGTACACAGAGATGTGGTAACAGACAGATGGTGTACCCCTCACGTGGCACTATTGCTTTCGTTTGGGATTTAGATGCTCAGCGGACACTCTGTATCGTTTTTTTGTCCTCAAATGTTTCAAGACTTATAGGAGGAAACCATCCCCAGCAGCAACAGGTCTCGCATCACCGTTTGTCTCAGCTTTTCCCCCTTTTCTGAGAGTTTAAGGTTTTCCTTGTGGTCCAGATGCTAAAGTGGACAGGGCGCCGAATGTTTCAGATGCTTAAAATTAGAACTGTTTTGTACAGAGGAGCAAAAACATTTAGTCTGAACCAGCAGCATAGAAGGTGAGTGCACTAGTCGGGGATTTTACCCTCAGTGTAACTTCTCTTCCAACTTCTCCCCCCTGCAGTATGAGCCTGTCTTCCTAATGAAGCTGTACAAAATTCAGAAATAAAATGTAAACATTTGTTAACAGTTATACCCAGTTCTTCATTTAGGGGGCGGCAGTTAGTGTTGTGTAAGTCTTCTGTGCTGTGAATAGGAAACTGCCATTGTTGCACAATTACTTTCAAGCTGCAAGACAGCAGGGCTGTGCAAACTCTTCTGTGGCCACCAACACCAGGAAGTTTTTCTTCACAGAAAAAGTGGTGGATGCCTGGAACAGCCAGCCTGCAGAGATGGTGGGGGCAAGCACAGTGGTAGGTTTCAAGAATGCTTGGGACAGATACAAGGGAGCCCTTTAATCCAAGGGCAGTTAGAAGGCTAGGCTAAAAAGATAATGGGCAGACTAGATAGACCTGGTGGTCTCCTTCTGTCGTCAACTTCTGTGTTTCTGTGTGGCCCAGCTGCCTACTGGGCTTCTCCTGGTATTTTATTGCTTGCCTAGCATATTGTCTTTGTAACCCAGTAAAGTAACATAAATTCTTAATCTGTACAGGAGCTGGTTACTCAGTAAGCAACGAGTGGGCTGGAGTTACAGTCCACCAAATTTACTTTTTACATTTTGTCCCTGCTTCTCTGCCACTCATCAGTATTCTCAGCTGTTTTTGTACATCAGTTGTTTAAAATCCCTTCTGTTGTTACTTTACCACTGTTTACAATTGGATGTAATTAATTGCTCTACCACTATGACACCTTGTTAACTGTTCTTTCCCTAGTTGACATTTCTGCTATGTTTTCCTGTATTATCCTGTACTACTCTGTATTCACCATGTCGGACTCTCCTGGGTCATTCCTGAAAACAGGCATATTACTTGTCTAGTGTACTTATCCGGTAAACAAAAGCTAAATAAATAAATAAATAAAATGAACTAGCATGCAACAGGCAGTGCTCCCTGACCTTATGGAACAACAGGTGTTCAAACACAGTTGCAAATACTGATGAAAACTAGCTCCAAGCCATATAAAAAGGAGCACTCCTTTTATTATTTCAAATGTGTAAAATAAAGTACTAAAGCAGACTCAAATGACAAAAGGAGGGTATCATACAAGTCAGGACATAGGGGCAACCTAAACTAGCATGAAAAAGTGTCGGTTAGAATGTTCACCACATTCTTGCACTGCTGCTTTAAGGGGTGGTGTACAGCGACCACATGCTCCCTCCATTCACGGAGTGAGCAGTCAGTTTACCATTGTACCTGATAAGAATTAGGACTGAAATCCTAGAGATAGTATTAGCAAAACATACAGAGAGAAAATAGTATTAATTTCATGAAGTTTCTACTTGTCATTTATTTCTGAAGCATCTTTCATTTTCCTTTTTGTCAAATAGAGAATATTTATACCTAATTACAGTGTGTGAGGTGTAGAACAGTGCTTTACCTGGCAGGGGACATGTCTTCATTTATTAAAGTCTCGGAATTACAAACCTTTGAGTCAGAGACTCCTTTACAAAGGCTCTAAGTCAGTCAACAACAGTGACAAACAAAGGTACAAATAACAGAATTAAAGAAAGTGGTAACAGTTAACTTATATACATGGATTCAATGTGGTACATGCCATACATAGAAGATTATAATTTGTGTAAAAAGAATCCTGGAGGGTAAAGGATCAGTAAAAGCCAAGAGCAGTGGGGAGTAACCAGGGGGGATAGTACCATTTGCAGTCAGTATTGACTTTGTCATGTAAGATATGGCTAAGGGGTCTGGGCAAAAATGGGGGAAGGGAAAACAGGAGCTTGAAGCAGTCGCAGCAACTAGAAGCAAGGAGGTGCTGTCAAAGTTTTAGCTTGAAAGGGCCTATTTTATTTATAGAGGAAACCTCAGGGGACAGACAATTCAGCCAGTAGGGAGCCCTATACATGAAAGCCCTCTGCCCCAAGGAGGTCCTACAAAAAGGGACAAGGAAGTTGGCTTTTGATGAGCTTCTGATAGACCAAGTAGTTGGGGCAGGAGTTAGGAGATGCTAAGCATAACAGGCTAGTCTATTAACAAAGCCTACCATTAAAGTGTAACCAATTAGCTTGTTGATACAGGTCGCAGGTGTGAGTGTACCCGGTCACAGCCAGCTACAAGTCGACAAACTTTGTTCAGTGCAACCTTAATTCTGCTTAAAGCAGAGTCGGATGCTGAGCCACATATAACAATGCCATAGTCGACTAATGACAGTACCGAACTGGTTACTGCCAGGCGAAGGGCATCTGCTGGCATGCAGGACCTATGTCTGCAGAGAAGAGCAATCCTGTTGTTAACAGCCTTACTGACCAGGTTTATGTGCTCGTGGAAAGAGAGAGTGACGTCAAGAGTGATCCCGAGGTACTTGAAGTTATGTACATGCTGTAGGGGTTTGCACCGACATTTAAGAATGGTTAGTGGAGAGCCTTTGTGTTTGTTTTGTGAGTTGGCAAACATCATCACCTTAGTTTTTGTAATTTAAGTTGAGTTTGTGACAGGAGAACCAAGATTCAGATTCTGAGAAGGACCTTTGCAACTCAGTTTGCGGGGAGGGAGGTAGGATCAGGATGGCTACAAAGATTACGGCATCATCCGATAAAGTAACAACTGCCCAGAGCAGACATGGGGGAAGGAGTTGAGGAAAAGACTAAACAAAAGCGGGCCAAGAATTGACCCTTGGGGAACCCCTGAGCGAACCAGAAGACTGGAGGAGAGAATGTCATTGATTTTCACCTGCTGGGTTCTCCCACTGAGGTAATTAGAGAACCAGGAGGTAGCATCATGTGAGAAGCCCAGAGACAAGGGATTCAGTTAGGAGTGCATGGTTGATCATATCGAATGCCTTTGTTAGGTCTATGTACACAGACCCAATTAAGTGGCCACTGTCAAGGGCTTTATGTGTGAAATCAGAGTATTACTGGAGGGCAGTGGTGGTACTGTGGGGGGTGGCACTATATGTGAAGGAAGGACTGAAGTGTGTAAGGGAGGAAGGGGAGGAGGGTAGTACGGAGTCACTTTGGATGCAAATCCAGGATTCCAAGGACAGGATTCTTAGAATGGGAGTGGTGTACAGGCCACCATCTCAGACGGAGGAGTTAGACAGGGAACTAGCGGGACAGATTAGGAGGACCTGCGAGAAGGGTAGTGTGGTGATTGTGGGGGACTTCAACATGCCAGGAGTGGACTGGAGCACCCCAACAACCAGGAACAGAAGGGAGCAGGTACTGCTGGATGCCTTCCAGGACAGCTTCCTGCTGCAAATGGTCAGTGAACCAACCAGGTTAGGAAATACCCTTGACCTTGTGCTGGCAAATGGGGACTTTGTGAGAGAACTTACAGTGGAGGAACCGCTGTCAGGGAGTGACCACCGCTCAGTATGGCTCACATTGGATATGGGCAAGGAAGGAGTGGAATCTGGCACAATAGTGCTGGACTTCAGGAGGGCCGACTTTGGGAGAATGGGGGAAGTGGTAAAAGGGTACCTGGCCAGAATTCAATCTAGTATGGACACTAACCAGAGGTGGGAGCTCATAAAGCTGGGGATAGTGGAGGCAACCAAAACCTGCTGCAAAGCCCAGAGCAAGAAGGCTAGGGCTAGAAACCGATCTGGTTGAGCAAGGAGGTCATGGAAAGGTAAGGAGGAAAAGAGCTGCCTTTAGGAGGTACAAGAAAACAGGGAGGGGAGGACAGGGAGGAGTACTTGACAGAATCGAAGGAGGTGACAAGGGCAGTAAGGGGAGCCAAAGCATCTACGGAACTCAGGCTGGCACAAGGCATTAAGAAGGGGGAGAAGGACTTCTTTAAGTACATCAGGGAGAAAAGGAGCTGTAAGGACCACATAGTAAGGATTAGGAAGGAGGGGGGTTGGGTGGAAGCGGGGTGCGATAAGGCGGAAGCACTAAATGAGTACTTCTGCTCAGTATTTACCAAAGAGAAGAGGGGTGACACCCAAGGTGGGAGAAATGGCAGAAGCAGGGGAAGTGGTGACAGATGGGAAATCATGGAGGCAGAGTTTGAGAGGGTTTGAAGGCACTGAGGGTGGACAAGGCGCTAGGCCCAGATGGCATCCACCCCAGGGTACTGAAGGAGCTGGCAGAGGTCCTTGCAGGACCTTGCGAACCTATTTAATGCCTCACTACATTCGGGGTGTGTACCTCAGGACTGGAGGATGGCTCATGGTGCCCCTCTACAAGAGTGGCCCCAAGGATGAACGAAACTACAGACCAGTGAGCCTTACATCCATCGTGGGTAAGCTAATGGAGACTATCCTGAAGGAGGCTGGTGGCCCTCCTAGAGGCCAAGGACTACAGAACAGTAGACAGCATGGCTTCATATGTGGCAGATCCTGCCAAACCAGCCTGATCGAGTTCTGTGACTGGGTAACTGGGCAACTGGACAGGGGCCATGCAGTGGATGTCCTGTATCTGGACTTCAGTAAGGCATTCGACTCAGTGCCACATGGAAGGCTGGGAAGAAAGTTAGTAGGCACAGGGGCGGTGCAATGCTGGTGAGATGGGTAGGAAACTGGCTGCAGGAAGGCAACAGAGGGTGGTGGTGGGTGGGGAGCTCTCACCCAAGGGCAGTGACAAGCGGTGTTCCACAGGGCTCAGTGTTGGGACCAGTGTTGTTTGGGATATTCATTGCAGACATATCATGGGACATCAAGAGCAAGATCAGTCTGTTTGCTGATGATACCAAGGTAGGCGCGGTGGTGGGCCTAGGGGGATGGCAGGGGTTGCAGGATGATCTGACAAAGCTTGAAACCTGGCAACTGGGCTTTAATGCCAAAAAGTGCAAGGTGCTGCATTTTGGGATGAAGAACCCAAGGAGGAGTTACCAGCTAGGGGGAGTGCAGCTAGCCCAGACAGAGGAGGAGAAGGATCTGGGTGTGCTCATTACAGGGTCAATGAACAACTCGGCACAATGTAGGAAGGCAGCTGCAAAGGCCAACAAAATGCTGGGTTGTATTGCAAGGGGTATATCCTCGAGGAGGAGGAGGTGATTCTGCCACTGTATAGGTCATTAGTTAGACCACACCTGGAGTACTCGTGCAGTACTGGCGTCCGTATCTGAAGAGGGACATTAAGTTACTGGAGGGGTGCAGCGCAGGTGACAAAGATGATCAAGGGGTAGGGGGACTTATCATACGAGAGGAGGTTGAAGGAGTTGAACATGTGCTCACTGGAGGAGAGGAGAGACAGGAGTGACATGATTGAAACCTTTAAATACATGAAAGGAATAAACAAGACAGGTACAGAGGGGCTGTTCAAAGTAAGAGAGGGGAGGATCACCAGGGGCCATGATATGAGACTGGAGCGAGGAAGGTTCAGGAGGGAGATGAGGAGACACTTTTTTACAGAGAGGGTTGTGGCTGGGTGGAATACATTACCTGCTGAAGTGGTATGCAGTAGAACAGTGGACTGCTTCAAAGGGGGATGGGACAGGACAAGGAGGAGGGTTAATGAAGGGGAAGGGTGGAAGGGAGGGGCAGCTGCAGAATAAGGGGTTCTAGCTGCACATTCGAGCAGACTTGATAGACCTCTAGGCCTTTATCTGCTGGCAAATTTCATATGTTCGTATGTACTGTGGCCTATCTAATGCTATTCCCCTTCATGCCACCTCATATTTGTGACATCATTCATTGTGATATTGCTAGTGACCAGTCTGGTAGATGGGGATTCTTGGTCAGTGATGGCATAATGTCTCTGTCAGTGACATTACAGTGCTGATGGCGTAATGTCTCAGTCAGTGGCATTACAGTGCTGATGGCATAATGTCTCAGTCAGTGACATTACAGTGCTGATGGCATAATGTCTCAGTCAGTGGCATTACAGTGCTGATGGCATAATGTCTCAGTCAGTGACATTACAGTGCTGATGGCATAATGTCTGTCAGTGACATTACAGTGCTGATGGCATAATGTCTCAGTCAGTGGCATTACAGTGCTGATGGCATAATGTCTCAGTGAGTGGCATTACAGTGCTGATGGCATAATGTCTCAGTCAGTGACATTACAGTGCTGATGGCATAGTGTCTCAGTCAGTGGCATTACAGTGCTGATGGCATCATGTCTCAGTCAGTGGCATTACAGTGCTGATGGCATAGTGTCTCAGTCAGTGACATTACAGTGCTGATGGCATAGTGTCTCAGTCAGTGGCATTACAGTGCTGATGGCATCATGTCTCAGTCAGTGGCATTACAGTGCTGATGGCATAGTGTCTCAGTGAGTGGCATTACAGTGCTGATGGCATCATGTTTCAGTCAGTGGCATTACAGTGCTGATGGCATAGTGTCTCAGTCAGTGACATTACAGTGCTGATGGCATAATGTCTCAGTCAGTGACATTACAGTGCTGATGGCATAATGTCTCAGTCAGTGGCATTACAGTGCTGATGGCATCATGTCTCAGTCAGTGGCATTACAATGCTGATGACATAAGGTGAGGAACATAACTAGATATTCTACCTCCCGTACTGTTCTGTACATCAGCTAGATATTTCTATGTCCCGTACTGTTCTACACATCACACTGTGACCTAGTAAGTAGAATATCTTCTAAATTTCAATAGGGGAAAGAAAAAGTAAATTGGGTTGAAAACGTACCAGTTAACTACTTTTAAAAGTTCATATAATAAGGTTATAATTACTGACTTTCATTTTTTCCCATCGAGAAAGCCGGCTATAATTTGCCGTTATAACCAGCGCAAACGCACCAGCTTTCTCTAGGAAAACCATGAGCCATCCACACCCCTAAAACAAACCACATTTAATCTGAAACTCACGGTCTGTCAGCTGGCTTCGTCCTCTCGCTGCTTAAAATCAACACCCTATGTTCTCTATAACACAGAGAAAGACTAACAAGATAAGTTAAGCTAAGGTAGAAACTTTTCTCATCATCCTTAACGCACACTAAACAAATCTCTTTCTCCCCACAGGCATCGTGAGCTCTTTAAGCAGCTTGCTACGAACAGCATAACCATGGCAACCGGAACCCTCACTTAGCAACAGAGAAATGAGTAAAAACCTAAGAACTTAAAATATTCTTACAAAATCTTTAAACGTTTTCTTTAACACCATTTACAGTTTCAGAAACTAGATTTACTTCTCATAGAAAACGCGGTTACTGAGTGAACTTACTAAACTGACCTCGCTGTTTCAAGTTCTGTATGTTCACACAATTTCAAAGTCTAAAAAAAAAAGAAATGTAATTAAATAATTGAGTTAAAATCTATTTCATTATTACAAAATCCTTTTATGAAATACAGTTAATGAATCAGAGTACTGCACACTCTTGCAAAATGGTACAGTTTGTCATATAAACTTCCTATGGGCAAAAAAATGAAGGCAGGGTTTTAAATAATTGATTAGCAGTTTTTTTCTTGGGACAATACTAACTGTACAGAAAGCATTTATATAGATTTTCTAGAAGTGTTATGTTTGTTAAACACAGTGAGGCAAGTGCTATGCATTTTCACAATGTTTTAGAACTTTTATGAGCAAAACGCTAATCAATTTTTAGAGTTAAATAAAACCCTGGAATGTCAGCAATTATATAAAATAAGGTTTGGGGAGGTGGTTCAGACTCGAATTTTACACACACCCTCGGTGTGGGATGCCTTAATAAACCCCTCAGGCTTCACCCTTGGGGTTTACGTGGCATTCCACACCTCGGGTGTGTGTAAAATTCTCATTATAACCACCTCCCCATACATTATTCTCTATATATTGATTTTTTGTTAAGTGCAGTGCTAACTACAATTTTTTTTTTTTTTAGAGCTAATATACGGGCTATATATTGCAATACTTGCATTTATGTTACAGTTCCAAGTTGTCATTTCCTTGAGGAACTTTATTGAAAGCCCAATATAGAGGACAGACCTTGCGATTACCCTTTAAGTGCTTTATAGGCAAGTTTCAATTAAAATGTGTTTTTCATGTAATTTGTAGCCTAACATTGGCTGCACTATGACTCCATGTGATTTTGAGTTGGCTGTATTAATTACTATTATAACCCCCTTTTTATCCTAACATTGGCTGCACTATGACTCCATGTGATTTTGAGTTGCTGTATCAATTACTGTTGTAACGCCCTATTGAGGTTACAAGTAGGAATAGGTTGTGATGATCTTGTATTAATTAAATGTTGTAGGAATGGTGTTTTTCCCCGAATCTTTGATGTAATGCCATTCTCTGTATTATACTTTTTTTACTGTTACTGAATACAATAAAGTAAGAAAAAGTTAATATTAATTTCAGAACTCAAGTTGCTCAAAAAGTGCTCCCAGATTTGAATTGCAGGACTTCCATGTTTTCATTTATCTGTTTCGCTTTCGGTGCTTGCCTTCCCAGGCTTCTGGCTGTTGCTCTCTCGTACCCCCCCGTGTCCAAACACCGCTGTGCAGGCAGTTTCCCTGTGGCATGGGGCCTGAGAGTATCTAAAACCATAATTTAGATGGTGTTGGGGTTTTCTTTCCCCAGTTTTCCCGCAATGCCCTAGAGGCCTTTCATAGCACGCAGCTCCCTGCAGAGGAGATAAAGCTTCTGAGCCCACATCAGGGGTTGCTGCAGCAGTTGGGAGGTGTTTTACCCTCTTCTGGCCTGTACTCTATCATGGCAGTAAGTACTCCCAGACTTTGACTGTCCAGTTGTGGATGCCCCAGACTTACTTCTGAATCCAAGTTGCACCACTGGCAGTGCTCCCAGATGTTGACTGTCTGATTGTGGTGGCTCCAACCCCACTCCTGGACCCAGGCTGTGCCATTCAGTGTTCCCACCAGACCTATGTTACAGGGGGTTCAGTGAACCCTCCTCCAAAATTTTCAGGGGTACAAATTGAGTTTTGAGGGTACGACAGTCACGCAAAAGTATACCGGTTGCACGATATACTGCTATTGTGCAGCATGTATACAGCTACCACGCAATTGTGCGATTCCCACTGTACTTGTAGTGAACCCCCTTCACATATAGATGAACGTGAATTTCGGTTTTTTTACGTGATTCACATACATCTATGCGTGAACGGGAACACTGGTGCCACTGGCAGAACTCCCAGACGTTGACAGTCTGATTGTGGAGGCTCCAGCCCCACTCCTGGACCCAGGCTGTGCCACTGGCAGCTCTCCCAGATGTTGACTGTCTGGTTGTGGAGGCTGCAGCCCCACTCCAGGACCCAGCCTGCACCACTGGCAGCACTCCCAGATGTTGACTGTCTGATTGTGGAGGCTCCAGCCCCACTCCTGGGCCCAGCCTGTACCACTGGCAACACTCCCAGACTGTGGCTGTCCAATTATGGAAGCCCCAAACTAACTCCTGAAAGCAGGCCAAGCCATTGGCAGCACTCCCAGACCTTGACTATCCAATTGTCCAGGCCCCAAACATGCTCCTTAACCCAAGATGTTGCATCTCAGCTGGGCTATCTGAACAATTAATTTGCAAAATTAAAGAAAACTCTTAGTGCAGTTGAGGTGCATGCTGTAGTGTTTATGTCAGTCCGTTGGACTAATTTGTTTTTTAACTGAAAAAGAGACGATGACGACAGAAAAAGGCTGGCGGTCCATCCAGTCTGCCCATATTACCCTATCACACCCCAGGATCTATTATCTCTGTAGGGTTCTCACTTGCACTGTTCCCCTCTTTTGCTATCCATGTTTCCATCCCCCACTTCCTACCCCTTTGACTGTATCCCAGCCATGTTTGAAGCCAATTATGGTTTTGACCCCCACAGCTTCTGTAAAACAATTCTTCCTCACATACTTTGTAAACCATCCCTCCATTAACCTCCATTCGTGGCCCCTTGTCCTGTCTTCTCTGTTCCTGGTAAATGGCTCTCACAGTCCACCTTGTTAATTCCTTTCAAGAATTTGAAGGTCTCTCTCACATATCCCCTCTTTCTTTTCTGGTTTTGAGTGAATACATGTTCAGTGCCTTTAGCCGATCCTTATAGGATCTGCCTTCCTGGCTTTGAATCATGTTGGTCATCCTATGTTGTACCTTCTCTAACCTGTCCCTATCCTTTTAAAGGTGGGGACTTCAGAACTGAACACAGTACTTTGACAGTGGCCTCACCAGTGACCCATGCAGTGGTTTCAGTACCTCCTGCCTTCTACTGTTGAACCCTCTCCCTATGCACCCTGGCAACCTGTTAGCCTTGCTAAAGGCCTTATTACATTGGTTGGTTTGTTTAAGGGAGTCGCTAATGATGGCTTCTGGGTCCCTTTTCTCTGATGTGTCCAGCTTAACCCCCTCCCATCCAGTACTCTCTTCTTGGGGGGGCCCTAAATGCATTACTTTGCACTTTTTGGCATTGAATTTCAGCTGCTAGACTTTGGATCAATTTTCCAGCCTGTTCAGGAATTGTGCCTGCATCCCACCCATGGCTAGGTGTGAGTTTGTCCAGAAGATGATCCTACCTATCTTCGACTACTGTAAAGTAGTCTACGATGCTGCCCCTAAGTCCTCCCTGGCCAGACTAGATACCCTCTTCAACTCCTTTTGCCATTTTGCCCTTGACGCCTCCCTTTGCACTCACTATTTTGATTTCTGCTATGCCCTAGCCCTATCCTTCCCTTCCCTGACAAACCAATGTCTCTCTCACTGCGCAAAATTTTCCTCCAATCACAGGCTGGGTGAACTTCCCTCCTGTCTCTCCTTGCCTTTAGCCCCCCCACTCCCTAAGATCTACCCACTCATGAACCCTAGTGGTCCCAGGCCGCTCCACCCTTATTGGCCAATCGGGTTATTCTTATCGCCTCCCAAAAATCTGGAATTCACTTCCCCCTCAAATTCGCCACTCATCCTCTTGCTACTCCATTAACTCTGCCCTCAAGAACTTCCTTGCCCCTTCCTGTGCCTGCCATGACCCTTCCTAATACCCCCGCCATCTCCCCTAAGCCCATATTACCATATGCCTACTCCCCACCACTCCTATTTCCCTCTGATCATGCTCCTCCTTGTCCCCTACTCTTCCTCCTCCTAAACTGTTCCTCCCCCTTCTTTCTCTACCCTTAATCTATCTCCCTCCTGTGAGCTTGATCACTGCCTTGTGCAGGCAGGATCCATAGCGCACGGTGGGCAACAGCTTTACCCCCTTTCCCCTGTTCGTGCTCCTCCTTGTCCCCTACTCTTCCTCCTCCTAAAGTGTTCCTCCCCCTTCTTTCTCTACCCTTAACCTGTCTCCCTCCTGTGAGCTCGATCACTGCCTTGTGCAGACAGGATCCATACTGCACGGTGGGCAATGACTTTACCCCCTTTACCCTATTTCTCCTTTTTCTGCACCCCCTCAGTCACTGCTAGATCACTGCCTTGTGCAGGCAGGGTCACCCAGCACACTGGTGGGGTACTACCCCCCCTTACTATATCTGACCTCTGCTACCCCCTCCTACAACATCCTTCCCCCAACACCCTCCTCTCTTGCATCACTATATATAAATAACTATCATCGCCTGTAACCGGTGGCCTACCATTAGGGCTGTCTATCGCTGTGCTCAGATAGGGATAACAGGACACTGTTGAATTTCAACTCCCCCACCCCTTTGGATACCCACCCCACCTACAATACCTCTCTCTCATTTACCTTGCCAAACTCTACTTCTTCTCTCTTCCTACCCCTCCTTCTGGTTAACGTAGCCTAACACTGGCCTACCCCTACATGCAGTTAAGCACTTATAACTTACCCCTGTATCCCTCTTATATGCACTTTAGTCCACCCTGTCATCTCTGTTTGCCTTGAAAATCGTGTTTTGTCTGCTTCTCTCCGTAAATGTCCTTTCCTTTTTCCATTCTACCCTCCGCAATTTTTCATTCCTTCCATTCTTCCTCTCTTTACTCCAATCACTGTAAATCTTAGAATATGTATGTTACACTAATGGCTACCAATTACTGTTGGGTCACCTTACCATCTAGTGTTACATACACTGTTGACAAGTTATTATATGTGGTCCAGTGTTACCCACTCTCACCAATTTGCTACATGTGTCTTCATATCTACTATACTTAACTGTTGTATTGTCAGTCAGTGTTATCCACCTGTAATCCCTCCTGCTCTCATTGTATGTAAGTAAGCAAACTGTATTCCAACATTGTAACATTTCTCTGTATTCTGTCCCATGGTTCCCTCCCCCCCAGGTCACACTGGGAGACGAGCAACTTGTTGCTTAGCATGCCTTCCTGGTGAAACAATTCAATAAATAAAAAAATAAACTATGCAGGTCTCTTTGCAACTCCCTTACTTTCTCCACATTGTCAACCCTACCACAGAGTTTAGTGTCATTTGCAAAGAGACACACCCTCCCCTGAATTCCCTCTCCCATGTCGCTAATGAACATATTGAAGAGGACTGGACCCAGAACTGACCCCTGTGGTACTTCACTTGTGACTTCTCTTTCTTCTGATCTACCCTCTTTCACCACAACTCTCTGTAACCAACTCCCTGCCCACCCTACAATTTCCTTAGATGTTCCCAGATCTCTCATCTTGTTCAGCAGTCTTGGATGTGGCACCAAATCGATGCCTTGCTGAAGTCAAAGTAGAGTAGATCTATTTTATGGCCCTTACCAACTACTTTAGTTACCTAGTCAAAGAATACCGTCAGGCTGGTCCGACAGTACCTCCCTGTCATGAATCCATTCTGCTCATTATCTTGAAGTTAGTTTTTTCCCAGGCATCATCTCTGACTAGTGTCTCCATCAGTTTCTCTACCACGGAGATAAGGCTGATGGGTCTACAGTTTCCAGCTGCTCTTTGTCCCCTTCCTTGTGTAGTGAAACCATGTCTGCCATACCCCAGTCCCTAGGAACCACCACTTGTTGCAGGAATCATTGAATAGCTCCACCAGGGTTTGGCTAACATCAATGCCTTTTCCCTTAGCACCTCCAGATGCATCCCATCCATCCCTAGGGCCTTGTTCACCTTCAGGGCTGGTAGCCCCTTTTCAGCTGTTTTGCCAATAAATGTCTGCAGTTTCATTTTCAGGGCCCCACTATCAGCTGCCTTTATGCCACTCCCCAGTAAGGGCCTACTATTCTCCCTAGTGAATACTGAGCAGAAATAGTCATTTAGTCAGTTGCTCTCTGCCTGTGCTCCTCTTTTACCCTGTTCCCCTCCATTAGCCTGACAATTCCCCACCCCATCTTTCTTTTTACTCTTATATAGCTAAAGAACTGTTTTCACCCTCCCTTGACCCCCCTCTGCAATATGCAGCTTTGTGTATGCCTTTGAGATCCTGACTGTCCTCTTGCCTCTCTAGTTTTCTCTTGGTATTCATACCTTTCTTCATCCCACTGCTTCCATTGTACCTCATAAAGGCCCTCTTCTAGGGACATGGATATATTGTTCTATCCACACTTACTGGCAGGTTCCTTGCTGCTTTAAATCTTGCCAGAAGGTCTTCAAGCTGGCTGCTTCCACCCACCCGGGTGGTAAAACTCTCGGCTCCGGCCCATGACGCCAGATCTTCCTTACCGCTTGGAAGCTCAGGTTCCCTCCTTAGCGCTCTGTGTTTTAGGCCTGGATCCTAACTCGTCGGTTAATCTGAAACTCATTGTAAAGTTTAAAAGACTTAGGTCTTCCTTTTCCCTCGCGGCTGTGATGGACAAATTGACTCCTGGATTTCGGCGGTGCCCTTGTGGGCAGAAGATGTCTCGGACTGATCCGCACTCCACGTGCGTATACTGCCTTGGCCTTAAACATGATCTGCAGACCTGCGAATTGTGCAAGTCCTTTTCGGTCAGCATTTTTGAAGCCTGTGCTGCCAGGCTTCAACTTGGGCGCCCCGTGAGACGTATTCCTCTGGTTAAGTCGAAGGAGGCCCATTGGGCGGTGTCCATGGCGGCGGGCTCAGCTGAGCAACTCGAGCAAATGATTGCCCTTGAGGAGGAGGCAGCCCAGGCCGCATCTTCTGCTTCCTCGGTCGTGGCATTTATCCTGCTCTCCTTGGGCTCCTCCTACTCGGCTTCTTTTTAAGGAGCTTTGTCAGTCCCTCTCTACTAAAGTAGAGGGGCCATCGGGACACTCCTCTTGGTCCAAGAAAAAGGACTCTAAAGGTAAGTCCCACCGTTGACGTTCGTGGGAGCGGGAAAGATCCCCTTCCCCGGATAGTCGACACTCAATTTCGGTCGAGGTTGCGGCTAAGGCCGCTGGCTTCATGGTGTCCCCATCAGGTCAGCCGGCCGAGGCACCCGTCGATGCAGTCGAGATTTTTCTTGACCCGTCGGACAGGCTGTCGACTGGAGAAGCCAACAACCAACCCATCTTCACCGGTTCCCCCGGTGGAAACCGAGGACTTGCCTGTGCCTCCTGTGCCAGAGTCCCAGGTTAAGGTCCCTGAGCCGGGGGAAGAATGGGTTTCCCCCGCTCCCTCCCAGACCCACCCTTGGAAACACCGAGGATCTCGGTCTCGGTCTCGGACCTCCTCTCGGTCCAGCCGATCCCGTCGATATTGGCGGCCTCGGTCTTGGCACCGAGGGACGCGGCAGCGCCGCTCATCCTCGTCATCGTCCTCCTCAGAGGATAGGCTCTAGCACAGCTTGCGTCAGCGCTGCGAGGATCGTATGTGGCAGCAACTCCTTTTGTCCAGGAGCAAGCCGACTCTCTCGCCTTCACCCGGCCATTAAGTGGCTGTCACCTGAGCGGCCGAAACAACCCCTCGTGGTCATTGAGGACCCGAAGCCGGTGCCGGTTGTTCGGCCGAAACCAGCTGTACCACCCATCGTGGTGGAACCCCCACCTCCACAACCAAAAACTGGGGCCCCAACCAAGGATTCTCAGTCGGGTCATGGGTTGTCCCATCGGTTGTCAGTCACCCTCACTCCTGATCACCCTTGGCAGGTGGAGGGTGGCTTAGGCCCTCGGCAGCTGTTTGCAGACTCCTTGGAGTCTGACAATGACTCTTCTCTGTTCTCCGGGCCTCTCGACCTGGAATCCTCTGGGGGACAGTCAGTGGACAAGAGCTCATCCTCGTTCATGGAATTACTTCGGCTCATCTCAGAATCTACTGGGATGAAGCTCGAATACGTGTCCAAGTGGGCCAAGTATCCCCTCACGGAGATACTGGACCAAGGGGATTCTCCTTTGGAGGCCTTTCCTATGGCTGAAGTCATTGTTGGCCCGGCCCTGGAGCTATGGCAGCAGCTGGCTTCCTGTCCAGCTCCCTCGGCCACAATGGCCAGGAAGTATGCCGTTCTCGGCAGCTCACTCTCCGGATTCTCGGAGCACCTCTCTGCGGAGAGGTTGGTGACCGACAGTGTTTTCCGGCGCTCCGGAAACACTTGTGATGTGGACAAGCCACTGGATAAAGAGTCCAAGAAACTGGACTATTCTGGGCATAAAGTTTACGCTACATCCTCCTTAGGCCTTCGTCAGGCCAGTTCAGCCGTACTGATGGCACACTTTTCCCACCCCCTTTTGGGCTCCCTGGATGAGGTGATTCCTCATCTCCCGGCTGACCTCCAGACCACAGTCAAGCAGGTGCGGGATCAGGAAAGGGCGGTGGCAAAGCAACAGCTCCAAACTGCCCTCGACATTGGAGACTCTTGTGCCCTGTCAGTAGTGGTCATAGTGGCCATGCGCTGCAGAACTTGGCTGCGGATCTCCACCTTCACAGCGGATACCCAGCACAAGCTGGCAGATGTTCCTTTCCTGGGTACTGACTTGTTCGGTCACGGGGTAGAGGGTCACTTGCAGAGGATCGAGAAGTCCAATGCCACCTTGGACTCGGTCACGTCTGCCCAGAAGGACAAAGGCCGCCAGCAGCAGCATAAGCCCTTTCGGCCTTCTGCCCCTGCGGCAGGTCCGGCCCAGCAACACCAGCATCAGGGCCAGCAGGCTCGCACTCGGCACCCCAAAGCCAAGTCTGCAGCTTCCTACAGCAGGACGCCGGGAGAAAAGGCCCAGGAGGTCCCTCGGCGGTCCTCCTCCAAGCCTGCGCAGTAGCAGGTTGAGGGTGTCTCACCAGCCTCGTCCTCTCCCTAGAGCTCCCCGTGAGGGCGGCTCTGCCTTCTTTACCACCTGGTCCGCTATCACCACGGACCGCTGGGTGTTGGAAGTGGTAGGGAAAGGTCTGCCTCTGGAATTCGAGCAGGCTCCACCCTATCGGGCCGTCGCCCCACGGGGGGCTATGGGATCCGCAGCCTCTCTGTCGGCTCGTCGAGCCGACATTGCTCTGCTCCTCCAAAAGGAGGTGATCAGGGAGATAGCGGATCCTCCACCAGACCCAGGGTTTGTGTCCAGGTATTTCCTGGTCCCAAAACAGACGGGGGCTGGCACCCCATTCTAGACCTACATGACCTGAACAAGTTCCTAAGGTCCTGAACCTTCAGGGTGGTCACTCTGGCACAGATCATTCCATCCTTGGAACGAGGCGTGTGGTTCTGTTCTTTGGACCTCCAGGGCGCGTTCTTTCACGTCCCAATCCGTCCGTCCATCCAGTGATTCCTTCGCCTCAGAGCAGAGGGGTCCCTTTACAAGTTCTGGGCCATGCCTTTCGGCCTCTCTGCAGCTCCCAGGGCCTTCACCAAATGCATGGCAGTGGTGACAGCATTCCTGTGGTGCTGAAGGGTCTGGATGTACCCTTACCTGGACTGGCTGATTGCAGCCCCCTCCAGGCTAGAGGTGGAGCGGTCCAGGGATCTGGCCCTCCAGGTCTGCTCTCAGATTGGCCTCCTCATCAGTGAGGCCAAATCAGAACTTGTGCCAGGTGATTCAATTCATCGGGGTAGAGCTCGACTCTCTTCGAGCCAGAGCACAGCTCCCGGTGGGCAGGGCCGAGGTTCTCTCCTCCTTTGCCCAATCATTTCTGGTTGGGCAACTGCGACCTGCCCGGGACTTCCTGCACCTCCTGGGCCTCATGGCAGCATGGTCCAGTGGGCCCGCTAGCACTTGCGTCCCCTTCAGTGGGGGCTGGCTCGCCAATGGTCACAGCGCTCCGGTACTCTGGACCAGCCAGTGGCGGTGACCCAGGAGATGTGGAACGCTCTCCAGTGGTGGATCGTTCCAGCTCATCCGCAGGAGGGCATCCCGTTTGTCCGCCCCGAGCCGACAGTCATTCTAACGACCGATGCTTCTCTGATGGGTTGGGGTGCCCATCTGGGGGAGCACAGAGTGCATGGCCTCTTGTCCCCTCAGGAGTCTCGATGCCACATCAACCTGCTGGAGCTTCAAGCGGTCCGACTAGCCCTCACCGTCTTCGCTCCGTTTGTACGGGGTCAAGTGGTCCAGGTCCAGAAGGACAATACCGCGGGACGAACTTCTTGCCCCTATGCACGGAAGCTGTCCGCACTTGGTCCCTCATGAGCAGACTGGAGGCGGATCTCCTAGCCATCCATGTGGCGGGTGCCTCCAACACTGGTCGATGCCCTAAGCCGGATAGGTGCTGTGTCTCACAAGTAGTCTCTCCTGCCGGAAGTAGTACACGATCTGTTCTCCCACTGGGGCACACCTCAGGTGGACCTGTTTGCCTCCAGGAAGAATGCGAAGCTGAGGCTGTTTCATGCCCACCCCCCTCAGCAGGGCTCGCTGCAGGGGGATGCCTTCTCGAGGCCGTGGACCCTGGGCCTCTTCTCGCCTTTCCCCTTTTCTTTGATCCACAAGGTGCTTCTCAAGGCTAGGAGGGATAAGGCGCAGGTGATTCTGGTAGCCCCAGACTGGCCCCGCCAGTTCTGGTATCCAGATCTCCTCAGCCTCAGCTCCAGACTCCCGAGGCGGCTTCTAGACTGCCCGGACCTGATCTCAGTCAATCAGGGGAAGGTACTCCAACCGGACCTTCAATCCCTGCACCTCATGGCCTGGTTCCAGAGCGGCTAGAATTCCAGGCCTTGTATCTTTCCGATGAGGTCCTCAACATCATTGAGGCATCCCGTAAGGAGTCGACCAGAAAATGCTATGCCTTCAAATGGAAGAGATTCTCCATTTGGTGTCTGGATAAGGGGTTCCTTGGCCAGCATTCTGGACTACCTATGGTCCCTTTCTCAGCAAGGGCTTCGGTCGATGACCCTTAAGGTGCACCTGACAGCCATCTCTGCTTAGCGGGCGCGGGCCAAAAAGCAGTCAGTGGCGCAGGAAAAGGTGATCGGGTGCTTTTTCAAAGGCCTTGATCACATATCCCCTCCGGTGCGAGAACCTCCACCTCCATGGGATCTACTGCTGGTATTGGCTAAGCTCATGGGCAAGCCATTCGAACCGATGCACAGGTGCGATATCTCCCACCTGTCGTGGAAGACCGCCTTCTTGGTGGCTATCACATCAGCCAGAAGGATGGGATAGCTCCAGGTGCTTTCCATCGAGTTTCCTTATCTGGTCTTCCACAGGGGCAAGGTTGTCCTGTGTCCCCACCCGAAATTCCTTCCGAAGGTGGTGTCGGAGTTTCACCTTAACCAGGTGTTGACTCTGCCGGTGTTCTACCCCAGTCACACCTCGGAGGCCGAATATAGGCTCCATACTTTGGACCCTAGAGAGCACTCTCTTATTACAAGGAGCGGATGGCTGAAGTTCGGGAGAGGTTCGCCAGCTGTTTGTCACCTGCGCTGAAGCCGCACCTGGCAGACCTGCAGCCAAGCGGACGATAGGCAGGTGGGTCACCTCCTGCATAGATCTCTGCTATAGGTTGGCGGGCATGGAGCCTCCCAAAGGGATAAGAGTTCATTCTACCCGCCATATCGCTGCTTCGGTGGCTACTTCCAGGGACGTTCCTATCCAGGAGATCTGCAGGGCTGCTATCTGGAAGTCCGCACACACCTTCATTACCCACTACCACATCAACCTTGAGTCACGCCGGGACGCTGGTTTTGGGACCTCAGTTCTCCAGTCCTTATTTCCTAAGTAGGGGGTGTGCACCTTGACTCCTTCCTCCCGGAGAACTGCTAGGAGTCTGCTAGTAAGTGTCGATAGAACAACATATCCATGCCCCTAGAAATACAGGTTACTCACCTGTAACAGAAGTTCTAGAAGTGGTATATGTTGTTCATCCACACAACCCACCCGACCTCCCCGGCTTCGACACACAACCTGGCTGCCAGCGTCATGGGGCGGAGCCGAGAGTTTTCCACCCTGCTGGGTGGGAGGAGCCAGCTTGAAGACCTTCCGGCAAGATTTAAAGTGGCAAGGAACCTGCCAGTAAGTGTGGATGAACAACATATACCATTCCTAGAACTCCTGTTACAGGTGAGTAACCTGTATTTTTTAGCCATCACTGCTTTCTTGACCCTTTCAGAGCACCAGATTGGTCTCTTACACTTGTTTCTTTGTATAACTGTGCTTGTGCATGTTTTTGATGCCTTGACAATGGCCCCTTTTATAACCTCCCATCTTTCTTCCACTCCCCTGACGCTGTCTACTCCGCTAACCTGTCAAGCACAGTTTCCCTGGTATGGTTGAAATCTGCTCTTCTGAAGTCCAGCATGTCAGCCTTAGGTAAGGGTTTACTGGTGCCCAGGGCTACCTCTAACCATATAATATTGTGGTTGCTGGACCAAAGTAGTTTCCCCACCTGTACTCTTACTCTTTCCAAGCTAGTGAGAGACTGAAGGACCTCAATATGTACACGCTGGCAGAGAGAAGAGTGAGAGGGGATATGACAGAGACAAATAAATACCTCATGGGGGTAAATAAGGTACACGAGAAGAGTATTTTTCAGAGGAAAAGATGCTTGAGAACAAGGGGTATGCAATGAAGCTGGAAGGGAGTGAATTCAAGAGAGAGATGTGAGGAAGTACTTCTTCACTGAAAGAGTGGTGTGTGCCTGGAACAGTCATCCAGCAGATGTGGTGCAGGGGTGCAGGCGAAAACAGTGGTGGGCTTCAAGCATGCATTGGACAGGCATAAGAAAATGTGGAAAGCAAATGGGGAGGCAGGTGGAGATCATGATATGTTCACCCTGTCCCTGATGTGCATGTTCTGTATTGCTCTTACCTTGCCTTATACCCATGTTATGTATACCCTGTCATTTATGATCATTGTTCTGTACCGCTCTCCTTATGTAACAAGTTCATATGTAATCCCTCCAAACCATGTACATTGTCTGTATTGCACTACTGCTAAACTCAACTATTGTATGTATACCTGCCTTCTCTGTAACCCCTTCCCCCAGGTCGCACTGTGAGATTAGCAGCTTTTTGCTCAGCGTGCCTTTCCTGCTGAAACATTTTCAATAAATAATAAATAAATAAATGTAGTGGAAACAGAGAAATTGACGGGAGAAGTGGACCGCAAGACCCATCTAGTCTGCCCGATATAAGAAACTACCCCCCCCCCATCCTTTCTGTGAAATGATACCTTTGTGCCTGTCCCAGGCATTTTTGAACCCATTTTGGCCTCCACCACTTCCTGGTACAGGCAATTCTGTGGATCGACCACCCTCTTGGTGAAGAAGAACTTCCTAACATTGCTCCTGAATCGCCCACCCTTGAGCCTCATATCGTGTCCTCTAGTTCTGACGGTTTTCTTCTCCTTAAGGAGCTCCTGTACCCCTACCTTATTTATACCCTTGATATACTTGAATGTCTCAATCATGTACCCCCTCACCGTCCTCTGCTCCAGGGAGTACATGTTGAGCTCCCTCAACCTATCTTCATATGCCATTTGATGCAGACCCTGAATCATTTTTGTGGCTCTTCTCTGCACCGTCTCAATCCTATCGATGTCTTTCCTAAAATGCGGCCTCCAGAACTGTACACAGTATTCCAGGTGGGGGTGCAGTAGTGCCCTGTAAAGTGGCAGCCCACCTCCCTTCTGTGACTCGTGATTCCCCTCCCTATGCAGCACAGCATACCACTGGCCTTTAGTGACACCTTTTGGCACTGCTTCTCCACCTTTAAGTCATCTGCTATAATGACTCCTAGGTCTCACTTCTGGTTGGTGCATGCCAGCTGCTCCCAAGTAGCATCCCACTTTGGGGTTTCCTTTGCCTAAGTGCATGACCTTGCACTTTTTGGCACTGAACTTCAACTGCCTGGCGTCTGACCACCACTCGTGTTTCCTCAGGTCTGAGTTCATGTTCTTGACTCCTTCTTGGGTGTCCACTCTATTGTAGATCTTGATGTCGTCTGCAAACAGACACACCTTCCCTTCCAATCCATTACTGATGTCAGCTGTGAACACACTGAAGAGTAGGAGCCCCAACACTGACCCCTGAGGCACTCCACTAGTCACTTCCCTCTCCGTTGATACCCCTCCATTTACCTGCATCCTCTGCAGTCTTCTCTTCAGCCTTATAGTGTCTGTTGTGACAGTATAGGTAGGAGAAAAATAAGCAGACTGGGTGGGCCAAGTGGTCCTTGTTTGCTGTCAGATTCTAAGTTTCCATACATATATGGAATAAATTATGGGTAAGTGTATTATACAAGGAATTATACTCCATGTGAACTGTAAATATACCTAGCAAGAGGGGGCTAGCCTGATTTTATCTGGTCAGCTCCCAAGATGGATATATTTAAAACTATTTAGTGTTTGTTGTCCAGGAAAGAAGGACTAGTCAACTCTGCATATTTTCAGCCTCGTGGGGTGGGGGAAGGGTGCGCAGGGCAGATGGAAACCAACCGAAATTGAACTAGATTAAGCTGCTGGTGGTATTTTTAGTAAATGAGGGAGATTTGGCCTGGATGTGGGAAAATTCACCTACAGTTTTCAGGACGTACCATGGGATCTTTAATGTCCTCCTGAATAACCACCAGAACGAGCGATTTAACGTCACATCTGAAAGATGGCACCTCAGAAGTGTATCCTCCTCCTCCTTATGCTGCACTACAGTGTAAGTATTGGGATTTTACCCCAGATTCCTGGTGTGGGGCTAGAACCCACAACCTTCTGATCTTCTGGCCCCAGAGGCGTGAAACCTGCTTAACCACTGACACTGACAATATGCTAGACCTAGCTGTCTTCTATTCTGTATAACAGAGTTTCTCAAATGGTGAGGCCAGAGGCTCAAGAAAGTCTGGAAAAGTAATGCATTTAAATTTTGAGTTTTAGATGACGTGTGATGGGATGAGAAAAACTGAAAGAGAATAATAGTAGGTGAATGTATGTATTTATTTACAAATCAGTAACCACAAAAGGCACACTGAGTTAAGGCTCATTTCAGGTGTACCCAGGGAAGAGTATGGAGTGAATACAATTCAAAAGGTAACTGCAGAACATTCAAACAATACAGTATAAAGAATAGTGCAAACAGATGGGAACAATGAACAAATAATGAGAGGTGCTGTAACAGCTGAGTTGCTGTAACAATCGACCAATTAGACCAGTAGCAGAACAATCCAAATACATGGCTTAAGCAGAGATGTACTGTGAGCAAGAGCACGAGGGCACAAAAAGATCCCTCAGAAGTTGCTAAAGAGTGGGGTACAGTAAGTGGGAGAGAGGCAGAGGTGGGTAAAAAGGTTACTGTGGATAGAGGGGAACAGAGAATGTAGTTTGACTCGTGAAAGTATTTCAGAGAGAGGTAGCAATGGTTTGAGAGTCAAAATCGTGGAGCAGGTAGGCTGGCAGGGAGCAAGGGAGGTTACAGTAAGCTGAATAAAATGAGAGCCAACTACCAAAGGAGTTTGACTTAATTCCTGATGTATGGTGCACAGTATGCTGTATTTCAATGGGGAGGTCTAAGGTTATATCAGTATTTGGGGGAGTCTCAAGATCTTTTCCATGGCTTTGGGGAGGCTCTCTATGACAAAGTCTGAGAACTAGTGCTGTATAATATATAAAGATGGAGAATATTACCTTTGTATAATGTTACCAATTATTTCGAGGTCTCCCTTACCTGATTTTTGCCATCCTGTTTTTCTGTAGTGTAGTGGCCCTTTTTGGTATGGGCAGTGTTTTGGCTCTTATGTTTTTCCATGGTGTGGGGTGCCCCTTTGTGCAGCCCCTCAAAGACCCGTGGCTCAGGGAACCTCCTGGGTCTAGGGGTATATCTTATGCTTATGCTCGCTGGGAGTTCTCTTGTACCTCAGTAAGCAATAACCCATGACAGGGTGTGCAATTATTGGGGATTAATCAGCACCCAAGGTGCACTGTGAGGCACGAGGCTGCAGGCAAAAAAGGGCAGTATGACACTGTGTCTACACACCACAGCCACAGATTTGGATGAGTTGGAAGGAGAAGCTGTATAACTCATGCTTGTACTAGGGCTCTCACTCATTTAGCAAGTGTTTTTCAGGAGAATAACAAGTTTGGCAGCACTCACTCATCTCTGCTGCCAGCCTTCTCACTACTTACTGTGCGTGTATGGGGAACTAATGAAAAGTCACCTGATGGCTGGCTTCCAGTGAGCTACTGCTGTTCTGTCACCCCATGTTATACTACTATTAATGTCCATATACTGGGGCTTGGAGTCTCCCTGGGATAAATAAAACCCTTGTAGGTGCTTAGAGTAAATCAAACCATGGACAGAAAAGCTTCTAGCACTTGTTCCTTTGCTGGTGATTAAACTGTGTAAGTTCAGATCTTACTTTGAGGGGGCTCTTGCAGTAGGCAACACCATTAGGACTAAGCCGCTGGGCGCCAGGACCTTATGGAAAGATTTCTGGCTAGCAGTCTATAACAGGGGAACTGCCCTCGATGTCGGCACGCCGACATCAACCCTTAGTATAAAAGGGGCAGTCCCCCACACCTGCCTCAGTTCTTTTCCTACCGTCGAGTTGTGCGCTCCTGATCTCGCTGTTTGTAGCTTCAGTTGATCGCCATTGCATTGTGTTCTTTGCTTTTTATTACTAAGTTTAGTTTAGTTTTTTTTGTTAGCAGCATGTCGTCTCCAACTTCTTCAGCGGATTCCCGCAAGACTAAATGCGCCTGTGGCCAGCAGATTCCCGAGAAGGATGGCCATTCCTCTTGCATCATTTGTTTAGGCCCGGACCACGACACCGAAGCTTGCCAGGCCTGCCAGAACTTCATGCAAGTTATCAGAAAATGACGCCAAAAGGTCTTGGAAGCCATTCTCCTCCAAATGAAATTAGCCGCCATGGAGAAATAGCTGCAATGGAGGAGTTCTGCTTCAGAAGCCTTTATGAAGGCCTCCGCTTCAACGAAGAAGAAGCACAAAAAACATAGAGACTGGGAATGGTCTGCTTCGGAGCCACGGCCTCCTTCGGGAGCCATGGCCCATCCTGAGCTTTCCCCCTCCAGGGAGTCGGCTTGTACAGTCACCTTAGCCCTTATTCCCTCGGGGGTTCCGGTGACTGCGTCCCCCGCCGTTATTCCTGTGGTGGCCAGTGCCTGTGCGGGTTCAGAGAATTCTTCCTCCCTTCCGCCGCCCATGATGCTCATGCCCTTTCACCCCATGGGGTCCTCAGCCAGATGTCACAGCCAGTCTCCCGGACGCCGGTTCCTTTTCTGGCACCCGCCCGGCCCTGGCGTCATTGCCAGATCCCAGCCCGGGGTCTGGCACAGGTTCTTCAGACCAGTGCCTGCTGTCACCCACTCCTTCTGGGTCACAACTGTCCTTAGTGGAGTCCCCCTCCTGAGTGTCTCAGACGCCTCAACCAGCACCGATGGTCCCTGTTCCGGAATCCCACCACCAGGTGCTGGTAGGGATGCCGTCTGCTGATCTTCCTCCCCAGAATCCTGTGCTGGATCATCCGACGCCTGGTCCCACTAGTCCTCTCCCGGACCAGGCACCTCCAGCTCAGATACTTCAGGATCCTCCCTCGGATCACCACACCAGTTCTGGTGGCTTGGCCCTTCTGGGGCATTCGCCTGTTCAACTTCCACTTCTGGGCGGGAATTTGGACGGCCCTCGGGTCTTTCATCGGATCTATCCCTGGGCTCCATGCAGTTTTTCTCAGTTCCTGAACCCTCTGGGCAACTTCACATCCTTTTATCCAGGCTGCTCCTATATCCCAGCCTTCTTGGGCTGGATGCCGGCCGACTACAGCCTGCTTCTCAGCGTGTGGTGGGCGTAAGCCCAACGTCAGGCTTCGGCCCAGGCGGTACCGACGTTGGTACCCTCACAATCCAGGGACCCCACTTTGTTAGCTCGAGGGGCTCTTCCTCCAGATACAGGGGATCTTTCTACCACTGAGATGGTCGTTCGACTAGACTCGTCACCAAGCCAGTGGCGTTCAGTGGAGTCCACCTGCTCAGTGCACGTTACCTCTGACTCCTTGGAGCCTCCAGGTTCCCCTCTTTCTTTACCTCCAGAGGAGGTGTTGGTCCGACACATTCCTAAGTCCCCGCCTGAGGACCCTTCATCCTTATAGGTCATGAAGGTAATGCAGACCTCTCAGGATTAATGCACTAAAGAGCAGGACCCCCAACACTGCAGGTTGGCAGAGCATCTGCATCTCCCTGAGGTTTTGTCGACGGTCATTCCTGCTTTGGTGGTTCCACACAATGACATTACATCCATGATGTGGCAGCAACCAGCTTCAGCTCCTCCTCCTACTTCCAAGAAGGCAGACCGCTAATACAGTGCCCCAGATGGTAAGCCCCACTTTGCCTCCCACCCGAGGCTGACACCTTAATTTTATCGGAGGCCTCTGGAGTCACCATGGGGTCCGAGCAGCGGGGTGACGTCCCTCTGAACAGGGAGTCCAAACATCTGGATTCCCTGGGAAGGAGGATCTATGATTCAGCTTCCTTGGTCTTGCGTGCCCAGAACTATCTGGTGCACATGGTCATGCATCAACAGTCTAAGTTGGACCGGGCAGGGGATCTGCTTTGTTCACTGCCCAACTCCCCAGTCAAGTCCCAGTTGGAACAGATCCTGTCTTCCTCTTCCAGCATGGGGTTCCATGTCTTCCATGCTCCCTACGATATAGTGGACGTCTCGGCTCAGGGCATGGCAGCAGCTGTGTGCTTCCGATGCCGTGCCTGGCTTTGTCTGTTTCCATTTTCCCTGAGCATCCAGGCCTCCATCCTGGACGCCCCATTTTGGGGTCCTGCCTGTTTGGGGAAGACATGCATGAGCTGCTGTCCTCCTTACAGGCATCGGGTGTAGCCCTCTGCTCTTTGATTCTGTGTCTACAGAACAGGGCCCAGCACTCCCTTTCTCACGGCCTTAAGCGACAGTCCCTCCACCAGAGTTCTTCTGGGTCCCGGAGCAAGTGCCAAGGAACCTCCAAGTGGACAGCACCAGTCCTCAAAACCTCACAGCGTAGAGGAGGTGGCAACAGCATTTTCAAACAACATGAAGTCTTGCTATATTATGACATATGCAGTGAGTCCCAACCTTCGAACTGCTCCGGAGGTGAAAGAGTTAACTTTCCACGCCAGGCATGGAACGCTGAGCTCGAGCTCAGTTGAAAACTCTGTCTGTTGTTCTTCAAACTCAGACTGTCAGATTCTTTACTCCGCCTCACTGAACAGTTGCTCCAGAGATTTCTCCTTCTGCTCGGTTCATTTTGTCGATTAAAGTATTGTTTTTCGGTTTTCGACCGAATTTAAACCGCAACCGGGTCGGTTCAGACTCTGTCTGTGGTATTGTAGTACTAGATAGGTTTTACATTAATTTCTATTCTGTGTGGAACTTGTAAGCGGTTTATCGGTTCGGTTTGAACCGATCAGGTTATTTAAAATATATTAATCTGTCATTTAGAGTGTGGTTACGGTTCTTATCGGTTCTAAAAAAAGCAGTTTAATTACGTTTTTTCCACGGGCTTCCATTGACACGGTTGGGAACGATAAGAGAGGTGCTTACCTGGCGGATTGCCATAAAATGGTAAGTTTGGTTAGGCTGGCATTATGTCTGAGAAACCCAAAAGAAAAACCGGTCCACTGGGTTTAACACTGCAGTGCCTGTGGGAAGATTTTGCTAAGGCTGACCCCACACCACCTGTGTTTATTGTCTGGGGTTTGACCACCTCAATGCAGACTGCCAGATTTTGCAAGAATTTTCCTGCAGCTACCCTGGAAAGAGAGTTGGTATGCTCAGGAAAGGGGCTAAGAAGTCGCTGAACTGGATGGCCAGCCCGGTTCAGTTCCAACCGAACCGGAGGGAGTGCCCTCTGACCAGGGCGAGACTTCCTTGGGCAAAAGGAGAGCCGACTCTGAGGAGTCGGTTCCAGCAAAAAGGACTAGGAAATCAGCTGGTGTGGAGCCAAAACTTTCCTCTCCAACCGCTGAAGAAACAGCCAAAGCGATTAAAATTGTCCAGTCGCTTTCCCCGGTTCCGACCGAACCGGCACTGTCAGGTAAGCGTACGGTTCGGCCAGTTCCACTGGTTCAAAAGTATGATTTAGAGGAATTTTATGAACTGGAGGAGAGGGAAGAGGAGTATGAGGAGAGTGAATGTGGATTTGAAAGTCTGGATGTGCCCATTGAACCGGACATCTCCCCAGACAGACCTTCAGGAGTGTCTCCTCCTAGGCTTTCTGAGTCCCCTTTTCATTTTATGTTTTATAAAAAAGTGGCTGAAACCCTCCAGCTCCCTATGGAGGAAGCTATGGATGATCAAGAGGAGCCTGACTATGTGGAAATGATGGATATCCCAGAGTCTAGGAGACTGTCTATTCCTTTGCATAAATCTTTTGGGAAACAGACAGTAAAAATTCTAAAAACTCCTCACACTATACCTCCTGTGGATAAGATAATGGACAAGAGGTACACATTGTCAGGCTCTGATACGGAGTTCCTTACTCAACAATGCAGCCATGTTGGGGTAGTGCAGGCTGCAGCCTGTGACAAGGCAAATATTCCTTGGCTCACACCCCTGACAAGGACTCCAGGAGGATTGATGCCATGGCAAAGAAACAGTACATGGCAGCATCCTTGGGACTCAGACAGGCAAATTATATGGCTTATGTTGCTAGATACCAGAAATCCAGATGGGATACTGTTATGGCTCTAGCAAAACAGGTCCCTGGCCAGCTTACAAAGGAGCTGGAGCAGGTGACTGCTGATGGTATTGAGGCATCCAAGGTACAATTCCATGCTGCAGTGGACTCTAATGATGTATCTTCAAGAGTCATGGTTACATCTGTGGCACTTCGCAGAATGGCTTGGCTCAGATGTACTAGCCTGTCTGGGATACCCAGACTAAGGCCATGGATTTTCCTGTTGTGGGTAATTCTCTGTTTGGGAGCAGACAGAGAATTACATGAAAAAATGGATGAGTACAGGACCACCTATAGGGTGCACAGGCCAAGGAAGGCAGGCCACTCCTCAAAGGCAGCCTTCCAGGGGCAGGGGCAGGCCTTTTCATAGGCCTTTTTAACAAGCCCAGGCCTCCTGTTCTGCTTACGCCCAGAGGGGGTTCTTTAGAGGGAGAGGCAGACGGGGCACAAGCAGGCCTGCTTTCACCCATCAGCCTAAAGCCCCTGCCAAGCAGGCACCCTGATGGGGTTGCCAGGGCTGATTCTCACCTACCTGTAGGGGGCAGGCTGGCTTACTTTGTCCAGGACTGGAAGTCTCTGACATCAGACAAGTGGGTCCTGGAAGTAGTAAGCCAGGGACTGGTTCTCAGCTTCAAAAAATTTCCAAAGATGAGAACCAGATCCTTTCCACCTGCAAATCCACCAGAGGCACTTGCCCTAGAGACAGAAGTCTCTTCCCTCCTAGCTCTCAGAGCTGTGGAAAGGGTTCCACCCCTACACCAGGGCAAAGGATTGTACTCCAGGTACTTCCTTACCCCAAAAAAGACAGAAGAATGGTGGCCCATCCTGGATCTCAGATACTTAAACAAGCACCTTTTAAAACCAAAATTCAGAACGGTGACTGTGGAAAGTATTCTACCCTCTCTAAGGCCAGGGGACTGGCTAGCGTCCCTGGACCTCAAGGATGCCTACTTCCATATTCTCATCAGAAGCTCCCATCGAAAGTACCTCAGGTTCGAGCTGCCCTCAGGCCATTACCAGTTCAGAGCAATGCCTTTGGCCTCACCTCTGCTCCAAGGGTATTCACAAAATGCCTAGCAGTAGCAGTTGCCTCCCTAAGAAGGCAAAAATTGCCATTTCCCTTACCTGGACGACTGGCTCATAGTAGGCCAGTCTCAGACAAAGTCAAGTTACATCTTCAGATAACTCAGCAACTGCTTACCTCTCTAGGTTTCCTTCTGAATCTTTCAAAGTCAGTTCTAGAGCCTGTTCAGCTCCTCACCTTCATAGGTGCAGAGCTGAACACAGAGAAAGCCAGAGCCTTCCTTCCTTTGGACAGGGCAAGGACCCTGGTCTCTCTGGCCTCCTCATTCACCCTGCAGGTCTCTCGACCAGCAAGGCATTTTCTACAGCTCCTGGGGCACATGGCTGCTTCTACAGCAGTAGTGCAGGGAGCAAGGTTTCAGATGAGGGACATCCAGTTCCATTTGAGAGCCTTTTGGTCTCAAAGGAAAGACCCTCTAACCAAATTGATCCCAGTAACTCGGACCCTGATCCAGGCCCTACAATAGTGGCAGGATCAGAGCAATCTGAGACAAGGGGTTCCCTTGTCCTTAGTCTCACTCCTTAATCCTTACTACAGATGCATCCCTCTTGGGGTGGGAGCTCACATGGGCGACCTCACTGCCCAGGGATTGTAGTCCCCTCAGGAATCTCTGCTCCACATCAATCTGTTGGAGCTCAGAGCAGTTTTCTAGCACTTCAAGTTTTTCCAAATCTGTTCCAGAACAAAGTTGTACAGGTCAGAACAGACAACACCACCACAATGTGGTACATCAACAAACAAGGAGGCACTCGGTCTGACCCTTGTGCACCGGCAAATGAAGTTGTGGTCTCTGGCTTACTCCGAACACCTCTCTTACAGCAGTTCACCTCCCAGGCAAGGACAATGTCCTGGCAGATGCTCTCAGCAGGACTTCCAGGGCCATCACGAATGGTCACTGGATCCCCTGGTCCTGGAGGTAATATTTGCCAGATGGGGCACCCCGCAGATAGATCTTTTTGCAGCCCCATACAATCACCAACTTCTCCTTTTTTGCTGCAGGCCCCCAGTGTTGGGCTCAGTCCCTCTGGATGTCTTAGTTCTCAATTGGGAAGGGAAGTTTCTCTATGCTCCCCCCCCCTTCCCTCTCCTGTTCAAAGTGTTAGTCAAAATCAGATCTCAATCCTGCAAGATGATTCTGATTGCTCCAGATTGGGCCAGACAACCCTGGTAGCCACTCCTACTGTCCTTAGCAGTCCATCTTCCGTTGTGTCTTCCCAGGAATCACAACCTGTTAACCTGTGCTCAGGGAAGGGTTTGGTACCAGAACCTCAAATCTCTCAATCTCAAGGCCTGGCTCTTGAAGAGTTAGAGTTTGCTGATCTACACCTCTCCCAAGGTGTAATGGATATACTGAAGGCTTCGAGGAAACCTTCCACCAGGGCTACTTACAATTCCAAATGGAAGAGGTTTTCCATATGGTGCACTGGGAAGCATATTTCCCCAGAATCTGCTGATTTACCCACAGTCCTGGATTATATGGTCCATTTAAATACTTTGAGGCTGAGACCAACTACCCTAAAGGTACATTTGGCAGCTGTGTCTGCTTTTATTTCAGCAGGTAAACCCTCTTCTCTTCTCTTTCAGCTCATCCTGTATTCTCTAAGTTTTTTAAGGGATTGCTTCACACCAACCCTCCATTCAGGGACCCTGCCCCTGCCTGGGATCTTAATGTTTTGCATTGCTCAGCTTATGCAACCTCCATTTGAGCCCTTGTCTTCAGCAGAGCTTAAGTACTTGACTTGGAAGACTGTGTTTCTGGTAGCCATCACTTCTGCCAGACGCATAAGTGAATTATAAACTTTGTCAGTGGAGCCTGATTTTATCTCCTTTCATAGAGATAAGGTGGTCCTCAGGACTAACAGGAAGTTCTTGCCTAAGGTGGTTTCAGATTTCCACCTTAATCAATCCATATCTCTTCCAGTGTACTTCACTGACCATTACTCCCCAGGCGAGAGGAGGCTGCACAGTGTAGATGTGAAGAGAGCCTGTAGTTACTACATAGAGCGTACCAAGGGTCACAGGTTTGACTCTCTCCAACTGTTCCTCACTTATGGCGAGGTTGGTAAAGGGAAACCTGCCACTAAAAGATCCATTGCCAGATGGATTGTCTCTTGTATCCAATTCTGTTATGAAAAGCTGGGTAAGGTTCCTCCCTCAGGCCTGAGGGCTCACTCTGAGAGTACAGCTCGTCCCTGGCTGCTGCCAGGGACATCCCTATTCTAGAGATCTGTCAAGCAGCTACCTGAAACAGTTCACACTTTTACCAAGCATTACTCCTGGACATCCAGGCTAGGAGTGATACTCGGTTTAGCACAGCTGTGCTTCAGAGCCTATTTCCTAAGTAGGTTCTGTCCCTCCTCCAGGAGAGGTACTGCTGTGTAGTCTGCATATGTCATAATGTATAGAAGACTTTTGAAGAAAAATTACTCACCTTAGTATATTGTTTCTTCTAATGGAGTCTTGCTATGTATGACCTCCCCTGCCTGCCCTCTCAGAACCTCTGTTTTTGGGATGTGGGTGGGCAGTGCAGTGTTGGCACTTAGTAGATGCCCACCTTGTTATTTTCACCCCTCCTTTTTGGGGTGATTTGGTGTTGTGTTTTTCATTTTTTGGGTCTCCTGACTTGAGTCTTTGTTTTGGGACCAAAAAATGTGTTCTTATGTTTAGTAGCTAGTTGGCTAGTGTAGGTTTACAGCTTCCACACAGGACCTCAGTGAGTTTAGCTCGTAAAGATCTGACAGTTTGAGTTTGAAGAACAACAGACAGAGTTTTCAACCGAGCTCGAGCTCAGCGTTCCATGCCTGGCATGGAAAGTTAACTCTTTCACCTCCGGAGCAGTTCGAAGGTTGGGACTCACTGCATATGTCATAATATAGCAAGACTCCATTAGAAGAAACAACATTACTAAGGTGAGCAATTTTTTCTTCTGAACAGTCTGTACCCTCTTAAGGACTGCCACCCTCCCTAGACGGGTGTCTGGAGGGGCGTTTGGAGGGGAGACCTCGCAGTCATTTCTTTCATTCAGTGTCTTCAGCTCTTTCTTTGATCCCATCCCTGGATTTTCTCGATGGGTTTATTGGGCCTGCAGCCCACTTCCATCATCCTGAGCTGGCTTTTACCTCCTCTTCCTGCATATCTCTGGGAGTTCTGCATGGGAGTTTATTGGGCGGCCTCCCCTGGTATCGTCTTGGCAGCCCCAGGGGATCTGTCGCCAGCAGGACATCTCAGTTCTCCCTTATGCTGGCTGGTGGCGGGGCCTCGATCCTTGTTGGTGACCGCCCCCCCCCCCCGTTTTGGTCTCTTTCTCTTTCATTATCTTCCTTTTCTTCCACTCTGCCTTTCCCCTTGAGCTCTTCACTCTGTTAGAGGGACTGCAGCCATGTCCGCTTATGCTGTTGTCTTCTGTCACTGGCGTCCCATTCGGGAGCTCCAGGCTGATGTTAGATGCCTCTCTGCAGGCCTACGTCCCCAGTCTGGGAGTCTAGCCCCTCCTAGTCCTTCTTGGGACCTGACGTGAAAGGAGGCAGATCTCCTTTCCAGTTCCACTTGTAGGTCAGCGGCAGCCGGGCTGGGCCCCTGTTTCTTTCCACAAAACAAACAAAAAAAAAAGAGCTTTGATGCTTGATGAGTGAGGAGAAAAGGGCGAAAGCCGTGGAAGACATTCATATGAGGAGAGTCTGAGGAAGAGAAGGTTGGGTTATATCCCCTAGTCCCGCTTCTCTTCGGGGCTGTTCAGTGAAAGGAAAGAGCCCAGTGGAGCAGGAGCAAGATGGTCTTAGAGTGGTCTCCTTCTCCCTACACCCCTACTCATTGGGGCCTGATTTAGTGTGCCTCAGCTGTCGTTGGAGCCTTCTTTTAGGCCTCACCCCCTTTTTTCCTGGGGCGGGGTGGTGGTAGAAAGGGGAGCCTACAGTCCTTGCTCTTCATCCTCCTTTTACCCATCTCTCTTGCTCCCTGTCAAGGGACATGCTCTGGTCTGGGGGAGCCGTCTCCCTGACCTCACTGAGTTTCTGCTGGGCCAGAACCCCTTTTATCTCTCAGGGGTTCCCCTGTTTTTTTCCCCTAGGCAGGCTGCTAGCCGGGGTTAGACCCCCCCACGGTTTTGGATAAGGGGGGAGGTGTTCCTTGCACTTCAGTCAGCCAGGAGACTTTCATTGGCCGAAGAGTCTTCTCTTTTTCTTTGGGACAAGCCTCTTGCTGTTCCTGTCTGTTCCTTATTCTTTCAGGGCTTGCTTCCTTAGCAACCCTCTATTTCCCCTTAGAGGTGTCTTTCTTGATGCCCCCCCCTCGTTGCGTCCTAGCTCTGGAACTCTTGTTTGCGGAGGCCTCTCCTCTGGGGCATGGGTTAGCTCCTCCTCTTCTAGCCTGTTCCCAGGCTGGGGGGGGGAGCAACTGTCTCCGTCCTATTTCCAACTGTTGCATGATAGCTATCATGCTTATCAGGTCTTCTCTTGATAGAGAGCTGTCTGTTGGTTTCTTGCGGGACCAGGCACCTTTTGGTTTCTGCCTTTGGATGCGGACTTTCCTTTAGGTAGTCTGGTTTTTCCTTGCCCCAAACTCCCTTCTAAGAGTCCAGTGGGCCACATATCAGATGTATCTTGGGGGAGTCATTCTTTCCTTCTCCCCCAAGATTTACTCTGCTCCCTTCCAGGGTCTCCCTTTTATTCCCCCTATCTGGTGAGTCTATTCTCTCCCCTGGCGACTCCAGGGTTTTCTCCCTATGACTTTTCTCTTTTGCTGGCCATTGGAGCCATGCTTTTTTCTCTCCAGGGATTTCTCCCTCTATCTAGGGGATGATATTTGGGCTCGGGGAGTGGGCCCTGGGCTGGTGATCCTTTCAGATCTGAGCCCTATTAGGCTGTCGCCATCCCTCAACTTCCTTCGCCCAGGGTGCTATTTTTACCTCTGGGCACTGCTTGGGACTCAGTCCTAATGGTGTTGCCTACTACAAGAGCCCCCTTGAAGTAAGATAGTACAGTTACGTAAGAACTTACAGTAACAGTAGATCTTCAAGAGGAGCTCTTGCAGTAGGCAGGATTTCCCTCCCTCCATCTCCCTGCTCTCTTTCTCCATGATTAGCCTTTCTGGCTTCCATCATCCATTTTCTCTCCTGTCAGACCTTTTTACAAGTCTCCGGTGGGAGAACTAAGGTGGATGTGGGGGTCCACTCCTTTTATACTAAGGGTGGACATCAGTGTGCCGATGATGGGGGCTATCCCCCTGTTATAGACTGCTAGCTAGACATTTTTCTGTAAGGGCCTGGTGGCATAGTCCTAACGATGTTGCCTACTGCAAGAGCTCCTCTTGAAGATCTAGTGTTAGGGTAAGTTCTTATGTAACTGTACTTTACACATGGTATACAGATCTGAAGATCACACTTCAGCAGGCTGCAGGCTCAGGCATTCACCCCTCTTTCAGAGTTTCTGTATTTCTCTTGCAGTTTTAGATCTGCTATATATGCATTGTTTCCACCAGGGTCAGGGACTGGCTTCCATACCCCAGTATCAGGCTGGTCTCGACTTGGCTGATCTCCTTTCCACTTCATCCCTGTATTTAGAAACATAGAAACATAGACTTTGACAGCAGATCAGGACCACTTGGCCCACCTAGTCTGCCCATTTCCCTACCTAATGGATAAGCTGCAGATCCTAGTTAACCAACAGCCTATTTCCTCCTACCCCCCACAAGAATTGCATTATGTCTGTCCCATGCATTCTTGAATTCCCCCACTGTTTTTGACTCCATGACCTTCTCAGGAAGGCTGTTCCATGCATCCACAACCCTCTCTGTGAAGAAATACTTCCTCACATCACCTCTGAGCTGTCCCCCCTCTATCTTCAGATTATGCCCCCTTGTTCTTGCACAACTCTTTTTCTGAAAGATCCTACCATCTTGTTGATTCCCTTGAGGTATTTGAATTTAATTACCCTTTTTTGCCATTTCTAAGTTGTCTGTTCATACCCCATGGATGGGCCTGCCCATATTTACCAGGTTGATGTTCTGCACCATGTCCTGATCCTTCCTATTCCCACAGTAGTAATTTCCCTTTAGTGCTTTTCATTCCTATCTCTGTGTAGTTTTCACATACTACTATCTTATGGCTTTTTCCTGTCACATACCATGAGGGCATTCACTATATTTTCAAGTACAGTATCTTCCAGGGGAGACAATTGGGGACCCAGTGTCTTCCTCCATGCAGGCACCTGGAGACTCTAATCCTGCTCTGACACAAGCAAGGGTCTGCCTAGCACTAGAAGCAGTCATGTGTGTACCACTGTAACCATCATGTGGCCCACGCAGATCACGTCTTCCTTGGGTGTGGCCAACACTCTTGCTACTGAGGAACTTGGCCCCTGCCATTCCTTTGTGTACCCCAGAGACAAATCTCCTATCTTGTCTTGCAGCTTTCTTCTCTGCTGTAGCCTCGCCTGCCACCTTTGTGTGCTTTATTGCTACATGAACCTTGGGATTGCACCCCCCCCCCAAAGATTTCCTTTTTTTTTTCTTAAGGGAACCCTCCATAGGACAGCTAGCATTTAGGTTGTTTCCCATGAAGGGAAACTTCCTGGGGTTCTCACGCCCTCCCAGTGGTTCCACTACATACTTCCCTTCTGCAGATGATCAGTATGGAGGTGCCCCAGATCCCAGGGATCTGTCCCCAGTGCCAGACGTATCTCCCTGGCAAGCTTTCAGAGTTCAGGGGTGGTCTGGGAGCTCGGCAACCCATGGAGCCACAAATACTTTGGGAGAACAGGTGGACAGAATGTGGCAAAACCCCTTCATCAAAAAGAGAGAGCCAGCCTGCCCGATGGCACCTCAAAGCCTCCTTTTCTGCATCATCAAACTCCTCCCCCAGTTTGCCTACCCAAGAGTGATGCCAAAGCATCATTCCTGAACTGGTACATCTCAGAGAATTTCTGCTTTCGGTTTCAGCATCTTTCTGTGATCAGTTTGATGTATTTTTTTCAATCAGTTTGTTGTGACATTAACCGGAGGCTGCAGTTGGTGGCAGCAACATGAAAGGAATGGCGTGAGAGGAGGGGGCTGTATTGTTGTGGGATACGTTTGCTGATGAAGAGTTGGTGGAGGCAGCATGGAAGGCATGCTGAGTGAGAAGAGACCTGCAGCGTTGAGGGACATTGCTGCTTGTCGAGAGACAGGGGATTTATTGGCTAATGTGAGACTGCAGGTAGTGTTTGTTTTTTGTTATTGGGCTTTTTCCCCAAGTGTTTTGAGTCTTTTTAGTGTCTTCTAATTGAGGTAATTAGTGTGGGAATTTGTGTAATTGGTTTGGCAGTGTGTTAATTGATAATGTTTATTGGTTTAATTGGTGGTTGTTTGAGTGTTTCTAATATTGGTCAATGGGAGTTTATTCCCCAGTGGTATACAACTTTAATTGCAGAGACGTACAGCTTTAATTGGTGAAGTCTTCAGAGAAATAAACAATAATGGATTCATTCTCCTCCATGTATTATACTGAGAATAATGGAAAGCTAAGTGTGTATTATGGATTTTGTTCACACACCCAAGGTGTGTGATGACCCATAAACCTCGAGAGCGAAACGCGAGAGGTTTATGTGGTCATCACACGCCGAGGGTGTGTGAAGAAAATCCATAACATCAAACTTACCTATCCTTTATTTTTTATAATTGCTGGTGTGGAGGTTTAGACTGTATTTCTAACAGCTTGAAAGAAAAATACTTTTTTAGCTAGAGTGCAGTTTTATTTTTGAAAAAGTAGAACTGTATATTTATTTATTTATTTACGAGTTTTACCAGGAAGGCATACTGAGCAACATGCTCGATTCCAGATGCGACCTGGACTGTATATAAATAAAACACCGCTGAAAATACTGCAGTTGAAAAACATTTTGTGAAACAATGGAATGCAACATTTTTTGGGGGGAATGTCATATCAACCGGATTTTTGGGTTATTATGAAGTGTCATATTAACTGGATTTCAGATTATTACTGCCTTTGGGACAAAATAACCCGAAATCTGGTTGATATGACATTTTTAGCAAAACAGTAATCCAGTTAATATTTATAGTCACCAGTAACTATATATGAATATATTTAGATTCTATACCACTTGAAGACAGTGCCTTACCTTTTTTCCTTCCATGAGTTCTTAAAGAGCAACTATTTACGTTGTTCCCCCCCAAAGAAGCACAAATAACCCTTACCTTCCCCCAGATCCAATCCTTGTAATCTTTACTTGTTTAGGAAGGGATCGTATTTTTTGTCTGAGGAACTCCTCGGCACTGATCCCTTTCACTTTCTTGTACCTCTGCAGAGTGCACTCCGCCCCTACGCTACCACATTTTGTGACATACGTATATGAAGAGCGCGGGGCACACTCCTACGGACATGAATGGGGGCTGTTATTTAAAGTTACATTTCGGTACTTTAGATGGCCGTTCGGAATAAATCACGGTTGCCGCTTAACTGGTCCTTGTTGGTTAGCGGTGACTGTGATTTATTCAAATGAGCCATCTAAAGTACCAGTAACAAATAACAGCTCGACCATTTACAGTAAGCGTCTTCGTGCTCTTCATATACTGACATCAAAAAGCGTGGTAGCCGAGAAGGGCAGTGCAGTCTGCAGAAGTACAAGGAAGTGGAAGGGATTAGGCGTCACTGGCTCCTCGAACAAAAATACAATGCCTTCTCTTCCTAAATTGGGGGCACCTAAACAAGAAAAGATTACAAGGATTGGATTTGGGGGCAGGTAAGGGTTCTTTGTGCTTCTCGGGGGGGGGGGTATGCTAAAGAATGTGATAGTCGTTCTTAAAATGTGCTAAGTCTGCATGCCCCCATCACTAAACAGAGAATAAAAAATAAAACATCACCTTGGTTAACTAGTTAACTAGTCAAGGAAATGAAAGACAGGACTCAGCTTGGGCAAACTTCAAAATATCCAACAAACAGGGTGACTGGTTGGCAGTATACCCTAGAGGTTAGAGTAATGAGCTGTGAAGGAGCTTGGTACATCCAGTAGACCAAGGTTTGATTCCCACAACCTCTGTTTGCATACTGGGTGACTCTGTGCAAATCACGTACCTCCCTAGTGGTCCCGTGTCACACCTGAAAACAGGCACTTGTGCCTAGTGGGCCTTACCCAGTTATCAAAGAATAAAACAATAGAAAATAATAAAGAATATAGTTTCTTAGAAATAAATGCAGTAAATCTGTTAATAAGGCCAAAAGCACATATTCAAAAGTCAACAGAGAACTTAAGAGATTTCAAAACGTTTTGGTACAATATTAAATCACTTATAAACCCTAATACCAGTTCTGGCCCCCCAACCTTCAGATAGACTGTACCGCATACTCATAACCCAAAGTTACCACAAATCTGTTCAATAGTCACTTTTGCAACTAAGAAATTACAGACAAATCTCAAATCCAGGAAAAAATTCTTGATACTTCTTTGAGTCAGTGTAGAGAAATTTCACAACTAAAATGTTACGTTAGAAAGGTGCCTGTCAAGTATGTCCTTATTTTACTTAAATCTTTAAAAACAGACAAGTCACCAGACAGTGGTGAATTGATCCCAAAGTTTCTCAGATTAGCTGCTCCTAGAATTGCGACACTCATTGCCAAATCATGAATTTGTGTCATGTGGCACAATGAATACCTGCCATTTGGAAGCTGGCTTTTATAATTCCCTTTTATGAGAAGGGTAATCGAGCCTCTCTTGGCAGTCCCAGGCCTATATCCATTTTATCTATTCTTGCTAAGCTGCAGGACAGACTGGTTCACAACCAACTGGTTCAGTGCTTAGATCAAAACAATCTTTTAAGTAGTGAACATCATGATTTTAGAGACATCATGGGACTTGTACGGCCTTGGTTAGGTTCATGAACATGCCCTACCAAGCTGGGGATAATGGCATGCTAACAGGAGCTGTGTTCATGGATCTGACCAAGGCCTTCAGTCTTGTAGATCATGAACACCTTTTTCAGAGGTTACATGCTCTAGGGTTGGGAGATCCTTCAATCTTCTGGTTCACAGATTGCCTAACGAACCAAAGGCAAAAGGTCAGAGTTGGTGTTGATGTCCCTGAGACCAGTGTCAACAAATGTGGCATCCTGCAGGAGTACATGCTAGGACTCTTGCTCATTTTCTATCAACAGCCTGCACACAGTCTGCAGTACTGTAAGCACACTGTTATACGCATGTGATGCTGTATACAACATGAACTTTACTGTTATTAACAGCCCCCATTTGCAGTAGCTTCCACTCTCTCCAAAACCGGTTTCTGACAGAAAGGTTGCCTCTTAATGTACCCAAAACACAAGTTATGTTGCTAGGCTCAGCCCCAAAGGTCAGGAAGTTCACACCTGGGCCCACGTATTCAGAGGAAATGCACGGCGCATCCCTAGATGCACCTGTGCATCTCTGGACTTGCGATGGCTGTCAGGGACATGGCAATATTCAGAAGCCCCCGATGTGCCATAGAAACCAAACTGCACCGTGGCACAGAATATTGAAATGTGGGCATGCAAATGAAGGATCCCACATGCATATTCCCCAAGTCGCAATATTCAAAGTCCCCTGGGGAAGGCATTGTAGGATGCACCGGCACAAAGTTAGGACTCCAAAACCCTGTCCTAACTTTGTGCTAGGCAGAGTGGTGCCCCGCACAAACTCCAGGGCCAGTCACATGATGCCCCCAGCCCTGATCACAGAGTGCCATAATCAGTAAAACATATCCTCTTTTCAACAGTGTAGTATCCTCCTCCCCACTCCAATCACAGACTGTCCGTAACATAAACATATTCCAGTTTACGTAATGTAGGGATTCCCCCCACCCCGATCACGGAGTGACATTGCAGTACAAAATAGCCCCGTTTCCATAATGCAGTGTCCCCCCATCCCGTCCCTGATCCTCGTTACGATAAAGAAATGGAGCCCCGTCCCCATCTTTTCCAAAGAGCATTTTCCCCCACCCCATCCCCATCCCTGATCCCCGTTATGATAAAGAAAGGGAGCCCCGTCCCCATCTTTTCGAGAGTGCAGTGTCCCCCACCCGTCCCGATATTATAAAGAAGTGGAGCCCGTCCTCGTTTTCCATAGTGTAGTGCCCTCCCAGCCCGACATCCCCGGCGAAGTACATTAGAAACAGTGTCCCCATCTTTTCATCGCAGTGGACCCCCCCCCGGGTCCTCCAAGCTGACCTGTTTGCTCTGCATCCATGAACAAGGGCTGGTGAGGGCGGCCTTTGCCTGGTAGGGCCCTCCCTCCTCCATTGCCGCTGCTCGCAAAGTACTGTAGTCGTCTACGGGTTGAGGTGCCAACTCGGTAACTGGAGTCAGGCTGTCCTCCCTGCCCACCGAAGCTCTCACCATCTTTTGGAATTGCTGAACATAAGGTCTGGTGCCCCTACTGCATAGCAGGAGATTGTTTGGACTTGGAGGGGTAAGAAAAGGCTCAATGAGGGAAAATATATTTAACCGGGGTTCCTGCAGCTGCCTGTGTTCCATCGGGAGATCGTAGCTGCTGGCAGAAAGGAGCGGTGGATCCAGTGGGGTTTAAAATCCGAAATTGACTCGGTGCCTTTTTTTATTCAAACTCACTGCCATTGCGCCTATTGGAACTTGCTCGCTGTGATGTCACTCTTCCAGTAAAAAGGCGAGAGGAGCACCCAGCGGTGGATTTGTTTGCTCTGCGTCCGTGGCGAGGGTGGTGAGGCGACCTTTGCCTGGTGGGGGCCCCCCCTCCGTTGCGCTGTTTATAGAATACTGTAGTTGTCTCATGGGTTAAGGTGCCGACTCGGTAACTGGAGTTGGGCTGTCCTCCCCTACCCGCCGAAGCTATAACCGTCTTTTGGAATCACTGAACATAAGGTCTGGCACCCCTGCTGCATAGCAGGAGATTGTTTAGACTTGGAGGGGTAAGAAAAGGCTCAACGAGGGAAAATATATTCAACTGGGGTTCCTGCAGCTGCATGGGTTCCATCGGGAGATCATAGCTGCTGGCAGAAAGGAGCGGTGGATAAAATGGGGTTTAAAGATTTCCCACCCGCCCCGTTCCTCCTCCCTTAAATGGGCTTAAGCCACTCCCACCTGTGTGTTGTCCTATACTTAGTGTGGGTGATTGGCTGGTCCTTCTGGCTCTGAAGGGACTGTCTCTTGTGAGGATTGAACTTGGAGAAGATTAGTTCTGTCTTCACATCCCTAGGCGGCTGTTTATATTACCCTATTGTTTATTTTGTCCCTACTGTGTGGTCTAATCCTTTGGGGGTACAGATCTTTACAGTAGAACTTTCCATTGGGTGTCAGCTGTGGACTAGAAAGTTTGTATCAATTGTGGACACTAGCCACTGGGAATTGTGATTATGTTAATGTCTGCCCTTGTCTTGCTGCCTTACCGGAGATTACTGATAGTTTATACTCCATGATCTGTCTTGCTGTATTTTGCTTGAAAATTGCTGTGTTGGGGGGCAACGATTGTGAAAATAGGTAACCCTACGGTACTGTGTTCCTGGTGGGTGTGATGGCTGAAGGTATAATTGTCCTAGTTGCCTGCTCCTCTTTGCCCTCCGGGTAGCCTAGGGCGGTCTGGATGGCCTTACATCTTGCTATTCTGCTAGGCCATTGTAGTATATAGGTCTGACTCAGGTGAGGGTGTGCATACTATGGGGGCCCCTAAGTGTTGCAGGAGGGGGACTGAGTCCTTCCCCATCTCTAACGTCCTCGCCATATGACTGCTCATGGTAATGTTCCTCCCTCTTTTTGGACTGTGCTCCCCCCATGGGTCAATTCTGGTTCTCACCGGGACTACTTGATGAGAAGGACTGTACCTTCTCTAACTTAATAGCCAGAGATAGACAGTCTCCCTGGCCCATCTGCAGCCTTAACCTGCGGAGCTTCCTGTATCCTGTCAAAGTGGTCAGGCGTCCTGGTCGCAGGCCGTCCGCTAGGGTTGGCACTTCCCCTTTGAGGCATCTCCTCTGGCTCCTCTTGGTGACACTAGTCCAGGCAGGGAACGTGAAGTTGAACCCAGGTCCTCCATGCCGAGCCCTCTCCTCTCCTGTGGGCTGGCTTTCAGGCAGTGGGCTGAAAATAGCTCATCTTAGTGTCTGTAGCCTTCTGCCCAACTTGGCCGAACTCCTTGCCTGTGTCACCCATTTCAAGCCTGACATCCTGGGGATAGTTGAATCTTGGCTTAAACCCTCGATCCCAGACTCTGCCTGTGCAGTTCCTGGCTTTGACCTTGTCACGCAGGACCGTCCAGGGAAAAGAGGAGGGGGTGGTGGTATTCTGGTCTACTACAGGAGCCACCTTAACCTGTCGGTGCTGGCCTGCCTTCAGCCGGAGCTGTCTTCCTGTGAGCTGCTGCATACTGTGCTGCTACTTGGGAACGCAAAGAAGCTGCACATTGTGTGTGCCTACAATCCCCCAACAGGTGGGTGTATTGGGTTTATCCTCCCTTCTTGAATCTGTAGGTTCTAGGACGGGGAATAATGAGGTAATAATCCTAGGGAATCTTAACTTAAACTGGCTTGGAGGCAATATCAAGCAGTATGAGACTCTCCTAGCAGGCTTCTCAATGTCCCAACTCATTCAGGAGCCCACCAGGTGGTCATCCACTGGTGGTAACAGCTCTCTCCTGGACTGGGTCCTGATCAATAGACCTGAGAGGATTAGCTCCTCTGGTACCCTCCCTGACTCCATCTCTGACCATGCCCCTGTGTACAGCATATGGAAGATCTCTGCCCCAAAGATCCCTCCTAAAATCATCCAGGTCAGGGACTTCTCTAGGTTTGACCCAGGGTCTTTCCAGGAGTATCTTATGTTCATTGACTGGTCTGCAGTGATGGATGCCAAGAATGTTTCCTCGGCAATCTGTCATTACCTTAGTATCTTCGGGGTGGTACAGGACAAGCATGCCCCTCTTGTCAGACAGAGGGTAAGGGGGGCTGTCACAAAATGGTTGCATGGGAGCCTCCTTGCTCTCATAGGGGCTAGAGACAAATGTTGGGCCAGCTTCAAGGTCTCGATGGGCCAGGCCATATTCCAGCAATACAGGAGGCTTAGGAATGAATGCAAAAAGGCTATCAGGGCTGCTAAAAGTGAATTTTGTAAAGTGCCTTGCGGACTTCAGCCAAGGATCCTAGGAACTTCTGGAGGAATATTAAAAACATAGTGGCTGGCTCCTCTTCCTGTGAGAATATGACATGCTCATTGATGGTGCTATCTGTAATAATCCACTAACCATTGGCAATGCATTTAACTCACATTTTTCAGACCTGTCCGCCTTCACCTAACTATTCTCCTCCACTGGTCACGATAGTCCTGTCCAAGTCCCTCTGCCTCAACTGGCACCTTCCCCCCCTTCCTGTGTTCTACTTCAAGGCTGTGATGGCAAAAGAGATGCAGAGTTTGCTCTCTGGTCTTTCCCCCTTTTCTAGTGCTGGCCTTGATGGTATGGAACCAAAGCTTCTCCGCCTTGCTGCTGCCTCCATTGCCTCCCCCGTGGCCCATATCGTCAAACTATCCTTAGCCGCTGGAGTTATCCCTGACCTGTGGAAGGTGGCGTGGGTTGTCCCTGTACTCAAACTGGGCAACCCTAGGATCCTTGACAACTGTCGTCCAATTGCCATCTTGTCTCCTATCAGTAAGCTTCTTGAGAAAGTTGTGGTGGGATAGCTCATGGATTATATTCAGGCTCATGAGCTATTGTGTCCTTCGCAGCATGGTTTTCGAAGAGGGCACAGTACCACCTCTGCTCTGGTCTGTGTCACTTCTGGGATAAGGGCTGCTATGGACCAGGACAGACTCTCTGGGATCATCTTTATTGATCTCTCTAAAGCCTTTGACCTTGTTGACCATGCCTCACTATGCTGTCAACTTGGGTCTTTAGGCTTGTCCCCTCTGGCGCTCAATTGGTTCTCCAATTACCTTCATGGCAGGCAGCAACTTACCAAATATAGTAAGGTGCTCTCGGACGCCACCCCCGTGTCCTCCGGGGTTCCCCAGGGGTCAGTCCTTGGGCCCCAGCTCTTTTCCATATTTATCAACGATCTTCCCTCCTCAGCTGCCTCCTGCAGGGCCATCCTGTATTCTGATGACCTAGCTATTCTCACTCATTCCCGGGATATTGGGGTCATTAATCATCAACTGAGTGAGGGGTTCAGGAGTATCCAATCCTGGATATCGTCCCACAAGCTGGTCCTAAATCTTAAAAAGACTCAGGCCATGCTGTTCGGATCCCTGGCTAAGTTAAAGTCCTCCCCTGTTCCTCTGTGCACCTTGGGTATTAATGGTGCTCCCGTTCTCATCACTGACTCCGTCAAATACCTTGGGGTGGCACTTGACCCTCAGCTCGATCTTGGTCACCACATCCAAAATGTGTGTCGAGCTGTTAACTGGAAATTGGGTCTGACTTACAGGGCAAAGAATAACCTTACTCCAGCTGCTCGCCTAGCACTGGCTAGAGGTGTGTTTCTACCCTCTCTCTGCTATGGGCTCCTTTTGTTTTCCCATGCTTCCAAGGTCCACCTCTCTAGGTGGACCGTAGCCTACAATAACATCTGCCGTTTTGCTCTCGCAGCCCCTCGTTTCACTCACCACTGTGATCTGTATAGTAAGCTCAACTGGCTCTCCCCGCCCAACTATATGAATTTTGTTGGTGGGCAGTTTCACGGGTAAGGTTCTGGGTACTGACACCACCCCCCCCCCCCGGACTGGCGGAACTCCTTGTGCCTGCTTTCTCCACTGCCTACTCCCTAGGGTCACTGGGCCCCACTATCCTTAAGGTTCCTGCTACACGTGCCCAAATGGGGGACAGGGACTTTTCGTAATGCGCCCCTAGATTATGGAACTCCTTTCCTGTCCAGGTCCGGTTCTTCACTTCCCAGGTGTGCCTACGCACCTCCCTGTGGAACCACTTGAAGCTCTCATCAGTATGTGACTGTCTTAAACCTCCCTGATTAGCCTGGTCCCCTGCACGGGATTTTGAGCATATCTCCCGTACCCTGCTCAGGTCCTGCTGTGTTTGAGTGCCTGCCTGCCTGAGGGTGGCCCTGTGAAAAATGTGTAAATTCTGTATATATTGCTGGGAACATTGCGTTAGTAACTCTGTACTTTATTACATTGACTGTGTCTACTGTTGTAACCTGAAATATCTTACTATGTATGTTATGCTTCTCCTGACTTCAGTGTATCTGCCTTACTTGCTTCAATTTGTACTCTGTCTGTTCTTTTGATTTCCTGTACTCTCCCGGGTCGTACCTGAAAATAGGCATGTGTTTGTCTAGTATACTTACCTGGTTAACAAAAACTAAATAAATAAATAAAGCTCTGATCCCCGATGAAATACATTACAGTTTCCCTGTCTTTTCCATATTTTAGTGGACCCCCCTCCCAGCCTCGATCCCTGATGAAATGCATTACAAACAGTTTCCCATCTTTTCCATAGTGTAGTGTACCCCTCCCAGCCCGGATCCCCAGTGTAATAAATTACAGACATATTCCCTGTTTCCATAGTGTAGTGTCCCACTTCCCCCCACCCCGATAGGCAGTAACCCCCCTTCCCGCAATCCCCCAACCCGATCTGTTCTGGCAAATAGCACAGCCCTTCACACCCTGCCATGGCCAGCTACCAACTGATCGGTACCCGATCTCATACAGTACAGTATATGCGCTCATTAACTCATATATGAGAAACGTCATAGGATTCATAGGAAAAGTACAAGCAAGATAAAACTGCTAGAGCTTTTTGCATCCCTGCCATTTCAGCAAGTATATCCGTAGATACTGTTCTTCTTCAGATATTTATTGAGGTGGACCGTGAAGCTATCCATTGTTTGGTTCCATATCGGTGGTTCGACAAAGTTTGTCAGCCGCAAGCACAGCGACAGGCGTTATGCCGACAGTCGGCAAACAGCCGTCAGGGAAAAGTGTCTTTGAGGGGTGCTTCAGCCCCCACACTCCCATGTGGGGGCAGCTCTGCCCACCGCACCCCCCCCATAACTATTATAATCAACTCTGAGTCAGAGTTGATTTGAGGAGGGGGTGCAACTCCAGAAAACGCACTGCTGTGGTCCCGCAGGTACATTACAACAACATTGTCAATTTGTCGCTGTAATGTACATTCGATCTAAAGGATCCGCTGCAACGATGTTATACGCCATTGTTTTGCATTGTACTACTGGATCCAGTATTGAATTCCAAAGGGGTACTACCCTCTGAGTAAACCAAGTACCCCTTTTTATTGTTTTATATAGCCATTTGTTCTTTGACTTCTAGTCCCAAAACAGTTTCCCAAATTAGGGTATTGAAATGCCTTATGTACCAGGCATATGTCCCCTGAAGCCTTCTTTTTTCTAAACTATACATATCCAGTTTCTTCAGTCTTTCATCATAGGTCAGGCCCCTCATCCCCAATCATCTTAGTAACATAGAAACATTGAAATTGTCAGCAGATAAGGGCCTTTGGCCCAGCTAGTCTGCCCTATTACCACTAACAATTGCACTCTTATCATGCACTGCTGGCATTTGGTTGTACCGGCCCGACTACCAGCAATCCTCTATGCCTATCCCAAGCAATGTTTAAAACCTGTAATCATTTATGTCCCCACCACCTCCGCTGGCAGGCTGTTCCACTTGTCCACTATGCTCTCTGTGAGAAGTACTTCCTCACGTTCCCTCTGAAGCTCCCTTATTCCAGTTTCATCTTTTGCCCCCTCGTCCTTGAGCATCTTTTTCTTTGGAATATAGTATTCTCCTCTACTTGATTCTTCCCTGTGAGGTACTTAAATGTCTCAGTCTTATCCCCCCTCCCTTTCCTCCAGGGAGTACATGTTTAATTCACTCAGTCTGTCCTCATAGGGCTTGCGATGTAGTCACTGCATCATTTTGGTTACCTTCCTCTGAACCGCTTCCACCCTATCTATGTCCTTACATAGATGAAGCCTCCAGAACTGGACACAGTATTCGAGGTGCAGCCTCACTAATGTCCTGTATAGTGGAATTATTAACTTCCTTTTTCTGCTGGTGATTCCCGTGCCTATGCATCCCAGCATTCTGTTTGCCTTTCCTGCTGCCTTGTCACACTGCCTACCTACTGCTATTTCTCTCCCCGGCCCCAGTTGATATGTAGCTCCTGGGTTTTTATGCCTCACGTGCATTATCTTGCACTTTTTTGCGTTGAAACCTAGCTGTCAATCCCTTGACCAATCCTCCAGCTTCCTTAGATCTTCCCTCATTCTGTCCACTCCCCTTGGTGTGTCCACCCTGTTGTAGACTTAGTGTTGTCAACGAACAGGCACATTTTTCCTTCCAGACCCTCTGCAACATCACTGATCAAAGACACTGAAGAGGACTGGACCCAGAACTGATCCCTCTGGTACCCCACTGGTCACTTTACCCTCTGCAGAGTGAATGCTGTTTACCACCATCCTCTGGGTCCTATTATCCAGTCAGTTCTCCACCCACTTCACTACTTTCTTTCCTACCCCATGCTCCCCAGCTTGTTTAATAGCCTTCTGTGCGGCACAGTGTCAAAGGCCTTGCTGAAATCCAGGTAGACCACATCCACTGCCCCTCCCCGATCCACCTCCCTGGTTACCCAGTCGAAAATCTCAGTGAGGTTAGTCTGGCACGACCTCCCTCTCATAAAGCCATGCTGCCTTGGGTCCTGTAGATCGTTGACAACCACATATTCCACTATTCTTTCTTTTACTAGTCTTTCCATGACCTTTCCCACTACTGAGGTCAGGCTGACCGGTCTGTAGTTTCCCGCTTCCTTCCTGTTTCCACTTTTGTTCAGAAGGACCGCATCAGCTGTCCTTCAGTCATTTGCGTACCTCCCCTGTTTCCAATGACAGGATAAACAGGGTAGTCGGAGGTTCTTCCAACTCTTCTCTTAGCTCTTTCAGTATCCTGGGGTGCACCCCATCTGGTCCCATAGCCTTATCAACTCTTATTTCATCCAGTTCCCTAAGGACCCTTTTCTTTTGGAAAGGGACCTGTGTTCATTTCTGTGCCCTTTCTGCCCTTCTGACTTATTGCTGGCCCATTTCCTGTCCCCTCCTTTGTAAAAACTGAACAGAAGTATTTGTTCAGTATATCCGATTTCTGGTGGTCATTCTGTACACTACCCCCATCCTCCCCTTCAGTCTCACAATCCCTCCTCTTGCCTTCCTTTTTTCAGTGATGTACCTGTAAAGGGTTTTGTCTCCCCTTACCACTGAGTTTGCTATGTATACTCCTGTTTGTGCCTTGTCTTTCCTAACTGCCTTCCCGCCTCCCTTTGTTTTTCCTGGTACCTCTCCCTAGCCCCCCCCCCCCAATGTCTTTTTGTATTGCTTAAATTCTTTTTCTTGACCTGTTAGACAGAGTTGTGTCGCCAAGGCAATGCCTTATTTGATCGTTGCCCACTGTTCCTCTACCCCTTCTGCTTCCCTACTTCAACCAGTGATTCTTCTAGGCATTTTCCCATCTGTCTAAAATCAACCCTCCTAAAGTCTAGGAATCTTGTCTTTAATGACATCACTGGGCCTAGCACAAGCGGTTGTTTCTGCAACCCACTACCATGGCCACACCTTGGACTTGGTATTCTCACTGGGGCTTGAGATCTCTGATGTCAGGATTGATTGGATCATTTGGTCCAATCATTGCAAGATGGAGTTCTTGTTTGGGGCCCCCCCAATAGTCCCTACCCTGTTGAGATGGTCTGCCATTGCCTGTTAAAGGGGATTGTCCATAGAGGGACTCTTGGTGATGGTAGACTTTTCTGGTGTGAGTACTGCATATGTGGTTGGCACTAGCGAGGTGGTGACGGCCTATAACTGGGCTGTCACAAGGCACTGGATGTCATTGCACTGACCTGTATATGACCGAAGTCTTCTCGCTTGAGTCCCCCGTGGTTCGATGGAGCTTTCAAGGAAATGAAGACCAAGGGTCGGAAGTTGGAGTGGTTGCTGGCGAAGAACCCAGTCTGAAGAGGACAAACTGGTTTTAAAAAAACCTTACTTTGAGAGGGTTCCTGCAGTAGATCATAACATACAAGACTGCACCCCCTGGCGTCAGGACCACACGGCAAACTTTTGCTAGCAATGTCTGGCGGGAGACCGCGCACCTGATGTCACGTGACAGATGTCAGCATGACGCTATATAGTGGGTGGTCCCCGCGCCCGCCTTCCAGTTTTTTCCTGCCGTCAACCTGCGCAAGGACCTCTGCGGTGAACGTTGCTCCAGTTGATTGCCATTTTGTCAGTTTTTCTATTATTTTTTCAGATTTCTAGTATGTTTTTTGGTTTCTTTTATGTCTTCTCCACCTCCAACTGTGAAGGCCAAGAAGAGGAGGCAGTATAGCGCAGTGGTTTAAGGCTCTGAGCTGCAAACCTGGAGAACTGGGTTTGAATCCCACAGCCTCCACTTGCATACTGTGTGACCCTGAGCCAGTCAGTTAACTTCCTTGTGCTCCCAGGTTGCACCTGTAAACAAGCTTCCAGCTTAGTGTGTCTCTCCTGGTTTAAATTAAAAAAAAAAAAGTGCGAGAAGTGCGGTGCACAGATCCCTCACAAAGATGGCCTCCAGCGCTGCCTTTTTTGCCTAGGCCTAAACCACGATACCGCAGCCTGCCCTGCTTGCAAGCCCTTCAGTCAGGCCACACGCAAATGAAGACAGCAGGCCTTGGAGACCCATCTTCTCAAGTCCAGAATGGCTACTCTGGAAAAACATGTGCAGAAACTGAGGTGTAACCCCCACCCAGGTATGCCGTTTCCATCTTGACAGCGCTACCTGGTGGGCTGGGTTCGGAGAGGAATATGTCACTCGGCACATTGGCTAGGTTTGGCTACTCTGCAACAGGGGTACCCAAGTAACTCCGGACAAAGGAAGCAATAACTGTAATGTCCAATACCAGAAGTGGGATTCTAAAGTGTGGCTTTTATTCACATCTAACAGAATAACAAAGCATAGATGGACCCCCAAGGGGCTACACTCCTGGTAATGCAGATTTATGGAGATCAGAACACATCCTCATCACTTTAGCTGTCAGGCTCTGAAACACACTGGGCACAGAGCCCGAACTTGCACGCTGCTTTGTGGTCCCTGCCTGCCCCTTGCCAGCCACTTGGACACCCTTCCACATAGCATGGAAACATTTACTGGTGGCTCCTCAAACCACCTATGAGCACTTCTGCTCCTTCAGGGAATCTTCCTCATCAATCCCACGTCTGGGTACTTTTCTCAGGCACTGGCCAAGTACCTGAGAGAGAGCAACAGGTGTCCCAGAGCAAACCCATAGAGGTGAATTTGGTTACTACTGATGGGGGGGGGGGGTCTCCCACCTCTCGCTCCCATAATTCATACCTGGCCATTTCTCTGGGCTGTAAACCCCTCATCCTTTAAAACACTTTGCTGTGTAGATTCTTTTTAAATGTATTCACATTCGATCTACTGTCTTTACATCCCATTTGTGCTAAACTTGAACATACTTAATAAGTGGCTGTGTCCATTACTCTAGACCCCCCACATAGTTAAGCAGTCCAATCCCCACATCTTCCAAACTGTACTTGGCTGTCTTTTCCTGACCCCACAGTAACAGTCGCTTTAGTTTCATTTTGTTTCAGGTGAAAACACGTTGGCCCTTTAGCAGAGCGAACTCACCCCTTGGTTGCAGGTGCCCCACAGGCGTTTTCTCCTCAAAGGAAATCTTGTCCAGAACTTCTGGCACCTCAGCACGAACTTAACTCAGGCAGCTTCTTTTTTCCCTAGCCGGACCAGGGGGGTTACCCCTGGAAGCAGGCTGATTCCTTCCCCCCATCCCCACAGGGATGGGACCCTGAACCACTGAAAGTGGTCTCTACCACTTCAATGAGCACCGCTACTACAGACTGCACAGACTCTACTGAACTCACTTCAAATTCCCCAACATTCTACTCTAACCTCCAACTGCAACATTCCAGTGTGGCTTATGCAGCTGCAACAATTCTAAAATGATGTCATCCCTCAGTCTCAGCCTTGAGACTGAGAACAGAGTGAGACAGTGTGAAATCCATTTAACTGGAGTTTCACAAGCTGCCTTCCCTTCCTACCACTAGGTCTTACTGGGATTCTAGTAACCCCGGGTAACAGGGGGGTTACAGAGGGATTCTGCTTCTTCTCCTTTCTTGGAGTCAAAAAAGAAGAAAAAAGATAAAGAGAAGCATAGGGAAAAGGAGCATTTGGAAGACCAGGAACGGGTCTTTTCCAGCAAGCCCTCGACAAGCAAGGCTGCTCTACCGACGGCTACCCTCGTGGTTGTGCAGGCCGTGACCAGGACCTCTCCAGGTACCTCTGCTTCTTTCAGGCTCCTTAAAATGGGCTCCACTTCGTTTTCTACTACCGGTAAGTCATCCGCCGCTCCTCCAGCGAACACCCGTTCTTATCGAATGTTGGACCGTTCTTCCGAGCATGCCCGTAATCACTTTAAGACGGGATTCCCACCGTGGGAACCCCATGACACCGGCCGATAAGTCAGTCGAGGGAACCCCCCTCGTCCGCCTGGCCCCTCCATCCGATAAGTCAGTCGCCAGGGCTGCTGACGACCGCTCCGACTTAGCTCACACGTCGGGGGCTAACGCTGCTTCACCCGATGCCTGGTTGAGCTCACTGACCTCTCCAGGCCAGCCCTCCTCCCAAGTCCCCCCTGGTCAAGAGCCTTCCTCTCCGCCTCCCCCGGTGGAACCTCTGAACCCAGACATTCCGACTGGAACGGAGGAGGAAGTGGGTCCCCTGGACGTGGTCTTCCCTTCATCCCCTCCTGTGATTGTACCCCCGGTCACTCTCTCAGGTGCTCTCCCAGGGACATTGACACCAGACTCGGTCTCACACCGGATCTGGGAACTCTCCCTCATACGACTGACCCAACCTTGGCTCTCTGCCGTTAGAGCTCCTTCCGTCGGACATCCCCAGCCCATCGCATGGGACTCCATCGGATGACTTACATCAGCCGTCAGGGTCCTTATGTTTGCCCCTGACGCAGGCTAACCTAACGTTGGGCCTGGCACCAAAACCCCCTGATGTTGGCTATCCTGACGCCAGCCAATCTTCCAGGTCCATCAAGACTTCCAGCGGATCAGGGTCACCCATCGGGCTACAACCCTAATCCGGGGTTTCAGATGCTGGCCTGTCCTTCACCAGGCCAGACGAAGACTCTGTTTTCCCAGGCCTATTATCCTGGGTATCAGGCTCCTGGCTTCCCTTACTATCAAGGGTACCCTTCTGCTCAGTATCCTGGGTTGGGCACACATTTCTACTCGCCTCTGGCCACCCCTACTCTGCCACCCCCTCCTCAGTCACAACAGCACTTTCAAACCTTGATTCAGTCCTGGTTGCAGGATGCCGGATCACAGCTAGTGTCTGATTTGGAGAGCAGACTGCTGGCCCCAGTGGTTTCACCCACCCCGCCCGCTCAGTTTCACCGGTTAGCTCTCTTCGGTCTGCTATGGTGCACATTTCTGGAAGTGCCACTCAACAGGTCACCTTGCCTGAAATAGGAACCCTCTAAAGGGAGGACTGTTCTGATTCTGAGGAAGATTCCTCTGATGCTTCATCTGGGGAGCAGTCTGGAGCCACTGCAACCAAGGGCAAGGAGTCGCCCAAATCACCTCCTGAGGATCCTTCTTTTACCGAGCTACTCTGCATTATCCAACAGGCTAATGGTCAGAATGCGGAGGAACAGAATCCAAAATGAAAACGTCTAGCCGAACATCAAGACTTGGAGGAGGTATCCCCCATTCTTGTTCCTCCTTGGACAGCCCCACATGAAGACCTCACCATTACCATTTGGCAGCTGCCACATTCCATCCCGGCTGTCCCTAAGAAGGCAGACCAGGTCTACCACACACCTGAGAGCATTCCCTTCTTGGATTCACATCCAAAGGCAGACTCTATTATCATAGCAGAGGCTCATGACCGTTCGGTGAAACTGAAACACATGAGCACCTCTTCCCCAGACAAGGACTCTCGGCAGCTTGACCAATTTGGTAAGAAGGTTTTCACCTCCTCCACTTGTGCCCTCTGTTCACTTAACTACATTGCACACATGGTCTCTTTCCAAAAGGCCACTATGGTGAAACTTGAGTCCCGCATCCAGTCCATCGAGGACTCAGAACTCAGGGCGGAATTAACCAGGGACTTGCACCTGTCTAAAATTTCTTGTCGACACGTGCTCAGAGCCACATATGATTCGGTGGATGCAGTGGCTTGTTCCTCCGCCACAGCAGTCAGCCTTAGATGGCATGCGTGGCTGCGTATCTCCGGACTTTCTGCAGATGTTCAGGCAGCCATTCGAGGGTCCATCCTATTTGGGGAAGATACCAAACATCTCATCACAGGCCTTCAGGACAGTGGCCAGGCCCTGAGATCCATAAAATCTATGTACAGATCGGGCTTCCAGAAAAAACAGCCTTTTTGGCACCAGTAGAAGAAACAGGGCTCATTCCCGCTCTAGATCCGAGGACCACCGACGTCACTCTGAAGTATTACTTCTGTATTTAAGCACTTCATTTACACCGTTTTGACAATGTCTCTGACTGCTGCATATTCCCTTTTCTGACCATGTAACGTCTTATTTTGGATACTTGTACAATGCTGTATTTCTTTGTTACATCTCATCTGTCCAATTTGACGTGGAGCCTTTGTAAATGAATCTCAGACTCAAAGATTATTTCAGAGAATCAAATAAATAAATAAAACATCCCTTCTTGGGTGGCGGAAGCACTCAGCTTAGCCTCGTGCTTCAACCCATGCGAGGTGGGCCATTATCCCACCATAACGCACCCCAGTCAAGCCTTACTGCTTAATTATTACCGACTGTTATACATCCTGGCTCTGAGGGGAGGAAAAACTTCAGGAAACCTGAAGCCAGGCAAACCCCCCTCTTCCTTCCACACATATTATTTTATTTTAACCATAGCGACACTAATATCCCTTCCCCCTGTTCAACAGAATGAGAGGCAATGTCCAAACTGTAATGCTTCATGAAGATATGGACAGAACTCCAGGTTGCTGACACAGACATATCTGCTTCAGAAACATTTCGCAGGAAAGCTGTGGAAGCAGCCATACCTCTGGGTAGAGTGACCTCTTGACCTCTCCCGTAAGAGGTTTGTTGTACTTCTGATAACAGAAGCGGATGCAGTTAGGCAGCAATTTGGAGAGGCACTGCTTAGAAACTGCTGACCAAGGATTTGGGGGCAAAGGAAACAAAAAGCTGATCTGACTTGCGTGTGTCCTTGGTCCTGTGGAGAGAATGCAAAGCCCTATGTACATCCAATGAATGAAGGAGAGCCTCACCCCTATTCGTGTGAATGGGGTGGTATACAGGGAGTTCAACAGTTTGGTTTAGGGTGAACTCAAGAGACCACCTTGGGAAGAAATTTAGGATTTGTATGCAGGACTGCTCGGTCCCTGTGAAAAATCAAATAAGGCTCCTTACACATCAGGGCCTGAAGCTCAAATTCTTTGAGCAGAAGTTATAGCAACCAAAAAGAGCACTTTCCAGGACAGGTAGCGTACATCACAGTTTACAGTTGGTTCAAAAGGAGGGAGTGTAAGCTTTTCTAAAATAAAATTTTGATCCCAGTGTGGGGTGGGGTTGCGGATAGGGGGTTTCAAATGGAGGATTCCTTTCAGAAAAGTTCTGGACCTCCAATTGAGCCACTGTTTTCTCATCCACCAGGATGTGGTAGGCCAAAATAGCTGACAAGTGGACTTTGAGAGAGGAATAGCTTAGACCAGAGTCAGACAGGTGCAACAGGTAATCCATGACCTGTGGTACCGAGCATGAGAAGGGGTCACAACCCTTAACTGCTGCCCAGTTGGAAAATCTTTTCCATTTCAACGCATAGGTGGACCTGGTGGAGGGCTTCCAGGCTTCCACAAGGACCTGAGCGACCCCATGGGAGACTCCAAAGCGTGACACAATTAGGTCTGAAGGAGCCAAGCATGAAGGTGTAGGGTCTTGAGACCTGGATGCACTAGTCTGCCCTGACCCTGCATCAACAGATCGTGTTGAAGAGGGAGAGGAACTAGGGGTTCCACAGCCAGCTGCTGCAGGAGTGGGAATCAGATCTGCCTCTGCCGGGGGGGAAGGGCTATAAAGGGCATCCGAGTCCCCTCTGCCTGGAGTTTCAGAAGGACACGCTGTAGAATGGGAAAAGGAGGGAAGGTGTGAAAGTAGTTCCCTGTCCAGCAGAGAGACAACGTGTCTTGCCAGATAGCACTAGGCTCTAGAACAAGCGAGCAAAAACTGGGTAGTTTTGCACTGAATGGGGAGGCAAAGAGATCTATCTCTGGCTATCCTCAATGATGGAACAGAAGTTCTGCTACGTCCTGGTGAAGTTCCCATTTGTAAGCCAGTGTCATTGTTCGGCTGAGGCTGTCCGCCCAGACATTGTGGATCCCTGGGACGTGTATGGCTGTGAGGAACAGGTCATGCTGGAGTGCCCAGTACCACACCCGCATCGCCTCCCTGCAAAGGGGGTACGACCGTGAGCCTCCCTGCTTGCTGATGTACCAGACCACTGACATGTTGTCTGTCTGTACTAGCAGTGTTCCCGCAGACAGGAGGAGCTGAAAGGCCTGGAGGGCGTAAAGGACCGCCCTCATCTCCAGAATGTTTATATGGAGAGATGCTTTCAGCTGGGACCACAACCCTTGTGTCTGATGATTCCCCAGGTGGGCCCCCAGCCCAGACCAGAGGTGTCTGTGGTGAGGGTCCAAGAGGGAAGGGGTACCCTGAAAGGTAAAGTACAGTTACGTAAGAACTTACCGTAACAGTAGATCTTCGAGAGGAGCTCTTGCAGCAGGCTATTACAGTTAGGACTATGCCGCAGGCACTAGGACCACCCGTGAAAAACTTCTGCCAGCAATACCAGCGGGACCACTCGATCGCCCCGCCTCCCGACTTGGTCAGGGTACAAGAGGGCGTGACCTAGCCCACCTCAGTTCCTCCCGCCAGTACCCAGCAGAAGGCCTGACAAGAGAAGGAGGCCGGCCACCATCTAGAAAGGAAAGAAGGAAAAGAAAATAGATCTGCACATTCCGAGGGGGAAGGCGGGAGGGAAGCAGCGCCTGCTGCAAGAGCTCCTCTCGAAGATCTACTGTTACGGTAAGTTCTTACATAACTGTACTATCTTACTTCAAGTGGAAGCTCTTGCAGCAGGCTATTACAGTTAGGACTGAATCCCAAGCAGTCCCACAACAAGGAGGTAGCCGACCCCGGGAGGTAGAATATGCTGACTCCAGAGGCCCCAGGACAAAAGCCCTTGTAAAACCGCTAGGCCGAAGCCAGCAAGGCATCTGGAGACGATATCCAAGCTGTAATGCTTGATAAAAGTATGCACTGAGTTCCAGGTTGCAGCCGCACAAATGTCCTGGATAGCGACATTCCGCATAGCGGCGAAAGAAGCTGACACTCCTCTGGTGGAGTGACCCCTAAACCGGCCCGGCAGGGGTTTATTGTGATGCTCGTAGCAAAACGAGACACAACGGACTATCCATTTAGAGATAGTTTGCTTGGACACCGGTTGACCCAAGCGATGTGGTGCAAAAGCCACAAAGAGCTGCTCCGATTTACGGTGCTGAACCGTTCTGTTGAGGTAATACCTCAGGGTCCTGTGGACATCCAATGTGTGGAGGAGAGCCCCCCCTCTATTGGAAGGGGAAGGAAAATAAACTGGAAGATCAACCGACTGGTTGAGGGTCAATTCAGAGACCACCTTGGGAAGAAACTTAGGATTAGTTCTGAGGGAAACTCTTTCCCTATGGAAAACCAAATAGGGCTCTTTATCCATCAGAGCCTGAAGCTCGGAAACCCTTCGAGCTGAAGTAACAGCAACCAAAAAACAAACTTTCCAAGAAAGGTAACACAGCTCACAACTCGCTGCGGGCTCAGAAGGAGGGAGGGTGAGCTTCTCCAACACAAAAAGGAGGTCCCAGGGTGGGACAGGGTCCCTAATGGGAGGTCTCATGTGTAGAATTCCCCTAAGGAAGGTGCGGGCCACATCTAACTGCGCCAATGCTCTCTGTCCCATGAGAGCATGGTAGGCGTAAATTGCCCACATGTGCACCTTGATAGAGGAATAACTCAGGCTTTTCTCGTACAAGGAGAGGAGGTACTGCAAAGTGGAGTTCACAGGGCAGGTGACGGGATCCAAATGTTGTGGCAAGGCCCAAAGACAGAAACGCTTCCACTTCATAGCATAAGTGGAGTGAGTAGAGGGCTTTCTTGCAGACGCTAAGACCTCCGCCACTTCCGGGGACACCCCCTATCTGTTTTGAGCTACGTCTGAAGGAGCCAAGCATGAAGGTGCAGGGATCTGAGATCCGGATGGACCAGAGACCCCTGGTCCTGGGACAGCAATTGCGAGCATATGGGCATGGAATTGGCGTTCCTTGGATAACCGCTGCAGGAGTGGAAACTAAATCTGTCGAGGCCAGTTGGGGCCACAAGGATCATCCGGGCCCCTTCGGCCTGCAACTTGAGCAGAACCCTCTGAATGAGAGGGAAAGGCGGAAAGGCATAAAGAAACCTCCCTGCCCAACAAAGGGATAACTCATCTGGCCCAAAAACTCCAGGCACGTGCTCTCGTGAGCAAAACATTGGCAGTTTGATGTTGCGTGGTAACGCAAAAAGGTCCAGCTCGGGAAGACCCCACCTGTCGAAGAGCTGGTCTGCTACGGATTGTAGCAATTCCCACTTGTGTGCTCTGGCCCGCGACCTGCTGAGGTTGTCAGCCAGATCGTTTAGGACGCCTGGAACGTGCATTGCGGACAGCAGAATGCCCCGTTCCAGTGCCCAGTACCAGACTCTCATCGCCTCCCTGCAAAGAAGATATGAATGAGTGCCTCCTTGCTTGTTGATGTAAAAGACGACCGCCATGTTGTCTGTCTGAATCAGAAGAGAGCCCAGTACCAGATCCTCCCGAAAAGCCCGAAGAGCATAGAGGACCGCTCGCATTTCCAGCACATTGATGTGGAGGGACCGTTCCTCGGGTGACCAAACCCCCTGCGTTTGATGAACACCCGGGTGCGCCCCCCCAGCCCAGGTCCGAGGCGTCCGTCGTTAGAGTCTGACCTGGTGGCTCCGGACGAAAACTAACCCCTTTCTCCAGATTTCTGGGGTCCAACCATCAAAGCAATGTTCTCCTGACTGGCTCCGAGATCCTGACTAGAGTGTCCAGGTTGTTGTAGCATTGGTCCCACTGCACCCTGAGCATCCACTGTGGGACTCTCATGTGGAGGCGGGCCAAGGGTGTGACTGGAATGGCCGCTGCCATATGCCCCAATAAGCTGAGGAAGTTCCGAGCCGGCACCCGAGGTGCCATAGAGATCCGTTCCGCCAACTCTCGCAAGTGAATCCCCTTGTCCTGTGGGAGAAAGGCCATGCCCTGGACAGAATCCAGGATCGCTCCTATGAAGGCGAGCTTTTGGCTGGGCTCCGGGAATGACTTTTTTAAGTTCAGGGTGATCCCCAACTCTCGGAATAGAGTATAAGTGTCTCTGAGAGAGCGTAAGAGGCTGTCCCTTGACAGGGCCGTAAGAAGCCAATTGTCGAGGTAGGGAAACACGTAGTGTCCCATTTGCTTCAGAGCCGCCGCTACCACTGCGAGGCATTTGGTGAGGACTCGCGGAGTGGAAGAGAGGCCTAACGGGAGCACCCGAAACTGAAAATGCTCCCCTGGGAACTGGAACCTCAAAAACTTCCTGTGAGGATGAAAGACTCCTATATGCATGTATGCATCCTGCATGTCGAGAGAACAGAGCCAGTCCCCTTGGTGCAGCAAGGGAAGGAGATCTTGAAGAGTCACCATCCTGAACCTGTTGTACTCTATAAAGAGGTTTAGTGGACTGAGATCTAGAATGGGACGAAGGTCCCCAGTCTTTTTTTTGGGACCAGAAAAAAGTGGGAGTAGAACCCCTGGCCTCGCTGCCCCCAGGGGACTCTCTCTATAGCTCTCTTCTGCAGGAGGGTCTGTATTTCTCCTTTTAATAGTGGGATGTGAGAAGGAGGATAACGGGAGAGCTTTGGTGGAGTATGTGGAGGAAACTCTGTGAACTCCAAGGTGTGTCCTCTCCGTACAACGTCTAAGACCCATTGGTCCGTGGAAATAGACTTCCACCCTTCGAGATGAAGGGAAAAGTGGCCCCCAACCGGCTCCCCTTGAACTTCGGTCAGAAGAGGGGGGTGCGGAAGGGATTCATTGGGCAGAACCGGGAGTTGGAAGAGAGGCCTGGGAAGACTTGGGCCCACGGGTGGAAGGTCCACCAGATTGCTGGTTTCTGGATCTTCTGGCGGAAGCCACCTCTCTGTCCCTGCTGGTTTCCACGGGCTGAAGCTTGGTTGCCTGAGGACTTACGAAAAGGCCGTCAGCGGTGTGGATGTCGCTGGTCGCCACTGTACAACTGGCGGACCGACCAGATCGACTTACCTGATTCCTGGAGACAGGAAATCAAAGCCTCCGTCTCCTACCCAAACAAGACGGTACCCTGGAAGGGCAAATCCCAGATACCGGACTGCAGATCCTGGTGAAAGCCCGAGACTCTCAACCAGGCATGGCGCCGAAGGCATACCCCAGAGGCGGACGCCCTGGCTGCCGTGTCTGCAGTGTCATACGAGGCTCTCAGCACATGAGAGCCTACTTCTGAGCCGGACTGTAAAAGGGCCAGGAGCTCAGTCTTCTTATCAGAGTCTGGCATGGCCTGTGTCAGCTCAAGTCCCCGTTCCCATAACGCATTCTGATACTGTACTATATGCATGAGGAAATTTAGGGAGCGAATGGAACAGTTGGAGGCCGCGAAAACTGTTTTGCCCACCTGATCCAGGTATCGGACTCCAGGTCGGGAGGCTGGGAGCTGAGGTGCTTCGGCTGCCGAGATTTATCATGGGCAGCCGTGATCACCGATGAGTCGGCCTAAGGGTGTTCTGCCAGGAAGGGTTCCGCCCTCGGGGCCTTATAGAGCCTATCCGACTTCTTCGGAACTGCCGGGATGGAGGCCGGATGCATCCAGGTGGATCTTGTAAGATCCTGGAAAGTATCTACCAAAGGAGGAATAACCAGGGGCTTCGGCTCCTTCTGCCTCAGGTATTTAGCCAATCTCTGATGTTCTGGATCCAGGTCTTCCGTGTCCCACTCGTTGGAAGCCTGGATGTGCCTCATGATGTCCATAAAGGTAGGATCGTCCGGAGGCGAGCAAGGCAGGTCCTTCTCTTCAGGGGAGCACTTGAGACTGAGAGAAGAAGAAGAGGTCGATGAAGAAGAGGAGGAGGATCGACTATCCGATTTGGAATAGTCTGACTCTACCCCATGACCATAACTGCGCTGACGTCGGTGACTAGGGGACCGACTTCGGTCCCTGGACTGGTGACGGAGCAATGATCGACGTCGGGAGCGGTCCTGCTTAGTGCGAGAAGGGCTCCTGGAACGAGACCTAGACCGACGTCGGTCACTAGAAACCCTAGAGTGACTGGGGGTGAGTTATGGTGGGATAATGGCCCGCCTTGCATGGGCTGAAGCACAAGGCTAAGCTGAGTGCTTCCGCTACCTAAGAAGGGATGTTTTATTTATTTATTTGATTCTCTGAAATAATCTTTGAGTCTGAGATTCATTTACAAAGGCTCCACGTCAAATTGGACAGATGAGATGTAACAAAGAAATACAGCATTGTATAAGTATCCAAAATAAGATGTTACATGGTCAGAAAAGGGAATATGTAGCAGTCAGAGACATTGTCAAAACGGTGTAAATGAAGTGCTTAAATACAGAAGTAATACTTTGCAGTATAATACAGGGGGAGATTTGCAGTAAGTTACAGGAACAAAAATTAGGTAACAGTCAAGAGGCATTTATTTGTTTTTTATTTAGCTTTTGTTAACCAGGTAAGCACACTAGACAGTCAAGTGCCTATTTTCAGGTGCAACCTGGGTGAGTTACAAGGTACAGGCAATACAATACAGAATAAAGGCACAGACAGCAACATGGAACATTCAGGTTCAGGCAGTAAAACATGGTAACAGTAAAGTGTCAAAGCGTCGCAGTCGACAAGGACCGCAAGGTAACAGTACCGAGTCAAAGCGTGACAAATGAGGAGCAGTCAAAAGCAACAGATACCAGCTAGGAACAGAGTATATCAGACGCGTAGTCTGTAGGTAAAGTCTTTATGGCAACAAGCAAGACATGGCAAGGGAGCACGGGGTTCACAGAGTGTTTTTCCTTAGACACACCCTGCAGCCGCACATAGATCAAGTGACTCTAGCCCACACCACGCAGGGTGGGGCGCTAGGTACAGGGACAGGAGGATGCTTGCTTCAAGACACCCCAGAGGGAGGACCTGAATGAAACTGGAGTGTATGTGGGCGCAGACCTCACATGGACAGGGAGAAGGTTCCATGTTCTGGGAGCGAGGGCAGCAAAGGCATGATCCCTTGCAAGGGAGCATGTTTTGGGGACCTTGAGGGCCTGGGAGTCACTGGACCTCAGCTGGTAGACAGGGGGGACAGGCTTGAGCAGTTCAGCAAGGGCCGGCGGGGTGGATGTTCTGACAATATTGTCAACAAGGTTTCCTATGACAAAAGTTTGGTGGTTGTCAGGGGAGAGCCACCCGAGCCTTGAGTAGAGCTGACAGTGGTACGTGAGGTGGGGGGCTGAGAGGGCTAAGCAACATATGTCATTGTACGCTCTTGTCCCTTTTGGTGAGCCAGATTTTTGGAGCGTTCAAGAAGGAGGGGAGCCCATAGCAGAGCGTAAGGAGTAGAATTCCTTTTGCGAGGGTAAGTCGGGCAGCTGGGTTGAGGCAATTTTTAGCTCTGTAGGCCAGGCCCGGCTTGCAGTTTGTGGCCTTGCATGAGTTGCATATGTGGAGGGAGAGGTCAAGTTGAGGATCAAGGGTTACCTCCCAGGTACTTGAATGAGTCAACCACTCATAAGGGGGGGACCTTCTGCTCCAATAACTTTGAGAGACGCACATAGTCAAAAGGGAGCATTCAATAGCAAAAGAAAGGTAGGGCAATAAGGGAAAACTGGTAATGGTCAGGGACATAGCTATAGGGGGAATATTAGGGCAGGGGAGTGAGAGGGCAGGGAAGGTTAGGAGCAATCACAGGAACTGTTTGCTAGGAAGTGCAACCTAAGCTTAGCTTTGAAGGATCACCGTTTTTGTTCTGCCAGGAACATTAGGCAGGTTGTTTAGACATGTAGAGCTCTGTACATAAATGACCGCTGGCATTGGGAGGTTCTACACCAGGGGACAGCGAAGAAGGCTTTGGAGGCACTTCTTGTGCTCCTGGGAGTGGCTGCGGACGTAATGAATGACCACATGTAGGGTGGAGTGAGACCGAGCGTGATTTTTTTTAGCAAGCAGGCATGACTGATAAGTGAGCCTGCTCCGAAGGTTCAGCCAGTTAGTCTGAGCGTAGAGGTGGCATGTGTGAGTAAGTCTTTGGGCTCCAGAGACTAGTCGACACGCTTTATTGAGGGCAATCTTTATTCTGTTGAGTACTGTATCTGCAACAGAGCCATGCATTTTTTTATTTTTATTTAGTTTTTGTTGAGCGGGTAAGTGCACTAGACAAATCCTGCCTATTTTCAGGCACTACCCGGAGAAGGAGGGGGATACAGATGAATGCCAACTGACCTTGAACCAGATTAAGCTGTTGGTGGTATTTTTTTTTTTTTTTAGTGAATGAGGGAAATTTGGCCAGGACACCGGGGAAGTTCCCCTACTCTTTTCGATAAGTGCCATGGGATCTTTAACATCCACCTGAACTACCACCAATCCAGGCAGATGGGATCTTGGTTTAACGTCTCATCCAAAAGACGGCACCTCAGAAGTGCAGCACTCCTCTCATGCTGCACTACAGTGTCAGTACTGGGATATTAACCCAAGTGCCAGATGTGGGAACTGAACCCACAGACCTGTGATCTCCCAGCCTCAGAGGTGAGTGTGCTACCTACTGAGCCACTGACACTAGCCCTTAATCAATGATAGGCCACCATGACACACCCCGGGAGTGCCTTATTGCAATTATGAAATGGGTCCCCACTAGAACTATATAAATAAATAAATTACTAAAATCTGTATTTTATTTGTCAAAAAGATACAAAATGTTGAAAAGCATCTTTATAAAGAAAAAAAAATAGTCCCATTTGGACATTGTGATGTGACCACTTTACCAGCAGGTACACATTTTCTGGAGCTGGAAGGACACTACTTTCTTCAACTGTGAGCTGTGTGAGAAATTCTATATTGCACTTGATATCTGCAACAAACGTGCACTTTTGCTGAATTCTGTGGGAGGTGAAACTAACTACCCTTGGTAATTGCTTTTTATTCACATATTTATTTAGTGTTTAACCAAGAAGGGGCTTGCAAACTCGGTTTATCTTGTTAGTAACTTCAGAAAGATTTAGATACTGCATTTAGGTAGGTCCTTGGAGGTAGCTAGATTGTCTACTAGGATTTGCTGACAGTTAAACTATTTTTAAATGAATTACAGGTGTCGGAGGAGTTGAAAAAGAAACTTGCAAACTCTGCTTATCTTGGCAGTAACCTCATAAGTGTTTGAATACTGCATTCTGGTTGTCCCTTGGGGTAGCTGGATTGACTACTAGGATTTTGGGACAGAAACTATTTTTAAATAATTTACTGGTGCGTAGGAGTTTGTGATAGTTAAACTCTTTTTAACAAAGTTACTGGGGTTAAGGAGTGGTCACAGAAAACCCTGCAGTGTGAAACAGGAAAAGACAGTCTTTCAAGCAACAGAGGGTGGTGGATTTAGGTTTACGTTTGTTTGTTACAATTCTTAAGATTTTCAGTGCAGGAAGAGTTTAAAGCACAGCTGACTTATTTTGGGGCTGACAGCTCTCAGAGCACAAACCACCAGGCCTGTTTTGGGGCTGGGGAGGTTTACCTGTGTCTGACTTGGATGTGTGGGTTTTTCTCTGTCTGATTAGTAGGGTATTTCTCTTATCAAATTATTGTGTAGGGCATCTTGCTGACAGGAAGGCACTCATTGCAGCAGTGGGTCAGAGCTTTTAGCTGATTGTTTGCGAGGGCACAGTTTAGGCCCAACCCTTCCCACCCTCACCCCACCCACCCCTGAAATAGTTCCTTTATACCTGGGGTTCTGACATAATTTCCTCAACAGTGCAAGGTGCATGTCACTGTCATATCCTCTCTAGCACACTGCACTGACAATATAAGCATACACATTGTATAATATAAATATATATCTATTTCTATATTACAAACCAATCACACACACACACAAAAATGTGGGGAGTAGTGCAATGTAATGGCTGTGGGGCAGCAGTCTTCCAGGAGTCTTTCTGGAGGCTGAGATGCTGCCCTATTTGCAGACAACTCTCTGCCCTGAGGGAGGAAGTTGGCCGTCTTCAGGCCACACTGGACAGTAGCACGGGGACCTTCCCCCAGGCCACACTGGACAGTAGGAAGGGAACCTCCCCCATCCAGGGAGCACCAGAGCCACCATCACTACCTCAGAGGTTGCAAAGAAAGCACAGCAGTTGGACCACAGTGGGCTCAGGAGGGTGAGGATAGTGGAACAGAGGCACACCCAGTCAGTTGTTCCACACCACAGTCCATACACCATTCTGGGGGAGCATAGCTCCCCTATGGATACACCCGCAGAGGAGACTAAGGAGGCTGAGGACAACTGTCACAAGGGAGGCCCACAGGAAGGAGGCAGAGGGCACCACAAGGAAAGGAAGCAGCTCCTGGTGGGGGACTCAATTATAAGGGATGATAGAACTGGGAGGAGCTGGGAAAACTGAAGTAAGGTGCCTGCCTGGTGCCATGGCTTGGAGGGACAGGCGCATCCTCAGGATCACGGGAACAGCTGCAAGGGATTCTGAGCTGGACGTAATTGTCCACCTAGGGACAAATGACTTGGCTCATCATGAGGTTAGAGCAGTGCAGGAGGACATTACAGAGTTGGGGGCCTAAGACAAGTAGCACACACAGTATCCTTCTCAGAGGTGCTGCCTGTCAAAGGCATGGGGAGGCGAGGGTAATGGCACCATGCAGTTTAATGAATGGTTGAAAAATGGTGCGAGCACAGGGTTTGGCTTCAGTGGGGACTGGGGTTCCACCTGGAGGGACACCAGCCTATACTGGCAGGATGGTCTGCATCTGTCCAGGAAGGAACAAGTCTTTGAGCAATCGGTTTAAATGCTTCATTGGCAAGCTTTTAAACTAGTCAAAGGGGAGGCACTGACAAGCAGCAGAAAATCCCAGCCTCCCTACAAAACAGGGTACTAATGAGAAAAAGACCGAGGTAGAACGGTCAGTGGGGGATGCTGCAACAGAAGGTAAAGCCATCAAAAAATGGAGAGCAATGAGTACCAATGCCCGTAGTCTAGGTAACAAGCTTCCTGAATTAGTGGCCTTGATGGAGGAGGAACATCTGGATATCGTTGCAGTCACAGAAACATGGTACACACAAAACCATGACTGGGACATAAACATACCAGGATACACTATCTACAGGAGGGACAGGGAGGGTAAAAGAGGAGGAGGAGTAGTTCTTTACATAAGGGAAGGAATAAAAGCAACAGAACAAAAGGGTAAACAGGGAGGAGAAGAAGCACTGTGGGTAAATTTGGAGACAGGCAATGGCACCACAATCCGCACAGGGGTTGTATACAGACCTCCTTCTCAGGGGGAGGAAATGGACAAGGAAATGATAGAAAGTATACTTAGAATGGCAGAAAGAGGGGAGATATTGCTGATGGGTGATCTGAATATGCCAGATGTTAACTGGAGTGCAGTTGCAGCTGCCACTTCGAAGAGTGCAGTTGTTCTAGATGCCCTACAGGGGGCATGCCTTAGACAACTAGTATTGGAGCCCACTCGAGAGGGAGCAATCTTAGACCTGGTTCTCTCAAATGGAGATGGAGAGAGGATCACAGATGTAGAAGTGGGTAGCCATCTGGGAACTAGCGACCATCGAACAGTATGGTTCACAATAAACACAGCAATAGAGTCAAGCCATACAAAGGCAAAAGTACTGGACTTTAGGAGGGTTGACTTTGCCAAAATGGGTAAATGCCTAAGGAATGCACTAGCAAATGGGCAGGAAGGAGGGGGTGGAAGAACAATGAGGAATAATAAAAACTGCCATCACAGAGGTAACAAGCCTTTGTGTGAAGCAAATTAACAAAACAAAACGATGTATGAAACCACTATGGTTCTCAAAGGAAGTGGCAGTGAAGGTTGAAGAGAAAAAGAAAGCATTCAGGAAGTACAAGGAATCACAGAAGGAGCAGGACAGAGAACTGTATCAGTTAAAGCAAAAGGAAGCTGGGAAGGCAGTCAGAACAGCAAAGGCCCAAACCGAGGAAAAGATAGCCAACTCAGTTAAGAAGGGGGATAAAACCTTTTATAGGTACATCAGGGAGCGAAGGAAGACCAAGGGAGGGATAGTGAGGCTTAATAAAGAGGAGGGAGGGTGGGCAGAGGGTGACTGTGAAAAGGCAGAGATACTAAACAAATATTTTTGCTCAGTATTTACAAAGGAAGAGGGGGAGGTACCTAAAACAAACAGTAGAAACACTCTGGATACAGAAGTTGATACCAGCCCATTTACAGAAGAAAGGGTTCTGAAAGAACTCTTAAAGCTGAAGTTGGACAAAGCAATGGGGCCTGATGGGATTCATCCCAGAATTCTAAAAGAACTAAGGGTAGAACTAGTGACACCACTGACTACCCTGTTTAACAAATCATGGGAGGATGGGGTGGTACCCGAGGACTGGAGGAGGGCAGATGTGATTCCCCTTAACAAAAGTGGGAGCAAGGCAGAAGCAGGAAACTACAGACCTGTTAGTTTAACCTCAGTGGTAGGGAAAATGATGGAATCACTTCTGTAGGAAAGAATTGTCGAATATCTAGAGGCTAGAGGGGCACAGGACCCTAGGCAACATGGATTCACAGTGGGAAGGGCATGCCAGACAAATCTGATAGATTTCTTTGACTGGGTGACCGAAGTAGTAGATCAGGGAGGGGCTGTGGACATGGCCTACCTAGACATTAGCAAGGCATTTGACACAGTCCCACACAAAGATTAATATACAAGTAAGCCAGCCTGGGAGTGGTCCCAAGATGACAGCCTGTGTAAAGAATTGGCTGGAGAATAGGACACAGAGAGTAATAGTAAATAGAGTCCACTCTGAAGAAAGGGGTTACTAGTGGGTGCTGCAGGGTTCAGTATTAGGACGGTCCTCTTCAATGTCTTTATAGCGACATTGCAGAGGGACTGGAAGGAAAAGTATGTCTTGCAGATGACACAAGATCTGCAACTGAGTTGATGCACAAGGTGGGGTGCAAAGGATGAGAAGGGACTTGGCAAGGTTAGAGGAATGGTCAAATTTATGGCAGCTTAGATTCAGTGCTAAGAAGTGCAAGGTAATGCACCTGGGAAACAAAAACCCAGGGGAAGAGTACACAATGGGGGGTGAAATACTAACAACAACAGAAATGGAAAGGGACCTGGGGGTAGTCATATCAGATGACCTAAAGGTGGGCAAGCAATGTGAGAGGGCAGCAAGGAGGGCTGGGGGGATACTGGGATGCATAGGGAGAGGCATCACCAGTAGAAAACCGGAAGTTATTATCCCTCTGTACAGACAGCTGGTGAGACCCCATCTGGAGTACTGTGTGCAGTTCTGGAGACCCAATCTCCGCAAAGACATAGACAGGATGGAAGCTGTCCAGAGGAGGGCAACTAAAATGATGCAGGGTCTGCACAGGAAGACACATGAAGAGAGACTTAAGGAGCTTAATATGTATAGCCTCGAGGAAAGGAGGGAGAGGGGGACATGATAGAAACTTTCAAGTACCTCAAGGGAATCAACAAAGTCCAAGAGGGTAGCATCTTTGAAAAAAAGAGGTGTGTAAGAACAAGAGGGCGTAATTTGAAGATAGAGGGGGGGGCGGCTCAGAGGTAATTTAAGGAAGTATTTTTTCACAGAGAGGGTTGTGGATGCATGGAACGGCCTTCTGGAGGAGGTTGTGGAGTCAAAATCAGTGGCGGAATTCAAGCATGCATGGGATAGTCATAAGGTAATTCTGGGGGGTGGGGGTAGGAAGAAGTAGGCTGCTGGTTAACTAGGATCTGCAGCTTATCCAGTAGGTAGGGAAATGGGCAGACTGGGTGGGCCAAGTGGTCCTTATCTGCCGTCAAATGTTTCCGTCTATGTTTCTATGTTTCTAGGTGGCGTTTCTTTTTCTGACTGCAAGTAATGGGACTAGTGAGCAGTGGCTTTCACTACCAGATATGTTTACTGGTTGTTGGTCAGATTGGGGGAGTGGCAGATACTTGCCACAGTCCACAGCCAGTCTTTCTTTTTTTTGTTTGTTTAAATTAAAAAAAAAAATTTTAATTTGCAGTCCATCTCGTGTAGTTTGCGAGATGGAGTCGATCAAGATGAAGGAAGTAGCACTCATGGTCAAGGAGTATACAATTGCGAGTTAGCTTGTTCTTTTTTAAAAAGAAACTGCTAGCAGAGCATGTGAAAAACAGTCGTGGTGGGTGGCAGTTTGAAATGAGCCACGTTCAGTGGCAGTTTGAGATGACACAGTGTGTGTGGTAGGTGGCTCGACTGATGCGGACTGCTCCGAAGGTGAGTGGTGAGCCTGTTAGTCTGGAAGTACTTTCAGATGGGCTGGTTGTGCTGAGATAATAGCCTGGTTGAAAGTAGCTCTCGACCAATCAGGAGCCAGCATTCTTAGACCCATTTCATTATTAAGCAATAATTCATGAACAGTCGCACATTTCCTAGGGATTAGCACACGGCTAGGGGGTGTTGATGGGCCATGGAAATACCTGGTTGTGAGGGCATTATTGTGTTCATAAGTCTAATTTTCTTAATAGGGGAAAAATGGCATTTAAAAAAAAGTTAACACATGCACTGCTTTGAGTTGTACCAGGTGTTTCGAATGGATTAACTCCCGATGCAACAACCAATCAGAGTCTATGTTGGACTCACAAATAAATAATTAGACTTTATACTGTTTGTGCATAACCAGAATACATGAACTGACGTGGAGATGCAACTGCAGTTTTGTCATATTCAGATTGTTCTCTGGAGCTAAAACAATGTATTCTGGGTATAATCTGTATTTTATTGTTGCCTTACATCTGTATGTAACTGTTGCTCTTACATATTCATTTTTTGTAACTTTGGAATTGCTGTGATACTTCTCTACTTGCTTGCTTATACTTTAGTTTATACTGGGACTCATCCACTCCTTTTACCATGTTGTAACCTCCCAGGTTGTGCCAGAAGTGCACTTATACCTGATCGCCAACAAACTAAATCAACAAATGAGGGTGGAATGGACTAGGTGGACTGCCAAGTCTGGTTCCACTTCAAACCTCCTATAGTCCGGTGACACTGAAGACAGTTACAAGAGGGGGGGAGGGAGGAGGAAAGCTGTTAGGAGGAAGTGAGTTAAAAAACGGACAGAAAGGAATGCATGTTTACATGTTCTTTTTGTTTGTTTGCAAGCATCATTTAAGTTGAAAAGAATCTTAAGGTTTACATCATGCTGTGAGAAGAAGCATCTTAACATCTTTTCCCCCTGCCTGCTATTCAGATGGGGTTTCCATGACAATTCTACCTCAGGCGTGTCGTGTGTGGTTGGCTAAGAGCCCGCCCCACACTGCTATTGGGCTAGTCGTAAAAACCACTAAAGACGTCTGGCTTGCACATGGGTTAGGAAGGCAAGCACTGGTGACATCAGCACTGGATATTACCAGTAATGCAAATTATGAATGAACCCCACAGCTGACAAGAATGAACTGACGTTTTTTAGCTGCATGCCTTGCTCACAGCCGTCCCTTTTTCAGTAAAAGCAGTCACCGGCGTGTCTTCTTCCTCTTCTGTCACCACTGAACGACCCTCTGACTTCAATGACTGTCAAGTCTTTCTGTCTCAGCAGGTACAGCAGCTGCTCAGAGGCTGTTTTATTCATTTTACTGCATTTTGACAGGCCAGACCACAAGAAAAGAATCTAGAAATAGTTCTGCTTCCTTCTCAGTTTATATGTGTCTCGGGTAGATTTTTTTCAGAACTGACTGCACTTCAGCTCACTGTGCTTAAAGAGAAAGTTGTGTATCTTCAGGGTTTGGACAGGTGCGGCAGACTTCACTTCCTGAGCATCCAGATTCATTCTGCCGTTGATCTGTTCCAGCTTTAGCAGACTTCGATAAACATTGTTTTTTCCTTTTTAATTGAGGCTGAATATCCTAGTTTATTTTTTAAATTCGATTTACAGATTGTTGGAAATGTAATTATGTGTCATTTTATTTTTACTGGTCGAATAGAAAAGGGCCCATGAACCTTTCTTTACCTCATCTTAATATAATTGGAAGTTAGGGCGTGTGTAGCCTTTTTAAATTCCCTACTGCACTTTTTTCTTTTGTTTGTTTTAAAATAGTGTTTTTTGCTTTGTATGATTCTTTGTTGCTGTTGCCTTTTTCCTACATGAAATATAGTTTTACAGTTACTGGTCAATTCCAGAAACTGGTGAGATCAGTTGAGTGGTGGCCCTAAACTGAAACTTGTACTGTGAGTTGCAGCTCAACTGATACTGGCATCAGTAAGGGACTCTTAAAAAAGGGAAGAAACAGGAACGCCTGATGGCTTAGCGGGTAATGCATCCTGCTCCTGCGCCAATGACCTGGCTTCAGCAGCCAAATTGGGAGCTTGGTTAGTTGGCCTAGGGGGCTAGAGGAGTGCTGATGTGAGCAGTGCTCCCAGCCAAGGAGGGATGGCACTGTGGTTCTGCTGCTGTAGTGACCCCTGTGGTGGGCCAGGAAGCTTGCCTGCTCCACAGGGGTATCGCTGCATGAGAACGAGGCCTGATGGGGCACCGTCCGGGGGAGGTGGGAGGGGCTAAGCAACAGTAGAAGAACTCAGAAGAATCTCATGTCTCTTAGGCCTCCTGTACGATAGCCACTGGTACCCTTGGGCCCCACAATGTGTGGATCCCTGCTGGCTTCAGCGGAATGGGAGCAGAAAAGCCCTATAGCAAAAACAATTAAGGAAAAAAAGTACAGTTGAGAGATTGATCGAGGTTAAACACAAGCCCACATCGCTAATGATGTTAAAGAGCAACTGGCACCATTATGCCCTTGAGTAAGGCAACCTGTGGCAAGGAGATGCCTGCCCAAGGATCTAAATGGCCCATATTTTATGCAGCCATTCTTAAGCTATTTTAATAACATTACCCGTGATTGCTCTTCTTCCTCCCTGAAAGCCGCTCTCCACCCGCTGCAGCCCCTCCCCTAAAAACAGCGTTTTAATGAAACAAAGTGGGAAAGGGTTATAAGGCTACTAATCTTATAAAGGCATGAGGAACAGCGCACCTTCTAAATACATGTAGATTTACTTTTGTAGGCATACATATTAGTGAGGTATATATAAACAGTATACATGTCTAATGTGTAAAATCTACATGTATTAGAGGCGCGCTGCTGCTCCTGATTGCTTTATAGATAGTTGTTGGTATCCCTGCAGCCCTTTCCCTACTTTGCGTCATCAAAACGCTGTTTTTAGGGGTAGGGCTACAGTGGGTAAGAAATGGCTTTCAGGGAGGCAGATGAGTGATTGTAGGTAATGTTATGTAAGTAACATAAGAATGGCTGCATAAAAAAATTTAAATATGGATGATTTAGGTCCTCGGGGAGACAACTTCTTGCCACAAGTTGCCTGACACAAGGATATCAGTAGCTTTTTAAAAAAAAAGGTAAAGAAAGGTTTAAGTTCCTTTAAAGAGTCTGACTATCCTCAACTGACCTCACAGTTGCTGACTGTGTGACGCGGGAACTGGATAAGGGCCATGCAGTGGATGTCTTGCATTTAGACTTCAGCAAGGCCTTTGATTCAGTGCCGCATGGGAGGTTGGGGGGAGGGGGGAACTGGAATATGTGAGAGCGGGACTAAAAATAGTGAAATGGATCACAAACAGGCTAAAGGGAAAGCAGCAAAGGGTGGCGGTGGTGGGGTTGGGGGACCTCTCGTCACCGAGAGCAGTGATGAGTGGAGTACCACAGGGATTGGTACTGGGACTGGTGCTGTTTGCGATTTTTATTGGGAGCTGTGGTTCATGATGCAGAGGGGTGGGAGGGGTTGCAGCAGGACCTGACTAAGCCGCAGGAATGGGCGGAAACATGGCAGTTGGGGTTCAACGCCAAGAAGTGAAAGGTTCTGCACTTCGGAGCCAGGAACCAGAGGAGGGATTATCACTTGAATGGGGTACAGTTGGGGAGCTCCACAGAGGAGAAGGACCTAGGAGTGATCATTACAGGGAACATGAGCAACTCTGCTCAGTGCAGGATGGCGGCAGCAAAAGCCAACAAAATGCTGGGGTGCATTGTGAGAGGGATCTCCTATCCTGCCCCTGTATAGGTCATTGGTCAGGCCCCACCTGGAGTACTGTATGCAGTACTGGTGCCCATTCCTGAAGAAGGACATCAGATTGTTGGAGATGGTGCGGTGAAGAGCCACAAAGATGATCCAGGGTTTAGAGAGTAAGCCCTATGAGGACAGGCTGGAAGAGATGAATATGTATTCACTGGAGGAGAGGAGGGATGGGGGGATATGAGCGAGACCTTTAAGTATCTGAAAGGGATAAACAGGACCAACACAGAAGGGATTTTTCAGATGAGAATGGGAGTGACACAAGCTGGCATGTACTGAGATTGGAGGGGGAAGATTCAAGAGGGAGATGAGGAGACATTTTTTCACAGACAGAGTGCTGGGCAAATGGAACACCTTACTGGATGAGATAGTGTCCTGTAAGACGGTGGGCAGTTTCAAGAGGGGTTGGGACAGGGGAAGGGGAAGGGATACTGGGAAGGGGGTGTGTGATTGGCAGCTGTGAGATGAGTGACTAGCTGCACACTCGAGCAGACTCACTAGACCGTGAGGCCTGTGCTGGCAATTTCATATGTTCAAATCACAGTTTGTTGTCATGGTGAGTGTTGTCATAATGAGAGCACTACAAAGTCAGAACATCTGGAGGATAGCATTTCATACTACCTGCTTGGAAAAGCAGGCAAAATATACTGCAGAAAATCTGGGCAGTTCAAATGGCCTTTTCAAAAAGGTGTTCTCTACTAACTTGTTCTTGCTGAATTGGCTACGGTATGTTTATGAAAGTCTATACTAATGTGGAGGGCTGCTCTTTTCAGTTATTTAAGCAGTTGGGTTATGTGCCATGCTGGGATAATTTCACGCCTGGGGTGCACTGTGAGGCATGAGGCCAAAGGCTGAATGCCTTCAACCACCCTAGAAATGACATAATCCCAGAGACACAACCCCTTAAATGCCTTATTGTGATAAGAAAATGAATCTGTTTATGTGTTTATGGGTGTAAGAAATCTGTTTTGTGGGCACTAGTTTCAGCTGTGAGGTTGTGCTAGGATAACATCACAGGTGAAACTGGCTGTTCTCCAGTCAGCTTTTCAGCATTTTTTCTACCCGTTTTATAAAGTCATAAAAATGCATACCAGGGCATCTGTCATATTGGGATAACGTCACGCCTTGGGTGGGTTGTGCGGTATGAGTCCACAGGCTGAGTGCCCGCAACCACCTGAGTAGTGACGTTATCTCAGCAACACACTGGACTGTCTTATTGTGATTATAAAATGTATCCATTTATATGTAAACGTTTGTAAGCAGGCTGTTTTGTGGGTACTAGTTTCACTTGTGATGTTTTGCTGTGATGACATCAAGGGTAAAACTGGTTCTCTACCAGTCAGCTTTCAGCATTGTTTTTATCCGTTATTTATTTATGTATTTATTGAAAGTATCAGAATTACAATCCTTTGAGTCAGTTTCATAATAAGCTTCATATTGCTCAGCTGTCCCTAATTTTGCCTCAGAAATTTCCACCGTCCCTCCTAAATTTGAGATTATTATTACAGAAGAATTGGGATGACCGACTTTACTGTTACAGTATAGTTTCCCTTCAGAAAATGCTTTTTACACACTAAGCCAAACATTATGGCAGAATTGTTGAGCTAATTTCATTTCTTACGATGTGTCCTTAGTTTTGGCCAGTTGTTTAATCATTGTCCCTGATTTGCACTGCTGGAGGTTGAGAGCTATGATAAGCGTTTTCACCCTTCCTGGTGTCTGCCATGCTGCCTTGCAGCCTCTGTCCTCCACTCCGCACAGCATTGGGCCTGCCCTTCACCACGCCATGCTTACCTCCCAGCCCTGTCCCTGATCATTGGCTTGTGGTCTGAGTGCAGTGGGTGGGGCCATCATGGAGGCAGTCATCAGGCTTTTTAACCCCCCCCCATGACTAACCCTTGATTGTCTCCATGGGGTTGTGTGGTGCCACACTGTGGCCTTGCTTGCAAGCAGTGGCATCTGTGGAAGGAGGCAATTTCTGTGGCTCATCATAAGAGTCCCTGTTGCAGTGAACATGGCAGAGGCCACTGATCGCTGGCTTCCCAGGCTTGCTCCTGAAATTGTGTCATCTGCATAGTAGTCCAGTTAGCTTCTGGTAGTCCATGGAGCAGCCCAGATACCTGCTCTTTAACAAAAATTATTTCTCAGATTTATCTTAGAGCTGGGCTGATGTAATTTTTCATTGCTCCCCCTTTCTTGGTTTCCCAGTCTTTCCAACATTCTGATGATGTAATTTTAGTAATTTTTATCTCTTTATTTGTACCCCTGGCCTATATGAATAGTCCCCTCCCCCCCAAATAGGTGTTTTGTCCACTGGCCAGGCACTTCGTTTTAGAGTTTGGATACCACTCAGCCCCATTGTCTGACCCTACTAGCCCCATGGTCCCCCATGGCTTACCCCACATAGTGGGGCTAGTGGAGGGACTCTACCCTCGCTGGGACAGGAGCTGGCATGGGGGCTCAGTAGATGCTGCAGGGCCCAAGTATCAGTTCAGTCATCATTAGCGGCTGCCTTTTCCTCCTACAGTTTTTTTCCCTTATTCTTCCAGCTCACCCAATGCCCTACAACTGGTGGGCAGATCCAAAGACCGGCTCGCGCACATGCAGATGTCCCCTGACAGAAGGAGTGGGCTCCCTTGGCCCACTGGTAGGGGTCACTGCAATGCCATAACACGCCACTAGCCCTCCCCAGGAAGAGATACTGTCATAGGCAGCACTGTTTCCAGCCCCCGGCTGCTTGACACTAGCCCCTGGACTTACTCTAGAACCCGGATTGCTGTGCCACTGGGCAGCCCTGAAGAGTTTTTTAGCAATGAAATAAACCTGTATAATGACAGAATGTTTATTCCAAGAAGCACAATTTGCTTGTCTTTAACAGCAGGAAAACTGTGTTGAGACTAAAATTACATATTGCTGTTTCTCGTAGAATATTTTTGCTCTTAGCACTCAGGTCAGAGGCTGCAGTGACAAATTCATATTATAAAATGAATAGGAGAAATCCTGGAAGCTGGCTGGCTGAAGCAGCCTTTGACCCATGACGATATCTCAGAATATCATAATGGTTCAAAACTGATCACTGAGATCAGCCATTTCTTAATTGGGAACATTTTATAATTGCAGAAATATACTCCAGGGTGTGGTATATCATGGGATGTCGTCACTTCTTGTGTGGTGGAAGGCACTCGGTGTTGCCTTGTGCCTCACAGCACACCCAAGGCACGATAATATCTGATGATATGCCACCACCTGTAGTGTTTTACTGCTTAACTGTAGTATTACACTTAAATATATATTTTTTAAATAAAGGGTAGTTTATTGCTGTTACAACTAAAAACGTAATAACACAAAAATTATTTTTCATTTTCAGTGGTCTTTAGATGTTTTGCTCTAAAACTGCAGTATTTTAAAATGATGTTACTTTTCCCTTAGTTTGTTTGGAGTCGTGCATTCTGGGACTGCTTTGGCCTTTCCAGGTGTCATTCCAAGCTGTTAGGCACCCGAAAGCATGTTATTTTAAGGAAAACTGTCTAAATACAGCCCTCCCACTCCCGATTCAGCTTTTTATGTAGAAAATCACCTTTCTAATACGCTGGCACTTACTTTATTTTATTTTGAAAAGTCCGCAAGCTGGGAATAGGTTGGATGCTGGGGCTCCATTTACTGTAACTGGTAGAGTGCACAGCTCACTTCCAGTAGTATTAGCCAGTGGTGTGGTGCCGTACGTTACAGTAAATGGTGCCTCCAATGTCCCGCCATATTCCCGGTTTGCAGACTTTTCAAAATAAAAATAAAGTAAGTGCCAGCGCATTAAAAAGGGACTTTTGTACATAAAAAGCTGAATCGGGGAGCAAGCCTTTCGGGGGTGGGGGGTCTGTATTTAGACAATTTTCTTTTAAAGTGGTTTTCTGGTTTCCAAGAATGAATTAACAGCTGGCATCACTAGAGCTCAGTTGCACTGTAGTCCCCCAACATTTGAATTTCTGAAAATTAGAGCGGAGGACAGAGGGCACAGTGTATGTGAGTGAGCAGATGTGTCTTTGGAGCTGAGGCATGTTTGGTTGCGGTGACGGGTACGGGGACTCGGGTGTTGGTAATCTCACAAGTCACAACATGCTGCCATTCTTCACTCATTCTGTGACCTGGAGTTAGTTAGATATAGTTTGGGGGGGGGGGTGCGACCCCCTGTGATGGGGGTGCAGGGGAGGAGCCCCCGGCAATTGCACAGATTTGCATTCTGGGTTCAAAGGGGTCTGTTATTTAGTCAGCAGCACAGTGTCATATTTGGTGCATATCTGGCCAGGATTCGGAACATGTGGTGTATATGACTGTGCGGCATACATGCGTTCGATGTGTTTGCCCTGGTATGTTGTCGTTTGTCCAAATTGTTTCCGCTGTACTGTGGATAATTCTGTTTACAATGCTTATTCCTGTCAGGAACGCATGATCCTCATCTTATGGCATCACAACCTGTTGTCATGGAAATGCTTCCTGAGCCGTGGGTTATTGCTTCATTCAACCACCATTAGGAGTGCAGGACACAGAGCATCCAGAATGCAGGCAGATCACTGTGCTGGTAACACCAGCTTGTGAATCTTCGTAAGCTTACCAACAAACAAGTCGGTGCATCCAGTGAAAGTTTTTAAATGGCAGATTGCAGATATTTTATTGGGGCTCAGATGGTCAGCAGTTCATGTCTACAGACAGCCAGCATTCGGCTAAGTCCCCTGACACGTTTTGCCACTCTGACCTTTTGTCAAAGGGGTGCTTCATTGCAGGAGAAGCAGCAGGAACAGCTGACGTCCAAGGACAACAAGTCTGTTTTCGTGCAAATATCTTTTGGTCATAAAGAACTGGATATGATGAAATTCAAATCTTTGAGAAATGTTATGGGATTGGAGTCCTGCGAATTTAAACTGCCAGTGTTTTGCACAAAACTAGAAAATCCCTTTTATTTATTTACTCAGGCTTACCTGCAGAGTCTCACCCTTTTTCAAACAGTTTTTTTTGTGTTCAGAGGCTGAAGTACAGGGAGGTCAAGTGACATGCTGAAAGTCACACAGTGAACCTGTGGCTGTGACGGGATGGGCATTTTCCAGTCCCTGGTTCTGTGTCCACACAACTACCTTCCTTGGGATGGCTTGCACCATCAACAGTGGTGTATACAGTAGCTCTGCATTCATAGGATGCCTGTCTGCATCCTGACCCTTGCAGAGCCCAGACCAGTCCAGAAGGGGCTTAAATATGTGGCAGGACTGGAATAAATTGTCCTTAAAACATGAACACCAGAGCGGGCTCCGGCTGCTTCTCCCATGACAGCCTTCTGGCTTGGAACAACCTGCCTATTGGCCTGTGTCCGTTTCACGCCCCCCCTCCGCCATGTTTGGCTTGATACGAGGATGGCACATTTTGCACTGCTCACAGCCTAGGCCCTGCTGTACCTGAGCAAGCTCGGAGACCCAATGGTGTGAGTGACTACACACCGTACTGACCTATGTCGTATGCTTAATATAATGGGGGTTCATCTATCCAAGTGAGACATACATGGAAGGTAACTGTAATCCGTTGCTGTGTAGCAGCTGGGTACTGAGTGCATCTCACCACGTGAGGATTATGCGAAACATCAAATATTGTTGAACATTGCTGAAAATCTATGCTTGTACTCAAGCTATAATGTATAAATTGTACCCTCCCCAAGCTGTAACCTGATCCTGCTGCAATTGGAAACCATTGTAAATGAGTTCCTGACTCAATGGTGTATCTGTTTCTCATTAATAAAAATCTTAATTATTATGAAAGTGAAAAGGTACAAGTGTTTAGTGGCAGGTCAAGGGGGCTGCTGGGATTTTGTTTTTCTATTTTTCTGTCCTTGGAACCTATGGCCAGTGGATTGGCAACCAGTAGCCCCCAGGTATCCAGTGCCTGCGTCAGACATTTGGTGTATGTGCTTGGCTAAGGAGCCAGTGGTGTGAAGTTACTATCTGTGGGATTATGACTGAGCGCCTCTAAGTCAGAATTTCGCCTGAACTTAACGATAATGTAGCAGAGGGTCTAAATCAGAAGGTGTGTCTGTTTGCAGACGACACAAAGATCTGCAATAGGGTGGATGCACCAGGGGTAGTTGAGTGAATGAAGGAGGATCTGATCAAGCTGAAGGAGTGGTCAGGGAGGTGGCAATTGTGCTTTAATGCAAAGAAATGCAAAATAATGCACATTGGGCACAAAACTCCAAAAGCAAGGTACACACTGGAAGGGGATGAGCTTGAGACAATGGAGCAGGAGAGGGATCTGGGAATTGTCATTTCGGATGGCCTAAAGGTGGCAAACCAGTACAACAAGGCAGTGGGTAGCACAAACAAAATGCTGGCATACATAGTAAGGGGATCACTAGTAGAAGGAAGGAGGGAAGTGATTATGCCACTATACAGGTCCATAGTTAGACCACACCGATATGCCAGCGAAACAGCGACATTTCGACTGCGAAACCCATCACAGCAACAATCTCGACAGGTTTCAAGATTATCGCTGTGATGGACCGCCGGTGAAATTTCGCCATTTTGCCAGTGATTCCCCCTATTTCTAACAAACTCCGACTCAGAGTTTGTTGTATAGAAATGGGAGGGGGGGTGCGGGAGGCACAGCACCCCGATAGAAAACCCCACAATGTCTGATAGGCAAAATTTTGCCTGTTGACATTGAGGATGTCGCCAAGCCACATGTTAACAACTTCAGTGTCGATGCGGCTTGGTGGAACTGACCACACCTGGAGTATGGGGTACAGTTTTGGAGGCCTCGCCTAGGGGGAGACATTGATAGAGTGGAGAGGGTCCAGAGAAGGGCAACCAAAATGGTACAGGACTTGCACAGGAGACATAATTCAAGATAGGAGAACATTCTGGTTATTCCAAAGTTGATTGGGATCAGGCACACCCACCACACTTTGACTGTTGCTGGCGCAGGACTGGATGAATGACACCAATGTCCCATGTTGGCATCCTGCATTATGCCAGCAGCAGGATTTTGTCCGCTCCTGTCTGAAGGCAAATATTCCTGCCCATACAACTCCCTCAACCTGGACTACTGTGGGGCATCTGTGTAGCAGCAGGAGCCACTCATTTAGCTAGGTAGCGGGCATCTGAGAGACTGAGACTGACTCCCAATACTGCCTTTGCTGTCCAGTTTGTGACAAGCTGGGCTCAAACTGCGAATCCAGATCGTCTGCTCGATATGCTTTAGTGCTTACTATTAGGCCATTAGACAACCTGAACTGTTGTCATTGTAAGGAAAGGAATTTGTTTTTATAAAGCACCTTTCTTACAAAGTTTTGCTTACAAGATTTGCGTAGTGCTTTACTGTCTGGAAGAGGTAGGGGAGAGGATGTTACTGCCATTTCAGGTGTACGAGGAGATTTGAACAGCACAGAGATAGAATATGGAGTGGTTAGACATGGGGAGGTTAAGTGACTTGCTCAGGATCACACAGTGACAGAGTGATGGTGGAGGGATTGAAACCTGGGTATCTAGGGATACAGTGCTACACTTTAAATTGTAGTTTTTATTAAATGAAGCATCAAATGCAGTCAGCATTACAACTGACGCAAGTATGGAATAATCCGCATCTAGGATATACACATAAAACTACTATATGTGAAGGCAACAAGACATGGAAATGCTATAAAAACAAGAGACAATATCACTGTGTTAACCAGCCAGTCTAAACTAGATGCTTCCACAGAATGATGACAGATATCCGATGGCGTCCAGACACGGTGCTACACTTTGTCCATTTATACACCCTACTGATTCAGTGTCTACTGGACTCACAAATAATGCATTGGCCTGCCGCTGTTGAGCCTTCGAATTCTGCCTTTGATCACAAGTGCAGTGAGTTGAAGGGTATGTAGGTCTTAGCATAACTCCCATAAAACTACAGTCAGCATGTTGAAACTACCAAATACCTTCTTGAGCTGCAGAGGGGACTTCGGACTGCCTGAGCATGGAGATTGTGTTTCCCTCTCGACCAGCAGAAAAGCTGGTTCCCCAAAGTCAGGGTTAAATCTCAGTGGCAGGTCAGTGCGGAAAAGATTGACTCATTCTTATTAACCTGTGTAGAAATTAGCAGCTTCTCAGTAGGCAGTTTGGCTTTGTGGTTAGAGTAGAGAGCTGTGACCCTGGGGACCCAGGTTTGAATCCCATCTCTGCCACTTACTGTGTGACCCTGAGAAACTCACTTAACCTCTAGCTTCTGTCAATCTTCTGCTGTTTGAGTCTCCCTGTGTGCCTGAAATAGCAGCACCATTCTCTCCCCTCCCTCTCCTGGGTTGTAACAGTTTGTATGACAGGCACAATAATAACTGGGGAGCTCCTGCATCAGCCGGATTTTGGTTGCTGTAAAACACCGTCATAACTGGATGTGATGTCACACCCCATTACTGCAGTGTTTTGGTTAGGAGTTTTACGTGTTACTTCAGAATCTCTTTTAAAACAGCTGACATCTGACAGCGTGAACTACAGTAGGTATTGTCAGATGCGCTGCTCAGTGGGGAAACTTCACCGTGAGTGTCACTCAGGCATCTGTCAATGTAGCAGCTGTTTCTGAAGAGAAGGGAGTTCTATTAAAGAAAAAAAAAAAAGAACACATAGTCGGCCCAGTGGTGTAGGGGGCTGAGATGCCATGGGGATCTAACTTCACCCAATGCCAGCGACCTGGGTTCAGGAATGGACCCGGGTTACTTGGAGGTCAGCCGGGATAGGGAGGACTGAGCATCCCTAGGACTGCTCTTCTCCCTCGAGGAGGGGAGAAACCATGCCTTGCCACTCAACTGCCATCTGGAGGTATCTAGATGGTGGTGCGTGTGGGACACGATGGGGGAGGGCACACGTTCAGAGCACCGGGGGTGCCTCTGCGGAGGCGGAGCATGCACAGGGTGCTCATTGTATGTCTGCGCCACCCAGAAGGGTGAAAAACACAGAAGAAAGCCTACATCTCCGTTGCCATATGTGACGGCCCCCAGCACTCTTGAACCCTGCTGCTTGTCAGTCTCCACCAGTGAGACAGTGGGGGCTGACAGGGCTGTGACATACCAGGTCATTGGCCCAATGATACGGTGTAGGTGACAATGAAGGAGCAAAAGCTGTATTAAAAAAAAAAAACACATTCTGAAAACTCACCGAAGTACACTGATCACAACCTACTTACTATAACATCAGCCTTTGTTTGCTGGTCAATCTGTTGGTTTCCACATTTTAAAAAAAAAGCCATTTCAGATATGGAGATTCATTTACACTAAACAGCACGCAGGACAGAGTCATAAAATTGGGTCAGTTATTATAATAAAAATAACACACAGGATGTGTGTGTGCTTATGAAATTTTTTTTTTTGTATTTTCTTTTTTCGCCCTCCTCATACTCGCAGGCCCCCACTCCTTCAGGCTCTGCTCGTCTCCCGATAGCCCCTCCTGTCCTAACCCAGCCCTCCTCTTACTCCTCGTATCACAGCCGATCCCCGAGATATCCCAGCGTATCCCTTCGCCAGGCAGGCCCCCCTCCTCCGAGGGGGAAGACACCGGGAGGGGAGAGGGATGACCCCAGCACACTCTTCTTAGGGCCTGGGGATGCTGCCATGGAGAAGGAGGCCCCGGGAAAGCACTGGAGGCAACCGGGGACAGAGAGCCATCCTCCAGCGGCCAGCGAGCAGTATTTCCGTTTTCTGGTGTTCCCCTTCATGCGAGCCCTCTGTTGTGCCCCTGGTCTCCACCGGGGGCCACTGCAGAACGATCATGCATCCCTAACCCTCCCCAGGGGAAGAGAGCAGTCCTATGGACGCTCAATCCTACCCCTACCCCTGCCGACCCCGGGCACCCGAGTCCGTTCCTGAACCTGGGTCACCAGCGTGGTTCGAGGTGTGACGTCCAGCGCCTCAGCCCTTTGCGCCACCGGGCCAGCTGAATGTTTTTTAAACACACTTAGTGTATGATGACCTCATAAACCTCAGATGTGTTAAAAAAAACAAAACTGATAACACACTCATGCCTATGCATTATTGTGTGTGTGTGTGTGTGTATATATATATATATATATATATATTCAACTAAATTATTTTCCTTTCCTCCTTGTTCCGCGTCTTTCATAGACACCGTCATCCTCACAAATGTACCTCATTACTGACCTGGGGGGAGGGACAATTCATTCTTTATCAGCCTTGGCTCTCTGAGCAAACTTCACCAGTGGTGCAGGTCTTTTATGAAGCAGACCTGTAGTCACCATGAAAATAGGCCAGATTTAACAGAAAGATATAGAAAGTAAGGACAGAAGAAGACTTTCAGGTTTGATGAATCTGCCCTGAGGCCCTACCTTGCACTAATTCTTAGCCCTACCTGCTCATCCCCCCATACCTCCCCTCCAGTGTTTACCCTATCCTTGCTGATGGTCCCTTGAAGTTGTCCCATAGTGATTTGAAACCATTTATGGTTTTTGCATTAACTGCATTGCTGGGTAGGCTGTTCTGTTTGTCCACCACCATATCCAAGAAAAAATGTTTTCTGATGTCCTTCTTAAACTTCCCCCACCCACAAAATCAAACAAATATCAGACTAATTTCACTTGTGATCAAAGCCAAAGTTTGATCTCAGAGCACCATTTTCCAGTGTCCCGAGGTAATCCGTCTTTCGGATGAGACGTTAAACCGAGGTCCCATCTGCCTGGATTGGTGGTAGTTCAGGTGGATGTTAAAGATCCCATGGCACTTATCGAAAAGAGTAGGGGAATTTCCCCAGTGTCCTGGCCAAATTTCCCTCATTCACTAAAAATACCACCAACAGCTTAATCTGGTTCAAGGTCAGTTGGCATTCATCTGTATCTCCCTCCCCCGGGTTGTGCCTGAAAATAGGCAGGATTTGTCTAGTGCACTTACCCGGTCAACAAAAGCTAAAAAAAAAAAAAAAAAATGTAGTGTAGCATAGTGTTTAGAGCACAGAGTTGTGAAGCTGGGGACCCTGGTTTGAATCCCCCCTCAGCCACTTATTCAGTGGCTGACTTAGTGCAGGTTACTTAACCTACCTGTGCTAAACTACCCTGAGCTCTCTCTTTCTCTCAATTTCACTTAAGGGAATGGGAAGCATTGCCGCATACCCACTGCATTTCTGCACAGAAACATAGAAATTGTTGGCAGATAAGGACCGCCAGGCCCGTCCAGTCTGCCCATAAGCCCTACGCTTGTTACATGACCCTTGTTTTCTTTCTGAATGTGTATCCTTTTTTGTCTTCCTGGTCTTTAACTTCAGCTCGGTATGTACCCCTTCTTCTAATTGTCCACATTTATAAATGTAACAGCCAATGGAAGTAGCGGTATCAACATCAGGAGATGCTGGCCCAAGATACCTGCTAGTGCTGTCTGTCATCGAGAGCACTCCATCATCAGGGAAATGCGAGCATGATGACAAGCAGTGCTTGTGAGACAGCTGGTAATCTTACCAGGCAGCATAACAGTAAACATCAGTAACATACTAACATACTAAAATGCCAGCAGAATAGGCCTTGGTCTTTCGAGTCTGCTCGATTGGTCAGCCCCACCCTGAGTGCTGACCTTGCTGCTCGCCTTCTCTGGCTTCTCCCTTCCCAGTTCCGGATATTCTTGCTGCATTGGATTTTGCTTCCAGAACCCTTCCCTGTACCTGTCCCACCCCTCATGAGCCCTCCACCAGCCCCTAGGCAGTGCATTCCATGGCTTCACCACCCTCTCAGTGAAGTAGCACCTCCTCCTTTCTGCCCTGAATCTTCCCCTCCAGCTTCCACCCATGCCCTCTAGTGGCCCCCTCCTCCTTCCTTCAAAACACCCTGACTGTTCCTCCCCTATTTACCCTCTTCATGTACCTGAAGACCTCTATCATGTCCCCCCGGTCCCTTCTCTCTTCCAATGTGTACATATTTAGCTCTTCGAGCCTCTCCTCATAGGTCCTGTCCCCCAAGCCCCAAATCATTTTGGTTGCCCTCCTCTGGACCCTCTCCAGGAGTTTAATGTCCCGTAACACTGCCAGTTGTTTCACATGCACTGCTGTGATTGTGCTCACATTTCTCAGACAGAGGAGCGCTCATGATGACAGGCAGTGCTAACTAGCGCCATTGACCATCTGCAACCAATGGATGTCACTGGTTGGAGCTTGTATAATAGCCAAAATGGGGGTTTACATACAGAGCTGATTTTATATACCAGGGAGACAGAATACAAAAAAAAAAAAGTCATTTACAGAAAAAGAATGGGGTAAATAAATATAAATTGTGAATGCTGTAATGCTGAAAGAGTCTTCCTTCAGAAGAGTCAGCAAACAAGGGCTCTTGTGTTTGTCAAGGGACTGTGACTGTTTCGTTATTCAGATCTAGACTGCATACCTGTTTCTCTGAAACTGGTATCTGTAAGTGCTTTAGATGTCTTGCCTTTTACCTGACAAAGTAAGCTTTGTTTACCGCACCCTTCAGTATGGATTGCTTTGTTACAATGTGACAATGTAATTCTGTATGCTCTTGCTTAAACTGTATGTCTACTTACTGTAGTGTATATCCGTGATTATGTAATGTATGTTTCTGATATTATGTATTAATGTTGTCTCTGACTCTGAACCCTTTCAAAATAAGTACCTGCCTAAATGATTCTTTGCAAAATAAAATAAAGTAAAAATCCAGTGGGTGTTTCAATCCCTTGGGAATTGCCTGTGCTGGCTTTATGGTTTTGGGGGCTCCCAGCGGGATATGTAATGGTATCTGCTAACCCACCTCCACCATGATTTTTACTCTACCCATATGGAAACAGCTCCCAGCACACTTGAAGTTCAGCTCACCCAACACTGTTTGTTCCTAGATGCCGGACATCTCAAGGGCAGCGTTCACTTGCATACAGAGCGACACTTGGGTTCAATGCACTTCCCAAAGAAATCTTGACCTTACCTAAACTAGGTCCTTTGAAGCACACGCTCCGACAGCATCTCACGGCTAACAGTTTCTGTGACTGTTACACCACCTGTGTTTACAACCAACAAACCCATTTCCCTTACCTCATAGCATTACCTCTCCAACCCTTGCTCAGCCCTCCTACCCTCACTCTCCCATCCCCTGCCACTACGTACGCCCCGCCTCTCCTCTCCACCCTTCTGCCAGTACCCCACCCACACTCTCTATTGTAGTTCTGACAAGGCCTTCTGGCTGCTTACCCCCTTCCTCTACTCTTTTGCTCCTCCTTTGCTGTGTTTCAACACCCATTCTAAAGTTTTAAGTTTAAGACACAAAGTATGCACCATTGCTGTTTATTTAAACTTTGTCTTTGTAATACATCCTTTGTATGTCTGTTCACCATTCCCCACTGACGTGGAACCTTTGTAAATGAGCGCCTTGCGCTCAAAGGTATCGTATCTCAGACTGAATAAATAAATAAGAAACCTAGACGATGATGGCAGAAAAAGGCAAGCCAGTGGCCCATCAGGATTGCCCGTAACACTGTATCCTACCCTGAGACATTTTGTCAATAGAAGGGTTTTGTTTACACTACCCAACCCCCTGCTTCATGTTTTTACTACCCCCTGAGTACCTACTAAGACCTTAACTCTGTCCCAGCTGTGTTTGAAACCATGAATGGTTCTGGCACCCACCACTTCCTCTGGCACACTGTTCCATGGCTCAGCTGTTCCCTCTGCAAAATAAAACTTCTTCACGTCCCTCCTGAACCATCCCCTCCCCACTAGCTTTCACTCATGACCTCATGTACTACATTTGGTGCTCTTTTTGAATAGCTCCTTGCAGTTCACCTTGTTCATTCTTTTCAGGAACTTGAAGGTCTGTTATCGTATCACCCCTCTCTCATCTGGCCTCAGTCGAAGGCATGTTCGGTGCCCTAAGCCAGTCCTTATGGTATCTGCCCTGCTGGCCCTGAATCATTTTGGTTACCCTGTGCTGCACCATCTCCAGCCTATCCTTGTCTTTCTTTACATGTGTACTCCGGAACTGGGCACAGTACTCTAGGTGTGGTCTCACCAGTGATCTGTAGTCTTCAGGATGTAATTCACACTGGTCTAACATGTTTTAACTGCTGCTATTTTGTTTTAGTAATGCTGCTATTAATTCAGTTATGTTTCTTTGTAATATGTATTTAACCCACTGTTCACTGTCTTTGTACTGTAAAGTGCATTGAACCTCAGGAATAGGGCACACTATGAATAAGAAAACTTACTTACTTACCATAGAGAGGTAGTAATATCACTTTCCTTGGCTGTCAAACTCCCCACAGTACACCCCAGCATTCTGATAGCCTTACTCTAAGCCATGTTACACTGGCTAAATTGTTTAAGGGAGTCACTGATGATTGCTGCTAGGTCCCTTCCCTCAGACGTGGGTCCAACTTAACCCCTCCCATCCAGTACTCAGTTCTAGGGTTCTTATTCCCTATGTACATCACCTTGTACTTTCTGGTACTGAATTTCAGCTGCCAAACCTTGGACCACCTCTCCAGCCTTTAAAGGTCCCTTCCCCTCTCCCTTACCTCCTCCTAGCTGTCTGCCCAATCACAGAGCTTAGTATGATCTGCAGAGAGACTCATTTTGCCCTGTATTCCATCTTGTATGTCAATGATGAACATATTGAAAAGAACTGGACCCAGGACTGATCCTTGTAACCCTGTACTAGTGACCTCCCTCTTCTTGGATCTGACTCCATTTCCAACTACCCTCTGCTGTCTCCCTTCCAACCAACATCCCACCCATCTAACTGTGTGCTTTGCTGCACCCAGATCCTCTAGCTTTTTCAGCAACCTTCTGTATGGCACTGAGTTGAATGCCTTCCTGAAATCAAAATACAGTAAGTTCACAGCTTGGCCCTTATACAAACATACAAAATTTGCCAGCAGATAAAAGCCTAGAGGTCTATCAAGTCTGCTCGAATGTGCAGCTAGCACCCCTTATTCTGCAGCTGCCCCTTATCCACTGCTGTAGTTACCTAGTCAAAGAATACTATTGGGTAGGTCTGATGAGACCTCCGTGCCACAAACCCATGCTGTTTAGTATGGTGGAGCCAGTTTTTCTCTAGGTATTCCACTAGGTCCTCTTTGACTAGTGTCTCCATCAGTTTACCTACAACAGAAACATAGAAACATAGAAGTAGACGGCAGATAAGGACCTCAAGTCCCATCCAGTCTGCCCGTTTTCTCTACCTTATGAATGTGACACAGGCGTTTGCTCAGTCAATGGCCTGTTTATTCATACTCATCTGTATTTCTCCCTTATGCCTAGCTAAGACTGGAAGGCATATAGTTACCCGGCTGCTTTTTGTCTCCTCTCTTGTGTAACTGAAATATGGCTGCTATCTTCCAGTCTTTTGGAACCACCCCAGTATGAATAGCGCTATTCAGTAGCCCTACCAGGGGTTCAGCTAATTCTGATGCCGGTTCCCTGAGCACCCTTGGGCACATACCGTCCAGCCCTGGTGACTTATCTGTTTTCTGCGCTGCTAGCCCTTTTCTGATCTATTCACTGGTAAACACCTGCTGTGTCATTTCTTGGACACCCCTTTCAGCAACCTTTATGCTGCTGTATGGCAAAGGCCTGCTGTCTTCCGTGGTGAACACTGAGCAGAAGCAGTCATTAAGAATGGCTGGTTTCTGCTCACTGTTCTCCATTACCCTGCCTCCTTCTGTTAGCCTAACAATTCTGCCACCCATCTTTCTTTTTTCCTTTATATACCTGGAAAACTGTTTTTCCCTGCCCTTGACCCCCTCTAGAATACACAGTTCTGTGTCTGCTTTTGCATCCCAGACTGCTGGCTTGGCCTCTTTAGTTTTAGTTGTACTTAGTACGACCCCCCAAATTCTTCAACCACCTGCTTCTCCTTATAACTGATCAAAAAGTGCAGGTTAATCCACCTAGGGAACAAGAACCTCAGGCAGTGACAGCGCTAACATGCACTAAAAGAGCAAAGGTTGCATCCCTTCCAAAATTGACCTCTCTTTCTTTGCGAGTGAGTCCAAACTGATGCACCTACTCTATAACTAGATCTAAAGGAAGGGAATGTGAACTGTTCATAATCTGCCACTGATTATGTTTTTGACCCAACAGGTTCCTCTTTAGACCGACATTTTGTATACCAGTGGGTCCAATTTTACCCATGTTTTAAACTCCCCAGCGCTGTTACTGACCTCAGGATTAGCTACTGGATGGCTGGGATGAGACTAAGTGCTACGTCTGAGGAACGAGACCTTGGAGTTATCATCAGTGACACCCTAAAGCAATCGAGTCAGTGCAACAAGGCAAGTAGGATGCTGGCATATATTGGGAAGGGTATTGATAGCCGAAGGGAAAAAAAAGGTAATACTTCCCCTTCAGATAGCCTCAGTGGGGCCACATCTGGAGTACTCCGCCCAGTAGTCCTCACCTCCGGAAGGATAGGGGTAGGCTGGAGACAGTGCAGGTCAAAACAAAAATGTCTCTGGGCCAATAGGGAAGGTTCTGTGAGCAACACCGCAAGGCACTGAATATGTACTCACTGGAGATCGGAAGGGAGATGTGAGATATTTATTTTATTTATTGGAGTCTTGGTATTACAACCCTTTGAGTCAGAGACTCTTGCAAAAGCTCCCCTTCAGATTTACAAACAGACAGGTTACAAAAAATATATTAGAAGAGTAATACAGTACATTATACATAGGAGGAAGTAAGCTGTTGGTTAAGTAGGATCTGCAGCTTATCTGTTAGGTAGGAAAATGGGCAGACTAGGTGGGCCAAGCGGTTCTTATCTGCCGTCAAATTTTATGTTTCTGTGGATACGAGTATACAAATAATACACTACATTATACAAAAGTGCATCATAAATGAGTGCGGAGTGCATGGCAAAGAAACAACATGGTGAGTAGATTTAAAACAGGATGCAAAACATTACAGGAAATTAATATAGTACATAATACATACGATAAGAGTATACAAGTAATGCAGTGCATTATACATAAGTGCATCATAACTGAGGGCGGAGTACATGATAATGAAACAAACATGGTACAGGCAGTACTAGCTAACTATGTAAACAGATAGGAAATTAAAGAAAAGAAAGGAGACCAGAAGGAAGTCAGTTAAGAAGAGTTGTGTGACAGCTGGGGGCGGGTATGGAAAAGTTGAGTAGAGGGTGGGTGTAGAGAGGAGGAGTAGGAGAGTGCAGGTACGTGATGAGTAAAGGGCAGGGGGGGGAACAGAGTGGGGAGGAGAAAATAGACCAAGAAAAGGTGGGGAGGAGCAGGGGGAAATTGAGGGACAAGCCATGAGCAGTCCCAGATTGACCAGTAAAAGCTAGGAACAGTCACAACTAATCACAAAGAGAAGATATGAAAATAGATATGTATATGAATGTGTAACTATGAAAGAGACCTTTAAGTACCTAAAAGGAATTTTAACAAGGTGAGCTGTAGAGAACTATTTAGCTTGAATATTAGCTCACGGTCACATGGACATGAGTGGAAACTATCAGGAGGATATCGATTTGGGGAGGCAGTATAGCACAGTGGTTTAAGGCTCTGAGCTGCAAATCTGGAGACCTGGGTTTGAATCCCACAGCCCCCACTTGCATACTGTGAGACCCTGAGCAAGTCACTTAACTTCCCTGTGCTCCCAAGTTGCACGTGTAAACAAGCTTTCAGCTTAGTGTGCCACTCCTGTTTAAACAATTGGTAAACAAAAAGGAGCAGGGTTCCAGAGGTAAATTAGGAAGCACTATTTTACAGAGAGGGTGGTGTAGCTGTGGACTAGTCTGCCAGCTGAGGTGGTGGGTTTGAAAACCATTAATGGTTTCAAGCACAGCTGGGACTAAATGAAGGGTATGGTGGTTGCTAGGGGGCAGCAGTACCACGCTAGAAAATTTTGGGGGGGGGAGGGACGAGGGGAGGACTGAGATCCTGGATGGACAGTAGGTCCTAGGGCTAAATAGGAAACTTGGGCAGACTGGATGGACCACTGTTTTTTTTTTTTTCCATCATTGTCTGTGTTTCTAGTAAAGCCTTCTTTTTGGCCCTCATTGCCTCCCTGACCATTTCTGTGTACCATATTTGTCTCTTGTGCATGATTCTCTTGGTAACTGAGCTCATGCATGTCTGTGTCGCTTTGAGAATGGCCCCTTTTATTTCTCCCCATCTTTCCTCCTCTCCCCTGAAACTGTCCACTCCAGTTAACCAGTCCCGAACTAATTCCCTCATCTGGTTAAAGTCTGCCCTTCTGAAATCCAGAACTTCAGCTTTTAATGAGGGCTTACTGGTACTAAGGGCCGGCTCAAACCATATGGTGTTATGGTCGCTGGTCCCCAGTGGTTCCACAACGTGCACTCCACCCACCCTTTCTGAGTTGGTGAGCACCACACCGAGAATGATGCATTGGCTCTATTGTTTTATAGAGATCTTTTTATCTTTCCGTCCCCCCTTCATTCTTCTCTCTTTTCCCCCCTTTTCTGCCTTTTTATGTTGCTTGCACGCATGTGCAAGAAACATAGTGCCATCATCTGAGTTTTTGAAGGTGTGTCACCTGTCTTCCAATGCAGTCAATGTGTTTCCAGGCGCCGCCCCAGTTCCCCAATCACTGCTGCAGCTGTCTATGACAAGTTGAAAATGCAGTGGCATACAGTTGAAAGGAAGAGCTCTGCTTGAGTGAGCAGAGCTCCCCCCTCCACACACATACACATGCTGTGCACGCCACCTGCATGCTTATGGCCTTCCCCTCTCCCCCACACTATGCGGCCCGTGTGGGGGTGCCAAACTCCCGCCGGCTCCATGCCCCCCAAAACATCCAGGTAGCCACGCTGGAGCCCACCCAAGCGTGGCAAAATATTTATGGCCGACGAGGTGTCCAATCCCCGCCGGCCGCACGCCCAAAGTATCCAATGCCATGCTGGGGAGCCATCCCAGCGTGGCAAAATGTTTTATGGCCGACGGGGTGCCCAATCCCATCGGCTTCACGCCTCAAAGCATCCTGGTGCTACGCCGAGCTCCACCCCAGTGTGGCAAATTGATGTTATGGCCGACGGGGGTGCCCAATCCTCCGTCGGCTCCAGCCCCCCCCAACAGCCTTCCAGCTGCCTGCTGGGAGCCCACCCCAGCGTGGCAAACGTCCCTCATAGTCTCTGTCCCTCGTAGTCTTAGTAAAAAAAACAAAAAACCTGTAAATACAAAAACTGTCCCTCGGCGCTTCTCCCTGCCCCCCTCCCACAACCCGCACTCCACCTCATGCGCACCCTGCCTCCCCACCCCCCTCACACCATACTTACTCCGGAGCTTGGCGCGACGATCTTCGGGGGACCGTGAACACATCTGCACTCTGCAAAGCCGACCGCGAACTGAGGAAATGCCGGTAAGCTGTATAATGGGATAGATAGGGTTTTTTCAACTTTGTTGCATATCTCAGGCATTTTTGGGAATTTTGGGCCCACATTTTCAGCATAGGGTTTTTGGGACCCCTCCTCATGAATTCTTCCACTGTCATGGCATTAATTGGGCCCGAAGGGTGATTTCACGGTCACTGCATGAAATCACCTTTCAGGACTGAGTAATGAAACTACACTGTCAGTGTTCATAAGGTGGGCTCTCAAAAAGTCTCTGTTGAAAATTTTGTGAAAAAATTCCTAAAAATGACTGTTTTATGAGCGTGCGTTGCGCAGTTCCTACACACGCTCGTAAGTTCGCGAATTTTCAATATTTTCACTCCAAATTTTCAACACTGCCATTTTACCACACCTCCTTATGAGCAGTACAGCTGTCATTTTTTCACATCTTACCCAAAACGTGTTTCCGCCCATGTAGCGCACAATGGCGCAGTCAGTGTGCACAGTTAATGTTTGGGACAGATTAAGAAAATCACAGTGACACTGTTCATGAGCAGAGATCTTAAAATGGCTACGTTGAAAATTTGGTGAAAAAATTCCCCCTTCAGACGTTCTGCAATATTGCTAATGAAGACATTGAGCAGAACTGGCCCCAGGACTGATCCCTGCAGCACCCCACTGGTCGCCCCCTCTCCCTAGACTGCACACCATTTACCACCACTCTCTGCCAGTTAGCCAGTTTCTAACCCTTTCCCCCATGCCCAGCCTACGCAGCTAGTTTATCAGCCTCCTATATGAAATGGTGTCAAAGACTTTGCTGAAATCAAGGTAAGCGTTGTCCACTGCCCCACCCTGATTAATTTCCTTTGTCACCCAGTCAAAGAAATCAACCAGATTTATCTGACATGATGTCCCCACTGTGAATCCATGTTGTCTATGGTCCTGGGCTCCAACGGCATCTAGATGCCCCACTATCCTTTCTTTAAGCAATGTCTCCATGATTTTCCCCACTACTGAGGTGAGGCTGAATGGCCTGTTGTCCCTGCCTCCTCCCTGCTGCCGGACTTGTATAGAGGGACCACATGTGCCCTCCTTCAGTTCACTCATGTTGAATGACTCAGTGAACATGGCTGCCAGAGGTACTGCTATCTCCCTTCGCAGTTCTGTTAATATCCTTGGGACGTATGCCATCTGGTTCCATCGCTTTGTCCACCTTCAATTTAGTGAGCTCCTGCAGGACTCTTGCCTTTTAATGGACTATTGTGCACCTCTTCACCCCCTTGGCAACTGCGGTGGCCCTTGCCCCTCCCACTCTTCTCTGAATACTGAACGGAAAGACACAGTACATGTCTTGGGAGGAAGGCATGGAACTATCACTTCCAAATGCCTAAACAGCACATACAAGCAAGCAACATTCGGCATTGACAAATGCTTGTTAGATATGGCAATATCTCATTTAAGGTATTAATATGGTTGCAGCTAAGCATCTAGCTCTGCAGCCAGTTTGCCAACATGGCAACTTATATATATGGGCTGACAGTATAGCCTAGCGGGAAGAGTAACAAGCTGTGAATGAGCTTGGTACATCCAGCAGACTAGACCTGGGTTTTATTCTCTCAACCTCCACTTGCAGACTCTGAGCAAGTCACTTAACCGCCCAGTGCTCCCAGGTTGCCCCTGAAAAGAGGCAATTGTGCCTAGTGGGCCTTACCGGGGTTACCAAAGATTAAAATAAATAAATAAAAAGATGGTTTTATATAAATATGTGTTCTTTTCTGGAAATTGTATTTATCTGTTTTAAATGGTTAAACATATAGCGTAAGGAATTACACCAGTTGCAGCTAAGCATCGTGCTCTGCAATCCCTCACACGAACCTGTAGTACATTTATATGTTATCATTGTGGACATTGACAATTTAAGATTAGATACCTACTGTTTTCTATGCGCTTCATATTTTGTACAGGAATTGAGTTTGTCATGCAGAATTGATATGACCATATGAATCTAGCAAACACTGGGTCATACCACTATTTTGCTCCCTTTTCTTCCCCCTCCCCCTTTTCATCTTTTGAGTTTCTTGCTCTATCTCCAATAGCTAAAGTACTTGCACTAGCACTTTGATATGCACTTTATTGTAGTTCAGCTCATGTTGTGATCTTAGTCCTGTTTTTTATAGGTGGCAGTGGTTTTTTTGTGTTTTTGTTAAGTGCTGCTCCACAGAGCCAATGGGTAGCTCCGGCCATCCCTCGGAGAGACTCGTTCTCCGACCTGAACATGTCAGGTCATTATGGACCCCAGCGGGTCCTGGCATTTTTCTGCTTTTTTTTTTCCTCACCTGGGCAGCTGAACTGTGCAATGTGAAAGGCAGCTGCCCCCGCCTCCGCGGAAGCAGCCATATGCTCTGGGTGGTGCTTTTCCCTCTTCTGGGTGATGTGCCTGTGCCAACACCCAGACACTGTCCCCCCCTCCCCTCCCCAAGGAAGGAGAGCTGTCTATGGATGCTCAATCCTTCCTCCCCTTGCCAACTCTCAAACGACCCGGGTCCATTTCTGAACCTGGGTCGCTGGTGTGACGCAAGGTGTGGCGTCCAGTGCCTAAACCCTCATATTTGATTGCACTGTATAGCTTTATAACCTTGCACCTTGTGTGGAATAATTTATTACACCAATCAGCTAGCACTTTAGTGTTTTTAAAGGTTGCAGTACCAGATGTCACCTTATGCCTTAAAAAAGCGCAGTCACTTGCGAAAATGTTCAGCAGATGGGAGGGGTATCTATAGCTATTCTGATGGCGTTACAACATTAAAGCATTTTACATTTATATTTTTTGCCTCTGCATCTTTCTTTGTGTGGATTTATCTTTGGAACAGTGACTGGAAGCTGAGCTCTTGGATTATTGCCTGTAAGTTTCTTCATTTGGCTCAGTCGATGTGCTTTTGCTACCTTTTTGAACTGTTTTGACTGCACCAAGAATGGCAGCCTGGCTCGTGTGTTCCTTGATCAGCTTCACCAGCATGCAGTTCTGCAGGGTATCTAGCAGTGTTTGGCTTCTGGCACTCCTAGCTGCTAGAATGTCTCAGTCAGTGTCTGGCATGTTGAGACCCCACTACTACCACTTCTCCTTTGCTGCCCCCTTTTCTACTACCATCCCTAGTTCGCTGTAAGTCTCATCCCCCACCCCTGGTGGTCTGTAGACCACCTCATGTGCAGTTTCTTACCTGATGTTTCTGTGAGCTGAACCCACAGAGATTCTGTTACCTCATTTTCTCCCCAGAAGGCTCCATCCTCCACTGACTTTATTCTTTCCCTGACATAGAGGGCTACCTCTCCTCTATCAGGCATGTATATGTTGTAGCCTGGGACCATCAGGTCCCACACATTGTTCTGTGTGGCCCAAGTTTGTGTAATGGAATACGAGGTCCAAGTGTTTGTTGCCATTGCCGGGAGCTCACCCCTTTTGTTTTTTACATGACCTCTCCTTCATTTTTTTCTAGCTTCCTTAATTTAAAAACATACTGAATTTCCACAGCAGATAAAGGCTTAGAGATCTACTGTTCAGCTCGAATGTGCAGCTAGCACCCATTATTCTGCAGCTGCCCCTCCCTTCCACCCTTCCCCTTCATTGACCCTCCTTCTTGTCCTGTCCCATCACCTTTTGAAGCAGTCCACTGTGCTACTGGAAACCACTTCAGCAGGTAACACATTCCACCCAGCCATCACCCTCTCTGTAAAAAAGTGTCTCCTCATCTCCCTCCTGAACCTTCCTCCCTCCAGTCTCATATCATGGCCCCTGGTGTCCCTCCCCTCTCTTACTTTGAACAGCCCCTCTGTACCTGTCTTGTTTATTCTTTCATGTACTTAAAGGTTTCAATCATGTCACCCCTGTCCCTCCTGTCCTCCAGTGAGTACATGTTCAACTCCCTCAACCTCCTCTCGTATGATAAGTCCCCCAGCCCCTTGATCATCTTTGTCGCCCTGCGCTGCACCCCCTCCAGTAACTTAATGTCCCTCTTCAGATACACGTGCCAGTACTGCACGCAGTACTCCAGGTGTGGTCTAACGACCTATACAGTGGCAGAATGACCTCCTCCTCCTTCCTCAAGGATATACCCCTTGCAATACAACCCAGCATTTTGTTGGCCTTTGCAGCTGCCTTCCTACATTGTGCCGAGTTGTTCATTGACCCTGTAATGAGCACCCCCAGATCCTTCTCCTCCTCTGTCTGGGCTAGCTGTACTCCCTCCAGCTGGTAACTCTTCCTTGGGTTCTTCATCCCAAAATGCAGCACCTTGCACTTTTTGGCATTAAACCTCAGTTGCCAGGTGTCTGACCAGGTTTCAAGCTTTGCCAGATCATCCTGCAACCCCTGCCATCCCCTTAGGTCATCCACCACTGCTCCTACCTTGGTATCATCAGCAAACAGACTGATCTTGCTCTTGATGTCCAATGATATGTCTGCAATGAATGTCCCAAACAACAGTGGTCTCAACACCGAGCCCTGTGGAACACCGCTCGTCACTACCCTTGGGTGTGAGAGCTCCCCACCCACCACCATCCTCTGTTGCCTTCCCTGAAGCCAGTTCCCTACCCATCTCACCAGCTTTGCACCTGCCCCTGTGCCTACCAACTTACTTCCCAACCTTCCACGCGGCACCAAGTCGAATGCCTTACTGAAGGCCAGATACAGGACATTCACTGCATGGCCCCTGTCCAGTTGCCTAGTTACCCAGTCTTAGAACTCCACCAGGTTGGTTTGGCAGGATCTGCCCTGTATGAAGCCATGCTGTCTGCAGTCCTGTAGTAATTTGGCCTCTAGGAGGGCCACCAGCCTTTCCTTCAGGATAGTCTCCATTAGCTTACCCATGATGAATGTGAGTCTCACTGGCCTGTAGTTTCCCGGTTCATCTTTGGGGCCACTCTTGTGGAGGGGCACCACATGCGCCATCCTCTAGTCCTGAGGTACACACCCCGAATGTAGTGAGGCATTAAATAGGTCTGCAAAGGTCCTGCAAGGACCTCTGCCAGCTCCTTCAGTACCCTGGGGTGGATGCCATCTGGGCCTAGCGCCTTATCCACCCTCAGTGCCCTCAAACCCTCCCAAACTCTGCTCTTCATGATTTCCCCATCTGTCCCCCTCCCCCCCGGTTCTGCCATTTCTCCCCCCCTTGGGCGTCACCCCCCCTTCTCTTTAATAAATACTGAGTAGAAGTACTCATTTAGTGCTTCTGCCTTATCACACCCCTGCTTCCACCCAACCTCCTCCTTCCTAATCCTTACTATGTGGTCCTTACAGCTGCTTTCCTCCCTGATGTACCCAAAGAAGTCCTTCTTTCCTTCTAATGCCTTTGTGCCAGCCTGAGTCTGCAGGGATGCCTTGAATCCTCACGCCTTTGTCACCTCCTTCAACTCTGTCAAGTACTCCTCCTGTCCTCCCCTCCTGTTTTCTTGTACTTCCTAAAGGCAGCTCTTTTCCTCCTTACCTTTTCCATGACGTCCTTGCTCAACCAGCTTGGTTTCTTCGCCTTAGCCTTCTTGCTCCGGGCCTTGCAGCAGGTTTTGGTTGCCTCCACTATCCCCAGCTTTATAAGCTCCCACCTCTGGTTAGTGTCCATACTAGATTGAATTCTGGCCAGGTACCCTTTTACCACTTCCCCCCATCCTCCCAAAGTCGGCCCACCTGAAGTCCAGCATTCTTGTGCCAGATTCCACTTCTTCCTTGTCCATATCCAGTGTGAGCCATACTGAGTGGTGCTCACTCTCTGACAGCAGTTCTTCCACTGTAAATTCTCTCACAAAGTCCCCATTTGCCAGCACAAGGTCAAGGGTATTCCCTAACCTGGTTGGTTCACTGACCATTTGCAGCAGGAAGCTGTCCTGGAGGGCATCCAGCGGTACCTGTTCCCTTCTGTTCCTGGTTGTTCGGGTACTCCAGTCCACTCCTGGCATGTTGAAGTCCCCCACAATCACCACACTACCCTTCTCGCAGGTCCTCCTGATCTGTCCCACTAATATCCGGAACTGGGAAGGGAGAAGCCAGAGAAGGCGAGGGGGACAGCAAGGTCAGCACCCAGGGTTGGGGCTGACCAAACGAGCAGACACGAAAGACCATTAGGCCTATTCTGCTGGCATTTTAGTATGTTAGTATGTTAGTTCCCTGTCTAACTCCTCTGTCTGAGATGGCGGCCTGTACACCACTCCCATTCTAAGAATCCTATTCTTGGAATCCTGGATTTGCATCCAAATTGACTCCGTACTACCCTCCTCCCTTTCCTCCCTTACACACTTCAGTCCTTCCTTCACATATAGTGCCACCCCCCCCCTTCCCAATCACCCTATCCCTACGAAATAACCTGTACCCTGGTACAGACGGGTCCCAGTCATTGTATTGGGTGGCCCATGTTTCCATGATGGCTGCAATGTCCACCTCTCCCTCTGCCATGAGAACCTGTAACTCTGCAGTTTTCCTCCCAAGGCTCCTAGCATTAATGGTAACCACCTTTCACCCTTCTTGTTTTCCCAATTTTTTTGAAGGCCTAGTGAGCCCCTCCTCCATTGCATCATTCTCTGCCCTTTCATGAACTGGTGCCTTGCTGCTCCTCCCAATTCTTGTAGCCCACACCCCAATCAGGGAGAATCCTAGCTAGGTTCTTCACGTCCTGACCCTTTTCAGTGGTATCCCTAGCCTCAGCCTCCCCTCCAGTCAGTTTAACTGTCCATCAGTGTAAGGACGTCAAGCTTCTGCCCAAGCCTCTCTGTAACAGTACAACTTAAGACGATAAACTCAAATGATTCACTGCTTAACCTTTGACTTGTACTATCCTCGTGATGAGATTTCTAAGCCTAAGAATGATGTACTTTAACTCAAATGGGAGGCGGGGACAGGGCCTATTGTCCTGTATGTTACTGATTGTTAATTGTTTGTCCTGTGGTTGTGTTCTTTAAAAAAAAAAAATATCAATAAAGTATATTCATTAAAGAAAAAAAAAAACTTCTGCCCCAGTGCATTGATCCCCTTCCTTGCTAGGTGAGGTCCGTCACCCTTAAAGAGCCTCCTGTCCAAAAAGCCGTCCGATTCCCCCACAAAGCAAGGCAAGGAAAATTTTATTTTTCTGGCCCCCAGTCCTGGAGGCTCTGGGCACCATACAAATCAAGAATACTAAAAATAGAACAATGAATTACAATAATAATTTAAATGAACAATATAAGAAAATAAATGAAGCCTAAATAAAAACTGTAGCTAAGAGGGGTCAAGCCGAGGAAAAGATGTAATACAGTGTGTCCAGGAAGGCCTAGCTAAACAAGTGGGTCTTTAGGCGGGTTTTAAACACTTTGACCGAAGGGGCTTCCTGTATAGATGGTGGAAGCGAATGCCTCAGGATGGGACCGGCGACACTGAACGCTCTCTAAAAGCGGTACCTCGCCTTCTAATACCATCCTTTCAACCACCCATTAAACTCCTCGTACAACAGTTTCTTTTAATACTACCAGTGTTATTGTTTATCATTGTGTTTTATTCGGGGGGGGGGGGGGTAGCAGTGTTAGTCCTTGGGATACCGCTAACCATCCTATCCATATCTGTTCATCTGCCTCTGATTTGCTGGCTCGTACCTCCAAAGTAATTTCACGTGGCTGGCCAATACCTTCGAAGGAATTTCATAGCCTAATGCTGCCATATCACAAGACTGTGCTCTGCCCAGTGATGCCTGTTGGTAATATTTTAAAGGGGAACACCAGATGCTAACTAAATTGCATCGGTTGCTGCAGAAATGCCCAATTAAGGCCTATAGCATGAAAGTAGAATTTTTATTTACCTTTGTGATAATGCTGTTTCATCCCAAAAGTTCAGCACTGATTTTCATGTTGACTGAGCTGCCCGCAGTCATCTTGTGCACACCAAGCAGCTTCTGCTGCACAGGGTAGGTTAACGAGGGCTACCAATTCTGTTAGTTGGTAGCCCTCATTAGCATACCCTGCACGGCAGAAGCCACCTGGTTTGCATGAGATGTTCACGAGCTGCTCAGCCGACATGATGATCAGCACTGGACTTTCAGGATGAAATAGCATAACACAAAGGTAAATAAAAATTCTATTTTCATGCTAAAAGCCCCAATTGGGCATTTCTGCAGCTGCTGCTGCTATTTGGCTAGCATCAGGTGTTTTCCTTTAACAAGACAACAATTAAATATTTAGCTAGCTCTGTGGCACTAAGAGATGGGGGATTGCTGTGGCACGCTGATGTCTCAGGTTCATGCTTTGAGCATGGGGTGCCTGGAGTGGGGGCTGGCGTTGAGGGTTCGGGGCGTCTGATGGATTCTCTCTTTCCAGGGGAGAGGGCTGTTGCTGTGCTGCTAACTTAGTGGCTCATGGTGATGGAGGTACATTGACTGCGTGGGTGACCATTCGCTATTTGGTTCACCCGGCAGCAATGCAAGTGAGCAGATAGAGAGGTGTTAGGGACAAAACACTTGCCAAGATACTGTATCAGTACGCTGGATGATGGCTTGTTGGTCCCCCCCCCGGACCCTCGCAGTGCATTACTGGAAGGGCCCTCCAGCCGTGTCATTAAGTTTAGACATAACGCTTCTCCATCTAGGGAGGGGAGGCCCCAAACTGGGACAAGCTGGCAACAGAGAAGCACAGGAGAGCAGTGATCCTCCCCTAGACCAGAGGAAGTCTTCAACAGGGATAAGCCAAGGGTGGCATGGGGAGTGCCTGGAGGTCAGGATGGTATCTCTGGTTGGCAAGGGAAGGTGCAACTAAACAAACAACAAAACTCAACAAATATTAAACTAATAAGGTGGGCCAGCTCTGTGGCATCGAGCGATAAGTGTTCGCTTGGCACGCTGGCGACCCGGGTTTGCCCCCGAATCCAGACATCAGAAGTGGAGTAGGGAGGGAGTTTAGAGCATTCTTCGATACTTCCTCGTGGTTTGGAGGGTGGGTGGGTGGTCCATCCCAGACCACTGTCGGCTCCTAGTGGTGGCCTGTGGCCTCGACGTGCTGCTGAACAACCCCTCCCCCAGGATGCTGCTGTGGTTGGACCACTATGAGAGTGGTGGATGGGTTGGGAGAAAAATGGAAAATTAGCCGCTCAGTGACCGGGTGACGATGGCCAGTCCCTGCTCGCCACAAATCCCGGAGATGTCTGAGCCAACCCCTGCCGTGCCCGGGATACGCATAATGCCTATGGGCGACTCTCCTCTCCTGGTTGTCCCCCATGGGGGAGGGGCCCTCCCGATGAAGGAATATGTTGGATTACCTGGGTCATGGCACTTACTGGGGCTGTGGATGGCAAAGGGATGTGGTGGCAGTAGGCCTAGCAGCCTGAAGGAGTGGCTGACTGGGGACTCGGGGAGCATAAATAAGACAAAAAAAAAAACTAATAAGGTACACTGGCTCTGGCTGAGTTCTCCCATTAGGAGGGTGCCTCTGGTAACCACTGGTTCGGTGGTGCCTAAACCCAGCTACGGGAGGACCATAACAGTATCTTAGTGTTTTTTGTTACACCAGCTAAATATTTTCTAAAGACAATTACTTAACTATGGATAAGGCCGATAATGTGGGTTGTAACTATGAGAATTGGAGACCAGCGTGAATGGTTTGAATAGCATTTAGTTTTGTGAGGAGGTTGTAAAGGTTAGAAATATGTTAAGTAAAGCTGTTTGCATGACTGGAGATGACTGATGATATCCTTTTTTGCTCAGATCAAGCTGTGGAAATGAGATTAAAAATATCTGACAGAAGCTGGCCCAGTGGCGCAGCAGGCTGAGGCATCTAATGCCATACTTCCTGCCATGCTGACAACCTGTGTTTGGGAACAAGCATGGGTTGACAGGGGTCAGTGGTGTGGGAAAGGACTGCATGTCCCAATTACAGCTGTCTTCAGGGGAAGGGGCGGCAGTTGCATTGGCCTTTGACTGCACAGGGTGGAGGTCTGGTGGCAGTGCAGGCAACGAGTAACTTGGGCAGGGTCTCGGACTTGTGGGATGTGTGCACCTCCATGTGTGTGTTTCCAATGTGATGCTGCAGCAGGGGTTCAAGAGAAAAACAGAAAATGGGATCCTGCCACAGGATGAAGCCTGCACTCCCCTGGACCTGCACTTCTCCCTGGACCTCCACCACCACCTGGATGCCTGGAGCTGAATTGTACTTGAGTACTGGGGGCTTGGTCCTTTCTATACTGCCATTTGGGGTGGTGGGCAGCCTCCTTTCTTCACCTTCGCCATGGGGGGTGTCCTTGGGAGAATAAGCTCCAGTTAAGTCCGGAGGAAGTGGGTGCTGGCTGAGTGGAGGGGGAACAGGAGCTGAAGAGCTTGATGATGGGAGTAGAAAGCTGTATGGAAAAAAAATAGTTCACAGAGAGGATGATTTCACCGAAAATTGTCTGTTTTGGTCTCGTCCTCAGACTGTTAAAGTCAGACGTCTGTCTTGTCTTTGAGGTGCAGTTCCTTTGGGGCTTGACTGCCAAGACCTGAGGAGTTAGACTGTTAGCCTAGCCTTTCCTCTTTTGTATGCCCGGATTATGCTGCAGCATGATCTGGCACAGTTGTTGGTTTTATTTCAAGTGAAAAACCTGAGTCACAGTCAGATAAAGCTCTGGCCGTGGTCCAGGGTAGTCTCTTAAAGTAAAAACAACAAACTACACAACGTCTCGCACAACAAATAAAAGGCAGTGGCCGCATAATGCTGCTGAAAACATTTACTCTGAAACAGGTGGAGAAATGCACAGCTCCCCAACACTTGAAACCAGAGAAGTTGTTTGTCAGGGAGGTGGGGACACGCAGAAGAACAGCCATCTAAGCATTTAAAGTTACAGTAGCTGTATAACAGAAAGGGAAACCAATTTATAGATGAAAAGCCATGTTCCCTAGTATTGCTGTCTGTCTCTTCTATTACATAGAAAAATAGAAGTTGACGGCAAATAAGGACCGAAAGGCCCATCCAGTCTGCCGATTTATTTTTCTACCTTATAAATGTGCCATTGGCCTTTGCTCTGTCAATGGCCTATCTATTCATATTCATCTGTATTGCTCCCTTATGCCTATCCCATGCCTGTTTGAAGCCCTGCACTATATTCATATCCACCACTTCCTGAGGTAGGCCATTCCATGCATTCCCCACCCTTTCTGTGAAAAAAGAACTTCCTCATATTACCCCTTAATCAGCCTCCCTTTAATCTCATGATGTGTCCTCTTGTCCTGCTATTTTTCTTATATTGAAACATGTTAGACTCTTTCACCTTGTTAATGCCCTTAAGGTGTTTGAATGTTTCGATCATATCACCTCTCTCCCACCTTTGCTCTAGGGTATACATATTGAGCTGCGTTAAGCTGTCCTCATATGTTTTCTGATGCAGTCCCTGCACCATTTCTTTTGCCCTTCTCTGGACTGCCTCAGTTTGGTTAATGTCCTTATGAAGGTGTGGCCTCTAGTACTGCACACAGTACTCCAGATGGGGCCTAACCAGTGTCTTGTAAAGAGGGATTATTATCTCCCTCTTCCGACTTGTGATACCCCTACTAATACACGCCAACATCCCCCTAGCCTTACCTGCTGCTTTATTGGTCTGCTTGGATGATTTCAGGTCATCGGTGATGATGATGCCCAAGTCTCTGTCTTCCCTTGTGACTGTCAGCAACTCTCCTCCCAGCCTATAGGTGACTTCAAAGTTTCTCTTCCCTATGTGCATGATCTTGCACTTCTTTGCATTAACCCCGGTTGCTACTCTTCCGATCATTTTGCCAGTTTATCCGGATCTCTTCTCATTCTGCCTACCCCATCTGGATTATCTACTCTGTTGCAGATCTTGGTGTCATCTGCAAACAGACAAACCTTACCCTCCAGTCCATCTGCAGTGTCACTGATGAAGATATTGAAGAGGACTGGCACCAGGACTTATCCCTGAGGTACCCCACTTGTGACTTGCATCTCTTCTGACCGTATACCGTTTACCACCACTCTCTGTTTTCTGCCTGTCAACCAGTTTGCCACCAGTTGACCAACTTCTGACTCACCCTGAGCCTACCCAGCTTATTAATCAATCTTCCATGTGGAAAAGTATCGAAAGCTTTGCCGAAGTCAAGGTAGGCGGCATCAACTGCTCTGCCTTGGTCCACCACTCTGGTTACCCAGTCAAAGAAATCTATGAGATTAGTTTGACAGGACCTTCGTTTTGTAAACCCATGCTGTCTTGGATCCTGTGCCCCTATGGATTCCAGGTGTTGTACTATCCTTTCCTTAAGAAGTGCCTCCATAATCTTGCCCACTACTGAGGTAAGACTGCCTGGTCTGTAGTTCCCTGCCTCCTCCCTGCTACCACTCTTGTGGAGCGGGATCACATGAGCCCTTCTCCAGTCTTCTGGGACCTCTCCTATGCTCAGAGACTCACTAAAAAGTTCTGATAATGGCTCTGCTAGTTCCACCCTTAGCTCCTTTAGTACCCTGGCATGTATGCCATCAGGTCCCATTGCCTTGTCCACCCTGAGCTTAACGAGTTCTTGTAAGACCCTTTCTTTTGTGATGGGACTAGTGCACACCTCCCTCCCGCCTGTGTCCATGCTGCTGAGCTGCGGGCCCTGCCCTGCCTTCTCTTCAGTAAATACTGAGCAGAAGTATCTATTTAGGATAGATGCTTTTACATGGTCCTCCTCCTCACAAGCCCCTTTATCTCCTTTGATCTTAGCAATACCCCCTCTGGACTTTCTCCTTTCACTAATGTATCTGTAAAAAGTCTTGTCACCTTCTTTTACTTTTTGTGCTAGTGTTTCCTCGGTTTGGGCCTTTGCCTGCCTTACTGCCTTCCCTGCTTCCCTAAACATTACATAAAATCAGAAGAAAACACCTAGGCGAAACACAAGAAGAAGGGGCCGGGTGGTGGTGGAAGGAAAAATAGTAAAATACATAACCCACAGGGGATCCAGACTTGGGAAGCTGAAAAGCAATAAGCTATAGAGTGGAAGGCTGTATGGGAGGGATAAGCAAGGCACTACTTGAGACGAAAGGGAGTCATCATATGTGACTCCCTAAAACAAACCAGCCAAGATGGCAAGGCAAGCAGAATGTTGGGGTGTATTGGGAGAGGATTTGATTGCAGGAGGAAAGAGGTGATACTGCCTTTCTATAGATCAGTTGAGGCCCCTTCTGGAATACTGTGCCCAGTTCTGGGGTCCTCATCTTAGGAAAGACAAGGACATGGAAGCAGTGTAGCATAGAGTAACTAAAACAATTCAGGGCCAACAAGGCAGATCCTACAAAGATTGGCTTAGGGCACTGAACATGTACTTGCTGGGGGCCAGAGTGGAGAGGGGTGATATGATAAGAGACCTTCAAGCTCCTGAAAGGAATGACAAGGTAAACTGTGAGGAACTGTTTAGCAGGAATGAAGAGTGAAAAACACAGGGACATGAGTGAAAACTGGTGGTGGGGAGAGAGATTCAGGAGGGATGTGAGAAAGATTTGTTTTACAGAGTGGTTGAGTCATGGAACAGCTTACTGGTAGAGGTGACGGTTTCAGGCATGACCAGGACAGAGTTAAGGGCTTAATAGTTACTCACAGGGGTAACAGTGTGGCAGGGGCAATGGGGGAAGCTTAGGGCAGAAACTTTGTCCAGACAGTAGGTCGGGGGGGGGGGGTAGGGTATAATAGGGCAGAACAGATGGACCAGTGGTCTTTTTCTGCTGACATTGTGTGTGTTTCTTAGTAATGGGAGGGTGGCATACGTCCAAAAGCTTTTAAAGGAGCAATATGGTGTAAAAAGGTTGTTTTACTTAAGCAATTATAGTTGTCAGTGCAAACCAAAAAAATATCGTCAGTCCCATTTTTTCATTCCATTTATTCCACTCTTGAAGCAAGGTGTAGTTCAGGAGTTTTTAAGAGCTTCAGTTCTCTTGCCACACCTACAACATAAAACCCAGCATCTCATTGTTGTGCTGTGCTGTTCATCATCAGAAATGTGCATCAGCACTGTCTGCACACATCCACAGTATAAAGCCAGTGTGCAGTGTCTAAGAGTAACCTTAAGGGGAAGAGATTTTTAAAAGCTGCAGGGCTTGCTTATGTATTTAGTTCTGTTATTAGAAGACGGAGAAAATGAATTTGCATTTATATAACACTTTTCATACACACTGCATCCCAAAACACGTAACAGGCAGTGAGAGTGATTGGTGGTGAAGTGACTTAAAATAGTGACAGCCGTTCTGCTCATCAGCGCTCACACACAGCCATGAACAACTGCCCGAACTGTTGTTTTTTTTTTAATTTGTATTTTATTCCTTTTGTAGAAAAGTTGTACAAAATACAGACATACCATGTAAGGAACATCAACATAGTAGCATATACTGTATCAAGTAGAAGATATTTCTATACAGAGACAGTTTAACAGTATCCCTTACTTATATCCCAAGAGGAGAGGCCCACAATAAATTCAAATTCCATATGGTATTAAGAAATATTGCTGTGGCTGTTTAACAAGTAGTCCAGCGCCTAAGTAGGCTTATGGTGCCATTTATAGAGCCACATGTGCAAGTCCATATTGAGTAGAACAATCGCTGCCACTAAACTTCGGCTTGAAGAAAAGGAGCAACAGTATTAAACGTAAACAGGCAGTGTGAGAGGGCAGTAAGGAGGGCTGGGGGGATACTTGGATGCATAGGGAGAGGCATCACCAGGAAGTTGTTATCCCTCTGTACAGACAGCTGGTGAGTCCCCATCTGGAGTACTGCGTGCAGTTCTGGAGACCCAATCTCCGCAAGGACATAGACAGGTTGGAAACTGTCCAGAGGAGGGCAACTAAAATGGTGCAGGGCCTGTACCGGAAGACATATGAAGAGAGAGTAAAGGAGCTTAATATGTATAGCCTCGAGGAAAGAAGGGAGAGAGGGGACATGATAGAAACTTTCAAGTACCTCAAGGGAATCAGCAAAGTCCAAAAGGGTAGCATCTTTCAAAAAAAGAGGCGCGCAAGAACAAGGGGGCACAATTTGAAGATGGGGGTGGCTCAGAGGTAATTTAAGGAAGTATTTCTTCACAGAGAGGGTTGTGGATGCATGGAACGACCTTCTGGAGGAGGTTGTGGAGTCAAAAACAGTGGCTGAATTCAAGCATGCATGGGACAGTCATAAGGCAATTCTAGGGGGTTGGGGTAGAAAGAAGTAGGCTGCTGGTTAACTAGGATCTGCAACTTATCCATTAGGTAGGGAAATGGGCAGATTGGGTGGGCCAAGCGGTCCTTATCTGCCGACAAATTATATATTTCTATGTTTAGTTACGCCTGGGTAAACCCCTTCAACATATAACAAAAATTCTGTCATGCTCTGTGTTAACTGGAGAGGCAAACATTAAATGAGAATCTCAGATATACAAAAATAGGAACCTCCTGATATAGAAAGAGTACACACCCCTCCAGAACAGATATTTATGAATTATTAAACTGTCATAGACTTAAGGATTACAAATTTAAGGACTGAACTTGGAAGTATCAAACCCTCCCGAAATTAGACACATTGAGCTAGGAGACAATATTGTTACGTTAAGTAGTACATACAGTCAGTCCCATATGTTATATTTTCAGTTTCCTCCGTTGCAGGGGAATTCTTACTTACGGCAGCCGTCTTTGCAGCCTATTTATCCGCATCTAGTGGGCCATAAAAAGATACATTTTGCTGCCATATGTAATCCACAGTTTTGCAGAAAACTGAATGGTGTGAGGTATGTTAAGCTCTTGAGGGATTACACAGACCCAGTCAAATTTCTCCCTTCGAAGACGGGTCACGTATGAGAGATCTGGGAATATGTGCACAGTTTTCCCTGTCCCATATCTTTTTGCTGGGTTCAACAGAGTGTCTCATCTGCCCATGCTGTCGAGGATTACCATTAAAACTTGTGGGAGCTCCGCTGGCGGCTTACCCTTGTGGTGTTCGGTAAGCTTTTACTACTGAAAAGTCTATATTGGCCAGATAAGAGCGAAATTGGTCAGCAAGCCATTCTTTTACAAAGAGCTGGGCAGAGTCCCCTTCTGACACTTCCGGTAGGCCTCTGAGCAGTGAGTGTGAGCAGTGAGAGTGATTGGTGGTCAAGTGACTTAAAATAGTGACAGCCGTTCTACTTACACACAGCCATGGACAATTGCCTGAACTGTTTGTTTTTGATATACCACAATATATTGTGATAAACTATCCAGACTTTCTCATTTCTGCTACTCCGGCAGCATACTCTTCTCTGGGTGCAACTGAGAATCCCAATTCCCCATCCTTCCCAGTTCCATTTTCGCTATATTTCTTCAAATTTTGGCTCCATACTTGATTTTCAAGTATCTCCAAACGGCTGGCGGCATGCTGCCGCTCCTTAGCCCATGGCGCCATGGCAGCTCCACACGTCTCGGAATGCCACTTTACCTCCCCTACCACAGTTTCTACTGTTTGCTCGACGGTGGTAATACGACCACTCAATAGATCCAGCTTTTGATTTACCAACATCGTTGAGGCTAGCAATTGCTTCATTTTAAACCTCAAGGACTGTAGGGTTTCTTCCAAGGTTTCTCCCTCTGCTGCGCCACATTGCACAGATGGGGTGTTAGGGCCTGCCAGCAGACATTTGCTGCCCTCTTTTCAACCATCTCCCGACTGCTGTTTTTTTTTTTTATTTCCCCATTAATTTCCACGTAGATTCCGCTCACCAAGCTGGTAGGACAGATCCCCAAATAAGTCCAAAATTGAAGAGTACTCACAGTTTAATTATTGTTATATAAGGAGCTGAAGTTTCAGGTGACTTCTTCGCTCGGGCTTCACAGCACCCCCGAACTGGTTTTATTGGGAAGGGGAATGTTGGCCAGGACACTGAAGTGCCATGGAGTTCTTTTACTTCCACCTGGACACCCATCAGGAAAGCATAAGAGATGGGAAGAAGTGACCTTGTTGTAACGTCTCATCTGAAGGATGGCACACCCCAACAGTACAGCATCCCCCTAGTGTTGCACTGGTGTGCCACTGTTTCGGGTATGAGCCCAAGTCCTGGCATGGGACTTGAACGCATGGTCTTCTGGCCCAAAGGTGGATGTGCTACCAACTGAGCCTCACTGACTTCCAAATATTAGTTATGTTGGGGCTGGCAGTACAACCTAGAGGTTAGAGTGATGAACTGTGAATGAGCTTGGTACATCCACAAGACTTGGGTTTGATTTCCACAACATCCACTTGCATACTGTGTGAATCTGAGCAAATCATTTAATCACCCCACTGCTCCTGGTTTGCCACTGAAAACAGGCACTTGTGCCTAGTCGGCCTTACCCGGTTACCAAAGAATAACAATAACAACAATTAACTAAACTGGGAATAAAAACAGTTTTATTTATTTTGTTTTTATTGACCAGGTAAGCACACTACACAGTTACAATGCTTTTTTTCAGGTGAGACCCAGGAGAGTCACAAAGCAAGGCAGTGAAGACCAACAGCATCAGAACACTAGCACAGAAAGATTACAGGCTGCAGTAGGACAGGTAGCATAACGATCCAAATGCAATATCAGGTGGAAAATCCAGTTTACAGTGGTGATCAGGAACAGAACATAAAAGATCAATGCATGCTACAGTGCAATCACTAGAAGGTGCACATACAGTTTATAAACCTGTTAAGGTATATGCAGGAGAGTTCAGGGGACCCCAGCGTGTGGGGGTAGGTGTCCTATTGTTAGGGCACTGTGATTAGGGTGCTGTAATGTGGGCACTGCAACAAGGTGTGAGTGACAGGAGCAATCTGGATTTTAGATCATCCTGCTCTCTCACCCTGTTGGGCGTCCCTACAGTTTCTGTGGGCTTCACTGCATGCCTGCCCCAGAGGATGTTATATTTATTTTTGGGGTGTGTGTGTGTGGGGGGGGGGGTGACACCTAACTCTAATTCTAGTGTAACTCTTTCACAGGATGGTCTGTGGGTGAGATCACTTTTAGGTGCTGGAATGTCAGCTGTGTAAATGGCAGGTGACATATTCTTTGTTTCCTCAATTACTTTGCCCATGCACCATCATGGGTGAACCTGGGAGGTATCCGTGAAGATGAAGAGCACATGCAGGCAGAGTCATCCTTCAGGAATCCCCCGGGGACCACTTGATGAGTGAGTGGGAGGCAGCACTATGGACCAGTGATTGAAGGGAGTTCCAAAGTCTAGGAGCCCGTACAGCAAAGACCTGGTCACCCAAGGCAGTGCGGGCCTTAAGTCTGATAAAATTAAAAATACGCTGGTGATGAATCTAAGAATGTCAGGAAAACATTATGCTTTTACCGACTAACAAATACTGCTGCTAGCTGTGCCATTTTGAATGTATTTTCATAACCATAATGTTTCTGCTGTTAAAACTTGCTAGGGAACATTGTGTGATTTTCAGTTGAGCTTTCCAGGGTGTACAACACATCTTGGTATCCTGTTCAGAAAGTCTTTATAGGCTGGCTTCGTGGTGCTGAGCAGTAGGAGACTGCTCTGGCACACTGGGGACCTGGGTTCGCACCCTGAGCCCGGGACATCAGGAGTGGAGTTGGCAGGGAGCGTGAAAGAGCTTCCATGAGGACACTTTCCCCCCAGGGAGGGAGGAGATGTGCACTGCTTGGACAGCGGCACCTGGAGGTAATGTATCGCCATTGCCGGTGTAGGTGACAATGTACCAGCGGTCCCAATCTCCAGGGCGTTGACAGGGTTCAAGCTCCGAGTGGGGAGGTGAAGAGAACAGGGAAAAATTAAAAGACAGTCGTGAGTGGCGGCCTCCCTGTGTGTCCCCATGCCATCCAACCCTCATTGGCAGCAAGTCCTTTACTGGGCCACTCATGCTTGGATGTTGGCTTCAGTGGCACAATTCTCTTTCTCCTACACCCCATAGGAGGTGGAGGGGCCCTTTGAGACAGAACCGACCCGGTCACTGGAAGGACACCCTGGGACCTAGCAGTGAATGACACCAACCTGAGTGTGTCCAGCAGGCAGAGTTTTGGAACAGTGTGGGGTCTTAAAGAGGGAGGTTCGGTGGGGAGCACAGATGGTGGCAAAAGGAAAGTCTCTATAAAAAGCATTTAACTGTCCCCTACTAACCGCACAGAGCTTGTTTATGACGTTATGGTGATTACTGTGTAATAGACTGTGATGTCGCAAACCTGCAGTTACGAAGTTAGTTGGTGACAGAGACATACTTCTGAATGACACAGTCAAATAAGCACGGCAGTATCTGTAATATTTAGTAGACCAGTACCAGGAGAAGAAAAACCAAAACAAACTAGAAAACACTAAAGTTCAACATCATTGCAAATATAGTATTATACAATGGCAAGAAAGACTCTTGGACTGTGATTGGTCAGTTTGGGGCTAGACCAGTGGCATTATCACAGCATAACACCACAGGTCTAGTCTCAGCACTGTGAACCAATGTAGATGAGCTTATGGACCTCTAGGATACTCTCTCTTTTTGCATCTCCTCTTAAGAAACAAAAATATTTTTTCACACTAATAAAAACATTGTTTAAAATTATTTTTTTATTTATATATAACAACAAGCCATTGTATAATAGGAATAATGCATTCCAGGTGTGTGTCATGCTGGGATAACGCCACGCCTGGGGCATTGGATGCACTCGGCCTGTAGCCTCGTGCTCAAACACCCCCCCCCAGGCATGACGTTATCCCAGCACGAAACACACCCTGTCATGCATTATTCCTTTAGTTGTAAGCCTTGTATTTTAGTTGATGCCTGCACTGCAAAGGGGTATTTCTCAGTTTTGAGCTGTGTTCACCCCAGGCCTGAGCTTTATCCAGGTATTTGTGAACTGGCTCTTGAAAGAAACTAACAGGAGGTGGGAGTGATTAGTAGATAAATGTGTGTTCTGCCATCTCAGAGACCTGAACTCATGTGTAGGCCCCAGAATCCTATATCGGGGTGACTGGGGACCAAGTGCTTTGCGATGGTGAGGCACAGAATTATGGGTCTGTCATTTGCAAGCACCAAGAACTAATAGGGTTTTCATGGAAAATGCTAACAAATCATGGTGCTATCATGGAAAATGCCATTGGGTTGTCATTAGGAAATGCCAGAAATCATGGAGTTTTTTATAAATATGGGAGATCATGGAATCTATGACTTTTGTGACAAAGGTGTAGCTATATTTCTAACAGAATTAAAGACCAGGGCACTGCTGTTAACATATGACAAGTATGATGGTTTTGGGGAAGCAGTGGAGGAGGAGGAGGAACTTGAAAAAAGGGCATGGGAGCACCCCATTGCATAAGTGCTGTTGGGGAGAATAAGGATACCCATTTAAGGAAGTGCTACGTCCAGTTGTTGGAATTCCCAAAACAGATACAGTTATACAGCCTTTGAGCCACTGTCTAACCGTGAGCAAGGCGAGTCCTTCCCCCAAACCAGTAAAACTGGTGAGATGAAGGATCTCCACTACTGTAAATGTTAGGTTGCATTTCAATTGGGCTGTTCTGGCAAATACAAAAAAATTTGAAAATTTGGCTGAATCAGAAGACACTAAATATGGTACAGTATGTATACAATATATATGAGGACTGCCTGGTTCATTTGGAGGGGAATAATATGCCTCTTAGATCTCGATGAGGGAAGTAGAAACTCCTGCTAGGGGGTGGTGGATAAAGTCAGATAACAGATCAAGTTTCCGGTTCTCTGGTCACGTCACAATTATAGCATTGTTTGTGTTGTTTAGCATTACAGGCAGATGTTATCACTCAAATTCAAAGCTTATTATGTACTTTGGAAAATGTACTGTAATATTACTGAAGTCGTGTTGACAACTGGATGAAGTGTGATCTTGAATAAACAGCTTAAAAAAACAAGACACTCCTTAAGGACACTGGTCTGCATTCAGGTTATTTTTTGTATTTGTTTTATTTATTTATTTATTTATGACTTTGATAACTGGGTAAGTGCACTGATCCCAGGGACCGTTTTCAGGCACGACCCGGGCCATAACTTATGGCGCAGGGTGGCAGTGAGTACAAGGTAGCGATAACACACATGCAAAGGATTAGATACAGATACAGCAGTAGTAAGTACAATGTACAGGTATGTTATGCAAGTCCAGTGTGAGACAGCAAATACAAGGTTACAATATGGTGCATGCATAAGAGATTTGATACACAAGCAGCAGTCGTCAGTACGTATAGAAGGTAAGATACATAAGTACAGTGGACATGTGGTAACAAAGAATATACAGTAGGAAATATATATACAGTTTGTACACAGCAGCGAAGTAGTAAATATATTTACAGTATGTACAAGGCAGTGAAGTCGTAACTGCAATAAATATACAATGTAAGCAAGGCAGATATCACAGTTTTAGGCTAGGGAGTTGACTAGTGGGGCTAGGTGGGTAACCCCTGAGAGCAACAGCAGGAGGAATTTGCCAGGAGCCATATTTTGAGGCGGGACTTGAAACTGGAGTGAGTGCTGATGGAGCGGAGTTCGGCCACTAGGTTGTTCCACTGCAAGGGGGCAGCTGCAGACCAAGCTCTGCTGCCCATGTTGGTGGATACCCTAGGGACAGCTGGGGGTGAGTAACAGTTGAGCGGAGGCTGTGGTGAAGAGTGCAGATTTTCAGGAGGGAGTTTAGGGGAGATTCTAAACCCATGTGGATGACATCCACCATGCAGCAGAGGGCTAGGTCGAAGTGACCTTGCAGCGGTAGCCATCCAAGGGTATAATAGAGGGTGCAGTGGTGGGTGGAGAACGGGGCCAGTAAATCAAGGCGACAGGCACTGTTGTAGGCAGTGGAGAGTTTGGCCATGGTGGCAGCAGTGGTCCTGGTATATATAGGAGAACAGTAGTCAAGAATAGGTAGATTTCACTGGGGTCATACTTTCAGGTGCATGTAACTACTCACCAGCTGTCTACCCAGAACAGAGTATTTTATTTATTTATTTAGTTTTTGTTGACCGGGTGAGTGCACTAGACAAATTCTGCCTATTTTTCCGTCACGACCGGGGGAAGGGGATACAGATGAATGCCAACACAGTACTGAGTCAGGCACCCTACAGCTCAGGGGAGTTCACCCCTACCATGCTGCATACCTTGCATTCTATCCCCCAATCCTCCCCCCAATGGTGGAGCTGCTTTCTAACCTGACACTAGGGATGTTATGATATCAGATTTTGAGTATCATAATATTTGTGCAAAAAAAATTTTTTGCTTGTATTGATTATTGCAATTATTTGCCACATTTTTAATTATAAGAACTATAGTGAAAATGGAACTGGGGTGGATAGGGAATTGGGATTCTCAGTTGTACCCAGAGAAGAGTATGCTGCCGGAGTGGCAGAAATATGAAAGTCTGGAAGTTTATCACGCTACATTGTGGTATATCATGCGTCACAATAATCGAGATACTGGATTTTTACAATGATAAATTATCGGCAGTGGCAGGTATTGTGCTATATTATGATAAATTATCACCAATGGCAGTTATCATGATAATATCATCATGTCATTATATTGTAACGTCCTTGCCTGACACCATGACATACTTGTGGAGACAGTGGATCCTGGAAGTGGGGGAGGGGCCAAGAATTCCTTCTGCCTGTTGGATATGGTAGGCAAGGGAGGATTGACAGCAGTAGTAGCTAACAAGCTAACATCACCGGTTTGTGCACAAGACAAATATTAGTGGGTTGCAGGTGTACCCTCCCCCCAAAAAAAACATGCTTAGCTGGCACCTCAGCTCAGTGCCCATACCCATGTGGTTCTGGAACTCTGTCGGCTATGCTGACACAATTTCAGTAATATTGTGAGTAACATTTTTATGATATCGTCCACCATCCAGTAGAAGCTAAGCAGACTACTAATGCACTTAATACATTTGTTGACCTACTTAAAATCAGGTCTAGGGAGACAAAATGCCAGCGTACTGATTCACTATACAACGTTGCCTGGCTCTTCTGTCTTCAGAATAAAAAGCCTTTTGTATCTCCTGCTAAGAAGAGCAGGCTAGTCCTCTCTAGCAAGATTGTTCAATTTGCAGTTTGAATTTCATCCTTGCTGTAATGTCGGAAAGGTGCTAATCAAATTCTGGCTGTTGAACTGTCTGTCTGCCTGCATTTTGCTGTGCATTAACCTATCCATCTATCAGCCCGTCTGCTCATCTCATTATTATGAAATGCTAAAATTAGAACAGGCATGGAGATGAGGCATGGTGTGCACGTCCTTGGATGCCCTACAAAACTCTTATTGTCATTTGTGTTTGTTACCTGTTGTCCCTGTTGGTGCTATTACAATCTGCACAGCATACAGATTAATATAATGGTGGGTAGACAGTGGTTAAAATAACAGTGTATAGTATGGTGAGAATGTAGTACCCATACTTTTTGTTCGTTTGTGTACTGATAACGAGAAAGACTCTTCAGGTAAAGGCCCATTTTTCAAGAGTGTCTCTGGACAAACACGTTTCATATGTAATATAATACAGTATTACAACATGATAACATACAATTACCGGAGTGTACAAATACTAATCAAAATATACTGTACAAACTATTCCAGATATTTTGTTTTTTCAGTTTCAAATAAAAATCTTTTACAAGATGCTCTTTTTTCCTCTGTTTTGAATCTGTGTCAGCATTTTTTGTTGGGCTTGAAATGATGCACACACAGCAAGCACAGTGCAGTGCTGGCATGTAATGCACTGTGCACAATCCCATGCCTTCTCTGACCTCTACCATGGCCCTCCAAACCCCCTGCACTCACCACCCAATACTCGCCCCTGAACCCCCTCCCACAGCTCTCACCCCTCCTGAAGTAAATGATAAACATGGTTGATGAAGGTTGCTACATAGGCATGTATTCACTGACAGAAACAGCCAAATCAAAAGTGTGCCACCGAAACAGGCAGTGGAGACACCAGTACCCGACAATCTTAAAGTCCAGTCCTTCCTGCACACGGGAGTGTTCCCTCACACATCGACACGGTACATGCCAGTTGTTTCCACACCCGGTGGCGCATCACAGCCTGGCATTGCAGCTGTCATCCTCTGGCTCTGCCAGTCCCCCTGAATTGTGCAGCAGCACTCCACCCGGACACCTCAGTGACATGTCTGCAGCCGGACAGCCTCTTGTGGAACTCCATCCCTGGGTTCAGGTGGTCCTTCCTCTGGGCTGACTGGCCCACACCAGCCATTCCTTCCTCAGTGCCATCCATGAGTGGCCAGTTCGAAGGGTCCTGGTCAAGAGTAAGGTCGTAGGTAGACAGGGCATCCTGTTGGCTCCATTGTTGCCCCCTCCAAAGCATCAATGTGCCTATGTGTTCGGTTGACACCTGCAATGACAAGAATAAAACAGCAGTCACTAAACAATAGGACATGCTGCTAAAAGTACAACAGCATTGCCAGCAGGGACACACACAGGTAAACATCTACCCTAACTGGGTCCCCTGGATGCCAGTATTGACTGTCCTGGTCATGGTAACCATTCCCCTCCAGTGTCATTGCCCCCCTAGAAGCTCTGTGTAGAGCAAAGCGCTGGGTGTGTCTGACACCATCGCTTCACTTTTTTGATTTCACACTGACTTGTGTGCGGAAAGAATTTTGAACTATAGCACTTCGGATGTATGCGTGTCAAGATGTGTGACCAGCTGATCTCTGTGTATGGCAACAAACCATGGTGAGCAAGCCGCACTCAAATTCTACAAAGTGAAGATGAAAGGTGGTGTATTCGATACAGTCATGCCATGTAAGTTAACTTGTTTAAAAAAAATTTTTGTGTACGTGAAAAGCTCTTACATCTGCAGTCGAGGTCTCAAGTATCATTAGTGCAACAGTTATATAGAAGGTTTGGTCGTCAGTGTCTGTTGCACGTATGCCACTGTTGGCACAAGTTCAAGACGTGGTTTGATTATCTTCATGCGAGGTATACTGCCAGTTGCATTGTAGATACATGAATGCCATTCTGCATGTATAGTTGTGTGGACATGGCAGTGTGATACCATGCCTGTAGGCCCCAGTCACACTCATCCAGTGGTAACTGGCCATGAGGGTGCACAGCCGCAGTTAAAGGAGCCTGCAGGTGGATGCGGGTAGTGCTACAGTGGCACGTGGCAGAGCAGGATCGTGGGCAGGTGGATGGTGCAGGAATGTGCTCCAGTGTCCTGATGCACATGGTACTCATACAGAAGGACTGGTGGTGGGTGCTGATGACATGCATACTGTCAACATATGTACCAGCTGAGGACCGACATGCCGATGTTTACAGACCAGCAGGGCATTGGCATGGACCACTTCACTATGAGAACCACAGGGGAGCTATACCAACTGCTGGGACCACGTCTGCAGATGAGAATATGCAGTAGTTATGCACTGGTGGTCTGCACATAGGTGCTAACATCCTTGACCTACTACAGGACAGGTACCTTTCAAGGCATGACAGGGTCCATGGCTGGTATGACCCAGTCATCTGTCAGGAGGTGCCTCTGGCAGGTGACGCATGTGCTACTGGTACACCATGGTGACTACATCGGGTCTCTGCGATTGGACCAAGACCTGATGGAGACCAAGGCAGCCTTCTTTCCCATGGCAGGCATGCCCACTACTATAATTTAGGACTGTGGGCATTGCTGCACACCATGCCAGATGACCAGGGGTGATCATTGGTAGGTGAGCATAGGCAGGCAGTTGGACGGCTGTGAGTCCAATATAGGCACACAATAATGGTCTTTCCCCTTCACAGATGACAGTGGATACCCATTACACATATTCCTGATTACCCCATTCCTGCAGCCACAAACTGAGGCGGAGCAAATGTACAGGAGGCACGTTGTCTGACAAGGGGCATCATAGGGAGCGTGTTCGGCCTGCTGAAAATGTCCTGCAGGTGCCCAGACAGAACAGGGAGGAGACTGAGGTGTGCAGGCTGTTAATCACATGTTGCTTGCTATTGGACATAGCTGTTGAAAAGCACCTACCTGTACCTGAGGGGGTGGACCACTTCCTGGTTACGTGGCCTGTGGAGAGAAGGCCCTATAGCTAATGGTGAGGGACACCTGGTGGATAGGACCTGTGTACTGTACATGGCATGCATGCAGGAGAAAGGTTATACAGAACTACTTCACATAGCGTCGGGTGTGTCTGAGTATGCATGTAGAGATGCTGATTTGTACTCCACTAAAGTGCTCTGCATTCTGCCATACATATTGGCTACTGTGGTGTGTGTCCCATAATGTGTCCACTGTGGTATAAGTGGGTTCACCCCTGTGATGCATCTTTACACAAGTGTACACTGTGCCATCTGCTGCCCTGTGTCTTGGCTGTCCATTTCCCTGTTTGCTGTGGTGCACTGATGCCATCTGTGTTATCCAGTCTGTGTTGGGGGCCTGCACCAGGGCCACCTGCCCTCATCCTGCACTGTGGTTGCTGGGCTAGGTGCTCGGGGGGGGGATTATCTGTGGGTAGGGGGACTGTGGGCCATGGCCTGCCTGCACTGCCTTTGTCAGGGTGGCGAGGTCTTGTCAAAGGTCGGCAGTAAGATGGTCAAAGCCACCATTCACTGACTTTCAGGCATCTGGCAAGGCTACTAAGTCTGTCCACTCACTCTGTCATATGCAGCCTAGGAGCACATAGCACCCTTCCTTTTGCAAGGTGTCCCACAAGTCCAGAGCAGCCTCCTATCTTCAGGGCAAGAAAAGGGTCTCCTCTGCTTGCCTACCCCCTCCTCCTCCTCCTCCAGTGCTGCAGCAGAGCGCCCTAGGGGTGACAGATCAGCCCCAGCAGCTGGATCTTCCTCCGCTTGACTCCTTGCTAGACCCCCCCTCTTCCAGTCCCCGACAAAGAGGGGGTAGTCGGAGGTCAGTTTTCCCTCCATCTCAATCAGTGGAGAACCATTACTTCAGATGCATGGATTCTTCAGATTATAGAGAGGTGTCACACTCTGAAACTTATAGAGGTGCCCCCAGAGACTCCTCCAGTACCCGCCTCCTATTCACCAACCGATTTGTCCATCCACCAGGAGAGGAGGTACAGTCCCTTCTGCACAAAAAGGCCACCAAGTCAGTGCTCAGACGCCAGAGCAACAGGGGATTTTATTCCAGGTTCTTCCTGGTCCCAAAAAGAACCAGAGATCTGAGGCCATTCTAGATCTCTAGGACCTCAATCTGTATGTCCAGTACAAAAAATTCCACATGGTGAGCCTGCCAGACCGATGCCCCTTCTCCGGGGGGGCAACTGGCTATGTTCCCCTGGACATGCAGGACACTTACCTGCACATCTCGGTGTTTCCACTGCACGGGAGTTTCCTCCGGTTTCTTTTTCAGGGCGAGCACTACCAATTCATAGTATTGCCCTTTGGCTTATCCTCTGCGCTGCGGGTCATTACCAAGTGCTTAGCGGCAGTAGCTGCAGCTCTCAGAAGGGAGGGAGTGTACGTTTTCCCCTGTCTGGGCGACTGGCTCCTAAAGGCCCCATCCAGAGAACAGCTCCTTTTGGACTCTGGAGAAAACCCTTCATCTGTTTCTCTTCCTGGGCATCATGGTCAGTCTGCCCAAGTCTGTCCTGATCCCATCCCATAGGCTGTAATATATTGGGGTGGTTCTGGAGTTGGTACAGGGAAAAGCCTTCCTGCTTCAGAACAGGGCAGAGTGCCTTATTGCCCAGGCCCAGGAGGTTGCCAGAGCCGTTCTGTCCTAGCAAGAGTATACCTGAGGCCATTCCCACGGTTCCCTTGGCCACGCTGCACATGTGAGTCCTCCAATGGACACTACAAGTGCAATGGGACCAGTGCACAGACGAGTTAGATCAGTTAGTGCTGGTCTCCTCTCCAGTTCTCAAGGTGCTCCAGTGGTGGATGGACCCACAGAACTTCTCAAAAGGGGTCCCATTTCAGATTTCCTCCCCACAGCAGATCCTCACCACAGATGCCTCCAGTTAGGGCTGGGGGGGGGGGCACATCTGGGTCCCTTTCAGACTCAGGGTCTTGGTCCCAGATAGAAGACTCCCTGCATATTAACGTCCTGGAAATTTGGGCAGTCCTCTACACCATTCAGGCCTTTCAGAATCAGCTCCTCCCAGATCAGCTGTTGATACAGTCAGACAATCTCAGTGTTGTCTATTATATCAACAAGCAAGGGGGGATGCACTCGTACCCTCTGTGCAGAGAGGCCTTGCGAGTATATTACTGGACATTAGACCGCAATCTGTTCCTCTCGGTGGTCCATGTCTTAGGTGTGCTAAACACTCTTGACAACAGCCTCTGCAGGACGCAGTCCAGCATGCATGAGTCGGAACACTTCTCTCATCTGTTGCAGAAGATTTGTTCACCAGATGGGGTTGCCCAGAGCGGGACCTTTTTGCATCCCCACTCAGCACAAACCTGCCCAATGTCTGCTCGCTAGATCCTGGGCCTGGAGTGTTCTGGCTAGATGTGTTGTCCCTCTCATGGATTGGAAGTTTCTTTTATGTCTTCCTTCCATTTCCCCTGATTTGGAGGGTGATAATCAAACTGCAGATGGGGGCAGCATGATCCTGATTGCATCAGTCTGGCCACGGCAGATATGGTTTTCATTACTGCAACAGTTAACAAAGGAACCTCTAGTCTCTCTGTCCCTCTGCAGTGATCTATTGATGCAGGCTCATGGGACCCTGGTTCACCCCAGTCTCAAGCCCCTTTGTCTGCATGCCTGGCTCATGAGGACATAGCCATTGCCCAGTTCAGGGTGTCACAGAGGGTGGCAGGTGTCCTTGTGGAAGCCTTCCACTAGATCCAAATATGCCATGAAGTGGAAAAGGTTTGCCGTTTGGGCTGCAAACGTCATCTGGACCCTTTCACTTGTCCAGTGAGCCAAATTCTTTTTGTTTTTTTTTTTTGTATATTTTTATTTGCTTTTCAACAAACTTCAACAGACAATCAAATACACAACTTATTCATTCTACTGCCAATTTCATACATTATAGTAATCAACCTTTTCACTTCATTACCAACTATGTTCCATTCCAGTTAAGCCTACTTAAATTAGAGTAAATTAAATTAAATTAAAGTGAAAGTGCGACCAGTATGCTCATGCTTTTTACAGCCAATCCTTTTCTCATTCCTATTTTTCCTCCATCCTTTACTTCATTCCTTTTTATCTTTCCTTTTATTCTACTTGAAGCGTTTCCACTGCCTCCCTTTTTTTACTCCTTCGTTCTGCTTTCTATATACCATCTCTCTTCCTCCTTCCCTATCTCAGCTTGTGAAACCTTCCCATAATACCCAACTCTCTTCCTCCGACAGAGAAACCAAAAAGGGGCCCATTGCCTTGTAAATCCTTCCCCCCTTCCTCCCCCATCACGTAGGTTAGCCTCTCTAGCCCCAATGTCTGTAGCACCATCCTCCACCACCCTTGGACTGTCGGTGCAGCTTGTGAGACCCAAGTATTCTGGATTCCGTGACGGGCCAGGACATATAGTACCCTAATCCATCTAGGTAATAACATCCATTCCTCCTCTTCTCCATCTTCCACCCCCAAATAAACATCCCAAAGGATCCAATGGTAACTCCCTCCCAGCAGTCTTTCCCACTCTGGACACCACATCCTTCCTGTATTTCTGCAGTATCGGGCACTCCCAAAAACAGTCCCCCATCCCGAACCACACATTCCGCATAAAGGCGATACTTCAGGGTGCGCCTTATGCACTATCACTGGTGGGTGGTACACCCTGTGGATAAATTTTAAATATGCCTCCTTATATTTATGCATACCATGATCCCAGAATGTATTGGGAGCAATAATTTCCAATTTTTATCCGTTATGCCCCTACCGAGGTCCCGTTCCCACAATTTTTTAGTTCTTAGCATTCTATCAGCAAGTATGACCATTCCTCTCTTCACCGCCTGGCCTATGAACCCTTTCTCCTGATTTTGAGTTGCATAGATCATTCCCTTCACCGGGTCCACCTCATATATCCCTTTATTCTCCTTTCCCAGACTTCCCATATATATCTTTGTTTGTAAATACCTGAACCTATCTCTCTCATCTCCTCCTACCACCTCCTGCAGTTCCTGTAATGAGCAGAACCGCCCTCCCACTAATAGATGCCCCAGACTCCTTATTCCTTTTTGCTCCCATTTCCCAAAGCCTATGTCTTCCAACCCTGGCAAGATGTAGGGATTACCCACCACAGGCATTAATAGTGTCTCCTTTCCTTGTGTCCAACCTTTTCTTCTTAACGCCTTCCAGGCTAGTAGTACCTGCACTACCAGGGGGTTGACTTCTTTTCCCATCCTATACGGCCTTAGCCCTTTACTATGGAGATACTCTGTTATTTTACCCTGGGCCTTTCCCAGTTCCAGTTCAACTCAACTGGCAACCTTGGGTTTATGTACCCAATCCGCCACATATCTTTGCTGTATAGCCAAAAAATAGTTTCCTAATCCGGGCAGTTTAAGCCCCCTTTCTCTCTATCTGCCTTTAGCCTCCCCAACCTAACCCTCGGGCACTTCCCTTTCCAAATAAAGGTAGTGAAGGCCTTCTCCAACCTGTGTACATCCTCCCTAGACAGTCCCAGATGTAGCATCTGTAGAAAGTACAAAATCCTAGGCAGCACTTTCATTTTTATTATATTAATTCTGCCCAGCCATGACACGAGTAGCTGCATCCACCTTCTTAGATCCGCCTCGATAGTTTTTATCAATTTGGTGTAGTTTAAGTTATATAGGGACCCCAAAGATCTACCTACCTGGACCCCTAAATATGTCAGACTCGTCCCCACCACCTTGAGTCCCAATTGTCTTACCTCTTCTCCAGCCCTCTTAAACCACATTACTTCCAACTTTCCCAAATTAATTTTGTAACCCGAGAATATCCCGAACTCCTCTACCAGTGACAGAAGTGGGGGAACCGATCGCCTAGGATCCTTCATAAACAACAGCATATAATCCAGTATAGTGCCAATTTATGTTTTGACCTCCTCCCCCCCACCCCGTATGCTCCATGATCTCTGATTGCTACAGCCAGAGGTTCTACTCATAAGTGCAAATAATAAGGGGGAGGCGGGCAGCCCTGCCTCGTGCCTCTCCAAATTAAACCTCTCTAACATACTTCCATTTACTACCACCTGCGCCCGGGGCCATCTGTACATCGCCTTTCAAACACCGTGAAGTCTTGCTATATTATAACAATAGCAGTCAGCCACTGCAGCTGAACTGCCCCGGAGAGGAAGGAGTTAACTCCAGAAGATCTGGAGTTCTACAGCGCGAGGGCGCTGTCCCCAAAGCTCTATCTGGCAGTTTCAAATGAAACTGTCAGATTCTTCTCCGCTTCACTGAACAGTCGCTCGGAGATCAGCTCCTTCAGCTCGGTTCATTCTCGGTTCAAGCGAGTATTTTTAGTTCATTTGAACGGCAAAGTTATTATTTTACCGCATTTCGGTTTTAAAGCTCTATCTGGTAACCGTAAGTACTAAAATTTAAGTCTGTGTGGAAAATTAATTATCGGTTCGGTTTTGAACCGATCTGTTTTTTCTCAATTTTAAAAGTGTACAGTGGGTTTTGAGTGCGGTTCCGGTTCTTATCGGTTCTAAAAAAAACGGAATTATAACGTTTTTTTCAAATACCCGTGACATGGTTAGGAACCGATAAGGGTGTCTTGCCTGGACTGCCATCAAAAGGGCAAGTTTTAGTTAGGCTGACATTATGTCTGAGAAACCCAAAAGAAAAACCGGGCCCACTGGGTTTCAACACTGTGATGTCTGTGGGGACGCCTTTGCCAAGGCTGACCCACACACCACTTGTGTTTATTGTCTGGGGGCTGACCACCTCCTGTCAGACTGCCAGGTGTGTAAAAATTTCCCTGCAGCCACCCTGGAGAAGAGATTGGGCCGGCTCAGGGAACGAGAGGCCAAAAAGTCCGCTGATCCGGATGGCCAGCCTGGTCCAGTTCCCACTGGACCAGAGGGAGTGCCCTCTGACCAGGGCGAGACTTCCTCGGGCAAAAGGAAGGCTGGTTCAGAGGAACCAGTCCCAAGTAAAAGACAAGGAAATCAGTAGGTCTGAGTCCAAATTGTGTCTCCAACTGCTGCAGAGATAGCTAAAGCCATTCAGATTGTCCAGTCACTGTCTCAGGGATCTGTAGAACCACCAACAGCTGGTAAAGGTTGGTTTGTTCTGTCCCAGTGGTTCAGGATTTTGAAGTTGAGGATTTTTATGAACCACAGGAGGGGAGGAGGAATTTGATCAATATATGTGTGGCGGGGGGTCTGAGCGTGCCCATTGAACCGGACATTTCTCCAGACAGACCTTTAGAATCTCCTCCTATTCTGTCTGGGTCCCCTCTTTCTTTATTTTTACAAAAAGGTTGTAGAAACCCTCCAGCTTCCTTTAGAGGAGGCTGTGGATGAGACAAGAGGAGCCTGATTATGTGGAAATGATGGATATTCCAGAGTCTAGGAGGTTGTCTATTCCTTTGCATAAGTCATTTAGGAAGCAAACAACAAAGATTTTAAAAATCCTCATTCTGTCCCTCCTGTAGATAAAAAATGGACAGAAGGTATACTTTATCAGGCTCGGATACAGACTTCCTTTCTGAGCAGTGTAGTCATGTAGGTGTGGTACAAGCTGCAGCCTGTGACAAGGCTAATATTCCTCTGGCCTCACATCCTCCTGATAAGGATTCCAGGAAGATTGATGCCATGGCGAAGAAACAGTATATGGCAGCTTCTTTGGGACTCAGGCAGGCAAATTATATGGCTTATGTAGCTAGATATCAGAAATCTAGGTGGGACACAGTATTGCAGTTAGCCAAGCAGGCCCATGGCCAGCTGGCTAGTGAGTTGGAACAGGTGGCTGCTGATGGCATTGAAGCCTCTAAGTTCAATTTCATACTGCTGATGATGTTTCTTCTAGGGTCATGGCCACTTCTGTAGCTTCCGTTAGGTTGGCATGGCTCAGATGCACTAATCTGTCCCAAGATACCCAGTCAAAGGCTATGGATTTTCCTGTAGTGGGAAATTCTCTTTTTGGGGAGCAAACAGAAACTATATGAAAAAGATGGATGAATACAGAACTACTACAAAAGTGCCCAGGCTAAGGAAGAGCATGCCATGCCACAAGGCAGGCTCCCAGAGGTAGGGCAGGCCCTTTCCAGGCCTTTTTGCAATTTCAAGCCTCCTCTGCTGTCTGCAGAGGGTTTCTTCAGAGGCAGGGGTAGGCGTGGCACAAGTGAGCCGTCCCCTCCCCTCAGCCTAAGGCTGCTGCTAAGCAGGCACCCTGATGGGGTGTCAAGGGCCGATTCTCCTGTACCAGTGGGGGGCAGGTTGGCCTATTTCAGCGGAACTGGCTGTCCCAACTCTCGGACAGATGGGTTCTGGAGGTAATAGGCCAGGGTCTGAGTTCTCAGCTTCAAACACTTTCAAAGATGAGAGCCAGGCATTTTTCCACCTGCAAATCCTTCAGAAGCCCTTGCTTTGGAAGCAGAGGTTTCTGCTCTGCTGGACTGCAAAGCAGTGGAAAGGGTTCCTCCTTGCCATCAGGGCAAGGGGCTTTATTCAAGATACTTTCTTACCCCAAAAAAGACAGGAGAATGGCGGCCCATTCTAGATTTAAGATACTTGAACAAGCATCTGTTGAAACCAAAGTTCAAAATGTTGACTCTGGCAATGATATTGCCTTCCCTAAGGCCAGGGGACTGGCTAGCTTCCCTGGACCTCAAGGATGCCTATTTTCATGTTCTGATCAGGCCTTCTCACCGAAAGTACCTCAGGTTCGAACTGCCCTCAGGCCACTACCAGTTCAGGGCAATGCCCTTCGGCCTTACCTCTGCGCCAAGGGTATTCACAAAATGTCTCGCTGTAGTAGTGGCTCACTTAAGAAGGCAAGGGGTTGCTGTGTGCAAGTCACCCAACAGCTTCTCACTTCCCTGGGATTCCTGCTAAACTTACCAAAGTCAGTTCTGGAACCAGTTCAGGTCCTAACTTTCATAGGCGCAGAATTGAACACAAGGTTAGCCAGGGCTTTTCTTCCCTCGGAAAGGGTGGACAGACTCATCGCCCTGGCATCCTCCTTTACCCTGCGGGTCTCTCGACCAGCAAGGCATTTTCTGCAACTCCTCGGGCACATGGCTGCTTCCACAGCTGTCGTGCAGGGAGCAAGATTCCAGATGAGGGACATTCAGTTCCATTTGAGGGCCTATTGGTCTCAAAGGAAGGACCCCCTTACCAAGTTGGTCCCAGTTACTCAAACTCTGATCCTAGCCCTCCACTGGTGGCAGGTCCAGAGCAATTTAAGACAGGGGGTTCCCTTCATTCCCATTTCTCACTCCCTCACCCTCACCACGGATGCCTCCCTGTTAGGGTGGGGGTCTCACCTGGGCGACCTTGCCACTCAGGGGGTATGGTCTCCTCAGAAGTCTCTGCTCCACATCAATCTTTTGGAACTCAGAGCTGTCTTTTTAGCTCTTCGGGTGTTTTCAGATTCTGTCCAGAACAAAGTGGTTCAAGTCAGGACAGACAATACCACCACAATGTGGTACATCAACAAGCAAGGGGCACTCGGTCTTCAGCCTTGTGCCGAAGCAATGAAGTTGTGGTCTCTGGCTTACTCCTGAACACCTCCTGATAGCGGTTCATCTCCCAGGGAAGGACAATGTCCTGGTGGGCGCCCTCAGCAGAATTTCTCAGGGCCATCACGAATGGGCTCTGAATCCACAAGTGCTGGGGTCTGTCTTTGCCAGATGGGGCACTCCTCAGATAGATCTTTCGCAGCCCCAGACAACCACCAACTTCCTCTTTTCTGTTGCAGGCCTCCAGTTCTGGGCTCAGTCCCTCTGGACGCTTTCTGTTGGACTGGAAAGGAAGTTCCTGTGCCTTTCCCCTTTCCTCTCCTTTTCAGGGTACTAGTAAAGTCAGATCTCAACCTTGCAGAGTGATTCTGATTGCCCAGATTGGGCCAGACAGCCCTGGTACCCTCTGCTCCTGTCCTTGGCAGTCCACCCTGCCCTGAGCCTGCCCAGAGTCTCGACTTACTGGCCTGTGCACAGGGAGAGTGTGTATCCGGACCTCAAATCCCTCCACCTCAAGGCTTGGCTCTTGAGGAGCTAGAGTTGCTGACTTACACCTTTCTCAAGGTGTCATGGATATTTAAAGGCTTCAAGGAAGCCTTCCACTAGGACCACTTATAATTCTAAGTGGAAGAGGTTTTCCATCTGGTGCTCTGAGAGGCAGATTATCCCAGAATCTGCTGATCATATTCTACTGGACTATTTGGTCCATCTGAATTCCCTAGGCCTTAGACCAGCTACCCTGAAGGTTCATCTGGCAGCTGTCTCTGCTTTTGTGTCAGCAGGAAGCCTGCCTCCTTTCTTCTCACCGGTGTTCTCCAAGTTTTTAAAGGGTTACTTCATACTAACCCTCCTTTTAGGAACCAGCTCCGCCTGGGACCTGAATATTTGCATTGCTCAGTTAATGCAACCCTTTGAGCCTCTGTCTTCTGCAGAGCTCAAGTATTTAACGGAAAACCGTTTTCCTAGTAGCTATCACCTCTGCCAGCGGCATAGTGAGCTACAGGCCCTGTCAGTGGAAGAAGATTTTATCTCTTTCCACAGAGATAAAGTGATCCTTAGGACTAATAGAAAGTTTTGCCTAAGGTGGTTTCTGATTTCCACCTGAATCAATCTATCTCTCCCAGTATTTTTCACTGAGCAGTCTTCCTCAGGTGAGAGGAGACTGCACAGCTTAGATGTCAAAGAGCCTTAAGCTACTATTTAGAGCGACCAGAGGTCATAGGTTCGAATCCCTCCAACTCTTTCTTACCTATGGCGAGGTTGGCAAAGGGAAACCTACCACTAAGAGAACAATTGCAAGGTGGATTGTTTCTTGTATCCAATTCTGTTATCAGAAACTGGGTAGAGTACCCCCCTCAGGATTGAGGGCCCACTCCACCAGGGGTACAGCTGCGTCTCTAGCGGCTGCTAGGGACATCCCCATTCTGGAGATTTGTCAAGCTGCTACCTGGAAGACAGTTCACACCTTTACCAAGCATTATTCCCTGGATGTCCAGTCCAGGAGAGATGCTCGGTTTGGCACAGCTGTGCTTCAGAGCCTATTTCCTAAGTAGGTTCTGACCCTCCTCCAGGAGGTACTGCTGTGTAATCTGCTATTGTTATAATATAGCAAGACTTCATGGTGTTTGAAGAAAAATTACTCACCTTAGTAATTGCTTTTCTTCTCATGGAGTCTTGCTATTATATCACCCTCCCTCCTACCCTCTCAGAACTTCTGCTTGGGTAGGGGTGGCGAATTGGTGTAAGCACTGTGTCATGCCATTGTAGTTTTTCCCTTACCCTCTTTTCCTTGGGTTAGGGATCTAGATTGTTTCATTTAGGTTATTTATATTGCCCCCTTCCTGGACTTGAGTCTTTGGGGGAAGGGGGGGTTCATATGTGCTTGTCAAGGGTGGTAAAACGAACCATAATACCATCAATTTTTGTTATTATGGCTCTGAGTGTTTCTTTGTTCTTTATATTGTTATTACTACTAGTAGGTAGCCATGGCTAGTGTAGTTTTTCCACAGACTTTCCGTCCTTTGATGTTAGCTTTAGAAGATCTGACAGTTTCATTTGAAACTGCCAGATGAAACTTTGGGCACAGCGCCTCGCGCTGTAGAACTCAGATCTTCTGGAGTTAACTCCTTCCTCTCCGGGGCAGTTCAGCTGCAGTGGCTGACTGCTATTGTTATAATATAGCAAGACTCCATGAGAAGAAAAGCAATTACTAAGGTGAGTAATTTTTTCTTACCCATCCCAGGAATGGTTCACCCAGACCAAACCTCCCCAATATTTCAAACAGATAGTTCCATTCCACCCTGTCAAACGCTTTTTCCGCATCCATTGAAAGGATCCCTATATCTTCCTTTCCCCTGTTCGCTCTCCAAAGTATATTAAGCAGCCGTCTCATATTATGATATGACTGTCTTCCTTTAATAAAGCCCGTTTGGTCTGGGTGAACCATCCCCGGGAGCGTCTCCTCCAGTCTACAGGCCAGAACTTTAGCTGATATCTTCAAATCACAATTTAACAGTGATGTCAGCCGATACGAGGCACATAATTGCGGATCCTTCCCCTCCTTTGGTATGAGGCATATGACAGCATCATAACATGTATCTGGCAATCTATCTCTTCCGTCTCTTCATTTTGTTGGAACACTTTACACACCGCCCTCGCAGTTCGGGCCCCCATCAGTTTATAATACTCCACCGGATACCCATCCAGTCCACTAGCTTTCCCCTTCTGCAATTTTTGGATAGCTTGTATCACCTCCCCTTCCGTTATTGGTTTCCCTAACTTTTCCCTCTGTGTCTGTGTGACTTTCGGAACTTTTATCTTCCCTAGGAATTCTAACATCTTTTCTTTCGTTCCTATATCACCTGCCTGATATAATCGTTGAAAGAAGGCCCGGACGGCCTTCTGCATTTCCTTATCCTTGCTCTGCAGGGTACCCTGGTCATCTCTCACCCCCAAAATTCTATTCATCGTCTTACCTCCCTTCATAAGGTTAACCACCATTGGCCCTGGTTTATTTATCCATTCAAATATATATCTCTTGTTAAATAAGCCAGCTCTCCCTGTTTCTGATCTCAACTGTGCATTCAACGCCTCCTTCACTATGTCCAGCGTTCGGACGGTCGCCCCCTTTTCTCCACGAGCCACCCTCATTTCGAACTCCTTTAATTTATTTTCCAGCTCACTTTTGTGCCCTCCGCTTCCTGTTTATCCGAGATACATATTCAGTAATTGCTCCCCTCATAAACACCTTGCCCGTTTCCCGAGTATATTTTTTGAGACCCCTCTTTATCATTTGTTGGCATAAACAAATCCCAGCTGTCCCTCCAGATGCTTCCTAAATTCCCGTGCTCTGAGCCATATGTGGGAATTTCCATGGGGATCCTTATTTCTCCCTCCCTTGTACTTTCATACCACCATTGTGTGGTCCGAAATATGTATAGGGCTGTGTCGTGTCTCCCGTACCCGAGCATACCATTCCCTCTTGGCATAAATGTAATCTATCCGTGTCCATGTTTTGTGGGGGTTTGAGTAAAAAGTATACTCCCTCACTCCCGGGTTTGCCATTCGCCATACATCTACCAAATCTAGTTCTGCCATTCCCTCTTGCCATTGTTGCATCCTCCCTGACATTCTCTTTCCTTCAGAGTGGTCCATTTTCGAGTCCATTGCCCCATTCAAGCCCCCCCCCCCATTATTAACCCCGTGAATTGCTCCCAAACCAGTAAATCCAGCAAAGAGGCATAAAATTGGTAATCATGTACCGCCGAGGCATACACCGATTCTAAGGTGATCTGCTCCCCATCCAGGGATCCCGAAATAAAAATAAATCTCCCCTCCTTGGTGTCCCTAAGTACCCTCTGCACCTCCAAGTTCTGGCCTTTATATATCAGTATGGCTACTCCTCTTTTACGTACCGAGGCAGATGCTGCATAACACTTCCCCACCCATCCTTGGGCTAGTCTGGCGTGCTCTGCCTCTGTTAGGTGCGTTTCTTGTAATAGAGCTATTTGGGCTCCCCCTCTTTTGAGAGCTGTCAACAGCATAGACCTCTTTACTGGATTTATAATACCTCGAACATTCCAAGTAACCACATTAATACTTTTGCTAACAGACATTGATATATCTTATCTCTTTCCCTTTCACCTTCACTTTTACCACTAATAGCATGATAATCTCGTACACTTGGTTGCACTTTGTTCATTCAAAAAAACAACAGTATCAAAACAAACATTCTCAGCAACATTTTAAACATATAACTTTGTACATGTTCCCCCACCTCCCTTTCTTCCCTTGTCCACTACCTCCCCAGTCCCTACCATACCTCTTCCCCTTAACCTTTTCACTACTTGCTCCTTCCCCTCTATCCCTAATCTGATTTACTCCTCCCTCTTTCTTGCACAACTCCCCCTGTCTCTCATGTTCCAACATTCCCTTCCCGCACTCCCGCCTCTCTTTCTCTCTTGGGATAACCCTCCAAACATACCCTTCCTTCCTCTCCTCTCCCTTGTTTATCTCCCTTCCTTAGACACTATCAGTCTCCCCAACTCGAGTGTCTGCCTCATCACCAGATACTGAAAGAGATGCTCCCCCGCTCTCCCACCGCAGCCAGTTTAACCTTGTTTCCCTTGCCCTGTAGCTTCACCCTTTTAACTATCCCCCTTCCTTGCAGTTACCTCCAGCGTTTCCTTTCCCCGCTCTCGTCACCATTCCCCCCCCACTGCTGTCCTCCATGCATCCACCCTTCTTTTCCAGTTTGAAGCCCTTCCCCTTCCTTTATCCCTCTGCCTAAATTGGTCTCCCCCTTTGCCTGCACCACACGGGTACTCCAAAAGGAAATGGTTGGGGTTATCAGAAAGGACAAACAGGGAGATTAGGCTGCGCTTAAAAGCCAACGCACCAAGCCCCTCTCCCCGCCTGCCCTCCTACCTGTACTCATACGCTTTTCCAGCCAGTCTCTCTCTTCTCGAGCATCTCGGGCCTTCCTCTTCACATCCAGGTATTTTGCATACTGTTTTGGCTCCTGTCCCACAATGGCACTTCAGACAGCCTTCACATATACCCACTTCAGTTCTCTCCGCCACCATCAGGACAGTCCGCCAGTCTTTTCAGTTTACAGTGTCGCAGTCCATTTCCACAGACAGCGGTCGCAAAATAAACTTTGCTAGTAATCACTCTTTCTCCTCCAATACAAACTTGAACATCGATACTGCAGATCAAAACACAAACGAACGATAGCTGCAAATACAGTCTCTCCTCCTTTGCTTAAATATCTAGACAGAGTTCCCAACTCCTTTGATCAGTTCCTGGGCCATTTCTCAGCGCAACTTTTGCCTCAGATTCTTCACGAATTCTGCTACTTTTTCCACCTCCCAAAAGGAGTACGTGGCCCCTTCGTGTTTTATTTTTAAAGTGGCCAGGTACACCAGGAAGTTCTCGATCTTCAGGTCTCGTAGTTGCTGCATGGAATTATTAAACAATTTCCTTCTCTTCAGCAACCGGGCTGAATAATCCTGCGACATAGATAGACGGCGGTCCTCATACTCCACCTTCCACTTCTCTCTAAAAGCCTTCAGCACTAGCTCTCTGTCTTGAAAGTGGTGGAACCTAATATTATTTGCCTTGGCGGCTGTTCTTTTCAGGTTTGGGCATCACAGGCCCATGAGCCCTCCCGAGCTTAAACTTCTCTTTTGCGGGCTGGAGGCCCAGCAAGCCAGGCAACAGTCGCGCACAAAACTCCAGCACACTGTCCCCCTCCATACCCTCTGGCAAGCCTCTCAGCCTCAGATTTAATCGCCTGTGATAATTTTCTTGGTAATCAAAGGCTTCTTTTAAGTCGTTCAGCTCCTTTTGGAGGGCCACAACCTGCCCAGGAGTCACCAGCAGCTCATCCTCCACATGTGAGATTCTCTTCTCCATCTCCAAAATTCTACTTGCTTGCACCACCTGTTGTTCCTGGATTTCCTGGAGTTTGAAGTCCAACTTCCCTTCAAGTTTTATTAAACGGGGCTCCAATGCTGCGATGACCTGCCCTGTGACTTCTCTCCCAAAGCAGCAACTCCCCGACAGTGATACCAGGTCGCAACCATCTCCCCCTTTCTTTGCATTTTTTGCTGCAGTCCTCTGGCTTTTCGAGGCTCCTGAAGTCAGATAGTTATTCATCCTATGTTCATACTCTACAGGGTATAAGTTTTCTGTACTCTCGGGCACTTTTTAACTTTTATTTTTACTTTTAAAGCTGTGTAGAGGGAGCAGCGCGGAGATTCGTGTCCGATCAGCTAGCTGCTCATTACCGCCCCCCATGAGCCAGATTCTGGACAACCTGATATCTGTGTTGGACTCAGATCTTCAGTACTCCACCCTCTAGGTGCACTTTTCAGCTATCTCTGCCTTTCATGAGCCTGTGGGCGGCCGCACCATGGCTCAATTGGATGCTTCCTGTACTTTTCTCAGAGGCAACCTGCACCTGAAACCTCCAATCCATTCTCCTGTTCTGGCTTGGGATTTAAATTTTGTTTTGGAGAAGTTGACCATGTCTCCATCTGAACCAGCTGTGACTTATAAGTTCTGCTTTCTCTCTTGGAAAGCATTATTTTTGGTTGCTGTTACTTCTGCTCGAAGGATTTCCAAGCTACAGGCTCTCTGGTGTGAGGAGCCTTATTTAATTTTACACAAAGACGGGGTGTCTTTGCCCACAAATCCTAAGTTTCTTCCTAAGGTGGTGTCTGAGTTTACTTTAAACCAGTCTATCCACCTACCTGTTTATTTTCCAGAGTATGCCAGTCCAGGGGAAGCACTGCTCCATACGTTGGACGTGTGCATAATTTTAAAGTATTATCTGCTCCGCACTAAGGAATGCAGAAAGTTGAAACAGCTTTTTGTTTCTTTTCCCCCTGGTAGAGAGGGCATTCAGGTTTCTAAACAATTTCTGTCTAAATGGCTGGTACATTGTATTGTGTTCTTCTACAACAACCATGGAAAAGAGTTGCCAGGGACAGTGAAAGCTCATTCCACAAGGGGCATGGCTACCTCTGTGGCCTCTTTCAAAGGCATCTCAGCCACTGACATCTGTACTGCTGCCACCTGGGGTACTGTCCATACTTTCACCAAGCACTACAGTCTGGACATTGCTTCCAGAGCCCATGCAGGTTTTGGCAGGGCTGTCCTGCAGAGCCTCTTATCCTAAGCTTTGGCTGACCCTCCTCCAGTATGTTTTGCTGCATCTGTAACTGCTTGGGACTTATTCCATATGCGTGACCTGATGACTGAGCTACCCCCAACGAAGATAGAACAGTTAAATAAGAACTTACCATAACAGTGGCTCTTTGAGGGGATTTCAGTCATCAGTCAGGTCTGCCTTCCCTACCACCATCCCCCTTTATGGGTCTCTTTCTCAGAACTGGTTAACGGGTGTATTCAGCCTTTTATTTTGACCTGGACACCTCTCTCTCTCTCTCTCCCCCCCCAGAGGAACAGATAAGGAAAGTAAAGGAGTATTTTACTACCAGTTTTGCATGATTTACTCCCACTTTCTGACTTCAGGAATTTGTTTCCCTTCCTGTATATTTACAGTATGTCGGTACATATGCACAGAACTGGCATCGGCATTCAATGATACTAACCATGGATCCACATACTAACAAACTGTCAGCAGTAGAGGTGGGGTCGGAAAACAGCATAGGTATTAGCTGCGTACAAGCTATTTATTGGTTGAAGTCGGCTGTATAGTGTGTGTTTCAGAAGTATTACCAGTACCTAGAGCTACACCTACTATTACCCAGAAAAATCTATAAACGAATGGCTAAGGAAATGGTGTTTCTCACAAAATATTCCGTGCATTACACATTGGGAAAATTTTCATGATAGAAACTCTCTGTTTTGTTGGGATGGACTGCACCTCAGTCGAAGGGGTAGCTCCCTATTGGGGAAGAGTCTCACAACCGTTATAAATCAGAATTTAAACTAAAAAGCATGGGGGAGAATGGAATATTGCCCAAGTCTCTAAAATTCAACTCAGTAACTTTATCTGATAATATATGTAAATTTCTTAGCTTAAATGCAAGGTCACTTAACCTACTCAAGCTGGGGGAATTGGAAGCAAAATGTAACATTTTGAATTTGGGTGTCATTGCAGTGACAGAAACCTGGAAGGATTCTGCATCCATATGCTCTAGAAACATCCCTAACTATAAACTTTACTATAAAAAACAATTAGATAAACAGGGTGGTGGAGTATGCATCTATGTTAGGAATGACATCCCTTCCTATGAACTTCATCTTCCATCTTCGACTGAAAATCTATGGGTTAATATTCAATTAAAAAAATCAGTCAAATATCACTATAGGAAATTGTTATAGACCCCCCTCAGCAAACATGGAATACACCACTAATCTCCTTCAAGAAATTCCTACATTAGCAGATAAAGGAGATGTTATCATCCTGGGAGATTTCAATATGCCGTCAATCGACTGGAATACTCTTGTTGATCATACCAATATTGAAAAATACTTCATAAATATTATTATGGAAGCAGGGCTTGAGCAAATTGTCAATGAACCTACAAGAGGTCAAAATATTTTAGACCTTATTCTCACCAACATTGAACAAAAAATAAATAATTTTCAAATTGGAGACCCCTTGGAAATAGTGATCACCTCTCTATTTGAAATTCCTTTGAATTTGCAACTCTAGAGGGCAACCGATTTATGAAAGATTACAACAAAGCTAACTTCTTAGCTATCAACGAAGAAATTGTAAATATTAACTGGGAAACCTTACTCTCTAAATTACCTACTGAGGAGGCTTGGAATTCATTTAAATACATAATAAGCAATTTAGAGAATCAGTATATACCTAATAAAAAACTTATAATAACAAAGGGAAGGTTCCAGTATGGTTCAATAAAGCCATCAGATCCCAAATCAAACTTAAAACCAAACTGTTTAGTAAATTAAAAACTAGCTCACAACCCAATAAAGACATACTTTTAACCAAATACAGAATAGCAAATAAAACATTGAAAAATATGATAAAAGCAGCCAAAGTCAAATTGGAATATAAACTAGCCCATACCAAAGACTGTCATAAGTCACTTTATTCCTACCTAAATAATAAAAAAGGTAATGCTAGGGAAATTGGTCCAATATTCAACATGGGAACCAAATGTGAATCAGACATCAATACTGCAAACCTTTTTAATAAATATTTTTGTTCAGTTTTTTCCCCTACTGACAATAATGTTCATAGAACCTCTCAATCTTTACCTCATTTAACTATTCAAAAAATTAACATGACTGACATTCAACAGGTGATTGGTAAACTAAAATCAATCACAAGCCCAGGCCCTGATAATATTCACCCAAAATTTCTCAAGGCGACCTCCCAGTATATTTCCCTCCCTTTGCTAATTATCTTTAATAAATCACTACAGGAAAGTCAAATACCAAACGATTGGTGTACAGCAACTGTCACACCAATATTTAAGAAAGGAAATCGAGGCAATGTCAAAAATTGCCATCCCATTAGTTTAACCTCTGTTGTGGGAAAACTCATGGAGAGAATAATCAAAGGGAAGTTAGAGGATGAGATTACAACTTTGGGTATAGCCGATTTAACTCAACATGGCTTTGTGCCAGGTCACTCGTGTACCACAAATTTAATTGCTTTTTATAATATAATTAGTAGATACCTTGATAAAGGCATTCCTACAGATGTAATACAACTTGATTTCAGTAAGGCATTTGACAAGGTACCACATACTAAACTTCTACAGAAATTAAAAACATTTGGCATATCAATGTACCTCGTTGACTGGATATCTGACTGGCTCACATGTAGGACTCAAAAGGTTAAATTTAATAATATACTATCTGACTGAGGCGTGGTGACGAGTGGGGTCCCCCAAGGTTCGGTGTTGGGACCCACGTTGTTTAACTTATTCATCAGCGATATGCAAGCTGGACCAAATAACTATCTTTCAAAGTTTGCGGACGACACCAAACTGGGAGGTAGAGTAAACGACCTTAATAACTTGGAAACTTTAGTTGCCGACTTGGGGAAAATAGAACAGTGGGCAATTGAGAACGGAATGTTTTTCAATCATGAGAAATGTGTGGTTCTTCATTTTGGAAGAAACAATCCAATGAGCAATTACTATCTTAATAATATTAAACTTAAAACATCAAGTTGTGAAAAAGACCTGGGGATACTAATAAATAATAAACTTACATCTAGGGAACACTGCTTAAAAACAGCCAAAATGACTAATGGTCTCTTAAAACAAATAAACGGACCTTGTAACCTGTACTGAACAATGCATTATTCCCTTGTACAGGACTTTTATAAGACCTTATATTGACTATGGCTCCCAATTCTGGAACCCATATCTTAAGGGTGACATATCTTGCTTAGAACATATCCAGAGAAGAGCAACTAAAATTGTCCCAACACTTAAACATCTCGACTATACAACAAGACTGAAACATACTGGTCTACACTCATTGGAAGTTAGGAGAAAAAGAGGTGATTTATTAATGATTTATAAAATATGTCAATCACCCACTCTTATGACCCAATGTGGACTTGATTATTCATCTAGAAAAATAGTCCCTAGACTACATAATAAACAGCTAGAAATACAACCTTTTCATACTAACAAGAGGGGAAATTTCTTCAACATACGAGCAGCAAGATTGTGGAACACCTTGCCCAAAGAATTAATCTCCAAATCTAGTTTTGATGCATTTAAATATAACTTGGATCTGTGGATAAGGGAGAACCTACAATGAGCTTTAATGTCCCACAATAATGTGGGGGACAATCTCGATGGGCCTCGGCCTTCTTTTGTCCCTAAAACCAAGCAAGTAAAAAAGCTGGAGACTGAAGAGTTGTTCACTAGATAGCAGGAAGGGAAGTTGCAACGTAACATGTTAAATATAGGGTCACTGCACTATATAGCAGTGGGAGAGTATCTCAAGACTCCTCAGTGGTATCAGAGAAGGGATCAGTGGCTGCAGACACCCAGTGGAACTGTGACCTTTTTTAGAGATAGGGGGTCTGAGACAGGTCAGTGCATGGTATTACTACCATGTAGGTGAAAATACTACCAGGTGAAAGCACTTAGTTACTTCCCAGTCCACAAGAGCTGCTAAATCCTCCTTCATCCTGGAAAAACAGTGTGCTACCCAGGGGAACCCTGGGAGGACCCGGAACATTCTTAACAACCTTATTGGTAGGGGAATTTCCGAAGAACATATTTGTCTTGCCTCCAAAGGAACAACCACCACCAAGTCAAGCGAAATAGCCTCCCTTTTCAAAAAATACTTTGGTACCTCGACCAGTACAAGCACAGCTCCACTCCTACCCTGTTTACCCTCGCACCCCTCCCAGTCTCCCACCCTAAGTTCCATTTCAGGTACCTAACCCCTGGTGAATGGTCAAGTTAATCAGAACAAATGACCCAAGACCATCCAAGGGCACTGACACCATTGACTTCAGAGTTCTCTGTCTTGTCTGTGACTCCCTGGCCATCCCTCTCACTAACCATCCTCAACCACTCCCTCTGCATAGGGACTTTCCCGAAAGCATGGAAGTGCACCATTATTAAACCTCTTCACAAATCTGATTCCAAGGATCTAGTATCCAACTACTGTCCCATTTCCCTCCTTGCTCCTCTCTCCAAACTTTTAGAGAAAGTGGTCCACAGGCAAACCGCAGAATTACTCTCAAAATACAACCTGCTCACAGAGGCCCAGCATGGGTTCCGTTCTCAACACGATACCGAAACTGCCCTCATCAAGTTCACCCACTCCATAGACAAAGCTAACAACGAAGGCTTCTATAACACTGCTGCGTTTATAGACCTCACCAAAGCCTTCAACTTTGTTGATCATGAAGTCCTCCTCCGTACCCTGGCTGGCCTCCATTTCTCACCTGAGGTCTGCCTCTGGTTCAAGGATTACCTAACAGGCAGATCCCATCGCACCATTATTGGCGGTGTCCTCTCTGAATCCTGCCCCGTCAAATATGGCATCTCCAAAGGGTCCATCCTGGGCTCTTCTCGTCTCTCTGGTTGTTAATTCCCTGCCTGACATCTGCACCTCCTCTAAACTCATTGTCTATGCTGATGATGCAGTCGTTTTGTATCAGGACAAAAACCCCAACGCTCTCATTAACAAACTCCAATTCAATTTCAGCAGACTTCACACCTGGTTCACATCCAAATGTCTTGTACTCCACTCCAAAAAAACTAAGTTCATGGTTTTCTCCAGCCCCCGGAAACCCCTTGGCTTTTGACCTCTCCCTCTATGACAACCTCGGTAACTGCATTGAGAGTCAATGAATTCAAGTACCTTGGCTTACTCCTGGATAGCCACCTCAATTTCTATGTTCACAGTAGCCTCACAACCAAAAAAGCCCACCAACGCCTTGGTATCTTCCATAGAACCAAGCATTATCTTAACAGGAAATCCAAATCCCTCTAGTCTCCAGCTTCCTCCTTCCTGTCTTCGACTATGGTTCACTTGCCTCCCTCCCCCACCTCTCCATCAAAAATTTCTCCAGACTTCGAAACTCCTACTACAACGCTATCCACTTTGCCTCTGGTCTCTCTAAACTCACACACCACTGTAACCTTTATAAGCTCACTGATCGGCCCTCCCTTGAGGCCTGCCTCAACTGCAAGATGCCCACCTTCTTCTTTAAACTCTCCCATGGACTGCTGCCGGATTGCCTCAACTGTCTCTTCCAGACAGCCACTACCACCGGGACCACTAGACTGTCCTTCGCTTTCTCTTTCACTGTTCCTTTCTGCTGGACCACTCAAGGCCAGAAAATACTCTCCTTAATGGGACCCAAGCTCTTCAACTCTGTCCCTCCAGAACTAAAACACTGTCCCTCCACAAATGCCTTCAAACACAATATCAGGAGACATTTCTCCCTCACCTGCACCTGCTCACAGCCCTAATCTGGCTCCCCTTCTGTACTCTTTTCCCCTCGTCCTCTAGTTATCCACCTCTGGCACTTACCCTCTCTTTCTAGCACTTAAAATATTGTTAATCCACCTAGGCTAGTTTTTAGATTGCACTTAAATGTTTTGTTTCCCACTGGTATATTATTGTTAAACCCTCACTGAATGCTCAGTGTCACCTTGTATTTGTTAATACACCAAGGCTAGTTCATGGTTTGCCCTTTAGTTTATATTATCCTGATTTTATATACCATTGTATTAACCCTCGCTGTAAGTTAAATGCTTTAGCCTATGTCATTTCTCATGATTGTTGTATGTAACTGGATGCTTGTGTAAATGGGCAGCAGTGCTCACATGCTTTTCCAGTATAAGCAATAAAAATGAAATGAAATGAAGATTATCTGGACCCCTGCTCTCTCCTCAGTCCCCCATGGCACGGTTTTTGCTCCCTTAGACTCTGGGGGAAAGAACTGAGGAGGGAGCGGGGCCGCTCATGTCTTTATAGGGTTGATGACATTGGCAGGGACGGCCCCAATGGTGCTGTTGAAAATCTTCTTTGAGGATCCTGCTTCACCAGTGGTGAAGTTCCATATGTGTGACCTGATGACTGAGATCCCCTCGAAGATCTGTTATGATAAGTTCTTACGTAACTGTTGTTTCCTTAGTCTGGAGGAGTATACAGGGCAACTTTTCCCCCAGACAGTGAGTTGTTGGTTCAAGATAGTAGACAAAATGTCCATGTATTATCTGGTGGGTAATAAAGGAGTTAGGAACCACAAAAAGTGAACATTTATGTATTAGCAAGGAGTAATGCATGCAAACCATAGTGTCAATAAGTAAAATATGCATAATACAATTAACCTATGGTACGGGTTCAATTCAACCTGTGCTTTCTGAATGGATATATTTTAGCATGCAATGCATGCTACACTGGGGCCTGCCTTAGTGGGAACTGATACTTCATTCCTGCTGGGTGTGTGACCTGTAGTAGCCCACAGAGGGAGCCGGAAGCATTGCAACATTCCCATTTCATATTTTTTTACCCACTGTACTCTTTTTGTATGTGTCTCACTTGTTTTTTCGTTATCTGCTTCCCTGGTCTTTAAAACTGTCTCTGTAAACTGGCTCATTGGCGCAGCGGTTGAGCTACCCCTTGCAGTGCTGACGACCTGGAACTGGGAACAAGCCAAGGTCATCGGAGGGCAACAGGAGACTTGAACATCCTAGAGGATGCTGTTCTGCTCCTAGGAGGGAGGGTCACTGCCTCTGCTGCAGTGCTGCCACCTGGATGACCACTGTTGGAAGCACAGGGAATGGCAGAGTGGGAGGTGACCTAGACCCTTTCCTAGGTACCAAGACCTCCCTTCCCCAAGGGAGAGATTTGATCACCCTAAGGGATTTTAACCTTAACTGGCTGTCCCCTCACTGTGACTCCACCAAGGAATCCTTACTTGGCCTTGGCCTCGGCCTCCACCAGCTGATCACTGAACCTACCAGAACCAACTACAAAACTGGATCTCTGTCACTCATGGATTGGGTCCTGGTCTCACACCCCTCCCATGTCACCACCTCCGGAGTTCTTCCTGACTCAGTCAGTGACCACTGTGCTGTTTTCTGCCTCGGTCCACAAAAACACCCCCCCCCCGCCCCCACAAATTCATCCAAACCAGGCAATTGAAGAAGCTGGATGCCTCTGAGTTTTCCGAAGCAGCCCTAGCCCAAGACTAGTCCTTCACCGAAAACATTTCTGACATCTGCAAAGCGCTTGAAGCCTTTAGCAATAAGTTCTTTGCCCTCTGCAACCGTTTCATCCCGTTCAGGAAGTTCTGGGTCAAGGGTTCTAGTCAAGAATGGGTCACCCCCAAGCTTCGCAAAGTAATGAGGGATAAGGACTGAGCCTGAAAGTTGTACAGAAAACACAACCCCCCAACTCCTCCAAGACTTCAAAACTCTCAGGAATAAGTGCAAATCTTCTGCAAGATCTGCTAAATCCTCCTTCATCCTGGAAAAACAAAGTGCTGCTCAGAGGAACCCTAGGAGGACTTGAAACATTCTTTTTTTTTTTTTTTTGTTACATCATTTGATAATTGAATTTTCTAATATACTTGACAAACATGACATACAACACATACATAAAAATATATCCTTAACTTATATACATCAAGATCCATTTCCAACATTTGATTCCATTTAACTCAAAATTAAAAACAAAGAAGCCAATCATCATGAACCATTTATAACATTATTTCCATTATAATCCAGTTAATCAAAGGGTTGGGAGCCTCCTAGCTTCCATACAAGAATTAGTGGGTTAGTAAGAGGAATACTGGGATAACTTCAAACCCATCCTTCACACAGCATTATATTATCTGCCACGGACAGAGAAGCCAGGTAAGGCTGCCATGCACTGTGGAACAGCTCTTCCTTTTCCTTTGTGACATAAGTCAGTCATTCTAAAGTAAGTGCCTGCAATATTAGAGCTTTCCACTGGGTATAGTGGGTTGAAAAGCAGAGACACAAGTATTAAGAATACAGTGTCTCGCCATAAACAGTACCACCCGTAGCCATCTCTGGACTGGGGTCCATTCCTCCTCCCCAACACTTTCAACCCTAAACAGGAGCAGCAGTGGCGACATTGGAAGCCGTCATCCCACAATGCCCTGTAACTCATTCATTAATTCCTTCCAAAACTTTTGTAAAACAGGGCATAACCAAAAATAATGGTAGTAAGTTGCTGGATTGTTATTGCATCTAGGACAGACGGGATACTGCAGGGTTATATTTGTGAACCACAATGGGCGGATAATACAGCCGATGACAGAATTTGTAATAGGATTTCTTATATTTGTTACACAGCAGTATACCCTGATGCAGTTGAGATATCAATTTCCAATTCTCCTCTGAGATAGAGAGCCCGAGATCTCTTTCCCATAACTGTTTAGTTTTTCCTGTCTTATCTGGGAACAACACTTAGAAACATAGAAACATAGAATTTGACGGCAGATAAGGACCACTTGTCCCACCTAGTCTGCCCATTTCCCTACCTAACGGATAAGCTGCAGGTCCTAGTTAACCGACAGCCTACTTCCTCCTACTCCCCCCACTAGAATTGCCTTATGTCTGTCCTGGGCATGCTTGAATTCCCCCACTGTTTTTGACTCTACGACCTCCTCAGGAAGGCTGTTCCATGTATCCACAACCCTCTCTGTGAAGAAATACTTCCTCACATTACCTCTGAGCCGTCCCCCCTCTATCTTCAAATTGTGCCCCCTTGTTTTTGCACATCTCTTTTTCTGAAAGATGCTACCCTCTTAGACTTTGTTGATTCATTTGAGGTATTTGAAAGTTTCTATCATGTCCCGTCTCTCCCTCCTTTCATCAAGGCTATACATCTTTAGTTCCTTTAGTCTTTCTTCATATGTCTTCTGATGCAGACCCTGCATCATTTTGGTTGACCTCCTCTGGACAGCCTCCACCCTGTCTATGTCTTTGCAGGGATGGGGTCTCCAGAACTGTACACAGTACTCCAGATGTGGTCCTACCAACTGTCTGTACAGAGGGCCAACAACTTCCTGTTTTCTACTGGTGATGCCTCTCCCTGTGCATCCAGGTATCCCCCCAGCCCTCCTTACTGCCTTTTCACATTGCTGGCCCACCTTTAGGTCATCTGATATGACTACCCCCAGGTCCCTTTCCATTTTTGTTGTTGTCAGTATCTCACCCCCCACCTCACTTGTCCTTCCTTAGCCATTCTATGAATTGTACCGTGTTTTTTTTTTGTCCCACCAGTATAGAATGTTCCAACTGGTCCCATGTAGTTTCAGCCATATGAAGTCTACGCAGGGATTTACAATATGCTCTAACTTGAAGATATTGAAAATAATGTTGATGTCCTAAGCCCATCCTGGCCTGCAGATTTCTCAAAAGAATCCAACCCTGTCTGAGTGAAAAGATGCTTTAGACACAAGATACTCCCCATTTTCTATATCCCATGTCCTCCAGACCTGGTAGAAAAAAGGGGTTCCCCCCACGGGTAATAGCAATGTATCTTCCTGTCCCTGACCCCTTTTCCTACTTAACCCTTTCCAACTTTCTATTACAGTTCTAATCAAAGGATTCGAATCCGGTAAATTAAGAAATGCCTGCCATCCCCGATAGATAAATATGCTGATATCCTACCTGGGCATCCCCTCTCTTCCAAATCCAGCCATCTGGCTTGTCTAGGCCTACCAATCCAGTACTGTATGTACCGACACTGTATGGCCATATGATGAACTCTGAGGTCTGGAAATTGGAGCCCTCCCTTGTCCGAAGAAGCTTTTAGCCGAGCTAGGCCCACCCTTGGACGTTTACCCTGCCAAATAAAATCCGAAAAGACTTTCTCCACTCTTTTAATGTCAGCCTTGTGTAGGCCCACAGGCAACATCTGGAGGGGATACAATATCCTAGGAAGGATATTCATTTTAATTAGATTTATTCTCCCTAGCCATGAGATAGGGAGTTTATGCCACTTAGTCAAATCTGCTATTAAGGTTTGTATAAGGGGAGTGTAATTGAGGCCGTATAGACTACCAACACTGTTTCCCACTTTAATACCCAGATAGGTGAATGCCTTCTGGACTGTTTTAAAACCCCACTCTGATCTCTGGGTTGCGTCGGGGTCCACAGGTTCACCAATTCTCATCTCCTCCGATTTCTCTAAGTTCAGTTTGTAACCAGAAAACCTAGAAAAATCTTAATCAACGTCAGTAGCCTGGGCATGGATTTGAACAGCTTTGTCACATATAATATCATGTCATCAGCATATAGTGACAATTTACACTCCCTTCCCCTCTTACCCACCACTTCTGCAATTTCTGGGCTGGTTCGGATAGCAGTGGCCAAAAGTTCAAGTACCAGGACAAAAAGGAGAGGCGAGAGCGGGCAGCCCTGCTGGGTACCCCTCCCCAGTGCAAAGCTATCAGTGAGAGTGCCGTTAACTAAAACCCGGGCCCTGGGACTCTTATACATCTGTCGGACCAGACCAATGAATTCTCCACCCAGACCAAACCAGGCCAAGACTTCCATCAGGTATATCCATTCCACTCTATCAAACGCTTTTTCTGAGTCCATTGATATAATATTCACCAGCTCACATCCTGAGGCAGCACCCCACACCACATTCAAGAGGGTTCTCATATTATGATATGAATGCCTGCCTCGTATAAACCCGGTCTGATCTGGGTGGATTATCTCCGGCAACAACTTTTCCAATCTAGTAGCCATAATCTTAGCCATAATTTTGGAGTCGCAATTTAAGAGAGATATTGGTCTAAAGGAAGCACACTCTTCTAGATTTTTCCCTGTCTTAGGGATTAGGCAAATAATTGCTTCCTCCCCAGGAACGTGGTAGCTCTCCCAGTTCCTCCCTAGTTTCCCTAAATACTGCCTCCAAGTGCTCGGCCAGGTATGCATGCATAGTCTTATGATATTCAGCCAGAAAGCTGCCTGGCCCACTTGTCTTCCCTCTTTTAAGGGCTGCAATAGCTTTAACTATCTCTTCTTTCTTTATTATAGAGCCTAGCCAGGTTCTCTGGGCCTCCGTGATCTGGGGTATCTTCAGCCTATTCAGAAACTCGGTCATTCCATATTCTCCTGTCCCAATTTGGGAGCGGTATAGCTCTTGATAAACTCTTCTAAATCTCTCTCCAATAGAATGTTTATCTTTCTGAAGTGCGCTGTCTTCCCCCTTAATAGCATGTATTAAGTGTGTTCCACGCTTTCCCCTTATTAAATTGGCCAGCATAGTTCCAGGTTTATTACCACACTCATAAAAATGTTTCCACATAAAAAGAGAAGTTTTCTTTGCCTCTCCCAATAATAAATTATTTAATGCCTCCCGAGTTCCTGCCAATAAATGGCATAAATTATCTCCTCCCTCCCCACGTGCTACCCTTTTTTCTAAAACCCTAAGTCTTTGTTCCAGGTTCATCCTGCATTCCTTAATTTTCTTTTTATGATGTGCTACATAGCTAATTAAGGCTCCTCTCATCCCAGAAAATAGCCTTGGAGGGGGCCCTCTCCAAGTTAGCCTGCACATACTGCTTCCATTGTTCCTGCATGTGCTTTTTAAATTCCTTATTTGCAAGCAAATAATTAGGGAATCTCCACTCCACATACAATTGTTTTTCCCTTCCCCATCGCAAGGTCATTATAACCATAGCATGATCAGAGATATAGATTGGGCTATGTTTAGTGCATTTTATCCGAAAATACCATTCCCTAGGTAGGAATATGTAATCCAATCTGGACCAGGTACGGTGCGGATGTGAAAAAAAAGTATACTCCCTAACAGTGGGGTTGGCTGTCCGCTATCCATCAATAAAATCTAAATCAATCATACCCTCTAACCATCCCCAAATTGCTCCTTTAGGAGACCCCTTGCCCTCTGAGTGGTCCACTGCAGGGTTAAGCAGACAGTTCATATCTCCCCCCAATATTAAGTTTGGGAATTGTTCATCAGTTAACAAATCCAGGAAGGCTCTGTAAAATAACAGGTCATGAACAGCAGATGCATATACTCTTCTTAGTGTTATCTTTTCCCCTTGTATATTCCCTACAATGAATACATATCACTCTTCAGCTGAATCCCTTACCACTCGCTCCAGCTGAAATGGTAGCTTTCTATGTAAGAGAATAGCCACCCCTCGTTTGTGAGAATTAAAGGAAGCCGCATTGCACTCCCCCACCCAGCCTCGCTTCAGTTTAACATGCTCTTTCTCCGTGAGGTGGGTCATCTGAAGAACAGCCACCTAGGCATTTTGCCGCTTCAAGGCAGTCAGCAAAGTTGTACTTTTGACTGGTGTGGCTAGTCCCCTAACATTCCATGAAACTATTGTCAGGTCCTCCAAACTAGCCATGTATTAGACCATGTAACACTCCCAACCAGTAGTCCTTATAAACATTCCCAGCCTTCCCACTTCTCATCTCTAAAAGAACTTTCCGATTGGCACTATGTTTGGATCTTAGAAACAGCAACAAACTACAAATTAACAAACATACAATAACTATGTATATGCCTTCCCCTTCCATCCCCCTTCCCCCCCCCACACCTTTGTAACAGTAGCTGCCAGTGGTAGAAATTTTACACCCTTTCCATGTCGTGAGACTAAGACACCTCCCACCCTCCCTGCCATTATCCTATAAAAGAAAGTAGTATAGCTGCATAAGACAGTTCCCTTCCTCTGGGCCATTTAGTCAGAAACAAACATGGCGAGCAAAAGGCAAAAAAAAAAAAAAAAAAAAGATGAAAAGGGAGAATCAGCTCCGACCTTGAACTCCCCAGCTCGCCTCATCAGAGTTAATTAACCCTTGCTATTTCCACGGGGCAACAACATGTGACCAATATATTTGGCACTGGTCAGGGCTGAGCGCACCCTAATGGAGAACACCGCACTCCATAAAGCGCCACATCCCCACCCGTTATCTCCCCACCCCCGCCGTCCCCTCCTCCCTTTAACTTTCGGCCCTGTTTATATGAGGAGCCACTCAAAAATGAAACTATAACTCCCTCCTGGAGACAGCAGTGGTCTCCCATACTTGTAACAAAATGAAGGAGGGATAGAAATCTTAGATATAAACAAGAAAATAAAACATTAAAATAACTTTACAGTCTCGTAGTCGGAGCAAAACGCTCCAGTAAGCTCCCTCCTCTTATACGGTATTTCAAGTCTCCATGGAGGTGGGGATGGCCAAACTGTGGAAAAGAAAAAGACGGGGGAGATTTATGATACAAACATAAACGAGCACACAGCTTCTCAGGCTCAGGATTACTGAAGGTCACGAGCCTGTTCAGAAATCTCCCCCAGCCTTCCCAGTGTCACGAAACAGTCTAGCCTTATCGATCGCCATCCATCCAAAAGAAGGAAAAAAAAAATAGCCTGAATAGGAAACTGTTCTATTAATTCTGGTCCAATCGCCTCCCAAGAGTACCTTGATCGGATTTATTGTCCCAAATTCCAGCATGGTCCAAGTGGTGATATTAGGTCAGCACTGCAGGAAACTCCATGTACTCCCTGATTATGCAACTTCACCCCATCTTCTTTTTGAGGTCTCGGACAAATACCTCCTCCTTTGATACCTCCCAAAACGAAAAAAGGCCCTTTATACTTGATTTTAAGCGTAGCCAGATACAGCATGTAGCATTCCACCTTAGCTTCTCTGAGCTGCACCATCACCGGATTGGAGGCCCGACAACGTTTCAACAGCCGGGCAGAGTAATCTTGCGAGAGGAACAACTTGTGCTCTTCATATTAGAACACAGATTTTTCCCTGTAGGCCTTCAAGACACTCTCTCTATCAAGGTAGTTAAGAAATCTCATAATTATTTGCTTTGGGGGTTAATTCGGTGCCGGTTTAGGCATGACTGCTCTGTGAGCCCTCTCCATTTTAAAACGGCCATTTTTCGGTGAAAGTCCAAGGAGCTCAGGTAGTATTTTAGCGCAAAAGTCAATCGCACTCGTTCCTTCCATTCCCTCCAGTAGCCCCGCAGTCATAAATTCAAGCGGCGCTGGTAAGTCTCCTGATAGTCGAAAAGCTCCCTGAATTCCTCCAGCTCTCTTTGTAATGCTATTATTTGCTCTGGCAGAGGGGATGTGGCATCCTTTATATCTGAGATGCGCTGTTCAGCTTCTTTTAGTCTGGTGGCATGTGTGGCATGTAAGTCCATAAGTTCCTGCAGTTTTCTGTCAGAATTAGTTGCCAAATTAGTAAGTTTGGGATCCAGTGCAGCCAACACTTGCTGAGTGACCTTGCGGCCCAGTGCATTGACTTCTGTGGCAGAGAGGGGGATGTGGCCTGCATTTTCCACCTGCGCGGTTGGCAGTTGCTTCTTTGGGTTTTTCCCTGTGGTTCGAGGGCTTTTCGCTGCTATAGACACCACATATTCATCCATCCTCAATTCCTGAACAGCTTCCTTATCTTACAATAAAATTCCGTCTCCTTAATAAAGCAGTTTTAATCATTTATTTTGCAGCGGTACTAGGCGCGAAAGAGAAGTGCGTCTTTAGTCTAACTTGCTCATTAGCACCCTCCCCCCCCGAAACATTCTTAACAATCTAATTGGTAGGGGAATTTCTCAAGAATGTATTTGTCTCACCTCCAGAGGGACCACCACCCCCGAGCCAAGCAAAATTGCATCCCCTTTCAATAAATACTTCAATGACCTCGACCAGTACAAGCCCAGCTCCCCTTGTACCCTGTCTACTCCTGCACCCTCTCCTAGTCTCCCACCACAAGTTCCATTTTAGATACCTAACCCCTGCTGAAGTGGTCAAGTTAATCAGAACAAATGACCCAAGACCATCCAAGGGCGTCGACAACATTGACTTCAGAGTTCTCCTTCTTGTCTGTGCCTGCCTGGCCATCCCTCTCACTAACATCCTCAACCACTCCCTCTGCATGGGGTCCTTCCCTAAGGCGTGGTAGTGCACCATTATTAAACCTCTTCACAAATCCGGTCCCAAGGATCTAGTATTCAACTACCGGCCCATCTCCCTCCTTGCTCCTCGGTCCAAGATTTTAGAGAAGGCAGTCCACAGGCAAACCACAAAATTTCTCTTCAACTACAACCTGCTCAAGAAGGCCCAGCTTGGGTTCCCTGCTCGCCACAATACCAGAACTGCCCTCATCAGGTTCACCCACTCGATTGACAAAGCCAACAACAAAGACCTCTACACTGATGTTGCATTCATAGACCTCACCAAAGCCTTTGACCTCGTTGATCATGAAGTCCTCTTCCAAACCCTGGCTGGCCTCCATTTCTCACCAGAGGTCTGCCTCTGGTTCAAGGACTACCAAACGGATAGATCCCATTGCACCATTATTGGCGGTGTCCTCTCCAAATCCTGTCCCATCAAATACAGCATTCCCCAAGGGTCCATCCTGGGTCCTCTGCTCTTCTCTCTGGTTGTTAACACCCTGCCTTACATCTGCACCTCCTCTGAACTCATTCTCTATGCTGATGATGCAGCCCTTTTCTGTCGGGACAAAACCCCCACCACTCTCATTAACAAATTCCAGTTCAATTTCAGCAGACTTCACACCTGGTTCACATCCAAAGATCTAGTACTCCACTCCAAGAAAACTAATTTCATGGTTTTCTCCAGCCCCCGCAAACCCTTTGGCCTTGTCCTCTCCCTCTATGACAACCTTGGTAACTCCATTGAAAGAGTCAGTGAATTCAAGTACCTTGGCTTACTCCTGGATTGCCACCTCAATTTCAGTGCTCGCACTAGCCTCACAATCAAAAAGGCCACTAACGCCTCGTTATCCTCCACAGAACTAAGCATTACCTTAACAGGGAATCCAAATCCCTCCTAGTTTCCAGCTTGCTACTTCCTGTCTTTGACTATGGTTCTTTTGTCTCCCTCCACCACCTCTCCATCAAAAATTTCTCCAGACTCCGAAGCTCCTACCACAGTGCTATCTGTTTTGCCTCTGGCCTCCCTAAACTCACACATCACTATGACCTTAATCAGCTCACTGGTCAGCCCTTACTTGAGGCCCACCTCAACTGTAAGATGGCCACCTACTTCTTCAAACTCTCCCATGGGCTGCTCTCGGATTGCCATACCTCTGTCTTCCAGACAGCTGCCACCACCAGGACCACTAGACTGGCCTCCACTCTCTCTTTCGTGGTTCCCTTCTCCCGAACCAGTCAAGGCCAGAAAATACTCTTCTTTATGGGACCCAAGCTCTTCAACTCTTTCCCCCCGGAACTAGAACTCTGTCCCTCCACAAATGCCTTCAACAAAATATCAGGAGAAATTTCTCCCTCACACACTCCTGCACCTGCTTGCAGCCCTAATCTGGCTCCCCTACTACACTGTTATCCACCTCAGGCACTTACCATCTCTTTCTAGCACTTGTAGTAAGTACTGTTATTCCACCTTGGCTAGTTTTCTGATTGCACTTAAATGCTTGTTTCCCACTCTTTATTATATTATTGTGAAACCCTCTCAGAATGCTAATGTGACCTTTGTATTTGTTAAATCATAGAAACATAAACATAGAAACATAGAAGTTGATGGCAGATAAGGACCGCAAGGCCCATCCAGTCTGCCCATTTCTGCCCAAATCACCCAGGTTAGTTCTTGGTTGCCCTTTTGTCTATACTGTCCAGATTTGAATATGTACCTTGGTGTTAACCCTAGCTATAAGTTAAATGTTTCAGCCTATGTCATGTCACATGATTGTTGTATATAACTGGATGCTTGTGTAAATGGGCAGCAATGCTCACATGTCTTTCCAGTATAACCAATAAAATTGAAATGAAATGAAAAATGAGGTGGGATGTCAGCCAGGCTCGCAGCTGGGGTGCCATTGTGCTTATTCCTGCACTGAGTCCCTTGCATGCGGACATCCAAGGGGCAGGGAAGAAAAAAGGCCTCAGCACAGCAGATGACGGAACCTGGTAATCCAGATTCTGCACCAACGCCTGCAGTGCTGTCTGATGAAAAAAATATTTCCCATAAATCCCTTCCTCCTCCTGTCCCTGCCTAGAAGGGTACAACTAAGGCTAGATGGAAGAGACTAGCCACAGAAAGGATTGCTGGAGTTACATGGGCTATGGGAGCTCCTGAAGGGAAGCAGTGCTGGATAACAGCAAAGGGGCATTGTGACAGGGTTGGGTAAGACCCCGACCCATTTATGCTGAGAGAGAAAAAGCAAGGATCAATTCTGTCCTCACCTATTTCTGCCTCTTCTCTTTGCCTGTCTGTTTGCATAGTCAAATTTTCCTGTGACACTTAAGGAACTGGCCACTCCAAAGCCCCCCCCCCCACTGTCTTCCTGCCTTCACTTGCTGTTTGTCTTTTCTTGCCCCCCCCTTACTTCTCTGTGGTTAAAAGTCTGTGTGAAACTGAGATCTCTTAGTGTGCAAATGTATGCAGTTATGTTGTTGAAATAATTGCAGAAAGCTATGTGGAACTCGGGGTTAACCTTGAGATGTTGTTTGACCTCCACAAGATCATTTGCAGAGTTATCAACAGGAGATCAGTTCCTGGTCACAGTGTTCTATTTTGTTGCACCTGCAGAAAAGAAATTGACAACGTTCTGATACATTTTGTAAGAAACAGAGATGCATCTTAACAAGCACAGGACGCAGAGGTTAATTGCCAGGAAAATACATTATATAAAAAAGAAAGCAATGCTTGTTGAGAGAGTTAGAGAAAGAGATTTAGATTAAGAGATACACTCAGAGGAAGGACTTTGTTTTGATTAAACTGCCTATATAAGAGCTATGCTGCACAATTGTATTTTTTTATGTTATTGTTATTGATATGAATAAAACGCTACTTGCAAATTTTATAACTTCTGGTTTGCCTGTGCTTCCTGACCTATGCCTCAATAACAGGCATCAACACAAAGTAAGAAAAAATAGCTTTCTGTGTAGACCCCCTGTTGTTCCATTATGGGTACTGTAATGAGTGAAATCATTGGTTGTAATCGGTCACTGTCTTCTGACGCTGTTGCTGCTTCTTTGCATGAGTTGCTACACTACTTGGATGGAAACTTAGCATAAGCTGCTCAATTTAATTAATGTAGCAGCCCATATAAGTAGCTGTATCAACATAAGGAGCCATTGAATGCAGCTGATGTGTCACTGGTGGCAACACTTATAATGATGCAGTTGGGGTATGCATATAGAGATGGTTTTAAAGACCAGGAGAAGATACAAAGCAAAACAAAAACAGAGACATATACAGAAAGAGGACAGGGTGTAAGCAAATAATATCTGAACTGTGAATGGTGCAGTGTTTCCCTTCTCCTTGAACAATAGGGGTACAGTTAGATCAGAAGGATCTGAAAGGTGCAGGGGAAAATCCTTTACTCTTTCCATTACTGCCTTGGAATCTAACTTCCTCTTTGGCAGCCACAAGATATTTTTTATTTAGTTTTTGTTTACTGGGTAGGTGCAGTAAACATAAAATGACTATTTTCAGGCACGACCTGGGAGGAGAGTACAACAAAAAGAGAACAGTGGAACAACAGCAACATGGGTAAAGTAATACAAGTAGAGGAACAGTACAGCAGTGCTACAAAAATACAATGAGTAGAAACAACAGAAAATAATGGCAAGCATTATACAAATAATGGCAGTAAGGTATATAATAAATGCACGAACCACAGACTCGACCTGTGGAGTGAAAGGGTTAATAAGAGAGTAAGGTTATATAGAGAGAAAAGTGAGAAATGTTCAAACATAACAAGAAAGACTGATAGAAGGAATTTCAGGGGTGGTAACTGGCAAAACAACAGTGGATGGTAAGCAACAAGGTTCGAGAAGGAAGAGAGCTAGTAGTCAAGAAGTTATTTACAAAGAGAAGGAAAAATATGGGGAGGGGAAGGGAAGAGGAGCCAGTCTTGGAGCTGGATTAGAATAGGGGTGATATTATTGATAAGTCTCAGGAGCTTCAGATAGGATCTCAGCCTAGCATCTCATCCGAAATATGGAACCACAACAGTGCAGCACCCCCTAGTGCTGAACTGCAGAATTGGTAATGGGAATTAGCAAGAGTTCCAGATATGGAATTAGAACTCATGATCATCCAGTCTTCCAGTCCAAGAGGCAAGTGTGTAACTTACTGAGCCACTGACACTTAGAGATGGTGCGCAGTTTTGATTTGCTGGCGAAGTTACGGTGACTTTGACAAATTTGCCTTTGTGAATAAATTTGTGGATTTTTTTCTATTTAATAGGAAATTCATCTTTGGTAACTTCACCTGTAACTTCACCCTTGGAGTACACTAAGGTGAAGTTGATTCAGAATGAGGTTACTGATACACAAGTGTCTTAAGGTCAACAATTCCTCCCCCAACCAACTATGCAGCAGCCTGAGGACCCTATGCACCCCCAATGGTACCATCATTATAAGCTGAATCCACTCATCAGTCTCAGCCAGGAGCAGTTTTTACATTGTCTGACCTGTGTGTGATCCAGTTACACTTTTCATTGCCAGTGTGCCATGCTGACAAATACCATGAGTGTTGCTAGTATGGTAGTTGGGCTTAGTACAATTTTTACCCAGGTCAGAGTTGGATACTACCCCAGGTATCTGTGAAGGAACTAGAAGGGGGACAGGATCAGATCTACAGTACAGAAGCTTCTTCTTCTTGTTTTTACATTGTTTCTTGTGGATTCTACTTGGTAGAAGGTTATTTCTTTCCTTTCTTACTACTAAGGGGCTAGCAGGGTATTGTTTGGGGCTGTTGGAATTTTGAAACCTGTTTTGGTAGCTATAAGTGGGCTCATTTGTTTAATGATTCACTGTGTGGCAGGCTGCATTTGTGGAGGCCTATTTCTTCTGTTTTAAAATATAATTGGTGTGATTTAACTGGATCTGTTTCTTTGAATTGGAGACCTATATCTTCTAATTCCAAGCCTATTTTGATGTGTTGTTGGTGAAGCTGTTTGAATTGGAGTCCTGTTTCTTTGGGTAGCAAACCTATTTGGGGGGCTTTGTGTAGAATTGTGATTCATTTGTTGCTGGCTTCACTAGCTGCAGAGTTTTAGTGCAGAGTGGGGGAAGGGTGCTAATGGTCTGACCAGAGGCCTCAGCTACCTGATTGTTTCTGGAAGACTTGGGCTGGTCCCATCCCCCCCAAACCCCTCACCCACCCGGTCCATGATTTCCTTTATACCAGGGTTCTACACATTCCTCAAACGGGCAAAGGATATGCACCTGTCATAGCAGAAGCAGACATCCAGGAAAGGAACAGCAGCAAGTGAAGAGGTGACTGCTATCTCAGTGGAAGGGAAGTAAATGCAAATCTAGGAGCTTTCATTATTACTTCTTCGCATTGATATTGCATTGGGGAAAGAAGAAGTAGGAGTTTGAAGAAGGTTGTGCAATGGCTACTTAAAGTCTCTTTTTGAGCGTGGATAGGAAGGATAGGAATATAAAAAAACAGTTGCTCAATATATCTAAACATGTACAACAAAGGAGGTAAGGGAAATAAAGAAAAAAATGTTTTGCACTGATAGAGGAGGGAGAGGGGAGACTTGGGGAGTGTTTGGCATCCTGCATCTGGAAGGGTGGGGGTCGCTGGTGGGCAAACGACAGCAATGGGTAGGGTGGTAGGCTGCAACAACTGCGGTGCACCAATCTTTCTAAAATTGCCTGGAGTGTGGGAGGATGTTTAGTGTGCAACCACATAGAAAAACTTAGAAAGGCGATTGAGGGTCTGCAGGAGGAACTAAGACAGGCAAGGCAGATTGGGGGTGGGTTTAGACCAATACTGGAGGGAGGAAGAAGGGGAGATGAGGGAGGGCGATTTAAGCCAACAGTGGTGAGGAGAGGGTCAGAAGAAGGGAAGCAGAGACAAAGGGGCCCAGGCCAGGAAGAACGATTGCTGGGGAAACCAGGTCAGGAGACAAAAGACAGATGGAAGGAGGAGATAGGGACTTGTGAGGGGAGGCGAAGAAGTGGTAAAAGTCATGAAGTGGAAAAGAGAGAACAGGTTACTATGAAGAGAGAGGGAGCGGGCATTTGTGAAGGGTCTTCAGAAAATAGTTTTGCACTGCTAGAGAGGAAGAAGGTGGAGGAGGGAAATGATGAAATTAGAGGAGTAATTGATAAATGCCTGGACCAAACTGGAGCAGGGGAAATTCTGCTCAGAGAATTGCAACAGGGGTAAAAGGGGGAAATAATGTGCAGGAGGAAGAAGAGGAGCTGGAAATGAGAGAGGGAGATGAATGGAAGCAAGCAGGGAGTAAGAGGGGTGGAATCTTAGTGCTGGGGGACGCAATACTAAGAGGAGTCAGGTGGGGTAGCAAGGGGGAGAGGCATAGTCGCATTTGGGTGGAGGCCATGCCAGGAATGACAGCGGAAATGGTGGGACAGTCTGTTCTGAAATATGCCAGAAGGGGTAGGGACAAGCCTCATTTAATTATACATCTTGGGACAAATGACCTGGTGGACAAGACAGTAGATATACTCCAGAGGAGGTTTGAGGAACTAGCACAATTATGTGATAGGGCAGGAAGATCAGTAACTTTTTCAGAGATACTTTTGGTGCCAAAGGCAAGCACAACAAGAAAGCTGAGAATAGAGGAATTTAACGGATGGCTAAGAACCTGGTGTTGTGCTAAAGGGTATGGGCTGTTGGGGGTGGGAGGGACCTGGGAAGACAGTAGTCTCTATGCCAAGGACAGACTACACTTGAGTGAGGAGGAAAAAGTGTTGAAACAGAGGATGGAGGAGTACATAGAGGAAGTTGGGAATTTAAACTAGGAGTGGGGGGTGGCAATTGGGGAAGAGATATGCAAGAGACATAGGTTGGGAAACCATAGAGCTTACCCCCATAACAGTGACAAAGGACAAATGGCAAGTACTATTGGTGATGCTAGGAAGGGGGCAGGATGGGAGGGGAAAAGGGTGGAAGGTGGTTACCCTTAATGCTAGGAGCCTTGGGAGGAAAACTGCAGAGTTACAGGTTCTCATGGCAGAGGAGAGGTGGACATTGCAGCCATCACAGAAACATGGGCCACCAATACAATGACTGGGACCTGTCTGTACCAGGGTACAGGTTATTTCAAGGGACAGGGTGATTGGGAAGGGGGTGGCACTATATGTGAAGGAAGGACTGAAGTGTGTAAGGGAGGAAGGGGAGGAGGGCAGTACGGAGTCACTTTGGATGCAAATCCAGGATTCCAAGAATAGGATTCTTAGAATGGGAGTGGTGTACAGGCCACCATCTCAGACGGAGGAGTTAGACAGGGAACTAGCAGGACAGATCAGGAGGACCTGCGAGAAGGGTAGTGTGGTGATTGTGGGGGACTTGAACATGCCAGGAGTGGACTGGAGTACCCCAACAACCAGGAACAGAAGGGAGCAGGTACTGCTGGATGCCTTCCAGGACAGCTTCCTGCTGCAAATGGTCAGTGAACCAACCAGGTTAGGGAATACCCTTGACCTTGTGCTGGCAAATGGGGACTTTGTGAGAGAACTTACAGTGGAGGAACCGCTGTCGGGGTGACCACCACTCAGTATGGCTCACATTGGATATGGGCAAGGAAGGTGGAATCTGGCACAATAGTGCTGGACTTCAGGAGGGCCGACTTTGGGAGGATGGGAAGTGGTAAAAGGGTACCTGGCCAGAATTCAATCTAGTATGGACACTAATCAGAGGTGGGAGCTCATAAAGCTGGGGATAGTGGAGGCAACCAAAACCTGCTGCAAAGCCCAGAGCAAGAAGGCTAGGGCTAAGAAACCGAGCTGGTTGAGCAAGGAGGTCATGGAAAAGGTAAGGAAGAAAAGAGCTGCCTTTAGGAAGTACAAGAAAACAGGGAGGGGGGAGGACAGGGAGGAGTACTTGACACAATCGAAGGAGGTGACAAGGGCAGTAAGGGGAGTCAAAGCATCTGTGGAACTCAGGCTGGCACAAGGCATTAAGAAGGGGGAGAAGGACTTCTTTAAGTACATCAGGGAGAAAAGGAGCTGTAAGGACCACATAGTAAGATTAGGAAGGAGGGGTTGGTGGAAGAGGTGCAGATAAGGCAGAAGCACCAAATGAGTACTTCTGCTCAGTATTTACTAAAGAGAAGAGGGGTGACACCCAAGGTGGGAGAAATGGCAGAAACGGGGGTGACAGATGGGAAATCATGGAGGGCAGAGTTCGAGAGGGTTTGGAGGCACTGAGGGTGGACAAGGCGCCAGGCCAGATGGCATCCACCCCAGGGTACTGAAGGAGCTGGCAGAGATCCTTGCAGGACCTTTGGCAGACCTATTTAATGCCTCACTACATTCGGGGTGTGTACCTCAGGACTGGAGGATGGCTCATGTGGTGCCCCTCCACAAGAGTGGCCCCAAGGATGAACCGGAAACTACAGACCAGTGAGCCTTACATCCATCGTGGGTAAGCTAATGGAGACTATCCTGAAGGAGAGGCTGGTGGCCCTCCTAGAGGCCAAAGGACTACAGGACAGCAGACAGCATGGCTGCATACGTGGCAGATCCTGCCAAACCAACCTGGTGGAGTTCTATGACTGGGTAACTAGGCAACTGGACAGAGGCCATGCAGTGGATGTCCTGTATCTGGACTTCAGTAAGGCATTCGACTCGGGTGCATGGAAGGCTGGGAAGGAAGTTAGTAGGCACGGGGCAGGTGCAAGCTGGTGAGATGGGGAAACTGGCTTTAGGGAAGGCAACAGAGGGTGGTGGTGGGTGGGAGCTCACACCCAAGGGCAGTGACGAGCGGTGTTCCACAGGGCTCGGTGTTGGGACCAGTGTTGTTTGGGATATTCATTGCAGACATATCATGGGACATCAAGAGCAAGATCAGTCTGTTTGCTGATGATACCAAGGTAGGCGCGGTGGTGGATGACCTAGGGCAGTAGTTCTTACACACTGTCATAGTGAGCCTCCCCCAAGTCTTGGAAAAGATCTTGAGCCCCCCCAAATATAGAAATAATTTTGGGCCTCCCCATAGTTAGAACAATTATCATACTTTGCACAGTACGCAAGAAATACAGTGACACTCCTTTGAGTAATTGAGTTTATTCTCATTTTATTGAACTAATTATTCTCCTCTCTATAACCCCTCCCCAGGTCAGCCTACTTGCTCCACACTTCTGACTTTTGACTCTATTTACCCCTCTTGGAATACTTCCATGAGTCAAATTCATTTCTTTGTCAGTATTACCTTGTTTTTAAACACCTTCTCAGGGACCATTTTGCTTTGTCCTGCTTTTGCTCCTAGTACCTCTCAACCTAGCCTTTGCATGTGTGCTATTCTGCAGCCAGTATAATGGGTCAGTTGTTACCTTGTATCTATTCATTTGTATTATTTTGCATTTTGTTTTGCACAGTTTCCAAGAACTGTACTTCCTCCATTCAGCTTTCCCCCATGTCATTCCAGGAAACAAGTGTTTGTTGAGTGTGACTTTCCTGGTCACCCATTTTGTACATACATTCACATGCCATTATTCACTTTAGTTTGCTGCATCCTATCACACAAAGAATCGAAAATCTGACATTAAAATATTGTACATTTTAAGGCTTGCTCAAGCCTCCCCTTGAACAGGTTGGAGCCTCCCCTGGGAGGCTGGCCTCACCATTTGAGAAACCCTGACCTAGGGGGATGGCAGGGGTTGCAGGATGATCTGGCAAAGCTTGAAACCTGGTCAGACACCTGGCAACTGAGGTTTAATGCTCAAAAGTGCAAGGTGCTGCATTTTGGGATGAAGAACCCAAGGAGGAGTTACCAGCTGGGGAGTGCAGCTAGCCCAGACAGAGGAGGAGAAGGATCTGGGTGTGCTCATTACAGGGTCAATGAACAACTCAGCACAATGTAGGAAGGCAGCTGCAAAGGCCAACAAAATGCTGGGTTGTATTGCAAGGGGTATATCCTCGAGGAGGGAGGAGGTGATTCTGCCACTGTATAGGTCATTAGTTAGACCACACCTGGAGTACTGCGCAGTACTGGCGCCTGTGATCTGAAGAGAGACGCGGTTACTGGAGGGGTGCAGCGCAGGGCTACAAAGATGACCATCAAGGGCTGGGGACTTATCATATGAGAGGAGGTTGAAGGAATTGAACATGTACTCACTGGAGGAGAGGAGGGACAGGGGTGACATGATTGAAACCTTTAAATACATGAAAGGAATAAACAAGACGGGTACAGAGGGGCTGTTCAAAGTAAGGAGGGAGGGCACCAGGGGCCATGATATGAGACTGGAGGAGGAAGGTTCAGGAGGGAGATGAGGAGACACTTTTTACAGAGAGGGTGGTGGCTGGGTGAATGATGCTACCTGCAGAAGTGGTATCCAATAGAACAGTGGACTGCTTCAAAAGGGATGGGACAGGACAAGGGGAGGGTTAATGAAGGGAAGGGTGGAAGGAGGCAGCTGCAGAGATAAGGGGTGCTAGCTGCACATTCGAGCAGACTTGATAGACCTCTAGGCCTTTATCTGCTGGCAAATTTCGTATGTTCGTACCCACTGTGGTATAAAATGCACAAATAGGCACAGGAACAGCAAGAGGAAGGAGCTGCTGTTAGAACTTTACTACTCTACTGGACTAAAGAACTAGAACTCTACTACTGGGAACTTCAATTTAGGGTAAAAACAAACAAAAAAAAAGAGTGTTTGTCTGAGTTGGGTGAAGGAATTATTATATGTGCAGTTAGCTAGGTGAAGAAAGAAACTGTGAATTAGGGCCAGTGGCTTAGAAAAAAGGAAGCCAGGTGTTTGCATTTAAAAACTGACCTAGATAGCTTGTGGCAGAGAATAGCAAGAGGAAGGAGCTGCTGTTAGAACTTCACTGTGCCTTCATTGCTCTCCACCCCCCCCATGCTTAGCCAGTTCTACTTTTATAGGCACAGGATTTGACTGACAACAGGAACTTCCTGTTTGGGAGCAGTAAGGGAGTGGTCACAGAGGCACAAAAGACTCACCATCCTAGGAGGAAAAGAGTAGCTCTTCATCCCCCCCTAGCTGCAGGAGGTCTGACTCTGAGCAAGTAAGAAGGAGACTACTGAGGAATATAGGAACTTACTGTTCCAGAACAGGAAGAGCAGGAGCTTTGGGGCGCGGAGGCAGTAGGAAAGTAGAGAGAAAAAAAAAATTATATAACAAAATAAACAGAGGAAAGAGTAAGCATACAAAACAAGAAGATTTCACTGACAACAGGAGCTTCCTGTTTCGGAGCAGGAAGTGAGTGATCACAGAGTCACCAAAGACTCATCATCCTAGAAGGGCAAGAGTAGCTCTCTGTCCCCTCCCCCCCAACTGCTGGAGGTCTGACTCTGAGCAGGTAAGGAGACTACTGAGAAAAATAGGAACTTCTTGTCTTAGAACAGGAAGATCAGGAGCTAAAAGGGCACAGAGGCAGTAAGTAAGTAGGGGAAGAAAAAAAAATAATAAGTAAACAAACACAGGAAAGAGAAAGTATTCCAAGCAACAGTTAGGGGGCCAGAAAAAAGACATGATAGGAGTGGTGCAGTGCAGTGGCTGTGGAGCAGCAGTCTTCCGGGAGATGTTCTCGAGGATGCAGTGTTGTCCCATCTGCAGGCACCTCTCTGGGCTGAGGGAGGAGGTTGCTCATCTCCAGGCTGAGTTGACCAGGATTTGTGGGACCTCCTCTCCCTCCCAGGGGTCACCAGGGTCACTGCCGTTGCCTCAGAGGTTGCCAAGAAAGAGGAGCGGTTGGACCACAGTGGGCTCAGGGAGGGTGAGGGTGGTGGAACCAGAGGCACATCCCTCCAGTTGTACCTCTCCACAATTTCTGTGCCATTCTGGAAAAGTGTGGTTCCTCTATGGAGGCACGTGCAGTGGAGACCAAGGAGGATGCTGGGAACCTCCACAAAGGAGACCCACAGGATGGTGGCATGGGACCCCACAGGGGAAGGAAACAACTCCTGGTGGGGGACTCCATTGTTAGGAAGGTAGAACTGGGGCAGGAAGGAGAGAGAGAGGTAGGGTGCCTGCCTGGCGCCATGGCTTGGAGGGACAGGGAGCGAATCCTCAGGATCACAGGAACAGCTGCACAGGGGAGGGAGCTGGATGTCATTGTCCACATAGGGACAAATGACCTGGCTAAGAAAGGGATCAGAGCAGTGCAAGAAGCGTTTGTGGAGATGGGGAGGGGCCTTAGACAAATAGCACACACGGTAACCTTCTCGGAGGTGCTGCCTGTCTGTGGCACAGATGAGGCTAGGGTGCTCCACACCATGAGATTCAATCAGTGGTTGAAAAACTGGTGCAGAGCTCAGGGATTTGGCTTCACTGGGGACTAGGGGTCCACCTGGACAGATGCAGGCCTATACTGGCGTGATGGTCTGCATCTGTCCAGGAGGGGAACCAGGATCCTAGGTGATAGGTTTAAATACTTCATTGGCAAGCATTTAAACTAGCCAAGGGGGGAGGCACTGGAAAGGAGCAGGGAAATCCTAGTCCCCCAAAAATCAGGGTACTATGAGTGTAGACACCAACATAGAGATGTCAATAGGGAGAAGTGCAGGGTAAATGGAGAAAATGACAAACACAATAATGGACAGGGATGGGGCAAAAGGTAAGACCATCAAGAAATAGAGGGTAATGAGTCACAACGCCTGTAGTCTGGGCAACAAGCCCCTGAACTGGTGGCCTTGATGGAAGAGGGATGCCTGGATATTGTAGCAGCATAGAAACATGGTACACAGAGAACCATGACTGGATGTTAACATACCAGTGTACACAACCTACAGGAGAGACAGGGAGGGCAGGGGGGAGTAGCTCTCATGTAAGGGAAGGGATAAAAGCAACTGAATGAAAGAATAAACAGGGAGGAGAGGAGGCACTGTGGGTCACCTTAGAGACTGGAAATGGCACCACAGTCTGCACAGGGGTTGTATACAGACCCCCCATGTCAGGGGGAGGGAATGGACAAGGATATGATAGAAGGCATACTTAGGATGGCAGAGAAAGGGGAGATGCTGTTGATGGGGGACCTTAATATGCCAGCTGTTAACTGGAGCAGCTTTGCTGCAGCCACATCCAAAAGCAGGGCCATTCTTGATGCCCTTCAGGTGGCAGGCATTAGACAGCTAGTTTTGGAACCTACTCATGAGGGAGCAATCTTAGACCTCGTACTCTTAAATGGGGACAGTGAGAGGATCTCAGATCTAGAAGTGGGTAGCCATTTGGGAACAAGTGACCACCAAACAGTGTGGTTCACGTTAAACTCAGCTACAGAGTCAAGCCATACAAAAGTGAGGGTTCTCGGACTTCAGGAGGGCTGACTTTGGCAAGATGGGAGAGTGCCTTAGAAAAACACTAGCAGACAGGCTAGAAGGAGGGGTGGAGCAACAATGGGGAATCATCAAAACTGCCATCACAGAGGCAACAAGCCTATGTGTGAAGCAAATAAATCAAAACGAAAGAAAAAGCCACTATGGTTCTCAAAAGAGGTGGCAGTGAAGGTTAGGGAGAAAAAGATAGCATTCAGGAAGTATAAGGAAACACAGAAGGAGCAGGACAGAGAACTGTACCAGTTAAGGCAGAAAGAAGCAGGGAGGAGTAGTCAGAATAGCAAAGGCACAAACTGAGGAAAAGATAGCCAACTCAGTTAAGAAGGGGGATAAAACCTTTATAGGTATATCAGGAGCGTAGAAAGACAAAGGAGGATAGTGAGGCTGAATAGAATGGATGGTGGGTGGGCAGAGGTGACAGTGAAAAAGCAGGGATATTGAATGAATACTTCTGTTCAGTATTCACAAAGAGGAAGTGGGGAGGTGCCTAATCCAATTAACAGAAGCACTCTGGAGAGGCTGGCTCATCCCAGTCCTTTTACAGAAGAAAGGGTTCTGAAAGAACCCTAAAACTGAAGGTGGACAAAGCAATGGGGCCTGATGGAATTCACCCCAGAATTCTAAAAGAATTAAGCAGAGAACTAGTGACACCACTGACTACCCTTATAACAAATCATGGGAGGATGGTGGCAATTGAGGACTGGAAGAAGGCTGATGTGATTCCCTTCACAAAAGTGGGAGCAAGACAGAGGCAGGAAACTACAGACCTGTCAGTGTGACCTCTGTGGTAGGGAAAGTGATGGAATCACTTCTGAAGGAAAGAATTGTTGAGTACCCAGAAGCCAGTGGGGCACAGGACCCAAGGCAGCATGGGTTCACAGCGGAAGGTCATGTCAGAAGAATCTACTGATTTCTTTGACTGGGCGACCAAAGTAGTAAACCAGGGAGGCTGTGGCATGGCCTACCTAGACTTCAGCAAGGCATTTGACACAGTCCCACACAAAAGATTAATAGTCAGATTAGCCAGCCTTTGGAGTGGGTCCCAGGATGGTAGCCTGGGTAAAACATTGGCTGAACAACAGGACACAGAAGATAGTTGTAAATGGAGTCCACTCTGAAGAGAGAGGGGTTACTAGTGGGGTACCGCAGGGTTCAGTACTGGGTCCAGTCCTTTTTAATGTCTTTATAAGTGACTGGAAGGAAAAGTATGCCTCTTTGCAGATGACACAAAGATCTGCAACAAGGTTGATACACAAGGAGCATGGAAAGGATGAGAAGGGACTTGGGAAGGTTAGAGGAATGGTCAGAGTATGGCAGCTTGGATTCAATGCAAAAGTGCGAAGTAATGCACCTGAGAAACAAAAACCCAGGGGAAGATTACACGGGGGGGGGGGGGTAGTAACAACAACAAAATGGAAAGGGACCTTGGGGTAATCAAATCAGATGACCTTAAGGTTGGCAAGCAATGTGAGAAGGCGGTAGGGAGGGCTGGGAGGATACTGGGATGTATAGGGAGAGGCATCACCAGTAGAAAACAGGAAGTTGTTATCCCTCTGTACAGACAGTTGGTGAGACCCCATCTGGAGTACTGCATCCAGTTCTGGAGACCCCATCTCCGCAAGGACATAGACAGGATGGAGGCAGTTCAGAGGAGGGCAACTAAATGGTGTAGGGTCTGCAAGAGAAGCCATATGAGGAGAGGCTAAAGGAGCTTAATGTGTATAATCTTTGAGGAAAGGAGGAGAGGGGGACATGATAGAAACGTTTAAGTACCCCAGTGGAATCAACAAAGTCCAAGAGGGTAGCATCTTTCAGAAAAGAGATGTGCAAGAACAAAGGTTTTCAATTTGAAGATAGAGAGGAATGACTCAGGGCAATGTGAGGAAGTATTTTTTCACAGAGATGGTGGTGGGCGCATGGAACCGCCTTCCTGAGGAGGTTGTGGGGTCTAAAACTGTGGGAGAATTCAAGAATGCATGGGACAGACATAAGGCAATTTTTGTGGGGGTAGGCTGTTGGTTAAATAGGATCTGCAGCTTATCCATTAGGTAGGGAAATGGGTAGACTAGGTGGGCCAAGTGGTCCTTATCTGCTGTCAAAAAAAAATAAAAAAAAATAAGACATGATGGGAGTGGTGCAGTGCAGTGGCTGTGGAGCAGCAGCCTTCCGTGAGATGTTCTGGAGGATGCGGTGTTGTCCCATCTGCAGGCATCTCTCTGGGCTGGGGGAGGAGGTTGTTCATCTCCAGGCTGAGTTGGCCAGGATTTGGGAGACCTCCTTTCCCACCCAGGGACCACCAGGGTCACCGCGCTGCCTCAGAGTTTGTCAAGAAAGAGGAACGGTTGGACCACAGTGGGCTCAAGGAGGGTGAGGCTGATGGAACAGAGGCGCACCCCTCAAGTTGTACCTATCCACAATCCATATGCCGTTCTGGCAGAGTGTTGTTCCTCTATAGAGGCACCCACTGTGGAGACCAAGGAGGATGCCGGGAACCTCCACAAAGGAGACCCACAAGAGGGTGGCATGGGACCCCGCAGGGGAAGGAAACAACTCCCGGTGGGGGACTCCATTGTTAGGGTAGAACTGGGGGAGGGAGGGGAGATGGAGGTAAGGTGCCAGCCTGGCGCCATGGGTTGGAGGGACAGGGAGTGAATTCTCAGGATCGTGGGAGCAGCTGCACGGGGAAGGGAGCTGGATGTCATTGAAAAAGACAAAGGCAGTAAGGACAGGGATGGGGCAAAAAGGGGTAAGGCCATCAAAAAATGGAGGGTAATGAGTCCAGTACCCGTAGTCTGGAGCAACAAGCTCCCTGAACTGGTTGCCTTGATGAGTAGAGGATGCCTGGATATCGTGGCAGTCACAGAAACATGGTACACAGAGAACCAGTGATCGATGTCACATACCAGGGTACACAATCTACAGGAGCGACAGGGAGGGTAGAAGAGGAGGAGTAGCAGCTCTCTATGCAAGGGAAAGTATCAAATCAGTGGAACTAAAGGGTAAACAGGGAGGAGAGGAGGCACTGTGGGTTACCCTGGAGACTGGAAATGGCACCACAATCTGCACAGGGGTTGTATACAGACCCCCCGTCTCGGGAAGGAAATGACAGAAGTCATCCATAGGATGGCAGAGAAAGGGGGGGATATTGCTGATGGAATACCTGAATATGCCAGATGTTAACTGGAGCACCTTTGCTGCAGCCACATCCAAGAACAGGGTCATTCTCGATGCCCTACAGGTGGCATGCTTCAGACAGCTAGTACTGGAACCCACTTGGGAGGGAGCAGTCTTAGACCTGGTACTCTCAAATGGGGACGGAGGGAGGATCTCAGATCTAGAAGTGGGTAGCCATCTGGGTAGTGACCACCACACAGTGTGGTTCACGATAAACTCAGCTGTAGAGTCAAGCCATTCAAAAGTGAAGGTACTAGACTTCAGGAAGGCTGATTTTGTCAAAATGGGAGAGTGCCTCAGAAAAGCACTAACAAACAGGCAAGAAGGAGGGGCGGAGCAACAATGGGGAAACATCAAAAAGTACACAATGGGGGGGAGACTCAGTGAGAGACTGATAACAACAAAAATGGAAAGGGACCTGGGGGTAGTTATATCAGATGACCTAAAGGTGGGCAAGCAAAGTGAGAAGGCAGTAAGGAGGGTTGGGGGATACTGGGATGCATAGGGAGAGGCATCACCAGTAGAAAACAGGAAGTTGTCATCCCTCCATACAAGCAGTTGGTGAGACCCCATCTGGAGTACTGCGTACAGTTCTGGAGACCCCACCTCTGCAGAGACATAGACAGGGTGGAGGTTGTCCAGAGGAGGGCAACCAAAATGGTGCAGGCTCTGCACCAGAAGACATACAAAGCGTGACTAAAAGAGCTTAATGTATCATACCGAGGAAAAGGGATGGAGAGGGGGACATGATAGAAACTTCCAAGTACCTCAAGGAATCAACAAAACCAAGAGGGTAGTAAATTTTCAGAAAAAGAGATGTAAGAAATGGGGCACAAATTTGAAGATAGAGGGGGGACACAGCTCAAGAGGTAATATGAGGAAGTATTTTTTCACGGAGAGGGTTGTGGATGCATGGAACAGCCTTCTTAAGGTCATGGGGTCAAAAACAGTGGGGGAATTCAAGAATACATGGGACAGACATAAGGCAGTTCTAGTGGGGGGGTAGGAGGAAGTAGGCTGTTGGTTAACTAGGATCTGCAGCTTATCCATTAGGTAGGGAAATGGGCAGACTAGGTAGGCCAAATGGTCCTTATCTGCCATCAAATTCTATGTTTCTATATTTCTAGCTGTTTGGCCACTGGTCCACATATCTGGTTTAAGATGTATGTATGAGAATGCTGAATACAGCAGGGCATGGATTACCATGCATGACATAGTCCCATAAAGTTCAGGGGTGGAAAAGTATGTTTGTGAGAAAATCTACAATTTGGGACAGGCACACGCCATCAACCTTCTAAACCCCACATTCTCCACAAAAACAGAATGGCAGTAGATCAGTTGCCATCATTTCAGTGGTTGTCGCATTCATTTCTCATTCAGTAGCATGACTGGATGTATATTTGGCAAGACGCTCAAAAGCATGCTTTGCAGTATAGGCTAAACCTTTCGGGGTGTTGGGCTACCAAACAGCTGGGCTCAGTGTGGCGGCATAGCTGGTCAGGACGTAGTGCCAGGGGATTCATGGGTGCTGCTCAAAAGACAACAGTGATTTTTTATTTTTTAATTAATCACTTAAAATTTATCAATGTTTGTACCAAACATACAGACATACAATTGCATTGCATACAGTAATATAAAGTGATCACCTGTTAAGTTTTTAGCCCCCCTAGCAGGCAGAATCATTCCACTGGTACAAGAGACCTGATATCAATTTCCATCAAGTTCAGCACTCTTGTTTGTGAATGGGAACCTACCATCCAGATCAGGCTCAGCGCCACCACCATCACCAGCAGTCTTGGGGGACAACAGCAACCTCCTCCTGGACCATTTGTTCTGAGCCAGAGATTTTGCCACTTCTATCAATGATCCTGTTGTAGTCGCCTCCCCAGCACCCACCAGCATGGATGCCACAGATACGGCAGAGAATAATTTGGCAACACTAATACTACCGCCACGCCCGCCAACTACTTACTCCTTTGCTATTGCTACTCGTCCCGGAGCCCAAGGATGAAGCCGATACAGAGGTAGTTTTTTGTTAGGTGCAACATTTTGCCCCACAGAACCTATGCCAGGGTTTTATTTAACTCCAAAAACTGATTAGCGTTTTGCTCATAACAGTGCTAAAACATTGTGAAAATGCATAGCACTTGCATCACTGTGTTCAACAAGCAAAACACTTCTAGAAAACCTGTATAAATACTTTCTGTACAGTTAACATTGTCCCAAGAAAAAAACTGCTAATCAGTTATTTAAAACCCTGCAATGCACTGCTTCGCTGCCTTGCCAGGACCTCTCCCTTTACTTGAGCTTCTCATTCCAGTCATTTTTTATATTTAGATATTTAATATTTGCAAGAAAAAAAAAAACACTGTAGTAAAACTAAACACCAGCAGCAGCAGACAATACCTCACCAAAGTGATTAGCAGTGTGACCTGAATCTGAACAGAACAGTTTACTTAGCTAACCATTACAATTACCCTAAAACTGACTAATAATTCACTTCCCTCCTGTAAGTAGCTGGTTTACAGATTACTTAAATAACAGGATACAACAGGTTAAATTGGGACCAGTGTTGGCAATCCTCTAGGGTTGTCTCATGTGAGGTGCTGCAGGGGTCCATACTAGAACCACTGTTATTCTCACTCTTCATAAATGATACTCCGACAGTCTGCAGTAAAGCTAGTATGCTACTTTATGCAGATGATGCAGTACTCTTTACCCAGGCAAAGGAGATTGCAGTTACTAATAATAATTTAAATACTGAATTCAACTCTCTGCATAGGTGGTTTGAGACAAATAGGTTGCTCATAAATGTAACAAAAGCACAAGCGATATTACGGGGCTCAGCTTCAAAAACTAAAACAAATGCAAATAATTTTCTAGTATCAACTTACAAGGGTGAACTCCTCGAGACTAGTAATGTTTTTAAATACCTTGGTGTTTTTATTGTCTCAAATCTGACATTTTGCCCTCATATTAAAAACCTAATATGTAAAATGCATCAAAAATTAGGTCAGCTCTACCGGCTAAACAAATCCTTGACAGATGATACCAGACTAAGGATTGCAAGACCCTGTTTGCTTTCCATATTAGATTATGGCTCCTTGATTGTTGATGCGGCACCTAAAGTCAGTCTCGCTGCTAATAAAGTACTGTATCATTATTGGTTTGTCAAAGTGGCAATAGGGTGCATCACTGTTCAATTTTAGAAGGCTTGGGATGGCCTCCATTCGAAATGAAAGCAAAGCTGGCTTTGGCAAATTTCAGCTTCAAATTGTTGAACAAGCAGCAACCTGCTAGCTTAGCATGTTTGCTACAACTAGTCCTCCCCGAATTTCAATTCAAGATCAGTCCAAAATATTTGCTTATCGGTTCCTCGTATGTCAGCAGGCATGGGCCAAAAATAATTTAGTTATCGGGCTCTTTCTAGGTGGAACACTACTCCGGTGCCAATCAGATCACTAACTTAGTTTTGCTTCATTTTCTAAAGAACTGAAGAATCATTTCTTAACATTGAATAAGTCCATGTGTTCTGTCTGAATTCCGTTATTTTACCGTGACGTCTTTTATCTATGTGTTGACATTTTTTGGTTATATTGCACTATGTTTCTGCCTGAATTCAGTTTTATTCTATAATTATGTCTTACTAATGTGTTGTAGTTTTTGTTCACATTGTATCTTGCCTATATGTGTACTGTACTATTGTATATTGTACTATTGTAAACTGTACTTTCATACGCTCGTGCCTGTAAAAGGTGCCTTTGGTGCCATGCATCTTACCTAGTCAACAAAATAAAAACAAACTACTTTCAACTAAATAAATCTGCAGAACTACGAGCAAACAGTGGTAATTTAGCTGCACAAGGCACTCTAGATATTTTTTTGTGAGGTATTTGGTTCAAAATACTCCACTTTCGGGGTAGTTTTAAAGGTTTTTGCTCAGGCAAGCAGAGATAGACTTCTCTCCAGGTCTGTCTTCACAAGACTTCAGTGAACACATGGCATACAGTTCCTTGCATAACCCTTTAACCTCAGAACCTGTGGTACATTGCAGACTTCGCCTGTGGGCCCAACTTTGCCTAATCCCCCCGGTGAAGTTACCAGTTTTGACATTTACAAAGTTAGCCCTGTACTGTGAATTGGAACTTCACAGGGTGGGTTAACTTTGCTAATTGCATTGAAATTGCAGATTAATCCAGGAAACAAAGTTAGCCAACTTTGCACACCTATACTGACACTGCAGCAGCCCAGATGACTAGATTATTGTTTCATTGTGTATTCTAATGCTTGTGTTCACGGGTAGCTGCTTATTTAATAAGCTTCATGTTTTGCTGCTTTAGGATTCTGCGTCCTGATGACGCCAACATTGCGGGCAATGTCCATGGCGGAACCATCCTGAAAATGATTGAAGAGGCTGGAGTCATCATCAGCACCCGGCACTGCAACAGCCAGAGAGGGGTAGGTGTCTGTGCCCTCTATGGGTCATGTAAGCAGTAAGATACAGCAGGGTGTTGGTAGTTGTGTGATAAATGCACACTCAGGAGCATTCTAAGGCACACGGCGTTTTTGCTGAGTGCCTTCAGCACCTGAAAGTGCACATGTCAGACCACATTTGGATTTCAGAACTCAAGGCTGGGCCCCCATACCAGGACAAATATTGAGGCCATGGAAAGAGGGCAAAGAAGGACAACTAAAGGGGTTTGGCATGTAGGGCATACGCAGACATGTTGAGTACTGTAAACCTTATGCCACTGGAGAGCAGGAGAAGGAACTTGTTGCTGTTGCTTGACATTATGAGTGGCAGTGACCTATTATCTAAACTTAATATAGGACTTGGAGATGATAGTATAAATAAACGGGGGTACAGTAAACTGATTCGATAGTTTCAGGAACAAAGATTTTAGTTTATTCTTTTGATAACTGGGTCAGGCCCACTAGGCACAAGTGCCTGTTTTCAGGGGTGACCCGGGACCACTGGGGTGGTTAAGTGACTTGCTCAGAGTTACACAGTATGCAGGTGGAGTTTCTGGGAATCAAACCCAGGTCTGCTGGGTGTACCAAGCTCATTCACAGCTCACTACTCTAACCTCTAGACTGTACTGCTAAGGAAGGCAAGGAAGTAGTTTTACAGATAGAGAATCGTAAGCATCTCAACTAGATTATAGCCTTCCACAGTAAGTAGTAACAACAATGGTACGTTTAAACAGAGGGTAGAAAAATTGCATGCAGCAGGGAATTTTGATTATTACCACTGAAGTAGTGTGCCCCAGTGCCGCCTCTGCTACCAGCACTCTATACAGAGGCAACACCTCCTCACTCTTTCTGCTGGTGATACGTCCCCCTATGCACCCCAGCATCCCAGTAGCTCCCCCGACTGCCCTGTCGCACTGCCTAGCCATGTGTAGGACATTCAGTATGGTTACCCCAGGTCTTTTTTCTGAATGATGATCGTCAGTACCAGTCCACCCATTTTGTACTACACCTCTGGGTTTCTGTGCCCTAAGTGCATTATTTTACACTTTTTCACATTTGAACCCAGCTGCCATACCCTTGATCACTCCTTTAGTTTTCTGAGGTCTCTATTCATCCTCTCCACCCACCCACCGGATCCGGAACCTCTACCCTATTGCAGATTTTGATGTCATCCACAGAGAGGCAGACCTTCCCTTCTAGCTTCTTTGCAGTGTCACTTACAAAGACATTAAAGAGGTCTGAGTCCAACACTGATCCATGAGGCACTCCACTGATCACTCTCCCTTCCTCAGAGTGAACTCCATTAACCACCACCCTCTATCACCTATCCCTTAACCAATTTCTTATCCAGTTTGCCACCTTTGGACCAACTCCTAAGCTACCCAGCTTGCTTATTAGTCTCCTTTGTGGAACAGTGTTGAAAGCCTTACTGAAATCTAGGTAGGCCATATCTACTGCTCCACCCTAATCTAAATCCTTTGTCACCTGTCAAAGAAATCCATCAGATTCTCTTGACATGCCCTCCCCTTGTCAAACCATGCTGCCTCAGGTCTTGTAACATGCTGGATTCAAGATATTCTGCAACTCTTTCCTTCAGCAGTGGTTCCATTAATTTTCCCACCACCGATATCGGGTCTACAATTGCAGACCTCCTCTCTGCCACCACGTTTGTGTAGTGGGACTACAGCTACCCTCCTCCAGTCCTCTGGAGACACTCCTGTTTCCAGTGAGCTGTTGAATAGGACTGTCAGAGGTGTGGCCAGTATTTCTCTCAGCACCCTCAATACCCTTGGATGCACCCCATCTGGCCCCAATTGCTTTGTCCACCTACAGATTAGGGAGTCCGTTCAGGAGTCTGTCCTCCAAAAAAGGGCTAGTGTCCACCTCCCTCCTTCCAAAGCTTCTGTTACTTTGTGGCCCCTCCCCTTCTCCTTCCTCTTTGAACACCGAACAAAAGTATTTGTTAAGGATGTCTGCCTTTTCTTGGCGCCCCTCTGCACAGCCCCCCTTACCTTTTTAACCTTACAGTATCACATCTGGTCCTCCCCCTCTTCACTTACATACCTAAAAACATACCTCTCAACCTCCTGCCTCATAAATCAGGGACAAGGCTTAAAAAAATCAGGGACAAAGGACCAAAATCAGGGACACATCTTAAAACTTGGTGATATCCACTCAGAAAGCTAGTAGAATATGGGACTTAGTGCAAAATGCATTTTCTAAGGAAGAACAACTCTTTAGCTTTAATGTTTGATATTATTTTATGCTTCTAACCTCCACTGTTTGGCCACAGAAACACAATTTTTAGGAGGGACAGAGTAAAATTCTGAGGCAAAATCGGGGACGTCCCTGAAAATCAGGGACAGTTGAGAGGTATGCCTAAAAATTGTCTTGTCAACTTTCATCAGTACCTCCTGGGCTTTTCTCTCTTCAGTTTGTGATTTCGTGTTTGTTTACAGCTTTCCCTGCTTCCCTCTGTTTTCCCTGATAGTCCTTCCTGGTGAAAGCCCAGCAACATAGATAATGTGGATAAAACAAAAGCCAACAGGTCCTGTCCCTCTGATTTCTCCTGGACCCCCAGCAGTTGGATGCTGGCTGAATGAGCATCAGGGTGCTCCAGGCAAAGATGTAACAGTCTGTTCTCCTGGACTAGGCCTGCCATAGCAGTAACAGCCTTCTCCGCCTTTGCTCTCGACTGCTGAGATTCTGTAGTCACTTGATATAGTTTTGTTTTCACTGTGTTGACCCTTGATGTTAAGTTATCTTCCTTTTTGTCTAGTTCCTTAACAAATGTATCCAGTTCTTCAATCACTTTCAAAACCGCTACATTCGAGGGTTCAGCATGGGCGCCTTGTGTTTGTTCCTGTTGCTGTGCACGCTTGAGTCCCTCCATTGTCAGAAATCACAAATCTGCCATAAGGTTTAGTAAATGGTTCCCTGGGGAAAATTGAGGTGGGGGAAACAAATCCAGAACTTATTTTTCCTGAAATAACAGGTGGAACATCTAAAAATATTTAGTTGTAGCAGACTGGAGCACTGGAGAAAGAAATGTGACTTTGTCGGCTGCTAGCCACGTCCCCCCCCCCAAGAAAGTAAAGCTATCACTAATACTTCATTTTTAAATTTCTGTATGTGTGTAAGAAAGAACTTGTAAATGGAAAAAACATTTATTTATTTATTTATTTGTTTGTTTGTTGCTGGGTGGGTTAACTGGTGCCAAGGACCATTTTCAGGCATGACCCGGGCCATAAAGATGGGGCAAAAAAAGTACATAAATGACAATATACAATAGATATGAAACTCACACATACCCCCCCATAATGCAAAGCATCATGGGCCCTATATGCAAATCACCACAAAATATTATGCTGATTCTGCTTTAAGCAGAAATGCATGGTGCCAAAAGGCATCTCACACGGTCTGCAGAGGGTGCCAACAGAAGACACAGACACGTGTTTCATCCTACCAGGACTTATCAGTGTGCCTCGTCTGTATGACACCCCAGTGGAATGAACCAGCTACACTGAGTTGGTCTATCTGGGTTGGGTTGTGGTGAGCCCAATAAAAAAAAAACAAGCTAAATATACAATAGATTTTTACAATACAATAATGGTACAAACATTGGATTCAGTACAAGTGAAATTAACATTTAGTCAATTTTTCCTAATTTCAAGGGAGTTTTATCTTTCTTTAAACTTTGTGTTTATTCATTTTATGGCCTAGGTGACTTCTCAAGTAATAGTAAAGGTGGCAGCCATGTTTGTAATGGCAGTGATAAAATGCATTGATGTGTAAGTGTGCTGTGTCCTGACAGCCATCTCCTTTTTTGTTTTTTGTGATTTCTGTTTATGCCCTCCCCCAACCCTTTATCTCCGCCCAAAAGGCACTGTGCTAGATGTCCCAACGAAACTTAGGTACCATCCTCCACATAGGCTCGGCTTGCCCCCTCCCCCCTGCAGGAATGGGGTGGAGTGGGGTATACCCGCAAATTCTTCTTGCCTCATCAGAAAGCATCCTTCTGCTTGGAGGTGCAGAGAGGTAGGGCCCGGTATTTCCAGTTTTCTCCCTGTCCCACACAAGGAGCTACATGTGCGAGGACTGCAAGGATGGAATGTATGCAGAGTGTAGCGCTGTCTGCAGTCAGGGGAGCTCCTCCTATCTGCCACTTTTACCAAGCAGAACTGACCCTTGCATTCAGGTGGCAGTGTGGTTGTGGCAGACAGACACCTCCCTCCTTGGAGAAGGAGAGTGTACTTTGGAATCCTCAGTCCTTCTCTCCTGGGTCGGCTTCTGATGACTTGGACTCATTCCTGAACATAGACTGTGGAGTTCTAGCAGTAGCGTTACTGCTGCACTGACGGGCCAGCAGCTGTTTTTGTTTTTTCATAATTGTGGGTAGTGATATCACCATGTATGGCTGCTGACCAATCAGGATATTCCCTATCCATGTGATAAACAGTGGTCCTTGCTGATGGGTTCATGCAGAATGCATTTAGGCAGCTTTCCAGAATAAATATTGACAGGTCTAAATAGTTCACCATTTGTGATGCTGCTTAGGTAAAGTCCTTTTCCGGTGAATGCCATCAATTTGAACATGGAAAAACCCTGCCTCCCTTTTAGGTGCCACCAGTACGATGAAAGCAGTGTTCAATCAGGTCAGAGGCATTTACATCTGAGTAAAAGAAAATTTACCCTAAATTTTTTTTTTTGTCTTATTTCTTTTATCCCCTCATGCCTTGCGACCCACCACTCCTCCAGGCTACCTAGGTCCCATCCGCTTCGCCTGTCCCTTCCTGAGCCCTCCAGCCTCATATCACAGCCGCCCCTAGGGTAACCCGGATGTAACCTTTCACCGGGTGTGCGTCCCTCCTCCGAGGGGGAAGGCACCGGGGCAGCCAGCACATACTTGGCCCCAGGGTGCTGCTGAGGTGAAGGGTCTCCTTCAGGGCATCGGCGACAGTGGAGGACCAGCAGCCGTCATCTGGTCGGTCGCGAAGTGGATTTCCGCTTTTCTGTGTTGTTTCCCCATGCGTCATCTTCTGCAGTGCTCTGGTCTCCGCCGGAGGCTTGTTGCAGGCGATGCCTATCCACACTCCACCCAGGAGAGAGAGCAGTCCCTACGGACGCTCAACTTTCCTGGGGCGGTAGTGGGTAGGCATCGCTCAGGTCCTCTCCTCGAACCCGGGTTGCCGGCTGTAGTGCGAGGTGTGGCATCCGGCGAATCAACCCTCAGCACCACCGGGCCGACCTGAATTATTTTCAATGTTTTAATTTCTCTTTTCTCCCTCCTTACCTGGTGCATCATGCTCTCTTTCATCTCTTCTATGAGCCCTGGATCACCTGCCTACTGTACTATCTCAGTTGGCCCCTATAGGAGTTGTTCGAAATTGGTCGACCCTGATACAATAGGATTTCTTAGAAATTTAAGAATTTCTGAATTTGTATTCCAATTCTGAAAAGGACCTTGGAATAAAAACCGGATTTGAAATTCAACTTCTTAAATCCTAATTTCCTGTGTGAAACATGTTTTAGCCTTCAATTTTGGAATTTGTGTTTTCAGACTGCAATTCTGAAAATCCTAATTCTAAAAATGCATTTATTTATTTCTGGGAATTACAACACCTTTAAGCCAGAGATTCTTTTACAAAGGCTCCACGTCATGAATGAGGGAAAACAAATGGACAGTTACATGGTACAGTAGACAGAATGGTTAACAATAAACATAACACAATAGGAGCTGTAAAAGTGCCAACAGCGATTGCAAAAGGTTACAGGCAGTAATATTTAGTAACCGCAGTCAGAGAGATTACATTGTCTAAGTACAGAGTTAGGATAACATTAGATAGAAAATATGAGTACTGTGGGATCTAGACAGTAGTAGTAAATATAAGCAGTCATTGGAAGACATTGTCCTAGACAGACAGGGTTAAGAGAGCCCTATTGTCATGTGGTAAGTGGCGACTGAGAAGGGGTGGACTGAGAGTAGCCCCCAGGAGGTTTGGGGGGGCAGGTTTAAGCTGACTCGAGTGAGGTAGAATGGTAAGGAGAAGATGGGGGTAGGCGATTAGGGGGTTGGAATCCAGTGAATCCGATTCCATGACTTGGAATCTGAGCAGCCTTACTACCAATCTGGACTCACCCCTACCGGTGTTGTTGGCCAGCAAGGGAATGACTATTGAGAAACCTGTGCTTGTACAAATATAACAAAACTTAATCTGTCACTTGCTCCTAACCTCTGGATCTGAAGTAACTATTCTAAGGTTCCACAAGCTAATAGCCACCTGCAATCCTGGCTACAGCTGGAGGCTCGGAGTCTCAAAAAACGTAATTTTAAGAAACTGAAAAACAGATTTTAGCACCATTATAGAAGAATGGTGGTCTCATATGAGTATAAGTGCAGCAAATGTGAGAGTTAAGTACAACATATCTGAGAATCTGAAATTTGTAGGAAAATATGGCAGCCCTTTTTAAATTACATTGCTGAAGACCAATGATGCTATTGTTAAATTCATAGTGCTCTTTTTAACATAATTTCTAACATGTTGTTTGACCTTGAGTAATCATTTGCTTACTTTATTACCGTTTTGATTCATTTTAGAAGTATAGGTGCCTTATTTATGAATTTGTACCCATCAACATCCTACAATAAACATAGTTATTGCACTCAAAGTTATGTTTTTTGTATATTGTTCTCATTTATTGAAGTGTTGGTTACATGATTGTTGTTATTGTTTTGTAATTGCATTATTTCACTTTTTTAAATAATAATTGAAAAAGAAGCCTGTGCTATCTTGAGAGTGCCATAGGTGGATGCCTCGTTGATGTCATCCGAGGCCCTGTCCACACTACAGAACTGTTTTTATGCTTGCTGGCAGACAAAGCATTTTAGTATGGTACAGGGCTTTGAGTGGTGTGTCACAGTGATCCAATGCAGGAGACTCTACGAGGGGCTTGACCAGTAATCATCCAGCCTGATAATGACACTGCTCAGGCATGAAGTGCTAGGCTGCTTCTGTCCTGAATTCAAGCACTGCAGGCTTTTTAGAATCAGGATTTTAAAGAACATAAACTCTTTACAAAGTACCCTCTGCACGTTATTTATATCAACAGCCAGCAAACATGCTTGGCACTTTATGATTGCTAAAGCACTATAAGCACTCTCTTAAGCAGTTTTTCTTATTCATATGCATATCAAACATTTTATTCAGTATGGCAGGCACTTTAGCACCCATATGGACAGAAAAGAAAAAAAATATAAGAGAAAGAATAGTGAGAGGGGAGACTAGACTACCTAGGTGTGTGGCCAATGTACTGAGGCATAAAATTGGAAATAAATAGGATAGGAAAAATGGCACTGCTGCAACAGAGTACTAAGACACAAAAGGAGAGAGGTTAGAAAAATATGTCCCTGGGTGCTCCACTTATTCCTAACGTGGAGCATAACTCTACCACAGCTCTCAGTTTTATGATGTTCTCACACCAGAGCTAGACTGGTGGGAATAGAAGCAACATACCTTTCTGAAGTCACCCAGGTACACCAGACTACAGCAGCACTGCTGCAGAGGAACCTCTACACTGAGAGCCCAGCCCCCACTCCAAGCAAAGGATGGTGAAAACTGTATTTTTTTATTCTTTTAAATTCGCTTCAGTTTGTCTGTTGTTGCCCACCATAACTGCCCCCCTTCCCCACCGGTCCAACCTTTAGTCTTCCGGCACGGCCCGGGATCTGCACCTTCGCCTGGTACAACATTAAATACCAGCGGCAAGCATCCGGCATTGACAAATGCTTGTTGGAAACTGTTTGCAAAGCCAGTTTAAACCATTTTAGTGTAGCCACACAATATAGTTTCTGTTCTTTATAACAGTTTAGTGTGTCCACACTGCTGGTGTTAAACCTGTTCTCTTGTAACCATTTCATATTATTTCCAACACACAGAACTGTGCTTGCTTGTCCACACTGCAGCTAGAACTGTTTTAGTTAAACCATTACAGTTTAAATCATTTTTACTCCCGTCCAGACATGGAGATCAGATCATTTTAGGACTGTGGAGCATTTACTGCTAGCTTTCTCAACCTGGTAATATTTTCATCTACATTGTAGTAACACCATCCACAGACCTTTCTCGCTACCCCCCCCCAAAAAAAAAAATCAAGTCTCATACCCACTGAACAGCAGCCTTCTGCTGCTAGTTACTGGGGAAACAGACCACACAGCAGAGTTAGCCCTGACCCTGTACCGCAGACTCAGGCAACTGGAGGATAAGAACGTTGAGCTGTAAGACACCTTAGAAGGTCAAATATTAGAATCCAAGGTTTACTGAAGGGGGAGTAAGGGACTGATATCTTGACTTACACTGGTAACCTGCTGCATAAGAGCTTACTTTGAAAGGACTCTTGTAGTATGTATTCACAAATAGGACTAAGCCGCCAGGCATCAGGACCCCACGGAAAAATCTCTAGCTAGCTTGATGTGCAAAATCCTGTATTTGATTTTCCACAAGGAACGTGTGGCCTTGCGCACCAGCCCTAAGTTTCTTCCTAAGGGGGTGGCTGAATCTACGCTTGGAGCTCGGAAATGCATCAAGCTGAAGTGATGGCCACCAGGAAGAGAGTCTTCCAAGAAAGGAACTTTTAAGTCTGCATCCGCTGTCGGTTCGAAGGGAGGCAGTGTGAGCTTTTCCAGGATGAAATTCAGGTCCCATGGTGGGGGGGGGGGGCAGGATTGCAGATGGGGAGGTCTCAGGTGGAGAACCTCTTTAAGAAAAGTCTTCAAGACTTCCAGTTGAGCAAAGGTCCTGTCTCCAAGGGGGGATGTGGTACCCTGAAATAGCTGCCATATGAACTTTTAAAGAGGAATGGCTTCGACCCAGGTTGAAGAGGTGATGCATGTAATCCAGGGCTTTATTAGCTGGGGACGAGAAGGGCTCCAAATCTTTAGAGCTCACCCAGATGGAAAACCGTTACCAATTCATAGCATAGGAGGATCTGGTGGAAGGCATTCTCGCCTCCACCAAAATGTCCACTACTAAAGGAGAGACTCTGAAGTGGGCCTTGGCTACGTCTGAAGGAGCCACACATGAAGATGAAGGAATTTGAGGCCTGGGTGAACTAGGGTCCCCCTGATCCTGGGTCAACAAGTGCTGCGACAGAGGAAGAGGAGGCTCCTTGGAAAACTATTGCAGAAGAGAGAACCAAACTTGCCTGGACCAGAAGGGAGCAATGAGGATCATTCAAGCCCCTTCTGTTCTGAGTTTGTTCAAGACCCTCGGAATCAAGGGAATAGGAGGGAAGGAATAAACGAATCTGTCCCTCCAGCAGAGAGACAGAGCGTCCCACCAGAAAACGTCTTACCCTGGAGCGAGCGAGCAAAAGGTGGGAAGTGTTGCATTTTGGGGGGTGGTGAAAAGATCTATCTGAGGTGTCCCACGCTGCTGAAAAATGTCAGAGGCAGAGGGAGAGGCAGGGAGTCAGGAGGTGTGGGGCAGCGCAGCAGCCGAGGCTCCCGAAGATTTTTTGCTGGGGGGAGTCTTGGTTGCTGGAGGGACCCGATGTTTGTTGGCATGCTTTCCTTGATTGTGTTTTTGTTTTTGTCGGTTGTGGCAAAGAAAAGGACGTTGCTGCCCCTGAGGGGGCCTGTACAAAGTCTGGACTGACTTGAGTGCAGTGCCCTTCTCCTGCAGTTCAGTTATGATGTCCTTGACACCACCCCCGAACAGCACCGAACCCTGAAGGGAGCATCCTGGATAGCGGACTGTACTTCAGGGACTAATCCTGATACACGGAGCCAGGCATGATGCCGTAAGCCTACGGCAAAAGCCGAGCTCCTGCCAGCTGTGTCCACCGCATCATAGGTGGCACGAAGCATGTGCCTACAGGCCAAATGAGTAGAATGGACGAGGTCTCCCAGTTCCTACTTAGTTTGGGAATCAGGAAGGGAGTCCAGTTTGGACTCCACCTGGCTGAGAATGGACTTGTGGAAATCCCCCATGTGGCCGACATAGTTGAGGGCCCTGTTGCCTACAGTCGAAGAAGAGTAAATCTTCTTCCCATATTGATCTAGAAGTCATGATTCTTTGTCAGGCAGGGATGAGCTTAGGTGTTTTGGGTTGGCGGAGCGGCCTTGGGTGGCACTGATCACGACCGAGTCTGCCTTGGGGTGAAGACTGAGAAAGTTTTTACCCTCCGGAGCCTGATACAGCATATCTGCCTTCCTCGGATGGGGGGCTAGAGCAGATGTTTTTTTCCAGATAGTGGAAACAAGATCGGCGTGAGGCTCTATCCAGAGTGGAATCAGTGTAGGAGCGGTCTCGGGCAGATCCAGATGAGCAGTGAGCTTCTTATGCTGTGGGTCTGGCTCCACTGACTGCCACTGACATGTCTCCTGGATTTTTCTCAAGAGCTCCAGAAAGGAAGGATCCTCCGGAGGGCGACTTCGGAGGGTCCCTCAGCCTTGGGCATTCTGAAGTATGAGGCGTGTCTTCATGATCAGAGTGATCTGACTCGGTATCTAAATCGGATGGTTCTGAGGAAGATGAAGAAGACTCCTCCCTGGGAGGGGGAGGAACGACCCCTCTGAGGAGTCCCCGTGGGAGTGTATCCTCCCCAACCCAGGAGGCAGAAGGATCTCTTCTGGTGTTGGGTAAAGGGGAAGGGGTCTCCTGTCTCCAACGTAGGGGGTCCAGTGTAGGGACTGATGTTGGACTGCTCTTCTTTCTTGGGGTGGGATCCAAGGACAGCCCGGCACCACAGTGGCCCCCGGTGGATACCGGAGGCACTGCAACACTTAGGTCTAGCATGCAGGGGAAGATGTTGGACGGCTGCCTTCCTGACGTGGGTGGGAGCATCCACGTCACGGGCTGGGCGGCATTGCACAACCCACGTCTGGGGACCAAGCAAGAAATACCCTGGCATGCCGAGGAGGTGATGAGGGCCTCAGGGACCTCCCTCACATCCCCAACACCGGACAAGCCACACTGAGGATCCATGGCAGATTTCCTTAGAGGGATGGACCCTCTAATCTCAGATAGATGCCGCCAAGGTAGTAGTGATGGGCCCAGCCCCAGGGGGGGGGGTGCTCCAGGGTGCTGGGAAGTTCCTCGAAGGAAGGGAGAACCGGAGTGATGTGTCATGGTGGGGAGTAGCAGGGGTTAGAGTCACGTAGGCACCTCCAAGAGATGCCTTGGTGTGCAGGAGCAAAAACAAAGTCTGAAAAAAAAAAAAAAGAAAGAAGTAGTGAATTCAGTCTAGGTCAGGGTAGCCCCAGGAGTAGCAAGTGATCAAAATGAGACCGGATGGGAGGAAGCAATAGTAGCTGGCAAATTCCTCCTTAGAGTGGGCATGTTTACAGTACTTGTACTGTTACTTTACAGTTACGTGGTTAGGATTTGCAGACTGTTCAAGAGGATCTGAAGCAGAGTGACTAGCAGACTGCAGACACCGGGCTGACTCCGGGCAGACTCCACTGGTTGATGCCCTTTGCACACAGTCCTTAGCATGAAAGGACCACAGCGCGAAAGGATCGCTTGAGGAATCACAGTAATAAATTAGAGATGCAGGATCTTCTGCTGTGGGTCACCCTTGAAAATGGACACTTGTTTCCCAAGAGCCTATCTGGTTAACAAATAAATGAATAAAATAAACAATAATTGCTTCACAAAGTAACAAACCATTCTACCAGCAGAGGGTGGGTGGGTATTTGCTAAAGTGCTAGGCCAGGAGCATGCCAATTGGTAATGCCTCTGACTAGAGTCCAGAGGAGGAAGTTTAGAATGCTAGTATGAGAGAAGGGTGCCAGTTGTTCCTTTGCAGTGCCTTGCCTGTAGTAGCTTACCAGGATGCCTGAGGTGGCAGTGGCCCCACACTGCAGTGTATCCAGTTTTTTGAGACCGACTCATTTCAATGCCCATCACCTGCTAGCCTCCTGGGACAGGCCATGACAACGGTGGAGATTCCAGGGCTGTGGGACCTGAGGGTATTTAAGGAAGACACCTGAGGGGTGTAAGAACCCCAAGAGATTTCCCTTCAGGGAGAGCCACTGGCAGCCTTGCGGCGCAGGCAAGGTCTCACCGAAGATGGCATGTTCTCCTTTTAGGGGACATTTGTGGTTCTGTGCCCAAGAGATGTTGCCAAGCAAGCTGCTGATGGAGTGAGACCTATTGAGAGAGCCTGAGCTGCAGACTAAGGTAGGAAAAGTGTACAGTTTTTTTTCTTTGTTTATTCTTTGGTAACTGAGTAAGAGCAATAAGGACCAAGTCCAGTTTTCAAGGGCAGTCCGGGAGCACCGGGTTGGTTAAGTGACTTGCTCTGGGTCACACAGTATGCAAGCAGAGGCTGTACAAATCCAACCCAGGTCTGCTGGATGTACCAAGTTCATTCACAGCTCACTGCTGCTCTGACCTCTAGGCTATACTGCCACGGGTCCTGAGCTGGGATGGTTACAGAGACACTGCATCTGACAGAGGGGTTAATGCAGTTGCCAACTGCTTCCAGAGGGCAATCTGGAGTACATGCTGCTCTGTTGTACCCAGCACACCTGCCAGTGAGTGATAATAAATTAATGTGAAGCACCCATCGCAGGGATGGCCTTAGAGCTGCAGCAGTGGAAGACTGGCCTGGACAGGACTACGGTCCTCACAGAACCAAGGTACTCCCCGGACACCATCTGTGAGGGAAGTCTTGAGAGTAATGTCCCTACAGCGATGATGCCTCCTGCACCTGTCCTCTGACAAGACACTACAATATCACTGAATATATAACAAAGGTGTGAAACCCAAAGCATGTAGCAAGGTGGGATATGCTGGTAAAACAGTACAGAGTAGAACAAGCTCTGATGAGAGGTATGACCTCACCCACTGGTGTTGAAAAGAGGAGTAGGAGTGGTCATGTAGCTCCTGACCTATGATGGACCCTAAGGTCTTGACTCATGTCCAGGGTAATGATAAAAACGTGTCTAACACAGGATCTAATGTACGTAGGTGCATGGTGGGCCTGGTTCCACCTCGATGGACGACTGACACCCAGATACCACCATATGGTGGGGCAGTGTCCATGAGGAGGAGTGAGCGAAGGCACCACCCTGGTCTTCTAGTAAAGAAACTGGGTACGGGGGGGGGACAGGTAGAGACTTGGTAATGTGAGACAGGTGGGATACTCGTAATCAGGACAGCTTTCAGGGAGTGGGTTCCTGTATATATAAACTATAAATCAGTTCAGCGAACAGTGACTACTGCTTAAAATACCCTTGTAGTGTGATCATTTCTGTCAGAGCAGAGGTCTGAGTTGAACTCACTTTACGGTCGTGGAAGTGTGTACAAATGGAGCGACGGAGGTGTGGAGAACACTCTAGTGAGCTTACCACCTTACTCTTAGACACAGAAGGCCTCCCTGGGCTTTGCTCAGCCCCTGCTGACACCAGCAGAGGGTTAATATATGGTGGCAGCCTCAGATCCAGAGACACTACAGCAGCCGCTGAATGGGTTACATGTTATGTACGCCAGCGAGGGGTTGAAACAGTCTTGCACATAGAGATCAAGTGTGAGAGTGTAAAAATCTTGTGTGGTAGCATGCTTCAAGCACCCTCCCTCTCACACACTGAGATTGTAGTTTGTGAACTGTAGGTGGTGGTATTCATAGATGCACAGATACATAGACAGTGTCGGCAGATAAGGGCCTATGGCCCACCCAGTCTGCCCATTTGAGCTTGTAAGTTCAGTTTATGTATTCCTAGAAGTCTGTTGTCCCTTAACCCTGACCTCCAGAATTCCTTTATGTCTATCCCATGCATTCTTAAATCCCGTGATTGTTTCAGCCCCCACCACTTCCTCTGGCAGGGTGTTCCACTTGTCCACCACCCGTTCTGTGAAGAAATTCTTCCTCATGTTTCCTCTGAATCGTCCTCCCTCCAACTTCATCCCATGCCCTCTAGTCCTGGAACATGTTTTTCGCTTAAAAATAGTGTATTCCTGCACCCTGTTCCTCCCTGTAAGATACTTGTATGTCTCTATCATATCCCCTCTCTCCTCCTCTCCTCCAGGGAGTAAGCCAGGGAAGAAGCCAGAAGGTGAAGGAAGGAAACATATTCAATTCAGTGCTTCAGAGTAACTGGTAACTGGTATTTTCTTTTAAACTTAGATTGTAGGCTTGTAGTGACACTATACTTTCTTTCTGTGTTGCCTTTACTTTATAATTGTTTTGGGCTGTTGAAAATTTAAAAATAGTGGTGGTGTAATTCTGTGCTGTCTTTAATTGCTGCAATTTTCTTCCCCCACCCTTCCCCAACTCTTAATTATATGCCCTGATAAATCTGATTGACAGGAGCTAAACACAAGGTATAGTAAGAGGTGTGAAGTAGGAGGGGCATAAGGGAAGAAGACCACCCTCAACACGACAAGTGTTTTGACTCATTTATTTATTTATTGGTTTCTTTTTATAAAAATATATATCTGAGGATCAGTTACAGGATTTTTAGTACTGTAAATAAATAAAAAGAGAACTAGAGAACTTCAGTAACAGATAAGTAGTGGAATTGCATTATAATGTAGGGAGTGGTGCAATGCAGTGGCTGTGGGGCAGCCATATTCAGGCAGACCTTCTGGACACTGAGGTGCTGTCCTATCTGCATGCATCTCTCGGGACTCGGGATGAGGTAGCCAGACTCAGAGCGAAGTAAACTGGGTCAGGAGTACCATCACCCCTGTCCAGGAACCACCCAGTCAATGCAGCTGCCTCAAAGGATGCCGAGACGAGGAGCACTTGGATGACAGTGGGCTCAGGAGGGTTAGAGCAGTCAGGCAGAGGCACATCCCAGATCCTATTCCTCTCAGAACTCATATGCCACACTGGCAAATGAGGACAACCAAATAGAGGTACCCAGGGAAGTGGAAGGAAAGGATGTGGAGGTTAGGCAGGAGGTGACCTCAGTGGGAAAGCAGTGGACCCCAGAGGAGGAGGAAGCAATCCTGGTGGGGACTCCATCATAAGAGGATCCAGCTAGGAACACAAGAGGGGAGGACAGGGAGGTGAGGTGCCTACCAGGTGCCACGGCATGGAGGGATGGAAGGAAGATACTGGGATCACTGGGAAGGCAAGACAGGAGGGTGAGCTGGATGTCATTATCCACCTAGGTACTAATGACTTGGCAAATGAGGAGCCAAAGGAAGTTCAGGATGAGTTTAGGAAACTGGGGAGGGTCTCAAGCAAGTAGCTACTTCTGTCACTTTCTCAGTACTACCTGTGAGAGGCAAGGAGAGATATAGGAGTGCATGCACCAGGAACTTTAACTCATGGTTGAAGAACTGGTGCTGTGAGGAAGGGTTTGATTCATTGGTGACTGGGGACCCATCTGGAGGGATGGAGGTTTGTTCAAGCCTGGCGGCCTGCATCCATCCTGGAGGGGAATCCAAGCACTCAATGATAAGTTTAAATGCTACATTGACAAGCATTTAAACTAGCAAAGGGGGGTGGCAGGCCAGCAAGGACAGTACCTACTTGCTCACCCCCCCACAGCTAGTAATGGAACCAGTGAACCAGAGGAGTGGCTATCTCTGCAAAGCAGTGTGCAAAAGATGGAGATTAGTGTCCAAAAGGTGGATAAGCAGAAAAGGGGCAAAATTCAGCAGAAGGGCAGACAGCAAGGAGAACCAGGGATAAATGACAACCAAGGAAGGGGCTGGAGTAGAACAGTGAAGCAGTCTATGGAGGTCAAATCATGGAAAGCCATGTGTGCAAATGCCAGGAGCCTTAGCAACAAGATGGAAGATCTGGAGGCTGTCATGGTACAGTCAGACCTGGACATTGTGGCCATCACTGAAACCTGGTGTAATGATAACCATGACTGGGAGATGGCCATACCTGGCTACAACATATTCAGAAGAGACAGAGCAGGCAGGGAAGGAGGAGGAGTGGCACTGTATGTGAAAAATGACATAAGGGCCACACAGATCCAGGAGGAACAAAATGGGGAGAGATACTGTGGGTTAAGCTGAAAGGAAAATGGGGCCAGCCATCCAAGACAGGTGTGGTCTATAGACCACCAGCCCAGGAGGAAGAAACAGATAGAAGCTGATGCTAGCCATCCAAAGGATGGCAGACAAGGGTGAGGTAGTACTGGTTGGAGACTTCAATATACCAGACGTGGACTGGAGCATCCCAGCAGCAGCATCAACTAGGAGCAGATTTATCCTGGACTCCTTCAGGTGCCTTCCTCAAGCAACTGGTCATGGAACCAACTCGGCAGAAGGCAATACTGGACCTTGTGCTCACAAACAGGGACAGTGTGATGGGGGTAACAGTGGGGAGCACCTGGGTAACAGTGACCACCAGTCATTGTGTTTGAAATCACAGAAAGAGCAGAACCAAACCACACAAAAACACGATCCTGGATTTTAGGGGGCAGACTTTGGGAAAATGGGAGATGCTTGAAAGAGGCATTAAGGGAATGGGACAGGAATCAGGGATTGAGGAACAGTGGGCAGTATTTAAAATGGGGATTATAAGAACAACAGAATTATGCATTAAGCAGGTTAGCAAGAGGAAAAGAAAGAGGAGACCATTATGGTTTCCAAAGAGGTAGCAAAGAAAGTGAAAGCCAAAAGATTGCATTCAGGCAATACAAAAAGACACAGGCAGAAGGGGATAGGAGAAGTACCAGGAGAAACAAAGGGAGGTAGGGAAGTCAGTAAGGGAAGCCAAAGCTCAGACAGAAGAACACATTGCAAAATCAGTGGTTAAAGGGGACAAAACCTTTACAGGTACATAAGGGAAAAAGAAGGACAAAGGGAGGGATAGTGAGACTGAAGGGGAGGATGGGAGCCACGTGGAGGATGACAACAGTAAAGCTGACATATTGAACAGGTATTTCTGCTCAGTCTTTACTAAGGAAGAGGGGTAATGGGTCTGAAGGGAGTACAAGGGTAAGAATGGTGCAGAAATGGACACAAGTCCCTTTACAGAAAGGGTCCTGAAGGAACTGGAAGTAATAAGGCTGATAAAGCAATGGGGCCAGATGGGGTGCACCCAGGGTCCTTAAAGAACTAAGAGGTGGTGGCTGAACCTCTGGCTATCCTGTTCAGCCAATCACTGGAAACAGGGAGGTACCCAAAGACTGGAGGACAGCAGATGTAGTCCCCTTATACAAAAGTGGGAACAAAGAGGAAGCAGGGAACTACAGACCAGTCAGCCTCACCTCGGTAGTGGGAAAGATCATGGAAGCACTACTGAAGGAGAGATTGGTGGAACATCTGGTTGTCAATGGACTACAGGACCCAAGGCAGCATGGTTTCACCAGGGAGGTCATGTCAGACCAACCTCATTGAATTTTTGACTGGGTGACTAGGGAGGTGGATCAGGGAGGGCAGTGGACATGGCCTATCTGGACTTCAGCAAGGCCTTTGACACTGTGCCACATAGAAGACTATTACACAAACTGGGGAATATGGGTGTGGGCAGGACAGTAGTGTGGTGGGTAGGTAACTGGCTGGGTGGCAGGACACAGAGGGTGGTGGTAAATGGCTGTCACTCCACAGAGGGAAGAGTCACCAGTGGGGTACCACAGGGATCAGTGCTGGGACCGGTCCTATTCAACATCTTCATCAGTGACATTGCACAGGATCTAGAAGGCAGAATTTCACTGTTCGCTGATGACACAAAGCTCTGTAACAGAGTAGACACACCAGAGGGTGTAGACAGAATGAGAAGGGACCTGCAGAAACTTGAAGTATGGTCAAGGGTTTGGCAGTTGAAATTCAATGCAAAGAAGTGCAAGATAATGCATATGGGGCACAAAAACCCTGGCACAATATATCAGTTGGGGGGTGAGGATATAGCATGCACCAAGCAGGAAAGGGATCTTGGGGTTGTCATCTCTGATGACCTCAAGGTAGGGAAACAGTCTGACAAGGCATCAGGTAAAGCAAATAGGATGCTGGGATGTATAGGCAGGGGCATCACCAGCAGGAAAAGGGAGGTCATAATTCCGCTATACAGGACACTGGTGAGGCCCCACCTGGAGTACAGTGTACAGTTCTGGAGACCATACCTACGTAAGGACATAGACAGGGTAGAGAAGGTTCAGAGGAGGGCAACAAAGATGGTGCATGGGTTGCATCACAAGTCCTATGAAGACAGGTTGAAGGAACTGAACATGTACTCCCTGGAGGAGAGGAGGGAGGGATATGATAGAGACATACAAGTATCTTACAGGAGGAACAGGGTGCAGGAAAACACTATTTTTAAGCGAAAAAAGATGTTTCAGGACTAGAGGGCATGGGATGAAGTTGGAGGAGGACGATTCAGAGGAAACATGAGAAAGAATTTCTTCACAGAACGGGTGGTGGACAAGTGGAACACCCTGCCAGAGGAAGTGGTGGGGGCTGAAACAATCACGGGATTTAAGAATGCATGGGATAGACATAAAGGAATTCTAGAGGTCAGGGGTAAGGGGAAATAGACTTCTAGGAAAACAAACTGAACTTACAAGCTCAAATGGGCAGACTAGGTGGGCCATAGGCCCTTATCTGCTGACACTGTCTATGTATCTATGTTATCTATGTACATGTTCAGTTCCTTCAACCTGTGTTCATAGGACTTGTGATGCAATCCATGCACCATCTTTGTTGCCCTCCTCTGAACCTTCTCTACCCTGTCTATGTCCTTACGTAGGTATGGTCTCCAGAACTGTACACTGTACTCCAGGTGGGGCCTCACTAGTGTCTTGTATAGTGGAATTATGATCCCTTTTCCTGCTGGTGATGCCCCTGCCTATACATCCCAGCATCCTATTTGCTTTACCTGCTGCCTTGTCACACTGTTTCCCTACCTTGAGGTCATCAGAGATGATAACCCCAAGATCCCTTTCCTGCGTGGTGCATGCTATATCCTTACCCCCCAACTGATATATTATGCCAGGGTTTTTGTGCCCCATATGCATTATCTTGCACTTCTTTGCATTGAATTTCAACTGCCAAACCCCTGACCATTCTTCAAGTTTCTGGAGGTCCCTTCTCATTCTGTCTACCCAGTGATGTTTCTCCACTTTGATCACTGCATTCTTTCAGATGCCCTGCTGCAAATCACAGGGGTAGCAGAAGTCTCCGGTGATCTGTGAGAGCAGGAGGAGTTGCACTCATCCTGTTCCCCACTCTTGGATGTAGTAAAGAAAAAACAAGGACAGCCACTGTGCTTTAGTACAAGGGCGGTCACACTCCGCTCATTCTTGCTGTCCAAAGTGCTGCTGAGGTTCTGTTCTTATCCATTAGGTATTCCTTCACAGAGGCACTACTGTGACAGTCCTGTGTGTCTAGTAATGGGAATAAATTCTCAAAAACAGCAGAGCATTCGTTATGCTGCTGTAACCTGTAACTTATTTCAGGCTCTTCATTCCCTCCACCCCTTCCAGTTACTGTTTACTCAACACCTTACCACCTACACAGTGTGCTGGAAAAACCAAAATGTATGAGAGTTTTGTTGCTGCCTTCAAAAATGTGGTATGTGTTCTCACAGCTTGGGGTCTGAAAGAACAGTTCACCATCACCTCACTGCCCCCACTTACTGTAGACCCGCATGCACGTTTCACAGATTGTGGTCTGATAGAACAGTTCAGCATCACCTCACCTCCCTCACTTACTGCAGACATGTGCGCACATCTCCACAGAACTAATGCAGTTGCAACATACAAAAGGAAACTCAGTGGTTGACAACTTAAACTTTCATTCTAATTGTTTCTTTTTACTTTCACTTTTCCCCCTTCCTGTGTTTTCTCCCTTCCCATGACCTTCATCCCACACTCCCCCTTTCGGGTAAGGATGAAGCCAGATTACTCTTGCCCTTGCTTGTGTCTCTCCTTCAGCTGCATCCATGGATGCCAGATCATGGATGCCAGTCCTCTGTGGCACCAACCCACGTCCAGTGTAGTTTCCAGGTTAGTGGCCCATGGGGCCTAGTAACAAGGGCATCCTTTGAAAAAAGTGGTAAGGTCCTACTAAGGAGGGATGAGACTCCTGGTCTCGAGTGCCTCCTCCTTGGCTGTGAAACTAAAAAGTAGGCCTTGCACATGGGGAGGGCCTGGCAGAGTCACCTAAAGGGTGTTCCCCTGCATGTAAGGAGTGACCATCTGAGGACTGGCATCCATGGTCTGCACACACTTCATATGCTGGACATTGGGCTAAACTGCCATTTCCACCCATACGGAGTCAGGATGTCGCTATGTCTGCCACTTCCCATCGCTGATGCCTCACACCCTGTAGTGGATGCTGGGATGGCAGGCACTGTGTGGAATGATTTGCTAATATGGAGGTCCTCCTTCCTGGCCACTAGAGGCCGGTCATGCAGTCAAGACATTGTCACCGGCGAGGACCAGGGTTGCCCTGTGGGACCTGTACCGCTCTGCTCTCCTCACCTGAGGGTTCCCCCCAATGGCACTGATCGGGTCACTCCTCAGATGTACGAGGACACCCTTCAGGTGACTCTGCTAGGCCTTCCCCTCATGCGAGGCCTCCTTTGCAGTTTTGCAGCTCAGGCCAAGGCACTTGAGACCAGGAGTCTCATCCCTCCTTAGAAGGGCCTCACCACTTTTTTTTTAAGGATGCCCTCATTATTAGGCCCCACAGACTGCTAACTTGGGAACTGCATCGAGTGTGGGCTACAGAGAACTGGCATAGGGAGTCCTGCAAGGCCCATCTCAGGCCCATTTTCCTGGTACTGACCCTGGTGGCGACTCATCTCCATCCATGACCTCATCAGAGGGCAATAAATCCTCGATCCAGTTGGCTGCTTCTGCTGAGTAAGTCCTATACCAGCGATTTTTGGTGGTGATGCTCCAGGCACTTAACCTCACAGCCTATACCAGCTGCGATCCGGCAGCCCTGCCATTGGGACTCCTAGGAGTTCCTAATCTTGACACTGTGGTCCTTCCTCCATGGCCCAGAGCCATAGAGCAGGCATCCAGAGCTTTGTGGAGGCGTCCCTCTGCCACCCCAGTGACTCCCAGGGACCTCCTCTTGCAGTATCAGGGTCTGCAGGTGAGGTACTTCATCCCACCTCGGGGCTTCAGGTACTGCAGACCCTGTCGGGGCACGGAGCCTCATGCATGACTGACTCCCAGATGCAGACTGTGCTCTCACAGATGTACGAGGTAGGAAAGTGTTTTTTTTTTTTAGAAAAGTACGTTTGTTAAATTTTTCACAATACAGCAACAACCAACCGTACATTACATCTCATGTAACAGTCTGTCAGCCCTCATAAAATGAATGGTACATAGTCTCAAATGACTGATTTTGACAGAAGAAGAGAGGGTGCACATATGCAGACTCATTAATACATACAACCATAAGCTCTGACTAACCCTTGTCCAAATGAACAGTAGCACACTGATCTAGAGAAACTGTGACAATAGAAACTCATACAAGTGAATAGGTTCCTAAAGTTATACCAGTCATACTGGAGAGAGCCAGTGCAATCTCATTACATTTGCAGCAGGTAAGAAGGAGCAGGTCCATTATTACCGCTTAACCAATACCTGCCCGAACCAAAGCCGCACATTGAAGTGGGAGAGGCTCCATATAGGGGTTCAGACCCTTTTGAAAACATCACCCCTGTCCCTAAGGGTGTAGGCCACCCTTTCAAGAGGCGCAAGATAATCAAAATGAGTTCTTCCCATTGAGAGATTGTGGGAGCTAAATGGGATACCCACGTATTCTGAATACATTCTCTGGCTAGTACAAGAAGAAGTCTAATATTTCTATCATACAATGTCCAGTCCTCCCCTTGCTGGTCTTCATTCCCCATTAGGAGGGCCAGTGGAATGATGGGAATGTGGCAGTTATGAATTTGCCCTACCCTGGCTGCTATCTCTTTCAGAAAGTTTACAACTTCTCACATTCCCCAAAGTAATGGAAGCAGGTCCCTATTTCTGTGGTATATCTGACACACATGGGTGATATCACCAAGTAGAACTTATGGACGATCTGAGAAGGGCGATATAGTCTATTAAGGAACTTGAATTATGCCTCTTTATACTTACTGTATTTATTTAGCTTTTGTTAACTAAGTACGTACACTAGACAGTCATATGCCTATTTTCAGGTGCGACCCAGGACATTACAAGGAGATTACAATCAAAAGGCAAGCATTACAGAATTTCAGAGAAAAAAAAACAGTAGTCAGACACAGCGTGACTTAACAGGGAGGCATGTAAAAAAACATAACATGACAAGGTAAGCAATTGACAGTTAGGTGCAGAACATCACATAATAAGGTAACATTTGACAGCCGTGATTATAATCTCATAAACACACCAGTCTCAAAGTGATGACCGGACAGAACCATAAAGTGAAGCACAGTGCAGAAAAAGGGACATAGTACCTTAGGTACAGTGCCAGGTCCGAGGTGATTTTCAGGAAGCCTCAGAGGGAGATTCTGAAGCAGGTGTAGGAGGGGGAGGTATGAACATGGGCAGGGAGGGAGTTACATACAAAGAGCCCCATGTGGGAGGAGCACAATGTTTGCCATGCATGATCTTGAATTTGGCAGGATAAACCAGCCTCCCATCTCACTCTGGTTTTAACTGACGGATTGAGTCTAAGGGATCTACTCTGTTTCACTACCTCAGAGATCCTCTGCTTGGGGTGCTGATGTTTGGAAAGGATAATCTTTTCTAGGGGATCTGTATGTGGAGCGCCAGGATTGTTCCTGTTTAGCTGCCCCCCCCGCCCCCATATAATGCCTCAGTTGCAGATGGAAGTATAAGTGGGTGTTGGGAACTCCCCATATCCATTTAATGGCATCATACGACTGCATGCCTGAGTCCGACATCAGGTCCCCAAGGCACTGAATCCCTCTAGCTTGCCAATCCTTACTCACCCCTCCTCTTGTGCCAGGTAGAAATCCTGTATTACTGGCCAGGGGTACTAACAGTGTGTTCTCATCCTTCCCTTGGCGCTCCTTGCATAGGGTTTGCCAAGCCAACAGAGTCCACTCCACCAGTGGGTTTTATGTATCGGAGCCCCCTATATGTCCTGAGCCCAACTGTTAAATATATGTGTGTGTGTGGGAGGGGGGATGGGGCACCATCTCATTTTAGATCAAACCATTGGACCCCGTCTGACTGAGCCACCCAGTCCTGGATTATCCTGGTCTGAGAAATAGAATTGATTAATGTCTGGAAATTTAACACTGTCATGTTGGTCACGCCTTTTCAACCTAAGAAGTCTAGCCTGAGGCCTATGTCCTGCCCCCAAAAACTTTATGCAAGTAACTTTTAACCTAATCAGGTTGAGGTGGCTCAGCCGAGACAAGAGTAGGTTATGCCTTCTTTGTAAATCTGCTAGCAAGACTGTTAGCATTGGCTTGTAATTCATAGAGTAAAGTCCTTCAAGTGTGGGACCCACCTTCAACCACACATAAGTGATACCCTGATTTACAAAGGGTACCTGGAGCAACTGCCTCATCCCTGGCTAATCCCATCCCCATCAAACAAGATTTTTGTACATTAAATGTATGCCCTGAAAAGTCCTCCAGTGTGGATAAAAAGGCAGGAATGGACACCTCCAGTTCCATAAGGCCCATCAGGATGTCATCAGCATGAAGCGTTCTCTTCTGGGATCTGCCTGAGTGAGTCATGAGACCACAGATATCCCTCTGCTCCCTAATCATAACTGCCAAAGGTGGGTAGGAGATATTTACTGCACCACGTGCCCTTATATGCATGACCTCTCACAAAGCCCATATGGCAACATATAGTCGTTGTCCATGGTTGCAGCTGCACAATCTGCCGTCTGTATTGCCATAGAACGAGGAAGTCCAGCAAGCCATCAGCCTTTCCACCCAGAGTCTCGAGGCAGCATGGCACCAGGCAAGGGCATCTTATAATGCCAATGAGGTGGCCTCCAGACTGGTGGACAGAGCAGACTGTGTTCACTGGATGGCATGCTTTTGCCTTTTCCTACCTTTGGCCCGAGGTAAGGCCCTCAACTTGCACTTCCAGGGGGCGCATTTCTTCTCTCCTTGGGTTAGGCATGAACTTTTGGGGACTCGTCCTGCTCCTGTCACACAGAAGCCCCTCCTAAACCTGACCAATCTCAGGTCATGCCAGACCTGTGAAGAGTCCCTGCCCTCAGGTTTTCTCCCCCATTCAGGGGGCTGAGGGTATATCACCCTCAGGATGAGCCACTTACTCCCTAAGAAAGGAAAGCTGAGTATTCTGACTCATAAATGGAAGTCACTGGAGAGGATGGATTTGTGTAAGATATGAAGGTTACATACTTGCTAACACCGGAACTTGATCTTCCAGAATATCTTCTCCCTTGATTACCACACCTGTCCACCATCCCCCTCTCTAGCAGAACCAGTGTCTCTGGGCAACTCACCCAGATACTGGCATTGTATACTACTTCTCTGTACCTCTCCCCAGTTGTACTCCTTCTCCTGTGGGGGGACTGTGTAACAAAAAAAAATGGTCTGGCTCCCACTACCAAAGCTCCCAGGCTCCACAAGAAAAAAGAAACAAACAAAAAATCTAAGCTGGGGAGGGCCCTCTACCAGGGCCAGGGAATATTTTACCTGGTGTAGCGCAGCAAAAAACTACACCATTTTCATCAACTGCTACACACAGAGGATAGTGTATGATCGCTCATACACAACAAGGGTATTTTTCACTCGAGAGGTTTCCATGGTAACTGGAGACCTCGAGAGTGCAGCTCGAGAGGTCTTATTACCATGGAAACCTCGAGAGGTGAAAAATACCCTTGTTGTGTGTGAATGATCATACACAGTCTTTTATAGTGTATGGTGGCTCATAACAAGACTGCCCTTACTTTTGTTCAGATTCTTGTGTGGTTTTCGGTTCCTCCGGCCTGTTTCACCGCCGTGGCCGTTGTTAGCGCATCGGCGGTCACGCATGCACACCCACCTTCCACGCATGTGCACCCACCTTCTAGGTGTTATGCTGCATTAGCTACGTAGCTAGTGCAGTACAACAGCTATGATGACGTAGCTAGTGCAGCATAACAACGCTGTTGGGAGCATGGATTTCCATGCTCAACAGCGTTCTACCATACACTATAAAATTGTTTATGTATAGCATTCACTTGCTGCACATCCGAGTTAGATAGACAGACAGACGGACAGATATACTTAATTTTTATAGCGCCCCATTCCGGGGACTCGGAGTGCTTCACAATTCACAGATTAAAAAGGAAAAAACATTACTGAAAACATTTCACCATCAATTCAATTAACAATTTAGTTGGTGCATGCAACAATATAGATAAAACTATCTATCCATATGATGTCTGTAATCCACAGTATTAACCATTAAAAGCCTGGTTAAATAAAAAAAGTGTTTAATCCTTTCTTGAAGGTATCCACCGAGTGTGCCTCCCGCAGTTGTTTAGGCAAAGAGTTCCACAGGGTAGGTGTGGCCACTGAAAACGCTCCGTCACCAGAATGCCGCAACCCAACCCGGGGAACACTCAGGAGGCAACCCTCGGTGGAATGGAGAGCCTGGGATGGGCGATGAGGAACAAGGAGATCTTGCAGAGAGACTCATGTAGGGCCTTATAGGTAAATAATTCGACCTTGAAGGCAATCCTCCACCTAACTGGCCACCGTTCACGGAGGACAGTCATAATATGATCGCACCTTTGTGCGCCTGCCAGTAGTCTAGCCGCCATGTTCTGCACCAGCTGCAGCTGGTGGAGGTTGCTTCCAGATAGCCATAGGTACAGGGCATTACAGTAATCCAACCTAGACGTGATGAAAGCGTGCACCAGTGAGGTCAGGTCCTCGGGGTAATGTTACTCAGATGATAAAATCCACTTTTTACGACGTCTGACACCTGACATCAGATGTCAGACCATCGTTGAGGATCACGCACAGATTCTTAATCTGTACGGAAGGGACCAGTGGTACCCCCCCAGTACAAGACTAGGTGGATCCCACACACTCCCCTCTCCACCATGATGACCCGGATCCGCCACTCGTACCTCAGTCTTGCCTGAGTTGAGTCTTAACCAGTTTTGAGTCATCCAAGTCTGGATCTTGGCCAGGCAATTGTTAAATATGGTATCTGCCATTTGGTTACTTGGTGCACAGGACAGGTAAAGCTGGGTATCATCTGCATAGCAGTGAAAACCCAGCCCATACCGCCTGATAATGTCTCCTGGTGGCAGTATGTACACCGTAAACAACAAGGGTGACAAGACCGATCCCTGTGGTACACCACAGGTCAGAGGCTTCGGGTTAGATGAGGCTAACTCCATCATCACCCTCTGCACCCTGCCTGTCAAGTATGACCTGAACCACTTGATGACATTACCAGACAGGCCACACCAGTACCGCAGTTGGTCATGCAGCACCTCGTGGTCCACAGTGTCGAATGCCGACGAGAGATCCAAGAGGATCAGAATAGTATGCTCTCTCCTGTCTTTCACTATTAGGAAATCATTAAGCACCTTCACCAAGGCAGTCTCAGTACTATGCCCGGCCCTAAACCCAGACTGGAAAACCTCACAGGTGGAGGATAAGGCAAGTCGCTCCTCAAGCTGAATAGCCACCACTTTTTCAGTAACCTTCCCTAAAACTGGGAGGTTAGAGACTGGTCTGTAGTTGCCGAGACCATCCGGGTTCAATGAGGGTTTCTTTAATAGTGGTCTAACCAGGGCCTCTTTCAAGGCCGATGGGAAGATACCACTCCTCAAGGAACTCCTGACGATCTTGGCTACAACAGATCCAATCAGGTCCAAACATCCGACCAAAAGCCGGGTCGGACCTGGGTCCAGATCACAATGTGTTGGACACAGCCTTGAGACAACTTTCACCACCTCCTCCACCCCAACTGGGTCGCACTCAGCCCATGCATGAGGAGTGCTCCGGCACGCTTCAGCATGGAACCTGCAATCCCTATGAGTGATGCTTGAGGAGATCTTAGCTCTGATAGAAGACACTTTGTCAGCAAAGAATAGAGCGAACTCCTCGCACCTTGTGCTTGAACCTGCTTCTCCTACACAAAGACAAGCTGGATGTAGTGGCCCATCTACCATGCAGAAGAGCTGGGCCAGTCTGTTCCTTGCCGCTGCCATCTCCATTCACAAAAAATCTGCCTTCTTTCGGGAGATCACCCCCTGATAGTTCTTGTAATGAGACTTCAGAGCCAATTTGTCCTCCATCATGCTGGAGCTCCTCCAGCATCTCTCCAACCTACGACCCTTAATCTTTAACTCCCTGAGCTGCCCATCAAACCAGGGAGGTTTCCAGCGAGTAGATAAGGGTCGGACACAAATGGGTGCGATTGAACCAAAGGTTGCAGCGATGGCCCCATTACAGGCCACCACTGCCTCCTCCATTCCAATCACACAGGCAACCTCCAAACTAGATAGATACAACACCGCCGATAGCCCTGTTGGGGAAAATCCCTGTAAAGGGCGGTACCGGACCATCTCCACAGAGGCAGGGCCTTAAGAGGGCCCCAAAACTCATGGTGCTGTGATCTGACCAAATTACCAGATCTACCCTATGGTCCGTGGTCTCTAAACCTAATGAAAACACCAAGTCCAGTCTGTGTCTGTGCGAGAGGGTCATTGAGGTGACATTTTGTATCAGGCCCAGGACCTCCATGCCCTTAAGAAGATCACACCCAAATGATGAGAGCTCATCGTTGACCCAGGCATTGAAGTCCCTCAGAATTAACTATCTGGGGGATTCCAACACCATGCCAGTGAAAAGCTTTCTGATCACCCACAGAAATTCACCCTCCTGACCTGAAGGGCGATAGAGCAGGAAGATCCTGTAACCCGCACCAGGACCCCCTAATGCAGCAACACACTTGAAGGACTCAGTGGGGTGTCCGGCCCGATGGTGCAGAGGGTTGAGGCGCTGGGTGCCTTACCTCGCGCTATGCTGGTGACCTGTGTTCGGGAACAACCTCTGGGTGCCAGCGTGGGGGATGGTGGAGCAGGATTGAGCATGCCAGTGGGCAGCTCTCCTCTCCTGAGGGTGGTGAAGGTGGGTTGGTGCCCCCCCATAGTTGTGCTCCCACTGGGTGGAGGTCCAGTGGGTAGTGTAGGTGGAGAAGGGGCGGCAAAGTAACAGGAGGTGGAAGGGGCTGATCTGGTGCCATGGGGTACGAAGCGTGCCTCCACACACTTGCATGGCTGTGTGCCAGGGCCTGGGGAGGGGGGTCAGGGAGAAAATCTGTAAAAAAAAAAAAAAATAAAAATAAAAAAATGCATATGTGTCCCCATCGCCAGTTGGCGGGAGGTGGTGATGGGGACCAAAAAGCTATATAAAATAAAAAGGACTCAGTGGGACCTATAGGCAGCACCATGAGGCCCAGGCTAGATTTAAAACAAATGGCTACCCCCCTGCCTCTGCAATCCTTCTTCGGGGTGTGTATCACGGAGTACTCACTACAGGCTCTAATGATAGAGAGGGAAGTGGATTTGCCTGCGATAAGCGAGACATGGGCCACTGATAACCATGAGTGGGACCTGGCAGTACCAGGGCATAGACTTTATCGTAAGGATAGGAAGAAGAGGGGAGGAGGGGTGGTGCTACATGTCAGAGAGCGTCTTAAATGTGTAGAAGAAGATGGGGAGGAGACCGGTACAGAGGCTATTTGGATGCAAATCCAGGATCCTAAAAACAGGTCAGTAAGGTCAGGGGTGGTATACAGTCCACCTTCCTATTCTGAGGAAAAGATAGAATGCTGGCAGAGCAAATCAGGAGAAACTGTGGGAAAGGGGGGAGTAGTGATAGTAGGGGATGTCAATCTGCCAGGGGTGGAATGGGAAACACCTACCACTGGTTGCAGAAGGGAGCAGGTGTTACTGGACGTCTTCCAGGAAAACTTTCTGGAGCAGTTGGTCAGGAAATCAACTAGGGAAGGAAACACCCTAGACCTCGTACTGACGAACGATGAATGGACGAGGGATGTTAGGATCGAGGAACCACTGGCGGGGAGTGACCACCGGACGGTATGGTTCCAATTACTGATAGCCAGGGAGAGGGGGGCAACAGACACAAGGGTGCTGGACTTTAGGAAAGTCATCTTTAACAGGATGGGGGAAGTGGTACAGGGGTACCTGGACAAAATCCAACCAACTATGGATATAGATCAAAGGAGGGAATTGATAAAACATGGGTTACTGGAGGCAACCAACACATGCAGCAAGGCCCAGAGCAAAAAGGCTAGGGAGAAAAAACCAAGCTGAATAAACAGTAAGGTTTTAGACAAGGTAAGAAGGAAAAGGGGTGCATATAGGAGATTCAGAAGGACAGGGAAGTGTATCTGAAAGAAGTGAAGGAGATGACAAGAGAGGTAAGAGCAGCCAAGGCGTCAAGGGAACTCAGGCTGGTGCAAGGCATAAAAAAGGTTGGAGAAAGACTTCTTTAGGTACATCAGGGAGAAAAGAACCTGCAGGGATCAAATTGTGAGGATAAAGAGGGAAGATTGATGGGTGGATGAGAGGGGTGATTAAGCAGAGGAGCTGAACAGCTACTTCTGTTCATTCTTTACTAAGGAGAAGGGAGGAGAGTTACCCACAGTGGGAGGGAGGATAGAAACAGATGGGGGGGGGGATGACGGACGTGAAATCACGAGAGAGAGGGTGCTAGAAGGGTTAAGGGCACTGAGGGTGGACAGGGTGCCGGGGCCAGCTGGGATGCATACAAGGGTGCTGAAGGAGTTGGCAAAAGTCCTGGCGGGCCCCTTGACAGACTTGTTTAATGCATCTCTGGGCACAGGGTGCATGCCGAGGGATTGGAGACTGGCTCATGTGGTTCCTCTCCATAATAATGATCCCAGGGACAGACTGGTGAACTGCAGGCCAGTGAGCCTGACGTCCGTAGTGGCTAAGATAATGGAGACCATCCTAAAGGAGAGGCTGGAGGCACTGCTGGAGGTTAATGGGGTGCAGGACATGAAGCAGCATGGCATTGTCAAGGGTAGATAATGCCAGACCAGCCTAGTTGAATACTATGACTGGGTGACTAGTCAAGTTGATGGTGGCCATGTGGTGGATGTCTTGTACCTGGACTTCAGCAAGGCCTTCTACTTGGTACCACATCGGAGACCAGGATGTAAACTGAAGGGCGCGGGGGCAAAAATGGTGAGGTGGGTGGAGAACTGGCTACAGGGTAGGCAACAGATGGTAGTGGTGGAGGGAAAATTCTCCTCCCCTAAGTCAGTGACAAGTGGGGTTCCACAGGAGTCGGTGTTGGGGGCTGGTGCTGTTTGGAATTTTCATTACAGACATCTCGGAGGGCATTAGCAGCAAGATTAGTCAGTTTACAGCCGACACCACTGCTCCAGTGGTGGATGACCAGGGGGGTTGGAAGAGGCTGCAGGAAAACTTGACAAGACTTGAGGCATGGTCTGACACCTGGCAACTCAGGTTCAACAACAAAAAGTGTAAGGTGCTGCACTTCGGATCAAAGAACCCTACTAACTTGGGGGGTGCAGCTGGCAGTAACTGAGGAAGAGAAAGATCTGGGGGTGCTCATAATGGGAGCAATGAACAACTCAGCACAATGCAGGAGGGCAGTGACAAGGGCCAACAAGATGCTGGGCTGCATTGCCAGGAGTATAACTTCAAGGAGTAGGGAGCTGATTCTGCCATTGTACAGGTCATTGGTCAGACCACACCTGGAGTATTACGTACAGTACTGGCGACCTTAGCTGCAGAAAGACATTAGACTGCTGGAGGGGGTGCAACAAAGGGCAACAAAAATCATCCAAGGTCTGGGGGAGTTGCCTTTTGAGGCCAGACTGGCAGAGTTGGACATGTATTCACTGGAGGCGAGAAGAAGTAGGGGGTACATGATAGAGACCCTCAAGTACTTGAAGGGAATAATCGAAGCAAGCACAGAGGGGCTGTTCAGAGTGAGGGTGGGAAGGGACACTAGAGGCCATGACATGAGGTTGGAGGGTGGGAGATTCAGGAGGGAAATGAGGAGGCATTTCTTTATGGAAAGGGTGGTGGCAGAGTGGAATGCGCTGCCAGTAGAGGTGGTGGCATGTAAATCAGTGGGTGGATTCAAAAGAGGGTGGGACAGGACAATGGAGAGGAGGGAAGGGCAGCTGCAAAATAAGGGTGCTAGCTGCAAACTCAAGCAGACTCGATAGACCAATTGGCCTTTTTCCGCTGTCAATTTTTGTATGTTCATACCCGGCTGGCACTGCCGCCTCCAAAATGGAAGCCTCATTTTCATCCAGCCAGGTCTCTATGATGCAAGCCAGGTCTGCCGAGGGAATCAAGTCCGCCATAATGGCAGTCTTGTTTCTCATCGACCTGGCATTGCATAACACAGCCTGAGTAGGATGAGGTGAGATCACTGGATCAGCTATCTGCCCACTAACCCCGGTGGAGCCCTTGGGTATGGGCACCAAACAGGGAGGACCCCTCTCTAGTGCCCATTTCACCCCAGGACGTCTCCTTGGTCTCACCACCCAAATCCATGACTCCCCAGCCGTCACACGGAATTACCCCCCCCCCCCGCACCCGACATCTTCAGTAGATCTCTAATGGAAGTGGTGGGAGCTTGAAGGGGCAAAGGTCCCAGAGAAGGGCCGCCAAGTAACTGCATTTTACAAAACTCTGTCCCAGGCACATATTTTAACACAAATAACCAAACCAGTATACAGAGAATGAATAAATATAACATCTCACTTGTAACACTCTCACATCCAAATCACACACTGACATTCCAACCATACAGTCATTTACCATACACTCCAATACAGTCCCCCACCCACCTTATCCTGTATAATAACAAAACAACCCCAACAACCCCACTCCATTCTAAAAACAAATTGGCCAGATCTATATCCCTCATTTGTTAGGGGGGAGAAAACCAGAGTCTGTGAGGCAGTCTCTGAGGGTCCAGTCTAAATCTTGTAGCAAACTGGCACAGACAAAGCCGCAAAGTTCTTGTCCTCTCTCACAGAACAGAATGATCAGCTGTTCTGCACTAGTAGTCGGAGTAAAGTCACACAGGAAGCAATCTACCACAGTCCATGAACACAACCAGTAGGCCCCAGAAATGCCAGTAATACAGGCTCTCACCACTGTCTCTCCCGGAACATTACAGGCCAGATATACTTATGTAACGGAGCCCAATCCAGCAAAGTGGCTCTTCACCACCCTCTACACATCAACATATACAGACAGGTCACTCAAAGAATCTTTGCCGCAGTTTTTCTTTTTTCCAGTTCTTTTGTGGTGTAAAGCTCTTGCCCCCAACTTAGCTCTCACCTTTAGTTAGGGGGTAGTTTCACCCCACACCCGTAGCCAGGGACTCAGCCACCGATTCTAGGGGACTCTCACTCCCATCCACAGCCAGTCACAGTCCAGAAAGTCCTGCATTTGCTGGGCAGCAGCCAGGGTTAAACCGCCGCCCGGAACACTCTTCGACCACAGTTCTTGCTGATCTAGGGACCAAATAAACACTGCCTCCGGCCAATCACACATTACAGGACACTTCCCAAAGCTTCACCGCTCCGACTACACAAATCGGCTGATTTACCGAGTGTCATTCTCCTGCCTGCAATCCGGATCTAGCCCCCAACGCCCGACTTGGCTCCCGTCCACTGACCTCAGCGGTCCCCCAGGAACCAATAGGTGTTGTTAATCTCACTGTTGGCCATCCAGGAATAGAAAATATGGCCAAGTCTTCACTCCTCCGGCCCCGCACTCGAGGTGGACTGGACTATCGGTGCTTTGCCGCAAGGATCCTCCTCGCCAGTTTGAACCACAAACAGGTATGCCTCCCAGACTATTTATCTCCAACTAAAAAACAAAAAAATCTTAACTCTTCGCTCTACCTCACTACAAACTCTAACTACTCTCCCAACCTGAACTGCTGGGTAACTACAATTTAACAATAAAACTACTTTAAATACAAAAAAAAATCTAAAAAAATATCTAAAATTGAGCTGACAATGCACCCCCTCTTATCACACACGGCCCAGCGCGGTCGCCATGTTCTCCCAGATGTGGATGTGCAGCTGCTTTACACAAAGTTACCTGCAAATGCTACACGTATTTTCCTATTGCTGCTCAAATTAAGTTCTGTATAATGCTGCAGTTGCCACACAAACATTTTTTTACTAAAATTGTCCTTGACCCTGGCCCCCATACCAACCCCATAAAATAAATAGCAAAAAAGGGAACGTGTTTTTTCCCCTTTTCTCTATCCTCCTCTTTCTTGCCCTGGGTATAACCCTATTAGTTGCTGAATGCAACCTGTGTCTGCTGGGAACCATCCAGTTCTAACTCCACTTGACAGTAGCCCTGTCTGTGGGGGTGTGCTTGGCACTAGATTGGATCAGATTGATCTACATTTTGCACTGGGTACATCCCTGTTGCCTGCAGTAGGAGTCAGGTTAGTTTTCTGCTGTGTTTTTCTCTGGCTGTTCCAGTTAGCTTGGCTGGTAAGAGCGTGGTGCTAACAACGCCAAGGTTGTGGGTTTGATCCTCATACTACTGGCCAGAATTTGATTTACATCTCTTGAACTTTGGAGTCCAGCAGGAAGAGTTGTTATGGAGAATTAAAAACTAATGCTTCTGTTACTGTAAGAATTTCTGCAGCTAAAAGCAACAGTACAGTTACATATCTAGTACTCAGGGAGGCCCCAAGGTGGGGGAAAGAGACTCCCAGCTGAGGAGAAAGCAGCTGCTGGTGGGGGACTCTGTTGTTAGGGGGATAGACTTGGGAGAGAGAGGTGGAGGGGAGAGAGAGAGAGAGATAAGGTGCCTCTCTGGTGCTTCAGCTCGGAAGGCTGGTGAGTGGATCCAGAGGACCATTAGGATGGCAGGTCACAGGAGGGAACCAGATGTCTTTGTCCACCTGAGGACAGATGGCGTGGCAAGGGATGGGGTAGGGGTAATGCAGGCTAATTTCAGGGAGCTGGGGAGAAGCCTTAAGCAGATAGCACATATGGTGGCATTCACTGAGGTGGTGGCCATAATTGAGTCATGGTGCACTGACAGTCACGACTGGGACATGGTCATACCAGCCTACTCTTTGTTTAGGAGGGCTAGGGAGGGGAGAGGGGTTGCTCTTTATGTGAGGGAGGGAATCAAGGCTATGGAAATACAGGGGAACCTGGAGGAAAAGGAAAGACTGACTGTGCTGTGATTCACCCTGGAGATGTGAGCTGGTGCCACTATCTATATGGTAGTATGGATCTTCTACAAAATACTGATAGTCGCTCGCCTGACTTACAATAGCCTGACACTGTTTGTTCGACAATCATTTGCCCAACAGAAATTTGCCCGCCATGAAGGTGATTTCACAATTCGGGGGGCTTTGCCCCCTGTACCCCCCCAATACTTAAATATAATCACCTCCACCGTGGGCAGATTTGTACTGTTGGGAAAGTGATTGTTAGGCAAACGGTGTCGGGCTACTGTAAGTTGGGCGAGTGACTGTCAGTCTTTCATAGGACTCCCTGGTAGTATACAGACCTCCAGCACAGGGGAGGAGTTAGCTAAGGCACTAGCTGAAGCCATCATCAGGATGGCATCTTCTCACAGTCCTAAATAATGGAAGTAGGTCCCTCAGGCAAATAAGGGAGAGATGCTACTAGTTGGTGACTTCAGTCTGCCAGATGTGGACTGGAGCCTTCCAGCTGCAGCCTTGAAAAGGAGCAGGCCTTCCTTGACTCCCTGCAGGGGGCATTTCTCAGGCAGCTAGTCAACAAACTCGCTAGGGATGAGGCAGTGCTGGACCTTGTGCTTACTAAGAGGGACAGCATTGCAGACATCACGATGGGCAGTCCCCTAGGGACCAGTGATCATTGTGCAGTGTGGTTCAACATTAAGCTGGCAAAAGTTAGTGGCTAACGTGCAGCACCACATCAGGGTGCGTAGGCACTGTGCCCAGTAGCTGTTGTCTGCCCGCTGCTCAAAGCTTTGCTCCCATGGGGTCCTAGTGCCTCCGGTCCAAACCTATAAGTGGTAATCGATGAAGAAGATATTCAGAAAGATTAACAGTTATGGTAAGTACATAGCTTTCACTTTTGGAAGGCCTTTATCTATCATGATTATATTGTGATATCTTCACTGTTAGAACAGGCCTTAGCCAGTGAGAAGCCTTTATCATGTGGGGCTTTTTCTAACTGTGATTGTCAAACAATGGTTGGAAATGGAGCCTTTTGATTGACAGCATTCTAAATGGGTTAGGTTAGCAATTGGCACACCTCATGTACAGTACTGCTATTAAGTGATCTTTCTGGGCTTAAGTCTTCACCATTTATTCACACTGCTGGGTTTCAAGCCGGAGGCACTGGGACCCTGCAGGAGCCAAAAATCTTCAGGAGGGTGGGCCCTGAGGTAGGACCATGCATGTGTGGCACCTCAAGACTGGTTTGCGCCATGTAGGCTGTTTCGACATCGACCGTCCAACCACCTCAGTTCCTTTTTTCCTCGCCGTCGAGTGCGCTTCAGTGATGACGACGCTTGCCCACTGGGAGTCAGATCTTCATGTCTGTATGACAACAGCATTTAGTTTTGTTCAATTTTAACTTATTATTTTCTGTAGTAGCAAAATAAAAGGTTTGTTATTTTTCTTCTATAGCCTTACTGACTGAAGGAGTTGGCCTTGGATGGTGATGGTAGGGAGTCTCCTTTGGAAGGCTACTCTGGCAGCTTGGCTGTGTCCAGTCTGCTGCCCTCTCTGGGGGGGTCCAACCATGGACAGTGTGTTCGGAAGGGAGGACATCCTTCTGAAAACACAAAAAGAAGCAGACCTGTTCAGTCCAGGTTGGGGACTTGGTACATTCTGCCTTGAGTTCTTCCTCTTGCTGTTGGAAGGGGAAGAAATGGTACCGCTCGAGGTTGCCCTGTGGTATGTTGGCCAAGAGGTTCTCAGCATCCGTGTGTGAGAGGCCTTCCCCAGCTCCATCTGGTTCCCCGATGTCCTCTGTCCACGGTCGCTTGGAATCTCTACACCAGAGCCCTTCTCTGTCCTCTTGTGGGGTTTCTGGTGGGCAGTTTCACCACTGGGCTACTCTTATGGAACAGTGGGTACAGTATCTGGCCCGTTTCTGGTGCCAGGACCTTCAGGCCTAAGTGCTTCAGACCTGCAGCTGGGGCCTTCTGGTCAGGTAGAGCATTTGGCTCTGGCAGTGGAGTCCCTTCCCTTGCTGGTGACCTCGCCACTGGTTCCACATGCCTACCCCTTCATTCTGTTTCTTTGCAGGGACTTGCACAGATACCACCCCCTGCCCCTTCTTCCTCTTCTAGACCTGGGTTGGGTGCTAGGGTGGCGCTGTCTCTGGTGCCGACTCCTCGGTTGGCGCCATCTCCAGCACCGTGTCCAGCGCCTACTTCCCTGGGGCCAGCGCTGGGTCTGGTGTCGCCCATTTTTCCTCTTCCTAGGCGTGATCTCAGCCTTTTGGGCTCCACATCTCTTCCACCATCCCCCTCTGAGGTGGATATGGAGCAGGACGAGTTTGACTCCGACCTCATCATTTCAGAAGAGGGGGATGAAGACTCTTTCTACAGTCTGAACAATAAGCTGGCAGTTCTGACTTCTGTCTCTTAAGAGGACCTTTCCCCTTTAATCTCTATTAAGGAATATGCAGGCAACCCTGGTTCTACAGACCTCTTCTTTAGACCCAGGAAAGTTCATGCGTATTGAATGGCATGTTCCCCAATATCCCGGTGAACCGTACGCCTCCTGTTCCCCCAGCCTTTCGAGACTCTTTCCAAAGCTATGTGGGCTAGGCCTGCCTCTATTCTTTCTGTTTGCAGTCCATAGATCGGAAGTATGTTCCTCCTAAAGAGAGACCTAGTCTGGCTTCACAACCTGTTGGAGATGCGTTGGTTATTCTTGCAGAGAATGACAAAGTCATTTTACTGCAAAAAGTGACAGCATGTCCTTTCAACAGGGACTCTCACAAGATAGGTACTGTGGGAAAGAGAGCTTTCGCAGCTGCTATGCTGGGCATGCGTATTTTAATGGGTTCACCACAACATATCCAAGGCACACTGCCTTAGGGTAGCTGGTCCATTCCACTGGGGTGTCAAACAGACGAGGCATACTGATGAGTCCTAGTAGGACGAAACATGTATCTATGTCTTCTGTTAGCACCCTTTGCAAACTGTGTGAGAGGCCTTTCGGCACCATGCAATTCTGCTTAAAGTTGGACCAGCATAACATTCTGTGGTGATTTGCATATGTAGCCCATGATGCTTTGCATTGTGTGGGCATGTGTGATTTTGTATTTTCTTGAAACTTGGCTTCCCAGCCAAATGCCCTTTGGGGTAACCCTTGCCTCAGTGTTTGCGCACAGAGGTTCTTTGTCTTTTAAATATTTTTTTATTTTAATGGGTTCACCACAACATATCCAAGGCACACTGCCTTAGGGTAGCTGGTCCATTCCACTGGGGTGTCAAACAGACGAGGCATACTGATGAGTCCTAGTAGGATGAAACATGTGTCTATGTCTTCAGTTAGCACTCTTTGCAAACTGTGTGAGAGGCCTTTCCGCACCATGCAATTCTGCTTAAAGTTGGACCAGCATAACATTCTGTGGTGATTTGCATATGCAGCCCATGATGCTTTGCATTGTGTGGGCATGTATGATTTTGTATATGCATATAGCCAGCTATCAAGGGCACTTCTCCCAGTATGAGTATGTCCTCTGGACCTCGCTTAACTCATTCCTTCCTCATGACGCCATATGGCATCATAAAAAAAATACCTTTTTTTCCTGATGACGCCATATGGCGTCCTAAATCATGTGCTGTAGTGCCTGATGACACCGATTGGTGTCCATATCTTTCTCTTGGTGCAGCTCAAGCATTTGTTTACATTTGATGAATTGAGTTGTACCAGCTAATCGTACCCTTACTGATTTTACCTAATATAATATGCGTTCCCACTGGCTATTTTTGAGAAAACAAGCCTTAATACATAAATAAATAAATTTACTATTTTTGTTGTGCTGTGAAAATGTATTATGTTCATTCTGCCATTAGCTTGTATTGTAAAAACAAATCATCTTGTTTTAGTGTAACATGTTAAGCTGATCAGGTTGACACTATAATTAATTTCATAACTTACATTTTTTTTTATTCGAGCAATCCGATTGGCCGTCACCACTTTGGTGTATTTTTTTGTCTTTTGGGGTATTTTTTTTTTCAATAACATGTTGTCACTGATATCGTGATTGTTATAACTCTAAGTCCATTTATACCACTAAGTGAGCTGAATATTTCTGTATTTAAAAATCGAGCTCTGTGATTGGTCGGATTTTCTGACATCATCAATTCTGAATTTAATTGGTATAAAGGGATTGTCTTAGATGCAGGCACCATCCCCCTGATGAAGCCTTAGTTGTCGAAGCACCAGGGAACCTGCACGCAGATCTTTTGTTGTGCCTTCCACTATTCTATTCAACGTGTGTGCCTAAAACGTTAGACTAAATCCTTATTTAGCATTCAAGCAAGGACTCATATTTTTTTACAACCGTCACTGGAGGGAAAGTGGCTCTCTGGACTCTGGAGTGTACGGTGATTTTTTTTTTGTTGTTTCAGTTAGGGGTCACAGCCCTCACCTGCACCTGCCTTAGCTCTGTAGTGCGTCACCATTTGATCATATTGATCCTCACTGTTGCCATGCTTGCTCTATGCTTGTTGTACACATCACTATTTCCATTAACCAGTCAGAACACACACTGGTGCAGGAAGAGCATGGTGACTGGAAACTTAGCTTCAAGATGGAGGTGCTGCTCTTATCCTAAAATACTCACTTCATTTCGGTGCCAAAACCTTGATTTGTAATCTGTATTTACTTTATTTGTTTTTATTTTTATTTATGATAAAAGTGTTCATAGTTGTTACTTTGTTCATTTTGGGATAATTTCTGGTCATCCTGTATGATCACATCTTATGGATCCGGCTAGCATTCCTGATGGGAGAGAGTGTTTCTTGTGCATGTACTAGATGAGGTCACATGAATTCAGCATCTTTTGTTACTTTTTAAAGAGTTTATGTTCGGATTATGGCTATGTTAAAATCTATGTGGCATGTTGCTCCCTGTGTTATGGATGATAAGTGGGTTAGGGTCAGTAGCATGTTTGTCTCATGCTCTGCACTTGAGTTTTCTCCCTAATACGCAGTTGCTGATTATTTAAAATGAAAAAATAATGGTGTTGCCTTCAACTTATCTGGCATCAGTCCAGCCCCAATTTCTGATGCATTGTAAAGGCCAAATCAGTTTTGAATCCCTCCACAGTCACTGGTGTTGTCCATTGGCTCGTATGACGTCAGTCCAGACTCAACCTCTGATGCACTGTAAAGTGTTTTTCAGGTTAAAATCCCTCCACAGCCACTTGTAAGATCTAGCTCCTTACCATGCATCAGTCGAGTCCCAAACTGTAGTGAACAGTGAAGTGCATTTCAGGTTCAGATCCCTCCAGATGCATCGACTTACCGTGCATCAGTCCAGACCAATCCCATAATGCACTGTGAAGTGCATTTCATGTTCAAAACCCTCCACTTCCACTGGTGTAGTCCATCAATTCATATGACATCAGTTCAGCCCCAATCTGTGATGCACTGTAAAGTATTCTTCAGATTCAAATCCCTCCGCAGCCACTTGTAAGATCTGCCTCTTTATCACGTGTCAATCGAGCCCCAAACTGTAGTGAACAGTGAAGTGCATTTCAGGTTCAGATCCCTCCACAGCTGATGGTGTTGTCCATCGACTTACCATGTATCAGTCCAGACCAATCCCATAATGCACTGTGAAGTGCATTTGATGTTCAAAACCCTCCACATCCACTGGTGTAGCCCATCAATTCATATGATATCAGTTAAGCCCCAATCTCTGATGCACTGTAAAGTATTCTTCAGGCTCAAATCCTTCCACAGCCACTTGTAAAATCTCAGGCTCAAATCCCTCCACAGCCACTTGTAAAATCTATCTCCTTATCATGCATCCAGTGAGGTCCAAACTGTAGTGAACAGTGAAGTGCATTTCAGGTTCAGATCCCTCCACAGCCAATGGTGTTGTCCACTGACTGATCTGGTGTCAGTCCAGCCCCAACCTCTACTGCACTGTAAAGTGCTGTTCATGTTCAAATTCCACCAGAGTCACTGATTTAGACCATCTGTTCATCAGTCTTCAGTCCAGCCTTTATCTCTGACACTCTGTGATGTGCATTACTGATATGGATCCCTCCTCAGTCACCAGGGTGTAGTCCATTGTGCACATCAAGATTCTTTCCAACACTACCTCAGATGCACTGTAATGTTCTATTCAAGTTTGAATCACTCCACAACCACTTTAGTCCCTTGTGCTCATAATGCTTCAGACCATCCCTTACCTGTGATGCACTGTGATGTGATCAGTGCCAGTGTATGACTTATACAGTCTATTCAAATGAAACATAGCACACAGTACACATGTGCACCAGTGAGCATCACTCCATGGTGCAGGCATACCCACACTCCTTCCCACCCACTCAGTGCGCCATACTGAATGTTGCAACATATCACATGTGTATGCAGGCAAACCATGTGACACAGCACATAGTACACAACCTTTACAGGTGCCTATGTCATCACCCTGTATGTGTACCCACAATGTCTCTGCATGGCTTATGAACACCATTACCAGGTGCAGGGAGCCCCACCTGCTTCCCCACAACTGAGTATACCCCATGAACGGGTGCCAATTCATGACACAAAATGACTGCAGTGCCTATGAGCATCATTCCTTGGTATAGGCACACCCACCCCCTTCCCCATGACATAGTATACCCCAAATTACCAGTGCCTTTTCAGCAATTTCATCATCCTATACATATACCCATAATGTATCTACAGTATCTGTTAGCACCATTATTACATGCATACAGCCCCTCTCATTTCCCCAGAACATATGAAGTGCATCTGAGCCTGTATTATGAATGCAGGACCCCCCCCCCCCAACCACTAACACACAGTGCTTCATCATACAGTCATTCCCTCACCTTAAACCATCCCATAATACAACCCCCAAAAAATAAACTATGCCAGGACATTAAATAATACACAGATTTATGAAACATGATGTTTACTGAAAGACTGTGACCCTTTACATGAACATCATGCTTCATTTACAGTATGATAGAGCAAACAGCACAAATAAAATAGTTTCCTATACTTATTATGGGATTTTATTACAAAAATAAAATAAAATAGTTTATTTCAATGAAATTATACATTTTAACTACAGCACATATGCAGTTAATCATAGAGAGACCTCCAGCACTAACAAATGTCTCCATTTCCTGTGTCAGCTCACTGACCTATACTGGAGGTGTTCTTCCTATTTACATCACTAGACCTCACAAAGCACTTCCTTCCTGCATCACTTCCTGATATATACTTCTAAGGTAATGTGTAAATATGTTCTTACTAAAATAGGGGAAAAACAAAAAAATTGATAATCAGATTCATAAACTAAAATCAGTGGGTAAGAAGAGTTAAACACTGCAAAAATTCAAACCGGTGGAGTGGAACAAAAAACTCAAACTGTAATAACAAGAGATTCAGATATTGATTTCTGACTAAAAAAATGGTAAAAAAACTTGCAAAATTTATATTTAGACAATGACAGATGTTTATTGTATATTTTTAACAATTTTAATTAACAGTTTTACAGAAATGTAATATTTTTGCATGACTAAGTAAACAGAGCATAATTATATTTAGATAAAATCATCAGAATTTATTAAAATATGAAAACAACCTTACACAACACTAAATCCAGTTAAATAGACATTACCAAACCTCACTCATTTTCAAAAACCTTTTGTCCTGAAAAACATTTCTTTTTACAGTTTTAAAATTGGAAGTATGGTTTTTAAGATATATAGGTTTAAGCACAGTGTGTTTGTATGAATGCTGCAGATCTAAAACCCCTTCAGGCACACAGGTGTTCTAGCAGCAGGCAGAGGGTACCTGAACATTCTAAGTGACAATAGGATAGAATGAGTTAAGTCTCTTCCGGAGAATCTACTAAAGTCTGACTCCAAGTTTAAGATTTTTCAAAATATTACCCATGGAATAGAATCCAATAGCCATCAGCTGAAAACGGCAATGGATGCGTACGATACCACTTCCAGAGTGACTGTTGCAGGAATCTGTATTAGAAGACACTCCTGGCTTTGGACATCCGGAGTTTCCTCAGATGCCTAACAGCAGGTTATGAATGTCCCCTTTGATAGTACATATCTATTTGGCCAACAGGTGGAACAAGCCCTGGAGTGCTCTCAGAAAACAAGGACTGCCATCAAGACAGCCAGATCGGCTCCTCCAGCCCGTCAGAGAGGCAGGGACCATCAGTTCTTTCGTAACAGGCAGCCCTTTCGAGGAAGAGGCAGAGGAATCCCCAACAAACACCAGTCTCCTCAGCCACAAAACAAAGCCCAGCAGAAGGCACAGGGCCCAAAAGTGCCCAGTGCCACCCTCTGAGAAACTGGCCCCAGCTCCACCTCAGCTGCCCAGGGTGGACCTCTCCTCGGCAGTGGGAGGATGTCTGACTCAGTTCTACAGCCAGTGGAAGTCTATCACCACAGACAAGTGGGTCCTCAGAATAGTTTGAAAGGGATACTGTCTCAGCTTTACAGAGATTCCTTCAGACCTTCCACCCAAGTGGCAACACTCACTGTCAGCCGTTCAGTCAGACCGTCTCACCTCAGAGATAATAGGCCTTCTCAAAAACATGGCAGTAGAAGTAGTTCCCTGGGCAGAGTGAAACACAGGCTTCTACTCCCATTACTTTCTGGTTCTGAAAAAGACAGGGGGCATGTGCCCCATTCTCGATCTCAGAAAGCTGAGCAAGTTCTTGTACCACGAGAAGTTCAAGATGGTCTCCCTCACGACACTTCTACCACTTCTCAAACAACACGACTGGCTGGCATCCCTGGACATGCAAGATGACTACTAGCATATTCCATTGCACCCAAACCACTACAAGTTCCTTTGCTTTGTGGCCTTGGGTCAGCACTACCAATTCAGAGTCCTGCCCTTTGGGCTCTCCTCAGCACCTGGAATCTTTACGAAGTGCTTTGCAGTTCTTGCAGTGCACCATCAAAAGCTCTGCATGCAAGTCTTTACCTGGACGACTGGCTCTTAGCAAGCCCGTCAATCCCTACTATTGTGTATATTGTAGATACTGTGTTTATTTCTGTTATACTCTGTATATTCACTGTCCATTGTGTTATATATGATACCTGTGCTGTGTAATGGTACCCTTCATTCTATTGTACACATCTGTTATTGTTGTTATATGTGAAATACCCTCTACCCCGGGTCACCCCTGAAAAAGGGACTACATGATCTCAGTGGGCTTACCCGGTTACCAAATTTCAAATAAATCAATAAGACAGGATAGAGAGAGTGGTAGCCACAGCATCTTAGTTCCTGACTTCCATGGTGGTTCTGCTGAGCCTGGAAAAGTCATAGCTTCAACCCTCACAACAGCTGCTCTTCATAAGAAAACCGCTGACATGCCGGCCCAGTGGCACTGAGGGTTGAGGCGCTGGATGCCTTGAGTCGTGCCACGCTGGTGACCCGGGTTCGGGAACGATCTGGGTCATCGGAGAGCTGGCACGGGCAGAATTGAGCAGCCAAAAGGCATCTCTCCACCTCCCTGGCGTTCGCCGCCTCTCTCCCCTGTAGTTCTGCTCCCACTGGGTGGAGGTCTGGTAGGTAGCATAGGCAGGAGGGCACCCAGATGTGCGCGTGCCTCCACACACGTGTGCACGGGACATGGGGATGGGGAGAAAACAGGGAAAAAAAGACGATTATATATAAAAAAAAAAGAAAAGAAAACCGCTCGTATCTCTCCACTGAACTTGGCTCTGACCTAGAACCAAGACAATCTGGATTTAGAATCTTATCCACCAATCTGAAGAGAGCTGCAGGTTTGTTTTTCCGACTGAAATGGTTTCCTCACCCCAGTCATTACCTCCTGGTAACTCTGATAGTGAGAGAGCAGGACAGGTTTGTCAGAAAGCAGGCCAGATCTCCTCCAATGCCTCTCGAGCCTCCGTCCACATTATTTCAGTCCACTCAGCTCATCATTATACCAAGGAGAGCTGCAACTTTCATGATGTGGATGGAGGTGGACTGGCACCAGAGAGCTGCAGCAAGGACGGTTATATTATAAGACACTACCGCTGCACTGCACCCCTGGAAAAGGCAGCCAGTATCCTTGAAATGTCCACGAGCCCAAAAAGTATCAGGTTCAATACTCCTACAACTATGAGAGTGGATCATTTCAGTTGGGGGGGGGGATTAGATACCAGGATATGATACATCTTTTGAGGACACTGTACTCTGACCTGGTTGCAGGGGGCATGGCACAGCTCTGAACAAAAATCTCTACACAGTCTTATTTGGAGGCACAGTGAATCATGCAAATAAGCCCATAATGGCATGCAAATGATCCCTTTTAGCACCTTACATGCCATATGGGTTTATTAGCATACCATGACTGAATATGACTCAGCAGCAATGGCAGTATCCCTTTTTGGGATGCGCTGTTTTCCCTCTTATGTGGGCCATATTCCTGTAGGGGGCTGTGTGAGCATGGGTGCATATTCACTGTGCACTATGCTAACACAGGCCCGTATTCAGATAGTTAGTGTGCTATTGTTGGAGCACACTGTCAGAATATTGCTCTCAAGCCAGCCGTGCACTATATCCTGCACACCACTAATGGGTACATGGCTCAAACGACCACCACTAAATATTGGGCCCTCTTTCTGATGTGCAAGCAAAGCGTTCTCTGTGGTCCTCATAAATATTGGGCAGACCTGATAGACTGCAAGGCCTTCTGCTGGCAAATTTCTATGGGTGTGGGGTTTCTGAAGTGATACATTGTACATGGGAAAGTGGAGAGCAGTCACAGAGTAAAAGGGAGCAGAGAAAAATCAGAACAAACCTTCAGTAGTTTTTAACTTCTACAGCAGAGTAGCAAGAACTGTGCAGGCTTCCCAGCTCCAAGTGGAAATCTCTGTTGTGTGTTTGGCAAATGTGGGGTGACTTGCACCTTCCCTTTCTGGGAGCCAAAATACCTCAGTTCCAAACATAGGGGGCCCACTTTTCTTATTTATTTATTTCAAACGTTTTACCAGGAAAAACACACTGAGCTGGTAATAGCAAGTTTCCAGGTGCGACCTGGTGGCATTATAACTTATTATTCTAAAAAATAAGAAAGTGCTATGATTGTGGCTATTGGCTCTGCATCTTGAAGGCCAGTGCTATTGAGAGCTATGACTGCACAGTGCCCCAGGGCTGACCCTTGACCGTATTTTACTGGGGAACAGGGAGAGGGGAGTTTTAAGAGAGATGTCAGGAAAATATGTTTTCATTGATAGGGAAGTAGTAGTAGTAAAAATATTTTTATACAGGAAGATGTAGAGTAGGGTACATCATTAGGACCAGAGGTCCTGTTTTCAAGGTGGTCCTGTGTAGTTGTATAAAAATAATACATAACAAAATGCAAAAATCATATACAAACTATTCACATACTGTATAACATAACAAATTCATATTTCAACAGCTACATCATAGTTTGTTCTACATCTACCCTAAGTTTTGGTATAATCCAATTTCTACATCTTTATAAAGGTAAGGTGTGAAGATGTGAACAAGCTTGATACATCCAGCAGACCAGACCTGAGTTTGATTCTTACAACCTCCACTTGCATACTGTGTGACTCTGAGCAAGTCACTTAACCGCCCAGTGTTCCCAGGTCGCCCCTGAAAACAGGCACTTGTTCCTAGTGGCCCTTATCTGGTTACCAAAAGACTAAAATAAAAAAAAATTAAATAAATAGTCCCATTTAAATAGTCATATTTCAGTTCTGCTGTAAGAATAAAAGTTTAAGGACCTGAAGATTTAAATATAATGCCATTTTAAAGTGATAATTTATTTTAATAAATTTTGGTAGTGGGGTAAGCCCACTGAGACCATGACAGTCCCTTTTTCAGGGGCGACCTGGAATTAATCAACAGGTAGAAACATTACAAGTCTGTACATTACAAATAACAGGTGGACATTTTGTAAGTTATACAGTGAAACATAGATTGGAATACACCATACATGACAATGTATATAATAAAATTTATTGATAACATTTAGGCAAGTTACAGTCAGCATCACTCAACATAGGCCAATGCTTACAGACAAAATAGCAGTAGAGAAGTACATGTCAAACATGAGAGTGCCGCTTTCAATGATAGCAAGTGCATTGGTTAAGTTCTAGCAGATGAGCCTTAAGTCCCTTTTTGAACCCCCCGAGGGAATTATATGCCTGTACACTATCAGGAAGGGAGTTCCAGAGGGGTGGGATGCTGGCCAAGAATAACCTCTGCCCAATGGGAGGACCAGACATTGAGTTGCTGACGGCTCGAGGATCGAAGGGGACTGCTGTTTTGTTTGCCCGATAATATTTTTGCCAGGCTTGGTGGAGCCTTGTCCGACTGTAGCTTGTAGGCTAGGCACAAAGATTGGTACTCAAGTCACCCTGTTAGTGGAGGCCAGGACAGGGCTTGGAGCACCTGACAGTGGTGCTCCCTTGGCTGAGCCCCAATGGCGAAATGGCACATCCTGTGATAAAGGGTAGTAAGGTTTTGCATTTCTCCACCTTTTACTGTGAGTAACACTGGTGAACCATACAGTAGGGTAGGTAGTAAGGTTGCTGTAGCAATCCTTAGCTTGGAATCTTGAGTGAGGAACGGGCTGAGATGGTACATAAGCCCTAGTTCTAGGGACATAGATATGTTGTTCATCCACACTGTCTGGCAGGTTCCTTGCCGCTTTAAATCTTGCCGGAAGGTTTCCAAGCTGGCTCCTCCCACCCACCCGAGTGGTAAAACTCTCGGCTCCGCCCCATGACGCCAGATCTTCCTTACCGCTTGGAAGATCAGGTTCCCTCCTTAGCGCTCTGCGTTTAGACTGGATCCAAACTCTTCGGTTAACCCAAAACTAATTTTAAAGTTTACAAGACTTCAGTCTGTTTCTTCCTTCGTGGCTGCGATGGATAAATCGACTCCCGGTTTTTGGCGGTGCCCATGCGGGCAGAAGATGTCTTGGACCGATCCGCACTCCACGTGCATCTACTGCCTCGGGCTTGACCACGATCCGCAGGCCTGCGATTTGTGCAAGTCCTTCTCGGCAAATGTCCTCGAAGACTGTGCTGCCAGGCTACAACTTGGGTGCCCCGAGAGACGTATACCGCCGGTGAAGTTGAAGGAGGCCCATTGGGCAGTTTCCGCTGCAGCAGGCTCGGCTGAGCAACTTGAACAGATGATCGCCCTCGAGGAGGAGGATGCCCAGGACGCATCTTAGTCTTCCTCGGTCGCGGCATTTATCCCGCTCTCCTTGGGCTCCTCTTATACGGCTTCTTTTAAGGAGCTTTGTCAATCCCTCTCCAAGAAAGGTGAGGGTCCATCGGGAAACTCCTCTCAGTCCAAGAAGAAGGACTTGAAGGTAAGTCCCACCGTTGGCGTTCGTGGGAGGCGAGGGGTCCCTTCGGGACAGTCAACTTTCGACTTCGGTCGAGGTTGCGGCTAAGGCCGCTGGCTTCTGATTTCCCTGTCAGGTCAGCCGGCCGAGACACCCATCGACGTGGTCAAGATTTTTCTTGACCCGTTGGAAGGGCTGTCGACTGGAGAAGCCAACAGCCCTTCTTCACCAGTTCCCCTGGTGGAAACCGAGGACTTGCCTGCGCCTCCTGTGCCGGAGTCCTTGGTTAAGGCTCCCGAGCCGAGGAATGGGTTTCCCCTGCTCTCCTCCCAGACCCACCCTCGGAAACACCGATGGTCTCGGTCTGGACCTCTTCTCAGTCCAGAGCGGGACATGGCGGTCTTAGTCTCAGCACTGAGGAAGCGGTGGCGCCACTCATCTCAATCTTTTCCTCCTTGGAGAAAGGCTTAGCGCAAGTGCGTCGGCTAGGAGAACTTAATGTGGCAGCAGCTCCTTCTGACTGGGACAAGCCGACGCCATCGCCTTCCCCGGCCATTAAGTGGCTGTCACCTGAAAGGCCGAAACAACCCCTCGCGGTGGTCGAAGAGCCAAAACCGGCGCCAGTTGTTCGACCAAAACCAGCTGCCCCACCGATTGTGGTGGAACCCCGCCTCCACAACCTAAATCTGGGGCTCCGACCAAGGATTCTCGGTCGGGTCAGGGACTACCCCACCGGTTGTCGGTCACCCTCACTCCCAACTGTCCTCGGCAGGTGGAGGGTGGCTCAGGCCCTAGGCAGCTATTCGCAGACTCCTCGGAGTCTGATGACGACTCTTCCCTGTTCTCCAGGCCCCTTGACCTGGAGTCCTCTGGGGGATGGACGAGAGCCCATCCTCGTTCATGGGTTTGCTTCGGCTCATCTCAGAGTCTACTGGGATGCAGCTCGAGCCCGTATCCAAGCGGGCCAAGTATCCCCTCACAGAGATACTGGACCGAGGGGATTCTCCCACAGAGGCCTTTCCGGTGGCTGAAGCCATTGTTGGCGCAGCCTTGGAGTTATGGCTGCGGCCGGCTTCTTGTTGTGCTCCTTCGGCCAGGATGGCCAGGAAGTACGCAGTCCCCACTGGGTCACTGTCCGGTTTCTCGGAGCACCCCTCTGCAGAGGGGTTGGTTACCGATAGTGTTTTCCGGCGTTCCAGGAACACCAGGGACGTGGACAAGCCCCCGACAAAGAGTCCAAAAAGCTGGACTATGCCGGGCGTAAAGTGTACGCTGCGTCCTCCCTCGACCTCCATCAGGCTAGTTTGGCCATACCGATGGCGCACTTGTCCCACGCCCTTATGGGCTCCCTAGATGAGGTGATCCCTCATCTCCCGGCTGACCTCCAGACTACGGTCAAGCAGGTGCAGGATCAGGGAAGGGCAGTGGCGAAACAGCAGCTCCAAACGGCTCTCGATATTGGAGACTCCTGTGCCCAGTCAGTAGTGGCCACAGTGGCCATGCGCCGCAGAGCTTGGCTGCGGATCTCCACCTTCACGGTGGATACCCAGCACAAGCTGGCAGACGTCCCCTTTCTGGGTACCGACTTGTTTGGGCCTGGGGTGGAAGGTCACCTCCAGAGAATTGAGAAGTCCAGTGCCACCTTGGACTCAGTCACGTCTGCCCAGAAGGATAAAGGCCACCAGCATAAGCCCTTTCACCCTTCTGCCCCTGCGGCATGTCCGGCCCAGCAACACCAGCATCAGGACCAGCAGGCTCGCATTTGGCACCCCAAAGCCAAGCCTGCAGCTTCCTCTAGCAGGAAGCCAGGAGGAAAAGGCCCAGGAGGTCCCTCGGCGGTCCTTTCTCCAAGCCTGCCCAGTGATGGTTTGAGGTGTTACCCCAGCGCGTCCGCTTCCCTGGGTTCCCCGTGGGAGGACCTCCGTCCACTTTCTTTCCGCCTGGTCCGCTATCACCACGGACCGCTGGGTGTTGGAAGTGGTAGGAAGGGGTCTGCCTCTGGAGTTCGAGCAGGCCCCACCCTTCCGAGTCATCACCGCACGGGGGGGCTACCGGGTCCGCAGCCTCTCTGTCGGCCTGTCGAGCTGACATTACCCTGCTCCTCCAGAAGGAGGTGATCAGGAAGGTGGCGTATCCTCCACCAGACCCACGGTTTGTGTCCAGGTACTTCCTGGTCCTGAAACGGACGGGGGGCTGGTGCCCCATTCTAGACCTGCACGACCTGAACAGGTTCCTAAGGTCTCGAACCTTCAGGATGGTCACCCTGGCTCAGATCATTCCATCCTTGGAATGAGGCGTGTGGTCCTGTTCTCTGGACCTCCAGGACGCGTTCTTTCACGTCCCAATCCGTCTGTCCCACAAGCGATTCCTCCACTTCAGAGCAGAGGGGTCCCTTTACGAGTTCCGGGCCATGCCCTTCAGCCTTTCTGTAGCTCCCAGGGTCTTCACCAAATGCATGGCAGTGGTGACAGCATTCCTGCGGTGCCGAAGGGTCCAGGTGTACCCTTACCTGGACAACTGGCTGATTGTGGCCTCCTCCGTTGGCCTCCTCATCAACGAGGTCAAGTCGGAACTCGTGCCAAATCAGGTGATCCAGTTCATCGGGGCAGAGCTCGACTCTCTGTGAGCCAGAGCACGGCTCCTGGCGGACAAGGCTGAGGTTCTTTCCTCCTTTGCCCAGTCATTTCAAGTTGGGCAATCGCACCCTGCCTGGGACTTCCTTTGCCTCCTGGGCCTCATGGCGGCCTGCACCAGTGTGGTCCGATGGGCCCATTGGCACATGCGTCCCCTACAATGGGGACTGACCAGCCAATGGTCACAGCGCTTCGGTCCCTTGGACCAGCCAGTGACAGTGACCCAGGAGATGTGGAACGCTCTCCAGTGGTGGATCATTCCAGCTCATCTGCAGGAGGGCATCCCGTTTGTCCTCCCCAAGCCGACGGTCTCTCTATCGACCGATGCCTCTCTGATGGGTTTGTGGTGCCCATCTGGGGGAGCACAGAGCGCATGGCCTCTGGTCCCCTCGGGAGTCCCAATGCCACATCAACCTGCTGGTGCTTTGAGCGGTTTGTCTAGCCCTCGGCGCCTTCGCTCCATTTGTACGGGATCAAGTGGTCCAGGTCCAGACGGACAATACCACGACCATGTACTACCTAACCGCCAGGGCGGGACGCACTCCATGCCTCTGTGCAGGGAAGCTCTCCGCACTTGGTCCCTCGTGCTCAGCCTGGAGGTGGATCTCCTTGCCATCCATGTGGCAGGAGCCTCCAACATTCTGGCCAATGCCCTAAGTCGGATAGGAGCTGCGTCCCACGAGTGGTCTCTCCTGCCGGAGGTAGTACAAGATCTGTTCTCCCACTGGAGCACGCCTCAGGTGGACCTGTTTGCCTCCAGGGAGAATGCGAAGCTGACGCTGTTTCATGCCCGCCCCCCTCAGCAGGGCTCACTGCAGGGGGATGCCTTCTCGAGGCCGTGGACCCCGGGCCTCTTCTACGCCTTTCCCGTATTTCCCTTGATCCACAAGGTGCTTCTCAAGGTGAGGAGGGACAAGGCGCAGGTGATTCTGGTAGCCCCAGACTGGCCCCACCAGTTCTGGTATCCAGATCTCCTCAGCCTCAGCTCCAGGCTCCCGAGGCGGCTTCCAGCCCGCCCGGACCTGATCTCAGTCAACCAGGGGAAGGTATTCCATCCGGACCTTCAATCCCTGCACCTCACGGTCTGGTTCCTGAGCGGCTAGAGTTCCAGGCCTTGGGTCTTTCCGACGAGGTCCTCAACGATGTTGAGGCATCCCGTAAGGAGTCGACCAGGAAATGCTATGCCTTTAAATGGAAGAGATTCTCCATTTGGTGTCAGGGCAAGGGGCTGGACCCTTCCTCCTGTTCCTTGGCAAGCATTCTGGACTACCTGTGGTCCCTTTCTCAGCTAGGGCTTCAGTCGGCGACCCTTAAGGTGCACCTGGCAGCCATCTCTGCTTGCAGGCGCGGGCCAGGGAAGCAGTCGGTGGCGCAGGAGAAGGTGGTCGGGCGCTTTTTCCAAGGCCTTGATCACATATCCCCTCCGGTGCAAGAACCTCCACCTCCGTGGGATCTACTGCTGGTACTGGCTAAGCTCATGGGCAGGCCATTTGAACCGATGCACAGGTGTGACATCTCTCACCTGTCGTGGAAGACCGTCTTCTTGGTGGCTATCACGTCAGCCAGAAGGATGGGAGAGCTCCAGGCGCTTTCCATTGAGTCTCCTTATCTGGTCTTCCACAGGGACAAGGTTGTCCTGTGCCTCCACCCCGAAATTCCTTCCGAAGGTGGTGTCAGAGTTTCACCTTAACCAGGTGTTGACTCTGCCGGTGTTCTACCCCAATCACACCTCGGAGGCCGAATATAGGCATCATACTTTGGACCCTAGGAGAGCGCTCTCTTATTATGAGGAGCAAACGGCTGAAGTTCGGGGGAGAGGTTCGCCAGCTGTTTGTCACCTACGCTGAAACTGCACCTGGCAGACCTGCAGCCAAGCGGACGATAGGCAGGTGGGTCACCTCCTGCATAGATCTCTGCTACAGGTTGGCAGGCATGGAGCCTCCCAAAGGGATAAGAGCTCATTCTGCCCGCCATACTGCTGCCTCGGTGGCTGCTTCCAGGGACGTCCCTATCCAGGAAATCTGCAGGGCTGCTACCTCGAAGTCAGCTCACACCTTTATTACCCATTACCACATCGATTTTGAGTCATGCCGGGATGCTGGTTTTGGGACCTCAGTTCTCCAGTCCTTATTCCCTAAGTAGGGGGTGTGTGCCTTGCCTCCCTCCTCCCGGAGAACCGCTAGGAGTCTGCCAGACAGTGTGAATGAACAACATATCCATGTCTCTAGAAATACAGGTTACTCACCTGTAGCAGGAGTTCTAGGAATGGTATATGTTGTTCATTCACATGACCCACCCGGCCTCCCTGGCTTCGACACACAACCTGGCTTCCAGCGGGCTAGATCTGGCGTCATGGGGCAGAGCCAAGGGTTTTACCACCCGGGTAGGTGGGAGGAGCCAGCTTGAAGACCTTCCGGGCAAGATTTAAAGCGGCAAGGAACCTGCCAGACAGTGTGGATGAACAACATATACCATTCCTAGAACTCCTGTTACAGGTGAGTAACCTGTATTTTCTGATTCATTGTCCTGGACAGCAGTTCGATATGTGACCTGAAAGTACAGTTCTGGTCCAGCATTAAGCCTAAGTACTTTATAGTGTCGGCTACCTCAATCCTTAAGCCATTTTTGAGGCAAGGAGTTAGAAATGAGGCTCTGTCCGGCCCCAGGCTAGTGGGGCCAAATAGGATAGCCTTCGTTTTTTTATGGTTTAACACAAGTCTGTTGCTTACCAGACAAGGCTCTAGGAGCTGCAGATCATAGGTCAGTGAATTGTTCAAAGAGCTCAAGTCATTGGACGACCTGTAGAGCACTGCATCCAAATAATAAATAATTACTGAGTCTCCCTTTTTCCATAGGAAAACCGTGGCATTATTTGCTGTAATGGACTGTTTATTACGGCAAACACATGCACGGTTTCCCTCACTCTGCGCATGTGCCCACCGCAGTTTTCGTCTCTTTCGTACTGCTCTGTGCCTGCCTTCTCCCAAAAGACAACTGCCAGTGCAACTCGGTGGTCAGTTATTTTCGTGAAAATGTTGCTCATTTTTGAGACTGGCGCACATAAAAATGCATTTTTAAATATTTTAAAAACTTGGACAGCAAACATTTTGAAACTGGACGAAAACAAAACCGGAACGCGGCTGCACCAGAACCTTCACTTTTTTATATAATTGCTGTGGCAAAAAAGGGAAACCCAGCAATTATATAAAATAAAATATGGGATGCTGTGTTTACTTTTGTGGTTAAATATTTTTTTATTCCAACTTTGCAGACAGCAATCATACATACAGCCCCAGGGTCGCTGCAACATTTGGTAATCCTGGGGTGAAGGGAGAAAGTTCTGGATGACCAGGCCTGTACAGAAGTGTTCTTATTTACCGAATACTGTACCCTGGCTAACACCTGATCTGGACACACCTGAACCTCTGAATCAGAGGGGTGGGACAGTGGGGTACTCCCACCCTCTTCACGTGCTCATGGTGCCCTTATCAACTCAAGGAGAGGGGGTAGAGGAACCCGCTTACCCTCCCCTGGTGGCCATCCTAACCTGTACAAGTCAAACATTCGAGTATTTGGCATCCATGGGCCGTGGCTGCATGCTGTAACCCTACCCTAACTGTTTACAACCTACACAACAAAAACTATTTACAGGATGGTGTGTTTAAACTCAGAGTTTATACACCTGTCATAGTATATTTTTATTACTTTTCATTTCTTTTAGAAACTTGATCCAGGATGCTCTGTGCAGTCACTAGCAAGGATGGAGAAGTACTAGAAAAGTAATACATCTGACAGTTACAGTTACTTATTTCTTTTTATACAAAAACAATACAGAAATAAAAAACTATAACAGGTGACATTTATTTGAAAGGAATAGCTTAGTTACTTTCAAATAAATGTAATCAGTTACAGTTACATAGTACTTTTGTATAAAAAGATATAAGTAATTGTAACTGTAATGTGTATTACTTTTTCCAGTACTTATCCATCTTTGCTAGTGACTGCACAGGACTTTCTGGAACAAGTTTCCAAAAGTAATAGAAAGTAATAGAAAAAGTAACTTACTCAACACTGCCCTCGGTGTTAGATGCTTTAATAAACCCCTCGAGCTTCGCTCTTGGGGTTTATGAAGCATCTTAACACCTCAGGAGTGTGTAAACTTCTTATTATATACACCACCCCATACTTTATCCTATATATAATGAATGCCCGCAGTAAAATAGATCATGTTTGACATTGTGTGCAGACAGGGTGGTAGACGCCTGGAATAGACTGCCAGCAAAAGTGATGGAGGCAAATACGGTGGGGTGTATTAGAAAACAGGCAAGGAGAAAGGAGGATCACCAGAGATAGAAACCTAGACTTTGACAGCAGATAAGAACCGCTTGGCCCACCTAGTCTGCCCATTTCCCTACCTATTGGATTAGCTGCAAATTCTAGTTAACCAGCAGCCTACTTCCTCCTACCCCCCACTATAATTGCCTTATGTCTGTCCCATGCATTCTTGAATTCCCCCACTGTTTTTGACCCCACGACCTCCTCAGGAAGGCGGTTCCATGCAGCCACCACCCTCTCCATGAAAAAATACTTCCTCACGTTTTCCCTGAGCTGTTCCTCTTCTTTCTTCAAATTGCGCCCCCTTGTTCCTGCACATCTCTTTTTCTGAAAGATGCTGCCCTCTTTGACTTTGTTTATTCCCTTGAGGTACTTGAAAGTTTCTGTCATGACACACTTCTCCCTCCTTTCCTCAAGGGTATACATATTAAGCTCTTTTAGTCTCTCTTCATGTGGCTTCTGTTGCAGACCCTGCACCATTTTAGTTGCCATCCTCTGGACCGCCTCCATCCTGTCTTATGTCCTTGCGGAGAGGGGGTATCCAGAACTGCACACAGTACTCCAGATGGGGTCTCACCAACTGCCTGTACAGCGGAATAACAACTTCCTGTTTTCTACTGGTGCCTGTCCCTGTGCATCCCAGTATCCCCCCCAGCCCTCCTTACTGCCTTCTCACATTGCTTGCCTACCTTAAAGTCGTGTCTGATAGGACTACCCCCAGGTCCCTTTCCATTTTTGTTGTTGTTAGTACCCCCCCCCCCAATTGTGTACTCTTCCACTGGGTTTTTGTTTGTTTGGGTTTTAAGTTACGGTTTGTGAAGACAGATTAGGCATGGAACATCTGAGTAGACTGGATGAGCCAGACTTTTTTTTTCTGTCTAAAAAGTGTGTTTCTGTGGTGCAGTACCTTCCAAACTCCAGTAGATAGCAGTCTAATCTGATAGTTGCAGAAGCACTAACTTAGACCCATGAAGAATAGCAGAACTGGAAACCTTACTACAGCCTCTATCTCAAGTACTTCTTCCACCTCTGTGCAGTGCTACGAAACCACAGATCATGGAAAAAAAGAACAGATTATAATCAAGATAGATATTGTCTGTATAATGCCAGCCTGTCAGTGCAGTGGCAGTGTTACTGCGTCTAAGGCCAGTGACCCAGGTTCAGAGTGCCATCATGGAGGAGAAGGGAGGGTGACTGACTCCACCATGCGAGTATCACTTAGGTCACGACAGGTGGTAGTGTAGGCAGAGGGACCTTTGGAGGTAGGATGTCGACTGGCTCCACCCTGGCACGTTCTGTATGTGTGCCTGGACCTTTAAGCCATCAGCACCCTGAGGGATGCTGGCAGGCTGTGTATGGGAGCCCTGGAGACCTATGCCATTGGCATCTTGAGGGCGGGGATAAACAGGACATGGAAAAACATCCAGGCTGAGAGCATGAAGCCGTTGCACTCTTACGCCTCTTCCCATCGCTGCACTTGGAAGGCTAATAATTTTGTTCTGGTTAAAATGTTTAGGTAACAGCCAAAATGCGATTGAGTTTTAGTTTTCCAGCTTAAACATTGGAAAGGTCTGTCCCCAGCCGGCCTTTGAAGGATGTCTAATTGCATAGCCATGGTCTGGTCATAGAATGCGCATCACTGCAGTATTTGTTTGAGGCAGATCTGCCCCCCCCGTGCACACACACACACACACACACACACACACTCTATGGCAGCCTAGATTATACATTTGTTTGGTAATCCAAGCGCACAAGAAATTGTGGGCAGAATACCAGATTCCTGCTGCTAGTATTTTCACTTAAATACCAACGTTTGTGAAAAGAAAATGAAAAATTAAATATGCAATGTTTGTAAGATACTGATAGAACTGTATGTTGAAGCAGTATACCAAGTTTTCAGATAGATTACCAAAATTAGAATTTTGATATTCCATATATTACACCAAACTTAAAACTAAAATTTCCCACCCTGTCTCCCAGTTTATTTTTGACCCATGACAGAGTGATGCGACTAGTCACATTTCCGACTCTCACAACTGGTTTGCATCAGATTGTAATGCATTTACAGCATGCATAACGATTACATTTTATATGTATGTCATACCATAAAATGGCATAGACAAAGCCAGCATTCTAACCGATTGATCAGGCTTACAGGACTGTGCAGTAACAGTTGTCTTACCACATGGTCATAATCTTGCTTCTTTAAAAATTGCTGTTTTTGTTCTTTTTCTGTTCTCCTGGCCATTCTGCAGTGTCAGTGGCTCAGCAGGTAGCACACTTGCCTATAAGGCTGGAAGATTGGAAGGTGGTGGGTTCTAGCCTCACACTGGGAACGTGGAACAAATCCCAATACTGACACTGTAGTGCATCAAGAGGGGGGTGCTGCACTCCTGAGGTGCCGTCTTTCAGATGAGACATTAAACTGAGGTCCTGTCTGCTTGTTCTGGTGGTTGTTCAGGTGGATGTTAAAGATCCCATGGCACTTCTCGAAAAGAGCAGGGGAATTTCCCTGGTGTCCTAGCCAAATTTCCCCCATTCACTAAAATATCGCCAACAGCTCAATCTGGTTCTGTAAGTCAATTTACATCTGTGCAAATATTCCCTTTCCCTTCCCCCAGGTCGCACTTGGAAACAAGTGGCGGCTCAGTGTGCCTGTCCCTGTCGCAAACTCTCAAATAAATAAATAAAAATAAAAAATTATACCCTCCGAGCCTCATGGAAGAACGCTGTATCGAATCAAATTTGTCTTGCTGTTCTGCAAGCATGGTAACCCACTCCAGGCTTTGCATTAAGCTTCACAACACACCCAAGGCATGCTGCCAGATCTGTCTTACTGCAGAGACCCTGCTATGGGTTATTGCTTATTTATAAAATAGGTGAGGAGGAGATCCTAGTGATCTGATTGGCCGAGAGACAAATGTGGCTGTCCGGTTATCACAGCACAATCAGACACCTCAAATTTTTCATGGCAGTTTTTTGTTAAATATTGACTACTATGGAATGGTAAGAAAAACACCTGGGCTCAGTGCTGACTTTCAACAGTGATGTTATCCCAGCACAACATCACACTTTTATTTATCTTTTGTTTATCGAGTAAACATATGAGCCAAAGGCCCTCTTTCATATGCGACCCGAGACCATTAATCATACAGTCAAGATGTAAACACATGCAGTTTAATTACAACCACATTACATGACTAGGACATCAAAGATCATACATTAAATTAACGAACATACTGCAGTACAATTAGACTGTGACATATTACAATAGTTAAAGGAGATAGGAAATGATTTTTGCATATTTAACTGCCCTTCCATCTTCCTTTCCATGCCAGTTATGTATGCTGATACGATTTGATGATTTTTTGATAAATAAATAATGTAGCTTTGGGGTGCCCGCAGATCTACATTGAGTTCCAGTCTCCTCACCAGCTACTGCTCTTGATTGTCATATCTCTAAGACAGTCTATGACATCACAGTCTCCCATTCCATGCCATTCATCTGAATGGCCTGGTAAGGAGTTTGTGATGAGATAGAATGTTCAGGCCGTAAGAAAAGAGACAGCAGCAACTGCTGAGCAAAGAGGGATTCAGGGTAGTTACAAAGGCAACAAAATTAGATTATTAATTTTACAAAAAAGGTAAAAAGTATAACAGAATACTTGGTATCCAACAAAAGAACAACTGGAGGGCATCTAGAGGTGTAAAAAACATTTCCTATCACCTTTAAACACATATCAAATAAATTATTCAAAAAGCAATTAAAAATGTATTTTGAAAATTAATTTTTTAACTTTTTTTTGTTTGTTTTTCGTTAGCAAGAAATCCATTTTAAAATTGCAGTAATGCACTCCAGGGTGAATGTTGTGGAGATAGCGTCACTTCTCGAGTGTTGGACACACTCGGCCTATGGCCTCATGCTCAGCCACCAGAGGCGTAATGTTATTCCAAAATTACGCATGCCCTGTCTTGCATTATTGCTTCATTTTATAAGAGGATTAACACACTTCAGGATGCACCTCGAGCTTTGCAACACACTGGAGGTATCCATATATCAGAGCACGCCGGATAGCCTGGCTTGTGTTATTCCTTATATAATAACTGGAGACTGTTTGTTTCATAGGCATAGTTTGACTTTGACATTGGGGGGGGTCAGGGGGCAGGGCTGAATAGGTCGCATGCAGCTGCTGTGCTTGCTTGATTTATGTAAAATAAAAAAATCATAGAATTATTATATATATATATATATTTTTTGTATTCAGATCTTCTGCGGTGGTTTGGTTTATAGTTACTGCTAACTGTTAGTCACAACTCACAAAAACGAGATACTAAGCTGCAAAACAAAAGCAGCCAGCAGGCAAGCTGAGTTTGTTCCAGCCTACCTCCTGGGTCTTTCCCCGCACACGGTCTGCAGTCTGCACACACACACACACACACACACTGGGCTGGAGGCAGTGGATTTGTAAAATATAATTTAGTTTTTTTTTTGTTTTTTTTTATTCAAATCAAATAGTTTCTTAGGCACACATTCGCACACAGAAATAAAAGTGCTGACATCACAGATGACCGATCACCACCCCGGTCTCCTCTCCTCCCGCTCCACACACAGAACAGAAGCTGAAGCACTGCAGAAGCTCTCCTTATAATGCCACAGCACAACTGCTGGCAAGGACAGAAGAGAAGGGACAGTACTTACAGTTATGATGGATGTCACTGGCTGTTCCGTTCTGCCCACCAGCAGTGTGCCCTGGCATTGGATCGCTCCGTAGTGCCGAAGTCCCGGGAGGAGGAAGAACGAGCAGCACAGTGTCATGTTATGTGTAAGTGGGAGCCCTGAAACCATCATGTGGTTTACATCAGGACATGCTTGGCTCCCACTTACATCATCTGATCTAAACAAATGCACGGCCATAGTCTGTCTGTCCTGCAGCTGGTACTGGTAGTAGCAATGATCTGGTGGTAGTGCACAAGTGCAGATACTCCGCATGCACGCTGCCGTGGTAGGCAGTAGGACGAGAGTCAGTCAACACCTGTCTTAAAGGTGCAGCGCATAGCACTTGGTTAAAAAAAAAAAAACAGAAGGAAGCTGAGCAGATAAAAAAAAAAAAAATGTTTTGTGTGTGTGCCAGCGGTAAATGTGGGACACATTTTGGGGGGGCAACACCCCCCACACCCCAATCTCTGCCCATGTTTTTTTCCATAGGAAAAGCTGGTTATAATTCGCTGTTAAAAGTGAAGGTGACAGCTCACACTCACTCTGCCGCGCAGCTGTCCCCAGAATAGTCACACTGTGGTTGCCAGAAAAGCAGTTCCCAGCAATTACATAAAACAACGCATGGAGAAGAGTGTAAACTTGAATTTGATGCACACCCTTAGTGTGGAATGCTTTGATAAACCCCCTCGGGCTTCACCCTCTGGGTTTGTATAGCATCCTACACCTTGAGTATGCATAAACCTCTCATTATGTACTCCTTGCTATGCATTATTATATAAAATGTATTTTCCAGGAACCATTTTTACTGTCTTTTAAACAACCATCTACCTTATCCAACCTGATTGTCAGGAACAGATTTATACCTGACCAAAACAACAGACCACTAGGAGGCACTAAAGCCTGCGGTATTTCTGAATGTAAAACATCTGAGCACATTTCCACTTCAGACTTTATCAACACTCCCCAGAACAAGCAATTCAAGATACAGGGGAGTTAAAGGGGCACTGTCAGCTTCTGAAGCCATTTTTATGTCCCTGTTACTATTTGTGCCTGTAACTTGCACTCTGAATACAGTTTCTGACATGGTAGTCCAATCGTACCTGTAAAGTGCGTGGACACTAATTTTTACAAAAAGCGCATTTTGTGCAGACCGACTGTATACCTTCCATGCTCTGCTCCCATGCATCCACGCTGTTGAATCCTGCTGAACTCGTGCATGAACGAGTTCGGCAATTTTTGTGGCTGGTAAACAAAATAGCTGGCAGTATGGAGTAAAGTGTGCTGATTTTGCCAATACTAGTTCCTTGAGAAACTGAGCTGTATTTCATAAAGAAATCATTACTTACAAAATAAAAACGGGACTAGGCACATGCGCACCTACGGGACTCAGTGCATGTGCACTAGTGCCAGTGGTGCGCGTGCGCCGAGTCCTGTTTCTACTTTGTAAGTAATGATTTGTTTATGAAATACAGCTCGGTTTCTCAAGGAACTAGTATTGGCAAAATCAGCACACTTTACTCCATACTGCCAGCTATTTTGTTTACCAGCCACAAAAATTGCCGAACTCGTTCATGCATGAGTTCAGCAGGATTCAACAGCGGGTACGTGTGGGAGCAGGGCACAGAAGGTATCAGATGAGTCTGCACAAAATGTGTTTTTTGTAAAAATTAGTGTCCACACATTTTACAGGTACAATTGGACAGTCATGTCAGAAACTACGTCCAGAGTGCAGTTTACAGGCAGAAATGGTAACAGGGTCATAAAAACTGCTTCAAAAGCTGACCGTGCCCCTTTAAACACGTGGATCCCAGAATGTTCTCTGTTACATCCAGTTCAAGAAGTGGCCACATTGAGGATATGTGGGGGAACTGGACAACCCCTTTGAACCTGAATGAACTCAGGCATGACATAAAGGAGAAAAAGACTGAAAAAACAATGGGACAGCATTTCTCTCAATCTGATCACTCCATCTCTGACCTCTCTGTCCTGGTTCTCAAAGGGCACTTCAGAAACACACAAGAAACCTGTTGGACAGGAGGCAGAGCTGGATGTCATTGTCCAACCTGGGGACTAATGGCCTGGCTAGGGATGGGGCTAGGATTGTGCAGGGGGAGAGTTTCATCAAGGGTATCTCTTGCATCAGGCCACACCTGTGGGACTATAGCCACCAGGCACTAGGACCACACAAAAACTTTTTTGCTAGCAGTCAAGCTGGGGCCACCCATGTCAACGTCAGACACTGATGTCCTCCTTATATAAACATGGGCGGCTCTGCCCTGGCCCCGCTGTTGATCATCGCACTTTGAACTCCACGGAGACAATGCTGCTTCAGTCGACCACCAAATCTCTTACTTTTACTTCTAATTATTTTTTATTTTCTCAGCCTAGTTTGTAAATCACTTTATTTTTTAAACTGATTTTCATTGCCGTTTATGTCGACTGACCCTGAGAAACTCATCAGACACTGTGGGTGTGGTGAGAAGACCTGCAGTAAGGATGACCATGATGCCTGTGTCTGCTGCCTTGGCACCGACCACAACATAAAGGCCTGCGATGTTTGCTGTGGATTCAGCCAGGCTACCCTGTGGCATCATCAGAAGGTCTTGGAAGCCTTCCACCTGGAACAGAAGATCACCCAAATGGAGAAGGAGCTCCTCCTCCTCACCAGCTCCGTCCACAGGCTCCCACTCCTCCAAGGTCTGGGAAGAGTTGTCTGGCAAACATAAGCACCGGGAGAGGGAGTGGAGTAAAGAGAAACCCTCTCTGGTGCGCTCTAGACTGCTGCATGCAGCACTGACCATAGCTGGGTCGTCGACCGCCTCAGCGGCAACCCCCACTGTCACCCACACCCGCTATTCCACAGGGTCGGCCTTGCCAGTGCTTCCTGCTGGCTCTTCCTTAGCCGGTGATGGCTCATTGATGTCGGGCCTCCTGACACCCCTGCCGACGCTCTAGCCTCTTTCGCTTAGACCCATTCTGGCTCAGGGGCAGCAGACAGGATGCTGTGCCCGGACCTACTTCGGCTGGCGCTAGCCCATCAACATCGGGATTTCTGTCTCTCCCATCAACGCCTTTGACCTTCCTGTTGACGCCGGGCATCCAACCTTCCCCATTTAGACCCCTTCTTGCTCTGGGGCAGCGGTCATGGAGCTCCACCGGGCCTACTTCGCCAGGCTCTGGCCCACTGACATCAGGCTTTCTGCCTTCCCGTCATCTACTTGGGCCACTTCATCTGTGTTAGGGACCCAACTTTCCCCATTGCCGTCTCCCATCCCCCCCACCGCTAACACCGGGGCTCCAGACCCTCTTGTTGATGCTTCAGGCCATACAACTGATGCTGGGGAACCAGCTCCCCCCATCGACACCACTAGGTGCTCCAGCAACGCCGTTGACCAGCCATGTCCAGAATGTGTTCTCCTCTTTCCTTCTCAGGGCCTGCTGGGCCTGACCTCGCATGGTAACCCATGTCAACGCGCCCTGCACTGTTGTGGTTGTTGATGTTGTATGTGCCTTCTTCAGAGCTAGGGGCAGAGGATGCGTACAATCATGATCAAGCCTCTCCAGCTCTGTCTCCACTGTTTCCGCGGGGGTGAGGACTCCTCCAGGTATACCCCACGGTCCTCCCCGATGACACCTCCTTCATCTCTGTGATGAAGCAGCTGCAAGCAGCTATGGGGTTTGATACTGAGGAGCAAGATGTTACCAGGAGGAACCTGGCGGAATATCTGGAGTTGCCAGATTCCCCCCCCTTTGATTATTCCTATTCTGTTGGCCGCATTTGAGGATGCCACCATGGCCACTTGGTACAGACCAAAAATTATCCTGGTGATGCCCAGAAGGCAGACAGATTGTACCAGGATCCCGCAGGGAAACTCTACTTCGCTGAGCAACCAAGGGCAGATTCATTGATAATAAATATTGCCCATGATAGGTCCAAGAGACCTCGGCACCTCAGCTCTCTCCCCTTCCGGATAAGGAGTCCAGAAAGCTGGATCTTGTGGACAAGAGGACCTATGCCTCTATGACACCGGCCCTTTAGAATTATTAATTACATAGCCCGTTACATAGTCAGTTACCAGAATACCCTCTGGAAAAAAGGCCAAAGCTGTAGCTCAGGCCCTTCCAGAGGATCCCCAGAGGCAGGAGCTGCTTAAAGTCCTCCTGTCCGGGTCAGATGTATGTGAGCACCTTTTGAGGGCTGCCTGTGACATCTCCGATGCCCCTGCTAGAATGACAGTGGTTGGCGTCTGCCTGAGAAGACATTCTTGACTCGGTGTTGGTTTGGCTATTGATGTACAACAGTCCAACCTGAATGCCCCCTTCAGAGGCTAAAAGTTCTTTGGGGTGGATGTACAGGACATCTTGTTGGACCTGCAGGACTTGAGGAGGACTCGGCAGTCAGTCCACTTGCTTTAACATACACAGCCAAGAAGTGGACAAACAGTATCTTTTCATCGGGCCTCCCACAAACACAAGCTGGGTACCTGACAGCCAGGCAAGCATCGAGCAGCCACAGCCCTGACAACCCCTATCTCCACCACCATGAAGAGTCCTAGAGGTGGAGGTGTGGCTCTGGCTGCTGACCTTACCTCAGATGACTCCTTGCCAGACCCACGCCCACAAGTACTGCAGGAAGTGGTGGTAGGCGGTTGCTTCTCCCTCAACCTGGACAGGTGGAGGGAGATCACAACAGATGCTTGGTCCTGCAGCTCATAGAGCAAGGCCATTCACTGGAGCTTCTGGAGTGGTCTCCAGATCTTCCTTTAGTCCATTCAAGCTACCTTCCAGATGACATCACAGTGCAGTTGGAGGAAATTTGCATGCTGCTGCAGAAAAGGCCCATAGAACCAGTTCCCGAGGATCAGAGGAATAGAGAGTTCTATTTCCACTTCTTGCTAGCCCCCAAATCCACAGGGGATTTGCAGCCTATCCTGGATCTGAGAAACCTGAATTTTCTACATCCAGTACAAGAAATTCAGGATGGTGAGCATACAAGGCCTGCTGCTTCTACTAAACAAGGGAGACAGGATATGCTCCCTAGACATGCAGGATGCATACCTGAACATATAAGGGATATACAGTTGTGAGCTGTCAGATAAATGATTTATCTACACAAATGCTGTTTGACCTCGAGTAACCTAACGAGTGGCATTTGGCAGTGGTAGCAGCAGCCCTCAGGAGGGAGGGACTGTACATCTTCCCTTACCTTGTTGGCTGGTTGCTCAAAGCTCAGTCCCAGGAACAACTGTTCCACACCCTAGTGCACACCAGACAGCTGTTCCATGCATTAGGGGTCACAGTCAACCTGCCCCAGTCAGTACTGACCCCCTGTCTGCACCCTCAGTACATAGGAACTGTACTGGACACTGCCCAGGGTGTGACCTTGTTGCCGCAAGACAGGGCACAGCACCTGATGGAACAGGCCTGGTTGCTTTACCGAACCCAGTATGTCACAGCCGGGGCATTCCTGTGGCTGCTGGGCTTGATGGCTGCAGCCATTGTCACGGTTCCCCTGGCAAGGTTGCAAATGCGGATTTCTCAATGGACTCTTGAGAGTCCAGTGGGATCAACACGCTGACGCCCTAGAACAGAAGGTTCTAGTAACTTCTCCAGTAAAGAAAGTGCTCCTGTGGTGGGTGGAACCCAGCAATTTGCTCAAAGGGGATCCATTTCCTGATTGCCTCCCCTCATCAGATCCTCACCATGGACGCTTCAGGAATGGGCTGGGGAGCACATTTGGACCCTCACCAGACCCAGGGTACTTGGACCATGGGAAGAGTTCCCTCCACATAAATGTTCTAGAGATGAAGCTGTTCTATATGGCCTGAAAACCTTCCAGGACTACCTGTCCCTGGGGCCTCAGCTTGTGCAGACGGACAACATCAGTGCAGTGCGCATCAACAAGCAAGGGGGGACCCATTCATACCTCTCTGTGCTGAGAAACGAAGAAGGTCAGGTACTGGGTACTAGACCACGGTCTAGAACTGTTGGAAGTCCATGTGCCAGGCGCCCAAAACGTCTTGGCAGACATGCTAAGCAGGTCGCAGTCCAGTATGCATGAGTGGGAACTGCTGACCTCGGTCATAGAAGACCTGTTCGACAGGTGGGGTCATCCAGAGTTGGACCTTTATGGGTCCCCACTCAATGCAAAACTGCCGCTTTTCTGCTCGTTTGCTCCAGGGCCTGGAGTTTTCTGGTGAGACATGTTGTCCCTGTCTTGGAAAGGGAGGTTCCTGTACACCTTCCCTCCCATTGTGCTAATTCGGAGAGTGCTGATCACACTTTAGATGAAAGGAGCAACCAGGATCCTTGTTGCTTCCTTGTGGGGCCTCTTCAGGTCTGATTCCCCTTACTGCAGCAGTTGATGGTGGAACCTCCAGTATCCCTACCCCTGTGCAAAGATTTGCTGTCACAGGAGCAGGGCACCCTGGTCCATGCAGACCTCAAGTCACTACATCTTCATCTTTGGGGAAGTAGGATGTTGTTCTGGGCACCTTTGCTGCAATAAAATGTGATAACATACATTTTTGACTCAAGAGCTTCTGTGACAGAGTGCATGGTTTCCTTTTTTTCCTTTGTCTTGGGCTGGTAGCCCCTACTTTGCACCTGAGTCCTTTCCTGAGCACATCTATTCATGTAATTGGGCTGCTTCCCACCATTTAGATCCTTTCACTTGTGCAGTGAATCAAATTCTGGAGTACTTGCTGTCCCGCTCCGATTCTGGCCTGCAGTACTCCATTAAAGTGCACCTGACTGCTATTTCAGCCTTCCATGTTCCCGTTGATGGCCGTATGGTGGCACAACTGGAGGTGTTCCATACATTTTTGAGAGGCATTCTTCATCTGAAGCCTCCCATCCACAATCCAGTCCCGTCTTGGGACTTAAATTTTGTGATAGAGAAACTTACTTTGGCTCCTTTTGAGCCATCAGTGACATGAGAGCTATCCTTTTTTGTTGTGGAAAGCATTGTTTTTAGTTGCTATTCCTTTTGTTTGAAGGATGTCCGAGCTTCAGGCTCTGATGTGTGAGTCTCCTTATTTGGCAATCCACAAAGACAGGGTGTCTTTGCATACCAACCCTAAGTTTTTACCGAAGGTGGTATCTGAGTTTACCCTGAATCAGGACACCCGCCTGCCCATATATTATCCGGAGCATGCCAATCCAGGGGAAGCATTGCTCCATACTTTATGTTCATTGCATGAGGGACTACAGAAAGTCCTCGCAGCTGTTAGTATCTTTCGCCCCTGGGAAAGAGTGCATACTAGTTTCTAAACGGTGCCTGTCCAAGTCATTGGCCAGCTGTATTATTTTTTGTTATAGGAAGAATGATAAGGAACTTCCTGGGGTTGTGCATGGCCACTCTACCAGAGGCATGACCACTTCTGTTGCCTGTTTCCGGAATATGTCAGCCGCTGAAATCTGTGCCACTGTCACTTGGGAGTACTGTCCACACTTTCATGAAACACTACAGTCTGGACATTGCCTCAAGGAGAGGGGCAGGCTTTGGCCTGGCGGTTCTTCAGGGCCTTCCTGTCTTAGGCCTATAGCCTCCAGCCACCCAGACTGTCTCTGTCAGTACTGCTTGGGACTTGTTACATAGGTGTGGCCTGATGCAAGAGATACCCCCGAGGAAGATAGTACAGTTACATAAGAACTTCCATAACAGTAGATCTTCGAGAGGATTTCAAGCCATGCCATCTCCCCAATTCCCCTTTGCCTCAGGGCTTCTCAAATCCTCTTTCTCCTGGTTGGTTCACCTCTGTTCCACCCTCCTTAGTGGTGAGAACCTCTAGCTCTCCCTCAGTTCCCCTGGAGGAGGTCCTCTGCTTATGGTCTCTGGCAGGTTAACTGAGGAGGGTGTGGGGCCACCCGTGTTTATTTAAGGAGGACATCTGTGTCTGATGTCGTCATAGGCAGCCCCAGCTAGACTGCTAGCTAAAAGGTTTCCATGTTGTCCTAGTACCTGGTGGCTTTAGTTCCATAGGTGTGGCGTGATGCAAGAAATCCTTTCGAAGATCTACTGTTACGGTAAGTTCTTATGTAACTGTACTTTTATGGAGCTGGGGAGAGGTCTTAGGTAGCATGCTCAATAGCTTTCTCTGGGGTGCTGTCTGTCTTGGGGGGGGAAGGAGAGGGATCTCCCTACCAGGGGCTTCAACTCATGGCTGAAGGAATGGTGCAGAGTGAAGGGGTTCAGCTACATTAGGGACTGGGGGCCCACCTGAGAGGATAAGGGTCTATACAGGGGTGATGGCCTGCATCCATCCAGGAGGAGAACCACAGTCCTCGGTGGATGGTTTAACTGTTACTCTGATAAACATTTAAACTAGCTGAGGGCGGTGGTGGAAGATAGTGGGGTGGCAGAAACTGCTACTCCCTACAGGCTGAAGTAGAGAGTAGGGAGAACCTGAGAGGAGTGGAATCCTCCAATATGCAAATTAATATAGGAAGCAGAGTAGAAGAAATGAAGGGAGATGGAAGCGGGTGCATTAAAAAGAGAGGGGTATGGAGGGAAAGGAAAAAAGGAGGGGGTGTGACAAACTGAGTGATAACCAAGCCTGGAAAGCCATGTGTGCAGATGGTAGAAGTCTAGGAAAAAAAGATTTCAGACCTAGAAGCCACAAGCTGACCTGGATATAGTGGCCATTACCAAGTCACGATGCACTGAACACCATGACTGGGCCATGGCCATAGCAGGCTGTACTCTGTTCAGGAAGGACAGGGTGGGAAGGAATGGAGGCGGTATGGTACTTTATGTGAGGTAGGGCATTAAAGCAACAGAAATAAAGAGAATACGGGGGGGCAGAGGTACTGTGAATCTCCATAGAGATTGGGAATGGAGCCTCTGTTCACACTAATGTTGTCTGCAGAACTCCAGCAAAGGGGGAGGAGTTAGATAAGGTACTGGTGGAAGCCATTGGAAGAGGGCAGAAAAGGGAGAGGTGCTGTTGGTGGGGGACTTCAATCTGCCAGATGTAGATTGGAGCCTCCCAGCTGCAGCTTCAGCAAGAAGCAGTGAGATCATGGACTCCCTGCAGGGGGCATTCCTCAGGCAACTAGTCAATGAACTCACTCGTGATAGGGCAATACTGGACCTGGTACTCAACCAACAGTGACAGTATTACAGACGTCAAGGTGAAAGGCCACCTTTGGACCAGCGATCACTGTACAGTGCGGTTCAGTATAAGGATGGTTGCCAAATCGAACCACACAAAGGCAAGGGTCCTGGACTTCAGGAGGGCAGATTTTAAAAAGATTATTAAATACGTCAGGGATGATGTGACGGAGGGATGAACTAGGTGGGGTGCAGGAACAGTGGGGAAACTAAAAAGGGCCATAGTGGAGGCAGCAAACCTGTGCATCAAGCAAGGGAGCAAAAAAAAGAGACTGCTATAGTTCTCAAAAGAGATGGTGGAAAAGGTACAAGCTAAGAGGTTAGTACTCAGAAGGTACACATGGACACAGAGGGATGAGGATAGGGATGTGTATTAGGGAAACAGGGAGAGCAGAAAGAAGCGTAAAGACGCAAACTGAAGAGAGAATAGCCATGGCAGTAACAAAAGGGGACAAGACATTTAGGTATATAAGCAAAAAAAGGAAGACCAGGGGTGGGATTGTAAGGTTAAGGGGGGAGGTACTGTGCAGAGGGAGAACAGGAAAAGGCAGACATCCTGAACAAATACTTTTGTCCAGTGTTCACACAGCAAAGAGATTGGAAGGGGCCACAAAAAATGTAACAGGAGCATTGGAGGGAGGGAGGAAGGCCTGAGGGGACTCGCAGATCTGAAAATGGACCAAGCAGTGGGGGCAGATGGGGTCCACCCAGGTGAGGGAGCTCAGTGAGGTACTGGCTGCACCTCTGATGGCCCTGTTTAACAACTCATTGGAAACATGAGTGGTTCTGAAGGACTGGAGGAGGGCAGACGTAGTCCCACTTCACAAAAGTGGTGGTGGGGAAGAGGCTGGCAATTATGAGCCTGTCAGCCTGACTTTGATGGTGGGAAAGTTAATGGGATCACTGCAGAAAGAAAGGATTGTAGAATATCTTGAATCCAATCAGTACAAGACTCAAGGCAGCCTGGATTGACTTGGGGGGGCATGTCAACGGAATCTGATAGAGTTGTTTGACTGGGTGACCAAGGAACTGGATCAGGGTGGAGTGGTAGACATAGCCTACCTAGATTTCAGTAAGGTGTTTGACACTGTTTTGCATAGAAGACTAGCAAGCAAGCTGGGTAGCTAAGGAGTGGGTCCAAAGGTGGTAAACTGGGTAAGAAGTTGGTTAAGGGATAGGCGACAGAGGGTGGTGGTAAACTGGGTAAGGAATTGGTTAAGGGATAGGCGACAGAGGGTGGTGGTAAACTGGGTAAGAAGTTGGTTAAGGGATAGGCGACAGAGGGTGGTGGTAAACTGGGTAAGAAGTTGGTTAAGGGATAGGCGACAGAGGGTGGTGGTAAACTGGGTAAGGAATTGGTTAAGGGATAGGCGACAGAGGGTGGTGGTAAACTGAGTTCACGCAGAGAAAGGTAGGGTGATCAGCAAGATGCCTTGGGACCGGTCCTCTTTAATGGCTTTATAAGTGACATTGCAGAGGAGCTGAAAGGGAAGGTCTGCCTCTTTGCAGATGACACCAAACTCTGCAATAGGGTAAACATTCTGGGGGAAGGGGTTGAGCAGCGACCTGAGAAAACTCAAGGAGTGGTCAAGGGTATGGCAGCAGTGTTTCAGTGCAAAAAAGTGCAAAATAATACACTTGGGGCACAGAAACTCAGGGGCGGAGTACAAAATTGGGGTGGGTGGCACTGACAACCACCAAGCAGGAAAGAGACCTGGGGGTGATCATATCAGATGACCTAAAGGTGGCCAGGCAGAGCAACAAGGCAGTTGGGAGGACAAGTGGGATGCTGGGGTGTATAGGGATTGGTATCACCAGCAGAAAGAGGAAAGTTGTGTTGCCTCTGTATAGATCACTGGTAAGACCCCACCTGGAGTACTGTGTCCAGTTCTGGAGACCACATCTCTGGAAGGACATACAGTACAATGGAAGTGGTCCAGAGGAGGGCAGCTAAAATGGTGCATGGTCTGCATCAGAAGCCCTACGAGGAGAGATTAAAGGACCTAAATTTATGGGAGCATGACAACTCACTCCCGACAGTTCGCTCCCGCTAAATACACTCCCGACAATTCATTCCCTTGTAAACTCGCTCCCATGACAACCCGCCCCGTGACAATTCAATACCGTAAATGGGAGCGTACATTTAGTGCCTTATTTTTGACCTGATCACACACTTTTAGTTACAGCACAGGGCCCCTGGCTTGACATGGGACCAGTCACTGGAGGAGAGAAGGCAGGTGAAGCTCTTGTAGATTAGTCTTGCCAGTTTTGCTATCAGACCCGGTTGTGAGCTTCCACCTCCTGACTGGGCTTTGAAGCCAGTTTGAGATCACAAGCAGCTAGTGGTGGAAGAAGAACAGCAGCAGCCAGTGAACTGGGCCGTGCATGATTTGGCCCGAATTACATACGGTTCTTAAAGTCGGTGAGTGTGGGTTTCTAAACCTTTACCTGACTCCTTCTCTGTTTTGTGGCATGTTTATATGGCTTTGTAGAGCAGTGAGAAAGCTCTACAAACTGATTTCTGTCCTCCCCCACTACAACTGTTGCTATTTTAGCAGAGAGAGTGCTTCTCATATTGGGTTGCAACTTTTTCTGAGTGTGAGTGCTTCCGGTTGCTCGGTACTGCCTCCATGCTAATGACATATTCGACCAGTAAGGTGATGTGTAGGAAGAGTCCAGTTTTGGTTTGTTCTTTTAAAGGCACATGGGACCACAGAACAGGAGGCAGTATTTTTGATGACCTCAGAGCTAACGTAGAGATCGGGAGTGAATTGACGGGAGCAGATTTGAGGGGGAGTGATTTGACGTGGGAGTGAGTTGTCGGGAATGAAATTGTCGGGAGTGAATTGACAGGAGCATATTGTCATGTACCCTAAATTTATACACCTTGGAAGGTGAGGGGATAGAAACCTTAAAATACCTCATGGGGGCAGACAAGGTACAAGAGGGAAGTATTTTTGAGAAAAAAGTGCTCAAGGAGAAGAGGGTATGATAAGAAGCTGGAGGGGGGGTAGATTCAGGAGAGATGTGAGGATGTACTTCTTCACAGAGCGGTGGATTCCTGGAACAGTTTTCCAGCGAGGTGGTGGGGGTGAAAATGGTAGTGATTCAAGAATGCATGGAAGAGAATCATAGTATAGTATCATAGAAATTTGGTGGCAGAAAAGGACCCTATGGCCCATCGAGTCTGGCCCTTCCCCACCCTTACTCATTACCTATGTCACAGGGCCTCCCCTTCCCCCCACTTGCCAACTCCTTATGTTTGTCCCATGCCCTCTTGAATCCCTCCACCGTTTCTGCCCCCACCACTTCCTCCAGTAGTTTATTCCAGGCCTCCACCACCCTCTCCGTGAAGTGACGCCCCTCACATTGCCCCTAAATCTTCCTCCCTCCAATCTTAGACTATGCCCTCTAGTTTTAACCCCCACCTTCCTCTTTACTAAGCTCCCCTCCCTTAACTTATTGGTCCCCTTCACGTACTTAAATGTCTATTATGTCCTCCCTCTCCCTTCTAGTCTCCAGTGGGTACAGATCCAATTCTCTGCACCTCTCCTCATATGACTTCCCCTGCACACCGTGCATTGGCATAAGGGAATCTTAGGGAAAAGGAAGGGGAGGTGACGGGTCCAGAGCTCAAGTAGGATCTAAGGTGGTACTCTAGGCAGGGAAAAATGGGCAGACTGGGTGGAACAAGCAGTCCTTATCTGCTGGCAAATTCTGTGTTTCTGTGTTTTAAAGAGACTCACTAAGATTAGCCCCGGCACCTGATGTATAGGTGCCTTACCTCCACAGTAGTAGTATAATTTGAAGATGCACCCAAAGAATTCATATGTGGAAAAGTTATTTCACTCGTAAAAATCACTAAACTGGGTCCCAAGGCCTTCTCGTGTTTTTTTCAGCCGCCCATGCTCCGCCCCTGCGCTCACTAGTGTGATGATGAGATGCTAGGGAGAGCACGGGGGCGTGCTCCATTATAGTCAATGGGTACCAGCTTTCCAATTGATTTGTAATATTCGGGTGGCGACTATGTAATGAAACGTGGGCACCGATCGACTAACAAGGGCCTTGGTTTTTTTTTTGGTTCTTTTATTTTTTTTTACCAGGAGAGACGCACTAAGCTGAAAGCTTGTTTACAGGTGTGACCTGGGAGCACAAGGAAGTTAAGTGACTTGCTCAGGGTCACACAGTATGCAAGTGGGGGCTGTGGGATTCAAACCCAGGTCTCCAGGTTTGCAGCTCAGAGCTTTAAACCACTGCGCTATACTGCCTCCTTTAGTTGACTGGTGCCCACGTGTCATTACAAAGTGGCCATTCTAATATTAAAAATAAATCGGAAAGCTGGTGCCTATTGACTATGATGGAGCACGCCCATGTGCTTTCCCTAGTATTTCGCCATCACGATAGTGAGCGCAGGGGCGGAGCATGGGCGCCGGAAAAAAAAAAAACAACTGGTAGTCCTTGGGACCCGGTTTAGTGATTTTTCGAGTGAAATAACTTTTTCACAGATTAATTCTTTGGGTGCATCTTCAAATTATGCTATTGCTGTGGAGGTAAGGCACCTATACATCGGGTGCAGGGCAGTGGAAGTTATATTGGTGGATCTCTTCAAGAAAAGCAGGCTTATGAGCGCAGACTTATTTAACTTCTTGACACTAAAAATAATGGCCTGAATGTAGATTTTAGTTCCATGACCCATTACAAAATTTAAACTGACAACTGCCTTTCTCTTGCTTCAGGTCCATGTGCATTCCTGTGCATATATTTATATACATTATCTCTTACATCTGATATATATTTTTAGCGTGCCTTATACATTAACATGGTTTTATTTGTATGTTTGAACAGATTGTATGTCTGCTGTGTTATTGTGGATGTGTATGTTGATACACAAGAGTGTTCTCTGACACACACACACACATGAGTCTGTCTGCTTCCACGGCATACCAGCGACTTCCAAATGGTGCAGAGTCAAAACAGCACCAGATTATGGTGAATGCTGAAATCAGGGAACTCTCTGTTTGAGGGGAGCTGTGTCCTCCGTGCCCCCTGTCACAAACCCACTCAGCAGGTCAGGCCCTCCACTCCCAGAGTGCCAACCTCCGAGCACAGTCTTGTGAACAGTTTAACAGAACAAAGTAACCCTCTTGTCTGTTTTGTGAGTTCTGATCAACCTTTGGTCTCAAGTCTTGGAGGGATTCAAACTGTGAACCTCTTGCTAGCGTACCCAATGCACAGGCTCAGATATTTCTGTCTTCGGGGGCAAGATATCTTTGCCTACGGGCAGCTAACCAGGTGTACAGAGATGAACCCTTAAAAACTTTAGTAAAGACCTCAGATTTAAAAAATGCTTCTCTTTCCAGTTTGGTACCACCATTCAAGCTTATGCCTCGTGTCTGCTATAAACATATATACTTTTCTTACAAATGAAAAGAAACCAAAGACAGACCAAATATGCTCTAAAAAGAGTTTTACTAAAATAGATAAAAATATGTAAAACACAAAATACAGAACTCTAATATCACAGGACATACAAATCTTTTAAAAGAACAAGGTTTAAGCAGTGCACATTTCCTACCACAATATTTAGATTTTTGTCTATCTTTATAAATACCTGTTTTAAAATGCTCACAGATGTTACGTTGTCAGAGTCTAGATAAAAGTGTCTCTGAAGTAAAACAGAATATTCCTTAAAGCAAACTGTATTTGCCAACCCCTTTTTGGGTGAGGTCACCTAGCTCCTCCTCTGTCAGAATATATAAAAAAAATATCTAATAAAAAAAAAAAACAGGATGTCTTTTTCAAGAATTAAATTCTGCAATCCTCGGCATTACTCATATGTTCTTCAAATGACATCTCTTTGGATCTCATGATAAGCTTCTCCCTTCCAGGACATGAAAGCATCTTTATGATTTCGCACTAATACATCACAACCTGCTTTCCTTCCTCTGGAAGTGTCATAAAATGGATATGCTTAACTCAAGCTTCTTTCACCCTGTAATTAGCTTCAGGCCTTCCACGTAACACCTGGTATCTAAAACCGGTGTGTGTGTGATCTCACATGTTGTTTCTGCATTTTCTCATGGCTTTCATCTTTCAGCTGAAACCTGGGGGGGGGTGAGGTCACTCCTAAAGCACCAGATTTTCAGCAGAGACAGTCAGTAATACATTTTATATTTTAAAAAAATGATGCAGCACTCAGAACTGGCTGTCCACATCACAGTTCCTCCCCACCTAGACTGAATTTGGGGGTTCTATCTCCTACATGGGATGAGCTTCCCAAATCAGTTCACTCCTCATAAACTCTAGACAGCCCATCTGAGTTCTGTTTTTTGGCTCCAGCCCTATGTACGATTTTTAGATCATACCCTTGTAAAGCAAGACTCCATCTTAGCAGTCTACCATGGTTTTTCCCCATCTGTGTCAGCCAAACCAGGGGGTTGTGGTCAGTCTGCACCACAAAATGCTGCCCATACAAGTATGGCTCTAATTTCTTTAGGGCCCACACTATGGCAAGACGCTCCTTTTCCACCGTGGAGTATGCTTGCTCCCTGGGAAGTAGCTTTCTACTCAGGTACACTACTGGGTGATGTGTCCCTTGGCTGGGCGTCTGACTCAGTACTGCTCCAATACCCACATCTGAGGCGTCAGTCTGAACTATAATGGTTTTGCTATAGTCAGGACTTGTCAAAACAGGAGCACTGCACAGTGCCTCTTTTAGTCTGGTAAAGGCTTCCTCACAGGCTGGGCCCCTGGTAATTTTCTTTGGCATCCTTTTCTTTGTCAGGTCAGATAGGGGAGCAGCCAGGGCACTGTAATTGGGTACAATTTTTCTGTAGTACCCTGCTGTCCCTAGAAACCTCCTGACCTGCTACTGGGTTTCTGGTCTGGGCCACGCCTGGGTCACCTCTATCTTTATTTGGTTAGGACGGAGCTGTCCCCGACCTACCACATGCCAGAGGTATGCCACTTCTCCCATGGCCACCTGGCACTTCCCGGCTTTGACAGTGAGTTCGACCCTTTGTATCCTGTCCAGCACTTCCCTAAGGTGGGATAGGTGTTCCTCCCAACTGGAACTAAAGATGGCAGTGTCATCCAGGTATGCCACGGCGTCCTCCTCAGCACCATTTAACACCTGGTTCACCAACCTTTGGAAAGTGGCCGAGGCGTTCTTCATTCCGAAAAGCATTACTTTAAACTCAAATAAGCCTATCGGAGTGATGAAGGCCGACCTTTCCCTAGTTCTTTCTGTCAACTCTACCTGGCCAATACCCCTTTGTCAGGTCAGTAGTCGTAAGGTAGGTCACCCCTCCCAACTTGTCCAGGAGTTTGTCTGTCCGGGGCATCGGGTGGGCGTGTGACTTCGTGATTCCATTCAGTCCACACAGAAACGAGTTGAGCCATCTGGCTTGGGCACAAGGACTGCTGGTGAGGCCCAGGGGCTGTGGGATCTCTCTGGATTACCCCTAAATCCAGCATCTCCTCCACTTCCCTCCTAATGTCCTTTTGGACAGCCTCTGACACCCAATATGCTGTCCGTTGTATGGGCGTCTGTGTCCCAGTCTCCACATCGTGAGTCGCCAAGGGGGTTAGTCCAGGCTTGGCGCTAAACAACTGGGCAAAGTCTGTTAAAACCTCCCTTACTTTCTGGATCTTGTCCGGGGCCAGCTGGGGAGACAGTTTAACTGCCTCCACAGAGGACTCCCGCTTGCTTTCCTCCAGCAAGTCCAGAAGAGGGTCTCCTTCGTCCGTCCCCCTCCCCATGACTACACACTGCAAACACCATGCCAGCCCTATTTGCATATGGCTTCATCATGTTGACATGGTACATCCTTTCTGTCTGTCTTCTGTCAGGTAACTCCACAATGTAGTTCACGTCATTTACCTTCCTAACCACTTTGTACAGTCCTGCCCACTCAGCTTGCAGCTTGTCTTTCTGGACCAGAATAAGGACCATGACTTCCTGACCCACCATGTACCAGCGAGCTCTGGCTCTGTGGTCGTACCACACTTTTTGTTTCTGTTGGGCAGTTACCAGTGTTGTTCTGGGCTGTCCCCATAAGCTCCTTTAGCCTTTCCCTAAACCTAAGGACATAATCCACAATGGGAGTTCCGTGGGTGGCGTGCTTGCCTTCCCAGTCCTCCCGGATCAAGTCTAGGGGCCTACGTATCCGGCGTCCATAAGAGTTCAACGGGGGAAAATCCTGTCGACTCTTGGGGCAGCTCTCTTTATGCAAACAACAGGTGGGGATGGTATTTCTCCCCGTCCCTCCCATGCTGTTCAGCAAACGCCCTGAGCATTGACTTTAGGGTACCATTGAATCGTTCCACAAGTCCATTGGCTTGTGGGTGATACGATGTCGAGCATTTCTGCACCACCCCGCACTTCTCCCATAAACATTTCATCAGGTCTGACATGAAGGAACCTCCTCAATCGGTGATAACCTCCTGCGGAAACCCAACACGGGAGAAAATCCCAAGTAAGGCATCTGCCACTTTGTCTGTCCTCAATGAGGCTAGGATGACTGCCTCTGGGTACCAGGTGGCATAATCCTCCACAGTCAGGATGAATCTCTTCTCTTCTCTGAGGAGCTGGGGGGTATTTAAAGGCCACACAGTATCCATCCCCACCCTCTGGAATGGCTCCTCCACTATGAGCAATGGAATCAGGGTGGCTTGGGTTTTCTTGCCCGTCTTCCCTATTTCCTGGCACCGGTGACAAGATCTGCAATACTCCTTCACCTGCTGGGTGTAGTTAGGCCAGTAGAAATTCTGGGCTAACCGCTGCATAGCGGGCACGATTACCAGACAAGGGAATATCATGTGCAATTTTGAGCAACTGCTCGTAATACCCCTGGGGAACAACAAGCTGCCTGCCTAGCATCCCTCCCTCTGTCTGTACTGCCTGAATATACTGTACACAAGTCCATTTTCCCAATAAAGCTTACGTCTGCCGTCACCTCCCTGTGTGCCATCCAAGTCTGCCCAATCCCTCAGCTTCTCTAAACTAGGGTCACTTCTCTGAGCAGCTGCGAACCCATCACACATTCCCAAGGCATAGGACAGGTCCCTTTCAGTTGCCAAACTAGAATCCCTAGCACTAGCGTCAGTGCTCTCAGGATCATTGTCAATCCCAACCCTCTGACAAGAGGTCACCCCTCCCTCTTCGGAGTAACCTTCTGTAGCTGTGTGGTCACTTGCTACCGCGGAAATTTCTACTCCCTCTTCATTAATCTCCATATCAGGGGACACAGGCTGGGGAACCAGCCTCTCATTAGTTTCCACAGTGGCTTCCGTGGGGTTGAGGAAACTACAATGTTTCCTTACCGCTTGGCTGCGGGTACCTGCACATACCATCCCCTGTTGGAGTTTGTTACCCAGGATCACATCCACTGCTAATGTTTTGGCTACTGCCACCTGTTGCACAGTTCCCCCCGTTTCACCCCAGTCTGAGAGAACACTAGCGAGGGTAATGTTTTCTCTTCACCAGTGAACCCTTGGACAGTGACGTATTTATTGGGTATAAGCTGACCAGATCCCCCTTTACTAAAGTCAGGGATGCCCCATGTATCCCTTAACCCTTGCATCTGTACACCATTTACCATGACTGGGTGCATGTGTTCCCTCATGTTCACTGGCATGCTTCCAGGGACACACAACCTAGTTCTTTTCTAGCACCCTGTTGTGTATTGCTCGCCTTTTTTGGGTACTGTCTGGCAATATGCCCAGTTTCTTTACACAACCAGCATTCATTTCTTCTCTCAGAGAAATCTTTTCTCTGAAACCTGGGACTAACTGGTTTTGGTGGAGGCAGTGAGGGTTTTAGCTGCCCTGAAGGCGCGCTTTTCCCCTTCTGCACTGCCATACCTGCCCCATTTGCTCTCAGAGCAGGTCGGCTCTTGGCATAGCGGTCCGAGAGTACAGCAGCCTCTTGCACTGTGTTGGGATCTCGGTCCTCTAGCCAGGTTTTTAGCTCTGCTGGGCAAGCCCAATAAAACTGTTTTAATAAAATCACATTTTCAATTTTATCGACAGAGTGTGCCTTAATTCCTTCCCACCAACGTTTTAAAAACTGACCTTGTTTTGTGGCTAGCTCCTTGTAGCTCATATCAGGGCTTCTCCTGTGCTTAAGGAATTTAGCTCTGTATGATTCAGCAGTTAATTCAAACTTTTAGTTTTTAGTTTTAGCTTTTAGTTTGCTGTAATTATTACTGTCCTCATTGTCCATTTGACCCAATGCATCCCGAGCTTTCCCGGTAAGTAGCGGGCATAGCTGGAAGCTCCAGGACTCTCTAGGAATTTTAGCCTGAATGTAAACTTTTTCAAAAGAGTTTAAAAGGCATCCATATCCTCCCCCTCCTTAAATTCGGCTATTAATTTGGAGTTCAATTTGTAACCCAGTTCTGCAGTCCCAGTTAAACCCAAGCCACTTACTTGCTCTGATGCCGCTAGTTGGAGTCATAGCTTCTCCAGTTCGTGTTGCCTCTGGTACTCCTCTCTCTTCTCCTCTGTAGCTCGCTGGTGCTCACGCTCCTCATGGTCTGCCTGTCTCTGTTGTCACTCTGCCACTCGCTGTTCCCTCTCTGCGTTCTCGTTTTGCTACACGCTCTGCCTCTTGGCGTTCTCACTCTCTCTTCTCCTGGAACTCCAGCTCCATCCTGCACAACTCAGTTTGCAACCTAAGTACCTCTGGATTCAGGATACTGGTGACCTTCCCCTGCTGCTGTGGCCCTTCACTGACAGTGGCCCTGCTGTCTTCCTCACCAGATGTGGACACAGCAGTGGCCGCTAGTCCTGCCACACTCGGGGTCTGGTCCCTTTCAGTCATGGTCTGTGACTTGCTGCTCTGGGTATCTGCTACCATCAGGGCCTCTATGAGGTTCTGCTTTTTGGCTGTCACCTCGAATGGGACTTCTCTGTCCCCACATAACTGCTTCAAGTAATCTACAGTGTGCCTGCTGTAGTCGGAAGCAATCTTCTTCCCTGACTATGGCTCCTCTGGCTTGCACTTTAGGATAAAAAAAATAAAACGGGTAGGAACTTGACTGTATGCCAAGTGATATATAGTTCTGTTTCCTTTTTGAAATAAAACTCTGCCTTTTTTCTTTCTTTGTAAGAGAGCTTACAGTCTCAGCTGACACAGAACAATAAAAGCTTGTGATACCAAAATTATGCCACCGCTGCTAACCAATCTGTCACAAACCCACTCAGCAGGTCAGGCCCTCTGCTCCCAAAGTGCCAACCTCTGAGCGCAGTCTTGTGAACAGTTTAACAGAACAAGGTAACCCTCTTGTCTGTTTTGTGAGTTCTGATCAACCTTTGGTCTCAAGTCTTGGAGGGATTCAGACTGTGAACCTCTTGCTAGCGTACCCAATGCACAGGCACAAATATTTCTGTCTTCGGGGGGCCAGATATCTTTGCCTACAGGCAGCTAACCAGGCATACAGAGATGAACCCTTAAAAACTTTAAAGACCTCAGATTTAAAAAATGCTTCTCTTTCCAGTTTGGTACCACCATTCAAGCTTATGCCTCGTGTCTACTATAACCATATATACTTTTCTTACAAATGAAAAGAAACCAAAGACAGACCAAATATGCTCTAAAAAGAGTTTTACTAAAATAGATAAAAAATATGTAAAACACAAAATACAGAACTCTTATATCACAAGACATACAAATCTTTAAAAAGAACAAGGTTTAAACAGTGCAAATTTCCTACCACAATATTTAGATTTCTGTCTATCTTTCTAAATACCTGTTTTAAAGTGCTCACAGATGTTTCGTTGTCCGAGTCTAGATAAAAGTGTCTCTGAAGTAAAACAGAATATTCCTTAAAGCAAACTGTATTTGCCAACCCCTTTTTGGGTGAGGTCACCTAGCTCCTCTTCTGTCAGAATATATAAAAAAATATATATGTAATAAAAACAGGATGTCTTTTTCAAGAATTGAATTCTGCAGTCTTCAGCATTACTCATATGTTCTTCAAATGACATCTCTTTGGATCTTATAAGTTTCCCCCTTCCAGGACATGAAAGCATCTTTATGATTTTCGCACTAATACATCACAACCTGCTTTTCTTCCTCTGGAAGTGTCATAAAATGGATATGCTCAACTCAAGCTTCTTTCACCCTGTAATTAGCTTCAGTCCTTCCACGTAACACCTGGTATCTAAAACCTGTGTGTGTGTGATCTTACATGCTGTTTCAGCATTTTCTCATGGCTTTCATCTTTCAGCTGAAACCTTGGGGGGGGGGGAGAGGTCACTCCTAAAGCACCAGATTTTCAGCAGAGACAGTAATACATTTTATATTAAAAAAAATGATGCAGCACTCAGAACTGGCTGTCCACGTCACCCCCCCCCCACACACACACCCCATTACTGAATATACCAACTCTGGGGGTGGGGCAGACCTTGGGGAGGGGGGTACAGTGAGTCGGACGATTTTGGCATTCACCATAATCTGGTGCTATTTTGACTCTGCGTCATTTGGGAGTCGCTGTTTCAACGGTATACAAGTCTGTCTTTAAGAAGGCTCTTGGAACATAAGCATGTAACAATTTATAGGCCTTCTGCTGTCATATTCCATCCATGGAGAGGAACCTACATCTCTAATCTGATTGATAACCACCTAGGATTTCAAAGATTTTTTTTTTTTGTCTCTGCGCATATCCAGTTATTTACTTCCTTATCAGCAGAACTGTCACACCCATGTGTAAAAGTTTACCAGTTCTACCCAGTGTATTTACGTTCTTTTTTTTTTTTTTTTTTTTTAAGAAAGTTCCATTACCTGCTGAAGGATTCTTGTTGGTCCAATAAAAAGTATTAAATCACCCTCTTTGTTCATCTCATTCTATGTGTAATTCCCTGCTCTGATATCAGGAAGTCACAGTTTTTATTACCAGCAGTGTAACTATTTACTCAAGTCAATAAATCTGCCCGCCACCAGCATTTTTTATATATAAATATTTTCTGTTTAGGTTACTTTTTAATTGTGCAAACTAGATTCATACTGTGATGGAAGTACAGTATTAGGAAGGTTTATTAATTAATAAAAAAAAATATGATAAACATTTTGCCATCCAACAACACTGCTTCCTTCTTCCTCCCTTTAATCCTTCCTCACCCTTCTCCCTATCTGTGAGGTAGCTTCACCCATGCTATCCCTGCAACAGTGAGGGCCGATGTGCAATGACTGCCCATAGCTTAGCTGTTGGTTGGGGTTTTATTTGCTAGCTAACCTACTTTCCTTTCCTGAAGCTGAAATGCCACCCCCCCCCATGACATGCTTGGCACTCCATGGTCTGCTACATGAAATGATAACAGGCGAGGACATGTTTTTTTTTTCCATCTTGCTTTTTACCTTAGGTCCAACCCAGTCGCCTTCCTTCCTCCTCGGTTGCCAACCCGTCACCCACCATCTGAGGGACATACCTGATCCCCCATAGATTTACTCTCCTCCCCCGTGGCAGGGTCCAAGGTGGGAGCACTGTCCTCCCCACCTCCAAGGCAGAGTCCAGAAATTTGCAGGACCCTGTAGGTGCTTTGGGGGCTGCGACTACCAGCGAAGTGTCCTGCAGCTAGTGGAGATATTTCAGCTTTTCTGACCCCCCCTCCTCTCCGACGTCAGGCCTAGTCCCGAGGTGGCCTTACATGCTCTAGCATGCCCTTGCGGGAGAGGCAAGCTCCTCTACTGGGAGTGCTGCCGTGCGTATCGTCGAGGCACAGGTCAGGAAGCATAGGAAAACCAGGAGCAGTTATAAAATTCGCAATGAGTGTTTTATTATTATCAATAGCAGCAAAAAAAAAAAAAAGACAAAGTTGTTCAGTAGAACTATTTACAAAGGCATTACAGACAGAGAAAACAAAGTCCTTCATCTGAGGGTATCTCTAATTCCAAGTTTCAGTCTCTCAGTCTCTCTCCAGGAAAAGTATTGCTGCTCTTTTTATAAGTTTTTGCATGAAAACTTGTTAAGAGATGCCCTGTTTCTCAGAAAATGTTCTTGTCAGTTTCTTTGCATAGCAGGCTTGCAAATAGAACAGTGTCCCAAGCTAGCCTCCTGCTGACAGCTCTGCAAAAGAGTTTGCAAACAAGCCTGAGAGTAGCTCAGACTGCATCTCATGTTAACCCCCTAAATTCCAAATAGCTTTTTGCAGTCATTTTAACAGTGTAACTACATACAGTTTCAAATGAAGGGATCCCAGTCACACTTACAGTTTCACACAAAGATTCACATATATTTTTATAACTGCAGATATGCAAGGGGGAAGAAAAGACAGAAACAGCAAGTGAAGGCAGGGAGTTAGCGAGAGGCGGAGAATCGTGAGACGGTGAGAGTGATTAGTTCCTAGGTCTTAGAAGGACGTTCGATTGTGCAACCAAACAGACAAGAGACAGAAAAGAAGAGGATAGACAGATCCTTGCATTTAACTCTTTCTGCATAACAAATGGGACAGGGCCTTATTCAACCCTGTCACAGTGTGGCAACACCTACCCAGCCCTTAGGGGCACCCGATTGGCTTCCCGGTCTCACTTCTAGATATGGGTCACCGACATGGGACCATGCACCAGTACATAACTGGCCAACAAGCGGCCCTTGGCCAGGACATGTTCAAAAGGTTTTTCAAGGTATGACAGTTTGACTTTTTTTCCTCATCTGTTCATCTCCCCTTTTCATCACCCAGTAATAGACCCTGATCAGGCTGGTTGTTGTTATTCAGACCACAGGGAGGTTGGTGTTCTTCCCCAGTTTTCTACAGGTACACCTTCCTCCGCTTCTTGGCATGAGCAGCACTTTGGTAGCCTTTTTTTTTTTTTTTTTAATTTTCATCTTTATCCTCCTCCTTCCTACCTCCGGTGCCCCTCATGTCATCCATGTCCCCAGTGCCTACATGAGGGATCTGCCCTAGGTGCCCATCCTCCTGTCCTCGCACACAGTGGGGTCTGTCCTGTGGGTGGTCGAGGTGGACTTAGGGTGGCCTTCATCTAGGGCTGCGGAGGGGATTTTCTGTTTTCTCCCTTAGTCCCCACTCCCCAGGACGCCTTGTGCTAGGGGCGTATGTCCCGAGTGGTAGCGTGCTTACGCCAGACCCTCATCGCGCTGTAGCGTCCCGCTCCGGCTCCGACCGTGGCTTCGCCTCTATCCCTTCCCACTGCCGGTGCTTCCACGGCTCACGGAAGGAATGCAGAGCGCAATGCGCTCTTGTGCTACCGCCCCTGAGGAGGAGAGCATCCATTGGGACCTCGATCTCCCTCTCCCTCCGACCCCCGGCCACCCGAGTCCGTTCCCGAACCCAGGTCTCCGGCGCAGCGCGAGGTGTGGCGTCCAGCGCCTCAACCCTCAGCACTACCGGGCCGGCAACACTTTGGTAGCCTTGATCACATGGAGCAACCCTGCGGTTCAGAGCGAACTCCCTGGCCCAGCCTCGGGTTGGTGCAGTGTTGGAAATGGCTGCCAGCCCTCCCCAACCAAGGCACACTGCCACGTGGCAGCTACCTCAGCTCCGCCTACCTCCTGACACGGCCACGTGGGCTCACTCCTGAACATGGATTGCTGCACTTAAGCATGACGCGGTGCTGCTGGGACATCAGGTGGCCAGCAGTTTGCCATTTTATGAATTCTGATTTAAAAAAAAAAATTCCAGTTATTTTTAGTCTTAACTAAGCATATTAACAAAAAGCCATGAGCAAGGCTGGTAATACCATCCAGGGTTTTGGTGGCAACATGTATGAGTCAGATTTCACTTTCCTGGTTTTAAGACATCAGAGGGAACTACTCAATGGAACTGCCTTTCACAGCTGCCTATTTATTATTTTATATGTAAGCTCTAGTTTTGTACAACACCAGTAGAAATAAATATGGCACGATAACAACCAATATTTTTGTTGATATATCTCCCTTCAAGATATCATGCCACAGTCATTATCTTGAAGGTTAGGAAAATCACAGTGGAATACTGAACCAGTCAGAAAGCTTCTATCACAATGCCCAGGGCATCACAATAGCCCTGTGCAGAAGCAAGTAATTGAAATCAAAGAGAAATGGCCACATTTTCACACAAACAGCTTTAAAAGTTATACCTAGAGTCAAAATGCACAGTTTATTACTGGGGGGCAGGACTTTCATAACTCACTCATGAGTTATGTTTTTTCTCTTCACTCTGTGACAGTGTTGAATAAGGTCCTGCCCCATTTGTTATGCAGAAAGAGTTAAATGAAAGGACCTGTCATGTCCTCTCCTTTTCTGTCTCTTCTCTGTCTGGTTGCATAACCAGATTTTCTTGTGAGACCTAGGAACTGATCGCTGTGACGGTTTCGCAGTTCTCCGTGTCTCACCGTCTCTCTGCCTTCCCTTGCTGTTTCTGTATTTTTTCCCCCTTGCATATCTGTAGTTATAAAAAATATATATGAATCTCTGTAAAACTGTATGTGAAACTGGGATCCCTTTGTTTAAAACTGTATATAGTTATACTGTTGAAATGATTGCAAAAAGCTATTTGGAACTCAAGGGGTTAAACTGAGATGCTGATGTGCAAACTTTACAGAGCTGTCACAAGAGGTCAGTTCTGAGTCATTATGTTCTTTTTGCTGCACCTGCAAGAACATTGGAAACTGACAAGAATATTCTGTAAAAAAAACAGTCACTTTAACGAGCTCCCTGCAAAGACTAATTGTAAAAAGAGCAGCAGTGTTTTGCAAGAGAGAGAGAGAGAGACTGGGATTTGAAACTGAGAAGAAGCACTCAGAAGGACTATTTTCTCTGTGTTGCCTTTGTAAATAATTACACTGAATAAATTTTTTTTTTGTTATTGAGAAAAATAAAACACTATTTGCAAGTGTTATACCTGCTCCTGGTTTTCCTGTGCTTCCTGACCTATGTGTCAATGACACACTCACATCAGGGAGGCATAAACTGTCCCCTCCACTCACACACACATGCACAGACAGGCAGCAGCAGAGAGAATGAAGGACTCGAGGGGAGGTAAATCCTCCAGGGTGCAAAACAAAGAAAAAAGCAAAGTGGTAGAAATGAAACAGGGGAGGAACATGAGCTGTAAAAAGAGAAGAGCAAAGGAGGCAGGGCAAAAAGGGGAAGTGGGGGTAGCAGGCAGAGTAGTAACAAAATGTCTAGGAATTGAAATTCCAGGCCTAGAGGCCATCTTGGTGGAGGCAGGCCTAGATATCGTAGCTCTTACTAAGTCGTGTTGCACAGAAAACCACGACTGGGACATGGCTATACCGAGCTAAACTCAGTTTAAGAAAGACAGGGTGGGAAGAAAGGGAGGAGATGTGGTTCTGTATGTAAGAGAGGGTATAAAAGTGACAGAGACACAGGGAATCCAAGGGGGAATGGAGGGGTTGTAGGTACTGTGGGTCACCCTGGAAATGGGAAATGGCACCACTGTTTGCACTGGCGTGATCTACAGATCGCCAACACAAGGGAATAAATTTGATAAGGCACTACAAAACGCCATTGGTACAATAACAGAACAAGCATTTGTCAATGCCGAATGTTCGCTTCTGGTATTACTGTTGTACTGGGTCTTGCTTGTACACATTTTTATTATATATTTACCCAGGATAGAGCAGATGAGTTGCAATATCTCACTGTCAGCGGTGTCCGGCTTTGACACATTGTTAGACTGTAATTACCCAGGATAGGGCAGCAGAGAGGCAATATTCTACTGTTACAGGAGTGCCCACATTTTCACCTCAAATGTCCGACAGTCTATTTATGACCTGGCATTATGCCCAAGATAGGTTGGATTTTTAAAATCCCATCCAAAAGGTGATTTCACTGTACGACTATGGAAATAAGTTTCGGAGAGGATTTGAAAAATGGCACCTGCCATGTTGAGGAGGTGGAGTAACACAAGGGATATGTTGAACATTAGGGGCCAAAATCTGCAAAAAATAAAATTATGACTAAATGTTGGAAACATTTGCTTCCTCATGACTTGTTTGGTTTTTTACATGTGTACCCAAAATTTTTAACATAATCTTTGTATAATCACTCCTTCTGAGCATGGCAGTTATCATTTATGAAACAATGGCTTAAATATCAGTCTGCGCCACAAGAGTTAAAACACATTTTGGGTAAGATTTGAGAAATGACAGCTGCCACATTCATGAGGTGGTGTGACAAAGTGACTGTTGAAAATTTGGGGTCAAAATATTAAAAATTACCAAAATTATGAGCCTGCATTTGTAAATTTCAACGTAGGCTCGTAACTTTGTTTTTTTAATACTTTTACTCCAAATTTTCAACATAGCCTTCTTATGACCCTACCTTATGAACAAGGGCAGAGAAAATATTCAGCCCCTGCCCGAAAAAAGTGATTTTGCACAGCGACGACAAAATCACCTTTCAGGGTGTGAAGACTCATTTTGGCCAGGATTTGAAATATGACAGCTGTTGGCCTGGTGACACTGAGGGTTGAGGTGCTGGATGCCACAGCTCGCGCCACGCTGGCGACCCAGGTTTGGGAATGAGCCTGAACCGCCGAGGTTCGGCAGGGGAGGAGAAGATTGAGCGTCTGAAGGACTGCTCTCTTCTCTTGGGGAGGAAGGGAGGGATAGCTGTCCTGTTCATTGATAGCTGTCCTGCTCATTGATCGCCCTCTAGCAACGACTGGAGGGAGATACGGGTTGGGAAGCTTGAGCTGATGGAAAAAAGCAAAACCGCTCAGGAGACACAGTGTGTGTGGGATATAAAAATGCAAAATGAAATAAATATCCGCACCACACGGCACTGGAACAAAATGCAGCTTTATTCACAAATGTTTAAAAAGAGCACCAAACGCCAAAACCGGCATCTGCTCTACTAAACCTTTACCGGTTTCGCAATATATGCGTCATCAGCAGGCTAACACTACCTTCCGAGAAGGACCCTTAAATACATACATTCCGCGTATAAAGTGACAGTGCTTAATAATCTAAAGTGCAACCCATCAATACTAACTACAATAAAATAACACGTGTCTGGAAAAAACATCAACTACAAAAATGTATATACACACAAAAAAATGTATATACACACAAAAAGAATCCTTATTTTCACCACAACATCAGGGTTTAAAGAATAGGATAATAATTCATACAGCATCACAAAGGCATAAATAGCAAATACGGATATATAAATTCTAATGTTCTTTTTCTAATTTGCGTTTTCATACATGGAAAGAACTGTGATGTTTCTGGTTGTCTAGTAACTCTACAGGAACATAAAAAAGGAATTATTACAGCAAGCATATAGACATTACAATGGCATCAGCAGAAAAAACAAACAAATCCATTTTCCTTTACTTTCTCTGTATGCATGGCATTAATTCTATGCGGTCATTCAGTCCTGGTGGTTCCAGTGCTCCCAGGGTAAAAATCCAAAAGGATTCCTCACGCAACAACTTGTCATTCAAGTTTCCACCTCTAGGACCCATTTTAACTTTTTCAAGAGCACAAAATTTGAAATTATGGTGACCATCACTGTTAATTGATACGTAGCTAGCTAATGCATTCTTTTTATCCCCCTCCCTTATACATCTCAGATGTTCCCCTATTCGTATCTTCATAGGTCTAATTGTCTTGCCCACATACAAAGTACCACATTCACATGTGGCTAAATAGACTACTTGTTCACTACTGCAATTAAAAAAGGATCCCAGCCGGCCTGGTGGCGCAGAGGTTGAGGCGTGGCACGCCACACCTCCAAACCATGCTGGGGACCAGGGAGTTCGGAGAAGCAGGACTCAGGTCATTCGGGGGGCAGCTGAGGAGAAGAAGGATTGAGGCGTCCAAGGACTGCTCTCCTCTCTTAGGGAGGAGTGGGTGGGAAGCCCCGCTCTAGTAATGGCCCCCAGTGGAGACCAGGGCTGCTACATGCAGCGGTGCAGGCGGGACAACCAGAAAGCTGGAAAAACAGCTTCGGCGCCACCGGATGATGGCCTCCGTGCTCCACGTCCCTCAGGACCTCCGGGAATATCCCTCACCACAGCAGTGCCTCTGGACCGTAGAAAAAATAGTGTGCTGGGGTCTCTTACCACCCAGTGCCTTCCCCCCCCGGAGGAGGGGGACCCGCCCGGCGATGGGATACGTCGGGACAAATCGGGGGTCGGCTGAGGCGTGGGAGCATTTGATGGCCCAAAGGAGAGGTGGACGCCAGAGTGTGAGGGGAGGTAAAAAGAGTATACAAAAAAAAAAAGGATCCCATTTTAAACAACTATTATTGCATGTAGTGAAAGTATCAGTTCTCAAAATATATGGGCAAAATTTACAATTGCCACATCTGAAATTACTCATGGGGGGGGGCAGCCAAGTGTTGTTTACTTCTGTATCAACACCTCCAGATCCATGGAAACTATGGACTGATCTATCCTTTAGACTGTGACCCTCTACGATATACCATTCTAAACTTTAATTTTGTACACTCTGACAAATATGGTTCATTCTCTAAAATATGCCAATTGGTATTAATTATTTGTCGCATCTTATTTGCATGTCTGGTATAATTAGTCACAAAATTTGCCCTAAGAGGGCCTTCTGTACGTCTTTTACTAGTAAACAATTCCATTCTAGAAATGTCCATAATTTCCAGGTATGCCTTCTCTACCAGTCCAGGGTTGTAACCACGTTCAACAAATCTAGCATACATGTCCATGCCATTAATCACAAAATCAGTATCTTCAGAGCAATTTCTACGTACCCTCAACATCTGGACTTTGGGTATATTTTCAATCATATGGCGTGGATGGCAACTTGAAGCATGCAATAGTGAATTTTTATCCGTCTCCTTTCTAAAAAGATTTGTTCTAAATGTACCATCCAAATTCATGGTTATTTGCAAATCCAGAAAGGAGACAGAATTCAAATCACTCTGTACAGAGAATTCAAGATTTTGGTTACTATTTTCCACGTAACCAATAAATTCACCCAGCTCTGTCATGGTGCCCTTCCACATCATAAATATATTGTCAATAAAATGACGCTAGGTGTCAATCCTATCGTAATAAGGATTGCTCCCGACGTCATTGACTGTTATTTTCTCCCAAAGCCCCAAATAGAGGTTGGCATAATTGGGGGCAAACGTTGCCCCCATAGCCATCCCCTTTTGTTGTAAGTACATCTCCGTTGTGGTGAAAATAAGGATTATTTTTGTGTGTATATACATTTTTTTGTGTGCATATACATTTTTGTAGTTGATTTTTTTCTAAACACATGTACTAATTTATTATAGTTAGTATTGATGGGTTGCACTTTAGATTATTAAGCACTGTCACTTTAAATTATATGTGGAATGTATGTATTTAAGGGTCCTTCTTTGAAGGTAGTGTTAGCCTCCTGATGACACATATGTTGCGAAACCGGTAGAGGTTTAGTAGAGCAGATGCTGGTGTTGGCGTTTGGCGCTCTTTTTATACATTTGTGAATAAAGCTGCATTTTGGTCCAGTGCCGTGTGGTGCGGATATTTGTTTATTTCATTCAACAAGCCTGAGCTGATGTATGAGTTGGCGGGGAGGTTGGGAAGGGGGAAAACCAGGAAATAGAGCTGGCAGGCTCCATGTTGACCCCACCAGCGCCTGTCCCGACACCCGGAATCTGGATTTGTGTTTTCCGGGGGGGTGGTGGATATCTCTCCTCGTCCCTGCCCTGTCACAGGAGGGCAACCTGTGGAGGATCACCAAGAGAGTTGGGGCAGGAAAGGTGGGGCCTGAGACTGAGTTCCCTTGGGAGGGAGGGACCGGAGCCGCCAGCCAGGCTCCCTGGAGGGATACAAATCAATAATTACAAAAAAAAAAAAAAAAAAAGACAGGTGTCATATTCATGAGGTGCTGTGTGTCACAAATGCACTCCGCAGGTCAGGCCCTCTGCTCCCACAGTGCCAACCTCCGAGCGCAGTATTGTGAACAGGTCACAGACAGGGTAACCCTCCTGTCTGCTTTTGGGTCCGAATCACCGTTAGACTCAAGTTCTGGGGGGATTCAAACTGTGAACCTTATGCTAGCGTACCCAATGTACAGGCTCAGATACATACCCTCTTTGGGAATTGCAGTGCAATCTTTCGCCAGAGGCACCAAGCCAGGCTTTCAAAATGAACCCTTAAAACTCTATAAAAGACCTTAGGTATATTCTTACCTTTTCCCAGTTTAGTAACACCATCAAGCTGTCCAGAACAGCTGTCAAACTTAACCATGTATACATCACATGCAAAAAGAACTTGGAAGACACACCCAGGCAGCCTTTCAAAATAAAGGATACTTTACTAAAAGATGATAAAAATATGAAAAAATGTAAACACAGAATACTATATTAAAGAACTCACAATCATATAAAAGAACAAGGGAAGATTACAAAACAAAAACTACCACAATACAATTAGACTTTTTCTGTCTAGTGTATTACTTCTGTACAGTGCTTAAGTTATATCAGAGAGCCCTGTCTCTCTTGAGTCCCAAAATGATATGTCATATTCCCCAGTTACAAGGATATGTTTCAGCTCCATCTCCCCACCCCCTTGGTGAGTCATCTAGCTTCTCCTTTTTAGAATTAAAAAAATACAAACAATGATTTCCTGTCAGGAGATATATTAAATAATGTGACAGCAGCAAAAACTCATTTCCCAAATTATGAGTCTTTGATCAGCCATTTTCTTTGAAGATTTACAACCCTACAATCCCTCACCTAGGTGTGAGATATCCATGTCCTGTCCTATAATAAAATGTATATTTAGCTTCCCAACTTCAAAGCATGTCATAAAAAGGCCAAAAAATGCAATTTCTCAAGGAAGTTAAATACGTTACAGAGATCTTCTGGTCAATTTAATATATCCTGTCGCTTCAGTGGAACCTGGTAGGGGGGCACCCATGGAAGTACAGACTCACATACTATATTTGTATATTACAAATATCATATAGCAGTCATAACCAGCTGGCCAAGCGTCACAGTCCTCCCCACCTAGACTGAACTTGGGGGCTCTATCCCCTGCATGGGATGAGCTTCTCAAGTCAGTTCACTCCTCATATAGAAACATAGAAACATAGACTTTGATGGCAGATAAGGCCCACTTGGCCCACCCAGTCTGCCCATTTCCCTACCTACTGGATAAGCTGCAGAGTTTAGTTAACCAACAGCCTACTTCCTGCCACCCCCCACTACTATTGCTTTATGTCTGTCCCATGCATGTTTGAATTCCCCCACTGTTTTAGACCAACAACCTCCCCAGGAAGGCGGTTCCATGCATTCATCACTCTCTCCGTGGAAAAAAAATGTCCTCACATTACCCCTGAGCCATCCCCCTCTATCTTTAAATTGTGTCCCCTTGTTCTTACACATCTCTTTTTCTGAAAGATGCTACCCTCCTGGACTTTGTTGATTCCCTTGAGGTACTTGAACGTTTCTATCATGTCCCCCCGTCCCTCCTTTCATCAAGGGTATACATATTAAGCTCTCTCAGTCTCTCTTCATATGGTTTCTGATGCAGACCCTGCACCATTTTAGTTGCCCTCCTCTGGACTGCTTCCATCCTGTCTATGTCCTTGCGTAGATGAGGTCTCCAAAACTGCACACAGTACTCCAGATGGGGTCTCACCAACTGTCTGTACAGAGGGATAACCACTTCCCTTTTTCTACTTGTGATGCCCCTTCCTGTGCATCCCAGTATCCCCTAGCTCTCCTTACTGACTTCACATTGCTTACCCACCTTAGATCATCTGATATGACTACCCCAGGTCCCTTTCCATTTTGTTGTTGTTAGTACCTCCCTGCTATTGTGTACTCTTCTCCTGGGTTTTTGTTTCCCAGGTACATTACTTTGCACTTCTTTGCATTGAGTCTAAGTTGCCATATGTCTGACCATTCCTCCAACTTCGCAAAGTCCCATCTCATCCTTTCTACCCCCCCCCGGGTATCAACTCTGTTACAGATCTTTGTGTCATCTGCAAAGAGGCATACCTTTCCCTCCAGACCCTCTGCAATGTCACCTATAAAGATGTTAAAGAGGACTGGACCCAGTACTGAGCCCTGAGGTACTCTACTAGTGATCCCCCTTTCTTCAGAGTGTGTTCCATTCACTGTTACCTTTTGTGTCCTGTTGTGCTGCCAGTTTGCTTCCCAGCCTACCACCCTGGGACCCACTCCCAGGCTGGCTAACTTGATTATCAATCTTTTGTGCGGGACTGTGTCAAATGCCTTGCTAAAGTCTAGGTAGGCCATATCCACAGCCCTTCCCTGGTCTATTACTTTGGTCACCAAGTCAAAGAAATCTGTTAGATTCGTCTGACATGACCTTCCTGCTGTAAATCCATGCTGCTTTTGGTCCTGTGCCCCTCTGGCCTCTAGGTACTCAACAATTCTTTCTTTCAGAAATGATTCCATCATTTTCCCTACCACTGAGGTCAAACTTACAGGTTTGTAGTTTCCTGCTTCTGCCTTGCTAATAAGACTATCGGAGTGATGAAGGCCGACCTCTTCCTAGCTCTGTCAGTTAACTCTACCTGCCAAAGGGGTACTGGCAGGGGGGCTAACACAGAGCTAGAGAGGCCGCTCTCCTCGATAATCTTATTAATTAAAAGTAATGCCTTCGGAATGAAGAAGAATGCCCGCCACTTTCCAAAGGTTGGTGAACCAGGTGTTAAATGGTGCTGAGGAGTACGCCGTGATGTACCTGGATGACATTGCCATCTTTAGTGCCAGCTGGGAAGAACACCTGTCCCACCTTAGGGACGCCTTCCAGTTCTTTCCCGCCGTTAGCTTATGACAGCGCCTCGCGGAAAAGTTCCCTGCTCGTCAGGCTCCTTCGTCGGTTGTTTTACCGAGTATTTTTGTTTTTTCCTCAGCCATCGTCAGGTACCCGTCATTGTATGTCGTCCCCTACACCCTCCGAGCACAAAAACAAGTGCGACTTGTGTGGCGCCCCACTCACGCACAAGGACGGCCATTCCCTGTGCCTTTTTTGCCTAGGCCCCGACCATCCGGTGGAGAAGAGCCAGCACTGCCTCAGCTTCAACACAGCCACCTGGAGAAGGCATCAGCTGTCCTTGGAAGCCCACATTTTAAAAAAGAAAATGAGCTCCATGGAAAAAGAACTAAAAAAGCTTCGGCAGGGAAGCCTCCCTGAAGGCTATAGCAAAAAAGGATAAGGAAAGGCACTGGGACAAGGGCTTCTCTCCTGCCCGCGTCTTCCTCGGGAGTAGCAGGAAACAGGTAATGTCCCCGGTGCCGGCACCCATGACAGCCGCCTTAGAGCTTCTAAAGCGGCGGCTACCTGTCTGGCAGCCTGCCGGGCCCTTGGCCTCCGGGCTTGTGGAGGCCTCGGCTCCCAGTAAAGCCGTGGTTTCGCAGCATACTGGTCCGAGCGGCTCCGATAAGCTGGATGTCGGCTCCTCCGACGCCCGCACGGAGAAGGTCAGTAAGTCGCCCGACCCCCGTTCTGCCCGATGAGGCTGCCCCTCCTTCGAGGCCTGCCTCCAGCAAAGGGTCCGTTAGGTTGGACACTGGCCCCTCCGGCGTCCGCCCGGATCCCTCTGCTAAGCCGCACGTCGGTTCATCCAACTTCCGCACAGCGGATGAGCCAACGCCGGACCCCTCCACGTCCGTTGTTCCCGGCTCCCCACAGCCTTCTCTGCCGTCTGGGGACCTTGAGTCTCCTCAGCCCGACCCCTCGGATTCCCCCCCATCCCCAGGCGACGCTGAGGTTTCTGGTCCCCCTCCGTCAGACCGTCCTTCTTCTGGTCCGACTGATCTGACGTTGGTTCCCCGGACATCGGCTCCGATGCCAGCTCCTCAGCCACCAGCTCCGATGCCGGTATTGCCGACGCCGGATGACATCCCAACCCCCGATGTCACCCCAGCGCCAGGCCCTCCACCCCCCAGGTCTTCTGCTCCAGAACCGCCCATGGGGCCTCTGGCCAGGCCATCTGCTCAGGCAGCTCCCGGGTACCCGGCCCCGTTGTATCCGACGCCGCCATACCTGGGACCGCAGTATCCGGCACCTCAGTACCTGGCGCCGACATATCCGACGCCACAGTACTCGGCTCCTCAATACCCGACGCTGGGCTTCCCACCATCGGGTTATGGATACGCGCCCTTCGGGTATAGTCCGTACCCGTATCCCCCTCCTCCTCCTCCTCCACCGCCCGCTCAGCCACTGGTGGATCTGCAGGAGACTGTGGCCTCCTGGTGGGCTGAGGCCAAGGCTCAGCTCACCAGAAAGGTGGAGAGTCGTCTTCCGATGACGGTGCCGGTTCCCGTACGTCCATGATGACACACTCCCTCCCCACCTCCGGACACCAGGGCTCACCCCTCTGGGTCCAGAGAGGGGCAGGACACGCTTCCCCGGGGGATTCCCAAGGGGTCCGTTCCTCCCCCTCGTCGGGAGATGGAGTCTACCTCTTCCTCATCTTCTTCTTCCTTGGACACCTCGGATCCTTCCGATGGTTGTTCCGAGCAAGACGACGAGCCACGCTCTCTGTCCAAGCCCTGGCCAAGGACTCCTTCAAAGTGCTCTCCGGAGGATCCTTCCTTCACGGAGTTGCTACGGAAGATCCAGGAAGTTCATAGGTGGCAATCCTTGGAGCCAGACCCCCAGCGTAAAAATCTCTCTGAGCATCTGGATCTGCCCGTGACAGCCCCCACTTTGGTGCCACCCTGGATCGAGCCTCATGCCGACCTTATTGTCACCATATGGAAACAACCGTCGGTATTAGCCCCACTTCCCAGGAAGTCGAACAGGCTATACCAGGCTCCAGAGGGTGTGGACTTTTTAGACTCCCACCCTCGTGCTGACTCGGTTGTGATTAGCGCCGCTCATGGCCTGTCAGCTCAACCCACACATCTTAGCTCGTCTCCACCTGACAAGGAATCTCGCCTTCTGGACCAGTATGGCAAGAAGATTTTTGCTTCTTCCACTCTGGGTATTAGGGCCCTGAACTACATTGGCCACATGGGGATTACCAGAAGGCGATTCTGAGTGAGGTGGAATCCAAATCGAACTCCCTTCCGGACTCTCAGGTTAAGCAGGAAGTGGATGACCTCGTCCACTCTGCACACTCGGCCAGTCGGCACATTCTTCGTGCGAGCTACGATGCAGTGGACACTGCTGGGAGGAGCTCAGCTTTCGCCGTAGGTTTACGGCGTCACGCTTGGCTCCGAGTGTCAGGGTTGGTCCGGAAGTGCATCCGCTATCCAGGGCGCCCTTCCGGGGTTCGGTGCTGTTCGGGGTGATGTCAGGACATCATCACCAACCTGCAGGGAGAAGGGATGGCACTAAAGTCTGTTGACTCTCGTGCCATCCCCATCAATCACTGATGCTGTCCCTTTGCAGACAGATCATCGCTCAACGAAGACCACAGGGGAAAGAGGCCACTAAACGTCGGGCCCCTCCAGCTGCCAAGGCCCCCCCGCCCAAAAAAGCAGCGGGAGCTTCAGCTGCGGCGCTGCCCCACACCACCTGACTCCTTCCCTCTCCCACTACCTCTGGGCTTCCTGGAGGAACTGGTGGGAGGGAGGTTTTCCCTCCACCTTTCGGGCTGGGAGATACATAGACAGTGTCGGCAGATAAGGGCCTATGGCCCACCCCGTCTGCCCATTTGAGCTTGTAAGTTCAGTTTATGTTTTCCTAGAAGTCTGTTGCGCCTTACCCCTGACCTCCAGAATTCCTTTATGTCTATCCCATACATTCTTAAATGCCGTGATTGTTTCAGCCCCCACCACTTCCTCTGGCAGGGTGTTCCACTTGTCCACCACCCGTTTTGTGAAGAAATTCTTCCTCACATTTCCTCTGAATCGTCCTCCTCCAACTTCATCCCATGCCCTCTAGTCCTGGAACATCTTTTCGCTTAAAATAGTGTATTCTGCACCCTGTTCCTCCCTGTAAGATACTTGTATGTCTCTATCATATCCCCTCTCCCTCCTCTCCTCCAGGAGTACATGTTCAGTTCCTTCAACCTGTCCTCATAGGGACTTGTGATGCAATCCATGCACCATCTTTGTTGCCCTCCTCTGAACCTTCTCTACCCTGTCTATGTCCTTACGTAGGTAAGGTCTCCAGGACTGTCACTGTACTCCAGGTGGGGCCTCACTAGTGTCTTGTATGGTGGAATTATGACCTCCCTTTTCCTGCTGGTGATGCCCTGCCTACGCATCCCAGCATCCTATTTGCTTTACCTGCTGCCTTGTCACACTGTTTCCCTACCTTGAGGTCATCAGAGATGATAACCCCAAGATCCCTTTCCTGCTTGGTGCATGCTATATCTTCACCCCCCAACTGCTATAGTGTGCCAGGGTTTTTGTGCCCCATATGCATTATCTTGCACTTCTCTGCATTGAATTTCAGCTGCCAGATCCCTGACTATTCTTCAAGTTTCTGCAGGTCCCTTCTCATTCTGTCTACACCCTCTGGTGTGTCTACTCTGTTACAGAGCTTTGTGTCATCAGCGAACAGTGAAATTCTGCCTTCTAGGTCCTCGCAAATGTCACTGATGAAGATGTTGAATAGGACCGGTCCCAGCACTGATCCCTGTGGTACCCCTGGTCACTCTTCCCTCTGTGGAGTGACAGCCATTTACCACCACCCTCTGTGTTCAGCCCAGCCAGTTACCTACCCACCACACTACTGTCCTGCCCACACCCATATTCCCCAGTTTGTGTAACAGTCTTCTATGTGGCACAGTGTCAAAGGCCTTGCTGAAGTCCAGATAGGCCATGTCCACTGCCCTCCCTGATCCACCTCCCTAGTCACCCAGTCAAAAATTCAATGAGGTTGGTCTGACATGACCTCCCCCTGGTGAAACCATGCTGCCTTGGGTCCTGTAGTCCATTGACAACCAGATGTTCCACCAATCTCTCCTTCAGTAGTGCTTCCATGATTTTCCCCACTACCGAGGTGAAGCTGAGTGGTCTGTAGTTCCCCGCTTCTTCTTTATTCCCACTTTTGTATAAGGGGACTACATCTGCTGTCCTCCAGTCTTTGGGTACCTCCCCTGTTTCCAGTGATCAGCTAAACAGGATAGCCAGAGGTTCAGCCACCACCTCTCTTAGTTCTTTAAGGACCCTGGGGTGCACTCCATCTGGCCCCATTGCTTTATCAACTCTTATTACTTCCAGTTCCTTCAGGACCCTTTCTTGTGTAAAGGGACTTGTGTCCATTTCTGCACCATTTTCACCCCTTGTACTCCCTTCAGACCTATTACCTTCCTCTTCCTCAGTAAAGACTGAGCAGAAATACCTGTTCAATATGTCAGCTTTACTGTTGTCATCCTCCACGCGGCCCCCATCCTCCCCCTTCCATCTCACTATCCCTCCCTTTGCCTTTCTTTTTTCACTTATGTACCTGTAAAAGGTTTTGTCCCCTCTACCCACTGATTTTGCAATGTGTTCTTCAAACAACATGAAGTCTTGCTATATTATGACAATTGCAGTATGACCGCAGGTTAGAACTGCTCTGGAGGTGAAATAGTTAACTTTCCATGCAGGCATGGAACTTAGAGCGTGAACTCGGTTGAAAACTCTGTCTGTTGTGCTTCAAAGACAAACTGTCAGATTCTTTACTCCGCCTCACTGAACAGTCGCTCCGGAGATTTCTCCTTCTGCTCGGTTCATTTTGTCGGTTTAAAAGTATTATTTTTCGGTTTTAGCGAAATTAAACCATAACCGGTCAGTTCAAGCTCTGTCTGTGGTAATGTAAGTAATAGATGAGTTTTACATTTAGTTTTTCTGTGTGGAACTTGTAATTTGTTATCGTTCGGTTTGAACTGATCAGGTTGTGTTTAAATCTACTAGTCCTTTTTTAGAGTGCGGTTCCGGTTCTTATCGGTTCTGAAAAAAGCAGTTTCATTACGGTTTTCCCGACCAATGACGGTTGGGAACCGATAGGGTGTCTTCTTGGTGGATTGCCATAAGCGGGCAAGTTGGTTAGGCTGGCATTATGTCTGAAACCCAAAACCCGGATCCATGGGTTTCAACACTGTAGTGTTTGTGGGAAGCTTTGCTAAGGCTGACCCACACACCACATGTGTCTATTGTCTGGGGTTTGACCACCTCAATTCAGACTGCCAGATTTGTCACAATTTCCCTGCTGCCACCATAGATAACAGAGTTGGTAGGCTCAGGGAAAGGGAGGCCAAAAAGTCCGCTGACCCGGATGGCCAGCCCGGTTCGGTACCAACCGAACTGGAGGGAGTGCCCTCTGACCAGGGCGATACTTCCTCGGGCAAACAAAGAGCCGGTTCTGAGGGCGGTTCCAGCAAAAAGGACTAGAAAGTCAGCTAGTGTAGAGCCAAAAGTTCTCTCCCCAACTGCTGAGGAAATAGCTAAAGCAATTAAAATTGTCCAGTCTCTCTCCGGTTCTGGCCGAACCGACACCTTCTAGTAGCGTTCGATTCGGCCGGTTCCACAGTTCAAGATTATGATTTTGAAGATTTTTATGAACCGGGAGGAAGAGGAATATGAGGAGAGTGAATATGGTTTTGAAGATCTGGATGTACTATTGATCCAGACATCTCTCGGATAGACCCTAGGGTTTCTCCTCCAAGACTTTCTGAGTCCCTTCTCATTCCATGTTTATAAAAAGTTGCTGAAACTCTCCAGCTCCCTGTTGAGGAAGCTGTTGATGACCAAGAGGAGCCAGACTATGTAGAAATGATGGATATTCCAGAGTCTAGGAGACTGTCTATTCCTTTGCATATATCTTTTCGAAACAGACAGTAAAAGTTTTAAAACTCCTCACACTATACCTCCTGTGGATAAAAGGATGGACAAGAGGTATACCTTATCAGGCTCCGACACTGATTTCCTCACTCAGCAATGCAGTCATGTGGGGTAGTGCAGGCTGCTGCCTGTGACAAAGGTAATATTCCCTAGCTACACCCCTGAGAAGGACTCCAGGAAGATTGATGCTATGGCAAAGAAACAGTACATGGCAGCATCTTTGGGACTCAGACAAGCAAATTATATGGCTTATGCTGCTAGGTACCAGAAATCCAGATGGGATACTGTGCTGGCCCTAGCAAAACAAGTCCCTGACCAGCTTGCCAGGGAGCTGGAACAGGGTGGCTATGGATGGTATTGAGGCATCCAAGATGCAATTTCATGCTGCAGTGGACTCTAATGATGTTTCATCAAGAGTCATGGCTACATCTGTGGCACTTCGCAGGATGGCTTGGCTCAGATGTACTACCCTGTCTCAGGATACCCAGTCTAAGGCCATGGATTTTCCTGTTGTGGGAAATTCTCTGTTTGGGAGCAAACAGAATTACATGAAGAAAATGGATGTATATAGGACCACCTATAGGAGTGCACAGGCCAAGGAAGGCAGGCCACTCCTCAAAAGCAGCTTCCTAGAGGCAGGGCAGGCCTTTTCATAGGCCTTTTACCAAGCCAAGCTTCCTCCTCGCCTATGCTCAGAGGGGTTCTTTAGAGGAGGCAGGCCGGGTACAAGCAGGTCTGCTTCCACCCCTCAACCTAAAGCCCCTGCCAAGCAGGCACCCTGATGGGATTGCCAGGGCCGATTCTCCTCTATCTGTAGGGGGCAGGCTGGCTTACTTTGTCCAGGACTGGATGTCTTTAACATCAGACAAGTGGGTCCTGGAAGTAGTAAGCCAGGGACTGGTTCTCAGCTTCAAAAAATTTCCAAAGCTGAGAACCAGATCTTTTCCACCTGCAACTCCATCAGAGGCACTTGCCCTAGAGGCAGAGGTCTCTACTCTCCTGGCTCTCAGAGCTATGGAAAGGGTTCCTCCCCTACACCAGGGCAAAGGTTTGTACTCCAGGTACTTCCTTACCCCAAAAAAGACAGGAGAATGGCGGCCCATCCTGGATCTCAGATATTTAAACAAGCACCTTTTAAAGCCAAAGTTCAGAATGGTGACTCTGGGAATTATCCTACCCTCTCTAAGGCCAGGGGACTGGCTAGCTTCCCTGGACCTCAAGGATGCCTACTTCCATATTCCCATCAAAAGCTCCCAAGAAGTACCTCAGGTTAGAGCTGCCCTCAGGCCACTACCAGTTCAGAGCAATGCCCTTCGGCCTCACTTCTGCCCAAGGGTATTCACCAAATGCCTGGCAGTAGCAGTTGCCTACCTAGAAGGCAAAAGATTCCATCTTTCCTTACCTGGTCGATTGGCTCATAGTAGGCCAGTCCCCAGACCAGGTCAAAGTACACCTTCAGATAGCAGGCAACTGCTTGCCCTCTAGGTTCCTTCTGGAATCTCAAAGTCAGTTCTAGAGCCTGTCCAGCTTCTTACCTTCATAGAGCCAGAACTGAACACACAGGAAATGGGGCCTTTCTTTTTTCCTAGACAGGGCAAAGACCTGGTCTCCTGGCCTCCTCATTTACCCTGCAGGTCTCCCGGCCAGCAAGGCATTTCTGCAGCTCCTAGGACACATGGCTGCTTCCACAGCAGTTGTGCAGGGAGCAAGATTTCAGATGAGGACATCCAGTTCCATTTGAGAGCTTTTGGTCTCAAGAAAGGATCCTCTTACCAAGTTGATCCCAGTAACTCGAACCCTGATCCAAGCTCTACAGTGGTGGCAGGATCAGACCAACCTGAGACAAGGGGTTTCTTTTGTCACTCAGTCTCATTCTCTAATCCTTACTACAGATCGTCCCTCTTGGGCTGGGAGCTCACATGGGACCTCACCACCCAGGGTCTGTGGTCTCCTCAGGAATCTCTGCTCCACATCAACCTGTTGGAGCTCAGAGCAGTTTTCTAGCACTTCAAGTTTTTCCAAATCTGTTCAGAACAAGAGTATTCAGGTCAGAACAGACAACACCACCACAATGTGGTACATCAACAAGCAAGGGGGCACTCGGTCTACGGCCTTGTGCACCGAAGCGATGAGATTGTGGTCTCTGGCTTACTCCCTGAACACCTCTCTTACAGCAGTTCACCTCCCAGGCAAGGACAATGTCCTGGCAGATGCTCTCAGCAGGATTTCCCAGGGCCACCACAGAATGGTCACTGGATCCCTTGGTCTTGGGAGTAGTATTTGCCAGATGGGGCACCCGCAGATAGATCTTTGCAGCCCCAGACAATCACCAACTTCCTCTTTTTTGCTGCAGGCCCCAGTGTTGGGCTCTCCCACTGGATGCCTTAGCCCTCAGTTGGGAGGAAGTTTCTCTATGCCTTCCCTCCTTTCCTCTCCTGTTCAAAGTGCTAGTCAAATCAGATCCCAATCCTGCAAAGTCATTCTGATAGCTCAGATTGGGCCAGACAGCTCTAGTATCCTCTCCTGCTGTCCTTAGCAGTCCATCCTCCCCTGTGCCTTCCAGGACTCACAATCTGTTAACCTGTGCCCAGGGAAGGGTCTGGTACCCGAATCTCAAATCTCTCAATCTCAAGGCTTGGTTCTTGAAGAGTTAGAGGTTGCTGATTACACCTTTCCCAAGGTGTAATGGATATATTGAAGGCCTCAAGGAAGCCTTCCACCAGGGCTACCTACAATTCCAAATGGAAAGGTTTTCCATATGGTGCTTGGAAAAGCATATTTCCCCAGTTTCTTCTAGATCTACCCACAGTCCTGGATTATATGGTCCACCTGAATTCTTTGGGGCTGAGACCAGCTACCCTCAAGGTGCACTTGGCAGCTGTATCTGCTTTTATTTCAGCAGGTAAATCCTTTCTCTTTCAGCTCATCCTGTATTTTCCAAGTTTTTAAGGGGTTGTTTCACACCAACCCTCCATTCAGAGATCCTGCCCTGCCTAGGATCTTAATGTTTGCATTGCTCAGCTTATGCAACCCCTTGAGCCCTTGTCTTCAGCTGAGCTCAAGTACTTGACTTGGAAAACTGTGTTTCTGGTAGCCATCACCTCTGCCAGGCGCATAAGTGAATTAAAAAGCGTTGTCAGTGGGCAGGGTTTATCTCTTTTCACAGAGATAGAGGTGGTCCATAGGACTAACAGAAAGTTCCTGCCTAAGGTGGTTTCAGATTTCCACCTTAATCAATCTATTTCTCTTCCAGTGTACTTCACTGACCACTCCTCCTCTGGGGGAGGAGGCTGCACAACCTAGATGTGAAGAGGGCCCTTAGTTACTACATAGAGTGTACCAAGGGTCATAGGTTTGACTCCTCCAACTGTTCCTTACCTATGGCGAAGTTGGTAAAGGGAAGCCAGCCACTAAAGATCCATTGCCAGGTGGATTGTCTCTTGTATCCAATTCTGCTCTAGAAGTTGGGTAAGTTCCTCCCTCAGGCCTGAGAGCTCACTCTACCAGAGGTACAGCTGCTTCTCTGGCTGCTGCCAGAGACATTCCTATTCTAGAAATATGTCAAGCAGCTACCTGGAAAACAGTTCACACTTTTACCAAGCATTACTCCTGGACATCCAGGCTAGGCGTGATGCTCGGTTTGGCACAACCGTGCTTCAGAACCTATTTCCTAAGTGGGTTCTGTCCCTCCTCCATGGGGATACTGCTGTGAGTCTGCAATTGTCATAATAGCAAGACTTCATGTTGTTTGAAGAAAAAATTACTCACCTTAGTAATGTTGTTTCTTCTAATGGAGTCTTGCTATATTATGCCTCCTCCTGCCTGCCCCTCTCAGAACCTCTGTTTTGGGATGTGGGTGGGCAGTACAGGAATTAGCACTTTTTGATGCCCACCTTGTTGTTTTTCACCTACCCTTTTGGGTGAATTGGTGTTGTGTTTTTTTTGCATTTTTGGTTCTCCTGACTTGAGTCTTTGTTTTAGGCCAAAAAATGAGTGTTTATGTTGGTAGCCAGTTGGCTAGTGTAGGGTTACAGCTTCCACACAGAACCTTAGTGAGTTTTAGCTCATAAAGATCTGACAGTTTGTCTTTGAAGCACAACAGACAGAGTTTTCAACCAAGCTTGCGCTCTAAGTTCCATGCCTGAATGGAAAGTTAACTATTTCACCTCCGGAGCAGTTCTAACCTGCGGTCATACTGCAATTGTCATAATATAGCAAGACTCCATTAGAAGAAACAACATTACTAAGGTGAATAATTTTTTCTTCTGTCTGAGCTTTGGCTTCCCTTACTGACCTCCCTGCCTCCCTTTGCTTCTCCTGGTACTTCTCCCTATCTCCTTCTGCGTGTGTCATTTTGTATTGCCTGAATGCAATCTTTTTGGCTTTCACTTTCTTTGCTACCTCTTTAGAAAACCATAATGGTCTCCTCTTCCTTTTCCTCTTGCTAACCTGCTTAATGCATTATTCTGTTGTCTCTTGTAATCCCATTTTAAATGCTGCCCACTGTTCCTCAACCCCTGATTCCTGCCCCATTCCTTACTGCCTCTTTCAGTATCTCCCCATTTTCCCAAAGTCTGCCCCCCTAAAATCCAGGATACATGTTTTGTGTGGTTTGGTTCTGCTCTTTCTGTGATTTCAAACCACAATGACTGGTGGTCACTGTTCCCAGGTGCTCCCGACTGTTACCCCATCACACTGTCCCTGTTTGTGAGCACAAGGTCCAGTATTGTCTTCTGTCGAGTTGTTTCCATGACCAGTTGTTGAGAGAGCACCCTGAAGGAGTCAGGATAATCTGCTCCTATTAATGCTGCTGCTGGGATCGCCAGTCCACATCTGGAATATTGAGTCTCAACCAGTACTACCTCCCCTTGTCTGCCATCCTTTGGATGGCTAGCATCAACTCCTATCTGTTTCTTCCTCCTGGGCTGGTGGTCTATAGACCACACCAGTGCTGATGGCTGGACCCATTTTCCTTTCCAGCTTAACCCACAGTATCTCTCCCCATTTTGTTCCTCCTGGATCTCTGTGGCCCTTATGTCGTTTTCACATACAGTGCCACTCCTCTTCCTTCCTGCCTGCCCTGTCTCTTCTGGAATATGTTTAGCCAGGTATGGCCATCTCCCAGTCGTGGTTATCATTACACAGGTTTCAGTGATGGCCACAATGTCCAGGATCTGACTGCACCATGACAGCCTCCAGATCTTCCATCTTGTTGCTAAGGCTCCTGGCATTTGCACACATGGCTTTCCATGATTTGACCTCCTAAACTGTTTCACTGTTCTCCAGCCCCTTCCTTGGTTGTCCTTTATCCCTGGTTCTCCTTGCTGTCTGCCCTTCTGCTGAATTTTGCCCCTTTTCTGCCTATCCACCTCTTGAGTGCTAATCTCCATCTTTTGCACACTGCTTTGTAGAGATAGCCACTCCTCTGGTTCACTGGTTCCACTGCTAGCTGTGGGGGGTGAGCAAGTAGGTACCCTCCTTGCTGGCCTGCCACCCCCCCTTTGCTAGTTTAAATGCTTGTCAATGTAGCATTTAAACTTATCATTGAGTGCTTGGATTCCCCTCCTGGATGGATGCAGGCCGTCAGGCTTAAACAAACCTCCATCCCATCAGGTGGGTCCCCAGTCACCCATGTATCCAAACCCTTCCTCACAGCACCAGTTCTTCAACCATGAGTTAAAGTTCCTGGTGCGTGCACCCCTATGCTCTCCTTGCCTCTAGCTGAGTAGTTCTTCTGAGAAGTGACAGAAGTAGCTATTTGCTTGAGACTCCTCCCCAATTTCCTAAACTCTTCCTGAACTTCCTTTGGCTCCCCATTTGCCAGGTCATTAGTACCTAGGTGGATAATGACATCCAGCTCACCCTCCGTCTTGCCTTCCCAGTGATCCCAGGATCTTCCTTCCATCCCTCCATGCCGTGGCACCTGGTGAGCACCTCACCTCCCTGTCCTCCCCTCCTGTGTTCCTAGCTGGATCCCTCTTATGATGGAGTCCCCCACCAGGATTCGCTTCCTCCTCCTCTGCTTTCCCCGCTGAGGTCACCTCCTTGGCTAACCAAGGGAGAGGATAACATCGGATTCATGGGTGCTGCAGCTAAAAGCAGAAGGACACTCAATAGAGTTTCTGCAGAAACCACCTCGTCACCCTCCCTCAAGGTCGTCGTACCCTCGGGAACATCTTCTTCTGGTCCAGGAAGAAATTTTAGCACTTTTGCTGAAAGACGCGATAGAACCTGTCCCCCTTCCCTTGCAAGGAACGGGTTACTATTCCCACTTCTTCCTGGTCCCGAAGAAGACAGGAGATGTAAGACCTATTCTAGATCTCAGTTCCCTAAACCTTTTTGTGGAGTACAAGAGGTTCAGGATGCTCTCACTGCAGAGCCTTCTGCCCCTCTTCCGCTTGGGCCAGTAGCTGTGCGCTCTGGATATGCAGGATGCTTAACTGCACATAGCTATTCACCCGTCTCACCACAAATATCTTCGTTTTGCTTTCCAAGGGGACCACTACCAGTTCAAGGCACTTCCATTTGGTCTCTCCTCGGCTCCTCGAGTTTTTAGCAAATGCCTTGCAGTGGTGGCGGCCTACCTGCGTACCCGGGGGGGGGTACAGGTTTTCCCGTACCTGGACGATTGGCTCCTGGCGGCCTCGTCCAGGGAGGAACTCCTGCACTGCGTCTTCCTCACCCAGCAGGTCTTTGCTTGTCTGGGTATTACCATCAACCATTCCAAGTCTCACTTGATCCCATTCCAGAAGCTTCAGTTTATTGAGGCGACACTGGACACGACCCTAGGCAGGGCCTTTCTGCCTCCGGACAGGGTGGCCACACTCCAGACTCAGATAAGCCTATTGTCCAGTTGCAGACGGGTCAGTACAAGGTCAGTTCTTCGCCTCCTTGGGCTTATGGCGGCTGCTATCCCGACAGTCCCTCGCGCTCGGCTCCACATGAGGGTCTCTCAGTGGATGCTTTGCTCTCAATGGGATCAGTTGATAGACAACTTGGACCACTTGGTCCTAGTCTCCTCTCCCATAATTCGAGACTTACAATGGTGGATGGTCCGAGAGAACCTTCTTTGGGGAGTTCCATTCTTCCTTCCTCCTCCCTCCCAGACTCTGACCACAGACGCCTCGGGCGAAGGTTGGGGAGCCCATCTCGGTCCACATCGGAGCCAGGGCTCTTGGTCCAAGCTTGAGCAATCACTGCACATCAGTGTGCTCAAGCTTCGGGCAGTGCTCTGTGCTCTCCAGGCCCTCCACCTGCATCTTCTTCCAGGCCACCTAGCCATCCAGACAGACAATATGTGTGTGGTATGGTACATCAACAAACAGGGCGGGACTCGGTCCTACCTTCTCTGCAGGGAAGAGATGAGAGTCTGGGATTGGGCAGCACAGCACGACCTTCACCTCACGGCAATTTATGTTCCGGGGGTCGAGAGCTCCTTAGCAGACAAACTAAGTCGCTCGTCTGCTCAAGCTCACAAGTGGGAGCTGGATCAGGGGGTCCTAGACAATATCTTCGTACGTTGGGGAACACCTCAGGTGGACCTGTTCACTTCAACTCTAGACGCAAAGCTTCCTGACTTCTGCTCGCTCGTTCAAGAGCAAGGCATTTTCTGGAGAGACGCTCTGTCTGTAGATTGGAGGGACAGATTCGTCTGTGCCTTCCCCCCGATTCCTCTGATCCCGCGTGTCTTGCAGAAACTAGGTTCAGAAGGAGCACGAATGATTCTGATCGCTCCTTTTTGGCCCAGGCAAGTTTGCTTCTCTCTACTGCAACAATACTCAGAGGAGCCTCCTCTTCCTCTTCTGCTGTCGCGGTTTCTGTTGACCTAGGATCAGGGGACTCTGGTTCAGCCAGGTCTCAAGTCCCTTCATCTGTATGCGTGGCTCCTGCAGACATAGCTCAAGCCTGCTTTGGGGTTTCTCCCCAGGTGGCTGAGATCTTGGTGGAGGCTAGGAAGCCCTCCACTAGGTCTACTTATGCCATGAAGTGGAAACAGTTCTCAATCTGGGCCGCTTCAAAAGGTTTCGAGCCTTTCTCCTGCTCAGTTGGGTGACTGCTGGAGTACATGCACCACCTCTTCGACCTGGGTCTTAGTCACTCGTCTCTGAAGGTACACATGGCAGCCATTTCGACCTATCATATTCCCTTCGCAGATAGGACGTTTGCTCAACTGGAAGTTTCTAAGACTTTCCTCAGAGGGGTTCTTCGCTTGAGACCACCTATCCGAGTTCCCGCCCCTCCTTGGGATTTGAACTCCGTTCTTGAGAAACTTACTTTGCCTCCTTTTGAACCAGCGGCCTCAGCAGACATGAAGTTCCTTTCATGGAAGACGCTCTTCATAGTGACCATTACCTCTGCTCAGAGGATTTCCAAGCTCCAGGTACTGATGTATAAAATCCCGTACTTGATTTTTCACAAGGAACGCGTGGCTCTGCACACCAATCCTAAGTTTCTCCCCAAGGTGGTAGCGGAATCTACATTGAACCAGTCCACAGAATTACCCGCCTTCTTTACGCAGTACTCCAGTCAGGGGGGTATCTACTTCACACTATGGACGTTCACCGCATTCTGAGATACTACACTAACAGAACAAAGGATCTCAGAAAGACTGATCAACTTTTGTCTCTTTTGCCCCCAAAAGAGAAGGCAGTGCTGTTTCTAAGTAATGCCTGTCTAAATGGTTGGCTCGTTGCATCACCTTCTGTTATGACAAGTACAACAAGACCCTTCCGGGTCAAATAAGAGGTCTCTCCACCAGAGGGGTTGCTGCCTCTGCAGCATGTTTCAGAATGTATCGGCGGCAGACATTTGTGCTGCCTCCACTTGGAATTCTGTCCATACATTTACAAAACATTACAGTTTGGATATTGCCTCTCACCATAGAGCAGGCTTCGGGCTCGCTGTTCTGCAAGGCCTTCTCTCTTAAGGCCTTCACAGCTAGAGGATCTGCTTTGAGTAGCTTTCCTCCTCCCGTGTGCTTCTTCTTGTTGCAGACTGCTTGGGAATCAGTCCTATATGTAATTACCTACTGCAAGAGCCCTCTCGAAGTAAGATAGTACAGTTACATAAGAACGTACTGTAACAGTAGATCTTCCAGAGAAGCTCTTGCAGTAGGTAATACCTTCCCGCCCTCCACCCCCCTAAGCTTTTTCAGCTCCTTTTCCAGTGAGGGAAATATCCGCTTTGCTCTCGTCCGGTCTCTCATGGCCTATGGCAGGAAAGAACTGGAAGGCGGGCATGAGAGACCGCCCCTTTATACCGACGTCTCCTGACGCCAGTCACCTGACGTGGGGGCAGTCCCTCGCCAGAGACTGCTAGCTAGAAATGTTTCCGTGGGGTTCTGCCACCTGCCGACGTCAGTCCTATATGTAAATACCTACTGCAAGAGCCTTTCTCGAAGATCTACTGTTACGGTAAGTTCTTATGTAACTGTACTTTCCGATTACACCTAAGCCACTTGCCTGCTCTGGTGCTGGTGGTTGGAGTCGTAGCTTCTCCAGTTCATGTCACTTCTGGCGCTCATGCTCTTCGCGGTCAGCCTCCCGCTGTTCCCAGTCAGCCTCTCGCTGTTCTCGCTCCCTCTTCTTCTCTTCACGGTCAGCTTCTCGCTGTTCTCATTCCCACTTCTCCTCTGCAGCTCATTTCTCTTGCTCAGCGTCTCTCTGGAACTCCAGCTCCATTCTGCAGCCTGACTGCTTCTGGCTCTAGAATGCTGATGACCTTCCCCTGCTGCTGTGGCCTTTGGCTTGCACTGGCCCTGCTGCTTTCCTCACTAGATCTGAACACTGCACTGGCCGCTGGCCCCTCCATGCCCAAGGTATGGTCCTTTACAGTCACCGTCTGTGACTTGACGCTGTGGGCATCTGCTGCCATCAGGGCATCCACGAGGTTCTGCTTGGTGGCTCTCACCTCGTGCAGGACTCCTCTGTCCTGGCACAACTGCCTCAAGTAGTCTGTAGTGTACCTGCTGTAGTTGGAAGCCATCTTCTTCCCTAACTATGGCTACTCTATCTTGCACTTTAGAAAAAAAATAAAACAGGAGCTTGACTGTAAGCAAAGTGATACAGTTCTGTTTCCTTTTTTAAAAATAAATCACTACTTTATTTTGCAAGTGAGCTGTACAGTATTAAGCTGACACACTGAACAGTTAAAGCTTGTGTTACCAAATTTTTTCGCACTGTTGTCAACCAAATCTGTCACAAATGCACTCAGCAGGTCAGGCCCTCTGCTCCCTCAGTGCCAACCTCAGAGAGCAGTAATGTGAACAGGTAACAGGCAGGGTAACCCTCCTGTCTGCTTTTGGGTCCGAATCACCTTTAGTCTCAAGTTCTAGGGGGATTCAAACTGTGAATGTTATGCTAGTGTATGCAATGTACAGGCTCAGATACGTACCCTCTTTGGGGATTGAGGTACAATCTTTCGCCAGAGGCACCAAGCCAGGTTTCCAAAATGAACCCTTTAAACTCTGTAAAAGACCTTAGGTAAATTTTTACCTTTTCCCAGTTTAGTAACACCATCAAGCTCTCCAGAACAGCTGTCAAACTTAACCACGTATATATCACATGCAAAAAGAACTTGGAAGACACACCCAGGCAGTCTTTCAAAATAAAGGGTACTTTACTAAAAGATGATAAAAATATGAAAACATGTAAACACAGAACAATATATCAAAGAACTCACAACCACATAAAAGAACAAGGGAAGATTGCAAAGCAAAAACTCCTACCACAATACAATTAGACTTTTTCTGTCTAATGTATTACCTCTGTACAGTGCTTGAGAGAGTCCTGTCTCTCGAGTCCCAAAATGATATGTCATATTCCCCAGTTACAAGGATACATTTCAACTCCATCTTCCCAACCCATTGGTGAGTCATCTAGCTCCTCCTTTTTGGAATTAAAAAAATACAAACAATGATTTCCTGTCAGGAGTTATATTAAATAATGTGACATCAGCAAAAACTAATTTCCCAAATTGAGTCTTTGATCAGCCAGTTCCTTTGAAGATTTACAACCCTGCAATCCTTTACCTAGGTGTGAGATAGTCATGTCCTGCCCTGTAATAAAATGTACATTTAGCTTCCCAACTTCAACGCATGTCATAAAAAGGCCATAAAATGCAGTTTCTCAAGGAAGTTAATTACATTACAGAGATCTCCTGATCACTTTAACATATCCTGTAGCTTCAGTGAAACCTGGTGGGGGGTACCCATAGAAGCACAGACTCACATACTATATTTTTGTATTACAAATATCGTACAACAATCATAACCAGCTGGCCAAGTGTCATACTGGGAAGAAATGGCTATGTTTGAAATTGGAGTCAAAATATTGAAAATTACTGAAGTTACAAGCCTGCATTCATAAATTTTGATGTAGGCTCATAACTTTGCTGTAATATTTTGACCTCAAATTTTCAACATAGCCTTCTTATGACTCCACCTCGTGAACAAGGGTGGAGAAAATGTTCAACTCCTGCCTGAATGGTGATTTCATGCAACAACCGCAAAATCCCCTTTTGGGACAGATTTGCCTAATTTCACTGCCATTGTTCATGAGGTGGGGTCAGAAAAAGGGCATGCTGAACATTAGGGGCAAAAATATTCCAAAGTGACCAAGTTATGCCACTAAATTCAAAACCACATTGGACCGCATACCTGATTTCCTCAGTTCGTGGTCCGGCGTTGAAGAGTGAAGATGTGTCTGCTGTCCAGAGGGGATTACAGTATTGGACCCCTAGTGGGTAAGTATGGGCTTGGGGGGGTGCTGTGTGGGAGGGTCGGTGGGGGGACTAGCGGCAGCAATAGACATCGATGGACAGTTTTCTTTGTTACAGGGTATAGTGTGGGAAATAAAAACTTGCAAGGGATGGCTTTCTTTATTTCAGGTTGTGACACTGGGGGAATGAGCACCCCCAGTGTACATGTTATGTTTGGGGGGTTGCTGGGAGGTGAGTGAGAGGGTCAGGTGGGGGGACTAACATTAGGGGCAGCAACAGACATCAATTGAAGATTTCAATCAATCAGTCAATCAATTTTATTTGTATACTGGAAGGTGTATGAGCAAAAATGCCTGTTTTCACAAACGTCCAGTGTAGGAATACAAAAGAAGGTAATACAAACATAACAGAGTTCAGCAAATGCAACATAATTGCAAGGGCATCAGTTCACTACAATACAAAATGGCAAACAGTTCCGATGATGATCACAAGATAGACAGAGAATTAGGAAGCATAACATTTTAAAAGAGAAATGGAAGAGACAACTAGGGCAGAACCCAAAAGTGCAAAACGTTGGGATAGTGCAAGTCTACCAGAGTTGGTAGCATTCAGGGAGTCTTCAGTTGGTGCAGGACCCAGTCTGGGAGAAGTAGGTGAGGACAGTGCAGGGAAGGGTGTTTGAGGGACAAGTGAGGTAGGGTTAAGGAGTTGCGCAGGATTAGGTGGTTTTCTTTGTTACGAGGTGTACTGTAACAAAAAAACTATGAGGAATGTTTTTATTTTTGTTTCAGGTGGCAACACTGGGGATTGGGCACCCCCACTGTCGGTGTTATGTTTGTTGGGGCGGGGTGTGATGGGTGCTGAGTGGGAGAGTTGGATGGGGGGGACTAATGGCGGTGGCAGCAAAAGACATTGATGGATATTTTTCTTTTTTGCAGGGTGTAATTAAACCTCAGTAGGCTGATCATGAGAGATCAGCTGTGCTTGCTAGGCACAGATGAAAGGAAAAAGCCGACCTATGATTTGTTTGGTTTTCTCCTTTTTTTTAATTTTTTTTATCATGTAACAGTTTTTGTCGCCCCGCTGCGTCACACTCCGACTTTTTGGGGCATCCAGCCACCGGCTCCACCCGCCCAGAGAACTGGGTAGCTCAAACTGCACCCAGGAGGATCTGGGACGGCCGTCTTGCCATCCCGCTGGAGGGCCCTCCTCAGCCTCAGCCAGCCAGAATAGCCCCAGACCCTCCCAGACAGGACTCTGTCAAAGTCCTCCAGGCGGCTCGGAGCGCGACCATCAAGCTGCACGGCCGCGCCCAGCCATTTTCTCTCCTGATTGGTCCCCAGAACGTGGACGTGCGATGACGTTCAGGCACAGCGTGCTGATGTCCGCCACATTCCCCTTCTGATATTCCCCGCTCCAGTAGTGCCCCTGAGCGTCCCCAGGGGCTGCTACAGCACGGCGAGGGTCCCCAACCAACCCCAGGACCAGGAGAGCAGTCTACAGATGCTCAATCCCAGTCCTCCCCTGCCGACCCCCAATGACCTGGGCTCGTTCCTGAACCCGGGTCGCCGGCGTGGCGCAAAGTGTGGTGTCTAGCGCCTCATGTTCTGATAATTGCGGATTCAATTATAAAAGGTATTGATACATATGTATGTTTCAATCGTAATGAACATACCACAGTCAGCTCCTTACCTGGAGCGAAAGTACATGATATAGTTGGACTACTGGAAGGTCTATTCGAAAATACAGTTACTCCTTTAGTTCTCTTACATGTGGGGGCTAATGATGTGGGTAAAACAAATTGGAACTACATGCAAAGGGATTTTAAGTGCATTGTGGATGCAGTTAGAAGGAATGGTGGTGAAATTATTATTTCTGGGATAATTCCCATGCAGGGAAACAAAATGTTTAAAAATAACCAGATAAAAACAATTAATGGTAAGATCAGAAGTTTCTGTGTGCAAGAAGAACTTGGCTGTTATGACATGGCTTCAGGTAGATGTAGTCCCACGTCACAAAAGTGGTAGCAGGGAGGAGGCTGGCAACTAAAGGCCAGTCACCCTGACTTTGGTGGTGGGAAAGTTAATGGAGTCACTGCTAAAGAAAAGGATTGTGAAGTATCTTGAATCCAGTGGGTTACAAGATTTGAGGCAGCATAGATTCTTGGGGAGAGGTCATGTCAGACAAATCTGATAAAATTCTTTGACTAGTTGACCAGGGAAATAGATCAGAGTGGGGCGGCAGACACCCCCTGCTTAAATTTCAGTAGGGCTTTGACACTGTTCTACATAGCATAGGAGACTCATAAGGAAACTGGGCAGCTTTGGAGTAGATCATAAGGTGTTAAACTGGGTAAGAAATTAGTCAAGGGAAAAGCAACAGAGGGTGGTAGTAAATAGAGTTCATTCTGGAGAAGGGAGGTGACCAGCAGGGTGCCTCAGGGCTCAGTACTGGGATCATTCCTCTTTAATGCCTTAGTGACATTGCAGGTGGGCTGGGAAGGTCTGCCTCTTTGTGGAGGACACAAAAATCTTCAATAGGGTGGACACTCCAGAGGGGGTGGAAAGAATGTGCAGAGACCTGAGAAAACTTGGAAGAGTGATAAAGGGCATGGCCGTTGGGTTTCAGTGCGAATACAGTACAAAATCGTACACTTAGGGCACAGAAACCCAGAGGCAGAGTGCAGAATGTTAGAAGAAGCATTGACAGTCACCAAATAAGAGCGGGATCCGTGAGTAATCATATCTTATGATCCCAGGGTGGTGAAGCAGTGTGACAAGGCATTTGGTAGGACCAATGGGATGTTGGAGTGCATAGGGATGGATATAACCAGCAGAAGGAGGGAGATGGTGTTGTCACTGTATAGATTGCTGGTGAGACCTCACCTGAAGTACAGTGTCCAGTTTTGGAGACCATGTGTCAGGAGGGAGGACATAATCACATTGGCAGAATGGAGGCCGTCCAGAGGAGGGCAACTAAAATGGTGCAGAGTCTGCATCAGAAGTCCTGTGAGGAGAGACTGAGGAACCTCAATATGTACACCCTGGAAAAGAGGAGGCATATGATAGAGAGCTGTAAATACCTTACAGGTACGATAAGGAAGGGATTATTTTTTAGAGGAAGAGATGCACGAGAACAGTGGGACATGCAGTGAAGCTGGAAGGGGGTAAATGCAAGAGAGCTGTGAGGAAGTACTTCACTGAAAGAGTGGTGGATGCCTGGAACTGTCTTCCACCCAAGATGATGTGGGCAAAACAGTGGTGGGGTTCAAGAATGCGTGGGATAGGCATAAGGGAATCTTAGTGGAAAGCAAAGCGTGGGGGAGGGAGCCAGAGGTCAAGTGGGGTCTGTGAGGATAGTATAGGCTAGGAAAAATGGGCAGACTGGGTTGGTCAAGTGGTCCTTGTCTGCCAATAAATTTTACGTTTCTGTGTTTTTCACCCTAGAAGATAAATTGCATATGTTGAGTAAGGCTATCACATATTCCAGGATATCACACAGGAAGTTGCATATCCCCTATTTGTGACTCCTAATGTAGTGTTGGCTTCACCCTCAAGACTTGAATTGGAGTTTACATCAAAAGTTTCATTCTCCTCACCTGCCCTTAAGATCCCCCCCAAAAGATGTATTGCCTTATGTGCATGCCTTAAGAGGATGAGACAGCTCAGCTTTCCACCTTTCTTTGACTTATCAGCCACTGTACAGTAACTCCTCAGAATCATTCTCTTTGAAAGCTGGGTTTATGAAAATAGGTTTGATATAGTTGCTTTAACTGAGACTTGGTTTACGGAGAGAATATGTAATGATGAGATTAAACTTCCAGGATATACATTATTAAGAAAGGATGAGAGTAGGTAAAATGGGTGGGGGTTGTTTGTTCTGTGTAGTGGATCACTTAAAATGTTCACAACATTTAGTGGATTCTGATAGCTCTTATTATGAATCGTCTATTGACGTTGAATTGGGTGGTAATAAGTTGATTACCATTAGCAATGTATATATTTCAGCTGGTAATTATAAAATTGCTTTGGAATGTTTTTCCTCTAAATGGATACACAATCTACAGGAGGGACAGGGAGGGTAAAAGAGGAGGAGGAGGAGTAGCTCTCTATGTAAAGGAAGGGATCAAAGCAACAGAACTAAAGAGTAAACAGGGAGCAGATGAGGCACTTTGGGTCACCCTGGAGACAGGAAATGGCACCACAATCCGCATGGGGGTTGTATACAGACCCCCATCTCAGGGGGAAGGAATGGACAAGGAAATGATAGAAGGCTTTCTTAGAATGGCAGAAAAAAGGGAGATACTGTTGATGGGGGACCTGAATATGCCAGATGTTAACTGGAGAACCTTTGCTGCAGGCACGTCCAAGAGCAGGGTCATTCTTGATGCCCTACAGGGGGCATGCCTCAGACAGCTAGTATCAGAACCCACTCGGGAGGGAGCAATCTTAGACCTGGTACTTTCAAATGGGGATGGATAAAGAATCTCAGATTTAGAAGTGGGTAGCCATCTGGGAACAAGCGACCACCAAACAGTGTGGTTCACGATAAACACAGCCATACAATCAAGCCATACAAAAGCAAGAGTACTAGACTTTAGGAGGCTGACTTTGGAAAATGAGAGAGTGCCTCAGAAAGCACTAGCAAACAGGCAAGAAGGAGGGTGGAGGAACAATGGGGAGTGATCAAAACAGCCATCACAGAGGCAACAAGCCTTTGTGTAAAGCAAATCAATAAAACACAGAAGGAAAAACGCTATGGTCCACAAAAAGAGGTGGCAGGGAAGGTTAAGGAGAAAAGGACAGCATTCAGGAAATATAAGGAAACACAGAAGGAGCAGGACAGAGAACTTTATCAGTTAAAGCAGAAAGAGGCTGGGAAGGCAGTCAGAATAGCAAAAGCCCAAACCGAGGAAAGGATAGCCAATTCTGTTAAGAAGGGGATAAGACCTTTTATAGGTACATTAGGGAGCGAAGAAAGACCAAAGGAGGGATACTGAAGCTTAGTAAAGGGGAAGGAATGTGGGTAGAGGGTGACAGTGAAAAAGCAGGGATACTGAACAAATATTTCTGCTCAGTATTCACAAAGGAAGAGGAGGGGGAGTTACCTAAACCAAACAAGAGAAACACTGAAGATGGGGGTCGATACCAGTCCATTTACAGAAGAAAGGGTTCTGAAAGAACTAATAAAATTGAAGGTGGACAAAGCAATGGGGCCTGACGGATTCACCCAAGAATTCTAAAAGAACTAAGGGTAGAACTAGTGACATCACTGACTACTCTCTTTAACAAATCATGGGAGGATGGGGTGGTACCCGAGGACTGGAGGAGGGCAGATGTGATTCCTCTTCACAAAAGTGGGAGCAGGACAGAGGCAGGAAACTACAGACCAGTTAGTTTGACCTCAGTGGTAGGGAAAATGATGGAATCACTTCTGAAGGAAAGAATTGTTGAGTACCTAGAGGCCAGTGGGGCACAGGACCCAAGGCAGCATGGATTCATGATGGGAAGGTCGTGTCAGACGAATCTAATAGATTTCTTTGACTGGGTGACCAAAGTAGTACACCAGGGAGGGGCTGTGGACATGGCCTACCTAGATTTTAGCAAGGCATTTGATACAGTCCCACACACAAGATAGCCAGCCTTGGAATGGGTCCCAAGGTGGTAGCCTGGATAAATAATTGGCTAGACAACAGGACACAAAGGGTAGTAGTAAATGGAGTACACAGTGAAGAAAGGAGGGTTACTAGCGGGGGTACCGCAGGGTTCAGTACTGGGACCGGTCCTTTTTAATGTCTTTATAAGTGACATTGCAGAGGAACTGGAAGGAAAAGTATGTCTCTTTGCAGATGACACAAAGATCTGCAACAGGGTTGATACACAAGATGGAGTGGAAAGGATGAGAAGGGACTTGGCAAGGTTGGAGGAATGGTCAAATGTATGGCAGCTCAGATTCAATGCAAAGAAGTGCAAGGTAATGCACATGGGAAATAAAAACCCAGGGGAAGCGTACACAATGGGGGGTGAGATACTGACAACAGTAAAAATAGAAAGGGACCTGGGGGTAATTATATCAGATGACCTAAAGGTGGGCAAGCAATGTGAGAAGGCAGTAAGGAAGGCTGGGGGGATACTGGGATGCATAGGAAGAGGCATCAATAGTAGAAAACAGGAAGTTGTTATCCCTCTGTACAGACAGTTGGTGAGACCCCATCTGGAGTACTATGTGCAGTTCTGGAGACACCATCTCCACAAAGACATAGACAGAGTGGAGGCTGTCCAGAGGAGGGCAACCAAAATGGTGCAGGGTCTGCACCAGAAGACATACGAAGAAAGACTAAAGGAGCTTAATATGTATACTCTTGAGGAAAGAAGGGAGAGAGGGGACATGATAGAAACTTTCAAGTACCTCAAGGGAATTAACAAAGTCCAAGAGGGTAGCATCTTCCAGAAAAAGAGATGTGCAAGAACAAGGGGGCACAATTTGAAGATAGAGGGGGGACGGCTCAGAGGTAATGTGAGGAAGTATTTTTTCACTGAGAGGGTTGTGGATGCGTGGAACAGCCTCCCTGAGGAAGTCGTGGAGTCAAGAACAGTGGGGGACTTCAAGAATGCATGGGACAGGCATAAGGCAGTCCTAGGGGCGGGTAAGAGGAAGTAAGCTGTTGGTTAACTAGGATCTGCAGCTTATCTGTTAGGTAGGAAAATGGGCAGACTAGGTGGGCCAAGCGGTCCTTATCTGCCGTCAAATTCTATGTTTCTGTGTTTCTATGGGGGCGCTTGCCAATGAATAGAGAGAGATTGGTTGTAGGAGGAGATTTTAATCTTCACTGGGATTCTACCCAAGCTATAGATGCTAGAAATTTAATCACGGACCTGGGACTTTTTCAAATGATCACTGAGACTACTGGAGTTAATTATCGTACAAATTATGAGTCAGTTTTGGATTGGATAATAACCAATGATCCCTCACATGTTGTCACTGTTGGGGTGTTGCCAGACACCCTCAGTGACCATAGTGCTATCTTTTGTCATTGGGCAGCTAAATTGTATAAGAAAAAATCCAGAATGCTTAATTATTGTAGGACTAGGGATTTAGATGTCCAGGCTTTTGAAACTAAGATTGAAGCTAGTGATTGGTCATTTCTAGATATCATTGGTAATATTGACCAGGCCTTAAATTCTTTTTGGTTTCAATTTGTGATGAGTTATCACCAACTGGGAGGGTTAGAATTAGGGGGTGAAACAAAATAATGAATAACTTCCTATCTCCTTAAGATGTTTAGACATAGGAATAAATTATGGACTAAGTACAGAAAAAATAAAACAAGTGGTAATCTCCAGGCTTATAAATTGATGCGTAATAGGTGTAAGGCAGAAGTTTGGAAAGTGAAGGTTAATTATTTTAAAACAAAATTGAGTTCTGATCAAGGTAACTCTAAAGCCACATGGAACACTGAATGCATTAATGGGTAGGTGGAATCAATATCTATTGAGTCTAATGGTTGTTCAGTTAGTGATTCTTTGCAAGTAGCTCAGTTGTTTAATTCACATTTTTCCTGCTTGGACAAATTTAGATCATTCAGTCAATTGGATTCATATTTGAATAAGGACTCTTGTAATGGATCTGATTGATTTGTAAAAAATTCTGAGAGTAGCGATCCTAAATTTTACTTCTGGACTTTAACACCTGATGATGTTTTTCATACGTGACTCTAAAATTAATTGTACCTGCCTGCGCTAATGTGGTAGTACCTTGCTCCCAGTTTTCCATGTACCTTCCCCTCTCTGCATCTTTCAGCCATATACCACTTTTTTTCTTAACCCACTCCCCTACTCCCAATTACCTGATGATGGCCTCACTCGGTTGAAAGCTCCACCTCTCTCCCACCTCAGACGATGCCACCTGCCTGCGTTAATGTGATAGTACCTTGCCCCCAGTTTTCCATATACCTACCCCAACCCCACATCTTTCTGCTATATACCACTTTTTTCTTAACCTCTCCCCTACCCAGTTACCTGGTAATGGTCTCACTCGGTTGAAAGTTCCACCTCTCTCCCACCTCAGACGATGCCACCTTCGTCTGATCCTCGACCCCAACCCTCTCTTATCAAATCAGTCTATCTGTTAATATTTACTAATTTGATGTGTATAAGTTCAAATTTTACTGTTACTGCCTGTGTATATGCTTCAGTGTTTTTTCTCTTTTTTTTCTCTGTAAACCTTGAATTTTTGTAATGTTTGTTCAACACTGACATGGAACCTTTGAAAATGAGTCCTTGACTCAAAGGTATTAATCCCAAACTGAAATAAATAAATTAAATAAAAATGGATCCTTGGCTTCATATTGGCCTGGATAACATAGATTTTCGAATATTTAAACAGGTTGGTAGTGTCATGATTTTTCCCCTTATAAAATTATTTAATTATTCCCTTTGTCACGGGGTTTTTCCACTTATATGGAAATGTAAGTAAGTAAGTAAAAATGTATTTATATGAGGCGCCCTTCCAAAGCTCAGGGTGCCTTTACAAAATTTCACATACAATATTAAAATCCACAGCAATTTAAAACACAATTTACATTTCTGAAAATGCTTGTTTGAATAAAAAGGTCTTAAGAACTTTTTTAAACCCTTCTACAGTCAGGCTATTGCATATCTGGCAAGGTAGAAAATTTCCACAGGGTAGGTGCCATAAAGGCAAAAGTTCTTCCATCAGATGTTTTCAGGGTTACCCTGGGAATCTCTAGCAATCCCTCGCCAGAGGATCGGAGGGAGCTGAATCTGCAGTAAGGAATCAGGAGCTCTTTCAGGTAGTGGGGTCCCAACCCATGTAGGGCCTTATAGGTCGTCAATGCGACCTTGAAGGTGATCCGCCACTGTACAGGCTGCCAGTGCAATTCGCGCAGCACAGGTGTTATATGGTTGGATCTTGGGCTTCCAGTCAGCAACCTAGCTGCCGCATTTTGCATCAGCCGTACGCGACGGATATCCACTCCCAGCAGCCCTAGATAAAGGGCATTGCAGTAATCAAGACGACTGGAAACTAAGACGTGGACCAGGGTAGGAAGATCATCCGATGGAACCAAGTGTTTCACCCGTGCTATGTTCCTTAGATGGAAAAAGGATGATTTGACTACGGCTGACACCTGTGCCGTCAGGGTCAGGCCCTCGTCAAACACAATGCCAAGGTTGTGCACCTGGCCGCATGCCATTAGCAGGGTCCCCTTCAGAAATAAACCTGAGGGTTTTCCCGCCCATGATCTTGACATCCTTACCCCTGGCTCCACTACCAATACCTCTGTTTTTCCTGGGTTCAACTTCAGCCAGTTGGTACTCATCCAGTTCTGTATCTCCAGCAAACAATTGTTATACACTGCACTTAAAACGGACTCCTCCTCGGGCACAAAAGATATGTAGAGTTGAGAGTCATTAGCATAGCAATGAAAACTCAACCCATACTGTCTTATAATGTCCCCCAATGGGAGCATATACTCTGCAAATAACATGAGGGACAACACCGAACCCTGTGGCACCCCACAGGGCAGGCAGTGAGAGGCCGAAGAATAAATCCCTGACACTACTCTTTGGGTCCTACCCTGCAGGAAAGATTGAAACCAACTGTGGACCACCTCCCTTAGTCCACAGAGAAACCACAGGCGTTCGAGCAATACCCCATGATCTATGGTGTCAAATGCTGCTGAGAGATCAAGGAGAACCAAGATAGAACGAGCTCTCCGATCTCTCGCCATCAGGAGATCATTCAGTACCCGTACAAGAGCCATCTCAGTGCTATGCCGCTTCCTGAAGCCAGACTGGAGAGGGTCATAGATACTGTGGCTGGTTAAATGATCCTCCAGCTGCAGAGTGACCACCTTCTCAGTAACTTGCCTAAAAAGGGGAGATTTGAGACTGGTCTGTAGTTTTCTGGGCAGTTGTAATCAAAGGACGGCTTTTTCAAAAGGGGGCGCACCACTGCCTTCTTTAAGGGATCTGGAAAGATCCCTCTCTCCAATGATACCACCACTATCCCAGTAAGGATTGGGCCGATAACCTCTACACACCCCACCAGTAGGTGAGCAGGGCCTGGATCCAAACTACAGTAGGTTGGACGCAAAGTCTGGATGATCCTCACTATATCCATGACTACCGGCTGACTAAAGGTGAACCAAGTTAGTTGGGTATTAGTGCCACTCGGTTGATCAGTGCAAGACCCAATGGGGAGGCGCTGGCTGATCTCATCCCTGATGCTGGACATCTTATCAGCGAAGAACATCGCAAACTCCTCACACTGTAACTGTGACAAAGCTCAACCAGCTTGAAGACAAGCTGGATTGCACGGTGTGTCCACAGTCTGGAAGAGCTGGGCCGGTCTGTTCCTCGCTGTAGCAATTTCCCTAGACAGGAACTCTGCCTTCTTATGGGAAATTGCTAACTGATAGATCTTATAATGATCCAGCAGTCTAAGCCTGTCCATCTCCAGGCGAGTTTTCCGCCAGCATCTCTCCAATCTTCGACCCTGTGTCTTCAACCCACGGATCTCCCTGGTAAACCATGGAGCCCCTGGATGAACATGGAATGGAGCAATGACATCCAGGGGCCCCATAACTGTCCTATTATAGGCTAACACTAGGGGTCCTGGGTCAGTGCTATCCATCGGCAATCCCAAGAAGTCCAGCTCCATCATTAGGCCTTCTGAGGTAACTCCTCCTAAAGGACGGAACTGTACTATCTCCTTTGGGCAGGCCTCTTTTGGAGAGCTGCGAAACTAAAGCTTAGGGCATGATAGTCAGACCAATCGAAAGGCGCCACCTCCACATCGGAGACTTCCATCCCCAGATGGAATATCAAGTCCAATGAGTGTCCCCCCTCGTGAGTTGCAGAGGCAATAACCCATGTCAGGCCCAATGAATCCATCAATTGGAGGAGGTTTTGTCCAAAAGGCGCGAGTTCGTCAGCCCAGACATTGAAGTCCCGCAAAATAAACCATCGGGGGGATTCCAATACCCTCTCGGAGATGAAGTCCACAACCTCCCTCAGGAATTTCCTCCTATCACCTGGTGGACGATAAATGAGAAGGATCCTGATACCTGCACCTGCACCCACAATACACTGAAAGGAATTGGTACATCCAACCAGCACCTCCCTAAGGTCAAATTCCTGTCTGAAACAGACTGCAACTCCCCCGCCCCTAAGGTCCACTCTCGGGCGGTGAATCACCGAGAACCCAGCCGGAATCGCGGACCCCAAAATAGGGCCCGCATTTTCATCTAGCCAGGTCTCGGTGATGCATGCCAGGTCCACAGACGCAACAAGATCCGCCACCACTGCGGTCTTGTTTCTAATGGACCTAGCATTGCTTAACACCACCCGGAAGGGATGAGATTGCAAGGATGACTCCACCTCCTGTCTGACCAAGTCAGTGCCCTTGGGTATGGGTACACGGCAAGGCCGACCTCGCTCCTGTATCCATTTTGCCCCAGGGTGTCTCCTGGTTCTGAGCGTCCCTATCCGTCTACTCCTTTCCTATCCCCCACAAGAGTTCCAAGATCTCCTATTCCTCGCACTCCTTTGTCTCACAATGCCGAAAGCTCGGCAATTTTTATAAGCTTCCAAAGGCAGTGCAGGATATTCAGATGTGCCATAGTTAAGCCTATTTTTAAAGCTGGGGTTAGGACAAATCTTAATAACTATCGTCATCACTTTTAGCTCCTTTGTTTAAGGTTCTGGAAGAAATTGTGTATAGTCAAATTAATGAGCACCTTGGTAAATATGACCTTTGGATTCCCTCTCAACATGGATTCAGAGAGGGTCAAAATACGGAGACTGCTTTGGTGAGGTTCACCAGCCGTGCCCGAGCTGCCCGCGATGAGGGCAGTCTCATGGCAGCAGCTTTTGTTGACCTCATCAATGCATTTGATTTAGTTGACCATGGGGTTTTGGAAAAACTATTGGGTAAAATCAGTTTCTCGGAAGAGGTGATTGGATGGCTTGGTCATTATCTATGTAATAGAACACAGAAGACGTTAATTTATGGGTCCCTTTCTCAGGAAAATTTATTGAACTATGGGGGTCCATTTTAGGGCCCCTGTTGTTCTCCATGTTTATAAATTAATTACCGGAAATTTGTCTAAATACAGAAATTATTTTATATGCGGATGATGCCGTATTATTTTGTTCTGGTTCTGATGAACAGAAACTTCAAACTGACCTTCAGAGAGATTTTGAGGCCTTACATTCGTGGTTTAATTTCCATAAACTTGTGCTTAATTCGGTTAAAATTAAATTCATGATTTTTCTGGTATCAGGAATCAAAGTAACTGGGATTTCAAATTATTTGATAATTTTGGCAACTTAATTGAAAGGGTTCCCAGTTTTAAGTATTTGGGCATAGTCTTAGATCAGCACTTAACTTTCGATTTGCACATTGTTTCTTTAATTAGCAAATTGCACCAACAATTGGGTATGTTATTCTGTATTAAAAAATATCTCGCTTGAGAAGTAAGGACTTTATTTGCTAATAGCTTTCGGTTTTTTATTGATGTATGGCTCTGCTGTCTGTTCATTCTCCTCTGAGAAAATGTTGAATAAATTAAAATATCTTACTTTGAGAGGGCACTTGCAGTAGGTATTCACAAATAGGACTAAGCTGCCAGGTGCCAGGACCCCACAGAAAAATCTCTAGCTAGCATTCTATGGCGGGGGACTGCCCCCACATCAGATGACCAACATCAGCCAACGTCAGTATAAAGGGGCGGTCCCCCACGCCCACCCTCCAGTTCTTTCCCACTGTCGGCTTGCGAAAGTACCTCACAGAAGGACAGCGCTCGCTTGTCTTGCCATTTTGGATGAGTATTAATCTCTTTTGACATTTATTTCATTTTTCTTAAAAAACTGTTGTATTACCTCGCTGTGCATGTCATCCCCGATGCCATCGGAGTCACATAAAAAAAAGAAAATGGCATCCCTGGAAAAAGAATTGAAGAAATTGAGGCAGGTGTCAACTTCTGAGGGCCATCATAAAAAGAAGAGGGACGAGGAGAAACACCGGGATCAGGTCCCATCATCCACAGCAGCTGCGACTTTGGCTGGAGTCACGGCCCTTTAGGTAACTTCCCCTCCAGGGGATCGTTCTTCGATGGCTGCCTTGGTGGTATCTAAGTTGGACTTGACCCCCCCCCGACAGGCTTGTGCTCAGGCCCGCCGGGAACCTCTGGGGAAAAGGAGGCCTCCACTCCTGCTATGGCCCCAAAACCTTGGCCTACCAGTAAGAGTGGGTCCAATAAGTTGGGTGTTGGCCCCACCGATGTCCACCCAGACATGGCTGATAAGTTGGCCGTCGGACCCTCTGACGACCACCCAGCCTGTGACCCTGCGTCAGGCTCTGATACCACACCTGATGTCCGAGAGTCGCTGCAGCATACACCGGTTGCATTGCCCTCTGAGGTCTCTGTGTCTCCTCAGACTCCCCCCCCCCCCGAGGAGTCTGTTCCTTCCTCCCTGGCTGGGGTCGAGGAGTCGGGAATGCTGCCATTGGGGGTGCCCCCAAAGCCGGACCTGACACCAGATAACCCAACATCGCCCTCCGGTATTCTGCTCCCCGACGGCAAACCCACTCTGCCATCAGGGCCAGCTGGGCTCCCGGACTCCTGTAGGGCCGACTCCAAGACCATCGACTCCGTTGGAGCCCATGGCACCTGGATACCCAACACCGCAGTATCCGACTCCTCAGTACCCTACGATGCAGTACCCGACACTGGGCCTCCCGCCGTCGCGTTATGGGTACCCCTACTACGGGTTTCCAGGTTACCCATATCTGAGCCCCCTTCCTCCTCCTCCACCTACCCCACAGCCTCAGGTGGACTTAAGGGAGGTTTTGGCCTCGTGGTGGGCCGAGGCTAAGACCCCACTCACCAAGGAGGTCGAAAGCCATCTGCCGACGCTGGTCCCAATGCCGGACCCCTTACGTTGGCGAGAAGAGACTCTCCACCTCTACCCAATGCCAGGGCTGAACCATCTGGATCTCGGGCTAGGGAGGATACGTTCCCTGGGGAACCCCAGAGGGGATGATCCACCCCCTCCTAGGGAGGACTCTTCTTCTCCATTGGAGCCATCAGATTCGGGTTCATATTCTGGCCATTCTGATCCTGAGGACTAGCCTCATACTCCAGAAAACCCCAGGCTGCAGGGCTCTCTGAAGTCTTCTCCTGAGGACCCTTCCTTTCTGGAGCTGCTGAAGAAGATCCAGGCTGCTTGTGAGTGGCAATCAGTAGAACTAGATTCACAGTATAAAAAGCTTGCTGCTCATCTGGATCTCCTGGAGACCTCTCCCACCCTGATTCCATCCTGGATAGAGGCCTCATGCTGATCTTGTCTCCACTATTTGGAAACAACCTTCCTCATTAGCCCCTCTCCCTAGGAAGGCAGACAGGCTATACCAGGCTCCGGAGGGTAAGGACTTTCTCAGCCTTCACCGTAAGGCAGATTCGGTGGTGATTAGCACTGCACATGACTGATCCGCCAACCCAAAACACCTCAGCTCATCCCCTCCTGACAAGGAATCACGACTTCTGCACCAGTATGGGAAGAAGATTTCCTCTTCTTCCACTTTGGGTATGAGGGCTCTACATTTTGTCAGTCATATGGGGGACTACCAGAAGTCTGTCCTCAGTCAGCTGGAAACTAAATTGGATTCCCTCCCAGATTCCCAGACTAAACAGGAACTGGGAGACCTGGTATGTTCCACGCATTCGGCCAGTAGACACATGCTTCGTGCTACCTACGACGCAGTGGACACAGCAGGTAGGAGCTTGGCTTTTGCCGTAGGCTCTGAGTGTCAGGTTTGGCCCCTGAGGTGCAGACTGCCATTCACAATGCTCCCTTCAGGGGATCTGTGCTTTTCAGTGGTGATGTCAAGGACATCATCACCGAGCTGCAGGAGAAAGGATTGGCATTGAAATCTTTCCAGACAATGTACAAATCCTTCCAAGGGCAGAAACGTCTTTTTTGGCACCAAAACCGCTCAAAACATAAATGCAAGTGAGGCACCCGGATAAATGTAAAGCAGTGTCAGCAGCCAAAGCTCCTCCCAGCAAAAAAGTCTCCAGAGCTCTGGCTGCTGCACTGCCCTCTGCTTCCTGACTCTCTGCCTCTCCCACTGCCTCTGTCAGTGTCAGAGGAACTGGTGGGGGGGGGGATTTTCCTCCCATCTGCCGGGTTGGGAGAGGGCAGGGTACTCCATAGAATTCATCCGAAAACCTCCTCGCAGACCCCCCTGTGCACCTTCAGTTGGTACTAGAGGAAATCTGCTCTCTTCTTATGAAGGAGGCAATAGAACCCCTTCCCCCCCCCCAACTCCAGGGGACGGGTTACTATTCACATTTCTTTCTAGGACCAAAGAAGACTGGAGATCCGAGACCCATTTTGGACCTCGGCTCCCTCAAATCAGTTTGTGGATTACAAACGGTTTTGAATGCTTTCGCTACCAAATCTTTTTCCTGTGCTTTGGCTGGGACTATGGCTATGCACCTTGGATATGCAGGATGCATACCTCCATATCCCCATATGCCATTCCCACCGCAGGTACCTCCATTTTTGTTTTCAGGGGTCACAGTACCAGTTCAGGGCCCTCCCATTTGGTCTTTCTTCGGCTCCCTGAGTATTTACCAAATACTTGGTGGTGGTGGCGGCCAGGGGGTTAAACTCTTTCCCTACCTGGACGACTGGCTTCTAGCAGCTCCATCCGGGGAGGAACTCTTGTGCTCGCTTTCTCTCACCCTACGAGTATTCTTCAACCTGGGTATCACAGTCAACCAAGCAAAGTCCCATCTGGTCCCTTGCCAATGTCTGCAGTTCATAGGTGCAGTGTTGTGCATGACCCTAGGCAGTGCCTTTTTGGGTCTCAGAAGGGTTGGAGCCAGGAAGGTCCTTTGCCTTCTCAGACTAATGGCGGCCGCCATTTCCACTGTTCCTGTAATGCGGCTTCACATGAGGATCTCCCAGTGGACCCTCAGGGCCCAATGGGACCAATCTTGAGACAACCTGGACTGTGAGGTCCTAGTGTCGGACCCGATGATCAGGGACTTGCAGTGGTGGATGGGTCACGATCACCTCAGTCAAGGGATCATGTTTTCTGCCACTCCCCCCACCCAGACTGTGATGACAGATGTTTCAGGAGCAGGCTGGGGTGCCCATCTAGGGTCCCACAGGACTCACGGCAGCTGGTCACAGTTCGAGCAGAAGCTTCACATAAACGTCCTCGAGCTGAGGGCAGTCCTTTATGCCCTTTAGGCTGTCCTTCCCCGTTATTCTTCCCGGTCATCTACTGAGACAATCAGACAACATGTGTGTAGTCTGGTACCTCAACAAAGAGGGAGGAGCTAGTTCCTATCCCCTCTGCTGGGAACCAGTGAGAGTCTGGTACTGGGCGTCTCAGCACAACCTGCACCTGATGGCTGTTCACGTGCCGGTAGTGGAGAACACTCTGGTAGACGCCCTCAGTCACTCGTCAGCTAGGTCTCACGAGTGGAAACTCAATCAAATCGTCGTAAACGACATCTTCCAGCAGTGGGGGACTCCTCAAGTGGACTTCTTCGCCTCCCCCGACAACTCCAAGCTTCCCATCTAATGCTTGCTCGCTCCAGGGCGAGATGTTTTTTGGCGAGGCGCGCTGTTTCTGTGTGAGAGTGCTCAACAAACTCCGGGCGGAAGGGGGCGTGGATGATTCTCATCTCTCTCTTCTGGCCGAGGCAAGTTTGGTTCTCTCTTCTGCAACAGTTTTCCGAGGAACCTCCTCTTCCTCTACCTCTGTCGCAGCACTTGCTGACCCAGGATAACGGGACCCTGGTCTGTCCAGGCCTCAAATCACTTCATGTTCATGCGAGGCTCCTTCAGACGTAGCCAAAGCACGCTTTGGCATTTCTCCCTCAGTAGCAGATATCCTGGAAGAGGCCAGAAAGCCTTCCACCAGGTCTACCTATGCCATGAAGTAGAAGCGCTTCACTATTTGGGCCGGCTCCAAGGATTTGGAACCTTTCTCCTGCCCAGCAAATAAAGTCCTAGATTACCTGAGGCATCTGCATAACCTGGGCCTTAGCTACTCCTCTGTTAAAGTTCATATGGCAGCCATCTCAGCCTACCACATCCCCTTCGGAGACAGGACTTTTGCTCAACTGGAAGTCTCCAAGACTTTCTTGAGAGGGGTCCTTCACTTAAGGTCCCCGATCCGCAATTCTGCTCCTCCTTGGGACTTAAACTTTATCCTAGAGACGCTCACACTGCCTCCTTTCGAATCAGCAGCTGAGGCAGACTTAAAGTTTCTTTCTTGGAAGACACTGTTTCTAGTGGCTATTACCTCTGCTCAGAGGATTTCCGAGCTGCAAGCCCTAATGTGCAAAATCCCATACCTGATTTTTCACAAGGAAAGGGTGGCCATTCGTATCAATCCCAAGTTTCTTCCAAAAGTGGTGGCTCAGTCTATGCTGAATCAGTCCATTGAGCTCCCGGTCTTTTTCACGGAGCACTCCAATCATGGAGAATACCTTCTGCATACACTGGATGTACACAGAATTCTGAGATACTACACTAACAGGACTAAGGATCTCAGAAAAACAGATCAGCTCTTTGTTTCTTTCACTCACAAAAGAGAAGGCAATGCTGTTTCCAAACAATGCCTCTCTAAGTGGTTAGCGAATTGTATCACTTTCTGTTATGACAAGTATCACAAAACCCTGCCAGGTCAGGTCAGAGGTCACTCCACTAGAGGGGTAGCTGCCTCTGCTGCTTGTTTCAGGAATGTGTCAGCGGCAGAAATCTGTGCAGCCGCAACTTGGACTTCCGTTCATACCTTTATGAAACATTAGTTTGGACATTACCTCTCACTGCAGAGCAGGCTTCGGGTTGGCTGTTCTGCAGGGATCCCTGATCAGAATTTCAGTCATCTGTGGATGATAATTCCTCATCCCATTTTTCTCATTGTTCCAGACTGCTTGGGACTCAGTCCTATTTGTGAATACCTACTGCAAGAGCCCTCTCGAAGTAAGATAGTACAGTTACATAAGAACTTACTATAACAGTAGATCTTCGAGAGAGGCTCTTGCAGTAGCTATTACCTTCCCTCCCTCCGTCCCCCTCAATTTATTCCTTTCGTCTATGGGGGCATATACTCTTCTCTCTCGTCTTGCCTCTTTAGGTCTTTGGCGGGAAAGAGCTGGAAGGCGGATGTGGGGGACTGCCCCTTTATACTGATGTCTGCTGACGCTGGTCACCTGATGTGGGGGCGGTCCCCCACCGGAGACTGCTAGCTAGAGATTTTTCCGTGGGGTCCTGGCGCCTGGTGGCTTAGTCCTATTTGTGAATACCTACTGCAAAAGCCTCTCTTGAAGATCTACTGTTACGGTAAGTTCTTACGTAACTGTACTTTACTTACCATAGTATTTTACACTTTATTACCTGTTTACTCAGGATGGTACACCACTGTACTTTATATGAAAAATCTGGATGTTTACCCCTTGGGGCTTTGTTTAATCTCCGAGCATTGACATTTTTACATAAAATTCAGTTAGGTTTTGTTCCAAACAGTGTTGCAAGTTTGTTTCCCAACAATATGTCTTCCACCCTCACTAGATCTAGTTTTAAAAAGCAGTTTAAACTACCTTTATTTAGAACACATTTTGCACAAAGTTCTCTACAGTTTAAAACTACTAGGTTATATAATCAATTGTGTAGTTATATTATTAATTGTTGTAGAGTTGTTGGTTTTAAGGGATTACTTGAACAAAAGTTGTCTGCAGATTCTGTCTGTAAATGTTTGAAATGATTTTTAAGTGTTTGTACAATTATTTGTCTTGTAATCTATATGTAGCTGTATTTTGATGTTTGTGTATTTTGTTATTTTGAAACTGGACATCTGCAAAAATGGGCACTTGTGCTCACAGACCTTCCCAGTATAAAATAAAAAAAAAAATGAAGTGAAATTCTTTTCCTCTTTTGAATTGTTACAGGAGCACTGTGTGGCAGCACTGGCTCGGGTGGAACGCACCGACTTTCTGTCTCCCATGTGCATCGGGGAGGTGGCTCACGTCAGTGCAGAGATTACATATACCTCCAAGCGCTCAAGCGCTCGGTGGAGGTTCAGGTCCAGGTGATTGCAGAAAACATCCTAACTGGTATGTCCTGTTGTGTCATGTTACATAGCTACATTGTACATTGTGCTGAATGTGCTAATCCAGGCTCTGGGAACACAAACAGGGGTCTCTGTTAAGCATGAAATAAACTAACTGTGACTAACAGAGGTTGTATACAGAATTATGCATAGTTGCCTGAAAAGAACAAGATGATAATTTTATCAAGTTAAGCTGGGGGTAGGATAAGCCATGAGCCAGAAGGACTTCACAAGATGAAATTACCACTGAGTTCTTCACGGGCACCTATGTGTAATTTTTTATGTATTGTATGGTAAAGAATTAAGGTTGTATTTATGTAACTTTTTCATGTGGGAATGTGCTTGGTAGTGTTAATTGAGTGTGAATGAGGTATTCCCTAGTGGTAGGAGTGCGTAGTGGTAGTGTTGTTATTTGCTGTTAGCAGGGGGTAATGGTGTCTTTGTTTACATTTTGAGATGTTATTTACGCTCCATTATTCACAATCCATTATTCTCTGCTAGCAATGAATAACAGAATTTCTAGGGACATGGATATGTTGTTCATCCACACTGTCTGGCAGGTTCCTTGCCGCTTTAAATCTTGCCGGAAGGTCTTCAAGCTGGCTCCTCCCACCCACCCAGGTGGTAAAACTCTCGGCTCCGCCCCATGACACCAGATCTTCCTTACCGCTTGGAAGCTCAGGTTCCCTCCTTAACGCTCTGCGTATAAGACTGGTTCCTAACTCTTCGAATCTTCAAAATTAAAGTTTTTTGCTAAAGACTTTGGTCTTCTCTCCCCTCACGGCTCGCGATGGACAAATGACTCCCGGTTTCGGAGATGCCCTTGCCGTAGAGAAGATGTCTCGGACGGATCCGCACTCCACGTCCGTCTACTGTTAGGCCTTGAGCACGACCGCAGGCTTGCGACCTGTGCTCATCTTTTTCGGCCCACGTCCTCGAAGACCGTGTTGCCCGCTTACAGCTAGGGCGTCCGAGAAAAAATTCCTCCGGTTAAGTCTAAAGAAGCCGGTTGGCGGTGTCCCTTGTTGGCGGAATAGTGGATCAGCTCGAGCAGATGATCGCCCTCGAAGAGGAGGCGGCGCGGGCCGCTTCTACCTCGGCTGCGGCATTTGTCCCGCTCTCTCTCGGTGCCTCGTACTCGGCTTCTTTTAAGGAGCTTTGTCTGACCCTCTCGACGAAAGGTGAGGGTCCAACTTCTTCTGGACCTTTTTCGGTCCAAAAAGAGCAAAAGTAAGTCTCACCGTTGACGCTCTTGGGAGCGGGAAAGATCCCCCTCCCCCAGTAGTCGACAGTCGACTTCGGTCGACCCCTCGGCTCGGCCACTGGCTTCACGGTGTCCCGTCAGGCCAGTTGACCGAGACTCCCGTCGACGCGGTCAAGATTTTTCTCGACCCGTTGGACGGGTTGTCGGCTGGAGAAGCTGAGAATCCCCTCACCCCCCGGTGGGAGTTGAGGGTCCCGTCGTCTCGTCTGTGCCTCCGGTTCCGGAGCCTTCGGTGGAATCGTCCGAACCGAGGGGAGTGCCGATTCCTGACACCTCCCCGCACCGTCCTCGGCCTAGCCGAGGTTCTAGGTCTCGGACGTCTTCACGGTCCAGCCGATCCCGCCGCCATAGGCGGTCTCGGTCTCGGCACCGCGGCAAGCGGCGCCGCCGCTCTTCCTCCTCCTCGGACGAGGGGAGACTTCGGCGCAAGTTGCGTCGGAGGTATGAGGAACTCATGTGGCAACAGCTCCTTCTGACCGGGAATAAGCCGACCCAGTCGTCTTCCCCGGCCATTAAGTGGCTGTCACCGGAGCGGCCGAAACAACCCCTCGTCGTAGCCGAGGAGCCTGTTCCCAGGCCGGTTGTTCGGCAAATTCCAGCTGCCCCACCGATTCTGGTGGAACCTCCGCCTCCACAGCCGTTATTTGGGGCTCCGACCAAAAATTCTCGGTCGGCTCAGGGACTGCCCCATAGGCTGTCTGTCACCCTCACTCCCGATAAGCCTCGGCAGGTGGAGGGTGGCTCAGGCCCGAAGCACCTCTTTGAGGACTCTTCCGAGTCCGAGGACGATTCCTCCCTTTTCTCCAAGCGAATGGACTTGGAGTCCTCAGGAGGACAGTCGGTGGACGATAGCCCTTCGTCCTTCCTAGGATTACTTCAGCTCATCTCGGAGTCCACCGGGATGAAGCTCGAACACGTTTCTAAATGGGCCAGGTATCCCCTCACGGAGATTCTGGACCGAGGGGATTCCCCTACGGAGGCCTTTCCGGTGGCCGAGGCCATAGTGGGCCCGGCCTTGGAGCTTTGGCAGCGCCCTGCTTCCTGCCGTGCGCCTTCGGCCAGGATGGCCAGGAAGTATGCAGTCCCTACCGGTTCCCTGTCCGGTTTTTCGGAACACCCCTCTGCTGAGGGGTTGGTTACCGACAGCGTTTTCCGGCGCGAGAGCATGAGGATGTGGACAAACCTCCCGACAAGGAATCAAGAATTAGATTATGCGGGCGAAAAGTCTATGCTGCGTCCTCTCTCGGCCTTCGTCAGGCCAGTTCGGCCGTCCTCATGGCACATTTTTCTCATGCCCTGTTGGGTTCCCTGGATGAGGTCGTCCCTCATCTTCCCGCGGATCTGCAGACTACGGTCAGGCAGGTGCGGGACCAGGGCAGGGCAGTGGCCAAACAGCAGCTCCAGACTGCTTTAGACATCGGGGACTCATGTACCAGGTCTGTGGCGGCCACAGTGGCCATGCGTCGTCGGGCTTGGCTGAGGATATCCACCTTTACTTCGGATACCCAGCACAAGTTGGCGGACGTTCCCTTTTTGGGGACTGACCTCTTCGGCCCTGGGGTGGAAGGTCACCTGCAGAGGATCGAGAAGTCCAATGCTACCTTGGACTCGGTCTCTTCCGCCCAGAAGGACAAAGGCCGCAAGCCTACAGCCTAAGCCCTTTCGTCTTTCTGCGCCCCGGTGCGCCCAGCCCAGCAACGTCAGGGCCAGCAGGCTCGGGCTTGGCATCCCAAACCCAAGCTGTCGGCTTCCTCCAACAGGAAGCAGGGAGGAAAAGGCCCAGGAGGTCCCTCGGCCGGTCCCTCCTCCAAGCCTGCCCAGTGACGGGCTGAGGGGTGTCGCCCCCATTCCTGTCACCTCACCCCTGGTTCCCCCTGTGGGGGGACGGCTCCGACACTTCCTTTCTGCCTGGTCCGTTATTACCACGGACAGGTGGGTACTGGAGGTGGTGGGAAAAGGCCAGCCTCTAGAATTCGAGCAGGCCCCGCCCTTCAGAGCCGTCGCACCTCGGGGGGCCTCGGGGTCCGCAGCCTCACTGTCGGCTCATCGGGCCGACATCGCTCTCCTCCTCCAAAAGGAGGTGATCAGGGAGGTGGCGGATCCCCTCTCAGACCCGGGGTTTGTGTCCAGGTACTTCCTGGTTCCGAAACGGACGGGGGGCTGGCGCCCCATTCTCGACCTACACGACCTCAACAAGTTCCTAAGGTCTCGAACCTTCAGGATGGTCACTCTGACGCAGATAATACCATCTCTGGAACACGGCGTGTGGTTCTGCTCTCTGGACCTGCAGGACGCGTTCTTTCACGTCCCTATCCGTCCGTCACATCGGAGATTCCTTCGCTTTCGGGCGGCGGGATCCCTCTTCGAGTTCCGAGCCATGCCCTTCGGCCTGTCTTCAGCTCCCAGGGTCTTCACCAAATGCATTGCAGTGGTGACAGCTTTCCTGCGGCGCCGGGGGGTCCGGGTGTACCCTTACCTGGACGATTGGCTGATAGCAGCCCCCTTCAGACAGGAGGTGGAGCGGTCCAGACATCTAGCCCTCTAGGTTTGCTCTCAAGTCGGCCTCCTCATCAACGAGGCCAAGTCGGAACTCGAGCCGAAGCAGGTGATTCTGTTTATCGGGGCAGAGCTCGACTCTCTTGAGCCAGAACACGGCTCAGGGACAGGGCCGAGGTTCTTCACTCCTTGCAGTCATTTCTGGTTGGGCAACGCGCCTGCCCGGGACTTCCTGCGCCTCCTGGGTCTCATGGCAGCCTGTACCAGCATGGTCCATTGGGCACCTGGCACATCGCCCCTTCAGTGGGGTCTGGCCAGCCAGTGGTCACGGCGCTGCGATCCATTGGACCAGCTAGTGATGGTGACCCAGGAGATGTGGAGCTCTCTGGGTGGACCATTCCATCTCATCTGCAGGAGGGCATCCCGTTTGTCGCCCGAGCGACAGTCTCTCTATCGACCGATGCCTCTCTGATGGGTTGGGGTGCCCATCTGGGGAACACGACAGCGCATGGCCTCTGGTCCCCAAGGAGTCCGATGCCACATCAACCTGCTGGAGCTCCGAGCGGTCCACCTAGCTCTCACGCCTTTGCTCCGTTTCTCCGGGGTCAAGTGGTCCGAGTCAGGCGGACAATACCACGACCATGTACTACCTAAAACCGCCAGGGCGGGCGCTGCCTCCATGCTTCTATGCAAGGAAGCTCTCTGCATTTGGTCACTGGGTGGCGCAGCCTGGGCAGATCTCTAGCTATTCATGTGGCAGGAGCCTCAACACCCTGGCCGATGCCCTGAGCCGGATAGGGGCTGCATCTCACGAGTGGTCTCTCCGCCGGAGGTAGTACAAGATCTGTTCTCCCACTGGGGCACACCTCAGGTGGACCTGTTTGCCTCAGGAGGCAGAAGCTGAGGCTGTTTCATGCCCACCCCCCTCAGCAGGGCTCGCTGCAGGGGGATGCCTTCTCGAGGCTGTGGACCCCGGGCCTCTTTTACGCCTTTCCCCCATTTCCCTTGATCTACAAGGTGCTTCTCAAGGCAAGGAGGGACAAGGCGCAGGTGATTCTGATAGCCCCAGACTGGCCCCGCCAGTTCTGGTACCCAGATCTCCTCAGCCTCAGGTCCAGGCTCCCGAGGCAGCTTCCAGCTCGCCCGGACCTGCTCTCAGTCAATCTGGGGAAGGTGTTCCATCCGGACCTTCAATTTCTGCACCTGACGGCCTGGTTCCTGAGCGGCTAGAGTTCCAGGCCTTGGGTCTTTCCGACGAGGTCCTCAATGTTGTTGAGGCGTCCTGTAAGGAGTCGACCAGGAAATGCTATGCCTTCAAATGGAAGAGATTTTCCATCTGGTGTTAGGGCAAGGGCTTGGACCCTTCCTCCTGTTCTTTGGCAAGCATTTTGGACTATTTATGGTCCCTTTCTAGTCAAGGGCTTAGGTCGACGACCCTAAAGGTGCACCTGGCAGCCATCTCTGCTTGCAGGCGGGCCGGGAGAGTCGGTGGCACAGGAGAGGTGGTCTGGCGCTTTTCAAAGGCCTTGATCACATTTCCCCTCCGGTGCGAGAACCTCCACCTCCGTGGGATTTACTGCTGGTACTGGCAAAGCTCATGGGCAAGCCATTCGAACCAATGCACAGGTGTGAACTCTCTCACCTGTCGTGGAAGACCGCCTTCTTGGTGGCTATCACGTCAGCCAGAAGGATGGGAGAACTCCAGGTGCTCTGCATCGAGTCTCCTTAACTGGTCTTCCACAGGGACAAGGTTGTCCTGCGCCCCCACCTGAAATTCCTTCCGAAGGTGGTGTCGGAGTTTCACCTTAACCAGGTGTTGACTCTGCCGGTGTTCTACCCCAATCACACCTCGGAGGCCGAATGTAGGCTCCATACTTTGGACCCTAGAAGGGCGCTCGCTTATTAAGGAGCGCACGGCTGAAATTCGGGGAGAGGTTCGCCAGCTGTTTGTCACCTACGCTGAAGCCGCACCTGGCAGACCTGCAGCCAAGCGGACGATAAGCAGGTGGGTCACCTCCTGCATAGATCTCTGCTATAAGTTGGCGGGCATGGAGTCTCCCAGAGGGATAAGAGCTCATTCTACCCGTCATACTGTTGCATCGGTGGCTGCTTCCAGGGCGTCCCTATCAGGAAATCTGCAGGGCTGCTACCTGGAAGTCAGTACACCTTCATTACCCATTACCACATCGACCTTGAGTCACGCCGGGATGCTGGTTTTGGGGCCTCGGTTCTCCAGTCTTTATTCCCTAAGTAGAGGTGTGCCCTTGCCTCCCTCCTCCCGGAGAACTGCTAGGAGTCTGCCAGACAGTGTGGATGAACAACATATCCATGTCCCTAAATACAGGTTACTCACCTGTAACAGGAGTTCTAGGAATGGTATATGTTGTTCATCCTACCGACCTCCACCGCCCGGCTTCACAACCTGAGCTTCCAGCAGGCCAGATCTGGCGTCATGGGGCGGAGCCGAGAGTTTTACCACCCGGGTGGGTGGGAAGAGCCAGCTTGAAGACCTTTCGGCAAGATTTAAAGCGGCAAGGAACCTGCCAGACAGTGTGGATGAACAACATATACCATTCCTAGAACTCCTGTTACAGGTGAGTAACCTGCATGTCTCAGCCCCTGAAAATCAGTGGGTACGAAGGATCAACCATGTTATATGTTAGAAGTAATATATGCCAAGGTATCTAGTTGTGCTGAGATATAGGAGCCTTTTTGCGTGTTGCGAAGCGCAATATGCAGCTGTAGTGTCCTTACCAGATAAACACATTGCCTCTTTTGAAACATTATGTTTTAATACATGAATCAGGACAGTCTTAGTAATTTGATATAACTCCTTTTCTAGTTAAGAGACCTGGGCTCAAGCTGAGCCTGTATTTTATGGAGGGGTGGAGGGGGCATATTCTCCTGCAGCTATTGACACACTTTGAAAAATTGCCACCTAGTTTGGTACAGAACCATCATAGTTTAAAAATCATCGCAAGATGGGTTTGGCAGTTCGCAAAGTGGTAATACTACCATTCGTCCCGCTGGCGACCTGGGTTCGGAAGCGAGTCCAAGTCATAGGGTGCCGGGGGGGGGGGAGAGATTGAGCTTCCTTGTGGTCGCTCTCACCACCGGGGTGACCATGGGTGGCTGTGAAAGCACCACCATGATGGAGTGTGCGCCTTCTGACTGGGATTTTACAATGCTTGTGTGCTGCTGTTTACTCAGTCCTCAAATGCGAGGTACCCCAAAGGGATGGAGGGAACCAGAAAATAGGAAAAACACTCAACAGTGGCAGAATAACTTTGCGGCTTCTCTCAGGCCCGGCACTGCTTACTGAGTGGCCAACTGCTCATCCGTGCTAAACTCCTCCCAGGCCCTGGGAACCTGGGAGGCTCTGCCACAGAGGGTAAAACATAGGGCACTGGTGTGATTGGAAGGGAAGTCTCAGAGACAGCTGGTGATGGGGCTGGAGGGGGGGCAGGTGAAAGGGCAGGTCGAGAGAATAGGGTCATAAAATACAGTAAATAAAAAAAAAATAATAATTTCAAGAGGCTGGACTGTGACAGAGTTGAATAAGGCCCTGCCCCATTTGTTATGCAGAAAGAGCTTAAACGCAAGGGTCTGTTCTGTGCTTTCCTTTTCTGTATCTTCTCTGTCTGGTTGCAGAACCAGATTTTCTTGTGAGACCTGTGAACTGATCACACTGATGGTCTCGCAGTTCTCCGTCTCTCACTGTCTCTCTGCCTTCCCTTGCTATGTCTGTCTTTTCTTCCCCCTTGCATATCTGCAGGTGTAAAAATACATGTGAATCTCTGTGTGAAACTGTAAGTGATACTGGGATCCTTTTGTTTCAAATGTATATAGTTACGCTGTTGAAATGATTGCAAAAAGCTATTTGGAACTCAAGGGGTTAAACTGAGATGATGGTGTGCAAACTTTACAGAGCTGTCAACAAGAGGTCAGTTCTAGGTCATTATGTTCTTTTTGCTGCACCTGCAAGAACATTGGAAACAGACAAGAACATTCTGTGGAAAAAAAAAAGTCTCCTTAATGAGCTCCCTTGTAAAGATTTTTATAAAAAGAGCAGCAATATTTTGCAAGAGAGAGAGACTGAGATTTGAAACTGAGAAGAAATACTCAGAAGGACTATTTCTCTGTTTGAACTGCCTTTGTAAATAGTTATTCTGAACAATTTTTATTTTTTATTTTACTGTTACTGATAATAAAACGCTATTTTTGAATTTTGAAACTACTCCTGGTTTTCCTGTGCTTCCTGACCTATGTCTCGACGACATGGACCAATAGTGCAGCGACAGGTTGTTGCGGTGTGCACGTGGGCCACGGCATCTGACTCTGAGGCCAGCCAGGAGCTGGATGCATCATGAAAGTGAGGCGCTCAGCTTCTTGTGGGGGAGTGCACAGGCTACCTAGTATTTATATACCTCCTGTGGCTGACCAAGGAGCAGCATCACTGTCATCTATGAGGTAGGCAGTCACCTGGCCGTCCTCCTGGCAGAAGGAAGAGTGTAGCTGTGGCGACCCTTGTTTTTGGGTAGTGAACAAGGAGACTAGGAAAAAACTGCGACAATTTAATTTAAAAAAAAAATGACAGAGTGGTCCCAAGGTTTTTTATTAATGTTTTTATTGATATTTTAGCTTTACAAACATTTTCATACATATACAAATATTAAAGCATTAATATATTTAGTTCCAGTGAGATTCAGCTCCTAGTCACCTGAAATTGTAGTAATCAGCCTGTCTTGCATTTCGTACCATCCTGAGTACAGAAGGATGGATACCCTTTAGTTTGTCATTGCTCATCTTCTGGCCGCTTCTTGTCAGTGGACCTCATTTGGTGCTATCCTTGCTTAATGAGTTATTCCCAAACATTTATTTAGCCAATAAAAAATAAACTGCACCTAACAACCCTGATTTCTAGGGACATGGATATGATGTTCTAGCCACACTTTCTGGCAGTAGCCTTTCCCCTTTAAGACTGGCTGGAACATCTTCAAGCTGGATCCTCCCACCCACTTGGGTGGTAACTCCCTCGGCTCTGCCCCATGACGCCAGATCTTCCTTTCCACTGGAAGAAGCAGGTTCCCTCCTTATCGCTCTTGCGCTGAGTAGGACTTTTGCTAACCATATCTTTGGATTTACTTCCAAACTATTTAAAACTTCATCCTCAGGCTTTTTTCTTCAGACTGCGATGGACGGCGACATGTCCACTTGGGGTTCCGGAGATGCCTTTGCAGGCAGAAGATGTCCCGAACAGATCTGCACACCATGTACATCTACTGCTTGGGGCACGGACATGATCCCCAGGGCTGCGACATCTGTCACATGTTTCACCCCTCCATTCTCGAAGACTGTCATTCCCGACTCACCTTACGCTGTCCATATGAATGGAACCCGCTGGTCAAATCGAAGGATGCCAATTGATGGTCTCCATGGCTGCGGGGTCCACTGAACAGTTAGTGGCTTTTGAGGAGGTGGTGGCCCAAGCCACAACTCACACCTCCTCAGCTTTGGCCTTTCTTCCACTTTCTCTAGGCACCTCCTTCACAAGGGCGTTCAAGGATTTGTGCCAGGCTTTACCGACTCCTCAGTCAGGGCCCCTCATCGGTGTACAAATTGAAGTCTATAAAAGAGACCAAAACTGGTCTTGACACCGTTCGTGGGATCAGAAACTCTCTTGGTCCAGGGCTTTCAATTCCTGCGCTTCTCCAGATCTGACTTCGGTTGAATCTTTGGCCCAGGCCACGGCTCCACAGTAACCCCACTGGGCCAGTTGACCGAGATGCTGATTGATCTTCTGGCCGAGAGTTTCCTCGAGCCGGTCGACCAGTTGTCAACTGAGGAGGCCAACACTTCATTATCCAGAACTCCGGTCCTGACCCAGACCATGGGAGGGGATGGATCAGTCCACTGACTGATCTGCAACCTCTGGTCACTGACCAGGACCCAGAGGTGCCTCGGCATTCGCCAACACCCTCCAAGGCCTGCCACCGGGTCCCCCTGTGGTCGAGGTCCTGGTCTTACTCCCGGGGGTCAGGCGGCTCCCGCCGACATTGGTGTTCCCACTCTCGATGCTCTAGGAAGCAGTCCCACCGCTGTTCTTCATCCTTGTACTTCTTGGATGAGGAGAGGCTTCAGCGTAAGTTGTGTTGATGCTACGAGGATCTCATGTGGCAACAGCTGGTGTTTTCCGGTATGAAGCCTGTCCCGACTTCTACCCCAGCCATCACATGGCTTTCATCTCAAAGGCCAATGCCTTCTCCACCTCAGGAGCTGACCAGAATGGTCCTGGCTCGGCCGACCCTGGTGTCTCCACCGATTCCAGTGGAGCTGCCACCAGAACAACCAAAATCTGATGCTCCGACCAAGGAGTATCGGCTGGCCTTGGGTCTCCCCCATTGGCTGTCGGTCACCGTCACTTCTGACTGTCCGCGGTGGGTCAGCAGGGATTCTGGTGGTCGACCCCTCTTCAGCGACTCCTTGGAGTCAGAGGGTCCCTCCTTGCACTCCCGTCAGGTTGACATGGAGTCGGTTGGGGGCCTCTCAGCAAATGAAGGCCCTATGGTACCCTCTAACCGAGATCTTAGACCTGAGAGACTCCCTTGGGGAAACCGTCCCGGTGGCAGAGGCCATACTTGGTCCTGCCTTGGAGCTTTGGCAGTGCCCTGCTTCTTGCCCAGCATCACTGACCCGGATGTCCTGCAAGTATGTGATCCCTACCGGCTCCCTCTCGGGATTCACAGAACACCCCTTGGCTGAGGACTTGATGGCCAACTCTGTGTTCCAGTACTCTGGCAACGTGGGAAACATCAGTAAGCTACCTGACAAGGAGTCCAGGAAGTTGGACCATGTGGCCAAGAAAGTCTACGCTGCCTCTTTGCTCGGCCTTCACCAGGCAAGCTTGGCCCTCCTGATGGACCACTTCTCCCATGCCCTGTTGGGCACTTTGGATGAGGTACTCCCTCATCTACCGGTGGGCTTCCAGACCACAGTCAAACAGGTCTGGGACCAAGGCCGAGCTGTAGCCAAGCTCCAGCTAGCCATGGACATTGGGGACTCCTGTGCCTGCTCTGTGGTGGCCGCAGTGGCCATGCGCCTCAGGGCTTGGCTGTGGATTTCAACTTTCATGGCAGATACCCAACACAAGCTGGCAGGTGTCAGGCTCAGGCCTGGTGACCTCAGCTGAAGTATGTGGCCTCTGTCATCTGCAAGCCAAGAGGGAGAGGCCCCAGTGGTTTCTCAGCCAGGCCCTCCTCTGCCTCCAAGCCTGCCCAGTGATGGGATGAGTGGTACCTCCCTTATGCCCATCACATCTCCCATGGGGGGCTGGTTCCACCACTTCCTTTCCGCCTGGTGTGCTGTCACCATGGACAGGTGTGTTCTCGAGGTGGTCGGTCATGGTCTGCCTCTGAAATTCGAGCAGCGCCCTCCTTGCTGAGCCCATGCCCCAAGGGAGGACTTGGTATCCACAGACATTCTGTCAGCCCTTTCGGATGACATTGACAAGCTCCTCCATAAGGAGGTTGTGGTTCCTGTTGCGGATCCTCTGGAACACCCAGGGCTTGCCTCTAGGTACCTCCTGGTGCCAGAATGGACGTTTTGGGGGGGGCGTCTGGCTCTCCATTCTAGATCTGTATGACCTGAACAAGTTTCTCAAGTTGCACACCTTCAGGATGGTCACTCTCTCTCAGGTCATACCCTTTCTAGAGCAGAACATATGGCTCTGCTCCCTGGATCTTCAGGATACGTTCTTTCACGTCCCAATCCATCTGTCTCACAGAAGGTTCCTCCGCTTCTGAGCAGAGGAAGCCCTCTACGAGTTCCAGGCTATGCCATTCGGTCTGTTCTCGGGCCCCAGGTACTTCACCAAGTGCATAGCAGTGGTGACAGCTTCAGTGCCAAAAAGTGCAAAGTGATGCACATCAGGGCAAAAAACCCAAGAGCAGAGTACTACATAGGAAAAGTAGTTCAGATAGCTGCATCTGAAGAGGAAAAGGACCTGGGGTAGTAATTACTAGTGATCTAAATCAGTCCACTCAGTGCAGAAAGGCTGTGGCGAAAGCCAACAGGATTCTGGGGTGCACTGTAAGGGGATTCAGTAGTAGGCACAGCAAGGTTATTTTGACATTGTATAGGTCACTGGTAAGGCCTCACTGGGAGTATGGAGTGAGGTATTGGCACCAATACCTAAAAAAGGACATAAAATTGCTGGAAGGGGTTCAGAGGAGAGCAACTAAAATGATCAGGGGACAGCAATAAAGGTCGTACAAAGAGAGGCTGGGAGCTCTAAGGATGTACTCCTTGGAGGAGAGGAGGCAAAGGGGATATGATAGAGACCTTCAAGTACTTAAAGGGAGTAAACAAAGTTGAGTGTGGGGGATTCTTCAACAAGGGAGAAAACACCGACACCAGAAGATAAGCCTAAAGCTGGTGGGGTGAATATACAGGAGAGATGAGAGGAAGCACTTCTGTATGGCAAGGGTGGTGTCGGCATGGAATGAGCTGCCAGAGGAGGTGGTGGCAGCTAGGACAGTGGGATCTTGCAAAAAATCCTAGAACAAACACAGAGGGAGGTCATGGGACCAAGGATGTGGAAGAAGAAGCGGGATGGGAGTAGGGCAGGGGTGGGGCCAAGGGCACTGGTGTAAGGGTAAAACCAGAACCCTGCAACAAATCAAGCAGACAAGATAGACCAATGTGGTCTCCTCCTGCTGGCTACGTTCTTACCTGAGGTGCCGAAGGGTCCAGGTTTAACCTTACCTGGATGACTGGCTGATCACAGGTACCTCCAGGCAGGAGGTGGAGTAGTCCAGGGACCAGGCCCTCCAGACCTGCATCTCCCTTGGCCTCCTGGTCAACGAGGCCAAGCTGGAACTCGTACCTTCGCAGGTGATCCAACTTCATCGGGGCATAGCTCGACTCTTGCAGAGCCAGAGCCTGGCTCCCGGCAGACAGGGTAGGGGCTCTCTCTCCTCCTTTACCCGATCATTTCTGGTTGGGCAATTGTGCCCTGTTTGGGACTTCCTGCACCTGCTGGATTATATGGTGGCTTGCAGCAGCATGGTCTGATGGACCCACTGGAGAATGTGCTCTCTGCAGTGGGAGCTGGCCAGCCAGTGGTCTCAGTGCAGGGACCAATTCAACCAGCTGGTCACTGTGACCCAGCAGATGTGGGACTCTCTAATGGTGGTTAGTCCCAGAACATCTGCAGGAAGGGATCCTGTTTGTCTGCCCAGAGCCGACGGTCATCCTGACAACCGATGCCTCTCTCATGGGCTGGGGTGCCCACCTGGGGAACACAGAGTCCATGGGCTCTGGACCCCTGAGGAGTCCCGATGCCACATCAACCTGCTGGAGCTCCAAGCAGTTCGGCTGGCGCTGACTGCCTTTTCTCCTCCCATTTGGGGTCAGGTGGTCCTGGTCCAGATGGACAACACCACAACCATGTGCTACCTCAACAAGCTGGGTGGGATGCACTCCCTGCCTCTGTGCAAGAAAGCTCTCTGTGTGGACCCTCATGCACAGCCTGGAGGCCAATCTCCTGGCCATCCATGTGGCAGGGACCTCCAGCCAGCTGGTGGTTGCTCTCAGCCATGTGGGCACAGCGTTTCATGAGTGGTCTCTCCACCCAGAGGTAGTGCACAGTTTGTTCTCCCAGTGGGGCTCCCTTCAGGTGGACCTGTTCACCTCCAGGGAGAGCGCAAAGCTGAGGCCTGTTTGTGCCCGACCCCCTCAGCAGGGAACGCTGCAGGGGGATGCCTTTGTGAGGCCCTGGACCCCAGGCCTCTTTTATGCCTTCCCTACACTTCCCTTGCTCCACAAGGTGTTTCTCAAGGCCAGGAGGAACAAGGCACTGGGGATCTTGGTGACTCTGGACTTGCGGCACCAGTTTTGGTACCTCGATCTCCTCAGCCTCAGCAGCAGGTTCCCGAGGTGTCTTCCACTCCTCCTGGTCCTGCTCTCCATCAGTCAGGGGAAGGTTCTCCATCTGGACACTCAATCCCTGCACCTGACAACCTGGTTCCTGAGTGGCTAGAGTTCCAGGCTTTTGGTCTCTCTGAAGATGTCCTCACTGTAGTGGAGGCATCTCAGAAGGAGTCTATCAGGAAATGCTATGTCTTCAAATGGAAGTGGTTCTTCATTTGGTGTCAGAGCAAGGGTCTGGACCATCTGCCCTGTCCACTGGCTAGCATCCTTGATTACCTGTGGTTCCTCTCTCAGTTGGCCACCCTCAAGGTGCACTGTGCAGCCATCTCTGCTTACTGGGCACGGGCCCGGTCGACAGTCAGTGGTGCAGGAGGAGGTGATCTGGTGTTTTTTTCAAAGGCCTTGACCACATGTCCCCTCTGGTGCGTGAACCACCACCACCTTGGAACTTGTTGCTGGTGTTGGCAAAGCTCATGTGCAAGCCATTTGAACCTACGCACAGGTGTGAGATGTATCACCTGTCATGGAAAACTGTCTTCTTGGTGGCCTTTACATCAGCCAGAAGGATCAGTGAGCTCCAGGTGCTTTTGGTGGAGTCTCCTTATCTGGTCTTTCATAGAGACAAGGTTGTCTTTCACTCCAACCCCCGAAGTTTCTCCTGAAGGTTGTGTTGGACTTTCACCTTAACCAGGTGATTAATCTCCCAGTGTACTTCACCAGCCACACCTTGGTGGCCAAACATAAGCTCCATACTCTGGACTTGAGACGAGCGCTCGCTTATTACAAAGAGCGCACGGCTGGAGTTCGGGGAGAGGTTCGCCAGCTGTTTCTCACCTGTGCTGAAGCCGTACCTGGCAGACCGGCAGCTAAGCAGACTATTGACAGGTGGATTGTTTCTTGCATTGATCTCTACTATAGGTTGGCGGGTAGGGAGCTTCCCGTAGGGCTATGGGCTCATTCCACCCGTCATACCGCTGCGTCGTTGGCTGCTTCCAGGGAACGTCCCTATCTAGGAAATCCGCAGGGCTGCTTCCTGATTAGCACAGACCTTCATTTCCCATTGCCACATTGACATTGAGTCATGCCATGATGCTGGTTTTGGGGCCACAGTTCTCCAATCTCTGTTCCCTAAGTAGGGTATGTGTGCTTTGCCCCCTCCTCCCGGAGAACTGCTAGGAGTCTGACAGAAAGTTTGGATAGAAAATTGTATCCACACCCCTAGAAAAACAGGTTACTCACCTGTAACAGTAGTTCTAGAGTGGTATATGATATTCATCCACACGGACACACCCAACCTTCCCTGGCTGTGGTGCACACTACTGCTTCCAGCAGGCACGATCTGGTATCTTGGGGTTGAGCCAAGGGAGTTACCACCTGGGTGAGTCGGAGGAGCCAGTCTGAAGACATTCCAGACAGTCTTAAAGAGGAAAGGCGACTGCCAGAAAGTGTGGATGAACATCATATACCTCTCCTAGAACTACTGTTACAGGTGGTAACCTGTTTATTTTTGCTTGTCTTGGACCTACAGTGAGAATATCATGATGTTCTCACTCTAGGTGGATAACAAAGCAGATATTCTTACTGTAGGTCCTTCACAACAGAAGCCTGACGTAATTTCATTCTGGGATTTTATCGTACTCAGAAGGTTGTGCTTAAGAACTTTAACTGTAACTCACTTGAGATAGCAGGAAATCTAAGTTTTGCCACACAGTGCCATGCCATTGTGTAAATCATATATGACATGGGCTTAAGAGGGTGAGGGAGGCTGTGAGAGCCAAAAGAAGGGCCTTCACTGAGTACAAGAGGAACAAGGGTGAGGAGACTTGGCTGCAATATCGGACTAAACTCAGAGAGGCAAGGGTGGAGGTCAGGAGGCAATGGTAGACACAAAGCTGTGGATTGCCGAGGAAGTAAAAGGTGGGGGTAAAAAATGGATTTTTCAGGTACTTAAGGTAAAAAAAGGAAAATAAGAGAAGGGATTGTTAGGCTAGCCTGGGACGGTAGTGGAGGATGGTGAGCAGAAGGGAAATGTACAGAACAGTTACTTCTGTTCAGTATTCATGTTAGAGGACAGTGGTCTTCTGCTGGAGAGTGGTATCAAGGCCACCATAAGGGGGGGTCCAGGAAATGGGCAGAGTACAGAACTTAGTTGACAGGGTACAAAAGGGACTAGAAGCTTTCATGGTTACTAAGGCGCAAGCCCCAGATGGCCTGCACCCACGAGTGCTAAGAGAATTAGCCACAGTATTGGCAGTGCCCTTATCCTATCTGTTCAGCGATTCCCTGCAGTCTGGAGTGATGCCAGTGGATTGCGGTTCTGCCAACATAGTACCACTTTGGGGGGGGGGGGCAGAGAGGATCCAGGCAGCTCCAGGCCTGTCAGATTACTTCCATCTTAGGTAAGCTGATGGAGACCACAATGAAGGAGAGTTTGGTGGACAACGCACTACAGGATGTAAAGCAGGAATTTGTGTCAGGGAGGCCTTGCCAGACCAACCTGCTACTGTTTTTCAATTGGATCACTGAGGCAGTAGGCTGAACAGGCAGTAGCTCTGCTCTGCTTCGACTTTAGCAAGGCCTTCAGTTTGGTACCACACAGGTGGCTGCTGAAGAAGTTGGAGGACTTGGGAGTGGAGCCGGGTTTAGTTAGGTGAGTAGTAAATTGGCTAAGAGGGAGGCAGCAGAGAGTAGTTAACTGGGTTAAATCATGGGACAGAAAGGTCGTGAGTGGATCGCTCCTGGGACCTGTTCTCTTTAGTATGTTCATAAGTGACATTGGGGAATGTATTCAGGAAAAGTTGTGTCACTTTGGTGATGACGCAAAGCTATGTGGCAGGGTGGATCAGGTGGAAAGGGGTGCAGGAGCTCCAGAAAGACCAAGAGGTATGGCAGTTGAGGTTCAATGCCAAAAAGTGCAAAGTAATGTACTTAGTAGGTGGAATCCACTCACAGAATAGTTGATGGGAGGAGTTAGGCGGGCCACTTCAACAGAGGCGAGAGATCTAGGGGTCATAATCAGTGACACCGTCAAGAAGGCAAGTCAATGCAACAAACATACAGAAAGACATTGAGGATGCTGGGGTTTTGGCAGCAGGAGAAGCATGGTGGTCTTCCACTGTGCAGATCCCTGGTGAGGCCTTATCTGGAGTACTGGGCCCAGTTCTGGAGCTCTCACTTGAGGAAGGACATTGGCAGACAAATTGGTATGGTGAAGGCTCACCAAAGTGATCCGTAGCCAGCAGAGCAGATTCTGTGAGGAACAGCTCGAGGTCCTAAACATATATTCTTTGGAGACCAGATGGGGGAGTGAGGGGACATGATGGAAATATACAAGATCTTACTTTGAGAGGGCTCTAGCAGTAGGTAATCACCTTGAGGACTGCACCCCCTGGCGTCAGGACCACACGGAAAACTTTAGCCAGCAGTGTCTGACAGGGGCAGCCCACTCGACGTCACGTGACCGACGTCAGTGTAACCCTGTATAGTAGGCAGTCCCTATGCCTGCCTTCCAGTTCTTTCCTGATGTGGACCTGATCGACCAGACCTCGTGAAGACTGTATGCTGCAGTTCGAACGCTTTTTTGGATGAGTGTCTGTTTCTTTTTCTTTCATTTCAAGTATTTGCTGTGTTTTGTGTATGTCATCGTCAACTAATGATGAGCACAAGAACAAGTGTGCTTTGTGCAGCGCGCAGCTCCCACACAAGGATTTCCACTCCCTCTGCCTCTTCTGCCTAGGCCTGGAGCACAAAATCAAGGACTGTGACTCCTGCTTAAGTTTCAACCCGGCCACACGGAAGCACAGCCAGCAGGCCCTCGAGGCTCATCTTTTGAAGCAATGACTGGCCACCATGGAGAAAGAGCTACAAAAATTGCGTGTCGCGTCCACCTCGCCCACCAAGTCCAGGCACGAAAAGAAAAAGGAGGAGGAGGAGAAACACTGGATCCAGCACAGGTCCCCCTCTTGCCTGAGGCCGCCTGTGGGCCCCTCCGGGAAGCAGACCACCACAGCCCAGCCTGCCCCACCTAAGGAACAGTCCTCGGGCCCCCCACCGTCACTGGTGCTGGTTACTGTTGGCACCTCGGCCTCAGATAAGGCCTCTGCCACGCTTAAACCCATCTCCATGGGAGGATCTGCCACGCCGAGTGGAGCTGTTAAGTTGCTCATCAGATCCTCCAACGAGCACCCAACTCAGGCTGTTGTGTTGGGCTCCAGGGACTCTGGAGCCCACCTGGCTTTGATCGATAAGCCGGGCATCAGCTTGTCTGACGTCTGCACAGTTGTCTCGGCTGATAAGTCGGACGCCGGCTCTACAGACGTCCGCCCAACTGATTTGGCATCTGGGTCCGGTGTCGGACCCGACGACTCCCAGTAGCCCAACTTCTCTCAGCCTCCCCTGGAGGATTCTCCTCTACAGGTCTCACCCTCCTTGCCACTGGATGTGGCCCCTCTGCTCTCCCCAGTTGACAGGTTGGGGGACAAGGGGCTTCCGCCAGATGGCTTCTTCCTGAGCTCACCTCCAGACCTGGGTTTGGAAGCTGGTGGTAACCCTGATGGTTCCCAGTTTCCTACCCTACCGTTGCCTAGCTTGCTGCCAGCAGGCATGCCCCCCCCATTAGATCTGAGTCGTCCAGGGGCCCTTGGCCTTTGGTGCTCCGTAGGGTCTTCCCTCTGGACTTCCGGCACTGCTGGCAGGTCTTTCGATGGGTTTATCTCCGTCAGGCCCACCGTCTGCTCCTCTGTCAGGGTACCTCCCATCAAGTCTGTTGTCGGGGTACTCTCTGTTGGGCCCTCCGTGGGGGTTCCTGCTGTTGGGTTATCCGACGCCCAAGGCCCCAGCATATAACCCATCAAATTAGCCCCCCATCTGGGTCCGGCCTACCCCCATCAGGATACCCGTTGACACACTATCATGCGCCAGGCTTTCTGATGCCGGGTTTTGCACCAGGCTACACCCCAGCTTATCAGCCTCCTCTGCCTCCTCCTCAGTCCCCAGTAGACTTCAGGTCTATTCTGCAGTCATGGTGGTTCAAACCCAAGGTGAAGCTCGTATCGGAGCTGGACAGCAGTCAGTCTTCCAGAATCCCCTAGTAGCCTGGACGGGCAGCCAACTAGACAAGTAGCGGCTCCTCTACCTCATCCAACGCCAGCCCCTTCAAAGAAGCCGACGCCAGCTAGGCCGTTTGAAACATCGACACCTGGGCCTTGGGATCTGTCTCTCCCTGATTCCAGGTCATCGGACTCGGACCAAGATTCCGACTCTGACTTTTGCTCATCGGCAGGGTCGGGCTTTGAAACCCCGCCTATCGAAGAGCCCCAGCCTAAAGAATACTCCCAAGTCACCACCAGAAGATCCATCATTCGCAGACAAACTCTGCAAAATTACGGAAGTCTACAAATGGAAATCGGATGCCCAGGATCTGAAACGGCAACGACTAGCGGAGCACCTGGATATGCAGGAGGCAGCCCCAGTCCTCACTACCCCTGGCTAAAGCCTCCACCCCTAATCATTCTTGATTCAGCTAGACTATCTCCAACATTCAACGCTGCTTGACCACCCTTCTATAACATAACCAGACTCCACCCCACAACCATCCTACATGTGGCTTGAACACTTCCACAACACCACACTCCTCACCTTCGCTGCCTACCTTCCTTATAGCTGAACCACCACCCTACGTCAAGACCAGCCCCCATGCACCCGAACAATCCCTGCAGCTGGACCAATCCTACATACCTCTAAACTGTCTCTGATTTTGTATCAGAATTTGCATTTGTCTCTCGTAAAGTTTGTGTTTTAATGGCAGAGAACAGTGGGTGTTAAATTCACAAAATAATGTCAAACATTAAAGTTGCAGACTTCTTCTTCAGAAAATGCAGATTAACAAAAATTCCCCTTTTCTATCAGCTTTCTGAGTGAATAGTGCCATTTTTTATTTTTTTTTAATTTCAGATTGGGATTAAAGAGGGACTCTGGCCAAAAGTGCTAAATTGCAGAATTAGAATAAGCATACCCCCAATAAATCTCATACCAAACATTAGGTTTCTGTGTTACTTGATTTTAAAGTTATGGGCTATTTTGTAACCGTGATTTCACTACCTGTTCAAAAAAGCCAGTTTCAGTGAAGCGGTGCTGATGATGTCATCTCCTGAACTCTCAGTCTGGCCCTCCCTGTCAGCAAGTTTATTGGACCTGTTTCTCCAAAGTTAAAAGATCATTCTGCAATGGTTTTCACAAGTAAAACAGGCAGTGCTATTCTAAAACAGTGCTATAGAATCTGTGTGTTTCAGGTGTAGTAACAAAGTTGACAAATTTGTATTTTAATGCCTCATTGGTGTGGTTCACTTCTCCAGAGTGGCAGGATGCTGAGTCAGCATACCTCCAGGCTGCTGATACCATGTGAAGTGCTACTTTGCAGTGCCTGTTTGGAAGGTGTATTGCTACAAGTGTTACAATGTTGGTAACTGCATTGCTGTTTATCAGTGTCTGCTTTACAAAAAGTTTTAATAGGGGCCTTATATGTGTTAATTCCTACTGGGTGGAAGTGTTGGCCCTGGTAAAACAAAACCCAATCATTGTAATGTGGAGTACAGTGCAGATGAGCCCGAATGTAGCTAAAGTAACAGCCTATCAATGAGAAAACAGAAAATGAGCTCTGCACAACTGAGTATCCCATTCATTCATACTTTGATGAATAACATATTGATTGATTGATTAAGCATTGAGCTGGCTACTGCCTAGAAACTCTTAGTATGGTTTCAAAACAGCACTACCTCTACCACCCCCAATTACACGGTGATGGCTTAATTGATTTAAAGTGCCATCCTGAGAAATCCCCTCAGTTGAATGATAGGTGTGAATGATCACAGCTGTTCATCACATCAGAGATATCCAGTCTGAAAATCTCACACTAGTGTTCTGTGACTTAACATCCAGCAACCCGGGAGAAATGGACCACAACAAAAAAGCACCAAAAATAAAAATATGAATTTGTCAACTTTGTTACAAAACCTGAAACACACATAGGTTTTAAAGCAATGTTTATTGAATGGTGCTGCCTGTTTTATTGGCGAAAACCATTTGCACATAGTTTTTAAACTTCGGAGGAGCAGGTCCTGTAAACTTGCTGACAGGGAGGGCTAAACTCTGAGTTCAGGAGATGACATCATCGGCACCTCTTCCATGAAACTGGCTTTTTTGAACAGGCAGAGAATTTAGGCCTATAAAATAACCTGTAACTTTTAAACAAAGTAACTTTGGGATCCCAATTTTGGCATGAGGGTGATTGGGGCTATGTTGATCCATATTCTGAATTTATTGATACCAGTAATTTGTGACCATAGTCCCTGTTTAATACCTTTGAGTCAGGGACTCGTTTACAAATGTTCCAGGTCAATGCAGGTACAAGGACAGACAGACAAAATATAGTTACAGGTTGGTACACAATGTAAGGGGCGTATACAAAGCAGTAGAAAAATGAGTTACTGTTGGTACAAACTGTTGCAAATGGTAGTCAGTGAAACTAGTTATACTGGAGGTGACGGCTTTTCTTTATACATAAGTGCAGTCGGAGGGGTGAAATATTAAATCAGAGAGAGTGCAACTAGTGAGAGCAGGGAGTAGGAATGTAAAGTGAGAAGAGGATGAGAGCAGAGTTCACAGATAATAACATGTAGAGGACTAGTTTGGGTGTAGAGGAGCAGCCAGAGACCGGCTTTGTCAGCTAAGGCATGGGAGGAGTGAGTTAGGGGCTAGTAAGGGACCAGGCGGATGGGGAGAGTAGTGGAACATGGGAGAAGGGTGGGAGGTGAGGGGACAGGTGCAGGGAGAGAGTGTGTTTTAAAGAGAATTAGGGGCTGTGTGAGATGGGGGGAAGAATCCATGATTTTGAGTTTTTGTCCTTATTTTACTATTCTCCCTGATTCATGAGGCAAGAGGTTGAGAGATATGCAGCTCCAAGTCTAGCATCCCTCCAGAGGACCTCTCTCTTTGTAGTAGAATCCTCCCTCCAAACAATATTCTGACTATATCCAATCCTCCCCCCCTCCACTGCAGGAATCCCCCATAGAAAAGCCCCCCGTAGCTACCTCTGCCCCCTCCAGTTGGGAGAGGGCCAAGGAGGCGAAGATTCACATCATGAAACTGCTGCCACGGTTCTGTCCAGGGTCCCACAGTATAGTGTCTGGCATACAAAAAAAGTGCAGCTCCTCTGGTCCACTACCTCACTCTCTCTTTCCCCAGCTCAGACTCATATGCTCTGTTGGCAACCATGAACATGTCAGGTATTTTTTTATGTAATTTATAAGCACTGCAGAAACTTGCAGATGTCAAGACCCAAAAGTGGCCAACTGATGTCCACAGTTTACGTGACATGCACACCTTACGCAGTGTTACAAATTATTAATAAAACTGTCATGTTCATGGATGCAAGTCAAGCAGACCCCGTGAGCTGGGGACACAGATAAAGGGAGGGGAGCTTTCCTTTTCTGCCAGAAGTTTTACTTTGGGACCATGGACAGCACTATAGCAGCAGTTCTCTGCTGTGGATCTTCTGCTTCCTGGCCCTCTCCTGACTTGTTGGGGGGGGGGGCAACTGCAGGGGTAGCTTGTCTGGTGGGGGGAATCCTGCTGTGAGGTGGGGATGGGATACATTATGTAGTAGTGTCCCCAAGTAGCACTGTCTAGGTGGTGCCCTGCAAAAAAAAAAAAAAAAGGCCCTACAGGGCATGATAGGGTGCTTGAGCTTGAAGACCTCACCAAGGGCCCATTTAGTTAGCCCCGGTGAGAGACAGGCACAGTGGGACCAGAGGTTGGATGACCCAGACCATATGGTCATGGTCTCTGATTCCATGCAGAGGGATCTCTTCTGGTGGCAGGATCTTTCCAATCTCACCACGGGGGTTCCTTTTCAGTCCCCTCCTCCCACCCAGACTCTTGACAACTGACGCCTCAGGGATGGGTTGGGGCGCTCATATGGGGGACCACAAAACACAAGGCAGGTGATCCCAAGTGGAACTTTCTCTACACATAAATGTGTTAAGAGATGAGAGCAGTACTATATGCTCTTCAGGCTTTTCAGCACCTATTTCTCCAGGGCACACTGTTAGTCCAGTCAGGCAACATGTGTGTAGTCTCGTATCACAACAAGCAAGGGAAGCACCTGCTTGTATCCCTTATGCAGGGAGGTGATGCGGTGTGGAATTAGGGTGTTTTACAGTGAATTCACTTCACAGCTATTCATGTCCCTGGCATACAAAACATTCTAGTGGACAGTCTCAGCCGCACCAGAGTAAGAGCTCAGGCAAGAGGTGGTTGACCACGTCTTCGACCTATGGGGTCAGTCGGAACTGGATCTGTTTGCCTCCCCATACAATGCAAAACTACCCAGGTTTTGCTCGCTTGCTCCAGGGCATGGTGTTTTTTGGTGAGACGTGCTATCTCTTTGCTGGACAGGAGGTTCTTGTATGCCTTCCCTCCCATTCCCATTCTGCAGAGGGTGTTGCTCAAGCTTCGAGCGGAAGGGACCCACATGATTCTGATTGCCCCCTTTTGGCCATACAAAGTCTAGTTCCCACTTCTTCAGCAGCTAGCAGTGGGGCCCCTGGTTCCCCTGCCTCTCTGCAAGGACCTCCTGACCCAGGAGGAAGGCACACTGGTCCATCCGGGGCTGAAATCCTTTCACCTTCATGCGTGGCACTTCAGAATATAGCCGCTTCATGCTTTGGAGTACCTTCCAGGGTGGTGCAATTCCTCGTTGTGGCCAGAAAGCCATCTTGTGCCATGAAATGGAAGCGTTTTTCCATCTGGGCCACTTCAAAGGGTTGGGACCCATTCTTGTGCCCTGTTCCGTTGGTCATGGAGTACCTCCTGCACCTCTATGATTTGGGGCTGAGTTACTGTTCCTTGAAGGCCCATTTGTCGGCCATCTCTGCTTACCATCCTAGTGCAGGGTTTTTCAACCAGGGGTACTAGGCCCCCTTGGCGTCCCTGAGCAAGGCATAGGGGGTCCTTGGAGTGAGCAGGAAAAATGTTAAATATAAAACTGTAGAAATGGTGTTTAATACTGTCTCAGTGTTTTGAACAGTCTTTCCGTGATCTGCTTTAGCAGCCCCAGCTGCGTTCATGCTCCTTTTTGAAAAACAAGTACTTGGAGACAAGCAGTTGTAAAGAAAAATCTAGTTAAAACCAGTTGTTTTAACTTGAGCCACGTTTCACTCATGGTACCTAGTATGTATCAGCAGCGTGCAGAGCAGCATCTCTTACCACATTTCTTTTTTTCTCTCCTTTATTCAGTTACAGGTATAAAAGGTTTCATAAAAATTTATTTAACCCATGTAGAAAGACATTATCCAGAACTGTTCCACCAAATTATACAAAAGGGGAAAATTCCTGGCCTGCAGGGCAGTTCAGACTAGCACCTACAGCCTCCCGGTGGCCATCTTGGATCATCTCTGCGGAAATCAGATCTGGATCTTTTATTCACAACTCTCCACTCTTAACACCTCCCACATCTCTATTTCCTCAGGGTCACAAAGTGAATATAGGATTCAGATCTGGTCTTTGATCAGAAGTTCTGTGCTCAAACTCCATATGCCCCATCACCATTTGTGTAGGCGTCACCATTTGTGTAAGAAACTTGACTGCCACCTCCCCCTCTTCCACACCCTCTGTCCGCCATTGCAGATGGGGGGGTCCCTGCTACTACTGACGTTCGCTCTGGGGGTCCATGTACACAAAAAGGTTGAAAACCCCTGTCCTAGTGGATGGCAGGAGAGTAGCCCAATTGGAGGTTTCCAAGATGTTCCTGAAAAGGATTCTGCACCTCAAACCCCCGGTGCGCAGTCCTGTACCATTATGGGATCTGAATTTTGTTTTGGAAAAATTGACACTGCCTCCTTTTTAATTGACTGGTTCCTGTGACATGCGCTATTTGTCCTGGAAAGCGCTTTTCTTAGTAGCAGTTACTTCAGCTCAAAGGATTTCTGCACTTCAGGCCCTGATTTATAAGGAGCCTTACTTGATTTTTCATAGAGACTGGGTGGCTCTTCGTATCAACCCTAAGATCTTACTCCGAGACACAGCTCTTGCAGCAGGTTACACCATTAGGACTGAAGCCGGCAGGCGTCAGGACCCCACGGAAAAATTCTAGCTAGCTATCTTCAGCGGGGACCGCCCCCGACGTCAGGCGTGGTACATAAGGGGGCGGTCCCGCCAGATTCCCCAGTTCTTTCCCGGCATCGACTTGCATGTCTCGACCCTTCGGTTATAGTCTAGCGCGCGACGCGTGGTTAAGCGCTTTCCCTCGGGGAAATTTGGATTTCTTCTAGCAAGATTTTCGCTGATGTCCTCTCCGACCTCCGGTCACTCCTCCAGGTGTGCTTGCGGGAAACAGATCCCCTTCAAGGATCCCCATATGGCCTGCGTTCGGTGCCTGGGCCCAGACCACGATACCCGGGCCTGCTCCTTCTGCCAGGGGTTTAACAGTCGACCCGGATCCGATGTCAGAAGGCCTTCAAGCCTTCTTACTGGAAGAAGCTGAAGACCATGTCTTCCAGGGGAATCTTCAAAAAGACCCACAAGCTGCGGAAAAGCGAAGGAGAAGGCCCCTTCCAGGTCCCCTCCAGGGCTTCGGACTCGCGCAGCTCCGGTTCCAGGTCCGACTGCTCCCCCTCCAGGGCCAGCTCTCAGCCTCCCCCGGCTGCGGTAAGGAAGCCTGCTTCTCAGGCCAAGTCTGCCAGGCCGTCCTCTACTTCATCCTCCAGGGCCTTGGCGAAGTCTGGGGATCGCCATCATCACCATCACAAGTCGAGTTCCCTCCCTTCGGAACCCGACGTCAGGTCAGCTTCTTTGCCTCCTCGCAAGACGTTGGAGCTCACCTCCTTAAAGAGACCTCTGGATCCGACGCCGGTGCGTCTGTCATCGGCCTTGCATCATGCATCCCTGGAGCCGCCGTCGGCCAGGCAGCGTACTGCCGCCATGTAGCTCCTCAGCGGGACGCCGGGGACCGCGCCCGCTCCCCCTGAGAAGAGGGCCCTGACGCCTCCGACCAACGTCGGTCAGGAGACCTTGACCGAGGAGGATCTTACGCAGCCGAAGACCAGACGGGCGACCCCGGTCTCGTCGAGACTCCCAGGGAACCCTCGCTGTTACCCGAGCCCCTGTGGAGCCGACGCTGACCCGAGTGACTGCCCACTGGCGCCTGGACTGGCTGCTGGCCTTTCCTTAGCGGAAGTGAAGGACCTCTTCACTTACTGGTGGGACACCATTTTTTTTTTAATTTTTATAATTCTTCTTTTTATTAAGTTTTCAACTTATATACATATAAGTCACCAATGTTTACACATTTACAGAAACCTTCATGGATTCCTTAGTATACAGTCAATTAATAATAGCACTCTGAAATTCATTCCCAGCGTGGCGTGTCATCCAGTTTTACAGTTCTCTGCTTAGTTCAGTACAGTACAACTGGACCGTGCCTTCAGCTTCAGGGTCTAAGAAGTTAATAGTTAGGGCTCCCATTTAGGGCTTGAGGGGCCAAAAATTACTCTCAAATCCGCCCATCTGATGGTGATACCAAACATGTGGGTGCCGGCCCCCGTGAGGCGGGGATTTAGTTTTGTAAAAGACTGTTCTTCTCAGGTGCCATGGCGCACCGGGTTGACACCCCTGGTAGTCTCCCCCACCTCAGAAAAAGGGGGTGGGAAGGCAATGCATGGCTTTTGTTTGTTTCATCTCCCATTTCGGGTTACAGTCTAGCTATATCGATCATTTGATTATACATTTCGTTCTTTTCCAAATATTCATCCCCTCCCGAACCCCTTCTTGCCCAGACCGATTCCGGCGGGCCACTTTTATGTGTGGGCAACTACCCTACGAGGGACCAGGGGAGCCAGGCCAGGGGCGCCGGGATGTAATCTTCCACCATCTCTATTTGTGATTCTTAGCAGATTCCTGAGTTAAGGTTTCTTAGGGTGTAAAGGTGGGGTCTTTCAACATGTAGTATATTTGCCAGCGTGTCCATCTGGCGTTGAATTTCTCATCCTGTTCATTTAGGTTATGTGTTATTTTTTCCATATTATAAATTTGTTTCGTGATATCCCACCAGTCTTGGATTGAAGGGAATTTTGTTGTTAACCACTGTCTAGTGATTGCTTTCTTTGCAGCTGTAAGGAGCAGAGAGCAAGTATCTGGTATTAGGGCTTCTAAGGGTTTTGGGGAAATTAAGAAACAGGAACATCTCCAGGGTCAGTCGGAGTTGTGGGTCAATCAGTTCTTGCAGCTGAGCCTCAAGCTGTATGAGAAACACTTGGAGGGCCGGGCATAGCCACATAACGTGAGACAGGTTAGCAAGCAGTTCCCCACATTGCCTCCAGCACTCTGCTGTATTGTTTGGGAGTAATGTCTTGTGACCACTGGGGAACGGAAATATCGAACCAAGACTTTCCAGTAATTCTCGCCACTGATGAGAACTAGTAACTCGAGCTGAGAAGCTGCATGCCTGTCTCCATTCCTCCAGAGAGAGATATCCTGTTTCTTGTGACCATTGTGTAACGGATGTCCTCGGTGAGGGCATTTTCTGAATTAAGAGCTTGGTAATACCGGTGAGACCAAGTGGTCTCGCATCCCTGTGCTGTTTAACTGTATCTGGTATTGAATCAATGCCGGATATCCCTCCGGATTCCACAGTGTCCGTGGGAGACCTTCTATATAGTGACGCAGTTGAAGGTAGTGGTAAAAATCTTTGTGTGGAAGGTGAAATTTTCTCTGAATCTCTGCGTAAGTCCAGATGCTGCCTTGTGTCATTATTTGTAGCAAATATTTTAACCCGTGCCTCTCCCATTTAATGAAACCGTTGTCCACACTGTTAGGGGGGAAGTCGGTTAGGCTTGAGATCGGGCAGATGAGTGCCTGATAGGGCGATAATCGTTGGGATTTTTTAAGCAAGAACCAGTTTTTAAATTGCGCTGCTAGCCAGGGATTAGGAATCTGTTGGGCTCTTTCTCCCGGTTCTTGCCGGTATAGGGCCCTAAGGAAAGCCTGATCACGTATAAGGGTTTTTTCTATTTCAAGCCAGTGTGGAGTGTAAGCTCCGGTCTGTTGGGTCATTATATGTGTGAGGGTAGTTGCCTGTTGGTAAAGCTTTAAATCAGGAAGAGCTATACCACCACACTGACGTGGGAGGGAGAGTATCTTTAGGCGGATCCGGGGTTTTTGGTAGGCCCATATAAAATTCCTTATTAGGCGATTTATTTCATGAAAGGTTTTTAATGGTATGTATAGAGGGATATTTTGAAATAGATATAGGGCTCTCGGTAAGGTTATCATTCTGATTAGGTCTACTCTCCTGGATAGACTGAGAGGCAGGGTGGTCCAGGCCTGCAAGTCCTGTTTTAGTTGCATAACAAATGGCGATAGTTTTGCTTATAATATTTTGTGGAATCCTTTGGAATGTATATACCAAGGTATTTCAGTTTCTGCAGGTCCCTGGTAGGGTGTCTCGGATATTCTGCGTAGGAGCGTAGTTAAAGGTGAGGATTTCCATCTTAGTAAAATTAAGTTTGTAGCCTGATACCAAACCGTAGGAATCTAAGATCTGTCTCACAGCTGGGATCGAGTAGTCAGGGTTCTGAAGATACAAGAGTATGTCATCCGCATATAAGGCAACACGGTGTTCAGTGTCTCCTATCCTGATCCCCCGGATTCACTGGGATTCCCGGATTTGCTGCGCTAAGGGTTCGATGACTATGGCGAACGACAGGGGCGATAAAGGACATCCCTGACGGGTGCCCCTTTGAAGTTGAAAATAGTTAGAATGGTGCCCATTCACTTTCACACAGGCTTTGGGGGCTGAGTATATATTCTGAAGAGTTTGAACAAGTGAGGAGGGAAATCCAAATTTGTTTAAGGTAAAGTACAGGAAGGGCCAGGTAACCCTGTCAAAGGCCTTTTCTGCATCAAGGCTTATTAATACTGTTGGTTCTCTAGTCTCTTGCATCTGGTGCACTATATATAAGGATTGTTTAATACTATCCGTGGTAGTGCGAGATCTAACGAACCCCCGTTTGGTCTTTGTGTATTAGTAGGGGAAGTACCTGGTCTAGGCGGCGCGCTAGTATGTTCATAAATATCTTATAATCTTGGTTGAGTACAGATATGGGTCTATAAGAAGCACAATTTTGGGGGTTCTTACCTGGTTTGGGTATTACTGAGATTGTGGCATAGGACCACGATTGGGGTGGAGGTTCCCCCTTCAGAACTGAGTTGAAGACCCGAAGAAGTAGAGAGGCAGTCTGGGTTTTAACAGCCTTATAGAACTCTGGGCCGTAACCGTCTGGTCCGGGGGGCCTTCAATGATTTAGCCTTGGCTATGGCCTGAGCTACCTCTAATTCCATGATGGGTTTCATCAGGGCTTCCCTATGTGCCTCAGTGAGTGACGGGAGTGAGATTGAGTCTAAGTATTCCCTCATCTGCTTTGCAGACGGCATAGTCTCCGGGGTGTAGAGGGTTTTGTAGAATGCTGTAAAAGCATCCACTATGTCGTGTAGTTGGGATAACGGTCGGCCCCCCTCGGGATGCCTGATGGATGCAATAGTTGCACCCTTCTTCTGTTTACGCACTTGGTTTGCGAGCAAACGTGTAGCTCGTGGGCCTACTTCATAAAATCGTTGCCTCAAGAAGGTTAAGGCAATTTCGGTTTGTTGCTGAACTAACGCATCTAACTCCCATCTGGTTTGTTGTAACTGGGGTAGGATTGACTCATCCCCCTGTTGGTGTGCCATCTGAAGAAAGTAAAGGGTGTCCTCTAGTTTAGCCCTATATTCTTTGCGCTGCCTCCCTAATTCCGTCGTATATTTAATTATATGTCCTCTGAGGACTGCTTTGATTGTGTCCCAGTGTACTGAAGATGTAGAGTCATGGGGAAGGTTATCTGTTATGATTTCTATGATTCTTTCTGAGAGCAATTCCCGAAATTTTTTTGACCGCAGGTGGAATGGGTTCAATCGCCTCACGTGTTTCGGCTGCAGGCCCAGGTCCCAGTGGGTTGTCAAGGGTGCATGGTCTGAGATAGATATTCTCCCAATTGGGCATCCCATTATGGTGCCTAGATTTTCTATTTGGGTGTATGCATGATCTATTCGGGAGTAGGTATGATGCACTGGGGAATAATAGGAGTAATTTCTTGTATTTGGGTGCAATTTCCGCCATACATCACACCAGCCCATCTCCGATGCAAATTTGCTGAAAAACTTTTGGGTGGTCATTTGCTTTTGGGGTCTCTGGCTAGTAGAGTCAACCCGGGGATCCATAGTTAGGTTGAAGTCACCTGCCATCAAGAGGATGCCCCTAGTCTTCTGAACTATCTTGTCCAATAAAGGCCTCAGTCTTGAGACTGTAATGCCCGGCGGTAGGTAAACATTCACCAGTGTTACCTCTGTATCATTAATTTTCCCTTGGGCAATTATCAGTCGGCCTTCTGGGTCGGACCAGGTGGTCTCCACCTGAAATGGAGTGTGCGAAGATATAATAATAGCTACCTCTCTTCGTCTGCCATCTTTACAGGATGAATGAAACACCTGCCCCTTACTTAATTTGCTTAATTTAGTTAATTTATTATGTTCAGCAGGGTTCATATGCGTTTTTTGGAGGAAAGCTATATCCGATTTTGACCTTCTGATATAAGCTAATGCCCTGGATCTTTTAATGGGCGAGGCAAGACCCTTGATATTAAGGGACAATAACTTCAACGTGTGGGCATACATTGTATAGAATCATTGTATTGTTTAGTGCCTGGCTTCCCTGATCCCCCGCAGGGCACCCCCTCAGAACCATATAAGGCTTGTGACTGTATTTTGTATTGTGCAAACTCGGTGACTCTTTGACAGACACAACAACACCAACAAAACGACAAACATAGATCAGCAAATAACAGAGGCATAATATGCCACCTAGTGATCAACCTGGTCAACTAAACTTCTACTGGCACTTCCACCGATCTGGGCTGAGCCCTGATCTGAAGGCAGGGGTATAACCCTACCTAAACGGCCCTTATTTATTCTGGGCCTTAGGTACCAAAGTACCTATGGGGAAAAGGTAAGAGGAATAGGCGACAGTCATGGCAGGGTCGAAGGCTCCCCTGGAGGCTATAATGGTCATAGAGGGATTTCCGCTGTGTAAACGGAATGATTGTCCTTCTTCCACCCAGATGGATATATCCCTGCTTGTGACCCGGCTTCCACCGTCCTGCCATAGGGTCCCCTTGGACTGACGAAAACTCCGCCCATGAGGATGTGTTCCCGGGCCCTCATCGCTCTCAAAGGGCTCCGCAGGTGCATGGCCCAATATCTCTACTGTGGCTTCTTCAACAGAGGCTGCTGGCCCTGGTGTCCAGGAGTATCCCCAGTACTGCCTTCCATAAAATTGACCATTCGCCTATTTCGCCGTGGCGACCAGAGGGCCCCCGCCATAGATTCCTGACCTCAAGCGGAGCGCCTCACCCGGTCATAGGATTAAGTCTACGTATCCATGTCCCACAAAGACCCGGCTGGTGTGAGTTGTTTAAATTGGTCCAGCCTTGATCCGTAAGCAATCCCTCCCTCCACCCCCTTCTTCTAGTGGTCTTGTGTATCTTATCACAGACTATCCCTTACATGCTTCTATGTTGACCTTCTTATCAGCATTCTTATGTGTGTATTCCCTTCCCAGCCTTATAGGTTCCTCCGCTCCAATCCGGTGTATCCTCCATTCCCCACCATGTTGTTTCTCTCCCCACCCCCACCCTCGTATCTAGTTACCTATTCTAGGCTATGCTGCGGCGTTTACATGGGATGGGTAGCATATTCCCCAGGTCCTCCCCCATTCCCCTTGACTATGCATGTAAGCCCTCCCCCCAGCTACAGGAGCTAAGAGGACTTGTGTTTGTGATTCCATCTCATCGAGGTATTGGAGGTCGAGACAGGCAGGGGTCCACGAGGACAGGAGAAGGGTGACAAGCCACCAGCTCTATTACTAAGTGCCCATGTCTCCCCCCCGGCCAGCCGAGCATACTTTCTATTAATCACAGCACTTCATGGCGTGCCAGTCCCCAAGTCATGAGTGGGAGCTCCCCTCCCCTCCCCCCTTGCGTTCTTAAACAACTGCGATGTAACCAGCCCCCAAACAGGTTCTCCGTGCTGACTGTTGAAAAGTGTAGCTACTATTACCGGTAGGCCTGCTCTACACTGCCTAGACCACAGCTACTACGAGTTACTATCGCATATGGTGCTATCTGCGTTTGTCTTAAGGCCTCCCGTGCTGCACCATCTCGGGGTTGGTTGTTTCCTCAGCTTAAGTTCGGGGTTGGTAGTGTCCCGTACCTGATCCGGTGAATCACGAGGAGGAACCACTGCGGAGACCTCTCCATTTCTCCCACTCATCAAGCTGGTCTCCATATCTGCCTCCCCCTCCCCCCCCCACCACAGAGCATCGGTGCAAAATCATGTCCTGCAATGTGCACAGGCCAACCGAACCCAGCCCCCCAGCGGTCTTCGTTACAGCATGCAGTCGTTCGAGAATGCTGCGTAGTAGCTGGCTCAGCTATTGTCACCTCGCCACACCGGATTCCCCCGGAGATCCCGGCAGCTATGGTCAACACAATTTGCCTTCGAGTCGGTGACCCCTACGTCTCTCCAGTCCCCTCCCCCCCACTAAGCCCAATCAATATACCACCAATGGCCTCCTTACGTTTACGCCTCCCCCCACCCCCGTACCCTACCCAGATCATAGCATAATAATGTTTAAATATAACTTTAACTATAGCTGGACTTAACTATTATAGCATTATTTAGTAAACAGAGTCCACATTAATACTTGCAAACAGTTCAGGTCTTGGGGACTGGCACAGTTCTCTCTGGCGAACCACTGGCTCTGGACTTCAGGGTGTTGACAATTGACTGTATAGCTTCTATGCCCTGGCGACACCTGGAATCCCGCTGGCCCGCATTCCATACTTTCTGGGCCAATTTAGAGGCAGGGGTAATTGCAATTCCCAATCGCTGCTGGGGGAATCTCCATTTTCCTTGTCTTAAGTTCAGTGATTGCTGCAGCTGCATTGTCGAACGTGTGGGGCCCCTCCTTAAAGTGGATCACTATTCTTGAAGGGTACAGTGTCTTAAACCGCACTCCTGCCACTTTAAGTGCCTTCATGACTGGAATATAGGCCCTTCTACGGGCCATTACTTCGGGGGCAAAGTCATTTTCCAAAAATAGCCTGTGTGATCCGTAGAAAACTGTCCCTGTCTCCAAGCAGTGTGTAGCACCGTTTCTTTTTCTTGATGCCTGAGGAATTTTATTAATAGTGTGCGGGGGCGGGCGCCTGCTGCTGGCCTAGGACCGCGCGTGCGATGCACCCTTTCCATTTCCAACGTTATCTCTTCAGGTAGCTTTAGAGTTTCTCTCAGCAATTTCTGAATAAATGGGATAATTTCAGTGCCCTCCATTCCCTCCGGGAGCACCGAAAGTCGAATGTTATTTCGACGGCTCCTGCTCTCTGCGTCCTCCGCACGGTCTTGAAGGCCTCTCAGTTGTGTATGTAGTTGGACAATGGCACACTCAGTCTCCTTGACTCTTTTGTCCATGGCAGTCAATTGCTCTTCGCAGTCGTCCTGCCTTTTCTCGAGCTTGCCCATGTCGGTCCGAAGAGCAGTGACCGTCGCCCGCATTTCTTTTCGAAAATCCCGAATCTCTGCCAACATTTGGGTCATTTGCCTCTGCAGGATGGAGAGCGGGACCCGATCGGCCTGCGCATTGCCATGGCGGGAGGCCGAGGACGCCCGTGAGTCCCCGCTCTCTGAATCTTCTTCCTGGGATCTCTCTCCATCCAGGCGCTTTGGGGAACCACGAGCGGAATCTCCTCTCTTTCTAGGCATTTTGCTACCTCTTGCTTGCAGTGAGATGCTTTTATTTTGTTTTTTGGCTCGTAAATTTGAAGTAATTAATCTATTCCGAAGGGAGCCTCGCGACCCGAGCTGCTACTTAGTGCATGACGTCACCGGAAGTCCCTGGTGGGACACCATAAAGGAGGACATGGTTCCCACTCTTCCTCCTCCTCCTCCTCCTCCTCCGGTTCCTGCACCCCCCTCGCCATCGGGGTCGGCAGGCCGCTTACCTCCTCCCCGGTTCGGAACCCCTCCCAGGGGGAGACCAGAAAAACAGAGACCTCCGTCTAAATCCTCTTCTAGGTCACCCAGCCCCAAGAGACCCAGGAGACACCGACGATCGCCTTCGACGGAGGACACGGAATCAGAATACTCTTCATCTAGATCCCCATCTCCTCTCTCCATCCCTTCTCCGGACCCATGTGAGATGCCAAAATCTCCTCTGGATGACCCTTCGTTCTCGGATATTATGAGACACATCCAAGAGAACATGGGATGGGATGCAGAAGAGCTAGACCTCGAAAGGATACACCTCGCCAAATATCTTCGGCAAAAAGACCCCAAGCCTGTGGTGGTGCCACCCTTGGTTGACACTTTTGTGGACGTCACCAAGGCAGCGTGGAAGCGTCCACATTCGCTCCCAGCGATGCCGAAGAAAGCTGATCGCTTGTACAAGGCTCCTAAAGAAGACCAGTACTTGGCTCAGCAGCCTCAGGCCGACTCTCTGGTCATCACAGCCTCACATGACCGGTCACAGAGGCCGCAACATCTGAGCACCTTGCCACCGGACCCAGAGTCCAAGCAGTTGGAGCCGTTGGTAAACACGACGTGCTTCCGCCATCCTGCCATCAGATCCTTGAACTATTTTGACCCACATGGTTCAGTTCCAGAAGCATGTGGGAACAGGATCTGAAACGGCTGCAAAACTGCGGAAGGTGAGCAGAAGGAGATGCTTCAGCTCCTCCATTCTGGTTTAGACGTGGGAACCCAAGTACTACGAGCCGCGTACGACTCCATGGGACTCATCGGCCCGAGCAGCAGCTTGGCGTATTAGCCTCCGAAAGCACTCTTGAGTTCTGGCGTCTCGGGTTTACCCGGACGTCAGAAGAATATCATGGGCGCTCCATTAGAGGAGAAGTCTTGTTTGGTAATCCTTCCGGAGAAGATTATTACCAGACTTCAAGAGGCGGGAAAGGCGGTAAGGTCGGTTCAGGCCATGTATCCGACCAGGCTTAGTTCCTTCGTAGGAACCAAAGCGAATTTGTGTGGCGGATGCAGAGGCAGCAGCCCCGCTCTCCACACAACAGAGGGCTCGGCTTCCGTAGAGCCCAGGGCAACCGCCCGCGAAGCCAGTGTACTTCTAAGGCCGGCCCAGCCAGCGGGACCCTCTGCCGCCACAGCCTGACTCCTTTCCGGCCCCCGCCCCTCAGGATCAACGGGAAATTATGGTCGGGGGTCGCTTGGCGAACTTCCTGCTGGGATGGCAGGCTATAACCACCGACAGGTTGGTTCTTCAGTTGGTCAGAAGAGGCCACTATATAGAATTTGCAGAAAAGCCACCCTCGAGGCCTCCTTTGCTCTCCCGGTATCCGGGTCAGCACAAATCTCTGATCTGGCAAGAAGTACTCGCGCTCCTGCAAAAGGGAGCGATAGAGTACGTCCCGGAGAACCAGAGAGGACAAGGATATTATTCCCACTTCTTCCTGGTTCCAAAGAAAACAGGGGACCTCCGTCCGATTCTGGACCTCAGCGACCTCAGCGTTAGGTAAGCCTACAAGAATTCCGCATGGTGACTCTTCTGGGTCTTATTCCCATGCTGAAACAAGGCGCCTTCTTAGCGTCTCTAGACATGCAGGGCGCATACCTGCATATCCCTATAGCTCAGGCGCACAAGAGGCTCCTGCGCTTCAAGTTCCTCGACCACCACCACCTTCAATTCCGAGCCCTTCCATTCGGACTGTCATCCGCACCCAGGGTCTTTACCAAGTGCATGGCAGTCGTGGCAGCGTCTCTGAGGAGACAGGGCCATTATGTGTTCCCGTACCTGGACGGTTGGCTTCTCATGGCCGCCTCCAGAGAGGCATTGTTACTTGCGGTCCAGAGCACCCAGGACCTGTTCCGATCTCTGGGAATCCTAATAAACTACTAGAAGTCTCTCCTGGTACCGTCGCAGAAACTGCAGTTTATAGGGGCAGTACTGGACACTGTTCAGGTAAGAGCTTTTCTTCCAGACTACAGAGTGGAACGCATCAGATCCGTCATCAGGGAGTTATCGTCGAACAAGACCGTCTCTGCCAGGTCGGTCTTTCGCTTGCTCGGACACATGGCTGCGGCCATTCCTACCGTCCCTTTCGCAAGGCTCCACATGCGGGTAACTCAGTGGATGCTCAAAGTGCAATGGGACCAAAGGCAAGACCACTTGCAACATCCGGTCAGGATCACGAACACCGTGATTCGAGACTGGCAGTGGTAGCTAATCCAAGGTCGCTCTCCTTGGCGTCCTGTTAATAGCGCCGTCCCGGAGGTAACCCTCACCACGGCGCCTCGGGTCTAGGGGGGGGGCACCCTAGGCAGGGTAAAGTCCCAATGCGTGGACCCTGATGGAAGCTCATCTCCATATCAACGTTCTAGAGATGAGGGCGGTTCTCTATGCCCTGCAGGCCTTTCAGTCAGTAATCCCACCGTGTACTCTTCTGCTTCAGACAGACAACACGGCGGTGATGTATTACCTCAACAAACAAGGGCGCACACTCTTACCCCTTTGCAGGAGGCCATGAGGGTGTGGGATTGGTAATGTCGACGGCAGAAATCTGATCACTGTGCATGTTCCGGGTGGACAACACGATTGCAGACGGTCTGAGTCGCTCCCAGGCCAGAGTCCACAGTGGGAACTTCTTCAAGAGGTAGCAGAGGATCTGTTTCTTCGATGGGAACTCCAGAGCTAGACTTGTTAGCATCCCATCAACACAAAACTGCCCAATTTTTGCTCGCTAGATCCAGGGCCTGGTGTTTTCTGGTGGGCGCGTTGTCCCTCTCCTGGGCGGACAGATCTCTCTCGCTTTCCCTCCTTTCCCGTTGATCCAGAGTTCTTCTCAGACTGCGCGGGAGCATGCAATCATGATCCTGGTGGCCCCGTTCTGGCCCAGACAGATCTGGTTCCCTTTGCTGATGCAGCTATCCCGGGAACCCCCGCTCCCGTTGCCGTTCAGCTCCCATCTCCTGTCCCAGGAGAAAGGTTCACTAGTCCACCCGGACTTACGTTCACTGAACCTGCATGCATGGCTCCTAGAGACGTAGCCATCTTGCGTCACGGGGTCTAGCAAGAGGTTGCAGAAGTTCTTTCTGCAACCAGAAAGCCGGCAACGCATGCAACGTACGCCATGAAATGGCGCCGTTTTTGTTTATGGTCGCGAGCACGCGATTTTTCTCCTTTAGGTTGCCCAGTAGGAGTGGTGTTGGACTACCTGCTCTCCCTCTTTCATTCGGATCTAGCCTACTTCTCTATCAAGGTGCACCTTTGTGCCATTTCTGCCTACCACCTTCCGGTGGGACATCGTACAGTGGCACAATTGGACGCCTCTCGGGAGTTTCTGAGAGGGGTGTTACACCTTAGGCCACCCATTAGGGACCCTGTGCCTCCATGGGATTTGCTGTATGTCCTGGAACAGCTCACGCTCCCCCCCTTTGAACCTGCCGCGGATTGCGAGCTACGTTTTCTGTCGTGGAAAACGTTATTTTTGGTTGCTGTTACTTCAGCGAGAAGAATTTCTGAGCTTCACGCTCTCATGTGCATAGAGCCTTATTTAGTTTTCCACCGGGACAGAGTATCCCTGAGGACGAACCCTAAATTTTTGCCTAAGGTGGTCTCTTCACTCACTCTAAATCAGGACATTGACCTACCAGTCTACTTCCCGAACTACTCGAATAGAGGAGAGGCTCTGCTTCACACCCTGGATGTTCACCGCAGCCTGAGGTATTGCCTCAACAGAACTAAACCCTTTCGTAGTTCTGAGCAACTTTTCGTTTCCTTCTCTGAGAGGATGATGGGCCAATCTGTATCCAAACAGTCCTTGTCTCGCTGGCTTGTCCAGTGTATTTCATACTGTTATGATATCAAACAAAAGCCCCTCCCGGGAACAGTCCAGGGTCATTCTACTAGGGGTGTGGCCACCTCCTTTGCAGCACTCAGAAACGTCTCCACCTCTGCTATATGTGCTGCAGCCACTTGGAGCTCTGTGCATACCTTTATCAGGCATTATAGTCTGGACATCGCCTCTCGGCGAAAGCAGTTCGGCCAAGCGGTGCTACAGGGTCTCCTGTCCTAGGTTCAGGACCTGGAATGTACTTCCTATTTCCTCCTCCCCGAATTTCTGGCAGCGTTACTGCTGGGAATCAGTCCTAATGGTGTAACCTGCAGAGAGCTGTGTCTCTAAGTAAGATAGTACAGTTACGTAAGAACTTACCGTAACAGTAGATCTTCGAGAACAGCTCTTGCAGCATCTATCCATCCACCTTCCCCTTGGAGGAGGCATGGCTTAAGCATTTTTTAACAGGGATTTATCCCCTTTTGTCTTCTGATGGTGGATCCTCGGTCTCCCATCTCAATGTCAGCCTGCAGCCGGAAGTCTCCGGCGGGAGAACTGGGGAATCTGGCGGGACCGCCCCCTTTTGTACCACGCCTTCTGGCGTCGGGGCGGGACCCGACGTCGGGGGCGGTCCCCGCTGAAGATAGCTAGCTAGAATTTTTCCGTGGGGTCCTGACGCCTGCCGGCTTCAGTCCTAATGGTGTAACCTGCTGCAAGAGCTGTTCTCGAAGATCTACTGTTACGGTAAGTTCTTACATAACTGTACTTTCCTATCCAAAGTGGTTTCAGAATTTACATTGAACCAATCGATTCAGCTCCCAGTATATTAACCTGAACATTCCAGTCGGGGAGAGGTGATTCTTCATACCTTAGATGTCCATAGAATCTTGCGCTATTACACTAACAGGACAAAGTCTGTCCAGAAAAAGGATCAGCTTTTCGTTTCTTTTGCACCCAAGATAGAAGAGGTGGCACTTTCCAAACAATGCCTGTCTAAGTGGTTGGCAAACTACATTATTTTCTGTTACCAGAAGTATGGTAAGACCCTCCTGGGGGAGGTTAAGGGGCACTCCACCAGGAGTATGGCTACCTCTACTGCTTGTTTCAGGAATGTGTCAGCCGCTGAAATTTGCGCTGTGGCTACCTGGAGTTCAGTCCACATTTTCACAAAGCGTTACAGTCTGGACATTGCTTATAGGCGCACGGCAGGTTTTGGCCTAGCTGTACTTCAGCGTCTCCTGTTCTGATCTGTATACCTTTAACAGACTTATTCCTGCCTCCCGTGTTTCAGTTTCTTCTGATTCACACTGCTTGGGACTCGGTCCTCAAGGTAATTACCTACTGCAAGATCCCGCTCAAAGTAAGATAGTACAGTTACGTAACAACTTACCATAACAGTAGATCTTTGAGAGAGGCTCTTGCAGTAGGTAACCTTTCTCCCTCCCTCCATCCCCCTAATGTCACTGTTTTTCTGCTCTTTCTTTATGGGCTCATTCTGGGCTCCAGGAGCCTCTTGTCCATTCTCCTGTTGTGCCTCCTCAGAGGTCTCCGGCAGGAGAACTGGAAGGCGGGTGTGGGGACTACCCACTATATAGGGTCATGCTGACGTCAGCCACGTGACATCAGGTGGGCAGTCCCCGTCAGACACTGCTGGCTAAAGATTTCTGTGTGGTCCTGACACCAGGGGGCGCAGTCCTCAAGGTGATTACCTCCTGCAGAGCCTCTCTCAAAGATCTACAGTTACGGCAAGTTCTCACATAGCTGTACTTTTCTTAGAGCTATAAACAAAGTAATCAGTAAAGACCTATCTATAAAACATAGGGATGCAGTCACTAGGGGGCATGACTGGAGGTTGGTAGGGGCAAATTCAAGAAAAACTTGAGGAGGTTCTACTTCACTGAGAGAATCGTGGAGTCGTCTGCTGGCAGAAGTGGTGGGGACAGCAACACAGTTGGCACAGGGCAAGGGAACTCTTAGTCCCCCGGAGGGGCAGCAAGGGTTTAAGTGGGGGGGATACAGCTACTGGTTGCAGTAGGTCAGTGGGTAGATAGTATAGTAAGGGCAGACTGGAGGGACCTTCAGTCCTCTTTCTGCCATCAAATTCTGTTTCTAATAAAAATATGCATATTTTACTATCTATCTATCTAAGCTAGCCTTCTCCCCTCTCCTACCATCACTATCAACAAATTATTTTATTTCTGCATTTTACATCATTTGTAGCAACGTTTTGTCCACTGTATTTACGCATTTTTGCTTATTTTATCTTTCTAATTTATCATTTTCTCCATGCATGATCTTGTTGCTTTACATGTACTAGCTGTTCTCACCTCATTATTGTTATTGCTGTTCCATGCTGTAACTCATGCATTTGTAACATTTTTGCTTTGTTTTATAGTTCTGTAGTTGATTTTGTGTGCCTTACATTTGTTTTCATTTTATTTCATTTAATTTATTTCAAAGTTTAACCTTTGAGATCAGTACTCATTTAAAATGGTGATCCAGTGCAAAACATACAACACAATACACATACATAACTTAATTAAAAATACAAAAAATACACATCTACAAAACCACAATAACTTGCATTACAAATACATTTTAGACATATCTAACAGGGATTACACAGCATCTCTTTGTTTTTTTACTGTATCCATAAACCATTGTTTAAGAATTCTCATTGATGGTGGTGTGCTATTCACCAAACAAAACCTTATTGGCAAGTGTTCCATAATCGTGGACCCATGTGACTAAAAAAGGATTCAAACCTTTCAGTAGTTGACAACGGTACTACCGATTCCCTGTGTAATGCTTTCCTCAAGGTTGGATTTAGATCCCTAGTCATTAACCTTTCAAAAAGAAAGTCAGGTACATCACCCTGGGCACTTTTATATGCAAAACTTATCTTGTGATATTTCCTCCTATCTGTTAGGGAGAGCCAATCTAATTTCACACACATTTGACAATGATGAGTATCTCTCGGGCACAGAAGAATTAATCTTTTATTTATTTATTTTTATTTATTATTATTTAGTTTTTGTTGACCAGGTAAGTGCACTAGACAAATCCTGCCCATTTTCAGGCACGACCCGGGGGAGGGGGATACAGATGAATGCCAACTGCCCTTGAACCAGATGAAACTGTTGGTGGTATTTTAGTGAAGTATCTTGCTAACCTATTATAGAGAACCTCCAGTTTTTGTAACTTAACCTGACTTGCATGATCATATAATATGTCACTAAAATCGATCAGTGGAAAAACTTGTGTTTCAACTATTTTCTTTAACAACCTACTTCCTAATATATTTTTATTTCTATATAATACCCCTATTCTCCTACCTAAATCCCGTATAAGTTTATCAACATGGAAATTTCCCGTTACTGAGGTATCAATCCAATACCCTAAATATTTATACTGATAAATTTGCCCCCATCTATTATAACTAAGTCAGGACTACTTTTTATTTTTAATGCAGACCCTAAGACCATACACTTTGTCTTAGAAATATTCATTCTTAATTTAGAACAACCAAAGTATTTTTGTATGCTGTTAAAACATGATTGCAATTGTACTTCAATTTCTTGAACAGTCCAAGCATAAGTATATATTATTGTATCGTCAGCATACAAATGGTATGCTGACGCATTAACTACATCCCCAAATGTGTTCGAACATATTAAAAACAACAAAGGGGTGAACCCTGTGGAACCCCTCGAACAACTCGAAGGGGGTCAGAAGTAGAGCCATTTACAGTTGTAACCTGAGATCTCCCTCCCAAATAGCAGACAAACCATTTCACTGCAGAAATAGATAATCCCACGTCTTTCAACCTAGATAATAATATTTGGTAGTCAACCGTGTTGAAGGCCTTGGAGAGATTCCTCTGCATTTCATTTCATTTGTTTTACCAGGAAAAACCCCATTGAGCAAAGCTTATTTGCAAGGAGGTCCTGGTTAGGACAGTACAGTACAGTAAGAAACGCCGTAATGCTAGGTATACAGAAGGAAGAATTAATGTAAAACTACAATAGCATATAGTCTGCTAAGTCACAGGAACAAGTAACACAGAATAGAGAACAAAGAAAAACATAATTTAAGGCATAAAAAAAGTGGTTAAACAGCAGGGTGGATACAGTTTGTAGAAAAATATGCAGTTACCAACAAATCATATATTAGGGGCAAGTACATTTATCAGAGCAGTAAATGTCAGTCAGGTACTTGAAGGTACATAAGCTCACATTGGAGTTCTGTTTGAGGTGAGCTTGAAGTTTGTTCCAGTAAATTGGAGCAAGCCACCTGAAGGCTGTTTCCCGCATTTAGAAGCAATTATTGGCATCTCGAGCAGAATATAGTTGCATGCTCTGAGGTTGTAAACGCTGGAGGCATTAGAGAGCAGGTCAGAGATATATTGGGCTACATCATGCATAAGGGATTTATATTTTCCACGGGTAAAAGGTTTTTGAGGTGCCTGGTGGTGAGGGAAGGCCAACTAACCAACCAATGTATAGAGGAATGCAGTGATGGGATGAAGCTTCATAGATCATAGAAATTTGATGGCAGAAAAGGACCCTTCCAGCCTGTCTAGTCTGCCCAACCCTCCCCTTTCACATACCCCTCTCCCCACCTGCCCCCACCATCCCCCCAGTACTCAGTCCAATATGCCTGTCCCATGCCCTCTTAAATTCCTCCACTGTCTCAGCCCCCACTATTCCTTCTGGTAGTCTGTTCCAGGGCTCCACCGCCCTCTCTGTGAAGAAGACCCCCTCACATTGCCCCAGAACCTATTTCCTTGCAATCTGAGGTCGTGCCCTCTAGTTCTGGCTCCCTCCTTCCTCCTCAGCCGATCCCCTTCACCTACTTTATTATACCCTTTACATATTTAATGGTTTCAGTCATGTCCCCTATTTCCCTTCTTGTTTCCAGCATGTATATATTCAACTCTTTACACCTCTGCTCATATGTCTTCCTCTGCATACCCGCATCATCTTTGTTGCCCTTCTCTGAACCCTCTCCAATGCATCTATATCTTTGCGGAGGTGTGGTCTCCAGAACTGAACCCTGTACTTTAACTGTAGCCTCACCATGGCTTTGTAGAGGGACACTGTCACCTCCCTTCCTCTGCTAGTAATGCCCCTGCCTATGTATGGCAGCATTCCATTGGCCCATCCCGCCACCCTACTACATTGGAAACCTACTTTAAGGTTTGAGGAGACTATGATCTCCAGATCCCTTTCCTGTTCTGATTCTTTGATTTCCTGGTCGCCCCCCGTGTGTACCCTGCTTTCGTGTTTTTCCTCCCTAGGTGCATTACAGTGCATTTCTTGGCATTAAACCTCAGCTGACATTTCCTGACCCACTCCTCAAATGTCTTGCGGTCCCTCCTCATGTCTTCCACCCACTCCAGGGGGGGTCCACCCTATTGCAGATTTTTTGTATCAACGGCAAATTGGCATACCCTCCCTCTCAAACCCTCCACAGCATCACTGATGTAGATGTTGAAGAGGAGTGGACCCAAAACTGAGCCCTGTGGCACTCCACTCCTCACCCTTGCTATCTTGGATTGCACCCCATTAAGTACTACCCTCTGGCTGGTCCGGTGATGCTGAGGGCTGAGGTGCTGGATGCTTTAGCTTGCGGCACACCGGTGACCCGGGTTGGGAACGAACCCGGGCTGTTGGAAGTCGGCAGCGGGGGGGGGCCGGGCGGAGGGAGGAGCTGGGTGGAGCTGCCAAAAGGCAACTCTCCTCTCTGGGGAGGTATAGTGGCATCCCTCAGCTAATGGCTGCCTCCTTGTGGAGGCTGGGGACAGCACAGGCTTAGAGGGTGCCAGGCATTAGGCCAATGAGGTGGGCAGAAAGGGGTCATTACCAGGGTCGTAAGGCACATGTGCTCCACCTCCTGAGGCTCCTGGGAGAAAACTGGAGGAGAAAATTATCAGCAGCAGGATGACGACTGACTCCTCGCAGGCGCCGCTTCTGGGCCAGGCGTAAGGTAAACCCCGGTAATTCTGGGTGACAGAGCTTGAGGGTCGATCACATGGGGGCTGTCGGAAAGCCGCAGAAAATCTTCAATGATAAAAAAAAAAGTATGACCCTCTGAGTTCTCCCTACTAACCAGGCCTCCACCCAGCCTGCTATTTTCCCTCCCAACCCCATGCTTTCCATTTTGCTCACCAACCTCCTATGAGGGATAGTGTCGAAGGTCTTGGTGAAGTCCAGATAGTCCATGTCTACCGCTCCTCCCTAGTCGATTACTTGAGTCACCCAATTGAATAATTCAGTTAGGCTGGTCTGGCATGATTCCCCCTTGGTGAAGCCATGCTGTCTGATGTCCTGCAAACCACACCCCTCCAGGTAATTCACCACCCACTCCTTGATTAATATCTCTATTACTTTCTCCCACCACAGACGTGAGGTTGATAGGGCAGTAGTTCTCCTTTAGCTCCCTGCTACCTCCCTTGTGCAAAGGCACTATGTCAGCCCTTCTCCAATCCTGTGGCATCCTCCCCGTATCCAGGGACAGGTTGAAGAGCCTTGTCAAGGGTGTGGCCAGCTCCTCCCTCAATTCCTTGATCACTCTGGCGTGCAATCCATCAGGCCCCATTGCCTTGTCCACCCTTAGTCTATCCAGCTCTGCCCTGACTCTATCCGCAATGAATGGGCTCTGATCCACCCATTTGCCCTCCTTCCTCTTAGGTGCTAGCATAGGACCCCTGTCTTCCACCCCCACTGTGAACACCAAGCTAAAATACTCATTTAGTGCCGCTCCTTTTCATAGTCCTGCTCCAAGTTTATCTCCCCCCCCAGTCTAGCAATCCCCTGCCCTTCCTGTTCTTTTCCTCCCCCTCACATATCTAAAACAAATGGTATCCCCCTCCTGGCCCTTTTGGCTATTTTCTCCTCAGTGGCTCCTTTTGCCCTTCTGATCTCCCCTCTGCCAGACTCCTATTCTCCCTATACTCCTCCCTGTCCTCCTCTCTGAAGTGTCATCTTAAATTGTCTCCTTTCCCTGACTGCCCCACCACCTCCCTAGTGAACCAGAATGGTCCCCTTCGTCTCTTGCTCTTCCTGACCTTTTTATGTTGGCTTGCGCGCGTGTGAAAGCAACATCTTGTGCCAGTAGCACATTTCAGAGGTGTATCAGTGTCGGCGAATGCAGGGCACGCTTTAGTAGGTGCGTCCCTCATTCCCCAATGAGCCAGCATGCTAGCGCTGACAGAAGTTGTATGCAAAGTGGACACAACTTGTAAGAAAAGTGCCGCTGCAATCAGAGACAAGCTTGTTGTGGAGCGGCACAGATAACACACCTTTCTTACAGGTCTTTGCTGGTGAAACATTTAAACAAACATGATGGTGGTGGCTGCCGCCGTCTGCCACACAATCCCCAGAAAGCCGACCACGGGGGTGCCCAATCCCCCTGTCAGCATGTCCAACCCCCCAGATTGTGTGGCACACTGGGAGCCCACCAGTGTGCCTCCATTTAACGGAAAGTCACCCATCACCATGTGTTCCTGCCCCTGCCCCACCCCCATTATGTGGCACACAGGAGCCCACCCCAGTGTGGCAATGTCATCCCCACAAAGTCACGGGCTCACTGGGAGCCCAGCCCAGTGTGCCCCAACATTTTTTCTTTCACCTGTAAAGAAAAAACCATCCATATGTTCATTTTTTTTTCTGTACCAGAAACGAAGAAAACTGTCTCTCGTTGTCAGCAGTGCCCCAACCCACCGACCCTCTGTCTCACTCCCTCACAACCACCTCACCCCATACATACCTCCAGAGGTCCGGCACTGCGATCTTCGGTGGAGCGGTAACATATCTGCACTCTTCAAAGCCGACCGCAAACTGAAGAAATGCTGGTAAGCTGTATGATGGCATAAATTGAGGGGGGGGGGGGCCGCAACAGGGTGGCTATGTCAGTCATTTGTTTGAATTTTGCATCCACATTTTCAACATGGTGTTCTTGGGACCCCACCTCATGAACACATGCATTATCATTGTCATCTCGTTATTCGGTCCTGAAAGGTAATTTCATGGTCACTGCGCGGAATCACCTTTTGGGACCGATTAATGAAACTACAGTGCCACTGTTCATGAGGTGTGGTCCCAAGAAAGCCTATCTTTCAAATTTGGTGTAAAAATTCCAAAAAATGACTGTTACGAGTGTGCATTGCGCAGTTTCCACACACGCTCATAACTTCGACAATTTTTAATATTTTCACTCCAGATTTTCAACTTTGCCATTTTTTCACACCTCCTTATGAACAGTACAGCTGTCATTTTTCACATCCTGCCCAAAATGTGCTTGTACATATGTGGCAGACAATGGCGCGGTCGTTGTGCGAAATCAACATTCAGGACACATTAACAAAATCACTGTGGCACTGTTCATGAGCTGCAGTCCCAAAATGCCTATGCTGAAAATTTGGTTACAAAAAATCTCCCAAATAATTGCGTTACAGGTGTGCGTTGTGCAGTTTCTACGCACGCTCGTGACTTCACCAGTTTTTCATATTTTCACTCCAGATTTTCAACATTGCCATTTTTTTTTTTATACCTCCTCATGAACAGTACAGCTGTCAGTTTTCTCATCTTACCTGAAATGTGTTTTCGCACCTGTGGTACCAAATGCACAATTGCTGTGCAAAATCACCTTTCAGTTAACAAACTCATAGTGCCCCTGTTCATGAGGTGGGGTCACAAAAAGCCAATGTTGAAAATTTGGAGTGAAAATATCAACAGATGCCCGTGGTGTTAGGGTTTCCAACCATAATGCTCCACGCTGTAGAGACTGACAGGTGTTAGGAGTGTGACTTGGGATTGTCAGCTGTAATGCTTACGCCATTCTACCCCCACCCTGCAGCCAGTGACAGGCATCAAGGTGTGCCTTGGACTCTTCGGCCCCAAAGTTCACCCCATTCTCCTATACTGAACCCATCTCAGCGTATTTCCTTATGGAATGGGGTGAGTGTAAGGCCCGAAGACCCCAAGGCACACCGCGACACTTGTTGGTGTCTACAGGGTAGGGTGAGGTGAAATGGTGTGAGCGTTATGGCCGATGATCCAAAGGCACACTCCAGTGTAGGGGTTGGGTCGACGTCAGTTCACTACTTCACAGCCATTCCTATTATGCATCTCTCTAACTCCTGCACTACCAATGCCAATGTCAGCAAGCCAACATTCAGCATTGGCAAATGCTTGTTTATGCACATTTCTGCTACAGCAGCAACAAGCAACATTTCTACTGCTTCCTGAACACCTCCCCTGATAGCTTCCCAGAGCTCCTCTCTGCCCCATCTTCTCCATACCCTCCATTTTTTCCCTAACTATCTTTCTCATTTTATTACAAAATTATTCTTATTAAGATTAAAATCTTAGAACTGTATGATACATGACATCCAATTTTGCAAGTTGGCCAGCAGCAGCACCCATGTATATAAAATTGTTGTAGTCTCTTCATTGTTGGCGGCTGCCCTGGTGAAGAGACCTGTTGTACAGGCCCTGGTTCACTTCAGACCCATACCGACAGCCTCTCCACCCGACTCTCAGGGTGCTCGGCCGTTGACCTCTGGGTCGCCGGCCCCTCCTCCATTGATAGGCTCATTGTCATCGATGGCCTCCTCAAGACCTGACCCTTCCCAGCTGAAGGCTACGGGCTTGTAGAGCGTGCAGTCGGGTCCGATGACGTCAGTGCTGTCGACCCCTTCGCTTGACCGTGGACATGAACAAAGTTCTAGTCCGCTTCACTAATGTGATTGTTGAGCAGTTTGCGGCCTTTAATAGGCCTTCATTGCCAGCACCTTTACCTACACCTTTGTTGTCGACTCCTGTTCATCAGCCCCCGGGAGCCAGCCCAAGGACCGTCGACAACGCATCCGATGCCAGACCCTGATGAAGAGGTTGACGTCAAAGAGGAATACCACCCTGACCTCATATTTCCAGATGAAGTAGAGGAGGTAGGTGAGAAAGAGCAGTATTACATTTCAGGTAAGTACATTGCCTACTCTGTCAGTGAAGAATCTGTCAAGCATACCCCCAGGTCTCCACCTAAGGACACTTCATTTTTCAACATTATGAAGGAACTGTCTTCCACTATGGGGTTTCAGACAGAGGAGGAGGAGGATACCACCAGGGAGGACCTGAATCTCCCCCAAAGATTATTCTTCCCATGCTTCCAGCCCTCAGGAGTGATACCATGACAGCCTGGCACAGACCAGATATGGTGCCAGCTATGCCCCGCAGAGCTGATAAGCTCTACAGTGCCCCTCAGAGCATTCCTTACTTGGCTGCCCAGGCTGAAACTTACTCAGTAGTCATCAAGGTGGCACATGACAGGTCTAAGGTGCCCAAGCACCTTAGTTCCTTGCCCCCCAGACAAAGAATCCTACAGGATAGATCTTTGGGGCAAAAGGGCATATGCATCCTCTACCCTTGGCATGAGGATAGCAAATTACCTGTCTCACATGGTGAAATTCCAGAACACCAATGTCAGAAAGGGCAAGACGGCTGCCCAAGCGCTTCCTGATGGTGCCCAGAAACAGAAATTGCTCCAGTGCTTCCAAACTGCAGAGAATGTTGGGAGGCATCTTCTAAGAGCCATCCATGATTCATCTGATACTATTGCCTGGGCGGCAGCCACTGGCATCTGCCTCCCGTAGACATTCGTGGCTCAGAGTTTCTGGGTTTGCTGCTGATATGCAAAACAGGGTGCTGAACACCTCTTTTAATGGCACTAAACTCTTTGGTTCAGAAGTCCAGGACATCATTAATGATCTGCAAGCCTCAGGTACAGTCATTAAGTCTGTCCATACCCTCTACCACACTCAACAGCATGGTAGGGGGTGCCCTACTTTTCTTCTGCAAGTTAACAGACCAGGATCCGGCTCCCATCCTCAGGGCAAATGTAGAGCCCAGCCCTCCTTGTCTGCCTCCCCCCATACTGAAGTGGCAGCCAGGCGTCCCAGGACTGAGGGTCCAGCCTCCTCCGCTGGCCCTGCCTCAGCTTGACTCCTTGCTGGACCCCCCTCCTCAAGTCCAGGCCCAGGAGGTGGCAGTCGGAGGTCGGTCCTCTCTCCATTTTGATCAGTGAAGAACCATAAAATCAGACGCCTGAATCCTACAGATCATAGAGTGCGGTCATTCTCTGGAGCTTGTCCAGCAGCCTCCAGATACCCCCCCACCTCCCTCAGATTACCCCCTGGCTCATCTGTCTGTGCTCCTGGAGGAAGTGCAGTCTCTTCTACGCAAGCAGGTGATCGAATTGGTGCCAGAGAGGCAGAGAAACCAGGGTTTCTATTTTAGATTCTTTCTGGTTCCCAAAAAGACCGGAGATCTGAGGCCAACCTTGGATCTGAAAGACCTCAGTCTTTATGCCAGTACAAAAAGTTCCGAATGGTAACCTTACCAGGCCTGTTCCCCACCTCAAGTCCTGGGACTGGCTCTGCTCACTGAACATGCAGGACACCTACCTGCATATCGCGGTCTTCTCTCCTCACAGGAGGTTTCTCCACTTCACCTTTCAGGGAGAACATTACCAGTTCAAGGCATTGCCCTTTGGCCTCTCTTCAGTGCCACATCTCTTTACCAAGTGCTTGGCAGCAGTTGCAGCAGCCCTCAGAAGAGAGGGGACTGTATGTTTTTCTGTACGACTGGCTTCTCAAGGCCCCTTCCATGAGCAGCTGTTGTCCATTCTGGAGTGTACTCTTCAGCTTTTTCAATCTCTGGGCATAACAGTCAGTCTGCCCAAATCTGTGCTAGTTTTATCCCAAAGACTACAGTACATTGGGGTGGTCCTGGACTCTGGCCAGGGGAAGGCCTTCCTACCACAGAGCAGGGTAGAATGCCTCATATCCCAAGCGCAGGAGGTCACCCAGAGTTAGTACATCCTTGCCAGGCTGTATCTATGGCTCCTAGGACTCCTGGCCGCTGTCATTCCTATGGTTCTGCTAGCCAGGACTCACTCATACCCCCTTTGCAAGGAGGCCATGAGAGTGTGGTATTAGGCACTGGATCACGATCTGACACTATTTGCCATACACGTGCCAGGCGTTGTAAACACCCTGGCGGACAGCCTCAGCAGGACTCAGTCCAGCATGCACGAATAGGAGCTTCTCTCATTCATAGCAGAAGATCTGCTTGACAGATGGGGTCACCCAGAGTTGAACCTTTCTGCGTCCCCACACAACGCAAAACTGCCCAATTTCTGCTCACTAGATCCAGGGCCTGGAGTTTTCTGGTGAGATGCTTTGTCCCTCTCTTGGAGCGGGAGATTTCTGTACGCATTCCCTCCGTTCCTACTAATACAGAGGGTGCTGATCAAATTGCAGATGGAAGAGGCCAGCATGATTCTGATGGCTCCATTCTGGCTTCTCCAGATATGGTTTCCTCTGCTTCAGCAGCTGGCAGAGGAACCTCCGGTCCCTCTACCCCTTTGCAGGAATCTGCTGACCCAGGATCGGGGGACCCTGGTCCATCACAATCTGAGGTGCCTCCATCTGCATGCGTGGCTCCTGAGAACATAGCCAACAGCAGGTTTGGCATCTCCAGCAGTGTGGCAGATGTCCTAGTGGCTGCTCGCAAGCCCCCCACTCGTGCCACTTATGCCATGGAGTGGAAACGGTTTGCCATCTGGGCTACCAGACGTAGTTTAGATCCTTTCACCTGCCCGGTGAAGCATATCCTGGACTACCTGATCTCTTTGTCTGACTCAGGCCTCCAGTATTCCTCCCTCAAAGTCCACCCTTCGGCTATTTCTGCCTTCCACAAGCCCGTGGGTGACTGCACTGTTGCTCAGCTGGATGTCTTCTGTACCTTCCTCTGGGGCATCCTACATCTGAAACCCCAATCCGTTCTCCTGTCCCTGCTTGGGACTTGAATTTTATTTTGGAAAAGTTGATCCTGTCTCCATTTGAGCCAGTTGTGACTTGTGATTTGCACTTTCTCTCTTGGAAAGTGCTCTTTTTAGTTGCAATTACTTCTGCTCGAGGAATTTCAGAGCTTCAGACCCTCTGATATGAGGAGCCTTATTTGATTTTTCACAAAGACAGGGTGTCTTTGCGTACAAATTCTAAGTTTCTTCTAAGGTGGTTTCTGAGTTTATACTCAATCAGTCAATCCAACTTCCTGTTTATTTTCCAGAGCGTGCCAATCAAAGGGAAGCACAGTTCCATACTTTAGATGTGTGCAGAACTTTGAAGTACTACCTGCTCAGGACTAAAAGTCTAGAAAGTCTAAGCAGTTGTTTATTTTGCCCCAGGTAGAGAGGGTGCTTCAGTTTCTAAGCAATGTTTATCCAAATGGTTGGCAAATTGCATTGTGTTCTACTACAATAAGTATGGCAAAGAATTGCGTGGTGCTGTCAAAGCCCACTCCTCCGAAGGCATGGCTACTTCTGTGGCTTGTTTCAAAGGGGTCTCAGCCACTGACATTTGTGCTGCTGCCACCTGGAGTACAGTTCACACCTTCACCAAGTATTACAGTCTTGACATCACTTCTAGAGCTCGTGCAGGATTTGGCAGGGCTGATCTTCCTTTCTCAGTCTTCACCATTCATTACTGCTGGGTGGCCGGAGGCATGCACCTGTACGGGGAACTTTTTGGGGGGGTCTACGACTGGCCCCATGCAGGGCTGACGCATTGATGGCGCACGAGAGTTGGCTGTTAGGCACCGCAGACTCCTCCTCCACCCCAGTTCTGTTTCTCCACTGTTGAGGTCACACCTGCTGTGCGAGTTTCAGTGCTTGCTGCGTCATCAGGCCCGTACCGTGTTACTGCTTCTCCATCCTGGTTCTGACTTTACTCGATGCCGTTGGATTCCGGTAAGACCGTTCCTTTTGTTTTTATTGCTAATGGCGCCGGGTCTTTTTCTGTGACTTGTTGGTTTCTTTTGCGTCATGTCTGGTTCAGGGGGCTAAGAGAAAATCCAAAGCAGGCCATGCCTCCATGCATCGGTGCCCCTGTGGCTGGCATTTTTCCGTGTTGGACCGACATGATGTTTGTCTGCCATGTCTGGGTCCCAACCATGATATGGATAACTGCGACGCCTGTTTCTCCATGGACCGCCATGTTCTGGAAATCCGCACATTTAAAGTTGCCAGGGCCCCGCCAGCTTTTGGAGGATGGTGTCATTCTAGGGATGCCATGGCAAGATCTCTTGACCTTGCCTCCAGGTCCCCTCCTGGGTCTATATGGCCTGGTGAGGAGGAAACGTCCTCGGATTCTAGCTTTGCCATCGAAGAGGTTTCTTCCACTATGCTGGAGGAACAGCTCGGCACCACCACAGCAGTCACCTCCATGGAGGTGCAGGCTCCCCCAGTGTTGTGGCCCACAGCTATTGGGCCTGGCAGCAGCGGACCCTTGGCACCACCTGTCGGCGCTGCTTCAGATCCCAGTGCCAGTGATCGAGACAGTGGCACAGGCGGTGCCATGTCCTGTGACGCCGCCGTTCGGCACGCCATTGGTAGAGAGCTCCTGGGGTTGCTAGTCTGGCAGTATGCGTGGTCTCCTCCTCTTTGGAGGCAGATGACTTGCTGACCGATCCAGACTGGCGCCCTGACTCCTTGGAGTCGGGGAGGTCTCTTGGATGCGGCAGCAGGCGGCCCAGTGTTCACCTCCTGGACTCCCAGGAACCTGTGGTCCCTGTGACCCCCTCACCGATGCTGGTGTTGGGGGCACTGCAGTAGATAGCAGTCTCGAGGGACCTGGTGGGGCAGTCTCAACTGCGGGGGTCATGGCAGCTGCCATTTCTGGTGCTGCCATGGCCTCCTTGGTGGTGACGGGGACCCCATCTTCTGTGGCCTCCCTTGGGGGGCCTGCGGGATTGGGGGACCCCTTGGCACTGGGTTTGAGGAAGAGTCAGCCTCAGAGTCCGAGGGGTTGAGAGGCCGGGGTGAGGTGCGGAGGCTTTCTTCCACTACACTGTGGAGGGGTGGGAAGGAGCCGGAGCACTGAGCCCTGCTTCTTTGCCTCTGAGACTTCAGGGGCGCCCTTAGTGGGCAACGCTGAGGGTTGCCCTTCTGGAACCGTGCAACCTCAGTCACACCACAGTGGAGATTCCCCCTCAGGGCTCAGCCAGGATTTGTTTAAACATTTGCAGCGTTGGCTGATTGGATTAACCCCCGGGTCCCCCCACGTGGGAGGATCTGCTGTGGGGTCTCAGAGCCCTGGCAGAGGCAAGGCACTTTCCACGAGGTACCCTTCTCCAATCTCTCTGCAGACACCTCCCCCCCCTCCCAGACCATGTGGGCCTTACGGGACCCATAACCTGGGAGACGTTCCAGGCCACTGTGGTGGCCTTCCCTAGGTATGGTAGAGCCATGGATGAGCAAGTCTTTTGCCTGTCTCCCCCACCGCAGGAGGACTCTGAACACCCGAGCTCCTCTACTTCCTCATCTGAGGAAGAGGAACAGTCTGTTCACCTGTCCTCTGACGCTGATTTCACCGAATGTCAGTGGTTCCTCTTGAGGCTAGTTCAGGAGCTCCACATCTCCCATGTGGTAAGACGCAATATGGAGTGGGAGATGCGCTCGTTTCTGAGCGAATTCAGTGCCAACACGTGGTGATGCCTTCCTGGCCTATTCCCTTCCAGGAAGCGTCAATCCACACCTGGCAGTCACCAGCCGCCTCATCTCCAGCCCCGGCAGACTGCAAAAGGAGGTATTGCGCTCCCCAGGAGTCTCTGGGTTCTCTTCCTCACCCACCCTCGGGGCTGATGGCTTTAGACACTCCTTCTGGGTTTCTTCACCCGGCACACGACCAACAACTAGATCCGGATTCCACCGAATTCAACCGGTGGGAAAGGAGTTTTCTCATCAGCTCATGTGTTATTCTACATCAGCTCATATCAGGCTCACCACGTTGCCTACAACAGGCACCTGTGGTTGATGCTGGTGCAGGTGTTAGCATTCTTGCCTGATTCAAAGGAGTCTAGGCAAGCCACTGCCTTCTCTGCACAAGGTCTGGAGTTTCCAAGGCACCAAGCAAGGGCATCATACGATTCCAACGAGGTGGCTTCCAGACTGGCAGGGACAGTGATCTGCATCAGGCAGACAGCATGGCTTCACCTGTCAAGATTGTCACCCATTGCCCGGCGTAGGGTGATTTCCTCTGCTTCCCGGGGGACTCATCTTTTCTCCTGCAGAGCAAGGAGGAATCTTAAGGGGCATCTCCCACCCCCCCCAGCCATGGGAGACACCCTTTTGGCCTGACCAGCCTTAAGCCATGTTGACCTAGAATGGCTATAGGGTCTCCCCCTCCTGCATCTCCCCTGCAGGAGGCTGAGGGAATCTGTTCCCTCATCGCAGTGCGAGGTCCCTTCTGGGGGCCTGGTATTCACCCAGCAGTAATGAATGGTGAAGATTGACAAGGGAAGATATGAAAATTACGTACCTACCGTAAATCTGGATCTTCTCTTATATCTTCATTCAGGACTGATTCCTGCCCACCTTCCCCTCTTGGGCCTCAGCTGTTGAGCACCGCCTCCACCCTGCTCACCCTCCCCCTTTTCAAGGCCAGTTGGCAGCAGAGTACCCCTGGTACGTCAGGGCCCTCTTGTTTCCTTTTCTAAAAGTCACAGAGCACCCAGCCTAGGAGGGTGGCGAGTAGGGTCTTCACCCTGGTCTCGAAGGGAACTCCTTGGGATTCTCAGTGGGGTGCACTGCGGTATCCTTCTTAACCTGACACAGATATCCATTTTGTTTTCCTCTTCTTGACTTGGGGACTGCATCAGTGCATCTTGTGGGAGAACCCGTAGGGTTTTTCCTCCCCCTTTTCCCTTTCTCGCTTCTCCGCTACCTTTTTTTCTCTAACTCTTTATCTAAAAGGTTTCTAACTTTTTACGTATGACAGACATTACAAACATACATTGCTATCTACTGACACATAACAAAAAACATTTAATAATCAGGCTTGTTGTTAATACATTCCAGGTAGTGCATACATTACTTTAATGGAATAGAAGGGTCGTACAGGAGAGCATGTAATACGTTGTTAATTCAATAAGAGAAGCTGTTTAGGTAGAGGAGAATAAGCAGATATGCTCCCTGGGTTAGGTCCACCTTGTTTCTTACCGGGCCTTTTTTCTGAGACCACTTTGGAGGTCAGCTGCCCTTGTTTAGACAGATTATGGAACAAAGTCTGGCTTGAGAGGGGTCAGATAAAACATCCATCTCCTCCACAGCATTTCAGACTGATCTTGGGTCTTATTTAATACTGCTGTTAACCTGTCCATTTTATAATAGTCTATTACAATGTCTTGCCATTGGATGATAGAAGGAGGGTCCTTCAAGAGCCACTGCTTGGTAATTGCCTTTTTGACTGCTAATATCAAGATGTTTAATAATTTGGTTGAATCAGAATCTCTGCATCCTAGGGGTCTGTCTGAGACAAAGAAGAGAAGTGGGGAGAAATCCAAATCTGGGGTAAAAATCTGTGATAGGGCCAGGTGTATATCTGCCAAAAAGGGTTGGAGTTTGGGGCAGCCCCAGAAGATGTGGCCATGGGTGGCTGATGAACTACCACATTCCCTCCAGCATTGCCCTGGATTCTTCTTTGCATATTTAGCAGTCACTGCTGGTGTTCTAAAAAAATGTATCATATTTTTCCATGTGAACTCTCTCCAAGAGATAGCTGAAATCCCCTTATATAAACCATTGAGATGTTTTTCCCATAGCTCACTAGATATAGGTAAGCTTAGGTCTGTGGCCCATGTCTTCCTGACATGGTCTATGGATTTCCCTTCCACGGTGTTAATTGCTTCATAAAGGTATGAAATCATATGTTCTGGGGGGGCTCCATACACTTGGGCTTTCTCCATGATTTCTATTAATTGGGGGGGGGGGGAGGATCCTCAGTTCCCATAGTCTTAAACTGGGATTTAATATAATCTCTAGCCTGGAAATATCTAAATCTATCTTTATAGGGTATTCTATACCTTGTTACTAAATCCATGAGACTGAGAACCACCCCCTTCCACAAATTGGAATATCATATGGAGCCCTAGGTGTTCCCAGTATCGGAATCCTGGGTCCATTAATGCTGGTCTGAAATCCTCTAGGTGTGAGAGTGAGTCATGAAGAGGGCTCCATTGGGCTAAATTCCTGGACTGCATTATAGTGTGCCAGGTTTGTAGAGTGGTATCTGTATAGAAGTTTATCCTTTTCTTGTGCTTCTTTCCTGACAGAAGGAGGCAGTGCATCTGTGCTCAGTTTACCGCCCGTATCTCCAACTCCTTCACCTGGCCTGGTGTTCAGGATATAGCCAATACAGTATTGTACGCAGCTGAGCTGCTTGATGGTAGTGCTCAAAGTTTAGGAGGGAGAGTCCCCCCCCTTCCTGCGAGGGAGCTGCAGGGTGGAATGCCTGATCATTGGTCTTTGGTTGTCCCAAATATACCAAGAAATTCTTCTGTTTAGTGCTATGTAATACTCTTTAGGAACTGGGATTGGGATTGTTTGAGCTAAGTACAGAAATCTGGGAAGTAATACCATTCTGACCGAGTCTATTCGTTGTGTGAGAGAGGGGTATCGCCTTCCATCTCTCTATTTCGGCCGTTAGTTTTTTTAATGAGGGGGCATAATTTATACTAAACATGTTGTCAGGTAAGGGGGTGAGATAAACCCATAAGTATTTAATGCTGGAGGATTCCCATTTAAAGGGGAACTGTTGTTTAATAAGGGTCGAGGGGGAGTAATTAATCTGAAGAGTCTCAGTCTTAGCCTGGTTTAGTTTATATCCTGCCACTTCTTGGTATGCTTCTGATTTTTCCCAGAGAGAGGGTAAGTAATGTTCAGGGTCAACTAGGTACACTAACAGGTTATCTGCATATAAGGCCAATTTATGGGGCTGGTCCCCCCGGACCACCAATCCTTTGATGTATTCTTCCTGCCAAAGGGCCCGAGCCAAAGGCTCCAGGTAAAAGGCAAACAGCAGGGGGAACAGGGGGCACCCCTGTCTCGTCCCATGTCCTAGAGGGATGGGAGGGGGGAGACTGCTCCGTTCACTTTTATATAGGCCTGAGGACAGGAGTATATGGACTTGAAAGCGTGTATGAATCCATCTGGGAAACCCAATTTTCCTAAGGCCTGAAACAGGAAGGGCCAGGCCACCCTGCTGAAGGCCTTCTCCACGTCCAAACTGAGGAGCAGCAGAGGGGCCTCCGACAGGGCAGCCAGGTGAAGGGCCTGAAGGGTTCTCTTAATATTATGCTGTGTTTGTCGTCCTGGGACGAACCCGGTCTGGTCCATGTGGATCAGGCCAGGGAGCAGTGTTTCTAACCTACTGGCCTCTACCGATGCAAATAATTTATAGTCGGTGTTGAGTGGTGAAATTGGTCGGTAGGAAGAGCAGTTGGTTTGGTCCTTCTCTGGTTTAAGGATGCTTGTTATGGAAGCATAGTTCCAAGTACTGGGTAGTGCCTCCCGCCCCCGAATCTCCTGGCAGGCTGCCCAAAGGGTGGGTAGAAGTGGTCCCTGGAACGCCTTTAGAAATTCTCCCATATAACTGTCCAGACCTGGACTTTTGTTCGTTTTGATTTTGGATAAATCAATAGTTAATTCCTGGGTTGTTATAGGTGGGACTAATGATTGTTGCTGTGCTAATGTTAGGGAAGGCAGCTTTAATTTACTCAGAAATTATTTTATTTTGTCAGGGGCTTCTGTTGTCTCAGGGGTATATAAATGTTTGTAAAATGCCAAAAAGCTTCTTTTATTTTGGATGGTAAAGTAGTTAGTTTCCCTGTCAGCTGGTCCCTTATTTGGGTGACGGCAGTTTGGATAGTCTGTTGCCGGAGGCGGTGTCCCAGAGTCCTCTCCTGTTTAAGGGGTCCCCCCCCCCCCAACTAAGCCATCAGGTGTGAAACTGTAGAGGGCCATGTTCCAGGACTTTCATCCCAAATGTGAGTTTAGGGGTGAGAAGGGGGGGCTGACTCCGCCATGTTTTATATTCTCCAAGACCATTTCAAATTCTCTTGTTCTGGACCTCTGTCCAGTGGTCCCTGAAGTTGACTGGATCCTTGCACCTGTGCCTTCATACCTTTCAGGTTTCTGAAGCTAAAAGAAGCCAGTGGTCTTCCAACTCAGCATGGCTGAGGGCCCCCTTCTTCCCCTAAGTATGCTATAACTTCCTCTCTTCTCTTCTCTTCTCTTCTCTTCTCTTCTCTTCTCTTCTCTTCTCTTCTCTCCTTCTTTCTCTCCCCTTTCCTGTGCCGCCGTCCAAGGGTTGGGGCTCTATGGCCTCTTAGGTTAAAAAGTCCAATCCCTCTGTCCTCTGGGCGACTTCTTCATTTTATATCCTTTCCTTTTCATAGACCTCGGCTCTCTTGCCTCACCTTGGTTTTCTGTGTTCCCCTTTGTTTCATCCTCTTCTGTGATGCCTAATGGCCAACCCTCATGCGCCACGCAGTGCATCGGCCTCATGGGCGGTGCCGTTGGAGTCAACTCTTCCCCTGAATTAAAAAAGAAAAGCTCCCATACAGGTGCGCGCCTCTGGCTTACACTCAGCAGTAATGAATGGTGAAGATACAAGAGAAGATCAAGAATTATGGTAGGTACGTAATTTTCAATTCTACAAGGACTCCTGTCTTAAGTTTTTGGAGTTCCTTGATTAGTTCAGTTTTCAAGGTCTTCTGTCTTGAGTTTAAGAAGCTCCTTGACTGGGTAGGTTGTTCCACCTCTCCTGTCTTAAGTTTATGGAGATCCAGCCTCCCAGACTGTCCACAGACTCTTGTCACTGCTTGGGACTCATTCCTATGGTGTTACCTGATGACTGAGATACCCCTGAAGAAGACAGAACAGTTACTTAAGCACTTACTGTAACAGTAGATCTTCGAGGGGATCTCAGTGATCCAGTCTATTCCCTCCCACCATTCCCCTTTTCTGGGGGGTTCCTATTCATGGTCTGGCTGTCTGCTGTTTCCATCATTTCTCTGAGAGCTGGGTCCCTTGCTCTCCTCAGGTTCCCAGGGAGTCAGCCTTGCTTCCTTTGTTTCCGGAGGAAAAGAACTGAGGAAGGCGTGGGCCCACCTGCACCTTTATAGGGTTAGTGATGTCCGCTGACGTCGACGGCGTGGGCAGGCCCAGTTATACTGCTGAAAATCTTCCGTGTGGATTTCCCATTTACTGACTGTGAAGTTCCTATGGTATAATCTGATGACTGAGATCCCCTCGAAGATCTGCTGTTACGGTAAGTTCTAACGTAACTGTTCTATCTTGTAGTCCTGGCATAAAATGTGGGATCTTACTTTGAGAGGGTTCCTGCTGTAGGTCATAACATGTAGGACTGCACCCTCTGGTGTCAGGACCACATGGCAAACTTTTCCAGCAATGCCTGGCAGGGGACTGCCCACCTGACGTCACATGATGGACATCAGCGTGACCCTATATAATGGGTGGTCCCCACGCCCGCCTTCCAGTTCTTTCCCGCCGTTGACCTGCACAGAGTTCCTCGCAGTAGACGTTGCTCAGTCGAACACTATCTTCACTTTATTTTCTCACAATTTCTACTCGTATTTCATTTCTTTTATGTCTTCTCCACCTCCGACAATGAAGACAAAGAAGAAGTGAGAGAAGTGTGGCGCATAGATCCCTCACAAGGATGGTCACCATCAATATCTCTTTTGCCTGGGCCTGAACCACGACACTGCGGCCTGTTCTGACTGCCAGCCCTTCAGTCTGGCCACCTGCAAACGGAGACAGCAGGCCCTGGAGGCCCATCTTTTGAAGACCAGAATGGCCTCCCTTGAAAAAGAGATGCAAAAGCTGAGGGACACCACATCTTCCCTGTCTTCCGAGTCAAAGAAGAAAAAGAAAGACAAGGCGAAACATTGAGAGCGGGAGCATCTGGAGGATCGGGATTGAGCGAGTTCAAGTAAACCCTTGACCAGTAAGGTCATTCCCCCGCCGCCTGCCGTTGTGGTACTCCAGGCCATGCCCGGGACCTCTCCAGGCCCTTCTGCTGCCTTTCTCCCGATCTCTACCAGTAAGTTGTCCACCAGCTCCGACGGCAAATGCCCGGTTTCTGCTGATAAGTCGGGCCCCAGCTCCTCTGGGGACCGCCCGGCAGTCAATAAGTCAAGTCCCCAGGATCACTTGGGAACCTGCACGACACTGACCGATAAGCCGGTCGAGGGTCCTTCCCTCCTCTGCCTGGTCCCTCTTTCGTCTGCTAAGCTGTTTGTCTCTGCCTTGGACGATTGCCCGGACATTGCTTGCCCGTTGGGGGCTGACGCCATCTCACCCAGCGTCTGGTCGAGCAGCCATCGGCTGTTGGCCAACCCTCCCCTCAGGCTACTCCTGGGTGGGAGACTTCCTGTCCACTTCCCCTGGTGGAACCTCTGACCCCTGTGGTCACATTGGGTATGGAGGAGGAAGTGGGACTCCTGGAGGTGGTTCTTTCCTCTCCCACACCAGTTACTGTGTTCCAAGTCCCCTTAGGCTCGGGGCTCTGGCACCAAATCTGACCATTCGCGGGGTTCCCGACCCGATCCTTCCTTCATCGGCCCTGTCGACGGTGCCGCCATCAGGGCCTCCTCCAACAGTTTTGCCCTTCCTAACATCGGGGGCACTGACAGGTATTTGGTCAGCTTCCCTTCCGTCAGGGCCCTCACGTCCGATCCATTGCAACTTATAGTAATGCCGGGTCTGACGCCAGCCCCTCTGACATCTGGTATCCTGATGCAGGATTTTATTCCTGGCTCATCTCAGCCACACACTGCCCCAGGATTTCTTCCCCAGGGGCTCATGTCAGCCTATCTTCCATCTGGCCCGATGTTGGATTTTCTACCCCATTCTGTCTTTTCGGGGTACCATCATCCAGGTTATCCCTATTATCAGGGCTACCCTCACCAGCACCATTATCACGGGTCAGGTGTACCCAGCTACCATTACCCACCCACCCACCCACGACTCACCGCCTCCTCCACCTCCACCCCTCCTTCGGCCCTACAACAGGATTTCCAGTCTCTTATCCAATCCTGATGGAAGGAGGCCAGGTCAGAGCTGGTCGCAGATTTGGAGAGGCACCTACCGGCCCCAGTAGTCACTCCTCCCCCACGCTCCTTGTCCCCTGTTAGCTCTGTTCACTCGACAGTGCACATTTCGGGTACCACGCCTCAGGAGGTCACCCTTCCAAACTTCAAACCCCCTAAGGAGCTTGACTCTCAAGACTCCGAGGAGGATACCTCGGAGGACTCTTCTGACGCGCATTCCTCTGTGGCTATGGGCAAGGAATCCCCCAAATCTCCCGCAGAAGAGCCCTCTTTTATGGAGTTGTTACATATTATCCAGCAAGCTAATGGCTGGACTACAGAAGAGCAAGACCCTAAGAGAAAATGTTTTGCGAAACATTTAGACCTAGAGACGGTATCTCCTATCTCTGTTCCCCCCCCGGACAGCCCCTCATGAAGACCTCACCAGTACCATCTGGCAGCTGCCCCACACTATACCGGCTGTCCCTAAGAAGGCAGACCAGATTTATCACGGTCTGGAGGGTGTTTCGTGTTTGGATACTCGACCCAAAGCTGATTCCATTGTCATAGCAGCTGCTCATGATCCCTCAGCTACCACGAAGCACATGAGCACTTTCCCCAGACAAGGAATCTCGGCAGCTCGACCAGTTTAGTAAAAAGGTTTATTCCTCTGCTATGTGTGCCCTCCACTCCCTCAACTACATAGCGCATATGGTCTCTTTCCAAAAAAGCGACCATGGCCAAGCTTGAGGCCCATATCCAGGCTATGGAATCCTCGGATCTCAAGGAGGAGCTTGTTAAGGATTTGCGTCTGTCTAAAATTTCCCGTAGACACATGCTTAGGGCTACTTATGATTCAGTTGACGCGGTAGCCCACTCCTCCGCCACGGCCGTGTCTATTAGACGGCATGCCTGGCCTTTGTGTGAAGCAAATAAACAAATCAAAATTAAAGAAAAAACCACTATGGTTCTCAAAAGATGTGACGGGGAAGGTTAGGGAGAAAAAGATAGCATTCAGTAAGTATAAGGAAACACAGAAGGAACAGGACAGAGAAGCTGTACCAGTTAAAGCAGAAGGAAGCAGGGAGGACAGTCAGAATAGCAAAGGCCCAAACCAAGGAAAAGGTAGCCAACTCAGTTAAGAAGGGGGATAAAACCTTTTATAGGTACATTAGGGAGCAAAGAAAGACTAAGGCAGGGATACTGAGGCTGAATAAAGAGGAAGGTGGTTGGGCAGAGAGCGACAGTGAAAAAGCAGGGATACTGAACGAATACTTCTGCTCAGTATTCACAATGGAAGAGCAGGGGGAGATACCTAATCCAGTCAATAGAAGCACTCTGGATAGGGGGGTTGATATTAGCCCTTTAACTGAAGAAAGGGTTCTGAAAGAACTCCTAAAACTGAAGGTTGATAAAGCAATGGGGCCTGATGGGATTCACCCAAGAATTCGAAAAGAACTAAGGGAAGAACTAGTAACACCACTTACTACCCATTTTAATAAATCATGGGAGGATGGTGTGGTACCTGAGGACTGGAGGAGGGCAGATGTGATTCCCCTTCACAAAAGTGGGAGCAAGACAGAGGCAGGAAACTACAGATCTGCCAGTTTGACTTCAGTGGTAGGGAAAATTATAGAATCACTTCTGAAGGAAATAATTGAAACTACCTAGAGGCCAGTGGGGCACATGACCCAAGGCAGCATGGATTCACAGCAGGAAGGTCATGTCAGACAAAACTAATTGATTTCTTTGACTGGACGACCAAAGTAGTAGACCAGGGAGGGGTTGTGGACATGGCCTACCTAGACTTTAGCAAGGCATTTGACACAGTCCTGCACAAAAGATTAATAAACAAATTTGCCAGCCTGGGAGTGGGTCCCAGAGTGGTAGCCCGGGTAAAACACTGGCTAGACAACAGGACACAGAGGGTAATAGTAAGTGGAGTCCACTGTGAAGAAAGGGGGGTTACTAGTAGGGTACCGCAGGGTTCAGTACTGAGGCCGGTCCTTTTTAATGTCTTTATAAGTGACATTGCAGAGGGACTGGAAGGAAAGGTATGTCTCTTTGCAGATGACACAAAGATCTGCAACAGGGTTGATATGCAAGGTGGGGTGGAAAGGATGAAAAGGGACTTGGCAGGGTTGGAGGAATGGTCAAATGTATGGTAGCTTAGATTCAATGCAAAGAAGTGCAAAGTAATGCACTTGGGAAACAAAAACCCAGGGGAAGAGTATACAATGGGGGGTGAGATGCAGAACAACAACAGAAATCGAAAGGGATCTGGGAGTAGTCATATCAGATGACCTAAAGGTGGGCCAGCAATGTGAGAAGGCAGTAAGGAGGGCTGGGGGGATACTGCAGGGTTTTATTTAACTCTAAAAATTGATTAGCGTTTTGCTCATAAAAGTTCTAAAACATTGTGAAAATGCATTGCACTTGCCTCACTGTGTTTAACAAACATAACACTTCTAGAAAACCTATATAAATGCTTTCTGTACAGTTAGAATTGTCACAAGAAAAAAACTGCTAATCAATTATTTAAAACCCTGTACTGGGATGCATAGGGAGAGGCATCACCAGTAGAAGACAGTAAGTTGTTGGCCCTCTGTACAGGCAGTTGGTAAGACCACATCTGGAGTACTGCATACAGTTTTGGAGACCCCATCTCTGCAAAGACATAGACAGTGTGGAGGCTGTCCAGAGGAGGGCAACCAAAATGGTGCAGGGTCTGCACCAGAAGACATATGAAGAAAGACTAAAGGAGCTTAAGAGGTATAACCTCGAGGAAAGGAGGGAGAGGGGGGACATGATAGAAACTTTCAAATACCTTAAGGGAATCAACAAAGTCCAAGAGGGTAGCATCTTTCAGAAAAAGAGATGTGCAAGAACAAGGGGGCAGAATTTGAAGATAGAGGGGGACAGCTCAGAAGTAATGTGAGGAAGTATTTCTTCACAGAGAGGGTTGTAGATGCATGGAACAGCCTTCCTGAGGAGGTCGTAGAGTCAAAAACAGTGGGGGAATTCAAGAATGCATGAGACAGACATAAGGCAATTCTAGTGGGGGGTAGGAGGAAGTAGGCTGTTGGTTAACTAGGATCTGAAGCTTATCTGTTAGGTGGGGAAATGGGCAGACTAGGTGGGCCAAGCGGTTCTTATCTGCCATCAGATTCTATGTTTCTGGCCTCTCTAATGATGTCCAGGCTGCAATTCAGGATACCTTCTTTAGGGGTTCGATCCTTTTTGGAGGGGACACTAAAGATATCGTCACTGGCCTCCAGGACAGCGGCCAGGCCCTGAGGTCCATGAGGTCTATGTACCGATCGGGCTTTCAAAAGGAGCAGCCCTTTCAGAGGCAGAATAAAAGGCAGGGTAAACAGCACCTTCTGCTCCCCACCTGCCTCAAAGTCTCAGGGTCGGGGGGGGCCTCCTCCCCCTTAACCCTCCGCTTCCTGACTGGCAACTCCTCCCTTCGCTACTGTGAGTAGCCAGTGGTGGAAGGCTCGCCTCCACGTGCAGGAGCAGGACATAACCTCAGATGCATGGGTCCTACAGCTCATTTTAAAAAGGTGCACCCTGGAGTTTCTGGAGTTCCCTCCAGAATCCCCTCCAAGTCGCTCGTCCTATTCCCTGCACCAAGTTCCTCTTGTAGAGGAGGAAATTCAGGCCCTAAGACAGAAGGCAGCCATAGAGCCAGTTCCTCTGTACCAATGGGGGAAAGGATATTACTCCCATTTTTTCCTGGTTCCGAAAAAGACAGGCGACCTCAGACCCATCTCAGATCTCAGCAGACTGATCCTATTTGTCGAGTATAAAAGGTTCTGCCTGCTGACACTACAGGGCCTCCTGGCGCACTGGATATGCAGGATGCTTACCTGCATATTCCGGTGTTCCCAGGCCACCGCCGCTTCCTGCGTTTTTGCTTCCAGGGGGAGCACTTCCAGTTTACAGCCCTTCCCTTTGGTCTTTCTTCGGCACCTTGAGATTTTACCAAGTGCCTTGCGGTGGTGGCAGCGGCCTTGTGCTGGTGGGGCATAGCAGTATTCCCCTAACTGGATGATTGGCTCTTGACAGCACCATTCAGGGACAGTCTCTTGGATGCCCTCTCGTGCACGTTGGACCTCTTCTCACGACTGAGTATCACAGTCAGCATTACCAAGTTAACTCTTACCCCCTCTCTGAACCTACTGTTTATTGGGGCGATCCTAGACATGGTCCAGTGCAAAGCCTTCTTCCTCTGGACAGGGCGGAGGCTATTCGAGAGCAGGTCAACCTAGTGACCTCTTCCAGATTTCTTCTGGACAGAGCGTTGTTATGCCTCTTAGGCCTGATGGTGTCCTCCATTTACACAGTCCCATTTGCCAGGTTACATATGAGAATCACCCAGTGGACCTTGCTTGTCCAGTGGGATCAGTGCTTGGATGACCTGGACCATCCAGTTCTACTCTTCGTGCGATCAAGCATTATCGCCTTTGGTGGTTAGATCCTTTGAATCTGTCTCGGGGTCTTCAATTTAGAGGTTCCCTGCTTCTTTGGATCTTCACCACGGATGCCTCCTGTCTGGGCTGGTGGGTTCACCTGGGGCACCACCGGACTCAGGGTTCATGGTCCCAGTTGGAGATGTCTCTCCACATCAGTATTTTGGAGATGAGGGCAGTTCTTTATGCCCTTCATGCTTTTCAGTCCATCCTGTCAAGGGGAACGCTGCTGGTACAGACAGTATGTCAGTAGTCTGGTACATCAACAAACAGGGAGGCACCTGATCGTACACCCTGTGCAGGGAGGCAATGCGGGTATGGAATTGGGCAGTTCAGCATGACCTGTTTCTCACAGCGGTGCACGTTACAGGCGTTTGCAACGTCCTGGCAGACAGACTCAGTCAGATGTCATCCCTTGCTCATGAATGGGAATTAAGTCAGGAAGTAGCAGTTTCTTTCTTTCTGAGGTGGGGTCACCCAAACATAGATCTATTCATCTCCCCATTGAACACAAAGCTTCCCAGCTTCTGCTCACTTGTGCCAGAGCCTGGTGCTTTCTGACACGACGCGTTGTCACTATGTTGGACAGGGAGGTTTTTGTATGCCTTCCCTCCCTTTCCCATTCTGCAGAGAGTGCTTCTAAAACTCCAGGCAGAGGGAGCCAGGATGATCTTGATAGCTCCCCTCTGGCTGAGGCAAATTTGGTTTCCGCTCATGCAGCAGCTGTCAGCGGAACCCCCTGTTCTTCTTCCTCTCGGACACAATCTGTTGACCCAGGATCAAGGCAGGCTGGTGCATCCGGGACTCAGGACTCTGCATCTTCATGCGTGGCTCCTTGAGACATAATCAGGTCTCATTTCGGGGTCTCCCACAAGGTCGCTCAGGTCCTGGTGGAGGCAAGGGAACCCACCACCAGATATACCTATGCCATGAAATGGAAGTGCTTTTCCATTTTGGGTAGCATCAAAGGATGGGCCCCCTTTACATGCTCAGCTCCTCAGCTTATGGAGTACCTGTTGCACCTGTCTGACTCAGGTCTGTCTTATTCATCCTTTAAGGTCCACCTGTCGGCCATTTCAGCCTATCGTGTTCGTGGAGGGGAAACCCGTGGCACAGTTGGAGATCTCTGAAACCTTTTTGAAAGGGATTCTCCATCTTAAACCCCCCATCCGTAACCCCACTTCACCTTGGGATTTGAATTATGTGTTAGAGAAGCTTATGCTTCTTCCTTTTGAACCAGCAATGAGTTGTGATATGGGCTACATCTCTTGGAAGGCGCTATTTTTGGTTACCATTACTTCTGCTTATAGAATTTCTGAGCTTCAGGCCCTGATGCATAAGGAGCCCCATTTCATTTTTCACAAGGACCAGGTGGTCTTGCGGACAAATCCTAAGTTTCTTCCTAAGGTGGTTTCGGAATTCACCCTAAATCATTCAGTTGAGCTTCCAGTTTACTACCCTGTTCACTCGAACAAAGGTGAGGCTCTTCTTCATACACTGGATGTACATAACGGTTCTCAGGTGTTACGTCCACCAAACCAAGAATTCCAGAAAGTCTGATCAGCTTTTCGTCTCCTTTGTCCCTAAGTTCTTGGGATCAGCTGCGTCTAAGCAGTGCCTATCCAAATGGCGTGCTAATTGTATTCGCTTCTGTTATCAGAAGTGTAACAAACCTCTGCTGGGGGAGATCAGAGGTCACTCTACTAGAGGCATGGCTGCTTCTACAGCCTTCTTGAGAAATGTTTCTGCAGCGGAGATTTGTGCGGCAGCAACCTGGAGTTCAGTCCATACCTTCACCAAGCATTACAGTCTGGACATTGCTTCTAGGCATAGGGCTGGGTTTGGCCTGGCCGTTCTGCAGGGCGATCTGTCTTAGGCCGGTCCTGATCTGTTTTTCAGTTGCTCCTCCTCCCGTGATTCTCTCGGTCTCTCTCTAAGTGACTGCTTGGGATTCAGTCCTACATGTTATGACCTACTGCAGGAATCCTTTCGAAGTAAGATAGTACAGTTACGTAAGAACTTACCGTAACAGTAGATCTTCGAGAGAGGTTCCTGCAGTAGGTCATCTTTTCCCTCCCTCCTTCCCCCAGTTTTTGCATTTCTTTCAGCCTATTGTGAACTGGGCTCCAGGATTTCATCCTTTCTCCTGTCTCATCCTACTTGGATCTCCGGCAGGAGAACTGGAAGGCGGGCGTGGGGACCGCCCACTATATAGGGTCATGGTGATGTCTGTCACGTGACGTCGGGTTGGCAGTCCCCCACCAGGCATTGCTGGAAAAGTTTGCTGTGCAGTCCTGACACCAGAGGGTGCAGCCCTACATGTTATGACCTACTGCAGGAACCTCTCTTGAAGATATACTTTTATGGTAAGTTCTTACGTAACTGTACTTTCCAGGGGCAATTCACTGTCCACACTCTAGCAGTTCCACTGGAACTGGCTGTCGATTGGACATCTTTAAGTTAAGCTCTTCCTACCACCTGAGCAGTACAGCCCCCAACTCTGCTCCATAATGTCAGATCTTTCTTTACGCTGGAAGAACAGGTCACCGCCTTAGCAGCTTCTGCTTTGGGTATTGCACCACTGAAGAACCTCATGTTTTGAAGCATGCAAAGTAGTCAACTTATTTCTCTGCCCTTAGACTCCCCTTTGTGATTGACAATGGAGCCACAGAAGTATGACTTCAAGTTTTGTGTGGTGCCGGCAGAAGATGACAGTCACCAGCTTGCATGACACATGCCTGTACAGCTGGGTGGACAGCATGACATTCAAACAACATGAAGTCTTGCTGTATTCTGACTATATGCAGTTAGCCCCAGCACTTGAACTGCTCCGGAGAGTAATGAGTAAACTCTACGCCAAGGCATAGAACATTGAGCTTGAGCTCGGTTTTCAAACCTGTGTTCCTGGTACTCCTCAGTGTAACTGTCAGATTCTTTACTCCACCTAACTGTGAAGTCGCTCCGGAGATTCTCTCCTTCACTTTGGTTCGGTTTAAGTAAAAATCGGTAGGTTTTCAACCGCTTTTCTTATTTTATTCGGTATTCAGATCTCTGTCTAGGGTACAGTAAGTGTAGCTAGTAGGTAGTTAAGAGTTTTGTCAGTAGAAATTGTTTTTTGTTCGGTTTTCTCCCGGTTGGGAACCGAAACAAATTCTGTGTTGATTTTTTCTTGTGTTTTGTTCTATAGTTTGTGGTTTCTGGTAACTATCGGATCCTAAAAAAAACAACAGTTTTCTTTGTTTTTTAACTGACCGTGACACGGTTGGAACCGTAAGTCTTGTAGTTGCTGGCTAAACGCTGTTAAGGGCCGGCCCAGTGGCGCTGAGGGCTGAGCGCTGGTGCATTTACCTCCACTTAGCCGCACCCATGTTGGAACGAGCATGGACTGCCGAAGTGGCAGGGGTGGGGAAGGATAGAGCGTCCAATGGACTGCTCTCCTCCGGGGAGGGAGGTTTCAGCTGCCAGCACCTGGTTGCCCCCAGTGGAGACTGGGGGACACAGCTGCCGCGCTGCAGACAAGGGAGGAGTCAGGGCCGATGCTTGGAGGGGAGTGCGTGCCAACACATGTGCTACACTCCGCAGGCATCATTGCACGCCCCAAGAGTGGTGGATACATGTAACAGCCTTCCTGAGGAGGTCGTTGGGTTTAAAACAGTGGGGGAATTCAAACATGCATGAGACAGACACAAGGCAATTATAGTTGGGGGTTGCAAAAAGTAGGCTGTTGGTTAACTAGAATCTGCAGCTTATCCAGTAGGTAAGGAAATGGGCAGACTGGGTGGGCCAAGTGGTCCTTATCTGCCGTCAAAGTCTATGTTTCTAACCCCTAGGGGAAGGAAACAGAAAATCGCTTGCCGCAGCAGTGTGATGGAGGGCACCTCACTGGCTCCGCTCCTGGTCAGCCATGGCACTGGCCCCTTTAATCCGGTCTCCAGTGGGGGTTGGTGATCCCTGCTGGCCCCGCCAGGGGGCAATCCCTGGGACTGGGTCAGTGCCAGATGGTGGACATCGGGGGGAGGTGCTGGGAGCACCTCTGGATGTATGCCGGCAGATATAAAGTAATAGCTGTAAAAAAAAAAAAAACACGCTGTTAAGGGTAACTTTTACTATTTCGGCATGTCTGAGAAACCCAAAAAGAAAACTGGTCCCACTGGGTTTCAGCACTGCACTGAGTGTGGGGAGGCCTTTGCTAAGGCTGATCCCCACCTCGTCTGTGTTTATTATCTGGGGGTTGACCACCTCAAAGAAGACTGCCAAATATGCAAAAACTTTCCCAAAGCCACTTTGGATAAACGTTTAAGTAGGCTGAAGGAAAGGGAGGCTGAGAAGTCTGCTGATGCGGATGGTCAGCCTGGTTTGGTTCCGACTGAACCTGAGGGGGTGCCCACTGACCTGGGCGATTACCTCCTCATACAAAATGAGAGCTGACTCTACGGAGTTGGTTATGTCTAAGAGAAAGCGCAAGTCAGCTGGTTCGGATCCCGGTTCCCATGTTCCAACCGCTGAAGAAATTGCTAAAGCGATTACTGTTGTTCAGTCGCTTTGCCTGGTTCCGACCGAACTGACACCAATGCAAAGATGATCGGTTCAGTCGGAAACTGTTGCTTCTGAAATTGATCCTGAAGCATTTTATGAGGGTGATTGGGAAGGAGAAGAAGACTATGAAGAAGAGGAATATAAAGGTCTAGATGAGCCAGTAGAGCCTGACATCTCCCCATACAGGCCTTCTAATGTGTCTCCTCCCAGACTTTCTGAGTCCCCCTTCCATTTCTTGTTCTACAAGAAAGTGGCTGATACTCTTCAGCTTCCAGTGGAAGAGGCTGAACAGGATCAGGAGGAACCTGACTATGTTAAAATGATGGATGTCCCAGAGTCAAAAAGAGTGTCTAACCCTTTACATAAATTCCTGGGGAAACAGACACAAAAAATGCTGCCGCTTCCAACATCTGTACCTCCCTTGGATAAAATGATGGACAGGAGGTATACCTTGTCAGGTCCTGGGACAGAATTCCTCATAAATCATTGCAGCCATGTTTGGGTAGTGCAAGGTGCAGCCTGTGGGAAGCTAGCATTCCCTGGCATCTCACCCCCATAAGGATTTCAGGAAAGTGGATGCCATGGCCAAGAAACAGTACTTGGCATCCTTTTGGGACTCAGGCAAGCTAATTACATGGCATATACAGTCAGATACCAAACATCTATGTGGGATATGGTTCTGGAGCTTGCTAAGAATGCCCCATCCCAGCTGGCCAAGGAGCTGGAGCAGGTGGCTGTGGATGGTATTGAGGCATCCAAAGTCCAGTTCCATGCTGCTGTGGACTCAAATGATGTGGATTCCAGGGTCATGGCTACATCTGTCTCCATGAGGAGATTTGCTTGGCTCAGGTGTACCAGTCTGTCGCAAGATACCCAGACTAAGGCCATGGATTTTCCTGTTATTGGTAACTCTCTATTTGGAGAGCAAATAGATACTTACATGAAAAAGATGGATGAGTATAGGACCACCTACAGGAGTGCTGCAGCCAAAGAGAAGCAGGCCACGCCTCAGAAGCAGCAGTCTAGGGCTGGCAGGGGCAGGCCTTTTCACAGGCCTTTTTACCAAGCCCAGGCCTCCTCTTCTTTCCAGCAGAGGGGGTTCTTTAGGAGAAGATGCAGAAGGGGGATTACCAGGACTCCATCCTCCACTCAGTCCAAGCCCCCTGCCAAACAGACACCCTGAGGTGTCAGTCAGGGTCGCCTCCTCAGTTCCAGTAGGGGGCAGGCTGGCTCACTATTTTCAGGCTTGGAAGTCTATCACTTCAGACAAATGGGTCCTCGAAGTAGTGAGCCAGGGACTTGCTCTCAGTTTCAAAAAGTTCCCATTAATGAGAGCAAAGTCCTTCAGTCCTCCCTCTCCCTCTCCTTTGGAGACAAAGGCCTTAGAGGCAAAAGTCTCCTCTCTACTACTTCTGCAAGCAGTAGAGAAGGTACCTCATTGTCACAGGGGAAAAGGACTATATTCCAGATACTTCCTTACCCCAAAAAAGACAGGGGAGTGGTGACCCATCCTAGATCTAAGATACCTAAACAAACATATACTAAAGCCAAAGTTCAGAATTGTAACTCTGGGAATAATTCTTCCTCTCTGAGACCAGGAGACTGGCTAGCCTCCCTGGATCTCCAGGATGCCTATTTCCACATACCTATCAGACATTCCCACAGAAAGTACCTCAGGTTTGAGTTGCCCTCAGGTCATTATCAGTTCAGAGCAATGCCTTTCAGCCTAACAAGTGCTCCAGAGGTGTTCACCAAGTGCCTGGCAGTAGCGGTGGCCTTTCTCAGGAGACAAGGCATCTTGCTGTTCCCCTATCTAGACAACTGTCTCATAGTGGATCAGTCTTCAGACCAAGTCAAGTCAGCTCTAGAGGTCACTCGAAAGCTTCTGGACTCCTTAGGATTCAATGTGAACCTAGAAAAGTCTGTTCTGGAACCAGCCCAGCTTCTCACATTTATAGGGGTGGAACTGGACACGGTCCTGGCAAAGGCATTTCTTCCTCTTTTAAGGGTACAATCCCTCATCACCCTGGCTTCCTCTTTTCGTTCACTAGTGTCTTGACCAGCCAGGCACTTCTTACAGTTGCTAGGCCACATGGCAGCTTCCACTGTAGTAGTGCAAGGAGCAAGATTTCAAATGAGAAATATTCAGTTTTGTCTAAGATCTTTCTGGTCTCCGAAAAAACACTCTCTCTTCAAGTTAGTTCCAGTGTCTCAAACTTTGGTTCAGACTCTCCAGTGGTGGCTGGAGGAGGACAATCTATGGCAAGGTGTCCCTTTCCTCAGTCAGGCTTCTACAGTGATTCTCACCACGGATGCCTCCCTACTGGGATGGGGAGCCCATCTGGACCAGCTCACTTCTCAGGGAACATGGTCTCATCAAGAGTCTCTTCAGCACATAAATCTTCTTGGACTCAGGGCTGTCTTTTTAGCACTTCAGACATTCTCGAACTCAATTCAGGGGAAAGTGGTGCAGATCAGGACAGACAACACCACAACCATGTGGTACATCAAGAAGCAGGGGGCACTCTGTCCTCGGCCTTGTGCACAGAAGCCATGAAAATATGGTCACTAGCTTATTCCCTTCAGGCTTCCCTGATAGCCGTGCATCTCCCAGGGAAGAACAATGTACTGGCAGATGCTCTCAGCAGGATTTCTCAAGGTCACCACGAATGGGCCCTGAATCCTCTGGTTCTTCAGGTCATTTTCAAAAGGTGAGGCACTCCAGAGATAGACCTCTTTGCAACCCCAGACAATAACCAACTTCCTCTATTCTGCTGCAGACCCCCTTCTGGGGTCTGTTCCTCAAGATGATCTCCTATTGAATTAGACAAGCAAGTTTCTGTATGCTTTTCCTCTGATATTCAGAGTTCTGGTCAAGATCAGATCTCAGCCTTGCACAGTGATTCTAGTGGCTTCAGACTGGCCAGACAGCCATGGTACCCTCTACTATTGTCATTGTCACTGACAATACCTGTGACGCTTGGCCAGCTGGTTATGATTGTTCTATGATATTTGTCATATAGAAATGTAGTGTGTGATTGTCTCACATAAGGCAGCTGTGCAATTGGTGTCCCCCCCAGGTTTCAGTTACAGTCAAGTGACCTGAAACCAGGAGGTAAGTAAAAGACTAGAGAGACGTAATTAAAGGTCCCCTGTTTTCCTGTCTTAATTAGACCTGACCCAGCTGCCAGGATATAGGGCTCATAAACTTGTATGATGTCTTAGAGGATAAACACATATTATACCACCATGGTGCTAAAGTTGTAAAAAAAAACCTTTGATGCCTTGGGAACAGGAACTGCTCAAGATCAGATAAATTGTTAATTAAGGAGTCATATTTGGGGAATGAGTTTTTGCTGATGTCACCTTATTTAATATACCTCCTGATGGGACACCTTGTTTGTATATTTTTTATATTCTAAAAGAAAGAGCTAGATGACATCATAGAAGGGGTGTGGAAACACAGAGTTTTAAACTATAATGTGTCTGAACTGTTTGTGACATTTCTTTTTGGGCTGTTAAGAAACTAGATCTACCTAAAGCACTATAGAGGTAATACGTTGGATAGGAAAAGTTTAACAGTATGTTGGTAGGAGTTTGTAGTTTTCTTTGCTTTTCTTTTAAGTGATTGTATGCTCTTTGATATATTGTTCTGTGTTTATATTTTTCACGTTTTTATCATCTTTACGTAATGTACTCTCGATTTTGAAAGACTGCCTGGGTCTGACAGTTCTCTTTTTGCATGTGACGTATAGAGGGTTAAGACTGACAAAAACTGTTCAGAGCTTGATGGTGTTACTAAACTGGGAGTAAGAATGTACCTAAGGTCTTTTATAGAGTTTTAAGGATTCATTTTGGATACCTGGTTAGGTGCCCTTAGGTGAAAGATATCTTGTGTCCCCCCGAAGAGAAGATTATCTGAGCCTGTACATTTGGGTAGGCTAACATAAGGTTCACAGTTTGAATCCCCCCCCCAGAACTTGAGACTAAAGGTGATTCGGACCCACAAGCAGACAGGAGGGTTACCCTATCCGTTACCTGTTCACAATACTGTGCTCAGAGGTTGGCACTGTGGGAGCAGAGGACCTGACCTGTTGAGTGCGTTTGTGCAGATTGGTTGGCAGCGGTGTAGATAAAAAAATTGGTAACACAAGCTTTAACTGTTCAGTGTGTCAGCTTAATACTGTATAGCTCACTTGCAAAATAAGGCAGTGATTTATTTTTTAAAAAGGAAACAGAACTATGTCATTTTGCTTACAAGTTCCTACCTGTTTTATTTTTTTTCTAAAGTGCAAGTTAGAGTAGCCATAGTTAGGGAAGAAGATGGCTTCCAACTACAGTGGGCACACTGCAGACCACTTGAAGCAGTTGTGCAAGGACAGAGGAGTCCTGTACGAGGTTAGAGCAACCAGGCAGAGCCTTGTGGATGCCCAGATGGCAGAAGATGCTCAGAGCATCGAGTCACAGACTGTGACTGTAAGGAACCAAACCTTGAGTACGGAGGAGGCAGTGGCTAGTGCAGTGTCCAGATCCAGTGAGGATGACAGCAGGGCCAGTGCCAGAGAAGGTCCACAGCAGCAGGGGAAGGTCACCAGCATTCTGGAGCCAGAAGCACTCAGGCTGCAGATTGAGTTTTGCGCAGAATGGAGCTGGAGTTCCAGAGGGAGGCTGAACGAGAAAGTCGAGAGGCGGAGCGAGAATGGTGAGAAGAGGAGTGAGAGAAATGAGCTGCAGAGGAGAAGAGGGAGCGTGAACAGCGAGAGGTGGACCATGAGGAGCGTTAGCGCCAGAGGCTACATGAACTGGAGAAGTTACAACTCCAGCACCAGAGCAGGTAAGTGGCTTGGGTTTAACTGGAACTACAGGACTGGGTTACAAATTAAATTCCAAATTGATAGCCGAATTTAAAGAGGGGGAGGATATGGATACCTTTTTAAATTCCTTTGAAAAAAATTTGTATTCAGACTAAAATTCCTAGCGGGTCCTGGAGCTTCCAGCTATCCCTGCTACTTACCGGGAAAGCTCAGGATGCATTGGGTCAGAGGGACAATGAGGACAGTAATAATTACAGCAAACTTAAAGCTGCACTTTTAAAAAAGTTTGATTTAACTGCAGAAGCATACAGAGCTAAATTACGTAAGATCAGGAGAAGCCCTAATATGAGCTAGCCATGAAACAACGTCAGTTTTTAAAACATTGGTGGGAAGGAATTGAAGCAAACTCTGTAGATAAGATTGAAAATGCTATTTTGTTAGAATACTTTTTGGGGCATGCCCAGCAGAGCTGAAAACCTGGCTGGAGGACCGAGACCTCAAAACAGTGCAAGAGGCTGCTGAACTCTCGGACCGCTATGCCAAGAGCAGACCTGCTCTGGGAGCAAATGGGGGTTGGCATGGCAGTGCAGAAAGGGAAAAGTGTGCCTTCAGGGTAGCTAAAACCCTCACTGCCTCCACTGAAACCAGTTAGCCCCAGGTTTCAAAGAAAAGATTCTTCTGAGAAAATAAATGAATGTTGGGTTGTAAAGAAACTGGGCATATTGCCAGACAGTGTCCCAAAAGGGCGAGCAATACGCAGAATGGGGTAAGGAAAGAAGTGGGTTGTTTGTGTGTCTCTGTAAGCATGCCTCTGAACATGAGGGAACACATGTACCCAGTCACAGTGAATGGTGTACAGACACAAGGGTATCCCTGATATTGGTAAAAGGGGATCTAGTAGAGCCTGGTCAGCTTATTCCCAATGGATTTGTAACTGTACAAGACTTTTCTGGTGAGGAGAAAACATTGCCCCTTGCTAGTGTTCTCCTAGACTTTGGTGAAACGGGGGGAACTGTGCAACAGGTGGCTGTAGTCAAAACTCTAGCGGTTGACGTCATCTTTGGCAACAATCTCAAACAGGGATGGTGTGTGCAGTTACCTGTAGCCAAGCGGGATGGGGAAATCGTAGTTCCCTGGACTCCACAGAAGCCATTGTGGAAATCACTGGGAGGCTGATTCCCCAGCCTGTCTCTCCTAATACGGAGACTAATGAAAAGGGAGTAGAAATTTCCCCAGTAGCAGTTAACCACACAGCTACGGAGGGTTACTCCGAAGAGGTAGGGGTGACCCATTGTCACAGGGTTAGGGAGGAGAGTGATCCCGAGTGCCCTGACGTTTGTGCTAGGGACCCTAGTTTAGAGACTGAAGGGGACCTGTCCCATGCCTTAGGAATGTGTAAGGAGTTTGCAGCTGCTCAGAAAAGTGACCCTAGTCTGGAGAAGCTGAGTGCTTAGACTCTGACAGAGCACAGGGAGGTGACGGTAAACATAAGGTTTATTGGGAAAATGGACTGGTGCATACTCAGGCTGTAAAGACAGAGGGAGGGGTGATAGGCTGGAGCTTGTTGTTCCCCAGGAGTATCGTGAGCAGTTACTGAAGACTGCACACGATATTCCCTTGTCTGGTCATCTGGGAATCGCACGCACTACACAGCGATTGGCCCAGAATTTCAATTGGCCCAACTTCACCCAGCAGTTGAAGGAGTATTGCAGGTCTTGTCACCGGTGCCAAGAAATAACGAAGGCAGGTAAGAAAACCCAAGCTGCCCTAATTCCATTGCCCATAGTGGAGGAGCCATTCCAGAGGGTGGGAATGGATATTGTGGGGCCTTTAAATACCCCCAGCTCCTCCGGGAAGAGGTTCATCCTGACTGTGGTGGATTATGCCACCCGGTATCCAGAGGCAGTCACCCTATCCTCACTGAAGACAGACTAAGTGGCAGATGCCTTACTTGGGATTTTCTCCCGTGTTGGGTTTCTGTAGGAGGTAATCACCGATCGAGGGGGTTCCTTCATGTTGGACCTGATGAGATGTTTGTGGGAGAAGTGTGGGGTGGTGCAGAGGCGCATGACACCTTGTCAGCCGCAAGCCAATGGGCTTGTGGAAAGATTTAATGGCAGCCTGAAGTCAATGCTCCAAGTGTTTGCTGAACAGCATGGGAGGGACTAGGAGAAGTACTTTCCCCACCTGTTGTTTGCACACAGGGAGGTGCCCCAAGAGTTGACAGGATTTTCCCCCTTCGAGCTCTTAAATGGACGCCGGTTACATGGGCCCTTAGACTTGATCCGGGAGATCTGGGAAGGCAAGCACACCACCCAGGAAACTCCCATAGTGGATTATGTCCTTAGGTTTAGGGAAAAGCTGAAGGAGCTTATGAGGAAAGCCCAGAGCAACCTGGCAGCTTCCCCAACAGAAACAAAAAGTGTGGAATGACCGCAGAGCCAGAGCTCGCTTGTACACGGTGAGTCAGGAAGTCATGGTCCTCATTCTGGTCCGGAAAGACAAGCTGCAGGCTTGAGTGGGCAGGACCGTACAAAGTAATTAGGAAGGAAAATGACATGAACTATATCATAGAGTTACCTGACAGAAGACAGACAGAAAGAAGGTACCATGCCCACATGATGAAGCCATATGCTAATAGGGCTGACATGGTGTTTGCAGTATGTAGTCCTGGGGAGGGGATGGATGAAGGAGACCCCCTTCTGGACTTGCTGGAAGAAAGCAACCAGGAGTCCTCTGTGGAGACAGTTAAATTGTCACCCCAGCTGGCCCCGGACAAGATCGAGGAAGTAATGGAGGTTTTAGCAGACTTTGCCCCATTGTTTAGCACCAAGCCTGGACTAACCCCCTTAGTGACACACAATGTGGAGACAGAGACACATAGACGTCCGTATGGTGGACAGCATATCGGGTGTCAGAGGCTGTCCAAAAGGACATTAGGAGGGAGGTGGAGGAAATGCTGGATTTAGGGGTAATCCAGAGATCCCACAGCCCCTGGGCCTCACCCATAGTCCTTGTGCCCAAGCCAGATGGCTCTGCTCGTTTCTGTGTGGACTATCGTGGACTGAATTCAGTCACAAAATCAGACGGCCACCCAATGCCCTGGACGGACAAACTCCTAGACAAGTTGGGAGGGGCGACCTACCTTGCGACTATTGACCTGACAAAGGGGTATTGGCAGGTAGAGTTAACGGACAGAGCTAGGGAGAGGTCAGCCCTCATCACTTCAATAGTCTCATTTGAATTTAAAGTAATGCCTTTCGGAATGAAAAATGCCCCGGTCAGTTTCCAAAGGTTGGTGAACCAGGTGTTAAATGGTGCTGAGGAGTACGCCGTGGTGTACCTGGATGACACTGCCATCTTTAGTCCCAGTTGGGAGGAACACCTGTCCCACCTTATGGAAGTGATGGGCAGGATACAGAGGGCCAGGCTCACTGTCAAAGCAGAGAAGTGCCAGGTGGCCATGACTGAAGTGGCATACCTCGGGCATGTTGTAGGCCGGGGACAGCTCTGTCCTAATCAAGTAAAAATAGAGACGATCAAGGCATGGCCCAGTCCAGAAACGCAGAAGCAGGTCAGGAGTTTTCTCGGGACAGCAGGGTACTATAGGAAATTTGTACCCAATTACAGTGCCCTGGCTGCTCCCCCTATCTCACCTGGTAAAGAAAAAGATGCCTAAGAAAATTACCAGGGAACCATCCTGTGAAAAAGCATTTACCAAACTGAAGGAGGCACTGTGCAGTGCTCCTGTGTTGACAAGTCCTGACTATAGCAGACCCTTTATAGTCCAGACTGACGCCTCAGACGTGAGTATTGGGACAGTAATGAATCAGACATCCAACCAAGGGAAAGATCACCCTGTAGTGTACCTGAGTAAAAAGTTACTTCCCAGGGAGCAGGCATACTCTACTGTGGAAAAAGGGTGCTTGCCATAGTGTGGGCCCTAAAGAAGTTAGAGCCATACTTATATGAGCAGCATTTTGAGGTACAGACAGACCACAACCCCCTGGTTTGGCTGACTCAAATGGGAAAAACTAATGGTAGGCTATTAAGATGAAGTCTTGCCTTGCATGTTTATGACATGACGATCTTACATAGGGCTGGAATGACCAATCAGAACACAGATGGCTTGTCGTGTCTGTATGAGGAGTGAACTGACTTGTGGAGCTCATCCCATGCAGGGGATAGAAGCCCAATGGGGAGGATTGTGACACTTGGCCAGCTGGTTATGATTATTCTATGATATTAATCATATAAAAATGTAGTGTGTGGTTGTCTCACATAAGGCAGCTGTGCAATGGGTGCAACCCCTTCCCCCCTCAGGTTTCAGTTACGGTCAAGTGACCTGAAACCAGGAGGTAATTAAAAGACTAGATAGACTTAATTAAGGGTCTCCTGTTTTCCTGTCTTAATTAGACCTGATCCAGCTGCCAGGATATAGGGCTCGTACACTTTTATAATGTCTTAGAGGGAAAAACATGTTGTACCACCATAGTGCTAAAGTTGTAAAAAAACCTTTGAAGCCTTGGGAACAGGAACTGCTCAAGATCAGAGAAAATGTTAATTAAGGAGTCATATTTGAGGAATGAGTTTTTGCTGATGTCACTTTGTTTAATATACCTCTTGATAGTACATCCTGTTTATATATTTTTTATACTCTAAAAGGAGGAGCTAGATGATATCATAGAAGGGGTGTGGAAACACAGAGTTTAAACTATACTATGTCTGAACTGTTTTGCGATATTTATTTTTGGGCTGTTAAGAAACAAGATCTAACTAAAGATAAGGCCTGCAGACTTATCACTGGTGCTCCCAGACTCACTCACACATGTGAGCTGTACACCCTGGCTACCCTACTCAACCTGGAAGAGCGACTCATGTATCAGACATGCCAGCTCACCTTTAAAGCCCTGCGTGGCCTATCCCCCATAGGCCTATCCAACTCCATTCTCCGTACTGCACCGACCCTGATCACGCGCAGCTCGTCAAGAGCTACCCTAGTTATTCCGAGAGCCAGGACCTCTCAAGGTCAGAGGGCATTCCCCTACCGTGCGCCCCACTGGTATAACTCCCTCCCTGCCAGTGTCTCAAACTCACTAACCTTAGCTTGCTTTAAGCCCAGGCTCAGAAACTTCCTGCTTAGCTCTCGAAATGCAACTGCCGCTAGCCTAGTGTAAAAAAAAAAAATATATATATACTCCTGCTTGACAATGCTCACTGAGCTCCCCTTCCTTTCCCTACTAATTCCTCCTCCCTATCTCCTCCCTTCTACTCCCACCAGCTCTCCCCAATATAAGTTTTGCACCTTTGTTATCTTTTTGCTTCGCTGGAGATTGTATTCTATTGAAACAAAATTGTAATTGAACTGTAACTTTTTTGTTTGTAAGTACTGTGTCCCTTGTACTACTGTTCTGATGTCCTCTTTGTGACGAGGTACCTATGTAAATGAGCCTCTGGCTCAAAGGTTTCTAAACTGATGTTTAACTACATAAATAAATAAAGCACTATAAAGGTAATACATTAGATAGAAAAAGTCTAACTGTATATTGGTAGGAGTTTGTTTGTAGTTTTCTTTGCTTTTCTTTTAAGTGATTGTAAGCTCTTTGTTATATTGTTCTGTGTTAACATTTTTCACGTTTTTATCATCGTTAAGTAAAGTACCCTTTATTTTGAAAGACTGCCTGGGTCTGCCAGTTCTCTTTTTGCATGTGACGTATAGAGATTTAAGACTTGACAAAAACTGTTCAGAGCTTGATGGTGTTACTAAACTGGGAAAAGGTAAGAATGTACCTAAGGTCTTTTATAGAGTTTTAAGGGTTCATTTTGGATACCTGGTTAGGTGCCCTTAGGTGAAAGATGTCTTGCATTGCCCGAAGGGAAGATTATCTGAGCCTGTACATTTGGGTATGCTAGCATAAGGTTCACAGTTGGAATCCCCCCCCCCCCCAGAACTTGAGACTAAAGGTGATTCAGACCCACAAGCAGACAGGAGGGTAACCCTGTCTGTTACCTGTTCACAATACTGCGCTCGGAGGTTGGCACTTTGGGAGCAGAGGGCCTGACCCGCTGAGTGCGTTTGTGACAATACCACTTTGTCTTCCCAGACAGTACAATCTCCTCACCTCTTTGCAGGGGAGGTTACTGTATCCCAACCTTCAGACTCTCAGACTCAAAGCTTGGCTCTTGATGAGCTAGAATATGCAAGCCTGCACCTTTCCCAATCAGTCTTGGACATTCTTAAGGTTAGTAGAAAACCTTCTATTAGAAAAACTTACTATTCCAAATGGAAGAGATTTGGCTTCTGGTGTTCTCAGAGGCATATTCAGCCAGATTTAGCTGATATTGCCTCTGCTTTGGACTATCTGGTGCATCTTAACAGTTTAGGCCTTAGGCCTACCACTCTCAAAATACATTTGGCAGCCATCTCTGCCTTCCTTTCAGCTGGGAAGGGCTCTTCCCTAGCCTCTCATCCAGTTTTCAAGAAATGTTTCAAAGGTCTGGTTCATATCAGTCCACCTTTTAGGGAGCCTACTCCTGTTTGGGATCTGAATATCTGTATTGCACCGCTTATGCAGCACCCCCTTTAAACCATTATCTTCAGCTGAGCTAAAATACTTGACTTGGAAAACTGTGTTCCTGGTAGCCATTACCTCTGCCAAGAGAATCAGTGAATTACAGGCTTTATCAGTGTAATCTGACTTCATTTCATTTCACAGGGATAAGTGGTCCTTCGAACCAACAGAAAGTTCCTTCCCAAGTTGGTATCAGACTTTCATTTGAATCAGTCTGTGTCATTGCCTGTATTTTTGACTGACCATTCTTCCTCTGGGGAGAGAAGACTACACAGTCTTGATGTAAATAGGGCCCTTAGTTATTATATAGAACACACAAAGGCCCATATAAATGACTGCACAGCTGTTTCTCACTTCTGGAAAAATGGGAAAAGGTAAAGCTGCTACTAAGAGAACTATTGCCAGGTGGATTGTCTCCTCTATCCAGTTCTGCTATTCAAAGTTGGGGAAGAGCCACCCTCCGGCCTGAGGGCTCACTCCACCAGAGGTACAGCTGCTTCTTCGCAGCAGCTAGAGACATACCCTTAGTGGAAATCTGTAAAGCAGCCACCTGGAAAACTGTTCACACATTTACAAACATTACTCTCTTGACATCCAGTCAAGAAGTGATGCTAGGTTTGGCACAGCAGTGCTGCAGCGCTTGTTCCCAAAATAGGTTCTGTAACTCCCTCCTCCAAGGGGGTACTGCTTGGTAGTCTGCATGTAGTCAGAATACAGCAAGACTTCATGTTGTTTGAAGAAAAGATTGCTCACCATAGTAATGTTGTTTCTTCTAATGGAGTCTTGCTGTATTCTGACCTCCCTTCCTGCCTCCCCTCCTGGAATCTAGTTGTTTTGGGATGTGGTCTGGCAGGCGCAGTGCTGCACCCCAGAGGTGTACCTTGGTTACCTCTTCTTTAGCTTGAGGTCTTTATGGTTATTATTTAAGAAGATATTGTTTTTGTTTCACTGCCTACTTGGATTCTTTTTGGGGTTCTCGACTTGAGTCTTTTTGACCCTAAAAATATGTTTATTGCCCTTTGGCAAAAAATGTTAAAAAACAATGTCTGAATTGTTAGTTAGCATAGTGCTCGTAAGAATCTGACGGTTACACTGAGGAGTACCAGGGACAGAGGTTTGAAAACCAAGCTCGAGCTCAACGTTCTATGCCTCGGCATAGAGTTAACACTTTACTCTCCGGAGCAGTTCAAGTGCTGGGGCTAACTGCATATAGTCAGAATACAGCAAGACTCCATTAGAAGAAACAACAGTACTATGGTGAGTTTTTTCTTGTTGGGTGCTGACTGTGTTTGTCCATGCTTCCAGAGTCTCTGAAAGACAGATGACACTGGCTGTGGTAGATACCTCCTCAGTCCTGGCTCTGCTCCCAGCTGGGGCCAGCATCAAAGGGTTATTCTTGGAAGGATTCTGGGTGATGTCAATGGCCCTTCAGACCTTGGTAGAGAGCCCTGCCCACTGCAGCAAGAAACATAAGCACCGCTGGCACTAGTTGTGGGACCAGAAGAGATCAAGGTCCTCCTAATCCCTTGACTTCCCCAACCACTTGACGATGGTCAAGAGTCCCTCAGTTGAAGGAAAGGTTGACAGCTCCTTAGTAACCCCCATTGGGCTTGTCAGCCTCAACTCCAGTCGAGTAGGCCATGGAGAGCTTCCCCTTGCCTGTCAACCAGCTGTCAGATGAGACTGAAGATTCGCCCTCTGCCGGCCCAGTGGTGCTGAGGGTTGAGGCGCTGGACGGCACACCGGTGACCCAGGTTCGGGAACAGACTTGGGCCTCCGGGGGCTGGTAGGGGGAAGAAAGGATTGAGGGTCCTACGACTGCTCTCCTTCCTTCGGGGTGGGTGAGGGCTGTGCACTGCGCTGCAGTGACACCTAGCGGAGGCTAGGTGCACTCGGACGTCAGGGCATACTCGAGGGGAGGAGCGCGGCAGGCGTCTGCACATCTGTGCGATGCCATTGTACGACCAGCTCCTCAAGGGGGACAGAAATACTGGTGGAAAATTGGTGGGGCGACCTCGGCGACTTATAGCCAGCCCTGCGCCCCTGGAGTCGAGAGGCGTCTTCAACAGCTCTGTTGCCGTGGGTCCTGATGGGGTTGGGGGATGCTGCTATAGGCCCGAATGTGCGATGGGGCATATAAATTTGCACACCAAGACCGACTCCAGGGGTGCCGGGGGTCTGTGGGGGACTGCTCTGACCAGGAAAGAGAAATAATCACATGTTAAGAAAAAAAAAAAAAAAAGACGATTCGCTCTTTCAGATCCCGGTTCTCCCAGTCTTCACTTGAGAGGACATGACCCAGTCTGTGTCCCCTGACTGTGGTCACCTAGAGAGCTACCTCCACTGGAGTTTGAGACCCATAAGGCTCTCCTTTGTAACATCAGGAGGCATGTGGTCTGCCATGACCAGCTGGAGGGCTGTCCTCAACGTCAAGGCCTTGGTTGAGGTCTTAATCGAGGTGGTCCTGTTCTAAATCCCATTTGACCAGGAGGCATCACCGTTGACACTATCAGCCTCCTCGTCCTCAGGTGAGGCAAGGCACTGACAGAAGATGCACCAGTGCTACAAGGAGCTCCTCTGGCAACAGTGGGCCATTGCAGGATGGGGTAGGGCTTAACCCCCAGGACCGTCGGTCACCTGGTAGTTGCCAGTTATGCCGTCACCAGTCCATGTATCGCAGATGCTCCCCTCAATTGCTTCTTCACCACTGAGGATGGAACCGCCACCACCGTAGTCAGAAGTGCATGCTCCAACCAAGTAGGCCTGATCAGCCATCCGCTTACCAGGCTTGTTGTTGGTGGAGATCACCCAATCCAAGGATTCTTGTGTGGTCCATGGTGAGAAGTGGCTGAAGGCCATATCTGGGGAACCCTTGGATGACTTGGATCGATCTTCTGTGGCCTCCTACGGGACTAATATCCTTGACTGGGGCTTAGTCAAGGAGATGACCACTGACCATGGGCTGGTGTCATTTGGGGTCTCACCCAACTCGTATCAGAGTCCATGAATGTCACTCTGGAACCTTTCAAGAAAAGGGCCAAGTATCCTTTCACAGACATCTTAGACAGGGACATTTCCACAGGGGTTGCCTTTCGATTGGCTGAGGCCACACTGGGACTGGCCCTGGAGCTTTGGCAGCATCCAGCATCCTGCCCAGCACTGTCCACCCATATGGTCCATAAGTATGCGGTCCCTAACCAGGTCCCTTTCTTGGTTCTCAGACCACTCTTCGGTCAAAGGACTGGTTTCTGGCTCAGCCTTCTTCAAAATTGGGGGGCCAATGGGACTTGAGCAAGGATCTGGACAAAGTGTCCAGGAAGACTGACCACTCCACTAAAAAGATGTATGTTGCTGCATCCTTGTGTCTCTGTCAGCCAAGTCACTCTATCATGATGGCCAACTTTTGGCACTCCCTGTTGGGAGTGCTTGATGAGATCCTCCCTCACCTTCCTGCTGACCAGCAGTTGTTGTTGGAGTTAGTTGGGGACCAATGTCTATCACTGGCTAAACACCAGCTCCAGATGGCCTTGAACATGATCGATTCCAGTGCCTGCGCCATATCAGTGGCTCTTTCCATGCATTGCAGGACCTGACTGCAGCTGTCCACCTTTAAGGCAGATATCCAGCACAAACTTGCCAGTGTCCCTTTCTTGGGTACAAACCTTTTTGGCCCTGGGGTGGAAGGATATCTCACATGCACAGAGAAGTCCAGCGCCACCCTTGACTCTTAGGCTTCGTTCCAGATGTACCAGAGACAGAAGCCTAAGAAAAAGGCTTTTCAGTACTTGCCCTTTTAGTCACAACCTCCTCTGCAGCAGTACCAGTAGGGGCAATACCAAGCCTGGTGCCTGAAACTCAAGTTGAGTGGTCAGGGCCCCATGCGAGGTGGGGGCAGGGGTGGTAGTGCCCCTCTGGCTATGCTGGTTCTCCCAGCAGAAGCTGCACAGTGATGGGTTGGAGGGTGTCTTCTATCCACCAATCCTGTCCCTGTCTGCACTCCCCACTGGAAGTCGGTTACACCATTTCTTGCCACATCGGTCCACTATCACAGTGGACAATTGGGAGCTAGAGGCTGTAGGCAGAGGGCTGCTTCTGGATTTCGATGCTTTTCCACCTTTTCAACTCCATGCTCCTCAGGAGTCCAGGGTGTCTCAGGACATGCTGTCTGCCCTCTGGGAGGACATTGCTCAGTTTCCTCATGAAAGGAGCCATAGCTGATGTCCCGGATGCCCTGGTCAGTCAGGGTTACATGTTCAGGTACTTCCTGGTTCTAAACAGATGGGGTGCTGGCACCTTATATTGGATCTGCACAATCTGAAACAGTTCATGCAGAAGTGCAAGTTCTGGATGGCCACCCTGAACCATATCATCCCATCTGTGGAGCAGGGCATGTGGCTCTGCTCCATAGAGCTCAAGAATGCATTCTTCCTCATCCCAGCCTGTCCATCCTACTGCCGGTATTTCCAGTTCTGTGGCAAAGGAGTGCTGTACCAGTTCCAGGTCATGTCCTTCGGTCTCTAATCTGCACAAAGGGGCTTCATTAAGTGCATGGCAGTGGAGGCAGCCTTCCTGCAGTACAAGGGCGTCAGGGTGTATCCCTGCCTGGATGACTGGCTGCTGACCAGGCTGTCCAAGGAACCCTCTGAGAGGTCCAAGGATTTGGCCCTCCAGATCTGCCAAGACTTAGGCGTGTTGGTCAGTCTGAACAAGTCCAAACTAGTCCCTTCTCAGGTGATCAGGTTCATCAGGGCAGAACAAGACTCCCTGTGGACCAAGGCCAGCCTCCCTGCAGACTGTGCACTGGATCTTACCTCCTGCGCCTGATCATTTTAGATTGGGTTGTCGCGCCCTGCCTGTGATTTCCTGTGGCTGCTGGGGTACATAGTGTTCTGCACTAGCATGGTCCATTGGGCCTGCTGATGAATGCACCACTTGCAGTGGGAGTTGGGCCTTCAGTGGTCCCAGTGCCTGGGCCACTTGTACCAGTCAGTCACAGTGACCCAGCCAGTGTGAAACACCATCCTGAGGTGACTAGTCAGGGAACATCTGGCGGAAGGAATCCCGTTTGTCCTTCCAGAGCCAGCCATCACACTCACAATGAACATATCTCTGGTGGGGTGAAGAGCACATCTGGGAGACCACAGAGCCTATGGCTTCTGGTCACTCCAAGAGTCCTGGCACCACATAAATCTGCTGGAGCTCCATGCAGTGCAGCCTGCTGTGTTGCAATCCGCTCCTCTAGTCAGGGGTAGGGTTGTGAAGGTCCAGAAGGACAACACCATGACCATGTTCTTTTTTGTGTGTGTGTGTGTGTGTGTGTTAGCAAGCCACCTTGTAGCTCAGCCCCCGCCAGCCCTCGGCAACCTCCTCGCACCCCGGGACTTACCTTCCTGTACCCGATACCCCCTGGATTGCCCTCCAGGGCGGGGCCACTGCACCAGTGTGACCACCATGACAATGGTACAAGGGTGCTGGCAGAGGTGCCCACCGGCAGTGCCACTTTGGTTTGCACCCCAAGGCAGGGCGTGAAGTCAGCTGGCCATAGTGGATGACAGGATAGGTTGGGTCCCGGAAGAGCCATGTTGTGCAGTCGGGGCCAGGGTGAGTGGGGCATCATAGATGGCGGCCGCTGTTTTTTGCTAGTTTTTCCCCTGGGGACGTACAGTGATGTCCTGAGTCCGCCCCTCCCCCCGACAAGTAATGGTACCAGCACAGAGGTACTCCCAGCCTCCGACAGGGATCCGCATTGTGCCGGACACTCTACCCCCTTCCCTCCTGGAGAAGGAGAGCGGTCCCTAGAATGCTCAGTCCTTCTCCCCCCGGCCAGCCCTCTGACATCCCAGGTCCGTTCCAAAACCCGGGCCATCTGTGTTGCAGACAGGAGCCCTGCCTCTGCACCGGCAGCCTGCCATGACCATGTTCTACCTGAACGGACAAGGTGGAACACACCCCCTTCCCCTGTGCTGGGAGGCTCTCTGCACCTGAACCCTCATACACAGCCTGGGTGTAGATTTCCAGTCAATCCATGTTGCGGGAGTTCACAGTCAGCTGGCACATGCTCTCAGCTGAGTAGGAGAGATGTTACACAAGTGGTCCCTGAGTCAAGAGATGGGCAACCACCTGTTCTCCCTGTGGGGCACTCCTCTGGTGGATCTGTTTGCCTCCTGGGAGAACACCAAACTGAGGCTGTTTTGTACCCACCCATCTAGCCAGGGACACTGTTGGGGGATATCTTTTTGTGGCTCTGGACCCCAATCCTGGTGTATGCCTTCCCTACCTTCTCCTTGATCTGCCAGGAAGGAGAGGGTGCGGATGATCCTGATAGCTGCAGACTGGCCAAGGCAGTTCTGGTACCTGGATCTCCTCAGCCTCTGTAGCAGATCTCTGTGGCGCTTGCCTTTCACCCGGATCTGTTGACCAGATAACAGGAGATGGTCCTGCACTTAATCAAATATGACATCTCTGCACCTCTCTGCCTGGTTCCTAAGTGGCTAGACTTCCAGGCTTTGTGTCTGTCAGAAGAAATGCTTCACGTCGTGGAGGCCTTCTGAAAAGAGTCACCTCGCAGATGCTATGCATTTAAATGGAAGAGTCTCCATTTGGTGCCAGGGCAAGGAGCTTGGTCCCCTTGCCTGCCCTGTGGCAAGTATCCTGGTGTACCTCTGGTCCTGCTCTCAGTTGGGATTGTGAGTGACAACCCTTAAGGTGCACATGGCAGCCATCTCTGCTTACCGGGTGCAGGCTGGTAAGCTGACAGTGGCCCAGGAGAAGGGGATCTGGTGCTTTTTTAAGGGTCTAGACCATCTGTCTCCTCTGGTGTGTGGTCCACCACCACCATGGGACCTACTGCTCGTGCTGGCTATGCTCATGGGCAAGCCTTTTGAGCCTCTGCATAGGTGTGAGCTGTCACATCTGTCATGGAAGACTGCCTTCCTGGTGGTCATTACACTGACCAGAAGGATTAGTGAGCTCCAGGCGCTATCGGTGGAGTCCCATATCTGGTCTTCCACAAGGACAAGGTCATCTTTCGCCCCTGTCCAAAGTTCTTCCTGAAGGTTGTATTGGAGTTCCACCTTCACCAGGTGATTAACCTTGCTGAATATTTTACTGACCCTTCTTAGGAGGCTGACCGTATGCTCCACACTCTGGACCTACGGAGAGCACTTCCTTATTATAAAGAGTGCACGGCTGGAGTTTGGGGTGAGGCTCACCAGCTGTTTGTAACATACGCTGAAGTCGTTCCTTGCAGACTGGCAGCAGAGCTGATGACTGGTAGGTGGATAACATTCTGCATCGACCTCTGCTATGTATAGGTTGGCAGGTAGGGAGAGTCATGTAGAGCCTAGGACTCATTCCTCCAGACATACCACTGCCTCGGTAGCTGCTTCCAGTGGCATCCCCATCTAGGAGCTCTGCAGGGCTACTAAATGGAAGTCAGCACACAGCTTCATTTCATACTACAGAATCCACCTAGAGTCATGTCAGGATGCTACTTTGAGACCTCAGTTCTCCAGTCTCTGTTCCCCAAGTAGGGATGTGTGCCTTGTCCCCTCCTCCCAGAAAACTGCTAGGAGTCCGCCAGAGTGTGGATAGTGAACTGTATCCATGTCCCTAGAAAGATAGGTTACTCACCTGTAGCCGTTGTTCTAGGAGTGGTATACAGTTTGCATCCACACAACCCAGCCAGCCTGCTCTGGCAAGTGGCACATGGATCCCTGCTTCCTGTTTGCAAAGATCTGACATCATGGGGCGGAGTTGGGGGGGGGGGAAATACCACCCTGGTTGTGGCAGGAGCTTAGTTTAAAAGCATTGCCAGAAAGCCTGTTCCAGTGGAACTGCCAGAGTGTGGATGTGAACTATATACCATTCCTAAAACAACAGTTACAGATGAGTAACCTATTGTTGCCTGCCACTGGTGTCATGCATTAGAACACATTGGTCTGTCCCTCCTCCTTCTGGATCCTATACCATGTTTCTAGGATTGCCCTGACTAATGGGCTATGTTTTAAGACTGTACTATATATCAGGAGACCTACTGGACCTGAGTAAACCATTGGGGTCATTGAGCTCCTTCCTGTATCAGGTCTAGCCATATTGCTTATTCTTCTCCCCCTTTGATTAAATCTGTGATGTATTTAAGCAGACAAGTTTTGTGGAAGTATTCCAGATCTAGGAATTTCACAGTAGCATTTTGTTCCTTGGCACCCAGCGGGGTTTGATACTAACCCTTGGTCACCTTCCCCCCATAAAAATTTTTGAACCAGTGGGTCAGCTGTTTTGTCTGCGCTTGTGTTCCTTATCAGTAGCATTTGAAGCTGGGAGAGCAGACGAGGCACGATATTAATTTCAAGCAGGTCCAGGGAGGGCTGACTATCTCATCAGGGAGGGGGATCTCTCAGCAGTAGAAGGGAGGTGGTGTTGCCTTTGTATTGCTCACTTGTGAGACCCCACCTGGAGTACTTTGTCCAGTTCTGGAGGCCACACCTCCGCAAGGACATTGACAGGGTGACGGCAATCCAGAGGAGGGCTACTAAAATGGTGAGGAGGGTTGCACAAGAAACCATATGAGGAGAGACTGCGGGAACTGGATATGTACTGCCTGGAGGAGAGGAGAGTGACTGAGAAGGGGCATGATTGAGACCTATAAGTACCTCACGGGGGTGGGTGGGTGAACAAGGTGCAGGAGAGGAGTCTCTTTCACAGAAGGAGCCCCAGAACATGAGGGTATGCTATGAAGCTTGGGGGGTGGGGGGTTAAGAGGGATGTTAGGAATATTACTTCACAGAAATGGTGGTGGATATTTGGAATAGTCTGCCAGAAGAGGCGGTGGGCAAAGTCTGTGGGGATCTTCAAACATACGTGGGATAGGCTCATGGGTTTACTTAACAGGTGAGGAGGGAGGGAGGGAGCGACACCTAGAGTCTGGGTATAGTGTTAGGCAGGGAAAACAGGGCAGACTAGATGGGCCTACTGGTCTTTGTCTGCCAACACATTCTGTGTCTTCCTCTGTGTCTGTGAGACTCCTAGCCACTGGGGGTTGAAGTTAATTTCACATAGGTCATTGATGCTGTTATTGACCTAATACCTAGGTAAACTAATTTTCACTCTGCTGTATGGAAAGGTGATTACGTCAGGGCTCTTTGAGGACACGCTTTGCCTAGCTACAGTAGCTCCAATTTTGAGTTGTTAATCTGACTCCCGGAGAACTCTGAAAACGTTTGTCGTTCTTTTACTGTCTGTGAGTGATTGCCCCATTTTAGATCCATACATGGGCCAGAGTTTAATGAGAACAGAGACTGAATTTGTCTCTCTTTCTCTTTCTCTCTCAGCAGGAAAACCACAAAGCTAATTCCAGAATAAGTGCAAGATTCCACTCTCTGGCACAGTATCTCTGCCATATAATAATTAGTGCCTTCATTTATTGCTTTTCAGAGAATCACTCAGAATGCGTCACCGAAAATTAAAGCCAAAGAGACACCAGCAGGAAACCCAGACAATCAAGCAAACACAGAGCAAACCAAAGAAACAGTTAATGTATTGGCATGTTCCACCCGCTGTGGGAGTCTGTTCCATGTAGTCTTTATTAAGTCTGTGAATCAGTTTTTCCAGACATTTCCTCTGAATTCTCCTCCTTTTAGTGACATTGTGTATCCTCTTGTTCTCTCATCTTTGGATATTCTAAAGAACTGTGTTTGATCTGATGGTGTTATCCCTTTTAGGTATTCATTTACGTGCTGTAATCGTGTCTCTCAAGCCTTCTCTTTTTCCAGTAGATACATAGATGCTTACATATTGTGTGAAGAAAATGGCCTACTGTACTGGTCCATCCAGGCTGCCCACCCTGTGTAAGTGGTGTGACCCTAGTGGCCATCTGCGCCTCCCCCCACACTCATCTGACTGAGCCCATATTCCTCTCCCATCCCTACTTGAAACTGCTTACCGATTTGGTCATTACCATTTCTATGGGTAGCTTTGTTCCTTTTATCCACTACTCTTTCCATGAAAAAGTGTTCATGGACATCTTTCTTAAATCTCCCCCCTTTAAAACTCCCCCCTGCTAGTTTACATGAGTTCTCCCTCATCCCTGTATTAGAGCTCAAGAGGAAGTTCCTTGGCATCCACTCTGTTTATCCCGTGCAGGTACCGTACTTATGTCTCTGCCATGTCCCACCTTTTCCTTCTTGAGAGTGTCTACGTTAAAGTCCTGCAGCCTCTCCTCATATGACTTGCTCCTAATCCCTGGACCATCTTGGTTACCATGCACTGTACTGCTGCCATGTTGTCGCAGTCGTTCCTTAGGTGTGGACTCCAGTACTTTGCACGGCAGTCTATATGTGACCTCACCGGTGACCTGTTCAGTGGGAGGATTACCTCCCTAAGTCTGCTGTTTGTCCCCCTCCCTGTGCATCCCTGCATCTTGTTTTCCTTTCCAGCAGCTCTGTGAAAGTGTGCTATGGATTTTAGGCTTTCTGATATGATAACCTCTATGTCCTTCTTCTCTTTGGTGCTTTCCAGCATCGCCCCCCGCCTCCATTTTATACTGCAACCTTGGGTTAATTTTCCCAATGTGCATCACCTTAGATTTTTTTTTGCATCGAAGCACTGCTGTCAGATCTGCAGCCTGCCCAGATCCTCTCTGAATTCCATTTTCACTTCCTGTGTGTCAATCCTTGCACATATCTTTTTGTCATCCACGAAGTACCCTGGTCTAATAAGATTTTAAAACTTTCTTTTGCAGACTCTCTAGGGAAATTGCCTATTTAATATGACTGTGGCTAATAATCCAAAACTGGAGTGGGGGCCTATGATTGGAAAGGCCTGGTCCCTTCTCTGTTTAGGTGTGAAAGAGGGAATGCCAGGTCAGGCTGTCCATCGTGCAGTAGGGTTACAGCTTGCAATGCCGGTGACCAGATTTGGGAATAAGCCTGGGGCATCAGGAGTCGGCTGGGGGAGTAGTGTTAAACATCCCAGAGGACACTTCTTCTTTGGGTAGGTGCTTGTCCAGACCCCATTGTTTGAGTGCCCAGAAGATGTTAGCTACTCGGGGACAGTAGTGGGAAGAAAGATGCTTGGTTCTTGCGGCACAGCCACCTGTCATGCTGGGCTAGGTGTTCACAACCCAGCGTCTCGGGACAGAACTACAACGCAAAGAGAAAATCCTCCCAGCATGCTGTAGGATGATGCTGGCATGTTGGGCCCTATGCTACCCTCCTGGCATGAAGGAACCCACTGTCACGAGATTCTAGTATACTGAATGGGGGTTCTGTGCCCCCCCACCCCAATGGCCCTACTGTGGGAGTTTCTCACCACTGGGCAGGTAAGTGGGATTCTATGGTGTCAACGCAGGTGTTGGGGCTGGACAGTAGTCAGGCCAGCAGATGCTGTGCTAGGCTATTAAAAAACAATGATTAAATGAAAAAACAAACAAAAAAAAAAAGGCATCTCCAGAAGCTGGCAGTGGAAGATCTAATCGAGGGGATGGTTTGTATATAAGTTTAAACTAAAAAAAAAACTGGGCAAAATATGAGACACTAAATGAAAATGACAAGCAGCAAACTCTAACCTCCTTTTTTGGATAGGAGTGGGGGGGATCAGACACATTTAATCTGATGCTTGTGGTGATGGGTTTTGAGAGCCCTTGCTGGTAAGTGGCACTCCAGTTAATCAGCGGTGTCTTTGTGGCTGACTGAGACCCAACCTCTGGCTCTGGATGCCTCCCCAGGCTGTTGTTGCCATGGTAACCCATTTTTTTTAATTCTCCCACATGGTAGCCGCAGGGGACACAGTGATTTCTCTAACATGCATGCCGGAGTTTATTATAGCGGTGCGCAGGGGTCGGACATGTTGCTGCTGCTGCTGTTCGGCTGTACTCCCTGGAGACTGTTACACTGCTGACAGTTTTCACAATGAAATGCTGGCCCCACGCTGGGTAATTCAGTAAACAGTTCTCCAGGCTTTGATAGGCTAGAAGACACTTTATGTGTTTGGTCTGCAGACTTGAGTCATTACATGGAATGTGTCTCTGTGGGGGTTGTGTCGGGTTGAGAACACACAATTACACTGACCCTTGATTAGGAATGGAAGGGTCAAATGTCAGATTCCAACTTTTTTTTTCTTTAGTTTGTAGTTATTGCAGATGTTGGACATATTTTATTTTGGGATACAAGCACTTAGTAAATGTAACAGTGGGCCAGGAAAGTAAATGAAACTTCCTGACTCCCTATAAACCCCAGCAAATGTGTGATGAGATCTGTGGGACAGGGCTTCTCCGAATGTCACTGTCCCGTATAAAGTCTGCAGGTGACCGGTCCTTTGCAGTGGCATCCTTGTCCTTTGGAATTCATTACTGGTTAATATCCTTTGTTGGCATTTTTAAGTCCAGATTGAGAATATATGTCATGTGGCAGGCCTTCTCAATTTTTCCATAATCATAATTCTGTTTCTTGGATACAGTATACGGGATATGCAGTGGCCTAACTCAGAATTGGAGATTTATCTTAGAGAGTGAGGGGAAGAACAGTGACTCGTGAGTGGTGAAGCCACAAATGAGTTATGGAGGTCCAGCCCCCTCACAAAGAAAGATAAATGGCATATTCTGAATCGGGCCAGTACATGTCTGGGTTATACTGCACATTTTTGAATAATGGCCCCCAGATTCAAAAAGTTAGTGGAGCACTAAACTGGTTAGTGCCATGCTAACCAGGATTAGCACTGGCGCTCCAGGCATGGCCATGTTCAGAGATCCCCAGAATGCCACAAAATCCTGGCAGTGCATTCACACACAAGATGCCATTGCGCATATGCAAATGAGGGATCCCTCATGCATAAACAGTGTAGCGGTATATTTCTTGGTTTCGATGACGCTAAACAGCTACCAGCACAGTGCTGTTTAGTGCTGCCAAAACCTGGCCTTAACCATGCCTAAACACAGGGCAGGTGTACTGCAGCCAAATTTCCTGGTAGTCTGGTGGTTCCCCTTCCCCCCAGATTGCCCATATATTACAATAAAAACTTTTTTCGTTGTAGTCTAGTGGACACCCCCCCCCAATCGCCCATGTGGTAAACTAATCACTCTGCTATCCCTGGCGTTAAGTGGTTCTCCTTGATCGCCCGTGTATTATAATAACAACTCTTTCCCTGGTAGTCTAGATTAGGTTAACCAGGATCTGCAATTTATCCATTAGGTAGGGAAATGGGCAGATTAGGTGGGCCAAGCGGTCCTTATCTGCCGTCAAATTCTATGTTTCTATGTAGTCTAGTGTCCCCCCCAGACCCATCGATCGCCCAGCTAGTAAAATAGAGTTCCCTTTTACATCCTTTTAGTGGACTCCCCCTGCCCCCGATTACCCATGTATTGTACCTAAAACCCTTTCCCTGGTAGTCCGGCGGAACTCCCACCTACTGACTGGCATCCATTCATTGCTGCACAGGCCTGTCATCATGTAATCAGCATTGTGATAGCTGCTCTCTGGTTCTCTGCAAAGGTCAAGGAAACGCATCTGAAAATGAGCTTTATGGCTCAGTGAGTTTTTCCTGGTAAATTTCTTTTAAATAAATATATCTAGCATCTAGATGAATTTATATCTGGAGGTTAGATAGCATGATAAACTCTCAGGGAAAAGTTATCACTAGTGTATAAATCATTTATCTTCATTGTGAGCAGTTATCTTGGTCACAAAAGGGAACCCTAACCAATGGAATAGCACTTAAACAGTGTCCGAACATATCAGAGTGGCATATGTGCTGCACTCAAAACAGTGCAGTGAAATGAAACAGAAACAGCTCAATCTTCATGCTGAAGAACTCATTTAAAAATTTTACAATTTAAAATACATTGTATAAACTGGATGTGTTGTGGCCTGACTCAGAATATGCCACTCCTTAACACTTGTGAGGGGGCAGGAAACAGAAAAAGAATTTGTCGGCAGAAAAGGACTGGCAGGCCCATCCAGTCTGCCTATTTTTCCCTGCCTATTTGACACCTCGTATTGTTTGGTCATCGGTGTACTTTCCACCTCCCTTTCCTCTGCTTACTGTACCTATGAGCTTGAAGCTCCCCACTGTTTTCTCCCCCACCACCTTCTCTGGCAGGCTGGCAGGCATCCACCACCCTTTCTGTGAAGAAGTATATCCTTGTATCCCTCCTGAACTCCCTGAACGGCTTAATTGCATGTCCCCATATTCTGATGCTTTTTCTCCTCTGAAAAAGACTCCCCACCTGCACCTTGTTCACCCCTATGAGGTACTTAGAGATCTTAGTCATGTCCCCTCTCGCTGTTCTCTCCTCCAGGGAGTATATGTTGAAATCCCACAGCCTGACCTTGTATGGCATCTTGTGCAGCCCCTTCACCATGCTGGTAGCTCTCCTCTGGACTGCTTCCACCCTGTCAATGTCCTTGTGGTGGGGCGGCCTCCAGAACTGGACATAGTACTCTAGGTGGGATCTCACTAGTGAGCGATACTGTGGCAACACCCTCCCCCTTCTGCTAGAAATCCCTCTCCCAATGCACTTCAGAGTACCAGTAACCTTACATTCTGCCTTGCTGAACTACCCTGCCACCTTAAAATTATCGGATATGATTACCCCGGGGTCCCTTTCTTGCTTAGTGACTGTCAATACCTTCCCCCATCTTATACACAGCTCCTGGATTTCCCTGCTCTAGGTGCATGACTTTGCACTTTTTGACATTGAAACCAAGTTGCCACTCCCTAGACCTCTCCTCTGATCTCCACAGATCCCTTTGCATTTTTCTCCACCCCTTCCTGTGTGTCCACCCTGTTACAGATTTTTGTGTCATCTGCAAAGAGGCACACCTTCCCCTTCAGTTCCTCAGTAGCGTCATTTATGAAGACACTGAAGAGGACTGGTCCCAGTACTGACCCTGTGGCAACCCCCCTCGCCATTCTCCCATCCCCCGAGTTGTCTGTCGTTTATCACCACCATCTGCCTCCTATCCTTTAACCAGTTTGATACCAAACCACACCTTCCTTTGGGAGCTGTGCCAGTCCCTCTCGACTAAAGGGGAGGGTCCTTCTGGGTCTCACACCCTTTGGTCCCGGAAGAAGGATCTGAAAAAAGGTAAGACCCACCATCGACACTCCTAGGAGTGGGAGAGATCTCGTTCTCCGGACCGTCAGCTCTTGACTTCGGTCAATGTTGCGGCCCGGGCCGCTAGTTTCACGGTGTCCCCGTCAGACCAGTCTGTTGAGAGACCTGTCGAAAAGGAAGGGTATGGGCTTATTGGTGGCTGAGGAGGAAGCTGGGATAACAAGGACCTGTATGCACTGGACAGGTTGCATCTGATTAGAAAGGGTACAAGGGTCCTGAAGGACAAGCTGGAGAAATTCATGGGGAACAACCTCAATTTAAACTGATGTGGGAGGAAGCAGAGTGCACAGCATCCTTAGTCACCTGATGGAAGAGGCCGATAGGCATCATCAGGAATGCATGGGGAGGAGTTTGATGAGAAGTGTGGAGGTAGGGGTGCAGCGACTAAAGAGTATTGGGCTGATGGGTTGGAGGGAGGCAGATCTGGATTAAGGGAGGTCCTGAGTTACGATGGAGGGTGGTGTTTTTGAATGCCGGAAACCTGGGAAACAAGATGGCAGAATAACAGTCACTGATGGCAGAGGGAGAGTGGACATAGTGGCCATCAAGAGAGAGACATGGGCCATACAAAACCACAACTGAGACCTCATAGTTCCTGGGTATAAACTATATAGAAAGAATAAGGGGTCAGGAGGGGTGGGTTGGCTCTGTATGTGAAGGAAAGGATAACCTCTACCAGAGAAGAAGAGGTGGAGGGTAATACTAAAGCATTGTGGGTACATGTTCAATCCACTAGGGGAAGGAAAGTAAGGATGGGGGTGGTCTACAGGCCACCTTCCCAGGTAGAGGAGTTGGATAGGGTACTAAGGTCTCAAATCACGGAAATTGCCAGTAAAGAGTAAGTAGTAATAACGGAGGATTTCAGTCTACCTGGGGTGGACTGGAAAATCCTGGCTACCTCTTGTAGTAGAGGGGAAGTCCTGCTGGATGCATTTCAGGGAGGTTTCCTGGCCCAGGGTGTCACAGAACTCACTAGGGAGAGGGCTGTACCGTACCTGGTCCTGTCTAACTGTGAGCATGTTCAGGATGTGAAAATGGAAGTGCCACTTGCAGCTAGTGACCATCACACAGTGTGGTTCGATCTATGCATGGGCAGGGTAATGGTCAGGACCAAGACATGGGTTTTGGACTTTAAGAGGGCTGACTTTGGTAGAATGGGAGAAATTCTAGTTGGACACCTTGCTGGGATCAGAAGGGAGATGGATGTAGAACAGAAATGGGCAGGAATAAAGGAGGAATTGACTATTGAGTGTTCTAAACTTGAAAGTAAGAAAACTAAAGTCAAAAAGCCCAGCTGGTTCGGAAAGGAGGTGGCAGAATCTATAGGTGACAAGAGAGCAGCCTTCTGGAAGTACAAACATACTCAGAAAGAGGATGATAAGGTGGATTACTCTGCTAAGTCAAGAGAGGCAAGAAGAGTGGTTAGGGTGGCAAAGGCTGAAAGGGAAGTGCAGCTAGTATAGGGGGTAAAGACAGGGGAGAGGGTCGTTTTCCAATATAAAAGGGAGAAAAGGAACAAGGATGAAACATTAAAAAAGAAAGTGGTTTGGCAGAGGGTAGTGAAGAGAATGCAGAGGTACTCAAGTACTTCTGTTTGGTCTATACTAGAGAGGATGGAATAGAGCCCCAAGGGAATGGAGGTGGGTGGGGACCAGGAGGTGGGAAGTTACGGTCAGCGTCATTCAAGCTGATGGGGTACTTAAGGGCCTAAGGGCCATGAAAGTGGATAAATCCTGAAAGAGAGAGCCCTAAAGGTGGATAAATCTGCAGGGTCAGATGGCGTGCATCCAAGTGTCCCAAAGGAACTGAAGGAGGCTCTGGCAGACCTGCACCGGGATTGGAGAACTGCACATGTGGTGCCTCTCCACAAAAGTGGGCCGTAGAATGAACCAGGGAACTACAGTCCGATCAGTCTGACCTCAGTAGTGGGCAAGCTGATGGAGAGCATCCTGAAAGAGAGATTGGTGAGCTTTCTGGAGGATAATGGGCTACAGGATGTGAGGCTGCATGGGTCTGTTCCGGGGAGGTCCTTCCAGACTAACCTAATCGACTTCTTCGACTGGGTCACCAAAACAGTAGACAAGGGCCAAACAGTTTATGCCCTCTATCTGGACTTCAGCGAGGTCTTCAGCTCTGTACCTCACAGGAGACTGGTGAAGAAGATAGAAGACCTGGGGGTAGGGTTTAAGCTTGTTGGATGGGTCAGACGTTAGCTACAGGATGGAAGCCAAAAGATGGTAATTTGTAGGGGGGGGGATAGAAGCTCGGCCTCTGGTCAGTGGGGTCCCACAGGGCTCTGTTATCGGTCTGGTATTGTTTAACATTCATAAGTGACATCGTGGATGGGATCAAGGATAAGATATCCCTGTTCGTGGATGACACATAGCACTGTGGGAGGGTGGACAGAGAGGAGGGGAGACAGGAACTCGAGGAAGATCTGGCTAGCCTAGAGAAGTGGTCTGGCATTTGGCAACCTGGGTTCAATACTAAAAAGTATAAAGTTGTGCATTTGGGGGCAAAAAACCCAGGGACCAAATACTGGTTGGGTGGTGTGCAAATAACCTGGTCAGAGGAAGAATAGGACCTGGGGATGATTATCACAAGTGACCTGCAATGCCCAGTGCAGGACAACTGTGGACAAAGCAAATCTGATGCTGGACTGCATAGCCAGGGGAATTACCAGTAGGAAAGTGGAGGTCATTTTGCCACTGTACAGATCTCTAGTGAGACTGCACCTATAGTATAGTGTGCAGGGTTGGTACCCTTATCTTAAAGAAGGATATAATCTTGCTGGAACAGTCCAGAGAAGGGCAACTAAGATGATCCAGGGCCAGCGAGGCAACACCTATGAGGATAGCCTCAGGGGGCTCAACATATGCCCTCTTGAGGACAGAGGGGAGGGGGGGACATGATGTAGAAGTATAAACAAGGTGAGCACCGATGACTTCTTCAACCTCAATAGAAACAAGTCCTCTAGATGCAACAGCTTAAAGCTGGTGGGTGGAAGGTTCAGGAGGGAGATGAGGAGGCATGTTTTCACCAAGAGAGTGGTGACTAAGTGGAATGAGTTGAGGTGGTATCCCTAAAAACGGTGGACAGCTTCTTTTTTTTTTTTTTTTATACTTCATTTATTACGATGATTCTCACATCTTGCTATACAAATTATATTGCTTTTTACATCCTTATACAGTACTGCAGATAACAATGTATGTTCTCCTGCTTTCAGCCACCTTAAATTTATCCCATCCATCTTTACAGTTTTTTGTAGTCTCAGCTGTTTCCCTTATTAAGCTGATGGCTAATTCACAGGAAGTCAGATAAACAGACAAAATATAAAAACATACATGTAGTTTCAACTCAAACATGTACTTTCAAACCAAAGGGTCTCACAACTCTATATAACTCTCTGTATTAGTGTATCTTTTCTAATGTGGTACAATTCTGGTAGTTCTTTTTAACCCCAAACCCCAAGGCTGGCAGGGGGTACCTTGTATCATTGCCCCACAACCTATTAGGAGGTGCAGGTTATCCCCACCACCCCGGGCCACTCAGCTTTGCCCGGTATTGTGGGGAACCCACCCCCTCTACTCAAGTTAATCCCAGTGGAACTCTAGACTATAACCTACCCTATCCAAATAGTCCAACGGGTCCAGCAATTCACATAAATTGCTGTTCTCCTCTGGATCTTAAATGTTAGTTCTTCCATCCTCTGAGCCTGCCCCACCACTTCCAGCCAATCCTCTTTTGTTGGGGGAAGAGGCTGCAACCATCGCCTCGTTATAGCTTTTAAGGCTGCTACAACTAAAGTTTGCCATAGATATTTAGCATCTCTCTCCTTGATTTCTATGGGTGGTTCTCCCAGTAGGAGACTCCTTGGATCCAATTGTCCTTGCAACTGGAAAATCTGCTTAAGCGAATTGGTCAGCATTGACCAAAATGGAGTGGTAGTGGGGCAAGACCAAATGATGTGTGCGTGAGTGGCATTACCCTCTCCACATTTCCTCCAGCATTCTGGGGGGATCTCCTATGTTGTCTAGCGACCACCACTGGCACCCTAAAATATCTCACCCTTACTTTCCACATAAATTTCTTCCATGAGGGGGAGGAGGATATCCTCCAGATACTCCCCCAGGTCCTTTCCCAAACTCCTTCAGGAATAGACAAGGCCAATTCTTGTTCCCAGGCCAATTTTGTATAACTCGTACTTACTTTAATGTGTTTAATATTCCTCTTGTATAGTTGAGAGATAACCCCAGTTGGGTGCCCAGCCTTCCAAATGTCCTCAAAAACATTTTACATTATCCCCACAAAGCCTGTTCTACGCACCAACTTAAGTTCTTTACTAATATAACTAGTAATTTGATAGTAATGCATTTTGTCTCTTGGAGAGAGACCAAAAACTCTCTGTGCTGCCTCAAAGGATAGTAATCCCCCACCCTCTAATAACTGCCATGGTGCCTGTAACCCTCTTCGTGCTCTGTCCAAAAACCAGGTATCCCATTGTGCCGGGCCAAATGAGGGATCAATTACCCACCAGCCATATCTCCAATGACCCCCATGTTTCCTTTCCCTCCTAGTACCCCTCCTCCACCCCTCCCACGTTGTCCGAGTAGTGGGACATATCCCCTCTCGTGCTGCTATGAGATCTGCGGGGTGGAACAAGACTGCCGGGAGGTGGTGGGAGAGGGACATGTAGCCAACTCTATCTCCTTCCATATAGCCCTATATGAGGCATGCCCCCACAACAGAGCTATTCTCAAATGTGTGGCTTCCCAGTAACCCTCCAGCCTTGGAACCCCCAATCCCCCTTCCCCTCCTCCTTTGGAAGAAATAAAGTAAGTTGCCTCACTCTTGGTCTCCTATTTGCCCAAATGAAGTTCATTAACATTCTCTGCCAATTCTCCAAGTCCTTTCTAGTCACCAAGCAGGCGGTGCCTTGAAAACAGCATAAAAATCTTGGCAAAACATTCATCTTTACAGCTATCACCCTACTATGGAGTGAAAGGGGCAATAAGCCTCATCTTTTGAAGTCATGTTTTAACTGTTGCACCATGGGAGAAAAGTTCAGGGTTTTTTGTTGTGCCGGAGAATTACTGATAATGATCCCCAAGTATTTAATTTGCATGAGATCCCATTTCATGGGGTAGGCTTCCTTAATTTCTTGGGTGGGGGGATATCTAAACCTCAAGACCTCTGTTTTGGCGGTATTCAGCAAATAGCCTGCCATCTCAGAAAACTGAGCCAGTCTATCCATTGCCCTTCTAAGGGAAGTATCAGGATCCTCCAGATAAAGAAGGACGTCATCTGTGTAAAGAGATATCTTGTATTGACGGCCCGCCAGTTCTACCCCCCTGATCCCCACATCCTTCCTAATACTCTGAGCCAAGGGCTCGATATAGAGAGCAAAGAGGAGGGGAGACGGGAGCACTCCTGCCTCGTCCCCCTCTCCAAACTGAACTCCCTAGTATGATGACCATTCACCCTAATGTAAGCTATGGAGGATTTGTAGATCTTGGCAATCAAGGTCTGGAAAGCCCCTCCAGATCCAAAAGAGGCCAGGACCTCCCCCAGAAACCTCCACAACACTTTGTCGAAGGCTTTTTCTGCATCAACACTGACCAATAAAGCCGATTTTTTTTTTTTTTGGAACCAACTATATAATCAATTAGAAGAGATGTTTTCCTCAAATTATCATGAGCCTGATGGCCCGGGATAAAACCTGTTTGTTCAAGGCCAATTATCTGGGGTACCAATGTTTGTAGCCTCTTAGTCATAATCGAGGTAAATAATTTGTAATCAATATTCAAAATTGAAATGGGACGGTGTGAGGAGCACAATACAGGGTCTTTGCCGGGTTTAGGTATCACTGAGATTATTGTCTGGGACCAGGAGGGGGGAATCTCACTCTCATCACCTTGTAGGAATCGGAATAGGTTACCCAACAGCGGGGAGAGCTTCCCACCAAATTGTTTATAAAACTCCCCAGGCAATCCATCAGTCCCCGGACACTTAAGGGTCTTGAGGTTCTTAATAGCCCCTAGCACCTCCCCATCTTCTATCAGTCTGTTCAACCAAGTTACCTGCTCCTCAGAAACCGAAGGAAGGTCTAACCTCCCTAGGAAATCTTTGATCTGAGCATTCGAAGGCTGAGCACCCTGCTTATAAAGGTTGGAATAATAGGCCCTAAACGATTCCGCTATGGAATCGATTTCTTTAGCCAAATGGTTGTCCAGAGGATGCTGTATTGCCTGTATAGTGGCCTTGCTCCTCTGTACCCTGAGTCTAGCTGCCAGCAATCTCAAAGACCTAGGTCATCCTTCATAATATTTTTGTTTAAGAAACAAAAGTTTCTGTTAAACCCCATAATCAAGGATATTCATTAACTCGGCCTTAAGTTGTTTCAGCTGTTTGGTCCTGTCTTTATCTATTTTAATCTTCTGCTGGGCCTCACATTGTGTTATACTTGATATTAACTCAGCCTTCTTAGCCTCTCTTTCCCTTTTCCTTCTGCTTGACCATTTTGTAAACTCTCTCCTTATAACCGCCTTTATGGTATCTCACAACATAGCCAGAGAGGTCCCTGGGAGATCATTTTCCACTTGTGTTTGTTCCAGAGTTTGAGCTATGGATTCCACTACTTCCTCATCCTGCAGCAATGACAGGTTCAACCTCCAAAAGGTGGACCTTCTAAACTCCCCAAATGAAACTGTCATAAAGAGCTGGGCATGATCAGAGAGCAGGAACTCCCCCACCGATACCCCCCTGACCCGACCCACCATCTCCTTGGGAACCATAAAGTAATCCAACCTTGTATATATTTGGTGCACCTTAGAGTAAAAAGTGTATTCCCTCTTTTTCCCCTCTAGATGATGCCAGATATCCACATACCCCAATTCAGTTACTGACCTTTTCACTTTTCTGGCTATACCTTGCTTTTTCTTATGTGTTTGTGAAGTAGAGTCCAGTGCCGGATTGAAGATTAAGTCCCCCCCCCAAAATTATCTCTTCCTGTACCCACTCCTGTAAAATAGTCAAAAAATGTAGGTATATTGCTGTCTGCGAGCCAGGGGGAAATACACCGAGGCAAGGCTCAGTGGTTTACCTAGAAAAGTACCCCTCATAAGTACAAATCTCCCCTCTCTATCCGCCAGCTCTCCTGTTTTTACAAACGGAGTCCCCTTGGGGATCAAAATTGCAACTCCCCTCCTACGTCTGTTTTTATATGAAGCTGTGGCACTACAACCAAACCCCATGGAACCTAGCTTCACATGTTCTCGTGGGGACAGGTGGGTTTCCTGTAAAAATATAAAATCTGCAGCTTTTTTCTTCAGAAAACTGAGCACTTTTGCCCTCGTCACCGGACTGGACAACCCATGGACATTATAAGAACAAAATGTCCTATCTCTAGCCATTGCTATATTTTCTTATCACCTTCTGGACATGTTTCATTTTTACCCGTCCCCCTGCCAGCCGTTTCATACCACAAACACATTCCCTTTCAGTGAGACCCTCGAGAAACCAAAAAATCAGTACCAACAGGGAACTAAATATAACTATTTTTCCAAACTACTTTTCGCTTCCAAGGTAGGAAATCTGATAATGCAGATCTCTTTTCTCCCTTCCCCAGACTTTCCATTGAGGAATGGAGACGAGGAGGATTGAAATGCCCCAAATGAAAGGAGCCCCCCTCTGGGGTCTAACAAACTGTCTAGGCCCCTGTTTGTTGTTAAACTGAACGTCCAGGCAGCGTCCCTCCACTTACCAAGATCTTAGAGCCCCCTCCCCCGAATGGCACCTCGATTAATACCAATATATAATCCCAGCAAATATCTTTAAGTATATCCCCTCTGAAATCGTATGTAAACCCTTTTTTAACCCCCCCCTTCCCTTCGGGTCTAAGTTATTGTGACCAGAAAGCCCCACCGCCATTTAAGATCTCCCGATCATCAAAATATCTGGTAATGAACAAGCCCCCCTACTAATATATGAACTGAGGTCCACATAATCATACAGAGATATTCTAGCTTAATATTTATCAGTTCAGTCTCAAGTCCATCATCTTGTACTTGTCGGCGGAGGCCACCGCCAGGCCAGAGACCTATGTAGGCCTCTCATACAGTTCCCTTAACTTCTGATGTCTCCATCACGTAATCTCCCTCTCAAAAGAAAGCACATTCAATTCAGGAAATACAAACTCCTGCCTATACTTATGTTTCAGCCTTCTGAAGTTGTTGGTGGATCTGTGCAGACCAGGCTCCTTCTGTTTAGAAGTTTTCCTCCGATCAGATTTTCCAGCAGTGACCGCGCTGCCTCCAGAAATGTCCCAGCTTTCCTCTTCCCTCCTACAACTGCATGCCATTCCATCGTTTCCACCTGCTTTCGTTTAGTGCGCTCCTGCTCCTGGTGGGGAATCTGGATTCCTTTTTCCTTCAGAGCCTTGTTCAGATCTTCCACTTTACTATACACCTTCGGGCCATCTGCCCAGAAAATTCTGAATTTCGCTGGAAAGGGTGTTTGGAAACAAAGTTGAAGCTCTCTGCACAGCTTAAAATAGGGAGCCCATCTTTGTCTGGCCCTTTGAATTTCGGGGGGATAGTCCTGATCTAGTGTAAGGCGAGAGTCCAAATACTTAAGTTCCTTCTTTTCCCATGCCCTTTTAAGTATATCCTCCTTCACACGAAAGCTTGCAAACTTGATTATAATGGAGCGGGGTCTAGCGGAGGGCTCGGTGGGTTTTGGAGTCAGAGATCTGTGTGCCCTCTCCACCCTTATCTGACAGTCCCCAGGTAGCTCCAGCACATCCCTCAGCAGATCTTCAATAAACAATGCCATCGGTTGAATCTCCGCTCCCTCAGCCAGCCCATAAAGCCGAAGGTTGTCTCTCCTAGATCTTGCCTCCAAATCAGTGCATTTTGCTTGAAGGGCTAGGGTATGCTGAACTAAGGAGCCCATTGCCTGCGCCAGAGTATCTTGTGCGATTCTCTCCTCTGTCCCTTCTATACGCCCCTCCATTTTACTTAACTTCTCATTCAGTTTCAAGAATTCCCTCTTATTTTCTGACCGAGAGTCTTGAATCTCTTGCAGCAGTTGTTCAAAGCGGGAGCAGGACAAGATCTCCGTTTCACCCTCCGTGTCATAGCCAGAACCATGCTGGCTTGTAATCGAGGAGCTCCTGCTTCGGGCTTGTCGGTTCTCTAGCAATCCAGCCCCATCCATCTTCTTAGTCGCTCCTTTAATTCGCCCTTTGTCTCCCTTGTCATGTTTAACACTTCCAGGCGGCATTGTGGTACTTATTTGCTGTTTTTCTATAATTTTGAAGAAATTTGCAGTTCTTACGGGAGGGGAGCTCTACTCTCAGGCTGTTAGCGCTGCCGTGACATCACCAGAAGTCCCAAAACGGTGGGCAGCTTCAAGAGAGGTTAGGACAGGGTGAGGGGGAAAGTTACCGGTAGAAGGAGGAGAGGAGGAGTATTCGACAGGGGTCACGGGTGATATGGGGAAGGGGTAGTTCCCTTTGTGAACACAGTGGGAACTACACACTCAAGCAGATTAGATAGATTGTAAGGCCTTTATTTGCTGGCACATTCATATATTTAGATGTTCAGATACAGTCCTGTGAGCCATACAGTGACCCCCCCACACTGAGTGTGTGACCGTTGAATTAGGAAGCAAAGGTCAAATACTACATTATCCAGTATTTTTCTACAATTTTTTTTTTTATTTTTATTTTTTTATTTATTTAGTTTTTGTTGACGGGTAAGTGCACTAGACAAATCCTGCCTATTTTCAGGCATGACCGGGGGATACAGATGAATGCCAACTGACCTTGAACCAGATTAAGCTGTTGGTGGTATTTTTAGTGAATGAGGGAAATCTGGCCAGGAAACCGGGGAAATTTCCCTACTCTTTTCAATAAGTGCCATGAGATCTTTAACATTCACCAGAACTACCACCAGTCCAGGCAGGTGGGACCTCGGTTTAACGTCTCATCCAAAAGACGGCACCTCAGAAGTGCAGCACCCCTCTCATGCTGCACTACAGTGTCAGTAATGGGATATTAACCCAAGTGCCAGATGTGGGAACTGAACCCACAGCCATCAGATCTCCCGGCCTCAGAAGCGAGTGTGCTACCTACTGAGCCACTGACACTTGTATCAGTCCTTTCATGAGTCTCGTGCAATTTGTTTGCTCTCTTTTAGTGTTAGTTAGCCTCAAGAGCCAGTCTGATCTCCCTTCTGGGCCTGTTCATTGGTGGTTTAGGAGGGGGGTTGGGAGCTCTTAATGTTGAGTGACCTTTGTTCCTGACGTGTCGGGTACAGGTTTTGCTGCAAATATCGAAGGATTTCACAAAATTCCACACACTTTTTGAAATTATCCATTTGTTGTAAACCTTGGCTGAATTCTGGGACATCTGAGAATGACGTGGTTTGCAGAAGCAGTGTGGTGTAGTGGTTCACACACAGGCTTGGGGAAAAAGGAGACCCAGGTTAAAATCCCACAAGATGCAGGTCACTTAACCTGTCGGTGCTTCAGGCCCTCTCAGCTGTAATAAAAGGTAAAAGCAGCCCCCTCAGAAAAGGAGATGTAACATCACAGCCGAGCTATCCTGGCTGACAGTATAGCCTAGTAGTTAAAGTAACGAGCTGTGAATGAGCTTAGTACATCCAGCAAACCCGGATTTGTTTGCCACAACCTCCACTTGTGTACTGTGTAACTCTAAGCAAGTCACGTAACCAGTTCAGAGCTCCCGGGTCACCCCTGAAAACAGGCACTTGTGCCTAGTGGGCCTTAACCGGTTACCAAAGAATGAATAAATAATTAAAAATCCTGGGTACATGAACTGTGGGGGGAAAAAATAATTTTGAGTCCCCTCTCCCACCCTCCACAGATAATTGGGTGGTGCTATCAGTTATAAACAAGTGGGTGCTGGCCACTGCCATGATTAATAGTAAACTGGGATTAGTCATAAGTGATGAGCTCTAATGTAGACTTAGTTTCAGCTAGTCAAAATGTCCAACATCAGATAGTTTTAAGTAGATTTTATGGGGAGGGGGACCATAATGAGATCACCTTAGGGCACCTAAGAAGGAAACAACATCATAGCTCACTTTTTGCTATGCATTTTTCATGTCCTTTAAAGAGCAGCTGACGCCTTCAGGATAACTTAAATAAAACATAATATTTAGATACAGTTCACTTTATATGTAACATTAGTTCTGTATTTTTCCTCCCAGTTAATTACTACTGAGGCCATTTACATGAAAACAGGACCTCTGCTCTTGAAGAGTTCATCTATTCCTGTTGCTTTCTCCCCACCTGAGGTCATAATGCACTGCTTGTGACATCACAGTTACTGTCATGGCAACAAACTGTAATGTCACAACAGAGGATTATGACTTGAAGTAGGGCAGATGTACTCTAACATATAAAGATCATGCATTCATGCAAAGTTCCTTTGTAATAAAAGACGGGGAGGAGAAATCTATAGAATATATTTGGAATGCAAGCGGAATTGCACCAAATTATTATGTTTTTCAAAGTTTTCTTTGAGGTGTCAGCAGCTCTTTAAGCACTCAGGTCTCAGTATGCATTCTTTGTTACGGCATATGCACAGAGCAGCTCCCATTCATCGTATCTGATTACCTTGTCTGGCAGAGTGCCAGAAGTTCCTCTGGAGAAACTAAGGGTGGGAAATTTTCTTTTTATAGTGATATCCATAAAAACGTAATACAAGGGTTATCCTGAGTGTTACATCATTAACAGTCTGTCTAAGACTCCAGCCATAGGACAGTCAGGATTCGCTTAGTGCGAAAAGGCCTCTTGACACTCCTAGCCAGGAGGAAATAAGCCTATAAACCACAGTATATCATGAAACTCCATTATAGTGCTGCTGTGGGGAAATATCACATGGTATCAGTCCCGCGATATCCGGTACCATGAATACCATGAAACCAGAATACTATAGCACCTCTAGTCTCACTGCATAGAATAGTCATTGATCTGATGGTTGGAGATGTGGGGAGAGGGGGTTCGGTTTGTCAGGCTGTTCCCTCATCCTCGAGTACTTGGCCAGGAAATCAGAACTTGGATTGCAGCCAGGTGAGAAAGGGTCTGGCCCCTGTACTGTTTGTATTTTGCAACAACTTGGGAGTCACCGGCCAGACATGACCAAAAACTTCTGTAAAGACTTTTTTTTACTCTTTTTTTTTTTCCCCTCTGGTTGCTGACCTCAGGGGGCATCCCTCGGACATCCACATCCAGCTGCTTCCACCTGGACTGAGACTCCCCCCCCTCCCCATCCCCCCAAAACTCTGACCTGTCACCCTAGTCCCGCAGGAAGCCCCCTGTCTTGTACCCCCCCCAGGGTAGGACCTTCATCCACTTCCCTTGGCACTCCTTGAATCAAATTTCTTTGTGGGCATGGTGCAGGCCGGAGGATATCGGGACCCAGGTAGAGCGGGATCCAATGGTGGGCATGATGCTGGTGGCACATTTTCGTCTCCACCTGAGGTCGGTGTTTTCTACTGTTTGAATGTGACCATGATTCCCCAGAGGTGCAGATGTACAATGATGTCCAGTGTATGACAGGTGTGCTCCTTCTTCCAACTCATGGACGTCCGCTGTCACCTCCATCCCTGTCCCTAATGTGGCCCCGGCTGTTGTACCCCCAGGTTCCGCTGGGAGTTGCCGAAGGCCGGGAACCACAACCCACCCCACCCATGGAGAGGAGAGCTGTCCTCGGATGCTCAGTCCTCTCCCCCCGGCCAATTCCCGGCAACCCGAGCTCACTCCTGATACTGGGTCACCAGAATGGTAAGAGGTAAGATGCGAGGTGCCTCAGCCTTCTACACCACTGGGCCATCCCCTTCTGTAAAGATTTTAAGATATTCTTTTGTCCTTTGTTTTAAATTATGTTTATTTCCACACACTTTTTTGTTCCCCTATTCCCCTGGCTGATCAAAGATACAACAACTTTAGCCTTTCCCCATGTTGGGAGAGTAGGTTAACAGTTGTCTTCACAGCCAGTTCTAATGTTGTTCCATGGTGAAATGATGGGGGGGAGGTAGAATGCTGTATAGCCATCATCCCTCCCCCCATGACAGCTGAGCACATCAAATCCATAATACACTTAGTCCCCAGCCAGCCTTAGTGTGGCATTCTTGCTTAAACTGGCTTTTGTGGATAAATATGATCAAGGATTCCACTTGTGAAGTCAAAGGCTTTCACTTAGACCAAGGACTTACCCCAAAAAAGCTGTATCTGTCCTGATGACTGAGAACTGATGACTGTTTTCTTCAGTGATGGTTCAAACTCCCGGCATGCAGTACTGTACAGTGACCTGGCCACTGGCCTCTTGTTTGCATTTGCCAGTTCTGTAGTGTTTTTCCTTGGAGTCAACCTGTCATTCCACGGTTGTATCATATGCTTCAAGACCCAGCAGCCGAGAAGGACTTGACTCGGGGCCAGAACCAGCAGCCTATCTAAACTAGTAACTAAACCCATTCAGCAGGGTCAATTGACTAGGTATGGGCCTTGGTCTCAGATCAGGAACAACACTTGAAAAACAAACCGAAGTAGTGGCATAATAGTAACTCGTACTGTGGTGATGGAAGGGACTTAGGGTCCATCTGCTTAGCCCCTCCAGCCACACACTGGTGACTATACCATATCCTTAATTTGTTTATGGACACTCAAGCAAGTCTAGCAGCTGAAAGGTTACCTTTACTCATTCTGTGCAATCTGCAGTGCCCCCCCCCCCAATGAATCTGTCTAGTCCTGCTTTGAAAGACTTAAGTGCTAACTTCCGGAAACTCAGCAGATAGGCTAATCCACATGTTCACATCCTTCATGTGTGAAGTATTGCTTTCTGATGGTTCCCCCTTATCCTGCCCCCCTTCAACTAGGCAGCGGAAACAGGACATACTGATGGATGCCTGCCACTCATTGCTTTTGTTTGTGTTTCAAATCTTATTCCTGATCCACCCATAATGGACTTTTATTATGTAGCACATAAATTACTGCTTTCATCAGCTAGTACAGTAGAAGTCTTGTCCTGAGTCAGAAAGATCAGATATTTATGGGTTCTTGTCATGCTTCCAGCAGTTGGGTTAATATACGCACTGAAGAATAATTAAAAAACGTTCCACTAAAGACGCCAATTAAATAATGGCGAAACGGGACAGCAGTGTGTAAATACATTTATAAAATTGGCAGGGAAAATTCTGCATTCTGATTGGTTGTTACCTGTGCATCAGATCTATTTAATGTATACCTAGAAACAAGTACCCCTAAAACAGGATGCACTACAAGAGAAATTAAGGTGCGGAGAACATTCGGTTTTAAAAATGCCATTTTTTGTTTCTCTGTTAGCAAGTAAAAACACAAATGTGACCAGCCAACCTAAATGCAATGAAAATACTCTGACGTGCAGAACAAACAAAACTGCTACTACTGTTTTTGATTTTATAACATTGTAGCGTATCTTATTTAAACTCGGATCTTACTTCGAGAGGGCTCTTGCAGTAGGTAATTACATATAGGACTGAAGTCAGCAGGCGTCAGGACCCCAGGGAAAAATTTCTAGCTAGCAGTCTATGGCGGGGGGACCGCTCCCACGTCAGGTGACTGGCGTCAGGTGACGTCAATATAAAGGGGTGGTCCCCCACGCCTGCTTTCCAGTTCTTTCCCGCCATTAGCTTGCGAAAGCACCTTGTGGTTAAGTTCACTGCTTTGTCAGTTAGTTCATCAGTTTTATTACCATTTTTTTCCTTCCATTTTCTTGTCAAATCTCTTCAGTATCTGCCATGTATGTCGTCCCCTACTCCATCTGATTCGCATAAAAATAAGTGCGATTCCTGCAGTGCCCAGCTCCCGCATAAGGACGGACACTCCCAGTGCCTCTTCTTTGTAGGCCCGGATCACCCCGTGGAGAAGTGGCAGCACTGCCAGCAATTTAACGCCGTGACCCGCAAATGGAGGCAGCAGTCCCTGGAGGCCCATATCTTGAAGAAGAAGATGTCCTCCATGGAGAAGGAACTGAAGAAGCTTCGGCAGGTGTCTGCTTTCCCTGAGGGTCACCACAAAAAGAAGGAGATGCACCGGGACCGGGACTCCTCTTCCATGGTCACTGCGACTCTGGCTGGAGTCGCCGTGCTGAAGGTAATGACTGCTCTTCGACAGCCGTCTTGGAGGTTTCTCAGGCGCCGGCGGCCCTCCTGTCGGGCTCGTGCTTGGGCCCATCGGGAGCCTCCGGGACAAAGGAGGCAGCTGCTCCCGGGAAGACCGCCATCGTGCGTCCTTCTGGGTTAAGCAGCTCCGGTAAGCCAGACGTCTGTGCCACCGACACCCGCTTGGACAAGGCGCTAAGACACCCGACCCTTGAGTGCACCGCCGACCTCGAAAACACCCGCCAGGCGCGCCTCCCTCGCAGCCTTTGTCGGCGTCGGTTCCGATAACCGCAGATGCGGTTCCTCCGGCGCCTGCCCGGACCCGCCGGTAAAGGTAGCGTCGCTCCTCCGGCAGACGCCGCGGCGTTAGAACCGCAGCCGGACCTGCTCGATCAGTCCTTGGTCCTCTGCTCCCTGTATCACTCATCGCTGCTGACCGGGGCTCCAGCGTCTCCCCTGTTGGACCCCAAGGATTTTAGTCCTCCTTCTCGGAGTGACACCGAGGAGACGGACACGCTCCTGTCAGGTCTCCCTCCTGCTGGGCCGGATGACCTGACGTCGGACCCTCGGACGCTGGCCTAACCGACGCCGGGCAACATCCTCTTACTGGATGCCGTCCCAATGCCGGACCCAATTCCCGCCAGGCCACCTGTTCCTGGCCCGCCTGTTGGGCCTATCCCAAGGCCGTCTGCTCCATCAGAGCCCCTGGTGCCTGGGTATCCGACGCTGACCTACTCGATGCCGCAGTACCCTGTGCCTCAGTACCCGGCGCCGGGCTTCCCTCCATTGGGCTACGGACACGTGCCTTACGGATATCCCCAATATCTGTACCCCCTCCTCCACCACCACCCCCAGCCACCGGTGGATTTGAAGGAGACTCTGACTTCCTGGTGGGCTGAGGCCAAGGCTCAGCTTACCAGGGAGGTGGAGAGCCATCTGTTGACGCCAGACCCGGTTCCGGATGCCCGTCATCGGAGACGAGAGACTCCCTCCCCACCCGACACAGAGGTGAGCCTTCAGGTGCCAGGACTGGGGAGGACATGCTTCCCGCGGGTTGCCCAAGGGGTCCATTCCTCCCCTGTGCTGGGAAGGGTCTTCTTTTTCTTCCTCTTCGGAGACCTCGGAATCCGATACTGATGGGTACTCTGATCCCGATGACGAGCCACACACTCTAGACAGACCCAGGTTTAGGACTCCTCCGAAATCACCTCTGGAAGATCCTTCTTTTCTGAAGTTGCTGAGAAAGATCCAGGTGGTTCACCAGTGGCAATCTCTGGAGCCAGATCCACAGCGAAAGAAACTCGCTGCCCATTGGGATCTGCCCGAAACTGCTCTGACATTGATTCCACCCTGGATCGAGCCTCACACGGACCTTGTTTCCACTATTTGGAAACAACCGTCAGTGTTGGCCCCCCTTCTGCGGAAGGTGGATAGGCTATACCAGGCTCCAGAGGGTGTCGATTCTCTGAATACACAGCCCAAAGCCGACTCTGTCGTGATTAGCACTGCTCACGGCCGGTCAGCAAATCCAAAGCATCTTAGCTCATCTCCGCCGGACAAGGAATCCTGCCTTCTGGACCAGTATGGGAAGAAGGTGTATGCTTCTTCCACTCTGGGAATAAGGGCCCTGAATTATGTCGCACATGTGGGGGATTACCAGAAGGCTATTCTGAGTGAGGTGGAAGCCAAGTTGGACTCCCTTCCTGAGTCTCAGACTAAGCAGGAAGTGGCTGATCTAGTCCGGTCTGCTCGTTTGGCCAGTCGGCATATGCTTCATGCCACGTACGATGCAGTGGATGCTGCTGGTCGGAGCTCAGCTTTCACTGTAGGCCTACAGCGTCATGCCTGGCTCTGGGTGTCAGGTTTGGTCCCTGAAGTGCAGTCCGCTGTTCAGGACACGCCCTTCAGGGGGTCGATGCTGTTCGGTGGGGATGTTAGGGACATCATCACCGACCTGCAAGAGAAGGGCACTGCACTTAAGTCCGTCGACTCCACGTACAGGCCCCCTCTGGGATAGCGGCACCCTTTTCGCAGACATTCTTGACCCAAAGCGAAACCTCAGGGCAAGTGGGCCAACAAACGTCGGGCCCCTCTGGCTACCAAGCCCCCCCCCCGCCCAAAAAAGCGGTGGGAGCTTCAGCCACAGTGCAGCCCCACACCTCCTGACTCCTCTCCTGTCCCACAGCCTCTGGACTTCCCAGAGGAACCAGTAGGAGGGAGGTTCTCCTTCCATCTACCGGGCTGGGAGAGGATTACATCAGATGCTTGGGTGCTGCAACTGATGGCAGCAGGACCCTCAATAGAGTTTCTTCAGAAACCACCCAGAAAACCACCCCCCAGGTTGTCCAACTCCCCGGAACATCTTCCTCTGGTTCGGGAAGAAATATCCTCCCTTCTTCTGAAGGTGGCAATAGAGCCTGTCCCAACCCACCTTCGGGGGACAGGCTACTACTCCCATTTCTTCCTGGTTCCAAAGAAAACAGGGGACATGAGGCCTATTTTAGACCTTAGTTCTCAGAACATGTTCATGGACTATAAACAGTTCAGAATGCTCTCCTTGTAGAGCCTTCTGCCGCTTCTTCGGCAGGGACAGTGGCTGTGCGCTCTGGACATGCAGGATGCTTCCCTGCATATCTCTATTCACCCTTCCCACTGCAAATTCCTCCGGTTTGCTTTCCAAGGAGACCACTACCAGTTTAGGGCCCTCCCATTTGGTCTTTCCTCGGCGCCCCGAGTGTTCACCAAATGCCTTTCCGTGTTAGCGGCTCACCTGCCTACCCAGGGAGTACAGGTTTTCCAGTACCTGGACGATTGGCTCCTTGTGGCCCCATCCAGGGAGGATCTCCTGCGCTCCCTTTCCCTTACCCTGCAGGTTTGTACCAGTCTGGGTATCATCATCAACCAGGCCAAGTCCCATCTGGTCCCTTCCCAGAGGCTCCAGTTTATCGGGGCGATCCTGGACACGACCTGCGGTATAGCTTTCCTGCTGCTGGACAGGGCAGATACCCTTCAGGCTCATGCAAGTCTGCTGTCCAGTTGCAGGCGGGTCAGCGCCAGGTCAGTCCTCCGCCTCCTCGGGCTCATGGTGACTGCTGTTCCGACAGTCCCTCGTTCTCAGCTCCATATGAGGATCTCTCAGTGGACACTTTGGTCTCAGTGGGACCAGATGTTGGACGAACTAGACCAAGAAGTCCAGGTTTCCAATCCCATGGCTCGGGACTTGCAATGGTGGATGGTACAAGAGAACCTTTGCCGGGGAGTTCCCTTCTGCCTCTATCCTCCCTCCCAGACTTTGACAACAGATGCCTCGGGAGAGGGTTGGGGAGCCCATCTAGGGTCTCACAGGACTCGGGGCTACTGGTCCAGACTCGAGCAGACTCTGCATATAAATGTGCTCGAACTCTGGGTCGTTCTGTATGCTCTCCAAGCCCTGACCTTGTATGTGCTTCCCGGTCATCTGGCTGTCCAGATGGACAACATGTGCATGGTCTGATACATCAACAAGCAGGGAGGAATGCGTTCCTACCTTCTATGCAGGGAGGCAATGAGAGTTTGGGATTGGGCTGTGCAACACAACCTTCACCTGATGGCGGTTCATGTTCCGGGGGTCGAAAACATGCTGGCCGACCACCTCAGTTGGTCATCAGCAAAGGCTCATGAATGGGAACTAGATCAGGGGGTAGTAGACGATCTCTTCCTACAGTGGGGAACGCCGCAGCTAGACCTGTTCGTGTCTCCTCACAACGCAAAACTTCCCGCCTTCTGCTCGCTTGCTCCCAGATGAGGCATTTTTTGGAGGGACGCTCTGTCTCTGGACTGGAAGGACAGATTCGTCTATGCCTTCCCCCCGATTCCCTTGATGAGGAGGGTATTACACAAACTCAGCTCAGAAGGCGCTCGCATGATTCTCATTGCTCCTTTCTGGCCCTGGCAAGTTTGGTTCTCTCTTCTGCAACAGTATTCAGAGGAGCCTCCTCTTCCTCTTCCTCTGTCGCAACTTTTGTTGACCCAGGATCAGGGGACCCTGATTCATCCAGGTCTCAAGTCCCTTCAGTTGCATGCGTGGCTCCTGCAGACGTAGCTCAGTCTCCCCGCTGGTGGCTGAGATCCTGGTAGAGGCTAGAAAGCCTTCCACTAGATCTGCCTATGCCATGAAATGGAAAAGGTTCTCAATTTGGGCCTCTTCCAAGGATTTCAAGCCATTCTCGTGTCCTGTTGGGAAAATTCTGGCCTACATGCACCATCTCTTTGATCTGGGTCTCAGCCATTCCTCTCTGAAAGTTCACATGGCAGCCATTTCCGCTTACCATGTTCCTTTTGGAGACAGAACTTTCGTGCAGATGGAAGTCTCCAAAACTTTTCTAAGGGGAGGGTTCTCCATTTGAGACCCCCATTCATGTTCCTGCTCCCCCTTGGGATCTGAACTTCATTCTTGAGAAGCTTACTCTGCCTCCTTTTGAACTGGCAGCCTCAGCAGACTTAAAGTTCCTGTCTTGGAAGACTCTCTTCCTAGTGGCCATTACTTCAGCTCGCAGTATTTCCAAGCTCCAGGCCTTGATATGCAAAATCCTGTATTTGATTTTTTTACATGGAATGTGTGGCTCTGTGTACCAACCCTAAGTTTCTCCCTAAGGTGGTAGCGGAATCTACGCTGAATCAATCAGTTGAGCTACCTGCTTTCTTTATGCAACACTTCAATCAAGGGGAGTACCTCTTGCATACCTTGGATGTTCATAGAATACTGAGATACTACACCACTAGGACTAAGGATCTCAGGAAGTCAGATCAGCTTTTTGTCTCTTTTGCTCACAAAACAGAAGGCAATGCGGTTACCAAGCAATGCCTATCTAAATGGTTGGCTCATTGTATCACTTTCTGCTACGACAAGTATCACAAGACCCTGCTGGGTCAAGTTAGAGGCCACTCCACTAGGGGTGTTTCTGCCTCTGAGGCTTGTTTCAAGAATGTGTCAATGGCTGACTTTTGTACAGCCGCCACTTGGACTTCTGTCCATATCTTTTCGAAACACTACAGTTTGGACATTACCTCTCGCCATAGAGCAGGCTTTGGGCTGGCTGTTCTGCAAGGTCTCCTTTCTTGAGACCCTTACAGCCAGAGGATCTATGGATGGGTAGTTTTCCTCCTCCTGTGTGCTTCTCCTTGTTTCAGACTGCTTGGGACTCGGTCCTATATGTAATTACCTCTCGAAGTAAGATAGTACAGTTACGTAAGAACTTACCGTAACAGTAGATCTTTGAGAGAGGCTCTTGCAGTAGGTAATGCCTTCCCGCCCTCCATCCCCTTAGCTTTTTCAGCTCCTTTTCCATGGGAGAAAGATCCACTTCTCACTTGTCTTGCCTTTTTTGGCCATTGGCGGGAAATAACTGGAAGGCAGGCGTGGGGAACCGCCCCTTTATACCGACGTCGCCTGACGCCGGTCACCTAACGTGGGGGCAGTCCCCCGCCAGAGACTGCTAGCTAGAAATTTTTCCGTGGGGTCTTGACGCCTGCCAGCTTCAGTCCTATATGTAATTACTTACTGCAAGAGCCTCTCTCAAAGATCTACTGTTACGGTAAGTTCTTACATAACTGTACTTTCCGTACTCTCCCACATAGCACTGCCCACCACTCGCTCACTCACTTGTTCCAACTACAGTCACAAGCTATAACTGCCACTTCCAACATACCTCCCACTGCCAAAAAAAAAAAACTAACCAGCAAAAAAGAGTTTCTTTTGTCTTTAGAGTCTCCAGCCCAGTGCCTTTTACCAGACACATCTTTTTCAGTTGCATTCTTTCTTCCAGAGCCATCCTCCTTCCCCTACACGTGTTTCCTGTTCGGTCGGTACTTCTGCGTTATTCAAATCGCAGTAACAATTAAAGCAAAAAATAGAGAAGTGCATATTTTCGGTGGTTCCACAACAATACAGCATAGTGTCTCTGTGTATAAGAGGGGGAGGGGTGAAGCTGCTCATTCACGCTGTGGAAACCACAGCTACGGATACCACAGTAGGACCAATGTCCTCAAGCAAAAAAGACTAAGAATTTTCTAGTAGGCGGAAGGACTATTTTATAATTAGTTCAGCTAATTTAACAGTTTTTACCTATCTAAACATATTTAATTACTTGCAGAAACATAAAAAAAAATGAGACCCATTTTATAAGTGCAATAAGAAACTCCGGGGGTATGCATTGAACAGATCTGGCTGCACATCCAGGGGCTGAAGGCATAAAGCCCCCCTTGGTGTGCAGTCAGATCTGTGCAATGCACACCCCGTCTTGTTTTATTGCTTATATACAGTATGAAGAAGGTAGTATTGAGAGTGAGGAGCATTTTTTGAGAGCATCCCTACCCCTCATTTTGAACCCAAGCATTTAAGGACATTCTGGGGTAGCTCCAACTGAAATGCTGGTTAACAAGCAGACCATTATCTGCCGCCTGCATATAGAATTTGGTCTTGGGTTAATAACTAAACGCTGACATGTAGTGCTGCATGGGGCGCGGGGGAGATGCCTTTGGATGACACATTTATGCATGGACCCTTCTGCTGATCTCTGGCAGCTTCACTGGTGTAAGTTAAAGATCCTCCAGCCCTTGTTAAAAGACCAGGGAAGCCCTGGCCAAGGTGTAAGTTAAAGATCCATGGCCCTTGTTAAAAGACTAGGGAAGCCCTGGCCAAGGTGTAAATTAACGATCCCCTGGCCCTTGTTAAAAGACTAGGGAAGCCCTGGCCAAGCTGTAAGTTAAAGATCCCATGGCTCTTGTTAAAAAGACTAGGAAGCCTAGCCAAGGTGTAAATTAACGATCCCCTGGCCCTTGTTAAAAGACTAGGGAAGCCCTGGCCAAGCTGTAAGTTAAAGATCCCATGGCTCTTGTTAAAAGACTAGGGAAGCCCTGGCCAAGGTGTAAATTAACGATCCCCTGGCCCTTGTTAAAAGACTAGGGAAGCCCTGGCCAAGGTGTAAGTTAAAGATCCCATGGCTCTTGTTAAAAGACTAGGGAAGCTCTGCCAAGGTACAGTATAAATTAGAGATCCCATGGCTCTTGTTAAAAGACTAGGGAAGCTCTGCCAAGGTACAGTATAAATTAGAGATCCCATGGCTCTTGTTAAAAGACTAGGGAAGCCCTGGCCAAGGTGTAAGTTAAAGATCCCATGGCCCTTGTTAAAAGACAAGAAAAGCCCTGGCCAAGGTGTAAGTTAAAGATCCCCTGGCCCTTGTTAAAAGACTAGGAAAGCCCTGGCCAACAAGTTAAAGGTCCCACGGCCCTTGTTAAAAGACTAGGGAAGCCCTGGCCAACATGCAAACTAAAGATCCCATGGCTCTTGTTAAAAGACTAGGGAAGCCCTGGCCAAAATGTAAATTAACGATCCCCTGGCCCTTGTTAAAAGACTAGGGAAGCCCTGGCCAAGCTGTAAGTTAAAGATCCCATGGCTCTTGTTAAAAGACTAGGGAAGCCCTGGCCAAGGTGTAAATTAACGATCCCCTGGCCCTTGTTAAAAGACTAGGGAAGCCCTGGCCAAGGTGTAAGTTAAAGATCCCATGGCTCTTGTTAAAAGACTAGGGAAGCTCTGCCAAGGTACAGTATAAATTAGAGATCCCATGGCTCTTGTTAAAAGACTAGGGAAGCCCTGGCCAAGGTGTAAGTTAAAGATCCCATGGCCCTTGTTAAAAGACAAGAAAAGCCCTGGCCAAGGTGTAAGTTAAAGATCCCCTGGCCCTTGTTAAAAGACTAGGAAAGCCCTGGCCAACAAGTTAAAGATCCCACGGCCCTTGTTAAAAGACTAGGGAAGCCCTGGTCAAGGTGTAAACTAAAGATCCCATGGCTCTTGTTAAAAGACTAGGGAAGCCCTGGCCAAAATGTAAATTAACGATCCCCTGGCCCTTGTTAAAAGACTAGGGAAGCCCTGGTCAAGGTGTAAACTAAAGATCCCATGGCTCTTGTTAAAAGACTAGAGAAGCCCTGGCCAAAATGTAAATTAAAGGTCCTACTGCCCTTGTTAAATGACTAGGGGAGCCCTAGCCAACGTGTAAATAAAAGATCCCATGGCCCTTGTTAAAAGACTAGGGAAGCCCTTGCCAAGGTATAAATTAAAGATCCCACGACCCTTGTTAAAAGATTAGGGAAGCTCCTGCCAAGGTATAAATTAAAGATCCCACGGTCCTTGTTAAAAGGCTAGGGAAGCCCTGGCCAAGGTGTAAATTAAAGGTCCCATGGCCCTTGTTAAAAGACTAAGGAAGCCTTAGCCAAGGTGTAAATTAAAGGTCCCACGGCCCTTGTTAAAAGACAAGGGAAGTGCTAGCCAAGGTATACGTTAAAGATCCCATGGTCCTTGTTAAAAGACTAGGGGAGCCCTGGCGAATATTCCTACAGTCGGTAGCACAGGATCTTCTTCAAGGATATGTCTTTATCAGGCCACACCTATGGAACTATAGCTAGCAGGCATTAGGACCACATGGAAACTTTCTTGCTAGCAATCTACCAAGGGACAAGATCTGACATCGACATCCACTGTATATAAACGTGGGCGGCCGCTGTCCCTCCTCAGTTCTTTTCCCGCCATTGACCATATTCACCGAACTCCATGGAGATGCTGCCAAAGCAATTGACTGCTAAATCTTCAGTTTTCAACATTTTAATATTTTTCTCACCCTAGTAGTTCTCATTTTATTTTAAAGTGATTGCTGTCATTGTGTATGTTGATGAATGATGCCACTAAACTATTCCGTTACTGCAAGTGCGGTGCTAAAATCAACTCAAGCGACAATCACGATGTCTGCGTGTGCTGTCTTGGAGAGGCCCATGACATTAAGGTCTGCTTGGGGTTCAGTCAGGCTACCCGGCGACACCATCAACGAGCCCTGCACACTTTTCGTCTTGAGCAACAGGTAGCCAGAATGGACAGAGAGCTCCAGATGAAGAGCTCCCCACCCCATCGCTGACCCATTCATTGGGCTCCCAGTCTTCCAGTGCTTGAGAGAAGCCTTCAGGGAAGCACAAACACTGGGAGAGGGAGCAGAGTGAGGATTTCCCCTCCTCCTGGTACACTCCCGGTCGCTGCTTCATTCAGCATCAGCCACTATAGCGCCATTGACCGCTTTGGCGTCGACACCTCCTTCCACTCAGACTTTAGTACTCAGAAGGTCGGCTCTGGTAGTGAGTTCTACCAGACCTGCTATGGCTGGCGAAGACCTACCAGCGTCGGGGCTGCAGACTCCCCCGGTGACGTCGCAAGTCCAGCCTTTCAGATGCCAAAGCCCTCAGGGTCAGCTGGCAGTGAGTTCCACTGGACCTGCTACAGCCAGCAAAGGCCCATTGATATTGGGGCTCCAGCTGCCCCCGTCAACGTTGCAAGGCGCCCCTGCAGTGTTGGCCACCATTGACATCCAGACGGTGCTGTCTTGCTTTGTGGGAATAATACAGCGCCTTATTCCTCCTCGTACAACAGGCATGACGATGACAGGGCCTCTCAGACCAGCGCCCGTGTTGACACCTGCTAGGTCAATGCACCCTACACACTCCAGGGCGTTGATGTTCTCGCATCCTTCCTTGAGGTCTTCAGGGCCTGTCAACAATGATCAGGAGTACAGTCCTGACCTCTTTTTATGAGAGGAGGAGGAGGAAGATATGGACAGGAGCCCATCTGAGAGGTCTGCCTCCACCATTTCCACCAAGAGTGAGGTCTCCACACTGTATATTTTCCGAGGTCCCCTCCTGATGACCCCTCCTTCATCTCTGTGATGAAGCAGCTCCAAACTGCAGTGAGGTTTGAGTGTGAGGAGCAAGACATCACTAGGAGGAACTTGGTGAAGTTTCTAGAGCTGCCAGGATCTCCACCTGTCATCATTCCCCCTCTGTTGGCTGCACTAGAGGATGCCACCCTGGCCACCTGGCACAGACCAAGCTTGATCCCTGCCATGCCCTGAAAGGCGGACAAGCCAGGCCCGTCAGGAAGGCCTTTTTTCACAAGCCAACCTAAGGCTGATTCAGTTGTGATAAATGCAACCCATGGTAGGTCTAAGGTGCCTAAGCATCTCAGTTCTCTCCCCCAGATAAAAAGTCAAGAAAACTGGACCTCATGGGAAAGAGAACCCTTTACCTCTGCCACAGTGGGCCTTAGAATAACAAATTATCAGGCCCACATGGTCAAATACCAACCTACCCTCTGGGAAAAGGCTAAAGTATCATCCCAGTCCTTCCCAGAGGGTACACAAATACAGGAGATGCTCAGGGCCCTTCAGACTGGGGCTGATGTGGGTAAGAACTTCTTATGTCTTATGGTTTGCCTAGGACATTTGGGATGCCTCAGCCAGAGCAGCTGGCGGCTGGCATCTGCCTAAGAAGGCATTCTTGGCTAAGAGTGTCAAGGGTTTGCTAATGATGTCCAGTAATCCATTCTGAATGCCACTTTCAGAGGATACAAGCTCTTTGGGGCAGATGTGCAGGAGATCCTCTTTGACCTTCAAGCCTCAGGGAGGATCTTGAGGTCAGTCTATTCCCTCTACCACATACAACAGAGAAGTAGGCAGATGGTCCCCTTTTGCTGGGCTACCAACAGACCCAGGTCAGGGGCCAGACTGCAGACCAAAAAGTAGAGCAGGGTCAGCTTTGCTGGCCCCAACCTCCTCCACAGGTGCTCACTCAAAATTCCCTTGAGGTAGAGGTGCAGCTCCAGCCATCAGATCTGCTTCAGCATGACTCCTCCTTAGACATCCACCCTTCAGCAGTAAATCTGGAGGTGGTAGTAAGGGGTCATTTTTCCCTCCACCTGGAGCAATGGAGGGAAGTCACCACAGATGCTTGGGTCCTGCAGTAAATACAACAGGGCCATGCTGTAGAATGTCTGAAGTTGCCTCCAGACCTTTCACCTATCCCCTCAGCTTATCCTCCAGACCACATACCAGTGCTACCAGTGGAAGTATTTACACTGTTCAGAAGAAGGCCACAGAACCAATTCCCTGGGAACAGAGGAACAGAGTGTTCTAGTCTAATTTTTTTCTCGTCCCCAGATCCACAGGGGACTTGAGGCCCATTCTAGATCTGAGGAATATGAACTTCTACATTCAGTACAAGAAGTTCAGAATGGTCACTCTACAACGCCTGCTGCCACTTCTGAAAAAGGGGAATGGATATGCTCTCCGGACATGCAGGATGCTTATCTGCATATCAAGGTTTACCCCCCCCCCCCACAGCAGGTACCTCAGGTCCCTGTTTCAGGGGAGCACTACTAGTTCAGCGTATTGCCCTTTGGCTTGTCATCTGCACCATGGGTATTTACCAAATGCTTGGCAGTTGTGGCAGCAGTTCTCAGGAGAGAGGGATTGTATGTCTTCCTGTATCTAGGCAACTTGTTGCTCAAAACCCAGTCCCAGGAGCAATTGTCTCAGACCCAAGCGCATACCAGATAGCTGTTTGGTGCCCTAGGGATCATGGTTAATCTGCCGAAGTCAATCTTGACCACTTGTCAGTGCCTGCAGTACATAGCGGCAATACTGGACACTAACCATGAGTGCCTCATGGCAGCACAGGCCCATATGGGTTCCAACAACCGGCATGTCACAGCCGTGACATTCCTGAGATTGTTGGGCTTGATGACAGCAGCCCTTGTCATGGTACCCCTGGCCAGGCTGCACATGATGATCCCTCAATGGACTTTAAGGGTCTAGGGGGATTGGCACACCACTGACCTAAAACAGTAGGCTCTAGTAACTTCCTCTGTCCGGAAGGTGCTTCAGTGGTGGACGGAACCCAATAACTTGCTGAAAGTGGTTCACTTCCTCATTCCTTCCCCTCAGCAGTCTCTCACCACAGACACTTCGAGGTTGGGCTGGAGGTGCATCTGGGACCTCATCAGACACAAGGAACATGGACCGGAGTGGAGACTTCTCTTCACATAAATGTCCTAGAGATCAGGGCTGTTCTGTATGCCCTGCAAGCCTTCCAGAACCATCTGTCCCGGGCCGTCTGTTGGTGCAAATGGACAACACCAGTATGGTACACTTCGTAAACAACCAAGGTGGAACTCATAGAAACATAGACTTTGACAGCAGATAAGGACTGCTTGGCCCACCTAGTCTGCCCATTTCCCTACCTTGAGGATAAGCTGCAGATCCTATTTAACCAACAGCCTATTTCTTCCTACCCCCACCAAAATTGCCTTATGTCTGTCCCATGCATTATTGAATTCTCCCACAGTTTTAGACTTCACAACCTCCTCAGGAAGGCTGTTCCATGCATCCACCACCCTCTCTGTGAAAAAATATTTCCTCACATTGCCCCTGAGCCGACTCCCCCCCTCTATCTTCAGATTGTGTCCCCTTGTTCTTGCACATCTCTTTTTCTGAAAGATGCTACCCTCCTGGACTTTGTTGATTCCACTAAGGTACTTAAATGTTTCTATCATGTCCCCCCTCTCCCTCCTTTCATAGTCCCTGTGCAGGGAAGAGATGAGAGTTTGGTACTGGGCTCTAGAACACAGTCTAAAACAGTCGGCCGTCCATGTTCCAGGTGTCCAAAACGTCCTGGCAGACAGGATAAGGAGGTCACAGTCCAGGATGCACAAGTGGGAGCTGCTGATCTGTATAGTAGAAAACCTGTTCAACAGGTGGAGTCATCCAGAGTTAGACTTTTTTGCGTCCCCACTCGATGCAACACTGCAATTTTTCTGCTCGCTTGATCCAGGGCCTGGAGTTTTCTGGCGAGACACGTTGTCCCCCTATTTTTGAAAGAGAGGTTCCTTTCTGCCTTTCCTCCCTTTCTCCTGATTCAGAGGGTGCTAATCAAGCTCCAGATGGAGGGAGCTACTCTTGTTCTTGTGGCTCCTTTCTGGCCTCAGCAGATATAATTTCCCTTGCTGCAACAGTCAGCCATGGAACCGCTAGTACCCCTGCCCTTGTGCAAGATCTTGCTGCCACAGGAACAGGAGAACTCTGGTCCATCTGGACCTCAAGTCACTCCGTCTCCATGCTTCGCTCCTGAAGACATAGCCATTGCGAGATTTGGAGTGTCTCCCAAAAGTGCCTGATGTCCTGTTGGCTGTCCAGAAGCCCTCCACCAGGGCTACTTACTCCATGAAGTGGAAGCGGTTTGCTCTGTGGGCTGCTTCTCACCACCAAGACCCTTTTACTTGTCTTGTAAACCAGATTCTAGAGTATTTGCTGTCCTTATCAGATGCAGGCCTGCAGTAGTTGTCTATCAAGGTGCACTTGGCTGCCATTTCTGCATTCCACATGCCTATTGATGGTCATACGGTTGCCCAGCTGGAGGTGGCCCAAACGTTTTTGAGGGGCATCCTACATTTGGAGCCTCTGATATACAAATCTGTCCTGGCCTGGGATTTACATTTTGTGTTAGAGATGCTTACTTTTGCTTCTTTTGAGCCAGATGCAACTTGTAAGCTACTCTTTCTATCATGGAAAGCATTATTTTAAGTTGTCATTACTTGTGCTCGAAGGATTTTGGAGCCACAGGCTCCAAGGTGTGAGCCCTCTTATTTTATTTCCACAATGGCAGGGAGTCTTTGCATACTAACCTTACGTTTTTACCAAAGGTCATGTCTGAGTTTACTTTAAATCAAAGTATCCACCTGCCAGTTTATTTTCCTGAGCATTGCTCCATACCTTAGCTGTACATAGTATACTCAGCTATAATGTTCACCGTACCAAGGACTGCAGGAAATCCTTGCAGCTTTTTGTTTCCTTCACTCCTGGGAAAGAGGGTATACCAGTTTCAAACAGTACCTATCCAGATGGTTGGTCAACTGTATTCATTTTTGTTATAGAATGTAAGTTAAGGAATGTCCTGAGGTTGTTTGTGGCCATTCAGCCAGAGGCATGGCCACTTCCGTTGCCTGTATCAGTAATGTGTCAGCTGAAGAAATCTGTGCTGCTGCTGCAACTTGGAGTACTGTCCAGACTTTCACAAAGCACTACAGTCTGGACATTGCCTCTTGAAGAAGAGCAGGCTTCGGCCTGGCCGTGCTTCAGGGCCCCCTTTCCTAGGCCTTTAACCTCCAGCCACCCAGACTGTCTCTCTGTCAGTACTGCTTGGGACTCGTTCCATAGGCATGAGCTGATGAAAGAGATATCCTTGAAGAAGATAGAACAGTTACGTACTTATATAACTTGTAGATCTTCGAGAGAATCTCTCTCATCAGGCCATACTGTCCCACCCTCCATCCCCCTTAGACTCAGAGCTTCTTCGCTCCTCCCTCTCTCTCTCTCCAGGACCGACTACCTGGCATTCCAGCCTCACCTGGTAGCCGGAACCTCCAGCTCTCTCTTTGGTTCCCTGGGGGGGGTCCTTTGAGTATGGTCTCCAGTGGGGAACTGATGAGGGAGAGGGGCCACTCATGTTTATATATAGCAGATGTTGTTGTCAGACGTCATTGTGGATGGCCCCTAGTGGAGTGGTAGCAAAAAGGTTTCATGTGGTCCTAGTGCCTGGTGGCTATAGGTACGGCCTGATGAAAGAGATTCTCTCGAAGATCTACTGTTATCATGCCTAAATATTTTGAAAGAGCTCACCGTATTCAGCCGAGAGCCATCCAGGCAGGAAATACAAAGTTAACTTTGAGACGATCTAAGCTTTGCCTCCGTGCCAAAGACCATAGCCTGGGTTTCCTCCACATTTAGTAAGAGTTTATGTCTGGAGAGCCAAGTCTGGACATTTTGTAAGGCGGAGGAGAGGTTTAGGTTTATCTCCAGTATATTCTTGGAACTGGAATACAGCACAAGGTCATCCGCATAGAGGAGTGTCGAGTAGTGAGGGATGTCCCAAGTTATGTGATAAATAAAGATAGCGAAAAGAAGGGGGCCCAAAATGGATCCCTGGGGAACACCTACGCTGATGGACGCTTGATCAGAAAGTACCGAATTAAATTTCATGACCTGAACTCTGTCCTTTAAGTAGTTATTGAACCAGGATACAGACCACAGTGAGAAACCAAGAGAGAGAAGATTTGAGAGCAGAAGAGGGTGATCGATGAGATCGAAGGCTTTCGTAAGGTCAAGGAAAACTGCTCTAGTTAGAAGACCAGAATCCATGGCACAGAGCATGACATTGGTGAAGTTGAGCAGGGCAGTGGTGGTACTATGCCCTTTTTGGAAGCCATGCTGGTTGGGAGAGGGCAGGATAAATTTGGAGAGATATGCAATAGCCTGGAAGGTCACCAGCTTTTCTAGAATTTTTCCTAATACAGAGAAGATCATGATGGGCCTATAATTTGAAATGTCCTTTTTGTCCCTTTTTTTAAAAACAGGAGTGACTCTGGCAGTTTTCCATATATTAGGGACATGACCTTGGCAGAGAGATAGAGTATATATTCTAACAATTGGGGAGGCAATAAAGGGGGCTGCAAGTTTTAGGAGTTTAGGCTCAAGGCCGTCTGAGCCGACACTTGTGTTATCAGAGAGAGAGTTAAGGAGTTTGGTGACATCAGCCTTGGTGATGGCTTTAAAATGGAAATGAGGGTGAGCCGGTTCAAGGTTGGTCTGTGTATAATAGGAGTTTGTTTGAGTGAGGGGGAGGCAGCAGTAAGGTTAGAAAGGTCAGTGAAGTGGGCTTTGAAGGCGTTGACAATAGTTGTTGGGTTATATAATGCATGCCATTAAGGACCATATCATTAAGGGGTTGGGATTTTTGGGTACCCAGGAAAGTTTTCACATGTGACCAGAACTTTCTAGAGTCCCCTGCAGCATCCAACAGGAGTTCTTTGCAGTAGGTGCTCTTTGCAAGTCTAATTTGTCTCTTACTGTACTCAGTAATTGTTACAGACTGCCTGGAGACCGGTACTTTTATAGCACCTCCAACTTTTGTCCCTGGTCCGGAGTAGAGCTAGCAAGTCTTTGTGAAACCATTTTGTTTGTTTACCATGAACACGCCGGGTAATAAGAGGGGTGTGGCCATCTTGAAGAGCCCTAAACTGAGTGAGGAAGTAGTCGAGGGCCACCTACGCGTCTTGGACCGAGTAGAGGAAGGACTAGTCAATAGAGGAGACATCATGAAGGAACTTGGCTTGATCTAGCCTTGCAAAGTTTCTAACCATGATGTACTTCGACGGTGGAGAGGGGACCACTGAAAAGTTCCAGGTACAAAAATAGGAGAATGATCACTTATGGTGTCTGCTAGTGATCCTGCAGTCTTAATTCGGTCGGTGCGATTTGTCAAGATCCAGTCAATAAGGGTATCAGGCGTTGCAGAGGAAGAGGTTCTGGTAGGGCAATTTATTAATTGATGTAAATTATACCTTGCATGAGGGAAGAAGTGTATATGCTCATTCCAAGCCAATTTAGATTCAAGTTGCCAGAATAAGCACTTAGTTTTGTCCAACAGCACAAGGAGACCTTTTCAAGCAGTTCTACTAGACCAGAGATTTTGCTTTTCAGAGGGTTGTAGGTGCAGATTATGTGAGTTTTTCACTCCCCAAAGGAGGGTGGTGTGAAGGGATTCACAAGAGGAGAGGGCTAGGTGGAAGAGTTGGAAAGATTAAGATGAGTTTTGTAATAGATTGCCACCCCCACCCCTCTTAGGCGAGCCTATCAGACCTAATTAGATTATAGTTGGGCAGGGGCATGATGTGTCCGGTGTAGATGACTTAAGCCATGTTTCGGATAAACAGAAAACATCAGGGTGATAGAGAGCCACCCAGGCCTCTAACTCTGCAAGATTACAAAGCAGACTTCTGATGTTTATATGTGCTGTACGTAGTCCCTTTGTTTGACCATGTTTCACGAGTAGGAGTATTGAGCCAGAGGGCCGGTTTAATTCAATATCACCTGACAGAATGAGAGCTGTGAGTAAAAGTACCATACTTTTCTGTGGATGAAAGATGGTTCATGATTTAGAGAGTAGCGAGTGCCTTTTTTTAATGGCGTAGATGCCCATATAGATAATGGATCTGTGAACTAGGAGTGGTGTAAGATCAAGGCACTTATGTGGTGTGCAGAGCTGGTTAGAGTAAGTAAAATCAGATAGGTTGGGAGGCGCAGATAAGTAGGCATATGGAGACGCTGGCAAGGAGAGCCAGGCTGAGAGGAGTGATATCACACTCATAATAAACAGGGGCAGATTTGCATTACCCGTATTCCTACACTGTATGTGCAGCTGAGACAGAAGTCCAAGAAAACGAGGTCTACAACTTTGAGATTAAGGGAGATTGTTTGAGATGCTCAGTTCTGCAAGGGAGTAAAGCTTCCAGAGGTAGTTCAAGTAGGGAAACACCCCTAGTGATCAGGAAATATAAGGAGCATATCATCCAGGCCAGAACCAAACAAGCCTCCCTCAAAGGCTAGATGGTCAGTTACCCAGTGCCAAAGACACACACCTCGATTAGCCGACACAATGTAGTGAGCTAACATGCATAAGTTTTCCACCATGGTGTCCCCTAAGAAGGTGGAGGCCATGGATACCAACTCTGCAAGCTCACCCCACCAAATCCGAGGGAGCAAGCTGCACAGGGTCGTAACCCACAAGTTTAAGGCTCTGGCAACAATGAAGGAGGCATAGGAGATGCTGAGGTTTGGGCCATTGACGGAGAAGGCACGCAGCATCCACTCACTTGTCGTGCAAATCCGTTAAAGCCAAAGACCCTTCAATAGGAATAGTAGTGTGTCTGACAGAATTATGAACCGCTTATCTGTCAGAGGCGGGTGTCCCACTGTGAGTATTTCTTCCAAACAAACAGAAACACTGTGCCTTAGGTCTTGGCAGATATTTCTTTGGTTAGCATCTCCCCATTCCTGTTCAATAATTTGGTCACAGTGAATAAAGTTCAGAAAATACTTTGGAGCAGAGAAGGACGTGGATAGGATAGGATTGACATCCACCGCCCCATGGATTACACCTTCTTAAGTTGTAATGACCTACACGCCTCAGTTATTAGATAGGTCAAAGACTTGGTATCAAACAGGGGAGGGAAAGGAATCCTCCTCTTGGGCTCTGTTCACTCCTCTTCTTCCTCAGAGGGTTTGTCCTTCTCCTCATCAAGTAGCTTCTTTAGGTCAGGATTTTCCCCAAGATCCCAGATATCCTCATTTTTGACCTTCAGTATGGTCAGTGTTGGGGTCTGCCTGCTGATCTGTAATAGCAGCCTTGTCCTGCTGCGGCACACCTGGACGTGCCTGTGGGTCCCCCCCCCTCGACCTGAGGGGCCTAGTATGGGGTGTGAGTGTGATGGGATGTCCTGTGGAACACTGGGGCCCAAAAGCTCTCCCAAGAATAGTAATAAGGATTTACACAATTCTGTTTTGCCACTGCCAACTGGTGCACCAAGTGCACCCCCCCCCAACCAGGAGGGTCCGAGTGGCGGGAACTGTAAGAGACATATTGGCTTGAGAAACACAATGGAGCCAATCAGAACCCTGGGAAGGGTCTCATCGCCCTTTTCAGGTCTTACATCTCTTGAAGGTAAAGGTCTCCGATATGCCATGGTAACAAGGAAAAATAGCCCTGTAGAAATTCGAGGATAAAAGCTGGCACTGATGTTGAAAGGCAGTATAGAGGATTGTTGCTACGACCCCCAGCACCAGAGCAGGTCAGGTGACTAGCAAGCTTCTGATCAGCCATGCCAGCTCCTAGGAAAAAGATTTAAGCAGACAATCAGGCTAAAAGGGTAAAACAAAACAGAATCACTGTGTCTAGCACTGTAGAAGTGCAGGCATACATATGCTCCCTCTGAATAGCGCATGTGACCTCCACAATGTCAAGTGTGACATTGTCATGTTGACACAGGCATGCGCATAACACAAGCTCATGAAAAAAACGCTCTAACAGAAGAAGGAGAAAACGGGGCACATGCCCAATGGCCACAGTGACTTGTAAACAACAGAAAAGTGCACGGCTCGATGGAGCCGAAAAGAAACTGCCAATCAACTAAAGAGCGGAAACAAATGCTGACAATGGTGGAAAAAAGGCTCTGACTCTGGCAAAGTGCAAAAAACTCCTCACTAGGCAGGCTCCGTTTAAAAAACTGGCGTGTAGTTAAATGGGAAAAGTCCCTACGCAAGAAGCCCTATTAAAAATGGAAAAGTTCCAAAAGCAAGGCAAAAAACATGCACCTGAAATAACAAAAACACCACCAGGAAATAAGACTTTTTGGGGGACCCCAGGAAGCCTAACAAAATATGCAAGAAAATAGGTGCTTCACGCACCAATAGTCCTTTGTTTTGTTTTGTTTATATAATCGAGACCTCCAAGAAAAAAAAAACACCCTAGAATTATGTGGCAGATGGGGACCCCAGTTCAAGCACAGGTAGTGTAAATGGGAGAGCAGGTTAGCCAGTTTAGATGTCACAGCTTAACAGGCACAATTTTAATTTGAAGGTGCTCCTGTCACTGGTAGCCCAACCTGCTATGCAGAACTGCATCCCCAAGGCCTAGAAGCTGAGTTTTTCTTCAGTGCAGCTTGAGAGGTGTTTCCCTTTGATGGCACAGCTAAGACTGGAGAGTTGATGCTGTCTGGAATCCTTATGTGCTGAACATTGCAAGGCTGATTCAGCCTTTGGGCTGTGCCATTTCCCCTAGAAGGGGTGCACAGGGCCAGCCCGGTGGTGCTGAGGGCTGAGGCACGGGACGCCTTACCTCACGCTACGCTGGTGCCCCGGGTCGGGAACAACCTCGGGTCACCAGGGTGCCAGCATGGGGGGGGGCAGGGTTGAGTAATGGTCTCCTCACCTGGAGAAAGGAGAGGTCGCCCGCCTGTGTCCCTCTGTCACCCGGATGTTGATGCGGTGATAGTTGCAGGCGATACCAGAAAGAGCTGGTAGGGTGGGGCATCCTGCAGGGCACGTGCATGTGTGAGTCCACACTCATGTGTCATGTCGGGGGTCTTGGCGGGAGTTGGACGGGGAGAAAAAAAACCAACAAAAAGTAATAAAGTACTTACGGAAAAAAAAAAGGGGTGCATACTATCCATCTGTAATTACTACCCATTGACAATGTGGTGCGCTACAGAAATACGGGTATAAAAATCCATGAAACTGCATTCTGATCAGGTATCAGTGAGGGCAGCAGATGACATCCATGCCACTACAAATCACTGAGCTATATGTAGGAGTAGTAGTGATGTCATTTGCGTAAACACTGGTGACTGAGCAGAGTGCTGTTCATGCCTGTTTATTGCTGTACCAGAGGGAGAAATAGATTACCAAAAAAGAATAAACAAAATACATTATAATGCATAATTAGGGAAAAGAGGGAAAGGGGAAATTGTTTAACCAGGAAAGGCACATTAAGCCGAATCCTGTTTCCAGGTGTGACCTGGGAGCACAAGGAAGTTAAGTGACTTTCTCAGGGTCACACCTATAATTATTAGTAATTATTATTATGTTTTATTCTTTGGTAACCAGGTAAGGCCCACTAGGCACAAGTGCCTGTTTTCAGGGGCGACCCAGGAGCACTGGGGTGGTTAAATGACTTGCTCAGAGTCGCACAGTATGGAAGAAGAGTGTGTGGGAATCAAACCCAGGTCTGCTGGATGTACCAAGCTCATTCTGAGCTCTTTACTCTAACCTCTAGGCTATACTGCCAGTATGTAAAATGGATTAAAGGTGAGTTCATTATTTAATTTTGGAATAAAAAATGAAAATAGGTTTTAATTTTCTTTGTTGGTCACCTTTAAATGACATTTTCACAGCCCTACTGGAAAGTAAGGCACTGTTAAGGTAAGGTCTCAAGGGAAAGTCTGTAGCTTCTCTTCTTTGAAATGCAGTGCAGGGAACAGCTGGAGCGTTCTGTGTTTTGAATTAGCTGTTTTTCTTGGAAGACGATTAATGCAGCTGGCACAATATCCCTGGTGCTGTGTCTTTAAGCTACAGTGCTCCATTAATGAGAGCTGAGGATAATGGGAGCAGACACGATTAACCGTCTGACATCTCTCATTATTGCTAGTGCACACCATTTGTACACAAATCTGCTACTGAATCACAAAACAAGAACAAAATCAGGAAAAGGGAAGAATGGTTTCGGAAGGAACACTGTTGGAACTGGAGATAGTTTGTGAAAGACATGCATCTCTGGGAGATTGAGGGTTGTGTGCGATCCCTTGGAATCCCACACTAGAACCAGCAGGGTTGTTTGGGAGACAAGGTGCTGGGCTTCTGGAGAGGATGTATGTGGTTCACCCAGTATTTGCTACCCTCTGACGGGTAACTTCAGAGTGGAATTGGTGTCAGCTGAGAGGCTGCCAGTCACCTGCCCACCTGCATGCAGCAAGGGTGCAGCCATGGCAGACCCATCATTGGTGGGGATGGCGGAGAACTAAGAGGGCAAAAAGACAAAACAAATGATAAAAAGCATTTTAGTCTGCTCCAGTTTGCTGGATCTAGCATGATGTGCTACCTGTCTAAAAACCTGGTCTGCGCCGGAACTTGATTTTGAACTCTGTGCCAGAGGAGTCTTGGAAATGCTGTGGGGCAGCAAGCTTCCAGTTCACATGGCTGGGGAGTGATGTTTGTATCACCACTCTCAGATGCCTAGCCCCTCCATGGAAGAGCGGCCTGCAGCAGGGGTGACCGATGTAAAGGCGTGGTGGTAGGGAGTAGAAAAAGTGCCCAAGCGGGTGGGAATTGTGGCAAGATGGTGCTTGCTCTTTATCCATGCCCTTTACCACCATCGACTTGGGAGTCACTATCTCAACACTGTATCTCGGAGAGTAATTGGAGTGCAAAGCCCCTGCTGGTGGGTGGTGCATGCAAGGATTATTTAAATATTTAAAGTCACTGACTGTGAAAAACACACTGAGCTAGAGCTCGTGTTTGGGTGCAACCCTGGTTGGGAGGAGGTTGCATGGGAGTGTGACACCAGGAGGAGGACTGAGATGTGCTAGGTGGTGTCATGATGGTTTGTAGGCTGGCAAAACACAGGTAAGCAGCCTACAACAGGTAAGCAGTGGGGAAAATAAAAAGTTTCAGTGAGGTGAAATGCTAGCTGCAATCTGGGTTCAAATACATCAACTATAGTGTAGGTCGGAGTGGATGACTAGGGGACCTACTAGTGCTCCTCCCCAGCTGTCCCCAAGGGATGATAATGGAAGGTAGTGGGCAGAGATGGGGTCATCAAAAGGCATTAACTGGGGTATGGTGGGGCCCTAAAATTGCAACTTGTAGCTGCTTCACCCCTGAATAAGGTGGTGCATGTTAGTCTCCCAAAACAGGAGAGCAGCTCAGTTTGTTTCAGTTTCAGGTTAGCGTAAAAGACCTGATAGATCCATGGAAGTACCTACTGATTTTCATGGATGGCCAGGGAAAATTTACAAAGAAGACAAGCGTTTATATAAACAAGTTATAATACAGCACAAGCACAATTGAAACAATGACATTCCTTGACATCAAGCAAATATGATTTTAGATTGCATTTAAAGCTCTTTGTTGTATCCAGGTCCCTGAGCGCAGAATCAGTGTAGCCTATTCTGGGAGCAGGAAATCTAAAGGAGCTTGCAAGAGGGTCCTAGTAATGGGGCATTCCAAAGTGAGAGGTACCGAAGGGTTGGTCTGTGCCACAGACAGGGAGGGCAGGGGGTCACTGTCTCCCAGGGGTGACAACCGACAGTAATTTCCAAGATAGAGAGGCTGGGTGGGGGAGAGACCAGATGTAGTTTTCCACCAGGGTATGAATGACCTGGCAGGGAGTTCAACAGGGGAAGTGAAGGCCAGGTTCAGGAAGGTGAGTAACAGGGTGAAGAGCGTAGCTGGTATTGTGACCTTTTCAGCAATCTTGTGAGTGAGTAGACCGGGGGGCAGGACAAGGCACGGGAAATTTCACCAGTTTTACAGTTGGTTGAAGGCCTGGAGTGTGAAGGGTTGGTTTGCTCTCTGGAGAACTAGGAACATTCTACAGTGATAAATATCTGTTTAAACTAGATGGCTTTCATTCGAATAGAGAAGGAACAGAGGCAGTGGGGCAGAAGTTTGATGTTACATCTCCAGTTGTTTAAATGAATAAGGCAGAGGCTGGTGCTAGTGATATCCATTGTGGGGAAATTAGACAAGGGAGACCTAGCTAGCACTTCCTCGAATAGTGGGGCATATCTGGGGGTAGAGAATAAAGTGGTCAGGGTAGGTAGTAGTGGGAGTAAATTAAGAGCAGAAAAAACAATTGGCCTGGGAGGATGGTAGTAAACACACAAGGGCTAAGGGAGTGAATAGTGAATGATGGGTCAAAAGAGGGAGGAAGGAAAGGAAACAGGGCTCCTGGAGTGTAGTATGCATAAAGGCCAGGAGCCTAGGGAACAAAATGGGTGACACACAGGCTGCTGAAGCAGAGGGAAAGTCTGATATGGCCATTACATCCAATCACAGCTGAGACCTCACACACCCTGGCTATGACCTCTTTAGGAGGGATAGGGAGGAGTGGTGTTGTACACCGGTGAGGGCATTAGAGCAATGGAGGATAAGGAACTGGTGGTGGGGGGAACTCTCTATGGGTTCAGCTGATGGAAGAAGGGGAACGGTCCTTCAAGCTGGGGTGGCCTGCAGGTCACCAAACCAATCAGAAGAGGTAGACAGGGTACTAGTTGGTGGATAAGGAAGGATGCTGCAGTGGGGGAAGTTCTGACAGGAGATTTTAACGTGCTGGATGTGGGCTGGACCATTCCTGGGGGGAAAAGCACCAGGAACCAATCTGTTGCAGATGCATTTTAGGACTGTTTCCTAATGCAGCATGTAGAAGAGCAGACTAGGGATGATACCATACTGGAACTAGTTCTGTTGAATTGGGTCAACATAAGGGAGGTAAGGATGGAGGTTTCTCTTGGGTCAAAAGTTTGTGTTTAGCATTGTTCTTGAAGCCCAGCAGCATAAGTTCTATACACTACATTCATCCTGGACTATAGAAGAGCAGACTTCAGGAAAATGGAGCAAGAGTGCAAAGAGAGACTCGAGGAGAAAAGCCAGCTAGAGGGGGTGGTAAGTAAATGGGACACAATTAAACAGGGAATCTAGGAAGTGTCTGAAGTATATCTGAGTCAAGTTGGGAAGCAGAAGAAGCAAAGGAAACCTATTTGGTTGTCCAGGTAGGTGGGGAGGCAGTCCGGGCCAAGAAATTGGCCTTCAGAAAATACAAGACTGAACAGATAGAGGCAGTTTTGGAGCTCTACATTAGCAAACTGAAGGAGGCCAGTTATATTTCAAGGAGGGCTATGGCAGAGTCAGAGCTCAAAATAAGGGAAAGGATGAAGGAGCATGACAAGGACCCTCTTAGTATGTCAGAGAGAAGAGAAAAAATGAGAACAATTGAAAAGGCCAAAGCAGAGTATCTGTTGTGGAGGATGGGAAAGAAAGTAGATATTGAATATTTCCACCTTACATTCACAGTAGAAGATTGGGGGGGCATTAAGCTGGGAAAGAGCTAAAGGAGGTGATGAGGACCATCACCAAGGACAAAGTGCTCAGAGAATTGAAGGTGTTGAAAGTAGTTAAGTCACCAAGACTGGATGGAATGCATCCCTGAGAGCTCAGAAAGGTGGGGCAGGCTCTAGCAGCACCCTTGGTAAATTTCTCCAGCTGTTCGATAGCGACTGGAGTGGTTCCTATGAACTGGATGGTGGCGGATGCTGTACCTCTCCATAACAGATGAGATAGGGAAGACCAGGGCAACTACAGACCATTTCGTCTGACCTAAATAGTGAGGAAGGTGCTGAAACTATTATCAAAAACAGTTTGTAGATTTACTGGAGAAATGCAGTCTCCATGACTGCAGGCAACATGGGTTTGTGAAGGTAGGTCTTGCTAGATGAATCTCATAGAATTTTTAAGTCAAAGGTGTCTCAGGCAGTGGATGGGGGGGCTAAGTGGTGGCCCTCTGTATCTGAACTTCAGGAAGGCCTTTGATTCATTGCCACAGATGACCCATAAAGAGGATGGGTGACTTAGGTGTAGGGAAAGTTTAACCAGTGGATGAAAAATTGATTAGGTGGAAGAAGCTAAAGGGCAGTGCTGAATGGCAAGCACTCTAAGATCAGGATTATGGCCAGTGGGGTTCCTCGGGTCCTTCATGGGTTCAGTGCTCTTCAGTTTGTTAATCTGTGACACTAGAGTAGGGATCCACAACAAAATGTGACTCTCTGAAGATGACACTAAAATATGTAGTAGGGTGGAGAGCAACAAAAAGATCAGGGACATAAGAAAAAGTCCCAGAGAAATTGGAAAAGTGGTCAAGGACCTGTCAGCTCAGATTTAATACACCAAAAGAAGGCGGCTCCAGTTAAGATGTGCCTGTGTAACATGTATAGAAGACAGCAAAAAATACAAAGCATCATCCAACAGGTTTTCCAAAAAAAGCTTTTACTTAGGTAAAAAAATGCAAAAGCTACAGTGCCATGCTCAGTGCAAAATGACACACTCCCTCTAAACAAAAGGGTCTTTTGTTTGAGAGGGGGAGTGTGTTAATACTCACTGGCGTGTGTAACTCTGTGTTTACCTGTAAGTAAATGCTTTTGGCAAATCTGTTGGATGGTGCTTTACTTTTTATGTCAACTCAAATTTAATGCCAAAAAGTGCAAAGCCATGCAAATGGGGAGGGGGAACCGAAAACACAGTATTGGATGTGTGTGTGTGTATATGGTGGGGGAGAGGGTGTCACATCATAGCAGGCCGTCAGGAAAGAGACCTCAGGGGTTGTAATAAGTGACAGCTTTAATAACACTGCCCAGCGCAATAAAGCTCGTGTGTAGCCAGGGTATTCTCTAGCAGCAGAACGGTAGTGATTTTGCCACTCTACAGGTCACTGGTGAGGCTGCACTTGGAGTATTGTGCATAGTTCTGGAACCCTCACCTTAAAAAGGACAAGGATCACTTAGAATCAGTCCAGGGGAAGGCAACCAAAATAACCCATGGGCAACAGGGGAAGAACAGTGAGAGAGACTGGCTGATCTGAACTTGTACACCTCGGAGGCCAAAAGGGAAAGGGTGGGTGGGGAGAATGATAGAGACATTTAAATACCTAAAGGAATAAACAGGGTGAACTGCCAGCAACTGTTCAGTTAGTATGATTTTAAAGGCCATTTCTCCTGTCAACACTCCTGTTCACTCAGTCATCGGTGACACCTGCTGTAGGTGTTGGCAGGCAAGTCAAAGGGAGTCTCTTTGCCAGTGGGCCCCACAGTTCTTCAGTGTGAGTGCAGGCACAGTGCTGTGTGGCTGGTACTTACTGTAATAGTCTGATGTCTGTTTTTTCCATTTTTCCCCACCTCATTCCCAGAGGGTGTGGGGGACCCCTTTAAAGAAATGAATCCCCCACCCTCACCTGAGTTTGAAATACATCCTGACGACTGCTGCTGGGTTTACACTGCTGACCTGTAAAGGCAGTGGGTCTCTGCCTTAGTTCAGTGTGCAGAGTTGATGACTGGCCCAGACAAATAAATGTTTACTGTCTCTGGACTTTGATTCATAGAGGTAGACAACACGCTCTTCTTCAAACAGGAAGCTGGTTTGGAACCAGCATGGTCGGTGTGGTGGTTGAGGATTAAACTGTAAAACAGAAGAACCCAGATTGAATCCTTCCACAGCACAGTGTGACCTTATGAAATCCCCACCCACCCATGCAGCCAACACCAACAGAGCAGGTGTATACATGACATCACAATGTACTCCTGCAACTGCAGGTCTTAGCTGCAATCCACCACCCTGCAGCATGGCCCTCAAGCCTACTTTTTAGTGTGATTTCCCTGCTCTCCTTCAGCAGTTTAAGGTATTGTTCATCATTTGCAGTTTTACTTTACCAGAAACACCTTGGTGCATACTCCCTCAAGCTTTTGTCACTGAAATGAGGGACATGGACAATTTTGGACACTCAAAATGAGGGACAATGAGGTACACAGATCCTCAGAATAAGGGACACATCCTCAAACATGGAGATACAAGCTCGGAACTCTGTGGAAACCACTGTGTTTGCTTATACAAAGTGTATTTTTGATTCAGCTTCTTAGAATATTATGAATTTCTGCTTCAAAGTCTGAATTTGTAGCGCATTCTCTGTGTGGGTTAACACCTTTTCCTTGGGGAACGGATGAGGGGGCAGAGCAATTTTAAGAGTTAAACTGAGGAATATTCCTCGTACTCAAGGACAGTTCAGATGTATGCCTTGTAGTGTTCACTATGCACCAAATACTGTTTGTTTACAATTGTTAAATTATTATATTGTCTGCTCCCATCCCACATCTACCAGGATGCATCTGGAAACTAGCTGTCACCAGCTCAATATGTTTTCTTGGTAAAACTTTTGAAATGAATGAATGAATTAGTCAATCAATAAATTAAAAGAATTCTTCAGGCTTCCTAACTGTTAGATCTGATAAAATCTGGACCCCAAAGGAAATGAAATGTTGTATGTCGGTTGGGCTATGCTGGTTAAATAAATTGTAAAATAACATGAAAATACAGCCCAGCGCTTCTTTCAGAATTCGTACTTTTGTTTGCATCCTCTCTGCCCTTCCTGTCACAGTGGCTCCAATCACCCGTGTGCAGTACCACCACCGGTGATGGGAGGATACAGCAGAACTCACTGGTGACCTTTTTTTTTTGGGGGGTCTGATTCTAACTTGATCAGCAAATCTAGAATACAAACCTGGGGCCCGCAGCTGACAGTCCTTCTGTGCTTTCTCATGAAATGCAGAATTTCTTATATTAAACAAACCATTTCTGTTTTTCCTGTAGAAAATAAAAGCACATGGTCAGGAATGCTTCTGCCAGTAGAGAGCATCATTTCCCTGTGTAGTATCGGAATCTCCGTCAGTCTCTTGAGACTTGTGATGCATGCGCAGTATCACAGATCACACTTTTATATGTTAACATGTCCCCCAGAGCCACTCGTTGCTGTATAAGAGTGGCTTCATGCGCATTTGGCTGGAGTGAGAACAGCGAAGCGAATCTGAGCTGTTCAGGCTCAAGCCGAAGGCAAGTGAAACCACTCATACAGGAACGAGTGTCAACAGGGAACATATTAATATATTATTGATCAAGTGCGATTAATAATAAATTTTTTGAAAAACTGTTACTGGAACGTGCCCCTTTCCAGGGCACCTGCGTGTGAGACACTCTTCACAGAATAAGAGTGTCTCATGCGCAGGGGAAAGGAGTGCTCTCTCGATCTATAATACACTAATCAGTGCTTTATAGTAAGGTTTTTCTCAGGTAGCCTCAGTGACAACCAATCAGAATTTTAACTAGCCAAAACAAAAACCCAGGTTGTCAAAACATATTTTGAATTTCATGTGGTTTTTGAAATTTTAGTGATTGTTTTTCAGGTAGCCAAATTGGCCACTTGCTGAGATTTAAGCTGGTCAGATACAAATTCAGATTTTTGTAGTTCACATGTAACCCCTAGTTGGCGCTATCCCAAGGGCTACTACCCCTGCCTGTTGGGCTAGTGACAGGTTAAGGCGCCTAGGTTCTATGACTGTGCCTTCACCCAGAGGTCAGGGTTAGTAGTGGTTAAACTAGCTCGGGTACAGCTCTCTGGGACACTGTGACCCCCCTTTGTTCCCACTAGTGGCCCACACAATACAAGGGAGTTACCTTCCCAATACCCCACATATGAACACTTTTCACACATATACTGTAGATATCACTTACCCTCGAGACTGATTCTGCAGCACGTCTCTGAGGACCCCCTGTAAAATAAGGTTAGACAACATACACAGCAAAATACAATACTGTTTCCATAAGTACCAACACCACAGACAGTATATGGTGTAACAACAACAAATCTGATTTATTTAGGGGACAGTAACACGGGAGGGGGCAATCAGGTTGATTAGTTTTGGCAAAGTTCAAATCACAGTACTGTACACATGTATATATAGGATCCAAAATGTCACTCTCTGGGTACCCAGGATGGGGGGGGGGGGGCGCTAGCCAGGGTCCGTTGCCTGGGGTTGGCCGGCAGGTGCAGATGGATGGGGCCCTGTAGGAAGAAAATATATGCACAACACCCACTTGTAATCCGGAGCTGGATGGCTCAGTCCATGAAGCAGTGAAACAACAAGAATTAGATGATACACTTGTAACTGATAACAGGCTGCAGGGGAATACCCTGATTTGTACTCACAATACCCAAGCTGAGAACTGGATGGTGGATGTTCTTCTGGATTTCCAGAAACAACAGGGCATGGAGACAAGGTCCTTGTGACTGGACCCCACTGCAGTTGATAGCAAACGGATTTAGTCTGAGACAAGCTGGGCTTTGCTTCTAGCTTCAACACACAGCACACAGTACAGGGGATTGGAAATAGCGATTCCCCACAAATAGCGATTCCCCACAAGCACTACGCACATTCATATGTAAAAGTAAAGTACTATACCAGGCAGGCTGCTCCTTGATCCCGATCGCAATTACTGCAAAATACCTGGGAGCACACACAGCAGCTTCAGTTCCTGGAGGACCGAGCGCGATTCAGCAATATCTCCAGTCTTCTACAGGGTGAGCCTGGTTTCCACTCTTCAGACTTCTTCTTTCTCCTCACAACTCGTATTCAATCTGAACTGGCACTTACAATGGCTGCAGGCCAAACCTCAGGGGCTCTCACGCGCGCTTCCTCTGCCAAGAAACCATACACCAGAAGCACATAGCTCCTTCTTCTCTCACTGTCACAACTGATCTGCCTCTCCAGCTTCAGTTCAGGCATTTCCTTAGGTTCCAACAGGTCCAGTTGGTGGATTCAGCTGTCAGTCACTCCAGAGCTCCCTCTCTTGGTGCAAAAAGGGGCCAAGGTCCAAACTACAATTCCCATAAGCACTAGCCATACATTCCCCTTGTAATCCGGCTCCAGTGAGAGTCCCAATTCTGGTTGGCCCAAGCAGTCTCCATTTTAGGGCTCCCCTAAACCCAGTTGGCCCAGCACAGCAGTTCAGGTCCAAAATGGAGAGGCAACACACACAGAGTCCCAGCTGCAATAAAGGCAGGTTAGATAAACTGCAGTTTCACTAATGCTTCAAATGATTACAGGCAAACAGTTACATCTTTCAGATGGCTCCGCTTGCGCTTTCAGCGACTGCAAATCGATTACACACAGCTCAGAAGGATTCAAGCAGGGAAACACCAGGTCCCCATAAACATTAATTATGTCTGCAAGCAGACGAGCTCTTAAAGAGACAATATGTGGGCTCTACAAGCACTCACAGTGCCATTCAAACGGCTTAAAAGCTGAACGCCAGCAGGCAGGGGAACACTTAGGCAAGCTCCCAGGAGGCTTCTAGGAACCTCCATTTGTGTGTGTGTGGGGGGGGGGTTACACACAGGCAGAATATCCTGAGTTATTGTGAAAGTTCATATGTGAATTTTCTTTGAATAAAGGATGTTGGAGACATAGCTGTACATCAGTTCTTATGGAAATTTAGGTTTTATTTATTTGATGAGTTTTATTTACCCAGGATAACACAACTGAGTTGCAATATCTCATTTTCAGTGGAGTCCTGATTTTTCCCATTTTTTTGCAACACAGTGAACTGAAGCACTGAGTGGTTACGTTTCTATTACTATCACCCTTTCATAGTAATATATTCCACTGCCCTGTTCCATATTTACGATTACATAGCTGTGGTCAGACTCATATTTACTGATGCACACTTTCTCTTTATATATCAAGCTTTCTCTCATCTCCCAGCCAGTGGTCCAGATACATTTTAGGACTGGGAATTATTTACTACCAGCTTCCTCAGTCTGGCAGTATTTGCATCTAAATGGTAGTAATGCTATTTGAAGACTCCGTCTTAAACCTCAACCACTACCTCTGAGTCTCTCTAGGCCACGAAGTGCCTGCAGCCACTGGCATTCTTTGCCTAACACTGAAGCTTGACAGACTTTCCCACTGCTCTTAGTGCTATGACCTCTTCATTTTTAACATACAGTGCTGCCAGGCTGCAACAACAATTTTGGTCAGACAATGATCAACTTTGAAACTGTCTCCACAATATACAGATGATATTGATAATATACCTACTGCTTCCACTCAGCGAGTTTGTGGTGCAGTGGATGCTAGCATCACAAGATGCTGCCAGTTTTGTGTACCCATACAGTGTATATATACACAGCATGTGAAACAAATTCCTAAAATCTGAAAGTGGGAGTAAAGTATGCAAAACTGGTAGTAATAGTATAATACTGCTTTACTCCCCTTATCTGTTCCACTGCGGAGTTCCAGCTTACTCGATGGACCCCACCCCCCATCACTGACCTTTTCATGAGCTTACTCGCCATCCATCATTTACCCAGGATCACGATAGTGGCTGGGTGGTCTGTCATGTCAGTCGTGCTTGGTCCTGTGTGGGGTGCCAGCACAATAGCAGACCATAGCTTTTCCTCCATTTCCTGGTCCCCCAAGGGCAACCAGCATAGCAAGGAGCAGCACAACTGCTGAGCTGCTCGGCTGGTTATGATGGACACTTTCACCAAAGTAAGCCTTCAAGCTCCCAGGAAGATATATCTGTTCTAAGTATGTCACCAATGTCGTTTTATGTTGGTATACGTTTTTGTGCAGTTATTATCATGACATGTATGGATTTGCAAAATTAGAAAGGTAATATCAAAAAAAGAATTCCAGAGAAAATGCGAACTGCGTAATACAGATAGTATTAAAACGTATTTCTGACAAAATCTTTGGGGGGAACGTGTATTTTAGATTAACTGCCTGTCTTTTGTACCTTTTGCAAGAAAAGCTAGAGTGCCTGAAACAAAAATCAAGTCACTCCTGTTTAGCTGCTGGTTACATAACTGGGTCTCAGCCTTGTACTTTCTTAGTGTCACCATGGCAACCAGCCTGCCAGGGTGGTGTTGGCTATGCATAACTGCAAGCCTGATTCAGAAAAGCCTGCTGTCAGAACCTGTATCAGTCAAAGTGGGGCCCTTTGGATATTCCTACATTCAACACGGTGCTGCCTTGCTGGGCCAGCAGTTTCGGCACATTAGGAGATTTGATTTGGGGATTATGTCTGTATCAGAGGCAGGACAGGACTACAGTTCTTTCTTCTACTACTTCAAGTGCAAGTTTGCGGGCAGGATTGATATGAAAATTAGTGGGAGTCCAGGGCAGACAAGGAGTGACCACAGCTACCAAAAAGCAATAAACTTGGAAGCCACCAGGTTGTTTTCCTCAGGGAGTATTTATTGATTCCCAGCTACAGCAAACACTCAGACACTGGAGGAGCAACACACATCCATTAAGAGAGAAAAACACCTCAACCTGATGTCTACTTGTGCATGGTTTTCCTGGCTCTAAAAGCTCCAGAGTCAGTTACACAGCTATATCTCCTGCATGAAATTAGTTACTCAGCTTGACAGCCTTTCCTGGCACTGGAATCAGTTATGCACCTCTCCCAGCACCGCGCTACAGATGTATCAAGCCAGGATGAGGCAGAAATGCTGCAGAACATCTCAGAATACTGCAGTTTACTGCAGGGGCCATTAATAAGTCAGCAGCAATTAAGCCCTTTTGTCATGCAGGATTTTTGTGTCATGTCATTACTGCAAGTTACTGCACTTCATCATTGCTAAATCATCTGTAGTTACACAACTTTCGTTCACTGCTGTAGCTAGTAACACAGTTGCCTCCAAGCACTGGAATCAGTTACTCAGCTCTCCCAGCACTGGTGTTAGTTACATCACCCTTCCAGCACTGGAATTAGTTACACAGCTCTGCCAGCACTGATATTAGTTACATGGCTATCCTAGTGTAACCCCTAGATGGCGCTATCCCAGGGGCTACTACCCCTGCCTGATTTGCCACTAACAGGTTGAGGGGCCTGGATCCAATGGCGGGTGCCTCCACCCAGAGGTCAGGGTTTGCAATACTTAACTAACTTGGTCACAGCCCTCTGGGACACTGCAACCCCTCTTCTCCCACTAGTGGCCCACACAATATATCAGAATTACTCCACAGTATACACTTACCCCAGGTCTGGTTCCGCACTGGGACCTCCTGTGAAATGAGATACAGTGCAACAATCACAGTACAGTACTTTAACATAGACAAATACCCAGGCAGTATAACTTTGCTGAAACAAGCAGCTCTGATTTATTTAGGGGATATAACAAGGACAGGGGAAATCAGGTTAATTAGCTTATCACTCTAATAATCTACCTATGGCTCTGTGCACAGGCCTATCCCTATCAGTTACTGTCCCTGGGTACCCAAGCCCTAGTGGCTAGTCAAACCGTGGCAGCTGGTGAGGGGCCCTTTCACACAGAGAAAGGAGAATTAAACAGTCAACAGTACAGTAATTCCATTTGGATTTAATGTGGCAATTCAACAGGGGCGACCCTGAATTAGTACTCACGACCTCCAAATAAGATAGGGTCCTTCAATGTCAGCAGGGCTCACTTGAGGTGCACAAACCTCTTCACACATCCATATAAAAGAAAGCACTATACCAGGCAGGCTGCATCTGTATCCGATCGCAATTACTGCACAATACCCGGAGAACACACAGCAGATTCAGTTCTGACAGACAGAGTGCAATTTTCAGCAATTCCTCCAGTCTTCTACAGGGTGAGCCTGGTTTCTACTCTTCAGAGATCCTTTGATTCTTTTCACAGGACGGATTCAGTCCTAACAAGCTGTTACACAAGCTGCAGACAGGAACTCTGGGCCTTACACGTTTTGACTAAAACTGCACACTGAAAAGCACAGGGCTCCTTCCTTCTTCACTGCCAAAGCTCAACTGAACTCCAACTGACGAAACCGGCACTTCCTTTGAGTTCCTCCCAGTTCTTGACTGGATTGGCTGTCACTCACAATAGACTGCTGCTGTTGGTCCAAAAGGCACTGAAGTCTAAACTACATCTCCCAGAGTCACTGCCCATACAATCCTCTTGTGGCTGGCTCAGATTATGAGTCCAAGTTCTGATTCGTCCAAGGCATCATTTTAGAGCTAGCTTACCCACACTGATTGGTCCAGTTCAGCAGTTCAAAACTAGAATGGGAACTAGCAGACACAGTTCTGACTGCAAAGAAAGCAGGTTAGACAAACTGTAATTTCATTATTACTCTAAATAATTTCTGGCAAACAGTTACATCTTTCAGATAGGTTCCTTTGCACTCTAGTGACTGCAAAAATGAAGTGAATTGGCAGCAGCTCAAGTGGTACTCAGAGAAGCACACAGTCCCCATACAAACTAATTATGTCTGCAAGCAGACAGCTCTTAAAGAGACAGTACCAGAGGCTCTAAAACACTCACTGATAAATGGCTTAAATGCCAAACACCATTCAGGCTTGGAGCATTCAAACAAGCTCCTGGAAGTCTTTGGGAACCCCCATTTGCAGGGGGTTACACCCTTCCTAGCCTGGGAAAGCTTGACGTCAGCGTCAGCAAGTACCCATAAGTTTCAACTGCAACCATATACATTTGCATTAGGCTCGCACATGTAATCATCAGTCAATATATCATTTTACCAAGAACACATTTCTGAAACATTGCAGTACGTCACTCTTTACACAGTATTACATACACATTGTACCATAACTCAAGTTATTACCTCTTGTACATGAAACCCTGAAGAGGGGCCCTTCCTATCAGTTACCTTGGGGATGGATGGGGCAAGGGCACCATACTTAGAGGCAACACAAGTAACTTGAGTTAGCACTGATGCTCAGTTTGGGCAATGAGCTCGGGACACATACACCTTATGGACAACATTGAGAGCAAGTCCACAGGCCTCCCAAGTGAATCATAACTGAGGTGCACCACAGGCTTTACAGCTCGACCAGTCTTTCTAGGGGAACTGTTATAGTCTCTGCACTCTGAGCCTCATTTTCAGCATTGTCCACACTTGTCAGGGAGTCTCCATGGGGGTAGAGAGGCTAGAACTTGGGGCACTTTCAGCTCCAGGAGTTACAGTTTCTGAGTCCACAACATTTGGCTTTCATGGAAGCTTTCGGACACTGGCAGTGGACTGTCAGGGCACTCAAAATACTCTTCTTGTTCGGGTGTATCACCAGTCTGCCCCAATCTATCATTTTCTCCCTGAAAGCTCAAACAGTTCAACCATGCACAATGATTCCATTTCATCTGATCTGATGCTTTGCACTTCACTTTCTGGGAGCATTGGCTCCAGGATGAAGCTGGGGCTTAAACAGTCCAGAAGGCCCAGCTTTGTCTCAGTATTGACTAGGGATTGCCCAGAACAATTGACTCAGTTCGTAAGAAGGATAGTATTCAAAGTCACTCTCACTTTCTTCCGATATGGACTGACAGTCATGCTCAACTGGGACTTGTGGAGGGAACACTTTAACTTTGCTTCTGTAGGTGCAGACTTTCTTGATCTTTTCTTAGCAGCAGCTCTAGTCACTGGTCCAGAGGGGCATCTTCTAGGGGCTCAGACTCAATTAAGATTTGTCCAATGGGCAGTAAATGATTTCTATGCATTGTTTTTACATCTTTTGAATTATTCTCAGGCCTTACTTTGTACACTGGCAGATCATCTAGTTTGCCCACTACAATGTGAGGAGATGGTGCCATCTGTCAGCAATCTTGTGCTTGCCATGCAGTCCCAGATTTCTTAGCAATACCGATCTCCCTCCTGGAGTTCCTGTGCTTTCACCTTTTATCATACCTTTCTTTGTTGGCCAGATTTCTTTTGGCAGCCATGGTTTGAGCCAGTTGGTACGCATGAGTTAGCTGGGCCTTTAACTTTTGCACATACTGTAAATAGTTGTCAGCTTGAACCCCATCAGGAGAGACCCCAAAACACACATCTACTGGTAGTCGAGCTTTCTTCCAAACATCAGGCGGTGGGGAGAACCAGTGGCATCACTTTTGGTGCAGTTATAAGCATGTACCAGGGTGCTAATTTGTTGGCTCCATCTAGGCTTGTCCTTTGGGTGCAGGGTGCCTAGCATATCTAGCAAAGTGCGGTTTGAAACGTTCAGGCTGTGGGTCCCCTGGGGTGGTAAGGAGTGGTTCTGGACTTCCTCCCACAGAGAAAGCATCTCTTTGATCAGACGACTCTCAAAGTCTCTCCCTGATCAGAATGGATTCTTTGTGGAGCCCATAGTGAACAAAAGTTTTCTACAAGTACTTTTGGCCACAGTGGATGCTTTCTGGTCTTTGGTGGGGAAAGCTTGGGCATATCTCGTGAAATGGTCAGTGACCACCAGCACATTACTGATATTTCTTTGATCTGACTCCAAACTCAGAAAATCAATACAGACCAGCTCCATGGGTGCACTGGTGGTGATGTTAACAAGGGGCAGCCTCTGGGGCAAAGCTTTCTCTGTAAGCAGCGACTACAAGTTCGAATGTGTTGCTCCACATCAGCCCCATCTTAGGCCAATAGAATCTGGATCTCACCAAGTCAAGTGTTCTGTCTATACCAAGGTGCCCCATGTGGTTGTGCAGGACCTCAGTACTGAGTCTCGAAAGGCAGTGGGCAGCACTAGTTGTTGTTTGTCTACTTGTCCCCTCTGTCTACTGTTTCTCTGTATAACAGTTTATTGATCAGTTTCAACTTAGGACCTTCTTTGTATAACAGTGCAGTTCTCAAATCAGTGGGCGTAATTTGGACACATCTTTTCCTGCATGGGGCTTCTAAAGCTGCTTTGATCATGGGATCGCGAGGATTGAGCCGCGAATACTGTCATTGTCCAGCTGAGGCAGTGCACCAATGTCTATTGCAGAAAAGTGGCAATAAGCAGCAGGTATGCAATTCTCAGAGGCTCCCAAGCAATCCACCATGCAGTCCACTGCGTCCGTGGACATTTGTTCCTCCCGTCAAACTTCCGGCAGAGCCCGAATGTCAGGTTCTGCCAATCGGACCCAATCATTCTGGGGAACAGGCTCCGGAGAGAGCATCAGCATCTATGTGGTTCAGACCTGCTCGGTATTCGACAGCATAGTCATATGTAGATAATGCGAAAGCCACCTATGGCCAGTGGCATCCAACTTAGCTGAGGTCTGCACATAGGTCAAAGGATTATTGTCAGTTTTACTAGTATTTTGGCCCCATACAAGTACTCATGGAATTGGTCAACAATAGCCCACTTCAAAGCTAGGAACTCTAACTTATGTACAGGATAGTTCTTTTCGGATGGGGTCAGGCTTCTACTGGCAAAGGCCACTGGTCTCAGGCCATTCTCGTGCTCTTGGTACAACACAGCCCCCAACCCTTGCAAGCTAGCATCAGTGTGCAGGACGAGGTTTTCTTGGATCGGCATAGGCCAGCACTGGAGCATGGGTAAGTTGATATATGATCTCATGAAAAGCAGTCTCACAATCAGGAGTCCAGCGGGCCCCAAATACTTCACTCGGATGAAAATACACTCTTTCAGTCTTGAGGGCGCTGACTTTTGGTATTTTTGTGGGTTGGGGATACCCTTGAGTAAGGTTAAGTAAAGGCGGATCACTCTTGAATAGTCCTTGATGAAGCGCCGTAATAACCACAGAATCCCAGGAATCTTTGCAGTTCTTTTTAGATTTTGGGCTGTGGCCAGGTGGTCAAGGCCTCAACTTTACTTGGGTCGGTCTCTATTCCTCGGTGGATACTATGTCCCACATACTTACTGATGTTTGAAAGAATTGACATATCAATGGACAGTTTAGGTCAAAGTCCTCCAGTCGGTCCAATACCTTAAATAATCTGCTCTCATGTTCCTCCAGTGAGCTGCCAAACACAATAACATCATCTAGGTATACCAGGCACTCTAGTAAGTTCATGTCCCCACTGCACGCTCCATCAATCGTTGAAAAGTGGCTGGGGCACCTGAAATCCCTTGAGGCATCCTCTGAATTCATAGAAAAGCCACGGACAGATAAAGGCCGTCTTCTCACGGTCCTCTGGGGCCATCGGGATCTGGTAGTACCCACTGCGGAGATCCAGCACAGAGAACCACTTGCTCCCGCTTAGGCAGTCCAAAGCATCCTGAATGCGGGCATTGTGTACTGATCAGGGATAGTCCGCCGTTTAAAGTGCGATAACCACACACATCCTTACTGTTCCATTCTTTTTCCTCACTACCACAATGGGGAAGCATAAGGCTTCTGGATTCTTGTATTACACCAGCAGCTAACATCTCTTGCAGATGCGCCTCACATCATCTATGTCAGCAGGTGCCAGGCGTCGAGACCTCTCACGAAATGGTCTTTCGTCATGCAGCCGGATATTGTGCTCAGCCTTGCACGCATCCTACATCCCATTCCTTTAAAGAAAACACCTGGTCTCTCTGGGCAAGCTCTCACTGATCCTCACTTTCCATTCAGCTGGCAGTGGGAGTGGCGAAATCAAACAAGTCAGGCGTTACTCTGTCATTCTTCCTTGAACTCTTGCTGCTGGGTAGCACTGCAGTGTCTGCACAATGCACATTAGCCAGGATGCAACCTCTGTTTACTCGAATGTCTCTTTCAGACACATTATGAACTTGGACCATTACCCTTCTGGCATAAGCATGGGCTCTAGCGGCAAAATACTAGGCTTGACCAGCAGTCCCTCTGGCAATTTTCCATCGCCTGGTGCATCCAACATTAATATTTTATTCTTAACATCCTTTCTGATACGGACCCTCCTGTAAGGTACACTGGGCATTTGGCGCCAGGATCAGAGACTCAGGATCCTTCTTCCATACAATTCCGACCGGTTCCTCTGGTTCTATTTTTCAGCATCTCTCTGTGCCTCATGGCCTTCTTAATTAAAGCGGAACTCTTAAAGCTCTACTAGTCTTTGACCCCTGTTTTTCATAACACAACTGTGCCAGCCTTCCGAACATATGAGCATTTGTTCCAATCAACAAAGGGACACCATCATACAGTCCAGTGGGGGACACACTAAGGCTAGGGTCTCTACTTGTTCGCCACTCCAGCCACGGAGGTGGGGAAAGACAGCCAAATTCGGATATACCGAATAGGGTAGGCCTTCTCCTAACCCCATACATGCAGTCCTTCTAATGGTTGTAAGGGTACGTCTGACAAATGCTTCTGATACCAATCCTGGAACATAATTGTCACTTGGGAGCCACTGTCTAATCACAGCTCTTGTAGACACTCCATTCACCTTTACAGTGGTCTCCATGGAGGGACCCACTATTCTGGACCAGTCTGGAGAGGCATATGGGGGGCCTGGGCAACTGACCTTGCCACAAAAAGGACGTGAGTTAGCATTTTTGGTGCCCTCACTGGGATCATTTCGTGCACCTCTAACCACTGATTTGTTCTCCAAGCTCTCCTTGTAGCCTATATGCAACTTTGTCAGTGTCTTTTGGGACTGGCATTCCCTTTCATGTGCCCATCTTTTCCACAATTATAGCAAAACATACTTTCTGGAGTTTGAGCTGGCCAGGCGCCACACTGGGAGCCAGGGCGGGGTATTACTAACTGGAAACCTGGGTGCCATCTCTGTCTGCGGTGATAAGCATTTGGAGACATCTCGTCAGTTTCTCCACTTCCATGGTCAAGGAATTGAGTTTGGAGCTGTTATCAGCAGGAGATACATGGGTGGGTACCCCCACCCCATAGCAGATGCAGTCGGATATAGGTCAGGGCCGTACTTGCAGGCGTGGCCTTCATAGAAGGACTGTTTTTGAATTCCCAGATCTCTCTCAACAGTTCAGCCTATTGTGGCATATCTTTTCCTTGTCAGAGCACTCATTGACTGTCAACCTCTGCCCTGAACTTCACTTGATGGGTCACCCTCAGTCACTGGGTCGTAGCCACAGCTGTTGGTGCAGGTACCTCCCGAGGTCGCCTTTTCTCAACTCGAATTTCTCTCATTAACTCATCATAGGAGGGTGGGGATTCCAGTCGATTTGCCAGGCGTAACTGAAGCAACAGCAGTTCTGAGAGGGGCAGACTTAAGGATTCTGTCCAGTCTGGTTCGGTCCAGTTCAATCGCTGGCAAACTACCCTTTCTGAGGCATTCTTGCAACAATTTTTCCAGCCGAGAGACATACACAGACAACAACTCCCTTGGTACTGTTGTGCATTTCTTACTCCACCATAGGTCCTCATCAGAATCTGGGCTCCATACACATTCTCCAAGGCCTCAAGATAGGCCTGTGCAGTCGCTTCAGGGTTACTGGCCCGTTTAGCACGGATGGTAGCCAGGCAGGACCTCGGAGGCTCTCACTAACCCTCTTCGCTTTTCGCTTCCGAGAATTGCCATTCCAGCACTTGGGGCAACTATAGTCTCATCCAGGTCTCCCAGTCATCCTCCCCTTGGGGGTGGGAGGGTGCCAGAGAAGATCCCTCAACCTTCGTAAGAGTCGTGACTAATGGCAGGTGCAGAAATAGGAGTCTGCATTGGTTCAGCCACCATTAGGCACTGGAGTAGGAGAGGGTGTTGGGGAGGAACACCCCAGGTGGCAGAATAGTTTCTTCAAGTCCTCCACAGTTTTCCCTCTCCCAGCAACCATTCAGCAAATTTCTCCTCAAAGTTTCAGATAGTGGTGGGGCTGATCCCCGGGTCTTTACTGTCCTTAGTTATCACTCTCCAAGCAGTGAGGGCTCCCTCTGGGGTAATGGTCTGTGGCACTTTGGAGCTATCTTGGGATCCTTAAACTCTACTAGGGCCAGGAAAGTGTGGGTGAGCAGATTAGCATGCCGACCCACCACCACAGGGTTTTGTAAACCTTCCACCTTGGAAAGTACTCCCTGCACAGTGTCCGTATTGATACCCAGGGGGATGTCCAGGATAAGCATAGCATTTTGGGGGTCGATCTCCTCCCCAGTACACCACTCCACCAGCGGTGCACAGCCACTTCTGTGGTACGCACTTTTTTCTTAACAGTGGTTCGTAAATATGGCCACTAGAGGACACACAATCCCAGCGGTGAGCCTCAAGATGTAACCCCTAGATGGCGCTATCCCAGGGGCTACTACCCCTGCCTGATTTGCCACTAACAGGTTGAGGGGCCTGGATCCAATGGCGGGTGCCTCCACCCAGAGGTCAGGGTTTGCAATACTTAAACTAACTTGGTCACAGCCCTCTGGGACACTGCAACCCCCTTCTTCCCACTAGTGGCCCACACAATATATCAGAATTACCTTCACAGTATACACTTACCCCAGGTCTGGTTCCGCACTGGGACCTCCTGTGAAATGAGATACAGTGCAACAATCACAGTACAGTACTTTAACATAGACAAATACCTCAGGCAGTATAACTTGCTGAAACAAGCAGCTCTGATTTATTTAGGGATATAACAAGGACAGGGAAATCAGGTTAATTAGCTTATCACTCTAATAATCTACCTATGGCTCTGTGCACAGGCCTATCCTATCAGTTACTGTCCCTGGGTACCCAAGCCCTAGTGGCTAGTCCAAACCGTGGCAGCTGGTAGGGCCCTTTCACAGAGAAAGGAGAATTAAACAGTCAGCAGTACAGTAATTCCATTTGGATTTAATGTGGCAATTCAACAGGAGCGACCCTGAATTAGTACTCACGACTCCAAATAAGATAGGGTCCTTCAATGTCAGCAGGGCTCACTTGAGGTGCACAAACCTCTTCACACATCCATATAAAAGAAAGCACTATACCAGGCAGGCTGCATCTGTATCCCGATCGCATTACTGCACAATACCCGGAGAACACACAGCAGATTCAGTTCCTGACAGACAGAGTGCAATTTTCAGCAATTCCTCCAGTCTTCTACAGGGTGAGCCTGGTTTCTACCTTCAGAGATCCTTTGATTCTTTTCACAGGACAGATTCAGTCTAACAAGCTGTTACACAAGCTGCAGACCGGAACTCTGGGCCTTACACACGTTTTTGACTAAAACTGCACACTGAAAAAGCACAGGGCTCCTTCCTTCTTCACTGCCAAAGCTCAACTGAACTCCAACTGACGAAACCGGGCACTTCCTTTGAGTTCCTCCCAGTTCTTGACTGGATTGGCTGTCACTCACAATAGACTGCTGCTGTTGGTCCAAAAAGGCACTGAAGTCTAAACTACATCTCCCAGAGTCACTGCCCATACAATCCTCTTGTGGCTGGCTCAGATTATGAGTCCAAGTTCTGATTCGTCCAAGGCATCATTTTAGAGCTAGCTTACCCCACACTGATTGGTCCAGTTCAGCAGTTCAAAACTAGAATGGGGAACTAGCAGACACAGTTCTGACTGCAAAGAAAGCAGGTTAGACAAACTGTAATTTCATTATTACTCTAAATAATTTCTGGCAAACAGTTACATCTTTCAGATAGGTTCCCTTTGCACTCCTAGTGACTGCAAAATGAAGTGAATTGGCAGCAGCTCAAGTGGTACTCAGAGAAGCCACAGTCCCCCATACAAACTAATTATGTCTGCAAGCAGACAGCTCTAAAGAGACAGTACCAGAGGCTCTAAAAACACTCACTGATAAATGGCTTAAATGCCAAACACCATTCAGGCTTGGAGCATTCAAGCAAGCTCCTGGAAGTCTTTTGGGAACCCCCATTTGCAGGGGGGTTACACCAGGACTGGAGTTAGTTGCACAAATCTTCTAGCACGAGTTAGTTACACAGCTAACCCAGCACTGGAATTAGTTACACAGCTCTCCAAGCACTGAAGTTCGTTACACAACTGTCCAAGCACTGGACTTAGTTACACAACTCTCCCAGCACCGAAGTTAGTTACACAGCCATTCCAGCACCTGAATTTGTTACACAGCCCTTCCAGGAGTGGAGTTAGTTACACAGCTTTCTCAGCAGTGAAGCTGGTTACACAGCGTTTTCAACATGGGCGTGAGTTGTACAGCTCTCTTAGCGCTGCAGTTTGTTACACTGCTCTCTCACCACCGTAGGTAGTTACACAGTTGTCCCAGCACTGGAGTTAATTTCACAGGTCCCCCAGCACCTCAGTTAGCTACACAGGTATCCCAGCACTGAAATTAGTAACACAGGTATCCCAGCACAACAGTTGGTTACACAGCTCTGCAAGCACTGGAGTTAATTTCACAGATCCCCCAGCACCTCAGTTATCTACATAGGTATCCCAGCACTGAAATTAGTAACACAGGTATCCCAGCACTACAGTTGGTTACACAGCTCTGCAAGCACTGGAGTTAATTTCACAGATCCCCCAGCACCTCAGTTATCTACATAGGTATCCCAGCACTGAAATTAGTAACAAAGGTATCCCAGCACTACAGTTGGTTACACAGCTCTGCAAGCACTGGAGTTAATTTCACAGATCCCCCAGCACTTCAGTTAGCTACACAGGTATCCCAGCACTGAAATTAGTAACACAGGTATCCCAGTACTACAGTTGGTTACACAGCTCTCCCAGCCCTAGAGTTGCACAGTTCTCCCACACCTGAGTTAGTTACACAGCTCTCCCAGCACTGGAGTTAGTTACACAGCTTTCCCAACAACTGCTTTCCCAGCACTGGAGTTATTTTCACAGCCCTCCCAGCACAGAAGTTAGTTACACAGCTCTACCAGCATTGGCGTTAGTTACACCACTCTCCTAGCACTGGAGTTAGTTACACAGCTTTTTCGGCACTGGAGCTAGTTACATAGATCCCCCAGCACTTGAGTTAGTTTCATAGCTGTCCCATTGATGGTGTTAATTACACAACTATTTCAGCACAGGAATGAGCTTTACAGCTCTCCAAGCACGGAAGTTTGTTACATGGCTCTGCCACTACCGTAGGTAGTTACATAGCTGTTGCAGCACTGAAGTTAGTTACACAGTTCTCCAGCCCTGGAGTTAGTTTCACAGCTGTCCAAGCACTGACATTTGTTACACTGCTCTCCTACCACTGTAGGTAGTTATACAGCTGTCCCAGCACTGCAGTTAGTTTCACAGCACTCCAGGTACTGACATTTGTTACATAGTTCTCCCGCCACCGGAGGTTAGTCACACAGCTCTCCCAGCACTGGAGTTGGTTGCTCAGCTCTCCCAGCACTGGAGTAAGTTGTACAGCTCTCCAAGCACTGAAGTTAGTTACACTGCCCCCCCCCCCCGTAGCTGGTTACACAGCTCTCCAGCACAAAAGTTAGTTACACAGCTCTCCTAGTACTGAAGTTAGTTTCAGACCTCTCTCACCACCATAGGCAGTTACACACCTCTGCCAGCACTGCAGTTAGTTACATAGCTCTGCCAGCACTGGAGTTAGTTACACAGTTCCCCCAGTACTGGAGTTAGTTACATAGTTCTGCCAGCACTGGAGTTAGTTACACAGTTCCCCCAGTACTGGAGTTAGTTACACAGCTCTGCAAGCACTGGAGTTAGTTACACAGTTCTTCCAGTACTGGAGTTAGTTACATAGCTCTGCCAGCACTGGAGTTACTGTAGTTACACAGTCCCCCCCCCTCATCCCGTACTGGAGTTAGTTACATAGCTTTGCCAGCACTGGAGTTAGCTACACAGTTCCCCCAGTACTGGAGTTAGTTACATAGCTCTGCCAGCACTGGAGTTAGTTACACAGTTCCCCCAGCACTGGAGTTAGTTACACAGCTCTGCCAGCACTGGAGTTAGTTACACAGTTCCCCTAGTACTGGAGTTAGTTACATAGCTCTGCCAGCACTGGAGTTAGTTACACAGTTCCCCCAGCACTGGAGTTGGTTACACAGTTCTTCCAGCACTGGAGTTAGTTACACAGCTCTGCCAGCACTGGAGTTAGTTACACAGTTCCCCTAGTACTGGAGTTAGTTACATAGCTCTGCCAGCACTGGAGTTAGTTACACAGTTCCCCCAGCACTGGAGTTGGTTACACAGTTCTTCCAGCACTGGAGTTAGTTACATAGCTCTGCCAGCACTGGAGTTAGTTACACAGTTCCCCCAGCACTGGAGTTAGTTACACAGCACTGCCAGCACTGGAGTTAGTTACACAGTTCCCCCAGCACTGGAGTTAGTTACCTAGCTGTGCCAACACTGGAGTTAGTTACACAGTTCTCCCCGCACTGGAGTTGATTTACACAGCTCCCCAGTACTGGAGTTAGTTACACAGTTCTGCCAGCACTGGAGCTGGATTGCACAGTTCTTCCAGGACTGGAGGTTAGTTACACAGCTCTGCCAGCACTGGAGTTAGTTACACAGTTCCCCCAGTACTGAAGTTAGTTACACAGCTCTGCCAGCACTGGAGTTAGTTACACAGTTCTTCCAGTACTGGAGTAAGTTACACAGTTCTTCCAGTACTGGAGTTAGTTGCACAGCTCTGCCAGCACTGGAGCTAGTTACACAGTTCTTCCAGTACTGGAGTTAGTTACACAGCTCTGCCAGCACTGGAGTTAGTTACACAGTTCCCCCAGTACTGAAGTCAGTTACACAGCTCTTCCAGCACTGGAGTTAGTTACACAGCTCTGCCAGTGCTGGAGTTGGTTACACAGCTCTGCCAGCACTGGAGTTAGTTACACAGTTTTTCCAGCACAGCAGTTACTTATATAAGCACAAAATTAGTTGCTCAGCCCTTGCTCATTCACAAACCTTCAATGGCTTTTTCATTCCTGGTGCAACTACTTATGGCATAGATGAGGAAAAGCAGAGAATTCAGTGCACCGCCCCCATGGCAAATCTTACAAAATAATATTTTTCTGCCTGAACTGGTCACTTATTTTATGTACTATAGTAGTGGGGGTCTTTTGGCATTCACATCAGGGCCCTGCTGTGAAGTTGTGTCCAGCTACCAGACGTCAAGGTAAATGGCACTGTGTCAAAACCCCACAAGGAAAAACAGTGTGGGCAAAAATGGCGCTGCACGGTCCATGTAATCCAGCGTGGTCCGAAACCGTGCTAGATTATATAAACTGACTCCGAGATCACACACACATTTATACCCATGCGGTTTTTGACCGCGCGTATGTGCAGTCGGGGTTTTGGCTGGATATCAAGGAAGACCACCTATCAGCTGTATCCCTATTCTGAAATGCAGCTGCCTGAATTGGCTTCCTTTATACAAGGTGCAGTGCCTCAGTTGACTTTCTTTAGTTATGGTGTAGTCCTCAACCAATGGGTAGGTAGCTTGTTAGGAGCTAGCTAATGAGAGAGACAGACATCTCCCAAGCATCAAACAAACGCAAAATTAGTTTTTTGGTTTTTTCTCCAATTGTGTAACCAGGAGAGACACACTAAGCTGAAAGCTTGTTTACAAGTGCAACCTGGGAGCACAGGGAAGTTAAGTGACTTGCTCAGGGTCACACAGTATGCAGGTGGGGGCTGTGGGATTCAAACCCAGGTCTCCAGATTTGCAACTCAGAGCCTTAAACCACTGCACTATACTGCCTCCCAGTTGCTTAACCCTTGCTCATTCACAAACTTTAAATGGCTTTTTCATTAAGAGTTCTACTGCTTTTGGCAGACATAAGTAAAAACAGAATTTAGTGCACACGATTTTTACTGGAGTTAATTATACTGCTCCCCCAGCACTGTAGTTAGTTTCCTAACTTTCCTAGCACTGTAGTTAGTTTTGCTGCTTTCCCAGCACTGTAGTTAGTTTCCCAGCACTGGAGTTAGTTTCATAGCTTTTCCAGTGCTGGACTTAGATTCACAGCTTTCCCTGCCCTGGAGTTAGTTTCCCAGCTTTCCTAGCACTGTAGTTAGTTTCCCAGCTTTCCTACCACTGTAGCTAGTTTCCCAGCTTTCCCAGCACTGAGCTAGTTTCCCAGCTTTCCCAGCACTGGAGTTAGTTTCACAGCTTTCCTAGCATCGTAGTTAGTTTCACTGCTTTCCCAGCACTTTAGCTAGTTTCACAGCTTTCCTAGCATTGAAGTTAGTTTCCCAGCTTTCCCAGCACTGTAGCTAGTTTCACAACTTTCCCTGCACTGGAGTTAGTTTCACAGCTTTTCCAGTACTGGAGTTAATTTCCCAGCTTTCCCAGCACTGGAGTTAGTAACACCGCTCTCTCCGCACTGGAGATAGATCTTCAACAAGGATATCTCTTGTAGCAGGCCACACCTATGAAACTTAGCTGCCAGGCAGTAGGACCACACGGAAACTTTTCTAGCTAGCAGTCTACCAGGGGGCCACCTACCCCAACATCACCCTCTGATGTCGGCCGAATCCTATAAGAGTAATCGGACCTTGCTCCCTCCTCAGTTCTTTTCCCGCTGTCGACCATCACGTAGTGGACCTGTCAGTGCTACGCAGCATCAGTCGACTACCTTTCTGCTTTCTTTTTCTATTATTTTAATTTTATTTTCTATTCAGTTTCACGCTTGCAATTTAGAAATTTTGACGAACCCTACCGCAATTTCCTGCTTCTCTACCAAATGGGGATGTTGGAGGATTCACATTTGCACTAACAAACGTCAGGCCTAGGAGTTATCCACAAACCCTAACCTTTCCTCTGGAGGTCTGCTGTGACCTGGAAAACTGTTTGGTGGCAACCACTCTTTGAAACAAATGCGGTTGGGAGAATCTTCTCCATTCCCTACTCAGGGTTTTGAGGAGGGGCTCAGATGTGCTCCAGGGTGGGGATCTCCCTCCCCTCAGTTCCTTTAGGCTGCTTCTCCCTTCCTGAATCAAAAGAAAAAGGAAAAGGTTCTGTCACATGCTAACTCAAGAGAGGGACACAGAAAAATTATTTCAAATCCACTTTTATTGCACCAAGACACATAGTCCGGACTGACATGTTTCCGAATGTCTGCAGTCCTTCTTCAAAGGCTAAGGACAAGCAAAAAAAAAAATCACACTTAAGTAGAAGCCTCCCTTGGCCGATGTGGTCTCAACAGGCGTTGGGCTTACTTTCCACTCCCACCCACCCGCCCTCCTGACTGCGTGCTCGGTCCATAGTCTCAGCCTTAGGGACTTCTCTTGCGATCCCCAGGCAGATCGCGCCACCTCCCTGCTGCAAGATGGGCTGTGGGACCCGCAGGCGTCACCAGTGAGCTAAGACCAGCTTCAGCTGCTCCTTTTGGGCCCTCTGGCAGACCCGACATTGGGTTTCTCATGACTGACACCTGCAGGTCCTCTGACGCCAGTGTCAGTAGCACTTAAGCAGTACAGGTCTCGCTGGGTTTAAGTGTGGGGAGCTTCCCCACCCAGCCCTTTGCTGACCCACCCATTCCAAGGGGGGGGAGAACTCCCAGATGCATCACTCTTTCTTCCCCCACTGATCCCTCTTTTGCTGCCAGTTCAGATGGTTATGGGGCTTCGGTTTGGTAGAGCGGAGTCCTTCCTGGTGTCGGCTGGCCACATTCCTAAGCCGGAGGTAGTATTGCATAGTGGTTAAGAGTACTGAGTTGCAAACCTGGAGACGTGGGTTTGAATCTTATAGCCCCAATTTACATACTGTGTGATCCTGAGCAAGTCACTTAACTTCCTTGTGCTCCCAAGTCACATCTCGAAATGAGCTTTGGCTTAGTGTGCCTTTTCATGGTTAAACAATTTCCCCTTTCCAATGACTGTGTTAGGCCACAAACTAGGTGGTCTAACTTCTCCCGGCCAGTGAGCCTTCTCTCACGGAGGCTTCCGTGACTCAAGCCAAGGATTGGACCCCGTTTCTCCAGGAAGTCTCGACAGAGCAACGGCCGCCCTTAGTCTCTGCAGTTGGGAGCGGGATCGTTTCCCCTCCTACACCTGGCCTCTGGCATTGTGGACACCTCATTCCAGGTGACTGCGGCAGGATTCCAACACTCCAACATTCTGGACTGTGGCCATCCGGCTTTAACATGCCCAGATTTCCACATGGCACGCTCCCTTTTGAGGTTTCACTTGGTTGAGAGCTTGTGTCTGTGGCACCCATTTTGGATAGGCCAACCTTGGGCCATACCCTGAGCTAGGTGTCTCCCTGTTCTGCAGCCAGTGCCCTCCCGACTCCTTGCCCAACATGGCGGACAAGGTTATAGGGGGTAATTTCTCCATGCCCACACAGGCGACAGAAATAGTCTTACATGGGCATAGCTAATCGTGTGTAGCACGTGCCCTAAATCTTTGGGGGCAGCCCCTAGACTGACCGCCCCCAGCCTCGGTCTTCCTACCAGGCTGGACACACTTCTGTGTTCTGGACAGTGGTCCAGGATGGGCTGTGCAAACAGAGCCTTATTTTTACGGGACCTCAGGATCCTTCTGGGCCTCAGAGGGCCACCTTGCCATCGACTTCAGGGTGTAGCAGACAATATAAACATGTACACCAGGACTGTGTCTGCCCTTGTTTGGCCAATAAATACAACTCAAGATACTGGTGCTACGCCCCAATGTGTGGGTAAATACAGATGCCATACATTTCTGTTTAAGACACCAACATACCAGCCCAGAGCCTGTAAGGATGTATAATCTTGGATGCAAAGACAGTATCAATTACCTATTCTTCTAGTTGTGACTAATATGAATAAAATCACAGAAAGGTTCTGTTGGTTCTGTGTTTTGTTTTTTGGACAAAGGAAGCAGTTCAGAGCCTATTTCCTGCCCCCCCCTTAAATAAAATTGTACACCGTGGAGAACATGGAGTATGTCTGCCTACACTCTGGGATGGCTGTGTACTTAAAGTACATTGGGGGCACTTCATGATACAGAGAAGGGAATGACTTCTCTTCCTTGACACAGGGCAGAAAGCCTGAGGGCCCACACCCGCTTGCATGGTGATAACAAGTGTGACCCAACTTGGGCCTCCCCATAGGTTCCTGGTTCTGATGGCAACTGCCATAGTTTCGGGTCCACTAGCCAGATTGCATGTGCGGCTTCCCCGGTGGACACTGCGGGTCCAAGGGGAGCAACGCGCCCAAGACCTGGAGCAACCAGGGCTTGTCTTCCTGCTGGTCAAATGGTGCTTCTTTGGTAGCCAGATGCCATCATCCTGCGGGAAAGGGTTTCTCTTTGTATCCCCATTTCTTAGGTAGTCCTCACGACAGATGCCCCAGATCTCAGTTGGGGTGTCTACCTGAGAGCACCCCAGGCAGAGGGACCTCTCCTCTCCAAGGTTCTAGAAATGAGATTGGCGTTCTTTACACCTTTCTGTCCTACGAAACCCAGCTATCCCTGGGTCCTCTCCTGATCCAGAGGATAGAGTCAGTGTAGTCCCCCTCATAATCAAGCTTGAGGGAACCCTCCTGTTCTCTCTGTACTGGAAAACGCTGTGGGTCTGGTACTGGGCCATAGAACACAGCCTGGAACTATTGGCCGTCCCTGTGTCCAGTGTCCAAAACATCTTGGTGAGCAGCTTTAGCTGCTCTCGGTCCAGGCCACATGAGTGGGAACTTCTGATGTCTGTCATGGAAGACCTGTTTGACAGATGGGGTTGTCCAGAGTTGGACCTTTTTGTGTCCCCGCTCAATGCAAAAAGTACAATTACGTAAGAATTTACCGTAACAGTAGATCTTCCGGAGGAGCTCTTGTAGCAGGTAACACCTTTAGGTCTGAAGCCAGCAGGTGCCAGGACCCCATGGAAAACTTCTAGCTAGCAGTATAGAGCGGGGGACCACCCCTGATGTTGGCCTGCCCCCGATGCCATGCATGGTATAAAAGGGGCGGTCTCCCAGCCCATCCCCAGTTCTCCTGCTGGAGTCCCCGTAAAGTCAGAAAAAAAATGGAGAACCAAGGAGGTTTCTCTAACAGAGAAAACAAGGTGTCTGTGATGGAGAAGCAGCTATCAGGGAGGTGGTGGAAGAGAAATATAGTACCTGCTGCAAGAACTCCTCTCGAAGATCTACTGTTACGGTAAGTTCTTATGTAACTGTACCGTCTTACTTCGAGGGGGCTGTTGCAGCAGGTAACACCTTTAGGACTGAGTCCCAAGCAGTAAGGAGAGACCCTGGCCAGAAGGGTGGAGGTAGAAGTCTCCCAACAAGAATTATGACAGGAGGCCCTGAAGGACTGCTAACCCAAAGCCTGCTCTGTGATGAGAAGCAAAGTCCAGACTGTAGTGCTTGACAAAGGTGTGAACAGAACTCCAAGTAGTAGCCGCACAAGTGTCGGCAGCCGATACATTTCTTAGAGATGTGAAAGAAGCAGCCATGCCCCTGGTAAAGTGATCTTTTACCGAGCCCAGTAAGGGTTTGCCATACCTGTTGAGGCAGAAAACAATACAATTAACCAACCATTTGGATAAACACTGTTAGAAACAGGAGCTCCTTCCATTCTGGGGGCGAAAGACACAAACAATTGGTCAGACTTTCGAATGTCTCGGGTGTGCTCCTAGTAATAGTGAAGCACCCTGTGAACATCCAGAGTATGTAGTAATGCCTCCCCTCGGTTCGAATACTCTGGGTAGTAGACAGGAAGGTGGATGTCCTGATTCAAAGTAAACTCTGACACCACCTTGGGAAGAAACTTGGGATTAGTCCACATGGACACCCTATCCTTGTGAAAAACCAAATAAGGCTCCTTACCGTCAGGGCCTGAAGCTCGAAATCCTTCAAGCAGAAGTAATAGCAACTAAAAATAATGCTTTCCACAACAAAAAGCGCAGCTCGCAACTTGCGGCCGGTTCAAAGGGAGGCAATGTGAGCTTCTCTAAAACAAACAAAAGATCCCATGGCAGGACAGGTTCCTGGATGGGAGGCATCAAGTGCAGAATGCCCAGTAGGAATGTACAGGGAAGGTCCAGCTGGGCAAGGGTTTTGCCCTCAATAGGCATGTGGTAGGCTGAAATGGCAGACGAGTGTACCTTGAGCGAAGAGCAGCAGGGACCTGCATCCCATAAGGAAAGGAGGTACTCAAGCACTGAATTCACCGGGCAGGTGAAAGGGTCCAAATTCCGGGTGGTAGATCAGATGCTAAACCGCTTCCATTTCATAGCGTAGGTCACCCTCATGGAGGGTTTCCAGGTGGCTACAAGGACATCCACCACCATGGATGATACCCCAAACCTAGAGATAGCTAGGTCTGCAGGAGACAAGCATGGAGGTGTAGGGATCAGGGATCTGAGATCTGGATGGACCAGGGTGCCCAGTTCCTGGGAAAGCAAGTCTGATCGCAGGTGCATGGAGACAGGAGGGTCCACTGCAAGTTGCTGAAGCAGCGGAAACCAGATCTGGTGCGGCCAGGAGGGTGCCATCAGAATCATCTCTGCTCCCTTGGACTGTACCTTGAAAAGAACTCGCTGCAGTAGAGGGAAGGGAGGGAATGCATAAAGGAACCTCCCCGTCCAGGAGAGGGACAGCGCGTCTCACCAGGAAACACCAGGCCCTGGATCTAGCGAGCAGAAACTGGGCAGTTTTGTGTTGGATGGCGAGACAAATGGATCCAGTTCTGGATGACCCCATCTGTCAAAAAGATCTTCTGCCACTGAGGAATGAAGTTCCCATTCATGTGCCCTGGACCGAGATCGGCTTAGGCTGTCGGCCGGGGTATATTGTATGCCTGGGATCTGGACTGCAGTCAAGTCCAGGTGATGATCCACTGCCCATGCCCACACTCGCATGGCCTCCCTGCAGAGGGGATAAGAGTGAGTCCCCCCTAGCTTGTTGACATGCAAGACCACTTGGAAGGCCTGAAAGGCATACAGAATCTCCCTCATTTCCAAGATGTTGATATGGAGATGAAGACCACTGACATGTTGTCAGTTTGGATCAATAGGAGGCCAGGGAGTAGTACTGTCTGGAAGGCCTGAAGGGCATACAGAATCTCCCTCATTTCCAAGATGTTGATATGGAGATGAAGCTCGTTTTGAGCCCAGGACCCTTGAGTCTGGCAAGCACTCAGGTGGGCCCCACAACTTTGGCTTGATGCATCTGTGGTCAGGATCTGCCTGGGAGACTCCGTCCTTGGACATACTCCCCTGGAAAGGTTGGAGGAATTCAACCACCATGTCAGTGCTTGTCTGACAGGGTTTGATGTCAAGACTGGATGCTCCAGGCTGTCTCAACACTGATCCCATTGAAATCTCAGGTTCCACTGGATCACCTTCATGTAAAGTATGGCCAGGGGGACCGTGGCGATGGTGGCTGCCATTGGTCCCAAAAGTGTGAGGACAGATCTGGCCGGTACATGATGAGCAGAAGAGATCTTCCACGCATGCGTGTGAAGTCACTCTGCTCTGTCTTGAGGGAGAAAAGCTCTGCCTTGCTCCGTGTCCAAAATCGCCCCTATATATTGTAGCCACTGACGTGGCCAAGGGGAGGACTTGGAAAGATTTAAGGTAACCACAGGTCCAAAAACAGGGAGAAAGTGGCCTGTACAGTATGGAGTAGCTGTTCTATGGTGGGAGCGGTTAGCAGCCAGTCGTCAAGGTAGGGGAAGGCATAATGCCCCTGTCTTCGGAGAGCTGCGGCCACTACTGCAAGGCATTTGGTGAAAACCCTGGGGGCTGAGAACAGGCTGAAGGGCAGAGCCCGGAACTGATAATGGCTTCCCTGAAAGCTTAAGCGAAGGACTCTCCTGTGTGGTTGGAAAATCAGAATGTGGAGGTATGCACCCTACATGTCCAGGGAGCATAACCAGTTCCCCTGTTGGAGAAGCGGGAGCAGGGAGAAGTCCTGGCAGAGTGACCATTCAAACAACATGATGTCTTGCTGTATTCTGACAATATGCAGTTAGCCCCAGCACTTGAACTGCTCCGGAGAGGAAAGGGTTAACTCTATGCAGCAGCATAGACCGTTGAGCTCGAACTCTGTTTTCAAACCTCTGTCTCTGGTACATATCAGTGTAACCATCAGATTCTTTACTCTGCCTAACTGAGAAGTCACTCCAGAGATCTCTCCTTCGCTTTCAGTTTGGTAAAAGTAAAAAAGTGTTCAGTTGTTCAACCGATTAGGGTTACCACCTTTTAAGAAGCCCAAAGTGGGACATTTCTTACTGAAACATGATTTTTCGCAGGACAGTATGTAACCTTGACTAGTGCAACAGACTTGTTTTCGCTATATAATCAGAATTAATGCTAAGTATTGTAGTTTCTTGGTTGCTTCTATGGTTTCATATAATTTTAATATATTTTAGTTAAGGTATTGTGGTTCTAGGAACGTGGATATGTTGTTCATCCACACTTCTTGGCATGTCCCCTTCCCCTTTAAATCTTGCCGGAAGTCTTCAAGATGGCTCCTCCCACCCACCCGGGTGGTGTATACCTCGGCTCCGCCCCATGACGCCAGATCTTCCTTTCCGCAGGAAGATACAGGTTCCCTCGTGCTCTCAAAGCATATGGTAGGCCCTAGATTGTAATTGTCGGTTTTTACCAAAACTTAAACTTAAACTCGTTTGAGTTAGCGATTATGCTTTCACTGCATCAGCCATGGAGGAAAAATCTTCCCCAGATTTCGTTGGTGCCCCTGTGGCCAGAAGATGTAACGCACCGACCCCCACCTAACGTGCGTTTACTGCCTAGGTGTTGGACATGACACCTCGTCGTGTGGTTTTTGCCTGGCCTTCCATCCCAACGTCCTGGACAACTGCAAGGCGCGTTTGAAGCTGGGGAGACTGGAAAAAAGGAACCCGCCGGTGAAATCGAAGGAGGCGAGGTGGGCGGTTTCCGCCGAGTAGCTGGAACAAATAAAAGCATTTGAGGAGGAAGCAGCTCGAGCTTCGGCCAATCAAAGCTTCTTTGTTCTTCTGATCCTTGGCTCCACCTTTACGGGCTCCTTCAAGGAGTTGTGGCAGTCTCTCCCCACCTGGGGAGAGGCGCCCTCGGGATTGCACTCCTCCCGCTCTCGGAAGAGAGAGAAGGACCCTGGGTCTTTGTCTTGGTGAAGACGTTCCTGGGACCAAGAGAGGTTCGAGTCCCAGGAACACGCGGTCTTGACTTCGGTCGAGATCGCATCCTCGGCTGCTGGCTTCGCGGATCTTCCGTCTGGCCAGGGGACCGAGGAAGTGGCTGACGAGGTTAAAATTATCCTCGACCCGATAGACTCTTTGTCACCGGCCATTGCCGACGACTGTTTGGAAAGGACTCCGGTCCTTGTCCTCCCTGATGAGGAGAGCCAGCCGCTGGTGTCCCCATCAGGACCCGAGTTCCGGACCCTTGGTTTTCACCGACCCCAGGCCTCCTGATCGACCGAGTCGGCCTCCCGACCCCAGTCGAGGTCCAGAACCCCTCGCTGTTCACAGAAAGAGCCATAAGCACTCCAAAAGAGGTGATCGCTACAGGTCCTCATCCTCCTCGGACGAGGAAAGGCTCCGACGGAAACTACATTAGCGCTATGAAGACCTCATGTGGCAACAGCTGATTCTGACCAGGCAGAAGCTGGCTCCGCCATCCACCCTGGCCATAACTTGGCTTCCGGCTCCTAGGCTGATGCCAACCCCTCCAGAACCGAAGCCATCGGTTTCTCCGCCTGTGGGGTCGTCCGTCCCTCAGCTCGGCCTATCCCGGTCTGTTCACCGATTCTGGTGGAACTACCACCTAAACAGCCCAAGGGAGGGGCGCCCTCTAAAGAGGACTGACAAGTCACTGGACTTCCCCGACGTCTGTCGATAACAGTCACTCCAGACTGCCGTCGACACATCGAGGGTGACTTAGGCAGTAGACCGCTCTACCATGACTCCTCTGATTCGGACGTCACCAGCTTGCACTCACATCTCGGGGATGGTGAGTCTACGGTCAGCGCAGGGTTGGAGGAAGGCCCTTCCTCCTTCCAGGGCATTCTCCACCTCATCTCTGACTTCACCGGAATGGCCCTGGAGCGCATCCAGAAAAAGGCGGAGTACCCTCTCACGGACATCCTTAAGAGAGGGGATACCCCGACGGAGGCCTTTCCAGTGGCCGGGGCCATCATTGGCCCAACCCTTGAGCTTTGGCAGCATCCTGCCTCCTGCCCAGCACCAGCTGCCCGCATGGCCTGCAAGTACGTGGTGCCCATGGGGTCCCTTGCGGGATTCACTGAACACCCTTCAGCCTCGGTGTTCAGGCACACGGGTAGTTTGGCCAATACTGATTGACCCCCGGACAAGGAGTCCAAAAATATGGACCACTCTCCCCGCAAGGTCTACGCTGCCTCTTCTCTTCTCTGCTCGGCTGTTATGGCACACTTCTCCCAGGCCCTCCTGGGGTCATTGGACGAGGTCCCTCCTCAACAGGTCTAGGGCAGAACTGTCATATTCTTAATAACCCAACACAGTGCATAAAGGGTAAGTACACACCACACACACACACACAAAAAAAAAATTTATATATATTACATATTGTATATTATAAGGGAGAGGGACATGTGAGGAGTGGTGCAATGCACTGGCTGTGGGGCAGCAGTTTTCCGGGAGACATTCTGGAAACTGTGTTGCTGTCCTATTTGCAGACAACTGTCAGCTCTGAGGGAGGAGGTTGCCCACCTCCAGGCTGAACTGGCAAGGACTAAGGAGGCCTCCCCCACCCAAAGAGCACCACTGCCACAACCACTGCCTCAGAGGTTGCCAAGTATGAAGAGCAGTTGGATCACAGTGGGTTCTGGGAGGGTGCGGGTGGTGGAACAGAGATGAAGCCCCCTAGTTGTACCTCTACACAAATCATATGCCAGTGTGGCAGAGCAAGGTTCCTCTATGATGGCACCCTCAGTGGAGACCAAGAAGAATGCCGAGGACATCCACAAGGGAGACCCACAAAAGGGTGGCAAGGGACACCACAGAGGAAGGAAACGGCTTCTGATAGGGGACTCAATTGTTAGGGGGTAGACCTGGGGAAGGGAGAGGAGAGGGAAGTAAGGTGCCTGCCTGGTGCCATGGCTTGGAGGGACAAGAAGCGAATCCTCAGGATTGCAGAAGCAGCATCACAGGAGAGGGAACTAGATATCATTATCCACCTTGGAACAAATGACCTAGCTAGGCATGGGATCAGTGCAGTGCAGGATGAATTTGTGGAGTTGGGGAGGGGCCTCAGACAGGTAGCAAGCATGGTTACCTTCTCAGAGGTGCTGCCAGTCCATGGCAGGGGTGAGGCTAGGTACTGCACACCATGCAGTTTAATGAATGGTTGCAAACTGGTGCAGAGCACAGGGCTTTGGCTTCATTGGGACTGGGGTACACCTGGAGAGATGAAGGTCTATACTGGCACGATGGTCTCGTGCTGTCCACCAAGGGAACCAAGCTCCTAAGTGACAGGTTTAACTTCCTTGGCAAGCTTTAAACTAGCCAAGGGGGGAGGTTCTGATAAGATGCAGGAAATTTCAAGCCTCCCCCCACAAAACGTGGCAGTTAGTAAGGTAAACACTGAGGTACAGAGCTCAACAGAGGGCAGCACAGGTGTAAATGGAAAAATAGACAAGGGCAATAAGAGCAGGGATGGGGGACAAAAGGATAACGCCAACATTAAATGGAGGGCAATGAGTACCAATGCCCATAGTCTGGGAAACAAGCTTCCTCAGCTGTAGCCCTGATGGAAGATGAACACAGGGCCGCAGTAATGGGGGGGGAGTGGGGAAGTTGTCAGGGGCCCTGAGCTCAGGAGGGGCCCACCTGAGGAGCTGGCATTACCCCTGGTATTAGCTGGTTTGGGAAACGTTGGCCCATTTCAAGTGACTTGTCCGGGGCCCCAAAATTCATAGCTGCAGCCCTGGATGAACAATTGGATATTGTGGCAGTCACGGAAACATGGTACACAGAGAACCATGACTGGGATGTCAACATACCGGGGTACACAGTCTACAGAAGGGACAGGGAGGGTAAAAGAGGAGGTGGAGTAGCTCTGTACATAAGGGAAGGGATCAAAGTTACAGAACTAAAAAGTAAAGGGGTAGGACAAGAGGCACTCTTGGTCACCTTGGAGACAGGAAATGGCATCACAATCCGCACAGTGGTTGTATACAGACCCCCGTCTCAAGGGGAGGAAATGGACAAGAAAATGATAGAGGACTTTCTCAAAATGGCTGAAAAAGGGAGATACTTTTGATGTGGGACCTGAATATGCCAGATGTTAACTGATGATGTACTGCAGCCACATCCAAGAGCAGGATCATTCTCGATGCCCTGCAGGGGCAGGCCTTAGACAGCTAGTGTTGGAACCCACTTGGGAGGGAGCAGTACTAGACTTGGTACTCTCAAATGGAGAGAGGATCACAACTTTAGAAGTCAGTAGACATCTGGGAACAAGTGACCACTGCACAGTGTGCTTCACAATAAGCACAACCATGGAGACAAGCCATACAAAAACAAGGATACTGGACTTTAGAAGGGCTGACTTTGGCAAAATGGGTAAATACCTGAGGAATGCACTAGCAAATGGCCAAAAAGGAGGGGTGGAAGAACAATGGAGAAAAATCAAAACTGCTATCATAGAGGCAACAAGCCTTTGTGTGAAACAAATAAAGAAAACAAAGCGGAGTAAAAAAAACCACTATGGTTCTCAAAAGAGGTGGCAGGGAAGGTTAAGGAGAAAAAGGCTTCATTCAAAAAGTATAAGGAATCACAGAAGTAGCATAACAGGGAACTGTATCAATTAAAGCCGAAAGAAGTGGGGAAGGCAGTCAGAATAGCAAAGGCCCAAACAGAGGAAAAAATAGCCAACTCAGTTAAGAAGGGGGATAATATAGGTACATTAGGGAGCATAGAAAGGTTAAGGGAGGAATAGTGAAGATTAATAAAGGAGAGGGGAGGTGGGCGGAGGGAGACAGTGAAAAGGCAGAGATACTGAATGAATACTTTGCTCAGTATTCACAAAAGAAGATGAGGAGTTACCTAAACCAGACAGTAGAAGCACTCTGGGGGTTGACACCAATCCATTTACAGAAGAAAGAGTCCTGAAAGAACTCCTAAAACTCAAGGTGGACAAAGCAATGGGGCCTGACGGATTCACCCCAGAATCCTAAAAGAACTAAGTGAGGACCTAGTGACCCTACTGACCACACTTTTAACAAATCATGGGAGGATGGGTGGTACCTGAGGACTAGAGGAGGGCGGATGTGATTCCCCTTCACAAAAGTGGGAGCAAGGCAGAAGCAGGAAACTACAGACCTGTAAGTTTAACCTCAGTAGGGAAATGATGGAATCACTTCTGAAGAAAGAATTGTTGAGTACCTAGAGGCCAGCGGGGCACAGGACCCAAAGCAGCATGGATTTACAGCAGGAAGGTCATGTCAGCGATCTAATTGATTTCTTTGACTGGGTGACCTAAGTAATAGACCAGGGAAGGGCTGTGGATATGACCTACCTAGACTTTAGCAAGGCATTTGACACAGTCCCGCACAAAAGATTATAATCAAGTTAGCCAGTTTGGGAGTGGGTCCCAGGGTGGTAGCCTGGGTAGCAAACTGGCTGCACAACAGGACACAGAAGGTAATAGTGAATGGAACACATTCCGAAGAAAGGGGGGGTTACTAGTGGAGTACCTCAGGGCTCAGTACTGGGTCCAGTCCTCTTCAACATCTTTATAGGTGACATTGCAGAGGGCCTGGAGGAAAAGGTATGCCTCCTTGCAGATGACACAAAGATCTGTAACAGAGTTGATACACAAGTGGGGGTAGAAAGGATGAGAAGGGACTTGGCAAGGTTGGAGGAATGGTCAGACATATGGCAACTTAGATTCAATGCAAAGAAGTGCAAAGTAATGCACCTGGGAAACAAAAACCCAGGTGAAGAGTACATAATAGCAGGGGAGGTACTAACAACAACAAAAATGGAAAGGGACCTGGGGGTAGTCATATCAGATGACCTAAAGGTGGGTAAGCAATGTGAGAAGTCAGTAAGGAGAGCCAGGGGGATACTGGGATGCATAGGAAGGGGAATCACAAGTAGAAAAAGGGAAGTGGTTATCCCTCTGTACAGACAGTTGGTGAGACCCCATCTAGAGTACCATGTGCAGTTTTGGAGACCTTATCTACGCAAGGCCATAGACAGCATAGACAGGATGGAAGCAGTCCAGAGGAGGGCAACTAAAATTGTGCAGGGTCTGCATCAGAAACCATATGAAGAGGGACTGAGAGAGCTTAATATGTATACCCCTGATGAAAGGAGGGACATGATAGAAACTTTCAAGTACCTCAAGAGAATCAACAAAGTCCAGGAGGGTAGCATCTTTCAGAAAAAGAGATGTGTAAGAACAAGGGGCACAATTTAAAGATAGAGGGGGAACGCCTGTGGTAATGTGAGGAAATTTTTTCACGGAGAGAGTGGTGGATGCATGGAACCGCCTTCCTGGGGAGGTTGTTGGGTCTAAAACAGTGGGGGAATTCAAACATGCATAGGGACAGACATAAGGCAATTGTAGTGGGGGTGGCAGGAAGTAGGCTGTTGGTTAACTAGAATCTGCAGCTTATCCAGTAGGTAGAGAAATGGGCAGACTGGGTGGGCCAAGTAAGCATTGGGCCGAGTGCCTACAACGACCAACCATGCATGAACTCCCCATTAGATGCCACCTTCGGAGTGGATTAATGCGCTTGTAACATGGCAAGTGCAAGGCAAATATTGTTTACATACTGATTTCTTTGCTACGAAAGACACATGAGCACAACTACTTCCTTGCCTTCCAGTTTCTTGGTTTAGCTCTCTTACTTTGTAAGCGTCTAACTACAGCTTTGCGCATGCACGTTGTAGAGCCCACATGCAGTAATGTGGTGTGTACCGATTTCTCCAGACTTACAACTTTCCTTTACATTCTAAGACTTAACATTAAACAGTCATTACAACTACAAATTTCGTCCTTCTTATCGACTGCTATATTGCTGCGCGTCCGTTTAGAGCTGAGATTTATGCGGTGGTGACTTCTGGGGAGATTCTTTACCCTGCATCGGTTACTATCTCAGTTAATTTACTGCAGTTCTCTGACCGGACTCTGTTGCACAGCCATCACTGTTACGACCAATAGGTGGTGCTTTTTAAATTTCATTTCCCTTTTAGCATTTGTCTCTTTCGTATGCTACTACTTTGACTTTCCTAATATCATGTCCCCACTATCATATCACTTGGTTTGCTACCTGGATATAAAGCAGCTCTTTTGTGCCTGCGATACATATATTGTGTGGTGTCCATGATTCCCAGTGCTGCACTATTCTACCCACGCCAACAGACAGCGCTTTTCCCTCACCACTTCACTGTTTTTCTGACCAATAGGTGGCACTTTTGACAGAACGAACACATTTTTCCTTTTCACTGCCCAATGTGTGTTCCTACCACCACCTGTTGGTCAAACTCTCGCCAATATTTCCCTTTTTGACTTCCCTCTGCTCCACTCTTTGCTCCACACTTTCTTTCTGCGCACTCCCGATCGCAACACGGCATTATCGTGCCATAATGCTGTGTTGCTCTTGTACCAGCTGACGGTGTTCTACCCATCATTTTCCTTCGTTTTTCTCATCTTATTTTGCCTATGTTACAAGTGGTCCTTATCTGCCGTCAAAGTCTATGTTTCTATGTTTCTGTCTCCCACCGGACATGCAGACTACTGTCAAGCAGGTCCACGGCCAAGGTCATGATGTCGCCAAACAGCAGCTCCAGACAGCCTTGGACATTGAAGATTCTTGTGCCCACTCATTGGCAGCCACAGTGGCCTCTCGCCGCAGGGCTTGGCTAAGGCTTTCCTCCTTCCCGGCAGATACTCAGCATAAGCTTGCTGACGTGCCCTTCCTGGGGACCGACTTGTTCGGTCCAGGAGTGGCCGGTCACCTTCAGCATATAGAGCAGTCCAGTGCCACCTTGGATACTACTTCTGCCAAGGGTTCTTAGGACAAGAACCAGCAGAAGAGAAAGAAGAAGCCATTTCGGCACTCTTCCCCTGCGGTCAGGCAGCCCTCCTATCAAGGAGGTCAGCAGCAGGCTCAAGTTTGGCACGCGCAGACCCTGGAGCCTCCTCCTCCTCCTCCTCCTTCTCCTCTAAGCCTGTTCAGTGACGATTTGGGGGTCGCCACCCCTACACCTGTCACGCCAGCTCTGGATTCTCCCATGGGGGGTCGGTCCGCCACTTTCTTTCCACCTGGTCCGCTATCACTTCGAACAGGTGGGTTCTCAAAGTGGTCGGTCAGGGACTGCTTCTGGAATTCGAGCAGTACCCTCCCAGCCGAGCCCTCGAGCTCCTCGGGAGGAACGGATCTCCACATGCACCCAGTCGGCTCTTTGAGAAAACGTGGCTCAGCTTCTCCGCAAGATGGCAGTAGTCCCAGTGTGGGATCCTCCGACAGACCCAGGCTTTGTTTCCAGGTACTTCCTGACGCCCAAGCGGATGGGGGGTTGGTTCCCCATCCTAGCTCTCCACGACCTGAATCAATATCTCAGGTCCCACACCTTTCGGATGGTCACTGTGTCCCAGATCATACCTCCTTGGAGCGAAACATGTGGTTCTGTTCACTGGAGCTACAGGGCACGTTCTTTCACGTCCCAATCTGTCCGTCCCACCAGTGGTTCCTCCGCTTCAGGGTCAAAGAGACCCTGTACGAGTTCGGAGCCATGCCGTTCGGCCTGTCATTGGACCCTTGGGTCTTCACCAAATGCATAGCAGTGGTAGCGGCCCATCTTCGGCGTCGAGGAGTCAGACTCTACCCTTATCTCAAGGACTGGCTCTGGGCAGGTTCCTCCCTTCAAGAGGTGGAGAGGTCCAGGGATCTGGCCCTCCAAACCTGCTGATCAGTGAGGCCAAGTCGGAACTCATGCCCTCTCAGGTGATGGGCTTCATCGGGGCAGAGCTAGACTCTTGTCAAGCCAGAGCTCAGCTCCCGGCGGACAGGGTGGAGGTTCTCTCCTCCTTTGCCCGATCATTTCTGGTTGGGCACTTGCACCCTGACCAGGACTTTCTGCGCCTTCTGGGTTACATGGCGGGCGTGCACCTCAGTGGTCTGTTGGGCCCGGTGGCACGCCACCCTCTCCAATGGGGAGCTAGCCACCCAGTGGACTCAGTGTACGGTCACTTGACCAGCTGATCTCTGTAACCCAGAAGATGTGGGACGCTCTTCAGTGGTGGACCGCCCCAGACCGGTTGCAGGAAGGGATCCCGTTTGTCCACCCCGAGCTGAAAGTCATCCTCACGACCGATGCCTCTCTCATGGGCTGAGGCGCCCACATGGAGGACAACAGGGCCCACGGGTTCTGGACCCCTGAGGAATTCCGATGCCACATCAACCTGTTGGAGCTCAGAGCAGTCAGACTGGTACTCTCAGGTTTCGCTCCTCAGCTCCGGGGTCAAGTGGTTCAAGTCCAGACGGACAATACCACTACTGTGTACTACCTCAACAAACAGGGCGGCATGCACTCCCATCTGCTGTGCAAGGAGGCGCTCTGCATCTGGAGCCTCGTAAGCCGGTTGGAGGTGGATCTTCTAGCCATCCATGTGGCAGGAGCCTCGAACCAGCTGGCGGATGCTCTCAGCCACATAGGCCAGACATCCCATGAGTGGTCTCTCCATCCAGCGGTAACTTACAGCCTGTTCTCCTGTTGGGGTAGACTGATGGTGGACCTGTTTGCCTCCAGGGACAACACCAAGCTGAGGCTGTATTATGCCCACCCCCCTCAGCAGGGCTTGCTGCAGGGGATGCTTTCTCGACGCCTGTGGACCCCAGGCCTCCCCACGCCTTCCCTCCATTTCCCTTGATCCACAAGGTGCTACTCAAGGTGAGGAGGGACAAGGCAGGTGATTCTGGTAGCTCCAGACTGGCCGCGCAGTTCTGGTACCCAGATCTCCTCAGCCTCAGCTGCAGGCCTCGGAGCGCTTTGTACACACCCAGACCTGATATCTCTCAACCAGGGAAGGTCTTCCATCCGGTTCTTCAATCCCTGCACCTCACAGCCTGGTACCTGAGCAGCTAGAGTTCCAGGCTTTGGGTCTTTCCGAAGATGTCTACACCATGGTGAAGGCATCCAGAAAGGAATCGACCAGGAAATGTTATGCTTGCAAATGGAAACGTTTTTCCATTTGGTGTTAGGGTAAGGGTCTGGAGCACTTATCCTGTTTTGTGGCTAACATTCTCGATTACCTTTGGTCTCTCTCCAAAGGGGGTCTACGGTCATCGATCCTTAGGGTGCACCTGGCAGCCATTTCTGCTTACAGGCGTGGGCGGTCAGCGACATTGGCGTCGGAGACAGTGGTCAGGCGCTTTTTCAAAGGCCTGGATCACATATCCCCTCCGGTGCGTGAACTTCCACCTCCATGGGATCTGTTGCTGGTTTTGGCAAAGCTCATGGGCAAGCCATTCGAACCCATGCACAAATGTGAGCTTTCACACTTGTCGTGGAAGACGGCCTTCCTGGTGGGTATCGCATCTGCCAGAAGGACAAGGGAGCTCCAGGTGCTTTCGGTGGACTCCCCTTATCTGGTCTTTCACAGGGACAAAGTTGTCCTGCTTCCCCACCCGAAATTCCTTCCGAAGGTGGTGTCAGAGTTTAACCTTAACCTGGATTTGAGTCTGCCGGTTTACTACCCTAATTTACACCTCGAACACCGAGTACAGGCTCCATACTCTGGACCTGAGACGTGCTTTCTCCTACTACAAGGAGAGGATGGCGGAAATTCGTGGAGTAGTTCTCCAGCTGTTTGTCACCTACGCTGAAGCTGCTTCTGGCAGACCTGCAGCAAACGGACCATAGCAAGATGGATTACATCATGCATAGGTCTGTGCTATGAGTTGGCGGGCAAGGAGCCTCCCAGAGGGTTAAGAGCTCATTCTACCCACCATACTGCTGCTTCAGTGGCTGCTTCCAGGGACATCCCTATCCAGGAAATCTGTCGGGCTGCTACCTGGAAGTCAGCAAACACCTTCATTACCCACTACCACATCGACCTTGAGTCACACTGGGATGCTGGTTTTGGGTCCTTGGTTCACCAATCTCTGTTTCCTAAGTAGGGGGGTGTGCACTTGCCTCCTCCTCCCGGAGAACTGCTTGGAGTCTGCCAAGAAGTGTGGATGAACAACATATCCATGCTCCTAGAAGAACAGGTTACTCACCTGTAACAGTAGTTCTAGGAGTGGTATATGTTGTTCATCCACACACCCACCCGACCTCCCCGGCTTCGGGTGCACAGCCTTGCTTCCAGCGGGCTAACATCTGGCGTCATGGGGCGGAGCCGAGGTATATACCACCCGCGTGGGTGGGAGGAGCCAGCTTGAAGACTTCCGGCAAGATTTAAAGTGTAAGGGTTTTAGGCCTTGATAAGCTCTTCACGGCCGATATTTGCATCCTAGGCAACTACGCCACCATAGATTGTCAGGAACGTAGGTACCATATTGCCTTAATCTCTATGGTGGTCAAAAGGCTAGTCCTTAAGCATTGGACTGATCAATTAATTATAACATATACCGAATAGTTAAAAGACTTATCAACTTGCTTTAACATGGAGAGGCTCGCAGCTAGCTCCCGTAACCGTATGGACTTGTTTCACAAAAATGGGAAAGCTATACATGCTTTATCTACACCATTGACCTCTTGGTTCAGGCTCTGATACCCGACTTTGCCCATGTCTCTTCCTTTTTCTCTTTTCCTCCATCCCTAAACCTATCCCATGGGATCAATTCTGGCTCGGCATTATAGCCTGTTTAACAAATGCAAAGCACACTGGGGTTAGGGGCAATAATAAATGTAGTTCTGGTGTTACAGAATCCTAATGCTGTAGAGGGGTGTTTTGTGGGGGCTGTGGGTTTTTTTTGTTCTTGGCTTGACAATTGTTTTGTTTTCCTCTCCTACTCCATGTACAGCTCTGTTTGGATTCATTGTTTTGTGATATTTGCTAAAAGTTTATTTGCTAATAAAGTTGAATTTCAAAAAAAATAAAGTGGAAGGGGGCAAGTCAAGAAGTGTGGCTGAGCAACATATACCACTCCTAGAAGTAGTGTTACAGGTGAGTAACCTGTTCTTTTCTGCAACGTTTAGTGGAAAGTTAGAAAATATTTTTTCTACTATAAAGTCAAGACATGTAGTATTTTTCTTGTTTTTTTGCAGGACACAGCTGTCCAAATCAGGGCTGTCCTTCGAAACTCAGGACAGGTGATAACCCTACAACCGATTTATTATTTTTTCGTTATCAAGGCTCTGTCTATGGTGCAGGTAGTGTTGTAGATAGGTAGTGATATTGTTTTTGTGGAAATTTTTTGTTCTTCGGTTTCTTATTGGTCGGTCCGGTTTTAAACCGACCTTTGTTTGTGTTTGATTTTTTCTGGGAATTTAGTAGTGGTGTCTGGTTCCTATCTGTTTCAAAAAACTGGACTTCTGTTTTTTTACATAGCCCGTGACACGGTTGGTAACCGATAGGGGAGTTTTACCTGGCATGAAAGCTGTGAAGGGTAAATTGTTAGTTTGGCCATGTCCGAGAAACCCAAGAAAAAAAACGGTCCCACTGGGTTTCAACACTGTACTGAGTGTGGGGAGGCCTTTACCAAGGCTGACCCCCACCTCATCTTTGTTTATTGTCTGAGGTTGGACCACCTCAAAACAGACTGCCAGATATGTAAGAATTTTCCTAAAACCACTCTGGATAAAAGATTGAGTAGGTTGAAAGAAAAGGAGGCCGAGAAGTCTGCTGATCTGGATGGCCAGCCCGGTTCGGTTTCGGCCGAACCTGAGGAGGTGCTCACTGACCTGGGCGATACCTCCTCGGGCAAAAGGAGATCCGACTGTGAGGGGTCGGTTCCGGCTAAAAGAAAAAGTGGGCAGTTCGGATCCAGTACCGCATACTCCAACCGCCGACGAGATAGCCAAAGTGATCGATATTGTCCAGTCACTTCGCCCGGTTCCGTCTGAACCATCACCACCGGTTAAGCTGTCATTTCGGTCAGATCCGACTCCATCGGATTACGATCCAGATGCATATTATGAGGTGGAGTGGGAAGGAAACAAAGAGTATTCTGATGATGATGATGATGATGACGACAATGATTTTGGAAGCCTGGATGTGCCTATTAAACCGGACATCTCCCTAGACAGGCCTTCCAATGTCTCTTCTCCCAGGCTTTCTGAGTCCCCTTCCCACTTTATGTTCTACAAAAAAGTGGCTGAACCCCTCCAGCTCCCAACGGTGGAAGCTGCTGAGGAGGAGGAGGAAGAGCCTGATTTTGTTGAAATGATGGACATCCCAGAGTTCAAGAGATTGTCTATCCCTCTCCATAATTCTTTGGGGAAACAGACAAAGGATTTTGCAAATACCTAACTCCTTACCTCCTGTGGATAAGAGAATGGATAGGAGGTACATGTTATCGGGCTCAGGTACAGAGTTTTTATACAGTCATTGCAGCCATGTTGGGGTAGTGCAGGCTGCAGCCTGTCACAGGGCTAATATTCCTTTGGCTTCACACACCCCAGATAAAGACTCCAAGGTGGATGCCATGGCCAAGAAACAATACTTGGCATCCTCTTTGGGGCTCAGGCTGGCTAATTATATGGCCTACATAGCCAGGTACCAGAAGTCCAGGTGGGATACGGTTCTGGAACTGGCTAAGCAGGCTTCTCCTCAGCTGGCCAAAGAGCTGGAGGAGGTGGCTGCTGATGGAACTGAGGCATCCGAGGTACAATTCCACGCTGCTGTAGACTCCAATGATGTGGCATCAAGAGTCATGGCTACATCTGTGTCTCTCAGGAGACATGCTTGGCTCAGATGTACTAGCCTTTCCCAGGATACCCAGGCTAAGGCCATGGATTTCCCTGTGGTGGGTAACTACTCTCTGTTTGGGGAGCAGACAGAGGCTTACATGAAGAAAATGGACGAGTATAAGACCACCTACAGGAGTGCACAGGCCAGAGAAAGGCAAGCCACTCCTCAAAAGCAGCAGCCTAGGGGCAGGCCTTTTCACATGCCTTTCTACCAAGCCCAGGCTTCCTCTTCTTTCCAACAGAGGGGGTTCTTTCGAGGGAGCGGTAGGAGGGAGATGAGCAGGGCTGCATCCTCTTCCCAACCCAAGGATCCTGCCAAGCAGACACCCTGATGTGTCAGCCTGGGTCGACTCCTCTATTCCAGTAGGAGGCAGGCTGGCTTACTACTTCCAGGCCTGGAAAGCTGTTACCTCAGACAAGTGGGTCCAGGAAGTAGTAAGTCAGGGACTGGCTCTCAGTTTCAAAAGGTTCCCAAAAATGAGGGTCAGATCCTTTCCACCTGCAACCATCTCAGAAACCATCGCTCTAGAGGCAGAAGTTTCTTCTCTACTGGCTGTCAGAGCTGTAGAGAAAGTTCCTACTCAACACAGGGGCAAAGGTCTGTACTCCAGATACTTCCTTACCCCAAAAAAGACAGGGGAGTGGCGACCCATCCTAGACTTAAGGTATTTGAACAAACACATCACAAAACCAAAATTCAAAATGGTGGCTCTGGGACTAATTCTTCCTTCTCTAAGGCCAGGGGATTGGTGAGCATCCCTGGACCTCAAGGATGCCTATTTCCACATTCCTATCAGGTGCTCCCACAGAAAGTACCTCAGGTTCGAGTTACCCTCAGGCCATTATCAGTTCAAGGCCATGCCCTTCTGCCTAACATCGGCTCCAAGGGTCTTACGAAGTGCCTTGCAGTAGTAATTGCCTTCCTCAGAAGGTAGGGTGTATCTCTCTTCCCCTACCTGGATGACTGGCTTATTGTAGGTCAGTCCTCCGACCAGGTCAATTCAGCTCTGGAAATCACTCAGAACCTGCTCAGCTCTCTGGGGTTCCTCCTCAATCTTCCCAAGTCAGTTCTCAAACCAGTACAACTCCTTACTTTTATTGGAGTAGAATTAGATACTGTCCGGGCAAAGACCTTCCTTCCACTGGCAAGGGTAAAGGCCCTTACAGATCTCGCTTCCTCATTTCACCCTCTAGTCTCTCGTCCAGCAAGACACTTTCTTCAGCTCCTAGGCCATATGGCAGCTTCCACTGCAGTGGTACAAGGGGCAAGGTTTCAGATGAGGGACATTCAGTTCCACTTAAGGTCCTTTTGGTCTCGGAAAAAGGATTCTCTCACCAAACTGATTTCAGTGACTCAGACTCTGGTCCAGGCTCTCCAGTGGTGGCTGGATCAGGACAGTCTCAGACAAGGTGTCCCATTCCTCAGTTAAGCTCCCTCAGTGGTCCTAACCACAGATGCTTCTCTCCTAGGTTGGGGGGCCCATTTGGGAGCCCTGACAGCCCAGGGTGTTTGGTCTCCACAAGAGTCTTTCCCTCATATCAATCTCCTGGAACTCAGAGCAGTATTCCTAGCCCTTCAGGCTTTCTCAGACTCAGTCAGAGGCAAGGTGGTGCAGGTCAGGACAGACAACACCACCACGATGTGGTACATCAACAAGCAAGGGGGCATTCTGTCCACGGCCTTGTGCACAGAGGCCTTGAAACTGTGGTCTCTAGCCTACTCCCTTCAGGCTTCCCTGACAGCAGTTCATCTTCCAGGGAGGGACAGTGAGCTAGCAGATGCTTTGAGCAGAATCTCCCAGGGCCATCACGAATGGTCCCTGGACCCTCTCATCCTGAAAGTAATCTTCACCAGATGGGGCACTCCAGAGATAGATCTCGTTGCCGCCCCAGACAATCACCAACTTCGCCTGTTTTGCTGCAGACCTCCAGTCCTAGGGACTGTTCCTCTGGATGCTCTCATATTGGATTGGAAGGGCAGGTTCCTGTATGCCTTCCCTCCCGTCCCCATGTTGTTCAGAGTTCTAGTCAAAATCAGGTCTCAACCCTGTACAGTGATACTGGTGGCTCCAGACTGGGACAGACAACCTTGGTACCCTCTGCTGTTGTCCCTGGTAGTGTCACTCCCCCTGTCTCTTCCCAAGAGACACAATCTCCTAACCTCCTCTCAAGGGAGAATTTGGTACCCCAGTCTCCAGTCTCTCACTCTCAAAGCCTGGCTCTTGAAGAGTTAGAATATGCAGGCCTGCATCTTTCTCAGGGACTACTGGATATTTTGAAGGTCTCTAGGAAACCTTTTACCAGGAAAACTTATAATTCCAAATGGAGAAGATTCAGCATTTGGTGTTCTCAGAAGGACATTCAGCCTGATACTGCAGACATTGCTACAACCTTAGATTATCTGGTTCACCTTAATAGCATAGGCCTTAGGCCTGTAACTCTGAAGGTTCACCTAGCAGCTGTCTCTGCTTTCCTTTCAGCAGGGAAGGGCTCTTCCTGGCATCTCATCCTGTTTTCAGTAAGTTCTTCAAAGGTCTGGTTCACATCATCCTCCTTTTAGAGAGCCTACTCCAGCTTGGGATCTAAATGTCTGTATTGCTCAGCTTATGCAGCCACCCTTTGAACCTCTGGCTTCCGCCGAGCTTAAGTACTTGACCTGGAAAACTGTGTTCCTGGTAGCTATCACCTCTGCCAGATGGATTAGTGAATTACAGGCCCTGTCAGTTGAACCTGACTTTATCTCCTTCTATAGAGATGAGCACCGTCTTCTGTTTACAGGTAGTCTAGTTTAGATTTAGTGTGTTTTAGGTAAGTATCTTGGTTCCTTGCCGGTTTTTCCAACCAGGAAAGAACTGGACTTTCTTTGTCCTTGTTGAAAGTAAATTTAGTATTTTTATTTAAATTTGATTTCTCTGGTGGCCAGTTTCCTTGGGCATTATTTTACCGAGCTAACCCTCGGTTGTTGTTTTGGTCACTGAACTGACTGAGGAAAAAAATTTCTAAAAATTTCCAGAGAAGTCACTTCTTAGACTGTGGGTTTTAAATCTACTAAAACCCATTTTTAGGGTTTATTAATATGTCTCAGACACCCAAGAAAAGAACTGACCCTACAGGTTTCCAGCATTGTACCAAATGTGGGGAACCATTTGCTAAAGCTGACCCTCATTTAGTTTGTGTTGTCTGCCTGGGGTTTGACCACCTGAAAGCAGACTGTGAGATCTGTAAGAATGTTCCCCAGTCGATGTTTGATAGGCGACTTAACCAACTGAGGAAAAAAATGTCCGATAAGGCTGCTGACCCAGCCTCGGCTAAACCGACTCCTCCTCACAGCAAAGATAAGCCTTAAGAACTGGAGGAACAGCCCTCTGACAAGGGCGCAGCTTCCTCAGGGAAGAAGCAAGTTGCTGAACCAGCGCTGAACTGGCTACTGCAACCAAAAGAAAAAAGAAGGAAAAACACTCAATGCAGGAACCGCAACTGACAAAATCGCTGGTTCCCACTGCTGAAGAGATTGCTAACGCTATCAGAATAATACAGTCACTACAATCTGGCATCCCAGTTCTGGTTAAGTGACCAGTTCCTCATCTCACACCAGTTCAAACTTCAGGTTCCTTTTTGGTTCCCGGTTCCTTTGAACAAGGTCTGGAATATTAGATGAGGATGAGGAGAAAGAAGAAGAGGAGGATGAGGACTATGGGAAACCCCCTGAATTAGATGTTTCTCCTGATCCTCCGTGTCCTGATTCCCCTGACAAGGGATCTAAGGATTGCACCTCCCATTTTGCCTTCATGAAACAAGTGGCACAAACTCTGGACCTCCCCACTCATGAATCGGCTGAGGAGGAGGAGCCAGATTATATGGAAACGATGGATGTGCCAGCAGCTAAGAAGTTGCTACTGCCCATCCATAAGTCCCTTAAGAAGCAAGTCACAAAAATTTTGCAGACACACACTTCTGTCCCTCCTGTGGCCAAGGGAGGAGCTGAATTCCTTTTTGGACAGCCCAGCCATGAAGGGGTGGTGCAGGCTGCTGCATGTGACAAAGCAGGCATACTACTGGCATCACATCCTCCTGAGAAGGACTCCAGAAAAATGGATTCAGTGGCCAAGAAGGTTTATCTGGGGTCTTCCCTGGCCATTAGGTGGGCTTCCTATATGGCCTATGTTTCCAGGTACCAGAATAATCTCTGGAACACTGTATTGGCAATTGCTAAGGCTGTTCCTGCCCCCAGGGCTTCAGATCTGACAGAGGCTGCCAAATGGGGCATAGAAGCTTCCAAGTATCAGTTTCGGATGGCAGTGGATGCCAGTGACACTGCAGCTAGGCAGATGGCAACATCAGTGTCTCTACGGAGGTTTGCTTGGCTCAGGACTACTAAGCTGACCCAGGATACCCAGACAAAAGCCTTGGATTTTCCTTGTGAGCCCACATCTCTGTTTGGGGAGCAAACAGAGGCTTACATGAAAAATGGACAAGTACAAGGCAGCTTACAGAAGTGCAGCTGTTAAAGAGCCCACACCCCACAAACACCAGAGTAGAGGTGGTAGTGGTAGAACCCAGTACAGACCTCTTTCTCCAGCCTCAGGCTTTCCCAGCCTATTAGCAGCAGAGAGGGTATTTTAGAGGCAGGGGCAGGAGGGCAGTGGTCGCTGGCTCCAGCTCACAGCCTGCTGCACAGGCAAAACAGAACCCCTGATGTGCCTGTCATACTGGAAGTTGTAAGACAACAGAAGACCTAGGCTCATATAAGTTGTCCCCACTGTTCAGCAGAGGTAACCAACCATGATATAATTATCTAATCGAAACTTGAAAATGTCAAAACTAGGTGCTCTCAACTGGCAGCTTATTCCATAATCTAACTGTTCTTGACATAAAGCTGTTCCGGCATAATTCAGTTCTACATTGTGGCTCAAATAACTGTTGTGCATACCCTCTTAAGTTATACTTCTGTTTCCTAAACTTTAAATTCATATCTTCCTTCAACGCTTCTTTGAGGATTTCTTTTACCAATTATTTTACCAGGTGAGACACACTAAGCTGAAAGCTTGTTTGCAGGTGCAACCTGGGAGCACGAGGAAGTTAAGTGACTTGCTCAGGTCACACAGCATGCAAGTTGGGGCTGGATTCAAACCCAGGTCTCCAGATTTGCAGCTCAGAGCCTTTAAACCACTGTGCCATACTGCCACCAGTTTCAATGCAAAGAAGTGCAAGTAATGCACCTGGGAAACAAAAACCAGGAGAAGAGTACACAATAGCAGGGAGGTACTAACAACAACAAAATGGAACGGAACTTGGGGGTAGTCATATCAGATGATCTAAAGGTGGGTAAGCAATGTGAGAAGTCAGTAAGGAGAGCCAGGGGGATACTGGGATGCATAAGAATGGGCATCACAAGTAGAAAAAGAGAAGTGGTTATCCCTCTGTACAGACAGTTGGTGAGAGCCCATCTGGAGTACTATGTGCAGTTTTGGAGACCTCATCTACGCAAGAACATAGGCAGGATGGAAGCAGTCCAGACGAGGGCAACTAAAATGGTGCAGGGTCTGCATCAGAAATCGTATGAAGAGAGACTGAGAGAGCTTAATATGTATACCCTTGATGAAAGGAGGGACAGGGGGGACATGATAGAAACGTTCAAGTACCTCAAGGGAATCAACAAAGTCCAGGAGGGTAGCATCTTTCAGAAAAAGAGATGTGTAAGAACAAGGGGACACAATTTAAAGATAGAGGGGGGACGGCTCAGGGGTAATGTGAGGAAATCTTTTTTCACTGAGAGAGTGGTGGATGCGTGGAACTGCCTTCCTGGGGATGTTGTTGGGGCTAAAACAGTGGGGGAATTCAAACATGCATGGGACAGACACAAGGCAATTTTAGTGGGGGGTGGCAGGAAGTAGGCTGTTGGTTAACTAGAATCTGCAGCTTATCCAGTAGGTAGGAAAATGGGCAGACTGGGTCAGCCAAGTGGTCCTTATCTGCCGTCAAAGTCTGTGTTTCACCATGTGCTCTTTGAACCTCCAGTGGCCATAAACCTAGTCTTTTTAGCCTAGCCTCATAGGGTACATCCCAATATTAACTTAGTAAACAATCTCTGTGGTCTTTCAACTATGACCAAATCTTTCCTAAGGAATAGGCTCCAACTTTGAGAGCAGTAATCCAAATTAGGCCTTGTATATGATTTGTATAATGGCAATAAAACCCCTGTACTTCATGGGTGAAAGCTCCTCCAAATGCAATTTGTAAGATGGATCGCCCTATTAGCAACTGTTCTACAGTGCAATCCACTTTTCAAGTCATTACCAATATAGACCCCTAAATCCTTTTCACTAGATGAATTACATAACCTTGCTCCCTGCATGTGGTACTCTTGATTAATTTTCTTCCCCATATGCATCACAACGCATTTATTGAAACTAAAATCCATTTTATTACTCATTGCCCATTCGCATATCTGTATTATATCCTGTCCGAACCTAAGTCTGTCTTCAAAGGTATCAACCACTCCCCCTAACTTCTCATCATCAGAAAATGTACTTAGTTTATTTCCACTACTTACAGTATGTTTAAATCACCTATGAAGACATTAAACAACATTGGCCCCAACACTGACCACTGCGGCACCCTACTAGTGCCCTCCGCCTCAGAAACATGTCCCAATATTCTGTTTGTGACCGCTCCATTAACCAGTGTCTTATCCAATTTGTAATGGTCAATGGGTTGCCTCCGGATCTCCAGTAGGGGGCAGGCTGGCGCACTGCCTCAGGCTTGGCAAATCATCACCACAGACAAGGGGTCCTGGAGGTAGTAGGTCAGGGTCTTGCTCTCAGCTTCAAGGCTATGCCCAGGCTGAGGGCAAGGTTTTTCAGACCTACCACCTCATCAGAAACAGCTCTGTTGAAGGAGGAAGTAACCAACCTTCTGTTGCAAAAGGCAATAGAACCTGTTCCTCTAGCTCAAAGGGGAAAAGGTCAGTACTCAAGATAATTCCTCACAGTAAAGAAAACTGGGGAGTGGCGACCCATATTGGATCTCAGACACTTAAACAGGCATTTAACAGAGCCAAAATTCAAGATAATGACCCTGGCAACCATTCTCCCAACATTAAGGCATGGAGACTGGTTGGCATCTCTGGACCTAAAGGATGCTTACTTTCACATCCCCATCAGGAAATCCCACAGAAAGTACCTCAGGTTCAGATTGCCATCAGGTCATTATCAGTTCAGGGCTCTGCCCTTCAGCCTGACTTCTGCCCCAAGGGTGTTCACAAAGTGCTTGGCAGTGGTTGTGGCACACAGTCACAGCGTATGAGAATAAACTGCAGACAAGGCAAATTTACAGGCTTAAAACACACCATGGTGTGATATTTATTTTCAAAAGTCAGAAAATAATAAATGAAAACAAAACATTGCAAAGAGAATCACTACTTAACATCAGTAGTTTCTCTCATAATACAGTCCTGGATCTTAGAGCTCCCAAGACCGTTTTAATCTGCATTCAACAGCTTGCCTACAGTAGCAGTAGAACCTCTCCTCTCTCTCAGGGCTGAGCCCACTGGACTGACTCAACTGAAGTGAACTCAGAAAGAGGTTTTATATCTTTTGGTATGGTCACCTGATTAAGCCCTTTGTATTTTCATGTCTGAACATGCTGTTACATGTTTGGGCATGCTGTTTAAAATCAAGCGAGTTGGTTCCAGGGGACTTCCTGGTTCAATTAAAGGTACAGTGTATATCTCCACAGATATTGACTCTCTATATCTCTGATTCATAATGACTAAGCATTTTGTAAAAAATACCACAGTTTTTTGTTTAGCTTCATACAGTAACAGGTTTATAATGTGAATTTATGAAAATACCTTAAGGATTTTGTATAACTGTACTAATCATGAAGTGATTAGTTTGATATGGCTTCTGAATAATTTTTCTTTAAAAAGGCTTTAACTGTATTCATTCCTGCTAGCTAAAATAGCCTTCATGTTTATTTTACACAGAATGCACATAGGCACTTTACACAACACCTCTCCAGGTGTTTGGCATCATTCCAGGGACTGGATAGATGGAAGTGGAAAAAGAATGAAAAGAGAGAACTAGTAGGAAGTTTGATAGGGGGTAGCAAAGAGCTATGCTAAGTGGCTGACCTAGTGTAGGAAAAAAAAGCAAAGCAAAGAGAAAAGCGTTAACTGTTGGGCAACAGAAGTTTTGGTAGCTAGGAAATAAGGAGATAGAAAAGTGGTCCATCAATCACAGCTGAGGGTGTAGCCTAACTCCGCCACACACCTCCCTCCTTAAAAAAAAAAACAGTTCTCAAAACTATACTGTTTTTTCAAGAACTCCCTTTCAGTCATAAATATTCTACCAAAACAGTAGAATGGGGGTTGGTTGAAACTTTCTCTCACCCACTATGAGAGCTTCACCCCAGGGTCCCTTAATTCAGCTATTTTTAGTACTGTCCACCATACTAAGTTACTGCAATACGACAATACTTTCACAACATTACCCTGGGCTGTCATACAGTTTAGCACAGTACCCATTTGTGCTCTCAGAGGACTTCACTCTGTAGTGACTGTCTACCCCTAACTATTTCACACTGGTTACTACAACTCAGACATTTCATATGTAATATCAGGCACCCTCAATAGGCATAGTTTCCGAACTCATCACTTGGCATTGTTTCAGCACCCATCACTTAGCATCGCTTCAGAACCCTATGCACCCACTATCGTACCTTCATCAGTACATTAAAAAGAGGAAGCATACACAGCAGTTTTATGCTGACGCCTGGCTTCCTCCATACCCATTGCTTGGCATCGCTTCAGAATCCATTACTTGGCGTTGTTTCTGAACCCATCACCTGGCATTGTTTCAACCCTGTGTACCCAGTATCGTACCTTCATCAGTACATTAAAAAAGAGGAAGTAATACACAGCAGTTTTATGCTGACTTCTGGCTTCCTCCATCTACCTATCAGGGCGGCCATACAGGCCTATACCACAACTTTCTCCAGGGCAAGTTGTACCCAGCTGTAACCCCATTCTTACACATTGTTTCCAGTCAGGGGCCCAATCATAGGTTCCACCCCTTACCTAGATCCTCCGTGACCCTAGGTTCCTCATTTTATATCATACAGTATAGACATTTCTTTTGTGTTATACATTTCTTGTAATCATTTCATACATTTCATCCCATATCACAGGGGGTTCAAAACATGGGAAAGTCCCTTCAGCCACCATGGTGTCTTCCCTGTGGCTTGTAGTCTTCACCCCAGTATGCATATGTCCTGAAACAGCCTTACCTGGGGCCTTAATCTTGTTGTCCTCCAAGTAGCAGTAGCCCAGAAAAATGGGCAACAACGGGATCTCAAAAGTGGCTAGCAACAAAGGTTCCATCGGGGGTCCTCCTCCTCCTCCTCTAGAACCCATGGATCCTGGTCCTCTGCCTCTGCCATGAAATCCTGCGGTTAGGAACCCTCCATTAGCACCAAGCAGTGGTGCTACACCTCTCTACGGTGCTGGTCCACCTCCGCATTCCATTGAACTCAAATACAGGCAATAGTTCCTCCAGTTCTCCTCACCTGGGCCTCTGTATGCACACTGGTAAGCCCCTCCTCCTTCAACAGATCCCCGGCATCCATGAGATCCTGGAGGTGCGCCATCCTGCTCTTTGCACCCCAGTGTCTGGCTACCAGGGCTGGAATCTGGGTACTGGTCTCCCCCTTGTTTCTCTGGACAACCAGTACTGTCATAGGTTTCATAGGTTGTCCTGAACTCTATAAAGACCGAAGTCCATTCGGCTCGCCTTAGTATTAAATTAATACCCCCCTATATTCTTACTCTTCAAATAATAAACAAGAGAGTGCTTAAAGGCTAACATAGTTGAACTACCCACAACTCCAAGTGGTAGTGCATTCCAAATTTTTATCACCCTTAATGAGAACCAGCGCCTTCGTGCCTGTGTCTTAAACTTTTCCATTATAAGCTGTAGGGGATGGGCACGTGTATTATGGGACTGATTTCTAAGATTTAATACCAGTTCCCAAAGCTGGTTGTCAGCTGCTAACACCAAGTTTGTCACAATGGGAATAAACTTCAGATGAGGCAAATTTACAGGTTTAAACACACTTAGGTGATATTTATTTTTCAAAAGTTAGAAAATAAATGAAAACAAAAATTGCAAAGAAAATCACTACTTAACATCAGTAGTTTCTCTCATAATGCAGCCCTGGATCTTAGCGCTCCTAAGACCCTTGTAATCTACGTTCAACAGCTTGTCTACAGTAGCAATAGAACTTCTCTCCTCCCTCTCAGGGCTGAGCCCCACTGGACTGACTCAACTGAAGTGAACTCAGAGAAGAGGTTTTATATATTTTTGGTGGGGTCACCTGACTACGCCCTTTCTATTTTCATGTCTGAACATGCTGTTACGTGCCTGGATGTGCTGTTTTAAAACCAAGGGGAAGCCGGCCGGTGGTGCTGAGGATTGAGGCACTGGACACCACCTCGTGGCACTCCGGTGACCGGGTTCGAGGCGGACTCGGCCAGGGAGTCCAGCAGGGGAAGGGTTGATCTGAGCACCCATGTGGTGCTCTCCTCCCCGGACCAAGGGGATGGGATGGCCCGTCGTGCCAGTGACCTCTGGTGGAGACCAAGGGGCAATGTAGCAAGCTGGGTCGGCACGTAGTAGTGTGGCCGACGCAGGCAGGGTTGCCGTGCGCCAGTTGCGTTGGGGCGTGCACATGCATGGGGAGGGAGGCACAGAAAATGGAAAAACCCGGTCCTGGGGGTAGGCGACGGCACCAATCCCCATGCCTGCAGCTGGTTCCGACTCCGACGGCCTTCATTGATCTCCTGCCCGGGGCCCACATCCGCAGCTGGAGCCTAAACTTCAAGAGCGCCCAAGGTAGGAGGGGCAGCCCCACCCCGGAGGGGTTAATCTGGGGGTGCCAGCTGCGAGGTGGGGGGGGCAGAGGAAGGTTCGGATGGGGGGGCTTCAGGCTGGGCAGGAACAGGTTGGATGCCTGAGAGATGGCTCTCAGGACCGCGACCGGAGGAAAGAGAGTTAAGAAAAAAAAAACAAAACAAAAAAAAAGGGGGGGTTGTTTGTTCCAGAGGTCTTCCTGGTTCAATTAAAGGTACAGTGTATATATTCACAGATATTGACTCTCTAAATCTCTGATTCATAATGACTAAGTATTTTTATAAAGCATACCACCGTTTTTTGTTTAGCTTCATACAGTAACAGGTTTCTAATGTGAATTTATGAAAATACCTTAAGGATTTTGTATAACTGTACTAATCATGAAATAATTAGTTTGGTATGGCTTCTGAATCATTTTTCTTTAAAAAGGCTTTATTGACTGTATTCATTCTTGCTTCCTAATATAGCCTTCATGTTTATTTTACTCAAAATGCACTTATGCACTTTACACAACACCTCTCCGGGTGTTTGGCATCATTCCAGGGACTGGATAGATGGAAATGGAAAAAGAATGAAAAGAGAGAACTAGTAGGAAGTTTAGTAGGGATAGTAAAGAGCTGCGCTAGGTGGCTGACCTAGGGTAAGGGGGAAAAAGAAGAAAAGCAAGGAGAAAAGCGTTAACTGTTGGGCAACAGAAGTTTTGGTAGCTAGGAAATAAGGAGATAGAAAGTGCTCCATCAGTCACAGCTGAGGGTGTAGCCTAACTCCGCCACACACACCTAAGGAGAAAAGGGGTAACAGTGTTTCCCTACGTGGACGACTGGCTAGTCGTAGGTCAATCACCTCATCAGGTCAGGGATGCTCTGGTAGCCGCACAGGATACTCTGCAGCCACTAGGATTCCTGGTGAATCAAAAAAGTCAGTGCTGGAACCAGTCCAGCTCCTAAAGTTTATAGGAGCGAAATGGATACCTCACGAGGAAAGGGTTCCTTCCTCTGGGAAGAGTGGACAGCCTAGTACAGCTGGCCAATTTCTTCCAGCTGCACATTCCCAGGCCAGTAAGGCACTTCTTACAGCTGCTGGGGCACATGGCAACATCAACAGCAACAGTGTCAAGGTCCAGGTTCCAAATGAGAACATTCAGTTTCAGCTCAGGTCCCATTGGTCCTAGAAAAAGGACTCTCTGTCAAAGCTACTGCCAGTTACAGGAACTTTCCTTCAAGCACTATAGTGGTGGTAGGAACGGGACAACCTCAGGCAAGGTGCGCCGCCTGCAGCAACCCCATTCACTATTCTAGTGACAGCCCCTACTAGGGTGGGGCACCCACTTGGGGAACACATTGCACACAGTACATAGCTCAAACAGGAGTCACTGTTGCACATAAACCTGTTGGAACTCAGGGCAGTCTTGTTGGGCATACAGTCCTTTGCCACGATGCTGCAGGACAAGGTGGTACAGGTCGGGGCGGACAACACAACCACCATGTACTATGTAAATAAACAAACAAGGGGGCACAAGGTCAACCCTAGTATACTCAAAGGCCATGAGACTCTGGAGTTTAGCTTACTCCCTCAGAATCTCTCTCTCAGCAGGAAAGGACAGTGTCCTAACAGATGCTCTCAGCAGGATCAATCAGAATCATCACGAATGGTCACTCAACAGGCAGGTCCTGCAGGTTGTTTTCAGGAGGTGGGGCACTCCAGAAGTGGACCTCTTTGCAGCCCCAGACAACCACCAGCTGCCACAGTTCTGCTGCAGGCCTCCTTTGGTAGGCACAGTGCCATTGGATGCACTATTATTGCTGCACTGGACAGGGAAGTTTCTGTATGCCTTCCCCCATTCCCTTGTTACTGAGAGTGTTGAACAAGATCAGAACTCCGCCAGCTACAATGATTCTCATTGCTCCAGATTGGGCTAGGCAGCCTTGGTACTCACTCCTCCTGTCTCTGTCAGTAGCCAGACCAATCAGCCTCCCAGGAGGCACAACCTACTGACCTGCTCTCGGGCAGGATCCTTTACCCCACCCCCAGTCCCTCTCAGGATCAAGGCCTGGCTTTTGAGGACTTCGAGTACACCAACAAATCATGGGAGGATGGTGTGGTACCTGAAGACTGGAGGAAGGCAGATGTGATTCCCCTTCACAAAAGTGGGAGCAAAACACAGGCGGGAAACTACAGACCTGTCAGTTTGACCTCAGTGGTAGGGAAAATGATGGAATCCCTTCTGAAGGAAAGACTTGTTGAGCACCTAGAAGCCAGTGAGGCACAGGACCCAAGGCAGCATGGATTCACAGCGGGAAGGTCATGTCAGATGAATCTAATCGATTTCTTTGACTGGGTGACCAAAGTAGTAGACCAGGGAGGGGCTGTAGACATGGCCTACCTAGACTTTAGTAAGGCATTTGACACAGTCCCACACAAAAGATTAATAAACAAATTAGCCAGCCTGGGAGTGGGTCCCAGGGTGGTAGCCTGGGTAAAATATGACTGGACAACAGGACGCAGAGGGTAATAGTAAACGGAATCCACAGTGAAGAAAGGGGGGTTATTAGTGGGGTACCGCAGGGTTCAGTACGGGGTCCGGTCCTTTTTAATGTCTTTATAAGTGACATTGCAGAGGGACTGGAAGGAAAAGTATGTCTCTTTGCAGACGACACAAAGATCTGCAACAGGGTTGATACAAAAGGTGGGGTGGAAAGGATGAGAAGGGACTTGGCAAGGTTGAAGGAATGGTCAAATGTATGGTAGCTTAGATTCAGCGCAAAGAAGTGCAAAATAATGCAGCTGGAAAACAGAAACCCTGGGGAAGAGTACACAATGGCGGTGAGATACTGACAACAACAAAAATGGAAAGGGGCCTGGGGTAGTTATATCAGATGACCTAAAGGTGGGCAAGCAATGTGAGAAGGCAGTAATGAGGGCTGGGGGGATAGTGGGATGCATAAGGAGAGGCATCACCAGTAGAAAACAGGAAGTTATCCCTCTGTACAGACAGTTGGTGAGACCCCATCTGGAGTACTGCGTGCAGTTCTGGAGACCCCATCTCCAAAAGTCATAGACAGGGTGGAGGCTGTCCAGAGGAGGGCAACCAAAATGGTGCAGGGTCTGCACCACAAGACACTGAGAGAGAGACTAAAGGAGCTTAATATGTATACCCTCGAGGAAAGGAGAGAGAGGGGACATGATAGAACTGTTATACCTCAGTGGAATCAACAAATTCCAAGAGGGTAGCATCTTTCAGAAAAGAGATGTGCAAGAACAAGGGAAATTGGAGATAGAGGGGGACAGCTCAGAGGTAATGTGAGGAAGTATTTTTTCACAGAGAGGGTTGTGGATGCTGGAACAGCCTTCCTAAGGAGGTTGTGGAGTCAAAAACAGTGGAGGAATTCAAGAATGCATGGGACAGACATAAGGCAATTCTAGTGGGGGGGTAGGAGAAAGTTGGCTGTTGGTTAACTAGGATCTGCAGCTTATCCATTAGGTAGGGAAATGGGCAGACTAGATGGGCCAAGCGGTCCTTATCTGCTATCAAATTCTATGTTTCTATGTTTACCAACTTATATCTTTCCGAAGAGGTTTTGGCGATTCTCAGCGTCTCTAGAAAACCCTCTACCAGGAAGACCTACACATCTAAGTGGAAAAGGTTTCCATGGATATAGACTACAACCAGGCGGGACTGCCAGTCATCCTGGACTATCTGACACACCTCCAATCCCTTGGCCTCAGACCATCTACCCTTAACATACACCTGGCAGCTGTCTCTGCTTACCTCTCAGCGGGTAAGGGCTCATCCCTGGCTTCAAGTAGAGTATTCAGGAAGTTTTTCAAAGGGCTGTTACACTTGCATCCCCCACACAGGGAGCCAACTCCAGCCTGGGATCTCAACATATGCATTGCCCAGCTCCTGCAGCCACCTTTTGAGCCCATGTCTTTAGCAGAGCTGAAGTATGTGACTTGGAAAACAGTGTTCCTGGTAGCAGTCTCCTCAGCCAGAAGGATCAGTGAGCTCCAGGCCTTGTCCAAAGAGCTTAACTACATCTCAGTCCATAGGGACAAAGTATTTCTCAGGACCAACAGGAAGTTTCTCCCCAAGGTGGTATCTGACTTTCACCTTAATCATTCCATTACATTGCCTGTCTTTTTTACTGACCATTCCACTTCAGGGGAGCGTAGACTGCATACCTTGGATGTGAGGAAGGGTATCAGCTACTGTCTGGACCACACAAAGGACCATAGGCAGGGCAATACTCAGCTGTTCCTGACCTATGGAGAAGTGAGGAAAAGAAAACCAGCTACAAAAAGGTCCCTTGCACGCTGGATTGTTGTGTATATTCAGTTGTGCTACAGTGTGGAAAGAGCCCTCTGCTGGTCTTGGGGCCCACTGTACCAGGGGAATAGCTACTTCTGGCAGCTGCCAGGGATATTCCCCTGTTGGAAATATGCAAAGCAGCTACCTAGAAGACTGTCCAGACATTTACCAAGCATTATTGCTTGGATACCCAGGCCAGAAGTGATGCCAGGTTTGGCACAGCAGTCCTGCAGAGCTTGTTTCCTAAATAGGTTCTTTGCCCACTTCCAAAGGTACTGCTGGGGTAGTCTGCATTTGTCAAAATACAGTAGGATTTCCTGGGGTTTGAAGAAAAAATTACTTACCATAGTAATCTTGTTTCTTCCAAGGGAATCTCACTGTATTCTGAACTCCCACCCTGCCTCCCCTGCTGGAACCTAATGGGCACTGCACTCCAGCTGTCCATAGTTAATTGCAAATCTGTTAGTGTTGCTGTTGATTGTTTTCTAGCTGCTTTTATTTCTAACCGCAACCAACCGGCCCCCTTCCACTGACCCCGTCACCCTGGCATCCACTGGAATTTACCTCTGGCATTGAGTTGCTAGCTGGCCGGGTGCGGCGCCTGCAGGGGGATGGCATAATCCCGCCAGTCGGTGGAATTTTTTGCCTGCATTTTTACCCATCCCCGAGTGCGGAGCCGTGACGTGCAATGATGCCAACGGCCGAGCCATGCACGCTCACGCACGTGGCACACCAGGTGTCTGCTTGGTCTCCGCCCCCTGTCTTGGAGCCGGTGTGCAAGCCTCCAGCTGCCGCTAGGGGCCAGGCGTGCACTAGTCTCCGATCCCTCCCCTCCTCAGGAGAGCAGAGCTGTCCTCTGGATACTCGATCCTCTCCCTCCCTGGCCGACCCCCAGCGATCCGCTCGCACCACAAACACGGGTCATCGGCATGACAGGAGGTAAGGCAGTGATGCCTCAGCCCTCCACACCACTGGGCCGGCCTCTGTTGATTGTTTTCATGAGCATCTGTGACTTGAGTCTTAAAGGTTCTCATACTGTTTAAGAAAGGGTTTGTTTGTTTTTTTGGAATTGTACTTTATTCACCCTCGCCTCCCTAAGCTCCGCTTCATCAGGAGCACCTGTAGAGTCTGCCCTCACTTCTGCACACCTACCCTGACCTTCTGCTCACCCTGTGGAGCCATGGTCCCTCCTCTGGGCAGGGACGAGGTGGGGCAACTACACCCAACAATCCAGGTTTTATTGAGCTGGAAGACCAGGTAGGTGCAAGCTATGAGGGGTTCACTTGTGTTCCATTGCCCCAGAGCCTGGAGAGCATTTTCCCTGTTCTGAGGGAGTGGCACGCACTGTGGCATCATAGCACCGCTGAAGTCACCACTCCCAACCCCTTGCTGGATGCTCAGCGCTTGCCGTGCCTCCAACTTCCACTAGAGGCCAGTCGCGTTGAGCTCCCTCCCAGAAGAGGAGAGCTGGCCTCTGGATGCTCAATCCTTCCTCCCCGCCACCCCCGGACGGCCTGAGCTTGTTCCTGAACCCGGTTGTCAAGCGTGGCGTGAGGTGGCATCCAGCACTCAACCATCAGCGCCACCGAGCTAGCTGAGTTTTGTTTTTGGGGTGAATTAGTTATTGTTTTAGGAGAGTTTAGTTAGCTTGTTCTTTTGCATGCTCTGTAAGAATCTTATGGTTGCAGGAAGTACAACCAGGGACAGTGGTTTGAAAACCGAGCTCGAGCTAGCATTCCACCATTTGCATAAGTTCTGTTAACCATTTCGGCTCTGGGGCAGTCCTATGGTGATACCATACTGCATTTGTCAGAATACAGTAAGATTCCCTTGGAAGAAACAAGATTACTATAGTAATTTTTTCTTCCATGAAGTGGAAGAGCATTGCTCTGTGGGTTGCCTCTCATCATCTGGACCCTTCACTTGTCCAGTGAATCAGATTCTGAGTACTTGCTGTCCTTTTCAGATTCCAGTCTAGTACTCCTCTCTTAAAGTGCACATGTCTGCCATTTCTGTCTTGTGTGTGCCTGTTGAGGGGCCGTGCGGTGACACAACTGGAACTACCACGTACATTTCTGATAGGCATTCTCCACCTGAATCCTCCTCTCCACAATCGAGTTCCACCTTGGGACTTGAACTTTGTACTGAAGAAACTTACTTTGGCTTCTTTTGAGCTGGTCTCGACATGTGAGCTATGCTTTTTGTTGTGGAAAGCTTTATTTTTAGTTGCTGTTACTTCTAGAGAAGGATTTCAAGCCACAGGCTCTCGTGTGAGCAGCCTTATTTGGTTGTCCATAAAGACATGGTGTCTCTGCGCGTTAATCCTAAATTTCTTCCTAAGGTGGTGTCAGAATTTACTTTAAATCAATTCATCCACCTGCCTGTTTATTTACAGAGCATGCCAATCCAGGGAAGCATTGCTTCACTTTAGATGGGCATAGAATTCTGTTTACTGTGCATGTCATATGAAGGACTACAGGAAGTCCTCCGAGTTGATTGTTTATTTCGCTCTGGGAAAGAGGGCATTCCTGTTTCTAAACAGTGCTTGTCCAAATGGTTGGTCAACTGTATTACTTTTTGTTATAGGAAGTACAGTAAGGAACTTCTTGCCCTTGTTCTTAGCCATTCCACAAGAGGCATAGCCAGTTCTGTTGCCTGTTTTGGGATTGTATCAGCTGCAGAGCTCTGTGCTGCTGCCACCTGGAGTACTGTCCACACCTTTACCAAGCACTACAGTCTGGACATTGCCTCTAGGTGAAGGGCCAGTTTTGGCCTAGCTGTTCTACAGGGCCTACTTTCATAGGCTCTTGGTTTCCAACCGCCCAGACTGCATTTCCTGATGTCAGAACTGCTTGGGACTTGTTCCATAGGTGTGGCCTGCTGCAAGAGGTACCCTCGATGAAGATAGTACAGTTAGGTGAGAACTTATCGCAAAAGTATATCTTTGAGAGGATCTCTTGCAGCAGGCCATGTCATCCTCCCTTCTGTCCCCCTGGGCCATAGGGCCTCTTGGAGGCTGTCTTCCTCTCCTTAGTGGACAGCCTTCTGATCTGTTTTGTTCCTTCCTTTGGCAGGTATCTCCGACCTGTTCTTGGTTCCCCTGCCCCAGACCGGTTGCTTATGGTCTCCAGCAGGAGAACTGTTAAGGGAGCAAGGGCTGTGCACTCTTATAGGATAGGCCGATTTTAGTGACATTGGAGTGGGCGGCCCCCCTGGTAGACTGCTAGCTAGAAAAGTTTCCATGTGGTTCTAGTGCCTGGCGGCTAAGCTCCATGGGTGTGGCCTGCTGCAGGAGATCCTCTCGAAGATCTACTGTTACAGTAAGTTCTTATGTAACTACTTCACACAGCTCCCCAGCTCTGGAGTTCATTTCACAGCTTTCCCAGCACTGGAAGTTAGTTACACTATTTCCGGCACTGGAGTTAGTTACACAGATCCCCAGCACCTGAGTTACAGAGCTCTCCCTGCACTGGAGTTAGTTAAACAGCTCTCTCAGCACTGCAGTAAGTTGCACAGCTCATCCTGCATTGGAGTTAGGTACACAGTTCTCCCAGCACTGGAGTTAGTTACGCAGCTCTCCCAGCATTGGAATTAGTTCCACAACTGTTCCAGCACTGTAGTTAGCTTCACTGCTTTCCCAGCACTGAAGTTAGTTTCGTAGCTTTCCCAGCACTGGAGTTAGTTACATTGCTCTCCCAGCACCTGAGTTAGTTTCACAGCTCTCCCAGCTCTGGAGTTAGTTATACAGCTATACCAGCACCTGAGTTAGTTTCACAGCCTCTCAGCACTGGAGTTAGTTACATAGCTGTCTCAGCAGTGGAGTTAGTTTCACAGTGGTCTCAGCACTGGAGTTAGTTACATAGCTCTCCCAGCACTGGCGCTAGTTAGACAGCTCTCAACACTGGAGTTAGTTTCGGCTCTTCCAGCACTGGAGTTAGTTATACAGCTTTCCCAGCACTGGAGTTAGTTACACAGCTTCCCAGCACTGGAGTTAGTTTCGCAGCTCTCCTAGGACTGGAGTTAGTTTCACAGCTCCCAGCACTGGATTTAGTTACACAGCTGTCCCAGCACTGGAAATGGTTAAACAGCTGTCCCAGCACTGGAGTTTGGTAAGAAGCTCACCAGCACTGGTGTTAGTTTCACAGCTCTCCCACTAGTGGAATCTGTTTCAGCTCACCAGCACTAGAGTTACACAGCTGTCCCAGCACTGGAATCAGTTACACAGCTCACCAGCACTGGAGTTAGTTTTGTATCGCTCCTAGCACTGGAGTTAGGTACACAGGTATCCCAGCACTACACAGCTGTCCCAGCACTGGAGTTAGTTACACATGTAAGCCCTAGGTGGCGCTATCCCAGGGCTACTACCCTGCCTGCTTGGCTAGTAGCAGGTCAAGGGCCTGAGTTCTGAACGGGTGCCTCCACCGGAGGTCAAGGTTGGTAGTGGTCAAGCTAACCTAGGCACAGCCCTCTGGGACACTGTAACCCCTCTCTTTCCTTACTAGTGTCCAGAACAATACACAATAATCACTGTCACAATACCCCTGATACACCACACAAGTACCCACACTGTTTGCACTTACCACCAGGGCTTTCCTCTGGCCCGGCCCTGGGGATCCCTGTAAAACAAGGTTATACACAACAAATAACAGCAGTACAGTACTCTTGCACAAACTGGAACCACAGTCATGGTAAATGCAAAAAAAGAGTTAGATCTGATTTATTTAAGGGACGTGAACAAGGGAGGGGCGTAATCAAGTTAATTTGCTTAAAGGCTCTATCAGTCAAACAGTTACGCATGCACGTCAGGGTCCATAAACAGTCATGCACTCTTGGTACCCAGATGGAGAATGTTGCAGCTGGTTGGGGCCCTGTGATGGAAGAAAACAACATGCACAACACACATTATTTGTAATCCGGAGCTGGAAGGCTCAGTTCATGAAAAGAAAACAACAAGACAATCAGATGACACACTTTTAGATTAGGCTGTTGTTGCAGGGAGCTACCCTGATGATTACTCACGATACCCAAGACTGGACACAGGCTGGACGAAAATCGAGACTGCAGGTGGTTAATCTGGAGTGCCAGGAGGAGCAGGGCCCACACAAATTGCTGAGGCGTCGTTCCTGCTCAAGCATGGAGCAGGGGGCTAATCCCTAGGCATGCCTCTCGTCGATGGCTTTCTCTGTGCAGTGGGTAGTCTGGCTGGGCCAGTGTGGCAAGGCCCCAGCCAAATGGAGACAAATTCGGATACAGTCCGTTTTGGGCTGGATACAGCTTCCAGTAAGCAGAACACAGTTCACACAGTGGGGAACCAAATCACGACCCACTAACAACTCACAGCACAATTACATGTAAGGAAATTCTACTGTACCAGGCAAACCGCTCTCTGGTCATGATCACAAAGTCTGCACAAACCGGGGATTCAAAAGCAGCTGGAAATCCTGACAGGCCGATCGCATTCAGCAAAATCTTCGGTCTTCTTCAGGTATGAGCCTGGTGAAAAATCAGTGGCTTACTTCATTCTCACGAACTGGGATTTAGTCCAAATAATTCTCTTCTTCCCTCTCAGGGGCAGCAGACAGACATGCAAGCCAAAACTCAGGCCTTTCCACAGAGACTGTATTGAGCTCTTTCTTCTTCAGCTCCCAACTTAGATCTGCCTCTAACAGCAAGCAGCTTGGGAATTTCTCCAAGATCCAAAAGGTTCGGTTGGCGATCCTCCTGTTAGTCACAACAGAGGCTCCCCCTTCAGGTGCAAAAATGTGCGAAAAGCCCCAAACTACAATTCCTACAGATTTTGACTCCAGACAGCTCCTGTAGTCCGGCTCCATTTTAGGTCCCACCAGAACTGATTGGTCTAATTCGGCAGTCCAGGACCAAGATAGTGGAGATGAACAAAACAATCCTTGCTGCAAAGAAGGCAGGTTAGACAAACTACATTATCATTATCACTCTAAATGATTTTCAGCAAATAGTTACATCTTTCAACAGAGCTCTCTCAGATTACTTATGACTGCAATTCAGGCAGCTCTTAAAGAGACAGCACACAGAGGCTATACAGGCACTCTCTGGCAATCACATTCAAACTGCTAAAATGCAGGACACCAGCCAGGCACTGAGCATTTAGGCAAGCTCGAGGAAGACTTTGGAAACCCCATTTGTAGGGGGTTACACTGCTCTCCCAGTACTGGGGTTAGTTTAGTTACATAGCTATCCCAGTATTGGAGTTAGTTACACAGCTCTCCCAGCACTAAGGTTAGTTATACAACTCTCCTAGCAGTGGAGTTTGTTACACATCTCTCCCAACACTAGAGTTACACAGATCCCCCAGTACTGAAGTTAGTTACAACTCACCCAGCATTGGAGTTAGTCACACAGCTCTCCCAGCACTGGAGTGAGCTGCACAACTCCTCCAGCGTTGGAGCGAATTACACAATTTTCCCTGCACTGCTCACTAGCACTAGGGTTACTTACATGCATCTTCCAGCACTGGAGTTAATTACAAACCTCTTCTAGAACTGGAGTTGGCTTCACAGCTCTCTCAGCACAGTAGTTAGTTTACACAGCTCAAAACTACAGCAAATAAGTCGCACTAGGTCGGTGATGCACACAGTATCAAAGCATACAGGAAGAACAAAAGTAAATCAGGCACTCGCCACTTCTTTCATAAAAGACACCACTCCAAGGTTTTAATAAAAATGTGCTCAGTGCATCATTTATTTAAAGTGCAAAAAACAATGGCCTATGTGGCAATTGCTGAACACTTTTCAAATATGAGGAATTGTATCTCAAATGCTTCAGGTGATTGATCCACGGGCCATGGTTTTTGGTTGTTTTAGTTTACACAGCTCTTCCAGCTCAAGAGTTAATCAAGCAGCTCATTAGCACTGGAGTTAGTTATGTGTCTCCTAAACACTGGAGTTAATAATTCAGCTCTACTAGCACTTGACTTCGTTAGACGACTCCCTGTCACCAGAGTTTTTGCATGTTTCATTTGTGTTGTTCATAATGTTCAAATTGTGACATTCATGTTTTTTTTTTTCTTTTCTGTTTTATTCACTTCCCAGCCTGCCCCCCCAACCCATCAGGAGAGGCACGGCAGACATCCCACTGCCAGACACCCTACCCGGAGTGGTCTCCAAGATCCCATGGAGCCGCGGCTTACTCCCCGAGTGGGGACGAGGTGGGGCCGGAATACCCCAAAATTTACTTTGCATTGGTCTAGAGCCGTCGGGCAGGCGTAGGCACATTGTGGGCACATCTCCTGGCTCCCCGTCTCCCCGGAGGTGGCAGGCTCTTTTCTCGTTTTCTGTGGGGATTGCACATGCCCGGGTGTCAAGGCGTGACCAGCGACATCTGCAATGCCCTCCCCCTAGCTGCCTGCGAATGTCATTGAACCCCAGACCTTCGCCGGTGGCCAATCAGACACTGAGGCACTTAGCAAACTGCTATACCTCTAGCTTCTGCCAGTGGTCGGCAAACGCAGAGCTGCTTTCCAACCTCCCCTGGAGCAGGCCAGCTGTCAGAGGATGGTTCAGCCTGCCCCTCCTGGCCAGCCCTCCGGCAACCCGAGCTTGCTCCAGAACCGGGTCACCAGTGTCGCAGACAGAAATCCAACCGCTGTGCTGACGGGCCAGCTTGACATTCATGTTTTTTATATGAGTTTGTTCACTCATAGTATGTCCTTTTCCAATTGGTTTGTACCTCATGTCGTATCACATTTTAATTGCTGATGGCATTTTCCCTTTAAACACATCTAGCCCTGTTTTATATCACATTTCATTTGTTGATGGCACTTCCCCTTTAAATACGCCATGCCTAATTTCATATCTCGTTTCAGTCATTAAGGTTGTTGATGGCATGTCCCCTTAAACTGCGCCATGCGTAGTTTCATATCACAGTTCGGTCATTGAATGCATGTCCCCTTTAAGTACATTGTGCTTGGTTTCATATCACAGTTCAGTCATTGAATGCATGTCCCCATTAAATGCATCATGCCTGGTTTCATATTACAGTTCGGTCATTGATGGCACATCCCCTTTAAATGTGCCATGCCTGGTTTCATATCATGCGTCGGTCATTTCAGTTGTTATTACATGCCCCACTTAAAGCAGCAGTGCAACGAAAAAAGTTATTCAAAAAAGTCAGTTCTAGGGACGTGGATATGTTGTTCAATCCACACTGTCTGGCAGGTTCCTTGCCGTTTTAAATCTTGCCGGAAGGTCTTCAAGCTGGCTGCTTCCACCCACCCGGGTGGTAAAACCCTCGGCTCCGCCCCATGACGCCAGATCTTCCTTACCGCCTGGAAGCTCAGGTTCCTCTCCTTAGCACTCTGTGTTTTAGGCCTGGATCCACACTCTTCGGAATTTCCGAAACTTATTTTAAAATTTACAAGACTTGGTCTTCATCTTCCCTTATGGCTGCGATGGACAAATCAAGTCCCAGATTCCGTCGGTGCCCATGTGGGCAGAAGATGTCCCGGACCGATCTGCACTCCATGTGCGTGTAGTGCCTGGGGCTTGGTCATGAGTCGCAGGCTTGTGAATAGTGCAAGTCCTTTTCTGCTTCTGTCTTGGAGGACCGCGCTGCCAGACTTCTTCTCGGGCGACCGAAAAACGAGTATCTGCGGTCAAGTCTAAAGAGGCCGGTTAGGCGGTGTCATGACGGCGGGCTCCATGGAGCAGTGGGAGCAGATGATCGTCCCTCGAGGAGGAGGCAGTCCAGGCTGCTTCTTCTTCCTCCTCGCTGCATTTATCCCACTCCTTGGGCCTCCACACAGCTTCACGTAGGAGCTTTGCGGTCCCTCGCCACTAAGGGAGAAGTGCCATCGGGACATTCCAGTCGGTACAAGAAGAAGGACTCTAAAGGTAAGTCCTACCATCTACATTCGTGGGAGTGGGAGAGATCCCCTTCACCGGACCGACTCTCGACTTTGGTCGAGGTTGCAGCTGTGGCCGCTGGCTTCACGGTGCCCCCGTCAGGTCAGCTGGCCGAGACATCCATCGATGCGGTCGAGATTTTTTTCGACCCGTCGGATGGTTTGTCGACTGGAGAAGCCAACAACCCTACTTCACCAGTTCCCCCAGTGGAAACTGAGGACTTGCCTGTGTTTCCTGTGCTGGAGTCCCCGGTTAAGATCCCTGTACCGAGGGAGGAGCAGGTTTCCCCCGTCCCCTCTCTGACCCACCCTCGGAACTCCCAAAGGTCTCAGTCTTGGTCCTCTTCCAGGTCCAGCTGGTCCCTCCGACGTCAGCGGTCTCGGCACCATGGAAAGTGGCGTCGCCGCTCATCCTCGTTGTCCTCTTTGGAAGATAGGCTCAGGCGCAAGTTGCGTCGGGCGCTATGAGGAGTTAATGTGGCAGCAGCTCTTGTTGTCCGAGAATAAGCCAACTCCATCGCTTTCTGGCCATTAAGTGGCTGTCACCAGAGCGGCCAAACAACTCCTCATAGTGGTCGAAGAGCTGACCCGGCACCGGTTGTTCAGCCGAGGCCGGCTGCTCCGCCCATTGTGGTGGAACCTCCGCCTCCACAACCGAAGACTGGGGCCCTGACCAAGGATTCTCGGTTGGGTCAGGGCTTGCCCCACAGGTTGTTGGTCACCCTCACTCCCGATCAATCTCGGCTCAGGCGCCCGGCAGCTGTTTGCAGACTCCTCCGAGTCTGACGACGACTCCTCCCTGTTCTCCAGGCCGCTTGACCTGGAGTCTGTGGGGGGCCAGTCAGTGGACGAGAGCCCATCTCATTTTTAGGTTTGCTTTGGCTCATCTCGGAGTCCACCGGGATGCAGCTCAAACCCGTTTCAAAACGGGCCAAGTATCCCCTCATGGAGATACTGGACCGAGGGGATTTCCCTACAGAGGCCTTTCCTGTGGCTGAAGCCATTGTTGGCCTGGCCCTGGAGTTGTGGCAGCGCCAGCATCTTGTCCTGCGCCTTCGGCCAGGATGGCTCGAAAGTACACAGTCCCCACCAGCTCACTCTCCGGTTTCTCGGAGCACCCCTCTGCGGAGGGGTTAGTGACCGATAGGGTTTTCCGGCGCTCCGGGAACGCTCGGGACGTGGACAAACCTCCTGATAAGGAATCCAAAAAGCTGGATTATGCGGGGCGGAAGGTTTACGCTGCTTCCTCCCTAGGCCTTCATCAGGCTAGCTCACCCGGTCTGATGGCACATTTCTCACACATCCTTATGGGTTCCCTGGATGAGGTGATTCCTCATCTCCTGGCTGACCTTCAGACGACAGTCAAGCAGGTCTGGGATCAGGGAAGGGCGGTGGCAAAACAGCAGCTCCAAACTTCATTGGACATAGGTGATTCTTGTGCCCGATCAGTAGCGGCCGCAGTGGCCATGTGCCGCAGAGCTTGGCGGCGGATCTCCACCTTTATGGCGGACACCCAGCACAAGCTGGCAGACATTCCCTTCCTGGGCACTGACTTGTTCGGGCCGGGGGTGGAAGGCCATCTCCAGAGGATCGAGAAGTCCAGTGCCACCTTGGACTTGGTCACGTCTGCCCAGAAGGACAAAGGCTGCCAGCAGCACCATAAGCCCTTCCGCCCCTGTGGCACATCCGGCCCAGCAGCACCAGGGCCAGCAGGCACGCACTTGGCGCCCTAAGGCCAAGTCTGCCGCTTCCTCCAGTAGGAAGCCTGGAGGCAAGGGTCCAGGAAGTCGCTCAGCAGGCCCTTCCTCCAAGCCTGCCCAGTGACAGGTTGAGGGGTGTCGCCCCAACCTCATCACTCCTCCCCGGGTTCCCCCCGTGGGGGGATGGCTCCGCCACTTCTTTTCCGCCTGGTCCGCTATCACCACGGAACTCTGGGTGCTAGAAGTGGTAGGCAGGGGTCTGCCTCTGGAATTTGAGCAGTTCCCTCCCTATCGAGCTGTTGCCCCATGGGGGCAACGGGTTCCGCAGGCTCTCTGTCGGCTCATCGAGCCGACATTGCTCTGCTCCTCCAGAAGGAGGTGATCAGCGAGGTGGCGGACCCTCCTCCAGACCCAGGGTTTGTATCCAGGTACTTCCTGGTCCCAAAACGGACGGGGGCTGGCACCCCATTCTCAACCTGCACGACCCGAACAAATTCCTAACGCAGCGCAACTTCAGGATGGTCACTCTGGCTCAGATCATTCCATTCTTAGAACTAGGTGTGTGGTTTTGTTCTCTGGTCCTTCAGGACCTGTTCTTTCACGTCCCAATCCATTCGTCTCATCAGCGATTCCTCCACTTCCGAGCAGAGGGATCTGTTTACAAGTTCCGGACCATGCCCTTCGGCCTCTCTCCAGCTCCCAGGGTCTTCATCAAATGCATGGCAGTGATGACAGCATTCCTGCGGCACTGAGGGGTCTGGGTGTACCCTTACCTGGATGACTGGCTGATTGCAGCCCCCTCCAGGTTGGAGGTGGAGCGGTCCAGGGCTCTGGCCCTCCAGGTCTGCTCTCAGATTGGCCTTCTCATCAACGAGGCCAGATCGGAACTTGTGCCATCGCAGTTGATTCAGTTCATCGGGGCAGAGCTCGACTCTCTTCAAGCCAGAGCCCGGCTTCCAGCGGACAGGGCTGAGGTCCTTTTCTCCTTTGCCCAGTCATTTCTGGTTGGGCAACTGCGCCCTGCCCGGGACTTCCTGTGCCTTCTGGGCCTCATGGCGGCCTGCACCAGCGTGGTCCATTGGGCCCGCTGGCTTATGCGTCCCCCTGCAATGAAGGCTGGCCTGCCAATGGTCACAGTGCTCCGTCCTCTGGACCAGCCAGTGATGGTGACCCAGGAGATGTGGGACGGCCTACAGCGGTGGCTCGTTCCAGGTCATCTGCAGGAGGGTGTCCCATTTGTCTGCCCCGAGCTGACGGTCACCCTGACGACCGACGCCTCTCTGATGGGTTGGGGTGCCCATCTGGGGTAGCTCAGGGCCCACGGCCTCTGGTCCCCTCAGGAGTATAGATGCCACATCAACCTGCTGGAGCTCTGAGCGGTGCGTCTAGCCCTCACTGCCTTCACTCCGTTTGTACGGGGTCAAGTGGTTCAGGTCCAGACGGACAACACCATGACCATGTACTACCTCAACCGACAGGGCAGGACGCACTCCTTGCCTCTGTGCAAGGAGGCTCTCCACACTTGGTCCCTCGTGATCAGCCTGGAGGCAGATCTCCTAGCCATCCATGTAACAGGAGCCTCCAACAGTCTGGCCGATGCCCTCAGCCAGATAGGTGCTGCATGTCGGAGTTTTACCTTAACCAGGTGTTGACTCTGCTGGTGTTCCACCCCAGTCACACCTCGGAGGCCGAATATAGGCTCCATACTCTGGACCCTAGAAGAGCGCTCGCTTATTATAAGGGGTGGACGGTTGAAGTTCGGGGAGAGGTTCGCCAGCTGTTTATCACCTACGCTGAAGCCTCACCTGGCAGACCTGCAGCCAAGCAGACAATAAACAGGTGGGTCACCTCCTGCATAGATCTCTGCTATAGATTGGCGGGCATGGAGCCTCCCAAAGGGATAAGAGCTCATTCTACCCGCCATACCGCTGCTTTGGTGGCTGCTTCTAGGGACGTCCCTATCCAGGAAGTCTGCAGGGCTGCTACCTGGAAGTCAGCACACACCTTTATTTCCCATTACCACATTGACCTTGAGTCACACAGGGATGCTGGTTTTGGGACCTTGGTTCTCCAGTCCTTATTCCCTAAGTAGGGGGTGCGCGCTTTGCCTCCCTCCTCCCGGAGAACTGCTAGGAGTCTGCCAGACAGTGTGTATTGAACAACATATCCACATCCCTAGAAATACAGGTTATTCACCTGTAACAGGAGTTCTAGGAGTGGTATATGTTGTTCATCCACACGACCCACCCGACCTCCCCGGCTTTTACGTGCAACCTGGTTTCCAGCGGGATAGATCTGGCGTCATTGGGCAGAGGCGAGGGTTTTACCACCCGGGTGGGTGGGAGGAGCCAGCTTGAAGACCTTCCGGCAAGATTTAAAGTGGCAAGGAACCTGCCAGACGGTGTGGATGAACAACATATACCACTCCTAGAACTCCTGTTATAGGTGAATAACCTGTATTTTTCTGCTATGGTTATAAAAATATTGGCAGAACTGTTAATTTGGGTTTTCTGTATGCTTCCTATGCTGTGTACTGTACATCTGCATTTTGTTTGGACTCTTCTCCTCCTCGGGTCCTCAGTAGTATTTCTATAGGAAAATGAGGCTGCCATCTTTTTTTCTTGAGAAATAATTACTTTAAAACTTTCATAACATTCTTAAATGATAATGAAAACTGAACATTTCACCGCCAAAATTAACTGTAAGACATCTGGCATCAATTAGGAAGAAAAAAAGGTGGGGTCAAATTTTAACCCATTTTCGTTGCACTGCTGCTTTAAATACATCATGCCTGGTTTCATATCAGTTTCAGTTGTTGATGGCATGGTCTATTTAAATGCACTGTGCCTGGTTTCATATTGCATTTCAGTCATTGATGGCACATCCCCTTTAAATGCACCATGTCTAGTTTCAATATCATGTTTCGTTTGTTGATGGCATGTCCCGTTTAAATGCGTCATATGTGTTGTTTAAGTTGTTGTTCATTTATTGGTGGCATGTCCTTTAACTGCTAATGTGCCTAGTTTTATATTATGTTTGCTAGCCACTGCTAAAGGAAAGAATTGTGATATTTCTTGACTCCAGCGTAGCACAGGATCTAAGGCAGCATGGATTTACAGCGGGAAGATCTTGTCAAGCAAATCTGATAAATTTCTTTGACTGGGTGACCTGGGAGGTAGATCAGGAGGGGGTGAATGTGGCCTACCTAAATTTCAGCAAGGCCTTGACATGATCCCACATAGGAGGTTGGTAAATAAGTTGTGCAGCTGGGAGTGGGGCCCAAGGTGGTAAACTGGGTCAGAAACTGGTTGAGTGACAGGACACAGAGGTGGTGGTAAATGGCATTCAAGCCAGGGAGAGGGGTGACCAGTGGGTTGCCACAGGGATCCGTGCTGGGGCCAGTCCTCTTTAATCTCTTCATAAGTGACATTGCACAGCGGGGCTGGAGGGGAAGGTATGCCTCTTTGCAGACTACACTAAGATCTGCAACAGGGTCGACACTCTTGGGGGTTGGAAAAAATGAGGAAGGACCTAAACATGCTTGAGGAGTGGTCAAGAGTGTGGCAGCTAAGATTCAATGCAAAGAAGGTGCAAAGTCATGCATTTGAGACACAGAAATCCAAGGGAGGAGCACAAGATGGGGTAGAGGTACTGACGGCCACCTATCAAGAAAGGGACCTGGTGGTAATCATATCTGGTGACCTAAAGGTAACCAAACTATGAGAAGGCTGTGGGAGGACCAGTGGGGTGCTAGGGTGCATAGGGAGAGGATCACCAGCAGAAAAAAGGAGGTGGTTATGCCACTGTACAGATCACTAGTGAGACCTCATCTGGAGTACTGTGTCCAGATCTTATCTGTGTCAGTCTTCACCATTCATCACTAAATGGGTATAGCTCACCGAAGTAGGACCCAGCGGCAGACTTTTTTTTTTTTTTTTCCATAGGCGGAGTCAATGGGCTGGCGCTGCTCTCGAGACTGACATTCTATGTGGCACTCGAGGGTTGGCAGTTAGCCATTGTCAACTCCACCCCAACCCCAGTTCTTTCTCTCCCACCATCGAGTGAGGATTCTGCATGCAGACTGAAGAAATTTCTGAGGCCTAGTCTGTCGTCATTAGTGTTTCCTCGGATCTGACCGTCTGCTCGACGTCACTTCTACGACTCTGGTAAGATCTTTCCTTTTTGTAAGTGGTGTCGAGTACTGTATTTTATTTAATTTTTCGTCCGGTCATGTCCCTTCCAGGGGCAAGAAGGTGTCAAAAGCAGGGAGGCCCCCCCCCATGCGTCAGTGCCCCTGTGGCCGCCTTTACTCCGTAATGGACCAGCATGACCGTTGCCTCTCCTGCCTTGGCCCTGGACATGATATGGATAACTGTGATATCTGCTTCTCCATGGACCATTGTGTCATTGAGATTTGCGCGTGGAAAGTTGGACACGAGCACGCCATTCGGAGGATGGATTCGCAGTCGTCAACCAGGGTCAGGACTCTCGGCCCTTTCTTGGGGTCCCCTCCTGGTCCTGTACGCCCACCTAGGAGGGAACCCCACCTCTTCTAGCTTTGCTATGGTGGGGGTTTCTTCCACGGTGCATGAGGCCCAGGCTTACCTCTTGGGTAAGTGGTCAGTCGGGAGGCACCGTCCTGGCAGTCGCTATCTGTAGAGGCTCCCTCTGTGTTGTGTTCGGGTTCCTCGGGCGGGCTAACATTCTCGGTGCAGCTCCCAGTGTCGCTTTCAGTCCCGACGCTGCCAGGCACTGTGGCTCAGAGGGCACGCCATGGCAGGCGCCGGCCTGTCCTCAGCGCCTGTCATTGCCCCTGATTCTGCTTCGTGGCATTGGAGCTTCGCGGTGTTGGGGTTGGTAGTTTGAGCTTTCCAGGGTTTGAGTTTGGTCCCGGCGTCATATACACCGGCTGGAGCCAGCGCTGTCTCTGGGGCGACGCTGGGACGGAGTTGGCGCCTGGGTCAGCATCGATCCTCGGTGCCGGGTCTATTTGCGGTGTTGTCGCAGCCAGGGTGGATGTTGGTGTCTAGCACGGTGCCGCTCGGATTTGGCCTCAGCGGCGCCCGGGAGGAGTGTGGAGCTGTGCTCGGGGTCACGCCTGACTCGTGCCTTCGCGGCATCGGGGAGGGTGTCGGTGCCGGGCATGGGGCTGTACTGTCCTCTGCTGCTGCTGGGGGCTTTGAATCTCAGGTTGCTCGTTGACTGCCCTCTGGTGGTGGCTGGAGGGCAGTACAGGTAGGAAGGCATGGTCCAACGTTCTTATGTTGGTAGGAGAGGGAGGACGGGAGAAAATGGAGGAAAAAAAGCCTGGCAGGATCTGTGATGGTCTGCTGCTCCCAGGGACCTCCCCGACTTCTGGATTGGGTCTTGGGGGCCAGCAAGCTCCTTCCTTGCCCGCCGTGGGGAATTCTGTGGGATCGGTGGTGTGGGACCAGCGGGATCAGAGAGAGTCCCTCCGTCAGGAGGGCATAAACCGCCTGCCAGGGCTCGGAGGGATAAAATGTATAAAATATAAAAAGAAGGTGTACGAGAACAAGGGGCATGATATGAGGCTGGGGGGTAGGCTCAGGGACAACCTGAGGAAGTGCTTTTCATGGAAAGAGTAGTGGATGCTTTGAACATCCTCCCTGTGGAGGTGGTGGGGCAAAATGATAGAGGAATTCAAGAATGCATGGGATAGACATAAGAGTACACTCACAATAGGGAAGAGAGATTAAGCAGCTGATCAACTAGGGTCTGCGTATTGCATTAGGTAGGGAAAAGGGCCAGGCTAAGTGGGTCACACGGTCCTTATCTGCCATTGTCTTCTATGTTTCTGTGTTTCAGTTGCTGATGGCATAGCAGCTTTAAATGCATCGTACCTAGTTTGATATGTTGGTTTAGTTTTTTTTTGGTTTGTTTGATTTTAATTCTATTTATTCATCTTCTTACTGGTGTGGATGTTCCCATTATCAGTCCAGTTGGATGCCCCCACCCTCCAACCCAGCATCCCCCTAGGTCTGCCTGCATAGAGGGGCAGCCCATTGCTTGCCCTCTGTGGTTGTTTCAGTTGTTGAAGGCATGTCTCCTTTAAATGTGCCATGCCTGGTTTTAAAAGTTGTTTAAGTTATTAATGGCACATCCCCCTTTAAAATGCAATAGGCCTACTTTTATGTCACATTCCAGTTATTGATGGGACATCCCCTTTAAATGTGCCGCACCTGCCTTTTTTTTATTCATGTTGTTTATTTATATTTTATTCATTTTGAAAATGACAAAATACAGTTTTGTTGCGTTCAGGAAACATTAAAATGATACAAAAAGAGACAATTCACTAATCCTATAAAGAATAACTGTATCTCCTGAATAATCTCCAAACGGAGAGGTATCATAGTGGTTTAGAAGAAAACAAGATAACATCAGATGAGCTGTGGAACTGTCACCCATGAGTGCATGTCCTATAACAAACAGAGTCGAAAGTCCAGCTTACAGTTCAACTTTGCCTACCCTAAAAAGGGTGTGGCGCCATGCATATACCAATCAATGTAATAGATACCTAGAAAATATTAGGAATGAACACTTGAAACTAGCTAAAGAACAAGTAAAACTTACACTGTTACCAGTAAAAAGATAAAACATCGGCAACAGTTAAATCCTATAAGAACATGTATTGTAGTACAATTAAAAAAAAACTATGCTCCCTAAAGAACGAGTGTAAAAACAGTGAAGAACCACATAACAGGTAACCCAAACTTGCAGATATCCTCGAGACTGCTATGAAGCGTAAAATATTTCAGTTAGGCGTATAACAGGCAAGAATAGAACACAGATAAGTGTTAAAGAAAACGACACTCACCCTGTAAGGAGCAACCAGTAAAGGCACTTAAACAAGTACAGTAACTGAGCTAGCACAAACCTGCTTCAGCAGTTTAATGAAATACTAAGTCAGGCAATAGAGCATAAGAGAGACAAAGTATATTTCAACTGAAAAATGTTCAGCCCTCTTCCAGACCTGTAGCCATTTCATCATCAGGTTCCTCCTGCCTCCGTTTCGACTGCTGGAGCTTAGTCGCCCACTTGCCCCATCAGATGAATCAGTGAACATGTACACTTTATCTTAATGCACTGCTCGCAGTTTTGCAAGGAAAAGAATTGCATGCGTGATATTTAAGTCTTTCTGCATCCCACTTGCTCCATCAAATTTCTTCTGTCTCTGGCATGTAGCAAAACAAATGTCAGGAAACAGAAGGACAGGTTTACCATCCAGTAAAAGTGAATAATAGCACTTAGCTAGGTGCAAAAGTTTATCCAGAGTAGCCACATAATCCATGGTAGCCCAAACTGCTGGAGGCGCATCTCCATCTTTTCGGCACCGGGGTTGAAGTCAGAAAGATTTTAAGATATGCCACAGGGTTTTAAATAATTGATTAGCAGTTTTTTTCTCGGAACAATGTTAACTTTACAAAAAGTATTTATATAGGTTTTCTAGAAGTGTAATGTTTGTTAAACACAGTGAGGCAAGTGCCATGCATTTTCTCAACATTTTAGAACTTTTATGAGCAAAATGCTAATCAATTTTTGGAGTTAAATAAATCCCTGTGCCACTCCTGGGTCTCAGAACGTTCTTTTAACTACCCTGCCAGCCAGTCTTTCAGAAACAGGGGCAAATGATCACCCTCTGCTCTTTCTAGGATGTCAACAAAATAAAAAATTCACCAAACGAACTGCATAGATACAGCGCTATAGCTTTCAGTCTGCCTGCGAGTACCTTCCATCTCAATTTTTTTTGTTATACTTTATTTTTATCCCGCCTTACTACCCACTCAGCCCCAATCCTTCAGACTTGACCATTCCCCGTCGATCCTCCCACGGAGTCTGCCTTTAGAGTGTCAGGTATACTCCTGTATCCCTCCTTACCTTCCTTCTGGAGTGCCTTCACATTGGGGTCTGCCGTGGTAGGTGATCTGGGAGATTAGGTCAGTCATCATCTTGGGGCTGAGTGGGGTGTTTTTCGCTTTGCTCGCCGTTAAGTCCCCACCTCCCTGAGGGCGTTGGCACGTAGGACTGACGTCCCAGGCAGACGGGCGTATTGACGCGACGCCATTGTCAAGTGCCCACAATGTCCTTCTCCTCCCTGTTCAAGAACCGCCTGTTCCCCGATGCTCGTGCTTCCACAGGCACCGGTGCGTCCGGGTGCTCAAGCACCCCAGGAACCTGCCCCTGGAGGAGGAGAGCATCCGTTGGGACGCTCGATCCTCCTCCACCCCTCCGATCTCGCGGCCTGAGTCCGTTTCGAACCGGGTCACTGGCATGGTGCGAGGTGTGGCACCCAGCACCTCAACCTCAGCGCCACCTGGCCAGGCTGACCTTCCATCTCAATTTTAAGTCCCTCCATGGTTGTTTCAACAGTCGTGATCCTAGAAGTAAGGGCATCAAACTTGCTGTTCATAGCTGCAACTGATGCCAGAAGTTGCTTCATTTTGGCGACTAAAGCATTTCTTCAGCTCCGCCTCAGTGGTGCCATCTTGTGTTGTAGATCAGGTACTGGGCCCAGAGGTCCTGGACTTCCTGTTGATCTCCTTTACTCTCAACAACATTTGTGTGGTTTTAGACTTGCCATGTTGGTGTAGGTGGCTGCAACTCCCAAAGTGTAGGTTTATAGCCAAATAAAATAAATTTGAAAGTTTGTTTAAGCTCCAATTAAATAACAATATACGGAGTCGAGATTCAAGCATCCATCAAGCTCGGGCTCCACAGCGGCCCCTCCCCCACACTTGCTTTCTAAGTTGGTTCAGTTATTATTGGTGTGTTGCTGTTAACTTTAATTGTGCTTGTTTATGTCATATTTCACTTATTGATGGTAGGTTCCCCTTTAACCTGCAATGAATGAATGAATGAAACTAGAGTTTATACGGCGCCTTTCTCAAATCAAGGCGCCTTACAATATTTAAAACAATAAACAGTAAGTAAATAAAGCTTAAATAATTTTTAAAACACTAAATATATACAACACTAGGTCTGAGCTCCAATTTCACAATCAATTAAAATTAATCTTAGACCATAGATATGTCTTGAGGGCTTTTTTAAACTCCTCCACGGTTGCACACTGACAAAGCAGACGGGGTAGAGAATTCCAGAGGGTCGGAGCAGCGAACATAAAAGCACGAGCACCTGATGACTTTAGGGAAACCCTCGGAATCTCTAGAACTCGTCTCACGAAGGAGTGATCACCTGGGGCAGTAGGGAACCAAAAGCTCTTTCAAGTAATCTGGACCCAGTCCGTGTAGGGCTTTGTAGGTCAAAAGACCTACTTTGAAGGTGATCCACCACTGATTTGGCAGCCAGTGCAGATCACGTAATACCGGCGAGATATGATAGGTACGACGTGTACCCGTCAATAATCAGGTCGCAGCGTTCTGCACTAGCTGCAGGTGGCGGATATCAACCCCAGGAAGCCCTAGATAAATGGAGTTGCAGTAATCCAGGTGTGAGGTCACAAAAGCGTGAACCAGTGTAGGAAAGTCAGCTGGCGGAACGAGGTGCTTAATCCTGGCGATGTTCCTAAGATGATAAAAGGAAAGCTTGACAACTGCTGACACCTGCGAACGCAGTGTCAGTTCATTGTCAAAAATCACCCCCAGGTTCCGCACCCGTTCCGAGGTAGGGATCTGGATACCACCCAGAAATAAACCTGAGGATAAACCAGCTCCCATCCCCCCTACCCTGCGACCTGGGTCCACAACTAATACCTCCGTCTTCTCAGAGTTCAACTTTAGCCAGCTTGCACTCATCCAGTCTTGGATCTCGGTGAGGCAGCTGTTAATGACCGAGAGAGCTCTATCCTGGTCGGGTGCAAAAGATAAGTAGAGCTGAGTATCATCTGCATAGCAGTGAAACTTCAGCCCATACCTTCTTACAATGTCTCCTAGGGGCAGCATATACACTGCGAACAACATGGGGGACAACACCGAGCCCTGGGGTACCCCACATGACAGTGAGAGTGGGCAGGAAGAATTTAACCCAGACACCACTCTCTCAGTCCTGTCAGTGAGGAAAGATCTAAACCAACTGAGGACTGTCCCTGACGGACCACAGATAAACTCCAGGTGCGCGAGAAGTACCCCATGGTCCACAGTGTCAAAAGCTGATGAGAGATCAAGAAGAACGAGAATGGAACGATTCTTCTGATCTCTAGCCATCAGGAGATCATTGAGCACCCGAACCAGCACTGTCTTGGTACTATGCCTCTTTCGAAAACCAGACTGGAGGGGTTCATAGATGGTTAAATGGTTCTCCAATTGTGCAGCCACCACCTTCTCAATAATCTTCCCAACAAAGGGAAGATTACAGATCGGCCTGTAGTTAGCATGGCAGTTAGGGTCCAAGATAGCTTTCTTCAGGAGGGGTGTCACCACCGCCTCCTTCAGGGAGCTAGGAAACTCACCCATATCCAGGGAGCACCAGACTATCTGTGCTAGAAGTTTGAACTGGGCCAATAGTCTCAAGACAACCCTTTATCAGGGAAGTCGGGCCTGGGTCTAAACTGCAGCACGTGGGGCGCATACTATGGACAATCCTCATGACATTGATGAACTCAGGCCGGTCAAAGGAACTCTAGGAGAGACCGGAGGAGCAACCAAATGCCGATCAAAACAACTCCAATAGAGGAGCAGGCTGGGGTGCTGCCCTAATGTCAGCCACTTATCTGCAAAGAGCGGCGAGTTCATCACACTCTAATTGTGAAAAGACTTTCCGAACCTGGAGACAGGCTGGGTTGCACAGTCTGTCAGCAGTTTGAAAAAGCTGAGCTGGTCGGTTCTGAGCAGCCGCAATCTCTCCGGACAGGAACTCTACCTTCATAGAGATAGTGGAATGATAGAATTGATAATATTCTATCAATCTAAGATGGTCGGCATCATGGGCAGTTCTCCTCCAACATCGCTTTAATCTTTGTCCTTGTCGCCGCAATGTGCCTGTTTTTCATTTCATGTTTCAATTGTTGATGGTACGTCCCCTTTAAATGTGCCTCACCTGCTTTTCTAAGTTGGCGCCGTTATTATTAGCATGTTCCTGTTAACTTTCATTTTGCCTGTTTATATCATATTTCAGTTATTGATGGTAGGTCCCCCTTGACCTGCAATGTGCCTGTTTTTGTATCATTTGTTTCAAATGAAAGGCTATTGCCTGAAGTTATGTTGGGGAAGAGCTTCTTCCCCACATCTTATTTAAACTAGCAGGCTACATTCGGTCTGCTTAGAGCGAGTCGCACTCCCCGTTGTACTGCTGCGGTCTGCGGCTGCCTCCTTGGTTTTCCTTGTCCTGACCCTCCTCTCTTTGTTTGTTTTCTCCTGTTGTGTGCTTGTGTCTCCCCCATCTTTTGGGGGTTTACCGTGGCAGCTTCTGTCGTGCTTTGCTGAGGCCACTTGCTTTACCCCTGCTCCTTGTATGCTCGGACTCACTTGTTTCACCTGCTTGCTTTCTGTATCTGCTATCTCATCTTGCCCGCACTTTTCCTATGCTGTTGCGTTTTACCTTGTCTCTTTCCTCCGCAGCGCTCATGCTTCAGTCAGTTCTCTGCCTCCTAGGTCTCTGCAGTTCTGCCATTCGTTCCACAGTGCTCAGATCCTGCTTGTTCCATGGCTGTGATGTTCAGCGACTCTCAAGGTTGAAGCGTCATTACCAACTGCTTTCCCGCCTTCTTTCAGCTTGCGGGGTTGGGAGTCCTGGATTCCTCCGGCTTGTGCCTGCCATACCTGCTGATGGGGCCCTCTCTCTGCTCGGCTCCTGGACTTGCAGCTTCCCTACTGCCCTCACGCCCTGAATTGCATACCTGCTTTGCAACTGGTGTTATGTGCCATACAATCCGCTCCCTACATTAGAACTGAGCTGTCTTTTCTATTCCCATAGCCGACTTGCTATGCCACTGCTTCGTGAAACTGACATTCTTATTTCTCAACGCTCACCGCGGGCAGCTGTGACAAATTTAATAACCATATTGGGGACATAACCCTGCCTGCAATTTATACAATTACTTGCTTTATTCGATACTACCTTGGTCTGCATGAAACAGCCCTCTATGCAGTGCAGGTCTACTATGCTTCAGCTGTTTGCTGTGCATCACGATTACTCCGTAAGCTCATGCAGGGGGCTGTTTATGCTAATGACATTCCTGTACTATTCATCGTACTGAAATTGTCACTGCTGACTTGGGTAGTGAATATGGGTGTTTAAAGGGAGCAGGCAAACACCAGCAACAGTTCTCTGTTACCTAAGTGGCAAAATCCCCAAATCTGCCTTATTCATGCCTGGCTGCCTATATCATGATTGACCTTTCTGTACTAGCGGGACTGTCTGACATCGCTGTCTTCCATGGGATTGCGGAGGTTGATTGCACTTCTGTGCTTGTTTGTGCTTGCCATCTCGACCATACTTTTCCCTGCTATGATACTTCTGTACCACTAGGTTTCTACACTCCAACAATTTCCCCTCGCTTGCATGGGATTCTTGTTGTTCTTCATCATGCTGGAGCTCTTCAGGGCTCTCAAACTTTAATTGCACCGTTACTGTGATGGACCATTCCTTTCACTACTATTATGGGGCCCCTATTTGTAGTCATATTGTTGTTCAGCACAAGTTGCTCGGCGGCATCCGGCTTCCTTTACTTGCTACATTTCTGCAAGCTCAACAGCTGCCATTTTGCTTCTATCCTGGCGCTCTGCCCAGCTAGGCGGCCCTCCGTGGCGACACTCCGTCATGCTAGCCTATGTGGGGTCTAGCTTGACGCGCTGTTCTTCAACCAACCTGCGTGGGGTTTGGCTGCACCCGGCCACACGGGGGCGTACGTGTGTTCCAGCCGAGCATGCTGGCCTCGTGGGCTTAGCTGCCTCTATTTCCTTACCGGCTGAACTACTTGTGATCCAGCCACCCTGCTAACCTTCATGGGCTTAGCAGCCACTTACTTCACTTTACTGCTCAGGATTGGATGTACCACCAGTTATTCCTTGCCTTTAGTCATACTGCTTGGGTCCTGGACCTTGCAGGCCTCACCTTGCTGCACACACTGACTTCCATTTGTCAAGGATACTCTTCTTCTTTCCATTGGATTTACTTCTGGATTACATTGACCGTATACCTCAGTTCCCTAGGATGCTTCTTGCTATACTGCTTCAACTACTTCGGAATTACTACTACTGTTTCATTCTGCCTTCTTTATCATGGCTTATGCTTAAGACATAGATCTGCAGTTTTTAGGATGCTTATTACCTCTCGTCGAGTTGCCAACTCTTTCGCTAAGGTCTCTTCACTGCAATCCTTACCATCCTCGATCTTCAGGATACGACAGCCTACAGCACCGTTCTGCTTTCCTAAGTCTGCCTTAAAACTACAGTACTACTCCGCACTAACTGACCAGGATATGCCACCATTACAATACCAATACCATCTACAATTTATTCCTCACTACTTGCTGCTATTTCTGCATTGCATGCAGTTCGACATTCCATTACATTATCTACCACTGCTCTGCAACCTGCCTCACCCTGCGGGGCCGGAGGTTTGCCATCGCATTTCGCCAGACCTGCACCCCTACGGGCCCGGAGGTCCTTTGCTTTTATATTACTGCACCGTAATCGCCTACTTCTATGACCTGCTTTCGCCCATCGGGCCGGGGGGTTTAACTACTCCTACTCTACTCCTGCCTCGCCCAGCTCGGGGCCTGAAGGTTCGCATATTCTACTATACGCCTACCTGCCTCCGTGTCGACCAGCCCTAGGAGCTCCCTTACTATGGACTCACATCTGGATTTGTTTAGCCATTTGTCATCTATTCTTTGGATGCTTCTGACCTGCCGCTTCAGTCATATGAAACTACTACTACTACACTCTTACCAGGACACTTAGTTGAGCTTATCCAGAAGACCTTCAACATCCTGATTCGTGCTCTAAGGCTTGTTGGACCCTGTGATAACGCTATTTCATTTAAATCAGCCTCTTTAGTTATCACCATCTATGACTCATATGCTTGACTATTCAGGACTTGACAGAATATTCTACCAAGTCGATTCTAGCTAATGTACCATTCTGGATTTCAAACGTGGATATCAACATTGTTATGCAACCGCTTGGATCACCAGACCAAGCTCTTCGATTCCGGTACATTACCATTTCTTCATACCCCTAGCTGTATACTGTACATAAGCTATGCAATACTACTTCCCTGCTACTACTTCTGCATCATGCAGCTTTACTTACTACTACAACTGACCTATGTATAAGTCCACCTATTTACATTACTTGCTCATATTACCTGCTTTGCCCTTTAGAGGGCCTAGAGGTTCATCAAGACCGATTCCTTATTCTACAGCCTACTCCCCATCGGGATCTGGAGGTACATTAACTTATGTCTACATATTCGCACTAAGATCTATACCTAATTTACTTACTTGCTTCCACTCCAGATTAGAGATCCCTACTGCTCCGCCCTCTCCAGATCACGCAGCATGCGCCCAGTTCTTATGCTTCATCACCAAGGCCTTCATTTGCCAAGCTTGCCAGAGGAATACAAACTACCTTCCTCCAACTCTGAACAAGGACACTTAGCCTTTGGTCACTGGTTCTCTTGCAGAGCCGCCTCACCGCCAGAATATTTCACCAATGTAACTTTGATGCTTCAATTATTATTATCAACCATGGATTCCATTCTCCCATTATTCTGCTCCGGACATGGATTTTCAGACTAGACTTAGCTAGAAGGATGCTGCTACATTTACCAACAGAATATTCTGTACTTACTCAGCTTCGCTTCATGGATCGGAATCTCGAACTTTGGAACTTGAATTAGCTTAATACTGTTAATTGGGATTATTCTCCCTTAGTATGCCCAGAAGGATGGGTGGATCAGTAGTCATGGGTCCTCAGAGGTTCCCCCAATGGGGTTTTTCCTCTCCTGCATACTACTGGGTATACTCTCCGGAGCTGGAGGAGGTAATCGTTTGATGTTATTTTTTTAGGGGGGGGGGGGCCTCATACTGCTGGACTAAGCATTCTTTACGGTGGGATACAGAGTAAGGCCAAACCAATACCAAATCATAACACGTTACTCATCAGCTCCAGCATCTAAACACCTTGCATAAGACTATCCAGCTCATTTGTACTATAATTGCTGACTGTATAACAATGTTCAATGTACGTAAGCACTGATCAGTTCGAACTGCTGCATATCTGACAAGCAATGTCCTACTTACCTATCTGGCCTCTGTATCCAAGCACAAACTTTCATTATCGAATTACAGTACGTAGCACAAGCACTGAGCTATGAACCACACAGAATTATTGATGATACATAATGCGCTGTACCTGGTTTTATAAGTGGTTTCAGTTATTGATGGCCCATCCCCTTTATCTTGTAATGTGTGTAGTTTCATAGCCTATTCCAGCATTTGATGTCATGCCCCCCTTAGCTTGCAGTGTGCCTGGTTTCATATGTTTCAGTGGTTTTGTAAGTTGTTTCGTTATTGATGGCATGTCCCCTTTGTCTTGCAATTTGTGTAGTTTTATATGACGTTTCAAGTTGTTGAGGGAATGTGCCTTTTAACTTGCAACATGCCTAGTTGTATATCATGCTTCAGTTACTGATGGCATATCCCCCTTAACTTTCAACATGCCTAGTTTTATATCATGTTTTAGTCATTGATGGTGCATTCCCCTTTAAATTGCAACATATTTGGTTTGCTATCACATTGCATGAAGTTATGCAGCGCCGTCTGTCCAGGTCTGTCCAGGAGGGCCCCGCAATGAGCTGCCTGCATCAGCGTTCCAGTCTGCGGCTTTTGCTCCGTGTGTTTGGTATTATGTGGATTATGTTCAGCACCAATTCAATGTTCCCAAGAAACATTCTGTTTTCAGTTAATCTAACCCATTAAAAGAATGAAATCATTAATGGGACATAGCACAGTTGTGATTCAGCTTAGTGTGTGTGTGTGGGGGGGGGGTAGCTGCTGGATGGAGAACCATGGGATTAAAGTCGGCTGTAAGAAATCACCTGTCTGCTCACTATGTGGGCAGACCTTCAGATACCCTACATCAGGTGATGAGCAGGGACAGGTGTAACATTCCGGGTTCTAATGAGTACATAAAATTGCAAACATTTGATGGCTAGTGGTCTGTGTGAAATGAGTTGTGGTGGCTGTTTGGTGGCCTGTGTGAAATGAGTTATGGCAGATTCGATTGAGTTCCTAGTTCACAGGTGTCAGCATCACTGGCAAAACCACCTATCATTGCTGGCACTAATTGGTACACTTGTTTGTAGACTTACCTTAGAGGCCAAGGGTAAACTGAACATGGAAGCTGCACTACCATGTGATTTACGGGGTAGACCTCCATGATAGGGTTGGGACACCTTGGTTGGACAAAGTGTGTCTGAAAGCTTGAAACTGTTTTTGACCATGGTGTATTTGTCATGGATAAACAGAGGCCTTCAAGGGGAAACACAATTTTCCACATTTCCGCTTTGTATTTTCATATTTTCTATGTTTTGATTTTATTTGTCTTTAGAATTACGCAGGCAGAAAAAGACTGTCTCTTTAGTAATAATCTCGTAGAATGATAACCCATATCAAGGTGCAACCAGGATTACTTTCCCCTAGATGTTATCTGCAGTTGCTTCTTGCCTGCCGTAATAATCCTCAGTTTGTGACATCATAATCTGCAGCTCTGGAAGTGATAATGATGCGTTACCCTGTGCTTACCCACCCGTGGTAGTCTACCCTCCATATTCAGACTCAGAGTACCAGTGTGGGCTAGTGGAGGCCCAGGGTCTGAGAGTGCCTTGGGCCCATCATTCTGCACACCCAAAAGATTTCTCACCTTGTTTACTCCTTCTACACCTTGGATGTTGGTATTGAGGATTTAGGGGCACGCACAAAACAGCTTGGCATCGTGAAGTCATCTGGTATCCTCCTCTATTCTCATGTGGTTGGGGGATTTACCCCATATCATCCCTCTCAACCCATTTCAGGTTCACCCACCCCCAGGACTTAGCATTCATCCGGGAGACTATGGCTTGCCCCCTACAGTGGGGCCCCGAAAACCCTCAGGAGGAGAAGAACTGAAATGCCAATCCAGCTTCCTGGCAGTCCCTGGGGCACAGTGGAGTGGCGCTTGATAGGCTCCAGCTTTGCTGCTTGGCTATAAAGTTTTTCGTGTAAGTTCCCCAAGGCAGAGTGGATGTGCCGTGATCTCGTGCAGCATCAAGTGCGCTCCTGCCCATGACGTGGCGTGTCCACTGCCCCACCAATCCCTTGCAGCTACGTTCTTGTGGCGCACCGCCCCAGCCATGCTAGGGGTTGGAATGCCACACTATGTGTCCCGTCCTCCCCAGAGAAGGAAAGATGTCCATCGGACACTCTATCCTCCTTTCCACGCCAGTCCTCCAGTGCTCTAGGGTCATTCCTGAACCCAGCCTGTTAGGCTACAATGCAGCACTACCACTGTGCTGGTGGGATTGTTGCATATCATTCATACTAACATACTAGACACCAGCAGAGTAGGCCTATTGGTCTATCAAGTCTGCTCAATTAGAAGCCGCCCGGTGGCGCTTGAGGATTGAGGTGCTGGATGCCACACTCGGCTATGCCGGCGACCCAGGTTCGGGAACGAGCCGGGCTGCCAGGGAGGAGAGGGGAAAAGATTGAGCGTCTCATTACCACTTTCCCGGGTGGGAAGGGAATGCGTCATTTGGAGCGACTTGGCGGTGGCTGGAGGATCGCTAGTGTAGCAGTGTGGCGCAGTGCCTGGGGGCGGAGCTACAGCAATCCGTAGCCTTGCTGGCCTGGCTCTGGGGGGGGGGGGGAGACAGAAAAAAGCAAGAAAAACCTCCTATACAGTTGAGAGATGATGGTGGCCTCGGTGGACCCTCCCATATCCCAAATACTGGCCCAGACGTGCCCAGGATCTCTCTCCGGAGGACCCGAAGACTTGCAGGTAGGCCCCTCACTCTTAGGAGCTAGCCACCGAGGGAGGGCAGAATCAGCCCCGGAGATGGTCGGGCTAGCCTGTAGTTGTTCAGGGAGAAGGGGTCAGGGAGATGTGAGGGTTCAGGTTGGGAGTAGGGCGGGCTCCGAGTGGGCACTCCTGAAGGATGCCCGGGGGTGTAGGAGAATAAATAAAGTTAAAAAACAAAAAAAAAGTCTGCTCAATTCTTTAATGTATATTTTGTGTTTTATTTGATTGTTTAAATGAAGTTTGTTATGTCTGAAAATACTCTGATGAACATTTATTTATAGAGTTCAGTTTATATTTTACATATTGTCTGCATTTCTCTTGCCTTTGTTCTTCATTAGTAGGTTAATTTGCATAGAAACAAGATCCTTGTCCCTTAGAGTTCAAATACTTCTGCTGCATAATCATTTTCTGATGTCACTGATAACCCTCTGTTATGACTGTTACTATGGAAATGATTATGATCTCGCAAACAAAAAGTTGTGACTTCAGCAAAGGATTTGACAAATGGTGTAGATCAACTGTTGGGGCAAGGGTCCTGCTTCCCTGTAAATTTACCTTGTAATGCGGAATAAGAGGAATAAAAATGCAGAAAGGCTATAAAATTTAAGCTGAATGAGGTCTAAATAATATGTTTTTCAAAAGGTTCTCAAGAGTGGGAAACTCAATTTAAGTTTGGCTGTGGAGGCAGGACAGAGGAGGACAACAAAGATGATATGGGGCAACAGGGGAAGCCCTATGAGGAAAGGCTGAAGGGCTGTACTACTTAGCTAAAAGGAGAGCTGGGGGTGTAAAGACATGATTAAGACCTCTGAATACCTCTGGGGGATAAACAGGATGGAGTGTGGGGAGCTTTTGGTTGAGCACAAAAGTGCATCAGAAGAGGGAACTCAACAAAGGTAGTGGGTGGAAGATTCAGGATGGAGATGAGGAAACACTTCTTCATGGAAAGGGTGGTAGATTGATGGAACAGGTTGTCTGGGAGGTGGTGGGTGCAGAGACTGTGACAGGGTTCAAGCATATTTGGGACAGGCACATGGGTATCATTAAAGGAAGTGTCATCTGGATGGGGTGGGGAAAGGTGGGGGCAGCATAAGGGCCCTTTGTAGCCACGGTATCACGTAATTTTGGCTACTCGGTTTGAGCAACTTCAATATGAGTGACTGGCAAACTACAGCGACTGCACTTATTGAGCTGCAGCACATATTCTGCAATCGTGGCTATCAAAGTGCGGCATGGTGTTAGAATAATAGAAATAGGGGAAGTACAGGGGGCACGGACCCCACTGATTAACAAAATAGCTCTAATGTGCCTCGCTGAAATGTGGATTTGCTGTTATTGCATTCGCTGTACTTGAGTAGCACAAATTGCACTTGCTGTAGTTGTTTAGCTGAAATGACATGGAACCACAGCCACATGGGGTAGGTACTGCTAGGGCAGACTGGATGGGTCTAGCAGTCCTTTTCTGCCAACAAAATCTATGTTTCTGTGTTTCTATAAGCATGGGAGAATGTGACTCAAAGTCATGTTTTTCTGAAGTTTCCCTGTGATAGCAGGGTGTCTTGCAGTCTTCCATGCAGTCAATCCAGCACCTTTCTTGAGCACTGAAACACATGTACAGAGATGACTGGACTAGTGGTGCAGCTGCAGCCCATTGTGGTGCCAGCCGGTGGATATGGGTTCAGAATTACACCGCTGGGGCTAGCTGCACAAGTTACAGACAGCAGGGATTGCTTGGCATGTCTGGCATTTGTGGAACCCCTGCTAGCTGACTAAGGAGCCGCAGCAGCATTAACTATGAAGGTGGGAGGCAGTATAGTGCAGTGGTTTAAGGCTCTGAGCTGCAAATCTGCAGACCTGGGTTTGAATCCCACAACCCCCATACTGTGTGACCCTGAGCAAGTCACTTAACTTCCCTGTGCTTCCAGGTTGCACCTGTAAACAAGCTTTCAGCTTAGTGTGTCTCACCTGGTTAAACAATTGGGGAAAAAAGGTGGCCCTCGTCTTGCTCTCATACTTGATAAAATGATGCTGCCATGGGGACCTCAAGTCATTTGGATGGGATAGGGAGGTACAAAGGGGAAACTGGGGAACAAAATATTGTAGAATGGTGCAGCCGTGGGGGCCTCAGTCGCCAGGGTGGGATGGGGAGTGCAGTAGGGAAACGGGGGGCAAAATATTAATAAAAAACAAAATGGTTCTGAAAGGGTTTAATGTTCAAAACTCTTTTCAGAACAAGTGATTTGTGCATACATTTATATGTTAATTATGTGTTGATTACATGCAAATTATTCACTTGAGTTTCAGCTCTCTAAAACTATACATTTTTTAACTTGGAGGTTCTTTATGATGCTAAATGTTAGAACTGCTTGTGTTCTTTTGGGTCCTTTTTTAAGAGCCATTTCAACCTGATCTTCCCTTATCAATCTTCACCATTCATTACTGCTGGGTATAAGCTGGAGGCACACACCTGTACGGGAGCTTTTTTTTTTCTTTCAGGGGAGGAGTCGGCGCATTGTGTGGCGCATGAGGGTTGACCGTTAGGCACCTAAGACTCATCCTCCACCCCAGTTCTGCTTCTCCCACCTTTGAGGTCGCACTTGCTGAGTGAGTTGCCGAAAGTTCATCTGCGTCAATAGGCCCTCGCCTTTCAATGCCATTTTCTTGCCTCTCCATCTTCATCCTGGTTCTGAATACACCTGATGCCGTTAGAACCTGGTAAGCCCGTTCCTTTTATTTCTACCGACAGTGCTGGGTCCTTTTTCTTTAAAGTTTATGAATTTCTTTCTCGTCATGTCTGGTTCCGGGGCTAAGAGTAAATCCAAAGCGGGCCATGCCCCCATGCGTTGGTGCCCCTGTGGCCGGCATTATTCCGTTACTGACCAACATGATGTTTGTTTGCATTACCTGGGTTCCAACCACAATATGGACAACTGCCATGCCTGTTTCTCCATGGACTGCCATGTTCTTGAGATCCACACGTTTAAGATCATCAGGGCCCTGCTGACATTCGGAAGACAGCGTCGTTCTAGGGATGCCATGGCAAGATGTCTTGACCCTGTCTCTGGGTCCCCTCCCGGGTCTGCATGGCCCGGTGAGGAGGAAACCTCCCCAGATTCCAGCCTTGCCATCGAGGAGGTTTCTTTTGCGATGCCAGAGGATCGTTTCAGTTCCCTGCGGAGCCGGGTTGATGGCTCCACCATGGCAGTCACCTCCTCAGAGGTGCAGACTCCCCTGGTGTTATGGTCCACAGCTGCTGGACCCGGCACCGGTGGACCCTTGGTGCCGCTCCTGATCCCGGTGCTGTTCTCGATGCGGGTGATTGGGGTGGCGCCGTGTCCTGTGACTGCGCTGTTTGCTGCCGTTAGTAGGAGAGCTCCGGGTCGCTAGTCTGGCAATATGTGTCTTCTCCTCTTCAGGGTGGATGACTTGCTGGTCGACCTGGACTGGTGCCCCGACTCCTTGGGGTCAGGGAGCCCTCTTGGACATGGCACCAGGCAGCCTAGTGTTCGCCTCCTGGTCTCCTTGGAGTCTGTGGTCCCTGCAGCCCCCCACACCGATGCCGGTGCTGGAGGAACTGCAGTGGGTAGCAGTCTCGGGGGCCTAGTGTGGCAGTCTCAGCTGCGGGGGGCTGCAGCAGCTGCCATTTCTAGTGCTGCTGTGGTCCACTTCAGGGCCACTGTGGTGACCTTCCCTAGGTATGTTAGAGCTATGGATGAGCAGGTCTTTTACCTGTCTCCTCCGCCGCAGGAGGACTCCGAACACCAGCGCTTCTAACTTCCTCGACTTCCTCATCAGAGGAAGAGGAACATTCTGTCCACCTTTCTTCCGATGCTGATTTCACCAAATATCAGCAGTTCCTCTTGAGGTTCGTTCAGGAGCTCCACATCTTCCATGTGGTAAGATCAGTACTGAGTGGGAGACCATCTCTTTTCTGAGCAAATTCAGTGCCAACCACCTAGTGGTGCCTGGCCTATTCCCTTCCAGGAACCATCTATCCGCACCTGGCAGTCTCCAGCTGCCTCATCCCTAGCCCCAGCGGACTGCAGGAGGAGGTATTGCACTCCCCAGGAGTCTCTTGGTTCTCGGCCTCACCCACATTTGGGGCTAATGACTTTAGACACTTATTCCAAGCTTCAACACCCAGCATACGACCGATCACCGGAGCCGGACTTCGCTGAGTTCGACTGGTGGGGAAGAAGAATTTTCTCATTAGCTCGTGTGTTACTCTGCATCAGCTCACATCAAGCTCACCACGCTGCATACAACAGACACCTGTGGTTGATGCTGGTGCAGGTTTTAGCATCTTTGCCTGATTCGGAGGAATCTAAGCAAGCCGTTGCCCTCTCTGCACAGGGTCTGGAGCTTGCAAGGCACCAAGCAAGGGCATCATACGACGCCAGTGAGGTGGCTTCAAGACTGGCAGGGACAGCGATCTGCATTAGGCGGACGGCATGGCTTCGCCTGTCTAGATTATCACCCATTGCCTGACGTAGGGTGATTTCCTTTGCTTTCTTGGGATCGCTCTTTTCTCCGCAGGGCGTGGGAGGAATCTTCAGGGCGGTGTCCGCCCCCTGCAATGGGGACACCTCCTGGCTCAACCGCCATAGGTTATGGTGAGCTAGTATGGCAGAAGGATCTCTCCCTCCTGTGTCTCACCCGCAGGAGGCTGAGAGAATCTGTTCCTCAGGGCAATGCTGGTCCCCTCAGGGGTTGGTACTCACCAGCACTAATGAATGGTGAAGACTGACAAGGAAAGATATGAAAATTACGCACTACCGTAATTCTTGATCTTCTTTGTATCTTCACCATTCATTACTGATTCCCACCCACCTTTCCCTCTTTGGCCTCAGCTCTTGGGTGCCGCCTTCACCCTACTCGCCCTTCCCCTCTTCAAGCCCAGTTGGGGGCAAAGTCCCCCTGGTACCTCAGGGCTCTCTGTTTCCTTCTCTAAAAAGTCACAGAGTGCCCATTCTAGGAGGGTGGCAAGTAGGGTCTTCGCCCTAGCCTCAGAGGGAACTCCCGGGGATTCTCAGTGGGGAGTACTGTGGTTTCCTCCTTAAGTGGGCTCGAATACCTATCTGTTTTCATCTTCTTTAAGTGGGGACTGCGTCAGTGCATCTTGTGGGAGGATCCTTAGGGATTGTCCTCCCCCTTTTCTCCTTTTTGCTTCCCCTGTACCTTAGGGGTAATTCTGGACTGAGCTCTTGCCTGTTAAGGGGTCCCCCCCCCACTGAGCCAGCAAGTGTTAATATGTAGCGGGTCATATTCCAGGACTTTCGCCCTATTTGTGGGTTTAGGGTGGGGGGGGTGACTCCGCCATGTTTTATATTCTCCTAGACCATTTCAAATACTCTTCTTCTGGACCTCCGTCCACTGGTCCCTGAAGTTGACAGGATTCTTGCACCTGTCTCTTTATACCTTCAGGGATTTTTTTTATTTTCATTATTTTGTTCTTAGAATATTTCGTACAATACATTAATATATAATAATGGTATAGTAATACAGGATTTCCAATATAGGAGCCATAAGGATACATTTCTAGGTAAATTATAGAAATAAAAAAGTGATACTGTACACTTTATCATTTTTCTGATCATCAGGAGCAGAGAAACTCACTATATCAATACTATAAATAAGTGAGGTAATCACCATTAATTAGAGGTGAGACCAGAGAGGAACCAACACCCAAATCAGTCAACGGATCAGCTATTTATTTTATCTCATATTCTCCGGGACCCTGTCTCCCACCTTCAGGTTTTTAGAGGCTAAAAATCAGCCAATGGTCTTCCAACTCAGCATGGCTGAGGGCCCCCCCTTCTCCCCCTATGTATGCTATGTTTTTCTCCTCTCTCTTTCTCGCCTTCTTCTCTCTTTCCTGTGCTACCACCCAAACGTTGGGGCCCTATGGCCTCTTAGGGTACAAAAGTCCAACCCCTCTGTCCTCTGGTGGGCTTCTTCCTTTTTTAGTTTATTTCCTGTCTCTCGACTCTCTTGCCTCACCTTGGTTTTTCTGTATCCTTTTTGTTTCATCCTGTCCGGCAGAACAGAACTGGGGTGGAGGAGGAATCTTAGGCGCCTAATGACCATCCCTCGTGCACCACACAATGCGTTGGCCTTATTGGCAACGCCGTCGGTGCCGACTCCTCCCCTGAAAAAAAAAAACTCCCATACAGGTGCGTGCCTCTGGCTTACACCCAGCAGTGATGAATGGATAAGATACAAGAGAAGATCAAGAATTACGGTAGGTACGTAATTTTCATTTCTTGATTCTGACAGACAAACACACGCAAGGAGATCATGCTGAAAGTGTGGTCACTGTTAGTCGCTTGGTCAACTACCTGCACAGAGCAAGAAGACACACATATGTGGCATACTCAAAATAATGACAATAACTAGGATTTAGAATGTGTAGAAGTGAAGTCATGTACTGTCAACTATGCAAAAAATATATTCTGTCACGTAGAATGCACTGAAAGGCACCTCAGCATTCAGCATACTGTAAGTCTTCATCCCCCCTCCCCACGTCATTTCAAGTTTGTCAATGGTGCAACACTTGTGTGACGATTATGGAATGACTGACTGTGTATCAGTCCTCATATAACCGTTGCCCCATCACCAGACCTCAAACAATGATGGGTAGCCTTTATTATAATAGTTCTATTATTGGCTGCTTCATCCCTAGTAATAGGATGAAGCAGCCAATTACAATGGGGGCTATTTACATAGTAGTGATTGATGGATATATTCTAGCTTCAAGGTGTTGATAGGTGATCTCATTTTGTTTATTATTTTTGCTTGTTATATCTCTTTGAATCCCCATCCCTCACCAGGATGTTAGAGGCTCATTAGCACCCTTCCTTCTACTGGGAGGGCAGGCAAATGGCTTCCTTTACAGTGGAGGCCAGTGTTACTTCATGATTGACCAGTAGGGGTTGAGCAAATGCTGGGCCAGTGGCCAAGTAGCCGAGTGCCTCATCTCAACGATTATCTCCCAGTCGGCCCCAGCATGGGATGCTGGGGGCACTGATCCTGTTTTCTAGAGCAACAGGAAGAAATAGTGCACAGCGGAATACTAAACTGGATCTGACCTCAGAGTGCCCCGTCCATACAGACATATAACCAAGACACCCGCAGGTAGCACTCGATAAGGAGACATAGACACTGTTAATTAAATAGACATAAATTAGACTTTATTTTGAGCCTAGTAATATAAAGGATGCTGAAACATCAACTCCGGTAGCTTTGATCACGGGGTCTTCTTCAGGAGGTATGGTCTGGAGAGCGGCGTTGCCTTTTTTATTCAAATTTTAGGAGGTATTACACATTGCAATTCTTACCAAAAGAGAATCAACGCAACACCTTGCCGCAATATAAGAACTTACAATAAACCTATAAATAATCTAAAAAGAAAAATATTTTACCAAACACTTTGAGTGGAAATGAAGCAATGAAAGGAAAAACAAGAAAACTTATTTAAGTTCAGCAAAGTCAAAGGCAAACTTATGAACTGAAAACTAATTCTCAACCTTATCATGTTAATTTTCAGTGCTTTCTGAATAGTTAAGTTAAAGGATAGAAACGTAGAAACATAGAAATTGTCAGCAGATAAGGACCGCTAGGCCCATCCAGTTTGCCCGTAAGCCCTGTACTTGATTACAGCTTCTGACCCTCCCTCTGCTTTACCTCTGTGGTTCCCCTACACCTGTGCCATGCATGTTTAAATCCAAGGATGCCAATTTGCTGCTGCATTTCTTTCGTTGTTTCATTTGCACGCAGGGTATTCCGTAAAAGTTTTTTTATAGTTATTTATAAGTTTATTGTAAGCGCTGGGGCCAATGTTTCAGCATCCTTTATGTTACTGGATTCACAATAAAGTGTCATTTATGCTTATTTAATTATGTATCAGTTCCCATCTCTCCTTATCAACATTACCTGTGGGTTTCACAGATCCTATTCCCAAAGGTTATGGATCCAGTAATAATTGTAGTTTTCATTTTATATTCTGTGTCTGTCCCTATTTTCTCTCCATTTCTGCTGGGGACAGGACCACCTTCAGTGGTCTAACAGTCTGACAGTCTGAAACATAGAAGCTGACGGCAGATAAGGACCACAAGGCCCATCAAGTCTGCCCATTTCTTTTTCTACCTTATGAATGTGCCATAGGCCTTTACTCTGTCAATGGCCTATTTATTCATACTCATCTGTATTGCTCCCTTATGCCTAACCCATGCCTGTTTGAAGCCCTGCACTGTATTCATATCCACCACTTCCTGAGGTAGGCCATTCCATGCATCCACCACCCTTTCTGTGAAAAAGAACTTCCTCACATTACCCCCTTAATCGGCCTCCCTCTAATCTCATGCTGTGTCCTCTTGTCCTGCTATTTTTCTTATATTGAAACATGTTAGACTCTTTCACCTTGTTAATGCCCTTAAGGTGTTTGAATGTTTCAATCATATCACCTCTCTCCCTCCTTTGCTCTAGGGTATACATATTGAGCTCAATTAATCTGTCCTCATATGTTTTCTGATGCAGTCCCTGCACCATTTTGGTTGCCTGTCTCTGGACTGCCTCCATTTTGTTAATGTCCTTGTGAAGGTGTGGCCTCCAGTACTGCACGCAGTACTCCAGATGGGGCCTAACCAGTGTCTTGTAGAGAGGGATTATTACCTGCCTCTTATGACTTGTGATACCCCTACTAATACACCCCAACATCCTCCTAGCCTTACCTACTGCTTTAGTGGTCTGCTTGGATGATTTCAGGTCATCTGTGATGATGATGCCCAAGTCTTTCTTCCCTTGTGATTGCCAGCAACTCCCCTTCCAACCTATAGGTGGCTTCAGGGTTTCTCTTCCCTATGTGCATGATCTTGCACTTCTTTGCGTTAAACCCCAGTTGCCACTCTTCTGACCATTTTGCCAGTTTATCCAGGTCTCTTCTCATTCTGCCCACCCCATCTGGATCATCTACTCTGTTGCAGGTCTTGGTGTCATCTGCAAACAGACAAACCTTACCCTCCAGTCCATCTACAATGTCACTGATGAAGATATTGAAGAGGACCGGCCCCAGGACTGATCCCTGAGGTACCCGACTTGTGACCTGCATCTCTTCTGACTGAATACCGTTTACCACCACTCTCTGTTTTCTGCCCGTCAACCAGTTTGCCACCCAGTTGATCAACTTCTGACCCAACCCGAGCCTACCCAGCTTGTTAATCTCCTGTGTGGAACAGTATCGAAAGCTTTGCTGAAGTCAAGGTAGGTGACATCAGCTGCTCCCCCTTGGTCCACCACTCTGGTTACCCAGTCAAAGAAATATATGAGATTAGTTTGACAGGACCTTCCTGTTGTAAACCCATGCTGTCTTGGATCCTGTGCTCCTGTGGATTCCAGGTGTTGCACTATCCTCTCCTTAAGGAGTGCCTCCATAATCTTGCCCACTGCTGAGGTAAAATATTTCAAAAAAGAAACCGTGAATCAACCTGGTGCAACTTAGTGCATTCAAGCGAGCAGCCAGCCCGCAAAGACAAAGTGAGAAAGCAGAACTGAATACTCATTACTCAAGAGCCTTACAGACATGGAATTTCCTCTAAATGAAGATAAATTTATTGAAATAACAGCTCCAGATAAAGTTACCAATAGAGTATGCCAGCTAGCTGGCGTGCTCTATTGGTAACTTTGTCTGGAGCTGTTATTTGAATAAATTTATCTTCATTTTGAGTGATCCAAAAAAATGTTGTAGGTGCTGTGTTGGTCCTTTTAAGAACAGATCCAGAAAGACATGATTTGATACCTTTTATTAGACCAACATGGATGTTACAGAAAAGAACAAAGTGCTCTAGCTTGAACCAACCAGGTCCTTCTTCAGAAGCTTTATGGCAGTTATTTTGAAAATCCCATACTATTAACACCAGATTATATTGAAAAACCCAGAAATAATTCTCACTGGTTTAACATATACATTTAAAACATAACAGAAGATTACGACAGAGAAGCTAATTAACACCAGTATGCTTCTAACTGAGGAGCCTCAGAAGGACAAAGGTTATCAAGAAATCTCAACAGCCAGAGAGTTCTTCTCACATAAATTTTAAAATGTCTCGGTATGCTAAGAAAGCATTCTAGTGATTAAAAAAAAACAACCTTGGGGTGGCATTCTCTCTCATACATGTAAGATGAGCTTAAATCTTACATTCCAATCGTCCTGGTGTATTAAATAACAGATAATGAGAGACAAAATCCTGAAATTAGGTATAACTGCAAGTTGAAAACAAGCCTCAAATTAACATACACATATATACATGATGCATGATAGTATCGCTTGTAAGTGTAAGTGCCAAATAAAAATGCTTGTCAAGGACCCCCAAGAAAATGAGACCATAAGCCTGATAAGTGCAGATTTCAACACAGAGTCAGTGTGTAATAAAATGCACAGAATCAGTCTAAGGAATCTAAATAGCAACCCAAAGAATTACACCTTTATGAACCCCCAAGTAAGCGAGATATGCATTTTAATAATGAGCAGATTTAAAAATGCCAGTGTAATCCAACCACTGACAACTAGTAGAAGGAAGTAAATGTACACTATATGTGAAAACTAAGTGTCCTAGCCACATAACAATTGCCCCATGCCACGCTCCCCCCACACATACGTGTGTACATACACCACACCACACACACACCCACCCCTGCACACCCCACAAAACCACAACACACAACAAATATAACAAACACAATCCACACACACCATACCACACCACGCACACACACAAACAAAACACACAAAAACACAACACATACAAAACACACACATACATACATACATCAGTATACACACAAACACTCACACGCACTCACCACAGTGTTAAGGTGAGAAGACAACATGTAGATAACCATGAACTTACAAAATCAAAGGCCCGCTGAAGAACTAAAGTATTTATGTCCATCTTTTAAAGTAAAGGTCTGTGTAAGTTTAAGTGGAATAATGTGTCATGTAACCAACATCAATGTTCAATCCATCCGCCACCATATTGAGAAGTAAAATAAGTCTAATTTCAGAGGCCCGTCTCTGTTGTGTACTGTTGAAATGTCCTTTTAAGACCATCACAGACATATCTGAGATTGAGTGGCCATCCTGGGAGAAGTGCTGGGCTACTGGTTTCTCAGTCTTCTTGTGATTAATAGAATGTCTGTGTGAATTCATTCTAGTGCGGATTGTTAGCTTGTCTCCCCACATAACCTATGCGAGGACATTTCTTGCATTGAATAAAATAGACTACATTACTTGATGTACATGTATAATTCCCTGTATCCTGAATAGTCTGTTTTGTGATGTAACCACACAGTCTGAAGTGGAAATGAGGTTACATGTCTTACATGCGTGTTGATGACAGGGTCGTGTATCATATGATGTAATGGTATTCTGTTCCAGTTCAAGTTGACTCCTAATAATCAGGTTGGCTAAATTAGGTGGTTGTTTAAAAGATAGTAGTAATTGTTCTTGAAAAATACAATTAAGGGTTTCATCCTCACTAATTATTGGATGGAGATCCTTAATAATCTGACGTAGGAGTTCAAGGTCAGGATGGTATGTGACTACTAAGGGTATTCTGTTGGTAGTCATCCATTCCTTATATTGCAGTAGCTGTTCTCTTGGGACCTGTGTTGCACGTTCCACTGCTCTGTCAATTTCTCTGGATGAGTGTTCCTGCTCAGTAAAGGTGTTTACAGACAGACAGAGATACTTACACAAGAAAAGTAATCACCCGAGCCACACAAAGAAATCTGTCATACTGTATATAGTCAAGACTTGGTATCACTGCCTCTGTTCAAATGAGGAAGACAGAGACACACATCTGGCGATGTTGAAAATCATTTTCTTGGGGTCCTTGACAAGTATTTTTATTTGGCACTTACACTTACAAGTGATACTATCATGCATCATGTATATATGTGTATGTTAATTTGAGGCTTGTTTTCAACTTGCAGCTATACCTAATTTCAGGATTTTGTCTCTCATTATCTGTTATTTAATACACCAGGACACTTGGAATGTAAGTTGTAAGCTCATCTTACATGTATTAGTGAAAATGCCACCCCAGGGTTGTTTTTTTTTTTATCACTAGAATGCTTTCTTAGCATACTGAGACATTTTAAAATGTATGTGAGAAGAACTCTCTGGCTGTTGAGAATTCTTGATAACCTTTGCCCTTCTGAGGCTCCTCAGTTAAAAGCATACTGGTGTTAATTAGCTTCTCTGACGTAATCTTCTGTTATCTTTTAAATGTATATGTTAAACCAATGAGAATTATTTCTGTTTTTTTCAATATAACCTAGTGTTAATAGTATAGGATTTTCAAAATAACTGCCATAAAGCTTCTGAAGAAGGACCTGGTTGGTGCGAAAGCTAGAGCACTTTGTTCTTTTCTGTTACATCCATGTTGGTCCAATAAAAGTTATCAAATCATTTCTTTCTAGATCTGTTCTTCATTTTGAGGAAATTTCGTGCTCCGTGTGTTCTTGAGTTCGAGTGCATTCAGTTCTACTTTGCCACTACTGAGGTAAGACTGACTGGTCTGTAGTTCCCTGCCTCCTCCCTGCTACCACTCTTGTGGAGTGGGATCACATGAGCCCTTCTCCAGTCTTCTGGGACCTCTCCTGTGCTCAGAGACTCACTAAACAGTTCTGATAATGGCTCTGCTATTTTCGCCCTTAGCTCCTTTAGTACCCTGGGATGTATGCCATCAGGTCCCATTGCCTTGTCCACCCTGAGCTTATCGAGCTCTTGTAGGACCCTTTCTTTTGTGAAGGGACTAGTGCACACCTTCCTCCCCCCTTCGTCCATGGTGCTGAGCAGTGGGCCCTGCCCCACCTTCTCCTCAGTAAATACTGAGCAGAAGTATCTATTTAGGGTAGATGCCTTTCCACGGTCCTCCTCCTCCTCACACTCCCCCTTATTCCCTTTGATCTTAACAATATCCCCTCTGGACTTTCTCCTTTCACCAATGTATCTATAGAAAGTCATGTCCCTTCTTTTACTGTTCGTGCTAGTGTTTCCTAGGTTTGGGCCTTTGCCTGCCTTATCCTTTCCTGCTTCCCTTTAGGGAAGTTTGGTATGCCTCCTTGTCTTTGTCCCACTGTGTTCCCTTATATTTCCTGAAGGCCAGCCTTTTGGCTCTGACCTTTTCTGCTACTGTTTTGAGAACCAAAGTGGTTTCCTTCTTCTTTTGCACTTCCTTTCCTCTCTAACACAATGGGATGTTGCTTCAAGTATTGCATCCTTAATGCTTGCCCACTTTGCCTGTACCCCCTCACCTGTACTTCTTCTTGCCAGGGCTAGCTTAACTCTGTAGGCCATCTTATCAAAGTCAGCTCCTCTGAAGTCCCATATTTTTGCCTCTGAATGGGATGATCTAGTTCTAGTGGCCAAATTGAACCATACCATGTGATGGTCACTGGCCCCCAGGTGACCACCTACCTGGAGATCTGTGATCCTTTCCCTGTAAGTCAGTACTAGATCTAGGATAGCCCTGTCTCATGTAGGTTGTTGTACCGGTTGTTTGAGGCCCTCCCCAAGCAGGGAATCCACTATATGTGTAGAGTTTTTCGTGCTGGTATTGACCAATTTGTATCTGGCATGTTGAAGTCTCCCATTATCAGAACCTCCCCTTTAGCTGTCATGTTTTGTCCCTCTGTGAGTAACCATTCTGTTGGGTTGCTTACACAAACTACACTGGAGCCTGGACTGACTTATTACCACTCCCCTCCATTAGGTTTAGTCTCCCTGTCCTCTGAATGCCCTTTGTTGATTTCCTCCCACCTCTCTCAAATATTTATTGATTTATTTAGCTTTGTTAACCAGGTAAGTACACTAGACAAAACATATGCCTATTTTCAGGTACGACCCGGGAGAGTACGGGAAATTAAAAGAACATACAGGGAACAAATTGAAGCAAGTAAGGCAGATACACTGAAGTCACGTGAAGCGTGGCATACATAGAAGGATTAGCTGAGGATATAACAGTGGACATAGAGTTGTTTCCTGAGAGCTTGCTGGTCAATTGAGGTAATTTACTTTGCTTCAGGTTGTGTTGTGTAGGACCGAAGTGAAACCTGTGATGACATGTGACCGTAGCCATCTCCTGGCCACACCCTTTTTTCTCTCCCTCATTCCTCTTCCCACTGCCTGGGATGCACAACCATAACAGCATCACACTTCTGAGTGTCAACTGTCTGCTGCTCCCATTCCTGGCCTGAAGCTTGCCGCATGCTGCCTCCATATAACAGTAGGAAGCAACCTAACCAAGACAGACTTGCCCCCCCCCCCCCCGAGGAGTGTGAATGATTGGACTCTCAGTCCATCCCTGCAGGCCTCAGCTTCCAGCATCCAGGATTTAGGGCATACACATTGGTGACTATCAGCATGCTGAGCAATCCCCTGTCACTCTGCGTCATGACATGGATCAGCAAGGTGTTGTTTCCACAAACTCTTTTGCTGTCTATGTTGAAGGGCTTTGTTCTCAGGCAGTCTTTGCTGAGGTAGAACCAATTGCTTCATTCTTTTCTCTCTCTCTCTCTCTTTCTCTCTCTACAGGTGATAAAAGGGTTACAAACAGGGCAACTCTCTGGTACGTCCCTCTCTCCCTACAAAATGTGGACAAAGTGCTGGAAGTTCCTCCTATTGAGGTAAGTCCTACTGGATATCCCATGTTGAATAGTCGTCTGCTACAAGCTACAGAGCTGAAAGAAATTAAAAAGAAGAGCAGGGAAGAGTGATAACATTATCTGTCAATATCAACACACCCTTTAAGAGTGTCATCATATTTATTTTAAATCACTGACGTCTTGGGCACACTCCTGTTTGACCTCTTCATAGATCAGCTGCCCGATGCTTGTCAGACAGCTAATATACTCCTTTTTGCCGATGATGGAGTCAACTATTCCAGAAACCCTGACCTTTACAGCCTTACCATGCTCTCCAACGTAACTTTAGGGCATGCTCTTCTCTAGCCACCAAAAGTTCCACCCTTTGTCATCCGAAATGGCCAAGGACAAAATCTTGAACAGCTGGAGACCTTCAAATACCTTGGAGTAACTCTGGATAACACCTTATCTTTTGCATCCCATGTTGACAGTCTGGTGGCCATAGTTAACAGAAGTCTGGGTGCATTGTACCATGACAGGAACAGTCTCACTGCGGATACTAGATGCCTTGTTGTGGCCAGCTTCATTTTGTATTTTGAGATTATGGGCTCCTTATCTACCCAATTGCCTATGACATTGTGCTAAACAGAGTGAAGTGCCGGCCCATCAGTGCAGCAGTTGGATTTCTGCTTGCGACGCCGGCGACCCGGGTTCGGGAGCGGACCAGAGTCATCTGAGGGCCAGCCGGGAGAGAAGGATTGAGCGTCCCAGGGACTGCTCTCCTTCTTCGGGGGAGAGGGAAGGGACACAGCTTTGGCATGTGTTGACTCCTGGCAGAGGCCAGGGGTGTGGCAGCATGTCAACGCCTTGGGCTTGTCTGGCCACAGGCGAAGATCTGGGGTTACGCAAGCTCCAGGGCTGACATTGCAGAGGAGGACGTTGCAGCGCCGGGCGCTTGTGCCTGATGTCAGGGTACCCATGCCGCCCAGAAAGAAAATCGAAAATGCCCGCTAGCTCGAGGAGACGGAACCCCAGAACTAACCCTCGTGTGCCTCCACCTGCTGTTCCACTGCAGGGCCGATGAAATAAAGATGTGTTAAGGTGTATGGGCCCCGCCTCGATCCCCACCCGTGGAGGATAACCGCGGCTCCATGGGGCACCGTCACGATGAATCTGGTAGGTGGAGAGCAGGGTAGTCTCCTGGGGACTCCTGAAAATCGAGACTGGAGTGACATAGGAGGGATAAACAGACATAAAGAGAGTGAAGCTAATCTGTAATAAGGCATGCTGCTTTGCATGTTGTGCAGATAACTGCATTCATAGTTACACCCTTTACATGCTCACTAACTGGCTACATTTACCCTGTAGAATAAACCTCCAGACCTGTTTGCTAGAAAAAAGGCCCTCTTATGCCTAACACCCCCTTTTTAACCTTTACCCTGCAGAATAAACCTCCAGATCTGTTTGCTAGTCAAAAAGGCACTCTTAGACCCAACACCCCCCCCCCGTTTTTAAATGTATTCTTTATCACCCCAGCTAGTGCTTCGCCCCCAGCCAACTTGGCCCCGAATCCCAAGCACCACTCCACCATGGGACTTCTAGTCCCATGAGTTCACCTCCTTGTAGCAGAGCTGCTCCGCAAGACAGTAATGACCATGGTACCCCTGTAGTGGCAAGAGCCAACTACAGGACTTCTAACCCCACAAGTTTACCCCCTTGTAGCAGAGCTGTTCCTTGGCGCAAAAATGCCCAGGGTACCCCCATGGGTGTGGTGAACAGGGTTGGGATCCCAGCACTAGGAAGTCCTGAGGCTTGGAGGGCTTTTCTGTGTAGTTTCCTTCTGGAGGGGTTGGGCGTGTAGTTATGCCAAGACAGCCACTCGTGCATCCACAGATGGACATTGGCATTTGCCCTCCCCTACACCCTTGTCTTAGCAGGCTCAGAAGCTAGTTCCCCAGCATCCTGCTAGGGGCCAGATGTGCACCGAGCTCTGAACCCCCCCCCAACTGTGGAGGAGGAGAGTGGTCCACAGGACGCTCAGTTCACCTCCCATGGCTAGCCGTCCAGCTTCCCGAGGCCACTCCCGAACTTGGGTCACTGGCGTTACAAGGGGTTGCACAACCGCTATACTGGTGGGCCGGCCCATTCTCCCCTGCTTTAACAAATTGCTTCCACACTGTCTCCCACCAATACAACACCAGAACATGGCCAGGAATGCCCTTAAGCCTTCTTTCCGGCATACTTAGCTGGGCAAGCGTTCATTTGCTGTCAGGGCCACTAACTTGCCTGATACACTGCTGAATCTTTCCAAGTTTATTCAGATTAAGAGAGCTTTGTGGTCTGCTTTTGCAGTCTAGTGCAGTTGTAACCATTATTTTATCCGTTTCTCACTGTACGTAACCTGTGACTTTTTATACAAAGATCTGTTTCAGTTTCTTCAAAACTGTATGTAATTGCTCTGCCTTAAGTGCTTGGAGACTGACTCAACTGCATTTCCTCTGGAACTGATTACTGTACTTGTAATTTTTTTTCTTTCTGTGTCAATTTATTTGATTTGAAACCTTTGTAAATGAGCACGTGTGCTCAACGGTAATCTCCAAAGTTTTCAATAAATAAATAAACCTACATTATTTTAATTAAACAACACAGGACCTCTTATCCTGTAGAAGTTTGTTGTGTCTTGCAGCAATGCTAGAGTAGAATATTCCACTTCAGAAGTGGGGGGGAGTAGCTTTATATTTGTCTTATAAAATAACACATGGAATGTGCCTTGGGTGTAGGGTGGTGGGTGGTAATTTGGTGGGGGAGGAGGAGGAGGAGGATGTCTTTTTTTATGGGGCTGGGAGGAGGAAAAAGTTGAGTGGTTGCCGGTGGATGGGCTGAGGAAGGGGGATGTCATTACTTCTTTACGTGGAGCAGGCGGGGGAAGGGGGGGTGCTTTTGGAGTTTCTGAATGGTGAGTGGGTGGGGGGAAAGAGGTATTTGATTTTAGATGATAGTTGTGTCTGGATAGGGGAAGGAGGGTGGGTTTTTGTGTGCTACAGATCATGAGTGGAGGGAACATTACTTTTTTGGGCGGCAAGCCCTTTGTCGACTCTGCAAAATGACACTTTGCAAATGGTGTCATTTTGTATAGTATATTAATAATAATAATCAATGAAGGGGATTAACAACCATTTGCTTGTCTGTTATCTAAGGCTAGAAAATAACCTGCTTTCTGGCAGAAATTATATAGGTTTGATCAGTAGTTAAATTTATGAAATTTATTTTTATTTATTGAATTATGTTGACCAGGTGAGCTCACTGGGCCTCATGGAGTCCCGTTTTCAGGGGTGTCCTGAGTTGTTATAAAGAATACAACACAATTTGATAACCAGTGTAACAACAGTTTGGTGAAATACAGAGTGAAGCATGTTTATGAGACTATGTTACAGTTGTTCGGCTAATAGTACAGAGAAGACAAACAACTAAACAAGAAAAATGTCTGAAAGATTGTTAAAAAAAAAAAAAGATCAGTCTGTGAGTTATGCAACACTGAACAATGTGTTAGTTGTAAATCACTGACAGACTAAGGACTTCAGCGACTGGTAATGGGGGCAGTTGGATCAGGCTATTGAGGGGGACTATCAACGGTAACAGTTGCAAGTGCTTTGCTCTAGTAGAGGTTTCTTTAGACCCTCCTTAAAGCTGCTAAGGGAGAAGACTTCCCGTAAGTAATTGGGAAGGGTGTTCCACATGGTTGGGGCTGAGTTTACAAAGGATCTGCTGCCTGCTTTAGTCCTGATTTTAGGGAGCTGGAGGAGAAGGTGGCTGGAGGATCTAAGGGGTCTCCTTTCTGGTTTGGTAGCAAGAATATTCCAATGGCTTGGCGGGGCTTTAGTGCTTAGCAATTTGAAAGCAAGGCATAAGGAGGAATAGTTCAAACGCCTTTTGAGGGAGGGTCAGTTTAGATAGTCAAGCACTTTATAGTGATGTTCCTTGGGGGAAGCCCAGCTGTGAAACGCCCTATACAGTAGTACAGAGTTTTAAATGTCTATTGCAGAGGACCTTAGGGAGTGGAGAACTGGGGAGCCATAGAGCAGTGTGGGTAGTAGGATAGTATTGGCTATATGTGTGCGCAACTCTTTAGTGAGGTAGGAGCTTAGAAGATATAGAAGACCTGTTCTTTGATGTAGCAATTTTGTGAGGTGTTCAATATGCATGTGTAGTGTGAGATCCTGGTCTAAGATGATGCTGAGGTATTTCGTGGAGTCTGCAACCTCGATTTTGGAGCCTTCTGACAGGATGGGCGAAAGTTCTGCCTTTGGAAGCTGAGATTTTTTTGTCCAAATAGTATACCTTTAGTCTTCTTGCTGTTGATTACCATTTTGTTTTGTAGGAACCAAGCCTCGAGTAAGTGCAAGTCTTTGGTAAGCAGACTGTTCAATTCACTAACACATTTGAATTGTGGTATATTACTGCATCATCTACATATAGCAGTATTTTAGCAGTGTCACAGTTCTTTGGCATTTCGTTTATGTATGATGAAAAAAGTAAGGGGCCCAGAATTGATTCTTGAGGGACCCCATCCATTATGGGATGTTTGTTTGATAGTTCGCCCTTCCATTTAACTAACTGAGACCTATTTGTAAGGTAGTTGGGAGACCCATCATAGGGAGAGGTTGTCTGGGCCTGATGCTCTTAATTTTGTAAGAAGTAGTTGGTGGTCCATCAAGTCAAAGGCCTTGGTCAAGTCTATAAAGATAGCTCCCACTGTGTGACCTTTATCTAATGACTCTAGAATATCGGTAGTCAGCTGGACCAGGGCAGTGTCTGTCCAATGGTTCTTCCTGAAACCATGCTGCCTAGTGGTGAGCAGGAATTAGGTGGCAGGTGTATGTAATCGATTATTTGATTGCAAACCAGTTGTTCAGAGTTTGCTTAAAGGACAGCCAACAGCATATTGAGTAAAACTAAGAGTCAGAATTCGAATGTAGGCTGACTGTTTACCTGCATTATTGGGCTGTTTCAGCTTGTTCAGAAACTGCTCAGCATTGTTTTAACAACACAGCCCCGATTTTTCAAAACTCACTGAAGCAGTTTCATGATGGTCATTGATCGCAGCAATGATGATGTTATTGGAGTCAGTTGCGCCCGGAGCGATCATAGATCGTCAGACCTACAACATATACTTTCATCTCCCTTTGACTGCAGATATGGGTAATCCTTACTGTACATGTATGATACCATCTTTCACACATGTACAGTAAAGGATTTATACTATCGCATTTACTGTACATGTGTGAAGATGGTATCACACGTACATAAAAAAAAGGATTTTAGCCATATATGCAATTCACGGGAGTTAAAAGTGTGTATATTTAATAGGTCCCTATAGAGATCTTATGATCGCTCCGGAGTGCTGTGGCTCCGATGACATCATCACGCACGCATCGCTAGGGCTATATCTTAGGCTGCTACTGGGTGCGGGGAGTTTGAAAAAGTCGGGGCTGTGTTCACATTTTTAAAACTTGACAATTATGCTGAAACTAGTTTCTGGACAAAATGAAGGGTAGTATGTCATAGGTAAGAGCTAAGTCTACAGCCCTACGTTTTCAGATTTTGACTCTTTCGTTTTATTGAATTAGGCTGTTTAGTTGTCCTTTAAGCTGCAGAGAATAGAGATAGGCTGGTAATTTTCTACTAACTGTTGTGTACTGCCCTTTTGAATGGAAGTCACCAAGGCTACTTTCCAAGCAGAGTGGACTTTGCCCTCCTGGGCAGATCTGTTGAAGAGCATTGTAACAGGGTTGGTGATTACTGGGGCAGCAAGATTGAGGAGTTTAGGGTCGAGCTTATCATACCCACTTGCTTCTGCAACTTTGAGTTTCTTGAGGTGGGACACCTCCCTTCTTGGTCATGAGTCTGAAATGAATAGTGGGATGTGGAAGGTTTGTTGCAGAGAGTTCAGTGGGAGGTGGAGATGGTACGTGGGGGGCTTTCCTAAATCTGTCTAAATTTGTGAAGAAGGAGTTTAGTACATTGGCTGAGTCTTGGGGGTCTGTACATTGTATTCCATCAAGTTCTAGGTCTCCGGTGCTTTGGGTGGTCCTACCTGTTAGGAGGGCATTGATTTGGGACCAGAATGTTTTAGGGTCCTCTAAATTTCTGTTTTTTAGATTGCTGAGGTAGCTTTTTTTTTTTTTTTTCGCTGTTTTTGTGTTTGGTTTGCAGAGGTTCTGGAACTTTCTGTATCTTTGCCAGTCACTAGCTAATCCTGAGGTTTTGGATTTGGCCCACGCCTTGTCTCTTTCTATTAGGAGCGTTTTGAGGTCCCTGGAAAGCCACTTAGATTGTTGGCCCTTGACCCTGCGTTGTTTCAGTGGGGCATGCTTATTTGTAGCAGCTAGGAAGTTATTAGAGAAGAAACTGAGTGTCAGATCAATGTTGTGGGGTGTTCTTATGGGGTCCCAGTTTATTTTCATCAGTGTGCTAAGGAATGCATTTATGTTGAAGTTTTAGAAATCACGGGCCCAGAATATTCTTGGGGGGGGTGTTCCTGATAGTCATTTTTCCATATTCTGAATTTTGGGACACGGTTACTTATGGAGCCAGTGAGGACACCCACAGCTTTGAGTCTATCCAGATGTGTTACAAGAATCCAGTCCAGTGTAGTGTGGTTGCCCATTTTATTATTTGACCTGGTGGAGGCAGTGACGGTTGAGTGAGGTGGACAGCTTGCGGCAGACTTAATGCTTCCTCTGATGTTCCCATTCACCAGTGGAGGTTGAAGTCCCCTAGGAGTAACCTCTCACCTCTGGGGAGGTAGGTTAGTGCCTCGGTCAGGGTTTTGAGGGCAGCCTCTGCCACCTTGGGCGGATTGTAAATACACTCTATTATTAGGGACTTTGCACTTCCTATCATCAGTCGAGTAAAAGCTGCTTCACACACACAGTTTTCTAGATCAGGTTTGAGAAATTGGGAGGCTTTTATTGTGCACTTTGTGTACTCCCTTTTCCCCGCCAGTCTATCCTGCCTAAAAGTATTGAAACCGGGGAGAGCCATCTCATGGGGCAAAATTTGTGACTCGAGCCATGTTTCAGATATGGCTATTATATCCAAGGAGTAGACTTTGACCCACACCTCTAGTTCGGGCATTTTGGTTGTAAGACTACTCATATTCACATGGACTACTTTCAGCCCACAGGTATTTACCTAGATCTGGTTAAGTGGAGAGCCCATCTCTGTATTGCCAGGTTCGGGACCTGGGTTTGGTTCAACATCCCCAGCTAATAGAATGAGCAGAAGGATTAAGAGTTTAATGAGGGATCAGTGGAGGAAGTGGGTTTCTGCCCCTATGATCGTATAAGAAGATACTTGATTTATAACAGACTCCTGCTTTGTTAGTGTATGGAGGATATGGATACTGGTACTCTGCATTGTTTCAGGGGATGGTCCCTTGTCAGGGGTGATGCAGAGCCCGTGTGTCCCGCTTGTTGTGCAGCAGGTGTGTATTACGGGGTATCAGGTGTCATCGAGACACAGGTCAGGAAACATAGGAAAACCAGGAGCAGTTGTAGAATTCGCAAGAGTATTTATTTGTACTAGCAGTAACATAAAAAAATAAACTTGTTCCATATAACTATTTACAAAGGTAGAATAAATAGAGAAGATCCATCAGATTTTTCCTTCAGTCTCTGTGTGTCTTGCAAGAAATTGTAGCTTTGTTTTTATAAGTCCTTGCAACCCCCCTTTTTAACAAGCATCCTGTTTTTTTCTGAAATGTTCTTGTATATTTCAGGCAGATGCAGGCAGGAACACGATGTCCCAGAACTGAGGCCCCTTTTCCACAGCTTCTGCAAAAGGCTTAAAAATTGCATTTCAGGTTAACCCTTTGAGTTCCCAATAGCTTTTTGCAATCATCTTAAACTATAGTTATATACGTTTCAACAGTAACACTATATCATTTCTAAACAAAGGGATCCCAATATCAGTTACGTTTCCAATAATGACTTGTATATATTTTTATACCAGCAGATATGCAAGGGAGGAAAAGACAGAATAGCAAGGGAAGACTGAGAGACAGTGAGAGGCAAAGAATTGCGAGACTGTTGAGGTGATCAAATCCTAGGTCTCAAAAGGAAAATTTGATTGCGCAACCAGACAGACGAGACAGGAAAGGAAAGGACAGAACAGATCTCTGCATTCAAACTCTCTATAACAACTGGGACCGTTTCCTATTCAGCCCCGTCACACCAGGTCCATGCCTATGGTCACACGGATATAAATGAGAGCTATCAGTGGACCTATGAATGCCATAGTTACAGTGTGGAGATAGTGTGGATAGATTGTATTGGGGGATGTTGGGACCTCTGAGGCTTGGCTTGCCATAGCACAAGGCAACCTCCTTCATAAATTGGATTATTGTGCCCCCATCTATACACAGACCCTCTCCCAACTTCTTGCAAGGCTTTCTACTACCTACAATAACATCTGCAGATTTGCACTGATGGTACCCTACTCCACACACCATTGCTCACTATATCAGTCCCTGGACTGGCTACCCACCCAGGCTAGAAGCAGCTACTTTCTTGGCTGATAAAGCCATCAGAAGTGGAGACCTGCCTCCCCTTTTTCTCCTTGTTCAAACAAAAAGACTGCTGCCACAGCCTTTGGAACTCTAGCGTCCTTCCTTTAGGGGTTCCCCAGATATCCACCTGCCTGAGTAGCAAAGCCTTCACCTTTGTCGCACCCAAACTATGGAACAATCTATGGGTTTGAATCCCATAGCTTCCACTTACATACTGTGTGACCCTGAGCAAGTCACTTAACTTCCCTGTGCTCCCAGGTCGCTCCTGTAAAAAAGCTTTCAGCTTAGTGTGCTACTCCTGGTTAAACAACTAAACAAAACAAACATCCCTTCAATTTCTAGACTCGCACCTAACCTTCAAATCACACTATAAAGTGGACTTGATGTCTGCCACCACGTGTGTCTGCCCACCTGGGTGATAGATGCTGCTCCACATTCCTGCTGTGGATTCTTCAACTTGCTGTACTTACATCTGATTGATCCTGATGCGCTGCACTGAACAGTTTAATGCCGTTAGCTTTGCTTTCTGTTGTTATTGCGGTGTAATCGCTGCTGCATTTTGCACTTGCACTTTCTATTCCTATTTTCTGTAGCATTTGTACCTGTGTAAACGTATTTCCTAGCTGTATCACCTATGTGCCATCTTCATGGCCCTGTTCGCTCCTGAAAACGGTCCATTTGATCAGTGCCCCACCCAGTAAACAAATAAATAAATGTTGTATGTGGGGATAGAAGAGGCCGGGACTATGTGGATGCCAAGTGTATAGGAGTTAATGAGTTAGGGTGTGTGTGTATACACAGCTGTGAGTGTCGAGTGTCTTGGGGTGAGATGGAGTTGCAGCAGTTAAACAAGGAAACTCTCACATCTAGATTTCTTGGTGGTACAAGGTTTTAAATAATTGATTAGCAGTTTTTTTCTTGGGATGATACTAACTGTACAGAAAGTATTTATATAGATTTTCTAGAAGTGCTGTGTTTGTTAAACACAGTGAGGCAAGAGCTATGCATTTTTACAAAGCTTTAGCACTTTTATGAGCAAAATGCTAATCAATTTTTAGAGTTAAATAAAACCCTGTGGTAGAACTGACATTTTTAGGTGGTGGAACTGTACTCAATGGATAAAGGTGACAGAGGTGGTGGAACTGTCATACAGTTTTTTAACTGGTGGTGGAACTGCATTCCTGTGGGCTGCTGCTCAATTTAACACCTGGTTTTGATAAAGTTACTACCAGGGTCTCACTGCCAGTTAGAAAATAGAATGACTGGATGATGTACTGTTTCAGTGCCTCTGTGGTATAGTACTGTGATTTAGGGCTCTGAGCTGCAAACCTCGAGACCTGGGTTTGAATCCACAGCCCCCACTTACATACTGTGTGACCCTGAGCAAGTCACTTAACTTCCTTGTGCTCCCAGGTCACACCTGAAAACAGGCTTCAGCTTATAGTGCCTTTCCTGGTTAAACAATTTCCCTTAAGTCCATTTCTCCCTCAGATATGCAGTAAACTGGTGCCCTACCAGGTACAAGTACGGCTAATCACCTGTACGTGGAAAACCATATTTTTCAGAGTGTGGGCACAGAAGGATGAAAAACTAATCTTGCCTTTGAGCATACTGCATAGAGGTCCAGTCTACTCAGATCCACTAATGTAATGTTACCAGTGCCCATCCCCTGCCTGATGCCCCCTTGAATTGTGGATTTTATTGGCACAAACTGAATACATAGCTGGAGTCTGCAAGATTCTGAGAGTCGGGCCTTGTTGTGTTATAATGCAGGCAGGCCTGAAGGATCAATAAGCACTGTATGTTGTCCTGCCTCTTTGCCAACACAAGCCATTGCTCTGACTCAGTGATCTCTAAAACAGCTGGAGGACACCAGTGGAAATAATGAGTGATTGTGTTTGTTAAGTGGTCTGGCTGTTGCTAGTGTGTAATGGAAACTTTTTTGACTAACAGGGAGGTCCGGGGGGAAGTAAACATCCTCTTTCTTAGCTTGCCTAATTCAGCAGTGTGTGTGCTTCCTGACTGAAAATGGGGGGCTTACCGAATTCCTCGGTTGGGACTCAGGAGCATACCTGCTAGAGTCATTATGGGCTGTTTGGCATACTGTACATGTCCCACAGGACGGCTAGCAGCACTGCATTTTAGACAGTTTTCACTGGAGTGGGCTACCAAGACATTTAGCTTGTTTCACTAGAGAAAGTAATTTGTTTTAGTTGTAACTTAGCAGTGTGGTGGCAGAAGGGACCTTGTGTCCATCTTGTGTGCCCCTCTTGCTACATGGTGTTGACTATGTCACATTTGACTCTAGACACATTGAAGCTTATCAGCAGAAATGCTTCCTCACACATGCTGTGTATTTTTTTTATTGATTTAAAACCTTTGAGTCAGAGACTCATTTCCAAAGGCTCCATGTCAATACACAATACAGATATAGGTAAATACAATAGAGAGTACGATACAATAGACAATGCCAGGGCAGTTTGTTAGCAAGAATACAGCATGAAACAGTATACTGAGATGTCTAATGCAGAGTTGAGGCAGTAGGCTATGGGCAACACAGTATACTTTATCCTGTTTGGTGCATGTTTATATGGTAGCTTCCATACATACTGTATCCCAAAACACTTTACAAGCCATGAACAGTTGCAGCAGACATTAGGTGCACACAAGAATGTTAAGTGAGATTGAGTGATGGTAAGGAAAGCTCAAGAAGGTTACAGAGAGAGCAAGAGAGGGTAGGGAGAGAGCGCAAGATAGAGAATGGAGATTTATGTCTGGGAGAATGAGTTGATTTGCTCAAAAGATCTCTGCTAACAGAAGCATGTCCCAGTCTTGGGGCGAGGGGGTTGCGTGACTTCTACTGCCACAGCAACATCTGGTGATGGGCCAGGGAGCTTGCTCTTCTACTGGGAGTCACACTGTATTCATGCCAGTCTGGTTCTGGGCACACTGCCAGGAGAGAAGGGGGAGATGCTGGTGTCAAAGTACTAAAACATGGTGGAAAATGTTGGCTGCCAATGTGACAGTCTGGGACCCCCTGCTCCCTGACATCTTCATTTCAGGTTCTGTCCCAACAGGAGAAGTGATGTGCTTCCTTGATGAAACTGCCAATGGGGGCAAGTCTTGGGGAAAGCAGGTACACAGATAAAGCAGCATCATAGTTGGGATGTTGTCAGCAGGAGCCTAAGGTGAGAAATCTTGGTTAAAATGAAAACTATGAGGCTCATTCCATGGTCCCAAGGGGTGAGGCACCCACTCAGCAAATTGGTGACCCACACTGACACCCGCACTTGGGACGATTTGAACAGAAGCTGGCGGAGGGGGCAAGTAGTGGCTCCACTGTAGGAGGGAGTGTATGGCACACATTGCTCCTAAAGCAGTTTCTGGTCAGTGGTAGCCCAGTGAAGGCACACTTGCCTTGGTGGCATGGGTGAGCACACGCTGCTGTGCGTCCCTTCCCCTAGGAGGTTGCACCATTCTGTGCCATAGTGTAGAGGAGAGAGAAAACAGGAACGCAGTCCAGCTGAGCATTCCAGATGACAGACCACCCAGCACTCTCCATGCCACCTGACCCTTTGGTGCACTCCCCCAGCACATCTGTGGCCGCAGAGGCACAGTTAGGGAACAGAGGGCTTGTAGCTGGGCATGCAGAGCCATTTAAATCCAGACTATGTTGCAAGCTATGTATTACTGCTGGGACACAGCTTGGGCAGAGCAGAATTTTACCAGGGTATGTGCCCTGCCAGGCCCTGTCCTGGAGCTATCCCTGCCCAGACATCTCTCCGGTCATCCTGAAGCACTTTATCTTTGGTGGGATTAGAGAGTCCCCCCAAACACACACACACACCAACAGGGATAAGCCAGAGTTGTGGAGGGTGGACACTTCAGGGGGCCTTGACAAAGCTCCCGTGAAGTGGGTGTGAAACGTTGGTCCTAGTGGGATATCTCCTTGGGCTCTGCCGGCTCAAGTGCACTGTTCCATGTTTTCACAATAATAGCATATTTATTCATGAACACTGAGCGACAGTGTTATGATTTCATCATCAGTGGAATGAGAGTGCTGAGTCCTGTTTTGAAACTTCTCGCCGATAGAATTTGACGGCAGATAAGGACCCCTTGGCCCACCCAGTCTGCTCATTTCCCTACCTAATGGATAAGGTGCAGATCCTAGTTAACCAGCAGCCTACTTCTTTCCCCCCCCCAGAATTGCCTTATGACTGTCCCATGCATGCTTGAATTCAACCACTGTTTTTTGCATGGAGGCGAGAGCTGGCAGCAAACGATTAGTCTGTTGGGCAGAACTGGACATCTGCTGGACCTACAGGAGTGGTGCACAAGGAGCACGGGATGGAGCAAAAAAAAAAAAATCAAGATAAGCAGGCAGAGTTTGCAGTTTCGCCATGGATGTTTGTTTCCATGGTAATATGGTAGTGCAAGTGAGCACTAGAACTAAGCCTGTATGCAAGATGCAATAGTGCAGTTGGTGTTGCGGGAAGGAGTGTGTTCTAGGGGTTAGAGCACTGCTTTAGGAACCAGAAGATCGCAGGTTCAAACCCCACCTGAGTCAAGTATTCACTGTATGACCCTGAGCAAGTCAGTTAAATTCCCTGTGCTCTGGTCTACCCTGCTGCAGAAATGAATAGAAGCAGGACCCCACTGAAAATGAAATGTTGTATCTCAGTTGGGCTATCTGTTCCCTCTGTAAATGGAAATTAAAAAAAAAAACAAGCGTGAGTGAGCACACTAATGAGTCTATAAACAGTCGGTGTGCGTGTCCAACACAAAACCACTAAGCTTATTAGCAATTTACAGGGCAGGATGTGAGAGAGAGACTGGACATACTCAAATTATTTAGCTTACTGAAGAGATGGCAACATGATTGTGGAGTCCTGAAAACTAAATGGGACAGACAGTATGTAATATACACTGATGTTTGACCTGGGGAGTGCAAGCTGAACTAGAGGGCATGTATTTGGGCTGTGGGTGAGGGCAGTGTTTATTTCAAAAGTTTTACCAGGAGAGAAATACTGAGTTGGTAATGGCCTGTTTCCAGATGCGTCCTTGGTGAGGTGGGTAGGGGAGTGCAGACAGTAAAATAAGGTGTAGTGAGTACAGTACAAAGCAGAATATGGGGAACCATTAGAAAGATTACTTCGGACAGCAGATGGTTAACTTGTTGAATAGATTACTTAGTGAGGTAGAGGAAGCTAGCACTATTCATGCTTTCAAAGCAGGACAAGACATTTTCCTGAGGAAGAATGGCATTCAGGGTTACACAGCATAAGAAGGAATAACATTCTGGCTGGTTAAGCTTGGACGTGTGTCCATTATCAAATTGGGCATAGTTGCTGAAATGCAGCGGGAGTGGGGGACAAAATGGACCCTAAGTCCCTTCCATCATCGCAGTACTGTGAAACTATGTTACTATGAGTGAATAGCATGGAGTCATGTGATGTCACTTAGCTCAGAGGCCAGGGTCAGACAGGGGTACAGGGGACCAACCTGGAAAGTTGATGCACAGGCTCACTTGGAAAATAATTAAGGAGAGCCCAGGGTGACACATTCTTATCAGTATTTCACGTACATGTGATACATTAGCTATATGTTAGCGTCTTAAATTTACTTGTGGTGACCAAACAACCCCATTTAGTTAGACACTAAATGACAAACACAAAGATTTTCAGAGTTCAGAAAATGGCCAGATACCTAAGGGGGGGGGGCACCTCTAAATTTCCAGGTATCTGGGTGGGCCAATCCTACTCTGTGAGAGACATTGGTCATTATGAGCTCCGTGGCTGACTGCAACCTACAAAACTTTACTAATTTAGCTACCACTCTATCTTTTTCAACCAAAAATAACTGTCGGCATTGTTGACCTCACACGGAGTGATCCCAGCGAAGCCCAGATGATAGTATGAGCAATCCAGCAGAAGAAAGGAGCAGTGGCCTACAAGACTACAACAATACAGCCATGCCACCTCCCCTCTGAACACTCACAGGTGCCAGCATGACACAAGCTGGATAGTTCCCCGATCTCCCTTCCAGTCCAAGACTGAGACTGCGACTCCATGGACTGTTTTTTTCCATGAGCTGGGGGCCTTTAAGGAGGCAATACTGGCCCTCTCCATTGACTTCAAATCTGTTAAACCGGCACTAGAGAACTTTGCCAGGTGGGTTGGGGACACCAAAGCCTGCATAAACTCACTGGACGACGCAAGGGCGAGAGAGGAACCTGAACTAGTCACGCTATGGCAAAAGGTATCAAAGCTGGAGGCCAGCATTGAAGACCGGGTGGGATGCAGCTGGCACAGTAACCTGGTGATAGTGGGAACACCCATAAAATGGACAAGACATGTTAAAATATATCCAGCAACTCTGTGTGGAGATCTCTGACCCCCCCCCCCCGCACAGCCCAAGCTATATCATTGAGCAAGCCCACAGGGCTCTTAGATTAGTGACACTGGCCAGAACCATCAGAACAACCTTGTCCTATCATTCCTAGGCTCTTAAACATTCTGGATAAGACCCACATACAAGGTTAGGCATGAGAAAGGGACACACTTCAACTTGGTGGTAAACATTGATCTTACTTCAAAGTACCTCTTGCAGCAGGCCATCACCAGTAGGTGTGTAGGCGCCAGGCACTAGAACCACACTGAAATTTGTTCTAGTTAGTAGTCTACCACAGGGGCCTCCCACCTCCGATGTCAGCAGCTGACATCAGCCAGTCCTGTAAAAGGTGGGCAGCCCCCGTACGCTCCTCAGTTCTTTCCCGCAGTCGACCAGTGCATGTCAGACCGCTGGAACCACTGCAGCGACACTCAACCGCCATTTTCCCACATTTACCACGCTTTATTATTTTACCTTTCATTTAGGTACAACATTGAATTTTCAGTGTTCTCACTGGATAGTTTGTCTTCTCAACCTTCTTCATCTTCTCAGCTGCTCCACAAAGTGTGCCTGCAGCAAGCAGATCCTGGACAAGGATGGCCATTCTGCCTGCATCTTGTGCCTAAGCCCAGACCATGATGTCCAAGCCTACGAGGTCTGCCAGAAGTTCAACCCAGCCACCCACAGATGTCGCCAGAAGATCCTGGAGAATAATCTTCATAAGCAGAAGGTCACCTTGATGGAAAGGGTGCTGCAGGTCAGGAGCTCCTATGCTTCTCCGGCCCAGTCCTCAGGATTTTCCTCATCGAAGTCCCAGGATAAAACCTCCGGGAAGCACAAGCACCAGGACAAGGACCAGGACCAATCACGATCTGCCTCCCATTTGCGGTCACCTCACAAGAAGACTTCGTCTGGGTCTTCTTCCCTCAGGAGGTCAACCTCCTTGGCCCTGCATGCCCTAACTCCTACAGGGCTGCTGGTGGCCCCACTGCCTGCTTGGGTCTCCCTCATGGGCGCTAGCTTCTAGGGTCAGGGTACTCCATATCCTGCCCCGCAGTTCCTGCTGTTTTAGCCTTTGTTCTCTGCAGGCACTATGTCAGGTGACTCGGCCATAGTCTCTCCCGCCGGCGTGGATGTGATGGTCGCCAGTCTCCCAGCAAACACCCCTCCAACACCCACACCCCGGCAGTGGTCTTGACTTCTGGGATCACCATCAGCTTTGCTCCCCTTTCACAAGGGCAGATGCTACAGGGCACCGGCGTCTCCCAAAGCCCAGTCTCCCCTCAGCCTTCTCCCAGGGAGTCTCCTTCCACCCCAGCGCCTGCCTTCCCGTAGCCGGCACCCATGGACCCCACTCCAGCACTCTCCTGGAGAATCTCGTGCAGCCTGCACCTGTCTTTCCCATGCCACAGCCTGCAAGCCCCACACCAACCTGACCAACACCAGCCAAGCCTGGGCCGGCCCCACAGCTGACACTAGTTGGGCCTCTGCCTGGGTGGCCGCTCCCTGCTCCTGCAGGACCAGCACCTGGCCTATCACAGCCCGTGCTTATTGACCTACATCCTGGGCACCCTATGCCAGTGCCTGTGGGTCTGGCGCCCACCTACTCCTGTACTGCGCTGTGGGGACCTGTGCCGAGTTACCCTTACCCAACGTCTACAGGACCTACGCCGGTCTACCCCTGCTCGATGCCTGGCGGAACAATGCCTGCTCCTGTTGATTACTATGGCCTTATCTCTGCTTTATGGTCTTTCATGCAGACTCAGGCTCCCGCCCCGAAGACCCAGAATCTGGCCCCCCAAGGGCCTCCTCTGGACCCCCCTCTCTCGGCCCTGGTTCGCCCAGGCCCCAGTGTTCCTCACACTTCCAAAGGGAGGCCTGATGCCAGATCTTCTGGGTGCTCAGATGGGCATTGGCATGAGGACAGTGACAATGGGGACAAAGGTGAGGAGAGCGTCAGTAGTGAGTCCTCCATCCCCGACTCCTTGGATAGGGAGGAGGTCCCAGCTAATGTTCCCAAGTTCCCTCCTGATGACCCTACCTTTATGGCTTTTATGCACCACATTCAGGACACTATGGAATGGGAAACCAAGTAGCAGGACCCCAAGAGGTGCTGGTTAGCCATCTGCCTGCGTCAGTCCAATGCCCCTCCCCTTGTAGTCTCTCCTATTATTGACTCCTATGAGGATGTCATCTGGGATGCCTGGAATCACCTCCACACAGTCTTGGCAGTCTCCAAGAAGGCAGACAGGCTGTACCATGCTCCAGCTGGTAAGCCTTATTTTGGGGAACAACCCAAGGCCGATTCTGTCATCATCAATGCAGCGCACAACTGTACTAAACGGCTCAGACATTTAGGTTCCCTCCTCCCAGACAGGGAGTCTCGCCAGCTGGACCAGATGGGCAAGCACGTCTTCGCCTCTGCCACTCTGGCCATTCAGGCCATCAATTATTTTTTAATTTTTTAGTTCTTTTTCTCCCCGGTGCCCAGTCTGCCTGCCTTGACTTCCTGGCATCCCTTTGGTCTTTCAGGCCGCCGTCCCAAAGATCCAGTCAGTTCCCATGCAGGTCCCACGGCTGCTACACCCGTGGCTTGCTCCCTATGGCGGGGCAGTGGAGAGCCCCCCCCCATGCTCTTCCACCGAACCAGTATCCAGTATATGCCGCGCACCTTGGAGTTGACCAATCCTCCCCTGAGACAGCCATCATGCCGCCACAACTGGAGCCATTTTCACTTGTTCAGTCCCCCAGTGTGAGCTTGATGCAATGACACCAGTGGAGGGGGGCGCACACGTGTCCGCACACGCTCCCTCCCAGCGTCATGCCCCAAGCCCATCCCTTCTCTTTTAGCGCCAGCACACCAATACCCAGCCTCCGCCAGAGGCTCATGGACACGCCGACCACTAAAGTCCCCTACCCCAGAGAGAGGGAGCAGTCTATAGATACTAATCCCTCTCCGCCTGCCAACCGTAGTCCGCTCCCAACCTGGGTCACCAGCGTGAGCGAGTGTGGCGCCCAGCACCTCAACCCTTAGCGCCACCGGGCTGGCCGGGCCATCAATTATTCGGGCCCATATGGTGCATTTTCAGAAGCTCATATGGGACCAGGCTAGGGAGGCTATCTAAGCCATGCTGGATGACCCTTTCAAGCAGCAGACTCTCCAGCTCCTCAGAATGGGCTCGGACGTCAGCACCCACTTCCTGATGGCTGCCTATGACACGGCTGATGCCTTGGGCCAGGCAGCATCCATGGACCTCTGTATTCGGTGTCACTCCTGGCTACTGGTCTTGGGCTTCACCCTGGACCAGTCCAGCATAATGGACGCCCCTTTCAGGAACCTCAGACTTTTCGGAGGCAATGCTCATGACCTCGTCTCCAGACTAAGTCGGGACAGAGGGCTCCCTTTCGTCACGCTTCCTGCAGGCAGGCCCATCCCCATTGATAGACTCAGGGCAAGCACAATGCCGGGGGGGGGCTTTCCCCAGCCCCCTCCCCAGCTGCCTCCAGTGGCACTCGAGGAGCAGCAGCTGCTTTAACAGTTGACGCTCCCACCTCCTGATTCCTTGCCAGACCCCCTCCCTCCTGTGGAATTTCAGGAGGTGGTTATTATGGGTCACTTCTCCCTTCACCTGGACAGGTGGAGGGAAATCACCACAGTCAACTGGGTGCTGCAGCTCATTGAGCACGGTCACACTCTAGAGTTCATAGACTGGCCTTCGGAAAACCCTCTGGGCCAGTCCTCTTATCCCCCTGCTCATGTTCCTCTCATCAGGGAGGAGATTCAGGCCTTACTTTGAAAAAAGGCCATAGCACTAGTCCCACTACATCAGCAGGGCAAGGGTTCTACTCCCACTTCTTCCTTGTACCGAAGCAGACGGGAGATCTTCGACCCATCCTGGACTTGGGCCAGCTGAACCTGCTCATAGAATACAAGGTTCGGGATGGTTACCCTTCAGGGTTTCTGCCCCTGCTGCATCAGGGGGACTGGATCTGCTGTCTGGATATGCACCACTACAATACTGCTTACCCCTGAAATGTCATAAGGTAATTACGTAGTGTCCTACTGACTGTATACACTGCACTATTCCTTGTAACCTGATGCTGTTGTATCTTCTTTTGAAGTTATGTTGTGTTCTACGGTCCTATTGTGCTGCACTGTCCTGTGTTATCTGATGATATTTCTCCCGGGTAGTGCCTAAAAATAGGCAATTTCTGTCTAGTGCACTTACCCAGTAAACAAAAATTAAATAAATAAATAAAATGCCTAGCTGCATATCAAGGTTTTTGCCCTCCACTGGCACTTTCTGTGTTTCCACTTTCAGGGAGTGCATTACCATTTCAGGGCTGTGCCCTTTGATTTGTTCTCAGCACCCAGGGTTTTTACCAAATGCCTGGCAGTGGTGGCAGCTGCCTTGAGACAGCAGTATTTCTATGTTTTCCCATATCTGGATGATTGGCTCAGCGGCTCCGTCTAGGTAACGTCTCCTTCAGACCCTGGCACAGACCTGCAGGCTGTTTCAGGCCTTGGGCATTACCATCAACATGCCAAAGTCTTTCCTTACTCCCTGCCAGCAGCTGTGGTACATAAGGGCAATCCTGGACATGGCCCAGGGGGGTGGCCTTCTTGCCCTCAGACAGGGCGGAGCATCTGATAGACCAGGCCCGACTTCTTTGCTCTAGCCATTGTGTTTTGGCCAGAGCCTTCCTATGACTTCTGGGCCTCATGGCCACAGCCATTGCCACACTTCACTTGGCCGGTCTGCACATGAGAGTCCTTCAATGGACACTGCCGGTCCAGTGGTACCAATGCACGGACATCTTGGCTCAGCTAGTTATGGTTTCAAATCTAGTTTGGAAGGTACTGTTGTGGCTTGAGCTAAACAACCTGATTCAGGGGATTCCCTTTTGCATCCCTCCCCCTCTGCAAGTACTGATGACAGATGCCTCAAATCTTGGCTGGGGGCTCACCTGGGGGTCCACCAAACCCAGGGTACATGGACCGAGGTGGAGAGGACACTCCACATCAGTGTTCTGCAGATGCCAGTAGTCTTGTATGCCCTGCAGGCCTTTCAGACCCCGCTATCTCCTGGTCCACTATTGGTTCATACTGATTACATGTGTGTAGTTTATTACATAAACAAGCAAGTGGGACACATTCCTACCCCCTGTGCAGGGAAGCGATGAGAGTCTGGTATTGGGCCATAGAACACAGGCTGGTGCTCGTGGCCATTCATGTTTCCGGCATACAAAACATCCTGGCAGACAGTCTAAGCTGATCGTGGTCTAGAGCCCACGAGTGGGAGCTTCTGACTCCGGTGGTCGAAGACCTCTTCGACAGATGTGGTCATCCAGAGTTGGACCTTTTTGCAGCCCCACACAACACAAAACTGCTACTTTCTTGCTCACTAGATCCAGGGCCTGGAGTTTTGTGGTGAGATGCATTGTCCCTCTCATGGAAAGGGAGGTTCCTGTATGCCTTCCGTTCCTTTCCACTCCTCCAGAGGGTCCTGATCATGCTTCAGATGGAAGGGGTTGCCATGATCCTGATCGCTCCCTTCTGGCCTCATCAGATTTGGTTCCCCCTTGATTAAGCAGCTCGCCATGGAAACCTCCAGTCCCTCTGTCCCTGTGCATAGGCTTACTCCCCCAGGAGCAAACCCTGGTCCATCCGGACCTCAGATCTCTCAATTTCCATGTGTGGCTCCTATGGACATGGCCATCGCCCAGTTTGGGGTGTCCTCCAGGGTGGCGGATGTCCTGGTGGCGGCTAGAAAACCCTTCCACCAGGGTCACTTACTCTATGAAATGGAAGCGCTTTGCTGTTTGGGCTGCATTGCACTAGCTGGATCCTTCACCTATCCAGTGGATCAGGTGCTGGAGTACCTGCTATCTCTTTCAGACTCGGGCCTATGTGGTACATCTTCTGTCATTTCTGCATACCATGTACTGGTTGAGGGTCATTCAGTGGCTCAACTTGATGTGTCTCACACTTTCTTGTGGGGCATTCTGCATTTGAAGCCTCTCATCCATGATCCTGTCTCGGCTTGGGACCTCAACTTTGTGTTGGAAAAGCTTACACTGCCTCCCTTTGAACTGGCTGCAACTTGCGAGCTGTGCTTTCTGTCATGGAAAGTATTATGTTTAGTTGCTATTACTTCTAATCAAAGGATTTCTGAGCTTCAAGCCCAGATGTGTAAGGAGCCTTATTTGATTTTTCACAAAGACTGTGCCTCTTTGCGAACCAACACCAAGTTTCTTCCTAAGGTGGTGTCGGAGTTTACTTTGAATCAATCCATCCACCTGCTTGTTTATTTTCCAGAGCATTCCAATCAAGGGCTTTGATTCATACCTTGGATGTGTATGGAATATTACGGTACTTTACACACTGCACTAAAGACTCCAGGAAGTCTAATCAGTTGTTTGTTTCATTTGCCCCATGGAAAGAAGGTTCCCCGGTGTCGACACAATGCCTACCTAAATGGTTAGCCAACTGCATTATCTGTTATTACCGGAAGTACAGTAAGGAGCTTCTGGGCACAGTTAAGGGCAATTCCACCGGGGGTATGGCCACATTGGTTGCTTGTTTCAGGAATGTCTCCGCTGCTGATGTTTATCCTGCTGCTACATGGAGCACTGTCCAAACCTTCACCAAACATTACAGTCTGGACATCGCCTCTAGGCGTAGGGCCCACTTTGGCCTCGCTGTGTTTCAGGGCTTCCTCTCATAGGCCCTCAGCTTGCCTCCACCCAGACTGACTGTCTGTAGTAGCCAGTACTGCTTGGGACTCAGTCCCACTGGTGATGGTCTGTTGCAAGAGATACCTCGAAGTAAGATAGTACAGTTACATAAGAACTTACTGTAACAGTAGATCTTCAAGAGGACCTCTTGCAGCAGGCCTTGCTTTCCATCCCTCCTTCCCCCTCTTCCTGTCTGTCTGTCCTCTTCCATAGGGGTGAGCCTTCTGCTTCTTCCTTTCTCTACTTTCAGGTTGCCTTGGAATCCTCTTCAGTTTCCCTGGATAGCATTCTACTTTTGGTCTCTGGCAGGAGAACTGAGGAGGGTATGGGGGCAGCCTGTCTTTTATAGGATTGGCCGATGTCAGCAGCCGACGTTGGAGGTGAGCAGCCCCCTGTGGTAGACTGCTAGCTAGAAAGTTTCCGGGTGGTCCTAGTGCCTGGTGGATAAAGTCCTATTGGTGATGGCATGCTGCAAGAGATCTTCTCGAAGATCTACTATTACAGTAAGTCCTTACGTAACTGTACTTTTTTATGTTCAGTGACCTCAGCTCCCAAACTTATGCCCTACAGAACGAGTTATCGGGGAATAAAACAAAAGCTTTGTGCATCCGGAATTCACTTCTGAACCAACTACCCAGCCAAAATGCTAGTCACCACAAAGTCAGGAGTTAAGCAGTTTAACCCCACAAAGGAGGCAGCAGAGGGGCTTCACACCATTTTCCCAGATCTGTTTGATGCTCCACAATGGAAGCCCAACTAGCCCAGATAAACAGAGGAATGGAGAAAAGACTGAGCATTCTAACTATTGCCTTGTCTCAATTTTACAACAAACCTGATATATCCCACAGAAGGCGTTGCCTTAAAAGGAGTTGTTTGTGTCTACCCACTGAAAATGGCTGGTTGGGTCCCAGCAGCCACAGTTCTGACTCACTGCCTCGTCAGTCGTATCTCCCAGTGTAGAAGGCTTCATACAGTAGCCGAGAGGTCTCCATCAGAACCGGCTGGGACTGCCCTTTTATACTGGTTAACTCCCTCTTCAACCAGTGGTACCAGTGGATCTTCTTTGAGGATATCTCTTGCAGCAGGTCACACCTTAGGAACTATAGCCGCCTATGGACACATTTTTGCTAGCAGTCTAACTGGGGCCACCCACGGCGACATCGTCATGTTGATGTCCCCCTTATAGTCGTCCCCCTATATAGTCATAGGTGGCCCTACACCCTCCTCAGTTCTTTTCCCGCCATCACACTTTGGACTCTACGGAGCACTGTCGCTTCAGTCGACTGCCATTTTTCTTGAACTTTCTGAATTTTATTTTTATTTTCTTACCCTAGTTTCTGTCACTTTATTCCCTAAAGTGATTCCCCCTTTTTCCTTTTATTTATGCCCGAATCCAATAACCTCTTCCATTGCTGCAGCTGCAGACAGAAGATCTACGATAAAGATTTCCATGAGGCCTGCGTCTGCTGCCTCAACACTGACCATGACGTCCAGGCCTTCGAGATCTGCCTCAGCTTAAACCAGTCAGAAGGAGCTTAAATCTTTTCTCATGGAACAGACAGTCACTGCCTTGGAGAAGGAGCTTCAGGCTTGGGGCTCCTCTGCTTCCCTGACCCTGTCTTCAGGCTCCCACTCTGTCAAGGCCCGCGACAAGTCGTCAGGAAAGCATTGTCACTATGAGAAAGACCGGTCTTCCCAGGAGCATTCTTGGTTGCTGCACCCAGCGTCGACCATTTTGGAGTTGCTGACCAGACTGATGGTGACCTCCACTGCTGCCCACACCCTCTCTCCTTCAGGGCTTGCCTTGGCATCTCTCTCCACTGGCGCTCTCCAGCCCAGCGGTGGTTCATCATTGGTGGGTCTTTCTCTCCTCCCATCATTAATTGACACTGCCTCCTTCACCCTATCTGCAGTTGGGGGGGGACTTTGGCAGTGTGGCCAGTTGGCACCGCCGGCGCTGGCCCTTCGTCACTGGTGTTTCCTTCTCTGCCCCCGCCAGTGCTCCCATCCCTGCTGAACACCCCCCCGCCTCCTCAAGGGCTGCAGTTAGGGAGAGATGCAAGCTTGCTGGTGGCTGGCAATGGTCATGCGTTGTCAGGCAGGCCTCTTCAGTCGATGCCAGTGACCGTTTCTACAATGTTGGGAATGCAGGCCCCTCAACCTGCCCCCCCATCCTGTCATTGCTCCAGGCCTCCCTCCTGACACTAGGGTCTCAGTACCCCGTCAATGCCACAGGGAGTTGCGTCAATGACAGGTGGGACCATCTTGGCCTTCGGCACTGTCACATCAGACATCGTCAAGACGTACCCCCTCTCGCTCGTTGATGTCATCAATGCCCCACTCTGAGCTAGGGGACTATGAAGACTATCGCCCTGACTTCCTCCTACTGAATGAGGAAGATGAGGATGCTGGGGCCCAGATCCCCTCTAGCACTTCCACAGTTTCCTCGGCGGGGGTGGATTCCTCCAAATATGTCCCGAGGTCTCCCCTGTACGACCCCTCCTTCATCACTGTGAGGCGGCAACTTCAGGCCACCATGGTGTTTGATGCCGCAGAGCAGGACATTATCAGACAGAACCTGGGCCACTGTTTAGGCCTGCCTGTGTCCCCTCCTTTTATTATTCCTTATATGATTGATGCATATGAGGATTCCACCATGGCTGCTTGGTAGAAGAGAAGGGTTCATCCTTCATTGAGGAGTGGAGAAGAAAGTCTCCTCAAGTGGTGAGAGATCTGATACCAAGCCACTCACTTGAAAAAAATTTTAAATGTTTGTTGGTTGGGTTTTAGCTGTATGTTTTTTGTACTGTTTGGGAGTTAGAGGTTGGGGGAATATTGTCGTTAGTGTAGGGAGGGAGCAGGTCAGAGCACAGCTGTTTTTAGTTAGAGAGAGTCTACTTAGAATACCACATCAGACACAGAAGCACATTATTCTAAATACATTGTCTATATACCAAATGGGTAGCACATATAAGTGTACCACCCTGGTATCCCCACCCTTTGGAACTCTTTGCCTGAAAATTTGAGGAGGGCTTCCTCGGTGGAAGCCTTTAAGAAGGCCCTCAAAACATGTTTATTCTGGCAAGCCTTTTACGACTAACTGCTGAACGGAATTGTTTGGAATTGCTATAACTGAATTTTGGTAGATTTTATTACTTGTTTATTTTATTGTTGTTGTTTGTACAGCACCCAGAGTCTGTGGAAATGTTCGCTTAATAAATGATCTAGCTATCTAATCTATGTATCGATCTGTGTCTGTCTGTTACCTGGAATATAAAAGGGGCACAAACACAGGAGAAAAGATATAAGATCCTACAGCACCTTGGCAAAATGCAAGCCCAGATTTGTTTTCTGCAGGAAACACATATCTCAGCAGAACAAGTAAACTTCCTGTAGATAAACTGGGTGGGGCAGGTGTTTGAGGCAGGGGGTGACACACGGAGGAAGGGGATTGCTATCCTCATGACCCGCTCAGTCCAATTCCAAAAGCTGGAAGAGGTAACAGACCCGCATGGGTGATATGTTTTCCTAAAAGGGATATTATGACAAATGACAGTGGTCTTAGGATTCATATATGGACCGAATGTTGATGGACTAGGATTCTTTATGGAGTTGAGTAATATTCTGTCACTCTGACACAGTATCCAATACTGGTAACAGGGGACCGGAGCATCACCCAGGATATGGAATTGGATAAGGACATGTGTAGAACCAGAGGCCTATCCCCAGCACAGAGGGCACTTAGGGACCTCATGGACACTACAGGGTTAGTGGATCCATGGCACACGTTATGCCCTGACAGGAGGGAATATACCTTCTGTTCCATGGCCCTTCATAGTTTTTCTAGGCTGGATTACTTCCTACTTAGCAAGGAGAGTATCCAAGGGCTACACACCTGTGTTATCCAGGCAAAGATAATTTCAGACCAGTCACCTGTAGCCCTCTCCCTACAGCTGCACCCCGGCATACTACAAAGATAAGAAATGGAGACTTAATAATAAACACACAGTAGCAAATGCAGACACCTTCTGGATGGCATTTAAATGCAGCATTTGAGGTGAATTGATTAGGCTCACATCTGGAGGAAAAAAAGAAGAGAGGAGAAAGCTCAAGAGCTGCGTACAAGATTAGAAACAGAAAAAACATCTCGATCCACCCCCGCAGAGACATGGGTTGAGCTGAATTCTTTGAGGGCAGCATATGCAGAGCTCAATAGGGAAGCAGTGTAGGTAGCTATATATTACAGTGCTAAGGTTAAGTACTGTGACCAAGGAGAAGAGGCTGGAAAAATAATGGCTCTCTGTATCAGACAACAAGAGATCTTTCACACAGAACAGGGGCTCTGGATTCCTGGGAAGACTGACTTGCTCACAAACACGAGGGGGATAGCTGAGGAATTCCAAGCCTTTTGCAAGCAACTTAAGTATCAGGCTCCCACGAATTTAGAAATAGGGGAATACTTGAGAGATATACCCTTGCACAATCTTTCAGAATGAATTGGTGGCTAAAGTCACACTGGTCCAGACTGAAAGCCCCGGTCCCAGACGGGTTCTCCCCCATTCTTTATAAAACTTGAATTATTCAGCCCTATGCTCCTGCAACTATTTGAACACATTTATGAGAATGGCATTATAGAGTAAGACCTAATGGACCAGCAGTGACAGTAATACCTAAGCCAGGCAGGGATTCCATCTTGTTAGGGAATTATAAACTGGTATCACTGTTGAACCTTGACATCAAAATCTTGGCCAAGATCCTGGTGTCATGCTTGAACAGAGTATGGTAGACATTGATAGCACAAGAGCAGGTGGGTTTTGTGCCTGGTAGAGTGTCCTCCGACCATCTGTGCAAGTTCCCTCATCTTATATTTGTGTCCGGGGAGTCTGATATCCCAGCGGTTTTGGTGTTCCTGGATGCAGAGAAAGCATTTGATCAGGTGGCATGGGACTATCTGTGGTATTGCCCAAATATGAAATACTGGCAGAATTTGTGAACTGGGTGAAGTTGCTATACACTAGTCCTACAGCACATCTTCTGTAACAGAGTATACCCCAACACTTTTAGACTGTACAAGGGTACGAGGCAGGGATGTCCGTCATCCCCCGTACTTTTAAATCTATTCCTGAAACCACTGATAACTAAAGTTAAAAGCAAACCTGATATTACGGGTATAGATTTTGAAGGCACACAACATAAACTATCAGTTTCTGCTGAAGATATTCTACTGCATGTCATGCATGTGAGTAGATCCCTGCCTTGCGCTCTTCAAGAGATCACAGCTTTTGGGGCCATCTCCAAGTATAATTTATACGTAGACAAAACGGAGATAATGCTATTGAACTATGGGGTGAATAAGCAAGAGATCACAGCTGTGGGCCTCAGCTAGAAAGAGGGAAACTTAAAATATCTGGGGATCCTGGTTATCAGAAGGCCTCAGGACATGATAGCACACAATCTAGACCCATTACAAACTCCTTTAAAGCAAGATATGACTAGATGGGCACATCTGTCACTTATGCTGTGGGGCAAAATTAACTTAATTAAAATGAATTTGCTTCTATGAGTACTCTACCTCCTAAGTATGATTAACTCTCCTATCCCTAAAAAATGGTTTAACACCATGCACAGCCTAATCTTTAATTTTATATGGGCTGGCAGAGCGGTCCGTAGGGCATATCAGAAACTGGTGGCCCCCAAACTGCTGGGAAGTATGACACTTCCTAAATTATTTATCTACTACTTGGCAATGCATGCCAGTAAAGACCTGCAGTGACTTTAAGAATCACCACACCCACAGGAACAGACATACATTCCCCTGTGGCTTCAAACTGAGAGAGCCTTATGTAGGATAGCCTCAATAAACCCCCAGGCCCTTGTATACACACATGTACAATCTTTGCCCAAAGTTCTCAGAGACACACCGATAGCCTCATTGGTGCAAGTGCATAATCAGCTGTGCCGCTTACTGAAATGATCCCATATGGTAGATATAATACAACCTATAACGGCAAACCTAACTTCCTAATAGGAGGTAAACCTATCCCAACCTCCTCCTAGATGGAATTGGCTATCCACAGAGCAGAAGCCCTTTATTTTTTAATAATAATTAGCTACGCTACCTTTCAACAGCTTTATCAGACCCCAGGTCATGCTGTTTTTCCCCTTCCTTCAAGTTACACACATCCTGACTCTGCACTTCAGAGGAGATCCATGGGCATCCAACCATGGGAAGCTACTTATCCCACTAGCCACACTGGCAATGCTACCGGATCCTGTACAGTTTTGCACCAGAGTATTTACGACTTAACTACAGACAGAGTTGATGGGGTGGCACACTACTGGCAAACCATGCTGCCTGAGGAACGGGGGGGGGGGTATAAATGGGAATGTAGCTGGCCAGATCTGTATCAACATGTGACATTGACACTTATAGATTGCAGCAGCTTAAAATACTGCACAATATGTACTATACACCAGTTAAGCTACAGTATATAGAATGCACAGATTCCCAGCTGACACATGCTCAAGGTGTGGGGGTCCTGCCAGGCTCCCTCCTGCACATATTGTGGCACTGCCTGAAGGTCCAGCCCTTTAGGCAGACCATTAAAGATAAATTAAACCCACTTCTGGGTTTAGATGAAAGCATTTACCCCACCAGCTCCACCTCCTGGGTCTGTGTGGGTGGCCGTTTGTGTTTGCCTGTGTCTGTAGGTTAGTGTTTGTGGATATACATGGCTTTCTGCATGGAGTAACTGCATAACAGAAATCTGCATAGCAGGAGACTACAAAAATGAGTTACTGAAGGCTCAGAAGTACTACATTGCACTGATTGTAGCATGTGCTGAGAAAGTGCTGTTGCGACATTGGATGGACCGAGAAACCTCAAGTTATCCTGAATGGCATGCAGAACTTATGTTCACACTTAGACATCTAGCTGTGACTGGGGGACGCTACGGTGTCCCTGATGTTTGTTTGTTGTGTATTCTGTATGTTTTACTCGAAAATCAATAAAGTACATTTATTTCAAAGAAAATGTAAAAAAGAGTGAATGGAATGTAGTCTGTAGACACTCAGGGTGGCGTGAATGAACAGTGTAACCCAGTTTGTAGAATGTTATATAGTGGTGCAAGTGAAATTGTAATAGAACTGTGGTCTTGCCTGCTGTAGTCCAGCGTCATAAGAAACAATAATCTCCTATTTTAAAGTTTTTGTGGCCTCCCTGTATTACAGAAGAGTTTAAAAAATGTTCTCTTCATTAGTCACTGAGCAATATTTATTTTAGTTTTTGTTGGCCAGGGAAGTGCAGTAGAGAAATTAAATGCCTATTTTCAGGCATGACCTGGGAGATTACAAAACCTTTGATAAAGGGTGATTGTGACCAGAAACACGTCAGGCATGTAATTTGTATAATAAATTATTCTTTTTTTTTTTATACTGCAGCAGTCAGTTTATTGGTGGTGGTGAGTGCCTGGTTTTGATGTTTTTGATGAAGAGATTACAAAATGGCAGGGTTAACAATAACTACAACGAGATAGGAAAACCAGGTACAGTGTACAAGAAAGGCATACAAAGAATCTACAAAACAGCTGCCAAAATGGAAAAAACAGTGATAATAGTAGAAACAACTGATATAGACATATAACAATAGCCACGAACACGCTAAAAGCAAAATGAACCGACAATAAATGGAGATAAATTAAAAAATAAAAAGAATCTGGAATGGTAACTAGTGACATGCTCTTTTCATGGTGGTTATTTTTCAGTTACCCTATTTCATGGTAATATTTTGCTTTTTCAACTCTTTGATTGGGCTTTTCTGGCAATCCCTGCAGAGACTGAAAATTACATCCCTCTCCATTCTTCGACAAGCCGGGGGGGGGGGGTGTTTTTCTCATTTCCCTCCTGTCACTTGAATTATTTTTTGGGGCAGATAAGACAAAATCAGTTTCTAGTCCTTTAGTCTGGGCTGGGTTCCAAGCCAGATGTCAGGACTGAGGAGTCATGTTCAGAGAGGAGGGGAGGTACAGTGGGCTGCAGGATGCTAGAGGGGCCCACGGGGTAGAATAGTGTGCTGCAATGGATGTGGGGCAGCAGTCTGGATGAATGTATTGTGGAAGCTAGGAGGGTGTCCAATCTGTGACAGGTTGAGGAGACTCGAGGATGAAGTGCAGGGGTTTGGTAGATGTTGAGGAGGTTGGGGGAGGGTTGCTGGGGCGCAGAGAAACAGGAGGGGCGGAGAGAGACAGGAGGACACCACATGGGTGGAACAGTGATTCATGGGATTGGATGGGGAAGAGTGGTGGGAGCAGTACAGATGGGTGGCAGAGCACAAGGGGGGGTAGGGGCAGGAGGGGGGAGCCCACACCCAGCACGGCAGAGAGGGTGGGTAATAGGTTTGGGGTGCTAGCAACACTGGAGGAGGAGGTAAGGGATCTCCAGAAGAGGATTGATAAAGGGAAGCAAGAGGATGGCACGGGGGACAGGAGTCTGGCGGAGGATGGTGGGAGTGGTAAGTGGGGAGGGGCACAGCTGGAAGCATGGAAGAAGAGAGCAGGGGTAAATGGGAGAGGAGCAAGGCTAGAGAGGTGAATATCAGGGACTTGGGGAAGGGAGCACAGGTTGGAAGGGAAGGAGGGGGAGGAGTGTGAGGGAGCATTGAGGGGAAGCAGAGATAGGTCTGGGGTGGAGGGAGATCCATAGGAGGGAAGGGGAGGAGAGGGTTTTAGCTGAGGTGGATTCTAGCAGTAGGTACCAAGATACAAATGTGCGGGGGGAATGAGGGTTGGAGAGGGAAGGGGTAGTAGTGCTGTGGGGTTCAATACTGAAAGGGATAAGATGGAGCAGCAAGGGGAAATGACATAGTCACATCTGGGTGAAGTCCATACCTCGCTTAACTGCAGGCAAGGTGGGGCTGTTAATTCTTAAGTGTGCAAGGAGGGGTAGGAGGAAACTGCATCTCGTGGTGCATGTGGGTATGAATGAGCTGGCAGGAGAGACAGTGGAAGTAGTGAGGGAGAGGTTCGGGGATCTGTGCAGGCTGTGTGGGGAACTGGGGGAGTCAGTGGCCTTCTCAGAGGTACTACCAGTACCTTGCGTTAGCACGACGATGAAGATAAGGATTGGGGAGTTCAACACCTGGCTGAGGGAATGGTGTCGTTCCAGGGGATACGGGTTGGTAGGGGGCTGAGACAGACTGTGGGACAGCAATTAACTTTATACAGGGATAGGCTACATTTGAGCAGGGAAGGAAAGGAGGTATTAAAGCAGAGGGTAAGGGAATACATAGCTACGAAGGTGGATTTAAACTAGGTAGGGGGTGGCGAGTGCACAAAGGGTAGGTATGGATCCCAGAGAGGGGAGCCAAATGAGCTTCTCCCCGAGGCTGGCAGGGAGGTACTTGAGCAGTGGCACGGGGGGGGGAGATTAAGAGGGGGGTATCCCAGAGAGGGGAGGGGGAAGGGTCAGGTTGGAGGGTGGTCTCACTGAATGTGAGAAGCCTTGGTAATAAATCAGCAGACTTACAGGCACTCTTGGCAATAGGGAGAGTGGACATTGCGGCCATCATGGAAACATGGGCCTTCCAATACCAGGATTGGGATTTGACAGTCCCAGGTTATAAGATTTTCAGGAAGGACAGGGCTAAGGGAAGGAGGGGGGCATGGCAATATATATGTATAGGCAGCATATGTAATCAGCTGAGGTACAACTATGTATAACCCTGTAGTATGTTTGTATGCCTTCTTTGTAATGTATTATGTTGTAATTTTTACCATGTAAACCTGGGTCGCCCCTGAAAAGGGACCTTCGGGGCCCAGTGGGCTCACCCGGTTACCAAAATTTAATAAATAAATATACAGGAGGGGATAAGGTGCATATGGGAGGAGGAGGGGGAGGAAAGCAGAACGGAGGTCCTATGGAAGCAGTTCCAAGACTTAAAAAGCAGGACATTGAGAATGGGGGTGGTGTACACCTACTGGGGGTCAAGTGGAGCACTGAAACCACCACAAGTGTGAAGGATCAGGTCATATTAGAGGCATTCCAGGACAGCTTCCTGGTGCAGTTAGTCCACTAGATTGGATAGGACTCTAGACCTAGTCTTGTGAAATGGGGAGGTTGTAAGGGATCTGGAGGTGAAGGACCCTCTGGCTGGGAGTGACCACCACACGGTATGGTTCACGCTCAATATGGACAGGGAATCCGGAGGTAGAAGTACCAGGGTGATTGAATTTAAGGGGGCCGATTTTAAAAGGATGGGGGATATTGTGGGCTGGCATCTGGTGGGTATTCGACCATGCATGGATGCTAGCCAGAAATGGGATATCATTAAGAAAGGGCTGGTGGAGGCTACCGGGACATGTGCAAGAACAATGAGTAAGAAGGGGAGGACAAAAGAAAAACAGCTGTCTGACGCGGGAGATCGTGGAGGGGGTGAGGGACAAGAAAAAGGCATTTCGGAGACTCAAGAAATCGGGAGGGGAGGACAACAGAGAGATGTATATGAAGAAGTCCAGGGAGGTTACCAGGCTGGTCAGAGCGGCCAAGGCTTCCAGGGAGCTGAGATTGGCTCAGGGTATTAAGAATGGAAAGAAGAACTTCTTCAGATACAGCAGTGAAAGGCAGAAAAACAAAGATCAGATAGTAAGGATAAAGAAAGGCAGGGGCTGGGTAGAGAAGGGGAAGGACCAGGCAGAGGCACTAAAGGATTACTTCTGCTCTGCATTCACGAAGGAGAAAGGGGGGCAGGCACCACCTAGGAGGTGGGGGGGTGACTGATACAGGAATCATAGAGGACAGGGGGCTGAAAGGATTAAGGGCACCAAAGGGGGGATAAGGCACCGGGTCCGGATGGCATTCACCCTAGGGTACTTGAGGAACTAGCTGAGATCCTGGCAGGACCACTGGCTGACCTGTTCAATACCTCCTTGGACACAGGATGGGTACCACTGGATTGGAGGATGGCCCATGTGGTGCCCATTCATAAAAGTGGACCCAAGGATGAACCAGGCAACTACCAACCAGTGAATCTCACACCAATTGTGGGAAAACTGATGGAGACGATCCTAAAAGAGAGGCTGGTGACCTTTTTGGAGAACAGTGGTCTCCAGGATGGTCGGCTGCATGGGTTTGTCTCAGGAAGATCCTGCCAGACAAACTTGATTGAGTACTACAACTGGGCGACAAGGGAACTGGACAAAGGCCATGCAATAAATGTCCTGTATTTGGCTTTCAGCAAGGCCTTTGGGAGGTTAAGGGGGAAGCTGGAATATATAGGGTTGGGAACAAAGATGGTGAAACTGGATCACCAGTTGGCTGAAGGGTAGGCAGCAAAGGATGGTGGTGGTGGGGGAACTTTCATCACTGAGGAATGTGACGAGTGGGGTGTTGCAGGGATCAGTATTGGGACTGGTGTTGTTCGGGATTTTCATTGCTGAGATCTCCCATGGGGTCCGGAGTAAGATAAGTCTCTTTGCAGAAAGATGGGAGTGGTGGTAGATGACATTGAAGGGTGGAGGAAGCTGCAGGAGGATCTGACCAAACTACAGGAGTGGTCAGAGGCATGGCAGTTGGGATTTAACACCAAAAAGTGCAAGGTATTGCACTTCGGGGCTAAAAACCAGGGGAGGAGCTGTCAGCTGGGGGTACAGCAGGAATGCACCGAGGAGGAGAAGGATCTAGGGGTGCTCATAATGGGGAGTATGAACAACTCAGCTCAGTGTAGGAAGGCGGCAGCAAAAGCCAACAGGATGCTGGTGTGCATAGCGTGGGGAATCTTCTCTAGAAATAGGGTGGTGATTCTGCCCCTCTACAGATTACTGGTCATGCCACACCTGGAATACTATGTGCAGTTCTGTCACCCATTCCTGAAGAAGGACATTAAATTGTTGGAGGGTGTACAGTGTGGGGTGATAAAGATGATCCAGGGACCAGAGGGATACTCCTATGAGGAGAAGTTGGGCGAGCTAAACATGTATTTCCTGGTGGAGAGGAGGGATGGGGGGACATGATCAAAACATTTAAATACCTAAAGGGGATAATTAAGACTAGTATAGAAGGGATTTTCCAGATCTGAAGGGGGAGGGTCACGAGGGGGCACCAGCTGAGATTGGAGGGGATTCAGGAGGGAAGTCAGGAGAAGTATTTCACAGAGAGGGTGTTGGACAAGTGGAATACTCTGCCTGAGAGGTAGTAGCCTGTAGTATAGTGGAAAGCTTTAAGAGGGATGGGACAGAGTGAGAGTGGGGAAATTATGAAGAGGGAGGGTGGGTGGGCAGCTGCAGATGAGGGGCTAGCTGCACAATCGAAGCAGACTCGATAGACCATGAGGCCTGTATCTGCTTGTGTTTTCGTATGTTCTCATGTGTTAAAAAACAGACCATTAATCTACAAAATTACTTTCAAAAGGACAAAAAGTAGGGAGTGTTGCTTCTTGATTGGTTTGTGGATTTTTCCAGGCACAGTCAAAGTAAAAGAGTGTGGTGTGTCTTATTACCCATTTTCTTACATGAGAGAGTTTTCTGTATCACTGTTTGCTGTGACTGCAGGTCTTAACTGTCGTTTTCCAACAGACCTATCTTCTTCATGTGAATGTAGTGTGTAATAATGTATCTCGTACCAGTCAGGGACTCGTGTCTGCAGCATTTACAGGGCTAAGGTGAGACTGAGAGATCCTGTACCCAGAGGGGTGGGACCAAGCTATCCTGTACCTAAAGAGGTGGCACATTCCAGAGGGAGTACCTAATAAGGTGGGACTGTCCAGAGAGGGTAGGACTGTGTGATCCTGTATCCAAAGTGGGTGGGCTCTGTTATCCTGTACCCTTATGGGTGGGACTGCATCCTTTACCCAAGGAGGGGGGTGACTGAAGAATCCTGTAGCCAAAAGGGTGGGACTGAGAGATATTGTGTCCAGAGGGGGGTGGATGTTTGATTCTGCACTGAAGGGGGTGGACTGCATTATCCTGTATCCAAAGGGGTGGGACTATTTGATCATGTACCCAAGGAGGTGGGACTGAGGGATCCTGCACATAAATGGGTGGGGCTGAGGGATCTTATATCCAAATTGGGATGGGAAAGTTTGAACCTTTACCCAGAGAGGGGGGAGGCTGTGTAATCCTGTACTGAAATGCAGCAAGGCTGTGTGATCCCTTACTCAAAGGGCATGGGGCTGTGTTATCCTGTATCCTAAGGAGTGGGAGCATTTTATCCTGGTGGGATTGAGGGATCCTGTACTCCAAGGGAGTGGCTGTACCCAAGGGATTATGGGACTGAGGGAAGCTATACCCAAGGGGTTGGGGCTATGTGATCCTGTACCCAAAGGCGTGTGACTGAGCAACCCTGTACCCAAAGGGGCAGGACTGTGTTTTCCTGTATTCAAATGGGTGGGACTGTTTGATCCTGTACACCAGAGGATGTAGTATCCACAGTCGCTCTCCTGTACAGTCCTGTAGTTAAAGAGGCAAGGCTGCATGCCCCTGTACACAAAGATGGGTGGGTGTTATCCTGTATTAAAGATTGTGGGGCTGAAGGCTTCTTTACCCAAAAGGAGTTGGATTATGTGATCTTATAGCCAAAGGGTGGGATTGAGGAATCCTTTGCCCAAAGAGGTGGGACTGAGGGATCCTGTAGCCAACAGGGTAGGACTAAGGGATCATATACTTAAAAGGGACAAGGATGTGTGATCCTGTACCCAAAGGGGGTGGGGCAGCATAGCTGTGTGATTCTGTACCCAGAGGGGGCAGTGCTTATTGATTCTATACCTAATGAGGTGGGTGGGACTGAATGATCTTGTACCCAAAGGAGTAGGGATGAGTGATCCTGTACCCAAAGAGGAAGGATATAGTAATTCTGTATCCAAATGAGGCTATACTGTGAGATCCTTTACTCAGAGTGGGTGAGGGTGTTTGATCCTGCACTCAAAGATGGCAGGACTTGGGAATCCTGCAACTGAGAGTTGGAACAGGGCAGTCTTGTGCCATCTTAGTTTTGCAATGGGGTTCATAAGAATCCACTATTGAGATGTTTGTTGGTCACCTCAGATTTTCAGTGGCCACCAACGATTTTCAAGTGGCCAGATTTTAAGGGGATTTCTTATATCCCTTCCTTATAATGGCCACTGGAATTTTCATTTGACCACTATATACAGTATTTAGTTTTGACTGCAATCTGATGATGGCACAAAGCTGATTTTCCACTTGTGAAGGTCCCAATATTATGGGTCTGGATGCAAGCCCCACTGCCTGCCCTCCATCCTGTCATTGCTCCAGTTCTCCCTTCCGACGCCAGGGCCTCAATACCCCCCCAATGACACCATAGGGAGTTGTGCTGATGACAGGCGGGATCTTCTTGGCCTTCGGCGCTGTGCATCAGACATCGTCGAGACCTGCCCCCTCTTGCTCGTCGATGTCAGCGATGCCCCCCCCCCCCGAGCTAGAGGACAATGAAGACTATCACCCTGACTTCCTCCTACTGGATGAAGAAGACGAAGATGCTGGGGCCTGGATCCCCTCTAGCACTTCCACAGTCTCCTCGGTGGGGGAAGATTCCTCCAAGTATTTCCCAAGGTCTCCCCCAGATGACCCCTCATTCATCACTGTGAGGCAGCAACTTCAGGCCACCATAGGGGTTCGATGCCATAGAGCAGGATGTTACCAGACAGAACCTGAGCCACTATTTAGGCCTGCCTGGGTCCCCTCCTCTTATTATCCCTCCTATGATTGATGCATATGAGGATTCCACCATGGCCTCTTGGTACAGGAGGAGGGTTCATCATTCATTGAGGAGTGGAGAAGGAAGAGTACTCGAATGGCGGGAGATCTGATACTGAACCACCCACTCGAAAAAAAATGTAAATGTTTGGTAGTTGGGTTTTATCTGTATGTTTTTTTTTTGTACTGTTTGGGAGTTAGAGGTTGGGGGAATATTGCAGTTAGTGTTGGGAGAGAGCAGGTCAGAGCACAGCTGTTTAACAAAAGAGAGTCTGCCTAGAATACCACATCACCACAGAAGCATGTTATTCCAAATACATTGTCTATATACCAAATGGGTAGCACATATGGGTAAAATACCTGGAATATAAAAGGGGCACAAACACAGGCGAAAAGATATAAGATCCTACGGCACCTTGGCAAAATGCAAGCCCAGATTTGTTTTCTGCAGGAAACACATATCTCAACAGAACAAGTAAACTTCCTGTAGATAAACTGGGTGGGGCAGGTGTTTGAGGCAGGGGGTGACACACGGAGGAAGGGGGTTGCTATCCTCATGGCCCACTCAGTCCAATTTTAAAAGCTAGAGGAGGTAACAGACCTGCAAGGGTGATACATTTTCCTAAAAGGAATATTAGGACAAATGGCGGTGGTCTTAGGATCCATATATGGATTGACTGCTGATTGATCAGGATTCTCTATGGAGTTGAGTAATATTCTGGCACTCTGGACACAGTATCAAGTACTGGGGACAGGAACATCACCCAGGATATGGAATTGGGTAAGGACATGCGTAGAACAAGAGGTCTGTCCCCAGCACAGAGGGCACTTAGAGACCTCGTGGACACTACTGGGTTAATGGACCCATGACACGCGTTATGCCCTGACAGGAGGGAATATACCTTCTATTCCATGACCCTTCATAGTTTTTCTAGGCTGGATTACTCCATACTTAGCAAGGAAAGTATCCAAGGGCTACACACCTGTGTTATCCAGGCAACGGTCATTTCGGACCACTCACCTGTAGTCCTCTCCCTACAGCTTAACCCTGGCATACTGCAAGATAAGAAATGGAGACTTAATAATCAGATTTTGAAGGATCCCAAGTTTATTGAGCACATACAAAAATACCTAGCTGATTTTATAGTAACCAATAAACACACACAGCAGCAAATGCAGACACTGTCTGGATGGCATTTAAATGCAGCATTTGAGGTGAATTGATTAGGCTCACATCTGTAAGAAAACAAGAATAGAGAGGAAAGCTCAAGAGCTGTGTACTAAGATTAGAAACATAGAAAAAACATCTCGATCCACTCCAGCAGAGACATGAGATGTAGTGAATTCTTTGAGGGCAGCATATGCAGAGCTCAATAGGGAAGCAGTGGAGGTAGCTGTATACAGAGCTAAGGTTAAGTACTGTGACCAAGGAGAGGAGGCTGGTAAATTAAAGGCTGTCTGTATCAGACAACAAGAGGCCTTTTGCATAGTACAGGGGCTCTGGATTCGTGGGAAGATTGACTTGGTCACAAACCCGAGGAGGATAGCTGAGGAATTCCGAGCCTTCTACCAGCAACTTAAGCATCAGGCTCCCACTAATTTAGAAATAGGGGAATACCTGAGAGATATACCCTTGCACAAACTTTCTTAATGAATTGGCAGCCAGAATCACACTGGAAGAAATTCACCAGGCAATTAAAGATATCCCTCCAGACAAAGCCCCAGGCCCAGACGGGTTCTCCCCCAATCTTTATAAAAGTTGAATAATTCAGCCCCATGCTCCTCGAACTATTTGAACACATTTATGAGAACGGCATTATAAAGAAAGACTTTATGGGAGCAACAATGACAGTGATACCTAAGCCAGGCAGGGATCCCACCTTGTTAGGGAATTATAAACTGGTATCACTGTTGAACCTTGACATCAAAATCTTGGCCAAGGTCCTGGTGTCATGCTTGAACAGAGTATGGTAGACATTGATAGCACAAGAGCAGGTGGGTTTCATGCCTGGTAGAGTGTTCCCTGACCATCTGTGCAAGTTTGCTTACCTCGTGTCTGTGTCCAGGGAGCCTGATATCTCAGTGGTTCTGATGTCCCTGGATGCAGAGAAAGCATTTGATCTGGTGGCATGAGACTATCTGTTTGCAGCGTTGCCCAAATATGATTATAACGGCAGAATTTGTGAACTGGGTGAAATTGCTATACACTAGTCATACAGCACATCTTTTGTAACAGAGTATACACAGACACTTTTAGGCTGTACAAGGGTACGAGGCAGGGATGTGTCCATTATCTCCCGTACTCTTAAATCTATTCCTGAAACCGCTGATAACTAAAGTTGAAAGCAACCCTGATAATACGAGTATAGATATTGAAGGCACACAATGTAAACTATCAGTTTCTGCTGAAGATAGTCTACTGCATGTCACGCATGTGAGTAGATTCCTGCCTTGCGCTCTTCAAGAGATCACAGCTTTTGGAGCCATCTCCAATTATAATTTATATGTAGACAGAACTGAGGTAATGCCACTGAACTATGGGGTGAATAAGCAAGAGATCGCAGCTGTGGGCCTCAGCTGGAAAGAGGGTAAATTAAAATATCTAGGGATCCTGGTTTCCAGAAGGCCTCAGGACATGATAACACACAACCTAGACCCATTACAAACTCAGTTAAAGCAAGATATGACTACATGGGCACATCTGCCACTTATGCTGTGGAGCAAAATTAACTTGATTAAAATGAATTTGCTTCTATGAGTACTCTACCTCCTAAGTATGATTAACTCTCTTATCCCTAAAAAATGGTTTGACACCATGCACAGTCTAATTTTGAACTTTATATGGGCTGGCAGAGCGATCTGTAGGGCATATGAAAAGCTGGTGGCACCCAAACTATTGGGAGGTATGTTGCCTCCTCATTTATTTATGTACTACTTGGCGAGGCATGCCAGTAAAGACCTGCAGTGACTTGAAGAATCACCATACCCGCAGAAACAGACATACATTCCCTTATGGCTTCAAACTGAAAGAGCCTTATGTAGGAAAGCCTCAATAAATCCCCCAGGCTCTTGTATACACATATGCACAGTCTTTACCCAAAGTTCTCAGAGATACACCGACAGCCTCATTGGTGCAAGTGCACAATCAGCTGTGCCACTTACTGAAATTATCCCATATGGTAGATATAATACAACCTATATATGGGCAACCCTAACTTCCTAATAGGAGGTAAACCTATACCAGCCTCCTCCTGGATGGAATTGGGCATCCACAGAGTGGAAACGCTTACTTTTGATAATAAAATAATTAGCTACGCTACCTATCAACAGCTTTATCAACCTCCAGGTCATGCTGTTTTTTTCCCCTTCCTTCAAGTTTATTGTTTGTTTATTGTATTCTAGGAATTAATACCTTTGAGCCAAGGCTCTTTTAGAAAGGTTCCACGTCAAATTAGGTACAAACAAAAGGGTTACAGTGAGTTGCACATTTAGATTACATTGTGGAAATAAACAGAGACATGAAACAGTTAAACATCAAAGACACTTGTGAACGACAGATAATTACCAATTAAACACTTTCATCATTTAGAAAACATATGGGAAAGGGAAAGATAGGTAAGGGAAGTGTGATAGGTAGTACAAGAGAGAGAAAGGAGGGAGGAGCGGACCATAGTTAGAGAAAGGAAACTCTGCCAGGCCTTTGTCAGGTAAGTGGTCTGGGTGGAGAAAGGGAAATAGTTAGGATTTAATCAAGGCAATCACAAGAATTGGAGGTGGCAAGGTGAGAGAATAGGCTAGATTTAAATGCACCTAAAGAGTTAGAGGAGGTAATAGTGGTGCTAAGGGTATTTAGCTAGTTGGGGGCATGATAGGCAAATGATCGTTGACCCTGTGTGGTCTGGCAACGGGGAACCTGAAGAGGCTGATTTTCTGATCTTCTGGTGGGTCGGACACTTGTGTTCTGGCATAACAGGTCTTGAATGCAAGGTAGGGTGAGGCCCATGATGGATTTCTTAGCCATAAGGCAGGTGAGGTACTTTAAGCGGTTTGAGAGTTGTAACCACCCAGTTTCAGAATAGAGCTTGCAAGTATGAGTACGTCGATGAGCACCAGTAAGCAGCCGACAGGCCTTGTTAAGGGAGGTTGTGATACGTTTAAGTGCACTAGAAGAAGTTACACACATCCTGACTCTGCACTTCAGAGGACATCCATGGGCATCCAACCATGGAAGCTACTTATCCCACTAGCCACACTGGCAGCGCTGCCGCATCCTTGTACACCTTTGCACCAGAGTATTTACGTCTTAACTACAGACATAGTTGATGGGATGGCACACTACTGGCAAACCATGCTGCCTGAGGAGCAAGGGGGTATAAATGGGAGTATATCTGGCCAGATCTGTATCAATATGTGACATTGACACTTACAGATTGATGCAGCTTAAAATACCGCACAATATGTACTACACTCCAGTTAAGCTATATAGAATGCACAGATTCCCAGCTGACACATGCTCAAGGTGTAGGGTCCTGCCAGGCTCCCTCCTGCACATATTGTGACACTGCCTGAAGGTCCAGCCCTTTAGGCAAACCATTAAAGATTAATTAGACCCACTCCTGGGTTTAGATGAAAGCATTTACCCTTGAAATCTGCATAGTAGGAGACTACAAAAATAAGTTACTGGAGGCTCAGAAGTACCACATAACACTAATTGCAGCATGTGTTAGAAAGTGCTATTTGGATTGAATCTGCTTTGGATGGACCAAGAAACCTCAAGTTATCCAGAATGGCATGCAGAACCTATGTTCGCACTTAGAACCAAGAGTTTTATTGCTAGTATTAATAACCAAACGAAAGGATATCAGAGGAAATTGGGAAAGCTGCAGGTGCTCATGGAGCTAGCTCCATCAGGAAACGAACCAAGTAACGTTATACAGTTTCCTGGAGGGGGGAGAGTAAACTTAGGAATTGAGGTTATTGGAGCAATGTAGGAGTGAGGGGCCTCTGTACTGTTACCATTACTGTTGCATAAATGCTGGACTCTTATTGACTGTGTAACATCTAGCTGTGACTGGGGAACGTTATGGTGTCCCTGATGTTTGTTTGTTGTGTATTCTGTATGTTTTACTCGAAAATCAATGAAGTACATTTAATTAAAAAATTTTTAAAAAGAGTGAATAGAATGCAGTCTGTAGACACTCAGGGTGGCGTGAATGAACAGTGTAACCCAGTTTGTACAATGTGTAGTTGTGCAAATGAAATTGTAATAGAATTGTGGTCTTGCCTGCTGTATTCCAGTGTCACAAGAAACAATAATCTCCTATTTGAAAGTTTTTGTGGCCACCCTGTATTACAGAAGAGTTAAAAAAAAAAAAACTGTTTCCTTCATTAGTCACTGAACAATATTTATTTAATTATTTTAGTTTTTGTTTACCAGGTAAGTGCACTAGACAAAATGCCTATTTTCAGGCATGACCCAGGAGATTACAAAACAGCAGGGTTAACAATAAATACAATGAGACAGGAAAACCAAGCAGAGTGTACAAGAAAAGCATACAAAGAATCTACAAAACAGCTGCCAAAATGGAATAACAGTGATAACAGTAGAAACAACTGATACAGACATATAACAATAGCCATGAACACGCAAAAAGCAAAATAAACCAACAATAAATGGAGCTAAATTAAAAAATAAAAAGAATCTGAAATGGTAACTAGTGCCGTGCTCTTTTCATGGTGGTTATTTTTCAGTTACCCTGTTTCATGGTAATATTTTGTTCTTTTAGCTCTCTGATTGGGCTTTTCTGGCAATCCCTGCAGAGACTGAAAATTCCACCCCTCTCCATTCTTCGACAGCCAGGAGGGCTTTTCTCATTTCCCCTCCTGTCACTTGAATTATTTTTTTGGCAGATGAGACAAAATCAATTTCTAGTCCTTTAGTCTGGGCTGGGTTCCAAGCCAGGTGTCAGGACTGAGGAATTATGTGTTAAAAAACAGACTGTTAATCTATTAAATTACTTTGAAAAGGACAAAAAACAGTGTTGCTTCTTGATTGGTTTATGGATTTTTCCAGGCACAGTCAAGTCCAGGCACGGTCAAGCTAAAAGGCGATGGTGTGTCTTATTTCCCATTTTCTTACATGAGGGAGTTTTCTATATCACTGTTTGCTGTGACTGCAGGTCTTAACTATCGTTTGCCAACAGACCTATCTCCCTTCACATGAATGTAGTGTGTAGTAATGTATCTTGTACCAGTCAGAGACTTGTGTCTGCAACATTTACAGGACTAAGGTGAGACTGAGAGATACTGTACCCAAAGGGGTGTGATCGAGCTATCCGAAACCTAAAGAGGTGGGGCAGTCCAGAGGGGGTACCTAAAGAGGTGGGACTGTCCAGAGGGGGTAGGACTGTGTGATCCTGTACCCAAAAGGGGTGGGCTCTGTTATCCTATACCTTATGAGTGGGACTGAGAGGGATCCTGTACCCGGGGGGGGGGGGTGTGACTGAAGAATCCTGTAGCCAAAAGGGTGGGACTGAGAGATATTGTGTCCAAAGGGGGCAGATGTTGATCCTGCACTGAAGGGGGTGGGCTGAGTTATCCTGTATCGAAAGGGGTGGGACTGTTTGATCATGTTCCCAAGGAGGTGGGACTGAGGGATCCTGCACCCAAAGGTGTGGGACTGAGGGATCTTATACCCAAATTGGGATGGGAAAGTGTGACCTTTTACCCAGAGAGGTGGAGGCTGTGTAATCCTGTACTGAAATGCAGCAAGGCTGTGTGATCCCATACTCAAAGGGCATGGGGCTGTGGTATCCTATATCCAAAGGAATGGGAGCATTTTATCCTGGTAGGATTGAGGGATCCTGTACTCAAAGAAGGAGGTGGCTGTACCCAAGGGGTGTGGGACTGAGGGAAACTGTACCCAATGGCTGGGGCTATGTGAGTCTATATCCAAAGGCATGGGACTGAGCAAAGTTGTACCCAAAGGGGCAAGACTTTGTTTTCCTGTATCCAAATGGGTGGGACTATTTGACCGTGAACACCAGGGGATATAGTATCCACAGTTGCTTGCCTGTATAGCCCTGTAGTCAAAGAGGCAAGGCTGCATGCTCCTGTACCCAAAGATGGATGGGTGTTATCCCGATTGTGGGGCTAAAGGTTCCTATACCCAAAAGGAGTTGTAGCCAAAGGGTGGGACTGAGGGATCCTTTACCCAAAGAGGTGGGGCTGAGGGATCCTGTAGCCAACAGGGTAGGAATAAGGGATCCTATACTTAAAGGGGACAAGGATGTGTGATCTTGTACGCAAAGGGGGTGGGGCAGCATGGTTGTGTGATTCTGTACCCAGAGGGGGCAGTGCTTAGTGATTCTGTACCTGACGAGGCAGGTGGGACTGAATGATCTTCTACCCATGGAACAGAGCTTAGTGATCCTGTATCCAAAGAGGAAGGGTTTAGTAATTCTTTACCCAAATGAGGCTGTACTGTGAGATCCTGTACCCAAAGGGGGTGAAGGTGTTTGATCCTGCACTCAAAGATGGCAGGACTTGGGAATCCTGTAACCACAGGGTTGGGACAGGACAGCCTTGTGCCATCTTACTTTTGCAATGTTTTTTTTTTTTTAATCCACTAGTGAGGTGTGCATTGGCCTCCTTAGATTTTTAGTGGCCACCAACGATTTTCAAGTAGCCAGATTTTAAGGGTCTCTCTTATATCCTTTCCTTATAATGGCCACCAGAATTCTCATTTGACCACCATATACAGTACTTAGTTATGACTCCAATCTGATGAGGGCACAAAGCTGATTTTTCTATTTGTGAAGGTCCCAATGTATGTTTGGATTGCAGTTAGGCAAATTTTGCCTCTGGGAAATATTCTCACTGTGTTCTCATATTCAGAAGTGCAACTCACATGATGTAAGCCCCTCTGAAAATATTGCCCAAGATGTCCAACAGATCCCAGTTCTGAAGCAGCAGAATGGGCTGGGAGCCCCCATCCTCTACCTCCAATAAAATATGGGCATCTTTCTACGGCTCTGGTTAACTTCCCATCCTGATTATTTGTATGCACCTGTACTATTTTTTTCTCCACAGTCATTGTCTCTGTTAAAAACTAATAAAGAAAAGTAAAATGGTCCCCCAGCTTCTGTTACAGGCTACTATGTCAGTGTTAGTGGCTCAGCAGGTTGCACACTGGCCTCTGATGCCAGAAGATTGGAAGGCTGTAGGTTCCATCCCCCCACCAGGCACTTGGGTTAAATCCTAATACTTATACTGTAGTGCAGCATGAAGGGGGTGCTGCACTCCTGAGGTGCCATCTTTCAGATGAGATGTTAAACCAAGGACCCATCTGCCTATGCTAGTGATTGTCCAAATGGTCATTAAAGGTCCCATGGCACTTCCCCGGCATCCAGGCCAAGTTTCCCCCATTCATAAGCTTAGTTTGGTTCAGTGTGAGTTAGTTTCCATTTGTAACCACCCCCCGCCCGAGCAAGGCTGGAAATATGCAGAATTGTCTAGTCCTCCTCTCGGTTAATAAAAACTAAATAAATAAAATAAACACTACCTTTCTAACAGGTTATTTTTAGCCAGCCTAGAACTGTCCGTGATTCAGGTCCCAGCTGCAGCAAGCTCCTCCTGATAGTTCGGGCCTAATTGCTGCCACCTCACAAACTTGTCACTGGGTTTTTACATTTGTACTCCAGGCAGAAAGGTTACAAATAACAAGGCAGCAGTTTTGCAAAATCATAATGAATTAGGCAATGGGAGAGGGGCAGGGAATTAAGAAATAAGCTGCTCCAAGGTGTGTGTATGTAAGTATGTGTATGGGGGGGAGGAGAGGGTATATGCTCTTTGTAGAACCCAGATTAGATCTGTGGCACAGGGTCAAAGTAAAAATAAAGCACTCACCTCATCTTGGGGCTCTAGGAACAACTTCTGGAACAATGTCAAGGAGCTCTGTGGAAAAACCATCTCCCCAACCCCTTCACAGATACTTGACCGTGGAGCCCTCTCCCAGGACCCTACCACCATATCCAATGTCCTGAACAACTCCTTCTACGATCTCAGTCACATCCTCCCAACAAACTTCTTTGACCCTATTCCCAAAGACCCCTCTATCTCCTTCCTCCAGCTGAGAACCATCTACTGTAATAAGGCTGAACACTACCTATCCAAAGCCTTAGATAACTTATGGTACGGCTGACCTCATGACCCTTAACCGCATCAATCTTGCCCTCAATAAAGCCTGCCGACTAGTCACAGGCAGTGATAGACTAACCCACATGTGCAAGCTCTATAAGCGAGTGGACTGGCTGACCTTTGAAGGGAGGCTAAAATACCACACTTGCCTCCAAGCCAAAAAGATCCTCATGAAGCTTGCACCCACTGGCCTTCTCCGCCTCATCCTGCCAAACCCACACAGGAGCACCCCTAGGCACCAGGCAAGCACCCCCCTCTTAGCCCCCCACTGTAGGACTGCAGTAGGGCAAAGGTCTTTCTGCTATTGGGCTCCGATCTGGCTTAATAACCTCCCCTCTTCCATCTCCCTGGCCCCTAGTCTTGGCCTATTTAAAAATGGAATTAAGAGACATCTCATTGACTCGGAGACAAGCGGCTGCTTCTAATTCAGTACGTAAAAAAAAACAAAAAAAAACCTGCGGCTCCCATGACCCATAACTAGGCCTACAATCCCAGTGGGACTCTAACCACAAGCTAGGTATGGGAAACCTGCACAATCGGAATCCAGCTTCACTCTACCTTGACGACCCAGGGTCTATCATCAACCCTAGAGATACTAACCAAGCATTGTAAATGTATGATGTAATCATGTAAAATTATGTCTTAATGTGTTGTTCTGCTTAATGAGGTTTGTTCAAAATTGTCTTAAGTAATGTGTCCATTTTGTATTGACGTGGAGCCTTTGCAAAAGAGTCTTCTACTCAAAGGATTGTAATTACGAAACTTTAATAAAATAAAAAGTGGTGCTGGTGGTAGGAGGTTTGTCTCGGTGGGGGTAGATTTGTCACTTGTCTGTTTTTTGACTGGATCTGCCACTGTTAAGGATCGTTATCTAGTCCTCCAGCTTTGCACAGAACTCCTTCAGTATTTAAAATGTTATTAGTATTACCACATGCTACTGAATCAGATGCTTTCAAACTATTCAGTGTTTTGGTTGCTTATTCAGATTCAACACAAGTTTCTGATGTCATGCAGACATTTATTTACAAAACGGTACCTGTCAGGGAGATGAAACATGTAGTGGTCAAGACCCTTAACAGTATATTCACCTAAGTTTTCCCTCTCCACATTTTAAGCTCTGCCTTACTGATCCACCAGCAGCAGTGTCAGTGGCTCAGTAGGTAACATGCTCGTCTCTGGGGCCAGGAGACTGATAGTTCCTGGGTTATACCCATAACTGACACTGTAGTGCAGTAAGAGGTGGGTACTTCACTGTTTAGGGACCGTCCTTTGGATGAGATGTTAAAGCAAGGTCCCTTGTACCCATCTCCGGTAACTGTCCAGGTGGAAGTAAAAGATCTCATGGCATTTATCGATGATGTGTAAGGGAGTTTCCCCAACGTCATCGCCAACATTCCCCCATCAGTAAAGCAGGTCCGTGTAACCCACCCCTCAGGACATACCTGGAAACAAGCTATCACAGCTTTATGCCTTTCCTGGTCAAAAATTACAAATCAATCAATCAGTAAAATATATTGGGGAGGTAGTGTGGTCTAGTGGTTAGAGCCCAGACTTGGGAATTGGGAGAGCCCAGGTTCAAAGCCGGCTAGAGCCAGATACTTATTGTGTGACCTTGGGCAAGTCACATAACCTCTCAGTGCTCCAGTCCTCTCAGCTGCAGAAACAGGTAAACACAGAACTCCACTGGAAAGGAGATGCTGCATCAGAGTGAAGTGCTTCCTCTTGAAACGTGTAGGTCAGTTGACTCTCTTGGGCATCTTGCTCTGGTATGCACTCTACCCAGTTACATAAGCGATGATCTTCCTCTATAAAGTCTGCACCACTCATTCACACTGATAGTACTATGCTGGAGGCGCTAGGATCAAGCATGAGCCAAAATCTTCAGGAGGGCCGGTGCCGAGGTAGGACCGCGTGGAAGCGGCGCCATGAGACCAGCGCGCGCCGTATAGGCTACCTTGGCATCGACCCTCCAGCCTCCTCAGTTTCTTTTTTCCTGCCGTCGAGTGCGCTTCGGTGATGATGTCGCTCACCCACTGGGAATCAAATCTTCATGTCTATACAACAGCAGCTTTAGTCGTTCAGTATTGATTTATAGCATTTATTTATTAATTAAAAAAAAAAGGTTTTCTTTTCTTCTACAAAAGAACACAGAAGTCCTCTTCAGCCCGCCTTCGATGGAGTCAACCATGAATGGGGCTGGTGACGGTAAGGAGACTTTGCATGAAAGCTGTATTTCCAGTAGGGCTGGATCTGGTTCGCCACCCTCTCTGTGGGGTGGGGGTAGGGGTGTCTGACTATGGGCAGTCCGGTGCTCGGGAGGAAGGGTGGTCCTCCCAAAAGCACAAAAAGAAATGGGCCTGTTCTCAATCTTTGGCGAGAACCTGGCACAACTTGGCCTCAAGCTCTTCCTCATCCTACCGGTTGAAGAAGAAACGGTACAACTCGAGGTCACCCTCTGGTATGTCTGCACATTGATTGTCAGTAACAGGGGACAGAAGGCCAACTCCAACTCCTTCAGGGTCACCTGTAGTCTCTGTTCCTAGTAACTGGCGTCCGCGACTACGTAGTCCCTCCCACCCGGGGTCCTCCGGTGAGCATTTTCATCATTGGGCCACTCTTATGGAGCAGTGGGTTTGTCAGTTGTTTTGACTTTCTAAGCCTGTGGATTCGACCCCGGGGTCTTTGGGCCTAGGGGCTTCGAACCTGTGGGCAGGGTGGTTGGGTCTACCTAGTCGCGTGGCACCTTCTCCAGTGCCATCAATGCCATGCTCTTGTGCTTCCCCCCCCCTCATATGGCTGTGGCACAGGGGCTAGCACAAGTGCCATTTTATCCTACTCATGTTTTCAGATCTTCTTCCTTGGGTGCACCGAGAGTTGGGTTGAGGTCTCTGGACACTTGTGCAGCCCAGGTTGCAGTGCTGCCTTTGACTCTGGTCTTGGCTGTGCCGCATTGGGCGCCGACGCTGGTTTCAGAGCCGGCGCCACCTCGAGTGTCAGGATTCTCAACTCCGATTCGAGGAGCACCTCCTCCTGCTCTCTTTTCTCCCTTTCCTTTATATATGATCCCTCCAGAGCTAGTAGGAGACGACATTGAGCCTGATCCTGATCTGCGATTAGGAGACGACTTTGATGAAGATTCATCTCTCGGAGTGGGAATTAAGCCCTCTACTTCTGTGGAACTTCTGGTCGAGGACCTGTCCTTTAAGTCTCTGCTGAAGAATTTAAGTCGTTCTCCCTCAGGAGTCTACAGCTCATCCAATAAACAAAGAATCTCGTGAGATTGACACATTGGGGAAGCAAGTCTTGGCTGCCGCTACCCTAGATATGCATATTGCTGGCTACCAAGGCTGTTTCTCACAATATGAGTATACCCTCTGGCATTTGCTAAAAGCCACTGTGGAAAGTCCCGGAGTTGGATGTTACCGCAGAGCTTCTCCAAACTATCACTAGAACTATCGAGTCCAATAATCAGCAACTTAAGGCTGCTATGGATGCCTTTGATACTGCTTCTAGAGCAGCAGCAGCAGCAGCAGCTGGGATATGCACCCGACACCACTCGTGGTTCCGAACCTCGGGGGTTCACAAATGATGCCCAGCAAAGAGTCATAAATTTACCATTTGATGGGGCTTATCTGTGTGGCCCACAGGTGGAGCACTCATTCAAGGCTGCACAGAAAACTAGGACGGCTATCAAAATGGCCAAACTGGCCCCTGCTGCCCCTCAATGGGGTGGGAACCACTGGCAGTTTCATAATCGTCAGTCCTTTCGTGGTAAAGGCAGAGGGGGCTTCAACAAAAAACAAGCCTCTCAGCCACAAAAAAAAATGCAGCAGAAGGCACAGGGCCCGAAAGTGCATAGTGCCACCCTCTGAAATGCTGGCTCAGGTCCCTCCTCAGCTGTCCAAGGGGGACACTTCTTCGGCAGTAGGGGGGCATCTGACTCAGTTTTACAATCAGTGGAAGTCAGTCACTTCAGACAAATGGGTTCTCAAGATAATTTGTGAGGGTTAGTCTCTGAATTTTTCAGATACCCCCTCTGGATCATCCACCAAACGACAGCCCAGGCTGTCGGTTACTCAGTCAGACCTCCTTGCTTCCGAGATTCAAGGCCTTCTGAACAACAGGGCAGTAGACATAGTTCTGCAGGAGCAATGGAACACAGGTTTCTACTTCCGCTACTTCCGAGTTCCAAAGAAAGCCAGCGACATGCACCCTATTGTAGACCTAAGGAAGTTAAACAAGTTTCTCTTCAAGGAAGAATTCAAGATGATATCACTTGGTACGCTTCTACCTCTGATTCTGTCTGGCCTCCCTGGACATGCAGGATGCCTACCAATATGTTCCTGTGCACGCAAACCACAAGTATCTTCAATTTGTAACCCTGGGTCAGCACTATCAATTCAGAGTACTGCCCTTTGGGCTGTGCTCAGCACCGCAAGTTTTTACAAAGTGCTTTGCAGTTCCCGCAGCACACCTAAGGAAACTTGGAATTGAAGTCTTCCCGTATCTGGACGACTGGCTACTAGCAAGCTGCTCCAGACAAAGGACACAGGAAGCAGTGACCACAGCTTCCAGGTTTCTCACATCTATGGGAGTTCTGTTGAATCTGGAAAAAATCACAGCTACAGCCCTCCCAGCAACTCCTCTTCATAGGAGCCCTCCTGGATACCTCTGATGCAAGGGTCTTTGTCCTGGAGGACAGGAGGAACGATATCCTCTAGATGGCTTGCTTCATCCAAGCTCTCTCGATGCAGCAGTTGCTTGCTGTCATGACGTCATCAGTGTTCACGGTGCCTTTGGCTCATCTTTACATGAGGACCACTCCGTGGATGCTCAGTACGCAGTGGTCCTCGGCCACACAACCCCAGTCCTTTCTCATTAAGGTGACGGGACCTCTAAAACAATCACTTACCTGGTGGACTCAAGAGGACAACCTTCTGAAAGGCTTTCCCTTTGCCCCACTAGAGGCACAGATCACCATCACCACAGATGCATCTCTACTCGGATGGGGAGCTCACTGTCAAGATCTCCACACCTAAGGTCTGTGGAGTCAGGATGAGTCTCAACTCCACATAAATGTCCTGGAAATGAGAGCTGTCCTGTATGCAGTCCAAGCCCTGGTGGACATCCTCTGTCACAAAATAATTATTTTTCAGACGTACAACAAAGCGGTGATGTACTACATCCACAAGCAGGGCGGGGTGCACTCTTATCCCCTGTGCAGGGAAAGCAATGAGAGTGTGGGAATGGTGCCTAGAGCACGAAGCCTTGATCCAGGCAGTCTACCTGCCTGGAGTCCAGAACAATCTAGTGGATCGCCTCAGCAGAATGGAGGCGAATCCTCACGAGTGGTCTCTCGACGTAAACGTCGTGCAGTCACTCTTCAAAGAGTGGGCCACGCCAGACCTGGACCTTTTTATGTCCCCACTCAATGCAAAACTGCCTCTATTCTGCTCCAGAAATCCAGTACCTGGCGTTTTCTGTCTGGATGCATTCAGACTGCGGTGGACAAGATGCTTTCTGTACACATTTCCTCCTCTTCCCTTAATTCAGAGGATGCTGCTCAGACTGGAGGCACAGGGAGGCAGAGTGATCCTCATCGTCCCATTCTGGCCTCATCAGATTTGGTTTCCGTTGATCTACAGATTATCGGAAATTTACCCAAGACAACTACCACTTTAAATGGACCTTCTGACCCAGGGCCCAGTGGTCCTTCCCAACCTGAGGTCCCTTCATATCCATGCATGGCTCCTGAGGAGATAGAAGTGGGTAGATTTGATGTCTCCTGTAGAGTCTCAGACATTCTCCCAGCGACGCACCAGCGAGCTATTAAGAAAACTTACACGGCAAAGTGGAAGCGTTTCTCTGTCTGGTGTGCAAAGTCCTTCCTGGATCCCTTTTCTTGCCCACCAAACAAAGTCCTGGAGTATGTATTAGACCTGTCAAATACAGGGCTACAGTACTCAACCGTGAAGGTCCATCTCTGCGCGATCTCAGCTTATTATGAGCCTATACACTCTATGTCTCTGGCTTAATTTCCCTTGGCTAAGAGGTTTCTTAAAGGTATCCTTCACACAAGATCACCAGTCAGGAGACAGGTAGCCACTTGGGATATTAACCTTGTGCTAGACATGCTCACCTGTAAACCTTTCGAGCCTCTAGCAACATGTGAGCCAACGTTCCTGAACTGGAAGGCCGGCTTCCTCGTAGCCATTACCTCCACTTGCAAAGTGTCTGAAATACATGCCCTGGTCACAGACCCTCCTTATATAATATTTCACAAAGACAAGGTGGTTCTCAGAACTCACCCTAAGTTTCTCCCCAGAGTAGTCTCGGAATTACATCTGAACCTGCCCTTGGTTCTTCCGACCTACTTCGCGAACTTCCAGTATGAGGGAGAGCACACCCTACATTCTCTGGATGTTAAAAGGGTTTTGCGGTTCTACACAGACAGAACTAAAGAGAATCACAAGTCAGAGCAACTCTGTGTCTCGTTCAGCATGGCCCGGCTGGGTCAGCCTGTTGCTGTCAGGAGTATTTCATTGTGGCTGATGGCATGTCTTTGCCATTGCTATTCCATGGCACAGGTTAAGCTGGAAGGCAGGGTGTACGCCCATTCTGCCAGAGCAGTTGCAGTATCTCTGGCAGAAATACGGAACATGCCCATTGCAGACATCTGCAGTTCAGCTACTTGGAACTCCGTGCACGGTTTTTTGAAGCACTGTGCTTTGGATGTCCATGCCGGGCAGCATCAGTCCTTTGGCAGGACAATTCTTAATGGACTCCTGTCCTAGTGAGCTCCTCTCTCCTGCCATCATTCTCGGGAGATTATTTTAGCTTGGTACTCTCCCATCAGTGTGAATGAGTGGTGGAGACTTTATGTCCAGGAAGATATGGAAATTACATACCTATCATAATTCTTGATCTTCTTGGATGAAGTCTCCACCACTCATTCGCACGCCCACCATTCATCCCCTGAGCTCACTTATCTGTTTTTTGTCGTCACTCCCTCGATGGCTGGGCTGTGAAGACTCTGTTGTGTTGACCCTTCTTATATGGGTCATTCGGACTATTTTATGTCCAGTATAGGTTAGTTTCATTAGGTTAGTTTACGCTGCAGCTCCTTGGTAAAAAAAGGTACTGAGGTAGTTGGAGGGTCAACACCTACTTCCTCCTACCCACCACTAGAATTGCTTCATATCTGTCCCATGCATTCTTGAATTCCCCCACTGTTTTTGACCCCACTACCTCCTCAGGAAGGCCGTTCCATGTGTCCACCACCCTCTCTGTGAAAAAATATTTCCTCACGTTGCCCCTGAGCCATCCCCCTCTATCTTCAAGTTGTGCCCCCTTGTTCTTGCGCATCTCTTTTTCTGAAAGTTGCTCCCCTCTTGGACTTTGTTAATTCCCTTGAGGTACTTTGAAAGTTTCTATCATGTCCCTCCTCTCTCTCTGGGTATACATGTTAAGCTCCTTTAGTCTCAGCGCGAGCCTGTCTCGTGACGTCGCTTCCACGTGGCCCTACCTCAGCACCGGCCCCCCTGAAGATCTTTGGCTCCCGCTCGGTTTTAGTGCCTCTGGCATAGTCCCATCAGTGTGATGAGTGGTGGAGACTTCATCCAAGAAGATCAAGAATTACGGTAGGTACGTAATTTCCATTTCTGTACCCAAATATGAAATAAAGGAAGAATTCTTATGGATAGAATTTTTGTCATATGGGGGTGGGTAGTGAGTGTTGCCTTCCAATTTTCTTTTCCTTTCTATAATACTCTGTTTCTCCTGTTGCCACGGTCATCTCTGAAGGGAGGCCCCAGCCCTGTCCCCCGGTGTCTACCAGGCGGCACCGCCCCTCACCCCAGGGCTTAACCCCGGCAGGGCCGGCAGGATCCCTCAATCCCCCCGCCTCGAGCCGGATTCAATGAAGGGGGCACCGTGGCTAGCCGGGGCAGGGCCTTCGAAGTGCCCTCCGTCATCCTCCATGGCAACACTCCTTTTTATCCTCCATTTTTTCCCCAGGAGCGTGAGGCATGCAGTGATGTCTGATGGAGGAGGCACGCACGTGTCTGCATGCGCTTCTTCAGATGTCCTGCCCCATCTCCACCCATATTTTCTTCAACATCAGCGCACTGCCCCTGGCCTCCACTAGGGACCAGTAAAGCGCCGAACACTGGCGACTTCCCTTCCCGGAGAAGGAGAGCAGTCCTACGGATGCTCAGTCCTTCTCTTCTCTGCCAACCCTCGGCAGCCGTGCTCATTCCCGAACCTGGGTCACCAGCGTGGCGTCCAGCGCCTCAGCCCTCAGTGCCACCGGGCCAGCTATGCCTTCTAATTTTCAATGTGCTGTTTAAACCTATTTGAAGCAAGGCACTGCTGAGCCCTGGAGTTGTGTATTTTGTTAGTTTCAAGGACTTCACATTTTGCAGCTTTCTCGTGTTTTTGTCCCTTGAGAAAATGGGCAACTTTGCTCATCAGCTAAGAAGTATAAAAAATGAAAATGAAATGCCTCTGTTTCCCTATCCCTTGAGTTACTGTTCTTTAGTTTTCTGTGAGTTTGGAGGGCTAATCTCCCCAGTAGGTGCTCTGTGTTCTAACACTACTGCCCAACCTCCCTTATGTCTGTGTTTCTCCTTACCTCGTTGAAGTCATCATTCTCTGCTTGTGACATCGCAGTGTGTTGCTGTGGAAATGACTATGATCTCACAAATTGAGAATTATTATTCTGGTTGGATATGAGACAAAGTGTGAGATACAAGGATTCTGCTTTCATGTAAATGTCCTTCGCAAAAAAGAAAGAAATTAAGCCGGTCTGGTGGTGCTGAGGGCTGAGGCGCTGGATGCTACACCTCGCACCATGCCGGCCACCCAGGTTCGGAGACGGACACAGGTAGCCTGGAGTTGGCAGGGGAGGGAGAGGATGGAGCGTCCGGAGGACTGCTCTCCTCTCCTCTCCCTGGGAGGGTTCCAGGGGCTGCTTGGTGTCCTGGCAACCACCGATGGAGATCGGGGGTACTGCAGGATCACCAGACAGATCAGAATGGGTGGGGAGTGCGGCAGACATCAGCAGGACAGCCGTGCATGGACGTCATTGCACGCCTCACTCCCAGGGGCAACCACCACGCCGTAAATCCCCATCCACGTGGCTAGGCGATGTCACCACTACCCCGGTAGCCACACTCCAACTGCCAGTCAGCCTCCTCTCCTGGGCTGAGCCCAGCCTGGCATGCCTAATTCTAGATAGAGTGCCCTGGGTGGATAGGGCGGCTCTGCCTTGGGGGTCCCAGAGCCAGGGGGATCGCCGGGCTGGTGCCAGGAGACAGAGATGTCTCAGGCAAGGAGGTAGAGCTTGGGACAATGGTGGATGTCAGAGAGAGTTCCTTGTTGGGCGGCGCAGAAACAGATGATACAAAAAAAAAAAAAAAAGAGAAACAAATTAGGTAAACACAGAACCAAAATATTCGACCAGGGAGGTGCTGTGGATATGGCTTACCTAGACTTTAGCGAGGCATTTGACACCGTCCCGCACAAAAGATTAATAATCAAGTTAACCAGCCTGGGAGTGGGTCCCAGGGTGGTAGCCTGGGTAAAAAATTGGCTGGACAACAGGACGCAGAGGGTAATTGTAAACAGAGTCCACTCCGAAGCAAAGGGGATTACTAGCAGGGTAACGCAGGGTTCAGTACTGGGACGGTCCTCTTTAATGTCTTTATAGGTGAAATTGTGGAGGGGCTGGAAGGAAAAGTATGCCTCTTTGCAGATGACACAAAGATCTGCAACAGAGTTGATTCACAAGGGGGGTGGAAAGGATGAGAAGGGACTTGGCAAGGTTGGAGGAATGGTCAGAAGTATGGCAGCTTAGATTCATTGCAAAGAAGTGCAACATAATGCAGCTGGGAAACAAAAACCCAGGGGAAGAGTACACAGTGGGGGAGGGGGGAGGTACTAACAACAACAAAATGGAAAGGGACCTGCAGGTAGTCATATCAGACGACCTAAAGGTAGGCAGGCAGGCAGTGTGAGAAGGCAGCAAGAAGGGGAGGGCTGGGGGGATACTGGGATGCATAGGGAGAGGCACCACTAGTAGAAAACAGGAAGTTGTTAACCCTTTGTGCAGACAGTTGGTGAGATCCCATCTGGGGTACTGCGTGCAGTTCTGGAGACCCCATCTCTGCAAGGACATAGGATGGAGGCAGTCCAGAGGGGGGCAACTAAAATGGTGCAGGTTCTGCACCAGAAGCCATATGAAGAGAGACTAAAGGAGCTTAACATGTATATCCTCAAAGAAAGGAGGGAGCGGGGGGACATGATAGAAACTTTCAAGTACCTCAAGGGAATCAACAATGTCCAAGAGGGGAGCATCTTTCAGAAAAAGAGATGTGCAAGAACAAGGGGGCACAACTTGAAGATAGAGGGGGACGTCTCAGGGGCAACGTGAGGAAGTATTTTTTCACAGAGAGGGTGGTGGACACATGGAACGGTCTTTCTGAGGAGCTAGTGGGGTCAAAAACAGTGGGGGAATTCAAGAATGCATGGGACAGACATAAGGCAATTCTAGAGGGGGTTAGGAAGAAGTAATCTGTTGGTTAACTAGGATCTGCAGCTTATCCAATAGATATTGAAATGGGCAGACTGGGTAGGCCAGGCGGTCCTTATCTGCCGTCAAAGTCTATGTTTCTATGTTCTATGTTACACAAAATTGTTGAAATACAGTACAAGCTGAATTATGTCTGAATCTTGTATTTTAAAAAGGTTTTCTGGACACTGTATAAATGCTTTAAATTGTTTTGATGTTATTAAGGAGGTCCATCTCAACCCTCTTTGACCTTCTAGAGCCAAGTCTTTACGGGACCAGAGTCCCTTTCAGACCAAGAATATAGCTGTGGCCGAGAGATATTCTAAAAGTACCTCTTACTCACTCTTCATATAGAAGAGACTGCTCATCCACTTGGCGTAGTGTCTCAGCGTGTCAGAAGAGTTAGTTATAATTTATGGGGTGGCTCTGAAATAAAGTGAAGCTGTTGCTGAAGAAAACTAGTCCTTTTCATCGGGAGTCCTAAAGGGGCCTCTCCATCTTGAAGGAGCTTCAGATGTTGAATTGCAGACTCAACAATTGCTTTTTCCATTACATGTTTTGTTGGCAGAGAGTCAGCAGTTCCTGTAAAACTTTGTGAACTGTGGAGATATACAGTACATGTGTAGTGTGGGAGACTTATTGTGGAGGTAGAGGGGCGAGGGGAAGACATGAGTAGCTTGCTGGAGTGCGTCTTGTTTTTAGTCTCCAGTCCTTCCTCAATGTTCTCCCCATAATCCTTCTCCAGTGTCTCCATAGACACAATCAGTTTGGGGGCTGGGGCTGTGTCTCCTTCCCATAACAACTTTTTGGTATATGGTTGTTCAGTGTTACTGGCTCAGCTGACAGCACTCTTGTCTCCAGGCCAGGAAGATTGGATAGTTATGGGTTCAAGTCCCACATCAGGCACTTAGGCTAATACCCAAGTGACACCGGGGCACTGCACTAGCGGGGTGCTCCGCTGTTGGAGGGGTCCATCATTCATACGAGACATCAAACCGAGGTCCCTTGTGCATGTCATTGGTGGCTGCCTAGGTGAAAGGTACAGATCCAATGGCACTTTTCAGAAGAGTAATGCAGTTTTCCTTGGTGCCCTGTCCAATATTTCTTCTCTCAATACTGCAAGTTCTACCAACTTGGTTTCAGTTTACTTTGCACATTTGGGTGTAGCTCAGCCACCAGACTTCTTAAAGCCTGACCCCTTCCATCACTCACAGTGTCGTCCTCTGGCTCCACCCTGTCTAACATCAGATCTTCTTTTTCACTGGAAGGGACAGCTCTCCTCATATGCAGCTCAGTTTTCCTGCTGTCGGTGAGATTATCTGTTTTTTATTCTTTGGTAACTGGGTAAAGCCCATTAGGCACAAGGCCTGTTTTCAGGGGTGACCCAGGAGCACTGGGGAAGTTAAGTGACTTGCTCAGGCTCACACAGTATTCCAGTGGAGGTTGTGGGAATCAAACCCAGCTCTACTGGCTGTGCTAAGCTCATTGACAGCTCATTACTCTAACCTCTAGGCTATAATGCCAGGCCCCAGTTTTCAAGTGCTTATCTGGTGATTTCTTGAAATTTTACTTAAGCCTTTAACTTACTTGTTGCTCCTCATCTTTCAACTTCTGCTCTGTCGATGTTGAACAAGATGGAATGCAAAAATTGGGGATACAGATTGTGTGTTTGATGTAGGCAGAAAATGTCTGTCACGGATCTGCATCACACTTGCCTTTACCACCTGGGGCGAACCATGAATGATGTCAGTGGGTGTCCATGTTGCCAGGCCAGGCATCTTTCATTGCTGGAGGAACAGGAGGCACCCTGACTACAAGGTAGACCTAAGGAATGTGGACAGGCCTTGGGGGCTGCCAGCTTGTGGCAATAGAGGAGGAGGCTGTGTTGGTGATTGTGGGGGGGGGTCCTTGTTGGCCTTGGCTATGGTCCCTATAGGGCTGGCCATGGGCACTCAGTTTGGGGAGTGCCAGTACTTTCATGATATGTATCTGCATCTCCAGACCTTTGAGTAGAGCCACAGTACCATAATAACCATAAGGAGCACTGCCGTCTATCGTGGGAGAGGAGCATTCCCGCCCTTTATGATCGCTGGATTCCCCCGACCTTCATTTTGTTTTCACCGGTTGAGGGGCTGATTGATGCTTCCACGGTGCCCCAGCTGGAGCAGTCATGATTGACTGGTTTGGGAGCTGGTAGAAATTTTCTTTGAGCCAGTCAACAGGAAGTCAGAGGCAGATGAGGCTTCGTCTTTCTCCAGGATTCTGGTTCTGCCATCAGCCCCCGCTGCCTTGGAAGGGGCTCTGCTGGTGACCCTGGTCGAGCCAGTTCTGGTGTAGCCTCCATTGGAGGTCCCTCTACAGGTGTCTACTATGGGGCCTTTTGTAGTTACACTGCATAAGTAAGTGGTCTACACAGCGCCGCCAGAGGGCTCCCTGTCATCCTTGAATGGGTCGACAGTCAAGAGGTCCTGTTTGCTGTCCTTCTCTCAATCTCGATCCAGCTCTGGTCTAGACTGACACAGACATCCATTCAGTGCCTCGCATTCCTTGGCAGACTGTCATTATTGACTTAGGAGAGAGTATGAAGACCTCCTTTGGCAGCAGTGAGCATTTACTGGCCCAGGACATAGAAACATAGACTTCGTTGACAGAAAAGAACTGTAGGGCCTGTCTAGTCTGCTCTATTTTTCCTGCCTGTTTCTTCGCCCTGGACCCTATTTGGTCACAGGTGTCCTCCCTCATCCATTTCCTCTACCTGTTATGGCCATGTGCGTATCCTGTGCATGCTTGAAACTCCCCACTGTCTTCATCCCCACCACCTCTTCTGGCAGACTGTTCTAGGCATTCTCCACCATTTCTGTGAAGAAGTATTTCTTTACATCCCTCTTAAACCCCCTTCCCTAAGCTTCATTCTAGTCCCCGTGTTCTTGTACTGCTCCTCCACTGAAAGAGATTTCCCTCTTGCACTTTGTTCACCCCCGTGAGGTATTTGTCAGTCTCAATCATGTCCCCCTCTCACTCTCCTCTCCTCTCGTTCAGGGAGAACATGTTGAGCTTCTACTGCCTCTTCTCATATGGTTTCTTGTGCAACCCCCTCACCATTTTGGTAGCCCTCCTCTGTATAGCTTTCACCCTGTTAATGTCCTTGCAGAGGTGCAGCCTCCAGAACCGGACAAAGTACTATACGTGGGGTCTCGTTAGTGAGCGATACAGTGGCAACTCTACCTCCCTTCTCCTGCTAGAAATCCCCCTCCCTATGCTACCCAGCATCAGGGCTTGCTAACTGCCTTGTCACACTGCCCTGCCACCTTGAGATCAACAGATATTTTATTGTTTTGATTTAGTTTTTGTTGTCTGGGAAATGAGGACTAGGCAATTCTGCCTATTTTCAGCCTCGTACCTGGGGAGAGGGGGAGGATACGGATGCAAACTGAAATACCGAACCAGATTAAGCTGTTGGTAGTATTTTAGTGAATGGAGGAAATTTGGCCAGGACATCGGGGACATTTCCCGTGCTCTTGTCAGTGGGGGGAGCCTCAGACCATCTTGAGATGGCTGACCTCTGTGTTGGTGCTGTTGGATTGACTGCCGTTGCATGCTCTTCACCCCGAGGAATGTACTCACCATTTGTTGCAGAATATTGTGGAGGATTTTCTATGGATGTTTCCTTGGTGGAGCTGACACCTTTTCCTGATTTTCTGATGCTCCCTGATGCTATTATTCTTGAGACTCCTGTTGCTGGGCTTTCAGGACATTTCGACCTGACTACTGCAGCCTCTGATTCTCTGAACCCGGATCCTCACCTTCGAGACCTGATGATGGCAAAACAGGTTCACCTTCTCTCTCTTGTGGATTCAGGAGACCGGGATCCATCTTTGCTATTGTTGTCCTCTGGATTGTCTTCAGTTTACACTCCGGTTGCTGCCCCCTCCTCACGTGAGCTCCTTGCCGCTCCTCCCAGGGACGCCGGCTTCTTCTACAGTACTGGACACTGTTCCACTGACTGCCGACCTGACTAAACAGATGTCGACGGATTTTGTTCGGCCAGGAGGCCATACCACAGACTCCTCAGTCAGGACCGTTCTTCCTATGGCCAGGCAACCCCTTTTGACTCAAAGGCAGTTTGTCCCAACGCCTGTCCTGGATGCTGCTCTTTCTCTGCACTCTGCCAGCATTTCTTCTGACAGTAAGCCAGTTTTACTTCCAGTTGCTACACCTCTTTGTTTGATTTCCACTCCCAGACAGGAATTAATGTCTTTGCCTCACAACATGAATCTTTCAACTACGGGATCTGCTGTTACTTTGCCATCCAGTTATGCATCTCAGACCCCTCGGCAGGGGCCTCTGCTTAATCCACAGGTCTACAACCTTTGTCTTCAGCTGTATTGGTCCCTTCTCTTGGCCCTTCGGAAATTGCTCAGTTTGACAGCTCGGGGCTCCTAGTTACAGAGCCAGTCATCCTACAGTCCCCTGTTATGCCTGTCCCAGTTGATCTTACTTCGAGAAACAGCTCTTGCAGTAAGTTACACCATTAGGACTGAAGCCGGCAGGCAGCAGGACCCCATGGAAAACTTCTAGCTAGCTACATACAGCGGGGGACCTCCCCCAACGTCGGCCTCACCCTCGGCATCACATACATCATAAAAGGGGTGCTCCCCCAGCATCCCTCAGTTCTTTTCCTGCCATCGACTCACAAGCATCGGCTCCACGAACACCTTCAGCTATCGAACAATGCCATCACTTAAGTATTACTACTTTATTTTTTTTTTTTGAAAAAGTCTGATTTTCCTTCTTTTGTATTTCGTCTTCCCCAACGTCATCTGTCGAAAGGCACTCCTCAAAGTGTGATTGTGGAAACAAATTCCTTTTAAGGATAAGCACATGGCCTGTGTCAGGTGCTTAGGCCCAAAACATGATACTAAAGCCTGTCCCATTTGCCAAAATTTTAACAACCGCACAAGGATCCATTAACAAAAAGTTTTGGAGACCTTCCTATTAGAAAAATGATTAGCAGCCATGCAAAAAAAGTTCTTCCTCCCGGGAAGAGTCCTCCCATAAGTTGGGGAAACATAAGGTAAAATGGAGGGAGAGGGAGAAACAGCGCTTCCCATCTTTGCGGACGTCCGACTCCACGGCAAGCTCAGACTCCGCCCGCTCCAACAAATCTCCTTTTGGACAAAGACCCTGCCTCCGCCGGCCAAAGTCCAGACATCAGATGGTGCCAGCATTGCATCCACCCTCCAGTCCCTTAAGGTCCGGCTAAAAGAATCTTCGCACAGCTGGCCTTCATGCTCTTCAGACCAATCTGCATCCACAGATCGCCCAACCAAGGTGCACTCCAAGTCAGCCGCTACTACTGGCCCTGACTCCCTGCACTGGTGCCGGCACTCCAACCACTGGACATCCACTAAATGGACCCAGATCTGGCGTCCCTTAAGTGGACCTCAGACCCAAAGTGGACATCGGAGCAGATGACTGCAAAATGTCCTAAGGACCAATGACCGAAAGAGGTCCACTCTCACAGAAAGGACACTACCTCATCCATACTGAACGTAGGTCCATCCAGACATTTGGACGACAAAGAAACTAATGCCGGGGTCGAAGAACTTAGCGATGACCAGACATCAGGAGACAAGAAGGAAGCAAACCTCCCACACAACCCAATGCCACCCAAGAATCAGACGATGGGTGCATCAGGCCACAGACCGCCAGACCCGGCAAACGGTCAGACAGCACCTCAAGAGGGACCGACGCCAGATCAGATGTTGGGTCTCAGCATCTCTGAGGTGAAGGAATTGTTTTCCTATTGGTGGGAAACCATTAGGAAGGATGTAGTTCCCACCAAACCACTGGTGGAGAACCTACCTCCCAAAGGAGCAAAACCCAGACAGACCACCCCTAGAGAGGAGAGTCCAAAACCTAGGGGCCAGTCTAAGGACAAGAAGTCACACAAAGAAAAGAAGCGGCCGAGGTCTCCATCACAGACCACTTCCCACTCTCCCAGCGGGCATAGACCTAAAAAGCACCACAGGAGGTCAGATTCCTCCTCCTCGGATGAGTCTCGCTCCTGCTCTTTGGAATCTTCTGAATCAAGCTCTCTGTTTAGTATCCCTTAACCAGACCCAAGGGATCTGCCTAGGCCCCCCCCTCCCGACAACCCAACCTTTATGGATATAATGTGACATATCCAAGATAACATGGGGTGGGACATGGAAGATTTAGATCCTGAAAGGCAACGCCTCACCAAGTATCTAAGACAATAGGATTCCAAACCAGTGGTGGTCCTGCCATTAGTTGATACCTTCCAGGACATGACAAAGGCTGCTTGGAAGCACCCCTTTTCTTCCTCAGCAGTCCCCAAGAAGGCGGACCACCTATATCGGGCCCCCTTGGAGGATCCTTATCTGGGAGAGCAATCAGTGGCAGATTCTGTGGTAATCACTGCGACTCATGACAGGTCATAGAGGCCTCAACACCTAAGCACCCAGCCCCTGGACCGACAGTCGAAACAACTTGACTCCATGGGGAGGAAAATGTATGCCTCAGCAACATGTTCCATCCCCTCATTAAATTTCCTGACCCACATGGTCCAATTTCAAAATGCCCTGTGGGAACAAGGTCAAGACTTGGTTAAAAACCTTCCGGATGGAGACCAAAAAGAGGAACTAACAAAGCTCCTTCAAACAGGCTCTGACATAGGTACACAAGTACTCAGAGCAGTATACCACTCGGCAGATTCAACCGAAAGAAATACAGCATCAGGAGTATGCCTCAGATGACACTCCTGGCTGAGGATATCAGGCTTTACACTGGACGTTCCCTTCAAAGGCTCGGTTCTTTTCGGGAAGAATCCATGAAGATAATTACAAAACTGCAAGACGCCGGAATGGTGATAAGATCTGTACAGGCCATGTACAGACCCAAGCCGAAGCCATTTCGGAGGCAACAAAACTGCTTCAAAGGCAAACAGGGACAGCAGCCCTGGATCGGACTGCAGCAGAGAGGCAGCTTTAACCGTAAGGGCTCATCTTGAGCAGCAGGAGGTGCAGGTGCCAGGAACACAAAAACCCCTCAGGCGACCCTACCCTACCCTCCCCATCCACTGCCTGACTCATTGTAGACCCCTCCTCCTCCTCTGGTTCAAAGGGAAGAGAAGGTCGGGGGCCGCTTCTCCAGACACCTGGCAGGATGGCGACAAATCACTTCAGACCAATGGGTGCTTCAGCTAATACAAAGAGGGCACTTTGTCGAATTCACCAGGCAACCACCATCCAAGCCACCACTGCGATCTCAGTATTCAAAACAACATGCCACACTGATTCGAGAAGAAATCAGGGCCCTTCTTGAGAAGGATGCCATAGAGAAGGTCCCATGGATCCCAAAAGGGAAAGGATACTATCCTCACTTCTTCCTGGTACCCAGAAAGACAGGGGACCTACGCCCCATCCTAGACCGCAGCGATCTCAACACTTTTGTGGCATACAAATGCTTCAGGATGGTCACCTTGGCAGGCTTAATCCCGATGCTATGCCCAGATGCTTGGCTAGCATTGCTGAACATACAAGATGTCTACCTCCACATTCCAATCGCAAAACATCATTGGAAGTTCCTGCGATTTGAATTTCAGGGTCATCACTACCAATTCAGAGCCCTGCCTTTTGGCCTGTGATTGGCTGCAAGGGTATTCACCAAATGCCTAGCAGTAGCAGCGGCGGCACTTTGGAGAAGGGGCCACTGTGTCTTTCCCTACCTGGACAACTGGCTCCTGATGGCTTCATCTGAGAAAGAGCTAAATCACGCTCTACAAGACACGTATTTAATATTCGAATCCCTAGGTGTCACCATCAACCTGTCAAAATCGACCCTTACGTCTTGCCAAAGACTGCAGTTCATTGGCGCAGTCCTGGACACCAGAAAGGGAAGGGCCTTTCTACCAGAAGACAGGATAGAACGTCTACGAAGGTTGACAAGGAACATCATGGAACAAAAACAGGTCTCAGCAAGGACCATGTTGTATATTCTAGGCCACATGGCGGCCGTAATAGCCATGGTTCCCCTATCACGCTTACACATGAGAACCATTCATTGGACACTCAGGGTCCAGCGGAACCAATGCCAGGATGACTTAGACCAGCTGGTCTCAGTCCTCAACTCTATTCTCCGAGTCTTGCAATGGTGGCTGGTTCCAGAACACCTCACGGTAGGAGTTCCCTTCCTGTCTCCTACCCCTTCACTGATCCTGACCACAGATGCGTTAGAATCAGGCTGGGGCGCCCACATGGGTGGCAGAAAGACTCAACGACTATGGTCAGGGATGGAAAGAACCTTTCACATAAATGTCCTCGAGATGAGGGCAGTTTTTTATACCCTTCAGGCCTTGCAAACGGTCCTAACCCCAGGACACCTACTGATCCAAACAGTCAATATGTCAGTAGTGTTCCATATCAACAAATAGGGGGGCACTCACTCATATCAGCTCTGTCGAGAAGTGATGAGAGTGTGGTACTGGGCAATAGAGCACAATATCACCCTGTCTGCAATTCATGTTCCCGGGTTACAGAACATGCTGGCGGATCTGCTCAGCAGATCTCGATCCAGCGCACAGGAATGGGAGCTCCTACAATCAGTGGCAGAAACTCTGTTCACAAAATGGGGATGCCAGAATTGGATCTGTTCGTGTCCCCATACAATGCAAAACTGCCCAGTTTCTGCTCGCTAGATCCAGGGCCTGATGTTTTCTGGTGAGATGCATTGTCCCTGTCCTGGACAGGCAGGTTTCTCTATGCCTTTCCTCCCTTCCCTTTGGTCCGGAGAGTCCTGCTCAAGCTGCAGGACAACAGGGCAGTCATGATTCTGTGGCCCCGTACTGGCCCAGACAGATATGGTTTCCTTTTCTCCAAGGCATGGTGAACGAGCCACCCTTTCCTCTTCTGCTCAGCTCGCACTTACTGTCGCAAGACAACGGGTCCCTGATTCACCCGAATCTCAGTTCCTTACACCTGCATGGCTGGCTCCTGAGGACCTAGCAATGTCTTGCCACAGAGTCTCGGACAATGTGGCCGACATCCTAGTGGTAGCAGGGAAATCCTCCACTTGTGCCACATATGCCATGAAATGCTTTTGGCCCTCGGCCCATAACCTGGACCCTTTAACTTGCCCGGTGAAATCGGTATTAGAGTACCTCCTTTCCTTATCAGAAGCAGGGCTGAGTTACTCCTCAATAAAGGTGCACTTTTCTGCAGTATCTGCGTACCATGCACCCTTTGGGGACAAATCCTTGGCCCAACTAGATTTGTCACGCCCCTTCTTGCATGGCATCCTCCACTTGAAGCCACCCATTAGAGATCCGATCCCTCCTTGGGACCTTCTCCTCATTTTAGAACAGCTCACACTACCTCTCCCTTTGAACCAGCCACACATTGTGGGCTATGCCTTCTCTCTTGGAAGGCGTTATTTTTAGTTGCAGTTACTTCTACAAGGAGAATTTCTGAGCTTCAAGCACTCATGTGCAAAGATCCATGTTTGATTTTTTCATAAGGACAGAGTGTCCTTAAGGACCAATCCTAAGTTTCTACCCAAGGTAGTGTCAGAGTTAACCCTCAGCCAGGATATTGACCTGTTGGTTTATTGTCTGGAGTATTCCAGTAGGGGAGAGGCTCTCCTGCACACATTGGATGTGCACAGGATACTTGGGTTTTATCTGACTAGGACCAGTCCGCACCGACGGTTTGACCAGTTATTTTTGTCCTTTGCCCACAGGATGTCAGTGGCACTAGTATCTAAACAGACACTCTCAAAATGGTTTGTAAACTGCATTGTGTTCTGCTACCAGAAGCTAAATAAACCCTTACTGGGACCAGTAAAGGGTCACTCTACTGGAGGGATGGCAACATCATTTGCCTTCCTGAGAAATGTTTCGGCTCCTTCCATTTGTGCAGTAGCTACATGGAGCACAGTGCACACATTCATCAGACATTACAGTCTGGACATTGCCTCCAGGTGCAGAGCAGGCTCTGGCTTTGTCGTCCTGCAGGGCTTCTTTCATGAGGGGTTCCCTTTCACCCTTCTGTTGTCCTCCTCCCAAATTTAGGGGTAATCCTTATTACTGCTTGGGACTCAGTCCTAATGGTGTAACTTGCTGCAAGAGTTGTTTCTCGAAGTAAGATAGTACAGTTACGTAAGAACTTACCATAACAGTAGATCTTCGAGAACAACTTTTGCTGCAGGTACTTTCCCACCCACCTTCCCCTCAGGAGGTCAGCCACTTTTGTAATAATAGATCTTACTTCGAGAGGGCTCTTGCAGTAGGTAATTACATATTGGACTGATGGCGGCCGGCGGCAGGACCCCACGGAAAAATTTCTAGCTAGCAATCCCTGGCGAGGGACCCCCCTATGTCAGGTGACCGGCGTCATACGACGTCGGTATAAAGGGGCGGTCCTGGGCGCCCGCCTTCCAGTTCTTTCGCCGTCAGCTCGTGCAGGTCCTGGATGAAGTTCCTATCGCCAGTCCTGTTGCTTCGTTGGTTTTCCGAAAAGTTTCAGTATTTTATGTCTTTGTATTTCTACTGTCGGGTGAACGGTATATGTTGTCCTTCAAAAATACGTGTGACTAAATGCGGCGCAACTGCCTCACAAAGACAGTCACTCCCTCTGCCTTTTCTGTTTAGGCCCCGACCACGCGGTCGACAAGTGGTCCGCACTGCCTTCATTTGAACGCGGCCACCTGCAGACGACGCCAGCAGTCTCTCGAAGCCCATCTCCTCAAGAAGAAGATGTCTGTGATATAGAAGCAGTTGAAGAAACTTCGGCAGGCGTCGACCTCCCCTGAAGGGCATAAGAAGCGGGACAAGGAAAGGCACCGGGAGAAGGCCTCCTCCTCTGCGACTCTGGCCGGAGTTGCGGGCAAGGTAACATCCCCTCCGGGGGATCGCCCAACGGCAGCCTCAAGGCTTTGGAGGCGTTAGCCCTGCATCGGGTTAGCGTCGAAACCCGCCGGGTACCCTCTGGAGCAAAGAGGCTCCAGCCCCAGTACTGCCACAAGCTTGCGGCCTACTGCTGCGGCACCTCCATGAGCGGACGTCAGCTCTCCGGCGTCCGCGGAGAGGGCGCTAGCAGCCGACCCTTCAGGGCTGGCGCATGGCAGTGTCCCCATCGGACCGGGCCTCTTCTCTTCCTCGGCCCGTCTCCGACGAGGGACCCCTGAAGTCGGACACTGGCTCCTCTGGCGTCCGGTGGGACTCGGCCCCTAAGTCACACGTTGACTCCTCCGGCGTGCGCCGGGCCTCGGAGCCTACAGCAGACCCTGCTTCGTTTGTCGTATCAGGTTCCCCGCAGCCTTCACTGCTGTCAGGGGAGCCCGAGTCCCCCCTGCCCGACCCCGGGGAATTTTTCATCTCCATCCCCGGACGAGGCTCGGGATCCTGGGCTACCGTCCGATCCTCTTCCTACAGAGCCAGATCTGACGTTGGCTCCCCTGACGCCGGCCCCTGCACCAGCTCTGACACCAGTCCTGCCAACGCCGGCTCCGACACCGGCCCCTCCGATGCTGGCGGGGGATATTCCTCTTCCATCGGTCCCTCCACCCCACGGACCTATCACGGTTGATCCACCCGTGGAGTTCCCGGCTGGGCCGTCTGCTCCGGCAGCTCCTCTGGTGCCTGGGTATCCACCGTCCTATGCGACGCCGGTTTTCCCAGGTCCACAGTATCCTGCGCCGCAGTACCCGGTGCCGACGCCGCAGTACCCTGCTCCGGTATTCCCGCAGCCGGGTTACGGATACTCTCCTTATGGATTTAATCCGTACAACTATCCCCCTCCTCCTCCACCGCCCCCTAGGCCGGCGGTGGATCTCCAGGAGACTCTGGCCTCCTGGTGGGCTGAGCCAGGCTCAGCTCACCAAGAAGTCAAGAGCAGCCTTGCGGCGACGGTGCCACCCTCTCGGCTCCCACGCCCCAGATGGCACACTCCTCTCCCTCCAGATTCCCGAGCTGTGCCCTCGGGCCGGAGAGGGGCAGGACATGTGTTGGGGATCCCCTAAGGAACCCGTTCCTCCCCTAGGCGAGTCAGAGTCTTACTCTGCTTAATCTCTTCTTCTTCTTCTTCTCTCTCGGACTCCTGGGAGGCCTCGATGGGTGTTCCGGGAAGAGCGACCAGGCGCTCTCTGTCCAAGCCCGGCCGAGGACTCCTCCGTAGTCTCCTCCGAGGATCCTTCCTTCCATGAGTTGTTCAGGAAGATCCAGGAAGTCCATCAGTGGCATTCCTTAGAGCCAGATCCTCAGCGGTTAAACTTCGCGAACATCTGGACTTGCCCCTATGGCTCTACTCTTAGTGCCACCCTGGATCGAGCCTCCTATGCCCACCTTGTTTCACTATTTGGAAGACGACATCATGACTTAGCCCCACTTCCTCGGAAGTCCAACAGGTTATACCAGGCTCTGGAGGGTGTAGACTTTTTAGACTCTCACCCCCGTGCAGACTTGGTTGTGATTAGCGCCGCTCACGGCCGGCCAGCACACCCGAAACATTTGAGCTCGTCTTCCCCGGATAAGGAATCCCGCCTTCTGGATCAGTATGGAAGGAAGATCTATGCTTCTTCCACACTGTGGATTAGGGCCCTAAACTATGTAGCACATATGGGGGATTACCAGAAGGCTGTCCTTACCCAGGCGGAATCTAAGATTGACTCCTTGCATGACTCCCAAGTCAAACAGGAGTTAGCGACCTGGTCCATTCTGCTCGTTCAGCCAGTCGTCATATTCTGAGGGCGACCACACAGTAGAAGTGGACACGCGGACGGGCTCTGCTTTACGCACGTAGAGTGTCGCGTCATGCATGGCTCCGTGTGTCAGGTCTGGTCCCAGTGGTGCAGTCAGCAATTCAAGAAGCACCTTTCAGGGGTTCTGTGCTTTTCGGCGGTGATGTCAAGGACATCATCACTGACTTGCAGGAGAAGGGGACAGCCCTTAAATCTGTTGATTCAGTGTACCGTCCCCATCCCCCACAGCGCTGTCCCTTTCGCAGATGCAGCCGGCCTCAAGCGAAACCTCAGGGAAGGTGGGTCACTAAATGTCGGGCCCCCACAGCTGCCAGGCCCCCGCCGCCCAAAAAAGCAACGGGTGCCCCAGTTGCGGCGCTGCCTCACACCACCTGACTCCTTCCCTCTCCCACCGCCTCCAGACACCCCGGAGGAACTGGTAGGAGGGAGATTCTCCCTCCACCTTCCGGGTTGGGAGAGGATAACATCGGATTCATGGGTGCTTCAGATCATAGCAGAGGGGCACTCCATAGAGTTTCTGCAGAAACCTCCACGCCCCCACCCCCAAACTCCTCTTACTCAAGGGACAATCTTCCTTTGGTCAGGGAAGAAATCTCTGCTCTCCTCGCGAAGCAGGCTATAGAGCCCATCCCTCCTCACCTCCACGGGACGGGTTACTATTCCCATTTCTTCCTTGTACCAGAGAAGACTGGAGATCTCAGACCCATTCTTGATCTCAGCTCTCTGAACCTATATGTGGAATACAAGAGGTTCAGGATGCTCTCCCTTCAAACCCTTTTAGCCCTGCTTCAGCCAGGCCAATGGCTTTGTGCACTGGATATGCAGGCTGCGTACCTGCACATCCCCATTCACCCTTCGCACCAAAAGTACCTCAGGTTTGCATTTCAGGGGGACCACTACCAATTCCGGGCGCTCCCTTTTGGTCTTTCCTTGGCTTCCCGAGTCCACCAAATGCCTGGCGGTGGTAGCGGCCCACCTGCGTTCTTTGGGAGTTCAGGTTTTTCCTTACCTGGACGACTGGCTCCTGGCGGCCCCGTCCAGGGAGGAACTCCTGCATTTCCTCTCCCTCACCCAGCAGGTTTTCTCTGGCCTGGGTATCACCATCAACCATTCCAAATCTCACCTGGATCCTTCTCGGAGACTCCAGTTCATCGGGGCAATCCTCGATACGACTATGTGCAAGGCCTTCCTGCCTCCGGACAGGGGGGCCTCCCTCCAGTCCCAGATTTCCCTTCTGTTGGAACACAGGAGGGTTCTGGCGAAGTCGGCGCTCCGTCTACTGAGGCTTATGGCGGCGCCCATCCCGACGGTTCCGCATGCGCGCCTCCACATGAGAATCTCAGTGGACCCTCCGCTCTCAGTGGGATCAATGAGTAGACGACCTAGATCATCTGATTCTGATCTCCTCGCCGATGGTAAGAGACTTGCAATGGTGGATGGTTCGAGAGAACCTATTCCGGGGGGGTCCCCTTTTTTCATCCTCCCCCCGGTCAGACTCTGACCACGGACACTTCAGGCGAAGGTTGGGGAGCCTATCTGGGTCCTCACCGAACCAAGGGCCTATGGTCAAAATTGGAGTTGGTTCTCCACATCAACGTGCTTGAGCTTCAAGCAGTGCTGTATGCTCTCCAGGCCCTTCACCAATACATCCTTCCTGGCCACCTTGCTGTCCAAACGGACAACATGTGTGTGGTGTGGTACATCAACAAGCAGGGAGGGACTCGGTCCTACCCACTGTGCAGGGAAGCGATGAGGGTTTGGGAATGGGCAACTCTTCACAACCTTCACCTCACGGCAATCCATGTTCCGGGAGTTGACAATGTCCTGGCAGACAGGCTAAGTCGCTCGTTGGCTCTACCACATGAGTGGGAACTGGACGAAAAAGTTCTAAGAAGCATCTTCCAGGTTTGGGGGACTCCTCAGATAGATCTGTTCGCCTCCTCCCAAAACACAAAGCTTCCAATGTTTTGCTCGCTCGCTCCAGAGCGAGATGCTTTCTGGAGCGACGCTCTGTCTCTAAGTTGGAAGGACAGATTCGTCTATGCTTTTCCCCCAATTCCTCTGGTTCCTCGTGTGCTGCAGAAATTGGCTTTGGAAGGAGCGAGAATGATTCTGATCGCTCCTTTCTGGCCTAGGCAAATCTGGTTCTCTCTTCTACAACAATACTCAGAGGTTCCTCCTCCTCCTCTTCCTCTCCCTTTCTCTCCAGGATTGCTGACCCAGGATTAGGGGACCCTGGTCCATCCGGGACTCAAGTCTCTTCAACTTCACGCATGGCTCCTGCAGACCTAGCCCAATCTCGTTTTGGCGTCTCTCCTAAGGTGGCCGAGATTCTGGTAGAGGCTAGAAAGCCCTCCACTAGGTCCACCTACGCTATGAAATGGAAAAGATTTTCCATTTGGGCTGCCTCCAGGAACGTGGAGCCTTTCTCCTGTCCTGTGGCCATTCTGCTTGATTACATGCGGCATCTTTTCGACCTGGGTCTCAGTCACTCCTCTTTGAAAGTCCATATGGCGGCTGTTTCAGCCTACCATGTCCCTTTCACTGATAAGGCATTTGCCCAACTGGAGGTATCCAAAACTTTTCTCAGAGGGATCCTTCATCTCAGGCCCCCTGTTCGGACTCCGCTCCCCTTGGGACTTAAACTTTGTCCTAGAAACTTACTCTCCCCCCTTTGAGCCTCAGCGGCTTCCGCAGACTTGAAGGTTTTATCATGGAAGACGCTCTTCTTAGTGGCCATTTCTTCCGCTCGCAGAATTTCCAAGCTTCAGGCCCTGATGTGCAAAATCCCTTATCTGATTTTTCACAAAGAATGAGTTGCTCTTTGCACGAATCCTAAGTTTCTTCCGAAGGTGGTAGCTGAATCTACCTTAAATCAATCTATTGAATTACCTGCCTTTTTCACGCAGTACTCCAACCAAGGAGAATACTTGCTCCATACCATGGATGTTCACAGGATTCTGAGATACTACACTGATAGGACGAAAGATCTCAGAAAGACTGATCAGTTGTTCATCTCTTTTGCTCACAAAAGAGAAGGCAATGCTGTTTCTAAACAATGCCTATCAAAATGGTTGGCCCATTGCATCACTTCCTGTTATGACAAGTACAACAAGACCCTACCGGGTCAAGTCAGAGGTCACTCCACTTGTGGAGTAGCAGCCTCTGCAGCTTGTTTCAAGAACGTGTCTGCGGCAGACATCTGTGCTGCTGCCACTTGGACTTCCATCCATACCTTCACTAAACATTACAGTTTGGACCTTGCCTCTCGCCGTAGAGCAGGCTTCAGGTTAGCGGTCTTGCAAGGCCTCCTTTCTTGAGGCTTGCAAGGTATCTCTTTGCTACTTCTCGGAGTAGTACCTCCTCCCGGTGCCTTTCCTTTGTTCCAGACTGTTTGGGATTCTGTCCTATATGTAATTACCTACTGCAAGAGCCCTCTCGAAGTAAGATAGTACAGTTACATAAGAACTTATCATAACAGTAGATCTTCGAGAGAGGCTCTTGCAGTAGGTAATACCTTCCCACCCTCCAACTCCCTAGGCTTTTTCAGCTCCTTTTCCATTGAGGAAAATATAAGCTTCTCTCTCGTCTGGGCCTTCCGGGCCTGTGGCAGGAAAGAACTGGAAGGCAGGCGTCCGGGACCGCCCCTTTATGCAGATAGCGTCGTGTCGCGGTCACCTGACATGATAGGGCAGTCCTCTGTCCAGGGACTGCTAGCTAGAAATTTTTCCGTGGGGTCCTGCCGCCGGCCGGCGTCAGTCCTATATGTAATTACCTACTGCAAGAGCCTCTCTCGAAGATCTACTGTTACGGTAAGTTCTTACGTAACTGTACTTTCCTATTGGTCTTCCTCTGGAAGCAGATCCTCGGTCTCCCATCAGAATCACATTGCGATGCTGGAGTCTCCGGCGGCAGAACTGAGGGAAGCTGGGGGACTGCCCCTTTTATGATGTATGTGATGCCAGGGGCAGGGCCAATGGGGGGCACTTGATCCCTGGTCCTGTCGAATGGAAGGCAGTTGAGCAGCTGGAGGGCAAGTCTACAACCCTTCATGAGAGGGTGTCTCACAAATATTAATTTGATAGGTAGGCAATAATGCCGAGTCCAGAATCCAAGAGTACCCATCCGAGCCAATGATCCAGCCTGCCTTTTGGAGAGCCTTAGTTGGGCTTCAGCCAGGCACGGAGGTTCCCAAAGGATGTGCAGGTGGATTGGGGGGGGGTAGAAACCTGTCCCCCAGCAACAAACATCTTCGGATTTCAGGCATCAAAATTAGGTAGGACAGGATCAGTGGCAGCAGAGAAAGTCTGAGGGGGGCTCCTGAAGGTACTGTGGTATTAGCAGGCTTGGGTGTGATATGTGCCAGCAGAGGCAGAGCAGAATTATCCACAGAGGGAGCCTTTTTTTTTTTTTTTAAAGTCTTTTTTAACCGAGTAAGGCCCACTAGGCACAAGTGCCTGTTTTCAGGGGCAACCTGGGAGCACTGGGCGGTTAAGTGACTTGCTCAGAGTCACACAGTATGCAAGTGGAGGTTGTGAGAATCAAACTCCGGTCTGGTCTGCTGGATGTACCAAGCTCGTTCACAGCTTGTTATTCTAACCTCTAGGCTATACTGCCAGCCAATGCTTGAGCAGTAGTATAAGGAAAGTACAGTTACATAAGAACTTACCATAACAGTAGATCTTGAGAACAGCTCTTGCAGCAGGTTATACCATTAGGACTGAAGCTGGCAGGCAGCAGGACCCCACGGAAAACTTCTAGCTAGCTATATACAGCGGGGGGCCACCCCCAATGTTGGCCCTGCCCCTGGCATCACATACATCATTAGAAGTTTTCCGTGGGGTCCTGCTGCCTGCCGGTTTCAGTCCTAATGGTGTAACCTGCTACAAGAGCTGTTCTCGAAGATCTACTGTTACGGTAAGTTCTTACTTAACTTTACTTTCCTTATACTACTGCTCAAGCATTGGCTGGCAGTATAGCCTAGAGGTTAGAATAACGAGCTGTGAACGAGCTTGGTACATCCAGCAGACCAGACTTGGGTTTGATTCTCACAGCCTCCACTTGCATACTGTGTGACTCTGAGCAAGTCACTTAACCGCCCAGTGCTCCCAGGTTGCTCCTGAAAACAGGCACTTGTGCCTAGTGGGCCTTACCCGGTTAAAAAAGACTTAAAAAAAAAGCTCCCTTTAGGGATAATTCTGCTCTGCCTCTGCTGGCACATATTACACCCAAGCCTGTTATTACGACAGTGCCTTCAGGAGCTCCCCCTCAGGCTTTCTCTGCTGCCACTGATCCTGTCCTACCTAATTTTGATGCCTGAAATCCGAAGAAATTTGTTTCTGGGGGGCAGGTTTCTACCCCCCCAATCCACCTGCACATCCTTTGGGAACCTCCGTGCCTGGCTGAAGCCCGATTAAGGCTCTCCAAAAGGCAGGCTGGATCATTGGCTCGGATGGGTACTCTTGGATTCTGGACTCGGCATTATTGCCTACCTATCAAATTAATATTTGTGAGATGCCCTCTCATGAGGGGTTGGAGACTTGCCTACTAGCTGCTCAACTACCTTTCATTCAATGGGACCCGGGTACAAATGCCCCTATGGCTTCACCTCTACTACTTTCAGACCCTGCCCCCTTGGAGTTGTCTGGAGTTTCTGTTTCAGCCCCTCAGGTGGCTGATTCAACACCCTCCGGTCCGTCCGTGACACCTGCTGATTCTCCTTTTAAACTTTCTGATCTTTTTGCTACCCAGCTTTATAAGGGGACGATCATGTATGACAAGCCTCCTTGAGTTTTACGGAGGGGTTAGTAAAGCATTAGACCAAAAGCACTCAGTGGATGTGATATATTTGGATTTTTCCAAAGCTTTTGATGAGGTACCTCATGGAGAACTAATTGATGCTTTAATTGATCACGGATTGGGGGTCAGTGTAACTAAATAGATAGAAGCATGGCTCGGTACACGGTTACAGTCAGTTAGTATAAGTGATACATGTTCCACTTGGGCAGAGGTGACGAGCAAGGTGTCACAGGGCTCCGTTTTGGGGCCTTGTTTATTTAATGTGTATAATGCCTCAATGAAAATGGAGACGGGAGTATGGGTACCCAAATTCGCGGATAACACCAAAGTAGGTAGTATAGTTGATAGCCTGGAAATGTAGCAAATCTTCAGGAAGCCTTGTGTGATCTGGAAAAGTGGGCATTGGATAAAAAACTGACCTTTAATAATGATAAGTGTTGTGTTATGCATTTTGGGAGCTCAAATGGTAACGTGACATATGCACTTGATGAACTGACACTAAACACAGTGGAGCAACAAAGTGATCTGGGTATCATGATAACAAAAGACATCCTTTAAGACACATTGTAGCCGGGTCATTTAGAAATCCAGTGGTATTCTACACTGTATTATTAAACATATAAAATGTAGAAATAGGGATGTGATGTTGCCCATGTATGCCTCCTTGGTGAGACCACATTTGGAGTGTTGCACCCAGTTTTGGTCTTCTGATGGGAAAACTGAAATAGACGTACTTGAGAGAGTACAGTGTAGGGTTACTCGTAATATAGTGGAGGCAAAAGGACAGGACTACAAAACTAGATTAAATAATGTGGGCCTTTATTCATTGGAATATAGGCGACTAAGGGGTGATATGTGCTTGATTTTTAAATCCCTGACAGACCCTGGGTTATGGGAACTACTGGGGCTAAACTTTAGGAAATTAACACACAGCACAAGGGCCCATCCCCTCCAACTAGAAGTGGAATGTCCAAGATTAAGGAAAAGGAAATCCTGGCTAACTCTGAGAATAACTAATATTTGGAACATGCTCTCATTGGAGGTAGTGGCTAGTGATAACATGAACACATTTAAGAGCAGATTGGACAACTATCTCATTGAGCATAAAATAGCGGGATATTCTTGATATGGCGAGCAAAAGGACTTTTGTCTATTAAAGCTCTGTACCTACTGTACCTATGAGCTTGCTCCAGCACCTCGACGTAATGCAGTTCATCTCAAGTATGTTGGAATGGACAAAATCTTTCCAGACCATTCCTTTTTGGTTGAAAAACTCCTAATGGAATTCCTAGGGTTTGTACCAGTGAATATCTTCGCCATCATATATGTTTTTGATTTTATCTTTTATGATGTCAGCTTCCAACTCCATTCTTCTCTGGACCGTTTTGGACTAAATGTAATCTATTGTGATATTCAGACCTCTGGTTATCTTTTCAGGCTCTCCCCCTTACCAGACCGACTACTCGCACTGTGACAGTGATCTTTGGAAAGAAAGGAGTGGATGTTCACAGTGTCACCTACTGGATAAAGCAGCGTTGTGAGGTTCTGGGCCACCCAGAATTGATCTTGGATAAGTATAGGATCCGGACAGGAGGTTGTAAATATAAAGTTCAACTCCGGGCCACCGACTCTGGTCTCTCCCACCTTCCCAACAGTTTCTTCCTTGACCGTGATAGAGGGATTTGTTTCTATCCGGGACACCCGAAAGCCTGCTTCAAGTGCGTTTCTGCCTCCCACCTCAGTAATGTCTGTAACCAGAGGCTCTGTAGCCTTTGTCTGGAACATGGCCACACTGCAGTTCAATCTACCAATAAGATGAATTGCAGTCTCTGTTGCATGGAGGGTCATTCTTTTTGTACCTGCCCCTGGACTGCTCATAAAAAATCAGATGTCCCCCATCAGACTGACCAGCTTCAGGCAGTACGACTATTCGGTGATAGTTTGGTTTCACCAGACCCACCCCAGGCATCCTTGGAGGCTCTTTCCACCTCGCTGCCTACTTTGGACCAATCTACGCCTATTATTCTCTCCACAGTTCCCAGCCAGTCCTTTTTGGAAACAGCTTCTGCTGCCCCGGTCATGATATGCTCACCTTCTGTCTCTTGTCATGGAGCTTCCTGCTCCGCAGCCATCTCCTGACCATACGGATGCTTCCTCTATGCCTCCCCCTCCTTCCTTCAGTGAAGTCCCCCTTAGACGTTCTCTTCGGAACAGACCCCTTCCCCCCCAAGGTGTAACACTTTTGGTTCCTGATGGTTCCCTTCCCCACCACAATAGAGTCAGCTGTTTTGCTTCTTCAAGGAATTAAGGAGATACCGACGTGGACATTGACTCAGATGCCTCTTCTTCGATGTTGATTGGGCCTACCGGTTTTCCAGACACAGAGGATGAGGCACCAAAATTGGCAAAACCTCGAAAAAGGAAGGATGGTCCTTCCCCAGTATCTAAAGTTAAATTTAAGAAGAAGCATACCCAGCCACCTTAGGTTTGGAATTGAACTGCCTTTTAGTGTGTACTTTTCCTGCTTTTTTCTAGCATGAGAGTTGCTACACCCAATGTCAACAGCATTTTCAACCTCTTTTACAGGAAAGTTACTCTCCAGGTCCTTCGTGACTCCCATGCTAACTTGATCTTTTTACAGGATACCAGGCTGCGTTCCTTGTCGGACATTGCTCCCACTCAATGACTTTGGACTTTGGTATTTCATATTTTTCACTGGGGACTGAAGCATGCTGAGTGGTGGCCATTTTGTTTAACTGTATTTCTTCATTAGTTTCTAGGGTACTTGATATACAACCAAGTCGAACTCTATTGCTTGATTGTACCATTGACCAGACTGCTTTTCATTTAATTGTTATTTACGTCCCATGATCGGAATTTGAGAGGGTTTCTCTGTTTCAGTTGATCCTGCCTTTTCTCTGTCCTGCTTAAATTATATTATTTGGTGGGGACTTTAATTGCCCTCTTCAACTCTGAGATAGAGGAGCTAAGACATTTTAAGTTATTTTGTGAGTCGTTATGTCTGCAGGACATATATAAAGAATCCCACCTGGTTGATGCATATCGTGCTCTCCACCCTGTTAGGAGTTTTATATACCACCAGGCACAGTTTTTGACCCGAGTTGATTTTGTTTTTGTCTCCCATCAGTGCCTCATTTTGGAGGCTGCTACCAGTCTGGTGGAGACTTCGGACCACCTTTTATTAAGTTGCACAATTTCCATCACCCCTTCCCTTCTGACTGAAAAGTCTACCTGGCGGTTAAATAACATCATCCTGCTAGACACATCCTTTCTGTGTACATTTCAGACCCTTTTTTGGGCTCGTATGTCAGTCTAACATGTTTATGATGATGCATTCCTTTGGTTGGACCATACAGAACTAACTTTTGATGTCCTTGCCAAACAACACTCCAGATCACTATAATACACTCTGTATAAATTGATTTCACTACAAGCAGAGAAGGGTTTGTCCCTTTATGCCCAGGTCCTATCTGTCCAGGATTGGATGAAGTCCATTCGGTATGACTGATTTAAGACTCTGGCTTTTGAACAGACTTATGGTACCCAGATTCGCCATTTGACAGGGGTATTTCAGAGCTGTTTTCATAGGGTTTCCAAACGAAGGATGGACTCTTTAATTGACTCCAGTGGTCTAGAATATACCTCCTGTGTGGGTATACTTAAGGTGGTTCAGGACTTTTTACGGGATACTTTGGGCACCCGATTGACGTTTCGGCCACTCAGTTTTTGGACACACTGAACTTGCCACAGGTCACGGCACCTGATAATGTCTTTCTTACCCAACCAGTTGATGAAGGTGAAGTCCTCACGGCCATCTGTTCCTTATGTCAGTGTATTTCTCCAGGGACAGATGGCTTAACATCTGAATTTTATCAGTCATTTGTTTTGCTTATTACCCCTATTCTTACTTTAGTTTTTAACTACCTTTTGGTGCATTTGCCCGTTTCAAGTTCAATTACTAAAGCCCTCCAAAAATTTTTATTTAAATCCAGCAATCATCACCATCTCTCAAATTGGAGGCCGATTTGCCTCCTTAACACGGACGGAAAGATCTGAACTAAGATTTTCTGTGTTAGATCAGTTCGGATTTTTCCTCACATCATTTATCCACTGCAGTCCTGTTCCATCCCCGGCTGCAGAATTCAGGATAACTTACTGCTGATGCAATTGAAAAAAATTTGTGAACTGATTGCTGCTTGTCATGCTCGTAATGTGGGATATGTTTTGATTGTTTTAGACCAAACTAAGGCCTTTGATAGGACTCCCTATGACTATTTTTAGTATTAAGCAAGTATGGGGTTTCCCTCCAATCTATTCATTGGCTCCGCCTTCTGTACTTCCATTCCACATTAATACTCTCTGTCAGGGAATGGCGTGGTTCTAGCCTTGGTTTGCTCAGAAGTGTGCATCAAGGATGCCCGACGAGCCCCATCCTCTGCGTACTGACTTTGGACCCCTTGATGCGAGCGATTTGTGTGACTCCCCAGATTCAGGGAATCCCTCGTCCACTTTCCTCATTAGACATAAAAATTTCAGCTTACGCTATGTCTGTTTATTTATTTATTTGGGATGTCCCCTCTGGTGAAAATGCCTTGTGACTGATTTCTGATATTGCTTTGTTGTCCAGATCCGGTATTAATATCTCAAGATATTGTGTGATTCTGATTAAGGTTCATGAGGTAATTCCTCCCTCCATTGGAAACATTGCAGTCACATTGAAACTTATCAGAATTCTTTGCATTCTGTTTGGCTGCTTGAATTTACCTGCTTTGAACTGGGATTGAGCCACAGAACTTGGGGCCTCCTGGGTGGGCAAATGGAAATCCTGACAATTGTCTAAAAAGAATTGGGTTGGGGATATTAAGACTTTTTTGCTTCCAGTTTTTCTTTATGTCAGTGCTATCTACCCCCTTCCCGTTACACTTAGGCCCTGTCCACACTGTGCCTCTGTAATGTTACAGAGGGCCCAAACAGTTACCGTGACGGTTTGTGTTTACACCTGTAACATTACAGAAGGTGTTTTCGAAACCGTTGTTGAAACCGCCCTGTCCACACTACCCTTGAAACTCCCCTCTGTAACTTTACAGAGGGCCCAAACGATTACCGTAATGGTTTGTGTTTACACTGGTAACGTTACAGAAAGTGTTTTCATATCCATTACAGAAACCTGTTGTGAGGTGGTTTCAACAACGGTTTCTGTAATGGTTTCAAAACTCTGTTTGCCCCTGTCCGCGCTACACAAGTAAACTCCTGTAACGTTTTCAAAACATTTTCAGTGCTAGTGTGGATGCACTGTAACGTTTTCAGTCTGTAACGGTTTCAAAATATTACAGATTTTCAGTGCAGTGTAAACAGGGCCTAAGGTTTCAGCAACAGTTTTGAAAACGCTTTCTATAACATTACCAGTGTAAATGCAAACCATTACTGTAACGGTTTGGACCCTCTGTAACATTACAGAGGGATTTTCTGGTGTAGTGTGGACAGCGCCTTTGAAACGTGTTTGTATAGTACTGTGTATTTTTTATGATGATATGGGGAAGATGGCTCAGTCTGATTAAACAGGATGTTCTATACCTCCCGTGTGATAAAGGTGGATTGGACATGGTAAATCCTGTGATTTTTGTTTATTGTATTTTTTTTCATTATAACATTATTCCTTGGGTTTTGGGACTACCTTCCGCTTGGAAGGATCTTGGAAAGATTGGGCAGTGGATTGGATGGAGCCCTTTCATTTGGAATAGTGGAAGCCAAAGACGGTGGTTCGACCGGGCACTGTTTTCCCCCGGTTTTTGAAGCCCTTTTTGACTTTTATCACTCGTTGCCGTTTGTCTTGGGATCTCATCCACTCTCAGCATAGAAAGGTCTTTTACAAGGCTTTACTTCCTACTGAGATTGACATTTGGCCTGGATTTCCACTATCCATTCATCAACAGGCTTTATGGTATTTGAATGCAGTCCATTTTTCATCTAATTATTGGGATGTGACCTGGCTTTGTTGCCATGGAAAATTGGATGTTAAAGGTAATCTTAAGCATAAGAGCAGCACCGAACAATTTTGTCCCAGGAACAGTTGCTCGACTATGACTGAAACCATTCAACATTTATATTTTGATTGCCCATTTATAGTTCAGTTTTGGCCATTTTTGGGCGCCTCTTGGGCAAACCCCTTTTGGCTGTCCCTTTCCTATGATATCCTCATTTATGGGGCCATTGGGCTTTCGTTGTCCAAATATGATCCTTCCGTGCTGCTCCAGATTCTTTCTTGTCTTAAGGTAATGATTTGGAGAGTGTGTTGTATATAGGTCTTGCAACTCTCCAGTTTCCAGTTTTCAGTTTTATTGATCGGTCATTGACCATTTCTTAAGTAGTATAGTACAAATATAGAATATTTAAAATGCATTTAAAATAGCATTACAAGACAAAAAAATAGTACATAAGTACAGCATTTCACATATTATCATCTTGGATTGACAATACACATTTTACATAGTTTAGCAGTTTCTTCTTGCATTACTTTTGAACAGACTTGGTTGAGCAAATATCAGAACTTCCCAGTCTTTAACATTAGTATGAGCTTATCACCATGTGTTGTTAAATTGCAGTTTACCCAAAAATTACAGCAAAAGACACATCCCCAGGGTTGTTATGGCTTGATTCCTACAATATGCTACATGGGCAGAAGCATACTATTGTCAGTCCAGGTTATTTATATTTTAATCAAATTCTTGAAATAGCGACAAGATAACATACTACTCCTTTAATTATCACATTGTCACTTGTATTGAAGAGAATATTCAATAAGACTGACTTATCTGAAGAATGAATATTATCCCATGGCGGTACAAGCCAATGTGCCCTAGGTTTGTTTGTTATACCATGGGCAAACAAAAATGACATGATGCAGATTCTCCATGGTTGATTTGAACAGTAACAACATTGTGATTGTAAGTTAGTGGATTTACTATATCTAGCTGTAAGAACATTGCTTTGAAACATCTCTAGTCTATATCCGGTATAAAGTTTTCTTTGTTTATAATATGCCAAAACATCCAGATAATTTTTATAGTGATACATAATATTGTTTTGTACCAACCATTGAGATATTTTTAGTTCCGAAATTAGTTCCAGATATAATACTTTGTAATAGTGTACAATTTTTGGAGTAATGTAAGTTTTGTATTTCAGACAAATAGTAATATTTTTGGAGACATATTTTCTCAGAATCTCTAGACCAGTTTCTTTTAAAATAGAGAAGATCTTTTGAAGCCATTTAGATTGCAGACAGCCTAAATCTTCCCAACCGCATTTCTTCTTTAAGCAAAGGGAAGACAGTCTATCAGAATTCAAACATAATAATTTAATCCAGTAATTTATTTTCCTAGCATGATGAGTTTTTTTAGTCTTAACAGCACCAAGTTCTACACGAACTAAGGGAGCAGGAACAGAATTGCTCTGTCCTAGACTGGATCTATACAGCTTGTTTAAAGGGGTTTCTAAGACATCGTGATTATCTATGTCCCAAACTTCAGCATGAAATACTGCTTGAGAATGATATTTTGCTTTAATTGCCTCAATAAGGGGGTTAATAGAGTTACCACCATATTTATAATTAAACACATTTAATGAGTTGGCAGTTTGCTTAAGCTTAATTTTCAAACTGTTAAGATGTTTTGTCCAGTGACCATCTCCAGAGAGCTGAAGACCCACATATGTATATGCTTTTACAGTGCATAACTTTTTATCACTGATCCGCCAGGTTTTATTAGTATTATTTGACCCAAAAATGAATACCTGGCTTTTAACCTCGTTTATTTTTAATTTTTATTTGATTGCATATGTGAATCAGTCACTGAGTGCTCAAGTAATACAAGTAGCTTGTTAATGTATATATACAGAAGAGCAATGGAGCTAGCACACGTCCTTGTCTAACTCCTCTGTTTGTCGGCAAACTTGAAGACATTTGACCATTTGTACCAAGTCCGACCTGTGCCCAGGTCCCTGTATACAGTTCCTTAATAATACCTATGATCTCACAACTGATACCCGATTCACTCATGAGTTTCCATAGTAGAATCCAAGACCCTGTGTGCGGCAGAATGTACCAGACTTTCTCCAGCCGACTGGCTTTGTCGTTGAAAGTACTATCTCTGAGTGCTCTTTTGATTGTAGTTCAGCACTGTCCTTCCTACCTGGATTCTGCCTTTTTTATTATTTTCTTTTTTCTCTCTCTTATTGTCATTTCCTTTTAATTTGATAATGCTGCCCTTGTTTATTGTTGTCCTTTCTTTACACTGATTCATTGATGTTTTCCTTACTCCCATTCAGTTGATCTTTAGTATCTCTTACTGCACTTGCTTGGTTGTACCATTATTATTTGCTTTTTTTTTGGTCAATAAACAATTCCCCTACTGTACTGGTGAAGTGCCGTGGGGTCTTGAACATCCACCTGAACAACCACCAGAACAGGCAGACGGGACCTTGGTTTAACGTCTCATCTGAAAGACGGCACCTCAGAAGTGCGGCACCACCACCTCCATGATGCACTACAGTGCCAGTATTAATGGATTTATCCCAAGTTCCCAGTGTGGGGCTAGAACCCACAACCTTCCGATCTTCCAGCCTCAGAGTTGAGTGTGCTACCTGCTGAGCCACCGACACTGCAAGATAAGATTACCTCAAGGTTCCTCTTTTGTTTGGTGACTGTAAGTACCTCCCCATCTTATACAATGCCCCTGGGTTTCCCCTCCATAGCTGCATTACTGTACTTATTAGCTTACTGGCATTGAAACCCAGTTGCCACATCCTAGACCACTCCTCAAGTTTCCTGAGATCACTTTGCATTTTCTCCACCCGATCCCGGGTATCCACCCTGTTGCAGATTTTGTGTCATCTGCAAAGTCACACACCTTCCTCTCCAGTTACTCAGCAATGTCACCTGTGAAGTCATTGAAGAGGACAGGACCCAGTACTGACCCGTGTGGTACTCCACTGGTTACTCTCCCATCACCTCAGTGATTGCCATTTACCACCAACCTCTGCCTCCTATCCTTCAGCCAGTTTGATATCCGTTTTACCACCTTCTCTCCAACTCCCAGGCTGCAAAGTTTCTTCTTTTTTTCTGGCGAGTCCCACTTAGGAATTAGCCCCAACCACTGCGGTCCCCCGTTTGTCCCCAGGACTTGCCTCCTTTCCAGGCCAGAACCCCCTGGATTGCCCCCCCCCCCCGGGCAGGGCTACTGCTCCGAGCACAACCCGGTTAACGGCAGTTTGTGAAGTTTCTTAATTGGCCTCTTGTGTGGCACAGTGTCACAGGCTTTACTGAAGTCCAGATAGGCCACATCAGTTGCCTTCCCCTGATCCACTTCCTTAGTCACATAGTCAAAGAAATCTATGAGACTTGTTTGATGTGGCCTTCCCCCTGTGTACCATTCTGCCAGTGGTCTTGCTGTCCATTTGCCTCCAGGTACTCCCATCAGTCTCTCCTTTTGCAGGGTTTCCATTAATTTCCCCACTACTGATGTGAGATTGACTGATCTATAATTGCTAGCCTTCTCCTTGCTGCCACTCTTGTGCAGAGAGACCACATTGGCCCTCCTCCAGTCCTCTGGAACTACCCCCGTCTCAAATAAGTTGCTGAATAATGTTGCCAGAGGGGTGACTAGCATTGTGCTGTGTTCTTTTAGTACACTTTGGTGGATCCCATCTAGCCCCGTGGCCTTATTTTCCTTTAGGGTTTCCAATCCCCTTCGGACTCTCTCCTCCGAAAATGGACTTGTGTCCTCTCCCTTCAGTGCCTGCTGATACATGTTGGTCCCCCTTCACTGTGAAGTCCAAGCAGAAGTACTGATTTGAAATTTTAACTTTTACTTAGTCTTCCTCTGCACAGTCACACCCCCCTGTCCTGATCGTCACCTGGCAGGTCCTGGGCTGTGTTGAGGGACCGAGGAGGACGGTAGCGGGGATTTGGACTGGAGGGTCTAGTCTCAACTGCTTTTATCAGGTGAGGAGATCTCTGCAGCCGGAGGGTGGCTAAGTCTGTAACACCCACCAGTTGGGCCTTTACTCAGCCTTTAGGATTACCGTTGGTTGTTGCTCCGAGGAAGGGGAAGGTGGCATTTTACCTTTTGGGATCAGTACTGAACCGAGGGTGACTACCCAGGCTGGCCTGTGGCCAGAAGGGAACTCGTTGGGGTGCAGATTGGTGGATGTGTGCCCCCAGGGATTCCTAGGATTCCCGGTGGGGAGAGCTAGTTGGTTCTCTCTTCAGGGTCCTGTATTTGTTGGCCGCAGCTTGCAGGGTTTAGCTTTTGGGGATGTTGTTTGGGGTTTAAGGTCCTGGAGTGACGTTGAGAAGAGGAGAGTTGAAAAGGAAATTGAACCTGATTTTTGGGAAACTGCTCTGGCGACTCCTTCATTTATAAGACTCTTATTATTTGACTGTTGAGGCAGTGAGAGTACCTTGAACAGTTTGACATTTTATATACCTAACACTGACTCACAGTATCGTTGTTGATTGTGTTTTTATTTAGTTATAAGTGTGGAGTATATGTTTTGGAATTTATATAGTTAATTTTGTCTTAATTTTATTATTGTGTATTTATTAGTTGCTTGGTTGGGATTAAGTTATATAGTGGAGGATTATATTGTTTTATAATGTGCTGGGGTAGCCGGAAGACAGTTAGGCAGTATTCCCCCACCATGCTCAGGGAACTGTGTCCTTTTGATTGCCCCTATCGTCCAGTAGAGGTTTATAAGCATTGTCAGTTCCTCGGGATTATTAGGAGGAGTTGGAAGGGGCGGGGAACTGGGCCTGGTGGAATGGAAAGGGGGGTACGGTTTGGGGTGGTGGGTACCAGGCAGTGCCCTGGGGCGAAATGGTGTCAGGACAGGGGTAATCCCTGTCTTGTTCCCATACCCAAGGGCCCAGCAGTTGCTGGTCAGGAGTTGCGGTCTTCCTCAGCATCTCACCCAACTCGGGCGGTGTTATGTAATGCCAGGTCCATCAAAAACAAGACAGCTATTATAGCTGATCTCATTGAAATGGTGGATCTGGCATGCATCACTGAGACCTGGCTGTATGAAAATGCCGGTCCAGTTTTGTCTTCTGCAGTTCCAGCTGAGTTTTTGATGATTCATTGCCGAGGTTGGATTGTAGGAGTGGGAGTGTAGCCATCTTTTTTAAGACCAAACTGAGCCTTGTGGAGGTTCTGGTAGGAACTACTAGATCCTTTGAGTGTATCATGGGAGAGGGTGTAGGTTGCAGGATACTCCTCATTTATCGTCCACCAGGTGATGGGGGTTTATTCCTGCAGGGGATTGCAGACTTCATCATCGACACAGTATTGGAGTCTCCCAGATGGATTATTCTGGGGGACTTTAATGCTTGGGTCGACGATGAACTCTCACAATTTGGTCAAAATCTCCTCCAGCTAATGATAATGCTGGGCCTCACACAGGTTGTTACCTCCTCTACCCATATAGGAGGTCACTCATTGGATCTACTGTTCCTCCTGGGGATGGAGATCTCTGACTTGGGGGTGGAACCAGTCGGTTCATCTGACCATCACACCATAGGGATCAGTTTTGGGGCCCCCCCAAATAGACCTACCCCTGTGGAGATGGTCTGGTACTGCCCTTTAAGGGGAATTACCCCAGATGGTCTGTCGGAGGTGCTTGACCTATCGGGATTTCTGAGTAAAAGCACAAGTCCTGGGGATCTAGTACAAGCCTATAATAAGGTAGTGGGAGATGCCTTGGACTTGGTTGCTCCTGTTCGGGTTTGACCACTTACTCTTTGCCCAAGGAACCCCTGGTATGATGGGTCCTTGAAGGAGTTGAGGCAAGTTGGTAGAAGGCTGGAGAGAGCATGGCGGAAATCCGGCCTTGATGATGACAGGCTTAGATTGATGGAGCATTATAAGGGCTATCAATCAAAAATCTCCTGTAAGAAGGCAGAGTTCCTGTCCAGGGAGATTTCTGCTGTGCAAAATCGACTGGCTCAACTTTTCCGAACCGTCGCTAGATTGTGCAATCCAATCTGTCTTCAGTCCGGAAGAGCATTTTCACAAAATAAGTGTGACAAGCTAGCTTGGCTTTTCGCAGATAAGGTTGCCAGCATCAGGGCCGGAATCGGCCCTTCTCCCTCCATGAGGGGTTGCGAAGGTCGATGGGAGGTGGTGAGTACCCGGTCTGTCTGGACCAATTTCAGATGACTGGAATTCATGGATATTGTGAAGATCGTCCAGACTTTGCGCCCAACCTGCTGTAGTTTGGATCCGGGCCTTACTCACCTATTAGTGGGTCGTGTAGATGCTATCTGCCCGATCCTAGCTGAAATTTTATGGAGATCCTTGGAGAGGGGAGACTTTCCAGACCCCCTAAAGGAAGCGGTCATTAGACCACTCCTTAAAAAACCCTCCCTGGATCCCAATGATCCAGCTAACTACCGACCTGTCTCTAACCTTCCTTTTGTGGGGAAGGTTATTGAGAAGGTGGTTGCGTTGCAGCTGGATGATCACCTTGTTACTCACAATGTCTATGAAGTTCTCCAGTCTGGTTTCAGGAAGAGGCATAGCACTGAGACAGCCCTTGTTCGGGTACTTAATGATCTCCTTATGGCGAGAGATCGAAAGGCTTGTACCATCTTGGTCCTTCTCGATCTCAGCAGCCTTTAACACTGTGGACCATGGGGTGCTTCTGGAGACCCTGTGGTTCCTTTGTGGACTGTCGGGTACAGTCCTCAAATGGTTTCGAGCTTTCCTTGTAGGTAGGTCTCAGAGGGTGGTCACTGGAATTTATTCCTCTGATGCCATCCCCCTATCCTGCGTGGTGCCGCAGGACTCCATATTGGCACCCATGTTGTTTGCAGTGTATATGCTGCCATTGGGAGATACCATTAGACGATATGTAGTAGTAGTAGTAAAAGTTTATTTTTATACAGGTAAGAAATGGTTTGTAACATTGGGTCTCTGACCCTTTTTCAAGATGTACCTGTTTTCCTCATAGTTTTAAAAATACTTAAAAAATACACTCCATTCATTTTAACAGCATACATGTTACATAGTTTCACTTAGACAACATGGTTTTATATAATCCATCATTCAAAAACATCACATTTCCACATAACATTAATTTCAAGGACATTATTTATAAATTATAGTGTATATATCCCTCCGAAAATCTTCTTTCACCCGTTACACATACATCTTATTTCCAACCCTTTATCAATTAATCTAATAAAAAGTTTAGATTTTTGAATCTGCTTGAGTTTTCACTGCTATGCAGATGATACGTAGCTGTATATGTCTTTTGTACTCGGACAGGTTGATGCTGTCTCCATGCTAAATAGTTGCTTCTCCGAGATCAAAGACTGGATGAATTCGAGTTGGCTGAGATTGAATCCGGATAAGACTGAGGTGTTGGTTGTGGACTCGGGTTGCCCAGGGGCGGGTACTGGAGCTGGGCACATGTTGGGCCTATGGCTTGATGGTATCCAGCTCACTACCTCAGACCGGGTGTGTAACCTGGGCGTTATTTTTGACGACGGTCTGACTCTGAAATTTCAGGTGTTGGCTGTGGTTAAATTCTCATTCTACCATCTGAGGAATATCACCCGGTGAAACATCTGGTTCTTCTGGGTGATCCTCCAACACTGGTCCATGCCTTCATCACTACTTGTCTTGGCTATTGCAATGCCCTCTACCTAGGGCTACCTGGGGTTGATATCCGCCGCTTGCAGCTAGTGCAGAAAGCTGTGGCCAGGCTGTTGACTGGCACTTCTAGGGCCAGTCATATTACACCTGTGCTGCGCAAACTGCACTGGCTGCCGGGTCAGTGGCGGATCACCTATAAGGTAGGCTTGCTTACCTTTAAGGCCCTACACGAACTGGGACCTGACTACCTGAAAGATCTCCTGGTTCCCTACTCCCCAGGTCGTCCACTCTGATCCGCGGATGAGGGATTGCTAGAGGTTCTCAGGGTTCGTTTAAAAACTTCTGGGGCTCGTGCTTTTTCATTTGCAGCACTGACCCTGTGGAACTCTACCTAGTCAGTTAAGAGAATGCCTGACCATCTGCAGTTTTAAAACTATGCTAAAAACGTGTCTGTTTTCTAAGGCTTATCCAGACTAATTTTATATATTTATATTGTTGATGTTTTTATATGATTGTGCAGCGCCTTGATTTTGAAAGGCGCTAGATAAATAAAATATTGATTGATTGATCCCACCCCTTGCTTTCCTCTTTCTCCTAACGTACCTGAAGAAAGTCTTATCCCCTTTTTTTACCTCCTTGGCTAGCCTCTCATCTGTTTGTGCCTTAGCTACCTTCACTTTCTTTCCGTCATCCCTTTATCATACCTCCCTGTCACCTTCAGTCTGGGTCTTCCTGTACTTCTTAAAAGCTGTTTTTTTCTCCTTTACCATCTTAGCCACCTTCATTGAGAACCATAGTGGCCCCTTTGTCCTCCTGCCCTTGCTTATTTCCTTCAGACAACTTACCTTTAGCTTAGTTATTCCCTCCTTTATCCTTATCCATTATTTATCCACACACCCCAGCCATCACCCTCTTCAAGATATTTTCCAAGGCATTCTCCCATTTCTTTAAAAACTGCCTTCCGGAAGTCCACGACACTTATCCTATTGTGTCCTTTCTTCTGTCCAATCTGTATGCTAAACCACACTGGACATAGAAACATAGAATTTGATGGCAGATAATGGACTGCTTGGCCCATCTGATCTGCCCATTTCTCCTTACCTACACTGTTACCGTAGACTGTGCCCGAACTACAGCTCTTTCTCCCCCACTTCCATTCAAATATGATTCCCTTGTGCTTATCCCATGCATTCTTGAACCCTACCACTGTTTTTGCTCCCACCACCTCTGCTGGACGGCTTTTCCAGGAATCCACCACTCTTTCTGTGAAGAAGTACTTTCTCAAATCTCTCCTGAATCTGCCCCCTCCAGCTTCATAGCAAGTCCGCTTATTCTTGAGCACCTTTTCTTCTGAAAAATACTTTCCTCCTGTACCTTATTTGCCCCCGTACATAGAAACATAGAGGTTGACGGAAGATAAGGACCGCAAGGCCCATCCAGTCTGCCCATTTCTTTTTCTACCTTATAAATGTGCCATCGGCCTTTGCTCTGTCAGTGGCCTATCTATTCATACTCATCTGTATTGCTCCCTTATGCCTATCCCATGCCTGTTTGAAGCCCTGTACTGTATTCATAGCCACCACTTCCTAAGGTAGGCTGTTCCATGCATTCACCACTCTTTCTGTGAAAAAAGAATTTCCTCACATTCCCCCTTAATCGGCCTCCCTCTAATCTCATGCTGCGTCCTCTTGTCCTGCTATTTTTCTTATATTGAAACATGTTAGACTCTTTCACCTTGTTAATACCCTTAAGGTGTTTGAATGTTTCGATCATATCACCTCTCTCCCTCCTTTGCTCAAGGGTATACATATTGAGCACCGATAATCTGTCCTCATATGTCTTCTGATGCAGTCCCTGCACCATTTTGGTTGCCCTTCTCTGGACTGCCTCAATTTGGTTAATATCCTTGTGAAGGTGTGGCCTCCAGTACTGCATGCATTACTACTCCAGATGGGGCCTAACCAGTGTCATGTAAAGAGGGATTATTACTTCCCTCTTACGACTTGTGATACCTCTACTAATACACTCTAACATCCCCCTAGTCTTACCTACTGTTGTAGAGGTCTGCTTGGATGATTTCAGGTCATCAGTGATGATGATGCCCAAGTCTTTTTCTTCCTTTGTGACTGCCAGCAACTCCCCTCCCAGCCTATAGGTGGCTTCAGTGTTTCTCTTCCCTATGTGCATGATCTTGCACTTCTTTGCATTAAACTCTAATTGCCACTGTTCCGACTATTTGCTAGTTTATCCAGATCTCTTCTCATTCTGCCCACCCCATCTGGATCATCTACTCTGTTGCAGATCTTGGTGTCATCTGCAAACAGACAAGCCTTACCGTCTAGTCCATCTGCAGTATCACTAATGAAGATATTGAAGAGGACTGGCCCCAGGACTGATCCCTGAGGTACCCCACTTGTGACTTGCATCTCTTCTGACTGTATACCATTTACCACCACTCTGTTTTCTGCCCGTCAACCAGTTTGCCACCCAGTTGACCAACTTCTGACAATACCCAGGCCCTGCCTGTTTATCAATCTTCTGTGTGGAACAGTGTCGAGCTTTGCTGAAGTCAAGGTGGCGACAACAACTGCTCCCCTTGGTCCACCACTCTGGTTACCCAGTCAGAGAAATCTATGAGATTAGTTTGACAGGACCTTCCTTTGTAAACCCATGCTGTCTTGGATCCTGTGCCCCTATGGATTCCAGGTGTTGCACTGTCCTTTCCTTAAGGAGTGCCTCCATAATCTTGCCCACTACTGAGGTAAGACTGACTGGTCTGTAGTTCCCTGCCTCCTCCCTGCTACCACTCTTGTGGAGCGGGATCACATGAGCCCTTCTCCAGTCTTCTGGGACCTGTCCCGTGCTCAGAGACTCACTAAACAGTTCTGTTAATGGCTCTGCTAGTTCCACCCGTAGCTCCTTAAGTACCCTGGGATGTATGCCATCAGGTCCCATTGCCTTGTCCACCCTGAGCTTAACCAACTCTTGTAGGACCCTTTCTTTTGTGAAGGGAATAGTGCTCACCTTCCTCCCCCCTGTGTCCATGGTGCTGAGCTGTGGGCCTTGCTCTACCTTCTCTTCAGTAAATACTGAGCAAAAGTATCTATTTAGGATAGATGCTTTTACAGGGTCCTCCTCCTCACATGCCCCCTTTTCTCCTTTGAGCTTAGCAATACCCCCTCTGAACTTTCTCCTTTCACTAATGTATCTATAGAAAGTATTGTCACCTTTTACTGTTCGTGCTAGTCTTTCCTCAGTTTGGGACTTTGCCTGCCTTACTGCCTTCCCTGCTTCCCTTAGGGCAGTTTGGTATACCTCCTATCTCCATCCCGCTGTGTTCCTTATATTTCCTGAAGGCCAGCCTTTTGGCTCTAACCTTTTCTGCTACTGTATTTGAGAACCAAAGTGGTTTCCTTCTTCTTTTGCACTTCCTTTTCTGTCTAACACAGTGGGATGTTGCTTCAAGTATTGCATCCTTAATGTTTGCCCACTTTGCCTGTACCCCCTCATCTATGTTTCTTTTTGCCAGGGCTAGCTTAACTCTGTTGGCCATCTTATCAAAGTCAGCTCCTCTGAAGTCCCATATTTTTGCCTTGGAATGGGGTGATTTAGATGTAGTGGCCAAATTGAACCATACCATGTGATGGTCACTGGCCCCCAGGTGACCTTCTACCTGGATATCTGTGATCCTTCCCTGTTAGTAAGTACTAGATCTAGGATAGCCCTGTCTCTTGTGGGTTGTTGTATCAGTTGTTTGAGGCCCTCCCCCTGCAGGGAATCCACCATGTGCCTAGTTCTGGCAGATGTTCGTGCAGGCATTGACCAATCTGTATCCGGCATATTGAAGTCTCCCATTATCAGAACCTCCCCTTTTGCTGTTATGTTTTGTATATCTTCTAACAGTTATGTGTCTATGTCCTCCCCCTGGTCTGGGGGCCTGCAGACAACCCCAGTTCTTATGGCTGTCCCATTTCCTGTTTCCAGGGTGACCCATAGTTCTTCTGGCTCCTTATGTATATTCTGAATTTCTGTAGCTTTGATATTTTCATTGACATAGAGGCCACTCTTACCCCTTTTTGCACCTCGGTCTCTTCTGAACAGTACATAGCCAGGTACTGAAGTCTCCCAAGTGTAGTTACTGATAAACCACGTCTCACTAATTGCTACTATGTCCAGTTTAGCCTCTGACATTATTACCTGCAGGTCTGGGATCTTATTTCCCAGGCTGTGAGCATTTGTGTACATGATTTTCCATTGGCCAGATTTCGGTGTGTTAGTTGTTGAGTGAGGTTTTGCATTTCCCTTGTGCGTCGTATGGGGAGACGGGCCTTTTTTCTTACTTGGTGATGCAAATGAACTGCAAACATGCTGAATCCCTGTTTAACCACTAGCTGAGGGGGGAAGGGTGTTCTTCCCATTCGACGTATGAGGTGCTGCACCCCTCTTCCCATTTGCTAGTTTAAATATTCAGCAAAAACGTCAAACTTCTGCCCCAATCCACTGACTCCCTCCTTAGTCAGATGCAGTCCATCAGATTTAAAGAACTGTCACTCCCAGAACTGTTGCCAGTTCCCTACAAATATGTGTTCTTTTTCCTGGCACCAGCCCTTGAGCCACATGTTTAGCTCCCTTATCGCCCCTTCTCTGACCTTCCGTCCATCTGCCTCCCTCTCCCAGACTGGCAGGATCTCAGAGAAGGAGATGTCGGACGAAATGGATGATAGTCTTGTCACCCAGCCTGGTCAGGTGTTCCTTGGTCTCCACAACTGACCGGCTGGTGAGATCATTAGTCCCTAAGTGTACCAGGAGGTCAATGTTTTCTCCTGCTTTGTGAACAGTTTTAGCAATGCGGTCAGTGTCTCTCCATGCTGATGTACCTGGGAGACATCTGACCATTACCCCGGCTGAAGATAGGTATCAACTCCCCGAATCATGGAGTCTCCCATGATCAGAGTTTTTTGGATTTCCTTTTTGCTTTTTTTGTTTTGGTTCCCGATTTGGGTGAGTTTTGTTGTGCTAGCTCCTGTGCTGCAGTTTCCTGCTCTGCAGTGTCCTCTGCCCCTTTGTTTGATTTCGGAGATATAGGCAGATACCTGTTTGTAGTGTTTATTTGGTTTTTGGAGGTAATAAGTTGGAGAGCACAGAGTGATGGGGCACCTGATTTGCCACTGCTAACCACCTGCCAACCTCCTGGACCAACTACCCTCTGTGGTCGAGGTTCTTCTGTTGGATGTTGGGGAAATGGTGGGTGGTTCTTATAATGTATTTCCTCTTGAATATGAAATTTGAGATGCGCAATCTCTACCCATGACGCCCGGACTGAGCCCTAAGATCTCCAGTGGCCCAGCATGTAGGACAGTGTCCTAAATCTTGTAAGACTGTCCTTCTGAAAAGTGTTCCGCAGTACCTGCAGTTAATGATATCCATTCCAGATAAGTTGCTGGGTTTATAAACTGGTCAGAGTAATTAGCAGGAAGAAAATGCAAGTAATGGTTTGATTTTGCGTTTTGTTTTCGTATAACTTGTTATAACAAGTTAAATTACTAGTGCCCCTGTAAATGAGCTCACTTTGTGGATGCCCCACTGATCCACCCCTTCCTGCTTTGCCACTGGAAATGTCACAATTGTGGTACCCTATAAAAGGAGTGTAGTGTGGGGTGGTTGGGGATGGGGGTGGGTGGCTGGGCCCTTCCCCTGCCAAAAAAGAACCACCGATGAAAGAACAAGGAGGTAAGAACAGAAACAGTCAGTCAACAACAAATGCAGTAACCCTGAAAGCTTATCCTAATGTTAGATAAAACTGTAAAACCTGTAAAGCACCACCTGTAATAATTTCAGAGAAGATATACCCTGTAAGAAACACTTTGCTACAGAGAAAAATAAAGCAGTAACAGAAGATATACCTTGCAAAAGACAATTTGAATCAGAAGATTACTGCAGTAATCTGTTAGCACACACCTGTAGGCACACCTTGTAATAATGCAGAAGAAGGTATACCAGCAACAACAATTTGAATCAGAGAAAAATAAAGCAATGAAATGTTAGCAACAAACAGTAGCAAGCCCTGTGAGTACAAAATAAAAATAACAACACACAGTAAATCTGCTTAGCCAAAAGAAGTCTTAATCCTTTTCCCTTGCTCTGGTAAGGTTCTCTGCTCTGTTCTTTCAAGCAATCTTAGAAGGAAAGAGCTCAGGTGAAGCTAGGTGCCTTGGCCAGCAAACCAAGTCTTCTTGAGGTATTTAAAGGTCTCTGTCATGTCCCCCACTCTCCCTCCTCTATTCCAGGGCATACATATTGACGTCTTTTAGCCTCTGCTCATAGGGCTTTTGATGTAGACCCTGCACCATTTCAGTTGCTTTCCTCTTGACCGCCTCCACTCTATGTCCTTCTGGAGATGTGGTCTCCAGAACTGCACATAGCACTCTAGGTGGGGTCTTACCAGTGATCTGTATAGGAGGCAACACCATCTCCCACTTTCTACTGGTGATACTCCTCACTGTTCACTCCAGCATCCCGCTAGCCCTCTCTACTGCCTTGTTGCACTGCCTGGCCACCTTTAAGTCATCTGTTACAATTATCCCCAGGTCTCTTTCCTGCTTGGTGGTCGTCAGTACCACTTCACACATTTTGTATTCCTCCCCTGGGTTTCTGTGTCCCAAATGCATTACTTTGCACTTTTTGCATTGAAACTTAGCTACCATATCCTTGACCACTCCTCTAGTTTTCTCACATCTCTGCTCATCCTTTCCACCTTCCAGGAGTGTCCACCCTGTTGCAGATTTTGGTGTCATCTGCAAGGAGGCAGACCTTCCCTTTCATTTCTTCTGCAGTGTCATTTATAAAGACATTAAAGAGAGCCCGGTTCCAGTACTGATCTCTGAGGCACCCTGCTGGTCACCCTCCCTTCCTCGGAGTGAACTCCATTTACCGCCACCATCTGTCACCTATCCCCTAATCAGTTTCCTATCCAGTGTACCACTTTTGGTCCAACTCCTCAGCTACCCAGCTTGCTTAGTTGTCCCTTATGTAGAATGCTGCCAAAGCCTTACTGAAATCTAGGTAGGCCATGTCCACCGCTCCACACAGATCTTGTTCCTTGGTCATCCAGTCAAATAAATCTATCAGATTCATGTGAGATGACCTCCCCTCAGTGAACCATGCTGCCTCGGGTCTTGTAACCCACTGGATTCAAGATATTACACAATCATTTCCTTTAGCAGTGATTCTATTAACTTTCCCACCACTGATATCAGGATGACTGGCCTTTACTTGCCAGCCTCCCCCCGCCACCACTTTTGTATAGTGGGACTACATCCGTCCTCCTCCAGTCCTCTGGAACTATTCCTGTTTCCAGTGAGCTATTAAATAGAACTGTTGGAGGTGCAGCCAGTATTTTCCTGAGCTCCCTCAATACCCTGGGATGCACCCCATCTGGTCCCATTGCTTTGTCCACCTTTAGATTAGCAAGTCCCTTCAGGACATTCGACTCCAAAAAAGGACTAGTGTCCACCTCCCTCCCTGCAAAGCTTCTGTTACTTTGTGGCCCCTCTTTCTTCTTCCTCTGAACACTGAACAAAAGTATTTGTGATATCTGCCTTTTCCTGGTCCCCTCTGCACAGTCCCCCTCCCCTTTCCTTTTTAACCTTACGTGATCCCACCCTTGGTCTTCGTCTTTTCACTTACATACCTAAAAAAAAAAAAAAATTTCTTGTCCCCTTTTGTTCCCTCCTGGGCTGTTCTGTCTTCAGTTTGCGCCTTTGCACTCCTTACTGCTTTCCTCTGTTTCCCCTGATACATCTCTTTATCCTCCTTCCTCTGTGTCTCCTATATACTTTCTGAATGCTACCCTTTTTGCTTGTAACTTTTCAGATACCTCTTTCAAGAACCATAGCGATCTCTTTTTCCTCTTGCTTTTGCTTACTTGTTTGACGCAGAGTTTGTTGCTTTTACTATTCTCCCTTTTTATCTTCACCCACTATTCCTCCACCTCACCCAGGCATTCCCGCCCCCCCCCACTGGCCAGGTCATCCCTAAGGTACTCACCCATCTTTATCAAATCTGCCCTCCTGAAATCCAGGATCCTCACCCTTGTGTGATTCAGTTCCACAACCATCCTTATACTGAACCACGCTATACAGTGATCACTGGCCCACACGTGGCCTCCCACCTTGATGTCTGCAACACTGTCCCTGTTATTGAGTACCAGGACCAATATTGCCTCATCACCAGAGGAACACCCCCCTGCAGAAAGTCCAGAATGTTTCTGCTTATAGATGAAGCTGTAGCTAGGAGACTTCCAGTCTACACCCGGCATATTGAAGTCCCCCACCAGCAGCACCTCCCCTTTTTCTGCCATCTAGCCAGTGGCTTCCACCAGTACCATATCTAATTACTCAACCTGTGCTGGAGTTCTGTAGATCACTGTAGTGTGAACAGTGGCTCCATTTGTTGTCTCCAGAGTGACCCACCACAGCACCTCTGCATTCCCTTGTATTCCCTGTATCTCCATCACTTTTATGCTTTCCTTCACATAAAGTACCACACCCCCTCCTTTCCTTCCCAGCTGGTCCTTTCTGAACAGAGTATAGCCTGGTATGGCCATGTCCCAGACATGGTTTTCAATGCACATGACTCGGTAATGGCCACAGTATCCAGGTTGGCCTCTGCCATTATGACCGCTAGGTCTAGAATCTAATTTCTAGGGATGTAGATATGGTGCACTATCCACACTTTGCCAGTCTTCCTTTTCCTTTAGATTCTGCCAGAATGTCTTTAAGCTAAGCTCCTCCTACCCACCTGGCTGGTGTCCTCAGCTCCGCCCCGTGACATCGGATCTTTCTTTCTGCTGGAAGAGTCGGGTATCCTTCTTTGCAGCTCCTGTGTGCAGTGTAAGCCCATTTTGCTAGTCTGTCTTCAGGTTCCTTTCTCGTTGCTTTGATTACCAAATGTAACGCAGTGACCTGATACCTTGTCCCAGGTTTAAGTAGTGCACTGCTTGTTTCTGGCTCATGTGCCTTGACCCTCACGTCTCATGTGTTTCTTGCCTAGGGGCTTAACATAATCCATAGGCTTGTGGCCTGTGCCTATCCCTTCAGTCCCCACCATTGGAGGACTGTTTTGCATGCCTTTTTTTGGGCCTCCTAGTTGCACGGGACCAGCCCGTTTGGTCTTTGGATACCCGCAAGACCGTTTCAGTGGCAGTGGGATCAGAGTCACAACTTGCTGTGCTTGAAGAGATGGCAGCCCAGGTCTTGGCAGGCCTCGCTTTGGTTCCGGCGTTGCTCCCGGGGGTGTTGGGAGCTTTGTACACTGGAGCTTCTCAGGACTTATGTTGGTCCCTTCCATCCCTCAGGGAAGGCTCTTCCCAAGGGTCCATCTTATCCAGGTCCTTGTCTTCTATGAGGCCCCACCTCAGGATGTGGGACAAGGAGTGGGCTTGCTCCTCCTCCTGCCCCCACAGTTCTGCATCTGGCTCGATGGCTGTTGAGCTGTTGGCTTTGTCTGACCCTCCTGGAGTTCCTGCCGTGGCCACTGGCCCCTCAGTGTCCCCATTGGGATTGCTGGCTTAGATGTAGACCGACTGATTGGCCGAGAGTTTTCCCAATCCTATGGGCCCGTTGTCGGAGGTTGAGGTTAACTCGCTTTTTCGGACTCCAGTCCTCTCAGCCGTCCTTCTGCAGGGCTGATTACACCAGCCATCCCGGCTGTCTCCCATTGGGAGCTTGCCACCTCGGGGGTTCCTTGGGCTCAGGCCCATGCTGCGTACATGATTCCTTTCCCTGCATCTCCTCCCGATTACTGTATTGTCAGTTGAGGGCTCGGTCCCATTTGCTTTCAAGATCTCGGGTATCTGGATGATCCTGCTCTTGTCCATCCACTCTGAAGTGCTATCTACACTCCTCCTCTCCCTCGTCTTCAGGTGAAGGTAGGCTCCGATGCGGCTTACTGCATTGTTAGGGCTGGTAAGTGCCAGCAGCTCCCTGGCCTTGGTCATGCCACTTCGAGGGCCTGTGCCTCATGTCTGCTTGCAGCTGCCGATCTGCTTTACCTCCAGCTGCTGCTGAAGCTGTTTTTCTTCAGTCTCGGTGGAGCCATTCCCCCCACCACAGCCCTTGCTCGGGCTCCATCCCAGGCTGTCTTATGGCTTACGGCCTCCCTGACCGGCTGTCTATCGTGACTTTTCGTTTGGTCGAGCCCTGACTGATTCATGGGTAGCCTTGGTCGAGGGCAGTGTTGGAGGAGTCCCTGACTTTTGAGTCCTCCTTAGTGCTTCCTGTCGGATTCCAGGCTTGCTCATATGTCCACCAACAAGTATCCCCAGTCACCCACCCTCGATGGGGCCATATCTCCAGGGGGGTGGCTTTCTCGGTGGTGGCAGCCATTGTCCCCCTGTGTGCTCGGGAGCTTTGTTGTCCAGCCTCTTGCCTGGTGTCATTGGGCCTTCCCTGGCATCCTTTGGCTGAAGGACTGGTGGCCTGTTCGGATCTTCAGCAGCCAGGCTGTGGCGGGGTGTTGTCCCACCCCTAACACGGAGTAGCAAGACCAGGCCATGTTCCTAGTATATGCTGCCCTCTCCCTCAGTCTCCAGCAGTTGTGCTTTGCTGTCCTAATTACCCTCTTGCCCATGTCTCATGGATGTCTTGGCTAGGCCATCCCCACCTCCTTGTGGATCTGCGGTTGGTGGTCCAGATAGTCCAAGTCCAGGTCCGTTAGGTTGCCAAGCTCCAGCTCCAACCAGCCTCGTCTGCTGGTGATACCAGCACCCGATTCTTGGCTGCTGTGGCACCGGATAGCATGAGGCTTGGATGGAGATATCCAGTCATCTAGCGGCTTCCCCACATCAGTTAGCGGAGGTTCCCTTGGGGGTCCTGGCCAGTTTGACTGGGGGTGATTGGTCATCTTATTAGCAGGATGTTGTCCTAGGCCACCTTGGCCTCTGTTTTGTTCCCTCAGATGAAACCCTTGGGCCAGGAACAAGCCCTTATGTTTCAGGCACACCTGGCTCCCACAGTCCCAGCCGCTGTAGTCCCTCTCAGCGCAGTCGCAGATCTGGCGCCTTGTGCCTTGGCCAGCTGCCGCTGGCCTTCCAGAAGCCCGGGGGTCGAGGTGGCGGTGCTCTTCGTCTGGTCTGGTTTGTCCTCACATTGGCCACTTGGTACTCGATGTAATGGGCTGCAGTCTGCCTGTAGGCTTCAAGGCTCTCCCGCCCTACCAAGCCAAGCCCCATGGAAGGCCATGGTGTCTCTGGACCTGCAGTCCACCCTCTGGGAGGACATCGCTCAGCTCCTTCAGTTCAACGCTGTAGTCGTGTCCCGGACACCCTGGCCGGTCAAGGCTACGTTTCCAGATATTTTCTGGTTCCCCACCAGATGGGCTGACGCCCCACATTGGCAAATCCCACCATCCCTCAAGCAGAGCCTGCGGTTCTGCTCTCTGGGCCTTGGGGATGCCTTCTTCCACTGGCTGTTCCTGTGGTCTCATGCAGACAGGTGTCTTTCAAGTTCCAGGTGATGCCCTTTGGCCTCTCCTCAGCCCCCAGGATCTTTATCAAGTGTCTGGCAGCATTGGTGGCATTCCTGTGGTGCTGAGGGGTCCAGGTGTACCTCTGCCTTTACAACTGGTTGATCGCCAGTTCCTCTTGGGAGGACATGGAATGGTCCAGGAATCTGGCCCTCCAGACTTGCTCGGCCTTGAGCCTTCTGATCAGCCTGGCTAAGTCGTAACTCCACCCCTTGAAAGTCACCCACTTCTTCAGAACTGAGTTTGACTCCCCTTGGGCCATGGCCCTAGTCCCGGAGGTCTGGGTGACTGCTTTGTTCCATCATTTCAGGTTGCGCACTTGTGCTCTGCCTGGGATTTTCTGCAGCCACTGCAGTGCTTGGCACCCTGCACTAGTGTCGTCACATGGTCCCACTGGCAGATGTGCCCCCTGCAGTGGGGGCTGGCCCACCAGTGGTCTCTGCACCTCAGTCACCTAGAGAAGCCGATCCTGGTGATGTAGACGGTGTGGAATGCCATCCAGTGGTGGCTCATCCCGGAACACCAGCAGGGAGGAGTCCCATTCGCTCACCTAGGGCCGTTGGTCACTGATCACCACTGCATCGCTGATGGGATGGGGTGTATACCTAGGGGTCCTCTGGGCCCATAGGTTCTGGACACCCTCCCGAGTGTCCCGTCACCACCTCAACCTGCTGGAGCTCCATGCCGCACATCTGGCACTTATGGTATTCGCTCCATCAGTTCAGGATCCGGCTGTGCATGTCCAGTCGGACAGCACCATGACCCTGTACTGCCTCCCCAGGCAGGGCGGAACACTTTCCCTCTGGTTCCATCAGGGGGGCCCTCTGCACGTAGATCCTCATGCGCAGCCTGGATGCCGATCTCTGGTTGAACCATGTAGCCAGTGCTTTCAACCAGCTAGCAGGCTTCCTGTATGCCTTCCGTCAGTTTCCCCTGCTCTACAAGACGTTGGTCAAGGTGTGGAGGGACAAGGCATGGATGATCCTGGTGGCCTCGGAGTGGTCAATCTGCTTCTGGTGTCCAGATCTCCTCAGCTTCAGTGGCAGCCCTCTGTGGCACTTGCATCTGTGCCCAGTTCTGCTCTTTTGCCATTGTGGGATGGTCTTGCAGGATCTTCAGTCCTTTCACTTGGCAGCCTGGTTCTTGAGCGGCTAGATTTCCAGACTTTGAGTCTCTCTGAGGAGGTCCTTCATGATAAAAATGCCTCTCAGAAGGAGTCGACTCGCCAGCGCTATACTTTCAAATGGAAGCACTTTTCCATTTGGTGCCAGGGCACGGAGCTTGACCCCCTGTTCTGCCCCATGGCTGGCATTCTGGACTACTTGTGGTCCCTTTCTCAGTTGGCCTGAGGTTGCCAACCCTCATGGTGCACCTAGCAGCCATCTCTGCATACCAGGCGTGGGCTGGTATGCTGATGGTGGTGCAGCAAAAGGTGGTCGGGTGCCTCTTTAAGGGCCCAGTCCACCTGTCCCTGCTGGTGTGTGAACCATCTCCACCTTGGGACCTGTTGCCGGCACTGGCAATGCTGATGGGCAGGCCATTCGAACCAATACCCAGGTATGAGATATCACAGCTGTCGTGGAAGACTGCCTTCTTGGTGTCTACAGTCTCTGCCAGAGGGACCAGTGAGCTTCAGGTGCTCTCTGTGGAGCCTCCATTCTTGGTTGTCCATGAGGATGAGTTGTCCTCCGCCCCACCCGAATTTCCTTCTGATGGTTGCTTTGGAGTTGCCTTCTCCAAGTGGTCTTTCTGTCAGTGTGCTTCACCGCTTCACCCTCAGAGGCCAAGCCCAGGTTCCATGCATTTGTCCTGTGGCGAGTGCTCGCTCTCACATGGAGCACGTTGTTGGAGCTCAGGGAAAGGTTCATCAGCTCTTTTGTCTTTTACGCTGAAGCTGCACCTGGCAGACTGGCAGCTAGGTGGATGATTGGCAGGTGTTTTGTATCCTGCATTGCCCTCTGCTTTAGATTGGCTGGTAGGGAGCCTCCCTTGGCATTAAGGGTTCTTTCCACCAGACGTATCGCTGCCTTGGTGACTGCTTCAAGGGTAGTCCCTATCTAGGAGATCTACAGGGCATTTCCCTGAAAGTCAGCTTACACCTTCATCTCCCACTACCGCATTGACCTTGAGTCATGCCGGGATGTTGGTTTTGGGGACTCAATTCTCCGCTCCCTTTTTTCCTCAGTAGGGGTGTGCTCCTTCTCCCCTCCTCCCAGAGAACTGCCAGGAGTCTGCCAAAGTGTGGCTAGTGCACCATATCTACACCCCTAGAAATGAGGGTTACTTGCCTCTAACCATAGTTCTAGGAGTGGTATATGGTACACATCCACACGACCCACCCAGCATCCCCTGGCAAGTGGCACATGGATCCCTGCTTCCAGCATGCAAGATCTGATGTCACGAGGCAGAGCTGAGGAGGATACCACCCAAGTGGGTGGGAGGAGTTTAGCTTGAAGATGTTCCGGCAGAACTTAAAAGGAAAGAAAGACTGGCAAAGTGTGGATGTGCACCATATCCTATTCCTAGAACTACGGTTACAGGTGAGTAACCCTCATTTACTAGACTTATGGTATTCACACGCATGGCCTTCCAGATTTTGTTTCCACTGTGCTTGTTGCCCCCTTTCCTTTTTTTTTGCTTTCCCTCCTTCCCCACTCTTTTTTTAATGACTGTTGGCTGAGGAACGCCCCCTGCAGTTAGTCCAGGATGTCCCTGCATGACAACTGTATGATGATCACTTGTACTCAGGGCTACCAACTGTGACTTCTTCAGTGCTCTCCCTGTTTGTAAGAACAAGTTCCAGTACTGCCCTGTCCCTAATGGGATCTGTAACCAGCTGCCTGAGAAATGCCATCTCTAGGGAGTCAAGGATATCCCTGCTTCTTCTTGTAGCTGCATCAAGAACGCCCCAGTCTACATCCAGCAGATTACAATCCCCTATAATTAGTACCTCCCCTTTGCCTGCCATTTTGCCAGTGGTCTTCCCTAAAACTTTGTCTTACTCCTTCCCTGTGTTGGTGGTCCTTACACACCCGTACGTGGATAAGGGACCTGGACCCTGTCTCTAAGCCAACCCCTTGAACCTCCAGCCTTTCCATGTCCACATTGTGTCCTTGTATATCCATGGCCTTTATGCTTTTATGGATTTTTTTGGATGAGGAAGGCTGATACTTCTCCCCCCTTGGCTCACTCTTGTGTACCAGTGCCTCCTGGGCCTTGGCCAGAGGTTATGCCACCTGCTGTCCCTCCTGCTTGACCCATCATAGGGTAGCTGCCACTCCTGCAGCTAGGGAAGGGGCCCCAGTGAAGGATTTTTAGTCTGGGCCCGGGTTTCCCAGGCACCTGTCAGTGATGGTCCCCCACTGAAAAGTAACCTCGGCCCTTGTTCACCGAGTCTGACTCTGACTCAGAAGGAAAGTCCTCAATGACTTCCTCTGACCAAGGTTGACAGGACTGTGACTCATTAGATGGGCGATCCTCTCTGAGTGAGTCAGCATCCTTTCTATATTCGGATAGAGACATGATTGTTGATTATTTTATAGATACCTTTAGTAGAATTTGTGACCAACATACTCCAATGGTTAAACAAAAGAATAAACAGTCAAGGGTACCCTGGATAAATGAAAAACTTTTAAAGCAAATTAGGATTAAAAACAGAATTTGGAGGAAAGCAATAAGAACAAAAACAGAGGCAGACTGGGTTTTATTTAAAATCAAGAGGAATGCATGCAAAACATTTGTAAAAACAGCTAAAATGATGTACTACAAAAATAAATTAGATTGTAATACCAATTCCAAAAAGTTCTGGAGTACAATAAATCAGTTAACCGTTCCAGGAGTGAAGTTGTTTCAGTCAAATTTGCAATTAAGAAATGGTACCATTTTAACAGATAACCCAGGGACAATCTCTAATTTGCTAAATAATTTTTTTATAGATCTGCCCCAATATGATACTTCTACCACTCTTAAGTAATAAGGATGACTTTGTTATCCCTGAAACTGTCCCCATAAAACATCCACCTTTTAGATTTATGTATCTAACTATACAAGAAGTAAAAAAGATATCAAACAAAATAAATATACATAAAGCTGTTGGAGTAGATGGTCTAGAAGGCAGATTCTTAAAATTAGCAGTGACTTACATTGCTCCTACAGTGACCTATATATTTAATTGGAGCCTGCGGTTGGGTCACTTCCCCTTCAGTTTAGAAAGTGAATAAAAGCAGACTGATCTTTATTTTATTTATTTATTTATTGCAGTTTAGGATTAATACCTTTGAGTCCTAGGACTCGTTTACAAAGGTTCCAGATCATACACAAAACAATTAGTCAAACATACAGGTTGCAGACATTACAAAAAAAGTTAAAGCATATTGGTTGCATACATTTGCACGATACGTGTTGGAATACATTGAAGGAACAGTTTGTTTCAGTCAGGTTACCAATAAAATAGGAGGAACATGGTTTCAAGTGTATAAAGCATTTCAGTAAGGGAACATTCAGGGTACAGCTCAAACAAAGGAAGCGCTTTAGTCTGTCAGTTTAGGGTCATTAGACCCCTGGGAGTACTGGCCATACAGATGGGGACTAGCTATGCAGAGGGCGGTGGGTGGGGAGCAGCTTAAGGCAGCGTTGTCATTTTGTGGGAGGGTGAGTGATGGGGGGTGCTGCAGTGATGCCAGCAGTATGGGGGAGGGGGTGTAAGCTAGAGCTCAGTAGGAGGCAAGTGAGGGGGGAGGAACAGGCATGGGGAGAAAACTAAGGGGAAGGGTGCTGGAGTGGGGAAGAGGTGTGAAAGGAGGTTGGGCTATAAACAGCAAGGGAGGTAGGTGGTGTGGTAATGGGGTTGTGCAGGAGAGGAATTGGGGTGGGAATATTAGGGGCAGGAGAGGGTGGGGGTGTAGGAGAGGATGGGGTGGGAAGATGGGGATGGGTTATTCGGGCTAAAGAAGTCCTGTAGTTGGCTAGTCGAAGCATGCACAGGCCAGTTCATGATGCAATACAGTCCTAAATCCTGTTTTGAAGAGGCTAATCTTATTGCTTTCAATGAGTTATGCAGGTAGCCCATTATACCATTTTGGTCCTTGGTACAAGATGGATTTCTGTGCCAGGGTGGTGCGTTTAAATGGTACCAGGAGCCTGCCTTTCTCTGCACTCCTGGTTGGCTTAGATGATCTAGCCTGCTGGAAGAGTCCACATAGAGATAGAGGCACTGGTCTTAATTGGGCTTTCTTGACAAGTAGGCAGGTCTGGTACCGGGCTCTGAGATGGAGAGGAAGCCATCCAGTACCTGAGTAGGGGGCACAGGTGTGGGTTGAAGAATCATTTCCTAGGGACAGCTGGCAAGCCTTTTTTAATAGGGTTTTTATTTTATTGAGGGAAGTTTTGGTGCCAGCCCTGTATATTGGTAGGCTGTAGTCAATAGATGCAAGGACCGAACTGCTCATGGCTAGTTTTAGTGCGTCAGGTGTCAGAGTGCCTGTGGTGGTATAGCACTCCAAGTTTCATATTGGTGGTTTTGACAACATGGTCGATATGACCGTAGAAATTGAGAGTGTCATCAATTTGAATGCCTAAGTATTTAAATGAGTAGATTTGCTCTAGAGCATCTCCATTAAGATTCCGTATCAGAATAGGATGGAACTTCTTTTTGTTCTGTGGGACAGTAAGCAGCATGCTGTTTAAGGGAAGAGACCCACCCGAGGTTAATAACTATAGACCTGTTGCATTATCATCAATATTATCAAAATGCATAGAGAAATTGGTACATGCCCAAATGACTGACTGACTGAATAAATACAATCTTTTGAATCCTCATCAGTCTGGCTTTCGGAAGGGTTATTCTACTTCCACGGTCCTGCTGGAGTTCAGTGACTTAATAAATGAGTTGCTGAATTCCCACATGGAGTCAGCCGTGTTTTTTTGTAGACCTTTCCAAGGCCTTCGACCTGTTGAACCACCCCCTCTTGGTTTCAAGACTGCAGTATATGGGATTTACAGAAGCCCCCCTAAATTGGTTGATTTCTTATCTGGGAGGACGCACCCAAAGAGTTGAAATTCACAGTGTTACCTCAAAGACATGTGAGGTGTTCAGGGGCATCCCCCAGGGGTCCATACTTGAACCCTACAGTTTCTTATCTTTAACTATGAATTACCAAGTGTGGCAACACGTATAGCTGTAAGGCTATGCACTGATGATACTGCTATAGTTGCCGCAGGCCGAAATATCAATGAATTACAGTCCAATCTGCAGTCAGGCTTCGTGAGTATTGAGGGGTGGTTCACCAGGTCGAGGCTAATCATGAACACACAAAAAAATTAAACTAATGTATTTTTCACCTAAAAAAGATGATAGGGGTGTTAAACCCATGATTCAAACTCAGAATTCTACCATCCTGTAAGTGGTGGATAGTTATAGTACTTAGGGGCGACTTTTGATGCAGAATTGTCTTTTACAATGCACATAACTAGCACTGTAGGGAAAGGGAATAAAAAACTGGGGGTCTTAAAAAGGACAACAAAGTGCTTGAAACAGCCTGACAGGAAGAGGATTGTGGAACAACTTATTTTACTAATCCTGAATTATGGCCAGTTGGTCTATAGAACAGCTAACAAATCTCTACTGGAATGTCTAAACAAAACCTATTATAGAATAGCTAGACACATATTGAAATGTAGTTTTTTACACTCAGCATTGTCTATTATTGAGTAGGTTGGACTGGCAATCATTAGAGATAGGTTATGCAAGAACATGGTTTCTATTAATACACAAAATGAGGTTTTCTTTTCCTGAACATCCAATTTCAAGACATCTCTTTCCGGAGGAGGAGAAAAAACAGGAGTGTATTGAATAGATCAGTCCATTTAAATAAAATTCAACTTGGTAAGAGAAGGAATAGATTTGGAGACAGGACCTTAACCACTAGGGCCACTGCAGTTTGGAATATACTCCCTCCTGTTGTTTGGGAAATTACAGAATTCCCAGTTTTTTCTTAGGCTATTAGGGATACATTGTTTTATTTTTTCCAGTTGTTATAATTAATACCACATGTCTTGTATCTGTGCTTCCATCGCTTCTTAGGTTGTCTTGTGTGTAAATGTATTTGTATTAACCTGAATATTTTAAATTTGTGGTCTTTATATTTTGTTATGTAACTTTGTTTTGAAAACAGGACTGTCTTGCAAACTGAACTGCAAAGTCCAAACAACATGTATTTCTGTATAAAAATTAAGTTTTTACTACTACTACTACTACTTTGCTGTCCTCCTGCAGCACATGTCCATGTCTCTCAATGTACTCCTTGAAGCAGTCCAGAAGACGTAAACTTACCTCGTCACACACAGCCTGATACAGGTCGACTCCCTGGGGTTGGTGTTTCCAGCTGCTCAGGCTGTCTTAGACTGGCGCTCTGTCTCTGGCAGCACCCTATGTTCTGCCCAGTGCCCCCTTTGCTATCTGGACCACAAGTATACAGTCTGTAGTGGGAGTCTCTCTGGGTTCTTGGAGCAACCTTCAACAGAGGGACTCGTCTTGGACTCAACCGTCAGGAAGATGACGGTCCAGGGGAATGCAGACAAGCCTCCGGACAAGGAATCCAAGAAGCAGGACTTCATGACTCGCAAGGGCTTTGTAGCAGCTACTTTGGGCCTTCGCCAAAGCAACTATGCCATGCTGATGACTCATTGTGGTCCTGTGCTTTTTGACTTTATCACTGACCTTTTTGCTCTGCTGCCAGCTGCTAGCCAGGCAGATGTTAGGGCTCTTTAGGACCTAGGACAGATGCTATCTAAGCACTAGACAGATAGCTTTGGACATGGGGGAGTCATGCCTGTGTTGTGGCTGTGGGTGTGTGTCCATGTGCTGGAGGGCTTGGCTGCATCTTTTCAAGTTTACCTCAGAGACCCAACATACGTTGATTTTATTTATTTATTTTTTTATTTATGTTTTTATTTAAAAGTTTCACCAGGAAGAGCATACTGAGCAGTAAGTACTCGTTTCCAGATGCGTCTTGTGGGGAGGGGGAACAGTTGGAGAGAGTTCAGACAAATGTATATATATATACTGTATTTGCAGTTAAGAATACAATACAGTTGTATCAGGGAACAGTTAAGGGAGAGAATACAGCACATAATACAAAATATAAGCAAACAATACAGCAGAATTTACAGAATTCATATTTCACAAATTATTTACAGGACAACTGCAGCCATGCAAACAGCAGGCAAACCAAGCAGGGCAGGAGGCGCAAAGATAATTAAGTGATAGACAAGAGGGCAGTCAGATGGGGGAGGAGGTGCCAGGGGATTAGAAACAGATGCAGGTGGTGCGGAAGTGGACTTTAATGAGGGAATTGTAACCCGAGGGGAAGGGGCAAAGCTAATGGAGCAGGGGAGGGAGGTCCACAGATTGGGAAACCTGTAGGAAAAGGCAGCCTGACCTACTGAGGTGGACCGATGATTGATGGACATGCCTTTCTTATGCACTGACCTCTTCTGCCCTTCGGTCCTGCAGTCGATAACCATCTCACTCACATTGAGAAGTCCAGCATCACCGTGGACTGGGTGGCTTCATCTTAGCAGGCTAAGTACCCTCCCAAGTCAGAGAAGAACTACTTTCAGTGCTTATGACATTAGCTGCAGCAGCAGCCACCCCAGTGGCAGAAGATGCAGCAGTTACAGCACTACCTTCCAAAGCCCAATTTGGGCAGACAGGGTCAGAAAAGAAGGGGGCAGTGGTACATCCAGTGACCAGCCATCCCAACCCCTCTCCAAGGGTAAAAAGTGATGGGTAGTGGGGTGTTAGCCCCCCAATAAAGTCCCTGTTGCACCTTCCGCATCCTTCTGCAGAGGCCCACTATTCCATCTGACAAGTGAGTGCTGGAAATGATGGGCTTGGGTCTGTCTCTTTGAGTCTGAGACTCTCCTTTCATACCAATCCTCAGTGCCAAGGGAGTCCATGGTGCCCATGGACATGTTCATTGCGCTGCAGTGTGATATCATTCAGCTGCAGGAGTGCTGTGCTATCAAGCATGTCCTGGATGCCCTGGTCTCAAAGGTATATGTATTCTTGGACAGATCCAGGCTGGCTGGTGTTGGTGGTGCACTGCCATGTTAAATATTAAAAATAAATTCCGCTGGCCTGGTGGCACTGAGGGTTGAGGTGCTGGATGTCAAACCTTGTGCCACACCGGCGACCCGGGTTCGGGAACGAGCTCGGGACCCCGGGGGTTGGCAGGGGTGAGAGAGGATCAAGCATCCAGGGGACTGCTGTCTTCTCTCGGGGGGAGGGAGACTTGTCGTCCCGCTCATTGATTGCCCTCTGGCATTGCTTGGAGGGCAATATGGGTTGGGAGACTCATGCCGACGTTACTACATCTGTGGGGATGGGGGAATGGGAGAAAAACAGAAAATCAGAGCCTGGCAGGTTCTGTGATGGCTCCTGCATCCGCAGGGGTAGGCCCAGCTCATCTGGATTGGGTCTCTTGGGGGGGTGCCAGTGCCCTCTCTCTCCCCTGGCCCTGCCGCGGGGGTGGGGTAATCTGCAGGGGAATAGCTGGGCTGGAGATAAGGGATGCAGGTTCACCGGAGAGTGGGCCTCTCCAAAAGGAGAGCCAATGCCACCTGCCAGGGCTCCCAGAGGAGAAAAAGCCCAGTGGCACAGAGGGCTGAGGTGCTGGATGCCTTCCCTCGAACCACGCCAGTGACCCGGGTTCGGGAATGGACTTGAGGCACCAGGGGCTGGCAGGGGAGGGAGAGGCTCTACTGTCCTGGGGTAGGTCGGGTGGGCATCCTCGCTCTGTAGAAGCCCCTGGTGGAGACCAGGGGCACTGCAGGGGCTGTGCAGTAAGGGGGAACCAGAAAAAGCGTGAACATGGCACGGCTGCCATCCAGATGATGGGTGCCCCACCTCCCCGTGCCTCCCAGCCGTGATGCCTCCAGGCTACATTTCCAAACCCCATAAAGATGCAAGGGGGTGCTACATGCACTCCGGTCTCCCCTCCCAGTGCCCTGGTGGGTAAGGGCAGCGAGGATACGACCGGGGCAACGGGGAAGTTGGAGCAGCTGGATGGTGGGTCGGCTGGAGGTAACAGCAGGACTTGGCCGCCTGAAGGAGAGGATGACAGGAGGTAAAAAAGAACATGCAAAAAAAACCAAAAACAAATTAACTTCACCTTGTGGCTGAGCTTCAGTTATTGGCATGCTTAGCATGTAAGCTGTACTAGACAAGATACAGTTTGGTGGTAAATGGCAGCTCTAGCAACACCTCTTGAGTTACCTTACAACAGATAAGTGTCCATACTCTGGTACTAAAATGGCCGGGTGGCTGACACCCCATTTTTGACCTGCATGATCTGACCAAGTTCATCCACAGGCACAAGTTTTGTATGGTTACTCTGAACCAGATCATACCTTCTCTGAGGATGGTTCTGCTTCCTAGAACACCATTATGTATATTTATCATTCTGATCAGTCCATTGCATCAGCAGTACCTTCGGTTCCATGTAAGCAGATTTCTGTACCAGTTCAAAGTCATGCTGTTCAGCCTGCCTTCGGCACCTGGGGTCTTCACCAAGTACCGGGGTGCTAGTGTGTGCCCATGCCTTGATGACTAGCTCATTGTACAGATCTCCAGTGAAGTGGGGGAGCTGTCCGTGGGACCTGGCCTTCCAGACCTTCAGAGATCTCAGTCTTCTGTTCAACCCAGCCAGGTCAGAACTGTTCCCCAAGCTGGTAATCTTATTTAGTTTATTTATTTGTTAGAGCACTCTATCTCATTGTGACTCTAGGCGCTTTACAGAATACACTAATAAAATAAAAAAGATTTCTACAAAATTTACATATAATGTAAAAGCTAATTATAATAAATTAGAAAGCAGGAAAAGCTTTACTAAATAGAAAGGTTTTCAGATCCCTCTTGAAGGCATCCACCGAGGGGGCCCCTCTAACCGACCTAGCTAGTGAATTCCCCAAGGTAGGCACAGCAGCTGAAAAAGCCAGAGTGCCAGATGACTGCAAACAAACCTTGGGAATTTCTAGGAGGCTGTCCTCGGATGACTGGAGAGGACGAGAAGGTTGGTACAGCTGTAGGAGGTCTTGCAGGTAGCCAGGCCCCAGACCATGTAGGGATTTGTAGGTCAGCAAACCGACCTGTTCACTGGAGCAGAGCTGGACTCCATCCAATTCAGGGCTTGCCTACCTGTTGACATGGTGGAGGATTTTCCTGCATTGTGCAATCATTTCAGGTTGGGCAATCATGCCTGGCCTGGAAAATTCCTGTAGCTGTTGGTGTATATGGAAGCTTTGACCAGCATAGCCCATTCGGCCCAGTGGCATATGCAGACCCTCCAACATTTCACAGATCAAAATTGGTACACTTCTGTGTTGCGGGGGGGGGGGGAGTATTCCAAGAGCCCATTACACATTTTACTTACTGGATGAAACGTTACAGTTAGGAGTTTGGTTGGTAGAAGGGAGCTTGGACTTTGTAATCCTGAGAGGGCATGGGGGTTAAGCAATATCACTGGCAATTATTTTAGCAGTAATAGCAAAAACAAACAATTTCAATAAATCCAGTACTACCCCACCCCCCTGCTAGCAATGTCAGGTTGTCTGGCCTCTCTGCAGAGATACCTCTAGTAGCTTGGTGACCCCAGCACCCACAAACAATTACCTTGTGAAGCCTACTGTATTGTAGCGCCTCTCACTACTCACAGTAGCAGATCCCCACACAGTTCTGCATACATTCCAATACTTCTCTATTTAACTGCAGTTTCTTAATACCTGGGTACCCAGCTGAAACACACAAGTTCAAACAGACAAACAAGATAATGCTGCGACTAAGCAAGGTCGAATTGGTGCTCACCACGAGCAGCCAGCTCGCAAAACTTAAACACAAGTCCAGATAGTGACATAGGCCTTATGTTAGAGAACACAACTGCACATACCCCAATAATGCAATCATGGGAAACATATGCAAATCCCCATGAGAGAATTTGGACAGTATCAACTTTAAGCAGAACTGCATGGTGCCAGAAAGCTTCAGGCCTTATGCTGTGCTGCCCAGGATCATGTGAGGGTGCACTTAACTGCACATACAAGCTTGCAGTTTAACTCACCTTACTGCCTAGACTGGCTAGCACTTTATTAATAGTAAATCTGTATTCCATCCAGAACAGGGAAACCTGAACTGAACAAACACATTTAATCCAACAGAAAAACTCTGACTGGCTAGGCCAGTAACTCACATATTCTTCTTACTCCGAAGAGGGAGGGGTGACCCATTGTCAAAGGGTTGGGATTGACAGTGATCCTGAGTGCCCTGACGCTAGTGCTAGGGACCCTAGTTTAGCGACTGAAGGGGACCTGACCCGTGCCTTGGGAATGTGTGAGGGGTTTGCAACTGCTCAAAGAAGTGACCCTAGTTTAGAAAAGCCGAGGGCTTGGGCAGACTCGGACGGCACACAGGGAGGTGATGGCAGACATAAGGTTTATTGGGAAAATGGACTTATGTATACTCAGGCAGTACAGGCAGAGGGAGGGATGCTAGACAGGCAGCTTGTTGTTCCCCAGGGGTATCGTGAGCAGTTGCTCAAAATTGCACATGATATTTCCTCATCTGGTCATCTGGGAATCGTGCACACTACGCAGCGGTTAGCCCAGAATTTCTACTGGCCTAACTTCACCCAGCAGGTGAAGGAGTATTGCAGGTCTTGTCACCGGTGTCAAGAAATACGGAACGTGGGCAAGAAAACCCAAGCCGGCCTGATTCCCTTGCCCATAGTGGAGGAGCCATTCCAGAGGGTGGTAATGGATATTGTGGGGCCTTTAAATACCCTCAGCTCCTCAGGGAAGAGATTCATCCTAACTGTGGTGGATTATGCCACCCGGTAGCCAGAGGCAGTCGCCCTGTCCTCACTGAGGACGGACAAAGTGGCAGATGCCTTACTTGGGATTTTCTCCCGTGTTGGGTTTCCGCAGAAGGTAATCACCGATCGAGGGGGTTCCTTCATGTTGGACCTGATGAAATGTTTATGGGAGAAGTGTGGGGTGGTGCAGAGATGCATGACACTGTATCACCCACAAACCAGTGGGCTTGTGGAAAGATTCAGTGGTACCCTAAAGTCAATGCTCTGGGTGTTTGCTGAACAGCATGGGAGGGACTGGGAGAAATACCTTCCCCACCTGTTGTTTGCATACAGGGAGGTGCCCCAAGAGCTGACAGGATTTTCCCCTTTGAACTCTTATATGGACACAGGCACGGGGCCCCAGACTTGATCCGGGAGGACTGGGAAGGCAAGCACGCCACCCAGGGAACTCCCATTGTGGATTACGCCCTTAGGTTAGGAAAGGCTGAAGGAGCTTATGGGGACAGCCCAGAGCAACCTGGCAACCGCCCATCAGAAACAAAAGTGTGGTATGACTGCAGAGCCAGAGCTTGCTCAGACATGTGGGTCAGGAAGTTATGGTCCTTATTCCGTCCAGAAAGACAAGCTGCAGGCTGAGTGGGCAGGGTACAAAGTAGTTAGGAAGGTAAATGACGTGAACTACATTGTGGAGTTACCTGACAGAAGACAGACAGAAAGGATGTACCATGTCAATATGATGAAGCCATATGCAAATAGGGCTGACATGGTGTTTGCAGTGTGTAGTCATGGGGAGGGGACAGACGAAGGAGACCCCCTTCTGGACTTGCTGGAGGAAAGTAAGCAGGAGTCCTCTGTGGACGCAGTAAAATTGTCTCCCCAGCTGGCCCCGGACCAGATCCAGAAAGTAAGGGAGGTTTTAGCAGACTTTGCCCCATTGTTTAGCGCCAAGCCTGGACTAACCCCCTTAGTGATGCACGATGTGGAGACTGGGACACAGACGCCCATACGGCAGACAGCATATCGGGTGTCAGAGGCTGTCCAAAAGGGCATTTGGAGGGAAGTGGAGGAGATGCTGGATTTAGGGGTAATCCAGAGATCCCACAGCCTCTGGGCCTCACCCGCAGTCCTTGTGCCTAAGCCAGATGGCTCTACTCATTTCTGTGTGGACTATCGTGGACTGAATGCAGTCACGAAGTCCGACGCCCACCCGATGCCCTGGACGGACGAACTCCTGGACAAGATGGTGGGGAGGCGACCTACCTTATGACCATTGACCTGACAAAGGGGTATTGGCAGGTAGAATTGACAGACAGAGCTAGGGAGAGGTCGGCCTTCATCACTCTAATAGGCTTATTTGAGTTTAAAGTAATGCCTTTCGGAATGAAGAACGCCCTGGCCACTTTCCAAAGGTTGGTGAACCAGGTGTTAAATGGTGCTGAGGAGTACGCCGTGGCATACCTGTATGACATTGCCATCTTTAGTACCAGCTGGGAGGAACACCTATCCCACCTTAGGGAAGTGCTGGGCAGGATACAGAGGGCCAGGCTCACTGTCAAAGCCGAGAAGTGCCAGGTGGCCATGGGAGAAGTGGCGTACCTCGTGCATGTGGTAGGCTGGGGACAGCTCTGTCCTAGCCAAATAAAGATAGAGGTGATCCAGGCGTGGCCCAGACCAGAAACACAGAAGCAGGTCAGGAGTTTTCTAACGACAGCAGGGTACTACAGAAAATTTGTACCCAATTACAGTGCCCTGGCTGCTCCCCTGTCTGACCTGATAAAGAAAAGGATGCCCAAGAAAATTACCTGGGGCCTAGCCTGTGAGGAAGCCTTTTCCAAACTAAAGGAGGCACTGTGCAGTGCTCCTGTTTTGACAAGTCCTGACTACAGCAAAACTTTTATAGTTCAGACTGACGTCTCAGACGTGGGTATTGGGGCAGTACTGAGTCAGACATCCAGCCAAGGGACAGATCACCCAGTAGTGTACGTGAGTAGGAAGTTACTTCCCAGGGAGCAAGCATACTCCATGGTGGAAAAGGAGTGTCTTGCCATAGTGCGGGCCCTAGAGAAATTAGAGCCATACTTACATGGGCAGCATTTTGTGGTGCAGACTGACCACAACCCCCTGGTTTGGCTGACGCAGATGGGAAAGAACAATGGTAGATTGCTAAGATGGAGTCTTGCCTTACAAGGGTATGACATGACCATTCTACATAGGGCTGGCGCGACCAATCAGAACTCAGATGCCTGTCTCGTGTCTATGAGGAGTGAACTGATTTGGGAAGCTCATTCCATGCAGGGGATAGAGCCCCAAAATTCAGTCTAGGTGGGGAGGAATGTGACACTTGGACAGCTGGTTCTGATCACTGTATGATTTTTTTTTGTAAAATAAAAAAAAATGTGTTATGAACTGTCTCCCATGTGAAATGCTGAAACAGCATGTGAGATCACACACAATCACACACACACACAGGTTTTAGATACAAGGTGTTACGTGGAAGGCCAGAAGATAATTACAGAGTAGAACAGGCCTTGATCAAGGATCTCCTATTTCTAAGTTAATTATAGCTGTAGTTGCTAAGAGGGAAATTCATAAACTTTTACAACGCTTAGAGGAAGAAGAGCAGATTGTGACGCTTTAGTGCGAAGTCATAAAAGAGGCTTTGATGTCCTGGGAAGGGGAAACTGATCACAGATCAAAGAAATGTCATTTGAATAAGAACATGAGTTACGCTGAGGTTGCAGAATTTAATACTTGGAAAAGACATCCTGTTTTTATATAGATATTTTTTTTTATATGTTCTGACAGGGAGGAGCTAGGTGACCTCATGTAAATAGGTGGGGAAAACCAGCTTTTAAACATTATTCTGTTTTCCTTCAGAGACACTTTTCTCTAGACTCTGACAAAGAAATATATGTTGAGCACTTTAAACAGGTATTTAGAGAGAGAGACAAAATCTAAATATTGTAGTAGGAATTGTACTGTTAAAACCTGTTTTGTTTAAGTGATTTGTATGTCTTGTGATATCAATCAATCAGTCAAGTCTTTATTTGACCAGGCGTTCATCGTTGAGCAGAAGCTCATTTGCAAGATGGACCTGGGTATAATAGTTCTGTATTTTATGTTACATATTTTTTATCTATTTTAGTAAAACTCTAATTTTAGAGCTTACTTGGTCTGTCTTGTCTTGTCTTTCCTTCCTTTACAAGTAGAGTATGTATGGTTAAAGCAGACACGGTACATAAGCTTGAATGGTGAAGGGTTCATTTCTGTACACCTGGTTAGGTGCCTGTAGGCAAAGATATCTGGCCCCCCCGAAGACAGAATTATCTGAGCCTATGCATTGGGTACGCTAACAAGAGGTTCACAGTTTGAATCCCTCCAGAACTTGAGACCAAAGGTTGACTTGAACTCACAAAAACAGACAAGAGGGTTACCTTGTTCTGTTAACTGTTCACAAGACTACGCTTGGAGGTTGGCACTTTGGGAGTAGAGGGCTGACCTGCTGAGTGGGTTTGTGACAGCCAACACATAGGCCGACAAATAATTATGGTTTCAACCGTGAGAATCGGTGAATTGAGATCATTGAAATGAGTTTGGAAAGTTGAGGGCTATCCTTGGATAGTACAATCTGAGGGCTTACATAAACCAGTAGATGACAATACATTAGATATTATTTTACTCTAAATTCTGTTTAAGAAGGAATAATAGGAAAGGTAAGAAGAGCAAGAACGTGAAAAGGAGAAAGAGTATATGCAGGGAGCAGCATGAAAGAAGAGATATGAGAGAGTGTGAGGCCCCCCCATGGCAAAAAGTCAGAGTAGTGTGCCATTTGACAGAGCACCCACTTCCTCCAACGAATTTCAAAGTAAGGAAGTTTATCTTGAGAGCTGTATGTCATGCATTCCATATTATAAATATCAATCATTATCAATCTCCAGCTTTTCAGTGTCAGAATTTTGGGGGGGTGCCAAAATCATGTGATCGCTTATTTGCAGCAATGGCAGAGATGAATAACAGGTGAAGACTTGTGTGGACCAGCCCAGCATTGTCTGGTGGGATGGCTAATACAAGTAGGGAGGGAGTAATTACCTCTGGGCAATCAAATGTACCCTCTAGCTCTCGTGTGACATCTCGCTAAAATGTCTGGATGTCAAGCCCAGAAAATACGGGTTGTGTTTACACCCACTCCAGCATACTGCTAAGGCCGCACCAGTGGATTTAGCAACTGTGGTGATTGAAAAAATTGAGTGTGGCATTTCCAGGAGAACTCCTTTAATAGGTTGAATAAGTGAGCCGATATGCTTGGATGGTGAATTTCTTCCATACGTCAAAGGTATGTGTGGTACTCAGTTCTGAGTTCCATCACTGTAGGATGGATAATGAGGAATCCATGGGGATCTCTTTGGCACTCGGGACAATCAAGCAACTGAAGCAACAAGCAGCTCACCTGAGTAGCTGAGGAAGCCAAATCTCCAGCCTGATAACTTTCGAGGCAGCTCCCCCCCCCCAAGCTAGGCACTCGGGACAATCAAGCAACTGAAGCAACAAGCAGCTCACCTGAGTAGCTGAGGAAGCCAAATCTCCAGCCTGATAACTTTCGAGGCAGCTCCCCAAGCTAAGCACTGGACAATCAAGCAACTGAAGCAACAAGCAGCTCACCTGAGTAGCTGAGGAAGCCAAATCTCCAGCCTGATAACTTGAGGCAGCTCCCCCAAGCTAGGCACTGGACAATCAAGCAACTGAAGCAACAAGCAGCTCACCTGAGTAGCTGAGGAAGCCAAATCTCCAGCCTGATAACTTTCGAGGCAGCTCCCCAAGCTAGGCACTCGGACAATCAAGCAACTGAAGCAACAAGCAGCTCACCTGAGTAGCTGAGGAAGCCAAACCTCCAGCCTGATAACTTTCGAGGCAGCCCCCAAGCTAGGCACTCGGGACAATCAAGCAACTGAAGCAACAAGCAGCTCACCTGAGTAGCTGAGGAAGCCAAATCTCCAGCCTGATAACTTTCGAGGCAGCTCCCCCAAGCTAGGCACTCGGGACAATCAAGCAACTGAAGCAACAAGCAGCTCACCTGAGTAGCTAAGGAAGCCACATCTCCAGCCTGATAACTTTCGAGGCAGCTCCCCCCAAGCTAGGCACTCTGGACAAGCAAGCAACTGAAGCAACAAGCAGCTCACCTGAGTAGCTGAGGAAGCCAAATCTCCAGCCTGATAACTTTCGAGGCAGCTCCCCCAAGCTAGGCACTCGGGACAATCAAGCAACTGAAGCAACAAGCAGCTCACCTGAGTAGCAGAGGAAGCCAGATCTCCAGCCTGATAACTTTCGAGGCAGCTCCCCAAGCTAGGCACTCGGGACAATCAAGCAACTGAAGCAACAAGCAGCTCACCTGAGTAGCTGAGGAAGCCAAATCTCCAGCCTGATAACTTTCGAGGCAGCTCCCCCAAGCTAGGCACTCGGGACAATCAAGCAACTGAAGCAACAAGCAGCTCACCTGAGTAGCTGAGGAAGCCAAATCTCCAGCCTGATAACTTTCGAGGTAAAGAGAGCCTCTTCTCTTCGTCTGGACGCCTGCAGAGGGGTGCTACCTGATGAACACTTATATTTTATGAACTTTGTTCCTGTTCACCACTGGGCAGCTCCCCAAGCTAGGCACTCGGGACAATCAAGCAACTGAAGCAACAAGCAGCTCACCTGAGTAGCTGAGGAAGCCAAATCTCCAGCCTGATAACTTTCGAGGCAGCTCCCCAAGCTAGGCACTCAGGACAGTCAAGCAACTGAAGCAACAAGCAGCTCACCTGAGTAGCTGAGGAAGCCAAATCTCCAGCCTGATAACTTTCGAGGCAGCTCCCCCAAGCTAGGCACTCGGGACAATCAAGCAACTGAAGCAACAAGCAGCTCACCTGAGTAGCTGAGGAAGCCAAATCTCCAGCCTGATAACTTTCGAGGCAGCTCCCCAAGCTAGGCACTCGGGACAATCAAGCAAATGAAGCAACAAGCAGCTCACCTGAGTAGCTGAGGAAGCCAAATCTCCAGCCTGATAACTTTCGAGGCAGCTCCACCCCCAAGCTAGGAACTCGGGACAATCAAGCAACTGAAGCAACAAGCAGCTCACCTGAGTAGCTGAGGAAGCCAAATCTCCAGCCTGATAACTTTCGAGGTAAAGAGAGCCTCTTCTCTTCGTCTGGACGCCTGCAGAGGGGTGCTACCTGATGAACACTTATATTTTATGAACTTTGTTCCTGTTCACCACTGGGCAGCTCCCCCAAGCTGGGCATTCGGGACAACCAAGCAACTGAAGCAACAAGCAGCTCACCTGAGTAGCTGAGGAAGCCAAATCTCCAGCCTGATAACTTTCGAGGCAGCTCCCCCCCCCAAGCTAGGCACTCGGGACAATCAAGCAACTGAAGCAACAAGCAGCTCACCTGAGTAGCTGAGGAAGCCAAATCTCCAGCCTGATAACTTCGAGGCAGCTCCCCCAAGCTAGGCACGGGACAATCAAGCAACTGAAGCAACAAGCAGCTCACCTGAGTAGCTGAGGAAGCCAAATCCAGCCTGATAACTTCGAGGTAAAGAGAGCCTTCTCTTCGCTGGACGCCTGCAGAGGGTGCTACCTGATGAACACTTATATTTTATGAACTTTGTTCTCGTTCACCACTGGGCAGCTCCCCAAGCTAGGCACTCGGGACAATCAAGCAACTGAAGCAACAAGCAGCTCACCTGAGTAGCTGAGGAAGCCAAATCTCCAGCCTGATAACTTTCGAGGCAGCTCCCCAAGCTAGGCACTCGGGACAATCAAGCAAATGAAGCAACAAGCAGCTCACCTGAGTAGCTGAGGAAGCCAGATCTCCAGCCTGATAACCTCGAGGCAGCTCCACCCCCAAGCTAGGAACTCGGGACAATCAAGCAACTGAAGCAACAAGCAGCTCACCTGAGTAGCTGAGGAAGCCAAATCTCCAGCCTGATAACTTTCGAGGTAAAGAGAGCCTCTTCTCTTCGTCTGGACGCCTGCAGAGGGGTGCTACCTGATGAACACTTATATTTTATGAACTTTGTTCCTGTTCACCACTGGGCAGCTCCCCAAGCTGGGCATTCGGGACAACCAAGCAACTGAAGCAACAAGCAGCTCACCTGAGTAGCTGAGGAAGCCAAATCTCCAGCCTGATAACTTTCGAGGCAGCTCCCCCAAGCTAGGCACTCGGGACAATCAAGCAACTGAAGCAACAAGCAGCTCACCTGAGTAGCTGAGGAAGCCAAATCTCCAGCCTGATAACTTTCGAGGCAGTTCCCCCCAAGCTAGGCACTCGGGACAATCAAGCAACTGAAGCAACAAGCAGCTCACCTGAGTAGCTGAGGAAGCCAAATCTCCAGCCTGATAACTTTCAAGGCAGCTCCCAAAGCTTGGCACTCGGGACAATCAAGCAACTGAAGCAACAAGCAGCTCACCTGAGTAGCTGAGGAAGCCAAATCTCCAGCCTGATAACTTTCGAGGTAAAGAGAGCCTCTTCTCTTTGTCTGGACGCCTGCAGAGGGGTGCTACCTGATGAACACTTATATTTTATGAACTTTGTTCCTGTTCACCACTGGGTGGGCTTGTTATTTGATTCTCTTTGTGCTACTAATGCTGAAGTGTAAAGCTAGGGACTCACTGGCTTTTCTAGAGTTGCCTTGCTGATTTCATCTTAAAGCCAGATATACCAAGCAGCTAATATAGATCAGACTTGTTTAATATGGTGGTATTGAGCTAATTGTGCTTGTTACTGAAGGCATTAGGTTAGCTGGGTCCTAGTGTGACCTCATTTTGGAATAGCCCTGTTTGCTTAGAGTGGAGCTCCTTTGTGTAAGTCACAACATATTCTCCTGCTGCATAGTAATGAGAGGCTTTGTTTTCTCCACAACATAGGCAGCCCCCAAGCTAGGCACTCGGGACAGTCAAGCAACTGAAGCAACAAGCAGCTCACCTGAGTAGCTGAGGAAGCCAAATCTCCAGCCTGATAACTTTCGAGGTAAAGAGAGCCTCTTCTCTTCGTCTGGACGCCTGCAGAGGGGTGCTGTCAATTTAAGGATCCACCCGTGACATCACATCCGTGATATCACGCCCTGTTGCCCAGAACCTGTCTCCCCACTTTCCCATTTGCAGGTTATACCTGTTGGCCACCAGAGGGACCTATGCTCCTCACTACTTCCTACTCCTACCTGTACAGCACTACTTCCTGGATCTTGCTCACCACAATGTATTGGCCCTGCCTCACGCCTGCCTGTGCCTATCCCACTAGCAGTGCACTTACCCACTTACCCATCTGCTAGTCCACACTGTGCCCTGGCACCCTCCCTCCCCTTGCTCCTGAACCTCCTCTCCTGCCCCTTGGGACCTCTGTGTGTCCCCGCCCCTGCCCTCCCCTAGCTTTCTTCACCTCAGGCACATCTGGGTGTCTTCTTATTCTTGCTTTCCTCCTGTACCTCCCTGCCCACCCCTGCTCCCTTAGCCTCCTCCCCCCATGTCATTCGTAGGAAAACCTCTCACCATCTCCCAGCCAGGGTGTTAGTCATGCTACTACTCCTGTCAGGGAACATTCATCCAAACCCTGGCCCGGTTCCCAGGAGCTCCCCAACTCACACCACAGGCCTATGCATGGTCTCCATGAATATCTGTAGCCTCCTAAAAAAGTTTGAATCACTACAATGCCTGGTCACATCAATTAACCCTGATGTCATCACCATGGTTGAGACTTGGCTGTCAAAATCCTCCCCTGACTCCCTAGTCTCCCTTCCTGGTTTCACCCTTTTCCGGTCCAACCGTGTTGGGAGACGGGGCCGCGGCTGCGCTATTTATGTCAAGGAATCTCTCCCCGTACTAGCCCTGCCCACTCCCATCCTTGACTCCAGGGCCCAGGCGCTTACGCTGAAACTAACCCCTGACCCTTTAAAGGGACCCCTTTATCTGACTACTGCATACGTGCCCCCCCAGGGACCAAACGCAGGCCATTGCCTCTCTACCTCCTTCCACTGATCAAATTCTGGTGGGTGACTTAAATGTCAACTGGCTCAGCCCCTCCTCCTCCTCACCCGAGACTCCTTTTCTGCAATAGACCCAACGCAACTAGTTACCCACCCTACCAGGACTAACCCCAAGAGAGGCTCCAGTACCCTGCTTGATGTGGTACTCACCAACCACCCTAATCGGATCCCCAATGTACAAGTCCTCCCAGACTCTCTCAGCGATCACTCCCCATTCTATTCCACTGGTCAACCTTAGTCCCCAAACCCATAGCACAGTCCACATGCAGCGGCGTCTAATACCTGGTGGACTGATAAAACTAAGGAACTTCTGTCCCAAATTGACTGGTCTCCTATACAGGCAACTCCTGACATCGACACAGCTCTCTCCTTCTTTACCCAAACTTTTAATAATGCCTGTGATATCTTTGCCCCAGTGTTGACCGCTGCTCTAAAAGGAAGAATGCCCCTGGGTACCCCAGCTTTGATCCACCAGCTCAAACATAGGAACAACTTATGGCACCGTGCCATTGAGACTGGCCGGCCCAATGACAGGCGGTTATATGCTGCCGCCTCAAACAAGTGCACTCGGCCATCAGAAAGGCCAAGTCTGAGCACCATCGGTCCCTCACCACTGCCTCATGGGGAATCCCAGAACCTTCTGGGATAACATTAAACAGTTAAATGGGAGTGCACACTTCCCACCCACCCAGATCAACATTAATGGTGTGATCTCCTCAGACCCAGCCCTCATAGCCAACCACCTCAACACCTCATTCACTGACCTTAGCCCTATCCTCCCTACAAATTTTTTGACCTCCTCCCCAGCACCTGCCAGTAATCTTTCTCGCCCTTATTTTTCCTCCGCGTGTTTCTGCCCAAGAACTTGAGGCAGACCTTGTCACTGCCCTCAAGAGTAATAGTACAGGCAGTGACACCCTGGATCCGTATCCTACGGCTGGTCTTAGACACAGTCCTACCCGATCACATGCCTCATCAACCACCTCTTTGCCTGGGAAGGTTCCAACTGCCTGGAAAGTCGCCACTGTCACCCCTATCTTTAAAGGTGGTGATAGGACTGTGGCTGGAAACCATCGACCGATCTCCATTCTCTCTCCTCTCCAAGGCCTTGGAAAAGTGGTGGCCTCTCAAATCTCTGACTACCTCTCCACCACAATGTCCTTTGTCCTGAGCAGCATGGCTTCCGAGCGGGCCACAGTACCAACACAGCCCTCCTAGAGTTCTCCAACTTTCTCCACTCCTCCTTAGACACTGGTTCTCCGGCTGGTGCTGTCTCATTGACCTCTCAAGCTTTCACACTGTCTCCCACCCTCCTTCTTGATGTCCTTAGTCTCTGGTTTTGCTGCTGGGCCTATCTCCTGGTGCACCAGTTATCTGTCTGACTGCTCACAGCGTGTAAAACTTAATGGACCTACTCAGACATCTGTCCCATCTTTTCTGGGGTTCCCAGGGCTCCATTCTGGGCCCCTTACTATTCTCCCTTTACCTTAACACCCTTCCACGCCTTGCTCGGGAACATTCTGTTGTACGCTGATGATGCAGTCATCTTTGCCTCAAATCGTAACCCTACTGCCCTCCAGGACTCCAGAAGTTCTTCACTGAAGCCGAGGGCTGGTTCAAGGAACAGAGATTGGTGATAAATCTTAAAAACAAAACCATGTTCTTCACTCATCCCCAAAACAAGTCCTGCAACTTCAAACTCCTCATTCACTCTGGGTCCTCATTCCCACTCGAACAAGTTTGCTCCTATAAATACCTAGGGATCCATTTTGACCCTCCTCTCCTTCCATGGACACATCGCTGCCCTAGCCACTGCCACTAATATCCGATTGGGCATCTTACATCGGTATAAACACTGCCTCCCGGAGGCTCTTGACCATGATCACCTCCTCTATCCTGTCCCTAGTGGACTATGGACTGCCGTGTATGGTGTTGCTGATCAGACCGCATCCATAAAATTCGCACTACTTCTGAATAAGGCCTGCAGGTTAATTACTGGAGCACCTAGGATGACACACACCTGTCTACTGTATGCTAAAGCACTGGTACTTGATCTCGACGAGCGCCTCAAATATCTTACCTGTACCCTTACAAAAAAGACCCTCCTTGGGCTTTCCCCACCAGGATTGACCACCACCATACGCTGCTCTGTCCCACTAGTTCATACTCGGACCTCTGGGAAAACCTCTCCTGTTATCCCTAGAGCTAGGACCTCTCACGGCCAAAGAGCCTTCAGCTTTAGGGGCCCCTCCTGGTTCAACACACTGCCCCCCTCCATCTCTGAAGCTCCAACTACATCGTGCTTCAAAACCTCCTTACGTAACCACCTTATTAACACCCGATGCTGTAACTGCGCTAGTCAAAGCCGTACTAATACTTATGACAAAGCTTATTACTAAGCTGCTAAGGACGACATAACTCTGGTATTGTTTGCATCCATCCTACCTGTACCAGCTTGTTTGTATCTATGTCTTAATTTACTGTTATACTTATGTGTTGTACTGCTATACTGTGTATTTTGGTTTGTCTTACTGTGACAAGGTACCTTTGTAAATGAGCCTATGGCTCAAAGGTTTTCCAAACTGCTGTTTAAATAAAATAAAAAAATAAAATAAAATAAATCTCTTGAAGTGCTTTGTAGACACTTACAGTTATGTGATCCCAGGTATTACCTTGCAAATATGAGATTAAAAGATGTATAAGTGTTGGTAGTTTAGTCGGAAGGTTACAATATTCTGCAGGCTTAGCTCTTATGTAGAATCTTGGCTGTAAATAGTGGTAATGATCCGTTGTGCAAAGATGATAGGATGTTTGCAAGTCATTAAAGGGAATAGTTCCCTAGGGATCTAGAAGTTAAAAGAAAAAACGGAGCCCCACTCTGGCCCAGTTCCTTAACATCCCATCCAGTAGGTTTGGTTGATAATCAGTGTCATAGGCAAGAGCTTGGAGATAAAAGCAGTGGATTGGTGAAAGGAATAGTTTACGTATTACAGTCCATTGATGTAGGGTGGTTGTGGTATATTGGTGGAATTTAGTGAAAGGAAGACAAGATGGGGGATTACCAAATAAATAGGGATCATAGTCGTATAGGTCATTTAGTTAAAATTTAATCTGTTTCCAGTAAGGATTTAGGGAAGGGGCAATCCACACACAGCTGGTGCTCAGATGAGCTGCTGAAGCATATCTGGTAAGATTGGGATGGTTTACACCCCCTTTCTCCTACAGTAATTGTAATATTGAGAAGCAGATCCGGGGGGCGTTTCCATTCCAGATAAAGTGAGAAATAAGTTTATTCCAGGCTGTAAAATACAGTTTGTCTGGCATTAAAGGTAGGGTTTATAAATAATATAGAATGCGGGGTAGAATTTTTTGCCGGATCGCTTCAGTGCATTGGAAAAAACCCAGGTAAAAATGTGACTATTGGGAAAGATCTTCTGCAATTTGCTATGCTAAAGGTTCTAGATTTAATAGTTTGAGATGTTCCAGTTTCCGAGTGATCTTGATCCCTAAATATCTAAAGGCTGTTTTGTACCATTTGAAAGGAAAAGCATGTTTGAGGTCTGGTGATGGGGAATAATTACTGTATATACTATGTCCTCCATTTTAGAGGTGTTACTCTTATACCCCAACAACTTCCCAAAGTGTTTAAAAATGTCACAGACTCCAGGGATCGATTCTTCATGTGAGATGACCGTAAGGAGTAGGTCGTCTGTGAAAAGAGAGATTTTGTATTTCCTGCCTCTTGTGGTAGTCCTGATATACCTGAGGTATGGTGAATATGTATGCTAAAGACTCCAGGTGTAAAGCAAAAAGAAGAGGGGATAGTGGGCACCTTTGTCAAGTCCCCAGCTCTAAGGAGAAAGGGTCTGACAGGGAACCATTGAGTTGTATATAGGGCTGGGAATAAATATTTTGTTGGTTAAAGAGACTCACCAAGTTAATTAAATGCAGATTTGCAACACATATTTTTGTGCCTTACCTCAGTGAAATGCTGCCTATGTGTATTTGCCCCAAATATTTCTAATAATGTAGAAGAAAAATCACTCGTGAATTTACATCTACCAGAATAGTGTTAACTTCCTGGTCTCGTAGATCCGCTCCCGCTTTTCCCTCGCGCTCAGCCACTGTAAGATGTGAACCCAGGGAGAGCATGGGGACGAGCTCCATTATAGTCTATGGGGGACAACTTTAACAACATTTTTAGACATCACAGTGACCATCTGGTGATTAACCAAGGGCACCGAGCGACTAACAAGGGCCTTGTTAGTTGCCTGGTGCCCTGTTAAGGGAAGTGACAAAAGCAGCATGTGTTGTCCCAATGGGACCCCTCCCTGGGGCAGTCCTTCCATCCCTGAAACTTGGAAATTTTTACCATTTCTAACAAGGCACACGTGTCCTGTGTCAGACTGGCAGTGCCCTCCCTTCAGCATCGCCCTATACTTGCACCACCACTGAACCTCCACTTGGTGGCAGTCAGCAGTGGGGCAGCAACTCTTCCCCTCCTCAGGAAAGGAGGGCTGTCCTGTGGACCCTTGATCCTCTCCCCCCGCCAACACCCAGCAACCTGTGTTCACTCCAGAACCCAGGTCACAACATGGCAGCAGGAGTGGTGTTCAGTGCGTTAACGCTTTGCCGCTGGGCTGGGTCTTGTCCCACCCATGGTAGAATCTGCTCACTGTTTTGGCACGATGCCCTCCAGCTGTTCATTCCAGTTTCTACTTTAATTTAAACTAAACACACTGAGGGGCTGTTCCATTTTCATCAGTCTAGCAGCCCATGCAAGCAGCACGTGTTGACGTCAGAAGCCATTGACTGACTGCTACCAAAGATGTCACTGGTTGGCTCACCTAGCATGGTGCAGTTGGAAGGGGAGATTCATACAGAACCAAAGAACGGGTACAGTTGAGAGGTATAAACACATTTGCTTATCGTTCTTTCTTTCTAGTCTGAATCGGCTGGCAAACTAGAGCAGTAAACATTTGAAAAACCTCATTACTGACTGATGATAACATTCATTGCCACTTCGATTTCCTGCTCTCATGTCTGATAAGTGCACTGCAGCAGAGAGACATGTTCATTTGTTTTGTTGGCAGGTGGCCTTGCTCATGGGACCAGTTGTGAAGTCCCCAGCCAGCAAGTGTTTTCAGTGCTTTCCACAGGAGAGTAACAAGTGTGAATGCAAGAAAGTAATTTGTGTTGGGTTTTGAGGGGAGGGGGGGGCCTGTCCAAGGATGTGCTGTTCTACAAACACAACGATTTTGAAATTATTCTGCTGCAGTTTCACTGAGGTGTTGTACTGACATTTCCAGAAAAGCAAGGGAAGAAAATACCTCATATGTGGTAGTTTTTTGAACTTACTGTACTTTCTCCCAGTCACTCTACCCAGCCAGTCTGCACCCGCCCCCCCCCGGTCACTCAGTCACTGGACTTACCACCATTGCCTGGTCCACCCTGGCTTGAGGGGTCACAAGGGAATAGGACGGGTTCCTGCAACAGAGTTGAAGTTTAGTTTCATGGTGGGTGCCTCGGTCATCAGTGTGGGCTCTGTGTTGCGGGAGTAGCTTCATGCTGCCAAATTAAGGGTGCTCCTTTTTCCTTCCCTTCCCCCTAGGACACCAACAGTGGGCTCAGGGACATTCACAGATAGAGATGCGTATTGGTGCACATCAGAGCTTGTTGACATCCTCCCTTCCCCATGCACCAGCTCCTGCTTGCTCCCTCAGCTGTGTTTGCACAGGTGGCGGAACACATTGAATCTGCAAGCCCTCCCTCCGGAGGACAGTGTCCTCTGGGATGTTCAAACCTCCTCCCCCAGCTCGCCTCCGCCGACTCATATGTGGGAGTTTTTATAATGTCTATATTCAGGGTATTAAATAAGATGTGAAACCTGATTAGCAGTTTTTAACATAAAAGTGCTAATAAATTGTGAAAATACACAGCACTTGCCTCAATCTGATTAGTAAAATACTGAAAATGTTTATACATACTTTTTTTAAATATTTAAACCTGAATAAAATCCTTTATTAAAATTAGCACTGTCTTTGCTTTATCTGTTTTAGTACCCCAACACATGCGCGTGCACACACACACACACACACACACACACACTGATGACAGCCCCCATCCCACGCACACTGATGACGGCCCCCATCCCATGTATAGCAAAACCTCCCCACCCATCTCAGTACCACCACCCTCACCACTCGTGTCCTCTGACCACACACCTTTCAACCTTTTGTCACTGAAATGAGGGACATGGACACTCAAAATGGTGGACATTGGCCATCAGAATGAGGTACACATCCTCAAACATGGAGCTACAGGCTAAGAACATTGTGGAAACTTTCTGTAAAACTTGTACAATGTTTCTTTTTGATGTGGCATCCTATCATGAAGTTCTACTTTAAAGTTTGAATTTAAGCACATTTTTTGTATGGGAAGCACCTTTTCCATGAGAGACAGAGCGGTTTTGAGGGGCAAAATGAGAGACGTTTCTCATAGAGACAGTTGAGAGGTGTGCCCCTGCCAGAAGATGCCACCTGCCAAAACCCTGATCCCATGTATGCCAAAATCCCATCTAGCCTCCCACCCTCCCTACCATGTCCTCACAGACACTCACATGTAATTAACTTTCTACAATGACCTGCAGAGTGCCGCTGATAGTATACTGACAGCCTCACGGCCATGGCCCTGAATGCCAGCAGTTGCTCATGATACCACAGAGCACTGCTGGGAGTGATTGCTGGCATTTGGGGCTGCGGCAGGGAGACTGTTAGTATACTATTGGCAGCACTCTGCAGGCCACTGTAGAAAGTTAATTACTTGTGGGTGAGTGTCTGTGGGGACATGGTTGGGAAAGGTGGTGGGGCTGAGATGGGAAGGTCACAGAATGGATTGCACGAGTAGCTGGTTCACATTACAAAATGCAATGCGATACCAACTGTATAATATCCTGATATTGGTTTGTTTAGGCTCCAACAGTAACTTTGTGTGTTTATTTGCATGGTCCATATGTGTATTGTACATTATGCAGTTTGTTTTGTTCTACTGTAAAGAGTATTCTTCAAAACAGATTTCACCAGGTGGTACTGCAGATGGAGGGTGAGGGAGGGGATGTCCCAGTCTAAGCATGTGTGCGCCATTGATGACATGGTATGTAATGTCCAGGGGAGGGGTAGAAATAGAGAAAATATACCCAGATACTGTAGCAATAGTCGCCGGTATGTCCACCTCCCTCCACCCCACCTCTGTGCCACCTGGTGATACATTCAGCTCAAGAGTCAAATCCCCCCACCCACCCCACCTAGAGGGCAAGCCCAGACTTCATGGAGGATCGGCCGTCACAGATAAGGGGGTGCAGGGGGTCATGTAGTGATGGGTGCTTCAGAAGAAGATGGAAGCTGAAGACTGAAGGGTCATAAAAAGAAAGTAAAAAAAGTAAAATATAATATTGGAGCAGCCCTGAGAGTCCAGAAGTAGTACTTTGCACTCTCATTTGGGTGACTTTGGTCTGGGTGTGAACTTGGGTATCTGTAGTTATGCAGCTCCATGGTCAAGAGTGCTGCCGGTGGCAGTGTGTCCCAGTTGGGGAGGGGGCATCCCTGTCCCTGTAGTGACTCCTGTGGTGGTTCCAGGAGATGGTTCTGCTTCACCTACACTGGGGGTCCCTGCAGGTTGGGTGCTGCTGTGGATCACCATAAGGGAGATACATGGAAGAAAGAGGGAAGAAAACGGGGTAAAATCCCAGCTGCCATCTCCATAATTGCCACTGGGACAGTGAAGCCATGTGCCACAAATACCGAGTCACTGCTGTGGGTGCTAGTAGGTTGCCCCATGGGGCCTGAAGGGAATTGTGACCATTTTTGGAAGGGTAAAATGCTTGATATTAAAGGTAAAAAGCTTGATATTAAAGACAACAGGAATGAAACATAATATTGGTGGCGGGCCTGTTGTCATGCCAGCAGTACATCATGCTGTCACCTGGGAGATTGGAGCTCATGTCATGTGCGACCCATAGAAATCCCGCACTGGAACTCTGGCTGCAGGGTGTGTCATGGAGGTGAAGCGCAGGGCTCCCAGAGAGGGAGAGCACATGCCATCTAGCATTTGCCCACCTCCTTCTAGCTGACCATGGAGCAGCTATGGTGTCTGCTCTGAAGGAAGCTTTTCCCAAACCCTTTCGTCTGGAGGAAGGGTATAGCCATGATAAGTCCGATTATCGAGGTAGAAGGCTTGGGAACGCAAGGGTGAAAAGGGCATCAGTATCATCGATTCTCAGTTAAAAAGAGATGCTGTCACCCCCCTTAGACCTTAAAGGACAAGTAAACGGGGCCTTTTTAAAATCAAAAACCACAAAAGCAAAAACAAAGCACTACATTTTAGAGGCTCACCTACAGAATGATGCGTGGTGTTTGTCTTAGAAATGGGATTTAATCAGTTTCTCGTCATCTTTAAAATACTGCTGCAAATATAAACTAACCCCAACTTTCTATTCAAATGCTGTACACCTGCAGATGCTTAAAATGGCCACAATGTCCTGACGCAATGTCAATGAAGCGATAGCGCTCCAGAGAGGTAATACACTCTGCATTGGGACTTTACAGATATATACTGTTGAATTAACATTAGCAAAGCATTTCTCATCAAATCTTACTGTGCATATACAGTAAATGATTTTGACGAGAAACGCTTTGCTAATGTTAATTTAACAGTATATTTGTAAAGTCCTGTGCAGAGTGTACTGTCTTTCTAGAGTGCTGTTGCTCCGTTGACGTCATCGCATGTAACCCCTAGATGGCGCTATCCCAGGGGCTACTACCCCTGCCTGATTTGCCACTAACAGGTTGAGGGGCCTGGATCCAATGGCGGGTGCCTCCACCCAGAGGACAGGGTTTGCAATAGTTAAACTAACTTGGTCACAGCCCTCTGGGACACTGCAACCCCCCTTTCTTCCCACTAGTGGCCCACAATATATCAGAATTACCTTCACAGTATACACTTATCTCCAGGTCTGGTTCCGCACTGGGACCCTCCTGTGAAATGAGATACAGTGCAACAATCACAGTACAGTACTTTAACATAGACAAATACCTCAGGCAGTATAACTTTGCTGAAACAAGCAGCTCTGATTTATTTAGGGGGATATAACAAGGACAGGGGAAATCAGGTTAATTAGCTTATCACTCTAATAATTCATTTATGGCTCTGTGCACAGGCCTATCCCTATCAGTTACTGTCCCTGGGTACCCAAGCCCTAGTGGCTAGTCCAAACCGTGGCAGCTGGTAGGGCCCTTTCACACAGAGAAAAGGAGAATTAAACAGTCAGCAGTACAGTAATTCCATTTGATTTAATGTGGCAATTCAACAGGAGCACCCTGAATTAGTACTCACGACCTCCAAATAAGATAGGGTCCTTCAATGTCAGAGGGCTCACTTGAGGTACACAAACCTCTTCACACATCCATATAAAAGAAAGCACTATACCAGGCAGGCTGCATCTGTATCCCGATCGCAATTACTGCACAATACCCGGAGAACACACAGCAGATTCAGTTCCTGACAGACCGAGTGCAATTTTCTGCAATTCTTCCAGTCTTCTACAGGGTGAGCCTGGTTTCTACTCTTCAGAGATCCTTTGATTCTTTTCACAGGACGGATTCAGTCCTAACAAGCTGTTACACAAGCTGCAGACCGAACTCTGGGCCTTACACACGCTTTTTTGACTAAAACTGCACACTGAAAAGCACAGGGCTCCTTCCTTCTTCACTGCCAAAGCTCAACTGAAACTCCAACCGACAAAACCGGCACTTCCTTTGAGTTCCTCCCAGTTCTTGACTGGATTGGCTGTCACTCACAATAGACTGCTGCTGTTGGTCCAAAAGGCACTGAAGTCTAAACTACATCTCCCAGAGTCACTGCCCATACAATCCTCCTGTGGCTGGCTCAGATTATGAGTCCAAGTTCTGATTCGTCCAAGGCACCATTTTAGAGCTAGCTTACCCACACTGATTGGTCCAGTTCAGCAGTTCAAAACTAGAATGGGGAACTAGCAGACACAGTTCTGACTGCAAAGAAAGCAGGTTAGACAAACTGTAATTTCATTATTACTCTAAATAATTTCTGGCAAACAGTTACATCTTTCAGATAGGTTCCCTTTGCACCCTAGTGACTGCAAAATGAAGTGAATTGGCAGCAGCTCGAGTGGTACTCAGAGAAGCACACAGTCCCCATATAACCTAATTATGTCTGCAAGCAGACAGCTCTTAAAGAGACAGTACCAGAGGCTCTAAAACACTCACTGATAAATGGCTTAAATGCCAAACACCATTCAGGCTTGGAGCATTCAAGCAAGCTCCTGGAAGTCTTTTGGGAACCCCCATTTGCAGGGGGGGTTACACGCAAAAGAATGTTGTGGCCATTTTTAGCATCTGCAGGAGCGTAGTGATTGAATGGAAAGTTGGGATTTGTTTACATATGTGGCAGTATTTTAAAACTGACAAAATGGATTAAATCCCAATTTCTAAGACAAAAGAGAACATTATTCTGTAGGTAAGCCTCTATCCCATAGTGCTATGTTTTCAGTTTTGCAGTTTTCAATTTTCAGAACATACGAAGAAGCCAACAGAAGAAGGCCATTTGGTCTATCAAGTCTGTTCCTATTGCAGGGTCCATAGCTTGAGCTAATGTCCCTGCCTTCCCTCCCCTCTCCTCCCATCCTATCCAGGGACACTGGTTTACCATGATTGAGAAAGGGCAAGTTCCGTTTTGCACATTGTAAAAACTGGTATTGCCACCGGTGTCTGCCAAGCCAAAATCCGTTTTTACCTGTGTTTTGTTTTGTGCACTTTATTTAACAATTTTTAACTGTCTTAACAAGCATTTTAGCAATTTTGACCTCCACTGTTGTACAGCCATCCATCCTTGTACCAATGAAAAGTTATTTTAGGTACAAGATGTGATCCCCATGCCACCCCACCTGCACATCCACTCTCTCTGCGCCAACCCACCTGCATGGCCACTCTCCCCGTACCAACCCATCTGCATAGCCACTCTCCCCATGCCAACCCACCTGCATGACCACTGTCCCCACACCACCCCACTTGCACATCCACTCTCTCTACGCCAACCCACCTGCACGGCCACTCTCCCCATGCCAACCCATCTGCACGGCCACTCTCCCCATGCCAACCCACCTGCACGGCCACTCTCCCCATGCCAGCCCACCTGCACAGCCACTCTCCCCATGCCTACCCTCCTGCACAGCTACTGTCCCCATGCCAACCCACCTGCAAAGCCACTCCCCATGCAAATCCACCTGCACGGCCACTCTCCCCACGCCACCCCACCTGCATGGTCATGCTCCCGACCCCCCCCCCAAGCATGGTCATGCTCACCACCCCCAAGTGTGATCATGCTCCCCACCACACCACACCAGCATGGCCACTTTCCCCATGCCACCCCACCTGCATGGCCACTCTATCCACGCCACCCCGCCTGCACGGCCATGCTCCCAACGCCAACCCACCTGCACGGCCATACTCCCCATGCCACACCGCCTGCATAGCCATGCTTCCCACCCCCAGCATGATCATGCTCCCACCCCACCCCACCAGCATCACCACACTCCCAACACCAACCCACAGTATGGCTCCTCCACACCCCACCCCACCCCACCAGCACGACCATGCTCCCCACCCACCAGCACAGCTCACGCCCCCACCCCACCACACCAGCATGGCCAATCTCCCTATGCCAACCCACATGGCCACGCTCCCCATGCCAACCCACCAGCATGGCCACGCTCCTCATGCCAACCCACCAGCATGGCCATGCTCCACATACCAACTCACCAGCACGGCCACTCTTCCCACGCCAACCCACCAGCATGAACTCTCTCACAACCCCAAACATAAAGGGCATACATTTGTCCAGCTCAGACTGCAAACAAGGACTTTCTCAGATATGGCAGCCATACAAAAAAACCAAACACTCAAGAGCTCTAGAGATCTAGTGTTCGGTCCACCACCAAACTTTGGGACTACATGGAGCAGTAAGGACATATATTTGTGCAGCGTAAATGCAAACACTCCACAATGGACTTTAGTCTTTCTCACTAAGGGCAGACATTGTATCACATGAAACTTAATCATATCGGGCAAGCATAAAAAGGAAAAAAAAAAAAAAAATAGCCGAGAACATGCAGATAAATTGTTTAGTCAGCCTTGGTCCTTCTCCCGGTCTCCACTCCCTCCTCCATGGAGCTTCAGAACTACAGCATTAACCCAGGACGCACATTTCAGCACATCAGAGTTTACATATTGGGGAACTAAGACATAAAAGGGAGCAGATAAAGTGTTTGCTATATTCAGTTTTGGTTTTGCGGTCGCAAGTTCTGCACCTCCCCTTCCCCCGAGCTTTGGAACTGTTTTACGGCACACATTTGAGCACATCGGACACAATGCACTTTCTTTTTTTTTAAAAACTGTATACATAAGCAGCTTGGGGACTGTATGGAGCAGTTCAGAAACTATATCCAAACATTTATATTTCTAGTCATAGATCAGATCGAACATTCAGTCCTCACTGTACATGGCAGCGTTTACTTTACGGATCAATCGGGCAAAAAAAAAAAACAGATTAGGTGTTTATTCAGTCAGAGGAGAGGGTATATGAGCAAATCAGACTCATGCAGAATGCACATTCTTAAAAAAATTACCATAACTCTTCTGGCAGTTTAAACCCTTCCTTCCTGATACTAACTGCAGCAACATACCATTACCAACACAAAGGCAGACTCACTTTGTTTTTTTTAAATGGATGTATGGTGAATCACTGTCCGGGTTTCAGTGGGTCCTTCTGAACAATGGGTCAGCAACATTTCGAATTGTAAGCAGGAACAAGTCAGGAGCAAAAATGGGTCAAGCAACAGCGGGTAGCAACAACGTAAACAGGAACTCCAACCATTACCACGCAATTTATAGCGTAGTGTTTACGGAGCTCCAGAGAACAAAGGCAGTTTCCATTTTGGGGCCGTTTTCCGTTGACCAGTCAGAATTCCGTTGTTCCGTCCGCATCACCGCATATGCGGTAAACCAGTGTCCCTGCCCATGACCCTTACCCTCCCCCTATGCCTGTCCCAGCCTCCCTTAAAGCTGCCCACTGTCTTCAGCGAGATTACCTCTTCTGGCAGCGCATTCCAAGTGTCCACCACCCTCTCTGTAAAGAAGTGCTTCCTGACCTCCCTAATAAACCTCCCACCCCCCAGCTTAAGACTGTGCCCCCTCGTGTTATGGTTGCCACTCCGCTTAAAGAGTCTCTCCTTATCAACCTCATTTATCCCTTTCAAGTACTTGAAGGTCCCAGTCATGTCCCCTCTCTCTCTCTCCTGTCTTCCAGGGAGTACATGCTCAGTGCACTCAACCTCTCCTCATATGCCTTTCCCTGCTGACCAGCTGTCATCTTTGTAGCCCCCCTCTGGACCTTCTCCAGCAGGTTAATGTCCTTTCTGAGGTGTGGGCACCAGTACTGAACTCCATACTCTAGATGTGGCCTTACCAGTGACCTGTACAAGAACAGCATAACCTCTCTCTCCTACTACTGATCCCCTAGATATGCATCCCAGCATCTTGTTTGCCTTTGCTGCTGCTTTCTTGCACTGCGTGGAGTGCTTCAGGTCACAGGTCAAGTAGTAGATCATGGAGGGGCTGTGGACATGGCCTACCTAGACTTTAGCAAGGCATTTGACACAGTCCTACACAAAAGATTAATATACAAGTTAGCCAGCCTGGGAGTGGGTCCCAAGATGACAGCCTGGGTAAAGAATTGGCTGGAGAATAGGACACAGAGATTAACAGTAAATGGAGTCCACTCTGAAGAAAGGGAGGTTACTAGTGGGGTACCGCAGGGTTCAGTATTAGGACCGGTCCTCTTCAATGTCTTTATAAGCGACATTGCAGAGGGACTGAAAGGAAAAGTATGTCTCTTTGCAGATGACACAAAGATCTGCAACAGAGTTGATGCACAACGGGGTGGAAAGGATGAGAAGGACTTGGCAAGGTTAGAGGAATGGTCAAATGTATGGCAGCTTAGATTCAGTGCTAAGAAGTGCAAGGTAATGCACCTGGGAAACAAAAACCCAGGGGAAGAGTACACAATGGGGGGGTGAGATGCTAGCAACCACAAAAATGGAAAGGGACCTGGGGGTAGTCATATCAGATGAGCTAAAGGTGGGCAAGCAATGTGAGAGGGCAGCAAGGAGGGCTGGGGGGATACTGGGATGCATAGGGAGAGGTATCACCAGTAGAAAACAGGAAGTTATTATTCCTCTGTACAGACAGCTGGTCAGACCCCATCTGGAGTACTGTGTGCAGTTCTGGAGACCCAATCTCCACAAAGACATAGACAGGATGGAAGCTGTCCAGAGGAGGGCAACTAAAATGGTGCAGGGTCTCCACCGGAAGACATATGAAGAGAGACTAAAGGAGCTTAATATGTATAGCCTCGAGGAAAGGAGGGAGAGGGGGACATGATAGAAACTTTCAAGTACCTCAAGGGAATCAACAAAGTACAAGAGGTAGCATCTTTCAAAAAGAGGTGTGCAAGAATAAGGGGCACAATCTGAAGATGGGGGCGGCTCAGAGGTAATTTAAGGAAGTATTTTTCACAGAGAGATGTGGATGCATGGAACGGCCTTCTGGAGGAGGTTATGGAGTCAAAAACAGTGGTGGAATTCAAGCATGCATGGGACAGTCATAAGGCCATTCTAGTGGTGGGTGATGGTAAGTAGGATCTGCAGCTTATCCAGTAGTTATCTGTCATTGCTTCTATGTTTCACTAATGATCATAGAAACATAGAAACATAGATTTTGACGGAAGATAAGGACCATTGGCCCACCCAGTCTGCCCATTTCTCTATCTAATGGATAAGCTGCAGATCCTAGTTAACCAGCAGCCTACTTCTTCCTACCCCCACCCCCTAGAATTGCCTTATGACTGTCCCATGCATGCTTGAATTCCACCTCTGTTTTTGACGCCACAACCTCCTCCGGAAGGCTATTCCATGCATCCACAACCCTCTCTGTGAAAAAATACTTCCTTAAATTACCTCTGAGCCGCCTCTTCTATCTTCAAATTGTGCCCTTGTTCTTGCACACCTCTTTTTTTGAAAGATGCTACCCTCTTGGACTTTGTTGATTCCCTTGAGGTACTTGAAAGTTTCTGTCATGTCCCCCCTCTCCCTCCTTTCCTCGAGGCTATACATATTCAGCTCCTTAAGTCTCTCTCCATATGTCTTCCAGTGTAGACCCTGCACCATTTTAGTTGCCCTCCTCTGGACAGCTTCCATCCTGTCTATGTCTTTGCGGAGATTGGGTCTCCAGAACTGCACACAGTACTCCAGATAGGGTCTGACCAGCTGTCTGTACAGAGGGATAATAACTTCCTGTTTTCTACTGGTGATGCCTCTCCCATGCATCCCAGTATCCCCCAGCCCTCCTTGTTGCCCTCTCACATTGCTTGCCCATCTTAGGTCATCTGATATGACTACCCCAGGTCCCTTTCCATTTTGTTGTTGTTAGTATCTCACCCCCATTGTGTACTCTTTCCCTGGGTTTTTGTTTCAGGTGCATTACCTTGCACTTCTTAGCATTGAATCTAAGCTGCCATACATTTGACCATTCCTCTAACCTTGCCAAGTCCCTTCTTATCCTTTCCACCCCACCCTGTGCATCAACTCTGTTGCAGATCTTAGTGTCATCTGCAAAGATACATTTTTTCCTTCCAGTCCTTCTGCAATGTCGCTATAAAGACATTGAAGAGGACCGTCCTAATACTGAACCTCAGTACCCCACTAGTAACCCTCCTTTCTTCTGAGTGGAATCCATTTACTATTACTTCTGTGTCCTATTCTCCAGCCACCTTTTACCCAGGCTGTCATCTTGGGACCCACTCCAGGCTGGCTAACTTGTATATTAATCTTTTGTGTAGGACTGTGTCAAATGCCTTGCTAAAGTCTAGGTAGGCCATGTCCACAGCCCCTCCCTGATCTACTACTTTGGTCACCCAGTCAAAGAAATCTATCAGATTTGTCTGGCATGACCTTCCCACTCCCAGGTCCTTTTCCTCCTCCTCCTCCTCTGATGCAGATACTCAGACTCCATCCAGGTAGTACTCTGTCCTAGGATTCTTGGCTCCAATATATATAACTTTGCATTTTTTGGCATTGAAACCAATCTGCCATATCCTGGACCACCTCCCTAGCTTTTCCAGATCTTTCTGTACGTCCTGTATCCCTTCAGCTGTGTCCACTCTCTCACAGAGTTTGGTACCATCTGTGAATAGGCACATTTTGCCCTTAATGCCATCTCCAATGTCATTGATGAAGACATTGAACAACATTGGCCCCAGCATCGAGCCTTGTGGGGCCCCACTGGTACCTGTCTTCTACCAGATAACTCTCCCCCCACAACCACCCTATGGGTTCTGTCCTTCAGCCATTTTTCCACCCATCTGGCCAGCTTTACCCCAACCCCGAGATCCACCAACTTCCTGATCAACCTTTTGTGGGGCACAGAGTCAAAGGCCTTGCTGAAATCAAGATAGAGGATGTCTACCACTTGGCCCCTGTCTGCTGTCTTAGTGACACAGTCAAAAGAGCCCTGTTTACTTGTCCTTTAAAGTATTTCTGGTTTTAAAGGCACATTATGATTGGTCACATTATGTAGAGATTGCTGATGTAGCTGATAACTGTAGTGTGATTCTTTTTTCCTTTTAAATGTGAAAAAACAGACTGCTCACCACACTGGTGTTGCCACACAAAAATCTGTTTGTATACAGTCCTTGATCAGCTCCCACTGCGTCTTTCTGGGACTTGGGAACACCCCCAACACAGTCTACGTACTCACAATACAGTCGGAGAAGAGGAAGCTGTTGCATCATGAGTGACTATACGGTTTGGGGTGTTAAGAATAAATTAAGGATTTGAAAAAAAAAACAACAAGGTTGGGTATAATTACACCATTAGGATGCATTTCAGTTCTACTAACAAGGGAAGTCGATAAAACAAGCAGTAACATCAATGAATTTTAGCGAAGGTAAGCAATCATTAAGTGCAGGTTTTCAGCTAGAAACATATGATGCAAAAAAGGTCGACATGAGTCCCTGAAACATAGAAGCATAGACAGTGATGGCAGAAAAGGGCCACAGGTCCATCCTATGTGCCCGTAGTTCCCTATCTGACCCAGGACCAATTGTCCATGGCAGGGTTTTATCCCTTCCGGTCCCAACCCTCTGCTCCCCTTCCTACTGCTACTGACCTGAGCAACCACCAAACCCTTCACTGTTTCCCAGCCATGCTTGAAACCATTTGTGGTCTTGGCACCCACCACCTCCTCTAGTTGACTACTCCATGTCTTCACCACCCATTCTGTAAAATAGCACTTCTTCACGTCCCTCTCTATCCCTCCCTCCCAGTTTCCACTCGTAACCTTAGGTTTGTGACTCTATTCTCATGCAAAGTAGTCCCCCACAGTTCACCTTATGTATGTCCTTCAGGAACTTGAAGGTCTCTATCATATGCCCCTCACTGTCTTCTGGTCTCCAGTGAGTGCGTGTTCTGTGCCTTGAGATAATCGTTGTAAGATCTGCCCTGTTGGCCGCGAATTATCTTAGTCACCCTGCATTGCACCATCTTCAGTGTGTCCCTGTCCTTCCTTAAGTGTCCCTTTAATAAAGGGGAATTAATAGCTATAAATACCTAGGTCTAATCTTGGGTGACACTTTCAACTTCACACTTCATATTGCTATTCCAAAAGTGGCTTAATGCAAGATTATCAGTGTTCTTCAGAGTTAAGAATTGTGCCTCTTATGAAACTTGAAAACTGGCATTTCAAAGCATAGTACTTTCACTGATTGTGGTTCTATCACATAGAATTTGCTGGTGTATTAATATGAACACTGCTTGAACTTTATAACACAGTTGGTAGGTTTATCTTCAATACTGAATGCATAGCATGCCATTGCCTTAAATAGTCGACTGGCTTGGCTTCCTTTGCAAGCTCAGGCCCAATTTATATGCCCTTACTAATCTGATAATTATTGAAAAATTGTGATTGATGTAGTTGGCTAGATGATTCTTGGATTCTAACGTTGTGTATAATACCTGGGGCTGGATATTCAAAAATGCGCAAAGCGGAGCACAAAAATTTGCACTCTGCCTTGCAAAAGCATGGGTACACAAAAATGATGTATTCAGAGGAATGGCACAGGGCACTATTTGTCTGAATATAGGTCCGCTTTTGCCTAGCACTAAGCCACTTAGCCCCGCCCGATAGCGCTCCTGAAGTAGGGCACCACAGTGGCTTGCACCTGAGCAGAATTTGCTGTATTTAAATGTCCCCATGCAAATGAGCCCACTGGGCATGCAAGGTGCTAAGGGTCCATTTGCATGCACATTGTGGACTAATTTGCATGGGGAGCGAGGCTAGCTTGCCTGGCACCCCCCCCGTCGTTTCCCCAACCCAGGGAGCTGTCCCTGATGCTAGTGGTATCCCCCACCTGCCAGTCCAAGTCCCATTTACATAAACATAGAACGTCTTCAGCGGTATCTCAGTCATCAGGTAACACCGTAGGAACTTCACCATTGGTGATGGGGAATCCACAAGGAAGACTTTGAGCAGTATAACTGGGGCAGCCCATGCCACTGACGTTCGCTGACATCATGAACCTTATAAAAGCATGAGCGGCCCCGCTCCCTCTATAGTTCCTTCCCGTCGATTTGCTTGCATGGGTCTCTGTGGAAGCTCTGTCACAGTGCGTTTTTTCGCCTATGGTTTTTCTAAATTTATTTTTCAGAGTCTCTTTTTGTAAAGAGATTCCTACGACTTGTTTGCATTGAAAGTTAATCCTTCAACCTCTCTCTAACATTGCTGCCATTGGTAAAGAAGATTGCCTCCACAGATGAACACTCTCTCTCTGTGTCTGCTGTCTTGGGCCTGATCACGAAGTTTCTGACTGTGAGCTCTGACAGAAATGTAACCAAACAACTCTCTGGCGACTCAGAAAGGCTCTCAAAAATTTCCCAATGGATCAACAGGTAGCCAGTTCTGAGCAGGGGTCCTGGCCCCTTAGTGGCCTACTAGATTTTCGAGCTCCCAGGCCTCCAAGGCCCAAGACAAATCCTCAGGGAAAAGTCACAAAGAAGACGAAGATCGCGACCACTCTCCCCGGCATTGATCTCGTTGGCCATTGGCATCTCCTTCTTCTGGGGGATCTTCTTCAGCTGCACCGGTGAAGAGATCTGCTGTCCAGGTCTCTATGCCCACCAGACCCATACTGACAGTATCCATGCCTGATTTTCAAGGTGGGTGACGGTTGACCTCTGAGTCATCGGCCCCCCTTCTTTGATGACAAGTTTGTCATTGACAGCTGTCTCATCGAGGCCTGCCCCTTCTACTCAGGTTCTCAGGGCCCAGCTGGTGGATTGTTGACATCCGTGCTGTCGGGCCCCCCTCCCCCGTCAACTAACACCATCAACCTAAACAAAATTCTGGTCAAATTTATCAATGTGATTGTGCACCAGCTGGTGCCCTTAGGCCTCCTCACCCACGCCATCAGTGGCAGTCCTTCACGACGCCTACTCATCAGCCACAGTAAGCCCCCATAGACCGCTGATGTGCAACCAACGCCAGACCTAAAGGAGATCGACTTCTAGGAGTAGTATCATCCAGACCTCATTCTTCCTGAGGATGAGGAGGAAGAAGAGAAAGAAATCCTTGTCTTTGACAGGTCCACTGCTTCCTCTGTCAGCGAGGATTTGATGAAGCACACACCTAGATTTCCTCCTGAGGACCCCATATTTTTCAATGTGATGAAGATGTCCTCATCTGTGGTCTTCCACACTGAGGAAGAGGATGCCACCAGGAAATAATTGGTGGACTTCCTGGAAATTCCAGAATCTCCCTCAAAGATTATTCCTCCAGTCTTACCAGCCTCGAGGAATGCAACTACAGCAACCTGGCACAGACCAGGCATAGTGCCAGCTATGCTTTGCAGGGCGGACAGACTTTATCATGCCCCTCAGGGTTTCCCCTGTTATGCTGCCCAGCCCAAGACAGACTCAGTGGTCATCAAGGCAGCTCAGGACACGTCTAAGATGCCTAAACACCTTAGTTGCCTTCCCCCAGACAAAGAGTCCCACAGAATCGACCTCTGGGGTAAAAGGGTTTCTAGGGACATGGATATGTTGTTCAAGCCACACTTCATGGCAGGTTCCTTGCCACTTTAAATCTTGCCGGAAGGTCTTCAAGCTGGCTCCTCCCACCCACCCGGGTGGTAAAACTGTCGGCTCCGCCCCATGATGCCAGATCTTCTTTACCACTTGGAAGCTCAGGTTCCCTCCTTAGCGCTTTGCATTTAGACTGGATCCAAACTCTTCGATTAACCCGAAACGACTTTTAAAGTTTACAAGACTTCAGTCTGTTTCTTCCTTTGCAGCTGCGATGGATAAATCGACTCCCGGTTTTCGGTGGTGCCCATGCGGGCAGAAGATGTCTCGGACTGATCCGCACTCCACGTGCGTCTGTTGCCTCAGGCTTGACCACGATCCGCAGGCCTGCGATTTGTGCAAGTCCTTCTCAGCCAATGTCCTTGAAGACTGTGTTGCCAGACTCCAACTTGTGCGCCCCGAGAGACGTATTGCGCAGGTGAAGTCAAAGGAGGCCCATTGGGCAGTGTCCGCGGCGGCAGGCTCAGCTGAGCAACTAGAACAGATGATCGCCCTCGAGGAGGAGGAGGTGGCCCAGGCCGCATCTTCGTCCTCCTCAGTCGCGGCATTTATCCCGCTCTCCTTGAGCTCCTCCTTTATGGCTTCTTTTAAGGAGCTTTGTCAATCCCTCTCCACAAAAGGTGAGGGTCCATTGGGACACTCCTTTCAGTCCAAGAAGAAGGACTCGAAGGGTAAGTCCCACCGTCGCCGTTTGTGGGAGCAGGAGAGGTCTTCTTCCCCGGACAGTCGACACTCGACTTTGGTCGAGGTTGCGGCTAAGGCCGCTGGCTTCATGGTGTCCCCATCAGGTCAGCCGGCTGAGACACCCGTCGATGCGGTCAAGATTTTTGTCGACCTGACGGATGGGCTGTCGACTGGAGAAGCCGACAACCCTTCTTCACTGGTTCCCCCGGTGGAAACCGAGGACTTGCCTGCGCCTCCTGTGACACAGTCCCCGGTTAAGGTTCCCGAGGCGAAGGAGGACCGGGTTTTCCCTGCTCCCTCCCCAACCCACCCTCGGAAACACCAATGGTCTCGGTCTCGGACCTCCACTCGTGCCCAGCGATCCTGCCGACTACCGCAGTCTCAGTCTTGGCACCAGGAAAGCGGCGGAACTGGGTTTCGTCCTCGCCTTCTTCCTCCTCCGAGGAAGGCTTCAGCGCAGATTGCGTCGACGCTCGAGGACTTAATGTGGCAGCAGCCTCAGACTGGGAAACGCCGACCTTCGTCGCCTTCCCGGCCATTAAGTGGCTGTCACCCGAAGGCCGAAACAACCCCTTGTGGCTGTCGAGGAGCCCAAACCGGTGCCGGTTGTTTGGCCAAAACCAGCTGCACCGTCTATTGTGGTGGAACCCCCACCTCCACAACCTAAATCTGGGGCTCCAACCAAGGATTCTCGGTCGGGTCAGGGGCTGCCCCATTGGTGGTCGTTCACCCTCACTCCCGACCATTCTCGACAGGTGAAGGGTGGCTCAGGCCCTAGGCAGCTGTTCGCAGACTCCTCGGAGTCTGATAATGACTCTTCCCTGTTCTCCAGGCCCCTTGACCTGGAGTCCACTGGGTCTGCTTCGGCTCATCTCAGAGTCTACTGGGATGCAGCTCGAATACCTGTCCAAGCGGACCAAGTATCCCCTCACGGAGATACTGGACCGAGAGGATTCTCCCACGGAGGCCTTTCCGGTGGCTGAAGCCATTGTTTGCTCAGCCTTGGAGTTATGGCAGTGGCTGGCTTCTTGTCCTGCTCCTTCAGCCAGGATGGCCAGGAAGTATGCAGTCCCAACCGGCTCACTGTCGGGTTTGTCGGAGCACCCCTCTGTGGAGGGGCTTGTAACCGATAGTGTTTTCCGGCGTTCCGGGAACACCAGGGATGTGGACAAGCCTCCCGACAGAGAGTCCAAAAGGCTGGACTATGCCGGGTGTAAGGTGTACACTGCGTCCTCCCTAGGCCTCCATCAGGCCAGTTCGGCCTTACTGATTGCGCACTTCTCCCACGCCCTTATGGGCTCCCTGGATGAGGTGATCCCTCATCTCCCAGCTGACCTCCAGACTGTGGTCAAGCAGGTACGGGATCGGGGAAGGGCAGTGGCAAAGCAGCAGCTCCAAACTGCTCTGGATATTGGAGACTCTTGTGCCCGGTCAGTAGTGGCCGCAGTGGCCATGTACCGCAGAGCTTGGCTGCAGATCTCCACCTTCACGGCGGATACCCAGCACAAGCTGGCAGACGTCCCCTTCCTGGGTACCGACTTGTTCGGGCCCGAGGTGGAAGGCCATCTCCAGAGGATTGAGAAGTCCAATGCCACCTTGGACTCGGTCACGTCTGCCCAGAAGAACAAAGGCCGCTAGCAGCAGCGTAAGCCTTTTTGCCTTTCTGCCCTTGCGGCACGTCCAGCCCAGCAACACCAGCATCAGGGCCAGCAGGCTCGCACTTGGCACCCCAAAGCCAAGCCTGCAGCTTCCTCCAGTAGGAAGCCAGGAGGAAAAGGCCCTGGAGGCCCCTTGGCCAGTCCCTCCTCCAAGCCTGCCAAGTGACGGGTTGAGGGGTGTCACCCCCAGACTCGTCGCTCCCCCCCTGGGTTCCCCCCCTTGGGGGGACGGCTCTTCCACTTTCTTTCTGCCTGGTCTGCTATCACCACGGACCGCTGGGTGTTGGAAGTGGTAGGAAAGGGTCTACCTCTAGAATTGAGCAGGCCCCGCCCTTCTCAGCCATCGCCCCAAGGGGGCTAGGGGTCCGCAGTCTCTCTGTTGGCCCGTCGAGCTAACATTGCCCTGCTCCTCCAGAAGGAGGTGATCAGGGAGGTATTGGATCCTTCACCAGACCCAGAGTTTGTGTCCAGGTACTTCCTGGTCCAGAAACAGACCGGGGGGGGGGGGGCTGGCACCCCATTTTAGACCTGCACGACCTGAACAGGTTCTTAAGGTCTCTAACCTTCAGGATGGTCACTCTGGCTCAGATCATTCCATCCCTGGAATGAGGCATGTGGTTCTGTTCTCTGGACCTCCAGGACCGGCTCTTTCACATCCGAATCCGTCCGTCTCACTAGCGATTCCTCCGCTTCAGAGCAGAGGGGTCCCTTTACGAGTTCCGGGCCATGCCCTTCGGCTTCTCTCCAGCTCCCAGGGTCTTCACCAAATGCATGGCAGTGGTGACAGCATTCCTGCGGTGCTGAAGGGTCCGGGTGTACCCTTACCTAGATGACTGGCTGATTGCGGCCTCCTCCAGACAGGAGGTGTAGCGGTCCAGGGATCTGGCTCTCCAGGTTTGCTCTCAGATTGGCCTCGTTATCAACAAGGCCAAGTTGGAACTTGTGCCAAAGCAGGTGATTCAATTCATCGGGGCAGAGCTCGACTCTCTTCGAGCCAGAGCATGGCTCTCGGCAGACAGGGCCGAGTTTCTTTCCTCCTTTGCCCAGTCATTTCAGGTTGGGCAATTGCGCCCTGCCCGGGACTTCCTGCACCTCCTGGGCCTCATGGCGGCCTGAACCAGCATGGTATGTTGGGCCCGTTGGCACATGCATCCCCTACAATGGGGACTGGCTAGCCAGTGGTCACAGTGCTCTTGTCCTCTGGACCAGCCAGTGGCGGTGACCCAGGAGATGTGGAGCGCTCTCCAGTGATGGATCGTTCCAACTCATCTGCAGGAGGGCATCCCATTTGTCTGCCCCGAGCCGATGGTCTCTCTATCGAACGACGTCTCTCTAATGGGTTGGGGTGCCCATCTGGGGGAGCACAGAGCACATGGCCTCTGGTCCCCTTGGGAGTCCCGATGCCACATCAACCTGTTGGAGCTTCGAGTGGTCCATCTAGCCCTCACCACCTTTGCTCCATTTGTACGTGGTCAAGTGGTCCAGGTCCAGACGGACAATACCACAACCATGTACTACCTAAACCACCAAGGCGGGATGCGCTCCATGCCCCTGTGCAAGGAAGCTCTCTGCACTTGGTCCCTCGTGCACAGCCTGGAGGCGGATCTCCTAGCTATCCATGTGGCAGGAGCCTCCAGCACTCTTGCCGATGCCCTAAGCCGGACAGGGGCTGCGTCTTACGAGTGGTCTCTCCTGCCGGAGGTAGTACAAGATCTGTTCTCCCACTGGGGCACGCCTCAGGTGGACCTGTTTGCCTCCAGGGAGAATGCGAAGCTGAGGCTGTTTCATGGCTGCCCCCCTCAGCAGGGTTCGCTGCAGGGGGATGCCTTCTCGAGGCCGTGGACTCCGGGCCTCTTCTACGCCTTTCCCCTATTTCCCTTGATCCACAAGGTGCTTCTCAAGGTGATGAGGGACAAGTTGCAGGTGATTCTGGTAGCCCCAGACTGGCCCTGCCAGTTCTGGTATCCGGATCTCCTCAGCCTCAGCTCCAGGCTCCCAAGGTGGCTCCCAGCCTGCCTGGACCTGATCTCAGTCAACCAGGGGAAGGTTCTCCACCCGGACCTTCAGTCCCTGCACCTGACAGCCTGGTTCCTGAGTGGCTAGAGTTCCAGGCCTTGGGTCTTTCCGACGAGGTCCTCAACGCTGTTGAGGCATCCCGTAAGGAGTCAACCAGGAAATGCTATGCCTTTAAATGGAAGAGATTCTCCATTTGGTTTGAGGGCAAGGGGTTGGACCCTTCCTACTGTTCCTTGGCAAGCATTCTGGACTACCTATGGTCCCTTTCTCAGCTAGGGCTTTGGTCGATGATCCTTAAGGTGCATCTGGCAGCCATCTCTGCTTACCGGGCCAGGAAGCAGTCGGTGGCGCAGGAGAAGGTGGTCGGGCACTTTTTCAAAGGCCTTGATTACATATCCCTTCCGGTGTGAGAACCTCCACCTCCATGGGATCTACTGCTGGTATTGGCTAAGCTCATGGGCAAGCCATTCGAACTGATGCACAGGTGTGACATCTGTCACCTGTCGTGGAAGACCGCCTTCTTGGTGGCTATCATGTCAGCCAGAAGGATTGGAGAGCTCCAGGCGCTTTCAATCGAGTCTCCCTATCTGGTCTTCCAAAGGGACAAGGTTGTCCTGCGCCCCCACCCAAAATTCCTTCTGAAGGTGGTGTCAGAATTTCATCTTAACCAGGTGTTGACTTTGCCGGTGTTCTGCCCCAGTCACACCTCAGAGGCCGAATATAGGCTCCATACTTTGGACCCTAGAAGAGCGCTCTCTTATTATAAGGAGCAGATGGCTGAAGTTCAAGGAGAGGTTTGCCGGCTGTTTGTCACTTACGCTGAAGCTGCACCTGGCAGACCTGCAGCCAAGCGGACGATAGGCAGGTGGGTCACCTCCTGCATAGATCTCTGCTACAGGTTGGCGGGCATGGAGCCTCCCAAAGGGAAAAGAGCTCATTCTACCCGCCATACCGCTGCTTCGGTGGCTGCTTCCAGGGACATCACTATCCAAGAAATCTGCAGGGCTGCTACCTGGAAGTCAGCACACACCTTTATTACCCATTACTTCATCGACCTTGAGTCATGCCGGGATGCTGGTTTTGGGACCTCAGTTCTCCAGTCCTTGTTTCCTAAGTAGGGGGTGTGTGCCTTGCCTCCTTCCTCCCAGAGAACTTCTAGAAGTCTGCCATGAAGTGTGGATTGAACATCATATCCATGTCCCTAGAAATACAGGTTACTCACCTGTAACAGGAGTTCTAGGAATGGTATGTGTTGTTGATCCACACAACCCACCTGGCCTCCTCGGCTTTGACGCACAACCTGGCTTCCAGCATGCTAGATCTGGCGTCATGGGGCGGAGCCGAGAGTTTTGCCACCCGGGTGGGTGGGAGGAACCAGCTTGAAGACCTTCCGGCAAGATTTAAAGCGGCAAGGAACCTGCCAATAAGTGTGGATGAACAACATATACCATTCCTAGAACTCCTGTTACAGGTGAGTAACCCGTATATATGCCTTCTCTACTCTAGGTTGGAGGATTGCAAACTATCTGTCACACATGGTAAAGTACCAGAATACCAGCTGGAAGAAGGTCAAGGCTGCCGCCCAGGCCCTTCCAGAGGGCACTCAAAAGCAGGAACTGCTTCAGTGCCTTCATGCTGCTGAGGATGTTAGTAAACATCTCCACAGAACCCTGTATGGCATGGCTGACACTATTCTTAGGGCAGCTGCCACAGGCATATGCCTACGTAAGCACTTGTGGCTCAGAGTATCTGGCTTTGCAGCCAATGTGCGGCAAAGAGTGCTTAGTGCCCCCTTTAATGGCACCAAGCTGTTTGGCCCTGATGTCCAGGACATCATTAATGATCTGTAAGCCTCGGGCGGGGCCCTCAAGTCTGTCCCCTCCCTCTACCACACTGAGCCAGGGGGCAGAGTGCACCTTCCTTTTCACAAAACCAGCAATAGACCTGGGACAGCTCCTCGGCCCTAAGGAAAATGCAGAGCCCAGGCTGCCTTGCCTGCCCCTTCCAGTGCCAGAGTGGTGGCCAAGTGCCCCAGAAGTGAAGTTCCAACCCCTGCAGCTGACTCCACCTCTGCTTGACTCCTTGCCAGATCCCCCTCTTCTGGTCCCGGACCAGGAGGTGATGGTTTGAGGTCTGTTCTCCCTCCATCAGAATCATTGGAAAACCATAACTTCGGATGCATGGATTTTGCAGATCATAGAAATGGTACACACCTTGGAGCTCATTGACCATCCTCCAGAAACTCCATCCCCACCTTTCTGTTATCCTCTGGCTCACCTGTCTGTCCTCCGGGAGGAAGCACAGTCCCTTCTTCGCAAGCAGGCTATTGACCAGTTTCCCAGGTGCCAGAGAAACAAGAGGTTTTACTGTAGAATTTTCCTGGTCCCCAAAAAGATTGGCGTTTTTAGGCCTATCCTGGATCTAAAGGATCTCAGTCTGTATGTCCAGAACAAAAAGTCCCGGATGGTAACTTTGTCAGTCCTGATGCCTCTTCTCAAAACAGAGGACTGGCTGTGCTCTCTGGACATGCAGGATGCCTACCTGCACATCTCTGTCTTTTCTCCTCACAGGAAGTTTCTCTGTTTTGCCTTTCAGGGCAAGCATTATGATTTCAAAGTACTGCCCTTTGGGTTGTCTTTTGCAACAGAAGTCTTTACCAAGTGCTTAGCAGTGGTTGCAGCAGCTCTCAGAAGGGAGGGACTGTGTGTTTTCCCTTATCTGGATGACTGGCTCCTAAAGGCCCCATCCAGGGAACATCTTGTGCTGACTCTGTAGTGAACTCTCCAGCTCTTCCACTCCGTAGGCATCACTGTCAATCTGCCCAAACCAATCCTGGTACTGTCCTAATTGTTGTAGTATATAAGGTGGTTCTGGACTCGGCACAGGGGAAGGAAGGAAGGCCTTCCTGCCCCAAAACTGGTCACAGTGCCTCATAGATCAATTTCAGGAAATTGCCCTCCTGCCAGGGTATACCTCAGATTGTTGAGCCTGATGGCAGCTGCCATACCCACTGCTTCACTGGCCAGACATCATATGCGCATCCTCCAGTGGACCCTTCGGGCACGGTGAGTCCAGCACATGGACGAGTTAGGTCAGCCAGTCCTGGTCTCCTCCCCAGTATGCAAGGTGCTGCAGTGGTGCGTGGACCCCTTGAATCTGCTTCAAGATGTCCCATTCCGGATCTCCTCACCACAACAGATCCTAACCATGAATGCCAAACGTCCAGATTGGGGAGTGCACCTGGGTCCCTTCCAGACGCAGGGCTCTTGGTCCCAGTGGGAAACCTCCCTGCATATCAGTATCCAAGAGATGAGGGCAGTGCTCTATGCCATGCAGGCTTTTCAGGAGCGACATCACTCTGGGTTTGCTTCTGGTGCAGTCAGACAATCTAAGCGTAGTTTACTACATCAACAAGCGGGGGGGGGGCCTCATTTTTACCCCTTTGCAGGGACACTATGAGACTGTGGTACTGAGCGTTGGATTAGTCTGACATGCTCTGCAGTCTACGTGGCAGGTGTGCTAAACACTCTGACAGACAGTCTCAGCAGGACCCAGTCCAACATGCACAAATGGGAGGTTCTCTCATCTGACGCAGAAGACTTGTTCGACAGATGGGGTCATCCAGAGTTGAACCTTTTTGCATCTCATCTCAATGCAAATCTGCCCAATTTCTGCTTGCTAGATCCAGGGCCTGGAGTTTTCTAATGGGATGCATTGTCCCTCTCCTGGAGCAGGAGGTTTATTTATGCCTTCCCTCTGTTTCCTCTAATTCAGAGGGTGCTAATCAAGTTGCAGATGGAGGGGGCCAGCATGATCCTGGTGGCTCCATTCTGGCTTGACAGATTTGGTTCCCTCTGCTTCAGCAGATGGCAGAGGAACCTCTGGTCCCTCTCCATCTTTGCAGGAATCTGGTGACCCAGGCTCAGGGGACTGTGGTCCATCCCAACCTCAGATCCCTCCAGTCTGCATACCTGGCTCTTGAGGACATAGTTATCGCCAGGTTCGGGGTCTCAGACAGAGTGGCGGATGTCCTAGTGGCTGCCTGGAAGCCTTCCACTTAGCCATATATGCCATGAAGTGGAAGGGGTTTGCCATCTGGGCTGCCAGACAGTTTATATCCTTTCACCTGCCCGGTGAACCATATCCTGAACTACCTGATCTCTCTCTCTCCGACTTTGGTATCCAGTACTCCTCCTTCAAGGTGCATCTTTCCGCTATTTCTGCATTTCATGAGCCCATGGGTGACTGCACAGTTGCTCAGCTGGATGGCTCCCATACCTTTCTAAGGGGCTTCTTGCCTCTGAAACCCCCAGTCCATTCTCCTGTCCCAGCTTGGGACTCAAATTTTTTTTTGGTTTTTGGGAGAAGCTGACCCTGTCTCCCTTAGAGCCATTTGCGACTTGTGATTTGCACCTTCCCTCTTGGAAAGCATTATTTTTAGTTGCCATTACTTCTGCTCGAATTTCAGAGCTGCAGGCCCTCTGGTGCGAGGAGCTTTATTTGATTTTTCACAAAGACAGGGTGTCTTTGCACACGAATCCTAAGTTTCTCCCTAAGGTGGTCTCAGAGTTTACACTCAATCAGTCTATCCACCTTCCTTTTTATTTTCCTGAGCGTGCCAATCCAGGGGAAGCATTGTTCCATATGTTATATATGCGCAGAACTTTGAAGTACTAACTGCTTCGCACCAAGGAGTCTAAAAAGTCGAAGCAGGTGTTTTTTTCCTTTTCCCCAGGTCGAGAGGGTGTCTGGTGCTCTCAAAGTTCATTCCACAAGGAGCATGGCTACTTCTGTGGCTTGTTTCCAAGGGATCTCAGCTGCTGACATCTGTTTGGCTGTCACTTGGAGTACTGTCCATACCTTTACCAAGCACTACAGTCTGGACATTACCTTTAGAGCCCATGCAGGATTTGGCAGGGCTGTGCTGCAGGCCCTCCTCGCTTAAGTTTATGGTGAGCTCTCCACCCACACTGTCTGTTTGCACCTGTAACTGCTCAGGACTCATTCCTATGGTGTTACCTGATGACTGAGATACCCCCGAAGAAGACAAAACAGTTACATAAGAGCTTACTGTAACAGTAGCTCTTCGAGGGATCCTCAGTCATCAGGTATGTTTTCCCTCCCACCATCCCCCTTCTTGGGGCTCGTCAAGGAACTGGCTGTCTGGTGTATCCAGCCTTTCATTTAGGCCTGGGCATCTCTCTTTCTTTCTCTTTCCTGGGTCCCCAATCGCATGAGCCTGGCTGCCTTAGTCTCCGGGGGGGGGGGGTGGCAAGAAGTAAGGAGGGAGTGGGGCCACTAATGCTTTTATAGGGTTGATGACATCGGTAGATGTCAATGGCATGGGCAGCCCCAGTAGTACTACTGAAAATCTTCCGTGTGGATTTCCCTTTACTGACGGTGAAGTTCCTCTTGTTTTACCTGATGACTGAGATTTCCTTGAAGATCTAGTGTTACGGTAAGTTCTTATGTAACTGTTCTTTCCCTGGTGTCTAGTGGTCCACCCCTCCCAATCCTCATCTGGCTAACAGTAACATTGTTCCCCAGTGTCCAGTGGTCCCTCCTGCAACCTGATCCCCATCCTGGTACCATTAACATTGTTCCCTGGATTCCAGTGGTACCTCACCCCCATTCCGATAATATCAATATTTATTAACATATCGGAATTACACGTTTGAGCGAACAGCTCATTTACAAAGTTCCCTGGTGTCCATTGGTCCCTCCCCCCTCACCTGATCCCTGTCCCAGTACCAGGACCCCCTCCTGGTTTGCCAGTGTCCACCCTCCTGTGAGAGCCGGGCTGCCATTGTGATGCTGTAAGCAAAAATGTGCATTCCTCCCCACAACAAAGTCCCATCCCATCCCATACAGTTAGCAGGGCCCTACCCTGCCCATACACTGTTGGTGGGCCCACCCCCCTGGTCTCCCACCTGTCTGTCAGTGCCATGGCTAAACAATAGCGAGTGGCACATCCCACTACACACCACCTTAGCTGCCCAGTGTCTTTCAGTAGCAGGGAGAGCAGCTTATTTATAGGGCATGGCACGTCACGCATGCCCTATAAATAAGCCATGCTGCCTGCTACTGATAGACTCTGGGCGGCTGAGGTGGTATGTGGTGGGATCTGATTGAAAAAAATGAGGGAAAAAACGGCTGAAAAGGCTGCTAACCCAACTGCCGAGCAACCGGATGAACCAGAGGGGCTGCCATGTGACAGGGGCTATAGCTGTGCTAAAAAGCATACCATTGGGAAGGCTGCTGAACCAGCCGTCGCGGCAAAAAAGAAGAGGAAGGAAAAGCACCAGGAACAGCAACTGAAACAAACTGCGGTTCCTTCTGCTGAGGAGATTGCTAACGTGATTAAAATAATTCAGTCTGTGCAGTCCCCGGTCCGGGTTGGGAAGCAACTGGTTACTCAAACTCCCGGTTCACAATCAACCCACGGTTTAACTGACCAAGGTGGGGCTCTTTTTGGGAATGATAATTTTGGCATGGAGCCTGATGATGATGAAGATGAGGATTATAGGGAACCTATAGATCCTGGCATTTCCCCTGATTCTCATAGGCCAGAATCCCCTGACAAGGGAACTGAGGATTTTACTTCTTATTTTGCTTTCATGAAGCAAGTGGCTCAGTCCCTCAACCTCCCATCCCAAGAAGATATTGAGGATGAGGAGGTAGAGGATTATAAAGAAATGATGGATGTCCCACCATCAAAGAGGATGCTCCTCACTCTTCACAAATCATTAAAAAAGCAGACCATGAGGGTACTGCAAAACCCTACTTCTGTTCCCTTCCCAGACAGGAAGGCTGACAGAAAGTATTGGGTGGCCAAGACAGGGGCTGGTTTTCTTTTTGGACATCCCAGTCATGAAGGAGTGGTACAGGTTGCAGCTTGTGACAAAGGTGGCATCCCTTTGGATTCCCACCCCCCAGAAAAATTCTAGGAGGGTGGATTCCAACACAAAGAAAATTTATTTAGGATCTTCCCTGGCTATAAGACAAGCTACTTATATGGCATACATAGATTGCCAGGTACCAAAAGAATGTGGTCCACAGTCATGGAAATTGCCAAGGCAGCCCCTCCTCCCATGGCTGCTGAACTGGAGGAAGCTACAGAAAGGGGCATTGAAGCCTCAACAACTCAATTCAGGATGGCAGTAGATGTTAACAATACTGCATGCAGACAAATGGCATCTTCTGTATCTTTGAGGAGGTTTGCCTGGCTCAGGACTACAAACCTGACTCAAGATACTCAGAACAAGGCAATGGATTTCCCTTGTGACCTCGTGTCTCTGTTTGTGGAACAAACAGGCATATATGAAAAAAATGGATGAGTACAAGGCGGCCTATGAAAGTGCAGCAGCTAAGGAGAGGGCTGCCAACCCCCAAAAGCACCATACAAGGGGTGGCAGATGTACAACTCCTTACAGGCCTTTCTTCCAGCCTCAAGTTTTTCCCCAGTTCCAGCCCAGAGGATACTTCAGGGGTAGGAGGGGTAGTGGCCGCACTAGCCTCTGTGTTCTGCCTGTAGCCCTGTCCAAGTACTGTAGACTCCCTGAGGGGACTGCTCAGGTCACCTCCCCAATTCTGGTAGGGGGCAGGCTGGCCCATTATTTTCAGGAGTGGTAAAACATTACCACAGACAAATGAGTCCTGGAAGTGGTGGGTCAGGGACTTGTTCTCAGCTACAAGGCCTTGCCAAAGCTAAGGTCAAGAGCCTTCAAATCCTCCTCCCCTCAGAAACAGCTTTGCTTGAGAGGGAAATTTCAAGTCTACTACTGTTAAATGCAGTGGAATCAGTCCCTTTTTTCCCAAAGAGGGAAGGGGCTGTATTCCAGGTACTTCCTCACAACAAAGAAAACAGGAGAGTGGCGACCCATCTTGGACCTCAGATACTGAAACAAGCATCTGACAAAACCAAAATTCAGAATGGTCACCCTAGCTACCATACTCCCTACCCTAAGGCAGAGGGATTGGTTAGCATCCTTAGCTCTCAAAGACTCCTATTTTCACATCCCAATTAGAAGGTCACACAGAAAGTACCTCAGATTCAGGCTACCATCTGGTCATTACCAATTCAGGGCAGTGCCTTTCGGTCTGACATCTGCTCCAAGGCTGTTCACAAAGTGCCTGACTGTGGCAGTGGCACATCTGAGGTGTCAAGAGGTGACAGTGTTCCCCTATCTAGACGACTGGCTCATAGTAGGCCATTCAAACCACCAAGTGAGAGAGGCTCTGTCAATAACACAAAACACTCTCTCCTCTCTTGGGTTCTTAGTGAACCACAAAAAGTCTGTACTAGAACCAGTTCAGCTTCTAAAGTTCATAGGGTCTAAACTGGACGTAAAAAAGGGAATGGCTTACCTACCCCATGACAGGGTGGACAACCATATCCAGGTAGCCAGTTCCTTCACACTTAATGTCTCCAGGCCAGCAAGGCACTTCCTACAGTTGTTAGGCCACATGGCAGCCTCCACAGCTATCGTGTTAGGCTCAAGGTTCCAGATGAGAGACATCCAATTTCAGCTAAGGGAACACTGGTCCCAAAAGAGGGACTCCCTTTCAAAATTAGTCCCAGTGACAGCCACTCTTCTTAAAGCCCTGAAGTGGTGGCAGGAAAGGAGCGACCTCAGGCAAGGAGTACCCTTTCTGCAAAAGGTCCCTTCCCTGATGCTAACCACAGATGCATCCCTGTTGGGGTGGGGAGCACATCTGGGGGACCACACTGCTCACAGTTTATGGACAAAGCAGGAATCTGTCCTGCATATCAACCTGTTGGAACTCAGGGCAGTCCTTTTGGCTTTTCAGTCATTTGCCATTCAGATCAAGGGAAAGGTAGTACAAGTCAGAACCGAGAACACAACCACCATGTACTACATAAAAAACAGGGAGCACAAGATCAACTCCTCTGTGCACAGAGGCAATGAAAATTTGGACCTTGGCATACTCCCTGTGTGTATCCCTCTCAGCTGTCCACCTGCCAGGCAAGGACAATGTCTTGGCAGATGCTCTCAGCAGAATAAACCAGAACCACCTCGAGTGGTCATTGAACAAACAGGTCTTACAGACCATTTTTAGGAGATGGGGCACCCCAGAGGTAGATCTGTTTGCAGCCCCAGACAATCACCAGCTCCCTCAGTATTGCTGCAGGCCCCCTTTCAGGGGCACAGTTCCTCTGGATGCACTCTTGCTGGATTGGACAGGGAGGTTCATGTATGCTTTTCCCATGTTCCTCTGTTACTGAAAGTACTAATCAAACTCAGGCTTCAACCAGCTTCAATGATCCTCATTGCCCCAGACAACCTTGGTACTCCATGCTCCTATCATTGTCAGTAACCAAGCCAATTAGTCTCCCCAGGAAGTACAACCTACTGTCATCCTCTCAGGGCAGGATCATGTACCCCAACCTGTTGTCCCTCAGACTCCAAGCATGGTTCTTGAGGACTTATAGTATGCAAACTTGCATCTCTCAGAGGCAGTCTTGCATATACTGAGAGTCTCCAGAAAGCTTTCCACCAAACAAATCTATGCCTCTAAATGGAGAAGATTTTATTTTTGGTGTCAGGGCAAGGGCTTGGACCACACCCAGGCTAATCTCTCTATAGTCCTGAATTATGTGGCCCATTTGCACTCCACTGGTTTAACTGTTTCCACTTTGAAAGTACACCTGGTAGCTGTCTCAGTTTATCTATCAGCAGGTAAGACATCTTCCTTGGCTTCAAAACCAGTGTTCAAAAATGTTTTGAAAGGGTTACTACATTTGCATCCACCACAAAGGGAGCCTACCCCCTTGTGGGATCTAAATATTTGCATTGCACAGCTTATGCAGCCCCCCTTTGAGCCCATGTCCACAGCAGACCTCAAATATGTGACTTGGAAAACAGTCTTTCTAGTAGCCATTACCTCTGCCAGAAGGATCAGTGAGCTCCAGGCATTATCTACAGAGCCTGGTTACATTGTTGTCCATAGAGACAAGGTAGTCCTTAGGACTAACAGAAAATTTCTGCCCAAGGTGGAATCAGAGTTCCACCTCAACCAGTCTATTACTCTGGCAGTCTTCTTACAGACCATGCCACCTTAGGGGAACGCAGGTTGCATAGCCTAGATGTAAAAAGGGCAGTCAGCTATTATCTTGACCTCACAATGGGTCACAGACAAGATCAGACCCAACTCTTCCTTACTTACGGAGAGGTGGGAAAAGGGAAGCCTGCCACAAAATGATCTGTTGCAAGATGGATTGTGGCTTGTCTTCAGTTTTGCTATAGCAAGGTGGGTAAGCAACCACTTGCAGGCCTCAGGGCCTGTTCAGCTAGAGGTACGGCAGCTTCTGTGGCAGCTGCTAGGGATCTTCCCCTAGTGGACATTTGCAAACTGCAACCTGGAAGACAGTTCACACATTCACCAGGCATTATTGTTCGGATATCCAGGCCAGAGGAGATGCCAGGTTTGGCACAGCAGTCCTGCAGAGCCTGTTTCCTAAACAGGTTATAGGCCCACCTCCAAAGGCACTGCTTGGTAATCTGCATAAATCAGAATACAGTAAGATTTCCTGGGGTTTGAAGAAAAAATTACTCAGCTTAGTAATCTTGTTTCTTGTAAGGGAATCTTACTGTATTCTGAACTCCCTCCCTTCCTCCCCTGCTAGAAACCTATGATCACTGCAGTACAGCTCTGGTACAGTTGTTCTAGGGACATGGATATGTTGTTCATCCACACTTATTGGCAGGTATCCTTGCCGCTTTAAATCTTGCCAGAAGGTCTTCAAGCTGGCTCCTCCCACCCACCCGGATGGTAAAACTCGCGCTCCGCCCCATGACGCCAGATCTTCCTTACCGCTTGGAAGCTCAGGTTCCCTCCTTAATGCTCTGCGTATAAGACTGGTTCCTAATTCTTCGGTTTTCCGGATTTAAAAGTTTTTATAGACTTCAGTCTTCTATCCCTCGCGGCTGCGATGGACAAATCGACTCCCGGTTTTCGGAGATGCCCTTGCGGGCAGAAGATGTCTCGGACGGATCCGCACTCCACGTGTGTCTACTGTTTAGGCCTTGAGCACGACCCACAGGCTTGCGACCTGTGCTCTTCCTTCTCAGCCTACGTCCTCGAAGACCGTGCTGCCTGTTTACAACTGGGGTGTCCGAGAAACGCTTTCCGTGAAGTCAAAGAGGCCCAGTTCGATTTGCCTCTGCGCGGCGGTTCGGCGGATCAGCTAGAGCAGATGATCGCCTCAAGAGGAGGCGGCGCGGGCCGCATCTTCCTCGAACTCGCATTTATCCTGCTCTCCCTGGGTTCCTCTTACAGCTTCCTTTATGAGTTTGTCTGTCCCTTCCACTAGAGGAGAGGGACTCAACGCTGCTGGACCTTCTTCGGTCCAAGAAGAAAGACAAGGTAAGTCCTCCATCGACGCTCTTGGGAGCGGGAAAGGTCCCTCTCCCCGAGTTGTCGGCCATCGACTTCGGTCGATCGTTCGGGTTCGGCCACTGGTCTCACGGTGTCCCCGTCAGGTCAGTTGACCGAGACTCCCGTCGACGCAGTCGAGATCTTTCTACCCGCTGGACGGGTTGTTGACCGCGAAGCCAAAATCCTCTCCCGGTTTCCCGGTGGGAGTTGAGGATCCTGCGGCTTGCCAGTGCCTCCAGTTCCGAGCCCCTCGGGCGAACCTTCGAGCCGAGGAGGAGCCGTTCCACCTGGCCCCTCCCTGCATCGCCCTCGGAAAGGCCGAGGTTCTCGGTCTCGTCTCGGACTTCTTCGACGATCCAGCTGATCCCACCGCCATAGGCGGTCTCGTCTCGCACCTGTAAGCGGCGCGCTTTCGCCCTCGCGCCTCCTCCTCGGATGAGGGGAAGCTTGACGAAGTTACGCCGATGATACGAGACCTCATGTGGCAACAGCTCCTTCTGACCTGGAACAAGCTGACGCCGCTGTCTCTCCCGCCATTAATGGCTGTCACCGAGCGCTGAAACACCGCTTTACCCGAGGAACCTGCCCCAGGCCGGTTGTTCGCCAAAACCAGCTGCCCCACTCATCTGCTGGAACCTCCGCCCACAGCCGCTGTTTGGGGTCCGACCAAGAACCTCGGTCGGCTCAGGGTCTGCCCCATAGGCTGTCGGTCACCCTCACTCCTGACCTCGGCAGGTGGAGGGTGGCTCAGGCCCGAGGTAGCTCTCATGGACTCTTCTGAGTCCGACGACGATTCCTCCCTTTTCTCCAAGCGAGTAGACTTGGAGTCCTCTGGAGGTCAGTCGCTGGACGACAGCCCTTCGTCCTTCCTGGGTTTGACTCAGGCTCATCTCAGAGTCCACCGGGATGCAGCTCGAGCCCGTATCCAAGCGGGCCAAGTATCCCCTCACGGAGATATTGGACCGAGGGGATTCCCCTACGGAGGCCTTACCTGTGGCTGAGGCCATTGTGGGCCCGGCCTTGGAGCTCTGGCAGTGCCCTGCTTCCTGCCCCATGCCTTCGGCCAGGGTGGCCAGAAGTATGCAGTCCCTACCGGTTCCCTCGTCCGTTTTTCGAACATCCTCAGCCGAGGGGTTAGTTACCGACAGCGCTTTCCGCGCGCGAAATGCTAGGGACGGGACAAACCTCCGACAAGGAGTCCAAGAAATTGGACTATGCTGGGCGAAAGTCTCACGCCATGCCCTCCTTGGCCTCGCCAGGCAAGCTCGGCCGTGCTATGACATTCCATGCCCTGTTGGGCTTCCTGGACGAGGTAGTCCTCATCTCCTGGCTGACCTGCAGACCACGGTTAGGCAGGTGCGGACCAGGGCAGGGCAGTGGCCAAGCAGCAACTTCAGACTGCTCTGGACATTGGAGACTCATGCGCCAGGTCAGTCGCGGCCGCAGTGGCTATGCGCCGTCCGGCATGGCTGAGGATATCCACCTTCACAGCGGATACCCAGCACAAGTTGGCGGATGTCCCCTTCCTGGGGACCGACCTCTTCGGCCCTGGAGTGGAAGGTCACCTCCAGAGGATCGAGAAGTCCAATGCTACCCTGGACTCAGTCTCTTCCGCACAAGGACAAGGCCGCAGGCCACAGCCTAAACCTTTCGCCCGCTAGCTACGCGGCACATCCGGCCCAGCAACATCTGGCTAGCAGGTTTGTGCTTGCACCCCAAACCCAAGCCCGCGCTTCCTCCTCCAGGAAGCAAGGAGGTAAGGCCCGGAGGTCCTCTGCCGTTCCTCCTCCAAGCCTGCCCAGTGACGGGTTGAAGGCGCCGCCCCAACCTCGCTGCATTACCCAGGTCTCCGCTGGGGATGGCTCCGCTACTCCTTTCCACCTGGTCCGTTATTACCATGGACAGATGGGTACTGGAAGTGGTGGGAAAGCCTGCCTGCCTGGAGTTCGAGCAGGCCCCACCCTTCAGAGCCGCCGCACTGGGGCCTCGGGTCCGCAGCCTCACTGTCGGCTCGCCAACCGACATCACTCTCCTCCTCAGAAGGAGGTGATAAGAGGTGGCGGACCTCCTCAGACCCGGGTTTGTGTCCAGGTACTTCCTGGTCCCTAACGGACGGGGCTGGGCGCCCATTCTCGACCTACACGACTCCAAACAAGTTCCTAAGGTCTCGAACCTTCAGGATGGTTACTCTGGCTCAGATAATACCATCCTTGGAACGCGGCGTGTGGTTCTGCTCTCTGGACCTGCAGGACGCGTTCTTTCACGTCCCTATCCGTCCGTCACATCAGAGGTTCCTTCGCTTTCGAGCAGAGGGATCCCTTTTCGAGTTCCAAGCCATGCCCTTCGGCTTGTCTCAAGCTCCCAGGGTCTTCACCAAATGCATAGTAGTGGTGACAGCATTCATGCGGCGCCGAGGGGTCCGGGTTTACCCTTACCTGGAGGATTGGCTGATAGCAGCCCCCTCCAAGCAGGAGGTGGAGCGGTCCAGGGATCTGGCCCTCCAGGTTTGCTGTCAAGTCGGCCTCCTCATCAACGAGGCCAAGTCCGAACTCGTGACAAAGCAGGTGATACAATTCATCGGTGGCAGAGCTCGACTCTCTACGAGCCAGAGCACGGCTCCCGGCGGACAGGGCTGAGGTTCTTTCCTCCTTTGCCCGATCATTTCTGGTTGGGCAATCGCGCCCTGCCCGGGACTTCCTGCGCCACCTCCTGGGTCTCATGGCGGCCTGTACCAGCGTGGTCCGTTGGGCCCGCTGGAATATGCGCCCCCTTCAGTGGGGCCTGGCCAGCCAGTGGTCTCACAACGCGATCCTTTGGACCAGCGAGGACGGTGACCCAGGGGATGTGGAACACTTCCAGTGGTGGATCGCCCAGTGCACCTGCAGGAGGGCATCCCGCTTGTCCGCCCTGAGCCGACGGCCTCTCTATCGACCGATGCCTCTCTGATGGGTTGGGGTGCCCATCTAGGGGAACACCGAGCACACGGCCTCTGGTCCCCGCGGGAGTCCCGATGCCGTATCAACCTGCTGGAGCTCCGAGCGGTCCGCCTAGCTCTCACCGCCTTTGCTCCATTTCTTCGGGGTCAAGTGGTTTGGGTCCAGACGGACAATACCACGACCATGTACTATCTATACCACCAGGGCGGGACGCGCTTCTTGCTTCTGTGCAAAGACGCTCTCCGCATCTGGTCACTCGTGCGAAGCCTGGAGGCGGATCTCCTAGCCATTCATGTGGCAGGAGCCTCCAACACCCTGGCCGATGCCCTAAGCCGGATAGGGGCTGTGTCCCACGAGTGGTCTCTCCTGACGGAGGTAGTACAAGATCTGTTCTCCCATTGGGGCACCCCTCAGGTGGACCTGTTTGCCTCCAGGGAGAACACGAAGCTGAGGCTGTTCCATGCCCGCCCCCCTCAGCAGGGCTCGCTGCAGGGGGATGCCTTCTCGAGGCCGTGGATCCCTGGCCTCTTCTACGCTTTTCCCCATTTCCCTTGATCCACTAGGTGCTTCTCAAGGCGAGGAGGGACAAGGCGCAGGTGATTCTGGTAGCCCCAGACTGGCCCCGCCAATGTTGGTATCCAGATCTCCTCAGCCTCAGCTCCAGGCTCCCGAGGCAGCTTCCAGCTCGCCCGGACCTGCTTTGTCAATCAGGGGAAGGTGTTCCATCTGGACCTTCAATCCCTGCACCTGATGGCCTGGTTCCTGAGCGGCTAGAGTTCCAGGCCTTCGGTCTCTCCGACGAGGTCTTCAATGTAGTTGAGGCGTCCCGTAAGGAATCGACCAGGAAATGCTATGCCTTCAGATGGAAGAGATTTTCCATTTGGTGTCAGGGCAAGGGCCTAGACCCTTCCTCCTGTTCCTTGGTGAGCATATTGGACTACCTGTGGTCCCTTTCTCAGCAAGGACTTAGGTCGACAACCCTTAAGGTGCACCTGGCAGCCATCTCTGCTTACCGGGCACGGGCCGGGAAGCAGTCGGTGACGCAGGAAAAGGTGGTCTGGCGCTTTTTCAAAGGCCTTGATCACATTTCCCCTCCGGTGCGAGAACCTCCACCTCCGTGGGATCTACTGCTGGTATTGGCAAAGCTCATGGGCAAGCCATTCGAACCAATGCACAGGTGTGATCTCTGTCACCTGTCGTGGAAGACCGCCTTCTTGGTGGCTATCACGTCAGCCAGAAGGATGGGAGAGCTCCAGGCGCTTTCCATAGAGTCTCCTTACCTGGTCTTCCGCAGGGACAAGGTTGTCCTGTGCCCCCACCCGGAATTCCTTCCGAGGGTGGTGTCGGAGTTTCACCTTAACCAGGTGTTGCCTCTGCCGGTGTTCTACCCCAGTCACACCTCGGAGGCCGAATATAGGCTCCATACTCTGGACCCTAGAAGGGCGCCGCCACTATAAGGAGCGCATGGCTGGAATTCGGGAGAGGTTCGCCAACTGTTTGTCACCTACGCTGAAGTCACAGACTCGGCAGACCTGCAGCCAAGTGGGACGATAAGCAGGTGGGTCACCTCATGCGTAGATCTCTGCTATAAGTTGGCGGGCATGGAGCCTCCCAGAGGGATAAGAGTTAATTCTACCCACCATACTGCTGCATCGGTGGCTGCTTCCAGGGACGTCCCTATCCAGGAAATCTGCAGGGCTGCTACCTGGAAGTCAGCACACACCTTCATTACCCACTACCACATCGACCTTGAGTCACGCCGGGATGCTGGTTTTAGGGCCTCGGTTCTCCAGTCTTTATTTCCCAAGTAAGTATCGAGTGTGCGCCTTGTCTCCCTCCTCCCGAGTACTGGAGTCTGCCAATAAGTGTGGATGAACAACATATCCATGTCCCTAGAAATACAGGTTTCTCACTCAACAGGAGTCTAGAATGGTATGTTGCTCATCCCACGGCCCACCTCATATCCCCGGGCTCGACGCACAACCCGAGCTTCCAGCGGCCAGATCTGGCGCCACGGGCGGAGCCGAGAGTTTTACCACCCGGGTGGGTGGGAGCAGCCAGCTTGAAGACCTTCCGGCAAGATTTAAAGCGGCAAGGATACCTGCCAATAAGTGTGGTTGAACAACATATACCATTCCTAGAACTCCTGTTACAGGTGAGTAACCTGTATCTGCAAACCTGGGGGTATAGATGATCTTGTTTTGGGGCATTAGTGACTTGAGTCTCGGTGATGTCATTTGGCACATTTACAGAAGGAAGAATAATTCCTCTAGTCTTTTCCTTTTAAATTATTAGGGAGGGTTATTGTTCCTATCGTTATTGCTATTAATATTATTATATTGTCCAGAAATTGCTTAGTGTATGCTTCGTAAGAATCTGGCGGTTTAGAGTTGTTTACCAGGGACAGTGATTTGAAAACCAAGCTCGAGCCTAGCATTCCATAATTTGTATAGGTTCTATTAATCATTTCTGCTCCGGGGTAGTCCTATGGTAAGACCATACTGCATAAGTCAGAATACAGTAGGTTCCCTTAGAAGAAACAAGATTACCAAGGTGAGTATTTTTTTCTTTTAGCACCCACACTTTAGGACTCTGCTTGGGCTATCTATCACTCTCTGTTTATCTCTGCACCTCAGTTGGGGTTTTAGTTTTGAAAAAATGGCATCCCCCCTCAGTCCTGGGGGCGTTACATAATGGCTGCTTGGAAATTGTCTTTGCTCTGTCATTAGCTGAGTTGCCATTTTATTAAACCACAGATCTGCCTTCAGATAACCAACTCATCCCTGAGGCAAAGGAAGCAGTTGAACATTTACGTTAATTGGGCATTGTTACAAAACAAAAAGCATTAATGCTGTGTTTTAATTGGCTTATTCAAAGAGCGAGGTTTAGAACTGTTTGGAGGATATTAAGGAAATCACCATATTAGGGACATTTCTTTTGTTCCCAACTCCTGCATACTAAGGATACTTTCATAAAAAGGACAGATATTTTGTTCTGATTGGATCACTAATAGTCAAGCTGCTCTAATTAAAGGGACTTTTGTCATTTCTTTAAATGACGCACCCCCTTGGGCTCTTGCACATCAATATTTTTTCTCCTTACCCAGCATTAGCTGCTGCATAAGGCTTCATATTATTGTAAGTCAGTCAACAGATGAAAATAAATGGATCTCTAGAGCCCATTATTTTCATGGCTTGATTTTAAAAGGAGCTAAGCAGACCTTTAGCAACCTTCACCCCGCCGTGCTGCAGCTTAAGTACTGTTTTTGTTAGCATATTTTGCCGTGTTTTTGCTTTATGCATGTACATAAGCGCAATTTTAAGCAATGTTATGGCAGACAAAATTATTCAGAGAGCAGTGTCCTAGTACAACCCCATTACTACTTGCGCTGTTACATATTTATATTCATATGTGTTGCTGAGTCGTGACAGTCAGACATTTCACTTGTAGTGAGGGTGATTCTAATGAGCTGTCATGGCATTGAGATCCCAGGTATAGCAGCCACATACAGGAAGTGTTACGGAGAATGTGAAGGCTTAGTGAGCATACTCCTGTTTGCACACGACTGTAAATATACATACTCACACACAGGTACAAATCACTGCAAAGATATGTACTCATACACAGGTATGCATGAATGCACAATCATGTACTCACTTGCAGACACACACTAGTATACACTACTGTCAGAATGCAGTGATAAGTGGATCTGACACTGAGAAACGCACAACCAGGTGTACTACCTAGACAACAAATGGCATCAACAGGAGTTTGGTCACAGGTCATGTCTTTACTGTAACCATTCTGTTTAGCACTATTTACAGTGCCATCCACAAAGGTGGAACACTTTTTGGCAGTGATGTCACACGTTCCTGCATGACATAATGGTGGGGGACTCAATTATTAGGGGTATAGAACTGGGGGGAGATGAGAAAAATGAAGTAAGGTGCCTGCCTGGTGCCATGGCTTGGAGGGACAGGAAGCGCATCCTCAGGATCACGAGAACAGCTGCAAGGGATTCCGAGCTGGACGTAATTGTCCACCTAGGGACAAATGACTTGGCTCATCATGAGATTAGAGCAGTGCAGGAGGACATTGCAGAGCTGGGGAGGGACCTAAGACGCAGTAGCACACAGTTTCCTTCTCAGAGGTGCTGCCTGTCAAAAGCATGGGGAGGCGAGGGTAATTGGCACCATGCAGTTTAATGAATGGTTGAAAAATGGTGTGGAGCACAGGGTTTGGCTTCATTGGGACTGGGTTCCACCTGGGGACACCAGCCTATACTGGCAGGATGGTCTGCATCTGTCCAGGAAGGGAACAAGTCTTTGAGCAATCGGTTTAAATGCTTCATTGACAAGATTTTAAACTAGTCAAGGGAGAGCACTGACAAGCAGCAGGAAAATCCCAGCCTCTCCCTACAAAACAGGGTACTAAATGAGAAAAGACAGAGGTAGAACGGTCAGTGGGGATGCTGCACTGGAAGGTAAAGCCATCAAAAATGGAGAGCAATGAGTACTAATGCCCGTAGTCTGGTAACAAGCTTCCTGAATTAGTGGCCTTGATGGAGGAAGAACATCTGGATATCGTGGCAGTCACAGAAACATGGTACACACAAACCATGACTGGGACATAAACATACCAGGATACACTTGTACAGGAGGGACAGGGAGGGTAAAAGAGGAGGAGGAGTAGTTCTTTACATAAGGGAAGGAATAAAAGCAACAGAACAAAAAGGTACACAGGAGGAGAAGAAGCACTGTGGGTAAATTTGGAGACAGGCAATGGCACCACAATACGCCAGTAGGGTTGTAGAGCAGACTCCTTCTCAGGGGAGGAAATGGACAGGGAAATGATAGAAAGTATACTTAGAATGGCAGAAAAAGGGAGATATTGCTGATGGGTGATCTGAATATGCCAGATGTTAACTGGAGTGCAGTTGCAGCTGCCACCGAAGAGTGCAGTTATTCTAGATGCCCTACAGGGGCATGCCTTAGACAACTAGTACTGAGCCCACTGGAGAGGGTGCAATATTAACTCTGATTTCTCAAGTGGAGATGGTGAGAGGATTACAGATGTAGAAGTGGGTAGCCATCTGGGAACTAGCTGACCATCGAACAGTATGGTTCACAATAAACACAGCAATAGAGTCAAGCCATACAAAGACAAAAGTACTGGACTTTAGAGGGCTGACTTTGCTACAAATGGGTGAGTGCCTAAGGAATGCACTAGCAAATGGGCAGGAAGGAGGGGTGGAAGAACAATGGGGAATAATAAAAACTGCCATCACAGAGGTAACGAGCCTTTGTGTGAAGCAAATAAACAAAACAAGACGATGTAAGAAACCACTATGGTTCTCAAAGGAAGTGGCAGTGAAGGTTCAAGAGAAAAAGAAAGCATTCAGGAAGTACAAGGAATCGGAGAAGGAGCAGGACAGAGAACTGTATCAGTTAAAGCAAAAGGAGGCTGGGAAGGCAGTCAGAACAGCAAAGGCCCAAACCGAGGAAAAGATAGCCAACTCAGTTAAGAAGGGGGATAAAACCTTTTATAGGTACATCAGGGAGCGAAGGAAGACCAAGGGAGGGATAGTGAGGCTTAATAAAGGGAGGGAGGGTGGGCAGAGGGAGACTGTGAAAAGGCAGAGATACTAAACAAATATTTTTGCTCAGTATTTACAAAGGAAGAGGGGAGGTACATAAAACAAACAGTAGTAACACTCTGGATACAGAAGTTGATACCGCCCATTTACAGAACAAAGGGTTCTGAAAGAACTCTTAAAACTGAAGGTGGACAAAGCAATGGGGCCTGATGGGATTCATCCCAGAATTCTAAAGAACTAAGGGTAGAACTAGTGACACCACTGACTACCCTTTTAACAAATCATGGGAGGATGGGGTGGTACCCGAGGACTGGAGGAGGGCAGATGTGATTCCCTTCACAAAAGTGGGAGCAAGGCAGAAGCAGGAAACTATAGACCTGTTAGTTTAACCTCAGTGATAGGGAAAATGATGGAATCACTTCAAAGGAAAGAATTGTCGAGTATCTAGAGGCCAGAGGGGCACAGGACCCTAGGCAGCATGGATTCACAGCGGAAGGTCATGCCAGACTAATCTGATAGATTTCTTTGACTGGGTGACCAAAGTAGTAGATCAGGAGGGCTGTGGACATGGCCTACCTAGACTTTAGCAAGGCATTTGACACAGTCCCACACAAAAGATTAATATGCAAGTTAGCCAGCCTGGGAGGGGTCCCAAGATGACAGCCTGGTAAAGAATTGGCTGGAGAATAGGACACAGAGAGTAATAGTAAATGGAGTCCACTCAGTAGAAAGGAGGGTTACTAGTGGGGCACCGCAGGGTTCAGTATTAGGACTGGTCCTCTTCAATGTCTTTATGTTTGCATTGCAGAAGGACTGGAAGGAAAGTATGTCTCCTTTGCAGATGACACTAAGATCTGCAACAGAGTTGATGCACAGGGTGGGGTGGAAAGGATGAGAAAGGACTTGGCAAGGTTAGGAGGAATGGTCAAATGTATGGCAGCTTAGATTCAATGCTAAGAAGTGCAGGTAATGCACCTGGGAAACAAAAACCCAGGGGAAGAGTACACAATGGGGGGTGAGATACTAACAACAACAAAAATGGAAAGGGACCTGGGGGTAGTCATATCAGGTGACCTAAAGACGGGCAAGCAATGTGAGAGGGCAGCAAGGAGGGCTGGGAGGATACTGGGATGCATAGGGCGAGGCATCACCAGTAGAAAACAGGAAGTTATTATCCCTCTGTACAGACAGCTGGTGAGACCCCATCTGGAGTATTGTGTGCAGTTCTGGAGACCCAGTCTCCGCAAAGACATAGACAGGATGGAAGCTGTCCAGAGGAGGGCAACTAAAATGGTGCAGGGTCTGCACCGGAAGACATATGAAGAGAGACTTAAGGAGCTTAATATGTATAGCCTCGAGGAAAGAAGGGAGAGGGGGGACATGATAGAAACGTTCAAGTACCTCAAGGGAATCAACAAAGTCCAAGAGGGTAGCATCTTTCAAAAAAAGAGGTGTGCAAGAACAAGAGGGCACAATTTGAAAATAGAGGGGGGCGCGCGTTCAGAGGTAATTTAAGGAAGTATTTTTTTACAGAGAGGGTTGTGGATGCATGGAACGGCCTTCCGAAGGAGGTTGTGGAGTCAAAATCAGTGGTGGAATTCAAGCATGCATGGGATAGTCATAAGGCAGTTCTGGGGGATGGGGGTAGGAAGAAGTAGGCTGCTGGTTAACTAGGATCTGCAGCTTATCCAGTAGGTAGGGAAATGGGCAGACTGGGTGGGCCAAGCGGTCCTTATCTGCCGTCAAATTCTATGTTTCTATGTTTCTATAATGTTGTAATTGACATTGAATTCCACTGATGTCCTGCAGTGTTCTGCAAGATACCACTGGCAGAAACTGTGTTAAGAGCACTCCATCCTTGTGGGCAGCACTGTAGTTCAGTGGATCCATTCTATACAAGTTTTTAAAGTATTCCTACCAGGGCAATATCTTCATGTTCTCATTATCAACGTGAAGGCTCATTTATGAATGACAGTCATGCCGTAAGTACAACATGTGAGATTATTAATACTGGATGGTTTATATTTTTCATTTTAAAGTGCTATGAACTCATATATCTTACTTCGAGGAAGGCTCTTGCAGTAGGCCACACCGGTAGGACTAAGCTGCCTGGAGCCAGGACCACACAGAAAACTTCTAGCTAGCAGTCTACCACAGGGGCCTGCCCACCATCGATGTCAGCCGCTCCTATAAAAGCAGGCAGTCTGCCACACCTACCTCAGTTCTTTTCCCGCTGTCGACCCATGCACGTCGGACTTTAGCAGATGCCTCAGCTACAGTTGACCACCATTACCCATGCTTGCCGCACTTTTTTATTTTTTCATTCTTCTTTAGTAATAAATATCAAATTTTTTGCGTTTTCATTGACGAGTTTGTCTTCTTCACCAGCCTCGTTTTCCAATCACTCCACTAAGTATGCCTGCGGCAAACAGATTCCTGAAAAAGACAGCCAGTCTGTGTGTCTCATCTGCCTAGGCCCCAGTCACGATACCAAAGCCTGCTAGATTTGCCAGAAATTCATTCAGGCTACTCAGAGACATTGTCTAAAAACTCTGGAGAGCAACCTTTTGAAGCAGAAGTTGGTCACAAAGGAAAAGGAGCTGTAGGCTAGGAGCTTTTCGGCCTAGCCAGCATGGTCCTCCAGGGCCTCCTCCTCTTTTCAAAAAGAGAAATCCGCTGGGAAGCGTAAGTACTGGGACAAGCACGGGACCCGGGCCGGTCAGCTTCCTTCGTGATGCCCACAAACCTGCGTCAGCAACCACAAGCGGGGTCATCCCACCTACCACAAGTCGGCCCTTCAGCCCCCAGCCGCTCTTTCCTCCGTGCGCCTGCAGGTTTGCCACCCATCCTCATAGCATTTTCGGATGGCAGCTCTTTGGGGCAGGGAACTTCGTCTCCTGCTCTCCAGCCCCTGACACTCAGGCCCTTATCTTCCACAGGCTCTAAGCCAGATGGCTTGGCCAGTGTTAGTTCATTGGGCGTCAGTTCTTTCAGGGGCACCCCCCTCCCTCAGCCATGACATTGCCTTCATCAGTTGCCGCTACTGGGATCGACATCAGCCCTTCCAGGCAATTCCTGCAGCAGGCTACTGCCACTTCTTCTTCTCTAGCATCACCTCTGCCTTTGCCTCAGGGGTCTCCTTCCCCTCAGGCACCTGCTTATTTGGCTTGGCCAGCGCTGGCAGATCCTTCCCCTGGGCACTCCAGGATGATGTCTGCTGGGCCGCCACCAGTAGTGCTGCTGCCTTAGCCTGTGGGCCTGACTCTGTCGTTGCCCCTGCCTCAGCCTACTCTGCAGCCGATGCCTGTTCGACTGACATCGGATCCTCAGCCGACACCAGGCAGTCCTGCACCTGGGTACTCGCTGCCGGCCCTGCTATCATCGTACCTTTACCCAGTGCCCTCTTACTCTTATCCACTGGTGTATAACTTCCCGCCCCTGGTGGATTATAATGCCCTGTTCTCGGTGTGGTGGTCTTTGGTCCAACAGCAGACCCTCACCCCTCAAGGGCCTCTTCTGGCATCTCCACTCAGTCCTACCCGGGACCCACTGCCCCAGCATCTGGGCCGGGCTGGACCTAGCGATTTCTGAATGTCAGGGTCCTCTGGGGCTCTACCGGACGTCGGCTCAGGCTCTCGAAGGGACGAGTGACGTCTACCAGCATCAGACTCAGATAGTGAGACTACTGAGGGTGACTTGGATTCTTTGGAGTCTTCTTCATTACCAAGGGAGTCCTCAGATGGGGGGGAACCTTTCAAGGAGGTTCTCAAGCCCCCCCCCGATGACCCAATGTTTATGGATGTCAAGCGCCACATCCAGTCCATTGTGGGCTGGGAGACGGAGGAGCAAGACCCAGAGAGGCACTGCCTGGCCTTGTACTTACGGCAGTGGGATGCCCTTCCCATGGTGGTGCCCCCTTTGATCGACTCCTATGAGGATATCACCTGGGCAGCATGGAATTCACCCATCTACCACACCTCCTTTGCCTAAGAAGGCAGACTATCTTTACCACACCCCAGCTGGCAAACACTTTTAGGGGGCCATCCTAAGGTGGATTCTGTGGTTATCAATGTGGTGCATGACCGTACCAAGAAGCCCAAGCACCTCAGTGCCCTTCCCCTGGACCGGGAGTCCAGGCAGCTGGACCACCTGGGCAAATGCATGTTCGCATCTACTACCCTGGCTATCCGGGCCCTGAATTATCTGGCCCACATGGTCCAATATCAAAATGTTCTATGGGACCAAGCCAGGGACCTGGTGCAGACCTTGCCAGAGGACTCTGCCAAAACGCAGCTTGCCCAACTCTTGAAGTCGGGCTTGGACATGGGCAGTCACGTCCTCCTGGCTGCTTATGATGCTTTGGACACCTCCGGGCAAGGGGCAGCTGCTGGGGTCTGCCTCCAGTGCCATTCTTAGCTCCAGGTATTTGACTTTGCCCCAGATGTATAGTCCAGCATTTTGGATGCCCGCTTCCGAGGTTCAGTCCATTTTGGGGGGGGGATGTCCAGAACATCATTTCCACCCTGCAGGAGTTTGTGCGGGCCCTGAAGTTGGTCCATTCACTTTATTGCACTCAGCATAGAGCGGTCCAGCATTAGTTCCTTCATCAGTCCTCTCGCAAGCAGTCCCGAAACCAGTCTGCCAAGGACCAGAACAAGTGAAAGGCCAGAGCGGCTCCTGCAGCTGCTGCCACCAGAGCCCTTTGGGCACCTGTAGCCACCCTGCCAGCACCTGCCCCCACCTCCTGACTCCTTAGCCGGCCACCCCTCCTCTGGCTGAGGCTCTGGAGGAGGTGGTCGGGGGTCGGTTCTCCCTCCACGTGGACAGATGGCGGGGAGTGACCAAAGACAACTGGGTGCTCCAGATCATAGAACGCAGGCACATGCTGGAGTTTCTAGAGTGGCCTCCAGAAAATCCTCCAGTAAACTCGTCTTACCCTCACCTGTCCCTCATCTGGAAGGAAATTCAGGCTGTCCTCCAAAAGAGAGCCATAGAGCCTGTCCCTCTGGCTCAGTGGGGAAGGGGGTGTTACTCTCACTTCCTCCTTGTCCTCCAAAAAGACCAGGGATCTTCAGCTCATCCTGAACCTGAGGCATCTGAATCTGTACATTGAGTATAAACATTTCTGGATGGCCACTCTCTAGGGGCTGCTACCCCTTTTGGACCAGGGGGATTGGCTCTGCTCACTGGACATTGTAGGATGCTTACCTGCACATCCAGATCTTCCCTGTCCATTGTCACTTCCTCTGCTTCCACTTTCAGGGAGTCCATTTCCTATTCCGGGCCCTCCTTTTTGGCTTTTCTTTTGCACCTCCTGGGTATTTACTAAGTGCCTGGCAGTAGTGGTGGCCACTTTGAGGAGGCAGGGCTTCTATGTGTTCCCCCTACCTGGACAACTAAAACTCACACATTCAGTCCCTCTCCCCTCCTAAGAACCTCTCCGGGTGACTTATTTGTCAGCGATTGGGAACGGAAAACCGGAAGTCACGCCGCCTCCCTCAGCTTCCTCAAATCAGTGTGGTTTCGACACTCGTAAAACAAATGATTATTTCACCGGTCCCAGGGCAGGCATTAAAATCAAATGAATGGGGAAAAGAGGGAGAATGAATATCCAACACCTGACATTGTCAGAATGGTGGCAGAGATGCAGGGGTGAGAGCGGCAGCATGGTGGGGGGGACGATGACTTACACTTACTGGTAGCACCAGCCTCAACAGCAAAGGATAAACTCACAGAGAAATTACCAGCAGGAATTAAGAACTAAAAAAAAAAAAAAATACTTAACAGTACACCAAGGGAATACCAGTAAAAACAAGAAGGCAATTTGCTGCGGGGACTCGGGAGTGTAGAGCCACTGTGGCATAGTTATAATGCTTCAGCTCCATTTGCTGGCCAAAACAATAAACCTGCACTATTTTTTTAAAAAGTGAACCTACCAATTGAATAAAAAACAGAGAAAAATCTACTTTAAATCTATTTTTTTCATCTTTTTCATTTTGTTAAACACACAAGCCATTGTATAATGGGAATAATGCCCTCCAGGGTGGGTGTTATGCTGGGATAACATCCTTGTGACAGGGTTGAATAGGGCCCTGTCCCAGTTGTTATGGAGGAAGAGTTTAATTGCAAGGATCTGTTCTATTCTCCTTTTCTGTCTCTTCTCTGTCTGGTTGCGCAACCAAATTTTCTCGTGAGACGTAGGACTTGATCACCCCGACGATCTTGCAGTTCTCTGCGCCTCGCTATCTCTCTGCCTTCTCTTGCTGTTCTGGCTTTTCTCCCTCCCTTGCATATCTGCAGGTATAGAAATATATGTGAATCATTATGTGGAAATGTAACTGATGCTGGGATCCCTTTGTTTAAAACTGTGTATGGTTTTACTGTTGAAATTATTGCAACGTTAAAACTGTATATAGTTACACTGTTAAAATGATTGCAAAAAGCTGTGTGGAACTCAAGGGGTTAACCTGTTTGCAAACTCTCTGAGAAGCTGTAAGCAAGAGGTCATTTCTGGGTTACAGTGTTCTTTTTGCTGCACTTGTTGAAACTTAGAAGAACACTGTGTGAGAAGCATACTGTTTTCTTAATGAGCGGGGGTTGCAAAGACTTATAAAAACAGAGCTGCAATTTCTTGCAAGAGAAGAAACAGAGGGACTGAGATTGGAAATTGAGAAGAAACCCAGATTGACTTTCCCTGTTTATACTGCCTTTGTAAATAGTTATACTGAACACTTTTTTTTTAATTTACTGTTAATAATAAATCACTTGTTTGAATTTTACAAGTGCTCCTGGTTTTCCTATGCTTCCTGACCTGTGCCTCGACGACAATCCCGTCTTGGTTGTTGGACGCCCTCGGCCCCCAACCACCCAAGGCAGGATGTTATCCCAGCATAACACCCACCGTGTCAGGTATTATTCCTTTAATAGTTTCCTATTCTGGCTCAGGGGTGCAGCAACTGGGGTTTTCTTTCCTTCCCCGGAATCCCATGCTGAAGCAAGCTGGGTACCAGGCACATCATGGGGGATACCCACTTGGCTCTTGGGGTGGGAGGATGTGGGCCACCCAGCATTGAGGCACTCCTTGATGGCCAACCACAGTGCAACTTGGCATCTACTGTAAAGAGAGACGCTTGCCAGACTTCCTGGCTGAAGGTAAGATACAGCTGTGTCAGCCCCACACATCTAGTTGGGGGTTGAAAGAGGAATAGGTACAACTGTTGGGAAAAGAACAATAAGAACTTTCAGATAATACAAACAATACATAATGAATAAAGAACATTATAGAACAGCTGCCCTGATTGCCCATCAGCAGAGCATCATGCTGCCATGCAGGCAGCTGGTGTTCAGGAGCGGACATCGCCCGCTATGTTGGGGTCAGGCCAGGCTGTAGGCAGCTGCTGAAAGGGAGCATGGCTTGGCTAGAGAGGGCAGGCAGTGGGTTCCTGGCACAACTGTGACCCCTGTGGGTGGGCTCACTAGCATACCCTCCCTGTAGGGGTTCGCTGTTTGCGTGAGGCTGTAAGGCACTGTTCTCACCAGGTGGGTGTCAGCATGGCTCAGTTGGTAGCACATCCGCCTCAGGACCAGAAGGTCGTGGATTCTCATCCCACACCGGGATTGGGCTCGCACCTAAAAAATCGCTGGCATCCGAATGCAGCATTGGAGGGTGCTGTACTGCTGGGGTGTGCCGTCCTTTGGATGAGATGTTAAACCGAGGTCCCTTCTACCCATCGTGGTGTTGTCCTGGTCGAAGTAAAAGAACCTAGGGCACTCTTCACAAAGAGTAGGGGACATTCCCAGTGTCCTGGCCAACATTCCCCTTCCCATAAACCGGTTCATGCAATTATCCAGGCTGTGTGTGGGTGATGATGTGTGATATGGCCACTGCTACACATTCAATCACTTCACTACCAGTCTAACATTGCTTGTAAAACGCTTTGGGATACACTGTGTATGAAAAGTGCTATATAAATGCTGATTCTTCTTCTTCTTCATCAGGGGGAGGACATAGGGGGGTCAAAATCAGGAAGGAAAAAAAAACTCCCTGCTGTCTCCATGACAGCTCAAAGCATCCTGAACAGGGTATTTTCCTGACAGGGGCACATCCCTGGTAGTACAGTAGAGGTGAGGGGATAAAGAAAATAGATTGAAGAAAAAAAGAACACTATTTAAAACTGTTAGTGAATCCATACCTTTGGCTGCAAACTCAGAATCCATGAGTCATAGCCCATGCTGTAGTGTGATGCAGGTATGCATGTATGCGACTCATAATTACGTGTTCAGTTTTTTTCTCAATTTTGCCATACTAATTGATCCCAGTGCCTTTCCATGTTTTATAATTGTGGTGATACACTCGGGGGGGGGGGGTTACCTATTGGTCAATCCACCCTCATGGTGGCCCACATTCACCTACGACTTACGCTGTTTGGCGTGCAGAGGAGCTACCTCAGAGCAACAATGGATAGGTAATTTGCTGCATCCTGATTGACTGAGAAGGTTCTGAAACTATGTAGTTTAGAAAAGAAAACTCATGCTTTGGACTTCTTTCAGCAACTAGGACACAGTACATTCCAATATTAATGCCTCCATGCAACTTTGAAAATATTTTGTAGCAGGCATGTTTGTAAAGTAAAGGCAATAATAGCCTGTACTTTAATAACCACCATTAGTCCACCTTCCTTACTAACATAAATCACCCTTACAAATTCTGAAAGGTGGTACAGTCCCTCTTCCTCCCCCCATTCCAGCCTCCTACCCCTGTTATAAAAGCTGGAAACAACACCTTAACTGACCCCACTCGGAGTGGCAACTGAGTTTAACTCCTTCTTTACCTCTTGTACTTCCGCACTCCTGTCCTCTCTCCCCTCATCCCCCCATGACCAAGCCTCCTCAAACACACCCCAATCTGGCCAAGCCCCCCAACCTTCATTCTCCTTCTGCCAGGTTACCCCAGCAGAAGTATACAATGCCCTTCTTGCACTAAACCCCTCCAAGGGCAAATGCCCTTCTGGGCTGGACTCCAAAATGCTTTTCATGGCAGCCCCCGACATCGCCTCCCCCCCCTTGCCTCTCTCTTCAACCTTTCCTTCTCCCTTGCTTCTATTCTATCAGAATGGAAACATGCCACTGTCATTCCCCTCCCGAAAGGTGGCGACCCCTCCTCCACTGAAACTATCGCCCTGTCTTGCTCCTTCCCATTCTGGCAACACTACAAGAACATCTAGTACTCTCCCAGATCTCGTCCTTCCTTGAATCCACCTCCTTCTTCACACCTTATCAGTCTGGGTTTAGGAAGTCCCACTCAACCACCACCTCCCTGCTGAGGCTCACTGAATCCATCCATACCAGCATGGGCCAGGGCCTCATCACCTCTGCCATTTTTGTCTACCTCGCAAAGATTTTCGACACTGTCTCACACCCTCTTCCCTTATCCAAGCTAGCACTAGCAGGGCTCTCTAATGAGGTCACCAGCTGGTTCCACTCCTACTTTGTGGGTAGGACTCAGTCTGTCAGGATTGGAAACTCCCTCTCCTCCCTCCTCCCTCCCCATCACCACTGGTGTACCTCAAGGCTCTGTCCTTGGCCCTCTGCTTTTCTCCATCTTTCTCAGTGACCTACCCTCTGCTTGCCCACATACCTCCAGCCATATGTATGTGGACGACATCATCCTGTATACATCCAGCCCCTGTACCTCTGATGTAGCGTCCAGACTACAGCGGGACTTTGAGGAAGTTCAGCTGTGGTTTTGCTCAAATCAGCTTTTCCTGAATGCAAAGAAAACAGTCTCCATGACCTCTGGCACAAGGCAAAGACTACCTCGGTTCCCTTCCCTTCCTACCTTCCACACCCTAGACGAGACAGTGCTAGAGGCCTGCTCCTCCTTTCAATACCTTGAGGTCTGGCTTGACCAGCGCTTTGACTTTTCTATGTATATTGAGGTCATCCCCAAGAAACTGCACCCCAAACTGGGTGCCCTGTATCGCAACCATGGTTGCATCTCGCTGTCAGCTCGCCGTGAAATTGTGCAGAAAATGATCCTCCCTATATTCGACTACAGGGATGTAGTCTACAGTGCCACTCCCAAAACTTCCCTAACCAGACTGGACACCCTCTTCCATTCCTTCTGTCGTTTTGCTCTGGTCTGTCTGCCTAGTACCCACCACTGTGTCCTCTGCCAAACCCTGTCCCTCCCCTCCCTACAAGACAGGAGGCGGGCACACTGCACTACTCTTGCGGCTAAATTCTGGTCTCAATCCCTGCCCCTGCCTCTCCCTCTCTCTCTCCCCCTTCCTGCCTCCCTCGCACTCCCACAGACACTGTGACTCCCACACACTGTCTGTCCCTCACAAGACCACCTCTGCAGGCCAGGCAGCCTTCTCTTATTGCTTGCCTGAACTGTGTAGTGCCCTTTCCTCTGCCATTCGCCACACCCCCTTCCCATGTAACTTCAGCACCCTCCTCAAAGCCCACTTCCGCACCACCTGCTCATGCTTCTAACCTAATGTTATCTCAATACCCTAACCCCCCATAACCCCCTCCCCCCTGCAGACCTGCTTCCCCACATCATATCTCACCAATCAACTGCATGGTACTGCCTAACCCTGATATAAATTTTCAGTTCCACTGGGTATTTTCTAGTACTTGCTTATCTGTAAGGCATCTTGTCCGGCCATGTTTGTCTCATCTGTAGGAACCTGTAGTGTATCCTTGTGTTGTCAAAATTTGCTGCAAATATTTTACTATTGTATTTACTAATGCGATGTTAATTCTCTGCTACTGTACAAATATTGCATGCATTGTACCATCTCCTTCTGTTCCCTCCCCCCAGGACGCATCTGGAAACGAGCGGTTGTCTGCTCCGTATGCCTTTCTGGTGAAACTTTCAAATAAATAAATTAGCTTTTTTAAATTCACCACCCCACACCTCACTCACAGCTTTCCATGTTTATTGGCCATTTTTCATACCTTAATAACGGAGGCCTGACTCACTCCATGATAAAATGATACTCCTCTCCCGGTATAGTATTCTGTTGAGGTTCCACTGTGCGATAGAGCTTGGCCCCTACTGCATTCCCACTGCAGGGCTGTCCTCTGCAAAAAACCTCAGTACCCATCGCATTCCCACTTCACGGTCAAGCCCCCCACCCACCCGACCAGGAACCCAATTTTGGGGCTCAGAAGAAAAAAAAAAAGAGTAAACCGAGTCATTTAAAGACTCATTCACAGAGACTGTCAGTGCTGCATGGCTCACCAGCTGTCTTGTCTGCTAGGAAATTTTACAGCACACAGCTTCTCTATAGTTAATTGCCTTCCCAGTTTCTTTTCTTTTTTCTGTTTTTTTTATATATTTAGTAATTGCCTACCAACTTCCAACAGCAGATCTTCTTCGGTCAGGTTTTCAGAGTTCAGTGACTGCAGAATCCGAGTCGGTCCTCCGGTTCTGGTGCTTCATTTTGTTTTGGGGGTAGGCTCAAATACGATACACCGCCTCATTTTTTTGGCACCAGAACTAGATCTCCAGGTTACCCCACCACGCCATGATAACTAATCCGCCTTACAAGTTTGAAATTGGGGTGGGGGGGCTGAAAAAATATGAAGCAACCTGCCACCTTCTTTGTTTACCAGGCCCAGCTCTGAGTCCTCACACCACGCCATGAAGAGTGAAGAAATTGCATGTTAAAATAAAAAACACAGAATCTCGCTCTTGCTGTAGCACTACCAAGTACAGCTGGGGCTGGGGTCATGTCACATCTGTACAGGGAAACTGCAGCTGAGCTGAGGCATTGACACGTGGTGGTGGGGGAACAGAGAGACAGTCTCAGCAGGGTCTATTTTTTATTTTTAAAGTTTTTTTGTAATCTACAATAATTTCTTACAATCCTAATTTTATAGAAAATTACTTTCATTTGTTTCCATATTTTTAATTAGTTACCCATTTTATAAATACATTTAAAATGGGTAGGGGCAGTTTTCAAAGCTGATTGGCTGAGAGAGATCACTCCAGCCATGCTCTTATATCTTGTTTACATTATAAATCCATGAGCACAGTATTGAGCTGAAAAATCCTGTATGGTAGCCATCTTTTTTCCTCCACTACCTGCTTGCCTTATCCCGCATTCTTGCCACAAAATAAAAAAGGCACGCCAAACACGAGTACAGTACTTGAGACAGGCTTTTTGCGTTCTCACATTCCCTTTTGTCTTGCTCTCCCTCCCAGCTTGCAGTGGTTAATGTGATCACGCTAGTGATGACACGGTCTCCGCATGCTCAGAAAGTTAGCTTCTCAACTTTGATATTTTCAATTATCTGGGCCTTAATTTCTTGAAAAGAAGGTAGATTTTCCTCCACCCAATATTTAAATAGTACATTTCTGACTGAGACCCCAATTAACAATAAAGAGTGCTTCTGTTCTCTCGTCCAATCTACATTTCCATCAAAATGCCCTAGTATACACGTTTCAATATTAATGTTATCAGAGATCATATTAGATCTCTTAAAACAATTCTTAGTCTGATCGCATAAGGGTTTAACCAAAGCACAATCCCAGAACATATGCCCCAAAGTCCCACTTTTTACTCCACACTTAGAAGAAGCTTGCAGGCCCATTTTAAATCTGAGATGAGGAGTCAAATACAAATTATGAAGGGTTTTAAAATGAATCAATTTAAGGTTAACCGCATTAAAGGCCTTAGTAAAAAACGTCCAAATTTCCCCCCAATCCCAATCATCTGTACTTAACCCCAAATCTCGATTCCAACATCTTATTTGCTTGACCTCTGATACAATCTAAAAGAAGGCCGTACATATTTGAAATTGAAGGAGCTGCAAGCAGGAATCCCAAAAAGCCATTAGTATTCACATTCCTCATTAAGCCCATATTTATCCCTCAACCAGGAGAATGAATGGAAAGTATCTGCCCTGACAATATCTTGGGTCTCAGAGGCTCAGGAGACAACTTTAACTCTAGGTGAGGTACGTTATATACATTTTTTTCAAAGAATAATACTATCAGACAAATAACTTCACAACACAATGGAAATCAAGGTTGTAGTGTTTATCTCCTTTATTAATGAAGTCACATAGAATCCCATTACTATGTCTGTTGAATTAGTGCTTAAGCATAGCTAAAGCATCTGTAGCACTCATGTCATACTATTTACTATTCTTTTTCTTTCTCCTCTTTCTCTCTCTTTCGGATCTTAGTCTTCTTCTCAATGTCTTTCTCTGTGTTTATTCTCAGAGGAAATATACAGTATGTGATTATTTTTATGGTTATGTTATAACTGGAATGAGTTATGAAAACATTAACGTAAATGTGTTTTCATCAATTGTATCTTTTTTGGACTTGTAGTAGTTCATAGTAGAATTTTTTATTGTATACTAACATACTAAAATGCCAGCAGAATAGGCCTAATGGTCTTTCGTGTCTGCTCATTTGGTCAGCACCCACCCTGGGAGCTGACCTTACTGCCCTCCTTGCCCTCTCTGGCTTCTCCCTTCCCAGTCCCGAATATTCCTACTGCACAGGACTTTGCTTCCAGAACCCTTCCCCTGTACCTGCCCCACCCCCTCTTGAACCTCTCCACTGTCTCTGCCTCCACCAGCCCCCTGGGCAGCGCAATCCATGGCTCCACCACCCTCTCATTAAAGTAGCACCTCCTCCTTTCTCCCCTGAATATCCCCCCTCCAACTTCCACCCATGTCCTCTAGTTGCTCCCCCCTCCTTCCTTCGGAGCACCCTGACTGCTCCTCCCCTGTTTAACTCCTTCATGTACCTGAAGACCTCTATCATGTCCCCCCGGTCCCTTCTCTCTTCCAATGTGTACACATTTAGCTCTTTGAGCCTCTCCCCATAGGGCCTGTTCCCCAGGCCCCAGATCATTTTGTTTGCCCTCCTCTGGACCCTCTCCAGGAGTTCCATGTCCCTGTTTAAGTGTGGCCTCCAAAACTGCACGCAGTATTCGAGGTGCGGCCTCACCAAGCAGTTATACAGAGGAAGTATCACTTCCCTCCTTCTGGAGGTGATCCCCCTAGCGATGCATCCCAGCATCCTGTTGACTTTGGACGCTGCCCTCCTACAAGTCTCAGAGTTGTTCATCTTGGCATCCACCACATCCCCCAGGTCCCTCTCAGCCATTGAGACTTGTAGCATTCCCCCCTCCAGGGTGTACACTTGGCCCGGGTTTCTGGCTCCCAGATTCAGTACCTTGCATTTCCCTTCATTGAACCTCAGCTTCCACTTTCTAGACCACCTTTCCAGAGCCTCCCTCTCCTCCTCCCCATCCACCACCGCCCCCAGTTTTGAGTCATCTGCAAAAATACTCATCTCACTCCTGATACCCTTCCTTATGTCGGAGACATAGGCGTTGAACAACAGGAGGGGCCCAAGGACCGATCCCTGAGGGACCCCACTAATGACCCTAATTGGGGATGAGACTATCCCGCCAACCACGACCCTCTGGGTCCGGTCCTGGAGCCAGTTGGCCTATCCATCTGATCATCTGGTTCCCACCCCCATTTCTCCCAGCTTATTCAACAGGTGCCTATGAGGAACAGAGTCAAATGGCTTGCTGAAGTCAAGATAGAGGACGTCCACCGATCTATCCAGGTCCAAGGCACTCATCATCCAGTCATAGAACTCCACAAGGTTTGTCTGACACAGTTTCCCCGGGATGAATCCATGCTGTCTATCGTCCAGGCACCCCAACTTTTCCAGGCCCCCCCTAGCGTCCCCTTGACAATGCCCTCCATCACCTTGCCCACCACCGATGTCAGACTGACGGGCCTGTAGTTCCCTGCCACATCCCTTGATCCCCCCTTGTGGATAGGCACTATATTCGCCACCTTCCAGTCCTGGGGCACCCACCCTGTCCTCAGAGAGATGCTGAAAAGCTCCGCCAGGGGTTCAGCCAGGACATCCACCAGTTCCTTCAACACTCTGGGATGTACTTTATCCGGCCCTGGTGCTTTCTCCTTCTTAAGGGACCTGAGGGCTTCCCTCACTCTCTCTGCCATGATTTCCACCTCCGCTACCTCATCCCCCTGTTTTGCCTTCCCCCCTCCTACCAGTGATGGCCCCCCCTCTCCTCAGACCTGCTGATTGGCAAGGGTCCCCCCAGTTTCACCATCTCCTCCCATGTATGATGCAGCCCCCCCCATTTTACTTGGTGAAAACTGAGGCAAAGTACTCATTTAGTACCTCAGCCTGCTCCCCCAGGTCTTGTGCCCATCCCTCCCCTGTTTTAATCCTGCTAATCTGCCCCTTCACCCTTCGTTTTTGCCCAATGTATCTAAAGAACCCCTTGTTCGTTCTTCTAATTTCCCAGGCCAGGTTCTGCTCCTTCCTTGCCTTAGCCGCCCTCACCACCCTAGTGGCCCTTCTGGCTATCAGCTCATACTCCCCTCGATCCCTTTCACTCCTTGAGCACTTGAAATGCCTATAAGCTGCCTTCTTTCCCCTCACCATCTCCTGAACCTCCCTGGCCCACCAGCAGGTTTACGGGCCCTACCGCATTTTCGTCTTACTCTTGCACAGGTGCTGGTAGCATCCTGCACCCCACTCCTGATGATTTCCCACCTACTGTCAGCGTCCATGTCTGGCCCAATCCCATCCAAATGCTTCTTAAGGATCCTTCCCATTTCCTTGAAATCTGCCCCCCTGAAGTCAATTACCTCTGTTTTTGTGCAGCCTTCTACCCTTCCTAGGTCCAGGCAGAAACGGACCGTGGCATGGTCGCTCCTTGCCAACGGGTCCCTTACCTCCAGGCCCCCAGTGTGGTCACTGTCTGCCAGGACCACATCCAGTATCCGCATCTTCCTGGTCGGTTCCCCCCACCTGCTGAGTTAGGAACGCGTCCTGAAAGACATCCAACAACCTCTGTTCCCTGGCCACCGAGAATGTGATATTCTCCCAGTCTGTTCCTGGCATGTTTAAGTCCCCCAACACCACCACCCTTCCTCTTCCCAATCTGCACTGTCTCCCAACATCTGCCACCAGACTCTCCTCCAGCTCCTCCGCCAGCGCAGGGGGTCTATACATCACTCCTATTTTTACTCTCTTGTCCCCCCCCTTGTTGTCAGGGTGACCCAAATCGAGTTCCCTCCACCTACTCCACTCCTCCTATGCCAATGCAGTTTTTGGCTATTACTGCTACCCCTCCTCCCCGTCCCTTCCCCCTTCCCCCCTGTTCTTCCTGAACATGGTGTAACCTCCAGGTTTAGGTCCCAGTCGTGCCCTGTGGTGGCCCAGGTCTCAGTGACCACTGCCACATCCACCTGTCCCTCAGTTAGCATCGCCTGGGGCTCAGGCATTTTATTGCCCAAGCTCCTGGCATTTAGCAGAACTACCTTCCACCCTTTCTGTATACTTCCATTTTCCCTGCTCGTGTTCCCATGGGGATTCCGTCTTCCCCCGGTCAGCACCTTACCAGTCGGCCTTTTCCTGCATTCCTCCAGCTCCCCAGGGAGGTGGAGACAGAGTCTTTCCTTTATCGGACCCCCCTCGACAGTCTTTTCTCCCATCCCTCCCCCCTTCACATGTTTAAACCTCACCTTTCACCAACGAATCCCTCTATTTTTAACTTAAGGATTTCCCCCTCCAAATTGAGATGGAGCCTATCTCTAGCATACAGCCCCTTATCCTCCCAGGTCTCCCCCCAATCCCCCATCAACCCATACCCTCTGGCCCCACACCACTCCCTGAGCCACTGGTTTATCTCCCTAATCTTCCTCTTGTGTTCCCCACTAGTCCTTGGCACCAGCAGGATTTCTGAGAAGGAAATCGCACATCCTATGTCATGACAGACCCTGGCAAGCTCCCTGAACCTTGCTTGTATCTCTAGCTCACTATTTCTCTCAATGTCATTGGTACCCAGGTGGACCAGTATGTCCAGGGAACCTCCATAATCCTTTGCCAGCTGATATACCTCATGCTTGGCCCTGTGCACCGTTAGTCCAGGGAAGCATTTTATTCTAACCGGGCAGGCTTCCCCCTTCCTATCCCATTTGATACCCTTGATCATGGAATCACCCAAAAGGAGCACTCTGACCACCCCTTTTTTTCCATTCCCCCCCTTCCATGTCCCTCATCCTTTCTACTGGCCTCCCCCAGCCGGCTCCTTGCTCCTCCCCTATCTGGTGCCTCTGCCTCCCCTCCTTATTTACCCTCGCCACCCCTCATCCTTCGATCCTATGCTCTCCTCCTCCCTAGTATCCTTTTGTACCCGGCTATCTCCTCCCTCACATTGATCACAACTGGTCCTTCCTCCCCCCATCTGCTAAACTTGCCTGGCTTGTCCTCCCTTCCTTCCTGTCTCCGTTCAGCCCCTCCTTTCCTGTCTTACTCCCCTGACATAAACCTTCAGCTGCCTTTACTTTATCCTCCTTGTACTTCTGGTCCCTCTCCTTGCCCTTTCCTCCCAACTGGTCCTTCTCCTTGGGCTTTCCTCCCTCTACCCCCTCCTCCTCGTCCTCCTGCTCTGATCCACTGCTCTATCATTATATGATCATTATTGTTATGTATCCTGTAAATCTATTAATTTATTATTCAAATAAAAATTTTTATTGACAAAAAAAAAAAAAAAAATGCTCAGAAAGTTAGTCTTGCCATGGCTCACCATGCTTGAAGACGCTGCTTGTTCTATGTTGCGGTCTCGATCACAGCTCAGCATATTAAACAACAATAAAAAGAAAAAAGATCATTAAACAGAAATGTGGTAAGAGAACCACTGAATTGAAATGAAAAGTAATAAAAATGTGAAGAGCACACAGTGCCCCTAGTGGCAGCTATCAGGTGGCGGGACTTTTTCATAAAATAAGCATTTTAGTATTTCAACATTTTTTTCAAAAATATTTAAATATTTCAACAGATACCTATTTCATAAGTGCAATTACATACTTCTGAGTGTGGGTTAGTCTGTATAAAAGCACGTTTAGGTGCAGTAAGGGCACTCTGCCTGTGGCCTTATGCTTCACTGAGCCCATAGGCGTGCACTAACCCACACCTTAGCATGTGTTATTGCTTACATAACCCATCCCCTATTGTGCCTTACCACTTAATTAAAAAGGAGTATAGGTCTGCTTGCAGGGATAAGTAAATGTGCATACTGTGGTAGGCGTCAGTATTCTGTATTGCTGGCACATATCTGATGGGGTGCTTTAGCCTGGAGGGATCCTAATGCATTAGCTATGTGTGTTTGGGAGGGTTGCATTAATACTGTCTTTAGGAAGTGGACAGGACTCTTGGGGATGTGCAGTGGTAGTCCATGAGAGGCATGTTTGTCAGTGAGTTGTGTCCCTGAGATGCTCTGCCAGTACTTTAAGATGCACAGTTTGTTGCCTGGTTCTCACTACCCAGTGTACCCTACCCACCCACACTGTATCGGGATAGTGTCACCAATGGAAGTCTTCAGGTCTTTCAGAATTTGGTCTGGAACGCACAGCTTTCATTTTTGGAGTCCATTGCACTCAAGGGTGGGGGCGGGGCAAAAAGTAGTGATAGTCGGGGGTGGGGGCAGTTTTGTGATTGGATTGAGTTTGAAGTGGGAGGCTATGCAAAGGTTCTGATACTGCAGGAGATAAAACTGCTCAGGATTTTCTGCTTCTTGGTCTTTTTAAAGACCTCGGGAGGCCAGAGCTTTTTCTTTTGTGGCCCTAACCCTGTGGAATTCTATACCTCGCCGGATTAGAGAGTGCCTGTCCACTGAGACTTTTAAGTCCACGTTAAAAACTTATCTGTTTCAATCAGTCAATCAAAATCTTTATTTATCCAGGCGGGCACCATTGAGCAAGGCTCATTTGCAAGATGGACCTGGTCATGAGAACAATCATTGTACAGTAACATAGTAGACATAGTGCACTATTATACAGATAGAAGAAAATATACAATATATACAGTACACTAGCAAGGTAGAACATAATTGATATTATACAAAAGTGAAGGATCAGTATATGTACAACCAAAGATGAATGTATGGGGCTTACAACAGATAGGCTTATCAGTTGAAACACAGTGTTTTATCTAACTCCAAAAATTGATTAGCATTTTGCTCATAAAAGTGCTAAAACATTGTGAAAATGCATAGCACTTCCCTCACTGTGTTTAACAAACATAACACTTCTAGAAAACCTATATAAATACTTTTTGTACATTTAGCATTGCTCCAAGAAAAAAACTGCTAATCTATTATTTAAACCCCTGAAACAGCCGGCCTGTTTACATAAAAAGAGCAAGAAAGGCAGTTTTGAGTAGAACCAGATTAGGGAGATGGTGAAGGAGGACTTGTTTCTGTCGACCTTCAGGGAATGGGGTGGAACTTGGCCATAGATAAGGAAAGACAACTGTGGGATACCAGATTAGGAAGATAATGATTGGGGGGGGGGGGATTGTTAACGGCATACTTCATGGGAGGGGATGGAACTTGGCCAGGCTGAAGACAGACAGGGAAGAGTGAGAGAAGCAGACAGTTTGATAGGGAGAAAGAGGCAGGTGCAGAGACAGGGTGGGAGGCCGGATGGACAGGGGGGAACAGTAGAATAGGTGATCTAGTGATGTGGGAAACATTTGCATAATTCTTTCATGCAGCGGTTATAGAGTGACTTGAAAATATTAAGACTAACAGGGCAGCTCAGCTTCAAGTTTTTTTTGCAAACCGTTCCACAAGGCAGGCAATGAGAAACTTATGGCCGCTCTGCTGAAGTGAGATTTAACCTTCGGAACTTGGAGGGTGATCAGGGAATAGCTTCTGAGAGCATAGGTGCCTATCAGAGTCCTGGGAATACAATCAGAGACATAACGGGGGAGCTTGTTGGTTACAGCTCTGAAGGCCCAAAGAGCGGCGTTTCTATTTCTCCTATAATGAAGTGAAGTCCATCCCACTGCTGAGTACAAGGAGCAATAGTGTGTGGAAAGAGAAAGACCGGTTATGAACCTGATTGCTCTGTGGTAAAGGGTGTCCAATTTAGCTAGGGCAGAGGCAGAGCAGTGGCTATAGAGAAGGTCTGCATAATCTATTAATGAAAGGAAGGTGGCTTGAACCAACTGCAGCTTGGCCTCCCTAGTAAGAAGGTGGTTAATTCTGTAGAATAGACCTAATCTTTGTCTTAGTTTCTTCTGTAGTTCTTCAAGATGTTCAGGGAAGGAGAGTTTGTGATCAAGCCATACACCCAAATATTTGAATTTTGTCACATACTCTAGTTTTTCTCCCTCAATGTCATTGGTATCCAGGTGGACCAGTATGTCCAGGGAACCTCCATGATCCATTGCCAGCTGATATGCCTCATGCTTGGCCCTGTGCACTGTTAGTCCAGGGAAGCATTTTATTCTAACCGGGCAGGCTTCCCCCTCCCTTTCCCATTTGATACTCCTGCAGGGAATCACCCAACAGGAGCATTCTGACCACCCCTTCCTCCATTCCCCCTGCCGACGTCCCTCATCCTTTCTACTGGCCTTTCTGAGGGATAACCCCCACGCATACGGGATTTGCCGCATAAGAGGAGGGCGAAAAGAGCATTGCTTTTGTTTTTTTCACACTAAGTAGAAGCTTTTTGCTTATGAGCTGGTATTATAATAGGTTAAATTCGGCTTGGAGGTCTTCACAGGCTGCTTACGGCATAGGGTGACCCAAGTATAGTACTGTGTCGTCAGCGAACAAGTGGATATTGTCTTTATTGATGGTGTCATCAATGTTGTTAATATAAACCGCAAACAAGAGGGGACCAAGGATAGATCCCTGAGACACACCTCTCAGCATAGGTTTAAGTGGAGAAAGATCGCCTTCAGCTTTAACCTGCTGTTTCCGTTCTGCGAGGTAGTCAGCAAACCAGCACATGGAATTAGGGTCCAGGCCTAAGTTACTTAGAGAGGATAGGAGCAGGCTATGGTCAACTGTGATGAAGGCCTTACTTAGATAAAAAAAAAAAAACGGCACAGATATGATTCCTATTGTCAAGGTCAAGGAGCCAGTCATTGATCACTTTTGCCGAGGCAGTTATGGTGCTGTGCTTTGCTCTGAATCCAGACTGAACAGGGTTTAACAGGCTTCTGGATTCAAGATACGCCCTTAGCTGACCACTCGCTATCTTTTCTAATAATTTAGACAGAATGGGGAGGAGGGAGATCGGCCTATAATTATTAAGGTCGCAGGGGTCACCTTATTTTAGAAGGGGGTTGACATACATGGGCTATTTTCCAATGTGGGGGGAGGCTCCCCTGGGATAGTGACAAGTTGAAGAGGTGGGTGATTGGCACCGCCAACACATGGTATGCACATTTCAGATAGTATGGCTCACTGGAGTCAGAGCCTGCCCCCTTCTTGGTGTCCAATTGCAGCAATAGGTCTTCCACCTCTCTTAGAGATGCAGGCTGGTGGCAGAAGACCTCCTTGGGAGAAGGGGCTTGTGGATCAAAGAGCCCAGCTGAGTGTGTACGGCATTGGCAGGTGAAGTATCAAATGCTAGCTCAGCAGTTGTGAAATGATAGTTAAGGGCTTCCAGTATCTCCACTCAGTCAGAGATGATACTACTACCGGAAAGAATTTTTGATGGTAGGGAATTACCAGGAGAATGTCCAGACATGTCCTTTATCGTTTTCCAGAATTTTGTGGGATTCCTTGAGGTAGAGGCTAGCTCTGAGCAACAGAAAGTGGCCTCTGCTGCTCTGACCATCTTGGTGCACTTTTTGAGTGCTCTCCTGAAGTGACATCAGTCTGAGTCATTCTTGCTTCTGCGTGCTTTTTTCTACAGTGTATCCCTTTCTAGCATAGAAGCTTTGAGTTCTGGCGAAAACCAGTGGCAAGAGCTGCTCCTTACACGTACTTTTACCTTGGGTGCATGCCTGTTTAAGGCCGCAGTTAGAATATCGTGAAAAACAGTATATGCCTCATTAACCGTTTTGACTAGGTAGAAATCCTGCCAACGCGGCAAATGTTTCAATTCGTTGACATAGACAAGCAAGTCGAGGTTGCGTTTACACCTCTTAATTGAGAACTTTGCTACAAACTGTGGATTGTGCCTAGATCTAATACTGGTGATGAAACAGTGGTCACTTACTGTATGTCAGAGAAAAATGTTCCGACATGGGATAACAGGTGTGGTTTGTTAACCAAAATTACATCTAAGAGGATGCTGTTACTAGGGTTCTTTTTATTTGGGCGAGTTGGCTCGTCAATGAGTTGTACCAGCCCTAAGGTGTCACAAAAGGATTTCAAGGGGGCCGAGGCTTTTGTTAACCAGTTGTAGTTCAGATCACCAAGGATAATGGTTTTGAGTGTACTAAGTACCAGTGCGGAGCTTAGATGAGACAAAAGATGTGACTCGGCATACAGGGGCCTGTAGCAGCCTATAACACAGAGAGCACAGGAAGGAGAAAGTTCAATCTTAAGGATCAAGCACTCAAATTCATTAGTGGAGGAGGATGCTTCTAGGCATGTTACTGAGAATTTGTCCCTGACATAGATCGCCACCCCTCCTCCTCTTGATTGCCTATCAGCACGGAAGAGTAAATAATTTGGGATGTTCATTTCACTGTCTGTAGTGGCAGGCCTAAGCCAGGACTCAGTGAGCACCAGAACATCAGGTAGGGTGTGGCTCACCCAAGCCTGGATCAAGGTGAATTTTTTCAGCAGGCTACAGACATTGAGATGCATAAATGACATTCCTTTAATAGCCGCCATGTCTGAGGGAGAAGCAAGGATATCTAGAGGCTCTGGGTTGAGTTCAACATTGCCTGAGCAGAATAGCAATAGCAGCAAAATCCTTTTTATGGCAGCAAACGTTAATTTGTATTCTCTGTTCTTTGAGCGGCTGGGGTGGCATGGATGTTGGATAGACCTGTCACCACTCCTGGTGCTATACTGACTTAGGGATGCAGCCACTAGGGTCCTGGCAGATACTCGCCAGGAGGAGGGAGCAATGAGATGGGAGGGGGAATACTCCACCGGGGTAGTTCCAGAGACGTCCCACTTCCAGGCAGAATAAGCTGTAAAATCCAATAATCCAGTAGTAATCTCTGTGAGGAGTTGTAAAACAAATAACAGTGAGAGGCGCAAGTCTCATCCCCCCCCAAGGAGGAAAGTGGGGTCACATAGAGCACGCAGGGTGCTAACAGAACAAGGGACATAGAGAGCAGCAGGGTGTTCCCTCCCATGATAGGACTTAAACACCACAGGATCGGGCGATGAAGTCCACAACCCAGTTTCAGATACTGGACCTATAGTTGTAATGACTGGTGAGTGTTCAGGGGAGACTAGAGACGGTTGGTTAGTGCGGAAAGACAACAGATGGCTAAAATAAGAGTAGGTGTGGCGCCAGTGGGCCCAGAAGATGAGAGGAGGAAGCATATATAATGAATGGAGGGGGATGGGTGGATGAGCGAAAAAATGTGGCTTTTGATTTGTTTGATTTAGCTTTCGGGGATGCTGTCTAATTTATAACTTCGTTGCGCTGCCTGTTTTAATTTGTGTTTTTAATGATAATTTTTTCTGTTTTTATCTTGTACAAGTGCTTTGATATTTGAAAGCGCTTTTTAAAAATAAAGTCTGACTTAGCTTTTCATGGTGTATCTGGATTGTCTGTGTGTGTGTGTGGGAATTTGATCTTGATGTTGCAGTTTATGGAGCAGGTTATTCATTTGTTGCAGTTTTTTTCACTCGTGAGGGTTAAAAGCATTCTGAACTCCACATCTTGGAAATCCAAGCCACACACATGGCACAGCAGGCAGAAGCCAGTCAGTACTTTCTCCCTCCTTGCCCATGAGCAAGTCCCACTGGGCACCCTTGAAGGGATGTGACAGCAGGAGATGCAGCTGAACTCCTGAATCAAAGATGGCAGCTGTTCTTCAGTTCTCGCTTCATAGAGTGAGAGCTCCAAGTAAGGCACAAAGCAATAACAGGCTTTTCCCATTGCCTTTATAACTGTTTTTGCCCTCTGACAAAGCAGGTTTTGAAGGCAGGCCCAGTGCCCATATCTCAACATCCTTGGAAATGTACTATGAAATACAAATATCATTTTGATTTATATAGTGCACACATCTTGTAAGATCCAGAAAATCTGCATTAGGATCGGGAGCATCAGCTGTGGCCGGTTCTGATTCTGACTCTAATATTTATCCAAAAACATTTACATTTTCCAGACTGGGTCAGAGGCAGAACTGCATCAGGTCAAAAGACAGAACCTGGTTGTCCCTGCTTCCTAATAATAAGCCTTTTGTTTATGCCACTTGACGTTTCAAATACTGTAATAATTTTATTTCTTTTGCACCAATTTTCTGAATTTTAACTGCAATGTACTGTAGCTGCAAAATATCCTGTTTTATCAAAAATGAGTCAGAACTGGGCAACTGGCAGATCTGAACCTGGTCCATGATCTGGACTGGGTCAAATCTGAGTCATATCCCAAATGAAGCAGAATCGATTGTCCTAGACCTAATTTAAATGGAACCAGGTCAGTATGTTGCTGCTAGAATTGCACGGCAAGAACTGTGCTGTGTAAAATGCGTAACTATTTAGAGCAACAGGGGTATAATAGCGGTGGTGGATTACCGCTACCCCTGTTGCTGTATAGGGTGTAGGGAGTAGAGGAAGGACTGAAGAAGTCTCAGGTGCTATGCCTAGTCAAGCTGCTCCTGTGGTGGAGTGGCTAAGGCACAAGCACCTGGTGCAGTGGAAACCTGGGGATCAGGGTTTGGTTCCCTGTCTCCTGATATTTTTTTTACTTTTTGTTTTGGCTCAGAAACAGAATTTCCCCCTTCCTGAGTTACACCTTATTCCTGAGGTCCACACCACCTCAGAGTTGATTATAATAATTCCGGGGTGGGGGTGGGGTGGGGGAGTGCAGTGGGCAGAGTCCCCCCACAAAAACAAACATTCGCTATTTTTCCCCATTGGTTTCTGTGGTGTGCACGGCATTTTGTCACAGTCGGTGTTTTTACCGAGGTAGCACCACATATGAGCATGTATTATTGAGCGCTACAATATGAGTGACTCTGTAATACCGCTTGTATGTTGAGCGAGTAGAGGTAAAGAGCTCTGTATCACTATAGCAAATATAGCGCTGTACACTTGCGAGAGAGAGAGAGAGAGGATAAAGGAAAGAACTTGGCCAAGCCCTGCCGAGCTGGCTGTGTGGTGTAGTAGCTTGAGCCACTGTACCTAGAGCCTGTGGTGCCAGGTTTGGATCCTGGTGCAGGCAATACTTTTTTGCTTCCAGTGGGAGTTTCTACATTTTCTAAGTCTGCTCCCCCTGGAGTTGAGAATCCTTATTTTGGGAGGTGCGGTGGGGCAAAGCTTCCCCACGTAAAGAGAAGACGTAGTGGATGTTTTTAGAGGACCGTCGCGCTTTGCGGTGGTCTCTCTGAATTGAAGTCGCCCTTTTGACGTGGGTGATTATTTTCTCACTCTAATGAGTGGCGCGGTAAGGGACTCGCCCTCATCACATAAAACCTTTTACCGACCTTATTTGTACACACAGCGTTTTGCTTGTGGCATTGTTTGCCACTCTGTTTTTGTTTACAGGATTTTGAGTTGCTTTACAACTCAGTGGCTTAGAATAATGATACTGGTGGTGCAGGGACTGTATGCAGGCAGACAGATTAGTCTTTATATGTTTAAAAATCTGCTGCACACAGACATCTCAACCTTTCAGCACCCACGTGTGGGACAAAGCATGTTGTCTTAGGCAGAAGCTCAGAACAGTGGGGGAATGTCTTTATAATGTTCTCTGTTCATTGAGCAGTGTAGAGTACTATTATTCGACTTTAAAATCTTAGTGTATAATGTGGGACGGCAGTTTCTTCATGTGGGACAGAGAAGTCTTGCATGGTCATATAAAGACATCTCTCCTAATGTGGGACAGTTATGAGGTATGGCTAGAGAAGGTTTTTTTTTTTTTTTAATAGTTATTCTTTTTACGCCCCCTTCTCTCCATCATGGCATCTACCTTCAGGGATCCCTAGGCTTGGAATTCTATAGTCTCACCTTGGGTAACTCCCCCGGGGAGCTGATGGATTGCCCCCATCCTGCCTTGGGGGAGTGAGGGGGGCCCCCCAGATCATCCCCCCCCCAGTCCATTGTAATCTGCCTTGGGGGGGTCCATTGGTCACCTCCTTAGGGAGCTCATTAAGAGATCAGGAGCAGCTAGGTCCCATCTACAGATGTTGCAACAGGGTTTTTCCTTGGTTTTCTGGTCCCTCCCTGAGAGCGCTAGCGCGTGAGGGGATCCTAGGGGGCGGGGCACGCGAAATGTGCCACTGCTCCGAATCCTGGCCAGCGTTCTCCCCTCCCAGAGTTCTGCAGTCCTGCTGCACCTCCACCTGTGGTCACCCAGGTGGCGGTAATGGCAGGACCTGCAGCTCACCCTCCCCAGAGGAGGAGAGCAGTCCATCAGGCGCTCGATCCTCCCCCCCCCCAGCCGGTCCTCCAACAACCTGAGGTCACTCCTGACCCTGGGTTGCTGGTGTCGCAAGCAGTAGCACTACCACTGTGCCGGTGGGCTGGTAAAGGTATGGATAGAGGAGTTTTGGTGGGTAAAATGAGGGCTGCCCCTCCTAATGTGGAACAGTTGAGAGGTATTCTTAATGGTAAAATGAGGGACTGCCCCTGCTATTGTGGGACAGTTGTGAGGTATGGGCAGAGGGATTCTGACTGGTAAAATGAGGAACCGCCCTCCTAATGTGGGACTGTTAAGAAGTATGGGCATAGGGTTTCTGAGTGGTAAAATGAGGAATGTCGCTACTAATGTGGGGCTGTTGAGATGTATTGGCAGTGGGGTTCTGAGTGTTAAAATGAGGGACTGTCCCTACAGATGTGAGACAGTTGGGAGGAATGGGCATAGGGGTCCAGAGTGGTAAAATGAAGGATGTCCCTGCTAATATGGGACAGTTGAGGGATATGGGCAGAGGAGTTCTGAGGAGTAAAGTGAAGGATGTCCCTCCTAATTTGGAACTGTAGAGGGTTCGGAGGGGTAAAGTGAAGGATGACCATCCTATTGTGGAACTGTTGAGGATTCTGAGGGGTTAAGTGAAGAATGCCCCCCCCCCCAATGTGGAACTGTTGAGAGGTATGGACAAAGGAGTGTTTTTTTTTTTTTTTTTGTCAACTCTTTTTATCCTCCGCGGCAGAAACTGCTATTCTCCACCACCCTACCGGACCCAGGGGTCTTTCAGGAACTTACCTGCACTATGCACTTCCCAGCGGGACTCCTGAGCTGACCTGGAGGCTTCATCGAGCAGTGTCCCTGATTTCCACCATTTCTTTTTCTCCCTTCTAACTGCTCAGGGCCCCAGAATTGGCGACTCATGCATGTAGAGGCAAGTATGCGTTCCGCAGCTGCAGACTACAGCCCCTTCCGCCCTCCCCTGGCTTTGCGCCCGGGCTCTCAGAGGTGGCACTACCACCCAGCCTCCACTGGGGGGCAGCCAAGCACCGAGAGGCCTACCAGATTCCTCCCGAGGTGGAGAGCTACCCACCAGCAGCTACAACCTGAACTCGTTCCCGAACGAGGGTCGCCAGTGTGGCACGAGGTGTGGCATCCAGCGCCTCAGCCTTCTGCACCACCGGGCTGGCTTACAAAGGAGGTTTTAATGTTAAAAAGAGGGACATTTCTCCTGATGTGGAACAGTTAAGAGAAATGGACAGAGGGGTTCCGAGGAGTATGAGCGACATCCTATATCTTAATGTGGGACAAGTAAGGGATAACACATGACAGGCTGTGCTGTTATAAGGAAATAATGCTGGCCAGCCCATTGGCGCTGAGGGTTGAGACACTGGACACCACACCTCGCACCACACTGGTGACCTAGGTTCAGGAACAAACTCTTATTGCTCGGGGGACGGCAGGGGGAGGAAGGATTGAGCATCTGTAGACAGCTCTCCTTCCTCAGGGAAGGGGAGACAGTGCAGCGCGCTATAGACTGACACCCAGTGGTGGCTGGGTGTTGGCTCAGGCCCCTCGCCCAGAGGGCACATGTCCAGGGCGTATGGCTTCCTTCGTGGAGGTTGGGGCAGCTGCCTCACCCATTGTATGGTTCAGGTGCCCAGGAAAGAAATGTGGAAAAGGCTGGAAGCCGATAGGGCCCATGATGACCCAACAGGTTCGAGTCGAATGAGTCCCTCCAAGGGAGGGCCAGAGCTACCCATCGGCTCTGGGGAGGAGCAATAAAGTATAAATAAAAAAAAAAAAAAAAAAGAAATAATGCTCATCTTGGGTGGTTGTCCACCCGAAAAATGTATTATTCCCTTATGACCATACACCCTGGATTGTGGTGTTCCGCTTACAAAATGGACTTTTATTTGTAAAAAGTATGTAGTTTGAGGGCTGGCCCAGTGGCATGGAGGGCTGAGGCATCAGTGCCTTACTTCGTGCCTCAATGACGACCCGTGTTCGTGGTGCGAATGGGTTGCTGGGGGTCGGCCGGGGAGGGAGAGGATTGAGTGTCCTGAGGATAGCTCTCTTCTCCTAGGGAGGGTGACTTGGCAGCACCACCGAATGATGCCCTCAGGTGGAGGCCTTGGGGTAGAATGGGATGGGACACCAATAGAAGGGTGGGTGCTGCAGGACTCCATAGCATGCGTACTCCTCCACGTACGCACGCTGACGTGTCACGCCCTCGCAGTGGGGAGGATCGAGAGAAAATGGTGGAAAAAGACTCTTGCGGTGACAGATGAAGGATCAACCTCCCGCAGGCTCTGCACCTATGACCAGGCAGCAGATCCCGTGGCTAGGATGACTCCTAAGATTAAGACCCCAGAGGAACCGGATGACGGGGCTGGGGGGGGGGCAAGTGACTAGACATCGCCAGGGGGGGAGAGAGTGGCAAATAATGTGTAAAAAAAAAAAAAAGTAGTTTGGGGACACTAGAGAGCCATCTACTGGGCAGGACATGTTTTGTGCTAACTCTCTCTCAAGTCAGCAAATATGCATTAAATCTAAAAAAATTTTTGGACAAACTACCTTCTAATCTGCATCATCAGATTTCTGAAGACAAGAGAAACAGAATGGTACCTGTTTTGCCATGACCTGCCCCAAGAGACACGCTGCAGCCTGCCCTGCAGAGCAAGGCTGTGGGTAGCCCTGGAGCCAGTAGCCTGCCTTCTGGGGAAGAGCCTTTGTGACGCACACTGCAAAATGGAATAATTCTAGCCCGATTAAAAGCACAAGATGTGCAATTGAAGGATCTTTCAGTGCAAGTGGCTGATACAGATGTAAGATCGGCTACGATGATGGCTCAGTTGCAGCCCTCACCCCAGAAAACAGGTAACTACAAGGCTGAATGACGCCTTAGAGACTGAGTTGAGGTCTGGCAACCTGAGACCCGTGGGGGTGCTGGAGGGGGTGGAGGGCAGTAACCTTCTTGTATTTCTAAAGCAGTGAATTCCTGAGTTACTTGCTCTGCTGGAAGCTTTTGCAGTGTCTTCATTACGGAGAGCATACAGCATCAACCCCAGGGCGGCTTCCGGTACTCCTCAGCCAGCCTGGACTGTTCTACTCTGGCTCTGGACCTGGGGGGTGGAAATAAGGGACACAGTTCTAGCAGCAGCTCATGTGACATATCCCCTCATGGTAGAGGGAACCGACATTAAATTTTACCCTGATCTGTCATTCCAAACAAGGGCTAGATGCAAAAAAGTTTGACAGAGTGCGTCAGCGTTTAAGAGCCCTAGGTGTGGTGCATTCTTTCCTATTGCCAGCTACACCATTCTGAGCTTTCCTAGCAGGAGTAATTATTCACAGTTGTGTAGGAGCACTAGCTGTGGGGAGCTCACAGCTTCAGTGCCTTCTGGCAGTAGTAAACGTTATCAGTGGAAACCACCCTGGGGTTGATGCTGGGGAAGGGAGAGGAGAGGGAGGTAAGGTGCCTGCCTGGTGCCATGGCTTGGAGGGACAGGAAGCAAATCCTCAGGATTGCAGAAGCAGCATCACAGGAGAGGAAACTAGATATCATTGTCCACCTCGGGACAAATGACCTAGCTAGGCATGAGATCAGTGCAATGCAGGATGAATTTGTGGAGTTGGGGAGGGGCCTCAGACAGGTAACAAGCACGGTAACCTTCTCAGAGGTGCTGCCACTCTGTGGCAGGGGTGGGGCTAGGGTACTGCACACCATGCAGTTTAATGAATGGTTGCAAAACTGGTGCAGAGCACAGGGCTTTGACTTCATTGGGGACTGGGGGTCCACCTGGAGAGATGAAGGTCTATACTGGCATGATGGCCTGCATCTGTCCAGGAAGGGAAACAAGCTTCTAGGTAACAGGTTTAAAGGCTTCCTTGGCAAGCTTTTAAACTAGCCAAGGGGGAGGTGCTGATAGGAAACAGGAAAGTTCAAGCCTCCCCCACAAAACATGGCAGGTAGTAGGGTAAACACTGAGGTACAGAGCTTGACAGAGGGCAGGACAGGGGTAAATGGAAAAAAAGACGAGGGCAGTAAGAGCAGGGATGGGGTAAAAAAGGATAAAGCCAACATTAAATGGAGGGCAATGAGTACCAATGCCCATAGTCTGGGAAACAAGCTTCCAGAGCTAGTAGCCCTGATGGAAGAGGAACACTTGGATATTGTGGCAGTCACAGAAACATGGTACACGGAGAACCATGACTGGGATGTCAACATACCAGGGTACACAATCTACAGAAGGGACAGGGAGGGTAAAAGAAGAGGTGGAGTAGCTCTCTACAAAAGGGAAGGGAAGGGATCAAAGCTACCGAACTAAAAAGTAAAGGGGGAGTACAAGAGGCACTCTGGGTCACCTTGGAGACAGGGAATGGCATCACAATCCGCACAGGGGTTGTATACAGACCCCCGTCTTAAGGGGAGGAAATGGACAAGAAAATGATAGAGGGTGACCTCTGAGGCAACGGCAGTGGCACTGGTGGTCCCTGGATGGAAGAGGAGGTCCCACAAATCCTGGCCAACTCAGCCTGGAGAGCCATAGCTTGGCAGAAGGCACCAGGAGAAAGGACTGCTGTGTGACTGAACTTCTCTGCTGGGACTATATTGCCCCCTTCCCTCCCCTCCACCCAAAGCTAGTTCTATTTTTATAGGCACAGGATTTGACTGACAACAGGAACTTCCTGTTTAGGGGCAGGAAGTGAGTGATCACAGAACCGCCAAGGACCCACCATCCTAGAAGGGCAAGAGTAGCCTCCGCCCTCTCTAGCTGCTGGAGGTCTGCCTCTGAGCAAGTAAGTGGTCTACTGAGAAATATAGGATATTCTTGTCTCAGAACAGGACAATCAGGAGCTTAAGGGCACACAGGCAGAAAGTAAGGAGAGAGACAAAAACGGAGGAAAGAGTAAGGATTGCAAACAGTTAAGGGGCCAGAAATAAGAATGATTGAGTGGTGCAGTGCAGTGGCTGTGGAGCAGCAGTCTTCCGGGAGACATTCTGGAGGATGCGGTGTTGTCCCATCTGCAGGCACCTCTGGGCTGAGGGAGGAGGTTGCTCATCTCCAGGCTGACTTGGCCAGGATTTGTGGGACCTCCTCTTCCATCCAGGGACCGCCAGTGCCACTGCCGTTGCCTCAGAGGTTGCCAAGAAAGAGGAGAGGTTGGACCACAGTGGGCTCAGGGAGGGTGAGGGTGGTGAAACAGAGGCGCATCCCTTCAGTTGTACCTCTCCACAATTCCTATGCCATTCTGGCAAAGTGTGGTTTCTCTATGGAGGCACCCACAGTGGAGACCAAGGAGGATGCTGGGAACCTCCACAAAGGAGACCCACAGGAGGGTGGCAGGGGACCTTGCAGGGGAAGGAAACAACTCCTGGTGGGGACTCCATTATTAGGAAGGTAGAACTGGGGGAGGGGAGAGGGGAGGGCGCCTGCCTGGCGCCATGTCTTAGAGGGACAGGGAGCGAATCCTCAGGATTGCCGGAGCAGCTGCACAGGGGAGGGAGCTGGATGTCATTGTCCACCTAGGGACAAATGACCTGGCCAAGAAAGGGATTAGAGACGTGCAGGAAGAGTTTGTGGAATTGGGGAGGGGCCTTAGTCAAGTAGCACGCACGGTAACCTTCTCGGAGGTGCTACCCATCTATGGCATAGGAGAGGCTAGGGTGTTCCGCACCATGGGATTCAATCAGTGGTTGAAAAACTGGTGTGGAGCTCAGGGATTTGGCTTCATTGGGGACTGGGGGTCCACCTGGAGTGATGCAAGCCTATACTGGCATGATGGGCTGTATTTGTCCGGGAGGGGAACCAAGATCCTAGGTGATAGGTATAAATGCTTCATTGGCAAGCTTTTAAACTAGTCAAGGGGGGAGGCACTGGAAAGGAGCAGGAAAATCCTAGCCCCCCCCTAAATAATCACGGTAGTAAGTGCAGCAAACACCAACATAGAGGTGCCGATAGGGAGAAGGGCAGGGGTAAATGGAGAAAGTGACAAAGGCAAGAAAGACAGGGATGGGGCAAAGGGAGTAAGGCCATCAGGAAATGGAGGGTAATGAGTACCAATACCATAGTCTGGGCAACAAGCTCCCTGAGCTGATGGCCTTAATGGAAGAGGGATGCCTGGATATCGTAGTAGTCACAGAAACATGGTACACAGAGAACCATGACTGGGATGTTAACATACCATGGTACATAACCTACAGGAGAGACAGGCAAGGAGAAGAGGGGAGGAGACTCTCTATGTAAAGGAAGGGATAAAAGCAACTGAACAAAAGAGTAAACAGGGAGGAAGAGGAGGCACTGTGGGTCACCTTGGAGACTGGAAAGACACCACAGTCCAGCACAGGGTTGTGTACAGACCCCATGTGTCAGGGAAGGAATGGACAAGGATATGATAGAAGGCATTCTTAGAATGGCAGAGAAAGGAGATACTGTTGATGGGAGACCTGAATATGCCAGGATGTTAACTGGAGCACATTTGCTGCAGCGACATCCAAGAGCAGGGCCATTCTTGATGCCCTACAGGTGGCAGGCATTAGACAGCTAGTTTGGAACCCACTCGTGAGGGAGCAATCTTAGACCTCTACGTCTCAAATGGGGGCAGTGAGAGGATCTCAGATCTAGAAGTGGGTTGCCATCTGGGACAAGTGACCATCAAACAGTGTGGTTCACGTTAAACTCAGCTACAGAGTCAAGCCATACAAAAGTAAGGGTACTGGACTTTAGGAGGGCTGACTTGGCAAGATGGGAGAGTGCCTCAGAAAAGCACTAGCAAACAGGCTAGAAAGAGGTGTGGAGCAACAATGGGAATTATCAAACTGCCATCACAGAGGCAACATAGTCTTTGTGTAGCAAATAAACAAATCAAAACGAAGAAAAAGCCACTATGGTTCTCAAAAGAGGTGGCTGTGAAAGTCAGGAAGAAAAGATAGCATTCCAGAAGTATAAGGAAACACAGAAGGAGCAGGACAGAGAGCTGTACCAGTTAAGGCAGAAGGAAGCAGGAGGGAAGTCAGAATAGCAAAGGCCCAAACTGAGGAAAGATAGCAACTCAGTTAAGAAGGGGATAAAACCTTTTATAGGTACATCAGCGATAGAAAGACAAAGGAAGGATAGTGAGGCTGAATAGAATGAACGGTGGTGGGCAGAGGGGACAGTGAGAAAAGCAGGAATACTGAGCGAATATTTCTGCTCAGTATTCACAAAGAGGAGGGGAAGTGCCTCATCCAATTAACAGAAGCACTTTGATAGGGGTCAATCCAGTCCTTTCACAGAAGAAAGGTTCTGCAAGAACTCTTAAACTGAAGGTGGACAAAGCAATGAGTCCTGATGGAATTCACCCAGAATTCTAAAAGAATTAAGGGAGGAACTAGTGAAACCACTGGCTACTCTTTTTAATAAATCATGGGAGGATGGTGTGGTACCCGAGGACTGGAGGAAGGTGGATGTGATTCCCCTTCACAAAAGTGGAACCAAGACAGAGGCAGGAAACTACAGACCTGTCAGTCTGACCTCTGTGGTAGGGAAAGTGATGGAGTCACTTCTGAAGGAAAGAATAGTTGAGTACCTAGAGGCCAGTGGAGCACAGGACCCAAGGCAGCATGGGTTCACAGCGGAAGGTCATGTCAGATGAATCTAATAGATTTCTTTGACTGGGTGACCAAAGTAGTAGACCAGGGAGGGGCTGTGGACGTGGCCTACCTAGACTTTAGCAAGGCATTTGACACAGTCCCACACAAAAGATTAATAGTCAATTAACCAGCCTGGGAGTGGGACCCAGGGTAGCATGGGTAAAACATTGGCTGGACAACAGGACACAGAAGGTAATTGTAAATGGAGTCCACTCTGAAGAAAGGGGTTTACTAGTGGGGTACATGAGGTTCAGTATTGGGTCAGTCCTTTTAATGTCTTCATCAGTGACATTGCAGAGGACTGGAAGGAAAAGTATGCCTTTTGCAGATGACACAAAGATCTGCAACAGGGTTGATACACAAGGAGTGGAAGGATGAAAAGGGACTTGCAAGGTTGGAGGAATGGTCAGAAGTATGGCAGCTAGGATTCAGTGCAAAGAAGTGCAAAATAATGCACCTGGGAAACAAGAACCCAGGGGAAGAATACACAATGGGTGGGGAGATAGTAACAACAACAAAAAAGGAAAGGGACCTGGGGGTAATCATATCAGGCGACCTTAAGGTTAGCAAGCAATGTGAGAAGGCAGTAGGGAGGGCTGGGGGTATACTGGGATGTATAGGGAGAGGCATCATCAGCAGAAAACAGGACATTGTTATCCCTCTGTACAGACAGTTGGTGAGACCCCATCTGGAGTACTTTGTCCAGTTCTGGAGACCCCATCTCCGCAAGGACATAGACAGGATAGAGGCAGTCCAGAGGGAGGGCAACTAAAATGGTGCAGGGTCTGCAAGAGAAGCCATATGAGGAGAGACTAAAGGAGCTTAACATGTATACCCTTGAGGAAAGAAGGGAGAGGGGGGACATGATAGAAACTTTTAAATACCTCAGTGGAATCAACAAAGTCTAAGAGGGTGGCATCTTTCAGAAAAGAGACTTTGCAAGAACAAAGGGACACAATTTAAAGATAGAAGGAGGGCTTCGGGGCAATGTGAGGAAGTATTATTTCACAGAGAGGGTAGTGGATGCATGGAACAGCCTTCCTGAGGAGGTTGTGGGGTCTAAAACTGTGGGAGAATTCAAGAATGCATGGGACAGACATAAGGCAATTCTTGTGGGGGGTGGAAGAAATAGGCTGTTGGTTAACTAGGATCTGCGGCCTATCCTGTAGGTAGGGAAATGGGCAGACTAGATGGGCCTAGCGGTCCTTATCTGCCGTCAAAGTCTATGTTTCTATGGCGTTCTCAAAATGACTGAAAAAGGGAGAATACTGTTGTTGAGGACCTGAATATGCCAGATGTTAACTGGGCGACATGGACTGCAGCCACATCCAACAGCAGGGTCATTTTCGATGCTCCACAGTGGGCATGCCTTAGACAGCTAGTGTGGTGGAACCCACTGGAGGGAGCAATATTAGACCTGGTACTCTCAAATGGAAAGAGATCACAAATTTAGAAGTCAGTAGACATCTGGGAACAAGTGACCACTGTACAGTGTGCTTCACAGTAAACACAACCATGGAGATGCTTGCTACAAAGACAAGGATACTGGACTTAGAAGGGCTGACTTTGGCATAATGGGTGAATACCTGAGGAATGCATTAGCAAATGGTCAGGAAGGAGGTGGAAGAACAATGGAGAAAAATCAAAACTGCATCATGAAAGCAACAAGCCTTTGTGTGAAACAAATAAAGAAAACAAAGCGGAATAAAAAACACTATGGTTCTCAAAAGAGGTGTCAGGGAAGGTTAAGGAGAAAAAGGTTGAATTCAAAAAGTATAAGGAATCACAGAAGGAGCATGACAGGGAACTGTATCAATTAAAGCAGAAAGAAGTGGGGAAGACAGTCAGAAAAGCAAAGGCCCAAATCGAGGAAAAGATAGCCAACTCAGTTAGGAAGGAGGATAAAACCTTTTATAGGTACATTAAGGAGCATAGAAATGTTAAGGGAGGGATAGTGAAGATTAATAAAGGAGAGGAGAGGTGTGCAGAGGGAGACAGTGAAAAGGCAGAGATACTGAATGAATACTTTTGCTCAATATTCACAAAAGAAGAGGAGGAGGATTACCTAACCAAACAATAGAAGCACTCTGGGTAGAGGTTGGCATGATCCATTTACAGAAGAAAGAGTCCTGAAAGAACTCCTAACTCAAGGTGGACAAAGCAATGGGGCCAGATGGGTTCACCTAGATTCCTAAAGAACTAAGGAGGACCTAGTGACACCTCTGACCACCTTTTAACAAATCATGGTAAGATGGGTGGTACCTGAGGAGTGGAGTGCAGATGTGATTCCCTTCACAAAAGTGGGAGCAAGGCAGAAGCAGGAAACTACAGACATGTTAGTTTGACCTCAGTGGTGGGGAAAGTGATGGAATCACTTCTGAAAGAAAGAATTGTTGAGTACCTAGAGGCCAGTGGGGCACAGGACCCAAAGCAGCATGGATTCACAGGGAAGGTCATGTCAGATGAATCTAATTGATTTCTTGACTGGGTGACCAAAGTAATAGACCAGGGAGGGCTGTGGACATGGCCTACCTAGACTTTAGTAAGGCATTTGAGACAGTCCCGCACAAAAGATTAATAATCAGGTTAGCCAGCGTGGGATTGGGTCCCAGGGTGGTAGCCTGGGTAGCAAACTGGCTGCACAACAGGACACAGAAGGTAATAGTGAGTGGAACACATTCTAAGGAAAGGGGGGTTACTAGTGGAGTACCTCAGGGCTCAGTACTGGGTCCAGTCCTCTTTAATGTCTTATAGGTGACATTGCAGAGGGTCTCGAAGGAAAGGTATGCCTCTTTGCAGATGACACAAAGATCTGTAACAGAGTTGATACACAAGGAAGGGTAGAAAGGATGAGAAGGGACTTGGCAAGGTTGGAGGAATGGTCAGACATATGGCAACTTAGATTCAGTGCAAAGAAGTGCAAAGTAATGCACCTGGGAAATAAAAATCCAGGAGAAGAGTACACAATAGCAATGGAGGTACTAACAACAACATTAATGGAAAGGGATCTGGGTGTAGTCATATCAGATGACCTAAAGGTGGGTACGCAATGTGAAAAGTCAGTAAGGAGAGCCAGGGGGATACTGGGATGCATAGGGAGGGGCATCACAAGTAGAAAAAGGGAAGTGGTTATCCCTCTGTACAGACAGTTGGTCCGCATCTGGAGTACTGCGTGCAGTTTTGGAGACCTCAGCTACGCAAGGACATAGACAGGATGGAAGCAGTCCAGAGGAGGGCAACTAAAATGGTGCAGGATCTACATCAGAAACCATATGAAGAGAGACTGAGAGGCTTAATATGTATACCCTTGATGAAAGGAGGACGGGGACATGATAGAAACTTTTAAGTACCTCAAGGAATCAACAAAGTCCAGAAGGGTAGCATCTTTCAGAAAAGAGATGTGTAGAACAAGAGGCACAATTTAAAGTTAGAGGGGCGGCTCAAGGGTAATGTGAGGAAATTATTTTTCACAGAGAGAGTGGTGGACGCATGAAACCGCCTTCCTGGAGAGGTTGTGGGGTCTAAAACAGTGGGGGAATTAAAACGTGCATGGGACAAACATAAGTCAGTTATAGTGGGGGGTTGCAGGAAGTAGGCTGTTGGTTAACTAGAATCTGCAGCTTATCCAATAGGTAGGGAAATGGGCAGACTGGGTGGGCCAAGTGGTCCTTATCTGCCATCAAAGTCTATGTTTCTGTGTTTCTATGTAGTGGGTTGGAACCACTGACCTGTGCAGGAAGCGGACAGGTCAGTGGTTCCAACCCACTACATAGAAACACAGAAACATAGACTTTGATGGCAGATAAGGACCACTCGGCCCACCCAGTCTGCTCATGTGGAACACATATCCATAAGAGTACTTAACATGCATGCTGGTTGCCATCTGTCCCTTGTGCTTCATTCACTTGTGTAGTGTACCTCATTTTTATGTTTGCCATGCGCGCTAGCGCAAGTTGAACATTTTGCCGTGTACAGGATTTTAAGAGGTGTGTCATGGTGGTCTAATGCAGGAGACTGTACAAGGGGCTTGTCCAATAATCAGCAAGCCTGATCATGACACTGTTCAGGCATGAAAGTGCGTGGACTTCAAAACAATGTGCCGACAGACGCATTTATAAATCAGCTCTTTCAGCAAGCATAGCTGATCTCATCATGTGCTCTTAGCCTGCCTGCTCCCTTCCTCCTCAACATTACAGCAATGGAAACTGAAACAACTTGTTAAATATTGGTTGCCTATTAAACTGGAGATTAGTTTACCCCCTTCAAAGTGCAGCAACTTGCACATTTAAATACTTATCATTTAAACATTTTCTTGCCGCTAGCTTCAGTTGGGCAGGTATTCTCTTTCAAGAAAGATTCATACCTCATACATGTCACCCTTTCCCAGCAAGGAATGTCCTAAAAAGATTTACACTGTTTTTTTTAACCTCTTAAGACACTGATAAGCACTGTCTCAGACATAGTTTGCTATAGCAGAAGACATCTGTAAAGAACTGTTATCTTTTGTTGCTAATTTTACTATGCTTTTCGAAAGAAAAATACTTATATTGGGCAAACACATTATGAAACTTTTAGCCCTGAAAACAGCCATCTTTTCTGGTTTCAAATCTTAAGTGCATAGCACAACTTGCAGTATCTAGAATGCATGCTAGCATAGCAGAAGACAGCTGCTAGTTTAACCCCAAAGACAAGTAAGGAATGATATCATTTGTTACTCCTTTTACTGTGTTTTTTGGAAAAAAAAAATTTATATTGACCTACAGCAAACACACACTCATATACTGTACACACCATCTTCATGACCACAACATTTGAAATAAATACTACAAACTAATATATATGTAAAACAATAAAGAAACTTTGTTTATGTCAGTCTTGGTTATGTGGAACACAGTGAAGTTCAGTTTATAGTAGATTTCTTTTAAATATTTCTTATCCTATATTTTGTATGCTGGATAGCACAGGACAGATGCTACATCTCATTCTCATAGGGATCTTCAGTTTACACAGTTTTGCACTGTATTTACTCAGGATGTCCCAGATTAGAATCAATATCTTGTTTTCAGTGGGGTCATTATTTTACCATTTTTATAATGTATTTTTTCAGGATAGCCTAGTCCAGATGTAAAATATTGTTTTCAGCATGTTCTGATTTTACGCAATGCAATGTAATATTGTGTAGATGTAGAGCCCCACTGCAAATAAGATGCCACGTCTTCTGTGAACTATCCAGGCTAAATATATAGCAATCAGCAGGCATATTCTAGGAAAACACATTGTAAAAGTGTGTAAAAGGAAGACCACATTGAAACTGCCTCTCAGCAGATCTGCACTGTGCAATTTCATTAGAAATAATGAGTAAATGCATGACCATACTGTAAGGATGACCTTAGTGCAGACTTTAGTGGCCTCCAGCAGACCCCCCCTTTATTATTTCCCACTTGCTGTCCCCAGGCATGTTCAGATTCCCCAACACCACTGTCTTGCCCCTACCCAAGCAGCAGTGGAATTTCAGATTTTCTACTAATTCCTCATCAGTATCCTCCGATTGGGCAGGTGGCCTGTACACCACCCCCAGACTGACTCTCCTATCCCTAGGATCCTGCAGGGTAACCCATAACACCTCACTGCACCCCTAAGCTACCACCTCCCTGCTGTATTTAATACCATGCCTAATATACAGTGCACCCCCCCCCACCTTTACCTGTCATTCTATCCTTCTGAAGAATGGTGTACCCTGGAATACCCATCTCCCAGTCATGCTGCGTGACCCTCGTCTCCGTGACAGCAGCCACATCCACCCTCCCCTCGGTCATCAGTGCCTGCAATTCAGACATCTTGTTCCCCAGACTTCTCGCATTGATTAAGACCACCCTCCACCCGGTCCCCTTCCCTGTCCCCAACCCCCCATTCCCAAGATCCCGTGCGAGTTCATCTGCCCTACTCCACCGCTTGCTGAAACTGTCGGGGGGGGGAGGCCTAAGCCCTCCCTTGCTGAGATTGATCGCCTGTCCCACAAGCCCCAGCCCTTCCCCCACTACAAGTTTAAACTCCACCTAGTTCTTATAAATTCTCCAGGCTTTTGCTTTAGGACCCCCCCCCCCACGCTCGGGGTAGTCTGTCCCTAGCAAACATCTCCTTATCCTCCCAAGTTGATCCCCAGTCCCTCACCATCCCATACCCCTTGGCCTGGCACCAGGCCCTCAACCATTTATTGACCTCTTGAATTTTTTATTTCTTCTCTATACTAACCCTCGGTGCCGGAAGAACCTCTGAAAAAGAGGCTGTGCACCCCTCGGCTAGACATACCCTGGCCAGCTTCCTGAACCTACCCTGCACCTCCTCCACGCTGTTACTCTCCATGTCATTTGTACCCATATGCACCAAGATGTGAGGGATACTGAAAGAGCTAAGGGAAGAGTTGGCAGAACCTTTGACTACCCTGCTTAACCTGTCATTGGAAATGGGGTGGGTACCCAAGGACTGAAAGACAGCTGATGTGGTAGCTCTGTACAAAAGTGGAGACAGGGAGAAAGAGGGGAATACAGACTGGTCAGCCTGACCTAAGTATTGGTAAATGTTGTGGAAACACTAGTAAAAGAAAGAATAGTGAAACACCTGTCTGTCAACAGTCTACAGGACCCAAGGCAGCATGGCTTTACGGGAGGGAGGTCGTACAAGACTAACCTCATTGAGTTCTTCAACTGGATAACCAGGGAGGTGGATCAGGGAGGGGCAGTGGATGTGACCTACCTGGATTTCAGCAAGGCCTTTGACACCGTGTTGCATAGAAGGCTGTTAAACAAGCTGGGGAGCGCAGTAGTGGAAAAGAAGGTAAAGAAGTGGGTGGAGAATTGGCTGGATAATAGGATCCAGAGGGTGGTGGTAAATGGCATTCACTCTGCAGAAGGTAACATGACCAGTGGGGTACCACAGGGATCAATGCTGGGTCCAGTCCTCTTCAATGTCTTTATCAGTAACATTGCAGAGGGTCTGGAAGGGAAAATTTGCCTGTTTGCTGACAGCACTAAACTCTACAACAGGGTGGACACACCAGGGAGAGTGGATAGAAAGAGGGGAGATCTAAGGAAGCTGGCGGATTGGTCAAGGGATTGGCAGCTAGGTTTTAATGCAAAACAAGTGCAAGATAGTGCATATAGGGCACAAAAACCTAGGAGCTACATATCAACTGGGGGGAAGAAATAGCATGCTCCAAGCAAGAAAGAGACCTGGGGGTAATAATCTCCGATGACCTCAAGGTAGGTAGGCAGTGTGACAAGGTGGCAGGAAAGGCAAACAGGATGGTGGGATGCATAGGCAGGGGAAGCACCAGCAGAAAAAGAGATTTAATAATTCCACTATACAGGACATTAGTGAGGCCGCACCCCGATTACTGTGTCCTGTTCTGGAGGCCTCATCTATGTAAGGACATAGATAGGGTGGAGGCGGTTCAGAGGAAGGCAGCCAAAATGGTGCAGGGACTACACCGCAAGCCCTGCAAGGATAGGCTGAGGGAATTAAATTGTACTCACTGGAGGAGAGGAGGGAGAAGGGGGATATGATTAAGACATTTAAGTACCTTACAGGGAAGAATAAAGTACAGGAGAATACTATATTTCAAAGAAAAAGATGCTCAAGGATGAGGGGGCACAAGATGAAACTGTAGGGAGGTTCAGAGGGAACGTGAGGAAGTACTTCTTCACAGAGAGGGTGGTGAACAAGTGGAACAGCCTGCTAGCGGAGGTGTTGGGGCAGAAATGACCACAGGTTTTAAACATGCTTGGGATAGGCATAGAGGGATGCTGGTAGTTGGGGGGGGGGCTGTACAACCTAATGGCAGCAGTACATGATAGAATTAAATTGTTAGTGGTAATAGGGCAGACTAGCTGGGCCAAAAGCACTTATCTGCTGACAATTTCTGTGTGGCAGTGCAGTGGAGGGTGGATGTTGGACAGATTGTGCATTAGCACTCTTGCTTGTGCTTGGAGCACTTTGTGTGCCAGTGTCTTGAAGGTCTGTGAAGAACAACCAAAAAACCCTGGCAATTCAGGATTATACTCAGGCTTGGCACAGCCTTCTGTCTTCTACAACCTGAGTGCATCAGATAGGGGATGCTGACGCACTGGCACCACCATAGGAGACATGCCATGGAATTCGACAGAGAAGCTGCAGATAGGGGTAATAGAAACATAGAAGTTGACAGCAGATAAGGACCGCAAGGCCTATGCAGTCTGCCCATTTCTTTTTCTACTTTATAAATGTGCCATCGGCCTTTGCTCTGTCAATGGCCTTATCTATTCATACTCATCTGTATTGCTCCCTTATGCTTATCCCATGCCTGTTTGAAGCCCTGCACTGTATTCATTTCCACCACTTCCTGAGGTAGGCCGTTCCATGCATCCACCACCCTTTCTGTGAAAAAGAACTTCCTCACATTACCCTTTAATCAGCCTCCCTCTAATCTCATGCTGTGTCCTCTTGTCCTGCTGTTTTTCTTATATTGAAACATGCTAGACTCTTTCACCTTGTTAATGCCCTTAAGGTGTTTGAATGTTTCGATCATATCACCTCTCTCCCTCCTTTGCTCTAGTGTATACATATTGAGCTCTGTTAATCTGTCCTCATATGTTTTCTGATGCAGTTCCTGCACCATTTTGGTTGCCCTTCTCTGGACTGTCTGAGTTTGGTTAATGTCCTTGTGAAGGTGTGGCCTCCATGGGGCCTAACCAGTGTCTTGTAAAGAGGGATTATTACCTCCCTCTTCTGACTTGTGATACCCTACTAATACACCCTAACATCCCCCTAGCCTTACCTACTCCTTTAGTGGTCTGCTTGGATGATTTCAGGTCATCGGTGATGATGATGCCCAAGTCTCTTTCTTCCCTTGTGACTGCCAGCAACTCCCCTCCCATCCTATAGGTGGCTTCAGGGTTTCTCTTCACTATGTGCATGATCTTGCACTTCTTTGCATTAAACCCCAGTTGCCACAATTCCGACCATTTTGCTATTTTATGCAGATCTTTTCTCATTCTGTCCACCCCATCTGGATCATCTACTCTGTTGCAGATCTTGGTGTCATGTGCAAACAGACAAACCTTACCCTCCAGTCCATCTGTAATGTCACTGATGAAGATATTGAAGAGGACTGGCCCCAGGACTGATTCCTGACATACCCCACTTGTGAGTTGCATTTCTTCTGACTGTATACCGTTTACCACCACTCTCTGTTTTCTGCCCGTCAACCAGTTTGCCACCCAGTTGACCAACTTCTGACCCACCCTGAGCCTACCCAGCTTATTAATCAATCTTCTGTGTGGAACAGCATTGAAAGCTTTGCTGATGTCAAGGTAGGCGACATCAACTGCTCCCCCTTGGTCCACCGCTCTGGTTACCCAGTCAAAGAAATCTATGAAATTAGTCTGACAGAACCTTCCTTTTGTAAACCAGTGCTGTCTTGGATCCTGTGCTCCTATGGATCCCAGGTGTTGCACTATCCTTTTTCTTAAGGAGTGCCTCCATAATCTTTCCCACTACTGAGGTAAGACTGACTGGTCTGTAGTTCCCTGCCTGCTCCCTGCTACCACTCTTGTGGAGCGGGATCACATGAGCCCTTCTCCAGTCTTCTGGGACCTCTCCTGTACTCAGAGACTCACTAAACAGTTCTGATAATGGCTCTGCTAGTTCCACCCTTAGCTCCTTTAGTACCCTGGGATGTTTGCCATCAGGTCCCATTGCCTTGTCCACCCTGAGCTTATCAAGCTCTTGTAGGACCCTTTCTTTTTGTGAAGGGACTAGTGCTCACCTTCCTCCCCGCTGTGTCCATGGTGCTAAGCTGTGGGCCCTGCCCTACCTTCTCTTCAGTAAATAATGAGAAGAAGTATCTTTTTAGGATAGATGCTTTTACATGGTCCTCCTCCTCACACGCCCCCTTATTTTTTTTGATCTTAGCAATACCCCCTCTGGACTTTCTTCTTTCACTAATGTAGCTATAGAAAGTCTTGTCACCTTCTTTTACTGTTTGTGCTAGTGTTTCCTCAGTTTGGGCCTTTGCCTGCCTTACTGCCTTCCCTGCTTCCCTTAGGGAAGTTTGGTATGCCTCCCCCATCTTCATCCAACTGTGTTCCCGTATACTTCCTGAAGGCCAGCCTTTTGGGTCTGACCTTTTCTGCTACTGTTTTTGAGAACCAAAGTGATTTACTTCTTCTTTTGCACTTCCTTTTCTCTCTAACACAGTGGGATGTTGCTTTAAATATTGCATCCTAAATGCTTGCCCACTTTGCCTGTACCTCCTCACCTATATTTCTTTTTGCCAGGGCTAGCTTAACTCTGTTGGCCATCTTATCAAAGTCAGCTCCTCTGAAGTCCCATATTTTTGTCTTGGAATGGGAAAATTTAGTTATAGTGGCCAAATTGAACCATACCATGTGATGATCACTGGCCCCCAGGTGACCTTCTACCTGGAGATCTGTAATCCTTTCCCTGTTAGTCAGTACTAGATCTAGGATAGCCCTGTCTCTTATGGGTTTTTGTACCAGTTGTTTGAGCCCCCCAGGGAATCCACCGTGTGTCTATTTCTGGCAGATGTTCCTGCTGGTATTGACCAATCTGTATCTGGCATGTTGAAGTCTCCCATTATCAGAATCTCCCCTTTAGCTGTCATGTTTTGTATATCTTCTAACAGTAATGTGTCTTATGTCCTCCCCCTGAACATGCACATTAATGGGGCAGGGCGGTTGCCACAAGCTGATGGGGCAGAGCAAGAGATTGAGGGGGCATAAATTATGATTGGGGGGGAAGGGCCTCCCAATGGCATAGTAGTAGCATTGCCAAGTTCTACGTCTATAGCTGCATGTGTGACATCTGGTACAAGATTGCACTGTTGTGTTAATTTATTGCACTTAGTGGGGATATGAGTGTGAATGCTGGCACACTAGTGTTTTGTTTTGCTGATTTACGGCACTCTGCGGATAGTCTCGACCCTTAGATACCATCTAATGCATCTTCCCGATCCCACCTGCCACTGTCAACCCCACTGTTGAGAGTACTTTTCACCTCCTTACCCACCTCTAGGAATCCTCTCCCAGTACTTGGCGGCAACAGAGGTAGACTTCTGTCCAGTTGTGACACTACAGCTGCCTCCTCAGGCACCATACACTTTATTTCATACTGATTGTAATTGTCTATCTTACTTCGAGAGTAAGCTCTTGCAGCCGGTAACACTTCTAGGACTGACGCCACCTGGCGGCAGATCTCGGCAATTCTTTTTCTCCAGCAGTACCGACATGGGACCGCCCACCCGATGTCGGCTCTACCCCCAATGTCAGCCAGTATGAAGGTAGGAGGCGGTCCCCACGTGCTCCAGTTCTTTCCCGCCGCAGGACACGTTAGTTAGCTCTCGGCTCTCTGGCTAGTTCCATCTGCTTGTTAGAACTTCTTCACTGCTCGGTTTCACAGATCTATGACGTATGTCAACTTCATCAACGAGGCAACATGACAAGTGCTCTTGCAGGAGACAGAGTCCCTCGAAAGATGGTCACTCTGATTGCCTTTACTGCTTGGGCCCAGACCACGACTCTGGCGCCTGTTCCCACTGCCAGGCCCTCAATAGCAGGACCCGCATCAGGTGTCAAAAATCTCTTCAGGCTTATCTTGCCCAGCAGCAATTAGCCCAAATGCAGCGGGAGTCTTCATCCGGGAGGGAATCTTGTTCCTCTTCCCCTGCTAGAAAGAAGCACAGGAAGGAGAAGCACCAGCATTGGGACCAGGAGAGGTCTCGCTCCAGGCCCAAGTCCTCCAGCTCGCACTTGGCCGGATGCTCTGTCTCGTCTGGGCATGAGGCCCAGATTACATCTCTCAAGCCTTCCACCTCAGCTTCTCTCTCTTCGGGCTGTAGCCTTCAGCCCATCAAGATCCGGCCAGCCCCGGACTCCGGGTCTTTGGTGGCCCAAAGTAAGACTTCTTCTTGATCGGCCTCCTTCTCCTTGGCTAACCTCCAGGAAGCTCAGAAGGCCTCCAGGCACTCTTTGGGCAGGGCCTCATCCCTCCCACCTAAGTCTAAGTCTGCCCAGCGTCAGCCTCCGGCTTCTGACCGATGCTACTCAGACAAACCTTCCGGTAAACCTTCAGAAAAACCTTCAGAACCGCATAAACATTCTGACCGTCCTTAGCCTTCGATGGCCAAGGGATGTCCATTGGATTCGGGCACCGGAAAAGCAACCTGTCGTCACCCCTCCAGTGCCGGCCCAGCCGGAGGCTGAACCTCCTCCACTATCGGCCCCTCCAGCTTGGGCTGACACCGGTCCCGACGTCACCCAGTCCAAAGACCTGATGCTGGTTCATCTGATGTCAGACCCTGACGATGGTACTGTGGAATTGCCACCGTCATCACCGGTCAGACCGACGTCGGACCTGCCCGAAACCTGTACGGGTGCAGGCCTACTGATGCCTCCTTCCAAGCCGGATTCTCGTAAACTGGGCATGTCCCAGGTAAAGGAGTTATTTTGTTACTGGTGGGATACAGTAAAGCAGGACCTAACACCCACTCCTGCCCCCACTCCTCAGCCTCCCCACATCGTTCCAAACCCGAACGTCAAGGAGGTCCCTGTCCCATCCGGGGAAGATGTGGAAAAAAACACCCACCAGTCCTAGGAAGCACAAGGAAAAATCCAAACGCAGGAGGTCTAGATCTCCCAGTTCCTCCCGCTCTCATTCTCCTAAAAGACCCAAGAAGAAGAGGAGATGTCGTTCTTCTTCCTTTTCTTCATCTTCGGATGATTATGTCAAGTCGGACCCCTCCTCCCCTGACTCCGACCTCAAACCGCTTCCTGGGAATACAGAGGATCAGCCCAAGTCTCCACTGTGATGCTTGGACAGCTGGTTCTGATTCATCTATGCTTTTTGTAATAAAAAAATGTGTTATTAAGTGTCTCTCATGAGGCATGCTGAGACAGCCTGTGGGTTAACACCCCCCCCCACAGGTTTCAGCTAAAAGATAAAAGCCAGGAGATAATTAAAAGGCTAGAAGAGACCTAAATTAAGGATCTCCTGTTTATCTAGCTTAATTGTAGCTGCCAGCTGCTAGGCTGGAAATCATAAACGTTTATGACATTTAGAGGGAGAATACAGGTTATGGCACTTAGGTGCTACGTCATAAATACTCTTTGATGTCTGTGAAAGAGCAGGATGCTGTTCATGGATGAAAGAAAGAACTTGGAAAATTACAGACTTGATTGGGAAGTCATGTGGGGACATGAGTTTTTGCTGAGGTCACCTTTATTAATTTATCTCCTGCTTGATAAGACATCCTGATTGTATAATTTTTAATAAACAGAGGAGAAGCTGGGTGACATCATGGAGAAGGCAGGCTCAAGACAGTTGTTTTAATTATGCTGTGACTGTCCTTTAGAGACACACACACATGTTTGGTCTCTGAAGCTACAACATCTTTCAGCACTGTAAGATTAGAAGAATACATTAGATATGTCTAAGTGTATGGTTGGCAGGAAATTGCACTTTTAAAGTGAGTGTACATTTTGTGATATATTGTTCTGTATTTACATTTTTATCTATTTTTAAGTAAACATCTAATTTTAAAGAGACTACTTGGTGTGCTTTTGAAATTCTTTTTTTTTTGACAAGTGAAGCATGTGTGGTCAAAGCTGGCACTGTCCAAACCCTACTGGTTTTACCAAACTGGGAAAAGGGTAAGCGTTTATTCTGAGGTCTTTCATAGAGTTCGTAAGGGTTCATTTTGTACACCTGGTTAGGCACCCGTAGGTGAAAGATATCTGGCCCCCCCCCCGAAGAGCAGAATTATCTGAGCCTGTACATTAGCAAGAAGTTCACAGTTGGAATCCCTCCAGAGCTTGAGACCAAAGGTTGATTCGAACCCACAAAACAGACAGGAGGGTTACCCTGTTTCTGTTTCCTGTTCACAAGACTGCGCTTGGAGGTTGGCACTGTGGGAGCAGAGGGCCTGATCTGCTGAGTGGGGTTGTGACATCCACCAGATGACCTCAGTTTCATGGAGGTCATGAGGCATATTCAGGAGAATATGGGTTGGGATACGGAGGCCCTGAACCCCGGATGCTTACGCCTGGCAAAATATCTGTGCCAGAAGGATCCCAAGCTGGTGGTTATCCCTTGCTTGGTGGACATCTTCCAAGATGTCAGTCACCTATGCCACTTGGAAGCATCCACATGCATCCTCTGCTGTGCCCAAGAATGCACATAGATTGTACCGGGCCCCCAAGGACCATTTCTTCCTAGCCGAGCACCCCATTGCTGACTCGTTGGTGATCTCGGCTGCAAATGATCGTTCACAGAGGCCCCAGCACCTGAGCACCCAGCGCCTGACAGGGAGTTGAAACAGCTGGATCCCTTAGGTCACAAGGGGTACTCGTCTGCCACATGCAGTATTCGTAGCCTCAGTTTTTTGACACACATGATCCAGTTCCAAACTGCCCTTTGGGACCAAGGTCTGGACATTCTGCAAGGCATGCCCGACTGCTCACTTGCTAAACATGTACAAACTGGCTCAGACGTGGGTACGCAATCCTGAGTGCAGCTTATGACTCTGCGGACACTTCGGTGAGGGCGGCTGCAACTGGTATTTGTCTTCGGCGCCACTCCTGGCTCCGGGTCTCGGGGTTTGACCCAGATGTTCAGACAAACCTTCTGGATGCCCCATTTAAGGGCTCTGTGCTCTTCGGTGTAAACACAGAGAAGGTCATTTCTAGATTGCAGGACTCTGGTAAGACCATCCGTACCGTAGAGTCTATGTACCGACCAAAGCGGGAGCATTTTTGCAAGTCCTGTTTTTGTGGCAGAGGGGGTCAACAGCCTCAGCAGCCCCGCTTTCAACCCCAGCCTCAATGGGGAGGCTTTGGTCGTAGAGGTGGAGCCAGAGGTGCTGCTTCTGCCACCTCTAGACAGGCTAGACCTACTGCCACCACCCTTCCTCCCTCACCTTCCTACAGTGTGACTATCTGGGCAACCCCTCTCTCCCAGACTTGTTGTCAGGAGAGCTGGTGGGAGGTCGCTTTTCTCGCTGTGCCAAGGTTTGGAGAGAAGTGACGTCCGACGAATGGGTCCTCAACCTCGTGGAGTTCAGGCACTCCATAGAGTTCGACTCCTTACCACTAGACAGACCTCCACCCCGTCCCATTACCCAAGAGACCACAGAGCTCCTATCCAGCAGAAGAGTCAGTCTCTTCTAGCCAAGGATGCCATAGAATGCATTCCAGTGGCAGACATAAACTCCGGGTTTTACTCCCATGTCTTCCTGGTTCCAAAGAAGATGGGTGACTTAAGACCCATCCTGGATCTCAGCGAACTGAACCAGTGGGTCTCCTGCAAGAAATTCCGCATGGTCTCCCTCCCCAGTATCCTTCCTCTCATTTCGGTCGGAGACTGGATGGCATCCCTGGACATGCAGGATGCTTACCTGCACATCCCTATCACCAAAAACCATTGGAAGTTCCTGAGATTCAGATTCGAGGGTCGGTCCTTACAGTTCAGGGTCCTTCCCTTCAGTCTTTCCTCTGCCCCCAGGGTCTTCACAAAGTGCCTTGCAGTTGTGGCCGCGGCCTTGCGCATAGAGGGTCACTTCCTGTTCCCTTATCTGGACGATTGGCTTCTGTTGGCTCCTTCCCAGTCCCACCTCTTGGAGACCATTCTCGACACTCTGTCGGCATCTGGGGATCACTGTGAACACATAGAAGTCACAGATTTTTCCATCCCAGAGGCTCCAGTTCATAGGAGCTCTATTGGATACCTCTGTAGGAATGACCTTTCTTCCCACCGACAGAGTAGAGCATCTCAAGGCTCTGGCTGCTCAGGTCTGTTCAGCATCCGCTGTTCCAGCCAGGACCATACTTCGGCTGCTGGGACACATGGCCGCAGCAATTGTTTCTGTCCCCTTCGCCCAGCTGCACATGCGCACTATCCAGTGGATGCTTCATGTCCAATGGGATCAGACCTGGAAAGATTTGGACATGCTCATAGGAATCACAGAGCCAGTTCGTTGGGAGCTTTGCTAATGGGGGTCTCCACAGTACCTCCTCAGAGGTCTCCCCTTTCGACCTGATCCACCCATCCAGTCCCTTACCACAGATGCGTCAGGAACGGGATGGGGTGCGCATTTGGGGACCCACAAGACTCAGGGGTTGTGGTCCCTTTTGGAGGAGAATCTGCACATTAACTTACTAGAGCTGAGTGCAGTCCTGTACTCGCTGCTAGCACTGGCCCCATTTTTAATGCTGGTCCATCTCCGAGCGCTGATGGACAACACCTTAGTGGTGTGTTAGTTAACAAGCAGGGAAGTATGGTTCAATGTTTTATTGTTCAGCAATCAAGCCTTTACAACATACTAAAAGCAGGGAAGTATGCACTCTTGTTCTCTGTGCCGGGAAGCTATGAGAGTGTGCGACTGGGCAATGGAGCCTCAGCTCAGTCTTTCAGCAGTTCATGTTCCAGGTCCTTTGAACGTGATAGCGGATGCTCTCAGCCGAGCAAGGTGTCTTACTCATGAGTGGATATTGCTACAAAGTGTGGCAGACAGCTTGTTTGCCATGTGGGGTACACCATAGTTAGATCTGTTTGCATCTCTATCCAGTGCAAAACTGCCCAGGTTCCTCTATGCCTTTCCACCCTCCCCCCTCAAACAGTGGGTACTCCTCAAAGCCCAATCAGAGAGGGTAGCCATGATCCTGATAGCCCCTCTGTGGCCCAGACAGATTTGGTTCCCCTTACTAAGGCGTTTGACAGTGGAGCCTCCTGTTCCTCTTCCAGTTTCAGCTCAGCTGCATTCTCAGGACAACAGGGCCTTGGTTAATCCCAACCTTCGCTCCCTTCACCTGCATGCTTGGCTCCTCAGGACCTAGCAAAGCTCAGATTTGGAGTCTCAGATAAAGTAGCACAAATTCTGGTTGAGGTGCACAAGCCCACCACCAGGGCCACTTACGCCATGAAATGGAAATGTTTCTGTCTCTGGGCTGCAGCCAGGAAAGTGGATCCTCTGGTCTGTCTGGTTAATACTATCTTGGAATACCTGCTATCCCTGTTGGAGTCAGGTTTGAGTTACTCCTCCATTAAAGTACACCTGGCCGCTGTTTCTTCCTATCACCAGCTCGTCCAAAGCAGGACAGTGGCTCAACTGGAGGTAGCTAAAGTCTTCCTTAGGGGAATTCTGCATATCTGTTCCCCCATTCGGGATCCTGTTCCTCCTTGGGATCTGATTTTTGTTCTGGAGAGGCTTAAGCTTCCTCCCTTCAAACTGTCTATGAGCTATGAGCTCCGTTTTCTTTCCTGGAAAATGCTTCTTTTGGTAGCGGTCTCTTTGGCAAGATGTATCTTGGAGCGCCATGCCTTGATGTGCAAGGAACCCTTCTGATTTTTCATAAGGATAGGGTAGACTTTCGTACCAATCCTAAATTTCTGCCGAAGGTGGTTTTGGAGCTTACGCTTAATCAGTCGGTTGAACTTCTGGTTTACTAACCAGAGTATTCCAATAGGGGTGAAGCGCTTCTGCACACTTTAGATGTGCACAGAGCGTTGCGTTGCTACCTGTCCAGAACCAAGGAGGTCAGGCAATCCGATCAACTGTTTGTGTCCTTTGCGGACAGGTCCTTGGGGTGCCTGGTTACCAAGCAGACGCTATCACATTGGCTGGTAAACTGCATTTTTTTCTGTTACCAAAAGGGTGGCAGACCCCTTCTGGGTGCTGTCAAGGCACATTCCACTAGGGCTTTCGACACTTCCTTTGCAGCTTTAAAAAGGGTGTCGGCGGCAGATATCTGCGCTGCCGCCGCTTGGCACTCTATCCATACTTTAAACAGGCAGTACAGTCTGGACATCAGTTCCAGGCGTCAAGCAGGATTTAGTGATCTATTAGAGATCTTTCTGTTCCTGGTGTGTCTGCCTTTCCTTCCCCCTCCCGAGGGTTGTCTTTATACTGCTTGGGAATCAGTCCTGTAAGTGTTACCTGCTGCAAGAGCTAACTCTCGAAGTAAGATAGTACAGTTACGTAAGAACTTACCATAACAGTAGATCTTCGAGAGAAGCTTTTGCAGCAGGTATGATTTTCCCTCCCTCCTTCCCCTGGGACCAGGTCTCTCCTGCTGAGGCCATGGATTTCCTTGCTGCAAGGGCAAAGATTAGCCTTTTGTTGTGGATGTTTTTTATCCGCATGTAAGCTTCATGCTGGCCTGTCTTAAGCGTACAAGAACTGGAACACGGGGGACAGCCTTCTGCCTTTATACTGGCTGACATCGGAAGTGGAGCCAACGTTGGGTGGGTGGTCCCACATCGGTACTGCTGGAGAAAAAGAATTGCCAAGATCTGCCGCCAGGTGGCATCAGTCCTATAAGTGTTATCTGCAGCAAGAGCTTCTCTTGAAGATCTACTGTTACGGTAAGTTGTTACGTAACTGTACTTTACTTTGCTCTTGTCATATTCATTTAGTAATTGTAGCTCGCTGTACTTTGTGATTCAGTTGGTAGCACATCCGCCTCTGGACCAGAAGGTCATGGGTTCTTGTCCCACACTGGGATTGGACTTGCACCTTAAAATCACTGGCATCCGAGTGCAGTATTGGGGAGTGTTGTATAGAAACATAGAAACATAGAAGTTGACGGCAGATAAGGACCGCAAGGCCCATCCAGTCTGCCCATTTCTTTTTCTACCTTATAAATGTGCCATCGGCCTTTGCTCTGTCAGTGACCTATCTATTCATAGTCATTTGTATTGCTCCCTTATGCCTATCCCATGCCTGTTTGAAGCCCTGCACTGTATTCATAGCCACCACTTCTTGTGGTAAGCCATTCCATGCATCTACCACCTTTCTGTGAAAAAGATTTCCTCACATTCCCCTTAATCGGCCTCCTCTAATCTCATGCTGTGTCCTCTTGTCCTGCTATTTTCTTATATTTAAACATGTTAGACTCTTTCACCTTGTTTATGCCCTTAAGGTGTTTAAATGTCTCGATCATATCACCTCTCTCCCTCCTTTGCTCAAGGGTATACATATTGAGCTCCGTTAATCTGCCTCATATGTCTTCTGATGCAGTCCCTGCACCATTTTGGTTGCCCTCTCTGGACTGCCTCAATTTGGTTAATGTCCTTGTGAAGGTGTGGCCTCCAATACTGCACGAGTACCCAGATGGGGCCTAACTAATGTCTTGTACAGAGGATTATTACCTCCCCTTACGACTTCATGGATACCCTACAATACACCCTAACACCCCCTAGCCTTACCTACTGCTTTAGAGGTCTGCTTGGATGATTTTAGGTCATCAGTGATGATGATGCCCAAGTCTCTTTCTTCCTTTGACTGCTAGCAACTCCCTCCCAGCCTATAAGTGGCTTCAGGGTTTCTCTTCCCTATGTGCATGATTTTGCACTTCTTTGCATTAAATCCAGTTGCCACTCTTCTGACCATTCTGCTAGTTTATCCAGATCTCTTCTCATTCTGCCCACCCCATCTGGATCATCTACTCTGTTGCAGATCTTGGTGTCATCTGCAAACAGACAAGCCTTACCCTCTAGTCCATCTGCGAGGTCACTAATGAAGATGTTGAATAGGACTGGCCCCAGGACTGATCCCTGAGGTACCCCACTTGTGACTTGCATCTCTTCTGACTGTATACCATTTACCACCACTCTCTGTTTTCTGCCAGTCAACCAGTTTGCCACCCAGTTGACCAACTTCTGACCCACCCCGAGCCTACCTAGCTTATTTATCAATCTTCTATGTGGAACAGTGTCAAAAGCTTTGCTGAAGTCAAGGTAGGCGACATCAACTGCTCCCCTTGGTCCACCACTCTGGTTACCAGTCAAAGAAATCTATGAGATTAGTTTGACAGGACCTTCTTTGTAAACCCATGCTGTCTTGGATCCTGTGCCCTATGGATTCCAGGTGTTGCACTATCCTTTCCTTAAGGAGTGCCTCCATAATCTTGCCCACTACTGAGGTAAGACTGACGGTCTGTAGTTCCCGCCTCCTCCTGCTACCACTCTTGTGGAGTGGGATCACATGAGCCCTTCTCCAGTCTTCTGGGACCTCTCCTGTGCTCAGAGACTCACTAAACAATTCTGCTAATGGCTCTGCTAGTTCCTCCTTTAGCTCCTTAAGTACCCTGGGATGTATGCCATCAGGTCCCATTGCCTTATCCACCCTGAGCTTAGCAAGCTCTTGTAGGACCCTTTCTTTGTGAAGGAGTAGTGCTCACCTCCCTCCCCTGTGTCCATGATGCTGAGCTGTGGGCCCTGCCCTACCTTCTCTTCAGTAAATACTGAGCAAAAGTATCTATTTAGGATAGATGCCTTTACAGGGTCCTCCTCCTCACATGCTCCCTTTTCTCCATTAAGCTTAGCAATACCCCTCTGGACTTTCTCCTTTCACTAATGTATCTATAGAAAGTCTTGTCACCTTCTTTACTGTTCGTGCTAGTGTTTCCTCAGTTTGGGACTTTGCCTGCCTTACTGCCTTACCTGCTTCCCTTAGGGCAGTTTGGTATGCCTCCCTATCTTCATCCGCTGTGTTCCCTTATATTTTCTGAAGGCCAGCCTTTTGGCTCTGACCTTTTGCTACTGTATTTGAGAACCAAAGTGGTTTCCTTCTTCTTTGCACTTCCTTTTCTGTCTAACACAATGGGATGTTGCTTCAAGTATTGTATCCTTAATGCTTGCCCACTTTGCCTGTACCTCCTCACCTGTGTTTCTTTTGCCAGGGCTAGCTTAACTCTGTTGGCCATCTTATCAAAGTCAGCTCCTCTGAAGTCCCATATTTTTGCTTTGGAATGGGATGATTTAGATGTAGTAGCCAAATTGAACCATACATGTGATGGTCACTGGCCCCAGGTGACCTTCTACCTGGAGATCTGTGATCCCTTCTTTGTTAGTCAGTACTAGATCTAGGATAGCCCTGTCTCTTGTGGGTTGTTGTACCAGTTGTTTGAGGCCCTCTCCTGCAGGGAATCCACTATGAGTCTAGTTCTGGCAGATGTTCCTGCTGGTATTGACCAATCTGTATCTGGCATGTTGAAGTCTCCCATTATCAGAACCTCCCTTTAGCTGTCATGTTTTGTATATCTTCTAACAGTAATGTGTCTATGTCCTCCCTCTGGTCTGGGGCCTGTAGACAACCCCAGTTCTTATGGCTGTCCCATTTCCTGTTTCCAGGGTGACCCACAGTTCTTCTGGCTCCTTAGTGTATTCTGAATTTCTGTAGCTTTGATATTTTTCATTAACATACAGGGCCACCCCTCCCCCTTTTACCTCGGTCTCTTCTGAACAATACATAGCCAGGTACTGAAGTCTCCCAAGTGTGGTTACTGGTAAACCACGTCTCACTAATTGCTACTATGTCCAGTTTAGCCTCTGACATTGTTGCCTGCAGGTCTGGGATCTTATTTCCCAGGCTGTGAGCATTGTGTACATGATTTTCCATTGGCCAGATTTTGGTGTGTTAGCTGTTGGGTGAAGTTTGGCATTACCCCTGTGCATCGTATGGGGAGACAAACCTTTTTCTTACCTGGTGATGCAAATGAACCGGCAAACACGCTTGAATTCCTGTTTGACCACTAGCTGAGGGGAGGGGTGTTCTTCCCATTCGACGTATGGGGTGCTGCACCCTCCCCATTTACTAGTTTAAATATTCTGCAAAGGCGTCAAACTTCTGCCCCAATGCACTGACTCCTCTTTAGTCAGATGCAGTCCATCAAATTTAAAGAACTTTCGCTCCCAGAACTGTTGCCAGTTCCTACAAATCTGTGTCCTTTTTCCTGGCACCAGTCCTTGAGCCACGTGTTTAGCTCCCCTATCTCCCCTTCTCTGACCTTCCGTCCATCGCTCCCTTCTCCCAGACTGGCAGGATCTCAGAGAAGGAGATGCCAGACGAAATAGATGATAGTTTGTCACCCAGCCTAGTCAGGTGTTCCTTGGTCTCCACAACTGATCGGCTGGCAAGATCATTAGTCCCTATGTGTACTAGGACATCAATGTTTTCTCCTGCTTTGTGAACAATTTTAGCAATGCGGTCAGTGTCTCTCCATGCTGATGTACCTGGGAGACATCTGACCATCACCCTAGCTGGAGATGGGTATCAACTCCCGAATCATGGAGTCTCCTATGATCAGAAGTTTTTGGATTTCCTTTGTGCTTGTTTAGTTTGGTTCCTGATTTGGGTGAGTATTGTTGTGCTAGCTCCTGTGCCGCAGTGTCCTGCTCTGCAGTGTCTTCTGCCTCTTTATTTGATTTCAGAGATAGAGGCAGATACCTGTTTGTAGTGTTTATATGGTTTTTGGAGGTAATGTGTTGGAGAGCAGAGAGTGATGGGGCACCTGATTTGCTCCTCCTAACCACCTGCCAACCTCCTGGACCAACTACCCTCTGCAGTCGAGGTTTTTCTGTTGGATGCTGGGGAAATGTCAGGTGGTTCTTATAATGTATTTCCTCTTCAATATGAAATTTGAGGCGTGCAATCTCTGCCCATGCTGCCTGGAGCTGAGACCTAAGATCTCCAAAGGCCCAGCATGTAGGACAGTGTCCTAAATCCTGTAAGACTGTCCTTCTGAAAATTGTTCCACAGTACTTGCAGTTAATGAAATCCATTCCAAATAAGTTGCTGGGTTTGTAACCTAGTCAGAGTAATTAGAAGGAAAAAAAATGCAAGTAATGGTTTAATTGTGCTTTGTTTAACTTGTTATAACAAGTTAAATTACTAGTGCCCTGTAAATGAGATCACCTTGTGGAGGCCCCACTGATCCGCCTTCCTGCTCTGCCACAGGAAATGTCACAACTGTGGTACCCTATAAAAGGAGTGTAGCGTGGGGTGGTTGGGGATGGGGGTGGGTGGCTGGGCCCTTCCCCTGCCTAAAAAGAAGAACCACGGACGAAAGAACAAGAAGGTAAGAACAGAAACAATCAGTCAACAACAAATGCAGTAACCCTGAAAGCTTATCCTAATGTTAGATAAAACTGTAAAACCTGTAAAGCACCACCTGTAATAATTTCAGAGAAGATATACCCTGTAAGAAACACTTTGCTCCAGAGAAAATAAAGCAGTAACAGAAGATATACCTTGCAAAAGACAATTTGAATCAGAAGATTACAGCAGTAATCTGTTAGCACACACCTGTAAGCACACCTTGTAATAATGCAGAAGAAGGTATACCAGCAACAACAATTTGAATCAGAGAAAAATAAAGCAATGAAATGTTAGCAACAAACAGTAGCAATCCCTGTGAGTAAAAAATAAAAACACCACCACACAGTAAATCTGCTTAGCCAAACTAAGTCTTAATCCTTCTCCCTTGCTCTGGTAAGTTTCTCTACTCTGCCTTTCAAGCAGTCTTAGAAGGAAAGAGCTCAGGTGAAGCTAGGTGCCTTGGCCAGCAAACCAAGTATTGCTGGGGTATGCCGTCCTTCAGATGAGACGTTAAACCGAGGTCCCTTCTGCCCATCCTGGTGTTGTCCTGGTGGGTGTCCAGGTGGAAGTAAAAGAACCCAGGGCACTCTTCGCAAAGAGCAGGGAACATTCCCAGTGTCCTGGCCAACATTTCCCTTCCCGTAAACCGGTTCATGCAATTATCCAGGCTGTGTGTGGGTGATGATGTGCCATAATGGGCGCCACCACACATTCAGTCACTTTACTACCAGTCTAGCATTGCTTGTAAAGTGCTTTGGTATACTGTGTATGAAAAGCGCTATATAAATGCTGATCCTCCTTCTTCTTCTTCTTCTACTTCCTCCAGTAGACGTTACCTATTAGTATGCCCTGCAGTCTAACCTGTCACTGAATTGCTCATTGATATGTCATTGATATATTGTTCTGCCTGTCCTCCCCTTCCCCTTCAACTGGGTTGCACCTGGAAACGAGCCTCGGCTCAGTGTGCCTTTCCCAGTTACCAATTTTCAATAAATAAGTGTGAATACTAGTACACCACTGCCCTGCTATGGTGATCTTTCTGCCCTCAGAGGATATTATGAATGCTGGCATACTAATGCCCTGCTGTGTAAATTGTCCTGCACTCTGAGAATTTGCGTGAATGCTGGCATACTAGTGCCCTGCTGTGTAAATTGTCCTGCACTTGGAGAATTTGCATGAATGCTGGTACGCTAGTTCCCTGCTGTGTTGATCTCGCTGTGCTCATAAGATGAGAGTGTGAATCCTGCCACTTCTAGTGAGGCTTGGATTCAAAATTACAGCCACTACAGCAGTAAGCTCTTAGTTCCTGACCTGTCTGGTGGAAGAGATAATAGCGGAAAGAGGCCCTCACTGCTCTTAAACTAATTGTTTTTCTGCTTGTAGGGAAGATTTGAATTTTGGAGATCATGGGGCCTTTGCAATCTAGTAGTTAGAACACCAGCTTTGGAACCAGGGAATCACAGATTCAAACCAGACCAGAGCCAGCTACTCACTGTGTGACCTTGGGCTAGTCACTTAGCCTCCCAGTACTCTAGTCCACATATTTGTTCAAATAGGTAGAAAAATGACCTCACTGAAAATGAGATGATGTGTCCCAGCTGAGCAACGCTAGGAAAATAAATACTAATATGAAAGCATTTCAATATGAGGAAGGGATTAAGAAGTTATTGATCTGAACTGTGTGTTGGACAGAACCCAAAGCTGGTGCTAACTGTGCAGTGGCAAGGAAATTGTGGCAGCAGTGTTGCTGTCCACATTGTCAGTACTCTGATAAATTTGTATGGCTGGCTACCCATGATAACTTGCCTCTTCTTTCTGCAGTACACTGATGCGGAGCAAGAAGAGAAAGGAAAGAAGAGATACGAAGCACAGAAGCTGGAGCGTCTGGCCACTAAACACAAGAATGGGGACGTTATCCTGCCCATGATCAGCCTAGGTAAAGAGGAGCTTGCAAATGCGATCATGCTACACTGAGTAAAGGAGCTATGTCCATCAGCTGGGGGAGGCAGTGCGGGCACAGCCCACTGGAAAAAACAGCATGATAGATGGTGCTGTTCCACCTTCATTGGAATTGGGTTTACACACTCCATGAGAACAATAAGGTCCTTGATGAGTGGAGGGGGGGGGATTGATTTGTGGATTGGAAGTCGGTTGATGAGCCTTTCACGTCTAGGTCACAGATTTTTTTTTTTATGTATTCTTTACAGCCCCCTTCTCTCATCCATAATTGCCACTCTTCAGAGACCCTATGCTGTGGATCCCTCTGCTCTGCCCCAGGTAACTCCCCACTGGAATCCCACCAGACTGACCCCCATCCTGCCGTGGTTTGCCCCCCAGGTGGGGAGTGGAGGGAACCACTTACCTCCACAGTCCATAAGTGTGCATCGGGTGGTCTGGGTGATCCATCGAGGAGCCTGGTTCTGGAGGCTAGGGGCAGCTGAGTCTCCTCTACCAGCAGCCAGGGCGGGGTATTTTCCTCTTTTTCTGTGAGAGCGCCGGCATGCGAGGGAGTCCAGGGAGGTGGGGCACGCTGAGACATGCCACTGCTTCTGAACTCCGTCCAACGCCCTCCTCCATGTGTTTTGCATTCCCACTGCACCTCCAACCATGGTCACCCAGGTGGCAGTAGAGTGGTGGGACGCACAGACCCCCACCCACCCTGGAGGAGGAGAGCAGCCTCAGGCGAGATCCTCCTCCCTGTCTGGCCCTCCAGCATCCCGAGGTCACTCCCGACCCTGGGTCGCTGGCATCGCCGGCAGGCCGGATTTAGGTCACAGGTTTGAGTCTGATCTCAACTGAAAGGCCACATAACAAAACCATCACATCAAATGGTGATATGGCTTGGCACCCTTGATGGCAGTCTAACATGAGGGGCCATTGATTGAAAAGGCATGGAGTCTGGACTATCTGTGCACCTACCAGAGGTGCACCCATCAGAGTAGAGTTGGGAACATTGGTGGGAGTGGTTTGAAGGGGAGGCTTGCACTGTGGCTGCCTTTGTTGCAGCTGTAGCTATGTATAAGCTGCCACTAACCATTTAGCATTTGTTAAGCGTATCTGCATTTACTTAAACATCATATGACTACTTCTGCAGTTCCACATGCAGCAGATCAATTTTCAGTGATGCTTTTTAAAGTTTGGCTAAGAATTTTGTCTTTTGGCTAAGAGTTTCAGGTGAATATTAGCCAGAATGCTAACTTCCAGCTTAAACGGTGATGATATGTAGATAAGCAGCTGCATCTGTTTTTAGGGCTATCTGGCTGGCTCTTTCATGAATACTTGAACAATTCCCTGTGACCTGTCCCCCATAACATTACAGAAAAATATTGCTACAACCAGGATATAGAAGATTGTGGATTCATCCAAAATGGAGTCTCTTGTCTGTTTTTTTTTCTTTTTGCCAGTTATTTGTTTATGGCTTCTAATTCAGTGTTGCACCTCTAGAAGTTCTCTGGCACTTCCCTTCAAACCCCCACTTACCTTCCTGTCCATCTTGCCACCATGGAGCCTTGGATTACACCCCTCCAGACAGAATACAGGGTGGGGGATATACTCCCTTAGAGAGCCAGTCATTGGGTGATGGACTAGGCAGCAAGGGCCAGCCTGAATGTACCAGGGTGTCTTCTGCAAGCCGGAACCATGGCCTTTTTCTTTCCTCCCTGGTTCCCCTGGAAGGCGATGGTATGCGAGGGGGACTAATACATGAACAGCACAGGTTCCTGACTGATGCCTTCCACTTTCCACATGGTGCCTTCAGCAGCAATTTCACCTGTTATCACTCAGGTGGCAGTAATGCAGTGAGGATGGTGGCCCTCCCTCCCTGGAGGAGAGCCGACTCTGGGATGGTCAGTCATCCTCCCGGCAGCCTCCCCCAGCGAGTCTCCTGTCTCTTTTGATGTTTCCCCTCCTGACATGCTGAACTTCAGAATGGCTGCTTGTCCCTGCCTCTTGCCACTCCCAAATGTTGTACAGAATAGTTTTCTTTCTGTTGATTGCTTTTATTATACAGTATTAGAAGGTTGTACTGTAGCTGGGTTATACAGGAACCAGCAAGATATAAACCCTTGTACTGTGTTTATTAATGATGTGGACTTTGAATCAAGGTGTTTATTTCTCCTTCTCTGGCCAGATCCCATCATCCCTGGCCCACCCAGCCCTATCACCAACCTTCTCTTTGACTTACCTGCTCCTTGAGTCCCCCACAGATTGCACCCCATGGCGGGCCAGAGTGGGAGGGCCGTCCTCTCCCCTGGTGCAGATATCCTGATCCAGAGCCTGTCTATTTGGTGGCGTGGGGCCTGTGATGGGCCAGGTAGCCACCTAGCCTGTCGGGGGGGTTTCCACTGGTAATAAGTGTCCCGTAGGGCCCCCAGCGTGCAGTGACATACATGTTTGTGTGCCTTTGCATGTACACGCATATCAACGCCAGTGGTGGCCCTTGCCATGCTAGCCTGTCCCTGCTTACCGCCTGGAGCCACCGAGTGGGATGGCTGAACTCGTCCCTCCCCGAGAGAGGAGAGCAATCTCTCAGATGCTCGATCCTTTCCAACCCCGCTGACCCCTGAATGACCAAAGCCCACTCCTGACTCCCAGTTGCCGCTCTGACAGGCAGAAGCGTAACTGCTCTACCAGAGGGCCGGCCCATGATGGCTATGCACTCTTTTTTTTTTTTTTTGCACAGCCAGTGATTAGACTACTTTACCTTGATATTAGTATGTTACCTTTGTAAAAGTAAACAGATCAGCTGTTGCATGACTTGCTGGCTGTTGAAGTTGTGTACGGGAGTCCGTGTGTCTGTCACCCCATGCACTGCTGGAATCAGTCCAGAACAAAGATGATTAGAGGCCTTCAAGATAGCGCATATGAGGAAAGACTAAAGAGTGTGAATGTGTATTTGCTAGAGACCAGGAGGTAGATGGGGATATGATGGAAACATGCAAGTTTCTACGCAGGGTTAACAGGATGGACATGGCAGAGCTGTTCATGATGAAAGGGACCACAGTCACAAGGGGACACAACTATAAGATGGCAGGGGGTAAGTTAACAAAAAAGGCAGGAGGATGTTTTCTGTAGCGCTCCACATTGTCAATGGGTGATCAGAATAACTGCGTATAGTGCATCCCTGCCAGGGGAATGGCACAGCCCAAGCTTTAGAATGTTGGGCACATGAGGATTCCATGCAGCATCAGCAACTCCCCAGTTAAGCTGTGCCATTCAAAGGGGACAGAGCTACTTTTCTCTCCTCTCAAGAATTTCAGGTTTCAAGATTTCAAGACTTCAGTTCGGTCTACAATTCTGCTCTGCATGTTGGGGCTACCTGTTTCAGGGAGCACCCCTAAATTTAAACCGTGCCTGTTAAGCTGTGGCTTTCAAATTGAATAACCTGACTTTTTGCTCATTCCCTGTGTGGATTGGGAGCCACGTCTGCCTTGCTAGGGTGTTTTTAATGGTCTTCTGTTGAAAACTCTAAAAAAGAAAAGGTGCCACAGGTAGGTACAGATTTAAATTATGAAGAGTTTAGGGTCTCTGGGGGTCACTTGTCTTTGGCGTCAGTTCCCTGCCCCAACCTCCAGCTTGAGGTTTTGCTTTTTAACTGTTTTCTGGCAAAGTTGTGGTTTTGGGCGCCTTGTGAGTTTCTTTGGTGATTTTTCATCTTAACCTCCATTTTTACCATTTGCTCGGCTGCCATTAGGGCTGGTCATGCACTCCTTCATCAATTCAGCTTTCTGCCGGTGTTCTGAGTGCACGCCCATGGTGCGCGTGCATGTACAGTGCTAATCTCCAGTGACTTCTATTGTGCAAGTGTGTGCACGCATAGTACAGGTGTACTCACACTCGTGGACGCGTGCTAGCACCTCCACGAGCCCAGGGGGAGCGTGCATGCTCAGTTTAGTGCTTTTGAAGCCTACTGGAGCATTTGACACTTGGTTTGACAATTGTGAACTAAATATCACTAATACAGTTGTCCTGTTATCGGCACCATGGCTTACAGGAGACCGTTAATTATGAAAAGATGTAAGACCTGCAGAAGGATGATGGGGCCCTTCCCTATGGGTACATATTGTCCTCATTGTGTTGCCCATCATAATATTTCTCTCACGGTAGCACCCCCCCCACCAAGCTGGTCCTCTGAGCTGGGTGGGGGGGGGGCACCTGTTCTGCGTCATTGAGGCACAGGTCAGAAAGCACAGGAAAACCAGGAACAGTTGTAGAATTCACCAAAAATATTTATTTTTACTAGCAGTAACATAAAAAATAAAATGGTTAAGTATAACTATTTACAAAGACAAAATAAAATAGAGGAGATCCATCAGAGTTTTCCCTCAGTCTCTGTGTCCAACTTTTCAAGCAGTTGTAGCTCTGTCTTGTAGGTCCTTCCAACCCCCCATTCTTAACAAGCATCATCCAAATTGTTCTTGTATGTTTCAGGCAGGTGCTGGCAGGAACACAGTGTGCCTGAGCTGAGGCCCCTTTTCCACAGCTCTTCTGCAGAAGGCTTAAAAATTGCGCTCTGGTAACCCTTTGAATTTCCAATAGCTTTTTGCAGTCACCTCAAACTATAATTATATACATTTCAACAGTAACACTATATATTTTCTAAGCAAAGGGATCCCAATATCAGTTACATTTCCACATAATGATTTGCATATATTTTTATACTAGCAGATATGCAAGGGAGGAAAAGACAAACAGCAAGGGAAGACTGAGAGATAGCGAGAGGCACATAATTGCGAGACTGTTGGACTGATCAAATCCTAGGTCCCACAGGAAATTTTAGTTGCGCAACCAGACAGGCAAGAGACAGGAAAGGAATAGAACAGATCCTTACATTTAAACACTTTCTCTGTAACAACTGGAGAGGGTCCTATTCCACCCTGTCACACAGTGGCAAAGCAGAATTGCAAAAATTTCTCTCATTGCTCCTCAGTGAGCTTCTGGGCCCCGATGTCCCACAGGACATTCCAGCAGATACACCTGACCCCAAACCGGGCCCCGCAGGTCGGGGGGGTCAACACAGGCACCTCCAGGTGTGACGCTGCATGAGCAGGCTTTGGAATCAAATGTGCAGGCAGATCCTGACCCTGACTTAGTAGAAGGCCAGGATGAGGATTACGGGGATCTTGGGGAAACTACTGACCTTAAAAAATTACTTGCAGATGTGGAGGATGTCTCCTCCGACGAGGAGATATAGGAAGGAGAGTGGACAGAGCCCAAGACCAGGATTCTGATTCCACCCCTTTTTTGATAATAAGTCCTTGTCCTTTTTAATAGCTGAGGTTGGTAGATCCTTACAGCTTAAGGAGGAGCAGTCCGTGGAGATGGTGGATGTTAATCCAGTTCTGTCTGCATCATCCTCTGCTCAAAAGTGTTTCCCAGGTTTTATTCATTGTGACCAAATTATTGAGCAAGAATGGGCAGGTGTGGATCAGAGAAGAAATCTTCCCAAACCAAAGACGAGGAATTATCCCTTTTTAAGGGAGAGGTCTTGCAAGTGGGAATCTCCCTCTCTGGCAGACAAGGCAGTTTATAATTCTATTAAACACACCCACCATTACAGTTGAGGGTGCTCTGGCCCTGTCAGATGCACATGACGAGCGGATGGATACCGCATGCAGGAGAGCTTTTGTCTCTACTGGCACAAACATTCGTACCTCCTATGCTTCATTTATTGTTGCCAGTCCCTTAAACCTTTGGGTCACTATGCTGACTTACTTTGTTCCTCCTGATTCAGAGAGTGCGAGTATTTGCAGTTGGTGTCCATGGTATGCGCCTTTCTTGGTGATTCCACAGTGGACAGTTTACGCATGTCAGTCCATTTGGCTTACCACATTGTGTCGGCCATGAACGCCGTGTGGCACAGACATTGGTGTGCTAATCAGACTTCAGAGGCAAAACTGTTTCGCCTCCCATTTGAAGGAAGTTTATTGTTTGGTTCTGGTTTGGATTCTATCTCACAGGACGTGCAGAATAAGAAGGGCCACTTCCCAGTGTCTAAACAGCAATGCAAGGCCACAGCACCCCAACGAGGTCAGGGTGATTGCTGGCACAGGCAGTCCTGAGGGCAGTTTCATCCATTTTGGAACTTTGGTAACCAAAGAAACAAAGGGGGGGGTCGTCCTTTTTAGAACTTTGGTAACCATAAAAACAGAGGTGCCTACTCAGGCAATAGAGGTTACAGGCAATAGAGGGTCCTTTCCCTGGCGTCACAGAGGAGGACCAGCATAAAAGCCTGGTACCTCACAGTGAAGATACGCGGGCCCATCACTGTCCCCCTTTCCTTGGTGTAAGACTCCAGGAGTTTCTTTCAAGATGGGACCAAACAATGCCAGATGCTAGAGTTCTGGAAATTCTTTAACTAGGCTATGCCATAGAATTTTTAATGCTTCCTGCCATCCCTGGTCTCAAAGCAAGTGACAAAATGACAGGCGGTGTTGGACACACTGACCCACCTTATCCAGATAGGGGCCATTGTGCCAGTTCCTCCAAACGAGCAAGGGCAAGGGTTCTATTCCATCTATTTCATAGTTCCCCAAAAGTCTAGGGACTTCCAGCCCATTCTGGATCTGAAGCATCTGAACAAGTCAGTTCACCACAAAACATTCAAGATGGAGTCTCTGAGGTCGATAACCTGGGTTGTTCAGCTGGGAGACTTCTTAGCCTCAATAGATTTGATGGTTGCTTACTTTCACATTCCCATCCGTCAGTCCCACCAGAAGTCCCTCAGATTTGCAATACTGGGACAACATTTCCAGTACAAGGCGCTTCCGTTTGGCCTTGCAGCAGACCCTCGAGTTTTCTCGAAGGTGTTGATAGTTCTGGTGGCTCAACTATGACAGGAGGGACATTATGTCTACCCTTATCTGGACAACCTGCTCATTTGGGCACCAACGTTGTCTCTAGCGAGGAGGTTGGTATCCAGGACCCTGGAAATCCTGGAATCACATGGTTGGATAGTCAACAAGGAGAAGAGTTCCTTCAAACCAGCTCAGTCCTTGGAGCACCTGGGGGCAGTCTTTGACACAGAAATAGGGAGTATGTTTCTGTCACTCTCCTGGGAGGATACTTTGTTGTCAGAGATAGGGTGGTTAAGGAATCAGTCCTCAGCATCAGCCCACAGTCTGCTGGGGATTCTCGGACTCATGGTGACAGCAATAGACTTATTTTCCTGGGCCCGCTTCCAAATGCAGCCCCTTCAGACATGGCTACTGATGGCCTGGGATCCATCATCAGAAGACTATCAAGCCAGGATCCTCCTCACCCCTCAGCTTCATTACTCCCTGAGTTAGTGGCTGAATGTGCAGAATCTCAACAAGGGGATTCCTTTGGAATTACCACCAGAAGTGATTCTCACAACGGATGCAAGTCTGCATGGGTGGGGGACAGTCCTGGATCAGCTTCCCACTTGGGGTTTGGTCAGTACAGGAACAGCATCTCCACATCAGTGTCCTGGAGATGTGGGCAGTGCACTTAGCTCTGCTTCAGTTTCAGTCCATAGAGAAGAACACCGCAGTAAAAGTGCGGTCAGACAGTGCCATTACAGTGACGTACATAAACAACCAAGGAGGCACAAAAAGCAAGGAAATGCCTCGGGAGGCCTCCGAACTCCAGAGTTGGGCAAAGGAGAATCTCTCTCTGTTGGCAGTACATCTCATGGGGGAATTGAACATTCAGGCGGACTGGCTAAGTCACGAAAATGTTTATCCCGGAGAGTGGCAGATGAACTCGGAAGTATTCACACTGCTAAGCAACCGATTCGGGCAACCTCAGATCTCTTCGCGTGAAGCCACAATGTTCAGACCAACAGGTTCTTCAGTCGGTACCGGTGTCCACAGGCAGAAACCGTGGATGCTCTAACTCAGGTGTGGTCCTTCCACAGAGCATATGCCTTCCCTCCACTGCCCCTCCTTCAGAAGGTCTTAAGAAAAATAAGACACTCAAGTGGAAACTTCCTTCCGATAGCCCCAGAGTGGCCAAAAAGACAGTGGTTCTCCGATCTAGTGAATCTAGCCCAGCAAATACCCTTCCGCCTTCCGGTACAAAGGGACCTCCTGCTGCAAGGCCCCATTCTCTACCCGAACCCAGGCACAATGCAACTCGCAGCCTGGCTTCTGAAAGGAGGAGAGGCTCCTAAAACTAGGGTTTTCCTGAAAGTAGTTGAAACCTTGATGGCAGCCAGGAAAACTTCTACTTCGGCAGCTTATGCTCGAGTCTGGACACTTTTTTCATCTTGGTCCAGAGGGAAAGGCTTTAAACCTTCAAATGCCTCCATTCCTCAAATCCTAGACTTCCTACAGGAGGGCATGGAGAAGGAGCTGGCATTGAGCATGCTCAGAGGTAAGGTTTCCGCTTTCGGAGCTTCCTTGGGGTTCTCCCTAGGAACAAATAGGTTATTTGTTTTTTTGTGCGCACTTGGCAGGAGCCGTCTGCTGTTTCGATTCCCAGGACCCTCATGGGATCTGAACTTGGTTCTGAATGCTCTCTGTGTTAAACCCTTCGAGCCGCTATCATCCACGTCACTGGATGTGTTGTCCTACAAGGTCTGTTTCTTTGTGGCCATGTGTTCAGCCAGGAGAGCAGGCAAACTCCAGGCCGTGTCTCGAAAGGACCATACCTTCTTATGCATAAGGACAAAGTGGTACTCAGAACAGTTCTGTCCTTCATCCCTAAAGTACCCACAGCCTTTCATGTGAACTAGGAAATCTGCCTTCCATCCTTTTGTCCACATCCTTCTCACCCCAAGGAGAAGGAGTTGCATAAACTGGACTTGTACGGGCAATTAGGATCTACCTTAAACGTACGGCAGACTTTCGTAAGTCAGATAGTCTATTTGTGCTTTTTGGGGCAGCCAAACAAGGACAAAAGGCTTCTAGACCCACCCTAGCTAGGTGAGTGCAGGCCTGTGTTGCCAAGGTCTATATTGCAAGAAAGAAGAGACTTCCGGCTCTCATCAAGGCTCACTCCACCAGGGCGATGGCAACTTCCTCGGCGGAGACAGGCAAAGCCACAGTTTTAGAACTATGCAAGGCAGCTACATTTTTCTTCAGTCCACACCTTCACTAAACATTACAAATTGGATGTTCAGAGTTCTGCTGATGCAGCTTTTGGTCGCAGAGTGTTGCAGGCAGCAGTTCACAAGTAATTCTGATGCATCTGGTATATAGGATAATATTCTCTCCCCTTCGTTTTTTTTGTCTGGGAGCTGCTTCTTAGAACCCAGTTGTTTTGATTATCCATTGACAATGTGGAGCGCTACAGAAAGAAGAAATTAAGTTCATACTTACCGTAATTTCCTTTTCAGTTAGCTCCAACATTGTCAATGGGACCTGTCCGGGAGCTTGGCTTCTGAGGAGAAATCTTATCCAGTATCCTAGGAGAGAGACCAATTTTTCGCAAAAAATCCCCTACTCTGATCTCTCTCTATTCTGCTGCACTGTACGCTGATATGTATATTTACAGGATGATTTATCAATTATCTGCAACCGCAGGTGCAACAGGTTTTGTTAGTTATTTAAGATGTGTTTCCTGTTGCAGGTTTGTTCTCTGCACTCAGTTAAAAAAAAAAAAAAAGCCATGTCTCATTCTGTGTTAGCTTCAGTTTCACAGATAGGTGACTTTTTTTTTGGCTTACTTTTTTCCTGCTGTGGCCCAGGTCGGCTCACCTTCTCTGCTCCTCTGGCCGCCCGCACCAGTCTCAGGCCACCACCTTGCACCCCCCCACGGCTTACCCCCCGTGGGGGGGAGGCGAGGGACCCCCTAAACCCCCACCAAGCACGGATCTGGATCAGGTGGTAGTGCCCGAGGAACGGGCCACGCTGGCGGACGGCCATCAAGCTGCACAACTTAGAGCCACTGTTTTCTGCTTTCCCCCTTTGCGGGAGTGTGGCATGCAATGACACCTACGACGGTGTTCATGCATGCTCCCATGAAACATAGAAACATAGAAACATAGAAGTTGATGGCAGATAAGGACCGCAAGGCCCATCCAGTCTACCCATTTCTTTTTCTACCTTATAAATGTGCCATCGGCCTTTGCTCTGTCAGTGGCCTATCTATTCATAGTCATTTGTATTGCTCCCTTATGCCTATCCCATGCCTGTTTGAAGCCCTGCACTGTATTCATAGCCACCACTTCTTGTGGTAAGCCATTCCATGCATCCACCACCCTTTCTGTGAAAAGATTTCCTCACATTCCTCCTTAATCGGCCTCCCTCTAATCTCATGCTGTGTCCTCTTGTCCTGCTATTTTTCTTATATTTAAACATGTTAGACTCTTTCACCTTGTTTATGCCCTTAAGGTGTTTGAATGCCTCGATCATATCACCTCTCTCCCTCCTTTGCTCAGGGTATACATATTGAGCTCCGTTAATCTGTTCTCATATGTCTTCTGATGCAGTCCCTGCACCATTTTGGTTGCCCTTCTCTGGACTGCCTCAATTTGGTTAATGTCCTTGTGAAGGTGTGGCCTCCAATACTGCACGCAGTACTCAGATGGGGCTAACCAATGTCTTGTACAGAGGGATTATTACCTCCCTCTTACGACTTGTGATACCCCTACTAATACACCCTAACACCCCCTAGCCTTACTCTACTGCTTTAGAGGTCTGCTTGATGATTTTAGGTCATCAGTGATGATGATGCCCAAGTCTCTTTCTTCCTTTGTGACTGCTAGCAACTCCTCCCAGCCTATAGGTGGCTTCAGGGTTTCTCTTCCTATGTGCATGATTTTGCACTTCTTTGCATTAAATCCCAGTTGCCACTCTTCTGACCATTCTGCTAGTTTATCCAGATCTCTTCTCATTCTGCCCACCCCATCTGGATCATCTACTCTGTTGCAGATCTTGGTGTCATCTGCAAACAGACAAGCCTTACCCTCTAGTCCATCTGCAAGGTCACTAATGAAGATGCTGAAGAGGACTGGCCCCAGGACTGATCCCTGAGGTACCCCACTTGTGACTTGCATCTCTTCTGACTGTATACCATTTACCACCACTCTCTGTTTTCTGCCCGTCAACCAGTTTGCCACCCAGTTGACCAACTTCTGACCACCCTGAGCCTACCCGGTTATTTATCAATCTTCTATGTGGAACAGTGTCAAAGCTTTGCTTGAAGTCAAGGTAGGCGACATCAACTGCTCCCCTTGGTCCACCACTCTGGTTACCCAGTCAAGAAATCTATGAGATTAGTTTGACAGGACCTTCCTTTGTAAACCCATGCTGTCTTGGATCCTGTGCCCTATGGATTCCAGGTGTTGCACTATCCTTTCCTTAAGAGTGCCTCCATAATCTTGCCCACTACTGAGGTAAGACTGAGCGGTCTGTAGTTCCCCGCTCCTCCCTGCTACCACTCTTGTGGAGCGGGATCACATGAGCCCTTCTCCAGTCTTCTGGGACCTCTCCTGTGCTCAGAGACTCACTAAACAATTCTGCTAATGGCTCTGCTAGTTCCTCCTTTAGCTCCTTAAGTACCCTGGGATGTATGCCATCAGGTCCCATTGCCTTATCCACCCTGAGCTTAGCAAGCTCTTGTAGGACCCTTTCTTTTGTGAAGGAGTAGAGCTCACCTCCTCCCCTGTGTCCATGATGCTGAGCTGTGGGCCCTGCCCTACCTTCTCTTCAGTAAATACTGAGCAAAAGTATCTATTTAGGATAGATGCCTTTACAGGGTCCTCCTCCACATGCTCCCTTTTCTCCATTAAGCTTAGTACCCCTCTGGACTTTCTCCTTTCACTAATGTATCTATAGAAAGTCTTGTCACCTTCTTTTACTGTTCATGCTAGTGTTTCCTCAGTTTGGGACTTTGCCTGCCTTACTGCATTACCTGCTTCCCTTAGGGCAGTTTGGTATGCCTCCTATCTTCATCCCGCTGTTTTTATATATTTCCTGAAGGCCAGCCTTTTGGCTCTGACCTTTGTGCTACTGTATTTGAGAACCAAAGTGGTTTCCTTCTTCTTTGCACTTCCTTTTCTGTCTACACAATGGGATGTTGCTTCAAGTATTGCATCCTTAATGCTTGCCCACTTTGCCTGTACCCCTCACCTGTGTTTCTTTTGCCAGGGCTAGCTTAACTCTGTTGGCCATCTTATCAAAGTCAGCTCCTCTGAAGTCCCATATTTTTGCCTTGGAATGGGATGATTTAGATGTAGTAGCCAAATTGAACCATACCATGTGATGGTCACTGGCCCCCAGGTGACCTTCTACCTGGAGATCTGTGATCCCTTCTTTGTTAGTCAGTACTAGATCTAGGATAGCCCTGTCTCTTGTGGGTTGCTGTACCAGTTGTTTGAGGCCCTCCCCCTGCAGGGAATCCACTATGAGTCTAGTTCTGGCAGATGTTCCTGCTGGTATTGACCAATCTGTATCCGCATGTTGAAGTCTCCCATTATCAGAACCTCCTTTAGCTGTTATGTTTTGTATATCTTCTAACAGTAATGTGTCTATGTCCTCCCTCTGGTCTGGGGCCTGTAGACAACCCCAGTTCTTATGGCTGTCCCATTTCCTGTTTCCAGGGTGACCCACAGTTCTTCTGGCTCCATATGTGTATTCTGAATTTCTGTAGCTTTGATATTTTCATTGACATACAGGGCCACTCCTCCCCCTTTTGCACCTTGGTCTCTTCTGAACAATACATAGCCAGGTACTGAAGTCTCCCAAGTGTGGTTACTGGTAAACCACGTCTCACTATTGCTACTATGTCCAGTTTAGCCTCTGACATTATTGCCTGCAGGTCTGGGATCTTATTTCCCAGGCTGTGAGCATTGTGTACATGATTTTCCATTGGCCAGATTTTGGTGTGTTAGTTGTTGGGTGAAGTTTGGCATTACCCTGTGCATCGTGTGGGAGACAAACCTTTTTTCTTACCTGGTGATGCAAATGAGCGGCAAACATGCTGAATTCCTGTTTGACCACTAGCTGAGGGGGGTGTTCTTCCCATTCGACGTATGGGGTGCTGCACCTCTCCCATTTGCTAGTTTAAATATTCTGCAAAGACGCCAAACTTGCCCCAACGCACTGACTTCTTTAGTCAGATGCAGTCCATCAAATTTAAAGAACTTTCGCTCCCAGAACTGTTGCCAGTTCCCTACAAATCTGTGTCCTTTTCTCTGGCACCAGCCCTTGAGCCACATGTTTAGCTCCCTATCTCCCTTCTCTGAACTTCCGTCCATCTGCTCCCTCTCCCAGACTGGCAGGATCTCAGAGAAGGAGATGCTGAACGAAATAGATGATGTTGTCACCCAGCCTAGTCAGGTGTTCCTTGGTCTCCACAACTGACCGCTGGTGAGATCATTAGTCCCTATGTGTACTAGGACATCAATGTTTTCTCCTGCTTTGTGAACAATTTTAGCAATGCGGTCAGTGTCTCTCCATGCTGATGTACCTGGGAGACATCTGACCATCACCCCTGGCTGGAGATGGGTATCAACTCCCCGACGTGCCCACGTCAACCGTCTGCTGCGTTCCCTGCCCCCATTCATACGGCTCTGTGCCGTCGAGCCCTAGCCTCTGCTAGGGGTCAGGTGTGCACCGGCCACTGCACTCCCCTCTCCCTGGAGATGGACAGCAGTCCATCGGACGCTTAGTCTATCTCCTCCTGCCACCCATGGCAGTAACTCGTGCTCGTTTCTCGGCGGGGTTGCCGGTGCGACGCGAAGGTGTGTGGGTATCCAGCGCTCAACATTCTGTGCCAATCGGCTGGCAATAGGTGACTTTTATGAAGCATGTTGGCTGTTACATGGTTTCTCTACAAGAAGAACCGAATACTCCAAGCCTTCTTTTGGGTCCATGGAAAACGATCCCTTCCCCGAATGTCAGATAGGAAGATAAGACAGTTATTACAAGTATGTGATTGGTCGTGTTGTATATGTGTAGCTCTCATGGCACTGTGAGGTAAATAGTAACTGGGGAGTTGCTGCTGCTGCATGGAATCCTCATGTGCCCAACATTCTAAAGCTTGGGCTGTGCCATTCCCCTGGTAGGGGTGCACTATACCCAGTTGTTTTGATTATTCATTGACAATGTTAGAGCTAATAGAAAAGGAAATTATAGTAAATATGAAGTTAATTTCTTCTTTTCTTCACAGAGGGAGGTGGCAGGCTGGAATGACTTGCCCAGTAAGTTGGGAACACTGGCAGTGTGACAGAGTGGGACAGATACAAAGGGCTGTTGGGTGGCTTGGGGAGATCTGGTAAAGACCAGCCAGCTGGTGTCTTATGGGTGAGTAAGTAGGGGCAGGACAGACTGGATGGGCCCTTGGGACTTTTCCTGTCATCAGCATTCTATGTTTTTGTACTGCTACCAGGACTAAATGTGAATGCCCATTGGGGTTACTGAGTCATGGTTTTCTTTGAGATGCACCAATTGTAGACATTCTCTTCTCCGTTGTGACATTATACAAAACTCAATAAAGTAGTAATTCCAAAATGGATTCGGTCCCAAATATGACCTGCAGATAAAACTGAGAAGATTGATGCTAGGTTGGCAGTGGCAGAAGCAACACTTAATTCAGAAGCTAGGCAGTCATACAACCTAAATCAATAAGTCGAAACCCTAGAGAATCGCTGTGTCATTTAAGCTTGTGAGTATCCCTGAAGCTTTGGTGGAAATTTTTTCCAGTACTCACTACCTGGTCAAAGAAGTTTGAATTAAAACCTTTGACCTTCCAGAGAACCCTCCATTACTGGTGAAGTCATTTAGAGTTCAAAAAAAGGAAATTCAGTATGTTCTCACAGCATCTTGTTTACTCATAACAGGGGAACAGAACCTTGATTCATATCATGAAGGGCAGCAACTCGGCAAGTTGTCAATGTCAGTGACTTAGTAGATTACACACTCACCTCTGAAACTGGGAGAGCGGAAAATTGTGGGTTCTAGTCCCACACCAGGAACTTGGGGTAAAATCCCAATACTGACACTGTAGTATAGCATGATGGGGGTGCACTCCTGAGGTGCCGTCTTTTGGATGAGATGTTAAAACTGAGGTCCTGCCTGCCTTTCCTGGTGATTGTTAGGGTGGATGTTAAAAGATCCTATGGCACTTCTTGAAAAGAGACGGAGAATGTTCTTAATATAAAAGTACATACACATATACAGAAATCACAAACTCATACTTCACATTTCATAATAATATACAAAAACTCAAAGAAAAGTAAGCTATAACAACAAATATCAAGATAATAAAACAGAAACAAAAAGGGAAGAATCTAAATATTTACAAAAAACACTTTACCAGAAGAAACTGTGTGTGTTATTTATGTACAGTACCAAGAGAAGTTAGAGCACAAATTGTGAGCAAACTAGCTAGAAAAACACCTACAGTCTTGCTGTGTACCATTTATGGGAGAAACGGAATTTTTCCAAAGGTACTGCACCTGGACCCTAGAAAGCAGATCTTCTTGGACTTAAAGTCTTCACCATTCATTCATACATACTGCTGGGTACTACATCGGAAGCACTAGGACTGAGTGGGAACCAAAAATCTTCAGGAGGGTTGGCGCCGGGGTAGGACTGCTCATATGCAGTACCGCGAGACTGGCTCACGCCTGTGTAGGCTATCTTGGTGTCGACCCTCCAACCGCCTCAATTCCTTTTTTCGCGCCGTTGCGTGAGCTTCAGTGACAATGTCACTTGCCCACTGGGAGTCAAATCTTCACATCTGTATGACAGTAGCTATAGTCATTCAGTTTCTGTTAGTTGTTTTAGTATTATTTATTCTTATTTATTTAAAAAAAATGTGTATTTTATTTTCTGAAGAAAGAAATTCTCTCAGCCTGCCATCAACTGAGTTGACCATGGACGGTATCGGTGACAGTAGAGAGATTTCACTGGAAAGCTGTTCTGGCAGTGGGGCTGTGTTCGGTCCACTGCCTTTTACAGAGGGGGAATCCGACCATGGGCAGTCTGCTGCTCAGGAGGGAGGACAGTCCCCCCAGAAGCACAAAAAGAAGCAGACCCCTTCCTAGTCTTGGTCAGGGACCCGGTGCCGCTCGGCCTCCAGTTCTTCTCCTTCCTGTTGGAAGAAGAAGCGGTGCCACTTGAGGTCACCCTCTGGTAGGTCTGCGAGGGAGTCATCGGTAGTGGAGAGTGGTAGACCCACCCTGACCCCTCCAGGGTCCGCGGTGGTCTGTGCTCTTAATGGCTGGGAGTCCCGACACCGGAGCTCCTCTCTGTTCTCAGACAGGGTTTCTGGTGAGCAGTTTCATCATTGGGACGCTCTTATGGAGCAGTGGGTATGGCGTCTGTCTCAGTTGCCCTTGCCAGTAGACCAGGTTCCCTGGGTTTTGGGGCTGCTGGGCTACAGCCGGAGCATTTCATAGAGAGGGTTGTGGATGTATGGAACAGCCTTCCAGAGGAGGTTGTGGAGTCAAAAACAGTGGTGGAATTCAAGCATGCATGGGACAGTCATAAGGCAATTCTAGGGGGTGGGGGTAGGAAGAAGTAGGCTGCTGGTTAACTAGGATCTGCAGCTTATCCATCAGGTAGGGAAATGGGCAGACTGGGTGGGCCAAGCGGTCCTTATCTGCCATCAAATTCTATGTTTCTATTCGGGACAGGATGTGTGTTCGGTGCCAACTAAGGACATTCTTCCCACCCTGGTACCGGTGCCACCGATGCTGGTTCCATGTGCCTTACCCCCTTACTATGTTTCCACGCAGGGGCTGGCACAGGTACCACTTTCCTCCCTCCTTTCATCTAGGTCTGACAGGGGTTCAAGAGTGTCGGTGATGGGTTCTTCGGTGCCGTGCGCAGCATCAAGTTCTTCAGTGCCGCATTTGTCCTTGTGCCGTGCACGCTGTCAGGTTCTTTGGTGCTGCAGGCAGCATCGGCTGCTTCAGTTCTGTGGGTGGCATCGGCTGCTTTGGTGTTATGTGCAGCATTGACTGCTTCAGTGCCATGTGCGGCATCAGTGCTTCAGTACAGCATGCAGCGTCAGGTGCTTCAGTGTGGCGTCGGGTGCTTTGTTGCCATGTACAGTGCCAAGTTCCTCAGCACCGATATGGGTTCTGATGTCTCTTATATACCCTTTGCCTAGGCCAGGCTTAGGCCTTGCAGGACTAGCTCCTGACCCCCTCAGGGGTGGAGATGGAACATGATGAGTCCGATCCTGACCTAATTTTGTCTGACGACATTGAGGATGACTCAGTCTATGACTTGGAAGGCAAGCATTCTATATCGGCTGAATCCTTGGTTAAGGACCTTTCCTTCCAGTCCCTCCTCAAGAACATAGGTTCAATCCTCACCCTACAGACCTCCTCAGTGGACCCGGTTAGGCTGTTACGCCTCGAGTTTCTTCATGTTCCCAACATTCCTACAAACCTTATGCCCCCGTGCCCCCTCCCCCTTGAGACTTTGTCACAAGCAGCGTGGAACAGGTCAGTGCTGAGCACTTCCGTGGCCAAGGCCATAGATGGGAAATATTCCCCTCCCAAGGAAAGACCCCTCCTAGCATCACAACCTGTTGCAAATGTGTTAGTGGTACTTATGGAGAACAAGGCTGTTCTCCCCTAGGAGGCTTCGGCATGGCCTGTCAGTAAGGAATCTTGCAAGACTGACACCTTGGGGAAGTGGGCCTTCACAGCCGCAACCTTGGGCATGTGTATTGCCAGTTATCAGGGCCATTTCTCTCAACACGAGTACACCCTGTGGAACTCCCTTAAGACAATGGTCGAGAACCTCCCAGAGTCTGATGTGAACATGGAGTTTCTCCAGACTATCACAGGGGCATAAAGTCCAATAGTCATCAGCTTAAAGCTTCTATGGAAACCTATGACACTGTGGCTAGGGCATCTGCTGCTGGAATCTGTGTCAGATGGCACTCCTGGCTCAGAACATCAGGTTTCTCACCCGATGCTCAACAGCAGGTCATGAGTGTTCCCTTTGATGGTGCTTGTCTGTTCGGTCCTCAAGTTGAGTAAGTGCTAGAGGCCGCCCAGAAAACCAGGACTGTCATTAAAATAGCCAGGCCAGCTCCTTCTGCCCCCCCAAAGGGGCGGGAACCATCGACAGTTTCGTAACAAGCAGTCCTTTCGAGGTAAAGGCTGAGGGTCCTTTAACAGAAACCAGACTACGCAGCCACAAAACAAAACGCAGCAGAAGGCACAGGACCCGAAACACCCAGTGCCACCCTCTGAAAATCTGGACCCAGTCTCACCTCAGCTGCCTGAGGTGGACACCTCCACGGCAGTGGGAGGTCATCTGACTCAATTTTACAATCAGTGGAGGGCCATTACCACAGACAAATGGGTCCTCAGAATTATTCAAGAGGGTTACTCTCTCAATTTCATAGAGATCCCCGCGGACCTTCCAAGCGTCAACACAGTTTGCTCACCACTCAGTCAGACCTTCTCACTTCTGAAATGTAGGGCCTTCTCAAAAACAGGGCAGTAGAAGTTGTTCCCCGGGGCAGAAAGGAACAAGGGTTTCTACCCCCATTGCTTTCTGCTCCCAAAGAAGACAGGCGGCATGTGCTCAGATCTTGATCTCAGAAAGTTAAACAAGTGGCTGTTCAGAGAGAAGTTCAAGATGATCTCTCTAGGGACCTTGCTTCCACTCCTTCATCAGCACACCTGGCTGGCATCTCTGGATATGCAGGATGCCTACCAGCATATCCCAGTACAACCAAGTCACCACAAGTATCTCCGCTTCATGGCCTTGGGTCAAGACTACCAGTTCAGAGCCCTGCCCTTTGGACTCTCCTCGGCACCTCGAGTCTTTACCAGGTGTTTTGTAGTTCTTGCGGCACACCTCTCAAAGCTCAGCGTCCAAGTCTTCCCCTACTTGGAAGATTGGCTACTAGCATGTCCGTCCAGTCAGGAGACATGGGAAGCAGTCTCCACAGCTTCTCAATTCCTCGCTTCCATGGGGGTTCTTCTGAATCTGGAAAAATCCCAGCTTCAACCCTCTCAGCAGCTTCTCTTTATTGGAGCCCTCCTGGATACCTCAAGAGTGAGGGCTTTCCTTCTGGAGGACAGGAGGAACGACATATTCCAGATGGCTCATTACATCAGGGAGAACACCTCAGTTCGGGCTCTCTCCATGCAGCGGATATTGTGCCTAATAGCCTCGTTCTGTGTTCAGGGTGCCTCTGGCCCATCTACACATGAGGACCACCCAGTGGATGCTCAGTACTCAGTGGTCGCTGACCACACACCCGCAGTCTTACCATATAAAAGTGACAGACCCTCTGACGAGATCACTTGCATGGTGGACTCAGGAAGACAAGCTCCTTCAGGGTCTTCCATTCACCCCCCCCCGGAGTCTCAGATCACCATCACCATGGATGCATCCCTGATCAATTGGGGAGCTCACCGTCAAGATCTCCACACCCAGAGGAGTCTCTTCTACACATAAATGTTCTAGAGATGAGAGCTGTTCTCTGTGCTGTCTGAGCCTTGAATGATGTTGTCTGCCACAAGGTAATTCTTCTTCAGACGGACAACAAGGCAGTGATGTACTACATCAACAAGCAGAGTGGGGCACACTCCTACCCTCTGTGCAGGGAACCCATGAGAGTGTGGGAGTGGTGTCTTGAACACAGTGCTCAGATTTAGGCAGTCTACTTGCCAGGAACTCAGAATGACCTGGCGGATCGCCTCAGCAGGACAGAGGCGGATCCATATGAATGGTTGCTCACACCAGACGCCATGCAGTCGCTATTCAACAAGTGGGGCTGCCCAGACCTGGACCTTTTTGTGTCCCCACTCAATGCAAAAATGCCTCTATTCTGCTCCAGAAATCCAGAACCTGGCATTTTCTGTCAGGATGCTTTCAGACTGTGGTAGACAAGACGCTTTCTGTACGCATTTCCTCCTCTTATGTTAATTCAGAGGGTGCTGCTCAGATTGGAGGTACAAGGGGGCAGTATGTTTCTAATTGCCCCATACTGGCCTCGACAGGTATGGTTTCCATTGATCAACAGGTTGTTGAAGGTCCCTCCGAGGCAGCTTCCTCAGCGAACAGACCTCCTGACACAGGGTCCCCTGGTCCATCCCAACCCTGCGCTCCCTTCATCTCCATGCCTGACTCCTGAGGAGATAGAAGTGTGTAGGTTCAAACTTTCCTAGAGAATCTCAGAGATCCTCTTGGCAGCACGTAAGCCTTGCACTCGGAAAACTTACACGGCTAAATGGAAGCGCTTCTCGATTTGGTGTGCGAAGTCCTATCTGGACCCATTCCATTGCCCACTGAATAAGGTGGAGTACCTCCTAGACCTGTCAAATGCAGGACTGCAGTACTCGACAGTGAAGTTGCACCTCTGGGCTATTTCAGCCTATCATGAGCCAGTACAGATCATGACGCTGGCTCAATTGCTACTAGTCAAGCTGTTCCTCAAGGGCATCCTGCACACTAGATCCCCGGACAGGAAGCCGGTAGCTGCATGGGATATTAATCTTGTGCTACACATGGTCACTTGTAAACCTTTTGAGCCTCTAGCCACCTATGACTTACAGTTTCTGACCTGGAAGACCGCCTTCCTGGTGGCCATCACTTCCACTCGCAGGGTCTCTGAAATACATGCCATGATCACAGACCCTCCGTATACTGTCTTTCACAAGGATAAGGTGGTATTTTGTACTCACCCTAAGTTCCTACCCAAATGGTTTTGGAATTTCACCTCACTCAGCCCTTGGTTCTCCCCACTAATTTTGCTAACTTCTAGAATGAAGGGAATGCACCCTTCACTCTCTGGATGTCAAGAGGCTCTATGACTCCACATCAGTAGAACAGGGGAGATCCGTAAAACCAAGCACCTCTTTGTATCGTTCAGCATGGCTGACTGGGCCAGCCAGTGGCCATTAGATGCATTTCTTTTTTTTGAAATTTTTGTTTATCCTTCCTCCAGCTACTCCAAGCCCTGCATCATCGGGAGTGCCAGTGGTGTCTGCCCCTGCTTCTGACACCTTACCTGAACCTTCTAGAGTCCTCCATGGAGCCGTGGTTCTTTCCCCCAGGCAGGGATGAGGTGCGGCAACTACACCCTGAGCAATTCGAATCTCATTGGGATCCATCAAGGCCAGGCAGGAGTGAGCTATTTAGGGTTTGCCCAGACTCTCCATCTTCCCGGAGCCTGGAGAACAATTTCCCATGTTCTATGGATGTGACGCATGCCCTGACATCAAGGCGTGACCTCCAATGTCCATCATGTCCTACCCCTGTGTCTGGCTTGGTGCTTGCCATACCCCAGGCCTCCGCCTGGGGCCAGTCAAGTGCCGAGCCTCTGCCCCCATCCCTCCCTGGAGAAGGCAGCGTCCTGTAGCTTAGCCTCCTCCCTGGTCAAGCTTCCTCCGATCCCAGGCTCATTCCCGAACCTGGGTCGTCGGCGTTGCGTGTGATAGTGCTACCGCTGCACCGGCAGGCTGGCTCCATTAGATGCATTTCTGTTTGGATAGTGGCATTCCTTCGCCATTGCTACTCGATGGCGCAAGTTAAGTTGGAAGGCTGGGTGTACGGCCACTTTACCAGAGCAGTTCCCATTCTGTTCCCATTGCAGAAATTTGTAAAGCGGCTACGTGGAGCTCATTGCATACCTTCGTGAATCACTATGCTCTGGATGTCCATGCCAGACAGCATACTTCCTTTGGCAGGACAGTCCTTAATGGACTTCTGTCCTGAGCAAGCTTTGTCTCCTGCCGCCCTGCTCGGGATTGTTTTTTTAGCTTGGTACTCACTCAGCAGTATGAATGAATGGTGATGACTTTTAAGTCCTGGAAGATATGAACATTTTGTATCTACCATAATTCTTGATCTTCTTGCACAAGTCTTTACCATTCATTCATATGCCAAGTTTCCAGAGGAATGCGCACAAGGTTCGTGGTGCTCACCAGTACATAATAGTCACAGAACAAGCAAACTGTGGCACACACATCCAGTTATGAGCAGACACCAGAGCTACTAAGTTATAAACTTTATTATAAATACACCGGCTCCAGGACTAGCCTGACACATTTCGGATTTCTCCTTTGCCCAGATTAGGTTAGGTGTTTCCTAAGTTAGTTTATGCTACACCTCCTCGGTCAGAAAGGTACTGAGGCAGTTGGAGGGTCAACACCGAGATAGCCTACACAGGTGCAAGCCAGTCTCACAGTACTGAGCATGTGCGGTCCTACCTTGGCACCGACCCTCCTGAAGATTTTTGGCTCCCACTGGGTCCTAGCGCCTCTGGCATAGTGCCCAGCAGTATCAATGAATGGTGAAGATTTGTTCAAGAAGATCAAGAATTACGGTAGGTACGTAATTTTTATATGTACCTCTTTAAGCTGCAAGAGAAAGTGGTCCATTCTAGACTCCTTGACTTCCTTTCATCTTCTAACTTCCTCTCACCTTTCCAGTCTGGTTTTTGGAAGCACCATTCCGCCGTCTCCTCCCTGCTGCACATCACTGATTCTGTCTTTTCCAGGATGGATCAGGGGCACATTACAGCTTTAATTTTCATCAGTCTAGCCAAAGCCTTCGATTCAGTGTCCCATCCACTCCTCCTGCAGAAGCTGAGCTCTGCTGACCTCATAGTTCCCAGTGTTGCTTGGTTCTGTTCCTACCTAACGGGCTGACAACAATTGGTACTGGTTGGAAGCACCCTGTCACCTCCTTTTCCCTTTTAGGCTGGGGTCCCACAGGGCTCCAGCCTGCATCCCATCCTCTTCTGCATCTTCCTGAATGATGTCCTCTCTGTCTGCATCAACTCCAATATCCGTATTTATGCAGATAACACAGCCATCTTCACCTGTGGTCCCTCCACTGCAGCTGTGGTAGACCTGCTCCAGTGGGACTTCATTAGCATTCTGCACTGGTTCCAATCCAACCATCTCAGAGTCAACACTAAAAAATAGTGTCCATGACCCTTGGTACCAGTCAGAAACTGGGCAAACTCACTGTCCCCCTGTTTTCACCACTCTGGATGGCACGCCTTATGAAGCAGTTCAGTCCTTCAAGTACCGTGGAGTGTGGCTAAGTAGCAAGCTTGACTTACATAGAAACATAGAATTTGACGGCAGATAAGGACCGCTTGGCCCACCCAGTCTGCCCATTTCCCTACCTACTGGATAAGCTGCAGATCCTAGTTAACCAGCAGCCTACTTCTTCCTACCCCCAACCCCTATAATGGCCTTATGACTGTCCCATGCATGCTTGAATTCCACCACTGTTTTTGACTCCACAACCTCCTCCGGAAGGCCGTTCCATGCATCCACAATCATCTCTGTGAAAAAATACTTCCTTAAATTACCTCTGAGCCGCTCCCGCATCTTCAAATTGTGCCCTCTTGTTCTTGCACACCTCTTTTTTTGAAAGATGCTACCCTCTTGGACTTTGTTGATTCCCTTGAGGTACTTGAGCGTTTCTATCATGTCCCCCTCTCCTCCTTTCCTCGAGGCTATACATATTAAAGCTCTTTAGGTCTCTCTTCATATGTCTTCCAGTGCAGACCCTGCACCATTTGTTGCCCTCCTCTGGACAGCTTCATCCTGTCTATGTCTTCTGAGGAGACTGGGTCGCCAGAACTCACGCAGTACTCCAGATGGGGTCTCACCAGCTGTCTGTACAGAGGGATAATAACTTCCTGTTTTCTACTGGTGATGCCTCTCCTATGCATCCCAGTATCCCCCAGCCCTCCTTGCTGCCCTCTCACATTGCTTGCCCACCTCTAGGTCATCTGATATGACTACCCCAGGTCCCTTTCCATTTTTGTTGTTGTTAGTATCTCACCCCCCATTGTGTACTCTTCCCCTGGGTTTTTGTTTCCCAGGTGCATTACCTTGCACTTCTTAGCATTGAATCTAAGCTGCCATACATTTGACCATTCCTCTAACCTTGCCAAGTCCTTCTCATCCTTTCCACCCAACCCTGTGCATCAACTCTGTTGCAGATCTTTGTGTCATCTGCAAAGAGACATACTTTTCCTTCCAGTCCTCTGCAATGTCGCTTATAAAGACATTGAAGAGGACCGGTCCTAATACTGAACCCTGCGGTACCCCACTAGTAACCCCCCTTTCTTCTGAGTGGACTCCATTTACTATTACTCTGTGTCCTATTCTCCAGCCAGTTCTTTACCCAGGCTGTCATCTTGGGACCCACTCCCAGGCTGGCTAACTTGCATATTAATCTTTTGTGTGGGACTGTGTCAAATGCCTTGCTAAAGTCTAGGTAGGCCATGTCCACAGCCCCTCCCTGATCTACTACTTTGGTCACCCAGTCAAAGAAATCTATCAGATTCGTCTGGCATGACCTTCCCGCTGTGAATCCATGCTGCCTAGGGTCCTGTGCCCTCTGGCCTCTAGATATTCGACAGTTCTTTCCTTCAGAAGTGATTCCATCATTTTCCCTATCACTGAGGTTAAACTAACAGGTCTGTAGTTTCCTGCTTCTGCCTTGCTCCCACTTTTGTGAAGGGAATCACATCTGCCCTCCTCCAGTCCTCGGGTACCACCCCATCCTCCCATGGTTTGTTAAAAAGGGTAGTCAGTGGTGTCACTAGTTCTACCCTTAGTTCTTTTAGAATTCTGGGATGAATCCCATCGGGCCCCATTGCTTTGTCCACCTTCAGTTTTAAGAGTTCTTTCAGAACCCTTTCTTCAGACAACATGAAGTCTTCCTATATTATGACAGATGCAGTTTGTCCCACCATTAGAACTGCTCCGGAGGTGAAAGAGTTAACTTCCATGCAGTGCATGGAGCTTAGAGCACGAGCTCAGTTAGAGAAGCTCTGTTAGGGTGGTTTCAAACCGAAACCGTCAGATTCTTTACTCCGCCTCACTGAACAGTCGCTCCGGAGATTCCTCCTGCTGCTCGGTTCATTTTCTCGGTTTAAAGTGTCTTTTCTCAGTTAAATTCAACCGCGATATTCTTTATTTTTACCGAAAACCGATCGGTTCAAGCTCTGTCTATGGTATTGTAAGTAATAGGTTTTCAGGCCATTATCAGTTCAGAGCAATGCCCTTCGGCCTTACCTCTGCCCAAAGGGTGTTCACAAAGTGTCTGGCAGTAGCAGTTGCTCATCTAAGAAGGCAAATGATTGCCATCTTTCCCTACTTGGACGACTGGCTCATTGAGGGTCAGTCTCCAGACCAGGTCAAATCACACCTGCTAGTTACCCAGCAGCTGCTTACCTCTCTGGGCTTTCTTCTCAATCTTCTCAATCTTCCAAAGTCAGTTCTGGAACCTGTCCAGGTACTCACATTTATAGGCACAGAACTGGACACAAAGCAGGCCAGAGCCTTCCTTCCCCTAGAAAGGGTAAGGACCTTGGTGGCCCTGGCCTCGTCCTTCACCCTGCAGGTCTCTCGACCAGCAAGGCATTTCCTGCAGCTCCTAGGACACATGGCTGCTTCCACAGCTGTAGTGCAAGGAGCAAGATTTCAGATGAGGGACATTCAGTTCTATTTGAGAGCCTTCTGGTCTCAAAGAAGAGATCCCTATCCAAGTTAATCCCAGTGACTCGAACCCTGATCCAGGCCCTTCAGTGGTGGCAGGATCAGAGCAATCTGAGACAAGGGGTGCCTTTTATCCCTCTGTCCCACTTCTTGACCCTTACTACAGATGCGTCCCTCTTGGGATGGGGAGCTCACATGGGCGACCTCTCCACCCAGGGGTTATGGTCCCCTCAGGAATCTCTCCTCCACATCAATCTGTTGGAACTCAGAGCTGTTTTTCTAGCACTTCAGGTTTTTTCTGCATCTGTTCAGAACAAGGTGGTACAGGTCAGAACAGACAACACCACTACAATGTGGTACATCAACAAACAAGGGGGCACTCGGTCTTCGGCCTTGTGCACCGAGGCGATGAAGTTGTGGTCTCTGGCTTATTCTCTGAACACTTCCCTCATAGCAGTTCACCTCCCAGGCAAGGACAATGTCCTGGCAGATGCTCTCAGCAGGATTTCCCAGGGCCATCACGAATGGTCACTGGATCACCTAGTACTGGGGATAGTTTTTGCCAGATGGGGCACTCCTCAGATAGATCTTTTTGCAGCCCCAGACAATCATCAACTTCCACTTTTTTGTTGCAGGCCCCCAGTGTTGGGCTCAGTCCCCCTGGATGCCTTTCTCCTCGATTGGGAAGGGAAGTTTCTCTATGCCTTCCCCTTCCCTCTCCTGTTCAAGGTGCTAGTCAAAATCAGGTCTCAGCCCTGCAAGATGATCCTGATTGCTCCAGATTGGGCCAGGCAGCCCTGGTACCCACTCCTTCTGTCCTTAGCAGTCCATCTCCCCTGTGCCTCCCCAGGAACCACAATCTGTTAACCTGTGCTCAGGGGAGAGTCTGGTATCCGAATCTCAAATCCCTCAACCTCAAGGCCTGGCTCTTGAGGAGTTAGAGTCTGCTGATCTACAACTTTCTCAAAGTGTTCTCGAAATCTTGAAAGCTTCTAGAAAGCCTTCCACCAGGACTACCTATAACTCCAAGTGGAAAAGATTTTCCATATGGTGTTCTGGGAAGCATATTTCCCCGGAATCTGCTGATTTACCCACTGTATTGGATTATATGGTCCATCTTAATTCTTTGGGACTGAGACCAGCTACCCTGAAAGTACATTTGGCAGCTGTCTCTGCTTTCATTTCAGCAGGGAAGCCCTCTTCTCTTTCTGCTCACCCGGTATTTTCCAAGTTTTTTAAGGGATTGCTTCATACCAATCCTCCATTCAGGGACCCTGCCCCTGCTTGGGATCTTAATGTTTGCATTGCTCAGCTGATGCAACCCCCCTTTGAGCCTCTGTTTTCGGCAGAGCTTAAGTATTTGACTTGGAAAACTGTATTTCTAGTAGCCATCACTTCTGCCAGGCGCATAAGTGAGTTACAGGCCTTATCAGTGGAGACTGACTTTATTTCCTTTCACAGGGATAAAGTAGTCCTCAGGACTAACAGGAAGTTTTTGCGTAAGGTGGTTTCGAATTTCCACCTTAACCAATCTATTTCACTTCCAGTGTTCTTCACTGACCATTCCTCCTCTGGTGAGAGGAGGCTGCACAGCTCAGATGTTAAGAGGGCCCTAGGTTACTACATAGAGCGTACCAAGGGTCACAGGTTTGACTCCCTCCAACTATTTCTCACTTATGGTGAGGTTGGGAAAGGGAGACCTGCCACTAAGAGATCCATTGCCAGGTGGATTGTCTCTTGTATCCAGTTAAAGTAAAAGGAGGCTGGGAAAGCAGTCAGAACAGCAAAGGCCCAAACCGAGGAAAAGATAGCCAACTCAGTTAAGAAGGGGGATAAAACCTTTTATAGGTACATCAGGGAGCGAAGGAAGACCAAGGGAGGGATAGTGAGGCTTAATAAAGGGCAGAGGGAGACTGTGAAAAGGCAGAGATACTAAACAAATATTTTTGCTCAGTATTTACAAATGAAGAGGGGGAGGTACCTAAAAGAAACAGTGGAGACACTCTGGATATAGAAGTTGATACCAGCCCATTTACAGAAGAAAAAATTACTCACCTTAGTAATGTTGTTTCTTCTAATGGAGTCTTGCTATATTATGACAGATGCAGTTTGTCCCACCATTAGAACTGCTCCGGAGGTGAAAGAGTTAACTTCCATGCAGTGCATGGAGCTTAGAGCGCAAGCTCAGTTAGAGAAGCTCTGTTAGGGTGGTTTCAAACCGAAACCGTCAGATCTTTATGAGCAAAACTCACTAAGGCTCTGTATGGAAGCTGTAACCTACATTAGCCAACTGGCTACTAAAATATTCACACATTTTACTGGTCCCAACACCAAGACTCAAGTCAGGGGACCAGAAACAACAAGATAAAATAAATAAATAAACACAACACCCAAACATAAAAGGGGCATCAATAAGTGCCAACAGTGGACTACCCACCCCATACCTGAAGTAGAAGTTCTGAGAGGGGCAGGCTGGGGGGGAGGTCATAATATAGCAAGACTCCATTAGAAGAAACAACATTACTAAGGTGAGTAATTTTTTCTTCAAACAACATGAAGTCTTGCTATATTATGACAGATGCAGACTACACAGCAGTACCTCCAGGATGAGGACAGAACCTACTTAGGAATAGGCTCTGAAGCACGGTTGTGTTAAACCGAGCATCCCTCCTGGCCTGGATATCCAGGGAGTAATGCTTGGTGAAAGTGTGTACTGTTTTCCAAGTAGCTGCTTGACATATCTCCAAGATAGGGATGTCTCTAGCAGCAGCTAGAGATGCAGCTGTACCTCTGGTAGAGTGAGCCCTCAGGCCTGAGGGGGGAACCTTACCCAGTTTTTGATAGCAAATTTAACATATCCAATTTAACAGTTCTCTGTCCTGCTCCTTCTGCGATTCCTTATACTTCCTGAATGCTTTCTTTTTCTCTTGAACCTTCACTGCCACTTCCTTTGAGAACCATAGTGGTTTCTTACATCATTTTGTTTTGTTTATTTGCTTCACACAAAGGCTCGTTACCTCTGTGATGGCAGTTTTTATTATTCCCCATTGTTCTTCCACCCCTCCTTCCTGCCCATTTGCTAGTGCATTCCTTAGGCACTCACCCATTTTGGCAAAGTCAGCCCTCCTAAAGTCCAGTACTTTTGCCTTTGTTTGGCTTGACTCTATTGCTGTGTTTATTGTGAACCATACTGTTCGATGGTTGTTAGTTCCCAGATGGCTACCCACTTCTACATCTGTGATCCTCTCTCCATCTCCATTTGAGAGAACCAGGTCTAAGATTACTCCCTCTCGAGTGGGCTCCAATACTAGTTGTCTAAGGCATGCCCCCTGTAGGGCATCTAGAATAACCCCACTCTTCGGAGTGGCTGCTGCAGCTGCACTCCAGTTAACATCTGGCATATTCAGATCGCCCATTAGCAATATCTCCCCTTTTTCTGCCATTCTAAGTATACTTTATATCATTTCCTTGTCCATTTCCTCCCCCTGAGAAGGGGGTCTGTATACAACCCCTGTGCGGAGTATGGTGCCATTGCCTGTCTCCAAATTTACCCACAGTGCTTCTTCTCCTCCCTGTTTTCCCTTTTGTTCTGTTGCTTTTATTCCTTCCCTTATGTAAAGAGCTACTCCTCCTTTACCCTCCCTGTCCCTCCTCCTGTAGATAGTGTATCCTGGTATGTTTACGTCCCAGTCATGGTTTTGTGTGTACCATGTTTCTGTGACTGCCACGATATCCAGATGTTCCTCCTCCATCAAGGCCACTAATTCAGGAAGCTTGTTACCCAGACAACGGGCATTGGTACTCATTGCTCTCCATTTTTTGATGGCTTTACCTTCTGTTGCAGCATCCCCCACTGACCTTTCTACCTCTGTCTTTTTCTCATTTAGTACCCTGTTTTGTAGGGAGAGGCTGGGATTTTCCTGCTGCTTATCAGTGTCTCCCTTTGACCAGTTTAAAAGCTTGCCAGTGAAGCATTTAAACCGATTGCTCAAAAGACTTGTTCCCTTCCTGGACAGATGCAGACCATCCTGCCAGTATAGGCTGGTGTCCTCCAGGTGGAACCCCAGTCCCCAATGAAGCAAACACCTGTGCTCCACACCTTTTTCAACCATTCATTAAACTGCATGGTGCTAATTACCTCGCCTCCCCCATGCCATTGACAGGCAGCACCTCTGAGAAGGATACTGTGTGTTCTACTTGTATTAGGCCCCTCCCCAACTCTACAATGTCCTCCTGCACTGCTCTAATCTCATGATGAGCCAAGTCATTTGTCCCTAGGTGGACAATGACGTCCAGCTCAGACTCCCTTGCAGCTGTTCTCGTGATCCTGAGGATGCGCTTCCTGTCCCTCCAAGCCATGGCACCAGGCAAGCACCTTACTTCAGTTTTCCCTTCTCCCCCCAGTTCTATCCCCCTAATAATTGAGTCCCCGACCAGGAGCTGCTTCCTTTCCCTGTCGTGTCCTCTGCCTCCTTCCTGTGGGCCTCCCTTGTGACAGTTGCCATCAGTCTTCTCTGCGGGTGCATCCATAGGGGAGCTATGCTCCCCCAGAATGGTGTATGGATTGTGGAGTGGAACAATTGACTGGGTGTGCCTCTGTTCCACCATCCTCACCCTCCCTGAGCCCACCGTGGTCCAACTGCTGTGCTTTCTTCGCAACCTCTGAGGTAGTGGTGTTGGCTCTGGTGTTCCCTGGATGGGGGAGGTTCCCTTCCTACTGTCCAGTGTGGCCTGGGGGAAGGTTCCCTTACTACTGTCCAGTGCGGCCTGAAGACGGGCAGCTTCCTCCCTCAGGGCAGAGAGTTGTCTGCAAATAGGGCAGCATCTCAGCCTCCAGAAAGACTCCCGGAAGACTGCTGCCCCACAGACATTACATTGCATTACTCCCCACATGTTTATCTACTTTTTTTTTTTGTTTGTTTGTTTTTGTGTGTGTGTGTGTGTGTGTGTGTGTGGGCGCGCGTCAGCTTACGTTGACACCATCCATGCAGAACTCCATCCCAAGCTTGCTGCCTTGTACCACAGCAAAGAGTGCTTGTATCTGTATGTCCACAGGGAACTTGTTACCAAAATGGTGCTCTCTGTCTTTGACTACGTGGATATGGTCTTTCTGCTGCTTCCACTTCCCTTGCCAGACTGGACACCCTCAGCAACTGCTTCTGCTGCTTTGCTACAGACTCCCACCATTGTTCACTGTATTCATCTTGGTATCAATCCTCCCTCTGCCCTTACATCACCAGGCTTACTGTACCTCCATCATATCCAAATACTGGTTTGGCTCCCTTCCCTCTTACCTCTTTTCTCTCATCTCCCAAGTCCCCTTGCATCCTGTTCCCTCTGTTCCAGGGACCATCGCATTTTGCCAAGAACTTTGTTAGTTGAGTTGTAGCTTTGATCTGCCCTCAGTAGACCTCTAAATAGATGTTTTTAATGACGCTCCCATTGCTATCAATGGAGAGTGCCCCTGTGTGCTACAAACTCCAACATCACAAAACGTAGGCGCGCAGGGGTGGTGCTGAACTATATTGGGATGAGGAAGGGGAAGGGATCAAGCGGGCAGCTCGATTGTATGATCCCTTTTCCTTCACAGAATATCAAACGTAAAACTTTCAAATGTGAAGAATTAACTCCCGTGCAGGCCAGCTACTGATACGGAGCTTATGGAAAGCACCAAAACTATTGCTCTTTAATTGAGGGGGGAGATGTCAGAAACTGTCATTCCATTTTGCGCTACCAAAGAATACATGGTTCTGTGCACCATCTCCAGCTTGTTAATCCTTAAAAGGATTAAAGGTTTGTTTTTTGTTTTGCATCCCAAATTTCATCTCCAGCTGGAGGGATTGGGCTGTATCATGTTGTCGCTGTTTCATATCTGTCTTAATGGCCATAATTTGTGTATTGTAATCCCTATGTTCAGTTTCTGTTTTTGAAATTCATTTTTGCAATTGGGCCCAAAATTCTAAATACTTTATATAATTCGAAGTTGCTGCTTTACCTGAGTGGAGTGAGAGGGAGTGGAGACCCCAAGGAGGGAGGAAGAGAACCCCAGAGGAGGAGGAAGCAGCTTCTGGTGAAGGACCCAATTGTTAGAGAGATAGATTTGGGAATAGGAAAGAGGGGGGAGGGGGAAGTTAGGTGCTTGTGCGACACCATGGTCCAGAGAGATGGGGGGCAGAGCCAGAGGATCACTAGGGCAGCAGGATGGGAGACAGAACTGGAAGTCATTGTCCACTTGGGAACTAATGACCTTGAAAGGGACAGGGCTGGGATAATGCAGGGAGTTTATGGAGCTGGGGGTGGGGTCTCGGACAGGTCGCGTACTCAGTGGCTTTCCCTAAGGTGCTGTCTATCTATTACAGGGAGGAGGAGAGGGATCTCCGCACCAGGAGCTTCAACGCATGATTGAAGGAATGGTGCAAAGAGGAGAGGTTTAGCTACATTGTGGACTGGGGATCCAGCTAGAGAGATAAGGGTTTTTATTTTTTTTTTATGTATTTCAGTCTTGGAATTAATACCTTTGAGCCAAAGGCTCTTTTATGTAGGATCCATGTCATATCAAAGAACAGAAACAAACAGTATAGTGAGAAAATACATAGTGGTCCTAGGAGTAAAGGCAACAACAAAATAAGCACATATGGATTTAAGTTACAAAAACAGGTATTTTGCAGACATACAGCGGCTAGGAGTAAGCTTAAGTAGCAAGGAAGGGCAGTAGGGTTGGGATCCGGCTACAGGAGGAAAAAGATGCAGCCAAGTACCATTGTCAGAGACAAAATGAGGGAAAGACAACAACTAGGGACATGGTCTTACAGGATAGACAGAAGCTAAGGGCTAGGACCTAACATTGTTCCAGAGTAGGGATACTGCCAAAGGCATTGTCTGAGCGAGGGGGGGGTTGCCGGGAGGGGAATATCAGCAGACAAACGTGGGCTATGTCATTCAGTTTAAGAGTGCACTCCTGTGGGGAAGTATCAGTATCAGTCAGTGGAGGAACTGAAGATGTCCTCTATGGAGCAGCAAGCGTAGTTTGATGCTGGGCACCTCAGGAAGCCAGGTAAGTTATATGTAGTAGCAAGGGTAGGATGGTAGGGTGGAGGAAGGGTGGGGTAGGGTGTGGGCGAAGGAGAGGAAACAGGCCCAAGTTGTTTTATGCGCGGCAGTCACAGGAGGCATTGGCGACTAGTGCTTGGCGAAGTTTCTTTTCTTGAAGGAGCCCAGTGTTTGGTCTTTGGTAACATCACAGTGGAGTGAATTATACCACAATGGTGCTCTGTATGCAAATGAGCATTGCCCTTGGGTGGTACGACAACGAGGCACTATGAACACGTGGTTCAAGGTGCGTCTAGTATGCCAGGTGTGGTTTGATGACCTAAACATTGACTGTACCCCAGGAGGCAAGAGACTGAGGGAGGCCTTTTTCGCTGTTAGGCATGACTGATAGGATAATCTGCTTTTGAGCTGAAGCCAGTTTGCTTGCTCATACAAGTCGCATGTGTGTGTCAGGTGGGTGGCCCCAGTCAGAAGACGGCAGGCCTTCTTAAGGGCAGTGGTGACACAGCACAGGGTGGTGTTGGAGGCAGATCCATAGGTCACAAGCCCATAATCGATTACTGAGATTATTGAATTATGTATAGCAAGCTTGAGGGCTTCTGGGGGAAAGCAGTGTCTGTGTTTGTATAGTAGCCCAATATGAGAATTCACTGTTTTGGTAACATTGTCAGTATGGCTGGAGAATGACGGAGTGCTGTCAATTGTCACTCGTAAATACTTAAAAAGTCAAGTCTCTTCTAGGATAATGCCTGAGCTATTTCTGATTTCCAGCTGGTGGGAGTGGAACCTGTTTTGTGCACTGTGAAACAACATTGTTTTTGTGTAGTTAAAGACTAGCTTCTGTGAGTGGAACCAGGCCTCAGCATTGGTAAAACTAGTCTGCAACTGATTAGCCAGGAGTGTGGGATCAGTATTACTTGATTAAAGAACCGTGTCATCTGCGTAGAGTAGGATCTGACCATGACAGGAGGCTGGGAGCTAATTCAGGAATATGGTGAAAAGTTGTGGGCTCAGGATAGACCCTTGTGGGACACCTGAATGAACCGGTTGTTTTGCAGAGAGTGTATCACCAATCCTGACTTGTTGAATGCGTCAGCTGAAGTAGCTGTTGAATCAATTGGCGGTGTCCATGGATAAACCTAGATCAGATAATTGTTCAATAAGTAGAGAGTGATTTACAGTATCAAATGCCTTGGAAAGGTCAATGAACGTTGCTCCAACTAATTTGACCTTGATCCAAGGCATGATGTATATAGTTTGAAAATTCGAGCAGGACAGTAGTAGTGCTGTGCCCTTTGTGAAACCCGTGTTGCTGACTACAATAAAGATTATACTTCTTCATGTATTCTACCAGTTGATCAGACATGATTTGCTCTAACACTTTGGAAAGTGGTAGGAGGATTGATACGAGCCAGTAGTTCCCATGTAATGCCCTATCCCCTGACTTGTGTACTGGTGTAACTAAGGCGGCTTTCCATTTTTGTGGGAATTGGGAGAGCACGAGGGAGCGGTTAAGGATCTTTGTCACGGCGGACAGTACCTCATCAATGGTGAGGGCGATGAGCTTTAGGTCAAGTGAATCCCCACTTAGACTAGTTTTCCCAAGTACTTTGGGAATGTATTTCTTTGCGTCTTCTTTGCTCACCACTTTAAAGTGGAATGGTGGGTGTGACCTCGTATTTTCTGCTGATTGCAAATTGAGGGAAGAGGGGGGTGGGGTCGAAGAAGTTAGGGGGTAGGATATGACTGAGATCTGTAAAAGCCTCATTGTAAGTGTCAGCTGTGGTTTGAGGATCAACGGACGTAGTGCCATTTATGTTGAACATGGACGGGGTCTCTTTGGGGACCTTCCGTGTCACCTCAGAGATGTTGTTCCAAAATTTGCGTCCATCTTTCCAGGAATTGGTTATGGCTTCCTTATAGTATTTTATTTTTTTGGCCTGAATTGTTCTTGTGCAGGCTTTCCTTGCTGTCCTGTACGCCTGTATATCCACTTTGTTGCCAGTGGCCCTGGATTGGTACCAGAGGTGATTGTGGGATTTTATTTGCTCGAGTAGGGCATGTGTGATCCAGGGATTGCTGTAACCCTTGATCTTTCTCGTTTTGTGAGGGGCATGGAGATTGCACACTGTGTTGAAGGTAGTAATAAAGTAATCCAAGGCCGTATTGATATTCGGGGCTGCGCCGATCTGCGACCAGTCCACCTGTCGGAGCTGTGTGTTTAGAGGTTCTAGGTGCCCTCTGATGAGCATCCTGCTGTTAATGGTCTGAGCCAGAGGTCTGATGTACTTGTCAGACCAGGTACATAGGACGGGCGAGTGATCGCTAACTGAATCTGGTAAGATTTCAGTATGGGTAATATGATCTGGTCTGTTGGTGGCTACTCAGGCCAGCAGAGTACTGGTCTCAGATTTGTAGTTCACCCTAGTGGCTGACTGCACCAGCTTGTGAAATTAGTGGTTGTTAAATCATCCTTATAACGGCCTGCAATGTTAGAGAACCAATTGATGTTGAAATCACCGAGTAGTATGGTTTGCGACTTGTGCCCTAGGTCTCTGATATAGTCAAAGAGGGGGATTAGGTCCACAGTTGTTAAATTTGGTGGGATATAAATTGATGCCACTGTTAATATTTTGTTGTGTGCGCCAAGCATTATTCTGGTGGCAAGGATCTGTGCATCAACCCTGGACACAGGGAGTGTTAGGACTTGACCTATGAGAGACTATTTGATATATAGGGCACATCCACCTCCCCTTTTGGAGATTCTGTCCTTCCTAAAAACAGTGTAGCCCTGCATTGCGATGGCAGTGTCAGGAGTATCGGGTTTCAACCAGGTCTCTTGTACTGTTATGACATCAGGGTGGTGCAGATTAGCCCATGTGGTAAGGGCATCTAATTTGGGGAGGAGGCTGCATATGTTGATGTTGGCTAGAGATAGAGCACCAGATTTGACATGGCCAGGGAGGTTGAGGGGGCTGGGCCTGGATTCGGCCTACATCCATTCAGGAAGGTAACAGCAGTCCTAAGAAGACAGTTTAAATGTTACTTTGATGACTGTTTAAACGAGTCGAGTGGGGTTGCAGAAGAAATCAGGGAGCCAGTAACCACCTTCCCCACAGGCTGAAGTGGAAAGTAGGGAGAACCTGAGGGGGATGAAATCAATAAAGGAAGCAGGGTGGTAGAAATGAAGGGTGATGGGAATGGAAGCAATAAAAAGAGAGGGGGGAAGGAGAGAAGGCAAAAAGGAAGGAAAGGGAGTAATAAGCATAGTGGTAACAAAATCTGGAAGTTCATCTATGTGAATGCTAGAAGTCTAGAAAATAAGATTCCAGACCTAGAGGCCATAATGGCGGAGGCTGACCCGGATATTGTGGCCATTACCAAGTCATGGTGCACTGAAGACCATGACTGGGATATGTCCATACCAGGCTATCCTCTGTTCAGGAGTGACAGGGTGGGAAGGAAAGGAGGGTGTGTGGTGCTTTATGTAAGGGAAAGCATGGAAGCAACAGAGACACAGGGAATACAGGGGGGAGCAGAGGTACTGTGGGTCACCCTAGAGATGGGGAGTGGCACCTTTGTTTGTACTGGCATGATCTACAGACTTCCAGCACATGGGAAGAGTTAGATAAGGTACTGATGGAAGCTATTGGCGAGATGGCAGAAAAGGAGGAGGTGCTGCTGGTGGGGGACTTCAGTCTGCAGATGTGGATTGGAACCTCCCAGCTGTGGCTTCAACTAGAAGCAGGGACATCCTGGACTCCCTGCAGGAAATGCTTATGAGGCAACCTGTCGGTGACCCCCCTTGTGATGGGGCAGTACTGGACCTGGGACTCACTAATCAGGACATTGTTGCAGACATCAAAGTAGGAGGCTACCCTGTACAGTGTGGTTCAGTATAAGGATGGCTGTGGATATGAACACACAAGGGCGAGGGCCCTGAATGATGGACAAATGCCTCATGGATGACCTGTCGGGGGTTTGACCTGGGTGAGGTGGAGGAACAGTGCACAAAGCTAAAAAGGCCATAGGAAAGGCAGCAAACCTCTTCATAAAGCAAGTCAGCAAAAGCAAGAGGAAAAAGAGACTGCTATGGTTCTTGAAAGAGGTGGCAGAAAAGGTAAAGGCTAAAAGGGTAGCATTCTGACACTATAAGGAAACGCAGAGGGAGGAGGGTAGGGAGGTGTAGCAGGGGAAACAGAGGGAAGCAGGGAGAGCAGTACAGAGCACAAAGGCGCAAATGGAAGATAGAATAGCTCAGGCAGTGACGAAGGGGGACAAGACATTTTTTTAGGTAGGTAGGCGAAAGGAGGAAGAGCAGAGGTGGGGTTGTAAGATTAAAAAGTGGGGGGGGGGACTGTGCAGAGGGGGACCAAGAAAAGTCAGCCATCCTGAATAAATATTTTGTTCAGTGTTCACAGGGAAAGGAGAAGGGGAAGGGCCTCAGAAAGTAACATGAGCATTGGAGGGAGGGAGGGAGGTGGACACTAGAGGAGAGTGTCCTGAAGGGACTTGCAAACCTGAAGGGGGACAAAGCAATGGGGCCAGATGGGATGCATCCAAGGGTATTGAGGGAGCTTTGGGAGGTACTGGCTGTACCTCTGACAGTCTTGTTTAACAGCTCGTTGGAAACAGGAGTGGCTCTGGAGGAGTGCAGATGTAGTCCCACTTCACAAAACTGGTAGCAGGGAAGAAGCTGGCAGTTATAGGCCAGTCAGTCTGACTTCGGTGGTGGGAAAGTTAATGAGTCAGTGCTGAAGGAAAGGATTGTGGAATACCTTTTTTATTTATTTATTTATTTTATTGATATCTTGGATTACAAACACCTTTGAACCAGTGGTTCAACAAAGGTTCCACGTCAAGAAAGTAAAAACAGTTGATATATGAGAGGAAAGAAAGTTAACATTACAATATCATTACAAGTATGATATATATAAGGCACAACTAAGTGAGTTCACAAGCGGGTAATATAGCGACCAGAAGTGACTTTGTCAAATTAACTTGTAAAGGGGGAGAAAAGTTAAGAGAATAGTTAGAATAGAAAAGGGGGAGAACAGTTAAGATGGAAGAGTGACAGAGAGGATGATAAGGGGAGGAGGACAGAGGGGGATACAAAACAGGGTACTAAATGAGAAAAAGACCGAGGTAGAAAGGTCAGTGGGGGATGCTGCAACAGAAGGTAAAGCAATCAAAAATGGAAAGCAATGAGTACCAATGCCCGTAGTCTGAGTAACAAGCTTCCTGAATTAGTGGCCTTGATGGAGGAGGAACATCTGGATATCGTGGCAGTCACAGAAACATGGTTCACACAAAACCATGACTGGGACGTAAACATACCAGGATACACTGTCTACAGGAGGGACATAGAGGGTAAAAGAGGAGGAGGAGTAGCTCTTTACATGAGGGAAGGAATCAAAGCAACAGAATAAAAGGGAAAACAGGGAGGAGAAGAAGCACTGTGGGTAAATTTGGAGACCGGCAATGGCACCACAATCCGCACAGGGGTTGTATACAGACCCCCTTCTCAGGGGGAGGAAATGGACAAGGAAATGATAGAAAGTATACTTAGTATGGCAGAAAAAGGGGAGATGTTGCTGATGGGCGATCTGAATATGCCAGATGTTAACTGGAGTGCAGTTGCAGCAGCCACTTCGAAGAGTGGGGTTATTCTAGATGCCCTACAGGGGGCATGCCTTAGACAACTAGTATTGGAGCCCACTCGAGAGGAAGCAATCTTAGACCTGGTTCTCTCAAATGGAGATGAAAAGAGGATCACAGATGTAGAAGTGGGTAGCCATCTGGGAACCAGCGACCATCGAACAGTATGGTTCACAATAAACACAGCAATAGAGTCAGGCCATACAAAGGCAAAGGTACTGGACTTTAGGAGGGCTGACTTTGCCAAAATGGGTGAGTGCCTAAGGAATGCACTAGCAAATGGGCAGGCTGGAGGGGTGGAAGAACAATGGAGAATAATAAAAACTGCCATCACAGAGGTAACAAGCCTTTGTGTAAAGCAAATAAACAAAACTAAACGATGTAAGAAACCACTATGGTTCTCAAAGGAAATGGCAGTGAAGGTTCAAGAGAAAAATAAAGCATTCAGGAAGTACAAGGAATCACAGAAGGAGCAGGACAGAGAACTGTATCAGTTAAAGCAAAAGGAAGCTGGGAAGGCAGTCAGAACGGCAAAGGCCCAAACCGAGGAAAAGATAGCCAACTAAGTTAAGAAGGGGGATAAAACCTTTTATAGGTACATCAGGGAGCAAAGGAAGACCAAGGGAGGGATAGTGAGGCTTAATAAAGGGGGGGGAGGATGGGCAGAGGGTGACTGTGAAAAGGCAGAGATACTAAACAAATATTTTTGCTCAGTATTTACAAAGGAAGAGGGGGAGGTACCTAAAACAAACAGTAGAAATACTCTGGATATAGAAGTTGATACCAGCCCATTTACAGAAGAAAGGGTTCTGAAAGAACTCTTAAAACTGAAGGTGGACAAAGCAATGGGGCCTGATGGGATTCATCCCAGAATTCTAAAAGAACTAAGGGTAGAATTAGTGACACCACTGACTACCCTGTTTAACAAATCATGGGAGGATGGGGTGGTACCCGAGGACTGGAGGAGGGCAGATGTGATTCCCCTTCACAAAAGTGGGAGCAAGGCAGAAGCAGGAAACTACAGACCTGTTAAGTTTAACCTCAGTGGTAGGGAAAATGATGGAATCACTTCTGAAGGAAAGAATTGTTGAGTATCTAGAGGCCAGAGGGGCACAGGATCCAAGGCAGCATGGATTCACTGCAGGAAGGTCATGCCAGACAAATCTGATAGATTTATTTGACTGGGTGACCAAAGTAGTAGATCAGGGAGGGGCTGTGGTCATGGCCTACCTAGACTTTAGCAAGGCATTTGACACAGTCCCACACAAAAGATTAATATACAAGATAGCTAGCCTGGGAGTGGGTCCCAAGATGACAGCCTGGGTAAAGAATTTGCTGGAGAATAGGACACAGAGTAATAGAGTAAATGAGTCCACTCTGAAAGGGGGTTACTAGTGGGGTACCACAGGGTTCAGATTGGACCGGTCCTCCCTCTTCAGTGTCTTTATAAGCGACATTGCAGAGGGACTGGAAGGAAAAGTATGTCTCTTTGCAGATGACACAAAGATCTGCAACAGAGTTGATGCACAAGGTGGGGTGGAAAGGATGAAAAGGGACTTGGCAAGGTTAGAGGAATGGTCAAATGTATGGCAGCTTAGATTCAATGCTAAGAAGTGCAAGGTAATGCACCTGGGAAACAAAAACCCAGGGGAAGAGTACACAATGGGGGGTGAGATACTAACAGCAACAAAATGGAAAGAGACCTGGGGTAGTCATATCAGATGACCTAAAGGTGGGCAAGCAATGTAGAGGGCAGCAAGGAGGGCTGAGGATACTGGGATCCATAGGGAGGGCATCACCAGTAGAAAACAGGAAGTTATTATCCTCTGTAGCAGACAACTGGTCAGACCCCATCTGAGTACTGCGTGCAGTTCTGGAGACCCAGTCTTCGCAAAGACATAGACAGGATGGAAGCTGGCCAGGGAGGCAACTAAAATGGTGCAGGGTCTGCACGGAAGACATATGAAGAGAGACTTAGGGAGCTTATATGTATAGCCTCGGGAAAGGAGGGAGAGGGAACATGATAGAAACTTTCAAGTACCTCAAGGGAATCAACAAAGTCAAAGAGGGTAGCATCTTTCAAAGAAGAGGTGTGCAAGAACAAGGGGCACAATTTGAAGATGGGGGTGGCTCAGAGGTAATTTAAGAAGTATTTTTCACAGAGATGGTTGTGGATGCATGGAACGGCCTTCCGGAGGAGGTTGTGGAGTCAAAAACAGTGGTGGAATTCAAGCATGCATGGGACAGTCATAAGGCAATTCTAGGGGGTTGGGGTAGGAAGAAGTAGGCTGCTGGTTAACTATGATCTGCAGCTTATCCAGTAGGCAGGGAAATGGGCAGACTGGGTGGGCCAAGCGGTCCTTATCTGCCGTCAAATTCTATGTTATGTCTCTATGGGGTGAGGGGGAAGTATGGTATCATGTAAGGCACAGCTCAATGAGTTCACAAACAGATACGTAGCAGTCAGTAAGGGACTTTGTCAAATAACGGGAAAGGGGAAATTGTTTAACCAGGAAAGGCACATTAAGCCGAAGCTTGTTTCCAGGTGTGACCTGGGAGCACAAGGAAGTTAAGTGACTTGTTCAGGGTCACACAGTGTGCAAGTGAGGACTGTGGGATTCAAACCCAGGTCTCCAGGTTTGCAGCTCAGAGCCCTAAACCACTGCGCTGTACTACCTCCTGTTGGAGGAAATAACTTGTAATGGGGAGAATAGTTAAGATGGAAGAATGTTAGAAAAGGTGATAAGGGGAGGAGAACGGAGGGGGATAGGTGTTGGGTGTGGGGGGGGGTATGGGACAACAAACTGTAAATTCGGAGAGAGATGAGGTTAGGGAGAAGTGAGGTGGGGGCATAGGAAAGGAAGGGGGTGGAAGTTAAAACTACTAGTCAAGGAGAGAGGTGGATGTAGGATAGCTGAGTAGTGTATGTGGAATAAGGAGGTTGTGGGCGATGGAGACAGACAAGGGCCATATGCGAGGGTAGCTTAGGGAGGGCGGTCACACCTGCAGAGCGCAGTAAGGTGTTGGCGGAGTTTAAACTTAAAAGGGCCAGGCTTTGATTCGGCAGTGATGTTGGAGGAAAGGCCATTAAGCAAGATTGGTGCCCTAGACATGAATGTACGCTGAATCTGAGTGGTCCAGCAGAAGGGGAAAGGTAGGACAGTTTGGACGCACTACAAGTACTACGAGGGTTGGGAGTCAGCACAAGAAGAGGCCAAGTGGCTGGAAGTGTTAGGCCCAGGCTGATTTTTTTTTGCCAAAAGGCAGGTCAGCTAGGTAACCCTACCCTTAAGGTGCAACCAGTTAGTCTGTTCATATAGGTCACACATGTGAGTGCACTTGTGGGCCCCAGATACCAGTCGGCAAGCTTTATTAAGTGCTATGGTGAGTCTCTTGAGGGTAGTATTAGCAGCAGCTCCATAAATGACCAAACCATAGTCAACTATGGATAGGATTGAGCTAGCAACCACTAGTCAGAGGTCTTCAGGGGTCAAGCAGTGTTTATGGCAATAAAGAATCCCGATCCGTGAGTTTATCATCTTAGAGATTAGGTTGACAAGCGTGGTGTAAGATAGTGAGCTATTTAAGGTTATTCTGAGATATTTAAATTCATGGACCTGTTCAAGAGGCAGGCTTTGGTTATTCAGTATAGTTAGGAGGGCTGTTTTATGTCTGTTATGCGGGCTGGTGAAGAGTATGACCTTGGTTTTCTTGGTAGTTCATAAGCAATTTGTGCTGAGCAAACCAGGCTTCAACCAGTTTGAAGTTAGTTTGTAGGTCTCTCGTGAGGGGGAGGGGCTCACACTGACTTGAGAAGAGGACGGCATTGTCCGCATAGAGTACCATGTTGCAGGTACGTGCTTGAGGGAGATTATTAAGAAAAAGACTGAACAGCATGGATGGACCCCTGAGGGACCCCAGAGCGCACAGGATGACTTTCGAAGAGAGTATCACAGATTTTGACTCGTTTTATATGACCTTCAAGGTAGCTCTTGAACCATTCTGTTACCCCATTGGACAGACTGATGGCAGGGAGTGAATTCAATAGTGGGATGTAGTTTACAGTATCGAAGACCTTCGTGAGGTCAATGTATATTGACCCCACTAAGTGAACCCCGATCAAGAGCCTTGTGAAGAAAGTTCATATACTCAAGCAGAACAGTAGTAGTGCTGTAAGCTTTCCTAAAGCCATGCTGCTGCAGACATTTATGTTGTATTTTGCCAGGTAGTCGGGCAATTGGTCAGAGATGATGCGCTCTAGTGTCTTAGAGAGGGGAGGGAGGATAGATATTGGGCAATAGAGTGCAATGATATGTCTCCGCTTTTATGAACTGGTGGTCTTACTTCGAGAGGGCTCTTGCAGTAGGTAATTACATATAGGACTGAAGCCGGCAGGCGTCAGGACCCCACGGAGAAATTTCTAGCTAGCAGTCTCTGGCTGGGGACCGCCCCACGTCAGGTGACCAACGTCATGCGATGTCAGTATAAAGGGGCAGTCCCCCACGCCGCTTTCCAGGTCTTATCCGCTGTTAGCGCGTGTAGCGCCTCGAGGTTAAGTTCACTGCTTTGCCAGTCTAGCGTCGGTAGTTTTACCATCTCTTTTTCAAATATTTCTTCGATCTTCGTCAGCATTTTCTTCAGCTGCTGTGTATGTCATCCCCGACTCCTTCCGAGCACAAAAACAAGTGCGATTCCTGCAGCGCCCAGCTCCTGCACAAGGACAGACACTCCCAGTGCCTTTTTTGCCTAGGCCCCGACCACCCCGTGGAGAAGTGCCAGCAATGCCAGCAGTTCAACGCGGCCACCCGAAAGTGGAGGCAGCAGTCCCTGGAGGCCCACATTCTTAAACTGAAGATGTCCTCCATGGAAAAGGAGCTGAAAAAACTTAGGCAGGCCTCCACTTCCCCTGATGGCCATCGCAAGAAGAAGCACCGGGACCGGGACACCTCTTCTACGGTCGTTGTGACTTCGGCTAGGGTCGTGGTGCTGAAGGTAACGTCCCCTCTGGGGGTCCTTCCACGACGGCCATCTTGGAGGCTTCCAAGGCGGCATCGACCCTCCTGAAGGGCTCACGCTCGGGCCCTTCGGGAGCCTCCAGGTAAAAGGAGGCCACCGCTCCCAGTAAGCCTGCCACCGTGCAGCCTTCTGGTCTGAGTGGCCCCGCTAAGCTGGACGTCGGCTCCTCTGACGCCCACCTGGGTATGGCTGATAAGATGCCTGACCCTTCGTAGCAGCGCACGGCCTCTAAAGTGCCTGCCAAGGCCGCCCCTCCATCGTGGCCTTTGTCGAGCGTAGGGTCCGATAAGTCGGACACCGGCTCCTCTGACGTCTGCCCGGATCCCGCCAGTAAGCGGACATCTGCCCCTCCGACGGCCACATGGCGTTAAAGCCGACGCCGGACCCTTTGGGCCTGTCTGTCGTCCCGAGCTCACGTGCAACACTCGTTGCATTCTGAGGCTCTAGCGTCTCCCTTGCTGGATCCTGGGGATGTTGGCATGCTGCCGTCGGGTCTCCCTCCCACTGGGCCAGATGACCTGACATCAGATCCTCGGACGTCGACGCCGATGCGACATCCCCCTGATGGATGCCATCCCTACGCTGGGAATGCCAGGCCTCCCGTTCCGGGCCCACCTGCTGGGCTGTTACCAGGGCCTTCTGCCCCTTCAGAGCCACTGGTGCCTGGGTACCCAACTCTGTCGTATCCAGGTCCGCAGTATCCGATACCCCGGTACCTGACGCCAGGCTTCCGGCTGTCGGGTTATGGATATGCGCCATACGGCTATCCCCAGTATCCGTACCCCCTTCCTCCTCCTCCTCCTCCACCACTGCCCCCTCAGCCGCCGGTGGATCTGAAGGAGACTCTGGCTTCTTAGTGGGCTGAGGCCAAGGCTAAGCTCACCAAGGAGGTAGAGAGCTGTCTTCCGATCCTGGACGTGATTCTTGACCCCTGATGTCGAAGGCGAGAGACTCCCTCCCCCCCTCCGGACACCAGAGGTGAGCCCTCCGTTCCAGGGCAGGGGAGGATATGCTTCCCCGAGGGTTTCCCAAGAGGTCCATTCCTCCCCCGTGCCAGGAGGGGTCTTCCTCTTCCTCTTCATCTTCATCCTTCTCCTCGGAGACCTTCCGAGGAAGGCGGACAGGCTATATCAGGCTCCGGAGGGTGTTGATTCCTTAAATTCACACCCCAGAACTGATTCAGTCGTGATTAACACTGGTCACAGCCGTACGGCTAACCCCAAGCACTTGAGCTTGTCACCACCCGACAAGGAATCTCGCCTTCTGGACCAGTACGGGAAGAAGGTCAATGCTTCTTCCACTCTGGGAATCAGGGCCCTGAACTACATTGCTCACATGGGGGATTACCAGAAGGCGATCCTTAGCGAGGTGGAAACTAAATTGGATTCCCTTCCTGAGTCTCAGACGAAGCAGGAAGTGGCTGATCTAGTCCGGTCTGTGCGTTTGGCCAGTCGGCACATGCTTCTTGCCATGTACGACGCAGTGGACGCTGCTGGTTGGAGCTCGGCTTTTGCCGTGGGTTTGCGGCATCATGCCTGGCTCCGGCTATCAGGTTTGGTCCTGGAGGTGCAGTCTGCTATCCAGGACGCGCCCTTCAGGGGTTCAGTGCTGTTCAGTGGTGATGTCAAGGACATCATCACCGATCTGCAAGAGAAGAGGACTGCACTAAAGTCTGTTGACTCCTTCTACAGGCCCCCTCAGGGTCAGTGTCGTCCCTTTCGCAGACGTTCTTGGCCCAAAGCAAAACCTCAGGGAAAGCGGGCCAACAAACGTCGGGCCCCTTCGGCTGCCAAGCCCCCCCGCCCAAAAAAGTAGCGGGAGCTTCAACTGTAACGCTGCCCCACACCTCCTGACTCCTCTCCTCTCCCACGGCTTCTGGGCCTCCCAGAGGAACCGGTAGGAGGGAGATTTTCCTTCCATCTACCGGGTTGGGAGAGGATCACTTCAGACACTTGGGTGCTCTAGCTGATAGCAGAGGGACACTCAATAGAGTTTCTTCAGAAACCACCAAGAAACCCCCCCAGGTCATCTTACTCCCTGGAAAACCTCCTTCTGGTTCAGGAAGAAATATCCTCCCTTCCTCTGAAGGCGGCGATAGAGCCCATCCCACCCCATCTTCAGGGGACGGGTTACTACTCCCATTTCTTCCTGGTCCCAAAGAGGTCAGGAGATGTGAGGCCTATTCTAGACCTCAGCTTCCTGATCTTGTTCGTGGAGTACAAGAGGTTCAGAATGCTCTCTCTGCAGAGTCTTCTGCCCCTCCTTCAGCCGGGACAGTGGCTATGCGCTCTGGACATGCAGGATGCTTACCTGTATATCCCTGTTCGCCCTTCTCTCCGCAGATATCTCAGTTTTTCGGTCCAGGGGGACCATTACCAGTTCAAGGCCCTCCCATTTGGTCTTTCCTTAGCGCCCCGAGTGTTCACCAAATGCCTTTCGGTGGTAGCGGCCCACCTGCGTACCCAGGGAGTTCAGGTTTTCCCGTACCTGGACGGGCTCCTGGTGACCCCGTCCAGGGAAGAGCTCCTGCGCTTTCTTTCCCTTACCCTGCAGGTTTTTACCAGCCTGGGTATTACCATCAACCAGGCAAAGTCCAATTTGATCCCGTCCCAGAGGCTCCAGTTCATCGGGGCGATCTTAGACATGACCTCCAGCATGGCGTTCCTGCCACTGGACAGAGTGGCCACCCTCCAGGCTCAGGTCAGCCTGTTGTCCAGTTGCAGGTGGGTCAGCGCCAGGTCAGTCCTTCACCTCTTCGGGCTCTTGGCGGCTGCCATTCCGACAGTGCCTCGTGCTGGGCTCCACATGAGAATCTCTCAGTGGATGCTTCGGTCTCAATGGGATCAATTGGTGGACGAACTAGATCTACAGGACCTGGTCTCCAATCCTATGGTTCGGGACTTGCAATGGTGGATGGTTCAGGAGAACCTTTGCTGGGGAGTTCCCTTCTGCCTCTCTCCCCCCCTCCCAGATGCTGACAACAGATGCCTCGGGCGAAGGTTGGGGAGCCCACCTGGGGTCTCACAGGACCCAGGGCTCCTGGTACAAGCTCAGACAGACTCTTCACATAAATGTCCTCGAGCTCCAGGCCGTGTTGTATGCTCTGCAAGCTCTGCATTTGTATCTGCTTCCCGGTCATTTGGCTGTCCAGCCGGACAACATGTGTGTAGTCTGGTACATCAACAAACAGGGAGGAACCCATTCCTACCCTCTTTGCAGGGAGGCGATGCGAGTTTGGGATTGAGCAGTGCAACAGAACCTTCACCTCACAGCAATTCACGTTCCGGGGGTCGAGAACACATTGGCAGACCACCTCAGTCGGTCATCTGCCCAGGCTCACAAGTGGGAAGTGGATCAGGGGGTGCAGACGATATCTTCCTACTCTGGGAAACTCCTCAGGTAGACCTGTTTGTGTCTCCTCACAACACAAAACTTCCCGCCTTCTGCTCGCTCCAGGGCGCGGCATTTTTTGGAGAGACGTTCTGTCTCTAGATAGGAAGGGCAGATTCGTCTATGCCTTCCCCCAATTCCCTTGATTCCAAGGGTCTTACAGAAACTCAGCTCAGAAGGAGCTTGCATGATCCTAATCGCTCCTTTCTGGCCCAGGCAAGTTTGGTTCTCTCTTCTGCAACAATATTCAGAGAAACCTCCTCTTTCTCTTCCTCTGTCGCAACTTTTGCTGACCCAGCATCAGAGAACCCTGGTCCATCCAGGCCTCAGGTCCCTTCAGTTGCACGTGTGGCTCCTGCAGACGTAGCTCAAGCCCGATTCGGGGTTTCCCCGCTGGTGGCTGAGATTCTGGTGGAGGCCAGAAAGCCCGCCACTAGATCTACCTATGCCATGAAATGGAAATGGTTCTTGATTTAGGCCTCTTCCAAAGATTTCAAGCCATTCTCTTGTTCTGTTGGGAGGCTTCTGGACTACATGTGCCATCTCTTTGATCTGGGTCTTAGTCATTCCTCTCTGAAGGTTCACATGGTGGCCATCTCCGCTTACCATGTGGAAGTCTCTAAGACTTTTCTTAGAGGGGTTCTCCACTTGAGACCCCCTATTCGTGTTCCTGCCCCTCCCTAGGATTTGAATTTTATTCTTTTTTTTTTTTTTAAACTTTATGTTTATTCTTTTTTTTAAAACAAACATACATTTGTTATGCTTTCTTTCAACATTACATATATGTTTCAGGATGAGGGCGCCACTCCTCTTAATACAATCCAATCGACCGTCAAAAGAATTAAGATACATCTTTGGAGGGTATCACTATTATAATAAAATAATAGATGGTTAATACTTCATCTGTATAGAGACCATGAGCTGCATGGTAAAACTCCTTTTATATAATGCAGTATTAATTGTCCTATGTCCTTCCCTGGAATAGGGAATCAAAAACAAACCATGCTTAAACACAGTATATACACTAAATGTGTATTAATAAATGTAAGAACTTGTCTGGCTCTAAATTAGTACTAGTAAAGCAATTAAATTATTTGAAGCACTGAAACAGAGAAATAAGGTGAGCAATCGGCTCCACAAAGAGCAATTATTAACATGAAACCCCACTCATAAAATAAACAGGGCAGGGATACATCGAAAGGGTAATACGCTCTAAATTTAAGCCTTCTGCAGCTCCAACCCATTATTTTATTATATATATCAGCACCAGACCTGGGCAAGAGAAGAATACCTTATGGGGACGCTAAATTGTAGCCCATCAGGTCTAAAATAAAAAGTTATGAGTAACACGCTCAATGAGTGGGAGAAGGCATCGCAGGTTACATTACATATACCCTCCTGGCCCTTTACCAGTCCATTACAAGTGTCCCTGTTGATAAATTAAGCTTTTCAAGTAGCTTCTTCCTCTGATGATAAAACTTCTTCTTCAGTGTTTGTCCGACGAGTCGGGATGTTCCTTTGGGTCCATTTAAGAGCCTCTGCTGGATCCGAGAAGAGATATACCTTGTTCCGATGCACATTCCTCATACGAGCTGGGAAAATTAACCCGTGAGGTATTCCTGCCTCACGGAGGAGAGCCTTCACCCCATTGAATCTTTTCCTCTGTTGTCTTGTGGCATAGGAGAGGTCAGGAAACATTTTTATTTGCTGACCATCGTGAAACAATGTCTTCTTCCTTCTTGTCAGCGCCAGTAGATAGTCCCTCGCTCCCACTCCGTCTAGCACCATTACAACAGTGCGTGAGGCATCTGGATTGTCCTGACGACCACGGAAAGCAACTTGGTAAGCCTTCTGAATATTTTGCACTGCCTGAGTCGCTTCTTCTTCCAGTTGGCTCACGATCCATTCCTGAAGGAATAAAATTAGATGGTCCCCCTCGCAGCCTTCAGTGAGGCCCAGAATCCTTATGTTGCAAGCCCTGGCCTGGTTTTCCAATGTTTCCAGCCGCGATCTGAGATGCACATTTTCTTTTAGCACTGCAGCCACAGCCCCCATTGCAGAGTCAGCAGTTTTGGTGGCAGCCGATAACGCCGTAGTAACTGTCTCAAGCATAGTCTCGACAGCTGTCACACGAGTTGTTAGGGAGTCAAATTTTGAAGACAGGCTTGCCACCGATGTAATGAGTTGATTTAATTTATGTCCCAGAGTTTGAATTGTCTCCTGTCCTGTTTCTTCTCTGAAATCGGATTCACGGCCCACTGTAGTCCTCATGGTGGAGGTTCCCGGGGTTGTCCTAGTTCTGGCGAATTACCCATTTCCTTTCTGTTATGCTTCAGCTTCAAAGTTAGTATAGTTTTGTCGAACTAGTCAAAAGTTGCCTTGTTATATTTTTAGAATTCTAATCCAACGATAAGAGAGCCATAAAGTTCAGCGGCCATATTGCTCGGGCTCCACAGCACCCCCCCAGGATTTGAATTTTATTCTTGAGAAGCTTACCCTGCCTCCTTTTGAGCCGGCAGCCTCAGCAGACCTAAAGTTCCTTTCCTGGAAGACTGTCTTCTTAGCGGCCATTACTTCTGCTCGAAGGATTTCCGAGCTCCAAGCCTTGATGTGCAAAATCCCGTATTTGATTTTTCACAAGGAACATGTGGCTCTGTGTACCAACCCTAAGTTTCTCCCTAAGGTGGTAACGGAATCTAAGCTGAATCAATCCATTGAGCTGCATGCTTTCTTTACGCAGCACTCCAATCAAGGGGAGTACCTCTTGCATACTTTGGATGTTCACAGAATTCTGAGATACTGCACACCAGGATGAAGGATCTCAGAAAGACTGATCAACTGTTTGTCTCTCTTGCTTGGAAAAGAGAAGGCAATGCTGTCTCCAAGCAATGCCTTTCTAAATGATTGGCCCATTGTATCACTTTCTGTTATGACAAGTACCACAAGACCCTGCCGGGTCAAGTCAGAGGCCACTTCACTAGGGGTGTCACTTCCTCTGCTGCTTGTTTCAACAGTGTGTCAGCAGCAGACATCTGTGCAGCCGCAACTTGGACTTCTGTCCATACCTTCACAAAACATTACAGTTTGGACATTGCCTCTCGCCGTAGAGCTGGCTTCGGGTTGGCTGTGCTGCAAGGGCTTCTTTCCTAAGACCGTCACAGCCAAAGGGTCTACATTTGAGTAGTTTCTTCCTCCCATATGCTTCTCCTTGTTCCAGACTGCTTGAGACTCAGTCCTATATGTAATTAACTACTGCAAGAGCCCTCTCGAAGTAAGATAGTACAGTTACGTAAGAACTTGCCGTAACAGTAGATCTTCAAGAGAGTCTCTTGCAGTAGGTAATACCTTCCTGCCCTCCATCCCCCTAAGTTTTTTCAGCTCCTTTTCCAGGGAAGGAAACATCCGCTTCTCTCTCGGCTTGCCTTTTTTGGCCTTTGGAGGGAAAGAACTGGAAGGCGGGCATGGGGGACTGCCCCCTTATACTGACGTCGGTCACCTGACGTGGGGATGGTCCTCCGCCAGAGACTGCTAGTTAGAAATTTTTCTGTGGGGTCCTGATGCCTGCCAGCTTCAATCCTATATGTAATTTCTTACTGCAAGAGCCTCTCTCGAAGATCTACTGTTACAGTAAGTTCTTATGCAACTGTGCTTTACAATTGCCACTTTCCAAATTTGGGGGGAACTGCCCATGGGTGAGTGATAGATTTAGGAGTTTAGTTAAGGGTTTTAGGGTAAGGTTTAGGAGTTTGAGGTCAAGAGAGTCACTACTAAATCTGGACTTGCCAAGAACCCTCTGTAGGTATTTTTTGGTTTCATTGAGGGTGACTCTTAAAATAGAAGTTTGGGGTGTTTGGGGGGAAGGGACAGAATTACTAGTATTACCCAACTTATCAGGCACATTGAAAAAGTTGGGGGGAAATGTATGCCACTTAGGTCCATAAAGGCAGTGTTAAAAGTGTGGCTATCTGTTTAGGATCCTGTAGGGTTATACCATTCACCTCAAGCATTGAGGGAGATGTTTTGTTGGGCTTACCCATGAGGTCTTTAATGTTGTCCCAGAATCTCCTGCCGTACCCCAGGAGTTTGAGAGCTCATGTTTGAAATGAGCGATTTTGGCACAGCGGACTTCACGGGTGCAGGTGTTCCTTGCAGTTTTGTAGCACTGCATGTCAGCCTGATTACCAGAAGCTAGTGCATGATGCCACAGATGGTCCCTGTTGGACATCATTTTTATAAGGTCTGGGGGTTATCCATGGGTTGGTTGCACCCTTAACCTTCAGTTTACGAAGCGGGGCAAAAATGTTGCAGGCCTGATTGAATTGGGTGCTAAAATAGTCAAGTGGTTGGTCAACATTTAGGGCCGTGTCCATGAGTGACCAGTCGCACTGATTGAGATAGGCCTGGAGGTGTTTAAGTTGCCCCCTTTTTAGGACACGTTGTAGGATTACTCTCGCAGGTGAATTAGTGACTTTATTAGTCCAGAGACATAACTGGGGAGTGGTCACTTAGTGAATCTGGGAGAACAGTGGTGGAAGTGATTCTTTAAGGGTGGGTAGTGAGGATTAGGTCAATGAGTGTGCTGTGGCCAATCCTATAATTAATTCTTGGGGTTGTCACCAGTTGAGTAACATCAGTGGCTGCAATAGCATTTTTGTAGGGGTCAGCTTCTGGAGTCAGCTAGTTCATGTTGAAATCACTTAACACCATAACCTCCAAGCGATGGGGTAAGTTGGTAAGATAGTCAGGGACGAGGAGGGGTATAAGCTGACAGTAGGGTGAGCGATTTGCCACAGCGGCCCAAGATTAGTTTAACAGCTAGGACCTGAGAGTTGTTAACGGGAGCCACTGTAGGGAGGTCTTGCCCCTTAAATGAGTCTTTAAGGTAAAGCACACATCCGCCTCCCCTTTTTCCAGTCCTATCCTGTCTAAAAAAGGTATAGCCGGTAAGGGAGATGGCGGTATCAGGTATTTTCGGAGATAGCCAGGTTTCAATAATGGAAAGAACATCCAGATTGTGCTGTGCTACCCAAACTTGCAGATCATCGAGTTTGGGCAGTAAGCTTCAGATGCTGATGGTGGCTAGTTTTATATTACCAGTGTTGCTGTTGCAACGGTGAAGTTGCTGTGGAGGGCCAGGGGTAGGGTGTACATTACCTAACAGAAGAAGAAGCAGGGCAATCCTGAGTAAGTAGTGGCTAAGAGATTTTAGTGGAGCATGCAGTCTCCAGATAGAAGGTGCTCAACTTAGAGATGAATAGAGGGAAGGTAAAATGTGACAGAAAGGGATATGTCAGTATGAGAGGGTAGCAGATCAAGCTGTATACTCGAGAAATGGGTGTAAGGGCCTGGATGTGTCTTGTACTTGTAGTCACTGTGCTTTGTGGAGTGGAGTGTCTTGAATCCAGTGGGTTGTAAAATGCGAGGCTGCATAGATTCATGGGGAGAGGTTATGTTAAGTGTATCCGATAGATTTCTTTGATTGGGTAACCAAGGAATCAGATCAGGGTGAAGCATTGGACATGGCCTACCTAGATTTCAGTAAGGCTTTCAACACCGTTCCACACAGGAGGCTAGTAAGCAAATTGTTTAGCTTAGGAATGGATCCAAAGGTGGCAAACTGGGTAAGAAATTGGGTAGGGGATAGGTGACAGAGGGAGGTGGCAAATGGAGTTCAGTCAGAGGAAGGGAGGGCAACTGGCAGGGTGCCTTAGGGATCAGTGCTGGGACTGGTCCTCTTTAATGTCTTTATAAATAACATTGCAGAGGAGATGGAAAGGAAGGCTTGCCTCTTTGTGGATGACACCAAAATCTGCACTTGGGTTGACACTGCAGAGGGGGGAGGAAAGGATGAGCAGAGACCTGTGAAAACTCAAGGAGTGGTCAGGGATATGGCAGCTAGGTTTCAATGTGAAAAAGTGCAGAGTAATGCACTTGGGGCACAGAAACCCAGGGAAAGAGTACATAATGGGGAGGAGTGGTACTGACAACCACCAAGCAGGAAGAAGACCAGAGGGTGGTCATATCAGATGACATAAAAGTGGCCAGGTAGTGTGACAAAGCAGTTGTGAGGGCTACTGGGATACTGGGGTGCATAGGGAGGGGTATCACCGGCAGAAAGAGGGAGGTGGTGTTGCCTCTGTAGAGATCGCTAGTAAGTTCCCACCTAGAGTACTGTGTCCAGTTCTGGAGACCACATCTCCGGAAGGATATAGAGTGGAGGTGGTCCAGAGGACGGCAGCTAAAATGGTGGTGGTGGTGGTGGGCTGCATCAAAAGCCCTATGAGGAGAGACTTAAGGACCTAAATATGTACACCCTAGAAGACAGGAGAGGGGGGATATGATAGAGAACTTTAAATCCCTCACGAGGGGTAAATAAGATACAGGAGGAAAGTATTTTTCAGAAAAAAAAGGTGCTCAAGGACAAGGGGCATGATAAGAAGCTGCAGGAGGTAGATTCAGGAGAGACAGGAGGAAGTTCAGAGGAGGGCAGCCAAAATGGTGCAGGGTCTGCACCAGAAGAAATACGAGGCGAGACTAAAGCAGCTTAATATGTACACCCTTGAGGAAAGGAGGGAGAGGGGGGACATGATAGAAACTTTTAAGTATCTCAAGAGCATTAACAAAGTACAAGAGGGTAGTATCTTTCAGAAGAAGAGATGTGCAAGCACAAGGGGGCACAATTTGAAGATAGAGGGGGGACGGCTCAGAGGTAATGTTAGAAAGTATATTTTCACAGAGAGGGTTGTGGATGCATGGAACAGCCTTTCTGAGGAGGTTGTGGAGTCAGGAATAGTAGGGGAATTCAAGAATGCATGGGACGGGCATAAGGCAATTCTAGTGGGGGGTAGCTGTTGATTAACTAGAATCTGCAGCTTATCCATCAGGTAGGGAAATGGGCAGACTGGGTGGGCGAAGCGGTCCTTATCTGCCGTCAAATTCTGTGTTTCTATGTTTCTAAGTACTTCTTCACAGAAAGAGTGGTGGTTTCCCGGAACAGACTTCCAGTAGAAGTGGTGGGAGCAAAAATAATGGTGGGGTTCAAGAATGCATGGGATAGGCATAAGGGGATTTTTATTTATTTATTTATTTGGTAACCGGGTAAGTACACTCGTCCCAGGGATCGTTTTCAGGTACGACTTGGGCCGTAAAGATGGTACATACAGTACAAGGAAGGAGAAAAATACTTGCACTCTCAGGGAAAGGGAATGTTGGGGGGGCTGGGGTGAATGGATCAGACATCAGGTAGGATCTGTGGTAATACTGTAGGCAGGGAAAAATGTGCAGACTAGGTGGGCCAAGCAGTCCTTATCTGCCAGCATATTCTGTGTTTCTATGTTTTTGAGTAAGTTTGGAAAAATAAAAAAATATGTTTCTTGGAATCCTCCCACCAGCTGACTACGTTATCATACATACCTTCATTACACAGATAAGCACGCTTTCCACAGCGTAATCCATTTGCCTTGTAACCTGGGGCACTTTAAGGATTTTCTGTTTAATTTCCACAGATTTCTCTTTATAATTGATGTATCTGCCCAAGAGATGGAACCCTGTAGGGCCACATGGTACAAATAATCTACACCCTGTGTCCTGCCTGATCTTACTGTTACATTTAGAGATACAAATAAGTAATCAAAATGAGTGGAATTGGTACCCCTAAAATAGTGTTATCCCCAGTGTTATTCTGTACCCTTTAGGCATGCTGCGTGCTAACTGTAGAGATTACTTTTAAGGTGTTTAATTCACAGACCAATTTAGTAGCTTGCAATCCTCTGTCAGCCTGTACCAATCTGCATTTAAAGTCCCCACCCCATATTATGATACGTGAAGTGTGGAGAAAAGGCTGTATCTCCTGGAACAGTACAGAATGCAGGGCTTTTAGGTGCTTTTACATGGCGCCCCTCTGCACCGCAATGATTTGTTGTGTTCTCTTCACATGTTTGCGCCTATCATCTGTGTACTTTTACACAGCACACCTCAAATCGATCCCAGTGAGAATCTCGCGTGACCCTCCGGGATCCTCGTGGTCTCTCACTAGCTGCCTCCCAGTGCTCGTACAAGCAGTATTGTGCCCGGGTTCAGCCACTTACATTTTCTGACAGCACAAAGAAAGCTAAACTCGGGCAAGTAATCAGTTTTGTGTAATGTTGGGTAAAAATGCTTTAAAATGACTCGGAAAGTCGGACTTATACTGGGCATGCGCTTATGTATATATGCACTTTCCGAGTCATTTTAAAGCATTTTTACCCAGTGTTACACAAAACTGATTACTTACCTGAGTTCAGCTTTCTTTGTGCTGTCAGAAAATGTAAGTGGCTGAACTCGGGCACGATACTGCTCATACGAGCATCAGGAGGCAGTGATAGTGAGAGACCACGAGGATCCCGAAGGGTCGTGCAAGACTTTCGCGGACCGAGATGTGAGCGCTGCCATTTGATTATACAGTCACTAGATGCGCTTCACAACAATGCGCTGAAACGGCGAACCCAGAAAAACAGGGAACACCATTTCAGTGAACGCTCATTGTGGAAGTGGTGCAAGTTGCCTTCACTCACACAACAGGCAACGCTGCAGTTGATCTGCACCAGTTGGTGCGGTGCAGAGCCTGGCATGTAAAGGCACCTTTAGTTTGCGGTGCATACAGTAGGTGCTTATAATTTGCAACTGCATGGACTGGTATGTGACATCCAGCAGTAAAGCTCTATACAGGTGTATTTCATGGAAATGGGAAACCTGGAAACCATCACAAAGCTCTGTTCTTAATGACCAGAATGTTTTCCCTTTAAGCCCTTGCTTAGATGTCTAGCCCACTTTAAAGGTGGTTTTCAACTGGGTGTCTTGTAATAGACTAATTTTGCTGGCACAAGATTGCAAACTGGCATAGGCAATTGATCTTTTCTTAACACTCATAATGCTGTTTACATTGCTAGTAGTAAGCCTTAAACAATCAGCCATCGAAAGAAAAGATAAAAACCCAGGGAACAGTAGCCAGCTTGATAGGATTATTTATCATGGGAGTGTGTCTTCCACCTCCTTCTTTTAGATGCTGAGGGCTTGGGCACAGAGTCTTCTTGATATGACAAAAGTTCCTTTTGTGAGAATGCAATGGAGGACGTTTCTGAGTCCTCATCCTCCCCCTCGGTGTCCCCACATTGTTTTTAGGGGCTATGGTGCTACACCTGTTGTGAATCAACAGTGGTACTAAAGTCAAACCTTTTGCTCTTTGGAGCCTTTTGACTGCACCACTGGGGAGACTTTAGGTTTCTTTGCTCCAGGCACAGAATTTGCTGTATCTTCTGCAGGCTCTGTGGGAGGTATTCCTGGCAGGTACTTGGGTGTCTGGCTGAGCGGTGGGTGCATTTCTAGAGGGTTCACAGATCTCTTTTTAGACAGCTGTTTTGCCTCTTTCTGCTGTGCCTGTGTGACCAAATTTTCTCGTGGTAAGCCGTTGTTCCTGTTGTGCAAGGCTCACAGGCAATGCACATAGGAGAGTCCCCTCCTCTCACAAAGATTACATCGGAAACTGTCCGTGCACTTAATAGAGAGATGGCCATACTCCAGACAATAGCTGCACCTATACGAGTCACATGCATCCCTCCCTCATTTTGGAGGGAGAAAATGTTGGCCGCCATGATGGACTCACTGTCTGCAGCAGCAGTTTGCTGGAGAGAATACCTTTTTATTTTAAAATCATTTTAATTTAGCTTATTTTACCTTGCATTTTGTAGTTTAGTCAGAGCATTCCAGTGAGGTAGCTAGCTCAGTTTATTAGTTATTTTGTCACCCACTCATTTGCCCAGTGTTCCTGTGATCTGCTACTGGCAGTATCTGTAGTTTAGTGTACTGCTTGTCTGGTCTGTTTTCTCAAGGCATCCTCCATCTTGCCGCTGGGCTGCTGCTGTAGCCAAAAGCTGACTTGGACTGTTGTGGCTTCTGTTAGATCTCTGTGTTTTGTTAGAGCTCTTTGTGGGCGTTATGGTTTGTATGGCGGTTTTGGAACGCCTGAGGGAGCTGAGGGGGAGTTCTACTTTTTGGCGGTATTGTTGTTTAGTGCGTGTTCATTTCATCTGGCCGCTTTCCAGCTGAGGGTTCCTTTTTACTGTCAGTTATCACCACATGCCTTGGTAGCCTATTTCGTCTGGCGGCGGCATGACTCTTATAAGGTTCTGTAGCTGTAGAACCAGAGCTGCCTGCAGTGTTTGTGACCAGATTTTGATTGAAGGGTTGATGAGCATTTGGGCCGTTTGCCCTCTGCTCCTGTGGATGTCCATCAGGAACCAGCCTTACGGTCTACAAAGTTAGAACTCCAATCCCCTCTGACTGTGAGTTGTCATCCTTCATGGCATGAAGATCATTGTGGATTACAATTTTGTTGGCTGGTAAGCACTGTGGACTTGATTGCCTGGACTCCAGCTATAAGCAGATTGATTAACTACCTCAGCCAGTACTCTGGTAGGCCCCACATTGGAGAAGCTGTTTTGTTTCCAGACTATTCTTCTGTTTGCTTAGATTTAATTGTCTTGGTAGTTCCTACCCTTGAAGGCCTAGTCGGTGAGAGGCACTAGCCGATAGGTTGAGCATAGTAAGAGTGTGCAAAGACAAAAGGCAATGAATGCCAAAGTACCCCAGGCTCCGTGGTTCTGGTGAGAGCATGGAGCTTTTGAGGGCTTGGTGTTTATAGGTGAAGAGCTGGACTGAAAACAACTCTTCCTGATGTGGATGTCGGTTTGTGGGTGGAGAGGAGCCGAAGAGAAGTCAGATTATGCATTTATACTCCTTTATGAATTTTTTAACTTTAATTTTATTAACATTTGGGCAGCTTTGATCTGCAGGGGTGTTGAAAAATATCTTAATGATTTTTTAGATTTTTTTTTTATTGTTGGTATGTTTGGCATGATTGGGTGAGTGATTGGTCTGTGCTTGGGTTATGAGAGATTGACTGAGGGGGTGGAGAGTTGGTTTGGAGGGTTTGGGATTTTAGGAAATTGTTTTGCTGGGGTTATTTCTTGGGGTTGATTTGTGGTGGATTTTAGGAGTTTTGATGTGTTCTAAGGGAGCCAGGAGAGCCTGTATTTTCTATTCTTCAGAGTAGCTCCGTAGACTCCGCTCATTTGGCTGCTCCATCCCCACCATCTGCGATGTGGCTCTCCACTGGTGTGCAGAAGTGGGGATAGCAAGAAGGCACAGTCACTGATACAGTTTTGCTCCCAGAGTTGGAGACAGCGAAGGCAGGATCAGGAGTAGGATGGCGAGAAATTGTTCTGAAAATGATCCTTTCAGTTTTTTACTATGGTGACTTAATCTACTGTAGTGCCCCTAAAACCTCCCTTTCCAGAATGGACCCCCTTTTTCATTCTTTCTGCCACTTTGCTTTAGATTGCACCTATCATACTCACCACTGCTCTCTTTACTCAGCTCTTTCTTTCCCTTCTCTTGATGCACAGTGCCTTTCCCATTGTGTCTCTTTTTTGTCCAAATTCTGGTTTTGTACCCTTGCCTCTTATCTCTAAATCCTTCTTTCTACTCATCCTTCTTCCTCCTACCCTCTTTGAAACAATACTTTCCATTTTCTTAATATCCCTCCTAGAAAATCTGTTGTCGGTCAATCTGCTTTTTCTTACTGCTTTCCTAAACTTTGGTCCTCTCTTCCCCTTTGTATTCGTTCTGCCTCTTCTACCTCCTCCCTAGAGTCTCTTCATTCTGACTTCTGTCGTCCTACTTGCAACTGCCTTTGACCCCTCCCTCCTTTCTCTGTTCTCTAGTCTTGCCCTCTCTTGCTTTTCTGTTGTTTTGTTTTCTTTCTGTATATAGTGACAGTGTTTTAAAGGGGCACTGTCAGCTTTGTCTCTAATTTTCATGTAAGTGTAATCACTGTGCCTCTAGGCACATACATGTAAAGCAATTACCATGTAATGCCCCAGTACAGCCCAAAAAAATGTTATTTACCCAATTTGTTTTATATTTACATTCATTTCTTTTCAGTCGTTCCGCAGTAAACTCCGATGTCCACCAGAAGCATATCCACAAGGGGAACGTGCGTCTGCTCGGGAGCACGGTCCCAAAGTGCACTTTTCGACATGCCTGTTGAGAAAAGCCATTTTCCCAACACAGCTGCCTATACTGAATCTTTCCTTGCATCTGAATTAAAAACGAGCAGTAGTAATGCTGCAAAATACATTTGAAAAGGGGTGCCGAAATCGCGTGCAGAAGCACAGAGACTGCACTTGTCATGGTGCAGAATGGTCTTCTTCTGGCCGGAGACAGAAGGGAATGTTCCATCCTGGTTCTTCTTGACCTTTCATCAGTGTTTGACATCATAGATCATGGGATTTTAACAGATGATCTGAGGGACCTGGTGGGGCTCAGTGGGGTTATGTTGAGGTGGTTGGAGTCCTTCCTTTCAGTAGGGTGCAGCAGGTTGCATGAGGGAATTTTCTTTCTCAGCCAGCTGCCCTGTACTGTCAAATCCCACAGAGTTAAATTCTGCCTCCCATTTTACTTGCGGTGCACATGCTGCTGCTGGGAGATGTGATATTGAGGAACAATCTGCAGTTTCACTGTTATGCAGATGGTACTTAGCTGCACCTATTGTTTGCCCCAGTGAGAAAAACGCAGTAGGTGTACTTAATGACTGCCTATCTGCGATCAGTGACTTGATGGCCTCCAGCTGACTCAGGTTGAAACCGGGACAAGACTGAAGTTTTACTGGTGAACTCAGGTGTCCAAAGGGTGGCTGGTTTGAATGGAGGGGGTGGCTGGACTACATCTTGGGACCACTCCGCTTACAACCAGAGATAGGATGAAGAATGTGGCGGTTATTATGGATCACAAGCTGACTATGGAATATCAGGTGTCTGCTGTGATTCGTAGTGGTTTCTTTTCACCTTAGGAACCTTGCCCAGATCAAGCCCTTTCTCATCCCTCAGGATCTGAAGTCCCTGGTGCATGCCTTTGTGACATCTATACTGGACTATTGTAATGCTCTTTATCTCGTGCTGTCTGGAGGTTTGATATGCTGCTTACAGCTGGTGCAGAATGCTGTGGCTAGATTGATTGCCGGAGTTTCTTGCTCTGAGCATATCTCTCCAGCTCTGTGGATGTTGCACTGGCTGCCTGTGAGGTGGCACATCTCCTGCAAGATAGGTTTGTTAACATACTAAGCCCTACATGATCTCTGTCCTGGCTACTTAAAGAGCTCATGTGTTCATATGCTACTGGCTGCCCTCTCTGCTCTTCAGAGGTAGACCTCCTGAAGGTTTCCAGATCTCACTTAAAGTTGTCTGGGGGATCATGCCTTTGCTGTGGCTGCTTCACTTTTCTGGAACCAGGTGCCGCAAGAGCTTCGGGAGACCCCCCCATAGTTGATGGTTTCAAGCTGGGATTGAAGCATATATTTTTCTAAGAGTTTGCCCTACTGTTTCCTAACTTGTTCATATGTAAATAGTATTATTTATTGTATTTATTATGCTGCTATTATATGTATTTTGTTGATAGGTAAGGTGCCCAGAGCCTGTGGAATTGGATGCCTAACAAATAAATATACTGTACTACTACTACACTGCTCAGATGGAACCTAGAGACACACTTATGGCAGGATTTTGGCTGCCCCAGTAGAACCGTGTGTCATGAACCTTGTCAAGAAAAAAACTACTAAGGAGGTGTACTACTGTTGCATTAGATATAAACAATTTTACACACACATACGAAAAGAACCAGCGGAAGAAGGCCACTCAGTTTATCATGTCTGCTTGGTAAGTGATACAGGGTCTGGCCTTACAGTTTACAACAATGAGCCTGCCCCCCGCCCCCACAGCTGTCCTTCCCTCTTCCCCACAACTGTCCTTCTCTCTCCCCCACAACTATCCCTTCCTCTCCCCAGCTTCTCCCCTTCCTTGGTCCCAAGGGTTCCCTTTGTGCTTGTCCCAGGTTCTCTTGAATGGTCCCACCATCCTTCCTGATACCACCTCCTCTGGCAGCTCATTCCAGGTGGAAACTGCCCTTCCATATAGAAATGCTTCCTTGCATCCCTTCTAAATCCCCCCCCCCCCCCAATCAGTTTTAGGCTGTGTCCCCTAGTGGTGCTGTTGTAACTCATTTTAAAGAGACCTTCCCTTTTCACTCTGTTAATTCCCTTCATGTACTTGAAGGTCTATATCATATCACGTCTCTGCCTCCTCTCTTCCAGAGAGTACATCCCCAGGGCTCCCAGCCTCTCCTCACAGGACCTATCCTGCAACTCCTCGATCATCTTAGTTGCTCTCCTCTAGATCATCTTGGTTGCATACCTCCATCCCTGCTTCCAGATTTGCTCAGAATCTATGATCGGCTCAGGTTTGTCTAGCACCTCACACTGTTTTTTTAACCAGAATAAAATACCAGAGATACTGACACCCTCATGTTTAAAGAGAATTGCAGTGGTCCTGAGAGTAGCATGTGTTGGGAGAATGTAGTAAATAGAGCCCACAAAGATGTTTTATGTAACACATTATATTTAGCCCAGAAATAATACTGACCTGCAGTGATCTTGTAAGTGATGTCAAAGTTTATACATATTAACATGTAGATTTCAGGTGCAAAGAACTTCAGAGAATCTTCAAACAGTATTCTTGCAGCATACACTCTATTTGGAAGGGGTTCAAGTCCACCTGTGTAGTGAAGTCTGACTGCATTCCCCCAGGAGTAGGTCCCCCTTGTTTTTAAGTAGGTCAGCAAATCTGTGATTTGAACATGGTGGGATCTTGTTGGAAACCAGTGTTAGACTTTTTCCTATGGGATATTAGTCTCTGCCAGTTCAGTGCTGGGAAGGCTTAGGTTGTTTCCTAGAAAAAGCTCCTGAAGGCCCTGCTGCCAGTGAGGGTGGGGGTGCTATGAGATCCTTAGGTGAGTGCTTACCGAATAGTTCACGCTCACTATTTGAAACCTCATCATTTGGAGGTGCATCTACTGTAGGGACAGGCTGAGCTTCAAGAGTGGTACTTTCAGTTTGAGAAATACATGCAGAAACAGTACCCCCACTCAATTCCTCATTATTGTGCAGCTCGTGTTCTAATTCCATCAGGTTGCCACACATAAGTACCTAGTTCGAGAGACACAATACACCCCTGCTGCAGTAGGAACTGTAGCCACGCTGTCTGTTTTGCTTTCCCTGGTCCCAACATTACCTCTGAGTCTGCTGTTCTCAGGCTGTATTGGACTCTGCCTGAGAACTCCTTTTCATTTCTGTACCACCAGGTCTGTCGGGTCAGGAGTCCAGGCTCCACTTTCAGATTGTGTCCAGCAAGCATCACGCATAGCCTTCTCTGGGGACCAAGAGGATTTCTTTATATCAGGTTTCGGCAAGCGCAGTGTTCTGGCTGCAGTATCTCTCTTTGGAAAAGTGTCTTCTTTGCGGTGACACGAGAGGGCACTCAGCTGATTTTGACACAGCCACATCTGCCAGCAGTTCCTCCAACGCTCCGGCGGCTTTCTTGTTGCAGGCTGAGTAGACAGTCTCTTTCGTGGAAGTACCTGGCTTCCTCCTCAGCCATCATCTCAAGCAGTTAAAAGTTTGGGTTGAAGTTTGCCCATATAAATGCCCAAAGTCTGTGCCCCAAGATTGCCGAACTCGAAGCATGGGTTACTCAACACTCTCCGGACATTTTAGGCATATCAGAGTCTTGGCTAAAGCCTAGCATCAAGCAACATGAGATAGCAATACATGGTTACAACTGCTTCAGGAAGGACAGGCTGGGTAAACGGGGGAGGTGGTGTCATCATGTATGCCCGGGTTGGCTTAGACGCCATTGAAATCCCTACCCCCTGCCCCAAACCCCATGCGGTGGAATCACTGTTTCTCTCCCTGACTTTTGGCTGCATCAAAAAATTAATAGTGGGTTTTGCCTACCTGCCTCCCAAAAAGGCCTCCATCTGCCTCCCGCTTTCTATCCTTCCTTGCCAACATCCCTCTCCATGACCTCATACTCGGTGGCGATTTTAACATAGACTGGCTGAACCCCAGTTCTGACAAGATTCGAGCCTCTCTTGCCCATGGCAACCGGGCTCAGCTCATCAGTGCCCCCAACAAGAATCAACACAGAATCGGGCAACCACTCCTTGCTTGATTGAGTGATCACCAACTGTGCCCATAAGGTGAAATCTGGGGGTGTACTCGCTGACAGCATTAGTGATCAGTCCCCTACCTTCTGTATCTGGTGAAATAACTTCCCTAACCCTACACCCAAGGTCACTCTGGTCCGAGATACAGTATGTCCCATCTCAGTCGCAGTGCTTTTCTTGCCTCTATCTCGGATCACAATTGGGGTCCAAAAAACACTCTCCCGGACATAAACCAGGCCCTCAATTTTTTTTGTGACCACCTTCACCAGTATAGTTGATCTTCATGCCCCCATGAAGAGGTGCAGATCAAAAGGGATCAAAGCTCCATGGCTCTCAGAGGATATTTGGAAGCTCAATGATCACTTGCAATTGGACTTGGAAGACCTTTAAACAAAGTGGGCTACCCTCCGACTGGCAAGTCCATAGGCAGCTCAGGAACAGGTGTAAAAATTCTATTCAGAAAGCTAAGCGCACCCACTTTAGGTCACTCCAAATCGAGCATCTCTGTAATCCCAAAGAATTCTGGAGGCAGGTGAACTCTCTAATCTTAGGCAAGTCCTCTGAGGCTCCAAGCTCCATCTCTGTCCAAGGCATTGTCCTTACTAACCTGCAAAGATATACCTCACTCTTTAGAAACTACCCCCCCTCCTTCCCCACCCCCACCAGTGGACACTGGTTCTCGCCCAGCCTTTCACCTTAAACTTGCTGCCCTCAATGAGGTTCACTGGCTTCTCGCTAACCTAAAAGCTGACAGCTCCCCCGGTCATGACACCCTCAAACTCAAATTGGGAGTTGCAGCCCTCACCCACCCAGTCCATTACTTGTTTAACCAATCCTTCTTCTCGGGGACTGTCCCTGATAAATGAAAGGTAGCCATGGTTGTTTGCATTTTTAAGGGTGGACCCAACACAACTGTTGAGAACTTCAGGCTTATTTCCATCCTCTGCTTTCTGGCAAAAATTCAAGAGTGTATACTCTATAATCATCTTTAGGATTATCTGGACCACTACCACCTCCTCTCAAGGTTCCAGCATGGGTTCAGAAAAAAACACAGTACCTTCACTGCCTTGATAAAAGTTACATCAGACTGGTTCCATGCTATGGACCAGGGCTTTGCCACCAGTTTTATCTTCGTTGATTTGATGAAAGTTTTTGACTTAGTCAACCACAGTCTCCTTCTACGGCAGCTACACTCATTTGGTCTTGACGCTAGTGTCTTAACTTGGCTCCAAAGTTACTTTACTGGCCGCACTCAAATGGCGAAGTGGTTTGGTTCTCTCACAGATCTCAGACCAGTAACCCACGGCATCCCTCAGGGCTCCATCCTGAGCCCATTATTATTTTCCCTATTCATTAATGAATTACCAAATAACTGCAGAGGGACCTCTGTGCACCTTTACATGGATGATGCTACCGTTTACCGTTCTTCATCCGACATCGGGTGGCTCAACAGCATGCTCACCTCAGACTTGCAAATTCTCGAGGGCTGGTTTCTAGATAACCAACTAGTCACAAATACCAAAAAAAAACAAAACAAATGCATGCTGTTCTCTAATCCCTCCTCCTCGCCGCATCCCCCCCCCCCGTAATACTCTCCCATAATGGTGATGCACTTGAATCCGTCCCATCCTTTGAATATCTGGGTATCACCTTGGATTCCTCACTTTCCCTGAACACTCATGTCACCCTCCTAATCAAAGCTGTAAACCAAAAGCTGGATCTGCTGCACTGCATACGACTCTTCCTCACATTGGCTTCATGCCACAAGATCGTGGCCGCCACCCTCCTGCCCCTCCTTATGTATGGTACCCTGCTACTACTTACAACCAACATAACCATCCTATCTTGCCTTAAACAGGCCTACCATAGGGTGGTAAGGTTTGTCTTAGAGGTCATTGCCCGTCACCACCTCTGCAATGTCCTCTCCTCTCCTCTCCTCTCTGGGCTGGCTAACGTACAAATCCAAACTCCAGTATGCAGTGCCGAGTCTAGCGCACAAACTGGTTCACCATTACACCACTCCTTGTCTTACTGAATTTATTCAGCTCTGGCAACCTCTGTGTGCTCTTAGATCCACCTCCCTCTTCTCATACTGCTCAAACCTCGGTTAGCAGTGGCTTGGAGATCCTTTGCCTTCTCGGAGGTGTCTAGTTGGAACTCACTACCACACTCTACCTTATCCTGCACCTCCCTCGCTAAGTTCCAATCCTCCCTATTACACCACCTCAATGCCGCATCATTTTGCTCCTGCTTCCGTTGACTCTTGGTCCGGCTTCCATAATGCTATGCATAAAGAATTCCCACTCCCTGACACCTTCTGTTTATGTAAATATTTGATGCAAGTGTATCTGTAAATGGTGTATTTTGTAAATCTACGAACAATCTAAATATAACCACTGTAACTGCCATGTCTTTGTAATCTGTGAATGTTTCTGTAAATTATGAATTTTTGTAAATCAGTGAATGATGTAAATGCATCCACTGTTACTGCCATGTCATTGTTTATGTTTTGCACTTTCCGGGTTGCCCCTGGAAAAGGGGATTGTAATGTCTCAGCGGGCTTACCCGGTTACCAAAATTAAAATAAATAAATAAAGCAGTCTCCATTTCTTCTCCTCCATGGCAATCTTCAGTTTTGGGTCAGCTTTGCTAAATTCTGTATCAATAAAATCCGTTTCCATTTTTATTTGCTCTGCATGCTCTGGTGTTGGGTCAACCGTTATCACAGGGTGATCAGTCACCATAGATTCATCGGCCTCCTGTAGTACTATGGCAGGGATGGAGGCCTGGCTCCTTGCCACATTCGCAACCTCTCCACCTCCACCTGGGATGTCCATCCATCTTAGCAGATTGCAAAAATGGACAGCAGCTCCCCCTCTGGAAGAGTAGGGGAGTTTTCTCTGGTATCCTGGCCAAATTTTCCCCAATCAGTAAAACTACCACCAGCAGCTTATCCTGATTCAGTACAGTATGTTGGTTTGCATCTGTATCTCTCTCCCCACTTCAAGGCTAAAAATAGACAGAATTTCCTAGCCCTCCTTTCAAGGTCAACAAAAAAAAAAAAGTTTACAGTCTTGGCCACATTTGCATTTGAATCAGATCTGGGGCTAGTCATCAGTCTAGTAAGACTGAGAGGAGTATTAATGTATTAAAACTATATGTATGCCGGCCCGGTGGTGCTGAGGGTTGAGGCACTGGACGCCACATCTCGCTCCACGCCGGCGACCGGGGTTCAGGAACGAGCCAGGGTTGTCGGGGGTTGGCAGGGGAGGAGACGGATTGAGTGTCTGTTGGACTGCTCTCCGTCTCCAGGGAGGGGGGTATCCTGCCTGGGTGCCTTGGGGGCCTCTAGCGATGGCTGAGGGCATTGCAGGGCACTGGCAGACAAATGGAGGGACCTGCTGTGGTTGACACTGGGGAGGAGTGCGTGCGGCAGTGCGCACGCTTCTGTCCATTGGCGTCATTGCACACCACGCACAAGGGGAGAACAAGGGAAAATTGGGCTTCAGTCGCGGCGGCATGATAGCCGTCTTCATGGGGGATTGCTTGGGCAAGGAACATGGCACTGGATCCGGTCTGGGCAGATTAGTGTTGGGGGACTCTCTGCCACGGGAGGTAATCCGCGTGAGCATGCCGTGGGCCAAGCTGAGGGATCCTCGAATCGGTGGCCAGAACCCTGAGGTAGCCTGGACGTGATAAGGTAGGCAGACTTGTCGCCCAGGGGAGAAAAAGTATAGCAAACAAAACAAACAAAAAAAAACTATTATGTATAATATACAGTATGCACCCAGACTTCTTTCAGTCTCGGCAGAGACACAGCAGATTCCTGACTTATCATCAGGATTTATTAGAGCTTGGGTCTCAGTATAGTCGGCTGTTCCATGTGGTTTTTTACTACTGCCTATGTTTTACATGTACTTCTAATTCCACATAGTTTTGAAAATGTGGCTTTAGATGGTCCAAGAACTATCCTGGGAGGGAGAAGATGAGGGTGGGCTACTGTTGCCCGCAAAATTCCGATCAGTGGGGCTATCATGGCAGTGGACTTATTTTTCATTCAGAGGTTTATGCTGACTGGCTTTATTCGCTTTTGTAAGTTGCTTGTTCGCAGTATTTAAGTTTATTTATGCTTATTTCAGCTATTTGTGCATTTTGCATAGCAGTGGAACGTGATTTTGAATTTGGTTTACATGTAGTGTTCTCATTTGTTTCATGCTTATCCTATGGCAGAAGCCAAGTGTCTGTACAATTCTGTAAGAAAAGATCTTACTTCAAGAGAGAGCTCTTGCAGCAGGCAGTAACCACAAGGACTAAGCCGTCAGGCGCCAGGACCCCACAGAAACCTTCTAGCTAGCAGTCTTCAACAGAGGACTGCCCCCGACGTCGGCTTCACCCCAATGTCAGCCAGTGGCATAAAGAGGGTGGTCCCCAACCTCACTTCAGTTATTTTCCCGCTGTCGACCCGTTCCCATCGGCTCCTTGTATGCCTTCTCACAACAGTTCAACCGCTTTCGCGCCTTCAGCATTTTTTCCTTACTTTTTGATGAAAACGTTTTCGATTTTTATTCCTTTCTGCATGTCTTCATTTCGGCTTCATCCATTTCATCCATGGAAAAAGAAATACAGAATGCGCCTCGCGTGCGACAATGCCATTGAAGGGCGGACCACGAAGTTCTGCCTTTTTGCCCTAGACTCAACCACACGACACCGCTGCCTGCAAGCACTGCAAGCGGTTTAACTCCCGGACTTGGATCCGCTGCCAGAAGGCCCTTACGGCTCACCTCCTTGAGCAGCAGCTTGCCATTATGCAGACTCAGCCAGCGGGAAAGAGTCCTTCATCTTCTTCGGTTTCTGCCTCCACCTTGAAGCCGCATAAGGAGAAATGGAAGGACTCTGGGAAACACAAGTCTGAGGACTGGAAAAAGTCCCAGGGATGCTCCCATTCCAGGTCCCTGCTCCACAAGAAGTCTTTGTCCAGCTCCTCATCCCACGGGGGATCGGATCATTACTCCCCGCCTGTCCACGACTCCTCCGGGCAGCCGGCAGCAAAGCCTCCCACCATCATTCTGGCATCAGGCAGGGACAAATCGGGGGTCAGGGGCTTTGGTCTGTACCCTGATGCCCCTCAAGGTGAAGCCATCATCAGCAGGGCCATCCTCCGCCTTAGGGGCTGGGACCGGTCAGAAGCAAGACAGTGACGCTTCAGCTACCTCCCACCTGGTTCTGATGACAGTCTCGTCTAAGACCTTGGACAAGACACCCTGTCATCAGGGGCAGGTCTCAGGCTCTCATGAGTACCCGACGCCTTCACCCCACACTCCTGTGCTTTCGTCTAAGGCCCTGGCCAGGCCGACTTCTGCATCCCCACTGGACTACGCCTAGCAGCTACCTGCTAAGGGGATGCCTTCCTGGGCGTTGGATTGGGCTTCCCCCCTTGCCTCCTCTCTGGCCCGTTCTGTGTTGCTGGTCGAGGTAGACTTCTCACCCTCCAATGGAGTCTCCTGGCCGACTAACCTTAGGCCAGACAGGGCTTCTAACCACCCCATCTCACCTCCAGCTCTGCTGCAACCTCGGACTCCGGACGCTGGGTGCTCCGACGCCAGGCAAGTCGACACCAGACCCTCAGTCACCAGCCGGCCCGTCTGGTCCACAGTTCTCCAAGGACCAGATCCAGGAACCCTTCTCCTTCTGGTGGAACCAGGTCAAAGGAGACTTGCTCCCCCACAAGGAGCCCACGACCGTGAAGCCCAAGCCGTAGCTGGACCAAGGCAAGGACCAGGAGCCTAAACAACTGTCTCCTGATCCTAAGGACAGTACCCCGAGCCTGGATGACTGCTGTGGTAGACCCTCACACAGAGGATGGTGTCACAGCAAATACTCCCATCATCATTGCTGGTCTCACAGCCGACGTCGGTCCCACAGCGGGCGCCGGTCCCATAGTGGATGTCGGTCTAGCTCTTCGTCCTCTTCTTCAGCGGACACCAGCCGCAGTTCTTCATCCTTGGGCTTGGACCATTCTGAACCTAGGGGTTGCCCTTCCTGGATAATAATGATACCCCAGGTCGCATCCCGATGACCCGATGTTCATGGATATCATGAGGCACATCCAGGCTTCCAATGGATGGGAGACAGAGGACCTGGATCCGGAGAGGCGGAGGTTGGCAGAGTACCTGCGGCAGAAGGAACCCAAGCCTCTACTGGTGCTTCCTTTGGTAGATACCTTTTAGGACCTCACAAGGTTAACCTGGAAGCACCCATCCCCCCACCTCCAAGATCTCTAAGAAGTCGGACAGCCTGTATAAAGCCCCTAGGGAAGAGCCTTTCCTGGCAGAACACCCTACGGCATACTCTATGGTGATTATAGATGCTCACGATAGATCGAAGAAGCTTAAACACAAGAGTACTCAGCATCCCGACCAAGAGTCCAGATATATCGTCCAGATGGGCAAAAAGGTACACTCATCCTCTACTTGCTCCATCAGGTCCCTTAACTTTCTTACACACATGGTACAATACCAAAATACCCTATGGGAGAAAGGTATGGAGATAGCTTAGACCCTTGCAGACTCAGCACAGAAAACTGAGCTCCTGGACCTCCTCAAATTGGGGTTGGATGTAGGCACCCATTTTCTGCATTCCTCATATGATACTGCAGATATGGCGTCCACCGCGGCAGCTTCGGGCATCTGCCTCAGGCACCATGCCTGACTTAGAGCCTCAGAATTCTCCCAAGATCTGCTGTCGGGCATCTTGGACCTCACCTTCAAGGGTTCGGTCCTCTTTGGAGACAAGACACAGAAACTGATCACCCGTCTCCAAGACTTTGGGAAGTCAATTTGGTCTGTCCAAAAAATGTATAAGGGGGACCAAAGACCCTTTAAGAAGTGGCCATTTCAGAAGCCATCAGGTCAGCAGCCTTGAAACCAGCCTGAGCAGAAGGAAGGCTACAAAAGAAAGGCCACCTCCCAGACTCCTGGAAGCTCTGCCTCTTGAGCCACAAAGTCCTCCTAGGCCCCTCTGCCTACTCCTGGAGCAACACAATGATTCCTTACCAGATCCCCCTCTTCCAGCGGAGTCAGTGAGGAAAGTGGTAGGGAGTTGCTTCTCCCTCCATCTTGAGGGTTGGAGCAGAAGAACGACAGACCTCTGGGTTTTACAGCTCATAGAGAGAGGTCATACTCTGGAGTTTGAACAAATGCCTCCGGAAACTCCACCAGTGTCCTCCCACTATCCTCCTTCTCATGTCCCCCTGATCGAAGGAGGAATTCAGGCCCTCCTGCAAAAAGTGGACTATAGAGCCAGTTCCCCTGGCTCAATGGGGATAAGGATTTTATTCCCACTTTTTCCTAGTTCCCAAAAAGACCGGGAACCTTCAACCCATCCTGGATCTCAGTTCCCTGAACAAATTCATCGAGTACAAGAGGTTCAGGATGATCACGCTGCCAGGTTGGATTCCCCTCCTACACCAAGGGGACTGGCTCTGCTCTCTAGATATGCAGGATGCGTACCTGCACATCTTAATGTTCCGGTTTCACAGGAGGTTCCTGCGCTTCCTGTTCCAGTTCCAACATTATCAGTTTTGAGCCTTGCCATTCGGCCTATCCTCCACTCCCGGAGTCTTCACCAAGTGCCTAGCGGTGGTGGCTGTGGCTCTATGTTGACGGGGCCATTACATCTTCCCTACCTAGACGACTGGCTTCTGGCAGCTCCCACCAGGGAACAGCTGCTTCGTGCTGTCAGAGACACCTTTACACTCTTCCGAGAGCTGGGGATCACCCTGAATATCCTAAGGTAGTCCCCATGGCCCAGTCAGAGACTCCAGTTCATAGGGGGTGGTCCTGGACACAGTACAGGGCATTGCCTTCCTCCCCCCAGACAGGGCGGATCGCTTTCGGGATCAGGCCCGAATGGTATCCTCGGCACTTCATGTCCTAGCCCGAGTCTATATGAGACTCTTCGGTCACATGGTGGCAGCCATCCCTACGGTTCCCGTGGCTCGTCTCCATAAGAGGGCTCCCTCAGTGGATGCTCGGTGCAATGGGACTAGAGGTACGACAGCCTAGATCAGTTGGTCTTGGTCTCCAACCCAGTCCTCAGGACACTAACCTGGTGGTTGGACTCACTCAATCTATCGACAGGGATCCTCTTCCGACAGGAGCCTCTGAGATGACTTCTGACCACAGACGCCTCGGGTCTTGACTGGGGTGCTCACCTGGAGACCAGGGAGGCCCAGGGGACCTGGTCACCAGACGAGCAATCGCTCCACATCAACGTTCTCGTTCTAGAGATGCAAACAGTCCTGAATGCCTTGCAGGCATTTCAGGCGGAGTTATCATCGGGCCCTCTTCTCATTCAGACAGACATGTCCGTCTTCTTTTACATCAACAAGCAGGGAGGGACTCACTCCTACCCCCTCTGCAGGGAGGCAGGGAGGGTCTGGTATTGGGCACTGGAACACCGCATCGAGCTCACTCCTGTTCATGTTTCAGGCATTTGAAATGTCTTGGTCAACAGCTTAAGCAGGTCTCAGTCCAAGGCTCACAAGTGGGAGCTCCTTCAGTTGGTAGCAGACCAACTATTCATCAGATGGGGATGGCCAGAGTGGGACCTTTTTGCGTCCCCTTTCAATGCCAAACTGCCCCGTTTTTACTCGCTAGATCAAGGGCATGGAGTTTTCTGGTGAGAAGCACTGTCCTTCTGTTGGACAGGGAAGTTCCTCTATGCCTTCCCTCCCTTTCCCATTCTTCAGAGGATGCTTCTGAAGTTTTAGGCGGAGGGAGCGGAGATGATTCTCATAGCACCCTTTTGGCCTCGGCAGATTTGGTTCCCACTGCTTCAGCAGCTGGCAGTGGAACCTACAGTTCCCCTGCCTCTGAGCTCACACATGCTCTCCCAGGATCAGGGCACCTTAGTTCATCTGGACCTCAGGTCCCTGCATCTTCACATGTGGCTCCTGCAGACCTAGCTATGGCTAGATATGGGGTTTCCCCCAAGGTAGTGGCTGTCCTTGTGGTGGCCAGAAAACCCTCTACTAGATCCACTTATGCCACGAAGTGGAAAAGGTTTTGCTTGTGGGCTACCGCACACCAGCTTAATCCCTTTTCCTGCCCTCCGAGCTCTGTGCTTGAGTATCTCCTCTCTCTTTTTGAGCAGGGCCTGAGCTATTCCTCCATCAAGGTGCACCTTTCTGCCATGTCGGCATACTGTGCACCACTGGAGGGTAAGACTCTCACTCAACTGGATGTGTCCTATACCTTTTGCAGGGCATCTTGCACCTAAAGCCTTCCATCCAAGGTCCTGTCCCTCTATGGGATCTCCTCTTTATGTTGTTGGTTGTAATTAGTGAAAGTAAGGCCACATTTAAAAGTAAACTGGATAGTTTTCTATGTTCAAATAAAACACTGGTATGCTGTATGTAAGTATAGAAGCCGCATGGGCTATTAGCCTTTTGCTCCTTTCTCATCCTTAGTATGATCCTTAGTATGTTGGAAAAGCTCACGCTCCCTCCATTTTAGCCAGCTGTGGATTGTGAGCTACACTTTCTGTCGTAGAAAGCATTATTTTTGGTTGCAGTTACTTCTGCTCAAAGAATTTCAGAGCTTCAGGCTCTGATGTGTAAAGAGCCTTACTTAGTTTTCCATAAGGATAGGGGGTAGCCTTACATATAAATCCTACGTTTTTGCCTAAGGTGGTGTTGGAATTTACCCTAAATGAAGACATCTACCTGCCTGTTTACTACCCTGAGTATTCTAACAGGGGGAAGCACTGTTACATACTCTAGGTGTCCATCGGATGCTTCGTTTTTACCTAAACCGCAGTGCTTCCTTCCGGAAAACATATCAGTTGTTTGTTTCGTTCGCTGTCAAGACTCAGGGAGCCAGTTACCAGACAAACCTTGTCTAAGTGGCTAGTTAACTGCATTGTTTTTTGCTACAACAAATACAGTAAGCCCTTACCGGGTTCGGTAAGAGGCCATTTCACCAGGGGTGTGGCGACTTCTTTCGCCTCTTTGAGGAACGTTTCCGTAGCAGACATCTGTGCAGCGGCTTCCTGGAGCTCTGTTCACACCTTTGTCAAGCATTACAGCTTGGACGTAGCTTCCAGATATAGGGCTGGGTTTGGCCTTGCAGTTCTGCAAGGTCTCTTTTCTTTTTTCTCTTTTTTTTCAACTTTATTTCACTCCGGTCACGGCCCCACGAAGCTTCTCTCAGACATTCTGCCTGTTCCTGCCCACCTGAGGCCCCTCAACCTGTGCCTCCTCTCCCCCCCCTCCTTGCAGCCAGCACCCCCAGCTTAACCCCTCCAATGTGGGGCCGCCCCTCCTCTTTGGGCACACTTACTAGTCAGTCTCTGGCTGCGGTTGAGGACCCAGGTGAAGGAACTGGAAGGCCAGGCGAGGTAGACCTGGCGGAGGGCATGGAGGTCAGGTGCCGTCGCCAACCCCACGGAGCAGTGTTTTTCTTTGTTCTGGTAGCCCTCCCCCTTGTGTGGGAACCCCTGATGCAATGGCACATGACAACCCTGCCTGCGTCAGCCACGCTGTTCAACGTGCAGCCCAAGCACTGCAGCGCCGACGATCTCCACCAGGAGCCGCTGGTGCGCTGGGCCGTCCCCCACCCTCCCCCCGGGGGAGGAGAGCAGCCCTGTGGGCGCTCAGTCCTCTCCCCAACTGTGACGGTGCCCCGAGCTCCCTTCCGAACTCGGGTCGCTGGCGTGACGTCCAGCACCTCAACCCTCAGTATCACTGGGCCAGCCCAAGGTCTCCTTTCTTGAGCCTCTAGCTGGTTCTTTTCAGCCTCCTCCCAGACTCTCCTGTTCCTTATCCCTTGATTGCTTGGGACTCAGTCCTTGTGGTTATTGCCTGCTACAAGAGCTCTCACTCAAAGTAAGATAGTACAGTTACGTAAGAACTTACAGTAACAGTAGATCTTCGAGAAGAGCTCTTGCAGTAGGTGCTGCTTTCTCTCACTCCTTCCCCCCTGGCTTTCTCTCTGCCGTTTAAATTTTTAGGCAAGAACCTACCTGGTTCTCCTTCCATCCTAGACTCCGGGTCTCCGGCAGGAGAACTGAAGTTGGGATGGGGACTGCCCACTTTATACCATTGGCTGATGAGGTGGAGCCGAAGTCGGGGGCGGTCCCCCACTGAAAACTGCTAGTTAGAAGGTTTCCGTAGGGTTCTGGCACCTGTCGGCTTAGTCCTTGTGGTTATTGCCTGCTGCAAGAGCTCTTCTCGAAGATCTACTGTTACGGTAAGTTCTTACAAAACTGTACTGTTGGTAATGTACATAACTATACAGCCCTGTGGACTAGAGTTATCTTTATGAATAATTGTTTGAGTATTACAAAGTTATGCTCCTTGATGGCATATAATGCATTCATTAACTATTTGCTACAGAATTCCTTAGTATTCCCTCCAAGTGTGATACCACTGGTGCATATGCTTGTGGATCCTGATCATAATATCTTTTCCTATATATGTTGTTGTTTGTTTTGTTTTTTTGCTACTGGCTGGCCCCTTCTCAGTCTGCCCTCTTACCACTGCATCATCCCCTGGGACTTAAATTTCTGTTCTGGAATGCACCCTATCTTCTTACCTCCCAGGATGGGGCAATCAAGGAAGGGCCCTTACTCCCCGAACGGAGATTGAAGGTGATCCGGGGCAGAGTGCCTTGGTCCGCTGTGTGGGGCTTGGCAGGGGATGGATATCCTTCTGCTCAGCTTGGTAATTTTCTGTAGTTTTTCCTCAGGAAGGCATGGTATGCAGTGACATTATGGCTCATGGCCAAATGCTCTGTATACTCGGTAGCTCAGCGTGGACCCCTTAACCTCCGCTAGTGGCCAGTCGAGCACCGGGAGCTTCGGTCCCCCTCCCCCGCCGGAGAATGAGAGCAGTCAATAGAATGCTCGATTCTCCTCTCACAGCTGGCCCTCCGACACGCCAGGCTCGCTTCTGGATCCAGGTTGTCGATATCGCAAGCAGTAGCTCTACCGCTGTGCCAGCAGGCCGGCTATAAGATAGGTTTTTGAACAGTATTATGCTTGTATTACCTGTCTTTCGTGTTTTTCACAAAATTAAAAATGCTGCATAATTCTTTTTGCCCAATTTTGTAAACTTCCTTTCCATGCCATAATTTCCATAAAAATAAGTTATTTCTCTTTCTCCTTCTTCCCCTTCCAAGGTAGAGTCCCAAATCCCTGCCCACTCTCCCACCCAGCCTCCATCTAAATGCAATCCGTGCCTCTTGCCAGCTTTGTACTCCCTGGTTCACTAAAGGGCAGTGCTGCAATGAGCATGTCCTGTGGGATGTTCAGTCCACTACCTCTCATCACCATTACATCGTTCCAGGCTCTGGTCTCAAACGGAAACCACCAGCAAGCATGGCAAGCAGCCCTCCAGCTGCTGCACTGTAGGGCTGGCTACACTGCAAAAATTTAAAAGGGACATGAAGTTCTAGAGAAAAATGGTCTCATCCAAGCAGTTAGCAGCAATAAACTTCTCTAGCAAGTTTTCTGAAGATATGCTGCTCTGCTGCAAATATTGTCTACTCATGCTGTTCTGGGGGGGGGGGAGTGAGGCATTTTATATTGCAAAGCAATATTGTCATCATCATGTGGCTGTGCTCCATCAAGATGATGTCACTGTTTAGGAATCTTGGATGTTTTCTTTGGAGGGACATCATCATCATCATCACCTAGGCCTCCATAATAATGTCACTCTGAAAAAGGGAAGATGGCGGCCCCTTGGTAACACATTTTATGTAGACAATCTCTGCAACAGAGCAGCATATTTTCAGAAGAGTTGGTACAGAAGCTTATGCTTAGTCATTCATTATAAATGAATGTGGGGCCGGCTCTGTGATGCCGAGCGATGGGTGATTGCTCTGGTGGCCTGGGTTCGCTACCACTCGGGACAACAGGAGCAGAAACCGGCGGGGAGAGTTGTGGGTGTCCAATTGGATGCTCTCCTCTCTGGGTTGGAAGGTGCAGCCTGCACCGATACTTGTGTGGCTCCCAGTGGTTCCCCTGGAAGAGCACTTGACAGTGTGGGTAACCACGTGCCGCCGTGCATCCTTCCCAGGACACCGCGAGTGTAAGGTTGCTATGTGGGTGGAGGGTGGGATGGGAAGAAAAATGGAAAATTGCCCACTCGGCTGGCTGGATGGTGGTCACTCAGTTCCCCTCCTGCCACGCAGTCCTGGCAGCCAGCCTTCTCAGCAGATCCCTCATTGTGCGTCCGGAACAGTTCTGGAACCCATCTCCCTTCTCAAGGGTCCCCCCCGACAAAGGGATATGTCGAGTTGCCCGGGGCATGACAGAATGGGGGGCAGCGTGAATGGTGGAGGGGGATAACTTTGAGGGTCAGGGGGCTACCTTGGTGGCCCAAAGGAGTGGTCGGTCGGGAGACTTGGGAAGGAGCAAAAAAAAAATGTATGTGTTTTTTCAGTAGTATTTTGTGGTTTGTGTCAGAGGAGGAAAAGGACCTGAGGATAACTATAACTAACAACCTGAATCTCTCTATACAATGCAAAAAAAGTAGTGGGTAGGACATTAGGATGCTGGGTTGCATAACTAGGGGATTCACCAGCAGAAGAAAGGAGGTGATCCTGTCGCCATTCAGGTCTATGGTGCATCCACACCTAGAGTACTGTGTGCAGAGCTGGAGTCCCTACCTAAAAATGGACATCAACCAGCTGGAGGCAGTATAGAGATAGGCTACAAAGATGATCCAAGGTGAACATGATCTCCCAAACGAAGAAAGGCTGAAGAATCTAAACATGTACTCACTCAAGGAGAGACTGGAGCGGGGTAACATAATAAGAAGCCTTCAAGTACCTCAAAGGTATAAACATGGTCAAACTTGGGAATCTCTTTAGACTCGGTGAGAATAAGAACACGAAGGGGCACAACTACAGACTGGTGGGTGGATGGTTCAAGAAGGTCAGGAGACACTTCTTCACAGAGACATTGGTGACAGTGTGGAATGAGCTCCCGGAGGAAGTAGTCAACCAGAAAACTGTTGGGTGTTTCAAAAGGGGGTGGGAGAGAGTCATGGGAAAGGCAAGAGTTCAAGAGAAGGGGGCAGAGCGCCATGTTAACATACATACGTGGGCTCCGCAACCAGCAAACTAGATAAACCATATGGCCATCTTCTGCTGGCAAATTGGTATGTTTGTATGCCCGTAAATCCACTTTAAATGCCACTTATAACACATTACAGTAGTAGCTGGGGAGACGCATGCCATGCCAGTGACCCAAGTTCACACACTGAGACAGGACATTATAACAGGAGAGGGTCTGACCAGACGCACAGTCTCTGGCAGAAGGAGACAGGTCCTCCTGCTATGTGGCTGTCACCTGGTGGCCCAGGAGGCATGCCAGCTGTGGATAATAGTATTGGGTGTGTGTTAAACATACCACAAACCAGCTAAGGCATTTCCATCAACGTTTCTTGCTCTCCACTGGGATTCCCTGCAGAAGATCTAGGCCAGCAGTGTGCTAGCACTCCCTGTGGGACTGTACCCTTAAGAGTCTTAAGTAGTGAGCAGTTTTTACTGTTGTACAAAACCATTTTGACCCTGTACTGCTTGTCTGTCTTACTCACTTTGCTATGTATTTTGCATTGAACTTGATTTCTTAACGTCAGTTCTTAATGGATCGATAAACAGACTGATAGAATTACAGCGGCGAACAGACAGGCGGAATGAACAGATGAAATAATGAGATCAACCGAGTAAATGGGTCAGGTGGATTAAAATGACTGGATTTGTGTTCATGGATAAAACATTGAGGGATTAACAGACAAGATATACAGATGAACATAATGATAGGAAATATGAGAAGAGACTGCTGATAGATTGAAGAATGACGGATCAGGAGTCAAAGAAGCAATATGAAAATTAGGAATGGGCTTGCAAGCGCTGTAATTTTGCTTGTCAAATCAGCCCCTACAGATGTATGCAGTGATTGTCTAATTGGTTCCCACTGCTCCACATTTTAATTGCAAAAACACTGAAGGTTACAGGTGATTTTATGTACAGACACACATGCACAGATAGAAACACACACACACTCACTCATTCATTAATTTATTTGAGATTGAAAAGAGTGGATAAAACTGCTGAGTGAGAGAGGGAGACAGACTAACAGATTGATTGGGGTTTAAAGAGATGCAGAACAGATTAGCTGGAAAACAGATGGGAAGAGATGATGAAAACCTATGCAGTACGTACTGAGACATACGGCACCAAGATTAATGAGCAGAGTGGTTGATGATCCTAGGACACTGCCTGCAAAGTCCCTGGACAGACCTCTTGACTGTGGTCAGCACTCAGATCCACTTGCAAGGAAGATCATTGCAGCGCCGTAGAATTGCAAGGGAGGCTGGTTGGTCAGTGGTTGGAGCCAAGAACAATTTAGGAGAAGAAGAAGAAGCATTTATATAGCACTTTTCATACACATTGTATCCCCATCGACACTCACACACAGCCTTGGACAACTGCATGAACCAGTTTTATGGGAAGGGAAATGTTGGCCAGGACACTGGGGAAAATCCCCTTCTCTTGTGAAAAGTGCTTTGGGTTCCTTTACTTTCACCTGGATACCCATCAGGACAGCACCAGAGACTGGGGGAAGAGACCTCGTTTTAACGTCTCATTCGAAGGACAGCACACCCCGACAGTAATGCCCCCAAGGCTAGTTTCCAGATCTAATTCGGAAGCCATCATGGTGTTTCTTACACTCCTTCATTTCCAAATTCAAAATGATATATTAAATATACATGTGCGGAGGTAGGGAGACTGCGTTTAGATGGGAGGGAAAATTATTAAATTTCTTTTTTTGTATACCCAGATCACCCCCTCCCTCCAAGTTCAGAGGAACTTTAAGGTCAGTGTATTCCGTGAAGTGCATTGTTCCTGGTTTGGGAAGAATTCAAGGGAGTTTCACACATCTGAGGAGGACTTTGCTCGCCAGACTTTAAAATAGATGACCAAGACTCCATTACTCCAAAGATGTTTTTTTCCGTGCAGCACAAAACAAGAGAAATTATTTTGAGGCTAGGATCCTAAGAGGATTTTTGTCTGTAGGGCTGATGGCAGCACAGCGACACTCGTATAGACAACCATCTCCCACCCCGTCCATCGATGCCTGTTATGAGAGCGGGCTATCTTCATCTGCATTGCCAACAACACACATGAACTTTCTCAAAAAAAGCTACAGTAGTTAGTGAAAGCCGTGCTGGCCAGTGTACGTAGTCAGAAGGCTTGCAAAGTGCAATATTTTTTAAACTCTCAGTAAGAGAAACAGACAAGCCAATTCTGAGCTCCAGTATGTCATTTTTTTGAGAAAACTGTATCTGAGACTGGATTTAGAGCATGCCTATACCACACTGATGTGTCCAAAAATGGGTAAAATAGTTGTCAGTGGTTTGCTGGGTTCGGCCTTTGCAGAAGATTTGTGAGACCTTTTGGCTCCTTACAGCTCTGCTTAGAGCTAAGCCAGCCATAATTCCATCGCAGTGATTTGCCTGTGTTTTCCATGATACCTTGCATCAGTGGCATACATAATTTTACCACTGTCTGTTTTGTAAATGAAACCAGTTGCCACTTAAAGTGTGTGTGTAGAGAGAGAATAAATGATGGATAAGTGTGATAAACAAGGAAATAAACCCATCGAGGGGACTAGCCAGATCATAAGGGCACATATATCTTGCAGAAAACCATGTTAATGCACACATTAGAGTTAAAAAGCCACAAGAGTCAGGAAATGTGGCATTAGAGTTTTCAACCCTAGTGCCCACACACAACCCACATATCCTACCCGAAAGGCCAAACTGCAAGTCTAGGGGCTGTGCTGCACAGGTCTGCCAGTTAAAGTTACAGATTGAGTCCCATGCTCCATGGGAGTCACATAGGTATCTTATTTGATATCTGACCACGTGCAAAAAAAAGCAGGCTTGTGGGGCACAGCCCCAAAGTTATTTCCAGTGAGTCAGGAACAGTGGGTGGAGTGGGAGAACATGCCACAGAAGTGAGTGGGTAGTATTTTTGCTGGGAGTTGTGCTCCTGGCCACAAGCAGAAATGAAATGGCTGAGCCAGCCTTGCTTGTAGCAGTGCTGGCAGAGCAAACGTAGGAGATCCCTGCACATGACAGGATGCCATTATTTTGTAGGCTTCGGATAGACGCAATGTAGGCAACCGCGGTAAGTCAGACATGCCAGTATTCCATCTCCATGTTAAAGATATGTGTGCACTGCTGGCCCAGTGGTGTGGTGGGCTGAGGCATGGGTTGCCCCACCACCTACCACACCCATGATGACCCAGGTTCGGGAACAGACCTGGGTTAGTCAGTGGTCAGGCTGAGGAAGGAGGTTTGAGCATCCACACACTGCTTTCTTTGTTCTAGGAAGGGGACAGCACATATCGCTGCTTGGCTGCCACCTAGTGGAGACTAGATGTTGCAGCAGTGGTCACCCACCCAGTTAGCAGAGGACACTGTGATGCTATGGCACACGTGCCTCCCTGGGCTGGGAAGAAATGTGAGGAGAAGTCCCTCCAGTGGCAGGATGATGATGGCGACCCTACAGGCTGTGCACCACCTACTGAGGCATCCACTCACCCACTGCAATAAGGAGTAGATGGGGTAAGTCCCAGGTAAGGTGTGTGACGGGGCTGACGTTGCCATCTGAAGGGGCCACTGGGGAGGCACTGTAGGTGTAAACAGAGGATGAAAAAAGAGTTATGCCTCAATTGACTAGTTCCTCTGTCTTCCCTTCTGTTTTGGGAAAACTCACAGAGTGATTACAAGAGGGAGAGTGAGGGTGAGGGTGGGGGAGGTGGGGGTGGCAGTGGGATGACGAAGGGGAGGGGGCGTGGGGCAGCCGCAAACTAGGGGTGTTGGCTGCACACTCGAGCAGACTTAGATAGACCGGGTGGTCTGTTTCTGCTGGCATATTCATATGTTCATAAGTATGTTCGTATAAGATAGGCTGTGATGCCACAGCCCTCTAATGATGCGTGCATTACCTTTTTGATGCAAACAGAGCTGGTTTTGCTGCAGATTGTGAAAGACACATTGGAGATTGTCTGTGTTTTATGCATATCTTTGGCAGTTGTGTTTAGAAGGGTCCATGTGTCAGAAGGGAGGTTTGAAAATCCAGCCCTAGGTGAATACTGAGACAGGCAAACAGGCACCTGGACTGGCAGAATAACTCAAGAAACTTTAAGGAGCACCTTTCCCCTGACTTTTTTAATTCCCTACAAACACATCAAGAGGTTCTCTTATCTGAATGTTGAGTTCCTGCATAGTAGTTTTAAAAAATTTTTCATGAGCCCACAAAGGAAGGGAAGGGATCGTATTTTGCCCCCGAGGGGGCTAGCCGCTCGATCCCTTCCACTTCCTGATTACCAATGCCATCCCCTTGCTTCCTTGTTCTGTGATGTAATTGTAGGACTAGCACGAGGACGTGCTCCATTCAAACCTATGGAGCATGGTTTTAAAAGTTATTTTTACAAAGTTAACCCGACGTGTAGTACAAATCCAAGCCAGTATTCAAATAACAAGGCTGTTGTCCCTTGAATACTGGCTCCAATTTGTACTGCAAGTCGGGTTAAGATAGAAAAAAATAACTTTTAAAACCACGCTCCATAGGCTTGAATGGAGCACGTACCTGCGCTAGTCTTATAATTACATCACAGAACAAGGAAGTGAGGGGGTGGTGTCGATGATCAGGAAGTGGAAGGGATCAAGTGGTTAGCCCCCTTGGGGGCAAAATATGATCCCTTCCCTTCCTTTGGGGGCTCAAGAAAAAAATTTACTACTACTATGGAGGAACTCCCATTCAGGTAAGGAAGCCTCCTGATGTGTTTGCACTGCACAGAGAAAAGTGCTCTTTAAGAGGAGCAGAGAGCCCCAAGAGAAAACGTAGATAATCAGTAAGCTGACAGATAGATGGGTTGCTTAAATAAAATGAAATAGGTCATTTATCTGGGCTTCATGAAGCTTAGAGCAATAAATTATTCAAAAGCACAGTGAACTATTTAGATTTTAGTAGACTAAATCTGGGATGAAAATTCAGTGAGAGCATGCATATTAAAGTGGTGGATGCTATTTCTGAATCCTAGCATATGGCTTATAGAGGAAATTGGTTTTTCCTTTCTATGCAGAACCTTTATTATTTAACTGTGTTTTAACTTAATTTTACCTTCAAAGATTTCTAAATGGAACAAGGTTTGGGGCTATTGGCGTTACCTAGCAACAGGAGATAGAGGGCAAGTCAGTTTCTTTTGTTGCATTCCAGGAAGGCTGGGCATTTCCAACGGTATCCTGCTGCCTAGATGCTTGTGCCTCCGGATGAGAGAGAAGTGACTGGCACGCAAGGTTCAAGTCAACATAAGATTAGAAAAAAATTAAAAGAACAAGAATATAGCATTAAAGGCGAGGGTCAGGGAGATTTAATTGCTCCGTGAAATGGGTGAATGAAGAATTGTAAGACATGCTTTGTTTCTTGTGGGCATTTTGGTGCATTTTTCTTTGGTGTTTACTTCTCTCATAAACCTGAGATCGTGTGGGGTTTGCAGCTGCTGTTGTGCATTCTGTTTGCAAATAGTCAGTTGAAGGAACTAAAACAGCAGTCACCTAGCCAGGGTCTGAAGCAGTAATAACAACTCACTGTCCTCATGTAACTCCTAGGCGGTGCTATTCTAAGGGCTACTACCCCTGCCTGTATGGCAGTAAGTAGGTTGAGGGGCCTGAGTTTTCCTAATTAGGTGCCTCCACACAGAGAAATGGTATTGGGGTTGCGTATTTGCTCTGGTATAGCCCTCTGGGAATCTATAACCACCCACCAACCCTTCTAGTGGCCTAAGAAATAACACAATGGTACCTTCACAATCACGAGGCAGCAGTAATAATGTGCTCATGCCCTTTTCACTTACCATCAGGGCTGGACCTGCTGCAGCTGCCCTGGAGACCCCCTGGAAAATAAGATCAGCAATACAACAATACAACCTTAACACTGTAACCCAACTAATAATATGCACGCTAGTCAGGTTAAACATTAAAAAAGACAATCAGGTTTATTTGGGGGCAGTGAACAAGGGATGGGCATGAATCTAACAAAATGATTAGCAGTCTGATTTAAATCAGGATTGTCTAGCATGCACTGTAAGTCCCAGTTAGCCAGTTAAACAACCCTGGGTACCCAGTATGCCATGCAAGCTAGCCTGAAGCGCTGCCCGTGGTGGCTGGCATTGCAGCTGATGTTTGGGCCCTTTAGGAAGGAAAAAAACAGTTAAGCATGCACACAACCCAATTATTTATAATCCAAGCCAGATGGCTCAGTCTGTTGCAAGAAATCCAAGAAAGGAAAACAATTAGATGGTACCACAATGATTTTTGCTTTCATTGCAGGGAGCAACCCTGATTTGTACTCAAGCTACCAGGATCTGAATGCACTGCAGGTGATATGCAGACCTTGTGGTGATGATCAAGGGGGCCAGGGGAAGCTGGGCCAACATGACTCACCTCCACGTGGTCACAACCTGCGCGATGGTGTTGAGCAGGGGGCCGAATCCCCAAGCCAGTCTTTCACCGAGATGGTCTCTGGCGCAGGAGTAGCGGCCTAGGCCGAGATGGCAGGGCCCAGGCAGGATGACCAGTTCGGCAAAAGTTTGTGATCTTCTGCTGGTGAAGCCTCCAGCTGACGTAACAGATTTGATCGTGGGGAACAAAATCGCGACCCACGATACACATTCAGCACATTTAAATCACTAGCTTCTTTAAACAACAGTTTGGATACAGTCCGGTTGCAATTTGACAGCTTTACTGTGCAAACCTTTTGATCCGAGTCTAATTCTCTTACAAGCAGGACCAATCGCTTCTGGAGCAAGTCTTCGATCCAGATCACAAGTTGCTATGACACTTCTTCTTTTCATCTGCCACAGTTCCAAGGCTGGAAATCGGACAGGTCCGACTTCTACAATAGGCTGTTCAATTGCAGGAGAATGTGGCAGGAAGGCCAGTTCAACCTCTTCCCGCCGATTCCCCTACGCTCCTTCTGGGAGCAGCTGCTCGAAAGCTCGAGCTGTTCACTCTTCCACTTACAACTCTAACTGACACGCTGCTTCAGGCAGTTTTGGGGATTTCTCTTGTAATCCAAAAGGTTCAGTTGGCTGAGGGAACTGTCAGCCACAGTCAGGGCTCCCCCTCCAGGCCCATTTAGGCGCCAACACTGAAAACCACAAAACTACAGAAGTTCCTTCCCACAAGACCCCTGGGGATGGGTTCCATTTTAGGTTTCAGTGGTTCGATTGTGTCAATTACTAGAAGTCCAGGACGTAACATGGTGGCTCCCATCCAGATGTTCGAGCTGCAATCAAAGCAGGTTAGACAGATGTCTCTATCTTAAATATAACAGCAGATAAACAGTAAATAAGCACAGATCTTACTTCGGGTGGGAGCTTTTGCATTGCAGCAGGCTAGAACAGTTAAGACTATGCCGCAGGCACTAGGACCCTCCGGAAAACTTTTCAGTCAGCAGTATACAGCAGGGACTGCCCCCTACGTCGGCCCTGCCCCGACGTCAGCTCTGGTACAAAAGGGGCGGACCCAGCTCCACCTCAGTTCTTTTCCTGCCGCGTCCCGCACACATGAGAAGAAGCCTTCATTTTCCAGCTTGCCAGAAACGGCTAAGTCTGTATTTTTTTCAACCCGTTTTCGATGGTTTTTCTGTGTGTTTTCGACAGATGTCTTTGCCATCGTTGGTCTCTCCAGAGCCACAGCAGAACAAGTGCGACTGCGGGAGGCAGATCCCACCAAGGATGGACACAAGCGCTGTGTCTTTTGCCTCGGGCCGGACCACGACACCGCGGCCTGCTCAGCCTGCCAGGCGTTCACCAGCCGGACCCAGATCCGACGTCTCAAGGCCCTGAAGGTGTTCCTTTTAGAAAAAAAGATGGATCTGCACTCAGAGGGGAATCGCAAGGAGAAGACCAAGCGCCACGGGAAAGACCGTAGTCGGCACCGGTCCCAATCACGGTCCCGTTCTCGCTTGCAGCCCTCTCCTAAGAAGGCCCGTGTTTCCCCGGGCTCAGGCGAGCATCCGAAATCTTCCCAGGCCAAGGCCGGCCCAGCCTAAGGTAACCCCGCTAAGGGTTACCACCAAGCCCTTGGAGGTAAAAGCTTCAGTCCCACCTCTCAAGGCACTGGTGCCGCCTGCTAAAGACGCGCCTCCGGAGCCGAAGGACTCTACGGCGCCCCCCAGCGGCACCCCATCATCGGTCCTACCACTGACGCTGGTTGAAGGGGTGAAGAGTGCGGGCACAGCCACAAAAGAGCCGACGTCCCCGTCTCCCAAGTCCTTCTCCCCCCCTGGGCTCCCAAGAGGGCTCTCCTTCGCGGGCCGACATCCTGGATACTCCCTTTCCGGGCCAAGCTGCTGAGATCTTCTCGAAGGACAAGCTGCAGGAGTTGTTCTCCTTTTGGTGGGGACAGGTCCAGAAGCGGACCCCCCCCATCGCTGGCCCAGACACTGGTACCGGACCTAGCGGGCAAACCACAGCTTGGAGGTGAGCCTTCCCTGAGGAAGTCCCCAGAGCGGCCGCCTACACCTCCATCCAGGGCTCGTTCCCGTGCCCGGTCCAAAGACCACCGCCGACGTTTCAAAGACTCTGGAGATCATCACTGGTCCAGGCCTCACACTCGCAGCCCTTCTCGTTCTCCTAGATGAGAATGCTCCCAACATTGGTCCTCTGATGGATGTCAGTCTTTGCTCTGTCACCGGTCTCGGGACTGGAGCTGGTCTTCGGACCGACGTCGGTCCCCCAGATACCTACAACAGAGGGAGTCTGGTCATAAGGAGAGATCTGACTGTTCCAGACTTAGTAGTCGATCTCCCTCTTCTTCATCGACATCTTCTTCCTCTCTCAACGTGGGGCGGTCCCTGGGAGAGAAGGACCAGCCTCGCTCGCCTTTAGACAGTCCGACCTTTATGGACGTCATGAGGCATATCCAGGCCTCCAATGAGTGGGAAACGGAGGACCTGGATCCAGAATGCCGAAGGTTGGCCAAATACCTGAGGCAAAAGGAGCTGAAACCATTGGTGGTCCTTCCTTTAGTGGACACTTTCCAGGACCTGACTCGGACTACCTGGAAGCGTCTGGCATCCATCCTGGCTGTTCCCAAAAAATCGGACAGGCTGTATAAGGCCCCGAGAGCAGAAGCCTTTTTAGCAGAGAACCCTCAGGTGGACTCTTCCGTCATTACGGCTGCCCATGACAAGTCCAGGCAGCCGAAGCACCTTAGCTCACAGCCTTCCGATCCGGAGTCTCGGTATTTGGACCAGGTGGGCAAGAAAGTTTACTCTGCCTCCACCTGCTCCATCCGGTCCCTTAACTTCCTGACGCATATGGCCCAGTACCAGAATGCTCTGTGGGAGAGGGGACAAGAGCTACTGAGAGCCATGCCAGATTCTGAGCAGAAGATGGAGCTTCTGGACATTGTTAAATCAGGCTCCGACGTAGGTTCTCATGTCCTGAGAGCCTCGTATGACACTGCAGATACGGCAGCCAGGGCAGCCGCTTCCGGGGTGTGCCTTCGGCGCCTCGCCTGGTTAAGAGTTTCGGGTTTTCACCAGGATCAGCAGTACGGTATCAGGGATTTGCCATTCCAGGGTACTGTGTTGTTTGGGGAAGAGATGGAAGCTTTGATTTCTCGTCTCCAGGAGTTGGGCAAGTCCATCTGGTCGGTCCACCAAATGTACCGCGGCGACCAGCGACGGCAACAGAAATGGCCATTTCGCAAGCCCTCAGGTGGTTCAGGTGGACAAGTCTGTGGTAATCAGCAGGGTCAGAGAGGCGACTTTCATAGGAGAGCCAGTAACCAGCAACCTGGAGGCGCTCCTAACTGTGGGCCCAAGTCCTCCCAGGCCTCTCTGCCTACGCCCGGCTCAGCCCAATGCCTCCCTTCTGCCCCCCCCCCAAGGAAGACTCCGGGGAGACAGTTGGGGGCCGCTTCTCCCTTCATCTCGAAGGGTGGAGGTCGATAACTGCGGACCAATGGATCCTGGACATTATCAGAAGAGGGCACTCGTTAGAGTTCACGGAGTTCCCTCCAAATACTCCACCAAAGTACTCCCAATATCCTCCTTCTCACATCCCACTGATAGAAGGAGAAATTCGGACCCTCTTGCAAAAAAAGGCAATAGAGCTAATCCCCTTGCATCAGCGGGGAAAGGGGTTTTATTCCCACTTCTTCCTGGTCCCAAAAAAGACGCAGGATCTTCGTCCTATTCTGGACCTCAGCTCTCTCAATCTCTTTATAGAGTACAAAAGATTCAGGATGGTGACCCTTCCTGGTCTACTCCCCCTGCTGCACCAAGGAGACTGGCTCTGCTCCCTAGACATGCAAGATGCATATATGCATATCGGGGTCTTCCCTTCCCACCGGAAGTTTCTGAGGTTCCACTTCCAAGGGGAGCACTACCAATTCCGAGTTCTTCCGTTCGGCCTCTCCTCTGCACCATGAGTCTTTACAAAATGCTTGGCCGTGGTGGCTGCGGCTCTAAGGCACATGGGGCACTACGTTTTCCCTTACCTTGATGATTGGCCATTTACAGCCCCATCCAGGTCAAGCCTACTTCATGCCCTCGGAGACATCTATACTCTGTTCTGAGAGTTGGGGATCACCCTGAACCTTCAGAAATCGTCCCCCGAGCCCAGTCAAAGACTCGTCTTCATTGAAGTGGTCCTGGATTCTATCCAGGGCATGGCTTTCCTAACCCCGGACAGGGGCGATTGCCTGCAAGAGATTGCCGAATGGATCTCAGTAACTCCTCAAGTTCCAGCGCAGAACTTCCTCAGGCTACCAGGGCACATAGTGGTGGCCATTCCAGTCACTCCTCTAGCCCGCCTCCACATGCGGGTCCCACAGTAGATGCTCAGGGTACAGTGGGACCAGGGCTACGACGATCTAGACTTTCTGATCAGGATCACTGAGCCAGACAGGAGAACTTTGCTTTGGTGGATGGACCCCCGGAATTTGGAGAAAGGGGTCAGGTTTCGTCCGGAGCCACCAGGTCACACTCTTACGACAGATGCATCAGATCTGGGATGGGGAGCGCACCTGGGTGCTCATCAAATGAAAGGGGTTTGGACACCCGAGGCGCGATCTCTCCATATCAATGTATTGGAGATACGAGCGGTTCTCTATGCCTTACAGGCTTTTCAAGAGGACCTGGTGCCGGGCTCTCTTCTAATTCAAACAGACAATACGGCAGTCGTATTCTACATCAACAAGCAAGGGGGTACTCATTCGTATCCCCTTTGCAGGGAGGCGATGAGAGTCTGGCACTGGGTGCTGGAGCGGCACATTCTGCTGTCTGCCGTGCACGTTCTAGGCATCCTGAACAATCTGTCCGACAGCTTAAGCAGATCTCGTTCCAGAGCGCATGAGTGGGAGCTGTTACAGTCCGTAGCAGATCAGCTCTTCGACAAGTGGGGTCATCCAGAGCTGGACCTCTTTGCGTCACCACGCAACGCCAAACTGCCAATTTTTTGCTCACGAGAGCACGCGCCTGGAGTTTTCTGGCCAGACACATTATCCCTTTGCTGGGTAGGGAGGTTTCTCTATGCTTTCCCACCCTTCCCTCTCATTCAGAGAATCCTTCTGAAGTTACAGGCAGAAGGGGCTTGAATGATTCTAGTAGTCCTCCGATGGCTTTGGCAGATTTGGTTCCCACTCCTGCAGTAGTTATCCACGGAACCTCCAATTCCGCTGCCCATATGCTCGCAGTTGCTATCCCAGGAACAGGGGTCACTGGTCCATCCAGATCTCCGTTCCTTACATCTGCATGCTTGGCTCCTTCAGACGTAGCTCAACAGAGATACGGGGTTTCCCCGGAGGTGGCAGCAGTCCTAGTGTCGGCGAGGAAGCCCTCCACCCGCTCTGCCTATGCTATGAAATGGAAGTGGTTTTATTTATGGGTCTCGTCACAGCATTTGGATCCCGTCACCTATCCAGTGAACTCAGCATTACAGTACCTCCTCTCCTCGTACCAACATGGCCTGAGCTACTCCTCTATTAAGGTGCACATGTGGGTTGTCTCCGCCTATCATGCTCTGATTGGAGACAAGGCGTTAGCACAGTTGGATGTAGCCCGCAGCTTTCTGAGAGGAATTTTGCATATGAGACCTCCCATTAGGGATCCTATCCCACCTTGGGATCTCCTTTTTGTGTTGGAGAAGCTCACCCTTCCTCCCTTTGAGCCGGCAGCAGATTGTGAGCTGCGTTATCTTTCCTGGAAGGTGTGTTTTTTTGGCTGCTATTACCTCAGCTCGAAGAGTTTCTTAGCTTCAGGCTCTGATGTGTAAAGAGCTGTATTTGGTTTTCCACATGGAAAGGGTTTCCCTTAGAACAAATCCTAAGTTTCTTCCGAAAGTGGTCTCTGAGTTGACCCTCAACCAGTCGGTTGACCTTCCAGTCTATTTTCCTTACCCATCTAATAGAGGGGAAGCTCTCCTTCACACATTGGATGTCCACAGGACTTTGAGGTATTACCTCAAAAGGACGGCTACGCACCATCAGCCGGAGCAACTCTTTGTGGCCTTTGCACCACAATGCTTGGGCAAACCGGTGACCAAGCAGACGATTTCGAAGTGGATCATCCACTGCATATCCTTCTGCTATGTAAGCACAATAAACCCCTGCCGGGTCCGGTCAGGGGTCACTCCACCAGGGGAGCGTCTGCTTCTTTTGCCGCCCTGAGAAATGTCTCTATAAAGGACATATGTGTGGCCGCTATCTGGAATGTGTTGCATACCTTTGTCAAGCATTACAGCTTGGATAACGTCTCCAGATGCCATGCCGGTTTTGGTCTGGCTGTTTTGCAGGGACTTTTGTCCTAGGCCTCTGGAGTCAGTATATTCCACCTCCCAGGGTCGACTACCTCTTTGGCGTGGGACTGCTTGGTATTCAGTCCTCACTGTTATAGCCTACTGCAAGAGCTCCCTCTCGAAGTAAGATAGTACAGTTACGTAAGAACTTACTGTAACAGTAGATCTTCGAGAGGAACTCTTGCAGCAGGCGTTACTTTCCCACCCGCCTTCCCCCTCGAGGTATGCAGATCTTCATCTACATCTTCATCGAGTGCTTTGTTTCCTTTTTTTGTCAGGGCTTGTTCGCAGGCCTTGGCGGGGGAACTGAGATGGAGCTGGGTCCGCCCCCTTTTGTACCAGGGCTGACGGGGCATGGCCGACGTCGGGGGCGGTCCCTGCTGTATACTGCTGGCCAAAAAGTTTTCCGGAGGGTCCTAGTGCCTGTGGCATAGTCCTAACTGTTATAGCCTGCTGCAAGAGCTCCTCTCAAAGATCGACTGTCACGGTAAGTTCTTACGTAACTGTACTTTCCTACATAGGCTCCCTCTGCACAAATAGCGACTGCAGAATGGAGCAAAATAACATACTGTCTGGCCGGTCACAAGCCCTAAATCACTCAGACCCAGCCCAGACTAATTTCTAAACACAGATTAGCTATGCTGTTAAAGAGACAGGCGCGGAGTCTCAGTATGGCACTTTCACACAAATAGATAGACCCAAGGGGTCTTGTGGGAAGGAAATTCTGTAGTTTTGTAGTTTTGAGTGTTGGCGCCTAAATGGGCCTGGAGGGGGAGCCCTGACAGTGGGCATTAAGGAGGCTAGGAAGACATTATAGTAAACCCCAATTTGTAAGGGGGTTACACTCACATCACTACCCAGTAAGGAAAAATAGAAACTGACAGGGAAATTGCTGACAGAACAGTTACCCAATAGTGCCCACGGAAACTGAAAAGATAAACATGAATTATTTCTCATAACTATTTGTGTTGCAAAATTCTTAACAGTGGCCAATTCTGCACCAACAGTTCTTCAAGAAGTCAAATTTATTTGTTCAGCTTGTTGCTTTTTCAAACTACACAGATTATGACAGTATATATTATATAAATATATATATATATATGTATATATAATGAAAACCCCAAAAAGACAACTTTGAGCAAAACAAAAATACAAATAATAGTGAAATGCAGATCTTACTTCGAGAGGGCTCTTGCAGTAGGTAATTACATACTGTATAGGACTAAAGCCGGCAGGCATCAGGACCTCACGGAAAAATTTCTAGCTAGCAGTCTCTGGTGGGGGAACGCCCCCACGTCAGGTGACCGAAGTCATGCGACTTCGGTATAAAGGGGCTGTCCCCCACGCCCGCCTTCCAGTTCTTTCCCGTCGTTAGCTCATGTCAGCGCCTCACGGTAAAGTTCAACACTCATCAGCCTGTTGTCGATAGTTATACCGTCGTTTTTTCTCGATTTATTCGACAAATTGTTTACTTTTTCGGTGGTGTATGTCGTCTCCTACACCCTCCGAGCACAAGAATAAGTGCGACTCGTGCGGTGCCCAACTCCCGCACAAGGACGGCCATTCCCAGTGTCTCTTCTGTCTGGGCCCAGACCATCAGGTGGAGAAGTGCCAGCATTGCCTGAAATTCAGTGCCACCACCCGCAGATGGAGGCAGCAGTCCCTGGAGGCCCACATCCTAAAAAAGAAAATGACCTCCATGGAGAAGGAGTTGAAAAAGCTCTGTCAGGCTTCTACTTCCCCCGAAGGCCATCGTAAGAAGAAGGACAAGGAGAAGCATCAGGACCGGGGTTCCTCTTCCACTGCGACTTCGGCTGGAGTTGCTGTGTTTCAGGTAACGTCCCCCACCCCCCGGGGGACCGCTCCGTGACGGCCATCTTGGAGGCTTACAAGACGGCATCGGCCTGCCCGTCTGGCTCGTGCTCGGGCCCTTCGAGTGCCTCCGGGCTTTTGGAGGCCGCCACTCCCAGTAAGGCCTACTGGTGCGAGTGGCTTCGGTAAGCCGGACATCAGCTCCTCCGACGCCTGCACGGAATCGGCCGCTAAGTTGCCCCACCCTTCGGGGCGGTGCACGGCCCCAGTGCTGCCCGAACAGACTGCCCCTCCTTCGCGGCCTTCCTTGGGCGAAGGGTCCGCTAAGTCGGACGTCGGCTCCTCCGACATCTGCCCAGACTCCACCGATAAGTCGGATGTCGGGCTGCCCGACGCCCATGCGGTGGCCAAGCTGACACTGGACCCTCTTTCGTCAGCCGTTCCCGGCCCTCCGCAGCCTTTGCTGCCTTCCGGGGACCCTGGGTCTCCTCAGCCTGACCCCGGAGATTTTTCCCCTCCTTCCCCGGGCGATGCCGAGGATTTTCCGGCACCCCCTTTAGGTCTCCCTCATGCTGGGCCGGATGACCTGACATCGGTTCCCTGGACGCCAGTCCCACCTATGCCGGGCGACATTCCTCCTCCCGGATGCTGCCCCAACGCCGGGCCCACTGCCTGCTGGGCCTCCTGTGCCAGGCCCGCCTGCTGGGTGCCCCGCCGGGCCGTCTGCCCAAGCAGACCGCCTGGTTCCTGGGTATCTGACCCCATCGTAGCCGACGCCATCATACCCGGGTCTGCAGTATCCAGTGCCCCAGTACTCGACGCCGGCCTATCCGACGCCGCAGTACATGGTGCCTCATTACCCGCCATCCAGTTATGGATATGCTCCTTACAAATACACTCAGTATCCATATCCTCCTCCTCTTCCGCCGCCCCCTCAGCTGCCGGTGGACTTGAAGGAGACTGGCTTCCTGGTGGGCTGAGGCCAAGGCTCACAGGCGGAGAGTCGTCTTCCAACGTCGGTCCCGGTTCTGGACCCCCTACATTGGCGACAGGAGACCCCCTTCCCCACTCTAGATACCAGAGTTGAGCCCTCTGGTTCCAAAGCAGGGTTGGATACGCTTCCCTGAGGGCTTCCCAGGGGGTCCGTTCCTCCCCTGTGTCAGGAGGTGGTGTCTTCCTCTTCCTCCTCGGAGCCTTCGGATGATTCCGATGGGTGCTCCGATTTGGACGACGAGCCCCGCTCTCCGGATAAGCCCAGGCCGAGGTCTCCTCCGAAGTCTCTTGAGTCCCACCAGATCCCCATAAATTTGTGACCCTAAGCAAGTCACTTAAACTTTCAGTATTTTAGCCTCTCACTGCTGTAAATTTAGTAAAACGGTGCCAGCTACGGTAGCGTAGTGCTACCACTGCTACGCTGGTGACCTGGGTTCGGGAACAGACTTTGGTTTGTGAACAGACTCTGGTCACTCGGGCTGGCGGGGGGGGGGGATGAGAATTAAGTAAGCCAGGGACAGCTCTCCTCCTTCGTGGTTGAGGGACAGCCCCTCTGCTACAAGCCTGACACTTGGCTGAAGCCAGGTAAGAGAGCAGTTGAGATGCTCAGCTGGGGAGGGGATGCTGCTGGATGCCAGCATGACAGTGCACATGCCTCATTGTAAGCCAGCTAACCCGAGTAAAAAATAGAGGAAAATCCTTCTGGCAGGCAGGACGATACTGGCAATCGTGTACAATCCTTGTGTATGATGCCACATAAGTATTTACTTAATCCTGGTGTACGTTACTGTATATATCCTCTCTCCCCTCCCCCCAGAATGCATCTGGAAACAAGCGTTACTCTGCTCAGTATGCCATCCTGGTTAAACTCTTAAATAAAATTAAAGTCTTTAAAGAGCAGCTGACATGGAGCTTCCAGGGATTTGCCTGCCTGATAAGCCAAATGAGCTACTTTTACATTTTTTAGGCAGTTAAAGACTTTAATTTTAACTTAGTTGCCCGGCTCGTAACTTCTGTTTACAAGCCGAGCACTGTAGCCCTGCCCCAAAAACATCACTTTCATGACGTACAATAGGGAACAGGGCTGCAGGTGCTCAGATGGGGGCTGTCTAAATGTTCTAAGATGATCTTTTCTGGCAGGTCTACATGTATGGGGCTAATACTGTATGTTATAGCCCCATACATGTAGAACTGCCAGCAGAGATCATCTTAGCACATTTAGACAGCCCCCTCCCTGATCCTATTAGTAACTACATAGAGCGCCTGCAGCCCCGTTCCCTACTGTACATCATCAAAATGCTGTTTTTTTTAGCGTGATTGCAGTGTTTGGTAGCCGCGCAGTTCGTATGCGGAAGTTACAAGGTGTGCAAACTAAGTAAAAATTAAAGTCTTTAAACTGCCTAAAAAAATGTAAAAAGTTGCTCATTTAGCTCATTGGGCAGGCAGCTCCCCAGAATTAGTTGCCTGCCTGAATTGTAAGAATGTGTCAGCAGCTCTTTAAAATTTCTATATTGTTACAAGTTTCTGTTTATTCTTGTGAAGAGCCTTAGAGGTTTTATTATCTAGGACTAGTAACTTTTGCCAGCTTATTATCAAGATCAACTAGTAAAAGTATTTCTGGGACTATTAACTTGCTAGCTAGTAGTCCAGGACTAATTATCAATTAGAACATTTTTTGACCTTTGCTTTATGAATGCCAGTTTGCTAATAGATAGAGTTGATAGACAGAGAGAGAGAGAGTGATAGATTACATTACTTGTGTAGGCCTTTCTCCCCATAGTAAAAGTTCACGTTTACCCTTGTACATTATATACCACTATACATGTGGCTATATACCATGACAATTCAACTATTGTATCATAAATACACTTATTAATTATGACATTACCAACTGACAACTTTTTGGTTTCTTACCACAGCTGTAGAACTATTTTCGTAAAAGAGGGTCAGCAACAGTTTGGGTCCCTCCCCCCCACCTGTGGATTTTAAAAGTAACAGACTTTCATAAAAACAACATTCTAAACAGTTTGTCACCACAAACGCATTTTAAAAGCTACAGACGTTTGTAAAATGGCTTTCCTAACAGTCTGGATTCACCTCCAACAAACACAATTTAAAAGCAAGTGCTTTCTATTTTTTATTTTTTTAACCTCCTCTCGGCACATCTTCATTCCTCCGGTCTGGCCCAGTCCCATACCTCTACATCTCCAGCATCTATCTCCTCATTCTGACCACACAGCTTACCCACTGAGGTGGGGCCTGACCACAGACAGGCGTCATCCCCCACCGCTCCAGCTAATGCAGTGGGAGACACCCTCTGCTTGGTTGGAGTGGCTGGTAGCAGAGAGTGAGGCCCAGATGCATTGACTGTCATATTGCATAATCCAAGGATTTTTTCCTGCTAGACCCTCCCATCTCTATTACATTCCACCTTTGAGTGTTCATGGTACCGACCTGTAAATGAGCTGCTAATGCTGCATGGTTACTCACAGTGCCATGGCAGTCCCACTTCCCACCTGCAGGTGATGCTCAGAGAGTGGGACCCTCAGCAGCCTGGCCGTAAGGTAGGCATGCAATGCTCCATATCGTGCTGCAGACCATACCAGCCCTGGTGGGGAATTCAGGACAGGGGATTAATCTTGGGTCTCCAATGCATAGCTCCACCAGTTGGCACCACCGGGCCAGGCTAAAAATGGCTTTCTAAGCAGTTTATATTCACTCCTCAAGAAGCACATGTTTAAACGCAACAGACTTTTATAAAAAAAAAGCTTTCTTTGACTTTATAAAAATAGCTTTCTGGGGACGTAGATATGTTGTTCTATGCACACTTCTGGCAGTTGCCTTTCCTTTAAGACTAGCTGGAAATGTCTTCAAGCTTGCACCTCCTACCCACCTGGGTGGTAACCCCCTCAGCTGCGCTCCATGCTGCCAGATCTTCCTTTCCGCTGGAAGAAGCAGGTTCCCTCCTTACCGCTGCCGTGCTGAGTAGGCCCTTGCGACTTAAATCTTCAGATTTACTTGCTAAAACAGTTGAATTTCTTTGTCTTCAGCTCGATCACTGATTGCGACTGCGATGGACGATAAGTCTGCTCACGGGTTCCGCCGGTGCCCTTGCTGGCAAAAGATGTCCCAAACAAATCCGCACTCCACGTGCGTCTTCTGTCTCTGGGGCACGAGCATGATCCCCAGGCCTGTGATTTTTGTCGCTCCTTTCATCCTACTGTTCTCAAGGACCATCTAGGCTGACTCAAGTTAGGCCGAATGAGCGAATGGAACCCTCTGGTCAAATCCAAGGATGCCCGTTGAGTGGTCTCCGAGGCTGCAGGATCCGCCAAGCAGCTTGCGGTAATTGAGGAGGTGGCGTCCCAGGCCGCATCCCACTCCTCTTCAGCTCTGCCTTTGTGCTGCTCCAGCTGGGCTCTACTTTTACAGGGTCTTTGTGGCGGAGTTAGGCTACACCCTCGGCTGTGACTGATGGACCACTTTTCTATCCCCTTATTTCCTAGCAACAGCTACCACTTTTCTCTTTGCTTCTCTTCTTTTTCCCGCCTACCCAAGGTTGGCCACCTAGCATAGCTCTTTACTTTCCCTACTAAACTTCCTACTAGTTCTCTCTTTTCATTCTTTTTCCATTTCCATCCATCCAGTCCCTGGAATGATGCCAAACACCCAGAGAGGTGTTGTGTAAAGTGCATAAGTGCATTTTGTGTACAAAAAACATGAAGGTTATTTTAAATAGGAATGAATACAGTTAATAAAGCCTTTTTAAAGAAAAAGGATTCAGAAGTCATATAAAACAATAATATTGTTATGATTAGTACAGTGTAAGAAATCCTTAAGGTATTTTCATAAATTCACATTATAAACCTGTTACTGTATGAAGCTAAACAAAAAACTGTGATATGCTTTATAAAAATGCTTAGTCATTATAAATCAGAGATATTGAGTCCATATCTGTGGAGATATACACTGTACCTTTAACTGAACCAGGAAGTCCCCTGAAATAACTCCTCCCCCCTTGGTTTTGAAACAACATGTTCAGACATGAAGCAACATGTCCAGACTTATACTAGAAGAGGGCTCAGTCAGGTGGTCCCACCAAAAAGATATAAATACATCTTCAGTGAGTTTACTTCAGTTCAGTCCAGAGGGATTCAGCTGTAGGAGAGGGAGAAGAGAGGCAGACAAACTGTTGAATGCGGATGAGAAGGATCTTAGGAGCTCTAAGATCCAGGACTGTATATTGTGAGAAACTACTGATGTTAAGTAGTGATTTTCTTTGCAATTTTTGTTGTTTTCATTTATTATTTTTCTAGCCTTTGAAAAATAAATATCACACCATGGTGTGTTAAACCTGTAAATTTGCCTCGTCTGAAGTTTATTCCCACACACTGTGATAGTCCTTCAAAGAACTGTGCCAGTCCCTGCCGACCTTCAGTCAGGGACACTCCGGGCACAAATCTAAATCCAAAAAGGATCTGTCCATTGTTCGTAGGATCAGGAACGCTCTTGGTCAACGGCTTTGGACTCCCACGCTTCTCTGGATCTGACCTTGGTGGAATCCTCGGCCCATGCCACTGACTCCACGGTAACCCTGTTGGGCCAGTTGGCCGAGATGCTGGTTGATCTTCTAACCAAGATTTTTCTTGAGCCGGTTGACCAGTTGTTGACTGAAGAGGCCAACACTTCCTTATCCAGGATTCCAGTTCTGACTCAGACCATTGGAGGGACGGATCAGTCCGCTGACCTGCTGCCGCTGGTTCCCAAGCAAGAGCTGGAGGAGCCTCGGAATTCTCTGACTCCCTTCAAGCCCCGCTACCGGTCCCCCTGGTGGTCATGGTCGCGGTCTTGGGCCTATTCCCATGGGTTGAGTGGTTTCTGCCAACATCTGTGCTCCCATTCTCGGCACCATGGGAAGTGGAGCCGCTACTACTCTTCATCCTCATCCCCTTGGGTGAGGGAGGCTCGTGTAATCAGGCCGATGCTACCAAGATCGTGCAGCAGCTGGTGCTCACTGGCATGAAGCTGGCTCCGGCTACTGTGCCGGCCACCACCTGCCTTTCGCCCGACAGGCCAATGCCATCTCTGCCTAAGGAGCCAACCAAGATGGTCCCGGTTTGGCCGACCCCAGCGTCTCTACTGAGTCTAGTGGAGCTGCCACCTAAACAGCCGCCAACCAGCGCTCCAACTAGGGTGTCTCGGCTGACCAAGGGGCTCTCTCATTGGCTGTCACTCATCGTCACTCCTGTCTGTCTGTGTAGGGTCAGTGGCGACTCAGGTGGTCGACCCCTCTTTAACGACTCATCGGAATTGGAGGGTTCCTCCCTGCACTCCCATCCAGTCGACATGGAGTCAGTGGGGGATCACTCAATGGATGAAGGCCCTTCTTCTTTTATGAGCCTTCTCTGCCTGATCTCTGAATCCACTGGTGTGAAAATGGAGCCGGTCCAGAAACAGACTCATTACCCATTGACAGAGATCCTCGACTGGGGATATACTCTTACAGAGGTGTTCCCTGTAGCAGAGGCCATTCTAGGCCCTGCACTGGAGCTTTGGCAACACCCTGCTTCCTGCCCTGCGCCCTCTTTCTGGATGGCCCTCAACTATATGGTATATACCGGTTCCCTCTCAGGATTCACAGAACACTCCTTGGCCAAGAGGCTGGTGGCCAGTTCTGTGTTTAGGTGCTCTGGCAACACTGAGGATGTTGACAAGCTGGCCAACAGAGTCCAAAAAGTTGGATCATGCAGCTAAAAAGGTCTACGCTGCCTCCTCACTTGGTCTTCACCAGACAAGCTCGGCTCTCCTTATGGCCCACTTCTCTGATGCCTTGCTGGGCACCTACCAGTGGACCTCCAGACCATGGTCAAACAGGTCCAGGACCAGGGCTGGGCTGTAGCAAAACAACAGCTGCAGACAGCCGTGGACATTGGGAACTCTGTGCCCGCACTATGGCGGCCGTAGTAGCCATGTGCCGCAGGGCTTGGCTGAGGATCGCGACCGTCACAGCTGACACTTGGCACAAGCTGGACGATGTTCCTTTCCTGGGCATTGACTTGTTTGGGCCCAGGTTTGAGGGCCACCTCATCTGCATCGAGAAGTCCAGTGCCCCCTTGGACTCCATAACATCTGCCCAAAATGACCCCAAGGGCTCCAAGCAGCAGCAGAAGGAAGCCCTTTTGGTCCACCTCTACTCCTGCTGCCAAACCAGCCCAACCCCAGGCTGGTCAGCAGGTCCAGACCTGGTGACCTCAGCCGAAGTCAGTGGCCACGGTCATCCATAAACCTGGGAAGAAGGGCTCCAGTGGCTCCTCAGGCAAACCCTCCTCCTCCTCCTCCTCCTATAAGCTTGCCCAGTGACGGAATGAGGGGTGCCTCCATCATGCCCACCACACCTCTACTGGGTTCTCCCGTGGGGGGCTGGCTCCACCACTTCCTTTTTGCCTGGTCCGCTGTCACCATGGACAGGTGGGTTCTCGAGGTGGTCAATCAAGGTCTGCCTCTGGAATTTGAGCAGTACCCTCCTTGCCTAATCATAATTACTGAGTCGTGGTTAAAAAAGACGAACACTGATCAACAAATATCACTGCAGGGCTACAATTTATTTAGAGCAGATAGAGAGTCTAGAGGCGGGGCTGTGGTTATCTATGCCAAATCTAAGTACTTGGTCACCAATATTAGTTGCAAATCTCTAGCCAAGGAATTTGAGTTAGTTTCGCTGAGCCTTCATCTCCCCTCCTCGGAATGTATCACTATCCTAGGTGGCTATAGACCCCGTCTGGTGGTGATGAAGTCCTTAATCTTTTGAAATCCATGTTCGAGATGCAAAAACTGAAACAATATTTCTAGGAGATCTAAATATGGACTGGCTGTCACCTAAATCCACGGCCCTCAAATCCCTTTGTGACGAGCTAGGTCTTGGGGCAATTAGTGAACCTACTAGGAACAACACTCTAAATACTGCCAACAGTTCCATTCTAGATGTGGTACTAACCACCCATCCACACAAAATATCTCATTTGGCAGTGTTTCACAACGACATGAGTGATCATGGAATTGTTGCTTGCATAAGATCTCAAATTAAGGCCCGTCCGCAACCCATCTTTATAACAAAAAGATCCTTTCGCAGATTCAGTGCAGTAAACTTCCTATCTGACCTGAGCATGATCAGATGGCAAGATCCTTACCTAGCCAAAGATGTCAACAAGGCAGCTTGCATCCTATGACAAACTCACTACAATAATAAATAAGCATGCCCTTTCATCAAAGTAAAGTGCGGAACAATTCCAATCCTGGTTCAATTCGGATCTCAAGGCAGCCCTTATAGCTCGAGATAAGCTCTGGGCTAAAGCTAGACATTCAGAGAATCTTCGGATTGGCAGGCCTTTAGAACAGCCAGGAATAACTGTGTGAAAAAACTTCGCTCTGCTAAAGCTCTACTCTCGAACAAGCTAAAGGTAACCCTCATAAAATATGGAAGACTATCAAAGCTATAGAAGGATGGCCCATGGCCCCCTCTGTCCCAACAAAGATAGTTGCAAGTGGCAAGATTGTGGAAAACAAGTCCCTAATCCTGGAGGAACTTAACTCCCACTTTGCCACAACTGGATTAGCTTTTGACTCGTCACCTTATGCTGGTGCTGCGGTGAGCCAGCATACCCCTCCGCCACATCTAGTCCTGCACCCAGCCCCTTCCAACTGCGTGAGATAACTTATAAAGAAGTAGAAGATTCTCTTCTTAACTTAGACACCAAAAAAAGCGCAGGGGACGATGGCTTGGAACCCTTTTTCCTAAGGTCAGGCTATGCCCATCTCACTGCCCCAATTCTCCACATCTTCAGTCTTTCCATTACATCTGCTACTGTGCCGTCCTGCTGGAAATCAGCACATATCCTCCCTCTATTTAAATCTGGTGACCCATGCGATGTAAACAACTATAGGCCTATCTCCATATTGCCTATCCTTTCTAAAGTTCTCGAAAAACTGATCCATATTCAGTTAAAATCTCACTTGGAAACCTTCTCTCTCATTAACCCAGCTCAATCTGGCTTCCGGGCTAATCATAGCACAATCACTGCACTAGCAAAAGTAACCAGTGATTGGATCTCTGCTATAGATGCTAAGAAGGTAACTGGTGCAGTCTTTTTGGACCTCAGCAAAGCTTTTGATACTGTTGATCACAAACTATTAGTCACTTGCCTTGCAAAATTGGGTGCCACATACCATACCACCCAGTGGTTCTCTAGCTACCTAACTGGAAGATTCCAAAAAGTAAAGGCGGAATGCTTTTTTTCTGCTGCCTTGCCAGTTGCAAGAGGAGTCCCCAAGGATCCATCTTAGGCCCTGTCTTGTTTTCTCTGTACATTAATGACTTAGATGCTAACATATCTCGTCCAATCTGCACTTTTGCAGATGATACTGTGTTGTATACTTCTAGCTTATCGTTATCTGAAGTCAAGGGAGTGCTTCAAGCTGACTTCGCGACAACTTGAGCATAATCTAATAAAGGCAAAGCTTCTTCTCAATGCTAAGAAGACTAAAGCGATGATATTCTCCCATAGTGCTGTCTCAGGCCCCCAATACCCTTGCCCAAGACTTCATTGTCACCACTTCTTGAGCCTCTGGAGATTTGTAACCAAATTTAAATATCTAGGTATCTGGATCGACAATAAATTATCTTTCAGTGACCACGTCAAAAGATGTCTCTAGAAGGTTAAAGCAAGGTTAGGTTTCTTCTACAGAAATAGGCCCCTTCTCTCCTTAAACTCGAAACAAGCTTGTACAGGCCACTTTTCTCCCCTACTCGACTATGGCGATGATCTATTCCTCCACCACTCTTGCAAATCTAAGTAAACTGGACATCCTTTATCACCGTTGCTACGGTTCATTACCAAATCCTTACCGTTTGCACCACTGTGACTTATATGCAGCTGTTGGTTGGACATCCCTTACTACTAGGCGCCTGCTCCATGCTGGGCTATGGACTCTTAAACTGCTCCTGCAGAAATTGCCCGCTATCTCTCTTCCTTATTAGTATCTATAAAGTGCATACTCGTTAAGAAAATCTGACTTTATTATGCTTGACATACCAAGGACGCCGACTTCCTTTTGGTAAACGTATATTGTGATATGCTCTTCCTCTCCATTTGAAACCAATTACAAACCGCACTGAAACTAACTAGCACAGTTTCCATAAACTTCTACAAATCGCTAAGTTCAACCAAAATAAATGACACCTGTAACTGTCATTAAGTCTCTTCCTTCCCCATGTGTGCCATATTTATCCACTGGTAAGGTATAATTGATTTGTCATATTAACTGCTTTCCCTTCCCCTTCTACTCCTGGCTTTATCTTTGCTTACGCTCCACTGCTACTCTATCAAATCACTCCTCCCCCCCTTATCAGTTGTAGACTGTTGTTTGTTCTAGCTGCGAAAATACTGTATATGTATTGCACACACCAGTCATCATGTTTCATTTATCAGAATGCAACCTGTAAGTCGCTTCCCTGTCTCATATCAATGTTTATCACCTGCGGTCACCCTATGTGGTACCCTTGTATGTATATCCAACCTGTATCATGTAACGTGCATTTCATGTATATGCTGTTATTACCTATCTGTGTTTGTACTTTAAGTGTTTATGTCACAGGACCTCCTTGTGAATGAGTTTGCTCAATGGAGTTTTCCTGCAATAAACTTGAACTTGAACTTAAACTTGCCGGGCCCGCGCCTCATGGAAGGACTCGGTTTCCGGAGACATTTCATCAGCTCTTTCGAGATGACTTAGCCCAGCTCCTCTGCAAGGAGGTCATGGTTCCTGTTGCAGATCCTCTGGAACACCCAGGGTTTGTTTCCAGGTGCTTCCTGGTGCCAGAGTGGACGGGGGGGGGCCGGGGCTGGCGCCCCATTCTAGATCTGCACAACTTGAACAAGTTTCTCAAGTTGCACACCTTCAGGATGGTAATTCTGTCTCAGATCATACCATCTCTAGAGCAGGACATGTGGTTTTGCTCCCTAGACCTTTAGGATGCATTCTTTCCTGTCCCGATTCGTCTGTCTCACCAAAGGTTCCTCTGCTTCCGAGCAGAGGGAACCCTTTATAAGGTCCAGGCTATGCCATTTGGCCTGTCCTCGGCCCCCAGGGTCTTCACCAAGTGCACTGTAGTGTTGGCAGCTTACCTGAGGCTCTGAGGGGTCTGGGTTTGCCCCTACCTGGACGATTGACTGATCGCAAGTCCCTCCAGGCTGGAGGTGGAGCAGTCCAGGGACCTGGCCATCCAGACCTGCATCTCTCTTGGCCTCCCGGTCAACAAGGCCAAGTCAGAACTTGTGCCTTCGCAGGTGATCAACTTCTTCAGGGCTGAGCATGACTCTTGCAGAGCCAGAACCTGGCTCTCGGTGAACAGGGCAGAGGCTCTCTCCTCCTTTGCCCGATCATTTTGAGGTTGGCAATTGCACTCTGCCTGGGACTTCCTGTGCCTTCTGGGTTACATGGCAGCCTACGCCAGTGTGGTCCATTGGGCCCGCTGGAGAATGCGCTCCCTGCAGTGGGAGCTGGCCAGAATGTGGTCTCAGCACAAGGGTCACTTCGACCAGCTGGTCACTGTGACCCAGTGGATGTGGGGTGCCCTCCAGTAGTGGTTGGTCCCAGCGCATCTGCAGGAAGAGATCACGTTTGTCCACCCAGAGCCAATAGTCATCTTGATGACTGATGCCTCTTTTATGGGCTAGGGTGCCCACCCAGGAGTCCACATGCTCTGGACCCCACAGGAGTCTCAGTGCTACATCAACCTGCTGGAGCTCCAAGCAGTTCGGCTGGTGCTGACTGCCTTTGCTCCTCACATTCAAGGTCAGGTGGTCCAGATCCAGAAGGTCAACACCACGGCTATGTACTACCCCAACAAACAAGCTCTCCATGTGTGGACCATCGTGCGCAGACTGGGGGCCAATCTCCTAGCCCTCTATGTGGCAGGGGCCACCAGCCAGCTGGCAGATGCTCTCAGCCGTGTGGGCGAGGCATCTCACGAGTGGTCTGTCCGCCCAGAGGTAGTACACAGTGTTTTCTCTCAGTGGGGCACCCCTCAGGTGGACCTGTTTGCCTCCAGGAAGAACGTAAAGCTGAGACTGTTTTGTGCCCACCTCCCTCATCAGGGAACGCTGCAAGGGCATGCCTTCTCAAGGCCCTGGACCCCAGGCCTCTTTTATGCCTTCCCCCCACTTCCCTTGATCCACAAAGTGTTACTCAAGGCCAGGAGGGACAAGGCACAGGTGATACTGGTGGGTCCGGACTGGCCCCGCCAGTTCTGATACCTCGATCTCCTCAGCCTCAGCAGCAGGCTCCCAAGGTGTTTTTCTCTCCACCCGGACCTGCTCTCCATCAGTTAGGGGAAAGTATCCCATCCGGACCTTCAGTCCCTGTACCTGACAGCCTGGTTCCTGAGCAGCTAGAGTTCCAGGCTTTAGGTCTCTCTGAAGATGTCCTCACTGTTGTGGAGGCATCTCGGAAGGGGTCGACCAGGAAGTGCTATGCCTTCAAATGGAAGAGGTTCTTCGTTTGATGTCAGGACAGGGGGCTGGACCCTTTGTTCTGTCCAGTGGCTAGCATTCTTGACTACCTGTGGTCCCTCTTTCAGTCGGGCCTTCAATCAACAACCCTCAAAGTGTACCTTGCAACCATTTCTGCTTACCAGGCGTGGGCCCGTCAGCAGTTGGTGGCACAGGAGAAGGTGATATGGCGTTTTTTCAAAGGCCTTGACCTCATTTCTCCTCAGGTGCGTAAACCACCACCACCATGGGAATTGTTGCTGGTTTTGGCAAAGCTCATAGACAAGCCATTTGAACCGATGCACAGGTGTGACATGTTTTTCTTGTCATGGAAGACTACCTTCCTGGTGGCTATCACATCAGCCAGAAGGGTCAGTGAGCTCCAGGCACTTTTGGTGGAGTCTTCTTACCTGGTCTTCCGTAGGGACAAGATTGCCCTGTGCCCCAACCCGAAGTTCCTCCTGAAGGCTGAGTCAGAGTTTTACCTTAATCAGATGATTAATCTCCCTGTGTACTTCACCAATCACACCTCAGAGGCCGAGCACAGGCTGTATACCTTGGATCTGCGGTGAGCGCTTGCCTACTATAATGAGAGCACATTTGGAGTTTAGGGAGAGGTTCGCCAGCTATTTGTCACCTACGCTGAAGCCGCACCTGGGAGACTGGCACCTATGTGGACTGCTGCCATAGGTTGGTACGTAGGGAGCTTCCCATAGGGCTATGGGCTTATTCCACCCGCCATACCGCTGCCTCAGTTGCTGCTTCCAGGAATGTCGCTATCTGGGAAATCTGCAGAGCTGCAGCCTAGCGGTCAGCACGCACCTTCATGTCCCATTACCACATCTACTTTGAGTCACGCCAGGATGCTGGTTTTGGGACCTCAGTTCTCCAATCCTTATTTCCTAAGTAGGGGGTATGCACCTTGCCTCCCTTCTCTCAGAGAACTGCTAGGAGTCTGCCAGAAAGTGTGGATAGAACATCATATCCACGTCCCTAGAAAAACAGGTTACTCACCTGTAACAGTAGTTCTAGGAGTGGTATATGATGTTCATCCACACAGACCCACCCGAACTCCCCTGGCTTTGGTGCACAACACTGCTTCCAGTAGGCAAGATCTGGTGTCATGGGGTGGAGCTGAGGGAGTTACCACTTAGGTGGGTGGGAGGAGCCAACTTGAAGACGTTTCCTGCCAGTTTTAGAAGGAAAGGCAACTGCCAGAAAGTGTGGATGAACATCATATACCACTCCTATAACTACTGTTACAGATGAGTTACCCTTTTTTTCCTCAACATTTTGGATTGATCGCTGCCCAAAACATCTGAAAGTCAACATTCTAAAATAACAAAAACAAATGTTAATGCAGCTTTTAAAATATTATTTCAATACAGAAAACAAGCAGCATGAGCTTCCACAGAAACATTTGACACAGTCCCACACAAAAGATTAATAAACGAGTTAGCCAGTCTTGGAGTGGGTCCCAGGGTGGTAACCGGGGTAAAAAATTGGCTGGACAACAGGATGCAGGGGGTAATAGTAAACAGAGTCCACTACGAAGAAAAGGGGGTTACTAGTGGGGTACCGCAGGGTTCAGTACTGGGACCAGTGCTCTTTAATGTCCTTATAGTTGACATTGTGGAGGGCTGGAAGGAAAAGTATGCCTCTTTGCAGACGACACAAAGATCTGCAACAGGGTTGATACATGGGGGAGGGTGGAAAGGATGAGAAAGGACTTGGCAAGGTTAGAGGAATGGCCAGAAGTATGGCAGCTTAGATTCAGTGCAAAGTAATGCACCTGGGAAACAAAAACCCAGAGGAAGAGTACACGGGGGGGGGGGGTATTAACAACAACAAAAATGGAAAGGGACCTGGGGGTAGTCCTATCAGACAACCTAAAGGTAGGCAAGCAATGTGAGAAGGCAGTAAGGAGGGCTGTGGAGATACTGGGATGTGTAGGGAGAGGCATCACCAGTAGGAAACAGGAAGTTGTTATCCCTCTGTACAGTTGGTGAGACCCCATCTGGAGTACTGCATGCAGTTCTAGAGACCCCATCTCCACAAGAACATAGACAGGATGGAGGCAGTCCAATGGAGGGCAACTAAAATGGTGCAGGGTCTTCACCAGAAGCCATATGAAGCTTAATATGTATACACTGGGGACATGATAGAAACTTTCAAGTACCTCAAGGGAATCAACAAAGTCCAAGAGGGTAGCATCTTTCAGAAAAGTGTGCAAGAACAAGGGGCACAATTTTGAAGATGGGGGCGGCTCAGGGGCAGCGATGAGGAAGTATTTTTTTCAGGGAGAGGGTGGTGGACTCATGGAATAGCCTTCTTGAGGAGGTCATGGGGTCATAAACAGTGGGGGAATTTAAGAATGCATGGGACAGACATAAGGCAGTTCTAGTGGGGGGTTGGAAGAAGTAGGCTGTTGGTAAACTAGGATCTGCAACCTATCCAATAGGTAGGGAAATGGGCAGACTGGGTGGGCGAAGTGTTCCTTATCTGCCGTCACAGTCTATGTTTCTAACTTAGCTTACCACTGCAGTTTTTTTAATACTCCCCCCCCCCCGTAGTCCTGGCTAGCTCTTTCCTCCCTTCCGCCCTTATGCCCCCACAACTTACCCTTCATGGTAGGGTGGTGGGGAGCGACTCAACCCACCAGGAAATGGATCCAGCCAGGGAGGTGTGATCTCGAGGGTGGCATCTGCAGTGGACGGTATTCATGCCGCATGGCCAGGACCTGCTTTTCCGCTGTTCTTGCAGAGGGGGAGTGTGCAATGCTGACAGTGGCATGCACTGCATGCGTCCTCATGCTGCCTATTGGTCGGCTGCTCCTCCTCCACCCCCCCCACCATACAGGACTTGACATACCAACACCTAGCCTCCGCTAGGTGTCAGACAAGTGCCGGTCCATGTTTCCCACCCTCCCTGGGAGAGTAGAGCTGTCCCCTGGATGCTCGATCATCTCCTTCCCTGGCCAACCCCTGGCAACCTACTCGCACCATGAACACGGGTCGCCGGCATGGCAGGAGGTAAGGCATGATGCCTCAGTCCACCACACCACTGGGCTGGCTACTGCTGGGTTGTTTTAAACCGTTTCCACCAGTTACAAACTTCCTACACTACAAAAGAAAATTTTTAAAATTGGCCGCACTTAATCTTCAGACTAGGTAAACCTAATGTGCTTTATTACAAAACATGATTTAGCAATACCAAGCCACTTGCGTCCAGAAATGGACTTCCAAACACAGACAGAAGTGGATAAGCTGAGGAATAAAGCACTTCCTGCACAAAAGTGAATGGCATCCATCTTCCTTTGCCTTACAGTCACTTGATCTGCAAATCATATGACTGATGCTGCCTGCTTCACAGTCAGCCATTAAAGTGATGCCTTTGATCTTCATAAGCTTCTTAAGGAATGAACTTCTTCACTGCTGGAAAGTTTTTCACATCTCTGAAAGGAAAGTTACAGCTATTTTCAACTAACCAAAGGTATCCCATAACACAAATGACAGAAATGTGCTACGTACAGGGCCGACTTTAGGGTTTACATAGATACATAGAATTTGTCAGCAGATAAGGATTGCCTGGTCCATCTAGTCTGCACATTTTTTCTACCTTTAACTTGTGCTGCAGACTGTAGTTGGTCTGCGGCTTTCCTACTCTTCCCTTTTTCTAGTGTTCCCTTGTGTGTGTCCCATGCATTTTTTAATTCCTCCACCATTTTTGCCCCTACCACCCCTGCGGGGAGGCTGGTCCAAGCATCCACCACCACCTCTGTAAAGAAATACTTCCTCACATTACCCCTGATTCTTCCTCTCTCCAACTTCATCTCATGTCCCCTAGTACTTGTCCATCTTCTTTTCTGAAAGATGCTACCCTCCTGTATCTTATTGATCTCTATCATGTCCCCCCTCTCTCTTCACATCTCTAGAGAATACATATTGAGATCTTTCAGCCTCTCCTCATATGACTTCTGGTGTAGCCCCTGTACCATTTTTGTAGCTCTTCTTTGGACTGCCTCCATTCTGTCTGTGTCCTTCCTGAGATGCAGCCTCCAAAACTGGACACTGTACTCCAGATGAGGTCTCACTAATGATCTGTATAGTGGCATCACCACCTCCCTTTTTCTGCTTGTGATGCTTCTTCCTTTGTACTCCAGCATCCTGCTGGCCCTTCTAACCGCCTTCTCACACTGTCCAGCCACCTTTAGGGCCTCAGATGTAATTATTCCTAGATCCCTCTCCTGTTTGGTGGCTGACAGTACCCCCCATCGAGTTTGGGGCCCCCCCCCAGTGAGATACTGCAACTCATGAGGCCCCCCTGCTCAGCTCACCTTGGCCATGTCCTTTACTCTGTACCATATGCAGATTTTATTTTCAGTACAACTCCACTTATTAAATAGCTGGTATAGCATAGCAAAATTATACGCAAAATGGGTTAATGCTAACCATTTCCAGAAAAGCCGTAGACTGCTTACCATTTTTTCTGTGAGTACATCGCTCAGTAAACAAAATTTATAAAATTGTACATTTTTAAAATGTTGCTAGCCATTTTGTACCAACTGCTGTGCATTTTTACGGCTGGTTGGCACAGTCATGCATAAAACTGCCGATCAATTTTTTCGGCTTATTTAACACCTTGCAACCTGTGACATCTTTAGTTGTTTTGGGGGAAAGCAGCAGTGGTAGTTCTTGGGGCCTCTCTACCCATCCAATCTGTGTCTGTTCATCTGCCTCTAAATGGCTAGGCCATACCTTGGTGAATAATTTTATGACATAATGTTACATCATAAGGCTTTGCCTAATTGAGGCCTTTTGTTGAAGATTAAACAAGACAGTAATTAAAAAAAAAAATCAAAACTAATAAGGTACACTGGCTATGTGTCTGGGAGGCCTCCATGAGCAGGGGGCCTTCAGCAACTGCAGGGTTTGCTGGTACCTAAAACCGGCTATGGCTGTGTACTCATAAAGTAGTGCCATCTTGGGCATCTACCGAGTTTAGAAATCCTCTCCCCTTTTAGGAATGTGGGTCATGAGCTCATTAGACTGTTCGCAGTGTCATTATTTCCTTGTACACTACACCTTTCTATAATGTATTCTATCTACATCTATCTGTATGTTGTTTTTTTTTTAGTCTTTGGTAACCGGGTAGGGCCCACTAGGCACAAGTGCCTGTTTTCAGGGGCGACCTGGGAGTACTGGGTGGTTAAGTGACTTGCTCAGAGTCACACAGTATGCAAATGGAGGTTGTAAGAATCAAACTCAAGTCTGGTCTGCTGGATGTATCAAGCTCGTTCATACCTCGTTCATCTAACCTCTAGGCTATACTGCCAGCCTGAATTATCACCTCACATACAGTTTCTGATGACCTTTCAGCCTGTAACCCTGGGTCCTTCAGAAGACCTCTATGAGTGGTACAGGACCTGAGAGTTTCAGGCTAACATCATTCAGATGGCAATTCAGTGTTTTTACCCATTTTTTCCTTTATGAATTCCTTCCACTTTCTGCCTCGCTCTGCTGATGCAGCGCAGCACCATGGTGACTTGGAGACACACAGAGAGTCCCCTGCAGAGGAGGGTGAACATTCCATGGACTGCTGCAGGGGTGGCTGATGTTGCAGAGCATCAACTTCACCCACCCTGTCTGGAAGCACTGCCGTGACCCAGCCATTAACCACCCAGTCACTCGCACTCTGGCTTGCTCCTAAACAGTGGTGTAACAATGAAAATAACATTTGGAAGTAAAACCCTTTGGTGCCTTTTTCCCCCCATGTCATAGACAAGCCAAGTATTTGTTACCCAGGCACCTTTTACACCCCATATTGTACTTAAAAAACTGCATAATAGGGCCGGCTCACCGGTGCAGTGGAAGAGGGCTGGCCCGCCAGCAAAAGAGATAGAATTATCACTGTGACATGGGTGACCCGGGTTCTGGAACGGACTCTGGTTGCCTGAGGGTCGGCCAGGGGTTAATTGAGTGGCCACAGCACACTCTCCACCTCTTGGGGGGACTCCGGTCTGGTGCTCCCAGGTGACCATGGGATGCACGCTCACTGGAACACCAGCGAGCACTGCTCTACGGGTGGAGGGTATGTCGGACCCAAGGTGTGGTTGCGTCGCATTGTCCGCTTGACATGTACCCACAAGAAACATAACAGAAAAATGCCTTTGGTGTACCCAGTGATGCCACCGCCCCATAGCAGATCCAGGTCTCTGTCACATTTGAGACCTAGATCTGATGGGGTCGCACCAGGGAGCTCTGAAGGCTCCGACCTGGGGAGTAATCCAGGGGGCACTGTGTAGGCAGGATCTTGGGTCCACCTGCGGAGGTGGGAGGCTAGAGGGGTTCACCGCTGCTGGGAGATAAAGCTCAGTAAGTTAAAAAAAAAAAAAAAAGATAAAACTGCATAGTAAGAGTACAAAAATGCAGCATTACTTAGTTTTATGCATTTAGCCTTATGGTAAATTTAAAAAGAGCACAGCATTCTCATATTATGACACAAGTAGGGGTGGATATTAGACAGTAGGAGTAAAGAAAACCAATGCATATTTGTCCCGTAAGGCAGACCCTTCTCTAATCGGCTTGTAAGTCATGGCTTTCTGAGTGTATATGTTCCTCCATTCGTGTTCCTGAACCCAGGTTGCTTACCCACAGCCCAAAGTGCTGTCACTGGGCCTTTGGGTGGACCCCTGTACTGCACTTGTAAACATATTTTACTGAAACTACTGTATTGTTGAAGGAGAAACGAGTTACTGGAGTCAAGTCACCCGACTTGTACCTGTTACATAGTGATGTGCTGACATTGGCCATTTGTATTATTAGCTGATCTTACTTCGAGATTCACTCTTGCAGCAAGTAACACCTTTAGGATCGAAGCCGGCCGGCACCAGGACCTCATGGAAACTTTCTAGCTAGCACTATCCAGCGGGGGACCGCCCCCAATATCAGCCCGCCCCCGACGTCACGCATGGTATAAAAGAGGTGGTCCCCCAGTCCATCCCCAGTTCTTTCCCCGCCATCAACTGCACAAGTCGGACCTCCATTATGCCTTCAGCTAATCAACTGCCATCTTTCTGCATTTTCAATGCCTTCTTCATTTTACCGATTTTTTTTCCACAAGTACATGTCATCTTCTCCTCCAACTTCTTTCATCGAGAGGCGCCTTTCCAAGTGTGCATGCGGCAAGCAGGTCCCACATAAAGACGGCCATTCGGCCTGCCTTTTTTGTCTGGGCTCAGACCATGACATTGAGGTCTGCCAGCACTGCTGTGTTTTTAACCAGTGCACACGGCTCTGGCAACAGAAGACCCTCAAAGCTTTTCTGCTGAAAAAAATGGCTATCTGCCATGGAAGCTCTTCTTCTTCTCCTTCCTCCTCATCTTCTCATAAAGGGAAGAAATCGAGTGGCAAACACAAGCACTGGGAGAAACAGAAGAAGAGTCCCAGGCAGAAGACCGCTCTTGGTCCCTGACAAAGTCGGTGACCCCCTCCTCCTCTGAGCGGGCCTCCGGGCTCTCGGTCTGTAAGCCTCCCTCCCTCATTTCCGTTATGGGAGAAGGCTCTTCAGGGCCCAGGAAGTCCTCCCACACCTCTCAGCCACTCAAGCTTAAGCCTGTCACACCTGGGGGCTCTAAGCTTAGTGGCTCAGCCGGTGACTCTTCGGGCAGCAGGCCGTTGTCTGTCTCCCTCCTTGCCAGGGTGTCCGCCGAGTCCACCCTGACATGAGGGGCCGACGCTAGCAAGCAGCACCTGGGACAGTCGCACTCCTCCTTCAGAAGCAATAGGCATACGTCCCACTCAGGAGTTTCTCCTTCTTCACAGGCCACTCCGCCTATGCATCCGCTGGCTAGTTCTCCAGCCAGATCTCCGCTTACTTCGGTTCTATTGATGCTGACCTCACAGATGCCCCCCCCCCCCGGGGAAGAGCCCAGCGCCCTCACAGATGCCGTTTGACTCCCGATGCCGAGGGACCAGGCGCCAGATGACCGGATGTCGGACTCACTGCCTCTGGCAACTCGCGACACTCCCTTGGTCCCGATGCCAGAGGACCCGGGCCAGACCACCCCGACGCTGGGGTTACCCCAGCCGGGGCCAACTAAATCAGCGCTCCAAGACGCCAGATAGTCTAGCTTATGGCCATTATGAAGTCAGGCTTGTTTGTTGGTAATTATGTCCTGTGGGCATCTTATGGCACTGTGAACTCGGCGGGTAGAGCTACTGCCTCTTTAGTCTGTATCCGCTGATACTCTTGGCTGAGAGTCTCTGGGTTTGCCCAGATGTCCAGTCTAAAATAATGGATGCCCCTATCAGAGGGCCAGTTCTGTTCAGGGAAGACACCCAGAATATCATTTCCCATTTGCAGGAGGCCAGGAAAGCCATTGGGTCAGTGTGTGCCATGTACAGGCCCAAGCAGCATCCTAAGCAGTCCTTTTGTAAGACTGGCCGACAGCAATACAGAGAACAGCAACAGCGACAACAGTGGGCAGGCTTCAAACTCAAGACCTCCACCCCTGCTTCCAGAGGTTCTGCCTCTCAGGCCCCAAGAACCTCAACCCAGTCTCCCTGGCTCCTCTGCTTGACTCATAGCCTGACCCCCCCCCCATTGGCCGGGACCTTGGGGGAGGCAGTGGGTGTCGATTCTCCTTGCACATCGAAGGGTGGCACCGAATAACATCAGATTGCTGGGTTCTGCAACTCATTGAGAGGGGGCACACTCTCGAGTTTATGGAGGTTCCTCTAGACAACCCTCAAATGCAGTCTTCCTGCTGTCTGGCCCACAGCGTCTTCATAGAAGAGGAAATTCAGGCTCTCCTTCAGAAGAACGCCATAGAGCCTGTCCCCCCAGAACAGCGAGGGACAGGATTTTATTCCTACTTCTTCCTCATACTGAAGAAGACAGGAGATTTCCGTCTAATCCCGGACCTAAGCCACCTGAATCAGTACATTGAGTACAAGAAATTCAGGATGGTTACCTTGCTAGGCCAACTAACTCTGCTCCACCAAGGGGATTGGCTATGCTCCCTGGACGTGCAGGACACATACCTCCACATTCTGATCTTCCAGCCGCACAGGAGGTTTCTTTGCTTCTGTTTTCAGGGGCATCATTACCAGTTCAGGGCCTTGCCCTTCGGCCTGTTCTCGGCACCGAGGGTGTTTACCAAGTGTCTTGCCATGGTAGCCACAAGTCTCGGGGCAGGGGCATTATGTCTTCCCCTACCTTGATGACTGGCTTCAATCTGCTCCCTCTCGGGACCGGCTTGTAGGGACCCTTCAAGACCCCTTCTCCCTCTTTCAGGACCTTAGGGGTCACGTTAAATTTCCCCAAGTCCTCCCCCTGGCCAAGTCAGTGGCTTCAATACATAGGGGCAGTCCTGGATATGGCACAAGGCAATGCCTTTCTGCCCCAGGACAGAGCAGAGCACCTTCAGTCCCATGCTTGGCAGTTACTGTCAGCTCGACAAGTTCCATCCCGGACAGTACTGAGACTGTTCGGCCATATGGGTGGCAGCAGCTGTTATCACAATCTCCATGGCCCGACTTTACATGAGGGTGATTCAGTGGAATCTCAGGGTTCAGTGGGACCAGAGGCCAGATGACCCGGACCAGCCAGTCCTAGTAATCCCTGACATGGTGGCTTGATGCTTCCAACCTTTCCAGAGGGGTTTCCTTCAGGAGAGTATCTCCCACCCAGATCCTGACCACCGATGTGTTGGACCAGGTTGGGAGCTCATCTGGGCACTCGCCAGACTCAGGGATCCTGGACTCAGCAAGAGCGTCATCTGCACATCAGTGTTTTGAAGATGAGGGCTATACTTTATGCCCTCCAAGCCTTTCAGACAGTCCTCCTGCCGGGCTCTGTGCTGATGCAAACCAGCAATATGTCGGTGGTGTTTTATATCAACAAGCAAGGGGGAACACACTCTTATCCTCTCTGCAGAGAAATCACGAGAGTGTGAACTTGGGCAGTGGACCATCAGCTGGAGTTCTCGGCAGGCCACATCCCAGGTGTTCACAACACTCTGGTTGGCAGCCTCATTTGACTCGATCCAGGTCACACAAGTGGGAGCTTCTTTCCCGCTATGGCGGAAGATCTTTTCACCAGATGGGGTTGCTCAGAACTCAATCTGTTTGCCTCCCTATCCAACGCAAAACTGCCCAACTTTTGCTTGCTAGATCGAGGGCCTGGTGTTTTCTGGCAAGATGCATTGTCCCTTTCCTGGACTGGGAGGTTTCTTTACGCCTTTCCTCCTTTCCCACTTCTGTAATGGGTACTCATCAAGTTGCAGTCAGAGGGTGCAGAAATGTCCCTGGTGGCTCCAATCTGCCTTTGTCAGATCTGTTTCCCACTGTTACAGCAGTTGGCGGTGGAACCTCTGGTGCCCCTGCCCCTTCGGTCAGACTTGCTCTTCCAGGAGCGGGGCTCCCTGGTCCGTCCGGATTTCACATCTCTGCATCTACATGCATGGCTTTTGCAGACCTAGCCGTCTCTAGATTTAGGGGGTTCCCCAGGGTAGCAGACATCCTAGTGGCTGCCAGGAAACCCTCCACTAGGGCAACCTATGCTATGAATTGGAAGCGGTTCTGTGTTTGGGCTACCGCTAAACATTTGGACCCATTCACCTGCCCAATGAATTCAGTGCTAGAATACCTTCTCTCCCTTTCAGAGGCAGGACTCTGCTGCTCTTCGCTACTCTGCCCTTTCTGCATACCTTGTGCCTGTTGAGGGCAAGTACATTACCCAGCTGGATCTTCCCCACACTTTCCTGCTGGGCATCTTACACTTGAAACCTCCCATGCAGGATCCTGTCCCGCTTTGGGACCTTTTGTTTGTTTTGGAGAAGCTCACTCTGCCTCTCTGTGAGCCTGCTGTGAGCTGCGCTTTCTGTCGTGGAAAGAGTTATTTTTAGTTGGCATTACTTCTGCTCAAAGAATTTCTGAGCTTCAGACCCAGGGTGTCCTTGTGGACTAATCCTAAGTTTCTGCCGAGGGTGGTCTCAGAGTTTACCTTGAAGTAGGATATCTACCTACTGGTATATTACCCAGAGTACTCAAACCGAGGGGAGGCTTTGTTACATACTCTGGATGTCCACAGGGTGCTCCGTTATTATTTGGAATGCACCTGTCCAGTTCGCAAATCTGATCAGTTGTTTGTTTCCTTCGCTTCCTAAATGGTGGGGGTGCCAGTTTCTAACAGTGTTTATCCAAATGGTTGGTTAACTGCATTGTGTTTTGCTACAGTAACATGAAAAACCCTTAGCGGGCTCGGTTAAGGGTCAATCTACCAGGGGCATGACTGCGTCTTTTGTCTCACTGAAAAATGTGTCTACTGGTGACATTTCTGGAGCTGTAACTTGGAGTTCTGTCCACACCTTTGTGAAGCACTACAGTCTGGACTTTGCTTCTCGCCGCAGGGCTGGCTTTGGACTTATGATCCTTCAAGGTCTTCTGTCCTGATTTCTTTTGAGGAGAATTTACCTCCACCCTTCTGCCCAGAATTTCTCCTCTACTGCCTGGGACTTGAGGTGTTACCTGCTGCAGGAGCGAATCTCGAAGTAAGATAGTACAGTTACATAAGAACTTACCATAACAGTAGATCTTAGAGAGGAGTTCTTGCAGCAGGTAGGGTATTTCCCTCCCTCCTTCCCCCTGGTGGTGTTTCCTTTCCATTTTAGATACCTTCATTCTTCAATTCTTCTTTTTTATCTCACTTGCCGGTCTCCGGCAGTGGAACTGGGGCTGTGGGACCACCCCTTTTATACCATGCGTGACATTGGGGGCGGTCCCCCGCTAGATACTGCTAGCTAGAAAGTTTCCGTGGGGTCCTGGCGCCTGCCGGCTTCAGTTCTAAAGGTGTTACCTGCTGCAAGAGCTCCTTTTGGAGATCTACTGTTACGGTAAGTTCTTCCGTAACTGTACTTTTTGGCTTGATGACCATTTACTGTGTTGGTTTTGTCAGAGGTTGATTTTTTTTAATTCTTGGCAATCACATATTTGTTGCTGGGACTCAAAGATGGCATCAGGAAAAAAAAAAAGGGTTACTGAAATTAATAATGAAGCACTGTTTCTCGTTCTAAGTTGTGCCCAAGAAGATGGAAGTCGAGGAATCTCTGTAGGTAATGGTGCAGCAATGCTGGCTGTGGGGGAGCTCACAGTTACTCCACTTATAATCTTTCAGCAGGAGTCGCTATCCACAGTAGAGCACTAGCTGTTGGGGAGCTCACTACTACTACAGTCCCAGCCTCTCCCAACAGGAACCTCTGCAAGTAATGGTATGGACACACCGGTTATGGAGGGAAATCCCAAAGGCTCCTGTTCTAACCTCATCCTCAAGGAGTCAAGGAAAACATTAAGAAGGAATAACTAAGTAAGGAATATAGGCACATTCAGTTTAAAAAAATGTGCTGTGGTGTCCCGGCCCAGTGGCACTGAGGGCTGAGATGCCTTTCCTCGCACTACACTGGTGACCCAGGTTCAAGAATGGACTCGGGTTGTCGGGGTGCTGGCACAGGGGGAGGATCGGAAACAGGATTGTGCAAGCCGGAAGACAGCTCTCCTCTCCTGCCCCCCGATAGTCGTGCTGCAACCGGGTGGAGAACCGGTGGTTAGCGTAGGCGGCAGGGGTGACATGAAGGGAGGGCACCTTGTGATGTGGCATGGGCATGCCTCCAAGGTAGGGGGCTGGGATCGGGGAGAAAAAGATAAAAAAAATACCAGAAAAATCTGTATGGAAAAAAAATGTGTTGTGGTATGTGGTTCAGAGTTGAGTATGGAAATCCGTACACTTCCAGGTGCTGGTGTACTTTAGAAGTGATGTCAAAATGCTATTGTACCAAAGTAGCTATGTCACTACAGTAGTACAACTGCACAGAACAGTTTCTCTCAAATGAGGCCGCCAGCATGAATGTTTGTGGCCGCAGAGTTCTTTAGAGCCCCAGTTATAAGGGTAATGAAATGGATGCTTTCTTGCCATTAAAAACATGGGAGATACATTTCAAGTGGGAGTGCATTAGGGACTTGATTTATTGTACAGGTATACTGTGTGAAAACAAATATGTTATATCAGGGAGTTCAGCATGAAAAAGGAAGTGATTCCACTAGTAAGTTCTGGTGGTCACATTTTGAGGCCGTTTAGGCCACTAGGATTTCGGGCATGAGAACCAATTGGCATAGAATCCCATGACTATTAAGATTCCTCATGCTTATCTACACTTGAGCTAGAATTCCTCCTAATGAAGATGTGAGCACGGCACAGAACACTTACAGTAAACTTTTAAAAGATGAGCTACTACAAATGGTGCCAACTTGTGTAGCTATTACTTAAACCACATTAAATGTTTTTAAATGTTATCCTGTCGTTTGCTGTTTTCTTTTTATTTGACCACAGTTCAAGGAAAGAATTAAAAAGAAGGGAAATGAATGAAAAAAAGCACATACTGTATACTGTACAAAATAATGTATGCACAGTTGTACACAACAAGGCAGATGTTTCCGTGTTGTGATGAGATTACATCATAAAGACCTCTCGAGTTTCACTGTCGAGATTTATAAATGTCAGCTTGCTCCTCAGTGAAAACAGAGCCTTGTTGATTATGGTTTCCCATACATTATTCAATGGGCTCGATTTTTCAAGGTGGACGCAGGGCTTACATCAAGCCCTGGGTCCACTGCAAAGTTCGATGCAGCTGCGTCAAAGCCCCTCGGACGCAGTTCGGTCTGATTTTAGAAGGGCTGGTGCAGTTGCGACACTTTCTCCAGTTTACGGCACCTCGTGCCAAAGGTTTGGCACAAGTGCTGCAATCCTGGATGCAAAGTTAGACCAGGGAGTACCTGGTCTAACTCCCTGCATCCCACATTCTGGACTTGTGGTGGGCATTTGCGGCAACATTCTTTTAAAATCATGCTTGCCGCAATGTTTGGCACAAGTCGCAACTTGTGCAAAACTCCCTGCCGCAAGTACGCTGCACCCCCTTCTAAAATTGAGCCCGATGTATTTAATCTTGTATTTACTGGAATAATGTGAGCGTGGCAATTTCCATATCTTGTGTTGCACTGATGGTGCTGCAGCTGGTTGAACTCAAGATGCTGTTTGTCCCACCACACCCTGGTGGTTGTTTGTGAGCCTTCTTTTCAGTTTATCATGGTTTGTATAGCTTACTAAGTTCAACCACAGCAGTTTCTCAGGGCTACAGCATCATGGGGCTAACAGATATGCTCACTTCTTGATTCTAACTACCCCTTCTTTCTTTGTTTTCACCCCATTTGCCTTGCAGACAGACAGACTAAAGGTAAGGCCATTACAACAGCTTCTTCAAATTGCTAACCAGGAAAACAACAGTGTTTGCTCTAGATGCAAAAGATTTTTAGCCATTTAATTAAAACACATATTTTATTTTTTAGTCACCACCATTTTTGCCACAGGACACCTGCTAACAATGCCTAAAATGTATGTGTCAGCATTATATCAAAGAATAGTGGGCCCCATGTGTTCAGTGTTAAGGAAAGTTTCTAGCAAGTTACTTCAGTGTTCTTAATAGTTTGTGTGTCCAGAAATAGCTCTAACATTATGAGGAACATCAGTAAGTCTTTGCAGAGCAAGGGTTAATTTGAGTGTTAAAATTACAGCGCTGAGTGGAATTCATAGCAGTTGAGAGGTATGGGCGAGACATCACACCACCTCCCACGCCAGCAGCCCAGGCTCGGGAGAACTGGGTCGCTTGGGGTTGGCCAGGGTGGGAGGAGATCAAGTATCCAGTGACTGCTCTCTCTTCTGGGGGGGGGACTAGCCACACCGCTTTCATGGTACCACCAGATGGTGGCACAGTGGCAGGGCAGTTGGTGCACCAAGAGCCCAGGGACAGCTGGCAGTGTGAGTCACAGAGAAATGGCTGCATTCTCTGAATGTTAGCAGAGTCCTTAGAATTTACCTCAGGTGTGCTAAGCTGTGCCACGATACTGTCAGACTCTGTGTTCTTCTTGGTTCAGGGAAGAAAGGGTCTGCTCCAGCCAAACATACCCTAGCCAAATTGCTTTGTGCTGCTGTCAGACCAGCATAGTCTTCCTGAGGTCTGTTCAAACAACATGAAGTCTTGCTGTATTCTGACATATGCAGTTAGGTCCTGCCTTTCAACTGCCCCGGAGAATAAAGAGTTAAACTTTCCATGGCCAGCATGGAATGTTCACCACAAGCTCAGTTGAAGCCCCTGTCTGCAGTTGTTTAAACTGCAACCATCAGATTCTTTTCTCCGCTTCACTGAACAGTTGCTCCAGAGATTTCTCCTGCTGCTCGATTCAAAAAGTCGGTTGAAGTGTCGGTTTTCGGTCGGCTTCTACTGAATTGCTGTTACCGCTTAGTCGGTTCAAGTCTCTGTCTGTGGTACCGCGAGTACTAGATAGGTTTTTTGTTTTGTTTCTGTGTGGAACTTGTAAATTGTGGATCGGTTCGTCTGACCCGATCAGTTTGAGGTAAAAAAGCTTGTGGGCGATAAGGATTGTGCAATCGCTTAGTTCGGTTCCGACCTAACCGGCACCATCTGGCAGGGGCTTGGTTCGGTCGGTTCCCCCAGTTCCGGATTATACTTTGGAGGAATTTTATGAACCGGAGGAGGAAGAGGGAGAGTATGAGGATGATTATGGTGATTATGAAAGTCTGGATGTGCCTATTGACCCGGACATCTCCCCAGACAGACCTTCAGGTGTTTCTCCTCCTAGGCTTTCTGAGTCCCCTTCACACTATATGTTTTACAAAAAAGTGGCTGAGACCCTCCAGCTTCCTGTGGAGGAAGCAGTAGAGGATCAGGAAGAGCCTGATTATGTTGAGATGATGGAGATCCCAGAGTTCAGGAGGCTGTCTATTCCCCTCCACAAATCTTTTGGGAAACAGACACATAAAATTCTTAAGTCTCCTAATTCTATACCTTCTGTGGAAAGTCGAATGGACAAGAGGTACACTCTCTCAAGCTCAGACATGGAGTTCCTTTTCCAGCATCGCAGCCATGTTGGGGTCGTGCAGGCTGCTGCCTGTGATAAGGCAAATATTCCCTTGGCATCACACCCCCCAGACAAGGACTCCAAGAAGATTGATGCCATGGGTAAGAAACAATACATGGCAGCATCTTTGGGACTCAGGCAGGCTAACTATATGGCCTATACAGCCAGATACCAGAAGTCCAGGTGGGACACTGTGCTGGCTCTGGCTAAACAGACCCCTGACCAGCTTGCCAAGGAGCTGGAGCAGGTGGCTGCAGATGGGATTGAGGCATCGAAAGTACAGTTTCATGCTGCTGTGGACTCCAATGATGTTTCATCAAGAGTCATGGCTACATCTGTGGCTCTTCGGAGGATGGCTTGGCTCAGATGTACTAGCCTCTCACAGGATACCCAGGCTAAGGCCATGGATTTCCCTGTAATTGGTAATTCTCTGTTTGTGGAGCAGACAGAGAACTACATGAAAAATATGGATGAGTACAGGAGTGCTCAGGCCAAAGAAAGGCAAGCAGCTCCTCAAAGCCAGCAGTCCAGGGGCAGGCCTTTTCAAAGGCCTTTTTACCAAGCTCAGGCCTCCTCTTCTTCCTTTTCACAGAGGGGGTTCTTTAGAGGGAGAGGCAGAAGGGGGATGAGCAGGCCTGCATCCACCCCTCAGCCTAAAGCCCCTGCCAAGCAGACACCCTGATGGGTCTGCCCGGGCCGATTCTCCCATACCAGTAGGGGGAAGGCTGGCTTACTTTGTCCAGGACTGGAAGTCTCTTACATCAGACAAGTGGGTCCTGGAAGTAGTAAGCCAGGGACTGGTTCTCAGCTTCAAAAAATTCCCCAAAATGAGAACCAGATCCTTTCCACCTGCAAATTTCTCAGAGACCCTTGCCCTAGAGGCAGACATTTCTTCTCTCCTAGCTTTCAGAGCTATAGAGAGGGTTCCCACCCTACAAAAGGGCAAAGGATTGTACTCCAGGTACTTCCTGACCCCCAAAAAGACAGGAGAATGGCGGCCCTTCCTGGACCTAACATATCTGATCAAACACCTTTTGAAGCCAAAGTTCAAAATGGTAACTCTGGGAATTATCCTTCCCTCTCTAAGGCCAGGGGACTGGCTAGCCTCCCTGGACCACAAAGATGCCTACTTTCACATTCCAATCAGGTGCTCCCACAGAAAGTACCTCAGGTTCAAGTTGCCCTCAGGCCACTATCAGTTCAGAGCAATGCCTTTTGGCCTAACATCAGCCCCAAGGGTTTTCACAAAGTGCCTGGCAGTAGTAGTTGCTTTCTTAAGAAGAAAAAAGATCTCCATCTTCCCATACTTGGATGACTGGCTCATAGTAGGTCAGTCTCCAGACCAAGTCAAGTCACATCTGCAAGTGACCCAGCAAGTGCTCACTTCCTTAGGATTCCTTCTCAACCTTCCGAAGTCAGTTCTCGAACCAGTACAGCTCCTCACCTTCATAGGTGCAGAACTGGATACAGTAAAGGCAAGAGCCTTCCTTCCCCTGGAAAGGGCAAGGAACCTTATGGAACTGGCCTCTTCATTCACCCTTCAGGTGTCTCGACCAGCAAGGCATTTCCTTCAGCTTCTGGGCCACATGGCAGCTTCCACAGCAGTGGTCCAAGGGGCAAGATTCCAGATGAAGGACATTCAGTTCCACTTAAGAGCCTACTGGTCCCAAAGAAAGGATTCTCTTACCAAGCTAATCCCAGTGACTCGAACCCTGATCCAAGCCTTGCAATGGTGGCAGGATCAGGACAGTTTGAGGCAAGGAGTTCCATTTGTCACTCAGTCTTATTCAGGGATACTCACCACAGATGCTTCCCCTGCTGGGCTGAGGAGCCCATTTGGGGGATCTTACCACCCAAGGACTGTGGTCACCTCAGGAATCTCTGCTTCACATCAATCTCTTGGAACTCAGGGCAGTGTTTCTGGCACTGCAAGCTTTTTCCAAATCTGTACAGAACAAGGTGGTTCATGTCAGAACAGACAACACCACCACCATGTGGTACATCAACAAGCAAGGAGGCACTCGGTCTATGGCCTTGTGCACAGAAGCAATGAAGTTGTGGTCCCTGGCCTATTCCCTGCAGACCTCTCTGATAGCAGTTCACCTCCTAGGGAAGGACAATGTCCTAGCAGATGCACTGAGCAGAATATCCTAGGGCCATCAAGAATGGGCCCTAGATCCTCTAGTTTTGAAAGTGATTTTCTCGAGATGGGGCACACCAGAGATAGATCTTTTTGCAGCCCCAATCACCAACTTCCTCTCTTTTGTTGCAGACCCCCAGTCTTGGGCTCAGTCCCCCTGGATGCTCTGATTCTGAACTGGGAAAGGAAATTTCTGTATGCTTTCCCCCCCTTCCCTCTCCTGTTCAAAGTGTTAGTCAAGATAAGGTCACAACCATGCAAAGTGATCCTGATTGCTCCAGATTGGGCCAGGCAGCCATGGTATCCCTTATTGCTGTCTCTAGCAGTCCACCTTCCCCCTGTCTCTTCCCTGGAATTACAACCTGTTGACATCCTCTCAGGGGAGGATTTGGTACCTGAATCTTCAGTCTCTCAGTCTCAAGGCATGGCTCTTGAAGAGTTAGAGTTTGCAGATCTGCATCTTTCCCAAGAGGTTCTGGATATCCTTAAGGCTTCTCGAAAGCTTTTCACCAGGAAGACTTACAGCTCCAAATGGAAAATATTCAGCATTTGGTGTTCTAAGAAGAATATTTCTCCAGACTCTGCTGAATTGCCTATGGTTCTGGACTATATGGTCCATCTTAATAGCCTGGGCCTCAGACCAGCGACCCTCAGAGTACACTTGGCAGCTGTTTCTGCATTCTCGTCAGTAGGCAAGCCTTCCTCTCTATCATCCCATCCTGTATTTTGTAAGTTTTTCAAGGGACTGCTTCACACCAATCCCTCCTTTAGGGATCCTGCTCCTGCTTGGGACCTTAATGTTTGCATTGCTCAGCTTATGCGACCTCCCTTTGAGCCTTTGTCCTCAGCAGAGCTTAAGTACTTGACTCAGAAAACTGTGTTTTTGGTAGCCATTACTTCTGCCAGGCGTATCAGAAAATTGCAAGCCCTGTCAGTGGAATCTGATTTCATCTCTTTCCATAGAGGTAAAGTGGTCCTTAGAACTAACAGAAAGTTCTTACCTCAAGTGGTTTCAGATTTCCACCTCAACCAGTCTGTATCTCTCCCTGTTTTCTTCACTGACCATTCCTCCTCTGGAGAGAGGAGGCTACACAGCTTGGACGTTAAAAGAGCCCTTAGCTACTGCATAGAGCGTACCAAGGGTCACAGGTTTGAATCCCTCCAGTTGTTCCTTACGTATGGAGAAGTTGGTAAGGGCAAACCTGCCACTGAGAGATCTGTTGCCAGGTGGATTGTTTCTTGTATACAATTCTGCTATGAAAAACTGGGTAGAACTCCACCCTCAGGCCTGAGGGCTCATTCCACTAGAGGTGCAGCTGCTTCCCTGGCTGCTGCCAGGGATATTCATCTCTTAGAAATTTGTCAAGCAGCCCACCTAGAAAACAGTCCATACTTTCACCAAGCATTACTCTCTGGATATCCAGGCTAGAAGTGATGCTTAGTTTGGCACAGCAGTACTTCAAAGCCTGTTTCCAAAGTAGGTTCTGTCCCTCTTCTATGGAGGTACTGCTTGGTGGTCTGCATATGTCAGAATACAGCAAGACTTCATGTTGTTTGAAGAAAAAATTACTCGCCTTAGTAATGTTGTTTCTTCTAATGGAGTCTTCTTATATTCTGACCTCCCCCCACAACCCAGATTTTGGGATGTGGGTGGGCAGGGGCAGTGTTGGCACCCTAGGGGGTGTCATTTTTTCACCCTCTTTTGGTTTGGGTGAGAGGTTGTGTTTTGGATGTGTTTTGTTTTTGAGTTTTCTGACTTGAGTCTTCCTTTTGAAACCAAAAAACTTTTTATATACTGTAGATATATTTGCCAGTTGGCTAGTAAGAATTTTACAGTTTCCACACAGAACTTCTAGTGAGTCTTTGCTCGTAAATATCTGACGGTTGCAGTTTAAACAACAGCAGACAGGGGCTTCAACCGAGCTCGTGGTGAACATTACATGCTGGCCATGGAAAGTTTAACTCTTTGTTCTCCGGGGCAGTTGAAAGGCAGGACCTAACTGCATATGTCAGAATACAGCAAGACTCCATTAGAAGAAACAACATTACTAAGGTGAGTAATTTTTTCTCCCCCCCCCCAACTAGATCTAAGCGTATTTTGTGTGGGCTATGGCAGCGTCCTATGCCAAGCACATCTTGACCTACACAGAAACATAGAATCTGATGGCGGAAGGAGACTGATGGCTTATGCTTTCATATTATGAAGCTGGAGAGGGGTGGACTCAGGGGAGATATGAGGAAGTACTTCTTCTTGGAGAGAGTGGTGAATGCCTGGAACAGCCTCCCAGCAGAGGTGGTGGGGGCAGAAATTGTAACAGGGTTCAAGAAAGCATAGCATTGACAAAAAGGGAACTTTAGTGATGAGATAAGGGAACGAGGGTAAGCTGGAGATCAAGTAGGGTCTGTTGTGATACAGTAGGCAGGAAAAAACAGGCAGACTAGGTGGGCCAAGCGGTCCTTATCTACCATCAGATCCTATGTTTCTGTGTTTCTGTGTTTCATCATTTCTGCCCATAGTTACTACTACATCCTACCCTGACCTTGTCTCATGGTGAGTTATGTACCCCCTGCCCCCATTCTGCTTCATCCCCCTTCCTGATTCCACCAAGTGGGACTGTAAATCCTTTGGCCTTGTCCTATCCATGTTTGATCCCATCAAAGAGTCCTTGCCCATGACCCCTGCCAGTAATCTGCATCAAATCCGCCACCCTTTTCAGTGAAAAACGTCCTTACATACTTCTTGAATTTAGTGAGATAAATTTTTAAAGAAAACTAGAAAAGTTGTGCTTTTTAAAGGATTGTTTTGGTGTGTCTCGTTATGGCACAGTTTGTTCTTAGTTGTAGTGTGTCAACTGCATCTATAGGAACCAAAGGACTTTTGAGGGGGGGTCAAGACTAGAGTGCACCCTTCATCTTCTCAGAATCAGTCTTCTCCATTGATTCCCACTTATGGGTCTGGGATGGAGGCACTAGGACCCCGCAGAAGCAGATCTTTGGCTATGGGGCTGGCAACGGCTACTGGACATGATGTTTGTGCACCCGCAAGTGGTGCTGCGTTATAGCCAATAACCATTCCTGGCTCCCTCACCAACTTCATTTCTGCTCTTCCCACCATCTAGTGCACACTGGGAGCATTGCCCCAGTTCACCTCATTACCACTGAATTTTTTTCCACATCATCGTTTAAGTTTTCCTTCTAATGGTGCTGTACCTGTTTGATTTATTTTTCCACATGATGCCAAAGTCAAAATCTGAAGTGGCCATGTAGAAGTAAGTCTGAAAGCCCCCAATTATGCATTGATGCCCCTGTAGAAAAAGATGGCTTTGACGGCCCGGCATCAGCCTTGTGCAACTTGCCTTGGACCAGAGCATGACATGGATGCATGCGATGCCTGCTTCTCTAGGGACCATCACAGCCTTGAAAAACATGTGCTGAAGTAGAGTCACCCAGTCCCCACCTTTGGAGGCAGGAGTCACACGCTTGCGTCCAATATAAGGTCCCTATGCCTTCCCTCTGGGCCTCTTCAGGGGGCCTCTGGTTCCACGGAAGCACAAGGCTCTCCATAACCTCAGCATGCTGAGGCATTTGAGACCCTGGTGGTTGGGCTTGGTGGACAGTCAATTCCTTGTAGTCCGGCTGAGAACCCTCCACAGTCTGACTGCCTTGAACCTGCTGGTGGTGAGGCTGCAGCTATTCACTTGGTCTAAACGGGTGAACACCTTGACATCATTCCTCAGTATCACCTGTGCCATTGTCACTGTTCCCAGTAATGACACAGTGAGAGACACTAGTGATGGCACCATGCCTCCCCAACACATCGCAGTGCCAGGGGATGGCCTGGCACTGGAGCCTGCTTGGAATCTGTTCCTAACTGTGGTGTCACTAGCGATGCCAAGGAAGGGGACAACTCCAAGCCTGGTGGCAGCCAAGGTGTTGGGCCTGAGTCCATCTCTGAGCTGGGTGCCTGTTCCTGACTCCAGTGTTATCTGCAACACACCGAGAAGGGCACTGTCAAGCCTGATATTGTCAGCACCAAGCGTGGTGTCCAGGACAACACTGACCACAGTGATGTGGAAGTTCCTGTCCCCTGAGGACATCGTTCGACCCGAGTTTGGTGGTGGGGTGATGCTGACACAGAGTTGGATGATGACTTGGGGACAGGTGTCTCCTTGAAGCCATAAGTTGGTGTCATGACTGGTGAGGACTGGTCACCCGTGGGACCTGTACGGCTCCATTCTTACTAGGGAATTTTACCCCAAGAGCATCGATTGGGGGTCTCTTCAGGTGGCTCTGGTAGGCCCTCCCTTCAGGAGAGGCTCCTCCAGAGTTCTGCAGCTCAGGCCAAGGCCCTCAAGACCTGGAATCTCAATCCCCTCTAGAGGGGTCTCGCGCTTCTTTGAAAGTATGCCCTTGTTACTAGGCCCCTCAGGGCCGCTGATGTGGGAGCAGCACTGGCATGTGTTGGCACCATAGAGGATTAGCACAGGGAGTCTGACAGGGCCCATTGCAGGCCCCTCTCTCTGGTGCCAATCCTGCCTAGAGGCAACACTTCCCCTCCATCTATGTCCTCCTAAGAGGGCAGTGAATTATTGGTCCACCTTGCCTCTTCTGAGTACATCCTGTACCAGCAGTTCTTGATGGAGATGCTTCAGGTGCTTGACTTTCAAGTTTTTACCAGCCCTGATCTGGCAGCCCTGCTATTGGGACTCTTTGAAGTTCCCAATATCAACACCATAGATGTTCCTCCATTGCTCAGGGCCATGGAGGAGGTATGTAGCGCCATGTGGAGGTGTCCCTCTGCCACTTCAGTCATTCTCTGGGGTCTGCTTATGCAGTATCCTGCACCCACATGATCTGCAGGTGATGTACTACACTCCACCTTGGTGCTTCAGGCACTACAGACCCCATCAGGGCCACGAGTGTCTTATGTGACCAACCCACAGATGCAGACTCTGCACACACGGATGCGTTGGATCAGAAGGTTTTTACCTTGGCATGCGCCCTTTTGTGTGTTTGCACACTAGGCCCTTATGGTGACTTATAATCGTTGACTATGGTTGGAGCTGCGGAATCTGCTAGCTGCACTGCCACAAAGTGAGGAAGTCAGGCAAGCCGTCAGTCTTTCCACTTGGGTTCTGGAGGTGGCATGGCACCAGGCGAGGCATCTTATGATGCCAGTGAAGTGGCCTCCAGACTGGTTGGAACAGCAGTCTGTGTTTGAAGGATGGTGTGGCTTTGCCTATCAACAGGCACCTTTGGCCTGGTGTAAGGTGCTAGACTTGCATTTCTAGGGGTTCATTTCTTCTTCCCTACGTCAGTTAGGACTTTCAGGGAATCCTCCTACTCCTGTGCCACAGAATTTCCTGCCTGGCTCTGACCAGTCTGAGGTCTCACCAGACCTGTGAGAAGCCCCTGCCCTCAGGTGTTCTCCCTCACACAGAGGGCTGAGGGTGCATCAGTACCCTCGGGGTGAGCCAGCTCTTCCCTCAGAAACTGAAGCTTGCTACTCTGACCCATAAGTAGGAATCAGTGGAGAAGCTTGATTCTGGGAGGTTGTAGAAGTTATGTACTTACCATAACTGGTTATTTTCCAGAATATCTTCTCCACTGATTACCACACCTGCCCACTATCCCCTGCTCTAGCAGAGCCTGGGCCTCTGAGCAGCTTGCCTTATCTTGCACCTCTGGTGATGCTTCTTGTATATAACTCTCTCCAGTTGTTTCCTTTCCACTGTGGGAGCCTGTATTAAACAAAATGGGCTAGATCCCACAGCAAGGGTCCCCAGTCCAACTAAAAAATAAACTGTAGGGGGCGGACTCTTTACTAGGGTTCCAATGCCAACCAGAAAAAAAGCCTTTTATTCCTACTGTCTTCTGTCTTGCCCGGCATACCACCCTCCTTGTCTGGGCATATCCCTATTAGTTGCTAAATGTAACCTGTACCCACTGGATACCATCCGGATCTAATGCCAGTTGACAGTAGTCCTGACTGTGGCTGTGTGCTAAGCACTGGATTGGATCATCCTGAACTAGCTTTGACACAGGGTAGATACCTGTTGTTTGCAGGAGGAGGCTGGTTTGTTTTCTGCTGCGGTTTGTAACCCTGACTATGCCAGGCCCTTTTACTTACTTACTTGGTTGGCATGGTTTCTCCTCATGTTATGTTCTGGCCATCATGTCCAGCAGGCTCCGGGTAACTGGGGAGGTGGGTACATCTCTACTCCTTTGCCGATAAGCAGTCCTGCAGTGTCACATGCACCAGGATTTTTTTCTCTGCGCACCCTCTGGGGGTGGGGGGGGCATAGCCTCATTGTTAATGATCCCCATTTTGTACTGGTGACATGCTACTTGCTTATTAAAGGGGAACAGTCACCACCAAGAGTCCCCCCACTTAAGTGTGCAGTTGGTCCCATTGTGCACTTCATTTGCAAAAATATTTTGGTTTACTTACTGTTTACTGTTGTACAGTAGATTGTATCAGACTCATTTTGCTTAGTTGTAGGCTGACATTGTTTGTTACTACAAATTGCAGAACGCCCTGCAGATGACATTAGTGCAGTAGGCAGCAGCAAAAAGATTCAGTAAGCCTGCAGTGCATGGTAGAGTTTATATCAGCTCTGATCTTTTACTTGCTGGGCCTGCAGTCCTCCATGGGTTTTGTACAGTCACAGAGGACTGTACTTAGCCCCTGGAGGAAAGCAGTCCCAAAATGTATCTGATCTGGTATTATATAAACTCTTAACATGTACTGCAGGCTATTGAATCTCCCACTGCTGCCTACTGCTGTGATGTCAGCTGCAGGGCATTCTGGGATTTGTAAACATAGAATCTGACAGCAGATAAGGACCTCTTGGCCCATCCAGTCTGCCCTTTTGTAGTAAATGAAGATCTTATGTCAGGGGAATCTCTTGTAGCAGGCCATCACAGGTAGAACTCCGCCGTCAGGCACTAGGACCACTTGGAAACTTTTCCAGCTAGCATTCCAACAAAGGGCCACACTCCACGATGTACACACTGACATCAGCTACTTTGTATAGTTAGGTGGCCCCCCCTCGCCACGTCCTCTCTAGTTCTTTTCTGCCATCGACCTAGTCACGTCGGATGTGCATGGAAACCGCTGTTGCCTCAGTCACCATTTTCATGCCATTTTCATTTTTTTCTCACCTCAGTTTTTCCCCCATCCTTAGATGTTTTTTCTTTTCGTTTATGTTGTCTTCTTCATCAACAGAGCATTGCAACAAGTGTGCCTGTGGCCAGCAAATTCCTAAGACGAACGGCCACTCAGCTTGCCTTTTCTGCCCTAGGCCTGGACCATGATGTCTTGTCCTGTGAGTTCTGCCAGAGGTTCAACGCCACCACCTGCTGCCACCGCTAGCAGATCCTCGAGGGGCACTTGTTCAAGCTGAAGGTCACCTCAATGGAGCAGGAGCTGTGGGCAAGATCTTCTCAGGCCTCCCAGGCCCAACCTCTGTCCACCCAAGCCCAGCCTTCTGACTCCCAGGCCCAGTCCTTGGGTTCAGCTACGGTCCAGCCCCAAGACAAAACTTCAAGAAAGCACAAGCACCGGGATAAAGAAAAACATAGATCCCAATCCTCGTCTTCCTGCTCGCAGTTGCCGCACTCTCGCTCAACCGCGTTGGGGTCTTCATCCTTTGGGGGGGTTGGCCCCATGTCCCACCAAACTGCACCCCCCCCCATAGGGCAAACGGTTGTTCCTCCTCCCACCACTGTTTCTGTCACTGGTGGAGGAGCGTTGGGCCAGGGATCTTCCCAGTCCAGCAGGGTCCTGCTGCTCAGGCCCATCTCTTCATCTGGCACACAACAGAGTGGCCCTGTTGGTGGTCCTACTGCTGACGTGGGTGCTACGGATGCAGGGGCACCTTCTTCACCTCTCCCATCATCCGCCTCGCCGGCATTGTACACCTCACTTAGATCCACGCCCCTGGTGGAGATAGGCTTTTCACCAGCTCTCAACCCTTGCTCTACCCCACGCAGGGCTCACCCTTCTTCGGCCCTGACGTTGCCTGCCTCACTGCAGGACCCTCAATGCCCGACGCCCGAGGACCCATACTATCCTTACCTGGCGCCCTACCCTGACAACCCTACCATGGGCAGACTAAGTGAGTCGAGCAGTCCTTATCTGCCATCAAATTCTGTGTAACCCTACACCTACACCAGGAGCTCCTCCGAGTTATCCCTATCTTCCTTCTTTGGGCCCTACGTTGGTCATGGTGGACATTCAGGGATTGGTGTCCTCCCTTTGGAGGGGTCTGTGTTCTCAAATACTGACATGGGCCCCTCCACCTCCTCCCAGGGATCTGCCGCAGGGGTCTGTGTCACCTGCCCCCCCCAGATGCCACGGAGGGCTTTCTCCCCTTCTCCCCCACCCAACAAAGGGGATGAGTACCACACTGACCTGGTTCTCCCAGATTCAGGGATGAGGGTGCCCCAGATGAGGGGGATGGTGATTCAGACTTCCTCTCTCACTCTTCAGGGGCCTCTGAAGGGGTCTCCACCCAAAGGATGTTCCACAATCCCCCCTCTCCCCGGATGACTCCTCTTTTTCTGCAGTCATGTGCTGCATTCAGGCATTGCTGGGCTTCGGTTTAGAAGAACAAGCCCCCTAGCGCAGGCAGTTGGCCATATACCTGCACAAGCTTGATGCCCCGCCATTGGTGGTTCCACTGCTTATTGACGCGTTTGAATATGTCATGATGGTGGCTTGGCATCGACCCCACCTCCTTTCCATGTCTCGCAAGACTGATGACTTTATCATGCTCCAAAGGGCAGGCCTTTCTTGGGGGGGGGGACAGGTACAAGTGGATTTGATGGTCATTAACGCTACCCATGACCATTTCAAATGACTTAAACACCTTAGTTCCCACCCCCAGCCAGGGAATCTCGCTGTTTGGATCTGTTTGGCAAAAAGATGTTTGCTTCCGCCACTCTTGCCATCCAGGCCCTCAATTACCTCGGCCATCTGCTGCAATACCAGAACTCCCTGTTTGACAAGATCCAGGAGGTCATCCTCTTCCTCCCAGAGGGGGCTTCTAAGTTGGAGTTGCAGGACCACCTCAAGGGAGTCTCTGACGTGGGTGACCACCTTCTCTGGGCTACTTACGACACTGCAGATGTGTCAGATACGGCTGCAGCCATTGGCATCTGCCTTCGTTGGTATTCCTGGCTCAGAGTATTGGGGTTGGCCCCAGGATGTGCAACAGTCTGTACCGAATTCCCCTTTCAGAGGTTCTCTGCTGTTCAGGGGTGATGTGGAGGACATTCCTGCCAAGTTCCAGGCTGCAGGGAGGGCCATACGTTCAGTCCATTCCCTTTATCATACCCAGTCTAGGCCTGCGCAGAAACAGCCCTTTCGCCACCAACTCCCCTTCCCCCACCAAGCCCAGTAGCCGGCTAGAGCCTAGGGAAAATGTAAAACCACTGCTCCTGTCCTGCCCACTCCAGCTGCCTCTGTTAGTAAAATCCCCAGAGGGGGACTGGCGCCCCCTTCCTGCCTCCACTCCCCCCTTGACTCCTTGCCTGACCCCCTCCCTCAGGCAGAGCAGGAAGTGGTGGTAGGGGGTCATTTTTTCCTCCACCTGCCCAAGTGGAGGGAGATTACAACCGACAGCTGGGTACTTCAGATAATCGAGCAAGGTCACTCTCTGGAGTTCCTGGAATGGCCTCCAAACAACCCTCCATCTCTGTCCCACTACCCCCGCAACATGTTCCCCTGTTATGGGAGGAAATACATGCCCTTCTGGGAAAGCAGGCCATAGAGCCATTACCGGTATTCGAACAGGGGACGGGGTACTACTCTAATTTCTTCCTAGTCCCCATGCACATGGGAGACCTAAGGCTCATCCTGGACCTCAGTCATCTAAATCTCTCCGTTCAGTACAAGAAATTCAGAATGGTCATGCTGCAAGGCCTTCTCCCCCTGCGGCATCAGTGGGACTAGATCTGTTCCCTGGACATGCAGGATGCGTACCTTCATATCAAAATATGCACTTCTCACAGATGCTTTCTCCGCTTCCAGTTCCAGGGAGCTCATTACAAGTTTCGGGCACATTCCTTTGGCTTGTCTTCAGCCCCCTGGGGTCTTTACCAAGTGCTTAGCAGTGGTAGTGACAGCCCTCTGGCATCAAGGATTTTATGTCTTCCCCTACCTGGATGATTGGGTCTTAGCGACTCCATCCATGGAGCACCTACTGCTAACCTTCGAGCATACCCACAGCCTTTTCCAAGGCCTTGGGGTGACCATCAATCTAGCCAAGTCCTAGCTTTCTCCCTCTCAACACCTTAAGAATATTGGGGCAGTTCTGGACATGGCCCAGGGCATGGCTCCTCCCCCAGGACAGAGCAGACCGATTGATGGAGCTGGCCAGACTTCTGTACTCCTCTCATTATGTCCAGGCCCACTTGTTTCTGCACCTTCTGGGTCATATGGCAGCTGCCATAGTATCAGTCAGTCTTTATTAATAAAAGGCTCCTTTCCTTAGTTCAAGGCACCTGTACATAAAATCGCATAAAACATGATAAAACATTTATTTATTTAGTGATTCAGAAAAGACCTTTGAGCGCAAGCTCTTTTACAAAGCTTCCATGTCATAGATCGCAAAACAGAGTACAATAGGAGAAAGCAAAGGTACATCACAATGAACAACACAGCTTGGATTCAGAACTTACAGAATAACTCAAAACATAGGTACAAGTTAAAATAACAAGAAAAACACTTTATGAGGGTGGGGGTGGTGGGATAAGCAGCCACAAAGTGCCTTGTCAGTAGTTCAGAGGGACGGGGATAGCTGGCAGTGCGGTGAAGAAAGGAGGTACGAGAGAGAGGTAGGTACTGCGGTGGGGGAAGAAGGGCGATAAGATAAAGGGAGAAATTGGGGCAGTGAGGGGAGGCTAAGAGGAGGAGCAGAGGAAACATACATTAATACATAAATAATCATAAATAACAGAAGTCAGAACAATAAAACCAAATTTCTTGAACCAAAACAGTGGTTCAGAAATCCTCTGTGAGCTATAGCTCAGCTGAATCTGCAAGGGATCCTTGATCAGGCCAGGAACCCCTGAATTTCTTGAACCAGTCCAAAACAGTGGTTCAGAAATCCTCTGTGAGCCAGAGCTCAGCTGAATCTGCAAGGGATCCAGCCAGCCTTGATCAGGCCAGGAACCCCTCAATTTCTTGAATCAGTCCAAAACAGTGGTTCAGAAATCCTCTGTGAGCTAGAGCTCAGCTGAATTTGCAAGGGATCCAACCAGCCTTGATCAGGCCAGGAACCCCTCAATTTCTTGAACCAAAACAGTGGTTCAAAAATCATCTGTGAGCTACAGCTCAGCTGAATCTGCAAGGGGTCCAGCCACTCTTGATCAGGCCAGGAACCCCTCAATTTCTTGACCCAAAAAAGTGGTTCAAAAATCCTATGTGAGCTACAGCTCAGCTGAATCTGCAAGGTACTAGCCCTGGTTTTTGGATTTGATGCCAGTGAAAGCAGATCTCCACGTGGCCCACACTATCTCTTGCCGAACACATCTCCAGCTACTGTATTACCCTCTGTCTCTCTAGTTTAATTTTTGTGTCAGTGTTTAATAATCTGTTTAATCCTTACAGTCATTTTAAGTACTGAGTTGATATTAGAAGTGAATTAGAAGTTAATCTGAGCCTTGACTGTGTAAATCCTTTTCTTGTTCTCTGGCCTTGCTCATCTCTTTGTCTCTTCCCCTCACCCCCCTAACAGCCTGCTGCTTTTTCTGTCCCTGCCCACTTCTTTTGTCATCTTTGTTCTGATGCTACAAACCTTCCCCTTTTAGCCTTTAAAAAGCCTGTGTTTCTACTTTTTTTTGTCCAGTTTCCCATTAGCAGATTATAAAGATCTACCACTAGAGGGTCCTTAGTTTTTTTCATTCATCTTTCATTGTTAACTCTTTCATACAGCACTTTTTCACGTGAACCTAATCCTTCCCCTGATTTTGACTCAATTCTTACCAAAATGGGCAAATCACATACCACCCTCCTAGTACCTCTTCTTTTCGCCTGTCTTTGTCTTGGTGGCTTAACTGGAGGCAAACAGCATCCCACACATAAACTTGATTCAGTTACAGTTTTAACCATGGCTCAGGCATGCATACAGGAAACTTCTTCACATTAACAAATGGCCACTTGTCACAGCACTGGCTCCTGCTACATCCATTGGCCTGGCAATCCCCGGGGGGTCCTTGTCTCATACACTTAATCAAACCGTCACAAATGCCAAGCAAAACGAGGTCATAATCTTAGGTGACTTTAACCTAAACTGGCTGGGACCAACTCATAGCACACTGCTGACACTAACGCAGAGCTATAACCTGCACCAGATCTTAACTGGACCCACTAGAACCACCCCTTCTCTAACTGCCTCCACTCTCATAGACTGGGTACTGGTGAATTGCCTTGACCATGTGCAAACTGCAGGCATCTTGGCAGATGTTATCACAGACCACTCCCCCACTTTCTGTGTATGGAGCCCGGAGACTGCTCCCCCACCCCCCTACATACTACATCACAATTACCAACTTTGCCAAACTGGACGCGGAAGCTTTCCTCTATGATGTATCCTGTATCAACTGGTCTGACATCTATCGCTCCCATGATGTTCAAATAGCCCTTGATATCATCATTGATAATTTCACAGCACTTCAGGATAAACATACCCCGAAGGTCACCAGAAGGGTCGGGGTAAACAAACAAGTTGGCTACACAAGGACCTGCTGGCTAACCTGCACACACGGGACAAACTCTGGAAGAAGTATAAAGTGTCCAGACTACCGGAGGATTACAATACCTACAGGGCCTCTTGGAGCACCTGTAAAAAATAAATCAGAACAGCAAAGAGCATCTACTGCAAGGAACTGCTCACGAACTCTGCTGGTGACCCTAGAAAATTCTGGACACACATTGAGACCTTTCTTGGGGCTACCCAAGTCATCAACCCCAGGGGATATGATCCTAAATGGTGTACATTGCAACGACTCGAACACTATAGCAAATGCCTTTAACAGATTATTCACGGACCTGTCTCAGTACACCTCGTTCTTCGCTTCACCTCCCACAGCATCTCAGCCTTACCGCGCACCCCAGAGATCTGCATCTGGTGCTGACCACTGCCAATTAACTACTACCCCCCCCTTTCCACTTTAAAGCTATATCTAGATCCAAGGTCCAAAGGCTATTGCAAAACATATCCGACAACACTAGCCCCGGCTTAGATTCACTCGAGCCACGACTCCTGAAGCTAGCGGCACCACTGATTGCTTTGCCACTGGCCAAGATTTTCACTCTGTCTCTCTCTCTTGGCATTGTCCCAGATCTCTGGAAGATTGCCTGAGTTACGCCTATCCTTAAAAAAGAAGACCCAAAGGATATCAACAACTACAGGCCCATAGCCATCCTCTCTGTGCTAAGCAAGCTACTGGAGAAGCTTGTTGCAACCCAGACCATTGACTGTCTCACAAAGAACAACCTTCTCTCAGACACTCAGCATGGTTTCAGAAAAGGGCACAGTAACTCAACTGCTCTTCTCAAATTCTCCAACGATGTACTCTGCAACATGGACAAAGGCCTACTCACTGGAGCAGTATTTATCGATCTTACCAAAGCTTTCGATCTTGTTGATCATCCCCTGCTTCTCTCAACCCTGCATAGACTTAACTTCTCATCCTCAGTAGTTGACTGGTTTAACAACTAGCTATCAAACAGATTACAACTTGTTAAATTCAACTCCGCTCTCTCGAATGTGACCAGCGCTAACATCGGAGTACCCCAGGGCTCCATCCTGGGACCCCTTCTTTTCTCGCTATACATCAACAACATAGATTATGCCATACTCTCCTGCTCAGCTACCTTATATGCTGATGATCTCATCCTCTACTCCAGCGCTGACAAAGTTAACATCAACAAAAACCTCTCCTCGGATTTCAGGAATGTGCAAACATGGCTAAATACTAATAAGCTCATCCTCAATACAAATAAGACCCAAGCCATGCTATTTGGCACTGCCCCCAAACTCAGGGCCTGTAAGGAACCCCTCCTAGTCCATGACTCTGGGGGGGGGTCGCTCATCAACTGTGTCACATCCTTCAAATACCTGGGAGTCCTCCTTGATAAATCCCTTGATTTCAGTCTGCACATCCAGTCAACTTGTAAAGCAACAAATGCCAAACTTGGAATCACCTATACGACTTGTCACCTGCTAACACCATCTGCCAAACCGGCAATTGCCAAGGGTATTCTGCTTCCAGTGCTGACATATGGTGTCTCCACTTTTGCTAATGCCCATAAGACTGCTCTCCATAAATGGGATGTCGCGTATAACAACATATGTCGGTATGCCTCCTCTTCCCATCGCTTCAAGCACCACTGCACACTGTATAGCGACCTAGGCTGGCTCTCCCCAACTGCCTACCGACTATACTCCCTAGGGACCCTCACAGACTCTGTAATCCGTAACCAAACCCCCCTCCTCCCTTGCAGCTCTACTTGTACCACAGACACCTGCCCATGGACTACGCTCGGCAAACAAATTTCTACTCACCATACCCAGGTGTCTTACTTCAAAAAGCTCTGGAACATTTCACTGCACTGCTCCAGCCACCTGGAACTCCCTCTCTGCTGCCCTGAGGCAGGCTAACTCCCACCCAATCTTCAAAAAATAACTATATCGCCACCTATCCCGGGACCCCTGCACATGCTTTGATCCCACTTAATGCCTCACAGCTAACCACCCTATTTCGCCCAAGACACTGCTGCACTTCTAAACAAGCTTTGCTAAAAAATGTCATTATAGCTGCCACTTAGCCCAGTTTCAGTTATTTGCATGTACTAATGTCACTTTTGTCATCTCTGCATAGCTATCTGTATTATCTCAAGTACTGTCTGACTTGACCTGTATTCTAACCTACCTGTAATATATACTATGTACCTGTACTATATACTATGTATTGTATAAGCTCATCTCATTTTATGTGTGTATTCTCCCGGGTCGTGCCTGAAAATAGTCAACTTTGGCTAGCGCACCTAACCCAGTTAACAAAAACAAAATAAATAAATAAATACCCTCTGCAGGCTCTCCCCATCTACCTTAAAGTGATGCATTCCGGCCCGGGGAGGCACTCCAACTAAAAACAGTCAACCAAAGTGAATTACAGACTCCTGAAATGTTACTTATACAGGATCATTGCAACCCCAGGAATCCACTGATATTATTACTCTTGTAGTACTTCCTTGAGTCAGCACTGCCCCAGAGAGAGAATAGAATGCTATGCTAATCATGGAATGTTTAGCTCCTGCATCTATTTTCAAACTGCCCAGTGCCAACTGCCTACATTCTACCTCAGATTTCTTCTCTCTGCTACAAAGTTCAGATGCCCTGAAGATCTCTCAATCAAGACATCCTTTAGTGCATAGAGAAAAAATCTTCAGTATTTTTCTTTTATTTTTCATTACTGCCTAGTGTCATTGTTCTTTAATGTTTTATACTTCATTAGTTTTAAATGTAAACTTGTTTATTGGTTCCTTTGAACTGATGGGCAACCGATCTTTTTTTATTTAATCGGAACCTTTTTAGAGGGTTCCGGTTACTTTATTCTTTAATTTTATTTAATTTTAACTGCTCTTGAATCGAGGTTTATCGGTTTTCTTCAGCGGTTTCTCAGTTCCGGATCCGATCAGAACCGATAGTTTTTTCACTTCATCAGACCCTCCTACTGTACCGTTTTTGCCGGTACAGTACCGTATTTTTAACAGTGGTACTGGATCCTAGTTGGATCGTACCATATGATGAATTTGCTGCTTCCTTAGTTAAACAATTTATCCCCCCTCCCCGAGAAATCTTCCTTCTTTTTGTAGGGCGCCTTAACTGGCACAGTCAAGGGATGGGGGTGCCTGGCGTCCCCATGGCAACCATCAGACTGCTACCCTTACTGTGGCGCTGCCGGCAGACGGCTCCTTGATGCTCACTGACCCCCGGAAGCACTGCAGCTAGTGTCAGTGTATGCCACACAGCCTTGCCCTTTCATCCTGGCTAAGCTGAACTTAACTGGTGGGACTGGTAGTGTCAGTTCTCTGAGGAGCTGATGATCCCGAGGAATCCATGGTCCAAGCCAGCCCGAGATCGCGGTGGAAAGTGGAGTCTAGTCGGAGCAAGCAGAGCGATTCTTAGTCCTGTCACAAATTATTTAATATTCAACTGCAACCGCCAGTCGGGTCACCAGTCTCACAGCACAGTTCAGAACTGAGCATCACATCACTGGGGAGGAGCAGTCAGAGCACACAGCAGGAGTGAAGTGACTGTCAGTGCACTCTCAGTCTCTCCCGACGGATCCATGGCATCTCTCTCTCTCTCTCTCTGCAGGTGACGGTAGGGTGGGGGTCAGGGTGTGTGATGTCTGCCATGGACTGGGTAGTGATGCTGATTGCTGATGCTCTGCTGGCTGGGTTCACACTTGGGGGAGTGTTCTTCTGCCAGGTGTTCGGCTGGGTGGAGCATTCTTGTTCTAAGTTCTGCCTGTCAGGTTTGCAAAGAGGGGCGAGGTTCTTCTGTTCTGCCACTGAAAGTTTGCTAAATGCTATACAAACCGTGTTATTCTGTGTCCAGTTGACCATGGGGGAACGGCAAGGACATATACAAACACACAATTGTCCAGTCCCTTACCCGTTCTTCATGGAGGTGGTGGTGCTATCTACTGCACAGAGAATATGCTGTAAATTACTTAAGCTGAAATTCATACTACCCTAGACAGATGTTAAATAAAAAACTTTGCACAGATAAACACAGTGACTCTTCTACAGTGGATGATAGAGCCTGTGTCCCCCTGAGGATGTGTCCAGTAACTGGCAGTTCAGTTTGAGGGTCAGTGTCCCTACTCTTTGGCAAACTGGGGGGGGGGGATGACGATCCCCCCCAACAGAACTTTGAATTCTCTGTCCTTCACTCATTGCTCCATCCTGTGGTGTTGGTGACTGGTCTCGCCCCCCAAGTCTGGGCTGGATCAGCTGTCATCAGAAGCCTTCAAGCGGATCTGTCAGCTTAGCTGTCATTATTAGCGGCAAGACTATGGAGCATCACCAGCTGACTGTTTAATTAATTTCAGTCAGGAGTGTGACAGAAACTAAAGCATTAAGCAGCAGAGCTCACTGCAGGCCAGAACTGTGCTTGGAAGGACAGAGAGAAGACGAGGACTGAAGACTGATGTCTGATATATACAGTAACTAAGTACAGCCTAAAATAAGCAAAATAGTAAAATCTGAACCGGCTTCCTGTGTGCCCTGACTCATCCCAGCACATCCAGGGCATACAACAACATTCTTGGGGGGGGGGTGACCAGAGATGGTCACAGCACTGCTGGTCACTGTTGCTTGCAAGTGATGGGTGCACTGCAGTCAGGACAGGCACTCCTTCTGCAGAAAATTTTGGATGGGGCTAGTGCTGCATGCAGGTGGGGGCCAGGATCGGCACCCCTCCTGCAGAATGAATTATGGGACTTCCTGGCCCATGTGTAACCCTTCCCCCGTTATAAAATTAGCTCCTTGGGGCCCTAACATCAGCTGTGGTACTATGGCCCCTTGGGAGCCAACTGATACCCGCTCCTTGTTACTTCCTGCCTGCCTTCTGCAGGTTTTATATTTAAGCAATATACCCCGACAGGGTGTGGGTATACTGGTGGATTCACTACAGCTGGTGTGGTTCGGTCATGAGGCACAGCCGAGTGACTTAATCACACCAGGAGTGGTAAACCCACCAGTATACCCACACCCTGTCGGGATATATTGCTATTATACAATAGCTCCATTTTTTTATACTGACAAAATAGTAAAGAAAGTTTCTTTTATGTTTTTATGCAATTTTTGGGTGATTTTATTGCTCCGCCAGAAGAAGTACTGCTTAGTTCTGGGGCTGTGGAGTATTGCTTTGTGCTTTATAGGGCACTGTGATTTTATTTTGGTAAGTGGGGGGGGGGGGATGACTAGGAAGTGTTTGAATCTGGACCTAGATTGTTTTTTTGGTTGTGTCCCGGCTGCTTTTTGATGTATGAGCTGGGACAGGATTCAAATTTGTTGCTCGTTAGTTTTTGTTTGTTTATTACAGAGGTACTGCTCCATTTTTTGCTACTTGTGCAGTACTTTATCAGAAAGCTCTCTGGCAGTCAGTAGTGAACAATGCTGAGGCTAACCCCTCTTTAACAGTATCAGAGCTGCTAGACACAGGAAAATTGGGTTTGGAGGCTTCCCAATACCAATTTCAGATGGCAGCTGACACCAGTGATGCAGCTGCAAGGTGGATGGCTGGTACCATTGCTCTAAGAAGATTTGCCTGGCTGAGGGCTACCAACCTCACCCAGGACACCCAAACAAAGGCAATGGACTTTCCTGTCGAAAGCCACTCTCTTTTTGGTGCCCAGACTGAGGCATATATGAAAAAAATAGACGAATATAAAGCTACTTTTAGGGGCAACTCGACCAGAGACAGGCCCTCAACCTCAGCTTCATCTTATTCTAGGGGAGGCAGGGGCAGGTCCTCTTTTAGGAGGCCTTTCCTTCAGGTACAGGCTGTTTCCCAGCAGCAGTACCAACCACAGCAGACTGGATTTTACTGAGCTAGAGGCAGAAGGGGTTCTCAGAGAGGATCCCAATCTGCTCAGCCTCAGCAACAAGCAAAACAGAACCCCTGACTTTTCCCTTCAGGCTGCCTTTCCACGTCCTGTAGGGGGCAGACTCAACCACTATTTCCAGGAATGGTTAAAAATAACCACAGACAAGTGGGTGCTGGAAATAGTGAGTCAGGGTCTCTCCCTTTGCTTCAAGTCCCTTCCTTCTCCAAGATTAAAACATTTTGCACCAGCTCCCTTCTCAGAAAGAAAATGACTGGAGCAGGAGGTATAGGCCCTACTGCTGGGAAAAGCAGTGGAGCCTGTCCCCCACAACCAAAGAGGGCAAGGGTTCTATTCCAGATATTTCCTAACAACAAAAAAGAATGGAGAGTGGCGGCCTATACTAGACCTCAGACTGCTAAACAGGTACCTGGTAAAGCCCAGGTTCAAAATGGTCACAGTGGCCATGATTTTGCCAACTCTGCAAAAAGGGGACTGATTAGCCTCCTTGGATCTAAAGTACGTATATTTCCATATTCCCATAAGGGAGTCACACAGAAAGTATCTCAGATTCAGACTCCCCTTAGGCCACTACCAGTTCTCAACACTTCCCTTCGGCCTTACCTCTGCACCAAGGGTCTTTACCGAGGGCATAGCAGTGGTAGTGGCACACCTCAGAAGACTGGGTGTCACACTTTTTCCTTATCTTGACGATTGGCTAATCATAGGGAAATCCCACCAACAGGTGTAATACCACCTTCGGGTAACCCAGGATATGCTGCTCTCCCTGTGATTCCTTCTCAATACCGAAAAGTCAGTGCTGACCCCTGTGCAGGTTCTGCAGTTCATAGGTGCAGAACTGAATACAGTAGTGGGAAGAGCTTTTCTCCCTCAGGAGAGGGCAGAAAGCATTCAGCTTCTGGCAGGTTCATTTGCCCTGGGCAGGCCAAAGCCAGCAAAACAGTTTCTTCAGCTGTTAGGGCACATGGCTGCAGCAATAAGCACAGTCATAGGTGCCAGGTTTCAGATGAGAGATATTCAGTTCCACCTCAGAGTACACTGGTGCCAAAGGCTGGACCCCCTCGCAAAGTTAGTACCAGTCACACAAACGTTACTACAGGCCCTCCAATGGTGGAGGGAACTGGAAAATTTAAGGGAAAGGGTTCTATTTCTGCAGGAGCCTCCCTCCCTGGTTCTCACAACCGATGCTTCCCTGTTTGGTTGGGGTGCTCACTTAGGGGATCACACCATCCACGGTACTTGGGAAAGTGCAGACTCACTTCTGCACATAAACCTGCTGGAGTTAAGAGCTGTTTATCTGGCCCTTCAGGGTTTCTCTCATCTCATACAGGGAAAGGTGGCACAAGTCAGAACAGACAATACCACAACAATGTATTACATCAACAAACAAGGAGGGACAAGATCCACTCCTCAGTGTATAGAGGCAATGAAGATAGGGAGCCTCACTTACTCTCTAAATGCCTCTCTACAGTCATTTCATTTGCCAGGCAAGGACAACACCTTGACAGATGCCTTGAGCAGGATAAACCAGGCCCATCACAAATGGGCATTGAACAAGCAACTGGCAAATGCTCTATTCAGGAAGTGGGGGACCCCAGGAATAGACCTTTTTGCTTCCAACCAAAATTAACACTTACCTCTTTATTGCTGCAGGGCCCCAGTGAAGGGGACAGTTCCAATAGATGCTCTGATTCTTGATTGGACAGGCAGGTACCTCTATGCCTTTCCTCCTTTTCCTCTGATACTCAGGGTGCTCATCAAGCTCAGGTCACAACCAGCTTCGATGATTCTGGTAGCCCCGGATTGGGCAAGACAGCCTTGGTACTCCCTGCTGCTCTCAATGTCTTTGAGAAAACCGATTCATCTCCCTCAGAGGTACAGTCTACTGACTTCCTTTCAGGGGAAGGTAGTGTTCCCCAATCTTAGTTCTCTCAAGCTCAAGGCCTGGCTCTTGAGGACTTAGAATATGCAGATTACCAATTCTCTGAAGCAGTTTTAGAAGTCCTTAAGGGTTATAGGAAGCCTTCCACCAAGAAAACCGATGCCTCAAAATGGAACAGATTTGCCGTTTGGTGCAGTGACAAGGATATAGTCCCAGCCCAGGCCGGGATCCCAACCCTTCTTGATTATTTGTCTCACCTGCACTCCCTGGGGTTGCAACACTCAACTCTGAAGGTGCACCTGGCTTCAGTTTCCCAGCATACCTTTCAGATAGAAAGGATACCTCCCTGGCATCAAACCCTATATTCAAAAGATTCATTAAAGTGCTCTCTCATTTGTTTCCCCCCTCACAGGGAACCAGTGCCAGCATGGGACCTTAATATTTGCATTGCCCAGCTTGTGCATCCACCCTTTGAGCCTGTGGCATCTGCAGAGCTTAAATCTCTTACCTGGAAGGCAGTGTTTCTGGTAGCAGTCACTTCTTCCAGAAGGACAAACGAACTATAGGCCCTCCATGTGGAAAAGGACTATGTTTCTTTCTACAGGGATAAGTTAGTGTTGATAATTAATAGAAAATTCCTCCCCAAGGTGGTTTCTGACTTCCATTTGAACCAGTCTATAACATTGGCAGTTTTCTTTCCTTAACTCTGTAGCTCAGGTGAGCGTAGATTGCACTGCTTGGATATAAAAAGAGCACTGAGTTATTACGTGACTCATACCAAAGATCATAGGTAGGACAGACAACAACTGTTCCTCACCTATGGGGAAGTAGGTAAAGGTACTCCTGCTTCAAAGAGGACTGTCTCTTGATGGATAGTGCAGTGTATTCAGTTTTGCTACTCAAAGGCAGGCAAGATTCCTCCCTCTGATCTTAGGGCCCACTCTACAAGGGACACAGCTGCCACTATTGCAGCTGCCTGAGAGGTACCACTGATGTAAATATGTAAAGCAGCTATCTGGAGGTCAGTCCACGCCTTCACTAAGCATTATAGCCTGGACGCCCAGTCCAAGAGTGATGCCAGCTTTGTCACAACAGTCTTGCAGAGTCTTTCTGCTAAATAAATTCTGGCCCAGCTCCTTGAGGAACTGCTGCATAGTCTGCAAGTGTAATAATAATAATAGTGGATTCCTGGGTTTAGAAGAAAAAATTACTCACCTGTAGTAATCTTGTTTTTTCCAAAGGGATCCACTAATATTATTTTTCCCCACCCTTGCCTCCCCTTTCAGAATCAGTAACAAGAAAAATCCTCTCCACAGCTGATAAGATGTATAGTTGGAGTGGCATGCCACCTGCTGCACCTTCTAGTAATGTCTTAACTTGTAGGTTCTCTTCTAAAGGCATATCTGACTTCAAAAAAGGGGACATTTGTTTATACTAGTCCTTTGGTTAATGTTGTTATTTGCCCAGTTGGGCATTATTTTACTATAATGTATGGTAGAATGTTGTTATAGGTAGAAATCTACCTTTTTATAACAATGTTTTACCATCAGTGTAACGTCACAATGTTGTTAACCCATCGATAGTACATCACATCAATGGGTTAACAACTGGGAACAGTCTGGACATGCGTGCAGCTGGATTGGACGGCCTTGAAAAAAACAGCAGTAAGGAACTGCTTTCTTTTCTAAATAAACGAAATGGTACCATACACTATAAAAGCTAATGTATGGTACATCGATGGTTAACCGGTTTTACCTTCACTCTCGAGGTTTACATGGTCGCCCTGGCAACCTCTTGATGGTTAACAACTGGTTAACCATCGATGACCATACATTATCCTCTATATAATTATTTAAATAGTGATTCACATGTTGTTATGGCCTCTTTGCAGGCTTTTAAGAAATCTGAGGTAGAATGTAGGCAGTTGACACTGGGCAGTTTGAATATAGATGCACGAGCTAAACATTCCATGATTAGCATAGCATTCTAATCTCTCTGGGTCTGTGCTGACTTAAGGGAGCACTGCAAGAGTAATAATATTAGTGGATCCCTTTGGAAGAAACAAGATTACTACATGTGAGTCATTTTTTTCTTCTCATCCTACTACTGATATCCGGCAGTGTTCACCTCAATCCTGGCCCAGGAAGTGTTGCCCAACAAAAATGGGATCCATCAAGATGTAGTCTGTCAGTATCTGCAGCCTTTTAAGTAAACTAGACAGCCTCAAAGTCTGGATCAACCAGCACAACCCTGATATATTATCAGTGGCTGAGACATGGCTCTTCCTGAAGATTCCTGACACTGTAGTCACCATACCAGGATACACCATTTTGCGACAGGACAGGTTAACTGAACATGGTGGTTGCTGTGCCATATATTTCAATGAGACACTTAAGGGCTTTACCTTACCCATGACCAACCTTGGATGCTCCACCCAGGCATCTGCAATTAAAGTTTTCCTCGGTGCCCATAAAAAGGCCCTCACAATCTTTTCCGTCTACGTCCCTCCCAAAGAACACTCGACTGGCTTTCACAACATCATGGACTACATCTGTAACCTGAAACCACACTTTGATATCATAGTTTTTGGTGATCTCAACGTCAATTGGCTCTCCTCTGACATTGGCACTTTCAAGGACTCTATCTCTGTGCTTCATTTCTTGTAGCTCGTTCCCTCACTAACTAGGACAAATTACAGAATGGGAACAAGTACCCTCCTTGACTGGATCCTCGCTAACTGACCATACCATATTTCAGATGTGACAGAGCACCCAGATACACTAAGCAATCACTCCCCCATTGCCTGGACAAACAAATTCCACAAGCCACCCCCTCAGTCAATATATTGCAGGGTGCTGAAACGTGGGTATCTTGAGTCTCTTAAACTGCACCTGAGTAATATAGACTGGTCATTACTGGACACTACTAAAGATATCAACCTAGCCTTGGACCATCTCATTAAGCATTTCAGTACTGCCTGTGACATATATGCTGTCTATAAAAAGATGAAAGTTTGTGGCACCTCAAACTCCTGGATAACCCCTGAGCTTATCTCCAGGATGAAACACAGGGATCACTTCTGGCACTGTGCAAGAGAAATGGGCAGACATGCAGGAATATAAAAAAGTCAGGAATGAATGTACAAGGACAATCTGCCACATGAAAGCCAAATTCCTCCAGGAAGCGCTCACAAATTCCTGGGGGGACAGTAAGAATTTCTGGAACAACATTAAAGATGTCACTGGCAAAGTATCAAAAATCTCACCCTCAATGCTAAACATTGATGGTACCCCTACTTTGGACCCTCTTACCATAGCTGATACTTTTAACAATGCTTTCATGGACCTGAGCAGCGTCTTCTCCCTGGATTTTTTTGAAGATTCCACCCCTTCCCCTACCCACAGTACTAAGGAGAGGACAATAATTTCTCCCCTTTTTACTGTAGGAAGGTCTCTTTGTTAACAGCCAAGAAATACCTGTGCAAAGTGCTTGGGAAGTCTAGATTGAGTGGAGACTCGCTGGATCTTAAAATTGTTGCCTTCACACTAGATGAGCTACTGAATCCCATAACTAAGATTCTTAACCTCTCGCTGAAGCTGGCCCAATTCCCAAAAATATGGAAGTATGTCCTAGTGACACCCATACACAAGAGCAGAGACCAGGCCCTACATGCAAATTATAGGCCCATATCTATACTCCTGCCATTATCCAAGGCGCTTGAGTGCATAGTTGCAGACCAATTAATGGATTACCTTGAAAAATACTCAATCCAGTGCCTACAGCAACACGGATTTTGAAAAGGTCATAGCACCACAACGGCACTATTGGAATTCACTAGCTACATCCATCAATCTCTCGACAAAGGCAATTTAGTGGGTGCAGCCTTCATAGACCTTACAAAGACTTTTGACACTGTTCACCACACTCTTCTTCTTCAGCAACTAGCCTCCATTGGTCTCACCTCTGACACGTTAGATTGGTTCAAGGGTTACTTGGATGGTCGATCCCAACAGGTGAAAATTGCAGATGTTACCTCGGTCAAACTGCCCATCCTCTCAGGTGTACCACAGGGCTCTGTTTTAGGGCTTTCACTTTTCAGCATCTTCCTGAACAACCTACTGCAGGCCTGCCACAAACAGATGCTACGGTATGCGGACAATACCATCATCTTTACCAGTAACCCTGACCTACAGCAACTGGAACGTCAACTACAGCATAGTTTTGTAGAAGTTGAGGACTGGTTCAACGCACACAACTTGATCCTGAAATACAAAAAAACTAAAGTTATGCTGTTCAGTGGCACCCGTAGCAAGCACAAATCTCAACCACTTACAATCCGAAATAGCATGGGAGTACCTCTGGAACAAATCCTATGCTTTAAATATCTGGGAGTAACCCTGGACATCTCACTTTCCTATGCTCAGCACATCAACAACGTTGCCGGGGCTGTCAACATCAAGACTGGTCTGCTCTACAGACAAACACAGCTTGACACCCAAAGCCCTCAAAACTGCAATGAACAGCTCTGTCTTACCTACTGTTGACTGTGGCTTGGTTATCTATGGTGCCACTACTACGTCTTCACTCCGTAGAATATCCATTGCACTAAATAAGGCATGCAGACTCCTCACCAGTGCTGCACGCCTTACCCACACATGCGACCTATATGCCCAATCTGGGTGGCTTCAACTAAGCGGAAGGATACAGTACCAAATGTACCTGTTAGCTAAAAAGCACTTCTCGTCCTTTTGCCCCCTGGAACTGCGAACCTCCTTAGCCTTCACTCCAGCTCCCAGCACACTCGAAGCTCAGCCCATCAATCTCTGAAGATTCCTAGGTGCAGGACATCTCAAGGGCAGCGGTCATTTGCTTACAGAGCCCCACTCAGGTTCAGTGCACTTCCCAGTGAAATCCTATCCATGCCAAGATTAGGTTCTTTCAAGCACAGGCTTCGTCAGCATCTTACAACAAATAGTTCCTGTGACTGCTTCACCTAATGATACTACTACCTGTGCGCACTCCATTTCCCTCTTCTCCACCTCAAAGCTTTACCTTTCCAACCCTTACTATATCCTCCTACCCTCCCTCCACTCTTCCACCCCCACCACCTCCCCTTCTACCCACACCCGCCACTCTTTCTACTCCTACTGACAAGGCCTTCTGGCTGCTTACCCCTCTTCTTCTCTCTTATTACCCTCCCCCCCCCCGGCTTCTTTCTTCTCCACTACTAAAGTTAATAATTCTAGATAATTAAGGTATGTACTTTACTGTTTTTTAAACCTAGTCTTTGTATTACCACCTCTGTATTTTGTTCACCCTCCCCACTGACGTGGAACCTTTGTGAATGAGTGCCTTGCGCTCAAAGGTATTGTAATCTGAGATTGAATAAATAAATAAAATAAATAAATAAATAAAAGGAAGGACTTTAATTCTTTCTTGAAACTGTAGACGGTCAGGCATTCTCTTATCCGACGAGGTGAGAATTCCACAGGGTAGGGGCCACAAATGCAAAACAGCGGGCCCCTGATGTCTGCAGACGCACTCTGGGAATCTCTAGCAATCCCTTGTTGGAGGATCGGAGAGGCCGGGAAGGGTGGTAGGGAGAAAGGAGATCTTGCAGGTAGCAGGGTCCCTGATCATGTAGGGCTTTATAGGTCAGTAAACTGACCTTGAAGGTGATCAGCCACTGCACAGGCAGCCAGTGCAGTCCGCGGAGCACAGGCGTAATATGACTGGTTCTTGAAGTACCAGTCAAAAGCCTGGCTGCTGCATTCTGCACCAGCTGAAGGCGGCAGAGATCAACCCCCGGTAGCCCTAGGTAAAGGGCATTGCAGTAGTCAAGGCAGGTAGTCACAAAGGCGTGGACCAGAGTAGGAAGATCCTCGGGGGGAACCAAGTGCTTCACCCAGGCGATATTCCTCAGATGGAAAAAAAAAAGAGGTCTTGACAACAGCCGACACCTGAACTTTCAGGGTCAAACCATTGTCAAAAATAACACCCAGGTTACGCACTCAGTCTAAGGTCGCAAGCTGGACACCCCCAAGCCAAAGGCCAGAAGGTTGTCCAGCTGGCATACCCTGGCTCCGGCGGTCTGGATCCACCACCAACACCTCAGTTTTGTCTGGATTTAACTTCAGCCAGCTAGCACTCATCCAGTCCTGAATCTCGGCTAGGCAGTTGTTAAACACCAAGAGAGCATCTCCCTGCTCGGGCGCAAAGGACATACACAGCTGGATATCATCTGCATAGCAGTGAAACCCCAAGTCGTACCCCTAATAATGTCTCCCAATGGCAGCATGTACACAGCGAACAATGTGGGTGCCAAAATGGAGCCCTGCAGTACCCCGCAGGATAGGGGGAAGAGGGTCAGAGGAATAAATTCCAGAGACCACTCTCTCTGAGTCCTACTCTCGAGGAATGATCGAAACCACCTGATGATGGTACCAGACAGTCCACAGATATACCGCAGGTGCTCTAGAAGCACACCAAGGTTCACTATGTCGAATGCCACCAAGAGATCAAGGAGGACCAAGATGGAATGAGACCTCTGATCTCTCGCAATCAGATCATTTAGCACCCGAACGAGAGCAGTCTCAGTGCTATGCCTGTTCTGGAAACTGGACTGGAGAGTGTCGTAAATGTCGTGGGTAGATAAATGATCATTCAGCTGCAACGTGACCACCTTCTCAATAACCTTCCCAACAGAGGGAAGGTTAGAGATAGGTCTGTAGTTTGTGAGACAGTCCGGGTCAAGGGAGGGTTTTTCCAGTAGTGGTCACACAACCACCTCCTTTAGTGGGTCCAGAAAAATGACTTTCTCCAGTGAACTCCAGACTATCTCAGCAAGGACCAGGCAGATTTCCTCAACGCACCCCACAAGGAGACACGTTGGGCCCAGATCCAAACTACAGCTGGTCGGCCACAGCATCAGGACAATCCTCACGACATCCATGTAGTCCGGCCGGCTAAAGTCAGACCAGACAGACCAGGTGCTTGCAACCACCTGCCGACCACCACAATCCCCTATAGAGGGAGCCTGGGGGATACCAGACCTGATGGTGGCAACCTTATCTGTGACAAACCAAGCAAACCTATCACATCTTTCTTGTGATAAAGCTCCACCAGACTGGAGACAGATTGGATTGCACAATCTGTCAACAGTCTGGAAGAGCTGAGCTGGTCGATTTACTGCGGCGGCAGTCTCCCTGGACAGGAACTCTGCCTTCTTACGGGAGATTGTCGTTTGATAGACTGTGTAATGGTCCATCAATCTAAGCCTGTCAACATCCAGGCTGGACTTTCTGACATCGTTCATGGCCATTCCACCAGGTGATGACTGCCTCAGTAGCCAGTTTTCGTAATGTGTCAGCTGCAGAAATCTGCAGAGCAGCTACTTGGAGTTCAGTTCACACTTTCACTAAACACTACAGCCTGGACATCGCCTCTAGGCGTCGAGCCAGTTTTGGTCTGGCTGTGTTGCAGGGCCTTCTTTCTTAAACCTTTTCACCTTTGCCCATTTACATAATGCTGTCAGTTATGGGAACTGCTTGCTACTCATCCTACCTGTGATGGCCTGCTGCAAGAGATTCCCTCGATGTAAGATTGTGCAGTTACATAAGAACTTACCATAACAGTAGATCTTTGAGGGAATCTCTTGCAGCAGGCCTTGCTTTTCCCTCCCTCCTTCCCCGGGCCAATTTATCCTGCATACGATTCCTTTCCAAAAGAAGACCTTCAGCCTTCCCTTTTTCCTTCTTTTTCCCTGGAACCTTGAATTCCTTCTTGGTTCCTTCAGCTGGATATTCTGGGGTCTCTGGTGGGAGAACTGGGGAGGACATGGGGGGCCACCCACCTATGTAGAGTAGCTGATGTCATTGTGTGAAGTCAGAGGTGGATGGCTCCCTTTGATGGACTGCTACCTAGAAAAGTTTCTGTGTGGTCCTAGTGCCTGACGGTGGAGTTCTACCTGTGATGGCCTTCTGCAAGAGATCCCCTTGAAGATCTGCTGTTACAGTAAGTTCTTATATAACTGTATTATGTCGGTTTACAACTAAACAAAATTAGTCTGATATAATTTACTGTACTGCATTAAACAGTAATTAAACCAAAATGTTTTTGCCCACAAAGTGCACACTGAGGCCAGTTCCACGCTTGAGTGTGAGGTCCTTTGTGCTGACTGTTCCCCTTTCGGAGCCATTTGCAGTTCAGCTGCTTGGCACACTTGTACCATCTCAGTTGCCGAAGGGCCCCACCTTTTACATCCCCCTTTGTTGTGTCTGCCAGAGCCCACGTGTTTACAGGACTCCTGCCTTATTCCACTGCCTTTTTCAGTGCCCTTTTTGCTGTCTGGCTGATGGTAGCTTGAGGCTCTGGCTCCATACTCAGACAACCTACCTGTGCCACCTCAGTGTGCCCCTTCTTTCTCTCTAGAAGTTGGTAGCTGGGGGTATTTTGTTGTTCCTTTATATTTTCCTATATCCTTTTCCCTATTCCTTTGGGCTATTGATTTCTTCAGGCCTGCTCTTCTTTGTCCCCACTTTGTTTCTCTCCTGTCGAAGGGACCCGAGGTTGAAGATGGAGCCGGCAGTGGTTATTGCGTAGCATGTGTCACCGCGTGAGGGTGCACAAGCACCATGCCCAGTAGCTATTACCAGCACCCTGGCCAAAGATTTGCTCCCACAGGGTCCTAGTGTCTCCGGAGTAGATACATAAGTGTGAATCGATGGGGAAGATACTCTGTAAGATCACCAATTATGGTAAGTATGTAACTTATTTTTTTTAACCCTCACATGGAAAGAACTCCTTACTGTGGCACAGCTTTTCCCAGCCAAAAATCTGATTCCTAGCCTTTGGAGTCTGCCCCTGAACCCAGGTCAGTGCCCCTGGAATGGCAACTCAACACTCTGCAGCTGGGCCATTTGGGGGCTTCTCGAATTATTTATCTAAAAGCTGACATATTGCTGCTCTCATGGAAACTGCTGCTGGAGTGTTTAAGCATGAAAAACACAACAAGGATCCCAATTTTTTGCCAGGTTCTGCTTTTAAGCTTCCTTTCATACGCATGGATCGCAGTTCGCCAGCACTGCCAGAACAGGTAGGTTAAAAAGGCTTTCCAGTTTCCTGCAAAATATTCACCATTGGCATCAGCAAAACTCTAGTTACACAAAATTCCCATTGCAAGACCCTTCCAGTTTTTACTACCGAAGACATTCTCACTAAAACAGGATCTTTTTATCTCAGCCTTGCCTTGAACCATAATTGACATTAAATCACAACCTGTTGCCATGGAGATCATTCTGATGTTACAAGCAGAGGGTTAGGACTGCGGGGCAGGTGTAAGAGTCAGGAACTCTGAGGGGAAAAGGGCCTGTTTTAGTTCAAATGTCTTTAGTAATGAAGATTGTAAAATGGCCCATGACAGTCCTGTAATCTCATTGGTCAAAATGTCACATGACTGTTAAATATCTTTTGATACCTGTACACTTCATCTGAATTACATATTGTTTAACAAATAAAAGCACATTTTGTAAGGTGAATAACACACACTCTAGAGTGTGCAGTCATAAGGGAATAATGCACTATTTGGATGGTTGCAACACTGTGCTATGCTTGTGCCTAATAGCCACTCGAAACATGCATTACTCCCTATAACTACACACCCTGTTATGTGTTATCTCTTGCATTAAATATTCTGAAATTTAAAAAAAATATGTGCTTTAATAGTATGAGATCTGAGTCCTGTTGCTGTCAACAGTATTTTCTTTGTGCAGGAAACTGCAAAATCACTTGAAAAGAAAAAAAAAACAAAAGAACATGAATCTGATTCATTTCCAAACACAAAACAGCAAGAAAGCTGGAAGTTTATCCCATGTTTTGGACTAACATGCCACATCTTTCGTTCATCCAAGGCTTATTCCTTTTCGCATATAATAGCTTACATCAGCACCACTTCATACATATCACCAGGGGACCAGCTTTTGCATTTTCACCTAATAATTCAGGCAAATTTACTTAGCACCTATTAGGAGTAATAGAGTGGTCTCTATGAAGATGTTAATTAGATTTGTTAATTAAACATTCTGAATGTCAAGGAAGTGCATAACTTATTGTAACAGATTGACTGTGGTTTTGATTAGATTAAATTTCAGCATGTGCCCACCAGATTATGTGACAGAGGTCATGGAGAAAGGAGCCTGAAAGCCAAATCTCCTGCCAGTTAAATTGTGTGGGGGGTAGGGAGGAAGGGGTTTCAGAGCAGACAGACTGCTGCTGGGTGTGGAAAACAAGATTCTGTAATAGCTTGGGAAACTGAAGCAGTCTTAACTGGTGAACGGGATTCCAAAGCTGTGTGATAATTATCTAAAAACCATTACACACCGTGTCTCCCAAATACCTAAACCCTTTCACTGCCAGGACTGTTTGCCATTTCAGTGCCAGTCCTTTTTTTTTTTTCATTAATGGACTTTTTCATTTGAAATGTCTGATCTATTTCCCCATTTATGCAACATCTTTCAATATACATCGTTATTGAGAGCAGAGCCTTAGCTTTTTAGGGCATACATATTTTGGTGATAAATCTCATGCAGTGCACAAATCAGGGTGGAAACTAACAAAATATCCTAGTTTTCCATATAGATCAGGGAGTCTGCTGTGAAAGGGTTAAAATACTTTGCCTGCATTGCAACAATGCAACATCCAGTGCCAGTGATCTCCTTATGGAAGAAATCCACAGCTCCCAGTGGTAGCTTTTTAGGCTCTGCAGCTCCATGCACAAACCTCCCTGGTGTCTACTACTTGCTGAGTGTTTGTGGTCAGACTAGTGTCAGGTGGCCCCGTTCACCTGACCAAAACTGCCCCATACATACTTTTTTCACAAGACCAAAGTCGTCTCTTGTGAGCCGCGTGCCGAAAGTGAAACTTGCTTTGTTGATTTCACTTCCGGTTCGACAAACGGGCAGCGATGTCCACTGTACAACAAAGGGCCATGTGTACAATTATCCTACTGCACAGTGTGTCAGTGGGCAGTGAACTGATTAAATCAGTACTTCATCTTTCAAAAAACATTTTTAAGTGCAGTAGCACACTTCAGGGCTTACGTTTGTCATAGGTTATTCAGACTCATTGGTTGTTAAAGGAACTCAGCTTTGCCTAATGCTTCACAGTGCACATGAAGCGTCTGTTTATTGTATGATGAGCGTACACCCTGTCATGTGTTCTTATTTATGTAAGTGGCACTTTCCTCCAGATTCCAGCTGGTGTGAACAGGGAGCAAAAGCTTTTCTTGTGAATCAGTAAAGAAACCCTTCCTTCTATAAGCCTCTTTTTTGATTAGTGTATTTCATTTATATAGCATTCCTGCACACTGGCGAGTGTGCTTCGCAAGTACAGTGCACACTTAGTATATGAATGAAATATTCCAATATGTTTGTTAAAATGGCTAACACTATGATGCTTTTGTAAAACACCAAGAATTCTACAGTGTTTTTCTTTTTCAAGCATTGTGTACGCATCGTTCACCACCGACTTACCCATTGGATCCCCCTTCCACCTAAGCACCCTTCCAGTCCTGGCACCAGCTCAACAGTCAAGCAGGGTGGGGTCAGGGAGTATTGGGGGACTCATCATCCAGATCCTGACAGGGTTTTTTTCTACCCCTGATTTTCTCATTACCCTCCCACATCCATTTGGCTCCACAGACAGTGCTCATGGTCTGCATTGCCCAGTACAGAACATAGAGTTTCTAACAATGTGGATTCATGTCACTATCCACTCTCTGGTAGTTCTGCTGGTGAGCAGGCAGTCAAAATATTTCTTAATCCTGTTGACTGGTTGTCGGAGGAGATCAATGAGGAGTCGATCTACCCCACCTCGGTGCTCCCAGTCCTCACCCAGGAGGACGAGGCCTAGTAAGTACCTGTGCCTCTGGGGCTGCCTTCACCGGTGGTTGTGCCTCTGAGGCCTGTAATGCTTAACCTGCTGAGGCAGGTGGATTACACAAACCCTCCAGATGACTCCAGTTGAGGTTGTGACATCATTTGCGCTCTGAATCCTGCTTGACCGGGAGGCATCGCTGTCGACATTCCTCATCCTCGGGCGAGGAGAAGCATCAAGAAAAACTGTGTCAATGCTACGAGTAGCTCCTCTGGCAGCTTTGGACCATGGCTGGGAGGGGTAGGCTCTGTCTCCTGGACCTTTGGTCCCTTGGCTTTCACCAGTCATTCCCATTGTAATCCGTACTTTTAAGCAGTTTCCAGTGTCTGCTTCTCTGCCTCTTCGGGTGGCATCACCTGCACTACAGCCCCTGTTTAGGGCACTGACCAAGGAGTCTTGCTCTGTGGTCGGCTTGCCAGGCTGGCTATCAATGGAGATTATACAGGATGAAGATACTAGGTGGTTCATAGTAGCAAATGGTTGAGAATTTTTTTTTTTTTGCATGTTTGTTAAAGGAATCCTCCAATGACTCCTGAAGACAAGTGGTCAATAGCCTCGACCAGGACCCATGTGCGACTGGGAACTGGTTTAAGAGCTGACCACTGTCCATGTGCCGGAGTCATTTGGAGCTTTTATCTGACTTGGAGTCCATGAAAGTTCCCTTGTAGTCAGTCCACAAGCAGACTTAGTACATGTTTACTGACATACTGGATAGGGACAATTCCCCATGGATTGCCTTTTCCTATGGCTGAGGCCATCTTGGGACTGACCCTGGAGCTTTGACAGCATCCAGCATCCTGCCCGGCATCCTCCACCCATATGATCCACAAGTGTAAGGTCCCAACAGACACCCCTTCTGGGTTCTCTGACCACCGCTTTGCTGAGGGTTTGGTTGTGGATTCCATCTTCTGTAAATCAGGAGCCAAGGGGACGTGGACAAGCCTCCAGACAAAGAGTCCAAGAAACATAGAATCTGAAGGCAGATAAGGGCTGCTTGACCCACTCAGTCTGTCCTGTTTTTTTATTTTTTTCTACCTTCATTTTTGCTGCCAACCCACTTGATCTATAGTTCTGTCTCTCCCCCTTCCTTACCCCACGATTCCCTTGTGCCTGTCCCTGGCATCTTTGAACCCCACCACTGTTTTCGCTCCCACTACCTCAGCTGGAAGGCTGTTCCAGCAATCCGCCACTCTTTCTGTGAAGAAATACTTCCTAACATCTCTCCTGAATCTACCCCCCAGCTGCATAGCATGTCCCCTTGTTTTAGAGCACCTTTTCTTCTGAAAAATATTCCCCTCCTGCACCTTATGAGCACCCATGAGGTACTTAAAGGTCTCTGTCATATTCCCTACCCCCCTCTCCTCCAGGGTGTACATATTGAGTTTCCTTAGTCTCTTCTCATGACATAGGGCTTTTGATGCAGACCCTACAACATTTTGGTAGCCCTCCTCCAGACTGCCTCCACTCTGTCTCTGTCCCTCCTGAGATGTGGTCTCCAGAACTGGACACAGTATTCAAGGTGGGGGTCTTAGTAGCACTCAATATAGAGGTAACACCACCACCTCCCTTTTTCTGCTGGTGATATTCCTATGCACCCCAGCAACCCACTAGCCCTCCCAACTGCCTTGTCACACTGTCTGGCCACCTTTAGGTTAGCCATTATGATTACCCCCAGGTCTCTTACCTGCTTGATCGTTGTCAGTGTTACTTCATCAACTCTGTACTCTGCTGTCGGTTTCTGTGACCCAAGTGCATTATTTTGCCCTTTTTTTTAATTAAAACCCAGCTGTCATACCCTTAAACACTCATCCAGTTTTTTTTCAGATATCTGCCTCCCCCCGCAATATCCACCCTGTTGCAGATCCTGGTGTCATCTGCAAAGAGGCAGACCTTCCCTACCAGCTCCTATGCTATGTCACTAATAAAGACATTAAGGAGAACTGGTCTCAGCACTGAACCCTGAGGTACCCCGCTTGTCACCCTCCCTTCTTTGGAGCTAACTCTATTTATCACTACCCTCTGTCTCCTATCCCCTAACCAGTTTCTTACCCAGGTTACCGCCTTGTTGCCCACTCCCATGCTACCCAGATTGCTTATCAATCTCCTGTGTGGAATGGTTTTGCAAGCCTTGCTTAAATGCAAAGACTGAGTGTACAGTTCTACGTCGCTGGGTCTCTTGTCAGGCCAGTTATGCTGTTGTGGTGGTAAACTTTGGCTAGTCCTTGTTTGGGATGTTAGGGGAACAAGTCCTCTATCTTCCAGGTAACAAAAAGCTTCCAGTTAAGGTAGTCAGAGGCCAGGGTCAGTCACTGGCTTAACAGTGGCTTCAGACAGTTTTGGACATGGGCGACCTTTGTGCCCGTGCCATGGCAGTGGGCTGTCACCACGCATCGAAAGGCCTGGCTGAGGCTTTCTGTCTTCATGGTGGACACTCAGCATATGCTGGCCAGTTTATTTATGTCAAAAGTTTTACCAGGAAAGACATACTGAGCTGATAACAGCTCATTTCCAGATGCGCCCTGAGGGTGTGATGAGGGGTATAAAGATAGCACAGAGGAGAAAAATAAGTAGTTATTAACAACATTACAAAAATAATGGTCATTTACAGCAGTACAGTACATCAAAGGAGCACAATCATAAACAAAGTAAGGCAAATAAGTACAACAGGTACTTTCGGTAGAAAAAAAATTATCTTTGATAGGCAAAGGTAAATTAATCATACAGGTATAGTGGGGAGCAAATTGGCCAGGGCAAAAGTGAGTGTAGGAAAAGGAAGTCCAGAGGTATGGGGTTATGGACAGTTGCAAGTTGGAGTAGAAAAGTCACAAAGAAGAGATTTAAGGGAGACGAAGCAGTGCAGATTGACAGGGGAAGGATGGACCAGAGTTTAGGAAAGCTATATGAGAAGGCAGCTTGACCAACACTTGATTTTTCTAGATGGAATAAAAAGGGAATTAGAAGCACTGCTTCAGAGAGGGTAAGAGGAAGGAGGGGGACAGGACAGTATGGAGGGAAGTTTGGAGGGAAGAGAACCAAACCAGAATTTGGATAGAAGGAGGCACAATGGGAATGGTGCCTGGCATCAAGAGAGGAGAGGGAAAGGGCAGCGTAGAGAGAGCAGTGGTGGGTAGAAGGGGGGCATTCTAAGGCAAAACAACAAAATGAGTAAGGGGGGGGGTCCTGTCTGACAAGAAGATTTGATAGCTGCACTGTATGTACTATTTACTATGTCACCATAGTCAAAAATAGGGAGATGCATCTTTAAAACAATCTTTCAGCAGGCAGAAAGTGGGATATGTGCTTTGTTCCTGTACAGTGCACCAAGCTTGAGGTGGAGCTTATGGTGTATTGCACCAGTGTACACTGAAAAATCAAGGTGACGGACCAGGTTCTGAGGTACTTAAAGGAGATTACAGCCTCAATAAAAGCACCATCAAGAGTGTGGAATAATGAGAGGAACGTGAGTCTAGTAAACCTCTGTCAGGTGCCAGAAGTCATGGAAATAGTTTTTTTGACATTGAGGGACACTTAGACAGGAACAAGCACTGAATGTTGTCAAAATCCAGCTGTAGCTGAGACGTAAGGTCAAGGGAAGAGGAACTAGTGTTTTTATTTATTTACTTGAAGTGTTTTACCACCAAGAAAGGCATACTGAGCTGTAATAGCTTGTTTCTAGATGCATCCTGATGGGAGGGGGAGGAGAGATAACATTAAGATTAAAATACAGTGAAACAGTAAAACGTAGGGAAAAAAATTATGTAGAATATACAGGTAAAATATACAGGTAATATACAGAATAAATTATGCAGATATACACAAACCCAAGAACACTAGAGAGCTGTAGGGTACTGTATCTTCTGAGTACATATGAATGGACGCAGAGGAACAGGCAGAGGGGAGGTCATTCAAGAATATGGAAAAGTGAATAGGGCCTCGGACAGACCCTTGAGAGACACCTGAGCCAGATGGGGGATAGGGAGCTTCTGATCCAGACAGCTTTAGACCTTCCCTCAAGGTAGGAATGGGACCAACTGACTGAGAATTCAAAGAGGCCCTCTAAAGGAGGGGATATGCCATTGTGTCAGAAGCTATAGTAAGACTGACCCTGATCCACACATGAGAGGATGGAGTCAGTGAGCCAGAGGAGGGAGGTGGAAGTGAAGTGAAGTGAAGTGGGCTTTCCCGAAACCAGACTGGAAAGAGGTAAAGAAGGAAGAGGAGTCAAAGAAGGAAGGTAGCTGAGATAGAACAAGGCAATCTTCTTCTGGGATGTCTCTGTCATCAGGTCACACCTGTGGAACTTAGCCATCAGGTGTCAGGATCCCATGGAAGCTTCTTCTACAGCAGTCTGTTAGGGGCCACCCATGACCAATGTCAAGCTCTGATCTCACACACAATATATAAGCTCAGGCGGCCCCACTGCCATCTCCGTTCTTTCCTGCCATTGACCATTTGCCCACAAACTCCGTGAAAGCTTCATCGCTCAGTTCGACCGCCAAAGCTACTTACCTTTTTCTTTCATACTTACCTTTGAATCACTTTAGTTTAAAGTGATTTCTTTTGTCTTTTGTATGTTGGGAACTAATCCCTTGTCGTCTGTCTTTTGTTGCTGCTACTGCAGAAAGATTTCCTCAACTGATGAACACGAACTCTGTGTCTGCTGTCTTGGGCCTAGCCACAACGTTCTTGCTTGTGAGTCCTGCCTGAAGTTCAGTTTCACCACCTGGCACCGACATAAGAAGGCTCTGCAGAAATTCCTCATGGAGCAACAGGCAGCCAGCAGAGAGCAGGGGTCTCCTGCCCCTCCCCCCTCCCAATCGCCGGCATCTTCTTTGGGCTCTCAGGCCACCAAGGACCGATCTAATGATCGTTTCCATCTGTTGGTGATCCCATCCCCACTGGATTCCTGCTCCTCTTCTTCCGGGATCGCTCTGTCAACCGCTTCAGCATTGGTGTATCTCTCTGTGCAGGCCTCTGCTCCTATCAGGCTCCCCATGGAGGAATCTTCTCCCAGCTGTCACAGGGCTGTGGAGGGACTGTCAGCTTCTGGGTTGTCTGCTCCAGCCCTGCCATTGAGACCTCTCAAACCTCGAGGTCCGTAGGCAGAGGGCCCTACTGCTTCCACTGTTACTAGTGGTTCCTCGTTGGAGATGAGCTACATGCCCCCTCCGTCGACACCTGTGTCAATGACAGTTACATAGATACATAGACATTGTCGGCAGATAAGGGCCTATAGCCCACCCAGTCTGCCCATTTGAGCTTGTAAGTTCAGTTTGTTTTCCTAGAAGTCTGTTGCATCTTACCCCTGACCTCCAGAATTCCTTTATGTCTATCCCATGCATTCTTAAATCCGTGATTGTTTCAGCCCCACCACTTCTCTGGCAGGGTGTTCCACTTGTCCACCACCCGTTCTGTGAAGAAATTCTTCTCATGTTTCCTCTGAATCGTCCTCCTCCAACTTCATCCCATGTCCTCTAGTCCTGGAACATCTTTTTCGCTTAAAAATAGTGTTTTCCTGCACCCTGTTCCTCCCTGTAAGATACTTGTATGTCTCTATCATATCCCCTCTCTCCCTCCTCTCCTCCAGGGAGTACATGTTCAGTTCCTTCAACCTGTCTTCCTAGGACTTGTGATGCAATCCATGCACCATCTGTGTTGCCCTCCTCTGAACCTTCTCTGTATACATCCCAGCATCCTATTTGCTTTACCTGCTGCCTTGTCACACTTTCCCTACCTTGAGGTCATCAGAGATGATAACCCCAAGATCCCTTTCCTGCTTGGTGCATGCTATATCCTCACCCCCCAACTGATATATTGTGCCAGGGTTTTTGTGCCCCATATGCATTATCTTGCACTTCTTTGCATTGAATTTCAACTGCCAAACCCCTGACCATTCTTCAAGTTTCTGCAGGTCGCTTCTCATTCTGTCTACACCCTCTGGTGTGTCTGCTCTGTTACAGAGCTTTGTGTCATCAGCGAACAGTGAAATTCTGCCTTCTAGCTCCTGCGCCATGTCAATGATGAAGATGTTGAATAGGACCGGTCCCAGCACTGATCCCTGTGGTACCCCACTGGTGACTCTTCCCTCTGTGGAGTGACAGCCATTTACCACCACCCTCTGTGTCCTGCCACCCAGCCAGTTACCTACCCACCACACTACTGTCCTGCCCACACCCAGTTCCCTTTCCTGCCATTGACCTTAATGCTGTTCTTTTTCCATTACCACGTCTCTCATACAACAGTTTGTTTCTCGTCCTGAGCCGTCGTCACCCATGCCATCAGGTGCTATTTTGGCATCTACGCCAGTCCAACCCGTCCACCCCGTGACTTCTAGAGAGCCTTGGGTACTCCGACCATTGGTTCCTGCTCCAGAGCAGGCCGACGTCGAGAAGGAATACCACCCTGACCTCATCCCCCTGTGGAAGAGGATAAGGAGGAAGCTATTGAAGCAGATTCCTTCTCTTCTGCCAGGATCACTCCATTGACCACTTGGGCATCAGCGTCTTGCTCCATGCAGGCCTCTGCTCCTGTCAGTTCCCCCATGGAGGGATCTTCTCCCAGCTGTCACAGGGCTATGGAGGGGTCGTCGGTCTCTGGGTTGTTAGCCCCAGCCCCACCGTTGAGCCCTTTTGAACCTCAAGGTCCACAGGTGGGGGACCCTGCCGCTTCCACTGTTGCTAGTGGTTCGTCATTGGAGATGGGCTACACACTCCCTCCATTGACACCTGTGTTGATGATTCCCTTTCCTGCTGTTGTTATTCTTTCCTCCATTACCACGTCTCTCATACAACAGTTTGTTCCTTGGCACAGGCCATCCTTGCTCGTGCTATCGGGTGCTGTTTCGGCGTCAACGCCAGTCTGACCTGTTCGCCTCACACCTTCCAGAGAGCCGTCAGTACTCCGAATGTCAGTTCCTGTTCCAGAGCAGGCTGACATCAAGGAGGAATACCACCGTGACCTCATCCTCCCTGAGGAGGAGGATGAGGAGGAAGACATTGAAGTGGAGTCCTCTGAAAGGTCTACTGTCCCCTCCAGGAGTGAGGACTCAGTTAAACGCACCCCCAGGTCCCCCCCCCCCCGGAGGACTCCTCTTTCTTCAACATTAATGAAGCAGCTCTCTTTCACCATGGAGTTTCAGACTAAAGAAAAGGGGATGAAACGAGGAGGAATCTGGTGGACATCCTGGACATCCCAGAGTCTCCACCCAAAGTTATTCCCCCTCTGCTGCCAGCACTTAATTATGATGCCACTGTGGCCTGGGACAGGCCTAACATTGTACCAGCCATGCCCAGGAAAGCTGACAAGTTTTACCAGGCACCTCAGGGGTTGCCCTTTTATGCTGCCCAGCCGGAAACTGACTCAATGGTTATTGAGGCCACTCAGGACACAACTAAGACCCCTAAGCACCTTAGTCTCCCCCCCCCCCCAAACTGGGAATCTAGGAGGCTAGACCTCTGTGGCAAGAGTACCTGTGCCTCTGCCACTCTGGGCCTTAGGATTGCCAATTACTTTGCTCATCTTATTAAGTACCAGAATACCCTATGGATGAAGGGCAAAGCTGCTGCTCGGGCCCTCCATGAAGGTTCCCATGGACAAAAGCTTCTTAGTCTGCTTTTCTTTTCTATTGTATACCCAGTTTGTATTCTCTTGTGCTCGACTGTATACTGAATGATGATTCTGTCTAATTTTTATATTGTGCTCTCCCAGGTCATGCCTGAAAATAGGCATATCCTACGTCTAGTGTACTTACCTAGTTACCAAAAACAAACAAATAAATAAATAAAGTGCTCCAGGCCTTGGAAGATGTCAGTAAGTATCTCCTCAGAGCCACATACGATAATGCTGATACTACAGCCAGGGCAGCTGCCTCTGGCATTTGCCTCAGAAGGTACTCCTGGCTTAGAGTCTCTGGCTTTGCAGCTGAAGTCCATCAAAAGGTGTTGAATGCCCTTTTGAGGGTCACAAATGTTTTGGGCCAGACATGCACGATATTATCAATGACCTGCAGATCTCTGGCAGGGCTGTTCGATCTGTCCACTTCCTTTATCATATCCGGCCCAGGGGTAGACCACAGCCTCCTTTTGCAAGGTCTCTCACAAGTCTGATTTCGGAGCCAAACTCCAGGACAAACGCAGAGCTAGCTCTGCCATGCCTGTCCCCTTCCCTGCCTCTGATTCCTCAGTCCAGAGGCAAAGGTCAGTTCTCCCTCCATCTGTCTCAGTGGAGAACCATTACATTGGATGCTTGGATCCTGCAGATAATTGAAAAAGGCTATGTTCTAGAACTTCTAGAATAGCCTCCAGATGTTCCCGCAGTACCCACCTTTTATCCTTCAGACCACATAGAGGTGCTCAGGGTGGAGGTGCTCACCTTGCCACAGTATGCAAACGAGCCATAGAACCAGTGCCCAGGCATCAGAGGAACAAGGGGTTCTATTCCAGGTTCTTCCTGGTTCCCAAAAGATCAAGGGACTTGAAACCCATTCTAGACCGCAAGGAGTGGAACCTTTTTATTCAGTACAGAAAGTTCCATTTGGTCACTCTGCACGGCCTTCTTCCTCTGCTCAAGCAGGGCAACTGGCTATGCTCCCCCGATATGCTGGATGCCTATCTGCATATCGTGGTCTGTCCTCCTCAGAAATGGTACCTGCAGTTCCTGTTCCAGACGGAGCATTACCAGTTCAGGATATTGCGCTTCGGCTTATCCTCTGCACCACAAGTATTTGCCAAGTGCTTAGCAGCTGTAGCAGCAGCCCTTCGGCGCGAATGCCTTTATGTGTTCCCATACCTGGATGACTGGTTACTGAAAGCCCCATCCAGGGAGCTCCTACTGGTGACTCTAGAGTGCACCCTGCTGTTGTTCCAGTCCTTGGGTGTCACTGTCAGTCGACACAAGTCTGTGCTGACCCCGTCTCAGCGGTTGCAGTACATAGGAGCAGTCCTGGACTCTACTCAGGGCAAGGCCTTCCTCCTTCAAGGTCGGGCAGACCGCCTCGTTGCCCAGTCCCAGGAGGTGGCCCAGAACCGTGAATGTCCCATACAGGGCATTCCTCAGGCTCCTCGGCCTCATGGCCATGGCCATTGTTATGGTCTCTGTGGCCAGGTTACACATGAGGATCCCACAGTTGACCCTCAGGGTTCAGTGGGATCAGTGCTTAGACAGTCTAGACCAGCTGGTCCTTGTTTCCTCACCAGTTTGCAAAGTGCTTCATTGTTGGCTGGATCCAGTAAGTCTCTTAAAGGGAGTCCCTTTTCTTATCCCCACTCCTCACCACGGATGCTTCGGATGTGTGTTAGGGGGCCCATCTGGGTCCTTATCAGACTGGGAGATTGGCCTCCATATAAACATTCTAGAAATGAAGGCAGTCCTGTATGCTTTACAGGCCTTCCAGAACCATCTCTCTCCAGGCCTTCTGCTGGTGTAGTCGGACAGTCTCAGTGTGGTCTATTCAGTGGTGCAAGTGGTAGACAAGAAGTACAGGAACTCACACACTGGCAATTATGAAATTCTGAATGAAGATACTCAATCTACTGGATAGCGGTGTCAAGACACAACTATCTAATTCAACTCTAGTAGATTCAGTTAGTGATAATGAAGTATTTCTAGGAAAACAGCATTGTTGTACAAGTCAAATGTTGTTATGGAAACCCTGCAGATCACAGGTCCTGAAACTGTCACTGTGTTACTGGTTTAAGAATTTCAGTTTCGGTGTCAGTGGGAAGAAGTACAGGAACTCAGTTTCTGCTGCAAAAAAGGTACAGGAACTGAGTTCCTGTGCATTCCTGTTCACTTTCATCACTGGGTCTATTACATCAACAAGCAACAGAGGAACCATTCCGACCCTCTATGTCGGGAAGCAATGAAGGTCTGGTACTGGGCTCTAGATCACGGTCTAGGACTGTCAGCCATCCATGTGACAGGTGCCCAAACTGCCTTGGTGGACAGTCTCAGCAGATCACAGTTCAAAATGCACAAGTGGGAACTGCTGACCTCGGTCATAGAAGACCTGTTTGACAGGTGGGGTCGTCCAGAGTTGGACCTTTTTGCATCCCCAAGCAATGCAAAACTGCCGCATTTCTGCTCGCTAGATCCAAGGCCTGGAGTTTTCTGCCAAGACGTGTTGTCCCTCTCCTGGAAAGGGACATATCTTTATGCCTTCCCACCCTTTCCTGTGATTCAGAGGGTGCTCATCAAGCTACAGGTGGAGGGTGCCACCCTAATTCTGGTGACTCCTTTCTGGCCTCGGCAGATATGGTTTCCATTACATAGAAACATAGATGCTGTTGGCAGAAAATGACCTCTTGGTGCACCTAGTCTGCCCTGAAGTCCCTACCTACTGTGCTACCATAGACTCTAATTGATCTCCGGCTTTGTCCTCACTCTCACCCTGTTACTAAAGTCCTCCTGTGTCTATCCTTTGCATGTTTGAATCCTGTTACCATTTTGGTACTCACCACCTCTGCTTGGAGGCTGTTCCAGATGTCCACCACCCTTAACATAAATAAGTATTTCCTCACATCTCCTGTAAGTCTCCCCCTTCCAGCTTCATATCATGCCCTCTTGTCCTTGAGCATCTTTTTCTATGCAAAATGCCGTCCTCCTGTACCTTATTGATCCCTTTTTTTTTTAAACTTAGTATTTATTGATGCACATGACAATATACAACAAACATCACAGTAAGAGCGCTAAAGCACATAAAACCAAATAGTTTAACCATAGGTCTGGTACCTATACTTATTTCAGTTCTGGTTGTTTTGCAGAGATAAATCGACTCATCTTTAGTTTTTCTAGAGTCCATCAGAGCCAGTCCTTGTCCATTGAATCCAGCTGGGGCCTATAAAGTCTGTAGGGCCCATGATTGACCCTCCAGTCAACATATTGAGTGGTGTAGTCATCAGCAATGTATCTGTACCACAACCATAATTCAAACAAAACAATAAACTATAAACTGTGTTGCACAATACTAGAATCGTGTACTGTTGGCATTCTCTTAAGTACCAACTTATTGATCCCTTTGATGTATTTGAATGTTTCTGTCATGTCTCCTGTTTCATCTAGAGAACGCATGTTTAATTCAAATCAAATCAAATCAAACTTTATTTTTATAGCGCCTTTCAAAAACCAAGGCGCTGCACATAAAACCAAATACAAATATAATATTAAAACAGGAAGCTAAAATACATTAATCATTAGGGAAGGCCAAATTAAATAAATACGTTTTTAGCTCAATCTTAAATCTGTCGACGGTCAGGCATTCTCTTAACCTTGAGTCTTTTCTCGTAGTCCTTCTGATGCAGGCCATGCACCATTTTGGTTAACATAGAAACATAGACTTTGATGGCAGATAAGGACCACTTGGCCCACCCAGTCTGCCCATTTCCCTACCTACTGGATAAGCTGTAGATTCTAGTTAACCAACAGCCTACTTCCTGCCACCCCCCACTACAATTGCCTTGTGTCTGTCCCATGCATGTTTGAATTCCCCCACTGTTTTAGCCCCAACAACCTTGCCCTTCTCTGTACCGCCTCCACCCCATCTGTGTCTTTCTTGAGATGGGTCTGCCAGAACTGGACACAGCACTCCAGGTGGGGCCTCACCATCGATCTGTACAGGGGTAACACTACCACTGTTTCTGCTGGTGATACCCCTCCCTGTGCATTCCAGCATTCTATTAGCCTTTCCCACTGCCTTACCACACTACCCCGCTACCTTCAGGCCTCAGATATGATGACCCCAAGTTCCTTTCCTGTTTTTTGTTGTTACCCCCAAAAATGGTATGTTGCCTTGAGGTTTCTGTGCCCGTATGTGCATAGTTTCGCACTATTTGGCATTGCAGCCTAGTTGCCAAACCAGTCTTACAGCTTTTTCAGATCCTCCCTCATTCCCCCCTCCGGTGTGTCCACTCTGTTGCAGATTTTTGTGTCGTCCTCGAACAGGCATACTTTCCCTTCCAGCCCCTCTGTGATGTCGCTAATAAAGACTTTGAAGAGGACAAGTCCCAGTACTGACCCCTGAGGCACCCCACTGGTTACCTTGCCTTCTTCTGAGTGAACCCCATTTGCCACCACCCTCTGAGTCCTGCCACTTAGCTAACTTCATACCCATTTTACTATCTTTGGACCCACTCCCAGACTGCCCAGCTTATTTACCAGTCTTCTGTGTGTAACGATGTCGAAGGCCTTACTGAAATCCAAGTAGGCCACATCCACCTCTCCTCCCTGGTCCACCTCCCTGGTTACCCAGTGGAAGAATTCGATCAGGTTTGTTTGGGAAGATCTCCCCCTTGTTAACCCATGCTGCCTCGGATCCTGTAATCCACAGGTTGTGAGGTATTCCCCAATCCTTTCTTTTAGTAGTGTTTTCATAACTTTGCCCACCACCGAAGTCAGACTTACAGGTCTATAGTTTCCTGCCTCATCCCTGTTTCCACTTTTGTGCAGCAGGACCACGTCTGCCCTCCTCCAGTCCCCCAGAACTCCCCCCCCCCCGTATCCAGTGATAGGTTGAACAGGGCCATCAGAGATGTGGACAGTTCCTCCTTTAGTTCCTTCAATTTCCTGGGGTGAACCCTGTCCAGCCCCATTACCTTGTCTACTTTTAGTTTCACTAGTTCCCTGAGGGCTCTCTCCTCCATAAAAGGGTTAGTGTCCACCTCCCTTCCCTTAATGTCCTTTTCCTCTATCTGTGGCCCATCACCTACCCCTTCATTTATGAATACTGAATAAAAATATTGCAACAGTTGGCTGTGGAACCTCTGGATCTTACTTTGAGAGGGTTCTTGCAGTAGGTCTTCACAGACAGGATTGAGCCCCTCTGGCGTCAGGACCGCACGGTAAACTTCTAACTAACAGTACATAGTGGGGGCCCGCCCTGGCGTCACTTGATTGGATGTCAGCGGGACTATATATAGTGGGCGGTCTCCACGCCCGCCCTCCAGTTCTTTCCAGCCATCGACCTGTATATGTCGGACCTCGCGGTGACCTCCGCTACAGTCAAGCGCCATTTTATAAGTATTTTGTGTTCTTTCATTGTGGCTCAAAAAGACGGGCGATCTGAGGCCCATCCTGGACCTCAGCCTGCCCAATCTCTTTGTGGAATACAAGAGGTTTCGCATGCTAACCCTCCAGGGACTCTTGACCCCTGCTCCAACAGAACCAATGGCTGTGTTCGCTGGCCATGCAGGATGCTTACCTGCACATCCCTATCCTCCAGGCCCACTGCCGTTTCCTTCGGTTCACCTTTCAGGAGAACCACTATCAATTCAAGGCCCTTCCTTTTATCCTTTCTTTGGCACCTCGGGTTTTTACTAAGTGCCTGGCGGTAGTGGCTGCAACCCTGCACCGCAAGGGGGTTTATGCGTTCCCATACCTGGATGATGGCTGTTTTTGGCCCCATCTCAGGACAGTCTGATGGAGTCTCTCTCCACCACCCTGGACCTCTTTTTCTGGCTTGGCATCACTGTGAACTATCCCAAGTCTCAGCTTTCACCCTCTCAATGCCTCTAAATCATTGGGGTAGTGCTGGATACGGTCCAGGGCATGGCCTTCTTACCTTTGGACAGGGCAGACACTCTGATTCAGCAAGCTTCGCCTGTGTCCAACTCTTGCTGGACCACAGCACACTCTCTCCTTCGCCTGCTGGGTCTGATGGCGGCAGCCATTCCTACAGTTCCGCTGGCCAGACTGCATATAAGGGTGACCCAGTGGACCCTCAGAGTCCAGTGGGATCAACACTTGGATGACCTGGATCACAGAGTCCTGGTCTCCGGCAGTATGAAGAGGGATCTTCTCTGGTGGCAGGAGCTGTCCAACCTCTCCTCGGGGGGGGGGCCCTTTCATCCCCCGTCTCCTTCCATGACTCTTACAATGGATGCCTCGGGTCAAGGTTGGGGAGCCCACCTAGGAGATCACCGAACTCAAGGGAGATGGTCTCCACAAGAGGAACAATTGCACATTAACGTTCTAGAGATGAGAGCTGTGGTTTACGCTCTTCAGGCGTTTCAGCCCCTCTGACAACTAGGAACACTCCTAATCCAGTCTAACAACACTGCTGTGGTCTGGTACATAAACAGGGAGGCACCCGATCATACCCCCTCTGCAGGGAGGCGATGCGGGTGTGGTACTGGGCAGTCCAGCACATCCTGTCTCTGACAGCAGTCCATGTCCCGGGAGTAGAAGATTGATAAATAAGCTAGGTAGGCTCGGGGTGGGTCAGAAGTTGGTCAACTGGGTGGCAAACTGGTTGACTGGCAGAAAACAGAGAGTGGTGGTAAATGGTATACAGTCAGAAGAGATGCAAGTCACAAGTGGGGTACCTCAGGGATCAGTCCTGGGGCCAGTCCTATTCAACATCTTCATTAGTGACCTCGCAGATGGACTAGAGGGTAAGGCTTGTCTGTTTGCAGATGACACCAAGATCTGCAACAGAGTAGATGATCCAGATGGGGTGGGCAGAATGAGAAGAGATCTGGATAAACTAGCAGAATGGTCAGAAGAGTGGCAACTGGGATTTAATGCAAAGAAGTGCAAAATCATGCACATAGGGAAGAGAAACCCTGAAGCCACTTATAGGCTGGGAGGGAGTTGCTAGCAGTCACAAAGGAAGAAAGAGACTTGGGCATCATCATCACTGATGACCTAAAATCATCCAAGCAGACCCTAAAGCAGTAGGTAAGGCTAGGGGGTGTTAGGGTGTATTAGTAGGGTATCACAAGTCGTAAGAGGGAGGTAATCCTCTGTACAAGACATTGGTTAGGCCCCATCTGGAGTACTCGTGCAGTATTGGAGGCCACACCTTCACAAGGACATTAACCAAATTGAGGCAGTCCAGAGAAGGGCAACCAAAATGGTGCAGGGACTGCATCAGAAGACATATGAGGACAGATTAACGGAGCTCAATATGTATACCCTTGAGCAAAGGAGGAGAGAGGTGATATGATCGAGACATTTAAACACCTTAAGGGCATAAACAAGGTGAAAGAGTCTAACATGTTTAAATATAAGAAAAATAGCAGGACAAGAGGACACAGCATGAGATTAGAGGGAGGCCGATTAAGGGGGAATGTGAGGAAATTCTTTTTCACAGAAAGGGTGGTAGATGCATGGAATGGCTTGCCACAAGAAGTGGTGGCTATGAATACAGTGCAGGGCTTCAAACAGGCATGGGATAGGCATAAGGGAGCAATACAAATGACTATGAATAGATAGGTCACTGACAGAGCAAAGGCCGATGGCACATTTATAAGGTAGAAAAAGAAATGGGCAGACTGGATGGGCCTTGCGGTCCTTATCTGCCGTCAACTTCTATGTTTCTATGTTTCTATGTTTCTATGAGTTCACAATGTCTTGGCAGACAGTTTCAGATGCACCATCGTGCAGGCACATGAGTGGGAACTAAAGCAGGAGGTAGTGGAAGATCTCGTCGATCAGTGAGGACAGCCAGAAATAGATCTGTTTGCCTCAGCATCCATTGCAAAATTACCTAACTTTTGCTCGCTCGTTCCCGGGCATGGTGTTTTCTGGCAAGACGCGCTTCTCTTTGTTGGACAGAGAGGTTTCTGTATGCTTTTCCTCCCTTTCCAATTCTGCAGAAGGTACTGCTGAAGCTTCAAGCAGAGGGCGTTCACATGAGTCTTACAGCTGCCCTCTGGCCTCGGCAGATCTGGTTCCCCCCACTACAGCAGTTGGCATTGGAACTCCCAGTACCTCTTCCTCTCCTCCATGACCTTCTGTCTCAGGAGCAGGGCAGCTTGGTGCATCTGAGCCTCAAGTCTCTCCACGTGCATGTGTGACACCTTTGGATGTAGCAGTCTCATGATTTGGCATCTCCTCCCAAGTTGCCCAGGTCTTAGTGGAGGCCAGAAAACCATCCACTAGATCTACGAATGTCATGGAGTGGAAGAGATTCACTATTTGGGCCAAGGACCTGGACCCCTTTTCTTGCTCGGCACCCCGGGTCCTCAAGTACCTCTTGCACTTGTCTGATTCGGGCCTCAGTTACTCATCCCTGAAGGTCCATCTTTCTTTTTTTAAAACTTTATTTAATAGTTTTTTCAAACAGACAGGACATACAGGAAACATACATTTCTTTCACAGAACTTGGCTAAACTAATTTCCTCTTCTTTTATGATTTCACAGGAATTTCATCTATTATGTTACAAGAATAGGGCTAATAGTCAAAAATGTATACAGAGGGTAGCTTATAACATCCACATAATCTTACTGGATACTGATTATCAGATTCACCCAAGTCGATTTCCAGGATGTACCTTTTAAAGATAAACCTTTAAATGCAAGGAAGAGGAGGAGGGTAGGAGCAGCCGGATCACTTTGCCATTCCTCAATCTTAATTGGAACACAGGGACTCCATTTCTGGAATACAGGACTTTGTGTTATGAAATACGTCCTGCCCATTGAGTCCTTTCATAGCAAATCCACCAAACTTTTATCAAGCAAGAAGTCAGGTCTCGCCCCTGCCATATATAAAACCCATCTTCTCCACAGAATCTCAAAGCTGGGAACCCTTTTATTAATAGTGGCAGTTAGAGCCTCCATTCTATATAAGTTTATCATGCGGTCTTGCCACATATTCAGGGTGATAACTTTGGGAGTGCGCCAGTTACTAGTGATTGCTTTTTGGGCAGCTAGGAATGAGATTTTCAGGAACTTAATTGTTAGGGGATCCCACAATTCCTTGGGTAATTCCAAAAAAAAAATAACAAAGGGTTGAGATTTCCAAATTAGGAACCAAGATTGTCTGTAATGCCTGTTGAAGATCTTGTATGAAGGGGGTTAATATAGGACAATCCCACATTATATGAGCCAATGATGCGGGAGAATGTCCACAATTTCTCCTACAAAACGAAGACAAAGAGTCTCGGTATTTTATCTGGCTCGCTGGGGTTCGAAAGTATCGAATAAAAATCTTCCACGAGAACTCCTGCCAGCTAACTGCCGCTATGCCCCAGTGGATCCTCGTTTGTGTCCACGCCCAGAATTCCTCGGGGATCCGGATTCCCAGGTCCCACTTCCAAGCTATCCTTATATAAGAGGAGGAATCCCCTTTCCAGGACAGGAGCACCTGGTATAGTTTAGAGATAATATGAGATCTGATTGGGTCTCCCTCGATTGCTTTCTTAAGAATGTATGCAATCTGTGGAGGAGATGAGCCCTCAATCTTGTGTTGTATTAGTAGATTATTAATATAATTTCTAATTTGGAAGTATTTAAATCTGTCCTTCCATACAATTCCATACCTATGGACCAATGAATCAAACGGCAGAATCTCACTATCTTATAGAAAATGCCAAGCCAGGTGTAGGCCCTTCTCCTCCCATCCCTTAAATCCTGCATCCCACTTGTTAGGTGTGAATGACTCTAGGTATGGAACTGAAGTCAACAAATTCCTCTAACTCTTAGCGCTTTTGTCTCTCAAGATTCCATACCATACAGTCAGAGTGGGGGCTGTGTAAGGATTATCTTCCTGCCCTGTGTTTAACCTACCTCTTTGTCCAAGGAGCATAGCATTCAGGTTTTTTCGTGGATTAGTCTCCCCTAACTGCAGAGATTTCCACCTGGCCAAATAAGTCTGATCCAACCAATAAAAGGCTGTTCGTAACTGTGCTGCATAGTGATATAATCTAAAGTTTGGCAATGCTAAACCCTTCTGCTGCCTTCGGGATTTGGAAGGCCGAAAGGCGGATTCTAGGTTTTTGTGAGCCCCAGATAAAGCGAGAGATTGTTCTGTTTAAAGTTTGAAAGTATGTATCCGGGATCTGAATAGGGATTGTCTGTACCAAATATAAGAACTTATGAAGCATTACCATTTTTATCGATTCCACCCTTTGTATCAGCAGTATAGGGATAGGGGCCCACTGATCTAATTCCAACTTAATTCTCTCCAAAACTGGGATAAAATTAAGAGAGAACATCCGTTCTGGCTGAGAGCTCAGTTGTACCCCAAGGTACCAGCTTCACTGAATTTTTTGACTGGGTGACTAGGGAGGTGGATCAGGGGAGGGCAGTGGACATGGCCTATCTGGACTTCAGCAAGGCCTTTGACACTGTGCCACATAGAAGACTATTGCACAAACTGGGGAATATGGGTGTGGGCAGGACAGTAGTGCGGTGGGTAGGTAACTGGCTGGGCAGCAGGACACAGAGGGTGGTGGTAAATGGCTGTCACTCCACAGAGGGAAGAGTGACCAGTGGGGTACCACAGGATCAGTGCTGGGACCGGTACTATTCAGTATCTTCATCAGTGACATTGCGCAGGACCTAGAAGGCAGAATTTCACTGTTCGCTGATGACACAAAGCTCTGTAACAGAGTAGACACACCAGAGGGTGTAGACAGAATGAGAAGGACCTGCAGAAACTTGAAGAATGGTCAGGGGTTTGGCAGTTGAAATTCAATGCAAGGAAGTGCAAGATAATGCATATGGGGCACAAAACCCTGGCACAATATATCAGTTGGGGGTGAGGATATAGCATGCACCAAGCAGGAAAGGGATCTTGGGGTTATCATCTCTGATGACCTCAAGGCAGGGAAACAGTGTGACAAAGCAGCAGGTAAAGCAAATAGGATGCTGGGATGCATAGGCAGGGGCATCACCAGCAGGAAAAGGGAGGTCATAATTCCGCTATACAAGACACTAGTGAGGCCGCACCTGGAGTACACTGTACGGTTCTGGAGACCTTACCTACGTAAGGACATAGACAGGGTAGAGAAGGTTCAGAGGAGGGCAACAAAGATGGTGCATGGATTGCATCACAAGTCCTGTGAGGACAGGTTGAAGGAACTGAACATGTACTCCCTGGAGGAGAGGAGGGAGAGAGGGGATATGATAGAGACATACAAGTATCTTACAGGGAGGAACAGGGTGCAGGAATGCACTATTTTTAAGCGAAAAAGATGTTCCAGGACTAGAGGGCATGGGATGAAGTTGGAGGGAGGACGATTCAGAGGAAACGTGAGGAAGAATTTCTTCACAGAACGGGTGGTGGACAAGTGGAACACCCTGCCAGAGGAAGTGGTGGGGGCTGAAACAATCACGGGATTTAAGAATGCATGGGATAGACATAAAGGAATTCTGGAGGTCAGGGGTAAGGGGCAGCAGACTTCCTGGAAAACATAAACTGAACTTACAAACTTAAATGGGCAGACTGGGTGGGCCATAGGCCCTTATCTGCCGACACTGTCTGTGTATGTATCTATGTATTTAATCTGGGATACATTCCATTTAAATGGGAATTTCTTTTGAATTTGTTCCGATGGTTCATAGTGTGTTCTTAAGATTTCCATCTTGCTCATATTTATTTTGTACCCCGACAGGAGGCTGAATTCAGACAGCCGAGCCCACAAGGGTTCCAATGATTGCTCTGGATATCTGAGGTAGATTAACAAGTCATCCACATAAAGCGCCAATTTATGTGTATCCCCACCCAAATCCCAACCTTGTATTAACTCATCTTGTCTTAATGCCTGGGCCAAAGGCTCTAGATACAAGGCAAAGAGGAGGGGGGGAAGGGGGCACCCCTGCCTAGTGCCCCGATAAAGAGCAATGGGGGGGGGTGAACTCTACCATTAATCTTTATATATGCCTTGGGGCTAGTGTATATAGTATTTATAATATTAGTGAAGGATTCGGAGAATCCGAATACACCCATAGTTAGGTTCAGGAAACACCATGCCACTCGGTCGAAGGCTTTCTCCACGTCCAAACTTAGCAGCATGTAGGGTGCCCCCGACCGAGCCGCCTAGTGCAGGACCTGCAGGGATCTTTTAATATTATCCTGAGTCTGTTTACCAAGGATAAACCCCGTCTGGTCATAATTGATCAAATCGGGCAGTACCAGTTCCAGACGCCTCGCCAAAATGGATGCATATAATTTATAATCCATGTTTAAAACTGATACAGGGTGAAAAGCATTACACTGAGTGGTGTCTTTACCCGGCTTATGGACACTAGATATAACCGCATGGTTCCAGGAGTCTGGGAGCACCTCCCCTGATTGTGCTTCCTTACAAGCCTCCAATAGGGGGCTCTTAATTTCCTGTATAAAGAACTTAAAGAACTCAGGGGTGTATCCATCAGGGCCCGGGGATTTTTTTGTTTTCAGCCTTTTAATCGCTGCAGCCAATTCTGTAGAGGAGACGGGAAAGTCAAGAGAGTCTCTAATCTCCTCCATCGACCTTGGTAATTTTAAATTCGCCAAATATGATTTAATTTGTTCTTTATTCTGCATTTGTTCCATTGTGTATAGATTAGAATAGAATTCCCGGAAACTATTCAAAATTTTTTCTGGGGAACTTAATACCTGACCTGTCTTGGGGTCTCTAATCCGAGTAATCGTAGACCTAGCAGTATGTTGTCTCAGACGGTGGGCTAGGAGGCAAGAGGCTCTGGGGTCAGTTTCATGGTATCTTTGCCGCAGACACTGCAAAGCTTGTTCCGTCTTTATATCAATTAGCTTTTGGATCCTTTGTTTAATGTTTTGTATGTCTGATATTACCGTATTGTCCTCCCCTGCCTGACGTCCCTGTAAGGCAAGTAATTGATTTTGAAGTTCTTCCATCTGCCGGTTTTGTTGCCTTCTAAAGTGGGCAGCGAACTTGATACAATCCCCTCTAAAAACTGCTTTCACTGCATCCCATAATACAGTGCCCGGCACCCTAGGGTACTTATTATCTTGTTGTATTTGTGTTAGCCTAGCAGTAGCCATGTCTGTAAACTCTTTTACATTAAGAAAGTAATTGTTAAATTTACAAAGAGACTGGCCCTTTTGTACTTTCCAATTCAGTCGCAGCAACAGCTGGGAATGATCGGAGAGTACAGATGGGATATGTTTACAGTCCAAAACCTGGTCTTGGTGCTCTCTAGAGATCAACAAGTAGTCAATCCTGGCAAAGGAGCCATGGGGGAATGAGTAGTGTGTGTACTCTCGCTTATTCTTGTTATGCCTTCTCCAGGCATCTACCCAGAAAGCCCCCTTTAGATGTTTCTTAATAAATTTATTAGCCGGATTCTGTCGGAATGCCTTAGTTTTGGACGATTTGCTCCCACACCTGGTTTAGGTCCTCCCCTACTATTAATAATCCCCTTTGCTGCTCCGTTATTTTATGAAGTAAGGACTGAAAAACATCCTTAGTAGAGCCCGGGGGCGCATACAGGGAGACCAATGTGATGGGGGTACCCTCTAAGTTCCCTGAGACAATGACCATATGGCCCTCAGGGTCTACATAACTGGCCAGCCTCTGGAATTGTGTTCCTTTGGAGACCAGAACTGCAGAGCCTCTTCTCTTTCCCTTCCCATACGAGGCTGCGATCACCTGGTCATACCCATACTTCCCTAGTTTCTGGTCAGATTTATTTAAATGGGTTTCTTGCAATAAGACAAACGTGGGCTTCTGTCCTTTTATAGCTGACATGACTTTATGCCTTTTCACCGGGTTATTTAGCCCATTAACGTTGTGAGAAACAATTCTTATATTGGTATTATCCTCCGTTTACTGTCCGGAAGCCTTAGTCCCATCTGCATAGGGGTCCCCCTTTCTCCCCTCCCCTCCTCTTCTCCCGTCCCCTCCACAATGTATTCCAGCCCTCCCCTCTCCCCCCCCGTCTCCAATCCCTCCCCAAAATTGTAACATTCTTTGCATTCCTCTATATTGATCTGATGTGCCATGCCATTGAAGTCCTTCATTAACTTTGTAACTCTCAACACCACGTAAACACAGACAAAACAAAAAAATTTCAAACCTCCTGTGGGCCGGCGCTAACAGAGCGATCCCTCCCCAGGAAGAAAAACTATTTACAAGATTACTCCCAAGGTAGGAGAACAGTAAATACCGTTCTCTAATCATTCGAGCTCGTAGGACTCGAATAGGAGGTAAGGGAGCCAATAAAATGACACGCTCCTCCTGGACTTTAACCTTATCAGGTCCTTGCCAGATGTCTTGGCATATCATCACCAACAGTGTACCCATAAAAAACATAGGGTATACCTGGCAGCGGACCTCACAGTATAATTAATCTGGGTATTCAGCTCTCTTCTCCCCTCAGCCCTCCCGCTCTATCGAGGCTGTAAAATGCAATCCCGTATTTCCTCTGACCTTGAATTTACCCCTGCGATACCCTCACCCGCTGTATAAATAATGAGGGATTTATAAAAGTTTCCCGATTTCACATTAGTGTCCCATTACAAATGAAAATAGCCCTTCAGTTGCAGACCGCAGTCATTAATAAGTATTTCTTTAACAGATAATCGGAACAAAATAGGGAGCATGTATCCAAAGCTCTACCCTCAACTTCTTAGACTGAAGCAGTCTGCCGCCCAAGGGGTGACGAAAGATGTGATCCCCTCATCTTTACAGAATGGGCGTGTAAACCCGACCCGGTTCCAAGGGATGTCCCTGGTATCTCACATCATAAGATATAAAGGCCCCCAAAAATTTACAGCCCCCCACATGGTTTCCCTTAAGTTGAGCGAACCTGCATCTGCTCAAGTAATGCCACGTCTCTTGTCGAATTGTGCTCCCTTATTTTGCTAGGCTAGTACAGACCCTCGTGTTATTTACATTCACTTCAACGATGTTCCCGCTGAGAGTAAAAACATAGTGGTGGCGTCATAGCTTCTACAGCATCCCCCCCCGAGTGGAGCTACTCAGCCGTGTCTCTGCATTTATCCATCGTGTCCCTTCAAGGGAAAAACTTAATAACTACAATATCTGCTAATGTGGCTCAAAAAAGCATCTCTGCTCGAGAGGGAGCCTCTCTAAACAACCCCCCCCCAGTCCTCTCAGAACCACATGGGAATTTGTACTGTTACCAGGCTTCAGCCTCCCAACCCCTATTTTTCCCCCTCCCGGTGGATAAAAGATTTGATATCTATGGAATCGACATCAGTAGTGTAGAATTTACTGGGGTGATGTTGTTGCCTGTCAAAATTATATCAATTATTCAGTGTCTCCCATAACAAAATAAAGTTTACAGGCGACCCAACACCTCCTCGTCCCCCCTGGCTCATAGTGATTACCAGCAAGGCCTCAGGTGAATTTCCACAAGTCCCTCTTGCTTAGACAGAGAGATCGATACCGATCACACGGAGACAGACACAGGGAGAAGGGCTCTCCCTAACCCAGTCACCAGCTCATTGTATAGGGATCAACCCTCAAGTGTCCTCCATCCTCTCGGTTGATGTCTCCATGGACGCCTGGGGGTGAGTGAGTTTCTGCAGCATTTTTCTGATGTCTTGGAGCGTGGTAGCCGCTGCTTTCCTTCCTGGTCGAGTGGGATGCTGGAGCCCGGCCGGATGCCAGGGATTCTGCAAGACGGCTGGAGGATCCTTACGAATGGGGGCCTCTGTGATGTCATGCCCCTTATCTCTCATTGCTTGAAGCGCTTCTTCACACGAATAATATAGTTCTGTACCAGCCTCCCAAAAAACTCGCAAGCGAGAAGGGTAAGGAGTTAGAAATCTGATGTTTAGGGCTTTCAGTTTCTGGAGTATCGGGATGTATGCCATCCGTTGTTGCTGGAACACAGGGGGGTAATCTCGATCAAACGACAGGCGGGCCCCATTGTATTCGACTTGCCCTTGTTTCCAGGCTGCCCGTAGTATTTGCTCTTTCTCCCAGAAACTTGAGAATTTCGCTATTATTGACCGAGGCCTGGCAGACGCTGATGTCGGTTTAGGCACCAACGCTCTGTGCGCTCTTTCAATTCTGAATTGGAAGGCTGGAGGTAAATCCAGGACATGTCGTAGCAGATCCTTCAAAAAATCAGTCATCTCCCCAACCTCCGTAGCTTCGGGTAAACCATATATTCTTAGATTGTCTCTACGGGAGCGAGCTTCCAAATCTATGCATTTAGCAGTGGTGAGTTCTTGTTGGTTCACTATGAATTCCATGGCTCGTGAGATTTGGATTAAATCGTCTTCGGCGGTCGATGTGCGTTCCTCCGCTGAGGTCATTCTAGTTTCCAGACCCTTTAAGTCAGAGTGCAGCTTGTTGAATTCCTGCTTTGTTTCTGACCGAAACTGCTTGATTTCAGAGAGAAGGGTTTCAAATCTAGACCGGGACAGAGTTTCCAGTTCTGTCTCCGTGTCTCCTCCCACCATGCTCGAAGGTGACTCTCTCCCGCTATTCACCAAACTTGCTGAGCTCAATCCTCCTTGATCTGCCTTCATTTTCCGATTTTTTGAACAGGATCTTTTCCCAGCTGAGTTTCCACTATGCAGGCTTTGCATTTTTACCCCAGATTGCTTACGCTGAGCTATGTGGAAACGTTTTTATTGTTGGTGAGGGGGGGAGTTGTTCGTCTAAGCCTCCATGATGTTGGTGACGTCACCGGAAGTCCTGAAGGTCCATCTTTCAGCGGTTTCTGCCTAGCACCTTCTGGTGGATGACAAAACCCTTGCGCAGTTAGAGGTCTCAAAAACCTTTCTCAAGGGGATCCTCCACTTAAAACCTCTGGTCCTTGGTTCCCCCCGGGACTTAAATTTTATTTTAGAGAAACTTACTTTGCCCCCTTTTGAGCTGGCAGCAAGTTGCGACATGCGCTATTTGTCCTGCAAAGTGCTCTTTTTAGTTGCTATTACCTCAGCTCAAAGGATTTCAGAGCTTCAGACCCTTGTTTGCAAGGAGCCTTATTTAATTTTCACCAAGAGGTTGCAGACCAACCCTTCTTTTCTTCCGGAAGTGGTATCGGAATTTACGTTGAACCAAGATGTTCAATTGCTGGTTTATTTTCCTGAGTATTCCAGTAGGGGGGAATGTCTCTTGCACACGTTGGATGTGCACAGGATCTTGAGATACTACATCTCTCAGACCAAGGAGGCGCGCAAGTCTGACCAGTTGTTTGTTGCTTTCGCACCCAGATGTCAGGGTATGGCCATCTCTAAACAGGGCCTGTCCAAATGATTGGCTAATTTCATCTCATTCATTTACCAGAAGTATGAGAAACCCCTTCCGGGGGAAGAGAAAGGCCACTCGACCCGTGGCATGGCTGCTTCAACGGCCTTCCTACGGAACGTATCCACTTCAGATATTGGTGCCGCGGCCACTTGGTCTTTGGTCCATACTTTCACAAAGCATTACAGTCTGGACATTGCCTCTAGGCATAGGGCTGGTTTTGGACTTGTCCTGTAAGGCCTCTTATCATAAAAGGCTTTCTACTTGGTAGACATTCCACCCCCGGACCTTAGTCTCTGACTTGCTTTTTCTTGACTGCTTGGTATTCAGTCTTATCTTTGAAGACCTACTGCAGGAATCCTCTCGAAGTAAGATATAGCAGTTACTAAGAACTTACCATAACAGTAGATCTTGGAGAGAGGTTCCTGCAGTAGGTCACATTTTCTCTCCCACCTTCCCCCAGCTCCTGTTTTTCCTATCCCTTTTCAGGGCAACTACCAGCAGCTCCAGGCTCTAGAAGTTACGCTCCTTTCTCCAGTCACTCTTATAGGGATCTTCCGGCAGGAGAACTGGAGGGTGGGCGTGGGGACCGCTCCCTATATATACTGTCACGCTGACGTCCCATCGTGTGACGCCGGGGGTGGTCCCCTTCTATGTATTGCTAGCTAGAAGTTTGCCGTGTGGTCCTGACACCAGAGGGCGCAGTCCTATCTGTGAAAACCTACTGCAGGAACCTCTCTCGAAGATCTACTGTTACGGTAAGTTCTTACATAACTGCTATTTCCCCCTGCCTCTCTGCAGGGACCTGTTGACACAGGCTTAGGGGACCCTGTTCCATCCAAACCTCAAGTCTCTCCACCTGCATGCATGGCCATGAGGATGTAGCCATTGCTCAATTTGGTGTGTCTCAGAAGGTGGCTAAGTTCTGGTGGCCAATAGAAAACCATCCACCAAGGCCGCTTACTCTATGAAATGGAACCGGTTTTCTATCTGGACTGCTTCTCATAGTCTGGACACCGTCACCTGTCTAGTGAACCAGGTTCTGGAGTATTTCCTGTCCTTGTCTGATGCAGGACTCAAATATTCCTCCCTTAAGGTGTACCTGTCAGCCATATCAGCCTTTCATGTGCCCACTGGTGGTCATACGGTGGTACAGCTGCATGTGGTCCATACCTTTCTGAGGGGGCATTCTCCACTTGAAGCCCTCCATCCGTAACCTGGTTCCAGCTTGGGACCTCAATTTTGTTCTTCAGTAGCGGACCCTGCCTCCTTTTGAGACAGCCAGATCTTGCAAGCTGTGCTTTCTGTTGTGGAAGGCGTTATTTTTAGTTGCCATTACTTCTGCTCGAAGAATTTCAGAGCTACAGTCATTCATGTGTGCCTTATTTGATTCTCCACAAGATAAGGTCTTTTTGCATACTAACTCTAAGTTTCTTCCAAAGGTGGTGTCTGAGTTTACCCTAAATCAGTCCATCCACCTGCCTGTTTATTTTCTGGAGCATGCCATTCCAGGGGAAGCATTGCTCCATACTTTGGATATGCACAGAATTCTGCATTACTGTACACACTGTATGAAGGTCTGTAGGAAGTCCTCTCAGTTGTTTGTTTCTTTTGCCCCGGCAGAGAGGACACTCCAGTTTTGAAATAGTGCTTGTCCAAATGGTTGGCCAGCTGTATCATCTTTTGTTACAGGAAGTGCGGTAAGGAACTTCTTGGGGTTGTTAAGGGCCATTCCACCAGGGGTATGGCCACTTCAGTTGCCTATTTCAGCAGCGTGTCTACAGCTGAGATTTGTGCTGCTGCCACTTGGAGTACTGTCCACACATTCACCAAGCACTACAGTCTGGACATTGCCTCTGGAAGAAGGGCAGGCTTTGGTCTAGCTGTGCTTCAGAGCCTTCTTTCTTAGGCCTTTGGCCTCCTGCCACCCAGACTGTCTTTGCTTTCAGCACTGCTTGGGACTCATTCCATAGGTGTGACCTGATGACAGAGATATCCCCGAAGAAGATAGAACTGTTATGTCAGAACTAACCACAACAGTAGATATTTAAGGGAATCTCTTGTCATTAGGTGATGCCATCCCTCCCTCTATCCCCCTTTCTCTCTTACTCTCTCTCTCTCCAGCTCAGCTGTCCTGTTGCTCCTGCCTTTTTGCTAGCTGGGAACCTTCTCTCTCTCTCTCCCCTCAGTTCCTTGGTAAGACTCCTATCTCCCATGGCCTCCGGCTAGGGTAAGAACTGAGGAGGGAGCAGGGCCGCCCACGCTTGTATAGGGTGTGTGACATCAGAGCCTGACATTGGCATGGGTGGCCCTTAATCAGGGCTCCTACGCTTCTGAGGCAGCATTTTCTGATTTCTGCGGCATGATTTATTCATTTCTGTGGCAGAGTGCAGTCCTGCCATTGACTGAAATATGATGTGATGCCATAGATGACATCACCTGCCAAGCATAGAGGAGGGGCTTCAGGATAAACAAGATGGATACCGGAGCCTGTCACTGTGGAAAAACTGTATATCTGAATGAAAATTCACCAAAAACAATGAATTCTGCGGCACTATGTGAATTTTGTGTCATGATGCAAATTCTGTGGAAAATTCCGCAACTGCAGAATCACAGAATTCCAGGGGCCTTGCCCTTAATAGACTGTTGCGGAAAAAGCTTCCATCCTATGCTGATATGGAATCTTAATGGAGATGCTCTAGAGCAAGTCTAGTCATTTAAATACTTAGGCATTTGCATTGATGACACTCTCAATTTCTCCGGTCATATTGACCATGTTGTCAAAACCGCCAATATGAAACTTGGAGTGCTATACCGCCACAGGCACTCTGACACCTGACGCACTAAAACTAGCCACGAGCAGTTCGGTCCTTGCATTTATTGACTACAGCCTACCAATATACGGGGCAGGCACCAAAACTGCCCTCAATTGGATAAAAACCCTATTAAACAAGGCTTGCTGGCTGACCCTAGGAGCCGATTCTTCAACCCACACCTGTGCCCTCTACTCAGGTACTGGCTAGCTTCCTCTCCATCTCAGAGCCCGGTACCAGGCCTGCCTACTTGTCAAGAAAGCCCAGTTAAGACTAGCGCCTCCATCTCTGTGTGGACTCTTCCAGCAGGCTAGATCATCTAAGTCAACCAGGAGTGCAGAGAAAGGCGGGCTCTGGTACCATTTAAACGTGCCACCCTGGCACAGAAATTCATCTTGTACCAAGGACCAAAATGGTATAATGAGCTACCTGCATCACTCATTGATGGCAATAAGGTTAGCCTCTTCAAAACAGGACTTAGGAATCTATTGCATCATGAACTGGCCTGTGCATGCTTCGACTAGCCAACTACAGGACTCTTTAGCCCGAATAACCCAGCCCCCTCTTCCCACCCCATCCCCTCCTACACTACCATCCCCCCTCCTTTCCTGCCCCTGATATTCTCACCCCAGTTCCTCTCCTGCACAACCTCCCCATTACCACACCACCTTACCTCCCTTACTGTTTATATCCCAACCTCCTTTCACACCTCTTCCCCACTACAGTACCCTCCCTTAGTTTTCTCCCCACGCATCTCTTCCCCTCACTTGTCTCCTACTGAGCTCCAGCTTGCACCCCCTCAAGCTGCTGGCATCACTACAGCAACTGCCCCCCATCACTCACCCTGCCACAAAACGACAACGCCGGCCCTTAGGCTGCTCAACCACCCACCCACTCCCTCTGTATAGCTAGTCCCCATCTGTATGACTAGTACTCCCAGGGCCTGATGACCCTAAATTGACAGACTAAAGTACTTCCTTTGAAACTGTTTCCTTTGTTTGAGCTGTATCCTGAATGTTCCCTCACTGAAATGCTTTATACCCTTGAAACCATGTTCCTCCTATTTTACTTGTAACCTGACTGAAACAAACTGTTCCTTCAATGTATTCTAACTCGTATCGTTCAAATGTATGCAACCAATATGCTTTGTCTAACTTTTTTTGTAATCTCCACAACCTGTATGTTTGAGTAATTGTTTTGTGTGTGACCTGGAACATTTGTATAGAGTTCCAGGACGGAAAGGTATTAATCCTAAACTGCAATAAATTTATAAATAAAAGCTTCCTTGGGATCCTGATGCCTGACAGCTAAGTTCCATACGTGTGACCGGATGACAGAGATTCTCTCGAAGGTCTACTGTAATGGTAAGTTCTTATATAACTGTACTTTCCTGTAACTTAGCCAAAGTGGGTAAAGTGTATTGAAGCAAGTGGTGCAGCGCCACAGTTTCACTTGAAATGGAACCACACAGCGTCTGCCATGTTATGGATGCCCGGACTTTTCCGCAATAAAATAAAGTAAGTTAAAACACCGAAACAAAGGTGTTTTCATTGCGAAACGGCTAATGGGGGTTGGGGGGGGTATGACTTTGGGGGATGGGAAGATTCTGAAGTTGACAGCTTTCTTTTAAAAAAAAATATATAAATCACAATTACTTTAGTTCTATTTCATGTAGTACCTTCTTTGCATGATCTGAAGACAAGATTCAAACAACATGAAGTCTTGCTATATTATGACATATGCAGTGAGTCCCAACTTTCAAACTGCTCCGGAGGTGAAAGAGTTAACTTTCCATGCCAGGCATGGAACTTTGAGCGCGAGCTCGGTTGAAAACTCTGTCTGTTGTTAATCAAACTCAAATTGTCAGAGTCTTCACTCTGCCTCACTGAACAGTCGCTCCGGAGATTTCTCCTTCTGCTCGGTTTGTTTGTCGGTTAAAAAGTATTATTTTATCGGTTTTTTGACCGAAATTAAACCGCAACCGGTCGGTTCAAGCTCTGTCTGTGGTATTGTAAGTAATAGATAGGCTTACATTTATTTTATGCTGTGTGGAACTTGTAAACGCTTTTCAGTTCGGTTTGAACCGATCAGGTTATTCTCAACTTTACTAGTCCTTATTTAGAGTGCAGTTCCCGGTTCTTATCGGTTCTAAAAAAAACGGATTTCATTACGTTTTTTTCCACGACCCGTGACACGGTTGGGAACCGATAAGAGAGTCTTGCTTTGCGGATTGCCAGTAAACGGGCAAGTTTGGTTAGGCTGGCACTATGTCTGGAGAAACCCAAAAGAAAACCGGCCCACTGGGTTTCAGCACTGTAATGTGTGGGAAGCCTTTACAGGCTGACCCACACACCACCTGTGTGTATTGTCTGGGGTTTGACCACCTCAATGCAGACTGCCAGATTTGTAAGAATTTTCCTGCTGCCACCATAGAAAGAGAGTTGGTAGGCTCAGGGAAAGGGAGGCCAAAAATTCCGCTGACCGGATGGCCAGCCCGTTTGGTTCCAACCGAATCGAGGGAGCGCCTGACCAGGGCGATATTCTCGGCAACGAAGAGCCAGCTCTGAGGAGCCGTTCCAACTAAAAGGACTAGAAAGTCAGCTAGTGTGGAGCCAAAAGTTCTTTCTCCAACCACTGAGGAAATAGCTAAAGCAATTCAAATTGTCAGTCACTTTCCCGATTCCGACCGAACCGACACCATCAGGAAGCGCTCGGTTGACCGGTTCCACGGTTCAAGATTATGATTTTGAGGATTTTATGAACCGGAGGAGGGGAAGAGAGTATGAAGAGAGTGAATGTGGTTTTGAAGGTCTGGATGTGCCCATTGAACCGACATCTCTCCAGACAGACCGCCAGGGTTTCTCCCAGGCTATCTGAGTCCCCTCATTTTATGTTCTATAAGAAAGTTGTTGAAACTCCAGCTCCCTGTTGAGGAAGCTGTTGATGACCAAGAGGAGCCTGATTATGTAGAAATGATGGATTTTCCAGAGTCTAGGAGACTGTCTATTCCTTTGCATAAATCTTTTCGAAACAGACAGTAAAATTCTAAAACTCCTCACACTATACCTCCTGTTGATAAAAGGATGGACAAGAGGTATACATTATCAGGCTCTGATATGGAGTTCCTCACACAGCAATGCAGCCATGTGGGGGTAGTGCAGGCTGTAGCCTGTGACAAGGCAAATATTCCTCTAGCTTCGCACCCCCCTGAAAAGGATTCCAGGAGGATTGATGCCATGGCAAAGAAACAGTACATGGCAGCATCTTTGGGACTCAGACAGGCAAATTATATGGCTTATGCTGCTAGGTACCAGAAACCAGATGGGATACTGTGCTGGCCCTGGCAAAACAGGTCCCTGACCAGCTTGCCAGGGAGCTGGAACAGGTGGCTGCGGATGGTATTGAGGCATCCAGGTGCAATTTCATGCTGCAGTAGACTCTAATGATGTGTCATCAAGGGTCATGACTACATCTGTGGCACTTCGCAGAATGGCTTGGCTCAGATGTACTACCCTGTCACAGGATACCCAGTCTAAGGCCATGGATTTTCCTGTTGTGGGCAATTCTCTATTTGGGGAGCAGACAGAGAATTACATGAAGAAAATGGATGAATATAGGACCACCTACAGGAGTGCACAGGCCAAGGAAAGGCAGGCCACTCCTCAAAGGCAGCATCCCAGGGGCAGGGGCAGGCCTTTTCATAGGCCTTTTTACCAAGTCCAGTCCTCCTCTTCTGCTTATGCCCAGAGGGGGTTCTTTAGAGGGAGAGGCAGACGGGGTACAAGCAAGCCTGCTTCTATCCCTCAGCCCAAAGCCCCTGCCAAGCAGGCACCCTGATGGGGTTGCCAGGGCCGATTCTCCACTACCTGTAGGGCGCAGGCTGGCTTACTTTGTCCAGGACTGGAAGTCTTTAACATCAGACAAGTGGGTCCTAGAAGTAGTAAGCCAGGGACTGGTTCTCAGCTTCAAAAAATTTCCAAAGATGAGAGCCAGGTCCTTTCCACCTGCAAATCCATCAGAGGCACTTGCCCAAGAAACAGAAGTTTCTACCCTCCTGGCTCTCAGAGCTGTGGAAAGGGTTCCACCCCTACACCAGGGCAAAGGGTTGTACTCCAGGTACTTCCTTACCCCAAAAAGACAGGAGAATGGCGGCCCATCCTGGATCTCAGATACCTAAACAAGCACCTTTTAAAACCAAAATTCAAAATGGTGACTCTGGGAATTATTTTACCCTCTCTAAGGCCAGGGGACTGGCTAGCGTCCCTGGACCTCAGGGATGCCTACTTCCATGTTCTTATCAGAAGCTCCCACCGAAAGTACCTCAGATTCGAACTGCCCTCAGGCCATTACCAGTTCAGAGCAATGCCCTTCGGCCTCACCTCTGCCCGAGGGTGTTCACAAATGCCTGGCAGTAGCAGTGGCTCACTTAAGAAGGCAAAGATTGCCATCTTCCTTACCTGGACAACTGGCTCATAGTAGGCCAGTCTCCAGACCAAGTCAAACTACACCTTCAGGTAACTCAGCAACTGCTCACATCTCTAGGTTTCCTTCTCAATCTTCCAAAGTCAGTTCTAGAGCCTGTCCAGCTTCTCACCTTCATAGGTGCAGAACTGAACACAAAGAGGCCAGAGCCTTCCTCTGGAAAGAGCAAGGACCTTGGTCTCTCTGGCCTCCTCTTTCACCCTGCAAGTCTCTCGACCAGCAAGGCATTTTCTACAGCTCCTGGGGCACATGGCTGCTTCTACAGCAGTTGTGCAGGGAGCAAGATTTCAGATGAGGGACATCCAGTTCCATTTGAGAGCCTTTTGGTCTCAAAGGAGAGGCCCTCTGACCAAATTGATCCCAGTGACTCGAACCCTGATCCAAGCCCTTCAGTTGTGGCAGGACCAGAGCAATCTGAGACAGGGGGTTCCCTTCACCCCTCAGTCTCACTCCTTAATCCTTACTACAGATGCATCCTCTTGGGTGGGGAGCTCACATGGGCGATCTCACTACCCAGGGATTGTGGTCCCTCAGGAATCTCTGCTCCACATCAATCTGTTGGAACTCAGAGCAGTTTTTCTAGCACTTCAAGCTTTTCCACCTCTGTTCAGTACAAAGTTGTACAGATCAGAACAGACAACACCACTACAATGTGGTACATCAACAAGCAAGAGGCACTCGGTCTACGGCCTTGTGCAATCGAGCAATGAAGTTGTGGTCTCTGGCGTATTCCTGAACAACTCCCTTCACGGCAGTTCACCTCCCAGACAAGGACAATGTCCTGGCAGATGCTCTCAGCAGGATTTCCCAGGGCCATCACAGTGGTCACTGGATCCTAGTATTGTAGGTAGTATTTGCCAGATGGGGCACCCCGCAGATAGATCTTTTTGCAGCCCCAGACAATCACCAACTTCCCCTTTTTGCTGCAGGCCCCCAGTGTTGGGCCCAGTCTCTGGATGCCTTCCTTCTCAGTTGGGAAGGAAGTTTCTATGCTTTCCCCTTCCTCTTCTGTTCAGGTGCTAGTCAAAATCAGATCTCAACCCTGCAAGATGATCCTGATTGCTCCAGATTGGGCCAGGCAGCCCTGGTACCACTCCTTATGTCCTTAGCAGTCCACCTTCCCCTGTGTCTTCCCAGGAATCACAACCTGTTAACCTGTGCTCAGGGGAGGGTTTGGTACCCGAATCTCAAATCTCTCAATCTCAAGGCCTGGCTCTTGAAGAGTTAGAGTTTGCTGACCTACACCTCTCCCAAGGTGTATTGGATATATTGAAGGCTTCTAGGAAGCCATTCACCAGAGCTACTTATAATTCCAAATGGAAGAGATTTTCCATTTGGTGCTCTGGCAAGCATGTTTCCCCAGAATCTGCTGACTTACCCACAGTCCTGGATTATATGGTGCATTTGAATACCTTGGAGCTGAGGCCAGCTACCCTTAAAGTGCACCTGGCAGCCGTGTCTGCTTTCTTATCAGCAGGTAAACCCTCTTTTCTTTCGGCTCATCCTGTATTCTCCAAGTTTTTCAAGGGGTTGCTTCACACCAACCCTCCATTCAGGGACCCTGGCCCTGCCTGGGATCTTAATATTTACATTGCTCAGCTTATGCAACCTCCTTTTGAGCCCTTGTCTTCAGCAGAGCTTAAGTACTTGACTTGGAAAACTGTGTTTTTGGTAGCTATCACTTCTGCCAGGCGCATAAGTGAATTACAAGCATTGTCAGTGGAACCTGATTTTATCTCCTTTCATAGAGATAAGGTGGTCCTCAGGACTAACAGAAAGTTCTTGCCTAAGGTGGTTTCAGACTTCCACCTTAATCAATCTATGTCTCTCCCCTGTGTACTTCACTGACCATTCCTCCTCTGGCGAGAGGAGACTGCACAGTTTAGATGTCAAAAGAGCCCTTAGTTACTACATAGAACTTACCAAGGGTCACAGGTTTGACTTCCTCCAACTGTTCCTCACTTATGGTGAGGTTGGTAAAGGGAAGCCTGCCACTAAAAGATCCATTGCTAGGTGGATTGTCTCTTGTATCCAATTTTGCTATGAAAAACTGGGTAAGGTTCCTCCCTCAGGCCTGAGGGCTCACTCTACCAGAGGTACAGCTGCGTCTCTGGCTGCTGCCAGGGACATCCCTATCCTAGAGATATGTCAAGCAGCTACCTGGAAAACAGTTCACACTTTTACCAAGCATTACTCCCCTGGACATCCAGGCTAGGAGTGATGCTCGGTTTGGCACAGCTGTGCTTCAGAGCCTATTTCTGAAGTAGGTTCTGTCCCTCCTCCATGGAGGTACTGCTGTGTAGTCTGCATATGTCATAATATAGCAAGACTTCATGTTGTTTGAAGAAAAAATTACTCACTTTAGTAATGTTGTTTCTTCTAATGGAGTCTTGCTATATTATGACCTCCCCCCCTGCCTGCCCCTCTCAGAACCTCTACTTTTGGGATGTGAGTGGGCAGTGCAGTGTTGGCACTTAGTAGATGCCCACCTTATTTTTTCACCCCTCCTTTTTGGGGTGTTGGGTGTTATATTTTTAATTTTTTTGGATCCCCTGACTTGAATCTTTGTTTTGGGACCAAGAAAAGTGTGTTATATTTAGTAGCCAGTTGGCTAGTGTAGGTTTACGGCTTCCACACAGAACCTTAGTGAGTTTTGCTCGTAAAGATCTGACAGTTTGAGTTTGATTAACAACAGACAGAGTTTTTAACCGAGCTCGCGCTCAAAGTTCCATGCCTGGCATGGAAAGTTAACTCTTTCACCTCCGGAGCAGTTCGAAGGTTGGGACTCACTGCATATGTCATAATATAGCAAGACTCCATTAGAAGAAACAACATTACTAAGGTGAGTAATTTTTTCTTCTCTGTCACTTGATCTTCGTTTGCTGTTGCTGACATCTACACATAACATCTAGCGCTTTTCTCTCTTCTACCTGTTTGTGTTCTATATATGTATGCACACCACATCCTTCTGAACAAAAATGTAATTAATTTGTGCAGTACCAGGATGTGCATTTGAGAAAGAGTAAGGTGCTCCTGGGAGTCCCAGGTTTCCAGTTGCCTTGCTGACTCAGTTGATAGCAAATGGGAACGGTATTCTGAGCGGCCTAGGTTCAAATTACGGCGAAGGCACTTGTTTCTTTTTCTCTCTTCAGTCCTGTTGTATTTCATGTATCGTATATGCACACTTGTGAATAAAAATAAGGATGCAGCCTAGTTTTGTTCTGGTCCCTTACCTGGTGGTTCAAATACTCAGTTAACACACTGATGTGGTTTAATTTTATTAACAAAGTATAAAAAGCTGGGCCGGCCTGCTGGCACAGTGGCATGGCGTCCGCTTGTGACGGCAATGTCCCAGGTTCGGGAACGGACCCAGGAGTCGAAGGGCGGAGAGGGATAGAGCTTCTGAGGGGCAGTTCTCCTTCTCCGGGGAAGGGGGGTTTTTGTCTGGCCTATTGGTGACCTCTGATAGAGGCCTGGGGAGCCACAGGGAAAGGCTGGCACCTGGTTGTGTGGAAGGCGGAACAGATGCTGACGTCATTGCACGCCCTCACCTCCTAGGGGATCACAGCATCTAAAAAACTCTGGTCCCCCATGTAAGACATCCTGCTCCGCTGCCGTTCCCACTGCCACAGGTGTCCACTGGGGGGGATCCCGCCTCATGGCTCCGCCCTGGGAGGGGTAGCCAGGAAATTTACCAGATCCATTGGGGAGTGCCTGCCTGTATGCCACTGGGGTGTTTGAGCATGGTGGGATGGGTGCAGGCAGGGGCTGAACTCCACCTGGGAATTGGGGGGCTGGAACCCCCCCCCCAAAAAAAAAGTCTAAAAAGCTGTTTAATGCATGTTTGTTTTAATTCATATTTCAGAGCCATATACTGTAGGTTTCAGCCAGTCCAGCCTGATCCACCTGGTCGGACCTTCTGATTGTACTCTTCATGGCTTTGTGCACGGAGGTACGTCACAGTTGTTTTTTTTTTTCCATTTTTTATACAGTATAGTAGAATTTTGTTTTATATTACATCTTTCATGTACACCATCTTAAATTTGTTTTTAAAAATGTGATACCAGTAAAACACTGTAAAATAGAAGAGAATTTAGTTATGTATTTACACTTTTCATACACAGTGTATTCCAAAGTACATTATGAATCAGTGGGTTAGATACTGGTAATGCAGGGACTATATATATATATATATATTTAATTTGAATTTATATAGCACCTTTAATATACACTGTATCTCAGAATGGTTTACTAAGCAGTTTAAAGATCGAGGGGGCGCTCCCGACCAATTGGAATTTTCCTTTCCTAGGCATGTAAAACACTTTTAAAAAAAAAATGTTCATATAGTATTGATCAATCTTGATCAATAATATATTAATCCAGCTGGCCCGGTGGCACTGAGGGTTGAGGTGCTGGATGATACACCTTGCTCCATGCTGGTGACCTGCATTTGGGAACAAGCACGGGCTGCCAGGGGTTGGCAGGGGAGGAGAAGGATCGAGCATCAAAGAGACTGCTCTCCTTCTCCAGGGAGGGGGGGAAGACAGTGATCGGTTCTTGTGTGGCCCCTGGCAGTGGCTGGGGGACAGCGCACCGATGCTGCAGGGGTGGGGTGGAGTTGGGGTGGGCGCCTGGAGGGAGAGCGTGTGGACGCATGCACGGTCCCTCCATTGGCATAATTGTACGCCTCACTCTAGGAGGACTGAAAATGGAAAAAGTGGCTCTGGTCAGGCAGCATGAACTTCCGACCCCTGTAGCCCTACCTGAATGGCTCCTCTTTGTCTGGATCCCATTTCAGTGAGTCGAACTGGAAAGGGGAGCTCCTCACCACCCTGCCATGGGGGGTAATTCATGGGGGAATCGAGGAAGTGGCCTGATGTCGGGTGTCGGGGCCGGGGGGTCAGTCAGGATGTCCCAGCCACCGGAGCCCTGGGGAGAAACTATAATTAAGCAATAAGGCATGACCAAGGGTTATGTTAATTATCTGTTAATCACCCTCTAGGGGTGTAATGTGGCACAAGGCATAGCCGAGTGCTACATGCCTCTAGAGGGTGATTAACTGACCATTAACATAACGCCTGGGAGTGCCTTATTGCCATTATAATAAAAATGTTTTTTAAATAGTGTTAAGCCTTGTTCAGCATGTGATTAGACTGTACATGTATATTAATCAAAAATTAACATAGGGCTGATAGAATGTTTACAACCAATCAGAAAACTCTCTTTCTCAGACCATTTTTATAATTCAAAAAAAAAAAAATAATATATTAATCCAGCTGCTGAGACCACTCCTATGGTTGAAAGAATGGTCTGACTTACATCCTTAGGGTATCAGAACTGCTTACCTCTTGTTCCCAGTTCTCGTACCCTAAGAATGCACATTCATAGTTAGATCTGGTAGTGCAAGGATCCTAGAATAAATTAGGATTTACATAGTGCCTTTCATATATACTATCTCAAAATGTTTTTCAAATCAATGAGTTCGATAACAGTAGTACAGAGATTGTAGAACAGAATTTATTTTTATACTTTTGTTTTATATTTTTTTAACCGGGAGATGGACTTGGCATCACAACCCATTTTTAGCCATGGCTGTAACAGATAATCTCTAAAGATGATACAAGCAACAATTTGTACAAGGACAAATAAATGTGTGTTGGATGCCATTCGATACTATATGCTACAGTTGCAATGAGATTTTTCAGTGAAATGATCAAGTAAATTTTGTTTGTTCAAATTATATGTCACAACACTCAAAGCCTGATCTTATGAGGTCAACAAGAAGAGACCTTTTTTCAGTGCTTGTTCTACAGTGTTATCTTCCGCAAATTAATCTTCACCATTCATTACCAGTGGGTCCTACCGGAGGTCAGGACCCTGCACAGAAAGAAAAAGAGCGCTGCCTCTTTAAATTTTTCTAAGCTGGAGGACTTGATGGTGGGACAGCGCTGCCCACAAGGCCAGCGTTCTTACTTGGCGCTCGCAGGTTGGCCAGTAACCGACGCCAGCTCCTCCCATAACGCAGTTTTATTTTTTCTGCCATCAAAGAAGGATCCTGCGCCGGAAGACTGCCTTCAAGTAACTGCGTCACGAAGTCCGCTAGGCCTGCTTTCTTGTCTGATGCCGTGAGTACTGGTGCTGCTTCGGTGCCAGAGCCGAGTAGTTTTGTGGTATTTTCCCCATTTTATTATTTTATTCACACGACGGTATGTCGGTGTTGGGGTGTAGATCAGTTTCCAAGTGCGCGTGAGTTGCCCCTATGTGTCGGTGCCCCTGTGGCAACTCTTTGATTGTTACGGACCCCCATGACCATTGTTTCATCTGTCTTCGTCCCCGCCATGCGATAGACAAGTGTGACGCCTGTTTTTCTATGGATTATCGTACTCTCATTATTCATGCGGCGTGGTTGGGGAGAGACCCCCCAACCTTTGGAGGGCGTCACGCTGACTGCACGTCTGGCTGCCCTTCCGATGCCTTTCTTGGTGCTGGAGGCTGCGAATTGTGGGAGTGGCCCATTTGGAGATCTCCCTGATCTCGTCCCCTGCTGTGGAGGATGACGATCGGGATGATTCCTACTGGGTACCAGGCTCCTCGGATTCTTCCCGGGCCTCTCTGAGGCCTCTCGAAGTTTCCAGGCCTGCGTCGTCATTGGACGGTGCCATGGGTGGCGTCACCACTCCAGATTCCTCTGGCACTGCCTCCGGTGCTGGGGGCTCTGTTGGGACCCTCTCTGGAGCCCCTGTGAGTGGCAGTGCCATGCCGTGCCCGGCGCCATTTTGGGTGGTGGTGCCGAAGTTGGCGCTGCTTCAGCCTGTGGCACCGCAGCCGGTGTCGGCTTGGGGGTGGGTGTACTTCCGTTGACCAGAACCAGACTTAATGTGATTTGGATCCCGGACGATGAGGAGGATACTCAGGGGGGCCCCACCATCCCCCCTAAAGCGCCGAGTCTGGATTCTTCTACTAGGCCCCCATCTGAGAGGCGGGTATATCTCTTTGAAGTCGAGGGTTGGCGGAACCAGAGCTGAATGATGACTCCCTCAGGGAGCCCCTTGGAAAACCTGGGTTGCGGCACGGACCCGTCTTTGCCTTCTTATGCTTTGTGGAGGGGCCTTGTGGTTGGTGGGGGCGGGAGCCTTCTGAAGGATTTTGAATGGCTCCAGCCTCCCCATTTGGTTGTTCCCCCAGGAGCAACCCCTTGTCCACCCCTTGACAGTTGGGCACACTAGGGTGGGCAAGTTTGGCAGCCCCCCCCCCCCTTGGGAGGGGTCCCCTGCACGAACCCACAGCTCTGGCAGGGGACCTTCTTGGCGTGGCCAGGCTGCCCCATCTCTGGTTTCTCTGCCTCCTCTTCCCCCTTTTCCTGGGCTTCTTGACCCTGGGGGCCCTCTCACCTGGGAACAGTTCAGGGCTTCGTTGGCTGCTTTCCCATGTTACCTCAGGGCCATCTCCGAAGTCATTTTCAGACCTCTGACTTCCGCACCATCAAGCTCTGATTCTGACTCCTCTTTGTCTTCGGCTTCCTCCAACGAGGAAGGGGATTCCTCTCGCCACTTCCCTGCTGATGGGGACTTTACATCTTACCAGCGTTTCCTGGCAGAGATGATGAAGGAGCTCCACCTTTCTCATTTTGTCAGGCAGAACACAGATCATGCAACATTGTCATTCCTAGGAGAATACAGCACTGACACGTTGGTCATCCCCCTGGCCGAGGCCATTTGTGGAGGCTTCGTACTCCATCTGGCAGCATCCCACAGCCCCTTTTGCTCTGCCCCTAGGGACTATATGTGCAAGTATTGTGCAGAAGCAGGCTCTCCAGGTACCATGCCCCAGCCCACATTGGGACTGGGGTTCCTGAACACCCCATCTGAGCATCGTCGCCCTCGTCATGACCAGCCTCCTGATGCTGACTCAGCTGAGTTTGACTGATGGGGGAGAAGGGTGTTTTCTTCAGCACGCTTTCTTCTGCGGATAGCTGCACATCAAGTGCACCAGCTGGCCTATGCTAGGCACATCTGGACACTGCTAGGACAGGTTCTAGCAGCCCTGCCTGATGGTGAGGGAACCAGGCAAGCCATTCCCCTCACTGCTCAAGGCCTGGAACTGGCAAGAGATCTCTCTCTAGGGCAGTCTACGACACCAACGAGGTGGCTTCCAGGCTGGTGGGAACTTCGGTCTACATTAGGCAGACAGTGTGGCTTCGCCTATCTAGGTTGTCACCCTTGGCCTGGCATAGGGTGATATCCTCACCTTTCCAGGGGGCCCTCTTCTTTTCTCGTGGGGCACGGCGAGTACTGTAGGGGCACCTTCCACCTCCCGGGTCTGGAGAGCACTCGCCGGCCCATTCCAGTCCTGGGGCCTCACCAGGCCTATAAAATGGCCCCCTTCTCATGTGGTTATCCCCCACAGGAGGCTGGTGGAAATATTTTTCCCTCAGGGAATGCCATCTTGGCACTCGGACCCATAGATAATGAATGGTGAGGATTAATTTTGGGAAGATATGGAAATTACGTACTTACCATAATTATTGATCTTCCCAGATATCTTCACCATTCATTACACCCACCCACCCCCTCTGTACCAGATGCTGGGCAGCGCTGTCCCTTTCCTTTTCTCTCTCCCTCTCCTTATTTGAGATAAGAGTCAAGGAAAGGGATAGCTTTTTTTGTGAGGCAAACCCTGTTTTTCTCCTACATTGGCCTTCTGATAGATTATCTTATCCATCCAAGGGTCAAGATCGCTTTCAGTGTTACAGCCTTGGCAGATGTTTCCTTCAGGGACCAGCTGTGCTGTGTTTTGCAAAAATCCCTGTGGCTACTGGGTGTGGCACCAGTTAGCCTCCCGCCTTGGTTCTTGACTGTTATGTCAAGCTATTTCGACCTTTTTCCTGAAAGGGCTGTAGGGATTCATAGTTGGGATCCCTTTTTTTTAAAAAAATATTACAAGGAAGGAAGATAAACCATGGAGGATATCCATACGAACAAGCTTTCTGTGTGTGTGGGGGGGAGGGGTTCTTCAGGATCTTCTCCTGGAAAATCCCCTTGAAAACTGTGGGAAGAGGGGGTGGTCCTCTAGACCTCTGACTGTTCCCCCCCTGGTAATTTTGGAGACTTACCCCTCCAACATCTCCCCCTTTCCTTCTCCCGCCCATCTTACGGCAGCCTTCTATTCAAGAACTGCTAAACCTCTTGGAGCCCCGGACTTCCCTAGGTCTGCTTCCTTAACTCTGCCCCCAGTTCTTAGTCTGGGAGCCTGTCTGGTTCTACTCAGGGGCTTGAGTGTGTAGGAGGGAGGGGGACTGTGAGGAGGAGTACATAGTCTCTTGAGGGGGAGACTGTTAGCTCTTCTTCCTCTCTTTTCTTCCTTCTCCCTTACCTATTTTTTGTTATATTTTATTCTGCCTTGGGCTGCCCAGTGTTCTGGTCATCCCTACTGTCTTAGTTTATCCCTCTTGGTTCTACCCCTTTCTTCTAGTCAGCTTCATATTTATTTCCCCATTCCTCTATCTTTTGGTCACCCTTGCCCTTCTTCTATCCCTATCCTTATCCTTTCTTCCTCACCTGGCGGACAAGAACTGAGTTATGGGAGGAGTCGGCGTCGGTTATTGGCCAACCTGCAAGCGCAACATAGAACGCTGGCTTTGTGGGCGGCAGCATCCTGATGTCGACTCCTCCAGCTCAGAAAAATTTAAAGAGGCAGCGCTCCTTTTCTTTCCGTGCAGGGTCCTAACCTCTGGTAGGACCCATAGGTAATGAATGGTGAAGATATTTGGGAAGATCAGTAATTACGGTAAGTACATAATTTCCATTTTCAGTTTATCTGGTTTGTACAGAGAGTCTAGTTACATGCTGAATTTGCGGCAACTGTTGCTTGCTGTATAGAGTGCCTTTCCTACACACTGTATGCCAAAGCACTTAAACCAGTGGGCTAGATACTGTTAGTGCAGGAACTGTACAAAATGTGGGTTTATATAGCACCTTCCATACACACTGTATCTCAAAGCAGTTTGCAAAGCAACGTGTTAGATTTGTTAGTGTAGGGATTGTAGAATAAAATAGCATTTTGTTTTATTTAACATGTTTCATACACTCTGTATACTAAAGTGCATTGCAAAGTAGATAGTTAGATAACGGTAGTGCAGGGATTGTGAAATGGAATGGAATAGAAAATAAAGTAGAGTAGAGTAGCGTAGCATGGAATAACAGCATAGCACAGGAGAGAACAGAATAGAATTTGGTTTTATATACCACATTTTGTACACACTGTACCCCAAAGTGTATTGTAAAGCAACATATCATATACTGGTAGTGCAGGGATTGTGGACTAGAATAAACAAGAATATCATAGAATAGGATTTGGTTTTACATACAGTAGCACGTTTTATATACACTGTATCCTAAAGTGCATCGCAGCGTAATTAGTTAGATAATGGTAGTGCAGGGACTATATTCGGTAACCATGCTACAGCCATTCAGTGTGGTAACACCACACACACAGTTGTACTGCATTAGAACCTGTGTTGCTGAGAGAGGGAATATTGGAGAGGACTCTGGGGTAACTCCATTGTTCTTTTGAAGAATTGTTCTGGACTCTTTAATTTCCACCTGGACAGTCACCAGTGGTGGTCAGAAGGAACTTCAGTTTAATGTCTCTTCCAAAGGCAGTGCCTCCAACAGTGCAGTAACGCTACCCCATGCAGCACTGGAGAGTCAGTGTTGGGCATTAACCCGTGGGCCTAGTGCATGACTTGAACTCATGAACATCTGATCTTCCAGGGCCAAAGGCTGGGAGCACTGGCAACCAAGCCACAATACCATTGATTAAAGTATTTATATCGAGTGATCTCCTGGCATTCCCATTGGATTTGTGGACCCTAAGCCCCCCTCCTTCCAAATTATGCATCATTTTTTTGTGCAGTACCTTCCCGGTAGTAGATATGTAAGGACTCCATCCAGTAAAGTAGTTCAGTTGCAAAGAAATATTTTCTACAAACAACTGTAATGTGAGAAGAGCTGGATAGTAGTTCAGGATATTCCAGGAATCCGTCTTCAGCATTGAATCACACTAATGGATCTGAGATAGAGACGCTAGGACCCTTTGGAAGCTAGAACTGTTCAGGAGGGATGCACCAAGGTAAGCTGCATGCACGTGCAGCACTGCAAGACTGGCTCATGCTGCATGGCTTTCCTTGGCATAGACCCTCAACCACCTCAGTTCCTTTTTTCCCCACTGTTGAGTGTGTAACAGTGACAGTGTTGTTCATAGAAACATAGAATTTGATGGCAGATAAGGACTGCTTGGCCCACCTAGTCTTCCCATTTCCCTACCTAATGGATAAGCTGCAGATCATAGTTAACCAACAGCCTACTTCCTCCTACCCCCCACTAGAATTGCCTTATGTCTGTCCCATGCATTCTTGAATTCCTCCACTGTTTCTGACTCTATGACCTCCTCAGGAAGGCTGTTCCATGTATCCACAACCCTCTCTGTGAAGAAATGCTTCCTCACATTACCTCTGAGCCGTCCCCCCTCTATCTTCAAATTGTGTCCCTTGTTTTTGCACATCTCTTTTTTCTGAAAGATGCTACGCTCTTGGACTTTGTTGATTCCTTTGAGGTATTGTTTGTATGTTTCTATGTATTTGAAAGTTTCTATCATGTCCCCCCTCTCCCTCTTTTCCTCAAGGCTATACAGCTTTAGTTCCTTTAGTCTTTCTTCATATGTGTTCTGATACAGACCCTGCATCATTTTGGTTGCCCTCCTCTGGACAGCCTCCACCCTGTCTATGTCTTTGAGGAGATGGGGTCTCCAGAACTGTACACAGTACTTCAGATGTGGTCTTACCAACTGTCTGTACAGAGGGCCAACAACTTCCTGTTTTCTACTTGTGAGCCTCCATATGCATCCAGCATCCCGCCAGCCCTCCTTACTGCCTTCTCACATTGTTGGCCCACCTTTAGGTCATCTGATATGACTACCCCAGGTCCCTTTCCATTTTTGTTGTTGTCAGTATCTCACCCCCCATTGTGTACTCTTCCCCTGGGTTTTTGTTTCCCAGGTGCATTACTTTGCACGTCTTTGCATTGAATCTAAGCTGCCATACATTTGACCATTCCTCCAACCTTGCCAAGTCCCTTTTCATCCTTTCCACCCCACCTTGTGTATCAACCCTGTTGCAGATCTTTGTGTCATCTGCAAAGAGACATACTTTCCCTTCCAGTCCCTCTACAATGTCACTTATAAAGACATTAAAAAGGACCGGCCCCAGTACTGAACCCTGCAGTACCCCACTAGTAACCCTCCGTTCTTCACTGTGGACTCCATTTACTGTTACCCGCTGTGTCCTGTTGTCCAGCCAGTGTTTTACCCAGGCTACCACCCTGGAACCCACTCCCAGACTGGCTAATTTGTTTATTAATCTTTTGTGTGGAACTGTGTCAAATGCCTTGCTAAAGTCTAGGTAGGCCATGTCCACAGCCCCTCCCTGGTCAATTGCTTTGGTCACCCAGTCAAAGAAATCAATTAGATTTGTCTGACATGACCTTCCCGCTGTGAATCCATGCTGCCTTGGGTCCTGTACCCCACTGGTCTCTAGGTACTTAACAGTTCTTTCCTTCAGAAGTGATTCCATCATTTTCCCTACCACTGAGGTCAAACTGACAGGTCTGTAGTTTCCTGCTTCTGTCTTGCTCCCACTTTTGTGAAGGGGAATCACAGCTGCCCTCCTCCAGTCCTCAGGTACCACACCATCCTCCCATGATTTATTAAAAAGGGTAGTCAGTGGTGTTACTAGTTCTTCCATTAGTTCTTTTAGAATTCTGGGGTGAATCCCATCAGACCCCATTGCTTTATCCACCTTCAGTTTTAAGAGTTCTTTCAGAACCTTTTCTTCTGTGAAAGGATTAATATCAACCCCCCTATCCAGAGTGCTTCTATTGACCGGATTAGGTATTTCCCCCTGCTTTTCCATTGTGAATACTGAGCAGAAGTATCAGTTCAGTATCCCTGCTTTTTCACTGTCACTCTCTGCCCAACCACCTTCCTCTTTGTTCAGCCTCAGTATCCTTGCCTTAGTCTTTCTTTTCTCCCTAATGTACCTATTCAACTGCTGTGAGTCAGAACTTCACGTCTGTATGATATAAGCATTCAGGTCTTCCCAGTTTTTAGTGTTTTAAGCTAGAATTTGTTATTTTTGTGTCAGTTTAGTTAAAAAAAAATTTCTCTGTCTCTCATAGCCCTACCGAGTCAACAGTCGACATCTATGGACGACGATGCTCAGGAGCCTTCTCAGGCAATCTGCTCCGACATGCAGAACTATGTCTGGTCCACTTTCCCCATCAGGGAAGGGTTCTGACAATGGGCAGTCCTGGGTCTGGGGAGAAGGACAGTCCTTTCGGAAGCACAAAAAGAAGCAGGTTCGTTCCTGATACCAGGCGGGTTTTTGGGGCCCCTCGGTTTCCAGTTCTTCCTCTTCCCATAAGAAGAGGAAGAAGCTGTACCACTCAAGGTCACCCTTTGTATGGTCTGCCATGGAATCCTCAGTCTCCCAGAGTCGGAGGCTCTCACCAGCACCATCGGCATCACTTGGGGCCCCTGATTCAAGGAGGTTGAAATCTCCGGTCCAGAGTCCCTCTCTGTTAATGGTGACTCTGGTGGGCAGTTCCACCATTGAGCAGCTCTTATGGAGCAGTAGGTGCAACATCTGGCTCATTTGCCTCTGCCAGTGGAGCTGATATCTGGACCCTTGGGGCCAGTGGAACTGGGACTGCAGGTGGGGCCCTCAAGCCAGGTGGAGTGCTTGGCTCCAGCAACAGCCCCTGGATCCTAGCCAATGACCATACAGCTGACTCTTGTCCCACTGGACACAGCTGCATTCAGTGTCAGTGTGATGGGATCAGCCGTGGTACCATTTCCATCCCATGCTGGCTGGGTCATCGTTGACAGGGTCATTGTCACTGTCAGTGCTGGATTTAGGCCTTTCCGGGCCTGTTCTGGTGCTGACTCTAGTGCTGGATTCAGTTCTGGTTACAGCGCCACTTTTGGCGCTGGTCCCTCTTAAATTAGGACCAGTGTCATTGGTGTTGCCAAGGCTGCATTATAGATTGGAGTGCTTATGATCCACCCCCCTCCACTGCCCTCCCTCTGGGGAGGAAGTAGAGGGGGACGAGTCTGACGCCAACCTCATCATTTCTGTGGGCAGTGATGAAGACTGTTTCTTTAGTCTGGATTGTTCGGACCAAGGCCTTTCTTCTGTGCCATAGGAGGAGCTTACTTTCCAGGCTTTGCTCAGGAATATGCATTCTGCAGTTGATTATTTTGAGCCTTCAGCAATTGACCCAGGTAAACATCTCTGTCTGCAGAGGTTAAACATTGCTACCATGCCAGCCAATTTAGTTCTTCCTATCCTGCTAGCATTTGAGATCTTGTCAGATGCAGTCTGGAATAGACCTATGTCAGTGTATGTTTCTCAACCTGTAGCTGATGCCATTGTTATTTTTTGCTGAGAATGATAAAGCTGTGCTTCCCCAAGAGGTCACTGCACACATATTAACAAGGAGTTGTACAAGATTAACACTATGGGCAAGTGGGCTTTCACAGCAGCTACTCTTGGTGTGTGGATTGCTAGCTACTAATTGGATTTTTCCAACTACAAGTATACTCTTTGGAGCTTGCGAATGTCTCTGGCAGAGTCCCTGCCAGACTCTGAAACTAAACAGAAGATTCTGCAGGCTGTTACTCATGGTATTGAGTCTAACAGTCATCAGCTCAAATCTGCTGTACTGCCTTCTGATCTACTGTGGCAGGTATCTGTATCAGAAGGGATTCCTGGTTACATACTTCTGGTTTTTCTCAGGATGTCCAGCAACAAGTAATAAATGTCCCCTTTGATGACACTTAACTCTTTGGACAGCAGGTAGGGAAGTCTATTGAGGCATCTCGGAAAACTAGTATGGCCAACTCCTACTAACCCTCAGAGGGGAAAAGGATGTAATTTCTTTCAAAACCTGCAGTCCTTTTGCAGAAAAGGCAGGGGAGCCCAAAACAAATCTCAGCCTCCCCAGCCTCAGAAAAAGGTACAGCCAAAGGCAGAGATGCGAGAGCACTCAGTGCCGTACTCTGAAGCTCCGGCCCTGGTCCTGCCTCAGTTGCCCAAGGCAGACCTTTTCTCCCCAGTAAGGGGGCACCTGATCCAGTCAATGGGACTCTATCATGACAGACAAAGAGTTAGTAGAAAACTTGTGTTCAACTGTGCCTTCCACTTGCTTGATTATGTTTACCCTCTGTTTGTATCTGTACCCCCTTCCCCAGGTCATACCTGGAAACGAGCTTCACTCATGGAACCTTCCCCAGTCATCAAATTTTAAATAAATAAAGTATGCCCTCAGGATCATTCAAGAGGGATGCCTGCTGGACTTCACAGAAATCCTTCTGGATAGCCACTCTTATTAGCCTAAGTGTCAGAGCTTCTTGTGCAGGACATTGTGGGCCTTCTGAGCAACAGGGCAATAGAGGTAATGCCAGAGTCAGAACGAAACACAGGCTTGTACTCCCAGTACTCGGTTTACTTGGTTTAATAAGACAAAGTAGGCCAAAGGCCCATTAAATTGTCTCCCACTCCTAGTGGGTGTATTAAGTAATTCTTGATTCCAAAATGTATTCATTGAGCCCTTTCTTAAAACTGCTGAAAGAAGTTCTATTTACTATGTCCCATGAAAGTTTATTCCATAGTCGTGGTGATCGTATTGTGAAGTAATTGTATCTTTTAGTGGTATTAGTCTTGGGGATGTAGAGTTGTTTATTATGAGACCTTAATCACACTGTCTTGATGTTAAATTTTAATCCACATTGGTTCATGAGTTTTGGGTTATTCAGGACATTAAACAAAAGCAAAAGATCACCACACTTTCTCCTCTCTTGCAAGCTGAACCACTTCATAATTCCAAAGAAATCAGGGGGCATGTGCCTGATTCTCGACCTCAAAAACATGAACAAGTTCATTGATCAAGAGAAATTCTAAATTATTTCTCAGGAAGGGAAGCAGAGACCCCAGAAACCTCAGGATTGGTTAGGTTCCCCCAGCCACCGTCTGATTCATTGTGCTGAAGCAGCATTACCAGTTCAGAGTCCTGCCCTTTGGGCTCTCCTTGGCGCCTCAAGTATTTACAAAGTGCTTTGCAGTACTCACAGTGCACCTCAGAAAACAAGGACTCCAGGTTTACCCTTATTTGGATGATTCACTGATAGCCAGTCTGTCCAGGCAGGAAACGGAACAGGCAGTAGCCACAGCCTCTCAGTTCCTTAGCTTCATGGGTGTTCTGCTGAATTTAGAGAAGACTCAGCTACAACCATCACATCAGCTGCTATTCATAGGAGCTCTTCTAGATATGACCAAGATCAGGGCCTTTCTTCCAGAGAGCAGAAGGTGGGCGATCCTGCAGAAGGCATGCTACATAATGGAGTGCAAATCAGTGCAAGCCCATTCCATGCAGTGCATGCTGGGTCTGATAGCCTCTTCAGTGTTCACAGTGCCTCTGACATAGCTACACATGAGAACGACTCAGTGGATGCTCAGTGCACAATGGTCACAAGCATCACATCCTCAGACCTACCCCATACGAGTGACCCTAGCTCCTGGTTTGGTCATGCACGTGATGGTCAGTGGAGGACAGTCTCCTTCAGGGCTTTCCCTTCTCCCAACTGGAGCCTCAGGCGACTCTCACTGTGGATGCCTCCCTGTTAGTGGTGGGGTGAACACTGTCGGGGCTTCCAAACACAAGGAGTCTGGGACTCATCAGAGACTCATCTCTGCATCAGTGTGTTGGAGATGCGAGCTGTGTTGTGCAGCCTGAGAGTCCTAGTGGATCTCATCAGTCATAAAACAGTCCTTCTCCAGATGGACAAGAAGTCTGGCATGTATTACATCAAGAAGCAAAGAGGAACACACTCTTGCCCTCTCTGCAGGGAAGCAATGAGACTGCGGTGAATGGTGCCTGGAGCAAGGGATCCTGCTCCAAGCCATTTATGTACCTAGAGTTCAAAACGCTGGCAGATGAGCTTAGCTGATCAGAGGCTGATCCTCACAAGTGGTCACTAGTTCCAGACATCGTAAGATCACTATTCGACAAGTGGGACACCTCAGGTGTGGATATTTTTGCATCCCCACTCTATGCCAAACTGCCTCGATTCTGTTTCAGAAATCCAGGACATGGCATTTTCTATCAGAATGCATTCAGACTGCAATGGCAAAATCTTTATCTGTATGCATTCCCTCCAATGCCTGTAGTGCAAAAGGTAATGCTCAAACTGGAGGTGCATGGGGCAAGATGATACTGATTGTCCCCTGCTGGCCTCAGCAGATATGGTGTCCTTGGTTGAACAGATGACCAGTCAGCAAACCAAGGATCCTTCCACTCAGGATGGACTTACTGACTCAGGGCCGCTTGGTCCATCCCAACCTGCAGGTCTGGCTCTTGAAGAGATAGAAATGAACAGATACAAGGTATTTCAGAGGGTCTCTTAAATACCTTTGACTGCCCATAAATCTTCCACTAGGAAGAATTACACAGCCTTGTGGAAAATATTTTCGGTACTAGGTCATAATAGCGCAACAGGAAGAGCACTGAAAGTACCGCACTGTGTAAAGTGTGAGAGGGTTTAGAGTGAAAGAGGTTAGAATAGCAGTAGGGAGTTACCACTAACCCTGTCGCTCTGCAGAGACCCCGTGGAGGAATCGAGTTGCTGTGTGCTGGGGTGCTGGTCGAGCCGCTCCCATTGTGGAGTGGCTAGGGTACCAGCACACGGCTGAGCAGGAGACCTGGGACCGCAGTTCGGTTCCTGCTAGGTCTGCTCCTGCTGCAACCTTTTGTATTGATTTTAAAAATGTAATTTCCCCCTTCTGATTTTCTCCCCATCCCCGAAGTCCATGACCCCTAGAGTTGGTTATTTTAAGTCCGGGGTGTGTGAGGGGTGTAGGGGGCATATCCCCCACCCTGCATAAAACAAATAGTCCCATTGTTTTCAGTGGGGTTCACTGTCGTAGTCGGGTCGCTGTTATCCCTGACTTTGTATGTGTGTGCCGCTGTTTTCCTTGAGGCATGTATTGCCATGCAGTTATTGTCTGTGGTGAGATGACCCCATGCCATATTTTCAGTCTGGTACTCCAGAACCCACATGGACCCCTTTCGGTGTTCACCTGGCAAGGTTCTGGAGTAATTGCTGAATTTTTCTGAAGCTGGCTTGCAGTATTCCACAGTCAAGGTCCACTTGTATGCTATTTCTGCATACTGTAAGCTCGTCAGTACCCTCTTCCTGGCACAGCTGCCACTCTTCAAGAGGTTCTTTGAGGGCATTTTACACACAAGGCCTCCCATTAGGAAGCCAGTGGCTGCCTGGGACATCAACCTTGTGCTGGATATGCTCACTTGCAAGCCCTTTGAACCCCTTGCGACATGCGTGCTGAAGTTTTTAACTTGGAAAACAGCTTTTGTAGTGGCCATCACATCTGCTTGCAGGTTCGATGTTAAAATCGTGACTATAAAAACACGACCTACAAAATAGCACTGTCTAAAAAGTGATCGTTAAAAACGCGAGTGCACAGAATAGCGCCATACAAAATTGCAACCGCATTGTAATAACGATCGGGTGCCTACTAAAGCAACAACCAAAGTACTCACAGGCATGGTAGCGTTGTGTAAATGCACAACTGCTTTAAATACTGTGAACGCACAAGGATTTGCACTATTTCCTGGTTGCTAGCTTAGTATTTCCCTGAATGCAAGGGGGGGAGTGACCAAACTGCCTTTCAACTTGATTGCATTAGCCCAGGTGTAGAACATGTCCTTTCTATTTAAATTTGGTTTGTTTAACCGCATTCAGTCAGTATGCAAACGGCTGAAGGAATGGATGTTGAATTTATCACTAGCCAGAAAGGCAAGCCCCTTGCACTGTATGCCGGGTTCATCTCAGTAGCGTAGCAATTTCCCAGAAGGCCTGGGTGCAAGGCAATGTTACAGGGCCCCTTCCCAGTTTTGAATAAACATCAAAATTATGATTTGGGCCCCTCAAACCTCGTAGGCCCGGGTGCCACTGCACCCCCTGCACCCTTGTAGTTACGTCCCTGGTTCATCTACCAAAAGAACAAAGAAAAGGCTGGTAAAGTATACTGAAGATGTGCGGCTTCCCATAGATTTAGCTGTCTGTCTCGAATACACACAGGGGATAACAAAGTAACTGCCCAGATAAAAGAACATACACACGTGGCAGATGCAGGTGAAGCTGGGGTCAGGAAGGTAATGGCAAACATCAGAGAGCGAGCTAGAGGTGGTGTTGAAACCACCTCTCAGGTAGTTGTGCAATGCACAACAAGTGCACCAGACTCTGTTGCTGGTCGTTTGCCTGATGTGCAGCTCATTAAAAGAACTGTGCAGAGAATTCAGCAAGTGGAACGTGGGTGCCCAGCAACGTCAAGCAGCGTTGAGGAATTTGTTGTACCACCAGAGTTCACTGTGGCACATTCTGGTGAGCTGTTCCTTATTTTTGACAGTGGGAAGGAGCAGGACAGCATATTAATGTTTGCCACTAATGCTAATCTTAGATTCCTGCATGAGTGTACCGATTGGGTGATGGATGGTACTTTTAAGTCCTGTCCTATACTGTTTGATCAGTTATTCACACTGCATGGTATGGAGTCTGGGACTGTTGTCACAGCAGTGTATGTCCTTATATACTCACTAAAGATGATTTCATATACCCGTGTGTTTGCACAGCTAAAGCACTTTGCCCAAACCTTGCACACAACACTGCCATAATGGACTTTGAAAAATCTGCCTGGAAGGCATTTACTGATGCCTGTCCAACAACTGTTGTAAGGGGTTGCCTTTTCCATCTAACACAAGCGGTATGGCGTAGGATTTAAAAGCAACCACAGGTGCAAGATAGGTACTGTTCCTACCCTGACTTTGTACTACACCTGCGAATGTTGCTTTCACTGGCCTTTGTGCAGCTAGAAGATGTTTCAAATGCTATTGATGACCTGTGCAACTTTGAAGTTTTTCAGACTCATGAAGAACTTTTGCTTCCGATTCTCGAGTACTTTTAGTCAACTTGGGTTGGCAGGCCTAGGGGGAGATCTGGCCCTCAGGAGAGCTGCATTCCCACCACACCAGTGGAACTGTCACGATGCAACTTCAAAGGGAATAGCTCACACCAATAATGCGGTAGAAGGCTGGCATCATGGATTTAATAGTCGGTTGGGTGCATGTCACCTGAGTGTGTGGAAGCTTATTCAGTGCCTGAAGGAGAACAAAGGCTGACTGAAATCAAACTCAAGCAGATGGTATCTGGGGCCTTTGGTACTACTCCAAAAAGAAAGTACAAGGACAGCAATGAAAGGATTCCTGCAAAAGTGGCATCCTATGAAATGAGAAGCCGCTATGATTTCCTAAGAGGGATTGGCTTATAGTTTTCAATTTCAGGTATGAGTCTGACTACACCTGAACCATTTTTTGTTTTCTGATTTGGCTTTATTTGTTGCCTTTTTTTTTTTTTGTACACATTTTTAATGTCCTCTACAGCTGGGGGGGTGTTACCTATGGCCCCCCCCCCCCCGCAGTCAGGTTGGTCTCACATCTCCTGTGCCGCTCCAAGTCCCACGCTTTACTCCCTCCACTGATCCTGCACAGCAGCCATGGAGGGGTACGTACCCCACCACCGCAGGGCCGGGGGGGGTCGGGTCCAGGGGGTGCCTCTGGAGCCGGAGCGGCGCAGCGCTGTCGGGACTGTCCCTGATTCTGCACGCCAAGGGGTTTTGTACGTTTTTCTCCTCTGCAGTGTGTGGGCATGCAGTGACGTCTAGGCACAGCGTGCCGGCGTCTGCCGCACTCTGCCCCCTTGCTGCACCGCTCTAGTAGTGCCTCCGGGCGTCACCAGGGGCCGCTACAGAGCAGTGGATCCCTCCCCGCGATAGGAAAGCAGTCCACCGGACGCTCCATCCCCTGCCAACCCCTGGCGACCCGGGCTCACGTCCAAACCCTGGTCGCCAGCGTGGTGCGAGGTGTGGCATCCAGCACCTCAACCCTCAGCACCACTGGGCCACGCTTTTGGTTTTTTTGAATAAAAAACTATTTGCTTTTGATATGGGGTTTTGGAAATTTGGCTGATTGGATTTTTTTTTTTAAATAAGAAAAGTCGCTATTTTGACATGGAAATTAACCAATACCTAAGTTTTGGCCATTTGCTCCACATGCTTTCATTCAGTTGAGGTTGCCATATTTGAATAATGAAAGGCAGTAGCGATCGCTATTTTGACATGTTCCCCTTTATTATATGGTCGCTAGAATTGAAGTTGCTGATTAGTAGTCACTGTTTTCAAGTCGCAGTTTTGTGGTTGTGATTTAATGGGTAACCCTGCTCGCCGAGTGTCTGAAATCCATGCCTTGGGCATGGATCTCCTGTATACTATTTTCCACAAGGACAAGATAGTTCTCCACACGTAACCTAAGTTCCTTCATAAGGAGGTGTTGGAGTTCCATCTGTATCAGCCACTTGTGCTGTCTGCCTACTTTACTAACTTCCAGGATGAAAAACACACTATCTATTCTTTGATGTTAAGAGGGTTCTTACATTTTACCTGTACAGAACTGACATTAGGCAATCTAAAATACTCTTTGTCTTCTTCAATCCCAGTCAGAAGGACAGCCTGTTACAATCAAGTGCGTTTCTGCCTGGATTGTGAGCTGTCTATGCCACTGCTATGCCATGGTGCAGGTCAAGCTGGAAGGTCAGGTGCGTGCCCACTGCACCAGAGCAGTTGCCACTTCCCTAGCAGAAAGTTGCTCTGTGCCTATTGGTGATATTTGCAGAGCTGCAGCTTGGAACACAGTGCACACTTTTGTTAAGCACTGTGCCTTGGCTGTCCATGCCAGGCAGTATGCCACCTCTGGCAGGATTATCTTTAATGGACATCTGTCCTGAGTGAGCCGTCAGCTCATACTGCCCTAGTCCAGAGGATTTTTTCTGAGCTTGGTACTCTGATCCCTTAGTGTGACTCAGTGGTGAAGACTGATTTCTGGAAGATATGAAAATTACACACTCACCATAATTCTCAATCTTCTTCAGGGTTATCTCAGTCATCAGGTAACACAGTAGGAACCTTCGCCATCAGTGAAGGGGAATCCACACGGAAAATTTTCAGCAGTACAACTGGGGCCGCTCACGCCGTTGACATCCGTCGACGTCACCAACCCTATATAGGAGTGAGTGGCCCCCCCATCTCAGTTCTTTCCCACCATCAACTCACTTGCATGGGTCTCCATGGAAGCTCCGTTGTGGTATTTGCATGTTTTTTCAGACCGCAGCTATTTTTTACTTTCCTTTAAAAAAATCTCTTTTTTAAAGAGATTCCTTCTTTTTATGTCGAGAGTTAATCCTTCTACTTCTCTCTTCCATTGCTGCCGCTGTAGAAAGAAGATTGTCTTTACAGACAAACATTCTGTCTGTGTCTGCTGTCTTGGGCCTGACCACGAAGTTTCTGACTGTGAGGTCTGCCAGAAGTTTAATCAAACAACCCTTCGTTGACCCAAAAAGGCTCTTAAAAAATTCCTGATGGATCAACAGGTAGCCAGCTCTGGGCAGGGGTCCTCGGGGGCCCGGTCTCCCAGTCACTGAGTGGATCTTCGAGCTCCCAGGCCTCCCAAGGCCCAAGACAAGCCCTCGGGGAAATGTCATAAAAAAGACAGAGATCACGACTGCTGCCCCCGGCGTTGATCTAGCTCCCTGTTGGCTTCTCCTTCTTGTGGGGGATCTTCGTCAGCTGCAGCTGCTCCGACCAAGAGAACTGCTGTCCAGGTCTCTGTGCCTACCAGACCCATACCGACAGCACCTCCACCCAATTCCCAGGGCGCTTGGCTGTTGACCTCCTGGCCGTCGGCCTCTCCATTGTTGATGATTGGTTCGTTGTTGACTGTTCCTCTGTCGAGATCTGCCCCTTCTCCCACTAGGGCTACAGTCCCATCGGGCTCTCAAGACACAGCAGGCGGGTCATCGACACCTGTGCTGTCAATCCCCCCTCAGCCGACCATCTCCGTCTACCTCAATGAAGTCTTGATCAAGTTTACCAATGTGCTTGTACTGCAGCTGGGCACCTTAAACAGGCCCACTTCACCAGTGCCGTCGACAGCAGCTTCATTGTCAATGCTTGTTTGGCTCTGGGAGGCTGTCTGTGGGCCATCCCCGGTGCACCCGACGCCAGACCTAGAGATTGAAGAGGTTGAAGTCAAGGAGGAGTACCATCTTGACCTCATTCTTCCTGATGATGGGGGAAGAGGAAGAAGAGGAGGAAGTCCTACTCTCTGACAGGTCTACAGCCTCTTCTGTCAGTGAGGACTCTGAAAAACATACTCCCAGATCGCCTCCTGAGGATCCCACATTTTTTAATGTGATGAAGCAGCTGTCCTCAGCCATGGGCTTCCACACTGAAGAAGAGGATGCCACCAGAAAGGATCTGGTGGATTTCCTGGAGATTCCATAATCTCCCCCATAGATCATTACTCCAATGCTCCCAGCATTGAAGAATGCAGCCACGGCAGCCTGGCATAGACCAGACATGGTGCTAACTTTGCCACGCAGGGTGGACAAACTTCATCATGTCCACCCAGGGTCTCCCCTGTTATGCTGCCCAACCAGAGACTAACTCAGTAGCCATTAAGGCAGCTCATGACAGATCTAAGGCACCTAACACCTTGGTTCCCTTCGCCTAGGCAAAGAGTCTCGTAGGATCGACCTCTGGGGAAAAAGGGTTTATGCCTCCTCCACGTTAAGTATGAGGATTGCTAACTGTCACACATGGCTAAATACCAGAATGCCAGTTGGAAGAAGGGCAAGGCTGCAGCCCAGGCCCTTCCAAAGAGCACCCAAAAGCAGGAACTACTTTAGTCCCTCCAGGCAGCTGAGGATGATAGCAGACACCTCCTCAGAGCTTTATATGTCATGGCTGACACCATCGCCAGGGCAGCTGCCATGGGCACATGCATCTGCAGTCACTCCTGGCTCCGAGTATCAGGGTTTGCAGCTGACGTGCAGCAAAAAGTACTTAATGCCCCTTTTAATGGCACCAAGCTGTTTGGCCCTGATGTCCAGGACGTCATAAAAGACCTGCAGGCCTCAGGCAGGGCCCTTAAATCTGTCCACTTCCTCCATCATACCCAACCAAAATGTAGAGGATTGCCTCCTTTCTGTAAACAAAACAACAGGCCTGGAACAGCTCCCCGAACCCAGGAAAAACACAGAATTCAGGCTCCCTTGCCTACCCCCTCCAGTGCTGGAGTGGTGGCCAATCACCCCAGAAGTGAGGGACCAGCCACTGTGGCTGGCTCCACTTTTGCTTGACTCCTTGCTGGACCCCCCCCCCGGGGTCCCGGACCAGGAGGTGGTGGTTGGAGGTCGGTTCTCCCTCCATCTTAATCAGTGGAGAACCATAACTTCAGATGCATGGATTCTGCAGATCATAGAAAAGGTTCATACCTTGGAGCTTGTCGAGCAGCCTCCAAACACCCCGCTTCCCCTCTCGGCATTCCCCCAGCTCACTTGTCTGTTCTCTGGGAGGAGGTGCAGTCCCTTCTGCACAAGGAGGCCATTGACCTGGTGCCCAGGCACCAGAAAAACAAGGGGTTTTATTTCAGGTTTTTCCTGATCCCCAAAAAGACCGGAGGTCTGAAGCCTATCCTGGATCTAAAGGATCACAATCTGCATGTCCAGTTCAAAACATTTTGGGTGGTAACTTTGCCAGGTCTGATGCCCCTTCTCAAGACAGGAGACTGGCTCTGTTCACTGGACATTTAGGATACTTACCTGCACATCTAGGTCTTTCCTCCTCACAGGAAGTTTCTCCATTTTGCCTTACAGGGCAAGCATTATCGGTTCAAAGTGCTGCCCTTTGGCTTATCCTCTGTGCTGCGAGTCTTTACCAAGTGCTTAGCAGCAGTCACAGCAGCTCTCAGAAGAGAGGGACTGTATGTCTTCCCTTATCTGGACAATTGGCTCCTGAAGCCCCATCCAGAGAACAGTTTGTGTGGACTCTAAAGTGAATTCTCCAGCTCTTCCACTCGTGGGCATTACCATCAGCCTGCCCAAATCGGTTCTGATACCGTCCCAAAGATTGCAGTATATAGGGGCAGTCCTGGACTCAACACGGGGAAAGGCCTTCCTGCCCCAAAACTGGGCAGAGTGCCTCATAGCCCAAACTCAGGAAGTTGCCCAGAGTCAATACATTCCTGCCAGGGTATATCTCAAATGGATGGGCCTGATGGCAGCTGCCATACCCACCATTCCACTGGCCAGGCTCCATATGCATACCCTCCAGTTGACCCTTCGAGTACAGTGGGACCAGTGCGTGGATGAGTTAGACTAACCAGTCCTGGTCTGTTCCCCAGTACACAAGGTACTGCAGTGGTGGATGGACCCCTTGAACCTGCTTCAGGGCATTCCATTCCATATCTCTTCCCCACACATCAGATCTTAACCACAGATGCCTCAGGTCTGGGCTGGGAGCACACCTGGGTCCCTTCCAAAAGCAGGACTACTTCGTCTCAATGGGAAGCCTCCCTGCATATCAGAGTCCTGGAGATGAGAGCGGTGCTCTACGCCATGCAGGCCTTTCAGGAACATCTTGCTCTGGGTCAGCTGCTGGTACAGTCTGACATTGTAAGCACAGTATACTACATCGACAAGTGGGGGGGGGGGGACTCATTCTTACCCCCTTTGCAGAGAGGCCATGAGAGTGTGGTATTGGGTGTTAAGATCACAATCTGACACTCTCTGCAGACAGTCTCAGCAGGGCTCAGTCCAGCATGCATGAATGGGAGCTTCTCTCATCCATTGCAGAGGACTTGTTTGATAGATGGATTCTTCAAGAGTTGGACCTTTTTGCACCCCCACTCAACACAAAACTGCCCAGTTTCTGCTTGCTAGATCCAGGGCCTGTAATTTTCTGGTGAGATGCATTGTCCCTCTCTTGGAGTGGGAGGTTTTTTTTTGTGCATTCCCTCTGTTTCCTCTGATCCAGAGGGTGCTAATCAAGTTGCAGATGGAGGGGGCCACCATGACTCCCCGGTTGTACCTGAAAATAGGCAGGATTTGTCTAGTGCACTTACCCGGTCAACAAAAATAAAATAAAATGATTCTGGTGGCTCTATTCTGGCCTTGCCAGATATGCTTCCTTCTCCTTCAGCAGATGGTGGAGGAACCTCTGGTCCCTCTTCCTCTTTGCAGGAATCTGCTGACCCAGGATCAGGAGACCCTGGTCCATCCCAACCTCAGGCCCCTCCCATCTGCATGCCTGGCTCCTGAGAACATAGCCATCACCAGGTTTGGGGTTTCTAACAGGGTGGTGGACGTCCTAGTGGCCACCCAGAAGTCTTCCACTCGAGCCACATTTCCATGAAGTGGAAGCAGTTTGCCATTTAGGCTGCCAAACATAACTTAGACCCTTTCACCTGCTGGTGAATCATATCCTGGACTACCTGATTTCGCTGACTGACTCAGGCCTCCAGTATTCTTTCCTCAAGGTGCACCTTTCGGCTATTTCTGCGTTCCATGAGCCCGTGGGTGATTGCACGATTGCTCAGCTGGATGTCTCCCATACCTTTTTTAGGGGCATCCTGCATCTGAAACCTCCAATCTGTTCCCCTGTCCCGACTTGGGACTTGAATTTTATTTTTGAAAAATTTACCCTGTCTCCCTTTGGTCCAATTGCGACTTGCGGTTTGTGCTTTTTCTCTTGGAAAGCACTATTTTTAGTTGCAATTGCTTCTGTTCGGAGAATTCAGAGCTTCAGGCCCTCTAGTGCGAGGAGCTTTATTTTGATTTTTCTCAAAGACAGGGTATCTTTGTGCACAAATCCTAAGTTTCTGCCTAAGGTGGTTTCAGAGTTCATACCAGTCTGTTCACCTTCCTGTTTATTTTCTTGAGCGTGCCAATCCAAGGGAAGCACTGCTGCATATGTTAGATATGCGCAGAACTTTGAATACTACCTGCTTAGAATTAAAGAGTCCAGACAGTCAAAACAGTTGTTTGTTTCCTTCGGCCTGGGTAAAGAGGGCATTTCAGTTTCTAAGCAATGTTTATCCAAATGGTTGGCAGATTACATTGTGTTCTGTTACAACAAGTACGGCAAAGAATTGCCTGATGCTGTCAAAGCTCATTCCACCAGAGGAGTGGCTACCTTGGTGGCTTGTTTCCGAGGGGTCTCAGCCTCTGACATTTGTGCGGCTGCCACCTGGAGTACAGTCTGTACTTTCACCAAGCACTACAGTCTGGACATTGCCTCAAGAGCCCATGCAGGATTTGGCAGGGCTCTGTTACAGGGACTCCTGTCTTAAGTTTATGAAGAGCCCTCCTTCCAGACTGTCTGTTTGCACTTGTAACTGCTTGGTACTCATTCCTACGGTGTTACCTGATGACTGAGATATCCCCAAAGAAGATAGAACAGTTACCTAAGAACTTACATAGATCTTCGAGGGGATCTCAGTCATCAGGTATATTTTCCCTGCCACCATCCCCCTTCTTGGGGCCCCTGTCTAGGAACTGGCTATCTGGTGTAGCCAGCTTTTCTTTTAGGTCTGGGCACCTCTTTCTCTCATCAGTCTCCCAGGCAAGAGCTTAGCTCCCTTAGTATCTGGGGGAAAGAACTGAGGAAGGAGCCGGGCTGCTCACACCTATATATGGTTGGTGACGTTGATGGCGTGAGCAGCCCCAGTTGTACTGCTGAAAATCTTCCATGTGGATTCCCCTTCACTGACAGTGAAGGTTCCTACAGTGTTACCTGATGACTGAGATCCCCTTGAAGATCTACTGTTACAGTAAGTTCTTACGCAAAATATCAAAGCTCTCACTGCTGAACCAGATAAAACGGTACCATCATTGCGTAACCTGAATGGGACCATCACTCAAGACGCTACAACCGTTGCAAATGTTTTCAGTAAAGCTTTCATGGAGCTCAGCAATGTGCTGCCACCTGAATACCTATGCCCTGTAAAAGTTGATTCACATGATACTCCTATCACCCAGCCCTCTAATCAAACTCCACTATTTTATGTTAGGGTAATTTCTAAAACAGAAGCTAAAAGGTACCTTCAGCACATACTTGGAAAATCTAGGCACAGAGGAGACGGTCTTGACTTGAAGCTAGTCTCCCTAACCCTCGATGAAGTCTTAGCACTGCTGACACAGATTCTCAACCTCTCCCTCATATCTGGTAAATTCCCCAAACTATGGAAAGAAGTGACTGTAACCCCGATCTTCAAAAGTGGAGAAAGGTCACTCCACTCAAACTACAGACCAATCTCTATTCTTCCCCCAATCTCCAAAGCTTTGGAGAGGATAGTCTTCGATCAGTTCATAGACTATCTTGACAAGTACCAGTTGTGTCCACAGCAACGTAGATTTAGAACTAGGCACTGTATCCACTCTGCTTGAGTTCACAGGTTATATTCATGGTGCCTTTGATCGAGGGCACTTGGTGGGAGCTACCTTTATAGATCTCACCAAGGCCTTTGACACGGTCAATCATGAGCTCCTGTTAACACAACTAGGCATTACAGGCATATCTTCAAACTCACTGTGCTTTTTCAGGAGCTATCTGTCAGGTCGGGAACAAAAAGTAAAAATTGTCGGCACGCTCTCCGATAGCCAGCGAGTGAGCACTGGAGTCCCCCAGAGGTCAGTCCTAGGCCACTTGTTGTTTAGTCTTTTTCTAAATCGACTCCCCCTTACCCACAGTGACAAAATGCTACTTTATGTGGACAATGCAGTGTTGTTCACAAGCCAACCTGACCCCTTAACTCTGGAACAACACCTGCAGGCTAACTTCAACAATGTTGAATACTGGTTCATAAATTCAAAGTTACTGTTAAACTACAAAAAAAAACAACTGATATTTGCATCAGCACACAGTGAGCACAAGTCACCTACTCTCACAATAAGAAACAAGCAAAATGAGCCCCTTGAGATGGTCTAGCTATTTAAATATCTTGGTGTCATCCTGAATAGTTCCCTCACATACTCGCAGCATGTTGACCAGGTTGCCAAGGCTGCTAACAGATGCCTAGGCCAGCTCTTCAGACACAGGCACTGCCTTAATGAAACTGCACTCAAGCTAGCCATAACTAGCTCAGTCTTCTCCATCATAGACTATGGCCTTGTCGTTTACAGCGTGACCTCAGACATCACACTCAATAGGATTGCCGTCACGATGAACAAAGCCTGTAAATTACTCTTTGGTACCCCACCCCTAACTCACACCTGCGAACTGTGTGCACATTCGGGCTGGCTTGACCTTAAAAACAGGATTCACTACCAGACATGTCTCATTGCCAAAAAGGCCACCTTTGGTCTGGTACCCAATGGTGTTCAGGCAATGATCTGCCCAGCAGCGACAGTTAGACTAACCAGGGCAGCCAATTCCAATTCTTACAAGGTCCCGCACCACCGTACCTCACAAGGCTAGAGATCCTTCGCTTCCCGGGCCCCTCTCTGGCTAAACTGTCTACCTGCTGACCAACTTGCCAAACCCAAAATTGGTCCTTTTAAAACAAAACTCTGTACTTATCTCTCAGCCCATATGGAGTGCACAAGTTTCCCCTGAATAGATCCTGCGTCCTGATCGAACCTCCAGTCATAGCACTTTGACACCCCAGAATAGCTACTTACCATTTTTTCCCTTTACCCCATCCCACTTTTTGTATTATTCCCATCCCGCTCTGCACTCACGCTACCTCCCCCACTACTCTCCGCTTTCCTACTGACTACATTGTTTCTCCTTCCACCCACTCCCCTTGACAAAGTAAATTGGCCCAGCCGGTTTCCTGCATTGACTATCCGGATCCCTCCTTTCTCTGAGTTTAGTCAGTCCACTAGAAAGCTCTTGTTTTTATTATCTGTATTTGAATATTCATTTATGTGTATTTATCTATAACAAACGTCTGTGCTGTATTTACAATAATGTTTTTGCCTGTAGACATCCCATAATCTCTGTATGTTATCACCTGTTATTGTTTCCAAATTATTCTGTTAATGACGTGGAGCCTCTGTAAATTAGCTTTTAGCTCAAAGGTTGTAATCCAAGAATTCAATAAATAACTGTTCTATCTTCTAAGAATATCACCACTATTGAGTCACACACTCACCCACCATCCCCCGGGCTCACTCCAGTCTGTTTATTGGTCCTCACCCATTGTTCTTGATTTGGGCTATGAAGACACTGTGTTACTGTTTTGATGACCCTTCTTACATGGGTCATCAGGGCTAACTTATACCTTAGGTATAGTGCATAAGAGCTTGTTAGATTATTCTGCACCTCCTCTGTAAAAAAAAAGTACTGAGGCGGTTGAGAGCTGGTGCTGAGGTAAGCCATGTAGCGGTTGCCAGTCTCGCACTGCCACGTGTGTGTGTGTGCAGCTTACCTCAGCGCCAGCCTTCCTAAAAAGTTCTGGCTCCCACAGGGTCCTAGTACGTCTGGCTCAGACCCATCAGTGTGAATCAATGGTTAAGATATTCCTTGAAGATCAAGAATTACAGTGAGCATGCACTTTTCATTTCTGCTGTATGTGGCAGCTCTGACTGAGAGGCAAGGCAGAGAGATTGCACACCATATACAGTGCCTTCAGAAAGTATTCACCCCCTTGGATTTTGTCACATTTTGTTGTGTTACTACCAGAATTTTTAATGCATTGAAATGATTCCCCCTTTGATTCACACAGCATACTCAACAATTTAAAGGGGCAAAAATATTTATATTGTGTAACAAAAATTTGTGAAACATTAAAAACTGAAATATCTAGTTTACTTAAGTATTCACCCCCCCGAGTCAATACTTTGTAGAAGCACCTTTGGCAGCAATTACAGCTTTGAGTCTTATTGGGTATGTCTGTATCAGCTTTGCACATCTGGATTTGGGGATTTTCATCCATTCTTCCTTGCAGGTTTGCTCAAGCTCTGTCAGGTTGGATGGGGAGCGGCAGTGAACCGCAATCTTTAAGTCTTTCCACAGATTCTCAATGGGATTCAAGTCTGGGCTTTGGCTGGGCCACTCAAGGACATTCACCTTCTTGTTCTGAAGCCACTCCAGTGTTGCTTTGGCTGTATGCTTGGGGTCGTTGTCCTGCTGGAACGTAAATCTTCGTCCCAGTCCAAGGTCTATTGCAGACTGATGCAGGTTCTCCTCAAGGATGTGCCTGTATTTGACTCCATTCATTGTTCCCTCTATCCTGACAAGTGCCCCAGTCCCTGCGGCTGAAAAGCATCCCCATAACATGATGCTGCCCACCATGCTTCATGGTAGGGATGGTGTTACATGGGTGATGAGCTGTGTTCGGTTTGCGCCAGGCATAGCGCTTTGCATTCAGGCCAAAGAGTTCAATTTTTGTTTCATCAGACCAGAGAATCTTTTGCCACATGGTCTCAGAGTCTGCCACGTGCCTTCTTGCAAACTTCCAGGCATGCTGTTATGTGGCCTTTTCTCAGGACTGGCTTCCGTCTAGCCACTCTCCCATAGAGGCTACATCTGTGAAGTGCTGCAGAGAGTGTTGTCCTCTGGACAGGTTCTCCCATCTCAGCCATGGAACTCTGTAGTTCTGTCAGGGTGGTCATTGGGTTCTTGGTCACTTCCCTGACCAAGGTCCTGCTTGCCCGGTTGCTCAGTTTGGGAGGACGGCCTGCTCTAGGAAGAGCCTGGGTGGTTCTGTAATCTTTCCATTTCCTAATGATGGACTTGACTGTGCTCCTGGGAACTTTCAACACCCTAGAAATGTTTTCATACCTCTTCCCAGATCTGTGCCTCCTCACAATTCTATCACGGAGTTCTACGGACAGCTCCTTGGTCTTCATGGTAGAGTTTCTGCTCTGACATGCACTGTCAACAATGGGACCTTATATAGACAGGTGTATTTCCTCTGAAATCATGTCAACCATTTGAACTGACCACAGGTGGACTCCATTCAAGTTTTAGAATGATCTCACAAGTAAATTGGATGCATCTGAGCTCAATTTAGAGTGTCATAGCAAAGGGGGTGAATACTTATCAAATCAAGACATTTCAGGTTTTCATTTTAAATTACATGTACAAAAAATTCCAGAAGTTTCATTCCACTGTGACATTATAGAGTAATTTGTGTAGATACGTGACAAAAAATCCCACATAAATGTATTTTAATTTGAGTTTGCAACATCACAAAATGTGACAAAATCCAGGGGGCAATATTTCTGAAGGCACTGTACTCCCAAAGGTGCCACAGTCCAGCTGGAACTGCAAAACAAAAAAAACAAAACGCTGTATTTATCAGACAGGTCCAAAGAGTTTTAGTAAATGCCTTTACACATGAGATAGCAGGGCTAGCTCCCCTATGTATCACCTCTCAAACTGGAGGCTTCATGTTTGTTTAGCAGCTCTGATTGAACTGGAGCTGTTGTTGGAATCCAGAGCACCTTGCATTGGAATGGACAATCCAGATTTGGAACACCTGGAATGTAAGAGTGTATTTCCAGATCTTACTTCGAGAGGGTTCCTTCAGTAGGTCATTACATATATAGGACTGGCGCCACCTGGTGTCGGGCCACATGGCAGACTTCTCTAGCAATCCCTGACGGGGGAACGCCCACCCGACGCCACGTGACCGATGTCAGCGTGACTGTATGTAGTGGGCGGTCCCCACGCCCGCCCTCCAGTTCTTTACCGCTGTCGCCTCATGTCAGTCACATTACAGACTTCCATCAGCAATCATCGTGTTAGTTCTTTTTTTTTTTTTTACTTTCTCTTTATTCTCCCTCTCCTCACAGCTCTCCCCTCTTCGGGAGACACCTACGGCCTTATCAACCCTTGCTCACCTACCTGGTGACCGGTGCAGTCCGTCCCCCATGGAGCCGTGGTTGTACCCCCCAGGCGGGTACGGGGTGGGAGCCCTTACACCCCGATGCATCTCTGTATTTCATCGGAATGCTGTCTCCGAGCAGGTAGGGGCATTGAAGGTCGGGGCCTGGTGCTCTGTCTACTGGGAGGCTGCGAGGTTATTTTCCCGATGTTCTCTCAGCGTGCCAAGTCCCCGGATGTCAAGGCGCTTGAGCGTCGGGCTTTCTGTACCTCGGGTCTCCACCGGGCCAGACAAGAGCCGAGCTCTGGTTCCCCCTCCCCGGAGAGAACAAGCAGTCCTTGGGACGCTCAAGTCCTCCCTCCCCAGTTGGTTCTCCAGCCCCGGTTTGCTTCAAACCCGGATCGCTGGCGCCGGGTGGAAATCCAACCGCTGCACCGCCAGCCAGCCATATCGTGTTAGTTCTTGCGTCAAATTTTTTCCTTCACTAAATTTTTTCTCTACGAATTCTACATTTGCTTAATGTCTTCACCCAAGAAGAAGTGCTCGTCCTGTGGCACGTAGATTCCTCATAAGGACGGTTATCTGTCTGGGCCCAGACCATCCTATCTCATCTTGCTCGGAGTGCCAAACATTTAATCAGGACACCAAAAAGCAGAGACAGCAGGCTTTGGAGGCCCACCTTCTAAAAGTCCGCCTAGCTTCATTAGAGAAGCAAATGGACCGCATCAGAGAGTCTTATTCCGAAAAATCTTCCCAGCACCAGCCGATAAGTTGGTCGGGGGCTCCTCCCCCACCCGCCCTGCTCCATCTGGTAAGACGTCCGTCTATGACGGCCGCTCAGGTGTGGTTCTCCTGTCGGGGCCTAACAGCGCCTCACCCAATGTCCGGCCGAACCAGGGGGAGAATGCCCCTCTTCCCTCGCCTATACCCTCCCCTTCTCATGCGGGTACCTCAGGCGAAGACAGTGCGGAACCCCTCAACGTCGTAGACCATTCCTCGGGGTCAGTCCCACGCACCCCTGATGGAGTCATGGGGAAAGAGGCTCCTCCTCAGCTGTCTGGCCTTACAGTGGAGGCCCCTCCTTCTCCTTCAGGTGGGATCCCTTCGGACTCGACGAATATCCCGATCCCGATCCCACCGTCTGATCCAGTGATTCCAATCCCAACACCAGAAACTCCAACAACTCTCCACCAGCCAGGGCCCAGTGGTCTGCCCCAGCCTCCGGCTCCGGCACCAGACCCAGTCCTGCCATCGAGCCCCCTTCGTCGGGCCCCGCTGCCAGCCCCTCCAATGCCAGATCCCTTTCCGGCACCGGATCGGGTGGTGCCAGTCCCGACGTTGGTCCTCCTGACATTGACTATCCCGATGCCGGACCCCCCGCCAATTTACACTACAGCGGGTCCGACACGGGTCCTCCTCTCCATCAGACCTGATGACAGGGAATTATACTAGACGCCGGACTGTCCCTCATTACCCCTTTGGGTGCCCTGGGGACCATTTCCCAGCTGGTCCTCCTCCTGAGTGGAGTTCCTCTGGACAGTACTACCCAGGTTACAACCCCCACCACCATTTTCAGGGTTACCAGGGGTACCATTACCCACCCCACAAGTAATGCCCCCCCCCAGCCGCAAAACCTCCTCCACCAACCCCTCCACTTCCTCCGGCTATGCCAGACTTCAAGACCTTAATCCAGGCTTGGTAGCAGGGAGCACACTCGGAGTTGGTGTCAGACCTGGAGACTAGAATACCACTTCCACGCTATCCAAGGTCCGCATCCCCAAGGAGCTCTTCTCCATCCATGGTACACATCTCGGGATGGCACGTCAGGACATTGCCCTTCTGGACATTCGTAATCTTCCTGACGAGGGGGCAGACGATGACGGGGATGCCGATGAGTTGGTGGAGGATGCCTTGGAGGAACCCGAAGGTCCGAAAGGCATGGTTTCCCCCAAGTCCCCCCAGAGGACCCTGCCTTCTCAGATCTTCTGAGGTCCATGAAATATTTCTTCAGCTGAGAGTCAGAGGATCAAGACCTCATGAGACAGAGACTAGCCGAACATCTGGACTTAGAGTCTCTGTTTCCATTCCTCCCTGGATCGGACCTCACCAGGACCTCACCTCTGCGGTCTGGCAGATGCCTCATTCTCACCCGGCTATCCCCAAGAGGGCGGACAGGATATACTGGGTGCCGAAGGAAGCTCCTTTTCTTAAGACGCTTCCTAAGATGGACTCTGTCGTCATTTCAGCTGCTCATGATCGCTCCGCTGCACCCAAGCACATGAGCACCTCTTCTCCAGACAAAGAGCTGAAGCAGATGGACCAGTTTGGCAGAAAGATTTATGCTTCGGCCACATGTGCGCTCAGATCCCTCAACTATGTGGCCCACATGGTGTCACACCACAAGGCTACCTTAGCCAGGTTAGAGGCCTGAGTCCAGTCGATGGAACCCTCGAGCCTCAAGGAGGAGCTTGCCAAAGATCTTTACCTCTCTCACTTCTCCTGTAGGCATGCTTTGCGAGCCACATACAACTCCGTCGATTCTGTAGCTCGCGCCTCGACAACTGCCGTCGCCTTAAGGTGGCATTCCTGGCTCCGCATCTCTGGCCTCGCCAACGAGGTACAGTCTGCGATTCAGGACACCCCCTTCTGGGGCTCGGTGTTTTTTTGGTGGCGACACCAAAGACATTATTACTGATCTCCAGGACAGAGGACTCGCCCTAAGCTCAGTAAGGTCCATGTACTGATCGGGCACTCAACAGCAGCAACAGCCCTTTTGGAAAAGGACCTGGAGGCAGAGGAAGCAGGCCCCAGCTCGGTGCCAGGGAAAACCAAAGGCCATGGGTTCTGCCACTCCTCCTGCTTCCAAGAACCATAGATGTTCAGGAGGTCCTCCCCCTGAACGTCCTGCCACTTCCTGATTCCCTGTCCCCACTAACTCCTCAGTCTCACAATGAGGAGCAGGTGGGGGGGAGGTTCACCTGCCATGCGCAGGAATGGAAGGCAGTGACCTCCGATGCATGGGTCCTGCAGTTGGTGTCCATTGGACACACTATAGAGTTTCTGGAAATTCCTCCAGAATATCCGCCTAAAAAGGTTTTCTTACTCCAGGGATCAGGCTCTCCTCATTCAAGAAGAAGTTCAAAGCCTCTTGCTGAAGGAAGCAATAGAGCCTGTTCCCCTCCGGAAAAGGGGCAGGGGGTTCTACTCCCATTTTTTCCTGGTTCCAAAAAAGACAGCAGACTTCGGACCCATTCCCGACTTGAGCAGCGTCAATCGCTTTGTCGAGTACAGAAAGTTCAGGATGCTGATGCTCCAGAGTCATCTCCCACTCCTTCTGGAGAATCATTGGTTGTGCCCTCTGGACATGCAGGATACTTACCTGCACATCCCAATCTTCCCCAGCCACTGCCGTTTCCTGCGGTTCCAATTCCAAGGGGAACACTTCCAGTTTCGGGCACTCCCTTTTGGTTTGTCCTCGGCACCTCAGGTGTTTACCAAGTGCCTAGCGGTGGTGGCGGCCTCTTTACGCTGCCAGGGTATTGCGGTTTTCCCTTACCTGGACGATTGGCTGATTTCAGCCCCATCCAGGGACTCTTTACTGAAGGCTCTCCCCTTTACCCTGGACCTCTTTGGCAGACTGGGGATTACTGTCAAGTATTCCCAAGTCATCCATGACACCATCCCAGAGAGTACAATTCATTGAGGCAGTTTTAGATACGGTCCAATGCAGAACCTTCCTTCCTCCAGACAGGGTGCAGACCCTGATCCGTCAGGCTTCGTGGGTGGCTTCGTCCAGGACCATCCCAGCCCGGGAGATCCTCCACCTTCTTGGCCTGATGGCAGCCTCCATCACTGCTGTTCCCCTGGCAAGGCTCCACATGAACATGAGAGTTACTCAGTGGTCCTTGTGGGTGCAGTGGGATCAACTCCTGGATGACCTGGACCATCCGGTCCTGGTGTCGTCAGCAGTTCAGAAAGAACTGCTGTGGTGGAGGGACCACTGCAACCATTCCTTGGGTATTACTTTCAGGAGCCCAGCTCCTTTGGCATCCCTAACTACAGATGCATCGAACTTGAGATGCGGAGCACATCTAGGGGAGCATCAAGGTCAAGAACTGTGGTTCAGCTTGGAGGCATCATTACACATCAATGTTCTGGAGATGAGGATGGTCTTGTACACTTTCCAGACCCTCCTTCCCAAGGGATCACTGCTGGTCCAAACGGACAGTATGTCGGTAGTTTGGTACCTCAGCAAACAAGGAGGAACCCGCTTGTACCCCCTGTGCAGGGAGGCGATATGAGTGTGGAACTGGGCAGTCCAGCACGATTTGGCCCTAGTGGCCGTGCATGTTCCAGGCATTCAAAATGTCCTGGTGGACAGTCTCAGCAGGTCTTGGACCCTAACTCATGAATGGGAATTAAATCAGGAAGTGGCAGAATCGCTCTTCCTAAGATGGGGGCGTCCGGAAATCAACCTTTTCACCTCCCAATACAATGCAGAACTTTCCAGTTTTGCTCACTCGTTCCAGGGCATGGTGCTTTCTGGCATGATGCGCTGTCTCTCTCCTGGACAGGGAAATTTTTGTATGCCTTCCCTCCTTTTCCCATTCTCCTGAGTGTCCTTCTCAAGCTTCAGGCAGAGAAGGCGAGGGTAATTCTCATCGCCTCTCTCTGGCCAAGACAAATTTGGTTCCTGCTCTACAACAGCTATCAAGGGAACCACCGGTTCCACTTCCAGTGACCCACGACCTCTTGACTCAGGATCAAGGTTGCCTTGTTCTTCCGGGGCTCAAGACCCTGCATCTTCATGTGTGGCTCCTGCAGACATAGCGATTTATCGCTTCAGGGTCTCCTCTCGGGTAGCTTAGGTTCTTTTAGAGGCTAGAAAACCCTCCACTCGTTCCACTTATGCCATGAAGTGAAAACGTTTTTCCATCTGAGCGACCTCCAAAAAGTGGAACCCCTTTTCTTGTTCTGCCCCACAAGTCATGGAATACCTCCTTCATCTGTCAGACTCAGGTCTGTCATATTCTTCCTTGAAGGTCCACCTTTCGGCAGTTTTGGCGTACCATGAGCTGGTGGATAGTAAACCCGTGGCTCAGCTGGAGGTCTCAAAAACCTTTCTGAAAGGGATCCTCTATCTGAAACCCCTCATCCACAGCCCAACCCCACCTTGGGATTTGAACTTTGTGTTGGAGAAGCTCACTCTTGCCCCGTTTGAACCGGCCATGAGCTGTGACTTATGCTTCCTTTCCTGGAAGACATTATTTTTAGTTGCCGTTACGTCAGCTCGAAGGATTTCAGAGCTTCACGCTCTGGTTTGCAAAGAGCCTTATCTTATTTTCCACAAGGACAGGGCGATCCTCAGGACAAATCCTAAGTTTTTACCCAAGGTGGTGTCAGAAGCCACACTGAGCCAATCAGTAGAGCTACCAGTTTACTTTCCGTTCCTCTTCAAACAGAGGTGAGGCACTCCTGCACACCATGGACGTCCACCGGATCCTTCGGTGCTACACACACCGAACCAAGGATTTCTGTAGCTGCGATCAGCTTTTTGTATTTTTGTCTCCCAGGTTGAAGGTCAAAGCGGTTTTGAAGCAGTGCCTTTCCAAATAGTTAGGCAACTGTATTCGGTATTGTTACCAAAAGTACGAAAAACCTCTGCCGGGTCCCATCAGAGGTCATTCTGTTAAAGGCATGGCTGCTTCCGCTGCTTTTTTGTGGAATGTCTCTGCGGCTGATATCTGCGCCGCAGCTACTTGGAGTTCTGTCCACACTTTTACTAATCACTGCAGTCTGGACATTGCTTCTAGGCAGAGGACTGGCTTCGGCCTAGTTGTCTTGCAGGGCCTTCTGTCGTAGGCTGGGTCCAGTCTGGTTCCTAGTTTCCACTGGAGTTATTTTCTCCTCCTCCCTTGTTTCTCTCGGTCTCTCTTTGAGAGGACTGCTTGGGACTCTGTCCTGTATGTAATGACCTACTGAAGGAACCCTCTTGAAGTAAGGTAATACAGTTACGTAGGAACTTACCGTAACAGTAGATCTTCAAGAAAGGTTCCTTCAGTAGGTCATATTTTCCCTCCCTCCTTCCCCACATTTTATTTCTTACACAGGGACTCCAAATCCTGTTTGCTCCTGCTGTCAGGCCTCTTCCTGGCTCCAGCGGGAGAACTGGAGGGCAGGCGAGGGGACCACCACTATGTCTGACCACGCTGACGCCGGTCCGCGTGGTGATCGATAAGCGGTCCCCATTAGAGATCGCTAGAAGTCTGCTGTGCGGCCAGAAGCCAGGTGGCACCAGTCCTATATGTAATGACCTACTGAGGGAACCTCTCTCGAATATCTACTGTTACGGTAAGTTCCTTCGTAATTGTACTATTCCGAACCCCTCGCATTGGAACCAGATCCCATAACATATGAAGTAAAAATCCAGATCTGGAGTCTCTTTGCATTAGAGGGGAAAATCCTGATCTCGAGCCCCTAAAACTGGAGTGAAAAGCCCAGATCCTGAGCTCCTTTAGTTGGACAGTCTGACTCTTGCGCTCTAATACTGTGCTTAATGGATATGTACTTAATGCCACATTGATAATGTCTACAGCTACAGCAGGCACTGTAGTCTAATGGGTAGAACACAGAACTGTGAACTTCATGGTTCAAATCCCGGCAAAACCACTTACTTTATCACTATCTTCCCTATGCTTCAGTCCTCCCAGCAGTACAGTGATAGAAACAGGATCCCCAACCCACTGAAAATGACATAAATAAATCTTAACTGGCCATGCTGGGTTTAGAAGTTGACGGCAGATAAGGACCGCAAGGCCCATCCAGTCTGCCCATATAAATTTTATAAGGTTATATAAATTGTTAAACAACTGAAGCTACAAGTTTCTGTTGATAAGAGTGACTGGTTCTTCTGCCTGTCAGAAACCACTGACCTGCAAGGTTTATAATAATGTTCAAGTTGCTGTGTGAAGCAGTTGTGGATCCAGTACGTTATTAAACAAACTAAGAAATTGTCTTGAATTATGGAGACACGTGTGGATCACATTAGCTATCGGGAGGTGATATCTTTACATATTTTCCTCTTTCCTTGCTTTCAGAGTTTGTCATGAACATTCCAAGCACACCTGTTTCTGCAGCTAATCCACTTTAGAAACATAGAATTTGTCAGCAGATAAGGACTGCTTGGCCTGCCCAGTCTGCCCATTTTCCCTGCCTATACTGTCACCGCAGACCCTCCCTGATCTCTGGCTACTCCCGCCTCCACTTTCCTACCCAGATTCCTTTGTGTCTATCCCATGCATGTTTGAAATCCACCGCTGTTTTTGGCCCCTCCAACTCTGCTGGAAGACTCCTCCACCCCCCCTTGTCACCAACTACTTTCGTCACACCACCCGCACCAAATTAGATACAGTTGGTCACTCAGCTGTCTTTATTTCGTTTTTGGTACTTACTTTTTCGTCTCATGGCCCTCAACCATCCCCATTGGAGGTGCTGGTATTTTTGGTACAGTACTTATTTTTGGTATTTATTTTATTTCATGGTTTGTTAGCGTATGGCTTGATCCACAACAGTGACCAGGATATGTTCAACTGGAGCACATCCTGGTCGCAGAACAGCACACACTGATGCTGGTCCATGATAGGTGACATCTACGGTCTACTCCCTCTGGGCTTCGCATTTGGGGAGCCCTGCACAGGGGCAAGGGGTAGCACAAAGGATGGTGCTGTACAGGATGCCGGGCATCCAGTCAGATACCAAGGTCAGAGCTGCAGTTGATCCTTCATGTGGAGCTGGGAACCACGGGATATGGCAGTCCATGGCAATCCTTCACTGACTGCCATACCCCTGTCGGGACAACATTCATACATGCCAGTGTGACCAGCAGGACCTTCCCAGCCTACACAGAAGGCTGGGGGTTGGTGAAGTATGGGCCACTCATCCCCAAAGACAGTCTTGCGACTGGACAGAGGGGGTGCATAGGCACTATGGCGGACCCTCAGGCTATGTAGCCTCTGCCCCCTCAGCTGGCCCTCTGCAGTGCTGATTATTGCACCAGGATTGGGTGCATGTCATGGAGGCATAGGTCAGGAAGCATATGTAACCCCTAGGTGGCGCTATCCCAAGGGCTACTACCCCTGCCTGCTTGGCTATTAGCAGGTTAAGGGGCCTGAGTTCTGAAACGGGTGCCTCCATCCGGAGGTCAGGGTTGGTAGTGGTCAAGCTAACCTGGGCACAGCCCTCCTGGACACTGTAACCCCCCTCTTTCCCCTCTAGTGGCCTGAAGACTGTACAATAATCACTTTCACAGTACCCCTGGTACACCACACAGTACCCACACTGTTTGCACTTACCACCGGGGCTGGTTCCTCTGACGCCCTGTAAAACAAGGTTAAGCACAGCAAATAGCAACAGTACAGTACTTTGAGCGCAAACTGGAACCATAATCAGATTACATGCAGAAAAAGTTAGATCTGATTTATTCAGGAGACTTGAACAAGGGAGGGGCAAAATCAGGTTAATTACCTTAAAGGTTGTATCAATCAAGCAGTTATGCATGCACTTTGAGTGCCCCCACACAGTCTACCTCTGGGTACCCAGGTAGAGAAGAGATGGGCTAGCCAGGACAGTTGCCCGAGGTTGCAGCTGGTTGGGGCCCTGTGATGGAAAACACAACATGCACAGTACACAATATTTGTAATCCAGAGCCAGAGGGCTCAGTTCGTAAAGGAAACGAAACAACAAGACGATCAGATGACACATTCAGATTAAGCTGTTGTTGTAGGGAGCTACCCTGGTATTTACTCACGATACCCAAGACTAGACACAGGCTGGACGAAAATCGAGACTGCAGGTGGTTGATCTGGAATGCCAGGAGAAGCAGGGCCCACACAAGTCGCAGAGGTGTCATTCCTGTTCAAATCCAACAACAAAGTTCTGGCCTGCTCGAGCAGTGAATGCTACTACACATGAAGTCTTTTTAAAGTTCGTTATTTTTATTTTATAAAGTCCCAACGTTTCGCCTAGTATTAGGCTTCTTCTGGGGAACTGTAAAAAGATTTATAAACAAATATTTACTATATTTCACATTTGAAAATAATATTTAATTTTTAAATTTTCAATTTTTAATATCTTTCCATATTAGACGAAACGTTGGGACTTTATAAAATAAAAATAACGAACTTTAAAAAGACCTCGTGTGTAGTAGCATTCATTGCTTGAGCAGGCCAGAACTGTGTTGTTGGATTTGAATGTACTGGAAACTTGGCAAGCTCCACCAGATACCTTACTGAATCATTTGTACAAGACTGGTGATTTACCTGGCCACACAAACTTTTTGCAGTCATTCCTGTTCAAGCATGGAGCAGGGGGCTGATCCCCAGGCAGGTCTCTCGTTGATGGCTTCTCTGTGCCGTGGGTAGTCTGGTTGGGCCAGTCTGGCAAAGCCCAGACTGCATGGAGACAAGTTCGGAAGCAGTCCATTTTGGGCTAGATACAGCTTCCAGCAAGCAGAACACAGTTCACACAGTGGGGAACTAACTCACAACCCACTAGCAGTTCATAGCACATTTACATGTATGGGAATTCTACAGGCAAAGCACTCCCCCGGGCACAATTGCAAGGTCTCTGCACACACCGGGAGCTATGGGGTAGCTGGAACTCCTGACAGGCGGATCGCATTCAGCAAAAATATTCGGTCTTCTTCAGGTTGAGCCTGGCCCACTTTAGTAGCTTACTTTAGTCACACAAACTTGGATTTAGTCCAAAATAATTCTCTTCTCTCCCTCTCAGGAGCAGCACACCGGCATGCAGGCCAAAAAAATTAGCCTTTTCAGAGTTCTCCCATACGAATCCACTCAGGATTGCTGCTCAGAAACACTTCAGCTCCTTCTTGCTCAGCTTCCAGCTTAGTTCTAACTGAAAACTGCAAGCAGCCCGGGACTTTCCCAAGATCCAAAAGATTTGGTTGGGTGATTTGGCTGTCAGTCAAAGCAAGAGCTCCCCCTTCAGTTGCAAAAAAGGTGCAAAAAAAGCTCCAAACTAAAGTTCCTACAGATTTTGAATTGAAACAGCTCCTGTAGTCCGGCTACATTTTAGGTCCCACCAGTACTGTTTGGTCCAATTTGCAGTCCAGGAAAAAGACAGTGGAGACAAACAAAACAGTCCTTGCTACAAAGAAAGCAGGTTAGACAAACTACATTATCATTATCACTCTAAGTGACTTTCAGTAAATAGTTACATCTTTCAACAGAGCTCCCTCTCAGATTACTTAAACTGCAATTAGGCAGCTCTTAAAGAGATAGTACACAGAGGCTATACAAGCTCTGGTAATCACATTTAAACTGCTAAAATGCAGGACACCAGCCTGGCAGTGAGCATTTAGGCAAACTCAAGGAAGCCTTTTTTTGGAACCCCCATTTGTAGGGGCGTTACACCCTTCCCTGCCTTGGAAAACTTGGCGTCCACGTCAAGTCTGTACCATCATAACATTGAAAATGCAACATATACAAGATATTTATACCATTAGCATGCTATACAAGTACTATCTGATTCATCAATTGGCATAACTTGTCACTTTACTATACAATTCAATGTACAAAGAGGCAGTATAGCGCAGTGGTCTAAGGCTCTGAGCTGCAAATCTGGTGACATCCAGCAGACCAGACCTGGGTTTGAATCCCACAGCTTCCACTTGCATACTATGTGACCCTGAGCAAGTCACTTAACCTCCTTGTGCTCCCAGGTTGCTCCTGTAAAAAAGCGTTCAGCTTAGTGTGCTATACCTGGTTAAACAACGAAATAAATACTCCACTATATAATTTCCATTCTGACAATACATTATGCATATTTCACACAGGTAAATTGAACATTACTATACAGAATCATGTAATAACTTCTTGTACTCTAAACAATGCAAGAGGGGGCCCTTCCCTATCAGCTAACTTGGGGCTTGATGGGGCAGGGGCACCATGGTGAGAGGGCAGGACAAGTAACCTGCAATGGGCCGTCAAGCTCAATTTCGGCAGTGAGCTCTGAGAGACATAAACACCTTTGTGGACTACATTGAGAGGCAAATCCACTGGCCTCCCGGGGGAATCGCGACTGAAGCGCACCACTGGCTTGACAGCTCGGCCAGTCTTTCTGGGGTGAACAACCACAGTCTCTGTACTTTCAGCAATGGTCTTGGAGCTTTCATCACTTGTGAGGGGTGCCTCTGCATGAAGGGGAATGTCCAAACTGGGAGCACTGTCAGCCCCTTGCTCTGTAGTCTCTGTTTCTACAACACTTGGCTCATTTTGAAGACACTCTGGCACTGAAGGAGGGTTTTCAGCACTCTCATAGTGTGCCTCAAGTTCTGGCATGTCACCAGAAAGACTCATACCATCAGCCTCTCCTTCAGGCAAATCATACAGTTCCACGATACACAAAGACTCAGCATCCTCAGACGTGATTCTTTGTACTTCAACTTCAGGGAGCATTGGCTTCAAGGATGATGCCGGGGCGTTAGGCAGTCCAGAAGGCCCAGCTTCATCCCCATAATTCAACATAGGATTTCCACGAAACAACTGACTCAGTTCATATGAGGGGTAATAGGCATTATCACACTCACTGTCATCCGAGTTAGATTGGCAGTCACTATCATTCTGGGCCTGCTGTGGGGAAAGTCTTAAATCGGCAACCACAGGGGCAGGCTGACTCTGTTTCTTTCTTGCAGCAGTACGAGTCACTGGTCCAGGGGAATCAATCTCGGTGGGTTCAGCCTCAATTATAACTTGACCAATAGGTAGCAAGTGGTTACAGTGCATGGTCTTGACAGCTTTGGAGTTATTCTCTGGGTGCACTTTGTACACTGGCAAATCATCCAGCTTTCCAACTATGACATGGGGAAGATGGTGCCATCGATCAGCAATTTTGTGTTTACCATGCAATCCTAAATTTCGCAACAACACACGGTCTTCAGGCCTAAGCTCTTGAGACTTTACTTTTCTATCATGTCTCTCTTTGTTGGCTAGATTTCATTTGGCGGCCATTGTCTGGGCCAGTTGATAGGCATGGTTCAATTGAGCTTTAAGTTTCTGTACATAGTGCAGGTAATCTTCGGCTTGGACCCCATCGGGAGAAACCCCAAAACAGACATCAACAGGAAGCCGGGCCTCTCTCCCGAACCCTGAGGCGGTAGGGAGAGAACCCGGTAGCATCATTCTTTGTGCAATTGTATGCGTGTTCCAAGGTGCTAATCTGCTGGCTCCATTTATGCTTATCTTTTGGGTGGAGGGTGCCTAGCATGTCTAGTGGGGTGCGGTTAAAGCATTCAGGTTGAGGATCCCCCTGCGGGTGATAAGGGGCGGTTCTTGACTTTCACACCCCCCATAGAGAGAGCATTTCTTTGATTAGCCGACTCTCAAAGTCCTGGCCCTGATCAGAGTTCGCTGGGGAGCACCATAGTGGACAAAGAAATTTTCCACTAGCACCTTGGCCGTGGTAAATGCTTTTTGATCTTTGGTGGGAAAAGCTTGTGCATGCTGTTTGAAATGGTCCGTAACCACTAACACATTGCCAGTGTTTCGCTGATCAGGCTCTAAACTCAAGAAGTCTATGCAGATTAGTTCCATTGGGGTGCTGGTAGTAATGTTGACAAGGGGGGCAGCCCTCTGAGGCAGGGCTTTTCTCTGCAGGCAGCGACTACAAGTCCTTACATGGTGCTCAACATCGGCCCCTATCTTGGGCCAGTAGAATCGAGATCATACTAGGTCAAGGGTCCGATCGATACCGAGGTGGCCCATATGATTGTGGAGGGACCTCAGTACCAAATCTTTGAAGGTTGTGGGCAGGACCAGTTGTTGCTTGTCTATTTGGCCACCCCGATCTACAGTCTCTCTATACAACAACTGATTAAGCAGCTTCAACCTGGGGCCTTCTTTAAAGAATAAAGCGGTTCTCTGATCAGAGGAACGCAACTTGGACACATCTTTTCCTGCATGAAGGGTGTCAAGTGCTGGCTGAATCATAGAATCTCGGGATTCAGCCCATTGAATGCTGTCATTGTCAAACTGAGGTAGTGGACTAATATCTAGAGCAGAGAAGTGGCAATACGCAGCCAGTATGCAGGTGTCAGAGGGGCCCAAGCAATCTACTAAGCAGGCTGCTGTGTCTGTAGACATCTGTTCATTTCTGTCAAACTATTGGCACGGTGCTCGGATGTCAGGTTCAGACAGCCTGACCCAGACACTATTGGAAATGGGCCTCCGAGATAGGGCGTCAGCATCAATATGATTCAGGCCTGGTCTGTATTCGACAGCATAATCATATGTTGACAATGCAGAAAGCCACCGGTGCCCTGTGGCGTCTAACTTAGCTGAAGTCTGTACATAGGTCAATGGGTTATTGTCAGTCCTCACCAATATTTTTGCCTTATAGAGGTAATCATGAAACTGTTCGACAATGGCCCATTTTAACGCAAGAAACTCCAACTTGTTGTGCACAGGGTAGTTTCGCTCTGACGAGGTCAAACTTCTACTGGCGAATGCCACTGGTTTCAAACTATCCTCATGGTCTTGATACAGTACAGCTCCTAGACCTTGCAGACTGGTGTCAGTATGCAGCACTTAGGGTTTGGTGGGATCAGCATAAGCGAGGATGGGGGCGTGGGTGAGCTGGTATATGATTTTGTGGAAAGCTGCTTCACAGTCAGGTGTCCAACGGGACCCGAAAAGTTCACCTGGGCGGAAATATGCTTTGTCTGGTTCATTGATGGACGCTTTTTTGTATTTCCGATTGGTAGGAGGGTAACCCTGGGTAAGATTCAAGAGTGGCCGAATCAGTTTTGGAATAGTCCTTTATGAACCGGCGATAGTAGCCACAGAATTCCAGGAAACATTGTAGTTCTTTCAAATTGTGGAGCTAGGGCCAAGTAGTCAAGGCTTCAACTTTACTAGGAGCAGTCTCTATCCCCTCTGTAGACACTATGTGCCCCACATACTTCACAGAGGTTTGGAAAAACTGGCACTTGTCGATGGACAGCTTAAGGCCGAAATCTTCCAGTCAATCTAGTACTTTGAACATTCGACTCTCATGTTCCTCTAGGGAGCTCCCAAACACAAGGACATCATCCAAGTACACCAGGCATTCCAGCAAATTCATGTCTCCCACCGCTCGTTCCATCAGTCGCTGGAAGGTGGCTGGGGCGCCCGATATCCCCTGTGGCATTCTCAGGAATTCATAGAACCCCAAAGGACAGATGAAGGCTGTCTTCTCACGGTCCTCTGGAGCCATCGGAATCTGGTAATATCCACTGCGAAGATCCAACACTGAGAACCATTTGCTCCCATTCAAACAATCCAGAGCGTCTTGTATACAGGGCATGGTGTATTGATCGGGGATGGTCCGCCGATTCAGAGTTCGATAATCAACACACATTCTCACAGATCCATTCTTCTTATGCACAGCCACAATGGGAGAAGCATATGGGCTCCTGGATTCTTGTATCACACCAGCCGTGAGCATTTCCTGCAAGTGTCTTCTCACATCATCTGTGTCTGCAGGGGCTAGGTGTCGAGACCTCTCTCGAAATGGCCGTTCATCGTGCAGGCGTATGTGATGCTCCGCACCCTGGACACATCCCATGTCCCATTCCTTCAACAAAAACACTTGATCTCTCTGGGCAAGTTTCTGGCTAATTCTAGTCTTCCATTCAGCTGGCAGGAGTCACCAAATCAAACAAGTCGGAGTCACTCTATCTGTCTTGCCAGGGTGCTTGTTGCTGGGCAACACTTCAGTGTCTCAGCAGTGTACCGTAGCTAGGGTGCATCCTCTGTTCACCTGGATCTCCGATCTGACACATTATGAATCTGGACCATCTTTCATTCGTTGCATAGGCATGAGCACAAGCTGGCAAGATGCTGGAGCTAACCAATAATTCTTCCGCAATTTTCCATCACCTGGCATGTCCAACATCAGTATTTTGTTCTTGACATCTTTGCGGAAGCAGACCTCCCCTTGAACTGTACACTGGGCGTTAGGGGCCAGTACCATTGAATCGGAATCCTTCTTCCACACGACCCCTACAGCTTCATCCTAGTCCACTCCCTTGGGGTTCTGTTGCAAATCATAGGCCCTCTTGATCAGAGCAGGAATTCTTAGGGCCCTCCCAGTCCGTCGCCCTTGTTTCTCGTGATAGATTTGTGCCAGTCTCCCAAACATATGGGCGTTGGTCCCAATTAACAGGGGAACCCCATCATGCAGTCCAGTAGGGGGACACACTAAGGCCAGTGTCTCGACTTGCTCCTCTACACCAGTTACAGCTGCAGGAAATTACAACCAGAGGCAGACATATCCTAGGTAGGGATGAGACTTGTCGCTCAACCCCTACACATGAAGGCCTTCCAGGGATTGTAAGGGCACAGCAGATAAGTGTTTGTCATACCAGTCCTTAAATACAGTGGTCACTTGCGACCCACTGTCCAGCACAGCCCGAGTAGGAATACCGTTCACAACCACCATAGTCTCCATTGAAGGGCCCACTATTTTGGACCAGTCTGGAGGGACAGCAGCAGGGGCCTGGAGAGATGATTTAGCCACATAGGGATTTGAGTTACTACTTCTTGAACCCTCACTGCAGTCATTTTGGGTACTCCTTGACCGCTGATTCATTCTCCGAAGCTCTCCTTGAAGCCTGTATACAACTTTATCTAGGTCTTTTGTGGACCGGCATTCTCTCTTCATGTGCCCATCCTTCCCGCAATTATGGCAAAATATGTTTTCTGGGATTTGGGGTGGCCGAGGCATCACACTGGGAGCTGTGGCGGTGGTACTACCAACTGAAAACCTTGGTGCCATCTCTGTCTGCTGTGTGATGAACATTTGGAGACATCTTGTCAATTCTCTTACTTCCATAGTCAAGGCATTGAGTTTCGAGCTGCTGTCAGCAGGAGATGCCTGGGTGGACACCCCCACCCCCATAGCAGATGCAGTTAGATAAGGGTCGGTGCTTGTACTTGCAGGAGCGGTCTTCATAAAGAGACTGTTTTTTTGTTTCCCTGAACTCCCTCAGCAGTTAATCCCATGGCGGCACACCCTCATTGGTCCCTACTTCTGAAGGGCCTTCCGATGCCGTGATCACTTGGGCTGTGCTCACTCTAGAATTACAATCCCCCTCTTCATATTCAATCTCCCGGAATTCTTTTATCAAGTCACAATAGTCCGGTGGGTTACCCCTTCTATCTAGGAGCCTTAATTGAAGAAGCTGCAATTTAGAATGTTTTGCATGTTGCAGTATGTGCCCCAACCTCACGTGGTTTAAGTCACTGGCGGCTACCCACCTTTTCGGTAAGCCTTTTGCAGTGCTCTTTCCAGACGAGTAACATATGCAGACAGACTTTCCCCTGGCCATTGTTTTGTACCTCTAAATTTCCACATCAAGTTCTCCCCTGACTCAGTGCTCCCAAAATTGCCTTTGAGTGCAGATAGGTACTTCTGGGCAGATGCATCAGGGTTTGTGGACCTCAGAAATTTAATGGCCTCTAGGGCGGGTTCCCTCAAACTTTCTATGATCCTTTTCCGTTTCTCAGCCTCCGCACACTGCCATTCAGGTACCAAAGGGGCAACACAATCTAGCCAGGTCTCCCAATCATCCTCCCCTTGGGGGATGGGGAGGGTGCCAGAGAAGATTCTCAACCTTTGGTAAGAGTCGTGACTAATGGCAGGTACAGACATAGGAGCCAGCATTTGCACGGGCACAGAAGGAGGGGCAATAATGGATGCTGGAGCGGGAGGGGGTGTTGGGGGAAGGAACACCCCCAGGTGGCAGGAATAGTTTCTTTAAGTCCTCCACAGTTTCCCCTTCCTCCAACAACAACTTAGCAAATTTCTCCTCAAAAGTCTCAGATAGTGGGGGCTCATTCTCTCCTGGGTCTTTACTGTCTTTAGTTATCACTCTCCAGGCAGTGAGGGCTCCTTCGGGGGTGATAGTCTGACACTTTGGAACTGTCTACTGGGTCCTTACACTCTACTAACGCCATGAAACTTTGTGCGAGCAGATTAGCCTGTCGACCCACCGCCACAGGGTTTTGTAAACATTCAGCCTTGGAAAGTACTCCCTCTACCGTGTCCTTATTGTATCCAGGGGAATATCCAGGATAAGTATAGCATTTTGGAGGGTCGATCTCCTGCCCAGTACACCACCCCACCAGCTGGTGTACAGCCACTTCTGTTGGGGTAGCCATTTATGTTTGACAATAATTCGTAGTTTCGGCCACTAGAAGACACAAAATCCCAGTGGTGAGCCTCCAAGATGTAACCCCCAGGTGGCGTTATCCCAAGGGCTACTACCCCTGCCTGCCTGCTTGACTAGTAGCAGGTTAAGGGGCCTGAGTTCTGAAACGGGTGCCTCCACCTGGAGGTCAGGGTTGGTAGTGGTGAAGCTAACCTGGGCACAGACCTCTGGGACACTGTAACCCCCCTCTTTCCCCTCTAGTGGCCTGAAGACTGTACAATAATCACTTTCACAATACCCCTGGTACACCACACAAGTACCCACACTGTTTGCACTTACCATCAGGGCTGGTTCCTCTGGCTCGACCCTGGGGACCCCCTGTAAAACAAGGTTAAGCACAGCAAATAGCAACAGTACAGTACTTTGAGCACAAACTGGAACCACAGTCAGATTACATGCAGAAAAGTTAGATCTGATTTATTCAGGGACTTGAACAAGGAAGGGCAAAATCAGGTTAATTAGCTTAAAGTTATATCAGTCAAGCAGTTATGCATACGCTTTGAGTCCCCCCACACAGTCCACCTCTGGGTACCCAGGTAGAGAAGAGATGGGCTAGCCAGGACAGTTGCCCGGGGTTGTAGCTGGTTGGGGCCCTGTGATGGAAAACACAACATGCACAGTGCACAATATTTGTAATCTGGAGCCAGAGGGCTCAGTTCGTAAAGGAAACGAAACAACAAGACAATCAGATGACACACTCAGATTAAGCTGTTGTTGTAGGGAGCTACCCTGGTATTTACTCACGATACCCAAGACTGGACACAGGCTGGATGAAAATCGAGACTGCAGGTGGTTGATCTGGGATGCCAGGAGAAGCAGGGACCACACAAGTCGCAGAGACATTGTTCCAGTTCAAGGTGGAGCAGGGGGCTGATCCCCAGGCAGGTCTCTCGTCGATGGCTTCTCTGTGCCGTGGGTAGTCTGGCTGGGCCAGTCTGGCAAAGCCCAGACCGCATGGAGACAAGTTCAGAAGCAGTCCGCTTTGGGCTGGATACAGCTTCCAGCAAGCAGAACACAGTTCACACAGTGGGGAACTAACTCACAACCCACTAGCAGCTCATAGCACATTTTCATGTATTGGAGTTCTGCTGTACCAGGCAAAGCGCTCCCCGGGCACAATCGCGAAGTCTCTGCACACACCGGGAGCTTAGGGGTAGCTGGAACTCCTGACAGGCCGATCGCATTCAGCAAAAATATTCGGTCTTCTTCAGGTTGAGCCTGGCCCACTTCAGTAGCTTACTTTAGTCACACAAACTTGGATTTAGTCCAGAATAATTCTCTTCTCTCCCTCTCAGGAGCAGCACACCGGCATGCAGGCCAAAAACTTAGCCTTTTCAGAGTTCTCCCATGCGAATCCACTCGGCATTGCTGCTCAGAAACACTTCAACTCCTTCTTGCTCAGTTTCCAGCTTAGTTCTAACTGAAAACTGCAAGCAGCCCAGGACTTCCCCAAGATCCAGAAGATTTGGTTGTCTGATTTGGCTGTCAGTCAAAGCAAGAGCTCCCCCTTCAGTTGCAAAAAAGGCGCAAAAAAGCTCCAAACTAAAGTTCCTACAGATTTTGAATTCTGACAGCTCCTGTAGTCCGGCTACATTTTAGGTCCCACCAGTACTGTTTGGTCCAATTTGCAGTCCAGGACCAAGATCGTGGAGACAAACAAAACAGTCCTTGCTACAAAGAAAGCAGGTTATACAAACTACATTATCATTATCACTCTAAATGATTTTCAGTAAATAGTTACATCTTTCAACAGAGCTCCCTCTCAGATTACTTAAACTGCAATTAGGCAGCTCTTAAAGAGACCGTACACAGAGGCTATACAAGCTCTGGTAATCACATTTAAACTACTGAAATGCAGGACACCAGCCTGGCCGTGAGCATGTAGGCAAGCTCAATGAAGACTTTTTGGGAGCCCCATTTGTAGGGGGGTTACACATAGGAAGACCTTTAGTCTCTCTAGCAAAAATATTGCTGCTCTTTTTATACAAGCCATTGCCTGACAATTAACTTCTTCATCCTGAGCTCATTAAGGAGACATCCTGTTTTTCACAAAATGTATCAGTGTTCTTGTCAATTTTTTGTAAAGCAGGCTTGCAAATAGAACAGTGTCCCAAGCTGGCCTCCTGCTGATAGTTCTGCAAAAGTGTTTGCAAACAAGCCTGAGAGAAGCTCAAACTGCATCTCAGGTTAACTCCCTAAATTTCAAAAAGCCTTTTGCAATCATTTCAACAATATAACTATATACAATTTCAAACAAAGAGATTCCAGTATCACTTATAGTTTCACAAAGATTCGTATATATTTTTATAACTGCAGATGCACAAGGGGGAGGAAAAGATAGAAACAGCAAGTGAAGGCAGAGAGATAGTGAGAGGTGGAAAATCGCGAGATCGTCAGAGTGATCAGGTCCTAGGTCTCACGAGAACATTTGGTTGCGCAACCAGACAGACAAGAGAGAGAGAAAAGGAGAGGATAGAACAGATCCTTGCATTTAACTCTTTCTGCATAACAAATAGGGACAGGGCCATCTTCAACCCTGTCACAGTGCAGACATGCCCCTGCCTCTTTCCTTGCACCATTCTAACCTGACCTGGGTGGTGTAGCAGTGCGCATGGATGGAGATCAGGTGTGGAGGGGCTGCTCAGCCCAGGCACATGTTGGCACCCCTCCGTGACTGTGGACCCCATTATTGATTGAGCCCATAACCATAAGGTTTATTTGATTCTTTTTCCAGTATTGCACTACTTTTTGTACTGCATTTATTTACTGCATCGGTCTCACCTGGAAATAAGTTTCCGCTCAGTGTGCCTTGCTTGACTTCCGAATAAATAAAGAAATAAGTAAACGAAGGAAGCCAACTAGGCTTAAGAAACTTTTATAACATCATATAAATGGGTTTGCATCGCATTTTTTTGCGAACCAAAGAATGCTATTTGTGACTCAAATGCCTCCATGATTAGAAGCAGTTGTTAATTAATTGATTTGCCTCATTGCAGTAGAAGTTCCTGCAATTTGTCACTTTTTCCTGGAACTAAATAAATTTTTCAGCAATTGCGATAAAATTTACTGAATTGTGATGATTTTTTTTTCCTGCAGTTGAATAATTTTTCCCTGCAGTTTGGCTGATTTTACTGCAGTTTTACTGTTCTGAACTATATCTTACAAAGACAAGTAAAACAAATGTTCCTAGAACCTGACTGGTTGCTAAGCAAAATGATGATCATCATTAATCAAGTTTTTAAAACAAATGTATGTCTTTATTGGTATACTGTCAAGATCGCATTGGGATTGCAGCTCAGTGAAATGCACGCTGACAAAATAGCATGACTGAAACAGCTACATAAAGAGTAACAGTAGGGATATTATAGCGCTGTTGTACATGTAGCTTGTTTCACTCACACTATGTAGTTTACATCTGCGAATGTGTCCTACCTCACTGTGCTGGCAGCGTAGGGTAGAGGTTAGAGTCACCAGCTGTGAATGGGCTTGCTACATCCAGAACTGGGTTTGATCCTGATGGCTAGATTTTGTTTTCCGTCATCGCCATATGGCCCCAGCGCATCCCCGCGGTTGAACAGTAAATCTCCCCCCTTCCCGAGTTGCCTCCCTCCCACCCTGGAGTTGGAATACTTAACCCCCCGACTTTCTCCCTCCTCCTCGGGTTGTGCTCCCCAGAGTTGGAATAGTTAATCGTCCCCCTCCCCACTTTCTCCCCCGTCCAGTTGCCTCCCTGAGGTGGAATAGTAAATTCCCCCTCCCCCCAGGTTGCGTCCCCCTGGAGTTTGCGCTACGTGTGCCTTACGGCAGTTTCACATAGCACAAATTCCCATTTAGCTGATTTCCATGCATGGTTTTCAACTGTGCTTTCTTCTGTTTAGCGGTCTTCTGAGTAAGCTGTCTTTATCTTACCTGGAATCGGCATCCACAATGAATTTAGCTGCCTTTTTGTGGAGCTCTGGTACTTTCTCAGATGGATTTGTGGGCATGTGGAGATGTCATCCACATTGAGGAGTCAAGGCCCAGAAGCATGAGCTTTTTTATATCTGAGCATTATGGGCTTAAGCCTGGATTATTTTAATAAAGGGACACAACACTTTCCTTGATGCTACTGCTGAAATTAATCCTTTTTCAAAAAAACTCTACAGCTTCCCCCACCACCACCACCTTTGAGGGCTTGAGCCCCAGATCTTTTTCACCCTAGCAGCACCTCTGTTTGGGATAGTTGCACTGCTGCATGTCACACACCTTACGTGACATTGCTTGCATTATAACTGCGCCATATTTCAAACTTTAGAGAGCTGAACTAGGTTTCTCCCCTGCTCAATGACGTATAGTTGTGCCCTATGTAGTGTTTTAAATGTGAACTAATTCAGACGGGTGCTGTAATACAGTTGGCCAGCTAACAAAAACAAACAAACGCTGACTCGCATTTGTCACAGAGGTGTGTTTTCTCCGACTGGGGTTAAGCTACTCAGCTGCTCAGAGTTTTCTTAGCCGAAACCCTGCCTTGTGTCTGGCTTCTGTTTCTCGGGCCCACAAACAACACCAGGGCACCTGCGACCCTCCCCCCAAGGCTACAGCTGGTTACAAACTTATAAATTGACTCACCCCCTCCTTGTCTCTCCACAGCACCAACGCAACTCGCCCGGAGGTCGAGAGGGACTACCGGAGTAGCCCTCCCCCATCCCTCGAAAAGCAAACAGGTACAAGGAATGCTTGGCTTGCAGCAACACGAGGAAGATCTCTCTGTGTTATCCCCACCGACGCAGAGCGTCAGCTCCCCACTGCCCCCACCACCACCCTTGCTGGACTCACCATTATATAGTGAAGCTGTTGCATGCCCCTACAGAATTATAACCTATCAGCCAGCTCTCTCATCTGCAGCTTATAGTTGCCCACCACTAGAGGCCCTAATCGTTTCTCTTTTCTTGTCCTCTAGCACGAAGGCAAAGGCAATCTCTTTAGCTCCACCATGCTCCTACCAACTTTCCTTACTATCACTTTACTGTTCCCTCTGCTGTCACTCCCTCCCTCCCTTCTACTTTCCCTGGGAAGCGGAACAAAATATTCACAGTCAACACACAGCCAGCCTAGCAGTTACCACCTAGCACCCTTTACACCAGGTTTCACCAGAACAGCGCGCGTCTACAAGGGCAGGCAGGCACCACTATGCAACCCCCCCTCACCGCACTGAAAACATGACCCTACACTTCCTCATCTACACCCTGTCTCACAGTTGCCAACTCCTAGGGCACATGACTCTCTGTATTCCTTCCTCCCCATGTCAACTGCCCACTGAGTCCCTACCATGGCACCCTTCCCCCTTCTCCACTTTCTCCTCCTCTTGTCAGCTCCCCACCCCATGAAACACCCGATACCCACTTTCTCTTCCACTATTGGGACCATGACGCGAAAAGCTCATCGGCTAAATAAACTAGCCAGAAACATCCTTCTTAAGTCCCTCCTTCTCCTCCTCCTCCTACTCCTGACAGGCAATATCCACCCCAACCCTGGCTCTCAGACTGCTCCCCAGTCCTGCCCCTCATCGTATTGCCTCTATTAATATCTGCAGCCTGCAAAAAAAATTGGACTCTTTTCAGGGGTGGGTTCTCCAACATCACCCAGACATCATAGCCTTGGGCGAAACCTGGCTCTCCCCCTCTATCCCAGACTCAGCCATTACCCTCCCTGGCTATAACCTCTTTCGTTCCGATAGGGTGGATAAGCGTGGGGGTGGATGCGCCCTCTACCTTAAGGACTCTTTTTCTGGCCAGTTGCTCCCACCACCTCAATTGATATCGGGGGCCCAGACACTCACCCTAAAATTAACACTCAGGAGGACTACTACCCCCCTTCTACTCACTGCTGTCTACATCCCTCCCGGGGACCAGAAACAAGCCTTTCAGGCTATCCTGACCTATCTCTCTATTCTACCTCCACAACATGAAAAAATTGTCATAGGTGATTTCAACATAAATTGGCTGGCCAAGACAGCCGCCCCTTACATTGATGATGCTACCGCGCTCAATCTCACTCAGGTAGTCACCACCCCCACCTGGCTCAACATCCACATGGGGACCTCCTCCCTCCTGGACCTGGTCTTCACAAATTGCCCCCACAGAATAACCAACACGTCGGTACTCCCTAACGCATTAAGCGACCATTCTCCTGTAATCTGCACTTGGTCCTGCATAGCCCCCAAAACCCTCCCTAAAATTACCCTACATTGCAAGCTCGGCCCAGGTAAACTCTCTCAACTTAAAGCCCACCTCAGAAGCTGAGACTGGTCACCCCTAGCTAACACCCTCGACCCTGATCACGCTCTTGACCTTTTTATCACCACCTTCAACGCAGCCTGTGACAAATTCGCACCCCTTATCAAGAGAATGTCCAAAGATAACCATGCCCCTTGGTTCACTGATCACCTCCTGAATCTACTGTGACATTGTGACCCCCTTGGGCATCTCGCAAATGAGACCAAATGGCCAGTTGACAGGCAGCGGTATAGGAAGACCCGTAACAAGTGCACATGGGCCCTACGCACAGCCAAAGCCAAGTATTAAAAGCATCCTTAACCTCGGGCACCGGGTGAAAATTTTGGAATAATATAAAGGAACTCTGTGGTAAGGTCCCAAAACCGCCCCCAGATCAGATGGTAACAGACGGTAACCTTTCTTTGATCCCTTCAGTATAGCCTCGGCCCTTAACTCCGCTTTCAGTGATCTCAACCATGTCCTACCCCCTAATTTCTTCAACCCCCCTCCTGCCCGGCCTCATCCCTCACCCCCCCTTGCTCCACCCTTTCGTCTGTGCTTTGGTACCCTGGAGGTAGCCAGATCCTACCTCTGCAAAGCCCTAAGCCACTCCCACTATAGTAGCGATTCCCTAGACCTGAGACTTCTCCACCTCACTCTCCTGGAAGTCCTAAACCTGCCCACCCATATTCTCAACTGCTTCCTCTGTCAAGGGAAATTCCCCACCTGCTGGAAATTGGCTTCCATTACCCCCATCTACAAGAGTGGGGACCGCACCTCCACTATCCCCCCACCATCTAAAGCATTGGAGCATATTACCTCCGATCAACTCACTCACCACTTAATGAAATATAACCTACTATGTAAACAGCAACATGGCTTCCGTAAGGGGCATAGTACCACCACAGCCCTCCTTGAATTCACCTCACACGTCCACTCCGCTTTGGACCGTGGACACATCTCAGGGGCCATCTTTGTGGATCTCTCTAAGGCGTTTGATACCGTCAACCATGCCCTCTTACTGAACACTCTCTCCTCCACTGGCTTTTCCAGTGACGACCAAAGTTGGTTCGTCGACTATCTGTCAGAAAGAACACAACAGGTCAAGATTGGCACCACCTTGTCCACCAGCCTCCCATTCCACTCCGGTGTTCCACAGGGCTCCATTCTTGGCCCTCTGTTATTTAGTCTGTATCTAAACTCCCTCCTGTCGGCCTGCTCTGGCAATCTGCTCCTTTACGTGGATGATGCTGTCCTGTATGCCTCCGATCCAGACCCCCTTAAACTCCACCAAGCACTCCAACTCTCTTTCTGCGAAGCTGAAAAATGGTTCTCCGCCCAGCGCCTAATAATCAACTATAAGAAGACAAAAGTCATGGTCTTCTCGCATCCACAGAACTCCCTTAAGAACTTCCGACCCCAGTTTCTCGATGCCAGCCACACCCCGCTCAAACAAGTGAACACCTTTAAATATCTAGGTATCACGCTAGATCCAGCCCTCAACTATAATCAACATATTTATCACCTATCCACTGCCCTTAACTCTAGAATTGGCATGCTCTATCGGTACAAACATTGCCTCACACTCGACGCCCTCTGGCTCACCATCTCTTCCTCTATCCTCTCCCTTCTTGACTACAGTATTCTCGTATACAGTGCTGCGTCCACCTCTGCACTCGGCAGACTCCGGCTCACACTAAACAAAGCCTGCCGCCTCATCCTCGGCTGTGATCGCTTCACCCACACCTGCTCCCTCTACAAATCAGGGTTTTTTTTTACCAATTATTTTACCAGGTGAGACACACTAAGCTGAAAGCTTGTTTGCAGGTGCAACCTGGGAGCACGAGGAAGTTAAGTGACTTGCTCAGGGTCACACAGTATGCAAGTGGGGGCTCTGGGATTCAAACCCAGGTTTCCAGATTTGCAGCTCAGAGCCTTAAACCACTGCGCCATACTGCGTCCTTTCACACCTGCCTAATGGCCAAAAAGGTTGCGCTAGGTGTCACCCCCCCCCCGCTCTCTTCTCACTTATGCACCCGGCATCAGCAGTCAGATACACCCGTAACTCGGGCAAGCCGTGGCTACGGGTACCCCACTGCTGGACCTCCCAATTCCAAAGATCTTTCAGTTACAAGGCCCCTTCCTGGACGAACTCACTCCCAAGCCATATAACTAACGAAAAAAGGCTTGGCCCTTTAAATCTGCTAAGGGACACCTTCAGGCCTCCAACCCATACGATTGCCCCAACACTCCCCCCTCCCTTTTTTCTCTGCCCTCCCCCCACGACAATTACCCTGACTGTGTCCCCTCACGTCCCCTCTCCTCAGACCCCAGGTCAGTGCATACCTAATTATGACTGTTATTTTCATTAAACTGAATCGTGAGGTCTGCTTGCCTAAATGCTCTGATACTACTATATGACCATCAGCCTACTACAGAACCATCTGCAAATATGTGGCTGTGCTAAAGTACTGAAACTTCTGTTATCCTTGTCTGATAGCCACTTACTGAACACCTATGTACTCCTATGCCGCTACCAATGTACTGTAATCTGCAGTTATGTTGTCTCTGTACTTTTTATGTCTGACGTGGAGCCTTTGTAAATGAGTCCTTGACTCAAAGGTCTTTCTGAATTCCTCAATAAAAAAAAAATAAATAAATGTAAGACAAGGGGAAGTATGGACTATGGAGCCAATGTCATGCTTCACTTCTCAATCATTGTGAATGCCTCTGTATGTCTGTGCATGAAAATGAGCATATACTGTAAGAAGGGTAGTTTTAGCTGTAAAAATATTTGAGTTATTTTCGTCCTGTGTGACCTACCTGCAGAAATAAACTGGCAGCACTATTTCCTGAACTGCTGTAGAAAGCGTGATGTTGGCAACATTGCACAGGCGGTACATGGCACTGCTGTGGATGGGGATAGTCAGGAATGCTTCCTTTCACCGTCTGTGCCTGGTGACTCTACTCCATCTGCCAGTTTGTGTCCTGGGGAGAATGTACACTTCATTCCAATGATTAAGCATATGCCTTTTTATCAGGTTGTGGTTGTTTCTATATTTTATCCCCAGAATGATTTCATTGTTCTGTACATTTGCTGTTATACCGTTAGACCTTTTCACAGAGATCTGCAGATATGTAAGCTGCTGCAGACATTGGGGATACTGCATTGGTTCCCGTTGATTTGCAGTCACAGACTTTATGTTTCAGGTCAGCCTTGTACTATATAAGGACTGCTCTAGGTTTCTGAAAAGTTTGCCTGTACACTGTTTATAGTTATAAGTGAGGTTAGCATCAGCGACTTGTTGTGCAGTATGTTTGGAGGGGTAGCTCTGCTTTGGTTGTTGTTTGGGACCAACACTGGTGTCCATTCCATTTTTCCTTTCCCGAGACCCTCACTTATTATGCTTGTAGCGTTGGAGGCCTGATGCCTATCAGGGGGTCACATGTCCTCTGGAGTGAGGTAGACTCTACCAGCGTTGTTCTTTCTCAGTCACATAGAGGGTCCTGTATTTGATCTTCCTACCTTGGAAGCACCTATAGTTTTCCTGTTCTACTGTGTTTGTTGGTCTTAGATTTTACATAGAAACATAGACTTTGACAGCAGATGAGGACCACTTGGCCCACCTAGTCTGCCCATTTTTACAGTTTTTGCTCCCACCACCGCTGCTGAGAGGCTGTTCCAGGAATCCACCACTCTTTCTGTGAAGAAGTACTTCCTTACATCTCCCCTGAATCTACCTCCCTCCAGCTTCACAGCATGACCCTTGTTCTTGAGCATCTTTTACTCTGAAAAAGGCTTCCATGTTGAACCTTATTCATACCAGTGAGATATTTGAAAGTCTCTGTTATATCCCCTGTCTTCCTCCTTTCCTCTAGGGTATACATATTGAGGTCTTTCAGTCTTTCTTCATAGGGCTTTTGATGCTGACCCCACACCATTTTAGTTGCTCTCCTCTGGACTGCCTCCGCTCTATGTCCTTCCTGAGATGTGGTCTCCAGAACTGGACACAGTGTTCTAGGTGAGGTCTTACCAGTGATTTATATAGCGGTATCACCACCTCCCTCTTTCTGCTGGTCATACTCCTGCCTGTACACCCCAACATCCCACTGGCTCTCCCAACTGCTTTGTCACACTGTTTGGCCACCTTAGGTCATCAGATATGATTACCCCCAGGTCTCTCTCTCCTGTTTGGTTACCAGTACCACTACCCCCATTTTATACTCCACCCCTATGTTTCTGCACCCCAGTGCATTATTTTGCACTTTTTCACATTGAAATGTAGTTGCTGCACCCTTGACCACTCCTTAAGCTTTCTTAGATCCTTCATCATCCCCGGAGTGTCAGCAGTATTGCACATCTTAGTGTTTTTTGCAAAAAGGCATACCTTCCCTTCTAGTTCCTCTGCAATGGGTCTAATGAAGACATTAAAGAGGACCAGTCCCAGTACTGATCCTTGTGGCACCCAGCTTGTCACTTTCCCTTCCATGGAGTGAACTCCATTTACAACCACCCTCTCTGTCTGCTATCCCCCAACCAATTTCCTACCCAGTTTACCACCTTTAGACCCACTCCTAGACTGCCGAGCTTATTTATGAGTCTCCTATGCGGAACGGTGTCGAAAGGCCTTAGTGAAATCTAAGTAGGCCACATCCACCGCTCCACCCTGATCCACTTCCCTGGTCACCCAGTTAAAGAAATCTGTCAGATTTTGGACCACTTTGTTGGATGTTAACTGTTTTATACTTGTTTGTTTTAGCTGCACATTTGGCATTGGTACACATTATCGTTCAAAATCTGGGAAAAGGTACTTTGTCTTTCACATAGGTATATAATATTTGGGGATTTTACTATCTGTGGAAGGGGGGAACAGCATTTGTTATTGTTTCTTTGCCTGCTGTTTGTTTGCTACTTTACACTGGCTTAATAATATTTCCTTTTGGCACAGGATATGGAAAACAAATAACATACAGTACAGTACTTCCCATTTTTATGTTGCTTGCATGCATGTGCAAGAAACATAGTGCCATCATCGGAGATTTCGGAGGTGTGTTACCTCCTCCTCCAATTCAGTCAGTGAGCTGGCAGGCGCGGCCCCTGTAAGCCAATGCATTTTGGAGCTGTCTATGACACGCTCCAAAATGCAGTGGCATACAGTTGAAAGGGGGAGCTACGCTTCAGTGAGCAGCGATAAGAAGCGTAGCTCCCCCCCCACACGCAGGCATGCGCGCCCCCGCACGTGATTGTGAGCCGGCGGTGCCCAATCCCCATCGGCTGAGCTCGTCCCCCAGTAGTAGGTGCTCACGGCTGAGGCCCACCCCAGCGTGGCAATCAATCCTTTGGCGGCCAGGGGTGCCTAATCCCCGTCGGCTGAACCCTCAGAGTTGTGCCACGCTGGGAGCCCACCCCAGCGTGGCAAACGTCTCACGACGCCTTTTTTTGTTTTTAAACCTGTAAACAAAAAGCGGTCCTGCGGCGCTGCCTCCCGCCCTCCCACAACCCGCACCCACCCTGCGACCCAGCCTCCCACCCCCCCACCCCATACTTACCTCCGGACTCCTCAAAGCATAGTCTTCGTGGACCAGGAACACGCCTGCACTCTTCAAAGCCGACCTAACTGAGGAAATGCCGTAAGCTGTATAATGGGCTAGATAGGAGTTTCAACTTTGTTGTATATCTCAGGCATTTTTGGATTTTGCACCAAATTTCAACATGGTTTTAGGACCTCTTCTTGAATGATGTCACTGTCATGGCGTGTCGTCCATGGGTGATTCACGCAGTGACTGCGAAATCACCCTTCAGGCCTGAGTACCACCATGACAGTGACATCATTCATGTGAAGGGGTCCCAAAAACCCCATGTTGAAAATTTGGTGCCAAAATTCCACAAAATGACTGTTTTACGAGCGTGCGTTGTGCAGTTCCTACGCAGGCTCATAAGTTCGCGAAATTTTAATATTTTCACTCCAGATTTTCAACATTGCCATTTTACCACACCTTCTTATGAGAAGTACAGCTGTCATTTTTCACATCTCACCCAAATGTGTTTCCGCCATGTAGCTAGAATGGCGCGAGTCGGTGCTAAATCAATGTAATGGGACAAATTAAGAAAATCACAGTGACACTGTTCATGAGCAGAGGTCTTAAAATGGCTATGTTGAAAATTTAGTGAAAAAATTCCTAAAAATGACTGTTTCTGGCGTGTATTTACTTAGTTCCTCGCTTGCGGCTACGTAAGGTCGCAATTTTCAATATTTTCTCAGATTTCCAACATTGCCATTTTGCCACACCTTCTTATAAATAGTACAGCTGTCATTTTTCGCATCTCACCCAAACGCGTTTCCACCCATGTAGCGACAATGGTGTAGGTCATGCAATCAATGTACTGGATAAATTAAGAAAATCACAGTGACAGTGTTCATGAGCAAAGGTCTTAAAATGACTATGTTGAAAATTTGGTGAAAAATTCCAAAAATGACTGTTTCTGGCGTCGTTGTACAGTTCCTATGCCTCGTAAGTTCGCAATTTTCAATATTTTCACTCCAGATTTTCAATATTGCCATTTTACCACACCTTCTTATGAGTAGTACAGCTGTCATTTTCATCTCACCCTAAAGCGTGTTTCCTAATGTAGCATAATGGCGCAGTCGGTTGCTTAAATCAATGTAATGGGATAATTAAGAAAATCACAGTGACACTGTTCATGAGCAGAGGTCTTAAAATGGCTATGTTGAAAATTTGGTGAAAAATTCTCTTCAGATGTATAGCAATATTACTAATGAAGACATTGAACAGAACTGGCCCCAGGACCGATCCTGCAGCACCCCACTGGTCGCCCCTCTCCCTAGACTGCATACCATTTACCACCACTCTCTGCCTCCTATCTGTTAGCCTGTTTCTAACCCAGTTTACCACCCTTTCCCCATGTCCAGCCTACCCAGCTAGTTTATCAGCCTCCTATATGGGATGGTGTCAAAGGCTTTGCTGAAATCAAGGTAGTTGTCCGCTGCCCCACCCTGATTCACTTCCTTTGTCACCCAGTCAAATAAATCAACCAGATTTATCTGACATGATGTCCCCACTGTGAATCCATGTTGTCTATGGTCCTGGTTCCGATGGCATCTAGATGCCCCACTACCCTTTCTTTAAGCAATGTCTCCATGATCTTCCGCACTACTGAGGTGAGGCTGGATGGCCTATTGTTCCCTGCCTCCTCCCTGCTGCCGGACTTGTGTGGGACCACATATGCCCTCCTCCAATTCACTCATGTTGAATGACTCAGTGAACATGGCTGCCAGAGGTACTGCTATCTCCCTTCGCAGTTCTGTTAATATCCTTGGGCGTATGCCATCTGGTTCCATCGCTTTGTCTACCTTCAATTTAGTGAGCTCCTCCAGGACTCTTTTGTCCACCTCTTCACCCCCTTGGCAACTGCTGTACTGCTGTGGCCCTTGCCCCTCCCACTCTTCTGTGAATACTGAGCGGAAAGACACAGTGGATGTCTTGGGAGGAAGGCATGACACTGTCACTCCCAAATACCTAAACAGCACATACAAGCAAGCAACATTCGGCATTGACAAATGCTTGTTTTTTCATGGCCTCACATAATAAGACTGTGATTTATTCTCATAATGTCGATGGTCTTAATAACCCTTTTAAAAGATCCAGAGTATTAGCCTCTGTCAAAAAACTGAGACCCAGTCTTGTGCTTCTTCAAGAAGCACATCTGTTTTTGGGAGAGCACATGAAATTAGAGAAATTTGGCTTTGCTCAGGTGGTGGCTTCTACAATTAAGAAGGGGAAGGGAAGAGCAGGCCCAGTGGTGCTGAGGGTTGAGGCGCTGGATGCCACACATCGCACCACGCTGGCGACCCGGGTTCGGAAGCACGCCCGGGTTGGCAGGGGAGGGATGGGATTGAGCATCCGAGGGACTTCTCTCCCATCCCTGGGGAGGGTTGAGGGATCCCATTGTTCTTTAGTGGCCTCCGGTGACGACTTGGTGCACTATCAGAGTGTTGCACTTGGGGGTGGAGTGCGGCTGATGGCACGTTGTGCCTTTGACGTCATTGCACGCCTGCACTCCAAAGGGCCATTAATGGAGGAAAAAGGCTGGGCGCGAGCGAGCAGCTTGATAGCCATGCTCCTACCACCCGGAGATCTGTTGTGGAATCGCACTGGGGGAGGTCTGGTCTCGGCCCGGCATGGGAAGGCATGGGGGTTCTCCCAGTGGGTTGGGGAGCAGCCGTACCAGACTTCCCATCATGTGAGTGAGCCTGCTGCCCTCCGGGCTGGGGAGCCGGCGGCTGGATGCCACTGCTGTACGTACCGCAGCAGGAGAGAAATAAGGATGTGATTAAAAAAAAAAAAGAAGGGGAAGAGAAGGGGTGCTGCAGTTCTTATTCCAAGAACCTATTCCCTTCAAAGTTACAGACTCACAGGGCAGATTAGCCATGGTATCTGGAAAGTACTTGGGCTTGGTTGTCACTGTTGTTAGTCTGTACCTTCCATCAGTCACAGATGCATCTACGCTCTGTGTGCTTCTTTGTAAAATTGTGTAATTTCAAACAGGTGTTTTATTAATTGTGGTGACTATAATATGAATATATGACAGTAAAGATACCACTGACCCTCAGCCTCCTTGAGAATCAGGAGCTCAAAAATCTGACAAAGTATTCCTCTGAGAATCAGATAGGCTTGATGTATGGCATTCTCTCAATCTGTCTGGTAAATGTTGTTCCCATTATTCAGCCACCCACCAGATCTATATGTGGATAGATCTATGCCATATTTCTAAAACTCTCTTCCTCCTAGGATTTTGAAAACAAAAACACTACCTCACTCATCCCTAAATGTTCAACCAAACTGGGTGACCAGGCATTTTCCTCATTCATCCCAGGCTATGGAACTCTCTCCCCTCCAAGGTCCACAGTTCTCCCACCCTGTTATCCTTCAAAACTGCCCTGAAGGCTCATCTGACATTATCTATGACCTGCAGCTGTTTCTAGCCCCAACATCCATACACTTCTGTGCCTCTCATGCCAGCCTACCAATGCCCTCCTCTAACTTACTGTCCATTACTTCTCTGCTTGCTTGTGCTTTTGTATAATTGTATTGCACCTCAACTTTGTCAACATCTCACAGTGTACCTGAACATCATATTTTGTACTCTGTGGACTAATTGTAATTTGTTACTGTTTCTACTAAGTACCTTTCCTGGACTATGTCTGGAATGATGGGCTTTCTAAATGTGTCACCGTATTTGTTCTGTACTGGAATTTTGTTCTGTACCCTTCAGGGTCATACCTGAAAATAGGCATTTAACCATCTAGTGTACCTACCCGGTTACTAAAAACCAGATAAATAAAGGGTGCCAGTGGTACAGCAAGCTCCTTCCTTTGTTCCCTTAATACCCCTGGATGTATCTTGTCTGGTCCCATGGCCTTGTCCACTACCAGGTTTGCAGTCCCTTCAAGGCTCTTTCCTCTGTAAATGGATTTGTGTTTAATTCCCTGCCCCGCCCCCATGCTCTTGCTTCTCCTTGTTGGTCCATCCCTGTCCCTTTTCACTGTGAAGACCAAACAGAAGTATCTGTTTAGGATTTCAGTTTTTATCCTAATCTTCATCTGCACAGGCATTAACTACTGACTTCCTTATCCTAACTATCCCTCCCCCTTGCCTTCCTCATCTCACTTATGTACTTGAAGAAAGTCTTGTCCCCTTCCTCCACTCCTCTGGCTATTCTTTCCTCTGTTGGCAGTTTTGCTTGCCTCACTGCCCTCTCTGCTTCCCTTTACTTTGTCTGGTACTTCTCCCAGTCTTCCTCCCTCTGTGTTTCTCTGTACCTCCTGAATGCCACCTTCCTAGAGTGCCATAGCAGCCTTTGTTTTCTCCTTCTGTTTTTACTCACATCTTTCACACAGAGGTTAGTTGCATTCACTATACCTTCCCTGATTTATTTATTTAAGAGTTTCTCCAGGAAGGCATACTGAGCGGAGTACCACTCGATTCCAGATGCATCCTGGGGAGAGGACAAGTACAGCATTGATTGAGACACATGAATTACAGTGCAGCTAATTTATAGTGCAGATTTTGTCTGTATTGTTCCTCTACCCTATCCTGGCCACCTACTGCTGCTATGCTGTTTTTAAGGCAGTTTCCCATTACTTTAAAGTCTGCCCTTCTATAGTCCACTGAAGCACACTGTACGGTGATCATTGGCCCTCAGGGGACTACCCTCTGTGACATCTATTATGCTGTCTCTCTCTCTTAGTGAGCACCAGGTCCAGTATTGCCTCATCCCTAGTGGGTTCCCTTACTTACTGCCGGAGAAATTCTTCCTGTAAAGAGTCTAGGATTATCCTGTTTCTAGTCAAAACTGCTGTTGGAAGGCTCCTGTCCAGATCAGGGAGACTGAAGTCCCCAACCAGCAGCATTTCCCCCTTATTTACCATCCTGCCAATGTTTTCCCTTTAATGCCTTGTCCAGTTCCTCCCCTGTCCTGGAGGCCTGCATACCACCCCCGTGAGAATAGTGGCCCCTGCTCCTGTTTCTAGTGCGACCCACAGTACCTCCAGCCCTTTTTCCGCCTCCAGGTTCTGTTGCACTTCCAAGGCCCTGATACCCTTCTTCTTATACAGGAGAGCCCCTCCTCCCATCCTTACCCTTCTGAAGTCAGTGTATCCTGGAATGTCCATATCCCTGTTGTGATTTTCAGTGTGCCATGACTCAGTAATGGCCACTGTATCCATGTCCTCCTCTGCTGTGATGGGCTACAGGTCCAAAATATATATGTGTATATGTGTGTGTGTTTATGTATGTATGTATGTATGTGTGTATATATATATATATATATATATATATATATATAGCAAAAAATGTTGTTAATGCATCAGTTAGGGTAAAAACGACAAAAGTAGGGAAATGTAGCATTAGGGTTTCCAACCTAACACCCACCAGCACAGACAAAGAGGGATGGGGGTGGCATTGGGTTGTCAGCCCTAACACTCACCCCATTCCATTAGAAGTGTTGGGTGAGCAAATAGGGCTGACGCCCAATGCCACCCCCGATCCCTCTTCGTCTGTGCAGAGTGGTAGCACTATATATATATATAGATATAGATATAGATATATATTATATACATATATACACACACACATATAGAGAGAGAGAGAGAGCCAATGCTTGTGAGGATATTTTGTAGTACATATCGATATTTTTTGCGTTCTCACATCTAGAGTGAGAATACTGAAGTATTCTCACTCTAGGTCCCCATGAGGAAAAGCATCCTCATTGTAGCTCTGAATCAGTCACTGCCAGCAACATGAGCATCACAGTTCCAACACTGGAATTCTCCGTTTTAATTGATGGCTGGCTCAGGAGGAGTACTTTCACTTTTAAACTTCTTCTAACCTTACTTTACAAGCTATATAAAAAAAAAAAAAAACTTCTCCCCAGTCACATTGCCAGCAAATGAGCTCACTTGAAACCTTTGCCCCAAAATAATTTCCCCTGCAATATACCTTCCGCCATCTTGCAACTGTGAATCTCTGTCTCAGACACTGGCATTCTGTTTGAGTCCTTCGCAGCATCGATTCTCCAGAACTCAGCATCAAGTCAGGTTGCGTAAAGTCAGGTCATACCCCCTTACTTACGCAGTGTCAATAACCTGCTCACTCCACATAGCACACATCGGGACCTCGCACGTTGATGCAGTGACGCACACAGTAGCATCATAAGCATCAGTACAGTAAAACAACTGCTCACACATTCTGGAAAAATGCTCAGCTATTTGAAAATACAAATATAAATCGAAAAACAAAGTCTACTCAAAAGATAGTAAAAAGGGATAAATGAAATCTGCCATGCTGCCGTTAGAAATATATATATTTCTCCCTCATGGGCTTTGACCTTTGACATCACTCATGACCTCATAAGGTCAAACTACACTCAGGAGAAATATCACAGATATTTCTAATGGGGACATGCCATATCCCACTATATATGGTATATATTATGTGCGTATATTATACTGCCTATGTATACTGTGTGTGTGATCTTTTCCATTGTGGGAAATGGACCATGCCAACTGAACTTTGAACTTTACAATTATGTGCATGAGACACCCTCTTATGGTTATAAGAGTACGTAGAATTTTTAGAAATAAACAGTACTGATTGGTTGAGAATGATGCCATGATTTATAATGTATGTTACATCATGTCAGAGTTGTACAGCAATGCACCAATAAACTCAGGAGCCCACAGCTGGAAATGTAAAATAACAAACGTTACAAAAGACTGCCTCTGCGTAGACATTCAGTCAGTGATCAGCAGTTTGTTAAATTATGTTAGACATTATGACAGGAAGCTGGTATCTGTGATACCACTTAGGCAGAAGTGGGAGAATGCATGGTAGAACAGGTATTGGGCAAGTTACATAACAGTAACACTGAAGCCCCAGACTTTGACTGCCTTTCATAAAACATGAGGAGGCAGGCTGGCCCAGTGTTGTGCGTCTGTGCATTGTATGGCCACCGTGGAGACTGTGGCTAGCGTGTAAGATACGGATTCCCACACTGAGACCAGCTGATGGCTAATGGTATAGAAGTGATGAGGTCTTGACTCCTGCCTGGGGAGTGAGGGTCACCCAGCATTTAGCCAGTCAAGGAGCTATATTGGTATCAACTGAAGACCCACCTGCCTGGCTGGAGGAAGGGAGGGGAGGGGCCATGGTAACCACCAGTTTTTGCAGGGAGGGGGGTACACTAGGAGCTATGGAGAAATGGAAGTAAAATTAAAAAAGTAGTGAGCTCACTCCTTCCAGACAGTATAACTTTGCTCCTTCGTTCTACTGCATCATTGGTGAAGTCGTTGATTGCAGTCTGAGTACCAGAGAGGTGATTGATAAGTATCCACTTTCAAAATATATGACTCTGTTAGCACAGATTAATCTCAAGATGATTTTGATGGTCTGTCTTTATCTCTTTGGGTATCTATTTTGGCATTTATTCATTTGATTGCATTTTTTATCTCCTATGATATCTATTTTGACATTTATTCATTTGTTCGCATTGCATTGCAAGCGGTATAAAACAAGAGGTTGATGTTGAGACAAGGTGCAGCACAACTTTTTAATAAATACATTTGATAATATGACCGGACCCCTCAGTCAAAGCAGGCACTGCACCAAAATTAGGCTGTCCTGGTGTGCGGTATTATAATTTTTTTTTTTATATTTGAAATTTTTGTTAGAAGAAATAAGTATGATACAATAATTATGGTAGCAGTGATACACAGAACTGTCAGTAACTAGTACACATGTACTAACAAACATTGCTAATTGGTTCTCAGCATGTAATGGAGTATAATACAGAATAAAGAACAAAGAAACCATGAACCGTACATGGTATTTAGTTCTATTGCATAATGTCTGATGTTGCAGTATTCTAAAACATGGATAATGTAATAAACATATCAATTTACAAAAAAAAAACAAGTGAAAGGGTACAAAAGGGAGGGAAGGGACGAAAAACATGCATTGAACTAGCTAGGATACTATATCCAGTCATAAAATAACATTAAAAGAAATGTATTAAGCCGGCCCAGTGGCACTGAGGGTTGAGGTGCTGGATGCCACACAACGAGCACAGGCCACTGGGGGTTGGCAGGGTAGTGAGAGAATCGAGCGTCTGGAGGACTGCTCTACTCTCCTGTCCCGGGGAGGGAGGACCGGTGCCCCTGCCGAACAGCTGCCCCCAGGTGGAGGCCAGAGGGTAGTGCCGGACTGTGGGTGCCATGGAAGGGAAGGTGCTGCGGGACTTCGGCGGATGAGCGCATGCCTCCACATGTGCAGGTCCTGCATGTGTGCCCCAGCAATGGGGAAGGGAAAAAATGGTAGAAAAAACACCCCCAGCTGCAGGATGACGACCGACCTCTCGCAGGCTCCACACCCGGCGACCGGTGGTCTCTTGGTAAGTTCCGATGAGACCAGGGTGACGGGGGCTTGGGGGGGGGGTCGGTTAGAAGTGGGCAGCTGGGGGCAGAGAAGGAGATAAATACCTCTATATAAAAAAAAAAAAAAAAAGAAATGTATTACACACACAAACTAATTGTTCTCAGAAAATCATACTTATGGAGACCAATTTCCAAGAACTCATCTTCATTTAACATCACATTTATTAATTATTTTCTGCCAATATTGTGAAACATTATGCAGCGCATACCACAGTTAGGGGTTAGACAGCAAACAGGGCAATATCACACCAGACATATTGTTTGTTTTTTTTTAACTTTATGTTTATTGTTTTTTTTTTTTAAAAACAAGCATTACAATCCCAACGTTTAATATACTAAGGTATATATCTAGGAACCGAGAGGGCGCCACTCCTCTTAATACAGTCAGTTCGTCCATTAAATGTCAATAGATGCATCATGTGGGAGGAAACTAAGATATCTAATCGATTTAACAATGCTAGTATCCACTGGCTGTGATTCAAGCCCATGAGCTGCATGATATTTAACTAAGAAAAATAAACAGTTTATAAAGTCCAAGTCCTTGCCCCCAGAGGGGAATAAGGTAGTCATGCTTAATCATAGTGTGTGCACTTAAAAAAGGAAGTGCTACTCCAAACAGATAGCCACTCCTCTGCTTAGATAGATAAATAACAGTAATTTGCCTGTGCTGCTGTTAATACACCTGTCTGACAGAATTATGCTGTAAACAGTGTTTAAGATAACTACTGTACATACAGTAAGAAACCAAGGTGCTTTATATAAAATTAAGAAATGTTAACTTGGAACTCCATATCGAGTGATGAATACAAGTTTCAATATACGAGAACTAAGGGTGGAACTAGTGACACCACTGACTACCCTCTTTAACAAATCATGGGAGGATGGGGTGGTACCTGAGGACTGGAGGAGGGCAGATGTTATTCCACTTCACAAAAGTGGGAGCAGGGCAGAGGCAGAAAACTACAGACCTGTTAGTTTGAAGTCAGTGATAGGGAAAATGATGGAATCACTTCTGAAGGAAAGAATTGTTAAGTACCTAGGAGGCCAGAGGGGCACAGGACCCAAGGCAGCGTGGATTCACAGCGGGAAGGTCATATCAGATGAATCTAATAGATTTCTTTGACTGGGTGACCAAAGTAGTAGATCAGGGAAGGGCTGTGGATATGGCCTACCTAGAGTTTAGCAAGGCATTTGACACAGTCCCCCCACAAAAGATTAATATACAAGTTAGTCAGCCTTGGAATGGGTCCCAAGATGGTAGCCTGGGTAAAAAATTGGCTGGAGAACAGCACACAGAGGGTACTAGTAAACGGAGTCCACTCTGAAGAAAGGGGGTTACTAGTGGGGTACTAGGACCGGTCCTCTTCAATGTCTTTATAAGTGACATTACAGAGGGACTGGAAGGAAAAGTATGTTTCTTTGCAGACGACACAAAGATCTGCAGCAGAGTTGATGTACAAGGTGGGGTGCAAAGGATGAGAAGAGACTTGGCAGGGTTGGAGGAATGGTCAAATGTATGGCAGCTTAGATTCAGTGCTAAGAAGTGCAAAGTAATGCACCTGGGAAACAAAAACCCAGGGGAAGAGTACACAATGGGGTGTGAGATACTAACAACAACAAAAATGGAAAGGGACCTGGGGTAGTCATATCAGATGACCTAAAGGTGGGCAAGCAATTGGAGAGGGCAGTAGGGAGGGCTGGGGGATACTGGGATGCACAGGGAGAGGCATTACCAGTAGAAAACAGGAAGTTGTTATCCCTCCATACAGACAGCTGGCGAGGCCCCATCTGGAGTACTGCGTGCAGTTCTGGAGACCCATTCTCCATTAGGACATAGACAGGATAGAGGCAGTCCAGAGGAGGGCAACTAAAATGGTTCAGGGTCTGCACCAGAAGACATATGAAGAGAGACTTAAGGAGCTTAATATGTATACCCTTGAGGAAAGGAGAGAGAGGGGGGACATGATAGAAACTTTCAAGTACCTCAAGGGAATCAACAAAGTCCAAGAGGGTAGCATCTTTCAGAAAAAGAGGTGTGCAAGAACAAGGGGCACAATTTGAAGATGGGGGGGACGGCTCAGAGGTAATGTGAGGAAGTATTTTTTCACGGTGAGGGTGGTGGATGCATGGAACAGCCTTCCTGAGGAGGTTGTGGAGTCGAAAACAGTGGGGGAATTCAAGGATGCATGGGACAGACATAAGGCAATTCTGGGGGTAGGAGGAAGTAGGCTGCTGGTTAACTAGGATCTGCAGCTTATCCATTAGGTAGGAAAATGGGCAGACTGGGTGGGCCAAGCAGTCCTTATCTGCCGTTAAATTCTATGTTTGAGCAGTGAGAGAAGAAAGAACTATGGGGGAGAGAAATACTAGAAACCCAGGTCCAAACAGTTCAAAAAACATGGCATCGATCAAGGAAACAGAAAAATCTGCTTGCTTACCTTAGGACCAGGCATTCATCCCTCTCCCCCTTCCCAAAACATACCCAACTGTAATATTAATAAGCAAAAGCAAACAGTAATGTTCAAACATTTTCTTCTTCTGATGAATGATCATCGTCCCTCGATGCGCGTGGCCTAGGAGGTGCATTCCTCTGACACCACTTCAGGGCCTCCGCTGGTTCTGAAAACAGGTAGACTTTGTGTTGATGCACAATCCTCAAGCGGGCCGGGAATACCAGACTATGAGGGACTCCTACTTCTCTCAACATCGCCCGTGCCCCATCGAATAGTTTTCTCTTCTGCCTAGTAGCATAAGCCAAGTCGGGGAATATTTGGATCTGGTTTCCATCATGGACCAAGAGTTTCTTACGGAGGGCCATGGCTAGAAGATAGTCGCAGGAGCCCACCCTGTCCATAATAATCACCACAGTGTGAGGGGCTCCTGGATTGTCCTGCCAGCCCCGAGAGGTCACATGGTGTGCCTTTTGAATTTTCTGGACTGTAGGGAGCACCTCTTCCCCTAATTGCTGAGTGAGCCAGTCCTGTAAAAATAACACCAGATGGTCGCCCTCGCTACCCTCCGTCAGCCCCAAAATCCTCACATTCTGGGCTCATGCTTGGTTTTCTAGCGTTTCCAAGCAGGAGCAAATGTGTACATTTTCATTCAAAAGTGTAGTAGTGGCTCCCATGGCAGTGTCAGCTTTTTTCATGGCTTCACTTGCACCGATGGAGACCGTTTCAGTTGTAGATTCCATGGCAGTCACTCTGCTGGTGAGGGCATCAAATTTATTTGAGAGGCCGGTAACAGAGGGAAATGAGCCTGTTAAGTTTGGCTCCCAGTATCTGCAGAGTCTCCTCGCTGTTACTAGTGTCCTGGTCTACCTCATAGCCTTGAGCAGCATGCGTAGTCTGAGCTCCAGCAGCTGTTTTAGATCTTGCACCATCCCCCAATATGTTATCTTTTCGGGGGTTCCCCATGGTGTACAGTATTCTTTCAGCTTCAGAATTAGTGTAGTTTTATTAAGCTGCGACCGCAAATACCAACAAAAAAGAACTTTATAAGTAAAATATACAGTAGAGCACTATCAGTCTGTGGCCATATTGCTTGGGCTCCACAGCGCCCCCCCCCCCAAGACATATTGTTAACAAAGCATAAGTCATAGCCTAAGGGATGAACTAGATAGATAGATAGATAGATGTTTCAACGTGCCTTTCTTAAACCAAGGCACAGTATTTCACTGATCAGTATTTACAAATACAACTCAAAAGAGAAAAATCCAGAGCTTCTAACAACCCCTATTACTAATGAGGAGCTCCTCACCCAATTAAAATGCCTAAAATCTAGAAAATGTCCTGGCCCTGATGAATACACTAATGAATGGTACAATTTTTTTTTCTGATTCCCTCTGCCCTCTCCTACTCTGTGTTTTTCGTGTGGTAGCTTCAGCAGCCATCCCCCATACCCACTTGGCTTTATGCCACTGTTAGTTCAATTCCTAAACCAGGCAATGACCCCTCTAATCCCTCCTCCTATCAGTCCATTTCAGTTTTGAATACAGATTATAAAATGTACAAGCCCATTTGGGCCAAAAAATTGGAAGAATTCTCCCAACCATTATTCACCCTGATCAAGCTGGATTTATTTGCAAATGATACACCTTAGATAACATCTGTCATATTCTTCTTCTTCTTCTCGCATATGTTATTTTCTGTAAAATTCCTATTGCTCTGCTTAGTCTAGATGCTGAAAAAGCATTTGACAGGGTCTCCTGGGAATTTCTCTGAAGCACCCTGTCGGCCTTTGCTTTCCCTGATTCTTTCTTGCAATGGCTTCAGCAGCTCTGTTCCAACCCATCCACATATATCCGTATCATTGGAGACTATTCGTCTTCCATTGCTTTACAGTGGGGTACTCGGCAGGGTTGTCCGATGTCTCCATTGTTATTTGCCCTGTTTCTTGAACCGCTATCCATAGCCATATGTAATAGTCCACAGGTAGAGGGTGTTCCGCTAGGTGGCACGGTACATAAAATTGCTTTGTACGCAGATGATATCCTGCTCACATTATTAGACCCGGATCACTCTATTCCAGGGACTTGGTCCCTTATACAAACTTTTGGAGCCCTTTTGGGGTTTAAACTCAACCTGTACAGGACTGAAACCTTGCTATATTTATTTATTTATTGAAAAGTTTCACCAGGAAGGGCACACTGAGCAACAAGTTGCTTGTCTCACGGTGCGTCCTAGGGGAGGGGAACCAGTGAGGAAAATAGTAAATATACATCGACAACATATACAAACAGTAATGTGGGACAAAGCTGCTGTATAACAGGTTACTTCAGTACTACATAAAAGCATTATTCCCCTTCCCCTCAGGTTCATGCGTCTGTTCCTTGGAATTGGCGTAAAACAAAACTTTATGGACCTGACCAAGGCATTTTATTTGTTTGACCATGAGTTGGTATCTATCAAACTTAAGGTTATTGGTTTTTCCCCAAATACTGTAGGATGGATTTCCAATTATTTATCTCATCGTCAGCAGTATGTGAGTATTGGGTCAGAGGCCTGTCAGACTGTTTCCTTGCAGTGTGGACTACCTCAGGGGTCCATTTTTGAGCCCCTTATTATTTTCTTTGTTTGTTAATTCTTTGCCAGCTCGATGTGTGATCAGTAATACATTACTTTATGCAGATTTAAATCTTAATAGCTCTGAGTCTAAAGTTTTGGCTACTGTTTATAATATAGTCTGTCAGTTTATTTTGGCTGCTCCATGTAATACTCATCATTATTCACAGCTGGGTTGAATGTCCCCTAGAGGTAGAATGGATTATTTTTTAGGATGTTTGTTATATAAATGTGTTTTCTCCACTGGTTATTACCCCTTATCAGATTTGGTTGTAGTTTGATCTACTCTTCCTAAATTAAGATCAGCTAATGGTATTCTGTCGAACACTATTATACATAAAATGTGGTGTGGGTTGCGCTCCTTTTCAGTCGAAGCACCCTCATTTTGGAATCCATTACCTGAGGCTCTTTGTCTCTCTCCATCCTTAGCGGGGTTCAAAATGACGTTTAAGTCATTTTTAATGCAAAACTCACATTTTTTTATACCTTATGTCTTAATGTTAATTGTTGCTTGTCTTTCTTCATGTCATGTCTTTGGATCGGACCTGGAAAAGGACCTGTCCAGTGTCCCTACCTGGTTAACAAATCTATAAATAAAATAAAAAAACAAAACTTAAGTATTTTAGGATTATGGACTTCCAAAAGGACTGCCCCTGGGACCATGTGATCTGGAATGTGTACAAGGGATTACAAGAATTCAATCCTGAATCAACCTGATCAGTTCTGGATAAAATGGAACCAAGAACTTTAAGCTTCCATAGATTTATCCAACTAGGAGAAATCAGCTATTGCAGCTTACAAAATCCCCTCTTCTCCCCTTAGGTGCGAATTTGCGTAGAAGTGCAGCTCCTAGTATTTCCGTACCCCTGCTATTCTTCAGCATTTTCTGCCGCATCAGTTTGGCAACTGTTAGTGGTGTTGCAGATATAATCCTGCAGATCAGGTTCATATTTTTTATTTTTGTCCTGTTTATACCAAGTAGTCAGTGGTTACTCAGATAGCTCTACTGACTGGCCGATCCTTCAAAGTAACTCCCGGATTTATTTTAACATCTGTACCCCCTCCCAATCTTCGTTTACCCCATAAGTCCTTGATTTGGATTTATATATTAGCAGCAAAAAAAGCAATCACTTGCCTTTGGATGAAACCAGGTCCGCTAATGCTCGAGATGTGGCATTCTATTATGTTAGAAATGTACCTCATGGAAAACTGTACAGCAACACAACGGAAATGTCAGGAACATTTCGAGATCCGTTGGAGGCCCTGGGTCTTTATTATGCTTCTGTTGATGAACGCTGGATTCCATAATTTCATGCAGATGTTCTGGCCCCAGGGATCGCTTTCTTTTTGATGGGGGTATAATTTATTGGTACTGTTTCTGCCCATGGGCTTTTTCTTTTCTTTCTACTTGTATAGGTTGTGTGCTTCCAAACAATGGTTTACTGATTTTATCATTTTGATTAAGGACTCATTAACAGTAGTCACATTTTCACCAGTTTCGGTTTTGCACCTACAATTAGGTACAGGTGAAATACCCAATACTTTCTTTTTGCCTTTTTTTTTTTAATGTTTTTATTATTGCTGTCTGTACATGCATGCTAGCTACATATTGTTTGCTGGTTGTTTTATGATGTTCTCTGTTGTGATAATAAACTTTAAATATTAAATATAAAAAAAAAAAATTCACGTACATAATCACCAGGTTATAAATAATTACAAAATACTAAGTACATTAAACACATAACTAACCATTAATTATTCTGATAACTATAAAATTATTTAAATTATTCTTGGTAAATAAATAATGTCATTAGAAAGGTCTGGGTATAAAATACGTTTTAACTTGTTTTATACACTCCACCACTTCCTCCCTACTACACTTCACAACCTCCAGTCTCTTGGCCATAGACCTAGATCATCTAGGTCAGTTTACCTCCACTATATTCATTGACCTCACAAAAGCCTTTAATTCCGTCTCTCACCCCCTCCTCTTAAACAGACTACGTGCTGCTGGACTGTCAGCTCCGGCAGTTAATTAGTTTAACTCTTAGCTTACTGATAGGATACAGGCTGTGCAAGTCAGTAATGTCCTTTCTTCCCTCCTCCCCATCCCATGGGCTCCATCCTTGGACCCATCCTCTTTTCTCTCCTTACAAATGATCTCCCCTCAGTCTGTTCCAACTCTCACATACACATGTATGCCGATGATATCGTCATATACCTATCTGGCCCCTCTGTTTCAGATGTCCAGATCCCCCTTCAGTGTGACTTTCATGTAGTGATTAACTGGTTCCAGGATCACTGCCTTAAAATGAACACCAAAATAACAAGTCACCATGACCGTTGGCTGAAGGCAAAAACTAGCCAGGCTATCACCCCCTCTGATCTTCACTACACAGGCACCCCCCTTGACGTCGTTCCTACCTACAAATATCTGAGAGTCTGGCTTGACCCGTCCTTAGAGTTCTCATCCCATCTTGCTGCCATGCACACAAAACTTTGCCCTAAACTGCGTCTGCTGTACAGGCACAAAGACAGTCTCTCCATCCCAGTCCATCGTGACCTAATAACTAAATGGATTCTTCCAGTTATCGACTATGCCGACAACATATACAGCTCAGCACCTGCCTCCTCCCTCCCTCACTAGGCTTGATGTGCTTTTCAGTGCTTTCTGTCACTTTGCCTCCAGCGCCCCTCCACTGACTCACCATTGTGACCTATACTCTAGTCTCTCTTCCCCCCCTTCAACAGAGAAGATTGACTCAAAGCCTTACTTTCATCTCTAAATACTGGTTTGATTCCCTCCCATCTTACCTCTCCTCTCTCCTGCCACCCCCTCCTCCTACCCCTTCCGCTTCTTTCCTGTACTTTCTCCCTCCCTCCCCTGAGTCACACTTCGGCAGCCCAACGAGCCTTTTCCTTTCATCTCCCTTCCCTCTGGAACAAACTTCCCACTTATATTCGCTTTATCTCCTCCTTTCCAGTCGTAAAGCATTTGCTTAGACCACCTCCAATACTCTCCTGCTGTTGCTCATGAGCCTTTAATTGTTAAAGTCTTAGACCATCAATCCTCCCCTCAGCTTCCTCAACCTTCATCATTAAGGTTATTTACTTGTTTTTCTGCCTTACTATTCGCACCCTACACTGCTACATTGCAGTTTATTGTTCATCTCAAACGTGTTATTGTGCTAATTGAAATTCGTCATTCTGTATTCTGTTTTTCCCTCTGTTGGAAAATTGTAAGTCATTACTATGAATTTTGTATTTTGTCTTGATATAGTTTGTATCATTTCTGTAACTGTCCCTCTTTATTGTTATTTTATTCCTGATCCCCAGTCTCCAAGGGTGGAAGAGAGGGGCAGCTGCAGAATAAGGAGTGCTAGCTGCACATTCGAGCAGACTTGATAGACCTCTAGGCCTTTATCTGCTGGCAAATTTCGTATGTTCGCAAATAACCCCCAAGTGTTAAGAACAGGTTGATTCTTAACACCAAATGGGTTTGATGTCATCATGTGAACTCGAGCTCCTAATGTCACAGAACTCATGAGGTGTTAAGAATTGTCTGTTTGTAACATATTTTTTAATTTATGTAATATTTTTATTTATTTATTAAGAATTCATATGACACCTTTGAGCCAGGGAGAAGAACATATAGTGCAATACAAAACACGTACAATACATATACAGTGAGGCATCCAACTGGCGTTGTTTTGGTTTGTAAAGCAACTTATATATGCACCAGAACAGTACACCAGGCATTGTACAACATATGAGAAATTGCAAGAGAAGTTAGAGCAGAGCAAGAGTTACTGGTTAAGTGAGCACTGTAGGGTTCTAAAATACGGTGGGGTTGGGAGGTGAAGAGCAGCTCAAAGGCATTGTCAAGGAGGGGAAAGGTGAAAAAGGAGGTATATGGGGAAAGGAGGGAGGGGCAGAGTGGAGATGGAGAAAAGACAGCGATAGAGCGAGAGGAGGAAAGAGTGGGAGGGGATGGGGAGGATTGGAGAGGGATAGGGTAAATTGAGGGGAAGGAGAGATTGGGAGTGGGTGTATGTGGTGGGATGAAGGGAGAAAGAGGTGGGCAGAGAGGAGTAGCAATAAGGGCAGGAGTGCAGGAATAGAGTGATAAGTGAACAGGGAGGCTATGATAGTCTGGGGAGCAGATGAGATCTAGGGAGGGCATAAGTGCAAGGGGGGGTTGAGAAGGTGATAAGGTGGCAGGTGAGGGTGGGAGGAGCGAGAAGGGAGGGGATCAGGCATCAAGCAGTTTAAGTGAAACAGTCACAGGATGCACTAGCCACAAGGTGCTGGCGTAGTTTGAGCTTAAAAACCCCAAGCATGGCAATCTTAGTGACTTCTGATGGAAGCCAGTTGAACCAATTCGAGGCCCTGGCTTTGTAGGAACGCTGTCCTTGTGTAGTCTGGCAGTGGGGTACAGAAAATGTTAGACTTTCAGAACTTCTGGTTAGGTGGGGGAGAAAATGGGGCTTGAGTATCCCTTGAACCCCAGGGGGCATGAGACCAAGCACTGTTTTTTGCTAAGATGCAAGTCTGGTACATTACTCTGCCAGTTAACTGAAACCAGTTTGCCTGCTCATAAATATCACAAGTGTGAGAGAGGCGAGAAGCCAGCAGGCCTTGTTAAGGGCTAAGGCAATGCGTTGCAGCACAGAGTCAGTGGCTGATCCATAGATCACAAGCCCATTATCAATTATTGAGATTACTGAGCTCTGTATTACAAGATTCAGGGCTTCAGCTGTCAAACAGTGCTTATGCTTGTATAGCAGCCCTATGCCGGTATTCACAGCTTTAGCAGTGTTGTCTGTATGTGTGGAATACAATAGAGTGCAGTCATGGGTTACTCCCAGGTATTTAAACAGTTACACCTGCTCCAAGACAGTGCCTGAGCTATTGTTGATTGTTATTTGCTGGTCTTTGTGCTTGGGTGCCTCGTTTTTTTAAGCACTTTGTTCTAAATGAGAGTCTCTCTTCAGAGAGTGAATCTGGTAGTTAATGCTGCCCTAGTTGTTGAAAAGTATTCTATGTGCCCATTTCAGTTGTGGTTCCAAATACCTTGGCTGTGGGCACTTGTGCTGAAATCAGAGTGCTTGACAAATTCACCCAAAAACTTGTACTAAACATATTAAAAAACATTTCTAGGAGCGTAGATATGTTGTTCATCCACACTCTTTGGCATGTCCCTTTCCCCTTTAAATTTTGCCGGAAAGTTTTCAGGTTGGCTCCTCCCACCCACCCGGGTGGTAAATACCTCGGCTGCACCCCACGATGCCAGATCTTCCTTTCCGCTGGAAGATACAGGTTCCCTCATGCTCTCACAGCAATTTGTAGGCCCTGGATTCAAAGCGTCGTTTTTTACCGAAACTTACCTTAAAACTTGTTCGAGTTAACGATTCCAATTGTAGCGCATCAAACATGGAGGATAAATTATCCTCCAGATTTTGCTGGTGTACCTGTGGCCAGAAGATGTCGCGCACTAATCCCCACCTAACATGCGTTTATTGCCTAGGTGTCGGACATGACACCTCGTCTTGCACTTTCTGCCAGGCCTTCCATCCCGACATCCTGGACGACCACAAGGCGCGCTTAAAACTGGGGAGACTGGAGAAAAGGAACCCGCCAGTGAAATCGAAGGAGGCGAGGTGGGCGGTTTCTGCGGCCGTGGGATCCGCCGAGCAGCTGGAGCAAATGAAGACATTCGAGGAGGAAGCAGCTCAAGCTTCGGCCTATCGAAGCTTTTTTGTTCCGCTCAAACTTGTCTCCACCTTTACGGGCTCCTTCAAAGAGTTGTGCCAGTCTCTTCCCCACCAGGGGCGAGGTGCCCTCGGGCTCGCATTCCTCCCACCCTCGCAAGAGGGATAAGGACCGTAAGTCTTCATCTAGGCGAAGACGCTCTTGGGACCGAGAAAGGTCCGAGTCCCTAGAGCACATCCTCGGCTGCCGGCTTTTCGGTCATCCCATCTGGCCAGGGGACTGAGGAAATGGCCGATGAGGCTGAGATTACTCTCGACCCAATCGACCCTCTGTCACCGAGACCCAGTCGCCGACTCCTTGGATAGGACTGCAGTCCTTGTTTTTCCGGATGAGGAGACCCAGCCCGCTGGTGTCCCCATCGAGGAAACGGTTCCGGACCCTCGGTTTTCACCTACGCCGGTGTCTCCCGATCGATCAAGTCGACTCCCTTGGTCTCGATCGAGGTCCAGAACTCCTTTGGCCGAACGGCCGAAAAAAGAGTCATAAGCACTCTAAGAAGAGGCGTCACCACAGATCTTTATCCTCCTCGGATGAGGAGAGGCATCGGCGGAAACTCCGTTGACGCTATGAAGATCTCATGTGGCAACAGCTGACTTTGTCCAGGCAGAAGCCGGCTCAGCCGGCCACCCCAGCCATCATTTGGCTTCTGCCTCCTAGGCTGACGCCGACCCCTATGGAACTGAAGTCTTCAGTTCCCCTGCCCGTGGGGCCGGCCCATATCCCAGTTCAGCCTGCCTCAGTCCCTCCACCGATATTGGTAGAACCACCGCCTAAGCAGCCTCAGGGAAGGGCTCCCTCGAAAGAGCACCGAACAGACACTGGGCTTCCCCAACGTCTGTCGATCACGGTTGTCCCTGATCGCCCTCTGTGTATTGAGGGAGACCTGGGTGGGAGGCCGTTGTATCCCGACTCTTCGGACTCGGACGCCACTGGATTGCACTGCCATCCTGGGGATGATGAGTCGTCCGTGGCGGGTTTAGAGGAAGGCCCTTCCTCCTTTCAAGGCATTCTCTGCCTGATCTCCAGATCCACCAGAATGCCCCTGGAGTCCATCCAGAAGAAGGCGGAGTACCCCCTTATGGATATCCTCAAAAGGGGGGGAATACCCTGACGGAGGCCTTTCCAGTGGCCAAAGCCATTGTGGGCCTGGCCCTTAATCTTTGGCAGCGCATAGCTTCCTGCCCAGCACCATCTGCCCACTTGGCCTGCAAGTACGTGGTGCCCATGGGGTCCCTGGCGGGGTTCACAGAACATCCTTCAGCCAAGAGCCTGGTGACTGCTTCTGTGTTCAGGCGTACTGGTAGCTCAGCCCCACTGACCGACCCCCGGACAAGGAATCCAAAAATATGGACCATTCCGGCCGTAAGGTCTATGCAGCCTCTTCCTTAGGCCTTCCTCAGGCCAGCTCGGCTGTTATAATGGCACACTTCTCTCATGCCCTCCTGGGGTCATTAGACGAAGTCCTCCCTCATCTCCCAGTGGACATGCAGACCACAGTGAAGCAAATCCATGATCAGGGCCATGTTGTTGCAAAACAGCAGCTCCAGACGGCCCTGGACATCGGGGATTCTTGTGCCTGCTCTTTAGCAACCACAGTGGCCACTCGCCGCAGAGCTTGGCTGAGGCTTTCCTCCTTTCCGGCGGATGCTTAGCACAAGTTAGCTGACATGCCCTTCCTAGGCACCGACCTGTTCGGTCCAGGAGTGGCCAGTCACCTTCAGCGCATACAGCAGTCCAGTGCCACCTTGGATGATACTTCTGCAAAGGGTTCTTCAGGCAAGAACCAGCAGAAGTGTAAGAAGAAGCCCTTTCGGCACTCTTCCCCTGCAGTCAGGCAACCCTCCTATCAAGGAGGCCAGCAGCAACAGCAGCAGCAGGCTCAAACTTGGCACCCAAGACCCAAGCAGGGTCCACAACAATCCCGTAAAGGAGGCCGAGGAGCAGGTCCAGGAGCCTCCTCCTCCTCTAAGCCTGCTCAGTGATGGGTTGGGGGTTGCCACCCCTTCACCCGTCACGTCAACTATGGGTCCTCCTGTGGGGGAACGGCTCCGTCACTTTCTTTCCACCTGGCCTGATGTCACCTTGGACAGTTGGATTCTCGAAGTGTTTGGTCAGGGACTGCCTCTAGAGTTCGAGCCGTACCCTCCCAGCTGAGCCCGCAACCCTCGGGAGGAAAGGATCTCAGCTTGCACCCAGTCAGCTCTCCGAGACGACATAGCTCAGCTCCTCCCGCAAGGAGGTGGTAGCTCCAGTGCCGGATCCTCCTACAGACCCATGCTTTGTGTCCAGGTACTTCCTGGTGCCCAAGCGGATGGGGGGTTGGCGCCCCATCCTAGATCTCCATGACCTGAATCAATATCTCAGGTCTCGCACCTTCCTGATGGTAACTCTGAACCAGATCATACCATCCCTGGAGTGAAACATGTGGTTCTGTTCACTGGATCTGCAGGACACGTTCTTTCATATCCCAATCCATCCGTCAGCAGTTCCTCCACTTCAGGGTCGAGGGGACCCTGTACGAGTTCCGAGCCATGCCGTTCGACCTGTCATCGGCCCCGTGGGTCTTCACCAAGTGCATTGCAGTGGTGGCCGGCCATCTTCGGCATTGAGGAGTACGAATCTACCCTAATCTCGATGACTGGCTCTTCGCAGGATCCTCCCTTCAGGAGGTGGAGAGGTCCAGGGATCTGGCCCTCCGAACCTGCTCCCAACTCGGCCTCCTGATCAACGAGGCCAAGTTGGAACTCGTACCCTCTCAGGTGATGGGCTTCATCGGGGAAGAGCTCGACTCTTGTCAAGTCAGAGCTAGGCTCCCGGTGGACAGGGTGGAAGTTCTTTCCTCCTTTGCCCGATCATTTCTGGTTGGGCACTTACTCCCTGCCCGGGACTTTCTGCGCCTTCTGGGTTACATGGTGGTGGTCCATTGGGCCAGGTGGCACGTGCGCTTCCTCCAGTGGGAGCTGGCCGACCCAGTGGACTCAGTGCCACGGTCATTTCGACAAGCTGATCACTGTAACCCAGAAGATGTGGGATGCTCTCCAATGGTGGACCGTCCCAGAACGGTTGCAGGAAGGGATCCCGTTTGTCCGCCCCGAGCCGACGGCCATCCTTATGATCAATGCTTCTTTCACGGGCTGGGGAGCCCACATGGGGGACAACAGGGCCCCCGGGTTCTGGACCCCCGAGGAGTCCCGATGCCACATCAACCTGTTGGAGCTCAGAGCAGTCAGACTGGTACTCTCAGCTTTCGCTCCTCAGCTCCAGGGTCAAGTGGTTCAAGTCCAGACGGACAATACCACGATCATGTACTACCTCAACAAACAGGGCGGCACGCACTCCCATCTGCTGTGCAGGAGGCGCTCCACATCTGGACCCTCGTAAGCTGGTTGGAGGCGGATCTCCTAGCCATTCATGTGGCAGGAGTCTCGAACCAGCTGGCGGATGCTCTCAGCCGCATAGGCCAGACATCCCATGAGTGGTCTCTCCATCCAGAGGTAGCTTACATTCTGTTCTCCCATTGGGGCAAACCGTTGGTGGACCTGTTTGCCTCCAGGGAAAACAACAAGCTGAGGCTGTATCATGCCCGCCCCCCTCAGCGGGGTTCGCTGCAGGGGGATGCCTTCTTGAGGCCGTGGACCCAAGGCCTCCTCTACACCTTCCCTCCATTTTCCTTGATCCACAAGGTGTTACTCAAGGTGTGGAGGGACAAGGCGAAGGTGATCCTGGTAGCCCCAGATTGGCACGCCAGTTCTGGTACCCAGATCTCCTCAGCCTCAACTGCGAGCCCCTGGAGCAGCTTTGTACACGCCTGGACTTGATATCATTAAACCAGGGGAAGGTATTCCATCTGGACCTTCAATCCCTGCACCTCACAGCTTAGTACATAGGCGGCTGAGGTTCCAGGCTCTGGGTCTTTCCGAGGATGTCTACACCGTGGTGAAGGCATCTCGTAGAATCAACCAGGAAATAATATGCCTTCAAATGGAAAAGGTTTTCCATTTGGTGCCAAGAGCAAGAGTCTGGACCCCTTATCCTGCTCTGTGGCTAACATTCTAGACTACCTTGGTCTCTCTCAAGGGGTCTATGGTCATTGACCTTTAGGGTGCACCTGGCAGCCATTTCTGCTTACCAGGCACAGGCTGGTCAGCCGACATTGGAGCAGGAGACAGTGGTTGGGCACTTCTTCAAAGGCCTGGATCACATATCCCCTCCGGTGCATGACCCTCCACCTCCATGGGATCTATTGCTGGTTTTGGCAAAGCTCATGGGCAAGCCATTCGAACCCATGCACAAGTGTGAGCTCTCACACTTGTGGAAGACAGCCTTCCTGGTGGCTATCACATCAGCCAGAAGGACAGGGGTGCTCTAGGCGCTTTCTTTGGACTCCTTTTATCTGGTCTTTCACATGGACAAAGTTGTCCTGTGCCCCCAACCGAAATTCCTTCCGAAGGTGGTATCAAAGTTTCACCTTAACCAGGTGTTGACTCTGCCAGTATACTACCCTAACTACACCTCGGACGTTGAGTACAGGCTCCATATTCTGGGCCTGAGATGTGCTCTCTCCTATTACTGTATAAGGAGAGAACGGTGGAAATTCATGGAGAGGTTCGCCAGCTGTTTGTCACTTATGCTGAAGCCGCTTCTGGCAGACCTGCAGCCAAATGGACCATAGCAAGATGGATTACATCATGCATAGGTCTGTACTATGAGTTGGCGGGCAAGGAGCCTCCAAGAGGGATAAGAGCTCACTCTACCCGCCATACTGCTGCATCGGTGGCTGCTTCCAGGGACATCCCTATCCAGGAAATCTGTCGGGCTGCTACCTGGAAGTTAGCAAACACCTTTATTACCCACTACCACATCGACCTTGAGTCACGCCGGGATGCTGGTTTTGGGGCCTCGGTTCTCCAATCTCTGTTTCCTAAGTAGGGGGTGTGCGCCTTGCCTCCCTCCTCTCGGAGAACTGCTTGGAGTCTGCCAAGAGTGTGGATGAACAACATATCACGCTCCTGAAGGATCGATTACTCACCTGTAACAGTAGTTCTAGGAGTGGTATGTGTTTGTTCATCCTCCCTCCAGACCTCCCGGCTTTAGGCGCTGTAACCTTGCTTCCAGCGGGCTAAGATCTGGCGTCATGGGGTGGAGCCGAGGTATTTACCACCCGGGTAGGTGGGAGGAGCCAGCTTGAAGACTTTCCGGCAAGATTTAAAGGGGAAAGGGACATGCCAAAGAGTGTGGATGAACAACATATACCACTCCTAGAACTGCTGTTACAGGTGAGTAACCTGTTCTTACTTAACGATTTGCTGTTAAGTATGAGTTTTTGAATCCATCAAAAACATGATATCCAAATATTTTAACTTTTTATGCATTACTTTTTTTCCCCTCAAGGGGTTCTAGGTGCAGATGTACTGTATTAATGTAGTTCTTTAGGGGAGTCCATTATTAATTAGTGGAACTGCCAGCTTCCAAATTCCTTCCGTACTCTTTCTATGAATGACACACTGAGCAGCAATATTCACGCATAGGCTGTGTTTGAGATATTTATCTTTTTTGTTGTTTACAATTTTTGGCCAGGAAAGGTACACGAAGCTAAGGTTTGTTTCCAGGTGCATCCAGGGAGGGAGCACAGGGAAGTTAAGTGACTTGCTTGTGGTCACACATTTTGAAAGTGGTGGCTGTGGGATTCAGAAGACTTGCTCATGGTCACACATTTTGAAAGTGGTGGCTGTGGGATTCAGAAACAGTTGACCAGGTTTGTAGCTCAGTGCTCTTAACCACTACACTGCACTGCCTTCTTTTTAAATAAAGAATATACTTTAATACTGTATGTTACTTAATGCAAATGAGTGTTTTTCTTTTTATGATCCCTCCCATCACTTTGTGTATCTCAGTTCATTACTATTCCTGTGTTCCTGTCAGGACACCTTTCAAATTAACACGTCAAAGCATCCATTCAATCTTTCTTACAAATATCTTAGCACTTCTTGCTAAACATCCTGTGACAGGGTTGAGTAAGACCCTGTATCATTTTGTATGGAGAGAGAGTTAAAAGCAAGAATCTGTTTTGTCCTTTCCTATTCTGCCACTTGTCTGTCTCATGCCTGTCTGATTGCATAATCAAAAGTTTCTTGTGGCACCTAGGAATTGGCCACTCTGATGGTACCACATTTTCCTCCTGTTATTTCCCTTCCTTCACTTCTTTTTCTATTATTTCTTTCTCCTCTTGCTTCCGGTGTGTGTGTGTGTGTATATATATATATATATATGTATGTATATATATATATATATATATATATATATATATTTATACAATGTATGTTTTGGGATAACTAGCAGGATAAAAAGTAATATCTCTGCCAGGTCATGGAGATTTCAATGATATCTTCACATGTGAAGATATCACTGATATCTTCACGTTCCTATACGTCATCGTAATGAAAGTGAAAGTGTTTCACTTTCCATCATCCAGCTATCTTTGCTGTGTCCTTTAGGAGCTTGCCCCCCCACACAACATCTCGGTGATCCTGTTTGCATCTTCAACAAATTAATTATTGAAAAACATACTTTATCTGGTTGATCCTGCAACTTTCTTTTATCCACCTGCAACTGTAATGTAGTGTGGCACGGCGCTATGCCCTGAAATGTAAGCGTGACCGGCGTTAGAGCAGATTCAAATGTGATACACTGTAGATATTTTCAATTAGGGGAGCCTGTACTTAAAACTTGAAAAAATGCATTCTTTTCTGAATGCTGCCTGTATTTGTGAAAAGAAGCTGCCGACAGTACTGAGGGAATGGCGGTGAAGCCACAACACCAGACAGAAGCGCCGCATGTCTGTTGCATAGCAACGCATGCTTGCGCATCTATCTGAGTGTTGTGAAGCTGCCGCCTCACTGCCATTCCCTCAGTATTGTCGGCAGCTCTTTCACAAAATACAGGCAATTCAGAAAGGATGCATTTTCTAAGTTTACAGCACAGTCTCCTAATGAAAAATATCTTATAGTGCTTCACATTTGAATCTGCCTAGCGCTGTCATGCTACATTTCAGGGCATAGCGCTTAGTCACCCTACATTACAATTGCAGGTGGATAAAAGAAAGTTGCAGGATCAACCAGATAAAGTATGTTTTTCAATAATTTGTTTAAAGATGCAGGCAGGATCAACCAGATATGTATTATGAAAATAATTTTAAAGCGGCAATACCAGATGTTTTTTCATAATATATGTAATCTGCTGTTTTGGAGCAGGGGGGTATGGAGAGTTGTGTTGGGGGTAGCCATGACTACATAAAGTTAATACCAAACAATTTTTTTCATAATAATTTTAAAGTAGCAGGATCAACCACATACATATTTTTTCAGCAACATATGGCATCTCTTGTGTTGGTAGAGATACTACAGTTTTGTGTTGAAATAGCCATCACCTCTATGTAGGGGATTGTATTAAGTGGACATCTGGAGCTTTTGTTGAGTGCAGCCCAAAACATACATTATATAAACAGAACATGACATGGCCTGACTGAAGATATCATATTTATCTTCACTCGAGGCCAATGACATCATGATATCATTGGCCTCTCGTGAAGATAAATATGATATCTTCAGTCAGGCCATGTCATATCCCCTATATATATGACTCTTTATGTGAAACTAGGATCCCTTGGCTTGCAAATGTATAGTACTTATATTGTTGAAATGATTGCAGAAAGCTGTTTGGGTTTCTTAAAAATATAACTGTCTGTAATACAGGGGATTGACCTTGAGATGTATTTTGACTTTCACAAGCTTGTTTACAGAATTGTCAATGGGGAGAACAGCTCTGGGACAGAATGTTCTATTTTGTTGCACCTGTTAGGACTAGATGTACTCTTCAAGCTGGTCACAGGAAGGAAAGTGACAAAGTTCTGAGACCATTTTATGAAAAGCAGGAGATGTAATTTATGATGACAGGATGCAGAATTTAAACTGCCAGGAAAATACTTCTTATATAAAGAGAGCAGTGTTTTGTTTATAGTGATAGATAGACAGAGATTTAAACTGAAAGACTCAGATGAAGTATTTTAGTTCGTACTGCCTATAGGAAAAGCTATCCTCTACATTTTTTTTATTCAGTTGTTACTGATAATAATAAAATGGTACTTGTGAATTCTTTTTTTTTTTTTTGTATTCTGTTGTTATCGATAATAATAAAATGCTACTTGTGAATTTTATAACTTCTCCTGGGCTGCCTATGCTTCCTGACCTATGCCTCTATGACATACCCCCCTGTAGCTATAGACCTGTTCCTATTAAATACTCACCCACCCTTCCTTTTAAGTCTTTTTACTATCCTGTGATAAATTATTTTGAAACAATGATCACAGTGTATATAACTTTGGCTTCTTTTGCTATTTACCTGAAGATAACACCTGTGGAGCCCCAAAAGCTTATGTGCTACAACATCTTTGTACAAGGCATATGTAGGCCCAATGAAAGGTATCAAACTATCCAGCCTTTCCTAAATAAAGAACATGAAAGGTCTGGCTATACTGTATATAGTCTTGAATCTGTTATATCAGTTCTTTGTGCATCTGGCTCCTCTCCCCGTGACCTTACCTCCCAGCTACAGTTGGATTTTGACAACATTTGGCACTGGTTCAAATCTAACCAACTGTCTCTAAATGCCAAAAAATAGTCTCAAAGATTTTTGGCACCCGTCAGAGGCTTGCCAAACTTACTTCTCTCCTGCTGTTTAATAGCCTTGATGGTGCTAATATTGAAGATTTTTCCTCCTTTAAGTACCTCGGGGTCTGCCTTGATCAGCATCTTGATTTCTCGGTGCATATTGATGCGATTCACCATAAGCTTTTCTGTACACTTGGTGCTTTGTACAGGAATAAAGTGAGTATTTTGGTTCGAACTAAAAAATTTCTGGTTCGCGAACCAGGAAAAGTGGTTTGAAATACTAATTCTAGTTTGCGAACCAGAAAAAGTGGTTTTAACTTTGTATTCTGGTTCGTGACCCAGAAAATGTGGTTCCAACGAGTACCTTTGGTTCTCGGAGTAGAAAATCTGCTCCAAAGTACTACGTTTCGTTCACGAGCCAAAAAATGTAGTTCAGACTACTACATCTGGTTCCTGAAGCACAGAAGCATTAAGTAAGCGTAAGGGTTGACAACCCCAGGGTATACCCCACGCCTGATTTGCGAAGACACAGGAGAGGTGAAACCGTAATGGTTTTTCCTGTTGCTACCTGCAGGGTGGGGTGTTAGGCTTGGGAAACCTAACACTACATTTCCCTACTTTTGTCACTTTAACCCTAACTGATGCATTAATTAAGTTTTTTGCAAAGAATATAGCATATAGTTGAGTAAAATTCTTTATGGAATTTCACACACTCCTACAGTAAATGCTGTTATATCGTAGTAGTGACAAACAGTAGCTACTATGATGCAACACCTGCCAATTACCCCCCCCCCCCCGGTAAAACATCTACCTCCCTGCCACACAAAACATCTTGGGCCAGATATTCAGAACTTTGCACTGGGTGCAAACCGTTTGCACCCTGTTTGTGCAGGTTCCTATATTCAGAAGACCAAATAGGTTGGGCAAACTGGATTAGTGCCAGGCAAAATTATAATGTATGCACTGGGCAAAGAGAGGGGCGGTACATGAATACAGGCGCTTATGCTATATTCAGTGTTAGCGCCACAAGAATGTGTGTTTGTGACTGACTATGCGGATACTTGGCGCGCAAACTGCCACCCAGAAAAGGTAGTCTTATCTCGGGGCCAAAGAAGGATAGGGGGCGTGGACACAGCAGCAACAGGCAACATGGCCGTAAGCAACAACAGCATCATGGTGCACCTGATGACTGTAGCAAGTGATGAGGCAGAGGGGGCAGATGGCCACGCTGGACCATTCCATATGCTATGGAAGAGACATGCTGCACACAGATGGCACCACCCACGTCTCCGTCATCTAGCACCAGTCACAACTCTGCCAGGCATTTGAGGGTGCCCCAGCACCCAGTGGACACCTTGTCAATGTGTCCATGCAGCACACACCACCAGTCCCCCCACAGGGGTACATCAGCACAATCCAGCACACACTTGCAGCACTGAGGGGATGGAGGGTGTTGAGAGGAGTGTGTACAGGTGCCCAGGATGTACCACATAGTAGGTGCCACTACATGGCTAGGGCCATCCACACAGTGCATGTTTCAATGACAGGAATGCCCCTGACATCAGTGTGCCTGCATGGTGGTATATGTCTGCCCCCACCCCGGGGCATGTACCGCACACCTGTAAAGAGCCTATCACATACAGCCAGCCACATGTATGATACTGTGTGAATCCCATACCATTGGCGCATGTATGGGTCACAGGACAGTATGACTGTGGTGTCCACTGTCAGAACACACCTGCCAGCTGGGCCTGTCACTACGTGTATACTAGCAGTCATTGTTGCCTGACACACTGTAGGCATTGCTGTGTCCCTCACAATACCGGCTACTATGGTACTGTAGCATCTGATACACACTGTAGCAGAAACAACAGTATGTCTATGGCATGCAGCACAACCACCGTGCCTGTGGTGCTGGTCCCCTGGGGCACAATAGTCTGTGCCGTGGTGTATAAACCCAGCCTGCAGCTACCGTCCTGTAGTTCCAGGCTGACATACAGGTGGTGCTGTGTGCAAACCCAGGGTGCAGACACTGACTTGTACTTCCAGTCTGACCTACAGGTGGTGCTGTGTGCACCCTGAAATAGCTCGAGCAAACCACACATGGTAATGCATGTAATTCAGGCCATAATGACATGCTAATGTGGATGTTTGCCCTCAGACTGCCTAAATAGTCTCATTTGCATATCAGTTTTTAATATAGCAAACTTTTGCCATGGGCTAATGTGTTTCGCCCTGGGCAAACGAGTTTCCCCCAGGCAAACCTGTCAGAACCATACCACGGTTCTGCAGTATTTGGCCTGCAATGCTGTTTGCAGTTGTTGTGCACCACTTCTTTGCTAGCACCCATATTAGTCACATAGTTCAACTTTGCCATACTCCACCTCTGTGTGCACTGGACTGTTGTTGCAGTTTGCACTGCCCAGTTGACATATTCAGTGTTGTCTTCTTTGCCGGGCTATTTTTGCACTGCATTCTCTGCCTTGTTTGCCCGCCTTCGTTTGCCCACTATATTCGAAAGGTTTTGCCCCAGGGCTATTCCTTTGAATATTGCATGCTATTGGATGTGGGCTAATTTTGCACACCAGGCAGTGCAAATTTTGCCCCCAGGCAAAGTTTTGAATATTGGGCCCCTTATTGTTTCAATGTTGCCAAAAATAAAACCACCCTTCAACTGCTGCTTAGTATCCACCCAGTGCCCAAAATACAACTTCTTAACTGGTTTAAATTTATAAATATGTTTCCTTCATAAAAACATCCTGCACTGGGCAATAATCCTCACTCATCAAATGCTTTCATTTTAGGTTAGTTTATTTATTTGTTTGTTAGAGCGCTGTATCTTATTGTGACTCTAGGAGCTTTACAAAAACTCTAATAAAATAAACAAATGACAAATGTTTTCCAACAACATATACATGAAAATGTAAAACTAAATATAATAGGTTAAAAGGAGGGAAAAACTTTGCTAAATAAGAAGGTCTTCAGAGCCCTCTTAAAGGCATCCACCGAGGGGGCCTCTCTAACCAGCAGTGAATTCCACAAGGTAGGCACAGCACCTGAAAAAGCCTGAGCACCAGATGATTGCAAACGAATCATTAGGAGGCCCTCCTCGGATGACCAGAGAGGGCGAGAAGGGTGGTAGTGCTGTAGGAGGTCTTGCAGGTAACCAGGCCCCAGACCATGTAGGGCTTTATGCTGTAGGTCATCAAACCAACCTTGAAGGTGATCCACCACCTAATAGGGAGCCAGTGCGGATAGCACATGTGCAGTATGACAAAACCTGGGAAGGTCAGTCAGTAGCCTGGCTGCTGCATTCTGCACCAGCTGCAGGCAGCAAACATCAATCCCCTGTAGCTCTAGGTAAAGGGCATTGCAGTAATCAAGCCGTGATGTCAGAAAATCATGAACTAGTGATGGCAGGTCACCTGAGGGAATCAAGGGTTAAATCTTGGCGATGCTTCTTAGATGGTAAAATCCACACTGGACCACAGCTGACACCTGAGATTCAAGTGCTATGCCACTATCGAGAACATCAAGATTTTTTACCCTAGATGAGGTGAGAAGCTGGGAGTCTCCATGCCAAAGCCTGGTGACTCGACCAGCCTGCACACCAACCTTTGAGCAACCAGGCTCAATCACCAGAATTTCCGTCTTATCTGGATTTAACCTCAACCAGTTGGCACCTATCCAGTCTTGGATCTCAGCAAGGCATTGATTGAAAACTGAGACCACATCCTGTTGTTCAGGTTCAAAACACAGGTACTACTGGGTATCATCAGCACAGCAATGAAAACTCAGTTTGTACCATCTTACAATGTCCCCTAGTGGTAACATATACACCGCAAACAACATGGGGGGACAAAATGGAATGCTGTGGGACCCCACATGACGGGGTAGTGGTTGGGAGGAGAAAGCCCCCAAAACCACCCTCTGCGTCCTGCCGGTAAGGAAAGAATGGTACCAGTTTAGGACCACATTAGATAGTCTGCAACGGATCCGTAGGTGATCCAAAAGCACCCCCCTGGTCCACAGTGTCAAAAGCGGCCGAGTGATCAAGGAGAACGAGAATAGACCACTCTCCTCTGTCCCCTCGCCACCAGGAGATCATCAGGCACCCGGACCAGGTCAGTCTCAGTACTGTGCCTTTTCCTGAAGCCTGACTGGAGAGGGTCGTACATGTTGTAATCAAACAGATGAGCCTCCAGCTGTACAGCCACCACCTTCTCAATAACCGTCCCTAAAAGGGTAGGTTGCAGACAGGTCTGCAGTTTCCCATGCAGTCCGGGTCCAGCAAAGATTTCTTCAAGAGATGCCGCACCACCACCACCTTAAGAGGCTCAGAGAAGACTCCCCCTTGCTAATGAACACTGGACTATTCTGGCAAAGACCGGGCCGACGGACTTGATGTATCAAACAAGAAGGCACGTCAGGTCTAGGTTCAAACTACAGCAGGTGGGTCTCTGCTCAGGGATGACCTTAATGACATCCTTGACTGCCACCGAGTTGAAGTTAAACCAGATCGACAGAATGTCCATGACAGTCACAGACTCACCACTGCAAGTCCCATTGGAGGATGCTGACAGGATCCCAAATCTAATAGAGGAGATCCTATCAGCAAAGAACAGAGCAAACTCATCGCATTTGGACTGTGAAAAGGCTCTTACCAGCTGAAGGCAGGCTGGATTACACAGCCTGTTGACAGTCCGGAAGAGCTGAGCTGGTCTGTTAATTGCTGCAGCAATCTCCCTTGACAGGAACTCTGCCTTCTTACGGCATTAATCTGCATATGGCTCATTTACATGGAAGTGCATGACTGAAGATCTACCCAGTGCGGGATTTTTTTATAAAGGGAACACATTTATGATTTTAAATGAATTAAGAGGTACTATGTCAGGAACTGGGTGGGTGGGTACTAAGTAGTTGGGTGCAGATGGGTTTATTTTTTATCTTTTTAAACAAAAAAACACAATTCTGGTTTTGGGGAAAAACAAATTCTTAGTGAAGGCAGTATAGCGTAGTCGTTAAGAGCACTGAGCTGCAAACCTGAAGAACTGGGTTTGAATCCCACAGCCACCACTTGTGTACTGTGCGACCATGAGCAAGACACTTAACTTCCCTGTGCTCAAGTCTTGGCTTAATGTGTGCCTCCTGGCCAAAAATTGTAAACAAAAAAACATATATTAGATAATAAACCATATGACATATGAATAATAAATGGGTAACCCTACACATACAAGGTACGTGTTCCCATTTCGGGTTTCTCCTGACATTATGGACATTATGGAACTCTAGAGCTTCGCTTTTACATTCAAGCAGACTCGACAGACCATGAGGCCTGTTTCTGCTGCCATTTTCAAATGTTCGTATGTATGTTTATATGTTTATAATGTCATCAGAAACCCTTACTGGGAATGCAACCTTGTGCATGGTTACCCTTTCATTATGCTATATACAGCTGATGAGGTGCTTTATCAACCTGGTTTTTGTTAACATGAAACATCGTAGTAACTGGGTGTGACATCATACCCAGTTATTACGCATTTCTTCAGAAGCGCTAAGTCGGAATCCTGATAAACAGCTGGGAACTGACACCATGAGTTGCTGTCAGTGATGTCAGACCTGAGGCGTTCAGCGGGAAAGTGAAACTGCAAGGCTCACTCAGTGCTGTTCTTCCTGTCAAAGCAGTTTGGGCACAACATTTTTGAACTTGGTAGTTTAAAATGTTTTAACTTATTGTTTTTTTTTTTTTTTTACCAGGAGAGACACTAAGCTAAAGCTTGTTTACAGGTGTGACCTGGAAGCACAAGGAAGCTAAGTGACTTGCTCAGGGTAACATATAATGCAAGTGGGGGCTGTGGGATTAAAACCCAGGTCTCCAGGTTTGCAGCTCAGAGCCTTAAACCACTGCACTATACTGCCTCCTCGAGGCTTATTGTTAAAGCAGCAGTACTACGAAAAAAAATTTGCGCTTTTTTGACAGTTTATTCCTTGTGCTCTGCTGATCATATGCCTGGTACTCCTTCACGCCGGCATTGTACTATCACCGAGTAATCTGCTCAGTTATCCTCTGCTTTTTTTTTTTTTACTTTTCTGCCACCAAGCATGTTGCACTGGAACCCCTTCTGCTGCCAACTGCAAATCTGTATGACTTGCAGGGACATTAGGAATGGTCAGCAGAGGGTCCCACTGCTGTAGCAAAAGATGTGATGCGACCTGAAGGAAAAGCACAGCTGAAAATTAGTCAGCCACCATATTTATTGTAGCGCCACAACAATTCAAATAAATTGCAAATATCTAAAAAACTAAAGATGACTGAAAAAAAAATATTTACAGGTGGTATGGAAACTGGAACTTTGGCCGCATGCTTACAGCCAAAAAGCAGAATTTTGATAGATCACTTACTGATTTGGTAGTACTGTTTGTTGCTTTAAATAATGTTATTGTTGTTAAATAATATTGTTAAATAATATTGTTAATGTTATTGTTAAACACCTTTAATTTTTGTGACCTGGTCTTTAGCCCTACTGATAGTTGCCTGCATGATTATTTGCAGCACCTCACTTGATCCCCCCCCCACCCAGTGACCCACTGTTTACAACAGCACTTGAGACGTTCTCAAATCCCAACTGCTGTAAGGAACAATATCAATTATTTGTGACTCTTATCTATCTGAGTTAAAAGTGTTACAGTTATGATGTTCACATCAGTATTTTAACACAGTGTTTTTCTGGTGGTTCTTATAAACCCCCTCCCCCCCTTTTTTTTTGTTACTGAAAAATGATTCAATTTATTTAAAAATGTGAGAACAGTTATTGTAAAAAAAAAAAAAACACTTGGGTCATCTGTGTGTCTGAGGCTTTTATTTATTTTTTTTTACACTCCCTCGCTGTGCAGTGACCTCATAAACCTCTCAGGCTTCACTCTAGAGATTTATGGGTCATTACACACCTCAGGTGTGTAAAGAAACATCATAACACACAGATGCCTGAGCATTATTCTACAGTTAGCGGCAGATGGAAAGAAATGTATCTATTTTGGTAAGAGTTTTACATTGATACATATATAATTTAGGGTGAATTCATACTTTCATCTATCTAGTCTGCCTTGTTATTCTACCTAGTTTAACTAGTTCTCCACCTTAACTGACACCCCCTAATCCCTATTTGCCCCAGACTACCCTTTAGTGTCCATCTCACATGATCCTGAAGTCTGCTACAGAGCCAGCATTTGTACCACCACCCTCTCTATAAAGAAGACTATCCTCACATCCTTCCTATACTGCCCTCCTACTAGTTTGAGGTAGTTATACCTGGTGTTTGTCTGTCCTTTCAGTCAGAATAACTCAATGACGTCAACTTTATTATAGCCCCTCATGCATTAGTAGGTTTCTATCTTTTCTCCATGTGTTTTAACCTTATAGACTACAATGTGCTGACTAAGAAGCAGAAGCAGATGACGATCCATGCTTCTTTCTTGGTAGAACAAGTTCAGAAAGTCAGAATAGGTCAGATTAAATCACGGTGGTACAAGGGAAAGGAAAATTGTTTAATCGGGAAAATCACGCTAAGCCAAAGCTTACATAGAAACATACATAGACTTTGGCAGATAAGGACCACTTGGCCCACACAGTCTGCCCATTTCCCTTCCTGCTGGATAAGCTGCATATTCTAGTTAACCAACAGCCTACTTCCTGCAACCCCCCCACTACAATTGCCTTATGTCTGTCCCATGCATGTTTGATTTCCCCCAGTTTTAGACCCAACAACCTCCCTAGGAAGGTGGTTCCATACATCCACCACTCCCTTCGTGAAAAAAAATTTCCTCACATTACCTCTGAGCCGTCCCCCTCTATCTTTAAATTGTGCCCCCTTGTTCTTACACATCTCTTTTTCTGAAAGAAGCTACCCTCCTGGACTTTGTTGATTCCCTTGAGGTACTTGAAAGTTTCTATCATGTCCCCCCATCCCTCCTTTCATCAAGGGTATACATATTAAGCTCTCTCAGTCTCTCTTCATATGGTTTCTGATGCAGACCCTGCGCCATTTTAGTTGCCCTCCTCTGGACTGCTTCCATCCTGTCTATGTCCTTGTGTAGATGGGGTCTCCAAAACTGCACACAGTATTCCAGATGGGGTCTCATCAACTGTCTGTACAGAGGGATAACCACTTCCCTTTTTCTACTTGTGATGCCCCTTCCTATGCATTCCAATGTCCCCCGGCTCTCCTTACTGACTTCTCACATTGCTTACCCACCTTTAAGTCATTTGTTATGACTACCCCCAAGTCCCTTTCTATTTTTGTTGTTAGTACCTCCCCTGCTATTGTGTACTCTTCTCCTGGGTTTTTGTTTCCCAGGTGCATTATTATTATCATTTTGCACTTCTTTGCATTGAATCTAAGTTGCCATATGTCTGACCATTCCTCCAACCTTGACAAGTCCCTTCTCATCCTTTCTACCCTCCCTTGTGTATCAACTCTGTTACAGATCTTTTTGTCATCTGCAAAGAGGCATACCTTTCCCTCCAGACCCTCTGCAATGTCACCTATAAAGATGTTAAAGAGGACTGGACCCAGTACTGAGCCCTGGGGTACTCCACTAGTAACCTCCTTTTCTTCAGAATGTGTTCCATTCACTATTACCTTCTGTGTCCTGTTGCGCAGCCAGTTTGCTACCCAGGCTACCACCCTGGAACCCACTCCCAGGATGGCTAACTTATTAGTCTTTTGTGCGGGACTGTGTCAAATGCCTTGCTAAAGTCTAGGTAGGCCATATCCACAGCCCCTCCCTGGTCTATTACTTTGGTCACCCAGTCAAAGAAATCAATTAGATTCGTCTGACATGACCTTACTGCTGTAAATCCATGCTGCTTTGGGTCCCGTGCCCCACTGGCCTCTAGGTACTCAACAGTTCTTTCTTTCAGAAGTGATTCCATCATTTTCCCTACCACTGAGGTCAAACTTACAGGTCTGTAGTTTCCTGCTTCTGCCTTGCTCCCACTTTTGTGAAGGGGAATCACATCTGCCCTCCTCCAGTCCTCGAGTACCACCCCATCCTCCCATGATTTGTTAAAAAGTGTGGTCAGTGGTGTCACTAGATCCTCTCTTAGTTCTTTTAGGATTCTGGGGTGAATCCCATCAGGTCCCCACTGCTTTGTCCACCTTGAGTTTTAGGAGTTCTTTCAGGACTCTTTCTTCTGTAAATGGACTGGTGTCAACCCCACTACCCAGAGTGCTTCTATTGTTTGGTTTAGGTAACTCCTCCTCATCTTCTTTTGTGAATACTGAGCAAAAGTATTCATTCAGTATCTCTGCCTTTTCACTGTCTCCCTCTGCCCACCTCCCCTCTCCTTTATTAATCTTCACTATTCTCCCTTAACCTTTCTATGCTCCCTATGTACCTATAAAGGTTTTATCCCCTTCTAACTGAGTTGGCTATTTTTTCCTCGGTTTGGGCCTTTGCTATTCTGACTGCCTTCCCCATTTCTTTCTGCTTTAATTGATACAGTTCCCTGTCGTACTCCTTCTGTGATTCCTTATACTTTCTGAATGCAGCCTTTTTCTCCTCAACCTTCCCTGCCACCTCTTTTGAGAACCATAGTGTTTTTTTTACTCTGCTTTGTTTTCTTTATTTGTCCCACACAGAGGCTTGTTGCCTCTATGATAGCAGTTTTGATTTTTCTCCATTGTTCTTCCACCCCTCCTTTCTGGCCATTTGGTAGTGCATTCCTCAGGTATTCACCCATTTTGCCAAAGTCGGCGCTTCTAAAGTCCAGTATCCTTGTTTTTGTATGGCTTGTCTCCATGGTTGTGCTTATTGTGAAGCACAATGTGCAGTGGTCACTTGTTCCCAGATGTCTACTGACTTCTAATTTGTGATCCTCTCTCCATTTGAGAGTACCAGGTCTAGTATTGCTCCCTCCTGAGTGGGTTCCAACACTAGCTGCCTAAGGCCTGCCCCCTGCAGGGCATCGAGAATGACCCTGTTCTTGGATGTGGCTGCAGTACATGTCATCCAGTTAACATCTGGCATATTCAGGTCCCCCATCAACAGTATCTCCCCTTTTTCAGCCATTTTGAGAATGTCCTCTATCATTTTCTTGTCTGTTTCCTCTGCTTGAGACGGGGGTCTGTATACAACCCCTGTGCAGATTGTGATGCCATTCCCTGTCTCCAAGGTGACCCAGAGTGCCTCTTGTCCTACCCCTTTACTTTTTAGTTCTGTAGCTTTGATCCCTTCCCTTATGTATAGAGCTACTCCACCTACTCTTTTACCCTCCCTGTCCCTTCTGTAGACTGTGTACTGTTGACATCCCAGTCATGGTTCTCCATGTACCATGTTTCCGTGACTGCCACAATATCCAATTTTTCATTTTCCATCAGGGCTACTAGCTCAGGAAGCTTGTTTCCCAGACTGCGGGCATTGGTACTCATTGCCCTCCATTTAATGTTGGCTTTATCCTTTTTTTCCCCATCACTGCTCTTATTGCCCTTGTCTGTTTTTCCATTTACCCCTGTCCTGCCCTCTGTTGAGCTCTGTACCTCAGTGTTTACCTTACTACCTGCCATGTTTTGTGGGGGGAGGCTTGACATTTCCTGCCTCTTATCAGCACCTCCCCCCTTAGCTAGTTTAAAAGCTTGCCAAGGAAGCATTTAAACCTGTCACTTAGGAGCTTGGTTCCCTTCGTGGACAGATGCAAACCATCGTGCCAGTACAGACCTTCATCTCTCCAGGTGTATCCCCAGTCCCCAGTGAAGCCAAAGCCCTGGGCTCTGCACCAGTTTTGCAGCCATTCATTAAACTGCATGGTGTGCAGTACCCTAGCCTCACCCCTGCCATGGACTGGCAGCACCTCTGAGAAGGTAACCATGCTTGCTACCTGTCTGAGGCTCCTCCCCAATGCTACAAATTCATCCTGCACTGCACTGATTCCATGCCTAGCTAGGTCATTTGTCCCAAGGTGGACAATGATGTCTAGTTCCCTCTTCTGTGATGCTGCTTCTTTAATCGTGAGGATTCGCTTCTTGTCCTTCCAAGCCATGGCACCAGGCAGGCACCTTACTTCCCTCTCCTCTCCCTTCCCCAGTTCTACCCCCCTAACAATTGAGTTCCCTATCAGAAGCTGTTTCCTTCCCCGGTGGTGTCCCTTGCCACCCTTTTGTGGGTCTCCCTTGTGGATGTCCTCAGCATTCTTCTTGGTCTCCACTGAGGGTGCCACCATAGAGTTACCTTGCTCTGCCAGACTGGCGTATGATTTGTGTAGAGGTACAACTATGGGTCTTCGCCTCTGTTTCACCACCCGCACCCTCCCAAAACCCACTGTGGTCCAACTGCTCTTCATACTTGGCAGCCTCTGAGGCAGTGGTTGTGGCAGTGGTGCTCCTTGGGTGGGGGAGGCCTCCTTAGTCCTTGCCAGTTAAGCCTGGAGATGGACAGTCTCCTCCCTCAGAGCTGACAGTTGCCTGCAAATAGGACAGCAATGCATTGTTTCCAGGTGTGACCTGGGAGCATACGGAAGTTAAGTGACTTGCTCAGGGTCACACAGTATGCAAGTGGGGGCTGTCGGATTCAAACCCCGGGCTCCAGGTTTGCAGCTCAGAGCTCTAAACGACTGCACTATACTGCCTCCAGGTGAGGGCTCATCCATTGTTAGACATACAGCAGAAACTCTCTTTGTGTGTTTATATTTAGGAATCACACAGTCCTTCTGTACTTATAATGATGTAAAAGTCAGGGGGTCAAATGGTACTAAGAAAAACTGCTATATGGTACATAGAATACTTATTTATTTATGTAAAAGTTTAACCAGTAAATACATACTGAGCTGATAACGGCTCATTTCCAGATGTGTCCTGGGGGAGAGGAGAGAAGGAGATAGCTAAACAATTAAATTACCAAAAATTACAAGACGTTGAATACATGATATAGTATTATAAGCAGTATCATAAACATTAGAGGCAATGTAGTACTGAATGCAAATAGAAAATAGAACACTCTCTTAAATGTAAAGAAGGGAACAATAATGGAACAGCATGAACAGGGCAAAACTAGACACGGGGAGTAAGAAGAGGGCAGCCAGTAAAAAGGGAGTAACAAGAGGAAAGAGTCATAGACAGTCGCAGAAAGGATAACAAAAGTCATAAAGAAGAGATTTGAGGGAGGAAGGCGAAATGGCAGAACAAATAGAAAGGGGAAGAGAGAACCAAAGTTTAGGACAGTGGTAAGAAAAAGCAGATTGGCCAAGTGTAGATTTTCTAGAAGGAACAGAGAGAGAGAATGGGAAGTGCTGTTGTGGACAGGGTAGGAGGAAGAAAGAGGAGGGGATAGAAGGGATCAGAAATAAGAGGGAATGGTGCCGAACCATAATTTGGATAAGGAAGAGACACAATAAGAACGGCACCTAACATCAAGAGGTGAGAGAAGGGGCTGAGTAAAGAGAGCAGTGGTAAGTATGAGTGGGGCAATCTAAAGCAAAACGACAGAATGAATGAAAAAGGCGGTCCAGTCTGGTAAGGGAGGATTCAGGGGCACGACTTTAGACTAAGGCACCATAATCAAAGATTGGAAGGATCTCCTCCCTCCATATATACTTTTTATGGTTTTTCAGTTTTCTCCCTGCCTCCCTGAGGCCACGGCGTACACATGCACGTGCATGCATGGAGACGCACGCACAGGCCAGGATCCAGTAGCCCCTTCCGCTCCTCCCCTGACTTGCGTCGCCACACCGTGCCACTTACGCGCCTACCGGACCTCTACCCGGTGGGAACGGGACTACGGACGGGCAGGCATATACCCCTTTGGAGGGGAGAGCCGCTGCTCAACCCCACTCCAACCTACCTAAGCTGCCCCCGTGACCCAAGGTTGTTTGTCAACCCAGGTCGCCAGTGTAGCCTAGGCAAGGCGCTAGTGCCTCAGCCCTCTGCGCCACCGGCCAGCCTGGAAAGATAATTTTTAATACAGTTTCTCAGTGGGCAGGGAGAGGAAAAAGTGGTTTGAACCAAAAATTGCTCAGGAGAGATTGAGAATGTGTGAAATACAAAATTCTGGAAAATTTCCCCATGGACAGACTATAAAATCTTGCTTAGGGAAAACACTGTACATCAGAGATGTTTTAGTTTTGCCAAAACTATCCCTTTACAAGTGTTTTTCCAACTTCAGTAGTAACACATAGAAACATAGAATTTGACAGCAGATAAGGACTGCCAGGCCCATTCAGTCTGCCCTTTTATCCTTACCTACTGAAAAAAAAAAAATACAGTAGACCCTGCTTGATCTCCGGCTTCAGCTCCTCTTTTGAACCATTAGGGTTCTCCTGTGTCTATCCCATGCAGTTTTGAATTCTCCCAACTTTGCCTCTGCCACCTCTGCTCAGAAGCTGTTCCATGTCTCCACTACCCTTTCCATGAAGAAGTACTTCCTCACATTGCCCCTTAGTCTACCCCCTTCAAAAAGCGCAACATTCGGGAGACCGGGATCAGAACCCTGGTCTCTGAGACATCCCACCACAGCTGCTCGTGGTCTCAGCCCCCTTCTCCATGGGAGCAGAAATAAAGAAACAAGATGGCGGCCATGGCGAACAAAAAAAAAAAGTGGTTTGTGAGATCCATTTTTGGTTCATGATGCGTCAGATTTGAGAACCAAAAAACAGTGTTCTGGTTCATATGGGGCATCTGTCCGAAACCACTGTTTAAATCCTTATAACTCATTGGAAGTTGCACAATAGTTCAGTCATGAGCTCGGAAGTGTAGGTGCCTTCCAGGTTCACAAACTGGCTCATTCAAATGTGATCCCTAATTTCCTTCATTATCCAATCAAATATCAAATATTAAATGATCTGCAGTGTTTGAAAGGACTGGAGGTAATGCTGTTGTCAGAATTGTTTTTAAATTCTTGACCTGGTTCAAGTTGATTACTGGGATAATATCTGTCTATTTGCAAGTGCTTGGGAAGTTTATTTATTTATTTTAATTTTGGTAACGGGTAAGCCCATTGAGACCATGCAGTCCCTTTTTCAGGGGTGACCCGGGAGAGGGTACAGAGTGTGAGGAATACAAAAATATAAACACAGCCATGAACATACAGTACATAAGCACTGCTATAAAGGAATACAGATTAAAGAAGCATACATCAATATAAATAAAGTCCTGTACATACAATAACAGCACTGATATCAATAAAGATACAAAGATAAGATCACAGAGCCCAGTGCAATGTGTAACAATGCTATACATTATGTATGTATAAAAAAACATAGAAACATAGAATTTGACGGCAGATAAGGACTGCTTGGCCCACCTAGTCTGCCCATTTCCCTACCTAATGCATAGGCTGCAGATCCTAGTTAACCAACAGCCTACTTCCTCCTACCCCCCCGCTAGAATTGCATTATGTCTGTCCCATGCATTCTTGAACTCCCCCACTGTTTTTGACTCCACTACCTGCTCAGGAAGGCTGTTCCATGCATCCACAACCCTCTCCATGAAAAAATACTTCCTCACATTACCTCTGAGCCGTCCCCCCTCTATCTTCAAATTGTGCCCCCTTGATCTTCCCTTGTCAGTCTTCACCATTCATTACTGCTTGGGTTGTGCCAGAGGCATGGGAGATTTTTTTTTTTGAGTCGGTTCCAACGGCGCCGCCCCCGAGAGCGATGCGCTGCGTCATGCACGGGGGGCAGCCGTTAGGTGCTGTAGATTCCTCCTGCATCTCAGTTCTGTTTCTCCCGCCATTGAGGCTGCACCTGCTACCACGTGTGTGAGATTGTTGAACCTGCGTCATAGGCCTTCCTGCACTTTCTTCAGTTCCTCCCGACACCGCTGAACCGCTTTCAGTCCGGTAAGACTGTTCCTTATTTCTACGACGCCGGGAGCCTTTTTCTGTGTTTTTCAATTGTTTTCAGCATCATGTCAGGTTTGGGAGCTAAACATAGATCCAAAGCGGGCCGTGCCCCCATGCGTCGGTGCTCCTGTGGCCGGCATTTTGTTTGCCTTCGTTGCCTGGGACCCAACCATGATATGGATTCGTGCAATGCCTGTTTCTCGATGGACCATCGTGTCCTTGAAGTCCGCATGTGTAAGATTGGCAAGACCCCGCCGACTTTTGGGGGATGGCATCGCTATCGGGTTTCCCAGGTAAGATCTCTAGACCCTTCCTCCGGGTCCCCTCCCAGGCCTATATGGTCTGGAGAGGAGGGAGTCTCCTCATCTTCTGGTCTTACCGAGGAGGAGGCTTCTTTCCCGGTGTCGGAGGAACGCCCTGGCCCCTTCCGGGACCGCGGTGGAGACACCGCCTCAGCAGTCACCTCTTCGGAGGTGCAGGCTCCTCCAGTGTCGCGGCTCAGGACTTCTGGACCTGGCATTGGTGGACCCTCAATGCCACCTTCTGGTGCCACTTTATCTTGGCGCCGGTGCTGTGATCAGCTGCACCTCCATTCGCTGTGCCGTGTTGGCTTTTCGCACCACCCACAGCGCCCGTGGGCCTGGTCAGCTTCTCTAGTGGCACTGTGTTGGGCCCCGTGCCGAGGGCGATGCCGCAGGTCTGGCCAATGCTGTTGGGGTGGCAGGGCTGGGTTCAGGTGTCTGGGTGCGCCCAGTTGCTCCATGCCCAGGTGGCACCAAGGCTGCTCACAGTGCCATTTCTCTGGAGGCCCCTTGGGAGGCCAGTATTGTGGTCCAGCTGGTCTCTTCTTCCTCGGGGGAGGATGACTTGGACGTGGACCTGTCCTGGCGCCCTGACTCTTCGGAGTCAGGGTCTCTGGTGAGACAAAGTGCTAGGCAGCCCAGCGCGCCTATTCCTCAGTCTCCTCTGCTTTCCTCTCCGGAGGCTTCCCAGGCTGGGGGTGGCCTGGGTTCCCTAGAGGGAGAAGGCATGGAGGTGGGGGAAGAGGTTAATCCTCCTGAGTCGATTGCAGTAGCTGCCACTCCCGGTGCTGCTGCGACTGCTCGGCCTGGGTTGTTGCTGAGGTCGAGGAGAAGGGCGTTCTTGGAGTCTGAGGAGTTGAGAGGCCGAGGAGAGGTGCGTTGGTCTTCAGCTGCCACCCCTTGGGGTGCGGGTAGGAGCTGTAGCGCTGGACCCCGTCTTTCCTTCTCGAGCCCCAGGGACCCCTCTAGTGGCGTTGCTGTGGGCTGCCCTTCTGGACTCATGCAGCCTCAGGTTCATCACAGGGGCTTCGCATCCCCCAGGTTCTGTTCTGCGACCTGGTTTGTTGTCTGGAACCCCGCCAGTTCGGGCTCTGTTTTCCGGATTTCAGAGCCTCAGCAGAGGACAGCTGCCTCTTCGTAGGTGCCCCTCTCCCATTCCTCTGCAGCCACCCCCCCCCTCTCTCCCAGGCCATGTCGGTCCTACGGGCCCATTATCCTGGGAGACGTTCAGAGGCTCTGCGGCGGCCTTCCCCTCATACGTTAGATGTATGCATGAGTGGGTGTTTCGCCTATCCCCACCGCCACAGGAGTCCTCTGGACATTCGAGTTCCCCATCATCCTCGTCTCCCTCCTTGGAGGGAGAGGAACCCCCTGCTCATCTCTCCTGCGATGCTGATTTCACTGAATATTAGCGATTCCTTTCGAGGATGGTGAGGGATCTTCGTATCTCCTTCGTTAGGCGAGACAATACCGAACGGGAGATGCGTGAATTCCTCCGTGAATTCAGTGCCTAGCATTTGGTGATACTGTCCTGGCCTGTCCCCTTCAAGGAGGCGTCTATCCGTTCCTGGCAGTCGCCAGACGTCCCTATTCCAGCCCCGGCAGACTGCAGGAGAAGGTATTGTGCCCCACTTGAGTCTTTAGGTTCTCTCCCCAATCCACCTTCGGGTTTGGCATTCCTAGAAACTCCCTCTGGGTGCTGCCGCTTGGCGCACGACCATCCACCGGATCCAGATTCTCTACAGTTTGACCGGTGGGGGAGAAGAGTGTTCTCTTCTTCTCATGCGATACTGTGCATTGCGTCTCATCAGGCACACCATGCTGCCTACAGCAGGCGTCTATGGTCGATGCTATCCCAGCTTCTAGCATCAATGCCTGATATGGAGCAATCTAGTCAAGCCATTGCCCTCTCTGCTATAAGCCTGGAGCTGGCAAGACACCAAGCAAGGGCATCTTATGATGCCAGTGAGGTGGCTTCCAGGCTTGCAGGGACAGCAATCTGTATTGGACGGACAGCATGGCTTCGTCTATCAAGATTGTCACCCCTGGCCTGGTGTAGGGTGATTCGCTCCACTTTCCGGGGGACCCGTCTTTTTTCCACCAGGGCTAGGATGGCTTCTGCAGGGGCTTCCTCCATCTCCCCGTCTCTGGCGGACACCTTCTAGCTCTCCTCAACCTTTGGCTTCTCGTCTGATTAGCCCAGGGTCTCTCCCTCCTGTTTCTCACCAACTGGAGGCTGAGAGTCTTGTTCCCTCAGGGTTTTCTCTTGTCCCCACCCCTCCGGGGGAAGGGGGCTTGGTATTCACCCAAGCAGTAATGAATGGTGAAGACTGACAAAGGAAGATATGAAAATTACGTACCTACCGTAATTCTTGATCTTCTCTTGTATCTTCACCATTCATTACTGATACCCACCCACCCACCTTCCCCTCAAGGGCCTCCTTCTCCAGCGTCTCCCCCTCCCTGCTCATTCCTCCCCTTTCTTTAAAAAAAAAAATTCAGTTTTGCCATTCCTTGGACGGATCCTATCCCTAAGGGATTTGAGGAATGAGTAGTTCTATTTTATCTGAGGAACTCTTTTCTGATTTTCCCCTTGGGGTGATCTTTTGGCTTTTGCCACGCTATTCAATTTACAGTTAAGAAGACTGTCCCTTAAATGGCTTAGTCTTTTTGCTAGGCTCCCTCTGGCATGTCTCGATCACCTTGTGTCAGTTTCTGCCAATTTAGGCTCTCCTGACACTACATTACACTAAGCTGGTGATCTTTCCTTGCCTTCTGGGAGTCTGATTGAGTTCCACTTTTTTTCTGTTTAAGAGGTGCCTTGTGTAGGGCCTTAAACCACCCCCCTCCCCACTCACATTTGTATCAGCACTTAACAAAGTGCTAGTGAGCTTCCTCTCCCTCCCTATTTGGGTGCTCCTTTTCAGAACAGATTCTGCCTTGACAGCCTGTGAGCTCTCAACTAGGTTTTAAAGGGCTGGGAATGACGGAAGCTGTAGAGAGCCTGCTTGTGTCCTTCTGGACAAGTGGTTCAGTTAAGCTTTCCTCATTTTATAGGATACACTCCTTACTCCCTTGTTTTTGGTTCCAAGCTTATCAGCCTTAAACCAATCTCCCAATAGGCAGAGCTCTCACTCCCGTCATCCCCTTTTCTCTTTACCTCTTTCTTCTTTTCTCTCTCTCCTTTCTCTGTCCTTCCTTTGGAGACGCCCGGTGTGAGGCCCTTCGATCCCTTAGGGTAGCCATCTTCTTCTCCTCTGTCCTCTATCGGCTTATTTCTTTTTCAGTTTATATAATTTCCTTTTCCCTGTCCCTTGGCTCCCTTCCCTTTTCTTGCCCTTTGTTTTCACCTCTCCGCTACCAGAACTGAGATGGAGGAGGGTCTGTGGCACCAATGGCCGCCTGCATGACGCAACGCTGCCGCTCTTGGGCGGCGCCTGCGAGCAGACTCCAAAAAAAAAAAAATCTCCTGTGGCGGCTGCGCGCCTCTGGCACAACCCAAGCAGTAATGAATGGTGAAGATACAAGAGAAGATCAAGAATTATGGTAGGTACGTAATTTTCATTTCTTGCACATCTCTTTTTCTGAAAGATGCTACTGACTTGGACTCTGTTGATTCCCTTGATATACTTGAAAGTTTCGATCATGTCCCCTCTCTCCCCCTTCTCTCCTCGAGTGTATACATATTAAGCTTCTTTAATCTCTCTTCGTATGTCTTCTGGTGCAGACCCTGCACCATTTTAGTTGCCCTCCTCTGGACAGCCTCCATCCTGTCTATGTCCTTGCGGAGATGGGGTCTCCAGAACTGGATGCAGAACTCCAGATGGGGTCTCACCAACTGTCTGTACAGAGGGATGACAACTTCCTGCTTTCTACTGGTGATGCCTCTTCCTGTGCATCCCAGTATCCCGCCAGCCCTCATTATTGCCTTCTCACATTGCTTGCCCACCTTAAGGTCATCTGATATGACTACCCCTAGGTCCCTTTCCATTTCTGTTGTTGGTAATATCTCACCCCCCATTGTGTACTCTTTCCCTGGATTTTTGTTTCCCAGGTGCATTACTTTGCACTTCTTTGCATTGAGTCTGAGCTGCCATACATTTGACCATGCCTCCAACCTTGCCAAGTCCCTTTGCATCCTCTCCACCCCACCTTCTGTACCAACCCTGTTGCAGATCTTTGTGTCGTCTGCAAAGAGACATACTTTTCTTTCCAGTCCCTCTACAATGTCACTTATAAAGATATTAAAGAGGACCGGTCCAAGTACTGAACTCTGCGGTACCCCACTAGTAACCCCCCCCCTTTCTTCAGAGTAAACTCTGTTGTCTGTTACCCTCTGTATCCTGTTGTCCAGCCAATTTGTTACCCAGGCTACCACCTTGGGACCTGCTCCAAGGCTGGCTAACTTGTATATTAATCTTTTGTGTGGGACTGTGTCAAGTGCCTTGCTAAAGTCTAGGTAGGCCGTTTCCACAGCCCCTCCCTGGTCTACTACATTGGTTACCCAGTCAAAGAACTCTATTAGATTCGTCTGACATTACCTTCCTGTTGTGAATCCATGCTGCCTTGTGTCCTGTGCCCCACTGGCCTCTAGGAACTCAACAATTCTTTCCTTTAGAAATGATTCCATCATTTTCCCTACCACTAAGGTCAAACTAACAGGTCTGTAGTTTGCTACCTCTGTCTTGCTCCCACTTTTGTGAAGGGGAATCACGTCTGCCCCCCTCCAGTCCTCCAGTACCACACCATCCTCCCATGATTTGTTAAAAAGGGAGGTCAGTGGTGTCACTAGTTCTACCCTTAGTTCTTTTAGAATTCTTGGGTGAATCCCATCAGACCCCATTGCTTTGTCCACTTTCAGTTTTAAGAGTTCTTTCAGAACCTTTTCTTCTGTGAATGGACTGGTATCAACCTCCCTATCCAGAGTGCTTCTATTCTTTGATTTAGGTACCTCCCCATCTCTTCTTTTGTGAATACTGAGCAGAAGTATTCATTCAGTATCCCTGCTTTTTCACTGTCGCCTCTCTGCCCACCCTCTTCCCTTTAGTAAGCCTCACTATCCCTTCCTTCATCTTTCTTCGCTCCCTAATGTACCTATAAAAGGTTTTATTCCCCTTCATAACTGAGTTGGCTATCTTTTCCTCAGTTTGGGCTTTTGCTATTCTGACTGCCTTCCCCACTTCCTTCTACTTTAACTGGTACAGTTCTCTGTCCTGCTCCTTTTGTGTTTCCTTATACTTCCTGAATGCTGCCTTTTTCTCTTTAACCTTCCCCGCCACCTCTTTTGAGAACCTTAATGTTTTTTTCCTTCATTTTGCTTTGTTGATTTGCTTCACACAAAGGCTTGTTGCCTCTGTGATGGCTGTTTTGATTTTCCCCCATTGGTCCTCTACCCCTCCTTCTTGCCAGTTTGCTAGTGCTTTTCTGAGGCACTCTCCTGTTTTCCCAAAGTCAGCCCTCCTAAAGTCCAACACTCTTGCTTTTGTATGGCTCGACTCTATAGCTGTGTTTATTGTGAACCACACTGTTTGGTGGTCCCTTGTTCCCAGATGGCTACCCACTTCTAAATCTGAGATCCTTTCTCTATCCCCATTTGACAATACCAGGTCTAAGACTGCTCCCTCCTTAGTGGGTTCCACCACTTGCTGTCTGAGGCATGCCCCCTGAAGGGCATCGAGAATAAACCTGCTTTTTGATGTGGTTGCAGCTAGGGTGCTCCAGATAACGTCTGGCATACAGTATTCAGGTCCCCCATCAACAATATCTCCCCTTTTTCTGCCATTCTAAGGATGTCTTCTATCATTTCCTTGTCCATTGCCTCCCCCTGAGATGGGGGTCTGTATACCACCCCTGTGCGAATTGTGGTGCCATAACCTGTCTCCAGGGTAACCCACAGTGCCTCCTCTACTCCCTGTTTATCCTTTAGTTCCGTTGCTTTGATCCCTTCCCTTACACAGAGAGCTAGTCTTTCTCCTCTTGTACCCTCCCTGTTCCTCCTGTAGATTGTGTACCCTGGTATGTTGACATCCCAGTCATAGTTCTCAGTGTACCCATGTTTCTGTGACTGCCACGCTATCTGGATGTCCCTCTTCCATCAAGGCCACTAGTTCAGGGAGCTTGCTACACAGACTATGGGCATTGATACTCATCACCCTCCATTTGTTGAAGGCTTAACCCTTTTAGCCCCATCCGTGTCCTTACTGCCTTTTCTGTGTAACCCCTAGATGGCGCTATCCCAGGGGCTACTACCCCTGCCTGATTTGCCACTAACAGGTTGAGGGGCCTGGATCCAATGGCGGGTGCCTCCACCCAGAGGTCAGGGTTTGCAATAGTTAAACTAACTTGGTCACAGCCCTCTGGGACACTGCAACCCCCCTTTCTTCCCACTAGTGGCCCACACAATATATCAGAATTACCTTCACAGTATACACTTACCCCCAGGACTGGTTCCGGCACTGGGACCTCCTGTGAAATGAGATACAGTGCAACAATCACAGTACAATACTTTAACATAGACAAATACCTCAGGCAGTATAACTTTGCTGAAACAAGCAGCTCTGATTTATTTAGGGGATATAACAAGGACAGGGGAAATCAGGTTAATTAGCTTATCACTCTAATAATTCATCTTATGGCTCTGTGCACAGGCCTATCCCTATCAGTTACTGTCCCTGGGTACCCAAGCCCTAGTGGCTAGTCCAAACCGTGGCAGCTGGTAGGGGCCCTTTCACACAGAGAAAAGGAGAATTAAACAGTCAGCAGTACAGTAATTCCATTTGGATTTAATGTGGCAATTCAACAGGGAGCGACCCTGAATTAGTACTCACGACCTCCAAATAAGATAGGGTCCTTCAATGTCAGCAGGGCTCACTTGAGGTACACAAACCTCTTCACACATCCATAAAAGAAAGCACTATATCAGGCAGGCTGCATCTGTATCCCGATCGCAATTACTGCACAATACCCGGAGAACACACAGCAGATTCAGTTCCTGACAGACCGAGTGCAATTTTCAGCAATTCTTCCAGTCTTCCCAGGGTGAGCCTGGTTTCTACCTTCAGAGATCCTTGATTCTTTTCACAGGACGGATTCAGTCCTAACAAGCTGTTACACAAGCTGCAGACCGGAACTCTGGGCCTTACACACGTTTTTTTGACTAAAACTGCACACTGAAAAAGCACAGGGCTCCTTCCTTCTTCACTGCCAAAGCTCAACCGAACTCCAACCGACAAAACCGGCACTTCCTTTGAGTTCCTCCCAGTTCTTGACTGGATTGGCTGTCACTCACAATAGACTGCTGCTGTTGGTCCAAAAGGCACTGAAGTCTAAACTACATCTCCCAGAGTCACTGCCCATACAATCCTCTTGTGGCTGGCTCAGATTATGAGTCCAAGTTCTGATTCGCCCAAGGCACCATTTTAGAGCTAGCTTACCCCACACTGATTGGTCCAGTTCAGCAGTTCAAAACTAGAATGGGGAACTAGCAGACACAGTTCTGACTGCAAAGAAAGCAGGTTAGACAAACTGTAATTTCATTATTACTCTAAATAATTTCTGGCAAACAGTTACATCTTTCAGATAGGTTCCCTTTGCACTCTAGTGACTGCAAAATGAAGTGAATTGGCAGCAGCTTGAGTGGTACTCAATCAAAGAAACACACAGTCCCCCATACAACTAATTATGTCTGCAAGCAGACAGCTCTTAAAGAGACAGTACCAGAGGTTCTAAAAACACTCACTGATAAATGGCTTAAATGCCAAACACCATTCAGGCTTGGAGCACTCAAGCAAGCTCCTGGAAGTCTTTTGGGAACCCCCATTTGCAGGGGGGTTACATCTGCATTTACCTCTGTCCTACTCCCCATTAACTTCTCTACCATGGTGTTTACCTCTCTAACTACTGTGTTTTGTCAGGGGAGGCTTGGTTTCCCTGCTTCTTTTCATAAAACATAGATTTCCGGATTAGAGGGGAGTGGATGGTGGAGAACAAGACAGATTCAGGCAAAAATTAGGATCACATTATATACAGCAGTTAGGCACAATAGTGTAGGAACATATGTACATCAGATTAAACGATCTACTGCAAAATTGTAACTCAGATCTAAGAGACAGGTAGTACCATGAGTTGAGGTGGCAGGCTCCCCAGGATGGACTGACATAAGTATGGAAAAGAACAGGATGAATTAGGTAAAGCAGGAACAAATTCCTGGACCATAGAGGTGGCTGAGCAGGGCACTTTTGAAGCTGGGGAGGGACGTGCAAAAGAGGATAGATGGTGGGAGGGAGTTCCAGGCCCAGGGTGCAGCATAGGCAAAAGATCTGCTTGCAGCTAGGTGTGTTGACAGCACAGTTAACAGAGGGAGGGAGGAGGAGCATAGGGTCCGGCAGGCTGATTTTTTCACCACAATGTTAGATAGACTCGGAGGATTGTATATTTGAGTGAGCTTATAGGTAAGGCAGAGGGAGATATACTGGAATTTATGTTCTAGTTTTAGCCAACCCAGAGATGCTAGATGCTAGAGATGTTACCGTCTAACACTGTTTTATTAAAAACTGCACAGATTATAACACAAGTTTTCAGGGTCCTGCTGGATATTTTATTTTTATCATGCCAGTCTATTCAACTTGTTCTTTAACAGTTGAGAACTTATTTATTTATGTACTTATTTATTTAGTTTTTGTTACCGGGTGGGTGCGCTAGCCGTAGAGATGACTATTTTCAGGCACAACCCGGGAGGTTACAAGCAAAAACATTACAAGTAAAGCAGATGACAGATGTGCAGCAGGATATGAAACAAGGTAATTATACATAGGTTGTGCAGTAATTAGCAACATATAATTCAGGTCAAAGCATTTACAACATATAAAGCAGTATTTAACACCACACAATTCAGGTCAAAGCATTACAAAAAATTAAAATAGATGCATTTTTTTTGGCATTGACAGATTTATTTAATCTGGCACATGTGTGGCTTCCAGGTCTAAGGAGTGTAGTTTATCCAGATTTTCAGACACCAAGCAAAAAACACCAATTATTTATTTATTTATTGAAATGTTTCACCAGGAAAGCACACTGAGCGACAAGTCACTTGTCTCCCGGTGTGACATGGGGGGAAGGGGTACAATAGGAATGAGACATTAAACATTCAGGTTACAAGATCAACATTAACATACGGTCAAAAGGCAGGTGTTACAGTGTTACAACAGTGTTCCACATAATAGGTAGAAAGAGTGGACAATAATAAGTGCCAGGTTAATAAGTAAACACGTGCTTACGTGAAAGAAAAGGGGGAAAGGAGAGGGAGGGGTTAGGTGGGGGGAAGGGGAAGAGTCGTGTCCCTGGAGACCCCTTCAGGATGCGAGGAACCCTGCAAGGGGACTGGGGGACCAGAGAAAAGGGGATAAGGCAGTGTCCCAGAGAGACCCCTTCAGGATGTGGGGAACCCTGCAAGGGGGCTGTGGGGCTAGATAGAAAGTGGATAAGGCTGTAGGGATTTAAAAGGGGGAGGAGAGAGAAGAAGGAGGGCAGTAAGGAAGGCTGGGGGATACTGGGATGCATAGGGAGAGGCATCACCAGTAGAAAACAGGAAGTTTATCCCTCTGTACAGACAGTTGGTGAGACCCCATCTGGAGTACTGCGTGCAGTTCTGGAGACCCAATCTCCGCAAAGACATAGACAGGATGGAGGCTGTCCAGAGGAGGGCAACTAAAATGGTGCAGGGTCTGCACCGGAAGACATAATGAAGAGAGACTTAAGGAGCTGAATATGTATAGCCTCGAGGAAAGGAGGGAGAGGGGGACATGATAGAAACTTTCAAGTACCTCAAGGGAATCAACAAAGTCCAAGAGGTAGCATCTTTCAAAAAAAGAGGTGCAAGAGCAAGGGCACAATTTGAAGATAGAAGGGGCGTGCTCAGAGGTAATTTAAGGAAGTATTTTTCACAGAGAGGGTTTGTGGATGCATGGAACGGCCTTCCGGAGGAGGTTGTGGAGTCAAAAACAATGGTGGAATTCAAGCATGCATGGGACAGTCATAAGGCAATTCTAGGGGGTTGGGGTAGGAAGAAGTAGGCTGCTGGTTAACTAGGATCTGCAGCTTATCCATTAGGTAGGGAAATGGGCAGACTGGGTGGGCCAAGCGGTCCTTATCTGCTGTCAAAATCTATGTATCTATGTATCTATGACTTAAATGCTAGGAGGGAAAATAGGACCTAACCCAAGAAAGCACCCTTCAGGATGCGGGGTACCCTGTAAGGGGTTTGGGGAAGGTCATTAGATAGGGATTAAGAGAGGGAGGGAGGGAGGGAGAATTGAACCCTTGAGGGGAAGGGAATTCGGACCTTTGGAGGGGATGGGGCCTAATCAGTAGTCATTCAGGATGCAATTGGACCCTACTAGTAGTCATGGAAAGCCAAGATAGTGGCTAGCTAGAATAGGGGAAATATGCTAAGGCTCAGTTGGACCCCTTCAGGATGCTGAGAACCCTGCAAGGGGACTGTGATGGCCAGGGAGAAAGGAAGATGGGGGAGGGAAGGAATGGAGACAAGACTAGGCATAGTAGGACCCCTTCAGGATGCTGAGAACCCTGCAAGGGGACTGCGAAGGCTAAGGGGAAAAGGTAGAATGGGGAGGAGAAGGAAAGGAGACATGTCTAGGCTCAGTAGGGCCCCTTCAGGATGCTGAAAACCCTGCTAGGGGACTGCAGAGGCTAAGGAGACAGATAGATGGGGGAAGGGGAAGGAGAGGAGACAAGCCTAGATGCAGTAGGACCCCTTTAGGATGCTAAGAACCCTGCAAGAGGACTGCAAGTCAAGGGAGATAGGAGGGATGCTGGGGGAAAGGAGTAGATGAGAAGACCCATGGAGAGCATTCGGGGTCCCTTACATTCTGTGAGAGATCAAGGGAGGCCAGTAAGGGGGAGCAACTTGGGGGAAGGGAAGGAGCGCTAGAAATTTGGGGGGTGGGGGTGCACAGGGTAAAATGAAGACGACGGTAGAGGGGTAGGATTTGTCCAGGGCATAGAGGAGGGAATTAGGGAGGGACATGGCAGGAGCAGCTAGGTGCAAGGTAGTTATTGAGGGCAGAGCTGATGGAGTAGGCGGAGGATGAGTGCCGGATTTGAGGAGGGTGGGAATTCCAGATTTTTGGGAGGTGATGAGAGTAACCGGATTGGCCGACTTTGGGTGGTTTCAGGGGGACTACCAGTGTGCGGAGTCGGTTGATCTAAGGGAATGGGAGGGTGGGGGGGTTATAAAGAAGCAACATCCATCACTTGCAGCTACACAGATTACTCAAAAGCTGATCCCCATTGAAATTAAGTGTTGGAACTAGTTTTGTTTTAGGTTAGGAAAATCGGCGAGGGATTCTGAGCATGCCAATACAGAGAGCCAGTAATGTGCATGCTCAAAATCTCAGCTTGATTTTCTAACACAAAATAAAATGGGTTCCAGCCAAGCTGGGCATATGGGAGCAACTTTGTAGTAATCTGTGTAGCTGCAAGTGATGGATATTGCTGTTTTTACAGGTACGGCCCCAAAAACATAATTTGCTCATGAACGAGTTTCTCCTTGCTCTCGTGCCAGTGCAGCTCATGGACACGTGGAGCCCATATTATGTGCGGTCTGATTTAAATGCGGTTTGCTCAAATAATACAGTTCAAGCACTGCCATGTAAATATGGGGCTCGCTATACATTTTATATTACTGCACCTGGCACTACACACCTTCAGTGTTAGCCTTTCAAAATCTGTTCCTCAGGCTGACAGTGTCCCTTTAAAGCAACACCTGTAGGAAAATTAGTCTTGTATAACAAGCTAAAACCAGCCTGCTATCAGAAATCTGGATCGGCCCTACCTCCAATTATAAATGCTAGTGTTGGGAGTTACTTTTTCTATTACTATTATGTTGAAACTTGTTCAGGAAGTTTGCAAACACTAGGAAGGATAGGAATTACTGAAAAGTAATACACCTTTACAATTATAGTTACTTATTTCTTTTTATACAAAAACAATACAAAAATTATAAATAACTGTAACAGATTACATTTTTTTTAGAAAGTAATAGGTTAGTTACTTTCAAATAAATGTAATCAGTTACAGTTACGTATTTTGTTTGTATAAAAAGACATAAATAATTGTAACTGTAAGGTGTATTACTTTTTCTAGTACTTCTCCATCCTTGCTAGTGACTGCACAGAGCTTTCTGGAACAAGTTTCCAAAAGTAATAGAAAGTAATAGAAAAAGTAACTTACCCAACACTGACTAGCTCAGGCCCCAGGCCAGACAATTAGCACCTTTCCCCCAAACTACAGGGCTAGACACAGTTCTGATAACATGGCCCCTAAATGTGGGCTACCCTTGGTGGTCTCAGATTTACCCTTCACTCAGTTATAAATACACTAATTCTAACAAATTTCACCACAACTTTCCCCACCTGTTATCTTTGAAAAAAAAAAGCATTTTTTGTCCCTCCTGTGGCAAATGCAAGCAGACTGTGCTTAAGGCTTCTGTACTCTTCCCAAAAACCCTTGTCGCAATTAATTCCTGAAGCCACAACTGTTAATGCTTGCAGGCAAACTGGCAAATTAAGAGATTTGGCTACTGGTTACTGAGCTTAACAGTGCCACAACTGGTGGTACCATGCTGTGCACCCTTTACCAGTGACACCTCAAAGTCTCCCGATTTAGAAGCCTGTCTCCACCCCTTTCTGAAAAGTTCAAGTTAGGGTGTATGACATGATGTAGGAGTAAGGGGGGGGGGGGGCAGGACTGGCCCAGTGCTGTGGCAGCAGTGTATAGCACAGCTTCCAGGGTGACTTTATTTATTTATTTATTAAACTCTTGGATTACAATTGCCTTTGAGCAAGAGCAGCTCATTTACTTTTTATTTATTTATTTGATATAACGGTTTACAACCTTTGAGCCACAGGCTCATTTACAAAGGTACCTCGTCACATGCAAGACAGATGGTAATACAGAACACGGTATAACAACAATTACATTAAGCATGTGTTTTTCAGACATTTGTCACAGACATTATTGACAGCATTTCGATGTAGATATTTTCAGACATTATTTACAAAGGTTCCATGTCAAAATGGAGGGAAAACATACAAACAAAGGTCAACAGTGTTACACAGTATCAAAAAAAAAAAAAACACAGAGAAGGTAATGGTCTAACTATTACAGCATTTCATGGGGAGGGACTACATAGATTAGGATCATGGCAGATTTCCAAGGTCAAACTTGTACTAGAGAGTGCAGGAGGTATGAGGATGGTAGGGGGAGACCCAGGACGAGTAGGTAGGCCAGAGGCCATTGTCAGTGGGGGTGCAAGGTTGATAGTGTCAGAAAAGACCGGATCAGTGAAGTGCAAAATTAAAGTAAGGGTGAGTGTGATGAGGGCAAGGAGGAGGGTTGCAGAAGGGAAAGGGAAGGGAAAAGCATACTGTAGGGTCTGCAGGAACCACACAGTTAGATTGTGGAAGAGCGAATTGTGAGCTAACTTCCACAGGATGTTGTTCATGTGTGAGCCCCAGGAACCACAGTGGAGCTGGCTAGGGACCAAACTTGTCAGTATATGAGGCACTTGGCTCCCAATGAGGGAGTGAGGGATCCCAGCTTTCACCTAACCAATCACCCCTACCTTCTTACCATGGAATAACCAAATGACATTGGCATCCCTGTAAAGGCAGTTTCAGCCACTTTGTCATGGTGAGAATGGGGAACACTGGCATCCACTGTGAAGGTAGTTTGAGCCCTTTGTCATGGGGGATGGGGAAAATGGGGAACTAAAAGAATAATAAAAAATAAACATGGATAATTACTTTTTTTGTTGTTTATTTCTTTAAGCCTTACCTCCTTGGCTGGGGTGTTCCTATGGTTTCCCATATCGGTCTCGGCTAAGCGGCTCCTGCATCTGGCGCCATGCCGAGAGCTACCACCTCCTCGCCTTCACTCTCTCTCTAAGCCATATCGCTGTCTCCAATCATGGAAGGCCAATGGGTCAGGGTCAGAGGGAGCTCCTAGGAGCGACTGGTGCAATGCTGCGGCCCTACCATCATGCGCCGGAGGATTTCAGCAGATTTTTAGCCTCCAAGTCCCCTTCACAGCACAGGTGTGCTATGATGCAGCAGTGCATGCTCCCGTGCACTGCATGTCGGACATCTGCCATGCTGGCCCTTTCTTGCTCCGCAACTCGTCCTAGCCCCCAGCCACCGCTAGGAGCTAGCACGTCTGCGGGTGTCCCTCCCCACCCTCCCCGGAAGAGGAGAGCAGTCCCTGGGACACTCAGTCTTCCTCGCCCTGGCCAACCCCTGACGACCCGAGCTTGTTCCCAAACCCGGGTCACCAGTGGGGTGTGAGGTGTGGCGTCCAGCGCCTCAACCCTCAGCACCACCGCGCCGGCAAACATGGGTAATTATTGACTACAAATACAACTTCTTTGATGGACATCAAGCCCTAAAGCTCTAATGGATGCCTCCTCCCACCTCTTGAGCTGCTTAACGTGCCTCATCTCTCATTTCTGAGAGAAACATTGGCCTGGACTCACCAAGCTCTGCATCTTCAGAGAGCGACTGATTCACTCTACCAACGACATTGTGTGCGATCCATAGCCTGTTTCAATTCTGGAGAGAAAAAGCTTGCCTACTGCAGAGCAAGCTCTCCACTGTCCCTGGTGCCCCCGTGTGGCTCTGCTTTTAGTACCTGCAGACATTGACATTGGTCTGAGCTACTTACTGCGTGACCCACTTTAGTACATAACTGACACTCTGTGCTCGGTCTCCAAGATCATCTCTCTGTCCACAGAGATTACTTTGTACTTGCCTCTACCATATATTTTTAATGTAAATGTACCTGTATATAAATGCGGTTTGCCAGTGAGAACTTCCCCCCCCCCCACCGTTACTTGCAATGGTCTTTCTGGATAAACTGGATTCTCTTCATGTTTTTAAAACAGGAATGGATGGTAATCAACCAAGACTCAAATCCCATTTACAATGGTCTCTGAAACATATGCAGCCAAATTTGGTGCAGAGAGTACAATATAACTATAGTCATTACAAAATATTACAAAGGAATTCAGTTGCTTTTCTGACTGTGGTTTAGATGATGCCGTGGGAAATTAAACAACTATAACCACATAAATGGTGGTGGGGGGCAGCATGTTTTGGCACTGTGACTGATACACTTTACTTAAAGAGCAACTGCAATACCACATGTTACATGCAGGGATACTGAGAAATCAGCTGTTCCCTAAGTGGATGATGAGAAAACAGCTGTTACTTAGGGGGACACTGCAAAACCACCCGTTAACTAAAGGGACACTGCAAACCAGATGTTACTTGAAAGGATACCAAGAAACTAGCTGTTGCCTACATGGAAGCTGAGAAACCAGATGTTATTGTAACTGGACACTGCAAAACCAGAGATTACATAAAGAAGAACTGAGAACACAGCTGTTACTTAAAGGGACACTTGAGTCTTTTTAAAATGTGAACCTCTAATAAAAAGCCGATGTATGTGTAACCCACCCACCAAAAAAAAAAAAAACGGTGGAGCTTACCTTTACTCCTCTGCTGCCTTGAACTGCCTGTCTAAACTGTGTGACATCATCTATTTGTTGCTCTCTCCAGCCCCCATGACTGAAGCTTGTGTGGGGAGGAGAAGCATTATTCTTGTTATAGCCTGCCTGGCTGTTACACCTTGAGGCTTGGAAAAGAAGCAGCTTACTCTGGGAGCAGGCTGAGGTACTAAATGAGTACTTCACCTCAGTTTTCACCAAGGAAAATGGGGGTGCTGCATCATACATCATGGGAGGAGACAGTGATACTGAGGGGGGGGGCCCTTACCGATCGGTGGGTCTGGGGAGAGGGGGAGGCATCACTGGCAGGGAGGGGGAAGGCTAAGCAGGGAGAAGAGGTAGTGGAAGTGGAAATCACAGCAGAGAGAGTGAGGGAAGCCCTCAGGTCCCATAAGATGGAGAAAGCACCGGGGCCGGATAAATTACATCCCAGAGTGCTGAAGGAACTTGCAGATGTCCTGGCGAAACCCCTGGTGGAGCTTTTCATCATCTCTCTGAGGACAGGGTGGGTGCCCCAGTACTGGAAGATGGCGCATATAGTGCCTATCCACAAAGGGTGATCAAGGGAGGTGGCAGGGAACTACAGGGCTGTCAGCCTGACATTGGTGGACAGGTGATGGAGAGGCATTGTCAAGGAGAGGCTGGGGGGACCTGGAAAAGTCAGGGTGCCTGGATGATGGACAGCATGGATTCGTCCTGGGAAATCGTGTCAGCCAAACCTTGTGGAGTTCTATGACTGGGTGACGAGTGCCTTGGACCTGTAGACCAGTGGACGCCCCTCTTTCTAGACTTCAGCAAGGCATTTGACTCTGTTCCTCATGTGGGCCTGTTGGATAAGCTGGGAAAAATTGGGGTGGGGAACCAGATAATCAGATGGATAGGCAGTTGGCTCCAGGACCGGACCCAGAGGGTCGTAGTTAGCGGGATAGTCTCATCCCCAAGGAGGGTCATTAGTGGGGTCCCACAGGGATCAGTCCTTGGGCCCCTCCTGTTCAACGCCTACGTCTCTGACATAAGGACAGGTATCAGGAGTGAGATGAGTTTCTTTGTGGATGACTCAAAACTGGGGGCGTGGTGGATGGGGAGGAGGGAGGGTGGCCCTACAGGGGGACCTGGAGGCTCTGGAAAGATCGTCTAGAAAGTGGAAGCTGAGGTTCAATGCAGGGAAATGCAAGGTACTGCACCTGAGGGCCAGAAACCCAGGCCAAGTGTACACCCTGGTGGGGGGATGCTACAAGTCTCGATGGCTGAGAGGGACCTGGGGGTGGTGGTGGATGTCAAGATGAACAACTCGGAGACTTGTAGGAGGGCAGCAGCCAAGGCCAACAGGATGCTGGGATGCATCGCTAGGGGACTACCTCCAGAAGGAGGTAGTGATACTCCTCTGTATAACTGCTGGTGAGGCTGCACCTCGAGTACTGGGCAGTTTTGGAGACCACACTTAAAGAGGGACATTAAACTCCTGGAGAGGGTCCAGAGGAGGGCAACCGAAATGATTTGGGGCTTGGGGGACAGGACCTATGAGGAGAAGCTCGAAGAGCTAAATATATACACATTGGAAGAGAGAAGGGACCGGGGGGACATGATAGAGGTCTTCAGGTACATGAAGGGGGTAAATAGGGGAGGAACAGTCAGGGTGCTTCGAAGGAAGGAGGAGGGGGCCACTAGAGGGTATGGGTGGAAGCTGGAGGGGGGAAGATTCAGGGGAGAAAGGAGGAGGTGCTACTTCACTGAGAGGGTGGTGGAGGCATGGAATGCGCTGCCTAGGGGGCTGGTGGAGGCAGAGACGGTGGAAGAGTTCAAGAGGGGGTGGGACAGGTACAGGGGAAGGGTTCTGGAAGCAAAATCCAATGCAGCGAGAATATCCGGAACTGGGAAGGGAGAAGCCAGAGAAGGCAAGGGGGGCGGCAAGGTCAGTTCCCAAGGTGGGGGCTGACCAAACGAGCAGACGCGAAAGACCATTAGGCCTATTCTGCTGGCATTTTAGTATATTAGTATTAGTAAAATTAGTTTGCCAGTGTGGAGAAAGGAAGGAGTTAATATCAGTCTCGCAAAACATGTCAACATACCAGATAAATGCAGATAACAAAAGGATATCAAAGGACATTCCAGGGATGAATGTTCCTCAAAGGTCAGGGACTCCATAACTTAAAGGAACACATTGACCTTTGACATCTTGGAATAGAAACATAGAAACATAGACTTTGATGGCAGATAAGGACCGCTAGGCCCATCTAGTCTGCCCATTTCCCTACCTACAGGATAGGCAGCAGATCCTATTTAACCAACAGCCTATATCTTCCTGCCCCCCACAAGAATTGCCTTATGTCTGTCCCATGCATTCTTGAATTCTCCCACAGTTTTAGACTCCACAACTTCCTCAGGAAGGCTGTTCCATGCATCCACTACCTCTCTGTGAAATAATACTTCTCACATTGCCCCTGAACCGCCTCTCCTTCTATCTTTAAATTGTGTCCCCTTGTTCTTGCAAGTCTCTTTTTCTGAAAGATGCTACCCTCTTGGACTTTGTTGATTCCCTTGAGGTACTGGAAAGTTTCTATCATGTCCCCTCTCTCCTTCTTTCCTCAAGGGTATACATATTAAGCTCCTTTAGTCTCTCCTCATACGGCTTCTCTTGCAGACCCTGCACCATTTTAGTTGCCCTCCTCTGACTGTCTCTATCCTGTCTATGTCCTTGTGGAGATGGGGTCTCCAGAACTGGACACAGTATTCAGATGGGGTCTCACCAACTGTCTGTACAGAGGGATAACAACTTCCTGTTTTCTGCTGCTGATGCCTCTCCTATACATCCCAGTATACCCCGGCCTCCCTACTGCCTTCTCACATTGCTTGATAACCTTAAGGTCATCTGATATGATTACCCCAGGTCCTTTCCTGTTTTGTTGTTGTTACTACCTCCCACCCATTGTGTATTCTTCCCTGGGTTCTTGTTTCCAGGTGCATTATTTTGCACTTTTTGCATTGAATCCTAGCCATACGTCTGACCATTCCTCCAACCTTGCCAAGTCCCTTTTCATCCTTTCCACGCCTCCTTGTGTATCAACCCTGTTGCAGATCTTTGTGTCATCTGCAAAAGGCATACTTTTCCTTCCAGTCCCTCTGCAATGCCACTGATGAAGACATTAAAAGGACTGGACCCAATACTGAACTCCTGCGACCCCACTAGTAACCGCCTTTTCTTCAGAGTGGACTCCATTTACAATTACCTTCTGTGTCCTGTTGTCCAGCCAATGTTTTATCTAGGCTACCACCCTGGGACCCACTCCCAGGCTGGTTAATTTGACTAATAATCTTTGTGTGGGACTGTGTCAAATGCCTTGCTAAAGTCTAGGTAGGCCATGTCCACAGCCCCTCCCTGGTCTACTACTTTGGTCACCCAGTCAAAGAAATCTATTAGATCTGCCTGATATGACCTTCCGCCAGAACCCATGCTGCCTTGGATCCTGTGCTCCACTGACCTCTAGGTACTCAACTATTTTTCCTTCAGAAGTGACTCCATCACTTTCCCACCACAGAGGTCAGACTGACAGGTCTGTAGTTTCCTGCCTCTGTCTTGGTCCCACTTTTGTGAAGGGAATCACATCCGCCTTCCTCCAGTCCTCGGGTACCACACCATCCTTCCATGATTTATTAAAAAGAGTAGCCAGTGGTTTCACTAGTTCCTTCCTTAATTTTTTAGAATTCTGGGGTGAATTCCATCAGGACCCATTGCTTTGTCCACCTTCAGTTTTAGGAGTTCTTGCAGAACCCTTTCTTCTGTGAAAGGACTGGGATCGACCTCCTATCAAGAGTGCTTCTGTTAATTGGATTAGGCACCCCTCCTCTTTAGAATACTGGAGCAGAAATATTCGTTCAGTATTCCTGCTTTTTCACTGTCCCCCTCTGCCCACCCACCGTTTATTCTATTCAGCCTCACTATCCCTCCCTTTGTCTTTCGACGCTCGCTGATGTACCTATAAAAGGTTTTATCCCCCTTCTTAACTGAGTTGGCTGTCTTTTCCTCAGTTTGGGCCTTTGCTATTCTGACTTACCTCCCTGCGTCTTTCTGCCTTAACTGGTACAGCTCTCTGTCCTGCTCCTTCTGTATTTCCTTATACTTCTGGAATGCTATGTTTTTCTTCCTGACTTTCACAGCCACCTCTCTTGAGAACCATAGTGGCTTTTTCTTTCGTTTTGATTTGTTTATTTGCTTCACACAAAGGCTTGTTGCCTCTGTGATGGCAGTTTTGATAATTCCCCATTGTTGCTCCACACCTCCTTCTAGCCTGTTTGCTAGTGCTTTTCTGAGGCACTCTCCCATCTTGCCAAAGTCAGCCCTCCTAAAGTCCAGTACCCTCACTTTTGTACGGCTTGACTCTGTAGCTGAGTTTAACGTGAACCACACTGTTTTATGGTCACTTGTCCCCAGATGGCAACCCACTTCTAGATCTGAGATCCTCTCACTGCCCCCGTTTGAGAGTACGAGGTCTAAGATTGCTCTCACGAGTGGGTTCCGAAACTAGCTGTCTAATGCCTGCCACCTGTAGGGCGTCAAGAATGGCCCTGCTCTTGGATGTCGCTGCAGCAAATGTGCTCCAGTTAACATCTGGCATATTCAGGTCTCCCATCAACAGTATCTCCCCTTTCTCTGCCATTCTAAGAATGCCTTCCATCATATCCTTGTCCATTCCTTCCCCTGACATGGGGTCTGTACACAACCCCTGTGCGGATTGTGGTGCCCTTTCCAGTCTCCAAGGTGACCCACAGTGCCTCCTCTCCTCCCTGTTTACTCTTTTGTTCAGTTGCTTTTATCCCTTCCTTTCCATAGAGAGCTACTCCTCCCCCTCTTCTCCCCTGCCTGTCTCTCCTGTAGGTTATGTACCCTGGTATGTTAACATCCCAGTCATGGTTCTCTGTGTACCATGTTTCTGTGACTGCTACGATATCCAGGCATCCCTCTTCCATTAAGGCCACCAGCTCAGGGGCTTGTTGCCCAGACTACTGACATTGGTACTCATTACCCTCCATTTCCTGATGGCCTTACCCCTTTGCCCCATCCCTGTCCTTCTTGCCTTTGTCACTTTCTCCATTTACCCTGCCCTTCTCCCTATCGACACCTCCATGTTGGTGTTTGCCACACTTACTACCATGATTGTTTGGGGGGCTAGGATTTTCCTGTCTTTCCAGTGCCTCCCTTGGCTAGTTTAAAAGCTTCACAATGAAGCATTTAAACCTATCACCTAGGATCCTGGTTCCTCCCTGACAGATGCAGCCCATCGTGCCAGTATAGGCTTGCATCACTCCAGGTGGACCCCAGTCCCCAATGAAGCCAAATCCTGAGCTCCACACCAGTTTTTCAACCACTGATTGAATCCCATGGTACGGAACACCCTAGCCTCTCCTATGCCATAGATGGGTAGCACCTCCGAGAAGGTTACCGTGCATGCTACTTGACTAAGGCCCCTCCCCAATTCCACAAACTCTTCCTGCACTTCACTAATCCCTTTCTTAGCCAGGTCATTTGTCCCTAAGTGGACAATGACATCCAGCTCCCTCCCCTGTGCAGCTGCTCCAGCAATCCTGAGGATTCGCTCCCTGTCCCTCCAAGCCATGGCGCCAGGCAGGCACCTTACCTCCATCTCCCCTTCCTTGCCCAGTTCTACCTTCCTAACAATGGAGTCCCCACCAGGAGTTGTTTCTTCCTTCAGGGTCCCCTGCCACCCTCCTCTGGGTCTCCTTTGTGGAGGTTCCCAGCATCCTCCTTGGTCTCCACTGTAGGTGCCTCCATAGAGGAACCACTCTTGCCAGAATGGCATAGGAATTGGAGAGGTACAACTGAGGGATGTGCTCTGTTCCACCACCTCACCCTCCCTGAGCCCACTGTGGTCCAACCGCCTCTTCTTGGCAACTCTGAGGCAACGCAGTGGCACTGGTGGTCCCTGGATGAAGAGGAGGTCCCACAAATCCTGGCCAACTCAGCCTGAGATGAGCAACCTCCTCCTCAGCCCAGAGAGGTGCCTCAGATGGGACAACACCGCATCCTCCAGAACATCTCCCGAAGACTGCTGCTCCACAGCCACTGCACTGCACTGCACCACTCCAATCATGTCTTATTTCTGGCCCCTTAACTGTTTGCAATCCTACCTCTTTCCTCTGTTTTTTTTTCTCTCTCCTTACTTTCTGCCTGTGTGCCCTTTAAGCTCCTGATTGTCCTGTTCTGAGACAAGAATATCCTATATTTTCAGTAGACCGCTTACTTTGTTCAGAGATAGACCTCCAGCAGCTAGAGGGGGCCGGAGAGCTACTCTTGCCCTTCTAGGATGGTGGGTCCTTGGTGGTTCTGTGATCACTCACTTCCTGCCCCTAAACAGGAAGTTCCTGTTGTCAGTCAAATCCTGTGCCTATAAAAATAGAACTAGCTTTGGGTGGAGGGAAGGAGGGCAATATAGTCCCAGTAGAGAAGTTCAGTCACACAGCAGTCCTTTCTCCTGGAGTCTTCTGCCAAGCTATTAGCAGAATCTTTCTAAGGCAGTCTTTAAATGTAGCTTCCTTCTAGCTAAGCCACTCCCCCTACTTACCAGATCTTTCTACAAGTAATTTAAACCTCACAACAGTTAAGTCCTTTCAGTCACCTGAGATTTACACGTAGATGACTTTTCAGTTACCCATTCAGTTCAGTTAACCCAAACACACACCTTTTTTTTGTTTTGTTTTGTTTTGTATGTTAGTTTTTACCTAAATTAAAGGTCTAAATACAAAGTTCTTCTACTTTAGTCCTAGCAGAAGTTCAGTCACACAGCAGTCCTTTCTCCTGGAGTCTTCTGCCAAGCTATTAGCAGAATCTTTCTAAGGCAGTCTTTAAATGTAGCTTCCTTCTAGCTATCACCTCCCCTACTTACCAGATCTTTCTACAAGTAATTTAAACCTCACAACAGTTAAGTCCTTTCAGTCACCTGAGATTTACACCTAGATGACTTTTCAGTTACCCATTCAGTTCAGTTAACCCAAACACACACTTTTTTGTTTTGTTTTGTATGTTAGTTTTACCCTAAATTAAAGGTCTAAATACAAAAGTTCTTCTACTTTAGTCCCAGCAGAGAAGTTCAGTCACACAGCAGTCCTTTCTCCTGGAGTCTTCTGCTAGCTATATTTTAGGTAACTGACAGCCCTGTACACCAATCAGATTGCTGTCCTTGCCAAGCCAGGTCAGGCACCTAACTTCGGCCCTGCATTTACAATTCCCATGTTACTATCGAGAAGAGTTTTGCACTGCATTCCCCTATCCCTTGTGACTCTTCCCCAATAAGTACTTCATTGTTATTTTAGATTTTGTCTCATGAGCATATCATTAGTGGCAAGTCACTAATTACATGTTTGTTGATGTTAAGGTTGCACTGTGATTTTTCGTGTGTTAGGGGGACAACGTGGGGAGGTAGGGAGGTACTGCATCCCAGAGGGTTGTACCGTTCTAACACCACACCCACTTAAACTTAATCATGGATGGAGGCATCGTGCAAACTAAAAATATCTGGATATGACCCCCCCCCAAAATCAGGGAAAAAATAACCCAGGCACCTCAATCTTGTTTGAGCTCACAAGGCAAGGGTAGTAACGTAACATCCACCGTGACCCAGTTACATCTACTGCTGCGTCTGGGATGGTTCGATGAGAAGTGCCTCCCTCTACATGTGTTAAATAAATGGACAGTTCTCAAAAGAACCACAAAACAAAAGTTATGTGTTTCTGTGGGAAGACTGCTGAGGACTGCCACTCGTAACAACTGCATAGAAGTCAGGCTATCACCAGTTTACCATTACTAGCTAATACAACTACTAACCATAACTAGATTACAGAATTAGAAAAGGAATACGCTGAAGGCACTATAATTATAGGAGGCCTCCACAATTGTATTCCTAAGCCGAGAAAAACGTTACAGTGTTAAATACAGTCTTTTTTCTACCTAGGAAATCACTGTATAGACATAAAGTGTAACAACTTCTATTTACTGAGCCACAAAAATGGTGACAAGATTTTAGGGATTTCCTCAGTCACAGCAAGACTATTAATAATTAATAAATTGTGGATTGGTCTTACTCATGGTACTGCCCTAATAAATGAGATAAATGCTCATTTTACAGGTATGACCCTCGAAACATAATTTATTCATGAACGAGTTTCTTTTTATATATTTACTGTTTTCCGGCAGGTCCTCCGTCAGGCTCTGCCCTGGTCACGACCCCTGGGCTGTTCCACCTATCGTCAACTGTCGATACTCTCCCGGTCACCCCTGGCTCGCCCCCCAGAGGGTGGGGCTGCGGTACTGGTTACCTCTACTCTCTGCACTGCGGAACCAGTATCTAGTTGGGAGAGCCAGTGACGGTGGCTAATTGAAGCCTGGGGAGGGCTTCATGTAGATGGAGGACCCACTGATGTTTTACTTCCCCCTGTAAGCAGGGGCAGGGACGTGCAATGGCGTCTGCCCCTCCCCTGGAGTTATTGATTAGACATCGGTGTATAGTGGTGAACCCAGCCTCCGCCGGGTGTCACCACTGCACCGAGCATGCAGTCTCCCCTGGAGGAGGAGAGATGTCTAGGGACCCTCACCCGTCTCCTCCAGCCGCCCTCCCATCTACCCGGATCCGCTTCGAACCCGGTCGCCGGCGTCGCAAGCGGAAATCCAACTGCTGCGTCAACGGGCCGGCCATCATGAATGAGTTTCTGTTAGCTCCCGCGCCAGTGCAGCTCATGGACGCGCGGAGTCCATATTACAGGCAGTCCGATTTAAATGCGATGTTTGCTAAAATAATACATTTCAAGCACATCCATGCAAATATGGGGCTAGTTATACATTTTATATTACTGCACCTTGCACTATACACCTTCAGTGGCAGCCTTTCCGAATCTGTCCCGAAGGCCAACAGTGTTCCTTTCAGCAGAGTCTGCCTGCATTTGCCATGGAATAGGGTTGTGTCTGATCCATTTTATAAAATCTGCAGTGAAGCCAAATTTGTTAATGAAATAAATTTAGTTGCAAAAAAAAGGCTTGTGTTTTTTGGAGACAACATAGGTGGGATAAGTTGTGGTGAAACTTGTTAGGTAGGAACACAGTGTGATAAGGCCATAGGAAAGGTTAGTAGAATGCTGGGCTGCATTGGGAGGGGTATTACCATGTCACCGGGCATGGGTTTAGGATAACACAATTTCAGGCAGACCACAAGTCAGGTGCATAAAAAATACTCAAAGGCATTTATCATTTTATTTTTATCAAGTAAAATATACAGAAAGCAAAATGGTAAGTCAGACAACTGATTAGCTTCAACCATTTCTAAGGCTTTTCTTCAGCCTAGCGTGACTCAAACAGTGTGAAAGCACACACAACCAGGAGGTCTTCCACCTTTCTCAGTCAGTATTCAATTGACCACCCTATCTATCCTCTCTCAGCACTGAGGTAGGGCTTTTTTAAAAGCTCACTAGAAGTTGGAAAAACAATTTCCCCTGCCTTTGATTAACAGCAGACATAATATAAAACTAGCCACTAGGGCCACTGTTGACCACAGAGAACTGTTATTTGGCACCTGGAGCACATTATGTAACTTGTTTACAACATTGTTAAAGGTCTGAGTCGAGGTCAGAACATTCTGTGTGCTCCTAAACTCTCCTGCAGGGTCAAATTACCTCATCCTGTGTGCTGCAAAATATATCTTAGAAGGGGCTGCTAACATCTAGAAAAAAGCAGACACAATTTTTTGTTATTCTTATATTAAGACAGCCCACTCATTTTGTAACTGTACACTTAGTTTTGTTTTTAGGTTAATATGCACAGAAAGTTTTAATTTATAATCAGCCAACCACATACCTCTCAACTGTCCCTGATTTTTAGGGACATCCCTGATTCTGACTCAAAATTTTACTCTGTCCCTCCTAGAAAGTGTGTTTCCATGACCAACAGTGGGGGTTGTAAGCACAAAATAATGTCAAACAGTAAAGTTACAGACTTGTTTTTCCTTAGAAAATGCATTTTACACTAAAGCCCCTTATTCTACCTGCTTCCTGAGTAGATATCACCAATTTTGAGGATGTGTCCCTGATTTTGGTCCTTTGTCCCTGATTTTTTTAAGCCTTGTCCCTGATTTATGAGGCAGGAGGTTGAGAGGTATGGCCAACCAGCATGTTGGACATTATACAAAACATATAAACTGCTTGGGGAAGGAGTTTCAATTTATCCCAGGTGTGTTCACTATGACAGGGGTCACCCTGTCACACATCCCCCCCACATAAGAGGGTAACCATCCTACGGTTATCCAAATCTTAACTAACACCCTGGAATGGTGTGGAGCTTCAGCCCTTCCTCGCCTGAAGCTCCGTCTCAGAGTCCCTTTCTAAAAAAAAAATGTGTAAAATATCCTTTTCATAACAATACAACTACCTTGAGACATTTTACAAGTTTACTACATTAGTAAATTACAAAACATTACATGTACTAGGAGAAAGAACTATCAACAGTAGTTTTATACCATCTTCTGACTTTCCATGACCAGATACATTTGAACGGCCAAACCATCCAGCACCCAGTATAACTGCCTTTGGAGGTAGAACTACCTTGCTCCGTCCCCAGTTAGACATTTAGATATTTAAAGGTAGGCTAGCAACATACCACGCTGTATGCCTAACAGCCTGTCTCTAACCTCTGGGTTTTTGTATCAAATCTTATACACTTCTAGTGGTGTTGGCCACCACTTTGCCCCTCCTGTTCTATGTGTGAGTCTCCCCCTCCTCCAAGGTTGCCATCTCTTGCCCTTCACCCTCTGGGTTACTCCTCCCACATCAATATCAGGGGTTGCTATCTGTCTGCCCCATAACAGGTCTTATAGTATGCTGTTACCTGCCTGGCCAATAGAAATACCGAGTTAGCCTAGCCAAAACCTTCCCGTGGCTCACATGCCCCGAGTGACTGGAGTGCGCATTCTCCATCATCGTTTTCCAATATGCCACTGGTACTACTATCCGGCATCCACTTGCTTCGTCCAGGGATAGGGCCTCATATGATATAGAACTTCCTTCCTAAGTTCATACCACCATAACCTGTCCTCCACACCACCATTAACCTGTCTCCCATCCTTGGTTTTTACATACTCCCTTAACTGGGTTACTTCAGGATCCCCCACCTGCAACTTTCCCCAGTCAGCACCAAGAGAACAATCATTTTTCATAGGAGGAGGTTTAAAACATGCAAAACTCCCTTCAGCCAAAATGACTTCTTCCATGTTGCTTGACATCTTCTGCCTCAGTAATACATTGCCAGTCAAAGTCTTACCTAAGATTCTCCTCCTCCTCTAGAGCCCATGGATCCTGCTCTACTGATTCTTCCTCTACATCCTCCAAGTGGGACCTCTTGAGTAACTCCTGGCATCTGCACTCCGTCTTTCTCCAGCGTCGATCAGCTTCCAGCCATCTCCCACTCATCCAGTGAAGAAGCTGTATCAGGGTCTCCATTTGGTCCATCTCGTCCCATCCGTGGTGCCTCGCCCAAGTCACCATCTCCATCAGGTGCTGTCCTTGTCTCACTTGGCACCATGCATCTCTGCCGTGTATCCTCAGTATCAGGTCTGGCACCAACTGACTGGACTCCGCCTGTTTCCTCAGACGTCCAGTCAGATCCCACTGTTGACACCATATGTCACCAGGCATGGGTTTAGGATAACACAATTTGAAGCAGACCACAAGTCAGGTGCATAAAAAATGCTCAAAGGCATTTATCATTTTATTTTTATCAAGTAAAATATACAGAAAGCAAAATGGTAAGTCAGACAACTACTTAGCTTCAATAGTTTCTAAGGTTTCAAACAACATGAAGTCTTGCTGTATTCTGACCATTGCAGTTAGCCCCAGCCTTTTAACTGCCCCGGAGAACATAGGGTTAACTTTTCTATGCATGGCATAGAATGTTCATCTCGAGCTCGGTTGAAGCCTCTGCCTGTTGTTATTCGAACTGCAACCGTCAGATTCTTTACTCCGCCTCACTGAACAGTCGCTCCGGAAATTTCTTCTGCTGCTCGGTTCAAGTCGGTTGAAGTGTCGGTTTTCGGTCATTGTTTCTACCGAAATTGTTGTTTCCCCATAGTCGGTTCAAGTCTCTGTCTGTGGTACCGTGAGTACTAGATAGGTTTTGTTATGTTTTCTGTGTGGAACATGTAAAGGTGTGGATCGGTTCGGCTGAATCGATCATTCTGAGGTAAAATTTGTACTTTACTTTAGTGTGTGCTTACCGGGGCGTATCGGTTCTAAAAAAAACAGGTTTTAGTACGTTTTTTCCAAGACCGGACACGGTCAGGAACTGATAGGGAGTCTTGCTCTGGATTGCCGAAAAAGGGTAAGTTTGGTTAGGTTGGCCATGTCTGAGAAACCCAAGAAAAAAAAGGCCCACTGGGTTTCAACACTGCAGTGTGTGGGAGGTCTTTCAAGGCCGATCCTCACACCACCTGTGTTTATTGTCTGGGGTTTGACCACCTCGATTCAGACTGCCAAATTTGCAGATATTTTCCCAAATCTACCCTGGAAAAGAGATTAGGTAGACTGAGGGACAGGGAGGCCGAGAAGTCTGCTGACCCAGATGGCCAGCCCGGTTTGGTTCTGACCAAACCAGGAGGAGTGCCCTCTGACCAGGGCGATACTTCTTTGGGCAAAAGGAGAGCCGGTTCCGAGGAATTGGTTCCAAGAAAAAGAAAAGACAAGTTGACCGGTTCGGATCCAGAATATCATACTCCGACTGCTGATGAAATAGCCAAAGCGATTCGTATTGTGGAATTGCTTCGATCGGTTCCGACTGATCCGGCACCATTTGGCAGGGGCTTGGTTCGGTCGGTTCCCCCGGTTCCGGATTATACCCTGGAAGAATTTTATGAACCGGAGTTTGAGGAAGAAGGAGAGTTGGAAGATGATTATGGTGATGGTGAAAGTCTGGATGTGCCTATTGACCTGGACATCTCCCCAGACAGATCTTCAGGTGTTTCTCCTCCTAGGCTTTCTGAGTCCCCTTCACACTACATGTTTTACAGAAAGGTGGCTGATACCCTCCAGCTTCCTGTGGAGGAGGCAGTGGAGGATCAGGAAGAGCCTGACTATGTAGAGATGATGGACATCTCAGAGTCCAGGAGACTGTCTATTCCCCTCCACAAATCTTTTGGGAAACAGACACAAAAAATTCTTAAGTCTCCCAATTCCATACCTCCTGTGGACAGAAGAATGGATAAGAGGTATACTTTTTCAGGCTCAGATACGGAGTTCCTTTATCAGCAATGCAGCCATGTTGGGGTTGTACAGGCTGCTGCCTGTGATAAGGCAAGCATTCCCTTGGCATCACACCCCCCAGACAAGGACTCCAGGAAGATTGATGCCATGGCAAAGAAGCAGTGCATGGCATCATCCTTAGGACTCAGGCAGGCTAACTATATTTCCTATGCAGCCAGGTACCAGAAGCCCAGGTGGGACACTGTACTGGCACTGGCTAAACAGGCTTCCCCCCAGCTTGCCAAGGAGCTGGAGGAGGTGGCTGCAGATGGGATTGAGGCATCGAAAGTTCAGTTTCATGCTGCTGTAGACTCCAGTGATGTATCATCAAGAGTCATGGCTACATCTGTGGCTCTTCGGAGAATGGCTTGGCTCAGATGTACTAGCCTCTCACAGGATACCCAGGCTAAGGCCATGGATTTTCCTGTAGTGGGTAATTCTCTCTTTGGGGAGCAGACAGAGAATTACATGAAGAAAATGGATGAATACAGGACCACTTACAGGAGTGCTCAGGCCAAGTAAAGGCAAGCAACTTCTCAAAGGCAGCAGTCCAGGGGCAGGGGCAGGCCTTTCCAAAGGCCCTTTTACCAAGCACAGGCCTCTTCCTCCTTTTCACAGTGGGGGTTCTTCAGAGGGAAAGGAAGAAGGGGGATGAGCAGGCCTGCATCCACCCCTCACCCTAAAGCCCCTGCCAAGCAGACACCCTGATGGGTCTGCCCGGGTTGATTCTTCTATCTCAGTAGGGGGCAGGCTGGCTTAGTTTGTTCAGGACTGGATGTCTCTTAACATCAGACAAGTGGGTCCTGGAAGTAGTAAGCCAGGGTGTGGGTCTCAGCTTCCAAAAATTTCCCAAGCTGAGAGCTAGATCTTTTCCACCTGCAAATCTCTCAGAAACCCTTGCCCTAGAGGCAGAGGTTTCTTCTCTCCTAGCTCTAAGGGCTATAGAGAGAGTACCTACCCTACACTGGGACAAAGGATTATACTCCAGGTACTTCCTAACCCCCAAAAAGACAGGAGAGTGGTGACCCATCCTGGATTTAAGATACCTGAACAAACGCCTTTTAAAGCCAAAGTTCAAGATGATAACTCTGGGAATTATCCTTCCTCTCTAAGGCCAGGGACTGGCTAGCCTCCCTGTACCTCAAAGATGCCTACTTTCACATTCCCATCAGGTGCTCCCACAGAAAGTACCTCAGGTTCAAGTTGCCCTCAGGCCATTATCAGTTCAGAGCAAGGCCCTTTGGCCTAACATCAGCCCCAAGGGTCTTCACAAAGTGCCTGGCAGTAGTCGTCGCCTTCCTAAGAAGACAAAAGATTTCCATCTTTCCATATTTGGACGACTGGCTCATAGTGGGCCAGTCCCCAGACCAAGTCAAGTCACACCTGCAAGTGACCCAGCAAGTGCTCACTTCTTTAGGATTTCTTCTCAACCTACCAAAGTCGTTCTTGAACCAGTGCAGCTCCTCACCTTCATAGGGGCAGAGCTGGATACGGTAAAAGCAAGAGTCTTCCTTCCCATGGAAAGGGCAAGGGCCCTCATGGAACTGGCCTCTTCATTCAGCCTTCAGGTGTCTCGACCAGCAAGGCATTTCCTTCAGCTACTGGGCCACATGGCAGCTTCTACAGCAGTGGTCCAAGGCACAAGATTCCAAATGAGGGACATTCAGTTTCACTTAAGAGCGTTTTGGTCCCAAAGAAAGGATTCCCTTACCAAACTAATTCCAGTGACTCGAACTCTGATCCAAGCCCTGCAATGGTCGCAGGATCAGGACAATTTGAGGCAAGGAGTTCCATTTGTCACTCAGTCTCATTCAGTGGTCCTCACCACAGATGCTTCCCTGCTGGACTGGGGAGCCCATTTGGGGGAACTTACTACCCAGGGACTGTGGTCGTCTCAGGAATCTCTTCTACACATCAGTCTCTTGGAACTCAGAACAGTGTTTCTGGCACTGCAAGCTTTTTCCAAATCAGTACAGAACAAGGTGGTTCAGGTCAGAACAGACACCACCACCACCATGTGGTACATCAACAAGCAAGGAGCCACTTGGTCTATGGCCTTGTGCACAGAAGCAATGAAGTTGTGGTCCCTAACCTGTTCCCTGCAGACCTCTCTGATAGCAGTTCACCTTGCAGGGAAGGACAATGTTCTAGCAGATGCACTGATCAGAATATCCCAGGGCCATCACAAATGGGCCCTAGATCCTCTGGTGTTGAAGGTGATTTTCTCAAGATGGGGCACTCCAGAGATAGATCTTTTTGCAGCCCCAGACAATCACCAACTTCCTCTTTTTTGTTGCAAACCCCGAGTCTTGGGCTCAGTCCCCCTGGATGCTCTGATTCTGAACTGGGAAGGGAAATTTATGTATGCTTTTTCCCTTCCTCTTCTGTTCAATGTGCTAGTCAAGATAAGGTCACAACCATGCAAAGTGATTCTGATTACTCCAGACTGGGTCATCCCTTGTTGCTGTCCCTAGTAGTCCATCTTCCCCTGTCTCTTCCCAGGAATTACAACCTGTTAACATCCTGTCAGGGGAGGATTTGGTACCCCAATCTTCAGTCTCTCAATCTCAAGGCTTGGCTCTTGAAGAGTTAGAGTTTGCAGATCTGCATCTTTCCCAAGGGGTTCTGTATATCCTTAAGGCGTCTCGAAAGCCTTCCACCAGAAAGACTTTCAACTCCAAATGGAAAAGATTCAGCATTTGGTGTTCTAAGAAAAATATTTCTCCAGACTCTGCTGAATTGCCTACAGTTCTGGATTATATAGTCCATCTCAATGGCCTAGGTCTCAGACCAGCTACTCTCAAGGTACACTTGGCAGCTGTTTCTGCGTTCCTGTCAGTAGGCAAGTCTTCCTCTCTGTCATCCCATCCTGTATTCTGTAAGTTTTTCAAAGGATTGCTTCACACCAATCCCCCCCCCCTTTAGGGATCCTGTTCCTGCCTGGGATCTTAATGTTTGCATTGCTTAGCTTATGCAACCCCATTTTGAGCCTTTGTCCTCAGCAGAGCTTAAGTACTTGACTTGGAAAACTGTGTTTTCGGTAGCCATTACTTCTGCCAGATGTATCAGTGAATTGCAAGCCCTGTCAGTGGAATCTGATTTAATCTCTTTCACAGAGATAAAGTGGTCCTTAGAACTAACAGAAAGTTCTTGCCTAAAGTGGTTTCAGATTTCCACCTCAATCAGTCTGTATCTCTCCCTGCTTTCTTCACTGATCATTCTTCCTCGGGAGAGAGGAGGCTACACAGTTTGGATGTTAAAAGAGCCCTTAGCTACTACATAGAGCGTACCAAGGGTCACAGGTTTGACTCCCTCCAGTTGTTCCTCACTTACGGAAAAGTTGGGAAGGGCAAACCTGCCACCAAGAGATCTGTTGCCAGGTGGATTGTTTCTTGTATACAATTCTGCTATGAAAACTGGGTAAACTCCACCATCAGGCCTGAGGGCTCATTCCACAAAAGGTATAGCTGCTTCCTGGCTGCTGCTAGGATATCCTCTCTTAGAAATTTGTCAAGCAGCCACCTGGAAAACAGTCCATACTTTTACCAAGCATTACTTCTGGATATCCAGGCTAGGAGTGATGCTCGGTTTGGCACAGCAGTACTTCAGAGCCTGTTTCCAAAGTAGGTTCTGTCCCTCCTCCATGGAGGTACTGTTTGGTAGTCTGCAATTGTCAGAATACAGCAAGACTTCATGTTGTTTGAAGAAAAAATTACCTTAGTAATTATGTTTCTAGGGACATGGATATGTTGTTCATCCACACTGTCTGGCAGGTATCCTTGCTGCTTTAAATCTTGCCAGAAGGTCTTCAAGCTGGCTCCTCCCACCCACCTGGGTGGTAAAACTCTCGGCTCCGCCTCATGACGCCAGATCTTCCTTACCGCTTGGATGCTCAGGTTCCCTCCTTAACGCTCTGTGTATAAGACTGGTTCCTAATTCTTCGGTTTTGCGAATTTAAAAGTTTTTGCACTTCTAGACTTCGGTCTCCTATCCCTCGCGGCTGCGATGGATAAATCGACTCCCGGTTTTCGGAGATGCCCTTGCAGGCAGAAGATGTGTCGGATAGATCTGCACTCCACGTGTGTCTACTGTTTAGGCCTTGAGTACGACCCGCAGGCTTGCGACCTGTACTCTTCCTTCTCAGCCTACGTCCTCGAAGACCGTGCTGCCCGTTTACAACTGGGGCTTCCCAAGAAACGTTTTCCTCCGGTAAAGTCAAAAGAGGCCCGGTCGGCGGTCTCCGCGGCGGCGGGCTCAGCGGATCAGCTAGAGCAGATGATCACCTCGAAGAGGCGGCGCGGGCACGCATCTTCCTCGGGCCGCATTTATCCTGCTCTCCCTGGGTTCCTCTTATACAGCTTCTTTATGAGTTTTGTCTGTCCTCTCCACTAAGGGAGAGGGACCAACGTCTGCTGGACCTTCTTCTCGGTCCAAAAAGAAAGACAAGGGTAAGTCCCTCCGTCAACGCTCTTGGGAGCGGGAAAGGTCCCTCTCCCCGAGTTGTCAGCCATCGACTTCGGTCGATCGTTTGGCTTCTGCCACTGGTCTCACGGTGTCCCCGTCAGGCCAGTTGACCGAACTCCCGTCGACGCAGTCGAGATTTTTCTCGACCCGTTGGACAGGTTGTCGCCAGGCGAAGCCGAGAATCCTCTCTCCCCCCCCGGTTCCTCCGGTGGGAGTTGAGGATCCGTGGCTTCCAGTGCCTCCGTTCCGGAGCCTCGGTGAACCCTCCGAGCTGAGGGAGAGCGGCCCCTCTGCCCCTCCCCGCACCGCCGAAAAGCCGAGGTTCTCGGTCTTGACTCTTCGCGTCCAACCGAACTCCCCGTCATAGGCGGTCTCGCACCGCGTAAGCGGCGCCACCGCTGCTCTCGGCCCTCCTCGACTAGGGGAGACTTCACGTAGTTACGCCGACGGTACGAGGACCTTAGTGGCAACAGCTCCTTCTGACTGGGAACAAGCCGATGCGCCGCCTTCCCCGCCATTAAGTGGCTGTCACCGGAGCAGCCGAAACAACCCCTCGACTTACCCGAGGAGCCTGTTCCCAGGCTGGCTGTTCGGCCAAAACCAGCTGCTCCACTGATTCCAGTGGAACCTCCGCCTCCACAGCCGTTATTTGGGGCTCCGACCAAGAACTCTCGGTCGGCTCAGGGACTGCCCCATAGGCTGTCTGTTACCCTCAATCCCGATCGACCTCGGCAGGTGGAGGGTGGCTCAGGCCCGAGGCAGCTCTTTGTGGACTCTTCAGAGTCCAACGGCGATTCCTCCCTTTTCTCCAGGCGAGTAGACTTGGAGTCCTCTGGAGGTCAAGTCGATGGACGATAGCCCTTCGCCCATCTGGGATTGTTTCAGCTCATCTCGGAGTCCACCGAGATGAAGCCTCGAACTTGTGTCTAGCTGGCCAGGTATCCTCACGGAGATAGTGGACCGAGGGGATCCCTACGGAGGCTTTTTCCGTGGCCGAGGCCAGGGCCCGGCCTTGAGCCTGGCAGCCCTGCTTCCTGTCCTGCGCCTCGGCCAGGATGGCTAGGAAGTATGCGTCCCTACCGTTCCTTGTCCGTTTTTTTCGAACACCCCAGCCGAGAGATAGCCACGACAGCGCCCGCGCTACCGGAACGCTTAGGGATGGACAAACCTCCCGACAAGGAGTCCAAGAAATTGACTATGCCGGGCACAAAGTTCACGCTTCCGCCCTCCTCGGCCTTCGCCAAGCCAGTTCAGCCGTACTCATGGCACATTTCTCTCATGCCCTGTTGCCCCTGACGAGGTAGTTCTCATCTTCCGGCGGACCTGCAGACCACGGTTAGGCAGGTGCGGGACCAGGCAGGGCAGTGGCCAAACAGCAGCTTCAGACTGCTCTGGACATTGGAGACTCATGTGCCAGGTCAGTAGCGGCCGCAGTGGCTATGTTTCTCGCTGGCATGGCTGAGGATATCCACCTTCACTTCAGATACCCAGCACAAGTTGGCGGATGTCCCTTCTGGGGACCCACCTCTTCGCCCTGGGGTGGAAGGTCACCTGCAGAGGATCGAGAAGTCCAATGCTACCTTGGACTCGGTCTCATCCGCACAGAAGGCAAAGGCCGCAGACCATAGCCTAAGCCCTTTCGCCCTCTGCGCCCACGCACGCTCCAGCCCAGCAATGTCAGGGCTGCAGGCTCGAGCTTGGCATCCCAAACCCAAGCCCTGACTTCCTCCTCCAGGAAGCAGGGAGGTAAAGGCCTGGAGGTCCCTCGGCCGGTCCTTCCTCCAAGCCTGCCCAGTGACGGGTTGAGGGGTGTCCCAACCCCGCCGCCTCACTCCCAGGTGCCCCTGTGGGGGGCGGTTGCCACTTTCTCTTCCGCCTGGTCTGTTATCACCACAGACTGGTGGGTGTTGGAGGTGGTGTGAAAGAGCCTGCCTCTGGAGTTCGAGCAGGCCCCACCCTTCAGAGCCATCGCACTGGGGCCTCGGGGTCCGGCTCGCTGTCGGCTCTCGCCGAGCTGACATCGCCTCCTCCCGAGAAGGAGGTGATCAGAGAGTGGCGGACCCTCCTCAGACCCGGGTTCGTGTCCAGGTACTTCCTGGTTCCGAAGGACGGGGGTGGTGCCCCATTCTCACCCACACGACCTAAAGAAGTTCCTATGTGTCTCGAACCTTCAGGATGGTCACTCTGGCTCAGATAATACCATCCTTGAACATGGCGGTGGTTCTGCTCTCTGGACCTGCAGGACGCTGCCTTTCACGTCCCTATCCGTCCGTCACATCAGAGGTTCCTTCGCCGGAGCGGAGGGATCCCTTTTCGAGTTCTGCCCTTCGGCTTATCTCCAGCTCCAGCTCCCAGGGTCTTCACCAAATGCATGGCAGTGGTGACAGCATTCCTGCGGTGCCGAGGGGTCCGGGTCTACCCTTACCTGGACGATTGGCTGATAGCAGCCCCCTCCAGACAGGAGGTGGAGCGGTTCAGAGATCTGGCCCTCCAGGTTTGCTTCAGGTCGGCCTCTCATCAACGAGGCCAAGTCGGAACTCGAGCCAAAGCAGGTGATTCTTTCATCGGGCAGAGCTCGACTCTCTTCGAGCCAGAGCACAGCTCCCGTGGACAGGGCCGAGGTTCTTCCTCCTTTGCCCAGTCATTTGGTTGGACAATTGCGCCTGCCCGGGACTTCCTGCGCTCCTGGGTCTCATGGCGGCCTGTACCAGCATGGTCCGCTGGGCCCACTGGAACATGCGCCTCTTCAGTGGGGGCTGGCCAGCCAGTGGTCCCAACGCTACGATCCATTGGACCAGCTAGTGACGGTGACCAGGGGATGTGAACGCTCCAGTGGTGGACCGCTCCAGTTCATCTGCAGGAGGGCATCCCGTTTGTCCGCCCGAGCCGACGGTCTCTCTATCGACCGATGCCTCTCTGATGGGTTGGGGTGCCCATCTGGGGGAACACCGAGCGCACGGCCTCTGGTCCCCGCGGGAGTCCCGATGCCACATCAACCTGCTGGAGCTCCGAGCGGTCCGCCAGCTCTCACCGCCTTTGCTCCATTTCTTGGGGTCAAGTGGTCCAGGTCCAGACGGACAATACCACGACCATGTACTATCTAAACCGCCAGGCGGGACACGCTCCATGCTTCTATGCAAGGAAGCTCTCCCAATCTGGTCACTCGTGCGCAGCCTGGAGGCGGATCTCCTAGCCATTCATGTGGCAGAAGCCTCCAACACCCTGGCCGATGCCCTAAGCCGGATAGGGGCTGCGTCCCACGAGTGGTCTCTCCTGCCGGAGGTAGTACAAGATCTATTCTCCCATTGGGGCACACTTCAGGTGGACCTGTTTGCCTCCAGGGAGAATGCGAAGCTGAGGCTGTTCCATGCCCGCCCCCCTCAGCAGGGCTCGCTGCAGGGGGATGCCTTCTCGAGGCTGTGGACCCCGGGCCTCTTCTACGCCTTTCCCCCATTCTCCTTGATGCACAAGGTGCTTCTCAAAGCAAGGAGGGACAAGGCGCAGGTGATTCTGATAGCCCCAGACTGGCCCCGCCAGTACTGGTACCCAGATCTCCTCAGCCTCAGCTCCAGGCTCCCGAGGCAGCTTCCAGCTCGCCCGGACCTGCTCTCAGTCAATCAGGGGAAGGTATTCCATCCGGACCTTCAATCCCTGCACCTGACGGCCTGGTTCCTGAGCGGCTAGAGTTCTAGGCCTTGGGTCTTTCCGGCAGGTCCTCAACGTAGTTGAGGCGTCCCGTAAGAGTCGACCAGAAAATGCTCGCCTTCAAATGGAAGAGATTTTCCATTTGGTGCCAGAACAGGGCCTGGACCCTTCCTCCTGTTCCTTGGCGAGCATATTGGACTACCTTTGGTCCCTTTCTCAGCAAGGGCTTGGGCGGCGACCCTTAAGGTGCACCTGGCAGCCATCTCTGCTTACGGGCGGGCGGGAAGCAGTCGAGTGGCACAGGAGAAGGTGGTCTGGCACTTTTTCAAAGGCCTTGATCACATTTCCTCCAGTGCAAGAACCTCCACCCGTGGGATCTACTGCTGGTACTGGCAAAGCTCATGGGCGCTTTTTCGAACCAATGCACAGGTGTGAAGTCTCTCACCTGTCATGGAAGACCGCCTTCTTGGTGGCTATCACGTCAGCCAGAAGGATGGGAGAGCTCCAGGCGCTCTGCATCGAGTCTCCTTACCTGGTCTTCCACAGGGACAAGGTTGTCCTGCGCCCCCACCCGAAATTCCTTCCGAAGGTGGTGGAGTTTCACCTTAACCAGGTGTTGACTCTGCCGATGTTCTACCCCAGTCACACCTCGGAGGCCGAATATAGGCTCCATACTCTGGACCCTAGAAGGGTGCTCGCTTACTATAAGGAGCACACGGCTGAAATTTGGGGAGAGGTTCGCCAGCTGTTTGTCACCTACGCTGAAGCCGCACCTGGCAGACCTGCAGCCAAGCGGACGATAGGCAGGTGGGTCACCTCCTGCATAGATCTCTGCTATAAGTTGGCGGGCATGGAGCCTCCCAGAGGGATAAGAGCTCATTCTACCCGCCATACTGCTGTATCGGTGGCTGCTTCCAGGGACGTCCCTATCCAGGAAATTTGCAGGGCTGCTACCTGGAAGTCAGCACACACCCTCATCACCCATTACCACATCGACCTTGAGTCACGCCGGGATGCTGGTTTTGGGGCCTCGGTTCTCCAGTCTCTATTCCCAAGTAGGGTGTGCCTGCCTCCCTCCTCCCGGAGAACTGCTAGGAGTCTGCCAGACAGTGTGGATGAACAACATATCCATGTCCCTAGAAATACAGGTTACTCACCTGTAACAGGAGTTCTAGGAATGGTATATGTTGTTCATCCACATGACCCACCCGACCTCCCCGGCTTCACACGACAACCTGAGCTTCCAGCGGGCCAGATCTGGCGTCATGGGGCGGAGCCGAGAGTTTTACCACCCGGTGGGTGGGAGGAGCCAGCTTGAAGACCTTCCGGCAAGATTTAAAGCGGCAAGGATACCTGCCAGACAGTGTGGATGAACAACATATACCATTCCTAGAACTCCTGTTACAGGTGAGTAACCTGTATTTCTTCTAGTGGAGTCTTGCTGTATTCTGACCTCCTCCCCTCTCAGAACCTAGATTTTTGGGATGTGGGTGGGCAGGCGCAGTGTTGGCACCCTAGAGGTGCCCGCCCCCCTTTACCCTCTTTTTTCTTTGGGTGGAATGTTATTACATTTGATTGGTTTTTGGTTTTGGGTTTCCTGACTTGAGTCTTCCTTTGAGACCCAAAACGTTATTTTTCTGCCAGTTGGCTAGTTAAAAATTTTACAGTTTCCACACAGAACACCTAGTGAGTTTTGCTCATAAAGATCTGACGGTTGCAGTTTGAATAACAACAGGTAGAGGCTTCAACCGAGCTCGAGATGAACATTCTATGCCGTGCATAGAAAAGTTAACCCTGTGTTTTCCGGGGCAGTCAAAAGGCTGGGGCTAACTGCAATGGTCAGAATACAGCAAGACTCCATTAGAAGAAACATAATTACTAAGGTGAGTAATTTTTTCTTTTCTTCAGCCTAGTATGACTCAAACAGTGTGAAAGCACACACTACCAGAAGGTCTTCCACCTTCCTCAGTCAGTGTTCAACTGACCACCCTATCTATCCTCTCTCTCTCTGCACTGAGGAAGGACTTTTTTATATGCTCACTAGAAGTTGGAAAACAATTTCCTGCCTTTTGATTAACAGCAGACATAACATAAAACTAGCCACTAGGGGCACTGTTGCTCCTCAGAGAACAGTTATTTAGCACGGGAGCACATTATGTAACTTGTTTACAACATTGTTAAAGGTCTGAGCCGAGGTCAGAACATTCTGTGTGCTCCTAAACTCTCCTGCAGGGTCAAATTACCTCATGCTATCTGCTGCAAAATATATCTTAGAAGGGGCTGCTGACATCTAGAAAAGCAGACACAAGTTTTGTTATTCTTATATCAAGACAGCCCTCTCATTTTGTAACTGTACTCTTAGTTTTTTAAAGTTAATCTGCACAGAAAGCTTTATAAGCACTTCATCACTTAATTTATAACCAGCCAACCAGCATGTTGGACATTATACAAAACTTATAAACTGCTTGGGGAAGGGGGTTTCAATTTATCCCAGGTGTGTCCACTATGACAGGGGTTCCTGGCCCTGTATATAGATCGATGGTGAGGCCACACCTGAAGTACTGTGTCCAGTTCTGAGGCCCATCTTTGAAAGACAATGACTGGGTGGCAGTACAGAGGAGGGCAACTAAGATGGCGCATGGCCTGCATCAGAAACCCTACTAGGAAAGGCTCAAGGAATTAAATATGTATTCTCCGGAGGATAGAAGGGAAAGGGGAGACATGATAGAAACACTCAATACCTCAAGGGTATAGATAAGGTACAGGAGGGTAGCATTTTTCATAGAAAAAGATGCTCAAGGACAAGGGGGCATGACTTGAAGCTAGAAGGGGGAAGCTCGGGGGAATGTGAGAAAGTACTTCTTCATGGAAAGGGTGTGGATAGCTGGAATAAATTGCCAGCAGAGGCGATGGATAACAAAACAGTAATAGGATTCATGCAGGCATGGGATAGACACAAGGGAACCTTGGCAACGGGTCTGAGGGGAGTAAAGCCAGAGCTTGAGTGTTGAGTAGGGTTTGCGGAAACAAGCAAGGTAGGGAATCTTGGGGCAGACTAGGTGGGCCAATGTGTTCCATTCACTATTACCTTCTGTGTCCTGTTGCGCAGCCAGTTTGCTACCCAGGCTACCACCCTGGAACCCACTCCCAGGATGGCTAACTTATTAGTCTTTTGTGCGGGACTGTGTCAAATGCCTTGCTAAAGTCTAGGTAGGCCATATCCACAGCCCCTCCCTGGTCTATTACTTTGGTCACCCAGTCAAAGAAATCAATTAGATTCGTCTGACATGACCTTACTGCTGTAAATCCATGCTGCTTTGGGTCCCGTGCCCCACTGGCCTCTAGGTACTCAACAGTTCTTTCTTTCAGAAGTGATTCCATCATTTTCCCTACCACTGAGGTCAAACTTACAGGTCTGTAGTTTCCTGCTTCTGCCTTGCTCCCACTTTTGTGAAGGGGAATCACATCTGCCCTCCTCCAGTCCTCGAGTACCACCCCATCCTCCCATGATTTGTTAAAAAGTGTGGTCAGTGGTGTCACTAGATCCTCTCTTAGTTCTTTTAGGATTCTGGGGTGAATCCCATCAGGTCCCCACTGCTTTGTCCACCTTGAGTTTTAGGAGTTCTTTCAGGACTCTTTCTTCTGTAAATGGACTGGTGTAGCCCAAGGTAAGGCGCCAGTGCCTCAGCCCTCTGCGCCACCGGCCAGCCTGGAAAGATAATTTTTAATACAGTTTCTCAGTGGGCAGGGAGAGGAAAAAGTGGTTTGAACCAAAAATTGCTCAGGAGAGATTGAGAATGTGTGAAATACAAAATTCTGGAAAATTTCCCCATGGACAGACTATAAAATCTTGCTTAGGGAAAACACTGTACATCAGAGATGTTTTAGTTTTGCCAAAACTATCCCTTTACAAGTGTTTTTCCAACTTCAGTAGTAACACATAGAAACATAGAATTTGACAGCAGATAAGGACTGCCAGGCCCATTCAGTCTGCCCTTTTATCCTTACCTACTGAAAAAAAAAAAATACAGTAGACCCTGCTTGATCTCCGGCTTCAGCTCCTCTTTTGAACCATTAGGGTTCTCCTGTGTCTATCCCATGCAGTTTTGAATTCCCCTCCCAACTTTGCCTCTGCCACCTCTGCTCAGAAGCTGTTCCATGTCTCCACTACCCTTTCCATGAAGAAGTACTTCCTCACATTGCCCCTTAGTCTACCCCCTTCAAAAAGCGCAACATTCGGGAGACCGGGATCAGAACCCTGGTCTCTGAGACATCCCACCACAGCTGCTCGTGGTCTCAGCCCCCTTCTCCATGGGAGCAGAAATAAAGAAACAAGATGGCGCTATGGCTAACAAAAAAAAAAGTGGTTTGTGAGATCCATTTTGGTTCATGATGCGTCAGATTTGAGAACCAAAAACAGTGTTCTGTTCATGGGCATCTGTCCGAAACCACTGTTTAAATCCTTATAACTCATTGAAGTTGCACAATAGTTCAGTCATGAGCTCGAAGTGTAGGTGCCTTCCAGGTTCACAAACTGGCTCATTCAAATGTGATCCCTAATTTCCTTCATTATCCAATCAAATATCAAATATTAAATGATCTGCAGTGTTTGAAAGGACTGGAGGTAATGCTGTTGTCAGAATTGTTTTTAAATTCTTGACCTGGTTCAAGTTGATTACTGGGATAATATCTGTCTATTTGCAAGTGCTTGGGAAGTTTATTTATTTATTTTAATTTTGGTAACGGTGCCCATTGAGACCATGCAGTCCCTTTTTCAGGGGTGACCGGGAGAGGGTACAGAGTGTGAGGAATACAAAAATATAAACACAGCCATGAACATACAGTACATAAGCACTGCTATAAAGGAATACAGATTAAAGAAGCACATCAATATAAATAAAGTCCTGTACATACAATAACAGCACTGATATCAATAAAGATACAAAGATAAGATCACAGAGCCCAGTGCAATGTGTAACAATGCTATACATTATGTATGTATAAAAACATAGAAACATAGAATTTGACGGCAGATAAGGACTGCTTGGCCCACCTAGTCTGCCCATTTCCTACCTAATGCATAGGCTGCAGATCCTAGTTAACCAACAGCCTACTTCCTCCTACCCCGCTAGAATTGCATTATGTCTGTCCCATGCATTCTTGAACTCCCCCACTGTTTTTGACTCCACTACCTGCTCAGGAAGGCTGTTCCATGCATCCACAACCCTCTCCATGAAAAAATACTTCCTCACATTACCTCTGAGCCGTCCCCCCTCTATCTTCAAATTGTGCCCCCTTGATCTTCCCTTGTCAGTCTTCACCATTCATTACTGCTTGGGTTGTGCCAGAGGCATGGGAGATTTTTTTTTTTGAGTCGGTTCCAACGGCGCCGCCCCCGAGAGCGATGCGCTGCGTCATGCACGGGGGGCAGCCGTTAGGTGCTGTAGATTCCTCCTGCATCTCAGTTCTGTTTCTCCCGCCATTGAGGCTGCACCTGCTACCACGTGTGTGAGATTGTTGAACCTGCGTCATAGGCCTTCCTGCGACTCCTTCTCCAGTTCCTCCCGACACCGTTGAACCGTTTTCAGTCCGGTAAGACTGTTCCTTATTTCTACGACGCCGGGAGCCTTTTTCTGTGTTTTTCAATTGTTTTCAGCATCATGTCAGGTTTGGGAGCTAAACATAGATCCAAAGCGGGCCGTGCCCCCATGCGTCGGTGCTCCTGTGGCCGGCATTTTGTTTGCCTTCGTTGCCTGGGACCCAACCATGATATGGATTCGTGCAGTGCCTGTTTCTCGATGGACCATCGTGTCCTTGAAGTCCGCATGTGTAAGATTGGCAAGACCTCACGACTTTTGGGGATGGCATCGCTATCGGGTTTCCCAGGTAAGATCTCTAGACCCTTCCTCCGGGTCCCCTCCCAGGCCTATATGGTCTGGAGAGGAGGGAGTCTCCTCATCTTCTGGTCTTACCGAGGAGGAGGCTTCTTTCGCGGTGTCGGAGGAACGCCCTGGCCCCTTCCGGGACCGCGGTGGAGACACCGCTATAGAGTCGAGCCATACAAAAGCAAGAGTGTTGGACTTTAGGAGGGCTGACTTTGGGAAAACAGGAGTGCCTCAGAAAAGCACTAGCAAACTGGCAAGAAGGAGGGGTAGAGGACCAATGGGGAAAATCAAAACAGCCATCACAGAGGCAACAAGCCTTTGTGTGAAGCAAATCAACAAAGCAAAATGAAGAAAAAACATTAAGGTTCTCAAAAAGAGGTGGCGGGGAAGGTTAAAGAGAAAAAGGCAGCATTCAGGAAGTATAAGGAAACACAAAAGGAGCAGGACAGAGAACTGTACCAGTTAAAGTAGAAGGAAGTGGGGAAGGCAGTCAGAATAGCAAAAGCCCAAACTGAGGAAAAAGATAGCCAACTCAGTTATGAAGGGGAATAAAACCTTTTATAGGTACATTAGGGAGCGAAGAAAGATGAAGGAAGGGATAGTGAGGCTTACTAAAGGGAAGAGAGGGTGGGCAGAGGACGACAGTGAAAAAGCAGGGATATTGAATGAATACTTCTGCTCAGTATTCACAAAAGAAGAGATGGGGGAGGTACCTAAATCAAAGAATAGAAGCACTCTGGATAGGGAGGTTGATACCAGTCCATTCACAGAAGAAAAGGTTCTGAAAGAACTCTTAAAACTGAAAGTGGACAAAGCAATGGGGTCTGATGGGATTCACCCAAGAATTCTAAAAGAACTAAGGGTAGAACTAGTGACACCACTGACCTCCCTTTTTTTAACAAATCATGGGAGGATGGTGTGGTACTGGAGGACTGGAGGGGGGCAGACGTGATTCCCCCTTCACAAAAGTGGGAGCAAGACAGAGGTAGCAAACTACAGACCTGTTAGTTTGACCTTAGTGGTAGGGAAAATGATGGAATCATTTCTAAAGGAAAGAATTGTTGAGTTCCTAGAGGCCAGTGGGGCACAGGACACAAGGCAGCATGGATTCACAACAGGAAGGTAATGTCAGACGAATCTAATAGAGTTCTTTGACTGGGTAACCAATGTAGTAGACCAGGGAGGGGCTGTGGAAACGGCCTACCTAGACTTTAGCAAGGCACTTGACACAGTCCCACACAAAAGATTAATATACAAGTTAGCCAGCCTTGGAGCAGGTCCCAAGGTGGTAGCCTGGGTAACAAATTGGCTGGACAACAGGATACAGAGGGTAACAGACAACAGAGTTTACTCTGAAGAAAGGGGGGGGGTTACTAGTGGGGTACCGCAGAGTTCAGTACTTGGACCGGTCCTCTTTAATATCTTTATAAGTGACATTGTAGAGGGACTGGAAAGAAAAGTATGTCTCTTTGCAGACGACACAAAGATCTGCAACAGGGTTGGTACAGAAGGTGGGGTGGAGAGGATGCAAAGGGACTTGGCAAGGTTGGAGGCATGGTCAAATGTATGGCAGCTCAGACTCAATGCAAAGAAGTGCAAAGTAATGCACCTGGGAAACAAAATCCAGGGAAAGAGTACACAATGGGGGTGAGAGTTACCAACAACAGAAATGGAAGGGACCTAGGGGTAGTCATATCAGATGACCTTAAGGTGGGCAAGCAATGTGAGAAGGCAATAATGAGGGTTGGATGGATACTGGGATGCATAGGAGAGGCATCACCAGTAGAAAAGCAGGAAGTTGTCATCCCTCTGTACAGACAGTTGGTGAGACCCCATCTGGAGTACTGCGTGCAGTTCTGGAGACCCAATCTCCATAAGACATAGACAGGATGGAGGCTGTCCAGAGGAGGGCACTAAATGGTGCAGGGTCTGCACCGGAAGACATATGAAGAGAGACTTAAGGAGCTGAATATGTATAGCCTCGAGGAAAGGAGGGAGAGGGGGACATGATAGAAACTTTCAAGTACCTCAAGGGAATCAACAGAGTCCAAGAGGTAGCATCTTTCAAAAAGAGGTGTGCAAGAGCAAGGGCACAATTTGAAGATAGAAGGGGCGCTCAGAGGTAATTTAAGGAAGTATTTTTTCACAGAGAGGGTTTGTGGATGCATGGAAGCCTTCCGAGGAGGTTGTGGAGTCAAAACAATGGTGAATTCAAGCATGCATGGGACAGTCATAAGGCAATTCTAGGGGTGGGGTAGGAAGAAGTAGGCTGCTGGTTAACTAGGATCTGCAGCTTATCCATTAGGTAGGGAATGGGCAGACTGGGTGGGCCAAGCGGTCCTTATCTGCTGTCAAAATCTATGTATCTATGTATCTATGACTTAAATGCTAGGAGGGAAAATAGGACCCTAACCCAAGAAAGCACCCTTCAGGATGCGGGTACCCTGTAAGGGGTTTGGGGAAGGTCATTAGATAGGGATTAAGAGAGGGAGGGAGGAGGAGAATTGAACCCTTGAGGGGAAGGGAATTCGTACCTTTGGAGGGGATGGGGCCTAATCAGTAGTCATTCAGGATGCAATTGGACCCTACTATAGTCATGGAAAGCCAAGATAGTGGCTAGCTAGAATAGGGGAAATATGCTAAGGCTCAGTTGGACCCCTTCAGGATGCTGAGAACCCTGCAAGGGACTGTGATGGCCAGGAGAAAGGAAGATGGGGGAGGGAAGGAATGGAGACAAGACTAGGCATAGTAGGACCCCTTCAGGATGCTGAGAACCCTGCAAGGGACTGCGAAGGCTAAGGGAAAAGGTAGAATGGGAGGAGAAGGAAAGGAGACATGTCAGTAGGGCCCCTTCAGGATGCTGAAACCCTGCTAGGGGACTGCAGAGGCTAAGGAGACAGATAGATGGGGAGGGGGGAAGGAGAGATGCTTAGATGCAGTAGGACCCTTTAGGATGCTAAGAACCCTGCAAGAGGACTGCAAGTCAAGGGAGATAGGAGGGATGCTGGGGAAAGGAGTAGATGAGAAGACCCATGGAGAGCATTGGGGTCCCTTACATTCTGTGAGAGATCAAGGAGGCCAGTAAGGGGAGCAACTTGGGGAAGGGAAGGAGCTAGAAATTTGGGGGGTTGGGGTGCACAGGGTAAAATGAAGACGACGGTAGAGGGGTAGGATTTGTCCAGGGCATAGAGGAGGGAATTAGGGAGGGACATGGCAGGAGCAGCTAGGTGCAAGGTAGTTATTGAGGGCAGAGCTGATGGAGTAGGCGGAGGATGAGTGCCGGATTTGAGGAGGGTGGGAATTCCAGATTTTTGGGAGGTGATGAGAGTAACCGGATTGGCCGACTTGGGTGGCTCTGCGAGGGACTACCAGTGTCTGGGAGTCGGTTGATCTAAGGGAATGGGAGGGTGGGGGGGTTATAAAGAAGCAACATCCATCACTTGCAGCTACACAGATTACTCAAAAGCTGATCCTTACTGAATTAAGTGTTGGAACTAGTTTTGTTTTGTGTTAGAAAATCGAAGTGGTGATTCTGAGCATGTCCAATACAGAGAGCCAGTAATGTGCATGCTCAAAATCTCAGCTTCGATTTTCTAACACAAAATAAAATGGGTTCCAGCGCTCGGTTTTCGATGGGAGCAACTTTGTAGTAATCTGTGTAGCTGCAAGTGATGGATATTGCTGTTTTTACAGGTACGGCCCCAAAAACATAATTTGCTCATGAACGAGTTTCTCCTTGCTCTCGTGCCAGTGCAGCTCATGGACACGTGGAGCCCATATTATGTGCGGTCTGATTTAAATGCGGTTTGCTCAAATAATACAGTTCAAGCACTGCCATGTAAATATGGGGCTCGCTATACATTTTATATTACTGCACCTGGCACTACACACCTTCAGTGTTAGCCTTTCAAAATCTGTTCCTCAGGCTGACAGTGTCCCTTTAAAGCAACACCTGTAGGAAAATTAGTCTTGTATAACAAGCGAAAACCAGCCTGCTATCAGAAATCTGGATCGGCCCTACCTCCAATTATAAACTAGCTAGTGTTGGGTAAGTTACTTTTTCTATTACTTTTGATTATGTTTGGAAACTTGTTCAGGGAAGCTCACCAATGCAGTCACAGAAGACTGAGAATTACTGGAAAAAGTAATACACCTTACAATTATAGTTACTTATTTCTTTTTATACAAAAACAATACAAAAATAATAAATAACTGTAACAGATTACATTTTTTTTAGAAAGTAATAGGTTAGTTACTTTCAAATAAATGTAATCAGTTACAGTTACGTATTTTGTTTGTATAAAAAGACATAAATAATTGTAACTGTAAGGTGTATTACTTTTTCCAGTACTTCTCCATCCTTGCTAGTGACTGCACAGAGCTTTCTGGAACAAGTTTCCAAAAGTAATAGAAAGTAATAGAAAAGTAACTTCTACCCAACACTGACTAGCTCAGGCCCCAGGCCAGACAATTAGCACCTTTCCCCCAAACTACAGGGCTAGACACAGTTCTGATAACATGGCCCCTAAATGTGGGCTACCCTTGGTGGTCTCAGATTTACCCTTCACTCAGTTATAAATACACTAATTCTAACAAGTTTCACCACAACTTTCCCCACCTGTTATCTTTGAAAAAAAAAAGCATTTTTTGTCCCTCCTGTGGCAAATGCAAGCAGACTGTGCTTAAGGCTTCTGTACTCTTCCCAAAAACCCTTGTCGCAATTAATTCCTGAAGCCACAACTGTTAATGCTTGCAGGCAAACTGGCAAATTAAGAGATTTGGCTACTGGTTACTGAGCTTAACAGTGCCACAACTGGTGGTACCATGCTGTGCACCCTTTACCAGTGACACCTCAAAGTCTCCCGATTTAGAAGCCTGTCTCCACCCCTTTCTGAAAAGTTCAAGTTAGGGTGTATGACATGATGTAGGAGTAAGGGGGGAGGACTGGCCCAGTGCTGTGGCAGCAGTGTATAGCACAGCTTCCAGGGTGACTTTATTTATTTATTTATTTTATTTATTTATTAAACTCTTGGATTACAATTGCCTTTGAGCAAGAGCAGCTCATTTACTTTTTATTTATTTATTTGATATAACGGTTTACAACCTTTGAGCCACAGGCTCATTTACAAAGGTACCTCGACACATGCAAGACAGATGGTAATACAGAACACGGTATAACAACAATTACATTAAGCATGTGTTTTTCAGACATTTGTCACAGACATTATTGACAGCATTTCGATGTAGATATTTTCAGACATTATTTACAAAGGTTCCATGTCAAAATGGAGGAAAACATACAAACAAAGGTCAACAGTGTTACACAGTATCAAAAAAAAACACAGAGAAGGTAATGGTCTAACTATTACAGCATTTCATGGGAGGGACTACATAGATTAGGATCATGGCAGATTTCCAAGGTCAAACTTGTACTAGAGAGTGCAGGAGGTATGAGGATGGTAGGGGGAGACCCAGGACGAGTAGGTAGGCCAGAGGGCCATTGTCAGTGGGGGGGGGGGTGCAAGGTTGATAGTGTCAGAAAAGACCGGGATCAGTGAAGTGCAAAATTAAGAAGTAAGGGTGAGTGTGATGAGGGCAAGGAGGAGGGTTGCAGAAGGGGAAAGGGGAAGGGAAAAAGCATACTGTAGGGTCTGCAGGAACCACACAGTTAGATTGTGGAAGAGCGAATTGTGAGCTAACTTCCACAGGATGTTGTTCATGTGTGAGCCCCAGGAACCCACAGTGGAGCTGGCTAGGGACCAAACTTGTCAGCGATATGAGGCACTTGGCTCCCAATGAGGGAGTGAGTGGGATCCCAGCTTTCACCCAACCAATCACCCCTACCTTCTTACCATGGAATAACCAAATGACATTGGCATCCCCTGTAAAGGCAGTTTCAGCCACTTTGTCATGGTGAGAATGGGGAACACTGGCATCCACTGTGAAGGTAGTTTGAGCCCCTTTGTCATGGGGGGGATGGGGGAAAATGGGGAACTAAAAGAATAATAAAAAAATAAACATGGATAATTACTTTTTTTTTGTTGTTTATTTCTTTAAGCCTTACCTCCTTGGCTGGGGTGTTCCTATGGTTTCCCATATCCGGTCTCGGCTAGCGGCTCCTGCATCTGACGCCATGCCCGAGCTACCACCTCCTCGCCTTCACTCTCTCTCTAAGCCATATCGCGGTCTCCAATCATGGAAGGCCAATGGGTCAGGGTCAGAGGGAGCTCCTAGGAGCGACTGGTGCAATGCTGCGGCCCTACCATCATGCGCCGGAGGATTTCAGCAGATTTTTAGCCTCCAAGTCCCCTTCACAGCACAGGTGTGCTATGATGCAGCAGTGCATGCTCCCGTGCACTGCATGTCGGACATCTGCCATGCTGGCCCTTTCTTCTCAACGAACTCGCCCCAGCCCCAGCCACCGCTAGAGCTAGCACGCAGCGGGTGTCCTCCCCACCCTCCCCGAAGAGGAGAGCAGTCCCTGGGACACTCAGTCTTCCTCGCCTTGGCCACTCCTGACGACCGAGCTTGTTCCCAAACCCGGTCACCAGTGGGTGTGAGGTGTGCCCAGCGCTCAACCTCAGCACCACCGCTGCCGCAAACATGGGTAATTATTGACTACAAATACAACTTTTTGATGGACATCAAGCCCTAAAGCTCTAATGGATGCCTCCTCCCACCTCTTGAGCTGCTTAACGTGTCTCATCTCTCATTTCTGAGAGAAACATTGGCCTGACTCACCAAGCTCTGCATCTTCAGAGAGCGACTGATTCACTCTACCAACGACATTGTGTGCGATCCATAGCCTGTTTCAATTCTGGAGAGAAAAGCTTGCCTACTGCAGAGCAAGCTCTCCACTGTCCCTGAGTGCCCCGTGTGGCTCTGCTTTTAGTACCTGCAGACATTGACATTGGTCTGAGCTACTTACTATGGACCCACTTTAGTACATAACTGACACTCTGTGCTCGGTCTCCAAGATCATCTCTCTGTCCACAGAGATTACTTTGTACTTGCCTCTACCATATATTTTTAATGTAAATGTACCTGTATATAAATGCGGTTTGCCAGTGAGAACTTCCCCCCCCCCCACCGTTACTTGCAATGGTCTTTCTGGATAAACTGGATTCTCTTCATGTTTTTAAAACAGGAATGGATGGTAATCAACCAAGACTCAAATCCCATTTACAATGGTCTCTGAAACATATGCAGCCAAATTTGGTGCAGAGAGTACAATATAACTATAGTCATTACAAAATATTACAAAGGAATTCAGTTGCTTTTCTGACTGTAGTTTAGATGATGCCGTGGGAAATTAAACAACTATAACCACATAAATGGTGGTGGGGGGGCAGCATGTTTTGGCACTGTGACTGATACACTTTACTTAAAGAGCAACTGCAATACCACATGTTACATGCAGGGATACTGAGAAATCAGCTGTTCCCTAAGTGGATGATGAGAAAACAGCTGTTACTTAGGGGGACACTGCAAAACCACCCCGTTAACTAAAGGGACACTGCAAACCAGATGTTACTTGAAAGGATACCAAGAAACTAGCTGTTGCCTACATGGAAGCTGAGAAACCAGATGTTATTGTAACTGGACACTGCAAAACCAGAGATTACATAAAGAAGAACTGAGAACACAGCTGTTACTTAAAGGGACACTTGAGTCTTTTTAAAAATGTGAACCTCTAATAAAAAAGCCGATGTATGTGTAACCCACCCACCAAAAAAAAAAAAAAAAAAAACGGTGGAGCTTACCTTTACTCCCTCTGCTGCCTTGAACTGCCTGTCTAAACTGTGTGACATCATCTATTTGTTGCTCTCTCCAGCCCCCATGACTGAAGCTTGTGTGGGGAGTGGAGAAGCATTATTCTTGTTATAGCCTGCCTGGCTGTTACACCTTGAGGCTTGGAAAAGAAGCAGTTTACCCGGGGGAGCAGGCTGAGGTACTAAATGAGTACTTCACCTCAGTTTTCACCAAGGAAAATGGGGGTGCTGCATCATACATCATGGGAGGAGACAGTGATACTGAGGGGGGGGGCCCTTACCGATCGGTGGGTCTGGGGAGAGGGGAGGCATCACTGGCAGGAGGGGGGAAGGCTAAGCAGGGAGAAGAGGTAGTGGAAGTGGAAATCACAGCAGAGAGAGTGAGGGAAGCCCTCAGGTCCCATAAGATGGAGAAAGCACCGGGGCCGGATAAATTACATCCCAGAGTGCTGAAGGAACTTGCAGATGTCCTGCCGAAACCCCTGGTGGAGCTTTTCATCATCTCTCTGAGGACAGGGTGGGTGCCCCAGTACTGGAAGATGGCGCATATAGTGCCTATCCACAAAGGGTGATCAAGGGAGGTGGCAGGGAACTACAGGGCTGTCAGCCTGACATTGGTGGTGGGCAAGGTGATGGAGGGCATTGTCAAGGAGAGGCTGGGGGGGGGACCTGGAAAAGTCAGGGTGCCTGGATGATGGACAGCATGGATTCGTCCCGGGGAAATCGTGTCAGCCAAACCTTGTGGAGTTCTATGACTGGGTGACGAGTGCCTTGGACCTGGGTAGACCAGTGGACGTCCTCTTTCTAGACTTCAGCAAGGCATTTGACTCTGTTCCTCATGTGGGCCTGTTGGATAAGCTGGGAAAAATTGGGGTGGGGAACCAGATAATCAGATGGATAGGCAGTTGGCTCCAGGACCGGACCCAGAGGGTCGTAGTTGGCGGGATAGTCTCATCCCCAAGGAGGGTCATTAGTGGGGTCCCACAGGGATCAGTCCTTGGGCCCCTCCTGTTCAACGCCTACGTCTCTGACATAAGGACAGGTATCAGGAGTGAGATGAGTTTCTTTGTGGATGACTCAAAACTGGGGGCGGTGGTGGATGGGGAGGAGGGGAGGGTGGCCCTACAGGGGGACCTGGAGGCTCTGGAAAGATCGTCTAGAAAGTGGAAGCTGAGGTTCAATGCAGGGAAATGCAAGGTACTGCACCTGGGGGCCAGAAACCCAGGCCAAGTGTACACCCTTGGTGGGGGGATGCTACAAGTCTCGATGGCTGAGAGGGACCTGGGGGTGGTGGTGGATGTCAAGATGAACAACTCGGAGACTTGTAGGAGGGCAGCAGCCAAGGCCAGCAGGATGCTGGGATGCATCGCTAGGGGGATCACCTCCAGAAGGAGGGAAGTGATACTCCCTCTGTATAACTGCTTGGTGAGGCTGCACCTCGAGTACTGCGTGCAGTTTTGGAGACCACACTTAAAGAGGGACATTAAACTCCTGGAGAGGGTCCAGAGAGGGCAACCAAATGATTTGGGGCTTGGGGACAGGACCTATGAGGAGAAGCTCGAAGAGCTAAATATATACACATTGGAAGAGAGAAGGGACCGGGGGACATGATAGAGGTCTTCAGGTACATGAGGGGTAAATAGGGAGGAACAGTCAGGGTGCTTCAAGGAAGGAGGAGGGGGCCACTAGAGGGTATGGGTGGAAGCTGGAGGGGGGAAGATTCAGGGGAGAAAGGAGGAGGTGCTACTTCACTGAGAGGGTGGTGGAGGCATGGAATGCGCTGCCTAGGGGGCTGGTGGAGGCAGAGACGGTGGAAGAGTTCAAGAGGGGGTGGGACAGGTACAGGGGAAGGGTTCTGGAAGCAAAATCCAATGCAGCGAGAATATCCGGAACTGGGAAGGGAGAAGCCAGAGAAGGCAGCAAGGCAAGGTCATGCTCCAGGTGGGGGCTGACCAAACGAGCAGACGCGAAAGACCATTAGGCCTATTCTGCTGGCATTTTAGTATATTAGTATTAGTAAAATTAGTTTGCCAGTGTGGAGAAAGGAAGGAGTTAATATCAGTCTCGCAAAACATGTCAACATACCAGATAAATGCAGATAACAAAAGGATATCAAAGGACATTCCAGGGATGAATGTTCCTCAAAGGTCAGGGACTCCATAACTTAAAGGAACACATTGACCTTTGACATCTTGGAATAGAAACATAGAAACATAGACTTTGATGGCAGATAAGGACCGCTAGGCCCATCTAGTCTGCCCATTTCCCTACCTACAGGATAGGCAGCAGATCCTATTTAACCAACAGCCTATATCTTCCTGCCCCCCACAAGAATTGCCTTATGTCTGTCCCATGCATTCTTGAATTCTCCCACAGTTTTAGACTCCACATCTCCTCAGGAAGGCTGTTCCATGCATCCACTACCTCTCTGTGAAATAATACTTCCTCACATTGCCCTGAACCGCCTCTCCTTCTATCTTTAAATTGTGTCCCCTTGTTCTTGCAAGTCTCTTTTTCTGAAAGATGCTACCCTCTTGGACTTTGTTGATTCCCTTGAGGTACTGGAAAGTTTCTATCATGTCCCCCTCCTTCTTTCCTCAAGGGTATACATATTAAGCTCCTTTAGTCTCTCCTCATACGGCTTCTCTTGCAGACCCTGCACCATTTTAGTTGCCCTCCTCTGACTGTCTCTATCCTGTCTATGTCCTTGTGGAGATGGGGTCTCCAGAACTGGACACAGTATTCCAGATGGGGTCTCACAACTGTCTGTACAGAGGGATAACAACTTCCTGTTTTCTGCTGCTGATGCCTCTCCCTATACATCCCAGTATACCCCCGGCCCTCCCTACTGCCTTCTCACATTGCTTGATAACCTTAAGGTCATCTGATATGATTACCCCCAGGTCCCTTTCCTGTTTTGTTGTTGTTACTACCTCCCACCCATTGTGTATTCTTCCCTGGGTTCTTGTTTCCCAGGTGCATTATTTTGCACTTTTGCATTGAATCCTAGCTGCCATACGTCTGACCATTCCTCCAACCTTGCCAAGTCCCTTTTCATCCTTTCCACGCCTCCTTGTGTATCAACCCTGTTGCAGATCTTTGTGTCATCTGCAAAAGGCATACTTTCCTTCCAGTCCCTCTGCAATGCCACTGATGAAGACATTAAAAGGACTGGACCCAATACTGAACCCTGCGGTACCCCACTAGTAACCGCCTCTTTCTTCAGAGTGGACTCCATTTACAATTACCTTCTGTGTCCTGTTGTCCAGCCAATGTTTTCCAGGCTACCACCCTGGGACCCACTCCCAGGCTGGTTAATTTGACTAATAATCTTTGTGTGGGACTGTGTCAAATGCCTTGCTAAAGTCTAGGTAGGCCATGTCCACAGCCCCTCCCTGGTCTACTACTTTGGTCACCCAGTCAAAGAAATCTATTAGATCGCCTGATATGACCTTCCGCTGTGAACCCATGCTGCCTTGGATCCTGTGCTCCACTGACCTCTAGGTACTCAACTATTCTTTCCTTCAGAAGTGACTCCATCACTTTCCCTACCACAGAGGTCAGACTGACAGGTCTGTAGTTTCTGCCTCTGTCTTGGTCCCACTTTTGTGAAGGGAATCACATCCGCCTTCCTCCAGTCCTCGGTACCACACCATCCTTCCATGATTTATTAAAAGAGTAGCCAGTGGTTTCACTAGTTCCTTCCTTAATTCTTTAGAATTCTGGGGTGAATTCCATCAGGACCCATTGCTTTGTCCACCTTCAGTTTTAGGAGTTCTTGCAGAACCTTTCTTCTGTGAAAGGACTGGGATCGACCTCCTATCAAGAGTGCTTCTGTTAATTGGATTAGGCAGCCCCTCCTCTTTTGAATACTGAACCAGAAATATTCGTTCAGTATTCCTGCTTTTCACTGTCCCCTCTGCCCACCCACCGCTTATTCTATTCAGCCTCACTATCCTCCCTTTGTCTTTCGACGCCGCTGATGTACCTATAAAAGGTTTTATCCCCTTCTTAACTGAGTTGGCTGTCTTTTCCTCAGTTTGGGCCTTTGCTATTCTGACTTACCTCCTGCGTCTTTCTGCCTTAACTGGTACAGCTCTCTGTCCTGCTCCTTCTGTATTTCCTTATACTTCTGGAATGCTATGTTTTTCTTCCTGACTTTCACAGCCACCTCTCTTGAGAACCATAGTGGCTTTTTCTTTCGTTTTGATTTGTTTATTTGCTTCACACAAAGGCTTGTTGCCTCTGTGATGGCAGTTTTGATAATTCCCCATTGTTGCTCCACACCTCCTTCTAGCCTGTTTGCTAGTGCTTTTCTGAGGCACTCTCCCATCTTGCCAAAGTCAGCCCTCCTAAAGTCCAGTACCCTCACTTTTGTACGGCTTGACTCTGTAGCTGAGTTTAACGTGAACCACACTGTTTTATGGTCACTTGTCCCCAGATGGCAACCCACTTCTAGATCTGAGATCCTCTCACTGCCCCCGTTTGAGAGTACGAGGTCTAAGATTGCTCTCTCACGAGTGGGTTCCAAACTAGCTGTTCTAATGCCTGCCACCTGTAGGGCGTCAAGAATGGCCCTGCGTTTGGATGTCGCTGCAGCAAATGTGCTCCAGTTAACATCTGGCATATTCAGGTCTCCCATCAACAGTATCTCCTTTCTCTGCCATTCTAAGAATGCCTTCCATCATATCCTTGTCCATTCCTTCCCCTGACATGGGGGTCTGTACTACAACCCTGTGCGGATTGTGGTGCCTTTCCAGTCTCCAAGGTGACCCACAGTGCCTCTCCTCCCTGTTTACTCTTTTGTTCAGTTGCTTTTATCCCTCCTTTCCATAGAGAGCTACTCCTCCCTCTTCTCCCCTGCCTGTCTCTCCGTGGGTTATGTACCTGGTATGTTAACATCCCAGTCATGGTTCTCTGTGTACCATGTTTCTGTGACTGCTACGATATCCAGGCATCCTCTTCCATTAAGGCCACCAGCTCAGGGAGCTTGTTGCCCAGACTACGGGCATTGGTACCTCCCTCCATTTCCTGATGGCCTTACCCCTTTTGCCCCATCCCTGTCCTTCTTGCCTTTGTCACTTTCTCCATTTACCCTGCCCTTCCCTATCGACACCTCCATGTTGGTGTTTGCCACACTTACTACCATGATTGTTTGGGGCTAGGATTTTCCTGCTCCTTTCCAGTGCCTCCCTTGGCTAGTTTAAAAGCTTCCAATGAAGCATTTAAACCTATCACCTAGGATCCTGGTTCCCTCCCGGACAGATGCAGCCCATCGTGCCAGTATAGGCTTGCATCACTCCAGGTGGACCCCAGTCCCCAATAAGCCAAATCCTGAGCTCCACACCAGTTTTTCAACCACTGATTGAATCCCATGGTACGGAACACCCTAGCCTCCTATGCCATAGATGGGTAGCACCTCCGAGAAGGTTACCGTGCATGCTACTTGACTAAGGCCCCTCCCAATTCCACAAACTCTTCCTGCACTTCACTAATCCCTTTCTTCAGGTCATTTGTCCCTGTGGACAATGACATCCAGCTCCCTCCCTGTGCAGCTGCTCCAGCAATCCTGAGGATCTGCCCTGTCCTCCAAGCCATGGCGCCAGGCAGGCACCTTACCTCCATCTCCCTCCTTGCCCAGTTCTACCTTCCTAACAATGGAGTCCCCACCAGGAGTTGTTTCTTCCTTCAGGGTCCCCTCGCCACCCTCCTCTGGGTCTCCTTTGTGGAGGTTCCCAGCATCCTCCTTGGTCTCCACTGTAGGTGCCTCCATAGAGGAACCACTCTTGCCAGAATGGCATAGGAATTGGAGAGGTACAACTGAGGGATGTGCCTCTGTTCCACCACCTCACCCTCCCTGAGCCCACTGTGGTCCAACCGCCTCTTCTTGGCAACTTCTGAGGCAACGCAGTGGCACTGGTGGTCCCTGGATGGAAGAGGAGGTCCCACAAATCCTGGCCAACTCAGCCTGAGATGAGCAACCTCCTCCCTCAGCCCAGAGAGGTGCCTGCAGATGGGACAACACCGCATCCTCCAGAACATCTCCCGGAAGACTGCTGCTCCACAGCCACTGCACTGCACTGCACCACTCCAATCATGTCTTATTTCTGGCCCCTTAACTGTTTGCAATCCTTACTCTTTCCTCTGTTTTTTTTTTCTCTCTCCTTACTTTCTGCCTGTGTGCCCTTTAAGCTCCTGATTGTCCTGTTCTGAGACAAGAATATCCTATATTTCTCAGTAGACCGCTTACTTGTTCAGAGATAGACCTCCAGCAGCTAGAGGGGGCCGGAGAGCTACTCTTGCCCTTCTAGGATGGTGGGTCCTTGGTGGTTCTGTGATCACTCACTTCCTGCCCCTAAACAGGAAGTTCCTGTTGTCAGTCAAATCCTGTGCCTATAAAAATAGAACTAGCTTTGGGTGGAGGGAAGGAGGGCAATATAGTCCCAGTAGAGAAGTTCAGTCACACAGCAGTCCTTTCTCCTGGAGTCTTCTGCCAAGCTATTAGCAGAATCTTTCTAAGGCAGTCTTTAAATGTAGCTTCCTTCTAGCTAAGCCACTCCCCCTACTTACCAGATCTTTCTACAAGTAATTTAAACCTCACAACAGTTAAGTCCTTTCAGTCACCTGAGATTTACACCTAGATGACTTTTCAGTTACCCATTCAGTTCAGTTAACCCAAACACACACCTTTTTTTGTTTTGTTTTGTTTTGTATGTTAGTTTTTTTACCCTAAATTAAAGGTCTAAATACAAAAGTTCTTCTACTTTAGTCCTAGCAGAGAAGTTCAGTCACACAGCAGTCCTTTCTCCTGGAGTTTTCTGCCAAGCTATTAGCAGAATCTTTCTAAGGCAGTCTTTAAATGTAGCTTCCTTCTAGCTAAGCCACTCCCCCTACTTACCAGATCTTTCTACAAGTAATTTAAACCTCACAACAGTTAAGTCCTTTCAGTCACCTGAGATTTACACCTAGATGACTTTTCAGTTACCCATTCAGTTCAGTTAACCCAAACACACACTTTTTTTTGTTTTGTTTTGTATGTTAGTTTTTTTACCCTAAATTAAAGGTCTAAATACAAAAGTTCTTCTACTTTAGTCCCAGCAGAGAAGTTCAGTCACACAGCAGTCCTTTCTCCTGGAGTCTTCTGCTAAGCTATATTTTAGGTAACTGACAGCCCTGTACACCAATCAGATTGCTGTCCTTGCCAAGCCAGGTCAGGCACCTAACTTCGGCCCTGCATTTACAATTCCCATGTTACTATCGAGAAGAGTTTTGCACTGCATTCCCCTATCCCTTGTGACTCTTCCCCAATAAGTACTTCATTGTTATTTTAGATTTTGTCTCATGAGCATATCATTAGTGGCAAGTCACTAATTACATGTTTGTTGATGTTAAGGTTGCACTGTGATTTTCGTGTGTTAGGGGACAACGTGGGAGGTAGGGAGGTACTGCATCCCAGAGGGTTGTACCGTTCTAACACCACACCCACTTAAACTTAATCATGGATGGAGGCATCGTGCAAACTAAAAATATCTGGATATGACCCCCCCCCAAAATCAGGGAAAAAATAACCCAGGCACCTCAATCTTGTTTGAGCTCACAAGGCAAGGGTAGTAACGCAACATCCACCGTGACCCAGTTACATCTACTGCTGCGTCTGGGATGGTTCGATGAGAAGTGCCTCCCTCTACATGTGTTAAATAAATGGACAGTTCTCAAAAGAACCACAAAACAAAAGTTATGTGTTTCTGTGGGAAGACTGCTGAGGACTGCCACTCGTAACAACTGCATAGAAGTCAGGCTATCACCAGTTTACCATTACTAGCTAATACAACTACTAACCATAACTAGATTACAGAATTAGAAAAGGAATACGCTGAAGGCACTATAATTATAGGAGGCCTCCCACAATTGTATTCCTAAGCCAGAAAACGTTACAGTGTTAAATACAGTCTTTTTTCTACCTAGGAAATCACTGTATAGACATAAAGTGTAACAACTTCTATTTACTGAGCCACAAAAATGGTGACAAGATTTTAGGGATTTCCTCAGTCACAGCAAGACTATTAATAATTAATAAATTGTGGATTGGTCTTACTCATGGTACTGCCCTAATAAATGAGATAAATGCTCATTTTACAGGTATGACCCTCGAAACATAATTTATTCATGAACGAGTTTCTTTTTATATATTTACTGTTTTCCGGCAGGTCCTCCGTCAGGCTCTGCCCTGGTCACGACCCCTGGGCTGTTCCACCTATCGTCAACTGTCGATACTCTCCCGGTCACCCCTGGCTCGCCCCCCAGAGGGTGGGGCTGCGGTACTGGTTACCTCTACTCTCTGCACTGCGGAACCAGTATCTAGTTGGGAGAGCCAGTGACGGTGGCTAATTGAAGCCTGGGGAGGGCTTCATGTAGATGGAGGACCCACTGATGTTTTACTTCCCCTGTAAGCAGGGGCAGGGACGCGCAATGGCGCCTGCCCTCCCTGAGTTATTGATTAGACAGCGTGTATAGTGGTGAACCCAGCCTCCGCGGTGTCACCACTGCACCGAGCATGCAGTCTCCCTGGAGGAGGAGAGATGTCTAGGGACCTCACCCGCCTCCTCCAGCCGCCCTCCCAATTTACCCGGATCCGCTTCGAACCCGGTCGCCGGGCGCCGCAAGCGAAATCCAAACTGCTGCGCCAACGGGCCGCCATCATGAATGAGTTTCTGTTAGCTCCTCGCCAGTGCAGCTCATGGACGCTGGAGTCCATATTACAGGCAGTCCGATTTAAATGCATGTTTGCTAAAATAATACATTTCAAGCACATCCATGCAAATATGAAGCTAGTTATACATTTTATATTACTGCACCTTGCACTATACACCTTCAGTGGCAGCCTCTCGAATCTGTCCCTAAGGCCAACAGTGTTCTTTCAGCAGAGTCTGCCTGCATTTGCCATGGAATAGGGTTGTGTCTGATCCATTTTATAAAATCTGCAGTGAAGCCAAATTTGTTAATGAAATAAATTTAGTTGCAAAAAAGGCTTGTGTTTTTGGAGACAACATAGGTGGGATAAGTTGTGGTGAAACTTGTTAGGTAGGAACACAGTGTGATAAGGCCATAGGAAGGTTAGTAGAATGCTGGCTGCATTGGGAGGGTATTACCATGTCACCGGGCATGGGTTTAGGATAACACAATTTCAGGCAGACCACAAGTCAGGTGCATAAAAAATACTCAAAGGCATTTATCATTTTATTTTTATCAAGTAAAATATACAGAAAGCAAAATGGTAAGTCAGACAACTGATTAGCTTCAACCATTTCTAAGGCTTTTCTTCAGCCTAGCGTGACTCAAACAGTGTGAAAGCACACACAACCAGGAGGTCTTCCACCTTTCTCAGTCAGTATTCAATTGACCACCCTATCTATCCTCTCTCAGCACTGAGGTAGGGCTTTTTTAAAAGCTCACTAGAAGTTGGAAAAACAATTTCCCCTGCCTTTTGATTAACAGCAGACATAACATAAAACTAGCCACTAGGGGCCACTGTTGACCACAGAGAACTGTTATTTGGCACCTGGAGCACATTATGTAACTTGTTTACAACATTGTTAAAGGTCTGAGTCGAGGTCAGAACATTCTGTGTGCTCCTAAACTCTCCTGCAGGGTCAAATTACCTCATCCTGTGTGCTGCAAAATATATCTTAGAAGGGGCTGCTAACATCTAGAAAAAGCAGACACAATTTTTTGTTATTCTTATATTAAGACAGCCCACTCATTTTGTAACTGTACACTTAGTTTTGTTTTTAGGTTAATATGCACAGAAAGTTTTAATTTATAATCAGCCAACCACATACCTCTCAACTGTCCCTGATTTTTAGGGACATCCCTGATTCTGACTCAAAATTTTACTCTGTCCCTCCTAGAAAGTGTGTTTCCATGACCAACAGTGGGGGTTGTAAGCACAAAATAATGTCAAACAGTAAAGTTACAGACTTGTTTTTCCTTAGAAAATGCATTTTACACTAAAGCCCCTTATTCTACCTGCTTCCTGAGTAGATATCACCAATTTTGAGGATGTGTCCCTGATTTTGGTCCTTTGTCCCTGATTTTTTTAAGCCTTGTCCCTGATTTATGAGGCAGGAGGTTGAGAGGTATGGCCAACCAGCATGTTGGACATTATACAAAACATATAAACTGCTTGGGAAGGAGTTTCAATTTATCCCAGGTGTTCCACTATGACAGGGGTCACCCTGTCACACATCCCCCACATAAGAGGGTAACCATCCTCACGGTTATCCAAATCTTAACTAACACCCTGGAATGGTGTGGAGCTTCAGCCCTTCCTCGCCTGAAGCTCCGTCTAGAGTCCTTTCTAAAAAATGTGTAAATATCCTTTTCATAACAATACAACTACCTTGAGACATTTTACAAGTTTACTACATTAGTAAATTACAAAACATTACATGTACTAGGAGAAAGAACTATCAACAGTAGTTTTATACCATCTTCTGACTTTCCATGACCAGATACATTTGAACGGCCAAACCATCCAGCACCCAGTATAACTGCCTTTGGAGGTAGAACTACCTTGCTCATTCCCCAGTTAGACATTTAGATATTTAAAGGTAGGCTAGCAACATACCACGCTGTATGCCTAACAGCCTGTCTCTAACCTCTGGGTTTTGTATCAAATCTTATACACTTCTAGTGGTGTTGGCCACCACTTTGCCCCTCCTGTTCTATGTGTGAGTCTCCCCCTCCTCCAAGGTTGCCATCTCTTGCCCTTCACCCTCTGGGTTACTCCTCCCACATCAATATCAGGGGTTGCTATCTGTCTGCCCCATAACAGGTCTTATAGTATGCTGTTACCTGCCTGGCCAATAGAAATACCGAGTTAGCCTAGCCAAAACCTTCCCGTGGCTCACATGCCCCGAGTGACTGGAGTGCGCATTCTCCATCATCGTTTTCCAATATGCCACTGGTACTACTATCCGGCATCCACTTGCTTCGTCCAGGGATAGGGCCTCATATGATATAGAACTTCCTTCCTAAGTTCATACCACCATAACCTGTCCTCCACACCACCATTAACCTGTCTCCCATCCTTGGTTTTTACATACTCCCTTAACTGGGTTACTTCAGGATCCCCCACCTGCAACTTTCCCCAGTCAGCACCAAGAGAACAATCATTTTTCATAGGAGGAGGTTTAAAACATGCAAAACTCCCTTCAGCCAAAATGACTTCTTCCATGTTGCTTGACATCTTCTGCCTCAGTAATACATTGCCAGTCAAAGTCTTACCTAAGATCTCCTCCTCCTCCTCTAGAGCCCATGGATCCTGCTCTACTGATTCTTCCTCTACATCCTCCAAGTGGGACCTCTTGAGTAACTCCTGGCATCTGCACTCCGTCTTTCTCCAGCGTCGATCAGCTTCCAGCCATCTCCCACTCATCCAGTGAAGAAGCTGTATCAGGGTCTCCATTTGGTCCATCTCGTCCCATCCGTGGTGCCTCGCCCAAGTCACCATCTCCATCAGGTGCTGTCCTTGTCTCACTTGGCACCATGCATCTCTGCCGTGTATCCTCAGTATCAGGTCTGGCACCAACTGACTGGACTCCGCCTGTTTCCTCAGACGTCCAGTCAGATCCCACTGTTGACACCATATGTCACCAGGCATGGGTTTAGGATAACACAATTTGAAGCAGACCACAAGTCAGGTGCATAAAAAATGCTCAAAGGCATTTATCATTTTATTTTTATCAAGTAAAATATACAGAAAGCAAAATGGTAAGTCAGACAACTACTTAGCTTCAATAGTTTCTAAGGTTTCAAACAACATGAAGTCTTGCTGTATTCTGACCATTGCAGTTAGCCCCAGCCTTTTAACTGCCCCGGAGAACATAGGGTTAACTTTTCTATGCATGGCATAGAATGTTCATCTCGAGCTCGCTTGAAGCCTCTGCCTGTTGTTATTCGAACTGCAACGTCAGATTCTTTATCCTCCACTGAACAGTCGCCCGAAATTTCTTCTGCTGCTCGGTTCAAGTCGGTTGAAGTGTCGGTTTTCGGTCATTGTTTCTACCGAAATTGTTGTTTCCCCATAGTCGGTTCAAGTCTCTGTCTGTGGTACCGTGAGTACTAGATAGGTTTTGTTATGTTTTCTGTGTGGAACATGTAAAGGTGTGGATCGGTTCGGCTGAATCGATCATTCTGAGGTAAAATTTGTACTTTACTTTAGTGTGTGCTTACCGGGCCGTATCGGTTCTAAAAAAAACAGGTTTTAGTACGTTTTTTCCAAGACCCGGGACACGGTCAGGAACTGATAGGGGAGTCTTGCCTGGCGGATTGCCGAAAAAAGGGTAAGTTTGGTTAGGTTGGCCATGTCTGAGAAACCCAAGAAAAAAAACAGGCCCACTGGGTTTCAACACTGCAGTGTGTGTGGGGAGGTCTTTGCTAAGGCCGATCCCCACACCACCTGTGTTTATTGTCTGGGGTTTGACCACCTCGATTCAGACTGCCAAATTTGCAGATATTTTCCCAAATCTACCCTGGAAAAGAGATTAGGTAGACTGAGGGACAGGGAGGCCGAGAAGTCTGCTGACCCAGATGGCCAGCCCGGTTTGGTTCTGACCAAACCAGGAGGAGTGCCCTCTGACCAGGGCGATACTTCTTTGGGCAAAGGAGAGCGGTTCCGAGAATTGGTTCCAAGAAAAAGAAAAGACAAGTTGACCGGTTCGGATCCAGAATATCATACTCCGACTGCTGATGAAATAGCCAAAGCGATTCGTATTGTGGAATTGCTTCGATCGGTTCCGACTGATCCGGCACCATTTGGCAGGGGCTTGGTTCGGTCGGTTCCCCCGGTTCCGGATTATACCCTGGAAGAATTTTATGAACCGGAGTTTGAGGAAGAAGGAGAGTTGGAAGATGATTATGGTGATGGTGAAAGTCTGGATGTGCCTATTGACCTGGACATCTCCCCAGACAGATCTTCAGGTGTTTCTCCTCCTAGGCTTTCTGAGTCCCCTTCACACTACATGTTTTACAGAAAGGTGGCTGATACCCTCCAGCTTCCTGTGGAGGAGGCAGTGGAGGATCAGGAAGAGCCTGACTATGTAGAGATGATGGACATCTCAGAGTCCAGGAGACTGTCTATTCCCCTCCACAAATCTTTTGGGAAACAGACACAAAAAATTCTTAAGTCTCCCAATTCCATACCTCCTGTGGACAGAAGAATGGATAAGAGGTATACTTTTTCAGGCTCAGATACGGAGTTCCTTTATCAGCAATGCAGCCATGTTGGGGTTGTACAGGCTGCTGCCTGTGATAAGGCAAGCATTCCCTTGGCATCACACCCCCCAGACAAGGACTCCAGGAAGATTGATGCCATGGCAAAGAAGCAGTGCATGGCATCATCCTTAGGACTCAGGCAGGCTAACTATATTTCCTATGCAGCCAGGTACCAGAAGCCCAGGTGGGACACTGTACTGGCACTGGCTAAACAGGCTTCCCCCCAGCTTGCCAAGGAGCTGGAGGAGGTGGCTGCAGATGGGATTGAGGCATCGAAGTTCAGTTTCATGCTGCTGTAGACTCCAGTGATGTATCATCAAGAGTCATGGCTACATCTGTGGCTCTTCGGAGAATGGCTTGGCTCAGATGTACTAGCCTCTCACAGGATACCCAGGCTAAGGCCATGGATTTTCCTGTAGTGGGTAATTCTCTTTGGGGAGCAGAGAATTACATGAAGAAAATGGATGAATACAGGACCACTTACAGGAGTGCTCAGGCCAAGTAAAGGCAAGCAACTTCTCAAAGGCAGCAGTCCAGGGGCAGGGGCAGGCCTTTCCAAAGGCCCTTTTACCAAGCACAGGCCTCTTCCTCCTTTTCACAGTGGGGGTTCTTCAGAGGGAAAGGAAGAAGGGGGATGAGCAGGCCTGCATCCACCCCTCACCCTAAAGCCCCTGCCAAGCAGACACCCTGATGGGTCTGCCGGGTTGATTCTTCTATCTCAGTAGGGGCAGGCTGGCTTAGTTTGTTCAGGACTGGATGTCTCTTAACATCAGACAAGTGGGTCCTGGAAGTAGTAAGCCAGGGTGTGGGTCTCAGCTTCCAAAAATTTCCCAAGCTGAGAGCTAGATCTTTTCCACCTGCAAATCTCTCAGAAACCCTTGCCCTAGAGGCAGAGGTTTCTTCTCTCCTAGCTCTAAGGGCTATAGAGAGAGTACCTACCCTACACTGGGACAAAGGATTATACTCCAGGTACTTCCTAACCCCCAAAAAAGACAGGAGAGTGGTGACCCATCCTGGATTTAAGATACCTGAACAAACGTCTTTTAAAGCCAAAGTTCAAGATGATAACTCTGGGAATTATCCTTCCCTCTCTAAGGCCAGGGGACTGGCTAGCCTCCCTGTACCTCAAAGATGCCTACTTTCACATTCCCATCAGGTGCTCCCACAGAAAGTACCTCAGGTTCAAGTTGCCCTCAGGCCATTATCAGTTCAGAGCAAGGCCCTTTGGCCTAACATCAGCCCCAAGGGTCTTCACAAAGTGCCTGGCAGTAGTCGTCGCCTTCCTAAGAAGACAAAAGATTTCCATCTTTCCATATTTGGACGACTGGCTCATAGTGGGCCAGTCCCCAGACCAAGTCAAGTCACACCTGCAAGTGACCCAGCAAGTGCTCACTTCTTTAGGATTTCTTCTCAACCTACCAAAGTCAGTTCTTGAACCAGTGCAGCTCCTCACCTTCATAGGGGCAGAGCTGGATACGGTAAAAGCAAGAGTCTTCCTTCCCATGGAAAGGGCAAGGGGCCCTCATGGAACTGGCCTCTTCATTCAGCCTTCAGGTGTCTCGACCAGCAAGGCATTTCCTTCAGCTACTGGGCCACATGGCAGCTTCTACAGCAGTGGTCCAAGGCACAAGATTCCAAATGAGGGACATTCAGTTTCACTTAAGAGCGTTTTGGTCCCAAAGAAAGGATTCCCTTACCAAACTAATTCCAGTGACTCGAACTCTGATCCAAGCCCTGCAATGGTCGCAGGATCAGGACAATTTGAGGCAAGGAGTTCCATTTGTCACTCAGTCTCATTCAGTGGTCCTCACCACAGATGCTTCCCTGCTGGACTGGGGAGCCTATTTGGGGGAACTTACTACCCAGGGACTGTGGTCGTCTCAGGAATCTCTTCTACACATCAGTCTCTTGGAACTCAGAACAGTGTTTCTGGCACTGCAAGCTTTTTCCAAATCAGTACAGAACAAGGTGGTTCAGGTCAGAACAGACACCACCACCACCATGTGGTACATCAACAAGCAAGGAGCCACTTGGTCTATGGCCTTGTGCACAGAAGCAATGAAGTTGTGGTCCCTAACCTGTTCCCTGCAGACCTCTCTGATAGCAGTTCACCTTGCAGGGAAGGACAATGTTCTAGCAGATGCACTGATCAGAATATCCCAGGGCCATCACAAATGGGCCCTAGATCCTCTGGTGTTGAAGGTGATTTTCTCAAGATGGGGCACTCCAGAGATAGATCTTTTTGCAGCCCCAGACAATCACCAACTTCCTCTTTTTTGTTGCAAACCCCGAGTCTTGGGCTCAGTCCCCTGGATGCTCTGATTCTGAACTGAAGGAAATTTATGTATGCTTTTTCCCTTCCTCTTCTGTTCAATGTGAAGTCAAGATAAGGTCACAACCATGCAAAGTGATTCTGATTACTCCAGACTGGGTCATCCCTTGTTGCTGTCCCTAGTAGTCCATCTTCCCTGTCTCTTCCCAGGAATTACAACCTGTTAACATCCTGTCAGGAGGATTTGGTACCCCAATTCAGTCTCTCAATCTCAAGGCTTGGCTCTTGAAGAGTTAGAGTTTGCAGATCTGCATCTTTCCCAAGGGGTTCTGTATATCCTTATATGCCCTAAAGCCTTCCACCAGAAAGACTTTCAACTCCAAATGGAAAGATTCAGCATTTGGTGTTCTAAGAAAATATTTCTCCGACTCTGCTGAATTGCCTACAGTTCTGGATTATATAGTCCATCTCAATGGCTCAGGTCTCAGACCAGCTACTCTCAAGGTACACTTGGCAGCTGTTTCATGCTCCTGTCAGTAGGCAAGTCTTCCTCTCTGTCATCCCATCCTGTATTCTGTAAGGTTTTCAAAGGATTGCTTCACACCAATCCCCCCCCCCTTTAGGGATCCTGTTCCTGCCTGGGATCTTAATGTTTGCATTGCTTAGCTTATGCAACCCCATTTTGAGCCTTTGTCCTCAGCAGAGCTTAAGTACTTGACTTGGAAAACTGTGTTTTCGGTAGCCATTACTTCTGCCAGATGTATCAGTGAATTGCAAGCCCTGTCAGTGGAATCTGATTTAATCTCTTTTCACAGAGATAAAGTGGTCCTTAGAACTAACAGAAAGTTCTTGCCTAAAGTGGTTTCAGATTTCCACCTCAATCAGTCTGTATCTCTCCCTGCTTTCTTCACTGATCATTCTTCCTCGGGAGAGAGGAGGCTACACAGTTTGGATGTTAAAAGAGCCCTTAGCTACTACATAGAGCATACCAAGGGTCACAGGTTTGACTCCCTCCAGTTGTTCCTCACTTACGGAAAAGTTGGGAAGGGCAAACCTGCCACCAAGAGATCTGTTGCCAGGTGGATTGTTTCTTGTATACAATTCTGCTATGAAAAACTGGGTAAAACTCCACCATCAGGCCTGAGGGCTCATTCCACAAAAGGTACAGCTGCTTCCCTGGCTGCTGCCAGGGATATCCCTCTCTTAGAAATTTGTCAAGCAGCCACCTGGAAAACAGTCCATACTTTTACCAAGCATTACTCTGGATATCCAGGCTAGGAGTGATGCTCGGTTTGGCACAGCAGTACTTCAGCCTGTTTCAAAGTAGGTTCTGTCCCTCCTCCATGGAGGTACTGTTTGGTAGTCTGCAATTGTCAGAATACAGCAAGACTTCATGTTGTTTGAAGAAAAAATTACCTTAGTAATTATGTTTCTAGGGACATGGATATGTTGTTCATCCACACTGTCTGGCAGGTATCCTTGCTGCTTTAAATCTTGCCAGAAGGTCTTCAAGCTGGCTCCTCCCACCCACCTGGGTGGTAAAACTCTCGGCTCCGCCTCATGACGCCAGATCTTCCTTACCGCTTGGATGCTCAGGTTCCTCCTTAACGCCTGTGTATAAGACTGGTTCCTAATTTTGGTTTTGCGAATTTAAAAGTTTTGCACTCTAGACTTCGGTCTCTCATCTCCTCGCGACTGCGATGGATAATCGACTCGGTTTTCGGAGATGCCCTTGCAGGCAGAAGATGTGTCGGATAGATCTGCACTCCACGTGTGTCTACTGTTTAGGCCTTGAGTACGACCCGCAGGCTTGCGACCTGTACTCTTCCTTCTCAGCCTACGTCCTCGAAGACCGTGCTGCCCGTTTACAACTGGGGCTTCCCAAGAAACGTTTTCCTCCGGTAAAGTCAAAAGAGGCCCGGTCGGCGGTCTCCGCGGCGGCGGGCTCAGCGGATCAGCTAGAGCAGATGATCACCCTCGAAGAGGCGGCGCGGGCCGCATCTTCCTCGGCCGCGGCATTTATCCTGCTCTCCCTGGGTTCCTCTTATACAGCTTCTTTTAAGGAGCTTTGTCTGTCCCTCTCCACTAAGGGAGAGGGACCAACGTCTGCTGGACCTTCTTCTCGGTCCAAAAAGAAAGACAAGGGTAAGTCCCTCCGTCAACGCTCTTGGGAGCGGGAAAGGTCCCTCTCCCCGAGTTGTCAGCCATCGACTTCGGTCGATCGTTTGGCTTCTGCCACTGGTCTCACGGTGTCCCCGTCAGGCCAGTTGACCGAAACTCCCGTCGACGCAGTCGAGATTTTTCTCGACCCGTTGGACAGGTTGTCGCCAGGCGAAGCCGAGAATCCTCTCCCCGGTTCCCCCGGTGGGAGTTGAGGATCCCGTGGGCTTGCCAGTGCCTCCGGTTCCGGAGCCCTCGGGTGAACCCTCCGAGCTGAGGGGAGAGCGGTCCCCCGCCCCTCCCCGCACCGCCGAAAAGCCGAGGTTCTCGGTCTTGGACTTTCTTCGCGGTCCAACCGAACCCCGTCATAGGCGGTCTCGGCACCGCGGTAAGCGGCGCCACCGCTCGTCCTCGTCCTCCTCCTCGGACGAGGGGAGACTTCGACGTAAGTTACGTCGACGGTACGAGGACCTTATGTGGCAACAGCTCCTTCTGACTGGGAACAAGCCGATGCCGTCGCCTTCCCCGGCCATTAAGTGGCTGTCACCGGAGCAGCCGAAACAACCCCTCGACTTACCCGAGGAGCCTGTTCCCAGGCTGGCTGTTCGGCCAAAACCAGCTGCTCCACTGATTCCAGTGGAACCTCCGCCTCCACAGCCGTTATTTGGGGCTCCGACCAAGAACTCTCGGTCGGCTCAGGGACTGCCCCATAGGCTGTCTGTTACCCTCAATCCCGATCGACCTCGGCAGGTGGAGGGTGGCTCAGGCCCGAGGCAGCTCTTTGTGGACTCTTCAGAGTCCAACGGCGATTCCTCCCTTTTCTCCAGGAGAGTAGACTTGGAGTCCTCTGGAGGTCAGTCGATGGACGATAGCCCTTCGTCCTATCTGGGATTGCTTCAGCTCATCTCGGAGTCCACCGAGATGAAGCTCGAACTTGTGTCTAAGCGGGCCAGGTATCCCCTCACGGAGATAGTGGACCGAGGGGATTCCCCTACGGAGGCTTTTCCGTGGCCGAGGCCAAGTGGCCCGGCCTTGAGCTCTGGCAGCCCTGCTTCCTGTCCTGCGCCTCGCCAGGATGGCTAGGAAGTATGCGTCCCTACCGTTCCTTGTCCGTTTTTTTGAACACCCCAGCCGAGGGTAGTTACCGACAGCGCCGCGCTACCGGAACGCTTAGGGATGGACAAACCTCCCGACAAGGAGTCCAAGAAATTGACTATGCCGGGCACAAAGTTCACGCTGCCCTCCCTCGGCCTTCGCTGCGCCAGTTCAGCCGTACTCATGGCACATTTCTCTCATGCCCTGTTGGGCCCCTGACGAGGTAGTTCCTCATCTTCCGGCGGACCTGCAGACCACGGGTTAGGCAGGTGCGGGACTAGGGCAGGGCAGTGGCCAAACAGCAGCTTCAGACTGCTCTGGACATTGGAGACTCATGTGCCAGGTCAGTAGCGGCCGCAGTGGCTATGCTTCGTTGGGCATGGCTGAGGATATCCACCTTCACTTCAGATACCCAGCACAAGTTGGCGGATGTCCCCTTCCTGGGGACCGACCTCTTCCGCCCTGGGGTGGAAGGTCACCTGCAGAGGATCGAGAAGTCCAATGCTACCTTGGACTCGGTCTCATCCGCACAGAAGGGCAAAGGCCGCAGACCATAGCCTAAGCCCTTTCGTCCCTCTGCGCCCACGGCACGTCCAGCCCAGCAATGTCAGGGCCAGCAGGCTCGAGCTTGGCATCCCAAACCCAAGCCCTCGACTTCCTCCTCCAGGAAGCAGGGAGGTAAAGGCCCTGGAGGTCCCTCGGCCGGTCCTTCCTCCAAGCCTGCCCAGTGACGGGTTGAGGGGTGTCGCCCCCAACCCCGTCGCCTCACCCCAGGTGCCCCCTGTGGGGGGGGGCGGCTTTGCCACTTTTCTTTCCGCCTGGTCTGTTATCACCACAGACTGGTGGGTGTTGGAGGTGGTGTGAAAGAGCCTGCCTCTGGAGTTCGAGCAGGCCCCACCCTTCAGAGCCATCGCACCTCGGGGGGCCTCGGGGTCCGAAGCCTCGCTGTCGGCTCGCCGAGCTGACATCGCTCTCCTCCTCGAGAAGGAGGTGATCAGAGAGGTGGCGGACCCTCCCTCAGACCCGGGGTTCGTGTCCAGGTACTTCCTGGTTCCGAAACGGACGGGGGGCTGGTGCCCCATTCTCGACCTACACGACCTAAAGAAGTTCCTAAGGTCTCGAACCTTCAGGATGGTCACTCTGGCTCAGATAATACCATCCTTGGAACATGGCGTGTGGTTCTGCTCTCTGGACCTGCAGGACGCGTTCTTTCACGTCCCTATCCGTCCGTCACATCAGAGGTTCCTTCGCTTTCGAGCGGAGGGATCCCTTTTCGAGTTCCAAGCCATGCCCTTCGGCTTATCTCCAGCTCCCAGGGTCTTCACCAAATGCATGGCAGTGGTGACAGCATTCCTGCGGCACCGAGGGGTCCGGGTTACCCTTACCTGGACGATTGGCTGATAGCAGCCCCCTCCAGACAGGAGGTGGAGCGGTCCAGAGATCTGGCCCTCCAGGTTTGCTCTCAGGTCGGCCTCCTCATCAACGAGGCCAAGTCGGAACTCGAGCCAAAGCAGGTGATTCTTTTCATCGGGCAGAGCTCGACTCTCTCGAGCCAGAGCACAGCTCCCGTGGACAGGGCCGAGGTTCTTTCCTCCTTGCCCAGTCATTTCTGGTTGGACAACTGCGCCTGCCCGGGACTTCCTGCGCTCCTGGTCTCTATGGCGGCCTGTACTAGCATGGTCCGCTGGGCCCGCTGGAACATGCGCCTCTTCAGTGGGGCTGGCCAGCCAGTGGTCCCAACGCTGCATCCATTGGACCAGCTAGTGACGGTGACCCAGGGGATGTGGGAACGCTCCAGTGGTGGACCGTTCCAGTTCATCTGCAGGAGGGCATCCTGTTTGTCCGCCCCGAGCCGACGGTCTCTCTATTGACCGATGCCTCTCTGATGGGTTGGGGTGCCCATCTGGGGGAACACCGAGCGCACGGCCTCTGGTACCCGCGGGAGTCCCGATGCCACATCAACCTGCTGGAACTCCGAGCGGTCCGCCTAGCTCTCACCGCCTTTGCTCCATTTCTTCGGGGTCAAGTGGTCCAGGTCCAGACGGACAATACCACGACCATGTACTATCTAAACCGCCAGGGCGGGACACCATGCTTCTATGCAAGGAAGCTCTCCGCATCTGGTCACTTGTGCGCAGCCTGGAGGCGGATCTCCTAGCCATTCATGTGGCAGAAGCCTCCAACACCCTGGCCGATGCCCTAAGCTGGATAGGGGCTGCGTCCCACGAGTGGTCTCTCCTGCCGGAGGTAGTACAAGATCTATTCTCCCATTGGGGCACACTTCAGGTGGACCTGTTTGCCTCCAGGGAGAATGCGAAGCTGAGGCTGTTCCATGCCCGCCCCCCTCAGCAGGGTTCGCTGCAGGGGGATGCCTTCTCGAGGCTGTGGACCCCGGGCCTCTTCTACGCCTTTCCCCCATTCTCCTTGATGCACAAGGTGCTTCTCAAAGCAAGGAGGGACAAGGCGCAGGTGATTCTGATAGCCCCAGACTGGCCCCGCCAGTACTGGTACCCAGATCTCCTCAGCCTCAGCTCCAGGCTCCCGAGGCAGCTTCTAGCTCGCCCGGACCTGCTCTCAGTCAATTAGGGTAAGGTATTCCATCCGGACCTTCAATCCCTGCACCTGACGGCCTGGTTCCTGAGCGGCTAGAGTTCTAGGCCTTGGGTCTTTCCGACGAGGTCCTCAACGTAGTTGAGGCGTCCCGTAAGGAGTCGACCAGAAAATGCTACGCCTTCAAATGGAAGAGATTTTCCATTTGGTGCCAGGGCAAGGGCCTGGACCCTTCCTCCTGTTCCTTGGCGTGCATATTGGACTACCTTTGGTCCCTTTCTCAGCAAGGGCTTAGGCCGACGACCCTTAAGGTGCACCTGGCAGCCATCTCTGCTCACCGGGCGCGGGCCGGGAAGCAGTCGGTGGCGCAGGAGAAGGTGGTCTGGCGCTTTTTCAAAGGCCTTGATCACATTTCCCCTCCAGTGCAAGAACCTCCACCTCCGTGGGATCTACTGGTGGTGGCAAAGCTCATGGGCAAGCCATTCGAACCAATGCACAGGTGTGAAGTCTCTCACCTGTCATGGAAGACCGCCTTCTTGGTGGCTATCACGTCAGCCAGAAGGATGGGAGAGCTCCAGGCGCTCTGCATCGAGTCTCCTTACCTGGTCTTCCACAGGGACAAGGTTGTCCTGCGCCCCCACCCGAAATTCCTTCCGAAGGTGGTGGAGTTTCACCTTAACCAGGTGTTGACTCTGCCGATGTTCTACCCCAGTCACACCTCGGAGGCCGAATATAGGCTCCATACTCTGGACCCTAGAAGGGTGCTCGCTTACTATAAGGAGCACACGGCTGAAATTTGGGGAGAGGTTCGCCAGCTGTTTGTCACCTACGCTGAAGCCGCACCTGGCAGACCTGCAGCCAAGCGGACGATAGGCAGGTGGGTCACCTCCTGCATAGATCTCTGCTATAAGTTGGCGGGCATGGAGCCTCCCAGAGGGATAAGAGCTCATTCTACCCGCCATACTGCTGTATCGGTGGCTGCTTCCAGGGACGTCCCTATCCAGGAAATCTGCAGGGCTGCTACCTGGAAGTCAGCACACACCTTCATCACCCATTACCACATCGACCTTGAGTCACGCCGGGATGCTGGTTTTGGGGCCTCGGTTCTCCAGTCTCTATTCCCTAAGTAGGGGGTGTGCGCCTTGCCTCCCTCCTCCCGGAGAACTGCTAGGAGTCTGCCAGACAGTGTGGATGAACAACATATCCATGTCCCTAGAAATACAGGTTACTCACCTGTAACAGGAGTTCTAGGAATGGTATATGTTGTTCATCCACATGACCCACCCGACCTCCCGGCTTCGACGCACAACCTGAGCTTCCAGCGGGCCAGATCTGGCGTCATGGGGCGGAGCCGAGAGTTTTACCACCCGGGTGGGTGGGAGGAGCCAGCTTGAAGACCTTCCGGCAAGATTTAAAGCGGCAAGGATACCTGCCAGACAGTGTGGATGAACAACATATACCATTCCTAGAACTCCTGTTACAGGTGAGTAACCTGTATTTCTTCTAGTGGAGTCTTGCTGTATTCTGACCTCCTCCCCTCTCAGAACCTAGATTTTTGGGATGTGGGTGGGCAGGCGCAGTGTTGGCACCCTAGAGGTGCCCGCCCCCCTTTACCCTCTTTTTTCTTTGGGTGGAATGTTATTACATTTGATTGGTTTTTGTTTTTGGGTTTCCTGACTTGAGTCTTCCTTTGAGACCCAAAACGTTATTTTTCTGCCAGTTGGCTAGTTAAAAATTTTACAGTTTCCACACAGAACACCTAGTGAGTTTTGCTCATAAAGATCTGACGGTTGCAGTTTGAATAACAACAGGTAGAGGCTTCAACCGAGCTCGAGATGAACATTCTATGCCGTGCATAGAAAAGTTAACCCTGTGTTTTCCGGGGCAGTCAAAAGGCTGGGGCTAACTGCAATGGTCAGAATACAGCAAGACTCCATTAGAAGAAACATAATTACTAAGGTGAGTAATTTTTTCTTTTCTTCAGCCTAGTATGACTCAAACAGTGTGAAAGCACACACTACCAGAAGGTCTTCCACCTTCCTCAGTCAGTGTTCAACTGACCACCCTATCTATCCTCTCTCTCTCTGCACTGAGGAAGGACTTTTTTATATGCTCACTAGAAGTTGGAAAAACAATTTCCCCTGCCTTTTGATTAACAGCAGACATAACATAAAACTAGCCACTAGGGGCCACTGTTGCTCCTCAGAGAACAGTTATTTAGCACGTGGAGCACATTATGTAACTTGTTTACAACATTGTTAAAGGTCTGAGCCGAGGTCAGAACATTCTGTGTGCTCCTAAACTCTCCTGCAGGGTCAAATTACCTCATGCTATCTGCTGCAAAATATATCTTAGAAGGGGGCTGCTGACATCTAGAAAAAGCAGACACAAGTTTTTGTTATTCTTATATCAAGACAGCCCTCTCATTTTGTAACTGTACTCTTAGTTTTTTTTTTAAAGTTAATCTGCACAGAAAGCTTTATAAGCACTTCATCACTTAATTTATAACCAGCCAACCAGCATGTTGGACATTATACAAAACTTATAAACTGCTTGGGGAAGGGGGTTTCAATTTATCCCAGGTGTGTCCACTATGACAGGGGTCGCCCCTGGCCCTGTATAGATCGATGGTGAGGCCACACCTGAAGTACTGTGTCCAGTTCTGGAGGCCCCATCTTTTGAAAGACAATGACTGGGTGGAGGCAGTACAGAGGAGGGCAACTAAGATGGCGCATGGCCTGCATCAGAAACCCTACTAGGAAAGGCTCAAGGAATTAAATATGTATTCTCCGGAGGATAGAAGGGAAAGGGGAGACATGATAGAAACACTCAATACCTCAAGGGTATAGATAAGGTACAGGAGGGTAGCATTTTTCATAGAAAAAGATGCTCAAGGACAAGGGGCATGACTTGAAGCTAGAAGAGGAAGCTCGGGGAATGTGAGAAAGTACTTCTTCATGGAAAGGGTGTGGATAGCTGGAATAAATTGCCAGCAGAGGCGATGGATAACAAAACAGTAATAGGATTCATGCAGGCATGGGATAGACACAAGGGAACCTTGGCAACGGGTCTGAGGGGAGTAAAGCCAGAGCTTGAGTGTTGAGTAGGGTTTGCGGAAACAAGCAAGGTAGGGAATCTTGGGGCAGACTAGGTGGGCCAAGGGGTCCTTTTCTGCCGACAACTTCTATGTTTCTGTGTTAGAATTAGTGTATTTATTATTGAATGGAGGTTAAATTTGAGACCTACAAGCATACCTCTCAACCTCCTGCCTCATAAATCGGGACAAAGCTTTAAAAATCAGGGACAAAAGACTAAAATCAGGGACACAGATTCACAATTGGTGATATCCACTCAGGAAGCTGGTAGAATAAAAGACTTAGAGCCGGCCTGTTGGCGCAGCGGTGGGATTTCGGCTTGCGGCGTGGCGACCGGAGGTGTAATGGACCGGGTCGTCGGAGGAACGGCCAGGAGAGGATGGAGCATCCTGTGGACAGCTGTCCTTCTCCGGGAGGGGTGCGGGCAGCATCCGGAGTGCTGAGGACTCTGGCGAAGGCCGGGAGCTCTCACGCTGCCGTGATTAGCCTGGGAGGCGGGGGCAGACGCTGAAGGCCATTGCACGCCCCGCCTCCGGGAGAAAACTCGGGGATAAGAGGGAGGGGGGATCCTCCCTCTAGGTGAAGCCTCCCGGGCTTCAATTCACCTACGCACTCCCAACCAGTTATTAGTTCCGAGGCACTGGTATTAGGGGAGGAACCGGTGCCTCGGCCCCGCCCTCCGGGGGGTAAGCCGGGGGTGACCGGGAGGGGCGGCAAATAGGCAGGTGGTGGAAGCTCCGGGGGCCGTGACTAGGCAGATGTGTGACGGAGGACCCCCAAGGAAAAAAGAAAATTAAAAAAAAAAAAAAAAAGAATAAAGGGCTTAGTGTAAAATGCATTTTTTAAGCTCCCTCCTTCATTTTTCATGCTCCCAGCTACTGCCTGGCCCTTTTTCTCCCCCTTCCCCATTTCATGCCTCCTTTTCTTTTACCACCTGTCCTTCCCTAGTATTGCACCTGCATTCCCCACGCACTGCCCCTCCGCCTCTCAATTGTATCATATCTACTTAGTGCTTCCACAAGATCCTTATCCCCCCATCCGCTGCTCCCTCTAATATATGCCCTACCCTCTTCTTATCCTCCCTTCTCCCTAGTCAAACCTCACGCTTTTTCTCCTGGGTTCCAGTTAGTTACCTCCTTACTTGCCCTTTAATCCCACTAAGACTTGCTGAACTCATCTGCACTATAGCTGTTTGTACCTTTTCACTCTGTATCTTTTGATGTATTTAACCTGTACTCCCTAACGATTGTTGTTGCCTGCTGTTGATTTGCCAGTGAATTGGAACCATCATGTACTTTCTTGTTATCTTGTATTTGTTGCACCCAGGTCCACCTCGAAAATGAGCTTGCTCAACGGTGATCGCCTGGTTAAATAAAGATTTTGATTGATTGATTAAGGAAGAAAAAGTCTGTAACTTTAATGTTTGGTATTATTTTGTGCTTACAACCCCCACTGTTTGGTCATGGAAACACAATTTTTAGGAGGTACAGAGTAAAATTTTGAGGCAAAATCAGGGACAGTTGAGAGGTATGGCTACAAGAGTAGCCCACATTTAGGGGCCATATTCTAAGAGCTGTGTCTGTTCTAAGAACTGTGTCTAGTCCTGTAGTTGGGGGGAGGGGTGCTAATTGTCTGGCCTGGGGCCTCAGCTCATTGATAATTGAAGGTGGGGACAAGTCAGATTTCTTCCAGTAGGTTGGTTTTTGGCTTGTTACGCAAGACCAATTTTCCTGCAGTTAAAATTTGCAAAAACATATGTTGTGCAGAGTGTTTTGATTTGTGTGTTTCATCGTGGCATGTCCTTCCCTTTGTCTGCTACTAGGATATTGGTCTAAATGTGCCTACTAGTTTTATGGCCTCTGGGGATCTCCATGTTAGAATGGTTTATTGCTCGTTTGTCCTACTATGTTTCCTTTCTCATGTGACAGTGATGCATCCAGGACCACTAATTCAGTGAGGCAAAGTACTGCAGCAGTAATCTGAAGATAAAAGCATAATGATCTTGCTTCGAGAGGGCTTCTTCAGTAGGTCATCACATATAGGACTAGCGCCACCTGGCGTCTGGGTCGCATGGCAGATTTTTCCAGCAATACCTGGTGGGGACCACGCCCGGCGTCACATGACCTATATAGTGGGCGGTCCCCGCCCACCCTCCAGTTCTTTCCCACCGTCGCCTCATATCAGTCACCTCGCAGTAGACTTAGTCAGCGATCATCATTGAAAGTTTCGTCATTAGTTAATAATTTTCTACCATTCTTTTTCTAGCTTATTCTATGTCTTCTCTGAAGAAGAAGTGTCAGTCTTGTGGCACGCTAATTCCTCACAAAGACGGCCACGTGAAGTGTGTTCTCTGTTTAGGTCTGGACCATCTAACTTCGTCCTGCCTGGTTGCTAGCCCTTTAACCAGGCCACGCGCAAGAGGAGGCAGCAGGCTCTGGAGGCCCATCTCTTGAAGACCCGGCTGGCGTCTCTAGAGAAACAAATGGAACGCATTCGTGATTTCTCTTCTTCTTCTTCTCCCCCCTCTCCTTCAAAACACTGAAAGTAGAAGCATGAGGAGCGGGAGCGCTCCGCGGATGGTTCTCAGGCCAAGTCCTCTACGCCCTCTACCAGCAAGGCCTCTCCCCATTGCCTCAGCCTAAGCATCAGTCGGCAGCAGGGGATCCAGGTGAGTCTGGGAAATCCTCTGCAGTGGGTAAGGTGGCCGCCAGCTCCTCCAATGGCCGCACCGCTTCTGCCGTTAAGTCAGCCCCCGGCTCCTCCGGGGACCGCCCGGCCGCCAGTAAGTCGGCTCCCCAGGCCTCAGGGACCCGCCCGGCCTCAGCCGTTAAGTCAGCAGGGGGCTCCTCCCTCTCCCACCTGGCTACGTCTGGTCAGACATTCAACTCGGGGACCGCACAGACATGACTCTCCTCGGTCAGTCTCAACGGCAGCCCACCCAACGCCTTGACGGCCCAGGGAGACTTCCCCCTCTCTTCCCCCGCCGGTAGCCAGTCCTTCTATGGCCATTACCCTGGGCAAAGATAGTGCGGGCTCCCTGGATGTTGAACACACTTCAGGGTCTACTCGCTGCTCACCCTCCGGGTCACCAGGATGGAGGTCCCTCCTCAGTTGTCCGGCCCTACACTGGAGGCATCTCCTGTCCCTTCAGGGAGGAATGATTCTGTTCCGGTGGTCGTCCCTGTGCCAGACAGTTGGACACCCTTCCTTCATCGGGTCTGTCGAGACCTATTCCAACGCCGGACCCTCCAACGACTGTCTCCGTGTCAGGGCCCTCGCATCTGCCTCTCCCATCGGCCCCTTTGGTAGACCAGGTCCCTCCATCGGGTTCTGACGCTGGACGCTTTTCCGAAACCAGACCCAGTGGTGCTGGTTCTGACAATGGCAGCCCCAACGCTGGCACCTCATACGCCGGACCTGCCGCCTCTTTATGCTTCTTCAGGCCCTATGTGGGTTCCCCCACCGTCAGGACCCCCCCCCCGACGTTGGGACTTTATTCGAGACCCTGCACTGTCCTGCATTACCCTTCAGGGTATCCCTTGGACCATCCCCTGGCAGGTCCTCCTCCAGATTGGAGTGGTGCAGGACATTACTTTCCGGGCTACACCCCGTACCCGGGATATGGTTTTATGGGATACCAGGGGTAAACCCCCCACCCCCAGTTGTCTCTCCTCCTCCTCTCCCTCCTCCGCCTCTTCCGGCCCCACAACTGGATTTCAAGACTGTCATCCAGTCTTGGTGGGAAGAGGCGTGCTCAGAGTTGGTGATGGACCTAGAGAGCAGACTTCCACTTCCCCGCTTTCCTAGGTCCCTGTCCCTGGTAAGCTTGTTCCTATCCACCATTCATGTCATGGGGGCTACCTCCAAGGACATAGTTCTTCCAGATTTAGGAGACAGTCCAGACTTGGAGGATGATTCATTGGAGGAGCCCTTGGACCATGAGTCCCAGGTCCCTAAGGGTAAGTATTCTCCCAAGTGCCCCCCTGAGAATCCTTCCTTTTGGACCTATTGAGGTCCATTCAACAACACTTTGACTGGGAGTCTGAGGAACAGGATCCCATGCGTCAGAGACTCGCTGAACACCTGGACTTGGAGTCTCTGTCCCCGATCCCTGTTCCTCCCTGGATTAGGCCTCAGCAAGACCTCACCACTATGGTCTGGCAGATGCCTCACTCAATCTCGACTGTCCTCAGGAGAGCGGACAGGACTTACCAGGTGCCCAAGGATGCCCCCTTCCTCAATGCGCATCCGAAAGTTGATTCCGTAGTAATCTCGGCTGCTCATGATCTTTCCACAGCACCTAAGCACATGAGCACTTCTCCTCCAGATAGGGAGTCGAGGCAGATGGACCATTTCGGGAAGAAAGTCTTCTTATCGGCCACATGCGCGTTACGGTCCCTTAATTATGTGGCCCATATGGTGTCACACCAGAAAGCCTCTTCAGCCAGGCTCGAGGCCCGTGTCCAGTCCATGGACCCTTCGGACCTAAAGGAGGACCTTGCCAAGGATCTCTGCCTGTCCAGGATTTTTTGCAGGCATGCATTGTGGCTACCTAAGACTCCATCGATTCCATAGCCCGCACCTCGGCGACTGCCGTCTCCTTTTGACAGCAGGCCTGGCTTTGCATCTCTGGTCTCGCTAACAAGGTCCAGACTGCGATTCAGGATGCCCCCTTCAGGGGTGTGGTGCTTTTTGGTGGTGACACCAAGGACATCTTCACGGACCTACAGGACCAAGGTCAAGCCCTGAGGTCCATGTGGTTCATGTACCGATTGGGCACCCAACAGCAGCAGCCCTTTCAGAAAAGGACCTGGAGGCAGAGGAAGCAAACCCAGGCCCGGAGCTAAGGCAAGCGTAAGTCCACGGGTGTTGCTACTCCTCCCTCCTCCAAGAACCAGAGACGTTCAGGGTGACCTCCCCCTGCCCATCCTGCCACCTCCTGACTCCCTTGCCCCACTCCCTCCTCAGCCTCAGTGTGAGGAGCTAGTGGGGGGGAGGTTTGCACACCACGCGCAGGAGTGGCAGAGCATCACCTCCGATGCATGGGTCCTGCAGTTGGTGTCTCAAGGACACACTATAGAGTTCCTTGAGTTTCCTCCAGATTCTCCTCCCAGAAGGTCAGCCTACTCTCAAGACCAGGCCCTTCTCGTAAGGGAAGAAATCCAAAATCTCTTGCTGAAAGAAACCATAGAGATTGTTCCCCACCGTCAAAGGGGAAGGGGGTTTTACTCCCACTTCTTCCTGGTTTCAAAAAAAATCAGGCGACCTGCGACCCATTCTTGACCTGAGCAGTCTCAATCTGTTCGTTGAGTACAAAAAGTTCCAGATGTTGACTCTCCCAAGCCTCCTTCCTCTCCTCCTGGAGAAGCAGTGGCTTTGTGCTCTGGATATGCAAAATGTGTACCTGCACATCCCGATCTTCCCCAGCCACTGCCAGTTCCTGCGGTTTTGTTTCCAAGAGGAGCACTTCCAATTTTGGGCTCTCCCCTTTGGCCTTTCTTTGGCACCCGGGTGTTTACCAAGTGCCTAGTGGTGGTGGCAACTGCCCTGCATTGCCAGGGCATAGCAGTTTTCCCCTACCTGAATGACTGGCTGATCTCGGCCCCATCCAGGGAGTCTCTCCTGGAAGCTCTATCTACCACTGTGGACTTGTTTTCCAGACTGGGGATTACAGTCAGTATCCCCAAGTCGTCCCTTGCTCCCTCCCAGAGGTTGCAGTTTATTGGGATGGTTTTTGACACTGTCCAGAGCACAGCCTTCCTGCCTCCAGACAGGATGGAGATCCTGATTAGGCAGGCCACTTTAGTAGCCTCTTCCAGGACCCTCCTGGCCAGGGAGGTCCTCCGGTTACTAGGACTGGTGGTGGCCTCCATCACAACAGTTCCCCTTGTGAGGCTCTCCATGAGAATCACTCAGTGGTCCTTGAGGGTGCAGTGTGATCAACTCCAGGACGATCTAGACCATCCGGTCCTTGTGTCGTCCGCTGCTCAGAAAGATTTTAATTGGTGGAAGGATCCCTTCAATCTGTCATTGGGTCTCCCCTTCAGGAGCCAAGTCCCCCTGGCATCTCTGACTATGGATGCCTCGAACATGGGTTGGGGGATGCACTTGGGGGAACACCAAGCCCAGGGACACTGGTCCAGCTTGGAGATGTCTTTACACATCAACATATTGGAGATGAGAGCGGTCTTGTATGCACTGCAGGCGTTTCAGACTCTTCTTCCTCGGGCATCACTGCTCATCCAGATGGACAACATGTCGATAGTCTGGTACGTCAACAAATGAGGATCTCGCTCATACTCCCTTTGCAGGGAGGCAATGAGAGTGTGGAACTGGGCAGTCCAGCACGATCTGTGTCTGACAGCCGTGCATGTTCCAGGAGTGCTAAACGTCCTGGCAGACAGTCTCAGCAGGTCTCAGACACTCAACCACGAATGGGAATTAAATCAGGAAGTGGCAGATTCTCTCTTCCTAAAGTGGGGGCGTCTGGAACTCAACCTCTTCACCTCCCCAAACAATGCAAAACTTCACAGTTTTTGCTCGCTCGTTCCAGGGCATGGTGCTGTCTGGCACGATGCATTGTCTCTCTCTCTTGGATGGGGAAATTTTTGTACGCCTTCTTTCCATTTCCCTTTCTTCAGAGTGTTCTCCTCAAGCTTCAGGCAGAGAAGGCGCACATGATTCTCATCGCCCCCTCTGGCTGAGACAGATTTGGTTCCCGCTCCTGCAGCAGCTAGCAGAGGAACCCCCAGTTCCGCTTCCATTGACACACGACCTCTTGACGCAGTATAAAGGCCGGCTCGTGCATCTGGGGCTCAGGACTCTGCATTTGCATGCATGGTTCCTGCAGACATAGCGATTTCTCGCTTTGAGGTTTCCAGCAGTTGCCGAAGTCCTGGTTGAGGCTAGAAAGCCCTTTACCCGGTCCACTTATGCCGTGAAGTGGAAACATTTTTCCATTTGGGCGGCTCCCAAAGATTGGAACCCCTTTTCTTGTTCTGCCCCACTGGTCATGGGATACCTCCTCCATCTTTCAGATTCGGGCCTTTCCTATTCCTCTTTAAAGGTCCACTCAGTGGCCATTTCGGCGTACCATGAGCTGGTGGATGGCAAACCCGTGGCTCAGTTGGAAGTCTCCAAAACCTTTCTAAAAGGGATTTTCCATTTGAAAACCCCCATCCGCAGCCCTCCACCACCTTGAGATTTAAATTTTGTGTTGGAGATGCTCACTCTCCCTCCCTCCTTTTGAACCAGCGATGAGCTGCGATTTGCGTTATTTTTCATGGAAAGCGCTATTTTTGGTTGCGGTTACTTCCGCTTGAAGGATTTCAGCGCTTCAGGCTCTCGTGTGCAAGGAGCCTTATTTAATTTTTCATAGGGGCCGGGCGATCCTCAGAACAAATCCTAAGTTCTTGCCTGAGGTGGTATCGGAGTTCACATTGAACCAGACAGTGGAACTTCCGGTTTACTATCCGTCTCTTGCGAATAGAGGTGAGGCGCTCCTGCACACAGTGAAGGTGCACCGTATTCTCTGGTGCCATACCCATCGATCCAATGATTTCCAGAAGGATGATCAGCTCTTGTTTTGTTCATCCCCAAATCCTTGGGGAAAGCTGTCTATAAGCAATGCCTGTCCAAGTGGTTAGCCAACTGCATTAGCTTCCGTTATGAGAAGTATGACAAACTTCTGCAAGGGTGTGTGAGAGGTCATTCCACTAGGGGCATGGCTGCATCTGCAGATTTTTTGCGTAATGTTTCTGCAGCAGATATTTGTGCAGCAGCAACATGGAGTTCTGTTTATACCTTTACCAATCACTACAGTCTGGACACTGCTTCTAGGCGGAGGGCAGGTTTTGTCCTAGCTCTGCTGCAGGGCCTTTTATCCTAGGCTGGTTTCACTCTGTTCCTTTTTTGTCTGTGTTTCTCCTCCTCCTGTGTTTCTCTCAGTCTCTCTTAGGACGGACTGCTTGGGACTCAGTCCTATATGTGATGACCTACTTAAGGAACCCTCTGGAAGTAAGATAGTACAGTTACGTAAGAACTTACCGTAATAGTAGATCTTCGAGAGAGGTTCCTTCAGTAGGTTATATTTTTCCCTCCCTCCTTCCTCCATTTTCTTTTGGGACTCCAGACTCTGTTTCCTTCTGCTGTCAGGCCTCTTTAGGTCTCTGACTGGAGAACTGGAGGGCGGGTGTGGGGACCGCCCACTATATAGGGTCACGCTGACGTCGGTCATGTGACATCAGGTGGGCGGTTCCCCGTCAGGTATTGCTGGAAAAGTCTGCCATGCGGCCCAGACACCAGGTGGCGCTAGTCTTATATGTGATGACCTACTGAAGGAACCTCTCGAAGAGCTACTGTTACGGTAAGTTCTTACGTAACTGTACTTTCTGGCCTCAGCTAAATAACTCTAATTCAGTGTATTTGTCTAGGTGTGGCCAGCAAGAGTAAATGTTTTACTTTTAAAGTTTTTAATTACATCAAACTATACCCAGCCATAAAAAAGCACACAAATTGCCCTAGGTCATGAATGTTTTAATTAGTAAAAACTCTAGCTGTTTTTTTTGCAGAATACCCACTCAATTAGATCTCAAGTGATTACTACACTGTAACTGTAGCCTTTACTACTGTAAAACTGATTGTAAACCAGTACTTGCTGAATCTACGATCCCAGACCCATCACTGTTGCATGGAACAGGAGGCACTGTAGGAAAAGGAACAGCAACAAACCATTGTAATATGGAGATCCCCAGAGGCCATAAAACTTGTAGGAGAGGCCATAAAACTAGTAGGCAAATTGAGAAAAAACTCCTAATGGCAAACAAAGGGAAGGATACACCAGGAATAAACACGCAAATCAAAACACTTTGAACAACATATTATTTTACTGCTTTAAGCAGAGTCTGCCTGCATTTGCTACAGGAGGGACAGACAAACATTTGTCAATGCCGAATGTTTGCTTGCTGGCATTGGCATTGGTAGTGTAGGAGTTAAAGAGCTGCATAATAGGAATGGCAGTGAAGTATTGAACTGAAGCCAACCCCAACAGCACCCTGCAGAGACTGACAGGCATCGGGGTGTGCCTTTGGGTCGTCAGGCATAACGACCACGCCATTTCACCACACCCTACCCTGCAGACACTGACAAGTGTCACGGTGTGCCTTGGGGTCTTTGGGCCCTTATGCTCACCCCATTCCATCAAAATACTGGTGAGATGGGTGCAGTATAGGAGAATGGGGTGAACTTGGAAACCCTAATGCCTCAGGCGTTCATTGGCATTTTCACTCCAAATTTTCAACATGGGTTTTTGTGACCCCACCTTATGAACAGTGGCAATATCAGTTCGTTGGCGCTGATTTTGCCGGCAACTTCGCCATTTGGCACCACAGGTGCGAAAACACTTTTGAACAGGATGTGAAAATGACAGCTGTACTGTTCATGGGAGGTGAAAAATGGCAATGTTGAAAATCTGCAGTGAAAATATTTAAAAACTGAGTGAAGTCCACGGCGTCACGTAGAAAATCTTTGGCCTTACACCTGTAATGCAATTAGTTTGGGATTTTTTACAGCAGATTGTCAACACAGGGATTTTTGGACCTCTGCTCACGAACAGTGTCTCTGTGATTTTCTTAATCTGTCCCGAACAGTGATTTCCCACAGTGACCACGCATTTCTGCGCTGGAAGTGCGAAAACACATTTCGGCCATGGTGTGAAAAATGACAGCTGTACTGTTCATAAGGAAGTGAGGAAAAATGCCAGGGTGAAAATCTGGACTGAAAATATTAGAAATCCATGAACTAACCATGAACTAATCTATCCATGAACTAACGAGGGTGCATGGAAACTGCGCAATGGTCACTCGCAACACAGTCGTTTTATAGACTTTTTTTCACCAAATTTTGAACATAGCCATTTTAACACCTCTGCTCATGAACAGTGTCATTGTGATTTTCTTAATCTGTCCTGAACATTGATTTCAGCACACTGACTGCGCCATTGTCTGCTTCATCATGCGGAAACACATTTTGGGCAAGATGTGAAAAATGACAGCTGTACTGCTCATAAGGAGGTGTGGTAAAATGGCAATGTTGAAAATCTGGAGTGAAAATATTTAAAATTCGCAAACTTATGAGCGTGCGTAGGAACAGTGCAACACATGCTAGTAAAACAGTATAATTTTGAGGAATTTTTCACTGGAAATTTTCAACATATAGGGTTTTGGGCCTACCTCATGAACTGTGACACTGTCGTTTTCGTGATCGGTCCCGAAAGGTGGTTCCGTGCAGTGACCGCGAAATCACCTTTCGGGCCCGATTAACAAAATGACTGTGACAGAATTCATGAGGAGGGGTCCCAAAAACCCCATGTTGAACATTTGGTGAAAAAATTCCCAAAAATGCCTGAGATATGCATCAAAGTTGAAAAAAAACTATTTATTCCTTTATACAGCTTACCGGCATTTCCTCAGCTTGCGGTCGGCTTTGAAGAGTGCAGACGTGTTCCCAGTCCACCGAAGATCGTCATGCTGGGCTCTGGAAGTAAGTATGGGGTGAGGTGGGGGTGTGTGTGGGGAGGCAGGGTGCGCAGAGGGTGGGTGCAGGTGAGGGGGATGGGGGTCAGGATAGTCATCGAGGGAAGGTTTTTTCTTTTCAGGTGCTTTTCTTTTTAGGAGGACAATGCAGGACTTGTGCCACGCTGGGGTGGGCTCCCAGCGTGGCAACTGGAAGGCTGTTTGGGGGGGCAGCAGAGCCAAAGGGGGATTGGGCACCCCCGTCGGCCATACGGACTATTGCCACACTGGGGTAGGCTCCCAGTGTGACACCCGGTAGTCTCTTGTGGGGGAGGGAAAGCAGTGGAGCTGACAGGGGATTGGGCACCCCTGTTGGCCATACAGAATGTTGCCTCACTGGGATGGGCTCCCAGCGTGGCACCTGGAACTCTGTTGGGGGGGCGCAGCAGAGCCAATGGGGGATTGGGCACCCCCGTCGCCATACAGTGTGTGCGTGGGGGGGATGCATGAGCATGCAATATGCATATGTGTGTGTGTGTGTGTGTGTGTGTGGGAGGAGCGCATGAGCACACAATATCTTATCGCTGCTCACCGGAGCGTAGCTCTCCCTTTCAACTGTACGGCACTGTATTTTTAACTGCTGTCATAGACAGCTGCAGCATTCATTGGCGAACTGTGGCCACACCTGCAAACACACTGACTGAATTGGAAGACAGGGTGCCACACCTCCGAAAACTTGGATGATGGCACTATGTTTTTTGCATATGCGTGCAAGCAAACATAAAAAGGCTTGTGTTTGTTTGGAGACAACATAGGATGGGGTAAGTTGTAGTGAAACTTATTAGAATTGTTAGAAAAGGTGAAAGCTAAAAGGGTAACATTCAGAGGGTATAAGGAGACGCAGAAGGAGGAGGATAGGGAGGGGCATCAGGGGAAACAAGGAAAGCAGTAAGGAGCGCAAAGGCACAAACTGAAGAGAGAGAATAATTCAGGAGGTGACAAGGGGGTAAGTCATTTTTTTAAGATATGTAAGTGATAAGAGAAAGACCAGGGGTGCGACTGTAAGGTTAAAAAGGAAGGCTGGGGTGGGGTGGGGGCTGTGCAACGGGGGACCAGGAAAAGGCAGACATCCTGAACAAGTACTTTTGTTCAGTGTTCACAGAGGAAAAAGAAGGGGAAGGGCCATAAAAAAGTAACATAAACTTTGAAGGGAGAGGGGTGGACACTGTTCCATTTTTGGAGACGAGAGTCACGAAGATACTTGCTATTCTGAAGGTGGACAAAGCAATGGGACCAGATGGGGTGCATCCAAGGGTATTGAGGGAGCTCAGGGAAATACTGGCTGCACCTCTGACAGTTCTGTTTAACAGCACACTGGAAACAGGAGCGATTCTGAAGAAGGGCGGATGTAGTCCCTCTACACAGATGTGGTAGCAGGGAGGAGGTTGGCAGTTAAAGGCCAGTCAGCCTGATGTCTGTGGTGGGAAAGTAAATGAAATCACTGCTGAAGTAAAGGATTGTGGAATATCTTGAATCCTGTGTGGGTTACAAGACTGAAGCAGCATAGCTTCAAAGGGGGCGGTCATGTCAATCGAATCTGATAGATTTCTTTGACTGGGTGACAAAGGATTTAGATCAGTGTGGAGCGGGAGACATGGCCTACCTAGAGTTCAGTGAGGCTTTCAACCCAGTTCCACATAGGAGACTAGTAAGCAAGCCGAGTAGCTTTGGAGTGGGTCCAAAGATGATAAACTGAATAAGAAATTGGTTAGGGGATAGGAGACAGAGGATGGTGGTAAACAGAGTTCACTCAGAGGAAGGGAGGATGACCAGCGGGGTGCCTCAGGCATCAATGCTGGGACAAGTCCTCATTAATGTATCTATACAGTAAGTAACATTACACAGGAGCTGAGCAAAGACGTGAAAAAACTAGAGGAATGGTCAAGAGTATGGCAGCTGAGTTTCAGTTCAAAAAAGTGCAAAGTAATGCACTTGGGGCACAGAAAACCAGGGGCGGCCGTGGAGTACAAAATGGGTGGTGTGGTATTGACTGTCACCAAGCAGGAAAGATACATAGGGATCTTACCTTGTATCTGCAAATATGTTGAATCTACTTTTTACTGCTTTCTCTGTTTTATATGACCTTAGACCCTTTGAAATAGGCTCTACCTAAAGGGTCTTGTGTGTAACACATAAATAAATAAAATAAATAATCAATCAATCATTGGGTGACATAAAGGGGGCCAGGCAGTGCGACAAGGCAGTACGGAGGGCTAGTGTGATGTTGGGGTGCATATGGAGGGGTATCATCAGCAGAAAGAGGGAGGTGGTGTTGCCTCTGTAGAGATCACTGGTAAGACCCCACCTAGTGTACTGTATCCAGTTCTGGAGACCACATCTCCAGGAAGGATATAGAGCAAAGATGGTCCAGAGGAGGGCAACTGAAATGGTGCAGGGTCTGCACTAAAAGCCCTATGATGGGAGACTAAAGGACCTCAATGTGTACACCCTGGAAGAGAGGAGGGAGAGGATGCATATGATGGAGACCTTTAAATACCTTACGGGGTAAATAAGGTACAGGAGGCAAGTATTTTTCAGAAGAAAAGCAGCCCAAGAACAAGGAGACATGCTATGAAGCTGGAGGGGGGTAGATTCAGATTCAGGAGAGATGTGAGGAAGTACAGTACTTCTTCACAGAAAGAGTAGTGGATTTCTGGAACAGCTTTCTAGCAGAATGGTGGGGCCAAAAACAGTGGTGGGGTTCAAGAATGCATGGATAAGCACAAGGGAATCATAGTGGAAAGGAAGAGGGGAGAGAGAAAGGGCTGCAGATCAGGCACATTCTGTGGTAATAGTGTAGGTAGAGAGAAATGGGCAGACTGGATGGGCAAAGCGGTCCTTATCTGCCATCAGATTCTGTGTTTCTGGCCGGCCCAGTGGCATGGAGGGCTGAGGCATCATTGCCTTACCTCCTGATACACCGGTGCCCTGTGTTCACGGTGCGAGCAGGTCTCTGGGAGTTGGCCGGGGAGGGAGTGAATTGAGCGTCTGGAGGACAGCTCTCGTCTCCTGGGGAGGGGTGGGACTAGAGCTGGTGCTTGCCTGGCCCCTAACGGTGGCTGGGGGCTGGCACCAGCTCTACAGAGAGAGCAAGGCAGAGCGGGCAGGCGCCTGGCATACCATGTGTGGGCGTGCGGCTCAGCCATGCAGCGTCATTGCAGCTGTACCTCCGTATGGACAGGGGAGAACACAGAGGCCAAAAATGTCACCAACCAGCGGATGAGGCCGGCTCCCCGCAGGCGCCGCACCCGGCCAGCTGGCACCTCTAAGCCAAGAGGTAAGAGTCAGTTGATGCATGGGTGATGGGGCTTGGGGGGATGGTGGAAGGGGGTCAGTCGGTGATTGGGATAAAGAAATCGAGGAAAAAGTCTGTTTCTATATTATTATGTTTCACAGCTGGGCAGGAAGACAGAATTCATATTAGGACTTTGTTGCCACCTGTGTATTACTGCTAGGGCACAGTTTGGGCAGGCCTGGAGCCACCAGTGAACATCCAAAAGATCTGCAGGTAATAGAAGTATTCAGCACGCAGCAGCTGGCATCAAAGTGAGGTACTATGATGACAGGCCGATAGGTACTTATTCACAGATATTGGAAATATTGACTCCACTCGCTAGATACTGTGTATGTTATCTTTGAGACAGTTTAAATAAGAAAGAATAAATGTACTGTTGTACATATGCAGTATTGGAAGCTACTGAGCCATGTTTTGCTCTTAAAACCTGAGAAGCAGAGTTGGCCTGCGGTAGAAGGGTAGCGCTACCACTACCGATGCCAACAACCCAGGTTCAGGAGTAAACCCAAGGCCATTGGAAGGTTGGGCGGGGGGAGGAGGAAGAGCATCCCATGGACTGCTCTCCTTCTCAAGGGAGGGGAAGGTACTGGTGCCCTGTAGACACTGACCCCTGGCGATGACTAGGGATGGATGCACCTGTGACCATTGCTAAGGCACGGGATTGGTGGAGTGGCAGACATCTGCACATCGGGGGTGGCAGCAGCTCTGATGTGTGCTAATATCATTGCACATCCACTCTCACCAGGGCTGGCAACAAGGAAAAGAGAAAAAAAATCCTTCACAAAGTAGGCAGGAGGATGATACCAGAGCCGCTTTAGTCTCCCTTCCTGAATGATGCCAGGTTCTGCTCTTTGGGAATCTATGGATGATCCTGGTCTCTCCTCAGAGCCCATGGGGAGCCCTGCAGTGAGGAATAAGTCATGGGCCTCCCCATATTGTTGGATGGGGGATGCTGAGTGGGAAGTTGTTGAGGGTCGAGGGCAGAATATGGGGTAAAACCCCTGCCATGATGTGAAGTGCTAAACAGAGTTACAGAAAAAACGTGAGCAGCAGGAATCTGTTGGAATTAGTCCGTGGCTATCTGGCTGATCTCCTCACAACTGCCATCTCAGTCCATTCCCTTCGCTCCTCGACTAGGAGCCTCCTCACTGTTTCAGGGGTCAGATTAAAAACGTCCAGTGACCGTGCTTTTAGTGTCACTGATCTGGCCCTTTGGAACTCCTTTCCAGCTTGTGTTAGGGAGGCCCCGACCGTCGAGACTTTTAAAAAGGGTCTAACAGCTCATCTGTTCGGCTTTCCCCGATGAAGGTGATTGACCAATACTAGCCAAACTCTAGTTATTCTAGGATTTTGTCTATTGTTTTAAATATTTAAGGATGCGTATGTGTTGTAGTTCTTGTTTACGACCCTGCCTGTTTTTATGTAAGGTGCCCACAGCCCCAGGGATTGGACGCCGTATATATAAATTTGTCTTGCCTATCTTTAAGTGATTCCATTTGTCCTGAATGGCTGGTTGTATCACAGAATGCCTAAAGCTGGCATTTTTCTGATACAAACACAAACAAACCAGCTACTGCCCACCCTGAAGGGGGAACTTTTCCTCAAAACATTGGTGTGTTTATGAGAGTACATTTATTGTTTTTTGTTTTAAACTGTTTCAAAATAAAGATCAGATAGAAAGTATCTGGTGACTGGAGTCTGTATTTCCAGTATCTGTGTATAGATAAGACTGCCTTTCAACCATATTGGAACAGACTCCTAACTGTGCCTCTTTATTGTCACAGGGGCCACGGGCCACACTGACTTTGCTTTGCAGCCGATCTGTAGGTGCCAAATGCTAGTGCTGCTGGCACTTTTAAGGGCCTTGTAACACTATAAGGGGGACAGAGGGGCTTGCTTGTAGCATTTTGGCTGACAACTAGCATTGTTTAAACATCAAATTGCTGCTGTCTCTTTAACACGACAATTTTGTCAGATATTCTGCTGCATTAAAATGCATCTGTCATTAAAAAAAGACAGTGACTGTAGTATGTAACTTTCTTCCAATACAGGCATTCCACCACAGTGTTTATGTCTTGTATTCTCAATGTTGTGGGATACCACAGAGTTGATTCTGGCCTCCCAGCCTGCAGAAGTGCCAAGGTGCTGGGGTGTACCATGTTCTATGATGGGAGAAGGGCTGGTATCTTGCACCACTTGAAAAAAGGATATGTGAACTCATGAGAGAGCTTTCCTCATGCTTAACTGACCTCCTGCTTTTATAGTAACACCTATTAGTGAGGTTTATTCTGTCATTAGTGCCTGCTGCTGTTGCCATGGGAACAGGACCTAAATGCGACATACTCCGAAAGGGCATAGAGTGATCTTCCAAGAATCAATCTTTACCATTAATTCCTACTTATGGGTCTAGGCCAGAAGCACTAGAAAAGCTTTTGCCAGGGAGCTGGCCATGGCTACTGGGCATGGCACCTGTGCATCTCTCATATGGTGCCATGCGCCAGCCAGTAACCATTTCTGGCTCCCTCATTAACCTCAGTTCTGTTCTTCCCACCATTAAGTGCACACCATTGAAGTGCAGCGCCTCAGTTCGTCTCATTGTCACTTATTGCAACTGTGTCACTGTAATCCTTTTCCGTTTGTGGTGTTGCCTGTCTTTGTTATTTTACTGCAGTGCCAAAGTCTGATAAAAAATTGGGGAAGTCATCAAAAGAAGACAGACATTTGCCCATTATGCGTTGTTGCCCCTGTGGGAAATAGATGACTGTTCTGGACTGGCATCAGACCTGTGCAGCCTGTCTTGGACTGGAGCATGATATGGATGCCTGCTTCTCCATGGACTGATATAACCTGGAGAACTGCGTGTTGAGGTGGATTTGCTTGACCCCTATCTTTGTAGGCAGGCTTTGCACACGTGTGTACAAGACCAGGTCACTAGGCATTTCCCCGGGACTCTTCCAGGGACCTCTGGGTCCTTGGAAGTACAACATTCTGACTGACCTCACTACAGCGTCGGAGACTCTGATGAATGGGTCTTGTGGACAGTCAACTCCTTTTGGGTGGCTGACTGCAAAACATCCACAGGTGGCCTGCCCTCAGCAGCAGACAACCCTGATGGCGAGGCCGCAGCTGTATGCTTGGTCTACGCTGATGGATACCTCGATGTCGTCCTCTGGCATTGTCATTGCTGTTGTCACTGTTCAAAGTTACAATCCAGCAGGTGACACCAAGGGCAATGCCAGGTCCCCTCCTGACATTTTTTGCGGTGTCAGGTGAGGGACCGGCACCGTGCCTGTTGTCTGCACTGTTGCTGGTTTGGATGTTGTCACTGTACAAGGTGTTGTAAGCGACACCAGAAGGTGATGATTCCAGACACGGTGATTGAGGCAGTGATGGACATGGTGCTGGTCCTAGGTCCGGCTCTGGACGAGGTACTGACAATGATGTCGTCCTGGAGGTTGTCACTGACTCTGATGTCATTTGTGATACCAAGGAAGGTGATGGCTCTGCGCATTATGTCAAAGTCGGCACCGAGCATGGTGTCAAGGGTGGTGCTGGCCATGGTGAGGGGGATAACCCTATCTCTGATGCCATCACCGATCCTGAGCCTGCTGCCGGAGGCAGCACCAACTCGGGGTCAGATGGTGGCCTGGAGTTTTCTCTCGAGCCGTTGGACATCACTGTCACTGATGAGGACCAGGGTCGCCCTGGAGAAACCTGTACAACTCTGCTCTCCTCACCTGAGGGGTTCCCTCCATAGGCACCGACCGAGGCACTCCTTAGATGTAGGGGAACACTCCTTTACATGACTCTGTTAAGTCCTCCCCTTGAGCGAGGCCCCCTATGGAGTTTCGCAGTCCAGTACGAGGTTCCAGAGACCTGGAGTCACAACCCCTTATAGAGGGACTTCATTGATTCCTAGAAAGGATGCCCTCATTGACAGGCCCTGAGGAACCTTTAACATGGGACGAACACGAGGCGCGGATCGGTGCCTTAGATGCTTGGTATAGGGAGTCAGATGTGGCTTGGTCCAGGCCCTTCTCTCTGGTACCAACCCTGCCTGGAAGCAGTGCCTTGTCTCCATCACCATCCTTTGGTGAGGATAACAAATCATCTGTCCACCTCCCTTTTGCTGCTGAGTATGTCAGTACCAGTGTTTCAAACCCCAGGAATCTCCCAGTATGATTAGACATATGCAGTTGGCTCAGAATCTCTGACTGCCCTGGACCTGTAGTGAGGTAATGTGGAATGTATGCAAATAATGGAACTAGAGTGCTACATTCAAACTGCTGCCTCTTGGTGGACTGTGTTCCATCTAACAGTCAGATTATTTTTTTCCATTCAGACAACTAGATGCCTTGAAGAGCTTTCCTCAGGAACATTGCTGCAAGTTTGTTTATTCCTTTCAAAAAAGTTGTAATTTTACTATTTTGTCATTTCTCTGCCTCTAGTTAGTATTTTTAGATATTTAGCGTTTTTGGGGGGATTTTTCTCGGTTCCTGACAGCTGTTTTGCAGTTCCCAGGAACCGAGGTCTTCTCAGTTTTGTTTCTATTTAACTCAATGAATTTAACTTAAAGCTCCTTATTTTTATTTATTTTAGGAGCGATTTCCCCAATTTGTGCTCGGTTCCTTTTCTCTCTGGAACCTACCGCATTTTTACAAATATGAAATAAGTTTTATTTAATGTGGTTTCTTTTTCCCTTGGGGAACTGGCCACGATTTTTAATTTTTCCCTTTCCTGGAGTTTTCTTTTAGTCTGCTGACAGTTGGCATGTCAGTAAGACTAAAACGAGGACGAGACCTACAGAGCTGGTGATACATTCAGGAGAACTTTAACAAAACTTAATAAGGTAAAACATAATATTTAGGCACTGTCTAGCTTGTATTTCCCATTAGTTCTGTATTCCTCCTCCCCATTAGTTAGTGGTGAGGTAATTTGCATGAAAACAGGATCTGTGCTTCCGAAGAGTTCATCTATTCCTGCTGCTTTCTCCCTACCTGAAGTCATAGAGCACTGCTTGTGACCTCACAGTTACTCCCATGGCAACAGATTGTGATGTCACAACAGAGGATTATGACTTGAAGTAGGAAGCAAGTTATAGAGGCACAGGAACTCAAAATTAACTCTTAAGGGACAATGATCATATTTCTTTAGTAATAAATTATGGGGAGGAGAAATATATAAAATATAAATGGAATGCAAGCAGAATTGTACCTAATTATTATGTTTTTTAAAGGTTTTTTAGAGGCATCAGTAGCTCTTTGAAAAATTTTTTACAAATCTTTGCCAAGGCTGATCACCATGATTTGTGTTTGGAGTGCCTGGGTCCTAGTCATATTGTTTTTCTACTTGTGAGAAGAGATTGGACATATGCAAAAGGTTCCTCAGAACATAAAACTACTGATAAGGGATCTGAGCACAGTAAATACAAAAGACCCACTGAGCAGGTTTCAGAGTCTGTACCTGCTAATAAAAAACCAAAACGATGATGAAGAAAAACATGTCGCTGTGCCTCCTGCTGAAGAAGCAAAGGAGCTCCCAGCAGGCAAAAAATAAATAAATAGAATGCCCTCTGCTGAGGACATTGCTAAAGCTCTCCAGGTCATTCAGACTATCCAAACTGCAGGTTCAGTCCTGGGTTCACTTGTTCCAATCCCACTACCGGTTCCCACAGACCAGGGTCATGAAGTTTTTTTTTTTGAGGAGGACTGAGGTATCCCCTGAGCAAGATGTTGGTACCCCTCCTTGAGGACAGGATGATTTTTCATCCCATTTTTCTTTTGTCAGACGAATGGCTGACACTTTAGGCCTCCCCTCCCAAGAGTTTATGGAAGATGAAGAGGAGGCAGAAATTCTGGATATAATGAATCTGGTCCTCTCTAAGAGATTGTTCCTTCTTATCACCAATGCTCTTAAGAAAGATGCCTTAAAATTTTACAGACACCATTCTCTGTCCTTGGGGTGGACAAGAAGAAAAAAAAAATCAGGTTGATAGGTCTGCTGCTGAGCATTTGTATTCTCACTCAGACCATGAGGCTGTGGCACAGGCTGTTGCCTGTGATAAAGCTAAAGTCCCTCTCTGACCTCATCCCCCGATAAAGATTTGAGGAAAGTTGACACCATGGGGAAGAAGGGTTACTTAGCCTCCTCCCTTCTCCTTAGACAGGCAGCTTATGTGGCATGTGCTGCACAATATCAGAAGGCCCTTTGGAACTCTGTACTGGCAATAACTAACAGAATGCCAGGTGATGTGGTACATTATCTTGCTGGCACTACCAGGATGACATGTGATGCCACCAAATATCAATTTCACATGGCCGTGGATGCAAATGACACTGCATCCAAGTGGTTGGCTCTTTCAGTGTCTTTGAGGAGGTTTGCCTGGCTTAGAACAACCAGTCTTACCCGAGACACACAGTTAAAGGCCATGGATTTTCTTTGTCAAAACAATTCCCTTTTTGGTGACAAGAATGAACATAAGAACATAAGAAAAGTGACAGCAGAAGGGGACCTTTTTGTCCATCTGGTCTGTCCTTTTTTCTTGCTACCCCCCACCCAGCTTTCTTGCTACCCCCCACCCAGCTGTTTGCTACCCCCACCCAGCTTTCTTGCTGCCCCCCCCACCCAGAATTAGGCATACATGAAAAAGGTGGAAGAGTACAAAACCACCTGTTGAAACATCTCCACAAGAGAAAGAGCCTCCACTTCTTTTAGATCCATGGGAAGGGGAGATAGGGGTAGGGGTAGGGAGTATTACCCCAGAATCATGTCCCAGTCTCCATGCCTTTAGACTATACTCAGGCTAGAGGTTACTACAGGGGCAGGGGTAGGAGGCCTTCTAGGCAGGTGGATTCAACCCCAGCGTCCAGACCTCAGCCCATACAGAACCCCTGACTGCCCAAAACAGGCACCCACCCTTCTTCCAGTAGGGGGAAGGCTGGCTCACTACCTTCAGGACTGGGAAAAACATCACAGACAAGTGGGTTCTGGAGGTAGTGAGTCAGGGTCTCTGTCTATGGTTCAGACATTTTCTAAAACTTCAGGGCCGCAGAATTTTCTGGCCTTCAACTCCTAAAGAAACAGTTCTGCTGGAATTGGAGGTAAGAAAAGCTTCTGCAAGCAAGAGCAATATAGCCAATCCCTCTCTTCCCCAAGGGGGAAGGGCATGTACTCCAGATACTTCCTGACAAAGAAGAAGAATGGGGAATGGTGGCCAATCCTAGACCTAAGATCCCTGAACAAACATTTGGAAAAGCTCAAGTTCAAAATGGTAACCCTTGCCATTGTTATCCTGTCTCTAAGGAAAGGAAACTGGCTGACATCTGTGGACCTAAAACATGCCTACTTTTCACAACCCAACCAGACCATGCCTCAGCAAATACCTAAGGTTCACTCTACCCTCAGGGTACTACCAGTTCTCAGCACTCCCCTTCGGGCTCACTTCTGCCCCAATAATATTCGCAAAATACCTAGCTGTGGTGGCAGCCTATCTCAGGAGGCAAGGAACTGTAGTATTCCCTTACCTGTACGATTGGCTACTCATAGGAGAAATCCTACCAACAGGTAAAGGACTATCAGGGTCACTCAAAGTACCCTGGAGTCTCTGGGCTTCCTCATCAGCACTCAGAGGTCTCAGATGGAACCAGTTGAGTCACTGGAATTCATTGGAGCAGAACTGGATGCGGTTCAGGGCAAGGCATTCCTCCCTCAAGAGAAGGTAAGCAACTAACTGACCCTGGCAAGCTCCTTTACCTTGGGTCAGCCCAGGACTGCAAGACAGTTCCTAGCATTGCTGGGACACATGGCATCAACTACCGCAATAGTCTTAGGTGCCAGGTTTCAGATAAGGGACTTCATTACCACTTGAGATCCCATTTGTCCCAAAGAAGGGATCTCATTTCAAAGCTTGTGCCAGTTACAAGAACTCTGCTACTGGCTCTGCAGTGGTGGAAAGAAAGAGACAACCTCAGGCAGGGCATCCCTTTTCAGCAACAGCACCACACTGTGGTTCTAACAACAGATGCCTCCTTGCCGGCCCAGTGGCATAGAGGGTTGAGGCACTGGCGCCTTCCCTCGACCCACGCTGGTGACCCGGTTCAGGAACAAGCCCGGCCATCAGGAGGTCAGGGGTGGAGCTGGATAGAGCTGCTGGCAGGCAAGCTCTCCTCTCCGGGGAGGAAGCGTGGCATCCCTCGGCTGATGGTGACCCCCAGTGGAGGCTGGGGATGGCATGGGCCCGAGAGTGCCTAGGCATTAGGCCATGGGGTGGAGGAAAGGGGTCGGAACCGGGGCTGTATGGTGCATGCGCACCTCCATGCGCATGCGTGCATACTCCTGGGGCCCCTGGCAGAAAATCAGAGGAGAAAATATGCCGGTCAGCAGAATGAAGACTGACTCCCCACAGGCGCCACTCCCAGGCCGGGCAAGGTGAGTGCCGGTAATTCTGGGGGACGGGCTGGGGGGGGTCAGTTGGATGGGGGCTGACCAGCAAGGTGCATAAATACAGTATGAAAAAAAAAAAGATGCCTCGTTTATAGGGTGGGGCCTCCTACTGTGCGGGGCACACACAGGTGACCTCACAATCAGTGGGACGTGGTCCCCTCAGGAATCCAAGTTGCATATCAACCTCTGGCTGATCTGAAATATGTCACCTGGAAAACTGTTTTCCTGGTGGCAATTACTTCAGCAAGAAGAGTGTGTGAGCATGTAACAGTTAGGGGGATATGTGTCAGACTGGGGCCCAGTAACAAGTGGAGTCCCTCAGGGCTCTGTTCTGGGCCCTGTCCTTTTCAGTATATTGGTATCAACCATGCAAACATCTCACAGTACATGGCTGTGTAAATATACCAACGACTGTAAGATCGGTGGTATGGTTAATGATCTTGACTCTGCAGTAAAATTCCAAGAAAACTTAAATCAACTTGCAAGATGGGATCACGACTATAAATTAATTTTTAATGAATCTAAATGCAAGGTAATGCACTTGGGTAGTAATAACCCTGGGTATCACTACACACTGAATAGTATACCTTCACAAGAAACCTCCAATGAAAGAGATCTAGGGGGCCCACGTAACAATAGATTTAAAGTTTGATAAACATGTTAATGAAATGACTAAAAAAATGTTATGGCATACTCAAATGTATTCTCAGAAACATAAAGAGCAGGGATTCTGAAGTCATTATCCCATGATATACTTATCTGGTTAGGCCACATCTGGAGTACTGTTCTTTTTGTGCCCCATATACAATTGAAAGTAAAAATAAAACAGAAAAAGTCCAGAGGCGAGTAACTAAGCAGATTAAACACTTGGATAAAATACACTACAATGAGACTCAAACAGTTAAATTTAAACTCTGTGGCATATAGGAAAGTGAGGGGAGACTTGTGTCTCACATTTAAAACCTACCACGAAGACGCACTCTTGGAAACAACTGGTCTAGAAAACACACAACAAATAATAATACTAGGTCTCATAACTAAGTTACGAGGAGAGGTAAACAAGACATACAAAAGGAGCCAGTGGTATAGGCAGAGAGTCATTCCTATATGGAACACACTCCCTAGAAGTATAGTAGAAAGCAACAACATGGAAACCTTTAAAAAGAGACTAGATGCATTTATAGGAACTAGAAAATGTTTACTCCACCATAAAATCAATGAATGGTAGCAAGTTCACTAAAGGTCCACGGTCTATTGAACATGCTAATTCTCTATGAACCTATGAACTCCAATCTCTCTGCACTGATCCTAATTACATTATCTTCCAGAAGGACAATGTGATCCTTAGGACCAACAGGAAATTTCTTCACAAGGTGGTGTCTGAGTTTCATTTGAACCAATCCATCACCTTTCCTGTATTTTTCACAGCCAAATCCAGTTCAGGGGAATTGAAGCTTCGTAGTTTGGATGTAAAGCGGTCTCTCAGGTACTACATCAGTCATACTAAGGACCTCAGAGATTCCCACTCACAACGGTTTATCACCTGTGGTGAGGCTGGAAAAGGCAGGCCTGCCTCAAGGAGGTCAGTCACACGCTGGATAGTATCCTGCCTCCAGTTCTGTTACAGTAAGGCTGAGAAACAGCCACCACAGGCCTCAGGGCACATTCCACTCATGGAACTGCTGCCTCTGTGGCAGTTGCAAGGGACATCCCCTTGCTGGAAGTCTGTAAAGCAGCTACCTGGATTACAGTCCACACCTTCACAAAGCACTATTGCCTGGACGTCCAGTCCAGAAGTGATGCAAGGTTTGGCACTGCAGCATTGCAGAACCTTTTTCTTAAGTAGGTTCGGTACCGTCATCCCAAGGCACTGCTTGGTAGTCTGCATACTGTATGTCTAATTATACTGGATCCAGAAGCAAATGATTTGATACCTTTTAACGTACCAACATAGATGTAACAACAAGAACAAAGTGCTCTAGCTTTCGGACCAACCAGTCCTTCTTCAGAAGCTCATGGCAGTTGCTTAGAAAATACAATACTTATAACAGCTAGATAATGCAGAGAAAAACAGAAAAAAATCCCCATTGGTTTAAAATATTTAAAAAAAAAAACAGAAGATGATGTCAGAGAAGTTTAACAGTACCATACTGCCTTCAGCCAGGAGGAACCATGGGTCAAATGTGCTTGGTGGAACACACATACAAAGAATCCTACTGCATGTAAATTTAATTGACATAAGATAACACTGCTGAAGCAGATAACTCCTAAATCAAGCTATGAGTGTCACAGTTTGTATAAGGATGTGATTACTGAAAGGCAACCCCCACCCAGATTAAAGACAAACTAAGATTGTTATAGGGATCATGAAGTTTCAACGTCTGCATTATAGACGAGAATTTACCAGTAAGGCTGTCTTAAAAACATCAGTGCACATTGTGTGATGTGTAAAACCTAGCTGGACCTGTCACCCAGCTGTACTCTCAAGCTAGATATAAGGACCAAGAAATTTCAAAAACCTCAGGACTATATAAATGATAATTTAAATATAAATTGATAATATTAGTGTCAAACAAAAAACTCTAGTCGAGGAACCTCAAGGAATTAAGACCATGTAGCCTGATATGTACTGATGTCAATATACACTGAGAATGTAACAACTTGATGTACCACAAGTGTCTAAGGAATCTGAAAAAGAGATAAAAATGTAATTTCTCTCCTCCTCCTCTTCATACAAACAATACACCCTAACCCACCCCACATCACCATAATGTGGGTGGGGGAGATACATAGCTTTAAGGAGATGTTGTTCCCCCACAGACACACACACACACACACACACACACACTCTCCTAGTGAACCTATATTCACTTCAGTCACTGCAATTGTTCCCCAAAGGAATTCAACTTGTCATGAAATCCTGAGTAAAAGGGCTTATGTCTCCTAATACCTACAGAGCAAAAATGTGACACTATTTAACCGTACTACTATCTGCATAGTAACATTTCCAAGGATACTGGATAGAACTACCATGAAATAAACCTGCCACCCTCCCCAGGATAAGGTAACTAGAAGTAAATATAAAGTATGTGTGTAAGACCAGAGGTCTAACATACCTACATATCCACAAATTACTACAATATTAGCCTAATGTAAAAAGATCTGTGCAGGACCCCCATGCAAATGAGATCACGCACCCCAATATGTACAGAGTTACAAAAATTATATGTGACAGTATATAACACTCCTGTATGTACAGTAGCAGGCTAGGTAATCTGAATATGGTGCAGTGGAATCAATCCCACCCCCAGGCAACGATAAAAAGTAAGGAGGAATTAATATTCATTATGTGTGTGAAGTAAGAATAGTAACACATTATAACTCCATATATCTAAATAGAGACCTACCTCAATGTGACAGCAAGTCCCACATCTGTTATATCACATACCTCACAACACATACCCACACACATACATAATACAAACACGCACCCACATCCCACACATGCTGAAGTCCTATAATATGTCAGTCTGAAGAAGAAAAGGTCTGTGGATGTTAGTTTCTGTAGTGTCCCATAAAACCAAGATCAACGATCAAGATCAACCAAGAGCAAACTTTCACCAGAACAGAATACCATGTCACACAATGGCACACGACCCTGCAATTAACGCCCCTGTAAGATTTGTGTGCTTATTTCTACCTCGGACTGTGTGGTTACATCACAAAACAGACAATTCTAGGTGCATGGGAGTTATACATGCATGTCACGACATGTTGTTTATTTCATTCAGTGCAAGAGATGTCCACAAACAGGTTATATTGGAGAGACACGCTAACAGCTCCGCACTAGGATGAACTCTCACAGACATACTATTACAGCAAAGAAGACTGAAAAACCAGTAACTTTGCTGTCTAGCGCACCTACCCAGTCAACAAAAGTTAAATAAATAAAGACAATTAGGCAGGCCATTGACCTTTCTAGCCACGATCTGGAGGAAGCATGGCACCATTCGAGGGCATCTTATGTTGCCTGCGTGGTGGCCCCAAGACTGGTAGCAACCACAGTCTGCCTTAGGCATACAGCATGGCTTTACCTCTCCTGACTGGCACCTTCGGCCTGGCACAAGATGCTTAACTCGCACTTCCAAGGGGCTAAGTCCTTCTCCCTAATGGTCGTTAGGAAGCTGTTGGGGAAGCCTCCTGCTTCTGTGCCACCGGAGCCCTGCCTAGACCTGACCAGTCTCAGGTCTCGCCAGACCTGTAAGGAGCCCCACCCCCTAAGCAGCAAAAGGAAAAAAAAATTGTTATGGTTTTGTCTGTCTTGAGTCTTGGCGAATCAGGCGTGGGGTCTTCTTTGTAGTTTCAACCCTAACGCTCACCCCCTTCAATGAGCAATTAAGGTCAGATGTGATCTGTTTTCTTCAGGCAGGGCCCACAGGTTGTTGGCAACATGTGGGGAGACAGTTCAGTATGTTTAAACAGTATATCAGAATGGAGTGAGCGTTAGGGTTGAAAACCCCAAGGAAGACCCCAACCCTGATTTGCCAAGACTCAAGACAGACAAAACCGTAATGATTTTTTCCTTTTGCTGCTTGGGGGTAGTGGTGGGAAGTTAGGGTTGGAACCCCTCACACCACATTTCCCTACTTTGATGGTGTTAAGTTACCCTAACTGGTGCATTAACAACTTTTTTTGGCAAGGAATATAGGGCCTCCCTGATAAAGTTGTGCTTAGGGCAAAACACTGGGGCATTGGGTGATGCAGGGGTAAAAGGATCCAGAAGAAGTTTGGTAATTGTTGATCTGCGTCTCAGCACTACAGCACCTGTTTTTGCTATTTGCATTGAGTTGTTTTTGCACTGACTGCATACATGTATATGGATGGAGTTTGCACATATTAAAATGGCATTCACTTGCAACTAGCCAGTTGTGTACTGGCAAAGTTATTTATTTACGCTGGATGTTAAAGTTTTCAGCTTAACTTCATTTAAAATCAGTTGATTTGCATCTGCACTCCTCCCTTCCCTTCGGGAAGTAAATCCTAGCCCTTCTTTCTCCTTCAAGAAAAAAACAACTAATAGTGGGGAGGAGAAATCCATGGAAAATATATGAAATACAAGCTAAATTGTGTCTAAATATTATATTTAAAATTTTTCCAGAGGTGTCTGTAGATAATGAACCTAGTGTGATTTTTCCCGAGGCCAGATGAGTATATTTTAACTGGCTAGGACTGCTCCTTTGTTCCTTAAAGAGAATTTATAAGATTATGATGTGAGCTTTTTAAATGCCATAGCTCTTTACCTAATGCTGGCAAAAGTCTTTTGAGCAGTTAACTGTATTTATTTTTTTTTTTACTTTCTTTTTATCCCTCCTATCGCCCCATCATTCCACTCCTTACTTGAACCCGGGTCACGAGGTGTGGCGCCCAGTGCCTCAACCCTCAGCGCCACCGGGCTGGCACATTAATTGTATTTTTTAAAGGTGCCCTCTTTGGGAGGGAAGGGATCTTTTTTTTTTTTATTATTTATTGGTTTTGTAAGCAATAACTTACATCACAATTTTACACAGGAAGATATACATTTCGGTTACAGCATTATATCTGTTCACTTATAAAGCACTAGTGTAAGACACCCCCCTCTAGCGTTACATCGTAGGGGGAATTACCCAACCCTTTAGTCTTTAAACAATCATTGAACTGAGCATATAGCCAGGAAGGCCAAAGGGGACTCTGTCAATGGTGATAATTTCCCATGTATGTTATTAACATATTGACCAATGGCAGAAATGATTCCCCCAGTTATTATTAACAAAACGTTAAAGGAAAGATGATATTCCCAAGCTCCCAGGAAAAAAAAACAGTCATTTATAAACCATACAGTGCTAAAAATGCATTCCTATCCATATTAAGAAATTAACAATAATTATCAGGCCCCAGAGTTGTTATTTAGAAAAGTCCCTTCATTTTGTTGTAAGTCCAGACTGTATCAGGGAAAGAAAGACAAAAAGGGACCAACATTTTTACAGTCATCGCCGAGGTGCAAGTCGGTAAACCATTGCGCTGCATAAAGACTTGCTTAAAGTTCCCTTCAACACACCCCACATTTATAAGAGTCTTGTTAACTGTGAAAGAGGGACACAATACTAACTACATATTTAGAAATATGTACTGTTGTCCACAAGAGAAAAAAAGAAAGAAGAGAGTTATAAAACTCCGAAGTAATCAGCAGTCAGTAAAAGAAAACCTCAGTGCCCTCTTATGTCCATTGGGACCTCGCAGTATGTTACCAGCCCTTGTCTATTACTTTAGTCCTCGTCCGAGGAAAGGCCCTCATTGCTCGCAGTCAGCTCAGATTCCATACGAACAACCAACTTCTCCGCATCCTGGACTTCATTAAAAAGATATTGCTGTCCATTCCAATTGATGCGCAGTTTGGCCGGCAAGAGTAGCTGGTGGGAAATTTTTAACAGCTGCAATCACTCTTGGATACCATCAAAGGCTTTGCGTCTCTGGTGGGTACTGTAGGACAAGTCCGGAAACAGGATGAGAGAGTCCTCTCCATATTTAAGGGCTCTGCGCCATCTGGCGATCATTGAAGCTCTATCCCAATCTCCAATGCCGGTACAGATTATTAGGAAAGTCCTTGGTGTTGCAGGATCGGCCACAGCCCGCCTTGGAGTAATTCAGTAAGCCTTCTCAATTGATAATGGTGGATCAAAATCGTCCATGTTCAAAATGGCAGGGAGTAGAGATTTGGCAAAAAACACAGGGTCATCCCCCTCTGTTCCTTCCAACAGGTCGATTATTCTCAGATTTCGCTCCCTGGCCTGATTTTCCACTGTTTCTAGACGTTGGCGAAGGAGCAAGTTCTCTTTGACCAGCTTTGTTGTCGAGTCCATTGATTTAAGTACTGATGCATCACCCCTTTGTACTGTGGCCTCGCATTGCTCCATCCTTGTCTCTAGCACGGTCACTGTTGGTGATAAAGTATCACATTTTTCATCTAGTTTCTGCACGGTTCTCACCAACTGATGTAGGGTAGATTGGATCGTGGTGAGAGATGCTGCTTCCATTGGTTCAGTGGCGGAGTCCGCTGTAGCGCCATGTTGCTCAGGCCTCTCCTCCCTAGTCTGTCGTCTGGGAGTGAAAAAGTTGCCTGCTGCAGCCGCAGTTCCCTTGTTCTTCTCCATTTTTACAAATGTTTTCGAGGCAGAGTTTCTCTTTCCTCTGGGCTATCACCTTCCAAAGTTGGATGCAAAAAAGTACACTTTTTAGGTTTATAATTTTATTTTCTCCCAGGAGCTCGAATTCAGTGCTGCTTCCTCTTAGGCTGCTTAGCAGCGGCCCCAGAGAAGGGATCTTTAATTGAGCAGAACAGACGGCTTGATGATCCCTTGCACTTCCTGGGCATTGGTGACTTTGCCCCTGTGCTCAGACGTTTTGTGATATCTGACTAGATAGCGTGCAGGGGCATGCCCCATTGAAGTCTAGGGCCAATTTTGAAAAGGGCTTTATGTATGTTTAAGCAAACTTTGATATAAATGAAAGACGGCGCTTAACTATATATCAAAGGTTACTTAAACATACATAAAGCCCTTTTCAGAATTGGCCCCATAGACAGAATCACAGAAATTTGACGTCAGAAAAGGACCACACTGGCCCATCTAGTCTGCCCCTATATCCCCCCAACCCCTTTACTGGCTCCTGTCTTTCCCCCTCCCTCCTCCCAGCCCCATGTGTCTGTCCCATGCCCTCTTGAATCCCCCTACCATTTCAGATCCCACCACCTCCTCAGGTAGCCTGTTCCAGGCCTCCACCACCCTCTCTGTGAAGAACTTCACCTTTATATTGCCTCTGTAGTTCCCTCCTTCCAATCTGAGGCTGTGCCCCCTTGTTATAGCTCTTTCCTTCCTTCTGAGCAAGTGCCCCTCCTTCACCTTATTTATCCCCTTTATATACTTAAAAGTTTCAATCATGTCCCCCTCTCCCTTCTAGTTTCTAGTGGGTATAGATTCAGCTCCCTCCACCTCTGCTCATATGTTTTTCCCCTCATTCCATGCACCATCTTGGTTGCTCTTCTCTGAACCCTCTCCATCCCTATGTAGGTGCGGTCTCCAAAACTGTACCCTGTACTCCAGGTGCAGCCTCACCATTGTTTTGTACAGCGGCATTAGCACCTCCCTTCTTCTGCTAGTTATGCCCCTTTTGATGCAGGCCAGCATACCATTTGCCTTTCCCACTGCCTTGCTGCACTGGTTCCCCACCTTAAGATTACTCAATATAATAATACCCAGATCCCTCTCCTGCTCGGTTTCCTTGATTTCCTCCTCCCCAAGGGTGTATGCTGCTGGAATGTTTTTCCACCCCAGGCACATCACCGCACACTTTTTTCATTGAATTTTCAATGGAAAACAGAAAAAACTCTCAAAAAGTATGCATATATATTTATTTACCGGGTAGGCACACTGATCCAATGGACCATTTTCAGGTGCCACCCCGAGCCACACAGATGGCACAATGTTAAGCATAGCCAATTAATTACAGTTTCAAGTACATAGTACAGGTAAGATTAGGTACATGTGCAAAGTACTGATTACAGTTACAGAATAAGAATAAAGGTACAGTGTGCAAATGTACAGTTTCGATTTAAACTACAGAGAGAAAATTCATAAACAGAGATAATTGTATAAGTCTTACGACAGAAATTGAGCAGAATTAGGATACGGTGAGCCATACATTGTAGGACAGTGAGATCACTCATATGCACAAGAGTTAATGTGCAAATTGTTTTGAATGCTAGGTTACGAGTTATATTCAGGATTAAAATCCTGAGGACATTTGAAATCCAATCTTGAATTCCAAGTTTTTTTATTTTGTTTTTATGTATTATGCTTTTTGCCCCTGTGACCTGGCACCTCAGCCTGGTCTGGGACCTAACCTCCACCTCCATTGGGCATTGCCCTCGGATGCCTGGCACCCCCAGGGTGGGGTGTGCTTTTCTTATAGCTGCATGAAGGGACTGGTCCAAGGGTGGTCCTGGAGGCTGAGGAAGGCCAGGACAGGCTTCATCCAGGGCCGCAGGCAGAAAGTGTTTTTGATGCTGTCGTGGGGGGTGGGAATGTGCAATGATGTCCAGCATCCATCCTGCCCCTCCGACTACATTCAGATGTCAGTTGCTGTGGTACCCCCGGCTGCCGCTAGGGGTCCGTTAAGCACTGGACATTCACCCTGCCCTCCCCAGAGGAGGCTGTCTCTAGGGCGCTCAATCCTTCTCCCAGTTAACCCTCCGATGACTCGGGTCCGTTCCCAAACCGGTGCGCCGGTGTACAAGCAGAAATCCTACCACTACGCCGACAGGCCGGCTTAAATTCCAAGTTTTTAAAGGAATAGCGCTTTGAATTTAGCCATTTTAGTATTGACAATACCAGTATCCATGCTAAGAAAATATGAGTGGTTTAAGTATTCTTAAGTCGTTTAAGTAAAATGAGAGTACTGTATAACAAGATTACTTCAATACAAAGTGCCTTTTTGAATTGTGATATACAGTGCTCCCTCACTATACCAAAATCTCAGTTATAGTGAACGGTACTTGTAGCTCCCAAATAATCAGCTGTTTAACCTTGCTATCTGGCTCACTTCTCCTCCATGCAGTGAAACACAGTAGTGAGTGTTGTTCTAATTACTGCACTGAGCCGACCTTTTCTTAATCTGATTCACCTTTCTGTAATACTATCTATTCATCATTCTGTACCTACAAACACGTAAATGCTGTCTTTGCTGAGCTCACTACCAGCTAACCTCCGTGTGTTTTCTCCAGTCATTCTCCAAGTCTGTAGTATGCTGCACAAAAAAAATATTTATTTATTTATTCAATTCTCTGATTAATACCTTTGAGCTATAAACTCGTTTACAAAGGTTCCATGCCAACTGCAAACAACACAAATACAGCGAAACAATACAGACAGTGGTTACAAAATTACATTGGATACAGAAATGATGTTCAACTCTTTTGTAACTAAAATGACAAAATTCAGTCACATTAAGCAATAAGTACGTTTCGAGGGGTGAACAGAAGTACAAAGGTAGCTTATTATGGAGATAGAAACTAGTAGCAACAGAGGCTGGGTACTGAGAGAGTGCTGAGCAGGTGAGGAAGGTATAAGGGAGAAAAGGTGGAGAAAATAGGAGCAGCCATAGAAACATAGAGCTTGATGGCAGATAAGGACTGCAAGGCCCATCCAGTCTGCCCATTTCTTTTTCTACCTTATAAATGTGCCATCGGCCTTTGCTCTGTCAGTGGCCTGTCTAGTCATGCTCATCTATATTGCTCCCCTTATGCCTATCCCATGCCTGTTTGAAGCCCTGCACTGTATTCACAGCCCCCACTTCCTGAGGTAGGCCATTCTTTGCATCCACCACTCTTTCTGTGAAAAAGAATTTCCTCACATTCCCACTTAACCGGCCTCTCTCTAATCTCATGCTGTGTCCTCTTGTCCTGCTATTTTTCTTATATTTAAACGTCTTAGACTCTTTCACCTTGTTAATGCCCTTAAGGTTTTTGAATGCTTCGATCATATCACCTCTCTCCCTCCTTTGCTCAAGGGTATACATATTGAGCTCCGTTAACCTGTCCTCGTATGTCTTCTGATGCAGTCCCTGCACCATTTTGGTTGCTCTTCTCTGGACTGCCTCAATTTGGTTAATGTCCTTGTCAAGGTGTGGCCTCCAGTACTGCACACAGTACTCCAGATGGGGCCTAACCAGTGTCTTGTAAAGAGGGATTATTACCTTCCTCTTACGACGTGTGATACCCCTACTAATATACCCTAACATCCTCCTAGCCTTACCTACTGCTTTAGAGGTCTGCTTGGATGATTTCATGTCATCGGTGATGATGATGCCCAGGACTCTTTCTTCCTTTGTGACTGCCAGCAACTCCTCTCCCAGCCTGTAGGTGGCTACAGGGTTTCTCTTCCTTATGTGCATGATCTTGCACTTCTTTGCATTAAATCACAGTTGCCACTCTTCTGACCATTTTGCTAGTTTATCCAGATCTCTTCTTATTCTGTCCACCCCATCTGGATCATCTACTCTGTTACAGATCTTGGTGTCATCTGCAAACAGACAAGCCTTACCCTCTAGTCCATCTGCAATGTCACTAATGAAGATATTGAAGAGGACTGGCCCCAGGACTGATCCCTGAGGTACCCCACTTGTGACTTGCATCTCTTCTGACTGTATACCATTTACCACCACTCTCTGTTTTCTGCCCGTCAACCAGTTTGCCACCTAGTTGACCAACTTCTGACCCACCCGAGCCTACCCAGCTTATTTATCAATCTTCTGTGTGGAACAGTGTCGAAAGCTTTGCTGAAGTCAAGGTAGGTGACATCAACTGCTCCCCCTTGGTCCACCACTCTGGTTACCCAGTCAAAGAAATCTATGAGATTAGTTTGACAGGACCTTCCTTTTGTAAACCCATGCTGTCTTGGATGCTGTGCCCCTATGGATTCCAGGTGTTGCACTATCCTTTCCTTAAGGAGTGCCTCCATAATCTTGCCTACTACTGAGGTAAGACTGACTGGTCTGTAGTTCCCTGCCTCCTCCCTGCTACCACTCTTGTGGAGTGGGATCACATGAGCCCTTCTCCAGTCTTCTGGGACCTCTCCTGTGCACAGAGACTCACTAAACAGTTCTGCTAATGGCTCTGCTAGTTCCACCCTTAGCTTCTTAAGTACCCTGGGATGTATGCCATCAGGTCCCATTGCCTTATCCACCCTGAGCTTAGCAAGCTCTTGTAGGACCCTTTCTTTTGTGAAAGGAGTAGTGCTCACCTCCCTCCCCCCCCTGTGTCCATGGTGCTGAGCTGTGGGCCCTGCGCTACCTTCTTTTCAGTAAATACTGAGCAAAAGTATCTATTTAGGATAGATGCTTTTACAGGGTCCTCCTCACATGCTCCCTTTTCTCCTTTGAGCTTAGCAATACCCCCTCTGGACTTTCTCCTTTCACTAATGTATCTATAGAAAGTCTTGTCACCTTCTTTTACTGTTCTTGCTAGTGTTTCCTCAGTTTGGGACTTTGCTTGCCTTACTGCCTTCCCTACTCCCCCTTAAGGCAGTTTGGTATGCCTCCCTATCTTCATCCCGCTGTGTTCCCTTATATTTCCTGCAGGTCAGCCTTTTGGCTCTGACCTTTTCTACTACTGCATTTGAGAACCAATGTGGTTTCCTTCTTCTTTTGCACTTCCTTTTCTGTATAACATAATGGGATGTTGCTTCAAGTACTGCATCCTTAATGCTTGCTCACTTTGCCTGTAGCCCCTCACCTGTGTTTCTTTTTGCCAGGGCTAGCTTAACTCTGTTGGCCATCTTATCAAAGTCAGCTCCTCTGAAGTCCCATATTTTTGCCTTGGAATGGGATGATTTAGATGTAGTGGCCAAATTGAACCATACCATGTGATGGTCACTGGCCCCCAGGTGACCTTCTACCTGGAGATCTGTGATCCCTTCCGTGTTAGTCAGTACTAGATCTAGGATAGCCCTGTCTCTTGTGGGTTGTTGTACCAGTTGTATGAAGCCCTCCCCCTGCAGGGAATCCACCATGTGTCTAGTTCTGGCAGATGTTCCTGCTGGTATTGACCAATCTGTATCCGGCATGTTGAAGTCTTCCATTATCAGAACCTCCCCTTTAACTGTCAGGGTCTTGTCATTGGTTTGCTGGAAGGGAAAATTATTTAAAATTAAAATTATTAAAACTGTAAAACCAAAATAAAAGACAAGGTGCGATGTCAGGAGGGCATGAGTGTACTTAGCAATGCCACAATCCGGCTCGCTCTCACTATTACAAGCTGTAATGGGTGCAGGCAGGAGATGAACTTTAGAGTGGGAATCCAAGTATTAGAGCAACAGGCAAACCATAACAGTTTCAAAGGTGCTTTATACAATACTCAGTTATATTGAAATGTTAAATGTGGCAGTCAAAATGTTTTGTTTTATTCAGACTGAGCATGGGACAAAGGAAGGGGGTGCAGTGAGCAGATGCCGACAGCAGGGAGAGTGTGCGGTTCAAAAGCAGCAAAGAAGAGGTGCCTGCAGTCTAACTTTTTTATTTTTATTTCAAATTCAAGTACGAGGGAATTAATTTTATTTTCAAATAACACGCGGTGTAGTACAATAAAGCAGTGTGTGAGGATGAGAGAGGAAGAGGTAGTACACTGGCAGATAGTGCCGGTACAGGTACAGTCACGTTTTAGCTTTATTCTGGCATCCCTCGATGTAGTGAAAAGGGCGCTATAATGAACACAGGTTATGGCTCCCTTTTTGTTCGTTAGAGTGAGGGACTACTGTACTAATTTGATTCTATAATGTAAGAACATGTACAGCAGTATTTATGGTATTATTTCAGGAATTTATGAGTAAGAACTGATATTTTGGCAGTTTTGTAGAGTCAGAGTTGCTGAAATGGTGGGTAATGAGCGCATAGGTCCTTTTGACACAAGCGTGACTACAGTGCGCTGGTGCAGGTGGCTGGTTTGCAGCAGTAAAAATATTACATTTGATTGACTGTACAACTTATTAACTGTAGGTGAATAAGAGAGTATGAACTAGAGATTGAACACAGGAGCTATATATGTTTAATAAGTACTGGTATATAAAGAATTTATGTGAATGTTCTTTGAATGGCAAATGAGTTATTCATAAGCAGTATTAATTATTTGTTTTGAGTATCCCCAGAAGAAGCCTTACAGGTAAAATGTCAGGGTATTTCGAATCATACCTCTCAAGTGTCCCTGATTTTCCCTCAGAATTTTCCTCTGTCCCTCGTAAAATGTGTGTTTTTGTAACAGAACAGTGGGGACTGTAAGCACAAAATGATGTCAAACATTTGAATTACAGGCTTGTTCTTCTTCAGAAAATGCATCTTGCACCAATTTCCTTATTCTGTCAGCTTTCTGAATAAATCGTACCAATTTTTAAGATGTGTCGCTGATTTGGGGTCTTTGTCCCTGATTTATGAGGAAAGAGGTTGAGAGGTATGTTTCGAATAAGCAAGAGAAGTACTCAAATGTTTGGTGCTGAGGCCTTTTTTAGGCTCTCAGCAGCCCAACCATCATGTTGCAGCAAGATTCTTTTGACAGGGCATTCTCCACTCAACTTCATTCTCCTGAGAGTGATTGGTGATTACCTGCAGGCACCTGGAATTGATTCTAGGATCCAACAATGTAGCAGTCCTGAAATCACTCGATTTCGTGGCCCACAGAACAGTAGCACTGAAAGTCCAACGTTGGACCAACAACAGGGCAAACACAGTTAAGGGTGGTCTTTAAAAAGTGGATGTTGGCAGCTGGCCTGGTGGCACTGAGGGTTGAGGCACTGGATGCAACACCTCGTGCTATGCTGGCGACCCAGGTTCGGGAACAACCTCGGGTCACCGGCGTGCCGGCACCCGGGGGGGGGGGTGTGAGGAGGATTGAGCATTGGCTCTCCTCTCCTGGGTAGCGAGTGGGGTTGCCTGCCCATAGACCTGCCGTCACTGAATGGAGGTTCAGTGCCGGCACAGGCGGTTGACAGTGCGACTGGAAGGGAGGGGCATCCCGAACTCCGTACACACGTGTGCCTCCATACGCATGCGCTACGTTGGGGACGCATACATGTAGGGGTGGGATAAAACCCACAAAAAAACAGAAACTACATGCTACATATGAAAGAAAAAAAGTGGATTGTGGCAAGATGAGGAAATGGAAAAGCATGACCAGCACAGAGCAGGTGGAGGGGCAGAAGAAAAGTGATCAGAATTAAAAAAAAGTAATGATAGAAGCAGCAGAAAGCTCAGTTGTGAAAGTATCAAAGGGAACAAAGGACACTGGGTCCTGTGTGATTCACAGACAGAATAAAATAAGAGCCAAAAAGAGGGCATTCTTAAAGCATTAGGGAAGCCAATGGGAGGAGGATAGGGAGAAATACCTGGTGGCAACAGAGTTAGCCAGCAGGAAGGTGAAGAAAGCCAAGACAGAGACGGAATACCAACTAGCAGAGGGAATGAGAGGCAAAGGGAAAAGACATTCTTCAGGAACATCTAGGAGAAGTGTAAGCTCAAAGGAGATATTGTGAAACTGAAGAGTGAGGAAGGATGGAAAGAGGGGGATGAAAGAAAAGCAGAGATACAGAACACAGATGTTTGTTTTGTATTTACTAGGGAGAAGGATGGGCCACTGCTACAATGTGGGGTTAAGAAAGGAAGGGAGGAGAGCAAAGGTTCAAGTGGCATGGTCAAAATAATGGAGAAAAGGGTGTTGGAAAAACTTACAGAGTTGAAGGTAGCTAAATCTATGGGATCCAATGGCTTACACCCGAGGATGTTGAAAGAAGAAGCAAAAGTGATAGCAGGGCCACTTGCAGACATATTCAATAGCTGGCCACAGGGGTACTTCCTATGAACCACAGGACAGTGGACATGGTCCCTTTACACAAGAGTAAAAGGAAGAATGAGCTATGGAACTACAGATAAGTCCATGTGACATCTATAGTGGGAAAAATTGTGGAGTCTTTACTTGGAGAGGAATTGGTGGGCTTCCTGGAGGGAAATGGGCTACAGGACTCCAAACAACAAGGTTCATGAGGTGAAGGTCTTGCCAGACAAATCTGGTTGACTTCTTCAACTCAGTGGCCAGGGCAGCAGATAGGGGACACTCAGTAGATATGGTATAGTATTTCAGCAAGGACTTTTACTCAGCCCCCCACAGGACGCTGCTCAAGAAGGCGTGCGACTCAGGGGTGGGGGAAAATTGGCAACTTGGGTGGTGAACTGGCTGAGGGGAAGAGCACAGAGTGTAGTAAATAATGGGGAGTTTTCAGATGTAAGGGAAGTAATAAGTGGGGTACCGCTGGGGTCAGTGCTGGGCCTTCTTTGTTTCATTGTACTTGTTTCAGACACAGGAGAAGGCATCAAGGACAAGCCCTGCCTTTTCACAGATGGCACAAAGATCTATACAAGGATGGACATGAGGAACGGATAAGGCAATTTTGGGAGCATCTGGACAGGTTGGAGAGCTAGTCAAAGATCTGGCAAGTGGGTTTTAATGGGGGAATGTAAACTGATGAACAGTGAAAGAGGAACCCAAGCATGCAATGCGAAATGGGGGGAGTGGTGTTGAAAAGCACCAGGGAGGAAAAATACCTAGGGGTCATGATTTCGCAGAGCGTAAAAACATCAGCTCATTGTAACAGAGCTGTGAGCAAGGAAAACATGATGCTGGGTTAGGGAAGGGGATAAGGTTAGCACTAAGGTAAAAGAAGGAAAGTGCATGGAAGTGGTGCATCAGAATGGACGTTGTGCCTCAGGTTTTCGGGATACTTTCTGGAGACTGAGGTACTGCCCCATTTGTACTTACCTCTCTGCATTGAAGGCAGAGGTTGCTTAACTCTGGACTGAACTGGCAAGAATGCAGAGCATTTTGTACCCCATTCAGGGGCACTGGCACCAAGTTTGCTGCTGCTGCCCCAGAGGATGCAGTTGGATCATGGTGGGCTTTGGGAGGGATGGGGTAGTGGGAAGTGTATACACCCCTCAACCTGTACCACTGCAGAAATCCTTTTTGCTGTACTGGTGGGATGGAGCAGCCAGGAGGATGCACCCATAGCAGTGGAAAAGGAGAAAGTGGGGGTCCTCAGAAAGGGAGGCCTCAAGGAGGAACGAAGAGGTCCCCAGCTGAGGTGGAAGCAGCTGCTGGTGGGAAACTCTGTTGTCAGGGGTATAGACTTGGAAGTGGAGGGAGGGAGGAAGGGAGAAAGAGGTGAAGTGTCTGAGAGGTGCTTCAGCTGGGAGGGATGGAGAGTGGATCCAGAAGATTGCTGGGGCAACAGGAGATGGGAGGGAACTAGATGTCATTGTCCACTTGGGGACAAATGACCTGGCAAGGGACATTGTTAGGTAGTGCAGGAACATTTCTGTGAGCTGGGGAGGGGCCTCAGGCAGGTGGCATGCACAGTGGCTTTTGCCAAGGTGTTAGCTGTATACAGCCGGCACGGGAAAAGGACTCTCCGCACCAGGGCATTTAAATGTTGGTTGAAGGCATGGTGCATAGAGGAAGGGCTTCGACTACATTGGGGACTGGGGTCAACCTGGGAAGATACAGGCCTCTATAGGGGAGACTACCTGCATCCTTCCAGGAAAAGGACCACAGTCCTTAGTGGAAGGTTAAATCCTACTTAGATGAACATTTAAACTAGCTGGGGGCTGTAGAACTAAGGCAGCCAACAATTTCTCTCCCCCCCCCCCCATTATAATGAAGCAGGAAAGCAGGGCTAAAGGGGAGTAAACTCCCCTGGGGCAGGGACACAAGAAGATGGGGTGGCCTGGGGGCAAGGTAGAGGACAAGGGGGGGGGTATAAATAAGGGAAGCAAGAAAGAAGGAAGGAAGGAAGGAAGGAGTAAAGGAGACAGGTAACAGAGAAAGTAAAAAGGGAAGAGGTGGGTCAGAGGAGCATCAGGGAACAGCACAGGCGGGAGGAGAGGAAGCACAGAAGTAGGTAGGGAGGGAGTAATCTACAGCGAGCTATGAGTGCCAATGCAGGGAGTCTGGGAAATAACATTACGGATGTGGTGGCCATAATGGAATGGTGGTGCACTGGCAGCTATACCAGGCTACTCTCTTTTCAGAAGAGACAGGAAAGGGAGGCGGCATAGAGGGGTTGTACTGTATGTAAGGGAGGGAATGAAGGCCATGGAAGTGCAACGATGCCAGAGGAGAAGGTAGGGCTGGAGGTGCTGTGAGTCATCCTGGAGACAGGCACTGGGGCTGCTGTCTGCATAGGGGTGTGGTATACAGGCCTCTACCTCAGCCCTTTCTGGGCTACATAACATGGCTCTTGTGTTTTGGACATTTAATACTAGCCTGTTTCTCAGTAGCCAGGTCTCCAGGTGATTGAAATCATTCCCCAGCTGTGCATTGATCCAGCTGACGTCAGCAGAGGACCTGTAGGGTACAGTGTCATCTACATATAGTTGCAGGGGAGCTCCCAACAATTAGTGTCATCTACATATAGTTGCAGGGGAGCTCCCAACAATTATCAGCCATATTATTAATGAAAAGTGAGAAAAGGAGGGGGACCCAGAACAGAATCTTGTGGTTTGCCATCCATTATGCCTTTAGGCTCAGAGAGACAGCCCTGCCATTTATGGTTAGTCACGTAGTGACTGGACCAATGGTAAGTCAGATTATCTAGACCAGTATCTCTAAATTTCTCAAGCAAGAGCACATGGTTCACCAGGTGAGAGGCTTTGGTGAAGTCAATGAAAACTACACCAGTGGCCTCAGCCACTTCTAATATGGAGGATAGTGGAGGACCAGGCTGGAGCAGTCCCCATGGGGGGTATGTCCCCAGGCCTGAGGATTGGGTAGATGATGCCTGAAAATAAATAGCTACATATTTACTATAAAAAAGACAAAGAATGTGGCAGGAAATTAGTTCACATTTAAATCCATTCACTGCAATTAAAGGCAGACCTCAGCCACTTCTAATATGTCAGTCTTCACCTCACCAGAGCAGTGTCTGTACTGTGAAACTTTCTGAACCCATGTTGGCAGAGAGTGAGAGCAGTGTAGCTCCAGGGAATCCTGTAATTGATTGTACACCAGCCTCTCTTGTGTTTTCGCTAGGGTACATAAAAGGGAGCTAGAACTGTTATTTTTAGTAGATTCTCTAAGCCCCTTTTATGGATAGGGACCCCAGTGGCTGTTTTCCATTTCTCCGAAATGACACCACGGAGAAGTTACTTGTTGATATGAAGTGTTAGGGGAATGGCAATGACCAGAGCTGCAATTTGTAGGAATCGTAGTTCCAGGGAATCATATCCATGGGAGCCCTCCATTTTATTTCAGGCATAACTGCTAGCGTACTTCCTTCCTATTTCCCAATCTAAAATTAATCTTGCCTCATATTCCCTCCCTGATATCACTAATGAAAACATTAAACAGGACTGGACCCAGAACTGACCTCTATGGCACCTCGCTAGTATCCACTCTGTCTTTTGATTTGACCCCGATCATCACTTCCCTTTGATTTCTGTCCCTTAGCCAACTCTCAATCCACTTGCTGAGCCCCTTGTCTACCCCTAGGTCCTTTCGCTAATTTATTTGGCAGTCTCTTGTATGGCGCCAAACCAAAGGGTTTACTAAAGCTTGGATATATCGTATTAACTAAAAAGAACAACTGTTCTGGCACTCATGATGACCACAGAAAGGTTACTGACAAGTGGTTTTGCAATATGAAGATATTTATATCTTGTAGACAGCCTGTAAATCCCTGATAGCAAAGAAAACTCCCCAACATTTCACTGTCCATTACAGCCTTTTCAGCACGGGGGAGTTTTCTGTGCTGTCAGGAACTGACAGGCTGTCTACAAGATATAAATATCTTTGTATTGCAAGACCAATTGCCAGTAATCTTTTTGTGGTCATCACAAGTGCCTATAACAAATGTGCTTTTCAGTATTAGCTGTTTCTCAAGTCAGAGCCCCTGCTGTTTGTTTGTGTGTCTCAAGTCTTCTGTGCTGCCATATCACATCAACTGCATGCCCCTTATTCCTTCCCTTGTTATCTAGTCAAACAATACCAACACGTTTGTCTGACATGACCTACTTGTCTAGTTTTAATCTAGTACCAAAAAAAATCATCAAATGACTTTGAGATTTGCTTTGGTGAGGAAGCTTGATACAGTTTTTGTCTTGATTTTCATTGACAAAAGGCCTCTGAAGTTAAAGGAAATTTCAGAGATATGTATATGGGCTTTATAGCCCGTTACCTTAGTGCAGCGCTAGCCATTACCACAAACTGAAATTTATTTCAGAGTCCATCTCTGGAGGGAAGGGATCATAAATTGGGCTGAACCAACTGCCAGCCTGTCCCTTCCGCTTCGTAGTTTGCAAGCCACGCCCCTGTGCTCAGACACTTTATGACATCTAACCAGGGAGAGTGCAGGGATGTGCCCCACTGTAATCTATGGGAGGCATTTTCAAAATGTTTTTTTATATGTTAAAGCAACATTATATGTAAATAAAAACCACTGCTCAACTAATAGAACCCCTATTGCTTTAATATATAAAAAAACTGTTTTGAAAATGCTTCCCATAGACTACGATAGCGTGCATCCCCATGCTTTCCCTGGTGAGGCGTCATTAATGTCTGAGCATGGGGGCGTGGCCTGTGAACCATGAAGTGGAAGGGCTTGGCTGGCCCAATTTACGATCCATTCCCTGCTGAAATGGACAGTGAAATAAATTACAATTTTTGGTGGGATTGACTACCACTGTTCTAAGGTAACAGGTTATAAAGCCCATTTGCAGTTCACATAAAGTTTTAAATTTACTTTAAAGGAAGAAGACCAGTACTGAATTCTTGCTGTTTCAGTTTTGTAGAAGAGATCACAAATCCTTGGGCTTACTCCAAATAAGAAAACAAAAATATTTTATTTGGCTAAAGTAGAGCATAAAAACAGCAAAACATTTGTGCCAACTCCGTGGCAAATTATAAATCCGCTCTCACAGCAACACCTACAGCATACAGTCAGCCCCTTTTAGTGGTGTTAATAAAAAAAAGGGAGTTGCCATGGCAACCCTTCATTAACAGGCAGTTCTTCTGCTTTAATTACACCATTCCAGACAGCAATTAAAAAAAGCACATTTGAAAAACAGAGTGTGTCCACAGCTTTAAATATAGAACAAAATTTATGAGCCTGGAACCAAATCCTTTAATAGGAAACATCAAAAAGAATTCTGCGGTGTGTAGGCAGCCCAACCAGGACTTGATGACTAGCAGTAATCCTACAGAAATCAGTGTTTATGTATGCATAGCAGGCTGAGCAGGCGTATGATCTGTCGGTATGTGACAACCCCCACTACTGGTAGGGGAGGAAGTTGTTCACAGGCAGTGCCCAGCTTAAGGGAGACCATCTGGTGTTAGCTCTGAGGGGATATCACAGTGGGAGGAGCGTAGTGTAGAAAAGGAAGGTGCCCCATGGCACCTGGTGGAACTCTCACATGTGCCATGAGGGAGAGGGCATTCAGGACAGTCGGGCAGACACAGAGAAAATCTGGTGCCTTTGTCTGGGGAGGACATTGCATTAGTGCCCGAGGCCTTGAACTGATCCTTGGGAATGGGGAGCTGGGAACATTTATGGTAGCTCACGAATAAACAGGAAGTATGTAATGGCCACCAGTATGGTAAGAGAACCTCACAAGGGGTTCCACCTCGAGACAAGCAACCCAATGGCTGGTTTTCTGTCCTGTGGTGGGTTCCCTTGAAGACATCAAGGAAGACCTTTGGGGGGGGCAAACTCAGAGAAGTGCCTATGTAGACATTCAGGACCTGAAGATGTCAGGAAAGAAATCTGCCAGGAAAGGTAGGAGACGTGTCTCTAGTGTGGGTGAGGTGACCGTATGGGATGGGATGGACTTCTCAGCACAGCCACCGCTGATCAACTCTTTGGGAGAAAAAGGATATCACGGTATGAAATACTGATGGTATGATAACCATAACGTGTAATACCGTGGTTACTGTTATACCGCAGTACTACAGAAGTCGTCATTTTTGGGCTACTTCCATTGTCCTGCTGTATTGATATTTATTATTCTTATAGTTTGCTTTTATGAAACCATGGCAGTATAGCATAGAGGTTAGAGTAATGAGCTGTGAATGAGCTTGGTACATCCAGCAGACAGACCTGGGTTTGATTCCCACAACCTCCACTTGCATACTGTGTGACTCTGAGCAAGTCACTTAACCTCCCCAGTGCTCCCGGGTCACCCCTAAAAACAGGCACCTGTGCCTAGTGGGCCTTATGTGGCTAGCAAAAAGAATAAAATAAAAAATAAAAAAATTGTGCAAAAAGGAACCCTTCTCAAAATCTTGTGTGAGGGAGAGTTGGTATGGAAAGGACAGTTGTCCTTGAAAATATAAAAAAAATTAGTTTAAAGATCTGAATACTGCAGTATACCATGAACCACGGTTATCGTGGTATCAGAAATTGCCCATGGTATGAATACCATGACTTTTGCTACCACTATGTACCATAAAAGCATGATACTGTAGTATGGGGAAGGTGGCATACGAGGTCATGGCAGTTGGTGTATCTGGACATTGTAGACAGCTGGATGTGACTGCTAGCTGAGTGATGTATAGTTTGTGCTAGGGCAAGGGAGTAACAATGGGTGGCCATGCAGGTATGCACCAGGTCCCCCGGTTACTTCACCTAGAATCCGAGAGTGTGAACCATGAGAATCTGTGGCTGACGCCTTCACAGCCAGGCAGCATTGACAGGACGGGGGAGAGTAGAAATGGAAACACCAAGAATACAACTGTTTTGCAGCTACAAACCTCCGGTAAGAAGGCAGGAGGTGGCAGCTATTCATAATGCTAATCGCAGTCTAAAAAAATTGGAGGAGAGGGGTCCTCGGGTTATTTCCTTACCCATCTTCTTACATCATTGCCTCACTAAATCCTCCTTCAAACGGGCACTAGTATGGCACCATTTGCTCTTTATCTTCTGTCTGCGACTGCACGTAACCCAGGACTTTTCTTTGATGCCTAATTGGTTTGGCATACATGACCGCTGCTACTTCCATTGTCTTGCTCTATTGATATTTATTATCCTTCTTATAGTTTACCTTTATGAAACCATGTTGCATCCCTGGTCTTGCTATATTGTGCCTATTGTTACTATAATTGTACTGATTTCTTGTTGTGGTTGTTCATGCCTGAACTTGCCTTCAGGTGTGTTGGCCTTGTTACTAATCCTGGTAACTGTCTATTGTACTCTCCTGGGTCATACCTGAAAATGGGCATTCATTTTCCTGATGTACTTACCTGATTAACAAAACCCAAATGAATAATTTCTGACACCTGTGCATGACGAAGGAACAGGGAGCACTGAGGTATAGGCACACAAGTAAGTTCTGTAGCAGCATTGCTAGAATGGAATGGGAATCGTTGGACGAGACAGGGTGACCATGCATGTCAGCAGGAGGCTGGGTGAACTAGCAGGTTAAACCAAGACAGCCTTTAGACGGTGTCAGGACCTGATTTCGGACCCTGGGTAAAAGGAGTGATGGAAATGTATTAGTCCGAAAGAGTAGTGACAGCAGTGTATAGTCCTCTGAAAGAGGAGTGACGGGTGTGGAATAGCACTCAGGAGAGATTGCCTGAAAGCCTAGCCAAACGAATTATGATCTCTCTGGATCACTAAATTTTATTTATTAAGTCTAGGTTTACAAGTACCTTTGAGCCAAGGCTGTTTTACAAAGGTTCCACGTCAGAGACAGGAAAATACAGTAGTACATGTAGAGCAAATGCAATATTCAATAAAGCAACTGCAAGTTTAGAGAAAATAAAACAGTACAGTTTTTATCTCGGTAAGGGAACTATGTGCTCCAAACTCTAGTGTCCGAGGCTTTTTGGTGGGCAGTAAGTGGGTCTCAGGGTGTTCCAGTGAAACTCTGACCTGGACAAGTTGGGTTGTAAGGGTGCTTCTAGTGAGCATAAAATACCCCTAGACACAGGAGCTTCCCTGGGCTATGCCTCCTCTCCCAGGATCGAAAGAGGAAGAGCGAGGGGTTTACAAGAAAAAATGGCACAACACTTACATCAGACACAGCTTTCAAGCCAAAACTGTGCAGCACCAATAAGTGGCTCTTTTGTCTGCATTTGCATCAGTATTCTGCCAGTATAATAATTTTGGGGAGACAGCATGGTCTAGCTATTGTAACTGTGAACTATGAACCAGATCAGGGGTCTGAATCGCACCACAGACATTGGTTCACTGTGTGAGCCCAAACAAGTCATTACAGAAGCAGTATAGCCCAGAGGTTAGAACACTGAGCTGTGAACTGGGAGACCCAGTAGTCCTGGGTTAAAATTCCACAACTGCAAGTTGCATACTGTGTGACCCTGAGCAAGTCGCTTAATCTCCTGGTATTGCATCTAGAAACAAGCTTCTGACAGCTCACCCCTAGAGCCAAGGAAAGAACAACCCTGACCCCACCAGGGTTTAAATGCAGCGCCAGGAGCTCCTGTACCACCGAATACTCTACCACCCCCTCTCACCCTGAACACTCTGAATGCAGCACTTGTGGCTTATTCTTGGAGCTACTAGCCCCCCTGCACACTGGATGTTGCACCAGGAGACTTATCAACCGTGCTGCCAAAGACCCCCCTCCACCATAGTTTAGTGCAGTATCAAGAGTACTTTCTTGGTGTAACTTTGAGTGGCACCAAGAACCTATCACTGGTGCCAGCCACTGAAGGCCATCGAACAGACTCCCCCCCCCCCCATTTAAGTGGGACATTTGTGCCCATCCCTGGTACTGCTGAACACTTCATTCCCCCATCCCCCCTTCCCCGATAGCAGCCATCACAGCCCCCACTCAAGGTACCTCCTTGGCCAGCTGGCATCTTAATTTCAGTTGGGAATTAGGTGGTGGCTGACCAAGAAGGTAAGTGATGATGCAGTGCCAGTCACCATCTGGGGGTTTAGGAGATGCGTGGGCTGGGGGCCACTTGACATTAGGGGTTGCTGTGGGTAAGGAAGGGAGGAAGGTAGGGGTGCCACTTGAAACTAGGGATTACTTGGTTTGGGATGGGGAAATGGTGGAGGTGCCTTTGAACACCAGAGAATGCTCGCTTGCAAATGCCGAGAGAAGAGGTGCCACTGGACGCCATAGAGTGTTTTGCTTGGGATAAGGAGAGAGAGGGAGAGGGAGAGGTGAGGTTGCTATTGACATTCAAAGTGCTTGCCATGAGATTGGTATGGGGAGATGAAAGGTGTGCCACTGGATTCGCCCTCCACTGCCAGGTAACTAACTCTGCAGAGGTCAAGATCCACCACCTCCCCGTGGGGCAAAGGCAGCTGCACTGGCAGTTTCGCGAACTGAACCTGCTGCACACCCCAACTGTCTCCTTCCACTTAGTTGGTCCTTGCCCACTGACCAACATAAATCCATTTGGAGGCAACCTATACATAGAGTCTGGGAGGCAGTTTGGCATAGTGGTTAGTGAACCTGGAGTCCCGGCTTTGAATCACACAGCTGCCACATACTCACTGTGTGACCCTGAGCAAGTCACTTAATATCCTCTGTCTAACCTCTCTGTAATCTCTCTCTAATCTAGCTCTGTGCTCTTTCAATCTCCCTGTATACTGAAAACAGCAACAGCATTCTCTTCCCTGTCTCCCAGGTTGTAAAGTGCCTTCAGATTCAGTTTTTATGAAAGGCAGTAAACAAATCCCTTTCATTTCCTTGACTGTTATAAAAGAAATTAACAGAGGTTCTGTTATCCTGGCAACAGGTTCTCCAGCCCTAAAAGAAGTGTACAGAGATGTAGGCTTGTGTTCTGACTCTTCCCCCAGCTGTGAAATTTTCAGGATAACGTGTTTAAAAATGTGGTAGGTGCTACCTGTGGGGCAGTTGTTGCACTTGTGTGCTGGTGACCCAGTTTAGAAGTGGACTTGAGGAGCTGGAATTGTAACGAACAGGCCTGGGGAGTACTGTGAAATGCAGTGCGAGCCAGACCCTGGAGGGAGATGTCCAGGTTCTCCTATTGAAGTGACCCGCTGTAGTGGGCTAAGGAGCTTGCTCCCTCGTGAGGGCTGGTGTCTGCACACAAGTGTGGTGTGATGTGTGAGGCCAGCAGAGGCATCCCCCATTGTCGGGGAGGTGGGGCAGGCACAAGAAAAATAGGGTCAAAAACCATGCCACTGTTGTGATGATTGCCAGCGACTGTGTCTCTGGTCGCCAGGCCATGGACCCCCAACTGTAGGTTATGTAGGTGGAGGATAGCGGAGGACCAGGTTGGAGCAGTCCCCATGGGGGTATGTCCCCAGGCCAGAGGACTGGGTAGATGATGCCAGAAAATAAATAGCTATATATTTACTATAAAAAAGACAAAGAATGTGGCAGGAAATTAGTTCACATTTAAATCCACTCACTGTAATTAAAGGCAGACCTTAAACCAAGGCCTGTACTCGAGGAAATGAGGGTTCTTCTGTGGAAAATTCAGCTGACCTGTTCCCATGGCTCATCTGAGTTTCTGTTTCATGAAATTCGTTCTCTCTCTTCATTTAAGCTAAGAACACACATGTTGGATGAGAGTGGGGGATTTTTTTTTCTCAATTCAGTCCTAGGCAGCCATTATGAATAATGAAATACAAAATCACACATATCCCCATAATGCAAAACATCATGGGCTGCATATACAAATCACCACAAAATATTATGTGAAAAATGTTGAGCATAGAATGTTTTGTTTCACATATGCGCTGTAGGAGGAAATCTGCTTTTGATGGGGTGTCTGGCAGATGGCGTGCATAAGCAAAGCTCCAGTTCCATCTGCATTTTGTAAGACGTTAACTGTGTAACTGAATGCCAAAGGTGTGCGCCATTTTTTTCTTTGCGTCTTCAGTTTAGCCCTTGGGTTATTAGCGGTACCCATACATGATAGCAGGTGCCAGTATTTTGTTCTCTTCGGTTTTGCTTTATATAGCGCCTTTCATAAACGTCATACCCTAAAGAAAAGTACTTTACGGATCTATGAGTTAGATACTGGTAGCATACAGAATGTATACAGGCAAACAGCAGTTATTCTACACCACTGCTTTAGAGACTGGTAGTGTAGGGACTGTATACAAATACTGCCGTCATCATACACCAATGAGTTAAGTAATGTCAGTGCGTGGACTGTATACAAACACTGCAGTCATCATACAATAATGACTTAGATACTGGTTGTGCAGAGACTGTATACAGACAAACATAGCAGTCCATAAGGAGGCAGTATAGCACAGTGGTTTAAGGCTCTGAGCTGCAAATCTGGTGACATCCAGCAGACCAGTCCTGGGTTTGAATCCCACAGCTTCCAGTTGCAGACTGTGTGACCCTGAGCAAGTCACTTAACTTCCTGGTGCTCCCAGGTCGCACCTGTAAAAAAGCTTTCAGCTTAGTGTGCTAGTCATGGTTAAACAACTAACAATAAATAAATAAATAATACACCAGCGAGTTACATACTGGTTGTGCAGAGGCAATGTACAGACAACAACAGCACTCCACACCAGTGAGTTAGATGTTGGTAATGCAGGGACTGTATGCAGACAACCATGGCAGTCATTGTACACCATTGAGTTGGATATTGGTAGCGCAGGGACTACAAACTGAAAAATACGGCAGTCATTAGACACCAATGAGACAGATACTGGTAGTGCAGAGACTATATACAGCGTGAATGTCATTATGGTTCAGCATCACTGTTTATTGCTGTATGATGACGAATAGGGTCTGATAGCAACCAGAAGTTACCCCTATATTCTCCGTGTCAACTAGGTGTGATGTCAGGCCAGGCTGATACAGAGAAAGTCACACCTGATAGTCACCCGCTTGGGATGCCATGATGTTGTCGCACTAAAAACAGCTGTGTCAGCATCTGTCAGCTTACTCGCACTTTGAAGTCAGACCCTAAAAAATATTATAAAATGTAAACTATGAGTCACTGTGTGACAACTCGTTTTTTTGTTTTGTTTTTTAAACACTCACACCCTCGGGTGTGTAAAAAAACTTGTATCAAGCAGTCATCCGTACATTATTTTATATATATCATGCTGCTTGTGTTTTCGTTTTTACTTCCAAGTTTCTTAAAATACACACAGAAGAACTGATCCGTCTGCACACTGGCAGCTCTACTGCTCATGATGCCGGTGACCTGGTTGGGGGAAGGAGAACTGAGCATCCCAGTGGGCGCGCTCCTCTTTTGGGGAGGGAATGTTGCACTCCCCACTAGTACCCAGCCACCTGGGTGACCACAGGTGAAAGTGCAGCGGGCGGGTGATGCAAGAAGGGGAGACATTGCCTGACTCCAGTGGGTGGTCACGCACATTCATGCACACATTGGAGCCCCCAGCTGGCAGCGTCCCAAGGGGTGGCACTAGTAGGCAGCAATAAAAAAACATGAAGCGAGCAGGATGAAGCCCGGAGCTTTTGGGTACTGTCCACCCAACTGGCCAGTGTGCATTCCCAGACTTGATGGACCCAGAAGGGGCAGCTGAACAGTGTAACCCTGAGGCACCTGGATGTAGGGATAAGAGCCAAAGAAGGGTTGGGATGGAGCAGCCATGGGTAGGTGAGGGCAGCACCTGTGACAAAGGAGAAACAAAATAATAAGAAAAATAAAAAAATAAATACACACAAAGGATATAGAGACTAATGCCTGTGCAAGCTGTGTGTTATGAGGATTTTTCACACACCAATGGTGTGAAAAATCCTCATAACACATACCTTGCACAGGCATTATTTTTTTATAATTAATGGGTTCCCTGTTTTCCAATAGGGACACCGTGGTGTAATTTGCTGTTATAAAGGAGTGTTTATAACAGCAAACATGTGCATGGTTTCCCTCACTCTGCGCATGCGCCCACTGTAGTTCATCCCTTCCTGACCACGCCGCTTGTCTTCTCACCCAAAAGTCAATTGCCATCTGCCACAGTAACTCAGCGGTTAGTTATATTTTTTTTAAAGAATTCTGGTCACATTCCACATTTACGAGGACAAATAAACGTTTTAAAACCACCAACCACTTTTTAAATCCGGGCACCGTCACCGGACGAAAACAAAGTGGTCCCCCTCCGGCCAGGAACTCTGCTATTTTATATAATTGCTGTGGCAAAAAAGGGAAACCCAGCAGTTATATAAAATAAAATATGGAGTAATATATAAACTCCAAAATTACACATACCCTAGGGGTTAGATTCTTGCACAAACCCCTCAGGTGTGTGTAAACTTCTTGTTACACACACCACCCCATACTTTATTCTATATACAATAACTGGTGTAGGGTTTGACACAGACAAAAACTAAGCTATATTTGTGTAAGTGAGCATGTCTCTGAGCAGCCGTCCTAGTCACACAAATACAGTGAGCTTTTTTTGCACTTCAGTAAAGTGAGAGTGCAAGGAAGAAAACGCTATAATAACCCGTTATCAAGTTATTACAGAATTCAGCAGGTTATTACAGCGTTTTATCAGGAGTTGCTACCCAGTCATTATAGGGGGTCACCAGTTATTATATTTATTTATGCAATGTAAGTGAGAGTCACGCCTTATAGAAACACAATTTATTTTAGCAATCATTCATTTCAGTATTGGTGAGTCATCAGCATTTATTTCCACTTGAGGGGGGGTCACAAAAGAGGTCTTAACTAATAGGAGAGCAGCTTGAACAATACTCGATGACATCACAGTGGCCTCTGCTTCACTCAAAACAGGGAAGTGGAATCAAACATAAACAGTTAAATCTCCAATAAAAGAACTGATCTGAAGGCTCTGCAGTTTAAAATATGTTATATAAATTACACACAGTGGCCTCCCTCAGAATATGACATTTACTGTAGAGATGAAAATTTTCACTGTCAAAAAGTCTTGCTATTTTAAGACTGGCCCAGTGGCGCTGAGGGTTGAGGCGCTGGACGCCACACCGGCGACCTGGGTTTGGGTATGGGCTGGGGGTCGGCGGGAGGGGGGGAGAGATCAAGCATCTGGAGGACTGCTCTCTCTTCCCCGGGGAGGGTGTGGGATGCGCTCACTCATGGAGCAACCTTTGGTGGTGGCTGGAGGATCGCCGACTGAGAAAGCGCAGCGTATGCCATGGGTGGGCAGAGCTACGGCACTACGTTGCCTCGCTGGCCGGGGTACGGTGGGATGAAAAAGAGAGGAAAAACCCCAATCCTGTGGATAGATGAAGGCACCTTGACCTTCCATAGCCCACACTCCCAACTCCGGGCTGTCTCCTCTCCACTGCCAGACTCATGTGCCGAGCACTTTGCCCTATAAGATAGAGCGCCCTGGGTGGATAGGGCAGACCTACCTCCGAAGGGTTCAGACCCAGAGGTGGTGCTTGGTGACACGAGGGGAGAGGAGGGGTCACGGAGGGAGGTAGAGGCTGGGAGCTCCCAAGGTCGCTGTAAGGAGTTCTCCAGGGTTGGAGATAAATAGAGTTTAAAAAAAAAAATAAAGTCTTGCTATTTTCGAGGGACAGTAGGGGGCACTAAATTAAACAAACAGCAAACATTATTTTGAGCAATCTTTATTTTATTCATCTACAAAGAACAGCTTTAAAATTCTGTTTCAACGGTAGAATAACAGCGCAGCAGCAGGTACTGTATTGTTGTGGGGGGCATCATTCAGTAAGCCAGCAGTTGTTTTGCCTAAAAAAAACAAAAGAAAGTTTGTTTCACTACACTACTACCCTGACACTGTCTGTAACATTTTAAGCACTGCAGTGTCATTCGATACCTTTCTAAACAAGCGGCAAGTTGCAGTTTATTTGGTGTCACTCACTGTCACAGTAGGAGCATCAGGATACAAGGGAACAAGAACATCAATCAGTTAGTATACCGATTTAATTTAATACCAGGTTTCACTTACCGCAGGAGCATCCTACCTTGTTCTGGCATTCATAGTGAGCTTCGGAGATCTCAGCTTGTGCGAACTCACGGATACGATCCTCTCACCTCTCCTTCTACTTGTTAAAAACATCCACCAACCATTCAGCATGTTTAGACTTAATGGGTGGCATCTTTAAATCCACTTTGATGTCATGTGGTTGAGACCCCGAGTTAATCTGGTCAATTATTAATCCCACATACCAGTCCGTGAATGCAATTTTAATAAAGTCTTTGAAAATGTTGTTTATGGACACATCTAGGGGTTGAAGGAGGGCGGTACATGATGCCGGCACAAACACTGGCACTGTAGCCTCGCTCTCTAGCTTCTCCAGAACAGCTGGAGTGGTGTGCGCCCTGTATAAATCCATAATCAATACGGTTCGCTGCTCAGACGGCAGTTGTTTTTTACTGACACTGGCAATGTAAGATTTCAGGATGGTATCAATAAAGCACAACATTGTGTCCGAATTAGCCCACTGATTTTCACTTTGAGTAATGCACCACTCTGCTGGGAAGTGATAGTTTGTCAGGCTGTCCGTGGTCTTTCCCTAATAGACAACCGGGGGTGGGGATTGCCAGACAGGGTACAACCCATAAGGAGGGAAACTTGTCTCTTGTCTCCCAGCCTTGTGACATCCACTTGCCATGCCCCAGACTCCTCCATAGTCCATTGGCTACAGGGAACAAGGTTAACCCTGGTTTCGGGGATATTGATAATGAGCTCAGGTGGCACTAACTCGTGACTGCAGACTTTACTGATACGGGCCAGAAAGTTTTCTTTCAGTGATTCATAGTCACTGGGTATTTTTCATCAAGCCTTCATACCCTTTCTTTTTACATAGCCCATCTGATTTAAAAAAGCCAGGCCCTTTGCCTGGTTATGGTGATAGACCCCCGTATTCTGCCAGCAGCTTGTGGTTGGTAGCTTTGACCACTCCGACCACTAGTGCAGCCACCACTCGAGCATTTACTACTGCGCCTTCTGCTCGAAGGCGCTGAATGATTTTTTTCTGCTTCAACATCGTCTAGCAGTAAAGTTGGACACCCCCGTGGCATTATAGGCAGGCTGGTTGCAACTAAGGCTGGATTACCTGAACTTTTAATCACGTCCAAGTAATCAGCTTAAAATTTACGTACAAAGCTATCATTTATAGTTTTGCCATACTTGCTGTAGTAGTGACGAACTGCGTTCATCACACCCCATGTTGTGGCATAATGCCCAAGTTCGTACCTAAGTTCAGGGCTGTAATGGCAGTACTCAGTTCACCTTTTTTTTGTGGGGTGGGGAAGCTCGATGTAGCTCCTGCACCACACTATCAGCAGTCCTTATAGACACTCCTGCTGAATCTCTGAGAGCTCGGGGGGTAATCTCTTGCGTCAAGGAAAACTCCCGCTTGACGCTCTTACTTCTTTGCAGCCACTGGACGAGGGACATTATTGCAGCGACTGGATGAGGGACACTGCAGACCAAAAACTGCACACTCAGACTGCAGACCACAGAGCACAACAGCAACTAAAGGGAAGTAGGCGGTTACAGTCAATTACACATTTTAATCACTTGGCAATGGCAACCGCTTACAGTGGGAGCACTTAACTACCTGTGAAAGGGTTCGGAGAATTAAGTGCTTAAAGGTGTTACAGTGTCTGCATAGCGTGTAATTAGTGGTGTACTTAGGTGACTGCTCATGTACCGTAACTGCTGATATTGGCTTTTGTGCAATTTTACCTTATTAGTGGCAAAATTAAACTGTAGCGAACAACTGTCACCTGTCCAAACCGTGAAATTAAGCAAGTGCAACAACTTTCAGTTCTACAGTATCATCTCCTGTGAAGGGACAAGACTTTCACAACTCACTAGTGGCTCTGCCACTCATGAGTTATGGCCTGCCTCCTCACTCGTGAAGATAAATGGCATATTCTGAGTTAGGCCATTGTGATTTTGATACTAGGCACTGGGCTGGCAGTGTAGTCTAGAGGTTAGAGTAATGAGCTGTGAATGAGCTTGGTATATTCTGCAGACATGGGTTTGATTCCCACAACCTCCACGTGCATACTGTGTGACTCTGAGCAAGTCTCTTGACCACCCCACTGCTCCCGGGTTGCCCCTGAAAACAAGCACTTGTGCCTAGTGGGCCTTACCTGGTTACCAAAGAATAAAAAAATAAAAATATACAAGATACACTAGACATACATGTGTCTGTTTTCAGGTACAGCCTGGGAAAATTACAGAACTTATATTATCAGTACAATAACATAGAGGATAATGGATGGGGATTGATCGGTAACCATGCTGTAATTGCTTCAAGAGGTTACCATGACAATGTAAACCTTGAGAGTGAAGCTTGAGAGGTTTACAGTTTGTCATGGTAACCTCGAGAAGTGGTTTCAGCGAGGTTACCGATAAATCACCATCCATTATATGTTAAAGTATATGGGCTAAAAATGTAGATGGTCCTTACTAGGTTTCCCGTAGTGCCTCTCCAGATTAGGGCCAGCTCTCACCGCTGCAGCCGTTCGTTGTGCGCTGCTTGTGTAAAGGACCCACGCATGCACAGATCCACTCCCGTTGTTATGGTATCAATGTGACGTACTCAAGAGGTGGTTAACAACCTCTTGATGTCACATCAGTACCATAACAACTACATAAACCTGCCGAATTTGGACAATAATAAGGGCTACCCATACATTATAATAAAACAACAGTTTGGAAAAAAGACATCAGCAGGGAGTCACACATACAGTGGCATCGTAACAGGGAGAAATGTTAGTACAAAAATCAAACAACAGCAAGTGCAATCATAATAACTTACAAAACAAAGTGACATTGAAAACAATAAGGAAAAAACAGATCTACGTGGCATTTACTGTACATACTGGATGAAATGCAAATACTGTACAACTGTGAAAGAGTACAATGAATGAGTTACATCAGAGAAAAAAACACCTGCAAAATAAAGTCATAAAAATACAACAGTGATGAGTAACAATGAATAACTGGTATCAGAGATGTAAAAACAACTACAAGGATTTTATATACCTGTTAATTAATACCATTTTACCATTTTCAAAAAATTGTTTCATACCCTAACATTGTCTCCTATGTACAGTATATAATACATTCAGTACAGATTTTGCATCAACATACCAGATCAGCAATATAATAAGCAAACAGGCCAGGCTGTGGGCATGTGTGAGCAAGAACAGTAAGGATATGTAAGGAATAATCCATGATTGGGTATACAGAAGTATTGTAATAACTGAATGACCGGGGTGGGTTGTGAGGCCTGAGGCGCAGCCAAGGCTGAAACTTCTCCCAAACTGATGGATGGCCCCCATTAGTCACAGACTGAACCATGCTGGGCCGTGGCAGCCCACTTATGGAGATTGAATAATGAATAAAGCATATGGCATCAAGGAAAAACTGGCCAAATTCCTCGCAGTGCCTGAGTGTCAAAAGCCCTCTGGACTATAGGCTGCCAGATGTAACAGCCTGTCCACAGTGTGGAAGAGATGAGATGAGCTGATCTGTTCCTCCTGCAGCAGTCACCTGTGACAAGAACTGTGCCTTTCTCAGAGTGATTGCCCCCCGATACTCCTTGTAATGGACTCTGGGGTTATCACGGTATAAGATTTCTGACAGTATGATAACAGTCAAAGGTAATACCACGGTTACCGTTACAGTGTGGTATTACAGAAGTAATTTTTGTGCAAAAAAGAAGCCTTCTCAAACTCTTGCATCAGGGAGAGTTGGCAAGGAAGGGAACGTTTACAGAAGAATTAGATGAGAAGGTCTGAATACAGTTATTGTGGTATCGGAAATTGCCCACAGTATCAATATTGTTACTTCCGATACAACAGGATATGTGAAATCATAATATGATGACATCTAGGGATGGGAGAATCTCTGAAGGTTCTGAGGTTCTAAAAGGTTATGATAAGCAAAAAAAGGTTCGGATGCTTATCCGAACCTTTTATAACCTTTATGGTTTTATGGTAACTGTATGTGAAAAAATCATTTTAAACAGCTTTTAATCAACGTATCTGTAGAAAAAGGCAATTTAACCACTGTTTAGTAGTACTAAACAGCCTGAGTAGTGACATGAGATGAGGAGTGGATAATGTGACTGTGGACGTGCCTGCTGGAGGATGGCGCTCATTTGGCCCAAAGGCAGGCAAGTCCCAGATCTCTATTTTTTTTATTTTAACCAGTATCCCGAGTCTGAATTTTTGTAGAAGTGGATATGTTTGGCACCACTTTTGTTTAGCAATGGCTCTCAGTATGGAACACGACATGAAGCAACATGGCAAAAAAAGACAGAGCACCAGGCAGTCCGAAAAGTCATCACTTCACTATTGCTACTACCACTGCTATCAGCCTCAGGTCAAAAAACAGAGCTAAGCAAAATTTTAAGCAATCTGGTTAAGGCACATTTAGCTAAATGATCTCAGAATTAGAAAGCGACTGTGTGTGAGATCAGGGACTTGTCTGCCACAGTTGCTACCAGTACAATCATGTCATGCACTGGCTGCATCTCTCACCCACCCCCAGGATAAAAAGGATATGGTCCAAAGGCAGGCAAGTCCCAGATCTCTATTTTTTTAAACCAGTCTTCTGAGTCTTGACTTTTTGTAAAAGGGGACAATGTGTTTGTAATGTATGTCACCAATTATGGTATGGAACACAACAGGTAGGTCATCCTGCAGAACGTGAACACTAACAGAAGCATCATACTGGACCAAGGCTCGTGAGTGACGTGACATGATAACTGGGTGTCCTGATTCGTGATAAAACCAAAGATTAAAAAAACAAAAACAGGGTTGCACCAAAAAAAGTTGAAGTGATGTGATTTGTTATGACCGTAAAGAACGTGATTAGTTGTGACATGAGTCAATCAATCAATCAATATTTATTTATAGCACACTTTTCAAAAATCAAAGCGTAAATACATTATAGACAAAACAGCAAACATTCAATCAATAAAAACATATATATATAAATAAAAAGGCAGCAAAAATAAACTAAGCATTGTCTCCAAAAGCCAGAGTAAATAAATACGTTTTCAAAGAGGCTTTAAAAGTCTCAGTGGACAAGCACTCTCTAATCCGACAAGGTAGAGAGTTCCACAGGGTCGGGGCCACAAAAGGAAAAGCCCTGGCCCCAGATGATTGCAGACGGACCCTGGGAACCTCTAGCAATCCCTCGTCGTCATGAACGTGGCACTGGCGGCACTTCTCAGAGCGCCAGAAACTGGATGGAACCGAGCTTCCACAAACAGTTGCCATTGAAAATTTGAATTACCTACGGCTGTACTTCCCTGAACTGCTACAATGTTTGGTCTGAGATTATATCTACTGGATTAAATACAACTGGCTTGTGAGGACAAAGATTCGAGTCCATCTGCTAGTTGGGCATCCTGCAGAACGTGAACACTAACAGAAGCATCATACTGGACCAAGGCTCATGAGTGATGTGACATGATAACTGGGTGTCCTGATTCGTGATGAAACTGAAGATTAAAACAAAAACAAGGTTACACCAAAAAAAGTTGAAGTGGTGCGATTCCTGATGACCATGAAGAACGAGATTCGTTGTGTCGTGACGTGATGTAAGTCATGAACGTGGCACTAGTAGCGCTTCTCAGAGGACCAGAAACTTGTTGGAACTGAGCTTCCCCAAACAGTTGCCATTGAAAATTTGAAATACCTATTTCTGTACTTTCCTGATGACACATGACTGATGTCTTCCGGGGTGGGCACACAGGCAGTATACAAGAAGTGGCACTGGTGCACTGATGACTGGCTGGCAGATTTTATTCACACACACACAGAATTTATATTTCACACCACTTACTCTGAGGGCGATGCTGCAGACACTGCTGCTACCCACACAGATTCAGGGACCCTGCCTGGCCTAACCCTCTCTGACACAGTACTTTTTCCCTTCAAGGATTTTTTTATTATTCCATGTGATGTGACAGAATGCCCTGCCCACTGAGCTAAAGCTATAACCCATCTCCCGAGCGAGCACAGGGAGGAAGATGACAGATGACTGACTTCTTTTGGGGTGGGGGGTCACAGTGTGCAAAAGTGGCACTTATTAACTGGCTGGCAGATTTTATTTCACACACAGACACATAATTTATTTCACACAACACCTAGGCTAAGGCCTGATGCTGCAGGCACTGCTGCTACCCACGGAGATTCAGAGACCCTGCCTGGCCAAACCTTCTCTGACACAGTACTTTCCCTTCAAGGATTTTTTATTTTTTATTTATTCCACATGATGTGACAGAATACCCTGCCCACTGAGCCAAAGCTTATACCCAACCAAGTGAGCACAGGCAGGAAGATGACAGATGGCTGACTTCTTGGGAGGGGGGGGACACACAGACAGCATGCATAGGGTATGCTACTCCCCAAAAAAAGGGGTGCTCTGGCACTTAATAGTGAAGTCTCTCTTCAGTCTTGTTCTCTTCTTTCTTGTCTGCATTCAAGTTTTAACAAGTTGCCCCCAGTCTCCAAGTTCCTCTTTCCCTCCCCGAGTCTCCTCTCCCTACTACTCCCCACCCCAGTCCCTGACTCCCACACCCAGTCCTCGGCTCAATCCCCTCCCAAGTCCCCGACTCCCAGTCCCCTACTCTCCACTCCAACTTCCCCACGCTTGAATTTCTAATTCACTTCTTTTAGTTAAAAAAAAAATTCTTCTTTTGTTATTTTTTTAAGAGTCGACTTCTTCTCTTGCCCAAGGGGCAAAAAAAAAAACGCAAGCAGCACAAGCACAGAAACAGAATTCCAGTCCGCACAGAGCAGTCTGCAGAAGCTGCTGCGCCTTCTCCATCCTGATTCCTCTGCTTTAAGGTGGACCACGTGGATTGCTGGAGCAGCAACCCAATCAGGTGCCACGTTAGAGAGAGATGGGACAGCTCGGCCATCTAATGAGGAATCAGAGTCTTGTCTCTGGTCCCTCCTGTGGGTTCCTCCTGCTCTGGTGCTTCTCGTGCTGCATTTTCCTGCGATACAGCAGCCGTCCAAACTGATGCGAACAGTTAAAAGTGTTCGGAAGCCGTTAGTTTCTGAACACTTCAGCATGTTCGGGTCAGTTCATATTTTGGATGAACCGGTTTGCCCATCCCTAATGATATCCTTAATGGGCTCTTCGGGTTTGTCTACCCTCCATTGACCCCGATCTCTGCCAAGAATGCTCCAACCTGTGCCCTTCAGTCTTCAACCATCTAAGCTCCTCAGAGAACTGGGGGAGCGCTGGCAAGAGACTCTCGGGGTACACAAAATGGTGTGAGGGAGTTGAGCGCCACAGTGATAGCTGTGATAGTGTCAACCCCCTCAGCACACCCCTGCGGCAGGCTTGAGCAGCTCGGCGCCGACAAGAGCCCCAAAAGCTGTAGATTGTTTAAAGGTCAGTACTGAACTAACTCCACTGGGGAATTCACCCATTTATTTTTTTGAGGGGAGGGGACTCTGATCTGAAAACTTACAGTGTGATGATTCAGCCAGCTGGCTGGATCAACCCTGTTGGAGAACCTGGGGCAAGGAGATCTGAATTGGGAATGCAGTAATGTTTTCCTGCCCCCTTTAAGAATAACTGTAAGCAATTATTATGATCTCTTGGTGACACTGATTGCTTGCTATACATTTTTCCCTGCTATCTTCAGATGCAGTCATTGGTACCGAGGTGTAGTGAGATGACATAAGGCCACGCTGCCCACACCTCCCCATTATCCTAACAGCAATACCCGAAATGCCCCTTTCCTTCAGGTAGCTATCAAGCCTCAAACTCTGAACACTGTCTGCGTGCATCAGGCTCTAGTAGTCTGTTATACAACACCATCACTCTATAGTCAAAAACCTGTTTCCTTACATCCCTCCTGTCTCCCTGCTTAATTTATACCCATACCGCCTGGTTCTGCTCTCCTGGATGCTGATGGGCAGTCTGTCCTGGCCTATTTATGTGTGACCTTTCATGCATTTATTTATTATTAATTTATTTTGCATGGAATTGTGCACATCAAGATTGCCTCATTTAGGTGCAACAACAATTTTTAAGAGGTTCCTGGGAGTACATTACAGCATCAGTAATTATTACACGTATGTTACATGGGAAAAAGTCACACTGATACACCTAATTATTATTATTAATTTTTTTTTTTTGGAAATAATATTTTATTAAAGTGTTTTTCATTTGACAGAAAAGTAAATGGTACAGTCTCTACATATGTGGACCATATCACCATTACACATTGTATCCTTATCTCTAGACAGTGTTCTAGTGTTTGAATTAAACTTGCTATTGGGTTTAGATGTACAACTGTAGAATCACAGGTTGTGAAGAATATCCTTTCATTTGACCTGGCCAACATGGCCTCACACCTAATAGGAAGGAGGGATGACAGCAAGCCCCCCTGAAAATGTCATATAATATAATTAAATCTAAACCCTGTAATTGTACTTATATCCTGTATGATAGTTTCACTTGATAGTAATACCAATATCAATTTAAAAGGATTATCTGTACTTTGAGTCACATCAAGTGGAGGTTCTAAAGAAGTTAACAAGAGAGATAATAGCTGCAGTATAGAGTGAAGAAGCAAAGAGAAAGACAGAATGAGAAAAGAGAAGGAAGAGAAAGAAGAAAGCCTGGTCTCGGTGAGAGTGGGGTGCCTCCTGGGGGCCGTGAGAGGTGCGTGACAGGGTGCCATTTCCTTCCATGTTATGAAATATCTGCAAGATGTCTTTGTTTTCTCTATGGGCTTGGAAATGGAAAAAGGGTAACCATCTTGCCTTGAATATATCAGTTTGGGTTCTTAACTTGGCAGTTAGCTGTTCCATTTGCTTAGTTTGCAAGCAGATTGTATACCAAGAGTCTGCTGTGGGAATGTTTGGGTCCAGCCATCGTTTGGTGATTGCCTTTAGTGCTGCTGCCACCAGCATATTGAATAACAAAGTCTGTGACCTGGTTAACATGGCTTTAGGTACTAGCCCAAACAACCAGACCTCTGGGGACATTGGAAAACTGGTCTCAAAAATCTGATTAAATCTGGCTTGAATTTGATCCCAGTAGGGCCTAAGTTTTACACAAGTCCAAAAAATATGGATGTGAGTGCCTTCTTCCCTACACCTCCTCCAACAAAGACTGGTGCCAGAGGATCCAAAGTGTTGTGTAATAGAGGGGTTAGAAAGTATCTAGTTACCACCTTCGAACAGAATTCTCGTAAGGTGGGGGAGGCAGAGGTGTGATGTATCCCATCCCAAACCCTTGTCCAGTCCCCCTCCTGGAGCATAATACCACTCTCCTGCTCCCATTTGGAGGCCAGACCTGGGACACAGGGGGTGTCCTCTGCACCCAAGACCGACACCAGTCTGGAAATCAGGCCTCTGCTGAAATTCTGCCGGAGAAAATGCTCCAGCTGCCCTAGCAATGGGTGCAGTTGCCCCACCTTCTTAATGCCGGATCCCCCTCCCAACAGAAAATGTCTAACCTATAAAAACCTAAAAAAAATCTTGGGTTGGCAATTTTAATTCAGAACTTAGTTGTTGGGAGGATTTAAAGATTCCTTTGAAGAAAAAAATGTTTGACTCTATCAAGTCCTCTACTAGTCCCCATCTAGTGAACCCTGCATCCAGTTGGAGTGGGGCAAAATCCAAACATGCCCTAAGTGGTGTAGAAGGGCTTAACGTGTTTGATATTTGGAGTTTTTTTACATATGTCCATCCAGATCAACTTTGTGGAGTGTGTCCATGGGTTGTTAAATGTGAGCTTGGAGAGCCCTTCTCTGTCCATAAGTGGCAAATCTCTCACCTTTACCACCGGAATCAGAGGTCTTTCTAATTCAGTCCATAGAGGGGGATCCTCCTCTACCCAGAACTTTGCCAGAGCACCCACTTAAGCTGCCCAGTAATATGTCCTAAAATCTGGGAGACCTAGCCCTCCTGAGGCCTTCGCTCTGAGCGGGGTATGCCATCTGGTACGGGGTGGATGGTTCCTCCAAAGGAAGCAAGAGGTAGAGGATTTTAGCCCTCTCTAAAACAGGTTAGGAAGTTTCATAGGGATAGCAGCAAAGAGGAATCGAAATCTAGGTAGCACATTCATGCGAATACTCTCAATTCTGCCTGTGAGAGAAAGTGGGAGGAGATTCCACCTGTGTAGATCCTCTTGCACTACCTGTAACAGCTTGAGATAGTTCACCTTGTACAGTCTTTTGATGTCCCTAGGAATATACACCCCTAGATGTCTGAAACAATCTTTTACCCATTTGAATTGACCTATTTGAGGGAGGGGAGACCGAACATGAGCCCTGATTGGGAACACCTCAGTCTTTGTCTCATTGATCTTAAAACCAGAGACTGCTCCAAACTTTGCTAGCATTGTACTGAGGAGGGGAATAGAGCTTTCCAAATCTGAGATACAAAGTAGTGTATCATCTGCATAAAGCGAGATCCGCAACTCCTCCCCCCTATTTTGATCCCCTTATAGTCCCCAGATTGCCTGACCCAGGCTGCCAGGGGTTCCATACTGATGGCAAAGAAGAGAGAGCGGGCAGCCCTCTCTGGTTCCTGTCTCTATGGCAAAGGAACAGAGCCCCCCAGGGTACCAGATAAGAAATTTGGGCATGAGTATTTACTCCTCATTTTTAAAATGAGTTGAGTAAAACCAATTTCAGATGCGTACAAATGACTCCATGCATTTGGCTGAAGAGTACGTTTCTGGAAAATGAGCGTATTTGTGGTTATATAATGTATATATAATTTGCCAGATGGCTGTGTATCTCAAATACGCTCATTTTCCAGAAATATACTCGTCAGAAAAATGAATAAATCCATCTATCTGTCCATCCATCCATCTATCTCAAACAAACATGGTTGCCAGACAGTTGTAGATAGTGTGGACCACTCGAGAGGGAGCAATATTAGACTTGATTCTCTCAAATGGAGATGGAGAGAGGATCACAGGTGTAGAAGTGGGTAGCCATCTGGGAACTAGCGACCATCGAACAGTATGGTTCACAATAAACACAGCAATAGAGTCAAGCCATACAAAGACAAAAGTACTGGACTTTAGGAGGGCTGACTTTGCCAAAATGGGTGAGTGCCTAAGGAATGCACTAGCAAATGGGCAGGAAGGAGGGGTGGAAGAACAATGGGGAATAATAAAAACTGCCATCACAGAGGTAACAAGCCTTTGTGTGAAGCAAATATACAAAACAAGACAATGTAAGAAACCACTATGGTTCTCAAAGGAAGTGGCAGTGAAGGTTCAAGAGAAAAAGAAAGCATTCAGGAAGTACAAGGAATCGCAGAAGGAGCAGGACAGAGAACTGTATCAGTTAAAGCAAAAGGAGGCTGGGAAGGCAGTCAGAACAGCAAAGGCCCAAACCGAGGAAAAGATAGCCAACTCAGTTAAGAAGGGGGATAAAACCTTTTATAGGTACATCAGGGAGCAAAGGAAGACCAAGGGAGGGATAGTGAGGCTTAATAAAGGGGAGGGAGTGTGGGCAGAGGGAGACTGTGAAAAGGCAGAGATACTAAACAAATATTTTTGCTCAGTATTTACAAATGAAGAGGGGGAGGTACATAAAACAAACAGTAGTAACACTCTGGATACAGAAGTTGATACCAGCCCATTTACAGAAGAAAGGGTTCTGAAAGAACTCTTAAAACTGAAGGTGGACAAAGCAATGGGGCCTGATGGGATTCATCCCAGAATTCTAAAAGAGCTAAGGGTAGAACTAGTGACACCACTGACTACCCTTTTTTAACAAATCATGGGAGGATGGGGTGGTACCCGAGGACTGGAGGAGGGCAGATGTGATTCCCCTTCACAAAAGTGGGAGCAAGGCAGAAGCAGGAAACTACAGGCCTGTTAGTTTAACCTCAGTGATAGGGAAAATGATGGAATCACTTCTGAAGGAAAGAATTGTCGAGTATCTAGAGGCCAGAGGGGCACAGGACCCTAGGCAGCATGGATTCACAGCGGGAAGGTCATGCCAGACAAATCTGATAGATTTCTTTGACTGGGTGACCAAAGTAGTAGATCAGGGAGGGGCTGTGGACATGGCCTACCTAGACTTTAGCAAGGCATGTGACACAGTCCCACACAAAAGATTAATATACAAATTAGCCAGCCTGGGAGTGGGTCTCAGGATGACAGCCTGGGTAAAGAATTGGCTGGAGAATAGGACACAGAGAGTAATAGTAAATGGAGTCCACTCAGAAGAAAGGAGGGTTACTAGTGGGGTACCGCAGGGTTCAGTATTAGGACCGGTCCTCTTCAATGTCTTTATAAGCGACATTGCGGAAGGACTGGAAGGAAAAGTATGTCTCTTTGCAGATGACACAAAGATCTGCAACAGAGTTGATGCACAAGGTGGGGTGGAAAGGATGAGAAGGGACTTGGCAAGGTTAGAGGAATGGTCAAATGTATGGCAGCTTAGATTCAATGCTAAGAAGTGCAAGGTAATGCACCTGGGAAACAAAAACCCTGGGAAGAGTACACAATGGGGGTGAGATACTAACAACAACAAAAATGGAAAGGGACCTGGGGGTAGTCATATCAGATGACCTAAAGGTGGGCAAGCAATGTGAGAGGGCAGCAAGGAGGGCTGGGGGGTTACTGGGATGCAGAGGGAGAGGCATCACCAGTAGAAAACAGGAAGTTATTATCCCTCTGTACAGACAGCTGGTGAGACCCCATCTTGAGTACTGTGTGCAGTTCTGGAGACCCAATCTCCTCAAAGACATAGACAGAATGGAAGCTGTCAGAGGAGGGCAACTAAAATGGTGCAGGGTCTGCACGGAAGACATATGAAGAGAGACTTAAGGAGCTTAATATGTATAGCCCGAGGAAAGGAGGAGAGGGGACATGATAGAAACTTTCAAGTACCTCAAGGGAATCAACAAAGTCCAAGAGGGTAGCATCTTTCAAAAAAGAGGTGTGCAAGAACAAGAGGGCACAATTTGAAGATAGAGGGGGTGGCTCAGAGGTAATTTAAGGAAGTATTTTTCACAGAGAGGGTTGTGGATGCATGGAGCGGCCTTCGGAGGAAGGTTGTGGAGTCAAAATCAGTGGTGGAATTCAAGCATGCATGGGACAGTCATAAGGCAATTCTGGGGGTGGGGTAAGAAGAAGTAGGCTGCTGATTAACTAGGATCTGCAGCTTATCCAGTAGGTAGGGAAATGGGCAGACTGGGTGGGCCAAGCGGTCCTTATCTGCCGTCAAATTCTATGTTTCTATGTGGTGTTAACAGTTTAGCCTGAGAAGAAAAAAGTACTTCTAGCAAACAGTGCCAGCTACTTGTTGCAGCCTGCAAGACTCTGAGTGCTGTGTGTAAGTCTGCCTACACAGCAAGTGCACATTTCAGCCTTTCTCTTTGAAATAGCATGATTTTAAAATTTATAAGTGAACTGCACAGCAACTACAAATTGCAGTAGAAATGAGACAAGTCAAGGCCGCACACCACACAACATACAGTGTCACTGCAGCACACAGGGCAACTTAAACACATAGTGGCAAACGGGGCCTCAGAACGTGCAGATCACCCACCCATTGCATGGAATAGACAACTCTGCACAGCAAACTCAGAAGTTATTTTGTTCTCTTTCTTTTTTGTTATAGCAGAGGCTCTCTAAATAAGTCTGACTAGTTGTGCCTGCAGAAACTCTCACCCATCCGAAACACTCAGAGCTACTTAATCCGACTGACGGCCTGATGTCTTGCGGTAGGTAATACCAGTCAGGGCAAAGAAGAACACAGCAAACTATGGTTATGGCCCGTCGCATGGCATCATCCGCCATCCAGCAACACATCTTTTGAACTCTGCACATTCATTTTGCAGTTTCCTCATCCGTTTCATACATTCCACAAGTAGTTTCAACAAGACTTGGCAGCACATCCACCGACCCGACAGGATCTTCACCGTCCCGGCACAAAAATGATGATAAATTATTTTTTTACAAGAAAAACATGTTTTATTGCAGTACAACAACTAACACACAAAAACAACAGCTGAAATACCACTCTCTGCATGAGTCTGACACACACAGGCACAGCAGCACCAGTGAGCTCACCTTTTGACTTGAAAGGGGAGGAGAATGTAGCACAGAAATCTGTAATGACTGTCATCTGTCACCCTTAATTTTTTTATGCCAGTCTTGTTTTGAGTCTTGTGCGAAGCCGCCCCCCACACACACACACTTTGCTGCTGCTAAACGTGCTCCTTTATGCTGTGCATGAGTGTATCAGACTCATGCAGAGAGTACTGTAGCAGCAAATTAAACCCAGGACAGCTGAGCATAATCAAGCAATGTTGTTTTCCAGAGACAGCAGACAGGGCAGTTCTGTGACCAGAGGGTATTGCAGCTGTTGCTTGCTTTTAACTCAGTTTACTGTCACATCTCACTCACGATGTGTGATATGATTGTGTAACTATATGAGGGGGCAGAGTCTTTGCAGTGAGTGACCAGAACTTCAGGGTATAATATACCCTGTGAAGTTCTGATCACTTGACTACAAAGTCTGTTCCCTACTAGTGACACACAATCATATCAGACATGGTGAGTGAGATGTGACAGTAAAGTTAAAACAAAAGCTGAAATATACCCTCTGGTCACAGGACTGCCCTGTCTGCTGTCTCTGTAAAACAACACTGCATGATGATGCCCAACTATCCTGGTTATTTATTTGCTGCTACAGTACTTTCTGCATGAGTCAGTGACACACTCGGGCACAGCAGCAACACCAGTGAGCTCACATTTTGACTCGAGGGGGAGGAGGAGAATGCAGCATAGACATTGGTGGAATTCAGGCATGCATGGGACAGTCATAAGGCAATTCTAGGGGGTGGGGGTAGGAAGAAGTAGGCTGCTGGTTAACTAGGATCTGCAGCTTATCCATTAGGTAGGGAAATGGACAGACTGGGTGGGCCCAGCAGTTCTTATCTGCCGTCAAATTCTATGTTTCTATGATCATCTGTCACCATTAATGTTTTTAGTCTGTGCTAGGCACCCTCCTGCTGCTGCCACTTGCTCCTTTAATTTCTAAGTGCCGCCAAGTGCCCTCTCGTTGTGCTTGCCCCCCAGCACTGACACCCTCCAGTTGTGGCACTGACTAGGCATCTTTTTAGCCATTTGGCAAAACCTACAGAGCAGCCACCAGCAGGGCCATCCTGGGATCGAATGTGCACAGCACGAGTTAGTAGCAGGTTTCCCCCGGCCCTCAGTCACTTACTTTACCTTACCAGGCTGTCACACTGTCACTTCACTGGTTGTCTTCCAGTCTGGGCGCTGTACTCAGGATCACGGAAGAGACTCCCAACTCCACGAACAGATCGGACACTACGTTCTGCTCGACCACGTGGACTCCCAGCGACCCGAAACTGATGGTGCCTACAGTACTTTGTCTTCCATCTCTACTGGTGTCTTCACGTCGGCAGCTCCTCATCTCACGTGGTTTGAGCTTTGTGAGCATTTGGAGCTCACTTCGACTATTTCAGATGACGGCCGAGCATCCAGGAGCTTGACTTAGCTGTTTTCGGCGGCAGCATCCTAGTGGCAATTATGGGAACTGCAGCTCCAGTCACAAGCTGGCAGAGGTGCCTGGCAGGCGCTCAAGGGGACCAATTTTACCCACGTGCCTTCAGATAAGTTAACTGACTCTGTCCGTCGGGGGAGGGAGGAGGGATCAAGGAGTTTTTTGTTTTTTTTCAGAAGGAGGGGCCTTGCCAGAGGAGGGAAAAAACCTTATAGGGCACACACATTAACCTGATTTTAGATGCGTATCTGATACGCAAACCAGGTTAAAAAATTAGCATAAATGCAGTTTCAGCAAGCATAAATAAGCACTGTACGCAGCTTATCTGGAGCCCTGGTCCCCCCATTAACCCAGACTTGGGCCTTTGGATGTCTATAGAGGTTAGCTATCCTTTCCATAAATTTCTCACCGAAGCCTAATCTTTATAATATGTGTTTTAGAAAGAGCCAATCAAGCCTGTCAAAGGCTTTTCTGCATCTAATGCTATGACTGAGTTTGTGATACTTGTGTGGGAGAGAACTGCTGTAGAGATGGCATTGAGGAACAGCGAATATTGTCTTGAATATGTCTACCGGGTATGAATCTGGTCTGGTCCGGGTGAATTAGGGAGGGGATGATGGTCTGCAGTCTGGTGCTAATCAATTTTGTGAATAAAATTCTTAACATCCTGATTCAGAAGGGTTATGTGTCTGTAGCTCCTGTACTCAGTGAGGTCCTTCCCCTGTTTAGGTATGAGGGAGATTAAGGCCTCCTCCCATGAGTCTAGTGCAGCCCCCAGGTTGTGTGCAGCGTTGCAGACTTTCGTCAACAATGGCACAAGCTCCCGAGCAAACTGCTTGTAAAATTCAGTTGAAAAGTCGTCAGGACCAGGAGATTTGTCCGTTGGTAGAGTTTTGATCACTGCTAGTACCTCCTCCTCAGTAAAGGAGGATTCAAGTGCTCTTCCCTGTTCCTGTGTCACAGCTGGAAGCTCTATCCTGTCTAGGAACTCTTAAGATCTGATATTCATGATTTGCTCCTCTCTCCTTCCCATAAAGTGATTTATAATAATTGGGAAATTCCTCTGCTATTTCGTCTGGTTTAGTTACCCATTATCCAGGAGTTCCTTGAGATTTTACCTTAGTAATATATCTCTTGCTTCCTGCTTTTTTAAGTCGTAGTGCCAGCAGTCTGCCTGTTCTCCCCCCCCCCGCCTCCCCCATAGTACTTTTGATTGGTAAAGCGCAAAGAGTTAAGGGCCCTCCGGGTTAGTAGCTGATCGTGCTCCTCCCTGGCGGCCTTTAGTCTAGATAGCACCTGTGGGTCCCAGGAAGCCTTATGTTCCGCCTCTAATTTATTGATTTCCTCCCAGTTTTTTGCAACTTTGGCTTTGTGTCGCTTATTGAAACGCTGAATAACTAATATATGTCCCTCTAAGAACTAAGGCCATCCCAAATGAATTTCAGGGCTCAGTCGGTCTCCCTGTTCTCCTCAAGGTAATGTAGTATTGTATCTTTTATCTTATGAACAAGATTCCCATCATCCAGGGTGCCAGGATCAAACCTCCAGCCACCCCCGCCCCAACCTAGGGCTCCATTGTATTCGTACTTGCACCATCGAGTGGTCGGAAAAAGTGACCGAGTGAATGGCCACCTCCTGAAACAAATGGGTTCCCATCTTAAACGAGTAAATACAGTCTGTTCTGGAATATGACCAAGATGCTGGGGCATAAAAGGTATAGTCCCGGGCAGTCGGATTGTACCACCTCCGTACGTCTACCAACCCCCTTTTTTCTATTGGGGTTTTTAAAAGTCTGGATGCACCTGTAGGGCCCCCTCTGTGAGGAGGAGTATAATCTATAGTACAGTTTTCAACTGCATTCCAGTCCCCGAGCATGCACAATGTAGCAGGGGGGAAGAGAATCGAGACAGTTAAATAGGGAAATAAAGAAAGCTCCTGAGGAAGGGGTAGGTGCATACATGGAGACAATGTGCATGGGCATGCCTCTCAGTTCCCCTGATAGTATCACCCAGCAACCATTACCCTCAGTCTGACACCCCGTAACCTTAACCTTGAACGGGAGACCCCTCCCAATGAGAATCGCTGTCCCTGCCCTGGCAGAGGTGGGTTGTGAGTCAGCACGAACCTCCCCCACCCACATCCATCTCAATTTCCCGTGTTCCTCCTTTCATAACTTAGTTTCTTGTAAACATCCAATGTCACAGCCAACTCTGTGTAACTCTTGCAAAATTTTAGTTCTTTTCACTACATTATTAATACCCTTGACATTAATGGTGCATATATTAAGGGTATCCATTTAAAAGACTATGTATTGCTCTTCCCCATCTCCCCCCCCCCCTTCCATTCATCCCAGGCTTCAGGTAAAAGAGAAAAAAAGCAATATCTAAAATCTATACAGAAAAAGTACTGTTCCCTGCTTGAAACTGCAGAGTAATCTAAGAATATGTAGAAAGTCCAAATGAGGGACAAACTTGGGTCCCCTAATAGAGGCTGTTGTGAAGTAATCTCACACCCCATCCGCAGAGCCCTGCAGATGAATTTAGGGCACCCCCAAGGGGGTATGGAGTCCAAAGGGAGTGCTCCTTGGGGTACATGGACAGTGTAGTATGGCACTAGTTGTGCCGAGAGAGTCTATTGCCACTGCAGTCGCTAACCCTCCTTCTCTGTCCAGACTGTTGGAATAGGCGGCCGCAGTAGGCCTCCCTCCAGGATTATATATACCCAGGCATCATTAAAAGATAATAAACGGTTAAGCCATCCTAAAAGAATATTATAAATCTCTGTAACACGATGGGGAACATTTGTATGTGCCTTATGGCAATCTTGCCCTTGCCCTGCGATGGGACTGAATATTATCGGGGGGAGAGTTGCTGATTCACCCTTCCTCCTCCTTCAAATAAAGCCAAGGTGTTGTGCGTTAATCAGACCATTATTTAAGCATAACCCCATGAAAAAGCCCTGGATGCATGGAACGGCCTTCCGGAGGAGGTTGTGGAGTCAAAATCAGTGGTGGAATTCAAGCATGCATGGGATAGTCATAAGGCAATTCTGGGGGGTGGGGGTAGGAAGAAGTAGGCTGCTGGTTAACTAGAATCTGCAGCTTATCCAGTAGGTAGGGAAATGGGCAGACTGGGTTGGCCAAGCGGTCCTTATCTGCCGTCAAATTCTATGTTTCTATGTTAATTCTATGAAACTATTCTGGTTTGTATTAATCATCACATCTAGTCCTGAAATGCTTGACTTGAAATTGTGGGTAAGACGCATGGAGTATTCATCAGGAAACATATAGATCAAGCTAGCAAGCATAGTTCCCGGTGGAAGCTGAGTCCACAAGATTTCAAACAGAAAAAGTAAGTGGCATAGGCTGTTTAGAAAATAAAAAGTACTTGCACATGTTCCATCGCCAACATGTTGTGTCCCAGGGAATATAAGTGCAGGCCATGTAATCCATCTGTGAACTGTTCTTGTGGTCTATGAGTCAAACGCCCAGGGGAAGGACCGGAAAAGACCAGGCAGTCCCCTCAGAAAGTAAGCTCCTGAAAACCAGTCCCCACCATCCGGTTCCACTCCCGAAGATCTTGCCACAAAATCCAAAATCCGGCCAATAATCCAATCTCCCGTGACTCTACCCTCCAGACTGTCCAAAATCAAATGGAATATCATTTCACCGCAGAAGGTAGATTCATTTTATTTAGGTGTTTTGGAACGAGCCATTTGGCAATACCTGCATGGAGAGGGAGAAGGGAATCCACTTGTCTTCTACCAGGTCTCCTGCCTCCCAGTGCTATCTGCCACAGTCTCTCCTCTATTTCCAGATCAGCTTGCTCTTCATTAGTGTCTGGTACTGGGACCCCAAGGGTGTTTAGTTTAGGGGTTGCTTAAAGTAGGGTATCAAACACTTGGATCCCTTCAGCATCTTGAAGCCACAATTTGGCTGGGTAGCGTAGGAAAGCTTTGTGTCCCTTTTCCCTGAGCGATTTGACCACAGTTAATACTTTTTTTTCCATTTGATCATCATATGTGGGGGAATCCTGATCAATGTAAACACGCTGACCATCAAAGTTGAGGTTTTTCTTGCTCCAGGCTTGTTGTAGGATTTTATCTGTCGTGGTGTACTATAGAAATTTGACTAAGATGCACGGGGGACTCTGGGTTTAGGCTTAGGAGCCACCGGCGATAAACTTTCCAATTCCAGCTTGATATCTTCTGGCAAATCAAGCTCCTGGTGAAGCCATGAATCGATATAAGCTACCGTGTTGGCTTGCTCAATGCCTTCGGGTAAACCTGAAATTCGAATGTTGTTATGCCTTGCTCTTGCCTCTGCATCTTCGGTTCTGAGTGTTAATTCTCGTTCTCTAAGGTGGAGATAGGTCAACGAGTGCCCATAGGCCATATGCTCAGTGCTGATGGTGTCTACGTGGGCCTCCACCTCCGTAGTACAGGCTTCCAATTTTTTAAAGTCAATTTGCAGCCCTGAGATTTTAGCATCTATACAGTGCAAGATTTTAGGCATGCGGTTCCCATCCACCTTTGTAAAGGTAAACACTGAATTAGAATTAGAATCTGAGCTTGACTCATCTTTATCAGCCGATGCCGTAAGCATGGAGGAGCAGGACATGGCCGGGCTGACAGGCCGTACAGTTGTTTGCCTCGCTGAGTTACGCGCTGGTGTTCCAAACTTTTTTTTTAAGATTTCCCCATCCTCTGGTGCACTCTGTGTATAATATCTTGTGTCTGATGATCCCGATCTGCAACAGGTGGCTACTGATTGTCCCTTGTTGTCATCCTGGTGTGGAGGAGTATCGGGGCTAAGCCGCCATTCAGGTCATGACGCAACCGGAGGTCCATTTTTTTTTTTTTTAATTTACTATGCATTTTCCCGTGTAGCTCCAATGGCCACCATCGGTCAGTTCGCCTTCCCAGCCCCGTCACCCACCATCCCTAGGACTAACCTACATCTTGTATGCTCCCCCACAGATACCCCCCTGTGGGAAGTGTCACTGGGAGGCAGGCCCTGTAAACCCCCGGCAGAGTTGAATAGTCGATTGGTGAGGCAGAAAGCGGCGGACAGCATCTTTCAGCAGCGGAGGGTGTTTTCCCCATTTTTCTATCCCACCCTTGATGTCAGGAGGCCTTGCTGATACCAAAGCGTCATGTCGTTGATGTCCCCCTCCCAGATCCATGGCTCCAGCTTGCACTTCTACCTGTGGTCACCCAGGTGGCATTGCTGCACTGGAGGCCATCCACCCTCCCTCCTTCCCCAGAGAAGGTGAGCCAAACCCGGGTCGCCAGCGTCGTGAGCGGTAGCGCCACCATAGCGCCTGTGGATCAGGCACCATAAATTTTAATCATTATATGCAAATGTATGCATAATATATTCTAAGATGCAGTACAGTACATGAGAGTAATGTCTATGAAATAATGCATTACTTGGGAATCACAGTGTAATTACGAATGTATAGAAATATAATTTCAAACTACCTAGACTCCATACTGAGGCAGTCTTCCACTGAGCGTGCTGTGTCAGCGGAACAGTCTTCAGGCACAACTCCTCCTCCCACCCAACATTGTATTCCTCTGGTTCTGCTCCATTTGCACTCAGATCTTTTCTTCTGCTGGAACAGGTCTCCTCATTCACAGCTCCTGCTTGAGGTTTTACGTAGTTTTTCAACTCATTTATCTGCCCTCCTCCTTGGTTCCTGCTCTGTTGTCATGATTGGCCATAGAACAAAATAAGAAGCCGGGGTTCAAACGGTGTGTTTTGTTCAGGTATCTGATTTCTGTGACTGACAGACTTAACACCTGCATGTATTCTTTGGGCCTGGGCCACAACATGGCCTAGTGCACCTGGTGCTTGTCCGCTTCTTATTTGCCACAATAAACATCTCACCAACCAACCATCTTTTTTTGCTGTTTTTTCATTTGCGTGCCTCTATTTTGTAATTTTGTTGTCTTCAGTTTTGAGGTTGCTGCATCTCCTCTCTGGTGCGCTCAGATCATTTGCTGTTCTGCCTGCACCTACAGTATCGGGCTGATTCTTCAGCGGCTAGAGTTCCAGGCCTTAAGCTTTCCAACGATGTTGTCTTGGTGCTGGAGGCATCTTGGAAGGAGTCTACTCACAAGATGTTTGCTTGCAAATGGACAAGGTTCTCATGTTGGTGCAAGAAGAGTGGATTGTTTCTCCTTTCCTGCTTCATTTCGCTCATACTCGAATACTTTTGGTGCCTGTCTCAGTAGGGTTGCGTGCCACATCCTTCAAGGAGCATATGGCCGCCATTTTGGCATACCCTTGAAAGGTAGGGGTGCTGACAGTGGTACAGAATAAGCTGGTCAGGCATTTCTCTAAAGGGCTGGACCACCTGTCCCTCTTGTGTGGAAATCATCTCCACCATGGGACCTACTGCCGGTGCTGTTACAGCTAATGTGTTAACCATTTAAGCCCTTGGATACATATGATCTCATACCTCTGTCATGGAAGACTGTGTTTTGGCTGCCACCACCTCGGCAAGACTGGTGAATGAGCTCCAGGTGCTATCTGCCCGCTAGCTCAGTCGGTAGAGCATGAGACGCTTAACCTCAGGGTTGTAGGTTCATGCCCCACATTGGGCATTCCCTGTTCCTGAGACATACCGGAAAATAGGCATTTCTATGTGTAGTGCACTTACCTGGTTATAAAAAACAAAATAAAAATAAAAAATAAATCTCTGGAGTCACGATATCTGACTTTCCCCAATGATATGGTTGTTCTACATCCTCATGCAAAATTCCTGCCAAAGGCAGTCCCTGAGCATCACCTTAAGCAGGCATTTATTCTAGCCACTTTTTCCTGAAGCCTCACGTTTCCTGAGGTCGAGTGAATTCTCCTCATGCTGGATGTTCGCAGGACTCAGCTTTCCTTCTGGGAGCACACGGCAACATTTTGTGGTAAGGCTCACCAGCTATTTGTCACAAAAGCTGAAGTTGCCCTAGGAAGACCTGCAGCAAAACAGATACTCGCCCAAAAGATCATCTCTTTCATTGTTTTGTATTACAGGTTTGCTGGGGAGAAGCCACCTGTGTGGGTTAAAGGCACACTCTGCCAGGCATACTACTGCCCCTGTTGCTGCTGCCAGGTACATTCCCATTTCTGAAATAGGTAGGGCTGCTTCCTGGTGGAATGCACACACATTCATCTCCAATTACAGCATTGACTTGCTCAATCGACGTGATGCTGCTTTTGGGTCCTGAGTCCTCCAGTCTCTATTAGAATAATTTTGAGTGGTCACCTTGCCCCCTTCCGCTAGGAATCTGCCTAAGTGTGGATAGTGAATCGAATCTAGGTAATTAGAAACAGAGGGTACTTGTAACCATAGTTCTGCTAGTATTTAGTTTACATTCACACAACCCATCCAACCTCCCCGGCAGTGTTTGCTTCTGATTACTGTTCCAGTTGCAGATCTGGGTGCAAAGTGGGTGAAAGTGGAGGGCCACATGATTGGGTGATTGTAGGAGTCGAGCTTGAAGACTGTTCCAGAGACTGAGAATGCTCAGTGGAAGACTACTGAAGTGTGGATGTGAACTGAATACTAGTAGTACAACTATGGTCACAAGTACGTAACCTCTGATCTTACTTCAAGTAAGAGCTCTGGCAGCAGGCAGTAACCTTCAGGACTAAGCTGCCAGGCCCCCACAGAAACCTTTTAGCTAGCAGTCTTTAGCAGGGAAACACACCCGACGACGGCTGCCCTGACATAAGCCAGTGGTATAAAGGGGGCGGTCCCCAGCCCCACCTCAGTTCTTTTCCTACCATCGACCCATTCGCATCGGCTCCTTGGATGCCTCGTGCTACAATTCGTCTGCCTTCGAGCTTTTCAGTTTTCTTTCTTATTTTTGCTCTAAAACTTTAATTTATACCTGCATGTCTACTTCTCCAGCGTCGTTCTTTTCTTCTGTCGAACGATAAAGATCAAAGTGTGTGTGCGGCAAGCAGATCCCATCAAAAGACAGCCACGAGGCCTGCCTTCTCTGCCTAGGTTCGAACCATGACACTGCAGCCTGTGAGCACTGCAGACGGTTCAACCAAAGGACTCACATCCACCGCCAGGAGGCCCTCGAGGCTCACCTTCTTGAAAAGCAGCTTGCCGCTATGCAAAAACAACCTTTGGGGGAAAAGTCCCTCCTTGTCCTCCACGGTTTCGACTCTTCGTCTTCGAAGCCACAAAAGGAGAGAAGAAGAAGGACTCAAGGAAGCATAAGTCCCAAGACAAAGAAAGGGAGAAGGCCCGAACTTGCTCCCGCTCCAGGTCTCCCCATCACAAGGAGAGTTATTCGGGTTCCTCCTCACATGGTGGGTCGGACCACTCATCCCAGCCTGCCCTTACTCCCTCCAGTGGTGAAACCTCCCGCCTTAGTGCTGGTGTCAGACGGAGGTAAGTCAGGGTCTGGGACTTCAGTTCCAACTCTGATGCCCCTGAAGGTGAAAGCCAAACCTCCTGCATCCACCTCCACCTTAGGTGTTGGGACCGGTTCTAATTTGGGCAGCGAGTCCTCTGCTCCTGTTCACCCAGTCCTGACGTCAATCACTTGCAAGCCTCAGACGCAGCACACTGTCATCAGGGGCAGGTGTCCTTCTCTCAGGAACCGACGACACCTCCCCATCGATCCCTGGTGACAACACCACACCACAGGCTCCGGCTAAGTCTGTGGCTACATCTACTCCAGACCACCGCCAGCCGATGCCTACCCAGACGTCGGTCCCATAGCAGATGCAGGCTCAGCTCCTCCTCCTCCTCCTCCTCCTCTAGCAGTTCAGAGAACTCTAGCCAGGACTCATCTTCCTTTAGGGTCAGATCATTCAGAGCCTAGAGGCTGACCTTCCTTCCTAGACAACAGGGACACCCCTAGCTCACCTAATGACGTCCCATCATTTATGGATGTCATGAAGCACATCCAGGCCTCCAATGGATGGGAGACAGAGGATCTGAACCCTGAAGGGTGGAGCTAGCCAAATATCTGAGGCAGAAGGAACCCAGGCCTTTGATGGTTCCTTCCTTAGTGGATACCTTCCAGGAATTAATAAGGCTCACCTGGGGCCGGCCCGGTGGCGCAGAGGGCTGAGGCGCTGGCATCTTACCTCACACCACACCGGCGACCTGGATTCAGGAACGGACTCAGGTCGCCACGGGCTGGCAGAGGAAGGAGAGAACTGAGCATCTGGAGGACTGCTCTCCTCTCCTCTCCTCTCCTGGGGTGGGTTGGGTGGAAGCCTCACTCTGTGAGAGTCCCCCGCTGGAGACCAGGGAGTACTACAAGTAGCGGCGTACAAGAGGGGACCAGAAAAGCGTGAAAAATGCATGCATGCCGTCCGGATGACAGCGACCCGCCTCTCTGCGTCTCTCAGCCATGAAACCTTCAGGCTGCATTTCCATGTCCCAGCGATGATGCAAGGGAGTGCTCCGTGTGCTCCGGTCTTTCCTCCCGATAGCCCTGGCGGGATATGGGAGAGCCCCCCCCCAGCGAAGAGATACGTCTGGTACAACTGGGCATCAGAGCAGCTGGCTGGTGGATCGGTCTGAGGAGGCAGTGGTAGGACTTGGCCGCCCGAAGGAGAGGACGACACCAGGTGCAGAGGAGGTATAAAGAAATAATGGGGAAAAAAAAAAAAAAAAGGCTCACCTGGAAGCACCGATCCTCTACCTCGGCCGTCTCTAAAAAGTTGGATTGGCTATACAGAGCGCCTAGGGAGGAGCCATTCTTGGCCGAGCACCCTACGGCTGATCTGATGGTGATCACCGCGGCTCATGATAGGTTGAAGAGGCCTAAGGATTTAAGCAACCAGCCTCCTGACCAAAAATCCAGAATCATTGACCAGTTGGACAAAAAGGTATATTCCTCCTCTGCTTGATCCATTAGGTCCCTTAACTTTCTCACCCAGATGGTACAGTACCAAAACGCCCTGTGGGAGAAGGGACTAGAAATAGCTCAGGCCCTTCCAGATACAGCTCAAAAGACTGAGCTTCTAGACCTTCCTAAATCTGGGTCTGATGTGGGCACTCAAGTGTTGCATGCCTCATATGACACTGCAGATACGACTGCCAGAGCAGCCATCACCGGAGTCTGCCACTGGCGCCACGCATGTCTGGCTTCACCCAGGACCTGCTGGCTGGCATCATGGACCTCACTTACAAGGGCTCGGTCCTCTTTGGAGATGAGGTGGAGAAATTATTCATCTGTCTCCAGGACTCTGACAACGCCATCTGGACTGTACAGAAGATGTATAAAACTAACCAGAGGCCATTCAAAAAGTAGGCTTTTCGTAAACCGAGAGAGAGGTCAGCAGCCCAGAAACTAGCCTCAGCAGAAGGGAGGCTTCAAATGCAAGGCAAACTCCCAAACTCCTGGGGGTTCCGCCTCTAGAGCCAGTAAGACCTCCCAAGCCATATTGCCCACTCCCAGAGCCACACAATGACTCCTTGCCCACCCCCCCCCAGCAAAGTTTGTAGGAGAAGCAGTAGGGGGGGTTGCTTCTCCCTCTATCCCGAGGGATGGAGCAAAGTCACAACAGACTTGTGGGTCCTCCAACTAATAGAGAAAGGTCATACTTTGGAGTTCCTGGAGAGGCCACCAGAAAACCCACCAGTGTTCTCCCATTATCCTCCTCCTTACATCTTCCTCATCAAAGGGGAAATCCAGGTCTTACTACAAAAGCGGGCCACAGAGCCCGTTCCCCCAAGCCAAAGGGAAAAGAGATTTTATTCCCACTTTTTTATCTTTCCCATCCTGGATCTCAGTTCCTTGAAAAATTATATTGAATACAGGAGGTTTAGGATGGTCACTCTACCAGGGCTAAGTCCCCTCCTGCACCAGGGAGACGGCTCTGCTGTCTAGATATGCAAGACGCGTACCTGCACATTCTAGTGTTCCCACCCCACAGAAGGTACCTGCGTTTCCTCTTCCAGGGGCTACACTGCCAGTTTCGAGCTCTACTGTTCAGCCTATCCTTCGCTCCCAGAGTCTTCACCAAGTGCCTAGCAGTGGTGGTTGCAGCCCTCAGAAGACAGTGCCATTATGTCTTTCCCTACCTAGATGACTGGCTTCTAACACCTCTCACAAAGAGTCAGATGCTTCTCATTCTTAGAGACACCTTTACCTTCTTCCAAGAATTGGGGATCACCCTAAATCTCCCGAAGTCATCCCCATCGCCCAGCCAGAGACTTCAATTCTTTGGAGCAGTCCTCGACACAGTGCAGGGAAAGGCCTTAATCCCCGAGGACAGGGCAGATCACCTGCAAGGACAGGCTTGAATGGTTTCTATGGCTCCCCATGTCCTGTCCCGAGTCTTCTTAAGGCTCCTTGGCCATATGGCGGCAGGCATACCCACCCTTCCTGTGGCTCGCTTCCACATGAGAGTCCCACAGTGGATGCTCAGGGTGCAATGGGACTGACGATCAGATGTCCCGAAACAGAGGGTTCTAGTCTCAAATCCAGTTCATCTAACTCTGACCTGGTGGATGGACCCAGACAACCTGTCCAAATGATCCTCTTCTGACAGGAGCCCCCGAGGTAAGTTTTGATTGCCGACACCTCAGGACTCGGTTGGGGTTCTCATCTGGATGACAGGCAGACAGGGGGCTCCTGGTTCCCATACAAGCAATCCCTGCATATCAACGTCCTGGAGATGAGAGCAGTTCTGAATGTCTTGCAAGCATTTCAGACCAATCTACTACCGGGTCCTCTCTTCATCCAAATGGGCAACATGTCTGTGGTGTTTTACATCAACAAACAAGGAGGGAGGCATTCCTACCCTCTTTGCAGGGAGGCAATGAGGGTCTGGTATTGGGCTCTGGAATACCACCTAGGACTCACTGCTGTACATGTTCCAGGCATCCAAAACATCTTGGCTGATGGCCTAAGCAGGTCTTGGTCCAAGGCCCATGGGTGGGAGCTCCTACTGTACAATCAGTGGTAGAGCAGTTGTTCGACTGGTGGGGTCGACCAGAACTGGACCTCTTTGCATCCCCACTCAACGCCAAACTGCTCAATTTCTGCTTGCTGAAAACATAAAATTTGATGGTAGATAAGGACTGCTTGGCCAACCTAGTCTGCCCATTTCCCTACCTAAGGGATAAACTGCAGATCCTAGTTAGTCAACAGCCTACTTCGTCCTACCCCCCCTCACTAGAATTGCCTTATGTCTGTCCCATGCATTCTTGAATTCCCCCAGTTTTTTTTTTTTTAACTTTCTTTTTATCCCTCCTAACCTGCCCTCATCATTCCACTCCTTCGGGCCTCTCATACCATCCTTTGCCCCAGCCCTGGAGTCTGCCCCTAGAGTGCCCCGGCTACTCCACTGGTCCCTTCAAGTACCCGGATAACCCCCCAGGGTGGGGTGAGGAAGGACCTACCTTCCTCCACCTCAGTAGAGCACCTACACAGTGGGTCTGCCCGTGGATCGGTGGCTGCATGGCCCACAGTGGCCGTCATCTGGGATCTCCAAGGGTGTTTTTTCGCTTTTTCTTGTGGTCCCCTTCCATCCCCTGAGGACGCCAGGTCGGGTGGGCTATGTGCTGATGCACTTCTCCTGCCAAGTGCCTAACAGCATCCTCCCCTCCCTAACTCCAACACATTAGGAGCCGCCAATGCCCCAAAAGTCGGTGCTACCACCGACCCTCAAGGATGTTGGGTGTGTAAAACACCCCTGGTAACCCACCCCGAAGGAAGAGAGCTTCTGTTGGGATGCTCGATCCTCGTTCCCACTGCCGACCCAGGCTCGTTCCCGAACCCAGGTCGTCGGCATGGAGCGAGGTGTGGCATCCAGCGCCTCAACCATCAGCTCCACTGGGCCAACAGTCCCCCACTGTTTTTGACTCCGCGATCTCCTCAGGAAGGCTGTTCCATACATCTGCAACCCTCTCCATGAAGAAATACTTCCTCACATTACCTTTGAGCCGTTATCCCTTTATTTTCAAATTGTGCTCCCTTGTTCTTGCACATCTCTTTTTCTGAAAGATGCTACTCTCTTGGACTTTGTTGATTCTCTTGAGGTACTTGAAAGTTTCGATCATGTGCCCCCCTCCCTCCTTTCCTTGAAGCTATACATATTAAGCTCCTTTAGTCTTTCTTCATATGTCTTGTGATGCAGACCCTGCACCATTTTGGTTGCCCTCCTCTGGACAGCCTCCACCCTGTCTATGTCTTTGCAGAGATGGGGTCTCTAGAACTGCACACAGTACTCCAGATGTGGTCTCACCAACTGTCTGTACGGAGAGATAACAACTTCCTGTTGTCTAGTGGTGATGCCTCTCGCTATGCATCCCAGTATCCCCCCAGCCCTTCTTACTGCCTTCTCACATTGCTTGCCCACCTTAATTTATTTTTTTATCGTTTTCCAATTGTTTAATCAGGTGAGACATAGGTCATCTGATATAACTACCCCCAGGTCCCTTTCCATTTTTGTTGTCAGTATCTCACCCCCCATTGTGTACTCTTCCCCTGGGTTTTTGTAAACTGCCATACATTTGACCATTCCTCCAACCTTGCCAAGTCCCTTCTCATCCTTTCCACCCCACCTTGTGTATCAACCCTTTTACAGATCTTTGTATTGTCTGCAAAGAGACATACTTTTCCTTCCAGTCCCTCTGCAATGTCACTTATAACGAACTGGACCCAGTACTGAACCCTGCGGTACCCACTAGTAACCCCCCTTTCTTCACTGTAGACTCCATTTACTATTACCCTCTGTGTCCTGTTGTCCAGCCAGTGTTTTACCCAGGCTACCACATTGGGACCCACTCCCAGGCTGACTAATTTGTTTATTAATCTTTTGTGCGGGACTGTGTCAAATGCCTTGCTAAAGTAGGCCATGTCCACAGCCCCTCCCTGGTCTACTACTTTGGTCACCCAGTCAAAGAAATCGATTAGATTTGTCTGACATGACCTTCCTGCTGTGAATCCATGCTGCCGTGGGTCCTGTGCCCCACTGGCCTGTAGGTACTCAACAGTTCTTTCTTTCAGAAGTGATTCCATCACTTTCCCTACCACAGAGGTCAAACTGACAGGTCTGTAGTTTCCTGCCTCTGTCTTGCTCCCACTTTTGTGAAGGGGAATCACATCCACCCTCCTCCAGTCCTCAGGTACCACACCATCCTCCCATGATTTGTTAAAAATGGTAGTCAGTGGTGTTACTAGTTCTCCCCTTAGTTCTTTTAGAATTCTGGGGTGAATCCCATAAGGCCCCATTGCTTTATCCACCTTCAGTTTTAGGAGTTCTTTCAGAACCCTTTCCTTCTGTGAAAGGACTGATATCAACCCCCGCTATCCAGACTGCTTCCGTTGACTGGATTAGGTGCTTCTATTGACGGGATTGGATCCAGGGTCTGGAGTTTTCTGGCAAGATGCATTGTCCTCTGTTGGACAGGGAGGTTTCTTTATGCCTTCCTTCCCTTTCCCATTCTTCAGAGGGTACTTCTCAAACTTAAGGCGGAAGGAGCAGAGATGATTCTCATTGCTCCCTTCTGGACTCGTCTGATTTGGTTCCCTCTGCTCCAACAGCTAGCCTTGGAACCCTCGATTCCTCTACCCCATAGCTCACACTTGCTCTTCCAGGCCCAGGCACTCTAGTGCATCCAGATCTCAAGTCCCTACATCGTCACGCTTGGCTCCTGCAGACCTAGCCATCACCAGGTATGGGGTTTCTTCCAGAGTGGTTGACGCCCTAGTGGCAGCAAGAAAGCCCTCCACTAGGTTCACCTATGCCATGATGTGGAAGAGGTTCTGTTTGTGAGCAGCCTCCTGTCACCTCGATCCCTTCTCCTGCACAGTGAACTCCATTCTTGAGTATCTCCTTTCTCTGTTTGACACAGGCCTGAGCTACGCCTCTGTCAAGGTGCATCTCTCTGCCATCTCTACATACCATGCACCAGTAGAGGGTAAACCCCTTACTCAGCTGGATTTGTCCCGTACCTTCCTATGGGGCATCTTGCATATGAGACCTCCAATCAGGAACCCTGTTCCTCCATGAGACCTCCTCTTTATATTAGAGAAACTCACGCTCACCCCTTTTGAACCACAGAAACATAAACTTTGATGGCAGATAAGGACCGCTTGGCCCACCTAGTCTGCCCATTTCTCTACCTACAGGATAAGCTGCAGATCTTAGTTAACCAACAGCCTATTTCTTCCTACCCCCCACAAGAATTACCTTATGTCTGTGCTATGCATTCTTGAATTCTCCCACAGTTTTAGACCCCACAACCTCCTCAGGAAGGCTGTTCCATGGGTCCACCACCCTCTCTGTGAAAAAATACTTCCTCACATTGCCCCTGAGCCATCCCCCATCTTCAAATGGTGTCCCCTTGTTCTTGCACATCTCTTTTTCTGAAAGATGCTACCCTCTTGGACTTTGTTGATTACACTGAGGTACTTAAAAGTTTCTATCATGTCCCCCCTCTCCCTCCTTTCCGCAAGGGTATACATATTAAGCTCCTTTAGTCTCTCCTCATATGGCTTCTGTTGCAGATCCTGCACCATTTTAGTTGCCCTCCTCTGGACTGCTTACATTCTGTCTATGTTCTTGCGGAGATGGGGTCTCCAGAACTGGACATAGTACTCCGGATGGGGTCTCACCAACTGTCTGTACAGAGGGATAACAACTACCTGTTTTCTGCTGGTGATGCCTCTCCCTATACATCCCAGTGTTCCCACAGCCCTCCCTGCTGCCTTCTCACATTACTTGCTAACCTTAAGGTCATCTGATATGATAACCCCCAAGCCCCTTTCCATTTTTTGTTGTTGTTACTACCCCCCGCCCACTGTGTAATCTTCCCTGGGTTTTGTTTCCCAGGCATTACTTTGAACTTCTTTGCATGGAATCAAGCTGCCATACTTCTGACCATTCTTCTAACCTTGCCAAGTCCCTTCTCATCCTTTCCAAGCCTCCTTGTGTATCAACCCTGTTGCAGATCTTTGTATTATCTGCAAAGAGGCGTACTTTTCCTTTCAGTCCCTCTGTAATGTCACTTATAAAGACATTAAAAAGGACTGGACCCAGTACTGAACCCTGCAGTGCCCCACTAGTAACCCTTCTTTCTTCAGAGTGGACTCCATTTACAATTACCTTCTGTGTCCTGTTGTCCAGCCATTGTTTTACCCAGGCTACCACCATGGGACCCACTCCCACGCTGGTTAATTTGATTATTAATCTTTTGTGTGGGACTGTGTCAAATGCCTTGCTAAAGTCTAGATAGGCCATGTCCACAACTCCTCCGGTAGCACCCATGTAGAGCACTGATTATTGAACGCTGCACTTTTGAGCAACTCAATAATAGTGCTCTACAAGACAGCGAGTGGTGCAGTATGTCACTATATCCTGTATAACGAGTATAGCAAGGAGCTGTACTCACTATTGAAAGATATAACATCATTTGTAGCTGATTCCCACTGAGCTGCTTGCATAGCGTGGTGGTGTACACCATCGCTTGCAGTGCAAGCAGACCCGGGTTTGGGTCTGGCTATAGGCAGAATAAATTTTTTTTTCCACAATCCAATAACTTGCCCCGTAGTCTGCACCCCCGTAGTCCGCACCCGGCCGAGTTGATTATTTAAGTTAGGGGTGCGGGGTTACTGCCTCGGCGGTGGCGCGGCCGCCCTCATAAAAATTATTTCTGTGTGTTTTGTTACATTGTAGCGACTGTCGCAAGTAGCGACGGTCGGTACAATATCCATCTCCCTTTTGACCATGGGCTCAGGTTTGTTCGCTCTATGTGATAGGCGGTCTTTCAGACTCATCTTTATCACATAGAACTCAGCCCATCCCTTGTCTACTACTTTGGTCACCCAGTCAAAGAAATCAATTAGATTCATCTGACATGACCTTCCCACTGTGAACCCATGCTGCCTTGGATCCTGTGCCCCACTGGCCTCTAGGTACTCAACAATTCTTTCCTTCAGAAGTGATTCCATCACTTTCCCTACCACAGAGTTCAAACTGACAGGTCTGTAGTTTCTTTTCTCTGTCTTGCTCCCATTTTTGTGAAGAGAAATCACATCCGCCTTCCTTCAGTCCTCAGGTACCACACCATCCCCCCATGATTTGTTAAAAAGGATAGTCAGTGGTGTCACTAGTTCTCCCCTTAATTCTTTTAGAATTCTGGGGTGAATTCCGGCAGGCCCCATTGCTTTATCCACCTTCAGTTTTAGGAGTTCTTTCAGAACCCTTTCTTCTGTGAAAGGACTGGGAACAACCCCCTATCCAGAGTGCTTCTGTTAATTGGATTAGGCACCTCCCCCTTCTCCTCTTTGTGAATACTGAGCAGAAGTATTAGTTCAGTATCCCTGCTTTTTCACCATCCCTCTCTGCCCACCCACCATCCTTTCTATTCAGCCTCACTATCCCACCCTTTGTCTTTCTATGCTCCCTAATGTACCTATAAAAGGTTTTATTCCCCTTCTTAACCGAGTTGGCTATCTTTTCCTCAGTTTGGACCTTTGCTATTCTGACTTCCCTCCCTGCTTCCTTCTGCCTTAATTGGTACAGTTCTCTGTCCTGCTCCTTCTGTGTTTCCTTATACTTCCTAAATGCTATCTTTTTCTCCCTAACCTTCCCGCCACCTCTTTTGAGAACCATAGTGGCTTTTTCTTTCATTTTGATTTGTTTATTTGCTTCACACAAAGGCTTGTTGACTCTGTGATGGCAGTTTTGATGTTTCCCCATTGTTGCTCCACCCCTCCTCCTAGCATGTTTGCTAGTGCTTTTCTAAGGCACTCTCCCATCTTGCCAAAGTCAGCCCTCCTGAAGTCCAGTACCCTCACTTTTGTATGGCTTGATTATGTAGCTGAGTATATCGTGAACCACACTGTTTGGAACCAGCTTTGGATTGCGAGCTACACTTTCTCTCTTGGAAAGTGTTATTTTTAGTTGCAGTTACTTTCGCTTGGAGGATTTCCGAGCTTCACGCTCTGGTGTGTAGAGAGCCCTTTTAAGTTTTTACCCAAGGTGGTGTCCAAATTTACTTTGAACTAGGACATTCACCTGCCTGTCTACTACCCAGATTATTCTAACGGGACAAGCGTTATTGCATACTCTGGATGTCCACTGGACGCTTTGTTTTCATTTGAACCGCACTGGTCCCTTGAGGAAGACTGATCAGTTGTTTGTACTCAGGGAGCACCAGTTACTAAGCAGACCCTGTCTAAGTGGTTAGTTAACTGCATAGTTTTCTGTTACCATAAATATGAAAAGCCTTTACCGGGCTCAGTTGAAGGCCATTCCACCAGCGGAGTTGCCACCTCTTTTGCCTCGTTGAGGAACGTTTCCGCTGCAGATATTTGCACAGCTGCCACCTGGAGCTATTTTCACACATTCATCAAGCATTACAGCTTAGATGTGACTTCCAGGTGTAGGATTGGGTTCGGCCTTGAAGTTCTTCAGGGCTTGCTCTCCTAAATCTTTGCTGGCTGTTTTTCTGCCTCCTCCCATGCTAGTCTTTTCCTTCTCCCTTGATTGCTTGGGACTTGGCCCTTAAGATTATTGCCTGCTGCAAGAGCTCTTACTCGAAGTAAGATAGTATAGTTACGCAAGAACTTACCATAACAGTAGATCTTTGAGAAGAGTTCTTGCAGCAGGCACCGCTTTCCCTTCCTCCTTCCCCCTGGGTTTTATTTCTGCCTTTCCTTTAGGCAAGAACCTGCCCAGTTCTCCTTCCATACTAGACTCCAGGTCTCCGGCCGGAGAACTGAGGTGGGGCTGGGGACCGCCCCTTTATACCATTGGCTGACATCGGGGTGGGCCGACATCGAGGGCGGTCCCCCACTGAAGACTGCTAGCTAGAAGGTTTCCATGGGTTCCTGGCACCTCGCGGCTTAGTCCTTAAGGTTATTGGCTGCTACAAGAGCTCTTCTCGAAGATCTACTGTTACGGTAAGTTCTTATGTAACTGCTTTTTGGAAGACTGAAAGTAGTAGGGAGTAGAAATGTAGAGAGTAAAGGAGTGTGTGTGCAGTGAGTGATAATTTTGAATACCTCAATCATATTTTCTCTTAAAACTTTCTTCTAGCGAGAACAGCCCCAGGTACTCCAACCCTTTCCTTATACACCATATTTTCCAGACCCTTAATCATCTTTGTAACTCTTCGCTGTATTGTTGACAGCTCTTTCAGTCCCTTTTTGGAATGTAGTGCTCAGAACTGTACACAGTAATCCAGTAGGGGTCTAACCAGTGCCATGTATAGTGTTCTTATAACTACTATTTCTGTAATATTGATCACTCTCTTAATGAGTAGGCTGAGTAGAAATCCAGTGTCCTGTTCACCAGCTCATATGGGGTACCTAGGAGTCAGTGAGCAGCCAGCCCCCCCTCCCCCCCACCTGTACAACATTCCGAGACTCCTCGAGCCTTGGACTGGGAGTTGCATTTGCAGCAGCTACCTGGCTCTCCTGACTGGCAGTGCAAAGGGTGTAGTAATAGGCAGGGAAAATATGCCAGACTAGATGAGCCTACCGGTCTTTTTATGCAGCACATTCTATGTTTCTATGCAGAGATCTACTCCCAGCACCATTGTGCTGGACGAATACTCCCAGCACCGCTGTGCGGGACTAATTTGCATTTTTAAAAGGAAAAACTGCATAACATTTGTGTGCACAGCCTCACAGGGCATGCTTTGTAACACAGCCTGTCACTATATCTGATTCTAGCTCAGCTGCCATCATGTGTGCTTGTCCGCCTATCTTTACCTGTCCTGTATGTCCAGTGTCAGCGTAATTTAATGAGACCTAGAATGCAGCAGTGTGCCACTATTTTCTTTCCAACTTTTGTAGTCCCTTCCATTATTACTGAGTGCCCCCAGGCTGTAGTGTTTCCACGTTTTTCTTCCTGTGACTGCTACTGGCTGACAATGCCTGCTGTCATTCATTGTGTAGCATGCCATTTGTAATTGAGATGGTATCAGCCTGGATTCTGTCTGACAGACTCACCACTCATCCTTCTATGCAGTCTGTCAGAGATTATTACTACATTCAGTGCCTTTGTGACCGCAGACTGCTGCAGGACACAACAAAGATAAGAGAGGTGTTTGTCTTTCCTTTTTGGTGGTGTTATCTGTGACATTATAGCGCAGAGATTCTCATTACGCTTGCTATACCTGTAATGTGATTGTACTGCACTTGGTGGTGGGAGGGGGATAACAGTGTAGCTGTAATGGGCTGAAGGGCTAGATTGTAACTCTGAAATAATAAAATGTGGATCCAGCTGCAGGTCTTGCTGTGGTTCTGTTCCTCATAGTCTAGCTTAACCCCCGGTTTCATTTTTCTCCATTTCCCCCTTTTCCCCCAACCCCAACCCTTCTTTGACTGCAAGGGTGGGCCAGCATCTGCCTTCATTGATGATGCTGATGCCGCTTCTTGGTTGGCCAGCAGGGGTCGCATGAATGCGGTAGGCCCATGACCTTCCTCTCCAGGAGCTGAGCACCTCTGCAACCCAGCCAGCCCCTAGCAGGCCTCAGTGTGGGACTCCTCAGCTCTCTCACAGGAACCTTGATCTCCAAGGTAGCAGCAGGCCTCTGTATGGGATTCCTCATCTCATTTGGGAACCTTCTTCTCCCAGAATATATTGCCCCATACCACAGGGTCAGCTTGCTCACAGTTTTTCTGATTTTGCTAGTACGTTCCCTTCCAGTGTGCATAAATGTTTCATAGTGAATATTAAAGGGGAACGGTCATCACTAAGAGGCCAGTACTCAGCTGGGACTGGTCACCGTATGCACTTTGTTTACTGCAGTACAGTACATTGTGTTAGGCTGGTTTTGCTAATGAACAAGCTGACATTTGCTGTAACTGGAAATCCCAGAATTCTCCACAGCTGACGTCAAAGCTGGGTTCCAGCAGTGGGGGATTCAGTAGCCTGCAGTGCATGTTACAGCTTTTATAAGCTCAGATCAGATATTTGCCGGCCCCGCTGTTCTCCCAGGACCAAGTACAGTCCTCTGTTTCTGCACTCTGCCCTAGAAGGACATTGGGACAATCAAGACAAACGCTCATAGCTTATAAAAATTCTAACATGCACTACAGGCTGTCAAATCTGCTGCTGCTGCAACCTTGCTTTGATGTCAGCTGCATGGTTTCTTGGATTTCTTGTTAAAGCAGATGTCAGCTTTGGAGTCTGTAGGATTAGCCAGATACATATGGGATATGACATGGGTGGGAGTGAGATAGCAGAAATATCTTCACGAGCTGTCACTGAACTCTTTTCACCACGAGTGGGATACAAGAGTTCAGTGACAGCAAGTGGAGATATTTCTGCTATCTCACTCCCACCCATATCATATTTGATCTGTACAGCAAGGGTGGGTCTCTCTTTTTTCTGTTTCAAATTTATTTGCATTTGTTTGTTGCAAAAAGTGAAAAAATAAACTTTTCTGCTGTTTTTTGCTAATGGTGAAAAAAACTAAACGGCATCTATAAATAAAACTCTACTCATTTTGTAGATTTGTTTGTGCTGAAGAACATTCGTGCTCGGTGCTGCTACTAAGGCTGAGCATTCTAAATGAGTTCTGAACCACTGTGATATAAGAGTATGAAGATATCCTGATATCTCACTAGTGGCCCATGAGATATCAGTGATATCTTCACTGTTCCAGACTCACACCTCTTGTATAAAATCTAATATACTGTGGTAAACAGTAAGTGAAACGGTGTGTCTTCTGTTGGCACCCTTTGCAGACTGTGTGAGAGGCCTTTCGGCACCATGCATTTCTGCTTAAAGTTGAACCAGCATAATATTTTGAGGTGATTTGCATGTACAGCCCATGATGCTTTGCATTATGAGGGTATGTGTGATTTTGTATTTCTTTGAAATTTGGCTTCTCGGCCAGTGCCCTTTAGGGTAACCCTTGCCTCGGTGTTTGCGCACTAAGGTTCTTTGTCCAGTAAGTGAAAAAATGTTTTTGTGCACAAACTACAAATTGAGACTAGCTCCACACTTGGGTGTGGAGCTCTCAGTGTTGGACAGTTCCCCTTTAATGTTCATTGGCAGTGTTATGGGTATAAAAGTAGAGTCATGTGCATTTGTGGGGTGTGAGAACCGTGAAGCGAAGCTGAGTGACTCTGACACTCAGACATGGTATCAATAAGAGTTTGCATGGGAGAAAAGTAATATATTATCAATTCTTTCCATTAAATTTTTAAATATAATCTTTTTAGATATAATTTTACCTCTTAATTTACTGTAGGAAGAGTAAACATTTGTCACCTGATCACTGCCATCACCATGCCAAATGTACTGTTAAAGTCAGAGATACTTCACAAAAAATGAGCATCTCTCACACTACCTTCTGGAAGGCCTGTGACATCTTTGCCCCTGTCACCAACACACACCCCAAGAGACACACCGCTGCCTGGATTTCCCCCTTCCTGATCCAACAACTAAAGCAGCGTGATAACCTATGGCACATTGCTGGCGAGACCGGCAGGTCAGCAGACAGGCAAGCCTACAATGCAGCTCGCAACCAGTGCACCTGGGCCATAAAACAAGCCAAAGCCAACTACTATCAAACCACCTTAACCTCCTCCTGGGGCTCTGCCCGGGCCTTCTGGGATAACATTAAGGAGTTAAACGGGAAAACCCACTCCCCTCCTCCCTCTCAGATGGTTATTAATGGCGCAATTAATACTGACCCATCTTGTGTTGCTGACTGCCTCAACACAACTTTCTCAGACCTTAGTGCAGTCCTTCCTACTACCTTCTTTGACCCCGTCCCTATAACCAATCTCCCAGCTGCTTCACGCCCCCCTTTTCTCTTCAAGGCTATCTCCCCCAAGATGCTAAACCACTCCTCCTAAAACCCTCACCTCCCACAACCCGAGCAGTGACCCCTTGACTCCAAGATACTCCACCTGACACTGGATGTCATGCTAGCCCCCTCACTGACCTACTTAATCACTCCTGTGCCTCGGCCGGTTCCGAGTGCATGGAAACAGGCCGAATCACCCATATCCATAAAAATGGAACCGCATACCCAACAACTATAGACCCATCTCCATCCTCCCCCACTTCCCCCAAAACTCTTGAGAAAATAGTGTCCATACAACTCGTGGATTACCTATCCAACTACAACATACTTTGCCCAGAGCAGCACGGCTTCCGCTCCGGTCACAGCACCACCACAGCCCTACTGGAATTTTACCACCCAATACACTCTGCACTAGATGCAGGGGAGATTGCTGGGGCAGTGTTCATAGACCTATCTAAGGCCTTTGACACTGTGAGTCACCCATTAATGCTTGACACCCTCCGCCAGTTGGGTCTCTCATCTGGCCCTCTGGCCTGGTTCTCCAGTTACCTCAGGAATAGATCCCAACGGGTTAAATTAAATGGAACCCTATCTACTGCACTGCCTGTACACTCCGGGGTCCCACAAGGCTCTATCCTGGACCCCACTTTATTCAGTCTCTTTTTAAACACCTTTCCCAGCTCCTGTACAGGCAAAATGCTTCTTTATGCTGACGATGCAGTCCTAGTTGCCTCGCACTCCAACCCACTCATCCTCCAGAGCTCCCTGCAACTCTGCTTCAGCCAAGCTGAAAAATGGTCCCTCGACCATCGCCTGGTTCTGAATCTCAAAAAGACAAAATCAATGATCTTTGCACACAGACAGAGTAGCTCCAAAAATGCTCCCCTTTGCATCATTCCCAGCACCCTCCACCCCCTCGAGCAGGTATCAGCATACAAATACTTGGGCATCACCTTTGACTCGGCTGTCTCCTACCATGCCCATGTCAGTGTGTTGTCCTCTGCCATGAATGCCCGGATTGGACTCCTATACCGTCACAAAGACTGCCTCCCCGAGGTCGCCTCACGGCTGGCTATCTCTTCCTCCATCCTGTCTCTGGTTGACTACGGACTCCCCATCTACGCAGCCGCTGACCCTACTGCCCTCACTAAAATACAGACCTCCATCAACAAAGCCTGCAGGTTCCTAACCGGTGCCCCCAGCAGAACTCACACATGCCAGCTCTACTCCACCTCAAACATACTCAATTTGAAGAGCATGCTGCAATACACACACACCTGTATACTGGCAAAAAGGCTGTGCCCGGGTTTTGCCCCACAGGAGTCGCTACACCGCTTCTACAGGCCTCCCACTCAGTCACCACCCGTAATACCAACAAAGCCACCTTCCAGGTGCCCAGAGCCAGGACCTCACTTGCACAAAGGTCCTTCCACCACAGAGCACCATCCTGTTACAACTCCCTCCCCATGCACATCACAAACATCCCCAAAATTGGCCCCTTCAAAACTGCCCTACGCAAACACCTCACGAGTACTCGTAGCTGTAGTTGCCTGTCCTAGGGCTACCCAAGTGTGCCCTCAAATCCAACTTGTCCCTGTTTGATTTATCCTTCTCATGAGCTTTTCTACAACTTGGATATATTCACTTACTCTTGAAATGCCTGTTATATAAATATGCCATCTGTGTATCACCTGTGCTGTTCCCATTGTCTTGCTTCACAATTATGTTGTCTCCCCTCCCTTGCGACGCGGTGCCTTTGTAAATGAGTCTCTGACTCAAAGGTTTGTAAATCCGATATATGAATAAATAAAAATAAAAAATAAAATACCCAAAGAGCGATTCTAATTGACTAAAATTATTTTTGAATTTAGTTTTATTATTTTTTTTTTATTTAGTATGCTTTTTCTGGTGAACCCTGCCAGTCCCCCTCTTCATCCCAGGGAGTTGCCTCCTTTCAGGTCGATACCCCCTTAATTGCCCCCCAGGGCTGGGCTGCTGCACCAAGCGCAAACCTGAACATGACAGGAGAAGGTTTCCTGTAGGGGCACCTACCGTCATTGCCTCCCTGGATTGTCCCCCAGGGCAGGGCGCGGAGTTGGTCTGGTTACAACAGACGTCAGAATAGGTCGGCGTTTCAAGGAGTATGATGGGGGCATGGAGAAGCGGGGCATCATGTGTGGCAGCTGCTATTTTTTTTTTTTACCCCTGGGGGTGGGGACATGCAGTGATGTCCAGCATCCACCTCTTCCCTCCTAAGACATAGGTGCCGGAACAGGGGGGGCCACTAGGGCCATGGCCCTACCACTTTCATAAGTGGCCCTATCAGTTTTTGCAATTATGTTAATGTATTTAATAGGGGAGACTTTACCCCTTACATCCTTGGCCTTACCACTTTTCAAACCATTCTGGCACCACTGTCCTAAGATGATGGTGCCGGCCGCAGTGGTGCCTCTGCTAGGGGTCCGTAAAGTGCCGGACATTCTTCCCCCCCCCAGAGAAGGAGAGTAGTCCCCGGGATGCTTGATCCTCCCCCACACCTCTCAACCTCTCAGCATTAAAAATCATAGCACTGGCCTTCAAAAATCATAGCACAGGGCCAGAATGTGGAGCACTTTCTTATTTTAAACAATGATACGTCTACAAATAGTGGACCCTATACAGTTAGTGATATGGAATGTTTCTATCAACTTAGTTCAATGATTTAATAGTTTATGTGTCCAGAAATAGCTCTAACATTATTAAGAACATCAGTAAACCTGTGCGGAGCAAGGGTAAATTTGAGTGTGAAAATCATAGCGCTATGCGAAATTCATAGCAGTTAAGAGGTATGCCCCGGCCCGACTGGCCCTCCGACTCCCGAGTCCATCACCGAACCCAGGTTGTCAGCACCGCAAGTGGACACCTTGCCACTGTGCCAGCAGGCCAGCCCTAGTTTTATTATTATGATTATTATTATTATTTAATCTTTCTGTAGCTTGATAGTCCAGCGAATGTCACTTTACTGCCATGATCCCTACATTCTTTTGAGGGAGGGCAACAGTAGTCCCGAGCTCTAAATTGAAAACAGCAGGAGATTTGGCTTTTGTAGTAGTAGCCCCTCTTTGCTGGAATGCACTGCTACATCATTCATGTGCAGCCCCCACACTAGAAATACAAATTCACACGTACCCCAATAATGCAATTTACTTAAAGTGTTAACATACTGGCGCTTAGTCGACAGACTTGAACAACATGCCAAAAGAGAATAATGGAAAGAGAAACTTTAGACCCATAAACATCGAGTCACTTAACTATCATACTGTAAACGTTATAGTCTCTAGCATTTAGAGTAGCAATCCACGATTCAACCTTATTGAAATAAATTTTGAGGAATGTCCCGAACATAATATTAACCCCAGAGCATAAGGCGGTGAGCCTGGCAGGTAAAATTATCATCTTCTCAGAGCTGTTTACCATATGGTATTACCAATGCACTTCAACAGAGCCTGACGTGGCTTCACCCACCACTCCTTGAAGCGAAATTGGTTAGTGTTCAGGAGTCCTCATCCTCCGAGGACTGATGATCTGAATCGGACTGGTGGGCAGGAGGGAGAGCCTTCTTGCGACCCCACTTCAGGGCCTCAGCCGGGTCTGAAAACAGATCGACCTTCCCGAGATGTGTGATGCATAGTTGTGCTGGAAAAATCATTCCATGATTCCATGGGAAATTGAGGCCTCCCTTGACATTGCTTGCACTCTGTCAAATCTTTTCTGCTTCTGGCGGGTGGCGTAACTGATATCGGGAAAGAGGCTGACTTGTTGACCATCATGAAGGAGGGTCCCTTTTCTTCTAGCAAGCGGCAATAGATAGTCTCTCATCCCAGCCCCGTCAGTGACCACGATGATGGCTCTAGGGAGATCCTGATCCTCCGATCGCCCATGTGGCTTGACTCTATAGGCCCTTTGAAATAGCTGGATTTTGGATCTCACTTCACTCCCCATCTGTTGACCAAACCAGTTGTGTAGAAACAACAGGAGGCTATCCCCTTTGCTGCCTTCAGGCATGCCCAAGATTCTGATGTTAGGGGCTCTAATTTGATTTTCTAATGTTTCAATGCGGGTTTTCCAGTGCCCACTTTCTTTAATCAAAGATGAGACTGCTCCAGTAGCTGCATCTGCTCTTTTAGAGGCATCTAATGCTGTCTTCTGTGTGCCTTCCATTGTAGCCTCCAATGTGGTTACCCTGGTTGCTAGTCCATCAAATTTGTCTGATAAAATTGTGACTGATTTAATTAGCTTTGAGAGCTTGGCCCCTATGGTTTGAAGGGTTTCCTCAGCCGCATCCCCAGTGTGCTCATCAGGCCTGCTTTGTGTAGATTGGGTTGCCTGTGCCATCGGAACATTTCCACTCCTTGCTCCCAATCTGGATCACTGGTCCTTGCGTGGGTTGCCCATAATGGTCAGAAGACTTTCCACTACCCCCCAAGGGTGTAGACAGGCATACTCACTGTACACAATTGTGTACAGTTTTGTTGAGTGCCTGTCACAAACTATAAGCCACTCTGTTAATATTATCATTCTAATCTGTAGTATTTGGGTTAGTGTAGGCCACTGAGGAGTGTCTGATACATGTATAACCTCTTTAGAGAGTAGAGGAATCATCTGACAACAATCTGACTTGTTTGGAAGGGGGTGCCATTTGGAAAGGATGTGTAAATTTTTTAATTGAGGGGGTGTAGCTGTTGGAGACTGTGTACAAAATGGAAATTTCTGGCTACACTCCTGAGTCCCCTTCCTCTATCTTTTGGAAAGCTATTTTAACTTAGTACACTCAAATCTGTGTAGTTTGTCGACCAAGGCTGAGCTAGTGAATCAAAAGAGCGCCATCTTGCTCGGGCTCCACAGCACCCCCGCAAAGTAATACTTTCTGATGTCTCTTCTGAAATTCCCAACTTTTAATTTCCACTTGTGCCCTCGTGTTATAGAACTGGTGTTCCTGTTGAAAAGCACAGTGTGCAGCACTTTATTTATGCCTCTAAAGAACTTGAAGGTTTCGATCGTATCTCCTCTATCCCTCCTAGTTTACAATGAGTACATGTTCAAAGCCCCTAGCCTCTCCTCATAGGTGACTCCCTGAAGGCCATGTATCATCTTTGTTGCCCTTCTCTAGACCACCTCCAACCTATCAATATCCCTTCTAAGGTGAGGCTTCCAGAGTTGAACACAGTACTCCAGATGAGGCCTCACTAAGGACTGGTAGAGGAGCAGTATCACCTCCCTGTCCTTGCTATCTATGCCTCATCCAGTACATCCTAGTACCCTGCTAGCTTTACTGTAAGCTTCATTACACTGGCTTTGCTGCGTGAGGTCATCCCTAATGATGACCCCCAGATCCTGTTCCTCTGCCGAGGAGCCAAGTTTGACCCCGTTCAGCCAGTATTTTGTCTTAGGGTTGGCTCTACCCAGGTGCATCACCTTGTACTTCTTAGCGCTGAATTTCAATTGCCATATATGTGTCCACCATTTTAATTTTATAAGATCCTTCTGAAGCTCTCTGACTCCTTCCATGCTGTCCACTCTACCGCTATGTTTCATGTCATCTGCAAACAGGGCGACGTTACCCTTTATATTCTCTCCGATGTCGCTGATGAATATGTTGACAGGGATCACCCCAGAACTGACCCCTGAGGCACCCCACTAGTGACATGCCTTTTGGTAGATTCCACTCCATTTACTGCTACCCTTTGTTTCCTGTCTTTCAGCCAATTTTGCACCCACCTTACTATCTACTTCCAGGTCCTTCAACTTCTTTAAGAGACGTATGTGCAGGACTGTGTCAAATGCCTTACTAAAGTAAAAGTAAAGCAGGTCCACTGCATGGCCCCTATTCAATTCCCTGGACACGTGATCGAAGGAAGTAATAAGGTTCATTTGACATGACCTGCCTGCCACAAACCCTTGCTGTTTATCATTCTGCTGGTGATGTTCTTCGAGGTATTCTACTAGATCTTGTTTAGTAAGTGTCTCCATCAGCTTATCCATTATTGACGTGAGGCTGACTGGCCTATAAATACCTGTGTCCTCCTTACCTCCACTCTTATAGAGTGGTACCACATCTGCCACCCTCCAGTCCTTTGGTACAATCCCAGACTTAAGTAACCTATTGAATAGGTGCACTAGAGGGGCTGTTAGCTTCTCTGCCAGCTCCCTCAGCACCCTGGGGTGCAGACCGTCAGGGCCTGGGGTCTTGTCAGGTCTGATGTCTGAAAGACCCTTCATAACCCTCTCAGTAGTGAACTCCTGCATTCATATTCTCTGGACCCCCCCCCGGCTGTGGCCCTAATACCACTGTCTGGCAGCAGGCCGTGTTCCTCTTTAGTGAATATCAAGCAAAAGTATTTATTGAGGGCCTCAGCTTTTTGCCTGTTGTCCTCGAGCACCTCATCCTTAACCTTTAACCTTACACCCCCCCTTCCTTTTCTCGCTGATACAGCTGAAGAAATTATTTTCCCCTGATTTAATCCCGTATGCAGTCTGCAGCTCCTTTGCTGCCTTGGCATCCCTCACTATTCTCTTGACCTCCCTGCTTTTTGAATGTTATCCTCCCATTCCCTGTCCTCTTTTGCTGCCCGAACAGTTTAAATACATTCCTCTTGGCACCGATTGTCTCCTTTAATGAAGGAGAGAACCACATGGGCCTTTTATATCTATTTTTATTTGTTACTGTCTGGGTACAGAGACTAGTTACCTCTAGAACTGCTCCCCTAATACCTCACCATATTTCCTTCACTTCTGACCTGTTCCTCATACTCGTTAACCTTCCCCTCACTAACTGCCAAAATCTGCCCTCCTAAAGCATAGCAGCTCTGTCTTTGAGGAGGTTTTTGTATCCCCTGTGGATATTTCAAACCAGACAAAGCGCATTCTTCCTGAGTATGAGGAGGAAGAAGAGGAAGAAATCCTTGTCTCTAACCGGTCTACTGTTTCCTCCATCAGCAAGGATTCGATGAAGCACACACACCTAGATCTCCTCCTGAGGACCCCGCATTTTTCAGTGCGATGAAGCAGCTGTCCTCAGCCATGGGCTTCCACACTGAGGAAGAGGATGCCACCGGGAAAGATTTGGTGGACTTCCTGAAGATTCCAGAATCTCCCCCAAAGATCATTCCTCCAATCTTACCAGCCTTGAGGAATGCAGCCACGGCATGCTGGCACAGACCAGACATGGCGCCAGCTATGCCTCGCAGGGTGGACAAACTTTATCATGCCCCTCAGGGTTTCCCCTGTTACGCTGCCCAGCCTGAGACAGACTCAGTGGTCATCAAGGCAGTTCATGACAGGTCTGAGGCGCTTAAGCACCTTAGTTCTCTTCTCCCAGACAAAGACTCTCGTAGAATAGACCTCTGGGGTAAAAGGGTATATGCCTCCTCTACTCTAGGTTTGAGGATTGCAAACTATCTGTCACACATGGTAAAGTGCAGACGGGAAGGGCAGCTTCAGTGCTGATGTGCCACAGAGTAAGTCACAATCCAAAATCGAGCAACCTGGCACCATCCACCACAAGTGACTCTGTACAAAGTTCAATGCTTAAAGTTTTTAATGCAATATTGGCAAGAAAAATAAAGTTACAGCTGTATGTGCCAAGTAGGTGTGTGACCTCCACTAGTCTCCAATCGTTTTGCCAAGATGTTCCTCAGGGATGGCCTTAACTATCTCAAACACCAGTCCTAAGTAGTGCAGAATTTAAAGCAACATTGTAAAATAATGTGCTGAGAATTAAGAAAAGATTAAGGTTAAAAAAGTGGTTAATGCTCAAACAGTACAATTCTATGAAGGGCTATTGTTTGTGTTTTTTCAAAGGCATCAGCTGCTCTTTAAACATTGAACTTTGTACAGAGTCACTTGTGGTGGATGGTGCCGGGTTGCTCGTTTTTACACATGGTAAAGTACCAGAATGCCAGCTGGAAGAAGGGCAAGGCCAGGCCCTTCTGGATGGCACTCAAAAGCAGGAACTACTTCAGTGCCTTCAGGCTGCGGAGGATGTTAGTAAGCATCTCCTCAGAGCCCTGTATGACATGGCTGACACCATTGCCAGAGCAGCTGCCATGGACATATGCCTACGAAGGCACTTCTGGCTCAGTGTATCTGGTTTTGCGGCCAATGTGTAGCAGAAAATGCTTAATGCCCCCTTTAATGGCACCAAGCTGTGTGGTCCTGATGCCCAAGACATCATTAATCATCTGCAAGCCTCAGGCAGAGCCCTCAAGTTTGTCCACTCCCTCTACTACACCCAGCCAAGGGGTAGAAGGCACCCTCCTTTTCACAAAGTGAACAATAGGCCCGGGACAGCTCCCCGGCCCCAAGTAAAACACAGAGCCCAGGGTACCTTGCCTAGCCCCTCCAGTGCCAGAGCGGCAGCCAAGTGCCCCAGAAGTGAGGGACCAGCCCCTGCAGCTGGCACCAACTCTGCTTGACTCCCTACCAGACCTCTGTCTTCTGGTCCCAGACCAGGAGGCGGTGGTCGGAGGTTGGTTCTCCCTCCATCTGAATCCTAAGGAAAACCATAGCTTCAGATGCATGGATTCTGTAGATCATAGAAAGGGACACACTTTGGAGCTCACCGAGCAGCCTCCAGAGACCCCTCCCCTCACCCTCCCGTTATCCTCCAGCTCACCTGTCTGTTCTCCGGGAGGAGGTACAGTCCGTTCTGCACAAGCAGGCCATCGAGCCAGTACCCAGACACCAGACAAACAAGGAATTTTATTCCAGGTATTTCCTGGTCCCCCAAAAGACCAGCGATCTGAGGCCTATCCTGGATCTAAAGGACCTCAGTCTGTATGTCCAGTACAAAACGTTCTAGACAGTAACTTTGCCAGGCTTGATGCCCCTTCTCAAAATAGTTGACTGGCTCTTCTCACTGGACATGCAGGAAGCCTACCTGCATATCTCTGGTCTTTCTGCCTCACAGGAAGTTTCTCCATTTTGCCTTTCAGGGCGAGCATTATCAGTTCAAAGTGCTGCCCTTTGGATTATCCTCTGTGTCGCAAGTCTTTACTGAGTGCTTAGCAGCAGTTGCAGCAGCTTTCAGAAGGGGAGGTACTGTATGTTTTCCTTTATCTGAACGACTGGCTCCTAAAGGCCCCATCCAAGGAACAGCTTTTGCTGACTCTGGAGCAAACTGTCCATCTCTTCCACTCCCTGGGCATTATTGTCAATCTGCCCAAGTCAGTTCTGGTACCGTCCCAAAGGTAGCAGTATATAGGGGCAGTTCTGGACTTGGCACAGGGGAAGGCCTTCCTGCTCCAAAACAGGGCAGAATGCCTCATAGCGTAAGCTCAGGAAGTCACCCAAAGTCGCAACATTCCTGCCAGGGTATACCTCAGATTACTGGGCCTGATGGCAACTGCCATACCCACTGTTCCACTGGCCAGACTTCATGTGCTCATCCTGTGGTGGACCCTCCAGGTGCAGTGGAACCAGTGCACGGATGAGTTAGATCAACCAGTCCTGGTCTTCTCCCCCAGTACGGAATGTGCTACAGTGGTGGATGGACCCCTTGAATCTGCTTCAAGGTGTCCCATTCCAGATCTTCTCCCCGCAACAGATTCTAAGCACAGATGCCTCAGGTCTGGGTTGGGGAGCGCACTTGGGTCCCTTCCAGACCCAGGCCTCTTGGTCCCAGTCGGAAACCTCCCTGCATATCAGTGTCCTAGAGATTAGGGTGGTGCTCTATGCCATGCAGACTTTTCAGGAGCACCTCACTCCGGGTCAGCTGCTGGTGCAGTTGGACAATCTAAGTGTAGTATACTACATCAACAAGTAGGAGGGAACCCATTCGTACCCCTTTTGCAGGGAGGCCATGAGAGTGTGGTACTGGGCACTGGATCACAAGTCTGAAACTCTCTGCAGTCCACATACCAGGCATGCCTAACACTCTGGCGGACAGTCTCAGCAGGACTCAGTCCAGCATGCATGAATGGGAGCTTCTCTCATACATCGCAGAAGACTTCTTCAACAGATGGGGTCATCCAGAGTTGGACCTTTCTGCGTCCTCACTCAGCGTAAAACTGCCCAATTTCTGCTCGCTAGATCCAGGGCCTGGAGTTTTCTGGTGAGACGTGTTGCCCCTCTCCTGGAGCGGGAGGTTTCTTTATGCCTTTCTTCCGTTTCTTCAAATTCAGAGGGTGCTAATCAAGTTGCAGATGGAGGGGGCCAGCATGATCTTGGTGGCTCCAGTCTGGCCCCGACAGATTTGGTTCCCCCTGCTTCAGCAGATGGCAGAGGAACCTCTGGTCCCTCTCCCTCTTTGCAGAAATCTGCTGACCCAGGCTTAGGGGACCCTGGTCCATCCCAACCTCAGATCCCTTTGTCTGTATGCCTGACTCCTGAGGACATAGCCATCACCAGGTTCGGGGTCTCTAACAGAGTGGCAGACGTCCTAGTGACCACTTGGAAACATTCCTCTCGCGCCACATATGCCATGAAGTGGAAGCAGTTTGCCATCTGGGCTGCCAAACACAGTTTTGATAATTTCACCTGCCCAGTGAACCATACTCTGGACTACCTGATCTCTCTCTCCGACTCAGGTCTCCAGTACTCCTCCCTCAAGGTGGACCTTTCGGCTATTTCTGCATTTCATGGGTGACCGCAGGACTGCTCAGCTGGATGTCTCCCGTACCTTTCTAAGGGGCATCCTGCATCTCAAACCCCCAATCTGTTCTCCTGTCCCGGCTTGGGACTTGAATTTTGTTTTGGAGAAGCTAACCCTGTCTTCCTTTGAGCTAGTCGCGACTTGCGATTTACGCTTTCTCTTTTGGAAAGCGTTATTTTTAGTTTCCATTACTTCTGCTCAAAGAATTTCAGAGATTCAGGCCCTCTGGTGCGAGGAGCCTTATTTGATTTTTCTCAAAGACAGGATGTCTTTGCGCAGAAATCCTAAGTTTCTCCCTAAGGTGGTATCTGAGTTTACACTTAACCAGTCTTTCCACCTTCCTGTCTATTTTCCTGAGCATGCCAGTGCAGGGGAAGCACTGCTCCATACGTTAGATGTGCGCAGAACTTTGAAGTACTGCCTGCTTCGGACCAAGAAGTCTAGAAAGTTGAAGCAGCTGTTTGTTTCCTTCACCCCAGGTAGAGAGGACGCTTTAGTTTCTAAGCAGTGTTTATCTAAATGGTTGGCAAATTGCATTGTGTTCTTCTACAGTAAGTACGGCAAAGAACTGCTTGGTGCTGTCAAAGCTCTTTCCACAAGGGTCATGGCTACCTCTGTGGCCTATTTCAGAGGGGGTCTCAGCAGCTGACATTTATGCAGCTGCCACCTGGAGTACCATCCATATTTTCACCAAGCACTACAGTCTGGACATTGCCTCAAGAGCCCATGCAGGTTTTTGCAGGGTTGTGTTATAGGGCCTCCTGTCTTAAGTTTATGGTGAGCCCTCCTCCCAGACTGTCTGTTTGCACCTGTAACTGCTTGGGATTCATTCCTGCGGTGTTACCTGATGACTGACATACCCCTGAAGAAGATAGAACAGTTATGTAAGAAATTACCAAAACAGTAGATCTTTGAGGGGATCTCAGTCATCAGGTATGCTTTCCCTCCCACCATCCCCCTTCTTGGGGCTCCTGTGTAGGAACTGGCTGTCTGGTGTATCCAACCTTTCATATAGGCCTGGGCACCTCTCTCTGTCTCCTCGGTCCCCCATGGCACGAGTCTAGCTCCCTTAGACTTCGGGGGAAAGAACTGAAGAGGGAGTGGGGCTGCTCACACCTTTATAGGGTTGATGACGTTGACGGACGTTGATGGCATGGGTGGCCCCAGTTGTACTGCTGAAAATCTTCTGTGTGGATTCCCCTTCACCAACGATGAAGTTCCTATGGTGTTACCTGATGACTGAGATCCCCTTGAAGATCTGCTGTTACGGTAAGTTCTTACATAACTGTTCTATTGCAGATGAGCCGCACGTCATTTGGTTGGGGGGGGGGGCATGGTCGGAGGAAGGCAGAAGACATTGGGCTCAATTTTCAAAGCCCGCATAGATCAATGCAACATACGTCGATCTCCAGCTGCGGCAGACGCCGGGTGCAAAAGGGTCCCTGCACCAAAGACCTGGGAGTTACGAACATACGAAAATGCCAGCAGATAAATGCCTCATGGCCTACCACGTCTGCTCAGTTGTGCAACTCACAGTTCAGACAGTCACTGCTGCCCCCCCGCCCCTCTATCCACATTGTTTCCCCAAACTGAGTTCCCCACTCTGGCCAACCCCACCCCGACTTGTATTCTGCTTTGACCCTGTCCCACGCCTTTAAAATTCTCACTGATTTCAGAGAACACCTTCTCAGGCAGTGCGTTCCATTCCACCACCACATCTCCGTGAAGTAGTGCCTCCTCATTTGCCTCCTGAACCAACCCCCCTTCCAGTTTCAGACTATGCCCTCTTGTGATCATCTCCCTCTTTAATCGAAACATACCCTCAGTACTAACTCTGTTTATGCCCTTCAGGTACCTAAAGGTCTCAATCATATCGCCTCTGTCCCTTCTATACTCCAGGGAGTACATGTTGAGCTCCCTCAGCCTACCCTCATTGGATTTCTCTCCCATCCCCCTCATCATCTGGGTCGCCCACCTCTGAACCCCCTCCAAAAGCTTGATGTCCTTCTTTAAATAGGGGTGCCAGAATTGCACACAGTACTCCCAAGTGAGGCCTCAGCAATGATTTGTACAGCGAAAGAATTTCTTCCTCCCTCCTAGAGGTGATCCCCCAGCAATGCACCCCAGCATTTTGTTGCTCTTGGCTGCCACTTTTCTACACTGTGCTGAGTGATTCATATTCCCTGTGACCACCACCCCCATATCCATTTCCTCCACAGAGATGGATAACTGCTTCCCACCCAAATGGTAACTGTACTCTGGGTTTCTGGCTCCGAAGTGCATGACCTTGCACTTCTTAGCATTGAAACCCAGCTGCCAAGTGTTTGACCAGTGCTCAAGTCTTTCCTGGTCTCCCTGGAGTACCATGCCTCCTTCCACACTGTCCACCACCACACCTATTTTGGTATTGTCAACGAACAGACTCATCTTGTTCTTATCCCCTATGCTGTATCAGCTATGAAGACATTAAATAGCACTGGCCCCAGAACCGAGTCCTGTGGGATCCCACTGATGACTGCTCTGGGTGTCAAGAGTCCCCCCACCCTCTGCTGTCTGTTCCTCAGCCAGTTCCCTATCCACATGACCAGCTTCTCCCCTGCCCCCCAGGTTCTTCAGCTTACAAGTCAGTCTCCCATGCAGCACCGAGACAAAGGCCATGCTGCAGTCCAGATACAGGACATCAGTTGCCTGACCACCATCCAATACCTTAGTCACCCAGTCGAAAAAGTCAACCAGGTTTGTTTGACAGGACCTCCCCGCGATGAACCCATAGTTGCCGGTCATCCCGAAGACTGTTCTCTTCCAAGAATGCTACCATCCTGTCTTTTAGGATAGTCTCCATTAGTTTCCCAACCATGGATGTGAGGCTGACTGGCCTGTAGTTACCTGGCTCTTCCCAGGATCTGCTCTTATGGAGGGGCACCACATGTGCCGTCCTCCAGTCTAGAGGCACACATCCTGTCTGTAGGGCAGTATTGAACAAGTCAGATGTAGTGCCAGGACCTCTGCCAGTTCCTTGAGGACTCTTGGCTGTATTCCTTTTGGTCCTGGTGCCTTGTCTGTCTGTAAGGACTCTTTTCACAGGGATCTCTCCATCCATTATCCCCTCTCTTCTACCACCACCTACCCTGTCATTTCCCTGTGGGATGGGCCCATCTCGTTCCCTGGTAAATACTGAACAGAAGTATTCATTTAGTACTTCCACCTGTTTAGCCCCCTTCTCTGCCCACCTGTCCGTCCTTCTTGATCCTGGTGATCTGTTCCCTGCAGCTCCTCCTCTCCCTGATGTACTTAGAGAAATCTTCTTCACCTTCGCTAATCCCCTGTGCAAGCCTTAGCTCCTTTGAGGCCTTGGCTGCCCTTACAGCCCTGCTCACCTCCCTAGGTTTCTTGTTATACTCTTCCTTATCTGCCTCCCTGCAGGTCCTCTTGTAGGTTTTGAAGGCTGTCCCTTTTTCTCTCACACCCTCCCTTGCACCTCCTTGGTCCACCAACTTGATTTTCTGGACCTTGCCTTCTTACTACTGCTTCTTGTGCAGGAGTTTGTGTCCTCTATCAGTCCCAACTTCTAGATGTCCCAGTTCTGGTTGGTATCCATTGTCACAAACCCACTCAGCAGGTCAGCCCTCTACTCCCAAAGTGCCAACCTCCGAGCGCAGTCTTGTGAACAATTAACAGAAACAGGGTAACCCTCCTGTCTGTTTTGGGGGTTCGAATCAACCTTTGGTCTCAAGTCGTGGAGGGATTCAAACTGTGAACCTCCTGTTAGCATACCCAATGTACAGACTCAGATAATTCTGTCTTCGGGGGGCCAGATATCTTTGCTTATGGGCACCTAACCAGGTGTACAGAAATGAACCCTTAAAAACTGAAATAAAAGACCTCAGATTTAAAACGCTTACCTTTTTCCAGTTTGATATCACCATTCAAGCTTATGTACAGTGTCTGCTTTAACCATATATACTCCACTTGTAAAAGAAAAGAAATCAAAGACAGACCAAGTAGGCTTTAAAAATAGAGTTTTACTAAAATAGATAAAAAATACGTAAAAATGTAAAATACAGAACTGTTACATCACAAGACGTACAAATCTATTAAAAGAACAAGGTTTTAACAGTACAGTTCCTACTACAGTACTTAGATTTGTCTCTTTCTCTAAATACCTGCTTAAAATGCTCAAAGAAGTTTCTTTGTCAGAGTCTAGATAAAAGTGTCTCTGAAGGAAAACAGAATATTGTTTAAAAAAACTGTCTTGGCCAACCCCTTTGTGTGAAGTCACCTAGCTCCTCCCCTGTCAGAATATATATATAAAAAATATATCTATACAAAAACAGGATGTCTTTTCAAAGTATTAAATTTTGTAATCCTCAGCACAACTCATTTTCTTCAAAATGAGTTTCTTTGATCTTAGGAGCAGCTTCCCCCTTTCCAGGATATCAAAGTATCTTTTATGACTTCGCACTAAAACGTCACAACCTGCTCTTCTTCCTCTAAGCGTTATAAAAGTTTAGGATCTATCTTGGCAGTTAGGTATCTTTTAGCCTGTAATTAGCTTCTGGCCTTCCAGGTAACACCTTGTATCTAAAACCTGTGTATGTGTGTGTGATCTCACATGCTGTTTCAGCATTTCTCATGAGAGACAGTCCATAACCCATTTTTACATTACAAAAAATGATACATTGATCAGAACCAGCTGTCCAAATGTCACAATTCCTCCCACCTAGACTGAATTTGGGGGCTCTATCCCCCTGCATGGGATGAGCTTCCCAAATCAGTTCACTCCTCATAGACCCTAGACAGCCCATCTGAGTTCTGATTTTTGGCTCCAGCCCTATGTAATATTGTCATATCATACCCTGGCAAAGCAAGACTCCATCTTAGCAATCTACCATTGTTCTTTCCCATCTGCGTCAGCCAAACCAGGGGGTTGTGGTCAGACTGCAACACAAAATGCTACCCATATAAGTATAGCTCCAATTTCTTTAGGGCCCAAACTATGGCAAGACATTCTTTTTCCACCGTGGAGTATGCCCGCTCCCTGGGAAGTAACTTCCTACTCAGGTACACTACTGGGTGATCTGTCCATTTGCTGGATGTCTGACTCAGTATTGCCTCAATACCCACGTCTGAGGCGTCAGTCTGAACTATAAAGGTTTTACTATAGTCAGGACTTGTCAAAACAGGAGCACTGCACAGTGCCTCCTTTAGTTTGGGAAAAGGCTTCCTCACAGGCTGGGCCCTAGGTAATTTTCTTGGGCATCCTTTTCTTTGTCAGGTCAGATAGGGGAGCAGCCAGGGCACTGTAATTGGGTACAAATTTCCTGTAGTACCCTGCTGTCCCTAGAAAACTCCTGACCTGCTTCTGTGTTTCTGGTTTGGGCCACTCCTGGATTACCTCTGTTTTTATTTGTTTAGGACGGAGCTGTCCCCAGCCTTCCACATGCCCGAGGTATGCCACCTCTCCCGTGGCCACCTGGCACTTCTCGGCTTTGACAGTGAGCCCGGCCCTCTGTATCCTGCCCAGCACTTCCCTAAGGTGGGATAGGTGTCCCTCCCAGCTGGTACTAAAGATGGCAGTGTCATCCAGGTACGCCACGGCGTACTCCTCAGCACCATTTAACACCTGGTTCACCAACCTTCGGAAAGTGGCCAGGGCGTTCTTCATTCTGAAAGGCATTACTTTAAACTCAAATAAGCCTATCGGAATGATGAATGACCTCTCACTAGCTCTGTCTGTCAACTCTACCTGCCAATACCTCTTTGTCACGCCAGTGGTCGTGAAGGTAGGTCCCCTCCCAACTTTTCCAGGAGTTCGTCCATCCGGGGCATCGGGTGGGCATCTGACTTCGTGACTGCATTCAGTCCATGATAGTCCACACAGAAATGAGTAGAGACATCTGGCTTAGGCACAAGGACTATGGGTGAGGCCCAGGGGCTGTGGGATCTCTGGATTACCCCTAAATCCAGCATCTCCTCCACTTCCCTTCTAATGTCCTTTTGGATAGCCTCTGACACCCGATATGCTGTCTGCTGTATGGGCGTCTGTATCCCTGTCTCCACATCGTGCGTCAATAAGGGGGTTAGTCCAGGCTTGGCGCTAAACAATGGGGCAAAGCTAAAACCTCCCTTACTTTCTGGATCTGGTCCAGGGCCAGCTGGGGAGACAGTTTAACTGCCTTCACAGAGGACTCCGGCTTACTTTCTTCCAGCAAGTCCAGAAGGGGGTCTCCTTCGTCCCACCCCTCCCCATGACTACACACTGCAAACACCATGTCAGCCCTATTTGCATATGGCTTCATCATGTTGACACGGTACATCCTTTCGGTCTGTCTTCGGTCAGGTAACTCCACAGTGTAGTTCACGTCATTTACCTTCCTAACAACTTTGCACGGTCCTGCCCACTTAGCCTGCAGCTTGTCTTTCCGGACCGGAATAAGGACCATGACTTCCTGACCCACCACGTATGAGCAAGCTCTGGCTCTGCGGTCGTACCACATATTTTGTTTCTGTTGGGCAGCTGCGAGGTTGCTCTGGGCTGTCCCCATAAGCTCCTTCAGCCTTTCCCTAAACCTAAGGACGTAATCCACAATGGGAGTTCCCTGGATGGCGTGCTTGCCTTCCCAGTCCTCCCGGATCAAGTCTAGGGGCCCACGTACCCGGCGTCCATATAAGAGTTTGAAGGGGGAAAGTCCTGTCGACTCTTGGGGCACCTCCCTGTATGCAAACAACAGGTGGGGAAGGTTTTTCTCCCAGTCTCTCCCATGCTGTTCAGCAAACACCCGGAGCATTGAGTTTAGGTTACCATTGAATCGTTCCACAAGTCCATTGGCTTGTGGGTGATACGGTGTCGTGCATCTCTGCACCACCCCACACTTCTCCCATAAACATTTCATCAGGTCCGACATGAAGGAACCCCCTCGATCGGTGATAACCTCCTGTGGAAACCCAACACGGGAGAAAATCCCAAGTAAGGCATCTGCCACTTTGTCTGTCCTCAGTGAGGATTGGGCAACTGCCTCTGGGTACCAGGTGGCATAATCCACCACAGTCAGGATGACTCTCTTCCCTGAGGAGCTGAGGGTATTTAAAGGCCCCACAATATCCATGCCCACCCTCTGGAATGGCTCCTCCACTATGGGCAATGGAATCAGGGCAGCTTGGGTTTTCTTGCCCGCCTTCCCTATTTCTTGGCACCGGTGGTAAGACCTGCAATACTCTTTCACCTGCTGGGTGAAGTTAGGCCAGTAGAAATTCTGGGTCAACCGCTGCATAGTGCGTGCGATTCCCAGATGACCACACAAGGGAATATCGTGCAGTTTTGAGCAACTGCTCACAATACCCCTGGGGAATGACAAGCTGGCTGCTTAGCACCCCTCCCTCTGTCTGTACTACCTGAGTATACATAAGTCCATTTTCCCAATAAACCTTATGTCTGCCATCACCTCCCTGTGCGCCTTCCGAGTCTGCCCAAGCCCTCAGCTTTTCTAAACTAGGGTCACTTCTCTGAGCAGCTGCAAACCCCTCACGCATTCCCAAGGCATGGGACAGGTCCCCTTCAGTCGCTAAACTAGGGTCCCTAGCACTAGCATCAGGGCACTCAGGATCACTGTCAATCCCAACCCTCTGACAAGGGGTCACCCCTCCCTCTTCAGAATAACCCTCTGTAGCTCTGTGGTTACTTGCTACAGGGGAAATTTCAGCCCCCTTTTCATTAGTCTCCCCATCTGGAGACACAGGCTGGGGAACCAACCTCTCAGTGGTTTCCACAATGGCTTCTGTGGGGTTTAGGGAACTACAATTTTCCCTTGCCACTTGGCTACGAGTAACTGCACACACCATCCCTTGTTTGAGATTGTTGCCCAGGATCACATCCACTGCTAACGTTTTAGCTACAGCCACCTGTTGCACAGTTCCCTTGTTTCACCCCAGTCTAGGAGAACACTAGCGAGGGGCAATGTTTTCTCCCCATCCGCAAAGTCCTGTACAGTGATGTATTTATTGGGTACAAGCTGACCAGGCTGTACCAGATCCCCCTTTACCAAGGTCAGGGATGCCCCTGTGTCCCTTAACCCTTGCGTCTGTACACCATTCACCATGACTGGGTGCATGTGTTCCCTCATGTTTACTGGCATGCTTCCAGGGACACACAAACAACCTACTTCCTTTCTAGCACCCTGTTGTGCATTGCTCGCCTTTTTGGGGCACTGTCTGGCAATATGCCCAGTTTCTTTGCACAACCAACATTCATTTCTTCTGTCAGAGAAATGTTTTCTCTGAAACCTGGGGCTAACTGGTTTCGGTGGAGGCAGTGAAGGTTTTAGCTGCCCTGAAGGCGTGCTTTTCCCTTTCTGCGCTGCCACGCCCGCCCCATTCGCTCACAGAGCAGGTGTGCTCTTGGCATAGCGGTCCGAGAGTTCAGCAACCTCTTGCACTGCTTTGAGATCTCGGTCCTCCAGCCAGGTTTTTAGCTCTGCTGGGCATGCCCAATAAAACTGTTCTAACAAAATCACATTTTCAATTTTATCAACAGAGTTTGCCTCAATTCCTTCCCACCAACGTTTTAAAAACTGACATTGTTTCGTGGCTAGCTCCTTGTAGCTCATGTCAGGGCTTCTCCTGAGCTTATGGAATTTAGCTCTGTATGATTCAGCAGTTAATTAAATTTTCTTTAACAGTGCAGCTTTAAGTTTGCTGTAATCATCACTGTCCTCATTGTCCATTTGACCCAATGCATCCCGAGCTTTCCCGGTAAGTAGCGGGGATAGCTGGAAGCTCCAGGACTCTCTAGGAATTTTAGCCTGAATACAAACTTTTTCAAAAGAATTTAAAAAGGCATCCATATCCTCCCCTCTTTAAATTCGGCTATTAATTTGGAATTCAATATGTAACCCAGTCCTGTAATCCCAGTTAAACCCAAACCACTTACGTACTCTGGTGCCGCTGGTCAGAGTCATAGCTTCTCCAGTTCATGTTGCCTCTGGCGCTCCTGCTCTGCACGGTCAGCATCTCTCTGTTCTCGCTCTGCCCCTCGGCGTTCGCACTCTCTCTTCTCCTCTGCAGCTCGCTAGCGCTCACACTTCTCATGGTCTGCATCTCGCTGTTCCCGCTCTGCCTCTCGCATTCTCGCTCTCTCTTCTCCTGGAACTCCAGCTCCATCCTGCGCAACTCAATTTGCAGCCTGAGTACCTCTGGATTCTGGTGACCTTCCCCTGCTGCTGTGGCCCTTCACTGACAGTGGCCTTGTTGCCCTCCTCATCGGATCTGGACACTGCACTGGCCGCTAGACCTGCCACACTTGAGTTATGGTCCATTTCGGTCACAGTTTGTAACTCGCTGCTCTGGGTATCTGCTACCATCAGGGAATCTTATGAGGTTCTGCTTGCTGGCTTTCACCTCGAACGGGACTCCTCTGTCCCCGCACAACTGCCTTAAGTAGTCTACAGTGTGCTTGCTGTAGTTGGAAGCCATCTTCCCTCACTACTGCTACTCTGACTTGCACTTTAGAAAAAAAAATAAAACGGGTAGGAACTTGACTGTACGCCAAGTGATATAGTTCTGTTTCCTTTTTAAAGTAAATCACTGCCTTTTTCTTTCTTTGCAAGTGAGCTTACGGTCTCAAGCTGACACGCTGAACAGTAAAAGCTTTGATACCAAAATTATCCCACCGCTGCCAACCAGTCTGTCACAAACCCACTCAGCAGGTCAGCCCTCTACTCCCAAAGTGCCAACCTCCGAGTGCAGTCTTGTGAACAGTTGACAGAAACAGGGTAACCCTCCTGTCTGTTTTGGGGGTTCAAATTATCCTTTGGTCTCAAGTCTTGGAGGGATTCAAACTTTGAACCTCTTGTTAGCGTACCCAATGTACAGGCTCAGATAATTCTGTCTTCCGGGGGGCCAGATATCTTTGCCTACGGGCACCAACCAGGTGTACAGAAATGAACCCTTAAAAACTGTAATAAAAGACCTCAGACTTAAAACGCTTACCTTTTTCCAGTTTGGTATCACCATTCAAGCTTATGTACAGTGTCTGCTTTAACCATATATACTCCACTTGTAAAAGAAAAGAAATCAAAGACAGACCAAGTAGGCTCTAAAAATAGAGTTTTACTAAAATAGATAAAAAATATGTAAAATGTAAAATACAGAACTATTATATCACACGACATACAAATCTATTAAAAGAACAAGGTTTTAACAGTACAATTCCTACTACAGTGCTTAGATTTGTATCTCTCTCTCTAAATACCTGCTTAAAGTGCTCAAAGGTGTTTCTTTGTCAGAGTCTAGTTAAAAGTGTCTCTGAAGGAAAACAGAATATTGTTTAAAAAAAACTGTCTTGGCCAACCCCTTTGTGTGAGGTCACCTAGCTCCTCCTCTGTTAGAATATATAAAAAAAATATATCTATACAAAAACAGGATGTCTTTTCAAAGTATTAAATTCTGTAATCCTCAGCACAACTCATTTTATTCAAAATGAGTTTCTTTGATCTTAGGAGCAGCTTCCCCCTTTCCAGGACATCAAAGCATTTTTTATGACTTCGCACTAAAACGTCACAACCTGCTCTTCTTCCTCTAAGCGTTATAAAAGTTTAGGATCTATCTTGGCAGTTAGGTAGCTTTTAGCCTGTAATTAGCTTCTGGCCTTCCAGGTAACACCTTGTATCTAAAACCTGTATGTGTGTGTGATCTCACATGCTGTTTCAGCATTTCTCGTGAGAGACAGTCCATAACCCATTTTTATATTACAAAAAATGATACAGTGATCAGAACCAGCTGTCCAAGTGTCACATCCATATCTGGGCTGATAGTGGCTACATGCCCCCCTAAGTATGGCTGCCATCTTGCCGAAGTCTGCCCTTTTGAAATCTATGACCCTGGTTTTGGTAAGTGTCCCCTTCCTTCTCAAATCAAGGGAGAACCATACTGTATGATGGTCACTCCCCGCCAGGGGTCCTCAACCCTCACATCTCATACCTGGTCACCATCTGATAATACAGGGTCTAAAATGTTCCCCTCTCTGGTTGGCTCATTCACCTGTTGTGATGGGAGTGCATCCTGGAAGGCTTCTAGTATAACTTGATCTTACTTCGAGACACAGCTCTTGCAGCAGGTTACGCCATTAGGACTGAAGCCGGCAGGCATCAGGACCCCACGGAAAAATTCTAGCTAGCTATCTTCAGCGGGGACCGCCCCCGACGTCGGTCCCGCCTCCGGCGTCAGGCGTAGTATACAGGGGCGGTCCATAGATTCCCCATTCTTTCCCGCCGATCGACTTGCATGTCTCGACCCTTTGGTTCAATTTCGGCCTGACGTTGGTAAAGTGTTTTCCTGAATTCGTTCTCTTCAGTTCAGTTTTTTCTCTGATGTCCTCTCCGACCTCTGGGTCACTCCTCGAAGTGCGCCTGTGGGAAGCAGATCCCATTCAAGGATCCGCACATTGAGCCTGTGTCGAGTGCTGAGGCCCAGACCACGACACTTGGTCCTGCACCTTTGCCAGGGCTTCAACAGCAGAACCGGATCCGCTGCCAGAAGGCCCTACAGGCATTCCTGCTCAAGGAACAACTCAAGACCATGGCTTCCAAGGGGATTCTTAGCAGAAGGCCCGCAACATGCTGAGAAGCATAGAGAGAAGGCCCCTTCCAGGTCTCCGTCTAGGGCCTCCGACTCGCGCAGCTCCGGCTCCAGGTCCGACCGCTCTCCTTCCTGGGCCAGCTCTCAACCTCCCCCCGCTGCGGTGAGAAAGTCTTCAGGCTCCTCTTCTCAGGCCAAGACTTCCAGGCCTTCCTCGTCCTCCAAGGCCCTGGCTAAGTCGGGGGATCGTCACCATCACCACAAGTCAGGTTCCCGCCATTCTGAACCCGACGTAAGGTCCGCCTCCTTGCCTCCTCCTCCCCAGCGGAAGACCAAGGAGCTCACCTCACTTAAGAGGTCGTTGGACCCGACGCCGGTTCGACCGACGTCGGCCTCTCGCCACAGGTCCCCAGAGCTGTCGTCCGTCAGAAGACCGTCGCCAGCCAAGCCATCTCATCACCGGACGCCAGTAGGGGGAACGGCGCCTGCTCCTATTGAGAAGAGGACCCCATCACTGAGAAGGAGTTGACTCAGCCCGAGGACCAGACGGGCGACCCCGGTCCTGTTGAGACTCCCAGGGAACCCTCTCCGCAACCAGAGCCCCCTGTGGAGCCGACGCTGGGCCCTGACGACCGACCACCGGCGCCCGGTCCGTCGTCGGGCCTTGCTCTTTCAGAGGTGAAGGAGCTTTTCACTTACTGGTGGGATACCATCAAAAAGGACATGGTCCCCACTCCACCTCCGCTTCCACCTCCTCCTCCTCCTACACCGGTTACTCCGGTTCCTGCGCCCTTCTCCATCTGGGTCTGCAGGCCGGTTACCTCCTCCCCAGGAGCCCAGGACCCCTCCAAGGGGGAGAACAGATAAAAGGAGACCTCTGTCCAGATCCTCTTTTAGGTCACCCAGTCCCAAGAGGCCCAGAAGACGCCGCTGTTTGCCTTAGACGGAGGACACGGGATCAGAGTTTTCCACATCCAGATCCCCCTCTCCCCTCTCCATCCCTTCTCGGACCACGTGAGCTGCCAGAGTCTCCTCCGGATGACCCTTCGCTCGGATATCATGAGACACATCAAGAGAACATGGGATGGGATGCGGAAGAGTTAGACTCCAAAGGCTACGCTCATGGATTATCTTGACAGAAGGACCCCAAGCCTGTGGTGGTGCCACCCATGGTAGACACTTTCGTGGACGCCACCAAGGCAGCGTGGAGCGCCCACATTCACTCCCGCGATGCGAAGAAGGCTGACCGCTTGTACAAGGCTCCAAGAGAAGACCAGTACTTGACTCAGCATCCTCAGGCCGACTCTCTGGTCATAACAGCCTCTCATGACTGGTCCCAGAGACCGCAACATTTGAGCACCCTGCCAACGGACCCAGAGTCCAAGCAGCTGGACGCCATGGGTAGGCGCACGTAAGCTTCCGCTACCTGCGCCATCAGATCCCTGAATTATTTGACCCACATGGTGCAGTTCCAAAATGCCCTGTGGGAGCAGGGTCTGGATGTGGCTGAGAAATTGGCGGAAGGTGAGCAGAAGGAGGAGATGTTGCAGCTCCTCTGTACAGATTTGGACGTGGGAACCCAAGTGCTACGAGCCGCGTATGACTCCGCGGACTCCTCGGCCCGAGCAGCAGCTTCAGCGTATGCCTCCGGAGGCACTCTTGTCTCCTGTGTCTCGGTTTACCGGACGTCCAGAAAACATCATGGACGCCCCATTCGAGGGAGAAGTTTTGTTTGGTAAACCCTCAGAGAAGATAATTACCAAACTCCAAGAGGCCGGGAAGGCGGTGAGGTCGGTTCAGACCATGTACCGACCCAAGCTTAGTTCCTTTCGTAGGAACCAAAGCCGATTTCGTGGACGGACGCAGAGACAACAGTCCCGCCCCGTTCCACAACAGAGGGGCTCCGGTTTCCGCAGAGCCCAGGGAAAACAACCTGCAGGTCGAAGCCAGCGCACTCCTAAGCCGGTCCAGCCAGCGGGACCCTCAGCCGCCACAGCCTGACTCCTTCCCAGCCCCCACCCCTCAGGATCAACGGGGCGTCATGGTCGGGGGTCGCATTGCGAATTTCCTGCCAGGATGGCAGACTATAACCACCGACAGGTGGGTTCTACAGTTGGTCGGAAGAGCCACTTTATAGAATTCGCGGAAAAGCCACCCTCGAGGCCTCCATTGCTCTCCCAGTACCCGGGTCAGCACAAGTCATTGATCAGACAAGAAATACTCGCGCTCCTGCAAAAGGGAGTGATAGAGTATGTCCCAGAGAACCAGAGAGGACACGGATACTATTCCCACTTCTTCCTGGTTCCAAAGAAAACAGGAGACCTCCGTCCAATTCTGGACCTCAGCGACCTCAATTTGTCGGTCGCCTACAAAAGATTCCGCATGGTAACTCTTCCGGGTCTTATTCCCATGCTGAAGCAGGACGCCTTTTTAGCGTCTCTAGATATGCAGGATGCCTACCTGCACATCCCTATAGCTCAAGCGCACAAGAGGTTCCTGCGCTTCGAGTTTCTCGACCATCATCTTCAGTTCCGAGCCCTTCCATTCGGGCTGTCATCGGCACCCAGGGTCTTTACCAAATGCATGGCAGTCGTGGCAGCATCTCTAAGGAGACAGGGCCATTATGTGTTCCCCGATACTGGACGATTGGTTTTTCATGGCCGCCTCAGAGGCGTTGTTACGGCGATCCAGGCACCCAGGACCTGTTTCGATCTCTGGGTATCCCTAATCAACCTGAAGTCTCTCCTGGTACCGTTGCAGAAGCTGCAGTTCATAAGCGCAGTACTGGACACCGTTCAGGGAAGAGCATTTCTTCCAGGCGAGAGCGGGCGCGATCAGATCCCTCATCAGGGAGCTTTCGTCGAACAAGACCGTCCCAGCCAGGTCGGTCCTTCGCTTGCTCGGACACATGGCTGCGGCCATTCCTACTGTCCCTTTCGCAAGGCTCCACATGCGGGTAACTCAGTGGATGCTCAAGGTGCAATGGGACCAAAGGCAAGACCACATGCAGCATCCAGTCAGAATCACGAACACCGCGATTCGAAACTGGCAGTGGTGGCTAGACCCAGGGACACTCTCTATGGGCATCCCGTTTATAGCGCCGTCCCCGGAGGTGATCCTCACCACAGACGCCTCAGGTCTAGGGTGGGGAGCACACCTGGACGGGGTGAAGTCCTAGGGAATGTGGACCCCTCTGGAGGCCCACCTCCATATCAACGTCCTAGAGATGAGGGCGGTCCTTTATGCCCTGCAGGCATTTCAGTCAGAGATCCCGCTGAGTACTCTCCTGCTTCAGACAGACAACACGGCGGTGATGTATTACCTCAACAAACAAGGAGGTGCACACTCTTACCCCTTTTCAGGGAGGCCATGAGGGTGTGGGATTGGGTAATCCGACACGGCGCGAACCCGATCACAGTACATGTTCCCGGGGTGGACAACACAATTACAGACGGCCTGAGTCGCTCCCAGGCCAGAGTCCACAAGTGGGAACTTCTTCAGGAGGTAGCAGAGGATCTGTTTCTTTGATGAGGAACTCCAGAATTGGACTTGTTTGCTTCCCCATCCAACGTAAAACTGCCCAAGTTTTGCTCGCTAGATCCAGGGCCTGGTGTTTTCTGGTGAGACGCGTTGTCCCTCTCCTGGGCGGACAGATTCCTCTACGCTTTCCCTCCTTTTCTGTTGATCCAGAGAGTTCTTCTCAGACTGCGCAAGGAGCATGCAACATTGATCCTGGTGGCCCCTTTTTGGCCCAGACAGATCTGGTTCCCTTTGCTAATTCAGCTATCCTGGGAACCCCCGCTCCCGTTGCCGTTCAGCTCCCACCTCTTGTCTCAGGAGAAGGGTTCACTGGTCCACCCGGACTTACGCTTACTGAACCTGCATGCATGGCTCCTAGAGACATAGCCATCTTGCATCACGGGGTCTTGCAAGAGGTTGTGGAATTCTTTCTGCAGCCAGAAGCCGAGCAACGATATGTGACGACGCCATGAAATGGCGCCTGTTTTGTCTAGGTCGCAAGCATGCGGCCTTTCCCTTTAGGTTGTCTGGTGAAAGCGGTATTAGAGTACCTGCTCTCCTTTTCCCGTTGGTCTCGCCTACTCCTCTGTTAAGTGCACCTCTGTGCCATTTCAGCTTACTCACCCGGTGGGACAGCGGACAGTGGCACATTAGATGCCTGTCGGTATCTTGAGAGGAGTGTTACATCTTAGGCCGCCCATTAAGGAACCAGTGCCTCCATGGGACTTGCTCTTTGTCCTGGAGCAACTCACGCTCCCCCCCTTTGAGCCTGCCGCGGATTGCGAGCTGCGTTTTCTGTCATGGAAAACGTTGTTTTTGGTTGCTGTTACGTCAGCGAGAAGAGTTTCTGAGCTTCAGGCTCTCATGTGCAAAGAGCCTTATTTAATTTTCCACCGGGACAGAGTATCCCTGAGGACGAATCCTAAATTTTGCCTAAGGTGGTTTCACTCACTCTCAATCAGGATATTGACCTGCGGTCTACTTCCTAATTACTCTAACAGAGGAGGCGCTGCTTCACCACCCTGGATGTTCCACATGCTTAAGGTACTACCTGAGCAGAACTAAGCAGCCATTAGCAAGAACAACTTTTCGTTTCCTGCGGAAAGGATTGTGGGCCAACCAGTATCCAAACAGTCCCTGTCTCGCTGGCTTGTCCAGTGCATCTCATACTGTTATGATATCAAACGAAAGCCCTCCCAGGATCAGTCCGGGCCATTCCACTAGGGGTGTGGCCACCTCCTTTGCAGCACTTCAAACGCCTCCACCTCTGCCATTTGTGCTGCAGCCACTTGAGCTCTGTACATACCTTATCAGGCATTATAGCCTGGACATCACTCATGGCGAAGAGCAGGCTTGCCTGGCGGTGCTACAGGGTCTCCTGTCCTAGATTCAGGACCTGGGACGTTCTTTTAATTTCGATCCTCCCAGAGTGTTTTGCAAGCGTACTGCTTGAATCAGTCCTAATGGGCGCAACCTGCTGCAAGAGCTGTGTCTCAAGTAAGATAGTACAGCTTACGTAAGAAACCTACCGTAACAGTAGATCTTCGAGAACAGCTCTTGCAGCAGGTACCTTCCCGCCCACCTTCCCCCTTGGAGGAGGCATGGCTTAAGCCTTTGTTAACAGGGTTTTTCCCATTTGTCTTCTGACGGTGGATCCTCAGTCTCCCATTTCGATGTCAGCCTGCGGCCAGAAGTCTCCGGCGGGAGAACTGGGGAATCTGGCGGGACTGCCCCCTTATGTACTACGCCTGACGTCGGAGATGGGATCGACGTCAGGGGCAGTCCCCGCTGAAGATAGCTAGCTAGAATTTTTCCGTGGGGTCCTGACGCCTGCCGGCTTCAGTCCTAATGGTGTAACCTGCTGCAAGAGCTGTTCTCGAAGATCTACTGTTACGGTAAGTTCTTACGTAACTGTACTTTCCCTGGTGTTAGTGGAAGTCATGGTGATCCAATCCACCCCGGTAGATTGAAGTCACCGACCACCACTGTCTTGCCCCTGCTACAATGCTTCCATAATGTAGCCACCAGCTCTTTGTCAGTTTGCTTAGACTGGGAGGGTGGTCAGTACACTACCCCCAGCCTAACTTTCCTGCCCTTTGCGTTCTGTATAATAACCCATAAGGTCTCCGCCTTCCCCTCCTCATCTTCCCTACTGCACACTATCCCCTTCCTTACAAATAAAGCCACCCCTCCCCCTTTCCATTTAATCTGTCCCTCCTATACATTCTGTATCTGGGGATCATTAAGTCCCAGTTCTGGTACTGGTTGGCCCATATCTCCGTGATAACAGCTATCTCGACCTTCCCCTCTGCCATCAGTGCCTGGAGCTCTGGTAGCTTCTTCCCCAGGCTCCTTGCATTTATGGAAACCACCTCCAGCCAGACCCCTTGATCCCCTTATCCTTCTCTTGCCCCCCGCTTCCTCCCTTTTTTGAATTTCGCACAATCCCTTTATCGCCAGGTTGGGGGCAAAAGGCCTCCATACCTTGCATCTTAGACTGTTTCCCAAGTCTTAGCCTCCCCCTTCATAGTTTAAATTATGTGTGATTGCGACAAACTCTTCTAGTTTCTGCTGGACTCCTGATCCCTTTCTGCTCAGGCAGTCTGTCCCGGATAGACTTCACTGCGCAGAGGGATCAGGAGCTGAAGCAACGAAGAGTTTGGTCGATCACAAAGTCCTTGTTGTTTTCCCATGTTGACCCCAAGTCCCCCACCAGTCCAAACCCCGTAGTTCTACACCAATCTTCCAACCATTCATTAAATTCCTTTATTCTTTGTTTTCTGGCTGTATTTGCCTTCAGTACAGGCAGAACTTCTGAGAAGGCAACTATTTGCCTTTCCTTGCTGCATACCCTGGTCACCTCTCTGAATCTTGTCTGAACTTCTTTCACACTGTTTCCCTCCCAATCATTTGCACCACTATGTGAGACTTCCGCCTCCCCCCCCTTGTCACTTTACAAATGTGGGACTAATGTGCCTCACTTTGTGTGCTGTCATACCTGGCATGCAGTCCACCCAAATAGAACTTCTCCTGCCTCCCCATCTGATACCTTTTAGTATGGAGTCCTCCAGTATGATGACTCTTCTGCCCCCTCCTTGCTGCCTTCCTTTAACTCCTCCCTCTTCCTGACCCTTGTCCCCCTCTTCCAGCCCTCTTACCTTGCCATCGTCCCCCACTGCATCTGGTTCCTCCTGCCCTGTGCTCCCCTCTGGGATTCCATCATCTTTCTCCCTAGCAATGATTTTCTGCCCTTCCCCCTGCCTACTAGTTTCTAGGTTTCCCATTTTTGCCAGTTTCCCCATTTCCAGTACCAGTCTCTGGAATGTTTCCCCGTCCCCTCTTCCTTCTGCCTACTAGTTTCTATGTTTCTCATATTTGCCCATTTTCCCCTTTCCAGTCCTAGTCTCTGGTGTGTGTGTGTATTTCTCCCCACCCCCCACCTGGTATCCCTGCCACTCTTGTGACTCTTGTCAAGTAGTGTGTCTACCTTGCCTACTCTTCCCTCTGCGTGCATCGCTGTTTCTCCCACTCTTTCTGACCTCACCTATCTCCCTGACCTCCTTCCCCTAGCCCTCATCCATTAGGCTAGCCAGTGGGGAGTATCTGCTCCCATACAGCATCCCCGTTTGTTGCTTGTTTCCTGATGTACCACCCTGCGAGTCCAGACATTGCTTAGCCTGTGCTTCTCTTCTCCCTTTTGCTCTAACCACTTCCCACTTCCCTGACTCCGATATCACCTGGTCCTGATCAGCTCCTGCCTGTGAGCTGCTTAGCTTCCCTCCTTGATTCACAACTCTTCTCCCTCCCAACCTGCTCCTGTGCTCCACTGGGCCCTGGTGCTTTCTCCAGACACATGCCTCCACCCTGCATAATTCCCATCTCAACTAGCTGATCTCTTCCCTGCGGTGACTAAGCTGTTTGCACACAATGCATCCCCCTGTCTCCATGCAATCCCAGGATGATGGCAGCCCCACATCCATTGCATTCCACCACCCTACCGTTATTTCCCCTTGTGCTGCTGGTCCCATACCAACCCGTTTCACTTGCTCCTCCTCTAGGCTGCAGCCCTTCCCAGTTCCCCTGTCTCTCCATCTACCTTTCACCATTCACTTCGTTTTAAAGCACTTTCCCCCACAAAACAATACAGTTGCAGCACTTACATGTCTCTCTTCTCCTCTCTTTTCTGCTTCTGCATCCTCTACCTCTTTGTTTCTCCCCCCGGTCCCTCACTTCTGGTCTGTTCTCTCCTTGCTGCTTACCCTTACTTGCTTGGCTCCTCAGAGTGTCCTAGAGTCTATAAGAGACCCAGCCTAAATGCTTTTATATGTATCAGAAGTAGTGTAGGGGTGTGTGTTGACCTACTTCCTGTGATGTAGTAGGAAGTGACGTAAAATCAGAAATGTATAAAGATGTAAATGTAGGGGGCTATATTGTTCTTCTTAGTTGTGTTAAGATAGAAACTTCTCTGCTTTAACCAGTTACAATTTACATGTTCTTCTCCTTCATTATTTAGCCTGTGACCTAACACTTTTATTTTGCCCTTTGCTGTACTATCCCTGGGTGGTCTCGAACCTGGGACCTACTACACTTGCTCCCACTGAAGGTTGTCACCCTACTCCTCTAGGCCACTCGGCAGCCTTGTTTTATCTCCTCCTACATCTGCTACTTGTATGTGACTCAGTGGTCTCATACTAGTTGATATTCCTCTGTAATACTATTCCTCTGAAACTGTGAAAGTCTATCAGCTTATTTTACCTATTGTTTTTTATAAGGTCCAGCCACTGGGGACACTTTTAATCCTATTTGTCCCATTCTCCATTTAGATCCCTTCACTCTCAATTGTTTTCACATCCAGACTTTTTCTGCTCCCCCATCCTAATTTTTTCCCTCCACAAAATGCCTAAAGTACTTCTCTGGTTATGTCTATTTGCCCTCCTTCCTCTGCTGCTTACCCTTCCCCTCTTCTAACTACCCCCTTCCCTTTTCTTGCACTTCTTTCCCTTAAACCTTTTACTCCTCCTTCACTATGTTTTCCTCACCATGCCTCATACAGCCACCTATCATCTCACTCCACTCACAGCCCTCCCTCTTCCAATTGCACCTTTCCTCTACCACCCTTTCCCCTCTCCCTCTTCATTGTAGTGTTTACCAGCCCTCCCTCGTTATGGAGCCCCTTCACAGACACCAATTCTTCCACTCTTCTACCCACAAAAACTTTCCCCTCAGTTCTAAGAAATCATGCAGATCCGGCTACAAACTCATCTTCCTCCATCTACTGTACTTATCTTGCTTGCTGGTGACATTCAGCTAACCCAGGTCCTTCCCCAACACTTCTCTCACCCCATAAAGGTCTTTATATTTATCACCTAAGTGCTAGAAGACTGTTGCCCAAAATTGACCTGCCAAGAGTTTGGGTGGTTCAGCCCTCCCCTGATATTATTTGCATTATGGAATCCTGGCTTTCATCCAGAACACCTGATTATTTACTTGCCCTATCAGGCTATCACATCCTTCAGCATGACCGATCGAAGCATGGTGGGGGTGTAGCTATCCGTTATCGACGCAACTTACCAGTCTCTCCCTTTATCAGTAAATCAGTCCCAAAGGACCATGAGCTCCTCCTTATTAAGCTACTACCTCCATCTCTCTCCCTTTACATAGGGGTAATATACCCTCCCTAAAACTCCCCTGCTAGAAGAAGTAACCATCTCCTCCCTATCATCTGGTGCTAGCTTGGGGGAGCTCATCTTACTTGGTGACTTCAACCTGGATTGGGCTTCAGCTACCCTTAAACCTACCAGGCAACACACTGAGTCTTTAAACCTTCATCAGCTTATAAATGAACCCTCAGGACCTAACTCTCACTCTGATAACTGTACCCTCCTACATTGGATCCTATCATCTCACCTTCACCGTATCTCCTCCTCCTCCATTACACTCCCTGATATTTTTAGTGACCACCTGACAACATTTTGCATACTCTAATTACTCCTTCCCTGTTCTCCCCCTGTCTACCATTGGATTCATTCCTTGCGCTCCCTAAACCTCTCTAATCTTCTTCACAACCTCTCTTCCTCTGACTGGGCCCCCTTCTACTCTTCTAGGAACCTCGACACTGCTCTCTCCCTTTTTAGTCATATTTTTTTTTTTTTTTCTTCTTTATCCTCCTTCCTACCTCCGGTGCCCCCTCCTTCCGTCCGCTCATGTCCCCCGTAACCTACCTTAGGAATCTGCCCCTAGAGTGCCCATCCTCCTCTTCCTCGCACAGTGGAGTCTGTCCTGTAGGTGGTCCGGGTGGACTTAGGCGGCCTTCATTTAGGGCCGCCGGAGGATTTTCCGCTTTCTCCCCACGCCCCCACTCCCTAGGATGCCTGGCGCTTGGGACGTCGTCCCAGTGGTGGCGTGTATGCACGCATGAGCCCTCACTGCGCCACGACGCCGTCCTCCCGGCTCCGAGCTGATGCCGCCTCCATCCCTCCCAATGCCGGCTGCCCAACCGCCATGGAAGGATGCAGAGTGCAACGCGCCTTGGTAATCTCCGCCTGAGGGAGGACAGCATCCGCTGGACGCCGATCCTCCCTCTCCTCACGACCCCCGCCACCCAAGCCCGCCCCTCAACCTGGGCCGACACGTGAGGCGGTAGGCGACCAGCTCAACCCCCAGTGCCACCGGGCGGCTTAGTCATATTTTCAAAATACTTGGGATGCACGTCACCACAGGATGAGACACTTCCATCACCCCTGGATATCTGCTGATATCATCAAGCTTTGTCACACTCATGACCGAGCACGGGCTTATAAAGCATCTTCTTCCCCCAAGGATCTAGCCTCTTATTGCGCTCTGAGAAATGCCTGTACCAAAGCTATTAGGTCCGCTAAACCCCACTAGTTTAAGCATACATCACATGAAAACATCAACACCCCACATACATTTTGGCAAACACTCTCTTCACTACTTAAACTCCCTTCCAGTTCTTCCTCCCCCTCTCTCTTGATTGACAACAAACTTGTTACTGACCCCCCACTGTTGCCTCCACTCATAACAAACTCTTCACTACATGTGCCCTCCCCCCTCCTCCTTAAATCTTCCCTCCTCTCTGTCTACCCCTCATTCTCTAACCACCCCTGTTATCCTCCCGCCTTCTGATCTTCCTACTCCAGATTCATTTTAGTTCTCGCCAGTCACGGTTCAAGAAGTGTTTCAGGCCCTCTGCCCCAGCTATTGCCCATCCCCTTGCCCATCTACTAAATATCTCCTTTACTCTAGGCACAGTTCCTCAGGCCTGGAAAGCTGCCAATGTTATCCCCCTTCACAAAGGTGGTGAACACTCCTCTCCAGCAACTACCGTCCAGTCTCCTTCCTACCTATTTTTGTGAACCTCCAGGAGTCCCTTGTCCTTTCCAAACTCACCCTTTTTCTTACCTCCACAAATTTGCTCTCTCCCTTCCAGGCTGGTTTTCTTAAAAAGCACTCCACTGTCTCTTCGCTTTTCCAGATTACTGATGTCATACTTACAGGCATGGATCAAGGTCACCTTATTGCAGCTATATTTATAGATCTAGCCAAGACTTTCGATTCTGTCTCTCACTCGCTTCTTCTCACCAAACTTGAGCATGCTGTTTTTTCCCCCAGCCATCAGACAGTTCAATTCTTACCTTACGGGTTGCTCCCAATGTCTCCAAGTGGGTCTGCTAGCAATTCCCATAATCGCTGTGGCCGACTATCTCTATCCTGAAGCCGAGTGCAAGAAACACGAGTGCCCGACATCGGGATTTTCACCATGGCTGAGTTTATTTTATGTTTCGGGGGCTGCACTCCCTAATGCAGAGGCACCCTCCACACACACTTTATGATTCCAACTCTGCCGTGGGCAAATCCTGATGTCGGGCACCCCGGTGTCAGAATAGTGAGAGTTGGGCAGAGCGATTACAGGAAGTTAAATGGATACCCTCCAAGCTGGTGACATTATCTCACCTCCTCCCCCCATCTCAGCTGGCATTCCTCAAGGCTCCATTCTTGGTCCTGTCCTGTTCTCCATCTTTTTAAATGATCTTCCTGATGCCGGCGACCCAGGGTTTGGGAATGGACCCGGGTCATCGGAAGGCCGGCCGGGGGAGAAGGATCGAGCATCCCTTGACTGCTGTCCTCCGGGGGTGAGGGGGGGCACACACGGTCGGTGCAGCAGCAACACCCAGCGGAGACTGGGTTCATTGCAAGCACTGACACCTACTCTACTCAAGGACGGGGCGGACGCTGGTCATCATTGCACGTCCCCGCCCCTGCCTAAAGGGAAAAAACCTTGTGTCCTTGGCCGTCTCCATGAGGCCCTGCCCCCTGGCCTCAGTTAATCTCTGCAGCCGGCTCCCCAACCAGATATTGGTATTGTGGCACTGGTAGGGGAACAGCGCCGCTACCCCACCCTCTGGGGGGAAAGCCAGGGGTGACTGGGTGAGTGCAGGCATGGGCGGAGATGGAGCTACGGGGTCCATGACCATTTCGGACATTGACGGCTGGGGGCACAGCAAAAAGAAGAAAAAAAAAATGATCTTCCTACTGTATGCTTCTCTTCCCTAATCCATCTCTATGCAGATCATACTATACTCTTTACATCTGGTCCCTTTACCCCTGTGGTGACTGCTCCGTTACAGTCAGACTTTACTCACATCCTAAACTGGTTCCGATCCAGCCAGCTTAAAGTAAATACTACCAAAACAGAATCTATGTTTTTCGGCACCCACCAAAAGCTAGCAAAACTCCCAACTTCCCCCTCCTTCCTAACCCTTGACGGCACCCCATTGAAACTCTTCCTTCCTATAAGTATTTAGGTGTCTGGCTCGACAGCCACCTCGATTTTTCCTCTCGTGTTAATTACATGCATTCAGAACTTCACCCCAAACTTGGTGCACTCTATAGAAACAAAGATGCCCTCTCCCTCCCCGTTCACCGAACACTCCTCACTAAAACAACCCTACCTCTTTTCGATTACGCAGACATTATTTACAGGGCTGTTTCTACCTCCACCCTTTCTAGATTAGATGTTCTTTTTAATGTGTTCTGTCATTTCACTCGAATGTTCCTTTTAGGGTTCATCATTTTGTCCTTTACGCCTCACTATCTCTCCCTTCCTTATCCTCTCACCATTGCCACCACACTTCCATCATCTCTGCTAAATTCTGGTTCAACCTGCTTCCCTCCTACCTCTCCTCCCTGTTATCCCCACCCTCCAAACTGCCTATCCCCTCCATTCTCGTGATCTTTGCTCTTTCGACATCCCTCCCCCACTCGAACTCTGGTATGACTGCCTTCTCCTCCTTCTTCTTCCCTCATCAGTGGAATTCTCTTCCCTCCTCTCTCCACTTACTTCCCTTGTTGAACCACATTAAATGCTCACTGTACTCCACCCCATTCCCCCCTGCTCCTGCAATCCTCCTGATTAACCCTTTAGCTCTGGATAACTCTAGTTCTTCTGTCTCTACCCTTAAATACCCTTAGTCTGCCTTGTACTGTAAAACCTTCTTATGCTCTTTCCCTCTTGCATCTATCATGTGTCTCCCTTTGTATTTCCTTCTTTTTGTTTAAATTATTTTCAGTTTTCAGTTAAATTATATAGTATGTTGTGGCTCAATTATATTTTGTTGGGTTACTTAGTTTTAGATACACTATTTACTGCTACTTTTTTTGCTTATTTTAATTACTTTGTTGTTGACCTCTGGTTTATTACATGCTTTTATGTATTGTATCCTCTGACTAAATACCCCCTCAGGCATCTTTGTAACCTACTTGTCTTTCTGAAACATTGTAATCACTGTTCCTGTCTTCTATTCAGGCTGTTATAACCTGCCTGTTATGTCCACTGTTAACCTGCCTGCTGCTCTTATATGTATGTATTGTGCACCACACTTCCCTTCCCCCGGGTGACATCTGGAATCGAGCCTTGGCTCAGTGTGCTTCTCCCGGTTATCAACTTAATAAATTTAAAAAAAGCCCTGGGGTGGGTGGGAGTTAGCTCCTAATCCCAGAAGCAATCAGCTCAAAATGTCCCCACTAAGGCTAAAATACAATGTGGACCAACCCTTAAATCACTGATAGAAAAGGTACATGCCCAACTCCCTAAAAGAGTATTATACAGTATGCGCCTGCACAATTGGTATTTGCTTAGCCTAGATAGAAACAGAATCTGTCAGCAGATAAGGACCATATGGCCCACCTAGTCTGCCCATTTCCCTACTCACTGCTGCAGCCCCAGATCCTATTTGATCTGCGGCTTTCCTGCTCTGCACATCTCCAGGGTACCCTTATGTCTATCCCATGCACTGTTGAACCTCCGTATTGCTTTCGCACCCACCACTTCTGCTGGCAGTGTGTTCCATGGCTCCATCACCCTTTCAGTGAAAAAGTGCTTCCTAACATTACCCCTGAGACTTCCACCCTTCAGCCTCATATCATGCTTCTTTGTTCTCGTGCAGTTTTCTCTGAAATATGCTTTCCACCTGTACCCTGTTTATTCCCCTAAGATACTTGAAAGTCTCTATCGTACAGTATCTCCTCTCTCCCTTCTTTCCTCCAGTGAATAGATATTAAGGTCCTTAAGTCATTCCTTGTAGGGCTTCTGGTGCAGTCCATGTACCATCTCCATTGTCCTTCTCTGAACTGCCTCTATTTTGCCAATGTCCTTGATGTGGTCTCCAGAACTGGACATAGTACTCCAGCTGAGGCCTCACCAGTGATCTGTACAGTGGCATCACCACCTCTTTCCTTCTGCTTGTTATGCCCCTCCCTATGCACCCCAACATTCTGTTTGCTCTCCCCACCACTTTTTCACACTGTTTGAACACCTTCAAGTCATCAGATATGATACCCCAGGTCTCTCTCCTAACTTGTGATGGCCAGAATTTCCCCATCCATCCTGTACTACTCCCTTGGATTCCTGTGACTCAGGTGCATGATCTTGCACTTTTTAGCACTGAAACTCAACTGCCAGACACCCAACCACTCTCTAATAGGCTTAGCTCCTTTCTCATTCTTTCCACCCCCTCCGGTGTGTCCACTCTGTTGCAGATCTTGGTGTCATCTGCGAAGAGGCACACCTTTCCCTCCAGATGCTCTGCAATGTCACTAATGAAGACATTGAATAGGACTGGCCCCGGCACCAACGCATGTGGCACGCCACTGGTCACCTCCCTCTCCTCAGATTTCGTGCCATTTAACACCTCCCTCTGAGTCCTGTCCCTTAGCCAGTTCCCAACCCACTTTACCTCCGTATGACCCACTCCCAGACTCCCCAGTTTATTTAGCAATCTCCTATGCGGGACGGTGTCGAAGGCCTTGCTGAAATCCAGGTAGGCTACATCCACCACCCCTCCCTGATCTACCACCCTGGTTTATGCAGTCAAAGAAATCTGTAAGATTCATCTGACAGGACCTTCCCGCTGAGAATCCATGCTGCCTTGGATCCTGTGCTCTGCTATCCTCCAGAAACTTCACAATCCTCTCCTCAAGTAAGGACTCCATTAGTTTCCCCACTACTGAGGTCAGGCTTACAGGCCTGTAATTGTCTGCCTCCTCCTGCTTCCACCTCGTGGAGAAGGACCACATCTGTCCTCCTCCAGTCCTCAGGTACCTCCTGTCTCTAGTCATGCACTGAAAAGGCAACTAGTGGTTCCGCCAGCACTTCCCTGAGTTCCTATAGTACTCTGGGGTGGATCCCATCTGGCCCCATTGCCTTATCTGTTTTTATTTTCCCAAGTTCTTCTAGGACTCTTTCGACCGTGAATGGGCTGGTGTCTACCTCCCTCCTCTGAATACCTCTCTTACTGAGTCTCGGTCCCTCACCCTCCCCTTCCCTGGTGAATACTGAGCAAAAGTACTTATTCAGTATCTTAGCCTTTTCTAGGTCATCCTCCACCCTTTCTCCTCCTTCCTTCTTCAGCCTAATTATCCCATTTCTGATTGTTTTCTTCTCGCTAATGTATCTGAGGAAGGTCTTGTTGCCTTTCTTAATAGCCTGGGCTATACATTCCTCTGTCTGTGCTTTAACCCTTCTAATTATTTTCCCAGATTCTCTCTGCTTCTGCAGATATTGTTCTCATCCTTTTGTGTTTCCTTGTGTCTTCTGACGGCTCTTTTCTTTTCCCTTTTCTCGGCCACTACCTTCGAGAACCATAATGGCCTTTTCTTTCTTTTACTCTTGCTATGCATTTTGACACAGTGGCCTCTTACTTCTGTTATGACTCTCTTGAGTCTAGACCACTGTTTTTCCACATCTCCACTGTACCTTTCGCTGCTAGGACTCTTTTGAATTTCTACCCATCTCCTTAAAGTTAGCCTTCCTGAAATCTAGGACTTTTATTCTTGTATGGCTTGCCTCCTCCACTGTGGTTACCTTAAACCACACTGCCCTGTGGTTGCTGGTACCAAGGGGACTGCCCACCTTCACATCTGTTATCCTGTCCCCGTTGGTCAGGATCAAATCCAGTATAGCCTCCTCACGGGTTGGTTCTGCTACAAGCTGTCTTAAAGAGCTGCTGACACATTCAGGTGAACCTTAACAAAACATAATATTTAGACACAGTAGAGCTTGTATTTCCCATTAGTTCTGTATTTCTCCTCCCCCATTATTTATTACTGAGGTCATTTGCATGAAAACAGGATTTCTGCTCCTGAAGAGTTCATCTGTTCCTACTGCTTTCTGCTACTTTCTCCCTACTGACGTCATAGAGCACTGCTTGTGACCTCACAGTTACTCCCATGGCAACAGACTGTGATGTCACAACAGAGGATTATGACTTTGAGTAGGGAGTAAGCTATAGAGGCAGATGAATTCAAAATGAGCTCTAAGAGACAACAACCATATATTCATACACTTTTCCTTAGTAATAAATTATGGGGAGGAGAAATATATAAAATATAAATGGAATGCAAGCTGAATTGTACCTAATTACTATAATTTTTAAAGTTTTTTTTGAGGCGTCAGTAGATCTTTAAATTTTCCCCATTCAGAGCAGTCATGAAGTCCCTGCCCCCTTGTTGTTCTCACAGTCTGAGTGCTCCAATCTACCTCAGGCAGGTTAAAGTCACCCATTAGTAGCAGTTCCCCTTTGGCTGCCATTTTGTGGATGGTTTCCACAAGAGCTTCATCTGATTCCTCTCCCTGTGCCCAGCTTAATATAGTTTTATATCTGCCTGCACAATCTGTTTTCTGCCTTTTTTATGTTGGCTTGCGCTTGCGCGCCAGCCAACATATTGCAGTAGTAGCAGATTTGGAAGTGCTGTCACTGTGGGCGAATGCAGGGCACGCATCAGTAGGTGCGTCCCTCATTCCCCAATAAAGCAGCTGCAGGCACTGACACCAGCAACACGTAAACTGGCCACCAAATCAAAGAAAAGGTCCGCTGCAATGAAAGCCAAGCTCGTCATGCAGTGGCGTGCCTTTCCCGGTGAAGCAGTTTAAGAAACATGGTGGCATTGAGCACCAACTTCAGGGGTGCCCAATCCCCCTGTTGGCATGCAGCAACCCACTTAATCTACCGGTCGGGAGCCACTTCGCTGGCATAATGCCCCTCCCACTTAAAGTGTTTGCTGAGGGGATGCCCAATCTCCCTTGGCACTGCGCCTAAACAGTCTTTCTTGCCGACGGGGGCCCAACTCGCCAGCTTCAGTCCTCCTTCCCTGTTTAATTTGCCAACGGGGAGCCCACTACCTGTTGACATACTGTCCCCCACCGCTTTTGTTGTGTGCTGAGGGGTTGCCCAATCCCCTCGCTTTGTCCCCCTGCTTGTTAGTGCTGACGGGTGCCCAATCCCCATCGGCTACAGCACCCCTCCAAAAGACACTCAGGTGGCATGCTGGGAAACCCCTCAGCGTGCAATGCTCTGTAAAAAAAAAAAATGTTCCACGCTGTTTTTTTTTTTTTTAAACCTGTAAATCACAAATGGTCCTTGCAGTCTGTCCTGCTCCTCCTCAACCCGCACCCACCGCTCATGTATCCCACCTCCCACATACCCCCTCACCTCATTTACCTCCGGAGCCTGGCACGATGATCTTCGGTGGACCGGGAACATGTCTGCACTCTTCAAAGCCGACCGCGAACTGAAGAAATGCCGCTAAGCTGTATAATGGCATAGTTTTTTTTTCAACTTTGGTACATATCTCGTCCATTTTTGGGAATTTTGGCACCAAATATTCAACATGGGGTTATTGGGACCCCTCCTCATGAATTCAGTCACTGTCGTGGTGTTATTTGGTCCCAAAAGGTGATTTTGCAGTCACTGCGCGGAATCACCTTTCGGGACTGATTAATGAAATGACAGTGCCACTGTTCAAGAGGGGGCTCTCAAAATGCTTATGTTGCAAATTTGGTGACAAAAATCAAAAAAATGGCTGTTTTTCGAGCGTGTGTTGCGCAGTTTCCATGCACGCTCGTAACTTAATGAATTTGTAATATTTTCACTCCAGATTTTCAACATTGCTATTTTCCAACATCTCCTTATGAACAGTACTACTGTTATTTTACGTATCCTGGCCGAAATGTGTTTTCGCATGCCTGGCACAGAATAGCGCGGTCGCTGTGCGAAATCAGTTTTCAGGACAGTTTGACAAAATGATAGTGACGCTGTTCATGAGCAGAGGTCCTAAAATGCCTATGTTGAAAATTTGGTGATTAAAGTCCATAAAATGACTGTGTTACAAGCATGTGTTGCGCAGTTTCCATGCACCCTTGTAACTTCACAAATTTGCAATAGTTTCATGCCAGATTTTCAGCACTGGCATTTTTTCACACCTCCTTATGAACAGTACAGCCGTCATTTTTCACATCCTACACGAAATGTGTTTTCGCACCTATGGCGTACAATGGCATGATTGATGTGGGAGATCAACTTTTGGGACAGATTAAGAAAATCACAGTGCCTCTGTTCATGACGGGAGGTCCCAAAATGCCTATGTTGAAAATGTGGTTTAAAAAAAAACCAAAATAATTGCGTTACTGACATGCGTTGCCCAGTTTCTATGCATGCTCATGACTTCATCAATTTTTCATATTTTTGCTCCAGATTTTCAATGTTGCCATTTTTTTACACCTCCTCACGAACAATGTGACAACCCACCTCTCCCTCTGGGCTGAAACAGCTTTTAGAGAGGTGTGTGTGTCCTCAGGTATTCGCTGCCACCAGCCGGACTTTCTTTCTGGCACCTCTTTCAAGTGTACAAACTTGAAAAATCAAGTTAAAGTCTGGTAGTGTGTCTCTTTCAGGTGGCGGATGCTACACAGAGTTTACCTTAGCCAGTGGAAAACCAAATCTTACCTTAGAAAAATGACATCAGAGTCACAACTGTTGAGCAAATAAATAGCTTTTACTTAACAGAAAGTGCAATGAGCATTTACAGGAAATGTATTTACAACACAAAGAGAATAACATTTATACAGGAAAAGTAAACAAATGTTTTTAAACAACAGATGGCAAAAAAGAAGGCTATTACTGAAATATACTATCACTAAACTTACCCTTCCGTGTCCTTACAAGAGACACTGGACCCTGTTCTAACTGCCAGCTCCACGGACATACCAGGTAGGCTCCAAGCTTATGTTTCCCTCACAGCTTCCAAAGGCAAGAGAGACAGTTCTCTGTCTTACAGAAGCTTATATAGTCTATGGAGACTAGGTCATTCCTATTCTCCCCTTAAATGCACCAACCAACTAACATGTATGTATTTAATTGTCCCAATCAGAGTGAACACCTATTGGTGACCAATTATATTCCCTTTTCACCTTAAGTTCATATTTGAATGATCCAATCCATTCAAACTGCCCTGTGTCTATGTCTGCAAGGTCTGTGTGTGTCTGGAGATGTCCACTGAGATTTATGACCCAGCTCTTATCTAGCAGCTAGGAATTCCACAAGCTGGTTGCTGCTGGAGGATTTCAGCCTCAGTGTATTTTTTCCACACTGCTAAAAAAATAAGGCATCTACAGAATCCAAACCATTAACTCTTTCCTTCCCATTTCTGTCACATCTCCCCCTCCCCAGATAATGAAGGCGTGTCCCTTGGGCTACCCCAAGTGACACAGCCGTTCATGCAATTACTGGGAAGTGCCCAAAAGTATCCAGCCAGGCCATTAGCCCTGCCTAGATAGCCCATCCGCATTTGCATTTTGTTTGCCACTGCGATGCTGGATGGTCATGTTGTATGCCTGCAGTACCAAACTCCAACGTAGTAGTTTACCATTTTGCCCACTGGACCTATGAAGCCAAATCAGGGGATTATGATTTGTGACCACAGTAAATTCTCTCCCATATAGGTAAGGCTGCAGCTTCTGAAGGGCCCACACTATTCCCAAGCATTCCTTCTCAATTGTGGCGTATGCCTCCTCTCTGGGCCAAAGCCCGGCTGAGGTACACAACTGGGTGCTCCTCCCCTGCTGAGTAACTTGGCTCAGCACAGCCCCCAGCCCATGATCTGAGGCATCCACATGAACCATAAACTTTAAACTATAATTAGGGCTAGCCAATATAGCTGGGCCACTAAGGCCTTTTTAGCTCATGAAAAGCAACCTCACAACCTTCTGACCACTTCACTGCATCTGGCTTTCCCTTCTTGGTTAGGTCTGTCAGGGGCTTAGCCAGATCGCTATAGCGGGAACAAACCTCGGTAGTACCCTGCAGTCCCTAGAAATGCCCTGACCTGTTTCTTTGTGGTAGGAGTAGGCCAGGCCAGGATGGCATCAACCTTGGCAGGCTCCGGACGGATGTGTCCACTACCCACCCGGTGCCCAAGGTAGGATACTTCTGCCATACCTATCTGGCACTTCTCTGCCTTGACTGTCAGACCTGCCTTCTTTAACCTGTGGAACACATCCCGCACATTCTTGATGTGCTCATCCCAGGTCTGGCTATATATGGCTATATCATCCATATAAGCCAATGCAAACTCACCTACCCCAGACAGAATGCGATCTACAAGCCGTTGAAAGGTTGCCGGTGCATTCTTCATTCCGAATGGCATTACCTTAAATTCATATAAACCAAATGGAGTAACAAACGCTGATCTTTCCCTGGCATGAGGTCAGAGGTACCTGCCAATAGCCCTTTGTTGGGTCTATTGTGGTCAAATCTTGCTCCCCAGTCGCTCCAGGGTCTCATCTGTTCTGGGCATGGGATAAGCATCAGACTCCGTGCAGCTGTTAAGCTTCCGGTGGTCCACGAGAATCGTGTGGTGCCATCTCTTTTGGGATCAGTACCACGGGTGATGCCCAGGGGCTACTAGATTCCTGGATTACCCCAGTTCCAGCATCTCTTGAGCTCCTCTTTCACAGTCTGCTTAACATGCACAGGTACCCTGTAGGGGACTGTTTCAGGGATCCTGGGTCCCTGTATCCACATGTTGCTCTGCCATCGTGGTGTACCCTGGTTTCCTGTGAACATGTCTTCAAATTCTCTCAGCACACCCCTAATTTCTTGCACCTGGGCTGGTGTCAGCTGTTCCGAGAGGGGTAAGGCTGTCCACAGAGGATGCACCCTGGCCTCCCAAGTAGGTCCACCAGTGGATCTACCTCAGTTTCCTCCTCTGAGCACTGCATACAGCGAGGACCATTCTCTCTGTCATGGTAGGGCTTCAGCATGTTAACATGATACACCTTTCGTTTGCATCTCCTGTCCGGGAGCTCTATCATGTAATTGACGCACTAACCTTTTGGACAATGGAGAATGGCCCTCCCATGCTGCCTGTAACTTATTCTGTCGGACAGGGATGAGTGCCATCACCGCTGTCCCACCTCATATTCTCTGGCTCGGCCCCACGGTCATACCAGACTTTCTGCCGCTGTTATGCAGTGGCCAGGTGCTCCTGAGCAAACCCCTATGAGCTCCCTAAGGCGGGTCCTGAAGTTCAGGACATACTCACAACAGACTCCCCATGGGAGGCACGGTCACCCTCCCATTCGTCCCGAATCAAATCTAGTGGCCCCGCACCCTATGACCAAACAGGAGCTCGAAAGGTGAGAACCCTGTGGACTCCTGTGGGACTTCCCTGTATGCAAATAGGAGGTGAGGCAAATATTTGTCCCAGTCTCTCTTATGCTGGTCAGCAAAAGTCCTTAGCATGGTCTTAAGGGTTGAATTAAATCACTCCACTAGACCATTAGCTTGGGGATGGTATGGGAGGTTTTGAGCTGCTTTACCCACACTTCTCCCACAAACTACTCATTAATCCTGGACGTAAAATTGGCACCCGGTCTGACAGTATCTCCTGGGAAAGCCCACCCGGCTAAATATTTCCAACAGTGCATCTGCCACTGGTCCTGCCTCAGAGGATGTTAGGCCACTGCCTCTGGGTATCTAGTGGCATAGTCTACAACTACCAGGATATACCGCTGCCAGTGCGACTTGGGGTGCTCAATGGCCCCACTATGTCCACTGCTACCCTCTTGAAGGTTCATCAATAATGGACAGGGCACCAAAGCTGCCTTGGCCTTGTCCCCATTTTCCTACCCTCTGGCACTGTGGACAAGTCCGGCAATAATTTGCCACATCCTTGCCAATACCAGGCCAGAAGAAATTGTTGGTGAGGCGCTTTTAGTGCGCCTCACTCCCAAGTGCCCTGAAAAGGGATATCATGTGCAAGGGCCAAAGCTGCTGACGGTGAACCTAGGACTACCAGCTGCTGGAGTATCTCACCAGCTAGCCCTTCCTCTGTTGTACATTCTCTGTACAACAGCCCATTGTCCCAGTAAATGGACTCTTTACCCCTGAGAATGCTCAGCCCTATGAGCTATTTCCCTCAGTTTTTCCAGGGTAGGGTCAGTTCTGCTGTGCAGCACTCAGCTGCCCTCGTCCTGACCCTTCCCAGTGCCCTTCTGAAGGAAGTCCTGTGGGTTCCTCTATTTGTGACTGGGGTTCTGGACTGCAGCTTCTAGCCAGCCCTCCCCTGTGCTGGACACTTCCTCAGCTGCTGAGGGTGTGGCTGGACCACCAGAGTCAACCCCTCTTCCCCTCAGAAGCTTGCCTTGTGCCTGACTACGAGTTACAACACACACCAGTTTTTACTGGGGTCCAAACTCTTCCCACAATCATACTACAGGTAGGTCCTCTACAACTCCCACCTCCTTTTCTACATGGCCCCCTTCCCAGCTCAGGAAGACTCTAGCCATTGGTAATGGGACTGGTGGCCCTGTGAATGCCCGAACCTTGAAGTATTTCCCAGGCACAATCTGCTCTGCCCGAATGAGATCTTGCCTTACCAGGGAGATGTTAGCACCTGTGTCCCATAGTCCCTGTGTTACTATTCCATTAACTGTAATGGGACGCAGATTCTCATCAGAGGAGAGTGGTTCTTCAGACTGGACACACCCTACAAAAACACCAGTGCCCTTTTGATCACCCCCCCAATATCTCTGCCCTTAACCAGTTTCTGAGGGCAGTTATATCTCAAGTGTCCCACTTGATTGCAAATATGACATTTCTTGGGACCTATTTCTTGAGTCCCTTAGAACCAGAGGGCTCTACTTTGGGCTCAGGTGCAGGCTGGTTTCCTTTGGGCTGCCCCCATGGGATCCCTTATACCCATGTGCTGCCCCCATACCATAAGACTTACCGTTGTGTGTGTGGCCGGCTAGACAGATACCGTCAGCTTCTGCCACCTCTGTGGAAGAGGCGCATGTCCTGTCTATGAGCCATACACGACATCTCTCAGGTACAATTTTAAGGAATTGTTTTCTCACCAATACATCTTTAATCAGTTCCACAGTAGTTGCTTTAGCCCCTCCATCCACCTATCAAGGTAAGTATACAGTTTAACCTGCAGTTCTGCGTAACTGTCTTCTGGGCTTTTCTTTAACTCCCTAAATTTTCTTCTATAAGCCTCCGGAGTTAATTCAAAACGTTTCAACAACACTGTTTTTACTTTATCATAATCAGCATAGTCTTCATTACTCATTTTAGCAAATGCATTCAACGCTCTCCCCGTCAGCAAGGGTGTGAGATAAGTTGACCAGGAAGCCTTATTTAATTGTAATTGATTACATACTCTCTCAAATGACCTTAAAAATAAATCAAGGTCATCTCCCTCTTTAAACTGAGGGAACAATTTAGAATTCATTTTGGCTTCATGAGGTAAACTCACTCCACCATTACTCACGGTTTGCTGACTGCGGAGGGTCATCATCTCCTTCTCGTGCTGTTGTCTCTGGAGTTCATGCTGTTGTTCTTTCTCTCTGTCTTCACGTTCTTTCTCTCTGTCTGCCAACCTTCTTGCTTCTGCTTCAGCATCCAGTCTTTTCGCCTCCAATGCCTTGTCTTGCAGCAATAGCTGCAGTCGTAGTGCCTCAAGCTGATTTGGGGGGCCTGCTGCCTCAGTTCCTGACTCACCCCCAACGACTGTCTGCTTCAGATCATGTGCCAAGAGAGTAGCTATGAGATCTGCCTTTTTCTTCTGCTTCAGACTTTCAGGCTGAATCCCCTTTTCCTGGCACCTTTCAACAAGCTGTGGCACAGTAAGTGAGTCATACTCCGTGGAGCTCATTCTCTACTGCTACACTATACTGTGCTATCTAGAAACAAATAAAACTGTTGTACTAATGTATCCTCTTGTATATCCTGTTTGCAATGCTAAGGTAACTGTTCCACTGGCAAACTCTGTATCAGTGTGCTACGCAATCCGCTATCATCACCCCACCACTGCCAATCAATATGTGACAACCCACCTCTCCCTCTGGGCTGAAACAGCTTTTAGAGAGGTGTGTGTGTGTCCTCAGGTATTCACTGCCACCAGCCGGACTTTCTTTCCGGCACCTCTTTCAAGTGTACAAACTTGAAAAATCACACGCAATTGCACAAGTTAAAGTCTGGTAGTGTGTCTCTTTCAGGTGGCGGATGCTACACAGAGTTTACCTTAGCCAGTGGAAACCAAATCTTACCTTAGAAAAATGACATCAGAGTCACAACTGTTGAGCAAATAAATAGCTTTTACTTAACAGAAAGTGCAATGAGCATTTACAGGAAATGTATTTACAACACAAGAGAATAACACTTATACAGGAAAAGTAAACAAATGTTTTTAAACAACAGATGGCAAAAGAAGAAGGCTATTACTGAAATATACTATCACTAAACTTACCCTTCCGTGTCCTTACAAGAGACACTGGATCCTGTTCTAACTGCCAGCTCCCACGGACATACCAGGTAGGCTCCAAGCTTATGTTTCCCTCACAGCTTCCAGGAAGAGAGACAGTTCTCTGTCTTACAGAAGCTTATATAGTCTATGGAGACTAGGTCATTCTATTCTCCCTTAAATGCACCAACCAACTAACATGTATGTATTTAATTGTCCCAATCAGAGTGAACACCTATTGGTGACCAATTATATTCCTTTTCACCTTTAAGTTCATATTTGAATGATCCAATCCATTCAAACTGCCCTGTGTCCGTGTCTGCAAGGTCTGTGTGTGTCTGGAGATGTCCACTCTAGATTTATGACCCAGCTCTTATCTAGCAGCTAGGAATTCCACAAGCTGGTTGCTGCTGGAGGATTTCAGCCTCAGTGTATTTTTTCCACACTGCTAAAAAAATAAGGCATCTACAGAATCCAAACCATTAACTCTTTCCTTCCCATTTCTGTCACAAACAATACAGTTGTCATTTTTCACATCCTGTCCAAAATTTGTTTACATACCTGTGACGCCAAATAGCGCAGTTGCTGTGCAAAATAACCTTTCGGCTAGCAAAATGATACTGCTGCTCTTCATGAGGTGGGATCACAAATAGCCCATGTTGATAATTTGGAGTGAAAATACCAACACACGCCTATGGCGTTAGGGTTTCCAACTGTTACACCCCACCCTGTAGAGGCTGACAGGTGTCAGGGATGTGACTTGGGATCATCAGCTGTAATGCTCCCGCCATTCCACCCCCAACCCACCCTGCAGCCACTGACAGGCATCGAGGTGTGTCTTGGAGTGTTCAGCCACAAAGTTCACCCCATTCTCCTGTACTGCACCCACCTCAGCGTATTTCCTTATGGAATGGGGTAAGTATAACTCCCAAGGACCCCAAAGCACACCACGACACTTGTCAGTGTCTACAGGGTATGGTGAGGTAAACTGGCATGAGCGTTATAGCTGACGAACCAAAGGCACGCCCCAACACCTGTCAGTCTCTGCAGGATGGGTGTGGGGTTGGCGTCAGTTCACTACTTCACTGCCACTCATATTATGTGTCTCTAACTCCTGCACTACCAATGCCAATGCCAGCAAGACAGCATTCGGCATTGACAAATGCTTGTTTAAGCATAGCAGTTTAAAAGAGACTCACTAAGTTAAGCCTATGCACCACATATATTGGTGCCTTACCTCCGCAAAATGCTGACTATGTATATTTGCCCCCAAAATTTCCGTAGTTTAGATGTGATATCGCTCTTAAAGTTTCATCCACTTGGTTACTTTGACTTCCCGGACTTTAGATCCGCCCCCACACTCAGCCAAATTATGACGTGAACCCAAGGAGAGCATGAGGACAAGCTCCATTATAGTCTATGAGGGGTGACTTTAACAGCATTTTTATATATATCACAGTGACCATCTGGTGATTGATTAATCAAGGGCACCGGGCGACTGACAAGGGGCTTGTGAGTTGTCTGGTATCCTTGATTAATCACCAGATGGTCACTGTGATATATAAAAATGTTGTTAAAGTTGCCCCCCCCATAGACTATAATAGAGCTCGTCCAGACCCCGCGCTCTCCCTGGGTTCACGTCATAATATGGCTGAGCGCAGGGGCGGATCTAAAGACCAGGAAGTCAAAGTAACCCAGTGGATGAAACTTTACGAGTGATATCACATCTAAACTTCTAGAAATTTTGGGGGCAAATATACATAGGCAGCATTTCGCTGCGGTAAGGCACCGAAATATGTGGTGCATAGCTCCATTTATTTAACTTAGTGAGTCTCTTTAAACAAAGCTAATCCCTTATAATGTGATGCCTGCACCTCCTGCTGCTTAAGGTACAGACTTGGCCAATTACAAACAGACAGAAATTTACCAGGAAACAGGCCCCTTTTGCTGCCCAAACAAAATGGCTAAACTCACTGAATTTCAGTTAGGAAAACCCACAGCAATCTAAACAAAGCTAATCCCCTGTAATGTGATGCCTGCACTTCCTGCTGCTTAAGGTACAGGCTCAGCCGATGATGAACAGCCAGAAATGTACCAACAAACAGAAGCCCCACTGCTGCCCAAACAAATGGCTAAGCCCACTGAATTTCAGTTAGGAAAATCCACAGCAATTTAAAGCAGCAGTGCAACGAAAAAAGTTATTCCAAAAAGCTAATTTTTTGCTATAGTTATGAAAAGTATTGGCAGAACTGTAGATTTGGATTTTCTGGATGCTTCCTATGCTGTGTACTGTACATCTGCATTTTTGTATGGACTCTTACCCTCCTCGGATCCTCAATATTATTTCCATGCAAAAATCAGGTGGCCATCTTTTTTTCTTGAGAAATAATTATTTTAAAACTTTCATAAAATTCTTAAATGTTAATTAAAACTGAAAATTTTATTACCAAAATAATAGCTGGAAGAGGTGTGGCATCAATTAGGAAGAATAAAAGGTGGAGTAAAATTTGAACCCATTTTCATTGCACTGCTGCCGATCTCCTGTAATGTGATGCCTGCATTTCCTGCTGCTTAAGGTACAGACTCAGCCAATTACAAACAGCCAGAAACTTACCAGCAAATAGAAGCCACTACTGCTGGCCAAACAAAATGGCTAAGCCCACTGAATTTCCGCAAGGCTGCGCCAAACATTGGGCGCACCTGTGGGGTTTTGCAGAGGGATATGTCACCCTTCCCCAGCTTAACCCTAGACAAACTGTGGGGGTTGGGGGGTTAACTATGCGGGAAGGTGGGGGACTGGGTGCAGATGGAGCCCTAGGAGTGCCATGGAGGGCGGGGGGGAACAGCGGCAGTGGAAGGACGTGTAGGGGGGCACAGCCAGGCCATGATGACCTGGACCCCAGGTGACAGCAGCCCTGGCACTGGCCCCACAGGACCCATCATCCCCAGCATTGCAGTTGGGCATCCGCCGGCCACCACAGGGTGGGGCTCTGTAGATGGGGAATATTGCGGTGCCCAGGGCACGTCCCTGGTCACCAGCTGCATACCACAACTAGCACCCGCTGCCACATACCACCTTTAGGGGTCTGTGGGACCTGGAGTCTGAGTCATCATGGTCTGGCCTTGCCCCCCCAGTACAACCGGCTATGTCGCAGTTCCGATGGCACCTCCGACAGGTGTCTCCACATGTCCTTCCCATTGCCGCTGTGCCCCTCTCTCCCCCAGGGCACTCCCAGGCCTCCACTGGCCCCCGGTCCCCACCTTTGAGGTCCCCCACCCCAATCACTGCACTGCAAGGCAGCGGTACGGGGCTTTTAGACCACCTTTAGCCCCCTCTTGTATCCATGGCAGGGCTCCTGGAATTGAAAAAAAAAAGGGGGGATATGCAGCCCCACCATGGTGCAGCCATGCTTACGACCTGATGCCCTAGTGCTTTTGCCACAAGGGTGGTTTTGCCACCTGGCATACTGATTTAGATGTAGCCAGCATTCAAAAATTGGGATGACTGCAAACTTTGATGCAAGATGCCGCTTGCATCATACCGCTGTGGCGCAGGCACCTTGTGTCACATTTTTCCTTTTAAAAATCAAGTCCATTGGGTGATTGGGTGCCATCATCAGACTATGCCTGGTCTGTCCAATAGACTTTGTCTCCAATGTTGCCTGCTTCACTCCCCCCTCACACATCACACATCACTTAACCTCCTACAGCATGCTGTCAGTTCGAGGTTGGCACCATCTTTATGGAAGGAGGATGAAGTTGGAGAAGCAGACAGGGAATGGCTGAGAGGTGGCAGTGGCTCTCTTAGCCAATCAATGAAACCAGGAGGTATGAAATGAAAGTGAGTGTGTGTGTGTGTGTGTATATGTGTGTTTTGCCAGTTGTGTAGTGGTGTCTGTGTGACTCTGTTTGAATGGTGAGATGACCAAGCGTGGCTATGACCTATTGAGTGAATGTGCTGTGGTCCATCGCTGTGACACTGAGGTATATGCTGCATTCAGCCTGCACATCTTTTTTCCAGTGCCTCATGTTTCTTCGCCTCACTGCCTCCTTACACTCGCCCATCACTTGTGAGGTCAGTAGAGGTCAAAGCCCGATACAAAAAATAAATTGTTTATTTCTAGGCAGCCCATGGCATGCCCCCCTATTTATAGGGCGCCCAGGGTACTTTACGGTACAAAACAACAAGAACATTGTGTATGCAATATCAACTTATAAATAAACACTAAGAAGATTTAAAACAGTATTAAAAGGCAACAGCACCAGATATAAAACTCAAAGTAAACAAATGAGTTTTAAGTTTGGACTTAAAAAATCAAGTGAAGTCCTCAGGTGGAAGGGTGTTTCACAAAATCAGGACAGCCAAACCAAACACCCAGTTCCTCAAGGACAAGGACTTACATGATACCTAAACTCATAATTTTGCAGATTAAGGGCCAGGTATTCAAAACTTTGCCCCAGGGCTAAATTAGCACTGCCCGGCGAGCAAACTTAGCCCACAACACAAAGCAAGCCATATTCAAAAGGAATAGCCCAGGGCAAACAGCTTCTGAATATAGCATGGGAATGAGGCCGGGCAAACTGGGCTGGGAGTGCAGGGCAAACTTAGCCCTGGAATAAGACAGCTCTGAATATGGCAACCAGGAAGTGCAAACCACAGCAGCAACACAGTGCACAGCGATATGAAGGTAGGTAGAGGTGAACTATGTGGCCAATGTGTGTGCCAGCAAATGCGTGGACCCAGTACAGCTGCAGGCAGCAGTGTATGTGAAAGTACAGTGTGCAAAACTGTAAAATATTCCCCGAACTGTTTGTGCAGCGCTAACACGTTTGCGCGGGTTTAGTGCAGGGCTAAACCGTTAGCCCGGTGCAAACATGTTTGCCTGGCGCTAAACTTTGCCATATTCAAAAGTGACATGCAAATGAGCCTACTTAGGTAGTCTCTGGGCAAACATCCAGATTAGCATCTCATTATGCCCTGATTTGCATGCAGCTTGCACCGGGCTAACGGTTTAGCCCTGCGCTAAACCCGCGCAAACGTGTTAGCACTGCGCAAACAGTTTGGGGAATATTATACAGTTTTGAACACTACTTTCACAAGTGCTGCTGCCTGCAGCTGTACTGGGACAACACAGCATAGGCACAGATGGTGGTGGTGGTGCTGCATGCAACTGTCACATTGTAGGTCACGCTACAGTGCACCGCAGACACTACAGTAGCAAGGGGGCCAGTAGTGTGTGGACACAGCAATGCCTATGGTGTGTAGGGCAGTGATGATGACTGCACTATACACAGTGAGAGGCCCAACCTGCAGGTGTTTACTGACAGTGAAAATTACTGTTATGCTGTTGTGTGACCCACAGATGCTGCACCTCTGGCATGGGATGCACACAGTGACATCTACGTCTGGCTTTGTGTGCTGTGGCAGTTGTACTGTTGTGCGATATGTGGCCGGGGGGGCATATGTTATCAGAAAGGCACATTGGTGTTGAGGTATTCCCAATACTGGCCCATGTGCACTGCATGATGTGTCCCAGCCTTGTGGCCACACCTGGTCTGTGGCACAGCCTGACCACCCATATACTCTCCCCTCAACATCCTCCATGCCCACAGTGCTGTATGTGTGTGCTGGCATCTGTTGATGTCCACAGAAGAGTGGTCCGCAGGTGTGTACTGTATGGCCATGCTGTCCACTGGCAGCAGGGTGACCACTTACTGTCTGGCATGGCTGGGACTGGTGGCAGATGATGGCATCATTGTGATGCCATCAGTTAGCAGCATATTTCCTCTATGTTTGGCTTTGTCTATGTGTCATATTTATTTGTTAGGGTCGCAAAAAGCCGCGCAAACACCGCGCAAAGCCAAAGTGTCACGCAAAGCTGATTGCCCAGGGTTAAGACAAGCTTTTCCTGGGCAGTAATGTGCACCACACAAAACCACTTTGTGCAGCACTAGTCACTGAATATAGCATTGCACCTGTATTCATGTCAGTTTGCCCCTTGCACACATTATGATTTTGCCCGGCACTAATGCAGTTTGCCCGCGCTATTTGGCCTTTTGAATATAGCAGACCCGTGCTAATCCCATGCTAAACCTGTGCAAACGGTTTTTGCCCGGCGCAAAGTTTTGAATATCTGGCCTTAAGTTTAAAAAAAAATAGCTTCATAGTCTTTAAAAGGAAAGGCTGTTATTTACATTAAAGAGTTAGTGTATAAAGCCTGTCTGCCACTGTAAGCTTACCGGAGTACTTAATTGCTTCGGTTTCCAGTGTTATTTAATTTTCTTGTTTGCTGATATAATAGTTTTAACACAAAACTCAATCCCCGAGTTTCAGGTATTTGACTCTGCTCAAGCAAGGATTGTCAGCCTCGAGCACCAGCCATCTAGGAAGAAAGTGATGTTGTAGGGGAAAGCTGTCCGGTATTTTTGAATACCTGTGCACAGTGACAGAGAGTGTGAAAACAAGTTTTTAAGCTGGAAATTTAATTTGTAATGTAGCAATATGTTACTGCTCGGTTTTCTTTGCCACTTAATGTTTTTTTTCTGTGCATGTGTGTGCATGATAGATGGGTTTTATACAATTTACATATTTTTTAGATCAGATGTGAGCATGACAAACCAAGTCTTACCTAACCTAGGCTGTCACTAGGAAAGCAACTGGCACACAGAGGGATTAATTCAAATCTAGATGGGTTTTATACAGTTTACGTATTTTTTAGATCAGATGCAAGCACGACAAACCGAGTGGGAAGGCTGTCACTGGGAAAGTAACTGGCACACAGAAGGATTAATTTAAATGTATTTTTAACAATTACTAATTCTCTGATCACCCAGTGTGATTATTCATGTGTGAATGTCCATACCATCCCAACAGTCTGGTCAGTCATGCCCCCCCATCTCGATCTGACCCCCACCCAACACACACACACACACACACACATAAACACCCCGGGTCACATCCACTCATACACATTAAACCCACCTGTCAAAGGCATCAAGCAAAAGTCTGTAATAATTCAGTGTGATCTTGTTATTCATCACATTCTTCGTATTTGCACAGTCAGTCCTGGGCATCTCTACAAAAGAAAATGAGAAAAAAAAAAAGCCCACTAGAGAAGGGGAATAACACCTTTGCAGCTAAAGAGTAAATGCTGTGCATGTTTATTTGAAACAAGTGAGTGTTTGAGTGTGTGCACTCTCTCCTTGTTTCAAATTGTACAGCATTTAGTCTTTAGCTGCGGATGTGTTATTCCTGTTCTCTAGTGGGCCCACATTTTGTTTTCTCATCTGCAGTTCCTACCAGCAGCACCTCAGTTTACTGTGGTGGCTTTTGTTGTACACTCCTCGGCATATCAGTTATCTGGACCACTTTCACTACTGCTACAGTAGCTACTGGTGCTGGTACCGGTACCACACACTGTGCTTTGGAAGCTGCAGAACTCTTGCTACTGCAGCAAGGCGGTAGGCAAAGCAAACAAAATGCTGCTGTGCATAGGGAGAGGGATAACCAGTAGAAGATGGGAGGTGCTTATGTCACTCTATTGTTCCATGGTAAGGCCCCTCCTGGAGTATGGGGTTCAGTTCTGGAGACCTCACCTATGCAAAGACGTAGATGCCATAGAAATAGTACAGAGAAGGGCCACAAAGATGGTGCATGGGCTAAGGGAGAAGCCATACGAAGAGAGGTTGAGAGTGTTGGATCTGTACATGCTGGAAACCAGAAGGGAGAGGGGAGATATGATAGAAATATTTAAGTACGTAAAGGGGATTAGTAAATTGGGGGGATACTTTTCCACAGGGAAGGTAGGCACAAAAACTAGAGGGCATGGATTGAGGGTGCAGGGGGGTAGATTTAAGGGAAATGTGAGGGAACATTACTTTACTGAGAGGGTGGTGGTGCCCTGAAACCGATGGAGGTAGTAGAGGCAGAAAGAGGTAGTAGAGGCAGAAATGCTGGAGGGATTCAAGAGGGCTTGGGACAACCACAAGGGACTGTCTAGGGAACCGAGGGGACATGTAAAGAAAGGGAAAGGGCAGACTTGATGAGCCAAAAAGGTCCTTTTCTGCTGGTACATGTCTATGAATCTACTGTCTCCAAGACCGGGACCACTATATGGGGATCAGCCATAAAACCTCCAGGACCAGGACCACTCACCACTGTACCGGTATCTGCAGTCCCCAAGCCGCTAAACACTCTCCACTGTCACCAACTGCACTGCTGGCTAATACAATCTGGGAACACAGGTAACTACCCCCGGGGACACATCGAGCAAAGTCATGTGATGTGGATGGGGAGGGAGTGCTTGTACAGCCACTGTGTTTTTTTTTGTTTGTTTGTTTTTTGGGGGGACTACGGGCAGTCAGAAGAAGAAAAAAAGGAGGAGGGAGAGGTTACATGGGCAGGTGCTGTGAAATCGGGAGCATTAAACTGAGTAACTGTAAAAGCTGAGAGCAGAGTGTGCAGTGATTGAGCTGTAAATCCTCCACAACTGAAATACACGGAATGCTATATCTGGAATATACAGTAAATTTAACATGCTGTTTGTGGGAAGGGCTTTTGGCAAACATAGTATGTCAGTTTAAAATGAATGTCCACTAAAACAGCCTCCGTTTCCTGTGGGCTGTACTGTGAATAGAAATCCAGTTAGAAACTCAGGGGCTTTGCCCGCTGCATCCCTGAACAGCAGGAACATGACAAAAAATCCCTGCCGACTCAGTCAGACCTGTCTCTCTTTCAGTGTCCACCTCTGAAGGAAACAAAATGCAGAGACTGTCGCACAAAGCACATGGCTAAAACAAAAACCCTAACCAGCACATTACAGAAATAGTCAGACGAGCTTCACACAGGAGAGGCCACCCAAGTAGCTAGGTAAACACAGACTTTGGGACCCTTTCCTCCCAGGACCTCACTTCCGGTTTCTTTGTGTCTGATGTTGTTCTCTACAGTTCCCCATGCCAACGGTTCACAAAATGATGAAAATATCAAAAATCACGGTTTAAATACTCGTATGGATAACATGAACTACACCACAGATTAGTTTATATGTATTAACATCATAGTTGAACCTTAGATAACAATGTTGGTCCACTAGCACTTTAACGCTGAAACTACATTTATTTAATGAGGGTAAATCCAGTTTTGTAGCATTTGAAAAACGTAAACGAACTACCTCACATTTCAAATTTCCCTCCGTCTATACCTAAAATGGCTTTTGATGTGCAATGTGATGACATCAATGGAGCGCTTAGTACAACAGCTCTTCTGACCATGTGTACTCTAAGTGGAGTCAAGGAATTTGTGACATTTTCATAAAAACATTAAAAATCATCACATAAAACCTGTGTATTATTTACAGCAGTACATTAGTTACGTGTTGATTTTAGCACATAGTTCTGTAAATAGTGTGAAATCAAATGCCTCCATGATTCTGTGCAGCCCAAGCCGCCCAGTTGATCTGCCTTGCAGCTGTCTGCCCCCCATTTCTCCCTCCCCTCCCAAAGATCGTAGGAAAACTGTCAAAGTCATAACTTATGTATTATTTTTATGACTACACAACTTAAGCTATGGTTTTCATAGATTTGTTATTCAAATTTGCAATTAAATATGTGCCTGACAGCGCACTTCTGCACTGCTGCTGAACTAATTGCTCAAAGAGAGATGGCGCACTGCATGAGTGCACATAACTAAGTGGGGTAACCCTCTGTCCTCACATAGATATTGTTATTCCACCCCTGGCCCGGTGCCAGCAGCCCACTCCCTCAAAAAAAATAAACAGCTTCTTTGTCTGGCTTGCATCATCCAACCTGTCACCTCCCATTAGGGGTTTGAGAAATTAGTGAATTTAAATAAGTGGACCACCAAGTGGGGGTGGCAGTGAGAGGCAGCAGGTAGGCTTACATGAGCCAGACAAAGTAGTTGTTGTTTTGAGGGGGGGTATAAGGTGTTACAGTAGTCCAGCCTAGATGTGACCAGTGCGTGCACCGGTGTCACCAGATTGGCTGGTTCAAGAAAGGGCTTGATCCTTGAGGTGTTCCTGAGATAACAAAAGCCACTGCAGACAACAGCTGACACCTGATGACAAGGTCCAGTGAAGACGACACTAAATTAGGGGGAAGGGTGGACAGCGAAGAAGCAGTGAGAATTGTACAAAATGATCTGAAAAGGTTAGAACAATGATCCAGTATCTGGCAGCTGAAATTTAACGCCAAGAAATGTAAAGTGATGCATATTGGCAGGAATGACCCTAGAACAACCTATTGGCTAAAAGGGGTCAAACTCAGTGACTCAGAAGAGGAAAGGGATCTAGGTGTTATTATTAGTGACACCCTTAAACAAACCAGCCAATGCAATGCAGCATGTAGTAGGGACAACAATATGCTGGGATGCATACGGAGAGAATTTGACAGTAGGCACAGGGAAGTGATACTTCCACTGTACAGATCTGTGGTGAGACCCCATTTGGAATACTGAGTACAGTTTTGGAGACCATGCCTTAAAAAGGATAGGGATAGTATGGAGACCGTTCAGAGAAGGGCAACCAAAATGATACAGGGGGCTGCCGTAAGAGGGGCGGCTGGAGGCGTTAAACATGTACTCACTTGAATCTAGGAGTGAAAGGGGGGATATGATAGAAACCTTTAAGTGGTATCCCATGAAAAGGGCGACTGAGATTGAGTGACTCAAATATGAGCGACTCAGTCTCAGCGCCTGTGTTGTGGGCTACCCTGAAAGGGTAGTGACGGGTGAAAAGGAAGCTGACAAGGGTGACCGGAACTACACCGCTGGGGATGGAAGAGGAGGAAAGGTACGTGGGAGGCAGTGCAGCGGAAGGCTGCTGAGCTGGCCATGTGGTGTGGTGGTGAGGGTGGCTGGCTGCGGTTAGGAGTGTGCAGGGTTCTGGTCTGCTGAGGCACGAGAGTTTTTGCGGTCGCAGCAATTTATTTATTTTTTTACACATCCCTCCCTACCCGACATGCACACCCTTGGAGTTGAGAATCTTTTGTTAGGGGATGTGGGAGGCGCAGCCCCCTGCATACATTGAGATCCGTGTCACTGCATTGTTTTCACCGCGAGTGTACATCGCTGTTTTTATTTTCGGCGATATACACGCGCCCTAATGGCGATCACCCTTATGATATAGAACCCCTTTAAGTACATGAGGGGTTTAAATTTAGTACCCTACGATGACTCAAATATGAGCGACTCAGTCCCCCCCCCCAAAGCTAGGCACTCGGGACAATCAAGCAACTGAAGCAACAAGCAGCTCACCTGAGTAGCAGAGGAAGCCAAATCTCCAGCCTGATAACTTTCGAGGCAGCTCCCCAAGCTAGGCACTGGGACAATCAAGCAACTGAAGCAACAAGCAGCTCACGTGAGTAGCAGAGGAAGCCAAATCTCCAGCCTGATAACTTCGAGGCAGCCCCCAAGCTAGGCACTCGGACAATCAAGCAACTGAAGCAACAAGCAGCTCACCTGAGTAGCAGAGGAAGCCAAATCTCCAGCCTGATAACTTTCGAGGCAGCTCCCCAAGTTAGGCACTCGGGACAATCAAGCAACTGAAGCAACAAGCAGCTCACCTGAGTAGCAGAGGAAGACAAATCTCCAGCCTGATAACTTCGAGGCAGCTCCCCCAAGCTAGGCACTCGGACAATCAGCAACTGAAGCAACAAGCAGCTCACCTGAGTAGCAGAGGAAGCCAAATCTCAATCTGATAACTTTCGGGTAAAGGCCTCTTCTCTTCGGTCTGGGCAGCCTGCAGAGGTGCTAGCCCGGCGGCGCTGCGCCGTCTGCCCCTCCCGCCAAACCACCCTCCACCCAGGGGCGGCTGTGCAATTTAAGGATCCACCCCATGACATCACATCCGGTGACATCACGTCCTGTTGCCCAGAACCTATCTCCCCACTTTTCCCATTTGCAGGTTATACCTGCTGGCCACTAGAGGACCTATGCTCCCTCACTACTTCCTACTCATACCTGTACAGCACTACTTCCCTGGGATCTTGCTCACCACAATGTATTGGCCCTGCCTCATGCTCTGCCTGTGCCTATCCCCACTAGCAGTGCACTTACCCACTTACCCATCTGCTAGTCCACACTGTGCCCTGGCACCCTCCCTCCCTTGCTCCTGAACCTCCTCTCCTGCCCCCTTGGGACTTCTGTGTCCCCTCCTCCCTGCCCTCCCCTAGCTTTCTCTTCACCTCAGGCACATCTGGGTGTCTTCTTATTCTTGCTTTCCCTCCTGTACCTCCCTGCCCACCCCTGCTCCCTTAGCCTCCCCCCCCCATGTCAATCGTAGGAAAACCTCTCACCATCTCCCAGCCAGGGTGTTAGTCATGCTACTACTCCTGTCAGGGAACATTCATCCAAACCCTGGCCCGGTTCCCAGGAGCTCCCCAACTCGCACCACAGCCCTATGCATGGTCTCCATGAATATCTGTAGCCTTTTAAAAAAGTTTGACTCACTACAATGCCTGGTCACATCAGTTAACCCTGATGTCATCACCCTGGTTGAGACTTGGCTGTCGAAATCCTCCCCTGACTCCTAGTCTCCCTTCCTGGTTTCACCCTTTTCCGTCCGACCGTGTTGGGAGACGGGCGGCGGCTGCACTATTTATGTCAAGGAATCTCTCCCTACTAGCCCTGCCCGCCTCCCATCCTTGACTCCAGGGCCCAGGCGCTTACGCTGAAACTAACCCCTGACCCTTTAAAGGACCCTTTATCTGACTGCTGCATACGTGTCCTCTAGGGACCAAACGCAGGCCATTGCCTCTTACAGAATACCTTACCTCTGCCTCCTTCCGCTGATCAAATTCTGGTGGGTGACTTAAATGTCAACTGGCTCAGCCCCTCCTCCTCCTCTACCCGAGACTCCTTTTCTGCAATAGACCTAACGCAACTAGTTACCCACCCTACCAGGACTAACCACAAGAGAGGCTCCAGTACCCTGCTTGATGTGGTACTCACCAACCGCCCTAATCGGATCCCCAATGTACAAGTCCTCCCAGACTCTCTCAGCGATCACTCCCCCATTCTATTCCACTGGTCATCCTCAGTCCCCAAACCCATAGCACAGTCCACATGCCGCGCCGGCTAATACCTGGTGGACTGATAAACTTAAGGAACTTCTGTCCCAAATTGACTGGTCTCCTATACAGGCAACTCCTGACATCGACACAGCTCTCCTTCTTTACCCAAACTTTTAATAATGCCTGTGATATCTTGCCCCAGTGTTGACCCGCTGCTCTAAAAGGAAGAATGCCCCTGGGTTACCCAGCTTTGATCCACCAGCTCAAACATAGGACAACCTATGGCACCGTGCCATTGAGACTGGCCGACCCAATGACAGGCGGTTATATGCTGTCACCAAACAAGTGCACTCGGCCATCAGAAAGGCCAAGTCTGAGCACTATCGGTCCTCACTCACTGCCTCATGGGGAATCCCAGAACCTTCTGGGATAACATTAAACAGTTAAATGGGAGCACACTCCCCCACCCAGATCAGCATTAATGGTGTGATCTCCTCAGACCCAGCCCTCATAGCCAACCACCTCAACACCTCATTCACTGACCTTAGCCCTATCCTCCCTACAAATTTTTTTGACCCTCCTCCCCCAGCACCTGCCGTAAATCTTTCTCGCCTTTATTTTCTCCTCCGCCGTGTTTCTGCCCAAGAACTTAGGCCGCACCTTGTCACTGCCCTCAAGAGTAATAGTACAGGCAGTGACACCCTGGATCCGTGTATCCTACGGCTGGTCTTAGACACAGTCCTTACCCCGATCACATGCCTCATCAACCACTCTCTTTGCCTGGGGAAGGTTCCAACTGCCTGGAAAGTCGCCACTGTCACCCCTATCTTTAAAGGTGGTGATAGGACTGTGGCTGGAAACTATCGACCAATCTCCATTCTCTCTCTCCTCTCTCCAAGGCCTTGGAAAAAGTGGTGGCCTCTCAAATCTCTGACTACCTCTCCACCTACAATGTCCTTTGTCCTGAGCAGCATGGCTTCCGAGCGGGCTACAGTACCAACACAGCCCTCCTAGAGTTCTCCAACTTTCTCCACTCCCTCCTTAGACACTGGTTCTCCGGCTGGTGCTGTCTCATTGACCTCTCGGAAGCTTCAACACTGTCTCCCACCCTCCTTCTTGATGTCCTTAGTCTCTGGTTTTGCTGCTGGGCCATCTCCTGGTGCACCAGTTATCTGTCTGACCACTCACAGTGTGTAAAATTAATGGGACCTACTCAGACATCTGTCCCATCTTTTCTGGTTCCCAGGGCTCCATTCTGGGCCCTTTACTATTCTCCCTACCTTAACACCCTTCCATGCTCTTGCTCGGGAACATTCTATTGTACGCTGATGATGCAGTCATCTTTGCCTCAAGTCGTAACCCTATTGCCCTCCAGGACTAGCTGCAGAAGTCCTTCGCTGAAGCCGAGGGCTGGTTCAAGGAACATAGATTGGTGATAAATCTTAAAAAACAAAACCATGTTCTTCACTCATCCCCAAAACAAGTCCTGCAACTTCAGACTCCTCATTCACTCTGGGTCCTCTTTCCCACTCGAACAAGTTTGCTCCTATAAATACCTAGGGATCCATTTTGACCCTCCTCTCCTTCCATGGACTCATCGCTGCCCTAGCCACTGCCACTAATATCCGTTTGGGCATCTTATCGGTATAAACACTGCCTCCCCGGGCTCTTTGACTTCATGATCACCTCCTCTATCCTGTCCCTAGTGGACTATGGACTGCGGTGTATGGTGCTGTGATCAGACCGCACTCCATAAAAATTCGCACTACCTGAATAAGGCCTGCAGGTTAATTACTGGAGCACCTAGGATGACACACACCTGTCTACTGTATGCTAAAGCGCTGGTACTTGATCTCGCGAGCCTCAAATATCTGACCTGTACCCTTACAAAAAGACCCTCCTGGGCTATCCCCACCAGGATTGACCACCACCATACCGCTCTGTCCCACTAGTTCATACTGACCTCTGGGAAAACCTCTTGTTATCCCTAGAGCTAGGACCTCTCACGGCCAAAGAGCCTTCAGCTTTAGGGCCCCCTCCTGGTTCAACACACTGCCCCCCTCCATCTCCGAAGCTCCAACTATATCGTGCTTCAAAACTTCCTTATGTAACCACCTTATTAACACCCGATGCTGTAACTGCCACTAGTCAAAGCCGTACTCAATACTTATGACAAAGCTTATTACTAAGCTGCTAAGGACAACATAACTCTGGTATTGTTTGCATCCATCCTACCTGTACCAGCTTGTTTGTATCTATGTCTTAATTTACTGTTATACTTATGTGTTGTACTGCTATACTGTGTATTTTGGTTTGTCTTACTGTGACAAGGTACCCTTTGTAAATGAGCCTATGGCTCAAAGGTTTTCCAAACTGCTGTTTAAATAAATAAATAAATAAATAAACTATTCACCAAGGCGTGTTTGGAGCTGAAAACTGAAGCAGCAGGAACTGCAGGAGTGTCCTGGGTTTGTGTGAGGCTAAACTAAAGGGAAGTATTTTTGTTTTTTGTGTTTTCCTATATCTGCTTTAGTCCAAATAGCTTGTACTGGGAGAGAGATATGTATTTTGGGTGTGTAAAAAGTACTGTTTGTATAAGGGCTGTATTTTGGGTGTGTAAACAGGTCTGTATTCTGGAGTTCAATTCTGTGCTAGATGAGAGACAGGAAACTGCTGTGCTAGACTTGGGGGAGGGACAGGAGATTAGCTAGAGCCATTTTAAACTGATTCAGTTTGGAGCTGAAAACTGAAGAAACAGTAACTACGGGCCAGGATGTGTTTGCTCCTGCCTGAGGATAGGAGCTGAGATGAGCAGTTGTGTAAGAGGCTGATTGACTCACACGGGAGTGGCAGTGGGGAAGGGGGGGGCGTGGTGATCTACGTGAGGGAGGGGATAAAGTGTATGAGAGAGGAGGCAGTGGAGGACAGGACAGAGGCCCTATGGATGCAGTTTCAAGACTCTAAAAGAAAAACACTGAGGGTGGGGGTAGTGTACAGGCCACCAGCTCGGGGATGACCTGGATAGGGAGTTGGCCGAGCCGATTAGAAGAGTCTGTAGGAAGGGGGACATCATAGTGGTGGGGGACTTCAACCTCCCTGGGGTGGACTGGAACACCCCAACCACCACGTGTGCAAAGGAACAGAGATTACTAGATGCATTTCAGGACAGCTTCCTGGTGCAGTTGGTCCGCAAGCCTACTAGGGAGGGTAGGACTCTGGACCTGGTATTAACAAATGGGGAGGTTGTAAGGGATCTGAGAGTGGAGGACCCTCTGGCTGGTAGCAACCATCATACAGTGTGGTTCACACTTAGTATGGGAAGGGTAACAGGAGGAACAGGTACCAGGGTGATTGATTTTAAGGGAGCAGACTTTAAAAGGATGGGAGAAATTTTGGTTGAGCATCTGGTGGGAATTCAGACATGCATGAGTGCCAACCAAAATGGAATATCATTAAGAAATGGTGGCAGAGGCTACTGAAACCTGCACCAGGACACTGAGCAAGAAGGGGAGAGCAAAGAAGCCAAGCTGGCTGACTCGAGAGGTAATGGAAGGGGCGACGGCCAAGAGAAAAGCATTCCAGAGGCTTAGGAAATCAGGAGGGCTAGGGGACAAAGACGAGTACATGAAGAATTTCATGGAAGTTACCAGGCTAGTCAGAGCTGCCAAGGCTTCCAGAGAGCTGAGACTGGCACAAGGAATCAAGCATGGGAAAAGGACTTCTTCAGATCCATTGGCGAGAGAAGAAGAAACAAAGACCAGATTGTGAGGATTTTGAAAGATGAGGGGTGGGTGGAGAAGGGGGAGGACCAGGCAGAGGCACTAAATGAGTACTTCTGCTCTGTGTTCATGAAGGAAAAGGGGGGGAAGATACCCCATGGGAAGGGTGGAGTGGGCAGGGAGGCAGGGGTGACTGATACCAGAATTACAGAGAACTAGGTGCTGGAGGGACTAAGGGTGGACAAGGCTCCGGGGCCAGATGGCATTCACCCTAGGGTACTTACGGAGCTAGCGGAGATCCTAGCGGGACCACTGGCAGACCTTTTCAGTACATCACTGGACACAGGATGCATGCCACAGGACTGGAGGATGGCCCATGTGGTGCTCATTCATAAAAGCAGCCCGAAGGATGATCCAGGCAACTATAGATCGGTGAGTCTCACTTCAATTGTGGGGAAACCCATGGAGTCAATCCTAAAAGAGAGACTGGTGACCTTTCTGGAAGACAGTGGGCTCCAAGATGGCCATCAGCACGGTTTTGTATTGGGCAGATCCTGCCAGACAAACCTAGTCGAGTACTATAACTGGGTTACCAAGGAACTGGACAGGGGCCATGCAGTGGACGTCCTGTATTTGGACTTCAACAAGGCCTTTGACTCAGTGTCACATGGGAGGCTGGGGGGAAAACTGGAATACATTAGGGTGGGGACAAAAATGGTCAACTGGATCAGCAACTAGCTGAGGGGTAGGCAGCAGAGGGTGGTGTTGGTGGGGGGGGGGACTGTAATCACCAAGGGATGTTAGGGGTGCCCCAGGGTTCAGTACTGGGACCAGTGCTGTTCGGGATCTTCATAGCCGATATCTCAAACGGGATCCAGAGTAGGATCAGTCTGTTTGCAGACAATACTAAGATTGGTGCAGTGGTAGATGACATAGAGGGGTGGAGGGGGCTGCAGGAAGACCAAACTACAGGAATGGTCAGAGACATGGCAGTTGAGGTTCAACGCCAAGAAGTGCAAGGTACTGTACTTCGGAGCAAAGAACCAGGGGAGGAAATATCATTTGGGAGGGGTACAGTTGGTAAGCACAGTGGAGGAAAAGAATCTAGGGGTATTAATAATGGGGAGTATGAACCACTCAGCTCAGTGCAGAAAGGTGGCTGCAAAGGCAAACAAGATGCTAGAGTGCATAGCGAGGGGAATCTCCTCCATGCACAGAGAAGTGATCCTGCCCCCATACAAGTCACTGGTCAGGCTGCACCTGGAATACTGTGTGCAGTACTGGTGTCCATTCCTGAAGAGGGACATCAGATTGCTGGAGGGGTGCAGTGTAGGGCAGTGAAGATGATACGGGGACTTGAGGGTAAATCCTATGAGGAGAGGCTGGGAGACCTGCAAATGTATTCCCTGGAAGAGAGGAGGGATGGGGGGATATGATCGAAACCTTTAAGTACCTAAATGGTATTAACAGGATTAACACAGAAGAGATTCTTCAAATCAGAAGGGGGGGGGGATGGACACGATAGAGCATCAGCTGAGATTGGAGAGGGGAGATTCAGAAGGGAAATCAGGAGACACTTTTCACAGAAAGAGTGGTAGATAAGTGGAGCACTCTGCCCGAGGAGGTGGTATCATGTAGAACGGCGGGAGGATTTAAGAGAGGGTTGAACAGAGTGAGGGGGGTGGTTATGAGGAGGGGAGGGAGGGAGGAAGGGCAGCTGCAAGTTGAGGGGCTAGCTGCACAGTTGGGCAGACTCGATAGACCATGAGGCCTGTTTCTGCTGGCATTTTGTATGTTTATAAGGATCCCAACTCAAACACAAGGGGGCATGGATGGAAGCTGAGGGGTGGGAGTTTCAGGATGGATCTTAGGAAGCACTATTTCTCAGAAAGGATTGTGGAGCCGTGGAACAAACTACCTGCGGAGGTGGTAGGAGCTAGGACCGTATCAGCATTCAAAAGGGGTTGGGATAAGGAGTACTCTAGAATCAAATCTACAAGAGAATCTACCAGCTAGGACCCAGGATCACCTAGGATCTCGTGATATCAGGGGCAAACTTGATGGACCTTTTGTATCCTTCTGCCGTCACCTTTCTATGTTTCTGAGACATCGCCTGGAGGAACTGCATTCCAAAAAGAGATGCTGCATTGTCAACCCAGACATTGAAGTTGCCTGAAACAAGAAGTTAAGGGGAGCCAGCCACCAGCTCAGCCATGAAGTTCTCTAGTTCCTGCAAGAATTTGTTTCCATACCCAGGGGCCGGTATTGAAAACGATCTTGCAACCTGTACCCTGCCTGGGGTACGCAGTTAGTCCCAGAGTGGATCTGAAACCGATAGCTACCCCTGTGCTACTGCCTAGACAATACACCTCAGAATAACCAGGCAGAATGGACAGGTGTAACACAGGGCCAGAATCATTCCCCAACCAGATCTCTGTGATACTTACCAGGTCCACTAGGGACTCTAGAATGGAAGCCTCCATCACAGCCGTTTTATTCCTTAGGGATCTGGTGTTATGAAGAACTGTCCTAAGGGAAGGAGTGAAGTCAGTCAGTACCTTAAGTACCTGCTGATCAGGAAATTACAGCAGCCCGGGGGAAGGGAACCAGGCAGGGGGAACCCTCATCTACAGAGCCTACTCCTGGGGCACCTCCTCGATTCCACACTCCTGATCCTGCTCTATCTACCCTTGTCTGATTTGTGCTGTGAACAGCACCCCCGTGGATCCCTGCAGCGGTTTATCACCACCACAGGTAGCATACGAGGGAGTCCTCCAAAAGGATGCAGCTACTGTAACTGCTCTGAGGAGTAGATTAAAGGAGGTCTGGTAACTGCAGAACACATGCTGCATGAAAACAACACAAACTCTAAAGAAAATTCCCTCCCACAACAGAAAATGTCTTCCCCACTCCCAGCACACTTTTCTGATACACCAGTCAAACATACACACTCGCACCATTCAAAACCTATTAAACAGTGTGGGTGTAGTCCTTGATCAGACTCAATCTTTCAAATACCTAGGAGTTACTCTGGATAGTACGGTCTCCTACTCCCACCATGTTGAGAATGTTGCCAAGGCAGTTAACATTCGCCTAGGCCTTCTACACAGACACAAACATTGCCTTACTACCGAAGCCCTCAGACTGGCTATCCAAAGTTCATTTGTGTCTATTATTGACTATGGTTTGGTCATGTATGGTACCGCCACGGACACAACCCTACGGCCGCTCACCACAGCTCTGAATAAGGCATGCCATCTACTGACTGGTGCAGCATATCGTACTCACACTTGTGACCTTTACAGACAAGCAAACTGGCTACAACTCCAGGCTCACATTGAATATCAAGCCTGCCTTCTGGCTAAGAAGGCAGCTCTTAGTCTCCTACCACCAGGTTCCCTTCAGCTTTTCAGTCCCTTCTGGGGCACTCGACACACGCAAAGTTCTGCGAGCCAAACTTTTACTGTCCTCGCTGTCGAACCTTCCTTGGTTCGACAGTGATCCATTACAGTTACAGTGGCTAATTTATTTAATTCCTTCCTCCTGAAATTTTACCACTGCAACTCAGCTATTGAAGCGAAGCTGCGCCAATCTCTCAGTTTCCAGAGCATCTTGTAACTGCTATACCTAATCTTTGCAGACAGCTAAATAAACTGGGACCTCCCTCTTTTACCATTCACCCCAGTATAGCCCTACCCTGTTGCTGCGCTATTCCATTTACAGCACCTTCTTCCTTCATCCCTTTCGCATACCCATCCCTGCCCTCTTTTCATCCTAGCTCATCCACCCTTCCTTTACCCCTCTACTCCCACTCCCCTCTCCCTCCCTTCCCTCTGTTTCCTCACCTTGTTCTGTACACCTGCCTGTGGGTCGCTTCCTACATAAGCTACATTGTGGCACCTCCCTCCTTGCTCTTATTTTGCTCCTTCCACCCCCCCATTCACCCCATCCTTCTCTCCTTGTAATCCCTTCCACCCCCTCTTCAGACAAGGCCACTGGCTGCACTTGGCACACTATTTATCTTGCCATATTATTCTTTTGTTTATGTAATTACTTTCCTCATATTGTACTACTTACTGAAACCACTGTGATTTGTTATTCTTGTGACTTGACGTGGAACCTCTGTAAAAGAGCCCTTGGCTCAAAGGTCTTTCCGATTTGTTAAATAAATAAATAAATAAAAAATAAACTGAACAAACAACTAACCTAAACAGTCGCACAACCCAATCATTCCAACTTTAAAACAAAAAACAAAGTCTTTTAAGAGTCTAACAGATTGCTGTGATGAAAAAATTAGAAACACAGTTCGATAAATGTTATGTTGGTCCTCAAAAGCCAGGAACACTTGAAAAACAGGAAGTGGCTTTACATCTGCTGCCACGAGATGAGATAGTAGCTATGCCAAAACCAGCAAAGTTCACCAACAGTACAGCAGGAGAGCAACCACTCTCTTACGATGGTCCCTGTAGTGGGTACTGGGATTCAAAGAAGTAAAAAGTTTTAAAAGTTTAGAAACATAACAGTATGTTTGGAATGGACTTGTACTAACTAAATAAATGGTGATCACATCACTTCTATTAGACAAGTAGCCCATAATGAGAGTTGTTTGGAGACAGTAGCACTTACAGAGAGCAGTAACTGGGAGATCAGCTTGCACAGTGTAGGCTTTGCTCACTCGTTCTGTGCAGTAGTCCTCCTGTCCACCTGCAGCATCTCATGATCAACCTATCCTCTCGCTTCCTACCTTATTGTGTAATAACCTGTTGCTGCCCACAGTAAAAACTACCTTCCTGCCTGATTGCCCTATGGCACATACTGAAAGGAATTCACAGCTATGACAGAGTATTCAATCTGTCTGGTAGGTGCAGGTTTTGTCTCAGGGACTTTGCTCCATCTCTTCTTCCTGCCCTTAGTCCCCCCCACACACACAGTCCTTATCCCCAGCAGGTGAGCACCATGCCACTATTAGAATCGGTGGGTTAGACCATGGAGGGCGCTGTGCGGTGGTTAATTATTTAGTTTTGAAAGGGTACACTATACCCTCAAAACTCATTTTGTATCCCTGAAAATTTTTGACAAGGGTACGCTACACCCTCAGTTACGTGGCTGCAGTTGGAACACTGCCCAGCACCCACGCCAGGCTATTTTAAGAAAAGGCTAAAACAGTTGTTTCTGAGTAGGCATTTCTGTATATGCTTTAATAATTTGCCACTAAAATATGTTTATATACACAATGACGTTGTCTTATGTAGTTACAAGAGTGTCTTCTCAAGTTGTTTGGGTTGCAATTCTGGTACTCAAAGGACTTGGGAAGGCACTGTCAGCCATAAAAGATACACTACCTGTACACATAAACAGATTATACATTATTTCTAAGATTTATGTTTTTAAAAATTGAAACATGAATTTAAAAATAAAGTGTTTTACTTTGTAGAACATGAGAAAAACCCTTGCATGGAACTGGATTGTACCAATTGAACTTAGAATTGGGAGGCAGTATAACTCAGTGGTTTAAGGCTCTGAGCTGCAAATCTAGAGACCTGGGTTTGAATCCCACAGCCCCCACTTGCATACTGTGTGATACTTAACTTCCCTGTGCTCCCAGGTTGCACCCGTAAACAAGCATTCAGCTTAGTGTGTCTCACCTGGGTAAACAATTGGGGAAAAAAAAAAAAAAAAATTTCAAACTTTTTAATGTGTTTGCATGAGAGACCCTCTTACGGTTATACAAGTGTCTGGAATGTTTAGAGATAAACTTGGTTGACTGAAAAATAATGTATGTTTATACTGCCATGGAGACCACTGTTACAGTTGTTAAGAGTGGTCTCGCACATGTACGTAGGGTATAAGAACCACCAACCAAGGGTGTGCTTCTGATACCCTGAGAATATAGAATATGTTACAAGCATAAGAGTGTTCTATGTGGCAATGTACATATGTTATTGGTTGAGGTTGAACTTTAGAAACATAGACAGTGATGGCAAAAAAAGACTAAAAGTTCATCCAATCTGCCCGAGTTGCCCTGGCGCCTGTTGTTCCTCCAGGGTCCTAGCCCTTCCCAGTCCCCCTCCATTATCCTCCCTGATTCTGATGCCCTGAGAAACCACTGTACCCTTCATTCTGTCCCAGCCATGCTTAGAGCCACTAATGCTTTTTTCACCAGCTCGGCTAGTAGCCTGTTCCATGGTTCCATCACCCATTCTGTAAAATAATGTTTCCTCACGCCCCTCCTGAACCTACCTCCTGTTAGCTTTCAGTCATGACCACATGACCGCAAGCTGGTATTCAAGTTAAATAATTCCCCCCAGTTCACCCTGCTAACTCCTTTTAGGAATTTGAAGGTCTGTATCATCTCTCCCTTCTGGTCTCCAGTGAGTACATGTTCAGTGCCTTGAGGCACTCTTGATAGGACATGCCCTGCTGGCCGTGAATCACTTTTGTTACCCTGCACTACATTGTCGTGAGCCTTTATGTATCCTTCCTGAAGTGAGGACCCCAGAACTGGGCACAGTACTCCAGGTGTGTGTGGCCTCACCAAGGATCTATACAGGGGAAGTATTACCTCCCTTTTTCTGCTTTCTGTACCCCTCTGCTATATCCAAGCATCCTATTTCCTTTGCTGTAAGCCTTGTTGCACAGATTCAATTGCTTTAGGGAGTCGCTTATAACTTCAAGGTCTCATTCCGTAGCCGTGGTACTGAGTCTCACCCCTCCCATCCAGTACTCCGTCTTAGGATTCTTGTACCCCTTGTAGATCACCTTGCACTTTTTGGCATTGAATTTCAGTTGCTAAACCTTGCTCCTCCAGATTTTGCAAGTCTCTCTGCATTTCTCTGCTTCCCTTGTCACTATCCACTGTCCCACAGAGCTTAGTGTCATCTAAGAAGAGACCCAGCCTGTCCTGTAGCCCCTCACCAATGTCACTGATGAACATGTGGAAGAGGACAGGACCCAAGACAGATCCCTATGGAACCCCGTTCATGACTTCCCTCTCTTCTGATTTAACACTGTTGACCACTACTGTCTGCTGTAAGAACAACAAGATGCTGTGTCAGCATGTGGTCTGAAAACAAAACAAAATGGTAATTTTAAATGCACAGTGAAAGCAGAGTTAAAATCGACGTTTCTACTTTGGGTCTTCTTCAGGAAATATCTAAAAGAGAAAAAAGAAAAGTTACTGTAGAGGGGAGAGAAAATAAGGGATATATATGCGGGGAAAGAAAAAGGGGGAGGCTCTGGGCTCAGGATGCTAGGATGCATTGGGAGAGAGATTTCTAGCAGGGGGAGGGAGGTGGTGCTGCCACTGTATCGCTTACTGGTGAGGCCCCACCTGGAGTACTGTGTCCAGTTCTGGAAGTTGCACCTCCGCAAGGACATTGAAAGGGTGGAGGCAACTAAAATGATATTGGGGGGGGGGTTCATGAGAAGCCACACGAGAAAAGTCTGTAGGAACTCGGTATGTACTTCCTGGAGGAGAGCGGGAGGGGACATGATTAAAACCTATAGGTACCTCACAGGCATGAACAAAGTAAAAGTGGAGGGTCTGTTTCAAATAAAGGAAGGCCCTAGGACAAAGGGGCATGCAATGAAGCTAAGAGGGGGTAGTTTAGGAGAGATGTGCAGAAATACTTTTTCACGGAAAGGGTGGTGGATGACTGGAACAGCCTGCCAGAGGAGATTGTGGGAGCAAGCTCTGGAGGCCCCAAACCCTAATATTTTTTCATATCCCTACTTTGTAATAGGCGTGGGTTAGATTTGATCAAGATATCATTACTTTGTGCAACATGTGTAGAGCCAAAAGTCATTGTATAAATCCTGTTATCCGAGCTACTGTTGTATAAATAAAATGTATACATGCAGTACACACGTCATCAGGATTTATTTATACATATACTTAACACGTGATCAGGTCCCCACCTAACCCCGCACGCACTGCTAATCAGTCTGCTTCTCCCCCATCTCTTGCAGCAAACGAAATACGAGCCAGTCTCAGTTTTCACTCCTTCAACCCTTACTTCAGTACAAGCAGGGTCATTGGCTGCTTCCAAATAAAACTGCACATGTTTTTTCCTCACTTATTTTCTCTTCTGAAATACTCCCCAGCTGCGAACACACCGCATAACTGCACCGTGCTCACTCACGCTCTCCCTGCTACAGAAACAACCCAAAACTTCAGCCAGCATCACAGAAACACCTTGAAAACATCATGATCCACAAAACAAAAACAAAGAAAACTTTCAACCCCAAAAAAATAAAACTGTTTCACTAACTCCAGTTATTCCTAACCAGCTTTTACAGTAAGCAAGCTTATTCTCGCTAAATGGGTCCTCCATCTTGCTTTAAAATCTTTGGGAGCTCAAGCAGCTCCACCAATCAACTCTGAATGCTTCAACACTAGCACACCATCCTTGATTGCACAACCATAGCAACGGCCCCAACAACCAAGCACGGGTAAAGAGCAGTAGCACTTTTTTCACCAAATAAACCCCCAAGGTCTGCTAAATAAAAAACGGACGAAAACACCTTTAAAAAATAACTTTTCTCAAAAGGTCCCAGCATGTTGCATAAATGAAATATGCAATGGGTACCTTGTTGCATAAATGATTTATCTTCACTCGAGCAGTTTGACCATGGGCACATCACTCGTGACTTTCGCCACTCCTGAGGTTACCCGAAGTTAGACTGCTCTAGTGAAGATAAATCATTTATGCAGCAGGTCCCCATCGCATATCCCTTATATATTACTGGCTACCATGAAGATAGTAGTGCTGTCTTGCAAGTTGGTATGTCACAGTGGAATACTGATCCAATCGGAGAGCAGCTTTAATAATGCTGATGACATCACAGTAACCATGTGCAGCACTGAAACTGGCAGATGTGAGATGCTTTGAGGGGCACAGTTAAAATTTTGCACTTTTTTCCTTTTGTAATTTTTTTATTTTGTAGCACAAAACTACCTAAACGCCTGCTGTGCAAATCAAACTGCCATGGGTCAGCATGAGATGCTTTGAGTGGCACAGTTTACATTTTGTACTTTTTTTTTCCCTTTGGTAACTTTTTATCATTTCTATTACAAAACAACCTAAACACGAGTTGTACTTATCAAATATGACATGGGTGAAAGTGAGCTATAGATGGCAATCAGTTAATGGGGCACAAGTTGTGCCTTACTCGAGGAGAGGGTGCAGTTGTCCAGATGCTGAAAACTCCCTTCCTTGTCTGACCCTCAGCAACCAGAGTCCGTTACCGAACTCATGTCGCTGGCGTGGCAGCAGGTAAGGTGTGTTTCTTTTTTTTTTTTTTTTTTAACTTTATTTTCCACAGCAGAACCTTAAACATAGTCAACAACCATGTCAGTTACAGCATTTACCTGTATGGAATGTTTAGTCCTACAGTAGGCACAGTTCAGGTCCTCCATACTCTGGGCTTCACTGTTTTTTTTTTGTTACTTTTTAAATCTTCTGCTGGCTGTCAGCTGTTAGTTTGTTTTCACGTCCACAGACACTTAAATGTTATATCCCCCAAAATATCCACAGCACCAGCTGTTCAGATGTGGGTGTTTTAGAAAGTGCGATTCCTGTCTCCAGTTTTAAAACCTAAATGCACCACCCACTACGGGGGCTGCAGATCCCGCAATTTTATTGTCATCATTAAATTGTAGGTCTCGTGCATTTAAAAAAAATGCAGCAACTAAAATGGCTGTAATTTTCAGAAGTACATTTCTTCCATAGCTAGGTGGTACTTGGACATTTTCAGAATCTGATGCTATCTGTTATAAAGTCAGAAAGTGAACTAGCTAGTAATGTATTTATTGAGTAATTGGTTGATTGATTTTAATTAATTAATTAACTAACTAAACATAGAAACATAGAATTTGACGGCAGATAAGGACCGCTTGGCCCACCTAGTCTGCCCATTTCCCTACCTAATGGATAACCTGCAGATCCTAGTTAACTAGCAGCCTACTTCTTTCTACCCCCACCCCCTAGAATTGCCCTATGACTGTCTCATGCCTGAATTCAACCACTGTTTTTGACTCCACAACCTCCTTCAGAAGGCTATTCCATGCACCCACAACCCTCTCTGTGAAAAAATATTTCCTTACATTACCTCTAAGCCGCCCCCCCCCCCCATCTTCAAATTGTGCCCCTTGTTCTTGCACACTTCTTTTTTGAAAGATGCTACCCTCTTGGACTTTGTTGATTCCTTGAGGTACTTGAAAGTTTCTATCATGTCCCTCTCTCCTCCTTTTCCCCAGGCTATACATATTAAGCTCCTTAAGTCTCTCTTCATATGTCTTCCAATGCAGACCCTGCACCATTTTAGTTGCCCTCCTCTGGACAGCTTCCATCCTGTCTATGTCCTTGCGGAGATTGGGTCTCCAGAACTGCACGCAGTACTCCAGATGGGGTCTCACCAGCTGTCGGTACAGAGGGATAACAACTTCCTGTTTTCTACTGGTAATGTCTCTCCCTATGCATTCCAGTATCCCCCCAGCCCTCCTTACTGCCCTCTCACATTGCTTGCCCACCTTTAAGTCATCTGATATGACTACCCCCAGATCCCTTTCCATTTTTGTTGTTGTTAGTATCTCACCCTCCATTGTGTACTCTTCCTGGTTTTTGTTTCCCAGGTGCATTACCTTGCACTTCTTAGCATTGAATCTAAGCTGCCATACATTTGACCATTCCTCTAACCTTGCCAAGTCCCTTCTCATCCTTTCCACCCTACTCAGTGCATCAGCTCTGTTGCAGATCTTTGTGTCATCTGCAAAGAGACATATTTTTCCTTTCGGTCCCTCTGCAATGTCACTTATAAAGACATTGAAGAGGACCGGTCCTAATACTGAACCTGCGGTACCCCACTAGTAACCCCCCTTTCTTCAGAGTGGACTCCATTTACTGTTACCCTCTGTGTCCTATTCTCCAGCCAATTCTTTACCCAGGCTATCATCTTGGGACCCACTCCCAGGCTGGCTAACTTGTATATTAATCTTTTGTGTGGGACTGTGTCAGATGCCTTGCTAAAGTCTAGGTAGGCCATGTCCACAGCCCCTCCCTGATCTACTACTTTGGTCACCCAGTCAAAGAAATCTATTAAATTAGTCTGGCATGACCTTCCCGTTGAGAATCCATGCTGCCTTGGGTCCTGTGCCCTTCTGGCCTCTAGGTGTTCAGCAATTCTTTCCTTCAGAAGTGAGTCCATCATTTTCCCTATCACCGAGGTTAAACTAACAGGTCTGTAGTTTCCTGCTTCTGCCCTGCTCCCACTTTTGTGAAGGGGAATCACATCTGCCCTCCTCCAGTCCTCAGGTACCACCCCATCCTCCCATGATTTGTTAAAGAGGGTAGTCAGTGGTGTCACTAGTTCTACCCTTAGTTCTTTTAGAATTCTGGGATGAATCCTATCAGGCCCCATTGCTTTGTCCACCTTCAGTTTTAAGAGTTCTTTCAGAACCCTTTCTTCTGTAAGTGGGCTGGTATCAACTTCTGTATCCAGAGTGTTTCTGTTGTTTGTTTTAAGTACCTCCCCCCTCTTCATTTGTAAATACTGAGCAAAAATATTTGTTTAGTATCTCTGCCTTTTCACAGTTACCCTCTGCCACCCCGCCTCCCCTTTATTAAGCCTCACTATCCCTCCCTTGGTCTTCCTTCGCTCCCTGATGTACCTAAAAAAGGTTTTATCCCCCTTCTTAACTGAGTTGGCTATCTTTTCCTCGGTTTGGGCCTTTGCTGTTCTGACTGCCTTCCCAGCTTCCTTTTGCTGACACAATTATCCTTTCATTAAGCCCTCTCAGTCAGTCAGAAAGCGGGGAAACTGACTTTTTATGCTCCAGTAGAATTGCAGTATGTAACTTCACTGAATGGTCACATTACTGTGACAAACTGTGGCACTGAGAAAATGAAGAACATTATTGGCTGAACCTCATCATGTGACTGTGCAGTAAGATTTGTCTTACCACACAGCTACTGTCAATCAAATTAACAGTTATCTTTTAAACATATAAAATATCTCATTTATAAGTGAAATAAGCCACTTCAGATTGTGCGGCAAGAAAGATCATACTGCACTTCCTAGGTGACTGAAGGCACTCAGCTGCACCTAGTACTTCACATCCCACCTGGGGCGTGCAGTATGATCTTTCTTCTCACCCCAAGAATACTCCAGTATTTCTAACTCTTATGCAGTGTGCCTTTAAGCCAGATCTGCCCGGAGATGGAACATTATGCTAGTGATAGAATCATTGGCTCGTGCACCTTTTTGAAATGCTGCTACCTATCAACTGCCTACATTCTAACCCTCAGATTTCTCTCTCCGTCTGTCAAGACAAGACGCTCAGAGGTCATCTCCTCCTTATCATCTCGTCGTTTGACTTTAAAAAATACATGTAAGTATTATTTTATTTTCATCTGCTGCCCTTATCCTTTGTTTAAAACTTAACCGTTAGGTTTATTTAGTTAAATTTATTTATTTTCTCGGTTTCTCATGGTTCGGTATAACTGGTGAGAAACAGGTATTTTTAGCTTAGCGGGTTTTTTTTTCCTTTAGTTAAACCCTTTTTTGTCACTAAAACTTGTTTTAATATTTATTTTTGTACCGCTATTATCGGTTACTGAACCGCTAGTCCCGGTTCCTTTTCTATTGGTTCCTGGTTCCGATCGGTTCTTGAACCGACCGCAACTGATATATTTTGTATAAAAACAGTTTAAATTTATTGCAGTTGCGATTTTCTGGGGTTTTTATTACAGTGTCAGAAACTCCTAAGAAAAAGACCGGCGAACTTGGTTTTAAGAATTGCTCAGAGTGTGGAGAAGTGTTTGTCAAGGCAGACAAACATACTTCTTGTGTTGTCTGCCTTGGCTATGATCATTTGAAGACAGATTGTGAAATCTGTAAGACCTTTCTAGAAAAAATGCATGAGAAACGTTTGGAAAGGCTCAGGAAAAAATTGCTTCCACCAAAGGGTCCCTCTGGCTCTGACCAGCCGATACCCTCTGTGGCTGTGGGTGAAACCACAGAAACTACTCAATCTACCCCTGATATGGGTACATAAAGGACTGCTGAATGGCTAACTCTTTGGTTCCATTAAAAAAGACTAAGAAAACAAAACACACTGACCCCCTTGCTGGTCAGCCTAAAGGGACTTCTGATGTGTCAGTTACTATGCCTACTCCTCTTGAAATTGCACAGTCATTTAAAGTTTTGCAGGGTCTACTGCCTGCTGATCAGCAGCCCCCAGTCCAGACCCCCACTGATTCTACCCAGTCATCTCTACAGGACAGAGAAGCTTATGGGGAATATGAGGAGGAGGGATAGCCTATAGAACACAAAGTCTCTCCTGAGCAGGAGATTGGCTCTCCTCCCAGGTCTTCTGAAGATTATTCATCACATTTTTCCTTTGCCAGGAAAATTGTAGATGCTTTAAACATCTCTGTCACCGAGGTGATAGAAAATGAGGAGGAAGCTGAGTATTTGGAAATGATGGGTTTAACACCCACCAAAATGTTATTGCTCCCAATAAATACGTTTTTTTTTTTAAATGGATGCAATGAAGCTTCTCCAGACACCTGGGTCTGTTCCACCTTTAGATAAAAGGCTGGACAAAAAATACCAGCTTGACAGGGAAGGGGCTGAATTTTTATTTTCACACCCTGACCACCAGGGGGTGGTGCAAGCTGTAGTCTGCAATAAGGCAAACGTCCCTCTGGCCTCTCACCCCCCAGAGAAGGACTCAAGAAAAATTGATAGTATGGCCAAAAAAGGCTATTTATCTGCTTCTTTGGCCATCAGGCAGACTAACTTTCAGGCCTATGCGGTCCAATATCAGAAGTCCTTCTGGCAGTCTGTTTTGGTTATGGCTGATAAATCCCCTTCCAGCCTCTCAGCAGACTTGGCAGATTTGGCCTAGAAGCTGCCAAATACCAGTTTCAAATGGCAGCAGACACCAACGACACTGCTGCCAGGTGAATGGCCAATACAACTGCCTAGAGGAGGTTTGCTTGGTTGAGAGCCATAAACCTTACTCAGGACACGCAAAACAAAGCCCTGGATTTTCCAATGGAGGGTAACTCCCTTTTTAGAAGTCACACAGAGGCATACATGAAAAAAGTAGATGAGTACAAAGCCACCTACAGAAGTAACTCTGCCAAAGACAAAGCTTCCCCATCTTCAAGACCTTACGGTAGGGGAGGCAGGGGCAGACAGTTCCATTCCAGGCCTTTTTATCAGGCCATGGCCATACCCCAAGTTCCTCAGTATCCTCAGCAAGGGTACTTCAGAGGAAGCGGCAGAAGGGGTTCCAGGCATGGTTCCCACTCTCAGCCCCAGGCAAAGCAGGGCACCTGACTTGTCCTCCCAGGCCGCCTCCCCACTTCCAGTAAGGGGCAGGCTGACTCACTATTTCCAGACTTGGAAAAAGATCACTACTGACAAGTGGGTCGTAGAAGTAGTGAGTCAGGGATTGTCCTTAAACTTCAAATCCCTTCTCTCTCTAAGAACAGGAGTTTTCAAACCAGCCTCCGTCATGGAAGGAAAGCTGTTGGAAATGGAGATTCAAAACCTACTGCTGTCAAAAGCAGTGGAACCAGTGCCTCCACAACACAGAGGAAAAGGGTTTTACTCAAGATACTTCCTCTCAAAAAAGAAAAATGGGGAGTGGTGGCCTGTCTTAGACCTAAGGGTCCTAAACAGGCACTTAACAAAACCAAAATTCAAAATGGTAACAGTGTCACTGATTTTACCAGCCCTCCAAAAAGGAGATTGGCTGGCGTCTCTGGACCTAACAGATGCTTATTTCCACATCCCCATAAGGGAGTCTCACAGAAAGTACTCAAATTCAGACTCCCTTCAGGTCATTATCAGTTTTCAGCTCTGCCATTCAGTCTCACTTCAGCTCCATGGGTGTTCAAAAAGTGCCTGGCAGTGGTTGTGGCACACCTGCAAAGGCAAGGTGTCACAGTGTTCTCTTATTTGGACGATTGGCTGGTTGTGGGAAAGTCACCACAGCAGCTAAAAGAACACCTGCAACTCACCCAGCAACTTCTGGAGTCTTTGGGGTTTCTGATAAATCTCAAAAAGTCATGCCTTCTCCCTGCACAAGTTTTGCAGTTCATAGAAGAAGAATTAAATACCAGGGAGGGCAGAGCTTATGTACCCCTGGACAGGATAAAAAGCATTCTGCAATTAGCAGGCTCATTCAACCTGAACAAGCCAAAAACTGCACAACAGTTTCTTCAGCTACTGGGCCACATGGCAGCTGCCACTGGCACAATCCTGGGTTCCAGGTTTCAGATGAGAGACATTCAATTCCTCCTAAAGGCTCACTTGTCTGAAAAAAAGGACCCTCTTTCAAAGTTGGTCCCAGTAACAAAAACATTATTCCTGGCTCTTCGGTGGTGGAAAGAGGAACCAACCTCTAGGAGGGGTCCCTTTCCAGAAAGAGCCTCCTTCAGTGATCCCCACAATGGATGCATCACTGCTGGGATGGGGTGCTCACATAGGAGTGCACATTACCCAGGGCACTTGGTCAAGTGCAGAGTCCCTCCAGCACGTAAATCTGCTAGAGCTCCGGGCAGTGTTCCTGACTGTACAGGCCTTTACCCCACTGCTCCAGGGAAAGGTGGTACAAGTCAGAACAGACAATACCACCACCATGTATTACATAAACAAGCAAGGAGGGACAAGGTCCAATCCCCTCTGCATAGAAGCCATGCAAATTTGGACTCTAGCTTACTCCCTAGGTGTTTCTCTTCAGGCTGTTCATCTGCCAGGCTAGGACAATACCCTAGCCTTGAGTCGAATCAGCCAGGCCCATCACAAATGGACCTTAAACAGACAGGTGGTGGAAGTGATTTTCAAAAGGTGGAGTACTCCAGAGATGGATCTCTTTGCATCCCACAAGAGCCACCACCTTCCACAGTACTGCTGCAGACCTCCAGCTATGGGCACAGTACCCCTGGATGCTCTGATTCTGGACTGGTCAGGGAAGTATCCTTATGCCTCCCCCCCCCCCCAATTCCCACTAGTTTACAGAGTGCTACTCAAGCTCAGGCTTCAGCCAGCCATTATGATCTTGATAGCTCCAGACTGGGCCAGACGGCCAAGGTATTCCCTGCTGCTCTCCATGTCAGTGGCCAAACTAATACACCTTCCTAGGAGGCACAACCTGTTGGCCTCCAATCAGGGGAGGCTCATATACCCAAACCTCAAGTCACTCAGACTCAAGGCATGGCTCTTGAAGACCTAGAGTATGCGGGCTTGCATCTCTCTGAGGGGGTCTTAGACATTTTAAAGGGGTACAGGAAACCTTCCACCAAGAAAACCTATGCAGCAAAATGGAAAAGGTTTTCTATCTGGTGCTCTACCAGGCACATAGTTCCAGTCCAGGCAGGAGTGCCAAATGTGACGGACTATCTTGTTTATCTGCATTCATTGAGCTTGCAGCCCACTACCCTGAAACTTCATTTAGCTTCAGTCTCTGCTTACACTTCAGCTGGGAAGGCTACCTCTATCGCATCAAATTCCATTTTCAAAAGGTTTTTTAAAGGCCTGTCCCATCTGCACCTTCCTGTCAGGGAACCAGTGCCAGCCTGGGACTTAAACATTTGTATTGCTAAACTCATGGGTCCCCCTTTTGAACCCATGTCTTCAGCTCCATTAAAATATGTTACATGGAAAGCAGTATTTTTAGTGGCCATCACTTCAGCCAGACAGCTCAGTGAACTCCAGGCCCTGTGTATTGAACAGGACTACATTGCCTTTCACAGGGATAAAGTGGTTCTGCAAACTAACAGAAAATTTCTCCCAAAAGAGGTCTCAGATTTTCATCTGAACCAGTCCATCACTTTACCTGTGTTCTTCACTGAACACTCATGCTCTGGTGAGCATAGGTTGCACAGCCTTGATGTCAAGAGAGCTCTCAGCTACTACTTGATAGCCACTAAGTCCCAGAGACAGGAAAGGAAACAGCTATACCTGACCTATGAGGATGTGGGAAAAGGAAACCCAGCATCCAAAAGGTAAATTTCTCACTGGATAGTTCAGTATATACAATTTTGCTACTCAAAAACTGGTAAGGAGGCACCAGCAGGGCTGAAAGCTCACTCCACAAGGGGTACAGCTGCTACTATGGCAGCTTCCAGGGATGTCCCTCTGGTGGATAGCTGTAAAACAGCTACCTAGAGAACAATTCCCACCTTTGCTAAACATTATAGCCTGGATTTACAGGCTAGAGATGATGCCAGATTTGGCACAGCTGTCCTGCAGAGCCTGTTTCCAAATAGGTTCTCTTCCCACCTTCAAAGGTACTGCTTCTTAGTCTGCATAAGAGTTAGTAATATTGGAGTATTCCTGGGGTGAGAAGAAAACGTTACTTACCACAGTAATCTTGTTTCTCCCAGGGGATACTCCAATATTCATAACTCTCCCACCCTGCCTCCCCTACTAGAACCAGTGGCCTCTGCACTCCATACTGTAATATCAGGGATACGTGTGCCACACCCTGGCTTTTCATATTTGAAACTGTGTTCAATTGTTCTTTTTCTCCCCTCTTCAGGTGACTCTGACATTGGGGATGGTTCTAGTTAATGCTTTTTTCTTCTCCAGTGGGAGGTACTTTACGAGTGTTTTTATAGTTATTACTATTATTATTATTATAGGATAATTGTGAATTCCTTTGGGCCCTGTCTTGTCAGGTGTCCACGAAATCTGAGGGTTAGAATGATAGCTGGCAGCATTTGAAAAATGTGACACGGGCCAATGATTCTGTCATTAGCATAAAGTTCCATCTCCGGGCAGATCTGGCTTAAAGGCACACTGCATAAGAGTTATGAATATTGGAGTATCCCCTGGGAGAAACAAGATTACTGTAGTAAGTAACTTTTTCTTATTGCACACCTTGTTGATTGTTGCTTACGTCACAAGCCAACTCCCGTATTGTGCTCTTGTCTGTTGTTTCTTGCCCTCCTCACTGCCTAAAGTTAAACACTTCTTGTCTGTATGATAATGTAGAGTTACCAGGCTCCCTTATGATCATAAGAATATTTTCTGTAACCTGGTCCTATGCCTCTGGGCTAAGCAGACTGTGTTAACAGAGATAAATCTGTGCATTTGTCTGTCTGCATCTTTTTCATGAGCCACGTTCTGAATTAGTTGCATGGTAGCGCTGTTAGATGTCACCAGCTTTGCGGAAAATCAGAGCTCTGGAAAGGGGGAACCAGATAAATGACCAGAATGTTGAGCCTGTGGTGGTAAGAAAGTGGTGACGCAATCTCCTTTTTACCATACAGTATCAAAGAGAAACTGGCACAAGGCAAGCTCTGGGCATGAAGGGGACAGAGGATAGCTGTTCTGCAGTCAGTTTTTGTGTTTACTAACAAATCTTAAGGAGTACAACACAGATGTATGTGTTTGTGTGTGTATGGTAAACTTCAAAGAAAGGTTTAGCAGATGTGAGAATGAGGAATTTATACTAAGAAAAGCTTTTAGTTAGCACATATGGTGTTAGTAGTGTTTTGATAAGCGAGGCGTCATAATACCATGCCTGATGCTGCTGCTTTCTCTACTGCAGCATATGGAAATGCAGTAATCCTCACTCAGTATCATGAGGTAGGGGTCTTTCGGAATTGTGAAGATGGGCTTATCTCCTTCAGGGTGACATACACTTCTGTAGGTGTGCCGACAATGTCAGAGACAGGCAGTAGCCTGTATACCACAACACATACACATGCAGACATGTATACCAAGACAAATACACATGCAGACATTAAACAAATGCATATGCAGACATGTATACCAAACACTTACACATGCAATCATGTATATCAAAACATATACACATGCTGACCTGTATACCAAAACAGACATGCAGACATGTATAACAAAACAAATACACATGCAGACTTGCATACCAAAACATATACACACGCAGACATGTATACCAAAAAAAATACCCATGCAGACATGTAAACCAAAACACATACACATGCAAACATGTATACCAACACAAGTATACATGAAGACATGGATACCAAAACAAATACAGACATGTATACCAAAACACATACACATGCAGACATGTAAACCAAACACACACACATGCAGGCATGTTTACCAACACATACACATGCAGACCTGTATATCAAACAAATACACATACAGGCCTGTGTACCAAAACACATACACATGCAAACATGTATACCAACACAAGTATACATGAAGACATGGATACCAAAACAAATACAGACATGTATACCAAAACACATACACATGCAGACATGTAAACCAAACACACACACACACGCAGTCACGTTTACCAAAACACATACACATGCAGACCTGTATATCAAACAAATACACATACAGGCCTGTGTACCAAAACACATACACATGCAAACATGTATACCAACACAAGTATACATGAAGACATGGATACCAAAACAAATACACATACAGACATGTATACCAAAACACATACATATGCAGATGTGTATACCACAACTAATACACATATATCAAAACACATACATGTGCAGACATGTGTACCAAAACACATACACATGCAGACATGTAAACCAAAAACACACACACATATGCAGGCATGTTTACCAAAACACATACACATGCAGACCTGTATATCAAACAAATACACATACAGGCCTGTGCACCAAAACACATACACATGCAGACATATATACCAAAATACATACACATCCCAGTGCTCCCAGGTCTAACTAACCATTTCCCTGTAACATGCCTTCTGCTTTTCTATGTTTTTCCTATAGAGGCAGGGTCAAATCCCTGTGTAAATCCCTGTAGAATTTGCTGTCAGTTATTAGATCCTTACTTCTGACTTTCTTCTCCATTTGATATGTCTGTATCTTTTTTAAAATGAAGTGCTCTGACTTTGTTTTAATAGAATTTTACTATTTTAACTAAAAAATAAGGCTAATGGTGTAATGCAGCCCCCACAGTATCTATATTGAGTCAATACAAGAGTATATAAGGATCTTGTACACCATGGGCCAGACTTTCAACCATGGACGCAAGCTGCGGCAAACAGCAGCTTGTGTCAAAGATGGGTGCGCCTGGGACCCTGCACCAGAGTTTGGTACAGGAGTGGTCCCGGCTTCAAAGTCCCTGAAGGTGCCTTAACTGCTTCTGTGCGGCAAACAACTGGCACATGGGAGAACAACGATGGAGGTTGCTGTGAATGCCTTTTGGAAGGATGGCTGTGTCACACTTGGACCACTGATTCTGATCCATGTATCAAATTTTTTTTGTATTACATATAATTTATGTAAGGGAAGGGCAGTCAGAAGACCCACAGTCTTGCTGAACTGATACATCCAAAAAACCCCAGGGATAAGTTCAAAGAGCAGGACATAGCTAAATCTGCAGCTATTTATAATGCTATTCCTTTGTTAGATTTTATTTGAAGGCAGGAACCAAAGTATCCACTTTATAGTGCCCTCAGGGAGATCCTTTGACTTGCAGTAGTTGCCAGGAAGAACCTGTGTTGGGAGGGGTGTCACAGGGAGCCCTTGAATTACATCAGAAAGACCTTTGATGTGTAGATAACAAGGATCCAGACGAATTTGGAAGGTCCAATACACATTCCCAGGATGCTTTGGAAGGATATCACAGAAACTGTTTTAAGTGTGTGTGTGTGGCAAAACAAAAAACAGTTCTGACCAGTTAACCTGAGGAGAGGAAATTGAGTACGTCACTTATCGTTTCTTTTTTAAATCTTGTTGGGACATCCTGTACTGTAAAATATAACTTTTAATACTCCAAGGCCGAGTTTAATGACCTCAGAGCGGAGACCGGCTCAGGACTGCTTTTATCCAACTGAGCAAGCCTTAGAGAGACGCATTTTATTTTATTTCTGACTGAGAGAAGGACAACATCAGCACTGTAGTAGATAAGTATTATGTGTATAAGAGAGCTTAGTTTGTACTTTAAAAACCTGTTTTGTTTTTAAGATTGTATGTGGTTGGGCTATTTGTTCTGTATTTATTGTTCTGTTTTGATATTTTAAAGTAAAGATATATTTTACAAAGGAAACTGCTGGAGTGCCTTGACATTTCTTTTTATTTAAGTGGAGCTTTTAAAGGTTACAGTTAACACTGTGTATGGGCTTATTGATATACCAAACTGGGAAACGGATAGAGTGCTCTAAAGTCTTGCATAGAGTTCTAAGGGCTCATTTGAAAGACCTGGTTGGGTGCCCGTAGGCAAAGATATCTGGCCTCCCGAAGACAGAATTATCTGAGCCTGATAATTGGGTATGCTACCAAGAGGTTATCAGTTCGAATCCCTCCAGAAATTGAGACTAAAGTGACTTGAACCCACAAAACAGACAAGAGGGTTACCTTGTTCTGTTCACTGTCCACAAATCATACGCTCAGAGGTTGGCACTTTGGGAGTAGATGGCTGACCGGCTGAGCGAGTTTGTGACAGGCTGCTTCACAGATGGGACTGCATTGTAGCTGCATAGCATATAGGGCTGGCGGAGCAATGCAATCTGCTCCGACAAGGCAGTCCTATTATGTGTATACGTATGCACATAGCAGCTGCAGTGTACAGTCTGGAACATCCACGTTGGAATACATTTGAGGAATAAATATGATGTTTATATACAAATACCTACTGACTGTTCGTTGGAGTGACTTAAGCTACGGACAGCAGGACGGCAGGGGTCATAGGAAACTATCAACTATTCATGCACCCTATAGCACTATTGCATTTCAATATATGTTATTATCATATTGCTGTCCTCTGCAGTGCGATAGTGCTATAGTTAAAGTATGACAGATGGCTCTGCTGTGCACTGATCATTGGTGCACTGGCCGTTAGACCACCTCTGCCTGGTCTAAGGGCTAGTCATTCTTGCTACCTTAGGTGGCCTTTGAAAATCCCACTTTAGTGGATGTTGCAGCACTCCTGGTGGCGCAATACCCTGCCTGCCATGCCACAGCCCTATGTCTAGCGCAAGCCCCACTGGCGCAAATTGGGAATGACACAAGGGGAGGTGCAGTGAGCCCCTTGCATCAGGTCTGTCTGATGCAAGCACCTTGCGTCATTCCCGAGCATTTGAAAATCCTGCCCCATAAGTTTTAGGAGATTAGCTAACTAGGTGGACTATAAAGGAGCAGACTTCCACGAGTATTCCTTTATCATTTCTGTCCTACAAGCTATTAACTGATTAGTTAGCAGAAATATAAACATCTAATTAACATAAGAAACAACCCACCCTGTTACAGAACTACTACATGTTTAAAAAGAGGAAACTGAAAATCTTACCTGAATCAATCTTCACCATTCATAACTGGTGGGTCTATGCGGAAGCAGAGGACCCTCGCGAACTTGTGTATACAAGATTTTTTGGAGTGGGGAGCGGCGTCAGAGGCAGCCACCCATGGTGATCTAATACATGGCACTCGTGGACTGGCCAGTAACCACGCTGGCCCCCTTCTCCTTGGTTCTGTTTTTCTGCCGCTGAGGCAGCATCTCATGGGAGCTTCAAGAGAAGGAAGTCCACTGCATCAGTTCTTTTGCCACTGATTTTTCTTACTTAACGCCATACTGACAATTCAGCTCAGAGTTTTCTTGGCTCCGTTTTTCCCCTCTTTTCTTTTTCTAGTGTGCGAGGTTGAGTGCTGATCTTCGGGGGAATCTCAGTCATCAGCTAACACCATAAGAACTTCACTGTCAGTGAAGGGGAATCCACACGGAAGATTTTCAGCAGTACAAGTGGGGCCGCTCACACCATCTATGTCCGTCAACATCATTAACCCTATAAGGCGTGAGCAGCCCTGCTTCCTCCTCAGTTTTTTTCCCCGAAGACTAAGGAAGCCAAGCTCGTGCCATGGAGGACCAAGAAGAGAGAGAGAGGTGCCCAGGCCTAAATGAAAGGCTGGATACACCAGACAGCCAGTTCCTAGACAGAAGCCCGAAGAAGGGGGATGGTGGGAGGGAAAGCATACCTGATGACTGAGATCCCCACGCAGATCTAAGTAACAGTAAGTATAAAGGCGTGAGTGGCCCCACTCCCTCCTCAGTTCTTTCCTGCCATCAACTCGCTTGCATGGGTCTTCGTAGAAGCTCCATCACAGTATTTGCGCCTTTTTTTCACCTATGGCTTTTCTAACTTTATGTTTCAGAATCTTTTTCTAAAGAGATTCCTATGTTGAGAATTAATCCTTCAACTTCTTTCTTCCATTGCTGTAGCTGAGGAAGAAGATTACCTCCACAGATGAACACTCTCTCTGTGTCTGCTGTCTTGGGCCTGACCACGAAATTTCTGACTATGAGCTCTGCCAGAAGTTTAACCAAACAACCCATAGGCGACACAGAAAGGCTCTCAGAAATTTCCTGATGGATCAACAGGTAGCCAGTTCCGGGCAGGGGTCCTCTGGGGCCCCGGCCTCTCAGTCGCCTACCGGGCCTCCCAAGGCCCAAGACAAGTCCTTGGGGGGGAGTCACAAAAAAAGAACAAAATCATGACCAATCCCCCGGCATCAGTCTTGTTCCCCATTGGCCTCTCCTTCTTCTAGAGGGTCTTCGTCAGCTGAGGCTGCACTGGCGAAGAAATCTGTAGTCCAGGTCTCTGTGCCCACCAGACCCATACTGACAGCATCCACATCCGATTCTCAGGGCAGTCGTCCATCGACCTCCGGGTTGTCAGTCCCTGCTTCGTTGATGATGGGCTCATTATTGATAGCTCTCCCGTTGAGGCCTGCCCCTTCTCCTACTTGGGCTACAGGCTTCTCGGGTTCTCAGGGCCCAGCTGGTGGGTCGTTGACATCTGTGCCCTCGACCCCACCCCTCCATCAATGAACACCGTCAACCTAAATGAAATTCTGGTCAGATTTACCAATGTGATTGTGCAACAGCTGGGTGCCCTTAGGCCATCATTGGCACAGCTGACACCAGACCCAGATGTAGAGGACGTCGAGTAGGAGTACCATCCAGACCTCATTCTTTCTGAGGATGAGAAGGGAGAAGAGGAAAAAAAATCCTTGTTTCTGACAGGTCTGCTGCTTCCTCTGTCAGTGAGGATTCGGTGAAGCACACACCTAGATCTCCTCTTGCAGTCCCTACATTTTTCAGTGTGATGAAGCAGCTCTTCTCAGCCATGGGCTTCCACACTGAGGAAGATGATGTCACAGGAGAGAATTGGTGGACTTCCTGGAGATTCCAGGATCTCCCCCAAAGAGCATTCCTCCAATCTTACCAGCCTTGAGGAATGCAGTCATGGCAGCCTGGCACAGACCAGACATGGTGCCAGCTATGCCTTGCAGAGTGGGACGAACTTTACCATGCCCCTCAGGGTTTCCTCTACTATGCTGCCCAGCCTGAGACAGATTAAGTGCTCATCAAGGCAGCTCATGACAGGTCTAAGGCGCCTAAGCTCCTTAGATCTTACTTCGAGAGGGCTGTTGCAGTAGGTAATAACCTTGAGGACTGCGCCCCCTTGACCCAGAAAATGTCAGTGGTGTAGTTGTGCATCCCCTCGAGTAACTGAAGAGGGGAGAACGCTGTACTGCACATGCAGTCCAGAGGCTACCATGTGGAAGCGGGGCTCGTAACCAGAGAAAACCTGAGGAACTGTTTAAGCCTACCAAGGACCGCTAATATCACTTTCCTACAGTGGTAGGAGGTGAGTTTGGACTGACAATAAATCAGGACTTAAGTATTTGAATTGTGCCAAGTTACCAGTGCACCGGAGTTAAACGGGCGCTGGTGTTTTATTGTAATCAGGCGTAAGCTACTACAGTATAAGGATCCAGTCTGCTGATTTTAGCCCAGTTTTAAAATCAAAGTGTGGTGAACTTGAGGTTTAAAAATTGCGCATCTAAATATATGCAGCATTCTGAACAAAATAACGGCCTTCCAAACAAGCGTCATATCCCTGTGCCCTGATATCTTAATCATTACAGAAACCTGGCTGAAGTCTCACAACCTCGATGCAGAGTTGTCAATACCTGGCTACTCCCTCATTCGGCAGGACCATCAGGGTAAGAGGAAGGGTGGTGATACAGCCATGTACATCTCCTCCAAACTCCAGTTCACCTTGATCAGGCATACCACACCCACGTTGTCAATAGACTCCCTACTAATCAAAATCTCTCTCCCTCACTCAAGTCCCTTGTACATAGCAGGCTCTTACTGCTCCCCGGACACACTGCTACCTGACGTCCTAGATCACATGGGCACCCTGAGGTCCCTCGCGGCTGGGGGTGAGCTATATATCCTAGGGGATTTCAACCAGAACTGGCTAGCCAGTGCAAGCTCTAAAGTACGAAGTCACGTAAATGCGCTAAACCTGACCCAACTAATAACTGAACCCACTCGCCTAAACCACAAATCCCAGAATCACACACTATTGGACTGAGCCCTAACCACACACCCCCATCATATTATTGACACGGGATTACTACCGGACTCTCTCAGCGATCACCACATGATTTACGTGGTGCAAAAAATATTCACACCTAAGGCCCCACCCCCTCATATACTAAATACTATATCTTACAAATCTCTGAACCTGACCATGCTCCTAAATGACCTAACTAACATCGATTGGTCCTACATCCCTCGGGCCCCCTCCGTGGATGTGGCCCTAGATTTCTTCACATCCAGATTCCTGTCTATCTGGGACTCCCATGCGCCACTCAGAAGATCCAGAGTAAGAGGAGCCCACCTACCCTGGATTAGCACCAGTCTCTTAGAGCACCTTATAGTCAGGGACCGAGCCTGGAAAGCATATAAGGTAACAGGTACTTATTGGCTCTGCAACACTACCGCTCGCTTTGGAATGCCTGCACGAGACTTATCCGACAGGCCAAATCTAATTATTTCAAGTCTGCCCTCCACAACAACTTCGCACATCCTGCCCAATTCTGGAAGTCCATTAAATCACTCATCTCCCCACCGGCCCAACCCCCTACACCAACCCTCAATTATAGCTGGTATCTCTATCACTGCACCAAGCACCATAGCCACAGAGCTCAACTCCTATTTTACAAGCTGCACGTCTTCTCTCCTCTCGTCTCACCCCAGGCCCCCTTCCCCAGATTCCCCAGTTTCTAGGGACATGGATATGTTGTTCATCCACACTCATTGGCAGGTATCCTTGCCGCTTTAAATCTTGCCGGAAGGTCTTCAAGCTTGCTCCTCCCACCCACCCGGGTGGTATAACTCTCGGCTCCGCCCCATGACGCCAGATCTTCCTTACCGCTGGAAGCTCAGGTTCCCTCCTTAACGCTCTGCTTGAGACTGGTTCTATTTCTCCGCTTATGGATTTAAAATAAATTTTGTGGAAAAGACTTCAGTCTTCTATCCCTCGCGGCTGCGATGGACAAATCGACTCGGATTTCGAGATGCCCATGCGGCAGAAGATGTCTCGACGGATCCACACCCACGTGTGTTCTGCTTAGGGCCTTGAGCACGACCCGCAGGCTTGGGACCTGTGCTCATCTTTCTCGGCCTACGTCCTCGAAGACCGTGCTGCCCGATTGCAACTGGGCCGTCCCGAGAAGCGTTTCCCTCCGGTGAAGTCCAAGGAGGCCCGGTTGGCGGTGTCCGGGGCGGCGGGCTCGGCGGATCAGCTCGAGCAGATGGTCGCCCTCGAAGAGGAGGAGGCGCGGGCCATATCTTCCTCGGCCGCGGCATTTATCCCGCTCTCTCTGGGCTCTTCTTACACGGCTTCCTTTAAGGAGCGTTGTCTGTCCCTCTCCACTAAAGGAGAAGGGCCTACGTCTGCGGGACCTTATTCTCGGTCCAAAAAGAGGGACAGGGGTAAGTCCCTCCGTCGACGCTCTTGGGAGCGGGAAAGGTCCCTCTCCCCGGGCCGTCGACCGTCGGCTTCGGTCGACCGCTCGGCTTCGGCCACTGGCCTCACGGTGTCCCCGTCAGGTCAGTTGACCGAGACTCCCACCGATGAAGTCGAGATTTTTTCTCGACCCATTGGACAGGCTGTCGCCTTTAGTAGCCGAGATTCCCTCTCCCGGTTCCCCTTGAGGAGGGATTGAGATCCGATGGGCTCGCCTGTGCCTCCGGTTCCGGGCCCTCGGATGGACCATCCGAGCGAAGAGGAGTGCCGGTTCCGGCCGACACCTCCCGCACCGACCTCGGAAATTCCGGGACTCTCGGTCTCGGACCTCTTGCGTCAGCTGATCCCACCGTCATGGCGGCCCTCGGTCTCGCATCATGTAAGCGGGCGTCCGCCGCTCCTCGCCCCTCCTCGGACGAGGGAGGCTTCGGCGAATTCGCCGACGGCACGAGGACCTTATGTTGCAACAGCACCCTGGCCGGGAGTAAGCCGACCCGTCGCCTTCCCGCCATTATGGCTGTCACCGAGCGGCACACAACCCTCGACTTATCCGAGGAGCCTATACCCAGGCCGGTTGTTCGCCAAACCAGCTGCTCCACCGATTCTGGTGGAACCTCCGCCTCACAGCCACCATTGGGGCTCCGACCAAGGATTCTCGGTCGGCTAAGGGTCTACCCCATCGGCTGTCAGTTACCCTCACTCCCGACCGACCTCGGCAGGTGAAGGGTGGCTCAGGCCAGAGGCAGTCTTCGAGGACTCTTCCAGTCCGAAGATGATTCCTCCTTTTCTCCAAGCCGACTGGACTTGGAGTCTTCAGGAGGTCAGTCAATGGATGATAGCCGTCGTCCTTCCTAGGACTGCTTCGCTCATCTCAGAGTCCACCGGGATGGAGCTCGAACCCGCTTCCAAACGGGCCAGGTATCCCCTCACGGAGATTCTGGACCGAGGGGATTCTCCGACGGAGGCCTTTCCCGTGGCCGAGGCCATAGTGGGTCCGGCACTGGAGCTTTGGCAGCGCCCTGCTTCCTGCCCTGCGCCTTCGGCCAGGATGGCCAGGAAGTATGCGGTCCCTACCGGTTCCTTGTCCGGTTTTTCGGAACACCCCTCTGCTGAGGGGTTGGTTACCGACAGCGTTTTCCGGCGAGCCGGCAACGCCAGGGATGTGGACAAACCTCCTGACAAGGAGTCCAAGAAATTGGACTATGTCGAATAAAGTCACAGCCACGGCCCTCTCGGCCTTCACAGGCCAGTTCGTGCCGCCCTCATGGCATTTTTCTCATGCCCTGTTGGGCTCCCTGGATGAGGTCATCCTCATCTTCCCGCCGATCTGCAGACTACGGTTAAGCAGGTGCGGACCAGGGCAGGGTAGTGGCCAAACAGCAGCTTCAGACTGCTTTGGATATAGGGGACTCATGTGCCAGATCGGTGGCGGCCGCAGTGGCTATGCGTCGGCGGGCTTGGCTGAGGATATCCACCTTTACTTCGGATACCCAGCACAAGTTGGCGGATGTTCCCTTTTTGGGGACTGACCTCTTCGGCCCTGGGGTGGAAGGTCACCTGCAGAGGATCGAGAAGTCCAATGCTACCTTGGACTCGGTCTCTTCCGCTCAGAAGGACAAAGGCCGCAAGCCACAGCCTAAGCCCTTTCGTCCTTCTGTGCCCCCGGCGCGCCCGGCCCAGCAACGTCAGGGCCAGCAGGCTCGGCCTTGGCATCCCAAACCCAAGCCGCCGGCTTCCTCTAACAGGAGGCAGGGAGGGAAGGCCCAGGAGGTCCCTCGGCCGGTCCCTCCTCCAAGCCTGCCCAGTGACGGGCTGAGGGGTGTCGCCCCCATTCCCGTCACCTTACCCCTGGGTCCCCCCGCGGGGAGCGGCTCCGGCACTTCGTTCCGCCTGGTCCACTGTTACCACGGACAGGTGGGTCTTGGAGGTGGGGAAGAGGCCTGCCTCTGGAATCTCGAGCAGGCACCACCTCAGAGCCGCCGCCTCGGGGCTTCGGGATCCCCAGCTCACTGGCGGCTCGGCGAGCCGACATCGCTTCCTCCTCCAGAAGGAGGTGATAAGAGAGGTGGTGGACCCTCCTTCAGACCCAGGGTTTGTGTCCAGGTACTTCCTGGTTCCGAGCGGACGGGGCTGGCGCCTACATTCTCACTTCCACGTACCTAAACAAGTTCCTAAGGTCTCGAACCTTCAGGATGGTCACTTGGCTCAGATAATACCATCCTTGAACGCGCGTGGGGTTCTGCTTTCTGGACTTGCAGGACGCTGCTTTTCACGCCCCTATCCGTCCGTCTCACCAGAGATTCCTTCGCTTCGAGCGGAAGGATCCTCTTCGAGTTCCAAGCCATGCCCTTCAGCTTGTCTCCAGCTCCCAGGGTCTTCACCAAATGCATGGCAGTGGTGACAGCATTCCCTGCGGCACCGAGGGTCCGGTGTACCCTTACCTGGACGACTGGCTGATAGCAGCTCCTCCAGGAAGGAGGCGGAGTGGTCCAGAGATCTGGCCCTCCAGGTCTGCTCTCAACTGGGCCTCCTTATCAACGAGGCCAAGTCGAACTCGAGCCAAGCAGGTGATTCTATTCATCGGGCGCAGCTCGACTCTTCGAGCCAGAGCTGCTCCCGCAGACAGGGCCGAGGTTCTTTCCTCCTTTGCCCGATCATTTCTGGTTGGGCACTGCGCCTGCCCGGACTTCCTGGCGCTCCTGGGTCTCATGGCGGCTGCACCAGCGTGGTCCGTTGGGCCGCTGGAACATGCGTCCCCTTCAGTGGGGACTGGCCAGCCAGTGGTCACAACGCTGCGATCCTTGACCAGCTTGTGCCGGTGACAGGGGATGTGGAACGCCTCCAGTGGTGGACCGCTCCAGATCATTTGCAGGAGGGCATCCCGTTCGTCCGCCCCGAGCCGACGGTCTCTTCGACCGATGCCTCTCTGATGGGTTGGGGTGCCCATCTGGGGGAACACCGGGCTCATGGCCTCTGGTCCCCGCGGGAGTCCCGGCGCACATCAACCTGCTGGAGCTCCGCGGTCCGCCTAGCTCTCACCGCCTTTGCCCGCTCCTCCGGGTCAAATGGTCCGAGTCCAGACGGACAATACCACGACCATGTACTATCTAAACCGCTAGGGGACGCGCTCCATGCTTCTATGCAAGGAAGCTCTCCGCATTTGGTCACTGTCAGCCTGGAGGCGGATCTCCTAGCCATTCACGTGGCAGGAGCCTCCAACACCCTGGCCGATGCCCTGAGCCGGATAGGGGCTGCATCCCACGAGTGGTCTCTCCTGCCGAGGTAGTACAGCATCTGTCTCCCATTGGGGCACACCTCAGGTGGACCTGTTTGCCTCCAGGAGAACGCAAGCTGAGTCTGTTCCATGCCCGCCCCCCTCAGCAGGGCTCGCTGCAGGGGGATGCCTTCTCGAGGCAGTGGACCCCGGGCCTCTTTTACGCCTTTCCCCCATTTCCCTTGATCCACAAGGTGCTTCTCAAGGCGCAGGTGATTCTGATAGCCCCAGACTGGCCTCGCCAGTTCTGGTACCCAGATCTCCTCAGTCTCAGCTCCAGGACTCCGCGGCAGCTTCCAGCTCGCCCGGACCTGCTCTCAGTCAATCAGGGAAGGTGTTCCATCCGGACCTTCAATCCCTGCACCTGGACGGCCTGGTTCCTGAGCGCTAGAGTTCCAGGCCTTGGGTCTTTCCGACGAGGTCCTCAATGTAGTTGAGGCGCCCGTAGTGAGTCGACCAGAAAATGTTATGCCTTCAAATGGAAAAGGTTTTCCATTTGGTGTCAGGGCAAGGGCTTGGACCCTTCCTCCTGTTCCTTGGCAAGCATCTTGGACTATTTATGGTCCCTTTCTAGTCAAGGGCTTAGGTCGACACCTAAGGGTGCACCTGCAGCCATCTCTGCTTTTACCGGGCGCGCCGAAGCACGGTGGTGCAGGAGAAGGTGGTCTGGCGCTTTTCAAAGGCCTTGATCACATTTCCTCCAGTGCGGGAAACCCCCACCGCGGGGATCTACTGCTGGTACTCGGCAGTCATGGGCAAGCCATTCGAACCTATGCACAGGTGTGTTCTCTCACCTGTCGTGGAAGACCGCTTCTTGGTGGCTATCACGTCCAGCCAGAAGGATGGGAGAGCTCCAGGCTCCCATCGAGTCTCCTTACCTGGTCTTCCACAGGGACAAGGTTGTCCTGCGCCCCCACCAAAATTCCTTCCGAAGGTGGTGTCGGAGTTTCACCTTAACCAGGTGTTGACTCTGCCGGTGTTCTACCCCAATCACACCTCGGAGGCGAATATAGGCTCCATACTCTGGACCTAGAAGAGGCGCTCGCTTATTATAAGGAGGCGCTGCGGCTGAAATAGGGGAGAGGTTCGCCAGCTGTTTGTCACCCTCACGCTGAAGCCGCATCTGGCAGACCTGCAGCCAAGCGGACGATAAGCAGGTGGGTAACCTCCGCACAGATCTCGTTATAAGTTGGCGGGCATGGAGCCTCCCAGAGGGATAAGAGCTCATTCTACCCGCCATACTGCTGAAACGGTGGCTGCTTCCAGGGACGTCCCTATCCAGGAAATCTGCAGGGCTGCTACCTGGAAGTCAGCAAACACCTTCATTACCCATTACCGCATTGACCTTGAGTCACGCCGGGATGCTGGTTTTGGGGCCTCGGTTCTCCAGTCTTTCTTTCCCAAGTAAGTATTGGGGGTGTGCGCCTTGCCTCCCTCCTCCCGGAGAACTGCTAGGAGTCTGCCAATGAGTGTGGATGAACAACATATCCATGTCCCTAGAAATACAGGTTACTCACCTGTAACAGGAGTTCTAGGAATGGTATATGTTGTTCATCCACACGACCCACCCGACCTCCCCGGCTTCGACGCACAACCTGAGCTTCCAGCGGGCCAGATCTGGCGTCATGGGGCGGAGCCGAGAGTTATACCACCCGGGTGGGTGGGAGGAGCAAGCTTGAAGACCTTCCGGCAAGATTTAAAGCGGCAAGGATACCTGCCAATGAGTGTGGATGAACAACATATACCATTCCTAGAACTCCTGTTACAGGTGCACCCGCCAACTTCGCCTTTCACCTTGTTACACCCACAGAGGTATTAAAAATACTTTGGTCACTCAGTCCCTCCAAAGGCAAATGCCCCTCGGAACTTGACTCCAAAGTGCTCCATCTATCTTCCCCAGCCATAGCTAATCCACTGGCCACGCTTTTTAACCTGTCATTCAGCCTTGGGTGTATCCCCTCTAAATGGAAACATGCTACAGTCATCCCCCTCCCCAAAGGCGGTGACCCTTCCTCCCCGGGTAACTACTGACCTATTTTGCTGCTCCCCATCCCCTGGGGAGAGTTCCAGCCGGGGACGATGGTGGATGTCTGTGGGGTGATCGCTGGGCTTAATCCAATGTTCTGCAACCTTGACCCGGGCCCGACGACTACCAGTTGGATGCGTCGAGGTCCTGGGACCGTTTTTTTGCCGAGATTGTCGTGAGTTCCTTGTCGGCAGGGTTTTTTTCCGGAGTCTCTTAAACAGGCTCTGGTTAAGCCGCTGCTGAAAAAACATCTTTGGACCCTGATGTCTTGGCAAATTACCGACCTATCTCGAACCTCCCCGTTTGGGGAAGGATCTTGAGAAAGTGGTCGCAGAACAGCTCGAGGGTCACTTCATAGACTTCCAGATTTATGAACCGTTCCAGTCCGGATTTAGGGCCTTTCACAGCATGGAGACCGCGTTTGTCAGGGTGTTGAACGGCCTGCTTAGGGTGAGGGATAGAGGAGCGCGAATGATTCTCGTTCTTCACAATCTCTCTTCAGCGTTTGACACTGTGGGCTATGAGGTGTTGTTGGACAGGCTGAGGGAGTATGTAGGACTCCCTGGCAAGGTCATCAGCTGGTTTGAGTCCTTTCTCCGGGGCAGGTTTCAGAGGGTGATACTGGGGAATTATTCCTCAGACCCAATGGACCTGCCCTGTAGAGTTCCCCAAGGTTCTGTCCTCTCCCCTATGTTGTTCGCAGTGTACATGCTGCCCCGGGTGAGGTTATAAGGTGGTATGAGCTGAGCTTTCATTGCTATGCTGATGACTGTGGAGGGGTTTTGGGATAACAGATGGACCAGACACAGAACATCAGATTTAACACACAATCGCTGTGTGATGTTTATTTAAAACACGGGATAACCTTAAGGAATGGCATGTCCCTTCTTCAGTGCATTAGTTTGCAGCAACAGACTATGCATGTCCTTCATTTGCACTTAATCAGCACCTACTGATCTATCTCTTTAGTGAAAATTATTTCAGTCCCTATGTTGGTCTTATGTGTTTGGGTGATGGGGAGCTCAAAAAAAAAGAAAAAAAACCCAAAACAAGCTAAAGACAAAGAACCTCAGTGCAGAAGCACTAAAGCAAGGGTTACACCAAAGGGCATTGGCAATAAAGCCAAGTTTCAAAGAAACACAACATCACACATACCCCTATAATGCAAAGCATCATAGGATGTATATGCAAATCACCATGACATTTTAGGCTGGTTTAGCTTAAAGCAGGAATGCATGTTGCCAAAGGGCCTCTCAAACAATCTGTAATTTACATGCATTTTAAATAACACAACGGGGGTTTTCTGGTATTTCTACCCTGGTAACTTAATTTTTATAATACTGTCCCCTAGTAACTTTTTACCTTTATTAAAAACACCTAGTGCTGTGGTATTTTCAACATTTACAGGTTTCATACAGATAAGACATATACATCAATGTATTTTATGACAGTGCTATTGGATACTAAATCCAACAACAAGGAACACAGCCTGTTGTTTTACATTAGCTCAGAGGTCACCTTAATAACCTCCTTGAGATCTGGGCTTGGACGTCATTGAACTAGCTGGGACTTAATCTGGGGAAGACTGAGGTGCTGGTGGTTGAGCCGGGTCGAAGGGGAGGAAAAGGGGGCCTCTGGGGATGGGTTGGGGCTTTTTATTGGCCCAACTGAACTGGAGGCCTCCCCAAAGGTGAAGAATTTTGGTGTTGTTTTGGACAATAAGCTGACACTTGATGCTCAGGTGTCAACTGTTGTCCGGACCGGGTTTTACCATCTCTGGAACATCGCCCAAATTAAGTCCCTTATTCCTCCTTGACAACCTGGCCATGCTGGTACATGCTTTCATCACCTCGAGACTTGACTACTGTAATGCACTCTACCTCGGGGTCAGAGGAGGTGTGATGCGGTGCTTGCAACTTCTGCAGAATGTGGTGGCTCGGTTGCTGACTGGACACTCGAGGTTCAGTCACATCACTCTGGTGCTGTGCGAACTGCATTGGCTGCCGGTCCACCGGTGCATCACTTTTAAAGTAGGTCTTCTGACCTACAAGACCCTACATGAGTTGGGTCTGGGCTACCTGAGGGAGCTTCTGCATCCCTACACCCCGTCTCACTCTCTCAGGTCGGCTGTAGAGGCCCTCCTGGAGGTCCCCAGGGCTAGGTTAAAATCTTCTGGGGAACGGGCGTTTGAAGTAGCTGCCCCAGTTCTCTGGAATTCACTGTCGGGGTACCTCTGGGAGATGCCATCTGTAGACGTCTTTAAAAAACATCTGAAGAACTACCTGTTTGAGCAGGCCTTCGGGATCTAAGGAATTTATCTTGCAACCAGCATACAGCTAGGGGATCAGCCTGTTTTTAGATTTTAATGTGTTTATGTAATTATTGTGTATTCAGTGTTGACTGTTCCTTATTGCTGTATTTGTGTATTTGTATATTCTGTTGTAAGGGCACCCTGAGCCCATGGGGAAGGGCGCCCAAAATAAATAAACTCTACTACTATGAAGAATTAGTCAGCGAGCAAAATTATGCTGCTGTTTGCAGCGTCATGCCTTGACAAGCTAAATTTAACCTGGTATTATACAAAAAAAGAAAAAAACTACACAGTTTTCAGTGACAGCTGTACAATGTTTGTTTAGGACAGCAGTTGCTTTAACATTTCTGATTTCATTCAAATGTCATCACATAGCTGTGTCACACAAGATTATGTACAAAATGCTCACACATTTTTCCCCCTACTGCTACTCAGTATCACGGCATTTGCTATGCAGACATTCTGTAGCCATATTTTCTCAGTCTATGCATTTGCTACTGTCAGAGTGCTTTTCTACTAAAACAAAATGTTTAAAACCATTGTGGTTAAATGAGTTCAGCTTAGCTATAATTTCCTTTAAGTTTTCTGCTTTGTCCTATTATTAGTCTTTCAGACATTTTCACATAAACTCTGCACTATGTATTTCATAAACAAGTGATTGCATGCTGGCCCAGTGATGTGTTGGCAGCACAGCACGCTACCACCTGGGATACCATGGGTTTGTGTTAATTTCCCAGAATACCACACTGGGGCTGGGTAATTGTCAGCAAATGACCTCACAGTTGCTGAGTTTGTGGTAGTGATAATCTGCTGCCATGAAAATTACTGTGACATCAGAAAATCCTTATTAAATCTTGGCATGCAGACTTAAAGAGTCACTGATGTCATGGGGAAAGCTTTGATAAACAATATATTTAGAGAGAGCTCAACCTGTAATAGAATATTTCTTACATCGTTAAAAATCTACATTTTGACCTTAGGTCTTCTTTCTCTTTTAGATATTTCCTGAAGAAGACCTAAGGTCGAAACATAAATTTTTAACTCTATTTTCTATTTTCAGCGTACATTTAATATAACCATTTTGTTTTGCTTTTAGACCACATGCTGACGCAGCGCCTTGTTTTTATTTTTTACATTTCGTACATTTACCATCCCTTTGTGTTTTATTGTAAAGAACATTTTCCTGGAATCAAGATCCTATGCCACTGCTCTTCTGGGGTTGTTTCAGCACTGCAGTCCAATTTTGGGCCATAAAATCCAACTTGTCAAACAGTGAACTGACGATACTTGGAGACCAGAGGTTGTGAGCTCAATTTACCAGTCAGATCCCACTGTCAGTGGTCCCTCAGCTAATATACTTAGGGATTATTATCCCTAGCAGGCTCCCTCCACTGTGGTAATTTAAATTTGCAACTCCTTGTCACTAAAATCCAGGCAGACTATGTAAAATGGGTATCACTCCCACTTGCTCTGATAGAGAGCATGACTATGATCAAAATGTATATTCTTCCCAAGCTCACATACTATATGGGTTCTTGAATCCCTTCCCGTACTTGTTACTAAAAATGTCATTTTGAAACTTACTAGTGCTCTGGCAGGGGAAAGCAGTACAAATAAGACAATGTTTTAAAGTTGCCAACCTTTCATGCTATTATTACACAGCCCAGCTGTCCTTTTTATGGTCTGTGGCCCCACCCTCCTCCCCTCCAGCTTGGCTCTTCATAGAAGAGGATTCACTGGGTAAACAACATCTAACCTAGACCCTGAGCCCAGCTCTTAATACACTGTGTATGAAAAAAATAGCTAACCCTTTTACAGCATCTACAGCAAGGGCATGGCTCTGGGCAGCACACAGATATGTTGGGCATAGGATAACGTGAGTTGATACCCAAAACATCTTTAGATCAGATTAACACAACAGTTTATAATGTTGCAGGTGCTTCACAGGTGAGCATCGAAAGGGCTGCTCAGAATTTTGCACATGTTCAAGTTCAAGTTTATTGCAGGAAAGACTCCGTTGAGCAAGCTCATTCACAAGGAGGTCCTGAGGCACATACACATACAGTTCACAATTACATAGACAGGTGATATAAAATGTAGAACAAAAAAAATATATATAACACAAGAGGTATACACAATAGAAGTCCTTATGCTATATATGCAGTACATTCCAGCTTTAACCTTGCCCTAAATTATGCAACACATTTCAGCTTAATAAGTAGAGGGCCAGTTGGTACTTAGGAAGTTGACTTGGCGTTGGGGGCCTAGTAGCACCTACATATGTCTTTTAATTTAGAGATACCTAGTGTTTTGTAGGAGTTAATTGATACGATGCTGGTTAGCTTCAGCATGGCTTGTAGTTGGTTTCAAATGTTTGGGAGGGTGTATGAGACAGCTCTTTGGCCAGCTGTGGTACGTGTCCTGGGAACATGTAGTAGGATAAGGTCGGATTTCCTTAGGGAGTAGGCGCTATGCGAGATCGAGATGTGTATGAGAGACGTTAAATAGACAGGCAGTTTGTGGAGTAGTAATTTCAGGGTCCAAATGCCAGCATGCAGGAGGCGTCTGGTGGCAAGAGAGGTCCACCCAACTGCTGCATAAAGATCACAGTGGTGGGTCCTGTACGCAGAGTTAGTAATAAAGCGAAGAGCACGGTGATAGAGTACGTCCAGTTTAGATAGGCTCAAGGTTGGGGAGGAGATAAAGATAATGTCTCCGTAGTCAAGCAAGGGAAGGAACGTTGCTTGGACAAGTCTTTTGAGGGTCGTGAGAGAAAAGAGGGTCCTATTTCTAAAGAAGAAACCCAAGCGTGCTTTAAGCCTCTTTGATAGATCCTCGATGTGGTCGTTGAAGGAAAGCTTGTTGTCTATCCACATACCTAGATATTTAAATTTAGGTACGACTTCCAAGGGTTCACCTAGGGAGGTAACTATGAAGTTTTTAGGTGGGTAGGTGGGGTAGGTAGGGCACCAGACAAGGCAAGTCTCGAGAAAATCAAAAAAAAAAAACTTCCATTAAACACTTGAAATGTGCCTAGTTCTATCTAAAATCTATTTGTAAAAAGTGCCAGGTGGCAGAAGCAGGGGAAAAGTCCTGGCCAATCAGAGCGGTTTGCTGGAAGCGCCTGTGTTCCGATTGGTTGCACTGTCCCGTACCTTCCAAGGAGCTGCAGGCGGGCATCCTGGTCTCGGTCGGTGGCTGGCTGGGTGCCGGCCGACTGTGGGGGAGCTGAAGCAGCCCCGTTCAAGGGCAGGCAGCTGGGGAGAAGAAAAAAGAGCAGGTCTTAAATAGCATAGAGGTTAGGATGGGTTTAGATTTGAGCAGTTTAGCAAGACAAAAGGGAGTTAGACTTTTCGGCGCCAAGGCAGAGTGCTTGGATGGGGGTGCAGAAGGAGCACTGAAACAGGAGAGGTGTAAGCACTTTAAAACACTAGTAGAAATTACAATCCAGCTAATACAGTTGAAAAACTTCTATTACACACTTGAAATGTGCCTAGTTCTATCTAAAATCTATTTGTAAAAAGTGCCGGGTGGCAGAAGCAGGGAAAAGTCCTGGCCAGTCAGAGCGGGTTTGCTGGAAGTGCTCGTGTTCTGATTGGCTGCGTTGTCCCGTACTTTCCAAGGAGCTGCAGGCGGGTGTCCTGGTCTCGGTCGGGTGGCTGGCTGGGTGCCGGGCCGACCATGGGGAGCTGAAGCAACCCCGTTCGAGGGCAGGCAGCTTCCAAGGAGCTGCAGGCGGGCGTCCTGGTCTCGGTCGGTGGCTGGGTGCCGGCCGACCGTGGGGGAGCTGAAGCAGCCCTGTTCAAGGGCAGGCAGCTTCCAAGGAGTTGCAGGCGGGCGTCCTGGTCTCGGTCGGTGGCTGGCTGGGTGCCGGCCGACCGTGGGGGAGCTGAAGCAGCCCCGTTCAAGGGCAGGCAGCTTCCAAGGAGCTGCAGGTGGGCGTTCTGGTCTCGGTTGGTGGCTGGCTGGGTGCCGGCTGACCATGGGGGAGCTGAAGCAGCCCCGTTCAAGGTGGGCTCCTCGACTCCTTTGTTCATCTTAAAAATCAGTTTGGTTTGAGTGCTCAAGATTTATTTGCATACCTCTAATTGAGGCATTCTGTACTTAAGGCCCTTACAAGCCCAACTAATACTGCACAGTTGTCCCTGAGTGTGGAGCTGGTGTACTCTCCAGTGACAGTGTTGAAGCCCCTTTCAAAGTCTTATAAGTTACCAACAGGTGTCATTGGAAATAAGACACAGCTTATTCACAGTGAATGGTCTGAGGACCTTGAGGTAGATGTCATTGAGCAGATTTGGGTGCAGGCAATGTCCTTTGTTAACTCCTGCTCCAAAAGTAAAAGGCTAAGACAGCTACTGTACAATACAGTTTCTTGTATAGGACATGTCATCACTCAAGTTAAATTGCGTAAGACTGGCACTGCCAAAGCTGCCCTCTGCCCAAAATGTAAGAGTCAAGAGTGTCCTTTTTGCATTTATCCCTCATTTGCCCAGACGTAACGTCTTGTTAACATGATGTGCTGTGTAGTATGAAAAGAGATATTCCAGTGTTCCCAGACCTCTGGTGTAACCCCCCTGCAAATGGGGGTTCCCAAAAGACTTCCAGGAGCTTGCTTGAATGCTCCAAGCCTGAATGGTGTTTGGCATTTAAGCCATTTATCAGTGAGTGTTTTTAGAGCCTCTGGTACTGTCTCTTTAAGAGCTGTCTGCTTGCAGACATAATTAGTTTGTATGGGGGGACTGTGTGTGCTTCTCTGAGTACCACTCGAGCTGCTGCCAATTCACTTCATTTTGCAGTCACTAGGAGTGCAAAGGAACCTATCTGAAAGATGTAACTGTTTGCCAGAAATTATTTAGAGTAATAATGAAATTACAGTTTGTCTAACCTGCTTTCTTTGCAGTCAGAACTGTGTCTGCTAGTTCCCATTCTAGTTTTGAACTGCTGAACTGGACCAATCAGTGTGGGGTAAGCTAGCTCTAAAATGGTGCCTTGGACTGAATCAGAACTTGGACTCATAATCTGAGCCAGCCACAAGAGGATTGTATAGGCAGTGACTCTGGGAGATGTAGTTTAGACTTCAGTGCCTTTTGGACCAACAGCAGCAGTCTATTGTGAGTGACAGCCAATCCAGTCAAGAACTGGGAGGAACTCAAAGGAAGTGCCGGTTTTGTCAGTTGGAGTGTCAGTTGAGCTTTGGCAGTGAAAGAAGGAAGGAGCCCTGTGCTTTTTCAGTGTGCAGTTTTTAGTCAAAAACGTGTGTAAGGCCCAGAGTCTCGGTCTGCAGCTTGTGTAACAGCTTGTTAGGACTGAATCTGCCCTGTGAAAAGAATCAAAGGATCTCTGAAGAGTAGAAACAGGCTCACCCTGTAGAAGACTGGAAGAATTGCTGAAAATTGCACTGGTCTGTCAGGAACTGAATCTGCTGTGTGTTCTCCCGGTATTGTGCAGTAATTACGATCGGATACAGATGCAGCCTGCCTGGTATAGTGCTTTCTTTTATATGGATGTGTGAAGAGGTTTGTGTACCTCAAGTGAGCCCTGCTGACATTGAAGGACCCTATCTTATTTGGAGGTCGTGAGTACTAATTCAGGGTCGCTCCTGTTGAATTGCCACATTAAATCCAAATGGAATTACTGTACTGCTGACTGTTTAATTCTCCTTTTCTCTGTGTGAAAGGGCCCTACCAGCTGCCACGGTTTGGACTAGCCACTAGGGCTTGGGGTACCCAGGGACAGTAACTGATAGGGATAGGCCTGCACAGAGCCATAGGTAGATTATTAGAGTGATAAGCTAATTAACCTGATTTCCCCTGTCCTTGTTATATCCCCTAAATAAATCAGAGCTGCTTGTTTCAGCAAAGTTATACTGCCTGAGGTATTTGTCTATGTTAAAGTACTGTACTGTGATTGTTGCACTGTATCTCATTTCACAGGAGGTCCCAGTGCCGGAACCAGACCTGGGGTAAGTGTATACTGTGAAGGTAATTCTGATATATTGTGTGGGCCACTAGTGGGAAGAAAGGGGGGTTGCAGTGTCCCAGAGGGCTGTGACCAAGTTAGTTTAACTATTGCAAACCCTGACCTCTGGGTGGAGGCACCCGCCATTGGATCCAGGCCCCTCAACCTGTTAGTGGCAAATCAGGCAGGGGTAGTAGCCCCTGGGATAGCGCCATCTAGGGGTTACATCTGGCTTCACCTGCTGTTTTTAATAGAGTCACCTGGGGAACACCACCCAGAGCCTACTAAGTAACATGTTATAGCAAGTAGGCTAGGCCAATGCTAAGAAGACAACAGCGAAGACTTAGATTAGGACTAACCCACCAACCATGGCACAGTGGTCAACCAGTTTAACCAGATGTTTGGCACTTGGAAAGCAAAGTATTATGCAAAGGGCAGTGTTTCCAAGTATGCCACCATATGGGACCTTTTGGTTCAAGCAGTGAAATCTGTGATGTTCCCAACATAATTACATGTTTGTAAACCATTTTATGCTTATATATGCTTTTTGTCACTTGCTCTGCTTCAGTAATGGCAGCTTTGCTCGGTACTTTTTTTCTGTTCAGTACAGTAGAATGGAAAACTTAAAAATAAATTACCAAAAAAAAAAAGATCCTATGCCACTTGGCCTTCATCCACTATGGCTGCTTGTCTACAAATGAAATCATAAACCTCTCCTATGACATCATCGCAATAAGATATTGCAGGAGAGGATTTAAATGTCACTTGTCGGCAAGCAACAGCAACAGATGCAGACTGAGTGACAGATGTCATGTTTTCATGACCGCAAAAGAAATAAAGTATAGAAACACAGAAACATAGATACTTTTGGCAGAGGCAGGCCAGTTGGTCTCTCCAGTCTGCCCTAGTCCCTGCCTAACCCATGAGTCAGAGTCCTCTAGTGATCACTTGTCTCCCTGCTCCTTTTTTGCCTCCCCACTAAACCCATGTGCCTATCCCACCTGCGCTTGAACCCCCATTAGTATGAGAGGAAGATAAGCTTATGACATGTAAGCTGCATTGTGTGTAGTTACTGTATTTTTTTTTTTTTAAAGTTGTCTCTATGGTGCCGGAGGTGCCTTAAATCAGCAGTTCATATTAGCTATGACAATAAGCAGCAATGCTGATTTTGATTCTGTAAAAAAGCATCTGGGCTCCTTTATTGACCCTCACTAGTGTAAGGCAAAAATAATGGAGGCAAAATATGTTATTTTTTTCTTTAGTTATTGTCTTTGGTTTTTGTTAACCACAGAAAGATAGAAATGTGCTAGTAGAAAAGAACCGACTGGCACATCCAGTCTGCCCAAACCGGGTAGGTACACTAGGCAGAAACTGCCTTTTTTTCAGGTACGACCCGTTGCCTCTGTTTAGATCGCTGGTACGATCAGAACTTCATATAAGATGGCATTGCCACCCCCCACCCCCTCTGAGTGTGGGCTGAGCATGATAGATATCTGAAAATTATGTGTATTGCGATTGGTCTGGAGTCAGAGGGAAAAGATAAGCACCTTCTTTTTTGAGGATCCGAAGAAAATAAGACAAAAATAAACTGTTTTACCTCAGATATTTTTGTAACAGAGCTAGACACTCCCTTGCTGAATTAAAATCAGTAGTGGCATTTGTTGTTATAGCTAACATGAAATGCTAGAAGAGCCCTTTTCAGTTGAAGCTGGGTAGGATGTGGGGAAGCTGCTAGGAAAAGTGGGGGCAGGTGGCGGATGGACGCTCCCTAGAATGGTGGTAGTGCGTAGGTCAGGGAGAGGCTTTCAGCCCACTGCTTATAGGGGTGGTGTTTTTGAAGGAGGGCAGATGGTAAGCGTGCCCAGTACTACTCAATGTTGATAATAATCAACCAGCAATACGTGGCGGGTGACTGTGTGGTTTTGGGTGGCTCTCCTTTTACTCTACCCAACCGCTGTTTTTTTTTAAATATTGCAGGCCTCCTTCAGGGTCCCCTTGCGTGGTCAGGCTGAGCACTATTGCACCGCGAATCAGACCAGGGGCTGTGGTTGCAAGAAGCACAATAGCTTCCTATCGCCCATCCTTTCAGCAACTGGCCTCATACCTCTGAACGATATGACTACTTGTCTTCCTTGCTGGGGGAAGGGGGTACAGCTCTGTTTCCAACCAGAGTGAAGGGTGGGATTACACCTACCAAAACTAAGGTAGAACATCAGCCCACAACACACATTTAGGATACATTTCCCTTGGAAGCATATCGATATTGTTAGTGCAATAACCTAAAGGTGGTAAGGCAATGTGATAAGGCAGTTGGGAGGGCTAGTGGGATGTTGGGGTGCATAGGGAGAGGTATTGCCAGCAGAAAGAGGAAGTTGGTTTTGCCTCTGTATAGATCGCTGGTAAGACCCCACATAGAGTACTGTGTCCAGTCCTGGAGACCAAATCTCCAGAAGGACATAGAGTGGAGGCGATCCAGAGGAGGACAACTAAAATTGTTTAGGGTCTGCATCAAAAGCCCTATGAGGAGAGACTAAAGGACCTCAATATGTACACCCTGGAACAAAGGAAGGAGAGTGGGGATATGATAGAGACCTTTAAATACAGGAGGGAAGTATTTTTCAGAAGAATAGGTGCTTAAGAACAAGGGGACATATTATAAAGCTGGAGGGGGTTGAATCTGGAGAGGTTTGAGGAAGTACTTCTTCCAAGAAAGAATGGTGGATTCCTGGAACAGCCTTCCAGTGGAGGTGGTGGGGGCGAAAACAGTGGTGGGGTTCAAGAATACATGAAATAAGCACAAGGAATTTTAGTGGAAAGGAAGTGGGGGGGGGGGAGAGAAGGTGCTATAGATCAGGTATGGTCTGCAGTAATAGTGTAGGTGGGGAGAAATGGGCAGACTAGATGGGCCAAGCGGTCCATATCTGCCGTCAAAATCTATGTTTCTCTGTTTGTGTGTTGCTTACAGCTCCAACCAAGCAAAGTCTGTGCAAGGCATATTTCTGTTTACATGTTGTGTGCCATAAGTTCAGTTTGGCACAATCTGTTACCAGTTTACAGTTTTTATCACAAGTACAAGGGACATTAAACTCCTGGAGAGGGTCCAGAGGAGGGCAACCAAATGATTTGGGGCTTGGGGGACAGGACCTATGAGGAGAGGCTCGAAGAGCTAAATATGTACACATTGGAAGAGAGAAGGGACCGGGGGGACATGATAGAGGTCTTCAAGTATATGAAGAGGGTAAATAGGGGAGGAACAGTCAGGGTGCTTCGAAGGAAGGAGGAGGGGGCCACTAGAGGGCATGGGTGGAAGCTGGAGGGGGGAAGATTCAGGGAGAAAGGAGGAGGTGCTACTCACTGAGAGGGTGGTGGAGCCATGGAATGCACTGCCTAGGGGGCTGGTGGAGGCAGAGACGGTGGAGGGGTTCAAGAGGGGCTGGGACAGGTACAGGGGATGGGTTCTGGAAGCAAAATCCAATGCAGCAAGAATATCCGGAACTGGGAAGGGAGAAGCCAGAGAAGGCGAGGGGGGCAGCAAGGTCAGCACCCAGGGTGGGGGCTGACCAATCGAGCAGACTCGAAAGACCATTAGGCCTATTCTGCTGGCATTTTAGTATGTTAGTATGTTAGTACTCAAAAGTGGCACAGTGTAACAGGATGCATGCAGGTGTACAGTTAATAGGATAGAAAGGATGCCCCCCCCCATGCTGTAAGTATGGGATGCTTTAAGATTATTTCATATAATGTCAAGGGGGTCAACTCTCCCATAAAAAGAACCAGAATCTTTAACAAAATAAAACACTGTAACAGTGATATTTCCTTTCTACTGGAGACACGCCTATCTCCATCTGGACATGTAAAACTCAGGAGAAGGTAGGCAGGGCAGCTAATAGCAGCCTCCCACAGCAGCGAGAAAAAAGTGGAAGTGGCTGTGCTAATAGAGGCTGCCCCTTGGAAATTGTTTCTTCTGAAACAGGAATGGAGGGTCAGCTAGTCATTGTTATAGGCAAGATACAGGGGGAACCTATTCATCTGGTGAACATCTATGCCCCTAATGACAGATCTAGCTCATTTTTATGGCAGTGGCAGAACCTACAGCCATCTTGCTGTCTGTAGCTGGAAAATGGAGTAACTTGGAACACATATTTTGGAGTTTTCAATGTATCCTTCCACATCTACAAAGCACTATGCCAATTGAAATAAAATACTCCCTTCTTTCTGTTTAGAATGTCGGAGACATAACTCCAAGCTGTTTATCAGATGGCCATTAGGAAACTGAAACAGATTGTTAAATATTGGTTGCTTATTAAACTGGAGATTTGTTTATCCTCTTCAAAATGCAACAACTTGCACATTTAAATACTTAGCATTTAAACATTTTCTTGCTACAGGCTTCAGTTGGGCAGGTATTGTCTTTCAAGAAAAATTCATACCTCATAAATGTCATCCTTTCCCAGCAAATCTAAAAAGAGTTACAGTTCTTTTAAACTCTTAAAACACTGTCTGATAAGCACTGTCTCAGACATATGCCAGGTCTTCTGTGAACTATCCAGGCGAAATATATGGTGTAACCCCCGTGCAAATGGGGGGTTCCTAAATGCTTCTGGTACTGTCTCTTTAAGAGCTGTCTGCTTGCAGATATAACTAGTTTGTATGGGGGGACTGTGTGTTTCCTTGCTCGAGTCCCGTTCGAGCCGCTGACAGTGTACTCCGTTTTTGCCATCGCTAAGCAGGCAAAGCGAGTACTTCCCTGGGCTGTAACTGTTGATTTGAAATATGTTGAAGTGGTAATGGAAATGTACTTTGTCTAACCTGCTTCTTTTGCAGCTGGGACTTTGTGTGCTTTGCCCCACCATTTTGGATCAGAACTATCTCTTGGATCCAATCAGGAGGGAGGGGCGCTTAAGATGGAGTATTGAGCAGCCAGCCAGGAAAAGGACTCTCTTGGGAGCCGGCTGCCAGTGGGGAGTATGGCCAGTGATTCTGGGAAGTGAAGTTCAGGAGTGTGGCGCCTTTTTGCACCAATAGGGGAAGGTGTGGAAGACTGGCATCTGAAACCCTCCAATCAGGTCAGGTCGCGCCCAGTGTGTGATTCCCTGCCCAACGGCTGAGAAGGCAGAGTGATTGTGGCCGTGAGTGAAGGAGGAGCTCTGGGCTTCTGCGCTGTTGAGTTTCATGCGGGAAGCGTGTATGAAGGCCAAAAGTCGGGCGGCTCGTTTGCCGTGGTGATTCGGACTGAATCCACTGTGTGCTGAGAAGAGAAGAGGCTATGCAGCTTGCAGCCAGCCACCAGGCTCACCCTGTAGAGGACTGGAGAATCTGCTTCATCGTGCTCGGTCTGTCAGGAGAAGTGAAGCTGCATTGTGACTTCCCGGGTTAGCAGTAAGTGCGGTCGGGATATGAAAAATGTGTGGGGAGTGTTCTGATCACAGGCTTGTGTCCCTGGGCTGTGTGAAAGGTGTCCTGACACAAAAGTCATGAGTGAAAATCTGGGTAGCTCCCTGCAAACTGATCCATTGAGTTGCAAGTGTTCACCTGTTCCCCTCTCTGGCTACACGAACTGAGCCTACCAGCTCCGGATTACAAATTAGGTATTGTACAATTGTTTTCATCCTCAGGGCCCTAACCAGCTGCACGGAACTTGGCTAGCCCCTTATTGCCTGAATACCCAGTGACAGTGACTTGTAGGGACTTTAGTCTGTGCACAGTGCTCTGAAATAGTAAAGTGATTAAGCCAATTAACTTGATTCCCCCGCCCTTGTTATTTCCCCCTAAATAAATCAGATTTGGTTGTTTTGCAAAGTATACTGCCTGAACTGTGTGTCTGTGTTGAAATACTGTACAGTGGCTATTGTATTACTGCATCTTACTTTACAGAGGGTCCCCAGAGTCACGCTGATCGAACCAATCCTGGGGGTAAATGTATACTTCACAGGTACTGTGATCAACTTGTGTGGGCCACTAGTGGGAAGAAAAGGGGGTTGCAGTGTCTCAGAGGGCTGTGACCAAGTCATACCAGACTGTTTTAACCCCGACCTCTGGGTGGAGGCACCCGCCATTGGACCTAGGCCCCTCAGCCTGTTAGCACCTACGCAGGCAGGGGTAGTAGCCCTTGGGATAGTGCCACCTGGGGATTACAATAGCAATCAGCAGGCATTTTTTACTATGCTTTTTGGGAAAAATGTTTATTGTGCTACAGCAAACTCTCTCTCACGCACACACACACTGTACACACCATCCTCATTGCAACATCATTTGAAATAAATGTTTTATTTTTATTTAGTTTTTGTTGACCGGGTAAATGCACTAGACAAATCCTGCCTATTTTCAGGCACGACCCGGGGGAGGGGGATACAGATGAATGCCAACTGATCTTGAACCAGATTAAGCTGTTGGTGGTATTTTTTTAGTGAATGAGAGAAATTTGGCCAGGACACTGGGGAAATTCCCCTACTCTTTTCGATATGTGCCATGGGATCTTTAACATCCACCTGAACTACCACCAATCCAGGCAGATGGGACCTCGGTTTAACATCTCATCCGAAAGACAGCACCTCAGAAGTGCAGCACCCCTCTCATGCTGCACTGCAGTGTCAGTACCGGGATATTAACCCAAGTACCAGATGTGGGAACTGAACCCACAGCCCTCTGATCTCTTGGCCTCAGAGGTGAGTATGCTACCTACTGAGCCACTGATACTGCAATCTAATATAGTATAAAACAATATAGAAACTGTTTATGCCAGTGAACACAGTGAAGTTCAGTTTACAGTAGATTTCCTTTAAATATTTTTCCTGTATGTTGTGTCCTGGATAGCGCAGGAGAGATGCTACATCTCATTGTCATAGGGATCTTCATTTACACATTTTTGCACTGTATTTACCCAGGCTGTCCCAGATTAGATGCAATATCTTGTTTTCAGTGGGGTCATGATTTTATCGTTTTTGTGATGTATTTATTCAGGGTAGCCTAGTCCAGATGTAAAATATTGTTTTCAGTGTGTTCTGATTTTACGCAATGCAGCATAATATTGTATAAATGTAGAACCCCACTGAAAATGAGGTGCCATTTCTTCTGTAAACTATCCGGGCTAAATATATAGCAATCAGCAGGCATAGTCTAGGAAAACACATTGTAAAAGTGTGTAAAAGGAAGACCACATTGAAACTGCCTTTCAGCGGATCTGCATTGTGCAAATTCATTAGAAATAATGGGTAAAAGGGACTTCCGGTGATGTCAGCGTCTAGATGGCAGCCTAGTCGTGGAGCTCCCTTCTCAAACTGACTTATAATCCTCAAACATCTGCTGCCAAATAATGAACTCACCAGCGAAAGGCACAAGATTTAAAACACAGACCACCAAGAATCTAAATATGCCAGCACAAAAGCTCAGAGACCTTCTACTCCAAGAGAAATCTAAATCACCACCGGAGCCCTGCACTGGAGAAGGCCACGCGGCAACTTATCCAACTGAAGAGAACAGGAGGATGACATTATCCAATCCATCCTCCAAACAGCCAAAACTGTAGCAAAAATCGATCAATCGCTGATGGACCTCCGCTCTGACATAAACAAAACTGAGCACAAAACTGAACAGCTGGAAATATGCCTGACCCAGGTCTCAGAACAAACAGACAGACAAATCTGGCTGCTCCTATTCCTGCTAGCTTGGGACAGAGAATTAATCCACCGGCTAGAAGATCTTGAAGGGGAGGAGCAGGAGATAGAATATCTGTATTTACGAACTCCCCAAAGGAACAGAGAACAAGCATTGAGATGTCGCGGCCTTCCTACAAGAAATGTTGAGGGACTTACTACACCTACAGGAGGAGTTAGACAGCTCCATGGATCACGCCCACAGATCACTTGCTCCCAGACCTCGTGACCCCATTGCCAGGCTGTGCTTCCTAATAGCCAGAATCTCATCCTATAGAGCTAAGGAGGAGCTCCTGCAAGTGGCCTGGCGGCAAGGTGATCTGCAATACCTGGGCCATAAAATCACCATCGATAACGATCATACGAGTATGCTGCAAGAAAGTAGAAAGCCCTCTGGCCAGTCATCAAGCAGCTGAGAGCAAAAAAGCATCAAGGCTCAAATCCTGTTTCCTGCCAGTTTAAAGGTCAGCACTGAATGGGGCACTAAGGTAGTCCCGGATCTGCTTTCAGCGTTTCACGTCCTTCGGGGATTAGGTATTTCTGCACCCCCCCCCGGTTAAGGAGCGACTCGAGAAAGACCTACAGTACTTGCCACCGCTTGGTCCATCACTCAGAAGGGCACATCTCATTCCAGATCAACCCAGAAAACTCCCCATACTAATCTGCGCTCTGACATCATGGCAGTGCTGCACAAGTATGGAGACCCTTCGGCGGTAAACAAGCAAGCAGCCTACCTGACTGAAGACTCAGAGGAGCCCGAGGGTTTGAGCAATCAAGCCACAGCAACAATGTGAACAGATCTCCACCTGCTTAATTCTAGGTTTTGCTTCTCTTCTCTCGGGTCTCCCCCCTGTCTAAGATAACGGACATGCCCCCCTGAATGCATGAGGCCTGTTCAGCACACTCCTTCGAACCTACAGAGATAGTAGTCCCACATGGTCCTGCACTCCGAAGACCCTGAATATAATTTCTATGAGTATCCTAAAACTGATAAACTTCCGTCAGACATTAATGACTGGGCCACATCGATGGAACAACTTACAACTCACAGAAGGGACTTGGATGGGCTACTGGGGTTCTCAGCTGTCCCATAGTCGAGACCTGGGATAGCGAGAAGCCGTGGAGAGATGGCCTGGTGGGGTGGGGTGGCGGGGGGGAGAGAACACTTCAGATATGTCGAGTTTTTAAAGACATACCCTAACTAAGCTGTGGCTGATTCAGGAAGGTGGGACTGGATACCCTTAAATAGCCCTTTTCTTCCTGTGGTATGCCTCTGGTTAAAATGTTTTAGAGTGGTTTAAAATGTTTCACTGTTAGTTATTAAGTTGTTTTTGCTACGCTTAGCAAGTTAAATCAATGTGTACTTGGGTAAAACTAATGGAGTTATAAAAAAAAAAATTTTTTAAGGGAGGGCTGAGTGCGAAGCATTACCCGAACACTGTGTAATCACTGCCCTGGTGGAGGGGAGCATTTGTTATTTACAGTGTAGCTTGGACACGCTTCTCCCACATCTGCCTTCACCTACGAATGATTCTTGCTGCTCACGGGCTGTGGCTGGGAGTGCTAGGGTCGACTGGGTGACGTCTGTGGCCGCACTGTTCCCCCCAAGAGGGCATCTTACTTCCCCTCTCCTTCTCTGGCCTTGGGGGGTGCAGTTGTGGATGTCTAATGAAGGACAGATGACCTTCCCTCCAAATTTCCAGCTGTGCCTCTACTACCCTAATTGCAGTAACTCTACCTCTCTTATTTCTTAGGGTCGCAGGTGGGGGGGGGGTGGACCGAGGCTGGTTGCAGCCACAACCTTTACCATCACTGATGTTGGGCCACTTAGACACAGCGAGGTTTTACCCTCGAGGTGATCTGAGTCAGACTATGCAGTTATTAAGCATGGTCATTTTTATCCTTGCAGCAAGAGTCCCGAGCCGATTATCCCAACATGGCTCAACCATGGAAGTCGACGCAGAACGACACCAAAGGCAGCTCTGTACCATGCTTCACTTAAAGCGGAGCGGGACGAGCTGTCCCACAAAATGTGGCTCTACCCTAGTTGTAGGGAGATCCACCAAAAACCTAGTTTAACTGCCTCATCTGGGACTTTTCTAGTTCCGGTTTTATTGTACTGTTATAAACTGTTCATGTTGAAAGTTCTTGTTATGCTGAGGTGCATTGTCAGAAAGTCTAGTCTGGGCAGAATTGTGTCATATACTATTGCTAAACAAGGATGTTGAATAAGCAGTACAACAATACATAAGCAACATGGCTACCCAGCACACTAAGGTTTTGTCATTCAACATTAATGGGATTAATAATCCCAGTAAGAGAAAACAAATGCTAAAGCTCCTGACAACACACAAATGTGAAGTGAATTTCCTTCAGGAAACTCACCTGTCCCCATCTGAGGCTCAAAAGCTAAAATCTAAAAATTTTCCCCAACTGTTTCATTCCTCTCTTCATACAGGCAGAAAGGGGGGGGGGGAGGTGGCAATACTATTGTCAGCCTCCTTTCCGTTTGAGCAAGAGGAGATTATTGAGGACCCTGAGACTAGGTACATAATAGTGGTAGGTAGAGTCCAGGATACCATAGTTACCCTGGCAAATGTCTACACCCCCCGACGGGCTCCCCTGTGACCTTTTACGCCTCTCTGGCTCACCTCAAACCAAGAGGGCGAGGGGCCTGCTAATCATGGGAGGGGACTGGAACTTAATTTTTGAGAGGAACCTGGACACTACCTCCAAAAATTCCAAACCCTGAGATTCGGAAGGCTCATGCCCTCGGCTGGCTCTTCACAGAGCTAGGCCTAGTAGATATCTGGAGGAACAAATACCCTCTGCTAGGGACTATACATACTATTCCTCTAGATTTAAAATCTTCTCTAGACTAGATACTTATTTTACTTTTTCTAAAAGTCTATCTGCTATGTCTTCAATGTGGGTTGGGACCTCTGCCCTGTCAGACCACTCCCCTATTTTTCTAGAGGTGGACCTCAGACTACCCCGAAAAACCACTCACTGGAGACTAAATGTTTCCCTGCTTCAAGACAGAGCAGTAGTAGCAGAAATGAAAGAGCATATCCAAAAAAAAAATAGAAGAGAATGCTCAGCCTCGTATTTCTCCCCAGATTCTATATGATACAGTGAAAATCCTAGTGAGAGGGAAGCTAATCTCAGTAGCCTCTTACAGACAGAAATTAGCCCAGCAAAAGCAATCAGATCTCCTCTCCCAGTTGAAAACCCTCGAAACAGCCCAAAAGAATAAGTGGTCAGAGGAGAGGGAATTAAAAGTTAAAGAACTCAGAAAGAAACTACAGAGCATCCAGAAAGCAGAGATTGAGAAGGTGCTCTGGTACTTAAAGCAAAGATTCTATGAGGGGGGATCTAGGGGCACTAAACTTCTGGCATATCGCCTCAAGCAACAGGCAGCCCGTGCCACAGTTACATAGATAAGAACCCCAACCCCAGGTACACTCACATATAAAAGCAACCAGATCACAGAGGTCTTTGTGACCTACTGCACTAATTTATATAAGCACCAGCCGGAATCTCCGATTGAAGACAAGATGTCATTCTTCAACTCTCTGTCTCTACCAAAACTAACCCCAGGACAAGGTCAGGCAGTCATACAACCAATCACCCAATCAGAAATTTTATTTGCAATCAAAAATTTAAAAACAGGCAAATGCCCAGGTCCAGATGGATTCAGTGGAGAATTTTACAAAGTTTTTGCGAAGGAGACCTCTCCCCTCCTGGGGGACCTCTTTGCTGAGATCTGGCGGGAGGGGAACCTCATGCTTCCATCCTGGCGCTATGCCACAGTATCCCTCCTCCATAAGCAAGGTAAAGACCCTACTGACTGCGGGTCATACCGCCCAGTCTCTCTCCTTAACTCTGACTACAAAATTTTACCTCCATCATTGCCTCCTGGCTCAACTCTCTCCTTCCACAGGTCATTAAGATGGACCAGAAGGGGTTCATCACAGGCCGTCAAGCTCCAGATAGTGTATGAGCTACAATAAATGTGATTGAAGCTATCCACAAAAAGGGCAATCCAGCCTGCCTTATGAGTTTGGATGCGGAGAAGGCATTTGATAAAGTCTGCTGAGGCTTTCTTTTCTCAGTTCTGGACTTCATGGCCTTCCTGCGTCCCTTCATAGACAGCATTAAGGTTCTATACACTGACCCACATGCATATGTCAGGGTGAATGGGAGCGTCTCAGGCAGGTTTAGACTGGGCAGAGGCACCCAACAAGGCTGCCTTCTCTCCCCCCTCCTTTTTGCCCTTTATATAGAGCCACTAGCCGAAGCCATCCACGCAGCTCAGGAGGTTCAGGTGGTCGAGGCTGGGGGAGTCGATCATAAAATCTCCCTATATGCAGATGATGTCCTACTATGTCTAACCTATCCAGAACAATCAATCCCTGCAGTCTGGTTGATTCTACATGAGTTTGGAAGACATGCAGGTTATACTCTTAACAAAACCAAGACTGGGGTCCTGAGTTTTTATTATAAGCCCCCACAGACTATCTATAATTTGCTTCCTCTTGATTGGAAAGCCACTAAAATGAAATACTTGGGAGCCTTCATCACTAAAAATGTCTCTCACCTTTTTAAGGCCAGCTATATCCCTCTGACCCATCAAGTTCAGATTAACCTTAAAAAATGGTCACTAATAAATATTCCTATGTACTCTACAATTCACGCCATCACAATGAATATTCTCCCTTGATTTCTGTACCTTTTCCAGTGCCTCCCAACCTACATTCCCAAGTCCCAGTTTCAGAGCTGGCATTCCTTGCTCTCTGGATTTGTATGGGACAAGAAAACGCCCAGAATAAAACTGCAGATCCTTCAGACACAAAGGAGTAGGAGGGGCAGATCCCTTCCAAACTTGGAAGACTACTACGTAGCGGCACAGCTGAGGGTGGCCCTTCTCTGGTCAGTCCCCTCCTTCACTTCCAGTTGGAAGGTAATGGAACGAGGGAGGAGGAGGAGGAGGAGATGGGTCCTTCCCTGGGGGCCCGAGTGATGAACCCACCTGGTTGTGCTAATGATATAACTTCTGTCCTGACTTCAGTCCGAGACACCCTTAAAGCGGCTCACAGGGCCTGGTAGAAATGCAAGTTAACTTCGTCTCTCTCTGGCCCTTGCGCTGGCTGGCCTGGGACCCCTCTTTCCTACCAGCTAAACTAGATCACACATTCCACCTCTGGGGCAGGCGAGGCCTAACCTTGCTCGGCCAGCTAACCACGGCTGGCACAGTAATGGACTTTGAAACATTGAAGGACCTATTTTCACTACGCAGTGTCGACCACTTCAGGTTTTTGCAGGTTTGCACCCATATAATACATTGCCAACAGCTGAGACAAGATTCACCTAGGGCTGCCACAGTAATAGATAGTGTCCAGAAAATCCTTAAGGGCCAAACACAGAGAGGACTAATCGCTGTACTCTACAAAGTAATAAGGGAACTGAACGACAGCACACTAACGAATATTAAATCCAAATGATCCCAGGAGGGAGATTTGATCTTGCCAGAGGCTGATTGGGAAAAACTTTTCTACATCATGACCAAAACCACCCTCTTCCCCCCTCTGGCAAGAATTTGAATGGAAGGTGAAATCTCGCTTTTTTCTCACCCCCATAATATAGAACAAAATAAACCCTACCATCTCTCCTGCTTGCTGGAGACGCTGCGGAGAACAACTAGCTCATCATACACACATTTTTTGGAGCTGCCCAGTTCTGCAACTTTTTTGGCAGAGAATAAACACTACTCTCATAGACCTCTTTACCCTAGATACCCCCTTGAGTTACCCCATAGTATACTGGGCCTCCCACCTGCTGGGATAAGGGGGACAGACTCTTTATATCTGTGGGGCATACTAATTGCAGCCTCTCGTAAGGCTATCACCCGTAATTGGCTCAAACCTGAACCCCCCACAGTGCAACAGTGGGTATAGATAGTCCAAGGAATTTCAGAATTAGAAGAGATAGCGTGAACCAGAAAACACATATTTACACCCGAAGGTGGGCCAGGTGGCAGATCTGGCTAAACGCACACCCGGATCTATAACGCACCTCACACCCTCTCTTGTTCTCTGGTGCAGCCTAATTGTTGGTCTGGTCACAGGGTGGGATTTAAGCAGAAATTGGTCCACCTCTCTCCTCATGAATTCTGTAAGAGATATGGTGATGAATTATAAGTGTATGTAAGAACAGCTATCCTGTTTGAATTCCAGAAGAAGCCTGTAACAATGTCCTGTCTGCTGATCTAATGCCGTGCACCCTTTTGTGTCAATAAAGATGAATTAAAAAAAATAAAAATAATGGGTAAAAGCACCCCAAAAGCTCTTCACAGCCATTTCGGCTCTGACCAGAGTTTGTAAGTCTGTGGGGTACTATTGCTACCTTAGAGGGAGGGCAGATAATCACGGGGTGGTAATTGTGTATTATCACCAGTCCAGGATTGCTCCACATGGCATATGGGAACTAACAGAGCAGCAGCTAAAATGCTTAAGGCACTAACCGAAAAATTAGGTATAGTAGATATGTGGTGACGTTACATTTTACTCCCACCCGAAGGCAGCTTATTCCCGTATAGATCTGTTTATTACTCAAAAAACTCACCTTGTGTAATATTGGAACTTAAGGTATTTACAGTATTACTGAGTCTGACCATGCACCTATTTCTGTCCAACTCTTGGTGGGTAAGGAAAACAAGAAAACCTTGTTGAGTCGCAGCTCCAGTTTGCTAAATACCCTAATTTCAAGAAGCGAATTAGCCAGAGCCTCACAGAAACTTCTAAACCAAACTCCTAACATGCCTGAGGCCATGGTATTTCATGATGTAAGCACTTAACTATTTGTTTGTACGTCAGTCATAGGACTTCATTGTGAATGTATGTATGTCACAGGACCTCCTTGTGAATGAGCTTGCTCAACGGAGTTTTCCTGCAATAAACTTGAACTTGAACAGTATGGGATACAGTAAAGGCTGTAGTATAGGATCAGATTATCAGCTGTGCTTCAGCTAAAAGGAAACAGGCTAAGGCAGAACAGGAGAAATTTAACAAAAACCATAGTGGACCTGGAAAAGAAACATAAACACACCCTGGGGAATAACCGAATATTAACTGCCCTTACCCAGGCAAGGCAAAAGTTCAGAGAAAACTGAGGGGAAAAAAGCAGAGGGTGCCTTAGATACACGTGTCACAAATACTGGGGGCACTAAGCTATTAGCTTTCAGATTAAAAAAATGTCTGCAGACAGAGTGGTCCCCAGTATTAGGGACAAAAAGGATCCTAATAAGTAATGGGTTACACTAAAAAAAAAATAGTACAGTGCTTCCAAGAATTCTGTGAGCACTTACATGCTGAGCCACAACCCCCAGGCACAATACTGGCAAGTACTGAAAGATTTCTAAGGGGCTGTATTTAATTATTTACCTACCAAGATGAGTGAGGATCTGGAAAAAAACATCTCTGAGGATGAGATTCACAAAGTGATTCTAGACTTCAAAGGGGGTAAAGCCCCAGGGCCAGAAAACTTTAACGCCAACTTTTATAAGGCTTTTAGAAAGAAAATCACTGCAGTTCTTAAGACAGTCTTTAATGCCTGCCTAACAGATGGCAAACCCCAGATACATGGCAGGAAGCGGTGATATCAGTGCTGCCTAAGCCGTGTAAAGTCAAGGACACTTGTGCTGCTTAGAGGCCGATATCCCTGCTGACCCAGAACATGAAGCTCTTAATCAAAATCCTGACCAACAGACTCAAAGAGTGTTTGGTGGCCCTTATGCATCCAGACTAAACAGAGTTCATTCCATACCAGTACCTTCATAATAATATCAGACGTCTGTTGAATAAAATATCCCACCTCACAACTAGTCAGATGCCGTAGCTTGCCATTTTCCTAAATACAGAAAAAGTGTTTGATGGCTTAAACTGGGTATACTTACAAAAGGTCATGCAGGACATGAGTTTTGATCAGAGCTTCATGTCCTGGGTGGCTATGCCGTATGCCAATCCCACAGGAAAAGTCAAGGTTAATGGTTTTGAGGACAGAGGCAGAACTGGAGCCCTTTCTGCTAGTTCAGTTACCCCTAGGAAACCTCGGACTTCCACCCTCCTTCCAGCCCTGCCTGACCGGTGACACAGGTCCTCTGAGCAGAAGCAGAACCAGAGCCTTTCCTGCTAGCTCAGCTACCCCCTAAGAAACCTCAGACTTCCACCCACCTTCCAGGTACATGAAACGGAGTTTGTAGCAGCAAGTTGGTGTGCAGCGCCATCTTTAGCACTGCCTCTACCTGGGGATACTGGACCACGTGCACTCCCCCTAGTGGGGTCAGCATACACCTACAGAATTTTTTTTTTTGTTCTAACTAGGTTTTTGGCCCACCGGGACTGTTTTCTGGCAGATTTCCAAATGTGCCTTTAAGTGACTATTTAGTTCTTGCTCCGGCTGTCTTGGGGTCCAGGATTTGATTTACCTGCACAATTTGCGGCCATTTATTTATTTATTGAAATGTTTTACCAGGAAGGCACACTAAACAACAAGTTGCTTGTCTCCTGGTGCGACCTGGGGGGTTGGGGAACATGAGGACTGAATACTGAGAATTGGTACAATAACATATATTTACATTTGAATACATACAAATACAGAGCAAGTAGACTGCACAGTAAGCAATGAAATAGTGGGATGCTAACAGTTTTGATCTAGGGGGCTGGATGATAAACAACTGAGGTGGATACAGTAACACAAAATTAACATTTGTATGCAAGTGCTAAGTGGTTCAGAACTATATAGATTGAAATGACTGAATGGGATTCTCGTAGTTTTGGTCTAGGTAAAGCTAGCGAGGAGAACTCAGATAGTACAAGTTAGCTAAGGTACACCACAAGTGCAAATAGTCAACAAGGGCAATAGAGATACTGGGGCTAGTTATGAATTGGGCTAAATTATGGAGGGGGGAGGCAAGAAGAAGGGGGGGAGGTGGGGAGGATAGAGGCAAACCCAGTTTCCATCCCCTTCAGTATGCTGAGAACCCTGCTAGGGGATGATTCAGGGCAAAGATAGAGGTGGTGCTGAGTGCAAAGTAGGGAGATGGGGAGGAGGGAGGTACAGAAAAAGGTAGATGAAGGGAGGATTGGGGAGGTGAGCGGCTTGGCCAGTTCTGACCCCTTCAGGATGCTGAGAACCCTGCCAAGGGATGGAGCAAGGCAAGGATAAGGTGGCTTTAAAACCAAGTAATGGAGAGAAGTAGGAAGGAGGAGGAGTGGGTTGTGGAGAAGGGGGGAGGGAGTGGGCGGGGGAGTAAGGGCTTCCATGAGCTAAAAACCCTGAGGAGAGCTGGGAACCCAGTCAGGGGTAAGGACAGGTAATGTAGGAAGGAGGAGGAGAGAGGTCAGCCAGGATCTGTCCTCTCCAAGATGTAGAGAACCCTGCCTGCACAAGGCAGAGGTAGAGCACATAGAGAGAGGGGGTTGGTAAGGAGGAGTAAGAATAAGGTAAGGAGAGGAATATTAGAAGGGGAGAGGAGTGGGACTATAGGGAAGGAAGTAGAGGTAGTGGAGATAGAAGATGAGTAAAGGGAGGGTAGGGGAGGATATTTAAGGTGGATTAAAGCAGGCGCAGTTAGAGGAGAGATAGTTGTGTAGGGCTGCTCCGAGAGAGTAGGAGGAGGAAGAGCGTCCTACTTGTGGGGAGGGAGAGAGAGTTCCAGGCTTTAGGGAACCGATAGGAAAAGGCAGACTGACCGATAAGTGTGGAGCAGCGGGGAACCACCAGAGTACGAGTGTCTGAAGATCTGAGTGAGTGAGGAGGTGGCGGTGGGGTAGAGAGAGAGAGGTAAGGAGGGAGTTCACCCAACCAGTATTTTGAGGTGAATTTGGCACAGTGAGAGTGGCGTCTGTTGGCAAGCTGGGAGAAAGGACAAGGCATGATAGAGCTTGTAGTGATGGGTCCGTGAGGGAGCATCAAGAGTGAAGCTGCAGAAGGAGTTAAAGAGGTTGTCCAATCTGGTCAGGGAGGACTTGGGGGTGGCACCATATACTACGTCACAGCAGTCAAAAATCGGGAGTATCATCTTCAGGACAAGTTCATGCCTGGCTGTAGAAGGGATGCAATTATGGTTCCTGTATAAGGCACCAGCTTGGGGCACAGTTTTTTCAGGATGGCATCAACATATCCACAGAGGTTGAGGTGCTGGTCCAACCAGACCCCAAGGTATCTGAATGAGGTAGTGTCCTCTAAGGTAGTCCCATCCATGGTGTGGAAGGAAGGTAGACTGGGCAGCCTTGAGAGTCTCTGCCTCGTGCCAAAGGTCATGGAGACTGTCTTCTTGGCGTTGAGGAAGAGCTGGTTGGAGGCAAACCATAGCTGAACCTGGTGGAAGTCATGCTGCAGAGTGATTGCAACATCAGCTAGACATTTGCCGGAGGTGTACAAGACAGTATCATCGGCATACATATGGATGGAGGAAGAAGTGGAGCAGACTAATGGAAGGTCGTTTAGGAAAATGGAGAATAGAATGGGACCAGGCACTGAGCCCTGAGGGCCACCAGTGGTGATAGGGAGAGGAGTGGAGATGGAATCTTGGACCTTAACAGATTGGGTTCTATCTGTGAGGTGGGCCCTAAATCAGTTTGTAGCAGGTGTGGACAGGCCAGCTGTCGTGAGGGAGTCTATGGGAGACGGTGTTGAATGCATTGGCAAGGTCGACAAAGATGGCCGAGGTAATGAGGCCATTGTCCATCCCGGTAAGGATGGAGTCAGAAAGCCTGAGTAGGGAGGTGATGGCGGAGTGGTTTTACCGAAAGCCAGATTGGAACAAGGTGAAAAAGGAAGAGTCGGTGAGGAAGGAGGTAAGCTGGGAGAGGACCAAGTGTTCTTGAAGCTTAGCAAGAGTCGGGAGGAGAGAGATAGGGTGAAAGTTTGCAGGAGAAGTAGGGTCGCCACTGTTAGGAAGGGGGAGGACCACTGCATGTTTCCAGGAAGAAGGGATGATATAAGACGAGAAAGAGGTTGAGGATGAGGGATAGCAGAAAGGCTATAGCTGGGGTTGAGAGGTACAAGAGCTTGGGGTCAGTGTCACCAGGTGAGGAGCCTTTAGAAGGGTTTAGTGAGAGCAAGGCAGTTAGAATTTCATCTGAGGAGACTGCTGTGAAGGAGAAGGGGAGGGTGGTGGTGGAGGGTTGAGTGCCGGTGAGAGGGGAATCAAACTTAGATGGTAAAGAGGGGAGGGACTTTAGAAGGGCAGAGGTGCATGTGGTGTAATAGGCATTAAATTCCTCAGCCACAAGGCTGAGGTCAGAGACTAGAGAGTTGTTAATATTTAGCACTGTGGGGGAGGGATGAGATGGGGGGGGGAACGAGACGAGTGCTTTTACCACTTTCCAGAATTTAGAGGGCGTGTTGATATTTGTGAGGAAGGCAGATGTAAAATATTCAGACTTCGCTAGTCTAGTAGCTTTAGTGCACGCGTTTTGTAGTCGGCGGTAGAATATGTCATCTGTAGGGAGCTGGGAGGCCTTGTGCTTCTTCCAGGCTTTGTCATGTGCCCTGAGGCAGGCCAGTAGTTCAGGGGTGATCCAAGGGAGATGGTTAACGTGAACTCTAGTTTGTTTGAATGGGGCCTATGTATTCCATGTTGCTAGGAATTTGCCCTTAAAGTAGGCGAGAGCTTGGTCTACAGAGGTGGCAGAGGTAAAAGGGGACCAATTGGAGGAGGCAAGATCATGGAGGAGAGGTTCACGGTCCAAGGAGTTGTAGGATCGAGGTTGTAGGATTTTGTGAGGGGATTTTGGCCTGTGGACCTTCCTTACTAGGAAGATAGAGTGGAGGTCACGGAGGGCATCTGGGAGGATACCAGATTTGATAACTCTGTGGGGGTGGGAGGTGAGTGCCCAGTCGATCAGGGAATGGTTTTGTTTTTTTGTTGTTCAGGCTAGTGGGTTCTTGGATGAGTTAGACTAGGTTTAGGGCTGAAATATCGTGTTTTAGATGTGGATGGAGACAACCAGTTTAAATTGAGGTCTCCTAGTAGGAGGGCTAGGATTTGGGTGAATGTTGCCTCATACGAGTAGGAGAAGGGCAATTATGAGGAAGTGGAGCTTAGGGCATTTGTGCTGGGGAGATGACTTATGGGATGATGGTAGTAAGGGGGGGGCTAGGTGTGAAGGAGATAAGAAGGTGAAGGAAGGCAAAATAACTGGGAACTGAGAGAAAATGAGCCATCGGATGGTATGAGTAGTGAGACCAGAGTTCAAGGGGGGGGTCGGGGTTATAGCAAGAATGGGGGTGTAGGTTGAGATGGGAGGTGTAAATGGCGTAACCAAATTTTTAGACTGGGTAGATTGACATACAGGAATTGGTAGTAAGAGGATCGGAAACAGGAGTAGAGGAGGAGGAGGGGGCTGACATTTTGGAAAGTAGGTGAGGTGTCCTGGTTAGGATGGAAAGGAGAAGTCAAGATAGTAAATGAAGGTGTATTTTGGAGAGGAAATTAAGGAAGAAGAAATCACAGGTGGGGATAATTGGCAATAGGACAGGTAAATTAGGGTTGCTGAGGCACTGCAGTATCAGTGAGAGAGTGGGATGTCTATATTAGTATAATTGTAAGCCCTCTAGTGGGCAAGTGGTATAGCTTGCAAATGAGGTACTTGATACTTAGTAATTCAAAAGTGGAAAGCCATGTGATTTCAAGCGTCTATATAAGTCACTGTTGAGATAGGGCGGGTAATATTAGTAATAAGAAGAACAATGTCCCAAGGGCAAGACTCGGCTGAAATGGGCTGATCTTTTGGGTTGGAGCAGGGAAAATTCAGGCGGAGTGCACCAGCAATAGATGCAGCCAGTTGGAGTACTGAAGAAGCGAGGGCGCCTCAGATTTTGAAATGCAGTTCCCCGGGACCTAATGCTGGCGTACCTGCGGTGAATTATTTCCAGGGAGGTTGAAGGCTAGGCGGGCTGCGGCTGTTCTGAGCACCGCACCGCTGAGGGCAGAGATGCCCAGTCAGGGGCACGGAAGCTGCAGTGGATTCTTTTCAGAGAAGTTGAAGGCTGGGCAGGCTGCGGTGATGGTTCTGAGCGCCACACCGCTGAGGGCAGAGACGGCCGGTCAGGGGCACTGAAGTTGCAGTGGATTCTTTCCAGGGAGGTTGAAGGCTGGGCGGGCTGCGGTGGTTCTGAGCGCTGCACTACTGAGGGCAGAGATGCCCAGCCAGGGGCACGGAAGCTGCGGTGGATTCTTTCCAGGGAGGTTCAAGGCTGGGCAGGCTGCGGCGGTTCTGAGCGCTGCACTGCTGAGGGCATATTGTTTTTATATGTACTTGCTTCCATGAATTTAGAGTTTTCAATCCTATTTTATGCTTTTAAAGTACTATAGAGATTCATTTGCTAGGCTGTGCTGATCAGTGTGAATCTGTGTTTCTCCCTGGCTATTTTTACAGTACAGGGCAGTTTCTGTGTATTTAATACAGGCTCTTTTATTGTGCAGTACTCTTCTAGCTGTCTTACTCTAGCTTCCTTGGGAGACTACCCCCCCCGGTGGATCACATTATTGGTTACAGCCCCCTCTGCCTACTTACCTTCTTCCTCTGTTTCTGTCCCCAGCTCTGGACCACTTTCAGTGCTGCCTGATTGGTGACACAGGTCTCAAGGGCAGAAGCAGAACCAGAACTGGAGCCCTTCCTGCTGGCTCAGCTACCCCTAGGAAATCTCGGACTTCCACCCACCTTCCAGGTACATGAAATGGAGTTTGCAGCAGCAAGTTGGTGTACAGTGCCATCTTTAGCACTGTGTCTACCTTGGGATACTGAAGTGGTGTCCGTCCACCCGCACCAACCACCCTCCCACTCAGGTAGCACTCCTTTTATAGATACCATGCTAGAAACAGTCGATCAGCTCCTACGCCCCTTCTCCTCACTCACAGTTGGTAGGCTCCGGATAAGTTCTCAAACCCCGTAACTCTTTCACTATTAATGGTACATTCCGCTGTCATGGCACTAAAATAGCTCTACTCCCTCATGAAACAGGATACCAGGTTTTAACTGATTGCAGCTGTTTTCCAAGATTCCATACCCGTGATCCACCTGTATGATGGTCTGACTTACACATGTTCGACCAATTCTGCCCTTACCTATTAACAAGGCTCATCTGTCTATTTCCTTATTCAGTGACTAGCACTCAGTGACTTTTATCAGGTTGAAAGAAGAAGGTATACACTTCCTGCAGTGAACCCCCTACAGCGACATACGTCGCTGCCAACAACAGCACCAAGTTGCTGTAGGGGATGCGCTCGGGACCCAGCAACACTCTTCCCCTGTCTTGCACCCCCTCCCTGAACCAACTCCGACCTGGGTTGGTATCCCATAAATATGGGGAGATGCGGAAGCAGGCTCCTAGTGTGGGGGTTCAGGGGGCGAGCTTCCCCGTGAAAAAGCAGTCCCTGCTGCTTGCGCTCCCTACCGACAGCAACTCGAAGTCGGCAGGAAGCCTGGCGCTGTGATGCTGGTCGACGAGTTAGTTCTCGACTCGGTACCATAGAGCCAAAGAAGAATACCAACCTACATACTTGAGCCCGAATCATCGTTATTTCTCCCTATTAGGTAAGCTGTCAACCTGCGCACCATTTACACTATCTTCCTAACTCAGCCTTGACTGTTAGCACTGTTTCCACATGCAATGTATTCCATCAGAGCTGGCTCCTTTCTCTAGGATTTCTCTAGTTATAAATAAGTAGGCTCCTAGGTAGTCTGTGGTCTGCTGTCACTAAGGAGGCCTGCCATTACCACCAATAAGTATCTCCTGTATTCTCACCCCAGAGATCCTTCAGTATGCTTGACTATTGCAGTATGCCAGCTGGGTTCAGCTGCCCCAGAGGTGGAGTTAATGCTAATGATCTAAGGAATTAGCCAGTCAGAGCGCAGGAGAGGTTATGCTGTCTGTAGCTTGTGCCAGAGGGCACTCAGATTCATTTCTCTGCTGACTGGAGCAACACTGCCCCAGAGCTCTTTCTTCAGACTTCGCCTGAAGAAGTTATTTTACTTCAGAGTCGTTAGTACTTCATTTTCTGTGCTGTCTTTAGTAGTGTTTTTGGAGGTAATCTTTTGTATCTCTAACTTTTTCTTGTGGTTCCTTTTGGTTCCTGAGAACCGCAAAACACTGTTTCTTTCGCGTTTCCAACCGCAGTTCCCGCTCTTTTCTGAGGTAAAAAATATTAGTGCTTATAGTAAAAAAAGTCACAATTTCAACTCCTTATATTTTAAATACTTAGCGGTTCCCTAGTTTCGCTGGGAACCACGTTTTTCTTTATAAAAATGTAACTTTAGCCTCTGAGGGAACCATTTATTCATGGTTCTAGACTATGAGGGATACGACCAGTTTCTTTCATTTTTCCCCTATTGGGAACAGCATTTAAACAGGTTTTCTGATGAATTGGCATGTCAGAAAGACCTTAAAAGAGGACTGGACCAACTGGTTTTAAAAATCGCTTAAAGTGCATCACAGTAGTGGCCAAGGCAGATGGCCACGATATGTATTTAAATTTTTTAGGTCCAGAACATAACTGTGAACTTTGCTCAAACTTTTATTCTAAAAGAGTTAAAACGAGGACAAAAGGGTTGGAAAAATTTCCTTTCGGTCTGCTTCCCTCTCTAATAAAAATCCTGAAGAGGGGTCTTCATCTCAGCAAAAGTCTAAAGACAGGTCCTCCAAGGACCCCCAAAACAAGTCAGACAAAAACAGTAATGCTGACCAAGCCAAAAGAGACAAAATGAGCAGGTCTCTGATTCAGTACCTGCAAAAAAGAAACAAAAAGGAAAACGTATCACTGCCCCTCCCATTGAGAAGCAAAGGGAGATGCCAGTGACACGAAAAGATACACCCTCTGCTGAAAAAATAGCTACGGTTTGGGAATTATATCTAACATTTCAGGCTATGGGCAACCTCTTTAATGCCCCTCCTGATCCTAGTACCCCTCATCCCTCAGACCCTGGACTTAGCTAGGGTTTTTATTATGAGGGTGATGAAGAGGGTGAACTTTTAGAGCCAGATGTATCCCCTGACCAAGAGTTTGGCACCTCTTCTGCTGGCCAGGAGGATTTCCCTACTCATTATACTTATATTCAGCATATAGTGGACACCCTGGACTCTAGCATACAGGGGACCACTGACCAGGAAGAGGAGGCAGACTTCTTAGATATGATGGGTCTCTCTCCCCTGAAAAAGCTGTTTCTGCCTATCCATAAGTCCATTCGCAGGGCAATATTTAAACTGCTGTAGAACCCCTTATCTAATCCTGGGGTGGACAAGAAAATCGAAAAGATGTATCAGTTGGAAAGAACTAATGCTGAATTTCTTTACATGCACCCAGACCATGAGGGGGTGGTACAGGCTGCAGCTTGTGACAGAGCTAAAGTACATCTATCCTCCCAGCCTCCTGACAGGGAATCTAGGAAGCTGGATTCGAAGGGTAAAAAATGTTACACCACAGCCTCCTTGCTGCTCCACGTCTCTACTTACATGGCCTATGCAGCACAGTACCAAAAAGCTCTATGGAACTCTGTACTAGCTATTAGCCAACAGGGCTCAGACAGAGTAGCTCAGGATTTTTAATATCTATATCAGTGATATAGCGGGCGGGCTGGAGGGAAGGGTGTTCCTATTTGCAGGTGATATGAAAATCTGCAATAGGGTGGACTCCCAGGGGTGCGGGGTGGAGGCCATGAGGCAGCAGCTGAAGATTCTGGAGGAGTGGTCAGAAACCTGGCAACTGAAATCCAATGCCAAAAAGTGTGCTGTAATGCACTTGGGGCGTAAAAACCTGTGAGCAGTTTACACTCTAGGAGGGGAGGAAATAAAATAGACAGAGCAGGAGAGGGATCTGGGGATTATAATATCAAGCAGCCTTAAGGCAGGTAGCCAGTGCAGCAAAGCGGTGGGGAAGGCAAATGGAATGTTGGCATGCATTGGGAGGGGCATAACTAGCAGAAGGATGGAGGTACTGATGCCTTTTTACAAAGCCATGGTGAGGCTGCACCTGGAGTACGGAGTCCAGTTCCGGAGGCCGCGCCTATGCAAGGACATAGATGGGATAGAGGGGGTTCAGAGAAGGGCAAACAAGATGGTGCACGGTATGCAGAGGAAGCCATATGAGCACAGGTGGAGGGAATTGGATCTGTACCCACTGGAGACCAGAAGGGAGAGGGGGAACATGATTGAAACATTTAAGTATGTGAAGGGGATCAATAAGTTGAAGGAGGGGAGCTTATTTAAAAGGAAGGAGGGGGCTAAAACTAAAGTGCATAGCTAAGATTGGGGGGTGGAAGATATAGAGACAATGTGAAGGAGTGATTCTTCATGGAGAGGGTGGTGGATGCCTGGAACAAACTACCAGAGGAGGTGGTGGGGGCTGAAACGGTGGAGGAATTCAGGAGGGCATGGGACAGACATATGGAGTTGGTAAGTGGGGAGAAGGGGAAGGCCCATGGAAAAGGAGATGAGTTGGGGGGAGGGCAGACCCGATGGGCCATTGTGGTCCTTTTCTGCCGTCGGATTTCTGTGATTTGACAGAAACTGTTAAGACTACCTTAGAAGCCACAAAATACTAATTCCATATGGCTGTAGTCACTAATGACACTTCCTCCAGAGCCATGGCCCAGGCCATATCTCTCAGACGCTGTGCCTGGCTGAGGACAATCAACCTCTCCCAGGATATTCAGACTAAAGCTATGGATTTCCCCTGTGAGAATAACTCTCTCTTTGGGGATAAAACAGCAACTTACATGAAAAAGGTGGAGGAATATAAAACCACCTATCAAAGCAATGCAGCCAAAGGGAAAGCCTTTACTTCCCAGAGATCCCAGAGTACAGGAAACAGAGGCGGATGTTACTATCCAATAGCCTTTTACCCTATGCCAATGCCCCCAGACTTCTCTCAGATGAGAGGTTTCTTCAGCAGAATAGGAAGGAGAGCACAGAGAAGAACTGACCCCTCATCTTCTCCAAAGGCTCAAGCCAAGCACATTTCCTGACTGCAACGTCCAGGTTGCCTCCCCTCTCCCAGTAGGAGGCAGGCTGACCCACTACCTCCACCATTGGCACCACATCTCCACAGACAAACGGGTGCTAGAGGTGGTGGGTCAGGGACTTACTCTGCAGTTCAAAAAGTTTTCATCACTACAGAGATACAAACCTCTGAAACCTCTGACCCCAACGGACAAGCTGTTGTTGGAGCTAGAGGTGCAGCCTCCGCTGTCTGCAAAAGCAGTGGAAAGAGTTCCCTTCCCCCAGTGGGGAAAAGGTCTGTATTCCAGGTATTTTCCCACATAAAAGAAAAATAGGGATTGGCAGCCCATTCTGGACCTAAGGCACCTGAACAAACACTTGCTCAAACCCAAATTCAAGATGGTTACCCTGGCAGTGATGATCCCATCCTTGCAACAGGGAGACTGGCTAGCCCCCCTAGACCTCAAGGATGCCTATTTTCACATTCCACGCAAGCCGTCACACAGAAAGTACCCTCAGATTCAGGCTTCCCTCTGGCTGTACCAGTTTGCAGCTTTGCCATCCGGCCTTACTTCAGCCCCCAGGGTTTTCATGAAGTGCCTGGCAGTGGCGGTGGCTCACCTCAGAAGACAACAGGTGTCCATCTTTCCATATCTGGATGACTGGTTAATAGTAGACCAGTCCCCACAGAAGGTCAGATACTCACTCTGCCACACACAAAGTACCCTGGAGTCCCTGGGTTTTATCATCAACAAGAAAAGTCCCGATTCAAACCAGTTCATTTACTGGAGTTCATTGGGACATAATTGGACACCCAACAGGGAAAAACCCTGCTCACCTGGGACAGGGTGCACAGCCTCCTAGTTCTGGCAAACTTCTTTGACCTGGGCCAGCCAAGGCAGGCCAGACATTTTCTCAGGTCCCTGGGCCACATGGCCTCCATTATAGCTGTAGTTCCAGGTGCCAGGTTACAGTTGAGGGACATAAAGTATCACCTGAGGGCTTACTGGTGCCAGAAAAGAGACTTTGTCAAAACTCATACCAGTCACAAGGACCTTTCTACAGACTCTGGATTGGTGGAAGGACAAGGAAAACCTCAGGGACGGAGTCCCCTTTCAACAAAGGCAGGCCTCCCATGTTCGTACCACAAATGCCTCCCTCCTGGAATGGGGGCTTATCTGGCAGACCAGTCTATAAGTGGGACTTGGTCTTCCAGGGAATCCAGCTACCACATAAACCTTCTGAAACTCAGAGCTGTGTATCTGGCTATCAAAACCTTGGCCCCCCCAGCTGAAAGGTCAGTCAGTTCAGATCAGAACGGACAATACCACTGCTATGTTCTGTATCAACAAGCAAGGAGGCACAAGCTCCACCAAACTTTGCACAGGGGCCATGAGGATTTGGTCTCTAGCTTACTCCTTGGATATACAGCTGTCTGCCATTCATCTTCCAGGCAAGGACAATGTGCTGGCGAACGCTCTGAGTTGCATCAATGAGGGCCACCACGAGTGGACCCTAAGCAGGCAAGTGCCAGACACAGTATTCAGGAGGTGGGGTACCCCAGAGATAGATCTCTTTGCCTCCAGCCACAACCACCCACTCCCACTTTACTGTTGCAAGCTTCCAGCACTGGGTACAGTGCCAGTGGCTGCTCTAGCTCTGGATTGGACAGGGAAGTTCCTGTATGCCTTCCCTTCATTTCCCTTAATCTTTAGAGTTCTCTTAAAGTTCTGGGATCAGCCAGCCACCATCATCCTGGTGGCTCCAGACTGGGCAAGGCAACCATGGTACTCCCTGCCCATTGCCCTGTCAGTCAAGAGACATATTCACCTACCCCTCAGCCACAGTCTCATGACCATGCCTCAGACAGGGATAATATACCCCAGCATAGAGTCTCTTCCCCTCAAAGCTTGGTGCTTGAAGAGCTAGAATATCCAGATTCTCAGTACTCAGAACAAGTTTTAAAAATCCTTCATCTGGATAAGAAGCCTAGCACTAAGAAGACCTATGCCTCTAAATAGAAAAGATTTTTCTCTGCGGTGAGAAAATCAGGAAGTCCTGCACTCACCACCCAGAAGATAGCTGCTCAGTTCGGTTTCAATAAAGTACTGATTTTATTCAGTGCCATGTGCCAAACAGGTATCGCACGTCTCCTGACGCGTTTCGGAAAACAAAATTTCCTTTCTCAAAGGATCCTTTGAGAAAAGAAATTTTGTTTTCCAAAATGCATCAGGAGATGCGCATAATCTGTTTGACTGGCACTGGCACTGAATAAAATCAGCAGTGTATTGAAACCGAACTGAGCAGCTGTCTTTATCTTGGGTGGTGAGTGCAGGACTTCCTGATTTTCTCTGTCCTGGCTTTGTCTGTGCACCTCAGCCCTGTGCAGATTCTGTTTGAAATTTAATTTTCTCTGTGGTGCAGAGACAGGCAGATCAACCCTCTGAGAGCCACTCTGCCTTCTCTTCTGCACTACCTAGTATATTTGCAATCCTTAGAGCCTCATCCCTCAAGATTCACCTGGCAGCCGTTTTGGCTTATCTTTCTGCTGACAAGGAGAAATCTATACTTTCTCATTCCATCTTCAAAATGTTTTTCAAAGGCTTTCTGCACCTTCAGCCTCCACCTAGGGAGCCTGCCCACCCCCCAGATTTGAACTTCTGCATAGCTAAGCTCATGGACCCTCCCTTTAATCCTATGGCTACGGCACACTTAAAGTATGTCACTTGAAAAACTGTTGTCTTAGTAGTTATCACTTCAGCCAGAAGGATTTCTGAACTGCAAGCTTTTTGTACTGAGCCCAACTATATTATCTCCCACAAGGATAAAGTAGACCTCAGAACCAACAGGAAATTCCTTCCTAAGGTAGTCTCTGAATTTCATCTCAACCAGTCTGTAAGACTCCCTGTCTTTTTTACAGACAGATCCACCCCTGGGGAGCGTAAACTCCAGTTTGGATGTTTAAAGAGTACTGACCTACTACCTGAAACACACAAAGCAGCTCAGAAGCTCTCATACCCAGCTTTTCCTCACCTACAGTGAGGCTGGCAGGCGCAGACCAGCCACTAAGAGAACTATCTCCCGCTGGATAGTCTCTTGTATTCAGTTCTGTTACAGTAAACCTGAGAAGCAGCCCCCTCAGGGCCTTACAGCCCACTCCACTAGGGGCATTGCAGCTTCAGTGGCAGCTGCAAGGGACATCCCCTTGCTCGATATCTGCAAAGCAGCTACCTGGAAGACTGTACACACCTTCACAAAGCATTATTGCTTGGATGTACAATCTAGATCAGATGCCAGGTTTGGCACAGCAGTCCTGCAGAACCTGTTCCCAAAGTACTGTAAGTTCTGTACCCTCCTCCCAACTGCACTGCTTTGTAGTTTGCAGTAGTCAAGCATACTGAAGGACCCCTTGGGTGAGAAGAAAAAATTACTCACTGTAGTAATATTGTTTCTTCCAAGGTGTCCTTCAGTATCCTTGATTTGTTCTAGTTAATGGCTTTTATGATTTTTTCGATAGACTAGATTATTGGGGCACTTTTGCCCCTTTTTGCAGCTACGAAATTAATCTGAGTGCCCTCTGGTACAAGCTATGGACAGCTCAACCTCTCCTGCACTCTGATTGGCTAATTCCTTATATCATTAGCATTAACTCCACCTCTGGGGCAGCTAAACCCAGCTGGCATACTGCAGTAGTCAAGCATACTGAAGGACACCTTGGAAGAAACAACGTTACTACGGTGAGTAATTTTTTATTTTCTGCCATTATAGTTCTGGCACATATTAGTGACTTTTCTTACCCATTTGTCCTTGGTTACTATCGGACCCACTCACAGGATACTTCACCTGACCTCTCCAACAAGAAAGAAATAGCCTCTAGTCATAGTCCTCGGTTCCTTACTAGAAGTGATATACTGATGATTAAGGTGCTCCCCATTATGAGGCAACTGAAATTCGCCACATTCATGTCCCTCACTCTGCTACCCCTTTTGTTATCCTGCGACTTTTGTGGTGACAGTCTCACGAGAGGTCTCTCTGCCTCAGATAGCTACTTTACTTCGGGGGGGGCACCCTCAGATGTCTAACCCAGTGCTGTTGGCACATCCCTTGCCGTCACTAGCTTGCCTTGACAGAAGGCAGTGTCATCTACTGGGTGCTTACTTAGCCACCAGACAGATCTTGGGAGCACAGACCTCTGGCGGCTATCCTTCAAACCTTTTTGATCCTTGGTCTCAACTCTTACTGGGCGAGGATATTCAGATCAACCCTGACCCTAGGCCCTCCCCACTCACCCAGGCTAATCCACAGTGGTCCTATGATAGGGGACTACGAATTTCCTACCTGAATGTAGGAAGCCTACTCCCAAAGTCTCATGAGCTGGAAGCTTCATGTGACGGGGTTGAATAAGGCCCTGCCCCATTTGTTATGCAGAAAGAGTTTAAACGCAAGAGTCTGTTCTATCTTTTCCTTTTCTGTCTCTTCTCTGTCTGGTTGTGCAACCAGATTTTCTTGTGAGACCTAGAAACTGATCACTCTGACGGTTTTGCAATTCTCCACCCCTTGCTATCTCTCTGTCTTCCCTTGCAATTTCTGTCTTTTCTTCCCCCTTGCATATCTGAGGATATAAAAAATATATGTGAATCTTTATGTGGAAATGTCACTGATACTGGGATGCCTGTGTTTAAAATTATGTATAGTTATACTGTTGAAATTATTGCAAAAAGCTATTTGGAACTCAAGGGGTTAACCTGAGAAGGTGGTTTGCAAACTCTCTGAGATGCTGGCAACAAGAGGTCAGTTCTGGGTCACTTTGTTCTTTTTGTTGCACCTGCTTCGAAACTGACAAGAATATTCTGTAAACTTAAAAGATCATTCTGTGAGAAGTAGGCTTTCTTAACAAACTCCCTGCAAAGACTTGCTATAAAAAGAGCAGCAATGTTTTGCAAGAGAGAGACTGAGGTTTGAAATTGAGAAGAAACACTCAGCAGGACTTTGTTTTCCCTGTTTGCACTGCCTTTGTAAATAGTTATACTGAACACGTTTTTATTTTACTGTTATTGAGAAAAATAAAACATTATTTGCGAATTTGGAAGCTGCTCCTGGTTTTCCTATGCTTCCTGACCTGTGCCTCAATGACTGAAGGTGTTAGTAGTGGGATTTACGCCATGCATACTCTAAGCCAGGAGTTTTGTGTGTGGGTACTAGACCTAGTACCAGGGAAACATAGCAGAAAGGTATGGATTCTGCAGTGGCAAGCCCAGAAACCATTACCAGAAGAATGGCAGCCAAACTAGAAGCAGAAACAAAAGTCCAAACTGAGACTGTACAGCCAGCACCAGTCATGGGGAAAAAACAACAAGCAGTGACAGAACCTGAAAGCCTGACTGCCTTTTTCCAATGGTGGGCTATACAACAAAAAGAGAAGGAGAAAAAGAGAAAAGAAGTGATACAGCAACAGGAGCAGCGGAGAAAAGAAGAGATGCAACTACAGGAGCGGCAGAGAAGAGAAAAGAAGAAATGTAGCAACTGGAGCAGCGATGGTTGGATGCCTTGCAAGCTGTCAAAGCTACAGGTTCTGGCACAGGTCCAGTAGAGCAACAAAACACCAACAACTTAAAAGACCTTAAACTTACAAAGATGTGTCCCTCGGATGATATCGAAGCATACCTGACAACTTTTGAAAGGGTTGCCGCAGCCTGCCAGTGGCCAGAGCAGCAACGGGCAATCAGACCGGTACCTTACCTGACAGGGAAAGCCCAGCTTGCCTACAGCAATATGGACACTGCACAGTCAGAAAACTGTGACCTGGTGAAAAGAGAGGTCCTTAAAAGATATGACATCTCAGGAGAGACATACAGGCAGAAATTTCGGTCTCTGAAGTACAACTCAGCCGACAGTCCTTGAGAAGCCTTCATCCAACTGAGAGAACTCCTTATGAAGTGGCTCCAACCAGAGGGCAAAACACTCCCATAGAACATTGAAACATTTGTAATGGAGCAGTTCGTCAACATCGTACCACAGATGTACAGCTTTGGGTAAAAGAATACAGACCAGAAAGTGGGGAAAAGGCTGTTTCTTTGGCCGAAGACTACCAGCTGGCCAGACAAACGCCACAGCAGCGAGGTAAGAGATACTTTTTCCCATTTAAACTCCAAGTCTCATAAGAATTCTGGTGCGGGTAACAGATCTGCACCCAAAGATTTTATTTGCTATAACTGTAATAAGTCAGGTCATATTACAATAAATTGCTGTAGTAAGAAGAGTGACACTGGAGCAGATTTGTCCTTAGCAAATTAGGGCACGTATTTAACAGATGTGAAGGTGGGAGATAAGACTGTGAATGGACTTATAGATTCGGGAAGCAGACAGACCCTAGTGCATATTGAAGTGCCAGGGAAAACAGTGTCCAAAAGGACCAGGTACTGGTGTCATCTGCATCCACGGGGACACTCGATTCTATTCCACCAGCCAAGTGACTCTTGACTATTAATGGGATGTTGCACCAAATGAAAGTGGGAGTAGTACCTAAGTTACCTGTAACTGTGATTATTGGAAATGACTTTCCAGGATTTACTGAGTTAATCAAAGAGGGAGTAAATCCTGATGTTTCAGCAGCTCTGGTGACAAGAGCTCGGGCAAAGAAAATTTCAGATTGTGGGGACTCTTCCTTTTGCTGATTTTGATTTGAACTTATTTGAGCACAGCTCCAAGATCCAGATATCCAGGAAAGAAAGACACTGCCATAAGAAACAGTGGCAACAAAAGACTGATGGACATAAGGGGCAACATATGAAAATGCTGAAACTAAACTGATCACCGATTGAGATTTTCTTTCAGAACAAGCTAATGATGTTTCTCTCCAGGGTTATTTTAAGCAGCTTGGGGAGAAACCAAAACAGGGTGAAACTATGTTTAAAAAATGTAATGGGCTACTGTACAGAGTTTGGGTTAAACCTCAGACACTAGACCAGATAGAACAATTGGTTATACCACAAAAGTACATATCTGAGTTGTTACAGATAGCACATGATAGTCCTATGGCTGGTCTCTTGGGGAAGGACTGCACCCTTGCCAGATTGCTGTACAGATTTTACTGGCCTGGAATTCATGAAGATGTTGTTCCCTATTGCATTTTTTGTGCTGAGTGTCAGAAAGTAGCTCCAGTGACTAAAAAGGACAAGGTGCCCCTTTTGCCCCCCCCTTGAAAGATGTGCCTTTTGAGAGAATTGCAGTGGATGTAGTTGGCCCCTTAGACAGAAGTAGAAAGGGTAATCAATTCATTTTGGTAGTATGTGACTATGCTACTCGATACCCAGAGGCAGTTCCAATGCGTACTGTCACAGCCCCAAAAGTGGCAGCAGAGCTTGTCAAACGTTTCAGCAGGGTGGGCATACCTAAAGAGATCATTACTGATTAGGGTAGTAATTTTGGTGCTGCATTACTGAAGGAGCTGTACCGACTAGTAGGTATTACTGCCATAAGAACCTCCCCTTATCACTCTCAGACAGACAGTCTTGTTGAGCATTTTAATCAAACCCTAAAACACATGTTAAAAAGGTTTGTAAAAGTGGAAAGGAAGGACTGGGCCCAATACTTACCTTACCTGCTTTTTGCTTACAGAGAAGTGCCACAGGCATCAATAGGTTTTTTTCACTATTGGAAATGCTGTATGGTAGTCAACCTAGAGGGCCACTATATGTTAATAAAAGAAACATGGAACCACCATCAGAAACAATCCATTACATCGTATGTGTGTGCCCTGAGAAAGAAGCTGGCAAAATATGTTGAAATCACCCATAGTAATCAGGAAGAGGCCCAAAACCAGCAGAAGGTGTGTTATGACCATGAGGTAAAAGAAAAAGGTTTTTAGCCAGGTGAAAAGGTCTTGCTACTCTTACCCACTACAGAAAATAAACTTAATGAACCGGCAAGGGCCTTGTAAAGTGCTTAGATGAACTGGCACAGTTAACTATGAGATTGAGACCCCTGCTAGGAAAAATGCTACTAAGATATACCATGCTAACCTCCTCAAGAAATGGACTGAAAAAATACCAAAAGCTGTTTTGCTAGTTTTACCAGAAAATGATGATGATATTGATATTGCTTATGACAGACTGGAACAAACTGTAACTGCTGATGCTGTAAAAGTGAATGTTTCCTTAACCTCTGAACAAACTGCAGAAATCTGTAACTTGCTAAAGACATTTAACAGTACTTTTACTGCAGTACCAGGCTGAGTAAAAGGGGTCGAGCACATAATAGTGACAAGGGATGCTCGCCCAATTAGACAAAAGTCATACAGATTACCGGAGCGGTTAAGAGCAGATGTGGTTAAGGACATACAAATAATGAAATAATTAGGTATCATAGAAGAGTCAAGAAGTGCTTGGTCATCACCAACGGTGATTGTAAACAAAAAAGAAGGGGATGTGAGGATATGCCTTGATTTTAGGAAACTTAATCAAGTGTCAGAATTTGACAGTTATCCTTTGCCCAGAACAGATGATTTGGTGGACGGACTAAGGAGTGCCAAGTATATCAGTCCCCTCAATCTCACCATGTTTCTGGCAAATCCCACTAGCTTAAGAATCTAGAGACAAAAATGCATTTGCCACTCTTATAGGATTCTATCAGTTCACCACCATGCCGTTTGGTTTACATGGCGCACCCGCTACATTCCAGTGGTACATGGATGTAATTTTATCCCCTCACACTGGTTTTGTGCTGCATACCTGAATGATGTTGTGGTGTACAGTTCAGACTGGAAAAGTCACCTGGAACACCCACGAGCAGTTATCCAATCGATCAAAAAGGCAGGTCTGACAGTTAATCCTGCCAAGTGTGCATTGGGCATGCAGGAAACCAGATATTCGGGCTATGTTTTGAGAAATGGAGCATCAAGCCAGAGGTTTCTAAGATAGAAGCTGTAGCTAACAGCCCTGTCCCTAAAACAAAGAAGCATGTTAGGTCATTTTTAGGGCTGGCTGGTTATTATTGGAGATGTGTTCCCAGGTTTGCCGAGTTAGCTACTCTCCTTCCTGAACTCACAAAGAAATGGTTCCCGAATAACTTCAAATGGACTCCAGAGTGTGACGAGGCTTTTTGGGCCATTAAGACTGCATTATGTTCAGCCCCTGTTTTAAGAAGCCGAGACTTTGAGAAACAATTTTTTCTACAGACAGATGCATCAGAGGTAGGCCTAGGTGTAGTCTTCAGTCAGCATATAGATGGGAAAGAACATCCTATTCTATACATAAGTAGGAAATTGCACAACAGAGAGAAAAGGTACTCCATAATTGCAAAGGAATGCCTTGTGGCAAAGTGGCCATGGAGTTCCTTAAGTTTTACTTACTTGGAGCTGACTTTGTACTTGTAACAGAACACAATCCTCTCTGTTGACCTAACCAAATGAAGGATAAAAATTCCAGAATCACACGGTGGTACCCGGCACTACAGCCATTTAAATTTAAAGTGATGCACAAATCTGGGAAAGAGAATGTCAATTCTGATTTTCTGTCAATATATGGATCAAGAATTGAGAATTCCGAAGGTTGAAAAAATGTGAGTTGAAACTTCTCTGTTTGCTGTGCCACATATGCATTGAACTGTAAAGGGTATAAGCTAATGTTAGATGGGAATTTAATAGAACATTTTGGAAACCTGTTTTTGTAAAACAGGTTCCCTCTTAGGGGGTGATATGTGACAGAGTTGAATAAGGCCCTGCCCCATTTGTTATCTAGAAAGAGTTTAAAAGCAAGGGTCTGTGCTGTCCTCTCCATTTCTGCCTCTTCTCTGTCTGGTTGCACAACCAAATTTTCTTGTGAGTCCTAGGAGCTGATCACTCTGACGGTTTCACACTCCGCCCCTTGCTATCTCTCTGCCTTCCCTTGCTATTTCCATCTTTTCTTCCCCCTTGCATATCTGTGGGTATAAAAAAATATGTGAATCTTTATGTGGAAATGTCACTGATACTGGGATCCCTTTGTTTAAAACTGTATATAGCTATACTGTTGAAATGATTGTAAAAAGCTATTTGGAACTCAAGGGGTTAACCTGAGAAGCTGGTTTGCAAACTCTCTGAGATGCTGGCAACAAGAGGTAAATTCTGGGTCACTATGTTCTTTTTGCTGCACCTGCATCGAAACTGACAAGAACATCCTGTAAACTTACAAGAACATTCTGTGAGAAGCAGGCTCTCTTACCGAGCTCCCCGAAAAGACTCATTATAAAAAGAGCAGCAAAGTTTTGCAAGAGAGAGAGAGACTGAGATTTGAAATTGAGAAGAAACACTCAGCAGGACTTTGTTTTCCCTGTTTGCACTGCCTTTATAAATAGTTATACTGAACACATTTTTATTTTTTATTTTGCTGTTATTGAGAAAAATAAAACACTATTTGTGAATTTGGAAACTGCTCCTGGTTTTCCTAAGCTTCCTGACCTGTGCCTCGACAACACTTGGGTAACACTACTAGCCCAGATGTCCTGGGTATAACTGAAACATGTCTGAAGTCGTTGTGTTCAAATTCACTTTGTCACATCAAGGGCTACACATTATTCAGAAACGATAGACCAGGGCTCAAAAAAGGTGGTGGGATACTTTTCTACCTTAAAGACCACTTAACTGGCTCAGTCATCGCCTCTAGTAGTGCGCTAGACTCTACACCAGTATGGGTCATCATCGAGCTGATCGTCGGGTCTGCCAGGAAAATCTGCATGGGCTGTATCTACAATCCCCCAACAGGGGGGTTAAATAGGCTCAAAAACATCAGTGAGGTTGCTGGACTTTCCCCCACTAGGGACATCATGCTTGATGGGGATTTCAGTCTTAACTGACTGAATGACAAGCAGCTGGAGTATGCGGAGCTCCTTAAACAAATCAGCCTCACTCAGATCATTCACTCCCCCGCGTGCTTTAGCTCCAAATCCCAGAACCACACCCTCCTAGACTGGATATTGACTAACAGGAAAGACAGGGCCAATGCCGCCGGTGTCCTGTCAGATTCTATTAGTGATCATTCCCCCATATATTGCACCTGGTCCTGTCACGGTGTGTCCACCACCTAAGCTCATCACATTTAGAAACTTCTCTATGGTTGACTTGGCTGCTCTAAGGTCAATCATGAGGGGAATAAACTAGTCCAAACTCTGCTCACTCACAAATGTTCATATAGCCCTGGGATTCCTTATAGCCGCTCTTTATTCGGTTCAGGAGAAACACTTCCCCCTCACTATGCAGCACATAAGGGTTGGAAACACTAAATAGCTCACTAGGGAGTTGGTGGCTCAAATGAAGATTTGTGATAAGTCTTGGGTCACTTACAAGATTTATCCTACTACTGAGAACTGGAACACTTATAGGAGGCTTAGTTACTAATGTAAGTGAGAAATGGGAAGACTGGATGGGCCTTGCGGTCCTTATCTGGTGTCAACTTCTATGTTTCTATGTTAAATGAAACTTCTTAAATCCTGCTTCTTTAACTCACAACAGATACATAACCTAGGTGACTCCTGCAGCTTTTGGACATCTGTGAACTCTGTCATGATGAAACCGGCCCCCAGGTTAAACTCTGTTAACCTGATCACCGAATCAGGTCCTCAAACTGATACGTCAACAGTAGCTAGCGTCTTCAATAACAAAATTCACTAATCTTGAATTGTATCTTGCCCAGCTCCCCTCAGCCTCTCAGGGCACTCAGTCACTGCGCCCAGGTGTCAAGAGAACTGACTGTCCCCCTTTCTACTTTAGAATTACGTCACCTTCAGAGGTCCATCACCTCTTGTGGGCGCTACTGAACTCAGGCAGTGCTGGGAGTGTCAGGCTGCGGCCCAAGTTTCTGAAATTAGCAACACACTTCATTGCCAAACCGCTCTTGTGCATTATCACTCTATCACTGCCTACTGCCATTGTTCCAGTGCTTTGGAAAGAGGCCAGAGTTGCCCCTGTCCTCAAAAAGGGGACCCTAGTCTTCCAGAGAACTATAGGCCAGTTTCCATCCTATCATGCATGAGCAAGAACCTTGAGAAGGCAGTATTTCGTCAAATGTTGAAACATCTTGCGCCCTATAATCTTCCACCTTCAGACCAGCATGGGTTCAGGAAGGGCTATAGCACTGCCACAGCCCTTTCACGATTCACAGATCATGTCCTCCGGGAGGCAGATAGGGGGAATTTCACTGATGCCATATTTGTAGATCTCTCCAAGGCATTTGACATGGTGGATCATGTCATCCTACTCAGTTGACTGACCACTTTAGGTTTCTCCCTCAGTTTCTCAAGTTGGGTTAAAAATTACCTAACAGACTGGACCCAAATGGTCCATATTGGGGAGAGCCTTATTCAGTCCACTACAGTGGCTTGAGAAAGGACCACAGTCCGAAACGCGTCAACCGTACTACTATATGTATTTGGAATAAATCTGGAGTAAGAATGTGCTATACTTCTAGAGCCCTGTGTGTTTCTTCTGGTTGGTGAGTGCCCATCTGTTTTTGCAGTTTATCTTTTTTGGAGGAGCACCACCGGTCCCAGTGCAGCCATTCTCTCTAGTCAAGTCCCCCAGGGGTCTATCCTTGGACCCCTACTCTACTCGATCTTTGTCAAGACTCTCCTTTCGGAACCAACAGTAAGTCACAAGTTCATGTATGTGGATAATGTTATCTTATTCAGCAGTGACAGCTCCCCCGCTAGACTGTGTCAATCCCTCTCCAAGGATTTCTCCTCTGCAGTCCAGTGGTTCACTCAACACAGACTAATTGTCAATGCAAAAAAAATTTATCTGTGCTATTCGGTTCTAAACGCAGGCTCACCAGACACTCATCCAATCTCCTGCACTTCCTTAGCATACAGACCCCAGACGGATCCACTCTTGAACAAGTCAATGATTTTAAATACCTGGGGGTAACTCTAGACCCCTCCCTAAGCTATGCTACCCACATAGGGCAGGCAGTCAAAAGGATCAGCCAACGACTGGGTGTGTGCTACCGCCTGAAACACCTTTTGACTCTGGAAGTGAAACTGGCAATAGGGCAGGGCACCCTTCTTCCCATCCTAGACTACTGCTCTCCCATCATATACCCTAGCTCGCCCACAACTCCTCTATCGATTGAACACAGGGTATAACAATATCTGCAGGTTCGTTACTCTAGCCCCTACCACTGTACCCTATATCAAACGATAGGATGGCTCTCCCATGGCATGTACAGACCTCTTGATTGGATCACTCATTTTTAAAACTCTCCACGAGGGTATTAAATTCCCGCTATTGGGCCTGCTAACCATCAAACATAGTTCTCGCCGATTGAGGTCCTCCGCAAATCGCCTCCTGCAGTGCCCCAGGTTATCCATGATTATGGGACAATGGGCATTCTCTTGGGCAGCCCCAAAGTTTTGAAATACCCTCTCAGAGGAACTTCATCCCTTGGATCCCCCGACTTTCAAAATGCACTAACATCCAAAGCGTCCTGTAACTGCTAAGTTGGATTACAAGCAGGACTGTGTACTTATGTGTTTGATATGATTTGATTTGATTTGTTTATTTATCTTGGTTAGTCCATGGGCCATATGGCCCGTTTACATGGTCAACCAGAGTGCAAACAACAAAGTACATATTACATCACAATATTAAATTACAATCTCAATGTACAAAAAATACAAAAGACAGTAATACAATACACATAAAAATGTTATGAGAATACATAAAAAAAAATGTTACAGTAGCTACCTATAACATTTACATACTTCATTCTGTTTCATCATCATTCTATTTACATGTACTCAACACGGATCAAGTGATATCTGTTCACCGTGATACTTTAACTAGTTGTTATCCCACTGTGCCTCTCTAAATGTTTACATTCTGAACTTATGATAATCTTAATGCCAGTAGTCTTATTGTAAACTGTTATTGTAGTTCTGCGCTGATTATGTTTTATGTACTGTGTGCCATCTGATGGTCTGGGTTGTACCTGAAAATGGTCCCTTGGATCAGTGTACTTATCCGGTTATCAAATATGTACATACATACATACATAATGGGACAATTTCAGATGGTTTTAAGTTTGAATGGGGGATGAGGCAGAGCTGTACCCTGTCTCCCTTCTTCGCACTCAGCATGGAGCCTCTGGCTGCAGCGTTGAGCAGGTGACAGCCTTTTAGGGTATTGAAGTCAATGGCCATGAAAACAGGCTATCCCTGTATACTAACATACTAATTGCCAGCAGATTAGGCCTTACGGTCTATCAAGTCTGCTCGAACCTCAGATCCCTAGTTGGGTACCGAGGCCCTCCCCCCCCCCTTGTGTTCCAGAAACCCCTATCATCCATCCCCACCCCGCTGGGCCAGGCCATCATCTGATACACCCGCTTCTGTGTCTGTCCCACCTCTCTTGAAGCCTCTCCACTGTGGATCTCTGAACCAACTCGCCAGGCAGCTGCTCCAAGGATCCACCACCTCTCAGTGAAAATCCTCCCTCACCTTCCACCTTCCAACTTCAAACTATGCCTCTGGTGATACCTCCTGCTTTAGTCTAAAGATCCTCCATGTTTACCCTATTTATTCCCTTGAGGTACTTGAAGACCTCAATCATGTCCCCCTGTCTCTCCTCTCCAATGAAAACAGGCAGAGGTCCTCAAGTCTGTCCTCATCAGCAAATCCTCTAGCCCTCATATCATCTTAGTTGCCTACTCTGTACCCTCTCCGGGAGCTGTATGTCCCTTCTTCGTGGTCTCCAGTACTGTACACAGTACTCAAGTGTGGTCTAACTCATTCCATTGCATAGCGGCAGAATCACTTCCTGCTCCTAGAAGTGATCCCCTTCGATGCATCCCAGCATCCTGTTTGCTTTGCTAGCTGCTCCTGCACTGCTCAGAGTTATTCATACATGCATCCACCATGACCCCTAGGTCTTTTTCCTGCTGAGGCCTCCAGCGCCTTCCTCCCAAGGTGTACCTGTGTTTAGAGTTTCTGCCCAAGATGCAACACCTTGCACTTGGTGATATTGAAATTTAATTTCCATGTGTGAGACCACCTTTCCAGGGTGTCCAGGTCCCCTTGCAGGGCTAACCTCCCCTCTTCCCCCTGAACTACTGCTCCCATCTTGGAGTCGACAGCGAAGAGACTCATTTCACACCCTATACCCTCCCTAATATCTGAAATGTATGCATTAAACAGGATCAGACCCAGGATGGAGCCATGCAGTAGCCCAGTACCGATATCTCTAGGGTTTGAGAGCTCCCCACCAATCACTACTCTCTGAGTGCGTCCAGCTAGCCAGTTTTCAATCCATCTGACCATCAAAGGGCCTACTCCCAACCCCGTCAGTTTCTCCACCAGACCATTGTGGGGGACAGATTTAAACTCCTTGCTGAAGTCCAAGAATAATACATCCACAGGCTTTCCCCTGTCCAGTTCTGATGTTACCCATTCGTAGAACTCCACAAGACTGGTTTGACACGATCTACCTGGCACAAACCCATGTTGCCGACTATCCAGACCTCCCACCTCCTCCAAGTACACCCTCAATCGTTCCTTTAGTATACTCTCCATTAATTTTCCCACCACCAAGGTCAAACTGATGGGTCTATAGTTACCTGGTACTTTCCTCGACTTCCCCCTTTATGGATTGGCACCACATGTGCCTCTCGCCATTCCCTAGGTACCTTCCCTGTCTCAAGTGACCTATACGGATGATACTCTTATATACTTGGGGGACCCCCAAAAATAAGCCTCCACACTCCTCACTCCTCACTCTCCTGGACCAATTTGGTTTGGCTTGTGGATTCAGAGTAAATACAGATAAAACAGAGACCCTGATTGTGGTGTAATTATGGAGTGGGCGAAAGCATATTAACCCTTTAACTGGGTGAAAGGCAAGGTTCGGTACCTAGGCATTCAAATCACAACACACTTGAACAAATTATATCACTTGAATTATGAAGCACCTACTATTAAGCACTGCGATGATACTATAGGCAGGGAAAAATGGGCAGACTACGTGGGCCAAGCAGTCCTTATCTGCCTGCAAATTCTATGTTTCTATTTAAAACATGTTTGCAGATTTAGCCGGCCCGGTAGCGCAGAGGGCTGAGGCACTGGTGCTTTACCTCATGGTACGCCAGCAACCCAAGTTTGGGAATGACCTCTGGTCACTGGGGTGCTGGCTTAGAGGGGCAGAATTGAGCCATGGCTCTCCCCTCCAAAGGGATGGATGGCCACACGTCTGTAGTCCAGCTCCTATCAGGTGGAGCTCCGGCGGCACGTAAGTGGTACGGGCGGCAACAAAAGTCAGGGGAGAGGCGGAAGGGGCCACCGGATCCTGGTGTATGTGATCGCCTCCACGCATGTGTACGCTGTGGCGCCGGGGGGGTAGGGAGAAAAATAGAAACTAAAAATGTATATGGAAAAAAGGGGGAAAAAAGGTGTTTGCAGATTTAAATAGATGGAGTTCACTACCCTTGACATTTTTAGATAGATTGGAAACAGTTAAAATGAATATACTGCAGAGATTTTTATTTTCATAGTCCACCCTTCCACTCACGATATCTTAAAAGGACTGGATCCGGCTCCGTGCCACGAGTGGTGAGGCACCTGCTTGGCATGCTGGCGACCTGGGTTCGCGCCGAGGGTGATGGGAGCGGAGACTGGCAGGAAGGGTTCAGAGCACCCATACGGACACTCTCCTCCCTGGGAGGGAGGGTTCTGCCTTCACTGCTCTTTGAGCAGCTCCTGGTGGTCGGTTGGTGGAGGCACACTTGGCAGCGTGGGTGACCACATGCCGCTGTGCATCCTTTCAAGGAAACCACAGGCATGCAGCCATCACATGGGAGGAAGGAGGGATGGAGGGGGAAAAAAAACAGGGAAAATGGCCCTTCCTGGGGCGCCGAGTGACTGCACCCCTCCCTCCTGTGGAATCTCCTACGCCACCATCCACCCAGTACACCATCCTTGCCCCCCTCCAGACTATCACCCCAGTGTCAAAAGGTGATTCTCTCCTGGTGGCAGCCAGGAGGCCTTGAGGCAGGGATAAACCAGACCATTGGGGGTGTCGGCAAAGCTTGAGGAGTCTAGAGGCAGGTGACAGCATTAGGGCTGAGGATGGTCAGTTGAGGGACCAAAGCTTGGGGAGCACGAAGGAGTGGGGCACCAGGGGCAGGATGGAGGGGAAAAAAAAGGACTGGAAAGAACTCAAAAAGAAACTCTCAGCCTTCATTTGGGAAGGGAGGAAGTCACGAATCCAATGGGAAGTGCTTATTGAATGCAAAGGTAATGGGGCAGTGGGGTTGTCTAGTTTCCCACAATACTTTGAAGCAACCCGGCTAGTACATGTAGCAGAGATGCTCAGTAATTCTGAAGAGAATGGCTGGACTAACTTGGACCAGTCGACCTACACTTACATACTCCCACAGTTACTGCTGTGGTTGCTAGACATAAAAGAGTTGAAACACACAAAGGACATGTGAACCAGATATAGTCTGTATGTTTGGGTTCAATTAAAAAAGTGATGGGCTGTCCCATACTGTATGCGGCCCAGACTCCCCTTTTAATAGTTACCTCACATTGGTTTTCAACTCTGGGAGAGAATAGGCCTCCTTTTCCAGGCACAATTTCTGTTAGACACTGACACCGTTAAAAGCTTTCAGCAACTGCAGGCAAAATCTGGGCTAAGCCATAGAGACTTTCATAGATACTGCAGTGTAGAGACTACGTATTAAAGGGACCGGAGCTGTGGAGGGCTCTGGCAAGCCATACCTATGGGGGTAGATTCCCTTTGGAATGAGTCCCAACTTCCTGACCAGAAGGGGTTTGTCTCTCTGATGTTCTCTGTTAGTGGGAGAGGATGGTAAGCAGGCCTTAGAGCACCTGCAAGGACAGTGGGAACAGGAATCTAATATTCAGCTTCCCCCAAAGAGTTGGACAAAAATCTGGCAGGGAGTACATCGTACATCGCACGACAGCATCATTGTCATGGTGAGAATATCCATGGCAGTTGGCAGTTAGGTATTTTATAACCCCGGTAGTTTCTAAACACTATAAACTGGGTATAACAAATCACTGTTGAAGGAGATGTGGGGGTAAGGGCTTACAATATCACATTTTTGGGGACTGCCCAGAGACAGGCCTTTCTGGTCAGAGGTAGGAAAGTCTGTTCAAAAAATTTTAGAACTGCCTCTGCTCCCACTTAGAGAACTGAATACTGGGATTGCCCCCGGGCCAGATCTGCTCAGAAGCAGAACCTTTCTAGTTCTAGTGGTCGATCTGGCAAAACCATTTGTGGCTCACGAGCAACTCTCCCCAGAAACGTCAGTGACTTCACAGCATCTTAAAAATCAAAAGTATGAAGGCCATCACAGCTCTGCTTTAGGAAAACAGTAAAAGACTGATTACTCCAAAGAGGTTGCAGACTATAGAGACTATAAACCAGTGGACTATATGTTGTGAATTATAAAATGCATATATCCCTTTGCCATTTCTAGTTATAATCTAACTTGTGAAGTAACCCTTGAATTTATTTCTCAGTAAACTTTACAAGTTCCAAAAAAGAGCCCCTGTCGTCACATGGGACGTTTTGCGAAAAACTGAAATTTCCGCATATATTGAACTTAGTTCTGTAATTTAGCCCCCTCTTTTTTTAATCAAGCTTTTCTCGTCCTCTGACTCACCTGTAGGCACCTTCCAGGCCTGTTACTGACATTCTCATGAATTTACTGGTTATCCACTGCTTGCTGTAGTGGTGGTTGGCCTGCCATATTGTTTGTGTGTGGGTCTGCCAGTGGTGCCAGCACAACAGCAGGCAAGGGTTGTTTTCTCTGGCTCCTGGTTTTCTCCGCGAGCGTGCCAGCATGCCAGCATGAAATGGTACACATGCAGGCATGCTGAGGCAGGCATGCATGTCTAATGGCTGCCCCTCTCCCCTTGTTTGCTCTGGCTGCACTGCTACCAGGCCTCCACCAGATGGCAGTCATATAGCAGCACTCCGTGTCAATCCTGCCTTGCTAGTCAGTCCCCAAGTGGCCTGAGTCCATTCCTGAATCTGAGTTGTCAGCATAGTCAGCGGTGGCACTGCTGGCTAGCTCCTCCCTTTTTTATAAGAACTATGCACATGAACATGAAAACAGGACCACTGTCTTATAGAGTTATTCTGCTCTGATTATCTACATGTGACATCTCCTCTCTTCATGACATCATAATCGGTCCTGCAGCTACAGACAGTGACATGACTAGCAGAACATCATGATGTCAGGTGTAGAGACGTAGCCAGTGCAGATGGTCTAATGGACAATAATCCTGTTTTCATGTTAACATGTGGAGTTAAAAAAGGAAGTTAATTACAGAAAAATACATGGGGGTGGGATTGCAGAGCGCCATTGATGCTTCTGAGGGAAACTATACCCAAAATTCAGGCTCTGCCAAACTGTCTAATAAGTGCTGTACCATAAGCCAAGGGGTGGGGGGACACGTCAGTTCGTGCTGGTCATTCTGCTCCATGACAACACACTTTGGGCTATGAGCTCTAGCGTCAATCCCCTCCCTGCAAAATGTGTTCTCATTGTTATGGCACAATTTGTACAGGGGTGCACTTTACACCGGAGTTCATAGTTCAGAGCGACGTGTCATGGACCGAATTGACCGGTGCGAATTGACTTGTAGCCAGCCAAGGTTCGGCCACAGTTATGCAGATTTGCAGCATTTACTACAATATTCTTGGTACTTGCGCCACAAAACAACATTTATTTATGCAAGCTGCTGCAAATCGCTGAAACTGTCGCAAAAAACTAGTTAGCTTTGGAAAGTAGCCCCCACCCTACCCCGAATTCTGTCACAATCGGGCAGATACTGATGGAAGGGAAAATCATCTTTGTGTCAGTGTCCGGCCCATCTGAAAATCTGCTCCAAAGAAAAAATGTCTTGACTGATGTTTTTTTTTTTTGTTTGTTTAATATTTCCCCAGTGATGTCAGAGGCTTTTTCAAAGAACTGGCATCCACTTCAGAATATTATTTCATAAACTGACAGACCAGCTGATACAGTTAACTAAAGAACACTCTTTTAAAATGTCAGAGATATAGGTGCGTTCTCCAAGAGAGGTGTGTTTGGGGGGTTGGGGCTGAAGAGCACAAAAAGCAGTGCCAGCTGTAGGATGACGGCCTTCATCACTTTCAGGTCATGTGGTTGTTTGGTGTCAGGACAGGCCTGATTAGAAAAAATAAATTGATGTTTCATAACAAAGAAAAGATTCACCATTTTTCTAGTAAGGATGCTGCGCCTCCCCTCTCCCGCCAGCCAGCCAAATAGGAAGAGGTAATTGCCCCCTGCTAAACTACTCAATCCACGCAAATGCCATCACTTCAAAGCTCTGCCCGAAGCTTGGTCTTCTTTACAGAAACCATGACTCCCTCCCACTACCTGTTAAATGCACACTGCTAACAAAAATGATCACTCCCATCTTTGATTACGTGGACATTGTGTACAACACTGCCCCTCCATCTCGCTATACAGGCGGGACTCCTTATTCCACACTTTTTGCCATTTTCTACAAATTCCCCTTTCAGAACACACCATGCACACTCCTTTCCTCCCTCAGGTTAGCGCCCCTCTCCCACCGCCGTTTTTGCCACTCCATTTCTTTTATTTCCACCTACTGCCCCCATGCCTGGCTTCTCCTAACTCGTTGCGCCCTAGGGACTCCTGCTTCTTCCTCCCGAAACCATCCCCATCAGCTGACAGATCTGCCTTCGCCCGTCTCCCTTACCTATGGAACCAGCTTCCCCAGCCCCTCAGAATCTCACCCTCGCACAATTCCATTAAATCTCAACTTCGTCAACTCCTCTTCCCCACCTATAACTGCAACTAGTCTGCCTTTAACCAAATGAACACGGTTTATTGTATTCGTGCAACTGAATGTAAATAACTGTATATATTCAACTGAATGTAATAACTCTTGTACAAAATTATGTGATTGTATGTAATATTCTCATGCATCTATTCTATGTATATATACTGTTGTAACTCCCACCCCCTCACCCGAGTCACACTTGGAATCAAGCCTCGGCTCAGTGTGCTTTTCCCGGTTATCAAATGTTTAAATAAATAAAAAATAAAAATTGTTTCTTGGGGTAGTATATCCATGGAAGGCACTGTTGGACCGGATCTCTCTCTTGACCAGTCTCAACTCTCCTCTTTATCCTAGGTGTGACCATGAAGCTGATGGATGAGGTTGCTGGTATTGTAGCTGCTCGACATTGCAAGACGAACATCGTTACAGCTTCTGTGGATGCCATTAACTTCCACCGTAAAATTCAAAAAGGTACAGTGCACACCTCATCATAACCTCCTGATGTAAAGCATTTCCTATCTCACTGCTGTTTGAGTTCTAGGAAGTTTTTTTTCTTTCTCAGAGTTTTAAGTAAAAGGCTTGTCCAGTGGTGCAACATCAGCCTATCGCCTTACCACATGGGATACCACACGTTTCAATGCTGTGAATTGAACCTTACATTAGTAATTACGATACTACAGTAATCACAATTGAATGGCAGCCAGCAGAGAAGGCAAGTGGACGACTGTTCCTGTTGTGGGGGCGGTGCATTGGGGTTATAGGTACCAGTGGACACCAGAGATACAGTGGCCCTTTTGGAGGGAGGGGTTCAGGCTGGGTGGGGAGCAGGAAGACGGATGTTCTGGAAAACAGGAAGTGTTTGGCATGGGGGCACTGGATGGGAGGGGGTGCCACTGGACAACAAGTAAGCATTAAGCCACAACAAAGGAGATTTCTACTAGGGAATTAATGCATGGTTTGAAAGGGGGGGGTTGTGGCACGAGGCCACAGGCTGAGTGCCTATAACCACCCAACCATGCATTAATTCCCAAGTTGAAGCCTCCTTTGGAGTGACTTAATGTGCTTGTAACATGGCAAGCACAAGGTAACTGTTGTTGGAAGTGAATGAAATGTGGCAAAGAAATTAAGAGCAACTGACAATATTGTTTAAGCACAATATTTTATGCTCTTCAAGTTTGCACTTTTCACTGACTAGTGACTACATAGATGTCCGACTGTGCGCATGCACGTTAAATACTGGCTATTCATTAACATTATGACTGCACTATTAATACACATTGCAGTGTTATGTTTTGTATTACAGCAATCAGAAAGGGAACAAAAACATGCAGCTAAATTTTAAAACAGTATTCTGTGAACTCGTTTTGTTCGTCTTTAGTTTTGATTGAGTAATGCATTATGGGTAAAGTACTTCCGATTTACAGACATATGCAAATATTTTTACTGTGCCCAGTAGCTTTACTGAATCAAAACAAAAACAACCTGAACGACTTCACAGAACTCTTCTTACATCAAGGTGGGCAATTATTTTGGGGCTGTTTCACTGGAGAAACGCACAGTGACATGCACAGAGGAGGATCACTCCTGAATTTTGTGTCTCGCTCTTGCTCCTCTCTGCTGGGGTATACAGTAGAGCCGGGAGGACAGAAAAACACAGTGGAGTACTTCGGCAGACATATGTCTCTCTCAAATTACAGAGCATTTCTGTGTACTTTCTCTGTGTGTGGTTTCTGGACTGTCTTCCTATAACTGACTAAGCGTGCTGGGTGGCTGCTACAGTAGCAAAAAAAGGAGGAAGCGGTCATGGTTAATAACTTTACTCTGTTTTTCTTTGCCTCTGTTCCTTCTTTTTCTCGACTCAAGAGGTACATTCCACGTTGTGACAGACAGAGCTCCAAACTTGGAGTTCTGCGGGGCGGGTGGATGGGAATGGACGGAGACACAGGGGCTGAGGTTAGGGCCACCTATAGGGAGGAATCGAGGTACAGGACAAACACCACAAAGACATCTGCAAGAGGCAGTGATTAATCTGTGGCTGTTTTGTTCAGTAAGTATGCTCCCGACGCCAAGCAAGCATTACTAGGGAAATTAATACCCGCTTGGTTTTCTGTCACAAGTTGTGTTTCCACCAATGTAATTAGTCTATTCCAGCAGACCATTAATTGCCGTCTTACAAGGAGTGCTTTTCATGGGATAGGGCATGGAAGAAGAGTGCCACTGGACACCAGGAAGTGATTAGCAAAGAATTGCTGGACAACAGGAAGTGCTTAGCAAAAAAATATACCATTGGACACCAGGAAGTGCTTAGTGAAGAAATATACCACTGGACACCAGGAAGTGCTTAGTGAAGAAATATACCGCTGGACACCAGGAAGTGCTTAGCATGGGACACGATGAGGAAGTGGTACCACTGGGCACTAGGGAGTGCTTCATGATTGTCAGTACCAGTTATTGTGCATTTGTTATAAAATGTTCTTTTTAAAAAGCATGTAAATCAGTTGCAAAAAAATACGCAAGGCAACAGTTAGGGCTGCAGCACAAAGCCTCAAGAGAAAGAGAAATGCTAAGTTAGGGTTAAAATTTTCCTGAGTTTTGGTAATTGTGTGATGTGCTGTTCCCAGGATTTGAACGACTGCTCGAAGCAGTGTTGGTGCTATCCAGGCATCAGCACCCTCTCTCAAAACATAGCAAAAGGGTTTGTTGGTACATGACTAAATTTCCTTGCCTCCAAAGTTGGTGCCAATGTTAGGGTAACACCAAGACAGCTGTAGAGTGTTGCAGTTAATATAAACAGAATGAAAGAATGACTGACCCTTCATTTATATTGTTCCTTGCCAGATGCTCAAAGTACCTACTAGGACATTTTAAAGAGGGGCATCCATGATCCTGTCTCTGCACCTTTAGGGGGGCTGCCCTAGATTTGCACTTTAGGTGGGAAAACACGTTTCACTTCCGTTGTTACTGTTTAAAGTGGGTTCATCCTACCATCCCCTCCAACCAAGAAAATGCAAGCAAAGTCAGTCAAAGGCGTCCCGCAGTCCTCTGTGGCTGACATCAGCAGCAGGAGTCAACCGCAGGAGATTCAGTGTGCTATAATTTGCCCTGGAGCTTGTAAAAGCTCTGTTATGCCGGTCACTTGTCCTATTATATTGCTGAGGTTCTAAATGAGTCGAACCTAGATTGCCAGTATAGCAAAGTGATCCCCTACCACTCAGCACCATGGAACCAGAAGCCGGACATTTGGGGTGTTTCAGTGAGGTGGTGCTATAGCAGCAGTAACTATTCTGGAGCTGGGTGCCTCAGACCAAAGTTGGCCTTATAACAGGGAGTCTTGCTACGGATTCATTATCTTTTTTTTTTAAACTTGACTTTTATGGAATTTATTTGTCAATGCCAGTGGTACAGAGTTACACTTTGTGCAGTAGTGACATATCTGGGCAGTCATGTACAGATAATACAGCCGGTATGAAGGTTAGGTAGCCTCCATTTTCCCTTCTCCTCCCCATCTGGTCAGCCTCTGGTGACCAAACATTGCTGCATTTCTTAGTTAGCTCACGGAACCATGTATATTTGCCTGATTATCTAACCTTATGTACGTATTACTGTTTGGTCCACTGTTGCATTTCTTTTGTATTTGCCTTGTCATCACTATGTTAATTCCAAGTTCTATGTGAACCATTGTATTTCTGTATATATTTGCACTACTATATTTTGTCTTGGTTGTACCCTGTGCCATTGCCATGGCCCAGGTCATACCTGAAAACAGTCCCTGGGATCAGTGTACCAACCCGGTTATCAAAGTCATAAATAAATAAAATATCCTCTGAATAATATTTTTATAATACATCATTCAGACCCAATGTCTGTTCTGTTAGTGTCTCTGTGATGGTCTGCCCAGCCCAGCACCTTCCACCCCATTAGGTGAGCTCTAGATAATGATGTGGTCTGTGGCACCATATCAGTGTCTTCAGTGCCATTATGTGAAGAAGCCAAGTTATCCATCTATTCTCTAGGGTTGGGAGTTTATTTTGGAGTTTGGCTGTCTCAGAAACACCTATAAGTTTATGATAACAAATGCAAAGAGGAGGTATTATTGTCCAAGACAAACAGATAAACTCAGCAATCCCAAAAACATTTGGGCCGAAATAAATTCATTTTGAAAGGGAAAAACCCCCTCTCTTCTTGACTGTCTAATTACCAAGGATAAAGTATTGTCTGACCCATCATCTATAGCAAATGGCCTTAACAACTTCTTCACTGAATTCGGCACATACATAAAAACATAGCAGTTGACGGCAGATAAGGACCGCAAGGCCCATCCAGTCTGCCCATTTCTTTTTCTACCTTATGAATGTGCCATTGGCCTTTGCTCTAACAATAGCCTATCTATTCATACTCATCTGTATTGCTCCCTTATGCCTGTCCCATGCCTGTTTGAAGCCCTGCACTGTATTCATATCCACCACTTCCTGGGGTAGGCTGTTCTATGCATCCACCACCCTTTCTGTGAAAAAAAAAACTTCCTCATATTACACCTTAATCGGCCTCCCTCTAATCTCATGCTGTGTCCTCTTGTCCTGCTATTTTACTTATATTTAAACATGTTAGACTCTTTCACCTTGTTAATGCCCTTAAGATGTTTGAATGTTTCAATCATATTACCTCTCTCCCTCCTTTGCTCTAGGGTATACATATTGAGCTGAGTTAATCTGTTCTCATATGCTTTCTGATGCAATCCCTGCGCCATTTTGGTTGCCCTTCTCTGGACTGCCTCAATTTGGTTAATGTCCTTGAGAAGGTGTGGCCTGTAGTACTGCACGCAGTACTCCAGATGGGGCCTAACCAGTGTCTTGTAAAGAGGAATTATTACCTCCCTCTTCCGACTTGTGATACCCCTGCTAATACACCCCAACATCCCTCTAGCCTTACCTACTGCTTTAGTGGTCTGCTTGGATGATTTCAGGTCATCGGTGATGATGACACCCAAGTCTCTTTCTTCCCTTGTGATTGCCAGCAGCTCCCCTCCCAGCCTATAGGTGGCTTCAGGGTTTCTTTTCCCTTTGTGCATGATCTTGCACTTCTTTGCGTTAAACCCCAGTTGCCACTCGTCCGACCATTTTGCTAGTTTATCCAGAACTCTTCCTATTCTGCCCACCCCATCTGGATCATCTGCTCTGTTGCAGATCTTGGTGTCATCAGCAAACAGACAAAGCTTACCCTCCAGTCCATCTGCAATGTCACTGATGAAGATATTGAAGAGGACTGGCCCCAGGACTGATCCCTGAGGTACCCCACTTGTGACTTGTATCTCTTCAGACTGTATACCGTTTACCACCACCCTCTGTTTTCTGCCCATCAACCAGTTTGCCACCCAGTTGACCAACGTCTGACCCACCCCGAGCCTCCCCAGCTTATTAATCAGTCTTCTATGTGGAGCAGTAGTGAAAGCTTTGCTGAAGTCAAGGTAGGCAACATCAACTGCTCCACCACTCTGGTTACCCAGTCAAAGAAATCTATGAGATTAGTTTGACAGGACCTTCCTTTTGTAAACCCATGCTGTCTTGGATCCTGTGCTCCTATGGATTCCAGGTGTTGCACTATCCTTTCCTTAAGGAGTGTCTCCATAATCCTGCCCACTACTGAGGTAAGACTGCCTGGCCTGTAGTTCCCTGCCTCCTCCCTGCTACCACTCTTGTGGAGTGGGATCACAAGAGCCCTTCTCCAGTCTTCTGGGACCTCTCCTGTTCTCAGAGACTCACTAAACAGTTCTGATAATGGCTCTGCTAGTTCCACCTTAGCTCCGTTAGTACCCTGGGATGTATGCCATCAGGTCCCATTGCCTTGTCCACCCTGAGCTTATCGAGTTCTTGTAGGACCCTTTCTTTCGTGAAGGGTCTAGTGCACTCCTCCCTCCCCCCCTGTGTCCATGGTGCTGAGCTGTGGGCCCTGCCCTACCTTCTCTTCAGTAAATACTGAGCAGAAGTATGTATTTAGGATAGATGCTTTTACATGGTCCTCCTCCTCCTCACATGCCCCTTATTCCCTTTGATCTTAGCAATACCCCCTCTGGACTTTCTTCTTTCACTAATGAATCTATAGAAAGTCTTGTCACTTTCTTTTACTGTTCATGCTAGTGTTTCCTCGGTTTGGGCTTTTGCCTGCCTTACTGCCTTCCCTGCTTCCCTTAGGGAAGTTTGGATGCCTCTCATCTCTTTATCCTGTTGCATTCCCTTATATTTCCTGAAGGTCAGCCTTTTGGCCTGACCTTTTCTGCTACTGTGTTTGAGAACCAAAGTGGTTTCCTTCTTCTTTGCACTTCCTTTCTCACTAACACAATGGGATGTTGCTTCAAGTATTGCATCTTTAATGCTTACCCACTTTGCCTGTACCCCCTCACCTGTATTTCTTTTTGCCAGGGCTAGCTTAACTCTGTTGGCCATCTTATCAAAGTCAGTTCCTTTGAAGTCCCATATTTTTGCCTTGGAATGGGATGATTTTGTTCTAGTGGCCAAATTGAACCATACCATGTGATGGTCACTGGCCCCCAGGTGATCTTCTACCTGGAGATCTGTAATCATTTCCCTGTTAGTCAGTACTAGATTTAGGATAGCCCTGTTTCTTGTGGGTTGCTGTACCAGTTGTTTGAGGCCCTCCTCCTGCAGGGAATCCACCATGTGTCTAGTTCTGGCAGATGTCCCTGCTGGTATTGACCAATCTGTATCTTGCACGTTGAAGTCTCCCATTATCAGAACCTCCCCTTTAGCTGTCATGTTTTGTATATCTTCTAACAGTAACGTGTCTATGTCCTCCCCCTGGTCTGGAGGCCTGTACACAACCCCAGTTCGTATGGCTGTCCCATTTCCTATTTCCAGGGTGACCCACAGTTCTTCTGGCTCCTTATGTGTATTCTGAATTTCTGTAGCTTTGATATTTTCAGTGACATACAGGGCCACTCCACCCCCCTTTGCACCTCGGTCTCTTCTGAACAGTACATAGCCAGGTACTGAAGTCTCCCAAGTGTGGTTACTGGTAATCCATGTCTTGCTAATGGCTACTATGTCCAGTTTAGCCTCTATCATTATTGTATCATTATTGCCTGTGGGTCCCAGACTGCGAGCATTTGTGTATGTGATTTTTCATTGGCCAGATTTCGGTGTGTTAGTTGTTGGGCAAGGTCCGCGATTCCCCTGTGTGTTGTATGGGGAGCCGAACCTTTTTCTTTACCTGGTGATGCTAATGAACTACAAACATGCTGAACTCCTGTTTGACCACTAGCTGAGGGGGGAGGGGTGTCCTTCCCATTTGACATATGGGGTGGTGCACCTCTCTCCCCATTTGCTAGTTTAAATATTCTGCAAAGACTTCAAACTTCTGCTCCAATGCACTGACTCCCTCCTTAGTCAGATGCAGTCCATCAAATTTAAAGAACTTTCGCTCCCAAAACTGTTGCCAGTTCCCTACAAATTTGTGTTCTTTTTCCTGGCACCAGCCCTTGAGCCACATGTTTAGCTCCCCTGTCTCCCCTTCTCTGACCTTCCATCCATCTGTCCCCCTCTCTCAGACTGGCAGAATCTCAGAGAAGGAGATGCCGGACGAAATGGATGATAGTTTGTCACCCAGCCTGGTCAGGTGTTCCTTGGTCTCCATAACTCACTGGCTGGTGAGATCGTTAGTCCCTATGTGTACCAGGATGTCAGTGTTTTCTCCTGCTTCCTGAACAATTTTAGCAATGCGGTCAGTGTCTCTCCACGCTGATGTACCTGGGAGACATCTGACCATTACCCCTGGCTGGAGATACGTATCAACTCCCCGAATCATGGAGTCTCCTATGATCAGAAGTTTTTTGGATTTCCTTTTTGCTTTTTTTTGTTTTGGTTCCTGTTTTGGGTGAGTTTTGTTGTGCTAGCTCCTGTGCTGCAGTGTCCTGCTCTGCAGTGTCCTCTGCCCCTTTGTTTTATTTCGAAGACAGAGGCAGATACCTGTTTGTAGTTTTTATATGGTTGGTGGAGATGATATGTTGGAGAGCACCGAGTGATGGGGTACCCAATTTGCCCCTCCTAACCACCTGCCAACCTCCTGGACCAACTACCCTCTGCGGTCGAGGTGCTTCTGTTGGATGTTGGGGAAATGGCTGGCGGTTCTTACAGTATCTTTCCTCTTGAATATGCAATTTGAGGCGCGCAATCTCTACCCATGCTGCCTGGAGCTGAGCCCTTAGATCTCCAATGGCCCAGCATGTAGGACAGTGTCCTATATCCTGTAAAACTGCCCTTCTGAAAAGTGTTCTCTAGTACCTGCAGTTAATGGTATCCATTCCAGATAAGTTGCTGGGTTTATAATGTGGTCAGAGTAATTAGAAGGAAGAAAATGAAAGCAAAAGTTTGATTTTGTGTTTTGTTTGTTTTTGTATAACTTGTTATAACAAGTTAAAGTACTAGTGCCCATGTAAATGAGGTCACTGTGTGGATACCCCTCTGATCCGCCTCTTCCTGCTTTGCTACAGGAAATGTCTCGACTGTGCTACTCTATAAAAGGAGTGTAGTTTGGGGTGGTTGGGGATGGGGGTTGGTGGTTGGGCCCTTCCCCTGCCGAAAAAGAACAACCACGGACGAAAGAATTGAGGCAAGAGCAGAAACAATCAGCCAGCAACAAATGCAGTAGCCCTGAAAGCTTATCCTAATGATAGATAAAACTGTAAAACACCACCTGTAATAATTTCACAGAAGAGATACCCTGTAAGAGACACTTTGCTACAGAGAAAAATAAAGCAGTAACGGAAGATATACCTTGCAAAAGACAATTTGAATCAGAAGATTACAGCAGTAATCTGTAAGCACACACCTGTAGGCACACCCTGTAATAATACAGCAGACGGTATACCCAGCAACAACAATTTGAATCAGAGAAAATAAAGCAATAAAATGTTAGCAGAAAACAGTAACAATCCCTGTGAGTACAAAATAAAAATAACAACACACAGTAAATCTGCCTAGCCAAAGGAAACCTTAATCCTTATCCTTGCTCTGGTAAGGTTCTTTGCTCTGTGCTTTTCAAGCAACCTAGAAGAAAAGAGCTCAGGCGAAGCTGGGTGCCTTGGCCAGCAAACCTAGTCTTCCACATCTCAATTCAGCATGCCCCAACACTGCCACCCCTCACCTGACACCCACCCCTCTAGAGCCACTACTGGCCTTTTCCATATCAAATTAACGTCCCACAAAGAGGTTCTTAAATTATTGTGCAATCTCAAGGAACATGGTTCACCCTGTCATGACTGTTTTGAGCCACGTTTTTTAAAATGAGGAGCCGCTGCACTGGTCATTCCGGTCAGGGATCTGATCAACAGATCCTTCCTTGAGGGAACTGTCCCGACCAAGTCTGCCCTAGTCATTCCTATTCATAAGGGGGGATCGGCCTCACCTGTTGTAAATGATAGGCCTATTTCAATATTTTGTTACCTCGCTAAAGTACAAGAATGAATTCTTTACAACCAGCTGCATGACTGCCTAGAACGATACCAACTTCTGTCCCCTTGCCAACATGGATTCTGTAAAAATCACAGCACTCTCTCTGCACTCATTAAGGTCACCTCGGACACTCAACACGCCTTTGACTGAGGCCAGACAACTGGGGCCATCTTTGTGGACCTCACCAAAGCCTTTAGCTTGGTGATCCATGAACAGCTAATACAGAAACGAAAATCAATGGGGCTTGATCAGCACTCCCACAACCTGGATTCAAGACTACCTCACAGACTGTTCCTAAAGTGTTAGATGAACCAACTGCCAATCTTCCTTCAGATCCATTTCCCTCAGCTTCCCCCAGGGTTCTATCCTGGGGCCACTACTCTTCTCACTAGTCATTAATGAGCTGCCTAGTTCCTGCGGAGGGGCATCTGTTCAGCTTTACGTGGATGATGCCATCATATACAGGTCCTCTGCTGATTTCTCATGGCTCAGCCAACATTTGGATTCCGAGTTCCATCAACTGGAGGCATGGGTCCTAGCAAATAACTTGCTTCTGAACACTAAAAAAACTAAATCAATGCTTTTCCTCCCACACACCTACAGAACTGATCTCTCACCCCAAATCTCCATTACCACTCGCAACAGAGAACCCATAGAACAGGTACACTCATTTAAATATCTTGGCATCCTGCTTGACCGAAGCTTCTCTTTTGAGGCCTATGTCAACAAAACCATCACAGTTCTTCACCAGAAGCTGGGTCTGCTCTACCAGCTCCACCCCCTACTTTCTACAACATCTTGCTTAAAAATTGCCGCAGCCTCACTCCTTCCTCTACTTTTCTTTGGCTTCCCCCTATTCCTATCACTTAAGTCCTCCCTTACAAACCAGCTAAAGCAATTTTGTCATAGGGTAGTGTGCTTCACCTCTGGAGCTGCCCCCTGCAACATCATTGCACAGTACTAACATCTCTGGGTTGGCTACAACTGGAACATAAATTCCAGTACTCCTCCCTTTTCCTTATCTACAAGCTCACACACCTATAAACTCCTCCGAGTCTAACATTGTTGTAAGAAAATCTGCTAGTCGGACCCTCCGCTCCCCTTTTCTCCCACTGTTATCGGTGCCGTTGACACGCCTTGCTGCAGGCAGGTGATCCTTTGCCTACGCAGCACCCTGGGCTTGGAACTCCCTCTCTCTGTCTATCCTCTGTTGCCCTTCTCTCCCTAGTTTCAAACCTGCTCTTCACAACTACCTATATGACTTAGGAACTTGCTCCTGTCTTACCTAAATAACCTATTTTATTTCTGTACTCATGTCTGTTCATCTCGACGAGTATATCCCAACTATACCTGGTCTCTTATAATGTACAGCTGTCCTGCACTATATTGATTATCTGCGGCACATAATGTGGTCCTAATTGCAAGTAACTGCTTTGTACTTCTACCCCTTTTTTATATCACATCACTGTTTTATTTTGTATGCATTGTGTAGCACTGATTTCCATTGTACATGGCTTTGTCTTATATATTTTGTATTCCTTTTTACATCAGTGCTTAATATTGTATGTGCATGGCTTTGTTTTATATTTTATATCTTGTATTTCTTTATTCCTCTGTACCTTCCCCCTGGTCGCCTCTGAAAAAGGGACTGCATGGTCTCAGTGGGCTTACCCAATTACCAAAATTCAAATAAATAAATAAATATCTATTCCAGTCTGTAAATGTGTAGAACAATATCTTCTTGTTGTGATTGTGTAGGGGGCATGGTAGTTAACCCTGTCATGTGATGGCTTTTTAAGTTTGTTGAGCGCACAAGCTCAGATGAACTTGTTGATATGAGAGTTGCTATAGAGGGGGTGTGAGGGGGGTGCGTCCACTGGAGAGAGCTCTGTTCAAGGGGCAGGTCTGTGGCAGATGAATCAGTAGGCAGGCTGTTTATGACAAACTTTCTGGTTTTGGGGTGGAGTCGGCAAAGATTTCTAAGGACAGAGCCGAACCAACAGTGGCACAGCTCGTCCTTAGATATTAACATAATCACCGTTCTCTGTCATCAGCTGAGAGCTGTTGTAGAATGTGGATTACACCTATACAGTATCACAATTCTGACAGTATCCCAAGAGGTGAACTCCCAAATAAAAGCTCCCAATCTCTGACATCTGAGAGCTGTTATTAAATTATATGATTAAGTTCATAAGCAGAATGCATCGCAAGATGGCATTTGCCTTATCCTGGTAAAAGTAAACACTAGGGGTTACGGCATCTTTTTAAAGTTGACTCTTTTTTTTTCCCTATTGATCCGTAAAAAGAGAGTCAGTGTCCTACGTGGACAAATATCCTGGTTAAACAATTTCCTCTTTCCATTTCTAACACTGAGATGCCCACTCCCGGTGTCGGATGCGCCCCCCCAAAACCCATCTATAACCCTTGCTGACATCAGGGTGCCTAGTCCCCATGTCGGCATCCCCCCACTATTGTGGCACACTGGGAGCCCACTCCAGTGTGCCTAAATTAATTTTTTCCCTGTAAATGAAGAAACCGCCTCGCAGTCTTTTTATTAACCTGTAAAAAGAAGACGGTTCTCATTGTCTCTCCCCATCCCCTTCCCCATCCCCACCTCCCACTGTGCATCCACCTCCCTGCACCCCCACCCTATAATTACCTTTGGAGGTCGAACACTGTCATCTGCTGTGGATCGAAACACGTCTGCACTCTTCAAAGCCAAACCGCAAACTGAAAAGATCTAAGGTGAGCCATATAATGGGATTCAATGGGGGAGGGGGGGGTTCAACTTAGGTTGATATCTTAGCCATTTTTAAGAATTTTGGCCCCAAATTTTCAACATGGGGTTCTTGAGACCCCATCTCTTGAACACTGTCACTGTCATTTCGTTTCTCAGTCTCGAAGGTGATTTTGCGGTCGCTCGCGGAATCACCTTCGGGACCGACAACAAAACAACAGTGCCACTGTTCATGAGAGGTGGGTCCAAAGCCCATGTTACAAATTGGTGCAAAAACATTCCAAAATGCCATCATGATGAGCATGTGTTGTGCAGTTTCTACGCATGCTCGTGAATCGCCAGTTTTAATATTTTCACTCTAGATTTTCAACATTGCCATTTTTTCATACCTCTGTCATAGTGGACCTAACCAAATTTCTGTCTTGGTCTGACCCTTCTGTATTCTAAAAAAAAAGTCTTCTGCAGTAGCACCCCTTATAGTGTTTCTTCTTTCCCTCTTTACTTCTTTTTTTTGGTAAGCCTGTTATTTTACCTCTACAGGAAGGCCACCTGTAGTGGGTCTCGTTCTATCCCTTCATTTTCCTGCTTTCTGAGTCTAGAGAAAGATAATTCTTTCTGGTAGGAGCACAGTGTACAGCCCCTCTTTGCCTCTGGTGTGAATTAAAGTAAAAAACAGCATGTTGTTTTTTGTTTTGTGATTTGTTCTCCCCTTAAAGTGGGAGCAGTCAGTTTCGGTAAACGATTGAACTAACATTTGTAAACAGAACAAGGAAAAGGAGCTGTGGTTCGCACTTCTCGACATCAAAATGTATACTGGAGGTTTTTTTGCAAACCGCAAGTCGGGTTTCTGTTTTTATTATTAAACACTCCGTAGAATCAGAAAGAATAGGAGGAGAATACCTGAATTGTCGGTGGTTAAGAGCTCCCTCGGGAAAAAGATAGTAGATGTTCCGCTGGGCTGTATCTAACTTCTGGTATTACCCTCCTTGCAGAATAATAGAAGCATATGCCCCTCGAATGTGCGGACTGGAGCTGAGTCCGCTCTGCGAGCTGTCCTCACTCTGCGTACCGCCAGCCATTCCGCAGGGGTAGTGCTAGCAGGTAAAGCCAAGGTAACTACAGGACAGGCGGAGTAAATGCCTGCATTTCTGTTATTCTTGTTATATACACAGACCATGAACTGTGTTGGTATAATTGACAGTTTGGGAACGTTTAAACATAGGTAGACTTAAGGTGTCAGAGCCAAGAGGTGACTTGCGACTGGAATGTCGGCATATCTCATTGCTTTGTTTTACTTTTATCTCGTATGGGTTCTGAAGGATGACTGCTTATTAATATAACCCCTGGGTGGCGCCACCCCCAGTGTTACACCCCTGCCTACTACCCTGGACATAGGTTAAGGGGTTTGGGTTCGCTAACTTGCAACATTTTTTAAAACCTTTGAGCAGTGCCTCCACTCAGGGTGCTTTATGTGGGTGAGATGGTACTGGGTGTAGCCCCCTGAGCTGCTACACCACCCACGGTGACCAGTTACCCTCCCCAGACATGCCCCAATACACAGTTCCCCACATTTCCACATACTGAATTAAAGGCTATCTCTAATAATATGCTCACACAGGATTTCAAACAACAGCAAGATATTTATTTCAGGGGTAATAAAGGAGCTAGGAAAGGGAAACAGGAGGAGTAGAGGTTATCTTACCATATTTACACATGTACAGAGATCATTTTGGATTTTGCTGGTGAACCCTCCAGCTGGGTGGCTACATATTAACAGGCAGACATAAATCACATTTTACCATTCGACTTAAGACATCCTGAGCCCTGGCTATCTAGCTGCTGATAAATCAGATGTTAAACATAATTATTAAAAATACCCACACTGGTACCAGTCCCAGATACAGCAGAAACCCTGCAATCTCATACCATACTGGTTAAACAGATACCACAGTTCAAGATGTTGCGGGACTGATGGAGTTGCAGCTGGTCGAGGTGGCTGGCTATTAATTTGAGGGTGGGGGCAACTTGGAACCAGATTTTTGTAAAGCAGCAAATTACTATTTACAACCACAGCAGGGATTGCCCTGCACTTTAGCAGACAAAGCAGGGATTGCCCTGCACTTGCAGACAAATCAGGGATTGCCCTGCATTTGCAGACATCTGAACATTCCAGAACAAACTATGTGGATCTTACATCCAGAACATTCAGCACAATACTTGAAAGTCCCATCCAATGCAATGAGAGTGATGCTTCTGTCAAGCAACCTAAACGCAGTTTAAACACGGTCACATCCAGTATTTTATATACCAAAAAGCATCCATCCAGAGTAAGTTGGCAACGACACTTTTATCAAGCATCCCATACTTTAGTCACAGGCAGTCACATCCAGTACATTCTATATACCAAGAACATTATCCTCAAGCTTAAGTACTATCCAGCACGCCTAGCCATTTAACACTTATACCAAGCGCCTAGACGCAAATTCTGTGCAGACACAGGTACATTCTTTAAGGTATCTTAGACATTAATATGCTCTAGGGCCTCCTGTCTCATGAAGTGGCAAGCGCGTCTTGGCAGACAGCTCCACGTTGGCAGGACTCTAACCCATAGCTACACATTTATATGATTCACTAAGCCCAGCATCTTGCTGCACCTGCAACTTAGCTATTTGGGCCACAGACAAAATGCATCCATTACTTGAACTAGGCAGTCTCTTATGGAGTTAGTAGCCCAGACTGATGACTTCAGTACTTCACACTTAACAGCACACATTTCTTAATGGGGCATGGGGCCCTCAAGATTACTTGCTTAGCATCTCCCTCGCACCGGGGGGTACGAGGGTACTCACTCAGGTCCTCCACGGGTCTCATCCGCAATCGAAGGCATCCTGAAGACTTTCTTCAGCTCTCTCACCGCTGAGGTACTTGGTCAGCGCTCTCACCACTGCATGATGTCATCTGGTCTGGTCAGCGCTCTCACCGCTGCTGGACATCTGATTCTTCGGTCCACATCTTTCCCTGATGTGGGAGGGAAGGCTAGCCTCTGGAGGACAGTACTGGCAACCTCCAGACTAGCTGTTGCAGAAAGCCCAATTATTGTAACTAGTTAACTGTTAACTGAAGAAAATAACAAACGCCCTCTGAAGACTGAAAGGGCTTAAATTAAGTGGCCCAGGCCTGATGGCATGGCTGGAGCCTGAGCCCCTTCCCCATGGGGGGCTCCCAGCAGGCTGGAGCCTGCTCTGCTGCTCTCTTGCTGAAATCTCTGAATCTCTAAACAAACTGGCAACATTGTCTCTTTATAGAGCTCCTAGCTCAACTCCTGATTGGTAGCAGGGATGGGGTGACATGTCTCCAAGTTGCTGAAGGACCTGTCAGCCCCCATAAGCACTTGGGTGCTTACCCATGAGATGCAGTGAATGTTCCACAAGTCCTGGCTTTCTATTGCTGCAATTCCAATTGGCTGTACTGCTGGCAATGGCTGCTTAACCCACTGTCCCTTATAGCAGATTAGATACAGTCCTGAATAATGTCCTGGTGTAGCCAGAAAGAAGTAATTATTTGCCCCACAGTTCTATAGCTTAAAGGCTGTACTTGAAGTCGCTGCACAGATGAAAAACATGGCTCTTTTACTTTTCCTGTCACTACTGCACTTATGCAAGCTCCCCTTGCAGCAGCTGACACACAGAGTCCCAGATACTGGAATTGCCAGGGAAACAGTACTCATTTTAACTTTAAACACTTTTCCCCACATGCACAGTATATTCCCAACAAGCAGCAACAGTTCCATTTTAATTCTTTACTTTTCAGCTGGAGCTGAACATAGCTACCCTGGAGGCAGCCAGGTACACTGTTATGCATTATTCAGATGACCAGGGCCCTGCACTGGCATACTCAAATGAGCCCTGGTCAGAACTCCTTTAATTCCCATCTGAGCGATCCCCCAGCAGGCTGTCCGTGGTCACTGGGTCCCAAATAGGTAGAAGGGATCCCGGGACCCACGGCACAGTCCCCAAGGTGACCGCAAAACAAGCGGCTCCACATCAAAGGCGCTTTGCATGCCAATGTGACTCCCGCTGCCCTGGAGGCAGCGCTTTTGCAACGGGAGCCGCGGTCAGCAGTTTAAGCCCCGAGGGGCTGGATTTTCATTTGACTGCAAGCTGGGGCACACATGAGGGCAAACGGGACATGGGAAGCCAGAAAAATTAGAGGCCAAGTCAGGAAAAGCCCGAGAGACAGTGGGAGAAGGACAGAACAAAACGGGCTAAGGTAAACCCAGACTGGCATTTCTAGGAACCCCCATTTGCAAGGGGGTTACATTAAGTTAAATGTCATTTTTGTATGCAATTAAAAGTACAGTCATTTCTGAACCTAAAGTAAAAAAGTGTTCTGCTTAAAGAAAGTATTATGCAATGTCAGTGATGTTCCCTTATGTATTTTATTTAGTTGTTTAATGGACAAACATTTTAAAGAATAAAACAAAAACTGTAATTTGTGCAGGGACTCACCAAAGCTTGGAGAGTAGCGTCACCAGGTCCTACCCCAAGGCTGTTCTGCATTTCATTAAAGAGCCGGCCGACCATATTTGACTTTATTTATGCACTGACAGCCGAAGGGAGGAACCTGTGTGAGCTTCATCCTTCAAATTCTGATTGTTTCTCTATATTTTTGAATGCTAAAATCAAATTTAAAGTGTATCCATCCTGCGTTTGTTATATTAATAGTTTAAAGTAAATTATGTGTGTTTCAACAGTTTTGAGTAATACAAAATTGAAAAGGGTGGAGCCTTATGAAATTACATGACTGTACTTTCAGATAAAAAGGGCAGACCTTGAATGAGCAGATCAGATGTGTTGGAGGCTCAGTGCAATACTGAACCTGGGAGGTCTGCGAATAATTTCAGACCCTTCGAAGGCGAATTACTCATGTGGTGAAAGTATAGCTGATGTCAGAAGCCAAACAGTGAAGATAACTGATTTCGCGTTGAGCTATTGGATTGTTTATTTATTTATTTATTTTTATTTTGTCGAATATAAAGACCGCTTTTAACTCATTTGCTCCCGGTGGCCATTTTGGGTCGGATCTAGCAATGGATGGTTCCCATGCCATATGGGGTCTATGGGAACAAATGTGTTTTTTAAGAGAGCAGAAATCACTTTTATCTGTGCAGTCCCTTGGAAAAGACTATTGGATACTATGGACAAAAAGGTTTATGCTACAGCTTCCCTGCTTATCAGGCAGACAGTTTACTCAGCACATATAGCACAGTCCCAGAAAGCACTTTGGAACACAGTTCTGACACTGGCAGAAAGAGCGGATTGTGAATTGGCACAGGACGTGATTGCCACAGCAAGATCAGCCCTGTGTGCCACAAAGTGTCATTTCCACACTGCGGTGTACACTGATGACACTGCTGCTAAAGTTTTGGTTCATTCAGTGTCTTTAAGAAGGTTCTCCTGGCTGAGGACTACCATCTTTTCTTAGGATACTCAAAACAAGGCCATGGATTTCTCCTTTGAGGAAAATTAGTTTATTTGGTGACAAAACAGAGGCCTACATGAAAAAAGTGGATGAATACAAAACCACTTTCAAATGTAGCAGTGAGAAGGAAAAGGCCTCTACCTCCTACAGGTCATACGGAAGGGGAGACAGAGGCAGGGGATACTTTCCAAGAGCTTATGTCTCTTATTTTATTTATTTATTTCATATTCAGATTAATACCTTTGAGCCAAAAGGGCTCGTTTACAAAGGTTCCAAGTCAGAGTAAAACAAAACAGGACATGAATACAGGTAGTTTCATATATGGTACCATATACAGGTCAGATTACACAGAGGTTGAGGTTATATAGGCAACAGTTATAGACAATGGAATAATTGCAAATAAGGTAGACAGGATACATTGGTGCATTTTGTCGAAGAAAAGGCTGACATCAGCACCCTGAGGTGTGGCACAGTGTTTTAGTGATAACATGTTACAACTAGGGCATTCAATAATCTAGGCAAAGGTGGAGCAGAAATAGCAGCCAGAGGAGGCTTTGTTTAGGGTACAGCCAGGGGTTGTTAATGGGGGTGGAGAAGGATGAGAGGGGGGGATATAGTTGGTTAGGTTGGGCATATTGCATCCAGGGGCTGAGGAAGAGTGTGTGTACTAGTGGGCATACCTAGGTGATAAGGGGTAGGGTGAGGCAGGAGTGGAAGGGGACAGGATTTATGGTGGAGAGGAGGAAGGACCACGCCAAACAGGGAGATAAATGGGTGAGACTGTCACCCTTATGCCCCTTATGAGTACCAGTCACAAGAAGGTTGCTCTAGGGGAAGGGGAAAAAGGGCTTCCAAGCATAATGCTGCAGCTCCAGCACCTAAGCCCCAGCCAAAACAAAACCTCTGACAGTTTTGCCCACATCGCCCAACCATTGCCAGTGCATGGAAGACTGGCTCACTACTTCCAGGAATGGGTAACATTACCACAGACAAGTGGGTACTGGAATTAGTGGGCACAGGGTTGCTTCTGCAGTTCAGACACTTTCAAAACCTGCAGAAGGACATAAGTATTCCTGCTCACTCTCCCACAGAGAAAGTCTGCTGGAATTGGAAGTAAAAAAAATAAACTGTTACTGTCACAAGCCATAGAAAAAGTCCTTTCCTCCCAGTGGGGCAGTGGCCTATTCTCAGCATACTTACTGATTCACAATAAATAAGGGAAATAGCAACCCATTTTAGATCTCAGGTTTTTGAACAATCATTTGGAAAAATAAAAATTCAAGATGGTCATAATAAGGACAGTGATACTATCTTTGCAGAAGGATCATTGACTGGGATCCCTGGATCTGAAAGATGCCTATTTTCGTATCCCAGTCAGACAGTCTTACAGAAAATATCTTTGATTCATGCTGGGGAACTGCAAACACCAGTTCACAGCTGTCCCATTTTGTCTCACCTCGGTCCCATGGATTTTCACTAAGTGCTTAGCTGTGGGGGTAGCATATCTGAGAAAACAAGGTGTGGTGGTTTTCCCCTACCTGGACAGTTGGCTGGTCTCAGGGAAAACAGAACAAGATACAAGGTGCTCAGTTCATTTGTTTGAAAGCACCTTGCAGAACCTGGGATTCTTGGTAAACCTGTGAAAGTCCCAACTAGATCTTGTTCAAGTATAGTACTACACTTCACAGGAGCAGAGCTAAATATCCTGCAGGGAGAAAGTCTTCCTCCCACAAGCCAGAGTTACAGCTTTGATAGCAACAGCAGAGTCTTTTACAGCAGGTCAGCCAAGGCCCACAAGAGACTTCCTGCAGATCTCCTTCGGGGGTATCTAAATCATCAGGTAACATCGTAGGAACCTTCGCCGTTGATGAATGGGAATCCACACAGAAGATTTTCAGCAGTACAACTAGGGCCACCAATGTCAGCCGACATCAGCAACCCTCTATAGGTGTAGGCAGCCCTGCTCCCTCCTCAGTTCTTTCCCACTGTCGACTTGCATACACAGTCTCTGTAGAAGCTTTGTTACAGTGTTCGCGGCTTTTTCAGCCTACGGCCATTTTTTCCTCTTAACTCTTACCAAAATTTCTTTTAAGAGATTTATACTTTTTGTTTATATCGAGTGTTAATCCTTCTTTTTTCCGTCGCTACGGAAAGAAGATTGCCTCTACAGATGATCACTCTGTGTCTGCTGTCTTGGACCACGTCATCTTGTGAGCTCTGCCAGAAATTTAACCAAACAACTCTCAGGCAGTGCAAGAAGGCTCTCAAAATATTCATTGACCAACAGGTAACCAGCTCCGGGCAGGGGTCTTCCGGCGCCCCCACCGCCCAGTCGCTCACCAGCTCTTTGAGCTCCCAGATCTCCAAGGCCCGAGACAAGTCCTCAGGGGAAAAGTCATATAAAAGAACAGGATCACAACCGCTCCCACCGGTGGCGATCCCACTCCCCGTTGGTCTCTCTTTCTTCGGTGTGCTGTTTGTCGGCGGTGGCTGCTCCGATGAAGAGACCAGCTGTCCAGGTCTCTGCTCCTACCAGACCTATACCGCCAGCACCTCCACCCGATACACAGGACACCCAGCTGTTGACCTCCAGGTCGTTGGTCCCTCCACCGTCGACGACGGGCACTTCATCGAGAACAGTCCTGTTGAGGCATGCCCCTTCTCCTTCCAGGGCTGCAGGCTTGTCGTACACCCAGGACACAGCTGGAGGGTCATTGGCTCCTGTGCCATTGACCCCCCCCCCATCGTCGACATCCACTCTTGACCTGAATGAGGTACTGGTCAAATTCACAAATGTGCTCGTTCAGCAGCTGGATACCTTGAACAGGCCCTCTTCACCGTCAATGACAGCTTCATCATTAACACTTGTTTGTCGCCCCCAGGAGACTCCCTTGCAGGCCGCCGACAGCAGATCAATGCCAGACTCTGATGAGGAGGTCGACGTTGAGGAGGAGTACCATCCTGATCTCATCATCCCTGATGATGTAGAGGATGAAGAGGAAGAGGACAAGATCCTGATCTCAGATAAGTCCACTGCCTCCTCGGTCAATGAGTACTCTGTCAAGCGTACTCCAAGGTCCCCTCCTGAGGGACATTTTTTATTGTGATGAAGCAGTTGTCTGCCACCGTGGGCCTCCAGACTGAGGAAGAGAATGTCACCAGGAAAGACCTGGTGGATTTCCTGTAGATTCCCGAATCTCCTCCTAAGATCATTCCTCCACTGCTCCTAGCATTGAAAAATGCCACTACGGCAGCCTGGCACAGACCAGACATGGTGCCAGCTATGCCACGAAGGGCAGACAAGCTTTATAATGCCCCTCAGGGTCTTCTTTATTTTGCTGCCCAGGCCAAAACTGACTCTGTTGTCATCAAGGCAGCTCATGACAGATCTAAGGTGCCTTAGCTCCCTTCCCTGAGATGAGGAATCCTGCAGGATTGATCTCTGGGGCAGAAAGGTTTATGCCTCCTCCATTTTGGGTCTGAGGATTGCAAGTTATCTGTCACACATGGTTAAATACCAAAATGCCAACTGGAGAAAGGGCAAAGCTGTGGCTCAGGCCTTTCCTGATGGCTCTCAGAAGCAGTAACTGCTTCAGTGTTTCCAGACTGCTGAGGATGTTAGCAAACATTTCCTCAGGACCCTGTATGATATGGCCGATACAGCGGCAGGGCAGCTGCCACTGACATATACCTTCATAGGCACTCCTGGCTTAGGGTCTCTGGGTTTGCAGCTGATGTGCAGAACAAGGTGCTTAACGCCCCTTTCAGTGGCATCAGACTCTTCGGCCCTAATGTTCAGGATGTTACAAATGATCTGCAGGCCTCAGGCACAGCCATTAAATCTGTCCATTCTCTCTACCACATTCAGCCAAGAGGTAGAGGGCAGTCTACTTTTCGTAGACAGGCCAGTAGGCCAGGATCGGCTCCCCATGCCCAGGGTAAACGCAGAGCCAAGACTCCCTTTCCTGCCCCTTCCACTGCTTGAGCGGCAGCCAAATAGCCCAGAAATGATGGACCAGACTCTGCAGCTGGTTCCACCTCAGCTTGTCTCCTTGCTAGACCCCCCACCTTTGGTTCAGACCAAGCAGGCAGTGGTTGGAGGTCAGTTCTGATGCATGGATTCTACAGATCATAGAGATGGGTCACACCCTGGAGCTTATCCAGCAGCCTCCAGACACCCCTCCACCACCCTCCAACTATCCTCCGACTCACTTGTCTGTTCTCAGGGAGAAAGTACAGTCTCTTCTGAGTAAGCAGGCCATCAAATTAGTGCCAAGGTGCCAGAGAAAACAGGGGTTTTATTCCAGGTTTTTCCTGGTCCCCAAAAGACCGGAGATCTGAGGCCCATTTTAGATCTAAAGGAACTCAATCTCTTTGTCCAGTACAAAAAGTTCTGGATGGTAACTTTGCCAGGCCTCATGCCCCTCCACAATACTTGGAACTGGCTCTGTTCACTGGACATGCTTTCCTGCACATCTCGGTCTTTACTCCTCACAGGAAGTTCCTTTGTTTTTCCTTTCAGGGTGAGCATTATCAGTTCAAAGTGCTGCCCTTTGGCTTATCCTCTGCGCCATGACTTTATCCAGTGCTTGGCAGCGGTCGCAGCAACTCTCAGAAGAGAGGGACTGTATGTATTCCCTTATCTGGACGATTGGCTTCTCAAGGCCCCATCCAAGGAACAGCTTTTGCTGACTATGGAGCACACTCTCCAGTTCTTCCACTCCCTGGGCATTTCTGTTAACCTGCCCAAGTCGGTTCTAGTACTGTCCCAAAGACTGCAGTATATAGGGGAGGCTCTGGATTCCGAGCAGGAGAAGTCCTTCCTGCCCCAAAACAGGGCAGAGTGCCTCATGGCCCAAGTTCAGGAAGTCGCTCGAAGTTGGTACTTTCCTGCCAGATTTACCTCAGATTGTTGTGTCTGATGGCAGTGGCCTTTCCCCACCGTTCCACTGGCCAGGCTTCACATGCGCACCCTTCAGTGGACCCTCAGGGTACAGTGAGACCAGCGCATGGACAAGTTGGACCAACCAGTCCTGGTATCCTCTCCAGTACGCAAGGTACTACAGTGGTGGATGGACCCTTTGAATCTGTTTCAAGGGATCCCCTTCCAGATCTCCTTCCTGCATACGATCTTAACAATGGATGCTTCGGGTCTGGGCTGAGGAGCACACATTCCTTTCCAAACCCAGGTCTCCTGGTCCCAGTGGGAAACAGCCCTACATATAAATGTCCTGGAGATGAGGGTGGTGCTATATGCCATGCAAGCATTTCAGGAGCAACTTGCTCCAGGACAGCTGGTGGTGTAGTCAGACAATTTGAGTGTCGTCTACTTCATCAACAAGCAGGGTGGGACTCACTCGTACACCCTTTGCAGGGAGGCGATGAGAGCATAGTATTGGTCTCTGGAGCACCAGTACTCGGAATTAACTCTAGTCTATTACATGCAATGTATTCCAAATCTAGCATAAAGGCCACATAATCAAAATGTTTATAGCCCCTCCAGCCAACAAATTTAGCCTTACCCACTTTTCTTAAGTTGTTTCGCATGGCAGATATAACTTTGTGATCTGCAAAGGAGTCAGGGAGAACCCCGCTAGTAGCACACAAGTGAGGACAGTTAGTAACAAGTATTTGTCAATGCCGAATGTTTGCTTGCTGGCATTAGCTGTGGGAAGTGCAAGAGTTAAACAGATGCACAAGAGGAATGGCAGTGAACTATGGAACTGACGCCAATGCCACCTCCACCCTGCAGAGATGGACAGGCATTGGGGTGTTCCTTTGGGTCATCGCCCATAACGGTCATGCTATTTCTCCTCACTCTACCCTGCAGACACTGACAAGTGTCGAGGTGTGCTTTGGAGTGTTCGGGCTTTATACTCACCCCATTCCATAAGGAAATACAGTGAAATGGGTGCAGTATAGGAGAATGGGGTGAACTTTGGGGCCGGAAGAGTGCAAGGCACACCTCGATACCTGTCACTGGCTGCAGGATGGGGATGGGGGTGGAATGGCACGAGCATTACTATCGACATTCTCAAGTCACACCTCTGACGCCTGTCAATCCCTAAAGGGTAGGGTGTTATGGTTGGAAAGCCCTAGGTGTTTCTTGGTATTTTCACTCCCTGTTTTCAACATGGGCTTTTTGTGACCCCACTGCATGAACAGCGACGCTATCAGTTCATTAGCTGAAACGTGATTTTGCACAGCAAATGTGCCATTTGGCTCCACAGGTGTGAAAACACATTTTGAACAGGATGTGAAAAATGACAGCTTCACTGTTCAAAAGGAGGTGTAAAAAAATGGTAATGTTGAAATTCTGGAGTGAAAATTGAAGATTGAAAAAAATTGAAGTTACGAGCATGCGTAGAAACTGCGCAATGCACACCTGAAATGCAATTATTTTGAGATTTTTTTTACACCAGATTTTCAACATAGGCATTTTGGGACCTCCACTCATGAACAGTGGCACTGTGATTTTATTAATGTGTCCCAAATGTTGACTTTGCACAGTGACCGCGCCCATTGTGTGCCACAGGTGCGAAAACATGTTTCGGGCAGGATATGAGAAATGACAGCTGTACTGTTCATAAGACAGTGTACAAAAATGACAATGTTGAAAATCTGGAGTAAAAATATAAAAAATTGGCAAAGTTATGAGCGTGCGTAGGAACTGCGCAACACACACTGGTAACGCAGACATGTTTTGGAATTTGTTCACCAAATTTGCAACATAGGCTTTTTGGTACCTCTCCTTATGAACAGTATCACTGTGATTTTCTTTATCTGTCCCGATCATTGATTTCGCACAGCGACCACACCATTGTGCGCCAGATGTGCAAAAACATATTTTGAGTAGGATTTGAAAAATGACAGCTGTACTGTTCATAAGGAGAAAAATAGCAATGTTAAAAATCTGAAGTGAAAATATTAAAAATTCTCAAAGTTACAAGCGTGCGTGCGAACTGTGCAATGCACACAGTCATTTTTTGGAATTTTTTCACCAGATTTGCAACATAGACTTTTTGGGGAGCCCACCTCATGAATAGTGACACTGTTGTTTTGTTAATCGGTTCCGGAAGGTGATTCCATGCAGTGACAGCAAAATCACCTTTCGGGACCGAATAATAATGTAACACCTAGGTGGCGCTATCCCAAAGGCTACTACCCTGCCTGTAACCTACTAACAGGTTGAGGGCCTAGGTCCAATGGCGGGTGCCTCCACCCAGAGGTCAGGGTTTGCAGTAGCTAAACTAACTTGGTCACAGCCCTCTGGGACACTGTAAACCCCCTTTCTTCCCACTAGTGGCCCACACAATGCATCAGAAATATCTTCACAATATGCACTTACCCCCAGGACTGGCTCTGTCGACTGGACTCTGGGGACCCCCTGTAAAACAAGATAATACAGTGCAAAAGCCACAGTACAATACTTTAACATAAACAAATACCTTAGTCAGTGTAACTTTGCTGAAACAAACAGATATGATTTATTTAAGGAGATGTAACAAGGACAGGGGGAAATCAGGTTAATTAGGTTAAACACATTAATAGTCACAGTACTGTGTGCATATTCAGAGTCCCAAATTGTCACTTTCACTGGGTACCCAGAATGGGGGAGGGGGGGCTAGCCAAGATCGGTGTAGCTAGTTGGGGCCCTGTGATGGAAAAAACACTTGTACAATACCCAAATTGTAATCCGGAGCTGGTTGGCTCAGTTCATGTAGAAATGAAAAAACAACAATTAGATGGCACACTTGCAATTCGATAAACAGATGACAGGGTGCTACCCTGCTTTGTACTCACAAACTCAATGCTGGGAACTGGATGGAAGGCAGACTGTCCTGGATTGCCAGGAGGAGCAGACCAAGTGGACAAGGTCCTTGTGACTGGACCCCACGGCGGTTCAGAGCAAATGGATGTAGTCTGGATTAAGCTGGGGATTCTTTCAGCTTCAGGTACTCAATTCACTGTACAGGGGATTTGAAATGTGATTCTCCACAAGCATTACACACATTTATGTGTAAAAGGAAAGTACTATACCAGGCAGGCTGCTTCTCGATCCTGATCGCAATTACTGCACAATACCCGGGAGAACACACAGCAGATTCAGTTCCTGACAGACTGAGCGCGATTCAGCAATTTCTCCAGTCTTCTACAGGGTGAGCCTGGTTTCTGCTCTTCAGATCTCCTTGATTCTCTTAACAGGTCGGATTCAGTCCGAACAGACGCTTGCACAGGCTGCAGACTGAAACTCAGGGCCTTACATGCACCTACCGTGCTAAAGCTATACACCGCAGAAGCACATAGCTCCTTTTCTCTTCACTGTCTCACCTCATCTGATCTTTCCAGTAGACAGAGCCGGGTATTTCCTTTGAGTTCCTCCCAGTTCAGTTGGCTGGTTTGGCTGTCACTCACAGTAAATTTCCCCTGTTGGTGGAAAAAAGGCGCCGGAGTCCAAACTACAATTCCCAGAAGCATTTGCTATAGAGTACGTAGGTGGCTGACTCCACAATGAGAATCCAAGTTCTGATTTGCCAGCAGCAGGCTCCATTTCAAAGGTCCCCCCACAATGATTGGTCCAGTTCAGCAGTTCAAAACTAGAATGGGGGACTAGGCAAACATAGTTTTGACTGCAAACAAAAGCAGGTTAGACAAACTGTATTTTCGTTATTACTCTAAATGATGTCTGACAAACAGTTACATCTTTGAAAAGTGCTCACTCTGCACACTTAGTGATGGCAGAAACGGAGTGATTTGGCAGCAGCTAGAGTGAGACTCAAGTAGGGAAATACACAGACCCCCATCCAAATTAATTATGTTTGCAGGCAGACAGCTCTTAAAGAGACAGTACCAGAGGCTCTAAAAGCACTCACAGATAAACGGCTTAGACGCCAAACACCATCCAGGCTTAGAGCATTCAAGCAAGCTCCTGGAAACCCCCATTTACAGAGGGGTTACAATAACATGACAGTGACTGGGTTCATGAGGTGAGGTCCCAAGAACCCCATGTTGAAAATGTGGTACCAGAAGTCACAAAAATAGGTGAGATTTCCACCTAAGCTGAAAATCCCCCATGAATGCCATTATACAGCTTACCAGCATTTCTTCAGTTCGTGGTTGGCTTTGAAGAGTTCAGACTTGTTCCTGCTCCTCCGAAGATCACAGCGCCGGACTCCAGAGGTAAGTAGGGGGTGAGGGGGGTGTGGGGAGGTTGGGTGTACAGAGGGTGGGTGCGGGTTGGAGGAGGGGGGTACCACAGACAATGAAGGACCATTTTCTTGTTTGCAGGTTAAAATAAAAATAAAAAAACTTTGCAGGAAGGTTTTCTTTTTTACAGGCACATTTGGCATGCTGGGGTGGTCTCCTAATATGCCACCTGGGTGTTTTGAGAGGGGAACTGGAGCCAACAGGGATTGGGCACCTCGTCGGCAAAGAAGATGGGTCTGTGTTTGGGGGGACATGATGCTGATGGGAATTGGGCACCCCTTGCCAGACAAATTAAACTTGCAGGGACATCATGCCGATGGGGATTGGGTTCCCCATTGGCAAATGAACTGGGGAGGTGGCATGCCAACAGGGGGATTGGACACTCCGGACATCAGCTTTTACAAGACCGTGAGAGGTGGACAGCAACAGCTGCCACCATGTTTATTGAAATGTTACACCTGGCAAGGCATGCCCTACATTGAGGGGGCTGTCCCTCATTGCAGCGGTGAATTTATTTCAAGTTGGTGGCATGCTTCTGAGCTGCTGTCATAGACAGTGTGCTCATGCATTGCTGCCACAGAGACATGCCCCTAAAAGCAGTGTCAACATTGGCCACAACACGGCTGCACCTCCACAACCTGCTACTCCAGCAAGCTGTCGCACCATGTTTCTTGTGCATGCATGCAAACAAACATAAAAAGCACTTCACAGTCTTTATTTTGGCTGGGAAGGAGGAGACAGGGTGCTAAATTGGCTGCAGTAGGGAGTTTTTCAACAGTATTATCTGGTGGCTGGGCAGAAGTGAAGGAAGACAGTGGAGTAGGGTACTGTGACAGTGGGAAGATGCATTTTTTTTTCCATTTTTAAGGGCAAAATGGGCTAACATAAAGTGGTAAATTGGCAAAATTCCCAACTTTGTGAAACTACATGTAGTATGAAGTTTGGTATCCAATTTGGTAATGAAGTAAAACTTTGCAAAATCCGTAATTGTAAACATTTATACAGCATCTGTCTCACACAAGAGTGTTAACCCTGGTACTTCGAGCATAGCATACCGAGCTACTGCATGGCTCCCTGGGTGTACTTTTAGAATTTGCAAAGGGGTGTCCCCAGTTACCATCATGCTCCACATCCAGTGTCTCTCTACATTTCTGCCTAGGCCATAAATAAGACTGTAGTTCCCCAGCAGCACCTTTCAATGGCACGTCCCCTTAAAGACAGAGCTGTGGCCCTGGCGTGAACACACCAGACATTGGTCATTCGGGTTGAGTTATTTTGTAGTGTATCTTTCATTGGAAGGTTAATCTGGGGTGCTTGTATTTGCCAATTCCAGGTGCTCCCAACTCCCCAGAACCAACTTGTTGAGTAGCCAAATTAAGCCTTACAATTACAGGAGAAGCTGGCCATCAGTACAATTGACAGATAAACAGGGGAAAGCTAATATAATGCATGGCAATTCTGTTTTGGGTACTCATGCAGACTGACTCCACCACCCTCCAGATAACCCCATCCTGTCCCTAGTAGCTATGAGCCTGTTGGTTTAGTGTGGCAGGGAAGTAGGCCTCCCTGAACACTGGCTTAAGTTTGAACAGTGTCTTCTTCACTCTTTACATTTCTGAATGATGGTTCATGTGCATGTTGTGTCTGACTGAGCTGAGGGACTCACCCATGGACCACACCCACACAGGCTTGCAGCTCTCATATCAAAAACCTAACTTTGATGTCTTGCACTTAAATGGTAACCATCACAGTTGCAGTACTAAAATGTTAAGAAAGGGGAAAGTTGTAAACATGGGTGACATTAATCTGCCAACTGTGGATTGGAACACCCTGGATGCAGCTACAACTAGGAGCAAGGAGTAGGGTCATCCTGGACTCCCTGCAAGGGACATTGCTTAGGAAGATGGCTACAGATTCCACTATAGATGAGGTAGTGCTGGATCTGGCACTTACAAACAGGGACAGCATAGTAGATATCACAATGGTTTGCCCCCTGGTTTTAGCAATTATTGTACAGTGTGGTTTTGACATATGCATTGGGCAGGGGAAAAAACACACTTGGACATTTGCTCTGGATTTCAGAGAAGCATATTTTAAAGAAATGGGAGACTGCCTTCAGAAATACTTTTGTAACCCTCCATAAGCCCCTCATTTGACTAGAAGGCACACCTTTCACCAAATTTCTAGGGGAAAAAAGAGGGGTGGGGTTTACATTGTAAGAGCCACCATATACAAGATGGGATATGCCAAATGGAAAAGACTGTTATAACAAACAGACAACCAAGTGTGGCAACTGCCTGGCGCACACCTGGCAGGGAACAATTACCATGACCAACAACCCAGGTCCCTGGGAGAAAACGGTTGCTAAGGACTGTGCTAGGTTTGCACTTCTGGACAGGGGCATCCAAGTAACTCCAGACAATATGAAGCAATAACATGACTGTCCAAACCAGGCTGAGATCCTAGAGTGTGACTTTCATTCACGTAACAGAGTAGGAATAATAATAAAGTGAAGATGGACCCCCATAGGGATACACATACTGTAATGCAGATTGGTGAGGTACAGAAATTCCTAAATCCCCATTTAGCATAGGCTGAAGAAAACTCACAGAACTTGTGAACACACTGGTTCCTACCGGAAAGTGGCACATGCAGCCAGGTACTGGTACTGTTCCCATATTACACAGGAAAGAGGTGGCACACATGACCGCAACGGAGCACATACAAGCTCAGAACTTACAGAATCCGCTATACTGGGGTAAACTGGAAGAAAACAATCCACTTACGGGGGTAAACACTTTCCTCAGGCATTGGCCATATGCACTGAATGAAAGAAATAGGTGCCATTCAGAACGCGTAGAGGTAAACTGGTTACTCCAGATAGGGGGTCTCTCACCTTTTGTTTCCAAGCTTATACACAGCCATTCATTTGGTTAATAACACCACACAATTGCAGAAACTGTAGATGTTGCCTTAAATATATATCACACTAAACATACTACAACACACCTTAGGGGTGTCAGAAGTTAAATATTCTGTACATGTACAGTCACATTTTGGACTCCACTGTAGGCAGACACTTAAAAGGAAAGTCTCAGGTGAACAGGGTCCCTTTGTCAGAGAATCCACCATAAAGAAATGCAGGTACTCATGGGTTTACACTGAAAGCAACAGTACTCACTAATAGATGTCCTAAGGCAGCTTCCAAAGTCCAAATGGATCACGGGATTGCCCTGACTCCTGGAGTTCAACCCCATCCCACCTGGGATGGGGCACAGGAAAACCCACTGACACAGGTCTCCGCCACTTCCACAGACTGGAACAGATGCCATCCACTAGGGGGAGAACTACAACTTTAAAAGAAAACAGGTAGCTCTATACCGGAACTGATTGAGGAGCTGCACTGCTCCTCCTAGATCTCCACTTCAGACTCCCAGTTCAGACTGTACTCAGCATTCTAAAACAGCTCCATTGCAGCTGCTAGCAAATGTGGTTTATGCTGCTGTGACAGTTCTAAATGACATCATCCCTCCAGAGCTCAGCAGAGACTGAGAACAGAGTGAGACAGAGTGAAATCCATTTAACTGGAATTTCACTAGCTGCCTTCCCTGCCTACAACTGATTCTAACTGGGATTCTAGTAACCCCTGGGATCAAGGGGCTTACACTTTGAAGTGGTGGAGCCCGGGGGAGTGGAGGCACAACAGAACAGAATAAAGAAGGGAATTACTGAGGTAACAGCAAACTGTTTAAAGGAAATAAGCAAGAGTAAGAGGAGCTAGATGCCATTTTGGTTCTCAAAGAAGGTGGCTAAAGTGATAAAGGTGAAAAGTTCATCTTTCAGAAAGTACAAGGAGACCCAAACAATATTGAACAATGAGGTATATCTAGAGAAGGAAAAGGAGACAAAAAGGAGGATACATACAGCAAAGGCTGAAACTGAAGATAGGATTGTCCAGTAGGTCAAGAATAAGAATACGACTTTATTCAGACACATGAGTGAGAAAAAGAAAACAAGGGGTGGTATAGTGAAAACTAGGAGACCAGGAGTGGGTGACTGTGAAGAGGAAGGCCAGGACAAAGCTAAAATTCTGACTGAATACTTCTGTTTAGTATTCACAGTGCATTAACAAACACTGGGGAGAGGGGATACAAGTCCATTTATGGAACAGAGAGACAGAGAGAGAGAGAGAGAGAGAGAGAGAGTCTGCAGGGCATTGGAAGTCCTAAAGAAAACAAGATAATGTGGAGAAATAAGATCCTCCCAAGGGTACTTAAACTGAGCATGGTACTAGGTGCCCCTTTGGCATCACTATTTATGACCTAATTGGAGACAGGGTTGGTTCCACAGGAATGGAGGAGTGATGATGTGGTTCCTCTGACAAGAGAGGCAGCATGGAGGAGGCCAGCAGACCAGTCAGTCTCACATCGTTAGTGGGGAAGTTAATGGAGTCCCTACTAAAGGAGAGACTAATGTAGTACATATGAGCTGCAGGATTACTGTCAGCATGGCGTCATAGGGGGAGGTCATGTCAAACAAATCTTATGGATTTCTTTGACTAGGTAACTAGGGAGATGGCTCGGAGGAGGGCAGTGGGTGTTGCCTATCTGGACTCCAGTAAGGCCTCTGACACTGTACAACACAGGAGATGGGTAAAGAAACTTAGCAGCCTTTGGGTGGGTGAGAAGGCGTGTGCAGGGTAACAAAATTATTGAAAGATAGGAGGCAGGGGTGGTGGTAAATGGTAGCTGCTCAGAGGATGGGAGAGTGAACAGTGGAGTACCACAGGGATTGGAATTGGGCCCTGACCTCTTCAGTGTCTTAAGTAACATTGCTATGGAACTGGAGAGGAAGGTGTGTCTCTTTGCAGATAACACAAAAATCTGCAACTGGGTAGACACCCAAGAATGGATGGAGAGATTGCAAAGGGGTCTGAAGGACCTAAAGCAGTGATCTAGGGAGTGGCAGCTGGATTTTTAATGTCAAAAAATGAAAAGTTATACACCTGTGGAGATGGTAACTTGGGGACGGTGTTAAGACAGGCAAAGTATTTACAGGTAACCTAGCAAGAGATGGACCTTGATGTGATCATATCTGATGATTTCAATGCAGCAGGGCAATGGGACAGGGCAGTAGGCAAAGCAAGCCAGGTGCTGGGATACATAGGGAGGGTGATCTCTAACAGGAGAATGGTGGTGGTCGGGGTGAGAGGAGATCCAAGATGTTGATGGGTTGGGTGCAACACTAAAGAGCTTCTATTGGTCATTTTTTTCTTAAAGCCTGTACTTTACCCTATCATGAGAAAATTGGCAGTGCATATGTCTAAATAAATGAAGAAATGCCTAAAAGAGGAGCAGCAGAAGAGGAAAAGGATTATTCCTCTTTAGATCTTGAAATGTCAACTTGCAAAGGACCATTGGACCACTTTGTTACTGGTATACCTGGTCCTTGGGTAGTACAACTGCAGACTGGTGTGAGGAGCTTGCCTTAGTCTTGGAGGGGGGGGGGGCTCTACAAGCACTGACCTGGAGACAATGGAAATACCTGCATTTTCACTCCTTGTCTCGCAAGGACCATCAAAGTTAAAGTCAAAAGAAGCTCTCAAACACACATTCAGTCCCTGTAATTGCCAAGTCACCGAAGATGAAAACAAATCACCCGATATTGGAAATCCGGAAACTCCTGTGAGTAAAAACACAGGTGCAACTTTGACATTTTGGGGCAAGGTAAGTGTTGGGGAGATTTCAGCAATGAATTCACAACAAACTAGTTTTCTTTTTCAATGCGACTAACATCCCGAAATTTACCGCCATTGCCTCTACCAGTTAAAAGTCTAATTTAAAAGTCTAATACAGGCATATTCTTCATTCTCATATCTGTACCTGTTTGTTGTCACTCAGTCAGAAGCTGGATTTGCTAATTAAGAGATCCGATATGTTGGATACGAGCTCAAAGTTATTAGATCTGAAGTGAAAATGGTGCAAGAAGTCCATAATAATATTCAAAATGAGATGGCAAATGTAAAACAAAAAAAATTACAAATGAAGCCTATTTAACCACAAATCTAAAAGGCAATTATGGCCCTGCAAAGGAAAACCAAAGTAATGGAGAATTCGATGCGATACACAAACTTAAGATTAGTGGGGTTCCACATTCCTGTGATAAGGGACTTGAGTCCTAAGAGAACTTTTGAAAACCTCTTTGTTTTTGTTTTGAAGCTGCCCAAGACTAATTTACCTTTTGTGGGTAGAGCTTTGTGAGAAAGGCCCCCCCCCCTTTTTTTTTTCTTTTCCTTTACCCCTAGCCAAGTACATTGTCTTGTTGTCTCTAATGGGAGGTTACAAAACTCTAGACAAAGTCCTGTATTATGTGTTGTATGTATTTTGTTCGTTGGGCTGGCCACCCACTTCTTTACATCATATTTGTCTGTCCTGTCTGATGTCTTAAATGTTGTCTAGAGAGTATAAAATACCCATGTGAAAAGAGGTAAAATAATAATTATCCTAGTGATTTGTAAGTTGCTCTTTCTTTCCGAGCCGGTTGCTCTGGGTTCATGGCAGAGGTTTAACCCCCCCCCCCCCTTTTGTTGATGTTGTAGCTTTGCTAAAAAAATATGACCCTGTTTCGATAAATATTAGAGGAATATGTGCCCACAGCTGTTTAAACACATTCAATCCCCAAACTAAAAGGAAATGGACTGGATAATAGCTAAATATTTGAATTAATACATCGCGACTGTTGCGAACGCCGATTTGTGGCTCCTGCACGAACGTGCGCACAGTCGCGATGGTATTTCCTTCCGAATTCAGCCCAAAACATAATAGAAAGTTTAAAAGAATGTCGGTAAATGACAGCGCTTACTAAATGTTGTTGAATTCATGTCTTGCAAGTGTACAGCCGTCGTATTGGCGATTTTTAGAACAAGGAGAGTCCTCTGCTGTTTGGAACTCTCAGGCATACAACATTCCCTTCCGCCAGCACTTCTTGTGAGCCGGGCCTCTGTCATGCTACCTTTATGCTGCTGATGAAAGGGAGGTGCTTCTGAGGCTGTGTAGTATTTTGAAAGATGTTAACAAGCATAGCTTTTCATGTATGAATGTTGTATTAAAATGATGAGGTATATTAATGAAGCCTAGTCATTGTAAATGAAATAAATCACTTATATTAAAACTTTTGGATTGTAAATGTAATAAAGAGGTAGAGTTATATGGTCACATGTCTCATGAAAGGTATTTAAGGCCTAGGTAGCTCCTTGTGAATCAGATGTTATCAGGAATGCTGCTATAGAGGACTTGCTGCCAAATTCTCCAGTCTGAATGAGAGTTGAGACCATTGTAAGCTCCCTAAGAGCTCGTGGCTACTAGCCTGTTTTGAACTTAATAATTTGAAATTTGCTTTTGTTATTTTGTCGTTTTCAGTCCGCTTTAATTTTCCTTTAAAATAAATATTATATTTGTGTGCTGCAATTTGCCTCTGTGGTCCATCTATACTCGAACCTGCGACAAGCTTTTAGAGTTCCAATTACAAAATCTTAAGGCTCTTTTACGCGGCCCTGACTTGTGCCACTCGGTTTTGTCACAATTCTGTAATACTCTACCCGCTGCGCTCCCCTGCCAGTGCAACTTGTACATGGTAGTGGTATTTCAGTTGTTTGTCTCTTCCTGCATTTTGGCTGTGTTTCTGTCCATCCAGTGTCCCTTGACATCGCAACAGATTAATAAAACTCTGGGCAGCATTCTGCCTTGATAACATTAAAAGAAAATCAACTTCTATGCAGAATTCGATTAGGACCATTTTCCTCTAACAAATTTTGTTGAAAACAAGGAAAATGTGTCCAAAGTTAAGTGGAGAAAGGTAACTCACAAAACCTCTAACTTATCAAAATGTATTAAGGAGCACAAATCAATAGGGATGATTTTTTAAACTGTTTTCAACAGAATTCCTTCGGGAAAATCCTCTCTAAACCAATTCTGCAATGAAGTGATAATTTTTTTAATGTTGGCAAATATGGACATTTTGCGTTGCAGATCTAGCCGTTCGCTGAAATGAAGGGAAAGCTGCTTTTACATGCCAGGGCACAACAGAACAGAAGTCGGCGAACCCACTCACACAGTTTTTATGTCGGAACAGCGAGTCTGTTTGAGTGGGTTCGCTGACTTCTGTTTGTGGTTCTAAATGTGCGCATAGGCTCCAAACGAAACCAAGCAACATGGGGGACAGAGTCTGTTTGTGCAGTGTGTTCTAAACTTTACTGGGCAGCAGCGGTGAGTAACTAATAAGGACAGTCACAAAAGCCGGGCACTCGTCCCCACAAATAGACTGACTGCTGTTGCTACAGAAATATACTTTTTATTGAGGTGTCCTAAGCAACTCGATGAGTCTAAATAGGTACGCTGGTGCTCCCGCTGCCTCGCAACTGCAATCAAAGTGTTCTTTTCCCTCTCCTTAAAATTAGTGTTTGGGGCGGGAAATGCCGGTGGAGATGTTTCTATTTATTTGAAAGCTGTGTTGCAGTGGCGGCTCGCGTGAGCCCTTTGTTAACCCTAGCTGACTCTGTGCTAGAGGTTACTGCTGGGTCATTCAGCGCAGCGCGCGCCTCCACAGGCAGCTTTTAGCACGGTTTGTAGCTGTAGCCTGTCCCGGGTGAAAGCGCCAAGAACAGCTGGAAAAGGACGAGCGGGACTGCCAGTTTGCGTAACAGAAAAAGGGAAGGGGTGGGTTACAAACCAAAGTGTGTGTGTGGTGGGGGGGCACGGAAATCGATGAAATTATACAAATAAGAATGGGACAACCTCGTTAGCAGTAATCAGTAAGTACTGAGTGTATAGTAAACCCAAGTGGCAGAAAACTGTTGGGGGGGGGTATAATAAAAAAACAAAAAAATAACTGTTGGGGGGTATAATAAAAAAGCACAAAAATAAAAATGATGAATGTGCAAATTGCAGGGATGATTATAATAACGAGAAGCGTATGACAGGGAGAGCTGGTTTTCTGTTAAAGAGTTTAAATATGTATGGTTACGTTTTTCTGAGGAAAAATGTTGCCAAAAAAGACCCCTGACACCCCAATGAAAAAAGTTCAGCAAGGCATTTTATGAGAACTGTATGTGTTTCTTTCAGGTATAGCCAGACGACTCGTCTCCTTCTCAGTGTGTGCCTGGAGGGGGCGAGCAGGCAGTATGTGTGTGTGTGTGTGTGTGTGTGTGTGTGTAAGGGGAGCTGCGCATGAGCAGGCGATATCTTATCGCTGCTCACTGAAGCGTAGCTCCCCCTTTCAACTGTATGCCACTGCATTTTGGAGCTTGTCATAGACAGCTCCAGCATGCATTAGCTTACAGGGGCCGCGCCTGCCAACACACTGACTGAATTGGAAGAGGGGGTGACACACCTCCGAAAACTCCGATGATGGCACTATGTTTCTTGCACATGTGTGCAAGCAAACATAAAAATTAGATCCAGTAAAGTTGAAGCTTTGGAGTCTTTCAGATTAATCCTAGTTGTTTCTTTAATCAATTGTGTTTGTCCTAGACTCATCTGTAAATCAAGTAGCTCATCATGATGGTTAGAGAGTAGTAGCTTAAAAAACAGTTTCTAGCATAACATGCACACACTCAAGTCTTGCTTCTAACAGTACCCCTTAACTTTTTGTCTCTAATTTGTGGGACACTGACACTTAAAAAGTGGAACACGTCTTCAGACATGGTTCAAACGTGGAGATACTAACTCAGCACACAATGGAAACTAGTGTTTTTATTTGTAGTATGTTTAGTATTTGTTTTAGCATGATAGTTTATTAGGAATGTCTGCTTTGAAATCTGAGTTTACAGTACGAACATACGAAATTACCAGCAGAACAGACCTACTGGTCTATCAAAGTCTGCTCGATTGTGGAGCTAGCCCCCTAGCATGCAGCTGCCCCTCCCCCCATCCCCCTTGACCTCTTTTTGTTGTCCTTCTCGACCACCCTTACCCACCCCTGTACTCTGACCTGCTGCTTAAAGTCAACCACATTTTTGCTTGGTATCACCTCTTCTGGTAGTGCTGCCCACTTGCTACCACTCTCTCTGTGAAGTAATGCCTTCTCAACTCCCTCCTGAATCTTCCCTCCTCTATTCTTAACCCATGCCCCCTGGTTTCCCTCCCGCTCCTTAGTTTAAACACCCCCTCCAGCTCCCCCTTGTTGATACCCTTCAGGTACTTGAAGGTCTTTATCATGTCCCCCCATCCCGCCTCTCTTCCAGCGTGTACATATTCAGTTCCTTTAGCCTTATCTCATAGTCCATTCCTTCCATCACCTGAATCATCCCCGTTGCTCTCTGCTGCACTCCCTCCAGCAGATTGACATCCTGTCTCAGGTAAGATCTCCAGAACTGCACACAGTACTCCCAAGTGCGGCCTGATCAGTGACCTGTAGAGGGGCAAGATCACCTCCCTGCACCTGGATGTGAATCCCCATGCTGTGCACTCCAGCATCCTGTTTGCCTTCACCACCGCTCTCCTGCATTGAGCAGTATTGTTCATGCTCCCTACTACCAATACCCCCAGGTCCTTTTCCTCCTCAGTGATTCCCAGTTTGATCCCCCCCCAAGCCAGTGTTCTCTCCTTGGGTTCCTAGCCCCAAAATGCAGCACCTTGCATTTTTTCGTATTGAACCCCAGCTGCCACTTCTCTGACCATTCCTCCAGCTTGGTTAAGTCCCTCTGTACCCATTTTGGTGTCGTCAAACAGGCTAATCCTGCTCACCACCCCCCTGCACAATGTCCGAGATGAATAGCCCAGTGCCGGACCCAGCACGAACCTTGCAGCATCCTGCTCGTCACAGATCTAGGCTCCGAGACTCCCTCCCCCACTACCACCCGTTGTAGCCTACCCCATAGCCAGTTTGAGATCCAGCATGTCATCTTTGTCCCCACTCCCACCATGGACAACTTCACCCCTAGTCGCCTATGGGGTACTGAATCGAATGCCTTGCTGAAATCCAAGTACAGCACATCCACAGCATGGCCCCCATCCAACTCCCTCATCACCCAGTCATAATACTGTATAAGATTGGTTTGGCAGGATCCCCTTGAAACGAACCCGCGCTGCCTCCCATTCTGAAGGTCATTGCCCTCCAGAAATGCCACCAGCCTTTCTTTTAGTATCGCCTCCATGAGCTTCCCCACTATGGACATCAGACTGACTGGCCTATAGTTCCCTGGCTCATCCCTTGAACTGCTTTTATGTAATGGAACCATGTGGGCCATCCTCCAGTCCTGCGGCACCTCCCCCGTTTCCAGGGAGGAGCTGAATAGGTCCACCAGTGGTTCCGCTAGAACCTCTGCCATCTCCCGCAGCACCCTGGGGTGGATACCATCCGGACCCGGTGCTTTACTCACTTTCAGCACCCTCAGTCCCTCCAAAACTCTACTACCCTCTATTCTGCCGTCCATTACCTCACCCCCCCCAATCCCGCACCTCCCAGACCAGGGTGGTACTGGACCCCCATCTTTGTGAACACTGGGCAGAAATAATTAAGTGCTTCCGCTTGTTCTTTCCCCTTTTCCACCCATTCCTCCTCCCTTTTTATCCTCACTATACTGTCCCTGCACTTCTTTTTCTCCCTGATGTATCTAATAAGTCTCCCCCCCCCCATTATTCCCTGAGCTAATCTGAGTTCCCTTGTGGCCTTCGCTTCCCTTACCCTCTTGGTCACCTCCTTAGACCATTTGGTGTACTCCTCCCTGTCCTCCTCCTTCCCCGGCCTTCTAAACTGCAGGTATGCTGTTCTTTTTGCCCTCAACCCTTCTATCACCTCCCTGTTCAATCAACATGGTCTCTTTACTCTTCTTACTATGTAGCCTGGTACACATTTCCATCGCCTCTATGATCCTTTGCTTTATTAGGTCCCATTTCTGCACTGTCTCCATCCCCTGCTTTATGCCCTCGAGTCTCCCCTTCAGCAACTTCATCATCCTCCCGAAGTCCGCCCTCCTGAAATCCACCACCTTTGTTACTGATCCGTCTGGCTCCCCTGCTCATTGTGATGTTAAACCACACCGTTGAGTGATCGCTACCAGCTAATGAGTCTTCTACCCTTATGTTCCTCACTGCCTCACTGTTAGAATGTACCAGGTCTAGCGTGTTCCCTAGTCTAGAGGGTTCAGCAACCAGCTGTGTCAGCAACCCCCCTGGAATGCGTCCAGGAGGACCTTTTCCCTAGTGATGGAGGTGACCGGCACGGTTCAGTCCACTCCCAGCAGGTTGAAATCCCCCACTATGGTCACGTTCCCCCTCCTACATACTCTCCCGATTTGGTCCACCAGTTCCCTGTCCCTTTCCACTGTCTGAGATGGCAGTCTGTAAACCAACCCAAACCTCAGCTTCCTTCTCCTGGAGTCCAGGAGTTGTATCCAAATTGCCTCTGTTCCCCGCTCTTCCCCTTTGTCCCTTGTACATTTGAGCCCCTCCTTGATATAGTCCATGGTCCTTTCTGTACAGTCTGTACCCAGGAATTGTCAGATCCCAGTCCCCGTACTCTGCGACCCACGTTTCTGTGATGGCCGCGATGTCCACCCTCCTTACAATCAAGAGCACCTGTAGCTCTGCTACCTTGTTTCCTAGGCTTCTCGCATTCACAGAGATCACCCTCTACCCTGTCACCCTCCCCTCCTTTTCCAGTTCCCCTTCTCCACCTTGCCCCTTCTGTGCTAATTCCCTAGATCTTTCCTACTAGCTTGGGGTAGGCTCACTCGGTCCCTGGGTACCTTGCCTGTTGTCTGACCACCGCCCCCCAGCTAGTTTAAATCCACTTTGTTGCTATATATTCCTGCAGCTTCTGCTTTAATACATCCTTTCCTACCCACTTAGGTGCAGCCTATCCCTGCATATAGCTCCAGTAATTGTCCCAGGTCTTTCCCCAATCCTCCCCCCACCCATACCCTTTTGATGTACAGCACTCCTCCAGCCAGACATTGAATTCCTTCCTCCTCATTGTGTTCACACAGGGTACTGGAAACACCTCGGAGAAGGCAACTGTCTCCTCTACCTCTTTGCACAGCCTTCCCGATCCTCCGACCTTTCCTTCACACTTCTACAGTCTCCCCTGCCAGGTCATTTGTCCCCACGTGCAACACTATGTGCGGTCTCCCCCGCCTCTCTTCACACACCTTAGAGTTGATTGTCCTGCACTGTCTGCCCTTAGGCCTGGTATGGCTTCAACCCATGTGCGACTATGCCGTTCCCCACTACTGCCCCATTTAATCCCCTTAAGAATGGAGTCCCCACCACCGCCAAAACACCCCCTTCCTCCCTACCTCCATTTAAATCCCCCCCCCCCATGTACCCATTCCTGGATTCTCCTCCTCTAGGAGCCCTGCTTTTCTTCCAGTGCCCCCCACGGCCCCTTTTCCATCCCCCTTCCCTCCTGTTTGCTGCCTCACCCTCATCCTCCTGCACACCTGCCCTGCTGCTGCAATGCCCCCTCCTCTCCCTCCTTGCTGTTCCTCCTCTTTAGCCCTTTGGCCTCCCACTGCACAGTCACCCTTGTACCCCCATACACCCCCGTATCTCTTCCCGCTCCTCCACCCCCCCACCAGTGTCATCAGCACATCAAACCCATTCCACCCCTTCGTTTTGCTTGCAAACTCTCTACCCTCCTGTCCTGAGTCCTTCCCTTCCTGGTAGGCCTGACCTTAGTCCATCCCTCATTGGTGGACTGCCTGTCCAGATGACACCCCGCCTCCCCTTCCTTGACCCATTGCCCCCCCGTGCCACGTCCATTGAGTTGCTTCCATGTTCCTGTTCACCTGTCTCAGACTCTATCCTCCTTTCTCTTACTCCCTCAAGTTCCCTCCTAATCCTCCTCCCCTCCTCTTCCAACCTGTTCATCCTGTGACATATTGGACATCCTCCCAGCCTCCACAATACATTCATCCATACCACTGCCCCACACCCATTGCATCCCACAGTCCTCCCCATATTAGCACCACTTGACCCTTCGACCAGGTTAACACAGTATGACTTGTACTATATGCACCAGCCCTCCCCCGATCCAACATTATCTCCCCAATGTCCGCAACCTGTACCTTAAGCCCCCCAGCCACAACCAATGCTTGCAGATAACTATTCCGCCAGACACCCAACTTTTTACATCCCATAAGCAGCTTCTTCCCATAACTTAAACCAATCTCTGGGTACCAGGCACTGGGTAATACAGTTCAGATCCTACAACAGATCTTTGTTGAAGCCCGAGTGGTCGGGTGAAACGTAAGCCTCCTGAATGCATTTGTACCAGGTGTAACTGAGAGTAAAAAAAAGCTTTGATGGCACTTCGAGTGTGAGACTTTTTTTGTGAGCTGCTTATGCGGGGGTGTGAGCCTTCCATGAACCACAAGGCTGATTGATTTAATTGGAAGTGTACTACCATCCTAGTGATCACCACCACTTCAGGAGACTACCTCCCACATTTGTATAGGCAATAACAGTTACTGCAGATATTCCCCGCACCTTGCCTAGGCAATCCTTGTATACTGACAGTGTTTGAGTCCTCTTTGCATCACCTAAGTCCCCAGGGTGAAACCATAAACTGTTTACAGCATAAATTAAGTACACAGCTGGGTTAAGACCCCAAACTGATAATGCAGAGATTAAGCACACAGCCCCCCTCTGCAGGACCCTCAGCAGAGCTGGTCAAGATATTAGACACTCGGGCCACTTCAGGCAACCCCTTAATTCCCACAGCCACCTCCTTAGTCCAAGTATATCTCATCCAGCTTGTTGGGGGCTTTTAAACCCACCTCTTCTTCCAAACAGATTAAGCCCAAATGTTAACAGTACCTTTTTGCTGGTATGTCCCTGGCTAAAGCCCCAAAGTTAACAGTACCTTCTTGCTGGTGTGTCCTTGACAAGTTGCTGATCATCTTCTCCGTGACCCCCTCCTCCAGCTCTCCTGGACCCTATTTTCTCAGTCTGCTCCCCTGTTCTGGACTTCTCATTTCCCTGCTTCCACTGCTCCAGATCTTTTGCTACTTCAGTGACCCCACTTCCAGCGATTGGCAGGAATCCTTGGTGGGAGTGAACAGCTCCTTTTAAAATTGGTGGTGGTGGTGTGGGGCAGAGAAAATTTTCTGTGCTCTCTGGGTGAGCCTGACTGGTGACACCCTCCACTCTGATGGTCCTCCGGCGATCCCTGGTTCACTTGACTGGTGAACCCCTCAGCTCTTGCCCTCAGCTGCTGACTCCGCATTTTGTAGCCCAGCCTTCTGCCAGGCCACCCCTTTGGCTTTACGAATAGTAGCTGGATTGGCTGTTATACCGGGAGCCCGATTGGCTCCCCTCCACTTTTCTTTAGGTTGCGGCCAAGAAGGGTGAATTCACAAAGACTATCCCTGCTTGGCCGATCCTCCTCCACGGCTCCTGCGTTCTCTAGGTGTGCCCGACTGGCGACCCCCTCCACGCTGCTGGTCTTCCGGCAATCCCTGGTTCACCCGACTGGCGAGCCCCTCAGCTCTGTTGCAGGCTGTTTACAGATATTTGATCTGTTTATTCAGTTATTTGTTGACTGGGTAAGTACACTGGTCTGAGGGACCTTTTTCAGGAATGTCCCGGGCCTAAATAGGTAAAGAATAAGTGTGGAATGCGTTTGCAAAAATAACAGAGAGTACAAATAAAAGTGAAAATCAGGATACAGTGTAGTCACTGCCTGTCGTCATAAGTGCTTCTTTGTTGGGTAAACATTAGTGCTACGACAGGCAGTGCTTCTGTGATGACTCGCAGTGTTACTAATGCTCTGACTGTTGACAGCAAGTATTACCCTGATGATGGAGCACTAATACCGACAGGCAGCAGAAAATTGTAGAAAACCTCATTGTGACACAGTAGCGTCTCTGTATGGGCAGCACCTTTTCTCTGTGTGACAAATACTATGAGGGCAGGCTAGAGGCCCTTAACATGTTCACCCTGGAGAAAAAGTAATAGTAGTAGTAGTAGTGGTGTTTTTTATTAGATGCCCTATCCTGCAGGCTCAGGACACCTTACAAAACATAAATACAGCAGCCAACATACATGTGTTTATCATTGAGCATAGCCAGTTCTGAGAGTCGACTGCCAGGGGACAAGATCTCAGTCTTTCATATAGTCAGGGGTGCTGACAAGATAGAAAAATCAGTCGGAGATGTTTGATCTGGTATCCTGCAGCAGTTCATGGGGACTCACTCTGAAGCTCAGAGATGATAAATTCAGGGTTAATGTCCCACTGCCCTGCCGACCCCCCGCATGATGCCCTCAGCATCTATCATGTGAACACCAGAAGCCTACTGCCCAAAATAGACCATCTTAACGCCTGGGTCTCACAAAACTCCCCGGACATTTTATGTGTCTCAGAGACCTGGCTCTCCTCCAGAATCCCAAACTCTATGGTCGATCTCACTGGGTACTCACTGTATAGACAGGACAGAGGGAAGAGAGGAGGAGGAGGGGTTGCAGCTTATGTACATGATTCTCTTCCCTCTTCCACTGTCCTCCAACAGGCCGTCCCCTTCTCACATGAGGTACTGCTCCTTAAATTGCCCTTCCCTGCCATGTCACCGATTTTCATTGGGGCGTGCTATTTCTCCCCCAAAGTCCTTCCCTCTGCCATTGTACACACCCTAGCATCCATTACCTCTCTCACCCAGTCTGGTGAACTCCTGCTGCTGGGTGACTATAACATAAACTGGCTTTCGATACATTCCAAAACCGTCACCCAACAAATTGAGGCCCTAAACCTTGTCCAGCTGTTATCCGAACCTACTAGACTAACCCACCCCACTCTGCAAATCACTCCTTTATCAACTGGGTCTTAGCATCCCACCCTCTCAAATACCCAACTGCAGGTATCCTGTACCTGATTCTTCAGTGATCACGTATGACTTACTGTGTCAGGTAAATCGCCCCAATCACCCCCAAGCATCTGTGGTTCTACCCACTCAGATCGCTTTATATTCAAACACTCCTGTCAGACTTCTACCTTGCTGACTGGTCTGGGGTCTTCACAGCACCAGACATAGACACTGCCCTGGCATCTTTCACCAAAATTCTGCTCAAAATCTGGAATCTACATGCACCTCCCAAAAGACTGCGGCTTCCATGTAGATACCTTCTATGGGTTACCCACAATCTAATTGCCCTTTTCAAACTCAGAGACCAAGTCTGGCGTATATTCAAAACCTCCTCAAGCCAGGCCAACCTACAAAACTACAGGGCTTCACGAAATGCTTGCATGAAAGCTGTGCTCTCAGCAAAGGCTTGTTTCTTCAAAAGTAAGCTAAATGAAACTAGGACCTCCCCTGCAGAATTTTGGAAAACCCTACAACCCCTCCTAGGTTCCCCCTTCCCTGTCGCCCCTGCATTTTCCAGTTCAGGTGACCTAGACCCCTCCTCAGTGGCATCCTCTATAAATCAATATTTCACCATCTGTGTGCTCCCTTCTGACCCCGCCACCCCTTTCTACGCACACCCCTACTGCCGAAGGGTTTTCCTTTCCACCCATCACAATTAAGGAAGTGCTTCCGGCGCTGAACGCCCTAAACCCCTCAAAACAGAACCCTGATGGCCATGATCCTAAACCTCTAAAGATCTCAACCCCAGCAATTGCCCCCCCACCAACCTTTTCAATCTATCTGTTGCCCAACGTGCAGTCCCTAGGGCTTGGAAAATGGCCAAGGTCATCCCTCTGCACAAAGGAGGTGATCCCTCACAACCGGGCAGTTACAGACTGATCTCCCTTCTCCCCACTCTCTCCAAACTTCTGGAGGCTGTTACCTGCAAAAGGCTAAACTCCTTCCTGGATGACTCCAGCACACTTAGCCCTTTTCAGTCTGGCTTCAGACACATCCACTCTACCTCTCCTCCTTGCTTCGCCTCACTAACCACATCCATTCCGCCATGGATAAGGGCCGTCTCACCTTGGCGATCTTCATTGACCTCGCCAAGGCATTTGATTTGGTCTCCCACAATCTCCTCCTACATAAACTATCCTCCATTGGACTCTCCCTCTCCTCCACAAATTGGTTCAGTTGGTTTCTGTTGGACAGATGCCAATACGTTCAACTAGGCCACGCCACTTCCTTCCCCTTTCCCATTCACGCTGCATTCCCCCAGGGTTCTATCCTGGGCCCCACTCTCTTCTCAGTTTTTGTAAATGATCTTCCCTCTGCCTGCTCATCCACTCATCTGCACATGTACGCCGATGACGCTGTCATCTGCACCTCCAGCCTCTCCCTCACGGAAACCCAATCATCTCTGCAAGCTTCTTGCACAACTGCTCTCAAGTGGTTCGAGGCTAACCTACTGTAGTGCAACACAAAATAAACTGTAGCCATGGCATTCGGCTCCGCCCAAAAACTAGCCGAACTCCCATCCCACCATCTTTTAAGTCTTTGTACAGCACAAATATTGATACTGTTCAATCCTTCAAATAGCTAGGGGTCTGGCTAGACCCTAAGTTAGACGTCTCTCTTCACATTGACTCCATCCACTCCAAACTCTGGCCCAAACTGGCAGCGTTGCATAGTATCAAAGCCGGTCTCTCCCTCCCTATCTGCAAAGAGTTTGTTACCAAGCTAATCCTCCCCTCAGTGGTATCCCGTGTATTAAGTGACAGTGATTGAGTGCTTTCAACAAGAGTGACTCAGTCATGGCACTTTTACACAGGGCTGTCAGGCAGGAAGGGCAAACGGATAGGGGGTTGACTATAGCGATAGGATGTCACTATGTATACCGCGGGGTTGGGAGGGACCGCGATGGGCGGAAGGGGGGAGAGTTTGTGGGACATAGTGCGGCGGTGGGCTTGTCGAGCTGGCCGTGTGGTACAGTGGGTTGGTGGCAGGCTTGGGTTGGGAGGGGGCATGCTCGATTTTTGCGCTGGGTCGCGGGTTTTCCTTTTTTTTTTTTAGTTTTGCGCACACACACACACACCCGGACATGCACCCCCCTGGAGTTGAGAACTTTTTAGTAGGGGCTGCGGGGGGCCAAGCCCCCACCGCATAAAACAATTAAATATAAGTCTTCGGCACCATCTTGCTGTTCACCGCAAGTCTGCTTCGCCAAAATAAATTTTCGATGAAGTAGACTCGCTCAAACGGTGATCACTATTACGCGGTCACTGTTATCACATGGAACCCCCCTCGATAGACTACGCCGATGTAGTCTACAGCTCGGCCCCCAGATCATCTGTAGCTAAACTTGATCCCCTTTACAACGCTTTCTGTCATTTTGCCACCAACCTCCCATTTTATACCCACCATTACTCCCTCTACTCTGCACTGTTCCTCTCCTCTCTAGAGTATCGACACCCAGAGCTCCAGATAAGTTTTTTTGGGATAAGTACTATACTTCTCATTTTGAAAGTGAGGTGAGTAAAACCAAATTCAGATGTGTACAAATGTCTGAATGGAGTGGAGTAAGGAGTACATTTTTAAAAAACATGTAGTATTTTATTTTTTTGGATAAGAATGGATCAGGTGCCAACAATGCTTCAGATAATGTTGGTAGGTAGGAATAATTTACTCACCAGGTTTAAATAAAAAACTGGGATGTGCACGAGTGCTTTAAATCTGAAAACAAAAAAAAAACCTGCTCGTTATGAATCACCAGTTATGTTATGGAGCACTATTCTATGGAGAGTGGAGCATTTACAAATGTCGGGTGAGTATTGATACTCATTAAAACAAATTTCTGAAGAGTATTTCCTAAAGTGAGGTGAATAAAATAGGTCAGTACTTACCTTATCTGGAGCCCTGTTGACGCCTAGCTCACTGTGCCTCCTTTGTTGGCAAGTTCTGGTTCAGTGCCCTCCCCTCCTACCTCTCTAACCTTCTGCCCCCCCCCCACATCAGGCTATAACCTCCAAACCCGTGACTCCCACACCGTCTCTTTCCCCCAACCCTACTCACAATCAGGAAAGGTAGCTTTCTCCTACAAACTTCCTGACCTTTGGAATCACCTTCCTCACTCTATCCACCTCGCTCCCTCCACCCCTAGCCACGCTCAAAAAGCAATTAAAACTTCACCCACCCCCCCCTGACTGCAGCTGCCCCACCTCCACCCCACCATGACTCCCTCCTTCCCATGTCTCCCTCTCCATTGCCCCCATCTGACTCCTGCCCCTCCTCTATGTCCTACTGCTCTGTAATCTTCCTTCCCGGTTCCCACAGTTACCTCCAAACCTCTCCTCATCCCCTCCCTATTGCTGTACGGAGACTACCTTAGCTTTAATATTGCTATGTAAGCTAGCTTAGCCACAAACATTACCTATGATAATGCAACTTGTTGAATATTGTATAAAACTGTCACACTTCATTTGTAAATCTATTCTAAATATTGGAACTCTGTATATGCTCGTTGTGATTCACTGTGTCAAACCTGTTCTTCCAAATATTTACATGATTGTTAAATTTACGACTGTAACTCCCATTACCTCCCCCCTCCCCGGGTCACACCTGGAAATGAGCCTTAGCTCAGTGTGCCTTTCCAAATTATCAAATTTTAAACAAATAAAATAAACGTTAGGAGGTATTTTTTCTCCCCATCAGAGGACACTGTACAGTGGGTGGGAATCCCTATCAGCTGGTACAAGTCTGCAGCTTATACTTACTTCATCCCTGCTTATGACGGGTGTAAGAAAAGAAGAACTAGAAAGTCCAGCACCAGAAAGTTTATCCCCAGAAAGTTCAGAACTAGACATCAGGGAACTAGACAATTTAGGCACGTCAAACACGGAATTTAGTCCTGCTCACTGCGCAGCTTTGTGGGGGGAGAAGGTCGGGGAGAGTTACTATTCCAAACTCTGGGGGCAGGGGAGATTTACTATTCTAAACCCAGGGTTCGCAACTTGGGGGTAGGGGAATTTACTGTTACAGACTCTGGGAGTTCGCAACTTGGGGATATTTACTGTTGTAAACTCGGAAGTGCAATTTAAGTCACGGCAAAACAATTAGCTAACAACCTCAAAAACACAGAAGTTGTAAGAATCAAAGCCAGGTCTGCTGGATATAACAAGCCAATTCAGAGCTTGTGGCAGCTAACCTCTGATCGCTGCCAGCATGCTTCGATGGCACACACTAGCGGACTTCAACACAACAACTGGGGTGCGAGTCAAACTACGGGCGTGCGCTACAGCAACCGTAACCAAGTGTCTGCACACTCACTTGTGACATATGTTCCTGTGCCACACTGCCCCATTCCCAGGTTTCCCTAGACCAACACTCCAGTGCTGGACTTTCCAGTTCCATCTTTTCCATGCCCCTTATGACATAGAGGGATGGGCTGACATGGTGGTTCTAGAATTCCTTCTGACAGGAAATTACCGTGCAACTATGAAGCAGTGAATGAGGATGCAAATATGAGTGGTGTGCCTCATAATGTTTGACAGCTGGAAGGTATGCCTGTAATTTTGTGTGAATACTTTCATAGATAAATCACAGAAGCAGTGTGGCGCGATCAGTTATTTGAAACTGTGACTTGCTCAACTAACTACAGGCAGCTTCTTTATAATAAAAAAAAAACTGAGAGTTACCTGGCTGTTCTTAATTTAAAATGCCGTACATGTGTATAGGCACACACACACCTACATATACACTAATACCTTTAATTGAGGATTCTGCTCAGACCTAATGTAAAGTAAACTCATAGGTGGGATCCTGGGAGTATTTGAAGTTCCAAAGAGTTAATTATAAATTATTCAGTCTCTTGGTATTTTGCAGGAACTGAAGTGCCTGAACTAACATTATGGAGGAGCACAGATTTCCACCAGGATTCATTTATAAAGCCTGTGCTGAAAACCTTCCCAGAACATAGTACTCCAGGAGACTAAAAAATGTTTTTCTTGGTTCTGTAATAGAATGTATTTAAAATTTTAGGTGCAGGAAAAAATACTTCTTTAAAACATGAATGTACTTTGGTATGTACTGTCATAAACATAAGGTTCTAGCTGTTATGATTTACTAGAAAATTTAATTTGTTGCAGTTATAAAGGGTGCAGTCATGGTAGTAATACCTGCCAGAGGTTGGAGGAGGGGAGTGAGTGTCAGAAAGCTGGCTGAGTGGACTGCTTCCACTAGCAGCCTTAGGGAAGAAGTCATAACTGCCTTCTGGATTTAAAGATATAACGGTACAGAGGAAAAAAGAAAGAGAAAAGGCAGATGGGTAAATCACAGAAGCAACGTGGCATGATCAATTTTATGAAACTGACTTTCTAAACTAACTACAGGCAGCTTCTTTATAATAAAAGAAAAAACTGAGTTAGCTGGCTGTTCGTAATTTAAAACACTGTACATGTGTATGGGCATGCACACACACACACACACACACGCTAATATCTTTAATTAAAGATTCTGATCAGACCTGATGCAAAATAAAACTCACAGGTGGGGTCCTGGGAGTATTTGAAATTCCGAAGAGTTAAAAATTATTCAGTCTCTTGGTGTTTTGTAGGAACTGTAAGTTCCTGAACAAACATTATGGAGTACAAATTCTACCAGGATTAATTTATAAAGCTGGGCTGAAATGTTTCCCTGCACACAGTACTCCAGGAGATTGAAAATATATTTTGTTGTTGTTGCATAACAGAATTTATTTAAAATTATAGGTAGAAAAAATACTTTTTTAAATCATGAATGCACTTTGGTATGTACTTTCATAAACCTGTTTCAGTCATTATGATTTACTACAGAATTCATTTATTGGAATCATAATGGCTGCAACCATGGTAGTGATATCTGCCAGAGGTGGGAGGGGGAGTTAGTGTCAGAAAGCTGGCTGAGCGATTATTTCTAGCAGCAACCTTAGGGAAGAAGTCATAACTGCCTTCTGGATTTATTGTTGTCTCTGGGATAAAGATATATAGGACAAAAAAGAGAAAAGGCAGAGACGCTTTCTTGTGTAGGTTGCGAGTCATCTCCATTCTTGTTTTGTAGAGTATCGCTTGTTTGATATTCTTCCCTATTTTTTCCCCCCCCATTAGCCGGTTATACTGTACTGCCACTAGAGGGACATAATCTTTATCTAAAGCGATCCCTGCCTGTTGTTCATATAGATACCTTCCTAAACTACAGCTCCCCCTCCATCTGACCAGCACCCTCCTCCGTGCTCCCTGCTTACAAATTCTTCCTGTTCCTGAATCAGTTATTCACTGATTTCTCTGCCTTTATGAACAATGCATCCCCTACACTCCTCTCTCCCACTTGTTCTGCTCATATCCCTCTCTTTACCACCTCCACTTGCTCTTGACTCACCTATTCCTAATAACTCTCCCAACCCCATCAGTTACTATCTCCAATCCCCTACCCAAATCCATGCTATCACTCCCTCACCACCATTTGAAATATGGTCTCACTCTATCACTGTTCCTCATGCAGCTTTGATAACGGTGTCCACTTTCACTGCGGTTCTCCACTTTCTTCTTCCTCACTCATCCACTCCCTTCTCCTCAAAACTCCCAACCTCTTTGCCAGCCCCTTGAAAATCCCCTAAGCTCCACTTTCTCATACTTACCCTCCTCTTACTCTCCCCTAGGGATATCCAGCCCAACCCAGGCCCTGTTGCCCATTGCTCCTCTGGTGCTTCCTCCTCTACTACCTCCCCCCGCTCTCTTCTCTCAGCCCTCCCAAAGGGCTTAAAGATCCTACATCTAAACACCTGCAGCTTGTTGAAAAAAATAGACCAGATTTAGACCATGGTGTGCACTCTAAAACCAGACATTCTAATCATCTCAGAAATTTGGCTAAAGAGCACTATCCCTGACCACTCGGTCTCCATTCCTGGCTACTCACTGCTAAGGCAAGACCATGCTGGCAGGAGTGGTGGTGTGGCCATTTATGTCCTAGCATCCATCCAATATTCCATCATCTACTCATCCTCATATCCTGAGACCCATGATGCCCTAGCTATCCCTGTGACCCTCCCCTTCACTCTCCCTATCTTCGTAGCCGGCATTTACTGCCGCCCAAATGTCCATCCTTTGGTTGCACTAGACGACCTAACCTCCATCACTTCCCTTGCTCACTCTGGGGAATTATTCATCCTAGGCGACTTCAAGATAAATTGGTTCTCACCTAAAACAACGAAAACTAAAAACTAAATCAGAGCCCTTAACCTCTCCCAATTGATCTCCAAACCCACCTGCCCAAACCACAAGACACAACACTCCCTACTCGACTGGGTCCTTACCTCCCACCCTCACCATGTCATCACCTGTGGTGTCCTCCCTGATGCTCTCAGTGACCATAACCCAATATTCATAGTTAGGAAAGTCCACGGAACTAAATCACCATGGAAAACCATACAACTACGCTCTTTCAAGTCTCTTGACCTTGAACCTCTCTTGGGTAACCTTGCCATTTCTGACTGGTCCTCCCTAGCCTCCTTCCCCTCAGTTGATAAGGCCCTTGCCTACTTCAAAGAAATCTTTCTTGTAAACTGTAAACACCTGTGTCTCACTCAAACAAACCAGAGTCAGAGGTAAACACTTACCTTGGATAACCCCTGCACTTCTGGCGTGCCTCAGGGCTAGAGATTGAGCCTGGAAGCGTCATAAAGCTACCCAGCATCTTAGTGACCTTGCGAACTACCGCATGCTCAGAAACGCTTGCACCAGGGCTACAAGGTTAGCCAAGTCAGAATATTTCAAATCTGCCTTCATCACCATCATAAAGTCATCTTCAAAGTTCCGGAAGGTGGTCCACACCCTATTACCCCCTCATGTCACCCACCACCCCTGGTACGTAAAGTAAATAGCTCACTAGTGTCCGACCCACCAGCTGTAGCTGCAGGATTTAAGTCCTACTATACCTCCTGTGCCACTGAGATACTGAAATCCCTCCCCTCCTACCCTTCCCCCTTCCCACCCTCTACCAGTGTGCCCCCCACCACCCTCCCATCTTCCCTTCTCTTTTGCTACTGCCACCCCAAACTATGCCCTAAGTGCCCTGCTCACCATCAACTCCTCTAAAGGTGCCTCCCCTGATAGCCTTGACCCAAAACTCCTCTCTGTCTCTGCTTCGGCCATCGCCTACCCCCCTCCCAATAATCCTAAAGCTCTCATTCTCTACTGCCTCAGTCCCTCTTCATGGAAACATGCTGTGGTCCTCCCTCTACCCAAAGGAGGTGAGCCCTCATCCCCTGGCAACTATCACTGTATTTCTCTCCTTCCTACCTTTGCCAAGCTTCAAGAACACATTGTCCTCTCCCAACTCGCCTCTTTTCTATCTGACACCTCCTTTTTCACCCCTTTCCAGTCTGGTTTCAAGAAAAACCACTCAACCACCATCTCTGTTCTACAGCTCATAGACTTCATCCTAACCAGGATGGACAATGGCCAAATTATCTCTGCCATTTCTGTTGAGCTGGCCAAGGCCTTCAACATTGTCTCTCACTCTCTCCTCCTCGACTCACTCCCAGCAGCTGGCCTATCTCCCTCCACCACAAACTGGTTCAAGGCCTACCTTACTGGCAGAACCCATTCAGTTAAGATCTTGGACGCCACTTCCCCTCCCCTCCCGATTAGCACTGGAGTCCCGCAGAGCTTGGTATTAGGGCCCCTCCTATTCTCCATCTTCTTAAATGGCCTTCCCTCTGTTTGCTCCCCATCCTCCGTTATACATATGTATGCCGATGATACAGTCCTGCATGCATCTGGCTCCTGTCCTGATGAGGTTACAATCAGCTTACAGCAAGACTTCGACAAGGTTCAGCTCTGGTTTGCTAACCGTCAACTTCTCCTCAATGCCAAGAAGACTGTCTCCATGACCTTTGGCACAAGGTAGAGACTTTCTAGGCTTCCCTCCCTACCAGGCCCGGATTAAGAGGGGGGCAAATGCCCCAGGCCCCCACCGTGGGGGCCTCTGGCGCCACACTTGCGTGTTGGCGTATAGGGCAAAAAAGCAGTTGCCGTTTTAAAGTGGCTGCCGCTGCTTTAAATGACTTGCTGCCGGTGGCCCCTGCTGTTCCTGTTTTTGCCAGCAGTGTCACCCGACTTGCCCTAGTAGACTCCAAGTGAAAGTCTGAGAAATTAATGGAGGGGGATGACCGGGAATCACATGGTATGCAAGCCCACTAGCTGAGAAGTCATGTGGGGTGTATATCGTCTGCCGGTCCTCTGCGCATGTAAGTATATGTACATGCCACACAGTCACCAACGCAGTAGTTTGGAGGAGATAGAGCTGAGCAGACGTGGGTTGGGTTCGTTCGTTGTCATTGAGGAGGTTCCCGGGCTAATCTGTTTAGTTTCGAACTTTCGAATAAAACTTACTTGTCCGTACAGTACTGACTGTCACTGTGTTTGCACTGAGACTAGTGAGAGGAGACCAAAAAAAACTAAACAAGTCACTCACACACACAGGTACTGTCTGAGGTACAGTGTCAGTACATAAAATACATTAGCAAGCGGGGCGGGGAGCAGTCAGAGCAAGTAATTCAAGTGAAAACTCGAGCCGAGCCGGGACGAGTCATGCCTGAGGCCTGGATTGGATGGTTAGGTTAGGTAGTAATAGGAGAGCGGACCGACTGACTCAGGAGGAGCGGAGGAGAGACTGGGAGTCTGGGAGAGGCTAGAGAAGGAAGGAAGCCCAGTACATTCAGCACTCGATCCTCATGTCCATACCTACTTTCCACACCCTTGATGGGACCTTACTTGAGGACACATCCTCCTTCACCAACACCTAAACTTCTCTGGACATATTGACGCCATGCAGAAAATACTGTGCCCCAAACTTGGTGCCCTGTTCAGAAACCATAGTTGCATCCCTCCTATGGCAAGGCGTGAACTTGTTCAGAAGATGATACTGCCCATTTTCGACTACTGTGACATAGTCTGTGGTGCTGCCACTAAGTCCTCCCTGGCCAGACTGGACACCCGCTTCAATTCCTTCTGCTGCCTTGCCCTGGATGCCCCCCCCCCCGCACCCATCACTGCAATCTTTATTGTGCCCTATTTTTCCCCCTCTTACGAATAGGTGACTCTCCCATTGTGCTAAATTCACCTCCAAGCACTGATTGGGTGAGTTCCCTTCCAGCCACACCTCCTCCTTTCTAATACCCCCACCCTCCCATCTCCTTTCGTACTCTGGTTGTCCCCCGCAGATCCACCCAAATCGGCCAATCCAGTTACTCTCACTGCCTCCCAAAAGTTTGGAATTCCCTTCCTCCTCAAATCGGCACTCATCCTCCACCTACTCCCTCAGCTCTGCCCTCAATGATTACCTTACGCGTAGCTGCTCCTGCCATGTCCCTCCCTAATTCCCTCCTCTAAGCCCTGGACAAACCCTATCCCTCTATCCTCACCTTCATTTTACCCTGTGCACACCAACTCCCCAAATCTCTAGCCCTTCTCCCCTTCTCTCAAATTGCTCCCCCTTACTGGCCTCCCTTGATCTCTCACAGAATGTAAAGGACCCCGAATGCTCTCCATGTATCCCTCTCCTACCCCCCCCCAAAGGGACTGTATCTCTCATCTACTCCCTTCCCCCACCATCCTAAAGGGGTCTTTCTGGTACACTGCCTTATCCCCTTCTCTCTGGTCCCCCCAGTCCCCTTGCAGGGTTCCTTGCATCCTGAGGGAGTCTCCAGGGACATGACTCTTCCCCCTCCCCCCACCTCACTCCTCCCTCCCCTTTCTCTCCTTCTTTCACATAAGCACTTGTTTACTTATTATTGTCCCCACTTTCTACATGTTATGTGCAACACTGTTTGTGACACCTGCCTTACAACTGTATGTTAATGTTGATCTTGTAACTTAAATGTTTAATGTTTCTTTCCTGTTATACCTCTTCCCCCCAGGTCACACTGGGAGACGAGCGACTTGTTGCGCAGTGTGCCTTCCTGGTGAAACATTTCAATAAACAAATAAATGAATGTCAAGCTGCTTTCTCTTTCCACCTTCCCAAACTCTGGAACACCCTCCCTGGCCCAATTAATTCTGCTACCTCCATACACTCCTTCTCTAGTCTTATACGTGATTACTCCACCCCCCTCCTGTAACTCCCCTGTTATTGCCCCCATAACTTCCTCTTCCTGGCTCTCCACCCCTCTTCTCTCCCCACCCCGACTCTCATTCTACATATCTCCCCCCATTCCTCTACTTCCGCTACCTACCCACCTAATTCTGGACCTCCCTTGTCTCTTTCCTATGCTCTGCCTTCTCCTTTCTCCCCCTTTCTACTCTTTGACCTTTGCTAGACTACCCTTAGTCACTTGCACTACCTGGTTCATCCCTTATTGTTGTAGACAAATGTTACTTACTGCTGTTGCTGCATTGTCTGTAAAATAATCCCTGTGTATACACTCTTGTACATTTAATGTATATTACTCGATGATAGTTTATATATTGTATAAATGTGTGCCTTAATATGAGTGTACAGTCTCTGTAAATATTTTTACGCTGTATGGATATGTATTTCTCCCTCTCCCTTCTCCCCCAGGACGCTTCTGGAAACAAGTTGTTTACAGCTCAGTATGTCTATCCTGGTGAAACTTTCGAAATAAATAAATATAGATTCAGGGGTTCACAGCTCCCATCTTCAGTCCCCTCCATTGCTCCAAAACTATAAGGTCATGAGGAGAGCCGCTTGTGATACGTAGTGGTTAAGGACAGGAAGGGCCCCCAACCACCACCACCATTACTCTGATGCTTTCAAGTCAAGAAGGAGCTGCTTGTGACCCATAGATATACAGATGGTTGGGGCCGGGCCCCATAATTGCTCCAGAACTGTAAAGTCAAGGTAAAAGTCATTAGTGACACATAGATATACAGTAGATGACTAAGGACAGAAAAGCCCCCCTTAGTCTGATACTGTAAGGTCAGGGAAGAGCTGTCATGACACATAGCTGTAAAGATGGTTAAGGACAGACCCCCCCCCCCTTTTTTTATTGCTGCGCAACTGTAAGGTTAAGGGAGAGCGTCTCGTGACACATAGATATATAGATAGTTAAGGACTGATAATCCTACACCCCCCCATTGCTCTGTTACTGTAAGGTCAAGGGAAGAGCCTCTCATAACACATAGATTGTTAAGGACAGAAAATCCTCCTCATTCCCTTTATTGCTGTGATACTGTAAGATCAGGGACAAGTCCCCTGAAACAGATACTATAGATATGTGCTGTAGATGGTTAAGGATAGAAAAAGACCATAAGTCCATTGAGGCTGTTCTGATGTTCTTAACCTGTTGTGCTCTGCCCTTTTTGAGCTTCCCCAACTCCAGCCTTCCTTTTGTTCCTTTGAAAATGTTCCATTCGATTTGTAACCCTGAGATAGTCCCAGCACTGATCAGATTATTTGGTAGGCTGTTTCCACTACCCACACCATGCATAAGCGTCTGATATCCCTTATGGTCTGTACATAAGGTAGTGGCCATGGCAACTTGCTTAGATGAAGTAAGGCACCTATTGAATGTATCTCTCTGCAACTGTATAACCTAAGCAGCTAGTTGTTATCTTAACAATTTAAATATGCTATGTTAGCATTGATTGTTCCCACTATGCTATACTAGCACATTTGTGTAAGCAATAACCTATGATAGGGTATGGGGTTATTGGGGATTAATCAACACTCCAGGCTTGTTGTGAGGCATGATGCTGCAGGCGGAGTGCCCTCACAGCACCAGGGGCGTTGATAAATCCCCAATAACACCATATCCTGTCATGGGTTATTGCGCTTATAACATGGAGCATCCTTGTCAGGTGAATAACAGAGAGAAATGTTGTTTGTCAGGCTGACAATTAGTGTTTTGATGTGTATCCTGCCATCTCAGAAAGTAGTTCCCATGTGTTGCCTGCTGAAACAAAAACTACCTCTCTATGCAAGTACCCATGATGTCCAAGAGCAGTACTGGTACCAGATTTGACTGTAAGATTGCTTTTTCTGTTGCCTGCTGAAACAAAAAATACCTCTATATGGAATTACCGTTTAACTGTGCTGCCTTTCACTAGCAAAGCGTGATGGGAGACCCGATGCTCTCTCTCTTTTGTTTCTATCTGTCACACTGTGTCTCTGGCACTCACATTGCACCAACCTGCTCCTCCCGGTGTGTCTGTCTGCTCTCACTCACTCCCTGTCACACAAATGTGGTTGTCTCTGTCGCGCTGTATTCACCTTCATTACTCTGCACACACCGAAGGAAGGCACAGGTGGATAATGAGTGAGCTTCACTGCGTGTCTTTGGGGACACCTAACGGAGCACAGGCAGGACTCAGGAATGGAGTGCTGTGTCTGGGGTGATGGGGTACTACAGTGCATCGTGGGAGAGAGAACACAAGACAGACACATGCAAGAGGAATGCCACCACAGACAGAGAATTGACTGGGCTGTCTTTCCCTAAATACCTTCGGCACCCGGTGTCACTCTGTGTCTCATGTTCTCGGTATTAAAAAAAATAACAGGTGACAGTCTGACATGCCTGGTGAATGTCAGAGAGACAAGGCAGTACAGCATGTTTGGTCTACGGTGTGTCTCTCCCGCTCATTCTCTTGCCACACCGCACACTGGGTTTTTGCTTGAAGAAGGTTTCACAGGCCACAGACATGCTGGAGGAGTCCCCAAACACATACAGGGGAATCAAGGTCCCATGGGGAGTGGACATGGTTGAGGGGTACATCCACTGTGGCCAGGAGGTGAGAAGTGACTGTATTCTTAAACTGTGAAGACAGACACAGGACACTGCAGGACTGCTCTCTCTATCTCACTGTCTGTGTTGTGTCTCTATGTGCCGGTCACGCTGTGTCTCTCTCTCTCTGTCTTTCACATAGAATGAAAGCCGACCATGCACAACTGGGACCCACACACAGGACAGCTACTGCTGTGGGAGAGGAAACAACACTACTGGATTTCTGTACAGAGCATACCACCACAATTGAAAGTTTTGATTCTCTACTTCTCGCTCTGCTCGCTTTACAAGTGGCTGCCTTGCACTTACATTTCCTCATGGAGATAATGAGTCCCATTCTGCCCACTGATCCTGTATCTTGCCCCCTCACACCAACTGTGCATATATAGAGCACTAATCAATGGTCAGGTGATGCTAATTGACCAGTTGGCTTCCTGTTTTATCATACTTCGTGTTATAATTCCATTTATTCTATGCTGATTTACAAGTAGGAGGAAGGCTCTACTAGGGAATAAATGCCTATTGTTTTTTTTGGAGGGGGTAGGGGCACGAGGCCACAGGTCGAGTGCCACCAGTCAGGCATTAATTCCCTAGTAGAGCCCAACTTTGGAGTGGATTACTGTGCTTGTAACATGGCAAGCGCAAGGTGACTACTGTTACAAGTGATTTACAGTACATGTGAGAAAGAAATTAAGAGCAAGTCACAATATTGCTGAATACAATAGTCTAGGGATGTGGATATGTTGTTCTATCCACACTTCTGGCAGTGTCCTTTCCCTTTAAGAGTTGCTGGAAAGTCTTCAAGCTGGCTCCTCCCACCCACCTGGGTGGTATATCCCTCGGCTCCGCCCCATGACCCCTGATCTTCCTTTCTGCTGGAAGAAGCAGGTTCCCTCCTTACTGCTCCTGCACTGAGTGGGCCCTTGCGTTCAAATCTTCGGATTTTCTTTCAAATATCAAACTTAAACTCGTAGAGTTTCTCCTTCATGATCTTTGATCGCAACCGCGATGGAGGACAAGTCCTCACCCAGGTTCCACTGGTGCCCCTGCGGGCAGAAGATGTCACGCACCGACCCGTGCGCCACATGCGTTCATTGCCTGGGGCACGACCCTGATACCCAGGCCTGTGCGTGTCGCTCGTTTCACCCAAACGTGCTTGATGACTGTCTCGTTCACTTACAGCTGGGCCACCCGGAAAATCGGAACCCGGCGGTTAAATCTAAAGAAGCTCGGTGGGTGGTCTCCGAGGCCACGGGGTCCGCTGAACAGTTAGAACAGATGAAGGCTTTCGAGGAGGAGGCAGCTCGGGCTGCTGAGCAGTCCTCTTTGGTTTTTGCCTTTGTCCCTCTTAAACTGGGCTCAACCTTTTCTGGCTCCTTCAAGGAGTTGTGCCAGTCTCTCCCGACCAAAAGAGAGAGAGCCCTTCGGGCTCGCACAGCTCACGCTCTTAAGAAAAAGGAGTCAAAAGACAAAGAGAAGACTCACCATCAGCATTCTTAGGACAGAGCAGTCTCAGTCCCAGGAAACTTCAATTTCAAGTACGGTCGAAACCGCAGCCTTAGCCGCTGGTTTCACAGTGCCCCCGTCAGGCCAGCCTGCCAAGACGCAGGCCAACAGTCCAACCGAGATTTTTCTTGACTCAGTCAACCCGCTTTCTCTCGATGAGGCTGACAATTCTCTCTTTAGGACTCCAGTCCTACCGGCCAACAAGCCGATCCAGCCCACTGGGCCGGATCCAAAGGCTCCAGTAGACCAGGAGGAACCGCAGCACTCCCCGGCTCCCTCTGAGCGACCCCGTCAGTCCCCCCAATGGTCCTGGTCTCGGTTGTCTTCCTCCAGTGGGTCATGTAGGTCCCACAGGTGCCATTCTAGGCATTGTAAGAAGCGGCACCACCATTGTTCTTCTTCCTCATCCTCCTCGGCTGAGGGGAAGCTTCGGCGCAAGTTGCATCAACACTATGAGGACCTCGTGGCAACAGTTGGTTTTGGCCGGTCAGAAGCTGACACCAGCTCACACCCCGGCTATTACCTGGTTGTCTCCTTCCCAGCCATTGCCTACATCTCTGGAGTTCCCAGAGCCAGTCAACACCACCCCTCCACCCGTGGAGCCGGTGAAGACCGCCACCGATCATGGTGGAGCCGCTACCTCATCAGCCACCATCGAGGGCTCCATCCAAGGAGTCTCGGTCAGCTAAGGGGCTTCCCCATTGGCTGTTGGTCATTCTCATGCCCGACCATCCGCGATGGATCAAAGGTGACTCGAGTGGTTGTCCGCTGTATGGGGACTCTTCAGAGTCCAACGACGATTCCTCGCTCCACTACCATCCGGTTGACGCAGAGTCGGCGGGGGATCTCTCTATGGAGGAGGGCCCTTAGTCCTTCTTGGGCTTCCTCCGTCTCATCTCTGGGTCTACGGGGATGCAGTTGGAGCCCATTCAGAAGCTGGCCTGTTACCCCCTTACCGATATCCTGGATATGGGGGATTCACTGACAGAGGCCTTCCCGCTGGCCGAGGCCATTGTTGGTCTGGCCCTAGAGCTTTGGCAGCACTCTGCTTCCTGCCTTGTGCCATCTGCCCATATGGCCCGCAGATATGCAGTGCCCATCGTTTCCCTGTTGGGGTTCACAGAACACCCCTCGTCTGAGGGGATAGTGACCGATTCCGTGTTCCGGTGTTCGGGTCACAAGAACGTGGACAAACCTTTGGGCAAGGAGTCCAAGAAGTTGGACTGCTCGCAGAAAAGATGTATGCTGCCTCTTCACTCGGTCTCCACCAGGCAAGCTCGGCCATCATCATGGCACACTTCTCCCATGCCCTCTTGGGGTCCCTGGATGAGGTGTTTCCTCATCTCCCCACAAATCTCCAGACCATGATCAAGCAGGTCCAGGATTAGGGTCACGCTGTTGTCAAATAACAGCTCCAGACAGCCGTGCACTTAGGGGACTCTTGTGCCCGTTCAGTGGTGGCCGCCATTGCCATGTGCTGTAGGGCCTGGCTGAGGATCTTGACCTTACATAGAAACATAGAATTTGACGGCAGATAAGGACCGCTTGGCCCACCTCGTCTGCCCATTTTCCTACCTAACAGATAAGCTGCAAATCCTAGTTAGCCAACAGCTTACTTCCTCCTACCCCCCACTAGGACTGCCTTATGCCTGTCCCATGCATTCTTGAAGTCCCCCACTGTTCTTGACTTCACAACCTCCTCAGGGAGGCTGTTCCATGCATCCACAACCCTCTCAGTGAAAAAATACTTCCTCACATTACCTCTGAGTCGTCCCCCACTATCTTCAAATTGTGCCCCTTGTTCTTGCACATCTCTTTTCTGGAAGATGCTACCCTCTTGGACTTTGTTAATTCCTTGAGGTACTTGAAAGTTTCTATCATGTCCCTCTCTCCTCCTTTCCTCTAGGGTATACATATTAAGCTCCTTTAGTCTTTCTTCATTATGTCTTCTGGTGCAGACCCTGCACCATTTTGATTCTCCCTCCTCTGGACAGCTTCCACTCTGTCTATGTCTTTGCGGAGATGGGGTCTCCAGAACTGCACACAGTACTCCAGATGGGGTCTCACCAACTGTCTGTACAGAGGATAACAACTTCCTGTTTTCTACTATTGATGCCTCTTCCTATGCATCCCAGTATCCCCCTGCCTTCCTTACTGCCTTCTCACATTGCTTGCCCACCTTTGGTCATCTGATATAATTACCCCAGGTCTCTTTCTATTTTAGTGTTGTCAGTATCTCACCCCCATTGTGTACACTTCCTCTGGGTTTTGTTTCCCATGTGCATTACCTTGCACTTCTTTGCATTGAATCTGAGCTGCCATACATTTGACCATTCCTCCAACCTTGCCAAGTCCCTTCTCATCCTTTCCACTCCATCTTGTGTATCAACCCTGTTGCAGATCTTTGTGTCATCTGCAAAGAGACATACTTTTCCTTCCAGTTCCTCTGCAATGTCACTTATAAAGACATTAAAAAGGACCGGTCCCAGTACTGAACCCTGCGGTACCCCACTAGTAACCCTCCTTTCTTCACTGTGTATTCCATTTACTACTACCCTTTGCGTCCTGTTGTCTAGCCAATTTTTTATCCAGGCTACCACCTTGGGACCCACTCCAAGGCTGGCTATCTTGTGAATTAATCTTTTGTGTGGGACTGTATCAAATGCCTTGCTAAAATCTAGGTAGGCCATGTCCACAGCCCCTCCCTAGTCTACTACTTTGGTCACCCAGTCAAAGAAATCTATTAGATTCGTCTGACACAAGCTTCCCATCGTGAATCCATGCTGTCTTGGGTCCTGTGCCCCACTGGCCTCTAGGTACTCAACAATTCTTTCCTTCAGAAATGATTCCATCATTTTCCCTACCACTGAGGTCAAACTAACTGGTCTGTAGTTTCCTGCTTCTGTCCTGCTCCCACTTTTGTGAAGAGGAATCACATCTGCCCTCCTCCAGTGCTTGGGTACCACCCCATCCTCCCATGATTTGTTAAAGAGAGTAGTCAGCGGTGTCACTAGTTCTACCCTTAGTTCTTTTAGAATTCTTGGGTGAATCCCATCAGACCCCATTGCTTTGTCCACCTTCAATTTTATCAGTTCTTTCAGAACCCTTTCTTCTGTAAATGGACTGGTATCGACCCCCGTCTTCGGAGTGTTTCTCTTGTTTGGTTTAGGTAGCTCCCCCTTCTCTTCCTTTGTAAATACTGAGCAGAAATATTCATTCAATATCCCTGCTTTTTCACTGTCACCCTCTACCCACATTCCCTCCCCTTTATTAAGCTTCAGTATCCCTCCTTTGGTCTTTCTTCGCTCCCTAATGTACCTATAAAAGGTCTTATCCCCCTTCTTAACAGAATTGGCTATCCTTTCCTCGGTTTGGGCCTTTGCTATTCTGACTGCCTTCACAGCCTCTTTCTGCTTTAGCTGATAAAGTTCTCTGTCCTGCTCCTTCTGTGTTTCCTTATATTTCCTGAATGCTGTCCTTTTCTCCTTAACCTTCCCTGCCACCTCTTTTGAGAACCATAGCGTTTTTTTCCTTCGTTGTGTTTTATTGATTTGCTTTACACAAAGGCTTGTTGCCTCTGTGATGGCTGTTTTGATCACTCCCCATTGTTCCTCCACCTCCTTCTTGCCTGTTTGCAAGTGCTTTCTGAGGCACTCGCTCATTTTCCCAAAGTCGGCCCTCCTAAAGTCCAGTACTCTTGCTTTTGTATGCGATTGATTGTAGCTGTGTTTATCGTGAACCACACTGTTTGGTGGTCGCTTGTTCCCAGATGGCTACCCACTTCTCAATCTGAGATTCTTTCTCCATCCCCATTTGAGTATCCAGGTCTAAGATTGCTCCCCCAGTGAGTTCCAATACTAGCTGTCTGAGGCATGCCCCTGTAGGGCATCAAGAATGACCCTGCTCTTGGATGTGCCTGCAGCAAAGGTGCTCCAGTTAACATCTGGCATATTCAGGTCCCCCATCAACAATATCTCCCCTTTTTCTGCCATTCTAAGAAAGCCTTCTATCATTTCCTTGTCCATTCCCTCCCCCTGAGATGGGGGTCTGTATACAACCCCCATGCGGATTGTGGTGCCATTTCCTGTCTCCAGGGTGACCCAAAGTGCCTCATCTGCTCCCTGTTTACTCTTTAGTTCTGTTGCTTTGATCCCTTCCTTTACATAGAGAGCTACCCCTCCTCCTCTTTTACCCTCCCTGTCCCTCCTGTAGATTGTGTATCCTGGTATGTTGACATCCCAGTCATGGTTCTCTGTGTACCATGTTTCTGTGACTGCCACAATATCCAGGCAACCCTCTTCCATCAAGGCCACTAGTTCAGGGAGCTTGTTACACAGACTACGGGCATTGGTACTCATCACCCTCCACTTTTTGATAGCCTTACCCCTTTTAGCCCCATTTCTGTCCTTACTGCCTTTGCCTTTTTACATTTAAATCTGTTCTGCTCCTAATAACTTCTGTACCTTGGTGTTACCTCACTAATCACCATGTTTTTGTGGGGAGGCTCAGTTCCTGCTCCTTTCAGTGCCCCCCTTGGCTAGTTTAAATGCTTGCCAATGAAGCATTTAAACCTCTCACCTAGGATCCTGGTTCCCCCTGGACAGATGCAGACCATCTCACCAGTATGGGTCTGCATCCTCCAGATGACTCCCAGTCCCAGTGAAGCCAAAACCCTGAGCTCCACACCAGTTTTTCAACCACTCATTGAATTCCCTGGTAGAAGTGCCCTAGCATCTCCCTTGCCATAGACAGGCAGCACCTCCGAGAAGGTTACCGTAGCGCTACTCGTCTAGGCCCCTTCCCAACTCTATAAACTCTCTTGCACTGCTCTGATCCCATTCTAGCCAGGTCATTTGTCCCTAGGTGGACAGTGACATCCAGCTCCCTCCCTCATGCAGCTCCTCCCACGATCCTGAGGTTCGCTTCCTGTCCCTCAAGCCGTGGCGTCAGGAAGGCACCTTCCCTCCCTCTCCCTTCCTCCCATTTCTACCCCCTAATGATTGGGTCCCCACCAGGGTTGTTTCCTTCCTGTGGGGTCCCATGCCACCCTCCTGTGGGTCTCCTTTGTGAAGGTTCCCAGCATCCTCCTTGGTCTCCACTGCAGGTGCCTCCATAGAGAACCACTATCCACCAGAAGAGATAGTTGTGGAGGTACAGCTGAGGATGCAACTCTGTTCCACCACCCTCTCCTCCCTGGCCCACCTGGTCCAGCCTCTCCTCTTTCTTGGCAACCTCTGAGGTAGTGGCATTGGCCCTGGTGGTCCCTGGGTGGGGGAGGAGGTTTCACGAATCCTAGCCAGGTCAGCCTGGAGACGGGCAGCCTCCTCTCTCAGACCAGAGAGGTGCCTGCAAATAGGGCAGCATCGCAGCCTCCAGAATGTCTCCCGGAACACTGCCGCCCCACAGCCATTGCACTGCACCACTCCTATCATGTATTATTTTGTATCCTCTTTACTGTTTCTCTGGATGCTTACTCTTTTCTCTCCTTACAACTCTGACCCTTCCTGTTCTGGGACAACAACTTCCTATCTTCTTCAGTAGCCTCCTTCTTCCTTGCTCAATATCAGACCACCAGCAGCTGGGGGGGAGAGTGAGCTACTTTTTTTTTACTTTAGGGTTGACAAAACCAATGTTTCTCTATGATCCTTTCCTTCCTACTGCCAAACAGGAAGTTCCTGTTGACAGTCAAATCAGTGGCTATAAAAGTAGAACTGGCTTTGGGTGGGTGGGATGGAGGGCAATTAGTAAGAAAAAAGGCTAACAACAGGAAGTTGTAATTTGACTCACCTGCTTTTCTAGTGTCTAAACCACACCCCCAGGTAAGCTCTCTTTCCTCCTACTGGTTTAGCAAAGTCACCTGATACAGTACCTTTCCCTGCACAGAACACACACTGCCTTTCTTTCTTTTCTTTCTTTTTTTTAACCCTAAATAAGACCCCTTCTACTTCTAATAAAGTTATCTGTCTACTTAACCTTCACGGCAGATACCAAGCATAAGTTGATGGACGTCCCCTTTCTGGGGACCGACTTGTTTGGACCTGGAGTTGATGGTCTCCTCCAGCGCATAGAGAAGTCCAGTGCCACCTTGGACTCTGTCCTGTCCATCCAGAAGGACTCAAAGGGTTCAAAGCAGCAAAAGCACAAGCCCTTTTGGCCTTCCACCCCATGGCCAAACCAGCACAGTACCAGTCTGGGCAGCAGGCTCAGTCTTTGCGCCCCTGGCCCAAGTCAGTGGCTTTGGTGCCCCAAAAGCCAGGAGACAAAGGTCCTGGCGGCTCCTTGGCCAGGCCCTCCTCCTCCACCAAGCCTGCACAGCGACGGGATGGGGGTTGCCAACCGCAAACCTGTCACACCTCCCCTGGATCCTGCTGTGGGGGGCCGGCTCCACCACTTCCTTCCCTCCTGGTCCACTGTTACCATGCACAGGTTGGTTCAGGAGGTGGTTGGTCAGGGTCTGCCTCTGGAATTCGAGCAGTATCCTCCAAACCGAGTCTGCGCCCCACGGGAGGGCTTGGTATCTGCAGACACTCTGTCGGCTCTCTGAGATGACATAGCCTAACTCCTCCTCAAGGTTATAGTGGTCAGAGTGGCGGATCCTCCTGCGCACCCAGGGTTTGTCTCCAGGTACTTCCTGGTACCAAAGTGGATGAGGGGTTGGCACCCCATTTTAGAACAGGTTTCTCAGGTCCCGCACCTTCAGGATGGTGACTCTGTCCCAGATCATTCCATCTCTCGAACAGGACATGTGGTTCTGCTCTCTAGATCTTCGGGGTGCATTCTTCCACGTCCTGTCCGTCCATCCCACCAAAGGTTCCTCCGTTTCTGGGCAGAAGGACACCTGTACGAGTTCCAGGCCATGCCATTCGACCTCTCCTTGGCCCCCAGGGTCTTCACCAAATGCATAGCAGTGGTGGTGGCACATCTGAGGCATCGAGGGGTCCAGATGTACCCCTACCTGGACGACTGGTTGATAGCAGGTCCCTCCAGACAGGAAGTGGAGCGGTCCAGGGATCTAGCCCTTCAGACTTGCATCAACCTGGGCCTCCTTGTCACCAAGGCCAAGTCGGAACTTACGCTCAAGCAGGTAATCAGTTTCATTGGGCAGAGCTCGACTCCTGCCGAGTCTGAGCCAGATTCCCAGTGGACAGGGCGGACATTCTCTCCTCCTATGCCCAATCATTTATGGTTGGACACTTGCGCCCTGCCCGGGACTTCCTGCACCTCTTGGGTTACATGGTGGCCTGTACCACCATGGTCCGTTGGGCCCGGTGGCATATGCGCTCCCTGTAGTGGGAGCTGGCCAGCCAGTGGTCCCAGCGCAGAGGTCACTTCAACCAGCTGGTCACGGTAACCTAGAGGATGTGGAACACTCTCCAGTGGTGGACCGTCCCGGAGCATCTGCAGGAAGGGATCCCATTCATCCACCCCATGCCAGCGGTCATCATGATGACTGATGCCTCTCTCACGGGCTGGGGTGCCCATCTAGGGGAACACACAGAGTCCACGAGCTCTGGACCCCCGAGGAGTCTCGATGCTACATCAACCTGCTGGAGCTCCGAGCAGTTAGGCTGGTTCTGACTGCGTTCATTGTGTTTGTTCGGGGTCAAGTGGTTCAAGTCCAGAAGGACAACACCACGACCAAGTACTAACTCAACAAGCAGGGAGAGACGCATTCCCTACCTTTGTGCAAGGAAGCTGTCCACACTTAGACCCTAGTGCACAGCCTGGAGGCAGATCTCCTAGCCATCCATGTGGCAGGAGCCTCCAATCAGTTGGCAGACGCCCTCAGCCAGATGGGCAAGGCATCTCACAAGTGGTCTCTCCATCCAAAGTTATGCTATAGTCTGTTCTCCCAGTGGAGCACCCCTCAGGTGGACCTGTTTGCCTCCAAGGAGAATGCAAAGCAGAGGCTGTATTGTGCCCATTCTCCTCAGCAAGGCTCTCCACAGGGAGATGCCTTCGCGAGGCTGTGAACCCCAGGCCTCTTCTATGCCTTCCCTCCACTTCCCTTGATCCACAAAGTGCTGCTCAAAGTCAGGAGGGACAAGGCACAGGTGATCCTAGTGGATCCGGACTAACCCCGCCAGTTTTGGTACCAGATCTCCTCAGCTTCAGCAACAGGTTTCTGAGGTGTCTTTCAGCATGCCCGGACCTGCTTTCCATTAACCAGGGGAAGGTACTCCATCTGGACCTTCAATCCCTGCACTTCTCAGCCTGGTTCCTGAGCGGCAAGAATTCCAGGCTTTGGGTCACTCCGAAGACGTCTTCTCTGTCGTGGAGGCCTCTCGGAAAGAGTCAGCAAGAAAATGCTATGCCTTCAAATGGGAGAGATTCTCCATTTGGTGTCAGGGCTAGGGGCTGGACCCCTTGACTTGTCCAGTGGCCAACAATTTGGACCATCTGTGGTCTCTCTCCAAAGGGGGACTTCAGTCGATGACCTTTAAGGTGCACCTGGCAGCCATCTCCGCTTACCGGGCATGGGCCGATCAGTGGTCGATGGCACAGGAGACAGTGGCCTGGCACTTTTTAAGGGCTTAGATGATATATCCCCTCGGATTCATGAACCTCCACCTCCGTGGGATCTGTTGCTGGCACTGGAAAAGCTCATGGACAAGCCATTCGAACTGATGCACAAGTGTGAGATGTCACATTTGTCGTGGAAGACCGCCTTCTTGGTGGCCATTACATCAGCCAGGAGGATTGGGGAGCTTCAGGTGTTTTCGGTGGAGTGTTCTTACCTGGTCTTCCATAGGGACAAGGTTCTCCTGCGTCCCAACCTGAAGTTCCTCCCAAAGGTTGTGTCGGAGTTTCACCTGAATCAGGTGATGACTCTTCCAGTGTTCTACCCAAATCACAACTCGGATGCCGAATACAGGCTCCATACTTTGGACCTGAGGCGAGCGCTCGCCTGTTATAAAGAGCAAACTGCCGAAGTCTGGGGGGAGAGATTCGCCATCTGTTTGTCATCTATGCTGAAGCTGCACCTGGCAGACCTGCGGCCAAGTGGATGATTGGCAGATGCATTACGTTATGCATTGATCTCTGCTGTAGGTTGGTGGGTAGGGAGCCTCCCATAGGGCTAAGGGCTCATTCCACCCGCCATACCACTGCATCGGTGGCTGCTTCTAGGGATGTCTCTATCCAGGAAATCTGCAGGGCTGCTACCTGGAAGTCAGCACACACCTTCATTTCCCATCACCACATCGACCTTGAGTCACGTCGGGATGCTGGTTTGGGGGCTTCAGTTCTCCAGTCTCTGTTCCCAAGGTAGGGTGTGTGCACCTTGCCTCCCTCCTCCTGGAGAACTGCTAGGATTCTGCCAGAAGTGTGGATAGAACAACATATCCATGTCCCTAGAAAAACAGGTAACTCCCCTATAACAGTAGTTCTGGGAGTGGTACATATTCATCCACAGGGACCCACCCGACCTCCCTAGCTTTGGCGCTCACACTCTGCTTTTCAGCGGGCAAGATGTGGCGTCATGGGGTGGAGCTGAGGGATATACCACCCGGGTGGGTGGGAGGAGCCAGCTTGAAGATTTTCCGGTAACTCTTAAAGGGAAAGGACACTGCCAGAAGTGTGGATGAACAACATATACCACTCCTAGAACTACTGTTGCAGGTGTGTAACCTGTTTTTATGTGCTGTTCAAGTCTGCACTTTTGAATAAATACATAGGCTAACTACATGTCTGATGGTGTGCGTGCATGTTGAGTACTGAATATCTATTTACATTCTGGCTGCTGTTTTACTATACCTCTTAACGTGATGTTTTCCATAAAATAACACAGAAACATAACAAAGCCATTTACCTCTGTTTCTTACTACAGTGTTCTGTTCACTTGTTTCTTTCATTTTTATTTCAGATTCAGTAGTGCATTATGGGGAAAGTACGAATATTTGCATATCTCACATCTCGCTTGTACATGTCAATGTATGCAAGTGTTCCTACTGTGCCCAGAATGCATTATTGCATGGAAGGAACTAGCAAGGTTGAAAATCTGTGCATTGCACTACAGAAAAGCAGAGTGACAGTGAGAAAAAGACAGACAGAGTGATTACCGCCAATTTCTCTTGTCTTTTCCTCTGCACGACTACAGTGATCGCTGCAGTGATTGAGTTCCACGGGATGGCTGCATGCACTCAGGAATAACACTATTTCTTCTACCCTGTCTCAGTTTGTAGCTCGATCGGTATGTGCCATCTGTTTCAGTTACTGCTGCAGTGAAACTAGCCATTCTATTCTCTGAGGTCCCCCGAGTAGGCGGGTGGGTGAGTAGGAGACTTAAGAGCATTCTGTCTCTTGCAGCATGGCGTAGCGCCACCTATAGGCAGTGACAGACAGAAAAAAACGTTACAAGGAGATGTCGGAAACGGAATAATTCTTTCCCTCGCTTTGTCTCTGTCTTCTTCAGTAAGCGCGTTCCCGATGGCAAGCGGGCATTACTAGGGAATTAATACCCGCTTGCTGTCGAGTCATGTGTTGTCTTTTCACCAATCTGAATAGCCGATTTCAGATAAACATTTCTTGCTACAGTATATTACAAAACCTAATTGTTTAGTTATTGTACCAGTTTCAATCAATCGCTTTATTTAACCAGGCATAAACACCATTGAGCAAGCTCATTTTCAAGGTGGTCCTGGGCATAAATACAATACAGTACACTTCATAAGATTACAACTATGGTGGACAATGGTGCAAAAAAAAAAAAAGAAAAAAACATTGTGAAGGTGCCGGTCAATATGGGCCTATACATACCGGTCAACATTATTAACATGCAAAGGTACATAATGATAAGCTTTACTGAAATGAGAAGAGACAACAATCCCATATAGTCTCCGCTGAGTAAGAGCTCATACCTAAATGATAAAAATAAGGAGGTATTAAGGAATGGGGTAGAAATTGGGTGAAAGAGTGAGCCAGCAAAGGGAGGCCAGAATAGGTAAAAGGTAGAAGTAAAGCAGGGTCATCTTGGATTAAGGAACTAGGCTTGTGGGTCCTAGGTTTCTGTTGTTAGGAATGTGCGATGGATGAGATACTTATCGTAGGATTTGAGAGTGGTACCGAGGCTTAGGGTCATCGGCATCTGAAACAGTTGTATGATTCCTTCAGATAATCCGTTAATAGAGCTTTGAATGTGAAAATGCTTGGAAGTGAGGATAATTTTAATGAGTCTTGCATAGTGTTCCAAAGTGATGGAAGTGAGAAGTTGATTGCTGCTGAGCCAAGGGTAGTTTTTCACTCTAGGAATCTGGAAGCAGATTAAGGAGAAGCGTCTCAGGCCATTGGAACATTTAGCCCATTTGAAGATGTTCGAGATGTATGCAGGGAGGTTATCAGATAATGCTCTAAAAAACCAGGGGAGAGCATTCCTTTTTTCTTCTAGTTGAGAGTGAGGTCCATCACGAAACCTGGTATAGACGACAGTGATGTGTACTACGGGGTAGATTTAAGATAAATCTTAAAGCCCAGTGGTAAAGGGTGTCCAGTTTGTTTAGCATCGTTGATGAGCAATGACTGTAAAGGAAGTCAGCGTAGTCCAGTATAGGTAGGAATGTAGTTTGTACTAGTCTCATTCTGGCTTCTAACGTGAGTAGGTGTTTAATGCGATAGAATAAACCTAATCGCTATATTAGTTTCTTCAGGGTTTCATTTAAGTGGCACAGAAAGTTGAGCTTGTTATCCAGCCAGAACCCTAGGTATTTAAAGGTATCAACTAATTCAAGGGGATCATCTAAGAGTGTTCGGATCTGTGTGATATGTGGACATTCGGAAGTAGACTTTGGTGAGAATCATTGCTTTAGTCTTTTGGCGTTGAGGAGGAGGAGCTTATGAGTGAGAAGGTTGTATTGGAGGGTGATGAAGTCTTTCTGTAAGTACTCATGGGCCATATCAAGGATGAATTTGTGGTATAAGTACAGTATCATCTGCGAATAAGTGCACATTGCTGTGCCCAGCTGCAGTCCAGATTATTGATGTATATTGCAAAGAGGATAGGCCCAGGATGGAGCCTTGTGGGACTCCGTAACAAGGATTTTTGTGGGACAGATCTCCTATGGCTTTGACTTGTTGTAACCTATTGGTTAGGTAGCTGGTGAACCATTTAATGGAAAACTATCAAGTCCAATGTTACTCAGTGCAGTAAGCATGATGGTATGATCCACAGTATCAAAGGCCTTACTTAGATCAAGGAAGAGGCAAATACATGCTTCTTAGAGTCCAAGGCCATTTGCCAGTCTGTAGTTACTTTGGCAAGAGCCAATATTGTACTGTGTTTGGCTCTGAAGCCGGACTGAGCGGGTTTAGCAACTTTGTGAATCCAAATGTTCTCTAAGTTGGATGTTGACAATTTTTCAAGTAATTTAGAGACGGATAGTATAGAAATAGGCCGGTAATTGTTCAGATCACTCGGATCCCAGTCTTGAATAATGGTAGGATGTGGGCAGTTCTCCACAAGACAGGTAGCTCACCTTGAATCAGAGAGGTGTTGAATAAGTGTGTAATGGGCGGTCAGATAGGTATGGCCAAGTTTTAGGAAGTAAGGTTCAATATTATCTGCACCCGCACTCTTTTTTGTATCCAGAGAAAGGAGGAGGTCCTCCACTTGCTTGAACGTAATTGTGAGGAAGCTGAAGGGGGTGGGATGCGGTTGGTTATGGTTGTGATTATCAGTGAAGCCAACAGTGTAGTCTCTTGCGGGCTAAGTTTGCTGATAGGTGAGGTGTCAAAGGCAAGCCCTGCAGTAGCAAAGTGATCATTAAGTTTTTCTAGTATATCAGCTTTGTCCAGTATAGGTGGTACCGTCAGACACAATTTTGTTTGGAAGAGTTGTTGCAGTGGACTGACCTTCGACTTCTTTGAGGATGTTCCAAAATTTGGCAGAGTTGTTTTATTGTCTTCTAGTTCTTTTGGAAGTACCTAGCTTTTCTGACCTAATTAGCTTGGTACAAGCATTCCTAGTGGTGCAGATGCTAACCAATCAGCCTCAGGTGGGATTTCCTCACTTTTTCCACCAGTAGTCCCTATCCCTAAGTGCTTTCTTCAGGATGGGAGAACCAGCCAGGAGTTTTATTTTTGATTTGATCAGTCTTAGTGGGCGTGTTTGTATATTAGCTCCAGTAAGAGGCTGTGAAAGATGTTAAATGCCTAGTTAAAGGTGGGGGCTAGGTAGAAATCCTGCCAACGAATGTTGCTTAGATCTTTCAGGAAAGTGTACTGGCAGAACTTTTTCAGGCATCTTTTCAAGTTTGAATTTGGAGGCCATTTTTATTTGGGAAGGATGTCTGATGCAGGCAGTAGCACAATGGTCGATTATATCGTTGAAGAATACTCCAGTATGTGAGATAGTGTGTGGTTTGTTTACCAGGATAAGGTCCAGGAGGGTGCTGCGCTCAGGGTTTTTTCTGCTAGGTGTGGTTATAGCAGTCACCATTTGTAACAGATCATTAACATCGCATAGATCCTTCAATTTCTTAGAGCTGTCATCATTCCAATTTAGATTGAAATCCCCCATTAGAATACACTCAGTATCAGCAGAGTCAAGAAGGTTTTGAAGGTGTGGCAGAAGTGCCCAGCCACCAGACGGTGGTCGGTAGCATGCTGCCATAAGGAATGATTTCTCGCTGCAAAGTGATAATTTTAGAGCAAGGCATTCAAATTCCTTAGCCTTTGAGGTACAGTCAAAGACTGTGACTGTGAATTTTCTTTTGACATATATTGCAACCCCTCCCCCTCTAGTCAGTCTATCACAGCAGTAGATGATATATCCAGGTACGTTGATAGATTTGTCCAGGGTCGAGGGTGTGAGCCAGGATTCAGTTTATTACCACTGTATCCTAATGTTTACTATTTTTATCTGTTCTTTCTGTTATTTTTGCAAATATATTTTCACAGCTTTTTTATAACAATGTGCCACCCTTAATTTTTTGCCTATCTAGGATCTGGTCTTTCCTGAAAAAGGTCCCACAGACCAGTGTGCTTACCCAGTCAACAACTAAATAAAAATAAAAATTAAAGACCTTCAGGCCCATTTTTTTCATCTCCCTGTTATCCTAACAGCAATAACCTGGTATACACGCCCCCTTCCAGCTTAGTCCTGAAACTCTGAACATTGTCTTCACTTATGACCCTTTCCAATAATCTGTTATATAACCCTATCACTACAAAAAACAGCATGTTTCCTTACGTCCCTCTGACTATCTCCCCTCTAATCTTGTGTATCCAACCTCCAAAAGTCAGGTGGTGTGGGACTCTGGACCATAGCAAGCTGCCATCCTCCAGTAGTTTATTTTCTAAGGTCACTGGTGGGACCACAGGCCTTGAGATGGAGGGAGCACCTTGAACATTTAACACCAAATTCAGTAACTCATTGTCCACACAAAATCTTTCCAATCAAGCCGTAGGGGTTTATCAGTAAAGGGTGCACTCCCTAGCTGCACCCAGATATGGAACAGACCCAACAAAGCCACCCGAACTTACAGGCCCCAAATGGGGGGGGGGGGGTTAGCTTTCCAGAACAATAGCAGTGCTCACAGTGAAGACCTGGTGCAGGCAAAAAACAAGTACTATGAGTGAAAAATAGCCAGCACTCAGAAGGTCAGTGAAAATGTTATTTTCAGTTCACTGTGCTTAGAATAAATTTGTCAAACTCATGGTACACAATACAAAGTGTATAGTACCTTACAGTACACACAATGATATTAAATCAGGTCCAGAGAACACACGTCTGACCAGTCTGGCGCTTCGAGGTAACAATACCACTTCTTCAGATTGGGAGGGGGGGGGGCTCATTTAATTCACCAACTTTATCTCTGCTGTAAAGGAGGTGGTGCAGCTAAAGACAATGGGGAACTTCAAGCATGTGTGGGATAGACACATGAGTATAATTAATAGAGGTAGGGGAAGAGGGAGGGACACCTGTGACCAAATAGAGGAGTGTAGTGTTAGGCATGGAAAATAGGGCAAATGAGATGGGCCTACTGGTCCTTTTCTGACGACGCATTCTTGTTCTAACCCCAGGAATTCTTCAGTATTTTTAACTCTTGCAGTCAGTCTCTAGCATAGAACTGCCTGGAGAATGGAATGTATGTAAATGATGGAACACATCATTGGCTTGTGCCACCATTCAAATTCTGCCCTTACCAACTGTTGCATTCTGTAACGCTCAGATTTCATTTGCTGCCTGCTAGTCAAGATGCCTCAGAGATCTCTCCATATAGTTATTGTTAAAAGTGTTGTTTTTCATCGCAAAAACAAGTAATATTTATCTAAGTTTTCATCTGCTGCCTTTGCTTTCTGTTTATATTAGTTAATGCTAAGTTAGTTTAGTTTTATTTATTAGATTTAGCGGTTCCTCACGGTTCCCAGTAGCCATCGAGGAACCAACACTTCCATCAGGTGTTTCTTACTTTTTATTAATATAGTTTACTTATTGTAGTGCCATTGTTTCTTCGTTGAACCAACATTTTTCATTTCATTTTGGTGTTGATCGTGGTTTTTTTCCCCGATTTGGAAATCAACCATGATTCTTTAGAGATTTGAGGAACCGCCAAAAAAAACAGAAAACCCTCTTATTTAGCATTTTTTTTGGGGGGGAGGGGGTTGACACTTGACTAAAATGTCAGATAAACCGAAGAAGAAAACAGGTCCTACCAGGTTTAAAAATTGTGCTCAGTGTGGAGAGGTGTTCGCCAAGGCAGACAAACATGACAAATATGTTGTCTGTCTGGGTGAATCTCACTTCACAGCTGAGTGTGAAATCTGCAAAACCTTTCCAGAAAAAACTGTTGAAAAACATCTGGAAAAATTTAAAAAAGAAAATTGCAGAATCGAAGGATAGTGGCTCTGACCAGCCATCCCCCTCTACAACTACAGAAGAAACCGTAGGAACGGAACCTTCTACCCTGAATAAGGGGGAGCCTTCGAAGACAAAGCGTTTCGATGAACCAGCTGAGAAACTGAAACCAGCAAAGAAACTAAAGAAAGCAAAACACACAGAACTCCCTGCTGGAAAGCCTAAGGGGACTTCTGGGGAACAATCTGAAATGCCTTCACCAGAGGTCATCGCTCAGGCATTCAAGGTTATTCAGGCCATAGAGGGACTGTTACCAGTTCCGGTTCCACATGTACTGGCCAATCCGACAGTTCAGCCCTCGGCTCAGCAACCGGTACTCCTGGTACAATCCTTGGTTCCTGAGATACAGGATTATGAGAAGTTTGAGGAATATGAGATGATGAAGGGGAACCCATTGAGCTCAATGTCTCCCCTGACCAAGAATTTGAATCTCCACCAAGATTACCTGAAGATTTTTCCTCTCATTACACTTTCATGAGAAAGATGGTGGATGCCCTGGACATCACTACCAATGAGGTGGTGGAGGATGAGAAAGAGGTGGAATTCCTCGATCTCATGGATCTGACCCCTACTAGAAAACTGTTATTACCAATTAACAAGTTTCTAAAGAAACATATTCTGAAAATCATCTAACCCCCAAATTCTATACCACCTTTGGACAAAAAAGGGCTGACAGAAAATATTAACTAGACACGGAAGGGGCAGAATTTCTATTCTCCCACCCTGATCATAAAGGTGTTGTTCAGACTGCAGCCTGTGACAAGGCAAAGGTGCCTTTGGCATCTCACCCTCCAGACAAAGACTCCAGGAAAACCGACAGTATGGCCAATAAGGGTTATCTGTCCGCTTTCCTTTCTATCAGACAGGCTAACGATATGGCTTATGCTGGCCAATATCAGAAGTCTCTCTGGCAGTTGGTTTTAGCCATGGCAGACAAGGCTTCTCCTGCCCTAGCAGCCGATCTTGCAGAAACTGCAAGGTTTGGCTTGGAAGCATCTAAATATCAATTCCAAATGGCAGTTGATGCTAATGACACTGCTGCCAAATGGATGACCCTCACAATGGCTCTCAGGAGATTTGCATGGCTCAGAGCTACTAATCTGTCACAAGATACTCAGATGAAGGCCATGGATTTCCCCTGTGAGAATAAGTCTGTATTTGGGGACAAACAGAGGACTACATGAAGATGGTGGATGAATATAAAACCACCTATAACAGCAACACAGCCAAGGAAAAGCCTTCAACTTCCTATAGGCCTTATGGAATGGGGGTGGGCAGAGATAGGTCTACCTGTGGCAGACCTTTCTTTCAAGCATAAGCCATACAGCAGTACCAGCAGTATCCCCAGCAAACATGATACTTTAGAGGTAGGGTAGAAGGGGATCTAGGTGGGGGAATCAGACTGGTCAGGCCCAACCCCAGCCTAAACAGAATTCCTGACTCGGTAGGCAAGGTCACCTCCCCTGTACCAGTAGAAGCAGGCTGGCTCACTACTTCCAGGCATGGAAAAACATCACCACAGACAAGTGGGTCCTGGAAGTAGTGAGTGAGGGTTTGTCCCTCAGTTTCAAATCCCTCCCAACCTTAAGAACAAGGATCTTCAGACCAGCTTCAACCTCAGAGAAGAAGCTGTTGGAAGAGGAAGTGGCAGACCTGTTACTGTCAAGGGCAGTAGAACCGGTTCCTCCACAGCAAAGGGGAAAAAGGATTTTACTCAAGGTACTTTCTGACTATAAAGAAAAATGGTGAGTGGCGACCTATCCTCCACTTAAGGTTACCGAAGAGACGTTTGGCAAAACCAAAATTCAAAATGCTAACTTTAGCCATGATTTTGCCAACAATCCAGAAAGAAGATTGGTTGGCATCACTGGATCTAAAAGATGCATACTTCCACATCCCCATAAGGGAGTCTCACAGAAAATACCTCAGGTTCAGACTCCCATTAGGTCATTACCAGTTCTCAGCACTACCGTTCGGCCTCACTTCAGCTCCAAGGGCATTCACAAAGTGCCTGGCAGTGGTGTTGGCACACCTAAGAAGGCAGGAAATTACTGTGTTCCCATACCTGGATGATTGGTTAGTGGTGGGAAAATCACCACAACAGGTAAGAGACAACATAAGGGCAACCCAGGACCTTTTGGAGTCCCTAGGGTTTCTGTTGCCTAAAGAAATCCATCCTACAACCAGTGCAGATACTGTACTTCATAGGTGCAGAACTGAACACACTAAGGGGAAGGGCATAGCTACCTCAGGACAGGGTAAGCAATAAGAACATAAGAATGTGTCAGCAGAAGGGGACCGTATCATCCAGCTAGTCTGCCCAGATTGCCTACCCTCCTATTCTGTTCTTCTTCCGAGATTACTGCAGTACTTGTCCCACGCTAGTTTAAAAGCAGTGACTGTTTTGGCTTCCACAAACTCTGGTGGTAAACTATTCCAAGGTTCCATCACCCTCTCTGTGAAGTAGAACTTATGAATGTTGGTTTTAAACTGACCCCGTTAGTCACAAACTGTGCCCCCTCTTTTGCGTGGTCTCGTTTCTGTGAAAGAGGTTTTCATCTTGTACCTTATTTATGCCCTTTATGTATTTGAAGGTTTCTGTCATATCCGCCCCCCGTTTCTCCTTTGCTTGAGGGAGTACATTTGCAGGAGCTGTAGTCTAGATTCATATTGCTCCTGGTGCAGTTCCTGTACCATTTTAGTAGCTCTCCTCTGTACAGCCTCCAAGCAGTCTAGGTCCTTTTTTAGGTGTGGCCTCCAGAACTGTACACAGTACTCAAGATGTGGCCTCACCAAGTACCTGTACATAGGGAATATGACCTCTCGCTTCCTACTTGTAATGCCCCTGCCAATACATCCAAGGATGCTACTAGCTTCTGTGCTGCCTTTTCACATTGTCTACCCACCTTTAAATCATCGGAAATAAGTACTCCGAGGTCCCGTTTGAGTTTGGTTTATGTTAATTGTTCACCATCGAGCGTGTATGTTTTCTTTGGGTTTCTATTACCTAGGTACATGACCGTGCACTTTTTGGCATTGAATTTAACCTGCCAGTCCCTAGACCATGCTTTCTAGGCTCTTTAGATCTGCTTCCATTGCTGCCATTCCTTCAATTCTGTCTACCCTGTTGAATCTGTGAACAGGCATACCTTACCCTGCAGGCCATCAGCAATGTCTCTGATGAATCTATTGAAGAGGATTGGGCCAAGGACAGATCCTTGGGGCACACCACTGAAGACCCTTCCCTCGCTAGACAATGTTCCATTGACTATGACCCTCTGTGTTCTATTGTAGAGCCAGTTTTGAACCCACTTGACTATTCTGTGTACTAACCCGGAGTGCAGTAGCTTATTGACCAATCTTCTGTTTGGGACAGAGTCAAAAGCCTTGCTGAAATCTAGTTAGTCTATGTCTGCCGCCCCTCCCTGGTCCACTATTTTGGAGACCCAGTCAAAGAATTCAGTCATATTCGTTTGACATGACCGTCCTGCTGTAAATCCATGCTGTTTAGTATCTAGCTGCCCTGTTTCCATAAGGAACTTCACTATTCTTCCTTAAGCAGGGACTTCATAGGCTTCCCCACTACTGAGATCAAGCTCACTGGCTGGTAGTTTCCAGCCTCCTCCCTGCTTCCACTTTTATGCAGGGGTGCCACTGTGGCCCTTCTTCTAGTCCTGAGGTATTTCCCCGCTCTCTAGAGACTGAATAATTCTGCCAGTGGGCCTGCAATTTCCTGTGTCAGCTCCTTCAGAATTCTAGGGTGGATTTCATCTGGGCCCATTGCTTTATTTTTTTTTTAATCTGAGAAGCTCTTTTAGGACACTGTCTCTTGTAAATGGTGCAGCATCTGTTTCTATGGTGAGTCTGCCTGTGTTCTGCATTTTGGGTCCATTGCCGTTGTCTTCTTTTGTGGAGACCGAGCAGAAGAAACTGTTTAGAATCTCTGCTTTTTTGTTATCATTTTCTACCTGTTTTCCATCCTTGGTTGTTGTTCTTATAATGCCTTCTTTTGTTTTCCTTTTTTCTCTGATGTATCTATAAAAAGTGTCGCCCTTCTTCACTCCTTGTGCAATTCTTTCTTCTGTCTGGGCTTTGGTTGCCCTTACTGCCTTCCCTGCTTCTTTTAACTTTGTTTTATAGACTTCCATATCTACCGCATTGTTAGCGCACTTGAATCTCTTGAACACTTTCCTTTTATCCTTTATTTTTGTTGCTACATCCTTGGTATACCATAGTGGTTTCCTCCTTTTTCTTGACTTAGAGATCTGCTTTGTGCACTGGGCAGTTACTGTGAGTAACACTTCCTTCAGTGCTTTCCACCTTTGTTCCACTGTTCCCCCTGTTTCCTTGCTAAGTATTTACATAGAAACATAGACTTTGATGGCAGATAAGGACTGCTTGGTCCACTTAGTCTACCCATTTACCTACCTACAGGATAAGCTGCAGATCCTAGTTAACCAACAGCCTATTTCTTACTACCCCCCAAAAGAATTGCCTTATGTCTGTCCCATGCATTCTTGAATTCTCCCACAGTTTTAGACACCACAACCTCCTCAGGAAGGCTGTTCCATGCGTCCACCACCCTCTCTGTGAAAAAATATTTCCTCACATTGCCCCTGAGCCATCCCCGCTCTATCTTCAAATTGTGTCCCCTTGTTCTTGACCATCTCTTTTTCTGAAAGATGCTACCCTCTTGGACTTTGTTGATTCCACTGAGGTACTTAAAAGTTTCTATCATGTCCCCCCCTCCCTCCTCTCCTCAAGGGTATACATGTTAAGCTCCTATATTCTCTCCTCATATGGCTGCTCTTGCAGACCCTGCAACATTTTAGTTGCCCTCCTCTGGACTGCCTCCATCCTGTCTATGTTCTTGGGGAGATGGGTCTCTAGAACTGGACGCAGTACTCCAGATGGGGTCTCACCAACTGTCTGTACAGAGGGATAACAACATCCTGTTTTCTGCTGGTGATGCCTCTCCCTATACATCCCAGTATCCCCAGCCCTCCCTACTGCCTTCTCACATTGCTTGCCAACCTTAATGTCATCTGATATGATTACCTCCAGGTCCCTTTCCATTTTGTTGTTACTACCCCCGCCGATTGTGTAATCTTCCCTGGGTTTCTGTTTCCCAGGTGCATTATTTTCACTTTTGCATTGAATCCAAGCTGCCATACTTCTGACCATTCCTCCAATCTTGCCAAGTCTCATCTCATCCTTTCCACGCCTTCTTGTGTATCAACCTTGTTGCAGATCTTTGTGTCATCTGCAAAGAGGCATACTTTTCCTTCCAGTCCGTCTGCAATGTCACTTATAAAGACATTAAAAAGGACTGGACCCAGTACTGAAGTATTTGTTTTATGGAAGCCCCCATTTAAGTAGAGTCAGCCTTCTTCAAATCCAGGACCCTGAATTTGCTGTGGCTGACTTCCTCTTTACTAGTGATGGTGATCCAGATGGTCCTATGGTCACTGGTACCCAGATTGCTGCCTACCATTGTGTCAGACATCCTGTTGCTATTTGAGAGCACGAGGTCCAGGATGGCTTCCTCTCATGTTGTTGTGGTCACCAACTGTTCTAGTCCTGCTCCCTTTAGTGCTAGGAGGAATTCTCTGCTCCTTTCCGTAGAGGCTTTGTGTGAAAGCCAGTCCACATCCAGTAGACTGAAATCACCGACCAGCACCAGTTCTTCTTTGTCTGCCATCTGTAGGATGGCCTCCAGGAATTCCCTGCCCAAGTCTTTATCCTGGGCTGGAATCTGTATATAACCCCAACTCGGATAAGGTACTTACTTCCTGCTCCAAGGGTGACCCAGAGTACCTCCGCATTGCTGCTGTGCCCCTGGGTTTCCATAGCACTGATGCTGGTTGTAACATACATTTCTACCCCTCTACCCTTCTTACCTTTGCGATCTCTTTGGAATAGTGTGTATCCTGGGACAGCTACATCCCAGGTGTGGTTCTCAGTGAACCATGTCTTTCTGACCATGACCCAGTCCAGGTTTGCCTCCACCATTATGGTGGTGAGATCAGGGATTTTGTTCTCCAGGCTTTGAGCATTGACGCACAGTGCTCACCTTCCTTGGTTAAAATTGATCAGTCCAGATTGCTGGATCTTTCAACCTAAGCAGATCGAAACCAGCAAGGCAATTGCTACAACTCCTGGGTCATATGGCTGCAGCAACAGGCACAGTCTTAGGGGCCAGGTTCCAAATGAAGGACATACAGTTCCATCTCCGTGCACACTGGTGCCAAAGAAGGGACCCACTGTCAAAACTAGTTCTAGTACAAAGACATTACTGCAAGCCCTTCAGTGGTGGCAGGTAAGGGAAAAAACCTCAGAGAAGGAGTCCCTTTCCAGCAGGAGTCCCCATCAGTAGTCCTCACAACAGATGCCTCTCTACTAGCTTGGGGACCTCACCTGGGTGCTCATACCATACATGGCACTTGGTGAAGTGCAGAGTCACTCTAGCACATAAATCTGCTGGAAAGCAGAGCAGTGTTTCTAGCCCTGCAACCCTTTGCATCTATGATACGAGACAAGGTGATGTAGGTCAGGACAGACAGTACCACCACAATGTACTACAAAAACAACCTGCAGTACCCAAGGTTTGCTATTATCAACCTGCCAAATCTACTAATCACGTCTTATCTTAAAATGATTGTAAATGTTGTATATTTTCTGTATATTTTACTTGCATAATTTATCTGTCAGTTTTTATGCCTATGGGACCCCATTGTAAATGAGTCTTGGCTCAACTGGGTCATTCTTTTCTGAAAATCAGAATAAAATGTTTTTACTATTGCTTGCTAAAAGCAGGGAGGAACAAGGTCCAGCTCTTCGTGCTCAGAAGCAGTGAAGGTGTGGAGCCTGGTTTACTCACTTCAGGCTTCGCTGGTGGCCATTCATCTGCCAGGGAAGGACAACACCCTGGCAAATGCCCTAAGCAGAATCAATCAGTATCATCATGAATGGTCTCTCAACAGGCAGGTGTTGGAGGTAGTGTTCAGGAGATGGGGCACTCACTCCAGAGATAGACCTCTTTGTGTCCCAAGACAACCACCAGCTGCCAAAGTTTTGTTGCAGACCACCAACAAGATGCATAGTACCCCTGGATGCCCTGGTGTTGGACTGGACAGGGAAGAATTTCTGCATATCCCCCCCTTTTCCTTTGTTTCTCAGAGTCCTGATCAAACTCAGATCCCAGCCAGTGTCAATGATCTTGATAGCTCCAGATTGGGCTAGGCAGCCATGGTACTCTCTGCTGCTCTCCATGTCTGTGGCTCCACCAATACACATGACATGGACACACAACTTGTTAACCTCCTCTCAGGGGAGGATCCTGTACCTGAACCTCTGCTCTCTCAGGCTCAAGGCATGGCTCTTGAGGACCTAGAGTATGCAGGCCTGCAGCTCTCTGAGTGTGTCCTAAATGTCCTGACGGTGTCCAGGAAGCCTTCCGCTATGAAGACCTATACCTCTAAATGGCAGATATTCTCTATATGGTGTTCTGCTAATGATGTGGTACCATCACAGGTAGGGGTGCCAGTTTTGCTGGACTACCTTGCCCATCTACATTCTCTGGGTCTGCAACCCACTATCCTGATGGTTTATCTGGTTTCAGTTTCAGCTTATGTCTCAGCTGGCAAAGGTGTCTCCATGACATCCAATCCTATTTTCAAAATGTTTTTCAAAGGTTTAGCTCACCTACACCCTCCTCAAAGAAAGCCGGTGCCAGCATGGGATCTTGATGTATACATTACCAAGCTCATGGAACCCCCATTTGAGCCTGTGGTTTCAGGTCATCTGAAATATGTAACCTGGAAAACAGTTTTCCTGGTGGCCAGTACCTCAGCCAAAAGGATTAATGAGCTCCAGGCCTTGTGCATAGAACAGAACTATGTCTCATTCCACAGAAATAAGGTGGTGCTCAGAACTAATAGGAAGTTCCTGCCTAAAGGAGTTTCGGACTTCCATCTAAATCAGTCCATAACCTTGCCAGTCTTTTTCACTGAGCATTCTAGCTCAGGTGAACGCAAGAGAGGTTTGAGCTACTACATGATTCACACCAGTGACCACAGGCAGGACAGACGGCAGCAGCAGTTCCTGACTTATGGGGATGTGGAGAAAGGAAAACCAGCATCTAAAAGGACTGTCTCTCGCTGGATAGTTCAATCTATCCAATTCTGTTATTCAAAAGTGGTCAAGGAGCCCCCAGTAGGCCTCAGGGCTCATTCTACAAGGGGCACAGCTGCTACCATAGCAGCTGCCAGGGACACCACACTACTGGAAATCTGCAAAGCACCTACATGCAGGGGTGTAGCCAGGGATTTCAGATCTGCACACCAAGTGGACTCACTGGTACCCCCCCCCTTGTTTGGGTGCGCTACCCCCGCCCCGGGTGTAGCCAGACAATATCATGACAGTGGTTGTTGCCCTGCATGGGTAAATACAAATGCCATGCATAGTTCCCTAAGACACCCACATACCAGCCCAGAGCCTGTAAAGTTGTATTGTCCTTGGAATGCAAAGAGGGTATTAGTGACCAGTCCTTCTAGTTTCGACTCCTATGAATAAAAGTACAGAAAGGTTCGGTATTTTCTTTGTTAGTTTTCATGGAAAAAGGAAGCAGTTCAGAGCCTATTTGCTACCTCCCTTAAATAAAATTGCACACCTTGGAGTGCTTGGAGTATGCCTGCCTACACCCATGCCTACATGGAGAACAGTACACACCTTCACGAAATACTACTGCCTGGACATTCAGTCCAGAAGTGATGCCAGGTTTGGTACAACAGTTCTGCAGATTCTATTTCCAGAAAAGGTTCTGTGCCCACCTCCAAAGGTACTTCTGCGTAGTCTGCAAGAGTTAAGAATATTGAAGAATTTCTGGAGTTAGAAGAACAAATTACTCACCTTAGTAATCTTGTTTCTTCCATGGTGTTCTTCATTATTCTTAACTCTCCCACCCTGCCTCCCTTTCCAAAACCAGTGGCCTCTGCTTCTCAAGCTGGCTATATGTAGGAGGGGAGTGTTTCATCTTTGTTGTTTCATATTTTTGAACCCTGTTGGGGGTTGCTTTTTCCCCTCTTCAGGTCATTTTTGACATTTATGGGGGAGGGGTTACCTCTTACAAGAGGTTTGTTAATGTTTTTGTTGTTCTTATTATTATTAATAGTTTACTGTTCTACTGTTGTCACCCAAAGGTTATTAGTATAGAAATCGGTTGATTAGGTTAGGAGGGGCCTTCCCTTGCAGGCTTCAATGAATCTGAGTGTTACAGAATGCAGCAGTTGGTAAGGGCAGCATTTGAATGGTGGCACAAGCCAATGATGTGTTCCGTCATTTACATACGTTCCATTCTCCGGGCAGTTCTACACTAGAAGCTGACTGCAAGAGTTAAGAATATTGAAGAATACCTTGGAAGAAATGAGATTACTAAGGTGAGCATGTTTTTCTTTCTGTTCAAATCAGTAACTGCAATCATATGGCTGCACTAATTCCTTAAGCAGCTGCTCACCTCCTCCCGAACTCACCTCACCTCATCCTAGCCCAGCTGTTGCACTGTTGATTCCTCCCCCTTACCTTCCCTCCCCAATTTTAAGACTTGTCCAATGTTCCTGGTCTATTTCAAATTGACTCTAACATGGAAACCTAGATTTTGTCAGCAATGAAGGACCTTTAGGCCCATCCAGTCTGCCCCTTGTCCCTGCCTGTTCCATCCCCACTGACCCTAGCTGGTCATAGTGTCACTCACCTCCCCCTTTCCTTTACCTAATATGGCCCTGTGTCTATCCCATGCATGCTTGACGCTTCTCACAGTCTTTGTCCTCAACTACTTCCTCTGTCAGGATGTTTCAGTCATGCACCACCCTTTCTGTGAAGAAGTATTTCTGCACATCTCTCCTAAACTTACCCCTCTTAGTTTCATGGCATGGCCCCTTATTCTAGTGCCTTTCTTTCTCTGAAATAGACCCTCAACTTGTACCTCATTCACTCTTGTGAGGTACTTGTAGGTTTCAGTCATGTCCTGTCTTGCTCTCCCCTCTTCCAGGGAGTACATGTTGAGTTCCTGCAGCCTTTCTTCATATAGCTTGTGATGCAGCCCCCTCATCTTATGGTTGCTCTCCTCGGTACCACTTCAACCCTTTCAATGTCCTTGTGGAGGTGTGGCCTCCAGAACTGGACACAGTACTTCAGGTAAGGCCTCACCAGTGAGCGATACAGCGGCAACACCTCCTCCCTCCTCCTGCTAGAAATCCCTCTTCCAATGCATCCCAGCATCCTGCTAGCCTTTCTCACTGCTCTGTCACACTGCCCAGCTGCCTTGAGGTCATCAGATAGGATGACCCCTAGGTCTCTTTCTTGCTTGGTGACTGTCAGCTCCACTTCCCCCATTCACTAGTTTCTTCAAATCGCTTTGCATTGACTCCACCTCTTCCTATTAACCCAGTTGCAGATGTTTGTATAATAGAAACATAGACTTTGACAGCAGGTAAGGACCACTTCGCCCATCCATTCTGCCCACTTCTCCCTACCTACACTATTACTGTAGACCATACCCAGTGTACAGCTCTTTCTCCCTCCCCCCCCTTTCTTTCTACAATGATTCCCTTGTGCTTATCCCATTTATTCTTGAACCCCACCACCTCTTTCTTCCTCACCCCTTCCTTTTCACTATGATTCTCTTGTGCTTATCCCGTGCATTCTTGAACCACACCATTGTTTTCACCTCCACCGTCTCCACTGGAAGGCTGTTCCAGGAATCCACTACTCTTTCCGTGAAGAAGTACTTCCACACATCTCTCCTGAATCTGCCCCCCTCCAGTATCATAACATGTCCCCTTCTTCTTGAGCACCATTTCCTCTTAGTCTGGGGCACAGGCCTGACATGTTTGTCGAAGTAGCACCCCCCCCCATATAGAAAGCAACAACTATGTTATTTTGATAAAAGTGTTTCTTGGGTACTTTTCTAAGGTGAATGTGGTCTTGTAAAGTAGTAGCAAGATATGTTAATGCAAGATTTTTGTACCAATGTCAAAAAAAATTTTACGCAAGTGAAAAGGCCACAAAAATGTATTAAAGTTATCAAGACAAGTTTGAAAGTAAAAATGACCAATAAAATGGGATTTAAAAAATTTACTTTAAAAAACAGAAACAAATTTTAGTCACACAAAAGGTTTTTTTGACACAAATTATTACTAATGTATTTTTTTTTTTTTTTTGGAACTCAGTTTTTTGTCATCCAAAGCAGAAACTTACAGCAATACATTTTGAAAATAAGAGTCCACAAGCACAATCAAATGGCCACTTAAGGCCACACAGCCAAACAAATGCAGTAATATCTAGTATGTGCTCATTAGGAACTATCAAAATTAATAATAACATATCAGTGCTGCAGTCTGCTATATGAAAGATTATCCTCCATTAGTGTTCCCCTCCGCACGGGGATGGTTTCTAAAGTAATGTTAAAAAGTCAACATACAACATACTGGGCTGAACTACCCAGTTCTAACCTATGACCATATATGTGCCCCCCCGACTGTTATACTATAGGCATCTATGAATTGAAAGCATTTAACATCCTAGGTAATCACAAGCCCCCTACCCCCAACACATTTGTATCCTCCACATGAGAACCCGACCAAATCTAGACCTGTAATCGACTGTTCTCCCCTATTTAGAAGCCAAGTTTCCCATCAGAAGTTCTACTGATTTCAACTGTGCAGGAGGTATATTCACTGTAGTGCCAAACTTGGTAAGGCTTCTAAATTTGTGTGGATTCTTCCTGGCAAGTTTCCATGTCTTTAGTTTGCCAATCCTTGCAAGATTGCCAGTTGAATCACACCCAGTCAGTGTGTGTGTGTGTACTGCTGGCAACATTCTGCATAGTTGTTGGCCAAGTTCAGCTGCTGTGGTGTGGGTTGGTATAAACCTGACTTTATCGTTCACACCAGTATGAAACCAAAGCTTTTGAGTTGCTTCCTAATTGTGAATAAAATGTACACAGAGAACTGCAACGTCAGTGTCTGGAGACCACACCACTACACAAGGGTATTCTTGTGAAGCATGTGCAACATGAAGTAGAAGCCGAGTATCTGCTTCTTCGTGTGATGAGAATAGATCTTCTTGAGCTACAACTCCATCTTAAGTTACCATGCATGCTATGAGGCCATCCTTGAATCCACCTGCAATAATTATTTTCTGATCTGGGCCAAGTAAAGCTTCTGCCGTATCACACCATGATTCTGACAGGAATTTTACCTGATGTTCTTTATTCTTGGGATTTCCAATTAACTTACTCCACTGTGTTGGGATGGGTGTTTTAGGACCATGGATTTTTACTTAATTGGTTTTAGAGGATTGCCTTCATTCACGCTCAAAAGCCTTAATTGAATCGATGACATCATATCGATCAAAGACGATATCTACTCTTTTGCAGCTCTCATAACACTGTAGAGGCTGGCGTGGTATTCTGAAGATCAATTCTGCAAATTCTCCAAAGCTAGTTGCACCTCCTTGCTCGACCATTTGTATAACAGCCATGCCATCCACTATCCAAGCTGTAGGCATGTTGGATGCCGGCAGTTGATACATCGACTCTGCTTTTTTTCTAATTTAGGCAATAGCTTACTCTTTGCAGTTTTGTTCAGGGTATCATCAGAGTGTGTTAGAAAGAGCATATGGAACTGTGGAAAGCTCATGTGTGAAAACTTCCTTCAGGTCAATCTCTCCTGTTTGTGCAGCTACTACAAGATGGCTAAACAACTCCCTGTCTGCATTGATAGTCACTGTCTTATCACTATTAACTTTCGATTTGGTCTTCTTGCTTACAGATACAAATGTCTTGAAGTTGAGCTTGGGCAGTGTTTCAAAGAATCCAGTGGTATTTGAATTTAGTCTGTCTTCCACAAACTGTTTCATTGCTTTGATTCCTGTATCATTCACAGTAACAAGTTTGGTGGCAACCTCTGTGTGTGCAACAGTGCCAGTTGCAGTGTTGGTGAGTGCTGTCAAGTCAGCATTCAAATCAAATGGGTTTGTCATGAAGTCGGTGATTGCATTAGCAATCTTAGTTACATCTCCTTCATCTTGTTGCATGCGACATGGCACAGCCTCCTTAGGTTTCTTTGTGAAATGTCTGAGCCTACCATATCACACATCACCTTCATGGAAGTTGTGATAGCTGGGTGCTAATGAGCAGTAATGAACCATCTAGCCTAGCTCCTGGTTTCAAAGTGAAACCCACTAGATCCCTTTTTACTTTATCATCACAGTTTACTGTTTGTTCAAGTGCCATATCTGTCCAGACGTTGCTGAATTTATTTCTAGATCGAGCTACAGCATGATTTCCTTGCACAAACTGCTTATGCACTTTGGGGGCACAGTCTGGCAGAAGCTTCATATTCATATCACTGATGTACACAGATACCCAGCATGCATAGTTGGTGCGGTCAAAGGCAAAAAATAATGGTAGCATCTCTGCAGTCGCCGCAAGATGCAGGTCCCAGTTGCTTTCACGTTCTGCTCTAATGAACTGCATTAGGATGTTAACCATTTCGATATAATCATCCCAGAATGCAGATGTTTGGGAAGTTGTTTTCCCAGAATTGCGGAATCTGTGCAGTGCATCTTGTACATTCTTGAGGGCATCACTGAGCTGGGAAAGTGTTGCTGTTAGGCTTGTTGCATCATTGTTTGATACCGCATTTTGACATTCCTGGAGCTTGCTGGTGATGAGGTCTGCATCACAATCAGTCTCATTGTCTTATATCCAGTTATAAAATGCTTGCCATCTCAGTCTGGACAGAGCCTCCATTACAAGCTTGTGGGCCTTACTCCATGGTTGTATGATTTCCCTTTAAGTAGATTGCTTGCTGTGTTGCTACTATACACCTGTTAGTCTATGAGGATGTCTTCCAGACCACTCCCTTCATACTTCTTTCTAATTACAGCCAGAAATGTTTGTGCTATGTGGAAACTACCCATTCTTAAGACTGTTTTCTGAAATTCCTCTGGGCACCTCCACTGAATCTCTTTGGCCTTACAATATACAATATAACCTTATCAAATCTCAAGACACTGTAACCTTGGCCAAACATCCTAGACATCTTGCAGACATTCTTCATTATAGTGAAAACTATACTCCATTCAGTAGGTGACGCTGGCAGCATTGGACAGTACCCAATAGATGTTACTGTTGGTATGGTAGATTAAATCATCACATTAAAAGCTGTCCATCCTGGTACTTGCTGAGCATTCACGTTTTCAAACTCAACCTCAAATAGCTTGGATGGGCAGTGTCTTATAATTAGCCATTGCAGATCAAGGTTGGCAGCTTGTCAGCAAGCCTCAACATCAGTATATCAGTTACTTTTTACTTTTCCCACAAGATTTGGTGTGGGGCATCTGCCATGAGGATTGTACTCCAGAATGGCTTGGCACATTGCAGGAGTTTCAAGTGATCATGTTTGCGGTATTATATGTTTGAGCCTGAGCTGTCACTGCGTCAAAGTTGCTTTCCGGAATTGTGGGAGTCTGACGCTGATATACTAACATAGTTGTGGCATGGGTTGTGTGCTTTCCATCTAATGTTTCCTCATTTATATCGTCATTATCAGCAGCAAACTGAACAAACTCCACATGCTGTATGTTTGATGAAATTATGATTTTGTCTCTGGCAGTTTTTTTCGTGCTGATCCATTACAATAGCGTGTCAGTTCTCTCCAGGGCTTCAGAACTGACACAGTGTGCTAGCTTATGCACCATTGTTACTACTTGTTCAGAGCCTGTCATATTGCGTATGGATATTGCAAGCCCAACATGTTTAGGTGTATGCTTTATACCTCTGGATACTATATGAATGAAGTCCTGATCAACTGATAATATCTGTCTTGGACGGTCTTGTTAGTGGCTGTTACTAAAGTACTAATTCCCCAAAAAATCTCCCAAGGTTCCTTATTCTTTTTATCAAAAACAGGGGAGAAGGGTAATGTGCATATAGTCAGAAAAACAAACAAAATAACCCAATCTCAACCCTAAATAATAAAACCAAGCATCAAAGAAGAGAAAATATTTGAAAGTCTGGAAAACAACAATAAATATAAGGACTAATGAGGATGATTACTGATTGATTGGTTTTATTATTTAGGGTTGAGATTGGGTTATTTTGTTTGTTTTTCTGTTACTAAAGTACTGCCATCTTCAATAGGTTCATCACTAACATCCCCTTGGAATACCCATTTCAAGAACCTATACACATTGTCAGGAAACATGTCTAATGCTTGTTCTAAATTGATAGTGGAATTATCTGTTGGATTGATACCCAGTTCCTCTCACATTTTGAGTTCATTGCGGAGGACCTGTGGTGCATGAAACAGCGTAGATACAGTTGAATATTTATCTTTATTTTCAGAAGTAGGGAGAGGGTTTTCTTCTTCACACTGTTCTTTGAATGCAGCTGGGAAGCTACAGTATGTTGATGACATCTTCCAAAGACACATCACTGCTAAACACAAACTCTGGTTTACTTGGGTCATGCTGCATTTGAAAAATGATTTGGTCACCAAAATTTTTAGTCTCTTCTGTAGCTTCTCACTTCAGTAACTCTCACTGCTAGGAACTTTGTCTTTTAGAATATCTGAACCTTTCAGAACATCTCTGTAACAGGTAAGACATTGACAAGACGTTTCTGCTGATAGCAAGGTCATTCTCAATTTCAGAAATCAGTTCACTGAAACATACTTTATACACAGACTTATTTTCCTTGTGAATAGTGAACATTTTGTCTGTATGTTTCTTTTGCTGGTGAAAGTACTATGGCAGTCTTTGTGGTACTTTGCATTAAATGCAATTGAGTCCAGTCCAACTATTTGCTTTAAGACTGTCTCATCTTCTCTAGCTTCAGCCCCATCAAACAGAGTTTCTTGCCCCCTGAAGATTACAATCTGTGATAGATTTTTGTCTTTTTTGTGATACACCTTCTGGCATATTATACACAAATTCCAGTTAACAGGCTAGTGAGTCGATTGCCTACTCTGTGAGCTTGAACACTGACCAGTATCAGTAGAAGAGCCAGGACTTGCACTTCTTCCTCAACCTTCAAAATGCTTCAGGTTTGTTTTGCTGGTGTAGGACTAATGACATTGTGCATGATAATGTACTGCAGGCAAAGCTAATAATGCGTTAGTATCTGATGGCTGCAGTCGCTGATAAACATGGTCTTTTCTAACAAGGCATGCACTATAAAATGTCTTTAGTCCTCCAGGGGTTGCAGTCCTTGGGTGTTCCTGTGTTGTTATTTGGCAGATAATACACTTGGACTGGACCAGTTTTTTGGTGAGGAAGGTCAAAGTCTCAGCAGGGTCTTCAGCCATTTTGTTGCCTCTCAGTTGTTATTACCTGAAAAAAAAAGAGAAATACTATTAGAAATATTTTTATTAGTACATTATTCATCTTGTAAAATTATAGAAGAAAACACCCGTTGTCCATGTTTTATAGCCGTAAATGATGTTGAAATAAGCGGTTTTTTTATAAATTATATAGTGTAAGTGGTTCATAAATTATGCACATAGACAAAATAACGTCATCTGTGCCTCCCGCACCAACCCAACTGACCATCAGGCCTCACTCCAGAGTGCGTTCAGCCAAGCTGAACTCTGGTTTGCCAAGCATAGACTAGTCATGAACCTGAAAAGAACCAAGACCCTACTTTTCACACATCACCAAAGCAAATTAAAAAATGCCCAGTTGCATATTCAAGCACAGTCACTCTACACCCTGGAGCAGGTCTTGTCCTATAAATATCTAGGGGTTATCTTTGACTCTGCCCTCTCCTTTCATGCACACGTCAACACCCTTACATCTGCTACCAATGCACGCACTGGTCTCCTTTATCGCCATAAGGACTGCCTTACGCCAGAAGCCCTGAGACTAGCCATAACCTCCTCAGTAATGTCTCTGATCGACTATGGGTTGCTGGTCTATGCTGCTGCAGATGCAACAGCTATTGGTAAAATATAAGTGGTCATTTTCAAAGCCTGCTGGCTCTTAACTGCTGCAGACCGCATGACACACACCTGCATGCTCTATTCCATTGCCCAGATCCTGAACTTTAACCAGAGGGTCCACTGCCAGTCCTGCCTCTTGATCAAAAAATCCCTCTTTGGCTTGACCCCCCAGGCCTATCTGCCTCCCTAATCTTCTCATCCCCCACAGTGTACACACGCAGCTCGATCAAAGCTGCACTGGTCATTCCCAGAGTTAGAACCACACTCGCCCAGAGGTCTTTTCTGGTCAGGGCTCCCTCCTACTTCAACGCCCTCCTGCCATCGGTCTCTAACCATCAAAAACTTGGTCCCTTTAAAAAGGCACTCAAGACCCACCTCCTTGCCACCCACACCTGCACCTGCACACTCTAAGTCCACCACCAGTGCCTTTATCACCCGTTCAGAATGGCCACACAACCTTTCACAGTCAATGGCCTGCAATTTTCACTCATGCACTTGGACAAAGTCTCCCGACAGACTGCTCTAGAATTTGCACTACCTGCCTCCCCTAACTTACCCAGTTTACACAGCTCCAGCCAAGCATAGTAGGCATGTGCACTGTCCCTGATTCACTCTCTGACCACTAACTGACCTCTTACTGTTAGATTTATCCTATGCACTGTTAACAGCCACAACAATGTATTAGACATCCTTGTAAACTGGTCAGGACATCCTTGTAAAATGGCCATGCTGTAACCGGAAGTCAGAGTGCCCTGGCACTGTACCCTGTATCGTACTGTTTACTGTGTTGCCCATAGCCTACAGCCTCAACTCTGTATTAGACATCTTAGTATACTGTTTCATGCTGTAACCTTGCCATCAGACTGACCTGGCATTGTATATTGTATTGTGCTGTCTATTGTATTTACCTGTGTCTGTATTGTGTATTGATGTGGAGCCTTTGGAAATGAGTCTCTGACTCAAAGATTGTAATTCCAAGATTTTAAATAAATAAATAAACAAGCAGAGAACATACTGTATTTTAGAACATACTGTATTTAAAGTAAATTTGCCATAATGAAATTAATGTAGGATGAAAACACTGTAAAATTATACACGTCCACCAGACTACCCATATACTCTTGTATCCTGCATATGACTGTATGTGCTACAACTTTGTACATAATGTCCCACAAGAATTTGCCCATTGGACTACTTGTATAATTCTTGTACCTAACAAGTTGATTGTATATGCTGCATTCTTCTTTTGTACAGAGTCCTAGTATCTGTCTGTCTGACTACCTGTATATTCTTATAACTAACATATGACTGTAATCTGTGTCTCCGCACTTTACGAAATATGAATGGCATGTTATTCCTATACCTCATTTGTATGTAACTAATCCTGGGTCAATCCTGAAATAGGGACCTGTACTGGTCTCAGTGGGCCTACCCGGTCAACAAACTTAAATAAATAAAGGAGAGTCATTATTTTGACTTTTTCAAGAAATTTGTGAAGGCAATTTGACATGATTTAGAAAAGCATCCATATTTCTTAAAGTTACCATTGTGTAATACCACATCCCCCCTTAAAACCCCTCTTGAGGGGTTCATCCCTTCATAAAAAAGTGTTAAACCTTTTCTGGGATGGGGGGTTACTACCAGTTTCAAATTTAGGCAGGGTTTTCCATTTGAGCCCCCAGACTATCTGAAAAATACTTCCCTCCTGTACCTTATTTACCCCCTGAGGTATTTAAAGGTCTCTGTCATATCCCCTCTCTCTCTCCTCTGTTCCAGGGTGTACATATTGAGGTCCTTTAGTCTCTCCTCATAGGGCTTTTAATGCAGACCCTGCATCATTTTAGTTGCCCTCCTCTGGACCACCTCCACTTTGTCTATGTCCTTCTGGAGATGTAGTCTCCAGAACTGGGCACAGTACTCTAGGTGGAGTCTTACCAGCAATCTATAGAAGCAACACCACCTCCCTCTTTCTACTGGTGATACCCCTCCTTATGCACCCTAGCATGCCACTAGCCCTTCTGACTGCCTCGTTGCACTTCTGACCACCTTTACGTCACCTGATATGATTACCCTAGGTCTGTTTCCTGCTTGATGGTAATCAGTACCACTCCACCCATTTTGTACTCTGCCCCTGGGTTTCTGTGCCCTAAGTGCATTATTTTGCACTTTTTCACATTGAAATCCTGCTGCCATACCCTTGGCCACTCCTTTAGTTTTCTGTGATCTCTGCTCATCCTTTCCACCCTGTTGCAGATTTTGGTGTACGCAAAGGGGTAGACCTTCCCTTCCAGCTCCTCTGCAATGTCACTTATAAAGACATTAAAGAGGAGCAATCCCAGCACTGATCCCAGAGGCACCCCCTCTGGTCACCCTCCCTTCCTCAGCGTGAACTCCATTTAGCACCACCCTCTGTTGCCTATCCTCTAATCAATTTTTTATCCAGTTTACTACCTTTGGACCCACTTCTACGCTACCCGGCTTACTTACTAGTCTCCTATGTGGAACAGTGTTGAAAGCCTTACTGAAATCTGGGTAGGCCCCATCCACTGCTCCACCTTGAGCTAAATCCTTTGTCACTCAGTCAAAGAAATCTATCAGATTCGTTTGACATAACCTCCTCCTGTGAACTCATGCTGCCCCTGGTCTTGTAACCCACTGGATTCAAGATATTCCACAATCCTTTGCTTCAGCAGTGATTCCATTAACTTTCCCACCACTGATGTTAGGCTGACTGGCCTATAATTGCCAGCCTCTTCCCTGCTACCTCTTTTGTGTAGTTGGACTACATCCACCCTCCCTAAGTCCTCTGGAATGACTCCTGTTTTCAGTGAGCTGTTAAATAGGACTATCAGAGGTGCAGCCAGTATTTCCCTGAGTTCACTCAATACCCGTGGATGCATCCCATCTGGTTCCATTGCTTTGTCCCAGGGCCACCATTTAGGTGGCAGACCATTGTTGTTTTTCTTGTGTTTCAGCACCTGGATCCACCCCATAGCCCCTCTGGCCAGTTGTTGCCCCCCTCCCCCCGTTGAAAGTCGAAATGGCCCCCCTGCTTTGTCCACCTTCAGATTAGTGAGTCCCTTCAGGACTCTCGCCTCCAAAAAAGGACCAGTGAGCAAAAGTATTTGTTCAGAATGTCTGCCTTTTCCTGGTCCCCATCTGCACAGTCTCCCCTTCCGTTTTTAATCTTACAATTCCACCCCTTGTCTTCCTCTTTTCACTTACATACCTAAAAATAGTTTGCCCTCTTTCATTACCTCCTGGGCTATTCTCTCTTCAGTTTGAGCCTTTGTGCTCCTTACACCTTTCCCTGCTTCCCTCTGTTTCCACTGATCCACCTCCCTACCCTTCTTCCTCTGTGTCTCTTTATACCTTTTGAGTGCTACCCTTCTAGCCTTTACCTTTTCAGCCACCTCTTTGGAGAACCATAGCTGTCTCTTTTTCCCGTTGCCTTTGGTCACGTCTGACACAGAGGTTTGTTGCCTTTACTGTGCTCCCTTTTAACTTCGCCCACTGTTCCTCCACCCCACCCAGGCCCATCCACAAAGAGATACACCTCTCCCTCAAACTCCTCCACAGTGTTGCTTATGAAGACATTGAAGAAGACTGGTCCTGGCCCTAAACCCTGTGACACCCCACTAGTCACTGTCCTGTTGCCTGAATGGCTACCGTTTACCTCCACCCTTTGTCTCCTGTCCCTTAACCAGTTTGATACGCATCTTGTCACTTTCTCTCCCACCCCCAGGCTGCTTAATTTCTTAAGTAACCTCCTGTGCAGCACAGTGTTGAAAGCCTTACTGAAGTCCAGATAGGTCATGTCCACTGCTCTTCCTTGATCCATCTTCCTAGTAACCCAGTCAGAGAAGTCTGTGAGATTAGTTTGACATGACCTCTCCACGTGAAACTATGCTGCCGGTGGTCCTGCAGCCCTTTTGCCTCCAGGTGCTCCACAAGCCTCTCCTTCAGTAGTGTCTCCATTAAATTCCCCATCACTGATGTGAGACTGACTGGTCTGTAGTTGGTAGCATCCTCCTTACTGCTGCTTTTGTGCAGACAGACCACATCAGCCCTCCTCCAGTCCTTTGGAATGTCTCCCAGCTCCACTAAGGTGCTAGAAAGTGCTGCCAGAGGGGCGGCCAGCACCATGCGCAGTTCTTTTAGGTCCCTTAGATGAATCCCATCTGGCCCATTGCCTTACACTGCTTTAAGACTTCCAATCCCTTCTGGATACTTCCATTGAGAATGGACTTGTGCCCACTTGCCCCTGTCCCTGGGGCTTACTGCAGCAAGCTTGTCCATTGCCCCCACCCTGTACCGTGAAGCCCAAGCAAAAGTAATCATGTAGTGTTTCCGCTTCCTCTTGATCTTCCTCTGCGCAGTCCCCCCTGCCCCCCTGATTCTCACTATCCTATCCCTTGTCGTCTTCTTCCCCCCACATACCTGAAGAAGGTCTTGTCCCCTTTTCTGACCTCCTTTTCTATCCTCTCTTAGTGCTTTAACTGCCCTCACCCTCCTTCCTGCCTCCCTTTGTTTTACCATAAATACCTCTCTGTCTTCATCCTAGGGATGGTATCTGCCATAAGCAGCTTCTAGTATATGGTAACCTTTGTTCTGTATAAAAATCAGTCTGCTCCTAATTCCTTGTTGTGCACAATCTAAACAGTTCTGCATATTCCAAAGTGTTTCTGTGCACATTCCAAACAGTTGTCCTGTACAGTTAAAAGGTCATTAAATTTTATATTCCTCATTCTCCCCACACCCTACTCCTTACTAACCACCGTGTGACCAAAGCTATACCTTTTAGCTTGCAAAAATCTGTAAATTTGATTTTGATCACAGAACAGAACTACAAAATGGCAAGTTATTTTGTTTGTACTCGGGGAGGAGGAGGGTCTGTGACTCCCATGTAAAATTCCACGTGCTATATAAAATAAAATATGGGTAACCACATACAACTCTGCATTTGTTTTTGTCTCGGGGTTGCGATGGCAGTATGGGCCTTTCGAGGTTCCTATGCTGTCACTTCAGCCCTTGATGGAATCACAGTCTTGTTGTGTATGGTTGCCCATACATTAGTCTCTGTGTTATGCTTATTTACTCTGCACTGAATATTTGTTGTTTGCACTGCTGTTAAATTATTGTACTTATTGCACCTTATTTTATTGTCTACTGTCCTCCCCCTCTGGATGCATCTGGAAATGAGCCATTCCCAGCTCAGTAAGTCTTTACTGGTAAAACGTTTGAAATAAATAAATATATTCCTTACCATAGTGTTTCAAACATTCTGTTGCTTAATCTTGATACAGAATGGCCGCTTCGGCGACAGTTAACATAACCTTGCTAGCTGCCACACAGGGGCTTCATGAATAGCACACCGATGACGATGGCCTCCGCAAAATTTGACCAACTTTCACTTGGGATGGACCCGCTGTCTGAGGACCAGCTCACAGTTAAGGGACCCTCTTGGGTACTTCCACACTCTCCTATGCTAAGCTGCTTGCATGAATTGAGCTGGTAGTATAGCCAGAGGTTAGAGTAATGAGCTGTAAATGGGCTTGGTGCATCCAGCAGACCTGGGTTTGATTCCCACAACCTCCAGTTGCATTCTACCCTGAACAAGTCACTTAACCACCCTGTGCTCCCAGGACACACCTGAAAATGATCCATTGAAAATCAGTCCCTGAACAGTGCATGCATGTATCATGAATAAAAATAAAGTCCCAGTTTTTCGTGGATGCCTCAGGGGGACCCATTAAACAAACTGAATCTCGTGTTTCAAGTAATCTCTCAGATTCTCTGGTTCTGTGGTGGAGATACTCTACTGATTTCTCACATCTCTGAACTTGGCTATACCTGACAGGATGTCCCAGTTCCTACGCCCCAGGGAGCTTCTGATTTCAGGTCTCTGCCACTTCAGCAACCTTGCTGTCTGAATTCCGCTTCAAATTTAGAAAAGATAAGTAGCATACCTTTCAACATTAAAATGCATAGCACTGGCCTTCAAAATTGAGAGCAAATGGCCAGAATGTGTAGCACTTCCTTATCTTGAAGAATAATATGTATACAAATAGTGGGTCCCATATGTTTAGCGTTAAGGAATGTTTCTGTCAAGTTAATTCAATGTTTTGGCAGTTTATGTATCCAGAAATAACTCTAACATTAGTAAACCTAACGGAGTAAATTTGAGTGTAAAAATCCTAGCGCTGTGTGAAATTCATAGCAGTTGAGAGGCATGGTAAATAGGCCTGTCTAAAAGAGAGCCTTCTGTACAGGGTGAATGGGCCTGCCCATAGACACCAGTTCCACTCTGTCCGGGAGCTCTGCATATCAGGAAATAAATGGCTCCACCCCCCTCTATTAACCAGAGACAGTGTGCTCTGGCTCTCAGCCAGAGGGACGGACTAAGCAGTTAACCCTTTCCTAGAACATGAGAGCTACACTTATACTTCTGCTCCCTCATTCTTGCTGTCCTGAACTCCGATAAACAGTCTATAGTGGTCAGTTTTGGTATAACCTTCCATGACATTGAATACCTCAATAATATCACCCCTCAGTCTCCTTTATTTTTATCTCACTTTTTACTTCCTTCTTCATTGCACGTCACCCCCTTGTGCCATGGAAACCACCTAGCCTGTTGACCCCTAACCTGACGCCTGCTTCCTCCATGGCTTCCCCCCGTGGCAGGGCCCCATGAGGCAGTCCAACTTCCCCCTTTTGAATAAGATCTGGTGGGTGACAGGATCCATGGCATGGTGCCATTCTGACAGCACTGGAGTTTTCCTAATTTTTGTCCCTTCCTCCACCCACTAGATGGCAGTGCCAGCCCAGTGGACATCTTAGTAGCTGCTGTGGAGCCTCTGGGGCAGCAAGCTCCCTGACTCGCCACAGGGATCACTGCAGCAGCTTTAGAAACATAGAAGCATAGAATTGGTGGCAGATAAGGACCACTTGGCCCACCTAGTCTGCCCATTTTTCCTACCTAAAGTATCACTACAGATCCTACTTGATCTCTGGCTTTCACCCTTTGCCACTAGCAGTGCTATTTCCCAGCCTGGTCACCTGCTTTGCCCATCCTAATTCTGTTTTGGAACTGGGCTGTAGCAGAGCAGCACAGTACGCTGCTGCTGGGCCAGTAGCCGTCCACCTTTGGTCTTTTTAATTTTTCTATGCACACGCACACCAGGCTCATCCAGATGGCATCCCCTTGCCTGCCCTATCACCAACCTTCTCATGGACGTAAGGTTTATCTAGCACTTACCCAAGACCACAGTAGTGGTGGGTGGCCTTTCATGTTGGCTGTGTTTGGGCCTGCAGGGGGTGCCAGCATGATGGTGGACCATGGCTTTTTTCTCCATCTCCTGCGTAGTTGTTGGAACCTATGGATGAAGGGTAGTGGTAGCCCCCCCACACTTTTGCCCATGGGCATTTAAAATGCCCCTTTAATGCATACAAGATCAGAAGGAAAGCAGTGCTGGTCTCTTGTAATTATTATAGCCCCCCATTTTTTCCCATGTTCCAGACCCATGATCTCCTGGTTTTCAACCTGAGGGTGCTTGCATGCAATGACATGCATGCATGTGTGCTTAGTATCTGATGGCTGCCCCTTAAGCCTTCTAGGTGCTCCCTCTGCACTACCCTCTGGTCTACAGCAGGTGGCAGTCAAGTAGCGGAACACAGCATTCCCCTTTCCACAGAATATTAAATATAGCTACGAACCTGAGGGAATCTGCCTGGTGGTGGAGCAACTTTAACACCCCATGGCCCACTCAACCCATCTCTGGACAGATTAGTAACCAAAGAAGTGTCTGAGAGCAAGGCAGCCAAATGCCTGAAGAGGCTTTTGATAGAGTTAGGCCTAGTGGAGGTATGGCAATTCCTGAATCCAGAGGTGAGAGACTACACATGTTGGTCTGCACCACACAGTGTCTATTCTTACCTAGACTACTTCTTACTTTCCATGGAGTGGCTGCACAGGGCAGAGTCCTGTAGTATCTAGCTGATTACCATTTTGGATCACACTCCAGTGGTACTGAATATTTGCTTGAACTCTGGCCCAAATCATCAATGTGGAGATTAAATGTCTCATTGTTGAACAATGCAGAATACACGGGTCTTGTAAAGCATTGCCTGGAGGAATACTCTGCTACCAACCCTCAGGCAGACAGCTTAGCGGCTATATGGTGGGAGTGCAAATCAGTCTTGGTGTGTGGAACCATTAGCTTTGCTGCCACACTTAAAAAGGAGATGCAGTACGGCTGGCCTGGTGGTGATGAAGGGTGGAGGCACTGGACGCCACACCTTGTGCCACGCCAGCGACCTGGGTTTGGAAATTAGCCTAGGTCGTCGGGGGGGGGGGGCCAGGAGATGAATTGAAAGGCCACTGAGCAGCACTCTTCTCCCAGGTTGGGACCCAGTCACGACCACTGCAAGGCTGCCCCCGGGTGGAGGCCACAGCGTAGTGCAGACAGGAATGGCTAGAATAGGGAGGGTGCCGCGGATTGCTGCATGCACGTGCCTCCACATGCGCTTGAGCAACCACGGCAAAAGGGGAGGGGAGAAAAGTGGAAAACTGGAGTTGGCAGGCTCCATGATGGCCCCATTGCTCCTGCGCCGGCCCCCCGGAGTTTAGATGTTGGTCTCCGGGAGGGAGGGAGGGAAAGTCAACACCCTTCACCCTCGACCCTGCCAAGGGGGGGGCCTACTGTGTAGGTCAGATGCGGGAATCGGGGACTGGAGAATGAGCCCCTCCGAGGGAGGAGCCGGAACTGCCTGTCAGCCCCACTGGAAGGGAGAAAAAACCTTGATTAAAAAAAAAAAAAAAAAAAAAAGGAGTGGCAGTTACAACCTTAAAGCTGAGCACAAGATTGTGCTTGATGAGACAGTCAGTCAATGGCTAAAAGATCGTCAAAATAAATTGCTAGACAGCAAATTCGAGGGGACCCTGAGATACTCCAGGTAGAAGTTCCATGAGTCCGGTAACCAGGCTGGCAAGCTGCTGGTGTGGAAGCTCCACAAAGAGATGGCAAGTAGAGTGGTGCTGCACCACTGCAAAAAAAGGTGATGGCGCTTTAATATGAAACAGACTCCCAAAAGATAATGATGGAATGTGCAGACTTCAATGAGAAGCTGTACCAGTGAGAAAAAGATTGAAAACTTTCAGGAAAAGTTAGATGCCCTCTTCATCAGAGTGCAGCCTTGTAAACTCATCCAAGAGTCAGCCGGCCCGCCAGAGCAGTGGTAGGATTACCACTTGCGACACTGGTGACACAGGTTCAGGACCAGACGTGGGCTACCAGAGGGTCGGCCGGGGGAGTTGGATGAAGTGGTCTTAGCATGCTCTCCACCTCTGGGGGCAGAGTAGGGGTAGTGTCCCTGGAACAGGGCTCCTGGGTGACCACAGGATGTCTGGTTATTGGGGACCCTAACTAGTGCTGCCTTGGGTGTGTGGTGGACGCATGGTGTCTTCGCCACAGTGTCATTGCACACCACACCCCCACAGCCTGGGAAAAAGCCGTCCCCGGCATGCTTGATGATGCTTCTGTCCTGCCACTGCATAGCTGCCCAGGGCTTCCTACTGAATCTGTGGCTGAGATCCAGCGGAAGGGGGGCACTGGAGGGCAATCCACAGGGCACTTTGGTTGGAGTGGCCTCAGGTCGCCATGGGCGGGGGCTGTGAGCTGATATGGAAAGTCACCAGAGGACACCAAAATCATACTAAGTAACAAGAAAAACAAAACTCACCCAAGAGGCGATGGAGGAGTTAGATAAGCCCATCACACTTGAAGAGATGCAAATCACTATAGGTAACTTAAAAACGGAAAAGGCCCCAGGGCTGGATGGTCTGGCACCCAAATTTTATATATTTTTAGGGAAAAACTACCACACCTCCATAGAGCGTGTGGAGCGGTATAGCAGGGAGAGAGCTCCCTCAACCTGGCAATATGCACAGATTTCACTAATCCCCAAACCAGGGAAAGATCCTACAATCTGTAGGTCCTACCAACCCATATCTATCTTAAATGTAGATCAGAAGATACTTACCTCCATCCTGGCAGGAAGACTCCAGGGCTGTGTGGGTTCTCCAGTCGAGCAGGACCAAACAGGAGTCAACAAGTGTAGGCTCATATACAACAGTATCTGATGCCTGAAACATCATCTCTTGGCAGCACAAATTTCCGGAATTGGCCCAGGCGTTCTTTATGGACATCGAGAAGGCATTTGACTGGGTGGACTGGAGATTCCTGCAGAGGACCCGGGAGAAGATAGGGAATAGGGCAGACCCTCCAGGTTTTTTCCAACCCCTATATGCATCCCTACAGGCTGTGGTACAAGTTAATGGGACACAGTTTCATAGATTCCATTTGATGAGAGGCTCCAGGTAGGGCTGCCCCCTCTCTCCCCTTCAGTTCACTTTGTGCATTGACATCCTGGCAGTTGCAGTCAGGAGAAACCAACAAATCATGGGAATCGGAGCTGGCAATAGATTGCATAAAATCTTGCTCTATACGGATGACTCCCTGTTCTTTGTCATGTCTCCAGAGACCTCCATACCAGCCCTCCTGGAGGAACTCAGGTTCTGTGGAGAAGTCTCTGGGTATAAGATCACCCTAAATAGAAACCTAGACAATGATGGCAGAAAAAGACCCATGGTCCATCCGGTCTGCCCAAGTTCCCTATTTAGCCCTGTGACCTACTGTCCCTCCAGGGTCCTAGCCCTCCCCAACCTCCCCCCATTTTCCTCCCAGTTTCTGCTGCCCTGAGCAACCACTATACCCTTCATTCTGTCCCAACTGTTCGTGAAACCACCAACATTTTTGGCACCTCCCACTTTGGCTGGTAGACTGTTCTATGGCTCAACCACCCTTTCTGTGAAATAATACTTCCTCATGTCCCTCCTGAACCTCCCTCCTGTTAGTTTCCACTCATGTCCACGTGACTGCTAGCTAGTGTTTAAGCTAAATAGTTTCCCGCAGTTCACTTTGTTAATTCTTTTTGGGAACTTGAAGATCTGTATCATATCTCCTGTCTCCCTTCGTTTCCATTGAGTACATGTTCAGTGACTTGAGGTGCTCCTCATATGACCTGCCCTGTTGGCCCTGAATCATTTTCTTCACCCTGCACTGCACTGTCTCCAGCCTATCACCATCTTTCCTGAGGTGAGGGCTTCAAAGCTGGGTGCAGTACTCCAGGTGTAGCCTCTATCAGGATCTATATAGGGAAGTAATTACCCCTTCCCTTCTGCTGGCAGTACCCCTCAGGATACTAGCCAGCATCCTACTCGCTTTGCTATATGCCCTGTTGCACTGACTCGATTGTTTGAAGGTGTCACTGACGATAACTCCAAGGTCCCATTCCTCAGCCATAGTCCTAAGTCTCACCCCACCCATCCAGTACTCTATCTTGGGATTCTTGTTCCCTTGGTGCGTGTTACCTTGTATTTTATAGTGTTGAATTTCAAACTGCAGCACCTAGACCACCCTCTAGCTTTTGTAAGTCCCTGTGCATTTCCCTGATTCCCTTAACGCTAGTCACTTCCCACAGAGCTTAGTGTCATCTGTGAAGAGACACAACTTGCCCTGAATTCCTTCACCAATGTTGCTGATGAACATACTGAAGAGGACTAACCCAGAATAGATCCATGTGGTACTCCACTTGCAACCTCTTTCTCTTCTTATTTGATCCTGTTGACCATAATCCTCTGCTTCCTCCCTTTTAGCCAGTTACCTACCCAGTTTACTATTGCCTAAACTGCGCCCAGATCCTCCATCTTCTTAAGCAAACGTCTGTGAGGCACCAAGTCGGAAGCCTTGTTGAAGTCGAAGGAGAGCAAATCCACACCATGTCCCCTATCCAATTTCCTCATCACCCATAGAAAACAGCCAGGTTAGCCTGACAAGACCTCCATGCTGTTTGCTATCCTGGAGCCTGTTGCTCTCCATGTAGTCCACAAGGGCCTCTTTAACCAGTGACTCCATCAGCTTCCCTACAGTAGAGGTAAGACTGACAGGTCTGGAGTTCCCTGTTTGTTCCTTGTCCCCCCTGTTATAGAGCGAAACCATATCCACCACCCTCCAGTCCTTTGGAACCACCCTTGGCCCCAGTGGGCTGTTGAATAGACCTACCAGGGGTTCAGCCAGTTCCACTGCCAGTTCCCTGAGTAATCTTGGATGCAACCCATCTGGTCCTGGGGCCTTATCTGACTTTAAGGGCCAACCCTTTCTGGACCCTTTCGCTTGTCAATATTGGCTGCTTCATCTCCTGGACCCCCTTAGTGGTTGCTTTGATGCCACTCTCTTGCAAAGGCCACCATCCTCGCTAGTGAAGACTGGGCAAAAATTATCACTGAGGACTGCGGCCTTTTGCCCGTACTCCTCTATCACCCTTCCCCCCTCAGCCAGCCTTACGATTCCACCTCTTTTCTTCCTTTTCTCCTAATATATATATCAGAAGACCTGTTTTTTCCGCTCTTCACCCCCTCCACATTATTCAGCCCTGTGCTTTTGCTTCCCTGCCTGCCTTCTTTGCATACCTGGTTTTCAGTAAATATTCTCCCTATTCTTCCTTCCGCTGCCTTTCTTTATATTTGTAGAAGGTCTTTTTCGTGGCCCTCACCACTTCTTGCCCCTTGCTAAGAACTATAATGGTCTCTTCAACCTGTTATTTTTGGTTACTGTTCTCATGCATAAGTTAGATGCCTCGAGAATGGCCCCCTTAATTGTCCCCCATCTCTTTTCTACCCAACCTATGTTTTTCTTCCCAACTGACTTTTCTCTGACCAACTCCCTCAGCCTATTGAAGTCCACCCTTCTAAAATCCAGGACTTCAGCTCTCAATTGGGGTTTTCTGGACCCAAAGGTAAGTTAGAACCAAATGGAACTTAGGCATATTGGAAGCTATCAAAGTAGAATTTTAGAGATCCCATCCCCTATAAATGGGCCATGAACAATACTGTACAGTATTTGGGGTCAGAATTTCTCCAAATTTGGCCTCTCTATTCACTCTTCACTATGAAAAACTCTTCGGGAAGGTTAAAGGGAGGGTCCCCTAAGGCTTTTTTTCTGTTTACCTGTGTACTTTTCAGGCTTGAACAATGATTGCCTCTACTGTACCTGCCTAATTTCTTCAGGATTTAAATGTAAATGTAGATCTTCTTCAAGGATATCTCTTTCATCAGGCCTCACCTATGGAACTACAAGTCTCCAGACACTAGGACCACACAGCGTGACCTGGTGAAAGAAATCCTCTCAAAGACAAATTTATTGTTACAGTGAGTACGTAACTGTTCTTTACTTAAGTCTGGTGTGAAAACGTACTTGACTCCAGTACAAAGGTCGTGACCCAATTCATGCAAGGCATCACAGGATTTGATGATGCTTTAGAGCTAAAGTTATCATTTTGTGTGTTTGATGTCCTCTGCAGTCCCTGTGTATTTTTTTCTCTTGCTGGCCATCAATCTTGGTTGTTAGCCAGCACAGGATAAAAACTATGGGCCCTATTCACAAAGGTGCGGAGTGGGGTACGTGCCACGCATCACCAGCATGTAGCCCACTCCACACCTGCCAGTCCCCTGCATGCATTCACAATGCAAGTACGGCCCCTCTATGCAGCCGATCCCCCAGCTGGACGTGCAGCTCCGGGGTGGGCCGAGGGCCATGCCAGCACTCTGTGCAATTCACAAAACCCCAGAGTGCTGCGCATGGTGGCCAGCGGGTACGCGTCCTTGGGGCAGCCATAACCTCGAGCAGATGGTTATGCACCCCCCCGGGGAAGCAGATGCCCACCACGGTGGAAACGGCAGTGGGCATCGATGCCTCCCCACCAACAGGGATGCCCTTGCAGTCAGGGCACACCGGGAGGTTGGGGGGCAGTCAGCCGGGGTACCCCCTCAACATCGCGGGCAGCGCTCTGTACACCGACTGACGTCATGGTGCCCCATGGGCACAAGAGATCCACTGCTGAATCTGATCCAGGCAGCCCATTGGCTGCCCGCCTGAATCCACTGCTCCGCTCCTGCCTGCCCGTGGACCTGCACGCCCGGGGGTGTGAAGGAGCGTGGGGCGCTATGGAATGCAGCCCCGCACGGATCTCCCAGGGTGCGGAGCTGCACAGGCAGAATACGGCCTTGGCATGTATTTCCCACCAATAGTGAATAGCCCCCATTGAGAACAAAAGAGGCTGCATGCTCAGTCTTCAAAATAAGAAGTTGTAACATGGAACTATTTAACAAAGCAGACATAAAACTTTACAAACCAAAATCTTCACTAAAAGCATTTTCTTTTTCCATCTCAGATGCACTTTAGACTACAGAAAACAGCAGGGCAGTTGCTGTACCGTGAAAGTTTAATGGCCCACACAAGACAAGAACTTAGGGACTACAGAGGACATGAAACAGCACTAAATGATCCAGTTAAACTACTGCAGGCTTTAGCTGTAAAGCATCACAAAATCCCAGGATACCTTGCATTAGTCAGGTCATGACTTTTGTAATAGAGTCAAGCAGCTTTTCACACCAGACTTAGTAACTTGATTTACAGTTAAATCCTGATTCAACTAGGAGGGTGCAGTCAAGGCAATCATTGTTCATGCCTGCAAACTACACAAGTAAACAGAAAAAAAGCCTGAAGGGACCTTCCCTTTATGGCAGATATTACCAGGTGGGGCATGCTCCCTCTTTCCCTGGCAGGAAGGATAGTCACTCTGAAAATGAACATCCCCCCCCCCCCCAATTCCTCATCATTCTCCACCCCCCCCACCATTCCTCATCCTCTTTCAGGCACTCGCCATCAAGATTCCAGAACACTTCTGTAACTCCCTGCAAATGTTGACTCTGAAGTTCATATAGGTGGAGGTAGACGTAAACTCAATAAAAGACTACGTTCTCTTCTGGGGGGGTTGGGCTTGGCTATGCTGGACCTCCGTCTCTACTACCTGATGGCCCAGAAAGCTCCATAATCTCCTAGACTAAGCAACGGAGTGACATGGGCTGGTTGGACATAAAGGCCAACTCTGTGTTGCTAGTACCCTTCCTTGCACACCCATATGCAGCAATCTCCTTGAGACTCTGGGCTGGAATTGCCAACCCATGGACCTGGCACAGCCTCAGTAGGCTAGTAAAGGCACAAAATATCACAAAGACCCCCAGTGAGGTGGACCCCATCTCCACCATAATAGGTGATCAGAACTTCCACCTGCCAAGGACGGACCTTGGCTACCAAAGATGGAACAGACAAGCCCTGACCCAGTATGCCACTTTAACACCCCAAAAAACCCATGTAGCTTGCCAAGACAAGATTTATGTAGATACCTCCAGGTGAGGCACTACCTAACTTCTGAATCACTCCCCTGGCAAATTTATTTTTTTCTGCTGGGCAGCTCTGTTACATGGGGCACAGTCTCTAGGGCTTACAGAGCCCTTATGGGCAAGAACCACTCCCAAGTCAACAGCCACAAAGACCCAGTGGGAAAAGGAAACAGGCTCCAATATCACTGAAGATGAGTGAAGTTGGCTTGGGAAAAGGGTGGTGCTGGAGGGAGTATGGGGTGGTCAGAATCCACTTTCACATATTTTGGGTCTGCCTCATCATCCCGACATACTGGAGGCAGATCCTCGAGGAAATGGAGTTGTGGGATGGCACCATCCCCCTTTGAGTTTAATAACGTGATCTTAGGAACTAGGACTAGTGAGGTGGGAGCTTTTAAACAACAGTGCCTGTTACGGCTGCTCTGCACTGCAGCTATGAAAGGCAGAACCATCTACTAGCTGCAGAATATGGCGCCTCACTGGCCGCTTGGAAAGACAGAGTAAATGAGATTAACAGAATGGAGGGGATAATTGCCTCCCTCAAGCTGACCTTGGAGAAGCACACTGAACTGTGGTCTAGATGGAATCGATATATGGTGGGGGTACAAGAGATTGCCTGGGGAGGGGACAGACCTCTGTACTGGGAGTGACTGTGTTGGACCTAGTTAGGACCCCTTGTGTCGCACAGTGTACAAACCACGTCGCAGACTACAAACTATATGCATATGAATATGACCTAACTCGTCAGTACAGTTAAACCACTGTTGGCTAGTTACTGGTGTTTGTTTAACCACACTATAGATTGGACTGGACACATAAATGTAGGCCTAGTATAATGAAGACACAACATATTAATCTCAAGTCACTGGTCATGTACATCTTGAGCCAACACTTCATGTACAAAGGGAAGAGGGGGGATTGTCCCCCCTCATCCCCAGAGTCTCTGCATTGATATGACTAAGGAATATGCAATAAAGTTGAATAAAAAAAAAAAAGAAAACATGTTACTTCCTTGCGTAACTTTTCCTTCTAACCACATAAATTAGAATAGCCATGTCAAACACGTGCAGACTCCAAGCAGTACCCTGGGTTGAAGGGCTTTGGGATTTCTTTGGGCATAGGTTCTGAAGCACCAAATCCTGTCTTGTCTGTTTATCCAGGCAGTAGTGAGATGTGAATGTATATACTGTGGAGAACCAGTAGCTGCTTTACAAACCTCTGCCAGTGACACATTCCTATACTGCTGCACTTTCAGTGGAGTGTGCCTTAATGCTGTCAGGGGTACTTTCCCTGTCGTGTTTCAGCAGAAAATTACCCATCTGGATATGGTTTGCTTAGAGGCTAGGTGTCCCATTGACGCCTCATCATACACTACCGGTCAAAAAGTTTTAGAACACCCCCATTTTTCCAGTTGTTATTGAAATTTAAGCAATTCAAATCCAGTGAATAACCTGAAATGGTACAAAGGTAAGCGGTAAACTGCTAGAGGGTTAAAAAAAAAAGTTTAGGTTAGCAAAAACTGCTTTAGAGAAATTGCAAAGAAAGCCAAGGTGTCAGTGAGTACAGTTTCCTACACCATCAAAAGGCACTTGGAAACTGGAGGAAACTCTGACAGGAAGAGGTCTGGCAGACCCAAAGCCACAACAGAATCAGAAGACAAGTTTCTGAGAGTCAACAGCTTGTGTGATAGGTGGCTCACAGGACAACAGCACAGAGTGACTGGCACCCTGAACCAAATGGGCTACCACAGCATTTTGCAGCGCCATGCAATACCCTCTGGTCTACACCTAGTTGGTCAGGGGTTCATCCAACACTATAATGACCCAAAACATACCTCCAGGCTATGTCAGAACTACCTTCGAGGAAAAGAACAAGACGGTAGGCTTCAAATCATGGAATGGCCAGCACAGTCTCCGAACTTAAACCCCATCGAGCTGGTTTGGGATGAACTGGACAGAAGGGTGAAAGCAAAGCAACCTACAAGTGCAACACATTTGTGGGAACTTCTGCAACAGTGTTGGGAAGAACTTCCCGAACAATATTTGATGTCCATTGTAGGAAGAATGCCACGAGTGTGTTCGGCGGTTACAGTATATCTGCAAAAGGTGGCTACTTTGATGAGTCAAAAATTCAGATTAAATTTTGTTAAACAAAATGATTCTATGATTTCTTTTTTATCTCCAATTGTTTATTTGTTCTATGCTTTAATTTCAGAGTACATTGAGACATTAACCTGCGTAAATTTCAATAAAAACTGGAAAAATGGGGGTGTTCTAAAACTTTTGACTGGTAGTGTATGTAGCAACAATTTTTTTGTTATTGTCCCTAATGCCTTCTTTTGTGGCCTTGTAAAAACTGGGGTTCTTCCTACATCTGATACGTGCAGTTTTTCCTCCCCTCTATTAGCATGTGGCTGTGAGATATGCACTGGTGAGTCTGATTCAGATGGACTTCAGACACTGCCTTTGGGAGGAATTCACTATTCATTCTAAACTTCTTAATACCACTTTCTCTTTGTGGAAAATCAAATATGAGGAATCAGTGCTGAATACTTGTAGTTTACTGACTCTCCTTGCTGAGATAATAGCCACTAGGAACAAAGGCTTCCAGGTGAGGTACTTTAACTCGGTAGTGTCCATGGGTTCATATGGGTAGCGCATAAACTGAGTGAGAACCAGATTTAGGTCCTAAGCTGGTACGAGTTTCTTTATAGGAAGTACATATGCAGGAGGCCCTTAAAGAATCTTTTAAACAATGTATGTACAAATAAAGCTCCAGCTGAAACCTTAGACCTACTTCAGATATATAAGTTGCATGGGCTGGCAGTATGGCATAAAGGTTAGATTAACAAACAGTGAATGAGTTTGGTACATCTAGCAGACTTGGGTTTGATTCCCACAGCCTCCACTTGCATGCTCCTTGACCCTGTACAAGTCACGTAACCTTCCCAGTGCTCCCAGGTCACCCCTGAAAACAGGCATTTTGCCTAGTGGGCCTTACCTGGTTACCAAAGAATAAAAAAAAATAGGAACATTCACATTTAAAGATCACTTTTTCTTATCTGCCTCTGAAACCCACACAAGGACCTTTACCTGGCTCCAAGTTCCCTGCTGACTTTTGATGCCACTGTTTTGGGAGGGAAGGGATTGTATTTTGGCTCCATGGAGCCGAGAGCCCGGTGACTTTCACCTCCTGGTCCTGAGTGCTAGCACATTAATTGACGCAATAATATGGACAAGAGCGCACTCCGTAGACTACTATAGGGATAGATTTTAAAGTTCAATACTTTAAGCTTCCGATTCGAACAAGGCCATCACTCAACTATTTTTTTTTTCATTTATTTATTGAGTAAATCAGATTTACAACCTTTGAGTCAGACTCATTTATAAAGGCTCCTCGTCATAGTACAAAACATCAACATAGTACACAACATCAAATTAGCATGTAGCATGCAATCATACAAAGTAGTAAAGGAAACACAGGATATGAACCATACAGTACAACAGTGAGGGTGGTCCCTTGTTAGTTTAATGATAGCCTTGATTTGTCTGAATTGTAACCTTAAAGTATTAAAAAAAGAACTTCAAAACCTCTACAAAACTCTATCCCCTCAGGAACCATACTTTGAGGTGAAGGGACTCCATGCTAGGATGGTTCACCTGTCCTTTTGAAGCTGTCTGAAGATCTTGATACAGAGGTAGAATGTTGATCTGAAGTAACTGAGAGTACCATGGTTCTCTGGGCTAATCTGGTGCCATCAAGGTCATGGTTACATGTTCCAGCCACACTTTCAGAAATGCTTACTTACTGTATTCAGAAAGGATTTTTTTTTATTTATTTCTGTTTAACCAGGAAAGTGGACTGGATCAAAAAGATCCAATTTCAGCCGCATCTGGGGGAAGTTTACAACAACAGGAGTAAAATGCATTACATAAAAAACAGAACAAATAATGTAAATCTGCCCAAAAGAACTATCCAGTAAGCAATTCATATCACATACAATTTAAGCAACATTTTCACAGTGACATACAGAGGTTCACCATAAACTCTTTCTTAGATTTGATTCAAACACTGGATATTTTACAGATAGATTAAATATCCTGTTATAGTAGTTGATTTAGTACTTTAGGTGCATAATAAGAAAAGGAAACTTTCTGCTAACTTTGTTTTTATAAGCTTCTTGTTAAACCTTTTTGTTGATGTATTTTCTAGAGACACAATTTTTGGAAGTCTGACTAATTTTTTCATTTAACATAGCTGGCAAGTTTGATATACATACCTGTACAAAATTCTCAACTTTCTGGTAAATCCTGACCTGTGGAGTGAAGTCCTTAGTATGTGCATCTAATTCACAGTGTTGAATCTGTTTGGAAGCTCTTGTAACAAATCAACATATGTAATTAAATATAACATATTTTGACAGTACATTTTCTGGAGCTCGATATAAAATTGAGTTATACTTTAAAACAAGAAATAAAACTCATTTTGCAATGGTGTCTTTAACTTCTTTTGTTAAATTGTTTTGGTTTCTGTAAAGAAATCCTAACTTACTACTAACTTTTTCCAGTTATGTTATTTAATGCTCTGGCAAGGTGACTGGTCTAGTGTTATACCTAGATAATTAAAATTCTCTACTGCTTCAAGTGGTTCATTTTCAGACTCAATTATGTATTATTTTTTGTCCATGGCTGACTAATCTTCGACAGGTTCCAAAACTCATCAGCCTAGTTTTTTTCATGTTCAACAAAAGTCTTATTTCTGTAGAATCAATTTTGCAGCTTGTCATATGTGCCCTGCAGGCGTTCCTCTTGGTCTGCTCCTGTTTTGCCAGCACAGTATAGTATTGTGTCGTCTGTGTACATAATCACAGATACATCCTTACATGCAGTTGGTAAATTGTTTACATACATAGAAAACAGGAGCAGACCCAGAATGGAACCCTGAGGGACAGTAAGACTAATCTTTTGTGGCTCGGATTTAACTGTACCCTTTTTAGTTATTTGTACCATTTGACAAATAATCCTAAAACTAACGTACACTGTCATCACTCACTCAATGGTCTTTTAGCTTTGTTATTACACAGTATGATATATACTAGATTGAAAGTCTTGGTCAGGTTGATGAAGATAGCCCCTCTCTGCAAACCATGTTGCTATAAATATCTTCCATCAGCCTGACCAAGGCCTTTGTCGTACTATATCCAGTACTAAAACCATAGTGATCTGAGGTTAGCAACTTATTCTCTTAAAGATAACGTGACAATTGACCGAATACTACTTTTTCTAGTAGTTTTGATAAAGTGGGAAGAACTGATATTGGTCTATAATTTGTCATAACACTTCTATCTCCATATTTAAAAAATAGGGGTAACTTCCTTAGTCTTCCAGCATGAGAGAACAGTATTAGAACATAACAACATAATAATCAAGAAAGTTATTGGCTTTACAATCTAATATGCCCCCAACTTTAAGAGTTTTGGGTGCAGTACATCAATCTTAGTTCCTTAATTACCATTCATGTCCTTCAGGAGTTTTCCCGCATCCCTTTCTGTTTGTCTTATAAAATTGAATCATGTAATTGCAGTGACTTCATCACATTTTTGGACAAACTCAGTTATTCTTTATTTGTAACTGGACATGTTAGTACAGTAAAAAGTTTGTTTAGCTCCCTGGCAGTATTCATTTCATCATAAAATATTTTGTCCCCTAGATTTATGCTTTCAGTGCCATCCTTCGTTTTTTGATTATAAAAGTCTTGTAAAGATTTCCAGAACAATTTTGGGTTTGCAACACTTAAAAAAATTATTACTTTGGGCATGATATTTTATTTCTTAATTTTTCTAGTAGCATACACAGGGCAATGATCCAATATGCTGTCTGAAAAAACACCCACACACAAGTTATCAATTTGGGCCTATTTGTTAGTATCCAGTCAATTAAAGGCCCACCTTTAATCTTATTAGGTCTAGTATAATCACTAATACCATGTTATAATCAGACAGCATACTATGGACTTTGTTACTTTTCCCTAGGTTAAAAATCACCCAATATAATGTGCTGTTTGTTTCCTTTGTGAACTGCCATTAGTCGATCCAATATGTCCAAGTCTGTCTTCATACTTTTTGAAGGCAGATACCCACAGGAAACAAAAAGAGAAGTACCCAGTATACCCCCCAAGTTTTACTTTAAAGGTTAGATAATCAGTAGTGCCATTAAACTTCCTGGCTTCAGCCAATTCACAATTAAAACAATCCTTTATATGAATCACAACTCCACTACCCTTACCTTTTGCTGTATCTGATCTATAAGCCTTGTACCCACCAATACAAATGTGTTCACTTGGGGTGCTTTGTTTTAGCCGTGATTCACTAAGGGACAAAATGTCATAATTTTCCATCTTTTACCCAGGCTGTGAGTTTGTACATGTGTGCTAAGACACACCTAACATTCAAGAGATATAACTTCAAGCCCTTGCGATTTTTTTTTTAAATTAAAGGGTTCAGTAGACCCAGTGTTTCTTTCTTTGCCCCCTCCCCCACCGAGGAGCAGCCGAGCCAGCAGAAAATCCTTTTCATCCCTGTAGTGCATGAGATACCTCTTGCTAGCTATCCCACTTCATATAGTGATAATTACAACTAATTAACCTATCATAATCCCATTTTTCACTCAGTATTGCAATTTTAATTCCACTATTTCTGCTGTTCCATATTGTAAAAAAATAATAGTTTATGCAATAGGCGTGGACCCAAAAACCATGTGATGAATCCATTTATTTCCACATATGTGTGATAAATTTTAGAACTAAAAATTATCACACACATGTATGATAAAACACAACCTGTCAATCACCCCCCTTCCGTTGGCACCACTTCCTGCAGTTTTAAAAGTTTCTCTCATCTTACTGTCTCCCAGCACCCGCTTGTCCTGATGGCAGTTTAAACCGGAAGAGCGGACTATGGCAGCTTCCAATACTCAGTAGAAAAACAAATTATTGTTTTACTTGCAGCCTCTGTTTTACATTTTCATTTTTTTCTGTTGACAGCAACCTCTGCTCCTTTTCACTCTCCTGCTCACATGTTGTGTTTTGTTACAAGCAAGCTCCACATTCATATGAGATCAGTCCCCCCCCACCCCTGCCACTCACACACTGCCCAGTCATCTGCCAGCAACAGTGGAATATGGGAGCTTCCATAACTTTTTGTTACAAGCAAGCTCTGCTCCGCATTCACCTCCACTCCATACCCCCGCTCCTGCACTGTCCAGCCATCCACCAGCAATAGCAGAATAAGGGAGCCTCCATTACTCAGCAGAAAAACAAATTGTTATTTTTACCTGTAACTTCTGTTTTATGTTGTCATTTTTTTCTGTTGACAGCAATCTCTGCTCCCTTTCACTCTCTTGCTCACCCGCTGGCCATCCGCCCACCTGCAATCGTGGCATACTGACGCTTCACTTACAGGGGGGGAACCTCCAACTCCATAGTTTAAAAAGAAAAAAAACTTCACACGGAGCAACATTCATTTCTTTTACAACTAAGTCAACTCCTGATGCCAGTAAAAAAAGATGAAAATTAGTTCTGCTTTCTTTTAATGGGCAGACTGGATGGGCCTTGCGGTCCTTATCTGCCGTCAACTTCTATGTTTTTTTTTTTTTTAAAGCAAGGCAGCCTTGCTCACTCTGTAAACCAGAAACAGAACCACCATATTTTTCAACTGTCCAGACCTCCCACATGCAGAGTAATAGCGAATCAGAACTACCGCTCAAAATGAGTGACGTGACTTCCCTAGCAACAACAACCACTTGTAACTGTTGCAAGGATACCATAGGACAAAATAATCCTACCAATTTTTATAAAAAAAAAAAAAAAAAAACACTAATTAAAGAAAATAAAAACAAAACCCATTACCTTAAACTCCCTTCCTACTGTATAAATGGAATATGCAATGGAAAACTTCCTTTCCTACTGTATAAATGGAATATGCAGTGGAAAACTTGTAGACTAAATGATTTATCTGCACTCGAGCAGTTTGACCTCGGATGCCTCACTCGTGGCTTACACCACTTGTAAGATTACCCGAGGTCAAACTGCTGTTGTGCAGATAAAGCATTTATTCCACTCATTTCCATTACATATTCCTTATTTATATATGTTTCTGATAGGCACATGAACATCAGATTTTCCCTTTTGGCATTGTCCCCATTTGCAAATGAGTTTAAAGTTAGTAACAAGCTTAATATGCACATCAAATAGCCGCAGCCTACCATCTTTAACTTTCATGCTGAGTCCATAATCAATTAGATTTTTTAGTAAAAGATAAAAATCTAAAATAATAGACTTTGACGGCAGATAAAGACTGATTGGCCCACCTAATCTGCCCGTTTCCCTACCTATTGGATAAGCTGCAGATTCTAGTTAACCAATAGCCTACTTCCTCCTACCTCCCACTAGAATTGCCTTATGTCTGTCCCATGCATTCTTGAATTCCTCCATTGTTTTTGACCCCACGACCTCCTCAGGAAGGCGGTTCCATGTGTTAACCACCATCTCTGTGAAAAAATACTTCCTCACATTGCCCCTGAGCCGTCCCCCCTCTTATCTTAAAAGTGTGTCCCCTTGTTCTTGCCCCTCTCTTTTTCTGAAAGATGTGACCCTCTTGGACTTTGTTGATACCCTTGAGGTATTTGAAAGTTTCTATCATGTCCCCCCATCCCTCCTTTCCGCAAGAGTATACATATTAAGCTCTTTTAGTCTCTCTTTGTATGGCTTCTATTGCAGACCCTGCACCATTTTAGTTGCCCTCCTCTGGACTGCCTCCATCCTGTCTATGTCCTTGCAGAGATGGGGTCTCCAGAACTGCATGCAGTACTCCAGATGGGGTCTCACCAAGTGTCTGTACAGAAGGATAACAACTTCCTGTTTTCTACCTGTAATGCCTCTCCCTGTGCATCCCAGTATCCCCCCCAGCCCTCCTTACTGCCGTCTCACATTGCTTGCCTACCTTAAGGTCATCTGATATGACTATCCCCAGGTACCCTTCCATTTTTGTTGTTGTTAGTATCTCTTCCCCCCCCCTCCCCATTGTGTACTCTTCCCCTGGGTTTTTGTTTCCCAGGTGCAGTTCTTTGCACTGAATATAAGCTGCCATACTTTTGACCATTCCTCCAACCTTGTCAAATTCCTTCTCATCCTTTCCACCCCCCGCCTTATGTATATCAACCCTGTTGCAGATCTTTGTGTCGTACACAAAGAGGTATACTTTTCCTTCCAGTCTCTGCAGAATGTCTCCTATAAAGACATTAAAGAGAACCAGTCCCAGCACTGAACCCTGTGTTACCCCACTAGTAACCGCCCTTTCTTCAGAGTGTACTCCATTTACTATTACCCCACTGCATCCTGTTGTCCAGCCAGTTTGTTACCTAGGCTACCACCCTGGGACCCACTCCCAGGCTTGCTAACTTGTTTATTAATCTTTTGTGTGGGACTGTGTCAAATGCCTTGCTAAAGTCTAGGTAGGCTATATCCACAGCCCTTCCCTTGTTTACTACTTTGGTCACCTAGTCAAAGAAATCTATTAGATTCGTCTGACATAACTTTCCCACTGTGAATCCATGCTGCCTTGGGTCCTGAGCCCCACTGGCCTCTAGGTACTCAACAATTCTTTCTTTCAGAAGTGATTCCAACATTTTCCCTATAACTGAGGTCAAACTAACAGGTGTGTAGTTTCCTGCCTCTGCCTTGCTCCCACTTTTGTGAAGTGGAATCACATCCGCCTTCCTCCAGTCCTCAGTTACCACACCATCGTCCCATGATTTGTTAAAAAGGGTAGTCAGTGGTGTCACTAGGTCTCCCCTTATTTCTTCCCTTATTTAGAATTCTGGGGTGAATCCTGTCAGGCCCCATTGCTTTGTCCACCTTGAGTTTTAGGAGTTCTTTCAGGACCCTTTCTTCTGTGACTGGACTGGTATTGAACCCCCTGTGCAGAGTGCTTCTGTTGTTTTGATTTAGGTACCTCCCCTATTTTTCTTTTGAGAATACTGAGCAAAAGTATTCACTCAGTATGTCTGCCTTTTCACTGTTACCCTCTGCCCACCTCCCCTCCTCTTTATTAAGCCTCACTATCCCTCCCTTGGTCTTCCCTCGCTCTCTGATGTACCTATAAAAGGTTTTATCCCCCTTCTTAACTGAGTTGGCTGTCTTTTCCTCGGTTTGGGCCTTCGCTATTCTGACTGCCTTCCCCGCTTCCTTCTGCTTTAACTGATTCAGTTCTCTGTATCTGTATCTTATTTCCTGTTTCCTGACTTGAACCTCTTGCTCCCATATATGCTAAGAGCATGTTCTGGGACTGGGTTTAAATACTTCATTGACAAGCATTTAAACTAGCCAAGGGGGGAGGCACTGGAAAGGAGAAGGGAAATCCTAGCCCCCCCCCCAAAATATCAGGGTACAACGTGAGGTAGACACCAACATAGAGATGTCGATAGGGAGAAGCGTAGGGGTAAATGGAGAAAGTGACAAATGCAGTAAGGACAGGGATGGGGCAAAAAGGGGTAAGGCCATCAAGAAATGGAGGGTAATGAGTACCAACACCCGTAGTCTGGGCAACAAGCTCCCTGAACTGGTGGCCTTGATGGAAGAGGGATGCCTGGATATTGTAGCAGTCACAGAAACATGGTACATAGAGAACCGTGACTGGGATGTTAACATACCAGGGTACACAACCTACAGGAGAGACAGGGAGGGCAGAAGGGGGGGAGTAGATCTTTATGTAAGGGAAGGGATAAAAGCAACTGAACAAAAGAGTAAACAGGGAGGAGAGGAGGCACTGTGGGTCACCTTAGAGACTGGAAATGGCACCACAATCCGCACAGGGGTTGTATATAGACCCCCATGTCAGGGGGAGGGAATGGACAAGGATATGATAGAAGGCATACTTAGGATGGCAGAGAAACGGAGATACTGTTGATGGGGGACCTTAACATGCCAGATGTTAACTGGAGCACCTTTGTGGCAGCCACATCCAAAAGCAGGGCCATTCTTGATGCTCTTCAGGTGGCATGCTTCAAACAGCTAGTTTTGGAACCCACTCGTGAGGGAGCAATCTTAGACCTCGTACTCTCAAATGGGGACAGTGAGAGGATCTCAGATCTAGAAGTGGGTAGCCATTTGGGAACAAGTGACCACCAAACAGTGTGGTTCACGATAAACTCAGCTATAGCATCAAGCCATACAAAAGTGAGGGTTCTGGACTTCAGGAGGACTGACTTTGGCAAGATGGGAGAGTGCCTTAAAAAAGCACTAGCAAACAGGCTAGAAGGAGGGGTGGAGCAACAATGGGCAAATATCAAAACTGCCATCACAGAGGCAACAAGCCTTTGTGTGAAGCAAATAAACAAATCAAAATGAAAGAAAAAGCCACTATGGTTCTCAAAAGAGGTGGTGGTGAAGGTTAGGGAGAAAAAGATAGCATTTAGGAAGTATAAGGAAACACAGAAGGAGCAGGACAGAGAACTGTACTAGTTCAGGCAGAAGGAAGCAGGGAGGGTAGTCAGAATAGCAAAGGCACAAACTGAGGAAAAGATAGCTAACTCTGTTAAGAAGGGGGACAAAACCTTTTATAAGTATATCAGGAAGCGTAGAAAGACAAAGGGAGGGATAGTGAGGCTGAATAGAATGGATGGTGGCGGGGCAGAGAGTGACAATGAAAAAGCAGGGATACTGAATGAATACTTCTGTTCAGTATTCACAAAAGAGGAAGTAGGGAGGTGCCTAATCCAATTAACAGAAGCATTCTGGGGTTGATCCCAGTCCTTTCACAGAAGAAAGGGTTCTGAAAGAACTCCTGAAACTGAAGGTGGACAAAGCAATGGGGCCAGATGGAATTCACCCCAGAATTCTAAAAGAATTAAGCAGAGAACTAGTGACACCACTGACTACCCTTTTTGACAAATCATGGGAGGATGGTGTGGTACCTGAGGACTGGAAGAAGGCGGATGTGACTCCCCTTCACAAAAGTGGGACCAAGACAGAGGCAGGAAACTACAGACCTGTCAGTTTGACCTCTGTGGTGGGGAAAGTGATGGAATCACTTCTGAAGGAAAGAACTGTTGAGTACCTAGAGGCCAGTGGGGCACAGGACCAAAGGCAGCATGGGTTCACAGTGGGAAGGTCATGTCAGACCAATCTAATTGATTTCTTTGACTGGGTGACCAAAGTAGTAGACCAGGGAGGGACTGTGGACATGGCCTACCAAGACTTATCAAGGCATTTGACACAGTCCCACACAAAAGATTAGTAGCCAAATTAACCAGCCTGGGAGTGGGTCCCATGGTGGTAGTCTGGGTAAAACATTGGCTGAACAACAGGACACAGAAGGTAATTGTAAATGGAGTCCACTCTGAAGAAAGAGGGGTTACTAGTGGGGTACCGCAGGGTTCAGTACTGGGTCCAGTCATTTTTAATGTCTTTATAAGTGACATTGCAGAGGGACTGGAAGGAAAAGTATGCCTCTTTGCAGATGACACAAAGATCTGCAACAGGGTTGATACACAAGGAGACGTGGAAAGGATGAGAAGGGACTTGGCAAGGTTGGAGGAATGGTCAGAAGTATGGCAGCTTGGATTCAATGCAAAGTAATGCACCTGGGAAACAAAAACCCAGGGGAAGATTACACAATGGGGGGGGAGGTAGTAACAACAACAAAAATGGAAAGGGACCTGGGTGTAATCATATCAGATGACCTTAAGGTTGGCAAGCAATGCGAAAAGGCAGTAGGGAGGGCTTGGGGGATACTGGAATGTATAGTTAGAGGTATCACCAGCAGAAAACAAGAAGTTGTTATCCCCCTGTACAGAAAGTTGGTGAGACCCCATCTGGAGTACTGCGTCCAGTTCTGGAGACCCCATCTCCGCAAGGACATAGACAGGATGGAGGCAGTTCAGAGGAGGGCAACTAAAATGGTGCAGGGTCTGCAAGAGAAGCCATACGAGTAGAGACTAAAGGAGCTTAATATGTATACCTTTGAGGAAAGGAAGGGGGAACATGATAGAAACGTTTAAGTACCTCAGTGGAATCAACAAAGTCCAAGAGGTAGCATCTTTCAGAAAAAGAGATGTGCAAGAACAAGGGGACACAATTTGAAGATAGAGGGGACGGCTCAGGGGCAATGTGAGGAAGTATTTTGCACAGAGAGGGTGGTGGCATGGAACAGCCTTCCTGAGGAGGCTGTGGGGTCTAAAACTGTGGGAGAATTCAAGAATGCATGGGATAGACATAAGGCAATTTTTGTGGGGGGGGGTAGGAAGAAATAGGCTGTTGGTTAAATACGATCTGCAGCTTATTCTCTAGGTAGGGAAATGGGCAGTCTAGGTGGGCCAAATGGTCCTTATCTGCCGTCAAAGTCTATGTTTCTATGTTCCCTGAAATGGGGCTGCACCCGAAACAGTTTTCAAGACTGTTTACTGACACAAGTAAATTCACTTATGTGTAGAGCCATTATTAGATATTTATCCTATTGTGCTATGTCTTGCTAAGGATCTAAATAGGATGGCAGTGAGGAAATCAGCTCTCACATTGTAAACATTGCCATCTTTAAGATGCCTTATATACATGTTGTGTTTCTCTTGGGTCACTTTGCTTTTATATTTAAAGTCTTTGTCAATCTGTATGTACTTTTGAATTATTTAATGATTGTCTGGCATGTTTATTTTTTATTGGTCTTTTTCCTTTTTTTCTGAGATGACCAGCTCTGAAACGGTCTCTCTGGAAGCAGCTAACAGCCAAAAGCAGAACGGAAACCCTGTGTTTCTTCCTTTTGCTCTCTTTACTGTCCTACTCTACATCTATCAAAAATGTTTTATGATGATTATGAAGATGTTATGGGATTTATATCTGGTTTTACGCATAAAAACATACAAACATTTCCTGCATTTTTGGAATGTTAGTTTAAGAGGGTATGATAGTATCATAATTTATAGTTTATTTTTGCATAAAATGCAAACAACATCATAAAGGTGCCCTTGTTTCATTTTTTTTTCTTTCACACTCAGGTTGACACCTAAAACAATGATGTTATAACTGCTAAAAATAATCTGCCCCTTTATTGATTTTTTCCAGTGAGAATGATTATGTCTCTCAGTATGCAATTCAAAAACAAATATGGCAATCCATGGTTTATTTGTTTAGAAAACCACCATGTACCAGATAAACAATTAGATATTAGACGTGGCCTGCAAAACACAGGGAACGTCCTTAACATAGTTTGCTTTATTTTCTTTTCAGTTCTTTCTTTAGAAGATTCAGAAATATGTTTGGAGGGGATACTCCCCTGTGATCCATACTGTTGCTCTGCCAGTAACAACCGGGACCTGTTACAATATATTGAAACAGGAGCATTTCTTTTTTTAAACATGCTATCTGACTGTTACGTTCCATATCCCTTGTCTCTTGTTTTGACATTAGCTTGTACAGTTGTTCCTTCAAATTTAGGTATCTACCTCATAAGAGTAAGGGATTGTCCCCGGTATCCTGGCCAACATTCCTTCCATCCATAATGCAGGTCCCTGTAACCCACACCAGAAGACAGACCTGGGAATAAGCTGTCATAGCTCAGTGTTCCTTTCCTGATTCAAAGTTACAAATAAAAAAACAGAGAGACTTTTCTCATCTCTTCGTGCCCTAGTCAAGTTTGCAACATATTTCAGTGCAAAATGGTATCATTTTTATCTATCATACAACAAATGTAGCTTGTGTAAAGTCTTAGATGTCTGCTCCCATCTCTGTAATTTTACTTACTTTGTTATGCCTGTGTATTTACTGTGTTACAACTTTGACATATTTACCTATTATTATCAGTATGATTTGTTTCCTTTTAAATAAATCCGGGTCACCCCTGGAAAAAGGACTTTTAGTGTCAGTGGCCCTACCCAGTTTTTCGCCAGGGGGTACACTGATCTGCACGCAGCTCTTGTTTTTCAGGAACCTCCTGGGGAGGGGGCACATGAGAAGAGAAAACAACAGTAAGCAATCAGTAGGCAAAACAGCAAAGTTGTGCAGAACAGCAGTAAGTAACAACATCAACAAAGGCAAGCAAGTTTACCAGCAACAAGCCAACCGGACAGTGACTGGGACATTATCATAGCGTCTGTGACAGGGAAGGGGGAAGCATAAGCACACTACGCACCACAGGAGGTCATGGGACAAGAGCATGGGAAATCCAGCCAAGCCTTTGGTCTTGATGAACCTATTGAGCAGAACGGGAGCAGACACAGGTAGTACAGAGCAGTTCCCTGGCTTGCCTCTTTAGGGACCAGCGTGAGATGGAGGAGTAGAGGAGGGGAAGGAGGAAGTTCCAGTGGTCATTGATTCCCCAAAAGAATATAGCCCAGTTTACACGGACCATACTGTTACACACTGGTGTGGCTCCCACCAGAGTCAGTCTGCACCTGGTCATTTATGGAGCCAGTAGTGTACATCATTTGAGAACTTGGGCTTCCACACCAATGTGACACTGCTGTCTTGTGAACAGCATTATGGGACCCATCCTGCAAGGAGTACCCTGTGTGTTGTGATGCTAGATTATCCTCAGGCAGTGATGTGTCAAGTGGCCATCATTTACATTACACTTGAAAACCCACACCAGCTCATCTCGTCTCTCTGGGAGAGGAGCAGAAGTACCACACCAGTTTGGTGCCTGCACAGTTTACACATCCAAATGTGTGGCTCTCCAAACCACCTACAGAGGTGTAGAAATGGGCAATGTAAACGGGGCTTATAATTGCAGGTGCTCATTTTAACTTTACAGTGCCACTTGCCATCTTCCCTCGGCTACATTGGAAACGTGATATTAGTCTCTATGTAGGTTTTTCGCTGGATAAATGAGTAAGGAGTACTAAATCTTAAACAATCATGATTACTTTAAATATTTTATTAACTAGAATTCGGTTATAATATGCTACTTTTCATGTACAGGGTATCTCAAAGCCCTTCAGGCCAGTGTGTTAAAGCAGCAGATCATGTTAAAAAGTTCTTTATATACTTCATTATACAAGCCTTCTTAACGCCTGATGCTGATTGTGCATGTTGATTTTTGTTTCCAAATCTGTTTGTATGCTGCAGCATTTCAGTTTAGGAGGTTCACCAGCTTTAGTTCTGTGACCTGAGTCAAGCATGTCCCCAGTGTCCCATAAGATCAGAGAACAGTTTCTGTTGCATGCTACGTCTTAGTCCAAAAGAGAGTGAAGTTAAGCCAGGAGTGTGTAGATACAGCTGAGAATATTGAAGAAAACTGTATTTAATGGAACGCTTCTTTAATGGGAAACTCTTGGGTCCCCATAACTCATGTGCAGGGACCTAGAGGTCCGGAGTAAGAAATCTGTGTAAAAATAAGTTTCAGGCACTTACTTTTAGGTGCATTGTTTTATATCTTATGCCTTTACAAAACCTCGCACAAAACCTTGTGCCTTACAAAAACTCATAGTCCCTCAGATCCTCTGATCACAATCAACTATCTATCCCTAGGTCTAGGTCCAAGTATGGTAAAATGGCCTTCACAACTGCTGCCCCTAAACTACAGAATAGTATCCCACCTCCCATACAACAGTGCTAAGTCACCAACTCCTTCAGACGTAAGTTCCAGTCTTACCAGTTCCAACGTTCTCCATGTGCTTGCTCCTAATCCACAACCCCTGCACTATCCCTCCTACTCTTAACTGACAACTCGTTGCACTTAACTACTCCTTTGTCTGTACTTCTCCACTTACTCCTACTCACCTCGTTCCCCTTGCCACTTATGAATCTGTCGTGCTACTTTGCAAAATTGTATATACTTGCTGAAGTGAACTTAATATCTTTGTACTCTGTTGCAATTGTTACTTGCACAGTATGTATTCCTGTACCTTATGTTAATGGTTGTATCATCCATTGTGTGTACTGTACTACTCCTGGTGCTTTGTTACTGTTTTTCCTGAGTATTGTAAAGCCCTACCCTTGTACCCTCCTGGGTCATGCCTGAAAACAGGCTAATGTATGCCTAGTGCACCCCACCCGGTCAACAAAAACAAAATATCTGGTTGATCCTGCGAACCCCTGTCTGCCATGCCTGCTTACTACTGCTACCACAGACCTCTGTGTCTGAACCCCTAACGATGCAAACATAAGGTTCAGCCATGGGGTTCAAATAGTAGCTGCATATATTCTTCTTCCATTTGTGTTTATGCTCCCTGTCCCAGTGCCCCCTTCAGACTGACCCCCCAGCCCAGACATCCCGGAATTACCTACCTTCTGCCCGCCCAGGAGCCGGAGCCTGCTGAGGGTCAGGTGTCATCCTGAGGCCAGACGATCCATTTTTCCTTCAGTTTTTCTCCCAATCACCGTTGCTGGGGCGCACACGCCAGACATGTATGCATGGAGGCGCGTGCACATCAGCGGGAGTCCCGCAGCACCCTCCCTTCTGTGCTCCCTGCAGACCCACACTTCCCTCAGGCCTCCACCTGGGGGAAGTGATTCATCGGGAGCACAACCCTTCTTCTCCTGGGAGAGGAGAGCAGTCCTCTGGACGCTCAATCCTCTCCCTCCCCTGCCAACTCCCGATGGCCCGGGCTAGTTCCCGAACCCAGGTCGCCGGCACTGTGCATGATGTGGCGACCAGCACCTCAACCCTCCGTGCCACCGGGCCAGCTACTTCTGCACATATTCTTAATATGTTTATTAAGTATATTAGTGCATTTCTGTGCTGACGCTACTGGTACCCCTCTCGCTTGGGCAGGAGATCAGTACTGGCATTGTCAGCATAGAAATGCAGACATACCACCCCAGTGACCACCCAGTACCACACACTTCCATCCCACCCACTCCAGTCCACCAACTGCTGCACCCCTACCCAATGCTGCATACCCCACTTCTCTCAAACAACATCTTGAACACTACTAACCCACCCATTGCTATCCACGCCACCCATATAATGCTGCTTACCCCCACACCACCCACCCAGTGCCTCAGACCTCCATTCCACTCAGTGTTGTGCACCCTTCCCCTTGCAGTGCCACACCTCCTCCCCATTCCATACCCCTTCCCAATGCCACACCTCACTCCTCCCAGTGCCACATCTTTTCCAAATGCCACATCCCCTCCCAGTGATCCACCGCCACATTGCTCAATGCTGTGTACCCCACTCCTCTCAGTGCTGCACCCCCCCTCACTCACTGTTGCACATTTCACCCCTCCCAAAGCTGCTTACCTCCATCCCTCCCATTGCTGCACACCTCTGCTCCACCCATCCATTGCCATACGCTCCCACCCTCATTCAGTTCTGCATCCATAGAAACACAGAAATTGTTGGCAGATAAAGACCGCTAAGCCCATCCAGTTTGTCCATAAGCTCTACTCTTGTTTTTGGCCTCTAACCCTATCTAGTCAAAGGCTTCTCACCCCTCCTTCCCACCTCTAAGGTTCCCATATGCCTGTCCCAGGCATGTTTAAATTCCTCCACTGTGCTCGCTCCCACTACCCCCTGCGGCAGACTATTCCATGGGTCCACCACCCTCTCTGTGAAGAAGAACTTCCTCACATTTCCCCATAACCTGCCACCTTCCAAGTTCATATCATGCCTCCTTGTTCTTGCACTCCTCTTATATAGGAAGATGTCTCCCCTCCTGCACCTTGTTTATGCCTTTAAGGTACTTGAATGTTTCTATCATGTCCCCACGATCCCTCCTCTCCTCTCCTCCAGCGAGTACATATTGAGGTCCTTTAATCGCTCCTCATATGTATTTTGGTACAAGCCCTGTACCATCTTAGTTGCCCTTTTCCGGACCGCTTCGACCCAGTCAATGTCCTTATGAAAGTGCAGCCTCCAGAATTGGACACTGTACTCTAGGAGAGGCCTTACTAGTGTTTTATACAATGGCATCACTGCCTCCCACCTTCTGCTAGTGATACCTCTGCCTATGCACCCCAGCACGCCACTGGCCCTCCCTGACGCCTTTGTACTCTGCTTAGACACCTGTAGGTCATCTGAAATGATAACCCCCCAGGTCCCTCTCTTCCTTGGTGACATCAGCAGCTCCCCTCCACCATCCTGTAGCTCTCTCCAGGGTTCCCTCATCCCAGTTGCATTATTCTGTACTTCTTCGAAGTGAACCTCAGTTGCCACACCTCAGACCATTTTTCAAGCTTCCTCAGGTCCCTCCTCATTTTCTCCACCCCATCTGGGGTCTCCACTGTATTGCAGATCTTGGTGTCATCTGCAAACAGGCAGACCTTTCCCTCCAGCCCTTCTGCAGTTGTCACTAATGAAGACATTGAACAGGACTGGCCCCAGGACTGATCCCTGAGGTATCCCGCTGGTCACTCCCTCCTCCAGATTGGATCCCATTTACCACCACCCTCTGCCTCCTGTCCATTAGCCAGTTTCTCACCCAGTTTACCACCTTGTGCCCCATGGCCAGACTACCCATCTTGTTAACCAGGCTTTTATGTGGGAAATGCTGAAATCGAGGTAGGTGATGTCCACCGCACCCCCCCCCCCCGATTTACTTCCTTTGTCACCCAGTCAAAAAAAAAAACTATCAGATTCATCTGACACAACTTTCCTGTTGTGAATCCATGTTGCCTCGGATCCTGACCAATGCTGGATTCCAAGTGTGCCACTATTCTTTCTTTAAGCAGTGCCTCCATGTTCTTACCCACTACTGAGGTGAGGCTGACTGGCCTATAGTTCCCTGCCTCCTGTCTACTACTTCTTTTGTGTAGAGGGACTGCATGTGTCCTCTTCCAGTCCTCTAGAACCACTCCTGTGTTGAGAGACTCTGTGAACATGGCTGCCAGAGGCTCTGCAAGCTCTCTTCGCAGCTCCCTTAATATCCTTGGGTGTATGCCGACTGTTCCCATTGCTTTGTCCACCGTTAGTTTTCGGAGCTCCTCCAGGACTCTCTCCACTGTGAATGAAGTAGTGTTTAACTCTCCCCCCTCATGTATGTTACCCAACTGTGTTCCCTGACCCTCCCCTTTACAGTGAATACTGAACAGAAGTACTTGTTCAGTATTTCCACCTTTTCCAGGTCTCTCTCCTTACATAGACATAGAAAAATAGAAACTTAAACTTTGACAGCAGATTAGGACCGCATGGCCCACCCAGTCTGCCCATTTCCCTATCTATTGGATAAGCTGCAGGTCCTAGTTAACCAACAGCCTACTTCTTCCTACCCCCAACCCCTAGAATTGCCTTATGACTGTCCCATGCATGCTTGAATTCCACCACTGTTTTTGACTCCACAACCTCCTCCGGAAGGCCGTTCCATGCATCCACAACCCTCTCTGTGAAAAAATACTTCCTCACGTTGCCTCTGAGCCACCCCCCCCCCCATCTTCAAATTCTGCCCCCTTGTTCTTGCACATCTCTTTTTCTGAAAGATGCTACCCTCTTGGACTATGTTGATTTCCTTAAGGTACTTGAAAGTTTCTATCATGGCCCCCTCTTCCTCGAAGATATATATATATATATATATATATGTATCTCCTTTGCACTCCCCTGTATCCCCTCTGAGCCTTACTATCCCTCCCAGCTTTTCTTCTTTCGCTGATGTACCTATAGAATGTCTTGTCCCCATTTTTGACCATCTATGCTAATCTTTCCTCTGTCTGCAGCTTTGCAATCCTTATAGCCTTCCCCGCTTTCCTTAGATCCCCCCCCCACCTTTACTCAATGCTGTAAACACCCACCTCTCCTAGTGCCTCACACCCATTCCCCCCAACATGTTTTTATTGGGGGGTGTTCTTTTATGTCCCCCCTACTTTCTTACTTCCAGCTTTGGAAGCTGTGATTATCATCCATAGCCAGAACTATCAATTCCCTTTGAATTTGTAGAGCAGCTCTTAGTAGTGGGAGGACCTTTTCTATCGTTGGACAGATCCTTGGAATCAGTTTGTTTATACTTGAAAATGGAAGAAAAAATGTGAAAGTCTATTGTGGAGCTGAAGGTCTTCCAGTAACAGTGGAGGAGTGAGTGCATTCTTGGGCTCTTAATGGGCTAGTTGGCAAAGTCTTACGTTGGTACATGCTGCTGCTCTTAGGGTGGAATAACATTTGGGATGTATCAGATCAGACAAAAGAAATTCATACTGTGTGGGTGAGATTAGTAAAGAAAAGTCCAGTTCCTACCTTTGTCAAACAGGTAAAGCATCCAGACAGTCTGTCCTCCATGTCATTGTGACTTTTTCATCAAAAGGAAGTCCTCAGTGCAAAGTATTGTGGGTAGCATGCTGATCACTCGGCACCAGATTCCAGAGAGTAAATATAAAGGAAAAACATGTTTTAAACAAAATGAAATGTAAAATCTGAAATGAGAGGGTAAGAAATACAAACAGATTTAAAATCTGTGTGCATAAATATTGACCATTCCTGAATAAAGAGCATTAGCAGTAAAATAATATACTGTAAAACTGTCATGCAACTGGAAATCAGTTTTGAGTTTTGTCTCTGAAACTGTATATATGTTCAAAATCTGTTAGTTTCTGTGCTTTAGCAGTTACTGAATTATTGGTTATTTTTTTTTATCAATTCTATTTATCCTCCATCGGCAGGTCTCCAGTTTGTCTGCCACCCTACCGGACTCAGGTGGGGGGGGGGTCTTTCGAGGTCTTATGACGCTATGCGTGCCCTGGCGGAACCCCAGAGTGGGCCCAGAGGCTTCATCCATGGTGGCCCCCGATGTTTCCTCCATTTCGCCCCTTGTGTGGAGTCCTACCCCGAGGCCCTGGAAGTGGTGGCGCATGCACGTGGAGGCGTACATGTGCACTGCAGCTCCAGTACCAGCCTAGCACTGGCAGTCCTTGTGAGCTATGCAACCACACTGGTCTCCACTAGGGGGCGGCCAAGCTCCAAGGAGACCTAGTGTACCTTCCCGAGGCTGAGGGCTGCCAGCTGGGAGCTACTGACATCCTCCACCCCCCCGCCACCCGGCTTGTTCCCAAACCCAAGACGCAGGCATGGCGCGAGGTGTGGCGTCCAGCACCTCAACCCTCTGTGCCACCAGGCCAGCCTAGTTACTGAATTATTAAACTATTAAACTCTTATTTTGGGGATCACGGTCGACAGCATAATGTCCTTCGCCCAGCATATAGACAGTGTGGCTAAGGCCATCAATACACACATCGGCCTGTTGCACAGGCACAAGCACAGTCTGACTCCCGAGGCACTCAGTCTAGCTGGCCACAGCTTGCTAATCTCACTCATTGATTACGGGCTGATAATTTATGGGTCAGCCTCTCACTTAAAAGTAGCCCTTAACAAAGCCTGTTGACTCGTTACAGGTGCCCCCTGACTGACGCACACCTGGCAGATTCATGTTCCAATTCTGTCTCCTGGCAAAAAAGATTAGCCTAGGCTTATTGCCCTCCTGGGGTACAAAATCTTTTCTCACCTTACGACAATAGACTGTGCACCCGCAGCTCGGTAAGTCAGAGTTTCACAATTCCTCATTGTAGGACATCACTGGGCCAAAGATCGTTTGCCCATTGTGCACCTCACTGGCAGAACTCTCTTCACCCTGACATCTCCGTAGTTACCTCATTAGCTTCTTTTAAAAGAAAACTGAAACAGCAATTAACAGTGAATTCTAGCTGTGACTGCTGTCCTTAATTCGTAGCTTGCGACTGTCTCAAGCCTCGTAATTTCCCTCTAGCTGCACTTATCTTAATACTCTTGTATGCTCTTAACTTTGCCTGCCCCCATCCTTCCCCTCACCTCTATTCCCCAACCCACTTCCTACTCCATCCCTTCTCATACTTTGGACTTTCTGCCTGGGCCTACCCATCCTCCCCTCCACCTGTTTGTGAGATGATGCCTTTGGTTAATTGCTTCCTTCCCTTGTTTGTCCATCCATCCCCTCCTGTTTCTTCTTTCTGTACTGACCAGCAGTAGACTCATGTTCATCTTTCTGCAACTTAAAATGTGTCCCAGGCCTCAACATTATTCAGCAACACCGTTGTTATTCTTTGTTCTCCTAAATGTACTAGTGTGTTATTGCCGTCCACAGTAAACTCATTGTATCACTATTGTAGAACCTATGTAATGAGACTGTTCTCAAAGGTGTTAATCCTAGATCTCAATAAATAAATAAATAAAAAGTCATACAGTAACTTTTCTGGTTCTGGTGTCAGAACTGTGAAATACAGCTTTTTTTGTAATAGCATGTACATCAATCCTGTCAGGTGTGTGGACAACTAGATGCATTGCCTGGCTCAGTGATATTACACTAGCCAATGCCAACTTAGAATGGATTCTTCAACGGCCCATTGGTGCAGCTGTAGCACTACAACTTGTAATGTCGACAGCTCAGGTTCGGGAGTGAACCTGGGTTGTCAGAAGCCGGCCAGAGGGAAAAGGATCAAGCATTCCAGAGGATGTTACAGTCAGCCTGCTGGCGCAGCGGTAGAGCTACCATTCACGGTGCCAGCGACTCGGGTTTGTGAACAAGACCAGACCATCAGAGAGCTGACCAGGGGGAGGTAGGATGCTTTCCTCTTCTGGGGAGGGAGACTGTTGTGACCTGCTGCAGTACCACCGCCTGAGTGACCATGGGTGGTGGTGCAGGGGTTCAGCAACTAACAGGGAAGGATCCTCGGACAGAGCGTGGTGATAGGGTGACCTGGCTCTGCCGGCGTACCTATCCCATTTTGCTCCTAGAGGGGTAGGCAGGCCAAGAAAATGGGAACTGAGGAGCAGGCAGGGAAGATGAAGCCTAAGCCTGCCCACCACTTCCAACGCCAGAACCAGCCACCTTCTGCTGGGAATGCCGCCAGTCTTCACCTCCACCATGGGTGGCCAGATGGACAGCAGGGAAGAAATACCAAGGAGCTGAAGGCATACTTGGCTCTGGGGGTAAGCCAGTGGGCAGCACAGCAGTGTGTCACAGGTGGGCTAATGGTCCCGACCAGATAGGAGGCAGGTCCTTGGCCAGACGGTACAAGGGCAAGTTGGGTGGGGTGGAAGGAAGCCTCTGCCTGGCCTGGAGCAAGGCAGAAAAACTATATTTAAAAAGAAAAAAATTCCAGAAGATGCTTCCTCCGGGGAGGGAGGGTCTCTGTCTCTGCCTCCGACACAGTGCTGCCACCTAGGTGACCGTGGGTGGCAGATCAACCAAGGTAGGCATGTTAGGGCGGCCATCGGTGGGGCTTGCTTACAGCATGCCGCTTTGAATGTTCACTCTTGAGCCCCATGCCTGTCCTTGGCCAAGATAGAATGGACAATGATGGAATGGAAGACCAGATGGAAAGATCCTGGCACCCTAGGTGAAGGACCATGTTATATCCGGGCTCTGTGTGTCTGTGAGCAATGGTCCTCTAATGAGACTAGAGTACTTGGAGGGGTCTATCCCCTGCCTCTGACCCCAGCAGGGGGGGCAAGGCCTAGGCTCCAAGTAGAGGGCCAGCTGGACTTCGAGACACAGGCAGACCATGATGGACCATAGGAGTCTGCAGTGAGTGGGTGGCAGTGATGAGGGGGACTCAGAAAATGTCAGTTTTAAAAAAAAAAAAAAGATTGACTGGGAAAGGCAGTTGTAGAGTCTTGTGAGTGCATCAGTCCAAGATAATCCATTTAGGAAACAGAAAAACATGACACTCAAATGCCAGGAATCAAAACACCTACATATGAACATACTTGAGGAGATGCGTGAATTTGCTTTATTTGATAGTGCAGCACATAGGATGCAAGTGGCTTAGAACAGACAGGAGCCTCAATGCTTCGTGCAGCCATGCATTGTAAAGAGACATAGCTCCACTGGTGTCAGACAATTTCTACAAACATACATACATACGAACATACAAAGAAGCCAGCAGCAGAAGGCCCTTTGGTTGATCAAGTCTGCTTGTATCGCAGGGTCCACAGCTTAAGCTGATGGCCCTGCCTTCCCACCCCACTCCTCTCATCCTCCCTACCCATGATCCTGACCTTACCCCTATGCCCATCCCAGCCTCTCTTAAAGCTGCCCACTGTCTTCAACAAGATAACCTCTTCCGGCAGTGCATTCCAAGTGTCCACCACCCTCTCTGTGAAGAAGTGCTTCCTGAATGCCCACCTAACCCTTCCACCCTCCAGCTTAAGACTGTGCCCCCCCCCTCGTGTTATGGTTGCCACTCAGCTTAAAGTTACTTTCCTTATCAACCTTATTTATCCCTTTCAAGTACTTGAATGCCCCAATTATGTCCCTTATCTCTCTCTCTCTCTCTCTCTCTCTCTCTCTCTCTCTCTCCTGTCTTCCAGGGAGTACATGTTCAGTGCCCTCAGCCTTTCCTCATATGCCTTACCCTGCTGACCCACTATCATCTTTGTAGCCCTCTTGTTAAACAAATTAGCTCAAATGATGAGGGTGGCTGCTCTAAAATGTATCACTTCCAGATGGCTGTCCCAGCTTCCTCCCACAATACAGGAATGGAAAGCTAGAATGATACAAATAGAAAGAATGGAACTCATTATGAGTAGATTAAGGTTGCAGCAAGATAGATTTGCACACATTTGGTCCCTGTGGCATCAGTACAGAGAATACCATTTGTACCGCATAGTTGTCTTGATAAACAACCTAGAGTGTAACGTTCACAGGATTTAGTCTAAATTGCCTGGCAGATCTTTGTTTTAAGTTTCTTTATGTTGTCTTAATGGTTACATAGAAATAGAAGTCTTAGTTATGTATCAAGTTAAGCGAACTGTAGTATTAAGTGAAAACTGTTTGAACATGATTCCCAGTTTAAAAGATACAGTGCAGTTGTCTATATCTGTAAGTACATCAGACAGTAGTGGTGAATGGTTTGATTTAGAAAATGGGCTTTTTATTTCCTGGCATCTGATTGGCTAGTACCCTTGCCAGGGGGGTACATTAACTTTCAATAGATGCCCAGGAAACAAAAAGTACCAGTTTACAGTGCCCCTTCACCCAGTATGTGCCCTAGTGCCCACCCTGCTTCCTAATTGGCTGAGGGAGCACCTCATTTAAATTTTAAAAATGCCACCATTTTGTTCCCTCGCTAAGCGAGAGAGCACCCACCACCATCAGTCCTTAGCCTAGACATAGTTCAAGTTCAAGTTTATTGCAGGAAAAACTCCATTGAGCAAGCTCATTCACAAGGAGGTCCTGGGACATATACACGGACATAAAGACACTACATACAAAGAAGTTCAAGTGCTTGCAAGAGTTTGTTAATGACAAGTCACGAATGGATACAACCGTTTATGGCAGGATTCTGGAAGTAACATTAGCTTCTTTATCAACTAAGACAGTTAGCTAGGGGCATTCAGGAGAACTCCATTGTGCAAGCGCATTCACAAGGAGGTCCTGGGACATATACACAGACATAATGACACTACATACAAGGTATCATAACAAAGATCGTTGATGGTCGGACTGAGCATGAGCAGTCGGAACACAAGTAACTAACATAGGTAAGAGCGAGGACTTTAGCAGCAGCTACAGGAATCTTTTATTTTGGATGAAGCTAGTGCTTTGTAGAGATTGAGACTGTGCTGGTTAGTTTTAATACAGATTGGAGTTGGTTCCATATGGTAGGAAGGGAGAATGAATTGGCTCGATTGCCAAATGTAGTAAGAGTTCGTGGGACATCAAGCTAGATGTAGTTTGATTTCCAAAGTGAATATGCACTGCGGGATATGCAAATAAGAGACATTATATAGCTCGGTAGTTTGTGTAGAAGTATCTTTGGAGTCCAAATTCCAGCATGGAGTGAGCATCTACTGGCTAGTGACGTCCAGCCAACAGCTGAATACAGGTTGCAGTGATGGGTTCTGTAAGGAGAACTGGTAGTAAACTGTATAGCATGGTGATAGAGAATGTCCAGCTTATTTAGGCTAGAAGTTGCAGTGGAGGCGTAAATGAAATCACTGTAATCAAGTAGGGGAAGAAATGTGGCCATCACAAACCTAGTACAGGTAGCAAGAGGGAAGAGAGATCTATTTCTAAAGAAAACCCCTAGCTATGTTTTTAACCTCCTAGATATGTCTTCAGTGTGGTCATTGAAAGAGAGCTTATTGTCAATCCAGAAGCCAAGATATTTAAATTTAGAAATTACTTCTAGGGGTTCTCCCAGTGAGGTGAGTATAAATTTATTTGGCAGCAAAGAGGGGGTACCGTTGGAAGGACTCCTAGAAAAAATTACCACCTTGGTTTTCTTGGCATTTAAGAGGAGCTTAGAGTTAATAAGATTAGTTTCAAGCTAGGCAAAGTCGGCTTGTAAAACTCCCCTAACTTCCGCTAAAGTTTTACAAGAGGTATACAATATAGTGTCATCAGCAAAAAAGTGAAGACTGGAATTAATTATGTGAGAATCAAGGTCATTGATATATATAGAGAATAGAATTGGCCCTAAAATAGAACCTTGGGAGACTCCCCTAGTAATCGGGAGGGAGTCTGAGAGAAAACCATCTGCTTTGACTTTCTGCATTTTACCAGGAAGGTAACTGGTGAACCAATGTACTGTAGATTGAGTGGCACCTAGGTTAGCAAGGCAATTGATTAGGAGGAGATGATCAACAGTATCAAAAGCTTTACTAAGATCCAGGAAAACTGCGCTGGTGATCTTGTTAGAATCCACCGCAGTGATCCAGTCATTAGTGACCTTAGCCAGAGCAGTGACAGTGCTGTGGTTAGACCTGAAACCAGATTGGGCCGGATTTAGGAGAGAGTGGGATTCGATGTGTTGTTTCAACTGATTATAGATTAGCTTCTCGAACTTTGGAGAGGATAGGCAAGATGGAGATAGGGCCTATAGTTGTTTAGATCGCAGGGGTCACCAGATTTGAAGAGAGGGAGGATGTGGGCTGATTTCCAGCAAGATGGAACTGTGGCAGAGGTAATGGATAGATTGAAAATATGAAGGATGGGGGCAGAGAGATGAGCAGCACCTAGTCTCAGAAAGAATGGTTCAAGTCCATCATCCCCAGCACTCTTCCTAAGATCAAGATTAAGAAGTGAATCTTCAACTTCTTTATAGGTAATGGTACGTAGTTGAAAGGGATGGGATGGAGTGCAGGTAGCAGAGGTAGAGCTAGCACAGTTATTTACATGGTTAGCGTAGGGTGAGGAGTCAAAAGCAAGTCCTGCTGTAACAAAGTGAAAATTAAGTTCCTCAAGGATTTGGGAGTTGTTTTCCACCACCCTCCCATTGGTAACTATCTTGGATGGAATAGACGGGGCTGAGGGCCGGCCTTCGATTGATTTGATTGTCCTCCAAATTTTTTGGGAATTCCCTTTGGCTTGCTGCAGAGTGGAGATGTAGAAGTGTGCTTTTGCAGCACAGATGCTTTTTACACATGCATTCCTAGCAACTCTGAAGGCCTGCCAGTCGACAGTGCTCTTAGAGTACCTAGCCTTGGCCCAAAGTTTATCTCTGCTGGTAAGCGCTGCCTTAAGGTCTGAGGTAAACCAGGGGTGAGAAGTGTTACACACCCTGACTTTGATGATGGGGGCATGTTTATTTACCAGGGTAGTAAAGTTGACGTTAAGGACGGAGGCGGCTTCGTTGGCAGATTTAGTAAGAAATAAATCTTGCCACCTGACCCTGCTCAAATCAGACAGAAAATTTGCCACATTGAACTTGCGAAAAGACCGCTTGGTTCTAAGTTTGGACTGATGGCAGGTTTTAGTTTGTAATCTTGTGCAGACCACCACACCATGGTCGCTCATATCATTATGAAGCACTGCTGAATGGGAGATTTTATGAGAGTGTGAAGTTAGAATAACATCTAGGATGGAGCTGTTGGCAGGGTTGGAGATATTATTCCTTGTAGGTTCGGTAACTAGTTGCACAAGTCCAAGCTCATCACAGAGGGATTTAAGGCAGTGAGATTTTGTGGTGAGCCAATCCATATTGAAGTCACCCAAGATTATTGTTTCTGAATTGGCGGCTAAGGTTAGGAACTTCAGAGTATCGAGGATTTCGGTGCCGCTAGACAGGGGCCTACAGCTACCCATGATGGTAATGCATTCAGAGGAGGGGAGGTGGAGCTTCAAAGAGACAACCTCAAATTCTTTCGGCTTGGATTTACAAATTATATCACTAACTACAAACTTGGTTCTGGCATAGATGATCACTCCCCCCCCCCAACGGAGTCCCTCTCTGCCCTAAAAAGTTTGTAGTCTGGGAGATTAATTTGCTGGTCAAGATTAGTCTTTTTAAGCCATGATTCGGTAATGATGATGAGATCAGGGTTGGTATGCACAGCCCATGCTTGAAGTTGGTTAAATTTTTTGATCAAGCTTCGGATGTTAACTAGCATCATTTTTAGACCAGGAGCCTCTGCGAAGTCCGAGGGAGAGGAAAATTGAGCTGATGGGCCAGGATTTAATTCCACATTGCCTGAGCATAGAAGGAGCAACAATAGTATTTTCTTTAGGGAGTTAATTAAAAAAGAGAAGGCTTTTTTACTTAGCGAGTGCTTTAGATAAGTTGTCATGGAGGTACATTTGGGGCGAGGGAGCATAGAGCAGATTTGATGCTTAAGAGAAATAAGGGTGAGTGCACGGATGGTCATGGGTGAGGGGCACAGAAGAGGCGGGGTGGAGGTGTATGGGATATATATACATGAGGCAAGTGAGTCGACAGGAGAGTGGAGGTTCTATGTAGAGGGACAGCATAAGAAGCATTAAGGGAAACAGCGACGGGAACAGCACCAGACACTTTGAGGTGCTGTAATGCATGAGGTACACTGAGGCCCAGCATTAGTAAGAAGATAAAGAGACTAGCCATTGAGCCAAACAATTGAATCTGTCAATGAAGACTGGTTGATGGATAATAATAGATGGATATCAGGATTCAAACAAATGCCCTCAGATTCAATGAGCACAGAACAGAAATGTAGGAATAAGTAAGTTACTGGCAAGTAACCGAGTGCAGACTCAGTGCAACCAAGATATACTTCTTAGTAATGTCTAAATGGATACAGCCTTATTGGGTGACAGCCAATGGGCATCACACAGAAGATATAGGTCCTGTAGGTGCGGAGCAAGGCTGTATTTAAAGGGGGCCTAGGAGGGGGTGGCGGGGTGGGAGAAAATTCTTGCAGCAGTTCACAGGGTAAAGCAGTCGGGACCCGCAGAAAATCACTGTTAAAGTCAGTGGCAGGTGGCGCACCAATCAGAAAGCAGCAGGATGGAAGGCAAACCAATCAAGGACCTCCTGCAAGCTCAACGCGCAAATTGTTTTTCTGCTGTCCAGATTGGCTCTGAGGGTGAAAACAGCGGTCGTACCTGAATGCTGGATCCGCCAAGAAGGATCCCAGAGGCGGCAGGAATTCGACCGGGGGGTCGGGCGGTGTCCGAGGAGGGGTTCCAGATGACCGCACTGAGCACAGAGCGCCACTCAGGCGTGATTGCCTAAGGGGCCGGGGAGAGAAAAATGCAGTTAATATAGGCAGTGAGGGAGAGAAAAAAAATTCAGAGGTGATTACGGAGGGAAGCTGGTGGCAGACCACCAGCGGGGGGTGGGGGAGATTATGCCAAAGACAAAAGAGGAGATATGAGGCAGGGAAGGGTCACACCAGGATGGTGATCTGTAACAGGAGAGAAAAATGATGCAAGTGTAGGAAGCGAGGGAGGGGAGAGGCTTACAGTGAGACAGATTGGGACAGAGGCAGCAGTAAAAAGGGATTTCTTAGCAAATAAAAAGAAAAAAAAATAAGTAGCAAATGGCAATCGGACAATTTAAGAGTAAGTTAGCAGTACTAAGCAGGATGAAAAAGCATATGCTATCAAGGTTTATACACAGCAGAAGTAAGGATCCGTTTTAAACAGTGCAGGTTAAGGCTACACAATATCGCTTTAGTAAGAGATTTAGAATTGGCTTAAATGCATCCAGTTTCCCATAAAAAGACAAAATTCTTGCAACAGTTCACAGGGGAAAGCAATCAGGGGACCCACAGAAAATCGCTGTTAAAGTCAATGGCAGGTGGCGCACCAATCAGAGAGCAGCAGGATAGAAGGCAAACCAATCAAGGACCTCCTGCAAGCTCAAAGCACCAGTCGTCTTTCTGCCATCCAGGTTGGCTCTGAGGGTGAAAAAAGCGGTCGTACCTGAATGCTGGATCCGCCAAGAAGGATCCCAGAGGTGGCAGGAATTCGACCGGGGGTCGGGCTGTGTCAGGAGGGTTCAGATGACTGCACTGAGCATAGGCGCTGCTCAGGCGCGATTGCCTGAATGCTTGATCTGCCAAGAAGGATCCCAGAGGCAGCAGGAATTCGACCGGGGGTCAGGCGGTGTCCGAGGAGGGGTTCCAGATGACCACACTGAGCACAGAGCGCCGCTCAGGTGCGATTGCCTGAATGCTGGATCCACCAAGAAGGATCCCAGAGGCGGCAGGAATTCGACCGGGAGGTCAGGCGGTGTCCGAGGAGGGGTTCCAGATGACCGCACTGAGCACAGAGTGCCACTCAGGCGCGATTGCCTGAATGCTGGATCTGCCAAGAAGGATCCCAGAGGCGGCAGGAATTCGACCGGGGGGTCGAGCAGTGTCCAAGGAGGGGTTCTAGATGACCGCACGGAGCGCTGCTCAGGCGCGATTGCCTGAATGCTGGATCCGTCAAGAAGGATCCCAGAGGCAGCAGGAATTTGACCGGGAGGTATACCCAGTACTATGTAATGTAAAAAAATAGCATTAGTACACATACAAAACAACTGAAAGCAATTTTTTTTGGTTCCCTCTCGCTATTCCATTAGGCGACGACTGAGCGTTGTTCTCTGTAGGTGAAGGAGCGACTGATCGCGGGTGCCAGTTTCACTGTACACTTCTTCCTGACGTTAATATGGCCATTTTCCCTCACTTAGTGTGCTAGTTCACAGCCAAACAAGTATCCCAACCCCCCCCCGCTCCATCTCAGTTAATCGTAGCAAAGTTAAAAGAACTGCTTAGCCTTACATTTTAGTCTCACGTCTTTCAGGCTGACACTCCATTTGTATCACAAACATCTCCGATCAACCTCGGAGGACACGGCACAGAAGAGCTACAGAACTTCCCAGCAAACGGACGTTGTCCCTGTTGATCGGCGAAACTATAACACAACATCTCTTCACTCTTAAAAAAATTAATAAATAAATAAAATGCAAGGCGCTGACATGCTGCATCATACCTCCACTTCCTGCTTTTACTTAGCAGGGTCACGCATTTAACAGCGCGTCTTCTGTTCTGACTGAAAAGGAATGCAGGTTCCTCAAGAGGGGGGTGAATAACTAGAACAGAATGGCTCTGTGGGGTGTGGGGTACAACAGATAGAACAGCAGTAAAACAGAGGAACTGCTTTACCACAAACATTTTTTTTTCTATTTCTCTTCATTTTAAAACTCAGTTCCTCTGTTATTTTTACTACTCAATTAAAATTTGCACAGATGCCCATTTTCTAAGTGCAATAATACCCTCCAGGGAGGGCGTTATGGCCAATACTGGATCTTCCAGGGGCTATAAGGCCCTTCGCCTGCGGTGTCGGTCCTCGTTACGCCCCTGGGTGGTCCAGTATTGCCCAATACCACCCACCCTGTCATGTATTATTGCTTGCATTCTAAACTGTATAACTCATCTGATGATTCATAATAAAAAGAAGTTTTAAACTTTGTAGCCCTCCTCTGGCCTTCTCTAACAGGTTAATGTCCTTTTTGAGGTGTGGGCACAAGTACTAAACTCCATACTCTAGATGCAGCCTTACCAGTGACCTTTACAAGGGCAGTATAGCCTCCTCTATCCTACTACTAGACATATATCCCAGCATCTTGTTTGCCTTTGCTGCTGCTTTCTTGCACTGCGTGGAATGCTTCAGGTCACTAGTGATCATCATTTCCAGGTCCTTCATCTCCTCTGATGCAGATACTTGGACCCCACCCAGGTAGTACTCTGTCCTAGGATTCTTAGCTCCAATATGCATAACTTTGCATTTCTTGGCATTGAAGCCAAGCTGCCAAATCCTGGACCACCTCCCCAGCTTTTCCAGATTTTTGTGTAGGTCCTGTATCCCTTCAGCTGTGTCCATTCTCCCACAGAGCTTGGTGCCATCTGCGAATAGGCACATTTTGCCCTTAATGCCATCCCCGATGTCATTGATGAAGACATTGAACAACACTGGGCCCAGCACCGAGTCCTGCGGGACCCCACTAGTTACCTCTCTGGTGCCAGATAACTCTCCCCCACAACCACCCTCTGGGTTCTGTCCCTGAGCCAGTTTTCCACCCACCTGACCATCTTTTCCCCAACACCACGATCCACCAACTTCCTGATCAACCCACGTCAGCTAAGGACACCAGGGAGGAATCTTAAAGGTGTAGTACATTGCGAAATAGTGTCATGTAAAAAAAAAAGACTGGATACTGTCCGCATCCCTACCCCAGTGACCAGGAGCCAAATTTTTTTCCATAGACACAGAATGGAAGAAAAATGTTTGCAACTGTGTCCCCAGGAATTTTGTCTCTGTGGCCTTTTTCACTGTCAGCATTATCACACTCTGCCATGGTCACTGCCTTAACGTACTGTGACCAGAGTGGACCCTACAACTGAAACCAACTAAGCGATTACCTTTCACAGAATGATTTATTTATTGATTTATTTATTTATTTAGCTTTTGTTGACCGGGTAAGTGCACTAGACAAATCCTGCCTATTTTCAGGCACGACCCGGGGGAAGGGGATATAGATGAATGCCAACTGACCTTGAACCAGATTAAGCTGTTGGTGGTATTTTTAGTGAATTTATGTGTTTGTTTGTAACATATTTTCTAGGGATGTGGATATGTTGTTCTATCCACACATTTGGGCCGTGTCCTTTCCCTTTAAGATGTGCCAAAAAGTCTTCAAGCTTGCTCCTCCCACTCACTGGGTGGTATATCCCTCACATGACGCCAGATCTTCCTATCCGCTGGAAGAAGCAGGTTCCCTCCTTACCGCTACTACATTGAGTAGGCCCTGGTGCTCAAATCTTCGGATTTACTTCCAAAACTTAAACTTGTAAGAGTTTTGCCTTCAGAATCTTCAGTCGTGACCACAATGGAGGAAACGTCCTCACCCGGGTTCCTTAATGCCCTGCAGGCAGAAGATGTCGCATACAGGCCCGCATGCCATGTGCGTTTACTGCCTGGGTCTAGAGTACGATACCAAGGCCAGCGATTTTTGTCTCTCATTTCATCCTAATGTGCTCAACAACCATCTCGCCTGTTTGCAGCTGGGCTGCCCAGAAAAATGGAACCCGCAGGTCAAATCCAAGGAAGCCTGTTGGGTGGTCTTCGTGGCCACAGGGCCTGCCGAGCAGTTGGAACAGATGAAGATCTTTGAGGAGGAGGCTCGGGCCACTGAATGGTCCTCTTCAGCTCCCGCCTTCGTTCCTCTGAAGTTGGGCTCCACCTTTTGGGCTGCTTCAAGGAGCTATGCCAGTCTCTCTCCCAACCCAGGAGAAGGCCTTTAAGACTACATAGCTCATGCTCCTGTGACAAGAAGAAGGTCGAGAAAAGAAGACTCACCCGTTGGCGTTCCTGGGACGAGGCGGTCTCGATCTCAGGAGACTTCGGTTTCGACATCGGTCAAAACCACGGCCTCAGCCGCTGACTTCATAGTGCCCCCATCAGGCCAGCCTGCCGAGACACAGGTCAATGATCCAGACGAGATTTTTCTCGACCCAGTCAACCAGCTATCTCTCGATGAAGCTGACAGTTCTCTATTCAGGACTCTGGTGCAACCGACCGATGAGTTGACCCAGCCCGAAGTGCTGGATCCTAAGGCTCCTGATGACCAGGAGGAGCCGCGGTACTTCCTGGCTCCCTCTGAGTGACCCCGTCGGTCCCCCTGATGGCATCGGTCCAGGTCTTGGTTGTCTTCATGTAGTTGGTCGAATGGATCCCATCAACACCATTCTCAGCCTCACAAAAAGCGGCGCCATCGCTAGTCTTCATCCTCGGCCAAGGAGAGACTTTGACTCCAGTTGCATCGACGTTATGAGGACCTTATGTGGCAACAGTTGGTTCTGGCCGGTCAGAAGCCGATCCCGGCTCCCACCCTGGCAATCACCTGACTGTTGCCCTCTAGGCCAATGCACATGCTTCTGGAGCCAGTCGGCATCACCCTTCCACCTGTGGAGTTGGTGAAGACCGTTCTGGCTCAGCTTATAACGGCCTCTCCACCAATCTTGGTGGAGCCACCACCTTAACAGCCTCCGTTTGGGGCCCTGTCCAAGGAGTCTCAGGTGGCTAAAGGGCTTCCCCATCGGCTGTCGGTCACTCTCACGCCTGACCGTACACGGCGGGTCGAGGGTGACACGGGTGGTTGGCTGCTGTACAGGGACTCTTTGGAGTCCAACGACGCCACCTCGCTGCACTCCCATCCAGTCGACGCAGAATTGATGGAAGATCTTTCGATGGAGGAGGGCCCTTCATCCTTCTTGGGCATCCTCCATATCATCTCTGAATCCACGGGGATGCCGCTGGAGCCTGTTCAAATGCGGGCCCATTAACCCCTTACCAACATTCTAGATAAGGGACCTTCCCAGTGGCTGAAGCCATTGTTGGCCCAGCCCTGGAGCTCTGGCAGCACCCTGCTTCCTGTCCCGCACCTTCAGCCAGTTTGCCCCGCAAATATGCAGTGGCCATAGGTTCCATTTCGAGGTTCACGGAACACCCCTCTGTCAAGAGGACAGATTCCATGTTTCGGCACTCAGGTGACAAAGATGTCAACAAACCTCCAGACAAGGAATTCAAGAAATTGGACTACTCTGCTAAGAAGGTGTGTGCTGCCTCATCGCTCGGTCTACGTCAGGCGAGCTCGGCTGTCATTATGGCACATTTCTCCCATGCTCTCTTGGGCTCCCTGGATGAGGTCCTTCCTCATCTCCCTGCAGACCTCCAGACCACGGTCAAGCAGGTCCGGGATCAGAGTCGAGCTGTTGCCAAGCAGCAGCTTCAGACAGCTCTGGACATTGGGGATTCTTGTGATCACTCGGTGGTGGCTGCAGTGCCATGCATGTCGTGGGAAAACAGCCCAGGGGTCTCGACCTTCATGGCAGGCACTCAGCGTAAGCTGGTGGATGTACCTTTTCTGGGCACTGACTTGTTTGGGCCCGGAGTAGACGGTCACCTCCAGCATATAGAGAAGTCCAATGTCACCTTGAACTCTGTCCAGTCCATCAAGAAGGACTCCTAAGGGCTCCAAGCAGCAGAAGCATAAGCCCTTTCGGCCTTCCACCCTTGTGGCCAAACCAGCCCAGTTTCAGCCTGGGCAGCAGGCTCAGTCTTGGCACCCTTGGCCCAAGTCAGTAGCTTTGGTGTCCCGGAAGCCCGGAGGTAAAGTTCCTGGTGGTTCCTCGGCTGGGTCCTCATCCTCTTCCAAGCCTGCACAGTGACAGGATGGGGGCTGCCAACCCCATGCCCATCACATCTCCCCTGGATCCTCCTGTGGGGGTTCAGCTCCGCCACTTCCTTTTCGCCTGGTCCGCTGTTACGATGGAGAGGTGGGTTCTGGAAGTATTCGGTCATGGTCTGTCTCTGGAATTCAAGCAGTACTCTCCAAGCCAAGCTAAGCCCCTCGGGAGGGCATGGTATCTGCAGACACTCAGTCGGCTCTTCGAGACGACATAGACCAACTCCTTCGCAAGGAGGTGGTGGTCAGAGTAGCGGATTCTCCTGCATGCCCAGGGTTTGTCTCCAGGTACTTCCTGGTGCCAAAACGGACTGGAGACTGGTGCTCCATTCTTAAGTCTGCACAACCTAAACAAGTTCCTCAGGTCCCGCACCTCCAGGATGGTAACTCTGTCCCAGATCATGCCATCTCTCGAGCAGGACATGTGGTTCTGCTCGCTGGATCTTCAGGACACGTTCTTTTATGTCCTGATTCATCCATCCCATCAAAGGTTCCTCCACTTCCGGACAAAGGTAGATCTATACGAGTTCCAGGCCATGCCATTCGGCCTCTCCTCAGCCCCCAGGGTCTTCACCAAATGCATAGCAGTGGTGGTGGCCCACCTAAGGCATCGAGGGGTCCGGGTCTACCCCTACCTGGATGACTGGTTGATTGCAGGTCCCTCCAGGCAGGAGGTGGAGTGGCCCAGGGATCTGGCCCTTCAGACCTGCATCGACCTTGGTGTCCTTATCAACATGGCCAGGTCAGAACTCGTACCCACGCAGGTGATCAATTTTATTGGGGCAGAACTCTACTCTTGCCGAGCCGGAGCCAGGCTGCTGGCAGATAGGGTGGAGGTTCTGTCCTCCTATGCCTAATCATTTCTGGTTGGGCACTTGCATCCTGCCCGGGACTTCGTGTGCCTACTGAGTTACATGGCAGCCTGCACCACCGTGGTCCAATGGGCCTGGTGGCATATGCGCTTCCTGCAGTGGAAGCTGGCCAGTCAGTGGTCCCAGCGTAAAGGTCACTTCGACCAGCTGGTCACAGTGACCCAGATGATGTGGGTCACTCTCCAGTGGTGGACCATCCCAGAACATCTGCAGGAAGGGATCCCGTTTGTCCACCCCAAGCCGATGGTCATCCTGATGACAGACGCCTCTCTTATGGGCTGGGATGCCCATCTAGAGGAACACAAAGTCCACAGGCTCTGGACCCCTGAGGAGTCCTGATGCCACATCAACCTGCTGGAGCTCTGAGCAGTATGGCTGGCACTGACTGCTGGGGCTCCATTTGTTCGGGGTCAGGTGGTTCAAGGTCAGACGGACAACACCATCACCATATACTGTACTACCTCAAGCAAACAGGGAGGGGCACGTTCCCTGCCATTGTTCAAGGAAGCTCTCCACACTTGGACCCTAGTGCACAGCTTGGAGGCAGATCTCCTAGCCATCCATGTGGCAATAGCCTCCAGTCAGTTGGCGGAGTCTCTCAGCCGGGTGGGCGAGGCATCTCATGAGTGATCTCTCCATCCAGAGGTAGTTTACAGTCAGTTCTCCCAGTGGGGCACCCCTCAAGTGGACCTGTTTGCCTCCAAGGAGAACGCAAAGCTGAGGCTGTATTGTGCCCGCCCCACTCAGCAAGACTCTCTGCAAGGGATGCCTTCCTCCACATTCTCTTGATCCACAAAATGCTGCTCAAGTTCAGGAGGGACAAGGCACAGGTGATCTTCATGGCTCCAGACTGGCCACTCCAGTTTTGGTACTCAGATCTCCTCAGCCTCAGCAACAGGCTGCTGAGGCGTCTTCCAGCATACCCGGACCTGCTTTCCATCGACTAGGGGAAGGTATTCTAACCAGACCTTCAATCCCTGCACCTGACAGCCTGGTTCCTGAGCAACTAGAGTTCCAGGCTTTGGCTGTCTCCAAAGATGTCTTCACTGTAGTGGAGGCTTTCAGAAAGAGTCGACCAGAAGATGCTATGCCTTCAAATGGAAGAGATTCTCCATTTGGTGTCAGAGTAAGAGTCTGGACTCCTTGACCTGTCCGGTGGCCAGCATTCTTGAATATCTGTGGTCTCTCTCCAAAGGGGGACTTCGGTCGATGACCCTTAAGGTGCACCTGGCAGCCATCTCTGCTTACCGGGCATGGGCCGGTCAGCAGTTGGTGGCGCAGGAGACAGTGGTCTGGTGCTTTTTCCAAGGCTTAGATTATACATCCCCTCCGGTACGTGAACCTCCATCTCCATGGGATCTGTTGCTGGTACTGGCAAAGCTCATTGGCAAGTCATTCAAACCGATGCACAAGTGTGAGATCTCACATTTGTCATGGAAAACTGCCTTCTTGGTGGCCACTAAGCCAGCCAGAAGGATTGGGGAGCTCCAGGTGCTCTAAGTCGAGTCTCCTTACCTGGTCTTCAACAGTGACAAAGTTGTCCTGCACCCTAACCCGAAGTACCTCCCAAAGGTTGTGTCGGAGTTTCACCTGAATCAGGTGATGACTCTCCTGGTGTTCTACCCAAATAACACTTCGGATGCTGAATACAGGCTCCATACTTTGGACCTGAGGCGAGTGTTTGCCTATTACAAAGAATGCACGGCCAGAGTTCGGGGAGAGGTTTGCCAGCTGTTCATTACCTACGCTGAAGCCACACCTGGCAGACCTGCAGCCAAGTGGATGATGGCAAGTGGATCACATCCTGCATTGATCTCTGCTATAGGCTGGCTGGTAGGGAGCCCCCTGTATGGCTACAGGCTCATTCCACCCACCATACCACTGCGTCGGTGGCTGCTTCTAGGGACATCCCTGTCCTGGAAATCTGCAGGGCTGCTACCTGGAAGTCAGCACACACCTTCATTTCCCATTACCACATTGATTTAGAGTCACACCGGGATGCTTGTTTTGAGGCCTCAGTTTGTCAATCTTTGCTTCCCAAGTAGGGAAAAGAGAAAAGCTAGGAGTCTGCCAGAACGTGTGGATAGAACAACATATCCACGTCCCTGGAAAAACAGATTACTCACCTGTAACAGTAGTTCTGGGAGTGGTATATGTTGTTCATCCACACGGACCCACCTGACCTCCCCGGCTTCAGCACTCACTCTCTGCTTTCCAGCGGGCAAGATCTGGCATTGTGGGGTGGAGCCAAGGGATATACCACCTGGGTGGGTGGGAGGAACCAGCTTGAAGACTTTCCGGCACATCTTAAAGGGAAAGGACACTGCCTGATCGTGTGAATGAACAACATATACCACTCCTAGAACAAGTGTTGCAAAAGCACTTTGGAGGGAATCCATCTCAGGGACTGGGTCAAAGTAGAATTAACCTCAAAGCTAGTCTAGCTCTCTAAGGACCCCCTGAAAAGAAATTAAGGGCCACCTGTAGGTTAATTGTGACAAGTCTGAAGAGCCTTGAAGCACTTCTTGAGCATAGCCTTCACAGGTAGGAAACCGGAGATGGAAAAGATTTGCAGTAGGCAGGCTGTTCCATATTGTAAGTAAGTCTGTACCTGATAGAGGCTTGACCAGCATTATGTCTTCATCCAGGAATTTGGAATCTACCATCCTCTGATCTTAAGGAATAAAAGGGATTGGAGGACAGGGTGAATAATTCACCGAGATCCTCTACGAACATATGAAAACGCCAGCAGAAACAGGCCTCATGGTCTGTCGAGTCTGCCCGATTGTGCAGCTAGCCCCTCAACTTCCAGCTGCCCCACCCTCCCCACCTCTCTTCATCATTAATCCCGCCCTCACTCTGTCCCATCCTGTCTTAAAACCACCCACCATTCTACAGGATACCACCTCCTCAGACAGAGTATTCCACTTTTCTACCACCTGTTCTGTGAAAAAATATATCCTGATTTCCCTCCCAAATCTTCCCCCTTCCAGTCTCAGCTGATGCCCTCTCATATCCCTCCCTCTTCTAATCTGGAAAATCTCTTCTGTATTAGTCTTACTTATCCCCTTTAAGTATTTAAAAATTTTGATCATGGTGCTGGCATGCCGGTGTAGTGGTAGGGCTACCACTTGCATCGCCAGCGACCCAGGTTCGTGAATGGACTTGGGCAGCTGGAGGGCTGGCTGGGGGGAGAAGGATCGAATGCCCACAGGTTGCTGTCCTTCTCTGAGGGGGGGGTTGGGATGCCTGTCCCACTGCTGTACCGCCACCTGGGTGACCACGGGTGGAGGTGCAGTGGGATGGCATGAACAGGGAGGGAGGATGTTTGCCAAGAGCTGGGACGACAGCACGTTGCTACGTGCCCCGCCCCTTGGCTCTCCAAGCACATCGGCATCCTAAGGGGAGGGGCAGCACCAGAAAAATGGGAAAAAAACTGCAACGGATGCCTGGAGATGGAACCCGGCTGCCCAAGAGAAATCCACAACCAGGCTTCAGGATGGGCCTACGCAGCATACCCGACACACACTAATTGACTGGAGGGGACTATAGGGGGATCCCTCTCCTCCCTGCCCGGAGGCAGGTTGGGGGTAGTGCTGACAGGACCCAGAATGGAGATACCTGAGGAGGACCTATGGGAGCGCACACAGCCTAGGGATCCCCAAGGATAGGGTCCAGAGCAGTGAATAAGGGGGCATAAACAGAGAATATATATATATATATATAAAAAAATTTCGATCATATCCTCCCTATCTCTCCTCCAAGGAGTACATGTTCAGCTCTCCCAGCCTATCTTTGTAGGACTTTCCGTCCAATCTCTGGATCATCTTTGTCCCCTTTCGCTGCACCCCCTCCAACAATCTGACATCCTTCTTCAGGAACCGATGCCAGTACTGCTGCAGTATTCTAGGTGCGGCCTGACCAGCGACCTGTACAGGGGAAGGATCACCTTCCTATTTCTGGAGGAGATTCCCCTCGCTACACACCCCATTATCTTGTTGGCTTTTGCGGCTGCCTTAATGCACTGAGCTGAGTTGTTCATACTCCCTGTTATAAGCACCCCCTAGATCCCTTTCCTCCTCAGTGCTTTCCACCTGTACCTCTCCCAGCTGATAGCTCCTCCCCTGGTTCCTAGTCCCGAAGTGTAGTACCTTGCACTTCTTGGCATTGAACACCAACTGCCATGTTTCTGACCACTCCTGTAGTCTGGTCAGATATTTCTGCAGCCTCCTCCAGCTCTCGATGTCATCTACCACAGCTCCCATCTTCGTATCATATGTGAACAGACTGATCCTACTCCGGATCCTGTGTGAGATATCAGCTATGAATATCCCCAGCACCGATCCCTGTGGTACCTCGTTTGTCACCGCCCTCGGGGATGAGAGTCCCCCCCCCACTACCACCCTTTGCTGCCTTCCATTCAGCCAGTTGTTGATCCATTTGACCATCCTTGTTCCCACCCCTATATACTCCAGCTTCCCTAGCCTCCCATGCGGCACGGAATCAAACGTCTAAGTCTAAATACATGACATCCACTGCATGGCCCTTGTACAGTTCCCTGGTCACCCAGTCGTAGTACTCAATTAGGTTAGTCTGGCAGGATCTGCCCGACTACTCTGGTAGTTTGCCTGACCAATATTTGTCACCAAATAGGGCAGTATGGGGTGAGTGCCTCAGAGGAGGCGGGGCCCAGTCTAACTCCTTGTCCATAGTGCAGTGATGGGTTCAAGAGGGACAGAACAAATATCAACAATGGGCATTGAAAAGAGGGGAGAGCTTAAATAAGGTAGCATTAGAGGGGCCAGAGAACACCATGTCCCATAGTCAAGCAGAGGGAAGATCAAGCATTCTGCTATAGTTTTCCTTGTGCTAAGAGGGAGACAGGTTTTTTTTAACCTATAGACGGCCCCAAGTTTGGCAAAACACTTTCTCTCAATGTCATTTATATGAAGAGAGTAGTCAAGATGTTGGTTCAGTGTCACACCAAGGAATTTACATAAACTTACAGAGTCAGTGGGGTCGCCCGATAAGAAGTGTAGCTTCAGAGTAGAAGGGACAGATCTTAGCCAACGGGCAGTGCCAAACAGCATGGAAACAGATTTTTTTTATTCATTGCAAGCTGATTGGTGAGGAACCAGTTTTGTACATTATCAGAGTTGAACTGAAGTGATTGCTCAATGGGAGGGTGTGAGGGACCAGAGCAGAGATGATGGTGTCATCAGCATACATGTGGCAATTACAAACAGTTAAGGAGCTGGGGAGATCATTTATGAAAACAGAGAAGAGAAGGGGGCCAAGGACTGACCCTTGAGGGGCCCCCTAGTGAGACAGAAAGCTGAGGGAAGGTAGATGGTCCTAGTTTAACTGATTGGGACCTGCCCAATAGGTATGACCTAAACCAATGCACAGAGTGTTCAGAGGCACTGGAGGATGCTAGTTTGGCTAGAAGGAGTAGTTATTGTATTGAACGTTTTAGCCGAGTCAGTGAAGATTGCACCGGTCCACTGGCTAGCATCCACGTGTGAATGGATATGGTCAGTGATTCTGAGTAGGGAGGTTGTGGTAGAGAGTAGAGGCCAGAAACCTAATTGGAAGGAAGTAATAAAATATTGTTTGTCCTAAAAGCTGACGAGCTGCCTACTGACCAGTCTTTCCAGAATTTTGGAGAGAAAAGGAAGCAGAGAAATGGGTCAGTACTTTGTTGGGGCATCAGTGGAGCCACCTTTATTGAGTGGAACAAATAATGCCTATTTCCAACTGGAAGGAAAGGAGCCTGTAGCCAAGGATTGATTAAAAATATGAGTAATTTGCGGTGGCCAAGGCAGGAGTCCCTAGGGCTAGGAGTCTGGAAGATGGACCATCAGAGCCACCACAGGAAAAAAATAGAGAGGATAGTTCTTGGAGAACGTTCGATGCAGAGATAGGGGAGAAATTGAAACTCCCTGGAGCTAAGGAAGAAATCGGCGCACGAGGAGCAGACAGAAGAGAAATGAGTGCCCAGCCTGGTACCATCAGTGAAAAACTGGTTCAGCACATCCACAGATATAGAACAGTAGGTTTCCGCCTGGGAGTTTGAAGACCAAGAGGGGCCGTTTAGGAGGTAGTGAACTGCTTTTTGAAATTTGGAAGGATCTGAGACACTGAATAGAAACAGATTTTGGAAATAAGCAGCCGTGGTCTGCTGGGTGACTTTAGTACAGTAATTCCAAAGTCTAGTAAAAGCTCGTCCATCAGATGGCTTCCCTCTAGCTTTATGAGTACCCTAAGCAGCATCCTTTTCATGGAATAGGTCTGTAAGATGGAGGTGACCCACAAATTCTGGAATGTTTGAAAGGAGCGTGACTATTACAGACTAAATTAAATGTGTCAAGAAAATGTGTTAACACTACATTTGGGTCAAGAGAAGAGAGAGAGAGTAGGGAGCCAATAAGCAAGGTGAAGGTCTAGCAGGAAGCTATCTGGCTGACAAGATTTGAATGATCTAGTCAGAATAATTCTAGGAGGGGATTTGAGAGCTTTTATCTTCCTTATGCAATAGGTCATACAGTGGAAGAGTATCAGCCACCACTATTCTGTGCGGGTGAGATACAGGAGCCCAGTCGATTGTACTGTGGTTTGAAGACCTGGTATCGAAACAAGTAAGGGATGTTATAAGTTGGGAGATTATTAAAGCTTTGATCCTAGAATGAATTGTGGATTGGGAAACCTTGTTTCCATCAGACCAAGTAGCATTGAAATCCCCTAACAGAATATGCTTGCCTCCAGGAGAGGTGTCCAAAACAGTTTGAATAATATCAGAGTAGTACGCAGTAGATGGCATTAATGAACATGGAAATGGAGTAGGGGAAGGAGAGTACACCAGTCAGCAACTCATGGGACTTAAGGATGAACTCCTCCTGTACAATAGAGAATTTAAGGTGGTTGGCCACATAAAAGAGTATGCCACCATCTCATTTGGAACAATCTTATCTATGGGTTGAGTTGCCTAGGATAGTAATAACAGAGGAGATAGTTCTGGAAGATAGCCATGCTTCAGGTAGTGGGAGGATATCAAGGTTATTTTGGCCAACCTGGATTCTGATCAATTGATTTTTTTTTTTTTTACTTTCTATTTTTCCTCTCCATCTCCACGTTAGATTCCCTCTCAGGGCGTCCCAATGCACCATTCAGGCTTCAGCCCACGGAGGGACGGGGTCCTCCGATAGTGCCTCCATTTTGACCTCTAGAGCCCGGTTAACCCCCCCAGGTGGGGTGGAGGAGGCCCCTCCCTTTTACCTTCCTCCGAGCCTCAGGGGAGTATGCAGCTGAAGTGTGTCTCAGTACCTCCGCGGTTGATTTTGGTGCTGGAGCCCATCTCCTAGACCCGACATGGGATCTTTCTCCTTTTTCTGGTTCCACCCCCCTGTGGACGTCAGCGTTCGGAGAGGAACAATGAGTTGGAGGCACACAGAGACACACCTCCACTCTGGTGCTCAGCTGACGTCCACCCCTCCCTAGAGTATTTCTCCTCTTACTGCACCAGTGCCACCTATGGTCATCCAGGTGGTGGCAGTATTGCAGCAAGGTGAGCTGCCCACCCCTCCTGGAGAGGGACAGCGGCCCGTCAAGCGCTTAGTCCTTCTTCCCCCGGCCGTCCCTCCGACGACCCTGGCTCACTGCCGAACCCGGGTCACCAGCATCGTGAGTGGTAGCGCTACTGCTGCGCCACTGGGCTGTCACAGCAGGTCAATTTTTGCAGAAAGCTTCTAATATTAGTATGGAATATCTGAAGACCCTTAGGAAGGGATTGAAAGCTACTGGCGGGGGAGGAGGGGGGCACATTCACTTCCACGTCAGCATCAAGGAGCATTTAAAAACAAATGGCTGGTTAAGAAGGAAGAGGAAGAACACCTTCTGTTGAAGGGATCGGGGCTAGGAGCCTTAAAGAATATAAACCTGATGCAAGACCTCATGAGTGAGCCACTTTGAGGGGAGAAGCCCTGAGTGTATGTCACAGTAATGTAGGGGAGGTCAGGCAGAGGAGATATTGGAGACAAGTAAATGAATAATGGGGGTAGTAAGTTGATTAGCACTAATACTAACATAGTGCTTATTGTAGTAAGGCACTGAAAGGTAGAAATATACCCAGACCACCCAGATAGGGTGAAGCTATGCCAGGTGGCTTGTAGATGAATATGAATTGGTGAGTAATAAAACATATAGGCTATATACCCAGACAGGGAGAAACTAGGCCAGGTGGGTTGGAGGTTCACTTAAATCAGTGAATAATAAAACCAAAAGCCTATATATCAAGACCACCCATATAGAGAGAAGCTACGCTAGGTGGGTTGGAACTGTACTTTAAATCAGTAAATAATAAAGCCAATGGACTATAAACCCAGACCACCCAGATAGGGAGTAACTAGGCCAGGTGGGTTCGAGCTGTACTTTAAGTCAATGAATAATATTTATTTTATTTTAGTTATTTCTGTGTTTTTTTTTTTACATACTGTATATATGTATTTATTTGTAATAAAAATAATACAGACCTCTCTTCTGCTCGCAAGGCTCAATACTGCCTACAATAGTATCTGTAGGGTTGTGCTTATGGTGGCCTACTCCACTCACTGTTGCTGCTTGTACCAGTCCTTGGGTTCCCCTTTCAGGCCAGACGTACGTACGCCCTTGGCTGCATCATCGACAATGCCATCAGAAGCAGTAACCTGTCCCCATACTCCTTCCTGCTCAAGCACAAAACCACTTCCCACAGCCTCCGGCAATCCACAGTCCCACCATTGGAAGTTCCCAGGGTCTCCACTTGTCTGGGCAGCAGTGCCTTGTCCTTCGCCGCTCCCACACTATGGAACAAACCACCGGCCTCCCTCCGCTCTCTAGACTCGCACCTTACCTTCAAGCCGACCTTTAAAGCGTGGCTGTTGACGGAATCCAAATGTAAGTGCTCTGCCGGGTGACCCTTCAGATGAGAGTCCTTTTCTTTCCGTACCTCTGACTAAACTGTCCCATTGTACTATGCTGAACAGTCATAAGACTGCCTGCATGTACATTCTTGTATACTGCACTTGCACGTTATTTGGTACTCTGTTGCATTTCAGTTGTATTCTTGCACTTTAATTGTACTCAACTGTATGCAATGTATTCTATTTTGTTTTAATTCCTGTACCATCTCTGTTAATGTAATTGCATTCTCTGTATTACCTATGTGCCAATTTTATTGCCTGGGTCGTGCCTGAAAACGTTCCATTGGATCAGTGCACCTACCCGGTAAACAAATAAATAAAGATACCTAGATCACCCAGATAGGATGAAGGTAGGCAAGTGTATCAGTGTATCTGCATCACTCAAATAGGGTGTCCCTAAGAGAACAGGCAAACAGCAATCCCCAACACAGTTTAAGCAACTAGGCCACTTCACGTATCAATGTGTCATTAGATAGGTTTAACACTACACAACAGAACAGCAGGTGCGAGGTACTGAGAACTGAGTTAAAACACAAATCAACCAAGTAGCAGAAGGGGACAGGAATTTCTTCAGGTACATAAGTGAGCATAGGAAGGCAAGGGGAGAGATAGTGAGGGTATGGAAGTCTGTAAATGGTAACTGCGCAGAGGATGTTCAAGAAGAAGAGTATATCCTGAACAGATATTTCTGTTCAGTCTTCACGTCGGAGAGGGAGGGGGACAGACCAACAAGGAGCAGCAGGAACACAGAAGGAGGGGAGGTATACACAAGTCCTTTTGCAGAGGGAAGAGCCTTGAAGGGACTGCAAACCTAAAAGTAGATGAGGCAATGGGACCAGACAAGATACATCCAGGGGTGCTAAGGGAACTCAGGGAGGAGCTTGCTGCATGCTAGCAGCATTATTCAGCATATCACTGGAAACAGGAGAGGTTCAAGGGGACTGGAAGAGATCTGATGTCGTTCTGTTCCATAAAAGAGGCAGAAGGGAGGAGGCTGTCGACTATAGACTGGTCAGTCTCACATCGGGTGAAGATTAAGGAAACCCTGTTAAAAGAAACGCTAGTGGAATATCTTGAAACCAGGGGGTTGCAAGACCAAAGACAGCAAGGATTCACGAGGGGGAGGTCACGTCAGACAAATCTGACAGATTTCTTTGACTGAGTGACCATGGAACTAGATCAGGGAGGGCAGTGGATGTGGCCTGTTTGGATATCAGTAAAGCCTTCGGCACTGTACAGCATAGGAGACCGATAAACAAGCTGGATGGTCTAGGGGTGGGAGCCAGAGTTGTAAACTGGATAACAATCTGGTTAATGGATAGGCAGCAGGAGGTAGTGGTAAATGGCTCTCACTCTGATGAGTGGAGAGTGACCAGCTGGGTGACACAGGGTTCAGTATTGGAGCTGGTCCTCTTCATTATCTTTGCAAGTGAAACTGCAGAAGAGCTTGAAGGGAAGGTATGACGTTTTGCAGACAACAGGTCTGTAACAAGGTGGATACTTAGGAGGGGGTAAAGAAAATGAGAATGGACCTTAGAAAGCTTGAAGAGTGGTCATGGGTATGGCAGCTGGGGTTCAGTTCCAAAAAGTGTAAAATCATGCACCTGGGGCATAGAAACACAGGAGCTGACTATGAAATGGGAGGGGGGAAGGGAGTACTGTCAGTCACTAAGAAGGAAAGGGACCTAGGGGTTATAATGTCCGACGACCTCAGAGGTACAGGGCAGGATAAGTGGATTGCTGGTGTGCATAGGGAACGGTATTGCAAGCAGAAGGAGGGAGGTGATATTACTACTTTTCAGAATGCTGTTGTATCACAGTTCAAAGGTCGTGGAATGTGATTGTACCCTTCTGTGTTAGAACAGCATTCTAGAACCTCTAGAGACTGCACAAGCCCGTTTCATTGTGAAAGAGAAAAAAAACCAAAAAATGCACACATTTCACATAATACTATACACTATGGCCTAGATATTCAGACATGCGCCCAAGGTGTGCGCAATGACGCCGCAGTGCAGTGCAGATGAAACTTTCAAGTACCTCAAGGGAATCAACAAAGTCCAAGAGGGTAGCATCTTTCAAAAAAAAGAGGTGTGCAAGAACAAGGGGGCACAATTTGAAGATGGGGGGGCGGCTCAGAGGTAATGTAAGGAGGTATTTTTTCACAGAGAGGGTTGTGGATGCATGGAGCAGCCTTCGGAGAGGTTGTGGAGTCAAAACTGTGGTTGAATTCAAGCATGCATGGGACAGTCATAAGGCAATTCTAGGGGGAGGGGGGGTACAAAGAAGTAGGCTGCTGGTTAACTAGGATCTGCAGCTTATCCATTAGGTAGGGAAATTGGCAGACTGGGTGGGCCAAGCAGTCCTTATCTGCTGTCAGATTCTATGTTTCTATGTGCCATGTGGCAAAGGATGCCATATTCAGAGGATGCGCCACCAACATGCACCGGCGCAAGGCAGGCTGAATATAGCAAGGATGCGCTACAGTGCAACCACACATGCGCCAGCGCAACCAGAAATGCACAGGAGCGGGTCAGGACACCCAACCCAGTGGGCTGAGCAAGGGCAACAGGCAACAGGGACACAATGGCAGGGGTGCCCAGGAGCACAGGGGTACAGTACCCCACCAGCACGGCCAGCCACAGACAACAGGAGCACACTGTCCCGGAAGCACCACAGGGCACCAGGGGACGGCAGAAACAGGACTCCAGGCTGCCAACAGTGGTACAGGGCACCAGGGCGACACCTGCACCGCCGGCACACCAACACCAGTGCCACGTAATACGTACACAACAGGCTGTGCTGTAGGGGTCCATGGCCATGGTGCCAGGATAACACACAAACACATAGAACAGTGACCCGGGGGGAGAGGGAGGCACAGGCCACCCAGGGGCACATATGCCACTACCCAGACTTGAGAAGGGCACAGCACCACAGGGCACACCGTTGGTGGGCATCACGACAGGCAGACAGAAGGGTAGTGCAGGCAGGCAAGGGCACAAGGTGCAGGGGCAGGCACACGCCAGTGTGACACCCACTACACAGGGACACGGCACACAGGCCTAGCACACACATGAGCAGCACCCCTAGGGGACAGCAGTGGGACACCAGGGACATGCCCAAGCACAGCCCAACAGACACCTGCATCATGGCTCCACATGCCACCTACAAAGGAAACACAGACAGGAGATGTAGCAAAGAAAAGTGTTTACTCATGAAACAAAACAAAGCTATCACAGCAACTATGTACAGAACAGATAACACAGAATGGTGAGGGAGCACATTAAGCGGAGATAGGGTCTTGGGGCTGTACAGTAGGACATGGGAATAGAGGAAGGGCAGGGCAGTGGTGGACCATGGCCCCGGCAAGACCAGGGCAGGGTAATGCCTGCTGCGCAGTGCAGCCTCCATCGTCCCCAGGTCCTTCCGAATAGCCACTGTCCCCCACATGTTCCGCCGTGTCAGTCTGACCAATCTGGCCATCATCGCAGTCATCCTCCACTGCTGGTCATGGATGACGTTCATGGCCCTCGCCAGCCGCCTCGACCTCCGCCATGGATGTACCCCGGCCCGACCTAGGAGAAGGGACAGAACAGGCAATAAGCGACATGCTAGATGGAGTCCCAGCCCACCCAAATGTGTGCACCAGACAGTGGAGGCACACATCAGTGGACAGACTCCCAAGAGCCCGTGCATGGAGGACCACACCAGCCATCCACACAGCACACCACAACATGGTGAACAGGCCACAGAGTGTAAGAGGCACACATGGCTGCGCATTGGGCACAGCGGTGCACATGCAAGGCACATGATGCTGACTGCAGGCACCCTGTTGCCGCACACAGTGGTGACCGTGCGCCCTTTTACACACCCAGGCGGCACACTGGATATGGGCGACACACACTGCATGCCTCTGGGCCTTGCGCCCACCCAGTCAGTGTCCACACATGGCAGCGGTGACCATGGACGGAACCCTGCGACCTACAGTGACCCACAGGTGCACAGTACAGCAGTGCGAACATGTTTACCTGGCTGGTGTTGCCCCGATGACCCAGCAGCATTACCATCACTGCGACGGATGTCTGCGGCTGCCCTGGCCCTCCTGCGGTCCACTGGATCTGTGGATGAGTGAGAGAGAGGTGGACATGAGAGGACTGTCACGCGCACACACACACCCTGGCACACAGCTGGCATGGTGCAGGATGGGACACTGCCAGCCTGGTGGCCCTGGCACCTGCACGACTGCAACATGCACAACAGCGTTGCGCATGTCGCCCATGCAGGACATGCAGCGCCCGAAGGAACCATGGCTGCCCCGGCGGCTGCACGCCTTCATATTTGGACGCCCAGTACAGGTACACCACGGTCATGAATGACACATGGGAATACTAACCTGGCTGTGGCACAGCGCCACGCTGCACCTGTGTCTGGAGCCGTCGGAGCCATCCAGCCATCCAGGATACCTCCTCCTCAGGTCCCCGTAATGGTGCCGGCACTGCTCAGTGGTACGCGCCACCCCAGTGCGCTGTTCCAGGGCAGTGGCGACACGTGCTCACACCTTTGTCCATGGCTGCTGCAAGGGCACCTGCCCAGAGAGCAGGGGTGCAAAGGACTCCACCAGTGCAACCAGGTGGCACAGCTCTACTTCAGACCAGTTCACTGCCCGACGTGTTCTGCTGTTGTCTGCCATGGCACAAGTGCAACCCAACAGAAGGAAGTGTTGAGGCCTACACAGCATGCACGTGGTGCAGCCCGAGCACGTTGCACAATAATGGACCATTGTATGTGACCACGCAGCACATTGATGCGCGATTGGCATGTCCTGTGGCGGTGTATTGTGCAGCACCACGCAAGCGCACAGCGGCAAAGCCTGGTGGGTGCACGGGGTCACAGTCGTGACCCTGATGGCACAAGATGTGACCCTGCACAACATTGCACATGACCCCGCCCTGCGCTGTGTGCGGCATAGTGCATCCCGAGCAGCTGCGCTATGGGCCATTGCACCATGATGCACGTGTTTGTGTGGTAGGCGACCGGCTTCGCATGCACAATGGTGGGATATCACGCACTGCACAGGGTCGCGTGATAGGCCACTGAATACGTTTGCACACATGCGCACTGCAGGCCTGCGCACTGTGCATGCGCTGGTAATGCGCCGCACGATTAACTGGCACATCCTGTTTGAGCATGGTACAAATTTTCGATATTCTTCTGCCATATGCAGATCACCTCATGAGGCTATGCACAGCGCAGTCGGGCTCATTAGCATACCATTACGATTGAACACAGGCTCATTTGCATGTGTTGCGCTATAAAAGCACCACGCCGCAGCACAGGCCACGGACCAGTATTGCAGCCATTCTGGTAAGGTGATGCTAACTCTGGGATTGAGAGGCCCATACTGACACTGCAACGGAGCCCCTGTCCATGCCATGCTGCCACTGACATCCATTTCTGTCACTGTCCACAGGTAGCATAATGTCTGAGGCTGAGAGAGCGTGGGCCTGCACAGAAGCGCAGGCCCAATTTCACAACGGAGGAGCAGCAGGCCCTGTTCAAGGCCTACCTCAACAGGGAGGCCCTGCTGAGTGGTGCCATGGGCACACTGCAGGACAGGTCGGCTGGGTGGGATGCAGTGGCTACCTACTTAAATGCCCATGGCAGGCACCAGAGGAGTGCCTAGGAGTGTCAGAAGAAGGTGGGGACGGACAATCGTCACATAAAGGAGAAGGTGGCAGCCATCAGGGCGTCCTGCAGCAGGACGGGCGGCGGTCCACCCACCGCAGCGGTACTGATGATGATGGAGGAGCTGGTGGCGGCCACCATCAGCTGTGCCGCCATAGAAGGCATTCCTGGTGGTGGATTCCAGACGAGTGGCAGCCCCTCACAGCACTGAGTCACCACATACCATACATTGGGGGGTATGGGCAGTCCCATGCAGGTGGGCCTGCCGCCATGCTGCGTGGCCCTTGTGGGTGTTTGATGCAGCTGTGCATGGCGCACCTGTGGACAGCGGCCATAGCATCTTGCACCCCTGGGCACGGGCCCTGCCTGCATGGGTGCTACGCCTACACTGACTCTGTATATCTGTTTTCCAGCACCATCACGACTCCGCGAAGTGGTGCAGGAAGAGGATGCCGGAGGAGGTGACGCCATCTACGTCCATGGGCATCCGGGACAGAGACCGACTATATAGGGACAGTGAGGGGCTGCTGGCCTTACTGGGGCTGGAGTCAGATGACGCGCTGTCTGAACTCCTGCTCGGTGAGGGCCTGCCCATGCTCAGCATGCTGCTGGGCGGTGCGTCCGACTCTGATGATGATGATGTAACACTAATCCTGGATGGCACTGTGCATGGGGTGCTGGCCAGGGTCCAGGGACAGTCGCAGGCACTGTTGGGGACCAGTGTGACACTAGCAGCCGCACAACTGCCCCCTGTCTATGGCCACACAGTGGCGTGTGGTGCCACCGCTGTACCTGCCGAGGGGGGGTGCTGTTGCGGGCTTGGCTGCGATGAGAATGGCCCAGCAGATGGCTGGACAGCAGCAGCGGGATGCAGTGACCACTGGGCAGTACGCCACAGTGGCCGCCTCCAGTGCGCTTGTAGCCACAGTACCCCCTTTGCGGTCCCCTGTGCAGTGGGTGTCAGCATGGCTCAGTTGATAGCACATCCACCTCTGGACCAGAAGGTCGTGGGTTCTAGTCCCACACCAGGATTGGACTTGCATCTAAAAATCGCTGGCATCCGAGTGCAGTATTGGGGGGTGCTGTACTGCTGGGGTGTGCCGTCCTTCGGATGAGACGTTAAACCAAGGTCCCTTCTGCCCATCCTGGTGTTGTCCTGGTGGGTGTCCAGGTGGAAGTAAAAGAACCCGGGCACTCTTCGCAAAGAGTAGGGAACATTCCCGGTGTCCTAGCCAACATTCCCCTTCCCATAAACCGGTTCATGCAATTATCCAGGCTGTGTGTGGGTGATGATATGTGATATGGCCGCCACCACACATTCAGTCACTTCACTACCAGTCTAGCATTGCTTGTAAAGCACTTTGGGATGTATGAAAAGCGCTATATAAATGCTGATTCTTCTTCTTCTTCAGTGTCCACAGGAGAGGGGCATTGACCAGTATGCCATGGCACCCCCACCAGGCCAGCATCTACCCCAGGATGCGCAGGGCAACGACAGGCTGGCTGAGCACACCCAGGTGCTGCGGGCTTCTGTAGACAACCAGGCGATGCTCAGGACAGAGATCCATGCACTGCTGGTTGAGGTGCATCAGATGGCTGAGTGGCAGGACAGTGGTCGTGTGCAGCTAATTGGTGAGATCCGCCAGCTTCAGGAGGCTACGACCGCATCGCTGGACTGCATAGCTGGTACCATTGTGGCTGGATTTGCATCACTGACATCCACTGGGCATGGCTGTGTGCGTCAGACTCCCTGCAGTGCAGCTTCCACACCATGGCCACGGCGTCTGGTGACCCCTGCACAGCTGACACTGGGATTCTACCTGCCCATCCCTGACACCCCTGGTGCAACCCTGTTCACCCGGCTCTACACCCCAGCGAGGACCCAGTCACATTCTCAGTCCTCCACCACTGAGAGTGTGTTGGACACTCTACTGGTGGCTGTTGCACACTCTGTGGCTGACGAATGGCTTGGGCATGGCCGCCCCGTGGCAGCCATGGCAACGCGCGGTAGGCCTGCTGGGTGTGATGCCCTTTCCTGCTGTACACTACTGCCTAGTGCATATGTGTGATGTCGTCCTGTGCATGTGGTGGTGTGTATGGGTGGTGTGGTGCATGCCCTCTGTGTGTGCTGGCTGGGCCTTGTGGCGTGGGTGTGATGAGGACAGCTCCGCACTGGCTGTACCTGTGCACCGGTGTCATGTGCCTGATCCATGCCATGTCCTGCAACCTGTGTGCACCCATGCCTGTGCAGTGTGCTGTGTGTGTTTGTGTGGCCCTGTGTTCACCATGCATGCTGTGTGTGCATGTGTTAATGCATGCATCCCTATGTGCCTGTCCAACCCTGTGGATGGGGTGGTGGTCCGTGCAGGCCTGGCATGCGTGTCGTGCCACTTAACTGCGATCTCCAAAATGCTCCTGTATGATGGTGGCCCTGTGCCTCCTGGCCTCCGCCGCCAGCCTGGGGTCCCTCCTCCTCATGGGTGGCTGCACACCCCCTTCCAGCCTGTCGTCCATGTCATCCTCACTGCTGTTGCCCTCATCCTCCTGGACCGCTATCCCATGGTCAATGGCCATGTTGTGCAGCATGCAGCAAGCCAGGAATAGGCCGCAGGCTTTTAATGGGCTGTACTGTAGGGCACCACCTGACCTGTCTAGGCAATGGAACCATATCTTGAGCATGCCAAAGACACACTCAGTGACATTGCGTGTGGCAGTGTGTGCCTCATTGTACCTTTCTTCTGCGGGTGTGGATGGTCACTGGTAGGGGGTGAGCAACCAGGGCCTCAGCAGGTATGCACTGTCACCTGTGTGGGGAGAGGATATGGTTGTCACTGTGCATGGGTTGTGCCCCCCCATGTTGTCACCTTCCTCCCCTGGCATTGCTGCACCCACGTCCAGCCCTGTGCCTTGCTCACCTAACAGGTGCCCCGTGGGGATATCCCTACGCTCGAATCTCTGCCACAGGATGGAACTGTGCCAGATGTAGGCATCATGTGCACTCCTGGGGTGTGTGGCGCAGACTTTGTTGATGCTTGCGCCCCATGGCATTGCACACCACCTGGCAGTTGATGGAGGCGTACCCCTTCCTGTTCATATATGCAACCCCCCCCCCCGGGCCTGGTGGTGTGCATATTGCCATGTGGGTGTAGTCTATGGCCCCTATCACGCCTGGCATACGTGCAACCCTGTGGAAGTCCTGCAGGTTTGCTGTATGCACTGCCTGTGTGCTCGGGAATCATATGAACTCCGAAGCGTGTGGTAGCAGAGCGTTGAAGACCTGTGTGAGGAGGCGGGACATGACCAACTGGGTGATCCCTGTGGTGGCACCCGTTGGTCTCTGGAAGGTGCCCATGGCGAGCAGGCACATCACTACTGTCACCTTGGTCTACAATAACATGGCATGACTCCGACTGGTGGGTGCCAGCAGCTCCTCATGGCACAGCTCACAGAGCTGCCTCAGAATTGCCCTGTTCAGCCAGTACCGGCCCACGATCTCGACATCACTATAGTCATCAAAGGTGAGACGGGCACGATACCATCTGTGTTGGGTATACCGCTGACGGGCCCTTCATCGGTCACATTGGTGTTCATCCCACCTCCTCACACCCCTCATTGCCTCCTCCATAATGAATGGACCTGCATCCATATTGCTGTGTACAGCTCTGGCTTGCGCATCTGCTGTGTGTTTGTTTGAGCTTGTTTTTATCGGCTCAAGTCCGCCTGGTGCATCCTGTAGTTTGCTCCTAACTTGCACTGTGGTTTTCGGCTGAATATACCATTATACCGCATATTCAAGGGTACTTCCCCTTGCACTTGCGATGCATACATTACATTTGTGCCGCAGCACAATATGATTTGTGGTGCGCAGACGCAGTGGTTGAATATGGCTCTGCGGCACAAGTCTGTGGTTGCGCTAGCGCATCTCGGTTCCACCTTGCAACTGCTCTGAATATCAGGGCCTATATGTTTTATTATACAATGACAAGAAGACATGCTGGACTCAAGATGTTATCCCAACATAACATCCCATCTATAGTTCCAGCACAGTAATGACCGCATTGAATGTAAAAATTCATCCATTTGATGCAGCAGTCACTCTGAGGAACGACTGCTGCATCAAAACCCTACACTGCACGCTGACTCAGAGCTCCAGAAAGCTGGATCTCTATGGGCCCTGTACGGGCTAGCCATGTCCCCCCAAGGCGCGGCTGATGCCCCTCAAGCCTCCAGCGCATGCCGCTCAGCGCTTCTGCCTGCCAGATTCTTCGGGCCCTGTATGGGCCGCCATGTCCCCCGAGGAGCAACTGCTGCATCAAAACCCTACACTGCACACCGACTCAGAGCTCCAGAAAGCCAGATAAGGAAAGAGCCTGGGCCGGGGAAGTGGTGATTCGGCTGCTATTGGCCGACTGCTCTCTCTTCCTCCACCCGATTGGTCTCCAGTTAAGGCCACTACCTCCTCATTGGGCAACCCACTGTTGCTGCTGTCTGGGCTCTGCGCCCATTCAAAGGCACTGCAGACTGCCGAAATTTTAATGCCTGCTATCTGTCCGATGCATTACTGCCTTTTTTGTCTTTTTCCCTAGATTCTACAATGTTAGCCTTACTATAACTGGTGTAACTGTTGCTAAAGTGTAAAGCCGATTTTTTGATTGCCCTGTGTGGTTAATGCTTACTATTTGCTGATTCTCTAACCAAACTGTAAAGTGTTGAAGTGCTCTGAAAAGCTGTTTCTGATTTTCTGTCTCCCCTCCTGTGCTCCTGCTCTCGCTCCTTGCCTACTTATTCCTTTTTTCCTGCCTGTACTACCTCCTCAGTCTACCACCCCGACTTGTTGGTGCCAGGATTCAGTGAACTGATTACTCCTGTCCTTGGCCGCCGTTACCCCCCCCAACCCATTTTCTTTTCTAAAGCTGTAAAGTCATCTCCAGCACTCCCCGCCCTACGATTTAGAAACTGCGTCACTATCCCTTTGTTTCTCCTACCACTTAACTAACCCCTGCCTGTTTCTGTTTCCCCCTCCAGATCTCTACGGGCCCTGTACGGGCCAGCCGTGTCCCCCCGAGGCACGGCTGAGGCCCCTCAAGCCTCCAGCGCACGCCGCTCAGTGCTCCTATGGGCCGGCGTGTCCCCCGAGGAGTGACTGCTGCATCAAAACCCTGCACTGCATGCCGACTCAGAGCTCCAGCAAGCTGGGTAAGGAAAGAGCCTGGGCCGGGGGAAGCCGTGATTCGGCTGCTATTGGCCGACTGCTCTCTGCTCCTTCACCCGATTGGTCTCCAGCTAAGGCCACTACCTCCTCACTGGGCAATCCACTGTTGCTGCTGTCTGGGTTCTATGCCTATTCAAAAGCACTGCAGACTGCCGAAATTTTAAGCCCGCCCCCCTCCCCACCTCCTGCCTTAATTAAATAGACCGTTGCTCCGCCCACCTGCTTTCTGTCCCTCCCCTGTCTATCTTATCTCCAATCCTCTTCTTCCGCCCTCCTGCTCCGCCCACACTCTTGGGTTCCTTTTTGACAATACGTCCCTGCCTAGTTCACAACTGTTTGTAACGCCCACCAGTCCATCCCCCACCAGTCCCTTTTCGCTTATAACCCTCCTATCTGTCACTTCCATCCTACCTCCCCCCACCCGTATTTACTCCCCCTGACCATGTCTTTCCAAAACCACCAGCTCCTGCTTCTGCTCTCCCTCTTTTCTCTTATACCACTCAGTTATCTCCCTGGTGCCTGCCACCCCTCTCCTGTCACACTACCTACTACCTAATCGTCCCCTACCTTCCTTATGGCACTCTGGCCCACTTACCTAGCCCTCCCTCGGGGCTCCCCCCCCCCACCAAGGACTGGCCTACCACTGACAAACACAAATCTGAAACTTGGGCAAACCGGACCCTGCTACTATCTATTGCATTGCACTGGGACCTACGGCACCTGCCCTGGATCCAGTCAGGCAAATCAAGGAGGCAAATCATTGATTACTACTACCAACAGCGCACAGCTCTTAAACTCCTGCTTCTCCTTCTATTGATGTCTGGGAGTGTCCACCCGAACCCTGGCCCAATCACCCCCAACCCAGTCAGCTGCAGGAAATTAGTAGGGGGCCTCAGCATCTCCACTCTCAACATCTGTAGCCTGCTACCTAAGCTCACTGCCCTCCAAACTTTTGCTGAACTGCATAATAATATTTTTCCTAGTCAAACTACCTCTTGTTGGGAGCTGCAATACTGAACATAGGATTTGCAAGAAAGCGAGTTGTGCTCACAACAGAGGGAGGGGAACCTTTCAATTGTCTTTGCTTTGTAGCAGATATACTGCAGGTGGAGGCTGCTTCTAACTGAAAGGTGAAAGAAGGAATTTACAATTATCAGGAAAAGACAGTCTTGTTACAATTCTTAAGATTTTCAGTGCAGGAAGAGTTCAAAGCACAGCTGACTTATTTTGGGTCTGACTGCTTTCAGAGCACAAACCAGCAGGCTGTTTTGGGGCTGGGGAGGTTTACCTGTGTCTGACTTGGATGTCTGGATTTTTCTCTGTTTGATTAGCAGGGGATTTTCTCTGTCAAATTGTTGTGTATAGTATCTTGCAGATGGGAAGGCACTCATCGCAGTGGTGGGTCAGAGCTCTTAGCTGATTGTTTTGTGAGGACACAGTTTAGGCCCAACCCTTCCACCCCTCACCCCACCCACCCCTGGAAATAGTTCCTTTATACCTGGGGTTCTGACATCATTTCCTCAAGAGTGCAAGGTGCATATCAATGTCATATCCTCTCTAGCACACAGCACTGAAAATATACGCATACACATTGTATAATATATATATATTTCTATATAACAAACCAATCACTCACACAAGCACACACACACACAAAAAAAAAAAAGTACATAGTCATGTGGGGAGTAGTGCAATGTAATGGCTGTGGGGCAGCAGTCTTCCAGGAGTCTTTCTGGAGGCTGAGATGCTGCCCTATTTGCAGACAACTCTCTGCCCTGAGGGAGGAAGTTGCCCGTCTTCAGGCCACACTGGACAGCAGTAAGAAAACCTTCCCCCAGGCCAGACTGGATGGTAGGAAGGAACCCCCATCCAGGGAGCACCAGAGCCACCACCAGTACCTCAGAGGTTGCAAAGAAGCACAGCAGTTGGACCACAGTGGGCTCAGGGAGGTGAGGAGGGTGGAACAGAGGCACACCCAGTCAGTTATTCCACTCCACAATCCATACACCATTCTGGGGGCACAGCTCCCTATGGATCACCGGAGGAGATTAAGGAGGCTGAGGACACCTGTCACAAGGGAGGCCCACAGGAAGAAGGCAGAGGATGCCACAGGAAGGAAGCAGCTCCTGGTGGGGGACTCAATTATTAGAGGGATAGAACTGGGGGAGCAGGAAAAACTGAAGTAAAGTGCCTGCCTGGTGCCATGGCTTGTAGGGACAGAGCGCATCCTCAGGATCACGAGAACACCTGCACAGGAGTCTGAGCTGGATGTCATTGTCCACCTAGGGACAAATGACTTGGCTCAACATGAGCTTAGAGCAGTGCAGAAGGACTTTGTAGAACTGGGAGAGGCCTAAGACAAGTAGCACACACAGTATTCTTCTCAGAGGTGCTGCCTGTCAATGGCATGAGTGAGGCAAGGTACTTTACACCATGCAGTTTAATGAGTGGTTGAAAAAATGGTGTGGAGCACAGGGGTTTGGCTTCATTGGGGACTGGGGTTCCACCTGGAGGGACACCAGCCTATACTGGCTGGATGGTCTGCATCTGTCCAGGAAGGGAACAAGTCTTTTGAGCAATCGGTTTAAATGCTTCATTGGCAAGCTTTTAAACTAGTCAAATTCTTTACCCAGGCTGTCATCTTGGGACCCACTCCCAGGCTGGCTAACTTGTATATTAATCTTTTGTGTGGGACTGTGTCAAATGCCTTGCTAAAGTCTAGGTGGGCCATGTCCACAGCCCCTCCCTGGTCTACTACTTTGGTCACCCAGTCAAAGAAATCTATTAGATTTGTCTGACATGACCTTCCCGCTGTGAACCCATGCTGCCTTGGGTCCTGTGCCCCACTGGCCTCTAGGTACTCAACTATTATTTTCTTCAGAAGTGACTCCATCACTTTCCCTACCATAGAGGTCAAACTGAGGTCAAAGCACTGTCCAGTCTCTATCCACTATCCAGTCCCTGGCTTAATACTGGACTACTGACACATCTAAAAGCAAGGGACCACCTCTGGGCAATCGCCAGGGCCACAGGTGCTCAACCGGACATTCAAGCCTATAAACAATCTCGCAACAATTGCACGAAACTAATACGAATGACAAAGAGCACCTACTACAAAGAAGCCCTCACCATCACCTGGGGTAATGGGAGAGCCTTTTGGGATAATACAAAGGAGATTTCAGGGAAACCGTCAAAATCCTCCCCAACTCTACTGAATATTGATGGTACCACCACCCTTGACCCACTGGCCATAGCAAACGCCTTCTACACTGCCTTCACGGACCTCAGTAGTGTCCTCCCCCCAGACTTTTTCTCGGAAACTGACACCTCTGAATCAACTTCCCTCCTCACCCCCCCAAGCCATCCACCATTCCACTTTAAAAAAGTCAACTCAGATGAAGTCCACAAATATGTAAAAAGGGCCATCTCCAAGACCAGAGCCAGTGGTGAGTCACTGGACCTGAAACTGCTATCCCTCACACTTGAGGAAGTGCTTCACCTGCTTACCAGAATTTTCAACCTCTCACTCAACCTCAGTAAATTCCCAAGCAAATAGAAACCAGCTATTGTCACACCAGTCTTCAAAAGTGGCGACAAATCAATCCAGGGAAACTACCGACCAATCTCAATACTGCCCCCCCCTTTTCCAGAGCCCTTGAGCGCATTGTAGCCAACCAGCTTACAGTCTACCTGGACAAATACAACATCCCTTGTCCACAGCAACACGGTTTCAGGCAAGGGCACAGCACCTCTACAGCCCTCCTGGAGTTCACTGGAGCTCTCCACAAGTCTACGGACAAAGGTCATTTAACTGGAGCCGTATTCGACACTGTCCACCATGGCCTACTCTCCAGACAGCTGCTCAATACCGGTCTCTCCCCTGACACTACAGCATGGTTCTATAGTTCCTTTGCCAGCGCACACAAAGAGTAAACATCTCAGGCAATCTCTCTGACTCCAACCCAGTCCGTTCTGGTGTTCCCCAGGGCTCAATACTGGGTCCCCTACTTTTCAGTCTTTTCCTAAACTCTCTCCCACAATCCTACCCAGAACAAATTATCCTCTATGCCGATGATGCTGTGCTTTTCACCCCACAGAAAGACCCAGAACCATTAACTTGCAACATTCAACGTGCATTCTCTTCTGTTGAAAACTGGTTCTCTTCTCACAAGCCGGTTCTTAACCACAAAAAGACTAAATCAATGCTCTTCTGCAGCTCGCAAAACAAACATAGGTGATACCCCCTTGACATTAAAACAAATGCTTGTCATACCCTGAAACAAGTCTCATATTTTAAATACCTAGGAATCACTCTTGACCGTGGTCTGTCATATGTGACCCACATCGATAACGTCGCCAGAGGTGTAAATGCGTGCATTGGAATTCTCTATCAAAACAAGCAACACCTCACCCAAGCAGCATTAAAGATGCCCATCCAGAGCTGTTTTGTGTCCATTGTAGATTATGGCCTCATTGTCTATGGCTCTGCCATCACCACCGCCCTTAGGCGCATTACGACCTTCTTAAACAAGGCCTGCCGACTGCTCACTGGAGCCCACCGACTCACACATACATTTGAACTCTATGCCAAATCAGGATGGCTTCAACTCGTAAATCGTGATAAAGTAACTAACTTGTCTAACGGTGAAAAAAACTATCCTGGGTTTTTCACCACCATGTATCCAAGTCCTTCTGAGTCCAACCGCTAATTTACGCTGCACCAGAGGGTCAGAACAACAACTCCTCCAAGTACCTCGATGCCGCACATCACTGGGTCAAAGATCCTTTGCACACCGTGCTCCCTCCTGGATGAATGCCCTCAGTACTCATATCACTTCCTCCTCTTCAATGGGCATTTTCAAATCAAGACTACACTTTCACCTCAATACAACCAGTTGCTGTGACTGCCTCCCTAACTTCCTTTTCCCCCGTGGCACACCTCACCTCTCCTCTGTTCTTTGACAATGCTGAGAATCTGCTCTAGTTTCTCTTTGGCTGCTACCCCCTCCCCATCCCCCCTCTCCACCCCAATCACAGACCTCTGAACTTTTCCTAACCTAAGTGTCTCATTAGTTAATTTCTTTAATGCATCGTATGAGCCAATGAGTATTGTTTACTTAATCTCTGTTTATATACAGTTGTTCTAGTTTGCCTATGTATAGACGAATGTAGCTTAGTCCAAAATGTTTGTACTTCTCTTGACGTGGAACCTTTGTAAAAGAGCCTTGGCTCAAAGGTATTTGTAATCCTAGACTTTCAATAAACAATAATAAAAAAAAAATCCACAGCCATCACTGCGGCTGACTTCACCTCTCCCTGATCAGCACGGCATAGGCACTCCCTGCCCCGCTAAACACACTGACTGCTTCTACACTTAACAGTATTCCATTATTGTTCTTTATCTCCTGGTGTAAAATACAAAACAACTGTACCAGGAGAACCACTACCACAACGGTGCAAACAGTCAACTAACTGCGCAACTTCAAGAAAAAGAAAAACATACGAGCAGGTTGAACATCTAGCCATGTGGCTTTCAACAGAAAATAAAAATGACAGTGGCTCACCTTTTTTTCCCCTGATGTTACCACACAAAACAGTCAGTGACCCTGCCAAACGCTGTCTGCCAAAACAAAAATAGACTACACTGCCGCCCCCCCCACCCCCCAAACTTAACATTCTGATTGTTTCTCATTGACATTCTCCTGGTACAGTTGGCATATCTTTTGTACTGGGAGAACAAAACTAACTTTAAAAAAAGCCCACTGCCATGCTCAGTCTGTATGGGGATGCCGATCGCAAGCAGGACAAAAATACAGAGAGGCTGGTGCAGAGAACAAGTATACAGATCAGAAACTGGGGATAGAAGGCATGGCGAGCAGCTCCATGTATTGGACAAACATAATCAACCCTTTTTTGTTCAGTAATTATTCCTGTACCTTCAAAAAATGACAGAAAAATATATTTTTAAGGAAAGTTTTAGTATTTTTCACTTTTTTTTTTTGGAAACGAGCCATTGTATAATATAAATAATGCATTCCAGGGTGTGTGTTATGCTGGGATAACATCCCTTCTCAGGCAGAATGTTATCCCAGCATAACACCCACCCTGTCGTGCATTATTCCTTTAATATGTCCCCCTGGAGCCACTGCTGTATAAGAGTGGTTTCACGCACCTTCGGCTGGAGTGAAAACAGCAAAGTGAAGCTGAGCTGTTTTGGCTCAAGGTGAAGGTAAGTGAAACCACTCTAATACAGGAATGAGTGGCGACAGAGGGTGTGATTGAGAATGATCAATAATATATATATTTTTTTAAACTGTCCCCGGCACATGCCTGTTTCCAGGGCATCTGTGCATGAGACGCTCTTCACAGAATAAGAGTATCTCACGCGCAGAGAAAAGGAGCACTCCGATTGGTCAGGAGTACCCCATTGATCTATAATATAAAAAATACAGGATGAGAAACTTTATGCACAATCAATGTGCCCTGCTACCTCTGGATTCTGATTTCCACAGACATCTCAAGCCTCGCTCTCGAAGTCAGAGGGAATCGGAACTCCTCTGTGGCAGAACACACTGGTTGTGCATAGTTGCGCCCATCTGTATTCTCTATATTGTGTACAGTTCTGGAGGCTGCAGCTCAGGAAAGACAGGGACAGGGTAGAGGTAGTCCAGAGGAGGCAACTAAAATTGTACATGGGTTGCATGAGAAACGGTATGATGAGTGACTGAGGGATCTCAATATGTACACCCTGGAGGAGAGTTGAAAGGGAGGGGAATTGATAGAGACCTACAAGTACCTCATGAGGGTGCACAAGGTACAGGTGGGGAGCCTGTTTCAAGTGCAAATGTGCAACAGAACAAGGGGGCATGCAAGGAAGCTAGAAGGAGAGAAATTTAAGAGGGATGCGAGGAAATTCACTGAAAGAATCGTGGATGCCTGGAACAGCCTGCCCCAAGAGGTTGTAGGGGCAAAAACTACGGGGGATTTCAAACGTGTATGGGATAGACATAGGGGAATACCATAAAATAAAAAAGGGGGGGGGGGCGCTGGAGACCACTTGGGATCTGCTGGGACAGAATAGACAGGGAAACCACTGGGCGAACTGGGTGGGCCCATCAGTCCTTTTCTGTCAACAGATTCTGTCTTTCTGTGTTTCCATTGCATAAGCATAACTACCCAGCACAATACTGTATAGTATTTGTACTACAGTGTGTACCTTTGTCATTATAATTTCTTTATGTGGGGCAATAGCTATAGATTTTTAAGCAGCATGCCCGGCTACCAGCTGCCTCCACAAATGATGCCATAGTAGACACTTCAAAGCAATACCCTTTGCACTCCAGGCCATAGCGTGGAGGGCCACTAGAAAGTTGCGGCCTTAGAAGGCATAGCCTCCCCTCCCTCTCAAATAAACTTAGAAGAATATCACCAATTTACTGTCCAAACCACTTTACGGGGTTGGATTCAGGGCACCAGAAAAGGCTTTACTGCCAAAACCATGTGGAAATACAGGTGGTGATGTTACGATGAAAGCTTTATGCCAGCCACCCAGTCAGGCTAGTATAGGAAACAGATGGTAAAGGGACTTTGTGCCCCGGCAGGTCCTTAAAGGTGCCACGATACTACCTTTTGAAGTGTTTCAAACCCAGGCAGACTGGTATCCCTCAGATTGCATATACTTTTATCAGATTAGGGACCAAATAATTGCCAAATTTCACCAAACTTTGAGCTGGCAGGATGAAAGACCCTTTCCTGAGGCCTTTGAGACTATTTGGAAGGGTACACACAGCAAAGGGGCAATTACTATTTTATACTGGAATGTGATAGCTGATAGGGCTCACAGGATACAACAAGTACAACAGAAGCGGGAAGGCGAGCTTGGTCTCACTTTGAGTTCCAGGGACTGGATAAAGGTTTTTAGAAACACATGGAAGACCACCTCCTCCCCAACCTGGTGGGATTATGCCTGAAGGGTCCGGTATTTCTACACCCCTTATAAACTTTTGAAGGCAGACTCGCTCCAGAGGGCATCCTGTTGGAGGTAATGCGGATCAACGAAAGTGAATCAGGCACAAATATTCTGGCACTGTGCTGATATCCATGGGTACTGGAACCAGATTCTTACTCACCTGACGGAGTGATTCGGGCTGAACTCCACAGTGGGACCGGAGCACCTAGTATTAGGCCTGTACCCGACTAAAATTGTAGGTAAAGGACACTACCTATGGGCGATCCTCACAATAGCAGCCCTAAAAGCTATCACTAATAAATGGCTCCAATAGAATGCCCCATCCATCCAAGACTGGTTGGACACCATTACACAAATTTATAATATGGAAAGAATTACTTTCTCAGTCAACCACCAAAGAGAAAAATGGAACATATGGGATATCTATAAAGATAATATACCTTAATTAATTCACTTTGAATGAGTTAACTTAATGACTAACCCAATATCTCCTTATACATTCCCTCTCCCCCAATTACTCTTCCTATCCCCTCTTCCTGCCTCCTTCTCTCCTCCTCCCCCCTCCCCCTCCTTTCCCTCTCCCTCTCCCTCCTTTCTAATTCCCATTAACTGTGTTTTTTCTTTACTCACCTGGGCACAACAGCAATCTATTGTCTAGAAATTGTATTCTCCTTATTTAATGTATTATAGTCCTTCTTTTTATTTTCTTTTTCTTTATCTTTTTGATTCCTTGTTAAAAGGACTGTTATTTTTATAGCAAGATGGTTTAAATTTTAGTCATTGTTAACCTTGAAGAATTTGTATGATTCTATAATGTTATGGATTTACGATGGAATTAATCAATAAACAAATTTAGAAAAAAAAAAGGCAGAGTGCCAGGATCTGATGGCTGGCTAGAAGGTAAGAAAGGTAGCTTTGTCTGATATAGGTTTTCGGTGAGATTTTTCTAGCCCTGCTCCTAGACAGAGTCCTGGCACCTGACTGGAGAATGGCAGGGAGGAGGTGTGACTTCACTGAGAAGGACCTCCCAGTCCTTGTGCCAGAGGCCGGTGTGGTAATTGGTGGGGGGAAGGGAGTGCAGAGACTGGTAGACACTCACCATCATGATCCTTTCTGTTCCTCTCACTAAAATGGCTGGTTGGAAGGCAGGAGAGACAGCTTTGTCATGATGCTGTTTTTTGGCAGACTTTTCCTGGCCCTGCCTTTAGACAGAGTCCTGGTGCCTGACTGAAGGATGGCAGGTGGCGCGGCTTCACTGATAAGGCCCTCCTGGCCCTTGTGCCAGAGTCAGGTGTGGCAGTCCGTTGGGGGGGGGGTGCAGAGACTGGTAGGCACTCTCCCTCATGACCCTTTCTGTTCTTCTTGCTAAGATGGCTGGCTTGAAGGCAGGAGAGGTAGCTTTGTCCCGAAGCTGGTTTTTGGTGAGCTTTTCCTGGCCCCACCCCTAGACAGAGTTCCATACTCTGACTGGAGGATGGCAGGGAGGAGGCACGGCTTCACTAAGAGGAACCGCCGATGTTATGGTCAGTGTGGGGGAGGAAGTGCAGAGACTGGTAGGCACTCACCCTCATGACCCCTTCTGATTCCTTCCGTTAAGATGAAGATTTGAAGCCTTGACATAATGTACACAAATCCTCTGTGAGAAAAGAACTTAGAAACATAAAATTTGTTGGCAGAAAATGACTGCTTGGCCCATCCAGTCTGCCTAGAGGGTCTCTGCCTAGTCTGTCTCCACAGGCTCTTACTAGTCTCTTGCACCCTACTTCCTCCCTGCCTTTTTGCTAATATTCCCCTATTTACTACCATTCCCGTATGAAAGGGAATTTAGCTTTATATAGTTCCTCTCATACATGCTGTATCCCATTGCGCTTTACAATCTAGGAACAGTTGTCAGCAACCATTAGGTACACAAAGATAGGTTAAGGAAAAGCCAAGTGGGCCTTGGTACAGAGACAAAGAAATAAAGTCAGAGGAAGCTGTAGCACTGTTTTATATACTGGGACCTGGAGGTCCTGATCATTTTGTTCCTTAGTTCATAGAGTAAACATACTTTAAACTTGTTTGTCCTGCCAACCCATATTCCATTTCAGTTGTAGCTGTATCCCACAGGTCCTCACAGCTGACGTTATTGTCAAACTTTGCTGTGGGGGATTTCTATGTCAGCTGGCGTTTGGATGGGGATTCGGTAGTGTGCCACACTGTTCACACTGCTGGTACTGCTCTCTCTCCCCATGACAGATAACTGAGTACTTAGCTCATGGAGGGAGACCAGTGCCTACAATTTGAGCAGTGCTACGCGCTACAGGATCCCTATCCGAAGGCTGGCTGTCATAGAAGTCCAACACACTTCAACGTACTGGAACAAACTGCAAGCTTCTCTCAAACTGAGTTTGATGGTGTCTGGTGAGCCTTCATACTTTTATACTGATGTGACCCCCCCACCACACTGATAGCTGTTCTTGCCTCTAGGTTCTCCAGTGTTAGTGTAATTTGATTGTTAATATTTAAATGTTTCTTGTGATTGTTAATATTTAAACCAATTTCTTGCATTGTAGCAACTTAATATTTTTACTATGCTATGTCTAGTGTCGTACTTATTTTCCTTGCTTCTGTATATCATTATTTCATATTCTTGTATATCCACTGCTTGTATATTTTGTATTATTTTTTGCCTAACGGTACTTTTTTTCTGTGCTGTTACTTCCTAACCAGGACCTTCCTGCAAGTGAGCATCGCTCAACAGAGCTTTTCCTGGTAAAACAAACAAATAAATAAATTGCATCAGCAATGAGGGCATGTGGGATACTGTGTATCTAGGATCAGGATGGCAGATGGAGGGGTGGGGGTTGCAGGATCAACTGAAATAAATGTAAGCTTACTCTTAACAAATGCCTCACTCAATGAATTTTCTAAGGCAAGTTTATTTTTAAGGCACTCAACCCAGATGGCTCTGGGAGCCGTACAATAAAATAACAACATACTGAAATTTAAAGGTCAGCAGGTCAAACAATAAAATATGGCAAAATGCTAACAACCGATCAGTTATATGTTCAAAATACACTAAAAATCTAGTTGGATTCAAATGCTAAGTTAAACAAGTATGTTTTCAGGGAAAAGACATCCACTTAAGGGGCTCCTTGCACATCTAGTGGAAAAGCATTCCACAGTAATGGGGCAGCAGCCCCAAAGGCCCAATGCCCAAATGACTGTAATCAGAACTGTGAAACTGAGAGGAAGCCCACTTCAGAAGAACGAAGGGGGTGGCTGGAAGTGTATTCGAACAGGTCTTCCATGCTGCCCTGGTCCAGACTGTATTTATTTATTTGAAAACTGGTAACTGGGAAAGGCATGCTGGGCCAGGGCTCCTTTCCAGGTGCAACCTAGGGAGAAGACAAAGGGAATGCAGTAAATCAAAAACAGCAGCAGAGACGCATTCCAAACATGAAGTGCAAAGAGTGAACAATTGAACAAGATGCAAGTGCAAATAACAATAAACAATAAACAGAAGTTGGTTCTATGAGCAGCACCAATATCCAATTAAAATGACAAAAGCAGGTTGATACAGATAAGTGCAGCAGTTGTAGTGACATAAACCGACCCCAGTAGGGATCATGGCGGGGTGAAAAGGGCACGAGGTGCAGGTCAGGTGGAGGGATGACAGGAGTAGGAGGGGGAAGGGACAGAAAGAAGAGTGGAGCTGGTTCCAGGGGGAGGTGAAGCAGTAGGAGAGGGTTGACTGCCCAGCAAAGGCATGAGGGTGGGCATGGGGAAAGATGCGAAGATCCTTAGAACAGAGGTAGTATCAGGCAGAATGAATGGGTGAGGGCAGTGTGGCTAGGTAAGATAGTAGAGACTCAAACCAGTATTAGGAGATAAAGGAGGCCCCGTGGGACTGGCGATGTGATGGTGGGGGCAGGATGACTGGGGAGGAGTAGAGGGAGCAGTGATGAGTACGAGGTGAGGAATTGGTAGCAAAGCAATAGAAGGTATTACAAAGGGTGTCCAGTCTGGCAAGGGAAGAAGAGGTGTCAGTAGTGTTAATCACATCCGTATGGTTGAAGACCAGGAGCACCAGTTTGGTAACCAACTCCTGGTGGACCTGCAGGAACAGGCAGTGTTTGTTATGGTACAAGGCTCCAAGTGTGGGGCAGAGCTTGGAGGGGATGGCATCAATCTGGGCAGAGAAGTCAAGCCTACCATCAAGTCAGACACCAAGATACTTGAAGGAGGGAGCCACTTCAAGAGGGGTACTATCCAGAGCGGAGAAGGTAGGGAGGGGTAGGTGAGCCTGACCAGCTTCTAGCTGGTGCTGAAGATCATGGACATTGTTTTTTCAATAGTTGGTTGGACTGGAACCAGCGCCGGACATTGTGGAAATATCGCTGGAGCAAGACCTCCACTGTCATGATTGAGGGGCCTGAAGTTTAGAGAACAGTGTCATCTGCATATATGCGAATATGCGAGTTGACGCAGGCAGAGAGGAGGTCATTGAAGAAAATGGAGAAGAGGACTGGACCCAGGATGGAGCTCTGTGGAACCCCAGCCTGGATTGGCAGGGGAGGGGAGAGGATGCCTCCTACCTGTACCAGTTTCTGATGGTCTGAGAGGTAGGGTCGAAACCAGTTAATAGCAGAGGCTGAAAGGCCGGCAGAGCTCAGCTTGTCCAGAAGGAGTGAATGGGTCACAGAATCAAAGGCTTTGGCCAGATCAGTGAAAATGGCCATCGTGATGTGCCCCTGATCCATCCCAGTGCGGATGGAGTCAGTAACATGTACAGGGGAGGAGACTGTGGAATGCTGCTTCCGAAAGCCAGACTGGGAAAGGGAGAGGAAGTTGGAAGAGTGAAGAAAGTCAGCAAGCCAGGAGTAGATAAGTTTCTCTTGCAGCTTTGCAAAAGGGGGGAGGAGGGAGATAGGTTGGAAGTGGAAAGATCAAAGAAGTCAACAAACAAATCTTGAAATTTGTATTTATTTATTTACTTGATATATCGGTTTACAATCTTTGAGCCAGTGGCTCATTTGCAAAGGTACCTCGTCACATGTAAGACAGATGGAAACATAGAGTAGGTATAACAACAATTACATTAAACATGAGATACATGGTATAACAGTGGTTACATTAAGCATGTGTTACAGACTTTTGTCGCAGGCAGAATTTACAAGGTTTGGAAGCAGGTATTTTCTGACATTATTTATAACGTTTGGATGACGATAATTTACAACATAACAGCAGTGAGGCATTATAAGCTTGAGAAGGCATCTAAACATAATAGTCAGACCTAATCATGGATTTGGTGTTAAAGATGGAGGTTGCAATCCATAATGGACTTTGTCAGAGAATATTGGATCAGAGTGGGTAAGTGAGTGAAAGAATTGGAAGCAGTTGCAGGAGTGGATATTGAAGAGGTGGCTGCAAAGAGTGGTTTTGAAATGGGCGATCTTGGGTGCACTAGTGATGGTGCTTGGGAGTGCATTAAACCATGTGGGTGCCCTATGGTGGAAAGATCTCTGGGCAAGGGAGGTTGTTACCCTGGGCACAACCAGAGAGCTTTCTCTGGTGCGGGTAAGATAGTGGGGGTTGCAGGCTGAGGCGGTGACCCGGGGAGAGTCGAGCAGTATTTTCTTGGAGAGTAAGCAGGTCTGGTAGTGGAGCCTTTCATCAAGGTTGAGAATATTGGCAGAGGTATAAAGCGAGCAGGTGTGAGTGAGCCTGGGTGCGCCTGTAAGGAGCCTGCAGGCCTTGTTTAGTGTGGCCCGGATTATCTGGAGTGTGGTGTTATTTGCTGCACCGTATACTGGGAGCCCATAGTCCACTAGGGACAGTATCGATGAGGTGATGGCAAGCCTAAGGATGGGGGGAAGGCAGTCCCTGTGTCGATAAAGAAGTCCAATCCGGGTGTTTGTTGCAGCAGTAAGGGTGTTTATGTGGTCATGGAAGATAAGGACCGAGTCGAGGGTAAATCCAAGATATTTGTAGTTGGATACCTGCTCAAGGGGGTGCTGGGGAGGATGCTGAGCAGTGCATTCTTAGCTCTGTTTTGGCGGTGAGAGAAGATCATTGACTTCATCTTTTTTAAGTTGAGGACCAGTCTGTGGTCCTTAAACCAGGTTTCGGCCTGGGAGAAGGCAAGTTGGAGGGAGTCCTGCAGGGGTGTGGGTTTATGATGCGAGGTGAAGAGCACTGCATCATCTGCATATAGGAAGATTTTTGTGGAGCAGGCCTTTGGTAAGGAGTTTAGGTAGAGGAAGAAAAGAAGTGGTCCCAGGATAGAACCCTGGGGCACCCCGGAGTGGACGGGCAGTGTGTCGGATAGAGTTCCGTTAATTTTGACGCATTGGGACCGGGCGGAAAGGTAACTGGAGCACCAGGCCAGGGGGCCTGTGGAGAAACCAAGTTGGTGGAGTGAGTCGAGAAGGAGAGGGTGGCAGACTGTGTCGAAGGCCTTGGATATGTCTATGAACACAGCACCTGCAATGTTACCAGTGTCTAGGGAGGAGTGCAGGAAGTTGGTGAATTCTAGGAGGGCTGTGGTGGTACTATGGCCTGAACGGAAGCCATGTTGCTCTGGGCATAGGATGTTATACTTGGCTAGGTATTCAGTAATTTGGGCGGCTACCACTTTTTCTAGTGCTTTAGAGAAGGGGGAAGAATGGAGATGGGTCGATAGTTGTTAGGGGAGGCTTTGTCACCACTTTTATGGATGGGGGTAATGACAGCTGTTTTCCAGGCACTAGGGAATTGTCCTAGGCATAGGGATTTGTTGAGCAGGTCTATTGGGGGACTAGGACCACGTCGAGGACTAGTCGAAGGAGTCTGGCATCTAGGGGATCATTTATAGGGTTATTGCTGTTTAGCGCTTTTTGTAGGTAAGGATGAACTTCGTGGGGGGATATTGTGCGCAGGAGGAAACAGGGATGCTGCAGAGTTGGAGGTGGGGATTGGGGCACGTGGTCAAAGAAACTGCTAGAGAGAACAGTGCTGAGATCTGAGAAGGTGGTGTTTAGACAGTTTGCTATGGTGAGTGTGTCTGTGGAGGCAGTGCCATTTATGGTGAGCTGGGAGGGAGGTGGGGAGCGAGATTTCTCACTGAGTTCTTTGATGTTATTCCAGAAGGTCTTTGCAGACCCCCACGTAGTTGTGAGAGTGGATTGATAGTGGTCTGCTTTGGCCTTACGGATGGCTTGAGTGCACTTATTGCAAGCGGCGTTATAGGAATGTCTGTCCGCCAACCTGCCCGATTCTATGGCTTTGTGCCAGAGATTATCCCTGTCTCTCAACATTTGGAGTGGGGAAGGGGTTATCAATGGGGCATGTTGCCTTTTGGTGCGGAGTTTAGTGAATTAGGCGCGGAGTTTGGTGAAACTGATGCACCACCTCACTAGCAACCAGTGCAGCTCACGCAGCACCAGTGTGATATGCCCAGACCGAGAAGTCTCAGCAATCAACTGGGATGTTGCATTCTGCACTAGCTGCAAGAAATGTACCAATCCCACAAATAACCTTAAGTATAAAGCTTTGCAGTAGTCCAGTCTTGAGGAAACAAATGCGTGAACCAGAGTCACCAGATCCGTTGGCGTCAGAGTTTAATCCAGGTGAAAATTCGCAGATAGTAAAAGCTGCTCTGGATTACAGACAACACCTGGTTTTGCAACATCAGGCTATAATGATGCTTAGATTTCTCAACTCTCTGCAGCTGGTAAAGTAGTCCCATTCAAGGATGTTAAAAGGGCACTGTTACTATTCATACCGCCCCCACTCAGCCTGGTTTCAGTAGTACAGTCTCTGTTTTTAGTGGATTTAGTCTGAGCCAGCTGGAGGCCATGTAGTCCTGGATTTCGACCAGACACTTGTCTAGCACTGCTGCAGCATTTGACCCATCAGGTGCACACACCATGTATGTCTGGTTGTCATCTGAGTAACAGTAAAAACCCAGAAGATACCGCCTAATGATCTCCCCCAATGGTAGCATATACACAGAGAACAACATGGGAACCAAGATTGACCCCTGAAGCCCTCCACAGCAGAGTGTAGCAGCTTCTGAGATGTTACTGCTTAATGTCACCTGTTGCACTCTACTGGACAAGCAGGACTCAAATCACCACAATGTTGTACCAGTGAGTCCTACATAGTGCCTTAAGTGAACCAACAGCACACCATGGTTCACCATGTTAGATGCCGAGGAAGGATCAAGCAGAACCAAGATAGAACAATGTCCACTATCTCTCCCCAAAAGGAGATAATTACAAACCATAACACGTGCCATCTCAGTGTTGTGTCAAGGCCTGAAGTCAGATTAAAGAGGCTGATAGATCTTATAACATTCCAAGCAACTCTAAGGCAGGACTGCTACCACCTTTTTATTATTATTAGCTTTTATTGACCAGGTGAGTACACTAGACACAGTGGTGCCTATTTTCATGTACAGCTCTGGGAGGTTACAAGACAGTCAATACAGTAGTGACAAGCAAAGATAAAATACAATAAATTTCAATACAGTAAGAACCATACAATAATTACAATGCGATAGGGACCAATGCAGCAAATTAACAAATATGACAATGCATGTTGTGGAGCAGAAAGGTAAAAACACAAATATACAGTACAACAGTTCTTGAAAAAAATTCATGAGCAGTCCAGAAGAGCTAGTAAGCTACAGGCCAACTCAAATGCATAGATAACAGGAAATGAGAAAGCAAAACAAAATACAGTCTTCTGGCACATTTTACCTAGTGATGGGAAATGCGCATGGACTGGTTTAGTTTAGACCTGCTGATGGCAAGGCTAAACAGCCTGAGGACAGGGGGCACTGTGGAAGATTACATGCAGGTACAACTCAAGTTGGCCCTTGAACCCACAGAGACTTTTTAAATCGAAAGTGGGAGGAGCAGCTATAGTACAAACAGCAAGCAGCAGAGATCCAGAGTTTGGGTGCAGTAGCAATGAAAGTCTGGTCCCCCATGTGGGTGGATGTTTTGGGCACAGTGAGAAGGAATTCATCATTGGATCTCAGGGGGTAGGACAAGTGGGAGGACTTGAGCAGAGCCACAGTGGAGGTGGGGGTGCCAGTCCTTATAATTTTGTCTGCTAAACAGCCTAGAACAAAGTGACAACTTTTGTGGGGAATAGCCAGCTGTAGAGGTCACAGTGATGTGTTGCTCTGTTTAGCAAAAGGGCAAATCTGCAAATGTTACTGTAGAAAGTGTCCCACTTGGCAAGCAGCGACCTTGAGGCACTAGAGAAGGATATAAGCATACCTCTCAACTGTCACACATTACGAGGTACGTCATTCATTTTAACCCTCAGAAATCCTTTGTCCCACATCAAGGTAGTGATATTCCACATTTCTCACAGAGTTTTTAAAGCAGAAATGCATAATTATCTATTGTGCTCAATTATCAGCAAACATTATTAACATTAGTGCACTGACAGCAATAGTGTTCTGAGCTTGCAGTGCCGTGTTTGATGATGTGTCACACATTTTGCTTATTTGTCACACGTCTTGTCACACATTTTGGTGAAGAAAAGTTGAGAGGTGTGGATATAAGCCCATAGTTGAGGGAGAGGAGTAGGACACCACTGGCAAGGGCTAGGCAGGCATTGGGTGTAAGGCAGTTTCTAACCCAATATGCCAGACCAAGCTTGTCATTTACAGTCCTACAAACATTGTGGATGTGGAGGTAGAAGCCAAAGTGCTGATCAGGTGTAACCTCAAAGTATTTGAAGGATAGTGCCACATTGGGGGTGGGGTCTGTCAGTGCACTTGATAGACCGAAAGGGGGGGCAGGGCAATTTCTTAGTTTGGCAGGGAACCCAAGAAGCATAGTTCGAGTCTTCTTAGCATTCATAACTAACTTGTTTTTGATGAACCAGGCTTGCAGTTTTTGGAAGTCCTCTGTAAGGTGGGAGTTGATCAAATTTATGTTCCTAGAACTATGGGGGAGCACCAGGTCATCAGGATACAGTGTTGCACTACACTTTGTAATAACAGTAGGGAGGCAGTTTATAAACAGTGAGAAGAGAATAGGCCCAAGAATTGAGTCCTGGGGGCCCCAAGTTTAACAGGAGCTGGCTCAGACATGGAGCCACTGAGCTTGACCATTTGTTGTCTGTTTGACAGGTAGTGCCTGATCCAGGTGACGGCATGAGTGCACAGGCCCATGCCCTGCAGTTTGGAACACACGATACTGTGAGTGACCAAATCAAAGGCCTTAGACAGAGCAACAAAAATGCCCTCATTGAGCTAACCCTGATCCATGGCAGATTCAATGCTAATGACCGCACTGTTGAGAACAGTGGAGGTACTATGGTCGTTATGGAAACCATGATGCTCAGGCATTAAGATATCATGGGTGTAGAGGTGTTCAGTAAGTTGGTTGGCCACAGCATGATCAACTAGTTTGCTGATGGCAGGAGTATTCCAATGGGGCGATCATTTTCAAGATATCTTGTATTCCCAGCTGTAGGAACAGGTACAACTCTGGCAAGCTTCAAGCTGTCCGTGCCAGTGCCAGACAAGAGCGAGAGATTAAAGATGTGCTTGACCAAAGGGGCTGTGATGGGACATTGATTTGCAGTAGTTTAGGTTCAAGTCCATCACAACCAGCACTCATATATGGAGAGAGGCTAGTTAGGAGCTTGAAGATGGCTTCGGTTGTCACCACCTTGAGGTAAAATGAAGGATGGTGTAGGAGGGATCAAGAGTGCATGAGCTGCCAGTGGTGTCCTCCACACAGGAAAAAGGAAGTTTTGAAATAGGTCTGTGATTTGCCAGATCCTGAGGGTCCAAAGATGGCTTTTTCAAGAGGGGTTTCACCACCACCCACTTCAGTTCTGTGGGGAGAACACCCTCTCATAGGGAGCACCTGAAGACATCAACAGTAATTGGAGGCAAAACCTCCCCAACATCCACATAAAGTGCTTGTAGGTCCTTTGTCCAAAAGCTCACCTCTTCTGCCAGACCTTCAAAGTTTGCTGATCTGTGACCTGACCATTAGTTTGGTTTCCCCAGTAACATGAAGCACACTATTCAGAGTTATGCTAACTTACTGAATTTTATTGTATTCCTTTTTATTGCATTTTAACACTTGTTTTTATATATTTGTTAGGTGCCCTGAGCCTCAGGGAATGGGCACACTATAAATGAAATTTTGCCTTGCCTTGCCAACAAATAGTAGGGCAAACAGGAAACTCCAAGCGGCACTTGGAGGTTTCATGGCAAAAAAAGGGTACTGAAGTCCATAAGGCATGCTGTACATGTTTTATTGTGCACGAACATGAATGTGTGCCCTTGCTTTTGCATATTAAAATTTGGACAGTATGATATCCCGTATCCTTTTTTGCCGTGAGTCCTCTGGGTACCACTTTCCTATTTGTATTGGCTACTATTTTGGGCCGTCAGCCCGTAGCGTGCACCGGCTTCATATTCCAGGAGTTGTTTCTTTTCTGTCTCCCCCAACAAATGGTAGAGCGCAACCTCATAATCACCTGTGAGACCTCATCAGCTGAAACTAAACCAAACGCAACCCAAGGTGACAGTGCATACATTCTTCGCTAAATGGGTACTACCAGCCCATGCAGACTGCTTGACAAGATCTCAAGTGTGATGGAGGATACCTTATAAAGGAAAAATTGATTTGAACTCATTGCATTTTTCTGCTGAAAAGACTTCTTTCTAAAGACAAGGCTGATTTAGCAATCTGTGAACAGTTTTGAAGAGTTGAGCTGGTCAGTTTTTCCCTTTGGCGATAACCTGTGACAGGAGTGCAGTCTTTTTCAGGGTGATAGCCTACTGATACCCATCATGATGAGTTTTTAGTGCCACTCTATCCTCCTGTGAACCCCACATCCACCAAGGATGCGCTAACCTTCATCTCTTTTTCTTCAACCACCTACGGTCACCATCAAACTATGGTTACCTTTGGTGGGAAATCAAGGGACAAATACAGTAGGGTGCCAGGGAGTTGTAGGCCTCCATAAGAGCCTTATAGTAGCCTTGCAAAGTACAACAAAAATACATAGCGCCCTCACAGTTCAAGTAGACGTGAGAGATGTATTCATGCCATCTATCGGGTAAGCGTTCGTTTGCCTTCTCAGCCACCTCTGCCTAGAATTCCCTTCTTCCTTCTATATGCGCCTGCTCCACCCTAGCTCTTTTTAAAAATGAGCTTACCTCTGATCTACCTAAACCTCCCCACTGCATCTGTTTCAGCTAATCTCAGCCTTCTCTCGACCATCTGCTGCTTGGCATGCATTTCACCTAATGCTAAATCAGTGTGCTGTGCATGTGTTTTGTAAATATGTACATGCCAGTGAATTAAATTGTATATATATTACTATCTTCTAGGGACAGGGATATGTTGTTCATCCACACTTATTGGCAGGTTCCTTGCCGCTTTAAATCTTGCCGGAAGGTCTTCAAGCTGGCTCCTCCCACCCACCCGGGTGGTAAAACTCTCGGCTCCGCCCCATGACGCCAGATCTTCCTTACCGCTTGGAAGCTCAGGTTCCCTCCTTAACGCTCTGCGTATAAGACTGGTTCCTAATTCTTCTAAAGTTCGAAATCAAAAAGTTCTAGAGACATGGATATGTTGTTCATCCACACTCATTGGCAGGTATCCTTGCCGCTTTAAATCTTGCCGGAAGGTCTTCAAGCTTGCTCCTCCCACCCACCCGGGTGGTATAACTCTCGGCTCCGCCCCATGACGCCAGATCTTCCTTACCGCTTGGAAGCTCAGGTTCCCTCCTTAACGCTCTGCGTTTGAGACTGGTTCCTATTTCTCCGTTTGCGGATTTAAAAATAAATTTTGCGAAAAAGACTTAGTCTTGATCCCTCGCTGACTGCGATGGACAAATCGACTCCCAGTTTGGAGATGCCCATGCGGGCAGAAGATATCTCGGGCGGATCCACACTCACGTGTGTCTACTGCTTAGGCCTTGAGCACGACCCGCCGAGGCTTAGCGCCTGTGCTCATCTTCTCTGCCTCGTCCTCGAGACCGTGCTGCCCGATTGCAACTGGAGCGCGTCGAAGCGTTTCCCTCGGTGAAGTCCAAGGAGGCCCGGTTGGCGGTTTCCTCGGCGGCGGGCTCGGCGGATCAGCTCGAGCGGATGATCGCCCTCGAAGAGGAGGCGGCGCGGGCCGTATCTTCCTCGGCCGCGGCATTTATCCCGCTCTCTCTGGGTTCTTCCTACACGGCTTCTTTTAAGGAGCTTTGTCTGTCCCTCTCCACTAAGGAGAAGGGCCTACGTCTTCTGGACCTTATTCTCGGTCCAAAAAGAAGGACAGGGTAAGTCCCTCCGTCCGTCGGCCTTGGGGGCGGGAAGGTCCCTCTCCCGAGTCGTCGACCGTCGGCTTCGGTCGACCGCTCGGCTTCGGCCACTGGCCTCACGGTGTCCCCGTCAGGTCAGTTGACCGAGACTCCCACCGACGAAGTCGAGATTTTTCTCGACCCATTGGACGGGCTGTCTCCTTTAGCAGCCGAGATTCCCCTCTCCCCGGTTCCCCGGGAGAGTTGAGATCCGATGGGCTCGCCTGTGCCTCGGTTCCGGAACCCTCGGATGGACCATCCGAGGCGAAGAAGTGCGGTTCGGCGACACCTCCCGCACCGACCTCGGAAATTCTTGGACTCGGTCTCGGTCTCGGACCTCTTGGCGGTCCAGCCGATCCCGTCATAGGCGGTCTGGTCGGCACCGCGGTAAAGCTGGCCGCCGCTCGTCATCCTCCTCCTCGGACGAGAGACTCCGGCGTAAATTATGTCGGCCAGTGCGAGGACCTTATGTTGCAACAGCTCCTCCTGGCGGGAGTAAGCCCGACCCGTCGCCTCCCGGCCATTAAGTAACTGTCACGGGCGGCCGACACAACCCCCCGACTTATCCGAGGCCTATCCCAGGCCAGTTGTTCGGCCAAAACCAGCTGCTCCACCGATTCCGGTGGAACCTCCGCCTCCACAGCCACCAATTGGGGCTCCGACCAAGGATTCTCGGTCGGCTAAGGGTCTACCCCATCGGCTGTCAGTTACCCTCACTCCCGACCGACCTGGGCAGGTGAAGGGTGGCTCAGGCCAGAGGCAGCTCTTCGAGGACTCTTCCGAGTCCGAAGATGATTCCTCCTTTTTCTCCAAGCGACTGGACTTGGAGTCTTCAGGAGGTCAGTCAATGGACGATAGCCCGTCGTCCTTCCTAGGACTACTTCGGCTCATCTCGGAGTCCACCGGGATGGAGCTCGAACCCGTTTCCAAACGGGCCAGGTATCCCCTCACGGAGATTCTGGACCGAGGGGATTCTCCGACGGAGGCCTTTCCGGTGGCCGAGGCCATAGTGGGTCCGGCACTGGAGCTTTGGCAGCGCCCTGCTTCCTGCCCTGCGCCTTCGGCCAGGATGGCCAGGAAGTATACGGTCCCTACCGGTTCCTTGTCCGGTTTTTCGGAACACCCCTCTGCTGAGGGGTTGGTTACCGACAGCGTTTTCCGGCTCCGGCAACGCCAGGGATGTGGACAAACCTCCTGACAAGGAGTCCAAGAAATTGGACTATGTCGGGCGAAAAGTCTACGCTGCGTCCTCTCTCGGCCTCGTCAGGCCAGTTCGGCCGTCCTCATGGCACATTTTCTCATGCCCTGTTGGGCTCCCTGGATGGTCATCCCTCATCTTCCGCCCGATCTGCAGACTACGGTTAAGCAGTTGCGGGACCAGGGCAGGAGCAGTGGCCAAACAGCAGCTCAGACTGCTTTGGATATAGGGGACTCATGTGCCAGATCGGTGGCGCGCCGCAGTGGCTATGTGTCGGCGGGCTGCTGAGGATATCCACCTTGCACCGGATACCCAGCACAAGTTGGCGGATGTTCCCTTTTGGGACTGACCTCTTGACCCTGGGGTGGAAGGTCACCTGCAGAGGATCGAGAAGTCAATGCTACCTTGGACTCAGTCTCTTCCGCTCAGAAGGACAAAGGCACCGCAAACCACAGCCTAAACCCTTTCGTCCTTCTGTGCCCCCGGCGCGCCTAGCCCAGCAACGTCAGGGCCAGCAGGCTCGGCCTTGGCATCCCAAACCCAAGCCGCCGGCTTCCTCTAACAGGAGGCAGGGAGGAAAGGCCCAGGAGGTCCCTCGGCCGGTCCCTCCTCCAAGCCTGCCCAGTGACGGGCTGAGGGGTGTCGCCCCATTCCGTCACCCCTTACCCTGGTCCCCGTGAGAGGGACGGCTCCAGCTACTTCCGTTCCGCCTGGTCCGCTGTTACCACGGACAGGTGGGTCTTGGAGGTGGTGGGAAGAGGCCTGCCTCTGGAATTCGAGCAGGCACCACCCTTCAGAGCCGTCGCCCTCGGGGAGCTGAGGTCCCAGCCTCACTGGCGGCTCGTCGAGCCGACGCCAGCCTCTCCTTCCAGAAGGAGGTGATAAGAGAGGTGGTGGACCCTCCTTCAGACCAGGGTTTGTGTCCAGGTACTTCCTGGTTCCGAGCGGATGGGGCTGGCGCCCATTCTCGACCTCACGACCTAAACAAGTTCCTAAGGTCTTGAACCTTCAGGATGGTCACTCTGGCTCAGATAATACCATCCTTGGAGCAGCGTGTGTTCTGCTCTCTGGACTTGCAGGAGCGTTTTCACGTCCCTATCCGTCCGTCTCACCAGAGATTCCTTCACTTCGGCGGAAGGATCCTTTTCGAGTTCCAAGCCATGCCCTTGGCTTGTCTCCAGCTCCCAGGGTCTTCACCAAATGCATGGCAGTGGTGACAGCATTCCCTCTTGGCGCCAAGGGGTCCGGGTGTACCCTTACCTGGGCGACTGGCTGATAGCAGCTCCCTCCAGGAAGGAGGCGGAGTGGTCAGAGATCTGGCCCTCCAGGTCTGCTCTCAACTGGGCCTCCTTATCCACGAGGCCAAGTCAGACTTCGAGCCAAAACAGGTATTCTATTCATCGAGGCAGCTCGACTCTCTTGAGCCAGGCTGGCGGCTCAGCGGACAGGGCGGGTTCTTTCCTCTTTGCCCGATCATTTCTGGTTGGGCAATTGCCCTGCCGGGACTTCCTCGCCTCCTGGGTCTCATGGCGGCCTGCACCAGCGTGGTCCATTGGGCCCGCTGGAACATGCGTCCTTCAATGAGGACTGGCCAGCCAGTGGTCACAACGCTGCGATCCTTTGGACCAGCTTGCAGTCGGTGACACAGGGGAATGAGCAGCTCTCAGTGGTGGACCGTTCAGATCATTTGCAGGAGGGCATCCCGTTAGTCCGCCCGAGCCGGCGGTCTCTCTATCGACCGATGCCTCTCTGATAGGTTGGGGTGCCCATCTGGGGAACACCGGGCTCATGGCCTCTGGTCCCTGAGGGAGTCGATGCCACATCAACCTGCTGGAGCTCCAGGCGGTCCGCTGCTCTCCGCCTTTGCTCCGTTCCTCCGGGGTCAAGTGGTCCGAGTCCAGGCGGACAATACCACGACCATGTTCTATCTAAACCGCCAGGGCGGGATCGCTCCATGCTTCTATGCAAGGAAGCTCTCCGCATTTGGTCACTCGATGCGCAGCCTGGAGGCGGATCTCCTAGCCATTCATGTGGCAGGAGCCTCCAACACCCTGGCCGATGCCCTGGGCCGGATAGGGGCTGCATCACAGTGGTCTCTCCCTGCGGAGGTAGTACAGCATCTGTTCTCCCATTGGGGCACACCTCAGGTGGACCTGTTAGCCTCCAGGGAGAGCAGGCTGAGACTGTTCCTTCCCGCCCCCTCAGCAGGGCTCGCTGCAGGGGGATGCCTTCTCGAGGCAGTGGACCCCGGGCCTCTTCTACGCCTTTCCCCCATTTCCCTTGATCCACAAGGTGCTTCTCAAGGCGAGGAGGGACAAGGCGCAGGTGATTCTGATAGCCCCAGACTGGCCTCGTCAGTTCTGGTACCCAGATCTCCTCAGTCTCAGCTCCAGGACTCCGCGGCAGCTTCCAGCTCGCCCGGACCTGCTCTCAGTCAATCAGGGGAAGGTGTTCCATCCGGACCTTCAATCCCTACACCTGACGGCCTGGTTCCTGAGCGGCTAGAGTTCCAGGCCTTGGGTCTTTCCGACGAGGTCCTCAATGTAGTTGAGGCGTCCCGTAAGGAGTCGACCAGAAAATGCTATGCCTTCAAATGGAAAAGGTTTTCCATTTGGTGTCAGAAACAAGGCTTGGACCCTTCCTCCTGTTCTTTGGCAAGCATCTTGGACTATTTATGGTCCTTTCTAATCAAGGGCTTAGGTCGGACGACCTAAGGGTGCACCTGGCAGCCATCTCTGCTTACAGGCGCGGGCCGGGAAGCAGTCGGTGGCGCGGAGAAGGTGGTCTGGCGCTTTTCAAAGGCCTTGATCACATTTCCCTCAGTCTTGGGAACCCCCACCTCCGTGGGATCTACTACTGGTACTGGCAAAGCTCATGCGACAAGCCATTCGAACCTATGCACAGGTGTGCTCTCTCTCTCTCACCTGTCGTGGAAGACCGCCTTCTTGGTGGCTATCCGTCAGCCAGAAGGATGGGAGAGCTCAGGCGCTTTCCAGCGAGTCTCCTTACCTGGTCTTCCACAGGGACAAGGTTGTCCTGCACCCCACCGAAATTCCTTCCGAAGGTGGTGTCGGAGTTTCACCTTAACCAGGTGTTGACTCTGCGGTGTTCTACCCCAATCACACTCGGAGGCCGAATATAGGCTCCATACTTTGGACCCTAGAAGGCGCTCGCCTATTACAAAAGTGCAGCTGAAATTAGGGAGAGGTTAGCCAGCTGTTTGTCACCTACGCTGGAACCGCATCTGGCAGACCTGCAGCCAAGCGGACGATAAGCAGGTGGGTCACTTCCTGCATAGATCTCTACTATAAAGTTGCGGCATGGAGCCTCCCAGAGGGATAAGGAGCTCATTCTACCCGCCATACTGCTGCAACGGTGGCTGCTTCCAGGGACGTCCCTATCCAGGAAATCTGCAGGGCTGCTACCTGCAAGTCAGCAAACACCTTCATTACCCATTACCACATCGACCTTGAGTCACGCCGGGATGCTGGTTTTGGGGCCTCGGTTCTCCAGTCTCTCTTTCCCAAGTAAGTATTGGGGGTGTGCGTCTTGCCTCCCTCCTCCCGGAGAACTGCTAGGAGTCTGCCAGTGAGTGTGGATGAACAACATATCCATGTCCCTAGAAATACAGGTTACTCACCTGTAACAGGAGTTCTAGGAATGGTATGTTGTTCATCCCTACACTCCCACGACCTCCCGGCTTGACGCTGGCCTGAGCTTCCAGCGGGCCAGATCTGGCGTCATGGGGCGGGCCGGAGTTATACCACCGGGTGGGTGGGAGAACAAGCTTGAAGACCTTCCGGCCAAGATTTAAAGCGGCAAGGATACCTGCCAATGAGTGTGGATGAACAACATATACCATTCCTAGAACTCCTGTTACAGGTGAGTAACCTGTATTTTTTTGCTAAAAAGACTTCGGTCTTCTTTTCCTCGCGGCTGCAATGGACAAATCGACTCCCGGTTTCCGGAGGTGCCCTTGCGGGCAGAAGATGTCTAGGACGGATCTGCACTCCACGTGCGTCTACTGCTTGGGCCTCGAGCATGACCCGCAGGCCTGTGACTTGTGCTTCGTCCTTTACCACGCCTCGTCCCATGAGGACCGTGCTGCCCGATTACAACTGGGGCGCCCGAGAAAAATTCACCGGTTAAATCAAAGGGCCGGTTGGCGGTATCCGCGACGGGCTCGGCGGATCATCTCCGAGCAGATGATCCCACTCGAAAGAGGCGGCGGACGCTTCTACCTCGCTTCGACATTTGTCCGCTCTCTCTGGTGCCTCGTGCTCGGCTTCTTTCAGGAGCTTTGTCTGACCCTCTGCGCGAAGGTGAGGGTCCAGACTTCTTCTGGACCCTTTCCAGGTCCAAAGAGCAAAGTAAGTCTCACAGTCGGCGCTCTTGGGGCGGGGAAGATCCCCTCCCCTTCTTGTCGACAGTGCGAAGCAGTGACCCCTCAACCGAGCCACTGGCTTCACGGTGTCCCGTCAGGCAGTTGACTGAGACTCCCGCCCGGCCGGTCGAGATTTTCTCAATCCGTTAGGCGGGTTTGTCGGCTGGAGCTGAATCCCTCTCCCAGTTCCCCGGTGGGAGTTGAGGATCCCGTCGGCTCGTCTGTGCCTCGGTTCCGGAGCCTTGGTGGGATCGTCCGGGCGAGAGTGCGATTTCGACACTTCTCCTGCCCTTCCTTGGCTAGTGAGACTCTCGGTCTCGGTCTGAGACATCCTCGCGGTCAGCCGATCCGCCCGTCATAGGCGGTCTAAGCCACTGTGCAACTCCTCTCTTCCTCTTCCTCCTTCTCGGAGCGAGGAGGCTTGGCGCAAATTCAAGCCGGAGTACTGAGACTCATGTGGCAACAGCTCCTTTTGACCGGGAATAAGCCGACCCAGTCGTCTTCCCGGCCATTAAGTAGCTGTCACCGGGCCGGCGAAACAACCCCTCGTTGTAGCCGAGGAGCCTGTTCCCCAGGCGGTTGTTGGCCATTCCAGCTGCCCCACCGATTCTGGTGGAACCTCCGCCTCCACAGCCATTAGTTGGGGCTCCGACCAAGAATTCTCGGTCGGCTTTGGGTTTTGCCCCATAGGCTGTCTGTCACCCTCACTCCGATAAACCTCGGCAGGTGGAGGGTGGCTCAGAGCCAGAGCAGCTCTTTGAGGACTCTTCGAGGTCGAGGATGATTCCTCCCTTTCTCCAAAGCGGATTAGGCTTGGGTCCCTCGGGGAGGACAGTCAGTGGGCGATAGCCCTTCGTCGCCTACTTAGGGTTGCTCGGCTCATCTCGGAGTCCACGGATGAGCTCGAACCGTTCCTAAGCGGGCCAGGTATCCCCTCACGGAGATTCTGGACCAAGGGATTCCTCCCAGGGCCTTTCCGGTGGCGAGGCCATAGTGGGTCCAGCCTTGGAGCTTTGGCAGCGCCCTGCTTCCTGCCCTGCGCCTCGGCCAGGATGGCCAAGTATGCGGTCCTCCGGTTCCCTGTCCGGTTTTTGGAACACCCTCTGCGGAGGGGTTGGTTACCGACTAGCGTTTTCCGGCGTGCCGAGGCAACGAGGATATGGACAAACCTCCCGACAAGGAATCCAAGAAATTGGATTATGCCGGGCGAAAAGTCTACGCTGCGTCCTCTCTCGGCCTTCGTCAGGCAAGTTTGGCCGTCCTCATGGCACATTTTTCACATGCCCTGTTGGGCTCCCTGGATGAGGTCGTCCCTCATCTTCCCGCGGATCTGCAGACTACGGTCAGGCAGGTGCGGGACCAGGGCAGGGCAGTGGCCAAACAGCAGCTCCAGACTGCTTTGGACTTTGGGGACTCATGTGCCAGGTTGGTGGCGGCCACAGTGGCCATGCGTCGTCGGGCTTGGCTGAGGATATCCACTTTTACCTCGGATACCCAGCACAAGTTGGCGGATGTTCCCTTTTTGGGGACTGACCTCTTGACCCTGGGGTGGAAGGTCACCTGCAGAGGATCGAGAGTCCAGTGCTACCTTGGACTCGGTCTCTTCCGCTCAAAGGACAAAGGCATGAAGCCACAGCCCTAAGCCCTTTAGGTCCTTCTAGCCTGGCCGCGCCAGGCCCAGCAACGTCAGGGCCAGCAGGCTCGAGCTTGGCATCCCAAACCCAAGCCGTCGGCTTCCTCCAACAGGAAGCAGGGAGGAAAAGGCCCAGGAGGTCCCTCGGCCGGTCCCTCCTCCAAGCCTGCCCAGTGACGGGCTGTGGGGTGTCGCCCCCATCCCCGTCACCTTGCCCCTGGTTCCCCCCGTGGGGGGACGGCTCCGACACTTCCTTTCCGCCTGGTCCGCTATTACCACGGACAGGTGGGTTCTGGAGGTGGTGGGAAAAGGCCTGCCTCTAGAATTCGAGCAGGCCCCGCCCTTCAGAGCCGTCGCACCTCGGGGGGCCTCGGGGTCCGAAGCCTCACTGTCGGCTTGTCGAGCCGACATCGCTCTCCTCCTCCAAAAGGAGGTGATCAGGGAGGTAGGGCCCCCCTTCAGACCCGGGGTTTGTGTCCAGGTACTTTCTGGTTCCAAAACGGACGGGGGGCTGGCGCCCCATTCTCGACCTACACGACCTGAACAAGTTCCTAAGGTCTCGAACCTTCAGGATGGTCACTCTGGCGCAGATAATACCATCTCTGGAACACGGCGTGTGGTTCTGCTCTCTGGACCTGCAGGATGCGTTCTTTCACATCCCTATCCATCCGTCACATCCGAGATTCCTTCGCTTTCGAGCGGAAGGATCCTTCTTCGAGTTCCGAGCCATGCCCTTCGGCCTGTCTCCAGCTCCCAGGGTCTTCACCAAATGCATTGCAGTGGTGACAGCTTTCCTGCGGCCGAGGGGTCCGGGTGTACCCTTACCTGGACGATTGGCTGATAGCAGCCCCCTCCAGACAGGAGGTGGAGTGGTCCAGAGATCTGGCCCTCCAGGTTTGCTCTCAAGTCGACCTTCTCATCAACGAGGCCAAGTCGGAACTCGAGCCGAAGCAGGTGATTCTGTTTATCGGGGCCGGGCTCGACTCTCTTCGAGCCAGAGGGGCGGCTCCGGACAGGGCGAGTTCTTACCTCCTTTGCCCGATCATTTCTGGTTGGGCAGTCGCCCTGCCGGGACTTCCTGCGCCTCCTGGGTCTCATGGCCTGTACCAGCGTAGTCCGTTGGGCACGCTGGCACATGCGCCCCCTTCAGTGGGGACTGGCCAGCCAGTGGTCACAACGCTGCGATCCATTGGACCAGCTAGTGATGGTGACCCAGGAGATGTGGAACGCTCTCCGGTGGTGGACCATTCCATCTCATCTGCAGGAGGGCATCCCGTTTGTCCGCCCCGAGCCGACGGTCTCTCTATCGACCGATGCCTCTCTGATGGGTTGGGGTGCCCATCTGGGGGAACACCGAGTGCACGGCCTCTGGTCCCAGGGAGTCCCGATGCCACATCAACCTGCTGGAGCTCCGAGCGGTCCGCCTAGCTCTCACCGCCTTTGCTCCGTTTCTCCGGGGTCAAGTGGTCCGAGTCCAGACGGACAATACCACGACCATGTACTACCTGAACCGCCAGGGCGGGATGCGCTCCATGCTTCTATGCAAGGAAGCTCTCCGCATTTGGTCACTCGTGTGCAGCCTGGAGGCGGATCTCCTAGCCATTCATGTGGCAGGAGCCTCCAACACCCTGGCCGATGCCCTGAGCCGGATAGGGGCTGCATCTCACGAGTGGTCTCTCCTGCCGGAGGTAGTACAAGATCTGTTCTCCCACTGGGGCATACCTCAGGTGGACCTGTTTGCCTCCAGGGAGAGCGAAGCTTGAGGCTGTTTCATGCCGCCCCCCCTCAGCAGGGGCTCGCTGCAGGGGATGCCTTCTCGAGGCCCTGGACCCGGGCCTCTTCGCTTCTTTCCCCATTTCCCTTGGTTCACAAGGTGCTTCTCAAGGCAAGGAGGGACAAGGCCAGGTGATTCTGATAGCCCCAGACTGGCCCGCAGTTCTGGTACCAGATCTCCTCAGCCTCAGGTCCAGGCTCCGAGGCAGCTTCCAGCTCGCCCGGACCTGCTCTCAGTCAATCAGGGAAGGTGTTCCATCCGGACCTTCAATCCCTGCACCTGGCGGCCTGGTTCCTGAGCGGCTAGAGTTCCAGGCCTTGGGTCTTTCCGACGAGGTCCTCAATGTTGTTGAGGCGTCCCGTAAGGAGTCGACCAGAAAATGCTATGCCTTCAAATGGAAGAGATTTTCCATTTGGTGTCAGAACAAGGGCTTGGACCCTTCCTCCTGTTCTGTGGCAAGCATTTTGGACTATTTATAGTCCCTTTCTAGTCAAGGAGCTTAGGTCAGCGACCCTAAAGGGTGCACCTGGCAGCCATCTCTGCTTACCGGGCGCGGGCCGGAGCAGTCGGTGGCGCAGGAGAAGGTGGTCTGGCACTTTTTCAAAGGCCTTGATCACATTTCCCCTCCGGTGCGAGAACCTCCACCTCCGTGGGATTTACTGCTGGTACTGGCAAAGCTCATGGGCAAGCCATTCGAACCAATGCACAGGTGTGATCTCTCTCACCTGTCGTGGAAGACCATCTTCTTGGTGGCTATCCATCAGCCAGAAGGATGGGAGAACTCCAAGCTCTGCATTGAGTCTCCTTACCTGGTCTTCCACAGGGACAAGGTTGTCCTGCGCCCCCACCCAAAATTCCTTCCGAAGATGGTGTCGGAGTTTCACCTTAACCAGGTGTTGACTCTGCCGGTGTTCTACCCCATTTACACCTCGGAGGCCGAATACAGGCTCCATACTTTGGACCCTAGAAGGGCGCTCGCTTATTATAAGGAGCGCACGGCTGAAATTTGGGGAGAGGTTCGCCAGCTGTTTGTCACCTACGCTGAAGCCGCATCTGGCATACCTGCAGCCAAGCAGACGATAAGCAGGTGGGTCACCTCCTGCATAGATCTCTGCTATAAGTTGGCGGGCATGGAGCCTCCCAGAGGGATAAGAGCTCATTCTACCCGTCATACTGCTGCATCGGTGGCTGCTTCCAGGGGCGTCCCTATCAAAAGAAATCTGCAGGGCTGCTACTGGAAGTCAGCACACACTTTATTACCCATTACCACATCGACCTTGAGTCACGCCGGGATGCTGGTTTTGGGGCCTCGGTCTCCAGTCTTTATTCCCTAAGTAGGGGGTGTGCGCCTTGCCTCCCTCCTCCCGGAGAACTGCTAGGAGTCTGCCAGTAAGTGTGGATGAACAACATATCCATGTCCCAAGAAATACAGGTTACTCACCTGTAACAGGAGTTCTGGGAATGGTATATGTTGTTCATCCACACGGACCACCCGACCTCCCTGGCTTCGGCACACAACCTGAGCTTCCAGCGGGCCAGATCTGGCGTCATGGGGCGGAGCCGAGAGTTTTACCACCCGGGTGGGTGGGAGGAGCCAGCTTGAAGACCTTCCGGCAAGATTTAAAGCGGCAAGGAACCTGCCAGTAAGTGTGGATGAACAACATATACTATTCCTAGAACTCCTGTTACAGGTGAGTAACCTGTATTTATTTGACTGTGCTCAATGTAAAGTTTAAAGTTGCTTATTTAACTATCTTGAAGTCTCTGTATATCCCTTGAATGCATTGTTGATTCTTGTATTCATTAATTTCCTGTACTTGTCAAATTGTATTGTACTGTAATTGCCTCCCGGGTTGTCACTGAAAAAGGGACTACATGGCCTCAGTGGGCCTACCCGGATATCAGAATTCAAGTAAATGAAAATGCCAACAATACCACAGCCGCTGGCACTCCAAGGCACTCTGCCTTAGGGAATGAGAGCTGCCCTTAGCTGCTGGATTTAAATAGTTGTAAAAATAACCATAACTCTGCAAATCAACACTCTAGCATATGCAAACAATTAATGACTCTTCTGTTACTAGTAGTCTTTAAATTGTCAATTACATATTAATTAACAGTAAAATAGCTAGGCTGATCCACCCACAGTGGTGATCAAATGCAGAAAAACGTTTACTAGATAATAGAGGAGATAAAATCACCAGTCAAACCCACAGCACAAGTACTTAAAAACCAAGGAAGGTTGCTCTAAAAAAAGAGAGAGTGGAGGAGGCAGGGAGAACAACACAAAAAATGAAGATGGAAAACTAAAGAAACACAATGATCTAAAGGTCAAAAGGTCAAGCAATAATGTGCAATCATAATTTTCCGGACCCTCAACACTAATACATTGCAAATAAAACAGTCAGAAGTCAGAGCTTAAACTGAGAGAATCCAACACCTAAGAAGTGGAATAGGGGGCCCAAGAATATCCAAGACTAGTTTGAAAATTCAATTAATTATAGAATCATAGACGCCTGACAGCAGAAAAGGACCATACCGGCAGGGCCAGATTAACAAGTTGTGGTGCCCTGGGCAATTTTGAAGTGTGGAGCCCCCCCTGTGACTTAACCAATAGGCCCCTGAAAGCTGAACGATTTTCGATGCCTTAAAATGCATTTGGAGGGGTTTCCAGCTACTCTAAATGCCATTCTTGGGGTTGAAATAGTCATTCTTAGATCAGTGGGCTGGTATACCTGATGATGTGTTGGGCAGCAGGTAGGTGGGTGTTGCTGTGAGGGACAAGGGAGGTAACCCAGATACAATTAACTTGCTGTAGTTACTGTGCATGTTTGTTGGGGTGAGGGGGCAGACGAGGTCACAGTACTGACCACAGTCAGCAAGAGACCCGAGTTAACTGTGGCTGGGGCTGCCTTACAAAACTTCACTGACTGGTGGCATGATGACAACCAAAGCACTGGGAGAAGATTAAGAAGTGAGAGGAGCTGGCTGTTGCAATGAGAGGCCAAATTTCTCCCACTCCCTTTCTCCCTCTCTTATTATAGTATGATCCTCTTCTCACAAGTCACATCATTTTATTTAGAATTGTTTAAAATAACTAACAACATTATTAATTATTTTTTGTTTACCTGAGATAAAGACAAAGTCAAGAAGATGAGAAGACAAATAATGCAGCACTGCCTGGTGGTGATTTGGGTCCACTCAGCCTCTGGCCTCTCTGCTGACTGCTCGCGCTCCTTGCTGGTGGCTCCTACTACTCGACAGTCTCTCTGACACGAGGTGGCAGTGGGTAGGCATTAGCTGATAATTCAGCTGTTTTCCAGACCTCGAGACCCAATGACCAGGACAAGTCCACAGCCAGGCCAGACAGGCAGACAGTGGGCCTAGAGACAGGCCGCAGGGGCTGAGGTGTGCAGTGTGGAGGGATGGTCTCTTTCTCTCTCTCTCTCGCTATTGACGATGATAGGATTCGGTGGCTCTCAGTTTGTTGGCAGCTAGCATGTGGTGCCATTTTCTAGATACTGTGAATGTTTGCTAGGGTGAGGCCCTGGGAACTTACTTCATGTGAGCGTGACGTGACGAGACCACCATGCACTGTCAAGAAGGCGGGGGGGATAGAAAAGTTCTGGTCCAGGTGGACGGGGGTGCAAATCAATGGAGGACCATATTGGATCAATTTAATTGGCTAGCTAGCATGTTAAGCTTCACCTGACCTACAGAGAGAATGTCCAGGGGAAAACAAAAATGCCGCAAATGGCAAGCTGTTTGGATGGTCGAGGTGGCGGCAGGCGGGGAAAAGGAATGGTCGCTGATCGACACCCCCCAACCCCAAGGTTTAGTCACACACACCATGATAAAGTACGGGGGTGGGATCAGGGAAGAAGAAAAAAAAAGTACAAGAAAAAAATAAAAAAAAAGAATCAGTGGCCCCTCAAACTAGGGGGCCCAGGGCAATTGCCCCTTCTGCCCTATGGTTAATCCAGCCCTGCATACCGGTCCATCTGGTCTGACCTTTTTCCCCCCATACCTCCCCCCTCCCTGCCAGCCCCTGCCATCCCCCTGATAATCAGCCCCATATGCTTGGCCCATGCCCTCTTGAATTCTTCCACCAATTTAGCCCCCACCACTCCGTCTGGTAGTCTGTTCCAGGGCTCTACCACCCTCTCCATGAAGAAACGCCCTCTCACATTGCCTCTGTATGTTTTTCCTTGCAATCTGAGGCTGTGCCCTCTAGTTCCGACCTCCTTCTTCCTTTTAAGTAAACCATCTTCCCCCACTTTATTGAGCCCTACTACATATTTAAAAGTTTCAATCATGTCTCCCCTTTCCCTCCTTGTCTCCAGCGTGTACAGATCCAGTTCCTTACACCTCTGCTTATATGACTTTCCCTGCATACCCTACACCATCTTGGTTGTCCTTCTCTGAAATCTCTCCAACGCATCTATATCCTTGCGGAGATGTGGCCTCCAGAACTGAACCCCATACTCCAGGTGCGGCCTCACCATGGCTTTGTAAAAGAGCATTATTACCTCCCTCCCTCCTTCTGCTAGTAATGCCTCTGCCTATGCATACCAACATTCTATTGGCCTTTCCCGCCGCCGTGCTACATTGGATTGCTACTTTAAGGTTCAGGCAGACTATGATCCCCAGATCCCTCTCCTGATCTGTTACTTTGATTTCCTCCCCTTCTAGGATGTATCCTGCTCTTCTATTCCTACTCCCCAAGTGCATCACAGTGCACTTCTTGGCATTAAGTGTCAGCTGCCATGTCGCAGACCATTTTTCAAGTGTCTTTAAGTCCTTCCTCATGTCCTCCACCCCCTCGGGGTGTCCACCCAATTGTATATTTTCATATCATCAGCAAATAGGCACACCCTCCACCTCAAACCCTCTGCAATATCACTGATGTAGATGTTGAAGAGAAGCGAACCCAAAACTGACCCCCTGTGGCACTCCAATCTTCACCTTCACTGTCCTAGAGTGCACCCCATTTAGCACCACCCTCTGAGTTCTTCCTGCCAGCCAGCCTCCACCCAGCTTATTTTCCCACCCAACCCCAGGCTTTCTATCTCGCTCACCAGCCTCCTATGGGGGATGGTGTAGAAGGCCTTATTGAAGTCCAGATAGGCCACATCCGCCGCCCCTCCCCCCCGTCAATCACCTGAGTCACCCAGTCAAAGAACTGAATTAGGTTTGTCTGGCAAGACTTCCTCTGCGTGAAGCCATGCTGTCTGCTGTCCTCCAAGCCACTCTCCTCCAGGTAATCCACCACCCTCTCCTTGATTAATTCTTCCATTATCTTCCGCACCACTGACGTGAGGCTGACAGGTCAGTAGTTCCCCTCCTTACTACCTCCCTTGTGTAAAGGCACTATGTCCACCCTCTTCCAGTCCTCTGGCACTCTCCCCATATCCAGGGACAAGTTGAAGAGCCTTGTCAAGAGTGCGGGCAACTCCTCCTTCAATTCCCTGATCACCCTGGGGTGTAACCCGTCAGACCCCATTGCCTTGTCCACCCTCAATCTGTTTAGCTCTGCCCTCACCTTATCCACAGTGAATGGCCTCAGAGCCACCCATTTGCCCTCCTTCCCTTTCAGCTTTAGCTCAGGTCCCCTACTGTCCTCCTCCTCCGTGAATAGCGAGCTAAAGTACTTATTTAATAACTCTGCTTTTTCACGGTCCCTCTCCAGTTTTAGTCCCCCTTCCCCCAGCCTAGTAATCCCCTGCCTTGCCTTTCTTCTCTCCCTTACGTATCTGAAAAAGGTTTTATCCCACCTTTTGGCCTTTTTTGCTGTTTTCTCCTCAGTATCTGCTTTTGCCGTTTTGATCTTCTTCCCTGCCAGACTCCTGTTTTACCTATACTCTTCCTTATCTTCCTTGCTGAGAGTCCTCTTAAATTTTCTCGAAGCCCTCCTCCTTTCCATGACTGCCCCCGCAACCTCCTTTGTATACCAAAGTGTTCTCCTCCCCCTTTTGCTCTTCCTAACCTTTTTTATGCACATTTCCGCAGCTTTCAGTACCCCTCCCTTGATAGCTTGCCATAACTCCTCCACTGCCCCTATATTCTCTGTACCCTCCATTGTCTCCCTTACTATCCTTCTCATCTTGTCAAAGTCTGGACCTTCCAGGAGCTATAAGGCCTTCCGCCTACATACCCATGGGATTTAGGCAAATTTATCAAAAAAAGCGCTGGGCATTGGAGATATATGTATTGTTTTATTTACATACATGAGAGCATTATTATGGTAGGGGCAGTTCAGCGTCTTTGTCTCACTGCATTACCAGCGAGATCCTGGGGGCTGAACAGCGCTATTGTTAAAATGCTGGCTGCACCAGAGCTTATGTGGATTTTTACAAGCGATGAGGTATTTTTCTGCTAATTTCTTATGGCGCTTGCAAGGGGCATCATAGAGGTGAAGCCCCAGTCTGTGCAGCAGTTGGGGCTTCAGCTCTCCCCATAGAACTCCTTTAAATTATCTTTACAATTTTTTTTTTCCTAATTGGGAACCAGTAATGTATTTTCTTGGGTATTTAGTGACAAACCTAAAAGGAAAACAGGACCCACTGGTGTTAAAAACTGTATAGTTTGTTTTCAACTCCTGGCAAAGGCAGACTGCCATGAGCTGCATCTCAGGCGCCTGGGTCACGTCCACAGTTTTGTGAATTATGATCTCCGTAAAACATTTTGCCCTAAAACCCAAAAGAAAAGGGCTAAGAAAAGGGAATACCTTATAGCTTCTCAGTCTCCCTCCATGTCACCTAAAGGCCCAGATGAGGGTCCTACCCCATTAAATAAGCAGCAGCACCATTAAATGGGGGGCAGAAAAGAAAGGTAAAGCTGCAAAAGATGATTCAGAGATCAGGGTGTCTGAATGGGGAACCCTGATTTCAGTGAAAGCAAAAGCGCCCCAGAGGAGCAAATCAAAACATGTCTACTGACAAAATACAAAGCGAAAACTGTCCTGTCACTCCTGTTGAAAAAGGAAATGAGCAGACAGCTAACTCGGAACAAATGCTCTCGGGGGGGCACTATGGAAGCCGAGAGGAACAGCAGCATTCATATCGGCTCCTGACTCAAAAATGGAAAAAGTGGGTATAATTACTTTTTGAGCTTACATAACTAGATTGGATAATATAACATTTGACTCTGCAGTGTAAACCTTACAAGATGGGCAACCCTCATAAAGAAAAAATGAGAAGTGACTCTGACAAACGTAAGTGAACAGCGTGAGCTCATCCTTCACAGTTGTCAAGTTGTGATAGGAAGCTCCTGCCACTCTTGAGGACTGATCTTTTCTTAAATCTGTTGCAACTGTTATTCTAATTCTTAGCCTAATCTATCCTTTACAATTTTAGTCCATAAGGTTGGCAACCTACAGTATAGGCACCCCCTTCCCTTTCTTGACTATGCTATAGTGTCCTCTTTAATTTTCCTTTTCCCTCCAGGTCCTCATACAGGGAAGGCATTATGGTGACCTCCAAACATAGTAAAAGAGGTTATGTTTATTGTTGTTGGATTTAGTATGCAATAGCACTATGTCATAGAATACCTTGCTGTATATACCTTATGTTTATGAAACCTGTAAATGTTGAGAATACCATGGCACTAAGTGTTTTTGATAAAGGTAAAAAGTACTAGGTGACTATTATAGAAATTAAGTTATTCATCCCATTTAAATGCATCACCAGTAGAAAACAGGAAGTTGTTATCCCTCTGTACAGACAGCTGGTGAGACTCCATCTGGAGTACTGTGTGCAGTTCTGGAGACCCGGTCTCCGCAAGGACACAGACGAGATGGAAGCTGTCCAGAGGAGGGTAACTAAAATGGTACAGGGTCTGCACCGGAAGACATATGAAGAGAGACTAAAGGAGCTTAATATGTATAGCCTCGAGGAAAGGAGGGAGAGGGGGGACATGATAGAAATGTTCAAGTACCTCAAGGGAATCAACAAAGTCCAAAGGGTAGCATCTTTCAAAAAAGATGTGCAAGAACAAAGGGGCACAATTTGAAGATAGATAGGCAGCTCAGAAGGTAATGTGAGGAAGTATTTTTCATGGAGAGAGTTGTGATGCATGGAACGGCCTTCCGGAGGAGGTTGTGGAGTCAAAAACAGTGGTTGAATTCAAGCATGCATGGGACAGCCATAAGGCAATTCTAGGGGGTGGGGGTAGGAAGAAGTAGGCTGCTGGTTAACTAGGATCTGCAGCTTATCCATTAGGTAGGGAAACGGGCAGACTGGGTGGGCCAAGCTGTCCTTATCTGCCGTCAAATTCTATGTTTCTATGTAAATTGCTATAAACCGAACAAGTATGGAACTATCATGGTGATTTGCATATATCCCATGAAGCCTTGCATTTTGGAAGTATGTATGACGTTGTATTTCTTTGAAATTTGACTTGTTGCAAATGCCCTTTGGGGTAACCCTTTTGTCAGTGATTCTGCATTGAGGTTCTTTGTTTTTAACTTGTTTTTAATTTTTCTTTTGAGCCCCCACTACCCAAGCAAACAAGGCCCACATAGGGATGAAGGGCTTTCAGTAAAAATATTTAGATCAGAGATCAGTGAGTTAATAGGTGCTGGCTAAGTGTAGAAGAAAGACTTGCATAGTGTATTGCTGCAAACTCATGTACTGAAGAAGGGATATGCCATTGTTTAAGGTTATCGCCTGCATTTTGAATAAACATCACACAGAGATTTTGTGTTGAACTGGAAGTTCGGTGTCTGGTCCATCTGTTATCCCACAACCCCAACACAAGTGTGATCGATGCTGCGGCCAGGTAGGCACTGGACACTGAAACTCTCTCATCTCTGGGGCTGACGCTCCAACGCCTAATGGTCTTGATAATGGACTTAAGCCAGAAACTAGATGACTTTAATACTCAGGTGGCTGTAGTTGAAGTAATGATGGACTACCTGAAAAATGACATGATCAAAGTCCAGAAATAATCAACAGCCACCTCGAGTGCCACCACACTGATGATAAAAGAGAACCAGCATCTGTGTGTGCATCTTGAAACTCTGGAAAACCAAACCTGTTCAATTAACATCAGGGTAATTGGCTTGCCAGGAGGAATTGAGGGGTTTTAACAGGAATGGTTATCAGAAAAGCTCCAGGCAGAGGAAGAACTGGAGGATTTTGGCTTGCAGAAAGTGTGCAGAGTGATGCCACGAGGTAGACAGTAGACCTCAGAGAACCACGCACTCTTTGGGGAGTAACACAGGGGTTTGGAGCACAAGATAAAATGTTCTCCCTTGCTCGGAGGATGGTTCCCATCTCACAAGATGGCCACCCCATATATATGTACTGCCCAAACTCCTGTCCTGGTTCTCCATGATAGTGATGTCTTTGTATCAGACCCCCTAGAGGCTGCCTCCAAATTTAACTCCTATTTTACCTCTTGTGCTGCTAACCTTCTCAGCCCACTCCCACCCCCTTCCTTCCCTGTCTCTATCGACCCCTCACCCCCTTACCTCCCCTTTCACCTTATCCACTATACCACCCTCAAGGCCTTTCTCGCCTTGAACCCCTCTTCTGGGTCCTCCCCTGACGGTCTCGACCCAAAAACGCCTCTTCCTATTAGCCCCTGTCATTGCCAGCTCTCTCATCTTACTTTTGAACCTTTTCTTCTCCTCCCTATCATCTGTCTCCATGGCCTGGAAACACTCCACAGTCATCCCTCTTTCCAAAGGGGGTGACTCCTTCTCACCTGGCAACTATCAACCCATCTCCCTCCTCCCTATCCTGTCTAAACTCCAAGAACATCTTGTCTTACCTCAACTGTCCTCCTGCCTTGACTCCACCTCCTTCTTCACTACTTTCCAGTCTGACTTCAGGAAGAACCACTCTACCACTTCCTCTCCTCTGGCTCACTGACTCCATACTTACTAGTGCGGACAGTGGCCTCATCACTTCCACCATATTCATAGACCTTGCCAATGCTATTGACATGGTCTCTCACCCCATCCTTCTATCCAAACTCTCTTCAGCCAGGCTGTCTCCCTCCACTGTTGTCTGGTTCAGTTCCTAACTGGTGGGCAGAACCCAGTCTGTTAGGATAACTGACTCTATACCCCCTTCCCTCTAGACAGGTGTCCCACAGGGCTCTGTTCTGGGCCCCCCTACTCTTCTCTGTTTTTCTTAATGACCTCCACTTTATCTGCTCCTCTTCTGGTATCCACATGTATGCAGATGACACTGCCCTGTACACATCTGGCCCATCCCTCTTTAGTGTCACTGCCAGCCTACAGCTGGACTTCGATAGTGTCCAGCGCTGCCTAGTTTCCCATCAGTTATTCCTTAATGCCAAAAAGACAATCTCCATGACTTTTGGCACTAGTCAGAGATTGTCATAATTTCCCTTCCTGCCCTCTTTCCACACCCTAGATGGGACTAAACTGGAGGATACTTCCTCTGTTAAGTATCTTGGTGTCTGGCTTGACAGGCACCTCAATGTTTCTGTATGCATGGATGCAGTTGGCAAAAAACTTCACCCCAAGCTTGGTGCTCTCTACCATAATCTCAGCTGCATCCCACTGCCTACTCGCCGCACTGTAGTGCAGAAAATGATCTTCACAGTTTTTGATTACGGTGACGTAATCTTCAGTGCTGCTCCCAAAACCTCCCTTGCCAGACTGAACACCCTCTACAACTCTTTCTGCCATTTTGCATTTGATGCTCCCCCTCTCTCCCATCACTGTGACCTCTATAACTCCCTCTCTTTCCTCTCTTTTGAGGATAGGAGACACTCCCACTGTATCTCCTTCACAGCAAAATACTGGTTTGGTTCCCTTCCTTCCTATCTCTCCTTCTTCTTTCCGCTTCAACACCCCCCCCAACTCACTCCCTCCCTCCATAGTTATGACTTCCACTCTCTACTATTCCAAGAAGATCCCCTTCTGAAGGTCAATCTGCAGTCTCCTGTCGCCTGCCCAGATTGTGGAACTACACCCCCGCCCTCTGTCATGCCCCCTCCTGCTGCTCGTTCCTCTTTCCTTCTACATGGTAAGCAGCATTTATTAAATATCAATAGTATGGATTGCAGCAAAAATTATTTACATATAGTGTATTCAGCTTGAGGGCAGATACATGACTTTATATAGCTCCTACCAGGGATATGTACTTTTTAGTATAGTATTGTTTTAATAATATTTCTTCTAGGAACCAGTCATAGGCTCTGTTAGTCCAGCAATTTTTTGAAACTTATAGTGCCTGGTGTTTAAGTTACAATCACCCCTCAATGGTGTACCACGATATAGTGTCTGTACTAGGAACTGTATAGTTTTGGTAGAAAGTGTATTATGGTCTGCACAATGTATGTTATATGAATCAATATTTGTTAGTTGAGTAAAACAATAAAATAAAGTTAAAAAAATGCCCTCAACAGAGAACATCCAAGGGCATAGCAGTTTTTCCTGGTCTTCCAGGCTATGGGAAATGTTATGAATATTCCTGCCTCCCTTGCTCCAGTTCCATACTCTATGCTTGTGGAGAAGGAAGAAATGCATTATGAAATTAAGGAGAATGGGGAACCTCTGGAACCAGATGGTTCCCCTGAGTGGGAATTTGGCTGTCCTTCAAGGCCTTCAGAGTACTATATATCTCAATATTCCTTTGTAAGGCAGATGGTGAACACACTCAACATCTCTTCCCATGAGACTGAGTGTGACAGGGTGGAATAGGACCCCTTCCCAGTTGTTATGGAGAAAGTGTTAAATGCAAGGATCTGTTTTATTCTACCCTTTCCTGTCTTTGTCTGGTTGTACAACCAGATTTTCTCGTGAGACCTAGGATGTGATTACCCCGACAGTCTCGCAGTTCTTTGCCTCTCACTGTCTCTCAGCCCTCCCTTGCTGTCTGTTTTTCCTCCCCTACATATCTGCCGATATAAAAATATATGCATATCATTGTATGGAAATGTAACTGATACTGGGATCCTTTTGTTTAGAAAATATGTAGTGTTACTGTTGAAATATATATAATTATATTGTGAGATGATTGCAAAAAGCTATTTGAAACTTCTGAGGTTACCGGAGTGCAAATTTTTAAGCCTTTTGCAGAAGAGCTGTGGAAAAGAGGGCCTCAGCTCAGGCACACTGTCTTCTTGCAGCACCTGCCTGAAACATACAAGAACACTTTGTAAGAACAGGATGCTAGTTAAGAATTAGGGTTGAAAGAACTTATAAGAGAGCTGAGCTGCAATTGCTTGCAAAGAAGGCCACAGAGATTGAAGAAAAACTCAGATGGACTTGTTCTGTTTATTTGGCCTTTGTAAATAGTTACACTGAACAATTTTATTTTTTTTATGTTACTGCTAGTACTAATAAATATTTTTGGTGAATTCTACAACTGCTCCTGGCTTTCCTGTGCTTCCTGACCTGTGCCTTGATGACACTGATGAAAAGGAAGATCTTACTTCGAGAGGGCTCTTGCAGTAGGTAATTACATATAGGACTGGCGCTTGTGACGGCAGGACTATGGAAAAATTTCTGGCTCTAGCGGTCCCTGGCGGACCACACGTCAGGTGACCGGCGTCCTACGGCGTCGGTATAAAGGCGATCCGGACGCCCACCTCCCAATTCTTTCCGCCGTCCCAGCTCGTTACAGCTCTCGTGATTAAGTTCATATCGCTCAGTCCTGTTGCTTGCCGTTTTTTCCGAAGTTTTTCAGTATTGTATTTTATACTTCTTCGTCAGGTGAACAGTCGGTATATCGTCTCCTTCAAAGAATAAGTGCGACTCGTGCGGTGCCCAACTGCCTCACAAAGACGGTCCTCCCTCTGCCTTTTCTGCTTAGGCCCGACACGCGGTCGACAAGTGTCCGGCACTGCCTTCAATTCAACGCGGCCACCCGCAGATGATGCCAGCAGTCCCTCGAAGCCCATCTCCTCAAAAAGAAGATGTCCACGATGGAGAAGGAGTTGAAGAAACTTCGTCAGGCATCGACCTCCCCTGAAGGGCACAAGAAGCAGGACAAGGAAAGGCACCGGGAGAAGGCCTCCTCCTCCGCGACTCCGGCTGGAGTCGCGGGCAAGGTATCCCCTCTGGGGGATCGCCCGACGGTAGCCTCCAAGGCTTTGGAGGAGGCGTCGGCCCACCCGTCGGGTTCGCGTTCAAGCCGCCCGGGTGTCTCGAACAAAAGAATTCCAGCCCCAATGCACGCCGCGAGGCCTGTGGGCACCTCACTTAAGACGGACGCTCGGCTCCTCTGACATCACGCGGAAGAAGGCCGCTAAGATGCTCAACCTTTCGGGGCAACGCATGGCAGTGTCCCCCTCGGACCGGGCCTCCTCTCATCCTTGGCCCGTCTCCGACGAGGGACCCCCGAAGTCGGACGCTGGCTCCTCTGGCATCTGCCGGGATTCGGCCCCTAAGCCACACGTCGGCTCCTCCGATGTGCGCCGGGCCTCTGAGCCTACGGCAGACCCTGCTGCATCTGTCATAGCAGGCTCCCGCAGCCTTCACTGCCGTCAGGAAAGCCCCAGTCCCCCCTGTCCGACCCCGGGGATTTTCCCCTCTGTCCCCGGACGAGGCTCGGGACCCTGGGCTACCGTCCAGTCCTCTTCCTGAAGAGCCGGATCTGACGCCGGCCCCGACACCGGCCCCGCCGACGCCGGTTCCGACATCGGCCCCTCCGATGCTGGCGGGGGATATTCCTCTTCCATCGGGCCCTCCACCCCACGGGCCTATCCCGGCTGATCAGCCCGTGCAGTACCTGGCTGGGCCGTCTGCTCCGGCAGCTCCTCCAGTGCCTGGGTATCCACCGTCCTATCTGACGATGGTTTTCCCAGGTCCGCAGTATCCTGTGCCGCAGTACCTGGTGCCGACTCCTTCGACGCCGCAGTACCCGGCTCCGGTATACCCGCAGCTGGGTTACGGATACTCCCCTGCGGTTTCCTCCGTACAACTATCCCCTCCTCCTCTTCCACCCCCTAGGTGGCGGTGGATCTTCAGGAGACTCTTGCCTCCTGGTGGGCTGAGGCCAAGGCTCAGCTCACCAAGGAAGTCGAGAGCAGTCCTGCACGGCGGTGCCACCCCGGCTCCCGCACGCCCCAGGCGGCCTCCTCTCCTCCTCCGGATTCCCGGGCTTATCCTCGGGATCCAGAGAGAGCAGGACACGGCTCTGGGATCCCCCAAGGAACCCGTTTCTCCCCCTAGACGAATTAGGGAGTCTTACTGTGCTTCAGATTCTTCCTCCCCCCCTCTCTCTCGGACTCCTCAGAGGCTTCCGATAGCTGTTCCGAGAAAGACGACGAGCCACGCTCTCTGTCCAAGCCCCGGCCGAGGACTCCTCCGAAGTCTTCTCCGGAGGATCCTTCCTTCACGGAGTTGTTCAGGAAGATCCAGGAAGTCCATCAGTGGCATTCCTTAGAGCCAGATCCTCAATGGGTTAAACTCGTCGAACATCTGGACTTGCCCCTTACGGCTCCTACCCTAGTGCCACCCTGGATCGAGCCTCACACCCACCTTGTTTCCACTATTTGGAAGCAACCATCGGCTCTAGCCCCACTTCCCAGGAAGTCGAACAGGCTGTACCAGGCTCTGGAGGGTGTAGACTTTTTAGACTCTCACCCCCGTGCAGACTTGGTTGTGATTAGCGCCGCTCACGGCCGGTCAGCACACCCGAAACACTTGAGCTTGTCACCCTCGGATAAGGAATCTCGCCTTCTGGATCAGTATGGAAGGAAGAGCAATGCTTCTTCCACACTGGGGATTAGGGCCCTGAACTATGTAGCACATATGGGGGATTACCAGAAGGCTGTCCTTACCTAGGCGGAATCTAAGATTGACTGTTTGCCTGACTCCCAAGTCAAGCAGGAGTTAGCAGATCTGGTCCGTTCTGCTCATTCGGCCAGTCGTCATATTTTGAGGACGACCTATGACGCAGTGGACACCGCAGGGCGGAGCTCTGCATTTGCCGTGAGTCTTCGGCGTCATGCATGGCTCCGTGTGTCAGGTCTGGTCCCGGAGGTGCAGGCAGCGATCCAAGAAGCACCTTTCAGGGGTTCTGTGCTTTTCGGTGGTGATGTCAAGGACATCATTACTGATTTGCAGGAGAAGGGGACGGCCCTTAAATGTGTTGATTCAATGTACCGTTCCCCATCCCCCACAGCGCTGTCCCTTTCGCAGACGCAGCCGGCCTCAAGTGAAACCTCAGGGAAGGCGGGCCACTAAACGTCAGGCCCCCACAGCTACCAGGCCCCCGCCGCCCAAAAAAGCAATGGGTGCCCCAGCTGCGGCGCTGCCTCACACCACCTGACTCCTTCCCTCTCCCACCGCCTCCGGACACCCCGGAAGAACCGGTAGGAGGGAGGTTCTCCCTCCACCTTCCGGGTTGGGAGAGGATAACATAGGATTCATGGGTGCTTCAGATCATAGCAGAGGGGCACTCCATAGAGTTTCTACAGGAACCTCCACATCACCCCCCTCTGAACTCCTCTTACTCAAGGGACCATCTTCCCTTGGTCAGGGAAGAAATCTCTGCGCTCCTTGCGAAACAGGCTATAGAGCCCGTCCCTCCTTACCTCTACGGGATGGGTTACTATTCCCACTTCTTCCTTGTACCAAAGAAGACGGGAGATCTCAGACCTATTCTTGATCTCAGCTCTCTGAACCTATGTGGAATACAAGAGGTTCAGGATGCTCTCCCTTCAAACCCTCTTGCCCCTGCTTCGGCCGGGCCAATGGCTTTGTGCACTGGATATGCAGGATGCATACCTGCACATCCCCATTCGCCCTTCGCACTGAAAGTACCTCAGGTTTGCGTTCCAGGGGGTCCACTACCAATTCCGGGCGCTCCCATTTGGCCTTTCCTCGGCCCCCTGAGTCTTTACCAAATGCCTGGCGGTGGTAGTGGCCCACCTGCATTCTTAGGGAGCTCAGGTTTTTCCCTACCTGGCCGACTGGCTCCTGGCGGCCCCATCCAGGGAGGAACTCCTGCATTTTCTCTCCCTCACCCAGCAGGTTTTCACTGGCCTGGGTATTACCATCAACCACTCCAAGTCTCACCTGGATCCTTCACAGAGGCTCCAGTTCATCGGGGCAATCCTCGACACAACAATGTGCAAGGCCTTTCTGCCTCCGGACAGGGGGGCCTCCCTCCATTCCCAGATTTCCCTCCTTTCGGAACACAGGAGGATCCCAGCGAGGTCGGTGCTCTGTCTACTGGGGCTTATGGCGGCGGCCATCCTGACAGTTCCGCGAGCACGCCTCCACATGAGGATCTCTCAGTGAACTCTCTGATCTCAGTGGGATTAATGAGTAGACGACCTAGATCATCTGGTCCTGATCTCCTCGCCGATGGTAAGAGACTTACAATGGTGGATGGTTCGAGAGAACTTGTTTTGGGGGGGTCCCCTTTTTTCATCCTCCCCCCTATCAGACTCTGACTACGGACGCTTCAGGCGAAGGTTGGGTAGCCCATTTAGGTCCTCACTGAACCCAGGGCCTAAGGTCAAAGTTGGAGATCGTTCTCCACATCAGTGTGCTCGAGCTTCGAGCAGTGCTGTATGCTTTCCAAGCCCTTCACCAATACATCCTTCCCGGTCACCTAGCTGTCCAAACGGACAACATGTGCCTGGTGTGGTACATCAACAAGCAGGGAGGAACTCGGTCCTACCCACTGTGCAGGGAAGCGATGAGGGTCTGGGATTGGGCAACGCTTCACAACCTTCACCTCACGGCGGTCCATGTTCTGGGAGTCGACAATATCCTGGCAGAAAGACTAAGTCGCTCATCGGCTCTACCACACGAGTGAGAATTGGACAAAAAAGTTCTAAAAAGCATCTTCCAGATTTGGGGGACTCCTCAGATAGAACTGTTCGCCTCCTCCCAAAACGCAAAGCTTCCAGTCTTTTGCTCGCTCGCTCCAGAGCGAGAGGCTTTCTGGAGCGATGCTCTATCGCTAAGCTGGAAGGACAGATTCGTCTGTGCTTTTCCCCCAATTCCTCTGGTACCTCGTGTGCTGCAGAGCTTGCTTTGGAAGGAGCAAGAATGATTCTGTATCGCTCCTTTTGGCCCAGGCAAATCTGGTCTCTCTTCTACAACAATACTCAGAGGATCCTCCTCTTCCTCTTCCTTTATCTCCAGGATTGCTGACCCAGGATCAGGGACCCTGGTCCATCCGGGACTCAAGTCCCTTCATCTTCATGCATGGCTCCTACAGACCTAGCTCAATCTCGTTTCATGTCTCTCCTAAGGTGGCCAAAGATCCTGGTGGAGGCTAGAAAACCCTCCACTAGGTCCACCTCACCATGAAATGGAAAAGATTTTCTATCTGGGCTGCGCCCAGGAACGTGGAGCCCTTTTCCTGTCCTGTGACCATTCTGCTTGAGTACATGCGTCATCTTTTCAACCTAGGTCTCAGTCACTCCTCTTTGAAAGTCCATATGGCGGCTATTTCAGCCTACCATGCCCTTTCACTGACAAGGCATTTGCCCAGTTGGAGGTCTCCAAAACTTTCCTTAGAGGGGTCCTTCTTCTCAGGCCCCCTGTCCGGACCCCAGCTCTGCCTTGGGACTTAAACTTTGTCCTCGAGAAACTTACCCTTCCCCCCTTTGAGCCTGCGGCTTCTGCAGATTTGAAGTTTTTATCGTGGAAGACGCTCTTCTTGGTGGCCATTACTTCTGCTCGCAGAATTTCTGAGCTCCAGGCCCTTATGTGCAAAATCCCTTATTTGATTTTTCACAAAGAACGAGTAGCTCTTTGCACGAATCCTAAGTTTCTTCCGAAGGTGGTAGCGGAATCTACCTTGAATCAGTCTATTGAATTACCTGCTTTCTTCACTCAGTACTCCAATCAAGGAGAATACCTGCTGCATACTATGGATGTTCACAGGATACTGAGATACTATACCGATAGGACAAAGGATCTCAGAAAGACTGATCAGTTGTTTGTCTCCTTTGCTCACAAAAGAGAAGGCAATGCAGTTTCTAAGCAATGCCTATCAAAATGGTTGGCCCATTGCATCACTTTCTGTTATGACAAGTACAGCAAGACCCTCCCGGGTCAAGTCAGAGGTCACTCCACTCGTGGAGTTGCCACCACGGCAGCTTGTTTCAAGAACGTGTCTGCGGCAGACATATTTGCTGCCGCCACTTGGACTTCCGTCCATACCTTCACTAAACATTACAGTTTGGACATTGCCTCTCGCCGTAGAGCAGGCTTCGGGTTAGCTGTCTTGCAAGGCCTCCTTTCTTGAGACCTGCTAGATTATTGCCACTTTTTGGAGTAGTTCCTCCTCCCGGTGCCTTTTCATTTGTTCCAGACTGCTTGGGATTCTGTCCTATATGTAATTACCTGCTGCAAGAGCCCTCTCGAAGTAAGATAGTACAGTTACGTAGAACTTACCGTAACAGTAGATCTTGAGAGAGGCTCTTCAGTAAACTCACTCTACTCCCCCTCCATCCCACTAGGCTTTTCAGCTCCTTTTCATTGAGGAAATATCTGCTTCTCTCTCTCTCGTCCGGGCCTTCGGGCCTGTGGCAGGAAAAGAACTGGAAGGTGGGCGTCCGGGACCGCCTTTATACCGACGTCGTGTGATGCCGGTCACCTGACATGGGGGCAGTCCCTGCCAGGGACTGCTAGCTAGAAATTTTTCCGTGGGGTCCTGCCACCAGCCGGCGTCAGTCCTGTATGTAATTACCTACTGCATGAGCCTCTCTCGAAGATCTACTGTTACGGTAAGTTCTTACGTAACTGTACTTTATGAGTATGATGGGATTAGCTCTCATAAGGAGGTTACAGCTTCCCATCCACAAATCTCACAAGAAAGCCACTTACAATATCACGTCAGCACCTACATGAGCTGCTGGCAGTGACAAGAAAATTGGAAAAAAAAAATAGCAGATGGACAGACAGCGGTTGAGAATACCTGTATTCCCACTCTGATCATGGTTCAGGCTGCTGTGTGTGACACGGCCAAAGTGCCTTTCTTTTCCCAGCCTTCTAAGGCTTTAATTCGGTGTCATGGGAGGGACCCTTCGCAGGCTGCAGCTGGTGCATAACGTGGCGGCCCAGTTACTGAAGGGCCTACCCATGTCATGTGACCCCAGTCCTGCGTGCTCTGCACTAGCTACCGGTCAGGTGGAGGGTTCTTTTCAAGCTGGGCTTGCTCACCTATAAGGCCCTATATGGACTGGGTCCTGACTACCTGTCGGAGCTCCTGACACCTGCAACCTCTGTTCACTCCCTCCGCTCCTCCTCAAAGGGCCTCCTGGATGTTCCCAGGGTTCAGCTCAGGACTTCTGGTGATCAAGCTTTCGGTGTCTCTGGACCCTGTGGAACGCGCTTCCACCTGCAGTCTGGGAGGCCCCTTCGATTGGTGTTTTTAAGCAGAGGCTTAAGGACCACTTATTCATCCAGGCATTTACTGAATAACATACTCCAACCCTGTCTTTATTATAGTTAATTTTAATTTTTGAGTATTGATTTTATCTTCTGCTGCTTTTAACTGTATATGCATGTATTTTGTTATATTGTGTACAGCACCCAGAGCCTCTGGGGATTGGGTGTCTTAAAAATAAAATTTGCCTTGCCTTGCCTAAGAAGGACTCCAAGAAACTGGACACCATGGCTAAAAAAGTGTATACATCAGTTTCCTTGCTCTTCAGGCAAACAACTTACTTGGCATACACGGTTCAGTACCAGGAGACACTCTGTAACTTTGTGCTGGCACTAAGGGAGAAAGCAAGAGGTTACTTGGCACAGGAAATGGCAGACATGGCTTGATCAGCCATGGACGCCACAAAGTACCAGTTCCATTAGGCAGTGGACACTAATGACACTGCTTCAAGAGTTCTGACCCATGCAGTATCCTTAAGGAGGTTTGCCTGGCTTAGGACTACCACCCTATCCTAGGATACACAAAGAAAGGCTATGGCTTTCTCCTTCAAGGGAAACTCCCTGTTTGGTTACAAAACAGAGTCAGATGTGGAAAAGGTAGATGATTACAAAAGCGACACCAAGAAAGAAATGGCCTCCACTTCCTACAGGCCTTATGGAATGGGAGGTAGGGGTAGAGGTTGCTAAACAAGGCCCTGTACTCCCTATGAGTGTCCACCCCAAAGAGGTTACCACCTGGATAGGGGTAAAAGGGGTACTAGGCATGCAGCTACAACACCAGACCCTAAGCCCCAGCAGAAGCAAAACCCCTGACAACTCTGCTCAGGACGCCTGTCCATTGCCTGTGGGAGGAAGGTTGGTCCACTACTTCCAGGAATAGTTAAAACTCACCACAGATGTGGATCCTGGAAATAGTAGCCCAAGGACTGTCCCTGCAGTTCAAGAAGTTCCCCAAACTGCAGAACCCATACATTTTCCAACCTCACACATCAATAGAGAAAATCCTGTTGGAGCTGGAGATGAAGAAATTGCTGCAGGCAGAAGCAGTGGAGAAAGTACCTACCATACAGTGGGGCAAGGGCCTTTTCTCCAGATATTTCTTGACCCTCAAGAAAAATGGGGAGCGGCAGCTCATTTTATACCTGAGATATATCTGAGCAAACACAAAAAAGGAAAGATCCAAAATGGTTACACTGAGTTCAGTGATGCCGTCTTTGCAAATGGGAGACAGGCTGGGGTCACTGGATCTGAAAGATACCTACTTCCACATACCAATTAGACCCATTCACATAAAGTACCTCAGATTCAGGCTAGGGAAATTTCAATATCAGTTAATATCCCTTCCCTTTGTCCTCACTTTAGCACCAAGGGTTTTCACAAAGTGCCTAGCTGTGGTGGCAGCCTATCTGAAAAGGCAAGGTGTTGCATTTTTTTCTCTACCCGAATGACCGGCTTGTCTGAGGAAAAGCACAGCAGGAGGCAAGGTTCTCCGTACAGGTGGTTAAAAGTGCCTTAGAGGGCCTAGAGTTCCTGATAAACCTACAGAAGTCACAAACAGAGTCAGCCCAAGTATTGGACTTCCTAGGCACAGAACTGGATACCCTGCAAGGGAAGGCTTATGTCCTTCAAGCAAGGGTAACAAATCTTATTTCAACTGCAAAATCTTACAGACCAGGCCAGCCAACACCAGCAAGGGATTTTCTGCACCTGTTGGGATGCTTAGCCTCATCCACCGCAGTGGCACCAAGAGGAAGGTTCCAGAAGTAAGACATCCAGTACCACCTCTAAGATCACTGGTCCCAGAGATTGGAATCCTCTGTCCAAATTATTGCCGGTCACAAACACTTTACTACGACTGATGGAAAGAGGAAGACGACCTCAGAGTAGGGGGTGTGCAAAAAAGAATTCTGCCGGTGGAATTTCTGCGAAAGTGCGAATTTCACTTCCGCAAAAGTTTGGAAATCATTTTCACAACTTTCCCGGAAATTCCACCTTAACACTGCGGAATAAATATACAAACTGCAGGTTAATTTATTAAACTGCAAGGAAAAAAATCTGCAGAATGGATCACTGCTAGTGGTCAGTTCTGAGGCTTTTTTTAACCGCAGTTTAATTCAATAATCCACCCCCCCCCCACTGATCAGGAGTCCCAGTAAATAAATACCTCCAATCCCTCCCTCGGACCCTCCTGGTGTCTAGTGGCCCCCCACCCACCAATCGTGGATCCCAAGTAAAAAATCCCTGATCCCTGGGGTCTAGTGGCCCCCCAACCCGGGGATCACGGTCTGTGGGTCCCGGTAAAGAAGAAAAAAGTGGTCCCAGGGTGGTAGCCTGGGTAAAACATTGGCTGAGCAACAGGACACAGAAGGTAATTGTAAATGGAGTCCACTCTGAAGAAAGAGGGGCTACTAGTGGGCTACCACAGGGTTCAGTACTGGGTCCAGTCCTTTTTAATGTCTTTATAAGTGACATTGCAGAGGGACTGGAAGGAAAAGTATGCCTCTTTGTGGATGACATAAAGATCTGCAACAGGGTTGATGCACAAGGAGGCGTGGAAAGGATGAGAAGGGACTTGGCAACGTTGGAGGAATGGTCAGATGTATGGCAGCTTGGATTCAATGCAAAGAAGTGCAGTGTAGTGCACCTGGGAAACAAAAACCCAGGGGAAGATTACACGATGGAGGGGGGAGGTAATAAACAACAAAATGGAAAGGGACCTGGGGTAATCATATCAGATGACCTTAAGGTTGGCAAGCAATGTGAGAAAGCGTAGGGAGGGAGGGCTGGGGGGATACTGGGATTTATAGGGAGAGGCATCACCAGCAGAAAACAGGAAATTGTTATCCCCTGTACAGACAGTTGGTGAGACCCCATCTGAGTACTGTGTCCAGTTCTGGAGACCCCATCTCCATAAGGACATAGGATGGAGGCAGTTCAGAGGAGGGCAACTAAAGTGGTGCAGGGTCTGCAAGAGAAGCCATATGAGGAGAGGCTAAAGGAGCTTAATATATATATCCTTGAGGAAAGGAGGGAGGGGGGGACAAGATAGAAATGTTTAAGTACCTCAGTGGAATCAACAAAGTCCAAGAGGGTAGCATCTTTCAGAAAAGAGATGTGCAAGAACAAGGGGACTCAGTTTGAAGAATAGAGGGGATGGCTCCAGGGCAATGTGAGGATGTATTTTTCAGAGAGAGGGTGGTGGGCGCATGGAACAGCCTTCTCGAGGAGGTTGTGGAGTCTAAAACTGTGGGAGAATTCAAGAATGCATGGGATAGACGTAAGGCAATTTTTGTGAGGGGTAGGAAGAAATAGGCTGTTGGTTAAATAGGATCTGCACCTTATCCTCTAGGTAGGGAAATGGGCAGACTAGGTGGACCAAGCGGTTCTTATCTGCCGTCAAAGTCTATGTTTCTATGTTTTCTAAGAAATAAAAACTCTGATCCCTTCCTGTTGTCTAGTGCCCCCCCCCCGCACTGATCATGGCTCCCAAAAACATTTCATTTCCTTGGTGTCTAGTGGACCCCCTTCCTATCCTGGATTCCTTAATCTACAAAAAAACAGCTGGCAGACCACCGACTCATCCCCCTCTATTCCCAGTATTTCCTGGTGTCTAGTGGACCCCCCATCCCTGATCCCTTATAAAAAAAAGTAATTCTAATTCCCTGTTGTTTAGTGAACCACCACCACTCCGCTCCCCCTGCCACCTTGCACCCTAGCAGGCTACCAGTGCAGCCCTCCTCTCTCTTCCACTACCGGTGGCACACTGAATTGTCAGTGAATGACCGCATGGTTGTACAAGCATGACTCATCCTCCTCTATTCCCAGTATTCCCTGGTGTCTAGTGCCCCCCCCCATCCCTGATCCCTTATAAAAAAAGTAATCTTAATTTCCTGGTGTCTAGTGGACCCCCCCACCCTAACAATTCATCCACCACCACCCCGCTCCCTCTGCCACCTTGCACCCGAATGGGCCACCGGTGCAGCCCTCCTCTCTTTTCCACTACCGGTGGCACACTGAATTGTCAGTGAATGACTGTGTGGTTGTACAAGCATGTGCTCATTCACTGACAGTTCAAACTGTGGATAGAGCAAGTTCCACAGTTTATATGTATTTTTCTGCAGTTCACAAAAAAGTCCATGGAACTCAGTGAAAATTCATGGAAAATCCCAGTTTCGCCATTGGCGGAAGTTCCGTGAAAGTGGAATTTGCAACTTTCGCCCACCCCTGCCTCAGAGAGGGAATTCCTTTCTTCCAGCAATCCCCTGCAATTGTCTTACATCAGATGCCTCCCTCTTAGTGGCACTTGGAGCACAAAAGAAACTCAGGAGCATTTCAGCCTCTAGGAGTTGAGGGCAGTGTTCCTAGCAATACAAGCCTTTTCCTCCCAGATACAGAGTTAAGTTTGTTCATGTCCAAACAGACAACACCACAACAATGCATTACATAAACAAGCATTTGTCAATGCCGAATGTTTGCTTGCTGGCATTGGCAGTGGTAGTGTCGAAGTTACAGAGCTGCGTAATAGGAATGGCAGTGAAGTATTGAACTGAAGCCAACCCCACCACCACCCTGCAGAGAGTGACAGGCATTGGGGTGTGCCTTTGGGTTGTCAGGCATTACGGCCACGCCATTTCACCACACCCCACCCTGCAGACACTGACAAGTGTCACGGTGTTCCATAGGGTCTTTGGCCCTTATCTGCACCCATTCCATTAGAAAATATGGTGAGATGGAGTGCGATATAGGAGAATAGGGTGAACTTTGGGGCCAAAGAGTCCAAGGCATACCTCGATGCCTCTCACTGGCTGCAGGGTGTGGAATGGTATAAGCATTACAGGCAAGAATCCCAAGTCACACCCCTGATGCCTGTCATTCTCTACAGGGTTGGGCGTTATGGTTGGAAACCCTAATACCTCAGGCATTCGTTGGTATTTTCACTCCAAATTTTCAACATGTTTTTGTGACCCCACCTCATGAGCAGGGAATATCAGTTTGCTAGCGAAGCTGCTTATGCACAGTGACTACGGCATTTAAGCGCCGCAGATGCAAAAACATTCCGAACAGGATGTAAAAATGACAGCTGTACTGTTCATGGGAGGTGTAAAAAATGGCAATGTTGCAAATCTGCAGTAAAATATTTAAAAAATGGTGAAGTGGCAGTGTACATAGAAACTGTGCAGCACACCACGTAATATAATTAGGTTGGGGATTTTTACAGCAGATTGTCAACTCAGGCATTTTGGTGCCTCCGATCATGAACAGTGTCACAGTGATTTTCTTTATCTGTCCCGAACAATGATTTCCCACAGAGACCACGCATCTCTGCACTTAAAGTGTGAAAACACACTTCGGCCATGTTGTGAAAAATGACAGCTGTACTGTTCATAAGGAAGTGTGGAAAAATGCCACTGGTGAAAATCTGGACTGAAAATATTACAGAGTCGTGAACTTACGAGGGTGCGTGGAAACTGCGCAATGCTCACTCGTAACAGTCATTTTATGGACTTTTGTCACCAAATTTTCAACATAGCCATTTTAAGATCTCTGCTCATGAACAGTGTAACTGTGATTTTCTTAATCTTTCCCAAGCGTTGCTTTCGCACACAGCACCATTATGCGCTACATGTCGCGAAACACAGTTTAGGCGACATATAAAAAATGGCAGCTGTACTGTTCATAAGGAAGTGTAATAAAATGGCAATGTTGAAAATCTGGAGTGAAAATATTAAATTCGCATGAGCTTACGAGCATGCATAGGAACTACATGGCACTTGCGCTCGTAAAACAGTCATTTTAGGAATTTTTTCACCAGATTTTCAACATAACCGACCCTGAACCTCTACTCATGAACCATGTCTCTGTGATTTTCTTAATAATAGCCAGCATACATTGATTTTGCACACTGACTGCGCCATTAATGCGCTACATGAGCGGAAAATCGTTGTGGGTATGATGTGAAAAATGACAGCTGTACTACTCATAAGAAGGTGTGGTAAAATGGCAATGTTGAAAATCTGGAATGAAAATATTGAAAATTTGCGAACTTACAGCATGCTCTAGAACTGTACAACGACGCCAGAAAACAGTCATTTTTTGGAATTTTTTCACCAAATTTTCAACATAGCCATTTTAAGATCTCTGCTCATGAACAGTGTCACTGTGATTTTCTTAATGTGTCCCATACATTGATTTCGCACGCCGACTGCGCCATTGTGCGCTACATGGGCGGAAACACGTTTTGGGTGAGATGTGAAAAATGACAGCTGTACTGCTCATAAGAAGGTGTTTTAAAATGGCAATGCTGAAAATCTGGAGTGAAAATATTGAAATTTCGCAAACTTTCTGAGCGTGCATAGGAACTGCATAGCATACGCTAGAGTAAGAACAGTCATTACAGGAATTTTCCACCAAATTTTCAAAATAGTCTTTTGAGGGCCACCTTATGAACACTGGCAGTGTCGTTTCGCTAATCGTTCTGGAAAGGTGATTTGGTGCAGTGGCTGCGAAATCACCCTTGGGGCCCGAGTAACGCCATGACAGTGCAAGAATTCATGAGGAGCGGTCCCAAAAACCCCATGTTGAAAATTTGGTGCAAAAATTCCAAAAAATGCCTGAAATATGCAATAAAGTTGAAAACCCCCTATCTAGCCCATTATACAGCTTACCGGCATTTCCTCAGTTCGCGGTCGGCTTTGAAGAGTGCAGACGTGTTCCCGGTCCACCGAAGATCATCGCGTTGTGCTCCGGAGGTAAGTATGGGGTGAGGGGTGTGGGAGCTAGGTGCGCGGTGGGTGGGTACAGGTTGTGGGGAGCTGAGAGACTCAGTGGGACCGTTTTGCTTTTCAGGGTTTTTAAAGAGCGATGCGGGGCGTTGCCACGGCGCACAAGGATGGCTGGGGGTGTGAAAGCCGGCGAAGTTGGGCACCCCACGTCGACCTGCGCATCAGTTACCACGCTGCCCGGTACTTTCAGGGGAGGACAGTGGAGCCGATGGGGATTGGGCACCCCGTTGGCTATGTGATAACTTGCCCCAGCGTGGCATTTGGAAGGCTTTGGGGGGGAATCGCAGCACAGCCGACGGGGGATTGGGCACCCCCGTCGGTCTATAGAGTGTGTGCGTGGGGGGGCAGCACGCAGTGTGTGTGTGTGTGTAGGGGGAGCTGCGCATGAGCAGGTGATATCTTATTGCTGCTCACTGAAGCATAGCTCCCCCTTTCAAGTGTATGCCACTGCATTTTGGAGCTTGTCATAGACAGCTCCAGCATGCATTGGTGGACAGGGGCCGCACCTGCCAACACACTGACTGAATTGGAAGAGGGGGTGACACACCTCCGAAAACTCGGATGATGGCACTATGTTTCTTGCACATGCGTGGAAGCAAACATAACAAGTAAGGAGGAACAAGATCCTCCAGGCTATGCACAGAGGCCATGCAGATCTGGAACCAGTCTTATTCTGTAGGTGTAGAGCTATCTACAGTATACTTGCCAGGGAAATACAGAGTCCTGGAAGACTCTCTGAGCAGAATTAGCCAGGGTAACCACAAGTGGGCACTGAACCAGCAGGTGCTGGCATCAGTGTTCAGATGCTGGGTACAACAGAAACTGACCTGTTTACTTCCTGGGAAAACAGCCAGCTCCCACTCTTTCATTGCAGACTCCCAAGCAATGGGGCCAGTCCCAGTGGATGCACTGCTCCTGGACTGGACGGGGAAGTTCCTCTATGCTTGCCCTTCATTCCAACTTTTACTGAGAGTGCACATAAAGCTCAGGAGGGAGTCAGTAACAGGGATCGTCATAGCACCAGACTGAGTCAGGCGGACCTGGTACCCATGCTTCAGGCCCTCTCCAGCAAACCCCCTATCAACAAGCCACTGAGATATAACCTGCTGACCCTGTCTCAGGGCAGGATAAGATTTCCAGACCTCAAAACTCCTTGCCTTAGGGCATGGTTCTTGAAGAGCTAGAGTTTTCTGGACAAAACTTACCAGATGACGTAAAGAAAGTGTTGAAGTTTTCTAGAAAACCAGGAAAACATATACTTCAAAATGGAGATTTTCTTCCTGGCGTGCTTCCAGGCAGATAAACCCTTTACAGGCAGGTCTGGTCTGTCTACAGTCCTGGACTATCTAGTCCACCTCCAGTTCCTGAGCCTGAGGCCCTAAACCCTGAAGGTGCATTTGGCAGCAGCATCAGCTTACACATCAACTGGCAAAGAAAAGTCCAACACCTGTACCCCCCCCCATAAGAGACACTATCTCCCCCACTCTGGGACTTAAATGTGTATATTGCTTAATTGATGGAAGCTCCATTCAAGCCTATGGCCACTGCTACACTAAAGTCTGTCACTTGGAAAACAGTATTTCTAGTGGCCATGACATCTGCTAGAAGGGTGAGCAAGCTCCAAGCCCTCTGCACTGATCCAAACTACATAATCTTTCATAGGGACAAGGTAGTTCTCAGGATATATATATAATTTTTTTATTTTAGTCTTTGGTAACTGGGTAAGGCCCACTAGGCACAAATGCCTGTTTTCAGGGGCAACCTGGGAGCACTGGGCAGTTAAGTGACTTGCTCAGAGTCACACAGTATGCAAGTGGAGGCTGTGAGAATCAAACTCAGGTCTGGTCTGCTGGATGTATCAAGCTCGTTCACACTTCGTTCCTCTAACCTCTAGGCTATACTGCCAGCCCAGGATAAACAGGAGATTCCTCCCAAAAGGTGGTATCTGAATTCCACTTGAACCAGTCATTTGTCCTCCTTGTTTTTTTACTGAGAAATCCAGCACAGTGGAACAAAATCTTCATTGGTTGGATGTAAAGAAGACACCTAGTTACTACCTGGATCACCCAAAGGATGTCAGATCCAGTAGTACTCAGCAGTTTGTCACTTGAGGTGGGTAAGGAAAGGCAAACCATCATCCATTTATTTATTTAGCTTTTGTTAACTAGGTAAATATACTAGACAATACATTTGCCTATTTTCAGGTATAGCCTGGGAGAGTACAAGAAAACACAACATAGGACAACATGATACACTTTAGGAAGTTACACAGAGTCAGGGAAAACAGAAGCATCACATAGTCAGTAGGTACACACGAATGGTCTGAGCATATACATCAAGTCACCAAGGCTACGAGCAGTGCATTATATACAAATTATATACAGTATAGGGCCCCCAAAACGTGGGGGCACAGTCAGAGCAATACCTATTACATAGGATGTATACATTGTGTGCAGGACAAAAACCATGCAGGCAGGCTATACCTTAGGAAAGATGTTCAGTGCAGGGGACCAGGTGAGATTATGGAGGTTTGGGACAATCACACGCTGAGGAGAGCTTCAAATTGTTCCACAGAGAGGTGCAGAGGCATGCATGGGAAGGGGAGGAGCAGACCTGGGCAGAAAGGGAGTTCCATAGTCTGGGGGCGCATGAGGCAAAATCTCTGTCCCCCATTTGAGTGCGAATGGCAGGAATCCTAAGAACAGCAGGGCCCAGGGATCTGAGGGAGTACAAGGAGGAGGCAGCTGGCATGAGGAGCTCCGTCAATCCGGGGGGCCGGGCAGTATCAAGGACCTTGCCCATGAAACAGCCCAGGACAAAATTTAAGTAATTGAGCGGGAGAGCCACCTGGGTTTACTATACAGGTCACAGTGTTGAGTGAAACGAGGGGCAGCAAGGGCAAAACGGCAAATCTTGTAGGTGACGGTCCACCCAGAGGTGGGCTCGGAGGCACGAGCAAACGGGAGGAGCCCATAGCAGAGGGAGGAGAGGGAACACGCCCAGCCAGCGCATACAGCGGAAGTGAGATTGTTTCTTGCTCGACAGGGCCAGACCCAGTTTGCGTTAATGGCTCTGCATACATTCTGGATATGGAGTCCAAGGTGAAGCTGTGGGTCAGGAGTCACCCCCAAGGTATTTGATGGAGTCGGTGATGAGGACAGGAGCACCGTCAAGACCAGTGATACACAAAGGGGCAGGGGAGGCCTTTATCTTGGCCAGAGACCCAAAGAGCGTAGCCTGGATTTTTTTGAGGTTGAGGATCAGCTTGTGGGACATTATCCAGGATTGGATACTCATAAAGTCCTCGCTCAGCTGATGGTTTATGACCACAATGTCCCAAGAATGGGTGAGGGTGACCAGGTCATCAGCATATAGAATAGACCTACAGTAGGAAGAGGTAGCGGGTAGATTGTTGACAAAGATGGAAAAGAACAGGGGCCCCAGGACTGAACCTTGGGGAACACCTGAGGACACAAGTGGTGTCTGAGAGCACCTTACTGTATTTGATCAGCTGCTGTCTGCTCTGTAGGTAGTTGGTGAACCAACTGAGTACAGGGGGTGACAAGCCAAAGGACCTAAGCTGAGAGCAGAGTAGTGCATGATCAACTAGATAAAAGGCTTTGGATAGATTGATAAAGATGGCACCAGAGAGTTTACCCTGGTCCAGGGCAGCTCTGATCCCAGATGAGACAGTGTCAAGGGCAGAGGATGTACTGTGCCCTTTACGAAAGCCATGCTGCTCAGGAGACAATAGCTCGTGAAACTGAATATACTCCATGAGTTGTCCAGCCACAACTTTCTCAAGAAGTTTACTGATAGCAGACAATATGGCTATCTGTCGGTAGTTGTCAAGAATCTTAGGGTTGCCCTGTTTGAGAATGGGGACAACCCTAGCCACCTTCCATATGTCAGGGATGACCCCAGAGGCTAGGGATAAGTTGAAGATACGGGCCACCTAGGAGGCAATATGAGAGGCACCAAGACGGAGGAGCTTAAGTTCCATGCCATCGTGGCCAGCACTGGAGAAGCACTTAGAACCATTTCCCAGTGGATAGTCTCCCACATACAGTGCTGTTATGAGAAAGGTGGCAGATTGCCTCCAGAGGCCTTAGGGCACACTCCACAAGAGGCACATTAGCCTCTGTGGCAGCAGCAAGGCATATTCCCCTGGCAAAGCAGCATACCTCTCAACTACTTTGACTATTGCGCAGCACTATGATTTTGACACTCAAATTTATCCTTGTTCCGCATAGGTTTACTGATGACGCAAAGAAGTGCAAAGTAATGCACCTGGGAAACAAAAACCCAGGGGAAGAGTACACAGTGGGGGGTGAGATACTGATAATAACAACAAAAATGGAAAGGGACCTGGGGGTAGTTATATCAGATGACCTAAAGGGGGCAAGCAATGTGTGAAGGCAGTAAGGAGGGCTGAGGGGATACTGGGATGCACAGGGAGAGGCATCACTAGTAGAAAACAGGAAGTTGTTATCCCTCTGTACAGACAGTAGGTGAGACCCCATCTGGAGTACTGCATGCAGTTCTGGAGACCGCATCTCCGCAAAGACATAGACAGGGTGGAGGCTGTCCAGAGAAGGAACCAAAATGGTGCAGGGTCTGCACCAGAAAACATACGAAGAGAGAGAGAGAGAGACTAAAGGAGCTTAATATGTATAACATTGAGGAAGGGGGGGGGACATGATAGAAACTTTCAGGTACCTCAAGGGAATCAACAAACTAAAGTCCAAGAGAGTAACATCTTTCACAAAATGAGATGTACAAGAACAAGGGGCACAATTTGAAGACGGGTGGGGACGGCTCAGAGGTAATGTGAGGAAGTATTTTTTCACGGAGGGGGTTGTGGATGCATGGAACAGCCTTCCTGAGGAGGTCATGGAGTCAAAAACAGTGGGAGAATTCAAGAATGCATGGGACAGACATAAGGCAATTCTAGTGGGGGGTAGGAGGAAGTAAGCCATTGGTTAACTAGGATCTGCAACTTATCCATTAGATAGGGAAATGGGCAGACTAGGTAGGCCAAGCGGTCCTTATCTGCCATCAAATTCTATGTTTTTAATAATGTTAAAGCTATTTCTGAACACTCAAACTATTAAAACGTTGAACTAAGTTGATAGAAACATTCATTATCACTAACTATATGGGGCCCACTATTCGTAGACATATTATTGTTTAAATACACATTCTGGCTCTCTGCTATAATTTATGAAGGTCAGTGTTCTGATTTTTAATGTTGAGAGGTCTGCAAAGCAGCTACCTGGAAAGCAATGCACACTTTCACGAAACATAACTGTCTGAACATACAGTCTAGAAGAGATGCCAGTTCTGGCACTACTGTCTCGCAGAACATTTTCCCTAAATAGGTTCTGGACCTTGTTTCCCAAGGTACTGCTATGGAATCTGCACATTGTGAATATGTACTGATGGATTGATGGAATAAATTGTGCTCACCGTAGTAATGTTTCTTCTTAAGGGATCCATTAGTTGTATTCACAATTCCTTACCCTGCCCCTCCCCTTCCAGAACCTGGAAATAGGTTCACACAAGAATCAGTTCTTTCTCTTTTGGCTTGAGCATTACTTGTTACAGTGGTAGTGGCTTTACAAATGTGGTTCAGTTGTCTCATTACAAAAGTTTTTTCAATATATACTTTGTTGTTCTGCCTTATTTATTGGTATTTTTCAAAATTTTAGGAAAATTTAAAAACTTCTCTTGGTAGCCATTTACCTAGTTTAGTGGTCACAGCGCAACTCTAGTTTTAGAAATAAATTTGAGGTTAGGAGGCAGGGTGGAGCATGACCACAGAGCAGAGCAGAGTTTGAACTTAATTCAAATTCGAAATTCCATAATTAGTATAAGTTCCAGTTCAGGGGCCGCTCATTCTTCTGGACTGATTATACTTTTTGAATACTACTGATGGATCCCTAAAGAAGAAATAACATTACTACGGTGAGTATATTTTTCCTTCGTGGCTTCAGTCACAGCAGCTGATCCCTTAAACCTGGGAGCGCTCCTTTTACTCCACTGTTCTGCTACCTTATAATAGCCCTCCATGGTATTCTCAATACCCCCAGCACATACTGTCAGTATGCCTGGGATGTCCAGTACTGCCAAGAGATTATCACGTTACACATTTTTAACAGGGTGGTGTGTGACCATCTCTGGGGGGGGGGGGTCAGGGGACCCTACAAAGGAACCACATGTCTTGCTATTGTATGAGTACAGTTATCAATTGTAATTATATATGTAACTTGTTGATATATGAGTGTATATATTGGAGGACCTCCTTTGAAATGAGCTTTGTTCAGTGGAGTACTGTTAACAACTGTCCTATTCACAACTTCGAATAAAATTTTATAAAATGAAAACGTGGCATAATGCGGCAAATAGCATGAAATTCTGCTAATCGACATCTTATTTCATCAGTTGGAAAGCAGTGTAGCCAAGTGGTTACAACATATAGCTGTGAACATTGAGACCAAGGTTTGAATCCTCCCATTGCCACTTACTTACTGTGATCTTTTTTTTAAAATGTATTATTTATGCCCTCTTCCTTTCTGACCAGCCTACACCTGCCTCGGACACAGTCCTCCATGGAGCCATGGCTTACACCCTCCGGTGGGAGCGAGGTAGAGGGGATATGTCCCCCTACTCAGAGTCATCAGGAGGCATTCTAGGGATTTGAGGTTGGTTGCAGATAGACTGGGGTCCTTCATTGCCAGCACTGGGGCTGCTTTTCTGTTTTTTCTCTCCTGACCTCACAATAAGACTTCACAACCAAGATATCAAGGGGCTTGCGTACACTGTGCGTGACAATGCTTTGATGTCAGCAACGTCCTAGCCCTCCAAGTGGACCTCCAGTAGCACTGCCACCTGTGGTCACCCAGTTAACAGTATTGAGGCAGAGGACAGTACCCTTCATCCACAGAGAAGGAGAGCGACATATGGGATGCTTATCCCCCCACCCCCACCCCACCGGACGGCAGCCGCTGAAGACTCAGGCTTGTTCCCAAACACATCATTGGTGCTGCAAGTGGTATCCTAGTGCTGCACGGATGGCCCAGCCTTACTGCGTGATCTTGAACAAGTCACTTACCATATAGTTGCACTGGACTGTGAATGCATTGTATTATGTATAAGACAAGGCCTCCCTGAGGCAGCTTACTACCAACTCATATCATGCTTTGCTTTAGCTACCAATTGCATAGGTTTTAACTGCTCATTAGGTAAATATTTTTATAGCTTTGCCCTGTTTTAGCTACCAAATCTGTAGGCATTAACCAGTGCTCATTGTACTTATACTCTGTATGATTGCTCACCCACGTTTTTTCTGTGTATATACTGTATGAATGTCTACGTTTTATTCTGACATGGAGCCTTTGGAAACGAGTCTGTGACTCAAAGGGTTATAATTCCGATTTCCTAAATAAATAAATAAATAAACTTGCCGCTCTGTGCTTAAGATTTCTGTAACCTCCCACAATCTCACTTCCTCTCTCTCTCTGCCTTGTAATTGCCACCATCTCTTTGGCAAGTACTTCAAGGTATAGCCTGTATGAAAGGCAGCTGTATGAAACAAACATCCTTTCCTTTCAGCCCCACGACGGAGAGTCGAACCCATGACCTGTCTGTCTGAATTCACAGTGTGCCACCCGCTGCACTTTTCAGCTATCAAAATAACATGGTGCTACAGTATTAAAATAAATTAATTGGGCCTCTCTTTCATGCCACTTGTACAAGCTGACAGAGCATGTACAGGGAGGCAAACTACAAAAAAAAAAATGATACAGCCCCGATTATATGCCAGTATTTTGACCCATGAAAAATGATTCCCAGATGCCATGCTTACATAGCGTTTAATGTTAACCTTTAGTTTAACCCTGCAGTGCTAAACATTTGTTTGGGGTCAGTGGCAAATGTAATTAGTTTTTTTTTATATTCTTCTCTGCAGTAATTTATCTTGTTCAGTATCCGTTGGGATTCTTGTCCTGCTCAGATGAGCAGGTCACAATTCCCACAGGAAATCCACCCATCTGCTTAGTATTATTTGTCTGGACTAGGTTCAAACCCCCACCCCCACCACCATCACCACCAAAGAATGGAAAAAGTGCTTGCTCATGTTTTTTCCTTCAGTACTGCTCTGCCAGGTTTGCAGAGCAGTGATGTTGGGAGTTTGGTGTAAGATAATGAGTGAGAGATAAACGTGCGATACCCAGCGTCTGTCTAATAAAAGTGAACCAAGAGAATCGCTTTAAATCCCACTACTGCTGTTAACTCACTGTGCGATCCTGAGCAAGCCCCTTAGCCTCTTGTGCATAACCCCTTTGTAATCAAGGAGGCAGTGTGGTCTAGTGGTTAGGCCACCAGCTTGGGAACTAGGAGATGTCAGGTTCAAACCCGAGTCACAGCCTCCCTGTGCTCCAGGCCACCCAGCTGTAGTAGTAAGTATCAGTAGTAGAAGTTTATTTTTATACAGGTGAACGTCATCAATAGGACAAAAGAATGTATCCTGTTATCAAGGTGGATCTGTTTTACCAGAAAAGGTTGCGTTACCGAGCTACAGTAGTACTGTACAGAGGGAATACAGTACATAAGATAAAGTACAAGGGCCCAATCCTCAGAGCCCCTAACATGACGCAAGGTGCCTGCATTAAACATGTATGATGCAAGTGGCACCTTTTGTCAAACATTGCGCCCTGAGCTATTCTGAAAAGCAGCCTGTGTCAAATGTTTTTATTTTTTATTTTATTAAAAGTAGCAGGATTACAATCCTTTAAATCATATACTCCTTTACAAAGGCTCCACGTTAAGACCGGGTACAAAAGACAGTGTGGTACAATAGACAGTGTGATACAGAGCATACAGAGATGTGCAGACAGAGGTGGTCACTATACAGTATAATAATGCATACAGTGCAAATAGGCAGGATGCAATGCAGCGCAATAATACATACAGTGCAAATAGGTAGGTCACTATACAGTGCAACAATACAAACAGTGCAAATAGGTAGTTTAACTAGAGCCATGCATCAAATGCAAACAGTGTATTAAATATACAGTGCGGACAATATCCATTGGACATAGGGCATAAGATAGCAGCAGGCATACGTCAAGAAAAAGGGGGGGGGCGGGACATAGGTCTGTTGTCAAAGGCAGGGGGAGCTGGGCCTGCATAGTGGGCTATGCGCACTTGCATTAGTGCAGAGAGTGGAGATAGCGTTGGAATGAGGACTTGAAAGGACCGAGTTTGTTTACAGTGGAATGGATGCGGGGAGGGAGTTTATCCAAGCAGGGGCTTTGTAGGAGAAGGACCTTTGGGCCTGTGAGGTCGTAACTCTGGGCACATGTACAATGGTCCGGGCAGCGCTGCAAGTGGGGGGGGGCTGATGAGGTGGGTTGGAGTAAGGTGGAGGATCTAGGTGGGGTCAGTCCAACCATAATTATTTTGGCAGGACTGGCACTGAAGTCACTTCTCAAGGTTGAGAAGGTTGGCTAGGTCGCATAGGGTACAGGTGTGGGTGAGTTTGTCATAGCCTGCAAGTAGGCGGCAGTCTTTGTTTAGTGAGGTTTTGACTCTTAGGATGGTGGATTTGGCCGCCGCCCCATAGACTATGAGCCCATAGTTCACAAGCGAGAGGACAGAGGAGGTGATAGCGAATCTTAGGGCACCAGGAGGGAGGCAGTCCCTGTGGTGGTAAAGTAGGCTAATACGGGTAATTATTTTGGTGCAGAGGAGATGGACGTGCTCATGGAAAGATAGTGCCGTGTCAAAGGTGACCCCGAGATATCTAAAGCTAGGTACTTGTGCTGTTGGGAAAAGTTTGCTATTCATAATGTTCAGAGGGGAGCCATGGTGCTTACTCTGGTTGTGGAAGAAAAGCATTCACTCTGTTTTTTTGTGGTTGAATATGAGTCTGTGGTCAGTGAACCACGATTCGGCCTGGCTGAAAGATTTCTGGAAGGTGGCTTAAAGGGAGTGGGAGTCAGGGTGGGAGTGAAAGAGTACTGCGTCATCCGTATAAAGGAGGACGCGCTCAGAGCAGGCAGTGGGGAGTTAGTTGAGGTACAGGCTAAAAAGCAGGGGGCCCAGAATGGACCCTTGGGGAACCCCCAAAATAACAGGTCGGCGGGCAGAGATGGTGTCATTAATCCTGACACATGGTGAGCATGAAGAGAGAGAGATGGAGAACCAGGAGGTGACCACTTGGGAGAAGCCCAGCTGAGTAAGGGTGGATAGGAGGAGAGGGTGGCATACCGCGTCGAATGCCTTGGACAGATCTAGGAAGAAAGCCCCAGCCAGGTGTCCTTTGTCAAGGGTAGAGTGGAGGAAACTGGAGAATTCCAGCAAGGCAGTCGTAGTGCTATGACCTGAGCGGAAGCCATGCTGCTCCTCACAGAGGAGGTTATGTGTAGACAGATATTCAGATAGCTGGTCTGCGACAATTTTTTCTAAGGCCTTGTGGGGGGGGGATGGAGATCGGCAGTAGTTTCCTGGGGAGGTGTGATCACCACTCTTGTGCACTGGGATAATGACTGCCACTTTCCAAGCAGAGGGGAACTGGCCAAGACAAAGGGAGCGGTTTAGAAGGCAGGTGAGAGGGGTAAGCATTACATCAAAGACCTTGACGGAGCAGCCTGAGATCTAGTGAGTCATTACTATGACTGTGGCTGTTTAGGACTCTTAAAAGTAGGGTATAACCTCCTGTTCTGAGAGGGCAGGAAAATAGAAAGGGGCGGTGGGGGCTGTTTGAGAGGTGGGATGGGGTCAAAGAAATTTGGGGAGGACTGAGCTAAGGTCGGAGAAGGCGGAATTAAGAGTATCTGCAGTTCAGTTAGGCTCAGAGGTGATGGTGCCATTAACGTTGATCTGGAAGGGTGGCGGGGATATGGATTTTCCATTTAGCTCTTTGATGTTGATGTGAGAGGATCACAAATGTAGAAGTGGGTAACCATCTGGGAACTAGTGATCATCGAATAGTATGGTTCACGATAAACACAGCAGTAAAGTCAAGCCATACAAAGGCAAAGGTTCTGGACTTTAGGAGGGCTGACTTTGCCAAAATGGGTGAGTGCCTAAGGAATGCACTAGCAAATGGGCAGGAAGGAGGGGTGGAAGATCAATGGGAATTAATCAAAACTGCCATCACTAAGGCAACAAGCCTTTGTGTGAAGCAAATAAAACAAAACGATGTAAAAAACCACTATGGTTCTCAAATGAGGTGGCAGGAAAGGTTAGGGAGAAATAGATAGCATTCAGGAAGTACAGTGAATCACAGAAGGAGCAGGACAGAGAACTGTATCAGTTAAAGCAGAAGGAAGCAGGGAAGGCAGTCAGAACAGCAAAGGCCCAAACTGAGGAAAAGATAGCCAACTCAGTTAAGAAGGGGGATAAAACCTTTTATAGATACATCAGGGAGTGAAGGAAGACCAAGGGAAGGGTAGTGAGGCTTAATAAAGGGGAGGGGGTGGGCAGAGGGTGACTGTGAAAAGGCAGAGATACTAAACAAATATTTTTGCTCTGTATTGACAAGTGAAGAAGGGGAGATACCTAAACCAAACAACAGAAACACTCTGGATAGGGGGGTTGATACCAGCCCATTTACAGAAGAAAGAGTTCTGAAAGAACTCTTAAAACTGAAGGTGGACAAAGCAATGGGGCCTGATGGGATTCATCCCAGAATTCTAAAAGAACTAAGAATAGAACTAGTGACACCACTGACTACCTTCTTTAACAAATCATGGGAGGATGGGGTGGTACCTAAGAACTGGAGGATGGCAGATGTGATTCCACTTCACAAAAGTGGAAGCAGGGCAGAGGCAGGAAACTACAGACCTGTTAGTTTGACCTCAGTGATAGGGAAAATGATGGAATCACTTGGGAAGGAAAGAATTGTTCAGTACTTAGAGGCCAGAGAGGCACAGGACCCAATGCAGCATGGATTCACAGCAGGAAGGTCATGTCAGACGAATCTAATAGATTTCTTTAGCTGGGTGACCATAGTAGAAGATCAGGGAGGGGCTGTGGACATGGCCTACCTAGACTTTAGCAAGGCATGATAAGAAGCTGGAGGGGGTAGATTCAGGAGAGATGTGAGGAAGTACTTCTTCACAGCAAGAGTGGTGGATTCCAGGAACAGTCTTCCAGTGGAGGTGGTGGGGGTGAACACAGTGATGGGGTTCACAAAGGCATGGGATAGGCATAAGGGAATTTCAAGGAAAGGGAGGTGGGGGGTGAATGGGCTGGAGATCAAGTACGATATGTGGTGATACTGTAGGCAGGGAAAAACAGGCAGACTAGGTGGGCCCAAGCGGTCCTTATCTGCCAGCAAATTCTATGTTTCATTTGACACAGTCCCACACAAAAGATTAATATACAAGTTAGCCAGCCTAGGAGTGGGTCCCAAGATGGTAGCCTGGCTAAAAAATTGGCTGGAGAACAGGACACAGAGGGTAATAGTAAACGGAGTCCACTCTGAAGAAAGGGGGGTTACTAGGGCACCGCAGGGTTCAGTTCTAGGACCGATGATCTTCAGTGTCTTTATAAGTGACATTGCAGAGGGACTGGAAGGAAAAGTATGTCTCTTTGCAGATGACACAAAGATCTGCAACAGGGTTGATACACAAGGTGGGGTGGAAAGGATGAGAAGGGACTTGGCAAGGTTGGAGGAATGATCAAATGTATGGCAGCTTAGATTCAATGCTAAGAAGTGCAAAGTAATGCACCTGGGAAACAAAAACCGATGGGAAGAGTACACTATGGGTAGGGATGTAAGTTTGTCATGGCAGTCATACACGTCATTGATTCCATGAGGTTTGATCTTTATTCTGGACTTCCATGACTTTCACTAGTATCATCAGAATGTAGCAATGATGACAGTGCCACAACATTTACTACTGTTTGCTAATGATTTCATGAACAAACAATGAGTCATTAAAACCTCATCCGTGACAAACTTACATCCCTGATGGGGGGTGAGATACTAACAACAACAGAAATGGAAAGGGACCTGGGGTAGTCATATCAGATGACCTAAAGATGGACAAGCAATGTGAGAGGGCAGTAAGGAGGGCTGGGGGGATACTGGGATGTATAGGAAGAGGCATCACCAGTAGAAAACAGGAAGTTGTTATCCATCTGTACAGACTGCTGATGAGACCCCATCTGGAGTACTGCATGCAGTTCTGGAGACCCAGTCTCTGCAAGGACATAGACAGGATGGAAGCCGTCCAGAGGAGAGAAACTAAAATGGTGCAGGGTCTGCACCAGAAGACATATAAAGAGAGACTTAAGGAGCTTAATTTGTATACCCTCAAGGAAATGAGGGACAGGCGGGACATGATGGAAACATTCAAGTACCTCAAGGGAATCAAAAAAGTCCAAGAGGGTAACATCTTTCAGAAAAAGAGATATGCAAGAGCAATGGGGCACAATTTGAAGATAGAAGAGGGATGGCTCAGAGGTAATGTGAGGAAGTATTTTTTCATGGAGAGGGTTGTGGATGCATGGAACTGCCTTCCTGTGGAGTCAAAAACAGTGGGGGAATTCAATAATGCATGGGATAGGCATAAGGCAATTCTAGGGGTTGGGGGGTAGGAGGAAGTAGGCTGTTGGTTAACTAGGATCTGCAGCTTATCCATTAGGTAGGAAAATGGGCAGACTGGGTGGGCCAAGCGGTCCTTATCTGCCGTCAAATTCTATGTTTCTATCCCAGAATTTCCGGGCCGAGCCCCAGGAGGAGGCCAGTATTAAGTTGTAGTGGTCAGCCTTTGCTTTTCGGATAGCCCAGGTGCATTTCTTCTGGGCCTCACGGTAGAGTTGCCTATCAGAGGCCCTTCCAGAGTCGAGGGCTTTATACCAAAGACTGTCCCGGTAGCGCATACGATTGAGTAAAATTTGGGTGACCCACGGGGTGTTTTAGTTTTTTACCAGGTGTTTTGTGAGGAGGCAAAAAGTTTGCAGGCTGAATTAAAGGAGTGGATAATGTACGATAGGACTGCATCTGTGTCAGGCACCCAGCTGATTGTGGACCAGTCACAGCGGGATTGGTAGGCTATTAACTGTTCCAAACACCCTGGGTTGAGGCAGCGCCAAAGGGTGGTTTTGGGTGGTGGTTTTTGCGATTTGCTAGACCAGAAAAATAGTATAGTAGAGTGGTCGCTGAGGGCATTTGGTAGGACTGTGGTACCAGTAATTTTGTGTGGCCAGTTAGTGAGGACGATATCAAGAAACGAAGAGGAGCCATTAGTAGGATTGGTTCGGGTAGGCTGAGTGACCAGTTGCGTGAGGCCTAGGGCAGCGATGGCATCTTTAGATTGGTCTGCCGAGCTGGAGAACCAGTTTATGTTTAAGTCCTCCAGGGTGATTTGCTCGGCTTTGGGTGGGAGCTGGGAGAGATGGTCTAGCAGGGATTTGAGGAGAAGTTTCTGCTTGTGGGGGGGGGGATAGGCTGCGGTGATAAATATTGGAGCCCTGGAGGGGTCAGGTAGGACTTTGATAATGAGCGCTCGGGCACCATGATCAAGCTGTAGAGCCAGGAGGACATGAGCACAGAGGGAGTCGCTTATGTAGAAGGCGCATCCACCACCCCATTTCCCTACCCTGTCTTCTCGGAGCAGGGTGTAACCAGGGACGGTGACGAAGGAGTCGGGTGGTTTTGGAGAGCCAGGTCTCCATAGTGGCCAGGACATCAGGTTGATGCTGTATAGTCCAGACCTGGAGCCCTGCAAACTTTTTTAGAAGGCTGTAGATGTTCATGGTAGAAATACGAAGAGTGGATGAAGAGGTGTGGTACAGGTGGGGTGGGTTGGGGGACAGCCTGGGTTTGGATGGATGTTGCCAGACATCAAAAGGAGGAGGGATATTATTCTGAGGAGTGCCAGTTGAACCCTGCGACAGGGGTGGATGGAGGCCTGGGTGTGGCGATGTGCAGGTGGGCAGACAGGGATGGGTAGAGTGAGCAGGATCAGAAACACTAGGAAGAGAGGGAGCAGGGGGAGTCAGGTGCAAGTGAGAGGGGCAGGGGTGCCTGGGGTGGTTTGTGGGGTAAGGTGGAAAATGCGGGAGAGGATGTTGGGTGAGTGGGGGGTATGTAGGGGAGAAACGCTGAGGCACAAAGTACGGGAATGGGTGGTATGCACTCATTGAGGGTTGGGGCTGCATAACAGGAGCAGGAGTACCAGAATCTGGTGCAGGGTCCCTGGTGCAAGGGGCTTCAGTGCAAGTTGCTGTCTGATGCAGCTTGTGCTGATCTAAGCCCTCTTTGAGAATCGGGCCCCAAGTCTCTTAAGCTACATTCAAAGGCTAAACCATTTTACAGGAGCACAAGTAATGACATACAGTTCTATGGGTAGCCAGTGTAGCATTGTTTTCCACATTCATGTATTGCACTGGCATCTGATATTTAACTTGTGGCACACTGCAGAACCAAAAACACTCCTGGTCACTTTAAAGAAGCGACATTCGATAAGAACATTTTTCCAGGAATCTGATGCTCTAAATTTGAAGGTCATTGCTGTATAGGAGTAGATTAGTTTTCTTTCACAAAAAACCTCTTGCAGTATGTCTTCTCAAGTCATGTTGGTGTTGAGGTTGTTCCAGGTTATGTACTTGGGTGTTTTGGGTTTTCACTTTTCAATATGGAAAAAAGCCTTAATAACTAGATCTCACTTCACCTATCAGGGAAGAGTCACCCTAAGCTTTGATACTTATCACAGTTGTGGGTTTCTGTGCCACAAAGGTGGAAAACCTGGCCAGCCTATTGTATGTGGCATCAATTGTGGAGATCTTTTTAACTTGCAGATCAATAAACCATGCAACCATAGTCTATGACAGGAAGAATAAGTTGGTTAGCTATGTCCATATATGCCTTCTCTATGGCAGAGAAAGCTGTGCGTCTGAGTGCTCCGATATGTGAATTAACTTTTTTGCCATTTTATCTATATGGGAGTCAAATCTCTCTTGAACACTACACCCAGGTATTTATATTGGCTGTCTTTCAGTAATTGTTATGGTAATCATGGGTACTGCATATGCTATGAGAATGGGTAGAAACAGGACTTTAACTGGCAGGCTAAAAGGACCGCTGGCTCAGCATTAGTGCTGCAAACCCATAACTATACAATAGTTCAGAAGAGAAAAGGGTTCAGCATTCAGTTAAAATTCACAGAAAAACGCTCAGACAGACAAGACACTGGACCCCCAGCATTTCACACCCAAATGCTCCCGGTGCTTTATTAACCTTGACAAAGTATCAGAAGCGTTGGGACGTGAAACACCGGGGCCTCAATGGGTCCTCTTGTTGATTGGACTGTGCAGTTTTTTGCTTGTTTAGCACAGTTGGGATTTTGCAACTGTGAAACATCTTTTGAGCATTTTCAGTGAATCTGAACATATGAAAGAGCCAGCAGAAGTCGTCCATTTGGTATATCGAGTCTGTTCTTTATTGTAGGGTCCCTAGCTGACGCCATTGACCCATCCCCCCCCAGTGTTCCCTTACTTCCTGTCTTCCCTCCCACAGTGCCATGGGTTCCCTTATGCCTATCCCAGGCCCTCTTAAAGCTGCCCAGTGTCTTTGTTTTATTTATTAAATTTCGGATTCAACACCTTTGAGCCAGAGGCTTTTTTACAAAGGTTCCACGCCAGAGTACATAGATAGTATTGAAAGCTTGAATACAATGTAGTAAATGAGTACAGTGTAGTAAATGAGTAAATACAGGTAACAGTACAATGAGGTGATAGCAAAGATCAAGGACACAGTATACATATTCTGGGTTAAGACCCAATGAAAGTGAGTAAAACAGTGTGAAACTGTTTAATGCAGCCAAATACGGCATTGTCAGGTAGAAACTAACACAGTATTACCTAGGAACTAACTTTAAGTAGAACAGGGCAGGCAGGGCCTATTGTAGAGATTATGGAGAGGATGGGAAGGACAGTAGAGGAGGGAGGGAAGAATAAGGGGGACTGTCCAGAGGGAGCATGTGAAAAGTCCAGAAGAACAGGGTGGTGGGGGCGGGAGGTAGCCTGTGTGAGGGAGAGATAGAGAACACGATGTGTGTGAGGAAAAGGGGTGTAGGAGGGCGGGTGGGGAGGGGAGAAATAGAGTGGAATGTAGAGGAAAGTGGTAGACTAAGTGAAACAGTCGCACTCAGTTCTGGCTATAAGAGTCTGCCGTAGCTTATGTTTAAAGAGGCCAAGGGTACATGAATTGGTGGTATCACTGCTCAGGGAGTTAAACATCTTAGGGGCTCTTCCGGCAAAGGACCTCTGTCCTTGGGAGGTGCAACAGCGGGGAACCAGTAGTGTGCAATTTTCTGAGCTTCTCATGTTGCGAATGCTGATGGCTTAGGTGAGGAGATTCTGGAACCCAGGGGGCATGAGACCAATGGAAGCCTTTTTTTACTATGAATCAAGTTTGGTACGTGATTCTTCCCTGTAGTTGTAACCAGTTTGCCTGTTGATAAAGGTCACATGTGTGTGCGGTGGGCCGTTCCAGTTAGCAATCGGCAGGCCTTATTCAGTGCTAATGAAATTCGTCATAGTGCTGTAGCCATGGCCGCTCCATAGATGATAAGCCCATCTATGATGGAGATAATGGAGCTTTGAATTGCTAGGTTAAGGACTTCGGGAGTCAAGCTGTGCTTATGTTTGTAGAGAAGACCAATGCAGATATTCAGTGATTTAGCGACTGTGTCGATATGACTGGAGAAAGACAGGGTATTGTCCATGGTCACACCGAGGTACTTGAAAGTTTGCATCTGTTCCAGATAGACACCAGAGCACTTTTTGATAGTTAGCAGTTTGTTTTTATATTTGTTATGTGTGCCATGGAATAGCATAGTCTTAGTTTTTTCGTAGTTTAATACAAGTTTCTGTGCTGCAAACCAGGCCTCATCTTCTGTGAAGCTTGCCTGGAGTTGGTGTTCCAAATGAGTGGGGTCAGGGTTGAGTGCAAGAATCACTGCATCATCCACATATAGGATGATGCATTCTTTGCAGGCAGCAGGGAGGTTATTCAGAAATATACTGAAGTGTAGGGGTCCTAGAATTGACCTTTGGGGCACACCAGACCAGACAGGTTGTATGGAAGAGAGAGTATCACCGATTCTGACTTGCTGTAACCAGTCAGAGAGATAACTTTGAAACCATTTAAGGGTGTCATGTGATAGCCCTAGATTTGCCAGGTGCTCTAGTAGTAAAGGATGATTAACCATATCAAAGGCCTTTGAAAGGTCAATAAAGGTGGCACCAGCAAGCTGTCCTTGGTCAAGTGCCTTGCGGATGTGACCAGTGAATTCAAGGAGGGCAGTGATGGTGCTGTGGCCTTTTTGGAAACTATGTTGCTGCAGACATTGCAGATTATACTTCTCCATGTACTCCACTAATTGGTCCGCAGCGATTTATTCAAGTACTTCGGATAGTGGAGGAAGGATGGAGATAGGCCTGTAATTTCCATGTAATGCCCTGTCCCCAGACTTGTGTATAGGGGTCACTAGGGCAGACTTCCATTTGTGTGGGAACTGGGAGAGCTTGAGGGATAGGCTGATTATTTTGGTAAGGGGGGGGAAGGATGGCATCAAGGGTGAGGGGCAATAAGTTTCATGTCCAGAGTATCCGCACTTATTCTTGTCTTTCCTAGTACCTTGAGAATATATTTCTTGGCTTCTCTTTCAGTGACTGTCTTGAAGTAAAAACGTGGGTGACGTAGTTCAGTTTCCGGTTGAACCTGGGGGGCAGTGGTGTGTGAGGGGTTGAAAAAGTTAGCAGGGAGTACGTTGCTAAGGTCCGTGAATGCATGATTGAAGGTGTTAGCGATTGTGGCAGGGTCCAGGGTGATGGTGCCATTTAGGTTTAGCATGTTTGGTGTTACTTTGGACTCTTTCCCCAGGACTTGTGATAGGTTGTTTCAGAATTTCTTGCCATCCAACCAAGAGTTGGACAAAGCGCTCCTGTGGTATTTATTTTATTTATTTAGTTTTTGTTTACTAGATATGTGCACTAGCCACAGGGATGACTATTTTCGGGCATGACCCGAGAGAATTACAGAGCAGATTACAGGGAAGTTTCAGACAGTGGCAAATACAGAAAGAGGTACAAAAGCAAGGTAAGGTAAGATAACATCAGGATTTCCATTAACATATAGGGTACAGAGTTTAAATAAATTGGCTTTTTCCTGGGAAATGGCTTTGGTACAGGCATTCCTGGTGGCCCTATATGCTTGTATATTTGCTTGAGTGCTCGAATTTCTTGCCCGTGCCCAGAGGTTGTCCTGTGCTTTCGTTTGTTGAAGGAGATTGTACATAATCCATAGATTATCAATGCCCTTAACTTTGTGTTTCTTGTGTGGGGCATGAGTGTCACATGTTGCATTGAACTGGGTGATAAAGAATTGTAGTGCAGTATCTGCATCTGGGGCAGTATCTAGTGGAGACCAGTCTTGTTGCTGTAGGTGGGACCTCAGTGCATCAAAGTGTCCCCTGAGTAGTACCCTACTGTTGACAGTTTTAGCTGGTGGTTTGGTGAATTTATTAGTTCATAGGCACTGGATTGGAGAGTGGTTGCTTTGCTTATAGAATCAGGAAGGACTGAGGTGTTGGTGATGTTTTCGGGGCGGTTTGTGAGAATCCAGTCCAGTATGGTACAAGTCCCTGTGTTATAGCTGACCCTTGTTGGTGAGGTAATGAGTTGGGTGAAATTTGCTGCAGATAGGGTGTCCTTGTAATTGCTTGTGCTGGGGGCAAGCCAGTTTACATTGAAGTCCCTGAGCACTATTACTTCTGAGCTGTGCTTAAGGCTTTTTAAGCAGGTAAGGAGTGGATTAAGGCTTGCTTTCATCTGCCTGGGTGGGATATAAACTGATGCTGTAGTCAGAGCTTTGTTGTGTGCCCCAAGAAGGACCTTTATGGCAAGAACCTGGAATTCATCTCCTGTGATGGGTAAGGACAGAGTGTGCCCCATCAGAGATTCTTTCAGGTCTAGTGCACAGCCACCCCCTTTTTTTAGAAAGTCTGTCCAGCCTGAAGAGAGTACAACCGGGTATGGTCACTGCAGCATCAGGGATTTTTGGTGACAACCATGTCTCAACCACTGATAGGTCATCATGGTTGTGTTGGGAGATCCAGACAGAGAGGCTGTCAAGTTTTTTGAGCAGGCTGCAGATGTTGATGCTGGCAAGTGAGAGGGACTCAGATCTGCTTATGCCAATGTGGTTTGTTAGAGGTGGGCCAGGGTTTGCGTGTATGTTGCCTGACATGATCAGGAGTAGTATAATTAGACCTCTCAGGAGTTTCTTTAGGTATTTGCAGTGTGGCGGCCGTACTCCTTTTTTTCCTTAGATGCTTTCATTGGTATTGGCTGTGGAGTTTGGAACCCCTATAGTTGTAAAAGGGAGCAGTAGTTGGTAGGTAGGGTCATCCTTGGGCAAAGAATCTGGTTCACATGTTGTAGAATTTGGGAAAATAGATTTGGTGCAATTTTTGCAGTTACTACAGGTAGCCATCCCCATAGTGTGTAGTGGGTATACATCAATGTGATCTATGGTGCCACCTGGTGGGGACTTTAGGATACTGGCAGTAGGGAAGGCTAGTACAAAAGGAGGAGCAGGAGGAGCATTATAGCATTTGGGCCCATATCTGGAGAAGGGTTCAAGTGGTTCGGGTCTTAGATGCAAATAGGTTGAGGGGCGTGCGGCCTAAGATTTGGCTAGTAAACTATAGGATGTAGGTAATGGAGAAGAGCTACAGTTGAAAATAGGGCAGGCTGGGCTCAGAAGGAGGAGTCTGGTTAACGATGGGCTTAAGTGCCAAAAGTTGAGTGTATGGCAGCTTAGTATAAATGTCAGAGGGAGATAATGGCAGGGGTGTGTTCTACAGGAGTACTGACTATGTACACAGAGGGGCAAGTGAGGAAAGCAGTCGGTGCATGTGAATAGGGAAGGGGCGGGCAAGTGGGTATTTAATAGAGGCCGGGTCGGGCGGAAGGGATGAACAGGTTGAAAAGAAGTAGGAAAGAGCTCAAAAAGGAGAGTTTGGCTGCCAAAAAAGCTGCACCAATCAGTGAGCAGCAGCTCAGGCAGAGGGCCAATCAGGAGCTAGCGCTGCTTAGGAGGTTATAGCAGGCATACCTGCAGCTCCGATCCAGGGAGGAAAGCGCGAGCGGCGTCTTGGTCAGGCCTGCCGCTTCGCTGACGAGGCTGGAGGTTCCGGTGGACCTGTGTGCCCCAGGTCAGTGCCACCTGTTGCAGCTCCAATCCAGGGAGGAAAGCGCGAGCGGCGGCTTGGTCAGGCACGCCGCTTCGCTGATGAGGCTGGAGGTTCCGGTTGACCTGTGTGCCCCAGGTTGGTGCCACCTGCTGCAGCTCCAATCCAGGAAGGAAAGCACAAGTGGCGGCTTGGTCAGGCCTGCTGCTTCGCTGATGAGGCTGGAGGTTCCGGTGGACCTGTGCGCCCCAGGTTGGTGCCACCTGCTGCAGCTCTGATCCAGGGAGGAAAGCACGAGTGGCAGCTTGGTCAGGCCCGCCGTTTCGCTGATGAGGCTGGAGGTTCTGGTGGACCTGTGCGCCCCAGGTCGGTGCCACCTGCTGCAGCTCCAATCCAGGGAGGAAAATGCGAGCAGCGACTTGGTCAGGCCTCTTCATCCAGCAGCGCATTCCATGTGGCCACCACCCTCTCTGTAAAGAAATGCTTTCTAACATCCCTCCTAAACCTCCCCCCCCCACCACCACCAGCCTTTAACTTTGCCCCCTCGTACTTTGGTTGTCTCACTTGAAGAGACCTTCTCTATTCACTCTGTTTATCCTCTTCAAGTGTTTGAAGGTCTCTATCATATCCCCTGTCTCTCTCCTCTCCTATCCTCTCCTCCAGGGAGTACATTCTCAGGGCTTCCAGACTCTCCTCGTAAGACTTCCCTTGCTGACCCACGATCATTTTGGTTGCACTCCTTTGGACATTCTGTAGCCTGCTGATGTCCTGCTTAAGATACGGACACCAGTATCTTACCCCATATTCTAGATGTGGTCTCACCAGCAACCTGTATAAGGGCAGTGTGATCTTGCTTTGTCTACTGCTGATTCCTCTGGCTGTATACCCCAACATCCTCCTGTTTGCATTCGCTGCTTACTTTTTGCACTGTGAGGAGTGCTTCGGGTTGCTAGAAATCGCCACCCCCAGATCCTTTCTTCCTCCTTTGCTGCTACCCGGACCCCGCCCCCAGGTAATACTCAGCCCTATGATTCCTGGCTCCAATGTGCATCACCTTACATTTCTTGGCATTGAAGCCAAGTTGCCAGATCCCTGACCATCTCTCAAGTTTTCAGAGGTCGTCCCACAGGTCCTGTATCCCTTCCACTGTGCCTACCCTCCCGTAGAGTTTGGTATCGTCTGCAAACAGGCACATCTTGCCCTTTATGCCCTTCTCAGTGTCAACTATGAAGACATTGAACAACACCAGTCCCAGCACCAATCTCTGTGGGACCCTGCTGGTGACCTCCCTGGTGCTAGATAACTCTTCTCCCCACCACCACTCTTTGGGTTCTGCCCTTCATCCAGCTTTCTACCCACCAGGTTATTTTCTCCACAACCCCTAGATCTGCCAGTTTCCTGATCAGTCTCTTATGGGGCACTGAATCGAAGGCCTTGCTGAAATCTAGGTAAATGGTGTCCACTGCCTGGCCCATGTCCACCGCCCTGGTGACCCAGTCAAAGAAGTCAATCAGGTTCATTTGACATGATCTTCCTCCTATAAATCCATGCTGCCTCTCATCCTGGAGACCATTCTCTTCCGTGTGCCTTACCAGCCTCTCCTTAAAAGGATTTATGGAAGTTCCCCAGATACCTGTGTCACATAGTATGCCATTGCCAGCTGTGCTTCAGATGTTGAAGCTGCAATTTATTTTGTAAACAACAATCTGTCATAGTAATTTTTTTTTTTTTTTTTTTATGTTTTATCAATGCTTTGTTTCTGGCTGCGCTCCAGTTTTCTCTGTGCAGCCCCACTCCCAGAATGATGTCATGAAGGGAGCTGTCAATGTTTTACATACAGCAACAAGGAATTCTGGGTAAATTATAAAGTTGACTTAAATGTTCCTTACTCAGAGGTGTAGTCTCTTATTATGGTAGTGGTGACTGAAGTATAGCACCTTATGTGCAGATGTACATAGCAAGGCATTGTGGGTACAATAAGAAACTGTTTTCCAATGTCCTTACTGTGAAGTGCGTCTCCTGTTTCTGTAATGGCTTCAACAATATAAGCGCTCATATGTTTATTTTCAAAACAAAGCATTGTGCACACAGTATCTAGCTGACAATATTTCTTTTCTGAGAGATGAAGTCTCCTTTTTCTGTAGTGAGCATATAGATAGCCTGTATACAAATTTACATAGTGAGGCATTGTGGGTACAGTAAATAGCTGATTTTTCTATCTCTCTAATCAAAGTTCAGTCTCCTGTATTGGTAAGGTTTACAGCAGTACAATCTGTAGAAAAGCTTCTAGAAAAATGTTTTTGTGATGCAGGTAGGCCAAAAAGATCATTTGCCATTCTGTGTAGATGTTATTTCACTTTTAGTGCTTGCTGGTGAAGTGACAAGTCTAAAGTGACAGCTCCTGTCAGAATGTGGGAGTGCGATGATACTTTTCTCTGTTTATGTTACAGGGCTTAAATAGCTAAGTAGTTCAGGGGTGTAATTATGGGTCAATGATTACATGGCTCTGAGCTACTTTCAGCTAATCAAATCACTAGAATTTTTCCACACGTTATAATACTAGATACAGCTGCTTGCAAACAATGTAAACGTCAGCTAAAAACTGACAGTGTCTCTTTAAAAACTTTGTTTCCCTTGCATGATGTCACAGTTGGGGTTGCAGCACTGAGGGGGAAAAAAGGGGCAGGGTTATGCAAATAAAGCAGAGCACAGAAATAAAAGGATTTTCTTCATGGAAAACAGCACTTTTTTGGCAGTTTTAATGGTAGGAGACCGATTCACAACTCCTACATGCTACTATTCCCATTTGCTATGGCAACCTTCCATAAATCACTTTAAGTATGGTCTCTATGAGTTTGCAAATGATTGAGGTCAGACTGACCAGCCTGTAGTTCCCTGGGTCCGCTCTTCTAGAGAGGCACCACATGTGCCGTTCTCCAGTCCTGTGGCACCACGCTCAACTCCAGGAAACTATTGAGGAGGCCTGCCAATGGCACCACAAACTCCTCTGCCAGCTCCTTTAACACCCTTGGGTGTATATGGCCAAAGAGCCTTCAGCTTTAGGGCCCCCTCCTGGTTCAACACACTGCCCCCTCCATCTCCGAAGCTCCAACTATATTGTGCTTCAAAACTTCCTTACGTAACCACCTTATTAACACCCGGAGCTGTAACTGCCACTAGTCAAAGCCGTACTCAATACTTATGACAAAGCTTACTACTAAGCTGCTAAGGACAACATAACTCTGGTATTGTTTGCATCAATCCTACCTGCACCAGCTTGTTTGTATCTATGTCTTAAGTTACTGTTATACTGTGTTGTACTGTTATTCTGTGCATTTTCGTTTGTCTTACTGTGACAAGGTACCTTTGTAAATGAGCCTATGGCTCAAAGGTTTTCCAAACTGCTGTTTAAATAAATAAATAAAATATACCGTTCGGCCCTGGGGACTTGTCTACCTTAAGATCTAGCAGTGTCTCCCTCACTATTTCTGTCACTATGTGCTCCCCCCCAGGTGGCATCAGCCCTTCTTTTTCCCTAGAAGAGACAGAGCACAAGTAATTGTTCAATACCTACGCTTTGCTCCCTTCTTCCTCCACCCATACATCCCCCTTCTTAAGCCCTAACTATCCCGTCCCTCTTGTCCCTCTTTTCGCTTATGTAGCGAAGGAAGGCCTTTCCCTGATCTTAATCCCTTCAGCTATTTGTACTTTCTTCTGTGCCTTAACTTGCTCCACCTTTACTCCATGCCTCCCTGCTTACTTTTTGTACTTTTCTTGATGTGCCCTTCCCCTGCACTCTCCCCTTCACCCCCTGTACTTGGTCGCTCCCCTTTGCTTCCTTGCTCACCCTTCTGATTACTACTGCCAGTATGGGGAGAGGTAAGTCCACAGACCTCCTCATCCCGAAATGTCTGGGCCTGCTTCCCAGCAGTTTAAACTCAGATTGTTGTCAGTGTATTCCCCAGCTTGTCTCTGAGTATGTTTGAGCCCTCCCTACTAAGGTACAGTCTGTCTACTGAATACAGCCTCTTGTCCAACCACATGCATCCCCCAGCCCCCATACATTTGAACCCTTCTTCCCTGCACCAGCTCCTCAGCCAATCATTAAACTCCTCTATCCTCTTTTTTTTCTGACAGTGCTGGCTCTGGGGGCTGGAATCACTTCTGAAAAGGGCAAAGAGCTCACTATTTCCCTGCAGGCCCTTGCCAACTCTTTGAACCTACCTTACATCACCCCACTTGTTCCCCTACTAAGTCATTGGTTCCCAGGTGGATGACTAAGTTAGGTTTTCCGGCAACCACCCTTACAACTTCCCTGATTCTTGGTTCCGCCCTCCCTGCTACCATACCTGGCATACAAACCACAATTCTTCTTGTCTTTGGGTACCTCTTCCTCCCTCAATAGAAACCCTTTAATTATGGAGTGCCCCAATGATTACCACTCTTCCGTCTCACGCAGGCATGTTTTCCGACCTCATAGAATCATAGAAGCTTGACGGCAGAAAAGGACCATACCAGCCCATCTTGTCTGCCCCATTTTTCCCCCCTATACCTCCCCCTCCCAGCCAGCTCCTGCCCTCCCCCCAATACACAACCCCATATATCTGTCCCATGCCCTCTTGAATTTTTCCACTGATTTAGCCCCCACCATGTCATCTGGCAGTCTGTTCCAGGGCTCAACCGCCCTCTTACATTGCCCCTGTATCTTTTTCCTTGCAGTCTGAGGCTGTGCCCTCTAGTTCTGGCCCTCTCCTTCCTCTTAAGTAAACCCTCTTCTCCACCTATCTACTCCTAGTGTACCAGCCACCTCCCCCCTCAACTGCATCTGTTCTGATTATCTTCATTCCACAACCGTCACTATTTATTTCATGTTGGTAACTGGGTAAGTCCACTGGAACTAGAGGTCCCTTTTTCAGGGGTGACCCAGGGTTAATTAGATACAAATAATTGAATACATAGTACAACAAATTCAGAGTATGAGGAGTAATACACTAGAAGCACAGATCACAAATGCCTGACAATGACAGGATTAATTACTTTACATATAACAGTAACATTTTGGTCGTATGAGAAAATATCATTGAGTAACCTAGGCTGGGGGGCGCTTAACAGGAAACTGTTGAGCTGGCAAGTGCCATAACGGTTTACAACATGTGGGACAGATACTGAGTCATCTGGGACAGACACTGTCATCTGGGACAGAACTCTATCTGAGCATATTCTGTGTAAGGGTATTCGGGTGGTTCATAAGACCAGACCAGTACCTAGATCATACAACCATGGTGACTTTTAATAAATTAAGTAAGACGCTCAGCGAAAGCAAGAGCATAGGCAGTGCTCAATTAGATGTGTTTTTAGTCCCTTTCTAAAACTGTCTAAGGAGCTAGACATTTGCAAGTCCTCTGATAGGGCATTCCAGAGCATTGGGGCTGAGTAAACATAGGACCTGTTCCCCATTGCAGATCTGATCCTGGGCACCTCAAGCAGCTTTTTGATAGAGGTACAGAGCAACCTGCATGAACGCTCAGGGACTGTCGTCGAGGCACAGATCAGGAAGCACAGGAAAACCAGAAGCAATTTCAAAGTTCGCAAATAGCATTTTATTTTTCTCAATAACAGCAAAATAAAACATAAAAATTATTCAGTATAACTATTTACAAAGGCTGTACAAACAGAAAACTAAGTCGTCCTTCTGAGGGTATCTCTTAATTCCAAGTTTCAGTCTCTCATTCTCCTTGTCTCTCTAGCAAAAAGCATTGCTGCTCTTTTTATAAGTCTTTGTCTGGGAATTCATTAAGAGAGCCTGCTGGGGGCACCAGAGAGCCAGCTTCCAGGCAGGACGTGTTCCCTCACAGTTCCTGGTGTTAAGCTCTAAAAGTGACTTTTTTTTACGGTTACAAAGCTGTTGAGCAGAAGATAATTGTCTACATTCGAATTCTGCAGATTTCAAGCTTGCTGAAGATACCAGTTTTGTTATGGGGTGTACAAAAAACCCACACTCACAAGCATCTGGAAATGCCAGGCCTACAGTACCACAGAAGACATCGGAACTGGAAGTGGAGTTACCCGGGACATCCCAGTCAAGTTCTATGTCTGAACCTCCCTGGTAGACTATTCTTACCTCGGTTCGCGCTATGGATGCCAAGATAGAAAAAACGCTGGCCAAACTAGAGACGCATGATGCGGCTCTAACAGCATTGCAAGGTACTATGGCTGCTGCAGACAAGAGATCACTGACAGCACAAACTTCTGTGGCCATGTTAACCAAGGAAAACCAGCAACTGAGGGGCTGACTGGAAACAGTCGAGAATGGTTTAAAGCAGGGAACGTTCATCTCGTTGGATTACCTGAGGGTATGGAAGGGGCACATCTTTTGAAATATCTTAAAAGGTGGCTGATGGACATACTGGAGGTACCTGAGGACTTTGACTGGACTTACTTACGTCAGGCCTACAGAGTAACGCCATGTGTAAGATTGGCAGATTCTAACCGGCCTCGCACCATCCTGTTGTGAACTGTGGGCCCTGAAGCACGAGATGTGCTCATCTGTGCAGCGCGGAAGGCTTATCCCATAGAGGTACTGGGTCAGGATGTCAAATTTTTTATGGATCTCTCCTATCAAACAAGAGCTCGGAGAAAGCAGTTCGATGCTGTGTGCCAGCAGCTCAGATCACTGGGTATTGTGCATTCGTTTCTTGTCCCAGCCCATCTCCGTGCCACTTATGGAGGTAAGACTTGGCAATTTTCTGATCCTGCTGATGCAGGACGATGGGTCGAAAAAAGATAGCACTGGAATTTAAAGCAAAGTTACCCCAGCAACAGGTTAGCGAGGGATCAGATTCAGACGAGGGCTGAGCAGGCTGACTATTGTCTAGTGAAGCTGCAGGATGTAGTTTGCCCTTTATGGACTGCAGTTAGCCCCTCTGTTATTATGGTGCATAAGATGGGACATTTTGGGGGGATATTATCGTTAACTACTTTGTTAATATTGAAGACTATGTTTATATTTAGCCCACCATTTTGTTTTAAATGCATCATATAGTAAGTTAAATATGTGATTTCAATTCAGCTCTGTTCTACTATATTGTGCAGGTTATCCTGTTGATTCTATTTCTTTCTCCTGCCTTGTAAATGCCAATGATGATGTTCGTTTTTGGAGCGACGAGGGTCTAGTGGGGGGGCAAAGCTTTACTGTTTAAAAAATTCTAACTTTCTTAGGTTATATGCACTACTGGTTAGTGTGTTTGTTCTACCTTGATATCTCTTTATGGAATTAACCTATGCGTTTGAAGCGTCTGGCACTAGTGGACTGTAATTTTACAATGTTGGGATTTGAGGTGTTTCATATACCTCTCATTTTCTGTAAACCCCTCCTTCCTTGGAATTCACCCCAGAATTCTAAAAGAATTAAGGGAGGAACTAGTGAAACCACTGGCTACTCTTTTTAATAAATCATGGGAGGATGGTGTGGTACCCGAGGACTGGAGGAAGGCAGGTGTGATTCCCCTTCACAAAAGTGGGACCAAGACAGAGGCAGGAAACTACAGACCTGTAAGTCTGACCTCTGTGGTAGGGAAAGTGATGGAGTCACTTCTGAAGGAAAGAATAGTTGAGTACCTAGAGGCCAGTGGGGCACGGGACCCAAGGCAGCATGGGTTCACAGCGGGAAGGTCATGTCAGATGAATCTAATAGATTTATTTGACTGGGTGACCAAAGTTGTAGACCAGGGAGGGGCTGTGGACATTGGCCTACCTAGACTTTAGCAAGGCATTCGACACAGTCCCACACAAAAGATTAATAGTCAAATGAACCAGCCTGGGAGTGGGTCCCAGGGTGGTAGCCTGGGTAAAACATTGGCTGCATAACAGGACACAGAAGGTAATTGTAGATGGAGTCCACTCTGAAGAAAGAGGGATTACTAGTGGGGTACCGCAGGGTTCAGTATTTGGTCCAGTCCTTTTAATGTCTCTCATCAGTGACATTGCAGAGGGACTGAAGGAAAAGTATGCCTTTTGCAGATGACACAAAGATCTGCAACAGGGTTGATACACAAGGAGGCGTGGAAAGGATGAGAAGGACTTGGCAAGGCTGGAGGAATGGTCAGAAGTATGGCAGCTAGGATTCAATGCAAAGAAGTGCAAAATAATGCACCTGGGAAACAAGAACCCAGGGAAGAATACACAATGGGGAGGTAGTAACAACAACAAAAAGGAAAGGGACCTGGAGGTAATCATATCAGATGATCTTAAGGTTAGCAAGCAATGGAGAAGGCAGTAGGCGGGCTGGGGGTATACTGGGATGCATAGGGAGAGGTATCAGCAGCAGAAAACAGGAAGTTGTTATCCCTCTGTACAGACAGTTGGTGAGACCCCATCTGGAGTACTGCGTCCAGTTCTGGAGACCCCATCTCCGCAAGGACATAGACAGGATAGAGGCAGTCCAGAGGAGGGCAACTAAAATGGTGCAGGGTCTGTAAGAGAAGCTGTATGAGGAGAGACTAAAGGAGCTTAATATGTATACCCTTGAGGAAAGAAGGGAGAGGGGGACATGATAGAAACTTTTAAGTACCTCAGTGGAATCAACAAAGTCCAAGAGGGTAGCATCTTTCAGAAAAGAGATGTGCAAGAACAAGGGACACAATTTAAAGATAGAAGGGCGGTTCAGGAGGCAATGTGAGGAAGTATTTCACAGAGAGGGTAGTGGATGCATGGAACAGCCTTCCTGAGGAGGTCGTGGGGTCTAAAACTGAGGGAGAATTCAAGAATGCATGGGACAGACATAGGGCAATTCTTGTGGGGGGTAGGAAGAAATAGGCTGTTGGTTAACTAGGATCTGCGGCCTATCCTGTAGGTAGGGAAATGGGCAGACTAGATGGGCCAAGCAGTCCTTATCTGCCGTCAAAGTCTATGTTTGTATGTTTGCATGTTTCCTTCTGTACCAGATTGTAAGGGAAAGCTTATGTAACCCCGCTCATTGTGACTCAGTGTAAGCTGATCTTGATGTTCTGTATGTCTTACTTGAGTGTCATGGCTGTATGCTTAAGAAAAATAATAAACAGATAATACAAAAAAAAAAAGAGCCTGCTGCTCACAGAATGTTCTTGTAAGTTTACAGAATGTTCTTGTCAGTTTCATTCCATGCAGGTGCAGCAAAACAGGACATGGTGTCCCAGAACTGACCTCTTGTTGACAACTCTACAAAAGGCTTAAAAACTGCATCTTAGGTTAATCCCTTAAGTTCCAAATATATACATTTTAAACAAAGGATCCCAGTATCACATACATTTTTACACAGAGATTCAAATATATTTTTTATAACTACAGATATGCAAGGGAGAAAAAAAGACAGAAATAGCAAGGGAAGGCAGAGAGATAGCGAGAGGTGGAGAATTGCAAACCATTGGAGTGATCAGTGCCAAGGTCTCACGAGAAAATTTGGTTGCGCAAGCAGACAGAGAAGAGACAGAAAAGGAGAGGATAGAACAGACCCTTGCATTTAAACTCTTTTTGCATAACAAATGGGGCAGGGCCTTATTCAACCCTGTCACAGGGATGAGAAGACCATCAAGACTAGGGGGGAGCAGATTCATGTAAGTTTGTACACCATGGTTAATAGGGGGTACTGGAGCCAACTAGCTAGCGAAGGACAGTTTTGGGAGGCCAGAACATCACAGTGGTGTTTCCTATGAGGGGACATCGATGTAAAGCACCCAAATGGCTCTATTACCCCTCCTGAAATAGTTCTTCTGCCCCTTCTACAATTTCTCCCTTACCCCTTCTGAAATTGCTCACATACCCCTTCTGAAATGATGCCCTACCCCTTCTGAAATGGCTACCTTATCCCATGTGAAATGGTTCCTTTACCCCTTGTGAAATGCTCCCTTAGCCCTTAAGAAGTATTTCCCTTACCGCTTCAGAAATGGTTCCTTACCCCTTGGGACATATTTCCCTTACCCCTTCTAAAATGGTTCCCTAACCCCTTTTAAAATGACTCCCTGACCCCTTCTGAAATGGTGCCCTTAGCTCTGCTGAAATAGTTTCCTTATCCTTTCTGAAATGGCTCCTTTATCCCTTCTGAAATGGATTCTTTACCTCTTCTGATATGACTCCTTATCCCTTCTGCAGTGATTCCCTTACCTCTTCTGAAATAGCTCCGTTACCCCTTCTGAAATGGCTCTTTTACCCCTTCAGAAATAGCTCAATTACCTCTTCTGAAATAGCTCCATTACCCCTTCTGAAGTAGCTCAGTTTCTCCTTCTGAAATGATTTACTTACCTACCCCTTCTGAAATGCTCCCTGAGCCCACTTGGAATAGCTGCATTACCCCTTCTGAAATTACTCCCTTACCCCTTCTGCAGTGGTTCCATTACCCCTTCTGAAATGGGTCTCGTACCTCTTCTGAGGTGGCTCCATTAAGCCTTCTGAAATGGCTTAGTTGCCCATTCTGAAATGGCTCCCTTACCCCTTTTTGAAATAGCTCTATTATCCCTTCAGAAATTACTCTCATTACCCCTTCTGAAGTAGATCTGTTACCCTACCTGAAAGAGCTGCCTTACCCCTTCTAAACTTGATTTCTTACCCCTTCTAAATGGCTCCATTATCCCTTCGTAAATTGCTCTCTTTCACATTTTTAAATGGCTCCATTATCCCTTCTGAAATGGTTCCTATACCCCTTCTGAAATTACTCTGTTCCTTTACCCCTTCTGGAATGGCTGTTACCCTTTCTGAAATAACTCCATTACCTCTTCTGAAATGGCTAATTTGCCCCTTCTGAAATGGTGCACACCTTTTGAAATAGTTTTTTTTACCCTTTCTGAAATGGCTTCCTTACCCATTCTGAAATGGCCGCTTTACTGTTTATGAAACTTCTCCATTACCCTTCTTTTTTTTTTTTAATCCTTCTTATTAGCCGCCACTGCGGCAATACTGGCAGGGGCATTCAGCCAACAGCTCCCACCGCCCTGGAGAGCAGAAGGCTCACCCGCATGATGGGGGACCAATGCAGCCACTCCCCAACCCGCTGGAGGGCTCCCCATGCCTCTCCAAGCCGGGCTGAGACTGGACCCCTCAGTGCGATTCCATGACAGTCCTCCGGGGCAATGTGGAGTGCAGCCATCAAGCTGCTTCGGTCACGCCCAGCCATTTTTCCTGTTTTCTCCCTGGAGCTGGCAGTGCACTGACGTTCTGCGCATAGGCCATCTTACCGTGCTGCACCATCATCTAAGCCCCGCAACTTGTGCTGCACCCAATGACCGCCAGGCGCCGCTACAGCGCAACGAGCATCCCGTACCCACCCCAGGGGGAGGAGAGCAATCCATGAGATGCTCAATCCACCCTGTCCCCTGCCGACCCCCAGTGGCCTGAGTCCGTTCCCAAACCCAGGTTGCCGGTGTGGTGCGAGGTGTGGCATCCAGCGCCTCGACCCTCAGCGCCACCGGGCCGGACCTCCATTACCCTTCTTAAGTGGCTCTGTCCACCCCACCTGAAATGGTTCTGTTATCCTTTCAAAATTGCTTTGTTATCCCATCTGAAATGACTCCCATCACCCCTTCTGAAATTACTGTTACCCCTTCAGAATTGCTGTATAACCCCTTCTGCAGTGCCTCTAATACCACTTCTGAAAAGCTTCATTATCCCCTGCCCGAATTACTTGGTTACTCCTTCCGAAACAGCTTTGTTACCTGTCCAGAGGTGCTTTCACAGGTGACAGCAGTGGAGCTGAAAACACTTGTATGCCTTTTGCCATTGCAGCACCATAGCAACCATACTTTACCTTTGTGAATTTTGCAAAATGGGGCAATAAAAACTCTGTAGAATTCACTGTTTGTGAAAAATTTTAACTATGCAATTTGCATATATTTTTCTGTTACTTTCTGATTTGGGTAAAGCAGAGGAGAACCACCCACCACCACCACCACCACCACCACCACACACACACACACACACCGCCATTCTGTAATTCTGTATCTCAACTGACCTATTCTGGGGTGAAAAAATTGTAACATACTGTAGCTGAGACTGAGAGACTTGCCACACTGGTTGCAGCACAGTCCTGAAACTGTGATCTGGTAGCACCACTGGATCTTTGCTCTGTGATGCTTTTTACAGGAGAGATCCCTGCAGCTGCAAGAAAGCATAACCTGGACCAGGACCTGAAGTCCTGCTGCCATGTGGGAAGTTAATATTGATTGTTCTTGGTTTATTTGATGGAGAACCAAATAAAGCCTTGCAAAGGTGGATGGAGCATCTGTAAAAATGAGACCACCCGTGTGTTCTATCGCCTTGCCACTTTCAGTGCCACCAGATAGGATGCTGTACAAATACCTGGCAGGTCGGTTTAATAAATGGTTGGGACACCGTCTTCCCCCACAATTAAAAGCTGCAGGCTGTAGTGAGATGGACAGACAGGTTTCATTAGTCTCCCAAAGCCAAGCATCCAGTATACCCCAACTAAAGTTGGAGAGCTGTGTTTCTCATTTGATGTCTTTTTTTTGTCTGGAGGGAGAGCTTCCTAGCTCAGTCTACGGATGAAGGAATGCATAGGCCATGTCTGTCGAGGCTTACAAGTTGATTTTATGGGGAGTGGCGCTATTATTTGTTGATTGATCTTTTTTGTTGACCAGGTAGATGCACTGAGGAAATAGTTTCTCCATTTTTAGGCATGACCCAGGAGTGTACACTGCATAATGCACAGTACCAAGGGTACAACAGACACAACCTACAAGCACAGTAACATTTTATATGAGCAGTGTACCATAAACAGAATGTTTTAGCCAAAGCATGTGCATATTGATTGGTCTTGTAGAAATTCCCTTAGTTTGCCCTTGAAGTTGATGTACTGCAGACGTTTCTCTGAGCTCAGAGGGGAGCTTATTCCGGGTCCTAGTTGCAGTTCCTCTAAAGGGATATTCACCCATTACTGTTTTTTTGCAGAAGGGAGCTGCAGGAGATTCTTGTTTTGAGTGAACCTTGTCCGTTGATTCTGATTGCTTCCACTGCATGATTTCCACTCCGGCAGATGTTGTTTTTTATACTTCTATTTTATTTAGTTTATGATTAGCACAACAGACAAAAATTTCCTGGCAGGGGATATTAAATACATGAACAGCATGTTAATTCAGATCGGTTTATAACTACCCCCCACTACTGTGATCCATCTTATGGGTAGAATAACATATACATGTCCGAATTAATTCAATCCATTTGGATGTACTCCAAAGCCATGAACTATGCAAAATTATTTATTAAAGGAGTGCTTTGGATCTGAGGCTCAAACAGCCGACTGTCCACAGTGAAACATTAATCTCCACAAAGCCTTCAGTATTGGCTGGTAAAGTGGCAGCACTGCTGCTCATGACGCCGGAAGCTCAGGTTCGGGAATAAGCCCACATTGCTAGAGAGGAGACTGGGGATGAAGGATTGAGTGTCCCAATGGATGCTCTCTTCCTCAGGAGAGGGAGGGCGGCATCTCCCTCTGCACAACTGTCACCAAGGTGTTCACAGGTTGTGGTCCAGATGGAGAGCATCAGAGGCAGGGGGAGCCATCATAAGGACCTAGAAGAATTCCTGGAGGCAAAGAGGATACAGGACAAGAGGCAGTAGAATTCATGGCAAGCAGATAATGCCAGAATAACCTGGTCTGTTGTTTTGATTGAGTTACGAAGGCAGTGATCAGGGACCAGACAGTAGATGTACTGTATCTAGACTTCAGTAAGGCCTTTGATTCTGTAAAACACAAATGGCTAGTTAGAAAGTTGGAAGACCTAGGGTGGGGGCAGACTCATCAAAAGATAGGGAACTGGCTGGGGGGGATGAACTCTGGGGGTGGTAGGTAACAGCAAATTCTCTGGGGTCACAGAAGTCATGAGTGGGATGCCGCAGGAATCAGTCTTGGGACCTTTTTTATTCGATATGTTCATCTTTGACATAGGGGAGAGTGTCAAGAGCAAGTCTGTTTGCAGACAACACCAAGACCTGTAGTAGAGAACACACAAAGGAGTGAAGAAGAGACATAAAAAGGCTTCTGAAAAAGCCTGAGAAGTGGTCCAAGCTATGGCAGCTTGAATTTAATCCTAACAAGTGTACAGAACAGACTACTGTGTGCAGGTGGAGGTCAAAGCTCTGAGTACAGGGACCTGGGAGTAATTATGAGTGACAACTTCAAATTAATGACCCAGTGCAATAAGGCATAGGGGGAAGGAAGTATAGTGCTGGGGTTTCTAGGTAGGTTGCAGATGACACAAAGATCTGCAACAGGGTTGATACACAAGATGGAGTGGAAAGGATAAGAATGGATTTGGCAGCGTTGGAGGAATGGTCAAATGTATGGCAGCTTAGATTCAGTGCAAAGAAGTGCAAGGTAATACATCTGGGAAACAAAAACCCAGGGGAGAAGTACACAATGGGGGGTGAGATAGTGACAACAACAAAAATGGAAAGGGACCTGGGGGTAATTATATCAGATGATCTAAAGGTGGGCAAGCAATGTGAGAAGGCAGTAAGGAGGGCTGGGGGGATACTGGGATGCATAGGGAGGGGCATCAACAGTAGAAAACAGGAAGTTGTTATCCCTCTGTACAGACAGTTTGTGAGACCCTACCTGGAGTACTGTGTGCAGTTCTGGAGACCCCATCTCCGCAAAGACATAGACAGAGTGGAGGCTGTCCAGAGGAGGGCAACCAAAATAGTGCAGGGTCTGCACCAGAAGACATACAAAGAGAGACTAAAGGAACTTAATATGTATACCCTTGAGGAAAGAAGGGAGAGGGGGGATGTGATAGAAACTTTCATGTACCTCAAGGGAATCAACAAAGGCCAAGAGGGTAGTATCTTTCAGAAAAAGAGATGTGCAAGAACAAGGGGGCACAGTCTGAAGATAGAGGGGGGACGGCTTAGAGGTAATGTGAGAAAGTATTTTTTCACGGAAGGGGTTGTGGATGCATGGAACAGCCTTCATGAGGAGGTAATGGAGTCAAGAACAGTGGGGGAATTCAAGAATGCATGGGACAGACATAAGGCAGTTCTAGTGCGGGGTAGGAGGAAGTAGGCTGTTGGTTAACTAGGATCTGCAGCTTATCCATCAGGTAGGAAAATGGGCAGACTATGTGGGCCAAGCAGTCCTTATCTGCCATCAAATTCTATGTTTCTATTCATTAGCAGAATGAAAGAGGTGAAGCCACACATGCGACACTGTACGCAGTTCTGGTGTCCCCACATAAAGAAAGACAGGACCACTTGAAGAGGATCAAGAGGAGGGTAACAAAAATGATCCAAGGGCAGCAAGAAAAAAATGTATGAGAAGAGTTCTGACATGTGCTCTCTGGAGGATGAGAGAGAGAGAAAAGAAAAGGATGGAGACTTACAGATTCTATAGGAGAATAAACATTGTAGACTGGTATGATCTAGTCATGATGTACAAAAGCACCATAACCGGGGGAAATGGATGAAAGTTAATAGTGGGGAGATTCAAAAGAGATGTATTTTATTTTTATTTAAAATTTGATAACTGAGTAAGAAAGCACTTGGTCACATGACCCTTTAACAGGCTTGACCTGGATACATTAATAAACATCACAATACATGTACAAGACAGAAATACACCGTTCAGTAAAAGTTAGTACATTTCACTAATAAATATACTATTTACACTTATCTAAACAGTTTTAGACAGCACCGAGCTTCAAGTGATAAAGTACATTTAAGCTGAGCTTGTAATTTACAAGTATTAAAAGCATGTCTTGTTTCTATTTTTAATTTTTTATTTTAAGAAGTAATCAGAATTACAACCCTTTGAGTCAGGGACTTATTTACAAAGGCCCCTCATCAGGAAAGAAATACATTATTAGCAAGCAACAGAAAACAAAGTAAATGAGCTCAAATAAAAGTAACCATTCAAAATTAAGGGCTGGTTACAAAAGCTCTACGTCAAGGTAAATTAGCAATAATAAACAGACATAAACAATGTTTCTGGAGGTACACTGTTCCAAAATTGTCCTGCACTGTGTTTAACAACTTTTTGATTTTCAGAAGTTCTACATGGGGGTGCCATGAGTGTCACAGTATTGTTCATCATCATCATCAAATCTTTATTTATTCAGGCGAACATCATTGAGCAAGGCTCATTTACAAAATGGACCTGATAAGGTCAAGGTTCAATAGCTGATACACAACAGATACATCATACACTTATATAAGACAGTTATACATACAGGGGAAAATAATGTTTATAAACACAGTGATGTACAGTAAATTCACATGATAAAAAACGGTTACAGGAAAAGTTAAGCTAATATTTACAGTATGTACAGTATATACATTTCCCAGTGGGGGGGGGGGGCATGGCAGACACTCAACATAATGTAATACTAGGATGGTGAAGGTATTACTGGGTGCCATAAGATGGGGAGTCTATCTGGAAGGAATATGCCATATATGGTTTGGAAGGGAGATTTGTGAGATGACAATGCTAGCTCTAGTGGTAGTGTAACCCCTAGATGGCGCTATCCCAGGGGCTACTACCCCTGCCTGATTTGCCACTAACAGGTTGAGGGGCCTGGATCCAATGGCGGGTGCCTCCACCCAGAGGTCAGGGTTGCAATAGTTAAACTAACTTGGTCACAGCCCTCTGGGACACTGCAACCCCTTTCTTCCCACTAGTGGCCCACACAATATATCAGAATTACCTTCACAGTATACACTTACCCCAGGTCTGGTTCCGCACTGGGACCTCCTGTGAAATGAGATACAGTGCAACAATCACAGTACAGTATTTTAACATAGACAAATACCTCAGGCAGTATAACTTTGCTGAAACAAGCAGCTCTGATTTATTTAGGGGATATAACAAGGACAGGGGAAATCAGGTTAATTAGCTTATCACTCTAATAATCTCATTTATGGCTCTGTGCACAGGCTATCCCTATCAGTTACTGTCCCTGGGTACCCAAGCCCTAGTGGCTAGTCCAAACCGTGGCAGCTGGTGAGGGCCCCTTTCACACAGAGAAAAGGAGAATTAAACAGTCAACAGTACAGTAATTCCATTTGGATTTAATGTGGCAATTCAACAGGGAGCAACCCTGAATTAGTACTCACGACCTCCAAATAAGATAGGGTCCTTCAATGTCAGCAGGGCTCACTTGAGGTACACAAACCTCTTCACACATCCATATAAAAGAAAGTACTATACCAGGCAGGCTGCATCTGTATCCCGATCACAATTACTGCACAATACCCGGGAGAACACACAGCAGATTCAGTTCCTGACAGACCGAGTGCAATTTTCAGCAATTCTTCCAGTCTTCTACAGGGTGAGCCTGGTTTCTACTCTTCAGAGATCCTTTGATTCTTTTCACTGGGACGATTCAGTCCTAACAAGCTGTTACACAAGCTGCAGACCCGGAACTCTGGGCCTTACACCGTTTTGACTAAAACTGCACACTGAAAAGCACAGGGCTCCTTCCTTCTTCACTGCAAAGCTCAACTGAAGCTCCAACCGACAAAACTGGGCACTTCCTTTGAGTTCCTCTCAGTTCTTGACTGGATTGGCTGTCACTCACAATAGACTGCTGCTGTTGGTCCAAAAGGCACTGAAGTCTAAACTACATCTCCCAGAGTCACTGCCCATACAATCCTCTTGTGGCTGGCTCAGATTATGAGTCCAAGTTCTGATTCGTCCAAGGCACCATTTTAGAGCTAGCTTACCCCACACTGATTGGTCCAGTTCAGCAGTTCAAAACTAGAATGGGGAACTAGCAGACACAGTTCTGACTGCAAAGAAAGCAGGTTAGACAAACTGTAATTTCATTATTACTCTAAATAATTTCTGGCAAACAGTTACATCTTTCAGATAGGTTCCTTTGCACTCCTAGTGACTGCAAAATGAAGTGAATTAGCAGCAGCTCAAGTGGTACTCAGAGAAGCACACAGTCCCCCATACAAACTAATTATGTCTGCAAGCAGACAGCTCTTAAAGACAGTACCAGAGGCTCTAAAACACTCACTGATAAATGGCTTAAATGCCAAACACCATTCAGGCTTGGAGCATTCAAGCAAGCTCCTGAAGTCTTTTGGGAACCCCCATTTGCAGGGGTTACACCCTTCCTAGCCTGGGAAAGCTTGGCGTCAGCGTCAAGCAAGTACCCATAAGTTTCAACTGCAACCATATACATTTGCATTAGGCTGCAATGTAATCATCAGTCAATATATCATTTTACCAAGAACACATTTCTGAAACATTGCAGTCGTCACTCTTTACACAGTATTACATACACATTGTACCATAACTCAAGTTATTACCTCTTGTACATGAAACCTGAAGGGGGGCCCTTCCTATCAGTTACCTTGGGGCTGGATGGGGCAAGGGCACCATGCTGAAAGGGCAACACAAGTAACTGGAGTTAGCACTGACGCTCAGTTTGGGCAATGAGCTCGGGGACACATACACTCCTTTATGGACAACATTGAGAGGCAAATCCACAGGCCTCCCAAGGAATCATAACTGAGGTGCACCACAGGCTTTACAGCTCGACCAGTCTTTCTAGGGGGAACTGTTACAGTCTCTGCACTCTGAGCCTCATTTTCAGCATTGTCCACACTTGTCAGGGAGTCTCCATGGGGTAGAGGCTAGAACTTGGGGCACTTTCAGCTCAGGAGTTACAGTTTCTGAGTCCACAACATTTGGCTCACATGGAGAGCTTTCGGACACTGGCAGTGGACTGTCAGGGCACTCAAAATACTCTTCTTGTTCAGATTGTATCACCAGTCTGCCCCAATCTATCATTTTCCTCCCTGAAGCTCAAACAGTTCAACCATGCACAATGATTCCATTTCATCTGATCTGATGCTTTGCACTTCACTTTCTGGAGCATTGGCTCCAGGGATGAAGCTGGGGCTTAAACAGTCCAGAAGGCCCAGCTCTGTCTCCAGTATTGACTAGGGTTGCCCGAAACAATTGACTCAGTTCGTAAGAAGGATAGTATTCAAAGTCACTCTCACTTTCTTCCGATATGGACTGACAGTCATGCTCAACTGGGACTTGTGGAGGAACACTTTAACTTTGCTTCTGTAGGTGCAGACTTTCTTGATCTTTTCTTAGCAGCAGCTCTAGTCACTGGTCCAGAGGGCATCTTCTAGGGGCTCAGACTCAATTAAGATTTGTCCAATGGGCAGTAAATGATTTCTATGCATTGTTTTTACATCTTTGAATTATTCTCAGGCCTTACTTTGTACACTGGCAGATCATCTAGTTTGCCCACTACAATGTGAGGGAGATGGTGCCATCTGTCAGCAATCTTGTGCTTGCCATGCAATCCCAGATTTCTTAGCAATACCGATCTCCCTCCTGGAGTTCCTGTGCTTTCACCTTTTATCATACCTTTCTTTGTTGGCCAGATTTCTTTTGGCAGCCATGGTTTGAGCCAGTTAGTAGCATGAGTTAGCTGGGCCTTTAACTTTGCACATACTGTAAATAGTTGTCAGCTTGAACCCCATCAGGAGAGACCCCAAAACACACATCTACTGGTAGTCGAGCTTCTCTTCCAAACATCAGGCGGTAGGGGAGAATCAGTGGCATCACTTTTGGTGCAGTTATAAGCATGTACCAGGGTGCTAATTTGTTGGCTCCATCTAGGCTTGTCCTTTGGGTGCAGGGTGCCTAGCATATCTAGCAAGTGCGGTTGAAGCGTTCAGGCTGTGGGTCCCCTGGGGTGGTAAGAGTGGTTCTGGACTTTCGCCTCCCCACAGAAAGCATCTCTTTGATCAGGCGACTCTCAAAGTCTCTCCCTTGATCAGAATGGATTCTTTGTGGAGCCCCATAGTGAACAAAAAGTTTTCTACAAGTACTTTGGCTACAGTGGATGCTTTCTGGTCTTTGGTGGGGAAAGCTTGGGCATATCTAGTGAAATGGTCAGTGACCACCAGCACATTACTGATATTTCTTTGATCTGACTCCAAACTTAGAAAATCAATACAGACCAGCTCCATGGGTGCACTGGTGGTTATGTTAACAAGGGGGCAGCCCTCTGGGGAAAAGCTTTCCTCTGTAAGCAGCGACTACAAGTTGAATGTGTTGCTCCACATCAGCCCCCATCTTAGGCCAATAGAATCTGGATCTCACCAAGTCAAGTGTTCTGTCTATACCAAGGTGCCCCATGTGGTTGTGCAAGGACCTCAATACTGAGTCTCGAAGGCAGTGGGCAGCACTAGTTGTTGTTTGTCTACTTGTCCCCCTCTGTCTACTGTTTCTCTGTATAACAGTTTATTGATCAGTTTCAACTTAGGACCTTCTTTGTATAACAGTGCAGTTCTCAAATCAGTGGGAGTAATTTGGACACATCTTTTCCTGCATAGAGGGCTTCTAAGCTGCTTTGATCATGGGATCGGGATTGAGCCGCCCGAATACTGTCATTGTCCAGCTGAGGCAGTGCACCAATGTCTATTGCAGAAAAGTGGCAATAAGCAGCAGGTATGCAATTCTCAGAGCTCCCAAGCAATCCACCATGCAGTCCACTGCGTCCGTGGACATTGTTCCTCCCTGTCAAACTTCGGCAGAGTGCCCGAATGTCAGGTTCTGCCAATCGGACCCAATCATTCTGGGGAACAGGCCTCCGGAGAGAGCATCAGCATCTATGTGGTTCAGACCTGCTCGCATTCGAGAGCATAGTCATATGTAGATAATGCAGAAAGCCACCTATGGCCAGTGGCATCCAACACTGAGGTCTGCACATAGGTCAAAGGTTATTATCAGTTTTACTAGTATTTTAGCCCCATACAAGTACTCATGGAATTGGTCAACAATAGCCCACTTCAAGCTAGAACTCTAACTTATGTACAGGATAGTTCTTTTGGGATGGGGTCAGGCTTCTACTGGCAAAGGCCACTGGTCTCAGGCCATTCTCGTGCTCTTGGTACAACACAGCCCCAACCCTTGCAAGCTAGCATCAGTGTGCAGGGCTAAGGTTTTCTTGGATCGGCATAGGCCAGCACTGGAGCATGGGTAAGTTGATATATGATCTCATGAAAAGCAGTCTCACAATCAGGAGTCCAGCGGGCCCCAAATACTTCACTCGGATGAAAATACACTCTTTCAGTCTTGAGGGATGCTGACTTTTGGTATTTTTGTGGGTTGGGGATACCCTTGAGTAAGGTTAAGTAAAGGCGGATCACTCTTGAATAGTCCTTGATGAGCGCCGATAATACCACAGAATCCCAGGAATCTTTGCAGTTCTTTTAGATTTTTGGGCTGTGGCCAGGTGGTCAAGGCCTCAACTTTACTTGGGTGCGGTCTCTATTCCCTCGGTGGATACTATGTGTCCCACATACTTTACTGATGTTTGAAAAAATTGACACTTATCAATGGACAGTTTAAGGCCAAGTCCTCCAGTCGGTCCAATACCTTAAATAATCTGCTCTCATGTTCCTCCAGTGAGCTGCCAAACACAATAACATCATCTAGGTATACCAGGCACTCTAGTAAGTTCATGTCCCCCACTGCACGCTCCATCAATCGTTGAAAAGTGGCTGGGGCACACAGAAATCCCTTGAGGCATCCTCATGAATTCATAGAAGCCAAGCGGACAGATAAAGGCTGTCTTTTCACGGTCCTCTGGGGCCATCGGGATCTGATAGTACCCTGCGGAGATCCAGCACAGAGAACCACTTGCTCCCGTTTAGGCAGTCCAAAGCATCCTGAATGCGGGGCATTGTGTACTGATCAGGGATAGTCCGCCGGTTTAAGGTGCGATAATCCACACACATCCTTACTGTTCCATTCTTTTTCCTCACTACCACGATGGGGGAAGCATAAGGGCTTCTGGATTCTTGTATTACACCAGCAGCTAACATCTCTTGCAGATGCCGTCTCACATCATCTATGTCAGCAGGTGCCAGGCGTCGAGATCTCTCATGAAATGGTCTTTCGTCATGCAGCCGGATATTGTGCTCAGCTCCTTGCACGCATCCTACATCCCATTCCTTTAAAGAAAACACCTGGTCTCTCTGGGCAAGCTTCTCACTGATCTTCACTTTCCATTCAGCTGGCAGGGGAGTCGCCAAATCAAACAAGTCAGGCGTTACTCTGTCATTCTTCCTTGAACTCTTGCTGCTGGGTAGCACTGCAGTGTCTGCACAATGCACATTAGCCAGGATGCAACCTCTGTTTACTCGAATGTCTCTTTCAGACACATTATGAACTTGGACCATTACCTTCTGGCATAAGCATGGGCTCTAGCGGGCAAAATACTAAGCTTGACCAGCAGTCCCTCTGGCAATTTTCCATCGCCTGGTGCATCCAACATTAATATTTTATTCTTAACATCCTTTCTGATACGGACCTCTCCTGTAAGGTACACTGGGCATTTGGCGCCAGGATCAGAGACTCAGGATCCTTCTTCCATACAATTCCGACCGGTTCCTCTGGTTCTGTTTTTCAGCATCTCTCTGTGCCTCATAGGGCCTTCTTAATTAAAGCGGAACTCTTAAGCTCTACTAGTCTTTGACCCTGTTTTCATAACACAACTGTGCCAGCCTTCCGAACATATGAGCATTTGTTCCAATCAACAAAGGACACCATCATACAGTCCAGTGGGGACACACTAAGGCTAGGGTCTCTACTTGTTCGGCCACTCCAGCCCGCGAGGTGGGGAAAGACAACCAAATTCGGATATACCGGAATAGGGGTAGGCCTTCTCACTTAACCCCCATACATGCAGTCCTTCTAATGGTTGTAAATGCGTCTGACAAATGCTTCTGATACCAATCTTGGAACATAATTGTCACTTGGGAGCCACTGTCTAATATAGCTCTTGTAGACACTCCGTTCACCTTTACAGTGGTCTCCATGGAGGACCCACTATTCTGGACCAGTCTGGAGGCGGTAGTGGGGCCTGGCAACTGACCTTGCCACAAAGGGCGTGAATTAGCATTTTGGTGCCTCACTGGGATCATGTCGTACCTCTTAACCACTGATTTCTTCTCCGAAGCTCCTTGTAGCCTATATGCAACTTTGTCAGTGTCTTTTGGGACTGGCATTCCCTTTTCATGTGCCCATCTTTCCCACAATTATAGCAAAACATACTTTCTGGAGTTTGAGCTGGCCGGGCGCCACACTGGGAGCCAGGGCGGGGTATTACTAACTGGAAACCTTGGTGCCATCTCTGTCTGCAGTGATAAGCATTTGGAGACATCTCGTCAGTTTCTCCACTTCCATGGTCAAGGAATCGAGTTCAGAGCTGTTATCAGCAGGAGATACATGGTGGGTACCCCACCCCATAGCAGATGCAGTCGGATATAGGTCAGGGCCCGTACTTGCAGGCGTGGCCTTCATAAAGGACTGTTTTGAATTCGGATCTCTCTCAACAGTTAGCCCCATTGTGACATATCTTTTCCTTGTCAGAGCACTCATTGACTGCCAACCTCTGCCCCTGAACTTCCTTGATGGGTCACCCTCAGTCCCTCGGGTCGTGCGCAGCTATTGGTGCAGGTCCCTCCGAGGTCGTCTTTCTCAACTCCTCGAATTTCTCTCATTAACTCATCATGAGGAGGTGGGGATTCCAGTCGATCTGCCAGGTGTAACTGAAGCAACAGCAGTTCTGAGAAGGGGCAGACTTAAGGATCCTGTCCAGCCTGGTTCGGTCCAGTTCAATCGCTGGCAAACTACCTTTTCTGAGGCATTCTTGCAACAATTTTTCCAGCCGAGATACATACACAGACAACAACTCCCTTGGTACTGTTGTGCATCTCTTACTCTCCACCATAGGTCCTCATCAGAATCTGGGCTCCCATACATTCTCCAAGGCCTCAAGATAGGCCTGTGCAGTAGACTTCAGGGTTACTGGCCCGTTTAGCACGGATGGTAGCCAGGGCAGGACCTCGAGGCTCTCACTAACCCTCTTCGCTTTTCACCTTCCGAGCATTGCCATTCTAGCACTTGGGGGGCAACATAGTCTATCCAGGGTCTCCCAGTCATCCTCCCTTGGGGGTGGGAGGTGCCAGAAGATCCTCAACCTTGGTAAGAGTCGTGACTAATGGCAGGTGCAGAAATAGGAGTCTGCATTGGTTCAGCCACCATTACGGGCACTGGAGCAGGAGAGGGTGTTGGGAGGAACACCCCAGGTGGCAAGAATAGTTTCTTCAAGTCCTCCACAGTTTTCCCTCTCCCAGCAACCATTCAGCAATTTCTCCTCAAAAGTTTCAGATAGTGGTGAGGGCTGATTCCCCAGGTCTTTACTGTCCTTAGTTATCACTCTCCAAGCAGTGAGGGCTCCTCTGGGGTAATGGTCTGTGGCACTTTGGAGCTATCTATGGGATCCTTAAACTCTACTAGGGCCAGGAAAGTGTGGGTGAGCAGATTAGCATACCGACCCACCACCACAGGGTTTTGTAAACCTCCACCTTGGAAAGTACTCCCTGCACAGTGTCCGTATTGATACAGGGATGTCCAGGATAAGCATAGCATTTTGGGGTCGATCTCCTCCCAAGTACACACTCCACCAGCCGGTGCACAGCCACTTCTGTCGGGTACCCATTTTTCTTAACAGTGGTTAGTAAATATGGCCCTAGAGGACACACAATCCCAGCGGTGAGCCTCCAAGATGTAACCCCTAGATGGCGCTATCCCAGGGGCTACTACCCCTGCCTGATTTGCCACTAACAGGTTGGAGGCCTGGATCCAATGGCGGGTGCCTCCACCCAGAGGTCAGGGTTGCAATAGTTAAACTAGCATGGTCACAGCCTCTGGGACACTGCAACCCCTTTCTTCCCACTAGTGGCCCACACAATATATCAATTACCTTCACAGTATACACTTACCCCCAGGTCTGGTTCCGGCACTGGGACCTCCTGTGAAATGAGATACAGTGCAACAATCACAGTACAGTACTTTAACATAGACAAATACCTCAGGCAGTATAACTTTGCTGAAACAAGCAGCTCTGATTTATTTGGGGGATATAACAAGGACAGGGAAATCAGGTTAATTAGCTTATCACTCTAATAATCTACCTATGGCTCTGTGCACAGGCCTATCCCTATCAGTTACTGTCCCTGGGTACCCAAGCCCTAGTGGCTAGTCAAACCGTGGCAGCTGGTAGGGCCCTTTCACACAGAGAGAAAGGAAAACAGTCAGCAGTACAGTAATTCCATTTGGATTTAATGTGGCAATTCAACAGGAGCAACCCTGAATTAGTACTCACGACCTCCAAATAAGATAGGGTCCTTCAATGTCAGCAGGGCTCACTTGAGGTACAAACCTCTTCACACATCCATATAAAAGAAAGTACTATACCAGGCAGGCTGCATCTGTATCCCGATCACAATTACTGCACAATACCGGAGAACACACAGCAGATTCAGTTCCTGACAGACCGAGTGCAATTTTCAGCAATTCTTCCAGTCTTCTACAGGGTGAGCCTGGTTTCTACTCTTCAGAGATCCTTTGATTCTTTTCACAGGATCGATTCAGTCCTAACAAGCTGTTACACAAGCTGCAGACCGGAACTCTGGGCCTTACACACGCTTTTTGACTAAAACTGCACACTGAAAAAGCACAGGGCTCCTTCCTTCTTCACTGCCAAAGCTCAACTGAAGCTCCAACCGACAAAACTGGGCACTTCCTTTGAGTTCCTCTCAGTTCTTGACTGGATTGGCTGTCACTCACAATAGACTGCTGCTGTTGGTCAAAAGGCACTGAAGTCTAAACTACATCTCCCAGAGTCACTGCCCATACAATCCTCTTGTGGCTGGCTCAGATTATGAGTCCAAGTTCTGATTGGTCAAGGCACCATTTTAGAGCTAGCTTACCCCACACTGATTGGTCCAGTTCAGCAGTTCAAAACTAGAATGGGGAACTAGCAGACACAGTTCTGACTGCAAAGAAAGCAGGTTAGACAAACTGTAATTTCATTATTACTCTAAATAATTTCTGGCAAACAGTTACATCTTTCAGATAGGTTCCTTTGCACTCCTAGTGACTGCAAAATGAAGTGAATTGGCAGCAGCTCAAGTGGTACTCAGAGAGCACACAGTCCCCCATACAAACTAATTATGTCTGCAAGCAGACAGCTCTTAAAGAGACAGTACCAGAGGCTCTAAAAACACTCACTGATAAATGGCTTAAATGCCAAACACCATTCAGGCTTGGAGCATTCAAGCAAGCTCCTGGAAGTCTTTTGGGAACCCCCATTTGCAGGGGGGTTACAGTAGCAATTGCATTTCTCTTTGAAGAAGACTGTACAGTGCTGTTTAAAGGATGCAAATGGAATGATATTGGACAGTTTTAGGGATTTTTGTAGGGTGTTCCATGCTATAGCTAGAGAATAGCTGATTGCTGCCCTCCCTAGCCTGGTGTTGAATTTGGGCAATTTGAGCAGGATGATGTTGTTGCTTCTTAGGGCATAGGAGCTAGGAGAGGTCTGGGTGAAGCAGTCCAGGATATAGTTTGGAAGTTTTTTTGACAACGCTCTGTACATCCGTAGTGCTGCATTTCTGTTCCGTCTGAGGTGAAGGGAAAACCACCCAACTACAGCATAAAGAGAGCAATGATGAGTATTAGATGGCAGATCTGTAATGAACCTTATTGCTCTATGATATAAGGTATCCAACTTGTGATGGTAGGAGATGGGGCAGTGACTATAAAGGAAGTCTGCATAGTCAACAACTGATGAAAAAATGGCCTGGACTAACCTCATCTTTGAGTCTCTGTTTAGGAAGGGTTTTAATCTATAAGAAGGCCAAACCTTTGGCGAAGCTTTTAACAGTTCTTCTAAATGATGAGTGAAGTCAAGTCTGTTGTCAATCCACACACCTAGGTATTTGAAGTTTTCTACATACTCCAGATTTTCTCCAAGTATAGTGCATAGCTGGGGAGAATGAGTGGAAGGATGTGCTGGTGGAGCTTTGATTTGTGAACATCATTGCTTTAGTTTTCTTTGCATTTAACAGAAGCTTTTCTGAGTAACTGATATTGTAGCAAGGAGAATTCTGTTTGTAGGATTTCACGAGCAGCTGCAGGTGAAGGGTTGCTGACATACAGAACAGTGTCATCAGCAAAGAGAGCGTACAGAGGAATTGGTAGGTTGAATCAATGTTATTTATATAAATGGCAAAGGATAGGACCCAGAATAGAACCTTGGGGACTCCTCTTGACAGTGGTTTAATGGGATAGGTCACCTTCAGCTTTTACCTGCTGTGACCTACCGGTGAGATAACATCTGAACCACTTAAGGGAGGATAGATCTAGGCCAATGGGTACAGAGATGAAAGTAGTAGCTCGTGGTCCTCAGTATCAGATGCTTTGCTCAGGTCCAGGAATACTGCACAGACATTATTCTTTTTATCTAATTCGGATTGCCAGTCATTTGTGACCTTGGCTAGTGCAGTGATAGTGCTATGCTTGGCCCTGAATCCAGATTGAGCTGGGTTTAGGAGGTTAGCATTGTCAAGATACTCCCTTAACTGATTACTCACTAATTTCTCCAGCATCTTGGATAGCACTGGTAGAATGGAAATGGGCCTGTAATTATTAAGATCCATAGGGTCCCCTGATTTTAGAAGGGGAACCACTTGGGCTGTCTTCCACAGTGTGGGAATAGAGCCAGAGTTTAGGGATAGGTTAAAGAGGTGTGTTAGGGGGACTGCAAGTACATGGCATGCAATCTTTAGAAAGTAGGGGTCCAGAGAGTCTGCCCCTGCGCTTTTTTTGGTATCCAGTTGCCATAATAGATCCTCTACTTGTTTCAACAGTATAGATTTGAAGCTGAAGGAAGAGTCAACTGTCTGATCACCAGTGTAATGGGAGCTTAATTGTTCCCTCAGCAGGTTAGCTGGAGAGGTGTCAAAGGCAAGGCCAGCCGTTGTAGAAGTGGTTATTGAAGGCGTCCAGAATTTCCATTTTGCCAGTGATAGGGCCATAACTGTTGTGTAATTGAGTTGGAAGGGGGGTGTTAACATCCTGCCCCACCATACCCTTGATGGTGCCCCAAAACCTAGCAGGATTATGGTAGGAAGAGTAAAGTTCGGCCAAGTAGAAGGCAGCCTTTGCATCCCTAACTTTCTTGGTGCATCTATTCCTGGCTTTCCTAAAGATCATCCAGTCATTTGCATTCTTGGTCATTCTTGCCATTTTCCAGAGTTTGTCTCTCTCCAGCAGTGCAGTTTTGAGGTCAGCTGTAAACCAACGACAGGATTTTTTTTTTATTCGGATACTAGAGATTGGGGCATGGGTGTTAAGGGCATTTATTATAATGTTATTTAGCACCTGCTGAGCTTTTTCAACAGAATGGGCAAGATAAAACTCTTGCCAGTGTGGAGAGTAAGCTAGATCATGCAAATATCCTTCAATATTGATGTTTTTCTTGGATCTCCTCATGAGGAATTTTGCAGGGCTTGTTGTTATGCTGGTAGATCTTACCCCTGCGATGGGGCAGTGATCACTTATATCGCAGAGAAGCACTCCAGCGTGTGTGAATAGATGTGGTTTATTCACTAGCATGATATCAAGTAGTGTGCTGTTATTATTATTCCTTGCATTAATTCTTGTTGGTTCATTAATTAGCTGTGTGAACCCATATGTATCACAGAATGATACCAGAGGTGCAGCTTCCTGGGTAAGCCAGTTGAAATTCAGGTCACCTAGAATAATGACTTCTTTAGTGCTGGGTTTGAGCAGGTTCCCCAGATGGGATAAGAGCTTTTGTTCAGCAGAGGGGGGTCTGTAGCAACCAACTAGCTGAAAAGCTGCTGTATTGGGGAGAGAGACTTTTAGGGATAGGCATTCAAACTCCTTGGGCATAGATGTTGCAGCAATATAGGATACAGCTATACCGGATTTTGCATATATGGCTACTCCACCTCCCCTTGTTTGGCGATCAGCTCTGAATAGCTGGTAGGTAGGTTAACATCCCTGTCTGCTGTGGTGGGTTTGAGCCATGTCTCAGATACCACAAGAAAGATTTGATCGCAGATATTTTTTTTGGGCATGTGTATGAGTGTATATACAAAACAACTTTTATGCAGTTTATGTCTTTGAACAACAGGCAGCCAATTCAATTTTTCATATAATTTACAGGTGTTCCCATTGCCTGGCTCTTAAAGCAAACCTGCATATCACATTGTTCATGCAGATCCGCTTTCTCAGAACTTTTCAGATTAACCCTCACCCCCCTCCCCAAGATTATACTCCTGTACTCCACCAATGCAAGTCATGAACTTTGTACCAGCATTTTTCTAGCATCCTCAACCAAGTAGTCCTTTACTGCATACAGTGCACTGAGTTTTTTATGCAACTGCTTAGTTGTGGACTCTACATGTCTGTCAAAAATTTAGATGGGAATCCAACAGTATGCGCAAGTATTTTAATTCTTTGACCACTTCCACATAATCCCCTCCACCTGTGGATACTTGAAATAATGCCTTAGCTTGTTTCGACTTCTGTATTGTACTGAAGAACATTGCACTAGTCTTTTTCTTAATTCCGAGTCTGTTTTTTTAAAACTCATTTGCTCCCGGCGGCCATTTTGGGTCAGATCCAGCAATGGATGGTTCCAATGCCATATAGCGTCTATGGGAACAAATGTTCAACTTGTTATTCTCACATATTCATTTTCCAAGATTTTGTTTAAATTAGTTGTCTTTACTCGCTACATGAAGTACTGCATCCTCAGCATAGAGGACCATTTTTTTATCACTGCATACCAGAGGAAGTTCATTTTTAAGCAGTGAGAATAGCGACAGTCCTAATATGGAGCCCTGTGGGACACACTGTTCAGCCTTTCTTTGTTGAGACAAGACCCTGTTTACTCAGACTTACTGTTATCTTATTTCTTAAGTGGTCCCCTATCCAGTTGACCACAGGTTTACCAAGCCCAATTTTACTCAGCTCGGTCTTCGGGAGGGAGTGATCCACTAGATGAAATGCCTTGGTCATGTAAATGTACACTGCCCCTGTGTATAGTCCCTTTTCCATATTCTCTTGCAGGTCATTCATGAACCTAACCAAGACAGTCGCTGTGCTACAGTCCATCCTGAATCCATGCTGTGTTTCTATCAATAAATTATTATTTTCTAGATATTCTGATATCTACTTATGTATTAACTTCTATTGGCTCCTACCCACTGAAGACAGTAATGATATTGGTCTATAATTATTTGCTATATTTGTCCAGTTCCCCTTTTGCATGGGTATAGCATATGCCCTTTTCCAAATTTCTGGACAATTTCTCTACACAGGGATTTATTAAAGATTTTTTATAGAGGCAATGAAGTTCAGTTGTGGACGATCTCAGAAACGGCCTCGATTAAGTCTGGACTCGTGTTTTTGTTACATCCAAACTCATTAGCTGCTTATAAACCTCTTCCCCTTTTATGTGTTTAAAATAAAAACTCAGTATGGTCTCCTCATTATTTTCCTTCATTTATAATAACTTTTTTAAAATCTCCCACATAGCTGAACAGGTCAATAGAAACAGTGTTAAGATCATTTGCTGTATCTATACTCCCTGCTAACTCTTCTTTGCCTTTAGAGATGCTGTTATATCACCTCTTTTCTTAGGTCTAATCAAATTGTTTAAGCCTTTCCAGAAGGTTTTCTTATTTGCAAAATTAGACATCTGCACTTTTTTTTTATATATAAAAATCTATGCTAGCCCTCTTTATCATTCTTTTACTTTTATTAAACAATTCTCTGTGCGGATCCAATCCCTCTTTCTGTTTGTACCTTTAAACGTTACCCCAGCAGCATCTCTGACTTTTATGCACTCGACTATTTCCCCATTTAACTATTTGTTTTATGTTCCTCTTATTCTTCTCTTTTTCTGTGGCATTTTTAAATCAATGAGATTATATTTTTCTAAAAAATATTCCACAGTTTTGTGTGGGTCCTCCATGCTGTCCATTAGTTGCCAGTTAACCTCTCCTAGACCTGCCTTATATAAGCCATTTTTTCCTCATTAACTGGTCTAGTTAAAACCACTCTGCCCCTTTAATCTGCTACTCCATATACTATATATGTGTAACCCCTAGATGGCGCTATCCCAGGGGCTACTACCCCTGCCTGATTTGCCACTAACAGGTTGAGGGGCCTGGATCCAATGGCGGGTACCTCCACCCAGAGGTCAGGGTTTGCAATAGTTAAACTAACTTGGTCACAGCCCTCTGGGACACTGCAACCCCCCTTTCTTCCCACTAGTGGCCCACACAATATATCAAAATTACCTTCACAGTATACACTTACCCCCAGGTCTGGTTCCGGCACTGGGACCTCCTGTGAAATGAGATACAGTGCAACAATCACAGTACAGTACTTTAACATAGACAAATACCTCAGGCAGTATAACTTTGCTGAAACAAGCAGCTCTGATTTATTTAGGGGATATAACAAGGACAGGGAAATCAGGTTAATTAGCTTATCACTCTAATAATCTACCTATGGCTCTGTGACAGGCCTATCCCTATCAGTTACTGTCCCTGGGTACCCAAGCCCTAGTGGCTAGTCCAAACCGTGGCAGCTGGTGGGGCCCTTTCACACAGAGAAAAGGAGAATTAAACAGTCAGCAGTACAGTAATTCCATTTGGATTTAATGTGGCAATTCAACAGGGAGCGACCCTGAATTAGTACTCCGACCTCCAAATAAGATAGGGTCCTTCAATGTCAGCAGGGCTCACTTGAGGTACACAAACCTCTTCACACATTTATATAAAAGAAAGCACTATACCAGGCAGGCTGCATCTGTATCCCGATCGCAATTACTGCACAATACCGGGAGAACACACAGCAGATTCAGTTCCTGACAGACCGAGTGCAATTTTCAGCAATTTCTCCAGTCTTCTACAGGGTGAGCCTGGTTTCTACTCTTCAGAGATCCTTTGATTCTTTTCACAGGGCCAGATTCAGTCCTAACAAGCTGTTACACAAGCTGCAGACGGAACTCTGGGCCTTACACGTTTTGGCTAAAACTGCACACTGAAAAAGCACGGGCTCCTTCCTTCTTCACTGCAAAGCTCAACTGAAATTCCAACTGACAAAACGAGCACTTCCTTTGAGTTCCTCCCAGTTCTTGACTGGATTGGCTGTCACTCACAATAGACTGCTGCTGTTGGTCCAAAAGGCACTGAAGTCTAAACTACATCTCCCAGAGTCACTGCCCATACAATCCTCTTGTGGCTGGCTCAGATTATGAGTCAAGTTCTGATTCGTCCAAGGCACCATTTTAGAGCTAGCTTACCCACAACTGATTGGTCCAGTTCAGCAGTTCAAAACTAGAATGGGGAACTAGCAGACACAGTTCTGACTGCAAAGAAAGCAGGTTAGACAAACTGTAATTTCATTATTACTCTAAATAATTTCTGGCAAACAGTTACATCTTTCAGATAGGTTCCTTTGCACTCCTAGTGACTGCAAAAATGAAGTGAATTGGCAGCAGCTTGAGTGGTACTCAATCAAAGAAACACACAGTCCCCATACAAACTAATTATGTCTGCAAGCAGACAGCTCTTAAAGAGACAGTACCAGAGGTTCTAAAAACACTCACTGATAAATGGCTTAAATGCCAAACACCATTCAGGCTTGGAGCATTCAAGCAAGCTCCTGGAAGTCTTTTGGGAACCCCCATTTGCAGGGGGGTTACATATGGGTATGTGGTCACTGATCGAATCAGGTAACGTCCCCACAGCTTTATTATTTTTTTTATGTTATTAATTAACACCCAGTTGATCTTTAAGTCCACACCTGTTCTGTTATTCTTCCTGGACTCCTCTTTTATGATCTGGTTCAGATTTACTTTCTGAAGTACGTTTTTAAGTTTGCCTAACTCAGGCCCTAACTAGTTTAAGTTCATGTCTCCCAGTATGACCAGGTTCCTGTTTTTAAAGGTATCCACTAGTTTTTCTAACTCCTCTAGTCCTTGAAGCTTTGTTCTTGGGGACGTTATGCGCACAGTCTACAAGTAATTTTTTTGTATTGCCCAAAAGTAGTTTTGATAACTACATGTTTGCATCCTGGTGGGAGTACCTCTGTCTCTATCTCTTTCTTACACTGATAAACTTCCTTGTGTAAATAGTAATACCCCCTTCCCTATTCCCCACGTGATCTCTTCTGATTGCTTTATACCCTTCTGTTATAATTGCATTTTCATCCACTTCATGCACTTTTACTAGAGCCCCCATCCTCCCCTACCAAATCCTGTCCTTACTGACCCGCTGCCCAACTTAACCTAACCTCTAGTGCCTCTGCACCTTACCCACACTTGTAATCAACAAAAGTTGATGTCCATATGCTGTATAGTGTTTTAAATATCTAAGAAACTCTGTGACCTTCTCCTGATTGTTGTGCTGTTCAGTGTCTCAAATATCCTAAACCTCTGTAACCTTTTTGATTGAATGTCCGTACTCTTTTCACATGGTGTGGAAACTTTGTAAAAGAGCTTTGGCTCAAAGATTATTTTCCAAATAAATAAATAAGCCACCTTGGGTGTTCACCAGGTTTCAGTTATTAGCATTAAATCTGGAACATAGGCATACATACATCCATGCCTCCAGTTCATGTTTTTAGGTAGCAAACTATGCATATTCACATGCACTAATTTTAGCCCTTTTACCTGGAAGCAGTTATTTAAATCTTGCCAATCATCAATTTGTTTCTGCCTGGGCCGGATTTTCTTCGACGTTCCCCAATAGTAATAGACCAAAAACTGAGCAGTCCACAATTTGTTTCTGAAAATCCACACTCTTTATAAAGAAACCAAGGTCTAAACAATTGTTTTTCTTCAATATTCCCATACCCTTGATTAAAATAAAACTCCCCATCAGAAATTTCAAAGTTTTCTACATTTGCGTAAATTCCCATTTCATTCTAACCGGTTTATCTTCTGTTCGAACATGTCCAGCCCACTCAGCACAATAAGGCTGAGAAGGCAAAACACGAATCCTTTGTTGGCCATGCTGACTCCCTTTCTAAAGCTACCAACTTTTCAAGGCCTAAAACTGGGACAGGGTCCATCCTGACCATGCCCCCCTACTGTGTCACTCCCACAGGCACCGCCACAGACAGTGCTGCAAACAAATACATTTTTTTGCTTGCTCTGGCTGTGCCACCCCACAGTAACACCAGTAGCAAACATCCAGATTAGAACAATACATCATTCTGCTGCAGCAAGTTCCAAATCATGATGTACAGAAAGTTTCAACAATCAGGAATTCCCAACCATAAGAGAGAGAGAGAGAGAGAGAGGTAGAAAATGCTTACAAACCTCCCTTCTAATACTCCCTCATGAACCTCCTGCCACTCCCACAAGAGCTACTCATGCAGGCAACTGTTAGAGCAGCTGGGGTTTTATATCTTGGGAGCTCTGTCACTCACAGATATCACTTGCTACACCTCTTGCCCTCCAGTAGCCCTCCTGTGTACCACGATAGACGGGTCACTATGGGACCAGCAGTCAGGCTGTCAATGAGGCCAGGCTGAGCAGTCACTAACAGACTGGAGATGGCTGCAGGGAACAGTTCTGTTGCAGGCAGGTGGAAACGCTGATGGAGTGGTGTGGCTGCGTATTTATATCTTGGGTGACCCGCCCCTCCCAGATGTCACTGGCTGTACCTCGCTCCCACCCTCTGGTAGCCCCCTAGGGATGCAAGTAAGTTCTTTTAAATGGAGCGGGTGGTGGACGAATGGACTACTTTACCCAAGCAGCTGGTTGAAGCCAAATCAGTGATAGAGTTCAAGCTTGGATAGAACAGAAGCAAGAGGATATTGTAGTGTATAGGAAGGAGGAGTACAGACAGCCTAGGAAGGGGTTACTGAGATGCAATAGCGGCAAGCAGCTCAATAAATCTAGCTTGCTTTTCGGTCGGACACGGAGTCAGGCAGGTTATGGGCAGGCTGGATAGACTGCTGGGTCTTCATCTGCTATAAATTCTTTGTATGTGTATATATGAAATTAGCAGCTCCAGAAAAGTATCTTTCCTGCTTGAGTGAGTAGCCATACCTCCCCAACCACTGAAGCTCTATTATGATAGTTGTGGTCTTCTCAAATTAAACTTAATGTTAAATGCATTAAGCTAAATACTGCTGTAATTGTTTGCTCTTACTATATGCTCCATAAGTACATGCAGTAGGTGGTATATAACCCACAATGTCTTGGATGCTCTCCAGTCTGGGTTTAGGAAGAGACATACCACCAAGACCGCCTTTGTTCGGGTGTTAAATGATCTCCTAATAGCAAGAGGTCGAAAGGCTCATACTATCTTAGTCCTTCTTGCTCTCTCGGCGACATTTGACACTGTGGACCATGGTTTGCTTTTGGAATGCCTGCGGTATTTCTGTGGATTATCTACCACAGTTTTGAGTTGGTTTCAATCTTTCCTCATGGGCAGGTCACAGAGGGTGGTCACTGGAATTTATTCCTCTGATACCTTCCACCTGTTCTGTGAGTGCCGCAGGGCTCCATATTGGCACTCATGTTGTTCTCAGTGTACATGCTGCCATTGGGAGAAATCATTAGAAAATACAGTGTTGGTTTTCACTGTTAAGCAGATGATACCCAACTGTATATGTCCTTTTTGCCTGGACAGGATGATGCGGTCTCTGTGTTAAACTGTCTAACTGAGATCAAAGACTGGATGAGCACTAGCTGGCTGAGGTTGAATCCAGACAAGACTGAGGTGTTGGTTATGGACCCGGGTCATCTGGAGGCAGGTCTTGGGACTGGACAGCCTTTGGGTTTATGGCTCGATGGTGTCCCGCTCATGACCTCAGACTGGGTGCGTAACCTGGGCGTTATTTTCGATAGTGGTTTGTCTCTGAAATCTCAGGTCTCCGCTGTCGTTAAATCTTCCTTTTACCATCTAAGGAATATCACCCGGGTGAAGCACCTGGTTCCTCCAACTGACCTTCCTATATTGGTCCACGCCTTTGTAACCACCCACCTTGATTACTGCAATGCCCTCTCCTTAGGGCTTCCTGGGGTTGATATCCGCTGTTTGCAACTGGTGCAGAACACGGTAGACAGGCTTCTGACTGGTACATCTAGGACCAGTCATATTACGCCTGTGTTGCGCGAACTGCACTGGTTGCCGGTACAGTGGCGGATCACCTTTAAGGTTTGCTTGCTGACCTATAAAGCCCTACACGAACAGGGATGACGATATCTGCAGGAGCTCCTTACTCCGTACTGCCCCCGCTGTTCACTCCTATCCACCGAAGAGGGATTGCTAGAGATTCCCAGGGTTCGTTTAAAAACATCTGGGGCACGTGCTTTTTCTTATGCTGCTCCCACCCTGTGGAATTCTCTACCTCGTCGGTTAAGAGAATGTCTGACCGTCATGAGTTTTAAATCTGATTTTAAGACTTATTTGTTTTACCAAGCTTTTTACATAGATACATAGATAGTGTCGGCAGATAAGGGCCTATGGCCACCCAGTCTGCCCATTTGAGCTTGTAAGTTCAGTTTGTTTTCCTAGAAGTCTGTTGCCCCTTACCCCTGACCTCCAGAATTCCTTTATGTCTATCCCATGCATTCTTAAATCCCGTGATTGTTTCAGCCCCCACCACTTCCTCTGGCAGGGTGTTCCACTTGTCCACTACCCATTCTGTGAAGAAATTCTTCCTCACGTTCCTCTGAATCGTCCTCCTCCAACTTCATCCCATGCCCTCTAGTCCTGGAACATCTTTTTTAGCTTAAAATAGTGTATTCCTGCACCCTGTTCCTCCCTGTAAGATACTTGTATGTCTCTTATCATATCCCTCTCCCTCCTCTCCTCCAGGAGTACATGTTCAGTTCCTTCAACCTGTCTTCATAGGACTTGTGATGCAATCCATGCACCATCTTTGTTGCCCTCCTCTGAACCTTCTCTACCCTGTCTATGTCCTTACGTAGGTATGGTCTCCAGAACTGTACACTGTACTCAGGTGGGGCCTCACTAGTGTCTTGTATAGTGGAATTATGACCTCCTTTTCCTGCTAGTGATGCCCCTGCCTATGCATCCTAGCATCCTATTTGCTTTACCTGCTGCCTTGTCAGACTGTTTCCCTACCTTGAGGTCATCAGAGATGATAACCCCAAGATCTCTTTCCTGCTTGGTGCATGCTATATCCTCACCCCCAACTGATATATTGTGCCAGGGTTTTGTGCCCATATGCATTATCTTGCACTTCTTTGCATTGAATTTCAACTGCCAAACCCCTGACCATTCTTCAAGTTTCTGCAGGTCCCTTCTCATTCTGTCTACACCCTCTGGTGTGTCTACTCTGTTACAGAGCTTTGTGTCATCAGTGAACAGTGAAATTCTGCCTTCTAGGTCCTGCGCAATGTCACTGATGAAGATGTTGAATAGGACCGGTCCCAGCACTGATCCCTGTGGTATCCCACTGGTCGCTCTTCCCTCTGTGGAATGATAGCCATTTACCACCACCCTCTGTGTCCTGCCACCCAGCCAGTTATCTACCCACCACACTACTGTCCTGCCCACACCCATATTCTCCAGTTTGTGTAATAGTCTTCTATGTGGCACAGTTTCTGTATGATTTGTATTTATATTATTTGTTTATACTGTATTTTATTGTAAAGCGCCTTGATAATCTGAAAGGCGCCTTAAAAATACATTTTACCTTACCTTACAAAGGGTCAGGGCAGCAAATAGGTCAATTTTTATGGTGGGGGGGGTCTCAAAAAGGGTTTTAGTATACACATTTTATTTTCTTTTCTATACCTCTGCCTGAGTCTATTGGTCTGACTATTGTCCTTTCATTCAAAAGTCAGTCCTGCTGTGGGTGAGGGGCTTCTTGTCTTTTTATTACTATTAAATTACTGTTAATGTTGTCCCTTTGGATTCCTTTGTCTCCCACCCTAATGTTTGAGACTGCCCAGGCTGCACCCTTCCACTGGCCAGGTGGGCAGGTGAGTGACTGCCTGCACAGACATCACCCGTTCTGCTCTGAGATCAAGTCAGTGGGGGGTGTGAATGCCACATAGCCCAATGGACCCCCTTCTCTTGGAGTCAAGCGCTCCCCCTGCCTTAGCAATGGATACTGGGGCTTGGCTGGGTGAGGGGGGGGGGGACTTCTGATATAATGCACATTTCAACTGGTGTCATCATACAGATCAAGTATGGGGGCTTCCAGGGTGACGCGTGAGGTGCTGGGATGTAGGTATCCCGGATGTCATGCTGGTGGGGTGCACAGGGTGTGGGGCAGCCATGATACTGGACTGGGCTTGGAAGTTTGGTGGTTGCCCAGTGTGCTACCAGCTGACACAGCTTAGAGAGGAGGTTGTGAGGATTAGGAGACAGCTGGGGGAAGGGGGGAGGTATAGTTGGGGAAGAGGGCAGGTGATCTCCCACGGGGTTGCATCAAGCACTAGGGGCGGGGGCATAGGGAAAAGAGTGCAGGAGAATACTCTGGGGTCACATAGGGACCCTAGCAGAGGGGGCCCAAAAGGAGGACACTACCAAGGAAGCAGGCAGGTACCTGGGGACTCTCACAAAGGAGAGGCCAGAGGGACAACATTCTCAGAGAAGTGGGCAGATGGCTGGGGCTGGACAGAAGGAAGCAAGGGGGGGGAGGATCGGACCTCACGCTCAGTAACCGCTTCAATTCTCTTCTTCTGCTTGAGGATGAGGGGGGTGATGTAGCCATGACAGGGGTGGTTAGAGATGGAAAGGGAGTGGAAGGCAGGATGCAGGGGCTGGATAGCAGGAGGAACAGGGGGGAACCTGGAATGCAGGAAAATGGGGGGAGCAGTGGATCAGAGCAGGAGGGGCGGGGGGGAAGAAGGAGAAAAGCACAAGGAGAAGGACCAGTTGGGAGGAAAGGGCAAGGAGAAGGACCAGAAGAACAAGGAGGATACAGTAAAGGGAGCTGAGGGTTTAGGCCAGGGGAGCATGACAAGCAAGGAGGGACAGAACGGAGACAGGAAGGAAGGGAGGACGAGCCAGGCAAGTTTAACAGATGGGGGAGAAGGACCAGTCGTGAACAGTGAGGGGGGAGTTAGCAAGGCATAGAAGGATACTAGGCAGGAGGAAAGGCATAGGATTGGAGAGGAGGTGGTGGCCAGGGTAAATGAGGGGGCAGCATGTGGCACCCAGATAGGGGGAGGAACAAGGAGCCGGCTGGGTGGAGGGGCTGGTAGAAAGGATGAGGGACATGGAAGGGGGGGAATGGAGGAAAAGGAGCGGTCAGAGTGCTCCTGTTGGGGGATTCTATGATCAGGGATATCAAATGGGATAGGGAGGGGGAAGCCTGGCCAGTTAGAACAAAATGCTTCCCTGGACTAATGGTTCACAGGGCCAAGCACGAGGTATATCAGCTGGCAAAGGATTGTGGGGGTTCCCTGGACATACTGGTCCACCTGGGTACAAATGACATTGAGGGAAATTGCAAGCTAGAGATACAGGCAAGGTTCAGGGAGCTTGCCAGTTTCTGTCATGACATAGGGTGCATGATTTCCTTCTCGGAAATCCTGCCGGTACCAAGGGCTAGTGGGGAACACAAAAGAAAAATTAGGGAGATAAACCAGTGGCTCAGGGAGTGGTGTGAGGCCAGAGGGTATGGGTTGATGGGGGATTGGGGGGAGACCTGGGAGGATAAGGAGCTGTATGCTAGAGATAGGCTCCATCTCAATTTGGAGGGGAGGGGAATCCTTAAATTGAAAATAGAGGGGTTTATTGGTAAAAAGTGGGGTTTATACTTGCGAAGGGGGGAGGGATGGGAGCAAAGGCTGTCGAGAGGGGTCCGATAAAGGAGGGACTCTGGCTCCACCCCCATGGAGAGCTGGACGAATGTGGGAACAGACCGACTGGTAAAGTGCAGACCAGGGGAAAACGGAATCCCCATGGGAACACGGGCAGGGGAAATGGAAGTATAGGGAAAGGGTGGAAGGTAGTCCTGCTAAATGCCAGGAGCTTGGGCAATAAAATGCCTGAGCTCCAGGTGATGCTAACTGAGGAAGCGGTGGATGTGGCAGCGGTCATTAAGACCTGGGCCACTGCAGGACACGACTGGGACCTGAACCTGGAGGATTACACTATGTTCAGGAAGGACGGGGGAGGGGACAGGAAGCAATAATAGTCAAAAACTGCATTGTACGCAGTGCGTGGGAGGAGGTGGAGGAGCCGTGGAGGCGATTTGGGTCACCTTGATAACAAGGGGGGGCAAGAGAATAAAAATAGGAGTGGTGTATAGACCCCCTGCGCAGGCAGAGGAGCTGTAGGAGAGTCTGGTGGCAGATGTTGGGAGACACTGAAGATTGGGCAGGGGAAGGGTGGTGGTGTTGGGGGACTTAAACATGCCAGGAAAAGACTGGGAGACTATGACATCCTCGGTGGCCAGGGAACAGAGGTTGTTGGATGTCTTTCAAAACGCGTTCCCAACTCAGCAAGTGGGGGAACCGACCAGGGAGGCGTGGGTACTGGATGTGGTCCTGACAGACAGTGACCAGATTGGGGGCCTGGAGGTAAGGGACCCATTGGCGGGGAGTGACCATGCTACGGTCTGGTTCTACCTGGACCTAGGAGGGGTAGAAGGCTGCACAAAGACGGAGGTAACTGACTTCAGGGGGCTGATGTTAAGGAAATGGGAAGGATCCTTAAGGAGCATTTGGATGTGATTGGGTCAGACATGGACGCTAACAGTAGGTGGGAAATAATCAGGAGAGGGGTGCAGGATGCTACCAGCACCTGTGCCACAGTAAGACGAAAATGCAGTAGCGCCCGAAAACCCTGCTGGTGGACCAGGGAGGTCCAGGAGGTGGTGCAGGGAAAGAAGGCAGCCTATTGGCAATTCAAGTGCTCAAGGAGTGAAAGGGATCGAGAGGAGTACTGAACTGATGTCTAGAAGGGCCACTAGGGTGGTGAGGGCGGCTAAGGCAAGGAAGGAGCAGAACCTGGCCAGGAAATTAGGAGAGGGAACAAGGGTTCTTTAGATACATTGGGGAAAACAAAGGGTGAAGGGCAGATTATCAGGATTAAAACAGGGAGAGATGGGCACAAGACCCGGGGAGCAGGCTGAGGTACTAAATGAGTACTTCACCTCCAGTTTCGACAAGGAAAATGGGGGTGCTGCATCATACATGGGAGGAGACAGTGATACTGAGGAGGGGACCCTTAACGATCGCCGGGTCTGGGGAGAGGGAGGCATCACTGGCAGGAGGAAGGCTAAGCAGGGAGAAGAGGTAGCAGAGGTGGAAATCACAGCAGAGAGAGAGAGTGAGGGAAGCCCTCAAGTCTCTTAAGATGGAGAAAGCATCGGGGCTGGATAAATTACATCCTAGAGTACTGAAGGAACTTGCGGATGTCCTGGCGAAACCCCTGGTGGAACTTTTCACCATCTCTCTGAGGACAGGGTGGGTGCCCCAGGACTGGAAGGTGGCGCATATAGTGCCTATCCACTAGGGGGATCAAGGGAGGTGACAGGGAACTACAGGCCTGTCAGTCTGACATCGGTGGTGGGCAAGGTGATGGAGGGCATTGTCAAGGAGAGGCTGGGGGGGACCTGGAAAAGTCAGGGTGCCTGGACGATAGACAGCATGGATTCGTCCCAGGGAAATCGTGTCAGACAAACCTTGTGGAGTTCTATGACTGGGTGACGAGTGCCTTGGACCTGGGTAGACCAGTGGATGTCCTCTTTCTAGACTTCAGCAAAGCATTTGAGTCTGTTCCTCACTAGGGCCTGTTGGATAAGCTGGGAGAAATGGGGATGGGGAACCAGATGATCAGATGGATAGACAATTGGCTCCAGGACCAGACCCAGAGGGTCGTAGTTGGCGGGATAGTCTCATCCCCAAGGAGGGTCATTAGTGGGGTCCCACAGGGATCAGTCCATGGGCCTCTCCTGTTTAATGCCTATGTCTCTGACATAAGGACAGGTATCAGGAGTGAGAGGAGTCTCTTTGCGGATGACTCAAAACTAGGGGCGGTGGTGGATGGGGAGGAGGGGAGGGTGGCCCTACAGGGGGACCTGGAGGCTCTGGAAAGATGGTCTAGAAAGTGGAAGCTGAGGTTCAATGCAGGGAAATGCAAGGTACTGCACCTGGGGGCCAGAAACCCAGGTCAAGTGTACACCCGGGGGGGGGGGGATGCTACAAATCTCAATGGCTGAGCGGGACCTGGGGGTGGTGGTGGATGTCAAGATGAACAACTTTGAGACTTGTAGAAGGGCAGCAGCCAAGGCCAACAGGATGCTGGGATGCATTGCTAGGGGGATCACCTCCAGAAGGAGGGAAGTGATACTCCCTCTGTATAACTGCTTGGTGAGGCCACACGTTGAGTACTGCATGCAGTTTTGGAGGCCACACTTAAAGAAGGACATTAAACTCCTGGAGAGGGTCCAGAGGAGGGCAACCAAAATGATTTGGGGCTTGGGGGACAGGACCTATGGAGAGAGACTCGAAGAGCTACATATGTACACATTGGAAGAGAGGAGGGACCGGGGGAACATGATAAAGGTCTTCAGGTACATGAAGAGGGTAAGTAGGGGAGGAGCAGTCAGGGTGCTTCGAAGGAAGGAGGAGGGGCAACTAGAGGGCATGGGTGGAAGCTGGAGGGGGGAAGATTCAGAGGAGAAAGGAGGAGGTGCTACTTCACTGAGAGGGTGGTGGAGCCATGGAATGCACTGCCCAGGGGGCTGGTGGAGGCAGAGACAGTGGAGGGGTTCAAAAGGGGGTGGGACAGGTACAGGGGAAGGGTTCTGGAAGCAAAATCCAGTGCAGCGAGAATATCCGGAACTGGGAACGGAGAAGCCAGAGAAGGCGAGGTGGGCAGCAAGGTCAGCTTCCAGGGTGGGGGCTGACAAAACGAGCAGACGCGAAAGACCATTAGGTCTATTCTGCTGGCATTTTAGTATGTTAGTATACCCATCCCTTCATTTTAACCCCCTTCCCAAGCATCCCTCCCATATCCCATGCATGAGGCTTCCACACCCAGCATTTCTTGGGTGAATGGCTGACACTGCGTGATCTCCCTTCAGTGCTACTCCAGAACCCAGTGGAAGAGCACTGGGGTAGCAAGATGGGCAGTCCCCAGCCACTCACCCAGAGTCTGAGCCCACTACCATTACAGTGTGCCCTAGCCTCCATGATTCATGTATGAGTTGGGTTCGGTATGCAAACACAGGTTTCCCACTTGGTAGTGCAGCACATTACCCCCAGCACAGCCCACCTTGGCTAGTTAACTGTGTTCAACTCAGACCACCAACCCTTTGACCTACTTTCAGGCCCCCAGCCTCATCACCTTGCCTTCTCCCTGGACTTACCTGGTTCACCACGTAACCCAGTGGTTTGCCTCCCATGGTGGGGCCTTCGGCCTGGGCCAGGTCCTGGTCTGGGAAGATTAATCTGGTTGTTAAGGAGAGTGCTTAAGTCAGCAAGTGTGATGTTTTCTGGTGCGCGGGAGGCTGTCGTGCTATGTAGTAGGAAACATTGTTTTTCCTTCTTCTTCTGCTTTGTTATTATATTTTATTTATTAGGTTAGACCTATTGTCATAGTGATGTAATAATTGTTTTTGTTTCATTCCATAGTAAAGCTGTTTGAACTCCAGAAAAGTACTATATAAATAAAGTTCCTACCCAATCCTATCCTTCTTTGAGGGTACCTCCAGCTAGGACGTCAAGTACCGCATGTGCAGGCACATGCGTGACGACATCGGAGGCGTCCTCCCCTCCCAACCATTCCCCACTGCGCCTTCTCCTTTGATCATCAAGGGGGGGTATAGCAGCAGTAATCCCCCTGTCACACGTCTGCCCCAGCAACCCAGGCTCATTCTCAAACCCAGGTCACCGGTGTCGCAAGCAGTAGATCTGCTGCTGTACCAAGGAGTTGGCATAGTTTGGTTTTGATATACATGTTTCCAGTCTGTTAGGTTCCGGGAATCAGCCTGCACTCTTCAAAGACAGTTACTAGTCACTACTTTCGGAATGGACAGTCAAGATTTTCAGTGTTCTGCCTGGCTGGGCTTTACCCAGACAATGAAAGTATGCTTTTTTTTTAAGTTTTCAGTAATGAAGGCAATCAGTAAAAAAAATTCCATGATTATTTTCTCCTTAGTTTTTTGCCTTAGCTCCAACTCCGAAGTTAAATCAAAGTCTTATTTTAAGGGCTTCCTGCTTCTGGCATCATTGCACATAACAGTTCTCCAAAGAGTGCCGCCACATGCATGCTTGTCTCTAATTCAACCAATTATTCGATCCACAGGAAAATGACTTCATACTGAACACAGGTCCATTCATTTTAATCTGCCTCCTCATCTCCACCACTACCACCAAATGGCATAAACAGACTTCTTAACATTTCTCAGCATTCTGTCAAAGTTTCTCTCTGGCTCTGTTTCAGAAGTGCTGAGCATTTTCCGTTTGATATCATCTTCATAACCCCTTCCCCAAGGGTAGGTATATCGCAGTTAAGACATAATGTTTGACAGGTTGTGGTATATAATGTATCGTCTCAAGCCTCGGGTGCCTTGTGAGGCAAATGATGAAGCAGAGAGCCCTCAGCCTCCGAAGGAGTAAGATTATCTCACTATATACCACATCCCAGTAGTGTATTAATGCTGTTATAAATTGGGTTTGTGTTGAGAAAAAGTAAACAAGACAGAAGGGCCACCTGATGGCCCAGCCAGATATACCCCTATACCAGTGACCCGGGTTCTGGAGCAAACTTGAGAGCTGACTGGTGGCACGTGTGGGGCTGGGGAGGCACTGCCATGTGTCTGCACTCCCAGTCAGAGATAGAATGGTGCAAGACTCTGCTGCCCCAGGAGTCTTGCGGCATTCCAGTGAGCTTGCCTCTTCCACAGAGAAATGCTATGTGCTGTTATAGCCTGGGAGGGGCATTACCTTCTGCCATTTGGTCAGTGGGCGGGGGAGAAAAGTTTGGCAGAAAAAAGTGGCCATCTGTATGACACCAATAGCCTGCTCAGGTACTTGCTGGTCACTTCCTCACTGGATTGTGCTCTGGTGTGTGAGGGTGGAGATGCCTTCGCTCCTCTCAAACCCCCTCCTTGTGGGGGGTGGAGCTCATCCATGGGGGGCTCAGGGAGGCAACAGATAGTGGGTCTGGGTAGCTGCTTGCCTGTTATGTGTCGAAATGCAGGAGCGATGACTGACCAATGAGTATAATCCCCAAACTCAAACAAACAAAAGATAGAAAGGAGTTCTGAATTGTGGGTATGTCATGTGATACACCATGGTCATGTTATCAAATTCTAACAGTACAGCATGTTCCAAGCCATTTTTTAATATGAAATGTTTCATGGTATGATAACTGGGAAGAGTAATATTGTTCTTGTAATACTGTGGCATGTTGGCAGTCACTGTCTGGGACATCAAATGAGTATGTCACTCTCAGAGAGGGATGCCAAGAGATCAGTAGGTTCCAGTTCTGTGCTGTTCCCATACCAGTCTACCATCATGCTGCAGTACCCTCTTTTTTTTTTGTAGTGAATTCTGAGAAACATCTCTCATGTTTTTAGTTACTCTGTTTAGCATCCTTTCTCCAACCTGATCCATCCTACCAGCCTCCCCAGCCCTTCATGCATCTTCTCTTGGGACATTATTTATATATACATTTATTTATTTCAAACGTTTTACCAGGAAAGACATGCTGAGCTGGTATCAGCTCATTTCCAGATATGTCCTGGGGGAAAGGGAAGAGTGAGAAAGGGGGCAAATACACAGTACACTGAATAAAAATGCAATACACGTGATATGAAAAATAAGCATAACAGAATACACATTTACAGGAAAATACTTTCAAGAATAAAATTGCAATACCATAAAAAATAGAAAGAATAGCAAAAGAACAATACTCAGTGAGCAACAGTGTCAAACATGTGATGGGTAATGGGTAGTCATTGATAGGGAGAGAATGAGTGTACACGTGTCAGTGTATGGTGAAGTGCAGCAGACAGTAGTCCACCCCCCTATCAGAAGCAAGTGCAGGAGTGAGTAAAGAAATCTCTGAAGAGATGTTTCCGGATATGAATGGAAGGAGCAGAGTGAATTGAAGGGGAGGGATGAGTCCCATAATTTAGGAAAGTGGAAGGAGAAGGCAGCTTGGCCAGCAGTGGATTTCACTGGCAGGGAGAGTGTAAGTGTGAGAGTGAGAGCAAACATTGTGAAGTGAGTAAGACATAGAAGGGGGAGAAGAAAGCAGAGAAGCAAGATACGAGAGAAGGGCGCCAAACCAAACTTTGGAGATAAAGGAGACTCCGTGGGTAAGGCACCTGGCATCAAGAGAGGGAAGGGAGAGGAAGGTGTACAAACAACAGTGGTGAGTATGCAGATCAACAGAAGGAGTGAAAGGAGAGGGTCCAGTCTGGTTAAGGGGGCTTGGGCACAGCACTATAAATGATGTTGCTATAGTCAAAAATTGGGAGAATCATCTTAGTGAGGATCTCTCTGCGGGCAGGAAGCAGGGTACTCTGCTTATTCCTGTAGGGCACCAAGTCTGGGATGTAACTTCTTGAAGATAGCATCCATGTGAACAGAGAAATGAAGCTGATGGTCCATCCAGACCCCGAGGTACTTAAAGGAGGAGACATCTTCAGGTGCTGCACCATCAAGGGTATATGGAAAGAGGAAAGAGGGGTGACTCTAGCAAGCTTCTCCCTGGGGTGCCAAAAACATAGCGATCGCTTTCTTGGCATTGAGGGAAATCTGGCTTTCACAGAGCCAGTACTGGTCATTGTTAAAGTTCAGCTGAAGCTGTGCCATGAGGTCAGGGCAGAGGAGCCAGAGGTATAGAGTACTGTATCAGGTGCATGCATGAGAGTGGACACAGACGAGCAGGCTGTGGGGAGGTCTGTTAGAAAAATGGAGAAAATAATTGAGCCAAGGACAGACCTTTGGGGGAACACCTGAGCAGATTTGGAGTGAGGGGGAGAGAAAGTCTCCAATACATATAACTTGTGACCTGCCCACAGGAGTGGAACCACTCAACTGATGAAGTGGAGGGTCCAGCTGCCTGACGTTTGTCCTGTAGAATAGGGTGGTCAACAGTGTCAAAAGCCTTGGCTATCCCAAAGATGGCAAAGGTGACTAGGCCCTGATTCATGCCAGTAAGGACAGTATCAGTGAGCCAAAAGAGGGAGATGGAGGTGGAGTGAGACTTCTTGAAGCCAGACTGGAAGGGAGTGAAGGAGGCAGAGTCAAGAGGAGAAACATAGAAACAGAGACAGTGATGGCAGAAAAAAATCAAAGTCCATCCAGTCTGCCCAAATTTCCTATTTAGCCATAGGATCTACTGATCCTCCAGTGTCCTAGCCCTCCCATCCTCACCTGCATTCTCCTCTCATTTTCTGATGCCCCAAGCAACCATGGTACCTTTTGTTCTGTCCCAGTTGTGCTTAAAACCACTAACGGTGTTCGCAGTCACCAGCTCGGCCAGCAGCCTGTTCCATGCCTCCACCACCCTTTCCATAAAATAGTACTTCCTCATGTCCCTCCTGAACCTCCCTTCTGTTAGTTTCCATTCATGACCACATAACCGTGAGCCAGTATTCAAATTAAATAGTTCACCCCATTAATTCCTTTTAGGAATTTTTTTTAAATATAGCTGTTTTTCCTCCTGGGAGTCCTGGCAGGTGGCTGTGATCTCTTCATAAAGGGAGACTCACTCTCCGGCTTCTTCCCGTGTCCCCGGATCGCTGACCCTGGCCATGCCCCATGGATTACCCCTGTGGCAGGGCCAGAGAGGAGGGCACCGGTGTCCGCCCCCCCTTCCCAGGAGACCAAATCCAGACACACCGGGGCCGACCCCCACAGATGCAGGAGCCATCATGGAACCTGCCAGGCTCCATTTTTCCACTTTTCTCCTGTCCCCCTTCCCCACTCCCAACCCATACTGCCCTCCAGCCACAGCCAGAGGGCAGTGAATGAGCGGGACAACAGGTCTCCCTCCCCCCAAGAGAGGAGAAGAGAGCAGTCCTCCAGATGCTAGATCCTCTCTCACTCCTGCTGAACCCCAGTGGCCTGAGCTCATTCCCAAACCCGGGTCGCCGGCATGGCATGAGTTGTGGCGTCCAGCACCTCAACCCTCAGCCCCACTGGGCTGGCTCCTTTTAAGAATTTGAAGGTCTTTGTCATATCTCCCCTCTCCCTTCTGGTTTCCAGCGAGTACATGTTTAGTGCCTTGAGGTGCTCCTCATATGACCTGCCCTGCTGGTCCTGGATCATTTTTGTTACCCGGCATTGCTCTATTTCCATCCTTACCTTACCCTTCCTGAGATGAGGACTTCAGAACTTATGATAACTCTGAGGTCTCATTCTTCAGTCATGGTATTGAATCTCACCCCTCCCATCCAGTACTCTGTCCTGGAGTTTCTGTTCCCTAGGTGCATCACCTTGCACTTTTTGGCATTGAATTTCAACTGCCAAATCCTTGACCACTGCCTAGCTTTTGCAAGCCTCTCTGCATTTCCATTATATCCTCATCACTGTCCATTCTCCAACAGAGCTTAGTGTCACCTGCAAAGAGAGAGAACCTGCCCTCGAGCCCCTCACCAATGTCACTGATGAAAAAAACCTGCCCTAGGACAGATCCCTGTGGCACCCTGCTCGTGACCTTCCTCTCTTCTGATCTAACCTCGTTGGCCACAATCCTCTGCTGCCTGCCCTTTAGCCAGTCACCTACCCAGTTTTCTGTAGCCTTAGCCACACCCAGATTATCCATTTCCTTCTGTATAGTCTGTGAGTCACCAAGCTGAAAGCCTTGCTGAAATCGAAGTAGAGCAAATCCACAGCGTGGCCCCATCCAGTTCTCTCGTCACCCAGTCAAAGAAGACTATTAGGTTAGTCTGACAAGACCTTCCTGCTACAAATCCGTACTATTTACTATCCTGGAGACCATTACTCTCCAAGTAGTTCATGAGGTCCTCTTTAACCAGCAACTCCATCAGCTTCCTTGCAATAGAGGCAAGACTGATGGGTCTGTAGTTCCCTGATTGTTCCTTGTCCCCATCCATATGGAGCAGAACTGCATCCACCACCCTCCAGTCCTTTGGGACTGCCCCTGTCCTTAGAGAGCTACTGAATAGACCTTCCACGGGATCAGCCAGTTCCACTGCCAGTTCTCTTAGTATCTTCGGATCCAACCCATCTGGTCCTGGAGCCTTACCACTCAAGGGCTGCCAGCCCTTTCAGGACCCTTTTGCTAGTGAATGTTGACTGCCTCAACTCTGGGCCCCCCCTTAGTGGCTGCTTTGATGCCAGTCTCTGGCAAGAGACCACCATCCTCCCTAGTGAAAACTGAGCAAAAGTAATCTTTTAGGACGGTGACCTTTTGTCCGTTCTCCTCAGTCACCCTGTCCCCCCTCTGTTAACAATACAATTCCCCCTCTTTTCTTCCTCTTTTCACTAATATACCTGAAAAACTGTTTTTCTCTACTCTTGACTCCCTCTGCAATACGCAGCTCTGTGTCTGACACCCTAACTGCCCTCTTTGCCTCCATGTTTTTTTTTTTTTTACTTTATTTTAAGCTTTAGTGTAAAGCATTACAGCCATAAAATACGTTGGTAGACATTTTACAATTACTAAGCTCTGCCATTACGCAGAGAATACATCATTAAGACAGTTAGAAAACTGTTATGCCCCAAACACTGGTACATCACATAGGGGTTTCCACGATGTCACAAATGATTGTTAAACCCTGTAAATATAAGTAGTAATGGCGATGTTGTGCCATGAATGGGGGTAAAACAATAATGGATATATACCATTGTGCATCCTGAATTGGAGCAGTAGGGTTTAGCCCCCGACAAATCTCTACATTGTTTACAACACGTTAATGGCGAACTTAGAAGTGCTCCTCAGCAACAGCAGGCTGTGAGAAAACAAATACGGCCACTTAATGACATGATCTCTGTTAACTATAAAGAGTTCATTTATCTTGTACGACTGCAACAATCACCCTTTACTTCTAAATACTTCTGTTCAGTATTTACTAAAGAGAAGGAGGGAGTGACACCCAAGGGGGGGAGAAATGGCAGAAACAGGGGGGCAAGGGGTGACAGATGGAGAAATCATGGAGGACAGAGTTCGGGAGGGTTTGAAGGCACTGAGGGTGGACAAGGCGCCAGGCCCAGATGGCATCCACCCCAGGGTACTGAAAGAGCTGGCAGAGGTCCTTGCAGGACATTTGGCAGACCTATTTAATGCCTCACTACATTCGGGGTGTGTACTTCAGGACTGGAGGATGGCTCACATGGTGCCCCTCCACAAGAGCGGCCCCAAGGATGAACCAGGTAACTATAGATCAGTGAGCCTCACATCCATCTTGGGTAAGCTAATGGAGACTATCCTGAAGGAGAGACTGCTGGTCCTCCTAGAGGCCAAAGGACTACAGGACAGCAGACAGCATGGCTTCATATGGGGCATATCCTGGCAAACCAACCTGGTGGAGTTCTATGACTGGGTAACTAGGCAACTGGACAGGGGCCATGCAGTGGATGTCCTGTATCTGGACTTCAGTAAGGCATTCGACTCTGTGCCGCGTGGAAGGCTGGAAAGTAAGTTAGTAGGCACATGGGCTGGTGCAAAGCTGGTGAGATGGGTAGGAAACTGGCTTCAGGGAAGGCAACAGAGGGTGGTGGTGGGTGGGGAGCTCTCACACCCAAGGGTAGTGTTCCGCAGGGCTCGCTGTTGGGACCAGTGTTGTTTGGGATACTCATAGCAGACATATCATGGGACATCAAGAGCAAGATCAGTCTGTTTGCTGATGATACCAAGGTAGGAGCTGTGGTGGACAACCTAGGGGGATGGCAGGGGTTGCAGGATGATCTGGCAAAGCTTGAAACCTGGTCAGACACCTGGCAGCTGGGGTTTAATGCCAAAAAGTGCAAGGTGCTGCATTTTGGGATGAAGAACCCAAGGAGGAATTACCAGCTGGGGGGATTGCAGCTAGCCCAGACAGAGGAGGAGAAGGATCTGGGGGTGCTCATTACAGGGTCAATGAACAACTCAGCACAATGTAGGAAGGCAACTGCAAAGGCCAACAAAATTGCTGGGTTGTATTGCAAAGGGTATATCCTCGAGGAGGGAGGAGGTGATTCTGCCACTGTATAGGTAATTAGTTAGACCGCACCTGGAGTACTGCGTCCAGTACTGGCGCCCGTATCTGAAGAGGGACATTAAGTTACTGGAGTGGGTGCAGCGCAGGACGACAAAGATGATAAAGGGGCTGGGGGACTTATCATACGAGAGGCGGCTGAGGGAGTTGAACATGTACTCACTGGAGGAGAGGAGGGACAGGGGGACATGATTGAAACCTTTAAGTACATGAAAGGAATAAACAAGACTGGTACAGAGGGGCTGTTCAAAGTAAGGGAGAGGAGGGACACCAGGGGCCATGATATGAGACTGGAGGGAGGAAGGTTCAGGAGGGAGATGAGGAGACACTTTTTTACAGAGAGGGTGGTGGCTGGGTGGAATGTGTTACCTGCAGAAGTGGTATCCAGTAGAACAGTGGATTGTTTCAAAAGGGGATGGGACAGGACAAGGGGAAGGGTGGAAGGGAGGGGCAGTTGCAGAATAAGGGGTGCTAGCTGTACATTCAAGCAGACTTGATAGACCTCTAGGCCTTTATCTGCCAGCAAATTTCGTATGTTCGTACAAACCCAGCCACTTTAGCTGACTAACAACAGATGAAAAACAGTAGGTAAGGAGACACCCCCGAGGGAGCATTGTCTCTGCTGCACATTGGCAACAGTTCCATCTTTTAGCCTCCTAACAACGAACAGAAATATAATCGCCTTGCAGGCACAATATATGCAAAAAAATAGAGGCTATATATATATGTAGCAGCGCAGGTCTGAATCACACAGTCAGTCCTGCTTTGCTTCAGCGCCTTTGTGAAATGTCTGATCGGTGCAAAAACAAAGTCTGTTTAAGGTCGGAAGGAATCTTGATCAAGTTCATAGTGGGAAAGAACCCACCATGTAGCGATGCCATTTTGTTGACCGAATCGAGGATTAAAACTCAGTTCCCACCAAGTACAGTATATTCACATTAAAAATAATTAATAATCCAGAGTTTAATCCATTTACTGCACATTGACTTAGCCACCGGTGGACCCACAGCATTAGAGCAAAGACAGTATGACTCCGTACTCACTGGCGATTACGGGTTCCATAGATTACAGAGTTAATCTTCCTCATAGTCTTCCTCCATAGTACTGATTCTTCACTGGAATTCTTTCTTGATCTTTTCCAACATTTTAGCTGCATCCTTTGGATCTGAAAATTGGTAGGTTTTCTCCCCATAAGCTATTTCTAGACTCACAAGCATCAGCATGATGTGGTGAATCCCCAGCCGTCTCAGCTTACTGCGTACGGCATCAGAGCCTTTCCTGCGCTGTCTGGTCTCTTAACTTGGATTGGGGTAAAGATGAATTTTGCTGCCTTGCCAATTGGAAGGCCCTTTTTGTTTAGCCTTAAGCAAGATAGCGCCCCGCTCAAATACCGAGCCCAGTACCACCAACATAGTTCGGGGTAAGGGTACACCAGATTGGGAACGGGAACCACTAGGAGTGATCTATAACATTTTAGAATATTGAAGGCCACAGGAGGTTGGTAGTGATCTGATATCCAAGTTTGAAGGAAAAGTTTTTAATTTTCCCCCTCCGATCCTTCAGGCAACCCTAGTATCCGTACGCGTGTCTCTCTGATTGAGTTTTCAAGATTTTACAGCCTTTTCCTTAAGTGGACCATTTCTTTGGTCACTCCCATAGCAACTGTTATTTATCTATCGGCAGTCTGCATTGCTTTTAAAGTATCTTCCGTCAATGTACTGATTTTACTGTCCGTGGTCTTCAGTTGGGATTGAAACTCCTCCATCTTTTTGTCCAACGCTTGAACTGGCTTTAACAAAATGGCATTGGTGGGTTGCAGAAAATCTCCATCGGTATTCTGCAGTTGTAGGGCCTTACTACTGTTGGCGGCTGCTCTTTCTGTCAGCCTCCATCTCCACCTTGCTCTGCCATTTTGTTAGCGCGCCCCGTACTCGGCTGCTTAAAGGAAACTGCATTGATTTCCATTTTCTTCCCAGAGTGTACTCACCGGCCAACTTGCAGTGAGAGACTGGCATTTCTGTTGTAGCTCATGTCTTTATTAGGGAACAATATTTGAAGTTCCAGCAAGGGTGGCACCATTCATGGAGGGTAGCGGCCAGAGCCGCAACTTGTATGCTAATGAATGCCCTGATCTTCCAGCTGTATGCCAGAATGCTCATTCATGACTAGCGGGGCACATTTTTACAGACTAAAAAGAAATAATGTGAACTATATAACTCCTTTAGCTGTACCTCTAGCAAAAACTCCCATTAAAAATGGAGCAGTGTAAGGTAGTTAATTTTGTAAAGAAAGTTGTGGCTCTGAGCTCGGGCATGTGCAGTAGCGCTACTGTGCATGCCTGGACCCGGAGCTTGGGCACTACTGCGCATGCCCAAAATCGGAGCCACAACTTTCTTTGCAAAATTAAGTACCTTACACCACTCCATTTTTAATGGGAGTTGTTGCTAGAGGTACAGCTCAAGGAGTTCTACGTTAGACATTATTTCTTTTTAGTCTGTAAAAATGTGCCCCGCTCATCATGTATGAGCATTCCAACACACAGCAGGAAGAACGTCAAGTCACTAAGGTCACACTCTGTCTTCTGGCGGCAGCAGTTTCCAAATGGCGCATCCAGGGCAGTTCAAGGAACCACTAATCAGGCAAGAAACCAAAGAAATTACTAGGTAAAGGTTAGCAATAATGTACAGGTTGTGCTAATCAAGCGTTTTTGCAGCCTTGGTAATTGCCAGCACTGTTTCGGACAGTTTTCCTTTAAAGATAAGCAGTACAGATTTGACATCAATATTCCTCGCCTCCCAATGCTCTCTTTCTGTTTTTGCCAATATTTGCTGGGTTGAAACACTTTAAAAGTACTTTTATAAGAGTTTAGCTGCTGTTTTACGGAGCACTAAAAAATTGTTGCTCTTAGCTCGGCTGCTGGCCACGCCCCCCGCCTCCCTATTTTTTAGCAAATATTCTCCCCATTCTTCCTCCCCCTACTTTTCTTTAAATTTTTAGAAGGCCTGTTTCTTGGCCCTATTCACTTCTTTGACTTTGCTGAAAACCATAGCAGTCTCTTGAACCTGTTCTCTGTTATTGTTCTCATGCAAACTAAGAGAGTTGGGAGAGAACAAGGTTTTCCTGGAGTTTAGCTGGAGTGGAAAGTAGAGAGATAAGATGGTAGTTACCTTGGGGAGAAAGACGACCACCCTTAAGAAGTTGATGACTGTTGCCAACTTCCAGGAGCTAGGGACTGAGGATTACGAGCAGGAGAGGTTAAAAGAAAACTGTCATAAACCCTTTTGCCAATCACTAGGGCTGCAGAAATGCCCAGTTAGCACAACCTTTATGTTTTTTTCATTTTGCAGCTAACATATAGTATTTAATTGTAACCTTTTCTTGCCTTGATGGTGGTTACAAGTGCTGTCCTGGAAGTGCCATTCCGAAAGTGCCGCCGCACCCTAAGACTGAGTTTGATCTTGAGGGCTAGTTGGTGAGCTTGGATATCTTCCTGGTGTGTACTGAGATGCTGGTTCTTGATGATCGGGGCATGTTTTCATGAAGCAAAAAGAAACATTGTGCTTCGTAGTATTCTTGGAGGTCTACCTTTCAAAGCAAACCCCGTCAAAAATGGAGCAGTCTAACCTATTTAATTTTGTTACTGAAAGTTGCAACTCTGAGTTCGGGCATGCGCGGTAGTGCCTAGCGCTACTGTGCATGCCTGAACTCAGGGCTGCAACTTCCAGTAACAAAATTAAATAGGTTAGACTGCTCCATTTTCGATGGGGTTTGCTTCTAAGGGTAAAGCTCCAAGAATACTACAAAGTACAGCGTTTCTTTTTGCTTCATGAAAACATGCCCTGATCATCATTAACCAGCATTCCGGTACACACCAAGAAGACAAGGACTCTAATTTGCATACAGGTTGCGGCTCTGGCCACTACTAGCTGTGACATGGCGCCTCTCAGTCCAGGACATAAAAATACTAATTTTGACTGAAAGACATGCCCTACAACAGACATGAAACTCTCTCACTGCAAGTTGGCAGGTGAGTAGAGGCTGGGAGGAAAATGGAGTTTATAACCGTTTTCCTTTAAGAAAGTAGACATCAAAGATGGGCAATAGCATGAGCAGCTATGTTTCTGTGTTTCAGAGAGCTACAGGAGACTGGGGTCAAGTCTATCAGGGCTATCACCTTGTGGGGGTTTAAAGCCATGTGGCCCTTGAGGGCAATAGTGGAGGGCGAGAAGGGGGAAAAAGGGAGGAGGGGGCAGTAGAGAGGGTAGGGTAGGAGAGTATAAGAGTAGAGAAGAAGTTCGAGTGGGAGGTGATGAGGAGGAACAAAGGAGGGAGCAGGCACAAGAGGTAAAAAAAGAATTAGGCGGTGACTGCAGCAGTGTCAGAGATAAATGTATTGCCCACCTTAAGAACAGGGAGAGGTGAGTGGCTTAGAGGGGAGAGGGTGTGAATAACCTTCCAGAATTCAGAGGAGTGATTAAGGTTGTTCTGGACTGTGGCTGTGAAGTGTGCGACTTGGCAAGCCTAGTAGCTCTAGTATAGGCATTACGAAGGGACTGGTAATTTATAAGGTCAGAAGGGGGACAGAGGACTTGTATGTCCTCCAAGCTAGGTCACACGCATGGCGAAAAGCCAGCAACTCTGCTGAGATCCATGGGAAGTGTGATTCTCTGACCCTGGTTCTTCTAAGAGGATGAAGACTCATTTGTGAGTCGAAGCGCTGGGGCTAGTTAGCGCTTTATTTTGTATGTTGCCTGTTGGTTCTTTCGTTCTCCAGAACGTAATAAAAATGTATTTGCATATCATTGTGTTTGGACCTGGAGTCATCCCAGTACAGGTAAAAGAGTGCTGAGCTTTTTCAGACTTGTTCTTCTAAGGGGGACATGATGATTCCAGAGAGATAGAAATCTGAAGTAGAAGAATTTGAGAGCATTGTCAACGTTGCCAGCTATAGAAATAGGAGACCAGTCAATGGCTACCAGGTCACCATGGAAGTGGGACAAATCCAGAGATTGGAAGGACCAAATCTGGATAAATTTGGGGAGAGTTTTGGGATGATGAATCTTACATACACAGTAGACCATATGGTGGTCACTGAGGGTGTCTGGGAGGGTACCAGCATCCAGAGTACAATGTGAATGAGAGGAGAGGAGAGGACCCAGTCCAAAAGGGAGCGATTTGAAATTGTAATGAGTGAAGTCAGAGTTAAGCTGGGCTGGGTTGTGTTAGAGACATCTCTTGCACCACCCGAGAATGGCTATGGTGTTCTACTTTACTCGAGATTTTCTCCCTGCACAGATGGATCTCACTTTCCACCGATGGCGACAACTAGGCCTTTCTTATGTATTTTAATTTCTTGATTTGTGAATTGTTGTTCCTTTACAGATATTGCAAAGTCAGTATATAGCTTAACGGGCCGGGAACACTGTTAATATTTACAGATCAGAACATATCTCTTACACAGATGAGCAGAATATACCAGATTACTCCAGCCCACCCCCCTAGTTCTCACTATGCTTTTAGATGCTTTAAGGGACCTCCCATGGACTCACCTTATTGGTAATTTTTATCGTGATTTACAGGAACTGCTAGGAGATTCTACTCAGATTATCCTGCATGGTTGAAACAAGGAGTTGGATACAGAGATAGATATGAACCTTTAGCTAAAGAATGCTCTTCCAGCAGGTCACCTCCTTCACGGTCTGGAGAGAGTTTGCTTGGAAGTGCCATTACCGGTATTTTTTCACTCCTGTAGTATTAATAAACTATATGCCTGAAAGGTATGGGGTTTGCTGGAGGAGCTGTGGTTACTCTCCATTGGATCATTTTCATATATTCTGGCATTGCTTGGTTCTCATTCAATACTTGTAGGATACAGCAACACAATTGTCTAATCTTTCCTTCCCACGAGAACTGAATTCCCCCACCATGGTCTTGATGTTGATCCCCCCTCGAAGTCATCCAGTCTCCCCGCATTCATTTGTGTATATTTATATTTCAGTGGCTAAAAAAGGCAGTAACACATATCTGGATACAGCCTAGCCTCCCTACAGTTGGAGTCTGCCAGAAATTAATCTTTGATATTTATGCTTTGGAATGACTAACAGCTGCTCTGCATAATACATCTCCCCAGTTTTGGATTAGATGGCAGGGTTGGGTTACACATTATATGCAAATTGACCCCACATTTGTCCCTTAGAATGTTGGAACTTATTAATAGCCCTGTACCATAGTTTGTTCAATATTTTCGGAGAGAACCTACAGACGCAGTATTGTAGACTTCTTAAAACCCTCTCATTTCATGGAAAGGAAGAGCTGATTCTTTGTTGTTACTATTAGCTGACCTCTTCTGTTGAAATTTTTGTAATGAGCAGAGATTGGTATAAGCATTATGGACTGGAAGGCTACAGTCTTTCCCATCTTTTAATATGCACTACAGTTGTGTGCTGTATGTTAAAGCCTTGATATTATGTGAAATATTTACTGTCATATGTTATTGCTCCAAATTATGTATTGTTCTTTGTCTTGCTTCAGTAAACTTCGAATATTAAAAAAAGAGGTAAATTGGGTTAATAGGAGGGACTTAAGCAGAGTTTATCCAGAGATGGGGAGAGGCAATTTCGGATGAAATCACCTAGTATGAGTAACTCTCTAGAGGAGGCATGGAAGGAGATGTAATGATTGTGGTGACTTACCTTCATCCGTTGTTTCTCTAGAGTGTGTTCCCTCTGGCAGGGTTGGCAGGGTTCCCAATCCTGAAATCCCTTTATGGAAGTGCCCAAGTTACTGGTGCAGGGCCTGCAAGAGGCTGAATTCATCCTGCTCAGTCAGGGAATTTCCACATCTTCAGTCCCTCAGGTCATCAGCGATGAAGGTGCGCAAGTCTACGCACCAGCAAGAATGCATGACATGGCACCAGCCACATCCCCCTTCCCTCTGCGCCACTGTAAGCTGCACTGCCACCTGTGGTCAGCCAGGTGGCAATATGGCAGTGGAGCTGACTGCCCCTCCCCGGAGGAGAGTGTCCCCTGGGACACTTGACTCCCCTTCCCCTGGCTGGCCTCCAACAGGTCAAGCTTGTTCCTGAACTCAGGTTGCCGGGGTCACAAGCAGTAGCACCATTGCTACACCGATAGGCCAACCCACTTCATCTCTAGAAGGATATAGACAGAGTAGAAGCGGTTCAGAGAAGGGTGAAAAAAATGGTGCAGGGGCTGCACCAAAAGTCATATGAGGGTAGACTGGAAGATCTCAATATGTGTTCCCTGGAGGAGATGAGAGAGAGGGAGGATATGATAGAGACTTTCAAATACCTTAGGGTGTAAATAAGGTACAAGAGGGTAGCATCTTTAAAAAATAAAAAAAAAAAAGATGTTCACGAACAAGGAGCCATGATATGAAACTAGAGGGGGGTAGACTTAAGGGTAATGTGAGAAAGTATTTTTTCACGGAAAGGGTGATGGATCCATGGAATAGCCTCTCAGCAGAGGTTGTTGGGACAAAAATGAGAATTCAAAAATGCATGGGACAGATATAAAGGAACTCCAGTGGTAGGAAAGAGAGGGTAAGCCACGGATCATTTAGGATCTGCGATATAGGAAATAGGTAGGGAAATGGGCAGACTAGGTGGGCTAAGTGGTCCTTATCTCAGTTATCTGCCCACAAATGCTATGTTTCTGTGTTTCAAGAGTGTTGTCTCATACTGGGTGGATGCAGGGACAGCATAGCTGAGTAGATCTGGCTGCCCACACAGTGCAAGTGACTCTTATAGGAATAGTCTCTCAGGAGACAGATCAGCTTATTGTTGTTATTACATCGAATTATGTCTCAGGAAAAATATGGCATTATAAAATAAAATAAAAAAATGTGAATGATTTCTAATTGATTTATGAGGGACCATGTCACTCCTGTTCTGCGCTCTCTGCACTGGCTGCCTGTGAGTGCGCACATCACATTCAGGATAGGCTTGTTAACATACAAGGCCCTACTCAGTCTGGGACCCGACTACCTTAAAGAGCTCCTGATTCCGTACTCCTCTATCTGCCCCCTACGCTCTGCTGAGGCTGGTTTATTAGCTGTACCATCCTCCTACATAAAAAGATCGGGAGACAGGGCCTTTGGGGTGGCTGCACTGCTCGTGTGGAGTTCTCTTCCACCATACATTAAGGCTGCTAGCATGGTGGAGGCCTTTAAAATCCCTTTTAAAACTTATTTATTTGAACAGGTTTTTAATCTTCTTTGAATAATTTATTCCTGGGATGTTTTATTGCATTTTTATTATCTTTGTTAAGCGCTCTGAGCCCCTGGATAGGTGCTGTATAAATAAAATCTACCTTGCCTATTTACACCTTTGCTCACTGAGATACCGTTATGAGATTAGAATGCCTTGTTTTCATGAGGATTCGAGAAAAATGTAAACATTAAAAAAAAATCCTTGCTCTTGCTGAAACTCTAAAAGTACTTTATAATGTTCGTAAAATGTGCCCGATGTGGCTTCCCAGGGGAAGAGCATTGTACTTCCATGTAGATGACCTAGGTTTGAGGGCAGACTCGGCCCTTGCAGTCAGGGCTGGGAAGACATCTGAGCATGGCAGCACCTGCCAGTCCCAGGAGGTTTGGTGCTACTGCAGCCCCTCGCAGTGGGCCAGAGAGCTATCTCCCTCATGAGGGGTAGGCATTCAACCATTTCTGCACACACACGAGGCCTATAAGTGACAGTGTGTGGTGCTCCTGGGGAGGAGGGAGGGTCAAAGGGTTTATAGAGGGTAAGAAATGCAGGAAGAAAATGGGCGGCATCCGGTATAGTGAGCCTGGTACTCTTGGGCCCCCACAGGATCTCCACAGCCTGGGTGAAGATGGATCGTTGCTCAGGAGCATAATTACCTATATATAAAAAAGTGCCAGACTAACTACACTAAAGGCTGAAGTCCTCTCTGTGTCCACATAACAGGTGCATCACAGGTGGACGCTGTGCAAGCTTCACTACACTTCTCCACCAATGTGCCTTTACCCTGTCATGAGAGACAGACACTAGTGGGTAAGAGGGTCATTCAGCTTTCGTAAACTGACCGAAGTAAGAAAGAAAGAAGTGTCCTAGCTAGGATTGAACCCAAGCCACTCAGAATGCCATTCCACTGCACTACCAGCTGCATCACTAGGACAACTGGAAACCTTGGGCTCCCATTCTTTCTGTGATGCACAACTTGGAGCGCAGTAGAATGGTGTTCTGAGTGGCCTGGGCTCAAACCCAGCTAAGGCTCTTATTTCTTTCTCACGTCTGTCTATTTGTATTCCATATGAATGTATGGAAGATACAGCAGATACCACATAAGGGAGAAATAGAGGTTAAAATGAGAGGTGACAGCCAATGACCGAACAGGGTCAGCGGTCTCTGATGCAGGCAGGGAATACGGGCAGATTAGGTGGGCCTAGCGGTCCTTATCTGCCGTCAGTTACTATGGTACTGTGTTACCACTCTTGTGGATTATATCCAATTAAAATCTGTGTAGCTCCAGCTAGTGCATGTGGACATTGTCCTCTAGGAACTAGACAGAGACCAGCCACAGCTGATTTAACACAGGACGAAAACAGCAATTAGATTATGATGGCTTTCAACTACCACAGGCCTGAGAGGGTACAATTCAAACCAATGATCTAGAGCTGACACATTGCCGGCCCACTGAGCTGTCCAATACCCTGTATCGTGACACACTTAGTAACATAGTATTATGGTGATGGAAGGGACATAGGGTCCATCTTGTCCCCGCCTGTTCCATGCCAGTGATAATGCCCCATTTGGTTAAGGAAGAAGAAGAAGAAGAATCAGCATTTATATAGCACTTTTCATACACATTGTATCCCAAAGTGCTTGACTACTAGCAATGCTAGACTGGTAGTGAAGTGACTGAATGTGTAGTGCCAGCCATTTCGCACATCAACACCCACACACAGCCTTGGACAATTGCATAAACCAGTTTTATGGGAAGTGGAATATTGTTCAGGAGACCAGGGAAAGTTTCCTACTCTTTGAGAAAAGTTCCTTGGGTTCTTTTACTTCCACCTGGATACCCACCAGGACAACACCAGGATGGGTAGAAGGGACCTCGGTTTAACATCTCATCTGAAGGACGGCACACCCCGATAGTACAGCACCCCCTAATACTGCATTCAGGTGCCAGAGTTTAGGTGTGAGCCCAATCCAGGTGTGAGACTAGAACCCACGACCTTCTGGCCCAGAGGCAGATGTGCTACCAACTGAGCCACGCTGGGCACACATTTAAGCTTATCAGCTGGAATGCAAGCCTGCTCATGCTGTACATACGAACAAACAAAATTGCCAGCAGATACAGGCCTTATGGTCTGTTCAGTCTGTAGCACCTCAGCCATTTAGACTACAGCTGCCCCCCTCCCCTTTCCCTTCCCCATCTTTATTTCCTCCTGCCTCCTTCACCAACCCCCCCGTCCACCCTTAATTTGGGCCCTCGCTTTGATCCTGTCCCACCCCCTCTTGAAGCTGCTCACCAATCTCAAGGATACAACCTTCTGCAGCACATTTCACCCTGTAACCACCCTTTCCATGAAATAGTGCATCCTCATTTCCCTCCTAAATCTTCCTCCTTTCAGTTTCAGACTGTGTCCCCTGGTTTCCCTCCCCCCCTTTTAATTTGAACATGCTGTTGGTGTTTACTCTGTCTATGCCCTTCAGGTACTTAAAAGTCTCAGTCATATCCCCTCTCTCTCCCTCCTGTCCTCTCGGGAATACATACTGAGCTTCCTCAGTCTCTCCTCATAAGGCTTGTCTCCCAATCCCAGGATCATTTTGGTTGCCCTACGCTGCACCCCCTCCAGTAACTTGATGTCCTTATTCAAGTAGAGGCACCAGTGATGCACACAGTACCCCAAGTGTGGCCTCACCAGGAACCTGTACAGGGGCAGGACGATGGATTCTCTTCTGGAGGTGATTCCCCTTGCGATGCACCCTGGCATTCTATTGGCCTTTGCTGCTGCCCTCCTGCACTGGGATGAGTGGTTCATTTCTCCTGTTACTAGTACTCCCAGATCCTTCTCCTCTGTTGACATGGATAAGTGGACTCCCCCCAACCAGTACCTATTCCCGAGATTTCTGGCCCCCAAGTGTATGACCTTACACTTCATGGCATTGAATCCAACTGCCATGTGTTCGACCAGCCCTCCAGTCTTACCAAGTCCTCCTGGAGTACTCTACCACCTTCCCACCATCCACTTCCACAAAGATCTTTATGTCATCTGCGAAGAGGCTGATCTTACTTTTTATCCCATCCGAAATGTTGGCAATGAAAATGTTAAACAGCACTGGTCCCAGCACCAAGCTTTGTATGACCCCACTTGTTATGGCCCTGAGCTCTGAATGTTCACCCCCCATGATTACTTTTTGCTGCCTATCCTGTAGCCAACTCTTCACCCATCTAACCAGTTTTCTCCCCACTTCCAGGTTACCCAGCTTGCTTGTCAGCCTTCCATGAGGCACTGAGCCAAAGGTCTTGTTGAAGTCCTTGTCCAGTGCCCATGTTACCCAGTCAAAAAAGTCAACCAGGTTTGTCTGGCAATATCTACCTGAGATAAACCCATGCTGCCTACCGTTCTGGAGACCATTTTCCTCCAGACATTGCACCAACCTCTCCTTGAGGATAATCTCCATTAACTTTCCAATGGCGGTAAGGCTCACTGGTCAGTAGTTCCCCGGTTCATCCCTTGGGCCCACTCTTCTGGAGGGGCACCACATGCGCCTTCCTCCAGTCTCGGGGTACACACCCAGTATCTAGGGAGGTGTTGAATAAGTCTGCCAGTGGCTCCACCAGGACTTCTGCCAACTCCCTCAGGACTCTAGGGTGAACTCAGTCTGGCTCAGGCGCCTTATCCACCCTCAGGAACTTAATGCCCTCCAGCACCCTACCCACAGGGATCTCCCCGTCCGTAACCTCCTCCCCCCTACTCCCGCACCACCCTTCCCGTTAGGCACAGGCCCTTCCCTCTCCCTGGTAAATGCTGAACAGAAGTACTAATTGAGTACTTCTGCTCGCTCTGCCCCCTTTTCCGCCCATCCACCACAATTCTTGATCCTAACAATCTGATACTTGCTCTTTCTTTTCTCCCATATATACTTGAAAAAAATCCTTTTCTCCGTCTCTGATCCCCTGTGCTAGCCTCAGTTCTCTTGATGCCTTGGCTGCCCTTACTAATATACTCACCTCCCTGGATTTCCTCGCATATTCCTCCCTGTCCTCCTCGCAGTTGGCTCTTTTGAAGCTCCTAAAGGCAGCCCTCTTTTCCCTCACCCTCTCCACAGCCTCCCTGTTCATCCCGCTCGGCTTCTTGTTCCTGGTTTTCTTGCTCTGGCCCTTTGCACATGTGCTGGTGGTCTCAACCAGACCCTGTCTGATGATTGCCTATTTTTGCTCGACATCCATGTGTGGTAACTGCTGTGTAACTGTCATTGTTTATCTGGCTCAGGAATCTGTCTAGTCCCGCTGTGGAAGTTTTAGCAGTGCTAGCCTCTACAGGCTTGGTCACCAGGTAGGCTGTTTCACTTACTAACCACCCTTTGTTTGAAGTATTGCTGTCCAATATTTTCTCTGTTTGAGGGCATTTCCCCTAGGTCTTCTTGCAATGGCCAGCTCAAGTATCTGAGTATACTTCATCCTGCCCATCTCCTTCAATACTCAGAACACCATGATCATTCATTCTCTCCTCTAGGTTGAATATTTCGAGTATGTTCAAGCTCCCGTCATACTTCCTGCCCTTTAAACTGCTAATCAGCTTGGTGGCTTTGCTCTGGACCCTTTGGATCTTTTCAGTATCCTTTCTGTATTGTGGCAATCTGAACTGGAGGTAATACTCCATGTAACCAAGGCTTTGTGCATGGTGATGTTCCTTGACCCGCGTCTTAGCTCCTCTTAAAACTGTTTTTGCTCTGTTCATTGCGGCAGCACTTTGCCTGTCTGACTTCAGTTTGCTGTCCACAATTACCTCTCAGTAATTTTCCTCTACTTCAGGTAGTGTGTGTGTGCGTGTTCACTGTTGGAGTAGTACTCTCTGAGCAGGCACAAGAAGCAATGTACATACAGAGACTTTTGAAATGCAATCGTACCTAACTGCAAATTAAAAATATATGTGCATTGAAATTAGTTCCATAAATCTTGGTCTCATTTCAGTCACAAAAAGAAAAAAAAATAATGGTTTGTCATAAAACTAATTTGGATGAGAAATGGGAAGGAATGCTTTTTCTACAAATTTCTTGAAGAAGCCAGAAACACACGTCTGGGGAATTGTTTAATTGCCAGGAAGGAAGGAATGAGCTATAAGGTACAGACAGACAGTGATGGATAGAAATGCTGATAGACGAATAGCTGGAGGTTGGATATCTACCATGAATGAATGACTACAGAAGTCTTATGGTTGATGACATTGATAACTTGATCGCATTGAGGAACAGATAGCTGCACGCCCGACATGGTTAGACAAGATAGTATAACCCAGTTCTTTCTACTAGTTAAAAATAAAATAGTCATTTCCCCATCAAGATCCATTCCTTTTACAGAGCAGGTATCCACTTCAGTATGCCATTCCATAAGCATAGTGATCTTCCAGGAATCGATCTTCACCATTGATTCGTACCAGTGGATTCTGAGCCAGAGGCGCTAAGATCCTGTGGGAGCCAGAACTTTTCAGGAGGGCTGGCGCCGAGGCAGGCTGCATGCACGCACGGCACTGTGAGACTAGCTCACGTTGCATGACTTACCTTGGCACTGGCCCTCAACAACCTCAGTTCCTTTTTTCTCCACCATAGAGTGCACTTCAATGACAATGTCGCTCACCCACTGGGAGTCAGAACTTCACGCCTTTTCAAAAACAGCATTCTGTTCTTCTCAGTTTTAGTATTTAAAGCTAGCGTTTGTTATTTCTGTGTCAGTTTAATGATTTTAGTTTACTTTCTTGTAATTTTCTCTCAGCTCTACCGAACAACAGTCAAAGGCCGTGGATGGTGACGGTAGGGAGCCTCTTCAGGCATACTGCTTTGGTGGTAAAGCCATGTCCGGTCCACTTCCCCCTGGAGGGGAGGGTTCTGATGACAGGTGGTCCTGTATTCGGGAGGGAGAACAGCCCTCCAATAAACACATAAAGAAGTGGGCCTGTTCCTGGTCAGGAACACGGCACCGTTCAGCCTCGAGTTCTTCCTCTTCCCACTGGAAGGGAAAGAAATGATAGTACTTGAGGTCACCCTGTGGTTGGTCTGCTGCAAGGTCCTCAACATCCTGGAGCAAAAGGCTATCTCCAGTGCTGTCCATGTCACCGACGGCTTCCGCTTGTGGGCGCTCGAGGTCTCAGGCCTGGAGTCCCTTCCGGTCTTCCTGTGGGGACACTGGTGGGCAGTTTCACCACTGGGCAGCTCTTATGGAGTAGTGGGTACAGTGTCTGGCTCATTTGCCCCTTCTTGCGGAGCTGGCCCTAGGCCCCTCAGGGCTGGAGGCATCGGAGCCACAGTTGGGACCTTCCAGCCAGCTAGAGCATCTGGCTTCATCAACGAACTCTGGGTTCTTGCTAATGACCATGCCAACAATGCCTGTTCCACTGGCTGCACCTTCATTCAGTGTCACTGTTTTGGTACTGGCCCCAGTACCTTTGCCGGTCACTCTGGTGCTGGCTGGACCTTTGGCACCACTGGTGGTGTCCCCAATGCCAAGAGAGCCTTCAGCACAGAGTCCAGTCTCTTCAGTGGTGCGGTGCTGGCTCTTCTTCTGCCGGTGCCGGTGTCACCTGTGTTGCTGACTGCTAGGGTTGGGTTAGGGAACCTTAGGTCCACTCCTCTCTCAGAACCACTCCCCGGAGAGGATCTGGAGGGGGATAAGTCTGATCCTGAACTCATCATTTCTGAGAACTGTGATGACAACTCTTTTTACAGCCTGGATAATTTGACCCTAGACCCTTCTCCTGCTCCCCAGGCAAACCTTTCTTTTCAGGCTGTCCTTCGCAACATGTATGCAACTCTTGCTTTTGAGCCTCCAAAAAATCTTAGGGGTTCGTTGGTGAAATGACATTCTCCCCAACCCCTGGACCCCGCACTGCAACCTGTGAGCCCTTGCCCCCAATACCATATGTCAGTCCACCAGGGAACCGGCAGCCCACCTTGGGGGGGAAGCCAGGTTGCCCTCCGGAACCATAGTGGCAGTTCCATTGGGGAACCAGCGGCCCTGCCTTGGGGAGAAGCTAGGGTGCTTGTGGGGTGGAGGTATGTCCTGTGATCGCAGGTATTGGGGGCGAAGCTGTGGGGATGCAGGTGATGACTGATGCTGGCCAGCAGAGCCCCGACTAAAGCATAGTAAATTATAAAAACAAACAAAAAAAAAATCAAAGCAGCAATGGATGCCTTTGACACTGCCTCACATTCTGCTGCTGCAGAAATTTGTATTAGAAGATGCTCCTGACTTCGGACATCTGGTTTCTCCAGTGATGTCTAGCAACAGGTTATGAATTTTCCCTTAGATTTTGTTTGGGCAACAGGTAGAACAGTCTCTTGAGGCCTCCCAGAAAACCAGGACGGTCATCAAGACTTCTAGGCCTGCCTCATCCTATCCCCAGAGTGGGAAGGGGTGAGGCTTCTAGCATAATAAGCAGTCCTTTTGAGGCAAAGGCAAGGGAGCTCAAATCAAGCCTCAGCCTCCCCAGCCACAAAAGAAAGCACAGTCAAAGGCACACGCCCCAAAAGCACCTAGTGCCACTCGCTGAAATCCCGGCCCTGGTCTTGCTTCAGCTGCCTGAAGCAGACCTCTCCTCTCCAGTTGGGGGGATGCCTGACTCAGTTCTACCGTCGGTGGGAATCCAACATGACAGACAAGTGGGTTCTCAGGATTATCTGGGAGGGATACTCACCGAATTTTATAGAACTCCTTCTGGATTATCCACCCAGAAAGCAACTTCTTCTGTCAACTCACATGTCAGAGTTTCTCACGAAGGAGATTGGGGTCTTTTGAGCAACAGGGTAATGGAAGTAGTGCCAGAGGTGGAGCGCAACACAGGCTTCTTCCATTACTTCCTCGTTCCAAAAAAGTCGGGGAGCATGCTCAGTGACAAAAGTTAAAAATGATCTTTCAAGGGACCCTGCTACCGCTACTCAAGCCGCAGGATTGGGTGGCTTCCCTGGATATGCAGGATGTTTACCAGCATATTTTTATTTATTTATTGAGGGGTTTCACCAGAAAAGCACACTGAGCAACATGTTGCTCGTGTTCCTGTGCATCCTGGGGAGAGGAGTAGTGGATTACATAGTCAGACAATAATATTTATACAAACATAGGTAGAAGAACAATGGTATATACATTTGATAATAGAAATTTGATAAGTGCTTAAACATAATGTAAAAAGGAAGGGTAATTGTACTAAGTGCTACAGTAGTGGATAGGGAAGTAGTCATACGGGGAGATGGAAGGAAGCGGGGTGAGGTGCAGTTAATCCCTGGGAAGAGGAAAGTAACCATAGAGGTATGTAGTGCTAGCAATAAGAGGGGTCAGGGTTGAGGGTGGGAGGGGAAGGATGGGCTGAAGGGTCCTGGTCCAACCCAGTCATTACAGGTTTCTCCCCTTTGTGGTACTGGGTCCGCATTATCAGTTCCAGGTACTGTCCTTTGGGCTATCATTGGTGCCTTGAGACTTTACAAAGTGCTTTGCTGTTCTCGTGGTGCACCTTTGAAAACTTGGACTCCCACATTTTCCCCTATATGGACGACTGGTTACTAGCCAGTCCTTCCAAGCAGGAGATGGCATGAGCAGTAGCTACAACCTCTCAGTTCCTGACCTCCATGGGAGTCCTGCTGCATCTAGAGAAGTCGCAACTTCAGCCCTGTCAGCAGGTCCTCTTCATATGAGCCCTTCTGGACACCACCAGGGCCAGGGCCTTTCTTCTAGAAGACTGAAAAAAGTAATCCTTTAGATGGCTCATTTTATCATTTAGCACAAGTCTTTTCAGGCACACACCATGCAACACATGTTAGGCCTCATAGCCTCTTCCATCTTCACAGTGCCTTTGGCTTGGTTACACATGAGGACGACCCAGTGGATGCTCAGCATGCAGTAGTCTCCAGCAGTGCATCCTCAGTCTTACCCACATTAAAGTGACAAAGACCCTGCTTTGATTGCTTGCATGGTGGGCACAGGAGGACAGTCGCCTCCAAGGTCTCCCTTTCTTTCAGTCAGAGCCTCAGGTAACCCTCACCACAGATGCAACTCTACGGGGGTGGGGAGTCCATTGTCAGGGCCACCACACTCAGAGAGTCTGGGGCCCTGCAGAATCCCATCTCCACATCAGTGTTTTGGAAATTAGAGCACTCCTCTATGCCCTGCAGGCTGTTGTGGACTTTGTCAGCCACAAGATAGTTCTCCTCCAGATGGACAAGTCTGTCATGTACTACATCAACAAACAAGGGGGGGCACACTCCTACCCTCTCTGCAGTGAGGTAATGAGAGTGTGGGATGGTGCCTGGAACAGGGCGTTCTGATCCAGGCACTTTATCTGCCAGGAGCTCAGAACACTCTAGCAGATGAGCTTAGCTGAGTAGAAACCAATCCTCATGAGTGGTCATTGGCGCCAGACATCATGAAGTCTCTGTTCAACGAGTAGGGAACTCCAGATGTGGACCTTTTTGCATCCCCACTCGACACCAAACTGCCTTGATTCTGCTCCAGAAATCCAGAACATTTCATTTTCTGTTAGGATGCATTCAGGCTGCAGTGGACAAATCTTTGTCTGTACGCATTTCCACCTGTCCCTCCAGTCCAGATGGTACTGCTGAAGCTGGAGGCACACAGAGACAAGATGATTCTGATTGTCCCATTTTGGCCGTAACAGATATGGTTTCCCCTGCTTAACAGGCTGTCAGTCAGTCCTCCAAGAGCCCTCCCTCTCAGAACAGATCTACATATGCAGGGGTCCCTGGTCCACCCCAATCTGTGCTCCCTTCACATCTGGGCCTGGCTCCTGAAGAGATGGAAGTGAGCAGGTGTAAAGAATCTCAGAGGGTCTCTGAGATTCTTCTCACTGCTCATAAGCCCTCCACCAGGAAAACCTACACAGCTAAATGGAAATGGTTTTCTGTGTGGTGCTCCAAAACCTGTATGGACCCATTCCAATGCCCACCTGACAAGGTTTTGGAGTATTTGTTGGACATCTCTGATGCAGGCTTGCATTACTCTATTTGTGTGGTGTTTCAGTGTATCACGATCCCGTACAGAACCTTTCTGTAACCCATTTTCCTCTTTTTAAGAGCATCTTGAAGGACAATTTGCATGCAGGGCCTCCAGTCAGGAAACCTGTAGCCACTTGGGATATCAACCTTGTACTGGACATGCTCACCCATCAGCCCTTTGAGCCCATGGCTATGTGTGACTTGAAGTTCCTAACTTGGAAAACTGCTTTTCTAGAGGCCAGCACCTCTGCCCTCAAAGTCTCAGAAATCCATGCTTTGGTCACGGATCCTCTGTATACTGTTTTCCATAGCGACAAGGTGGTTCTTTGCATACATCCCAACTGTTTACCTATATTGGTGTCGGAGTTTCATTTAAATCATCCTGTAATGCTGCCTACATATCCTGATTTCCAGAACAAATGGGAGAACACCCTCCATTCTCTTAGCGTTAAAGAGACCTCATGTTCTACCTCAGTAGAACTAAGGACTTCCGACAGTCTAAGCAGCTCTTCGTTTCCTTTGACCCTAATCAGATGGGTCAGCCTGTTACAGTCAAATACTACTAATGTCATGGCCAAATTCTGGTTTGGGTTGTAGCCCCTCTCCGGCACTGTCCTGGAGAGGGTCACTGCCCCTGCCTTGCCAGCCATTACAAGGCCAAGGGGCCTGGGTTCCCATAAGCTGACCTACTGGGGTCCTTTCCCAAGAGATACAAATAAAATGGCGGTGCCTCCACCCAGAGTACATATTAGTGAATCTGTTTGCTTGCAGTACAACCCCCTGGGATCTTGTACCAACCCACCTCCCCAACACTTGCCCCAGACATGGACTTAACAGGATTTGAACTTCCTCACATTCAGTTACCATTTACCTTTTCCTCCTCAGCCAATTACATGCTCACTAAAATTAGGCTCTGGATTCGTTTCTGCTGCAAAACAATAACACCCGGTTTATTTACAAGGGGGAGGGTTTAAGATGGGGTAAGTGAAATAGAGTTCAAGCATTGTAAAGAGTTGCATTTCGCCAGATTCACATTTCCCTTTGATTCAAACCCAGATCTTAATCAATGCAGCCATTCGATCTGTCTAACTAGCTAACTGCTGCAGGTGTGCTCAAACCCAGACCCACAGGTCACAGTCCATTTAACCCCAAAGTCCAGTATCTGGGTATCCAGATTTAAAGTTGCAGGCCTGAGGTGACGCTGGTAGCCAGCACTGGCACGCTTGGTGAATTAAATAACCTTTTTACATTCCTTTCTTTTATTTAGAGCTAAACCGTTATCTTTTCCCTCTAGTCCTTAGCTCTACCTCCTGTCCTAGTGGGCAAACATATTTACGGTCCCCAGGTGCAGGGCAATTCCTGCAGTTTACTCACGGTTCTGCAGAATCAGTCCTTGGATGGCACAGTTCTCTGAAGTCCTGGGGATTGATGGCAACACCGCAGAACTCGGCACAGTGCTTAAAACAGGGGGCACAGAGGCTGCAGCTTGCTCTCTCCTTCTCTTGCTAGCAGATCATGCAGCTTGTCCCCTTCAACCCATTGCAGGGCATGTGCGCAAGGCCTACCACCACTGAGGACCCAGACCTGGGAGTGGCCCCACGTCCTGGCTCCCTCCGATCAGAGCACCCTAGCACTCGGGTGCAAGACACGTGATCCCCTGCAGCAGCAGGACCTCATTTAATGGGGGTTAGCGAGTTCCCCACCTGGCCCTGGGTGTCAGCAGAAACCATTCATCACATTCTCTTCTGCTATCTTTCTTTCTCTTTCCTGCTACTGAGTGTAGTCACAGCAATCTGTTTCTTTCTTTTCCTTGCTGTGCCTCAGGAGCAGACAACAGGCACCCGACCCAGAAAGGCACCTGTCCGTCCTTCTGCTTTCACAGTCTCTCGACTTCAACACAGCTACATTCTCACTCTGGCTCACACATATCACCTGCACTCTCAAAGTCCCTTTTCTCACCTTGCAGGTACTTAGCAATTCTCTGAGCTGAAGAGGCTCACTCTTCCTTCTCTTCTCTCAGCACATTTACATTCTCTTGTTCCTCATCATTCTTCTGCATTCCCATCTTTTTCCAGGCTTAGATGCAACTTTTGTCCTTTTACTCAGCTCAAGACACAACCATCATTCTTTTTCCAGGCTTAGAATACAACCTTTGTCTTTTTTCAGGATCAAGACACAACCTTTTCCCTTTTCCCAGGTTCAGGACTCTACCTCTTCTCTATTCTTCTTTATCTCACCGCTGTGGTGCAAGTTCAGAGCAACACAGAACATTCAGCATCCTGCAGCTTTCCTCTCTCAGCCCAGCTGCTTCTTTAACATCTTTTCTCTCTCCAGCTTTCTCTTTCCCGATAGGGCAAGCACTCCCTTCCCTGGGGGATAATTGCTGGCAGCCCCCCAGGCAGGCTTATCCTGTAGCCACATTTCCTCCAGGGTTAAGAGCCCCCCTCCCCATACCTCTCAACCTCTCAGCATTAAAAATCATAGCAAATGGCAAGAATGTGTAGCACTTTCTTATTTTAAACAATAATATGTTTACAAATAGTGGGGCCCCATATCCTTAGTGATAAGGAATGTTTCTATCAACTTAATTCAATGATTTAATAGTTTGTGTGTCCAGAAATAGCTCTAACATTATTACGAACATCATTAACCTATGTGGAGCAAGGGTAAATTTGAGGGTGAAAATCATAGTGCTATGCAAAATTCATAGCAGTTGAGAGGTATGCCTCTCCCTCTGGAGGAGCTCCCACTGAACTGACTTAACGTCCAACAGTCCTTAACTTTTGGAAGCCCTTTCTTCGCTCCTCGTTGGCTGGAGCAATCGTCCTTTGGAAAAATTAATATGTATGAGGCTCCCTCGATGCCTCATTGGTGCAGAAAAATACATCTAAACTTTCCCCGGTGTGTTCCCCCTAAGGTCTGTTCAGACAGTCCCAGAGTTCCTGGCAAGAATCCTGGGTCGGTGGTTGGCTGGCTGGCGTCACATGGCTGCTAAACATGGTGGCCAATGTAAACAGTGTCCCAACATTGTCCCAGGTTTTAAAAGTTCCTGTAACCAAACCCTTTACTTTTAATTTACATTGACCCCACCATTTGATAGCCACCCCTGTGCCCTCTTAAGCAACTGCACCATTTAACACATTAGTCAAACCCTTTTCCAGTCGCTGCTGCCATTTCCTAATGTCCCCAGGCAGCACACACACATAGCCCCACTTTATTCCCTGGCTGCAGTCCATAAACACATTTTATACATTTATTTTTCCCACGGACTGGCAGCCTCTCCATTTCCCTTTCACAACATATCTTTATTTATTTCATTTATTTTCCTTTCTCCTGTCCTAGCGCTATCTCTTCATTTTGCTCCTGCGCTAGACAGGACCCACTACTTCAAAGGGGTTGACACCTCGTTAATATTCATGAGGCAGCTCCCAAATGCTACAGCACGATTGGTGCCTACAAAATCTGCTCCTGTTTCTCTCCTGCTTCCTCTCTGGTCTTGCCACTGGTCTGGGTCCCTTCCTTCGCTTACCCTGAGACCGGGACCACTGGAGAGGTCAGTCAAAACTGCCATGAACAGCCAAAATGAAAATGCGCTAGTGCGCACGTGCATAGCTCGCCAGCACCGCTGTGCCATTTCTCGCTAGCGGTTCTGCGAACCAGCTCCTCCAGCCCTGCTGTCTCTAGGATACTATGCAGGGGCCAGCCAGGAGAAGCAGGAACACAGGGGGCAGCAGCCAGGAACCCTAAAAAGATTGGGGGGGTGGAACAAAAACCTCAGGGAAACAAGCCTTTTTCAGAGGTTCACAGGTTAGCTCCTGACGGGGGTTACATGGTCACTACCACCATACCTCATCTCTACTTTTATCTACCCCCAACCTATCCCCCTACTCCCTCTGCAGCTTCAGTTCTGGGGACACGGTCCTCCCCTTAGGACCACCGCTGCTGGTCAGTCTGCCTTCTCATTTCATTGTCCCAAGCTGTGAAAGGCCTCCCCCCAACTATCCAAAAGCCTCCTCCCTGCTGTCCTCTCCTCTCCTCTCCTCCCTCCTACAAGTCTGCACTTCTCCTACTTATTCCTGCCCCTAAACTCCTCCCTTCCATCAAACCAAGCCCCCTCTCAATCCCCCAAACTTTAACTCCTACACCACTACAAGACACTATAACTCACCACAACCCGATCTCCATTTCATCCTCTTAACCTCCTCTTCTAGCCACTGCACTCTCCACACTTCAGGTCTTGTACACTCACAACAACTTAATCCTCCTACTTCTTCCTCTACTCCTGGTCTCTACATTTTACTTCACAACAAGTTTAGATCTGCGCTCCCACCTTGTACCTACCCCTTCTCACCTACCCTTTTTGCCCAAAGGCTAGTCTCCATATATGGCTATCCCCTCAAACCTCTCTATTCCATCTACGAGCTTCAATTCTACTCATACAACTCTGTTGCCCCTTTGTATGTCTGGCTGAACTGACCCTGGCATTCTCCTCCATTGGTAAACATTTTCCCTTCCTTCTGTATTAATTCTGCTAATTATCTCCAACCTGGCAAGGTATTAACTGTGATTGCAGTGTTATCCAAAACACATGCTTGTATCCAATGGATAATGTTTTAGTTGCTACCCCATATTGTGATATTTGTTACTTAACCCATACCTTGCTGTATCTCTTGTAAAAACTTGTATGATATGTTTCTAATAATGTAAATACTGTACACTGTATACTGCTCTCCCCTTCCCCCAGGACGCATCTGGAAATGAGCTGTATTGCTCAGTATGCCTTTCTGGTGAAACAAATAAATAAATACAATAAAAATACATTTCTGTGTGTATTGTCAGTTGCCTTCATCACTGCTAATCTGTGTGAAACGGTTAAATAAATAAATAAAATAAAAATACATTTCTGTGTGTATTGTCAGTTGCCTTCAACACTGCTAATCTGTGGCGCAGATCAAGCTGGAGGGCCAGGTACATGCCCACTCCATCAGATTGGCTGCTATATCCTTGGCAGAGATTCATTCTGTGCCTATCACTGATATTTGCAGAGCTGCCACCTGGATCACAGTGCACACCTTTGTCAAGCACTGTGCCCTGGGTGTCCATGCCAGGTTGCATGCCTGCTTTGGCAGGACCATCCTTAATGGACTTCTGTCCTGAGTGAACTTCGGCTCCTATTGCACGGCCTGAGGGATTTTCATCTGAGCTTGGTACTCTAACCCATTGGTGTGTATCAATGGTGAAGACTGATTCCTGGAAGATACAAAAATTATGTACTCACCGTAATTCTTGATCTTATAGGAATATCTTCACCATTGATTCACACACCCATCCTCCATCCCCCAGAATCACTCTTTCTGTTCATTGGTCTTCACCCCTTGTTCATGGTTTGAGTTGTGAAGACAGTCTTCTTTGTTTTTGACCCTTCCTACAGGGGTCACAAGGACTATCTTATGCCCTTAGGTTAAGTGCATTAGTGTTAGATTATGCTGCACTTCCTCTGTAAAAAAAGGTACTGAGGTGGTTGAGTACTGGTGCCGAGGTGAGCCATGCACTGTGAATGAACAAGTTTCGCTGTGCCGCACATGAGCACAGCCTACTTCAGTACTGGCTCTCCTGAAAAGTTCTGGCTCCCGTGGGGTCCTAGTGCCTCCGGCTCAGAACCCACTGGTGTGACTCAGTGGTGAAGATATTCCTAGACGATCCAGAATTACGGTGAGTAGGTAATTTTTATATTCTGCTATTATGATTTGCTAGATACTTATCTTAGCAAGGTATTATTTCTGCCACATGGACACCACCACTCTGGTACTGACCACCATCCCGCCCCAATGGCTCCTTACCTTACTCCAAGGTTCTCCACAGCTTGTCCCCTGCCCTCAGGGAGGGCTGGTGGGGAGACATTCCTCTGTACCCCAGTATAAAGAAATGTACATGGTACCTGTTGTCCCTTGGTGCTGCTAGCCACTTGCTCCAGGCAAGAATAAATAAGAATGCAAAGACAAGCTGAGCAGACAAACAGTTCAAGTGTTTAACTTTTATAGTGATTGTAGGTAATCCGGGTAGACCTGTCTGACAGGTGCATTGGTGGTGAGGGTGGTTGTGTCCCCCCTTCCCCACTTCTTGGGCCTACCCCCAGCTCCTTGTCCTCTGCACTTAACTAATCTTTGGTCTAATCTAGGCTTTTTGTGTTATTTGTTCATGCCCTCGTCCCCTTTTGCATCCTCCTCCTGCGCTCTAAGCCCCTCCTTGCTTCTCCCCCCACCTTAATCCTTGACAGTGCCTGTTCTGGTGGCTGTGATTGTTGATCTGTTAATTCGCTATATACCTTTGGTGCTCCATTGATGAACTGAACCCATCATTGCTTCAACTGTAGCTGACTCTCCCCCAGTCATTGTAATTACCAGCTGTCTTATTGTTCTGCTCTTGAAATTTTGTACCACAACCTTAGCTGCATTATGTGTTGTCCTCTCTGCACCGTTTACTATGCTGATTGAGAACTATATTAATTTGTCATGTTCCTGTTGTATTAATCATGTTCCTAATTTCTGACGTGGAACTTTTGAAAAAGAGCATTTTACTCAAAGGTTATCTACAAAGAATGAAATAAATAAATAAACTGTGAGCACACAAAGTGCATAAGTGCAGTAACCGCACTGTATGAGCCATGACAGAAAAGTGACCACTACTGCTGCTATGCGTCAGAGCAGACTGGCCCTCAGGGCGTCAGACTCTGTCTTGGGAGCAGGCAGGAGTTTATTTATTTATTTAGTTTTTGTTGACCGGGTAAGTGCACTAGACAAATCCTGCCTATTTTCAGGCACGACCCAGGGGAAGGGGATACAGATGAATGACAACTGACCTTGAACCAGATTAAGCTGTTGATGGTATTTTAGTGAATGAGGGAAATTTGGCCAGGACACCGGGGAAATTCCCCTACTCTTTTCGATAAGTGCCATGGGATCTTTAACATCCACCTGAACTACCACAATCCAAGCAGATGGGACCTCGGTTTAACGTCTCATCCGAAAGACGGCACCTCAGAAGTGCAGCACCCCTCTCATGCTGCACTACAGTGTCAGTACAGGGATATTAACCCAAGTGCCAGATGTGGGAACTGAACCCACAGCCCACTGATCTCCCGGCCTCAGAGGCGAGTGTGCTACCTACTGAGCCACTGACACTGCCTGTAAGAGTTGTGAGACTGGAGTATGACAGTACCATAATCTTGGTAGCCGCTATACTTTTTTCTGCTTTTTTCTCCCTTTAAACCTGCTACCATCCACCTCCCCTGGCACTGTACAAGCACCTGTAACAGGTTTGCATGCGTTTTCTGCAAGCAGCAGGCTTCTTGGCCATCCACAGTGGATTGCTATGGTGACAGAGTATAGCACTCGCCCTTCCTAACCAAGAGCAAAGCTTCCACAGCTCAGGCCACTTCAGAGCTAGCGACCTGCTTCCAATCCCAAACATAGATCACCTGCATGGTACGCCTTGCACAGGGGCAGGATAATTTCATTCACTCAGTCATATTGTTTATTTAGTGCAAAGGTCAGTACAAAAATGGAAAGTCATTGAGCTGTTGTTTGTTTCAAAGGATGTCTAATGCCTAGTATGCTTTGGTAATTTGGACAAAAATGAGTTACAATATTACAAGAAAAAAATAATTACATAAAATATTTAAATATATATATATAATTGTAAATTTAAAACAGTACATTAAAATATATATATATATATATATATATATATATATATATACATGCAACGAATCAGTGAAGTATGATAGTTGAAGATTTACAACAGTCTCTAGGAAGAGAAGGTAAAGTTACAAACCAGACAAATATAGAAAGGAAAGTGGGAGTCACCTTCCTTGACTTAGGCATCTGGATAGTCGTCTCCTTCTGTGACACTAGCAAGTCTTACTCAAAACTTGCCTATGGGGGGGGGCACCACAGATCGATGCAGTCTAGCTCACCCTCGCCGTAGATTTAGTACATCACACCTCAGTGTGCTCACCCTCTGCACGCTGTTAGTGATGGTCCAGAGGTCATCACTGCCATCTGTGGACATGGTAACCCAGGACATAGGCTGAGCATTGAGTGGGTGAGGGGGGAATCGTGGGCTGTTCAATGTTCAGGAATCATATTCACCCAGCCTTGGAGCAGCATTGACCTTCGTGGCAGAGACAGCCACTCATTCACATTCTTTACCAAAATATCAATGTTAGGAAGGGAGACAGGAATGATATTAATGGTATTACTTGCCAGTGAAATGTACAGGTGCGTTAGATGACAAGACATCCCTGCGCAGTTATCCCCTTTTCTGACTCATAACTGTGTAACCTGTGCTGATTTAAATATCCACCTGCAGAATCAATGTCTTTGCTGCTTCTCTTTATTATACGGGAGCTCAATATATGTAGAAATCTCCTCATACATCAAAATGACAGACGCTTCCCGGGCTTAAGGTGTGCCTTCCTGATCTGTTTAGGAAAGCTTGCATTAATCTTATGCATCTGCAGCACTGTGAAGGAAATGCCACTTCTAGTGAGAGTCAGGAAGTGTGGGAGGGAAGCACCAAGTGTGGATTTGTTGAGTTTCTAAAACACCAAGACCTTAATCAAAAGAAAAAGGTCCCATTACATGGCTGAGGGTTACTCCTTGGTTCCAGTAGCTGAATAGAAATTACACAGACTGAACTGAAAAAGTGGTCCGGAGGGACTGTGAACTTGTCTTTTTTTAATTAAGAATTTTATTGAAGGCTTTGTAAGTTACAGCTTAAAAAAAAAAAACACGAGACATCAACGCCATGAATAGTCTATTGAATGTGCTTTCTGTATCACTTCACATTGTCAATGGAGAATTTATACATATGTGTAAATTCCCCACTGACAACGTTCGAGCTACCAGAAAAGGAAATTACGGTAAGTATGAAGGAATTTCTCCTTTGACAGGGTATTAAAGAATAAAACAAGTCCATGTAATTCACCCCCCAGGATGCACCTCGAGACAAGTTATCACAGCTTAGTGTGCCGTTCTTGTCAAAAATTACAAATAAATATAGAATAACATATAGGGAAGTGTGTATAGTGAGAATTTTACATACACTTTAGGTGTTAGTTGCTACATAAACCCCCAAAACAAGCTCACAGGGTTTATACAAGTATCCAGCCCCAAGGGTGTGTGTAAAATTAGAGTTTTTACACATTACCCCATATGTTGTTTTATATGATTGCTGTGGGGTGTTTTTTCACTACAGCAATTATATAAATAGAAGAAATCAATCTCCATGCTGGTAGCCACGGTCGGTTTGAAGGAGACAATGTACCAGGAGAAGCAGAGGGAGGCAGGGAGGTCAGTAAAGGAAGCCAAAGCTCAGACAGAAGAGTGCATTGCAAAATCAGTGGGTAGAGGGGACAAAACCATTTACAGGTACATAAATGAAAAAAGAAGGGCAAAGGGAGGGATAGTGAGACTGAAGGGGGAGGACGGGAGCCGTGTGGAGGATGACAACAGTAAAGCTGACATACTGAACAGATATTACTGCTCAGTCTTTACTGAGGAAGAGGAGGGTAATGGGCCTGAAGGGAGCACAAGGGGTGGGAATGGCGCAGAAATGGACACAAGTCCCTTTACATGGGAAAGGGTCCTAAAGGAACTGGAAGGAATAAGAGTAGATAAAGCAATGGGGCTAGATGGGGTGCACTCCAGGGTCCTAAAGGAACTAAGAGAGGTGGTGGCTGAACCTCTGGCAATCCTGTTTAGCCAATCACAGGAAACAGGGGAGGTACGCAGAGACTGGAGGACAGCAGATGTAATCCCCTTATACAGAAGCAGGAACAAAGAGGAAGCGGGGAACTACAGACCAGTCAGCCTCACCTCGGTAGTGGGGAAGATCATGGAAGCACTCCTGAAGGAGAGATTGGTGGAAGATCTGGTTGGCAGCAGACTACAGGACCCAAGGCAGCATGGTTTCACTCTGTGGGGGGAGGGGGGGGGATCATGCCAGACCAAGCTCATTGAATTTTTCGACTGCATGACAAGGGAGGTGGATCGGGGAGGACAGTGGACGTGGCCTATCTGGACTTCAGCAAGGCCTTTGACACTGTGCCACATGGAAGGCTATTAAACAAACTGGGGGAGTATGGGAGTGGGCAGGACAGTAGTGCGGTGGGTGGGTAATTGGCTGTCACTCCACAGAGGGAAGAGTGACCTGTGGGGTACCACAGGAATCAGTGCTGGGTCCAGTCCTATTCAGTATCTTCATCAGTCACATTGCACAGGACCTAGAAGGCAGAATTTTTCTGTTCACTGCCAACACGAAGCTCTGTAGCAGAGTGGACACGCTAGAGTGTGTAGACAGAATGAGGAGGGACCTGCAGAAGCTTGAAGAATGGTCAAGGGTTTGGCAGTTGAAATTCAATGCAAAGAAGTGCAAGATAATGCATATGGAGCACAAAAACCCTGGAACAGCATATCAGTTGGTGGTGAGGATATACCATGCACCAAGCAGGAAAGGGACCTTGGGGTTATCATCTCTGATAACTTCAAGGTAGGGAAACAGTGCGACAAGGCAACAGGTAAAGCAGATAGGATGCTGGGGATGCATAGGAAGGGACATCACCAGCAGGAAAAGGGATGTCATAATTCCACTATACAAGACACTAGTGAGGCCCCACCTAGCTCATTGGGTCCGGGTGGCCATTTTGGGTCAGTTTCAGCAATGGATGGTTCCGACACCATATGGCAACTACTGGACCCAATGAGCTAGAGTACAGTGTACAGTTATGGAGACCTTACATACATAAGGACATAGACAGGGTAGAGAAGGTTCAGAGGAGGGCAACAAAGATGGTACAGGGATTACATCGCAGATCCTATGAGGACAGGCTGAAGGACCTGAATATGTACTCCCTGAAGGAGAGGGGGGATATGATAGAGACATACAAGTACCTTACAGGGAGGAAAAGGGTGTAGGAGTACACTATTTTCCAGTGAAAAGATGTTCCAGGACTAGAGGGCATGGAGTGAAGTTGGAGGGAGAGCAATTCAGAGGAGATGTGAGGAAAAATCTCTTCACAGAAAGGGTAGGACGAAAGTGACCCTGCCAGAGGAAGTGGTGGGGGCTGAAACAATCACGGGATTTAAGAATGCATAGGTTAGACATAAGGGAATTTTGGAGGTCAGGGGTAAAGGGCAACAAACTTCTAAAAAAACATAAAGGGAACTTACAAACTCAAATGGGTGGACTGGGTGGGCCATAGGTCCTTATGTGCCAACAGTGTCTATGCATCTGTGCACAAGGAAGGCAAGAGCGCATATGTGGAGCGAGAGAAACCAGGTGTGTGTTTGTCGTTATAACCAGCCAATTATAATGGTAAATTATACAACTGGGTTTCCTGTGAAGGGAAAAAAAACACTCCTCAGTGATGATACAGATATTGACCTTGGTACATTCTCTGATCATTAAATAGCAGGGACTCCTTTGAACGCATATGTGATGTTATAGTTATGAAGTGAAATAATTCCAGACCATTTTACCTCAGTCCCTCCTCACATTCTTAACCTGTACCAGATCTTCTTCCAGCTTGGGCACAGTTACAGATGGAGAATGCAGGGTATGATGCACAGATTTTTATTTTATATGTTTTCCCTTTCTGTAGAGCCAAGAAACAGAGCCTTTCTCTGAGTGCTTGTGTACCCACTATATTCTTCCATTGTAGAGGAGGTAGGAGAGCTCCTTGCCTCCGGGATGTCATTTGACCTCTGTGCTATTGTTTAGTACCCACTAAGAGAAATGATTGCTGAATGCTGGAACACTGGAGCAGCCTCAGAAAATCAAAAATTTGCAGCATAAAGGGAGAGATGCACTAAGTATGTCCTGGCATGCCTACCTAACTTGAGCCCAATATTGCTTTAGGGCAGGGCATGCCCATAAAATATGTTTCATATGCCCCCTGCCTTCCCACACCTCCAGTGAACATAATTAGGGAGGGCATCCAATTTGTGGAGAAATGATGATATACTGAACCACCTGTAGAGGATTTTCTTTTTGATTAGGCTGCCTCTTATGTCTCTGATACCCAGCCATGTCTTTCTACAACTAGTGGTCCAGGTCTTATTTGAAACCGAGTCACCATTCTCTACCTCCCACCCAATTTTTTTAATTTTAGCCCTCAGGGTATGATCATTTTTAGTGATGTATAGATTTTCCCTAGCATCTCTTTCAGTTCTCTGTTCGACTTCTTGTATGTGAACATCTCTTCGGTTTAAGACAGCAGGTATCCTGGAGCTAACACCGTTTTACTGCCAGATGTAGCGTGGAACCTTCCAGCTGCAGCTTTGGCAAGGCAGGGCAGTGTTGGACCTGGTATTAATGAACAGGGTCAGCATTGCAGATGTCAAAGTGGGCAGTCTCCCGGATACCCGTGATCACCATACAGTGTGGTGGTTCAACATAAGGAAAGGAGCAGAGGTGAGCTATATGAGGATGAGCGTCCTGGACTTCTGATTTTTAAACAAAAAATGAGAGACTGCCTCAGAAAATGTAGCAAACGAGAGACTGTCCGGGAGAAGGAGTAGCGGCGTAATGGGGAAGAATAAAGGAGGGTATAATTAAGGAAACAAACTTCTGTGAAAGAGGTAAGCAAAAGGAAAAGGAGATTGTTATGATTCTTCAAGAAAGTTAGTTTAGTTTTTTTTTTTTTCGTTGGCCGGGAAAGGAGAACTAGGCAATTCTGCCTTTTTTCAGCCTTATCCATGGGTGAGGGAGATATAGATGCAGACTGGTGTACTGAATCAGGTATAGCTGTTAGTGTTATTTTTAGTGACAAGGGTAGTGAAAGAACAAAAGGTGGTATTTAAGAGATATAGGGAGGAGGACAGGAAGGTGTACCTAGTAAGGCAGTAGGAAGCAGGTAAGGCGGTTAGGGCAGAAAATGTGCAGACAGAGGAAAGGATTGCTAGTGGGGTGGCTAGAGGGGTCAAGACTTTACAGACATACAAGCACAAAGAGAAAAGCAATGGGAGGGATAGTGAGGATAAGACATGTGGAAAGGGAGACTGTGCAGGTGGAGACCAGAGAAAGCAGACATTTTAAACAAGTACCTCTGCTCACTCCTCACAGGGAAGCCTGCACACAGCAGGGGTAGTGAGGTCCGCCAGAGCCCTAAAGGTAACTACTCTCCTCCTGCAGCTGAACTTTGTGTGGGGTGTCTGGATATATCTTTTTTGGCCTCCTATCTCAACTGATTGTTTTTCTCAGAACTGTTTCTGACTGCTGCACGTGGGGATTGCTGCTGAATTCATCGGAGCTTTAAAAGCAACCAGACAGGACTCTCCAGTACTGCTTTTGTCTCTGTTTACATCCGTTTTGCCTGTGTTACTCTGCTAGTACAGATTGCAGCTATTTCTGATCCTTATCAGCTAGGCTAGTCAGGAATTCTGTATCACTGCTGTTTACTCTGCTGGTGCTTGTGTATCATTAACTGTAATCAGTCCTTACCTGGGCCTGAAACACTGCCTGGAACCCACTGCGTGGTGTGGCATCTCCTGCTGCAGGTATTACAGGGCACCATCTTGTCTTGGCTTTGTTTCTTCCCCTCAGGACCTCCTATTTTGGCACATGCGCAGTACAGAGCAGTGTCCGTGCATGCACAGTAGAGCGCAGTGCCCAGAATAGCAGTGACTAGGCCTGCAAGCTCCCGCTGCACACTAATGAAGGTCTTTGTTCTGTCCCCCTATATAGGCCGGGGCCACAGCCCACAGTAACACACACAGTCAGGGAAGCCTGCACACAGGGTAGTGAGGTCTAGCAGAGCCCTAAAAGTAACTACTCTCCTCCTGCAGCTGAACTCTGTGAGGGATGTTAGCCCATCGCCCACCCAAGACATTGTCCTCAGGACTCCACATTGCCTCCCTGAATATCTGCAGCTTGCTGAAAAAAATATGCTGCGCTCCAGTGCTGGGTCATTCTACACCAGCCTGACATCGTTGCTCTTGTGGAGACCTGGCTTTGCAGATCCACCCCTGACTCCTTTGTCTCACTCCCTGGGTACACCCTCTACCGGGAGGATCGAGTAGGCAAACGTGGGGGTGGCTGTGCTGTTTTCATACGTGACACTATTGTTGGCCATGCACTCCTTGCACCAAGCTCAAAAATGGAGCCCAGGCCCTCACTCTTAAAATCATCCTTGATCCCTCCAGGGGGCCCACTCTACATCACGGTCTCCTATGTTCCCCCAAGGAACCAGAACCTGGCAATCTCGTCACTCACAGAATATCTCTCAACTCTCCCACACAAAGCTGAACAAGTCCTAGTAGGGAACCTGAATGTCAGTTGGCTGAGTCCCTCTGCCTCCCAAGCAAGGGATTCCTTTGGCGCCCTTGACTTGACCCAATCAATCTCCCAGCCCACTAGACTCAACCCCTCTAGTGGAACCAGCACCCTTCTGGATGTTATAGTCTCCAACCGCCCCCACAAAATCCAGGACATAAAAATTCTCCCCGATTCTTTAAGTGACCACTCCCCTATCCTATTCCTGTGGTCCTCCTCCACCCCCAAACCAGTGGCTCAAACCACTCTCCGCAGGTGCCTCTGCCCTGGTGGCCTGAAAAAATGTAAGCAATTTCTTGCCCAGATTGACTGGTCCCAAATCAACGTAGCTCCCAACATTGACTCTGCGCTTGACCTATTCACACAGGCTTTCAACAAGGCCTGTGATCTCTGTGTGCAGCTTGCCAGATTCCGCACCAAAAAACAAAATGTGCCATGGATCACCCCCTTCCTGCTCCAAAAACCAAGGGAGAGGGATAACCTCTGGCACATAGCCTCAGAGACTGGCAGAGCAGTAGATAGAAAAGTCTACACTGCTGCGTGCAATAAGTGCACTTGGGCTATCTGCAAGGTCAAGGCGGACTACTACCAGGCCACCCTTGCCTCCTTCTCGGGGTCAGCCCGGACCTTCTGGGATAATATTAAAGAGCTGAACAGAAAATCACGCTCCCCCCCCATCCCAGCTCTCTGTTGATGGCTCTATTACCACAGACCCCCTAAACATAGAAAACTGCCTTAATACCACCTTCACGGATCTTAGCTCTGTCCTTCACGGTAGTTTCTTTGATCCCGTACCTGAATCCCAGTCCCTTGTCCTGCTAACACCCTCAGTTCCACCTATGCAAAATATCTGCTGTAGAATCCAGGCTGTTCCTACTAAAAGCACTGGGCAGCAATAGCCCAAGCAATGACTCCCTGGACACCAGAACCCTAAGACTAGTCCTGGATGATGTCCTAGTCCCCCTAACAGACTTACTAAACCGATCCCTTTGCCTGGGTCAGTTCCCCAGTGTTTGGAAAATGGCTGTCGTCACATCCATTTATAAAAGTGGTGGCAGGTCCTCCCCCAGCAACTAACAGCCAATTGCCATTCTTCCCCTGCTCTCCAAAGCTATAGAAAAAGTGGTGGCCACACAGCTCATCGAATATTTAACTAAATATGCCATCCTATGCCCTGAGCAGCATGGTTTCCAAACAGGCCATAGCACTGCCACGGCACTCCTAGAATTTTCCAGCTTCTTGCACTCCTCCCTTGATTCTGGCAACCTTGCTGGAGCAGTGTTCTTTGACCTCTCCAAGGCCTTTGACACTGTCTGCCATCCCCTCGTACTTGACTCCCTTTACCAAATCGGTTTCTCCACTGGTCCCCTTGCCTGGTACTCTAGCTACCCCTCAGCTCGATCCCAGTGCTTAAAAATCAATGGGACTCTGACCGACACCCATCCTGTCTGCTCAGGGGTTCCCCAGGGCTCCATCCTGGGTCCCCTACTCTTCAGTCTCTACCTAAACACCCTGCCCAGTGCCTGCTCCGGCAATATTCTTCTATACATGGACGATGCCATTCTCTATGCCTCACACCATAGATTTGCCTCCCTCCAGGACTCTCTCCAGCACACCTTCAACAAGGCAGAAAAGTGGTTCAAGGAACATAGACTTGTTATTAATCTAAAAAAGACAAAAGACTAAGTCGATGCTCTTCTCCCACCACCAAAACAAAGCAAAAAATGCCCCCCTCCTTATCCTCCCCAGCATTCAGCACCCCCTTGAGCAAGTATCCACCTACAAATAGCTAGGGATTACCTTCGACACTGCCCTCACCTTCCACGCCCACATTAATGCCCTCTCGACTGCCACTAACACCCGGATTGGCCTCCTTTACCGCCATAAGGATTGCCTCCCACCCAGTGCTCTACGACTGGCCATTACATCCTTTGTACTGTCTTTAGTGGACTATGGCCTGCCTATATACAGAGCCGCTGATAATACTGCACTCAGTAAGATCCAACTCTCACTCAACAAGGCCTGTAGGCTTCTGACCGGTGCCCCTAGGCTCACCCATACCTGCCATCTCTACACCACTGCCAATCCTCAACTTGAAGAAGACTCCACTACCAGACCACCCTTCATAGCCAAGAAAATCCTTGAGCCTCTCCCGGGTGTCAGCCTCCTTCAGCAGGCCTCCCCACAGTCTCCACCCACAGCTCTGACAAGACCCCCTAATGGTACCCCAAGACACAAGGCTCCCTAAGCAGAGATCCATCTGCTACAGGCCCCCTCCTGGTTTAACTGCCTTCCTGTCATCATAAACCTCCCAAAATCGCCCTTTTAAACTTGTTCTTCAGAATCACCTTTTCAATACCCGCTGCTGTAATTGTCACGGACATGTGCTGCACCCCCCCAGTACACTCAATTCCCGAAGTCTTCTGGACTGCCTCACACACACCCCTCCCTCATCCTCTGGTTCCTCTGTCACTCCCCGTGCTAGACATCTGTATATCTGGGGTGTCCTATACTGATTCAGATGTAACTATGTATATAGATTGTACAAAATATATGTAACTCTGTCTGTCTGCATTCTGTAACCTGTATCACTGTTTTGTCCTCTCTGTGACGAGGTACCTTAGTAAACGAGTCTCTGGCTCAAAGGTTGTAAATCCAATTGTACAAATAAATAAATAGAAGGGGACGGACCACCAGGGAGGAGCAAGATTAGGGGGGAGGTAGATATGGGTTCCGGAGTACTGAAGAAGGGTGGACAGGGCCTCTATGCGTAAGAACGAAGACAGGGAGAAGGCTAGCAGTTATAGGCCAGTCAGCCTAGCTTCAGTGGTGGGGAAATTAAATAGAAACCCTACTGAAAGAAAGGCTGATTGAGCATCTAGAATTCAGTGGGCTGCAGGACCACAGGCAGTAAGGATTCACAGGGGAGTCATTCTAAATGAATCTGATAGGTTTATTTGACTGAGTGACCAGGGAAATAGACCAGGGAAGGGCAGTAGATGTAGCCTATCTGAACTTCAGCAAGGCCTTCCACACTGTGCTGCACAGAAGGCTGATTAGGAAGTTGACAGTCTTAGGAGCAGGGTTGAAACTGGCAAATGGGTTTGAAACTGGTTAATGGATAGGAGAAAGAGGATGGTGGTTAATGGCACTCACTTTAAGGATGGGAGAGTGATCAGTGGTGTACCACAGGGTTTGGTACTGGGACCAGACCTTTTCAGTGTCTGCAGTTTGGTACTGGTACTGCACCTTTTCTGTGTCTTCATAGGGGACATTGCAGAAGAGCTGGAGATGAAGGTATGCCTTTTTGCAGAAGACATCAATATATCTTTTGGGAATGTCCCAGCCTACAGGACTTTTGGACAGCAATAGTGGGGGCGTGGGGGGAGATCTTTGAGAGGCCCGTCCTGAGACAGTTTAAACACCTAATTTTGAGAGTCACCCCTCATGGCACAAGAGGTAAAAATCTGAAATACCTATTTCAAATTCTAATAAGTTCTGCTTCCAATGCCATAACACTAAAATGGCTACAAGATGCTAGCCCAAGCCCGGATTCCTGGCTAGGGGTTTGCAAACAAGTACAGGCAGTGGAAACCAGTACGGCACACTTGCACTTTCAACAGGACAATACCTTTCACCTGGAACACCACACAGGATGGTGAGTGCCGGACCAATTAGCAGGGATAGAAGACAACCCCCCCAAATCAGTAGGGGAGCTCACATCCGAACATATGAAGATGACCAGAATATGCTCAGTCACACTAGAGGTATCCCTGCGAGGAAGAAAGGAACTGCCTAGACAGCAGGGTACACAAGTAGTTAATTGAGACAGCATGTACCAGGAACAGATGAGATGGTAGACTTGAAACAATGGAAGTTATAAACAATTATTTTACAAGTTGGAACGTGACCCCCCCCGTCTGTTAACATTTTCCTTTCATTGTCCTTTTCCCCAATTTTATTTCTTCTGATTATTGTGTTGTCTACCCTTCTATCAGCACATCATATCCTACTTGGTTGCAGGACCACGAGAGAACACAGGGTATGAATTGAATGATAACTAGATACACAGATACACAGAAATGTGACAGCAGAGAAAGGCCCCGGGGCCCATCTAGTCTGTCCAACACCCTACCTCCCCCCATCTGTTATGTTTCCACCCTCTCTTCCCAACCCCTTAAATCCATCCCAAGCCCTCTTGAACCCCTCCACCGTTTCAGCTGCCACCGCCTCCTCCAGCAGCTTGTTCCAGGCCTCCACCACCCTCTCTGTGAAAAACTGCCCCCTGACATTACCTCTGTATTGCCCACCTTCCAGTTTGAGGCTGTGTCCCCTCATGTTCGCTCCCTTCTTCAACTAGAACAAACTGTCACCCTCCACCTTGTTTATTCCCTTCAGATATTTAAAGGTCTCAATCATGTCCCCCTCCTCCAGGTGTCTGACCACCTCTCCAGCCTCTCCATGTCCCGCCTCATGGCTTGCATCCCTCTGGGTGAGTCCACCCTATTGCAGACCTTTGTATCATTTGCGATGTACCACCTCTATTGCCAGCATTAGGTCGGGCATCGGCCCAGCTCCCTCTTTAAGGGATTGCGGAGATCGGAGAGAGGAAATGAACACCCGTGCTACCTGGTTTGACTTCAGTAGGCTGGAACTCATGGATATTGTGAGGATTGTTCAGACTGTACGACCAACCAGCTGTAGTTTGGATCTGGGCCCTACGCCACTATTATTAGGTTGCGTAGATGTTATCTGCCCGATTCTTGCTGAAATTGTCTGGAAGTCTTTTGAGCAGGGGGTCTTCCCTGATCCCCTAAAGGAGGCGGTCGCTCGACTACTCCTTAAAAAACCCTCCTTGAACCCAGACTGCCTAGCCAACTTCAGACCTATCTCTAACTTGCCCTTTGCGGGTAAGGTTATTGAAAAGGTGGTTGCGATACAGCCAGATGACCATCTCACAATTCACAATGTCTATGATACTCTCCAGTTGGGGTTTAGGAGAAGACATAGCACCGAGACCGCCCTTGTCCGTGTTTTAAATGACCTCCTAATTGCGAGAGATCGAAAGGCTCGTACTATTCTAGTCCTTCTTGATCTCTCTGCAGCATTTGATACTGTGGACCATGGTGTGCTTTTGGAGCGCCTGCAGCTTTTTTGTGGACTTTCTGGTACAGTTCTACATTGGTTTCAATCTTTCCTCACAGGCCGGACACAGAGGGTTGTCACCAGAATTTATTCCTCAGACTCCATCTCTCTGTCCTGTGGGTTACCGCAGGGCTCCATTTTGGCGCCCATGTTGTTCGCAGTTTATATGCTGCCATTAGGAGACATCATTAAGCGATACAGTCTGGGTTTTCACTGTTATGCAGATGATACCTATCTGTATCTGTCCTTTACTCCCGGACAGGATGATGAGATCTCTGTGCTTAACAGCTGTCTATCTGAAATCAAAGACTGGATGAGTGCTAGCTGGCTGAGGTTAAATCCGGATAAGACCGAGGTGTTGGTTGTGGACCCGGGTCGCCTTGAGGCGAGTCGTAGGGCTGGGGTTCCGTTGGGCTTATGGCTTGATGGTGTCCAGCTGTCGACCTCAGACCAGGTGCATAATCTGGGCGTTATTCTTGACGACAGTTTGACCCTGAAATCCCAGGTGTTTGTTGTTGTCAAGTCCTCCTTTTACCACCTTAGGAATATCTCCTGGGTGAAACACCTTGTTCCTCTGGCTGACCTTCCTACTTTGGTCCACACCTTCGTGACCACCTGCCTTGATTACTGCAATGCCCTGTACCTAGGGCTACCGGGGGTTGATATCTGCCACTTGCAGCTAGTGCAGAACGCAGTGGCCAGGCTTTTGACTTGGACATCTAGAATGAGTCATATTATGCCTGTGCTGCGTGGACTGCACCAGCTGCCGGTTCAGTGGTGGATCACCTTTAAGGTCGATTTACTGACCTGTAAAGTCCTACATGAACAGGGACCACAATATCTGCAAGATCTCCTTACTCCCTACTGCCCCTCTCGCTTACTTCGATCCGCCGACAAGGGATTGCTAGAGATTCCCAAGGTTCGTTTGAAGACATCTGGGGCTGGTGTGTTTTTTTATGCTGCCCCTGCCCTGTGGAATTCCCTACCTCATCGGATATGAGAATGCCTGACCGTCGAGAGTTTTAAATCTGAGCTCAAAACATTTTTGTTTCATAAAGCATTTGGAGAATGATTTTATTATTGTTATTTAATAATTGTTGTTTTAAAGTGTTGTTTTAAATTCTGTACAGCGCTTTGGTTTTGAAAAGCGCTTAAAAATAAAATTTACTTACTCTAATAGAAAATGTCACTCAGATATCAGTTTCAGCAGTGCAAGTATTTGATTGGAAGCAGATTATTTTTTTCTGTTTTGTTTTTCTTTATATGTATTTTAGATGTTGTTCACATGAAAAACTTTAATAAACTGAGATTGCAAAAAAAGAAATCTTCAGTAGGGTGGACATTCAGGAGGGACTGGAGAGAATGCTTGGGGATCTAGGCAAACCTGAGAAGTGGTCAAAGATACGGTAGTTGGGGTTCAATGCCAGAAAATGGAAAGCCATGCACCTAGGGTATAGGAACCTAGGCGTTGAGTATAGGATGTGGGGGACATACTGGCACTAGACAGGAAAGAGACCTTGGGGTTATTATATTGAGGACCTCAGGGTCACAGTGCAGTGTGAAAAGGCTGTGGACAGGGCTTAGTGGGATGCTGGGCTGCATAGGGACAGGTTTCTCCAGCAGGAGGAGGTGGTTTATTTATTTATTTATTATGTACATCAGATTACCTTAGCGCATAAGTGCTCATTTACAAAGGTTCCACGTCAGATTGTACAGCCACAAAATCGGACAATACAAGACTGTAGGCAATTCCAGTGGAATGTAGTCAAATCAGGCACATATTAAACAAGATTATCTCTGCATAGTTTCCGCCACTGTTATCTTACTGTACAAATTGTCTGTACCTACTTGTGCACTGCCAATCCTGTATTACTGAAATGTAACTGTTCTAACTAAGCTGTTCTAAACTAAATAAGCATGCCCCTTTCATCGAAGTAAGGGTACGGAACAATTCCAACCCCTGGTTCACCTCGGATCTCAAGGCAGCCCTTATAACTCGAGATAAGCTCTGGGCTAAAGCTAGACATTCCAAAGAATCTTGCGGATTGGCAGGCCTTTAGAACAGCCAGGAATAACTGTGTGAAAAACACGCTCTGCTAAAGCTAACTATTATATTTCTACTGTCAGACAAGCTAAAGGTAACCCTCATAAAATATGGAAGACTATCAAAGCTATAGAAGAGACCCATGGCCCCTCTGTCCCAACAAAGATAGCTGCAAGTGGCAAGATTGTGGAAAACAAGTCCCCAATCCTGGAGGAACTTAACTCCACTTTGCCACAGCTGGATTAACTTTGACTCGTCACCTTATGCTGGTGCTGCGGTGAGCCAGCATACCCTCCCGCCACATCTAGTCCTGCACCCAGCCCCTTCCAACTCGCAAGATAACTTATAAAAAGTAGAAGATTCTCTTCTTAACTTAGACACCAAAAAGCGAGGGGACGATGGCTTGGAACCCTTTCCTAAGGTCAGGCTACTCCCATCTCATTGCTCCCAATTCTCCACATCTTCAGTCTTTCCATTACATCTGCTACTGTGCCATCCTGCTGGAAATCAGCACATATCCTCCTCTATTTAAATCTGGTGACCCATGCGATGTAAACAACTATAGGCCTATCTCCATATTGCCTATCCTTTCTAAAGTTGTCGAAAAACTGATCCATATTCAGTTAAAATCTCACTTGGAAACCTTCTCTCTCATTAACCCAGCTCAATCTGGCTTCCGGGCTAATCATAGCACAATCACTGCTCTAGCAAAAGTAACCAATGATTGAATCTCTGCTATAGATGCTAAGAAGGTAACTGGTGCAGTCTTTTTGGACCTCAGCAAAGCTTTTGGTACTGTTGATCACAAACTATTAGTCAATTGCCTTGCAAAGTTGGGTGCCACATACCATACCACCCAGTGGTTCTCTAGCTACTAACTGGAAGATTCCAAAAAGTAAAGGGGAAGGATTTTTTCTGCTGCCTTGCAGTTGCAAGAGGAGCCCCCAAGGATCCATATTAGGCCCTATCTTGTTTTCTCTGTACATTTATGACTTAGATGCTAACATATCTACGTCCAATCTGCACTTTTTTGCAGATGATACTGTGTTGTATACTTCTGGCTCATCGTTATCTGAAGTCAAGGGAGTGCTTCAAGCGGACTTCGCACAACTTGAGCATAATCTAATCAAGGCAAAGCTTCTTCTCAATGCTAAGAAGACTAAAGCGATGATATTTTCCCACAGTGCTGTCTCAGGCCCCAATACCCTTGCCCAAGACTTCATTGTCACCCACGCAAGCGAGCCTCTGGAAATTGTAACCAAATTTAAATATCTAGGTATCTGGATCAACAATAAATTATCTTTCAGTGACCACGTCGAAGATGTCTCTAGAGGTTAAAGCAAGGTTAGGTTTCTTCTACAGAAATAGGCCCTTTTCCACATGAAACTCGAAACAAGCTTGTACAGGCCACTTTTCTCCCCCTACTGACTATGGCGATGTAATCTATTCCTCCACCACTCTTGCAAATCTAAGTAAACTGGACATCCTTTATCACGTCGTTACGGTTCATTACCAACTCACCACGTTCGCACCACTGTGACTTATATGCAGCTGTTGGTTGGACATCCCTTACTACTAGGCGCCTGCTCCATGCTGGGCTATGGACTCTTAAACTGCTCCTGCAGAAATTGCCAAGCTATCTCTCTTCCCTTATTAGTATCTCACATAGTGCATACTCGCTAAGAAAAATCTGACTTTATTATGCTTGACATACCAAGGATGCGGACTTCCTTGAGTAAGCGTGCTGTGCATATGCTCTTCCCTCCATTTGGAACCAATTACAAACCGTACTGAAACTAACTAGCACAGTTTCATGCTTCTACAAATCGCTAAGTTCAGCCAAAATAAAAACACCTGTAACTGTCATTAAGTCTCTTCCTTCCCCATGTGCCATATTTATCCACTGGTAAGGTATAATTGATTTGTCATATTAACTGCTTTCCTTCCGTTCTACTCCTGGCTTTATCTTTGCTTCGCTCCACTGCTACTCTATCAAATCACTCCTCCCCCCATATCAGTTGTAGACTGTTTGTTCTAGCTGCCAAAATACTGTATATATTGCACACACCAGTCATCATGTTTCCTTTATCAGTATGCAACCTGTAAGTCGCTTCCCTGTCTCATATCAATGTTTACCACCTGCGGTCACCCTATGTGGTACCCTTGTATGTATATCCAGCCTGTATCATGTAACGTGCATTTCATGTATATACTGTTATTACCTATCTGTGTTTGTACTTTAAGTGTTTATGTCACAGGACCTCCTTGTGAATGAGCTTGCTCAATGGAGTTTTCCTGCAATAAACTTGAAACTTGAAACTAACTACTCTGAACCAACATGTGCTCGCCAATTCCTGTAATTCTAAAATTGTATTCTGTCCAATGTTCTCATTCCTTACAAATTTTTTGTACTCTGTTTATTGTAAAATGTTGTTTTCACTGTTTTTGTCCTCTCTGTGATGAGGTACCTTTGTAAATGAGCCCCTGGCTCAAAGGTTGTAAACCGATGTTCCAATAAATAAATAAATAAAGACCGCAACAAACATTACACACAGGAAATGTGTACATAAAGGTAGATCATAGTTCAGCAAGGTCACAGGATAAGTACAAAGGAAAACTGAGTTTGTGGTTACAATGGCATTGGACTGGTAGGGCAGACCTCAGAGATCTCTTAAACTTGTGTTGTAACAGTTGGAAATGGCGTGGAAGCAGATAGTTAAGGCAGCGGGAGTGAGACCCAGGAGTGCCTTTTTGGCTAGCAATCAGGTCTGTAGTTTTATTCTGCTGGGTAGTGGAAGTCATTTAGTTAGGGCAGAGAAGGTGCAAGTGTGGGTGTGGTTATCTGCACCATATACAGAATGGCATTCCTAATTACGGATCAGCTGTACTCTGTTTAGCACCATGTTGCAAGCAGCTGTATATACAGGGATGCCATAATCTCTACAAGTGAGAGGATGGAACCGGCCACTACAGGGTGTCTGGCTTCCACAGTTAGATTATTCCTGTTTCAGTAGAGTGCCCAGTCTTCTGTTGACTGTAGCCTCTAGATTGTCCACATTGGGGGGGTGGGGGCGCAAATGATAGAGTGCCATCCAGTGTTATACCAAGGTATTTAAAGGTCTTCACCTGTTCAAGAGTTTGTCCCAGGCCATTATGGATGACAAAGGGTGGACTTTTCCTTTTCTGTGGGAGGCTAGAAAATAACATGGTCTTTGTTTTTTGTAGTTTAGGACCAGTTTGTTGTTAGAGAACCAGCTTTCCCAGGTTTTGAAGTTACTTTGGAGGGGGCTAGTGAGCAGTCAAGGTCAGTGTTTTTTGGTATGTCATGACAGCATCTTCAGCGTAGAGGAGAACCTTTGCTGTCTGACATGCATCAGGCAGCTTCTTAATGAAGATGCCAAATAGGAGTGGGCCCAAGATGAACCCCTGGGTACACCAATAGATTCTTCCCTGATGTCAAGCAAGGAGCCTTCAATGTTCACACCCTGAGTGAGGTTCATAAGGTAACTGTGCAACCAGTCCACTGTGTTCTGGGAAAGACCCAGGTCATTGAATTTGTTGAGTAAGATGTCATGGTTGACCAGGTCAAAAGCTTTTGTAAGTTCAATATAGATAGCTCTGACCATGTCACCACTGTCTAGTGCCTCGTGCACATAGCTGGTATATTCCAGCAGCACCGTATTGGTGCTATGGAGCTTTCTAAAACCATGTTGCTGAACACACTAGACGCTGTATTTTTTGAGATGCATGACTAGTTGGTCGGAGACTATTCTTTCCAGAGCCTTTGACAGTGGAGAGAGAATAGAGACTGGACTGTAACTGGCTAGACTAAAACAGTCACTGCTTTTGAATACTGGTATAAACAGAGTGGATTTCAGCTTCTCGGGGGAACTGCGAGTAATGCAGGGAAAAGTAAAAACTTCACAAGATGAAATTTGAGAGTTTCTCTTACTGTCAGGGCAAGTAAATTCATGTCGAGTGAGTCACGCCCAACTCCGTTTTTCACAAGCACCCTACTGATATATTTTAAAATGTCCTTGACTGATACAGCTTTAAAATAGAATTTGGGGAAACTTAGTTTGGGACCCAGCATCCGAGAGGCTTTGGGATCAGGTCCATCACAGGTCTAGGCAGACTCAGCGGGGATGATCGAAATTGAGTCACTGAAGGCTGAATTGAAAAAACTGGCAATTTCGGTAGGACCAATGACCTCTCAGCCCTCTACTGAGAGCATTTTTCCTTGCGAAGGAACTCAGCGATGTTATCCCAGAATCTTTTGGCATCACTCCAGTCTCTTGCCATCACTTCAGTTCTGGGTCTGTTGGTCTTTGCTGAAATGAGATTTGACCTCTCTAATCATACTGTTACACTTACTGTGGGCTTCTCTGAATCTTTGTAGGTGGGCTGGGGACCCTGATTCCCTGGTCAGTGCCCACAGATTGTCCCGCTGTCATGCAGGCAAGAAGTTCTGGGGTGATCCATCTAGACAATGTACCTCTTGCCTTGCATTTTTGATGGATGCAAATTTGTCACAGGCGCGTGTGAACTCTGCAACAAGGAGATCAAGGAGGGCTGAGTCAGTATCTGGAATGATATCAAGGAAGGTCCAGTCAATTTGGGCCAAGTGGGCTCTGAATTTAGGCACCTTCTTTTTCTGGAGACCCAGCTGGATATGATCTGAGGGGATGGCCTTGTCTGTTTAACTGCCATAGACATTGTACTAAGGAATGGTCACTTAGGTTATCTGGGAGAACTTTAGCAACTTTAACCCTGCCTGGGTGTGTGACCGGTACCAAAGTAGTGTCATAGTGCCAGTTTTATAACTGTTCTGGTGTTTTCAATGACCATTTGTGTGATGAACAGACTGGGTGTCATGTGCCTATAATCCATGCTTGATTTAGCATTCCAGTTAATGTTAAAGTCACGGGTAACAATGCATTCCCAGTTCTGCTTGAGCTGTTGGAAGTAGTGAGTGAGGGACTCAGTGCTCTGATACTGCTTACCAGGTGGGATATAAACAGACAGGATGACCACAGATTTGTACCCACTCCCTATCAGTAGCTTTATTGCTAGGCATTCACAGTCCCTGGTGGAATCCCTAATTGCAGTTTTGGAGGCTTGCAGGTCTTATCTGAGGTAGATAAGGCAGCCCCCACCCACAAAGCCAGGTAGTGGGCCAGTCTTCTAGCCCAGCGGTGGTGCTGCCGCTCGTGCTGGTGAGCCAGGTTCGAGCAAGCCGAGGCGCATCAGGGTAAATCGGGGAGGAGGTTTGAGCATCCATGGGACAGCGCACCTCTCCTGGAGGGAGGGAAGGGTACATCTTGGTGGTTGACTGGCCTCTGGCTGAAGTCGGAGGCAAGACGAGCCCAAGCTTAGACCAAGGGGGAGAGAAGGGGAGTGATGGACATTGGGGTGTGTGCCTTGACGTCAGGCACACATCACACCTCTGGGGAGAAAACCAAAAAATGGCCCCTGAGCTCCAGGATGATGGAGTGCCCGGCACCACACTGGATCTCCCCTGCGCGACCTGTGGCCCCGGCAGTATACCGTCACCGCAGCAACTCCCCGACCAAGAAGACCACCACAGTGCCAGAAATCAGGCAAAATCCGCCTGTCGCTGTGGTGGTCCGTGCGGCGATCAGGACTGCCTCGCTGAGTGTACCCCCCCCCCCGGTCCAACTCCGACTCGAAGTTAGAATCCTGGAACCGGGGTGTGGAGAGCAGAGACCCCAGAAGGTGGGGTTCAGAGAGCTAGCCCCTGTTGTGATGCGACATCCTGGGGCTACAATGCCGAGATGCGCATAATGGCTATCCACCAGTAGGGATGTCTGAGCTAAGCGCTGTCACAGCATTATAGGTAAACCGTCCTGGCTTCCCGACAAAATGACGGCAGGTTGAGGGAAGGGGCTCCCTCATCCCCGCCTGGGTGTAAACCACAACTACATGGAGGAGGGACGACGGCACCAGTTCATGGACATGGAGGAGACAGTAGCTTTGGGGATGGGTTGGCGACTCCCAAAGGAGTCAAAGCTCAGGCGGCCTGGGGGATGAAATATGCATTAACAAAAAAAAAAAAAGCCTGGCAGTGAGACAGTGGCATCTAGTACGTGTGGATTGAGTCAGTTTTCAGTTAGGCATGTAACGTCTGGTTGCACTAACACAACCCAGGCTTTAAAATTGGCAAATTTAGGTAGTAGCCTGCCTGTATTTAGAGAGACAGTGTTCAGACAGCGTTCAGTTGTCTTGTCTGCAGATGCCAGGCTTAGAGCTACCAGCAAGGCCTAGGTTGGGGTGGACACTGCCAAACAATAGGAGTAGCATTATTGTGAGTCCCTTGTAGGATCTGATATGGTGCTTCAGTCTCCAGGTTTTCCCTTTAGGGAGGAGTAGGAGGTGTGAGGCAATGGACACACCAACATTCTGAGTGATCCTTTACCACTTCCCGCATGCCACCAGGGTTAGGTGTCCTGTGTGGCAGGCATATGACTGGAGGGCTTAGGAACTGTTGTGTTGTTTGGGGGAGGCAGTAGGTTTTGTTGTCAGTATGGGACCGGGGAGATGGCTCCCATCGAGTTTGAAGGGTTTGGGTAACTATACTGTAGTCAGACAGAGAAGCAGCATTATTAGTGCAAGGAACATGTTTGCTTTGGGAGAGCGTATCACCAACTGTTAAGTTAAGCAGGTAGGTCACTAACCCTCTAACCCTTGAACACAGTCCACCTACGTGTGGTGACTGCAACTCAACAGTAGCAGTACGGATGGCAGTTACCCAAGTATCCAAGCTAAGCACTACCAGCAGTCAGAAGCACGTAGCAGGATACTTAGTAGCAGTCTAGTTTATAATTGGAGCCCAAATGCTCAAGCCAGCATAAACAATGCTGTTTAAATTCTGTGGGCAGTCGGAGGATATTAGGCAACCAGAACTGTAGTACAGTCAGAGAATATTAAGCAATCAGTAAAAATACAATAGTAGTTGGAAGCCAGTATACACAAACAATGCTGTTTAAATACAGTGAACAGCCAGAGAATATTAGGCAACTAGTACAATACTGTGTAGCATACGGTCAGCAGTCAGACAGTGGTAGTGAACTTAGCAGCATACAATTTTAGTGGTTGGGAGCCAGTATACCCAGGCCACCCGGATAGGATGTTTGCAAAATCTAGTATATAGTGAGTTTTAGCAACTATCAGGAAATCCAGTATGCACAGTAACAGCAGGCAGATAGTGTTTTAGGACTTAAGCAGCAAAAAACGGGGTCTATTCTGGATGCCTGTGTGCCACGTATGTGAGGCGCGTAGGCATCCCTAAGTTGGAAAGCCACACAGCTGGGGTCCCGCAGACCCCCAGCAGCATTCACGAATGGTGAGCCAGCCAGTCGCGCACTGGATCCCTTGACCACCTGAACAGTGACGTGCCACGGGCGGTCTGGGGGATGGGCCAGGGGGGCGTGCCTGCATTTAGCGTGATTCACCAAGGCATGGGTGCCAGGCTGGGGAAGGAAATGTTACACCTCAGGGACACAGCCATAAGTGTCTCTGGGCCCCCCATGGTTACCGGTGGGGCGTGGCGGCAATGGGGGTCCCCCTGCACATTGCCAGCCCAGTCTACTGGGCTGCCAGGGTGGGCTGGGGAGCAGCCATTTGGGTGAGTGCCCCTAGATTTACAGCACCAAGACCTGCACCTTCCCGCACAGCCCTGCACCCGTGGTGCAAGGGATCGGCTGAGGGACCCAGGACAGGCATCCCATTGGATGCCCACCTGCCTCCTGCACACCACGCCCATGCAGCCCTGATCCAGCTGTGTGCCAGGGGTGTGTGTGGTCACAGACAGGTGCCCTGCAGGTTCTTGCAGTCCTGAATCCGTGCACCCTGCACCTGTCCACGGGCGCGTAGGCACACGGGCAATGTATGCGTAAATTGCATGTACTTCAGGCACCTTGGAGAACAGCCCCCAATGTTTGCAGTCAGGTAGATGTTAAGAAATGTACCTAGCTCTGATAACCTAGTGGCATAGAAGCAAACAGGTTCAATGTATTAGGGTATTTACTAGTCACAGCATTGCATCCGGCAGGATTCAGTGCACCAGTAGACAGCGTGGCTGGGTGCTGGCTGTCTCCATGGCTGACTCCTGGCAGACTCCTTTCCTTGCCCTTTGCTCTCAGCCCTTAACACGAGGACCGCTGGGGACCATACCTCTCAACCTTTTGTCCCCCAAATGTGGAACATTGCCTCTCAAAATGTGGAACAAATGAGCAAAATGTGGAACTTTACCTAAGAAGCTCAGAACACTGTTAAAATGTTTGCATTTATGTTCAGAAAGTCTGTTATTAATTGAATGATATATTTTTTTCATCATTTACTATAGATTTTTGCTTTAAAATGTTAACACTGAATGTGGGACAAGTCCTCACTGTGTGGAACAGGGAGCTTTTGTGAAGTAAAATGAGGAACGTTCCTCGTAATTGGTACAGTTGAGAGGTATGCTGGGGACTATGAAATTTAAACAGGAAAGGAGGAGTTGTTTGGATTGCTTTCCAGGGCTCCGCTTGTGTTCCAATGTGCTGCGCTGGTTGGAGGGCTTGCACGAGGGACGCATGTCTGGCTGAATTCTTCCTGTCGACATGGTCAAGGAGATGGCCACTGCTGGAGGTGATTGGCAGGGGGGAGGGTGAATAAAGCAGTTCTTTTAAAGATAGAAGGAGGGCGGTTCAGGGGCAATGTGAGGAAGTATTATTTCACAGAGAGGGTAGTGGATGCATGGAACAGCCTTCCTGAGGAAGTTGTGGAGTCTAAAACTGTGGGAGAATTCAAGAATGCATGGGACAGACATAAGGCAATTCTTGTGGGGGCAGGAAGATATAGGCTGTTTGTTAACTAGGATCTGCTGCCTATCCTGAGGTAGGGAAATGGGCAGACTAGATGGGCTAGCGGTCCTTATCTGCCGTCAAGTCTATGTTTCTATGTTTCTTGACCCTGAGTAGCTGACAGAGCATTGCTGTATCACCCCTGGTAACCCCAGGAGTAATGTATCCAGTTTGGAGATTGCACCTTTAGAAAAAGACATGGAAAGGGTCAAGGCAGTCCAGAGGAAGGCAACTAAAATGGTGCAGGGTTTTCAAGGGAAGCCCTACATGGAGAGACTGAGGGATCTCAACATGTGCATCTAGGAAGAGAGGAAAGTGAGAGAGAGAGAGAGGTGACATAATTGAGATCTACACTACAAGTACCTCATGGGGTAAACAGGGTGCAGGAGGGGAGACCACTTCCATATGAGGACAAGCACCAGGACAAGGGGACGTGATGAAGCTGGAGGGGGAGATCAGCAGAGATGTAAGGAAGTATTTCTTCACTGAAAGGGTGGTACATGTCTGGAAAAGACTGCCAGCTGAAGTGGTGGAGACTAAAATGGTGGGGGGTTTCAAGCATGCATGGGATAAATGCAGGGTTATAGTAGAACAGAGGCATGGAGAAGAGAAGGTCATTGGAGACCAGGTAAGGTCTGTGGATGTAGAATAGGCAGGGAACACTTGGGCAGACTAGATGAGCAAAGTGGTCCTTTTCTGCCAACAAATTCTATGCTTCTATGTTCATGGAAGCTGCATGAGTGCAGATAGACACATAGAAGCCTAGTCAATGATGTCAGGAAAATGACCAAAGGTCCACCTACTCTGACGAGAGTTCCCTATTTGCTCCTGGACCTATTGTTCATACAGGGTTTTTTCTCTTGTAGTCCATCCCCCTGCTCCCTCCCTACTGCTACCAACCTGAGCCACCACCAAAACCTTTACTCAGTCCCAGCCGTGCTTGAAACCGTTTATGGTCTTGGTGCCCACCACCTCCACTGCTAGACTGTTCCATAGCTTCACCACCCTTTCTGTAAACTAGAACTTCCTCGCATCCCTCTTAAGTTCCCACCCCCCAAAAAAATTTCCACTCATGACCTCGAATTCTTAACTCTGTACTCCTGCTAAAGAGATATTTTTCAAATGTTTCTCTTCTCAGTACACCTACAAACTATTGACCAGTCTTGTGGGGGAAACTAACCCCAAAAGCTCGACCATGGAGGAAGAGCAAACACATGGGGTTCAAGGATGAGGGAGGTAGGTGGCTGGCAGAGGTGGGCAGCATTAGTGACTAGGGGAATAAATAGAAGATAAAAAAGTATTTATTACATTTGTTCTTAATTCAAATATTTATCCTCCTGGACAGATGCCTTCACTGTATTACTGGCCACCATATAGCCCCAACACCTGAACTTCAGCCCCGATTCCTGAACTCCAGGGGCCCTCTATGACATGTCCCCACCCTTGGTGGGGCCGGTAGGGAGGCATCCCTCTCCCTGGGACAGAATTTGTCAAGGAGCGGATCGTGGTCACAGGATCCTGTGTGCCAGTTCCAGCATCCTGGAGGCTGCCGTATTTCCTCCTGCTGTTCCCGTTCCCTCTGCCACCTTCTTCCCTTGGCACCTTGCATGCACCCTGTGTCGGGCTTGTATGCATGCAGCCACATCCCTGTGAGGAAACAAGTTCCCATAAGCTTTGAAGGGGTCACTACAGTGGCAAATTATGGCATTTAGCCTCACCATGCTGGAACAGAATAAATGGTTTATAGGCTAACCATTGGATCCACCTTTTGCATTTCTTTTGCCATTCCTAGTATGTGCTTTTTTTTGTACTCTTCTGTTGACAGGTTGCACTGCAGCAATTCCTGGTACCAGGCTACATATTTTTTCTTTTTATTGCCAGCTACGTTATACTTAATTTTCTAGGTTACAGTCATATTTATCAGCATATCAGTTATAATCATAATACAGTATTGCTCTAGCTGTTACATACAGTGAAATGTATGGTAACATTCTCTTGGGGACCCGGGAAGCGTAAGAACATAAGAATTTGCTGGCAGAAGGAGACCATGTGGTCCATCATAATGTTACAGACTTCTTCCTTTTTTTTTTTTTACGGTGTATTTGGCATCCAGCTGAGATGTAGCATCTCATTTTCAGTGGAGCTGTGCTTTAACTGGGTGAGCTATAGCACAGGGAGGTTAAGTGACTTGCTCAAGGTCACAGAGTGAGTAAGTGGCTGTGGTGGGATTTGAACCGTGGGTCTCCTGGTCATTGAGCCTGTGCTCTAACCACTAAGGACATTGCCTTCTTGGTTTCAGTTTTGACATATGTATCTCATTTCTTGAATGGTAATCTTGTCACATCTGACATGTTGTAGAAAAGTATTGCTGTTGCTTCTTCCGGAGGCATCCCCTGTCCCCTCAGAACTGTTTTGCAGCAAGGCATGATGGTCCATCACTGGAACAGAGGATAGCAAGTCAGTCCTCTACCTTTTATGCTTATGGATTTGAGGGGTGGGGGGTTGATCAAAGTTATATTGTGTGATAGGCATGTGTGAGGCTCCCTGGGTGTTCAGTGAACTGGTGGAAAAATTAAGAGCCCTGTCTTGTGGGAACAGTCAGCAGATAAGATCCTAGCATGAGATGCCTGTTCCATGAGGAACAATTATCCTAGAGCACTCCAGTTTTTGCCTAATGTGTCACGTACCACACGCAGGCCAGTTGTGTGCTTTCAGGTTCAGAGAAATGTCTGGGGCATTGAGAAGTAAGGGCTTTACTCTAATTTAAAGCATACGTGGGCACATTCCGGAAACAGAAATGTTCCGAACACAATAAATAATTATCAGAATGAGTAGTGTGACTTGTTACTTATGGGGTTTCTTGCTTGATAGATGACTAGAAACATTCGACCATTACCCTCAGGGAGTTAGTATAGAAGACCAGAAAGGCAGTTTGGAAGAGGAGCAGAGTCTAGGATTGCTAATAGATGCAGGGGAAGAGAACATATAGAATAATGCATGGGCAGCCATACGCAAAAATAGTGGTGTTTACCCTGAGAGGTGAGATGACATCATAGATCTCAAGAACGAACGGTACAGCGAGGAATCTTACAGCCTTTGTACATTACATAAATTATACATTCCAAAAACTAATGAAATGAGTACAGGGTAAGCGGCATGTCCTGGTGCAGTATATCATAGCAACATGGCAGGTAGCCCCAGGGAAAGAAAATAAAGAGTGGAACCACGGCTGTCCCACAGAGGAGTATAGCAGTTAGCACAGTGTACATCACTGGGTTAATATGATATGCATTAGCTAGATGAGTTAGATGGGCCCGAAGGAGGGGGAGGGGGCGGGGGATTGACACTGGGGACATGACATCAGGGATCTGTAGTGGGACTTGATCAGAGTCTTGCTTGTTGTCAGGGGAGGACAGTGACACTGACTGGGAGATTATTCCAGGTGTTTAGGAGCCTATAGCTGATGGAGGCTTTATTAACTGCACTTTATGCAGCCACCGGTCCGCCAACTCTCTGCCCTCCTGTCCACCAGCCTTGTCACCCACCTGCCTCTGGGACTTACCATCACCGACCGACAGTGCCCTACAGTTTATCTCCTGTGGCACAGCCCCCCTGGGACCTCCCCCAACTATCCCAGGAGGTGTTTAGGTCAGATGCTGGTCGGGGAGCCCAGTAGGTGGGTGCAGGGTCTGCGAGGACAAGCGGCGTCATCCAGGCAGACCAGGGACATTTTTTTTCCCCATTGAAGTCCCTGCCTCAGTGCCACAGAAGAGTCACCCATGTCATCCACCGGGAGCATCCCCACCCATAACCGCTGCCCCAATCTGGCACAAACCCGACAGGCCATCAGAGACAGAGCAGTCCACCCATCCCATCCTGTTAGCCCCCCGCCCCCGAGAGCATCAGTATGATGCTCAGTCCTCCTCCCCCCAAGCGGCCCTGGCTCATTCCAGAATTTGAGTCGCCGCATGGTGGCAGGTCTGCCCTCCACACCACTGGGTTGGGCAGTATAACAGTATTCTGATATCACTCATGTGGTACAACAGCATTCTGACATTACTGCTGTGGTGCAATAGCATTCTAACAGCACTACTGTGGTACAGTAGTGCTCTGACATCACTGCTGTGCTGTGATAAAAGTGCATTCTGTCATCACTATAGTGGTATCACTGCAAGGCTGCAACAGTATTCTGACATCACTAGTGTGATGTAACAGCCTTCTGACATCACTACTGTGGTGCAACAGCATTGACTTATCACTGCTATAGTGCAACAACATTCTGACATTACCACTGTGGTACAACTCCATTCTGAGCACTACAGTGGTACAATAGCCTTCTGGCATCAACACAGGGTGCAACAGCATTCTAACATAACTACTGTGATGTGACATCCTTCTGACATCACTACATTGGTACAACAGCCTTCTGTTGTCACTACTGTGGTGCAATAGCTTTCTGACATCACTACTGTGGTGCAACACCATCTGCAAAGTGTATGGATTTCCATACACAACAGCACTGAACCATAAACTATAAATATCTACTTGTCTGGTTCCGTATGTCTCTCCGTGCCACACAGACATACACTCTGAAGCCTGAAACCCAGAAGAAAAGCATCAAGGGTGTAAAATGCTGGTGTTTTGGCAGGCTAACCCGGCAATACAAACACTGCACTCCTTGGTTGAGCCATGGAGAGGTTACCCCTTAGGGGCTCGATGATACCTAGAGTCGCAGGTTACCGTGTAAGCCACATTGCCTGACCTAGTCCTACTGTAGTGAAGCTGCTGGAAAGGATGAGCAGTTCCCTCTGAAGAGAGTTAATGAAATGGAAAAAAATTCAAGTTATGGCTCAGATATCGGTGAAAAGTAAAATTGCTGGCCCAGTTAAAAGGATTGATTATCTGTCTGTCTATTTTTGTGGAAGAGTCCAGTTAACAGGATTGTTTTAGTTTATTTTTTCAGAAGAGTCCTGTTTAAAGGATTTTTTTATTATGTTTTTTAATTAAGGTGTTTGTACTTTTCTGGCTAGTTGATCCCATCATGTCTTCCACCCAATAACCTCCCAGCTGGAAACCCCAGACAATGTCTGCCATTAACACGGCCCATGAAGTGTGTGGCCCAAGAGTGATAGAATCCTTCATTCTAGGGCTGGCGCGCTTTTTCATGTTGTCTGTCCTCCCCCACCACCCAGGCCACATCGTCCTTACCAGGGTGGAGAGCCTACCCCTGTGATGTTACACTGCTGCCATCACCTGTTCAAGGAGTTGCTGTTACAATGGGGAGAGCAACTCCCTCCCCCAGAGTCTGACAGTGCCACCTCTACAGCACCACACCAAGATTCTTCTGTAAGTCTGTGCTTTCTGTAGAAGTTTCGCCTCAGACTCTGGTTCCCATTCTGTTGTTCCATCTTTACTTGCATTTGAGTTAACTCAGTGGGTGTTTCTCTTTTAGACACCTGGGTGGTCTGTACCGTTTTAGAACTGTGTGATCTAAGTTCTTTCATCTTTGTTGAAATGCATCCATGTTCTTCTGTAGAACTCTTTCATTGAAAGGGATATTGACTTCATCATATAAATTTTAAAATGCTCTATCAGTTCAAAGAGAACATTTATGTTGTGGTTCTCATTATTTCTTCTGTGAAATATGTACTGTATACTGTATAATATGGAATGGGTAGGATGACTGTATTTATGGTATTGTATGCTGTTGTTTCATCGATGCTCTATTTGTGGCTGGTACTATTTCACCTTTTATGTACAGGCACTCAGAGCTTTGGAGGCGCACCTTTAATAAGTCGAATAAACAAACAAAGCATGTGCAGTGGGACACCGAGTCTGATAGCCCATAAAAGGGCTGAGGTGTTGGACTTAGTGTAGCTGGAACCAGTCCAGAGATTTAGTTGAGTCTGCCGAAGACTGATACTACAGTGTCCCCATTTTATGGAACCTTGAGATGTCATGGAGAAACAAGCTGTGCCTGACTACACACAGTCAAGCAGAGTTTGTTCCTCCATGACATCACAAAGTTCCATAAAATGGTGGCACTGTAGTATCAGTACTGGACAGACTTAGCTGTATCTCTGGAGTGCTTCCAGCTACAGAAGAGGCCAATACCTCATTTAAAATAACTTTTCATGGGCTGTCAGACTATATGTGGGTCACTGGACTTGAATGTTCCCCTTTAAGCCATTAGGTTAACTTGGGAGCTTGAGCTGCGCAGTATTGATGAAATAAAGGTATACTTTTCCCGTCTCTTATACACGTTTTTTTAAGTGTGGTTGGCGTGGTGGAAAATTAGCATCACATCTCCTGGACCTTTAACTCTGTTTTAATTGTCTCAGGATACAGTCTTTGCACATGTTGATAAACAGAGTGCTGGTGTTGTACTCACCCTGATCTAAGCCACTGTTGCATCAAGACAGGACTATTGTAAGGCATTTTGTGATGGCCTGTCTTGATGCGACAGTGACATCAAGACAGGACTACTATAAGGCACTCTGTGATGGCCTTCCTGTGAAGCAGATAAGCCTCCTTCAGTTACTGCAGAATGCAGTGTCTCAGGTCTTGGTAAGAGCTGGCAGAAGGGACCATATCTGTGGCATTTTAAAGGAGCTTTCCTGGTTGCCACTAAACCAGCAGATCTGCTTCAGTGTGCTTCTGTTAATGTATAAGGCCTCACACGGACTGGGTTCCACCTACATATTTGATCTACTCCACAAGCCCTCTATGTATACTTAACACATCCATGGACCAGGGTCTGACTGATCATCCTTCTGCACATTCGTGCATAGTAAGGGAGAATGCATTTTCTGCAGTGGCCCCCACAAAGTGAAAACACTTACCTTCATGCATCACGCTTGCCCCCAGACTAACAGTTTTCTGAAAACCTTCCTTAAAGGTGATAGGAAACTGTTTTTACACCTCTAGATGCCCTCTAGTTGTTCTTTCATTGGCTATCCAGTATTCTGATATGTTTTTGACCTTTTTGTTAAATTAATCAAATTTTGTTGCCTTTTTAATTACCCTCAATCCCTCTCACCTCAGCAGTTGCTGCTCTCTTTTCTTTTTTTCTATATGTTTTTTTGCTCCTCTGGAGCCCAAACAGCTGACCCTGGCCCTCTGGATGGAAGGGCCCCTCTCCCGGCTCTGCACGCTCACCTCCACATGTTGGCCCAGATGTTTCCCCTTGGATTGCCTCCCTTGGTGGAGACAGAGGCGAGGTTGCTGGCTTCTCCCCGAGACCCAGTCCAGATTCCGGGGCTGCCCCAGGGTGGCAGGCCATCATTGAGTCTGCCAGGCTTGACTTTCCTGGTTTTCCTCCTCCCCTCCCCGATGAGCTCATCGTCGGCTTAGGCTTCCCGAGCCCGTCCCTCCAACCGCCGCTAGAGGCGATCAGCCGGGCAGGACAGCTATCCCTTCCTCCCTGAGACAGAAGAGCAGTCCTCCGGACGCTCAGTCCTCTCTCGCCCCTGCTGACCCCCTGGTGGTCAGGGCTCATTCCTGAACCTGGGTCACCAGCATGGAGTGAGGTGTGGTGTCCAGCTTCTCAACCCTCAGCGCCACTGGGCCGGCATCTGCACTCTTTTTTCATACTGCCTGAACTTTCTGTGACATCAATAACACCATTCCAGGTCATTCAGACAAATAGCATAGAATGGGAGTTACTGATGTCATAGAATGTCTCAGAAATATGAAATTCAAGTGCAGTAGCAGGTGAGGAGGATGGAACTCAATGTAGAGCTAAGGGCTTCCCAAAGCGAGATTATTTATTTATCAAAAAATCATCAAAGTATATCAGAATACATAACTGGCATGGAAAGGAGGATGGAAGGGCAGTTACCTATGTAAAAATAATTTTCTATCTCCTTTAAAAGGGAATCATTGCCAGCTTCAGTTTTACGGAAAGGATATAACCATTGAGCACATGCTAGTTTACAGTGGTGTCCTATTGTGATCAAGTTACACAGTTAACATTTAAACAGTGCTGCATTTATATAGGCCCTAATATTAGTATGGTAAGAATGAAAGGATTTTTGGTATACATTATTATTTTATAATGGTTTACTTGCTGTAATTGCCAACGGTCATGTTTTGGAAAGGTTCCCTTGAAGTTTTGGCATCGAGTCAGTTGCTCTGATTCCCACCGACAATTTAAATCACGGTTACTTCGCCACTGTTTGTCAGTCAGCCTGTACCTGCTCTTAGACCTTCCAAGAATCAGTCTTCACCATAGATTCCCACTAGTGGGTCTGAGCCGGAGGTGCTAGGACCCAGCAGGAGCCAGAACGTTTCAGAAGCCTGGCGCCACGGTAGGTATCATGCGTGCACGATGTCGGCACACATGGCCACTGCTTTACAGTGTTGTCAGACCCTAGTTGCCTCAGTTCCTTTTTTCCCCGTCATCAAATGCACATCAGTGACAACATTGCTAAACTGCCGGAAGTCAGAACTTCACCATCCATATGACAACAGTATTTAGTTCTTAAGTGTTTAACTTTAGAGTTTGTCATGTTTGTGTCGGTTTAACTACTTTCAGGTAAAATAATTAAGTTTTCTCTCAGCCATACTGAGTGTGAACGGTTGACAGCCATGGACAATAGGGAGCCTGAAGAGGCAGGCTGCTTCAGCAGCACGGCTGTGTCCGGTCCACCCCTTTCTCTGGAGAGGGGTTCGGACGACAGGCAGTGCAGTACCCAGGAGGGAAACCAGTTCTCTTGTACGTACAGAAAGAAGTGATACCAGTCCTGCACATGCTCTGCATCGGGGTCCAGGCACTAGTCGACTTTGACTTCTTCCTAATGGTCGAGGTCACCCTCTGAGGTCTGTCATGAGGCAGTTGACTTCTTGGGTTGGAGGGTCCCCACCATCGTCACCTACGACACCAGGAACGTCCAGGCCTGTGAGGTCACTGTCTCAGGCCCGGAGCCCTCACCTGTCTTTTAGCGACTCTGGTGGGTAGTTCCACCCTGGGCAGCAGTTACAGAACAGTGGGTACAGCGTCTGGCCCATGTGGCACCACTTGTGGTGCAGGCTCCTGACCCCTCATTGTTGGCTAGGCTGGCGCCACTGGCCGTACCGTTGGGTCCAGCAGTGTGTCTGCCTGCAGCAACTGCCCCAGGGTCCTTGCCACAGCCAGTATCACTGATGTCTGTCCTGCTTGTGGTGCTGCTTCCGTCCTGCCAGGGACAGGGACAGCCATGGTGCAAGTGCCAGTTAGTCCAAAACGACTAACAATACTGATCAATGAAGTGGGGATCGCTAGTACTCCCAGGCCTCGCATCGCAAACAGTGTAGATGTTCAGTGTTTGTCCAGGCTAGGAAGTCACTGACTGGGGCTGTGATGGGGGATGGCCATGAAGAATTAAAACCTACACTATGTGGAAAAAATACTAGCAAGGGAAAGGGGGAGTGATTAAAAAAGAGTTTCGTTTTTTTTTTGGTTTGGTGAAGGACTCAATCAACAAAATGCTCTTTTTTTTTTTTCCTTGTCATCCCCCCTGTCCCACCTCCCCAGTGAAACATAGAAACATAGACTCTGACGGCAGATAAGGACCGCTAGGCCCATCTAGTCTGCCCATTTCCCTAACTACAGGATAGGCCGCAGATCCTAGTTAACCAACAGCCTATATCTTCCTGCACCCCACAAGAATTGCCTTATGTCTGTCCCATGCATTTTGAATTCTCCCACAGTTTTAGACCCCACAACTTCCTCAGGAAGGCTGTTCCATGCATCCACTACCTCTCTGTGAAATAATACTTCCTCACATTGCCCTAGAACCACCCTCCTTCTGTCTTTAAATTGTGTCCCTTGTTCTTGCAAGTCTCTTTTCTGAAAGATGCTACCCTCTTGGACTTTTGTTGATTCCCTGAGGTGCTAGAAAGTTTCTATCATGTCCCCCTCTCCCTTCTTTCCTCAAGCGTATACATATTAAGCTCCTTTAGTCTCTCCTCATATGGCTTCTCTTGCAGACCCTGCACCATTTAGTTGCCCTCCTCTGGACTGCCTCTATCCTGTCTATGTCCTTGCGGAGATGGGTCTCAGAACTGAACACAGTATTCCAGATGGGGTCTCACCAACTGTCTGTACAGAGGGATAACAACTTCCTGTTTTCTGCTGCTGATGCCTCTTCCTATACATCCCAGTATACCCCGGCCCTCCCTACTGCCTTCCACATTGCTTGCTAACCTTAAGGTCATCTGATATGATTACCCCCAGGTCCCTTTCCTGTTTTGTTGTTATTCTACCTCCCCACCCATTGTGTATTTTCCCCTAGGTTCTTGTTTCCCAGGTGCATTATTTGCACTTTTTGCATTGAATCCTAGCTGCCATAGTCTGACCATTCCTCCAACCTTGCCAAGTCCCTTTTCATCCTTTCCACGCCTCCTTGTGTATCAACCTGTTGCAGATCTTTGTGTCATCTGCAAAAGGCTTACTTTCCTTCCAGTCCCTCTGCAATGTCACTGATGAAGACATTAAAGGACTGGACCCAATCTGAACCCTCGGTACCCACTAGTAACCGCCCTTTCTTCAGAGTGGACTCCATTTACAATTACCTTCTGTGTCCTGTTGTCCAGCCAATGTTTTACCAGGCTACCACCTGGGACCCCTCCCAGGCTGGTTAATTGACTAATAATCTTTTGTGTGGGACTGTGTCAAATGCCTTGCTAAAGTCTAGGTAGGCCATGTCCACAACCCCTCCCTGGTCTACTACTTTGGTCACCCAGTCAAAGAAATCTATTAGATTCCTGACATGACCTTCCCCTGTGAACCCATGCTGCCTTGGATCCTGTGCTCCACTGACTTCTAGGTACTCAACTATTCTTTCCTTCAGAGTGACTCCATCATTTTCCCTACCACAGAGGTCAGACTGACAGGTCTGTAGTTTCCTGCCTCTGTCTTGGTCCCACTTTTGAGGGGAATCACATCCGCCTTCCTCCAGTCCTCGGGTACCACCATCCTCCACATGATTTATTAAAAAGAGTAGCCAGTGGTTTCACTAGTTCCTTCCTTAATTCTTTTAGAATTCTGGGGTGAATTCCATCAGGATCCATTGCTTTGTCCACCTTCTGTTTTAGAGTTCTTGCAGAACCCTTTCTTCTGTGAAAGGACTGGGATCGACCCCCTATCAAGAGTGATTCTGTTAATTGGATTAGGCACTTCCCCTCCTCTTTTTGTGAATACTGAGCAGAAATATTGTTCAGTATTCCTGCTTTTCACTGTGCCCCTCTGCCCACCCACCGTTCATTCTATTCAGCCTCACTATCCCTCCTTTGTCTTTCCTCGCTGATGTACCTATAAAAGGTTTTATCCCCCTTCTTAACTGAGTTGGCTATCTTTTACTCAGTTTGGGCCTTTGCTATTCTGACTTCCCTCCCTGCTTCTTTCTGCCTTAACTGGTACAGCTCTCTGTCCTGCTCCTTCTGTGTTTCCTTATACTTCCGGAATGCTATCTTTTTCTTACTGACTTTCACAGCCACCTCTCTTGAGAACCATAATGGCTTTTTCTTTCGTTTTGATTTGTTTATTTGCTTCACACAAAGGCTTGTTGCCTCTGTGATGGCAGTTTTGATAATTCCCCATTGTTGCTCCACACCTCCTTCTAGCCTGTTTGCTAGTGCTTTTCTGAGGCACTCTGCCATCTTGCCAAAGTCAGCCCTCCTGAAGTCCAGCGCCACCTCACTTTTGTATGGCTTGACTCTGTAGTTGAGGTTTAAGTGAACCACACTGTTTGATGGTCACTTGTCCCCAGATGACAACCCACTTCTAGATCTGAGATCCTCTCACTGCCCCCGTTTGAGAGCACGAGGTCTAAGATTGCTCCCTCACGAGTGGGTTCCGAAACTAGCTGTCTAATGCCTGCCACCTGTAGGGCATCAAGAATGGCCCTGCTCTTGGATGTAGCTGCAGCAAATGTGCTCCAGTTAACATCTGGCATATTCAGGTCTCCCATCAACAGTATCTCTCCTTTCTCTGCCATTCTAAGAATGCCTTCCATGATATCCTTATCCATTCCTTCCCCCTGACATGGGGGTCTGTACATAACCCCTGTGCGGATTGTGGTGCCCTTTCCAGTCTCCAAGGTGACCCACAGTGCCTCCTCTCCTCCCTGTTTACTCTTTTGTTCAGTTGCTTTTATCCTTCCTTTACATGAGAGCTACTCCTCCCCCTCTTCTCCCCTGCCTGTCTCTCCTGTAGGTTATGTACCCTGGTATGTTAACATCCCAGTCATGGTTTTCTGTGTACCATGTTTCTGTGACTGCTATGATATCCAGGCATCCCTCTTCCATTAAGTCCACCAGCTCAGGGAGCTTGTTGCCCAGACTACGGGCATTGGTACTCATTACCCTCCATTTCCTGATGGCCTTACCACCTTTTGCCCCGTCCCTGACCTTCTTGCCTTTGTCACTTTTCCATTTACACCAGCCCTTCTCCTCCACGACACCTCCATGTTGGTGTTTGCCACACTTACTACCGTGATTGTTTGGGGGCTAGGATTTTCCTGCTCCTTTCCAGTGCCTCCCCCTTGGCTGGTTTAAAAGCTTGCCAATGAAGCATTAAACCTATCACCTAGGATCCTGGTTCCCCTCCCGGACAGATGCAGCCCATCATGCCAGTATAGGCTTGCATCACTCCAGGTGGACCCCAGTCCCCAATGAAGCCAATCCTAGAGCTCCACACAGTTTTCAGCCACTGATTGAATCCATTGATGCGAACACCCTAGCCTCTCCTATGCCGTAGATGGGTAGCACCTCCGAGGAAGGTTACCGTGCATGCTACTTGACTAAGGCCTCCCAATTTCCACAAACTCTTCCTGCACTTCTCTAATCCTTTCTTAGCCAGGTCATTTGTCCCTAGGTGGACAATGACATCCAGCTCCCTCCCTGTGCAGCTGCTCTGGCAATCCTGAGGATTCGCTCCCTGTCCCTCAAGCCATGGCGCCAGGCAGGCACCTTACCTCCCTCTCCTTCCTTGCCCAGTTCTACCTTCCTAACAATGGAGTCCCACCAGGAGTTGTTTCCTTCCCTGCAGGGTCCCTGCCACCCTCCTGTGGGTCTCCTTGTGGAGTTCCCCAGCATCCTCCTTGGTCTCCACTGTGGGTGCCTCCATAGAGACCACACTTTGCCAGAATGGCATAGGGTGTGGAGGGTACAACTGGAGGATGCGCCTCTGTTCCACCACCCTCACCCTCCCTGAGCCCACTGTGGTCCAACCACTCCTCTTTCTTGGCAACCTCTGAGGCAGCGGCAGTGGCACTGGTGGTCCCTGGATGGAAGGAGGTCCCACAAATCCTGGCCAACTCAGCCTGGAGATGAGCAACCTCCTCCCTCAGCCCAGAGAGGTGCCTGCAGATGGGACAACACCGCATCCTCCAGAACATCTCCCGGAAGACTGCTGCTCACAGCCACTGCACTCACCACTCCAATCATGTCTTATTTCTGGCCCTTAACTGTTTCCAATCCTTACTCTTTCCTCTGTTTTTTTCTCTCTCCTTACTTTCTGCCTGTGTGCCTTTAAGCTCCTGATTGTCCTGTTCTGAGACAAGAATATTCTATATTTCTCAGTAGACCACTTACTTGTTCAGAGGCAGACCTCCAGCAGCTAGAGGGGGCCGGAGAGCTACTCTTGCCCTTCTAGGATGGTGGGTCCTTGGTGGTTCTGTGATCACTCACTTCCTGCCCCTAACAGGAAGTTCCTGTTGTCAGTCAAATCCTGTGCCTATAAAAATAGAACTAGCTTTGGGTGGAGGGAGGAAGGAGTGCAATATAGTCCCAGCAGAGAAGTTCAGTCACACAGCAGTCTTTCTCCTGGTGTCTTCTGCCAAGCTATTAGCAGAATCTTTCTAAGGCAGTCTTTAAATGTAGCTTCCTTCTAGCTAAGCCACTCCCCCTACTTACCAGATCTTTCTACAAGTAATTTAAACCTCACAGCAGTTAAGTCCTTTCAGTCACCTGAGATTTACACCTAGATGACTTTTCAGTTACCCATTAAGTTCAGTTAACCCAAACACACACTTTTTTTTTTTTGTATGTTAGTTTTTTAACCCTAAATTAAAGGTCCAAATACAAAAGTTCTTCTACTTTAGTCCCAGCAGAGAAGTTCAGTCACACAGCAGTCCTTCTCCTTGTGTCTTCTGCCAAGTGTTCTCATGTTGCTCCCCAGACTCCTTGGTCGACCTTTGAGTCACCGACAAGACTCATTCGTAGCTTGGCCATAAGAGGGCAGTTGATAGGGCAGCGCCATTCTCTGTCCCTCTGTGGGACAGTGGGTGTATCAGCTCCAAGGGTGTGTCCACTGTCTGCCAGCAAAGTGAGCAAGAGACCCCAAGGTTGTTCTTCTGTGCGGTGGCAGCATGATGCATTGATGCTGAGCTGCTGGCCTAACCCTCTGCAGAAGCATTTCTGATCCTGAATACTTCTTCAGTGGTTTGGTGGGAAATTTACAGCAGCCTTCAGTGTCTAAATCATCCACAGTGATGAAAAACAGTAAAAATTTCAAACAAAAACACCCAGTCTCAGTGATTCATAAAGCAAGATTGATTTTACCGTGGAGGAAGGGCACTCCAAGTAAAGTGCTTGGGACAAGGTTGATCGAATCCTGGGCTACAGAAACAGAAATACATTAATCCTGCATGAAGAACAAAATATGCTGTATCTTCCCCCTCCCGTACCCTCTGTATAGGGTTTCTTCATTGTGCTGTTTCTAGTAATCCTCTCCTCTCCATTCCATAGGTTGTGTGATCACTGTTTCTGGACGGATGACCTTCACCAGTAACAAATCCATGGAGATTGAAGTTTTTGTGGATGCCGACCCAGTTGTTGAAGACCCAAAGGGAAGGTTCCGAGCTGTCAGTGCCTACTTCACCTTTGTATCCCTGGATGAACATTACAAAGCCCCTCCCAGTCCCTGAGCTAAAGGTGAGTAGCCTTAATTCAACCATATATGAAGGCAATGTTGGAAACTGCAGTTTCAAACTGGAAGTACCTTACATCGAAAAATGCCAGTGTATAGGTTTTATATTACCCTGTAGCAGGTGGCATGTAGTATAAGTGCTATATAATAATCATAAACCTTATGGAATGTCAAGCTCAGAATCCTGCATTCTGATTGGTCCACTATCAGTCCTTATCCCACTGGTAATGAACTGCTAATGTAAACAAAATTCCAGGAATGCTTCCCACTATGGGAAGAAGCATGCCTGCAGCTCTACAACTATTTTTAAATTAAAATATATATATTTTTTTATTTGAATCCTAAAACCACATGAGGAACTTTTAATAGCAATAAGGGCCTCCATATTGATCTGTCATCATTAGAATAAGGACTGGTAGGGCATTACTGCCCCAGGCAAACTATCACAACTGGTCCTTATTTCTACTTATAAAGGACAGCTGCATCAGTCCTTACTGCTTAATTATTGTTCCGTAACAATATGATTCATCTACACACTCGCAGATTATTTTGCACCAACCAACAAAATGTGTGACAAACCCTTGCTGGCAACTGTAGGATCTTCCTTTGCTAATAATCAAATATCTTTCTTCAAGGAAGGCTCTTGTAGCAATCCGCATTGGTAGGACTGTGCCGCCAGGCACTAGGACCACAAGGAAAATGTCTAGCTAGCAGTCTACCATGGGGGACTGTCCCCCACCATCAGTCATCTAACATCAGTACAGGCTATAGAGGAGGGCAGTCTCTCACGCCACCTCAGTTCTTTTCCCGCCATCAACCCATGCACGTCGGACCTCAGTGAATATCGTAGCTACAGTCACCCACCATTTCCCACATTTACCGCATTTTATTTTCAATTCTTTTACAGTTAAACATCAAATTTTACAAGTTTATGTCTTCTCCACCAGCCTTGTCTTCTGTCCACTCCACGAAGTGTGCCTGTGGCAAACGGATTCCTGAAAAGGACTGTCACTCTTCGTGCCTTATCTGCCTAGGCCCCAGCCATAACACAGAAGCCTGGCAGTTCTGCCAGAAATTCAACCAGGCCACTCAGAGACACCGATTGAAAATGCTGGAGAACCATCTTCTCTAACAGAAGTTCCTGGATGACTGACTGCTAACAGACCCTTCCAGGGAGTGCTTGATTCAGACCCTCGAATACACCTCTCATCTCTTCCAGGAACTAGGAGTCACAGTAAATCTCCTGAAGTCCTGCCTCTCCCCTTGCCCATGCCTTCAGTACATAGGGGTGATCCTTAACACCCACCAGGGCAAGACTTTCCTCTCAGAGGACAGGGCAGCCCATCTGATGGAGTAGGATCATCGGGTTTCCACGAGCCGTCAAGTTCGTGTCAGAGTTTTCCTGCATTTCTTGGGCCATATGGCAGCGTCAGTTGTTACAGTTCCTTTGGCCCGCCTGCATATCTATACATTATCCCTGTCTTGTGGCACTGTTACTGAACTCTGGAAAACAGCTCGAATAACTCCTGTCTTCAAAAAAGGGGAAAAAAAGATATTCATAACTACCGGCCTATAGGTATTCTGTCAGTCTTGTCTACGAAATACTCGAGAAACCTGTCGCCACACAAACCCTGGACTTCCTTACAAAATTTGATATTCTCACTAATGCTCAACATGGATTCAGGAAAAATTATAGCATGACCACCGCTCTGCTAAAGCTCATCTCAGATATTCCCTCAAGTATGGATTCTGTCAGACTAACTGGTGAGGTTTTCATTGACTTTACTAAGGCTTTTGACTTTGTGGACCACAGCCTACTTCTATTTAGCCTTAGTAGCCTTGGTTTCTCTTCTTCGGTTGTTTGCTGGTTTAACAGCTATCTATCGAACAGGTCACAAGTGGTAAAATTCAACTCAGCCGTATCTGTTGTGGCATCTATAAAGGTTGGTGTACCACAAGGCTCTATCCTGGGGCCACTCCTCTTTTCACTCTTTGTGAATAATGTTCCCAGTGCCCTGCAAAACTGTTCTTCTCTAGTATATGCTGATGATCTTGTTATCTATGTCAGTGATAACAAAGTTGAGAACTTAAACTTTTCCCTCTCAGCTAGTTTCATAAATGTCCAGAAATGGCTCTTTGGCCATAAATTGGTTCTTAATGCTCAAAAAACTATGGTCATGCTCTTTGGCTTGGCCCCTAAACTTAGAAACTGTCCTGGTATCCTTAGTGGTAAATGACATGGAAGGGTCTAAACTTGATACTGTCATGTCCTTTAATTATCTTGGGGTCTTACTCGATCAATCCCTGGATAATAACGTTCACATTCAATCCACCTGTAAATCAGTCAACTGCAAACTGGGTGCTGCCTACAAGACTAGTTACATGCAAACACCATCTGCCACACTAACCATTGCTAGAGGAATACTGCTCCCCTCCTTAACCTATTGTGCCCCCATCCTTGCTGGAGCTCAGAAAACCACCCTCCAGAATTGGGATGTCACATATAACATAAGTCGATACGCATCCTCCTCCTCCAGGTTAAAGCACCGCAGTCAGCTTTATGATGACCTTGGGTGGCTCTCCCCCTCTGCTACTAGGCAATATTATCTTGGCTCCCTTACTGACTCTATTGTGAGGCTCCAAACCCCAGTATCATTGGCCAAGCTGCTAATTCCTCTTACTCTCATGGGCTGAGGTCTGCTGACAAAGCTCTATTAATCATTCCCAGTTGTTATACCTCGAAAGGCATGGGTGCTTTCAGGCATGTGGCTCCTCAGTTTTGGAATATACTTCCCCTTGAACTGAGGTTGACTGGATCCCACCAGTGCTTCAAGAAGAAATTTGGACGATATCTATTGGGTGCTGGCCCCTGCACTTGTTTTGACCCTACCTGATGCTTTGATGCAATGTTCAATCCTCACAACATTTGCCACTTGTTATAATTGCTCGTTTCTGCTGAGGTTTTTTTTTTTTTTTTTTTTCTTCGAATTCTGTTTTTTCCTCCAGCCAGTGGGACTCTCTCAGGCTTCCTGTATTACCCCCCGACTCTGCCTCCGTGCCTGAGAGGCTCCTGAAACCTGGCACCAGCCTGGTTATCCCCCAGCTCTGAGCCCCCCGAGGTAGGGCCACTCTATCCACCCTGGGTGTTCTATCTGCAAATTCAGGCCGGGCTGGGCTCGGCCCAGGTAAGGGATGCCCCCAGCGGTGGAGTGTGGTCCGGTGGATACAGGAGCCGTCGCCTATCCACTTGGCTGGATATTTTTGCTTTGTCCCCACTCCCCTCCCTCGTTACTCCCTCCCTCTCCCTGACAGAGTCCGACGTATAGTGACGCCAGGGAGCGTCTTGCCGTAACTCCGTAACCCTCTATTTCTGGCCCTGAGCATTGCGGTACTTCTGGTCTCCACCCGAGGTCACTGCGGTGCCGGGCGAAAATTCCTGGCACCCCCTCCCTGAGGAAGGAGAGCTGTCCTCCAGATGCTCAATCCTTCTTCCCCTTACGAATCAGGCTCGCTCCCGAACCCGGATTGCTGGCGTGGCGCAAGGTGTGGCATCCGGCGCCTCAACCCTCAGCGCCACTGGGCTGGCCTGTTTCTGCTGTTTACTGTTATTTTCCTGGTTCTTATATTTTTGCCATTTGTTAATTGTTTCACAAATAGGTAACTGTCATTTTTGCCCTGCTCCTGTTGTTTTTGTTTCTATTCCTATCTACAGTTTACTGCATCACTGTACTATGCTATCTACCATGTAAAGTGTATATTTTTCAATGTACTTCATTGAAATGTTCCTGTACTTTTTCATTATGTTCTGTACTCTCCTGGGTCGTGCCTGTAAATAATCATACTGCTTGGCTAATGCACTTACCTGGTAAACAAAAACTAAATAAAAATAAATATGCAGGTACCACAGTGGTCCCTTCAGATCCAATGGGATCAACGCACAGAAGACCTCAACCAGTTGGTCCTGGTCTCTGATTTGGTCTGGAGGGTTCTGGCCTGGTGGATGGACCCAGCCAGTCTGCTGCGGGGGGTTCCTTTCCAGATCTCAACTGCCCAGCAGGTTACGACCACTGATGCCTCCAGTATGGGATGGGGCACCCACCTAGCCAACTATCAGACTCAGGGTACCTGGTCGGACATAGAACAAGCTCTTCATATCAGTGTCCTGGAAATGCTGGCAGTTCTTTCAGACCTGTCTCCTCCCATGCCCTTTACTGGTTCAGAGAGACAACATGTGCATTGTCTACTACATCAACAAGCAGGGGTAAACTCACTCACTCTTACCCCCTGTGTCAGGAGGCAGTGAGAGTCTGGTATAGGGCCATCGAGCACAGTCTAAAACTGTCAGCCGTTAATGTTCCCACCGCCCAAAATGTGTTGGCAAACAGTCTTAGCTGCTTCAGTTTGCGGGCTCACTAGTGGGAGCTTCTAATCTCAGTGGTCGAAGACCTCTCCGACAGGTGGGGTCATCCAGAGTTGAACCTCTTTGCATCTCCACTCAACACAAAACTACCACATTTTTGCTCCACTGATCCTGGGCCTGGAGTTTTCTAGTGAGACGCATTGTCCCTCTCTTGGAAGGGGAGGTTTCTGTACATATTCCCACTCCTGCAGAGGATTCTACTCAAGCTTCAGCTGGAGGGAGCGGAGATGATTCTTGTAGCTCCTTTCTGGCCATGCCAAATTTGGCTTCCTCTGCTGCAACAGCTAGCTGTGGAACCACTGGTGCCTCTACCCCTGTGCACAGGCTTCCTCTCCCAGGACAAGGGCACCCTGGTCCATCCGGACCTCAAGTCCCTGCATCTACATGCATGACTCTTGTGAACATAGCTATTTCCCGCTTTGGGGTTTCCTCTAAGGTCACTGACGTCCTGGTGGCAGCCAGGAAGCCCTCCACTAGGGCCTCTTAAGTTATGAAATGGAAGTGCTTTTCCATTTAGGCCCCTCCTCACCATTTGGATCTGTTCACTTGCCCAGTTAGTCAGGTGTTGGGGTACCTCCTTTCCCTTTTGGATTCAGGCCTTGGGTATTCCTCTCTTAAGGTACACCTCTTCACTATCTCTGCATACCATGCACCTGTTCAGGGAAAAGCTGTCACCCAACTTGAAGTGTCCTGCACTTTTCTGCGGGGTATTCTGCATCTGAAACCTCCCATTTGGGACCTGGTCCCCCATGGGACTTCAATTTTATGTTGAAGAAACCCACTTTACCTACCTTTGAACCAACCGCGAGTTGCACTTTTTGTTGTGGAAAGCACTCTTTTTAGTTGCTGTCACTTCTGCTCAGTGGATTTCTGAGCTTCAGTCTCTGATGTGTAAAGAGCCTTATTTGGTTTTTCACAAAGACAGAGTGTCTTTGCCTACTAATCCTCAGTTTTTGCCTAAGGTGGTATATGAGTTTACTTTAAATCAATCCATCCACCTTCCAGTTTATTTTCCTAAGTATTCTAATCAGGGGAGCTTTACTCCATACTTTGGATGTCCACAGAATACTGCGGTGTTATACGAATCACACAAAGTCCTTAAGAAAAACTGATCAGTTTTCGTTTGCCCCCAAAAGAGAGGGCGTTCCCATTTCCAAACAGTGTTTGTCTAAGTGGTTAGCTAATTGCATTGTTTACTGCTACTGCAAGTACAACAAGCCCCTTCCGGGGGTGGTCAAGAGCCATGCCTCCATGGGTATGGCTGCCTCCACAGCTTGCTTCAGAAATGTGTCTGCTGCTGACATCTGTGCAGCTGCCCCTGGAGTTCTGTCCACACTTTCTCCACTCATTACAGTCTGTACATCGCCTCTAGACATAGTGCCAGCTTCGGTCTGACAGTTCTTCAGGGCATTCTGTCATGAGCTCTTGACTGCTGACTTGTCCTCCTCCTCCTCCCAGTGATTGTGATTTCTTCCTGGTGATACTGGTACTGCTTGGGACTCAGTCCTACTGGTGTGGCCTTCTGCAAGAACCTTCCTCCAAGTAAAATAGTGCAGTTACGTAAGAACTTACCGTAACAGTAGATCTTCGAGAGAAGCTCTTGCAGAAGGCCATGCTTTCCCTCCCTCCTTCCCCGTGCTTCTCTTTTCTGGTTGCATCTGGTTCTGCCCTTTCTTTGGCTGTCGGAATAACCTCTTCGATTCTCCATCAGCTGGCTGTGCAGAGTCTCTGTCGGGAGAACTGAGGTGGTGTGGGGGACCCCTTCCTATATAGCCTGTATTGACCAGGGGTGCCCCCTCCCCAAATGGCGCCCCCGGTCAATACAGGCTATATAGGAAGGGGTTCCCCACACCATCTCATGGAAAGCAGGGCCTGCTGCAAGAGCTTCTCTCAAAGATATACTGTTACGGTAAGTTCTTACATAACTGCACTATTTTCTTTAAAATCCATTGTTTTTTTTTTTGGTTTTCAACATCTGGCTCCAGCCCCTCTGACCAGTTGTTGCCACACACACCCACACCCCCAACCCCCAGTTGAAAGCTGAAATAGCCCCTCTGGTACTGACGTCAGATGACTGAGGACGGTGGACGGCCCCCATGGTAGACTGCTAGCTAGAAGTTTTCTGTGTGGTCCTAGTGCCTGGTAGCATAGTTCTACCGGTCTGGCCTACTACAAGAGCTTCTCTCAAAGATCTACTGTTACAATAAGTTCTTACATAACTGTACTGTTTTCCCTTTCACTCGTGGTCAAAGGATTCACTGGTGATGAAGTTAGATATTTTTTATCATTATTGCACAACCAAGATATGGCTCCTCATTTTCTGTGGGGAGCCTGCTTCAGCTCAGTTATACAGCTAGGAAGAATGAAGATAGAAGCACAGAATGGTACAGGAAAAAAGATCAAAACAGTCCAGCCAGTCTGCCCATGAAAAACAGGTATCGCAGTGACTTACCTAGAGTTACACAGCGTGTCAGTGTCTCTGCTATGATGCAGACCTGGGATCTCTGGATTAACAGGTCTAGTCTTCACTGGAGTGAATTCCCTTCACTGTTGTCGAAGGATCAACCTTCTGTGATCAAAGGGTCTTTCTTGTCTGGTGATTGAAAGGTCTTCTCTCCATGACTGGTTGTCAGAGCATCTTCCTTGGCCTGTGATGTAAGAGTCTTGCTTCACTGGTGGTTGTAGGAAAGGGACTAGGATTCATATAGTACGCTTCATACACATGGTCTACTAATCTGATTTACAAGCCATGAACAGTCACATAAGCCATTAGGTGAGCATAAGGAGGCTACATGAGCTAGAGGGAGATTAAAGAGCCAGTGTACTCTTTAAAACTAACACCATTTTTAAAAGCAGTCAGCTATTTTCTTTTATATGTGAGATACTTTTCCTTTGGTTAATTGAAGATTTTAATAGGCGTGATGTGTGGAACAGCACTCCGCCTGACAGCTGACATATCTAGGTCTGTTTCTCCCATCACATAATCAGCATTGTGACATCTCTGACTGTGACATCATAGCTGCTCATAAAGGGCCACTCAGTGGCTGCCAAGACAGTCACCTGTGATGTCACTGTCAGTGAGGTCACAGTGCTGCTGATGTAGTGGAGGGAACAGAGTTAGACATGTCAGCTACTAGGCGGAGTGCTGTTCCATGCATCCTGCACAATACCATCACAGAAAACTTCCTAATGAGCAAAAGTAAAAAGACAAATACTACACTGGTTCTACCAGCTCTTTGAGAGATGCAGAGAGAGTGTGAGAGAGAGAGAGAGAATGTTGAGCACAGAGGGGATATGATGGACTTTGAGATCCTTCTGACTTTAAATTGCAGTGTAGGTTACTATGCAGGTTGTGAGTTGCTCTGGTGGGATTCAAACTTGAGTCTCCAGATTCATTTTCTTCACCTTCACCCTAAGCTGCTCTGTGCTCTAACCATTAGGCTACACTACTATAGACTGAAGGCTCATCCTTCACTGCTGACTGAAGGGTCCTCCATGGCTGGCAATTTAAAGGTACCCTTGTTACAGTGACTGAAGGAATCTTTACTGCCAGTGACTTAAGGGTCCTCCTTGATTGATGACGGAATGGTTCTTCATTGCTGGTGATTGAAGAGTCTTCCTTTGCCATTAACCAAAGGGCTCCAAGTTTCATTCCTGGTGTTGCAGGTTAGGTCAGAGCATCTGTAACTACTTTCCAGACCTCATCATACCAGGCAAGATGGTCACCATAAGAGAGGTCGCATTCTTTGCTAATGACAAAATGGAAAGAGGGTGGGCCTTCTTAGTATCGTTGTGATAACCCATGGCACTAGATCTTTTAGCAGGCAGTAAAAGGGCAGTATAGTAAAAGAGAAAAGTCCCAGCAGTGCCAGTACCCCACTGCTACCCATGGGTGTCACTATGTGCACTATTACAAGATCAGTGGGATATGAACAGAAGTAGGTTCAGGGAGTACAGATGAAACTGGCAAGACATGTTTGGAGGCAGCCAGATGTTACAGCAGCTACCAGAGGTATCTTTGGATGGGCAGATCCTCCCATGCAGGATTTACTTTCAGCATTGACATAATCTACACAAATCCTCTGTGAGGAACAGAACTTAGAAACATAGAATTTGTCAGCAGAAAAGGACTGCTTGACCCCACCCAGTCTGCCCAGATGTTCCCTGCCTACTCTGTCTCTGCAGACCCTAACTGGTCTCTGGCGACCCTCCCTCCTCCCTGCCTGTTTACTAAAACACCCCTTTGTCTATCCTATGCATGCTTGAAGTCTCCCACTGTTTTTGCCTCCATCACGTCTGCTGGCAGTCTTCCAGACGTCTACTATTCTTTCAGTTAAGAAATATTTCCTCACATCGCTCTTAAACTCCCCCCACTCCAGCTTCAGTGCATGCCCCCTGGTTCTGATGCTCCTTCTCATTTAAAAGAGACACCCCTCCTGCACCCCATTCACCCATGTGAGGTACTTGTAGGTCTTTATCATGTCACCTCTCACGCTTCTCTGTTCCAGGGTGTACATGTTAAAGGAAAACTGTCATATTCCCAAATTACCCACCCCCGCAAGCCTTACCCCCCAATTAGGGGTTTCGCAAATAGATTGCTCTTTTCTGTGGATTTTCACTTACTTTATTTTCTTTTTGAAAAGTCCGGAGTTTGGCAAAGTGGCGCATGCTGTGTGGCTCCATTTTGTGACAAAGTACAGCGCTGCATCGCTCGGCTCCAATACAAGTGTATAGGGGCCGGCGTGCACCCGCACTATGTCATGACATGGAGCCATGGGCATGCACCATTTGCCGAACTCAGACTTTAGAATAAAATAAAGTAAGTAATCAACAGAAAAAGGGTGATCGATTTGCGAAAACCCTAATGGGGGGGGGAGGTAAGGCTTGCAGAGGTGGGTAATTTGGGAAAATGGCAGTTTTCCTTTAAGATCCCTATCTCTCCTTGTAGGGCTTCTCATGCAACCTCTGTGCTTGATAACTTGTTAAATGTTGATACTAGAGGGCCCACCAAGCAGTCGAAGAGTAACGCTTTATGTTCCAACGCATCCGACATGGATTCAGGAGCGAGCCTGGGTCATTTGCGGCTGGGCAGCCATGCTTGGGAGTTACTGCTGATGGCAGTGCTTCCCCAGCTGGATAGGGAGGTGCCATACTTCCATAGCAGCAGGGATCCCTATGGTAGGTCACCAAAGGTCCCTCTTCCACTGCAGGGGAAGCTGTTGTGACTGCAAGGCCACAGCAGCTACAACATGCACCTCAGGGGAGACTGTCAGAGGAAGGATCCAAGAAACAAAACAAAAAAACACTGGCTGTCTGAATGGCAGCCAGGACTCTCAAGGCTCACTCCACAGAATGTCTGCAAGCTGGTGGTTTTGGGCCTGGGAGGTCTTTAGGCCCAGTGAGGGACACTGACCAATAAGTGCATGGGCAGGAAAATCTATACAGAAAAGAAAACGGTACTAGAGATCAAAGTTATATGGTGTCTCCACAGATTCCGGGAGAAAACTGGCATCTAGTTCTTTTTTTGGTTTATTTTTTTGTTTATGTATATACATACGTTCTGCACCTTTCTTCCCCTGGTCCCACTGACAGCCCTGTAACTGACCCATCTTGTGGACTTACTGGTTAACCACCCCTCCTTATACAGAGCCTTGTTATGCAGTTGGCCTGTCATGAAGGGTCGAGCGGTGCCTGAGGGAGGAGAATCCTTGTGGGATGGTCTGTCCTCCTGAACCTGGGTCGTTGGTGTGATCGGCACTGAGCCATCCTAGTTCTTTCTGACCTGACACTGGAAAGACACCCTGTCCCATTGCTAAACCCAGGTACTAGAAGGTGTTGCAAAAATTAAATGTTGTACTTATACTGTAGTGGAGCCCTAAAACAGAGTAACATTGCGATGGTTGTATTATAGCGTACCTGATATTTCTCAGAAAGTAGCTGTTGACAAATTTCAGTGGGAATATTGCAGTCGGACTGGTTATTTTTTTTTTTTTGTCGTAAGGAGGTACAGTTTATGTGCACAGAATAGAAAAAAGGGGCTGCAATACCTCATTTTGGGAAGTTAAAATTTTGCTACACCACCTCATTTTCCATAGGGGTCCTGCCTCAACACATTTTTACAGCAGGAAAGACTGAAGCATGGGGAAGACATGTCACTTGTCCAGTGTCATACACTGAGTCAGTGGCTCTGCTGGGATTTGAACCTGGAATCTCCTGGTTCACAGGTCCATTCTCCAACCATTGGATTATACTTCCTTCCTGTTTGAGGACCTGCTGTTAACAGCACATCAAAAGCTGGACAAGTCTGCTGTGTGTCTTTTAGAAGCATAAAAGGAGACAGTCTGGATCTCTAGAAGCTTAATTTTTCTAGGTGTTGTCCCTTAAAATGCTACTACTCTTGATGAGTGTTAGGAGCCAGTCGCTGGGGTAAAGTATACTTATGAGCTACCTTTTTGATATAGTCATCAGACTCTAATTTTGCATTGATATGATGGATTGTGATATATATTCATGTCAAACCACATTAGCTAAGTACAGGAGCTGTGAGCTGGATTAATACAGCAATTTAATGCTCAGTACTGCAAACGCTGCTAATCAATTTAAGAACACCCCCTCATCCTGTACATCAGTTCACACTAGTTAGCCCGATCGCCTCATTTACTGATCTGTTTTGGATGTGCAATGTCGTTGCTTACTAAATGATGTACTACATTAAGCTTATTGCTGCCTTCATGCAGGCATAAAGTGGGTCAGTAGGGGGTGCCTGGGCAGAGCAGTGTGGGAAGTCTGCACTGAGCATGCCTATGGTACATCTTGTCTGTGGATAAACAGTGGGCCTTCCCCTCCAGCATCTTCCTTCTTTCACCTCTCACTGACACTGAATTTGGTTATTTAAACTGCCGTGGGGAAAAACCCATGACCAAGATACAGAATAACTCAAGTCTTTCTTAAAGTTTCACTGAAATGTGTTATGATTATCTAGTCTCAGTGATTTATCTAGCTGCATTTTCTTTCTTTTTCTTTCCTCTTTTTTTGCACATAGATATAATTAAAAATAATTCTGGACGGCCCTTTGGTGCAGCAGAAGCAGTACTGCTCGCAGCGCCAGCAACCTGGGTTTGGGAATACACCTGCTTCCTCGTGCTGGCCAGGGCAGCAGGACTGAGCATCCCAAAGGACGCTGTCCTTCTCTAGGGAGGGAGAGGTTGTGTCAACCACCAGGCTGTTTTGGGGCTGGGGAGGTTTACCTGTGTCTGACTTGGATGTCTGGATTTTTCTCTGTTTGATTAGCAGGGGATTTGCTCTGTCAAATTGTTGTGTATGGTATCTTGCTGACAGGAAGGCACTCATCGCAGCGGTGGGTCAGAGCTCTTAGCTGATTGTTTTGTGAGGGCACAGTTTAGGCCTTAACCCTTCCACCCCTCTACCCCACCCACCCCTGGAAATAGTTCATTTATACCTGGGGTTCTGACATCATTCCTCAAGAGTGCAAGGTGCATATCAATGTCATATCCTCTCTAGCACACAGCACTGAAAATATAAGCATACACATTGTATAATATATATATTGCTATATAACAAACCAATCACACACACACACACAAAAAAAAAAGTACATAATCATGTGGGGAGTAGTGCAATGTAATGGCTGTGGGGCAGCAGTCTTCCGGGAGACTTTCTGGAGGCTGAGATGCTACCCTATTTGCAGACAACTCTCTGCCCTGAGGAAGGAATTTGCCCATCTTCAGGCCACACTGGACAGCAGTAAGGGAACCTTCCCCCAGGCCAGACTGGATGGTAAGGGAACCTCCCCCATCCAGGGAGCACCAGAGCCACCACCAGTGCCTCAGAGGTTGCAAAGAAAGCACAGCAGTTGGACCACAGTGGGCTCAGGGAGGGTGAGGATGGTGGAACAGAGGCACACCCAGTCAGTTGTTCCACTCCACAATCCATACACCATTCTGAGGGAGCACAGCTCCCCTATGGATGCACCCACAGAGGAGATTAAGGAGGCTGAGGACACATGTCACAAGGGAGGCCCACAGGAAGGAGGCAGAGGACACCACAAGGAAAGGAAGCAGCTCCTGGTGGGGGACTCAATTATTAGGGGGATAGAACTGGGGGGAGCAGGGAAAACTGAAGTAAGGTGCCTGCCTGATGCCATGGCTTGGAGGGACAGGAAGCGCATCCTCAGGATCACGAGAACAGCTGCACAGGAGTCTGAGCTGGACGTCATTGTCCACCTAGGGACAATTGACTTGGCTCAACATGAGATTAGAGCAGTGCAGAAGGACTTTGTAGAACTGGGGAAGGGCCTAAGACAAGTAGCACACACAGTATCCTTCTCAGAGGTGCTGCCTGTCAATGGCATGAGTGAGGCGAGGGTACTTTGCACCATGCAGTTTAATGAATGGTTGAGAAAATGGTGTGGAGCACAGGGGTTTGGCTTCATTGGCAACTGGGGTTCCACCTGGAGGGACACCAGCCTATACTGGCAGGATGGTCTGCATCTGTCCAGGAAGGGAACAAGTCTTTTGAGCAATCGGTTTAAATGCTTCATTGGCAAGCTTTTAAACTAGTCAAGGGGGAAGCAGCAGGAAAATCCCAGCCTCTCCCTACAAAACAGGGTATTAAATGAGAAAAAGACCAAGGTAGAAAGGTCAGTGGGGGATGCTGCAACTGAAGGTAAAGCCATCAAAATATGGAAAGCAATGAGTACCAATGCCCGTAGTCTGAGTAACAAGCTTCCTGAATTAGTGGCCTTGATGGAGGAGGAACATCTGGATATCGTGGCAGTCACAGAAACATGGTTCACACAAAACCATGACTGGGACGTAAACATACCAGGATACACTATCTACAGGAGGACAGAGAGGGTAATAGAGGAGGAGAAGTAGCTCTTTACAAGGGAAGGAATCAAAGCAGCAGAACAAAAGGAAAACAGGAGGAGAAGAAGCACTGTGGGTAAATTTGGAGACCGGCAATGGCACCACAATCCGCACAGGGTTGTATACAAACCCCTTCTCAGGGGAGAAATGGACAAGGAAATGATGGAAATATACTTAGTAAGGCAGAAAAAGGGAGATATTGCTGATGGGCGATCTGAATATGCCAGATGTTAACTGGAGTGCAGTTGCAGCAGCCACTTGAAGAGTGGGGTTATTCTAGATGCCCCACAGGGGCATGCCTTAGACAACTAGTATTGGAGCCCACTCGAGAGGGAGCAATCTTAGACCTGGTTCTCTCAAATGGAGATGAAGAGAGATCACAGATGTAGAAGTGGGTAGCCATCTGGGAATTAGCGACCATCGAACAGTATAGTTCACAATAAACACAGCAATAGAGTCAAGCCATACAAAGGCAAAGGTACTGGACTTTAGGAGGGCTGACTTTATAAAATGGGTGAGTGCCTAAGGAATGCACTAGCAAATGGGCAGGAAGGAGGGTGGAAGAACAATGGGAATAATAAAACTGCCATCACAGAGGTAACTAGCCTTTGTGTGAAGCAAAAAACAAAACTAAATAATGTAAGAAACCACTATGGTTCTCAAAGGAAGTGGCAGTGAAGGTTCAAGAGAAAAGAAAGCTTCAGGAAGTACAAGGAATCACAGAAGGAGCAGGACAGAGAACTGTATCAGTTAAGCAAAAGGAAGCTGGGAAGGCAGTCAGAACAGCAAAGGCCCAAACTGAGGAAAAGATAGCCAACTCAGTTAAGAAGGGATAAAACCTTTATAGGTACATCAGGGGCGAAGGAAGACAAGGGAGGATAGTGAGGCTTAATAAGGGGCAGAGGGTGACTGTGAAAAGGCAGAGATACTAAACAAATATTTTTGCTCTGTATTTACAAAGGAAGAGGGGAGGTACCTAAAACAAACAGTAGAAACACTCTGGGTACAGAAGTTGATACCAGCCCATTTACAGAAGAAAGGGTTCTGAAAAAACTCTTAAAACTGAAGGTGGACAAAGCAATGGGGCCTAATGGGATTCATCCCAGAATTCTAAAAGAACTAAGGGTGGAATTAGTGACACCACTGACTACCCTGTTTAACAAATCATGGGAGGATGGGGTGGTACCCGAGGACTGGAGGAGGGCTGATGTGATTCCCCTTCACAAAAGTGGGAGCAAGGCAGAAGCAGGAAACTACAGACCTGTTAGTTTAACCTCAGTGGTAGGGAAAATGATGGAATCACTTCTGAAGGAAAGAATTGTCGAGTATCTAGAGGCCAGAGGGGCACAGGACCCAAGGCAGCATGGATTCACAGCGGAAGGTCATGCCAGACAAATCTGATAGATTTCTTTGACTGGGTGACCAAAGTAGTAGATCAGGGAAGGGCTGTGGACATGGCCTACCTAGACTTTAGCAAGGCATTTGACACAGTCTCACACAAAAGATTAATATACAAGTTAGCTAGCCTGGGAGTGGGTCCCAAGATGACAGCCTGGGTAAAAAATTGGCTGGAGAATAGGACACAGAGAGTAATAGTAAATGGAGTCCACTCTGAAGAAGGGGTTACTAGTGGGGTACCACAGGGTTCAGTATTAGGACCGGTCCTCTTCAATGTCTTTATAAAAGCGACATTGCAGAGGGACTGGAAGGAAAAAGTATGTCTCTTTGCAGATGACACAAAGATCTGCAACAGAGTTGATGCAACAAGGTGGGGTGGAAAGGATGAAAGGGACTTGGCAAGGTTAGAGGAATGGTCAAATGTGTGGCAGCTTAGATTCAATGCTAAGAAGTGCAAGGTAATGCACCTGGGAAACAAAAACCCAGGGGAAGAGTACACAATGGGGGTGAGATACTAACAACAACAAAAATGGAAAGGGACCTGGGGGTAGTCATATCAGATGACCTAAAGATGGGGAAGCAATGTGAGAGGGTAGCAAGAAGGGCTGGAGGGATACTGGGATGCATAGGGAGAGGCATCACCAGTAGAAAACAGGAAGTTATTATCCCTCTCTACAGACAGCTGGTCAGACCCCATCTGGAGTACTGTGTGCAGTTCTGGAGACCCAGTCTTCGCAAAGACATAGACAGGATGGAAGCTGTCCAGAGGAGGGCAACTAAAATGGTGCAGGGTCTGCACCGGAAGACATACGAAGAGAGACTTAAGGAGCTTAATATGTATAGCCTCGAGGAAAGGAGGGAGAGGGGGGACATGATAGAAACTTTCAAGTACCTCAAGGGAATCAACAAAGTCCAAGAGGGTAGCATCTTTCAAAAAAAGAGGTGTGCAAGAACAAGGGGGCACAATTTGAAGATAGAGGGGGGGCGGCTCAGAGGTAATTTAAGGAAGTATTTTTTCACAGAGAGGTTGGGATGCATGGGAACGGCCTTCCGGAGGAGGTCGTGGAGTCAAAAAACAGTGGTGGAATTCAAACATGCATGGGACAGTCATAAGGCAATTCTAGGGGGTGGGGGTAGAAAGAAGTAGGCTGCTGGTTAACTAGGATCTGCAGCTTATCCAGTAGGCAGGGAAATGGGCAGACTGGGTGGGCCAAGCGGTCCTTATCTGCCGTCAAATTCTATGTTTCTATGTCCCGCAGTGCTGCTGCCACTGTAGACGTATGGGTGGTAGAACAGCTTGGAACACAGGAAGGGAGACGCTGTGTTTACATATGGGCGGGAGCTCAGTTCCCACACCAGCATCCCTACTGGGAAAGAGGGTGTGCAGACAGCAGAGGAGAAACTTAATGGGTAAACCCCCTCTGACCACAGCCACATGACAACCAGTATATCCATCGGAAGGTGGTATACCCGCCACACTAGGTGGAGAAGAAGTAAAAAGGGTGAATACAAATAAATACTGTAGCATATTCTGAGTCAGGCTATTGTGCGCCCAGTTCACATAATGTATTTTAAATGTTAAAGATTTTAACATTTGTTATTTTTATGAAGATTTAACTGTTTCTGTTTCATTTCACTGCTCTATTTGCATTCTGCAGTGGCCATTATGATGTCATCAGGCACTGTACAAGCTGCTCTCCCATTGGTTGAGAGCTCATTTGTGACCAACACAAAGAGGAGATAAGTGCTGATGATCCACCCAAGATTGAAATAAATGAAGTTTTAGAATGCATATTATTTCGCTTAGAACATGTTATTTCCATTTTAGATTTTAAAGAATTATATAGGTCAGACAGACCATTTTAAGCTAAAACAAGTTAAAACACTAATACAATTTTTAAAAACAGTGTGGTATATTTATTTATAATTTTCACCAGGAAGGCATACTGAGCAGAACGCTCATTTCCAGATGTTTCCTGGGGAAAAAGGGTGGGGAGCAGACAATAATATATGTCAAATACATAATGGGTTTCTGTGGAATGACACATTTATATCAGCACATGAGTATCAAGATGTTAATAACTAATTTGTGGCTTTTCCACTCATCAGTTAAGTGACTTACCACCATTTTCCCATCATGGCCAAGGGACTGGTGCAAGGAGGAGGACTTTGGTTGTATTGGGGACTGAGGAAGAATCTGGGACAAGAAATCCCTGTATTCGTCAGATAGATGACACCTTAGTAGGAGGAACCAGAGACTGTGTAACAGGTTAGGGGAATACATCAGGGACAGCAAGAATTTAAACTGAGTATGGGGTAGGACCACGTGGGAGTGCAGAGCCCATGGTTCTCAACAGGAGGGGGCAAGAAGGCCTCTTTCCAAGCAGAGTGGACAGTAAAAGGAAAGGGAGGGGAGGGGGGAGGGGATGGGTGAACACAGTGGGGGAGAAATAGGAGAGAAAGGAGAGAGGGGAAAAAAGACGGGTCAAAGTAGTAAGCCAGCCAGAGGAAGGAGGGGGGACGTCAGGAAACATGGGTAGTGGAGAGTGATATCCACGAATATCAGGAGTCTGGGGAACAAAATGGATGTCCTCCAGGCCATGATGAGGGAGGGCCGAACAGATCTGGTGGCGGGTACCGACACCTGGGCAACCCTGAACCATGACTGGGATCTGTCTGTTCCTGAATATCCCCCTGTATAGGAGGAAGTGAAAGGGACCCTGCACTATGGTTCCCAACACCAAGCACAAACATATGTAGTTTATAGTATAGAATTAAGATTTATTTTTGTAACGAGTACATATGTAAAAACAGGCAAACAACACAGTGAACAGAACTCCCAACTCCGTTTGCACTCCTTTTTGAAAAGTACACAGGAGTGCAGAATGGTGGGAGTTCAATCTTACTGTTGAGGTATTTGCCTATTTATGTACTCATTAAAAACAAATCTTAATTTTTATGTTATAAACTACACGTGTTTGTGCTTGGTGTTGGAATGCATAGTACAGGGTCCCTTTCACTGCTTACTGAAGACTTTTTTGACCCTATGCACTGCTTACTGTTCGGGGTGACCTTTCACTCTTTTAGTCTATAAAAAGGGCAGAACAAAGAGTAGGCATGGGGGAGTGGCAGTCTATGTTAGGGAGGAAAAAAAGATCACAAGGGAGGACATAGGGAAAGGATACAGAGATGGTATGGGTACAGCTGCAGTCTGGTGGGGAAGAAAATAAGGGTAGGGGTAGTGTACCGATGGCCACGTCAAGGCAAAATCACAGACAGGGAGCTGGGGGATGAGATAAGAAACTCTGGAAGTTTTTAACGTGCCAGATGTGGATTGGATCATCCCACAGGCCAGCAGGAGCCAAGCAATCGTAGATGCATTCCAGGATGGTTTTCTTACACAGGGGGTGATGGAACCGACAAGGGATCAGGCCATCCTGGACCTAGTTCTGGCAAATAGCAATCACATCAAAAGCATCAGGGTGGCTGAGCACCTGGGAGGGAGTAACCATCAGTCTGTGTGGTTTCAGGTGGGCATGGGACGAGAAGTGCTGAACACGAAAACATGTGTTCTTGACTTCAAAAGGGCAGATTTTGTATGCATGGGTACTATGCTAGGGGAAAGACTGAGAGAACTGAGGGAGGACATGAGTGTGAAGGATAGATTGGCACTAATTAGGGAAGGGATCCAGGCAGTCACCACAGCCTGCCTTAAGCAGAAGGATAGAAGGAGTAAGAAAAGAGGGTTATGAAGAAGTAGGCTGTTGGTTAACTAGGATCTGCAGCTTATCGAATAGGTAGGGAAATGGGCAGACTGGGTGGGCCAAGCAGTCCTTATCTGCTTTTAAAGTCTATGTTTTTGTGTTTCTGCGGAAGCTGCTGTGGCTTACAGAAGAGGAGCGCAGAGGAGTGAGGGAGGGAGAAAATGTCTTCTTACAGGAAATACAAGAAGACACACAAGGAACAGGACAGAGTATCTGAAATCAACTTGCAGGGTGGTAAGCCAAGCCAAGGTGGAGAGGAAGTTAAGAGTAGCTGAAAGGGATAAAGAGGGCGGCAAGACTTTCTTCTGAGACAACCAGGAGAAAAGAACAACAAAAGAGGAAATAATGAAGCTGAGAAGGGGAGCCGAGTGGGTGGAAGAAAAGAAGAAGGCAGAGGTACTGAATGAATACTTCTGCTCATTCTGAGAAGGTTGTGGGGTCTAAAACTGTGGGAGAATTCAAAAATGCATGGGACAGACATAAGGCAATTCTTGTGGGGGGTAGGAAGAAATAGGCTGTTGGTTAACTAGGATCTGCGGCCTATCCTGTAGGTAGAGAAATGGGCAGACTAGATGGGCCAAGCAGTCCTTATCTGCCGTCAAAGTCTATGTTTCTCCACTAAGAAGAAGGATGGGTTACTACCACGGGGAAAATAGGGATGGGGCAGTGGGGGTGAGGGAGCAAGCAATAACAGAGGACAGACTCCTTAAAGGGCTTAACGCCCTCAGGGAGGACAAGCTCCCCAGGCCGGATGGCATGCATCTCAGGGTGCTGAGAAAGCTGGCGGCAGTTGTTCCATTGCCCCTAGATGGCCTGTTCAGCTGCTTGCTGGACACGGGTGGTTATGCATGAGTGGAGGACAGCCAATGTGGTGCCCCTACACAAGAGTGGTCCTAGGGTTGAACCCTGGAACTGTAGACCAATCAGCTGGGCAGCAGTTGTTGGCAGGTTGATGGAATCCCTCCTAAAAGAAAGGTTGGCTGTGTTCCTTAAGGCAGATGGGCTGCAGGATAGCAGGCAGCATGGGTTCATGGCAGATAGGTCATGCCAAATAAATTTGATAAGCTTCTTCAATTGGGTCTCTTGGGCAGTACACAAGGGACAAGCGGTGGATTTACTATACCTGGAGTTCAACAATGCCTTTGTCTCAGTCACTGAAAAGAGGTTGATCAAACACTAGTGGATATGGGGACAGGGGAGAAGCTAACCTGGTGGGTGGTAAATTGGCTAGGAGGTAGAAAGCAGTGAGTAGTGGTGGGTGGAGGCACTCTGGAATGAGATAGGTTACTAGCAGGGTTCCACAGGGATCAGTGCTGCGCCCAGTCCTGTTCAGTGTTTTCATCAGCGACACTGGGGACAGCTTCAAAGGCAACATATGTCTTTTCGCGGACAATGCAAAGCTCTATGAGAATGACACTGAGAAGGGCATAAGGAATCTAAAGGAGGACCTAGCATGGTTGGAAAGTTGGTCTGCAATCTGGCAGTTGTGGTTCAGTGCTAAAAAGTACAAAGTAATGCACATAGGGCCTAAGAACCCAGGGCCAAGTACGGGGATAGGGTGTGAAAGTCGTAGTCTCGAAGGAGGAGAAAGACCTGGGGATAGAAATTACAAGTGACCTGAAACCATTAATGCAGTGCAGAAAGGCAGTGGGGAAGACAAACAGGATGCTGGGTTGCATATCAAGGGAGTTCTCCAGCAGGAGGAAAGAGGCCTTACTGTCCCTGTACAAGTCCATAGTATACCCCCATCTGGAGTATTATTTGCAGTACTGGGGCCCCTGCCTCAAGAAAGCCATAAGCCAGAAGGAGAAGTACAGAGGAGGGCTACCAGGATGATTCAGGAGCAGCATCATGTCCTGTATAAACAGAGGCTGGTGAACCTGAACATGTATTCACAGGAGGAGAGGAGAGAAGAGAAGAGAGAGGGGACATGACTGAGACCTTCAGACACCTTAAAGAGCAGCTGACACCAGTGGGGCAGGCAACTTGTGACCAGTTGCTGCCTGCCTCAGGACCCAGAGCAGCCATAGTTTACATTTTTTTGTCCAGTGATTACATAGATTTTTACCTTTTAATAGAAGTGCGATTGTACTTCCTCGTTGCTCCAAAGTTGCCGAGTGCCCAATGCAGCACTGCCCAGAAATTTGCGTTTCAATGATGCAAAGTAGGGAAGGGGCTGCAGAGCTATAGGTAGCATTATAATGCTGTTGGGGGCAGCAGCGGTCTTTTGGTGTAACTTATGCTAAAGACAAGCAACGGTACATGTTAAGGGGGTTAGTACATGTGATCCACAACCCCCTTAACGTGCACAGTTGCTCATCTTAAGCAGAAGCTATCCTGTCCTCACTTAGGCAGCACCTGATCTAGCTTGCCTTTTTCCTCTACTGCTAGCCATTATGTTGTAATTTTTGTGTATATGTGAGTCGTTGTCTTGCCATTATTATTGGTAACTTTTGGCTATCACATTTTGGTTGTATATACCGTCATGGATTTGTACTCTCAATTACTTGTAACTGTTTTCTCCCCTATTCCCCTTCTCTTGGTTGCACCTGGAAAGAGCTCTGACTCTAAGATAGATAGATAGAGAGACAGATAGAGTTCACGTGCATGTGCATTAACCCTAAAGAACCACTGTCCAAGGAAGGTCTTATTATATTTCCTATCAGTGTTGTTCACAGTTTCCCTGGTGACATGATGAGATTAGATCAATAATTTTACCACTGAAAGGGGATCTGTTGAAAAGAGACATGAAAAATAGAAAGGAAAGGAAAGAAAAAAAAAACACAATCAGACGAGTGCTTATTTCTCTGGAAGCCCCATCGCTTTTCCTCTCTGAGGTCAGGATTCTTGCTGTTCCAGTTCTATTTTTATCCCTCGTTTCCTGCTGCTTGCCACCAACGCTCAGCTCAGCACAGCACTGCTGTTTTGGGGCACTTTTCTCATTAATATTTTGTGCCTGACAGAGCTCCACTCTACTGATATCCTTTGCTATCTTGATGCATCTCATAGGCTAATTACACCCTCTGAATTTCTGCACAGAGCTGGCTTCCTTCACACTTTGCTAAGTCCACCACTTTGGAGTCACTGTATGGGAGGTTATTGTAAGTGGGAGGGGGGGAGAAACTCTAAGCCTCCCAAAAATGAAAAAAAAGCATTGCATTGCTATGTGTTCTGTACTTTTTTTTTTCTCCTACTTGGTAGTCTGGGTGAGGCCTCCTTCCATCCACAATCCAGCTGCCCATCCTGGTAATGGAGAGTCCCCTCCCCATCCAGTCATCTGCCGCCACTGCCCCAAGTCCTCATGGCTTACCCCCATGGTGGGGGTCTGGTTGGGGACCCCTGAAGTGTGGCTGGGAGTCTGGATCCAACTTTGATGGAAGGTGAGAGGGGTTAAAGAGGCAGAGTAGAAAGTGTGACCCATTGGGACACTAGTGGCGGATTTCATCTGCCCATCCTACATGTGTTGTTGCTTTTCTATTTCTCTGTCTCTCCTTGGTGCCATTGGGTGGGACATAATCCTCTGCTTGTGCTAATTTCTGCAGCAACATACTGTGATGCCAGAAGCAGAAGACTGTGATGTTAGGTCTAGACAAGCAGCCAGAGCAGAAGAAATCGAAGATGAAGTTATCCTATTGTGATATTAGTGTGCGTCCTTATAAAGAACAATAGAGCACTAAATATAGACAATATATGAAACATGAGGTGAATGTATCTAAAACATATGTTTTTTTCGGACACTGCCGGTGATATCAGCACTCACTGTGGCCGCTTGAGTTGGAGCTCCTCCTTTTTTACCTCAAGAAACTCACTCCATCCATGAGTAAATGATAGACTACTAGCTGCAAAATATAACAGATTGTCTACCAGGGACGGATCCAGGAGTCCTATAGATGGGGGAGCTCAAATCAGATGAAAAATAAAAATAATAGGCCGGGGGGTCTGGTGTGCCGCTTAGGCCCCCAGAAATGTTTTAACATTTTGGTGCATTTTGGAGGGTATTTCTAATGCAATTTCTACCCATTTCCTCCCTCCCCGTGCTTTGTGAGTTGTACCCTAGCACCATCCCCAGAGTCCCCACAGTCCACAAGACAGTATGTTTCCCAAAATACCCTCCCACCCCAAAAATAAAACAAAATGCCAAAAGACTGCAGCTGGGCAGCAGCACATCCGAAACACATAAAAATGAGACAAGTTGAAAGAGACTTGGTGATAAAGACAAATTGCAGACAAATTAAATGACAAACCAAGTAGACAAGTTCACCAATGTCACTCACTCAAGCACGTTATGACATTACCATAAAGCCAACCCACCCCAGTTTGTCCTGCAGTACAGATGAATCTATCCCCCAGCCTTACCTCAGTAAAAAAAATAAATACAATGTAACCCCTAGGTGGCGCTATCCCAAGTGCTACTACCCCTGCCTGCTTGGGTAGTAGCAGGTTAAGGGGCCTGAGTTCTGAAACGGGTGCCTCCACCCAGAGATCAGGGTTGGTAATGGTCAAGCTAACCTGGGCACAGCCCTCCGGGACACTGTAACCCCCTCTTTCCCCTCTAGTGGCCTGAACACTGTACAATAATCACTTTCACAATACCCTGGTACACCACACAAGTACCCACACTGTTTGCACTTACCACCAGGGCTGGTTCCTCTGGCTCGACCCTGGGGACCCCCTATAAAACAAGGTTATGCACAGCAAATAGCAACAGTACAGTACTTTGAGCACAAACTCGAACCACAGTCAGATTACATGCAGAAAAAGTTAGATCTGATTTATTCAGGGGACTTGAACAAGGGAGGGGCAAAATCAGGTTAATTAGCTTAAAGGTTATATCAATCAAGCAGTTATGCATGCGCTTTGAGTCCCCCCACACAGTCCACCTCTGGGTACCCAGGTGGAGAAGAGATGGGTTAGCCAGGACTGATGCCTGGAGTTGCAGTTGGTTGGGGCCCTGTGATGGAAAACATAACATGCACAGTACACAATATTTGTAATCTGGAGCCAGAGGGCTCAATTCGTAAAGGAAATGAAACAACAAGACAATCAGATGACACACTCAGATTAAGCTGTTGTTGCAGGGAGCTACCCTGGTATTTACTCACGATACCCAAGACTGGACACAGGCTGGATGAAAATCGAGACTGCAGGTGGTTGATCTGGAATGCCAGGAGAAGCAGGGCCCACATGAGTCGCAGAGGCGTCGTTTCTGTTCAAGCTTGGAGCATGGGGCTGATCCCCAGGCAGGTCTCTCGTCAATGGCTTCTCTGTGCAGTGGGTAGTCTGGCTGGGCCAGTCTGGCAAGGCCCAGACCGCATGGAGACAAATTCAGATGCAGTCCATTTTGGGCTGGATACAGCTTCCAGCAAGCAGAACACAGGTCACACAGTGGGGAACTAACACTACCCACTAGCAGCTCATAGCACATTTACATGTAAGGGAATTCTACTGTACCAGGCAAAGAGCTCCCAGGTCACAATTGCAAAGTCTCTGCACACACCGGGAGCTTAGGGGTAGCTGGAACTCCTGACAGGCCGATCGCATTCAGCAAAACCTTCGGTCTTCTTCAGGTTGAGCCTGGCCCCTTCAGTAGCTTACTTTAGTCACACAAACTTGGATTTAGTCCAAAGTAATTCTCTTCGCTCCCTCTCAGGAGCAGCACACTGACATGCAGGCCATAAACTTAGCCTTTTCAGAGTTCTCCCATGCGAATCCACTCAGGATTGCTGCTCAGAATCACTTCAGCTCCTTCTTGTTCAGCGTCCAGCTTAGATCTAACTGAAAACTGCAAGCAGCCCGGGACTTCCCCAAGATACAAAAGATTTGGTTGGCTGATTTGGCTGTTAGTCAAAGCAAGAGCTCCCCCTTCAGTTGCAAAAAAGGCGCAAAAAGTTCAAACTACAGTTCCTGCAGATTTTGAATTCTGACAGCTTCTGTAGTCCAGCTACATTTTAGGTCCCACCATTACCGAGTGGTCCAATTTGCAGTCCAGGACCAAGATAGTGGAGACAAACAGAACAGTCCTTGCTACAAAGAAAGCAGGTTAGACAAACTACATTATCATTATCACTCTAAATGATTTTCAGTAAATAGTTACATCTTTCAACAGAGCGCCCTCTCAGATTACTTACGCTGCAATCAGGCAGCTCTTAAAGAGATAGTACACAGAGGCTATACAGGCTCTGGTAATCACATTTAAACTGCTAAAACGCAGGACACCAGCCTGGCAGTGAGCATTTAGGCAAGCTCAAGGAAGACTTTTTGAGAACCTCCATTTGTAGGGGGGGTTACAAGAATAACTACAGAAATATGGGAACAAAGTCACGTTGCTACCTAGTTTCTGAAAATAGAATTTCAAGTTTGCTTGCTATTTTTGCAAAACAGATTTTATTCTATAGAACAGCTTAATCCAAGAAAATAATTTTTTAAATAAAATATTTGTTATTGTTTTAACATTTACTTTACTGGGATAACCCCAATGGTATGAGGCATCTCATTTGTATGATAGACCCAAGAAGTCAGTAAGCAGACAGCAGAACACAGTTTTTAAACAAATATGAAAATGCATTTTCTGTGTTTTCTATTAGCAACAGCACTTGCTTGGGTACATCACAACTTGCACCCCCTTCCCATGCGACACATACAACACACATATAACTGCATAAACTAAATATTTGATTCTATCACTTTTTTCTCTGGTTTTGTAACTGCCTGTGTCAATGTGCCTAACAAGGTCTTATGTCTTCTGTTGCTAACTTTGCTCTCCAAGCATGCAGAAACTCCTGCACATGCCATAATATACAGCAGAACACCTTCAGAACCCCCTATGTCTATTAATTCCCTCTGTGCTCATTCACACTGTACAACCACGACTGAAAAGACCACAAAGATTAGACATACAGTACATGCTGAAGTTTTTACCTCAGTTCAAAGGTCTCATGTACCAGTTTCTGCCTCTCCTGGTTCATGCTGTTGCTGAGACCAGACCTGCCCCAGCATTAGTTTTGTACCACTTCTAACATGCTACCGGAGGGCACTACCCTTCAACTCCCTTTCCTGCGAATCCACACCAGAATCAATTTGCCATATAGGACAAAACCAGCAGTGACCTTAAATTATTTTAATGTCATGAATTTAATCTCCCCATACTAGAAATTAATAACAGTAGTACTACATTTATTACACACCCAGTTTGATGGGACACTAATGTCCTGTCCCAACCCAGCAGCCACCTCCCACCCACCATAGTCTGAGACTATGAAAGTCTTTCTTTTTAAAGCAAGAAGTACCTGATTAAATGAAGACTTGATCCATTTTCAGCAGGCTGAAGTCTGTGTGCCCCTAGTTGAGTACTGTTTCCAGTAACCTGGCCACCAAACTCTTTCTCTCTAGACAGCACACACTGATCCCATGACTCCTAATGAGCAGAGCTCTCAGCTACAGATTGCTTCAGCTACTGGAAGATGATCTGAACCTCATTCCAACTCCTTGTGCTGATTTATCAAGGCCACGCCGACCCCGCATTACTGGACTGCTACCACCTGAAACCCTGGGCTCTGCTCTTCACTTGTGGGCTCTGCTGTCTCTCTGTCTGCTCCTCAGTAGTACACTCGTTCCTCTCTTGCACCAACTTTAATCTTCTGAGTGAATGAATTACAGCTCACTCTTGTTTTGGCAACCCAGACATTTAAAGAAGGCTCTCCTTGCTAGCCACATCCACTACTGGATGCAACAGCAAATCAGGAGCAGTGAGCACCAGGTGACCTGGTTGAGATCTGTACTGTTAAAGTCCGCTCCGCTTTGCTGCAGCTGTACCCCCATCACGCATGACCCCCCCACCCCGTGCACGAACAAAGGAGCTGCACCAAGCCAACAAAAGTAGAGAACGAATGCTCAGGCTCACCAAGGCAAGACCAGCTGCTGCCACAGTGCTGGGACCTGACCTCGTGGTGCAGGATGAAAGTTAGTAAGAAATTTATGCTGGAGACTGGCTTTTTCGGGGTGTCAACTATGTAATGCAGGTGGGGGTGGTCGTTTACTGCACTACCAGGACACTGGAGAACAGATGACACCCATGTGGCTTAAGCGGCTTTCATGGAGGCATTAGTGCATACTGATTAAGAATGCAGCACAGTGTGTTACTAATAGAGGAGCTCCATGATGGGGGAGCTATAGCACCCTTAGCCCCCCTTCTAAATCTGCTTATGTCTGCAGAGACCATAGTGATGGGCGGCTTGAAGAAAAATACGTTGAAATCAGTGCCCAAACATGATAAATCACAGCAGGAGACAAGAGGCCACAGCCACAGCAATTCAGTGTCATGGGCCTCGGACTGTACAGCAGGGTCAGGGAACAAGGACGATGATAACAGATTGTGCACCAGATCAACGCTAGATTGTGCTAGTGCTGAAAATATAATGAAAATGCTTTAGAAATGGATGGCAGAGTAATGGACATAAAAAGAGATCTGAATAAAACTTGATCAATGCACTGCTGCTGTGGAAGAGAGATTGAATGACCTCCTGGAAGAAAATGACAGTTTTGGCTGTTCCCTAACATGCCAGCAACAAAGGGAGTGAGCACTCACTAAAAGGGCTTAGGATGCTGACACAAGAGCCCACAGAAATAACATCTGCCTGTTCGGCGTCCATGAAGGTGTGAAGCAGGGCAGCTTGGAAGCTTTCCTCAATTCCTGGATGTCCCAGGAGTTAGAACTGTTGGAGGGGCTTTATCTCAGCATCGAATGAGCGCACAGAGCCATAGGTCACAAGCCTAAACCTGGGGCTCCTCTGAGCTCAATAATTGTCAAGTTTTTTTAAATACCCCACTAAGGAGATGATTCTCTGCAAAGACTGGGCTAATAGGGACCTGAACTTGGAAGAGCAAAGGATCTTTGTAGATCAAGATGTCCTGCAGGGATGCTAGCCAGGTGCAAGAAGGGCCATAGCATAATTAAACAGCTGCAGTAGATGGAGATCAGGGCCCAAAGGAGGTATCAAGCAAAATAAGTGGTTTACACAGAAAAGGGTCCAAGGATTTATGACTCCCTGCTAGCAGTGACTAAATATCTCTTAAGCAAGGAGACTGAAGTACCGGACCTCAGACAAGACAGTATTGAGAAGGATATCACCAAGATGGTCTGGGATCTGCCGGTATGCAAGGGAACTCTCAAGCCACAGGGGGCAAGACTCTTGTCCCATTACAGATGGATCCAAAAAAGATATGTCAGACGGAGGTGCGTGGAAACGAATGCCTGAAGAGTGTTGTTCTTTCTTTGAGAAGGTCAGGGCCAAACTACAGGTGACTCGAATCTCCCTAAAGAGGTACTTTTTAGTTTATAAATGTGACTGTTTTATTTTATTTATTTATTTATTTAAAATATCGGATTTATAGACCTTTGAGTCAAAGACTCATTTACAAAGGCACCTCGTCTTAGAGAACAAAGACAGACAATATTACATAGATCAATACACAGTAATAGTTACAGGTTTAAAAAAATAGTTACAAGGTTTCAACAGGTGGTACTGGAGGACGACCCCTCAGTGATACACGAGTAGCATACAGTAAGCAGAGTACAGAAACATACGGTGCCTGGTCAGCAGAGCTGTAAAATACTGAGCAAACGCAATGTGGTGCCAGGAGTCGGCAACAGATATGGGATACAAACAATACAGCCCTGTGGGGGACAGCAGTATTCGTACGGGGGGGGGGGAGTGGACTTGTGGTGAGGCATAGGTGCAGATAAAAGCAGTCCGAGGGACTTTGGTACATGTTAATGGCACCATTCAGGTCCTCTTATCCACCACAGACCTTTCTCACAACCACGAGAAGGTGACAGGTGGCATTAGACATGTGTTACCCACTCCCGCCAACGTATTCGCTGCCAACAGGAAATGTAGTATGCCATATCCAGCTTTTCACCTTAGGGACCTAAGACTGCAGAGAGCAGGGCCACAGTAGAACATGGATCCAGTTGGACCAGAAGTACTTTCTGCAAAATGTTGGGCTGCTATCCCTGCAGTCACCTCAGAAAGTAGTGCAGGCATTTAACATCAGGAAACACAATGACCAGGCTGTGGACCAAAAACAGTTCTACATTCTGTATTGCTAGGTTGCTCAAGCAGAGGAAAACCGAACAATGAGTAAGGCCAGCTTCTTTCAGGGTGGCCAACATGGCAGCTGGAGCAGTCTGATGCTGAACATACCTGCATCAACCCTGAGACTGCCGCAGTGATAGGCACCTGTTTTGCGGTTGCTCCTTGAGACAAAATACTTCAGGTGACAAGAGACTTTGACGGACTGAATTACTGTATATATATTTTCTTTTCCCAGGTTGCACTACAGTTATGTATGTCTGGAGGAATAGGGTCGGGGGTGGGCCTGTACATTTATTGAGCTCGCAAGACAAGGAATCTTTTACTTACGCTCTGCTTTTTCGCCTCTGTTACACCAGGGCAGAGCTATTGGAGGTTACACAAGAACGTGGCATTATGAGCCAATAGGGGAAGGGGAGCAAAGGGCTTATTAATATGAGATCCAGCTGGTATATGGTAGGTTAGAGGGAAGTTGCCAACACAGACTTTTTTCTTTTTCTTTCAGTAGGGAAGTGGTGAAGACCAGGTGTGGAGAGGAGGCACAATAGTGAAAATACTGAACATTGAAGGGAGAGACAATGAGTTGCCTACGGGTGGGGGTGGGGAGGTGCAGGATGGAAAATTGAAATTATAGAGGCTCTAAGGTTGGAGAAACTGGCTCATGGCTTCAGTGACGGGAAACTTGTTAGGGGATAGGCAACAGAGGGTGGTAGTAAATGGAGCTCACTCAGGAGACGGAAAGGTGACCAGCAGGGTGACTCAGGGCTCAGTACTGGAAATGGTCCTGTTTAATGTCTTTATAGGTGACATTGCAGAGGAGCTGGACAGGAAAGTGCCTCCTTGCGGATGACACACAAATCTGCAGTAGGATGGACACTCAAAAGGGGTGGTGGAAAGAATGAGCGAAGACCTGAGAAAACTCAAGGAATGGTCAAGAATGTGGCAGCTAGGTTTTAGTCCCAGAAAGTGCAGAATAATGCACTTAGGGCACAGAAACTCAGGGATGGAGTACACAATGGGTGGAGTGGTAAAGATGACCACCAAACAGGAAAGAGACCTGGGGTAATCATGTGTGAGGACCTAAAGGTGGCCAGGTAGTGTGACAAGGCAGTTGGGAGGGCTAGTGGGATGCAGGGGTGCATGGGGGGGAGGTATCATCAGCAGAATGAGAGAAGTGGTGTTCCTTTGTATAGCTGGTGAGACCCATCTAGAGTACTGTGTCCACTTCTGGAGACCACATCTCTGGAAGGACATAGAGTGGAGGCTGTCCAGAAGAAGGCAGCTAAAATAGTGCAGGGTCTGCATCAGAAGCCCTGTGAAGAGAGACTAAGGGACCTCAGTATGTACACCCTGGAAGAGGGGTGGGGGGACATGATAACTCCCAGGAGTAAATAAAGTACAGGGGGAAGGATTTTTCAGAAAAATGGATGCTCAAGAGCAAGGGGACATGCAGTGAAGCTGGAGGGGGGATGGATTCAGGAGAGATGTGAGGAAGTACCTCTTCACAGAAAGAGTGGTGGACACCCATAACAGTCTTCCAGCAGAGGTGGTGGGGCTGAAAACAATTGTTGGGTTCAAGAATGCATGTGATAGGTATAAGGGAATCTTAGTGGCAAAGAAGGGCGGGGGGGGGGAGCCAGAGGTCAACTAAGGTCTGCAGTTACGATGTAGGTAGGGAAAAAATGGTCAGACTGGGTGGGTCAAGCAGCCCATATCTGCCATCAAACTCTATGTTTCTATGTTATTTTTCTATGTAGCCTTACATCTTTGTTTGTGTGTAGCCATGTTAAGCCTTAACCCATAAGTGGCTCACAAGTACAATACCCTCTTTGGATAATTGGTTTAGGATTTGCAGCGTCATTCAGCAAATGGCGAAAATCAAAGCCACACTAAGGCATCAGCTAGAGAAATATAAAATCTGCTGGCTCCCATTTATGAACTAGGCAGCAGAGTGGGAAGGGATGGACATCGTGGAGGTAACAACTAATGATGCCTCGGCAGATGTGGTACTACTTTAGTTAAGCCATACACAGACATTGTCTGATAGTGAGAGCAGACTTATTTTGACACCCTTGCACCGTCAGAACCAGTTCTGTGGTCCTAATGCTTCAATTTAGACAAAAGAATTTGAACTACAATACCTCTTAACCTCCTGCTTCATAAATCAGGGACAAGGCTTAAAAACATCAGGGACAAAGGACCAAAATCAGGGACACAGCTTCAAAATTAGAGATATCCACCCAGAAAGCTGGTAGAGTATGGGGCTTTGGGCAAAATGCATTTTCTAAGGAAGAACAAGTCTGCAACTTTAATGCTTGACATTATTTTGTGCTTACAATTTCCACTGTTTAGCCACAGAAGCACAAATTTTAGGAGGGACAGAGTACAATTTTGAGGCAAAATCAGGGACAGTTGAAAGGTATGACTACAAGTCATAAATAAGTGTATGAAACCTCTGTACCCAGTTCTAGTTTCTGGTTACTTTTTTCTTTGTGTTGTAGTAATGCAGTATATACTGCTGTGTATTTCTGCCGACAATGTCTATGTACATGCCATATGATCTGGTTTCTACAATGTCAGATATTGAAATGAAATAATCAAAAAACTGTAATTGCAAAAAAAAATGTTTCAGAGTTTGACCTCATACATTCAGGGTTCTTTAACAGCTTGAGTGGAATAAAATGGTTTACTATGATAACCAGGTTTACTGTGATAACCGTGCAGACAGAATAGCGTGGCACAAAACTGCGTTGAGAAAATCACGCTGGCAACATCTGTTGGAAAAACACCCCTGCACCACCCTCCTATAATATAATCACCTCCAAGGGGGGCACATGTGGAGGGAATGGGAATAATCTGTACTTGGGGGTGACTCTTGACCCTCAACTGGATCTCTCCCTGCACATACTTAACTCCTGTAAGGCCACCAATTGCAAACTGGGACTCGCGTATAGAGCAAAAAGTTGCCTCACCCCAGCTGCCAGACTTGCCGTGGCAAAAGGGGTCTTCCTCCCCTCGCTTTGTTATGGGCTTCCTTCCTTCACGAATGCCCCAAAAGCCTGGCTCTCCAAATGGGACACCTTGTATAACGACATATGTCGTTTCGCCCTATTAACCCCTCACCTCACCCATTGGTGTCTGCTGTACTCTAGACTGGGTTGGCTGTCCCCTAGCAACCATTGATTATTCGTTATGGGCAACTTCATGGATAACATCATCTGATCATCTACTCCTCCTGCACTTGCTGACCTCCTCCAGCCTGTCCCCTCTGGCTATCAGCTGAGGTCCACTGAATCCCAGGCACTTATGGTCCAGAAGACTCACTCCCTTGCAGGAGATCGAGCCTTTGCGGCTCTTGCCCCAAAAACCTGGAACCTCCTACCTCCTCATGTAAGAACTGCCCCCACCCACAGTTGCTTCAGGTCCTCCCTCTGGGATTACCTAAAACAAGCATCAAGCTGCCTCTGTCCCCCGTAGTCCTACCCTCCGTGAAGTACCTGTAATAAAAATCCTGGCTGCGGGTGTGTACTCATTCCAAAAAGTAACAAATACACAAATATCACAAATATTGTTGCCGCTGACACTGGCTCTAATTTTTCCTGGCTGCCCTTCCTGGGTTGTCTTGCCTCATACTGAACTGCATTAAAATTGTTCACTGCCTGTTACCTGACTTTTGTTGTTTGCTTATACCTGTCTGTACCATGCCTGACAGTTGGACCCAAGCCTCTGTACTTTGTTTCTGCTGGTCCTTCTTGCTTGTATTTTGACTGTACTTTGTGTACTTGTTGCTAGCCTCTGTACTGTTATTGCCTGTATCTTTGTAACTCTCATGCATGCCTTAGACAACTAGTACTGGAGCCCACTCGAGAGGGAGCAATATTAGACTTGATACTCTCAAATGGAGATGGAGAGAGAGGATCACAGATGTAGAAGTGGGTAGCCATCTGGGAACTGGTGACCATCGAACAGTATGGTTCACAATAAACACAGTAATAGAGTCAAGCCATACAAAGACAAAAGTACTGGACTTTAGGAGGGCTGACTTTGCCATAATGGGTGAGTGCCTAAGGAATGCACTAGCAAATGGGCAGGAAGGAGGGGTGGAAGAACAGTGGGGAATAATAAAAACTGACATCACAGAGGTAACAAGCCTTTGTGTGAAGCAAATAAACAAAACGGACGATGTAAGAAACCACTATGGTTCTCAAAGGAAGTGGCAGTGAAGGTTCAAGAGAAAGAAAGCATTCAGGAAGTACAAGGAATCAGCAGGAAGGAGCAGGACGAGAACTGTATCAGTTAAAGCAAAAGCAGGCTGGGAAGGCAGTCAGAACAGCAAAGGCCCAAACCGAGGAAAAGATAGCCAACCCAGTTAAGAAGGGATAAAACCTTTTATAGGTACATCAGGGAGCGAAGGAAGACCAAGGGAGGGATAGTGAGGCTTAATAAAGGGAGGAGGGTAGGCAGAGAGAGACTGTGAAAGGCAGAGATACTAAACAAATATTTTGCTCAGTATTTACAAAGGAAGAGGGAGAGATACATAAAACAAACAGTAGTAACACTCTGGATACAGAAGTTGATACCGCCCATTTACAGAAGAAAGGGTTCTGAAAGAACTCCTTAAAACTGAAGGTGGACAAAGCAAAGGGGCCTGATGGGATTCATCCCAGAATTCTAAAAGAACTAGGGTAGAACTAGTGACACCACTGACTACCCTTTTAACAAATCATGGGAGGATGGGGTGGTACCAGAGGACTGGAGGAGGGCAGATGTGATTCCCCTTCACAAAAGTGGAGCAAGGCAGAAGCAGGAAACTATAGACCTGTTAGTTTAACCTCAGTGATAGGGAAAATGATGGAATCACTTCTAAAGGAAAGAATTGTTCTAGTATCTAGAGGCCAGAGGGGCACAGGACCCTAGGCATGGATTCACAGCGGGAAGGTCATGCCAGACGAATCTGATAGATTTCTTTGACTGGGTGACCAAAGTAGTAGATCAGGGAGGGGCTGTTGACATGGCCTACCTAGACTTTAGCAAGGCATTTGACACAGTCCCACACAAAAGATTAATATACAAGTTAGCCAGCCTGGGAGTGGGTCCCAAGATGACAGCCTGGGTAAAGAATTGGCTGGAGAATAGGACACAGAGAGTAATAGTAAATGGAGTCCACTCAGAAGAAAGGAGGGTTACTAGTGGGGTACCGCAGGGTTCAGTATTAGGACCGGTCCTCTTCAATGTCTTTATAAGCGACATTGCAGAAGGACTGGAAGGAAAAGTATGTCTCTTTGCAGATGACACAAAGATCTGCAACAGAGTTGATGCACAGGGTGGGGTGGAAAGGATGAGAAGGGACTTGGCAAGGTTAGAGGAATGGTCAAATGTATGGCAGCTTAGATTCAATGCTAAGAAGTGCAAGGTAATGCACCTGGGAAACAAAAACCCAGGGGAAGAGTACACAATGGGGGGTGAGATACTAACAACAACAAGAATGGAAAGGGACCTGGGGGTAGTCATAGCAGATGACCTAAAGATGGGCAAGCAATGTGAGAGGGCAGCAAGGAGGGCTGGAGGGATACTGGGATGCATAGGGAGAGGCATCACCAGTAGAAAACAGGAAGTTATTATCCCTCTCTACAGACAGCTGGTGAGACCCCATCTGGAGTACTGTGTGCAGTTCTGGAGATCCAGTCTCCGCAAAGACATAGACAGGATGGAAGCTGTCCAGAGGAGGGCAACTAAAATGGTGCAGGGTCTGCACCGGAAGTCATATGAAGAGAGACTTAAGGAGCTTAATATGTATAGCCTCGAGGAAAAGAGGGAGGGGGGACATGATAGAAACTTTCAAGTACCTCAAGGGAATCAACAAAGTCCAAGAGGGTAGCATCTTTCAAAAAAAGAGGTGTGCAAGAACAAGAGGGCACAATTTGAAGATGGGGGCGTGCTCAGAGGTAATTTAAGGAAGTATTTTTCACAGAGAGGTTGTGGGATGCATGGAACGGCCTCCGGAGGACGCTATGGAGTCAAAATCAGTGGGGAATTCAAGCATGCATGGATAGTCATAAGGCAATTTGGGGGTGGGAGTAGGAAGAAGTAGGCTCCTGGTTAACTAGGATCTGCAGCTTATCCAGTAGGTAGGGAAATTAGCAGACTGGGTGGGCCAAGCGGTCCTTATCTGCTGTCAAATTCTATGTTTCTATGTATGTTTCTATGTTCCCAGGTCGCACCTGAAAACAGGCACTTGACTGTCTAGTGTGCTTACCTGGTAAACAAAAGCTAAATAAATAACTAAATAAATAAAATCTGGGTGGGTGGTCAGAGTCACTGGAGGAACTGCGTAGTGCACTTCACTTGAGTGGGGGGGAGAGGACAGGGGCTAAGTTGTAGGGGCGGAACAGCTTGGGGAACAGGGGTTATAGTCCAGCACATGGGAGAGAAGGCAAAGAGGGGGTGGCGGCTGCATGGCAACTGAGGGGAAAAACAAAAGAAGTGCAGCGAGTGGACTCAACCCGGGATGGCTGTAGGCACTGCCGCCATCCACAGCCTATTGCTCTTTCCACACAGCCATGGTGAGAGCACGCTTCCAAGCTGACATTTGAACTTGAAAACTGCCACAGGGATAGCACTGTTATGTCCCTGCTATACATTTCCTGTGGCTGTTTTCACAGCTGCTATTTTACCCGCACAGTTTTGTACCTCGTGTAAAGTCTTCACCAGATACCGAATAAAACCTGAGGACCACTGAAACTATTTAACTTTTAAATATATAAAGGAATAACTATTTTTCACAGCAATGAGCAGGGTACGGAATTTCTGTACCTTAGCTGCCCCAGGGCAGGCACTTTTATCTCAGGACACCAATTACTCGTTAATGCCTGCTTACTGGAACACCCAAGGTATTAGGGCACTTAATGCATGTTTCTTTAAATTGTCCTCCTGTTTTTTTCCCCCCATCTCCCCATGGCCTACCTCTTCCCGAGTGCTGCTGCCATCCGTATGGAGCAACTGATTCATGCAGTCACAGAGCACTTACCCTGCATAGAGTAGCCAGACCCAGGAGTAGCATGGTGGAAACCTTCTCATCTGACCACAAAGTCCATCTCAGTCGTGATCATATAATGGGAGCTGGGACCTCTCAGACATTGGGCACTGACTGGCTACTGCAGCTGAATGATTCCTGCTTCACAAAGCATTGCTGCTAAGTGCTGTTCAGCCTGCCAGAATGCATCATGAATGGGACAGGAATTGAATCAGTTGGGCAGGAGCAGCAGGCAGAGAGCAGATATTTGTGTCATTTTAAGGGCTTAGAAGCAGACACTTGCAGTCTCTTTTTTTTTGTTAATTCTCTGTTTATCATGCCCCTTTCTGCACCGCAGCCGAGCAAGTCCCTCAGGATCCTCACAGGTACCTGAAGCTAGGCGTACTACTGTACTCCCTCGGTACTCTGCCTCCATGCTACCTCGGTTTGCCTCTCCCCCCCCCATGGGGAAGGAGAGAGCACCCCTTTTTTACTCCCCCCTACCTACACAAACTTTTGTCAGGTGGTGTCCGTGGGTTTTCTGGTTCGGGCCTGTCCGTGGTACCGGAGGCCATCATTGGGCCAGCTGCAGGGTCTTTTCCATGGTTTCTCCTGTTGCTGCGGACATCAGCATGCACAAGGGTCCAAGGTGTGTGTGCATGCAGAGTGTGTTGCCGTTCCGTATCACAGATGATGTCCTCCCCTTCCACAGCGCCCCTGAACTCCACTGCTACCTGTGGTCACCCAGGTGTCATGTATTGCAGCGGGGACAGTGACCCTCTCCCTCCCTGGAGGAAGAGAGCATCCTCTGGGACACTTAAGTCCTCCTTCTCCTCCTGGCCAGCCTACCTAGACTTTAGCAAGGCATTTGACACAGTCCCACACAAAAGATTAATATACAAGTTAGCCAGCCTGGGAGTGGGTCCCAAGATGACAGCCTGGGTAAAGAATTGGCTGGAGAATAGGACACAGAGAGTTATAGTAAATGGAGTCCACTCAGAAGAAAGGAGGTTTACTAGTGGGGTACCGCAGGGTTCAGTATTAGGACGGTCCTCTTCAATGTCTTTTTATGTTTACATTGCAGAAGGACTGGAAGGAAAAGTATGTCTCTTTGCAGATGACACTAAGATCTGCAACAGAGTTGATGCACAGGGTGGGGTGGAAAGGATGAGAAGGGACTTGGCAAGGTTAGAGGAATGGTCAAATGTATGGCAGCTTAGATTCAATGCTAAGAAGTGCAAGGTAATGCACCTGGGAAACAAAAACCCAGGGGAAGAGTACACAATGGGGGGTGAGATACTAACAACAACAAGAATGGAAAGGGACCTGGGGGTAGTCATAGCAGATGACCTAAAGATGGGCAAGCAATGTGAGAGGGCAGCAAGGAGGGCTGGAGGGATACTGGGATGCATAGGGAGAGGCATCACCAGTAGAAAACAGGAAGTTATTATCCCTCTCTACAGACAGCTGGTGAGACCCCATCTGGAGTACTGTGTGCAGTTCTGGAGATCCAGTCTCCGCAAAGACATAGACAGGATGGAAGCTGTCCAGAGGAGGGCAACTAAAATGGTGCAGGGTCTGCACCGGAAGTCATATGAAGAGAGACTTAAGGAGCTTAATATGTATAGCCTCGAGGAAAAGAGGGAGAGGGGGGACATGATAGAAACTTTCAAGTACCTCAAGGGAATCAACAAAGCCCAAGAGGGTAGCATCTTTCAAAAAAAGAGGTGCAAGAACAAGAGGGCACAATTTGAAGATGGGGCGGCTCAGAGGTAATTTAAGGAAGTATTTTTTTCACAGAGGTTGTGGGATGCATGGAACGGCCTTCCGGAGGACGTTGTGGAGTCAAAATCAGTGGGGGAATTCAAGCATGCATGGGATAGTCATAAGGCAATTCTGGGGGGTGGGAGTAGGAAGAAGTAGGCTCCTGGTTAACTAGGATCTGCAGCTTATCCAGTAGGTAGGGAAATTAGCAGACTGGGTGGGCCAAGCGGTCCTTATCTGCTGTCAAATTCTATGTTTCTATGTATGTTTCTATGTTCCCAGGTCGCACCTGAAAACAGGCACTTGACTGTCTAGTGTGCTTACCTGGTAAACAAAAGCTAAATAAATAACTAAATAAATAAAATCTGGGTGGGTGGTCAGAGTCACTGGAGGAACTGCGTAGTGCACTTCACTTGAGTGGGGGGGAGAGGACAGGGGGCTAAGTTGTAGGGGGCGGAACAGCTTGGGGAACAGGGGTTATAGTCCAGCACATGTGGGAGAGAAGGCAAAGAGGGGGTGGCGGGCTGCATGGCAACTGAGGGGAAAAAAACAAAAGAAGTGCAGCGAGGTGGGACCCGAACCCGGGATGGCCGTAGGCACTGCCGCCATCCACAGCCTATTGCTCTTTCCACACAGCCATGGTGAGAGCACGTTTCCAAGCTGACATTTGGAACTTGAAAACTGCCACAGGGATAGCACTGTTATGTCCCTGCTATACATTTCCTGTGGCTGTTTTCACAGCTGCTATTTTACCCGCACAGTTTTGTACCCCGCGGTAAAGTCTTCACCAGATACCGAATAAAATCCTGAGGACCGACTGGAAACTATTTAACTTTTAAATATATAAAGGAATAACTATTTTTCACAGCAATGAGCAGGGTACGGAATTTCTGTACCTTAGCTGCCCCAGGGCAGGCACTTTTATCTCAGGACACCAATTACTCGTTAATGCCTGCTTACTGGAACACCCAAGGTATTAGGGCACTTAATGCATGTTTCTTTAAATTGTCCTCCTGTTTTTTTCCCCCCATCTCCCCATGGCCTACCTCTTCCCGAGTGCTGCTGCCATCCGTATGGAGCAACTGATTCATGCAGTCACAGAGCACTTACCCTGCATAGAGTAGCCAGACCCAGGAGTAGCATGGTGGAAACCTTCTCATCTGACCACAAAGTCCATCTCAGTCGTGATCATATAATGGGAGCTGGGACCTCTCAGACATTGGGCACTGACTGGCTACTGCAGCTGAATGATTCCTGCTTCACAAAGCATTGCTGCTAAGTGCTGTTCAGCCTGCCAGAATGCATCATGAATGGGACAGGAATTGAATCAGTTGGGCAGGAGCAGCAGGCAGAGAGCAGATATTTGTGTCATTTTAAGGGCTTAGAAGCAGACACTTGCAGTCTCTTTTTTTTTGTTAATTCTCTGTTTATCATGCCCCTTTCTGCACCGCAGCCGAGCAAGTCCCTCAGGATCCTCACAGGTACCTGAAGCTAGGCGTACTACTGTACTCCTCGGTACTCTGCCTCCATGTTACGGTTTGCCTCTCCCATGGGGAAGGAGAGAGCACTTTTTACTCCCCCTACCTACACAAACTTTTGTCAGGTGGTGTCCGTGGGTTTTCTGGTTCGGGCCTGTCCGTGGTACTGGAGGCCATCATTGGGCCAGCTGCAGGGTCTTTTCCATGGTTTCTCCTGTTGCTGCGGACATCAGCATGCACAAGGGTCCAAGGTGTGTGTGCATGCAGAGTGTGTTGCCGTTCCGTATCACAGATGATGTCCTCCCTTCCACAGCGCCCCTGAACTCCACTGCTACCTGTGGTCACCCAGGTGTCATGTATTGCAGCGGGGACAGTGACCCTCTCCCTCCCTGGAGGAAGAGAGCATCCTCTGGGACACTTAAGTCCTCCTTCTCCTCCTGGCCAGCCCCCAGCGGCCCGAGCTTATTCCCGAACTTGGGTTGCCGGCGTAACAAGTGGTAATGCTACCACTGTGCTAACAGGCTAGCTAGTCATTTTAAGGGCTGCCTTGCCTACCAGTAGCAGCACAAAGTTAACTCTTTGCTGGCCAGCATGCCTACCTAGCACCCACTAACTACCAGGGTCCTAGTAACTCTCAGGGGAACCTGGGGGTTACACTTATTTACAGTACATCTGAAAGTGATGGACCTCTGGAGGAATTAAACAATTCTAGAAAATGTAACACTTCCCACATTAAAGGCCCTTTTAAGTACTTGTGTGATGATAAATCCTCTGAAGGAAGCAGGCAGGAAGATCAAAATCTTAAAAAAAAAAAGCACTTTTCAGGGCTGGTGGGCTATTGATTGTCCTTTTAAGGACTGAGGGCAGGGCTTGCAGGCAGGAAGAAATAAAGAAAAAAAAACTTTTCTGGGCTTGGGGCTTTTTGATGGTCCTTTTAAGGACTCGGGGCTTGGAGGAAATAAAGTAACAAAAAAAAGCATTTTAAGGGCTTAGGCACTTTAAATGACTGGATCTGGGGCTTTAGTGAATCGTTTTAAGGTCTGGGCAGGGGCACGCAGGCAGGCTGGAGGTAAAAAGAAAATAAAAAAAGCACATTTCAGGACTTGGAGGCTGGCTAAGACCTTAGTAGTCCACTCAGGCAGAAGGCATTACAGTCCTTTTCAGGGCCTGGGGGCTAATGAGTCATTTTAAGAACTGAATCATGGTATGCAAGCAAGCTGGAGGCAAAAAGAAAATAAAAAAAGCTCTTTTCAGGGCTTGGGGGCTGGCTAAGGCCAAAGGCATTATCAGTGCATGCAGGCCAAGTTAAATATTTAATTAGGCGGTGCAGTGGCACCACAGCTTATGCCTAAGGAACAGGCTTGTGCCATGTGACAACAAGGGACCACCAGTTCTCCTAATTTAGTAACTGTCCCACACCCACTCTGAATCTGTCCTCAACAGTACTGAAATAAATCACAGACACAGTCACTTTTCTTTACCCCGTATTTATTATTGACAAGAGAACAGCAAATCAGTGCACACTTTGCTACTAATGATAAAGGAAATGCTAATGCTTGGCTCAGTGATGGCAAAATTGAAATGATGTAAAAAAAAAAAAAATGATACAACATTTAAATAAGTTATTGGGCATGTATTTTAACTGCTTGCATGCCCAAGTGGGCTGGTACTTTTTTCACAAATTTCATACCCTGGCAATGAGTCATTAAAAACGAGTCCCTGTTACACGTTTTATCAGCTTGCTAGTTAAGAGAAACATCCATGGCTTTTGTAGCAAAACACAATACTTTTGTACCCCTTGGTTTGTGGGTGCCATGTTCATGAAATTGTGATGTAATATGAGGGAATGCTCTAGTCGGCATGAAACCGAGACATTGGTGGCCCATTTGCGCATTTCTAGCTGCATTTGTCTCTGCAAACTGCTAAAGAGGCGCACTGACTCTTTCCTCGCCTTTTTGGTCCCAACAATGTGGTGGTACATTCTGAAAGGCTGCAGAAAACGGAAGTGTAAAATGGGTTGGGGAAAATCCTGTAATTGGTGGAATCTGATCTCATGAACATGCTTCTCACATACCTGTGCGTCCTCTCCACTCCACTGAGGAGGGCATGCTTATAGTTCCTAAGTAAAGGCTGAAGTCCTTGGGGCACTGGACTTTTGAAGTGGCAGGTCTGGTCCTCTGGAATTCATTGCCTAGAACTTTGAGGGAGGCCCCTCAGTGGAGGCCTTTTTCTTTGTGCAGGCATCTGGGGTTTAATTTTCCTTAATGTTACCATACTCATATAGAAATCTTTTCTTATCTATGTATTTATTTAGTTATTTATTTTCATCTTCTTCAAGGATATCTATTTCATCAGGCCACACCTTTCAAACTCACTGCCAGGCACTAGGACCACATGGAAACTTTAAACTTATAGCCACCAGGCACTCGGACCACGTGGAAACTTTTGTAAGTAGGAATACTCAACAGGGCCAGAGTGCCTTATCATGTAAGGCTGTCAAACTGTATAATAACCTACCATCATCTGTTACTCAGTGCAATAGTTTATACACTAGATTCCTGGAGGAGGAAGGAGGTCGAATTGGTCCCAGCCAGGGACACCCACTTACCCCACTTCTTCACCACATCACAGAGCGGGAGATCGGCGGCAGCTATCGGCCACAGAGTTAAGAGCAGGGGGCTTTCGGCAGCTTCAGTTGGCCGCAGCAAGGAGATTTCTGAGGCAGCTTCTTTTGGCCGCAAGAACAAAGGGGAGCAAGCAGCAACCAATCAGGGCCGAGTCTACAGCAAGGGCGCCATTTTCAAAAGCGCTCCACGGCAATAAAAAGTACCGCAACGCTTCCTCAGGACACTAGATTTAACACTTTTCCACCCACTCTTCCCCCACCACCGCGACTCTTTAAATGCCTGGGGTTACGTTTGTGATTGGGCGGCCACGCAGGAGATGTGGTTCTATGCGGAGCCAGGGATAATCTGAATTTAATTAAGCAGTACTGTGTCATAGAATACAGGTCCTGTGCTGAACCAGGGGAAATCTGTACTAAAAGAAAAGCAGAATGGTCATGGCATAATGTTAAGGTTCTATAGGGAATGAGCTAAATTGTGTTTCAGATTTTAGTAGTAGAAGAGCAAAATTTGAGAATCTGTTAATGTTCTATTTAGAATGTACAAAACTGTAAGTTATTGGTAAGGGACAAGCATAATTTAGCAGCTTTAGCTAATGATCACAAATGCTGGCATATATTTTCTACCAACCCACGCACTTGCCCCATGCTGCACTTCTGCTCATCTCCCAGTCAAACATATTTCCTTAGTCAGTGACAGTCATCCATGTATAGTGTAACTTAATCCAGACCTAAACCCTACTCCCTGTTCTCACAAGGCATTCAAGGCATACAAGTTCTAAGCTGTAAGCATTGTGTAACTCTAATTCAATTTTATGTATGTATGTATGTATGTAAACAATGTATATAATGACACTCTTAATTCTTGACTCCAATGTGTAACTCAATGCTATGTATCATGCACTCACCTGCTCTCCTCTGTACCCCCACCCCCCGACGCACCGTGAGACGAGCATCTTGTTGCTCAGTGTGTTCTTCCTGGTGAAACATTTCCATAAATAAAATAATTGAGAACCATAATAATTGTGGGTGGGGCTGATACAAATCCTAAAAGCTGGGAAAGTGGCTGTATTACTGGTGGCCTACATTTTACACTGTTTTATACTGTTTGTGGGTGGAGCTGTTAAAAATCCTAAAAATGTATGTCACAGGGGTAATTGGGGAAATAGCTGTATTATAGGTGGTCTAAATTGTATACTGTTTTTTATACTATTTGAAGAAGTGCTGGATGTGGAGCTGAGTAGATTCTTAAAGTTATACCAAGGTAGGAGCAGTGGTGGATGACCTAGGGAGATGCCAGGGCTTGCAGGATGATCTGGCAAAGCTTGAAACCTGGTCAGACACCTGGCAACTGGGGTTTAATGCCAAAAAGTGCAAGGTGCTGCATTTTGGGATGAAAAACCAAAGGAGGAGTTACCAGCTGGAGGGAGTGCAGCTAGCCCAGACAGAGGAGGAGAAGGATCTGGGCGTGCTCGTTACAGGGTCAGTGAACAACTCGGCACAATGTAGGAAGGCAGCTGCAAAGGCCAACAAAATGCTGGGTTGTATTGCAAGGGGTGTATCCTCGAGGAGGGAGGAGGTGATTCTGCCACTGTATAGGTCATCAGTTAGACCACACCTGGAGTACTGCGTGCAGTACTGGCGCCCGTATCTGAAGAGGGACATTAAGTTACTGGAGGGGGTGCAGCGCAGGGCGACAAAGATGATCAAGGGGCTGGGGGACTTATCATACGAGAGGAGGCTGAGGGAGTTGAACATGTACTCACTGGAGGAGAGGAGGGATGGGGGGACATGATTGAAACCTTTAAGTACATGAAAGGAATAAACAAGGTGGGTACAGAGGGGCTGTTCATAGTAAGGGAGGGGAGGGACACCAGGGGCCATGATATGAGACTGGAGGGAGGAAGGTTCAAGAGGGAGATGAGGAGACACTTTTTTACAGAGAGGGTGGTGGCTGGGTGGAATGTGGTACCTGCAGAAGTGGTATCCAGTAGAACAGTGGACTGCTTCAAAAGGGGATGGGACAGGACAAGGGGGAGGGTTAATGAAGGGAAGGGTGGAAGGGAGAGGCAGCTGCAGAATAAGGGGTGCTAGCTGCACATTCGAGCAGACTTGATAGACCTCTAGGCCTTTATCTGCTGGCAAATTTCATATGTTCGTATACAAAACAGGGGTACTAGAAGGAGTCAGCTGGATTACCGAAGGAAGGGAGTTGAATAGGGCACCCTCATTAATAATTGTTAGAGGGTGAGGAAACTGTGTTAATTTTGAGCTAAGGGACTCATCTGTACTAATTAGGTACACAGCAGTGAAGGGGGTCCCAGCACTGAATTTAGTAGCACTGGTGCAGGGTCTAGTAGATCACCAATGTGGCATGCTAGAGAAGGTTACATGGGGGGCAGGGTTGCAGGGGAGGGGTTGGGGAAGGGGGAATGGTACAGGGGACAGGAGGACTGCAGACAAATCACGATGGGAAGAATAGTGGGTTGCAATGGATGTGGGGCAGCTATCTCGATGGGCACATTGTGGAAGCTAGGGGGCTGTCCCATTTGTCACAGGCTGAGGGGTCTGGAGGCAGAGGTACTGTGGCTAGGAAGGGAGTTAGCAAGAATTGGGGGAAGGAATGAGATGACTGGAAAAGGATGATCACCTCCTCAGGGAACCAGGAGTATAGAACCAGTGGAAACGAAGAGGATGGGGAACAGGGCAAAATACAGAAACAGTAAGGAGGAATCTCGGGATAGCACAAGGGGAGAAGCAAACAGTAGACGTTCAGAGTCAAGCAATAGGTTCATTGTGCTGGCTTCATTGGTGGATGATGGGGGAGGGGCTGTCAGGGAGGAGGTAGGAGGAAGAGGGGGTAACGAAAGACCAGGGGGAAACAGACAGAAGAGGAGGACAGGGGTATGGTGAGAAAGGGGAAAAAGGATGGGGTAATAGGGAAGGCGAGGGGGACAAGGCAGGGGAGGCAGAAGGGAAGAAGGGACCCAGCAAAGCAGGAAAGGGGGTGATGATGCTGGGAGTGTATTGGGGGTGGGAGGAGCTACTCAGATAAGGGGGACAATAGGGGAAGGGGCTGGACTAGGGTAGAGGCAAGGGGTATGGCAAAGGGGGCAGACCGGCTGGCAGAGACGGGGGGCATAGCAGAAGGAACAGATCAAGCTGCAAATAAGCAGAACAGGGTGGTTTTTCAAAGCAGGAGCAAGGATAGTAGGATGGTGAGTGGGCCAAAATGTGAGAAGGAGGGGGCAGGGTCTTAGTGCTGGGAGACTCAATCCTTAAAGGGGTCAGATGGGGAAGTAAAGGGGAGCGGCATAGTCGAATATGGATGGAATCAGTACCTGGATTGACAGCGGGTAGGGCGGGACAGTCTGTTCTCAAGTGTGCAAGGAGAGGAAGGGAGAAACCGCATGTGGTGGTGCACTTGGATACAAATGACTTGGGGGTTAATACAGTCGAGTTGGTAAGGGAGAGGTTCGAGGAGCTGGGGAACTTGTGTGAGGAAGCAGGGAGATCTGTGGCCTTCTCAGAAGTGCTCCCAGTACCCAGAGCAAGCACAGTGAGGAAAGTAAGGATAGAGGAGTTCAACACTTGGCTGGGATTGTGGTGTCAAACCAAAGGGTATTATGGGCTAGTGGGTGGCTGGAGAAACACCTGGGACAACAGTGACCTATTCACAGAGGACAGGTTACATTTGAGTAAGGTGGGGCAGGGCGTATTGAAAGAGGCTGGGGGAATACATAGCAACTAAGATGGATTTAAACTAGGTGTGGGGGAAGAGAGTAAGCAGCAGGAATGCAGAGCCGATGGGAGGGGAGCCGATTGAGCTTACCCCCCAAGCTAACAGGTATGGCACCAGGGAAGGGTTGCAGGGGAAGTTAAGGGTGGGGAGAAATGGGTTAAGGAAGGGAAGGGAACAAGTTGGAGGGTTGTCTCTCTGAATGCAAGGAGCCTGGGGAACAAATCAGCTGAGTTACAGACTCGCTTGGCAGTGGGGTGGTGGACATTGCAGCCGTCATGGAAACTTGGGCCACCCAATAGCAGGATTGGGAATCTGATGGTCCCAGGGTATAGGATATACATCAAGGATAGGGGCAAAAGGAAAGGGGGTGGGGTGGTGATCTATGTAAGGGAGGGGATAAGGGAAGAGGGGGAGAAAAGTAGGACATAGGCATTATGGATGCAATTCCAGGATTCGAAAAGAAGGACACTTAGGATGGGGGTGGTGTACAGGCCACCAGCCCAAGAGAGGACTTGGACAGGGAGTTACTGAAGCAGATCAGGAGGGTCTGCAGGAAGGGGAACACTGTGATAGTGGGGGACTTCAATCTGCCACCTCGAGAGCAAGTGAGCAGGTCCTCCTGGAAGCATTCCAGGACAGCTTCCTGACTCAGATGGTTAATGAGCTGACTCAGTCGGGGAAAACTCTGGACCTGGTACTGTCTAACGGGGAGGCTGTAAGGGAGCTAGGGGTGGAGAACCCGCTGGCTGTGAGTGACCACCACTTGGTGTGGTTCACACTTAGCATGGGCAAGGAAGCTGTAGGTACAGGAACCAAGATGGCTGACTTCAGGAGGGCTAACTTCGCCAAGATGGAGGAAATTTTGGAGTGACATCTGGCAGGAATTCATCCAAGCTTGGATGCAGGCCAGAAATGGGAAATTATAAAACGGGGGCTGGTGGAGGCTACTGGGTCATGTACCAAGTCGCAGAGCAAGAAGGGAGGGGCCAAGAAACTAAGCTGGTTGAATCAGGAAGTCTTGGAAAAAACAGCTTTTAGGAGGTTCAAGAAATCCAGGAGGGGGAGGATAGGGAAGTGTATATGAAGAAGTCCAAAGAGGTAACCAGACTAATCGGGCGGCCAAGGCTTCCAGAGATCTGAGGCTGGCACAGGGCATCAAGGATGAGGAAAGGGACTTCTTCAGATACATAAGGGAGAGAAGGAGCTGCAAGGACCAGATAGTGAGATTTAGGCAAGGCGGGGGAGGGGGGTGGAGAATGGGGCGGAGCAGGTAGAAGCACTAAATGGGTACTTCTGTTCTGTGTTCACGAAGGAGAAGGGCGGGCAGCTACCTCGGGATGGGGGAGGTGACAGATGAGGTAGTTACAGTGGGAAGGGTGCTGGAGGGTCTGAAGGCACTGAGGGTGGATAAGGCACCAGAACCAGACTGCATTCACCCCAGGGTGCTGAAAGAGCTTGCGGAGGTCTTGGCGGGGCCACTGGCAAACCTGTTCAGTACCTCCCCAAACACAGGATGCATACCACATGACTGGAGAATGGCTCACGTGGTGCCCCTACACAGGAGTGACCCAAAGGATGAACCAGGCAATTACAGACCTGGGAGCCTCACATCAGTTGTAGAAAAATTAATGGAGTCAGTCCTGAAAGAGAGGCTGGTGACCTTTTTGGAAGACAGTGGTCTCCAGGATGGTCAGCAGCATGGGTTTGTCTCAGGAAGATTCTGCCAGACCAACCTAGTAGAGTATTATGACTGGGTGACAAGGGAACTGGACAAGGGCCATGCAGTGGATGTCCTATATTTTGACTTTCGCAAGGCCTTTGATTCGGTGCCTCATAGGCGGTTGGGGGGAAGTTGGAATATGTGGGGGCAAGGACAAAGATAGTGACCTGGATCGCAAACTGGCTGAAGGGGAGGCAGTTATGGGTTGTGGTGGTGGGGTGTCTCATCACCAAGGGCTGTGATGAGCAGGGTTCCACAGGGCTTGGTACTGGGCCTGGTGCTGTTTGGGATATTCATAGCAGATTTCTCACATGGCATCAAGAGTAAGATCAGTCTCTTCACTGATTATACCAAGATGGGGGCGGTGGTGGATGACATAGTAGGGTGGCAGGGACTACAGGATGACCTGACTAAACTGGAGTAGCTTTTGGCAGTTGGGGTTCAATGCCAAGAAGTGCAAGGTACGGCACTTGGGAGCAAGGAAACCAGGGAGGACCTACTAGTTGGAAGAAGTTCATTTGGGTATCACCAAGGTGTAAAAGTATCTAGGGATGGTTGTAACGGGGAATATGAACAACCCGGGTCAGTGCAGAAAGGTGGCAGCTAAAGCCAGCAGGATGCTGGGGTTTATTGTGAGAGGAATCTCCTCTAGAAGTAGGGAGGTGATCCTGCCTCTGTACAAGTCACTAGTAAGGCCGCACCTGGAGTACCGCATGCAGTACTGGCATCCATTTCTGAGGAAGGATGTCAGATTAATGGAGGGGTACAGCACAGGGCAACAAAGATGTTCCAGGGATTGGAGGACAAACCCTACGAGGAAAGATTGAGTGAGTTAAATATTTACTCCCTGGAAGAGAGGAGGGATCGGGGGGGATATGATTGAGACCTTTAAATGCTTGACAAGGATAAACAAGACTGGTACAGAAGAGGTATTTAAGTTGAGGAGGGGGAGGGACATGAGAGGGCATGGTCACAGACTGGAGGGGGGGAATATTTTATTTATTTATTTCGATGTTCGGAAATTACCTTTGTGCAAAATGCTCTTTTTCAGAGGTTCCACGTCAAATAACAAGCATGACAATACAACAGTCAGTTACAGTAACAGAGATTACAGAACAAAAAACCTGAAGTTACATAGGAAGGACATAGTTAGTACAATTTCAAAAATGTGTAAAAGTTCAAAACAGTGGACAACTAACTATGCAAGAGACTCATTGAATCAGAGATAAAGTTCAAAGATACAGAGGTGCTAGAGAAATAACAAAAAGCTAAAGCTATGCAACAAGGAGAAACAGTAGAAGCACGGGGGAACTTACAGGGCAGGGACAGAGCAGCCTGGTGCAGGCTTTGTCTGGGTTTAGAGGTTGGGGAAAGGGGAGAAGTCAGGTCTGGAGAGGTGAGACACATGGTGGGGGGGACTAGGCAGGAATGCAGGGAGGTAGATAGCTCAGACTGGGGGCCTTGGATTCAGCCTAGGGGGAACCAAAGTAAATAATAAGTGCAGGCCACAGGCAGAGACTTGTAGGAAATAAGAGCAAGGAAGAAGAAGGAGCCTAAGGAGTGGAGAAGCATGGGGCAACGCCCTCCATCTACCTATCAGTAGCTAGGAGTGCCAGAGCAGGGGCTGTCTAGAGTACCTGCAAAACTGGAGAAAAAGAAAAACAGTGGGGGAGTGGGAAGGGAGGGAGGGAGGAATGAATGGAGAGGAGGTTGAAAAAGGAGTAGAGAGTAACAGGGCAGGAGAGGAAGTGCCACCAGCAATGGACCACCTCAGGCAATTAGGTGAGAGAAGAACAGGAGGGGGACCAGGGAGACTACCCCCTGCAGTAGCCATAGATTTGTACCCTGGAAGTAAGAGAGCTGAGGGATGAGTAGAGGGATGAAAGACTAATGATTAAGGGCCAACCTACACACGCACTGGCCACAGGTAACAAGGTGGTGCTTCAGTTCGATTTTGAAGAAGGAGAGGCTCTCTAGGTTTAGTGTAGAAACGGACCTCATTTAGCCAGAGCGGAGCTCTGTATGTGAAGGACCTTGGCCAAGGGATGTCTGCATGAAAGGGACCATTATAGGGTCACGGTCCATGCCCCTAGTAGGATAGCAGGATTGATTGATATGCGGTATGTCTAAGATAGAGAGGAGTCTTTCCAAGAAGTGCTTTTTCACCCAGAGGAGCACATTTGGAACCTTATCCTACAATCCAGGTTCAGCCAGTTAGTTAACTCATAGAATGTACAAGTGTGAGCCAAGGTCTCTACTCCAAGAGTGAGTCTGCAAGCTTTGTTAAGGGCAGTCACAACTCACTTGAGTGCAGTTTCTGTTGCTGCATCACAGACAACCAAGCCATAGTTTATGATAGACAGAACCGAGCTGGAAACTGCTAGCCTAAGGGCTGAAGGTGTAAGATATTGTTTGTGTCTATAGAGGACACCCAACTTTTTTTTTAATTTTTTTTATTCTTTTTCCCTCCGGTCACGGCTCGTGGGAACTCTCTTAGGCAACCATATCCCTGTGCCTACCTGGCTGAGGTTCTCTGCGGTCTTATGCCTTCTCTCTCTCTCCCTCCCCTGCAGCCAGCACCACCAGTTTGACCCGCCCGGGGAGGGTAGCCCGACTCCTTAGCTTGGGCTGTCTTAACAAGGCAGACTCTGGCATGCAGGTGGGGCCTGGGTAGAGGAGTGGTGAGGCCAGCCGAGACTAACCCGGCGCTGGGCATGGAGGATAGGTGCCGTCGCCTATCCCAGTGAGCCAGTTTCTTCCTTGTTCTGTCCATCCCCTCCCTCCTGCGTGCGCACCCCCCGACGCATGGCTCATAACAACCATGCCGCCTGCACTTCTGCAGTGCCCCTGATCTCCACCAGGGGCCGCTGGAGCGCCCGGCACCCCAATGCCCTCCCTCCAGGGTAGGAGAGCAGCCCAGCAGGCGCTGTATCCAGTCCCTGGCACCCAAGCTTGCTCCCAAACTCCGGTCGCCGGTGTGGCGCAAGGTGTGGCATCCAGTGCCTCAACTCTCAGTGCCACCGGGCCGGCGAGGACACCCAGCTTGATTTTGACCGCTTTCGCCACCTGGTCAATATGCTGAACGAAAGAGAATGTATCATCAATGGTGACACCAAGGTACTTGAATGAGTGTACTTGTTCAAGGTGAGCGCCTTTATTATTGACAATAGACATGTCAGGGTACAATTTCTTTAGCTGATGACCTGAGATCAACATAGTTTTAGTCTTCTTATAATTGAGAAGAAGTTTATGTGAGCAAAACCATTCCCCTAACTGGTTAAAGGTGGTCTGTAATTCTTTTTGCAGCAGGGAGGGCTGGTTGCTGCTACTAAGGATGACAGCATCATCGGCATACAAAATTATTTTACTGTTACAGGCAGACAGGAGATTATTCAGGAATAAACTGAAAAGAAGAGGACCAAGAATCCTTGCGGGATGCCTAGTGTTATATTTCTAGCAGATGAGATTTCTGACCTTATTTTGACACTCTGAGACCTGTGAGACAGGTAATCCTTGAACCAGAGGGATGTTCCTGGGGTCACTCCCAGCGACATCAGCTGCTGAAGCAGGATTGGATGACTAGCAGTGTCAAAGGTCTTTATGAGATCTATAAAAATAGATCTTACTTTGAGAGGATTCCTGCAGTACGTATTCGCATATAGGACTGTGCCCCAAGGCGTCGGGTTCGAACGGCAAACATGTAGCTTGCAATCATCAGGGGGGACCGCCCCCCAACGTCAGGTGACCTGACGTCAGCCCAACTATAAAAGGGGCAGTCCCGCGCCCGTCGTCCAGTTCTTTCCCGCCGTTGCTTCAGTTCATTCGACAGACGTGGTAGAACATCGATCAGTCGCCCGCTTAGTATTCAGTGATTTTCATCTTATTCTATATATTTTTCTCTGAATTTTTCAAATGAGTGTATGTCGTCTCGTCTCAAGAAGAAGTGTTCCAAGTGCGGCGCCCAAATCCCGCATGGGGACAACCACTCCTGCTGCCTCCTCTGCCTGGGGCCTAAGCACAACTCGGCTGAGTGTGCTAGTTGCCAAGGGTTCAACCAGGCCACACGGACCCGATGCAGGGAGCCCCTTGAGGCCCACCTTCTGACCCAACCGGTAGCTTCTGTGGAAAAGGAGCTCCAGGAGCTTAGGGAGAGGTCGTCGTCATTGGCCTCAGAAAAAAGAAAGAAAAAAGAAGGACAAGGAGAAGTGCTGGGAGAGAAGCCCATTGCTGCAAAGGAGACCCTCTACTTCCAGAACCCTGAGTACCACTCTTATGGGCACTCTGTCCGCTTCTGTAGGCCGGATGCCTTCTCCCCACTTCTGCCGAGGTGTGCGGGCATCCGGGGGTTGCCGCTCTTGAGGTCTCTGTCAGTTCTCCCACTCGTAGCACCACCGATAAGTCGCCCTGCTGCCGGGCATCCGGCCCAGACCGGTGAGCCGGACGACAGACCCTCCATCAACTGCACAGCTGCATCTACTCTCCCATCGGGCTCCCTTGAGGACCCCGATGCCGGGACGAGTGAGCTAGTGGGGGACACTTCATCCCTGCCAGTCTCTACCCCCAGGGATTCGCCACCCGTTCCTGATCTTTTCTTTCCATCGGGATCACTCCTAGACCTCTCGTTGGGGTCTCTTCCAGAGCTTCCCCCTTCACCTGGTTCTTTTCCATCACCGGATCCCCCTCCTCCTAGGGGTCTGTCGCCAGACAGGGATCGCTTAGGTATAGAGCTCCCCCTTTCGGGACCCTCGGCCCTACGCCTGATCCCTTGCCGCTGCCCAGTGGCCCTTCGGCGCCTCCTCTGGCCGGGCCTTCAACTTCTCCTGCGGGACCCTCTGGTGGTCTCCCAGGGCCTGACCCCCTTGTTCTACCACTGGGTGGCCCTCCGCTGGCCCCTTCTCATTTGACGCCTGGCCTGGTTCCTCCGATGCCGGGCTACCAGATACCCGACTCCTGGATATCTGCCGTCTGGATACCCGCCGTCAGGTTATGGGTATCAGTTCCCCTATTGGCATCATCCTGCTTACCCGCCCTTGGCTGGGTATCTCGGGTACCAATCGCCTCCTCCTCCTCCACCACCGCCGCCTGATCGCGAATCTGTCCCAGCATGGTGGCAGGATGCTAGGACACAACTCCTTACAGAACTTAGGCAGTCACAGCAGCTCAGTGAAATTCCTCTACCCAGAGCACCACCTCCTACTCCAGTTCCTTTTGGACATGCTGTGGGTTCTCTTCCAGTTGGCAACACTGGGATAGATCCTTCCCTTCCCGGTGGTTCTGAGCCCTCGAATTCGAACTCTGATTTCGATCTATCTGAACCTCGTTCACTGGTTGAATTTCATCCAAAAGAATCCCCAACCCCCCCCCACTGGAGATCCTTCTTTTGGGGATCTCTTGAGAACTATTCAAACAGCAGGGGGCTGGATGTACAAGCAGATAGATCCTCAGTGAAAAAGGCTGGCTGAACATTTGTACTTGTCCACCACAGACCCTCTACTCATCCCCCTTGAATGGGCCCGCAAGAGGATCCAGTTACTACAATATGACTACAGCCCTCTTCCATCCCGGCTGTTTCCAGGAAGGCTGACAAAACCTACTTCCCCCCGGAAGGGATCCCTCATCTGACTTCACACCCAAAAGCCGACTCTATGGTCATCACGGCTGCGCATGGCCCCTCAGCTCAACCTAAACACTTGAGTTCCTCCCTACTAGACAAGAACTCAAGACAACTTGTCCAGTTCGGTAGGAAGATCTTACATGCACATGCGCCATCCGGTCGCTGAACTACATGTCCCACATGGTGGCTTTTCAGAAGTTCTCTCTCACAGAACTGGAGAAGGACCTTCAGGACATCCCTGACAAAAACCTCAGGGCTAAACTGCTAGACAAGGTTCGCATGAATAAATCTTCCTGCCATCACGCACTCTGGGCCACTTATGATTCTGTAGACTCCATAGCTTGGGCTGCAGCCTCGGGAATCTGCCTTCGGCGCCTATCATGGCTGCGTCTTGCAGGTTTTGCACAGGATGTTCATTCATCACTTTTGGATGCACCTTTCAGGGGTTCCGTCCTCTTTGGCGACCACGCGAAAGACATTATTACAGGGCTGCAAGAGAGCGGTAGGTCTCTTAGAGATGTACACTCCATGTATCGGATGGGTCAAAAGAAACAGCCTTTTCATTGCCAGAGAAGATAGAACAAGAACCAGAACAAGTGTCAAGGCAAAAGATGTGCCACTGGCTCTGGAGCCCAAGCTCCTCAGGCTAAGTTTGCCAAAGCAGCCTCTGGAACCAAAGCTCCACTCCCCTCGGCATCCTGACTCGCTTCCCCTCCTCCCGCTCCCTCCGTACCCCTCAGAGGGACCCGGTAGGAGAAAGGTTCGGTCTCCACCTGGAGGGGTGGAAGTCCATCACTGCAGATGTATGGGTTCTTCAACTCATACAAAGAGGTCACTCTGTCGAATTCCTGGAGATTCCACCTTCAGACCCTCCAGGAAGGTCCTTTTACCCGTTGGGTCAGATCCCCATCATCCACCAAGAGATCCAAGCTCTGCTACAAAAAGCGGCCATAGAACCCGTCCCTTCAAATCAACTAGGAAGGGGATTCTACTCAAGACGAGGGATCTGTGACCTATCCTGGATCTCAGCATGCTCAACCTCTTTGTGGAGTACAAGAAGTTCCGCATGCTGACTCTTCAGGAACTCCTGCCCCCGCTCCCATCAAACACATGGCTGTGCTCCCTGGATATGCAGGATGCTTACCTTCATTTTCCCATCCTCCCGGCCCACCGCTGCTTCCTTCAATTCTCCTTCTGGGATAACCATTTCCACTTCAAGGCACTTCCCTTTGGCATGTCCTCAGCGCCCTGAGTTTTCACCAAGTGCCTAGTGGTGGTAGCGGCATTTCTTTGCCGCAGGGGCATATATGTGTTCCCATACCTGGACAACTGGCTCTTTTCAGCCCCATCCCTGGACAGCCTGAAGGAGTCTCTCTCCTTCACTCTGGACCTTTTTGCCCAGCTGGGCATCTCTGTCAACCTCCCCAAGTCTCAGCTAGTACCCTCTCAGCGCCTCCAATTTATTGGAGCAGTACTGGATGCAGTCCAGAGCAAGGCCTTCTTGCCATTAGATTGAGCCGAGACCTTGGCCTCTCAGGCCACTTTGGTGGCCAAAGCACAATGGACCCCAGTGCACTTGGTGCTCCGTCTTTTGGGTCTTATGGCAGCTGCCATTCCTACTGTCCCCCTGGCCAGGCTGCACAAGGGTTACCCAGTGATCTCTTCGAGTCCACTGGGGTCAGCGATCGGACAACATGAACCAACTGGTCACTATCTCCAGCAGCCTTCAGAAAGACCTCCTCTGGTGGCAGGACCTCACCAACTTGTTGGTGGGAGCCCCCTTCCACTCTCTGGCTCCCTCCCAGACCCTCATCTTGGATGCCTCCAATATGGGTTGGGGAGCCCATTTGGGGGATCACAGAACTCAAGGTTCGTGGTCTCCTCAGGAGCAACACCTTCACTTTAACATCTTGGAGACCAGAGCAGCCCTCTATGCTCGCCAGGCCTTCCAGTCATTATTCCTCCCGGGAACACTTCTTGTCGAGACAGACAGCGTGGCGACTGTCTGGTACCTCAACAAACAGGGAGGTACCCGGTTGTACCCTCTTTGCAGGGAAGCAATGAGAGTATGGTATTGGGCTATTCAGCATGGCCTGTTTCTGACAGTAGTCCATGTGCCGGGCGTGCATAACGTCCTGACAGACAGTTTCAGCTAATCAGTGACCAGGGCTTACGAGTGGGAGGTAGTCGAAGACCTGTTTTTCAGTGGGGTCAGCCAGACCTAGATCTATTCACCTCCCCATTTAACGCAAAACTACCCAACATTTGCTTGCTCGTTCCCGAGCATGGTGCTTTTTGACGAGACGCACTGTCTCTATCTTGGACAGGGGGGTTTCTATACATGTTTCATCCCTTTCCTCTCATTCAGAAGGTTCTGTTGAAACTCCAGGCAGAAAGGGCCCACTTGATTTTGATTGCCCCTCTGTGGCCCCAGCAGATTTGGTTCCCGCTGTTACAACAACTAGTTCTAGAACCGCCGGTCCTTCTGCCACTGTCTCATGACTTTCTGTCTTAGGAGCAGGGCACCCTGGTACATCTTAGTCTTCAGTCTCTCCATCTTTATGCATGGCACCTGAGGACATAGCGGTTTCTCGCTATGGAGTTTCCTCTCAGGTTGCTCAGGTCCTGGTGGAAGCCAGAAAACCCTCTACCAGGTCCACCTACGCCATGAAGTGGAAGAGATTTTCTATCTGGGCCACAGCCAAATGCTTGGACCCTTTTTCTTGCTCGGCCACCCAGGTGTTAGAGTACCTCTTACATCTTTCTGATTTGGGCCTTAGTTACTACTTAAGGTCCATCTTTCTGCGGTGTGGGCCTACCACCTTCCGGTGGAGGGCAAAACCCTAGCACAACTAGAGGTTTCCAAAACTTTCTTGAAGGGCACCCTTCACATCAAACCTCCAGTTCAGAACCCCTGTCCTCCCTGGGATCTTAATTTTATGTTGGAGAAACTTACTTTGCCCCTTTTTGAACCAGCAGCAAGTTGTGATATGTACTTCCTGTCCTGGAAGATGCTGTTTTTGGTTGCAGTTACTTCAGCTTGAAGGGTCTCAGAGCTTCAGGCCTTTGTTTGCAGAGAGCCTTATTTGATTTTCCACAAGGACCGGGTGGTCCTGATGACTAATCCTTCTTTTCATCCAAAAGTGGTTTCGGAGATGACTCTCAACCAGAGTGTTGAACTGCTGGTCTGTTTTCCTCAGCATTCCAACGGGGAGAAATATTTTGCACACCTTGGATGTGCATCGGATTTTGAGGTACTATACCTCCTAGCCTAAGGAGGTTCAAAAGTCAAACCAACTCTTTGTGGCCTTTGCCTCCCAGTGCCAGGGCAAGGCCATCTCTAAACAGACTATTTGTAGGTGGCTGGCTAACTGTATTCACTACACTTACCAGAAATACGGAAAAACCCTTCTGAGGACAGCTAAAGGCCACTACACCAGAAGCATGGCCACTTCTACCTCTGTGTTCATTAATGTGTCCACTGCGGAGATCTGTGCTGCAGCCACTTGGTTTTCCATTCACTCCTTCACTAAGCACTACCGTCTGAACATTGCCTGTAGGTGTCGAGCTGGCTTCAGCCTTGCAGTTTTCCAAGGTTTTCTATCTTAAGGCAGATCCTTAGTTGGCAGACATCATCCTCCTCCCGGAAACTCGTCTCTGACTCCTTCTTTTTGTTAGACTGCTTGGAATTCTGTCCTATATGTGAAGACCTACTGCAGGAACCCTCTCGAAGTAAGATATAGCAATTACGTAGGAACTTACCATAACAGTAGATCTTCGAGAGAGGTTCCTATAGTAGGTCTAGTTTTCCACCCACCTTCCCCCAGCTCCTGGAGATTTTCCTTTTTGATCCTGTCTAGTCCCCTGGTCTAGCCAGGGCCCAGGGTCCCAGGAGTTGTTACTCCTTTCTTTCTGCTATCCTCTCTCTAGGTCTCCAGTGCAAAAGAACTGGAGGACGGGCACAGGACCACCCCTTTTATAGTCGGGCTGATGTCATGTCACTTGACGTCGGGGGTGGGCGGTCCCCAATGATGATTGCTAGCTACAAGTTTGCCATTCGAACCTGATACCAGGGGACGCAGTCCTTTATGTGAAATCCTACTGCAGGAACCTCTCTTGAAGATCTACTGTTACGGTAAGTTCTTACGTAACTGCTATATATCCCACTAACCTGCCTCCATCCATAGCTTTATGCACATAGTCTGAGAATTCCACCAGGGCAGTGGCCGTACTGTGGTTCTTCTGGAATCCGTGCTGCTGTGGACATTGTAGATCGTACTTCTGTAGATACTCAGTGATTTGATCCACAACTATTCTCTCAAGCACCTTAGATGGGGGGATAGAATTAAAATAGGTCGGTAGTTAGCAGTGCAGGAGGGATCACCACTTTTGAGTACAGGAGTCACCAGAGCCAGTTTCCAGACAGAAGGAAATACAGCCTGGGAGGACAGAGACTTATTGAAGATTTTGGTGATGGGGGCGATAACTTTGTTAAGAGTCACGGCAACCAACTTCATATCTATTTTGTCACTACCAAGTCTTGTTCTGTGGAGGATCTTAAGTACGTAGGATTTAGCCTCCTTGAGAGTGCATGCCTGAAGTAAAAGCTAGGGTGATTGATCCTGGGTTTTGTCATTAGCTGTGGCGGATCAGTGGGGGTGAGGTATTCCGGAAGAAGGACAGAGCTCAGATCCGTAAATGCAGAGTTAAAGGCTTCCGCAGTAGTGTGAAGATCCAAATTAGGGGAGCCATTTATGTTTAACAGTGTAGGATGTCTCCTGTCAATCTTTAACAATCAGGTCCTTAATGGTCCCCCAGAATTTTTTTCCATTGCCCCAGTTCCGTTCCATCTGTTCTTTGAAGAATTTTGCTTTAGCAAGTCCAGCAAGGTTGGTACATTTATTTCGAACTGCCCTGTACTTCTGGAAGTCAGCTGCATTTCCAGAATTCCTTGCCTTGCTCCAAAGGTTATCTCAGACCCTCATTTCATCTAGTAGGTCGCAAGTGATCCACCCATTATTAGACCCTCTTATTTTCCTTTTCCTTATAGGTACACAGATGTTACATATCTCATTAAACTTGTCCACGAAGTGTTTCAAGGCAAGGTCAGCATCATGTGCCACATCGATAAAGGATCAGTCAGTTTGGAATAAAGCAGCTTTAAGTGTTCCTGCTAGCCCTTTCCTGATCACTCTGCTTTGGATAGTAATAGGGGGATCTTTTACTCCTTTACTAGCCTACCTACAGATCACTGGGGAGTGATCACTAAGGCAGTCGGAGAGCATGGCAGTATCTTTGATCCTGGAGGGACAGCTGGACAGAATCCAATCAAGGAGCATGCCAGACCCCATTTTGTGGTTTACTCTGATGTGCTCCTGTACCATCTGTGTTAAATACACACTGGCCACCTGGTCCTTAAGAGACACAGAATCTTTGCTGAGCCGATCAATGTTGAAGTCACCAGTTACTATAACCTCAGAGTTGTTCTTAGCTTTCGAAGTAGCATCCAGGACTAAACCTAGCCCTAGTTTTGCTTTGTGGGGAGGCAGATAGAGGGAATGGTGAGTGTGTTGCCATGACTGCCAAGAAGGAGTTGCACTGCAAGCAGCTTGTAATTTTCAGTGATCCCTGTTGTAGGTAGTACACTCCCCTGAATAGAATCCCTGACATAGATACATAGACAGTGTCGGCAGATAAGGGCCTATGGAGCATCCCCCACCCCTTTTCTTAGATATATCAAGCCTAAAGGTACCATAACCTGGTAATGCTATAGAGTTATCCTTACAATATGGGGCAAGCCAAGTCTCAGTCAGACAGATAATGTCAGGGCAATGAAGTTGCGTCCGTGTCTAGAACTGGGCAAATTTGGGGAGCAGACTGTGGATATTCTGGGCTAGTAGAGGGAGGCCCGGGGTTGGGTTGCACATCCCCAGAGAGTAGGATTAGTAGAAGAAATAACTTCCTAGCTGCAGAAAGGTGGTTCCGTATGAGCTTCCTCCCTTGCATAGCAGCTCTTGGGGAATGGGCTGTCCCACTTGTGCCCTCTGGGAAGAGCTACCAACTATGCCAATATCACAATGCTACTGGATGCAGTGGACAGGTTTTCATGCAACGGTAGTGGTGTGAGAGGTGAGCTATTGTTTATATAGAACACTGTACCAATGTGCTTCCCACATCTGTACTGTGAAGTTAAGGTTGGCCCAGTAGCGTTTTTCAGGAGTGGGAGGAGCTGATGGCCAACAAGGAGGAAGTGAGCGAGGAGTAATGCCAGGGCCACCAATGTTGGCATTGCCATACTTTCAGTCAGATGATAGCAATGTAGTCTAGTAGGTGCTATAGGCTGTAGCCCACTTTCTCCACTGGGCCAGTTGCATGGGAGAGCGGAGAGCCCCTGCAATATGGGAGAATAGTAGTATGTTGAAGTACAGGTGGACAGGATCAGCTGTTGGCAAGCAAAGATTATGTCCTACTATCTTCCAACATGTGGTCATAAATGGCAGCAAAGCAAGTGACCTCGTTCAGCGATAAGTGGGCGAAAGTCAAACCTTCCTATTTGGCTGATAAGTAACATGGGAGGTGCCCCTTTAATGTGAAACTGAGGTAGGAAAGTCACTCAGTCCAGAGATGGGGGAGGAGACTAGAGCTGTAGAAAGAGTATTTAATTAAGGCTGGAGGTGGGCAAAATTTCTGTTTCTACCAGAAACAGTACTTATAATCATTCATGAGCTAGTGCTACTCGCTGCCGCTTGTGGAAAGCCAAAGGTGGCGTGCTGGAGAGCTGGCCAATAGCGAGTCTGGCAGTAATTACAAGCTATATGAAAAGTGGATTTTAAATCCTCCCGGGTTCCGAGGCTGCAGGCGTACCTTTCCTAGTTTGGGAACGAGGGCAGTCCTTGGAAACTTATGGGCCAGCCATGGAAGTGCTAGACCAGTAGATGCAGCAGAGGAGACCTGCTTGGAGCTCACCTAAAGTGGAGAAAGAGAGAGAGAGAGAGAGAGGGGGGAGTTATAAGAAATTAGGTAATTTCAGTCATAGCCTGATCAGAGCATAGGATGGGCCGCAACAGTAAACGAAAGACAGGGGCGTAGGTGTTAGAAGTAGGCATTGAGAAGCAGGGGAGGTTTGCAGTGGGCGATAGGGAAGACAGAGGCGCCAGAAGCAATCAAGCGGACAAAAGGAGAGACAACGGAGGAGGTTATAGGAAAGAGATGAGACATTTTTTCGTGGAGAGGGTGGTAGCTAAATGGAACAAGCTACCCGAGGAGGTGGTATCCTGTAAGACAGTGGGCAGTTTTAAAAGAGGATGGGAGGGGGTGGGCAGCTGCAGTGTGACAGGGCTAGCTGCACAATCGAGCTTGATAGACCATGAGGCCTGTTTCTGCTGGCAGATTCGTATGTTTGTATTTAGACAAAATCTCAGTGCTTTGTACAAATCATTGTTGTCTTGTCAATGTAATGATTAAATGTAATGTGTTTTGTAACTATATCACTGTTTATTGTTCATGTAAATATGTTCTGTGTATGACACATCGTGGTCCCTTGTGAAAATTGGCATTATCTTATGCTTACTAAACTTTCTAGTATAATAAATAAAAACAAACCAACCAACCTGTGTCTGCAACCCAGAGAGGTGAGTACAAATGGGGCAGCACCTCAGTCTGCAGGCGTCCTGAAAAACCGTGTCCCAACCCCCAATGCACTGCACCACTCCCATGATCTTCTCTTCCTTTGCCTAGTGTCACAGAGTCCTCATCAAGCCTCATAGCGTCTGATAGTATGATTATTTATACTGCTGCAGTTGGGGCTTTGAATTTTTGCACCTGCAAGGTATTTAAAGCTGTCTTCCAATATGCTGTCATCTGTTACTAACTGCTGTAAATTGCCACAGTTTGTATTTATTTTATTTTATTTTTTAAGTATTCTATTTATGCCTCCTGCGGGGCAGGCAGGTGGCTCTGGCCCCCTCTCAGAAGGCTCGTCTTTCAAGCCCAGCTGCCCAGTATCCAGCTCTGCCCCATTAATTCCCCCATGGTCCCCCTCCCCCCATGGCAGGGTCAGGATAAGTGCCTCCCCCACCCGCAGAACACAATCCAGAAGCTAGGAAGCAGGAACCGGGGACACAGCAGGACATCATGGAGCCTACCAGCTCCGTTTTTCCAGTTTTCTCCCCTTCCCTTGTTGCAGACAGAGGCGCACACACACTGCCACCCACAGTGCCCTCCCTTCGTGTCGTTCTCCTGTCCACACTACCCTTCAGGCTTCCACCTCGGGGCAGTCGTTCAGCAGGGAGTGGCAACCCACCCACCTGGGAGAGGAGTCCTTCAGATGCTCAGTCCTCTCACTCCTCCCAGTCGCCCCCCGGCGACTGGTGCTCACTCTTGAACACGGGTTGCAGGCATGAAGCAAGGTGTGGTACCCAGCACCTCGACTCTCAGTGTCACTGGGCCAGCTAATTGCCACAGTTCTGGGTGCTGTCATCGCTATATTTAACCTTGTCTTTCAGCATTTCAGGCTTCCAGCTACACCTGTGCTTCTTGAGTGCCTGATGTTTTTGACTTTGCTTATGTTTGTGTGGGGACTGGCTGTCCCTTCACCGAGCACCGACCCTGCACCCAACCTTTGGAATGATGCTGTACAGATGCCTTCAAGGTGATGCTCCACTCCTGCTCTGTCCCTGCAGATGCCTTCAAGGCACGTGCTCTATTTCAGCTGTTTCCTACTCACACTATGGGACACAATAGTGATGGGACACAAGCGTGATGGGACACGCTGGGTGTCACTCTTTTTATTGCCCTTTCCAACGTTCTGTTGTTCCACGATTAGCTTACTGAGCCTCTGCCAGCTGCTCACCTTGTCACACACCTGATCCGCAGGGATTTAGTTTTTGAGCTAAGTTACCCACAACCCTGTTGTCACAGGGCTTTCTTCATGCACTCACCTGTCGACAGTCCTGCATGGTAGCACCTTTGAGGGACAGTTTGTTGTTATATTTGTGTTAGTAGTCATTGACTGAACGATTGATTTATATGCAGTTCATTTACCCAGGTTAGTCCAGTGGAGTTGCAACATATTATTTATACAATGAGCGTGATACTAAAAGTGGCTAGATAAAAGCGCTATCCCAGACGATGACAAACCTGACTCATAACTTAAGATAGCAGTTTTGTCTTATGAATTGACTTCATCACACCAGCTATCTCCACACTCCAGTACGTTGTCATCCACGCTAATGCCAACTCACACTACAGCAAACCCGCGGCTTCAGACACAACGGTAAAAAAAAAAAAAAAATTGCGTACGCCATTTTGAATTCATTACACACACATTGTATGAACCGGACATGTTATGTGTAAGCATGTCGTACGTCTTTTTATTTTTGTAAGAGTTCTGTGACCTGTTGACCCCTCACAAGTGGCGTAGTAAGAGGCTGTGGTGGGATTTGAACTTTGGTCTTCTGAATACCCAACCTGTGCGCTAACCATAAGACCACACTGCCTCCTGTGCCAGTGGCCAATAATGAGTATTCATACTGAGCCACCTGTGATCTCCCAATGGCCAGCTCATGATCGATCTTAGCAAGCGTCCTGTGTGCTGTTGTTGGGATGCTCTTAAAGGACTAGCAGTTCTGTCACAAACACCCCCAAATGAAGAATTTTCCATAGATCACTTTTATTTTTTTCCTTATACGATTATTTATGCCTCCTTGGTCTCTCCAACAGGCCCCCATCTGGACTGGTCACCGCCTGCACCATCACCTGACTTCTTTGGAACTTGCCTATCTCTGAGGTGCTCTCTGCTACCTGACTTATTTGGGGGGGAGTCATCAGTACGGGGCCTGCAAGGGACCAGGCCATCACTGCGTTCCAGTTGGAAGTTTTTCCCCCATTCATTTTCACACTTCGAGCTCACGTGTGTGCAGTGACGTGATGTGCATGCTCTGCCTCTGCAGCAATGCCCACGACATCAGGGCATGGGGTCCCCTTCCCTTCTTGTGGTCCCAGGGTGTGGCCACAGCCCACCTGCAGGACATGCATTCAGCACTCCGCAAGGGAAGAGAGCTGTCCTAGGGACATTCAGGCCTCCCTTCCCTGGCCAAACTCAAGTGACCCACATCCACTCTTGAACATGGGCCACCAGTGCTGTGGGTGATGAGTCGGCCACTGCCTCAATCTGCCATGCCACTGCGGCAGCTTTCCATTGTTTTCTTGACCTTCTACCACATCTACAGAGCTGTTGTGAAACCCCCATTCTGTTCACCATCCCCAGTGCAGTTTACATTTTTTTTAAATACTATAATACTAAATAAATAAACACATGGAAGTCCAGTGGTTGCAGTGATGAAGGGACATGTGTAACCTCAAAAGGTTCTGCAGTAAAACATCAAAGTGCATTAAGGATATAACACACTATCCAAGTAGTAAGCTTCCAAGATGGCGGCCACGCTGGGCTGCCATCTGCTTGGGCTCTGATGCCTGAGTTGCAAAACCATTTTTAAAACGCTTCTTAAGATATTTTAAGAGAGTGCTTGCAACCTAGGTGTATAACTTATTAAGATTAGCTGATGGGGGAGAGTTTTTGCATTTTAATTTTTGTTTAACAAGTATTAGTATAGTTAGTGTTAGGGCTCTACAGTGATTTAGTATAGGAGTGTAGATTTTTATTTCAGTGAGGTTAACTCCGGAGAGTACCAGGGAGTTTGTGCTGTAACTTTCGCAAAAATTCTGGCTTTTGTGATATCAAGGAGCAATCCAAAGGACTCTGAGGCACTCTCCTGACGGCGGGAGGATGTTGAGCAGGCACTGCTGGAGTTGTGGAGTGCCAGTTTCTCTGAGTCAGAATTGCCGGCAGGCTGCTGTTCATAGGACTACTGGTTACGGAAGAACGTGGTGTTCGTCGCTGGAGGCCGCCTCGAAGGTGCATGAAGGGTCTTGTTGGACTGGGCAGTGGTTGATCGGTGGGGGCAGCTGTGTGGCAGGAGGTGGGAGCTCCGCTGCCCCCCAGGAAAACCCTGCCTGTCTCCTGCTATCCTGAATTCAAGCTGTGAGGCAGACCCTGGGCCTTAGAGAGGCAGCCCATATGTGTTTCATCTGCTGGGGGCTAGGAATCATTTTCCCGAAGGACTCCTTCCTTTTCCAGTCAGAATTTCTTCCGTTTCTTTGCGGGTTGCCGACTGTACCCTTGCTGGAACTGTCGCTACCAGGAGTTGAAAGTTTAACAAGGAGTACCTGGTGAGAGCTTGTCTTCAGTTTTTCTTTGAAACTTTCCTGTCTACGGGGTGAGTGCCTACAATTTCAAATACTTTTAGAGGTCTTTATTCAAAGCTGCTCTGGTGAGAGTAGAGCCACCTCTGAATCTGTGTTTTTGAAGGGGCTTCCTGATAACCGTGCAGTATTAAAATCTTATGAACATTGGTGGTGTGAACACCTAAGTTCTGTCTGCACTCTGGCACACTCACAAGCCCAGAAAGACTTGGATCTTTGATTGGACAGTTAATTTTATTTACTCTGAACATTCTGTATCTGTTCTCTTCTGAATGTGCTGCAGCACATAATCATTTGTTTATATTCTCCCCTGTTGTTTATTTTAATAACTTTTTTTACTTTTCTGTGATTGGGTGGGGGGGGTTACTTTGTTGGGAGTGGTTATGTGGGGTGTATGATTGAGGTGTGTGGATGGTTCTTATAGAGTTTGTATAATTAGAGTGAGTGGGGATTAGGGTGTTTTGTAATTTCCTAGCTTAGTATAATTAAAGTTTGTGTTTATTAGTTAAAAATTGTTTTTGGATTGGGCTCTTCCGGTTTAGGCTGGTGTACCAGGCAGTGATGTTTTGGGACCACAGCTAGGCACGAATCACCTATACTGCCTCTCTGTGACCTCCGCCCCTTCATTGACCTCCCAGTTTCATCTACTGCTGCCAGGCGCTGCAGGAGGTCAGAATTACGAGGGAGCAAGTGGGTCGCCGTTGGTGAAGGGAAGCTGAGGAGGGGGTTGGGAGTAGCACTGAGGTTGTAAGGTACAGGAGACACCCTGGGTTTAAGTGGAGCTGAGGGAGAAGCCAGCCGTGTTTGGTCTCCGTACACAGGGGTCCCACCAGACCGAGTGTGCAGGCAGCTAGAGGGCCGACTGCCTCTTCTGATCCTCTTCGGGCAGTGCTTTGCAATGCCAGGTTGATAAGGAACAAGAATGCCATTTTTGCAGACTTCATTTACTCTGTTGACCTGGCTTGCATCATGGAGACCTGGATGGGTGACGATGCTGGTCCAGTTCTAGGGGCTACCATCCCTGCTGGGTACACCGTAGTGCATTGCCTGAGGAAGGATCACAGAGATGGGGGAGTGCCGGAGTGGGCATTGTTTTTAGATCCAGCCTGGGCTTTACGGTGCATCCAGTTGGAAATACCAGATCCTTTGAGTGTGTTGCCTTGTGTGGGGGGGGGGGTCCAGTTGCAGGATTCTCCTTGTTTGCTGCCCTCTGGAGCCAGAGGACAATTCCTGCAGGAGGTAGCGGACTTCGTTGTCTACCAGGTATTGGAGTCCCCCAGGTGTTTAATCCTGGGGGACTTCAACGCCTGGGTCTACGACAAATCATCGCATTTTGGTTATGACCTCCTCCAGTTGATGTCATCACTGGGCCTGGCACAAGCAGTTGCTTCTGCAACCCACCAGCAGGGCCACACACTTGATCTGGTGCACCAACTAAGTCTTGGGGTTGATAGCCTCAAGATTGATCGGGTCTCTTGGTCCGATCACTGCACCGTGGGGTTCACGTTTGGGGCCCCCCTGAAAGTCCTTCCCCTGTGGAGATGGTCAGCTACCACCCTTTAAGGGGTTTGCACCCAGAAGGACTATTGGTGTTAGCTGACCTATCTAGAGTAGAAGCAGCTTGTGCGAGTGGCACCAGTGAGACGGTAGCCACTTATAATAAGGTGGTATCCGAAGCACTGGATGTCATCGCTCCGGTTTGTATATGACCCAGATCCTCTCACTTGCAATCCCCTGGTTTGATGGGGATCTGAAGACGATGAAGATCAAGGGTCAGAAGTTGGAGCGCTACTGGCAGAAGACTCCGCTGGAGGCTGACAAACTGGCCCTGCGTACTCACTACGGTCAGTACTGGGGGGTCAATTTCCCATAAGAAGGCAGAATTTCTGTCCAAGGAAATTGCAACAGAGAAGAACAGACCTTCTCAGCTTTTTCAGACTGTGGATAGACTTCTCCATCCTACCTGTCTACAGCCGAAGAAGACTTTTTCATCCACTTTGCGTGAAGAGTTTGCTCTGTTCTTCTCTGACAGAGTGTTGTCTGTCTGGTCGGGGATTCCGTCAGGGAGGCAAATGCCTCACGGTAGTGTGCTAGGATATTAATAAACAAACATCAGGCATAGCTTTAAATTTCAACTTTCTTTTCACCCTCTCCTATCTTCTTGCCTTTTTCTGACTATCTTTTTATTCATATTAGGGTGGCCAACCTGATATTCTTCAATCTTATCTATCCCTTGTTTGTAATGCAGCCTGAACTCCCCTTTTGTCTTAAGACATCTTTAAGAACATGTTTATTTGATTCCCCATTACACAAGTTCCTTGGCAGTAAATAAAAAAGGTATAAAAGGTATCTTGATTCAATAAAGAAATAGCAAGTATGGAGTATGGAGTATGGTTACCCTGTTTGCTGAGATAGGTCCTCCTTTAGGGCTGGCAGCCCCTGAACTGCCAGATTTTATGGTCCTTGAACAGGGTGATGTCACAAGGGGAGGAGCTAAGCTAATACTCTGACATCATTAGCCCTATAATTAAGCATTTAGCTCCCTTCTGTCTTAGCGTGCTGCATTAGATGAACATATGTTTAAATGATAAGGACTTGAACACATTGTTTGATGTTTTAAAACATATGTATGGTGTATCCAAAGGCTCCAGTAGATCTTTTTGTCTTAATAAGGGTGTCACATGACTTATGAGATCACCCCTGATTGACTTAAAAAGTGCTCCTCTAGGGAGCTTAGACAGGTGTGGTAATCAGTAGCTTTCTGATCACAGTGAGGGAAGGTTCTATTGAGAGTGTGCCAGTTTTCACATTGTTCCATGGAAAGGAGAGACTGCAGGAATTCTTTTATGTTGCCTGAAGGAAGAAGAATAATATCCTGTGCTCTGAAGGTGTGAATGACTAACACCATTTATTTTATTTTCTGTGTACATTTTTTTTTTTTTGATTTATTGAGACAATACAACGATAAACGCAGAAGTATGTGTTTTTTATGCATCTTAAACTGGTTGTAAGATCTGTTATTGGAACCCACACTACCACAAGTAGCCAGACTGGGAGGAACAGAGGCACTCTGTCTGTCTGGGAGGAGTTTAGGCCAGTGGAGGTGTTTGAAGTGACTGGGGTGGTCTTAGAGCTGAAGCACACCTTTTGCGAACTAGACCCAGTGCCAACCTATTTCTTAATGGGATGTGCTGAGGCCGTTGGACCAGGAATCACCAGGATTGCCAGGTGCTCGATGGTGGAAGGGGTGTTCACAGTGGCTTTGAAAGAAGAGCTGGTGAGACCCCTCCTTAAGGAATCTTCCCTTGACTCAGACGTCCTGGCGAATTACTGTCCAATCTCCAACCTGCCATTTTTGAGCAAGGTTGTTGAGAAACTGGTGGCACAGCAGCTCGAGGATCGCCTCATGTTCTTTGGCATCTATGAGCCATTTCAGTCAGGGTTTCAGGCTAGACACAGCGCAGAAACAGCTCTAGTTAGAGTGCATAATGTCCTACTCAGGACTAGAGATAGAGGAAACAGGTCAGTTCTTGTGCTCCTCGATCTCTCATCAGCATTTGACACTGTGGACCACGTCATGCTTCTTGATCAGCTCAGAGTTTTGTGGACTCACTGGCACCGTCATCAGATGGTTTGAGTCTTATCTCTCTGATAGGGTGCAGCGGGTAGTGATGGGGAATTTCTCCTCCTCCCCAGTGCCCCTGTCATGGAGTACCGCAGGGCTCGATCTTGTCGCCGATGCTGTTCGCAGGTGTACATGCTGCCCCTGGGTGAGCTTATTCGGCAATATGGCATGGAGTTTCATTGCTATGCAGATGACACCCAGTTGTATTTGTCATTTGCACCTGGAACATCTGGTGCTGTCAACTTGCTTAACAGCTGTCTGGCTAAAATCAATGACTGGATGGCTTCTAGCTGGCGAAGACTAAACCCAGATAACACAGAGGTGCTAGTGATCGAGCCAGGTCGTGGGTGTGATGGGTTGCCACCTGGAGTGAACACAGATCTTTTCCTGGGGTCTGCTGCGTTGGTGCCTTCCCCGAAGGTGCGTAACCTCAGTGTGATCCTGGACAGCAGGCTGACCTTTGAAGATCAGGTATCGTTTGTAGTCAAGAGTGGTTTTTACCACTTGCGGAACATCGCCAGGATCAAACCCCTTGTTCTGCCCAAGGATCTGCTAATCCTGGTACATGCCTTTGTTACTTCTGTGCTTGACTGCTATAGCTTACTTTGGGGTCATGGAAGGGACCCTTCGCAGACTGCAGCTGGTGCAGAACGCAGTAGCCCGGTTGCTGACGGTCCTGCCCAGGTCCTGCAATGTGTCCACGGGCCTGCGTGCTCTACACTGGCTGCCTGTCAGGTGGAGGGTCCTTTTCAAGGTGGACTTGCTCACCTATAAGGCCCTATATGGACTGGGTCCTGGCTATCTGTCAGAGCTTCTGATGCCTACAACCTCTGCTCGCTCCCTCCACTCCTCTTCGAGGGGCCTCCTGGAAGTTCCCAAGGTTTGGCTCAAGCCATCAGGTGACCAAGCTTTTGGTGTCTCTGGGCCGACCCTGTGGAATTCGCTTCCACCTGCAGTCCGGGAGACCCACTCGATTCGTGTTTTCAAGCTGAGGCTGAAGGCTCACCTCTTTAGCCTGGCTTTTACAGAGTGACCTCCATGCCCAGCCGCTCTAATTATTAGTAGCTAATCTTTTTTTCAAACAACATGAAGTCTTGCTGTATTCTGACAATTTGCAGTGAGGTCCAACCTTCGAACTGCCCCGGAGATGAAAGAGTTAATTTTCCATGCCAGGCATGGAACACTGAGCTCGAGCTCGGTTGAGACTCTGTCTGTTGCTGTTTGAACTCAAACCATCAGATTCTTTACTCCGCCTCACTGAACAGTCGCTCCGGAGATTTCTCCTTTGCTTGGTTCAACTTATCGGTTAAAGTACCGTTTTTCAACCGAATTTAAACCGCAACTTATCGGTTCAGTCTCTGTCTGTGGTATTCGTGAGTACTAGATAGGTTTACATTGTTTTCTGTTCTGTGTGGAACTTGTAAACGTGTCATCGGTTCGGTTTGAACCGATCAGGTTGTTTAAAAATCTTTACTTCTACTTTTAGAGTGTGGTTACCAGTTCTTATCGGTTCTAAAAAACGGATTTTATTACGGTTTTTTCCATGACCCGTAACACGGTCAGGAACCGATAAGAGTGTCTTGCCTGGCAGATTGCCATAAAAAGGGTAAGTTTGATTTAGGACTGGCCATGTCTGAGAAACCCAAAAGAAAAAACGGACCCACTGGGTTTCAACACTGTAGTGTGTGTGGGGAAGTCTTTGCTAAGGCTGACCCCCACACCACCTGTGTTTATTGTGTGGGGTTTGACCACCTCGATTCAGACTGCCAGATTTGTAAAAATTTTCCTGCAGCTACCCTAGCAAAGAGAGTTGGTAGGCTCAGGGAAAGGGAGGCCAAAAAGTCAGCTGACTCGGATGGCCAGCCCGGTTCAGTTCAAACCGAACCAGAAGGAGTGCCCGCTGACCAGCGCAAAACTTCTTCGGGCAAAAGGAGAACTGATTCCGAGGAGTCGGTTCCGGTTAAGAGAACAAGAAGGGATAAATCAGCCGGTGTGGATCCAAAAGTTTCTTCTCCAACCGCTGATGAAATAATAAACGATAAAAATTGTTCGTCGCTATCCCGGTTCCGTCCGAACCCGGCACCATCAAGGAAAGAAGCGCTCAGTTCGGCCGGTTCCACCGGTTCCGGATTATGATTTGGAGGAATTTTATGAACTGGAGGAGGAGGAAGGAGAGTATGAGGAAAGTGAATGTGATTATGAAAGTCTGGATGTGCCCATTGACCCGGGCATCTCCCCAGACAGACTCCTCCTAGGCTTTCTGAGTCCCCCTCCCATTTCATGTTTTACAAGAAAGTGGCTGAAACCCTTCAGCTTCCTATGGAAGAAGCTGTGGATGACCAGGAGGAGCCTGACTATGTTGAAATGATGGATATCCCAGAGTCCAGGAGGCTGTCTGTTCCCCTTCATAAGTCTTTTGGGAAACAGACATTTAAAATTTTAAAGACTCCTAATTCTATACCTCCTGTGGATAAGAGAATGGACAAGAGGTATACTCTGTCAGGCTCAGATACGGAGTTCCTTACCCAACAATGCAGCCATGTTGGGGTAGTGCAGGCTGCAGCCTGTGCTAAGGCTAATGTACCCTTGGCTTCACACCCCCCAGATAAGGACTCCAGGAGGATTGATGCCATGGCAAAGAAATAGTACATGGCAGCATCCGTGAGACTCAGGCAGGCCAATTATATGGCCTGTACAGCTAGATATCAGAAATCTAGATGGGACACTGTAATGGCTTTAGCCAAACAGGTCCCTGGCCAGCTTGCCAAGGAGCTGGAGCAGGTAGCTGCGGATGGTATTGAGGCATCCAAGGTGCAATTCCTTGCTGCAGTGGACTCCAATGATGTTTCATCTAGAGTCATGGCTACATCTGTGGCCCTTCGAGGATGGCTTGCCAGATGTACTAGCCTGTCTCAGGATACCCAGACTAAGGCCATGGATTTTCCTGTTGTGGGTAATTCTCTGTTTGGGGAGCAAACAGAGAACTACATGAAGAAAATGGATGAATACAGGACCACCTATAGGAGTGCCCAGGCCAAGGAAATACAAGCCACTCCTCAGAGGCAGCATCCCAGGGGCAGGGGCAGGCCTTTTCATAGGCCTTTCTACCAAGCCCAGGCCTCCTCTTCTGCTTATGCTCAGAGGGGGTTCTTTAGAGGGAGAGGCAGACAGGGTACAAGCAGGCCTGCTTCTACCCCTCAGCCTAAACACCCTGCCAAACAGGCACCCTGATGGGTTTGCCAGGGCCGATTCTCCACCACCTGTAAGGGGCAGGCTGGCTTACTTTGTCCAGGACTGGAGGTCTTTAACATCAGACAAATGGGTCCTGGAAGTAGTAAGCCAGGGACTGGTTCTCAGCTTCAGAAAATTTCCAAAGATGAGGACCAGATCCTTTCCACCTGCAAATCCTTCAGAGGCACTTGCCCTAGAGGCAGAGGTCTCTTCCCTCTTGGCTCTCAGAGCTGTAGAAAGGGTTCCACCCCTACACAAAGGGAAAGGATTGTACTCCAGGTACTTCCTCACTCCCAAAAAGACAGGAGAATGCGCCCATCCTGGATCTCAGATATTTAAACAAGCACCTTTTAAAGCCAAAGTTCAAAATGGTGACTCTGGGAATAATTCTACCCTCTCTAAGGCCAGGAGACTGGCTAGTCTCCCTGGACCTCAAAGATGCCTATTTCCATATTCTCATCAGAAGCTCCCATCGAAAATACCTCAGGTTCGAGCTGCCCTCAGGCCATTACCAGTTCAGAGCAATGCCCTTCGGCCTAACCTCTGCTCCAAGGGTGTTCACAAAATGCCTGGCAGTAGTAGTTGCTTTCCTAAGAAGGAAAAGGATTTCCATCTTCCCGTACCTGGACGACTGGCTCATAGTAGGCCAGTCCCCAGACCAAGTCAAGTCACACCTGCAGATAACTCAGCAACTGCTCACTTCTCTAGGTTTCCTTCTGAATCTTTCAAAGTCAGTTCTAGAGCCTGTACAGCTCCTCACCTTCATAGGTGCAGAGCTAGATACAGAAAGGCAAGAGCCTTCCTTCCCTGGACAGGGCAAGGACCCTTATCACACTGGCCTCTTCATTCACCCCTACAGGTGTCTCGACCAGCAAGGCATTTTCTGCAGCTCCTGGGCACATGGCTGCTTCTACAGCAGTGGTGCAGGGCAAGATTTCACATGAGGGACATTCAGTTCCACTTGAGAACCTTTTGGGTCTCAGAAAAGGATCCTCTGACCAAACTGATCCTAGTGACTCGAACCCTGATCCAGGCTTTGCAGTGGTGGCAGGATCAGGACAATCTAAGACAGGGAGTTCCTTTTGTCACTCAGTCTCACTCTTTAATCCTTACTACAGATGCCTCTCTCTTGGGGTGGGGGGCCCACTTGGGAGACTTGACCACCCAAGGGTTGTGGTCTCCTCAGGAATCTCTGCTCCACATCAATCTGTTAGAACTCAGAGCAGTGTTTCTAGCACTTTAAGCTTTTTCCCAAGTCTGTTCAGAACAAAGTAGTTCAGATCAGGACAGACAATACCACCACAATGTGGTATATCAACAAGCAAGGGGGCACTCGGTCTACGGCCTTGTGCACAGAAGCAATGAAGTTGTGGTCTCTGGCCTATTCCCTGAACACCTCTCTGACAGCAGTACACCTCCCAGGCAAGGACAATGTCCTGGCAGATGCCCTCAGCAGGATATCTCAGGGCCATCACGAATGGTCACTGGATCCCCTGGTTTTGGAGGTGATCTTCTCCAGATGGGGAACCCCACAGATAGATCTTTTTGCAGCCCCAGACAATCACCAACTTCCCCTCTTTTGCTGCAGGCCCCCAGTGTTGGGCTCAGTCCCCCTGGATGCCCTGGTTCTCAATTGGGGAGGGAAGTTCCTGCATGCTTTTCCCCCCTTCCGTCTCCTGTTCAAGGTGCTAGTCAAAATCAGGTCTCAACCCTGCAAGGTGATTCTGATTGCTCCAGACTGGGCCAGACAGCCCTGGTACCCTCTCCTGTTGTCCTTAGCAGTCCACCTTCCCTTGTCTTTTCCCAGGAATTACAACCTGTTAACCTGTGCTCAGGGGAGGGTTTGGTACCGAATCTCAAATCTCTCAATCTCAAGGCCTGGCTCTTGAAGAGTTAGAGTTGCTGATTTACCTCTCTCAAGGTGTTTTGGATATCCTAAAAGGCTTCTGGAAGCCTTTACAGACTCCTTATAATTCCAAATGGAAAAGATTCTCCATATGGTGCTCAGGAAGCATATTTCTCCAGAGTCTGCTGGTCTGCCCACAGTCCTTGACTATATGGTTCATCTGAATAGCTTGGGACTCAGGCCAGCTACACTAAGAGTGCATCTGGCAGCTGTCTCTGCTTTTCTTTCAGCAGGTAAGCCTTCTTCCCTTTCAGCTAATCCTGTATTCTCCAAGTTTTTCAAGGGATTGCTTCATACCAATCCGCCATTCAGGGACCCTGCCCCTGCTTGGGACCTTAATGTTTGCATTGCTCAGCTTATGCAACCCCCTTTTGAGCCCTTGTCCTCAGCAGGCTTAAGTACTTGACTTGGAAAACTGTTGTTTTCTTAGTGACCATCACTTCTGCCAGGCGCATAAAGGTTCTAAGCCCATGTCAGTGAGAGCCTGATTTTCTCTTTCCATAGGGATAAGGTGGTCCTCAGGACTAACAGGAAGTTTTTACCTAAGGTGGCTTCAGACTTCCACCAACCAATCTATGTCTCTTCCTGTGTTCTTCACTAGACCATTCCTCCTCTGGTGAGAGGAGGCTGCACAGTTTGATGTGAAAAGAGCCCTTAGCTACTACATAGGCGTACCAAGGATCACAGGTTTGACTCTCTCAACTGTTCCTCACTTATGGTGGTAGGTTAGTAAGGAAAACCTGCCACCAAAAGATCCATTGCCAGGTGGATTGTCTCTTGCGTTCAATTTTGCTATGGAAAACTAGGTAGGACTCCACCCTCAGGCCTGAGGGCTCACTCTACCAGAGGTACAGCTGCTTCCCTGGCTGCTGCCAGGGACATTCTAATCTTAGAGATATGTCAAGCAGCTACCTGGAAAACAGTTCACACTTTTACCAAGCATTACTCTCTGGATATCCAGGCTAGGAGTGATGCTCGGTTTGGCACAGCAGTGCTTCAGAGCCTATTTCCTAAGTAGGTTCTGTCCTCCTCCATGGAGGTACTGCTGTAGTTGAAATTGTCAGAATACAGCAAGATTTCATGTTGTTTGAAGAAAAATTACTCACCTAGTAATGCTGTTTCTTCTAATGGTGTCTTTGTTGTATTCTCACCTCCCCTTGCCTTCCTCTCTCAGAACCTTTGTTTCTAGGGACATGGATATGTTGTTCATCCACACTCATTGGCAGGTATCCTTGCCGCTTTAAATCTTGCCGGAAGGTCTTCAAGCTTGCTCCTCCCACCCACCCGGGTGGTATAACTCTCGGCTCCGCCCCACGACGCCAGATCTTCCTTACCGCTTGGAAGCTCAGGTTCCCTCCTTAACGCTCTGCGTTTGTGACTGGTTCCTATTTCTCCGTTTGCGGATTTAAAAATAAATTTTGCAAAAAGACTTCAGTCTTCTATCCCTACGCGACCTGCGATGGACAAATCGACTCCCGGTTGGAGATGCCCATGCGGGCGAAAGATATCTCGGACGGATCCACACTCCACGTGTGTGTCTACTGCTTAGGCCTTGAGCACGACCCGCGGAAGCTTGCGACCTGTGCTCATCTTTCGGCCTCGTCCTCGAAGACCGTGCTGCCCGATTACACTGGGCCGTCCAGAAGCGTTCCCTCGGTGAAGTCCAAGGAGGCCGGTTGGACGGTGTCCCCGGCGGCGGGCTCGGCAGGATCAGCTCGAGCGGATGGTCGCCCTAGAGAGGAGGCATGGCGCGGGCGTCATCTTCCTCGGCCGCGGCATTTTATCCGCTCTCTCTGGGTTCTTCTGCGACGCTTCTTTTAAGGAGCTTGTCATCCTCTCCACTAAAGGAGAAGGCCTGCGTCTGCTGGACCTTTTCTCGGTCAAAAAGAGGACGAGGTAGAATCCTCCGTCGACGCTCTTGGGGAGCGGAAGGTCCTCCCGGCCGTCGGCCGTCGGCTTGCCCACAGCTCGGCTTCGCCACCGGCCTCACGGTGTCCCCGTCAGGTCAGTTGACCGAGACTCCACCGATGAAGTCGAGATTTCTCGACCCATTGAACGAGCTATCGCCTTTAGCAGCCGAGATTCCCTCTCCCCGGTTCCCCAGGAGAGTTGAGATCCCGTGGGCTCGCCTGTGCCTCCGTTCCGGAGCCTCGGATGGACCATCCGAGCGAAGGAGTGCGGTTCGGCCCGACACCTCCCGCGCACCGACCTCGGAAATTCCGGGACTCCGGTCTCGGTCGGACCTCTTCGGCGGTCCAGCCCGATCCCACCATAGACGGTCTCGGTCTCGGCACGCGATGGCGGCGTCGCCCGTCAGATCTCTCCTCACCGGATGAGGAGCGGCGTAAATTACGTCGGCGATGCGAGACCTTATGTTGCAACAACTCCTCCTGGCAGAATAAGCCGACGTCCCCCGGCCATTAAATGGCTGTCACCGGAGCGGCCGACACAACCCCTCGACTTATCCGAGGAGCCTATACCCAGGCCAGTTGTTCGGCCAAAACCAGCTGCTCCACCGATTCCGGTGGAACCTCCGCCTCCACAGCCACCAATTGGGGCTCCGACCAAGGATTCTCGATCGGCTAAAGGTCTACCCCATCGGCTGTCAGTTACCCTCACTCCCGACCGACCTCGGCAGGTGAAGGGTGGCTCAGGCCAGAGGCAGCTCTTCGAGGACTCTTCCGAGTCCGAAGATGATTCCTCCTTTCTCAAGCGACTGGACTTGGAGTCTTCAGGAGGTCAGTCAATGGGCGATAGCCCGTCGTCCTTCCTAGGACTGCTCGGCTCATCTCGGAGTCTACGGGATGGAGCTCGAACCCCTTCCAAACGGGCTGTATCCCCTCACGGAGATTCTGGACCGAGGATTCTCCGGACGGAGGCCTTTCCAGTGGCGAGGCCATAGCGAGGGTCTGGCACTGGAGCTTTGGCAGCGCCCTGCTTCCTGCCCTGCGCCCGGCCAGGATGGCCAGGAAATATCGCGGTCCCTACGGTTCCTTGTCCGGTTTTTCGAACACCCTCTGCTGAGGGGTTGGTTACTCGACAGCGTTTTCGCGCCCGGCAACGCCAGGGATGTGGACAAACCTCCTGACAAGGAGTCCAAGAAATTGACTATGTCGCTAAAAGTCTACGCCAGTCCCTCTCTCGGCTCCGTCCAGGCCAGTTCGGCCGTCCTCATGGCACATTTTTCTCATGCCCTGTTGGGCTCCTGGATGAGGTCATCCCTCATCTTCCGCCCGATCTGCAGACTACGGTTAAGCAGGTGCTGGACCAGGGCAGTGGCCAAACAGCAGCTCCAGACTGCTTTGGATATGGGGACTCATGTGCCAGATCGGTGGCGGCCGCAGTGGCTATCGTCGGCCGAGGCTTGGCTGAGGATATCCACCTTTACTGGATACCCAGCACAAGTTGGCGGATGTTCCCTTTTGGGGACTGACCTCTTGACCCTGGGGTGGAAGGTCACCTGCAGAGGATCGAGAAGTCAATGCCACCTTGGACTCGGTCTCTTCCGCTCAGAAGGACAAAGGCATGAAACCACAGCCTAAGCCTTTCGTCCTTCTGTGCCCCGCGGCGCCTGACCCAGCAGCGTCAGGGCCAGCAGGCAAGCCTTAGCATCCCAAACCCAGCACCGCTTCCTCTAACAGGAGGCAGGAGGAAAGGGCCCAGGAGGGTCCCTGGCAGTCCCTCCTCAAGCCTGCCCAGTGACGGACTGAGGGTGTCGCCCATCACGTCACACTCTTGCCCTGTCCCCCTGGGACGGCGCTCCGCACTGTCTCCGCCTGGTCCGCTAGCTACCACTGACAGGTGGGCTTGAGGTAGGAAGAGGCCTGCCTCTGGAATTCGAGCAGGCACCACCCTTCAGAGCCGCCGCCTCGGGGGCTTCGGGATCCCCAGCTCACTGGCGGCTCGTCGAGTCGATTATCGCCTCCTCCTCCAGAAGGAGGTGGTAAGAGAGGTAGGGACCTCCTTCAGACCCAGGGTTTGTGTCCAGGTACTTCCTGGTTCGAAGCGGACGGGGGCTGGCGCCCCATTCTCGACTACGACTAAACAAGTTCCTAAGGTCTCGAACCTTCAGGATGGTCACTCTGGCTCAGATAATACCATCCTTGGAGCGCATGGCGTGTGGTTCTGCTCTCTGGACTTGCAGGACCAGCGTTTTTCACGTCCCTATCCGTCCGTCTCACAGAGATTCCTTCGCTCCGGCGGAAGGATCCCTCTTCGAGTTCCAAGCCATGCCCTTGGCTTGTCTCCAGCTCCAGGGTCTTCACCAAATGCATGGCAGTGGTGACAGCATTCCTCTGCGCCGAGGGGTCGGGTGTACCCTTACCTGGACGACTGGCTGATAGCAGCTCCCTCCAGGAAGGAGCGGAGTGGTCCAGAGATCTGGCCCTCCAGGTCTGCTCTCAACTGGGCCTCCTTATCCAGAAGGCAAGTCGGAACTCGAGCGAAGCAGGTGATTCTATTCATCCAGGGGCAGCCCGACTCTTGCGAGCCAGGCGGCGCTCGGCGGACAGGGCGAGGTTCTTTCCTCCTTTGCCCGATCATTTCTGGTTGGGCACTGCGCCTGCCGGGACTTCCTCGCCTCCTGGGTCTCATGGCGGCCTGCACCAGCGTGGTCCGTTGGGCCCGCTGGAACATCGTCCCCTTCAGTGGGGACTGGCCAGCCAGTGGTCCAGCGCTGCGATCCCTTGGACCAGCTTGCCGGTGACACAGGGATGTGGAAGCGCTCCAGTGGTGGACCGTTCCAGATCATTTGCAGGAGGGCATCCCGTCTGTCCGCCCCGAGCCGCGGTCTCTCATCGACCGATGCTCTCTGATGGGTTGGGGTGCCCATCTGGGGAACACCGGGCTCATGGCCTCTGGTCCGCGGGGAGTCGATGCCACATCAACCTGCTGGAGCTCCGAGGCGGTCCGCCTAGCTCTCACCGCCTTTGCTCCGTTCCTCCGGGGTCAAGTGGTCCGAGTCCAGACGGACAATACCGACCATGTACTATCTAAACCGCCAGGCGGGGCGCGCCCATGCTTCTATGCAAGGAAGCTCTCCGCATTTGGTCACTGCGGCGCAGCCTGAGCGGATCTCTAGCCATTCACGTGGCAGGAGCCTCCAACACCCTGGCCGATGCCCTGAGCCGGATAGGGGCTGCATCCCACGAGTGGTCTCTCCTGCCGGAGGTAGTACAGCATCTGTTCTCCCTTTGGGGCACACCTCAGGTGGACCTGTTTGCCTCCATGGAGAAGCAAGCTGAGTCTGTTCCATGCCCGCCCCCTCAGCAGGGCTCGCTGCAGGGGATGCCTTCGAGGCAATGGACCCCGGGCCTCTTTCGCCTTTCCCCATTTCCCTTGATCCACAAGGTGCTTCTCAAGGCGAGGAGGGACAGGCGCAGGTGATTCTGATAGCCCCAGACTGGCCTCGCCAGTTCTGGTACCAGATCTCTCAGTCTCAGCTCCAGGACTCCGCGGCAGCTTCCAGCTCGCCCGGACCTGCTCTCAGTCAATCAGGGAAGGTGTTCCATCCGGACCTTCAATCCTGCACCTGACGGCCTGGTTCCTGAGCGGCTAGAGTTCCAGGCCTTGGGTCTTCCGACGAGGTCCTCAATGTAGTTGAGGCGTCCCTGTAGAGTCGACCAGAAAATGCTATGCCTTCAAATGGAAAAGGTTTTCCATTTGGTGTCAGGGCAAGGCTTGGACCCTTCCTCCTGTTCCTTGGCAAGCATCTTGGACTATTTATGGTCCCTTTCTAGTCAAGGGCTTAGGTCGGCGACCTGGGGTGCACCTGGCAGCCATCTCTGCTCCCACAGGCGGCGGGCCGGGAAGCAGTCAGTGGCGCAGAGAAGGTGGTCTGGCGCTTTTCAAAGGCCTTGATCACATTTCCTCCAGTGCGGGAACCCCCACCTCCGTGGGATCTACTGCTGGTACTGGCAAAGCTCATGGGCAACCATTCGAACCTATGCACAGGTGTCTCTCTCTCACCTGTCGTGGAAGACCGCCTTCTTGGTGGCTATCACGTCAGCCAGAAGGATGGGAGCTCAGGCGCTTTCCATCGAGTCTCCTTACCTGGTCTTCCCACAGGGACAAGGTTGTCCTGCGCCCACCGAAATTCCTTCCGAAGGTGGTGTCGGTTCACCTTAACCAGGTGTTGACTCTGCGGTGTTCTACCCCAATCACACCTCGGAGGCGAATATAGGCTCCATACTCTGGACCCGAAGGCTCAGCTTATTATAAGGCGCCGCGGCTGAAATTGGGAGAGGTTCGCCAGCTGTTTGTCACCTACGCTGAAGCCGCATCTGGCAGACCTGCAGCCAAGCGGACGATAAGCAGGTGGGTAACCTCCTGCATAGATCTCTGCTATAAGTTGGCGGGCATGGAGCCTCCCAGAGGGATAAGAGCTCATTCTACCCGCCATACTGCTGCAACGGTGGCTGCTTCCAGGGACGCCCTATCCAGGAAATCTGCAGGGCTGCTACCTGAAGTCAGCAAACACCTTCATTACCCACTACCACATCGACCTTGAGTCACGCGGGATGCTGGTTTTGGGGCCTCGGTTCTCAGTCTCTCTTTCCCAAGTAAGTATATGGGATGTGGTCTTGCCTCCCTCCTCCCGGAGAACTGCTAGGGAGTCTGCCAATGAGTGTGGATGAGAACAACATATCCATGTCCCTAGAAATACAGGTTACTCACCTGTAACAGGAGGAGTTCTAGGAATGGGTATATGTTGTTCATCCACCCACCCGACCTCCTCCGGCTCTCGACGACAACCTGAGCTTCCAGCGGGCCAGATCTAAGCGCCATGGGCGGAGCCAGAGTTATACCACCCGGGTGGGTGGGAGGAGCAAGCTTGAAGACCTTCCGGCAAGATTTAAAGCGGCAAGGATACCTGCCAATGAGTGTGGATGAACAACATATACCATTCCTAGAACTCCTGTTACAGGTGAGTAACCTGTATTTTTGGGATGTGGGTGGGCAGTAGCAGTGTTGGCACTCAGGAGGTGCCCAGCCTTTTTATTATCACCCCCTTTTTTTCTTTGGGTGAGTGGGTGTTGTGTTTATTTCATTTTTTGGGTTTCCTGACTTTAGTCTTTGTTTTGGGACCAAAAAATCTGTTTATTATATTTAGTAGCCAGTTGGCTAGTGTAGGTTTACAGCTTCCACACAGGACACTCAGTGAGTTTAGCTCATAAAGATCTGACGGTTTGAGTTCAAACAGCAACAGACAGAGTCTCAACTGAGCTCGAGCTCAGCATTCCATGCCTGGCATGAAAAGTTAACTGTTTCATCTCCGGGCAGTTCGAAGGTTGGACCTCACTGCAAATTGTCAGAATACAGCAAGACTCCATTAGAAGAAACAACATTACTAAGGTGAGTAATTTTTTCTTTTTGTTGTTGACTTTATTTAGTCACCGTTGCGCTGGACTCTCTCCAGCTAAGCTATGGGGCATACCTTGGCTGATCCTGTCCGCCTGAAGCCCTAACTGCTGCTCCGGAGTCCCCTTGCCTCCCCGCGGCTGATCCCTGAGCCCCTCCGGATCTAAGTCCCCCAGAGACAAGGACCACCCAGCTCCCCGGTGCTCCGTCTGAATAGTGTCAGGCCGAGACCAGCGCGTGAAGAACCCCAGGAGAACAGCCATGACCCGACATTGGACATGGTTTCCAGGCTTATTTTGTCCCCTATTGGCTGGGAAATGCAATGCACCCCAGCGCGCTGCGTGCTCTTTCCCAAGCACGCCCACAGAAGTGCCTCCAAGCCAGTCCCCTGGTTAGCTGGCTCCCAACTGCTAGAACTCTCTGGGAACACCAGAGGCCACTAGATGGCGAGAGCAGGAATCCCTCCCCCTCCCTCCCCAGATAGGGAGAGCTGTCCCCCGACGGCCCGGGCTCGTTCCCGAACCCGGGTCACCAGCGTGGCGTGAGGTGTGGCATTCAGTGCCGCAACCCTCAGCACCACCAGGCTGGCTCATTAGTAGCTAATTTTAATAACTTATACTGATTCTTATTTATTCTGGAAATTTTATTGTGTTTTTATCTGTCATTTTTATTTTTGTCATGCTTTGTTCGGCACCCAGAGCTTCAGGGAATGGGCGCCCTAAAAATAAAAATTGCCTTGCCTCCCCTATGCCTTGGAAAAGATCTTGAGCCTCCCCCAAATACAGAAATAATGCCCCCCCCCCTTAGAGTAGAACAATTGTCATACTTTGCGCAGTGCACAAGGAATACAGTGAAATGCGTTGAATAACTGTCTGATATTTTCCAGGTTTGTTGAACTTGTTATTCTCCCCCTCCCTAGGCAAGCCTACTCGCTCCACACGTCTGACTTTCAGACCCGATCTACCCCTCGCTGCAATGCCTCCATGAGTCAGGCTGCTTACTTTGTTGGTATTATCCTACTCTTGAACACTTTCTCAGGGACCATTTTGCTGTGCCCTACTCTTTCTCCTAGTACCTCTCTCTGCTTAGCCCTTGTATTTGTGCTTTTCTGCAACCAGTCTAAAGGGTCAGTTGTTACCTTGTTCCTGTTCATTTGCACTATTGTGCATTTTGTTTTGTAGTTTCCACAGAATTGTATTCCCTCATCTTATGTTCCCCCATGTTGCACCAGGAAATAACTGTTTGTTCACTGTGCCTTTCCTGGTCACCAAGTTGTACATACACACTTAGAAACAAGCTTTGTGTCAAAGTCTTTACTGATCACCAGTTTATACATAAATTCACTTGCCATTATAACACAGAATCATTGAATTTGTTGGCACAAAAGGACTACTAGGCCCATCCAGTCTGCCCTATTTTTCCCTTCCTGTTACACACTGGACCCTGTTTGGTTGCCAGTGTCTCTCCCTCTCCTCCCTTTCCTCTACTAACTATGCCCATGTGTCCATCCCATGCATGCTTGAAACTCTCCACAGTCTTCACCCCCACCACCTCTTCTGGCAGACTGTTCCAGGCATGCAGTGCATCCCCTTTCTGTGAAAAAATATTTCACTTTCAGTTTGCCTCATCCTTTCACACGAAACAACCAAAACCTAACATTTAAATACAGCATGTTTTCAGACTTTCCTGATCCTCCCCTGTAACAGACTGGGGCCTCCTCTGGAAGGCTGGCCTCATCATTTGAGAAACCCTGAAATAAAGAGATTGCTGTGGAATATGAAACATACCCTTGGGTGTAGGAGAAGATCAGCTTACTTATGGGTGTATTCATTTCAAGAGCATCTGGCTCCAGAACAACTCTCTTCATTCCTCAACTCTTCTTCTCTTTTTTCACCCCTTTCCAGTCTGGATTTCACAAAAACCACTCCACCACCTCCCTCCTCCAGCTCACTGACTCCATTCTCTCAAGCACGGATCAGGGATGCATCACCTCGGCCATCTTTGTCGATTTGGCCAAAGCCTTCGCAACTGTCTCCCACTCCCCTTCCCTCTCCTCAGCAAGCTATCTGCTGCTGGCCTCTCTGATTCAGCCACCAGCTGATTCCGATCTACCTCGTAGGCAGGTCCCAGTTCGTCAGGGTAGGCAACTCCCTCTCCCTTCCTCTCCCAATCAACACCGGCATCTCCCAAGGCTCAGTACTTGGCCCTATTTTATTTTCTGTATTCCTAAATGACCTCCCTAATGTCTGCACAACGTCTTGCATACACTAGTACACAGATGATACTGTGCTATTTTCCTCCCTAGTAACTCCCCCTGTGAGATGGCCACCAGCCTTCAGCTGGATTTTAACAATGTCCAACACTGGTTTAATGCAAACCAGCTGTCCATGAATAGCAAAAAAACAGTATCTATGACCTTCGGATCCAGACAAAAACTGGCCAGGCTGGCTATTACTCCCACCTTCCATACCCTCTCTGGCTAAATGCTGGATGATGTAGCCACATTTAAGTACATTGGATTATGACTAGACAAGAATCTTGACTTCGTCGTACACAGTGACACCATCCACAATAAATTAAGTCTTAGATGTGGTACTCTGTACAGACACCACAGCTGCCTCCCTCAACAAGCCAGGAGAGAAATCGTCCAAAAGATGATTCTTCCTGTCCTTGATTTTGGGGACATAGTCTACAGCTCCGCCCCTAAAACCACCCCATCCAGACTGGACACTCTCTTCAATTCCTTCTGACGCTTCATTCTCGGCTACCCCCCCACCACCACATACTCATCACTGTGACTTTTACTCCTCACTTTCCTTTCCTTCTCTCCATGCCAGGCGTATGGAGGCAGTATAGCGCAGTGGTTTAAGGCTCTGAGCTGCAAATCTGGAGACCTGGGTTTGAATCCCACAGCCCCCACTTGCATACTGTGTGACCTTGAGCAAGTCACTTAACTTTCCTGTGCTCCCAGGTCACACCTGTAAACAAGCTTTCAGCTTAGTGTGTTACTCCTGGTAAAACAATTGGAATGTTGCACATCGCTAATCTAGTTGTGAAGTTCTGACTTGGTTCTTTGTCCTACTTGTCCTCCCTCTTATCACCCCCCCTCCTACCATCCTGCTATACCTTCCACACCTCCACCCAGAGAACCCTCGCCCTCCCTCCCCTGCGCACTTCGTCAGCTTGCTCAGCCTTCTCATACAAGTTTCCCAATATCCAGAACTCCCTTCCACTAGAGATTCACTCTCCACAGTCCCGTCACTCCCTTTCACTCCTCCTCTGTAAGCTCACTGTTCATGTCGGTAGTACCTAATCTCCTTTCTCTCTCTCTCTATTTAACCTCCCATGGCCTCCTCCCCCACCAATCCTCTCGTCCCCTTCCCTATCACCACCCTCTTTCTCCCCCAAATGCCCACTTGCCCCATCTCTGGATTACCCCTAGTTGCAGCCTCCTGCACCATAGTCTCCCCTCCTCTTAACCGCCACACCCTCCCCCATTACTACCCCCTCCACCTCTCTCCTTCTCTCCTTACAGGTCCTGTCCCCTGCAGGGTTCTCAGCATCCTGAAGGAAATAGTTCTGGACTGCCTCCTCTCCCCTCACATTCTCCTTCTCCCTTTTCAGCTGGGTCCTATCCTCTTGCAGGGTTCCCAGCATCCTGAAAGGGAAATGTTCTGCCTGCTCCTTCCCTCTCTCTCCTTCTGGGTCCTGTCCCTTGCAGGATTCTCAGCATCTTGATGGGAATCAGTTCTGGGTCCCCTCCTATTTTCTTCTCCTCTCTCTGCCAGGCGCGGTCCCTTGCTGGGCTCCCAGCATCCTGTTGGGGAATAGTTCTCATCTTGCCCCTCCTCCCACCCCGTCCTTCTCCAGCCAGGTCCTGTCCCCTTGCAGGGTTCTCGGCATCCTAAAGGAGAATAGTTCATAGCTCGCACCCCTCCCCTTCCTTCCTCCCTCTCCCTCTCTCTTTTTCTACTTGGCGGGTCCTGTCCACTTGCGAGGTTCCCTGCACCCTGAATGGGGACTAGTTCTTGGCTTGCTCTCCTCCCTTTTCCTTCCTCAACCCTTTAAGAAGGAGAGAAGGGCATAGCCCTTCTGTCCTCCCCTCACCCCCCACCACCACTTGTGTTCCCAACTTCTGTTTTTCTGTATCCTCACAGCACTCAATAATCCCTGTGCTCAGTCTGCCACATTTTTGATCTCCATCTGGCCTATACCTTACTGGCTTCCTATTCCTGGATTTCCACTATATATGTTATATAGAGGCAGTATAGCGCAGTGGTGCTGAGGGTTGAGGCGCTGGATGCCACACCAGCGACCCGGCTTTGGGAACGAGCTGGGGTCGCCGGGAGTCGACAGGGGAGGGAAGGGATCGAGCATCCGGTGGACAGCTCTCCCTTCCCTGGGAAGGGCTTTGGGGATGCACTGCTCTGTAGCGGCATCTGGTGGCTGTCAGGTGCAGCACAGATTGGTGGCACCTGCAAAGCGGGGGAGGCGCTTGGTGGCGGCGGCACGTAGTGCCCAGCTACCATTGCACACCCGAGCTCTCGGGGCTGAAACAAGAGAAAGCCCTCTGCAGAGCCGTGGAGATGAAGGAGACTCCAGGGGCAGGTCCACATCCTACCATCAGCCCAGCGCAGCAGTGGACTCCATGGCCGACCCGACGCCAGGTAGGCCCCTCTAATTCCAGAAAGGCCGCCATTGGAGGGTGGGGTGGGCCCGCCCCCACCCAAGGGGGTGATTCGGGGGGCTGGACCTACCTGGGCAGTCTGGGGAGGACACTGGCAAGCAGGGGTTCAGGCAGGGAGTAGTGACCCAGCCGAGTGGGTACTCCAGAAGGATGCCGGGAGCTGCAGGGTGAATAAAAAGAATGTATTAAAAAAAAAAAAGTATAGCACAGTGGGTTAAGGCTCTGAGCTGCAGATCTGGAGACCTGAGTTTGAATCCCACAGCCGCCTAGGTACATTTTATGTGATCTTGAGCAAGTCAGTTAACTTCCTTGTGCTCACAGGTTGCATCTAGAAACAAGCTTCCGCTTAGTGTGCTACTCCTGGTTAAACAATGTTCCTTTCCCCTTATCTGTTATTGTCTGTCCACCTCACTAGGCCTCACCATGCATCTCTGACTTTCTACTTTGTTTTTTACTATAATACCGTCTGTCTGTCTAGGTTTGATTTGTTCTGTATTAGTACCTCACTTTATGTATTTGTATTTGCACTGTATGTATTATTCTACTATGTTTTTGCCTACCCCCTTCCCCATTAAGTAACTCCTTCTCCCCAGGACGCTTCTGGAAACGAGTTGTTTACAGCACGTGTTGTCTTTCCTTGGGAAACCTTTTCAAATAAAAATAAATAAATTTCAAATCCAATGGTCATTATACTGCAAAAGTATTTTGACCACCGGAAGAATCTTCTGAGACCACGGATGTTACGCACATAGAGGGAAAATGACATCTTACTTCAGGAAGTCCATTTATGCCATATGGAATATCATGCCTATGAAAATAGTTTACCTGTTTCAGGAATGTAGGAATAATCGCAGAATACGTAGCCTTAGGCTACATGTCTACATGTGTGATATGCTGATACATATGAAATAGTGTATCTTGGGTGGGTTGTTAGACATAATGTGTAGTCAAAGGTTATTATCACACTCTGTTGTACTTTACTACGTAGATTACAGCATTCTAAATATTACGACACCGTACAGCATGTTTTGCTCCCTACGGCCTCTTATTACACTTTGCTGATGTGACAGTACCCTGCCCCATAGTTTGTATTATTTAGTGGTTAGATAAATTTGTCACCTTACTACGTAGCATGTGCTATTCCCTAATTATCTCCCTCTCGCTCTCTCTTTTCAGTAACATTTGTGCATTTCCCTTCTGTAATATATTGGCAGCTAACATGGCACTACCTTGGTGACTGATACCGTAGAAAAAATCACTAACAAATTAAGAATTCATTACATTCTTGGTAAAGTAGACAAAACACACTGTAGCATAAAGACTGAACTGAGAGCATCAGGAACATCCCCCCACACACACACACACACACTCTCTCTCTCTCTCTTCACTGAACCTGATTCGTGAATACGAGTTTTCATAGCATGAGCTATTTTTAGCTGATTTTCCCCTCTAGCCAGTGATGGTGTTTTTTGCTCTGAAAGTCTCTGGTGCAGAAGCAAAGTCCTTTGTCTTTGATCTGGAGCTCAGATCCCTTATCCAGTCCCACAGTGCAGACAGAAATAGCACACTGACAGGCCCTACATTCTATTTTTTCACTCCAGGTGCTGTGCACTCGATTATAGGCTATCCTTTCATGCTTATTTTTAAACCCTGCCTGGGGAGAGGGGAGGGATAGGCTGTGCCATCAGCACTGCAGTCAGCAGGCACAAACACGGGTGTACAGATCAAAGAGCTAGAAAAGTTGGCGCAGTGCTACACTGCCTTTTCCAGACTGACCTATTTGTGGGCAAACCTGTCCATGTTGTCTGCAGGCATGTCCCAGGTAAATACTAAGTGTCAGCGCAGTAATACCTTGTCAGAATAAATGACCCACAATGTAAAAGTTTTGAAAACATAAGCCTAAGACATGTGCCGAGGTTGGTTGTTGCCACAGCAACATGTTTCCTCCTTGAATTAATCATGTAAAACAACGGAGTAAGATAGTCTCCTGTCACTACAGCGTGAGGACTTCACCAAACCTGTGTACTGTACATGTCGTTGATTGTCCTTCCTCTACCTCTTAAAACCTCTCCGTTCATACCCCTTAACGCTCCTACATTAGGAGGGACATCCCTCACTTCACTACCCAGAACCACTCTGTCCACAGCCTTCAACTGTCCCACATTAGGAAGGACATCCCTCATTTTATCACACAGATCCCCTCTGTCCATACCTCTCAACAGTCCCACATTAGGAGGAACGTCCCTCATTTTACCATTCAGATCCCCTTTGTTCATACCATTCTGCAGTTCCCCAGTAGGAGGTACATTCTTTTTTTATCCCATAATATTCCTGTCTGTACCGCTTAACTGTTTCACATGAGGAGGGACATCCCTCATGTTATCACACAGATACCTTCAGTCCATACCACTCAGCTGTTCCAAATTAGGAAGCATTTCCTTCATTTTACCACTCAGAACCTCTTTGTGCCTTTCAACTGTCCCTCTTTAGAAGGGATGCTCTTCATTTTACCTCTCAGAACACCTCTTTCAGTAGCTTGCAGCTGTCCCACATTAGGAAGGGTGTCCCTCCTTCTACCCCTCAGAACCCCTCGGTCTGTACCGTTTAACTGTACCATATTAGGACGACAAACCACACCATTGACTTAATGAGTGGAGAGAGTGAGCAACAGCATAGGCTGAAAAGTCTTCACATAACACCTCTGCACATGGACATGCATTTGTCAATGAAGCTAGGAGTTTCTGTCTATACACAGGAATTGTTCAAAACAGAACATATGCAATACAGTGCAGATCCAATGAAATCCTTATAAAGTGCTTGCAAAAATTGCCTTACCCTGAAAGAATGTCCAGCAGAAACCTAGCACTTCTCTTAGGCTCCCTGGGCAATTTTTATTGGATTTTGCACAAGTACTGCACAGTTTATTTTGCAAATGTCTGTCTGTGGAAATGAAGAAACTACATACTGTATATGCAACGATTTGTGGGATACATGTCTATGAATAAATGTACAGATCAGATGCTCTGTTTTGAACAGTTCCCATGTATAGAGAGAGGGCTGGATTTTCAAAGCCTGGTGAAGGGCTTGCATCCAGCCCTGCACCAGGGCACTTAGGTTCTGGCAGTGTGCTGAATCCTTTGCCGCAACTGTGCCTGATTTTAGAAGCTCGGTGCAGTGGCAACAGTTTCCACAAAATGTGGCAGTTTGCGCCAAATATCTGGCGCAAGCTCCGTAATAATGGCCCCCAGGATTGCCGCAAGTTACACCAGAAAACATTGGTCTAACTTGCACCAATTGCCACACAGGATAGAAAATCCCGTTAGATCACCGAAAGCCCTGTGTACCTTATTGTCGGCTCACCGGGGCTTGCGGCAATCATCTTCTAGCCTCATTGACACATGCATGTGCAGAGGTGTTATGTGAAGATTTTTTGCCTGCCATGTTGCCTGCTCTCTCCACTTTTGAAGTGGATGGTGTGGTTTGTTGTGTTATTGTTTAGGATCCTTGCCAGGTCCTGAGTGAGCACAGTCCCAGTACAACATAGTGCAAATATGAACCTTTTGCTTCTTTACTACATTAGAAGAGACTTCCCTCATTTTACCTCACAAAATCCCTCTGTTCATACCGCTCAGCAGTCCCAACATTAGAAGGGGTGTCCCCAGGTGCAGTGCTGGAATAGGACAAAAAGAGAAAAGGTTGTCCAGAAATGGTTCACCTTCCACTTGACAGTGCCTCTATAGCAGTACACCCAGTGGTTGCAGATCTCGTGGTGCCTCTGCTGACCTGGCTTGCATCACCGAGACCTGGCTGGATGAAAATGCAGCACCTATTTTGGAGTCTGCGGTTCCGGATGGATTCTCGGTGATTCATCACCCAAGAGAAGACCGTAGGGGGGTTGCTGTCTGTTTTAGATAGGAACTGGGGCTCAGGGAGGTGCCAGTTGGAGCAACCAACTCCTTTAAGTCCTTTTTGGGCTGGCAGTATAGCCTAGAGGTTAGAGGAATGAGGTGTGAACAAGGTTGATAAATCCAGCAGACCAGACCTGAGTTTGATTCTCACAACCTCCACTTGCATACTGTGTGACTCTGAGCAAATCACTTAACCGCCCAGTGTTCCCAGAACGCCCCTGAAAATAGGCACTTGTGCCTAGTGGGCCTTACCCGATTACCAAAAGACTGAAAAAAAAAAAGTGTATAGTGGGTGCAGGTGCAGGCTACAGGACCCTTCTCATTTACCGTCCACCAGGTGATGGGAGGGAGTTCCTGAAGGAGGTTGCAGACTTCATCACCGAGATGTTATAGGAGTCCCCCAGATGGTTGATTCTGGGGGATTTCAATGCCTGGCTCAACAATGAAGTCTCACCATTTGGACAAATCCTCCTCCAGTTGATGGATTCATTGGGCCTTACATGGGTTATTACCACTGCAACCCATGAGAAGGGGCACTCACTGGACTTGGTGTTCCACCTAGGGATCGAGATCTCCAATGTTGAGGTGGAGGTGAAGGTGGAGCCAGTCGGTTGGTCTGACCATCACGTCCTGAAATTCAGTTTTGCAGCCCCCTGAAATAGGCCTGTCCCAAAGGAGTTGGTACAGTTCCATCCTTTGAGAGGAGTTACCTCAGAAGGCCTAATGATGATGTTGGACCTCTCAGGATTTCCAAAGGATAGCACTGATCCAGGGCCCCTTGTGTTAGCCTATAATAGGGCTGTTACTGGGGCCTTGGATATCATTGCTCCAACTCGTGTTCGCCCTCTTACTGTTCACCTGGGTGCCCCCTGGTTTAATGAGGAAATCCGTGAGTTGAAGAGGCAAGGACAAAGGTTGGAGAGACACTGGTGGAAAACTCGCCTTGAGGTGGATAAACTTAGATTGATGGGTCATTATAAGATCTACCAATCAACAATTTCCCATAAGAAGGCAGAGTTCCTGTCCAGGGAAATTGCTACACCAAAGAATAGGCCAGCACAGCTCTTCTGGACTGTGGACAGACTGTGCAATCCAGCCTGTCTTCACTCTGGTCAAGCACTCTCATAAGTACAGTGTGAGGAGTTTGCACAATTTTTCGCTGATGAGGTGTCCACCATCAGGGATAAGATCAAACAGTGCCTTCCCACTGAACCTTGCAGTAATCAATCGGGTGGTAGTAATACTCGATAGACCTTGTTCACCTTTAGTCAGCCAGCAGTCATGGATATAGTGAGGATCATCCAGACTTTGCGAACAACCTACTGTGGTTTGGACCCAGGCCCTACATGCCTACTAGTGGGGTATATAGAGGTTATCAGCCCGGTCTTTGCTGGGATAGTGGGGATTTCATTGGAGAGAGGGATCTTTCCAGATATCTTAAAGGAGGCAGCAGTATGCCCCCTTCTGGAAAAAACCTCCCTTGACCCTGACTGCCCAGCTAATTACAGACCAATCTTGAACTTACCCTTTATAGGGAAAGTTATTGAGAAGGTGGTCGCCTTGCAGCTGTAGGATCATTTAACCAACCACAGTATCTATGACCCTCTCCAGTCTTGCTTCAGGAAAAGGCATAGCACCAAGACAGCCCTGGTACGGGTACTTCATTACCTTCTGGTGGTGAGGGATCAGAGAACCCGTTCCATCTTGGTTCTTCTTGCTCTCTCAGCAGCATTTGACACCATAGATCATGGGGTACTGCTCGAGCACCTGTGGTTCTTCTGTGGACTGAGGGAGGTGGTCCTCAGTTGGTTTCAATCTTTCCTCGAGGGCAGATCCCAGAAAGTGGTGTCGTGGGATCTATTCCTTGGCACCTCACTGGCTGCCCTACGGGGTTCCACAGGGTTCGGTGCTGTCCCCCATGTTATTTGCAGTGTATGTGCTCCCATTAGGGGACATTATAAGATGGTATGGGTTGAGTTATCATTGCTATGCTGATAATTCTCAGCTGTACATGTCTTTTGTACCTGAGCAAGAGTTAGACTGTGTCACGGTGTTTAATAACTGCCTGCTGGAGATACATAACTGGATGAGTGCCAGTTGGCTTTGGTTGAACCTGGGGGGGAAAAAAGAGGTATTGGTGGTGGACTCTGGTTATAGGACTACAGAGGCATGGGTGGGGAAACCCTTAGGTTTACATCTTGGGGGGACCCCGCTTATTGCCTTAGGCCAGGTGCGTAACCTGGGTGTGGTATTTGATGAAGGCCTGACCCTGAGGATGCAGGTTTCAGTTGTAGTCAAATCTTCGTTTTACCATCTAAGGAACATAGCCCATGTGAAACACCTTGGTCCATGCATTTATCACCAGTCATTTTGATTACTGCCAACGCCCTCTACCTAGGGCTACCAGGGGTGGATATCCGCCGCTTGCAGCTAGTGCAGAACGTGATGGCCAGGTTGTTGACTGGAACCCCTAGATCCAGTCATATAACCCCTGTGCTGTGTGAACTGCATTGGCTGCCAATACAGTGGCGGATCACCTTCAAAGTCACATTGCTGACCTATAAAGCCCTACTTGAGCAGGGACTCCACTGCCTGAAAGAACTCCTGTATCCTTACTGTCACATCCACTCACTCCGTTCCTCTGGTGAGGGATTGCTAGAGATTCCTAGGGTATCCCTAAAACATCAGGAGGAAGATCTTTTGCCTTTATGGCACCTATCCTGTGGAATTCTCTACCGCGACAGATACGAGAGAGCCTGACTGTGAAAGGATTTAAAAAATCTTTGAAAACATATCCTTTTAACCAGGCATTTGCAGGGACTTATTGAGTGTGTGTTAATATGTTTATTTGTTCTTAATAAGTAATGTTATGAATTTTTTTTTTTTAATGTGTATTGTGAAGGCGCCCTGAGTACTGGAAGGGCGCCTCATACAAATAACATTTTACTTTCTTTTACCAGTCTGCAACAATAGCTAAAAGATGGAAAAGTGAACAATAAGAAAGTATTTTTTCCTTTACAAGTTTTTATCTTCTGTACTAGTGAAATGTGTGCCTTCAGTTAGATTTTGACCCAGTCATTTTGCATTTTGACTGACATTTTTTACACCAGTGAATCTAATTTGACTCATGTTTTAAAACCCCCTAGCACTGTCACTGGGTGTTCATCATTTTACCACTCAAAACCCTTCTGTTCCCACATTAGGAGAGACATCCTTCATTTCAACCCTCAGAATGACGCCCTCTGTTTATATCTCTGGTCTGTCTCATATTAGGAGGGACATCCCTAATTTCATTTCTCACACTGTTTCTACTCACACCTTTCAACTGTTCCACATTAAGAGGGATGTCCTTCATTCCCCATTCAAATCCCCTCCGTCCACACCTCTCAGTTCTCCCACACTGGGAGCGCCATTTCTTGTTTTACCACTGGAAATCCCTTTGTCCATACCCCTCAAACGGGAGAAAACGCTGCAGAATTTAATCTGTGGTGGTCAGTCAACAGTAAACTTTATAAATGTCAGTCCAGTAATTGGATTGCTCTCAGCTTGTGTGTCCAAGATTCATGATACACATTTTTTCTCTTTTTTTCCTGCATTTTGAGGGCTAGTGTCTCACATTTTTGTGTCAAGAGGTTAACAGGTGTGCTCACTGGCCCTTTCTGCAGGCCCATCTTAGAACCTACATTAGGAATCTGATTTAAGAAAACCTAAATCTTCTAAGAGATACTCTCTTGTGTAGAACCTCACCATTTAAGCTAGTGCAGGAAGCACTAGGACCTAACGGGAACCAGAAATGTTTGGGCAGGTGACTCCAGCTTATGGCACTGATGCACAACGTTACATGAACTGGTATATAAATAATGAGATCATGATGGTTACCTAACTTGTCAGGGGCCCTACCATGATGTTACCGACTGCTCACACTGCTTGGCCTTAAGGAACCCAACACTGATGGACCGAACCTGTCGTACCTCATCAGGTGAGTAGCTCAGTGCAGTAGCTGTCCGAGGTCCCACCGTAGTTTTCAAAGACCAGCTTGGTCCTCATTGTCTTCTCCATCCCTCTGAGAGATAAGTGGCACAGGTATTCCCATCTCTGAGTCTCAGTTCCCATCAGGGTAGAAGCTGCGGAGCATGGATTCAAATGTTATTTTTATTCTGTCTGACTATGAGCTAGGGACCCTGGGAAATGGCGGTCCTCCAAGGACTGCTGTATCCCTGTCAGGACAGCAGTGGTTTCACCAGTATCATTGGCCAGTGCCAGATTGTGCCCCAGCCCTTCCTGCCAGCACAGAGGGAAGGGGGCAGGTAGAACTGCTGATCGGACCATAGAGAGTGTCCTGCGGCTTGGGAAAAGAGGATGCATAAGCTCTACACAAGCCCCTAGGGCCATGTAGCCTATGCCCCCCCCCCCGCCAGCCCTCCACTTTGTGTTGATACTTTCATGGATAGGGTGCTAGCACGCCCCCTTGTCCACCTCCATCGCAGCAGGTCACACAGCTGTGTGTGCAGCACAGGATTGGGAGCAGTAGGGGGCACACAGTCAGGGCTGGGGGTGCATAGAGGTCTCCACATGTGCTAAGCGTGGCCTCTGTGCACCTTCAGCCCACATAGACGCCCCTCTGTGGGCACACATCCCTGTATCAAAAATGAGGGTTTCCAACTGTTAACATAACCCTGTAGTATGCAAGTCAGTGAATCATAATGCTCTATTTCCAGCCATTGTTTAATAATATATTTTATAAGATGGGTTCCCAAAATCCTATATTCTGATTTGTTAAAACAGGTCACCTGACCATGGATTAATCCCCTGTAAACCCACAGTTGCCTTGCTGCACTACAAAATCCTGAGTGACAGCAATGTAAAGTGATCTTTTCAGATCACTCCACAGAGAAAAATGTAAAAAATTACAACTACAGCATCCTCACTAGGACAAGTCCACCTAGTGGAGAACTACAACTACGGCATCCTCAGAAGGAGAAACCCATTAGGCGAAAAAACTATTTTATTACAAATACATGTAAATAGTGTTTTTTTTTTAAATATTTATTTACGTAAACCTCTATTGCCATTTTATAAGTGGATTAACCCACTGAAGAGCATTGGTGTACTGAGCAGTAATCCACGCCTGGGTGGTTGAAGTCACTTGGCCTGTGGCCTCGTGCCTCACCTCCCACCCCAAGGCATAGATTAATGCTCAGTAAACCCATGCTCTGCGTGGGATAAGCCATTCTTATGTAGACAGCTGCTCAGAGTGCAGCTACCTGCAAAGTGATCAGGACACTACAAACAAGCAGGAATGCCACACTGTGATAAGAAAGTAGACCCTGCCGTACAAGAAGGGAGGAACTAACAGTACCCATGTTTGATTTGTCCTGGCCCACTTATGGGGAGGGTCCAAACCTGGGGCACTGTGTTCATATTGTTTTGAATCACGCTTTTTTCCCACTCCATAGAAACATAGACTTTGACGGCAGATAAGGACCGCTTGGCCCACCTAGTCTGCCTATTTCCCTACCTATTGGATAAGCTGCAGATCCTAGTTAACCAACAGCCTACTTCCTCCTACCCCCACTAGAATTGCCTTATGTCTGTCCCGTGCATTCTTGAATTCCCCCACTGTTTTTGACCCCACGACCTCCATTGCTATTCATCCCTGTCCTCACTTGCCATCCTCCCTGTCCTTAGGATGGTGTGCCTTGTGACCGCCCAGTCCCAACAGCTGCTACCCCAAAATGAGGGTTAACTCAGGGCCAAACCCAAGAGTTCTGGTGGCTATCATCTAGACAGTGACGTGTCTTCTCAGTGTCTGCCCAGTCTTTCCTTCTTCCCTCATAGTGCCACTGCATGCCCACTGGTGATCATGTGAGTCGCAGCTTCCTTCTGTGGTAGGATGGTGAATCCTTCATGGGCCAGCACAGTGGTTGCTGTGGCCACAAAATGCATGCTACCCTCCCTGTTGGGTAAGCACTGTTGTCAAAAGCACCTCCCAAACGTTCGACACCCAGTCGTCGGCATCCCAGGCTCATCTTACGAAACGTTCACCCTTTAAGAATGTGTTACACTACTGCTGCACCATTTGACGTCCCCAGTATCCCCTATTTTAGGCTGAATGGTTCACGTTTATGGCCCTAATTCACTACATTGGGCACCAGACCTACACTAAACACCTGACTTTTGTGCTATTCTACATGCAGTTACATCACGCTTAGAGTTTCTGAGCTGGCAGCACACATATGAGGTGGAACTGACCTGCAGCAATATTGTGCTTTTCCACTGGAGATTATTTATTTATTTATTTGAAAACTGGTAACCAGGAGAGGCACACTGAGCTGAGGCTCGTTTCCAGGTGCGACCCAGGGGAATGGTTGCTGGAGGAAACAGAAAAACATAATACGGTACATTTCATGGATCAGAATGCAAAGTGCAGACACAGAGCAAAAAGTTAATACATCTTTGGTGCAAACTTGAAATAAATTAAAGTGCAGGCATGCTGTGCAAATACATGTGCAGGTGGAAAACTGGAAATTTTACAACAAAGCAGTACAGAGGCAAGCAATGCAGTGTACCAGAGGTCAGTTAAAGATTAGGTGACCCAAAAACCTAAGCCACCAAAAATAACTACGGGGACCCTCCTACAGGAAACGGGTGCAGGAAGGAGCTTCCGCTGGAGCCTATAGGAGCCTGAGGAGGAGGAATAATGGAGGAGAAAGGGGAGCTGGTTCCAGAGTATTGGCAAGCAATAGGAACAGGATGAACAGAGATAGGGGATCTCTCATTATGTTTGCTTGCACGCATGTGCAAGAAACATAGTGCCATCATCAGAGATTTCGGAGGTGTGTCACCCCCTCCTCCAATTCAGTCAGCGTGTTGGCAGGCGCGGCCCCTGTAAGCCAGTGCATTCTGGAGCTGTCTATAGACACGCTCCAAAATGCAGTGGCATACAGTCGAAAGGGAAGCTAAGCTTGAGTGAGCAGCTGATAAGATAAAGGAGCTGCTCACGCGCAGCCCCACAGACGAAGCCCACGCAGGCGTCGCTCCTTCGCACACACTGTATAGCCAGCCGACGGGTGCCCAATCCCTGTCGGCTGTGCTGCGTTCCCCAACTCCCCAAACCCTTCGAAATGCCACTCTGGGTGCCCACCCCAGCGTGGCAAGAAATCCTGGGCGGCCGAGGGTGCCCAATCCCCGTCGGCTGAAGCTACCAACCGTCCTTGTGCCACGCTGGGAGCCCACCCCGGCGTGGCAAAATCACTGGGCCGGCGGGTGCCCAACTCCGTCGGCTGAACGCACCCCCAACCGTGCCTTGTGCCATGCTGGGAGCCCACCCCAGCGTGGCAAATGTCCCACGTCATCCGGTTTTTTTTTTCCCTGTAAAGAAAAACAGTCCCACGTAGTCTCCCCCCCCTCCCACAACCTGCACCCACCCATGCGCACCAGCCTCCCCACACCCCTCACCCCATACTTACTCCGGAGCTCGGCGCGATATCTTGGTGGACCGGGAACACGCCTGCACTCTTCAAAGCCGACCACGAACTGAGGAAATGCCGGTAAGCTGTATAATGGGCTAGATATTGGGGTTTCAACTCTTTTGCATACTCTCAGGCATTTTGGGGAATTTTTGCACCAAATTTTCAACATGGGGTTTTGGGACCCCTTCTCATGATTGATGTCACTGTCATGGTGTTTTTCGGGCCGAAGGTGAATTCACAGTCACTGCACGAAATCACCCTTCGGGCCTGAATAACGCCATGACAGTGACATCATTCATGAGAAGGGTCCCAAAACCCTATGTTGAAAATTTGATGCCAAAATTCCAAAATGACTGTTTTATTTAGCGTATGCTATGCAGTTCCTACGAGAGGCTCGTAAGTTTGCTAATTTTCAATATTTTCACTCCAGATTTTCAACATTGCCATTTTACCACACCTTCTTATGAGTAGTACAGTTGTCATTTTTCACATCTCACCCAAAATGTGTTTCCGCCCATGTAGTGCACAATGGCGTAGTCGGTGTGCAATTCAATGTAGGACAAATTAAGAAAATCACAGTGACACTGTTCATGAGCAGAGGTCTTAAAATGGCTATGTTGAAAATTTGGTGAAAGAATTCCTCAAAATGACTGTTTTACAAGCGGGCGTTGCGCAGTTCCTAACGCACGCTCGTAAGGTCTCGAATTTTCAATATTTTCACTCCAGATTTCCAACATTGCCATTTTGCCACACCTTCTTATGAGTAGTACAGCTGTCATTTTTCACATCTCACCCAAAACGTGTTTCCGCCCATGTAGCGCACAATGGCGCAGTCGGTGTGCAAAATCAATATGCGGGATAAATTAAAAAATCACAGTGACACTGTTCATGAGCAAAGGTCTTAAAATGGCTATGTTGAAAATTTGGTGAAAAAATTCCCAAAAATGACTGTTTTACGAGCTTGCGATGTACAGTTCCTACTCACGCTCTTAAGTTTGTGAATTTTCAATATTTTCACTCCAGATTTTCAACATTGCATTTTTACCATACCTTCTTATGAGTAGTACAGCTGTCATTTTTCAAATCTCACCCAAAATGTGTTTCCACCCATGTAGCGCACAATGGCGCGGTCGGTATGCGAAATCAATGTATGGGACAAATTAAGAAAATCACAGTGACACTGTTCATGAGCAGAGGTCTTAAAATGGCTATGTTGAAAATTTGGTAAAAAATTCTAAAAATGACTGTTTCTGGCATGCTGCGCAGTTCCTCCCTTTTTCGTAGGTCGAATTTTCAATATTTTCACTCCAGATTTTCAACATTGCCATTTTACCACACCTTCTTATGAGTTGTACAGCTGTCATTTTCAAATCTCACCCAAAATGTGTTTCCACCCATGTAGCGCTATTAGGCGCAGTCGATTGTCTTGAAATCAATGTATGGGATAAATTAAGAAAATCACAGTGACACTGTTCATGAGCAAAGGTCTTAAAATGGCTATGTTGAAAATTTGGTGAAAAAATTCCAAAAAATGACTGTTTTACGAGCGTGCGTTGTACAGTTCCTACGCGCTTGTAAGTTCGCGAATTTTCAATATTTTCACTCCAGATTTTCAACATTGCCATTTTATTACACTTCCTTATGAACAGTACAGCTGCAATTTTTCATATGTCGCCTAAAATGTGTTTTCGCACATGTAGAGCACAATGGTGCTGTTGGTGTGCGAAAGCAATGTTTAGGACAGATTAAGAAAATCACAGTTACACTGTTCATGAGCAGAGGTCTTAAAATGGCTATGTTGAAAATTTGGTGACAAAAGTCCATAAAATGACTGTGATATGAGTGAGCATTGCGCAGTTTCCACGCACCCTCGTTACTTCATGACTTTGTAATATTTTCAGTCCAGATTTTCACCAGTAACATTTTTCCACACTTCCTTATGAACAGTACAGCTGTCATTTTTCACAACATGGCTGAAGTGTGTTTTCACAGTTTCAGCGCAGAGATGTGTGGTCGCTGTGGGAAATCATTGTTCGGCACAGATAAAGAAAAACACAGTGACATTGTTCATGATCGGAGGCACCAAAATGCCTCAGTTGACAATCTGCTGTAAAAAATCCCCAACCTAATTATATTACTGGTGTGCGTTGCACAGTTTCTGTGTACGCTCGTGACTTCACCATTTTTTTTAATATTTTTAGTACAGATTTGCAACATTGCCATTTTTACACCTCCCATGAACAGTACAGCTGTCATTTTTACATCCTGTTCGAATGTTTTGCACCTGTGGTGCTAAATGCGTAGTCACTGTGCATAACAGCTTCGCTAACAAAGTGATATTCCCCCTGTTCATGAGGTGGGGTCAGAAAACAAACATGTTGAAGATTTGGAGTGAAAATACCAATGAATGCCTGAGGTATTAGGGTTACATAGAAACATAGACTTTGACGGCAGATAAGGACCACTTGGCCCACCCAGTCTGCCCATTTCCCTACCTACTGGATAAGCTGCAGATTCTAGTTAACCAACAGCCTATTTACTGCAACCCCCCACTATAATTGCCTTATGTCTGTCCCATGCATGTTTGAATTCCTCCACTGTTTTAGACCCCACAACCTCTCCAGGAAAGGCGGTTCCATCGTCCACCACTCTCTCCGTGAAAAGAATTTCTCACATTACCCTGAGCGCCTCCTCTAACTTTAAATTGTGCCCCTTGTTCTTACACATCTCTTTTGCTGAAGATGCTACCCTCCTGGACTTTGTTGATTCCCTTGAGGTACTTAAAAGTTTCTGTCATGTCCCCTGTTCCTCCTTTCATCAAGGGTATACATATTAAGCTCTCTCAGTCTCTCTTCATATGGTTTCTGATGTAGACCCTGCACCATTTTAGTTGCCCTCCTCTGGACTGCTTCCATCCTGTCTATGTCCTTGCGTGGATGAGGGTCTCCAAAACTGCACACAAGTACTCAGATGGGGTCTCACCAACTGTCTGTATAGAGGGATAACCACTTCCTTTTTTCTACTTGTGATGCCCTCCCTATGCATCCCAGTATCCCCTGGCTTTCCCTACTGACTTCTCACATTGCATACCCACCTTTAGGTCATCTGATATGACTACACCCAGATCCCTTTCCATTATTGTTGTTGTTAGTACCTCCCTGCTATTGTGTACTCTTCTCCTGGATTTTTATTTCCCAGGTGCATTACTTTGCACTTCTTTATGCTTGAATCTAAGTTGCCATATGTCTGACCATTCCTCCAACCTTGCCAAGTCCCTTCTCATCCTTTCTACCCCCTTGTGTATCAACTCTGTTACAGATCTTTGTGTCATCTGCAAAGAGGCATACCTTTCCTTCCAGACCCTCTGCAATGTCACCTATAAAGACGTTAAAGAGGACTGGACCCAGTACTGAGCCCTGAGGTACTCCACTAGTAACCCCCCTTTCTTCTGAATGTGTTCCATTCACTATTACCTTCTGTGTCCTGTTGTGCAGCCAGTTTTCTACCCAGGCTATCACCCTGGGACCCACTCCCTGGCTGGCTAACTTGTATATTAATCTTTTGTGCGGGACTGTGTCAGATACCTTGCTAAAGTCTAGGTAGGCCATATCCACAGCCCCTCCCTAGTCTATTACTTTGGTCACCCAGTCAAAGAAATCGATTAGATTTGTCTGACATGACCTTCCTGCTGTGAATCCATGCTGCTTTGGGTCCAGTGCCACGCTGGCCTCTAGGTACTCAACAATTCTTTCTTTCAGAAGTGATTCCATCATTTTCCCCACCACTGAGGTCAAACTAACAGGTCTGTAGTTTCCTGCTTCTGCCTTGCTCCCACTTTTGTGAAGGGAATCACATCTGCCCTCCTCCAGTCCTCAGGTACCACCCCATCTTCCCATGATTTGTTAAAAAGTGTGGTTAGTGGTGTCACTAGGTCCTCCTTAGCTCTTTTAGGATTCTAGGTGAATCCTGTGAGGCCCCATTGCTTTGTCCACTTTGAGTTTTAGAAGTTCTTTCAGTATTCTTTCTTCTTTAAATGGACTGGTATCAACCCCACTATCCAGAGTGCTTCTACTGTTTGGTTTAGGTAACTCCTCCCTTCTTCTTTTGTGAATACTGAGCAAAAGTATTCATTCATTATCTCTGCCTTTTCACTGTCTCCTCTGCCCACCTCCTCTCCTTTATTAATCTTCCCTATCCCTCCCTTAACCTTTCTATGTTCCCCAATGTACCTATAAAAGGTTTTATCCCCCTTCTTAACTGAGTTGGCTATCCTTTCCTCGGTTTGGGCCTTTGCTTTTCTGACTGCCTTCCCCACTTCTTTCTGCTTTAATTGATACAGTTCCCTGTCATGCTCTGTCTGTGATTCCTTATACTTTTTGAATGCAGCCCTTTTCTCCTTAACCTTCCCTGACACTTCTTTTGAGAGCCATAGTGGTTTTTTATTCCGCTTTGTTTTCTTTATTTGTTTCACACAAAGGCTTGTTGCCTCCATGATGGCAGTTTTGATTTTTCTCCATTGTTCTTCCACCCCTCCTTTCTGGCCATTTGCTAATGCATTCCTCAGGTATTCACCCATTTTGCCAAAGTCAGCCCTTCTAAAGTCCAGTATCCTTGTATTGTATGGCTTGTCTCCATGGTTGTGTTTATTGTGAAGCACACTGTGCAGTGGTCGCTTGTTCCCAGGTGTCTACTGACTTCTAAGTTTGTGATCCTCTCACCATTTGAGAGTACCAGGTCTAATATTGCTCCCTCCCAAGTGGGTTCCACCACTAGCTGTCTAAGGCATGCTCCCTGTAGGGCATCGAGAATGACCCTGCTCTTGGATGTGGCTGCAGTCCATGTTGCCCAGTTAACATCTGGCATATTCAAGTCCCCCATCAACAGTATCTCCCCTTTTTCAGCCATTTTGAGAATGCCCTCTGTCATTTTCGGTTTCCAACTATAACGCCCAACCCTGTAGAGAATGACAGGCATCAGGGGTGTGACTTGGGATTCTTGCCTGTGATGCTCATACCATTCCACACCCTGCAGTCAGTGAGAGGCAGCGAGGTACGCCTTGGACTCTTCGGCCCCAACCCCATTCTCTTCTATCGCACTCCATCTCACCATATTTCCGAATGAAATAGGTGCGAGAAGGCCAAAGACCCTAAGGAACACCGTGACACTTGTCAGTGTCTGCAGGGTGGGGTGTGGTGAAATGGCGTGGCTGTTATGCCTGACGACCCAAAGGCACACCCCAATGCCTGTCACTCTCTGCAGGGTGGTGGTGGGGTTGGCTTCAGTTCAGTACTTCACTGCCATTCCTATTACGCAGCTCTGTAACTTCTACGCTACCACTGCCAATGCCAGCAAGCAAACATTCGGCATTGACAAATGCTTGTTTTTGAACAGCCACCCTTCACACACAGTACATATAACTTGTACTGCTGTGCCTCTCTGGCATGGGAAGGCTGTAATGTGCACTCTTATTGGTCATGGCTGCTAGGCCTTCCCACATCCATGCATTTCTGTTTGAAAGCCTCTCACAGCCCCTGCTCCTCTGGGTGCCAGGAATATAGGTGGCCCAAGGGTTAAATTGGGTAGGAACCCACAGGAACTCATTTCCCCTACCTCATACAAAATGTTATCAGAGTGCCTGCACTTCTGTCATCTTTCTTTATTAAATGCTTTAGGGTGGTTCCCTCACCTAGAGAAGACAGTTCCCCCACTTACAAATGTAAACAAAGGTGAGAGTTCCCCGACTTAAACATTTCCATTTTGTTTTTTTGTTTTTTTTTTTCATTATGCTCTTTACTCCCCCTGAGCTGCCTGCCGCCCTATCTCAGCTCAATCATGGCTCACCGGCTTCTGTCCCCAAGTCAGCCACCCCCCCCGATTCCCCGTGGCTTACCCCCCACGGTGGGGGCCCGCGACACGGGAGGCAGATGCCGCGGGCACTGTAGTCTGGTCGGGGGCTTGGCCTGGGGCATATCGAGCTGGCGAGCTCATCATGGTGGCAGGCTGCTCCGTTTCGGCTTTTTCTGTGGGCGGGCCGCGCCGCCACGTCACCATCCGCCCGCCTCAAAGGAATTCTTGGCGTCGGCTGCGTGGGAACTCCGGACTCCACCAGGGGTCCCCAGCGCGCGAGTGCTGCCACACCCTCCCGGAGAAGGCTGCCCAGCGGGCGCTCAATCCTACTCCCCGGCCCGGCCCTCACGGACCCGGATCCATTCCTCAACCGGTCGCCAGGCCGTGACGAAACTCCATCATGCGCCGACGGGTCATGCGAAACATTTCCATTTTGATCACTGGCTGTCCCTCTGTAGATTGCATCCAAGACTCATGGGTAGCATTTAGCAGTCCATTTCTTACACTCACTTCTGGGCTTATACAGGGGCCGCAGTAAAGAGCACATACTACACTTGGTTGTGGCATTTGAAACTGCACTGGCACCAAACAGTTTCATATAAAAAAAAAAATGAAATTACGAGAAAGAACGAAGGAAAGTATAAAGATCTGGTGTGGGATCAGGCCAGACCTGCTCTGGGGATTTTTGTTGCACTGGCGGAATTTGTCGGGACATGTGCACTGAGACGCAGCTTCCAATGTTGGATAGCGCCAGCTGTTCTCATCTGAAGCTGAAAGAGTTGGCAGAGAGATCAAGAGTGGGCCAGGCTGCCTGCCTCTCCACGCTGTGGGGAACAGGACATTGTTGGCTTTTGTTCTCAATGTTTATTGTTTAAACAGCCTCAAAAGAAATGGGACTCAAACTCTTAGGGTAGTGGGGTCAAATACATCCTTGCACCCCTTTCTTACAAGTATACCCTAGCAGTGTATGAGTTAAATCTATAACATTAGAGCTAATTATGGCAGAGTGTCACTAATACAGTATATGCAGGCCCTATGCTATACAACTCACTTCCCACTGAGTTTAGAAGATCCGTGAACTCTGCTGCGTTTACAAGAATGGTCACAAAGTGTTTTACACATACACATAATCTGCTTTGAAGTTGGAAATATGTTGTTAATGTTGTTAGTGGGCTGTTTACAAGAAAAACAGTTTCCAGAAATAAGGAAAACTTCATTATAATTTCATAAACTGCCTGTATGGAATGTTGACCCATTTAACTGATGAAACAAGAAATGCAAGTAAAATCTGTGGAAACACTTGTCAAGTCAGAAAGAGCCATTTGCATAAAAATTTGATCCTATACAAAAAATTAAAAACTGATTGACGCAAGGAGATCTGGCATGTATCAGACTCACTATAGACAGTGGAGTTCACACTGTGTGGATTTTGGTTTCTGTAAGGGTTTGGTGAGAACTCCCCATATTTAAGGATAAAATCATTCATAATAAGGAACCTGGCTGGGACTCAGATAACTAGATTCAAAACTTGGAAATATGAAATAAAATTCAGAAAAAGAGGTGTTCCGCTGGCCCATTGTGCTGCAGTGACAGAGACCTGGGTTTGGGAGCAAACTTGGACAGCCGTGCAGGAGCCAGGGCTGTGGATTAGATGCCCCTTCTTCGGGGAAGCCCTTAAGTTGTGCTGTGACTTTAGGAGGCCATTTGTGGCTAAATGGCAGCATCATCATAAGGGTGGAGGGGGGGTGGAGGAACAAATGGTGGGGGAGAATCACACTGTGTGATGTATTTGAGGGGCATAGGCACCCTCCACTTGGATATCCATTGGGAGTATGGCAAGGGTAATGGATGACAAGTATGGGAGGTTGCCATATTGACCCAGACCCAAAGTCCCGGTGGACTGGTACCACAGAATAAAAGCTTCATGTGAAAAGAAGTCAGGGAAATATGGGAAACCAGAGTCAGTTGGATTTAAGAGAACAGGGACAGTGGGGCGTACTGCTCACCCATGAAGGAGATCCAGGTTTGCACTGCGACCCGATTTCCATGCTCTGACCTGATGGATTGCAGGGTGCATTGGTGGAGGCAGCATGCTCTGGCTCAAAGGGGGTTAAGGATGTCCACTGCTGCAGTAGCATCTCCTGGGTTAGTGAAGGGGTCTTGACATTGTGGGCAGCCATACAAGGTTAGTCCGTCTCCCCCAGCCACCACCCTATGTCCACTGCCCTGGTTCTGTTTGCTCCTCCCCCTAACTCCTGATACATAGAAGTTGACGGCAGATAAGGACCGCATGGCCCATCCAGTCTGCCCATTTCAACACACAGCAGATGTATGCTTCAGGGCCCGGGCCCTAGCACAATGAATAAGTTTGCAGCTCTGCCAAGATAATCAGGGTCTGGATTGATAGGTGATGGGGTGGGCCAGTGGTTGCATGGGCAGCAGCAGGGTTAGTAGTGGCCTTACAGAATGGCAAGAAATTGTTCTTTAAGGAATAGGTACACATCGTGAATTAAAAAAAGTCTGAGGGTTGCCCAATGGCCCAACCATGCTACTGAGCCAGCAACCCTACGTTTGGGAATGAACATGGATATGGTACTGGAGCCTATGGCAGCACATCTCAGCCTAGGGAAGGATGGGGCCGCGTTCTGGCACCACTGCGACCCTGGTCGAAGGCCAGGGTTCTTACTGCCCCACCTGGACTGCTTACATTATAGGCCGCTATCAGTTAGTTTGACGGCAGTGGGGGGAGGGTTGGGGGGAAAAAAGGGAGAAGACATGCTGTGCCATCTTAATGTCACTGGCACGCTCGTGTTTTACTTTTTTAGTGAACTCCCCCCCCGGAGGAACAGTGGGTGTAGTAGCTGATGAGGCTGGTCAGTGACTATGGGATAAAAGACCCCCCAACCTAAGGCAGGAGCTCAACATTATGGGGCAAAAGTAAGGTGGAAAAGCAAAGGCCGGGTCCTCAAGAACTTCCCAGCAAAGCTAACTGACATTACTTGGATTAAAGAGTGCTAGCAATGGTGAGGTTCCAGTTCAGTCTTCTTGCTGGCAGCAGCAGCACCTTGCCATTAACCTCACCTGCATTCTGAAGGTACTTAAGTACTGCGTACAACCACATCACCTAGAGTTAGCCCAAAAGGCTTTACCTCATACCCAAGGAACTTTGGGGCATCCTTTTCAGGTCTTTCTTCTATTACCATTACAAATCACATAAGGTCCACCAGCCAGTCAGAGTGCAGGATCTGAGACATGTCCCATCCTTTCTCATGTGTATTTATTTATTTCAGAATCGGAATTACAACCTTTGAGTCATAGACTCCTTTGCAAAGGCTCCACATCAAAATACAGAGTTAGACAAATTACAATACAGAGTAGACAATTACAGTGCACACAGTTTAGAGAACAAAGCATTTTAGGGTTGGGTAGACCCAGCGTTTACAGAGAATAATGCTACTGATACAATCTAGGGTAACAAGTTGACCCAGCATTAACAGAGCGATCCAGTCCACAGAAATTTGCAGAGGACTGGTCAGTCCCAAAGGGAGCCCTAGCTGAGAAATGTGGAATGCAGACAGTGAGGGAGTGCTAGGTGAAGTCGCAGGATGAGAGCTCAAGGAGTAGGTTCTTAAGGTTAGTTTTAAAGAGGCCGAGCTTGGGTTCATGTGAGATGGAGGCAGGGAGGCCATTGAGCCAGAGAGGGGCACGATGGGGGAAGGTCTTTTGGCCCTGTGAAGTCCTGCGGCGGGGGACAAGGAGGGAGGACTTCGTGGAGCTTCCAGAGGCCCTGCGAGGAGGGGCAGGTTGGATAAGGGAGTGAAGTCCTGGGGGGACTTGCCTGAGGTGGATTTTCTTGGCAAGCAGGCAGGTGTGATACTTAAGTCTACCCTCGAAGTTTAGCCATTGGTGAGCCTGTATAGATCGCAGGTGTGAGTAAGGTTATCACATCCCGTGACCAGACGACAGACTTTGTTCAGGGTAGTTTTGATATGGTGTGGGGCGGTCAGGTCAGCAGAGCCATATATTACAATGCTGTAGTCCAGCAGGGAGAGGACCAAGGAGGATACAGCAAGGCGGAGTGCCTCGGGAGGGAGGCAGTGCTTGTTTTTTTGTAGCTGTAATTTTTATTAGCTTTTCAATAACAAGAGTACAGGGGATAATGGCAGTCACAAATTCATCACATACACATAAATTAGAGTATACAGGACATCAGATCAATAAGCCAAATCAGTACAGAGTCCATGGGGTACGGTCCTGAAGATTATACCCAAGCAGAGCAATACAGTACAATAATTCAGACAGGGAGACCCTCCTCCGCCACCTTTCAGATCCTCTGAGTGTGTATCGACCCTTGAGGTCCCCCAACGGTTATGATCCCCAGGTCACCCTCTGAGAGATCTGAGATCTTAAGGAACAAAATTTGGGTCTTTGGACATGATGTATAAAATCCACCTGTTTCACTTAAGAGAGCATAGTGCAACACAGTCATTTAGATAGAAAGATATTCTCTCAGATCTATAAATACAGTTCACTATTTCTCTCCATTCAGATATCTTGGGGACCTGAGTTGTGAACCAACATCTGGTTAAAGCTTTCTTTGCTGCCATGAGGGTTATCCCCAAAAGGTAACATGTACGAGAATCCTTGAATCCTCTGGGAAAGATATGCAATATGAGGAGGTCAACTGTAAGGGGGAGCGGGTGCCCAAATAGGGTTTCCAGTTCTAACTGTAGGGAGGTCAGGAATGAGTGTATTTTGGGGCATAGCCAAAATATATGAGAGTAATGTGCCAGTGGTTCACCACATCGGTGCCAACATTCGGCTGTTTTGGTTACTGAAAAATGAGCGGTTACGACTGGCGTACGGAAGTATCTTGGCAGCAGTTGCCATGAGAATAATCTCCAACTATGGGAGTAAGGGAGTTTGGAGGACAGATAGCAGCTGCTGACCCACCGTTGTGGCGTAATATTCGGGTCCAGCTCCACATTCCATTTCTCAAGTACCCCCTCGGTGGTAGCCCTCATTGTTTCACTCAGGGCTTGATAAAAAACAGAAATAGCGTGGGGCATCTCAGTGGAAAGGAGGAGCTTCTGAAATAGTGTTATTGGGGGTCATCAGGGTCCTGTGATCCAGATGAAGGAATAGTAAAAGTGCCTCACTTGTAAATACCTAAAAAGTCTGATTGCCTTAGTCCATGGGCCTGTCACAATTCCTGGAGGGATTTAAAACTGTTTCCAATTTAAGAATTGTGAGAAAATTGTGAGACGGAGGCAGTCTCAGGAACTGAATGTGTGATCCGTTCGGGCCAGAGAAAAACTTTCCAGGAGAGCAGTCGGACATAGGAATAGCAGGTATGGGGAAATAGATAAATGCCTGTGGATCAAATTCCATGTTCTGATCTGGTGAGAGATCCATGGGCCAATGGGTGGTAGGCCCAAGGGGGGTTTGATACAGAGTCGCCCTGACCAAGTCCACGAAAGGGAAAAGACCTTCCTCGATCTCCCTCCAAATAGCGGGGTTGGTCCTCATAAGACGTGTAGCTATAAAGGAGAGTTGAGAGGTACAGTGGTATAGTTTAAAATTGGGAAGAGCAAGCCCTCCTTTCTTTCTGGGGAGAGAGAGGATGGAAAATTTCACTCTTGGGCATTTTCTGGCCCATATAAACCTCATGATAGCCTTATTCCAGGTGTGAAATATTTTTGCTGGAATGTGTAGTGGCACATTCTGAAAGAGGTAGAGGGCCTGGGGCAGGGTCACCATCTGGACAATCTCGATTCTTTGTAGAAGGTTAAGGGGGAGGACACTCCATCTGACCAGATCAGGTTGGAGCTGGGAGTAAAAGGGGTCGTAGTTGTTCCGCATGGCTTTTTCTGTGTCATGTGAAAGGTAACTGCCCAAGTAGTTAAATTTTTCGAGGTCCCAATGGAATGGGTAGATTTGCTTAAATGGGGGGCAAAGTGGAATGTAAGCGCATCCATTATGGATGTGTTGAGCCTGTACCCTGAGTAGGATTCAAAGTCCTCAAGGATTTGAAAGACCGCTGGGATGGACTGTATGGGGTTTGATAGGAAAAGTAAAACATTGTCTGCATAAAGAGCTATGCGAGGTTCCATCCCCTCCATCCGGATCCCTTGTATTTGAGGGAAAAGTCTAATAGCTTGGGCCAATGGTTAGATGAAAATGACAAACAGTCCTGGGGACAGGGGGCAGCCCTGACAGGTTCCCTTAGACAGGGGGAAATAGGGCGAGTGGTGGCCAGACACTTTGACACAGGCCTGGGGGGAGGAGTACAGGGCTTTTATCAAAGAGATAAATAGAACAGAAAATCCCATCTTGGCCATAGTGGCAAAAAGAAAGGACCACGAGACCCTATTTAATGCCTTCTCAGCATCAAAGCTGAGAAGGACTGATGGGTCTTATTTATTTATTTATTTATCAAGTCTAGGATTACTAATACCTTTGAGCCTTCGCTCTTTTACAAAGGTTCCACGTCAGAGAAATACAAATTATGGGGAACATCAAGACAGACATTACAACAATGTGGACATTGCAGAGTACAGATTAATACAGTTCAAGGGTAGCATTGTAACAAGGTATGTGCGGCATTTGATCGGAGAAAATAGACAACAGATAAGAAGTGCCAGAGTCATAGGGAGAAGGAAGAGGGAGGGGGGAGAAGGAATGTAGGAAGGTGGCGAGGGGTGAAAAGTGCAGCATTGGGTATACCAAGATGTGAGGGTAGAATACAGTGAGGAGGGAGGGAGGGGGACAACTAGAGCAGAAAGGGAAGTGGAGAAACAAGGTTGGGAGGTCACAGGAGCTGTTGGAGTGAGATAGTCCCGGAGCCTAGTTTTAAACACACCAATAGTTGGGGCAGAGGAGATGGTTGGGCTGAGGCCATTGAACCAGAGTGGTGCTTGATAAGCAAAAGAGCATTGTCCCTGTGAAGTGTGACAGTGGGGGACTTTCAGTAGCTGTAGCGTGGCTCTCCTAAGGCACCATTTGTTAATTCGGTGCTGTAACAGAGTTGAGACCCCAGAAGGTGCAAGGCCAAGGTAGATTTTTTTCACCATGGAGCAGGTGAGAAACTTTATGCGGTTTGATAGTTGGAGCCAGGAGGTCTGAGTGTACAGGTCACATGTGTGGGTGAGACGGTGAGCGCCAGTGATGAGCCGACATGCTTTATTTAAGGCAGTTGAGAGGCATCTAAGGGTTGTGGTTGTGGCCGAGCCATAAATGATGAGACCATAGTCTATTACAGAGATCACAGAGCTCAGGACTGCAACCTTCAAAGCTTCTGGTGTGAGGTATGGTCCGTGTTTGTAGAGGAGACCAAGCCCGTGTATTAGCAGCTCTAGCTACATTATCTACATGAAGTCCATAGGAGAGATTAGGGTCAAGCTGTATCCCTAAGTATTTGAAGGACCCCACCTGATCTAGAGTGTTCCCCTGGGTGGTGGAGATAGTCAAGTGGTGTAGCTTGTGTAGGTTATGAGAACTGCAGAAGAGCATAGATTTGGTTTTCTTGTCATTGAGGACCAGTTTATGATTAAGAAACCATGTCTCTACAGAACTGAAACCAAGTTGAAGGTAGTGTTGAAGAGTTGCAGGATCCTTGTGAGTGGAGAATACAACAGCATCATCAGCATATAGTATGATCTGCTCAGAGCAGTGGTAAGGGAGGGAGTTTAAGAAAAGGCTAAAAAGGAGGGGGTCCCAGTATGGATCCCTGTGGGACACCCGAGCGAACAGGCAGGGTGTTAGAAAGAGCGTCCGCAATTTATACTCTCTGTGACAGGTTTTCTAAGTAGCTTTTAAACCAGAGAGAAGAGTCAGGTGATAGCCCGTCATTCAGTAGTTGGTGTATTAGTAGTCCATGGTATACTGTATCGAAGGCCTTGGAGAGGTCGACGAAAACGGCCCCTGTGAGAAGGCCGTTGTCAAGGGATTTATGCAAAGCTCCAGTGAACTCAAGAAGGGCTGTGGTGGTGCTGTGACCTTTCCGGAAGCCGTGTTGTTGTGGACAAGGTATATTGTATTTATCCAAGTGATCGGTAAGTTGATCAGCCACGATGCGCTCGAGTGCCTTAGAGAGTGGGGGCAATATGGAGACAGGGCAATAATTTGAGTGATTCGTCTTGTCCCCACTTTTATGGACAGGTGTCACGGTGGCTGTTTTCCATAGGTCCGGGAATTTTCCACAGCTGAGAGAGAGGTTTAGGATTTTTGTTAATGGATGAATTACCTCATCGAGGGTGAGCAACAGAAGCTTAAGGTCCAGGATGTCGCTACTAGATCTAGATTTAGAGATAGCTGCAGTAATATAGCGGCGAGCTTCATTCAGCCTTACCTTCCTGAAGTAGAAGAGGGGATGGTTAGACTGAGGGGCTGAGGTATTTGGGGAGTAGGCCCTGTTTTCGAAAAAGTCATAGGGTAGAACAGCACTAAGGTCTGAAAAAGCCATGTTTAAGATGTTTGTGATCACCTTGAGGTCGAGGGTTGAGGATCCATCAACCATTAACATGGCCAGAGAGGTTTTTGGCTGCTTCCCTGCGACATCCTTGCTATTGTCCCAGAAAGCACGACCATTTCCCCATGTATTGGTGAGAGCATCTTTGTAATAGGTGGATTTCAATAGCCGTATGGCTTTTGTGCAGGCATTTCATGCTTGTTTGTAATTTTGAATGTCCAGTTGTTTGCCAGTGGCCCTGGCAACTGCCCAGAGGTGATCCCTTAGTTTCAGCTGTGAGAGAAGAGCCACGGTGACCCATGGGTTAGAGAGATTTTGTTTTCTGCCTTTTAGCAGGGGCAAAGAGGTCATGAGCTTTGTTGAAAATTGAGATGAAGTGATCAAGAGCCAGTTAACATCTGTTGCTTCATAGATGGGTAGCCAGTCTTGTAGAAGCAGGTGTTGTTTGAGATGTGGAAGTTTTCCACGAGGAAGGACTCTGCTAGCGATAATTTTGGGAGGGGGCTTAAGGAATTTGTTAGACCATGCACACATGACTGGGGAGTGGTCACTGAGAGAGCCTGGGAGAATGGTCGTACGAGAAATCCTGGTGGGGTGAGTGGTGAGGACCCAATCCAAGAGGGTACTGGTGCCAGTCTTGTAGTTAATCCTAGTAGGGGAGTTTACCATTTGCGTGAGGTTAGCAGCTGAGATGGGGTCTTTACGTGTCTGCATTTCCTGTACCAGGTGGAGTGCCCTCCTTTTGTTGTCCGTTGTGGATCTGGAGCTTACATAACCAGTCTGGTCAAGATTAATTAAGATGGGAAGGACGGTGTCTAGTCGTTTGGCCAGTATGGACGTGAGGTACTTATAATCTATATTTAGGACCGATATTGGATGGTACAAGCTACATGAGAGGGGGTCCTTGTCTGGTTTAGGAATAAGTGAGACTGCTGCATGCGACCAGCTTGGGGGGGATTAGAGAGGCCCTGCAGCACATCATTATAGACCAGCAATAGGAGTGGGCTGACCATTTGTGAGGTGCATTTATAAAATTCTGCCCCGTACCCATCGGGACCAGGGGCTTTCATGGTTTTAGATTTGGAGATAGCAGCAAGCAGCTCCATTTGGGTTATAGGGGAGATCAGACTGGTTTGTTAGTCCTGATTAAGCCCAGAAAGCTCCAACAGGGACAAGAAGGCAGTAATGGTGCTAGGGTCTGAGGGGTGTTCGGGGGTGTACAGAGTTTTATAGTAGTCACAGAAAGCCCAGGTAATGAGCCCCAGTTTCGTATGAAGGGTACCTGCATTGGGGGCCCTGATGGCTGCAATGATTGAGAGCTTACATTGCTTATGTAATTGAAACGCCAGAAGTCGGGAGACCCGTGAGCCTATCTCTCCATATCTGTGCCTCAAAAAGGCTAATGCTGTTGTAACCCCCCTGCAAATGGGGGTTCCCAAAAGACTTCCAGGAGCTTGCTTGAATGCTCCAAGCCTGAATGGTGTTTGGCGTTTAAGCCATTTATCAGTGAGTGTTTTTAGAACCTCTGGTACTGTCTCTTTAAGAGCTGTCTGCTTGCAGACATAATTAGTTTGTATGGGGGACTGTGTGTTTCTTTGATTGAGTACCACTCGAGCTGCTGCCAATTCACTCCATTTTGCAGTCACTAGGAGTGCAAGGGAACCTATCTGAAAGATGTAACTGGTTGCCAGAATCATTTAGAGTAATAATGAAATTACAGTTTGTCTAACCTGCTTTCTTTGCAGTCAGAACTGTGTCTGCCTAGTTCCCATTCTGGTTTTGAACTGCTGAACTGGACCAATCAGTGTGGGTAAGCTAGCTCTAAAATGGTGCCTTGACGAATCAGAACTTGGACTCATAATCTGAGCCAGCCACAAGAGGATTGTATGGGCAGTGACTCTGGGAGATGTAGTTTAGACTTGACGCCTTTTGGACCAACAGCAGCAGTCTATGTGAGTGACAGCCAATCCAGTCAAGAACTGGGAGGAACTCAAAGGAAGTGCCCGGTTTTGTCTGTTGGAGTTTCAGTTGAGCTCTGGCAGGAAGAAGGAAGGAGCCCTGTGCTTTTTCTGTGTGCAGTTTTAGTCGGAAACGGTGTAAGGCCCAGGAGTTCCGGTCTGCAGCTTGTGTAACTGCTTGTTAGGACTGAATCCGTCCTGTGAAGAGAATCAAAGGATATCTGAAGAGTAGAAACCAGGCTCACCCTGTAGAAGACTGGAGAAATTGCTGAATTGCATTCGGTCTGTCAGGAACTGAATCTGCTGTGTGTTCTCCCGGGTATTGTGCAGTAATGCGATCGGGATAGAAGCAGCCTGCCTGGTATAGTACTTTCTGTTTTACCATATAAATGTGTGAAGAGGCTTGTGTACCTCAAGTGAATCCTGCTGCCATTAAAGGACTTTTGCCTGTTACTGTTCACCATATAAATGTGTGAGGAGGCTTGGTTAGCTAAAGTGAATCTGCTGCCATTTAAGGACTTTTGCCTGTTGCAGTTTGCCATATAAATGTGTGAGGAGTCTCGTGGAGCTCAAGAGTAGCCCTGCTGACATTGAAGGACCCTATCTTGTTTGGAGGTCGTGAGTACTAATTCAGGGTCGCTCCCTGTTGAATTGCCACATTGAATCCAAATGGAATCACTGTACTGCTGACTGTTTAAACTAATTTTTCTTTTCTCTGGGAAGGGCTCCTACCAGCTGCCACGGTTTGGACTAGCCACTAGGGCTTGGGTGCCCAGGGACAGTAACTGGTAGGGATAGGCCTGTGCACAGGCCATAGATGAGTAAAGTGATAAGCTACTTAACCTGATTTCCCTGTCCTTGTTATATTCCCCTAAATAAATCAGAGCTGCTTGTTTCAGCAGAGTTATACTGCCTGGAGTGTATTTGTCTATGTTAAAGTATTGTACTGTGATTGTTGCACTGTTATCTTATTTTACAGGAGGTCCCAGTGCCTGAGCCAGCCCTGGGGTAAGTGTATACTGTGAAGGTAATTCTGATATATTGTGTGGGCCACTAGTGGGAAGAAAGGGGGGTTGCAGTGTCCCAGAGGGCTGTGACCAAGTAAGTTTAACTATTGCAAACCCTGACCTCTGGGTGGAGGCACCCGCCATTGGATCCAGGCCCCTCAACCTGTTAGTGGAAAATCAGGCAGGGGTAGTAGCCCCTGGGATAGCACCATCTAGGGGTTACACTGTCTCTGTCTGCTGCATGCAGTGTGTGTCCAGTTCACTTTTGACTTGCTTGAGTTGGGCTGTGACTGAAATGTTCCCCTGCTGATGAGCAGCTTGGAGGAAGTGGAGGGTTTGCTCCAGATGTACTTGTCTTTCCTTCCGTTGTTTCATGAATCTGGTAGAGTGTTGTATTAGGTGGCCTCTCAAGACCACTTTTAAAGCATCTCATTTAAAGGATGAGGGAATCTCAGGGTCGGAGTTGTCCTCCACAGTCTCTTGTATCTTATCATAAAGAAACTCACGACAGGGCTCGCTTCTAAGGTGAACAGGGTTAAATCTCCAAATGGTATTATGCCTCTCGAGTCCCAGCTCCCAGGAAGTAATCATGGGGGCATGATCAGAATGGGCGCTATCCCCCATGGCAGCATCCCTAAGTGCCCCCAAACATTCCTTTTGAGTATCACAGTGATCAATTCTGGTATATGCGCCATGCATGGCTGAGTAGAATGTGTATCCCCCATCCCTGGGGTGGAGAGCTCGCCATACATCCAGCCAACCCACCTCCTAAACAAAACGCTTAAAAGATGTATGTGAAGCTGGTTGTCCACCTCTGTACATGCTAGTGGAGTCCAAATTGGGACTCGGGACAAGGTTAAACTCGCCTGCCAAGATTAGGGTTCCCTTGGTCAATTCCACTATTTTGCTCAGGAGGTATCGAATTGTCAGCGTGTTTGATCCCGGGGGGGGGCAGATATTGGCCAAGGTCACCTCCCTATCCTGCAGCTATCCCTGGACAACAACCAAACGGCCTTCTTTTTTTTTTTCCTTCGAATTCTGTTTTTTCCTCCAGCCAGTGGAACTCTTTCAGGCATCCTGTAGTACCCCCTGACTCTACCTCCGTGCCTGGAGTCCTCCTGAAACCTGGCACCAGCCCGGCTATCCCTCTGGCTCTGAGGCCCCCGAGGTAGGGCTGCCCTATCCACCCAAGGCGCTCTATCTGCAAATTCGGGCCGGCTCAGCTCGGCCCAGGTAAGGAGTGCCCCCGGCAGTGGAGTGTGGTCCTGGTGGATACAGGTGCCGTCGCCTATCCACTTGTCTGGGTATTTTTGCTTTGTCCCCACCCTCCTCCCTCGTTACTCCCTCCCTCTCCCTGACGGAGTCCGGTGTGCAATGACGCCAGGGAACGTCTTGCCGTAACTCCGCAACCGTCTATTTCTGGCCCTGAGCATTGCGGTACCTCCGGTCTCCACCAGAGGTTGCCGCGGTGCCAGGTGGAGAATCTCTGGCCCCCCGAGGAAGGAGAGCTGTCCTCCGGATGCCCAATCCTTCCTCCCCCTGCGACCCCAGGTGACCTAGGCTCGCTCCTGAACCCGGGTTGCCAGCGTGGCGCGAGGTGTGGCGTCCAACGCCTCAACCCTCAGCGCCTCCGGGCCGGCCTACCAAATGGCCTTCTGAGTCTGCCCAATCCAGGGCTGCCTGAAAGAGGGTATGGCCTGGTACCAGTATGGTGACCCCCTTCTCCTACCCCTGTCAAAAGCGGAGGAAAAAACCTGAGCAAAACCTTTGCTGCCCAGTTTTTTGTGTTCATTTTTAGACATATGTGTTTCCTGTAAGTACACAATCTCAACCTGACTCTTCTTACATAGGGATAGCATTCTTGATCACTTAATAGGGTTGCCCAGTCCATTCACATTTAAAGAGTATACTTTGAATGGGTTGCTAGCCATTTTGAACTACTGAAGACACGATGAGGCTCTGCGAATGCCCCATGTTGGACCCCAGATCCAGCTTCACTGTGGGATCCGTGCCTTGTAGAGAGGGATTGTGGCTGCCTGAGGGAATGTGAGGGGTAAGATCCCCCTTCAACAACAAACACTGGGGATGTAAAACTAACTGTAGAAGTAACAAACCTAGGCAGGCTCCTGCCAACTGGGCGGAGTCCGCCAAACTTAGGGTGGTTTCCATGGGGTAGGATGCTAAGCAGCAGCCCATTCCCAAAGTATGCCAGTCTTGGCTTGGCCCTACGAAAGGGACCAGATGTAAACGTCTGTGAGAGGAAGAGGGGGACGGCAGTAGGCTAAACCATGTAGTGCATTTCTAAGTTCAGCTGTTGCATATGCATTAGCATCTGCTAGGAGACTATCTGTGCAGGCTGGGCTGGTCTGTAGTACACCAGAAGGCTGTGCCAGAAGGGAAGTGAGGGAACTGAAAGGGAAAACACCACCTCGATCCCCCCCCCCCGCAGCCCCGTACAGCCCGGTGGGGCTATGTGAGGCGGGGTAACCACCCAGTCCCCATTATCTGCAAAGAGGCTAGGGAGTGCAGCGCCTGTCCCGTCTCGCAAACCACTGTTGTGGTTCGGAGGGGGGGACCCCGGAGCGCAGTCCGGAGGGATCGTCAACAGCCCCCACACTCCATTTAGTAACTATCCACCTCCTGGCACATCAAGCAAAGACCCAAAGCAAAGCGAGCCTGCACCTAGAAAGTGTTAAATAAATTCTGAACCTAACAGGTGCCACCGACTTGTCCCAGGCCCCCTTTTCAAGGCCACAGGAGGGCCAAATGAAAGCTAGCCCTCCTCTCCCCCACCACAGCCACTCAGACTGTATCCCTCAAACCCCCCAAACGCCGCACCAGAGGGGCACCTGCGCTTCCCTGTGGAGCCCCCGGTGGCATCCCGCCACCACTGAAGTGGGAAACCCAACTACCACAGTGTGACTGGGAGCTCCTGCCACTCTTGAGGACCGACCTTTTCTTAAATCTGTTGCAACAGTTCTTCTGTTTCTAAGCCTAATCTATCCTTTACTATTTCTAGTCTATAAGGTTGGCCATCTGTGGGCACCCCATTCTCCCTCCCTTGACTATGCTATAGTGTCCTCTTTAATTTTCATTTTTCCCTCTTAGGTTCTCGTACAGGGAAGTTATTCTGGTGACCTCCAAGTGTACGTAAAACAGATTGTGTTTATTGTTGTCGGATTTAGTATGTAAAAGCACTATGTTATAAAATACCTTAATGTATATATACCTTATGTTTATGAAACCCGTAATGTTGAAAATACCATGGCCCTAGGTGTTTTTGATAATGGTAAAAGTATTAGGTGACTATTATAGAAATTAAGCTAGTTGTGCTAGTTGTGCTATTTAAAATGCATGTATATTGTTGTAAACTTAAGTAAGAAATGTAATGCTGATTTGCATATATCCCATGATGCATTGCATTATGGACGTATGTATGATGATGTATTTCTTTGAAACTTGATTTGTTGCCAATGCCCTTTTGGTGTAACTGTTCTTTCAGTTATTCTGCATTGAGGTTCTTTGTTTATAGCTTGTTTTGTTTTTCTTCGTTTTGGGCCCCCAGTACCCAAGCAAATATGGCTTGCATGGGGTGGGGGCTACATCTCAGTTGGTGAACTGGATCAGAGATCAGTGCCAGTAGGTGCTGGCTAAGTGCAAAGAAAGGACATTCATAGTCGGTTGCTGCAAACTGATGTACTGAAGAAGAAATATGCCATTGCAGAAGGTTATTTCTTGTATTTTGAATAAACATCATACAGAGATTGTGTGTTGAACCTGAAGTTCGGTGTCTGGTCCATCTGTTATCCCACAACCCCTCCACACACAGACCCCACAGGGAGAATATTAGAACTGCTAATTCAATTATAGGGAACAATCCCTCAGCAGACATCCCCGTGGCACGGGCGAGAGAAGGAGGAACACGGGAGAGACAGCGAGTCCAGGGGCCACAGAGGCAAAACCTATCTAGGGGAGAGAAGACGGCACTGGCTTACCTGCGAAAAAAGATGTAGTCAGTGGGTCTTTAAGTCCATTCATTTAACAACTTGGATGGATTATTCTTTCATTGCATTGTCAGCTGCTTGCCTCTTTAGGCCCGCTACTATCTGCTGAATGGCCAAGGCGCCCTCTCTTCGGCATTGCTCCCTCTGCTGAACTCTACTTCAGGCCTTCTGTGTCAGTTTAGCCACAAGGGATGTGTTGTTCGGTTTCTGGCCCAGCACAACGTCCAGGCCTAATTGGGACAATTCCTGTGCAACTTCTTCGGCATTCTCAAAGCTTTTGGGTCCTTCAGCAAATTGCACCACAAGCCTCGAGGGATAGGGGGTTCTGTATTTTATTTTGGCGTCCTTCAATTTTTTCAAAATGGGAGCGTAGGCTCTATGACGTGCTGCAGTGGAGGAAGGGTAGTCGTTATCCATATAAATGCGGTGGTCCTGATATGTTAATTTCCCTTGCTGTCTTGATTTGTGCAGTAGCATTTCTTTTTCTTGGAAGCGCAAAAGACGCACAAGCATTGAGCATGGGCGGTTAGGTGACTGAGGGCCCAGTGCCCATTGCGCCTGATCCATTTAGAGGGTGCAGCTTTCCGGCAGGTCTAGCTTAGTCTTGAAAAATTGCTGCAAAAACTGGATTGGGTTGCTACCTTTGCAGCCCTCCGGGAAGCCTGAAATCCTGAGGTTATTTATTCTGTTTTGGGCTTCAGCGTCCTTGGCCCTCTCCTGGAGATCTTGGAGTGCCTGATGAAGTTGGACTATGGCGTGCTCTGCACAGTCCATGTGGGCATCTGATTCTGTGGTCTGCTTCTCTAATGAGTCGAGCCTCCTCTCTGTCTTTCCGACATTTGTACATAAGGCTGCAAAGGTGGATCGGGTCTCTTTTCTGAAGTCCCAAAGCTCTTGCAAAACCGTATCCATTTGCCGAGCAATATTTGGGGAGTTGCTGAAGTCAGCCTTTGGTGGATCACTGTGGCCTGAGACCTGGGAGCAATCGCTGTCGGAACATAATCCGTCTGGATCCAGAGGGTCCGAGGAAGATTTTGATCATTCCGGCTTTCGATGGGTCATCCTAATGGCAAGCAAGTTTGGCTTAGTCCCGTATTTGGTTTGTTTTCAGCTGAAAATAGATATTTTTAAGCCTTGGTGGAGATGGAGCTAACAGCTCAAGAGGCTTCTGCGGGCATTACGTCACCGGAAGTCAGGAGGCAGTGCTTGTGACTGTACAGGAGCCTGAGTCTGGAGTTGAGGGCGATGGATAGGAGTTGGATGTGAACGTGGTAGGTGAGGGATGTGTCCAAGGTTATACCTAAGTACTTGAAGGTTGTAACTTGCTCTAGTGGGGTTCCTAGGGAGTTTAGGATGTTCAAAGGGAAGTCCCAGTGTGGGTTCTGGCGGTGAGCAAAGATCATGGTTTTGGTTTTCTTATAATTTAAGATTAGCCGATGGGCTATAAACCAAGTTTCTACTTTGGTGAAAAGGCCCTGGAGGGCCTGTTGGAGAGTGTTTGGGTGCGGGTGGCTCCACAAAATGACAGCATTGTTGGCGTAGAGCAGGATTTGGGGAGGGAGTTTAGGAAAAGGCTAAGGAGGAGTGGCCCTAGGATAGAGCCTTGTGGTACTCCTGAGAGGACTGGGCAGCTGGAAGAAAGGGTGATGTTAACCTTGACCTGCTGGGATCTGCCAGAGAGGTAGTCTGCAAACTAGGATATGGCCTCACGGGAGAGGCCCAGGGATGGTAGAGTGTTGAGGAGCAAGGAGTGGTTGATGGTGTGAAACGCCTTGGCTAAGTCAATGTAGACTGACCCAACTAGATGACCATGGTCAAGGGCATTGTGGATATAAGAGGTGTGTACTAGGAGAGCTGTGGTAGTGCTATGGCCCCTACGGAAACCATGCACAGCAGGTTATGTTTTGATAGGTAGTCCATAACTTGGTCCGATACTATTTTTTCGAGAGCCTTGGAGATAGGGGGCAGAATAGGGATGGGACAGTAGTTGTTAGGGGAGAAGCGGTTGCCGCATTTCAGGATGGGGGTAATTACAGCACATTTCCAAGGTGATGGGAATTGGCCAGACAGAGGGGACAAGTTTAGTATTTTGCTGAGTGGGGAGAGGACCTAGTCAGTGACTAGGTGGAAGAGTTTTATGTCCAGATGGTCACCACGGTGATGAGACTTGTCCAGGACTTTGGTTAAGTAGCTCCTGGCTTCTTGGGTAGAGATGATCCGGAGATGAAAAAGGGGGATATTTTCCTGGGCAAAAGGGGCATTTGAGGGTTTGGAGGGGGGTCAAAGAAGTTGGGTAGAAGGTTACTAGTGAGGTCAAAGAAAGTGGCATTCAGGGTGTTAGAGATGGCCTGGGGGTCTTGGATGATGGATCCCTCTACTGAGAGTTGAGCTGGGGGGGAGGGATACCAGTTTCCCACTAGGTTCTTGAATATTACTCCAGAATTTTCATCCTGAGCCCCACGTGGAGGTGAGGGCTTGTTTATAGTAAGCAGCTTTGGCTTGGCAGATAGCCCAGGTGCATTTATTCCTGGCCTCTCTGTAGTGCTGCCTGTCCTGGGGAAGCCGTGAATCCAGGGCTTTATACCAGAGATTGTCCCGATGATGCATCTGATCAAGTAGCACCTGGGTGATCCAGGGGGTGTCTCTGTTTTTTGCAAACTGTTTAGAGAACGGGGCAAAGATGTTGTAGGCGGAGTTGAAAGTGGAGATGAAGTGGGAGAGGGAGGTGCTGACAAACTGGGCAGTGTCAATGGGGGACCAGTCACAGGACATAAGGTACATATAATTTAAGCCAGGGTAGAGAACCTTTTTTTAGGCACCTTCAAAGGGAGGCTACGGGGGTTATAATGGTGGCCTTGTTAGACCACCAGCAGATAACAGGGGAGAGGTCGCTAAGAATATCCGGGAGGACCTTGACCTGGGAGAGGTTGTTGGAGCAGTTTGTGAGGATGAGGTCAAGCAGTGTAGAAGTGCCCATTTTGTCATGGAGTCTGGTGGGAGACTGGACAACCTGGGTGAGATCCAAGGCCGAGATGGAATCCTTGTAAGGGTGGAGGAGAGGGGTAGCCAGTTGACACTGAAATCTTCCGCAGCAATGACTTCACTGTTGGAAGCAAGTTGGGAGAGGCAGGTCATGACCACTGCAAAGCAAGTCTTTGGTTGTGTGGAGGGATGTAGACTACCATGATGTACAGTGTTTTTCCGTGGTTACCAATATGCAATTTGACAGTGAGGATCTGGGCTCCGTGAGCTGGGGGTGGGAGAGGGACAGGGAGGGCTTGTAGGGAATCCTTTATGCAGAGAGCACAGCCACCTCCCCTTTTGCCTTGTCTATCCGCCTGGAAGATTGAGCAACCATTTAAGGCCACGGCAGAGTCAGGGATATCTTTGGAGAACCAGCTGTAAGTCAAGGCAAGGATATGTGGCGAGTGCTGGGCAAGTCAGCCTTGGAGGGGGGGTGAACTTTTCCTGTAAACTGTAGATGTTGAGGGAGGCAATTTGAAGTCCACTCGACCTGTCACAGGAGGAGCCCGAGGGGTGTGGACCAGGGTTGGGGTGAACATTTCCCGATAGGAGGAGAAGGAGGATGATGTAGCGGAGGAGGGCAGCCTTAAGTAGCTTGATTTTCGAATTGTTAGGGCGGGGGAAGGGGAATTGGATGACGACAGCGGGATTAAGAGCAGCGTCTTGCCCACTCTGTCTTGTGCTTACTGTTGGCCTGTTCCATCCTTCCCCACTGAAAGGGTAGATTTTTACAAATTTAAGTACAATCTTTCAGTTATGGTGTAAAAATATATTTTCTTTGTAGATTTATGATTATAAGGTTAATAGGCACACTGAGATGTGTATTTTATGGTGTAATTAAGATCAGCATTTTGCCCAATTTTAGGCAGCCAGAACCGCTCAGCTTTACATAGCTGTTCTGGTGCCCAGACTCACACAAGGTTACACTCTTGCACCATTAAGTGCTGTCTCTTCATACCCCTATTGGGGGGAATTGTTTAACCAGGAAAGGTGCACTAAGCTGAAGCTTGTTTCCAGGTGTGACCTGGGAGCACAAGGAAGTTAAGTGACTTGCTCAGGGTCACACAGTATGCAAGTGTGGGCTGTGGGATTCAAACCCAGGTCTCCAGGTTTGCAGCTCAGAGTCCTAAACCTCTGTGCTATACTGCCTCCTAAATGATATATTATTGGTATACTGAAAAAAGTGGACTGCATCTGCTCCTGAAAGTCCTCAAACCTTTGTAAGAAGTAGTGAGAGTTGAACAGTAAGGGTCGCGCGGGGGTGGGGGGATTTAAAACATGACAATAAGACAAGACATGGTTGATTATTTGATGAGGTTACAGTGGGGGAGGGGGCTGTCAATGACACACAAAGGATACAGATTACCATCAGTCGAGCTTTTACAGGATCTGAGTGTGAGAAGATGAAATGTCATTTCATTCTGTTAAATCGTTGTGTAGCGAGACACCAATCTGGTCTTAATGAGTCCCAGAACAAGAGCCACTGGACAGCCCTCTCGAAAGAGTATTTGGAGCAACAGTGTGAAAAGGAAAAAATTAAAAAGGTTTATAATTTACACACATTTTTAACAATTTCCTCTTATTTCCACTGGCATTATTGCTGTTTTTCCAAGTACATTAATGACAGACAGAATGTGAGTCCCTGTATAAACCTTTTAAGAGTCAGGGTAGTAGCCTAGTGCATGCAGCACAGAACTATGAACCCAGCGACCCATGTTTGGATCCTACCAGTGCCATTTACACACTATATACACACTATATTTTATTTATTTATGTATTTATTTATTTATTAAATTTTGGTGACCGGGTAGGCCCACTGAGCCCTGAAGGTCCTTTTTTCAGGGGCGACCCAGGATAACAATACAAGATAAAAAACAGTGGAGAAAAACTTTTGATTACATAGGTTGTTCAAGCATAGGGTGTTTACAGACAGTGGTTATCATCATGCCACAGTTTTGCCTTGGTACTACTTGGCATAGTGACATATATGAGGTAGCATTGGTCCCTAGGTGTCCAGATACTAGAAGGAGGTCATGACCTTGAGCAAGTCATAACACCTCTCTTTCTGCCTCTCTCTCTCTCTCTTTCTGTTCTCTCCCTGTCTCACTCTCTCTCCCTTTACCCATCCTGAAACTTCGTTTGTTTTTTTGATTTTCTATATATGCTTCCTTCTGTCCGACCTTCCCCATCTGCTAGCAGCGTCAGCCCCGTCACCCATCATCTCCTAAGCTGACCCTGCACCCCACTCCCCATGAGTTACCCTCCCATTTCAGGACCTTTGGGGTTCCCCAAGCCCTTTTGGTGACCAAATCCAGTAGAGCAGGGTGCCAAGGTCAATGATGCAGGGCCTTCGAGCTGCCTTCTTCATCCTGTATCGATCAGTTTTTTCCCCATGCCCCTGGATGTCCACAGCAAGGGTACGCTGGCAAAAATGCTAATGTGTACCACCAGCCAATGTCCCCCTCCCAAGCAGTGCCACATGCAGCCCCACCTGAGGTCACCCAGGTGGCACTCACATAGCGGCATCTGTCACCCGCCCTCCCTCCACAGGGGAGGAGAGCACACCCTGAGACACTTGATTCACCCCCAGCTGGTCCCCTGCACTCCAGGTTCATTCCCGAACCTGGGTTAAGAGCAGTAGCACTACCGCTGTGCCAGCAGGCTGGCTCTGACCTTCCTGAGATTTTCTTCACCTCCCCCTATCTCACTTAGTCCCCCTGTGCTTGAATAATGGCTGATACAGTGGCTCATCACTTGTAAAGCACTTTGGGATATGAAAGGTACATTTAGATCTGAATTAGTGGTAGTGGGGCGTGACAAAAACTGGGGAGTCAGAACTGTATGAGCCAGGGGATGGATCAATTCAACACCTCAGCCCAGGACACAGTAAAAATAAGTCCCTTCTTGAATATACTTCTGTTAAGATACCTGATTTATTATAATCCAGAGAAATCCACACATTTATATGAATCCACAGTTTATTCACAGAAATGTATTTCGACTGGGTGAGATTGATCAGGGAGGGGCAGTAGATGTGGCCTACTGTACCTGGATTTTTAGCAAGGCCTTCGATACCCACATAAAGGGCTACGAAACAAATTGAGCAGCCTGGGAGTCGGATCCTGGGTTGTTAAAGGAAAACTACACCCAAAACTTGAAAAAATATATGTTGTGCAGAGTGTTTTAATTTGTATGTGAAGTTCTAGTGTTTCCTTCCCTCTTACTGGTATTAGGAGTTTTTCCCAAATTAGCTTGCTAGTTTTATGACCCCTGGGGATCTTCATACCTGATAGTGTAATTGTATTTCTTGTTCCCACAGTGCATCTTGTCTCACGTGACTGTGATGTAAGAGAGACCCAACATTCAGCACACACATGCCAAGCAAACTAAATATCGTGGAAGCTTTAGAAGCTGCACAAAAATTACCAGCAGCAAAGTTTTTCAGGACAGTAAAACCTTTAGGATGAGGGTGGTCACCAAGCTGAATTCTACAGTTTTAAAATATAGCCATCTCTATTGTTGTGAACTGATTGTAATGCAATGCTTTCTGCTGGATTTATGGGCTCTGCTACATCACCATTACATGAAACAAGGTGCATTGTAGGACAAAGAAATGCAATAAACCTATTTGATATGGAGATATCCAGGGATCGTAAAACTACCCTAAAGCTAGCAGGCTAATTTGGGAAAAACTCCTAATACCAGTCAGAGGGAAGGAAACACTAGAACTTCACATACAAATTAAAACACTCTGCACAGCATATATTTTTTCAAGTTTTGGGTGTAGTTTTCCTTTAACTGGGTTAGAAATTGGCTGAGTGGTAGGACACAAAGGGTGGTAGTGAACGGAGTTCAGTCCATAGAAAGGGAGGTGACCAGCAGGGTGCCTCAAGGCTCGATGCTAGGCCCAGTCCTCTTTAATGTCTTCATAAGTGACACTGCAGAGGAAGGTACTTATACCCCCTTTTCCTCACTCCTTCCCTCCTTTCTTCTCATTTCCCCCTCACCCTTACACGCTAGCTGTCTCTACCGTCCCTATCCCCATCCCTACTCCTACTAGTTACCTTGTTTTTCCCTGCGTCTTCACCTCCTCCTCTCCCTATATATTTTCTCTATTTTTCCAACCCTTGTAGTCCTGCTCTACTTTCCCTCCTCATTATCCTAGTACATAGTATCCTTGGTGTGTGCCTCCATGTCACCACTGGCACGTAGTTACTCTGCTTTTCTCCATCCCCTCCCTAGCACCCTTGGTGTGTGCTTCTATTTACCACCACCAGCATCTAACTTCTCTGCTTTCTCCCTATTCACCTCCATCTAGGTATTGTTGCTTGTGGAACTGTTTACCCTACTAGGTTACTGTGGTGCAGTCCGTTTACCCCGTTTCAAATTAGTATTATTCTTATAACTGATTTTTCCACTACCCTGTGTCAATTTATTGTTGTACAGCTAGCTATCTGCTTTCATTGGGCTTGCAACTGTACATCGTTCAGTTATTTCTCTGTACCATTGCTTATTATGCTGTGTATGTTTCTGTTGGGACTTGTGTCTGTACAGCATGTAATCTGCTACTCTTATTGGATTGTAAATTATTTTAACTATTTGATTCTGTGCCATTGTTTGTGGTCTGGGTCGTGACTGAAAACAGTCCTTGGATCAGTGCATTTACCTGGTAAACAAAGACTTAAATAAATAAATAAAGGTGTGCCTCTTTGCAGACAACACAAATATTTGCAATAGGGTAGACACACCAGTGGGGATGGAAAGAATGAGAAGGGACCTGGGCAAGCTGGAGGATTGGTCAAATGTATGGCAGTTTAGATTCAATGCAAAGAGCAAAACTGTGCACTTAGGTCACAGAAACCCGAGAGAGGAGTACTCATTGGGGGGGTACTGTTGGCCACCAAACAGGAGAGGGATCTAGGAATAATTATATTTGAGGACCTAAAGGTGGCTGGACAGTGTGAGAAGACAGTTAGAAGGGCCAGCGGGATGTTGGAGTGCATAGGGAGCGGCATCACAAGCAGAAGAAAGGAGGTGGTGACAGATGCCACTATACCGATCATTAGTAAGACCTAATCTGGAGTACAGTGTCCAGTTTTGGAGGCCGCATCTCAGGAAGGACGCAGACAGAGTGGAGGCAGTCCAAAGAAGAGCTACAAAAATGGTACAGGGGCTGCACCAGAAGTCGTATGAGGAGAGGCTGAAAGACCTCAATATGTATTCTCTAGAGATGCGAAGAGAGAGGGGGGACATGATAGAGACATATAAATACCTTAAAGAGATCAATAAGGTACAGGAGGGTAGTATCTTTCAGAAAAGAAGATGGACAAGAACTAGGGGACATGAGATGAAGTTGGAGAGAGGAAGAATCGGGTAATGTGAGGAAGTATTTCTTTACAGAAAGGGTGGTGGATGCTTGGAACAGCCTCCCTGCATGAGTGGTAGGGGCAAAACGGTGGAGGAATTCAAAAATGCATGGGACACACACAAGGGAACCCTAGAATAAGGGAAGAGTAGGAAAGCCGCAGATCAACTGTAGTGTGCAGTGTAAGTGAAAGGTAGAAAAAATGGGCAGACTAGATGGGCCAGGCGATTCTTATCTGCCAACAAATTCTATGTATCTACAGTATGTATGTATGTATCACTGGAAACAGGGTTCGGAGGATTTGCAACTTTTAGACAATTTTAATAAGGAAACCAAAGCCCAAATAACTATACAGCACAACCCACTCAATAGTAAAACAAAATGTAATATAAAGGTTTTCCACAAAAATGTACTTTGTTGTCTGGATTCTCTTAACATATTGAGTACACAGAGTTTAAAAGCAGGTGTCCTGTTGTCCTCAGGGAGTGAACACCAGCCTCATTACTCTAAAATTAATACTACTCCACTGGTTGATATTTGGGGGCTTGCCTCAAAGGACATTGTTTGACTCCCTAGCTAACAAAGTGAGGGTGTGCCAACCCTCTGACTCCCCAACCCGGCTCCTCTGCCTATGATCTGAATGGTTTTCCTTACACTGCCCTACCCTCTCCTCAGCTCAGTAGTTGTCATGCCTGGTTCCCTGTGAGCAGCTTCCAGTGACTGAGCACACTGTATACATATAGCGGAGAACAAAAATACTGAACTTCCCAGGATACAACTTCATTCACAGCCTTTTGATCACCTGAAGAAAAGAAAAAAGGGTTAAGAGTTTCCCAGTTCCCCCACCCAATTCAGTATTAAGTCTAACCTGCTGTGACATTTTAGCAGAGTAGAATGCTGCAGTTTTTTTGGGGGGGGTCATTGATTTGACAAATATGTCACTTTGTTCACAGAAGCATACCGTATTCTGCTGCACCTTTTAGTTTTTAAAACCAAGGTTTATATCCCAGAGTCATCACCCTCTTCGGGCTTGCAGATGGCCTCCAGTCACCAACATCATCGCACATCAGGTGTTTTAAGGTGCAAGTCCTTGAGAATGCTAGCAGCCATCATGCCACTTTTGCAATTTTCTCCCATTTTGTCCCTTGCTCTCCATCCTCTCCTGCAGGTACCATGCAGTGTCAGTTGCCATCCTCACCACAGCAGGGGTTGCTGCTGCCGGAAAAGCAGAGCCGCCTTCCCCCACTTGAAGTGCTGCTGCAAGCACCCTTCCCTGACCATGGCCACCCGGCTTTGTGCATCCTCCTTACCCGGGTGGCTTGCATGGTATGATGACACTCTACTTCTGAGACATCGAGTAGAGCTTCACAGTACTTCTGTATGATTTTCCAGGTCTAAAATGTTGCAAACCTTAGGGATGTGCCACTGCAAATAGTGGACGTGATTCAAAACTCACTTAATGGCTAAGTAAACATTTTTCTAAACTACACCAGCCCTTTACGCAAGAATAGTAGTCCTGCCCTTTTTTTGAACTCCAGATACATACGTTTTGTTTTGCTTTTTTTGCTTGATTTAGGTTCCCCACTCCTTTGGGCATCTGAACGTCATCCATGCTACACGCCAGACTCACCGCTCACTACTGTCTTCCCAGAGACCAGTCCACACTGGCAGCAACTTTGTCCTTGGGCCAGCATGTCTCTGTCAGGGGGCCCTCTGTGGTCATGTGGCAGAACAGCTCCTGGATTGCACTCTGCTTCTATCCCAGTTGCTGGCTTTTCCCTGCCTGAGGCTTCCCTGTGACCTAGAGGAGGAAGTGGCACTCATCAGATGATGGCTGAGGGGCTCCACAGATGACTCCAGGGGGTCTGTTGGCGTTGTGGGGGGGATTGCAGAGATGTCATCCCACATATCTGTGCAGCATTTCTGCCTTTTCCCCCTGTCCTCCCACAAGCACGCGCACCCAGCAACTGGCCTGGTGGGTTAACCTGATGGCACAAGGTCTCGCACGCCATCAAAGACACCTCCATCACACCACCACCGGGAGTCGCAACAGAGTGGTGTCACACGTATCCCTCCTCCTGGGAGAAGTGTCCGAGGGATGCTTTGAACTCTCCCTGCCAGCCTCAGCTCCTGATGTTCTGTCCTCAAATCACGAACAAGGCTAATTATGTTGACCGGTATGTATAGACCCATATTGACCGGCACCTTCACAATGTTTTTTCTTCTTTTTTTTTTTTACCGTTGTCCACCATAATTGTAATCTTATGAAGTGTACTGTATTGTAGTTATGCCCAGGACCACCTTGAAAATGAGCTTGCTCAATGGTGTTTATGCCTGGTTAAATAAAGTGATTGATTGATTGATCGACATGCCAGAGCAGTCCCCCATGCTCAGCACCACGGAACTAGCATACAGTATTTTTATTTTAATACATATAATTTTTAAAAATGGGAATTTCATGCATTGCATGGTGTCAGCTACTGTAGTAGGTTGCACTGGTCAAGTCCACTACGTCAGAGGAGTTTAAGGAACACTGTAGAGACAGAGCTATGAAACCTGGGGGGATGAAGGAGATGGTAACTTAGTCACGTGTCAAGTCCACTATACTAACATACTACAATGCTAGCAGAATAGGCCCAAAGGTCTGTCGAGTCGAGTCTGCTCGAAAATCAGCACCTGGTAGATGCATCATCCCCTCCCCCCCCGGAAGCTCAAACTCTACTATGTCAAAGGAGTTTAAGGAGCACTGAACAGACAAGACTTTGAAAGTGGGGAGGGGGGATGGTAACTTAGTACTGTGACAGCAGTATATTACACTACTGCCTGGGTGACCAGAGTTGACATGTGAGCCCTGGAGTACCAGAGTGAAGTCAACAGGGGTGCCAAGCTTGTCTTGAGGATGAGGCACTTAGTTCTTGGGGAGAAAAGGATGCAGTGCACTACTGGACAGTCTCATGGCCCCTGCCAACTAACCAAGGAGTGAAATTGACATCAGCTGTGAAGAAAGCCAATTGCCCACCCTCCCAGCCAGAGGAAGGGCGCAGCTGTGGTGACTCCAAACATCGGGGGATGGGGATGAGGATTCATGGTAAAAAATAAAAACTCAGGGGAGAGGTTGTGTGCATCGTGCTGCTGCAGTGTGTAATGTCTTACCTTCCCCCAAGGTTTGGCAGGGCACGACGTCCCTATGCAGAGAGGTGGGAGGACCCTGCGGGGTGGACAACCCGGGGGAGGCCTGGTGGTGTGAAGTTGGTCTGCCCACACCTCACAACATATCTACATTTCATGGGAGGTGGCAGGGCAGTCGTGGCACTAATTTGTCCAAGTGTTCTCAGCATGTTTAACACAAAACTGCAGAACAATGGAAAATCTAGACGCTGCTGTCCGAGGAGTTGTTTGTATAATCAGAGTTTAGTCTCCCCAGGCCCTATGTAGTCAGCAGTTATTTTCCTCTTAGTCTGCATTTGTTGCAGTCTGGCGTAACAAGTGCACCTTCTGCAGTTAGATTTTTTTTTTGAGGGGGGGGCCACGAAAACGACATGGATTCTGTGTTTCATTTTAGCTATTTTGTCTTTTTCTTTAACCTAGGATACAACATGGGGGAGTGGGGCTGCGCTACCCAGTCTTACAGCTGGCGGTGGACTAATGCATGGGGAGGTTGAGTGACTTGTGTCATTGTCATTGAGCTGATATTGCATTGACCATCTATATTGGAACATGATTTTACAGACATTGCAGTCTGGCCCGAACCTAATTCTGCAGACAGGTTTGTGTATTGGGGGAAGGTGCTGGCTCACACAATGAGAATGTTCAGTGAGACTGAGGAAAATTTCACAAAGATTTTGAATTGTTGGTGTGACGATTTCACAAGGTGACAATTGACCTGTTTAATGCCACTCAGAGATTCCCCTTCCCTCTCCAATAAAAATCTCTGCCTTTTAAAGAAAATTCGAGAAAGCGGGAGACAGCATCATCTATTGAACATGAAAAAAAAGTAGCATTTGATGAAGTCGAGGTAAGTGGTGGTGTGTGTAGTATCAGCTGAAATCCCTGGAGTGTAGCCTCATACATACTTCATGGGGCACATGGTATATGATGTGCTGCGTTAAATATCCGTGAACTTTCTATCTCTTTTGTGATTTGAACTCCATTCTTATTATTGCCTGCAACAGAAGTACTTCCTGAGCCCATAGGGCTGGAGCAGCAGATTGAAGCTGAGCCCGTGATGTCCAAGAAACACCATTTCCTATCATCCTCACAGCATGCTCGGCAGTTGTAGGCTGCACGTCGGGGCTGCAATTCTGAATCACAGTGCTTCTGCAGCAAGAGTCAGAAATCGACAAATCTCAGCACTCCAGAAAGGGCTTCTGAAGCATATGGGTCACTCCTTAGGGCCCTGTTCTCGACCCCTCTCTTATACCAGGACTACTCTATCATTTTAAAGTCTCCTTTAACCAGACTGCTCCTTAGGTTTAAATCCCTCTTTTCCACAGTACTCCAGTGGTTTAAACCATTGCTTTACTAAAACTGATGCTGAGATTAAACTGTTAGATGTGGGGAACATAGGTCTGAGGGGGAAGGGAGCACTCACTTCACTATCAAATAGTAAGTGCCTTTTAATTGTCCAGCACCCTTTCTGACTTCTACCCCCAGCTGTACCAGGACACCCTTCCCTAGCCAAGTCTGCTCTTGAGTTTATGCTACATTAACTTGTCTTCCTCTGAGGTTAAAACCTCCCATTATCCAGAGTTTTCCTGATGTATGAAACCGCTAATCCGTGCATGTAAAATCCTCTCCACTCTCACCATCAGTTCCCACAGAGCCATTCAGTTTTTAATTGCAGCAGCAAACTGCCGATTGCCAGCTGCCTGAGGGATTAGAAAATGTTATCAACTTGTAAATAATGGAAGTGTGTCAGTGAGCAGGGGATAATAGGCCAGGGCAGTGCACTCTCCCAATGTGCTTCGATCTCGCTAGTGCCTTGATTAATATCTGTAACTCTCCCAGCCATGCTGTGCATCTCAATAATCAGATTAAGCTCTAGGTTTGGGGCTGTTAATATGCTCCCTTTTTTATTTAGAATTTTTCTTTCTCGTTGTAGCTCAGTGAAAGTGTAACAGGCTGTTTATAGAAACTGGTCCAGCCAGATAGCTTAGAGGGCAGAAGTGGAAACTGATCAAATGAGTTACCTGAGGTCCTACAGTTATCAATGACTAAACTGTGACTGGAACCAGAAATGCCTGGATCAAAGTCTTTTATAGTAGCCATTGAGATTATGTGGTCTGGGTTTTCTGTGCATGCAAGAGGGTATCCAGTGAAGGCAGTAGATGTGGTCTACCTAGACTTTAGTAAGGCCTTCGACTCGGTTCCACACAGAAGGCTGTTAAAGAAGCTTGACCACACAGGTATTGGTTCAGAAGTATTCAGATGGTTACAAAACTGGTTACAAGGCAGAACCCAGAGGGTACAGGTTAATGGAACGCAATTGACGGAAGGCAGGGTGACCAGCGGGGTGCCCCAGGGCTCAGTGCTGGGGCCTCTGCTCTTCAGTGTTTTTATAGCAGACCTCGCTGACGGACTGGAAGGGAAGGTGTGTCTGTTCGTAGATGACACCAAGATATGTAACAGGGTGGACACCTCAGAAGGAATGAGCAAGATGGAATCTAACCTCAAGAAACTAGAAGAATGGTCTGGAGTGTGGCAGCTAAGATTTAACGCCAAAAGGTGCAAGGTCATGCACATAGGAAAGAAAAATCCAAGAAAGGAATATTACCTAGGAGGCAAAAAACTGGCGGCCTCAAACCAGGAACGAGATCTGGGAATTATAATCTCAGACGACTTCAAGGTTAGTAAGCAGTGTGAGAAGGCAACATTGAAGGCCAACAGAATGCTGGGCTGCATTGGGATGGGATCACGACCAGGAGGAGGGAGGTGGTACTACCACTGTATAAATCGCTGGTCAGGCCTCACCTGGTGTACGTAGTCCAATTCTGGAGGCCTCACCCCAGGAAGGACATTGACTGGGTGGACACAGTACAGAGAAAGGCAACAGAAATGATTCGGGGTCTTCAGTACATGTCCTACGAGGAACTACTTGGGGAACTGAATATGTGCTCCCTGGAGCAGAGCAGAGAAGAGAGAGAGGGGACATGATTGAAACATTCAAGTACATAAAAGGCATTAATAAGGTACAGGCAGAGGAACTTTTTCACTTCGAGAAAGGCTCCAGGACCAGGGGACATGACCTCAGGCTGCAAGGAGAGAGGTTCTCTACCAACACCGGGAAATTTTTCTTCACAGAAAGAGTGGTAGATGCCTGGAACAGCCTGCCCCAAGAGGCTGTGGGGGTCAACACTGTGGGGGGATTCCAGAATGCATGGGATAGACACAAGGGAGCCCTGATTACAGAGGGCAACTAAAGTGTCAAAACAGGTCTTTAACAAATGGGCAGACTAGATGGACCTAGTGGTCTCCTTCTGCCATCAACTTCTGTGTTTCTAAGACAACAACTGCAGGATGGCGAAGCGTGAAATTGCAACTGAAACACAGCACTGACACATCTGTGTGACCACCGCCCGGAGTTAGTATCTATAATAAGGGTGTGTGCGGTCGTGAAGCCCCCAGAAGAAAACACTTTGCTCAGATGTGGTCGCAACGTGGATTTGTCGCTGTTCCACAGTCACTATTATGACATGGAGCCACACAAGTGGCAGTGTAGCCTAGTAGTTCGTATGTTATGATGCCATGTGGAAAGGTTGGTTTTGCACCCTCCCCCCAACACTTTCATCGTGGACTGCAGAGGTGATGCCACTCAACCCCCATATGGTTCAAATGGCCACCCAGCATGCAGTCTCTCTGTAGTGTATGGGGGAAGGGAGGCATTAGTCATGTGTGCCAACTGATTTGTGTTCTGCTTGTAGGCACAAGTCAGTCCTGGTCAAATGGCTACAGGTACATGCTCGTAGGCACAAGTTAGTCCTGGTCAAAATGGCTACAGGTACGTGCTTGTTTTCACAAATCAGTCCTGGTCAAATGGCTACAGATACGTGCTTGTAGGCACAAGTCAGTCCTGGTCAAATGGCTACAGGTACGTGTTCGTAGGCACAAGTCAGTCCTGGTCAAATGGCTACAGGACCATGGGTATCCAGTCAACCTAGATGTGATGATTGGTCAAAGGTGCTTCAGAGTGTTTGGGAAACAGGAAGAAAATGCCACCATGGGAACAGGGTAGATAGAACATGTTAGGTGACAGAAGGCAATTTAAGATCCTTGGGCTCTGAGGATGGGGGGATGGACAAAACAAGAGAGATGTGAGTGGTAGTGATTGTACCCTGAATTCCTTTACCCCCCATGTCAGTGTGTGTGTGTTGCAGTGCTTTGCAAAGAGACTGTTGATGGCACAGAGGAGCTAGCAAGATTTTCCACAGACCACAGAGTCCAAAATGTTCAGAGGTCTCCCCTTCCCCTGCCTAACTCTCATGTGCCTTGCCCTTGACTCTTAGGGATGGTATTCATTTTATATCAAGTGATTAGACAATTAAAAGTTTACTTGCCCCAGTGTTACATTGCAGTGTCCGTGTGGCTCAGCAGGTGGCACTTTCACCTCTGGGCTGCAGTGTCATGGAGGTCCTCTCCCTTGGGATGAGATGGTAAAGTGAGGTCACATCTGTCCCTCTCTGATGTCATTCCAGTGGACATTAAAGATCCCATCTCCACATTCAGCAAGACTAGGGGATGACCCTCGATGCCCTCCTCAGTAGTCCCTTTTTCAATCAGTAACATGGGCAATCAATAACCAAACAACTTGGACATTTCTTCTCTCTCAGCATCCTATTACAAATCCCACATACTGCTTTCCCTGCAAACTGCTTCTCCAGGATGCTCACTCCCAAATGTTCTAAATGAACCTAGCATTGGGTTATGACAAGGTGCCTGAGTGAGATTACACCTACAGTACACTGAGGAGTCCCAGAGAGGATGAAACATGTGTCTGCACTTTGTCATTTGTGCCCCATGCTAGATCAGAGGTACAGGTCTGTTTAAAAGGCAGTGTACATTCTGGCAAAGCCATGCCAGCCTGGCGTGCTCAAGAATTTGCATACCTACGATGCTTTGCTCTGAAAATGAGGCCTGAGAGTATGTGTTTGGTTTTGACAGATACACAAAACTGTTTGGGTATTTCTTTGAAATATAGAAACAGAGAATTTGTATGCAGGAAAGGAGCGGTTAGCCCACCCTGTCTGCCCAGATGGTCTATGCCTAGTCATCTCTGCAGGCCCTATCTGATCCCTGGCGACCCTCCCTCTTCCCTGCCTATTTGCTAATGTTCCCCTATGTCTGTCTCATGCATGCTTGAAGTCCCCTACTGTTTTTGCCTCCACCACTTCCACTGGCAGTCTGTACCAGGCATCTACCACTCCTTTAGTGATGTAATCACATCCCTCTTAAAGGAGTTCTACCTGGAGAGCCGAAGGCCCGACCGCTGTACAGATTGCGGCTTCAGCTCTCCAATCACCCCTGGAAGCACCATTTCAAATAAGGATATTTTCTACCTTTACACTCGTAAAATTTGTAATCCGCTCTTTGAAGGTGGCACTTGGACCACCCCCAGGATCTTGCTGGTATTACCGCGAGATGATGACATGGCATTACCCTTGCCGTAACACTGTCCCTATGTACGGAAATAAAACTAAGTGCATATATCCCATACCAAGCTCTGTTTTTACTTAATGTGCCTAAATCCCATGTGTATGCATCGTACAGTGGAATTTAGGCACATTAGTAAAACTGAGCTTGGTATGAGACTATGCCAGTTTTATTTCTGTCGCATAGGGACAGTGTTACGGAGGGTGATGCTGCATCATCTCGGCGGTAATACCATCGAGATCCCGGGTGGTCCGTGCCATCTTCAAAATGCCAGGGCCATCGGAGCGGAGTACAAATTTTACGAGTGTAAAGGTAGAAAATATCCTTATTTGAAATGGTACTTCCAAGGGTGATTGGAGAGCTGAAGCCCCGATCTGTGCAGCGGTCGGGGCTTCAGCTCTACAGGTAGTTCTCCTTTAAATTCCACCCTCAAAGCTTTGTCACCCCCCTCCCCCCCAAACTTCCCACTTTATCACATGCTCTCTGGTTCTGGTGCTCTTCCTCATTTGAAAGAGACTCTCCTGCACCCTCTTCAATCCCGTGAGATACTTGTAGCTCACTGTCATGATGTCCCGTCTCACCCTCTTCACCCCCGTGAGGTACTTGTACAGTAGCTCACTGTCTTGTTGGCCCATCTCACTCTCCCCTTTTCAAGGTGTATAGGTTGAGATCTTTCAGTTTGTCCTCACAGGGCTTTTGATGCAACCCCTGCACCATTTTAGTTGCCCTCTAGGGTTACCACCTTTAAAGAAGCCCAAAGTGGGACATTTCTTACTGAAACATGATTTGTCATAGGACAGTACGTAACCTCGACCGATGCAACAGACTTGTTTTCTCTATATAATCAGAATTAAGGCCAAGTGTAGTAGTGTCCTAGTTGCTTCCATTGTTTCTTATCATTTTAAGGTGCTTTAGTTAAGGTATTGTATTTTTCTGCAGCATTTAGTGGAAATTTAGAAAATATTTTTTCTACTATTAAATCAGGACATTTAGTATTTTTCATGTTTTTTTGCAGGACACAGCTGCCCAAATCAGGACTGTCCTGAGAAAATCAGGACAGGTGGTAACCCTATTGCCCTCCTTTGGACTGCTTCTACCCTATCTGTGTCCTTTCTGCGGTGCAACCTCCAGAACTGGACACAGTACTTCAGATGGTGTTTCATAAGCAAGTGATACAGTGGTAATAACACTTCCTGCCTCCTGTTAGTGATACCATTTCCTAATACAGCCCAGCCTCCCACTGGCTGTAGCCAGTACTCTGTCATACTGCCCTGTCACTTTTGAGGTACAGTAATCTGATAGGATAACCCAAGGTCCCTTTCCTGCTTAGTGACTGTCAGTACTGCCCCTTCCATCCTATGCTCAACTCCTGGGTTCCTATGCCTAGGTACATGATTTTGCACTTTTTGGCATTAAACCCCAACTGTCATGCTCATAACCACTTCTCAGGTTTTCCAAGGTCCCTACACGTTCTGTCCACCCCATTACAGATTGTTGTGTCTTCTGGAAAAAAGGCATACCTTCCCTTCCAGTTCTTCTGCACTGTCACCTATGAAGACATTGAAGAGGACCAGTATCAGTACTAAGCCCTGCAGCACCCCACTGGTTAATCTAACCTCTTTAGAGTCAGTGCTGTTAACCACCACTCTCTGTCACCTATCCATTAACCAGTTCCTTACCAAGTTCACCACTTTGGATCCCATCCTTGGCTGCTCAACTGCTTTATCAGTCTTCTGTGTAGCACAGTGTCAAAGGCCTTGCTAACGTCCAAACATGTCTGCTGCCCTTCCCTGATCTATTTCCCTGGTCACCGAGTCAAAGAAATCAATCAGATTCATCTGGCGTAACCTCTTTCCCATGAATCCATGCTGCCTTTTGTCTTGTAGTCCATTAGCATCAAGATACTCTACCAACCTTTCCTTTAACAGGGTTTCTATTGATTTCCCCACCTCTAATGTGAGACTGACCAGCCTATAGTTGCTAGCCGACTCCTTGCTGCTGGTCTCATATACCATTATGTGGGTGATGCAATTATGGTGCCACAATTAGAGCGATGGGAAAAGGTCGTGAGCAACAGGGGCATGCTGAATTTCACAACATCCTGCACTCACAACCGTTTCGTTGCCAACATTGTTCTCCTACGGTCCACTCATGCCCGGACCTGGAGGAGGTTATATTTAGTGTCGGGGGGGGGGGGGTTGGGGGGGCAAAGGCCCCGTACAAAAAACAACTGGTCTCCCCTGCTGTCCCTTGTCGCCCTACTTGGGTTGCGGCGGAATGTACGGGCACGGTAGTTGCGGGCGACATGTTTTTGGTACCCTAATTTACGGTGACCAGATTCATGTCACCGCGACATGGGTGAACCACTGGTCTTATGCAGAGGGGCTACATCTGCTCTTCTCCAGTCCTCCAGAGCCACGCCTGTTTCCATTGAGCTGTTGAACTAAACCATCAGTGGGGCAGTTAGCATCTCCTCGAGTTCCTTTAGTATCTGTGGGTGTATCCTGTCCAGTCCCATAGCCTTGTCCACTTTCAAAGCTTCCTCTGAAAATTAATGTGTGCACCTCCCCTCCCCCCATTTGTTCCTGCTGCCTCCCTGGTGGTTATCCACCCGTGAAAGTCTGAGCAGAAGTACCTGTTCAGAATGTCTGCTTTTTCTTGATCCTCTTCTGCGCAGTCTCCCCTTGCTGCCCTGCTTATCCTCACTGTCACTCCCATTGCTTTCCTCTTCTCACTTAAGAACTGAAGAAAGTCTTATCCCCTTCGGCTACCCCTTTGGCTATCCTTTCCTTTGTCTGCACCTTTGCTCCCCCACTGCCTTTCCTGTTCACCTCTGTTTTATTTGGTATACCTCCCTGTCTTCTTCCCTCTGCCTTTCCATATACCTCCTGCTTGCCACCCTTTTTCCCCTCACCACCTTGGCTATTTGCCTAGAGAACCATAATGGTCTCTTTCTCCTTCTACTTTGACTTACTTCCTTCTCACAGAGGTTAGTTGCCTTAATCATACCCTCCCTTATTTTTCCCCACTCTGCCTTTACCCCACTTTGGCAATCCCCACAATGAGGCAGTTTCTGAGACGGTCTCCTATTTCTTTAAAATCCTATGACCCTCATCCTCATGTGGTTTGCCTCTGTTCCCATCTTAATGTTAATTATACAATGGCAAGAAAATTTTCTGGACTCTGATTGGTCAGTGTGTTCCTGAGACAGTGATGTTATTATCAATAACGTCACTGTACTGATTTTATGTATGATTGTTATCAGCTACTTATTTTTTTCAGAAACAAAGATACACTGCCTCACTAAAAATCTACTAAAAACATTTTTATTTTTATTTTTTGTTTTCTATAACATTGAGCCATTGTATAATTGCAATAAGGACTCCAAGGAGTGTGTTATCGTGTAATTACGTCACTCCTGGGGTGGGATGAAAGCTAGCCTTCAGCCCACCCCAGGAAATAACGTTAACTCGATAACACACGCCTTGTGCCTTATTGCTTAAATCATGTTGTACAGTGATCACTGGTACCTAGAGGACTGCCCACTGTGATCTCTGCAATTCTGTCCCTGTTTGTGAGCACCAGGTCCAGCACTGCCCTATCCCTAGTGGGTTCCTTGACTAGCTGCCTGAGAAAAGACCCTTGTAGGGAGTCAGTGATGGCCCTGCTCCTTACCAAAGCTGCAGCTGGAAGTCTCCAGTCCACATACGACAGATTAAGTCCCCCAACTAGCAGCATCTCCCCCTTCCTTGCCATCCTGATGATGATAATGTAGCGAGCACCAATCTCTCCTAGCATCCTTGTACTGCTTTCCATGCTTACTGCCACTCTGGCATGCTCACTCCGATTGTTCTAAATGGGTCTAGCAACGGGTTCTGACATTGTGCCAGGTTGAGATTATGACTTCAGTACACTGAGAAGTCCTAAAGAGAATGAAACCCACATCTGTACTTGTTTATTCTCAGCCTACACTGAATCAGAGGTACAGGCCTGTTTATAAGGCAGTGTCTGTTCTGACGAAGACTTGTCATCTTGACTTGCACAAAGCCTTATATACCCATGGTGCCTTGCTCTGGAAATGAGTCTTGAGACTGTGCTTACGGTTTGGAAAGATGCATAAAAATCCATAATATGGATTGTGACACAGTTGCCCACAGCTAAGTGGAATGTCACTGTCCAACCACTGCCTGCCTCGTCTGTTTGCACAAAGTCACTGCATTATTGTGAGGTTTAGGCAGACGGGCAGAACTGCTTCGCTTCGCAATCCTCTCGCCACACCTCATGCTTGGAGTCTCTTACACCATAAGAGACATCCCTAGGAGGTCTTATTAACTAATAGCAAAGCCCAGTGGTGCTGCAGCAGCAATCCCTGGAATACGGCCTCTGGGTCAGCTGGAGTCAGGGGAATTGTGGTGGTGAGGTGAAAAGCTTGATTCCCCAGTTGGGGGGGGCCACAGGGCCACCCCACATTTATGCGACTCCTGACAGTTGACTAAAGAGTGGCATAGGCATCAGTTCTGAAGGATGTAGAAGGCAGCCCTCCCTGCCAGCGAAAGGGTGCTGCTGTGGAGACACCAATCGTTAGAGCAGAGAATTGGCATTTCAAACAACATGAAGTCTTGCTATATTATGACAATTGCAGTGAGTCCCCATCTTCGAACTGCCCCGGAGGTGAAATAGTTAACTTTCCATGCAAGCATGGAACTCTGAGCGCAAGCTCGGTTAGAAGGCTCTGTCTGCTGATCTTCAAACATAAACTGTCAGATTCTTTACTCCGCCTCACTGAACAGTCGCTCCGGAGATTTCTCCTGCTGCTCGGTTCATTTTGTCGGTTTAAAAGTATTATTTTATCGGTTTTCAACCGAAATTATACCGCAACCGGTCGGTTCAAGCTCTGTCTGTGGTAATGTAAGTAATAGATAGGTTTTACATTCATTCGTTTTCTCTGTGTGGAACTTGTAAACATTTATCAGTTCGGTTGAACCGATCAGATTGTGTTTTAAAATTGCTAGTCCTTTTTTAGAGTGCGGTTCCCGGTTCTTATCGGTTCTAAAAAAAACGGATTTCATTACGTTTTTTTCCACGACCCGTGACACGATTGGGAACCGATAGGAGAGTCTTGCTTGGCGGATTGCCATAAACGGGCAAGTTTGGTTAGGCTGGCATTATGTCTGAGAAACCCAAAAGAAAAACCGGGCCCACTGGGTTTCAACACTGTAGTGTCTATGGGGAAGCCTTTGCTAAGGCTGACCCTCACGCCACCTGTGTCTATTGTCTGGGGTTTGACCACCTCAATGCAGACTGCCAGATTTGTAAGAATTTCCCTGCTGCCACCATAGAAAAGGGAGTTGGTAGGCTCAGGAAAGGAGAGCCAAAAGTCCGCTGACCGGATGGCGGCCCGGTTCGGTTCCAACGAACCAGGGAAGTGCCCTCTGACCAGGCGATACTTCCTCGGGCAAGCGAAGAGCTGGCTCTGAGGGCAGTTCCTGCAAAAGGACTAGAAAGTCAGCTGGTGTGGAGTCAAAGTTCTCTCTCAACCGCTGAAGAAATAGCTAAAGCAATCAAATTGTCAGTCTCTTTGCCCGGTTCCGACTGAACCCGGCACCATCAGGGCGCTTCGGTTGACGGTTCCACGGTTCAAGATTATGATTTTGAGGATTTTATGAACCGTGGGAGGAAGAGGTATGAGAGAGTGAATATGGTTTGAAGACCTGGATGTGCCCATTGAACGGACACCTCTCCAGACAGGCCTTTGGGGTTTCTCCTCCAAGGCTCTCTGAGTCCCCTTCTCATTTTATGTCTTATAAAAAGGTTGCTGAAACTCTCCAGCTCCCTGTTGAGGAAACTGTTGATGACCAAGAGGAGCCTGATTATGTAGAAATGATGGATATTCCAGAGTCTAAGAGACTGTCTATTCCTCTGCATAAATCTTTTCGGAGCAGACAGTAAAAGGTTTAAAAACTCCTCACACTATACCTCCTGTAGATAAAAGGATGGACAAGAGGTATACTTTATCAGGCTCTGATACGGAGTTCCTCACACAGCAATGCAGCCATGTGGGAGTAGTGCAGGCTGTGGCCTGTGACAAGGCAAATATTCCCCTAGCTTCACACCCTCCTGAGAAGGACTCCAGGAAGATTGATGCTATGGCAAAGAAGCAGTACATGGCAGCATCCTTGGGACTCAGACAGGCAAATTATATGGCTTATGCTGCTAGATACCAGAAATCCAGATGGGATACTGTGCTGGCTCTAGCAAAACAAGTCCCTGACCAGCTGGCCAGGGAGCTGGAACAGGTGGCTAGAGATGGTATTAAGGCATCTAAGGTGCAATTTCATGCTGCAGTAGACTCTAATGATGTGTTATCAAGAGTCATGGCTACATCTGTGGCACTTCGTAGAATGGCTTGGCTCAGATGTACTGCCCTGTCACAGGATACCCAGTCTAAGGCCATGGATTTTCCTGTTGTGGGCAACTCTCTGTTTGGGGAGCAAACAGAGAATTACATGAAGAAATGGATGAATACAGGACCACCTATAGGAGTGCACAGGCCAAGGAAAGGCAGGCCACTCCTCAGAAGCAGCTTCCCAAGGGCAGGGGCAGGCCTTTTCATAGGCCTTTTTACCAAGCCCAAGCCTCCTCTTCGCTTATGCCCAGAGGGGTTCTTTAGAGGGAGGCAGGCGGGGTTCAAGCAGGCCTGCTTCCACCCCTCAACCTAAAGCCCCTGCCAAGCAGGCACCCTGATGGGGTAGCCAGGGCGATTCTTCTCTACCTGTAGGGGCAGGCTGGCTTACTTTGTCCAGGACTGGAAGTCTCTAATGTCAGACAAGTGGGTCCTGGAAGTAGTAAGCCAGGGACTGGTTCTCAGCTTCAAAAAATTTCCAAAGATGAGAACCAGATCTTTTCCACCTGCATCTCCATCAGAGGCACTTGCCCTAGAGGCAGAGGTCTCTACCCTCCTCGCTCTCAGAGCCATGGAAAGGGTTCCACCCCTACACCAGGGCAAAGGTTTGTACTCCAGGTACTTCCTTACCCCAAAAAAGACAGGAGAATGGCGGCCCATCCTGGATCTCAGATACTTAAACAAGCACCTTTTAAAACCAAAATTCAAAATGGTGACTCTGGGAATTATTTTACCCTCTCTAAGGCCAGGGGACTGGCTAGCGTCCCTGGACCTCAAGGATGCCTACTTCCATATTCTCATCAGAAGCTCCCATCGAAAGTACCTAAGGTTCGAGCTGCCTTCAGGCCATTACCAGTTCAGAGCTATGCCCTTTGGCCTCACCTCTGCTCCAAGGGGTATTCACCAAATGCCTGGCAGTAGCAGTTGCATGCCTAAGAAGGCAATAAATTGCCATCTTTCCTTACCTGGATGATTGGCTCATAGTAGGCCAGTCCCCAGACCAGGTCAGCTTACACCTTCAGGTAACTCAGCAACTGCTTACCTCCCTAGGTTTCCTTCTGAATCTCTCAAAGTCAGTTCTAGAGCCTGTCCAGCTCCTAACCTTCATAGGCGCAGAACTGAACACACAGGAAGCCAGGGCCTTTCTCCCTCTGGACAGGGCAAAGACCCTAGTCTCCCTGGCCTCCTCATTCACCCTGCAGGTCTCTCGACCAGCAAGGCATTTTCTGCAGCTCCTAGGACACATGGCTGCTTCCACAGCAGTAGTGCAAGGAGCAAGATTTCAGATGAGGGACATTCAGTTCCATTTGAGAGCTTTTTGGTCTCAAAGAAAGGATCCTCTTACCAAGTTGATCCCAGTAACTCGGATCCTGATCCAAGCCCTACAGTGGTGGCAGGATCAGAGCAACCTGAGACAAGGAGTTCCTTTTGTCACTCAGTCTCACTCCTTAATCCTTACTACGGATGCATCCCTCTTGGGGTGGGGGGCTCACATGGGCGACCTCACTGCCCAGGGACTATGGTCCCCCCAGGAATCTCTGCTCCACATCAACCTGTTGGAGCTCAGAGCAGTTTTTCTAGCACTTCAAGCTTTCTCCAAATCTGTTCAGAACAAAATTGTACAGGTCAGAACAGACAACACCACTACAATGTGGTACATCAACAAGCAAGGGGGCACTCGGTCTACGGCCTTGTGCACGAAGCCATAAGTTATGGTCTCTGGCTTACTCCTGAACACCTCCCTTATGCAGTTCACCTCCCAGGCAAGGACAATGTCCTGGCAGAGCTCTCAGCAGAATTTCTCAGGGCCATCACGAGTGATCCCTGGATCCCTAGTTCTGGGAATGGTATTTGCCAGATGGGGCACCCAAGATAGATCTTTTGCAGCCCCAGACAATCACCAATTTCTCTTCTTTTGTTGCAGGCCCCAGTCTTGGGCTCAGTCCCTCTGGATGCCTTAGTCCTCAGTTGGGAAGGAAGTTTCTCTATGCCTTCCCTCCCTTTCCTCTCCTGTTCAAAGTGCTAGTCAAAATCAGATCCCAATCTTGCACGGTCATTCTGATTGCCCCGGATTGGGCCAGACAACCCTGGTATCCACTCCTACTATCCTTAGCAGTCCATCCTCCCCTGTGCCTTCCCAGGAATCACAATCTGTTAACCTGTGCCCAGGGAAGGGTTTGGTACCTGAATCTCAAATCTCTCAATCTCAAGGCCTGGTTCTTGAAGAGTTAGTTTGCTGACCTACACCTCTCACAAGGCGTAATGGATATATTGAAGGCTTCTAGGAAGCCTTCCACCAGGGCTACTTACAACTCCAAGTGGAAAAGGTTTTCCATATGGTGCTGAGAAAAGCATATTTCCCCAGACTCTGCTGATTTACCCACAGTCCTGGATTATTTGGTCCATCTGAACACTTTGGGGCTGAGACCAGCTACCCTGAAAGTGCATTTGGCAGCTGTGTCTGCTTTTATTTCAGCAGGTAAATCCTCTTCTCTTTCAACTCACCCTGTATTTTTAAGGGATTGCTTCACACCAACCCTCCATTCAGGGATCCTGCCCCTGCCTGGGATCTTAATGTTTGCATTGCTCAGCTTATGCAACCCCCCTTTGAGCCTTTGTCTTCAGCTGAGCTTAAGTACTTGATTTGGAAAACTGTGTTTCTAGTAGCCATCACCTCTGCCAGGCATAAGTGAATTACAAGCGTTGTCAGTGGGCAGTTTTATCTCCTTTCACAGAGATAAGGTAGTCCTCGGACTAATAGAAAGTTCCTGCCTAAGGTGGTTTCAGATTTCCACCTTAATCAATCTATATCTCTTCCAGTGTACTTCACTGACCATTCTTCCTCTGGTGAGAGGAGGCTGCACAGCCTAGATGTGAGAGAGCCCTTAGTTACTACATAGGCGTGCGAGGGTCACAGGTTTGACTCCTCCAACTGTTCCTCACTTATGGTGAGGTTGGTAAAGGGAAGCCTGCCACTAGAAGATCCATTGCCAGGTGGATTGTCTCTTGTATCCAATTCTGTTATGAAAAACTGGGTAAGGTTCCTCCCTCAGGCCTGAGGGCTCACTCTACCAGAGGTACAGCTGCTTCTCTGGCTGCTGCCAGAGACATCCCTATTTTAAAGATATGTCAAGCAGCTACTTGGAAAACAGTTCACACTTTTACCAAGCATTACTCCCTGGACATCCAGGCTCGGAGTGATGCTCGGTTTGGCATAGCTGTCCTTCAGAGCCTATTCCCTAAGTAGGTTCTGTCCCTCCTCCATGGGGGTACTGCTGTGTAGTCTGCAATTGTCATAATATAGCAAGACTTCATGTTGTTTGAAGAAAAAATTACTCACCTTAGTAATGTTGTTTCTTCTAATGGAGTCTTGCTATATTATGACCTCCCTCCCTGCCTGCCCCTCTCAGAACCTCTGTTTTGGGATGTGGGTGGGCATTACAGTGTTGGCACTTTATGCCACCTTGTTGTTTTCACCCTTCTTTTGGGGTGAATTGGTGTTGTGTTTTCATTTCTTTTGGGTCTCTTGACTTGAGTCTTTGTTGGTGACCAAGAAGTGTGTTTATGTTAGTAGCCAGTCGGCTAGTGTAGGTTTACAGCTGCCACACAGAGCCTTAGTGAGTTTTAGCTCGTAAAGATCTGACAGTTTATGTTTGAAGATCAGCAGACAGAGCCTTCTAACCGAGCTCGCGCTCAGAGTTCCATGCTTGCATGGAAAGTTAACTATTTCACCTCCGGGGCAGTTCGAAGATGGGGACTCACTGCAATTGTCATAATATAGCAAGACTCCATTAGAAGAAACAACATTACTAAGGTGAGTAATTTTTTCATCATGGGGTTGAAAACAGGAAGACAATAATAAAACAATCGTCCAGTCTATTCTGTCAAGTTATTCTGTGGTCTAAGAATGTTGGGATAACTGGCTGTTCAGCAGAGTGGAATGGTACACCAGCCTCTACTGTAAGATTTCAGTATACCAATCAAGCCAGCCATGATATTGGGCTAACAAGGTAATGTCCCCATATGACATTTGTGTTGCCACATGTGTGAGATAATAGGCATTGCAAGCTGTAACTCTTAAACAGCATTGGGTATGCAGACATTACTCCTGGGAAATTAAATCTTTTTCACAAAGTGTGAATAAATGCTGATTATCTCCTCTCTCTCTGCCTGTGTAAGTAGAAAAACACCCCTTCCGCTCAGATGGAAACTCATTGTTTTTGACAAGGAGAAGGGAGAAGGCGTTTGGTCTCTGCTTCTTCTGGCCACAGTTCCTGGCTGATTTTATTTATTTATTTTTTTGTTACAGGTCATTCTCTTTTTTTATCTGCTTTGCCTCCAGGACATACCTCCTGTCCTCTCTCCCCAGTGGGGCATCCTTAGTCCATTGTGCTCCTCGCTCATCCCTCCTGACTCTGAAGCACACTAAGTCAGATCCCCAAACTGCTCTCCACCAAGATTCTGTGGCTTGCTCCTACATGGTGGGGCACCGACAGCCATTGCGCCCTTTTTGGCTGCTGCAGTGTCTCTTAAGGTGGTGGAGGCAGAGAATGAAGGCCACCTCACACTGTCATGAGATGTCTGAGTTGGGCAGGCTAGATGCTGTTATGATGTCTGATTAGGATTTTTCTCCCACCTTTGGTAATCTCACCCATCACCTCTAGTAAGTGTCAGTCCCTAGCAAGTGGCAGTGGACATCCATCATGCCATCCTGCGTGTGTGTGTGGGGCAGGGTGTAGAGCCGACATTTCATGATCAGTGATCACAGGCAACACCAGCGCTAACTCCAGTACCACCACAGAAGATTGGAAAGGCTAACTCCCTGCCACCAGTGTCTGAGCACAAGGCCTCCACATCACACCCCGACCCAGGGCAGGAGAGTCTGGATCAGGACTTGATCCTTGGTCTTGTCCTGCATGGTGCTGCAGCACACCACCAGCCAGTGCCACCAGCAGGCTGTCAGTTCCAGGCTTCTTTTTGTTCCTAGAATGTACGTGTTACTTGGCTGCTGCAGCTTGAATAGCCTCGTGGCCGAATCACCATGGTACATGAGAACTTGTGCTTAGTCATTTTTCTTCTCAGCTGGTTAAATAAAGAACTTAATTATGTGTATTGGTCCCCTTCTAACAGTATGGGGAGCTGGTGGTTCACTGGAGTGATCCAGTTTGAACTGACACACTGGCACCATTCCCCGAGGCTATAGATGGGAGGGAGGATCCAATAGACAAAATAGGGTACCCTTGTGCCCTCAGCAGTTGGGTGCTGTCATGATGCCAGCTAGTTGGGGATTTCGACATTGGGTGTCCTCTCCTGACAGCTGCCCACTGGGTGCCAGGCACGGGACAGACTGGGATGACCTTGCCTGGGGTGCCAGTCTGAAAGCATTGAGCACTGCAGTTAGGAAGGTTGGTAGTGCTGGGGTGCCCTTAACATCAGACTGCCATCCAAAGTGCCCTGGAGATTGGTCACTGGCTAGTGCTTACTGCATAGCTCTGGGAGGGTTGTAGCCCAGGTTTTGGCCTGGGTGGTGCTGGCTGCAGGATAAGAGGTGATAGGAGGACCTTGGAGGGATTCCCTCAAGGGAAACAACCAAATGACTGACTGGCCTGTGGTGGGTTCCCCCGAAGACATTGAGGGAGGTAACAGTGGACACTGGTCTGTGAAGAGTCATTGCATATGAAGGCAGAAGTCAAGGTCTGTAGCAGATTTAAAAGCAGCAAGATACGATAGGAGATCCATCTCCAAGGCAGGAGGGATGAAGGAAGCTAAATCCTTTGATAGCGGTGCCTACGATCTGATCTGCCAGGGAAGGAATCCAAGCTGGTGGATTGTTTGCCAGGCAGCATGCATGGCTATGTGCAGATGTGATCCAGTGGGCCCTCACCTAGATAGGGAGCAGGAGGAGAGTCAATGGATGGCTTGTAGGGGAAGGCACCAACCCCGATGGTCTCCCCTGGGTTATCTGGAGCTGAATTCAGTAGGGGAGATGCTCACTCGGTGTGACACAGGATACTGAAGTAAATTTTAAGACAGAGCAGAATCCTTGCTTTGAGAATGAGAGAATAGGTGATCTTAGAAAGAACAGTGAGGGTAGCTAAGGTGAGAAATGCCTCAGAAAGTCCTAATTTGTAAAGTCGTGACTGGACCTGCAAGGACAGACAGAGGGGAAATAGGAATCATGTGCCAGAGACCTGCTCTGACAGACATGGAGAGGCCATGCGCTTAGCACAAGGCATGTAAAGAAAGGACAGAATGTCTCAAAGCAGTCGTAAGGACAGATGAACTGCAGCTTCCAGGGACAAGACAGGGTTTCCATGTGTCCCAGTGAGAAGCTGTGAAAGAAAGCAGCATGGCTCTGACAGCCTGAAAATGAGGTCAGGATGTTACCCAAATCCCCAGTAGACAAATATGAGATTGTACAGTGTACTGACAGTGTGAAAATGAATTTGGATCCCTGGATCCGAGATCAAGTGTGCAGATGAACTTTGATGTGCTTGGACACTTGTGAGTGTGCATGCTTACTACATTATGGCAGGGTCTCAGAACTGCCCCAAAGTCCTTCTAAGCTCAATAACGAAGCAGCTAGCAAATCAGAGTGCAGAAGAACTCCCAGCAAGCAAAGATACCCCAGATGCAAGAGTTTCAGTGGGCCATGCCCAGTGAAGCTGAAGGATTTGTCTGTTCTATGTATATGTATTTTGAAAGATAAAAATGAACATTATTTATTTATTTATTCTACAAGATGAAGAAATTATTTGCTGGGGGCAGAATGCAAGGAAAGTCAGGGTGGCTTTCAGGGATCAAAAATGACTTTTATTTGGGTTGGGGAGATCTTTCATACACAAGTTTAGAAGGAGCAGGACCGTCAGTTCACTCTCTTCCCTAGCCGGCCCGTCAGCGCGGCGGTCGTTCATTTGCGCCAGCGCACCCGGTTCGGGAACGGACCCAGCCGCCGGAGAGCTGGCCGGGGAGATGGATTGAGCGCCCGCTGGACTGCTCTCCTTCTCCGAGGGAGGCTGGGGCAGCATCCGGGCGATAGGAGGACTCCTAGCGGAGGCCAGGAGCCACCGCTGCAGCGCTCAAGAGTATAAGCGCGGGGCGGGCGTCAGGCGTCATTGCATGACCCTGCCTTCCCGGAAAGAGGAAAATGGGCCGGTTGCGGCCGCCCTCCATAAAGCCGCGCGGCGGTGATCTGACCAGAATCCTCAAGCCGATTCCCGGTCTCTGGGATGTCTCGCCCTCTCCATCCGCAGCAGCCCCGCCAGGGGGTAAGCTACCGGGTATCGGAGGAACGGCCGATTTGGTAGAAGCCGCCCGTGACCGGCTGAAGCATCGGGTGGCCGGCAGCTAGAAGGCGTAAAGGCAATTAAAAAAAAAAAGTTCCTCTCTTCCCCTGACCCAGTGGACCCCTGAACAATTCCTTTGCTGGCCTGGTGGTACATGCTATCCACTGGGATCCCAGATAAAGGACCAGGCTTAGGCTCCTGCAACCTGAAGTTTAGGCCAGTGTGAGCTGGAGACACTACAGAGGCGATACACAATCTCCGGCAAAAGTGCCCTTTGCCAGTCAGTGGAGGGCCAGCACTGATGAAGACTAACACGGCTGTGGTTCACCCTCCTTGCTTGGCTCAGAGATGTAATGGGTACATTTGAGTGTTTGCAGTGGGGGTTGGGGTGGATAAGATACAAAATATATATGTATATATATATATATATATATATTTTTTTTTACTTGAAGGTTGCTGTTTAGTACAGAATGCCTCCGCTAATGCTTTCTGCTTTAGAGTATCTCACTGGGTGATGTATGAAAAAGTAACAAATGGGATGGATTTTTTTAACACTGTGTGGCAGTTCAATGTATTTCTTTACCAAAGTGATACTGTCTTGGTGATCCAAACAGGAAGCTCACTTACTAATATGGGAGTCCCCCCGTGGCTTTTTAATTTTTTTTAAAAATGCCTCCTAACAAAAGGAAAGGATCGTAATTTCCTCCCAAGGGGCTGGCTGTACGATCCCTTCCACTTCCACACCTCTGGCTCCACCACTGTGCTCAGGCGTTTTGTGACATTTATATTGGGAGAGTGCGGGGGCGTGCTTTGGGGTAAGGAAGGGGGAGATGAGACAGCACTGTAGTTCAGGTAGGGTCTGCAGCAAAAATGAGTTTGAAAGCTTTAAGTTTTTTTCTGTGAAATTCTGTTGGTCCAATAAAAGATATTAAATCACCTATTTTGTGCCGGTAATAAAAAATGGGCAGACTGGGTGGGCCCAGCGGCCCTTATCTGCCGTCGGTTTCTGTGTTTCCATTCCGCTCCATGGAGTGGCTGTTGGTTGACTGATTTGTTATCCGGTGGGCGTACTGATCCCAGGGACCATTTCTAGGCATGACCCAGGCCATAAGGATGGCACAAATAAGAAAAACAGGTACAAAAGATACAGGGAACAGTGAGTAGTTACAATACATAAGTGAAACATTAAGTGATGCAAAACAAATGGTACAGAATTGAGCAAATTGTGAATAAAGTGACCACAGTGCAAGCATTATAGTGCACAGAGTTTAAGTGGCGGTGCACTGTCCTACATATTTCATTATAGTAACAACAGTTTCCTTATTCAGATATCAAAAAGCAACTGTTTCTAGGCATTGTGGTGCTCTGGTTTTCCCGGCAAGATGAGGGGGGAGAGCATATGCTTCGCCCGTGGATGGGGGTCTGTCTGTCATCCATCTACAAGTGAAGGTAGCAGTGAGGGAAGTCTTGTGTGGGATTTAAGTAGGGGGTGTGAACCCAGGATCCGCAGAGGAGCAGATAGGCTGTTCCCGAGATTCAGGGCAGCTGAAGAGGAGGCTTTCTGGCCCATACACATGATGACTTGTGGGCACTCCAATAGTAGGCTGGAGGAAGTCGGGGGGCCCTCGAAGGTAGGGCTTTGGTCTGAGTAAGGGAGCCACCTCCTTTTCTCTGATGGATTTGTCAACTAGGCTTTCTAGTAGGTAGTCCCAGTGGGCCTGAGGGGGGAGCCATGCTGGGACCTGGTAGAGGGAACAGTAATGTGCTGAGTAGGGTGCTGTCAAAGCAAACCCACAGTTGTTGTTGTAGGCTGTGTTTAGTCTGGACAGGTTGGAGGATGAGGTCTGTGTGTGGATGGGAGATCAGTAGCCCAGCAGGGGGAGTAAGGTGCCCTGGGCAATGGTAAGTCTGACTTTGGGGTCATAAAATCCTTGAGTCTGTATCCATCTCCAAGTTTCTGGTTTACGCGCTGGACGGTGACGTCAGTGTGATTTGAGAAAGTTAAGACAGGGTCGAGGGTGAATTGTATTTTTACCCAAATTTAAATGGACTTTTAAAAATTTAAACCAGGGTTTAACTAACAAGGCTCTGATTGTTTTAATTTAACTGCCCCCTTGCATAAAAGGTTGCCTTAGCCTACAGTTAACTATTTGCTGTTTATTTCTCTGACTCATGATCCATTGTTTTACTTACCAGGCTTTCGTGTGACTGCTTGTTCATACTTGACTGTTGTTATAATGTTCTGTTTGCCAACACAATATATTGTACTGTTTTGTTTTCTTTGACATGCTATTGATATGTATTCAGCCTCATTCTGAAATTTGTCTCAGCAGCCTTATTTCGTACAACTGTATTGTTTACTGTTATTGATCTACTGTATTTGTGTGCTATGGCTGCCACCCAATGTGGCCCGGATCGTGACTGAAAACGATCCTCTGGATCAGCTTGCTTACCCAGTTAACAAAGACATACATACATACATACATAAAAGGCCTGTGTGTTTTTATCTTACTGCCCCTTGGTATAAAAGACCTGTGTGTTTTTATCTAATCACCCCTTGTACAAAAGGCCTGTGTGTTTTTTTCATCTCGCTGCACCCCTTGTATACAAGGCCTGTGTTTTTTGTCGAGCTGCACCCTCTTGTATACAAGGCCTGTGTGTTTTTTGTCAAGCTGCACCCTCTTGTACACAAGGCCTCTGTGTTTTTTGTCGAGCTGCATCCTCTTGTATACAAGGCCTGTGTGTTTTTTTTATTGAGCTGCAACCCCTTGTATAAAAGGTCTGTGCATTTTTATCTAGCTGCACCTTCTTGTTAAAAGATATGTGTGTTTTTTTTATTTTGCTGCACCCCTTGTATTAAGGCCTGTGTGTTTTTATCTAGCAGTGACCCCTTGTATAAAAGGTCTATGTTTCTATCTAGCTGCACCCCTTGGGCCCGATTCGCAAAGGGGCCTACGTCCAGCACAAGCTGCGGCAAACAGCAGCTTGCACCGAAGCCCTGTGCACCAGAGACCCTGCACCCAATTCACATATGGGAGGGGTACTGGCACCTAAGTCCCCACACCTGCAGCAACCCGCCCTTGCGGTGAGCGCATGATACATGGACAGGGGTTGCATGAGCCCAGCACGCGATGCTGCAACCCAGTGTGCCCCATGCCGGAACAGATGTGCCCCAAACGTATGGGACCCATACCGCTTGGCAGGCATACTGCACACAGGTCAGACCGCTGCACATGCAGTCCAGTTGGGGACCAGCTGTGGAGGTGTGTGGAGGGCTGCGCTGGTCCCTGGCTCTGCCCGGGGCTGGGGGGTGATGAGGGCACTACTGGCAGGTGTTGAGGGTAGGAGGGCACCGGACCACCTATGGGGGAATGCACTATGTGCCACCGACAGCATCATCGGGGGTCTGGTGGAGGGTTCACACCGCAGTTGCTGTTGTGGGATACATCAGGGATTGGGGTGTGGGTACCCACTCCACTATGCACCCAGCAGTGCACACATGGCAGCAGTTTCTAAGTCACCTTAGGCCAGCCCTGGCTGGTCTGCAGCGACTTAGTTTCTGCCCCTCTGGGTGCTGTCTGTGAATCACTCCTCTGGGCTGTGGCTGCTTGCATCTAGCGCAGGGCACCCTTGCACCTTATCACAGCCCGTTACTGGGTGCATGACCTGTTTGGGGCAGGTACGCAGGCCACCTTTGTGAATTGTGCTGAGCAGTGTCAGGGACGCAAGGTGCACCTTGCACCATATCTTTTTGGCGCAGGCACCTTGTGTCTGATGCTGGCCTTTGAGAATCGGGCACCTTGTGTAAAAGGTCTGTGTGTATTTAGATGTGTTTACACAACTGCTCCACTCAGTCTTGCCATCTGCTCCAGTGCTGCCCCGACCTCCTAATCCGATTGTTTCCTATTTACGTGTCGCCTCTCAGCACCGATGTAAGCTGTGCTGGAGAGGAGCCACAGGTCTGGGGGCAGTTGGCTGCCTCATGACATCAGCGTTGACACATCGGGAGATGCATGAACCGTTGACTTGTTTTCGTCAACCACTACGGGCTGCCGGTGTCCAAAACAGCTTTGTGTGCCTTACAGTCTCAAAACATTATATATAGCATACTGTATATCTGCAGCGTGGTGTCATACTGAAGCACATTTACATATATTTAATCAGACTTTCACTCATAGCCTCCCACAGCTGTGAAAACTACCAATCTTTAAACACAGAGAGAAAAATCCCATGCTGACCTAGGTTTGAATCCTGAAACACTACCACCCTGGCAGCAGGCTGGTACTCTGCACCTTATAATTAATAGGGTATAGCTATTCTTTCTGTTCTCCATGCTGCTGCACTTCCTTATCTCGAGCTAATGATTCAAGTGAGGGCAGAAGAGGATGCTGGGAGCATCCCCTCATCAGATCAAGTGATGCAACCTGTCCACATGGCTGGTTACAGTGCTCGCTCTGGAAAGCATCCCATCCCCAATAGTGCAGCGGATCTGGGAGAGGACAAATTAATGGTTTACCACAATCGGGTAAGTGTCTACATGGCCGCATTTGCACCACAGCAACCTGAGCAGTCGGGTTGCTGTGGTGGAACCCTGGCCTTGTAAACAGGCCCATGGCTCCCCTTTGTGTAAAAGGCCTGTATGTTTTTGTCTAGCTGCACCCCTTGTAAAGGCAAAGCTGCTAAATTGCAGAGCAGATACTGTTGCTACATACTTCACAACTGCACCAGATTTACTCACAACACACTCACCCACACATCTATATATACAGTACACACATCAGGCATGGCTTTTTGGTGGCACACACACACACACACACACACACACACACACACACGCTGCAGACAACACCATTTTTCGACATCCCATCAGCAACGTGAAAGATCACCAGTTTTTGTCAATTGCTTAACCAACCCATATGACTCAGTTCCAGCCCAGAGAGACTGACAGATAGATAGACAGACAGACAGACATGAGATAGAACCCCCTGAATACTGTATTGGGATTCCTTGGTGCCTTTGTGGGGGATAGGTTCAGTTTGAGATCACACTGACACGCATATTAACTCACAGAACAGGTGCAGAGTAATAAAATCTACCTGCTGGTGTCCAAGAGATTGAATCCCCGTTTGTTGACAATGAATGGAAGTGACAAGTGCTGCTGATGCTTTTCTGAATAATAAATGTTTCATTAGTTAATGCTGTTTTCCTGACTCTCCCATCACATGGAATGAAGTTTGTAAAATGTAAGACATATACAGTATGTAACCCAAACTACACATGCATATGTACTACATACATAACTACATATGCATGTGCTGTTTGAGTTATATATGTCTTATATTTACAAAAAAAAGTTCTCATTGTGGGTAGTATTGAAAAAAATTTGAAAAATACTGGCTTGCCTAACATCATTAGAAAATACATTTTGTGCAAACAATGTTGCCACCCGTGCACTATATGTAGCCATTACAGTTTTTGATATTTGCATTTTTTGGAGGTTCTGTTTGGTACGTTAAGGGGACACTGTCAACACCCTTAGGTCTCAAAGTGTCCCTAGTTTATAAAACAAATTTTATGATTGCCAACATTCTGTAAAGATTGTTGATGTAGCTGGTAGTTTGATTCTGACACTTTTTTTTCACAAAAATGAAAAACAGACTGCCCACCATACTGGTGTTACCACACAAACACAGGGTTGTTTACATTCCTTGATCAGCTCCAGATGCATCTTTCCTGGACTTGGTAACACCCAAAACACAGTCTAGCACCTCATGATGCAATGGGAGTGTAGCAGGCTACTGCCTCATGAGTGACTGCACTGTTTGGGTGTGTTCCTAATGCTCAGGAAATATGTAGTAAGGACATATCCTGGATTGTAAACAAAACAAAGTTGTTTATAAATATACATTAGCATGCATTTCAGTTCTACTAAACAAGGAGACAGACAAAACAAACACCAACATCAGTGAATTTTAGAGAAGGTCAGCAATCATAAAATGTAGGTTTTTAACTAGAAATGATATGATGAAAAACAGATTGACAGTGTCCCTTTAAGCTGAATTTTGATGTTAAAGTTACACGAACACACAGTGAAATAAATCTATAAAAATTACATTCTCCATATATGAAATGTTTATTTTTATTAGCCAGTACACTGAATAGCTGTAAATTACACATGCATGCGCAGTTTGGGTTTGATATGTCTTACATTTGACAAACTACTGTAATTGTGTTGCTGTGATCAATTTTGTTGAAAAAACAATACTGTTTTGTATTTCCCAAGGTATAAAAAAAGCAAAATGGTTACATTGGCTTGCCTGCCATCATTATGGAGGTAATTTTGTGCTGAACAATGTTGCCACTTATACTTTGTAGTTATTATGGTTTGCAAGATATTTACATTTGTTTGAGGTGTGGTTCCTTAGGCTGCATTTTGCTGTATTAGGCTCAAGATGACACCTGTACTGTGCTGCGAATACAATGGTGGAATACTCACCATTGAACTATGGAAAGAATGAGGGCATGAAGCTGTTCGGTGCAGATGCTGAGGTTATTCTAAATGACCTACAGACATCCAAGGTGTCTTTTATGACTGTTCGTAGCCTGACATTGAATGCCACCCCGAATGGCCGTGGCAGAGGCTCTCTCCACGAGCCTCGCATTAACCATTCCTGTGGTCAGGGACGAGATTTTGCTACTAGCAGCAGCAGTTCATGGGGACCCTCTACCAAGCCCACAAAGGACATGGGAAAGGAGGCCCTTAGCCACCCCCTTCCCCTCCTTCTGATTCCCTACCCCATCTGCCAGACCCCTCTTCAGGACCCCAGGCAAGGGGCAGGAATGCTCTGTTCCTGCCCTACTGGCAGGCTGTGACCACAAACAGGTGAGTCCTCAACATCATTCAGTTATGGGTATGCCTGGAATTAGTGTTACAACCTCCTGTGACTTCTCCAGGGCCCTGCTATGACTCCCTGGAGCACCTTACAATCCTGAAGGAAGCAGTGTAGGCATTCCTGTGCAAACAAGCCATTCAGCCAGTTCCCCAGTGGAACTCAACTAGGAGTCCTAATCCAGCTGTTTTCTGACACCCAAGGACATCCGCAGTTTCCAGCCCATCCTGGCCCTTAGGAGGCTCCATGAGCATGTGGCAAACAAAATGTTCTTCATGCTGTCCCTAGGCTCCCCTACCTGTCTCTAGGCTTCCTCCTCCCTCTTCTGTCAAGGGGATATTGTCTGTGCTCTTTGAATATGCAAGGTCCATACATGCAGATGAAGATTCATCAAGGGTCACTGCATGCACAGTGGTTGCTGGCCTCTCAGCCAATGAACTACCTGATTGTTATTTGTTATTAATCCCCTATACGATATCCAGCTGTGTTTGGGGGCTCTCCTTTTTTGATGGCTGCAAGTAATCCTCACGATGGACACCTTCAATCAAGGTGCCCATTTAGTGGTTCTCCAAGTCCCAGGGGTGATGGTCACTGTTGGTATCAGCCTTCACAAAGGTGTTCAACATCCCTTTTAACCTCGGTGGTAAATCTACCTCCTTGCACAAAGTAATAGGCCACAGCCAATGGAAGTAGCAGCATGGGTGAAGGTGCCTGCCGGCAACTGTAATCGGACTTGTCAGAAAGAGAGAAAGAAATAGACTTATGCTATGAAACAAAATATATACCTTATTTCATGTACTGTTGGTCAGATTAAAAACAGATGCAAATTAAAAAAAAAACACAATAAAATATGACCTTAAAGTCAAGATTTGCAGATGAATCTAAGTATATGTGTCCTTTCGTCACTCCTTCTGCAAGCTCCATTACTGTAAATGTCCTTGCAGCTCACAATTTTTTCCAGGATCCATGCTGAACTCCTGCAGATGTTAAGGTTCATTGGTTTGGATCTCATCCATGGTCATGGCTGATCATACTTCCAGATGGAGAATCTTCCACTGACTACTCCCGAAGTGAAAGTATTTACCTACTTACCTGCATGGTTGTGGGTGACTCCCCCAAAAAACATCACTTGTCCTTGTATGGGTGACACTGGGATGACTCGGGGTCTCAGCCAAGATTTTTGCTTGCTGAAAGGAAACCTTCCATCAGACACACCTACTCCCTGGAATGGATCCATTTCGCTGTACACTGCCAGCAGTGTCGCTGGATCTCCTCCCTTGCCCTATGTAGAAGGTGCTATGATACTTCATGACTTCCATAGTCTAGATTATAGCATTCCCTGGAGATGGTTTACCTTTCTTCTCTTTTATTTTCTATATCCCTATCGGAGACATCATTGTGGCCCAGCTTACTGTGGTCCACTGGTCCCTCAAGGGTGTATTACATATGGCCCTCTGGTCCACAAGCCTGTTTTGGTTTGGGACCTGAACCTTGTGCTCAAATCACTGACTAAAAGCCTTTTTTGTGAGCCCTCATCTACCCCTGACATGGAATATCTGTCCTGGCAGGTTTTTGTTTGTCACTGTTGCCTTGGCCAGGTGTGTGTCTGAACTACAGTCCTTGGTTTGTAACCCTTCTCTTGGGTGTTTTACGGGGACAGGGTAGTGTTGCATACTTTCCGCAAGTTCTAGCCTAAGGTGGTGTCTGATTCCATGTTGAATTACCCATTGTAAAACAAAACATTGTGTGTACAATGTCCACTCTTGGAATTCCTTTGGAAGGTTTACTAGAAAGAAGTGTAGTCTGAGTGGTACAAAATGAAGCTCTTCTATGCAAACCGCTGAGGTGTCTGGGATTGACCCATGTGTGAAGTACTGGCCTGCACACTTTATCTCAATTATGTGGAATTACACTGCTGTTTGTACCACTTGGACTGCATTTCTTTCTAACAGACCTTGCTAAGGGATTCCAAGAGTGGACATCTTTTGAAGGAGCAAGTTCCAATTTCTGTACCCCTCTCTGGTGAGTACATGTAATTTTTTTTATGTTTACCAAGTCTACAGCTGGCCACCCAGAGTAGCACTGCAAGCTACTCGGAGCACAAAACTAACCTTGCTTTTACTGAATTAGTCCATTGATCTGCCCGTGTTCTTCCTTTTACCCCAAAATTCAAGCAAAGTGTTGTTGCACTCTCTGGCTCTCCTCAGGATCCTTCAGTACTGCTTGGGCTCAGGCTGGGACAAATCCTATTGCCAAGCAGCCCGGGACAATAGAAAACTCTGTCTGGACAACCAGCTTTCAATAATTAAATGCCCGCTTGCCAGCCCAATGTTTTAACAGTTATTTTCAGCAGTCTGGGCATGCGCTACATTTTCCAGCCTGTCACATGCATGACTGCCGAAATGGACCCTTTTTTTACCTCACATTTCCCGAATCAGCAGCAAAGGTGTGTTGCAACTTGCCGAGAGGACCACAGCTGCGCGGGCGCCGGAAAAGGGAACAGCGCCACAGTCACCTGACAAGACTTTGGTGTCACGAGTGAGTCCTACTGCAAGTATCCAAGGCAGTAATTGACATTAAAAGCAGCCAGTGGGAGAGACATAAGGGGGCAGAGTAGGGAGAAAGCAGAATCGGGCACCAGTGTTAGGTGTCCTTCACAGTGTTACTCCCCGGCTCCCGAGCCATCTGTGTAGTGTGCCACTTGTCTGCAATTTAGGAGACAGCTTGTGTGGTGAACGCTTTGACCAACCAGTTCAGAATTGGAGTATGGAGAAGAGTATTATTGAGAAATAAAATAAATACAAAGCTCTTTTAAGAACAGACGTGACTGCTGGCATGCCTTGCAAGGGGACAGAGGAGATAGAAAACGCAGGCGGGTGACTTACTGACACTCGGGAGGGGGAGACAATAGAACAAAGAGAACAGAGAGCCAGTTGAAAATTGAGAGTGGGACTTGGAGGCAAAAAATATCAAACAACCAGCAAGCTCTTTGAAGAACGTATTTGTTAAATGCTGCGCTGCCTGCCGGTGGTGCTGAGGTTGAGGCGGCTGGACGCCACACCAGCTGCACCAGTAACCCAGGTTCGGGGTAGGCCCAGGCGCTGGGGTCGGCAGGGAGGGAGTTGGATTGCGTGTCCGGAGGAATGTCTCCTCTCCCGGGAGGATCCAGGGCCGCGCGTGACAGTAGCCCCCAGTGGAGACTCGGAGGTACTACATGCGTGGGACCAAGAAATCAGGGGACGAGCGAGGCAGGCATCTACGAGGGTAGCCTGCATGCTGTCGCTATTGCACACCACGCTCGTGGGGGAAGGAAAAAAGAGGAAAGCCTCCTTCACCGTCAATGAGATGACGGTGGACACAGGGAAATTGCCCACATCCCAAATGCCGGCCCAGATGCGCCCGGATCTCTCTCTCCATGGGCCGACCCGACGACAGCAGGTAAGGCACTTCATACTTAGGAGCCTACCACCAAGGGAGGGCGAGCCAACCTGGAGTTGGTACTGGGTCGAGCCACCTGTGGTCGCTCGGGGAGGATCCTGGGAGATGCAGAGGGTTCAGGCTGGGAGTAGGTGTATTCCGGTGGGCACTCCTGAAGGATCCCCAGGAGTGTAAGTGTACAAAGAAAAAAAAAATGCTGCATGCTACCGAGGGGATTGAGATTTAGGCAGGTTCAGAAGCTGAGTGTCACACTCATGTCTGGGGGAGACAGCAGTACAGGCTTGAGGTGAGGCAGGCTAAGTGTTTGGTGCTGGCCACTTGGCCAGTGAAAGACTAATTTAAATAAGTAAAAAAAAAAAAACTGCTCTTATAACAGCTAGCTTTAAAAAAAAAAAAAATACATTGCTGATCTGAGTGCTGAACTAGAGACTTGAGAGGGGGGAGGGGGAGAGATTTGACTGTCAGCTATTTAGACTAGAGTGGCTGTGTGAAAATATAAATTTTCGTACACTGAAATTAATTTGTATCATTACCACCAGAATTGCACACATACAAAAAAAAAGCTGTTTTACAGCCAGTTTGCCTAGAAAGGCAGAGACAAGTGGAGACTTTCTGTGTAAGGACTGGGAAGGGAGAAGTTGTGCAGCGTTGATGCGCTGCTTGCATGCACTGGGAAAAATACTTACTTTGAGAGTTCAAGGATAAGAAATCTCAAATCTTGCTACTCCCCGCCTCCTGAGCACAATAACACTAAACTCATCATGTAAATTTACATCACAATTCCAGTACAACAAAAAACTTGTGCCAGACAACCAAAGTTAGGGTCAGGGTTGTCCGAGGGCAACTTAATTAAAAAAAAATAATTTCTGAGCCTACTTGGACTGTACCAAAGACTGTACCAAGTCCTCTCAGCTAGCCCTGGCTCAACAGGTGTACCTGTCCCCTAAAAGTGTCTGTCCTAATGAATCTTATCTGGCATCTTATTCTGCTTCAGTCGAGCAGGACAGACCCTACCAGGTGACACAACAGGTCACGACACGTGGGGCATAGTGGCCTCAGTGGCCTGTTTTTGGTCTGTTTCAGCCATTAACACTTGCCAGACTGGTACCAGGCGAACATGATCTGGTCTACTGTAGGAGGGCAGACCTTTGGCCTTGCTGTCTTACAAGGCCTACGCTCCTGAAGAGTTGGTCCACTGTTCTACTAATTTGCTGACTGGGGTTGGTACTGCTTGGTAATTGTCCAGTGTACAGTAGCACCTTAAACAAGATAGGTTCATTACATAACAGTATCAGTAGATCCTGGAGAAGCTGTCCATAGAGCCATAACTTTCATGCCCACTATCCCCCTGGTATGGCAGACAACTTCATTTCAGCTCTTGGCACAGCACTGCATAGTGAGTCTCCCACATTTTTCCTTGTGCCACCACATGCCTTATGCTGATCAGTGTTTACTTTTCTCCCCTGCCTCTCTGTGCATTATTGGTGAGGCAGCCCCAATCCTGCTGTTGGTGGATGTTTAGAATTCCGTTTACCGGTGGTAGGGGAAACTGAAGTAGTTGGTGGCCACTTATGTTATATGGGCGACAACACTGTATACCAATGACGTGGGAGGCCCCATCTTGCAAAAGCTTCCTGCACAGTCCTGATGTTGATGGCTTAAAGTCCAGTGTGTTAGATACAAAAGAAGCCAGCAGGTGAAGGCCTTGTCAGTCTATCAGGTCTGTTCGATTGATCAGCTTGTGGTCTATACCACAGCTCACTCCCCCCTCCCTCTCACCCACTTCCTCTCCTAGACAAGTCTCCTCTTGTGCGTACTTTACCCCTGACTCTATCCCATCCTTTTTTGAAGGTGTCCACTGTCTTTCATAAGAGCAACTCTTCTGGTAGCCTATTTCACTCCTCCACCACCTTCTCTGTGAAATACTTTCTCCTTAGTTCCCTCTTGAATCTACACCCCTCCAGCTTCATGCTGTGACCCCTAGTGACCCCCTAACTTTTTAGCCTGAACTTGTGGTCTGTATCCCCCCTATTTACGCCTTTTAAATATTTAAAGGTCTCTATCATGTCTCCTCTGTCCCTTCTGTCCTCCAGGGAGTGCATGTTGAGCTCCCCCAACCTATTCTCATAGGATCTCCCTCCCATCCCATTTATCATTTTGGTCAGTCTTCTCTGGACTGGCCTTACCAGTGTTCTGTACAATGGCAGAATAACTTCTGCACATCTGGAGGTGATCCCTCTGGCTATACACACCAACATCTGGTTGGCCTTGGCTGCCACCCTTCTGCACTGCTCCGAGTGGTTTAACCTCCCTGTTACTATCACACCTAGGTCCTTTTCCTCTTCTGAGACTATTAGCCTTCCCCCCCATATCGTAGCTGTACCTAGCATTCCTGGAACCAAAGTGCATAACTTTGCACTTTTTGGCATTAAATCCCAATTGCGAAGTCTTTAACCATTTCCCTAGTGTATCCAAATCCCTTTGCAGAACCCTCCCCTCCTCCCCTTCATCCACTATTGCACCAATTTTGGTGTCATCAGCGAATAGGCTCATTTTACTCTCAGCTCCCCTTGTTATGTCAGCAGTGAAGACATTAAAAAGTACAGGCCCCAGAATGGATCCCTGTGTGACCCCGTTGATGACTACCCAGGGCTTTGAAAGCTCCTCCCTACCACCATCCTCTGCTGTCTATTGCTCAGCCAGCTTTCTACCCATATAGCCAGTTTTTCTCCTACACCCAGGGTCCTCAGTTTTCCCCCAGCCTTCCATGCAGCACCGAATCAAAAGCCTTGCCGAAGTCCAAGTATAGGACATCAGCTGCCTTCCCCGCAGCCAATGCTCTAGTGACTCAATTGAAGAAGTCTAGCAGATTTGTCTAGCATCGAGTCTGGTATTATGGCTCTGTGGAGATCCACTCAAAGATCTGATGATACTGGTAAGTAACTAACCTTTTTAAGAGAGAAGTCCCGATTTTGTGATTCCTTACTGCCATGTTTATGCAGTTTTGAGTCATGAAAACAGACTCTTGTTTCATCACATTGCCAGCAGTTGGGAGCCCATCACTACAGGTAGCAACCCCCGCTGACCAGTAAAACTGGTGGCGGGTAACCAATCTCACCACCTGTGCCTCTCTCACCCAGTCTTCAGTAAAACCAGCAGCACGTGCCCAGCCTCACCACCTGCATCCCCTCTCACCCAGTCTTCGATAAAACTGACAGCATGTGCCCAACCCCGCCACCAGTGCCTTCTCCGGCCTGCCCGATCTACAATACTGGCAGTGGGTGTCTCAGCACTTCCACCAGTACCCCTTCCCACCTGATGTTCGGAAATAGCTTCAGTGTGCCACTCATTGCTAGGCAGCATTGCTGGCAACACTCCAGACTGAATAAAAAACGTATTCCTCCTGGATCCCCTATGGACTATGCCCTATTTATGCAATGGCGGCGTAAATAAAAAGTCACAAATATCAAGGTTGTTTTTTTCTCCTAAGGCGCCTACAGTGAGACTATCATAATATTCCTGCGCTGGATAAATAGCAAAGCAATTAGGCATTCTCACTGCAGGTGCTTCGGAACAGAAGCCTGAAATTTATTGATTATTCTATGAAAGTTCTATTTACAAATCTTTTGATTGTAACTTCCTTGAGACAGCAGTCTATCAAACCGTTTTACCACACAGACCCATTCCATAAATCTAATTTGGCTTAGGCCTAATAAAAGTGTGCCTGACATTTTACTAGATATAATGATTAAAATAAAATGTTAATTATAAAAAAAAAAAAAACTAGGTTGTTGCAAGTCACGAAAACAGGTCCTGCTGTCAACTTAGAGCAAAATCTGCCCTCCATCCCCTTCCATAGAATTAAAAATTACTCCCATCCCTCAAGCTCACTTAGCACCCATACCCACCCTCCTCCCCCTTCCCCAGATTTTAAAATATAGATCCATCCAGGAATGACTGGCACAACCCTTACTCTGCCTAAGCCAGTTGCTGTCTACTGAAAGAAAAACAAACTGTCAAAAAACGAAGTCCTGAAATGCGCTAATAGCTCATGCATCATGACTTTGCTTTTTTTTTTTGCTCATGGGCCCACATTTTTTAAATGTCCAAGTTGCCACCTGTTCTTTTGACCATGTAAGTGGGACCTTGCAAATACAGCTCAAAATCTGCTTCTGGGGACTGACCCTCCCCACAAAACACATTTTGGGTTGGATTTACAAGGTGATACTTATGATCTTACTTCGAGAGGGCTCTTGCAGTAGGTAATTACATATAGGACTGATGCCGGCAGGTGTCAGGACCCCACGGAAAAATTTCTAGCTAGCAGTCTCTGGCGAGGGACCGCACCCATGTCAGGTGATTGGCGTCAGGAAACGTCGGTATAAAGGGGCGGTCCCTCACACCCGTCTTCCAGTTCTTTCCCGCCGTTAGGTCATGCTAGCGCCTCACGGTAAAGTTCAGTGCTCGTCATCCTCAATCGTCAATAGTTTTGACCGAGTTATTTTCAATTTTTTGATCTTTTTTTAAGTGCAGTCCACTATTCAGGAGGTGCCCTTCCGGGGTTCAGTGCAGTTCAGTGGTGATGTCAAGGGCATTATTACCAATCTGCAGGAGAAGGGGACGGTACTGAAGTCTGTGGACTCCCATGTATCATCCCCATCAAACGCAGCGCCATGCCTTTCGCAGATGGAATTGGCCAAAGGTGAAACCCCAGGGAAAGGGGGCCAAACCGGGCCCCTCCAGCTGCCAAGCCCCCTCCGCCCAAAAAAGCAGCGGATGCTTCAGCTACGATGCTGCCCCACACCACCTGACTTCTTCCCTCTCCCACGGCCTCTGGGCCTCCCGGAGGAACCGGTAGGAGGGAGGTTTTTCCCTCCACCTCCCGGGCTGGGAGAGGATAATTTCAGATTCCCGGGTGCTCCAGCTGATCGCAGAAGGACACTCAATAGAGTTTGTACAGAAACCAACTCGTCACCCTCCCCCAAGGTCGTTGTACTCTCAGGAACACCTTCTTCTGGTCCAAGAAGAGATTTCAGCACTTTTGATGAAAGAGACGATAGAGCCCGTGCCCCTTTCTCTACATGGAACGGGTTACTATTCCCACTTCTTCCTGGTCCCGAAGAAGACAGGAGATGTAAGGCGATTCTAGATCTCAGTTCCCTGAACTTACTTGTGGAGTACAAGAGGTTCAGGATGCTCTCTCTGCAGGGCCTCCTGCCCCTCCTTCGGTCGAGACAATGACTGTGCACTCTGGATATGCAGGACGCTGACCTGCACATCCCTATCTGCCCTTCTCACTGCAGATACCTCCATTTTGCTTTCCAAGGGGACCACTACCAGTTCAAGGCCCTCCCATTTGGTCTTTCCTCGGCACCTCGGTGTTCACCAAATACCCTTCGCGGTGGTAACAGCCTACCCTCGTACCGGAAGTGCGGGTTTCTTGTACCTGGACGATTGGCTCCTGGTGGCCTCGTCCAGGGAGGAACTCCTGCGCTTCCTGTCCCTTACCCAGCAGGTCTTTGTCTGCCTGGGTATTACCATCAACCATACCAAGTCCCACTTGATCCCATCCCAGAGGCTCCAGTTTATCGAGGCGATCCTGGACATGACCTCTGGCAGGGCCTTCCTGCCACCGTACAGGGCAGCCACACTCCAGGCTCAGGTCAGCCTGTTGTCTGGCCGCAGGCGGGTCAGTGTGAGATCGGTTCTTTGCCTCCTCAGGCTTATGGTGGCTGCTATCCCAACGGTCCCTCACACTCGGCTCCACATGAGGGTATCTCAGTGGACACTTCAGTCTCAGTGGGGTCAGTTGGTGGACAACCTGGACCAGCTTGTCCTATTCTCCTCCCCCATGGTTCGGGACTTGCAGTGGTGGATGGTTCGAGAGAATCTTTGTCAGGGAGTTCCCTTCTGCCTCCCCCCCCCCCCAAGACGCTGACCACAGATGCCTCGGGTGAAGGTTGGGGAGCTCATCTCGGACCTCACAGGACCCAGGGCTCCTGGTCCAAGCTTGAAAAAATGCTTCACATCAATGTGCTTGAGCTTCAGGCAGTGCTTTGTGCTGTTCAGGCTCTGCATCTGTATCTCCTTCCCGGCCACTTAGCCGTACAGACAGACAATATGTGTGTGGTATGGTACATCAACAAAGAGGGAGGGACTCGTTCCTACCCTCTTTGCAGGGAAGCGATGCAAGTTTGGGATTGGGCAGTACAGCACAACCTCCACCTCACAGCAATTCACGTCCTGGGGGTTGAGAACACCTTAGCAGACAAACTCAGTCGCTCGTCTGCTCAAGCTCACGAGTGGGAACTGGATCAGGGGGTCTTAGACGATTTCCTCCTACGTTGGGGAATGCCACAGGTGGACCTGTTCACCTCACCTCTAAACGCAAAGCTTCTCAACTTCTGCTCACTCGCTCCAGAGCGCGGCAATTTTTGGGGAGACGCTCTGTCTCTAGATTGGAAGGACAGATTCGTCTATGCCTTCCCCCCGATCCCTTTGATTCCGAGAGTCTTACAGAAACTAGGTTCAGAAGGAGCATGAATGATTCTGATCGCTCCTTTCTGGCCCAGGCAAGTTTGGTTCTCTCTTCTGCAACAGTGCTCAGAGGAACCTCCTCCTCCTCTTCCTCTGTCGCAACTTTTACTGACCCAGGATCAGGGGACCCTTGTCCATCCAGGTCTCAAGTCCCTCCAACTGCACGCATGGCTCCGGCAGACACAGCTCAAGGCCGATTTGGGGTTTAACCCCGAGTGGCTGAGATCCTGGTGGACGCTAGAAAACCCTCCACTAGGTCTACCTATGCCATGAAATGGAAACAGTTTACAATCTGGGCTGCTTCAAAAGATTTCGAGCCTTTCTCATGCTCTGTTGGGCGGCTGCTGGAGTGCCTGTGCCACCTCTTTGATCTGGGTCTTAGTCACTCGTCCCTGAAGGTACACATGGTGGCCATTTCAGCCTACCATGTCCCTTTTGCAGACAGGATGTTTGCTCAGCTGGAAGTCTCTAAGACTTTCCTCAGAGGGGTTCTCCACTTGAGACCCCCTATCCGGGCCCCCCCCCCTTAGGATTTGAATTTCATCCTCGAGAAGCTTACTCTGTCTCCTTTCAAACTGGCAGCCTCAGCAGGCATGAAGTTCCTTTCATGGAAGACTCTTCCTAGTGGCCATTACTTCTGCTCAGAGGATTTCCGAGCTCCAGGCCCTGATGTGTAAAATCCCGTACTTGATTTTTCACAAGGAACGTGTGGCTCTGTGCACCAATCCTAAATTTCTCCCCAAGGTGGTAGCGGAATCTACATTGAACCAGTCCATAGAGTTACCGGCTTTCTTTACACAACACTCCAATCAAGGGGAGTATCTGTTACACACTCTGGACGTTCACCGAATTCTGAGATACTACACTAACAGAACAAAAGATCTCAGAAAGACTGATCAACTGTTTGTCTCTTTTGCCCACAAAAGAGAAGGCAATGCTGTTTCTAAGCAGTGCCTGTCCAAATGGTTAGCTCATTGCATCACCTTCTGTTATGACAAGTACAACAAGACCTTTCTGGGTCAAGTGAGAGGCCACCCCACCAGAGGAGTCGCTGCTTCGGCAGCTTGTTTCAAGAATGTGTCAGCGGCAGACATCTGTGCTGCCGCCACTTGGGCTTACGTCCATACCTTTACAAAACATTACAGTTTGGATATTGCCTCTCGCGCCGTAGAGCAGGCTTTGGGCTTGCTGTCCTGCAAGGCCTCCTTTCTTAAGGTCTTCACATCTAGAGGATATACTTTGAGTAGCTTTTCTCCTCCCGTTTGCTTCTTCTTGTTCCAGACTGCTTGGGACTCAGTCCTGTAAGTAATTACCTACTGCAAGAGCCCTCTTAAAGTAAGATAGTACAGTTATGTAAGAACTTATCATAACAGTAGATCTTCAAGAGAGGCTCTTGCAGTAATACTCTCCGCCCTCCATCCCCTAAACTTTTCAGCTCCTTTTCAGTGACGGAAATATCCGCTTCTCTCGTCTGGCCTTTTTGGCTGGCGGAAAGAACTGGAAAAGCGGGCGTGAGGGACAGCCCCTTTATACCGACGTCTCCTTACGCAGGTCACCTGACGTAGGGGTGGTCCCTCGCCAGAGACTGCTAGCTAGAAATTTTTCCGTGGGATCCTGCCGCCTGCCGGCTTCAATCCTATATGTAATTACCTACTGCAAGAGCCTCTCTGGAAGATCTACTGTTACGGTAAGTTCTTATGTAACTGTACTTTGTCATGACAAGGGTGGCGACGTAGGCATTCTGAAAATTTGTGCCAAAAACAGCCAAGTTATGAGCAAAAGAAAACAAAACCTGAAAAAAAGTAAGTCCCGACGCAAATGCAACTGGCGCATTTCAGGACTTTGACCTTTTTTTTTTTTTTTTTTTTTTTGTGGGAGAGTCATACTGGTCATCTGTCAATGGATCTGTATTTTCAAATGTGGGTGCTGGGTGGAGGGGGGATGAGTATTTGGTGGGTGGGGAGTGAGGGTATTTTTTAATGATATGCACTGAGTTCACATAAATAGCAGAAATCTTGATTCACCTCACACTTGTACACATGCTACTGTTGGCAGCTGCATGGATATCATAGTAGACACTCATGCAGTAGACACCAGGCTGGTGAGGTACAGTATGTACATCATGTCCTGTGACTCAGCATGATAAGAAGAGAGCTAGGGGACCTGAAAAAGGAATGACGTGCTCAGAGGAATGCGGTACTTAAAACAGTAAAATTAAAAGTTCGAGGACGGCAGAAGGAGCTAAATCAGGAGGCGAGGATCATCTGATCTTCATCGAATATATCTTCTCCATTATGCCACACCTTTGGAACTATAAGCAGTCAATGTGAGGCCACCCACAATAAAGTATGGCGTCGGCATGTATATAATGTATGTGGCCCCATCACTCTCAGTTCCTTCACTTTCTGTTAGTCATCCTTGTTGGAACTGCTGAAAGAAACGCTGTCAACTTAGCCATTGCCGTTTACTTTTCTTAGTGTTCTGCTGTCCTCTCTGTATGCCTCTGAAGTAGAAAGAGCCTTTATTTCAGTATTGTAAGTGCAGACATAACATTTATAAAAAGGACACACACACAATTTGTGTCTGCTGTTTGGGCCTGTCACACAGTGTGTGACCCTGTGAGATTTGCCAGAGATTCAATCAGGATACAAGGCGATGCCAAAAGAAGGCTCTAGAAAATGTCCTTGTATTAAAGGCATTGACAGCCACGGAGAAGGAAAAGGGTTCAAAATCTGCTTCTCCCTCACTATCGGCTGAGAAGAGACCGTCAAAGTCTAAGAATATGTACAAGCAATGGTCGTCATTGCTGACCTTGTCATCATTTGGCTGTAAGCACAGACACAGAGAAAAGGACAAGTCTGCTTCACTGGCATGGTCCTGGTCTCCACTGAAAAAAGGTAAGTCCTCATCAAGCCAAGGTCGGGGCTTGGCTTATGCTGTACCATATCTACTATGGATGGTATGACGCCATCATCATCAGACCAAAGCCTGTTGATGAAAGTAGTCCCAGCCCCTTCGCAGGACGCCGTTGTCTCCCATGCTGTGCAAGCATAATTTTATGAAATTATTTGGCACATTCTGCCAGGGTTGCCAGAGCAGATAGTTATTCCACCAATGAGTCCTTCTGGTACTCAGCCCCCGTCGATGGATTCTAATAGCATGCCACAGATTCCTGCCTGTTAGCCACTGCCGGCGTTATCAGTCCAGTCTGCAGCACCCATCATCACTCCTGCTGATGATGACAGTATGGAATTTATTCCTGACCTCATGCGCTTAGAGGAGGATTTAGAAGAGGAATATGAGGGTGACACATAAACCAAAAACAGAAGGAAGAAACCTAAACCAAGGACAGCCAAATGTGAACAACACTGAAGGTACAAACAAAAGGTCTGGAGAAAATGATGAGATAGGAGAGATGAACAAAAAGAAAGGTCAGAGCTCGTTTAAGAAGGGGAGGAGAGCAGTGTGTTATAATGGATCAGTTTGCAACCAATTATCAGAAATTCTGGAATGTGATGAGGACATAAGTGTCGAAAGTCAGACTAATATAGAGATCTCATAAGAAACTATGAATGAACAGATGCAACAACAGTTAATCCCATGGGGGTGACACAATCATTTGAATCGAACCTATCACATAGAAAGGAGGGTAGCAACAATAACTCTTTAACTACTATAAGAGAAACACAAATTGAGATAAATGTCCCAACTGACAATATATATGAACCTAATTGACAGTGTAGAAAATGAAACTAGGGAAGTGATGGAAAATAGTGACGAATATTGGAAATACTAACTAGAGGACTGGTGTAGCAGATAAGGTAACATAAATGGGGTCTGCAACTCAAGTAACAACTAAACCTAGAAAAGTCTGTATCATTGGTGCCTCAATGATAAAACACACTCATTTAATTACCACGTTAAACAGGAAGGAACAAGTAGCATGTCTTTATCAGGAGCTGGATTACAAAACATTTATGAAGTATAACTAAGAATAATAAAGCACCCTGATTAAAAAAAAAAAACTGGTTTTAGTTCATGCAGGGACAAATGCTCTAAAAAAAGGTATGGAACAAGAGATACTGAACAACTTAAAGAACACACATAACTTTCTAAAGGAGAAACATTGTAAAGTACTAATGTCGGAAATCTTACCAGTCCCTAAGGCAGCACAATGCATAAACAAATAAAAATTGTCAGGATAAACAATGAATTAAGACAGTGGTGTCTAAGTAGTGGAAATACAAGCCCTGAGAACATGGGAATTATTTCAAGACAAAAACAGATTTTTCTGTAAGGATGGTCTTCATTTAAACCGTAGTGGTAGCCAGCTACTGGAAAGTGTCTTCAATAGAAACATTAACACTTGTTTAAACTAGATAACTTGGGGGGGGGTCTAAGAGGTTGGAACGTAAAAAGCAAGTAAACACAAGAGTGTATAAAGGGTCCCACGGAAAATGTAATAAAAGGTGGAAAGGAGGCAGTGAAATTATTATTAAATGCAAGGAGTTTAAAAAATAAGCAAGACGAGCTAAAGATCATCCTAAAGGAGAAGGACATCTCAGTTTGTGCAGTAACTGAAACTTGGTTCAGTAAGGAGGACTGGGGAATGAGTATACAAGGATATCAGGTGTTTCGTGAGGAGAGGGAAAATAAAAGAGGTGGTGAGGTGGCCTTATACATTTCAGAAAGTATAAGAGCAAATGAGATACAAAGCTCAAATGGGAACATAGAACAAGATGAGAGCATTGGGGCTGAAATATACATGAACAACAGAAGGACGATTGTAGGGGTATGTTACAGATCTCCAAATCAGACCAAAGAAGAATATGATAATTTCATCAGGCAAATCGACAGTCTGGATGTGGAAGGATACTACATGCTAGTTGGGGACTTTACCCTAGCATAGACTGGGAAACACACTTGGGTGCAACATCACAGGAAAAACTATTTCTAGATACGGTACTGCAAAAAAAACCTAGATCAAGTGGTCAAGGGACCAACTAGGGGGCATAGAACATTGGACTTGATATTAACCAACTTCATGGAAGAAATGGATAAGGTGAAAATCATAGAACCACTGGCAGATAGTGAGATAGTGACCATAATATGATCATGACAGCTATTAAGTTTGAAAATAAATCATATGGAGGAAAAACAACTTTAAAATGCTATAAAAGGGGACTTCCGGTGACGTCAGTGTTCCTAATGGCAGCTTAGGTTTGGAGCTCTGAATCATCCTGCCATCCTGACGTCATTTTTCAAAGCCAAAGTATAGGGGAGCAACAGTACATATGTCGACCAGACAGAGGCTTAAAGAGTTTGCAGCAAACATGCCACAGAAGGCCACTAAACAACAGACTCTGGAGTGGCAGCATACTACTGATGGGCCAACTGACACGACCATGCCTGGCTCCTCCGAAGTGCCTTCGATCATCGGTGAAACAGAATACACTGCAACGTCGAAGCAGCTCCACAACCAGCTACACAAAATAGGGAAAAATTACAAAAAATGGAAGCACTTGTACCTGACAACAGTAAAGACCTCTGGGAAGTAGAGAAGCATACCAAAGCAGTAGAAACATGCCTTACCAAATACAGCCAGCTTTCTGACCTGCATAATACGGCACTTCTCGATCTACACACCCAGGAACAAGAGTTAGCAAGCAAAATAGAGGAGTTGGAGAATCGTCACCGTAGAAACAATATCAGAATACATGGCTTACCAGAAAAGGTGGAGAGTGGCAATATTCTTGAGTTCATGGAAAGCCTACTTAAAGAACTGTTAAACTGGCCATCTGACGCACCTCTTAACATCATTAGAGCACATAGAGCACTGACTGCTCCCCCCAGGGATCCAGCTGAGACCGAGATTGATTATATTAGCGTTCCTGGATTTTAGAACAAAGGAGAAAATCCTGCAGATGGCCTGGTCAAGGAAAGAATTTATTTCTGGCGACAGGCGTCTTTTCTTTGAACACGACTTCATGCCAAGGACAATGACAAAACGTCGCAATGTGCTGGCAGTTATTACACTCCTGAAGCAAGCTGGAATGAAGGGCATTCTTAGAATACCCAGCGTGGTTGAGAGTGGTTTCTTTGGAGGGAACTCGGCATTTTGAGGAGCTAGCTGCCACCCAGGACTTTTTGCTAGGATACAACATCCGGATTGAAGAGATTTGCTCAAAGTTTCCAGCTACGAGGCTACAGCGGCAAGCCTGGCAAGACTCACAAAAATCTCATCCTGCTAACAAACGCCCAGCGGATCTGTGGAACAAAATGAAGCGGGCCCATAGAATGACTCCTTTCAATGGTACCTGGAAGAAACAAGGGCGAACAGATGAGCGACCCTCTGGCTCTCCAGCTGCTGAGGCAGTGAGTTGGCTGTGGGGACACTGGGGGGTGGTAAATTAGAGTTTGATTCTGCAAAATACAGAAGTTGCTACTCTCACACTTAGGACTCTATTGGAGGAGAACTGTTGTACCAGGATGGACATACCCCTTGGGGGTTATCCTAACATTTCTGGGTATTAACGTTGACGTTTTACCTAATAGTGTTTTTTTGTTTCCATTCCATGTTTTCAGCAGTGTGCACAGCCGAACTGGAGCGGCAGATATCATATAATTCATTACAGTTTGGGCACACATGTTTTTATGGCGGGCCGCGATTTCCGGCAGGGTATATAAAGGGGTCTCCGTACCCACATACTGAATGACCCACTTGTTATATTGCTCCAGAACCTAGGAGCTTAATGAGAGGTCATTGTATAGGAAACAAAGCCCTGGTAAAAGTTTTAGAGGAAGGGACTCTGGAGGGAGGCAGTGGATGAGAAGGGTAGTCAATATAGCAGCAGACAGGTAAATGGAACCTGTTGTGGACCCCCCTTTGTGGAGGGGAGACAGCAAGAGCCAGAACTGATATTTTTGGCCATGATACCTGCTACACTCTGCACAAAAGATTAATCACTCAGTCAAACAAGCCTACTCACTCCTAACTATTTATCCTCCATCTCCATAAAACATACCTAGATGTTGTTTCACCATATAATTGTTGGGTGGCAAACTGGTGATATTCCTGTGTTGGCTAGTGGGTTGTGCCTCTTTATTTGAGTGTCTCCCCTTTACGCTGGCTTCTTGGACGCCCTCCTTTGGACTGTATCCTATTTAACCACAGTCAGACCTAGGTCACCTCTGGTAAGGGACTTTACACTCCTCACTCTTTTCATTCTACCATTTGCGAGGGGTTTCCCACCTTGCATGGACTATTAAGGTTCGAAGTAATAGTTAAAAAAAAAAAATGCACTGATCTTATCTGTGTCAGTCTTCATCATTCATCACTATTTGGGTACTATGCCAGAGCTAGGACCCCGCGGGAGATTTATTTTTTTCATGGGCGGAGCTGACACCGGGCCGGCGCCGCCCTCGAGGTCAACGTTCCACGTGGCACTTGAGGGTTGGCAGTTAGCCATCGTCGACTCTGCCCCAGTTCCTTTACTCCCGCCATCAAGTGAGGATCCTGCGTGCGAGACTACAGCTTTGCGGCCTAGTCCGTCGAATATTTTTAATATTTTGCCTCGGTTCTGCTCGTCTGCTCGACGTCACTTCAAAATTCTGGTAAGATCTTTCCTTTTTATTAAGCAGCAGCGAGTACTGTGTTTTGTTTTCTTTCTCGTCCGGTCAGGTCTCGTCCAGGAGGCAAGAAGACGTCGAAGACGGGGCAGCCCCCCAATGCGTTGGTGCCCCTGTGGCCGCCTTTACTCTGTAACGGACCAGCATGACCGTTGCCTCTCCTGCCTCAGCCCCGAACATGACATGGATAACTGCGATATTTGTTTCCCCATGGACCGCAGTGTCGTTGAAAACTGCACGATGAAGGTCAGACATGCGCCGCTGACTTTTGGAGGTCGAATCCGCAGTTGCCGGGCCAAGGCCAGGATTCTCGGCCCTTCCTCCAGGTCCCTCTCGGTCCTATATGGCCTGTGGAGGAGGGGACCGTGCTCGGCGCGGGGGCGGGAGCCATCCCAGTCCTGGGGATGGGGTTGGTGCTGTGGTCAGGGTTGATTCTGCCTTCAGTGCCACTCGCAGCACCGGAGTGTTGTGTGATGCTGCGTTTGGCCACACCTGTCTTCAGTGCCGCTCGCAGCACCAGGGTGGGTGTCGGCACCGGACGCAATGCCACACTGGATTTGGCACTCCACGGCACCGGGGGAGAGCGCGGAGCCGTGCTCGGGGTCGCACCCGACTCCAGTGTCGTTCGCGGAGCTGGGTGGGGTGTCGGCGCCAGGTGTGGGGCTCTGCTTTCTTCTGGTGCCATCGGAAGCATCGAGTCCCAAGGTGCCCGGCCTCGGGGTCCGGGAACTGGAGGGGTCCATGGGGTAATCTGGCATTGGACCTCGGAGCCTGCCTCTTCGGAGGCGGATTCTGAGTTTGATCCAGATTGGCTTCCAGGTACTTCGGAATCTTCAGATCCTTCTGTCTCCAGCACCTCGGCCCCCACTCAGCCTACCTCTGGGACTCCGCTCTCGCTGGTAGATCTCAGGGTCAGGGGGTCTGACCAGCCAGCAGTGGTCCCTGTGACTACTGCTGAGCAGCCTGAGGTCACTAGCGTGACTGTTTCTCCAGTTGGGGTACCCCCTTTCTTGGTGTGTTTGGACAGCCCAAGTTTGGGGCAGCCTGGGGTGCATCAGGAGGGGAAGGTACAGTTCCCTGGGTGGACTCCTCGGAGACTTCTTGGAGGTGCCAGCTGCCTAGGTTGGTGGTTAAGAGGATGGGGTCCCTTTCTAACTTAGAAGGGTTGAGAGGTAGAGGTGTGGCGCAGCGAGCCCTTCTTAGAGCCCAGCCGGGTTCTGGTAGGAGCCGAAGCGCAGGTCCTCGCCTTTCCCTAGAGGAGTCTCAGAGGGGGACTTTTACTTCTGAGGTCAGGGGCTGTCCATCTGGACTCACACGGTCCCAGTCACCTCATGGGGGGATTTCTTCATTTGGGCACAGCTCTGACCGTTCCGACCTGGTTGAACGACTGTTAGCTGCAGAGGCCTTTGGTTCCCCCTCCTTGCGAAGTGTTTCCTGTTGGCCTTCCTGCCCTGACAGAGACCATTCTCCTGTTGTCAGGAGCCTGTCCCCCGAGCCTCTGTCTCTGTCCCAGGTATTCCTGGTCCTTGTGGACCTCTTACCTGAGAACAGTTCAGAGGTTCGGCTGCACATTTTCCCACCTACCTCCGTGCCCTGGACCAGCAGGTGTTTCACCATGCTCCCTTGCAGCCAGATCCTGAACCTGGGAGCTCGTCTTCCTCCTCTTCTCCCTCTACTGAGGGAGAGGAACCTTCGGTCCACATCTCCCCAGTGTCTGATCTGTCCTCATATCAGCACTTCTTTGTGAGGATGCTGGACAAGCTTCACCTGACCCCGGTCCCAATCAGCAATCCCGAGCATGTGAAGCACGCCTTTTTGGGCGAATACAGTGCGGCCCACCTGGTGGCTCCTGCCTGGCCTATTCCTTTTCAGGAGGCATCACATCGGCTCTGGCTACATCCCTTTTCCACAGTGCCAGCCCCAAGGGACCTACGCCAGTGGTATTGCGCTCTCCCTGGGTCTCCAGGTTCTCTGCCTCTTCCCCTTCAGGATTGACCTCCTGGACACCTTGGGGCCTCGCCCACCGTGACCACCCTCAGGATTCGGACTCTGCGGATTTCGACTTCTGGGGGAGACGAGTGTTCTACTCGGCATGGATCTCTCTGTCAATTTCAGCACATCAGGCTCACTATGCAGCCTATGACAGGTTCTTGTGGTCCAGGCTAGGACAACTCCTAGCCTCAATGCCTGAATCGGAGGAAACTAGGCAAGCCATTGCCCTCACTGTGCAGGGCCTGGAGCTAGCAAGGCAACAAGCAAGGGCATCTTACGATGCCAGTGAGGTAGCTTCCAGAGTGGTAGGGACAGTGATCTGCCTTCTGCGGATGGCATGGCTTCACCTATCTCGGTTGTCACCCCTGGCCCCGCGTAGGGTGATTTACTCCGCCTACTGGAGAACCCATCTCTTCTCACTACGGGCGAGACGGTGGCTCTCGGGGCGCCTTCCTTCCCCCACTGGGGGATCCCCGTCTCACCCAGACCAGTCTCAGACCTCTCCAGGCCTGTAAGGGTTCTCTCCTGCAGTGTCTCACCCACTGCGGGTTAAGGGCTTAGTCCCTTAGGGTGCTTCAGGGCCCCCCCTGTTGGGGGGGGGGCTCGGTACTCACCCAATAGTGATGAATGGTGAAGATTGACACAGATAAGATATGAAAATTCTGTACCTACCGTAATTGTTGATCTTTCTGTGTATCTTCACCATTCATCACTAAATCCCACCCTCTTTTCCCCTGGGGCCTCAGTCTCTGGACGCCACCCCTTCCCCTGTGTGTCTTTCCTTTCCTTGTTCTCCTCACCTTTGCATGTAGGTGGGAAGGGACTGTGGAGACACACAGGGGTGAATTCCTTTGAGGGCTTATAGAGATTGGAGGGGGCCTCCCCTTTATCTAGGGAGTCGCAGAGTGGGGGGGGGGTCCTCTTTTCTCTTCCCCCTCTTCGACATTTTTTATTATTTGTGAGCTCAAAATTTGAGCCCACATCTTTCTCCTCTAAGCCTTTGGCTGTTAAAACGTTTCCCCCCTTATTTGGGGAGGGAGGGGGAAAGAGTTGAGACACACCCTTAGTCTGCACTCCCTAGTTGGTTGGCCCTCAGACCTAGGCTGCCTTCAAGTCACGTCTAGCAGCTGAACTTTATAGTCCACGTCTGGACTTTATTTCCTGGAAAGGATAAAGTGCAACTCCATTCCTGAGGGTGTGCTGCTCTTTTCCCCCCTCCCTCCCCTTATCTTTCCTCATTTTCCTTCTCTTTCCTCTCCTTCTAGAGATTGGGGCCCCATCTCCCCAGTTTCCTTTTTTAAGTCTCCTTCTTCTGTTGCCTTAGTCATTTATTTCTCCTTTTGGTTGATTTTTCTTTTCCTTTTATCTATCCCTTAGACTCTCTTGCCTCAACTCACCCTTCCTTCCATACACTCTCCAGCGTGTCAAAACTGGGGCTGGGGCGGAGTCAACGATGGATAACTGCCACCCCTCAAGCACCATGTGGAACGTCGGCCTCGAGGGCAGCGCCAGCCCTGCGTCGGCTCCGCCCATGAAAAAAAAAGCCTCCCACAGGGTCCTAGCTCCGGCATAGTACCCAAATAGTGATGAATGGTGAAGATACACAGAAAGATCAGCAATTATGGTAGGTACGTAATTTTTATTTATTAATAGTTGGTTAAGTTTACTGTTCACATGTTTCTGTGATATTTTGAGCACAGTACAGTTACTTGTTAAAATGTTGTTGCACATGGGCTATGGACACGGCCACTGGGGGGTGGGGTCTAGGTAATCTTGGAGCATTATGACCTTCTTGTTTCTTAATTTTATATGACACAAATACACTTTACTTCTTACAATGTTATGGGCTTAAACAGCCCCGTTAAAAGAGCTAGGCTCTTGAAGGAGTTGAGAGAGTTAAAAACAGATGTATTGCTCTTGCAGGAGACGCACCTGACCCCTGTGGAGCATGCCAAATTGCGAAGGGCATGGGTGGGGGATGTATATGCCTCCCACTGTCAGGGCAACCACATAAAAGAGGGGTGGCTATCTTAGTCAAGAAAAATGTGCCACTGAAGGTTCATGAAGTTTGTCAGGACCCAGAGGGTCTTAAAGGGGAGCTGGGGGCACAGGCATGTACCATCTTAAACTTGTATGCCCCAAATGAGGAACAGGCATGGGTACCTTTTTTCACAAAGGTCTTGTCAGAGGCTGAGGCGGCTGCCACCAACTTGATAATTATCGGGGGCGGATTTCAATACTGCAGTTTCCCTGCACAGTTGGACAAATCAGGGACACACCCAGGAAGAAATCTCATGCATCTTTAACACTGACTAGGGCAATCTTTGAATATGGCTTACTTGATGTGTGGAGGCACCTGAATCCTTTAGTAAGTAAGGGTGAGTGTGCAGCTACATGGGGGCCCTGGCCTCACCCTGCTAAGTAGCTGGCTGGTTTAGAAACATAGAAACGTGGAAGTTGACGGCAGATAAGGACTGCAAGGCCCATCCACTCTGCCCATTTCTTTTTCTACCTTATGAATGTGCCATTGGCCTTTGCTCTGTCAATGGCCTACCTATTCATACTCATCTGTATTGCTCCCTTATGCCTATCCCATGCCTGTTTGAAGCCCTGCACTGTATTCATATCCACCACTTCCTGAGGTAGGCCGTTCCATGCATCCAGCACCCTTTCTGTGAAAAAGAACTTCCTCATCAGGCACTCATCGCAGCGGTGGGTCAGAGCTTTTAGCTGATTGTTTCGTGAGGGCATAGTTTAGGCCCAACCCCTTCCCACCCCTCACCCCTGGAAATAGTTCCTTTATACCTGGCGTTCTGACATCATTTCCTCAAGAGTGCAAGGTGCATATCACTGTCATATCCTCTCTAGCACACTGCACTGACAATATAAGCATACACATTGTATAATATATATATTTCTATATAACAAACCAATCACACACACACACAAAAAAAAATTAGGTAAACATGTGGGGAGTAGTGCAATGTAATGGCTGTGGGGCAGCAGTCTTCCAGGAGTCTTTTTGGAGGCTGAGATGCTGCCCTATTTGCAGACCACTCTCTGCCCTGAGGGAGGAAGTTGCCCGTCTTCAGGCCACACTGGACAGTAGTAAGGGAACCTTCCCCCAGGCCACACTGGATGGTAGGAAGGAACCTCCCCATCCGGGGCACCAAACCACCACCACTACCTCAGGGTTGAAGAAAGCATGGTTGGACCACAGTGGGCTCAGGGAGGTGAGGATGGTGGAACAGAGGCACACCCAGTCAGTTGTTCCACTCCACAATCCATACACCATTCTGGGGGAGCATAGCTCCCTATGGATACACCATGAGGAGACTAAGGAGGCTGAGGACAACTGTCACAAGGGAGGCCCACAGGAAGGAGGCAGAGGACACCACAGGGAAAGGAAGCAGCTCCTGGTGGGGGACTCAGTTATTAGGGGGATAGAACTGGGGGGAAGCAGGAAAAACTGAAGTAAGGTGCCTGCCTGGTGCCATGGCTTGGAGGGACAGGAAGCGCATCCTCAGGATCACGAGAACAGCTGCACGGGAGTCTGAGCTGCACATCATTGTCCACCTAGGGACAAATGACTTGGCTCATCATGAGATTAGAGCAGTGCAGAAGGACTTTGTAGAATTGGGGAGGGGCCTAAGACAAGTAGCACACACAGTATCCTTCTCAGAGGTGCTGCCTGTCAATAGCATGGGTGAGGCAAGGTACTTTGCACCATGCAGTTTAATGAATGGTTGAAAAAATGGTGTGGAGCACAGGGGTTTGGCTTCATTGGGGACTGGGGTTCCACCTGGAGGGACACCAGCCTATAGTGGCAGGATGGTCTGCATCTGTCCAGGAAGGGAACAAGTCTTTTGAGCAATCGGTTTAAATGCTTCATTGGCAAGCTTTTAAACTAGTCAAGGGGGAGGCACTGATAAGCAGCAGGAAAATCCCAGCCTCTCCCTACAAAACAGGGTACTAAATGAGAAAAAGACCGAGGTAGAAAGGTCAGTGGGGGATGCTGCAACAGAAGGTAAAGCCATCAAAAAATGGAGAGCAATGAGTACCAATGCCCGTAGTCTGAGTAACAAGCTTCCTGAATTAGTGGCCTTGATGGAGGAGGAACATCTGGATATTGTGGCAGTCACAGAAACATGGTACACACAAAACCATGACTGGGACGTAAACATACCAGGATACACACTACTGGGAGGGACAGGGAGGGTAAAAGAGGAGGAGTAGCTCTTTACATAAGGGAAGGAATCAAAGCAACAGAACAAAAGGGTAAACAGGAGGAGAAGAAGCACTGTGGTAAATTTGGAGACCGCAATAGCACCATACAATCCGGCATAGGGTTAGACATAGACCCCTTCAGGGGAGGAAATGGACAAGGAAATGATAGAAAGTATACTTAGAATGGCAGAAAAGGAGATATTGCTGATGGATGATCTGAATATGCCAGAGGTTAACTGGAGTGTAGTTGCAGCAGCCACTTGAAGTGGGGTTATTCTAGATGCTCTGAGGGGCATGCCTTAGACAACTAGTATTGGAGCCCACTCGAGAGGGAGCAATCTTAGACCTGGTTCTCTCAAATGGAGATGGAGAGAGGATCACAGATGTAGAAGTGGGTAGCCATCTGGGAACTAGCGACCATCTAACAGTATGGTTCACAATAAACACAGCAATAGAGTCAAGCCATACAAAGGCAAAAGTACTGGACTTTAGGAGGGCTGACTTTGCCAAAATGGGTAAGTGCCTAAGGAATGCACTAGCAAATGGGCAGGAAGGAGGGGTGGAAGAACAATGGGGAATAATAAAAACTGCCATCACAGAGGTAACAAGCCTTTGTGTGAAGCAAATAAACAAAACAAAACGATGTAAGAAACCACTATGGTTCTCAAAGGAAGTGGCAGTGAAGGTTCAAGAGAAAAGAAAGCATTCAGGAAGTACAAGGAATCACAGAAGGAGCAGGACAGAGAACTGTATCAGTTAAAGCAAAGGAAACTGGGAAGGCAGTCAGAACAGCAAAGGCCCAAACCGAGGAAAAGATAGCCAACTCAGTTAAGGGGATAAAACCTTTATAGGTACATCAGGGAGGCGAAGGAAGACCAAGGGAGGGATAGTGAGGCTTAATAAAGGGGAGGGAGGGTGGGCAGAGGGAGACTGTGAAAAGGCAGAGATACTAAACAAATATTTTTGCTCAGTATTTACAAATGAAGAGGGAGGTACCTGAAACAAACAGTAGAAACACTCTGGATACTGAAGTTGATACCAGCCCATTTACAGAAGAAAGTGTTCTGAAATAACTCTTAAAACTGAAGGTGGACAAAGCAGTGGGGCCTGATGGGATTCATCCCAGAATTCTAAAAGAACTAAGGGTAGAACTAGTGACACCACTGACTACCCTCTTTAACAAATCTTGGGAGGATGGGGTAGTACCCGAGGACTGGAGGAGGGCAGATGTGATTCCCCTTCACAAAAGTGGGAGCAAGGCAGAAGCAGGAAACTACAGACTTGTTAGTTTAACCTCAGTGATAGGGAAAATGATGGAATCACTTCTGAAGGAAAGAACTGTCGAGTATCTAGAGGCCAGAGGGGCACAGGACCCAAGGCAGCATGGATTCACAGCAGGAAGGTCATGCCAGACAAATCTGAGAGATTTCTTTGACTGGGTGACCAAAGTGGTAGATCAGGGAAGGGCTGTGGACATGGCCTACCTAGACTTTAGCAAGGCATTTGACACAGTCCCACACAAAAGATTAATGTACAAGTTAGCCAGCCTGGGAGTGGGTCCCAAGATGACAGCCTGGGTAAAGAATTGGCTGGAGAATAGGACACAGACAGTAATAGTAAATGGAGTCCACTCTGAAGAAAGAGGGGTTACTAGTGGGTTACTGCAGGGTTCAGTATTAGGACCGGTCCTCTTCAATGTCTTTATAAGCGACATTGCAGAGGGACTGGAAGGAAAAGTATGTCTCTTTGCAGATGACACAAAGATCTGCAACAGAGTTGATGCACAAGGTGGGGTGGAAAGGATGAGAAGGACTTGGCAAGGTTAGAGGAATGGTCAAATGTGTAGCTTAGATTCAATGCTAAGAAGTGAAGGTAATGCACCTGGAAACAAAACCCAGGGAAGAGTACACATCGGGGGTGAGATACTAACAATAACAAAAATGGAAGGGACCTGGGGGTAGTCATATCAGATGACCTAAAGGTGGGCAAGCAATGTGAGAGGGCAGCAAGGAGGGCTGGGGGATACTGGGATGCACAGGAGAGGCATCACCAGTAGAAAACAGAAAGTTATTATCCTCTGTACAGACAGCTGGTGAGACCCCATCTGAGTACTGTGTGCAGTTCTGGAGACCCAATCTCCACAAAGACATAGACAGGATGGGAGCTGTCCAGAGGAGGGCAACTAAAATGGTGCAGGGTCTGCACCAGAAGACATATGAAGAGAGACTTAAGGAGCTTAATATGTATAGCCTCGAGGAAAGGAGGGAGGGGGCGACATGATAGAAACTTTCAAGTACCTCAAGGGAATCAACAAAGTCCAAGAGGGTAGCATCTTTCAAAAAAGAGGTGTGCAAGAACAAGGGGCGACAATTTGAAGATAGAGGGGGGACGTCAGAGGTAATTTAAGGAAGTATTTTTCACAGGAGGGTTGTGGATGCATGGAACGGCCTTCCAGAGGAGGTTGTGGAGTCCAAAACAGCGGTGGAATTCAAGCATATGGGACAGTCATAAGGCAATTCTAGGGGTGGGGTAGGAAGAAGTAGGCTGCTGGTTAACTAGGATCTGCAGCTTATCCATTAGAGTAGGAAATGGGCAGACTGGGTGGGCCAAGCGGTCCTTATCTGCCATCAAATTTTATGTTTCTGTGTTCTCATATTACCCTTAATCGGCCTCCCTCTAATCTCATGCTGTGTCCTCTTGTCTTGCTATTTTTCTTGTATTGAAACATGTTAGACTCTTTTCACCTTGTTAATGCCCTTAAGGTGTTTGAATGTTTCAATCATATCTCTTCTCTCCCTCCTTTGCTCTAGGGTATACATACTGAGTTCAGTTACTCTGTCCTCATATGTTTTCTGATGCAGTCCCTGCACCATTTTGGTTGCCCTTCTCTGGACTGCCTAAATTTGGTTAATGTCCTTGTGAAGGTGTGGCCTCCAGTACTGCACGCAGTACTCCAGATGGGGCCTAACCAGTGTCTTGTAGAGAGGGATTATTACCTCCCTCTTCCAACTTGTGATACCCCTGCTAATACACCCCAACATCCCTTTAGCCTTACCTACTGCTTTAGTAGTCTGCTTGGATGATTTCAGGTCATCGGAGATGATGACGTCCAAGTCTCTTTCTTCTCTTGTGACTGCCAGCAACTCCCCCTTCCCAGCCTATAGGTGGCTTCAGGGTTTCTCTTCCCTATGTGCATGATCTTGCACTTCTTTGCATTAAACCCCAGTTGCCACTCTTCCGACCATTTTGCTAGTTTATCCAGATCTCTTCTCATTCTGCCCACCCCATCTGGATCATCTACTCTGTTACAGATCTCGGTGTCATCTGCAAACAGACAAACCTTACCCTCCAGTCCATCTGCAATGTCGCTGATGAAGATATTGAAGAGGACTGGCCCCAGGACTGATCCCTGAGGTACCCCACTTGTGACTTGCATCTCTTCTGACTGTATACCATTTACCACCACTTCTGTTTTCTGCCCACAACCAGTTTGCCACCCAGTTGACCAACGCCTGACCCACCCCGAGCATACCCAGCTTATTAATCAATCTTCTAAGTGGAACAGTATCGAAAGCTTTGCTGAAGTCAAGGTAGGCAACATCAACTGCTCCCCCTTGGTCCACCACTCTGGTTACCCAGTCAAAGAAATCTATGAGATTAGTTTGACAGGACCTTTCTGTTGTAAACCAATGCTGTCTTGGATCCTGTGCTCCTGTGGATTCCAGGTGTTGCACTATCCTCTCCTTAAGGAGTATCTCCATAATCTTGACCACTACTGAGGTAAGACTGACTGGTCTGTAGTTCCCTACCTCCTCCCTGTTACCACTCTTGTGGAGTGGGATCACATAAGCCCTTCTCCAGTCTTCTGGAACCTCTCCTGTGCTCAGAGACTCACTAAACAGTTCTGATAATGGCTCTGCTAGTTCCACCCTTAGCTCCTTTAGTACCCTGGGATGTATGCCATCAGGTCCCATTGCCTTGTTCCTGAGCTTATTGAGCTCTTGTAGGACCCTTTCTTTTGTGAAGGGACTAGTGCACACCTTCCTCCCCCTGTGTCCATGTTGCTGAGCTGTGGGCCCTGCCCGACCTTCTCTTCAGTAAATACTGAGCAGAAGTATTTATTTAGGATAGATGCTTTTCCATGGTCCTCCTCCTCACACGTCCTCTTATCCCCTTTGATCTTAGCAATACCCCCTCTGGACTTTCTCCTTTCACTAATGTACTGTATCTATAAAAAGTCTTGTCACCTTCTTTTACTGTTCATGCTAGTGTTTCCTCGGTTTGGGCCTTTGCCTGCCTAACTGCCTTCAGACAACATGAAGTCGTGATGTATTCTGACAATTTGCGGTTAGCTCCAGCTCTTGAACTGCCCCGGAGAGTGAAGGGTTAAATTCTGTGCCAGGCATAGAACGTTGGTCTCGAGCTCGGTTGAAAATTCTGTCTGTGTCCTTTCAAACCCAAACCATCAGATTCTTTACTCCGACTCACTGAACAGTCGCTCCGGAGATTTCTCCTTCTGCTCGGTTCTTTGCAGTTAACGTTTTGGTTTTAGTCCGATTTTCGTTCTGTTTTTCAGTTCGAGACTCTGTCTGTGGTACCGTAAGTACTTAGATTAGTAGCTGTAGTGTGGAAACTGAAAATTTTTCCGATCAGTTTGGCTGAACCGATCTTGTAGTAAGATCTTGAAAAGGAAAAAGTTAGTGTGTGGTTACCGGTCTGTATCAGTTTTTTAAAAAAACGTAATTTTAGCAGTTTTTTCCGTCACCTGTGACACGGTGTGAAACTGAAAGGGGAGTCTTGCCTGGCAGTTGCCATATAAAGGGTAAGTTGGTTAGGTTGGCCATGACTGAGAAACCCAAGAAAAAAATCGGCCCACTGGGTTTCAACACTGCAGTGTGTGGGGGGATGTCTTTGCTAAGGCCAATCCCCACACCACCTGTATTTACTGTCTGGGGTTTGACCACCTTGATTCAGACTGCCAAATTTGTAAAAATTTCCCTAAGTCTACCCTGGAGAAAAGGCTAGGTAGACTTAGGGATAAGGAGGCTGAGAAAGCTGCTGACCCGGAAGGCCAGCCCGGTTCGGTTCCTGCTGAACCAGAAGGAGTGCCTTCTGACCAGGGTTGTACTTCTTCGAGCAAGAGGAGAGCCGATCCTGAGGGATCGGTTCCTACAAAAAGAAAACGAAAGGATAAATCGGCCGGTTCAGATCCAGAGCTGCATGTTCCGACCGCCGAAGAAATAGCCAAAGTGATTTGGATTGTGGAATCGCTTTGTCCAGTTCTGACCGATCCGGCGCCTTCTGGCAGAGGTTTGGTTCAAGTTGGTTCCCCCAGTTCAGGATTATTCCCCTGAAGATTTTTACGAACCAGAGTTTGATGATGAGGGGGATTTTGAAGAGGAAGATTTCGATGGTGAATGTCTGGATGTGCCTGTGAAACCGGACAGCTCTCCAGACAGACCTTGTGGTGTTTCCGCTCCTAGGCTTTCTGAGTCCCTTCCCCACTTTCTGTTCTACAGAAAAGTGGCTCAAACCCTCCAGCTTCCTATTGAGGAGCCTGACTTCATAGAGATGAAGGACATCCCAGAGTCTAAGAGACTGTAAATTCCCCTTCATAGGTCATTTGGGAAACAGGCACAAAAAATTATTAGGTCTCCCAACTCTGTACCTCCTGTTGACAAGAGAATGGACAAGAGATACACCTTGTCAGGCTCGGATACGGAATTTCTTTACCAACAATGCAGCCATGTTGGGGTAGTGCAGGCTGTTCCCTGTGACAAGGCAAACATCCCCTTGGCTTCACACCCCCCAGACAAAGATTCCAGGAAGATAGATGCCATGGCAAAGAAACAGTTCTTGGCATCATCTTTGGGACTCAGACAGGCTAATTATGTGGCCTATTCAGCTAGGTACCAGAAGTCCAGGTGGGACACTGTACTGGCACTGGCTAAACAAGCTTCCCCCAGCTAGCCAAGGAGCTGGAGGGAGTGGCTGCTGATGGGATTGAGGCATCAAAGGTGCAATTTCATGCTGCTGTGGACTCCAGTGATGTGTCATCAAGAGTCATGGCTACATCTGTGGCTCTTCGGAGAATGGCCTGGCTCAGATGTACTAGCCCTTCAGAAGACACCCAGGCTAAGGCCATGGATTTTTGTAGTGGGTAATTCTCTGTTTGGGAGCAGACAGAGAATTACATGAAAAAATGGATGAGTACAGGACCACTTATAGGAGTGCCCAGGCCAAGGAGAGGCAGGCAACTCCTCAGAGGCAGCAAGCTAGGGGTAGGGGCAAGCCTTTTCACAGACCTTTCTACCAGGCACAGGCCTCCTCTTCCTTTTCTCAGAGGGGGTTCTTCAGAGGGAGAGGCTGAAGGGGGATGAGCAGGGCTGCTTCCACCCCTCCGCCTAAGGCTCCTGCCAAGCAGACACCCTGATATGTCAGCCCTGTTCGACTCCCCCATTCCAGTAGGAGGCAGGCTGGCTTATTTTATCCAGGACTGGATGTCTATTACCTCAGACAAGTGGGTCCTGGAGGTTGTAAGCCAGGGGCTGGTTCTGTTTCAGAAGTTTTCCGAAATGGAGACCCAGATTCTTTCCACCTGCAAATACTTCAGAAACCCTTTCTCTAGAGGCACAGGTTTTGTCTCTGCTGGCTTTAAAGGCCATAGAGAGAGTTCCTACTCCATACAGGGGCAAAGGTCTGTACTCCAGGTACTTCCTTACCCGAAAAAGACAGGAGAGTGGCGACCCATCCTAGATCTAAGATACCTAAACAAGCACCTAGTAAAGCCAGAATTCAAGATGGTGACTCTGGGAACAATTCTTCCCTCTCTGAGGTCAGGAGACTGGCTAGCCTTCCTGGACCTCAAGGATGCCTATTTTCACATTCCCATCAGGTGCTCCCACAGAAAGTACTCAGGTTCAAATTGCCCTCAGGCCATTATCAGTTCAGAACAATGCCTTTGTCTAACCTCAGCTCAAGGGTGTTTGCAAAGTGTTCTAGCAGTAGTGGTGGCCTTTTAAGAAGGAAAAGAATCTCTATTTTTCCATATCTGGACGATTGGCTTCTGGTCGGCCAGTCTTCAGACCAAGTCAAGTCAGATCTGCAGGTTACCCAGAAGGTTCTCACTTCCCTGGGGTTCATTCTCAATCTTCCCAAGTCAGTTCTCGAACCAGTACAGCTCCTCATTTTTATAGGAGCAGAGCTGGACACCCTCAAGGAAAGAGCCTTCCTTTGGAAAGGACAAAAGCCATCTCTCAGCTGGCCTCTTCCTTTCTCCCTCTGGTTTCTCGACCAGCAAGGCATTTTCTGCAGCTTCTGGACCACATGGCAGCTTCCACAGCAGTGGTCCAAGGGGCCAGGTTTCAGATGAGGGACATTCAGTTCCATCTGAGAACCTTTTGATCCCAAAGGAAAGATCCTCTTACCAAGCTAGTTCCTGTTACTCAGACCTTAATTCAGGCTCTTCAGTGATGGCAGAACCTGGACAATCTGAGGCAGGGTGTTCCATGTGTCTCTCAGACTCACTCTGTGGTTCTTACCACAGATGCTTCCCTTTTGGGGTGGGGAGCCCATCTGGGGGCTCTCACTGCCCAGGGACTGTGGTCCCCTCAGGAATCCCTTCTTCACATCAACCTTCTGGAGCTCAGAGCAGTACTTCTTGCCCTACAAGCTTTCTCTCAGTCAGTACAGAACAAGGTGGTTCAGGTCAGGACGGACAACACTACCACCATGTGGTACATCAACAAGCAGGGAGGCACTCGGTCCACAGAGGCCATGAAAATATGGTCCCTGGCTTATTCCCTACAGACCTCTCTGGTAGCAGTCCACCTCCCAGGAAAGGACAATGTGCTAGCAGATGCATTGAGCAGGATTTCCCAGGGCCATCACGAATGGTTTCTGGATCCTTTGGTATTGAAGGTGATTTTCTCAAGGTGGGGCACTCCAGAGATAGATCTCTTTGCAGCCCCAGACAATCACCAGCTTCGTCTGTTTTGTTACAGACCCCCCAATCTTGGGCTCAGTCCCTCTGGATGCTCTGATTTTGAACTGGGAAGGAAATTTCTTATGCCTTCCTCCTCCCTCCCTTCCCCCTACAGTTCAAGGTTCTAGTCAAGGTAAGGTCACAACCTTGCAAAGTGATTCTGATTGCTCCAGACTGGGCCAGGCAGCCTTGGTACCCCGTGTTGCTGTCCCTAGCAGTCCATCTTCCCGTCTCTTCCCAGGAATTACAACCTGTTAACCTCCTCTCAGGGGAGGGTTTGGTACCCCAAACTTCGGTCACTCAATCTCAAGGCATGGCTCTTGAAGATTTAGAGTATGCAGACTTACATCTGTCCCAAGGGGTTCTGGATATTCTCAGAGCTTCTCGAAAGCCTGCCACCAGAAAAACTTTCAACTCCAAATGGAAAAGGTTCAGCATTTGGTGTTCCAAGAAGCATATATCCCCAGGCACTGCTGAGTTGTCTACAGTCCTGGATTATATGGTTCACCTTAATGGCCTAGGCCTCAAACCAGCTACTCTCAAAGTTTATTTGTCAGCTGTTTCTGCTTTCCTGTCAGTGGGGAAGTCTTCCTCTCTGTCATCTCACCCTGTATTCTGTAAATTTTTCAAAGGATTGCTTCATACCAATCCCCCTTTTAGGGATCCTGCTCCTGCCTGGGATTTGAATATTTGCATTGCTCAGCTTATGCAACCCCCCTTTGAGCCTATGTCCTCAGCAGAGCTCAAGTACCTGACTTGGAAAACTGTGTTTTTGGTTGCTGTTACCTCTGCCAGACGTATCAGTGAATTGCAAGCCCTGTCAGTGGAGCCTGACTTTATCTCTTTCCATAGAGATAAGATGGTCCTTAGAACCAATTGAAGGTTCCTACCTAAAGTGGTTTCTGATTTCCACTTAAACCAATCTATGTCTCTTCCTGTGTTCTTCACTGATCACACCTCCTCAGGGGAATGGAGGCTACACAGGTTAGATGTTAAAAGTGCCCTTAGTTACTACATAGAACGTACAAAGGGTCACAGGTTTGGCTCCCTCCAGTTGCTCCTCACTTATGGGGAAGTAGGTAAGGGAAAACCTGCCACCAAGAGAACCATTGCCAGGTGGATTATGTCCTGTATTCAATTCTGCGTTGAAAAACTGGGAAAAACTGCACCCTCAGGCCTGAGGGCTCATTCCACTAGAGGTACAGCTGCATCTCTGGCTGCAGCTAGGGATATCCCCTTGTTAGAAATCTGTCAAGCAGCCACCTGGAAAACAGTTCATACCTTCACCAAGCATTACTGTCTGGATATCCAGGCTAGGAGCAGGGCCAGTTTTAAGGTTTTGGGGGCCCCCAGCAAGATTTGTGAAGCCATGGGGCACTCCTTACTTGACCTACTTTCACCTAATGTGTTGGACTGTAGCCCATACGTGCATTTGTTTTTCCTTTCTCAGTACAACCAGTGATACAGCATATTTAAATTTGTTAGGAAAGTCAGTAGTGTCAGTCCTTGGGGCTATTCTTCCCCTCCTATCCATTGCTGCCCATTTGCCTCTTATTGACTGGATCATAGCTTAGTAAGGCTTTTTAAATGGGGGGCTTGCCTCAGGACTGGAGAATGGCACATGTGGTGTCTCTCCACAAGAGTGGACCCAAGGATGAACCTAGTAATTATAGACTAGTCAGCCTTACCTCCATTGTAGGAAAGCTAATGGAGACCATGCTAAAGGAAAGACAAGTGAACTTCCTTGAGGTAAATGATCTACAGGATTAAAGGCAGCATGGGTTTTTCTTGGGGACAGCCTGCCTGACCAACTTGATTGACTTCTTTAATTGGGTCACAGGATCGTTGCACAGGGACCAGATGGTAGATGTCCTGTGTCTGGACTTCAGTAAGGCCTTTAACTGTGAGCCAAATGGGAGGTGGCTCAGTAAACTGAGGATCCTGGGAGTCAGGGAAAAGCTTGCAGAGTGGGTCAAGAGCTGGCTACAGAACAGAAACTAGAGGGTGATAATGAGGGGGAGCTATCAGTCTAAGTCTGTGGCCAGTGGGATTCCACAGGGCCCAGTACTCAGACCAGTGTTGTTTAACATTTTTATTGGTGACATAGTGGATGGGCTCAAAAGTAAAATCTGCCTATTTGCTTATTACACTAAATTCTGCGGCAGAGTAGACATAGAGGAGGGGAAACAGGAGCTCTAGGAGGCCTTGGCTAGGCTCGAGAAATTGTTGAGTATCTGGCAGTTGGGGTTCAGTACTAGGAGTTGCATGGTCTTGCACCTGGGAGCTAAGAACCCAGGGGCCAGTTACTGGTTGGGAGGTGTACAGGTTACCAGTTCTGCGGAGAAAAAGATCTAGGGGTAGCTCAATGCTTCATATTGTACACCTTATTTTGCTACTCTGTATTTTATATTTTATATGTATTTTTCTCCCTTACACCCCCCACCACACCGAGAAATGAGACTCTGCTCAGTGTGCCTTTCCCAGTAACCAATCTTTAAATAAATTAAAAATAAAATAAATCAAGAGGGACCTGAGGCACCCTGTACAATGTTGTAAGGTGGCAGCCAAAGCAAAGAAAATGGTGGGTTGCATCACCACAGGAATCACCTCTAGGAAAGGAGAAGGTCATTTTGCCCTTGTATAGGTCTTTGGTGACTTGAGACCGCACTTGGAGTTCTGTGTGCAGTTCTGGTGCCCTTATCTGAAAAAAGACATCAGATCTTTGGAGGGGGTACAGCGTAGGGTGTATTCACTGGAGGACAGAAAGGAGATGGGGGAAATGACTGAGACCTTTGAGTATCTTAAGGATATGAACAAGGTTAGAACAGAGGGCATTTTCAATTTAAGGGGAAATGGGTTCACTAAGGGCATAGTCTAGAATTGTTGGGGGGAAGATTCAAAAAGGAAATGAGAAGGCGCTTTTTCACAGAAGGCGTGGTGTCCAAGTTGTACGATTTGCCTGAGGAGGTGATTTCTTTGAAAATAGTAAGCAGCTTTAAAAGGGGCTGGGACAGGGTAAAAGGGAGAATCATAACATGAGAGATTATGGGTAGGGGGTTAAAGAGTGTGAGGGATGAAAACTCCGTGGGGAAAAGGGAGGTGGGGGGCAGCTCCAGTAAAATCTACTAAGAGCTGCACACTCAAGCAGCCTTGGTATACCTAAATGGCCTGTTTCTGCTGGCATTTTCGTACTTTCATATTATAATGCCACATAAGAAGGTTCTGCACAGTCCTTTGTTGCTGTTTAAAAGAAAATTAGTAAGGAAACTGCTGTGGTTGGGCCCCCCATGAGTAGAGGCCCACAGGCTCCAAGTTTGCTCAGTGCCTAAAACCCGGCTATGGCTAGGAGTGATGCTAGGTTTGGCACAGCCGTACTTCAGAGCCTATTCCCAAAGTAGGTTCTGTCCCTCCTCCTTGGAGGTACTGCTTGGTAGTCTGCAGATTGTCAGAATACAGCAAGACTTCATGTTGTCTGAAGAAAAAATTACTCACCTTAGTAATTGTATTTCTTCTATTGGAGTCTTGCTGTATTCTGACCTCCCTCCCTGCCTCCCCTCTCAGAACCTGTTTTTGGGAAGTGGGAGGGCAGGTGCAGTGTTGCACCCCAGCGGTGTCTTTACCCCACTCCTGTTGTGTTGGGTGCTTTGTATTTGTTTAATGAAGAGTTTTTTAGTTCTTATTACCTGGTTTTGGTTCTTTGGGTTTCCTGACTTGAGTCTTTGGGGGAATCCAAAGTCTTTGTTGCCAGTTGGCTACTAGGAGTTTTTACAATTTCCACATTTAGTCAGTGAGTTTTAGCTCGTAAGAATCTGACGGTTTGGGTTGGAAAGGACACAGACAGAGTTTCAACCGAGCTTGAGCCCAACGTTCTATGCCTGGCATAGAATTTAACCTTTCACTCTCTGGGGCAGTTCAAGAGCTGAAGCCAACTGCAAATTGTCAGAATACAGCAAGACTCCATTAGAAGAAATACAATTACTAAGGTGAGTAATTTTTAATTCCCTGCTTCCCTTAGGGAAGTTTAGTATGCCTCCCTATCTTCATCCTGCTGCGTTCCCTTATATTTCCTGAAGGCCAGCCTTTTGACTCTGACCTTTTCTGCTACTGTGTTTGAGAACCAAAGTGGTTTCCTTCTTCTTTTGCCTTCCTTTTCTCACTAACACAATGGGATGTTGCTTCAAGTATTGCATCTTTAATGCTTGCCCACTTTGCCTGTACCCCTCACCTGTATTTCTTTTTGCCAGGGCTAGCTTAACTCTGTTGGCCATCTTATCAAAGTCAGCTCCTCTGAAGTCCCATATTTTTACCTTGGAATGGGGTGATTTTGTTCTAGTGGCCAAACTGAACCATACCATGTGATGGTCACTGGCACCCAGGTGACCTTCTACTGGGAGATCTGTGATCCTTTCCCTGTTAGTCAGTACTCGATCTAGGATAGCCCTGTCTCTTGTGGGTTGTTGTACCAGTTGTTTGAGGCCCTCCCCCCTGCAGGGAATCCACCATGTGTCTAGTTCTGGCAGATGTCCCTGCTGTTATTGACCAATCTGTATCTGGCATGTTGAAGTCTCCCATTATCAGAACCTCACCTTTAGCTGTCATGTTTTGTATATCTTCTGACAGTAACGTGTCTATGTCCTCTCCTGGTCTGGAGGCCTGTACACAACCCAGTTCGTATGGCTGTCCCATTTCCTGTTTCCAGGGTGACCCACGGTTCTTCTAGCTCCTTATGTGTATTCTGAATTTCTGTAGCTTTGATATTTTCATTGACATAAAGGGCCCCCCCCCCCCTTTTTTGCACCTCGGTCTCTTCTGAACAGTACGTAGCCAGGTACTGAAGTCTCTCAAGTGTGGTTACTGGTAAACCATGTCTCGCTAATGGCTACTATGTCCAGTTTAGCCTCTATCAATATTGCCTGCAGGTCTGGGATCTTGTTTCCCAGACTGCGAGCATTTGTGTACATGATTTTCCATTGGCTAGATTTCAGTGTGTTAGTTGGGCAAGGTCCGGCATTTCCCCTGTGCGTCGTATGGAGAGCCGGACCTTTTTCTTTACCTGGCGATGCAAATGAACTATAAACATGCTGAATTCCTGTTTGACCACTAGCTGAGGGGGGAAGGGTGTTCTTCCCATTTGACGTATGGGGTGGTACACCTCTTTCCCCATTTGGTAGTTTAAATATTCTGCAAAGACGTCAAACTTCTGCCCCAATGCACTGACTCCCTCCTTAGTCAGATGCAGTCCATCAAATTTAAAGAACTTTTGCTCCCAAAACTGTTGCCAGTTCCCTACAAATTTGTGTCCTTTTTCCTGGCACCAGCCCTTGAGCCACATGTTTAGCTCCCCTATCTCCCCTTCTCTGACCTTCCATCCATCTGTCCCCCTCCCCCAGACTGGCAGGATCTCAGAGAAGGAGATGCCGGACGAAATGGATGATGGTTTGTCACCCAGCCTGGTCAGGTGTGCCTTGGTCTCCACCACTGACCAGATGGCGAGTAGTTTGTACTAGTAGCCCCTAGGAATTCTCCACGGAGCCTACTAGTTGGTGGGCCCAGGTGGGGATCCGTAGTAGTGGCCGTAGACTCTGCAGTTCATCCTCCTGATTGGATTTGTCAGGGCCCTGCTCCTTCTCCAGAGTTTATTAATTGCAGAAGAGGATTTTCTCTGGACCCCTTCCTCCTTGATTCAGACAGTGAGAGTGCCTGTTCTGCTTTTAACCCCAGGCAGTGAGAGTGTCTGGGGCTTGCTAAGGAGTTTGGTTATACTCAGACATTAACATCAGTTTGACCCAAGAAGTGAGTTCTTGCACAATTCAGCCCTGTGAGAGGGGGCCAAAGAGTACTGAAAGCCTTATCTTGCAGTGGTGAGAGCACTGTGAGAGGGAAATAATCCAAGACTGCAACTGGAGACTGTAATTTCTGCACTATAAACATTTTAAAATGTTTTTTTGTTAATTGGGGTTTTAATTTAATTTATCTTAGTTGTGTAGTTTGGGGTTTGTTTTAGTTTTATTTTATTTACTAATTTTGTTTGGTTTGTTATTTTGATTTTATGATTTTTTGTTGTTTATTTTATAGATTTTTAGTATAATATTGGTTTGGTTGAGGGTTGGGTTCGGAGGGTATTTATTTGGTTTTAAGGAAGATTTTGTTTATTTATTAAATCTCGTTGAATGTGTTGGATGCTTGCCCCCGCAGTTGTGCGCTATTCACCCTCTGCTCTCCGCACCCTCCATCTTTTTTTCACCCCTCCTCTTCAGTTTATAACTTACTAGCGCTGTAGAGTGTTGGGTATTGTGCGTAGGAGATGGAAGGCTGCGAACAGTGGAGGATGAATGGGGGGGGGGGGGCATCGTATCAGGGTGGTAAGATCCGGGAGATGCCCTGGGGCGAAATGGAACCCAGAACGTGGTACTCCATGTCTGGTTTCCATACCCAAGGGCACTACCGATTGTGGTGGGCAGGTGGTTCAGGCGGCCTGAGAGGTTCGTCCAACTCGGGTGGTGTTACGCAATGCCAGGTCCATTAAAAACAAGACTGCAATTATTGCAGATCTTGTTGAAACGGTGGGCCTGGCATGTATCACCGAGACCTGGCTGGATGAGAACTCTGGCCCCATTTTGGAGGCTCTAACTGCAGCCTGGTACTCGGTGATACACGGTCGAGATTGAACCGTGGGGGGGTTGCAGTCTGTTTCAAGACCGAACTTAACCTAACAAGTGTACTAGTTGAGGAGGCTGAGTCATTCGAGTGTGCCATAGTAGCAGGTGTAGGTTGTCAGATTGCCCTCATCTACCGTCCACCCAGGGATGAGAAGCGATTCCTTCAGGAAGTGGCGGACTTCATCGTCAACATGCCGTTTGAGTCACCCAGACTGATGGTTCTGGGTGACTTCAACACCTGGATCGACAACGAACTTTCGCAATTTGGTCAGCACTTCCTCCAGTTGATGACTTCTCTGGGCCTCACACAGGTACTTACCACTGCTACTCATAAACACGGATACTCCCTTGACTTAGTCTTCCTCCTAGGGATCGAAACATCTGACTTGGGGGTGGAATCAATTGAGTGGTCTGATCACTACATCGTGGGATTTGGTTTTAGCACTCCCCTTCATAGGCCTACTCCTATGGAGATGGTTAGGTACCATCCTTTATGAGATATAAGTTCTCATAGCCTAGTGGCGGTGCGTGACCTTTTGTCCCTCTCGGTGGCAAGCAGTGACCCAGAGACCCTCGTGATGGCCTATAATTTGGCTGTTTCGGCAGCTCTGGATTCCATTGCTCCAGTCCGTGTTCGTCCTCTCTCCCTTCGCCCTCATTCCCCATGGTTGATGGGACTTTGAGGGAGATGCGGAGACTAGGACGAAGGTTAGAGCGTTGCTGGTGGAAGTCCACCCTTGATACTGACCGCCTTAGATTGATAGACCATTATGAAGCCTATCAATCTGCAGTCACCTATAAGAAGGCAGAATTCCTGTCTGGGGAGATTGTGGCAGCTCAGAATCGACCAGCTCAGCTTTTCCGAACTGTGGACAGACTGTGCAACCCAGCCTGTCTACAAGTCCAGAAAGCCTTTTCGCAATTAGAGTGCGATGAACTTGCTCGATTCTTTGCTACTAAGGTGGCTGATATCAGGGTGGTATTCCAGCCGGCACACTCTGCGGGCATTGCTTTTGATCAGTAAGAGGTCACTGCTCCTCGGCCTTCCTGGAGTACCTTCAGCCGACCAGAGTTCATGGATGTCATGTGGATCATCCAGGGTGTGCACCCTACATGCTGTAGTTTGGACCCTGGACCAACTTCCCTGATTTTGGGTTGTATTGATGTCATCGGTCCGGTCCTAGCGCAGATAGTCTGGTGCTCCTTGGAATCTGGAGAGTTTCCTAGCTGTCTGAAAGAGGCTGTGGTGACACCACTCTAGAAAAAAACTACTTTGGACCCAGACTGCCACGCAAACTACAGACTAATCTCTAACCTTCCCTTTTTAAGGTAGGTGATTGAGAAAGTAGTGGCAACACATCTGGAGGACCATTTGACCATCCATGATATCTATGAACCGCTCCAGTCCGGTTTTCGAAAGAGACATACAGTCGTGGCCAAAAATATTGACGCCCTTGCACTTTTTCAAATAACTCACAATTTCCTCCAAACACAAGTTGAAATTAACAACAGTACAGTATTTGGTCTCCACAATTCTTTATTTCTCTGTTAATATTACAGAACCTTTGTTTTTGATTCAGAATTTAATATATCCTTTTAAATCAGAAAATGAAAAGAAATGGCATTGACAAAATTATTGACACCCTAGACTTAATATTTGGTAGCACAGCCTTTGGTCAAAATAACTGCAATTAACCACTTCCTATAGCCATGGATGAGCTTCCTGCACCTCTCTACTGGCAGTTTGGCCCACTCTTCTTGTGCAAACTGCTCCAGTTCTCCCAGATTTGAAGGGTGCCTTCTCCCAATTGCTATTTTCAGATCTCTCCACAGGTTTTCAATGGGATTTAGATCTGGACTTACTGCTGGCCACTTCAGAACAGTCCAGCGTCTTGTCATGAACCATTCCTGGGTGCTTTTTGAAGGGTGTTTGGGGTCATTGTCCTGCTGGATGACCCATGACCTTCGACAGAGACCCAGCTTTCTGACACTGGGTTCAACGTTGCGCTCCAAAATGGCCTGGTAATCTCCAGATTTCATGATGCCATGCACACGTTCAAGGCACCCAGTGCCAGAGGCAGCACAGCAACCCCCAAAACATCACTGAACCTCCTCCATGTTTGACTGTAGGGAAGGTGTTCTTTTCTTTGAAGGCTTCATTTTGTTTTCTGTAAACATAGAGATGATGTGCTTTACCAAAAAGCTCTAATTTGGTCTCATCTGTCCACAGGACATTCTCCCAGAAGGATTTTGGCTTGTTCAGGTGTGTTTTGGCAAACCCCAGTCGGGCTTTCTTATGTCTCCCTCTCAGCAGTGGGGTCCTCCTGGGCCTCCTACCATATAACCCCCTTTCATTGAGTTGGCGACGGATGGTGCGAGTTGAAACTGTCGTACCTTGTGTCTGAAGGTCAGCTTGAACCTGTTTGTCAGTTAATCGAGGTGCTTTCTCCACCATTCGAACAATCCTGTGCTGCAATCTTCGATCAAGTTTTCTCTTGCAGCCACGTCCAGAGAGGTTGGCTACAGTGCCATGGGCCTTAAACATCCTGATAACATTACGTACGGTGGAAACAGGAACATCATTGTCTCTGGAGATTGATTTGTAGCCTTGAGATTGTCCATGCTTGGCTACAGTCTTCTGTCTGACCTCCTCAGACAGTTCTCTGGCTGTCTTTCTTTTCTCCATGCTCATGGCGGTACACACAGTGACACAAAACAGGAGAATGAGTCCTTTTCTATTCAAACTGGTTGAATGAGTGATTTTATATTGCAGGCACCTGCAACTCACCACAGGTGAGTTCAGTTCCAAAGTGAAGGAGAATCACCTGCTTGAAATCTAATTATTTCTAACTACTTCTAAAAGGTGGCAATAATTTTGTCTGGGCCATTTAAGGATTTCTGTGTGGAATAAGCTAAGACTTAGTAAGTTATTCTGATTTTTGTGTTTTATTCCACTGCAAACCAAAGAAATACATATGTGGATACCAAAATATTTTTTAATTTCAACAATTTTCTGGAAGGAATGGTGCATTATTAGAAAAAACTGCAAGGGCGCCAATATTTTTGGCTACAACTGTAGTACCAAGGCAGCACTAGTTCTGGTGCTCAATGATCTCCTGATGGCTAGAGATTGGAAGAGACGCTCCATCTTGGTTCTTCTGGATCTCTCATCAGCATTTGACACCGTGGACCACGGGGTGCTGCTTGGTCACCTGAGGCACATCTGTAGACTGTCAGGAACAGTCCTCAGGTGGTTTACATCGTTCCTCATGGGAAGAACACAGAGAGTGGTGTCTGGGGTCTTTCCTCAGGCCCTACTTCTCTGTTGTGTGGGGTTCCTCAGGGCTCAGTGCTGTCACCCATGTTGTTCGAGGTGTACATGCTACCCCTCGGAGACATTGTAAGAAGGTATGGGCTGAGGTTTCACTGCTATGCTAATGATACCCAGCTCTACCTTTCTTTTGCACCCAACCAGGATGGAGCTCTCTCGGTCTGCTGGCTTAAGTTGAACTCAGAAAAACTGAGGTACTGGTTGTGGACCCAGGTCGCGGAATAGGGGGGTTGGTTTGGCCTCTGGACTTTTTCTTGGTGGCGTTTCACTCCCGACCTCTGAACGGGTGCGTAACCTGGGGGTAATTTTTGATGAAGGGCTGACCCTGCATTCGTAGGTGTCAGCTGTCGTCAAATCCTCCTTTTATCATTTTAGGAATATCGCCAGGATTAAGCATCTGGTTCCATCTGGTGACCTTCCTACTTTGGTCCACGCCTTTGTGTCCTCATGCCTAGATTATTGCAACTCCCTTTATCTAGGGCTTCTTTGGGTGGAAATCCGTCGCTTGCAGTTGGTGCAGAACGTGGCAGCCTGGCTTTTGACGGGATCTGCTCGGTCCTGTCATATTTCGCTGGTGCTGCACGAACTGGTCTGGCTGCCAGTACAGTGGCTGATCACCTTTAAAGTCAGTTTGCTGTCTTTTAAAGCCCTGCATGGACTGGGTAGTCAGGGCCCGGATTACCTGAAAGAGCTCCTGGTTCCTTACTGACCTGGACGATCACTCCACTCAGCCGACAAGGGGTTGCTAGAGATTCCAAGAGAGTGTTTGAAATCATCAGGGGTGAGAGCATTAATGTATACAGCCCCAACCCTTTGGAATTCTCTACTCCATCGGTTACGGGAGTGCACAACTGTGGAGGGATTCAGACAAGCTTTAAAAACCTTTTTGTGGCACCAGCCATTCAGTGACTGATTTTCTTTTTGATGAATGGTATGCTGCTATTTTAATGTTAGTGTATTGATGTCTGATTTGATTTTAAAATTGTTAGAAGCCTTGGTTTTTGAAAAGGCACCATATAAATAAAGCTTATTATTATTATTATACCTACTTACTCACCCAGGCATAAGCAATATTCCAGACTGGATTTTTTCTTAGTGCCTAAGAATTGGGCCTGGGCAGCAGAATCAGTAAAAATAAGGATAATGGGCCTCTCTGACCATGCCCCTGTCACCTTGAAGATGGCCTTTGGGCCATCGTGCCACAATTCTACCTGGAGGATGAATATAAGCCTTTTAAATTGGGATGATCTCAGAGTCCTGGTAAGAGAAGAAATCAAAGTATTCCATCAGTGTAACCCTCCCGGGGACTCCCACCCCACAGTGTACCAGGATGCTCTAAAGGCCTATCTGCAAGGCAAATTAATTGCTTATGTAGTGGGGGTAAAAAGGGACAGGGCCAAACAACAACGTGATCTGGAAAGGGAGATCTTTGAGTTGGAAAACCGTCATAAGTCTCATCTCTCTGAACTTCAACAGAAGTTAACAACAGCATGTAAAGCTCTTAACCAGTTACTAAGCCTTAAAGTGGAGGGTTCCCTGCACTGTGCTGGACATAGGCTATACAAGCACGAAAATCAAGCCGAGAAGTTACGAGCCGCTCAGCAACTAAAGGAGGCAGCCTACCATACCATTTTAAAGTTATGTTTAGGTCAGGCTCAGACGGCCGCTTTCTTTCTTCTCCAGCTGACATGGCGAGTAGTTTTGCTGCCTACTATAAATCACTTTACAGTGCTGAGCGAGGCCCCTTGCGCAGTGATAAGGTCCACAAGTACCTGGATGATAATCCCCTCCCCTTCCTGCCAGAGGCCGAGAACAGTATTCAAACAACATGAAGTCTTGCTAAATTCTGACAGTCTGTAGTTAGCCTCAGCACTTGAATTGCCCTGGCGAGGAAAGGGTTAACTCTATGCCAAAGCATGGAACGTTGCGCTTGAGCTTGGTTTTTAAACCTCTGTCCCTGGTACATCTCAGTGTAACTGTCAGATTCTTTACTCTACCCTACTGTGAAGATGCTCCAGAGAGTTTCTCCTTGCTGCTTCAGTTAGGTACAGTAATTCGTTCGGTAAATCTTAACCGATTTATTTCTTTTCGGTCATCAGATCTCTGTCCACGGTACAGTATAGTGTTTAGTGGTAGATGGTGTTTTTTGATTGTAAAAGAAATTGTTTTTGGTCTCTCGATTCCTTTCCGGTCGGTCCGGTTGGGAACCGACTTAATTCTTAAATTTTTATTTAATTTCGCTTTGCTGTGGTGTCCGGTATCTTTTAGCCTCAGAAAAACCCGAGGGTTTAGTCCGTTTTTTTTCCACAGCCATTGAACCGGTTGGTGGCTGAAAGTTTTGGTAGTTGCCTAGCTTGAACGCTTTTATGGGTAACTTTAGTAAATTGTGGCTATGTCTGAGAAACCTAAAAAGAAAACCGGTCCCACTGGGTTTCAACACTGCACTGAGTGTGAAGAGGCTTTTGCTAAAGCTGATCCCCACCTCACCTATGTTTGTTGTCTGGGGTTTGACCACCTCAAATCAGATTGCCAAGTATGTCAGAATTTCCCTAAAGCCACGTTTGAGAAGAGACAAGCTAGGCTTAAGGAAAGAGAGGCTAAAAAATCTGCTGACCCGGATGGCCAGCCCAGTTCAGTTCCGACCAAACCTGAGGAAGTGCCTGCTGACACAGGCGATACTTCCTCAGGTAAAAGAAAGTCCGATTCAGAAAAATCAGTTTCTGCACAGCGTAGAAAGAAGTCGGTTGGTTCGGATCAGAGTCTGCAGATCCCAACTGCTGAGGAAATTGTGAGAGCGATTAGTATAGTTCAGTAGCTTCGAGTTACTCTGACCAAACCAACAACTTCTGAAAGACGGTCGGTTCTGTTGGTTGCAGCCCAGTCGGATTATGATCCTGAGGCTTTCTGTGAGGTTGATTGGGAAGGAGACCCAGAATATGAAGGTGGTGATGATTCTGGAGGCCTAGACAAGCCAGTAGAGCCTGACATCTCCCCAGACAGGCCTACCAGTATTTCTTCTCTCAAACTTTCTTGAGTTCCCCTCACACTTTTTATTTTATAAAAATGTGGCAGAAACTCTCGAGCTTCCAACTGTGATAGCTTCGGATGAGGAAGAAGAGCCTGAATTTGTGGAGATGATGGATGTCCTAGAGCCAGAGAAACTGTCTGTTCCCCTCCATAAGTCCTTGGGGAAGCAGACTCAAAAAAATCTTACAGGCTCCCACTTCTATATCTCCTGTGGATAAAAAGATGGACAGGAGGTATATGCTGTCAGGCTCAGGGATGGAATTATTTTATAATCATTGCAGTCACATTGGGGTAGTGCAGGCTGCAGCCTGTGACAAGGCTAACATACCCTTGGCTTCACACAGCCCCGATAAGGATTCTAGGAAAGTGGATGCCATGGCTAAAAAACAGTACTTGGCATCCATCCTCTTTGGGACTCAGGCAGGCCTCTTATATGGCCTATGTGGCTAGGTACCAGAAGTTGAGGTGGGATACAATTCTGGAGCTAGTCAAGAATGCCCTCCCCAGCTAGCCAAGGAGCTGGAGCAGGTGGCTGCAGATGGCATCGAAGCATCTAAAGTTTAGTTCCATGCTGCTGTGGACTCGAATGATGTGTCTTCAAGGGTCATGGCTACATCTATCTCCCTAAGGAGGTTTGCCTGGCTCAGATGTACTAGCCTCTCACAGGACACCCAGGCTAAGGCCATGGATTTTCCTGTCACTCAGAACTCTCTGTTTGGGGAGCAAACAGGAGTACATGAAGAAAATGGATGAGTATAAGACCACATACAGGAGTACAGTGGCCAAAGAAAGGCAAACCACTCCTCAAAAGCAGGAGTCTAGGGCTGGTAGGGGCAGACCTTTTCACAGGCCTTTCTACCAGGCTCAGACTTCCTCTACCTTTCAGCAGAGGAGGTTCTTTAGAGGGAGAGGGAGACGGGGGATAAGCAGGGCTGCATCCACCTCTCAAGCTAGGACCCCTGCCAAGCAGATACCCTGATATGTCAGACCGGGTCACCTTCTTAGTTTCAGTGGGGGGCAGGCTAGCTTACTTCTTCCAGGAGTGGAGGTCTGTTACAACAGACAATGGGTCTGGGAAGTGTAAGCCAAGGACTTGCTCTCAGTTTCAAGAGATTTCCCAAAGTAAGGGCAAAATCCTTCAAGCCTTCCTCACCACTGGAAACAGCTGCTCTAGAGGCAACGGTTTCGGCCTTGCTGCTCCTAAAAGCAGTGGAGCGGGTGCCTGTAGTGCACAGGGGCAAAGGATTGGACTCAAGGTACTTCCTTGCCCCAAAAAAGACTGGGGAGTGGCGACCCATCCTAGACCTAAGATATCTGAACAAACATCTTTTAAAGCCAAAGTTCAAGGTGGTGACTCTGGGAATCATTCTTCCCTTCCTGAGACCAGGAGACTGGCTAGCCTCTCTGGATCTCAAAGATGCCTATTTTCACATCCCTATCAGATGCTCCCACAGAAAGTACCCCAGGTTCGAGTTGCCCTCAGGTCATTACCAGTTCAGAGCAATGCCCTTTGGCCTGACTTCAGCTCCCAGAGTCTTTACATAGTGCCTGGCGGTGGTGGTGGCCAGAAGGCAGGGCATTTCTGTATTTCCCTATTTGGACGATTGGCTCATTGTAGGCCAGTCCTCAGACCAAGTCATGTCAGTTCTGGCTGTCACCCAGAGGCTTCTGGGTTCTCTATTGTTTATCCTCAATCTTTCCAAGTCAGTACTAGAACCAGTTCAGCTTCTCACCATCATAGGGGTCGAGCTGGACACCATTCAGGCAAAGGCCTTCCTTCCCATCTCAAGGGTGCAGGCCCTCACAGATCTGGGAGCCTCTTTCAAACCTTGAGTGTCTTGGCCAGCCAGGCATTTCCTTCAGCTTCTAGGCCACATGGCAACTTCCACTGTAGTGGTTCAGGGAGCCAGGTTCCAAATGAGGGACATTCAGTATCACCTCAGGACTTTTTGGTCCCAGAGAAGGGATCCACTTACCAAATTGATTCCAGTGACTCAGATTCTTGCCCAGGCTCTCCAGTGGTGGCTGGACAAGAACAGTCTCAGACAGGGAGTTTCCTTCCTACACCAGGTTCCTTCGGTTGTTCTCACAACAGATGCATCTCTCCTGGGGTGGGGAGCTCATTTGGGGAACCTCACTGTACAGGGCACTTGGTCTCAGCAGGAGTCTCTTCTCCACATCAATCTCCTGGAACTCAGGACTGTGCTTCTGGCCCTTCAAGCATTCTTGGACTCAGTTCAATGGAAAGTGGTGCAGGTCAGGACAGACAACACCACTACCATGTGGTACATAAACAGGGGGGTACTTGGTCCATGGTCTTGTGCACAGAAGCCATGAAGGTATGGTCATTGGCATACTCCCTTCAGATCTTCCTGGTAGCAGTGCATCTGCCAGGGAAGGACAATGTGCTGGCAAATGCCCTCAGCAGGATCTCTCAGGGTTATCATGAGTGGGCCTTGAACTTTCAGGTCCTATAGAACATTTATTTAGAGATGGGGCACTCCAGAGATAGTTCTCTTTGCTGCCCCAGACAATCATCAGCTCCCTCTTTTCTGTTGCAGACCACCAATCTTGGGGTCTGTTCCTCAGAGTGCTCTTCTGTTGGATTGGACAAACAGGTTTCTGTATGCTTTTCCTCCCTTTCCTCTGATTTTCAGAGTACTGATAAAAATCAGGTCTAAACCCTGCACAGTGATGCTAATAGCTCCAGATTGGGCCAGGCTACCCTGGCACCCTCTGTTGCTGTCCCTGGCAGTGACAATTCCTCTCTGTCTTCCTGGGAGGCATGACCTCTGTTGTCCTCCCAGGGGAGGATTTGTATACCAATCTCCATTCTCTCAGACTCAAAGCTTGGCTCTTGAAGAGTTAGAGTATGCAGGATTGCACCTTTCACATGGAATTTTAGATATTCTGAAGGTTTCTAGGAAACCTTCTAATAGAAAAACGTATGCCTCTAAGTGGAAGAGATTTAGCATCTGGTGTTCTCAGAGGAATATACAGCCAGATTCTGCTGGCATTTCCACAGCATTGGACTATTTAGTCCATTTGAATAGCCTGGGCCTCAGGCCTGCCACTCTTAAAGTTCACCTAGCAGCTGTCTCTGTTTTTCTTTCGGCAGGGAAGGGATCTTCCCTTGCTTCTCATCCTGTATTCAGTAAGTTTTTCAAAGGTCTGGTTCATCTCAACCCTCCCTTTAGGGAGCCAGCTCCGGCTTGGGATCTGAATATCTGTATTGCACAGCTTATGCAGCCCCCCTTCGAACCTTTGTCTTCAGCTGAGCTAAAGTACTTGACTTGGAAGACTGTATTCCTGTTGGCCATTACCTCTGCCAGGAGAATCAGTGAGTTACAGGCTCTGTCAGTAGAACCTGACTTTATTTCCTTCCACAAGGAAGGTGGTCCTCAGGACAAACAGAAAATGTCTTCCTAAAGTGGTTTCAGATTTCCATCTTAACCAGTCCATGTCTCTGCCTGTGTTGTTCACTGACCATTCTTCTTCAGGTGAGTGAAGGTTGCACAGTCTGGATGTAAAAAGGGCATTAAGTTATTATATTGACCATACCAAGGCCCAATAGGGGTGGCTGCTCTCAGTTGTTTCTCACTTATGGTGAGGTGGGCAAGGGTAAACCTGCTACTAAGAGAACTGTAGCCAGATGGATTGTTTCTTGTATCCAATTCTGTTACTCTAAATTGGGCAAAGAGCCTCCCTCAGGCTGAGGGCACACTCCAGCAGGGGTACTGCTGCCTCCTTGGCAGCAGCAAGGGACATTCCCTCCTCGAAATCTGTAAAGCAGCCACCTGGAAAACTGTTCATACATTCACCAAGCATTATTGTCTGGATACCCAAGCCAGAAGTCATGCTAGGTTTGGCACTGCAGTGCTGCAGAGCCTCTTTCCTAAGTAGGTTCTGTAGTTCCCTCCTCCTTGGAGGTGCTGTTTGGTAGTCTGCAGACTGTCAGAATACAGCAAGACTTCATGTTGTTTGAAGAAAAAATTACTCACCATAGTAATATTGTTTCTTCTAATGGAGTCTTGCTTTATTCTGACCTCCCTCCCTGCCTCCACTCTCAGAACCTCTGTGTATTTGGGATGTGGGTTGGCAGGTGCAGTGTTGCACCCTATTGGTGTACTTTTGGAACCCATTCTGGCCAGACTGGAGTTTTTTTCCTATTTTTAGTATAGGTTTACCTTTTATCACTATCTACATAAAGTTTTCTCTTTGAGGTTCTTGACCTGAGTTTTTTGGACCCTAATTGTTGTTGCCTTTGGCTTTTAAAATTTTTCACGAAAACAATGTCTTGTTCTAATGAGTTAGTATTAGTGTTTGTAAGAATCTGGTGGTTACACTGAGATGTACCAGGGACAGAGGTTTGAAAACCGAGCTCGAGCTCAACATTCTTTGCTTTGGCATAGAGTTGACCCTTTCCTCTCTGGGGCATTCAAGTGCTGAGGCTAACTGCAGACTGTCAGAATACAGCAAGACTCCATTAGAAGAAACATTACTATGGTGAGTAGTTTTTTCTTCTGGGAGTTCCAATCACCCTGCAGGAACTCACAACCCAAATAAGGCAGCTAAAATCAGCTAAAACCCCGGGCCCGGATGGCTATCCGGCAGAATTTTACAAGACCTTCTTACTGGAAACACTGCCCTTGTTGCAGGAGGCTTTCAACCACATACTGTGGGGTGGCCACCCTATCCCACCATCCTGGAAACAGGCTCAGATCTCCATCTTAACCAAAACCGGGCAAGAATCCGTTGCAGCATGGCTCCTACTGTCCCATCTCTTTATTAAACACTGATTTGAAACTTTTCACTGGCATATTAGCCAATCTGCTACACACGGTGATTCAAAATCTTATTCATCAGAACCAAACTGGGTTCATAAAGGGATGCCTCTTACAGGATAACATCAGAAGGTTTTTAAATACAATATCGGCCCAGAGGGAACAGAATAAATTTCAACTGGCAGTCTCTCTTGATGCTGAAAAAAACATTTGACAGAGTGGACTGGCTTTTCCTGGAGAGGGTACTGTCCAAATTTAACCTGGGAAATAATTTTATTAAAGCAGTGGCAGCCCTTTATTCAACCCCTGAAGCATCGGTTAGAGTAAATGGGTATACCTCAGAAAGATTTCCCCTTAATAGGGGTACACGTCAGGGGTGTCTTTTGTCTTCTCTTTTTTTTTTTTGCCCTTTTCCTCGAACCCTTAGCTACTTACATTAGGGGACACCAGGCGATATGGGAAGTGAAGGTGGGATCCCAGGAACACAAGATAGCCTTATACATGGATGATACCTTGCTGTTTCTGGGGGACCCAGAGTCCTCACTTCTGCCGCTCCTAGATACACTACAACAATTTCATAGTTAAGCAGGTTATAAAATTAATGTCACTAAGTTGGAGACAATGATACTCAGTAGATTCCCGTCCCCTGATTTTAAAGCCCGCTTTCCCTTTGCCTAGGTGCCTCGAAACACTTTTAGATATTTAGGTATCCAGGTTTCTGTAGATATTACACAGTTATTCTCAGATAACTATTTGACATTACTACAGGCCATAAAACAGGATGTTACCAGGTGGCAAGTACTTCCCTTCACCCTATTGGGTAGAGTACATTCCATAGAAATGAATATACGCCCTCGTCTTTTGTTCCTTTTCCAGACCTTGCCCTTGTCCATCCCACACCCCTTCTGGAGATATCTACATAAAACTATGTCCAGATTTATCTGGCAGGGTAAAAAAAAAACAGACTTTCCTATAACATGCTGTGCATGCCTAGATCGAGCGGGAGTCTGGCCCTTCCAGATTTAAAAAAATATTACCTGGCGGTGCAGGGCCCCTGGCTCTACTCCTGGTTAAAACAAAGGGTGGACACAGGGTGGTACTCTATTGAACTAGAACAGTTACAAACTGCCCCCTTATGGACTTTACCTACTGCCTTCATTTCCCCACACATGCTCCGTAGTGTACAAAACCCTTGGACTAGACATACTTTAAATACTCTCACTCAGCTTTGTCATCAGATGGGGTGCCCAGTGCCCTTGGCCCATTGGCCTTGATAAGGCATCATGAACAATTCCACCCTCCAAGTCAAGATCAGGGTTACAGATTTTGGGAAAACCAAGGTCTCACCAGGTTTACCCACTTTCTCAACCGGGGAATATGTATGACCTTCCAACAGCTTCAACAGAAGTTTGGTCTTAGAAGGGAGGTTCACTTCCACTCCTACAGGTCAGGCATTTTATCCTACAACACCCCCACCTCGACCAACTATGGAGACCTCTAACACCCCTGGAAGATTTGTTTTATGGGTGGGTTCTACTAAATACCAAAATAAAACCCTTATCACAACTTTATCAATTGTTGAATACTAAAAATCTAACGTGTGCAAACAGCATATGACTTAAATGGATCCAGGAATCCCACACCAATATTACAACTTCAGAGTGGATGGGCTTCTTGGACAGGGATGGAGGATAACCACCTCACTGTCTTGTGACGAATTCCATTGGAAGGTACTGATACTCATTTTTAGGACCCCAACCATCACATGACACTTTGCCATATCCCACACAGCATTATGCTGGCGTGGCTGTGGCCTAACAGGCTCCCATTTTCACATTTTTTAGGACTGCCCCATTCTGCAACCATTTTGGTAACCAGTACAAACATGCCTTCAATCACTACTGACAGTTTCCCTTCCTTTCTCTTTCTCCACACTGATACTGGGTGACCTGGATAGAACCTTAAAAATTAGGCTGAAACAAAACAAAAGACTGTATCACATTCTCTGAGTGGCCGCACTTAAATGTATAACATTGAAGTGGCTCTCCTCAGAATCCCCCACATTGGCAATGCAAAGGGTGAAGTTGAAGGAAATAGAAGTGATGGAGCGCATGACAGCCACTAGCAGGTTAAGCCTGGATAAGTTCCTAGAGGTTTGGAGGCCATGGCATGCAGAGGAGGGCTGAGAGTTGAGCGCTGGCGTGGTCTGACTGAGGTCGAGGAGGAAGGTCAGTCTGGGCAATGTGGTAGCCAGATAAATGACATTAGATCAGTCACCTCGGTATTCCCTCAGTATTAGGCTCCAAGAGTTCATCAACATTCATTAACATTTATCAATATTTATTAACATCCAGTAATAAAGTTCAAGAGGCACACTACCCCGGTGGCCCGGTTGAATTTCATATTTTATATACTGTTCTCGGGTACCCAAGAGAATGATAACTTTACAAGATTTTAGTAATGTGCAACATAGTTTATTGTTTTGTTTGAATTACTGTTGTAGTATGAATACACTATTGACAACTATATAATTTAATATGTTGCTTAGAAGGTCACAGGTGCCACAAGAGACAGGGCTATCCTAGATCTAGTACTGACTAACAAAGAAGGGATCACAGATCTCCAGGTAGAAGGTCACCTGGGGGCCAGTGACCATCACATGGTATGGTTCAATTTGGCTACTACATCTAAATCATCCCATTCCAAGGCAAAAATATGGGACTTCAGAGGAGCTGACTTTGATAAGATGGCCAACAGAGTTAAGCTAGCCCTGGCAAAAAGAAACACAGGTGAGGAGGTACAGGCAAAGTGGGCAAGCATTAAGGATACAATACTTGAAGCAACATCCCATTGTGTTAGACAGAAAAGGAAGTGCAAAGAAGAAGGAAACCACTTTGTTCTCAAATACACTAGCAGAAAAGGTCAGAGCCAAAGGCTGGCCTTCAGGAAATATAAGGAACACAGCGGATGAAGATAGGAGGCATACCAAACTGCCCTAAGGGGAAGCAGGTAAGGCAGTAAGGCAGGCAAAAGTCCCAAACTGAGGAAACACTAGCACGAATAGTAAAAGAAGGTGACAAGACTTTCTATAGATACATTAGTGAAAGGAGAAAGTCCAGAGGGGGTATTAAGCTTAATGGAGAAAAGGGAGCATGTGAGGAGGAGGACCCTGTAAAGGCATCTATCCTAAATAGATACTTTTGCTCAGTATTTACTGAAGAGAAGGTAGGGCAGGGCCCACAGCTCACAGCATCATGGCCACAGGGGGAGGGAGGTGAGCACTACCCTTCACAAAAGAAAGGGTCCTACAAGAGCCTGCTAAGCTCAGGGTGGATAAGGCAATGGGACCTGATGGCATACATCCCAGGGTACTTAAGGAGCTAAAGGAGGAACTAGCAGAACCATTAGCAGAATTGTTTAGTGAGTCTCTGAGCACAGGAGAGGTCCCAGAAGACTGAGAAGGGTTTATGTGATCCCGCCCACAAGAGTGGTAGCAGGAGGAGGCGGGAACTACAGACCAGTCAGTCTTACCTCAGTAGTGGGCAAGATTATGGAGGCACTCCTTAAGGAAAGGATAGTGCAACACCTGGAATCCATAGGGGCACAGGATCCAAGACAGCATGGGTTTACAAAGGAAGGTCCTGTCAAACTAATCTCATAGATTTCTTTGACTGGGTAACCAGAGTGGTGGACCAAGGGGAGCAGTTGATGTCGCTACCTTGACTTCAGCAAAGCTTTTGACACTGTTCCACATAGAAGATTGATAAATAAGCTAGGTAGGCTGGTGGGCCAGAAGTTGGTCAACTGGGTGGCAAACTGGTTGACTGGCAGAAAACAGAGAGTGGTGGTAAATGGTATACAGTCAGAAGAGATGCAAGTCACAAGTGGGGTACCTCAGGGATCAGTCCTGGGGCCAGTCCTATTCAACATCTTCATTAGTGACCTCGTAGATGGACTAGAGGGTAAGGCTTGTCTGTTTGCAGATGACACCAAGATCTGCAGCAGAGTAGATGATCCAGATGGGGTGGGCAGAATGAGAAGAGATCTGGATAAACTAGCAAATGGTCAGAAGAGTGGCAACTGGATTTAATGCAAAGAAGTGCAAAATCATGCACATAGGGAAGAGAAACCTGAAGCCACTTATAGGCTGGGAGGAGTTGCTAGCAGTCACAAAGGAAGAAAGAGACTTGGGCATCATCATCACTGATGACCTAAAATCATCCAAGCAGACCTCTAAAGCAGTAGGTAAGGCTAGGGGGGTGTTAGGGTGTATTAGTAAGGGTATCACAAGTCGTAAGAGGGAGGTAATAATCCCTCTATACAAGACATTGGTTAGGCCCCATCTGGAGTACTGCGTGCAGTATTGGAGGCCACACCTTCACAAGGACATTAACCAAATTGAGGCAGTCCAGAGAAGGGCAACTAAAATGGTGCAGGGACTGCATCAGAAGACATATGAGGACAGATTAACGGAGCTCAATATGTATATGTAACCCCTAGATGGCGCTATCCCAGGGGCTACTACCCCTGCCTGATTTGCCACTAACAGGTTGAGGGGCCTGGATCCAATGGCGGGTGCCTCCACCCAGAGGTCAGGGTTTGCAATAGTTAAACTAACTTGGTCACAGCCCTCTGGGACACTGCAACCCCCCTTTCTTCCCACTAGTGGCCCACACAATATATCAGAATTACCTTCACAGTATACACTTACCCCCAGGTCTGGTTCCGCACTGGGACCTCCTGAGAAATGAGATACAGTGCAACAATCACAGTATACAGTACTTTAACATAGACAAATACTCAGGCAGTATAACTTTGCTGAAACAAGCAGCTCTGATTTATTTAGGGGATATAACAAGGACAGGGGAAATCAGGTTAATTAGCTTATCACTCTAATAATTCATATTTGCTATTTGCAGTACAGGCTTCATCCCTATCAGTTACTGTCCCTGGGTACCCAAGCCCCAGTGGCTAGTCCAAACTGTGGTAGCTGGTAGGGCCCTTTCACAGAGAAAAAGGAGAATTAAACAGTCAGCAGTACAGTAATTCCATTTGGATTTAATGTGGCACTCAACAGGGAGCACTCCTGAATTAGTACTCACGACCTCCAAATAAGATAGGGTCCTTCAATGTCAGCAGGGCTCACTTGAGGTACACAAACCTCTTCACACATCCATATAAAGAAAGCACTATACCAGGCAGGCTGCATCTGTATCCCGATCGCAATTACTGCACAATACCCGGAGAACACACAGCAGATTCAGTTCCTGACAGACCGAGTGTAATTTCAGCAATTCATCCAGTCTTCTACAGGGTGAGCCTGGTTTCTACTCTTCAGAGATCCTTTGATTCTTTTCACAGGACGGATTCAGTCCTAATGCTGTTACACAAGCTGCAGACCAGAACTCTGGGCCTTACACGTTTTTGACTAAAACTGCACACTGAAAAAGCACAGGGCTCCTTCCTTCTTCACTGCCAAAGCTCAACTGAAACTCCAACCGACAAAACTGGCACTTCTTTGAGTTCCTCCCAGTTCTTGACTGATTGGCTGTCACTCACAAAAGACTGCTGCTGTTGGTCCAAAAAGGCACTGAAGTCTAAGCTACATCTCCCAGAGTCACTGCCCATACAATCCTCTTGTGGCTGGCTCAGATTATGAGTCCAAGTTCTGATTCGTCCAAGGCACCATTTTAGAGCTAGCTTACCCCACACTGATTGGTCCAGTTCAGCAGTTCAAAACTAGAATGGGGAACTAGCAGACACAGTTCTGGCTGCAAAGAAAGCAGGTTAGACAAACTGTAATTTCATTATTACTCTAAATAATTTCTGGCAAACAGTTACATCTTTCAGATAGGTTCCCTTTGCACTCCTAGTGACTGCAAAAATAGAGTGAATTGGCAGCAGCTTGAGTGGTACTCAAAGAAACACACAGTCCCCCATACAAACTAATTATGTCTGCAAGCAGACAGCTCTTAAAGAGACAGTACCAGAGGTTCTAAAAACACTCACTGATAAATGACTTAAACGCCAAACACCATTCAGGCTTGGAGCATTCAAGCAAGCTCCTGGAAGTCTTTTGGGAACCCCCATTTGCAGGGGGGTTACATATACCCTTGAGCAAAGGAGGGAGAGAGGTGATATGATCGAGACATTTAAACACCTTAAGGGCATAAACAAGGTGAAAGAGTCTAACATGTTTAAATATAAGAAAAATAGCAGGACAAGAGGACACAGCATGAGATTAGAGGAGGCCGATTAAGGGGAATGTGAGGAAATTCTTTTTCACAGAAAGGGTGGTAGATGCATGGAATAGCTTACCACAAGAAGTGGTGGCTATGAATACAGTGCAGGGCTTCAAACAGGCATGGGATAGGCATAAGGGAGCAATACAAATGACTATGAATAGATAGGTCACTGACAGAGCAAAGGCCGATGGCACATTTATAAGGTAGAAAAAGAAATGGGCAGACTGGATGGGCCTTGCGGTCCTTATCTGCCGTCAACTTCTATGTTTCTATGTAGGTCAGCTACGGGCCCCACCGGACTTTATAGGCCCAGCTGGATTCACTGGATTATAGTCTGCTTTGGTGGACTATAGACGACCTGAAGATGAGCCGTTTTAACCCTGCAAAACAACCAAAATTGAAATAAGTACCAAAGTTATGGTTAACCTATGTGGTTTTACGTGCATTAATGCTCTTACAGTGATCAGATATGCCATGTTTACTGTACATTGTCATGTGCATTAATAAACATTAAGTTTAAAAAAATATGCTTAACAAAGAAGGGATCACAGATCTCCAGGTAGAAGGTCACCTGGGGGCCAGTGACCATCACATGGTATGGTTCAATTTGGCTACTACATCTAAATCATCCCATTCCAAGGCAAAAATATGGGACTTCAGAGGAGCTGACTTTGATAAGATGGCCAACAGAGTTAAGCTAGCCCTGGCAAAAAGAAACACAGGTGAGGAGGTACAGGCAAAGTGGGCAAGCATTAAGGATACAATACTTGAAGCAACATCCCATTGTGTTAGACAGAAAAGGAAGTGCAAAGAAGAAGGAAACCACTTTGATTCTCAAATACAGTAGCAGAAAAGGTCAGAGCCAAAAGGCTGGCCTTCAGAAAATATAAGGAACACAGCGGGATGAAGATAGGGAGGCATACCAAACTGCCCTAAGGGAAGCAGGTAAGGCAGTAAGGCAGGCAAAGTCCCAAACTGAGGAAACACTAGCACGAACAGTAAAGAAGGTGACAAGACTTTCTATAGATACATTAGTGAAAGGAGAAAGTCCAGAGGGGTATTGCTAAGCTTAATGGAGAAAAGGGAGCATGTGAGGAGGAGGACCCTGTAAAGGCATCTATCCTAAATAGATACTTTGCTCAGATATTTACTGAAGAGAAGGTGGGGCAGGGCCCACAGCTCAGCATCATGGCCACAGGGGGAGGAGGTGAGCACTACTCCCTTCACAAAAGAAAGGGTCCTACAAGAGCTATAAGCTCAGGGTGGATAAGGCAATGGGACCTGATGGCATACATCCCAGGGTACTTAAGGAGCTAAAGGAGGAACTAGCAGAGCCATTAGCAGAATTGTTTAGTGAGTCTCTGAGCACAGGAGAGGTCCCAGAAGACTGGAGAAAGGCTCATGTGATCCCACCACAAGAGTGGTAGCAGGAGGAGGCGGGGAACTACAGACCGGTCAGTCTTACCTCAGTAGTGGGCAAGATTATGGAAGCACTCCTTAAGGAAAGGATAGTGCAACACCTGGAACCATAGGGCACAGGATCCAAGACAGCATGGGTTTACAAAGGAAGGTCCTGTCAAACTAATCTCATAGATTTCTTTGACTGGGTAACCAGAGTGGTGGACCAAGGGGAGCAGTTGATGTCGCCTACCTTGACTTCAGCAAAGCTTTTGACACTGTTCCACATAGAAGATTGATAAACAAGCTAGGTAGGCTCGGGTGGGTCAGATGTTGGTCAACTGGGTGGCAAACTGGTTGACTGGCAGAAACAGAGAGTGGTGGTAAATGGTATACAGTCAGAAGAGATGCAAGTCAAATTGGGTACTTAGGGATCAGTCCTGGGGCCAGTCCTATTCAACATCTTCATTAGTGACCTCGCAGATGGACTAGAGGGTAAGGCTTGTCTGTTTGCAGATGACACCAAGATCTGCAACAGAGTAGATGATCCAGATGGGGTGGGCAGAATGAGAAGAGATCTGGATAAACTAGCAGAATGATCAGAAGAGTGGCAACTGGGATTTAATGCAAAGAAGTGCAAAATCATGCACATAGGGAAGAGAAACCCTGAAGCCACTTATAGGCTGGGAGGGAGTTGCTAGCAGTCACAAAGGAAGAAAGAGACTTGGGCATCATCATCATCACTGATGACCTGAAATCATCCAAGCAGACCTCTAAAGCAGTAGGTAAGGCTAGGGGGTGTTAGGGTGTATTAGTAGGGTATCCAGGTCGTAAGAGGAGGTAATAATCCCTCTGTACAAGACATTGGTTAGGCCCCATCTGGAGTACTGCGTGCAGTATTGGAGGCCACACCTTCACAAGGACATTAACCAAATTGAGGCAGTCCAGAGAAGGGCAACCAAAATGGTGCAGGGACTGCATCAGAAGACATATGAAGACAGATTAACGGAGCTCAATATGTATACCCTTGAGCAAAGGAGGGAGAGAGGTGATATGATCGAGACATTTAAACACCTTAAGGGCATAAACAAGGTGAAAGAGTCTAACATGTTTAAATATAAGAAAAATAGCAGGACAAGAGGACACAGCATGAGATTAGAGGGAGGCCAATTAAGGGGAATGTGAGGAAATTCTTTTTCACAGAAAGGGTGGTAGATGCATGGAATAGCTTACCACAAGAAGTGGTGGCTATGAATACAGTGCAGGGCTTCAAACAGGCATGGGATAGGCATAAGGGAGCAATACAAATGACCATGAATAGATAGGTCACTGACAGAGCAAAGGCCGATGGCACATTTATAAGGTAGAAAAAGAAATGGGCAGACTGGATGGGCCTTGCGGTCCTTATCTGCCGTCAACTTCTATGTTTCTATGCTATAAAAGGCAAACTATAAGAACATGAACGAATAGCTGCACTCATGGGACTGGAGTAATGATTTGCAGGGTGACTCCCTTGACTCAATGTGGAATAAAATCAAAAGTAAAATAGATTACTGTATTACACAACATGTTCCAGAAATATGAAAGTATAACTCAAACAGAAGAATACCCAAATGGTTTACTAGAAATATCAAAAACAATTGCCAAAAGAAGAAAGCATATAGAAAGTATAAAGAAAACCTGGCAGCAAAGGCATGGAAGAAATACAAAAACTTAAATGAGAACTGTAAAAAACTGATAAAGAAAGCTAAAACTGATAACAAGCTTAGAATGGCAACATCAACAATGGATAATAAGACACAATTCTATAATTATATAGGCAGCCTAAAAGGGGGCAGAATACAGTGGGACAGATCAGAGTGAGAGACCACGTAATAACAGACAAGAAATTGCTGACACCTTCAATGAATATTTTGCAGCACATTTAAGACCAAAGAGAGTAATAAAAATGCACCAGATATTGTAAATAGCCTAGGGAACATCAGAAATATAACTGTTAATGAGGCATATGAGAAGCTAAAACAACTCAAGGTCAATGAGTCATTGGGCCCTGATGGATTACATCCGAGACTCCTAAAAGAACTGGCTGGGGAGATGGCAGTTCCGCTCTGTATGTTGTTCAACAAATCCCTAAAGGAAGGTGATACATTAATTGAATGGAGGAGGGCAAACGTAACCCCAGTATATAAAAAGGGAGACAGAAGTGATGTTAGAGATTATAGACCTATTAGCTTAACTTCTGTGATAGGAAAAATAATGGAGGGCTTTGTAAGGGATATTATTCAGCAACACATAGAAGAAAAGGGACAAACAGACATATCACAACATGGCTTCAGTCAGGGAAGATCGTGCTTAACAAACTTAATGCAGTTTTTTGAGCCTGTTAGTTCAGCCTTAGACAAGGGACTGCCAGTGGATGTAATATACCTGGACTATTCAAATGCATTTGACTCAGTCTTACATAGGGAAATAGTTAAACAACTGGTAAAACAAGAAATTCATCCCGGTGTGGTGTCATGGGTCAAGTCATGGTTAGATAGTAGACTCCAACGTGTATGTATAAGAGTTCATCAATCATAATGGAAGGCAGTGACAAGTGGTGTACCGCAGGGGTCAGTGCTGGGACCACTGCTCTTCAACATCCTCTTAACATCTATGCAGACGTCTGAAAGTTCTTGGATATGTAAATGTGCTGATGACTCGAAGAGTGGGAACCATTGTAAACATTAAAGAAGCTGCAATAAAGTTACAAAAATATATGGCTAAGCTTGGAGAATGGGCCAGAGACCATGGCTTAGAGTAAAATGTCAAAAAATGTGAAGTAATGTATTTAGGACATAATAAATATCATGGCTCGGTATACTTTAAACAACAGATTGTTGGGAATAACGGATGTAGAGAAAAATCTGGGCATATACGTAAATAATAAACTAACATTTAATTATCTTATCCGGGAAACTTAAAATATGCAACAAGATCATTGGATGTATTATGAGAAGTATGAGAAGTAGGAAAAGTCAGGTATTCATCCCACTGTATACTACACTGGTCAGGCCCCATATGGAATACTGTGCACCCTTTGTTACAGTATACAACGTAAGGAGCATGAAACCAATGGAAAGGGTGCAAAGAAAAGTGACAAAAAGAATAAAAACTGTAAAGACTAAAACATACACGGGAAGCCTAGAGCCTTAGGCCTGTATAAAATACAGAAAGATACGAGGAAACCTATGCTATGTATACAAAGCCTTCAAAGATGAACAAATATGGCTAACATCTGCCTCATGTAGGAGTGAGGCTAGTAGACAGACTAGGTCACATGAATTGCAGCTTAAAGGTGAAACAGTAAGAACAAAACGTAGAGGTGAGTGGTATAGCCAGAGGGGCATGAGTATCTGGAATACTTTAGCTGCCTCAGTAGTACTAAGCAACATATTAAATCAATGTACAAAGGAGCTTGACAGCTACATGGGAATAGACCAAATTACATAGTTCCACTGTTATTTTTTTATTTTATTTATTTATTATCTAGGAAAGTACCTGTGAGCCAAAGGCTCTTTTACAGAGGTTCCACGTCATAGCAATCACATATGTACAAATTCAAAATACAGAGGTTACATATACACAATCATCAAATGTTCAGTTTACAGTAGGACAATGTTACAACCAGTAAAAGTATCAAACGAGGAGTACAAAATACTGAGCAGAAAATGTTACAACAGGTTCAGCTGGTAAAGTAATGCACTTCTGCAGATATAGACAGTTGCTTTGGGGTGAGGGTATCACACAGTAGTATAACTAGGAAAGGTCACTTGGCCCAGTTAAGAAAATAAGGCAGTTAGCAATATAGGATGTTTCGGGTAACATGGTGCACGTCAGAACTAAAATTAGGTAAGCTATGAGAACATTTATCTAGGTTGCCAGAACATGTTAAAGCATCAGTTCTGTTGTATGAAGTGCTAATAAAAATAGACAACAGGGAGGCCCATGTTACCAGGGTGAGAAGTGACAAGGCAGAGACCCTGAAACCTATAGGGGGGAGTGACTTACCAGGGTGGGAGGGAGGGAAGCAAAAGTAAAATGAAGGAGATGGTGACCAAAAGAAAATGGGAGATGGGAGGGTTCAAGGAATGCAAAAATATGGGAGGGGAGGGAGAGGGCAGAGGGAGGTGGGCAGATGGATGACCATGGGCAGAGAGGGCTGGGGGTGGGAGGGTGGGAGAGCATGGGAAAGCTAGAGGCAGAGAGGGGTTGGGGTGGGAGGAAGGGGGACAAAGGGAAGGAAACAGGGAGGAGGTACACAGGGAGGGAGGGAGAGAGAGGAGAGGGGATGAGGGAATAGGGAGTGTCGCTGGGACACAGGACTGCAGGGTGGAGGGAGAAAGGGGGAAATGAGAGGGAGAGGAGGAGGAGAGCCGGGGGGGTAGAACATAAATTAATGAGGGGAGAGGAGCAATATTAGAGGGCAAGCAGGAAGGTGGAAGACTGATAAGAGGAGAATAGAAGGGAGGGGGATCAGGTCCCACAATTGCAGTTGCTGTTTGAGGCTAGGGCTGTACGGAGTTTAGATTTAAAAGGTCCTAGCTTTATTTCTTTCGTAATGCCAGTGTCAAGTGCATTGAGCCATAGCGGCGCCCAGTACTCATAGGACCCTTGACCTTGTGTGGTTCGGTGGAAGGGGACACTTAGGGTCGTAGTGTTTACCCCCCTGATGCATATGATGGTGTTAGTCCAGTTAAGGAAGCTTTGCAATCCCAGAGTGGTAAGTCCAAGAGTAGATTTCTTGGCAAGAAGGCAAACTTGATACTGAATGCGGCAATCAAGGTTGAGTCACCCCATCTGAGAGTATAGCTCACAGGTGTGGGTGAGGCAGGGTACACCTAGGACTAGATGACATACTTTGTTAAGCGCTGTTCTGATACGTTTTAATGAGGATTGGGAGGCAGCCCCATAGACTGCTAGCCCATAGTCGATCACTGAGAGCACTGAGCTGTTTACTGCAATTTTTAGTACTTCAGCAGTAAGACATTGATGATGTCTGTACAGTAGTCCCAGTTTTGCATTGGACAACTTTGCAACTGAGTCAATATGTTGGCTGAATGATAGGGTGCTGTCTAGTGTCACTGCCAGGTATTTAAAAGTTTGGACCATTTCAAGGAGAGAGTTCTGACTGTTAAGAATGTGAAGTTGGTGAGTACAATGTTTGTTACATGACGATGCGAATAACATGGTCTTGTTTTTTTTGTAATTAAGGAGTAATTTGGATTGAAGGAACCAATGTTTTACAGAGGAGAAATCAGCCTGCATTTGCTTTTCAAGCATAGCGGGGTCGGCATTGCAGGAATATAGGACTGCGTATTCTGCGTAAAGCAGAATGTGGTAATTTACAGATTGTGGTAGGTTGTTTATAAATAAACTGAACAGTAGGGGCCCAGGATAGAGCCTTGGGGAACCCCTGTGGTGACACCGCGGTTTTCAGAGAAGGTGTCTTGTATTTTCACTTTTTGGACCCTCCCGGTGAGGTAGCTCCTGAACCAGTCTACAGATTCAGAGGAGAGGCCGGTAAGGGAGAGTTGACCCAGGAGCAGATTATGGTTTACGGTGTTGAATGCGTAGCCCCCACCAAGAGCCCTCTGTCCAGGGCATTGTGAATAAAGCTGGTATACTCAACTAGAGCAGTTGTAGTACTGTGTTGTTTGCAAAAGCCGTGTTGCTGTCAGCATTGCAGTTTGTATTTGTTTAGATATTCTGTCAGTTGGTCAGAAACTATGCACTCTAATGCTTTTGAGAGAGGGGCTAAGATTGATATTGGGTGGTAGTTTGCAAAGTTGGCTCTGTCTCCACTTTTGAAGACAATGGTGACCATCGCCGCCTTCCAGATCCATGGGAATTCGCCAGATATCAGATAAAGATTTAGGATTTTGGTGATGGGAGTGAGAATTATGTCCAGGGAGAGTCTAACTAGTTTGAGGTCAAGCTGATCACTACTAGTCCTGGAATTTCTGAGAGCTTTTATGAGGTATTTTTTAGCCTCGTGAGGGGTGATAACTCTGAGATAGAAAGGCAGGTGGGAGTTTGATTGGGTCCCTGGGTTTTGTGTGGGGTGTATATCAGTTGGAGGTTGGAGGAAGCTAGGAGGCAGCACGCCGCTGACGTTGGTAAATGCCTTGTTAAAAACATTAGCTATGTGGTAGTGATCCTGCGTGAGCTGACCCTCAATGTTCAAAAAGGTGGGAGGAGTTTTATTGGGTTTGCCAGATAGAGACTTGATGTTCTCCTAGAACTGACGGCTGTCACCCCAGGAGTTGGAGTTTGTCAGCTCACTCTTAAAGGAAAACTGCACCTTCACATCTTCTAAATGTAATTTGCTTCCTTGTCAACAGACAGCTGTTTTCATGTAGCTGTTAAAGATGTATGCAACTGCTTCTGTTAGTTTTCACACTTCATACTAGGCACTGTCACTCTCCTGGGAGGGCCCATTTCGTGGTTGTTGAAATCTCATTGTCCCTGAGAGGCTGCATTAGCATATGAGAACATGCTGTCAGATCAACCATTTATATCATGTATCTCTATGCTAAAATAACAAATACCCTGCAAAAACTCTCTTCAAACTTATAAACTGAATGGAGTTTAAAGAAAAAAAACTGCATTACAACTAAATAGCTTGTAAAACTCATTGACGGTAAATGTGGTATTTCACACCTTCTTGCAGCTTGGTTCTTTTAAAACTACTTAAGCAGACAGGCATACTGGGGAGTTTAAAGGCTGATTACGCATCACATTCTCATATGCTAATGCAGCTGTCGGGAACAATGAGATTTCAACAACCACGAAATGGACCCTCCCAGGAGAGTGACAGTGCCTAGTATGAAGTGTGAAAACTAACAGAAGCAGTTGCATACATCTTTAACAGCTACATGAAGAGAGTTGTCTGTTGACATGGAAGCAAATGACATTTAGAACATATGAGGGTGCAGTTTTCCTTTAAAGTGATTGTTTTTGGCCTCACGTATAGCCCAGGTGCACTTATTACGGGTGGTTCTATAATTCTGATAGTCTGCCGGGGTGCCAGAGTTTCTAGCTTTGTACCACAGGGCGTCTCTATGTTTCATGAGAGCTAGTGGCTGGGGGGTGATCCAGGGGCTGTTGTACTCACAAATCTTTTGTTTAGTGTAGGGGGCATAGATATTACATACTGCATTAAACTTGTTTATGAAGCTTTCAAGGGCAGCGTTGATGTCAGTGCTGGAGTCAAGAAAGCTCCAGTCTTGAAGGCTGAGATGAACTCTTAGAGCTTCCAGTTTGCCTTTCTTCAGGAGTCTGGAATTGACAGTTTTGGCTGGCACCTTTGGGGCCTTATTAGACCATTTGCATATTACTGGGGAGTGGTCACTGAGAGAGTCCCAGAGAACTGAAGTGGCGGTTATTCTACCAGGCCAGTTTGTGACCATCTAGTCGATTATGGTAGCTGTGCCTGTCCGGTAATTAAGCCATGTAGGGGTGTCTATCAGTTGCACAAGATTCAGTGAGGATAGCAAGTTCTCATAGGGGCCAGCATCAGGGGAGGACCAGTTAATATTAAAGTCCCCGGCCATTATCAGCTCAGTTTTTGTCTCCGATCTGAGAGGTAGTCGATCACAGATTTGAAGCCAACAACTTGTTCCTTCAGAGAAATATATACCGAGACTATGGTAAGAGTTTTACCATTCATGCTGAGTATTTCTTTTATGGCCAGCAGTTGAGCCCCACACTTGGTGTCATACTGATTTAGCATGTGGCAAGTCACTAAGGTTAACACCGATAGACCTGTAAAAATACTATGAAACTAAACAATTTCAGGAGGGTTTCCCCCCACTCTAGTTCTGCCCTCTTGGCCTGTAGTAAGGACTCAGTGGTTTATACCCCAAGATCTTTTCCTGAGGACCCATCTTTCCAAACAACGATACAGCAAATGCAGTCTTCCACGGGCTTTGGTGTGGAAGCGGAAGATTCCACTACAAGAAATCTCATAGAATTTTAGGAGGTGCCCTGCTCCCCCTCCATCATCATTCCACATCTATATCCTGCATTGGAGGATGCTACTTGTGCTGCCTGGTGCAGACCAAACTCACTGCCTGCAGTTATTAAATGGGCTGATAAGCAGTGTCCTGCACCATGTACTACATCTTATCATGCTAACCACCTAGAAACTGACTCTGGTCATCATGGCTGCTCATGATAGGTCTAGAGTCCCTAGGCATATAACTACTTTTCCTCCTGCTAAGGAGTCTAGGAAGTGCGATGTGATGGGCAAACAGACTTATACCTCTCCATCATTGAGCCTTTGGATTGCCAACTTCAAGGCCCACATGCTCTTTATCAGAACAGCCTGTGGAAGGTTGCTCATACTGCAGCTCAGGCTTTGCCTGATGGCTTTGCCAAGACTGAGCTGCTTAAAACATTTTCAGCTGGTGCTGAGGTTGACATACATTCACTGAACTTAGCTTATGATGTCTCTGGTGCTTCTGCCAGGGCTGCAGCTTCTGGTATTTGCATGAGGAGATACTCTAGGCTCACAGTTGCTGGCTTTGCCAATGATGTGCATCAGGCAGTTTTGAATACTCCCTTTAAAGGGTCAGAACGTTTGGCTATGATGTTGAAGAGACTCTATGTGGACTTCAAACTTAACAAAAATGACTAAGGTCTGTGAAGTCTCTGTATCCTACTCCTGCTAGAGGTCGTGGTTGGGGCTCCTTTTATCTGCCTGCTGCCTATGGTATTTCTGCCTACCACCAGCAAGGCTGTGGTAGAGAAGGTGGCCCCCTTCTGGGTCCTCTCCCCCAAGTGCCCATGCAAAAGCACCCAAAGAAATCAGTTCGGCTGACCCTGCTTTCCCCAGTTCCTCCTGACTCTCTTTCATCTTTCCCCCTCCTCAGTTGTTACCTCCAGGGGTGAGTGTAGGGGGACAAGATTTCTCAGCATTTTAGATAATGGTGGGAGATCACTATGGATGAGTGTGTTCTGGAGATAGTTGCAAGGGGGCATTCTCTGGAGCTGTTACAGACCCCTCCAGATCATCCTCTACCTCCTTCCTTCCTTTTATCCTTTGGGCCAGAACTCTCACTGATAATACCTTTACTTTATGCTGGAAGATGAACACTATCAGTTCAACATATTGCCCTTTGGCTTGTTTTCTGTGCCACAGGTCTTTCCCAAATGCTTGGCAGTAGTTGCAGCTGCCCTTTGCAGGGCAGGCCTGTATGTCCACCCATCTCTGGATAACTGGTCCCTGAAAGCCATCTCCAGGAAGTTTTTCTACGTACCCTGCCTTGAACATGTCAGTTGTTTGATGACTTGCAGGTCACAGTGAATGTGCCAAAGTCTGTGTTAACTCTGTGCCAAAGATAGAAATACAGGTGCAGTCTTGGACAGAGCAAAGGGATGTGCTCTCTTGCCACAGGACAGGACAGACACTTTGGTTGCTCAGGCACACATAGTATACTGGAGCCCTATGTCTTTGTGCGAACAATGTTACGTCTCCTGGGCCTCATGGCTGCAGCCATAGTGACTGTGCACTAGCACATCTTCATATGAGGATACTCGGGGTCTAGTGGGATCAGTTGACGGCTGAGCGGGAACAAATGGTTCTTGTCCCATCTCCTCTTCGCAGAAAGTTTTTTTTTTTTTCGCCTGTGAAGCCAGAACTCTCTCAGTCCTCACCTCTGGCTAGTACTGCTCTATCGTCCACTGTGAGCCCTGCCATCCTAAAGGATGTTAATGTTCCTCCCCGAGCCCCCCCCCCGGAGGACATAGGATCCAAGGAGACAGAAGGGGTGGTGGAGGGGCTCCAGTATTGGACGTGTGGCAGCGTGGCTCGGGGCGGGCCGTTGCCTATCCGGCCCAGAGTTTTTTTCCCCCTATGGTGTTTTACGCCTCCCTGATGCAGGACGTGCAGTGCCGTCCCAGCCCGAGACATGGGTGCTCCCAACCACGTCCGGAGGACAGCCACCTGACGTCTACCCCTTCGTTAAGCCACATGTGCGTAGCAGTGCTGCCAGTCTCCACCTGGGGCCACTGCCACACCAAGCTACCCCTGGATCCCTCCCCGAGAGAGGAGAGCAGTCCTACAGATGCTTGATCCTCTCTCTCCCCCCTGCCGACCCCCAGCGGACCGGGCTCATTCCTGAACCCGGGTCGCCAGCGTAGCGCGAGGTGTGGCGTCCAGTGCCTCCACCCTCAGCGCCACCAGGCCAGCTCTTTGTAGAGAGTAGTTGTGGTGGATGGATCACGACAGCCTACTGAAGGGCATTCCATTCCTTGTACCACTTCCTGTACAGATCGTCACCACGGATGCCTCGAGCTCTGGCTGGAGTGCTCATCCTGTCCTTTGCCAGAGACAGGGGCCATGAACAGAAGTGGAGGCAGAGCTGCACATGAATGTCCTGGAAATGTGGGCTGTCCTGTACAGCCTCCAGGCTTTTCAGTATCATCTCTGCCAATCCAGATGGACAATATCAGTGTGTTGCATTAAATCAGCAAGGAGACACTCACTTCTATCCCCAGTGCAGGGAAGCAATGAGGGTATGGTACTGGGCTTCGTCTCCCAGCCTTCAGCTATGTTTCTCCCCAGTCTCTGAAATGTCCTGGCAGACAGGTTAAGAAGGTCCCAGGTGATGATTCATGAATGTGACTTGCTGTCCTCTGGTAAATGACCTCTTCTCAAGATGGGGCTATCCAGAGCTGGACCTTTTTGCGAATCCACGGAACATAAAACATGCATTTCTGCTTGCTTGCTCCAGGGTCTAGAGTTTTTTAGCAAGAAAAGCTGTCCATCTACTGGGAGGGGAAATTCCTATATGTATTTCCACCCATTTCTCTAATATAGAGGGCACTGCTCAAGCTGAGGGTGGAGAGTGCCGCTTTCAACCTCATTGCTCAGTTCTGGCCTCACCAGATATGATTTCCACTCCTTCACCATCTGGCAGTGGAGCCTCCTGTTCCCCTACCTCTGTGTCGGTAACTGTTGTTACAGAGTAAGAGAGCCCCAGTCCATCTGGACCTGAAGTCCCTACATCTGCATGCGTGGCTCCTGAAGACTTAGCCATTACATGTTTAGGAGTATCCCATAAGGTCACTGATGTCCTGATTGCAGCTAACAAGCCTTCTACCAGACATATTTACTCTCTGAAATGTAAGCATTTCACTTTACTGGCTGGTTCCTGGAATATGGACCCTTTTATATATCCTATGAGTAGCGCAAGTTGGAATACTTGCTTTCCTTGTCTTACCCTGGCCTGCAGTATTGCTCTCTTACGGTGCATTTGGCCACTGTATCAGCTTTCCATGTCCCTTTTGATGGCTGAATGGTGCCTGACTAGAGGTGTTCCGTACATTTCTGAGAGGTATTCTTCACACAAAACCTCCTATCTGTAATCCAGTCCCACCGTAGGACTTGAGAGAAACAGACCTTGGCTCCTTTAGAGCCTGCCATGAATTCTGGCTTACGTTTGCTGACATGGAAGACGTTATTTTTAATTGCTACGACTTCTGCTTGGAGGATTTCTGAGCTTCAGGCTCTGATGTGTGAGCCTCCTCATTTGATTTTTCATAAAGGCAGGGTCTCTTAGTGTACAAATCCTAAGTTTTTACTGAAGGTGGTGTCTGAAATTACACAGAATCAAACAATACACCTTCCTGTACATTATCCTGTGCATGCCCACCAGGGTGAGGCGCTGCTACGTACTTTGGATGCACATAGAATACCCAAATATTTTTTTGTACACACCAAGGACAGCAGAAAGTCCTCTTAGCTTCTTGTTTTATTCGCTTCTTGGAAAGAGGGTGCTCCTCTGTCTAAAACAATGCCTGTCCAAATGGCTGGCGCGTTGCATTACGTTCTGTTACTGGGAGTATGGTAAGGAACTTCCTGGGTGTTGTTCATGAGGACTCTACAAGGGGTATTGCCACTTTGGTTGCCTATTTCAAAAATATCCTTGCTGCTGACACATATACTGCAGCCACATGGAGACTCTTCATACTTTCACTTAACATTAGCCTGGACATAGTCTTTCATGGACATGCTGGTTTTGGGGCTTGCTGTACTGCAAGGTCTTCTGTCTTGATTATGTATCAGAGTTTACCATCCTCCCAGTTTACTTTGTACTGCTTAGGAGTCATTCCAAAAGTGTGGCCCAATGGAAAAGATACAGTATCCTTGAGGAAGACAGGACAGTTACGTAAAAACTTAGTGTAACAGTAGATCTTCAAGAGAATCTCCTCCATTAGGTCATGCCGTACCCTCCCTTCTTCCCCTTTTGCTTTTGGTGAGGATCATATCAGATGCTGTGCCTGAAACCTTACTCCATGCATCCTGTGTCCAGATCCATGTCTCTCCTTGTATGCTTGGTTCTGGTCTCATCTCCTGGTTCCTCATGGCTGGTGGTCCAAGGCCAAATTCTGGCAGGGAACTGAGGAATGATGGTGCTGCCCATGTTATATACGCATAGCCACAAATGCTGTATGTCATTGTGGGTGGCCCCAGCTAGCAAAATGTTTCTGAGTCATCCTGACACTGATGGTTCATAGTTCAAAAGGTGTGGCCTAATGAAGGATTCTCTGGAAGATCTATTGTTACGGTAAGTTCTTACGTAACTGTTCCTTGATAAGGACAAACAAAAAAATAAAGATTCCCTTTAAGCCACAGAAGATACACCAATGTTGGGATAAGGTGGGATGTGACAGGGTGCAAAAGGGGGGGAATGAGATGAGAAGTGCCTATCTGAACAATGAGAGCTGAGCTGATGGGAGGCAGAACATATTTAGTGAATCTGCTACCTGAGGAAAAGATAGCCAACTCGGTTAAGAAGGGGGAATAAAACCTTTTATAGGTACATCAGCGAGCGTAGAAAGACAAAGGGAGGGATAGTGAGGCTGAATAGAATGAACGGTGGGTGGGTGGGCAGAGGGGGACAGTGAAAAAGCAGGGATACTGAACGAATATTTCAGCTCAGTATTCACAAAAGAGGAGGAAGGTGCCTAATCCAATTAACAGAAGCACTTTGATAGGGGGTCGATCCCAGTCCTTTCACAGAAGAAAGGGTTCTGCAAGAACTCCTAAAACTGAAGGTGGACAAAGCAATGGGGCCTGATGGAATTCACCCCAGAATTCTAAAAGAATTATGGGGAACTAGTGAAACCACTGGCTACTCTTTTAATAAATCATGGCAGGATGGTGTGGTACCCAAGGACTGGAGGAAGGTGGATGTGATTCCCCTTCACAAAAGTAGGACCAAGACAGAGGCAGGAAACTACAGACCTGTCAGTCTGACCTCTGTGGTAGGGAAAGTGATGGAGTCACTTCTGAAGGAAAGAACAGTTGAGTACCTAGAGGCCAGTGGGGCACAGGACCCAAGGCAGCATGGGTTTACAGCTGGAAGGTCATGTCAGACGAATCTAATAGATTTCTTTGACTGGGTGACCAAAGTAGTAGACCAGGGAGGGCTGTGGACATGGCCTACCTAGACTTTTAGCAAGGCATTTGACACAGTCCCACACAAAAGATTGGTAGTCAAATTAACCAGCCTGGGAGGGTCCCAGGGTGGTAGCCTGGGTAAAACATTGGCTGGACAACAGGACACAGAAGGTAATTGTAAATGGAGTCCACTGTGAAGAAAGAGGGGTTACTAGTGGGCACCGGAGGGTTCAGTATTGGGTCCAGTCCTTTTAATGGTCTTCATAAGTGACATTGCAGAGGGACTGGAAGGAAAAGTATGCCTCTTTGCAGATGACACAAAGATCTGCAACAGGGTTGATACACAAGGAGGTGTGGGAAGGATGAGAAGGGCTTGGCAGGTTGGAGGAATGGTCAGAAGTATGGCAGCTAGGATTCAGTGCAAAGAAGTGCAATAATGCACCTGGGAAACAAGAACCCAGGGAAGAATACACAATGGGGGAGGTAGTAACAACAACAAAAAGGAAAGGGACCTGGGGGTAATCGTGATCAGATGACCTTAAGGTTAGCAAGCAACGTGAGAAGGCAGTAGGGAGGGCTGGGGTATACTGGGATGCATAGGAGAGGCACTCAGCAGCAGAAAACAGGAAGTTATTATCCCTCTGTACAGACAGTTGGTGAGACCCCATCTGAGTACTGTGTCCAGTTCTGGATACCCCATCTCCACAAGGACATAGACAGGATAGAGGCAGTCCAGAGGAGGACAACTAAAATGGTGCAGGGTCTGCAAGAGAAGCTGTATGAGGAGAAACTAAAGGAGCTTAATATGTATACCCTTGAGGAAAGAAGGGAGGGGGGGACATCACATGATAGAAACTTTTAAGTACCTCAGTGGAATCAACAAAGTCCAAGAGGGTAGCATCTTTCAGAAAAAGAGACGTGCAAGAACAAGGGGACACAATTTAAAGATGGGGGGAGGCAGTTCAGGGGCAGTGTGAGGAAGTATTATTTCACAGAGAGGGTAGTGGATGCATGGAACAGCCTTCCTGAGGAGGTTGTGGGGTCTAAAACTGTGGGAGAATTCAAGAATGCATGGGGCAGACATAAGGAATTCTTGTGGGGGGTAGGAAGAAATAGGCTGTTGGTTAACTAGTATCTGCGGCCAATCCTGTAGGTATGGAAATGGGCAGTCTAGATGGGCCAAGCAGTCCTTATCTTCCATCAAAGTCTATGTTTCTATGTACATAGAGTCCCTTTCTCTCAATTAGAAGCCTTAATGATTTATATAGGATATTCCGGTACTTTACTTCAGTGCCTTCAACACATCCCAGTTATCAACACCATTTAAAAAAAAATCTGAGCAGCATTCCTAAATTGTGCACAATATAATGTAAAATTCAGATTAACTGTATATTTTTCACACTAGCTAGTTTGCTGCTGATGGGGTGTTTATGTAAAATGGAAGATGTGAAACTGCACAGGATTAGCTCTAAACAACCCGAGAGCTCTGCCTGCTCACACTGTTGTGTTTCTATGCTTCTTCTTTGCTCTGGCTGACTTCCTTGCCATTTGTCACTGGTTCAGCACTCCAAAAGCCAATGTTAAATGAATTCTACAGTATTCCACACTTGTGATAAAATATGTGTTTTCTGGACTTTTTTCTGTGCTGCACAGAAAAACAGAAAACCATTACACGAGTTCTTCAGCGGCTGCTCTATAAAGGCCGTGGCTGAGACATAAGGAGTTGGACTAGCAAGGACCTCTCTCCTGCATGGAATTGTCTTTGCAAGAGTTTCTATCAACTGACTTCTTGAAAAACCATGGTACAAAGTCAAAATTAATTTTAAATATCTTGTCTGTGCCTAGTGGCGCTGAGGGTTGAGGCGCTGGATGCCACACCTCACATCATGCCAGTAACCCGGGTTCGGGAGCAAGTTTGGGTCACGGGGGGTCGGCGGGGGAGGAAAGGATTGCACATCTGGAAAACTGCTCTCCTCTATTGGGGTGGGATCTGGGGATTCCCCATCTGGAGGCGGCTGCTGGTGGTGGCTGGGAGGCGCTGCACCACAGAAACTGAGACAGCCAGTGGGGTTCTTCTGGCTGCGGCGAGCGTCTGCAGGAGGGGGTGGGAGCATCCCATACACGTGCTGTTACCATAGCTCCCTAAAGAGGGAGTCAGTGCATTGGGGCAGAAGTTTGACGTCTTTGCAGAATATTTAAACTAGCAAATGGGGAGAGGGGTGCAGCACCCCATACGTCGAATGGGAAGAACACCCCTCCCCCCTCAGCTAGTGGTCAAACAGGAATTCAGAAGGTTTTTGCCATTCATTTGCATCACCAGGTAAGAATAAAGGTTTGTCTCCCACACGATGCACAGGGTAATGCCAAACTTCACCCAACAACCAACACACCAAAATCTGGCCAATGGAAAATCATGTACACAAATGCTCACAGCCTGGGAAATAAGATCCCAGACCTGCAGGCAAAAATGTCAGAGGCTAAACTGGTCATAGTAGCAATTAGTGAGACGTGGTTTCACCAGTAACCACACTTGGGAGACTTCAGTACCTGGCTATGTATTGTCTGTGAAGAGACCGAGGTGCAAAAGGGGGGAGGGGTGGCCCTGCATGTTAAATGAAAATATCAAAGCTACAGAAATCTTAGAATACACATAAGGAGCCAGAAGAACTGTGGGTCACCCTGAAACAGGAAATGGGACAGCCATAAGAACTGGGGTTGTCTACAGGCCCCCAGACCAGAGGGAGGACATAGACACATTACTGTTAGAAGATATACAAAACATGACAGCTAAAGGGAGGTTCTGATAATGGGAGACTTCAACATGCCAGATACAGATTGGTCAATACCAGCAGGAACATCTGCCAGAACTAGACTCATAGTGGATTCCTGCAGGAGGGCCTCAAACAACTGGTACAGCAACCCACAAGAGACAGGGCTATCCTAGATCTAGTACTGACTAACAAAGAAGGGATCACAGATCTCCAGGTAGAAGGTCACCTGGGAGCCAGTGACCATCACATGGTATGGTTCAATTTGGTTACTACATCTAAATCATCCCATTCCAAAGCAAAAATATGGGACTTCAGAGGAGCTGACTTTGATAAGATGGCCAACAGAGTTAAGCTAGCCCTGGCAAAAGAAACACAGGTGAGGAGGTACAGGCAAAGTGGGCAAGCATTAAGGATATAATACTTGAAGCAACATCCCATTGTGTTAGACAGAAAAGGAAGTGCAAAAGAAGAAGGAAACCACTTTGGTTCTCAAATACAGTAGCAGAAAAGGTCAGAGCCAAAAGGCTGGCCTTCAGAAAATATAAGGGAACACAGCGGATGAAGATAGGGAGGCATACCAAACTGCCCTAAGGGAAGCAGGTAAGGCAGTAAGGCAGGCAAAGTCCCAAACTGAGGAAACACTAGCACTAATAGTAAAGATGGTGACAAGACTTTCTATAGATACATTAGTGAAAGGAGAAAGTCCAGAGGGGTATTGCTAAGTTTAATGGAGAAAAGGGAGCATGTGAGGAGGAGGACCCTGTAAAGGCATCTATCCCAAATAGATACTTTGCTCAGTATTTACTGAAGAGAAGGTAGGGCAGGGCCCACAGCTCAGCATCATGGACACAGGGGGGAGGGAGGTGAGCACTACTCCCTTCACAAAAGAAAGGGTCTTACAAGAGCTTGCTAAGCTCAGGGTGGATAAGGCAATGGGACCTGATGGCATACATCCCAGGGTACTTAAGGAGCTAAAGGAGGAACTAGCAGAGCCATTAGCAGAATTGTTTAGTGAGTCTCTGAGCACAGGAGAGGTCCCAGAAGACTGGAGAAGGGCTCATGTGATCCCACTCCACAAGAGTGGTAGCAGGGAGGAGGCGGGAACTACAGACCGGTCAGTCTTACCCCAGTAGTGGGCAAGATTATGGAGGCACTCCTTAAGGAAAGGATAGTGCAACACCTGGAATCCATAGGGGCACAGGATCCAAGACAGCATGGGTTTACAAAGGAAGGTCCTGTCAAACTAATCTCATAGATTTCTTTGACTGGGTAACCAGAGTGGTGGACCAAGGGGAGCAGTTGATGTCGCCTACCTTGACTTCAGCAAAGCTTTTGACACTGTTCACATAGAAGATTGATAAATAAGCTAGGTAGGCTCGGTGGGTCATGAAGTTGGTCAACTGGGTGGCAAACTGGTTGACTGGCAGAAACAGAGAGTGGTGGTAAATGGTATACAGTCAGAAGAGATGCAAGTCACAAGGGCATCCCTAGGATCAGTCCTGGGGCCAGTCCTATTCAACATCTTCATTAGTGACCTCGCAGATGGACTAGAGGTAAGGCTTGTCTGTTTGCAGATGACACCAAGATCTGCAACAGAGTAGATGATCCAGATGGGGTGGGCAGAATGAGAAGAGATCTGGATAAACTAGCAGAATGGTCAGAAGAGTGGCAACTGGGATTTAATGCAAAGAAGTGCAAAATCATGCACATAGGGAAGAGAAACCCTGAAGCCACTTATAGGCTGGGAGGGAGTTGCTAGCAGTCACAAAGGAAGAAAGAGACTTGGGCATCATCATCACTGATGACCTAAAATCATCCAAGCAGACCTCTAAAGCAGTAGGTAAGGCTAGGGGGTGTTAGGGTGTATTAGTAGGGGTATCATCAAGTCGAAGAGGAGGTAATAATCCCTCTGTACAAGACATTGGTTAGGCCCCATCTGGAGTACTGCATGCAGTATTGAGGCCACACTTCACAAGGACATTAACCAAATTGAGGCAGTCCAGAGAAGGGCAACCAAAATGGTACAGGGACTGCATCAGAAGACATATGAGGACAGATTAACGGAGCTCAATATGTATACCTTGAGCAAAGGAGGAGAGAGGTGATATGATCGAGACATTTAAACACCTTAAGGGCATAAACAAGGTGAAAGAGTCTAACATGTTTAAATATAAGAAAATAGCAGGACAAGAGGACACAGCATGAGATTAGAGGAGGCCGATTAAGGGGAATAAGGAGGAAATCTCTTTTTCACAGAAAGGGTGGTGGATGCATGGAATGGCTTACCACAAGAAGTGGTGGCTATGAATACAGTGCAGGGCTTCAAACAGGCATGGGATAGGCATAAGGGAGCAATACAAATGACTATGAATAGATAGGTCACTGACAGAGCAAAGGCCGATGGCACATTTATGAGGTAGAAAAAGAAATGGGCAGACTGGATGGGCCTTGCGGTCCTTATCTGCCGTCAACTTCTATGTTTCTATGTTTCATTTCCAAGCCAGAGGGGAGAAACCAAGGAAAAAGGGCTCTATCCTCGGCAGGCGAAGGTGCGTTCAGGGGTTCCGCACCTGCGCCCACTGCCGGGTAATCCACGCCTAACTCTGGTGTTTCACTCGCCTGGCCACTCGATTAGATTGTAGATAGAGTGCCAGTAAGGAGACGGTGGTCCTACCCCAGGGGGCTCAGAGCCAGGGGGTCCGGCGGTCCAGGTGGCAGAGAGGGGCACACTGGAGGTGGCTACAGATGACTTCAAGCAGGGTGGGAGAAAGCGGAATCACATAACCACACCGGAGAGAGTCCAAGGATGTGAGTAGGAGCATACAAAGAGTTGTAAAAAAAAAAAATCTTGTTTGTGTATTTTAAGTACATCCTATAGGACTGGGATAATGTTCATTTTTCTTAACGAGAGGGGAAGGCTGTGCTAATGCCAATTCCGGTGTTTGACATCAGGATTCTCTGAGCTGCTATGTGACATTAAATTTAGATAAGCGTAACTTACATTGGGGCATTTGGCGCAATTAGCCATAGCCGGGGAATTTTTTTCCAAGGGTTGAGATGGTCTGAGGCAACATAAAAGACAGGACAGTACTCTCTTAGGGGTACATCCAGAATTTTATGGAATGTGGCGTGTGGGTGCATGCTCTATAGAAGTAAATGATTTGACTATTTTTAATGAAAGGATTGCTCTTTGCCTCTTACGTTTGCAGTATGCTTGCTGTGCACTAAAGATATTGCAGCCGTACATCTCACCTTCTCCAATAGGACTGGTCACCAATCTACATAGCAACTAATGTGAACACTGCCCTGGACTACTTCATCAAAATCTTTAACGATGCCTGCAACAAATTTGCTCCGCTCAAAAAGCGAAAAGTAAAAACCCTCTGTAACCCCTGGCTCTCAGGAGACCTCCTAAGGCAGCTAAAAGGCAAGGGACCACCTCTGGGAGCTCGCTAGAACCACTGGGAAGTAAACTGACATCACAAACTACAAACGTGCACGGAATGACTGCACCAAATCTATTCAGCAAATGAAATCGGCCTGTTTCAAGAACGCTCTTACTAACTCCTGGGGCAACGGAAGATACTTCTGGAACAACATAAAATAAGTCACTGGGAAGCAGTCAGAATCCACCCCATCAGTGCTCAGCATAAATGGAGATATTACACGTGACCCGAAAATCATCGCGGACACCTTCAATACTGCCTTTACTGATCTTAGTACTGTACTTCCCCCTGATTTTTTCAAAGAAGTGGATGATTCTATGTCCCCAATTTCTACTGCTCCCACTTGTCACCCCCCTTCTACTTTAAAGCGGTCAAGATGTATCAGGTTCGCAATTATGTTGCCAAAGCCATTAGCAAGTCAAGAACTAGCAGTGATTCACTAGGCCTCAAACTTCTATCCCTTACCCTTGAAGAAGTACTCAGGCCATTGACCAGGATCTTTAACCTCTCCCTCAGTCTCAGCCAGTTCCCTGACAAATGGAAATCTGCCACTGTAACCCCCATTCACAAAAGTGGTGTCAAAACTGCCCATGAGAATTTCCGTCAAATCTCCATCCTACCTCCCCTCTCAAAGGCACTGGAACGTATTGTCACAGACCAGCTGACTGACTTCTTAGACAGGCACAACATACTGTGCAGGCCGCAACACAGTTTTAGAAAGAAGCACAGCACCTCTACGGCACTGCTTGAATTCACCGGCGCCATCCACCACTTGGATAACGGGCAGCAAACTGGTTCTACCTCCATCGATTTAACAAAGGCCTTTGATACCGTTCACCACAGCCTCCTGCTTGTCCAGCTCCGGAAAGCGGGGCTCTCACCCAACTCTGTAAACTGGTTCAAAAGCTACATAGACAGCCGCCAAAGAGTGAAAATTGCTGACACGCTCTCAGATGCCAGACCGGTCTGCTCTGGTGGCCTCCAGGGCTCTATTTTGGGCCCCCTCCTCTTTAGCCTGTTCCTGAACTCGCTACCAGATTCCTGTCCAGAGCAAATCATACTCTATGCAGATGATGCTGTAATCCTAGCCTCCCACCAGGATCTAAAACAACTGCAAGAAAACCTCCAGCATGGCTTCACATCAGTTGAAATCTGGTTCTTAAAGCACAAACTGATCCTAAACCAGAAAAAAACAAAGACCATGATCTTCAGCAGCTCTCACAACAAAAATAAGCAGTATCACCTCTCCATCATTACCAAGCAAGGAGTCACTCTTGAACAAGTCCAAACCTTCAAATACCTTGGCATCACCCTTGACTCCCACCTCTCCTATGCTGCCCGCATTAATACTGTGTCAGAAGCTGCCAACATCAGGTTGGGCCTACTCCTCCGTCACAGGAAGCACCTAACCCCTGAAGCATTATCAGTTGCCGTCCAGAGCTCCATTGTTAGCATTATTGACTACGAGCTCATCATTTATGGCTCCGCCACTGCCTCCTCTCCCAAAAGTGTTTCTACCTCCCTCAATAAAGCCTGTCTACTCGTCACTGGATCTCACCGTCTCACCCATACCTGCAACCTCTACTCTCTAACTGGGTGGCTGCAACTCAACAGCTGTTTAAAATATCAAACCTGCATCACAGCAAAGAAAATAATGATGGGCAGTGCTCCTCCTGGTGTCTGCTCTCTCCTTAAACTCAGAAACAACAACTGCAACACCAGGAGGTCTAAACCTCAACTCCACTGTCGCACATCCCAAGGCCAAAGGTCCTTTGCATATAGGGCACCCAGCTGGCTAAATAGTCTCAGTACTGACATCTCTCCCTCATCCACGCTGGGTGCATTCAAGTCTAAGCTTCGCCTCACTCTTCTTGCCTCCAGCACCTGTGACTGCCATGACTAATCAGTACTCCCACCTAGCTGCTCTTTGTTTTCTGCTGCCTGTTGTTGCCCCTCCACCTAGCACTTGCCTCCACCATTGCCCATCTGATGCACTTACCACTGTCCATCCTTGACAAAGTCCCCTAGGCTACTATACCCCTGCCCGTCTCACCCCCCACCCTCTCCTTCCCCATCTCTCATTTCTCCCCTTCCCTTTTTTTTTGTGTACACTTCCTTGTGTTTCATGTAGTAGTCCTTGTAATAACATGTCACGACCATCATTGTTACTGGCGTAACCCCCCTACAAATGGGGGTTCTAAAATGCTTCCATGGAGCTTGCCTAGGTGTTCCCCTGCCTGCTGGCATTCGGCAATTAAGCCATTAAGAATGGCACTGTGAGTGCTGGTAGAGCCTCCTCATACTGTCTCTTTAAGCTGTCTGCTTGCAGACATGATTACTGTTTCCTGGGGGGCTGGTGTTTCTCTGTTCAAATCCCACCTGAACTGCGGGGAAATCGCTCCGTTTCTGCAGTCTCTAAGAGCACAGAGGGAGCCTAAATGAAAGATGTAACTGTTTGCCTAAAACCTGTTAGAGTGTTAGTAAAAATGCAGTTTGTCTAACCTGCCTTTCTTGCAGCTGGAACTCTGTGTGTTTTGCCCCTCCATTTTGGACCTGAACTGCCGAATGGGTCCAGTCGGGTGGGGGGACCTTTAAAATGGAGTCTATTTGGACCAACCAGAATTCGGACTCTCCTGGGAGCTGGCTTACAATGAGGAGGTATAGCTAGTAATTCTGGGAAGTGAAGTTCTGGACCTTGGCGCCTATTTGCACCAACGGAGAGAGTTTCTGAGTGATTGACAGCTGAGTCCACCAACAGGATCGGGTGGCGCCTGAAGAGAATGCTCTGCCTTGCGACTGGGAGGTCAGATTTGTTGTGACTGTATGGAGAGAAGGAGCTCTGTGCTTCTGTGTTGTATAGTTTCATGTGGGAAGCACGTGAGAGGCCTAAAGTTGGGCCGTTGCCATTGCCAACTCGAATCGGACTGAATCCAAGAGTACCAAAAGGAAGGAAGGCTGAAAGAGTGGAAACCAGGCTCACCCTGTAGAAGACTGGAGAAGTTGCTAAATGGTGCTCAGTTTGTCAGGAATTGAACCTGCCGTGTGAACTCCCTGGTATTTGCAGTAAGTGCGTTGGGACCTGAAAGCAGCTGCCTGGTATAGTAATTTCCTTTACATATAATTGTGTTGAATGCTCTTGAGGAATAGCTGTTCCGGTTCTCTTGTCACCGCGCAGTGTAAGCTGAATGTATTCGGACTGAATCCATCTGCTGATCAAGGCAGTGTGACCTGGGCGGTAGAATCTCTTCTCCCTGCTTGTGTGTCTGGCAATCCAGAACCACCATCTGCGCTAGGTTTCTTAAGCGTGGGGTAGCGTGAGTACAAATCAGGGCATCCCCTGCGACCGGTTAACAATCATCCGTGTTTCATCTGATTTTCTTTCTTTCATTTCATCAAGGACTGAGCCATCCGGCTCCGGATTACAGTTGGGTGTTGTGCATATCTTTTTCCTACAGGGCCCTTCCATCTGCACCTGCCAGCCAACTCTGGGCAACGGACCTGGCTAGCCCCCTCCCCCCCAAAAAAAACTGGGTACCCAGAGTGTGACTTATAAGACCTTGTATGAGTGCACAGTGTTGTGATTTATTTCTGCTAATCAGCTTGATCTCCCCCTCCCTGTGTTTCACTCCCCTAAATAAATCAGATTGGATGTTACTGACTTTAAACGGTTTAGTGTCAGTACCTATATAGCAGGCACTGCATGGTTTTGTGTAAGTTGACCAACCTTATTTCACAGGGGGTCCTCCAAAACGAACTGCAGAATCAATCTTGAGGGTAAGTGGTACCTTATGATTGAAACCAGTGTACATGTGGGGTTTTGGTGTCGCAATTCTTGTGTATCGTGTGGACCATTAGAGGGAACAAAAGGGGGGTCTCAGTGTCCCAGAGGACTGTGATCAAACTCGACCAACCATTACCAACCCTGACCTCTGGGTGGAGGCACCCGCCATAGAACCTAGGCCCCTCAACCTGTTGGTGGTCCAGCAGGCAGGGGTAGTAGCCTTGGGATAGCGCCACCTGGGGGTTACACTGATTGTACCATACTGTAATTGAAACTGTATGCCTGTACTCACTGACGTGGAACCTTTGTAAAAGAGCCCCAGCTCAAAGGTACTTTGTAATCCTAGATTCAAATAAATAAAATAAAAAGAAATACATGCCTTGATATGCAGTGCATAAGGCCAGGATATGCACATTCTCAGCTCCCAGGGAACATATGCTGATTTACGAATGGTGCACACTCACTCTGTACCCCGTCTAGGGCTGTGCACAGTGGATCCCGCGCAATTACATGGCCAGTCCAGGCAAGGGGCGGAGAGCGGGTGTACCTGCAGAGGGCCTGCGGCACATGGCATGCACAGTGCCTTTTGCGCTCTGCCAGGCCAGTGTCAGGGTGTTTTTTGGTTACATCAACCAGAGCACTCCCTTAATGGTTCCACCCCCCTCTAACTGGATGACACAGGGCAACATGGACCCCAGCCCTCCTCAGTGCCTTGGAGGGCTGGGGGTAGTGGAAGGCTGCGGGCACGGACTGCTGAAGTATGCTATTTTAATGTGAGCTGTTGGGGACATGGCAGCCCATACTCAGGCCATCATGTCCATGATCACCTGCTGGATCCACTATGGAGCCAGGTCGGGGCTCCAAATTGGAAGCCTCCAGTCTGGCCCACATCTGGCCCTCTGGCTGGCACCAACCCTTTTCGCGGATGTATGCTACCACACATCCAGCTAGTCAGGGGGTCGTGCATACCAGCCCTGCGCATCATGTGGGGGTCAGCCATATGGCATGCAGTTGCACTGCCCACTACACTCTTCTAGTGGTGGATACAGTGATTTCTAGTGAATATGACCCTGTATACAAATGTGCGATCCCAGGTCAGACATTGGTGATGCTAGTGGGCAGGCAGCACAGGCTCTGTGAGGTATGGAGCAATCCTTGCATAAATCAAAAAATTATTCTTCAGTGTAAAACAGCTCATCAAGGTGCCAGCCCACCGACACAGAAGTAGTGCTACTGCTCATGACGCCGACGACCCGTGTTAGGTAGCGAGCTCGGGACTCGGAGGGCTGGCTGGGGGGGGGGGATCGAGCATCCAAGGCACTGTTCTCCTCCTCTGGGGAGGGGTGGGACTGGTGCCTGGTGTTAGCCTGGCCCCTAGTGGTGGCTTGGGGTCAGGCACACTAGGACTGCGGGGGGGGGGTTGCCTGGCATGCTGTGTATGGGAGCATGTACAGCTCTGCCATTGGCATCATTGCACGCCACTTCCTCTGCACCAGGGGAAGAAAATGGGAAAAACGCCGACCCGCGGCAGGATGGCACTTGGACCCTCACTGTCCCTGCACCTGACTAGTTGGGCTGGCCAGTCCAACTATGAAATCCTGTGACCGATGGGGTTTGGGGGACCCAGTCGGCCCTACTGGGGAGGCAAGCTCTGGGGTAACTGGCTGGCAGGTAAGTCCCAGCGGAAGTTAAGGTGATGGGGCTGGGGGGGGGTCTGAGCTGAGGGGGCAGTGTGCTGGTGAAGGGGGGGCAGATTAAAAGAAAAAGCTTATTGGGAGAGTAGACTTCAGGAGGGAATGTATTTTAATTTTAAGAGTCATGTTATCTTCCCTGTAGATCTGCTGGAACAGTGGTGTCTTGGTCCTGAGCATACCAGTGCATATTGGCTAAAATACTTTAAGCTGGGAAACTTTACAATACAAAAAAGCAAAGACAAATGTTTCTTCACCTTTTTTTTTTAATACGAAAATGCAGGAAAAGCCATCATTTCAAGCAAAAATGGCAAAATTTTATGGAAAGATTCCCCCAGACTCCCTAGTGTGAAAAGGATTTTAACTATAGGGCCTTTGGTGCCCTTCCCACTCCATCAACTTTTCTGGCAAAGTCCGTTCTTTGTTTATACAAAGTGTCCAGTTTGTAGTGTCTCGCAAACATATGGACAGTGGACCAAGTTGCCACTTTGCAGATATCTTCCATGCTCCCATACTCGGATGAGACGTTAAACCTAGGTCCCATCTGCCTGGATTGGTGGTGGTTCAGGTTGATGTTAAAGATCCCATGGCACTTATCGAAAAGAGTAGGGGAATTTCCCCGGTGTCCTGGCCAAATTTCCCTCATTCATTAAAAATACCACCAACAGCTTAATCTGCTTCAAGGTCAGTTGGCATTCATCTGTATCCTCCTCCAACGGGTCGTGCCTGAAAATAGGCAGGATTTGTCTAGTGCACTTACCCGGTCAACAAAAACTAAATAAATAAATAAATATGTTAGCTGTTTCTGCTCAAGAAGTAGCCACTGTCCATGTAGAGTGGGCCTTTACCCCTGCCGGGAGTGTAAGGCCTTTTCCTTTGTACGCCTCCTGTATTGTCCTCTTTAGCCAAAATGCGATGGTGGTCTTGGACGCTGCCAGTCCTTGTTTGTGGCCTTGGACTATTACAGATAGTCTTTCCGATCTGCGGATTGGCTGTGTTCGTGTGATGTATTCTGATACCATACTACCCACGTCTAGGGGGTGATGGGACCTCGGCTCCCCCATTGTGTTTGTGCAAAAAATGTGGGTAGTTCAACCGGCTGGTCCCTGTGGGAAGCAGAACTGACCTTGGGGTGAAATGCCAGCACCATTCTCGTGAACACCTCTTGGGCCGTGAAAATGGTGTAGGGTTCTTTACAGGACAGGGGCCCCCAATTCGCTAATTCTGTGAGCTGAGCAAATGGCCATGAGAAAACATGTCTTGAGGCCCAACCAGTAAATTGGCACTTGATGCAGGGGTTCAAATGCGCTCTCCCCTAGGGAGTCTAGAACCATGGTTAGATCCCAGGGGGCTACCGGCGTGCAGACCTGAGGGTACATGATCTCCGCAGCCCTAAGGAATCTGATGGCATCCAGATGGGCCCCAGGCTGCAAATGCCCGACTTTTCCCCTGGCCACTCCTATTGCCGACAGCTGCACTCTGAGGGGGGAAGTGGACAGTCCCTTATCTAAGCCCTGTTGCAAGTATAAGAGAATGACGGGTATGTCTACCTGCATGGGGTCGAGCTGTGCCAATGTGCACCATTTTGTGAAAATGTTCCACTGTCTACCATAAACAGATGTAGTAGATGGCTTCCTGGATTGCAGGATGGTTGCTATGACTGAATCAAGGTAACCGGCGGTCAGCAGTCTCTGTCTCTCAGGAGCCCGGCCGATAGTTTTAGGGTGTGAGCGGCTGGGTGGATCACTGGACCCTGGAACAGCATGTCCTTCCTGAACGGAGTGGTCCATCTGTCCAGTGACATGGCTATCGCTGAGGTGAACCATGCCCAGTATGGTGCTACGAGTATGATCCGTATTTGGGATAGCCTGATCTTCACCAGCACGTGGGGAATTAGAGGGATCAAAGGGAATACGTAGGAGCGATCCTGATCCCATGCTTGGGACAGGGCATCCACTCCCATGCCTTGTTTCCCCCTGTACCTGGAGAAATATGCTCTGACCTGTGTATTTGCCCTGGAGGGCATCAGATCTATAGGAATCTGGCCCCACCTCTGCTGTATCAGGGTGAATAGGTCCAGGTGCAGTTGCCACTCTCCTGGGTGCACCTGTTGTCTGCTGAGCCAGTCCACCCTGATGTTGAGCTTGCCAGCCAGGTGGACAGCATGAATGTGAGTGAGATGGGACTGGGCCCAGTTCAGCACCTTGGTTGCTTCCCTGAGCATGGCTCAGCTGCGCGTTCCGCCGTGTTTGGCTATGTATGCCACTGTGACTCTGTTGTCGGACTTCACCAACACTGTACGACTGGAGATGTCGTTCCTGAATGCTCTCAGGGCATGGAAGACTGCCCTTATCTCCAGGATGTTGATGGACAATCGTGTCTCTTCAGGTGTCCACCGGTCCTGGGCCGTGGATTTGTCAATGCATGCTCCCCAACCTGTGAGGCCAGCATCGGTCTCCACGGTCACCTCATAGGAAAGTTCCAGAGGACAGCCCCTTGATAGATGTGGGTGGTGCATCTACCAATTCAAGGAGCTCCTGACAGTATTGGGTAGGAAAAGAACCTTGCTGAGGTCGTCCTCCGATGGGGGGAGCCCTGTTGTAGCCCAAGAGGTAATATCTGGAGTGTTATGGATACAACATAACACAATTCATTGCCCCAGTGTTACCTGTCCAAGAAGACTAGTTAAAAAGCATTTGCACCCTACCTGACTTCTTAATGCTGTTGTCTATTAATTTTTTTATGTTTGCTTGTACGCATGTTCAAGAAACATGGTGCCGACATATGAGTTTTCATAGGTGTGCCTCACCCACTTCCAGTGCCCTGCTCCCTTTAGCAGGCGGGGCTTCACCATGCCAATGAATGTTGGAGCTGTCTATGACAGCCATTCAGATGCAGTGGTGTAGAAACATAGAAACATAGAATTTGACGGCAGATAAGGGCCGCTTGGACCACCTAGTCTGCCCATTTTCCTACCTAACAGATAAGCTGCAGATCCTAGTTAACCAACAGCTTACTTCCTCCTAGCCCCCACTAGGACTGCCTTATGCCTGTCCCATGCATTCTTGAAGTCCCCCACTATTCTTGACTCCACAACCTCCTCAGGGAGGCTGTTCCATGCATCCATAACCCTCTCAGTGAAAATATACTTCAAATACAGTTGAAAGCAGAAGACCGCTGCAATCAGCGGTGGTAACATGTAGGCAATTTGCATACTGCTGTTGGCAGTATGCAAAGTGCCTACACTCTGCACTGCATCTGTACAGCTGTCATAGACAGATCTGTTTTTGCCTACTTCCCCCCCCAAACACCCAAGTAGCATGCTGGGAGCCCACCCCAGTGTGTTCATGCGCTCCCCCCCACCCACCGTGTGGCTGATGGGGGTGCCCAGTCCCCGTCGGCTCCACTGCCCCCCCAACCAGAGTTCCTTGCGCCACGCTGGGAGCCCACCGCACCATGGCAGAAGTCCATATGGCCGACAGGGGTGCCCAGTCCCCTGTCGGCTCCACTGCCCTCCCCCCCAAAAAAACTTCCAGCTGCCATGCTGGGAGCCCACAATACCACGACCATGTACTACCTAAACCACCAGGGCGGTGCGCTCCATGCCTCTGTGCAGGGAAGATCTCTGCATTTGGTCACTCGTGCGCAGCCTGGAGGCGGATCTCCTCGCCATTCATGTGGCAGGAGCCTCCAACACCCTGGCCGATGCCCTAAGCCGGATAGGGGCTGCGTCTCACGAGTGGTCTCTCCTGCTGGAGGTAGTACAAGATCTCTTTTCCCACTGGGGCACGCCTGAGGCAGACCTGTTTGCCTCCAGGGAGAATGTGAAGCTGAGACTGTTTCATGCCCGCCCCCCTCAGCAGGGCTCACTGCAGGGGGATGCCTTCTCGAGGCCGTGGACCCCGGGCCTCTTCTAGGCCTTTCCCCCATTTCGCTTAATCCACAAGGTGCTTCTCAAGGCGGGAGGGAGAAGGCGAGGTGATTCTGGTAGCCCCAGACTGGCCCTGCCAGTTCTGGTATCCAGATCTCTCAGTCTCAGCTCCAGGCTCCCGAGGGCGGCTTCCAGCCCACCCGGACCTGATCTCAGTCAATCAGGAAGGTATTCCATCCGGACCTTCAGTCCCTGCACCTGCGCCTGGTTCCTGGCGGCTAGAGTTCCAGGCCTTGGGTCTTTCCGACGAGGTCCTCAACGTCGTTGAGGCATCCCGTAAGAAGTCGACCAGAAAATGCTATGCCTTCAAATGGAAGAGTTTCTCCATCTGGAGTCAGGGCAAGGGCCTGGACCCTTCCTCCTGTTCCTTGGCAAGCATTCTAGACTACCTGTGGTCCCGTTCTCAGCAAGGGCTTCGGTCGACGACCCTTGAGGTGCACCTGGCAGCCATCTCTGCTTACCGGGCGCGAGCCGGGAAGCAGTCGGAGGCGCAGGAGAAGGTGGTCGGGCACTTTTTCAAAGGCCTTGATCGCATATCCCCTCCGGTGCGAGAACCTCCACCTCTGTGGGATCTACTGCTGGTATTGGACAAGCTCATGGGCAAGCCATTCGAACTGATGCACAGGTGTGACATCTCTCACCTGTTGTGGAAGACCGCCTTCTTGGTGGCTGTCACGTTAGCCAGAAGGATGGGAGAGCTCCAGGCACTTTCCATCGAGTCTCCTTATCTGGTCTTCCACAGGGACAAGGTTGTCCTGTGCCCCCACCCGAAATTCCTTCCAAAGGTGGTGTCGGAGTTTCACCTTAACCAGGTGTTGACTCTGCCAGTGTTCTACCCCAATCACACCTCGGAGGCCGAATATAGGCTCCATACTTTGGACCCTAGAAGAGCGCTCACTTATCATAAGGAGCGGACGGCTGAAGTTCAGGGAGAGGTTCGCCAGCTGTTTGTCACCTACGCTGAAACTGCACCTGGCAGACCTGCAGCCAAGCGGACGATAGGCAGGTGGGTCACCTCCTGCATAGATCTCTGCTATAGGTTGGCGGGCATGGAGCCTCCCAGAGGGATAAGAGCTCATTCTACCCGGCATACCGCTGCATCGGTGGCTGCTTCCAGGGACGTCCCTATCCAGGAAATCTGCAGGGCTGCTACCTGGAAGTCAGCACACACCTTCATCACCCACTACCACATCGACCTTGAGTCACGCCAGGATGCTGGTTTTGGGGCCTCGGTTCTCCAGTCTTTATTTCCCAGGTAAGTATCAGGGGTGTGTGCCTTGCCTCCCTCCTCCTGGAGAACTGCTAGGAGTCTGCCAGACAGTGTGGATGAACAACATATCCATGTCCCTAGAAATACAGGTTACTCGCCTATAACAGGAGTTCTAGGCATGGTATATGTTGCTCATCCTACGACCTGATCTCCCAGCTTAGAGCACACAACCTGGCTTCCGGTGGCTAGATCTGGCGCCAGGCGGAGAGCCGAGAGTTTTACCACCCGGGTGGGTGGGAGGAGCCAGCTTGAAGACCTTCCAGCAAGATTTAAAGCGGCAAGGAACCTGCCAGACAGTGTGGATGAGCAACATATACCATTCCTAGAACTCCTGTTACAGGTGAGTAACCTGTATTTCTCGCTGGCAACGAACACTTTTTTTTTTTTTGAGATTTTGTTGAATGGCCTGATCTCTTGGCAAAATGCTGGACCCCATGGCTTTTGAGCGGAACAGGTAGGAGACTGCGGCCCACTTTTTTGTCTGACCCGAACTTTGAGAAGATGCAGGGTAAAGTGGATAAAACTGGAATGCATATATACTGTACAAATGTATAACTGGAGGTTTCCACAACAATGGCATTTACTGTTTACTGACCCCATATCAAACTTCAATCAGTTTTACGTAATTACTAAGATGTGGCGGGGGATGCAACTAAGTTGCCTCTGAGTCATTAAATGAACTCAGCCGCTATATGAGATTGCCTTGTTATCGGACTGGGATGGACTCTTTGAATTCTTGACCTTGCACTTAAGAACACTACATGAAAAGGAAGCACTTGATAAACGTCAGGCAAATAAATTGAGAACTAATACATATTTTATTATGGAAAGTAAGTAATGGAAACTAATATGATGGGATAATGTATGGGACTAAGGGCACATTGATGCGTAGGCCCTATGGACCCTAACTATCACTGAAATTATTTCTTGCACATAAAATGGCTTTGTAAGACCTCTGTATGGACTGATACCTTTGTAGATGTGTATTTATCAGTGTTTTATTGTTTTATATTTTCAGGTATTTTCTTTTATTATTATGTGGGTCTGATACTTTAAGGAATTATAACCATTTGATTTATTTGAAAAGAACAATGTAAACCCCCCCCCCCCCATATCCTACGGGATTTCTTAACCAATTGGATGGAGAAGGGAGTGGAACTACTTCTTTAACACCTTGGTGGGGGGGGGCTCCAGGTTTGCAATTAAACCTCTCAGTACTGTAGATTCACTAGGAAACAGGTAGTTATGGAAATTGTACACCCTTCACCATGGGTCAAGACAGGGAGGCAAAATGAATGTTTGACATATAAAGTTTATATTAATGTTGTATATTTCCATTTTTGTAAAAAAGACCCTATGCATGTATGGAAAGCAATAGTACTTTAGCCAGAGTTTTACTTTGACAGGTTTTGGGATATTATAAGCCAGAAATGTTTTGGTTTTGACTATGGGTCTGGTTCTCCCTGAGAAGTGCTGTGGGGCTCTTTGAGAATTTCTGAATATGTGGGCTCTGTGGGGCTATTAGTGCAACCTTATTATCAAGAAAGATTAAGTCCGAAACTAACATTATCAGGTAAAAGTAACTGCGTTGTATTTCCTTTTAGTAAGATAATGAATTCGTATTGATGCTTTTTACTTCTAGATTATAACGCTTAAGAAAGTGTTAACTCAAGAGTTTGGACCTAAGCATCTATGGCAGAGTTCAAATAAGGCTAGTGTAAAGTCCATATAAGGGCTATGTATTTTAGCACTAATTTTAAGATAGAGTAAACTCATTCTATAAAACAATGGGTTTCCTCATATCAGTAACTGGTGAATTATTAATGGCTATTCTCTGTGTTAAATGCTTTCTGATGTAGTGCATTTTTATGCTTGTAGATGTTTTAGATACTTTAATGTTGTAATGGTTTGATAACTGAACGATAATAAACATTAAAACACTCTTCATAGACGGCCGCGAACTGAAGAAATGCCGGTAAGCTGTATAATGCAATAAATGTGTTTTTTTTCTTTTCAACTTTGGTGCGTATCTGGGCCAGTCATTTTAGAATTTTTTCACCAAATTTTCAACATAAGGGTTCTTGAGGACCCACCTCATGAACTCAGTCACTGTCATTTTGTTATTCAGTCCGAGGTGATTTTGCAGTCACCTGTGGAACCACTTTTAAGGGACCGAAATAACAAAACAATAATGTAAGAGTTAATGGTGGGCCCCAAAGCCCATGTTGAAAAGAATTGTGAAAATCCCAAATTGACTGTTTTCAGTGCGTTGCATGCAGTTCCTACACACACTCGTAACTTTGAGAATTTTAATATTTTCACTCCAGAATTTCAACAATGCCATTTTTTGACACCTCCTCATGAACAGTATACCTGTCACTTTTTACATCCTGTTCAAAATGTGTTTTTGCACCTGTGGCGCCAAATGGCACAGTCGCTCTGCAAAATCACCTTTCACATAACAAACTGATAGTGTCACTGTTCATGCAGTGGGGTCTCAAAACACCCATGTGGAAAACTTGGAATAAAAATACCAAGAAACTCCCAGGGGTTAGGGTTTTCAACCATAATGCCCTACCCTGTAGGGACTGATAAGCGTCAGGGGTGTGACTTGGGATTGTCGACAGTAATGCTCATGCCATTTCACCCCCACCCTGCAGCCATTGACAGGCATCGAGGTGCACCTTGGACCCTTTGCCCCCAGAGTTCACCCTGTTCTCCTGTACTGCGCCCATTTCAGCGTATTTCCTTATGGAATGAGGTGAATATAAAGCCCAAACACCCTAAGGCACACCTCGACACTTGTCAGTGTCTGAAGGGTAGGGTGAGGTGAAATGTCGTGACCACCATGGGTGACGACCCAAAGGCACACTGCAATGCCTGTCCATCTCTGTAGAGTGAGGGTGGAGTTGGCGTCAGTGCAGTCAGTACTTCAATGCCATTCCTATACTGCATCTGTCCAACTCCTGCACTTCCACTGCTAATGCCAGCAGGCAAACATTCGGCATTGACAAATGCTTGTATTTTATTCTGAACATCCTTTACCAGGTAAGCGCACAGAGCCCAGAGCTCATTTCCAATTGTGACCTGGGGGGAGGGGAGGAATGGAACCATGAGGAATCTTACAACATTGATACATTCCAGAAACAAGTACAGTGCAAGCAAGTCGATTATAATGGCGTACTCTGTGCAAGGCACTTTTGTCCATTGTAAGCGATGTCCGTTTTAACCAAAACCTGATATCAGACATGCATTTTAGCCAATGCAGTACTGAATATAGAAAGTACTGTATTGCATATCCCCCTCCCCCTCCCCATGAGTCATGCTATATTAAACATGTGTTAAATGAATACAGTACTGTACTTTCTGTGCTTACTGCTTGAGTTGAAGCAGCCCGCCAGCAACTGCAAAGATCACCCTCACAGTAGGCTGCAACAGGGGGCATTAAGCCGCTCAGGTCGCAACACATCATGCATGGAATGGGCCTGTCTCAGAAAACCATGTTCATCTCTCAAGTTCAGATCGCAACACATTGGGCTGCAGAGGCAGGGAAGGTATCAATGTCAGCAGGAAAAAAAAAAGCCAAGCAAGGGAGATTTTAAATTTGGCTTACGGAGGCTCTACTCCACTGCTGGCTAACTGCATGTCCACAACAGAAACTGAGAAACCATGCCTGAGTAAAGCAAAGGTTATTTAAATCTCCAGCCTGTTAAAAATAGCTGAAACTGCTTCCCTAAGCTCTATTCAACTACCCACTCACTGAAGCCCATAACAGAAACCCAGCCTGAATGATTCCCTTTGCAGCTCACCAGGATGGATTGTGAGCAGGAGAGGGAGGGGAAGGATCATATTGTAATGCAGACAATAGAGACAAAAGACAGCTGACACCTTGTTAGATGGTGGTGGATAGTGTCAAGGAGGCCCTTCAACACCTTCACAGTTTTGGTGTTAGCTAGTTAGTAGTGTCAGGGAGAACCAGGCATCCGATATAGCAGGCGGTCATAAACCGTTGTAGCAGGTGGGTTTATAATGAACCCCCTCTTGCAATGGTTTTGGCTTTGAGAATTTATCCATTAAAACCATCTGTCCATACTAAATGGGTCTGGTATAAGTGGCACCCTCCGGACATGGTAAGCAGCGTGTCCTGATGCAGTAAATTATAGCAACATGGCAGGGTAGCCCCAGAGAAAGAAAATAAAGGGTAGAACTACAGCTGTCCCGAAGCGGAACACAGCAGTTAGCACAGTGTATATCACAGCGCATTGAACAGGGTGTTGATTTTATCAAGGGAGGTGGAGGTAGCGCCTGAGTAGACTATGTCCCCGTTTATGACATCATAGTACTCAGTATGGCAACAGGCTGTTTTCACAAACACAGAAATTGTAAAAGTTAGTTGGGACAGTCAGGTGTGTTTAGAACGACACAGAAAATAAAGTGCAGTGCCACTTGATCAGTATGTGGAATACCACTGGACCTGTTACCTGCCTTCTGTTCATTGCATTCATGTTTTATCGTACCATTGTGCTGTCTCACTTCCAGATCCCCCCTTGAAAATGGGCATCTAATGCTCCTAGGACCTACCTGCGCAACAAATTTTAGATAAGAGAAATTGGTAACTGATGTTATCTGAAATATTTAGAATACCAATAACAGAAGAAAATCCAGCAGTGATTCCAATGGAGTTGCTTCTCCCTTAAAGGGAAACAGTGGAAAAGATACAGCTTTCCTCAGACACTACAGAAACTCTCAATTGGTGCTTTCAGACAGTGACAATTTTATTTACCGATTTAGAACAGTTACCCACAACTTCCAAGTTCCACTTCCTGTTGCTGGCAGCAGCCATTTCATGAGCAGCAGTGAGCTTCCTGAGCTCACTGTATGCTAATATGCCTGTTTGACCTCAGCTATTGGTTGGCAGGATATATTAGCATAAAGTGAGCTCAGGAAGCTCTCTGCTACTCATGAAATGGTGGCTTCCAGCAATAGAAAGTGAAAGTTGAAGGCCACTGTTTAAATCACTAAAAAATCAATTAGAGTAATTAAAAAAAAATGTTACTGTCTAAAAGCACTAATCAGGAATTTTTGTAGCTCTTGGGTAAAGCTGTACCTTTTCCAGTGTTTCCCTTTAATGTTAACAAAACTGTTGCCATGACCTTAGTTACAAAACGCAAACTCCCCAAACCTATCACTGCCCTTTCCCTTGCTGCCGTGGACAGCTGCCCTGTCCCGCAGGTCGACAAGTTCAAAACACACAAAAGAACCATGGCACTCACCGTAATTAACTGAAGCAAATTACTTACAATACCGAAGAGTTTACCGTGCTCAGGACTTGTCAGTGTTTTTGCATCACTCTGACACTTTTGTGCAAACAGGTGCAAATAACTGACCATCTAGCTTGAAAAACACCTCGATTTCTCTAACCATATCAGGGTCACTTGCTCCAAACTCCTCCATCTTGGTGCTTGGTACCAATCAGAGCAGTAAGCAGTGCGGAATTCTGCTGGTGGAATTCATGCAGAATGGCAGTCATGTTTCTAAAAAGCTTCTTGGATTTTATTCTTTGATTCTGCAGAATTCCAAAAAAAGACCCTTTCCGCCCATCCAGTCTGCCAACCCCGCCCCTTTCACACTGCCACCGCCCTTCCCACAATACTCAGCCCCTTATGCCTGTCCCTTGCCTCTTAAATTCCTCCACCGTTTTAGCCCAACCACCCCATCTGGCAGTCTGTTTGAGGACTCCACCACACTCTCCATGAAGAAGCACCCCCTCACATTGCCCCTGTATCTGTTTCCTTGCAATCTGAGGCTGTGCCCTCTAGTTTTGGCTCCCTCCTTCCTCTTTAGTAGACCCCCTTCTCCTACTTTATTGAGCCCCTTTACATTTTTGAAAGATGTTATAAGTCTAGTTAAATATTTATGAGCTTAGCGAGGTTCCTGATTGGCTACTGGATTAGTCATTGATATCTTATTTATTTATTTATTGAAATTTCGGATAACACCTTTGAGAACAAGCTAATTTCATAGGTTCCACACCAAGAAGCTCCTTTTCTCCTTATTTGTTAATGCAGTCCCCTTCCACTGCCTCAACTGTAACTCTCTCCTGTATGCCGATAACCTTGTCCTCTTCCACAGTGACAAATCCACGGCCGCAATTTCCTCAGTTCTCTCACACAACTATGCTGCAGCCCACAGCTGGTTCTCAAAAAAACTCCTCTTAGTAAATGCCAAAAAAACTAAATCCGTGCTGTTTGGATCTAAGCCCTTCCTGGTCAAAACTAAAACCCACGCCCCCTTACGCATTCTCACCCCAGATGGTACAGCCCTGGAGGACATCAGCACCTACAAATACTTAGGAGTACTGCTCGACCCCTCCCTCACCTTCACTGAGCATGCAAATTCCCTTGTCAGAAGGTTCCATCAAAAGTTATGTGCCGCCTGTAGATTCAGGCAATACCTTACCCCTGAAGCTAGACTAGTCATTGTCCAGGGTAATCTTCTCTCTATTCTTGACTACTGCTCCCCTATTTATGCCACAATCTCAGCTACTGCTATGGCTAAACTCTCCGCTGCCTACAACAGCGCCTGCCGCTTTGCTTTATTGGCCCCATTCTCCACCCACCACTGTACCCTCTATAATACTCTTGGATGGCTAGCGCTGCAAGGTCGCTTTGACCTGGCCCTCTGCTGCATGGTGGACAATGTCATCCGCACGGCTCCAGAATCCCCCCCAACTGTCCTTCTGAAAACCCGAACACTCCTCCGCAACCTCCGTTAAAATGGTACTCCCCCTCTAGCTGTTCCTAGGGTATCCACCAACATGGGTAGCAGAGCTTGGTCTGCAGCTGCCCCCTTGCAGTGGAACAAACTACCGGCTGAACTCCATTCCATTGACACACACTCCAGTTTCAAATCCCACCTTAAAGTCTGGTTCCTGGAAAACTCATCCTGCCGATGCTCCCAGGGGTCTCACACCAACCCACACTAGTCAACTCTCCAGTCCAAGGGTTACCCACCTACCCACACTAGTCAACTCTCTTGCCTACAACTGTTATGTTGCATTTTTCACAGTAATATTTGACTTCCTTGCCCGTACGTATTGTATATAAATTTTGTTACTGAGTATTCTGTGTATTACTTGCTCACTGGACGATGCAGTCACACATTGTACACTGTGCCTATGATTTGTTTGTTTGTACCAAGTCTTTTCATGTCTGATATTGAAACCTTGTATTCACTGTTCTGAAATGGACCTGTGCATCAAACCTGTATATTGTGCTTACTATTGTTGCTTGTATCAAATCTGTTTCATGTGTATTACTGTTACCTTGTACTCCACTGTCACCCTGCGCCATGTGTTATGGCCCGGGTCGTGCCTGAAAATGGTCCCTGCGATCAGTGCACTCACCCAGTTATCAAAGTCATAAATAAATAAAGATGAACAATACATATTGGAAAAGCATGAGACAGAGAACAAACAAAACAAGGAATTATACAAAACATTACAACAGTATATAACTAGAGCTGTTCCAATACATGTGGCATTGTACAGTGTATACCAAGGTGCATATTTGATTAAAACCTGGAATTCAGAGGGTCATATTAGAGGGGGTGGGGTCTTATGAAACGACCCTTTACAGGAAAATGAGAACAGACTCAGCCTAATATCTAATAATCAACAAGGTAAGGGACGATCAGCCCAGGGGCCTCATCAGAGGTGAGAAGGTATGGACAAAGCATTTTAAAGTGAACAAGGAACTCACGAGATATAGCAGGGGAGGGGGGGATAGGGGGAAAGCCACAGAGGGGTGAGGGGAAAGAGTGGAAGGGATCAAGAGGAAATGTGAAAGGAGAATGATCAGCAACTTAGAACGGTTATTTACGTTCTAAGAACAGTTATGCATAAGGTCAGTATAGCATAATGTTAGAATAAGTGCTGATCACAAGAAGGAAGGTTATTGGAAGCAGTCACAACTGGCATCAGCAACTAGCTGTTGCTTAAGTTTAACCCTGAAGGAGCCCAAGGTGGATGCCGAAGTGATGTCATGGTGCAGCAAGTTCATCCATAGCGGTGCACGGTAGGCAAAGGACCTTTGTCCTAGAGAACTGCAACAGTGGGGTATATTAAAAATCTGGCTAGTAGAGCTTCTGGTGCAACGCCGGTTGATAGTGGGGGTAATAAGTTTTTGTACTCCTGGGGGCATTTTGCCTAAGCTTACTTTTTTGGATAGTAAACATGTTTGGTACATGAGTCTACCTTTGAATTGGAGCCAGTTAGCTTGAGCGTACATGTCGCAGGTATGGGACAGACGGGCTGAGCCGGTAAGGAGTCGGCATGCTTTGTTGAGCGCAACTGTGATGCGGTGAAGAGTTGTTTCAGTAGCTGATCCATAGATTGGTAAGTCGTAATCAATAAGCGAGACAAGAGAGCTTTGAATGGCCAGGTTAAGAGCCTCTGGGGTCAAACATTGCTTATGCCTATAAAGTAGCCCAATGCGGGTGTTAACAGCCTTAGCAATGTTGTCAATGTGATAGGCATTGGTCATCGTACTGTCAGTAGTAATCCCCAGATATTTAAAGAGCTGAACTAGCTCCAGGGGAGGGCCCTCTTCGTTGGTGATAGAAAGAGGGTAAGGTTTGTGCCTATTTTGGGAGCTGGAGAACAGCATAGTTTTAGACTTGTCGTAATTCATAACTAACTTCTGCTTATGGAACCATCTTTCTACGACTACGAAATTACTCTGTAGCCTGGATTCAAGAACCTTAGGGTCTGGATCACTGGTAAACAGTACAGCATTGTTAGCATATAAAAGCATGTGACCCTGACAGGAGTAAGGAAGGTTATTGAGGAAAATGCTAAACAAAAGAGGGCCCAAGATGGACCCTTGAGGAACTCCAGATAGGACAGGTCTGCTATCCGAGAGGGTGTTATCAATCTTCACCTGCTGTGTACGGTTGTGCGGGTAACTTTCAAACCAGGCTACGCTGTCACGAGCTAGGCCAATAGTGGTAAGCTGTTCGACCAGGAGGGCATGATTCACTGTGTCAAGAGCTTTGGTTAAATCAATGAAAGCAACACCAACCAGGTGTCCTTGATCTAAGGAATGGTGAATAAAACCTGTGAACTCCAGAATGGCAGTAGTGGTACTATGACCATTTCTGAACCCGTGTTGTTGCGGGCATTGTAGCTGATATTTTTCTAAGTATTCAACCAGTTGGTCAGCCACTATATGCTCAAGAGCTTTCGAGAGTGGGGGCTGGATAGAGATAGGCCTGTAGTTCCCAGTAATTGTGTGATCCCCAAACTTATGAACTGGTGTCACAGTGGCAGATTTCCATTTCTGAGGGAATTGAGAGTAACTAAGTGTCATGTTAATAATATGTGTTAGAGGTGACAGAATTTCATCTAGTGTAAGGGCTACAAACCTAAAGTGTATGGTGAGGAGGAGGAGGAGGATGACTTCGAAGGGGAACCTACAGATCCAGATGTCTCCCCTGATCAAGAGTTTGTCTCCCCTTCTAGGGGTCCTGAGGAATATTCTTCCCACTATGCTTTTGTTAAGAGCATGGTGGAAACCCTGAACCTTCCTCTTCAGGAAACAGAAGAAGATATGGAGGAAGCAGACTTTCTGGAGATGATGGGGTTAACCCCCACGAAATGTCTGCTTCTACCCATGCATAAGTCCTTAAAAAAAGGCTGCAGTACAGATTTTTAAAACTCCAACCTCTGTCCCTGCTGTGGATAAGAAAGCTGACAAGAAATACCAGCTGGATAGAACTACAGCTGATTTTCTCTTTACTCATCCTGATCCTGAGGGAGTAGTCCAAGCTGCTGCCTGTGATAAGGCCAGGATCCCTTTGGCTACCCATCCACCAGACAAAGACTCAAGAAAAATGGATGCAATGGGAAAGAAAGGGTACATGGCTGCCTCTTTATTAGTTAGGCATGCCAATTACATGGCATATTCAGTGCAGTAGATTTGCAGGATACAGCAAGGGCTGCACTTGATGCTACCTAGTATCAATTTCATATGGCAGTGGATGCCAATGATACTGCATCAAGGTTAATGGCTTTGTCTGTTTCACTTAGGAGGTTTGCGTGGCTTACAGCCACTGACCTGGCTTTAGACACCCAGGCCAAAGCAATGGATTTTCCCCTTGAGAACAACTCCTTGTTTGGAGATAAGACTGAAGCATAAATGAAGAAGGTGGAGGTATTTAAATCCACTTATCGGAGCAATTCCAAAGATAGGCCTTCCACCTCTTATAGACCCCAGAGTAGGGGAGGCAGGGGTAGGGTTTTTTACCCCAAACCTTTCTTTCAAGCGCAGGCCTCTCAGCCTCAACAACAGGCCAGAGGTTACTTTAGAGGAAGGGGCAGGAGACCCATGAGAAGAGCGGCTCCTGCATCACAATTTCAGGCACAGCCCGCACAGAATCCCTGACGGGTTAGTGCAGGTCACATACTCTATTACAGAACCACCAGTAGGTGGCAGACTGGCTCATTACCTTCACGCTTGGCATTCCATCACCACAGACAAGTTGGTGTTGGAGGTAGTGAGCCAGGGCCTGGCACTCAGCTTCAAATCATTCCCAAAGCTGAGAACAAGAACCTTTGCTCCAACAACAGCCGCAGACACGATTCTGTTGGAAGCAGAGGTAAAGCATCTGCTGGCAATCAAAGCAGTGGAGGCAGTGCCTCTAATAAGCAGGGGCAAATGTTTTTATTCCAGGTACTTCCTCATAAGGAAGAAAAACGGGGATTGGCGACCTGTTTTGGATCTAAGACTTATGAACTAACACATTTTGAAACCAAGGTTCAAAATGGTCACTCGTGAAATAATCATTCCTTCATTACAAAAGGGAGACTGGGTAGCCTCCCTAGATCTAAGGGATGCTTATTTCCACATTCCCATCAGACCATCTCACAGAAAATTCTTGAGATTCAGACTGGCTTCAGGCCATTATCAGTTTGCAGCTCTCCCTTTTGGACTAACTTCAGCACCAAGGGTTTTTACAAAGTGCCTATCAGTGGTGGTAGTTTTTGAGAATACAAGGTGTAACAGTCTTCCCCTACCTGGAGAACTGGTTAGTAGTAGGACAGTCTCTGCAGCATGCAGTGCAATCGCTGGCACTAACAAAATCTACACTGGAATCCCTGGGATTTCTTATAAACAAAGAGAAATCTCAGCAGGTACCCCTTCAGATGCTGGAGTTTATTGGAGCAGAACTAAATGCCAGACAGGGCAGAGCCCTCCTGCCACAAGATAGGGTGACAGGCATTCTGCAGATTGCAAAATCTTTCGTGTCAGGGAGACCCAAAACAGCCAGAGAATTTCTCAGACTACTGGGCCACATGGCATCTGCCATTGTAGTGGTAATGGGCTCCAAATGAGAGATATTCAGTTCCACCTCAGACAGTACTGGTCTCAAAGGACGGATTCTATGTCCAAACTGGTTCCAGTTACAAAAAGATTAGTCCAGGCATTACAATGTTGGCTGGACGAGCACAACCTCAGGGTGGCTGTACCTTTTATAAGGGAACAACCCTCAGTAATCCTCACAACAGATGCATCTCTTCTAGGTTGGGGGGGCACACATGTTAGAGTACACAGCAAGTGGCACATGGTCCCCCCAAGAGTCTCTGTTGCACATAAATCTTTTGGAGCTCAGGGCTGTTTACCTGGCTCTAAAGACATTTGCTCCTTACCTTCAAAACAAGGTGGTGCAAGTCAGAACAGACAACACCACAACCATGTATTACATCAACAAGCAAGGGAGTACCAGGTCAATTCTACTGTGTACAGAAGCAATGAGACTGTGGTCCCTGGTACCATTGGGGTATCCCTATCAGCCATACACCTTCCAGGGAAGGACAGTGTACTGGCAGACTCTCTCAGCAGGATAAGTCAGGACCACCACGAGTGGTACCTGAATTCTCAGGTACTCAGTACAATTTTCAGGAGATGGGGCATTCCAGAGGTGGATCTCTTTGCCTCCGAAGAAAACCACCAGCTTCCAATGTACTGTTGCAGGCCTCCTCTAAGGGGCATCCCCTGGATGCGATGGTCCTGGATTGGACAGGGAAATTTCTGTATACATTCCCTCCCTTTCCTATGATATTCAGGACCCTGCTGAAATTGAGGTCCCAACCAGCAACAGTGATACTGGTTGCTCTAGATTGGGCGAGACAGCATTGGTATTCTCTTCTGCTGACTCTGTCAGTAGTTTCCCCAATCCATCTGCCCAGGAAGCACAACCTGCTAACCTCCTCTCAGGGCAGGATCCTGTACCCCAGTCTCAAATCACTGAGGCTCAAGGCGTGGCTCTTGAGAACTTAGAATTTGCTAACCTTAAGCTATCAGAGCAGATGCTGACAGTGCTTAGGGGTTCCAGGAAGCCTTCTACTAAGAAAACCTATTCTTTTAAGTGGAAGAGGTTTTCCATATGGTGTACAGGTAAGGGTGTGAGCCCCTTCATGGCTGATTTGGCTATTCTCCTAGATTACACATTTACATTCCTTTGGCCTGAAGCCTTCCACCCTCAAGGTCCACTTAGCTTCAGTCTCTGCTTACCTGTCAGTTGGTAAATAGAGGTCCATGGCCTCTCATCCAGTATTCAGAAAATATTTTAAAGGCCTTAACCTTCTGCACCCTCCCCTGAGGGAACCGGTCCCGGACTGGAATTTAAATATCTGCACTGCTAAGCTCATGGATGCACCATCTGAACCTATGACAACCGCAGATAAGTATATTACTTGGAAAACTGTTTTTCTGGTTGCTATTACTTCAGCCAGAAGGATCAGTGAATTACAAGCCCTGTGCACAGATGTGGACTACATCTCCTTCCACATGGATAAAGTGGTCCTCAGGACTAACAGAAAATTCCTTCCCAAAGTGTTATCTGATTTTCACTTAAATCAGTCTATCGCTCTACCTGTCTTTTTTACAGAGAACAACAGTTCTCCAGAAAGGAGGCTTCACTCCCTTGATGTCAAAAGGGCACTTAGCCACTATATTGACAGAACTAAGTCTTACAGATCAAGTCAGTCACAGCTCTTTCTCACCTATGGTGAAGTTGGTAAGGGCAGAGCTGCAACAAAACGTACAATTGCTCGCTGGATAGTGGCATGTATACAGTTTTGTTGTAGTAAGGTGGGCAAACAGGTACCTCTGGGCTTGAGGGCACACTCCACCAGGGGCACAACTGCCTCAGTGGCAGCTTCAAGAGAAATTCCACTACTGAAAATCTATAAAACAGCTACATGGAAAACAGTACACACCATCACAAAGCATTACAGCCTGGATTTGCAATCCAGAGGTGATGCTAGGTTTGGTACAGCAGCACTGCATAGCCTGTTTCCAAAATAGGTTCTCTGCCCAACCTCCAAAGGTACTGCTTGGTAGTCTGCATCAGTTTAATCATAATGAATGATTCCCGAGGTTTGAAGAAAAAAATGCTCACCATAGTAATCTTGTTTCTTCAAAGGGATCACTCATTATGATTAAAGACCCTCCATGCCTCCCCTACTAGAACCTATAGAAGTTGCTCTGCATCCCTGCATTAAAGGTTTTTTTTTCTCCTATATAGGTTAAGGTAGAGACTCACTTTGTTTAACCAGTTGGTGTCCAGGTGGTCTTGAGTCTCTTAGGTTTGTTGGTTAAGGATGTTTTAACCTGAAAGGACAAAAATATTATTTTTAATGTTATTAATCTTAGCTAGTGGATCTTTTACCCAGTTAGGCTCCGTAATAATCTGAAGCACTCTGAGTGCAACAGTTGCCAGGGCAGCAGTTTGAAAGTGGCAAGAGCCAATTAAGAGTTCCATAATTTGCATATAATTCCATCTGTCCGGGCAGTTCAACAGGAGGCTGGCTGCATCAGTTTAATCATAATGAGTGATCCCTTTGAAGAAACAAGATTACTATGGTGAGTAATTTTTTCATATTGTCTCTATGATGATCATGCTCAGTCTCAAGCCTTATGCACACTGGTATGCTGCCAGCCTTTTATGGCACAGACCAAGGGGATGGTTTGTAGGCTCTGCACACAGGCCTGGCAATCATAAGCCACCTGATCTTAGTTGTGTCTTTGGAAGGCGGAAGTCACTGTCTTAAATATGAAATTCAGGCCATACGTCACAGATAGTTATGGAAATAATATCTATTGCTTTGCTATTTACAGAGGTTGGTTCCAGTACATACTGGATGGACAAAAAATTTGCTGTGCTCTTACAGACGACTTTCTAAGCACAGGATACTATTTTATTAAAGCAGTGTTTTACACAGCCATCCCCAATTCAGACTGACACTCTTCCCTCCTTTAACTAATTTTTCATCCCCCCTGCTCCAGCAAGGCGATGAAAAAGTCTGTTTGATGTTTTACATCCTTACATATGCTTCACTGGTCTGCATTCCAGGCCCCCACACACACACACACACACACACACACACTGGTGACAGTTCCTTCTGTCCCTCCGTTAAGTGACAATTCTTGACACCTTGTTTGTGTGAGTGTTCCATCTTTCCCAGACTTCCCATCTTCCCAGTAGAAATAGAAAAACCCCACATATGTCTGCAGTGCCGACTAATCTAATTTTCTGAGCACCATGCATGGTGGCACCCAGGACATGATGTGTCCTTGTCTCATACTGTCCTTTAAATATTTTTGGTGTGCATGAATTTTAGATGTATCCCTTTCCCCAAGTATTTATCTGGAAACTTGCTGACTCCAGCTCCACACACCTTTCCTTGCCAAAAAATGTAAATAAATAAATCAGTAAATGATAAAGTCCTACAAAGTATTAAAGGTGAACATAACTGTTGTCAGCATAATTGTTCCATTTCTTTTATTATTGTAGGTTTAATATACAGCACTTAACTGAATTAATTCACTCCAATGCTGGGAGAACAGCAGGTTCCAGTGGAGTGGAGTTGTATCATCTGCCTGCTGTCATGCTCATTTGAAATGGCAGGAAGAATGCAGATTTTAATATTCTAAAGCTAGACTTTTGATACAGGAATCACACATCCCCAGCGATATTCATGATTCTCTGTGGTTGATGATTTTAAATAATCCATGTTGTTTTGGCCCCCTGCTATAGCACAGATGTTTCTGAGTGAGCAGCGTCTATCCAGCTTGGCCAGGCAGATGGGGTTAAGTGAAAATAAATACCCTAGCCACCTGTAGTAGACATCTGTGATGTGCAGTATTAATATGCAGCTGAAGTGAATTCTTGTCTTCACGCTTGTGTCTAAAATCTGAGAAACTGGTAATCAAGGTCATGTGGACAATTTGGGGATAAATCTGAACCCTTTTCACAAAGGGGATATTAAGGTGTCAACGAAGTTGGGGCCGTTCGATGTCCCAGTGGCTAGCAACGAACTGCTATACCGGTGACCTGGGTTTGGGAGTGATCTTGAGAGCTGGGCAGGTGGCCAAGGGGGGCTTGGTAGGTGCAGCCCCACAGTAGTGCTCCCGACCAGGGGGAAACATCCCAAGGTTCTGCTGCAGTGATGACCCATGTGGCTGGCTGGGAAGCTTGCCTCTTCTAAAGTGGGAACGCTACATGCTAGCATGGCCTGCGAGGGCATTGCCTTGGGCGGGGGAGGTAAGCAGTTGGAAAAAGGTGGCCATCAGCCTGTCCAGGTGTTACAGTAAGTAATATTTGGGGTGTCAAGACCCCTTGGGAAGCAGTAAAATCAGCATAATAAACAACCGCTAATGCTGCTATAATAAGAGCAGTGGCAGGAGCGACTTCACTAAATGGGTGTAATACCCATGAACGCTTGCGCCCGCTCAGTCGGGTCCCCTCCGCACTTCCGCGTTCGGCTGAAAGTTTTGGCGCTTTATTAGAATTAAACTTGGATGTGAAAAATAATGCTGATGGCAGCCCCGGACTCCTGCAACAGTATTGCAAGGTATGTGAGGACGAGAGGGGGCTGCAACGCTATTTTGCAGTTCACCTTTAAGAGATGGAAAAAATCCGGTGGATAAGTAGGTGCCTGCTGCTTCTTTTGTTGAAAAATAATGAAGTGCACACCTTTACTATACAATAATGTAGAACTAGGGAAGGAAGGGGAGAGGGAGGTAAGGTGCCTGCGTGGTGCCATGGCTTGGAGGGACAGGGAGCGAATCCTCAGGATTGCCGGAGCAGCTGCATAGGGGAAGGAGCTGGATGTCATTGTCCACCTAGGGACAAATGACCTGGCTAAGAAAGGGATTAGAGAAGTGCAGGCAGAGTTTGTGGAATTGGGGAGGGGCCTTAGTCAAGTAGCACGCACGGTAACCTTCTCGGAGGTGCTACCCATCTATGGCATAGGAGAGGCTAGGGTGTTCCGCACCATGGGATTCAATCAGTGGTTGAAAAACTGGTGTGGAGCTCAGGGATTTGGCTTCATAGGGGACTGGGGGTCCACCTGGAGTGATGCAAGCCTATACTGGCATGATGGGCTGCATCTGTCCAGGAGGGGTACCAGGATCCTAGGTGATAGGTTTAAATGCTTCATTGGCAAGCTTTTAAACTAGCCAAGGGGGGAGGCACTGGAAAGGAGCAGGAAAATCCTAGTCCTCCCAAACAATCACGGTAGTAAGTGTGGCAAACACCAACATAGAGGTGTCAATAGGGAGAAGGGCAGGGGTAAATGGAGAAAGTGACAAAGGCAAGAAGGACAGGGATGGGGCAAAAGGGGGTAAGGCCATCAGGAAATGGAGGGTAATGAGTACCAGTGCCCGTAGTCTGGGCAACAAGCTCCCTGAGCTGGTGGCCTTAATGGAAGAGGGTTGCCTGGATATCGTAGCAGTCACAGAAACATGGTACACAGAGAACCATGACTGGGATGTTAACATACCAGGGTACATAACCTACAGGAGAGACAGGCAGGGGAGAAGAGGGGGAGGAGTAGCTCTCTATGTAAAGGAAGGGATAAAAGCAACTGAACAAAAGAGTAAACAGGGAGGAGAGGAGGCACTATGGGTCACCTTGGAGACTGGAAAGGGCACCACAATCCCACAGGGGTTGTGTACAGACCCCCATGTCAGGGAAGGAATGGACAAGGATATGATGGAAGGCATTCTTAGAATGGCAGAGAAAGGAGATACTGTTGATGGGAGACCTGAATATGCCAGATGTTAACTGGAGCACATTGCTGCAGCCACATCCAAAAGCAGGGCCATTCTTGATGCCCTACAGGTGGCAGGCATTAGACAGCTAGTTTGGAACCCACTCGTGAGGGAGCAATCTTAGACCTCGTGCTCTCAAGCGGGGCAGTGAGAGGATCTCAGATCTAGAAGTGGGTTGCCATCTGGGGACAAGTGACCATCAAACAGTGTGGTTCACGTTAAACTCAGCTACAGAGTCAAGCCATACAAAAGTGAGGGTACTGGACTTTAGGAGGGCTGACTTTGGCAAGATGGGAGAGTGCCTCAGAAAAGCACCAGCAAACAGGCTAGAAGGAGGTGTGGAGCAACAATGGGGAATTATCAAAACTGCCATCACAGAGGCAACAAGCCTTTGTGTGAAGCAAATAAACAAATCAAAACGAAAGAAAAAGCCACTATGGTTCTCAAGAGAGGTGGCTGTGAAAGTCAGGAAGAAAAAGACAGCATTCCGGAAGTATAAGGAAACACAGAAGGAGCAGGACAGAGAGCTGTACCAGTTAAGGCAGAAAGAAGCAGGGAGGGAAGTCAGAATAGCAAAGGCCCAAACTGAGGAAAAGATAGCCAACTCGGTTAAGAAGGGGGATAAAACCTTTTATAGGTACATCAGCGAGCGTAGAAAGACAAAGGGAGGGATAGTGAGGCTGAATAGAATGAATGGTGGGTGGGCAGAGGGGGACAGTGAAAAAGCAGGAATACTGAACGAATATTTCTGCTCAGTATTCACAAAAGAGGAGGGGGAAGTGCCTAATCCAATTAACAGAAGCACTCTTGATAGGGGGGTCGATCCCAGTCCTTTCACAGAAGAAAGGTTCTGCAAGAACTCCTAAAACTGAAGGTGGACAAAGCAAGGGTCCTGATGGAATTCACCCCAAATTCTAAAAGAATTATGGAAGGAACTAGTGAAACCACTGACTACTCTTTTTAACAAATCATGGGAGGATGGTGTGGTACCGAGGACTGGAGGAAGGCGGATGTGATTCCCTTTACAAAGTGGGACCAAGACAGAGGCAGGAAACTACAGACCTGTCAGTCTGACCTCTGTGGTAGGGAAAGTGATGGAGTCACTTCTGAAGGAAAGAATAGTTGAGTACCTAGAGGTCAGTGGAGCACAGGACCCAAGGCAGCATGGGTTCACAGCGGAGGAAGGTCATGTCAGACGAATCTAATTGATTTCTTTGACTGGGTGACCAAAGTAGTAGACTACTGGAGGGTTCTGTGACATGGCCTACCTAGACTTTAGCAAGGCATTTGACACAGTCCCACACAAAAGATTAATAGTCAAATTAACCAGCCTGGGAGTGGGTCCCAGGGTGGTAGCCTGGTAAAACATTGGCTAGACAACAGGACACAGAAGGTAATTGTAAATGGAGTCCACTCTGAAGAAAGGGCGGTTACTAGTGGGGTACCGCAGGGTTCAGTATTGGGTCCAGTCCTTTTTAATGTCTTCATCAGTGACATTGCAGAGGGACTGGAAGGAAAAGTATGCCTTTTTGCAGATGACACAAAGATCTGCAACAGGGTTGATACACAAGGAGGCGTGGAAAGGATGAAAAGGGACTTGGCAAGGTTGGAGGAATGGTCAGAAGTGTGGCAGCTAGGATTCAATGCAAAGAAGTGCAAAATAATGCACCTGGGAAACAAGAACCCAGGGGAAGAATACACAATGGGTGGGGAGGTAGTAACAACAACAAAACAGGAAAGGGACCTGGGGGTAATCATATCAGATGACCTTAAAGTTAGCAAGCAATGTGAGAAGGCAGTAGGGAGGGCTGGGGGTATACTGGGATGTATAGGGAGAGGCATCAGCAGCAGAAAACAGGAAGTTGTTATCCCTCTGTACAGACAGTTGGTGAGACCCCATCTGGAGTACTGTGTCCAGTTCTGGAGACCCCATCTCCAAGGGACATAGACAGGATAGAGACAGTCCAGAGGAGGGCAACTAAAATGGTGCAGGGTCTGCAAGAGAAGCCGTATGAGGAGAGACTAAAGGAGCTTAATATGTACCCTTGAGGAAAGAAGGAGAGGGGGACATGATAGAAACTTTTAAGTACCTCAAGGAATCAACAAAGTCCAAGAGGGTAGCATCTTTCAGAAAAAGAGACTTGCAAGAACAAGGGGACACAATTTAAAGATAGAAGGAGGGCGGTTCAGGGGCAATGTGAGGAAGTATTATTTCACAGAGAGGGTAGTGGATGCATGGAACAGCCTTCCTGAGGAAGATGTGGTCTAAAACTGTGGGAGAATTCAAGAATGCATGGGACAGACATAAGGCAATTCTTGTGGGGGGCAGGAAGATACAGGCTGTTGGTTAACTAGGATCTGCGGCCTATCCTGTAGGTAGGGAAATGGGCAGACTAGATGGGCCTAGCGGTCCTTATCTGCCGTCAAAGTCTATGTTTCTATGTAATATGGCTTTTTACTTAAGTTTTTGTTTAGAGATTACTATCCTCTGTTGCTTAAAAAAATCACTTTTTGGGCACTATTAATAAACAATATGCAGGCCACACAAGGTCTGCCTGAATTTTAAAGCCCCCAGTGCCCCTTGTCCTGTGATAAAAACAAATACCCATGCTGGAGAAGGTATGAGTCAGGACTGGAATAGACGGACTGGGGTAAATGATTTTGGTGGGGGGAGCTCTCATAAGGTGAGAGCTATCATAAGGTGAGTTTCTTTGGAGGGAAAGAAAAAAATTGTTTAACTCATTGTTATACAGCATTTGTTGTTTAAAAAACAGAGTTGGTGCTTGTTCTGTTTGCTCCATATCCGTACACCAGGGTCTGAGCAGGACTGTGAGGAAGGTGGTAAGAACTAGGAGATGTGGTGAGAGGTGCAGAGTGGGAACTGAACAGAAGTTGAGAAGGACAAAGGTCAGAAACTCAGTGGGACAGGACCAGCCTGTTTGTACAGAGGCAGAGGTGCGGCCCATGATGCTGGCAAACCCACAGTTGGCTACTGTGGCTCTCCTTAGCTCCCACCCAGAACACAATCCATTATAAATGAGATCACAAACTCAGTAACGTTTGACCCCCTACAGCAGAGATCACAGAGCAGAGATGGTGCAGAATTAAGAGGTGTTTTAGTAACAGGTGTGACACTGGTTATACTAAAAGGGTCCACATTTGACTACTGAATCAGAAACTGCTCTTCAGAATTCTTGCATGGACCCCATGGCTTCGGCTCCATGCAATCTCTCAGCTATCCATCATAGCACTGGTATGTGACTGAAACAAGGGGATTGATACAAGAATTAAAACAATTTAGCCTTGGAATGTTTTTTTGCCTTTTTTTTTTTTTTTGCTGACTGCCATTTCTAAGCTGCTGCTGAAGGTTTATTACTGTGATGTATTTTTTTATAGAACGTTTTCTTTAATTTATATATTTGTCACATGGCTACAGCCCCATACAGTCTTTCTCAGACAGCAACCATGGCACCAGCATGTAGTTTAAACCAAGGGATACATACTGTATGAGAATTAAATACAAAAAAATTTACCTTGGAATTGTTTGGCTGTTTTGGGAGGCTGCAGTTCACATGTTGCTGATTGTGGTTTATTGGAGTGATGTATTTATCTTCTTTGGTGGTCCGATTGCTGCAGATGGTGAGTGGGATTTTCTTGTGTACTGCCACACATGGGGTTCCTAATTGCTGTATTGTAGATAAATAAGGCCTGTTTTCACAAATGTGGTGGAGATATGCTCAAAATGAGCATATCCCAGGCTGGACCAATGGCGCTGAGGCGCTGGACGCCTTGCCTCGCGGCAGGCTGCCAACGCGGGTTCGGGAACGAGCCTGGGCCATTGGAGGTCAGCAGTGGGGGGGGGGCGGAGTTGGATACAGCTGCCGGCAGTCAACTCTCCTCTCCGGGAAGGTGTGGTGGCTGCCCTCGGCTAATGGCTGCCTTCTGGTGGAGGCCAGGGGCAGCACAGGCCCAGAGGGTGCCAAGCATTAGGCCAGAGGCGTGGGGGATAGGGGTCATTACCAGGGCCGTAAGGCACATGCACGCCTAGTCCTGGGGCCCCTGGGAGAAAATGGAGGGGAAACACACTGGCGGCAGGATGAAGATCGACTCCCCTGGCGCTGCTCCTGGACCGGGTGTAAGGTAAGCCCTGGTAATTCTGAGAGCGGGGCTGGGGGAGTCAATCGGATGGCGCCGGCAGCAAGGCACGTAAAAATGTTAAATGATAAAAAAAAAAAAAATAGAGCATATCCTGACTGATGCTACACACCCAGGACTGTGGGGATGGGTGTATCCCATCTCACCGATGTCACGTAACTCAGGCAGGAGCTTTGGCGGCACCAGGGGCATTCTGCCAGGATCCTGAGTATCTATTCCGATGTCCAGGTCAGCTCTGCAGTGGGTCCCCTGCTCTGCATGGCACGGGAGTCCACAGGATATGGCATTCCATTTGGTCCTCTGTGGGCAGTATATCCTCTACCAGCACTGTCAGAATTGTGCCAGTCAACACCAGCCAGGAGCTGGTGGAGCAAAGACCATTCAGGCCTGGTATGGTAAGGGATGGCTGGGCAGAGAGGGGCTATGGCAGTCCCTAGAGTCATGTGGCATCCACCTCTCCACTGTCCGTACTCGGTGCCCTAGCAGCGCTTAGGATCGGGCAGTCATTTTCCCCTGTCTGTAACCCAGCCTAAGGCAAGGTGAGCGCACTGCCGGGGATTGGTCATGGCCTGGGTGCATAGCCATGGCTGTAGATACTGCAGTGTACCCCAAGGTGTGCATTTCTGCCGCTGAGGACACCGCAGCTTTTTCAAAACCATCCATTGGTGCAGAGTGGCTGTGCGCTCGCTGTGGTTCTGCCCCTAAGATGAGAGAAACATGAAGTCAGCCTCAGTAAGCAAATATCTCAGTGGATCCCACAAATATACACATGCCTGGGATCAACAAGTAGATGAGAAATACTTGCAAAGGTTCTGAAGCTAACAGATTTTTTTTATACTCAGAAACTTAGTGGGGGTGTAATCATTAAAAAATAGAAATTCAGCTGGCTCGTCGGCGCAGCGGTTGGATTTCCGCTTGTGACGCCGGTGACCCGGGTTCGAGAACGGACTCGGGTCGCTGGAGAGCCGACCAGGTGGAGTAGGCTTGAGCGTCCTGCGACTGCTCACCTTCTCCGACTGGAGGGAGGGGTCGTGGCTCGCTGTCTTCTGCCTCCTGGCGGAGGCCGGGAGATCAGCAGCTTAAGCGAGCCCCACTGCACAAGGGGCGTGGTGAACGTCGGCTTGGCCTAGACATTCGTGGCACACCACGTCCCAGGGGAGAAAAGCGGAAATCCTGGCCTCCTGGTCTGCTGGCTCCTGCTGACTCGAGATGCCCTGACTCCCTGGAATCCACCTCAGCAGTGCCCGGGGACTGATTGAGTAGTGCGCTGGCTTCCCCTTCCTGGCGCCTTCCCCCTCGGAGGAGAGGGACCCATCCAGTGAAGGGATGCGCCGGGCCACCCCTGGGCCGGCTGCGATCTGAGGTGAGTGGAAGGGGGTCAGGGCGAAGGGGTCGGAGGAGTCAAGAGCAGCCAGAAGGAGAGGCAGGCCAGGGGGCAAGTAAGGTGCAAAAAAGGAAAAATATATTAATTCAATGATGATATGAAAAGGAAAAAGGCAGATGGCTCTAGACTAAGGGGCATGGCCGTGTGTGTGTGGGCGGGGGGCTCAGATTTTTCTTGAGCCTTGGGCTTCTGATAACCTTAATCTGGCCCTGCATTCTATTCTAGTCCTACATTTTTTTGTCATTCATTTTCTCTCAGTGTTACCCCTGTGGTTCCTCCTGCCTTCCCGCCCTGATGAATGTAACCACCATGGCAACACCCTTCCTTCAGTTGGACAGGTTGGTGAATGGCTGCCTTCCTAGTGAGAAAGCCAGGTGGCCCATTCCCACTTTCCACAGATGCCGAGCATTTCACCTCCTTTACATGCCCTACCACTAGCCAAATTCAGTGAGGGATCGCAGGGCTCTGTTGTTTCACTTTGTGAATGACTGCTGCCAGCAAAGTGCATTTCATGGATTTTGGTTGGGTGGAAGAGCTTATCATGTCATGAGGGTGCAGCCGTGGCAGTAAGCTGGTTGCAACCATCTAGACTCCGATTCTAGGACTGCAGTAATGTGTTGGAAAGCAATGAGTATTTCGATGTGTTTCCATGGTAAGCTGGGTGGCGCCAGGATGTTCACTATTGAAATCTTGTTGCTACTGGCTCTAGCATGCTTGACCACGGACTTGTACTCTGATGAGGATAAAATGCAGCAACTGCAGACAGCTCTACTGTAGGTGGGCAGTAGGAATATCAACAGCATTGCTGGATTTTAGGGATCTCATAGGTATCCCTGGATCCCAGGTAAAGTACTTTGATAAACTGAATAAGAAGGATGCCATACATGCATCTGTGAAGCCTTCCATTGGCACAGATGTGCTACAGCTCTTGATGTTACCTGTATCGTTGCAGGGCTGATAGCTGTCATGCTGGGGAAGGGTGAGGGGCATAGGGCAGCAGAGATCCTTAAAGATATGGGAAACAATGTTAAAGGGCCACAGTCAAGCTATTGTATTGATTTTCAGTCCTGCAGGACCAGTGTGCCATTCGCAGTGTATTTACATTCATGTTTCATGAATGGCCCCACAATCTGCCTGGTATCTTTGTTTTATGTCATTAAAAAAATATTTAATATATAATTTCACACATGGCCAGAGCTTATTACCTTTTGCTCAACCGCAGATCTGTATCCCAATGTCTCTGCGCATCCATGGGAACACACGAACGCGCCTGTCTCCAACATGGCCCCCGAACTGACAGTACACTCATGCATGCACAAGTTATGCTGTTTTTCATGCACTGTGATTTTGAAAAGATAGATGCTTCTTGCATCTCAAAACAGACCTTGAAACCCTTTCACATAGGGCTTAAGCGTGGAAACAGTGACTCAGCAAGCGCGCCAGCCTGATACCCGGTGGAGCATGCTCGGGCACGGTTTGAGTTTCTGAGCCCTTATTGAGAGGGTTTCAATGCTCTTTTTGAGATGCAAGCATAAACTATATTTTCGGAATCATACTCGCTTTCTCAACAAGTAATAAGCAGAGTCTGCCTGCATTTTCCATAGGAGGGACAAGAAGGGCTTGTGTTTTTATGTTTGCTCGCACACATGTGCAAGAAACATAGTGCCATCATCCGAGTTTTCGGAGGTGTGTCAGCCTTCTTCCAATTCAGTCAGTGTGTTTGCAGGCGCGGCCGCAGTTCTCCAGTGCCTGCTGGAGCTGTCTATGACAGCTCCAAAATACAGTAGAGTACAGTTGAAAGAGGGAGCTACGCTTCAGTGAGCAGCGATAGATATCGCCTGCTCATCGCGCTTCCCTACACACATATGCTGCCGTGCCCCCCCCCACACACACACACACTGTATGGCAGCGGGGTGCCCAATCCCCCATCGGCTGTCTCTCACCCAGAAACACAGTTCCATACCACGCCAGCCCACCCCAGCATGGTTACACTCAGATAGCCGACGGGGTGCCCAATCCCCATCGGCTCCATTGTCTCCCAGTATAGGGTGCCACGCTGGGAGCCCACCCCAGCATGGCAACAGATGCTATGACCCGACAGGGTGCCCAATCCCCATCGGCTCCATGCCTTCACCAACCAGCCGTCCTTCTGCCACACTGGGAGCCAACCCCAGCGTGGCAAATGTCCCGCGTCGTCGTCATTAAAAAAAAAAAAAAATGAAAATCAAAAGCGGTCCCTCGCTGTGTCATAGCCCACCCTCTGCACCTGCCTCCCCACACCCCCTCACCCATACTTACTTCCAGACTCTGCACGACGCAGTCTTCGGTGGACCGGGAACACGTCTGCACTCTTCAAAGCCGACCACGAACTGAGGAAATGCCGGTAAGCTGTATAATGGGTTAGATAGGGTTTTTTCAACTTTTTTGCATATCTCAGGCATTTTTGGGAATTCTGGGCCCAGATTTTCAACATGGGGTTTTTGGGACCCCTCCTCATGAATTATTGCACTGTAATGGCGTTATTCGGGCCCGAAGGGTGATTTCTCAGTCACTGCGCAAAATCACCTTTCGGGACCGAGTAGCAACGACTCTACCACTCTTCATAAGATGGGCTCTCAAAAATCCTATGTTGAAATTTTGGTGGAAAAATTCCTAAAAATGACTGTTTTACAAGCGTGCGTTGCGCAGTTTCTACGCACGCTTGTAGGGACTATAATTTTCAATATTTTCACTACAGATTTTCAACATTCCCCGTTTTACCACACCTCCTTATGAGCAGTACAGCTGTCATTTTTCACATCTTGCCCAAAGCGTGTTTCCATGTCGTAGTTTCACAATGGCATGAGTCGGTGTGCAAAATCAATGTATGGGACACATTAAGAAAATCACAGTGACACTGTTCATGAGCAGAGGTCTTAAAATAGCTATGTTGAAAATTTGATGAAAATTCTAAGAATGACTGTCTTACAAGCGTCGTTGCGCGGTTCCTCGCCGACTTGTAAGTGTAACCCCCACAAATGGGGGTTCCAAAGACTTCAGGAGCTTGCTTGAATGCTCAAGCCTGAATGGTGTTTGGCGTTTAAGCCATTTATCAGTGAGTGTTTTAGAACCTCTGGTACTGTCTCTTTAAGAGCTGTCTGCTTGCAGACATAATTAGTTTGTATGGGGGACTGTGTGTTTCTTTGATTGGGTACCACTCAAGCTGCTGCCAATTCACCCCATTTTTGCAGTCACTAGGAGTGCAAAGGGAACCTGTCTGAAAGATGTAACTGATTGCAGAAATCATTTACAGTAATAATAAAATTACAGTTTGTCTAACCTGCTTTCTTTGCAGTCAGAACTGTCTGCCTAGTTCCCATTCTGGTTTTGAACTGCTGAACTGGACCAATCAGTGTGGGGTAAACTAGCTCTAAAATGATGCCTTGGACGAATCAGAACTTGGGACTCATAATCTGAGCCAGCCACAAGAGGATTGTGGGACAGTGACTCTGGGAGATGTAGTTTAGACTTGATTGCCTTTTGGACCAACAGCAGCAGTCTATTGTGAGTGACAGCCAATCCAGTCAAGAACTGGGAGGAACTCAAAGGAAGTGCCCAGTTTTTGTCTGTTGGGAGTTTCAGTTTGAGATCTGAAAGTGAAGGGAAAAAACCTGTGCTCCTTCAGTGCACAGTTTCAGTCAAAAAATGTGCAAGGCCCAGAGTTCGGTCCACAACTTGTGTAACTGCTTGTTAGGACTGAATCCGTCCTGTGAAAAGAATCAAAGGATCTCTGAAGAGTAGAAACCAGGCTCACCCTGTAGAAGACTGAAGAAATTGTTGAATTACACTCGGTCTGTCAGGAACTGAATCTGCTGTGTGTTCTCTGGTTATTGTGCAGTAATTGCGATTGGGATACAGATGCAGCCTGCCTGGATATAGTGCTTTCTTTTTTTTACCATATAAATGTGTGAGGAGTCTCTTGGAGATCAAAAGTAGCCCTGCTGACATTGAAGGACCATATCTTCTTTGGAGGTCGTGAGTACTAATTAGAGTCGCTCCCTGTTGGTGCCACATTAAATCCAAATGGAATTACTGTACTGCTGACTGTTTAATTTTCCTTTTCTCTGTGTGAAAGGGCCCTACCAGCTGCCACGGTTTGGACTAGCCACTAGGGCTTGGGTACCCAGGACAGTAACTGATAGGGATAGGCCTGTGCACAGAGCCATAAATGAATTATTAGAGTGATAAGCTAATTAACCTGATTTCCCTGTCCTTGTTATATCCCTAAATAAATCAGAGCTGCTTGTTTCAGCAAAGTTGTACTGCCTGAGGTATTTGTCTATGTTAAAGTACTGTACTGTGATTGTTGCACTGTATCTCATTTCACAGGAGGTCCCAGTGCGGAACCAGTCCTGGGGTAAGTGTATACTGTGAAGGTAATTCTGATATATTGTGTGGGCCACTAGTGGGAAGAAGGGGTTGCAGTGTCCCAGAGGGCTGTGACCAAGATTGTTTAACTATTGCAAACCCTGACCTCTGGGTGGAGGCACCCGCCATTGGATCAGGCCCCTCAACCTGTTAGTAGCAAATCAGGCAGGGGTAGTAGCCCCTGGGATGGCGCCATCTAGGGGTTACATCTTGGAGGCTCACCGCTGGGATTGTGTGTCCTCTAGTGGCCATATTTACGAACCACTGTTAAAAAAAAATGGGTACCCCGACAGAGGTGGCTGTGCACCGGCTGGTGGAGTGGTGTACTGGGGAGGAGATCGACCCCCAAAATGCTATGCTTATCCTGGACATCCCCTGGGTATCAATGCGGACACTGTGCAGGAGTACTTTCAAGGTGGAAGGTTTTACAAAACCCTGTGGTGGTGGGTCGGCATGCTAATCTGCTCACCCACACTTTCCTGGCCCTAGTAGAGGTTTAAGATCCCATAGATAGCTCCAAAGTGCCACAGACCATTACCCCAGAGGAGCCCTCACTGCTTGGAAGTGATAACTAAGGACAGTAAAGACCGGGGGAATCAGCCCCCACCACTATCTGAAACTTTTGAGGAGAAATTTGCTGAATGGTTGCTGGGAGAGGAAAACTGTGGAGGACTTGAAGAAACTATTCTTGCCACCTGGGGTGTTCTCCCCAACACCCTCTCCTGCTCCAGTGCCCGTAATGGTGGCTGAACCAATGCAGACTCTATTTCTGCACCTGCCATTAGTCACGACTCTTACAGAAGGTTGAGGATCTTCTCTGGCACCCTCCCACCCCAAGGGGAGGATGACTGGGAGACCTGGATAGACTATGTTGCCCCCAAGTGCTAGAATGGCAATACCGGAGGCGGCGGAAGAGGTTGAGTGAGGCCTCCGAGGTCCTGCCCTGGCTACATCCGTGCTAAGCGGGCCAGTAACCCTGAGCGACTGCACAGGCCCTATCTTGAGGCCTTGAGAATGTGTATGAGCCCAGATTCTGATGAGGACCTATGGTGGAGAGTAAGAAATGCACAACAGTACCAAGGGAGTTGTTGTCTGTGTATGTCTCTCGCTGGAAAAATTGTTGCAAGAATGCCTCAGAAAGGGTAGTTTGCCAGCGATTGAACTGGACCGAACCAGACTGGACAGAATCCTTAAGTCTGCCCCTTCTCAGAACTGCTGTTGCTTCAGTCACCTAGCAAATCGACTGGAATCCCCACCCTCTATGATGAGTTAATGAGAGAAATTCGAGGAGTTGAGAAAAGCGACCTCGGGAGTACCTGCACCAACAGCTGTGGCTTCGACCCAGTGATGGTGACCCATCAGAGTGAAGTTCAGGGACAGAGGTTGACAGTCAATGAGTGCTCCTGACAAGGAAAAGATATGCCACAATAGAGCGAAGACTGTTGAGAGAGATCACGGAATTCAAAAACAGTCCCTTTATGAAGGCCACGCCTGCAATCGCAGGCCCTGACCTATATCCGACTGCATCTGCTATGGGGGTGGGGGTACCCACCATGTATCTCCTGCTGATAACAGCTCAAACTCAATTCCTTGACCATGGAAGTGGAGAAACTGTGAGATGTCTCCAAATGCTTATCACGCCGCGACAGAGATGGCACCCAGGTTTCCAGTTATAATACCCCGCCCTGGCTCCCAGTGTGGCGCCTCAGCCAGCTCAAACTCCAGAAAGTATGTTTTGCTATAATTGTAGGAAAGATGGGCACATGAAAAGGAATGCCAGTCCCAAAAGACACTGACAAAGTTGCATAAGGCTACAGGAGGCTTGGGAGAAGAAATCAGTGGTTAAGAGGTGCCGCGACATGATCCCAGTGAGGCACCAAAATGCTAATTCCGTCCTTTGTGGCAGGTCAGTTGCCCAGGCCCCCACTACCGCCTCTCCAGACTGGTCCAGAATAGTGGGTCCCTCCACTTGGAGACCACTGTAAGGTGAATGGAGTGTCTACAAGGCTGTATTAGACAGTGGCTCCCAAGTGACAATTATGTTCCAGGATTGGTATCAGAAGCATTTGTCAGGCGTACCCTTACAACCATTAGAAGGACTGCATGTAAGGGGGTTAAGTGAGAAGGCCTACCCTATTCCAGGTATATCCGAATTTGGCTGTCTTTCCCCACCTCCGTGGCTGGAGTGGCCGAACAAGTAGAGACCTAGCCTTAGTGTGTCCCCCACTGGACTGTATGATGGTGTCCTTTGTTGATTGGAACAAATGCTCATATGTTAGGAAGGCTGGCACAGTTGTGTTATGAAAACAGGGGTCAAAAGACTAGTAGAGCTTTAAGAGTTCCGGCTTAATTAAGAAGGCCTATGAGGCACAGAGATGCTGAAAAAACAGAACCAGAGGAACCGGTCGGAATTGTATGGAAGAAGGATCCTGAGTCTCTGATCCTGGCGCCAAATGCCCAGTGTACCTTACAGGAGAGGTCCGTATCAGAAAGGATGTTAGAATAAAATATTAATGTTGGATGCACCAGGCGATGGAAAATTGCCAGAGGGACTGCTGGTCAAGCCCTAGTATTTTGCCTGCTAGAGCCATGCTTATGCCAGAAGGGTAATGGTCAAGTTCATAATAGTGTCTGAAAGAGACATTCAGGTAAACAGAGGTTGCATCCTGGCTAATGTGCATTGTGCAGACACTGCAGTGCTACCCAGCAGCAAGAGTTCAAGGAAGAATGACAGAGTAGCGCCTGACTTGTTTGATTTCGGCGACTCCCGCTGCCAGCTGAATGGAAAGTGAGGATCAGTGAGAAGCTTGCCCAGAGAGACCAGGTGTTTTCTTTAAAGGAATGGGATGTAGGATCGTGCAAGGAGCTGAGCACAATATCCGGCTGCATGACGAAAGACCATTTCGTGAGAGGTCTCGACGCCTGGCACCTGCTGACATAGATGATGTGAGACAGCATCTGCAAGAGTGTTAGCTGCTGGTGTAATACAAGAACTAGAAGCCTTATGCTTCCCCATTGTGGTAGTGAGGAAAAGAATGGAACAGTAAGGATGTGTGTGGATTATCCACCTTAAACCGGCGGACTATCCTGATCAGTACACAATGCCCGCATTCAGGATGCTTGGACTGCCTAAGCGGGAGCAAGTGGTTCTCTGTGCTGGATCTCCGCAGTGGGTACTACCAGATCCCGATGGCCCCAGAGGACCGTGAGAAGACTGCCTTTATCTCGTCCGCTTGGCTATCTATGAATTCATGAGGATGCCTCAAGGGATTTCAGGTGCCCCAGCCACTTTTCAGCGATTGATGGGCGTGCAGTGGGGACATGAACTTACCAGAGTGCCTGGTATACCTAGATGATGTTATTGTGTTTGGCAGCTCACTGGAGAACATGAAAGCAGATTATTTAAGGTATTGGACCGACTGGAGGACTTTGGCCTTAAACTGTCCATTGATAAGTGTCAATTCTTTCAAACATCAGTAAAGTATGTGGGACACATAGTATCCACCGAGGAATAGAGACCCCACCCAAGTAAAGTTGAGGCCTTGACCACCTGGCCACAGCCCAAAAATCTAAAAGAACTGCAAAGATTCCTGGGATTCTGTGGTTATTATCGGCGCTCATCAAGGACTATTCAAGAGTGATCCGCCTTTACTTAACCTTACTCAAGGGTATCCCCAACCCACAAAAATACCAAAAGTCAGCGTCCTCAAGACTGAAAGAGTGTATTTTCATCCAAGTGAAGTATTTGGGGCCCGCTGGACTCCTGATTGTGAGACTGCTTTTCATGAGATCATATATCAACTTACCCTCCAGTGCTGGCCTATGCCGATCCAAGAAAACCTTCGTCCTGCACACTGATGCTAGCTTGCAAGGGTTGGGGGCTGTGTTGTACCAAGAGCACGAGAATGGCCTCGAGACCAGTGGCCTTTGCCAGCAGAAGCCTGACCCCATCCGAAAAGAACTATCCTGTACATAAGTTAGAGTTCCTAGCTTTGAAGTGGGCTATTGTTGACCAATTCCATGAGTACTTGTATGGGGCTAAAATACTAGTAAAAACTGAAATAATCCTTTGACCTATGTGCAGACCTCAGCTAAGTTGGATGCCACTGGCCATAGGTGGCTTTCTGCATTATCTACATATGACTATGCTCTCGAATACCGAGCAGGTCTGAACCACATAGATGCTGATGCTCTCTCCGGAGCCTGTTCCCAGAATGATTGGGTCCGATTGGAGAACCTGACATTCGGGCACTCTGCCGGAAGTTTGACAGGGAGGAACAAATGTCACGGACGAGTGGACTGCATGGTGGATTGCTTGGGACCCTCTGAGAATTGCATACCTGCTGCTTATTGCCACTTTTCTGCAATGAGACATTGGTGCACTGCCTCCAGCTGGACAATGACAGTATTAAGTGGCTCAATCCCGCGATCCCATGATCAAAGCAGCTTTAGAAGCCCCCTATGCAGGAAAAGATGTCCAAATTACGCTCCACTGATTTGAGAACTGCACTGTTATACAAAGAAGGTCCTAAGTTGAAACTGATCAATAAACTGTTATACAGAGAAACAGTAGACAGAGGGGACAATGAGACAAACAACAACTAGTGCTGCCCACTGCCTTTCGAGACTCAGTACTGAGGTCCTTGCACAACCACATGGGGCACCTTGGTATAGACAGAACACTTGACTTGGTGAGATCCAGATTCTATTGGCCTAAGATGGAGGCTGATGGAGCAACACATTCAACTTAGTCGCTGCTTACAGAGGAAAGCTTTGCCCCAGAGGGCTGCCCCTTGTTAACATCACCACCAGTGCACCCATGGAGCTGGTCTGTATTGATTTTCTGAGTTTGGAGTCAGATCAAAGAAATATCAGTAATGTGCTGGTGGTCACTGACCATTTCACGAGATATGCCCAAGCTTTCCCCACCAAAGACAGAAAGCATCCACTGTGGCCAAAGTACTTGTAGAAAACTTTTTGTTCACTATGGGGCTCCCAAAGAATCCATTCTGATCAAGGGAGAGACTTTGAGAGTCGATCTGATCAAAGAGATGCTTTTTCTGTGGGAGTCACGAAGTCAGAACCACTCCTTACCACCCCAGGGGACCCACAGCCTGAGCGTTTCAACAGCACTTTGCTAGATATGCTAGGCACCCTGCACCCAAAGGACAAGCCTAGATGGAGCCAACAAATTAGCACCCTGGTACATGCTTATAACTGCACCAAAAGTGATGCCACTGGATTCTCCCCTACAGCCTGATGTTTGGAAGAAAGCTCGACTACCAGTAGATGTGTGTTTGGGTCTCTCCTGATGGGGTTCAAGCTGACAACTATTTACAGTATGTGCAAAAGTTAAAGGCAGCTAACTCATGCGTACCAACTGGCTCAAACCATGGCTGCCAAAGAAATCAGCCAACAAAGAAAGGTATGATAAAAGGTGAAGCACAGGAACTCCAGGAGGGAGATCGGGTATTGCTAAGAAATCTGGGACTGCATGGCAAGCACAAGATTGCTGACAGATGGCACCATCTCCCTCACATTGTAGTGGGCAAACTAGATGATCTGCCAGTGTACAAAGTAAGGCCTGAGAATAATTCAAAGATGTAAAAACAATGCATAGAAATCATTTACTGCCCATTGGACAAATCCTGATTGAGTCTGAGCCCCCAGAAGATGCCCCTCTGGACCAGTGACTAGAGCTGCTGCTAAGAAAGATCAAGAAAGTCTGCACCTACAGAAGCAAAGTTAAAGTGTTCCCCTCCACAGTCCCAGTTGGCATGACTGTCAGTCCATATCAGAAGAAAGTGAGAGTGACTTTGAATACTATCCTTCTACGAACTGAGTCAATTGTTTGAGGCAATCCCTAGTCAATACTGGAGACAAAGCTGGGCCTTCTGGACTGTCTAAGCCCCCAGCTTCATCCCTGGAGCCAATGCTCCCAGAAAGTGAAGTGCAAAGCATCAGATCAGATGAAATGGAATCATTGTGCATGGTTGAACTGTTTGAGCTTTCAGGGAGGAAAATGATAGATTGGGGCAGACTGGTGATACACCGAACAAGAAGAGTATTTTGAGTGCCCTGACAGTCCACTGCCAGTGTCTGAAAGCTCTCCATGTGAGCCAAATGTTGTGGACTCAGAAACTGTAACTCCGGAGCTGAAAGTGCCCCAAGTTCTAGCCTCTCTACCCCCATGGAGACTCCTGACAAGTGAGAACAATGCTGAAAATGAGGCTCAGAGTGCAGAGACTGTAACAGCTCCCCTAGAAAGACTGGTCGAGCTGTAAAGCCTGTGGTGCACCTCAGTTATGATTCCCTGGGCGCCAGTGGACCTGCCTCTCAATGTTGTCCATAAAGGAGTGTATGTGTCCCAGGCTCATTGCCCAAACTGAGCGTTAGTGCTAACTCCAAGTTACTTGTGTTGCCCTCTAAGTATGGTGCCTTGCCCGTCCAGCCCCAAGGTAACTGATAGGAAGGGTCCCTCTCTTCAGGTTTCATGTACAGAGGTAATAACTTGAGTTATGGTACAATGTGTGTGTTATACTGTGTAAGAGTGACGTACTGCAATGTTTCAGAAATGGTTCTTGGTAAAATGATGTATTGACTGATGATTACATGTGTGAGCCTAATGCAAATGTATATATGGTTGCAGTTGAAACTTATGGAATGACTTGCTTGAGACGTCAGCTTTTCCAAACCAGGAAGGGTGTAACCCTGCAAATAGGGGTTCCCAAAAGACTTCAGGAGCTTGCTTGAATGCTCCAAGCCTGAATGGTGTTTGGCGTTTAAGCCATTTATCAGTGAGTGTTTTAGAACCTCTGGTACTGTCTCTTTAAGAGCTGTCTGCTTGCAGACATAATTAGATTGTATGGGGACTGTGTGTTTCTTTGATTGAGTACCACTCAAGCTGCTGCCAATTCACCCCATTTTGCAGTCACTAGGGTGCAAAGGGAACCTGTCTGAAAGATGTAACTGATTGCCAGAAATCATTTACAGTAATAATAAATTACAGTTTGTCTAACCTGCTTTCTTTGCAGTCAGAACTGTCTGCCTAGTTCCCCATTCTGGTTTTGAACTGCTGAACTGGACCAATCAGTGTGGGGTAAACTAGCTCTAAAATGATGCCTTGGACGAATCAGAACTTGGGACTCATAATCTGAGCCAGCCACAAGAGAGATTGTATGGGCAGTGACTCTGGGAGATGTAGTTTGAGACTTCGGTGCCTTTTGGGACCAACAGCAGCAGTCTATTGTGAGTGACAGCCAATCCAGTCAAGAACTGGGAGGAACTCAAAGGAAGTGCCGGTTTTGTCTGTTGGGAGTTTCAGTTTGAGATCTGAAAGTGAAGGGGAAAGAAACCCTGTGCTCCTTCAGTGCACAGTTTCAGTCAAAAACGCAGTGCAAGGCCCAGAGTTCCGGTCTACAACTTGTGTAACTGTTGTTAGGACTGAATCCGTCCTGTGAAAAGAATCAAAGGATCTCTGAAGGTAGAAACCAGGCTCACCCGTAGAAGACTGAAGAAATTGTTGATACACTCGGTCTGTCAGGAACTGAATCTGCTGTGTGTTCTCCTGGTTATTGTGCAGTAATTGCGATTGGGATACAGATGCAGCCTGCCTGGTATAGTGCTCTTTTTTTTTACCATATAAATGTGTGAGGAGTCTCTTGGAGATCAAAAGTAGCCCTGCTGACATTGAAGGACCATATCTTCTTTGGAGGTCGTGAGTACTAATTAGATATCGCTCCCTGTTGAATTGCCACATTAAATCCAAATGGAATTACTGTACTGCTGACTGTTTAATTTCCTTTTCTTTCTGTGTGAAAGGGCCCTACCAGCTACCACGGTTTGGACTAGCCACTAGGGCTTGGGACCAGGGACAGTAACTGATAGGATAGCCTGTGCACAGAGCCATAAATAGAATTATTAGAGTGATAAGCTAATTAACCTGATTTCCCCTGTCCTTATATCCCCCTAAATAAATCAGAGCTGCTTGTTTCAGCAAAGTTGTACTGCCTGAGTGTTTGTCTATGTTAAAGTACTGTACTGTGATTGTTGCACTGTATCTCATTTCACAGGAGGTCCCAGTGCCGGAACCAGTCCTGGGGGTAAGTGTATACTGTGAAGGTAATTCTGATATATTGTGTGGGCCACTAGTGGGAAGAAAGGGGGGTTGCAGTGTCCCAGAGGCTGTGACCAAGTTAGTTTAACTATTGCAACCCTGACCTCTGGGTGAGGCACCACCCATTGGATCCAGCCCTCAACCTGTTAGTGGCAAATCAGGCAGGGGTAGTAGCCCCTGGGATAGCGCCATCTAGGGGTTACATAAGTTTGCGAATTTTCTATATTTTCACTCCAGATTTTCCACATTGCCATTTTATTACACTTCCTTATGAACAGTACAGCTGCTAATTTTCACATGTCGCCCAAAATGTGTTTCCGCACATGTAGCACACAATGGTGCAGTCGGTGTCCGAAAGCAATGTTTGGACAGATTAAGAAAATCACAGTGACACTGTTCATGAGCAGAGGTCTTAAAATGGCTATGTTGAAAATTTGGTGAAAAAATTCCTAAAAATGACTGTTTTGATGCGTGTGCTGCGCAGTTCCTACGCACGCTTATAAGTTTGCGAATTTTCTATATTTTCACTCCAGATTTTCCACATTGCCATTTTATTACACTTCCTTATGAACAGTACAGCTGCCATTTTTCACATGTCGCCCAAAATGTGTTTCCGCACATGTAGCGCACAATGGTGCAGTCGGTGTGCGAAAGCACTGTTTGGGACAGATTAAGAAAATCACAGTTACACTGTTCATGAGCAGAGGTCTTAAAATGGCTATGTTGAAAATTTGGTGACAAAAGTCCATAAAATGACTGTGTTACGAGTCAGCATTCATGAGTTTCCACGCACCTCGTAAGTTCATGACTTTGTAACATTTTCAGTCCAGATTTTCACCAGTTGCATTTTTCCACACTTCCTTATGAACAGTACAGCTGTCATTTTTCACAACATGGCCGAAATGTGTTTTCACACTTTCAGCGCAGAGATGCGTGGTCGCTGTGGGAAATCATTGTTCGGGAAGATAAAGAAAATCACAGTGACACTGTTTATGATCAGAGGTCCCAAAATGCCTGAGTTGACATTCTGCTGTAAAAAATTCCCACACTAATTACATTACGGGTGTGCGTTGCACAGTTTCTATGCACGCGTGTGACTTCACCAGTTTTTTTAATATTTTTACTGCAGATTTTCAACATTGCCATTTTTTCCACCTCCCCATGAACAGTACAGCTGTCATTTTTCACATCCTGTTCAGAATGTGTTTTTGCACCTGTGGTGCTAAATGCGTGATGCTGTGCATAAGCAGCTTTCGGCTAACAAACTGTTATTGCCACTGTTCATGAGGTGGGTATCTCAAAAAGCGTTGAAAATTTGGGTGAAAATACCAGCAGATGCCTGAGCTGTTGGGGTTTCCAACCATGGCACCACCTATGAGGAATGACAGGCATCGGGGTTGACTTGGGATTCTTGCCTGTAGTGCTCATCCATTCCACACCCTGCAGCCTGTGAGAGGCATCAGGTATGCCTTGGACTCTTCGGCCCCAAAGTTCACCCCATTCTCCTATACCGCACCCATCTCACCATATTTCCTGATGGAATGGGGTGCGCATAAGGGCCAAAGACCCCAAGGCACACCGTGACACTTGTCAGTGTCTGCAGGGTAGGGTGTGGTGAAATGGCGTGGCCGTTATGCCTGATGACCCAAAGGCACACCCCAATGCCTGTCACTCTGCAGGGTGGTGGTGGGGTTGGCTTCAGTTTAATACTTCACTGCCATTCCTATTATGCAGCTCTGTAACTTCTGCACTACCAATGCCAATGCCAGCAAGCAAATATTCGGCATTGACAAATGCTTGTTTGTAGACAGCGTAGGTGAGGTACGTTGTGGTGAAACTTGTTGAACTGGTATATTTGTTATAGAGTGGAGGGTAAATCTGAGATCAGCCATAGCAGCCCATATTATAAGAACTGTGTCTAGCCCTGTAGTTTGGGGGAGGGGCACTAATTGTTTGGCCTTGGGCCTTGTGGCTTGTTATAAAAGAGCAGTTTTCCTGCAGGTGCTGCCTTAAGCAGAGTCTGCCTACGTTTGTCATAGGAGAGACAAAAAAAGGCTTGTGATTTTTGGGGACAACATAGGTGGGGTAAATTGTGGTGAAACTTGTTGAATTGGGAGTATTCATTATTGAGTAAAGGGTAAATCTGATACTAGCCATTGTAGCCCACAGACAGCCCATCTGCGGGCTTCCCAAGCTGCTCCTGTGGCCTTGGCTCTCTCCAAGCAGGCCACAGCTAACAGACCACCTGACTGACCCCCGGACAGATTCAGACAGCCCATCTGTGAGCTTCCCAAGCTGCTCCTGTGGCCCTGGCTCTCTCCGAGCAGGCCACAGCTAACAGACCACCAGACTGACCCCCGGATTGATTCAGGTACGCACCGGACCTCCGAAACTCGTGGTTTTGAATGCCGCTGTTTTGACTGGATGCCCAGTGGAGGAGCCAGGCACTGATTGGCAGCTTTGCTCCTTGGCTGATTTTCCAACGCCTGGTGCTTCCTGATCTCAGGGAAATCTCTTTCTGTGCTGTGTTCTGGACTGAATTTTTTCACCCACGTCCCTCTCTCCCCCTCCTCCCCCTCCTCCTCACAGTATTAAATAGACCCTAACTCCACCCCTTTCCTCAGCCTAGCAGCTGATTGGTCACTCCACCGCTGCACATTTTTATGCTATTGGCCTCCCTGTCTTCAATACCTGACTTGACCCACTTTCTCATTACCCCTTTTTAAAGCAGTCTCACCCACAGGATCACACATTTGCTCTCAACTTTTTCTCCAACCACTTCCATCTAACTCCTCTCAATTACTGCTCTAACCTGCCTTATTGTTAGGCACCTCACCCTAATTTGACTATATACTCTTTCAACTATAAACCAGCTAGCAGTTAAGCAGGCCAGCAACACCAAACTACCATGGGGTGCAACCACCTACTACTACTACTCCTCACTACCTCTTTTGGCATTGCTGGTACCATATACGAATTCGGACCCCCCCCCTCACCATTCTGAATCCTCATTGGGTGCAAGCTGGAAGAAAAGCATACACATGGCCACTACCACTTCCGATAACGATAGGCTCTTTATCCTTCCGCACCTCCCATACACAGTTATCGCCAAGCCAACCTCCCAAACCGTAACCTTAATGGTTAGCTTCCCCCTAATTTAACACAGGTATATAGACACCTCCCCCACCTGAAGCGCAGGTGACGGAAGACACAAGGGAAGATAAACATCACCCTATCTGCCAGAAAGGTTATCCTTCTACTACTGCTACTCTCTGCAATGTTCACCTAAACCCTGGACCAACAACCCTGAGGAGCAGGGGGGTCCATACAGTGAATGGCCTAAAGATAGCATCACTAAACATCTGCAGCCTAACTGCCAAATTTGACCAGCTCCAGGCTTGGATGACCATCCATGCACCTGACATACTCTGCCTAACTGAAATCTGGCCGTCGGGTAGGATCAAAGATGATGGGGTGGCCATCAAAGGATTTCAAGCATTTCGATTTGATAGAATAGACAGGAAAGGTGGTGGCTGCCTCCTATATGCCAGAAACTCACTGAGTTGTTCCATCCTCCCCATGTCCAAAGTTGTGGAGGATTATGAGCTACTAGTGGTAAAAATACAAGTCAGCCTAAAAGGCAAGACCCCTACCATCGCCACAACCTACCTGTCCCCCAAAAAAGCCAGGGAAGGCCTTCCTCTTGTTATGGAAGAAATTAGCGCACTCAGAAAGGGCTCAGAACTCATCTTGACCGGTGACTTTAATATTAGCTGGTTATGTAAGGAGGCGACACCCTCCAGAGACCTACTCACCTCCCACAATTTCACGCAACTCGTAACTCACCCCACCAGGCAGAACTACAAGGCTGGTACCAGCACCCTCATTGACTGGGTCTTAGCTAGCTCACCGACACAATTCTCCGAACTCAGGGTTCTCCCGGACGTGCTGAGTGACCACTCCCCAATCTCCTTCATATGGACCACTAAACTTGCCAAAAAGCCCACCCCACCTCATCGAGAGGAGGGTTCTGCAGAAAGGCAAACTTGGATCCCTCAAATTGGCCCTGTCTTCCTACAGCTGGTCCCCCATCAACAAGGCACCTACACTGGACTAGGCCCTTAGTTATCTCACCGAGGGCTTCAATTTCATCTGTGATATCTATGCACCACGCACAAAATGGAAAATTTGCGGGGAGGTTAACGGCTGGACTGATCGGAAGCTCCTCTCCCTCCTAAAGGAGAGGGACTGCCTCTGGGGAAAGAGCCTTAAACTCAGGCAGCAAGCATGACCTACAGTGCTACAGAATGGCTAGAAATCAGTGCACCAAACGTATCAGGCTCGAAAAAGCCAATTTCCATAAGACCCAGCTTAACAATGCATGGGGAGATGGAAAGAGGTTTTGGGACAACATCAAGAACATCCTTGGTAAAGATCAAAAGCAGCACCCTAAGATGCTCAACATTAGTAACTCATCCTCCTCAGATCCGCTAGCCATTGCTGATGCCTTTAACTAGGCCTTTACAGACCTGTCCTCAGTGCTGCCTCCAGACTACCTTCTGCCTGTGGAGGACCAAGGTTGCGCCAACCTGCTCATAACTAACCACCCAGCCTTCTACTTTAAGAAGGTGACGGTGAAGGAGGCCCTAACGATGGTCAGGAAAGTCCTAGGCAAAACCAGATTGGGGAGTGGCTGACTAGACACGAAATTACTATCTCTCACCCTTGATGTTCTTGTCATGCCTATAACAGTGCTATTTAATAAATCCTTGGCCCTAGCTCAATTTCTGGAGGTATGGAAGCAAGCCCTAGTAACTCCAGTGCATAAGAATGGTGAAAAGGCGCTGGTGTCAAACTACAGGCCAATATCTATCCTCGCCCCACTATCCAAAGCTTTGGAAAAAATTGTGGCAAGTCAACTCACAGAATACCTCAATAAGTACAATCTGCTCTGCCCAAACCAACATGGTTTCAGGCAAAAGCACAGAACCACCACGGCACTGCTGGAATACACTGACTGTGCGCACAAGGCCCTGGATGAAGGCAAATTGATGGGGTCCATCTTCGTTGACCTCACCAAAGTCTTCGACACTGTCAACCACCTTCTGCTAGTACTCCAGCTCCAAAGATTGGGTGTGGCACCTAACGCCATGAATTGGTTCAATGACTACCTAACACACAGGAGCCAGCAAGTCAAAATTGGGCAGACGTTATCCAGCTCCAGAGATGTACTCCTAGGAGTCCCTCAAGGATCAATTCTAGGGCCCCTGCTTTTCAGCCTCTTTGTAAATGACCTACCCACAGCCTGTGACACCAAACTTATTCTGTATGCGGATGATGCCGTGCTGCTGAGCAGTAGCACCTCTCAGGTTGCCCTACAAACAGAACTCTTTCAGTAAACTCAAGAACTGGTTCAGTAGGCAAAAGCTGCTACTAAATTACAAGAAAACCAAGGCCATGCTACAATCCAGCCCCTACAACAAACACAAGCATGCTCCCCTCATAATCACCAATAAGGCTGGTGAGCAGATTGAGCAGGTGCACTTGTTCAAGTACCTTTGCGTCACCATTGATGACTCTCTCACTTATGCACACCACATAGACTCCCTTGTCAGAGTGGTAAACACGAAGATCGGGGTCCTTTATAGGCATAAGAAATCCCTCATCCCGGAAGCACTCCGAATCTCAGTCTCCAGCTCCATACTCTCCACGCTAGACTACGGGCTGGTGGTCTATGGAGCTGCTACTGATAGAGTGCTCAAAAGGGTCCAAATTGCATTCACTAAGGCATGCTGCCTCACCCTGTATGCAGATCACTACACTCATACTTGCACCCTGTATGAGCGTACAAACTGGCTTAACCTAAAAGACAGGATCAAATACCAAACTTGCCTCCTGGGAAAGAAGGCACTCCTCAGAAAACCCCCACCCTGTATAGGAAACCTGCTCGAGACTTCTCTCTCAACACACATCACCAGACGGAGGAAGAATGGAGCACTGTCCATACCATTCCGCCGAACCTCACTAGGGCAGCGCTTTCCTATCGGGCCCCTCTGATAAATGAACTCCCATTGAAATTACAAACAAACAACAGCCTGTCTCAATTCAAAGCAGGCCTCAAACAGCACCTAATGTCTAACTCAAAATGCACCTGCTTCTCAGGCCCCACTTAATAGGCAGGCCTACCCCCGCTAGTAGCACCCAGCAGGCTACTTCCGAGAACCCTGCCTCCATTCCAGCCTAGCCAAGGGCTTAAGTAAGCTATCAGTCCTCTTTAAACGCACTTGGTACTGCCCCTCCCAACCCCCTCCCACACACACCATACTCGACAAAGCCCTCTGGAGCTGCTCCCCCCATTACAGCCCTCCCCGTTTCATTATCCCCCCACCTCTCGCTCTCTGCGGTAGGTTCAAACCCAAACCCTCTTGTTTCACTGTCACCCAGCCTCTCGCCATCTGGGATAGCATTAAACCCCTATGCAGTTACTCTGCCATAGTCTATCAATGGATTTGGAGGTTTCCAGGGGTGTGCTACCTAGGGCAACCAATTAGAAATTGCTTAGTATTCAATTACAACTGCTCTGTTTTTTCTCCTATTTGTCTAATTGTCATGTAATCGCTCTGTAATGCCTAATGATCAGGCCTCTGTAACCACTGAATATGTGTATTGTCTTATTGTCCACCCTGATGTGGAACCTTTGTAAAAGAGCTCACGCTCAAAGGTCTTTCTGAAACACTAATTAAATTTAAAAAAAAAAGGGGGCCATATTATAAGAACTGTGTCTAGCCCTGTAGTTTGGGGAAGGGGTGCTAATTGTCTGGCCTAGGGCTCGAGCTAGTTGATAATTGGAGGTAGGGCTGACTGAGTCATATTTCTAATAGGTTGGTTGCAGCAGGGTGATTTGACAGCCAGGGGACCAATCAGGGACTTGCTAGTCCAACAGGAAGTACCGCCTTAAGAGGCCTGCACGAGAGGGACAAAAGGCAGCCAACCCTAACGTTTCCAATTCACATTCATGTCCCAGCAAGTGAATGGAACAGCAAAGGAGTGAAACAGTGTAAGATTGGCATCAGCAGAAGGAAGTGAGGGTGCCGGTCGACTAAGGTGAGGCATCTGTTCACTCCTGTTGTTGCATTCACTGCTGGGAAAGGTGGAAGGTAAAATGTAGGCCTAAACTGGGAATTGGAGCAACACTCTGTGTAGGGTAACAGTACAAGGGGAATTACACCAGGCACAGGGGAACACAAGTAGCAACACACAACCAAGTGGAAGCAAGGAAAGGCGGAAGGTAAAAGATAGGCCTAAAACTGGGAATATGAGCAACATCCTATCTAGGATAACAATATAAGGGGATTTATACCAGGTATGGGGGCATACGAGTAGCAACAAACAAAAACAAAAAAAGGGAAAGCTGGGAACACCATATCAGGGTTAAGGGTACATAAGTATTTCCAGGTGACACAGGGAGTATAGAAGCTAGGAATGCTAGGAGTGGTGCAGTGCAGTGACTGTGGAGTGACAGTTTTCAGAGAGCCCTGCTGGAGAATGCACTGCTGCCCCATCTGTGGGCACATTGAGGGAGTCAGTCACTGGACTTCAGGCTGAGTTGGCTAGAATTAGAGGGACCTCTTTCCCCACCCAGAGATCACCAAGTCTGACACACATTACCCAAGAGGATGCCAGGGAAGAGGAACGGCTGGACTACAGTGGGCTCTGAAAGGGTCTTTGTGGTGGGTTAGTGGCACATGCCTCAACTGATACCACTATGCAATTCTTACACTCCTCTGGCGAGGCGGGACTGCCAGAAGGAGGCACCTGTGCTAGTGGATGGGGAGGATGTGGTGGTTCTTCAGAATAGAGACTCCAAGGAGGGAGGAAGAGAACCCCAGAGGAGGAGGAAGCAATTTCTGATGGGGGACTTGACTGTGAGGAGGTATATTTGGGAATAGGAAAGGAGGGGAGAGGGAGATTAGGCGCCTACACAGTGCCATGATCTGGAGGGATGGGAAGTAGATCCAGAGGATCGCTAGGGCAGCAGGATGGGAGGCAGGACTAGATGCTATTGTCCATCTGGGGACTAATGACCTGGCTAGGGGTGGGGTTGGGACAGTGAAGGGGGAGTTTAAGGAGGTGGAGAGGGGTCTTAGACGTGTAGTGCACTCAGTGGCTTTCACTGAGGTGTTGCTTGTCTATGACGGGGGGAGGAGAGGGATCTCTGCACCAAAACCTTTGACTCATGGTTGAAGAAATGGTGCAGAGAGGAAGGGTTCAGCTACACTGGGTACTGGGGATCCCCCAGGAGAGATAAGGGCCTTTACAGGAATGGTGGCCTGCACCCATCCGGGACAGGAACTGCAGTCCTCAGTGGATAGTTTAGATGTTACTTTGAACATTTAAACTAGGCAAGGGGGTGGCAGAAAAAATCAGGGAGACAGTAATTGGTCCCACCATAGACTAAATAGAAAGTAAGAAGAACCTAAATAGAAAGTAGGGAGAGCCGCAGTCTGCCCGCACATGGATGCTGGCCAGAAATGTGAAATCATCAAGCTAGGACTTGCAGAGGCCACTAGATCCTGTACCAAGACACAAAGCAAGAAGGACAGGACCAAGAAACCTAGTTGGTTAAGCAGGGAGGTGTTGGAAAAGGTGCGGGCAAAAAGGGCAGCCTTCAGGTGATTGAAGAAATCCAGGCGGGGGGAGGATGGAGAAGAGTACCTGAAGAAATCTAGAGAGGTGACCAGAGCTGTCAGGGCAGCCAAGGCTTCCAGAGAGCTTTGGCTGGCACAGGGCATCAAGGATGGGGAAAAGGACTTCTTCAGGTACATAAGAGAGAAAGAAAGATCTGCAAAGATCAAATAGTAAGGATAAGGAAGGATGGGGGGTGGGCAGAGAGCAGATAAAGGGGCAGAGCAGGCAAAAGCGCTAAATGAATACTTCTGAATTTACTAAGGAAAAGGATAGGTCAGTGCCTTGGGATAGGGAGGATAGGCACGGGGGGGAAGGAGGTGACGGATGGGTAAATCACAGTACCCAGGGTGCTAGAAGGTTTAAGGGCACTGAGGGTGGATAAGGCGCCAGGACCAGATGGCATACACCCCAGATACTGAAGGAATTGGCGGAGGTCCTGGCAGAACCATTGGCAGACTTGTTCATTATCTCTCTGGAAACAGGATGCGTACCCCAGGACTGGAGGATGGCTCATGTGGTGCCCCTCCACAAAAGCACACCCAAGGATGAACCAGGCAGCTATAGACCAGTGAGCCTTTGTGGGAAAGTGAATGGAGAGGGGGGACGGCTCAGGGGTAATGTGAGGAAATTCTTTTTCACGGAGAGAGTGGTGGATACATGGAACAGCCTTCCTGAGGAGGTTGTTGGGTCTAAAACAGTGGGGGAATTCAAACATGCATGGGACAGACACAAAGCAATTATTGTGGGGGGGTTGCAGGAAGCAGGCTGTTGGTTAACTAGAATCTGCAGCTTATCCAGTAGGTAGGGAAATGGGCAGACTGGGTGGGCCAAGTGGTCCTTATCTGCCATCAAAGTCTATGTTTCTATGTTTCATCCTTAAAGAGAGGTTAGTAACCTTTCTAGAAGGTAATGGTCTTCAGGACTGGAAGCAACACGGGTTTGTTTGTGGCAGATCCTGCCAGACCAGCCTGGTTGACTGTTATGACTGGGTGACTAAGGAACTGGACAAGGGCCATGCGGTGGATGTCCTGTATCTGTATTTCAGCAAAGCATTCGATACGGTGCCACATGGGTACAAACATACGAATATGCCAGCAGAAACAGACCACCCAGTCTATCTAAGTCTGCTCGAGTGTGCAGCCAACACCCCTAGTTTGCAGCTGCCCCACCCACCTCCCCTTTGTCATCCCACTGCCACCCCCACCCTCACTCTCCTCTGTTCCCTGTCCCATGCCCTTTTGAAACTGTTCCCAGATTTACATGATACTGCCCATTCTGGTAGGGCATTCCATTTTGCTACCGCCCTCTCTGTGAAATAGCAATACAGGGTGGCTGTTAGCAAGTTGGGATACCAGGGAGCAGGGACAGAGATGGTGAATTGGATCAAGAACTGGCTGCAAGGGAGGCAACAGAGGGTAGTGGTAGGAGGGGAACTCTCAGCTTCAAGGGCTGTTAACGATCGGGTTGCCGCAGGGCTCTGTACTGGGCCCAGTGTTGGTTGGCATTTTCATAGCTGACATCTCGCATGGCATTAAGAACAAGATTAGACTTTTTGCAGATGACACCAAGATTTGTGCAGTGGTGGATGATGCAGTAGGGTGGCAAGGGCTGCAGGATGATCTGACAAAACGTGAGGACTGGTCAGATACATGGCAGCTGGGATTCAGTGCTAAGAAGTGCAATGCACTTGGGAGCAAGAAACCCAAGGAGATGTTATCAAGTTGGGAGGGGTGCAGATAGCTGCTACAGAGGAGGAGAAGGATCTTGGGGTGATGATAACGGGGCAAATGAACCACTCAGCACAGTGCAGGAAGGCAGCAGCTAAAGCCAACAAGATGCTGGGATGTATTGCTACACGAATCACCTCCAGGTGAAGGGAGGTGATCCTGCCTCTGTACAGCTTGTTGGTTGGCCACACCTGGAGTACTGCGTGCAGTATTGATGCCCATACTTGAAGAAAGATGTTCGATTACTGGAGGGGGTCCAGTGCAGAGCAACAAGAATGATCATGGGATTGGAAGACAAACTCTACGAGGGGAGGCTGAGGGAGTTTAACATGTACTCCCTGTAGGGGAGGAGGGATAGAGGAGCTATGATTGAGACCTTTAAATACGTGAAGGGTATAAACAAGACTGGTACAGAGGGGATTTCTAAAATAAGGTGGGAGGGACATGAGGAGGCATAGTCTGAGATTGGAGGGAGGGAGGAAGATTCACAAGAGAAATGAGGAGGCACTTTTTCAAAGAAAGGGTGGTGTAAAGGGGGAACGTGCTGCCCAGAGAGGTGGTATCATTTAAGTTGGTGGGCAGTTTTAAAAGTGGGTGGGACAAAGTGAGTGGGAAGGTCACTGTGATGAGGGGAGGGGAAGGAGGGGCAGCCACAGTATAACAGATTGCTAGCTGCACACTCGAGCAGACTTGATAGACCATATGGCCTGTATCTGCTGGCAGTTTTGTATGTTCGTATAACCTAAGGTGAATGGAATCCTCCAGGCTAGAAATTAATAAAGGAAGCAGGGTAGTATAAATGTAGGGGGATGGGAATGGAAGCACTAAAAAGAGAGGGGGGAGGGAAAGAGGGCAAAATGGTAAGAAGGTGGGTAACAAGCTGAGTGGTAACAAAATCTGAAAGGCCATATGTGTGATTGCTAGAAATCTAGGAAATAAGATTCCAGACATGGAGACCGTAATGGCAGAGGCTGACCTAGATCGTGTGACCATTACAGAGTCATGGTGCACTGAAAACCATGACTGGGATATGTCCATGCCAGGCTAATCTCCGTTCAAGAGGGACAAGGTGGGAAGGAAAGGAGGTGTGTGTGGTGCTTTATGTGAAGGAAGGCATAAGACAGGGAATACAGGGAGGAGCGAGATACTGTGGGTCACCCTAGGGACCGGAAATGGAGCCTCTGTTTGCACTGGTGTGATCTACAGACCTCCAAGACCGGGGGAATAGTTGGATAAGGTACTGAGGGAAGCTACTGGCAAGATGGCAGAAAAGGGGCAGGTACTGCTGGTGAGGGACTTCAGTCTGCAAGATATAGATTGCAACCTACAGCTGCGGCTTCAGCTAGAAGCAGGGACATCCTGGAATCTCTGCAGGGGGTGTTTCTTAGGCAACTAGTCAGTGAACTGACTCTTGATGGGGCAATGCTGGACCTGGTACTCACTAACAGGGACAGCATTGCAGATGTCAAGGTAGGAGGTCACCTGAGTGCAGCGATCACAGTACAGTGTGGTTCAGTATAAGGACAGCTGTGAAACTGAACCACACAAGGGCAAGGGTCCTGGGCTTCATGAGGGCAGATCACATTTTTTTTTCCATGTAGATTTTTATAGTCTCCCCCACCCCCCTTTTTCCCCTCAACCCTGGGCATGCGTGCACGCGTGTGGAGGCCTGTGCATGACACACCTTAAGGTGCCCTCCAGCCACTGCCATTCTCTCTGCCTACACTGCCACGGGCCTCCACAGTGGGAGGCGGAACTACGGGGGCGATGACCCCCTCGGGAGAGAGTTGTCTCTCGGCTGCGCCAATCCTGCCCCCATGCCAGCTCCCTGACAACCCGAGGTTATTCTTGAATCCAGGTCGCCAGCGTGGCATGAGGTAAGGCGTTCAGCGCCTCAACCCTCAGTTCCACTGGGACGGCCTTGGAATGCAGATTTTAAAAAGATGGATGAATGCCTCAGGGATGACCTCGTGGGGGGGATGACCTGAGTGAGGTGGAGGAACAGTGGATGAAGCTAAAAAGGGCCTTAGGGAAGGTAAAAGACCTGTGCATCAAGCAGGTGAGCAAAAGCAAGTAGAAAAAAGACTGCTATGGTTCTTGAAGGGAGGTGGCAGAAAAGGTAAAGGCTAATAGAGTAGTATTCAGAAGGTATAAGGAGACACAGAGGGAGGAAGTCAGGGGGGTGTATCAGGGGAAACAGAGAAAAGCAGGGAGAACAATAAAGAGTGTGAAGGCACAAACTGAAGAGAGAGTAGCCCATGCAGTGACGAAGGGGAACAAGACATTTTTTAGGTATGTAAGTGAAAGGTAGACGACCTGGGGTGGGTTCATAAGATTAAAAAGGGAAGGGGGGGGACTGTGCAGAGGAGGACCAGGAAAAGGTAGAAATTCTGAACAAATAACTTTTGTTCAGTGTTCACAGAAGAAGGAAAGAGGCAGGAGCCACAAAAAAGTAACAGGAGCATTGGAGGGAGGGAGGTGGGCACTAGTCCATTTTCAGAGGAGAGTGTCCTGAAGGGACTTGCTAATCTAAAAGTGGATAAAGCAATGAGGCCAGCTGGGATGCATCCAAGGTTGCTGAGGGAGCTCAGGGAGGTACTGGCTGCACATCTAATGTTCCTGTTTAACAGCTCACTGGAAACAGGAGTGGTTCTGGAGGACTGGAGGAGGGCAGATATAGTCCCACTTCGCAAAAGTGGTAGCAAGGAAGAGGCTGGCACGTATAGGCCAGCCGGCCTGACATCAGTGGTGGGAAACTTAATGGAGTCACTGCTGAAGGAAAGGACTATGGCATACCTTGAATTCAGTGGGTTACAAGACCCAAGGCAGCTTGGATTTGGGGGGGGGGGGGTCATTTCGAATGAATCTGATAGAGTTCTTTAAATGGGTGACCAAGGAATTAGATCAGGGTGGAGCAGTGGACATGGCCTACCTACACTTCAGTAAGGCTTTTGCCAACGTTCCACAGAGGAGGTTAGTAAACAAGCTGCTTAGCTTAGAAGTAGGTCCAGAGGTGGTAAACTGGCCAAGTAATTGGTTAGGAGATAGGCAGCTGAGTGTGGTGGTTAGTGGAGTTCAGTGAGAGGAAGGGAGCGTGACCAGTGGGGTGCCTCAGGCATCAGTGTCGGGACCGCTCTTCTTTAATGTCTTTATAAGTGACATTGCAGATGGGCTGGGGGAAGGGCTGCCTCTGTAGTAGGGTGGACAGGAAGAAGTAGGCTGCTGGTTAACTAGGATCTGCAGCTTATCCAGTAGGCAGGGAAATGGGCAGACTGGGTGGGCCAAGCGGTCCTTATCTGCCGTCAAATTCTATGTTTCTATGAGCTGAGACCTTAGGAAAACTTGAGAAGTGGGGTGGTTGAATGGGTTCTACGATAGCTCAGGAAGGTAGGGACTCTAGGCCAGACTAGGTGGGCCAAGAGGTCCTTTTCTGCCGACAGCTTGTGTGTGTATATGTAGAGTAATGCACTTGGGGCACAGAAACTCAAGGGCAGAGTACAGAATGGGAGGAGTGGTACTGGTGACCACCAAGCAGGAAAGAGACCTGGGTGATTATAACTGATGACCTAAAGGTGGGCAAGCAGTGCAACAAGGCATTTGGGATGGCTGCTGGGATACTGGGGTGCATAGGGAGGGGTATCACAGTAAGAGGGAAGTGGTATTGCCTCTGTGTAGATTACACCTCCAGAAGGACATAGCCAAAGCAGAGGTGGTCCAGAGGACGGCAACTAAAATGGTGCAGGGTCTGCATCGGAAGACCTACGAGGAGAGATTTGACCTCAAATTGTACACCCTGGCAGAGAGGAGGGAGAGGCAGGATATGAAAGAGACCTTTCAATACCTCATGGTGGTAAATAATGTACAGGAGGGAAGTATTTTTCAGAAAAAAAGGTGTTCCAGGACAAGGGGGCAGGATAAGAAGCTGGAGGGGGTAGATTCAGGAGAGATGTGAGGAAATACTTCTTCGCAGAAAGAGTGGTGGACTCCTGGCACTCTCTTCCAGTGGAAGTGGTGGGGGTGAAAACAGTGGTGGACTGCAAGACTGCATGAGTAGGCATAAGGGGATCTTAGGGAAGGTGGGGTGGGTGAATGGGCCAGAGATCAAGTAGGATGTGTGGTGATAACTGTAGGCAGAGAAAAATGGGTAGACTGGGTGGGTCAAGAGATCCTAGTCTGACAGCAAATTCTGTTTCTATGTTAAAAAATCATGGTGCATAAAAAATGGCGTAACTCGTGCATGCATGTGTACACCATCAGTTCATGGACCTTGTCGGAGAGTGGTGCATTAGTTTCTTTATGGATGCGCAGAGACATCAGGACACAGATCTGCAGTTCAACATATGAAGTTACATTTTTTTTTTTTCAAATGGCGAAATAAAATGATACGCAGTCATAGTGGAAGGCTGGAGGCAGATGGAATCAGGAAGGAAAACTGCCCCCTGCAGGCTGGAAATAGAGTAGGGAGATCCCGAGGGAAAGAACACCCATGCAAATTATAAAGGAAGCAGGGTGATAACAATGGAGAAAGGGGGGCACAGAATCATTAAAGGGGGGGGGCCAAAAAGAAAAAAGGGGGTAACAAGCAGAATGCTAACAAAATCCGGAAGGCCATGTGTGCTAATGCTAGAAGTGTAGGAAATAAGATTCCAGACCTAGAGGCCATCATGTCAGTGACCGACCTGAATATAGTGGCCATTACCGAGTCATGGTGCACTGAAAACTACAAGTGGGATATGGCCATACCAGGCTACCCTCTGTTCAGGAAGGACAGAGTGGGAAGAAAAGGAGGGGGTGTGGTGCTTTATGTGAAGGAAAGTATAAAAGTGACAGAGATACAGGGAATTGGGGTGGGGGTGGGGGCAGAGGTACTGTGGATCATAATGAAGTCAGGGAATAAAGCCACTGTTTGCACCAGCATGATCTACATACCTCAGGCACAAGGGAGGAGTTAGATGAGGCACTGTTGGAAGCCATTGGCAAAATGGCAGAAAAGGGGGACGTACTACTGATGGGGGACTTCACTCTGCCAGATGTAGATTAGAGACTTCCAACTGGGGCCTTAGCTAGAAGCAGGGACATCCTGGACTCCCTGCAGGGGGCATTCCTCAGGCAACTAGTCAGTGAGCCCACTCGTAATGGGGAATTATTGGACGTGGTTCTCACTAACAGGAAAATGTTGCAGACATGAAGGTGAGAGGCCACCTGAGGACCAGTGACCACTGTATAGTGAGGTTCAATACAAGGACAGCTGCAGAATCGAGCCACACACAGGTGGGGGTCCTGGACTTCAGTACAGCAGTTTTTATAAAGATGGGTGAATGCCTCAGGGATGACCTGAGAAGGTGGAGGAACAGTGAGTCAAGCTAAAAGGGGGCATAGTGGAGGCAACAAACCTGTGCATCAAGCAAGTGAGCAAAAACAAGAGGAAAAAGAAACCACTATGGCTCTTGAAAGAGGTGACTGAAAAGGTAAAAGCTAAAAGTGTAGCATTCAGAAGGTATAAGGAGACACAGAGTGAGGAGGATATGGAGGTGTATCAGGGAAAACTGAGGGAAGCAGGGAAAGCAGTAATGAGTGCAAAGGTGCAAACTGAAGATAGAATAGCCCAGGCAGTATCAAAAGGGGACAAGACGTTTTTTAGGTATGTAAGCAAAAAGAGGAAGACTAAAGGAAGGATTGTGAGGTTAAAAAGGAAAGGGGGGGGGGACTGTACAGAGGATGATCAGGAAAAGGCAGACACCTTGAACAAATACTTTTGCTCAGTGTTCACAGAGGAAGGGGAAAGGGAAGGACCACAAAAAAGAAACAGGAGCTTTGAAGGGGGGACTTGGGGTTGGACACTGGTCCTTGTTCAGCAGAGAGAGTCCTGAAGGCCCTCACTAATCTGAAAGTGAACAAAGCAGTGGGTCCAGACGGGGTGCATCTAAGGGTGTTGAAGAAGCTCAGGGAAGTACTGGCTGCACCTCTGAATGTTCTGTTTCAGATCACTGGAAACCAGAGTGGGTCCAGAGGACTGGAGGAGGGCAGCTGTAGTCCCACTTCACAGAAGTGGTAGCAGGAAAAAGGCTAGCAGTTATAGGCCAGTCAGCCTAACATCGGTGGTGGGAAAGTTAATGAGAACAATACTGAAGGAAAGAATTGTGGAATATTTTGAATCCAGTGGGTTACAAGACCCAAGGCAGCATAAACTCACAGGAGGAGGTCATGTCAAACAAATCGGATAGATTTCTTTGACTAGATGTCCAAGGAATTAGATCAGGGAGGAGCAGTGGATGTGGCCTACCTAGATTTCAGTAAGGCTTTCAACACCGTTCCACATAGGAGACTAGTAGGCAAGCCGGGTAGTTTAGGGGTGGGTGAAAAAGTGGTTAACTGGGTAAGAAATTGGTTAGAGGATAGGAAACAGAGGGTGGTGGTAAACGGAGTTCACTCCGGGGAAGGGAGGGTGACCAGCAGAGTACCTCAAGGATCAGTGCTGGGAGTGACATTGCAGAGGAGCTGGAAGGGAAGCTCTGCCTCTTTGTGGATAACGCCAAGATCTGCAGCAGGGTGGACACACCCGAGGGGGGGAGGGTAGAAAGGATAAGAAGAGACCTGACAAAACTCTAGGAGTGGTCAAGAGTATGGTAGCTGGGTTTCAGTGTGAAAAAGTGAAAAATAATGCAGCTGGGGCACAGAAATCCAAGGGCGAAGTATAAAATGGGTGGAATGGTATTGACAGCTACTAAGCAGGAGAGAAACCTGGAGCTAATCACACGGGATGACCTAAAGGTTGCCAAGTAGTGCGACAGGGGAGTCAGAAGGGATAGTGGGATGCTGGGGTGTATAGGAAGGGGTATCACCAGCAGAAAGAAGGAGGTGGTGTTGCCTCTGTATAGATCACTGGTAAGACCCCCACCTTGAGTACTGGGTCTTGGTCTGGAGACCACATCTCCAGAAAGACATAGCCAAAGTGAAGATGGTCCAGACGAGAACAACTAAAATGGTGCAGGGTCTGCATCAAAAGCCCTACAAGGAGAGACTAAAGGACCTCAGTATGGGTTCCATGTGATAATAGCGATTACAAAATAGCGACTGCAACTGCCAATAGCAGCTACTACTACCTTTTCCTTCAACTGTTGTTTTTTTGCATGATTACTTGATATAAATGCCGGGGGCGCAACCCCCATCTTAAAGATTCTAACACCACGCTGCTCATTGATTTCGGAGAGAATTGCATATTCGGAACACCGTTATTATGAGCCGCTATTCTGTGTCATTCGCTATTTTATTTATTTAGTTGTTTTTAACCAGGTATAGCACACTAAGCTGAAAGCTTTTTTACAGGAGCAACCTGGGAGCACAGTGAGGTTAAGTGACTTGCTCAGAGTCACGCAATATGCAAGTGAAAGCCATGGGATTCAAACCCAGGTCTGGTCTGCTGGATGTCACCAGATTTGCAGCTCAGAGCCTTAGACCACTGCGCTATACTGCCTCCTAAAACCTTCCTTCGAGCCAGAAATGAACCAGCGACCTAAGGATTTTGTAGTCGCTGTTTTGCCATTCGCTATTTTGCAGTAGCTGTTATCGCGAGATACCCTCAGTATGTACACCCTGGAGGAGAGGAAGGAGAGGGAGGATATGATACACATTTAAATACCTTAATGGGGGTAAATAAGGTACAGGAGGGAAGTATTTTTCAGAAAAGAAAATGCTCAAGAAAAAGGGGACATGCTAGTAAGCTGGATGGGGGAGATTCAGGAGAGATGTGAAGAAGTACTTTTTCACAGGAGTGGTGGATTCCTGGAACACCCATCCAGAGGAAGTGGTGGGGTTCAAGAATGTATGGGATAGGCACAAGGGAATCGTAGTGGAAGGGAAGGTGGTGAGGGAGAAAGAGCTGTAGATCAAGTAGGTCTGTGGTGAGAATGTAGGTAGGGAAAAAAGGGTGGACTGGGTGGGTCAAGCAGACGGCCCTTATCTGCCATCAGATTCTGTGTTCCTATGTTTCTGTCTAGGCAGATTGAGGGCTAATCATGAAATGTGAATGGTCCTGTAGGACTGAAAATTCATACAGAAGCTGATAGTTTCCCTTTAAAGAGCTAGTGGAAAATCAGAAAACATTTGAATTTAGACTCCGTTCCACTTATATTGTGTATATATATTGTCTGTATTTCACTTCTCTTCTTTTGATATTAATAAGAAATGTGCCAGACAGCAGGATTTTTCCTCCCTTGTACGTCTGTTGCTACTTCTTGTCTACATGTGACATCATAATCCTGTCTGTGACATCATAATCATCTTCACAGCAACACTCTATGGTGCCATAAACAAAGGGTTGTGAGGTCTCATGTGGACATGCAGGAGGACAGATGTAATCTAAAGGGTAGAGATCCAGTCTGCAAAGTCCCTGAGAAGAAAAGAATGACAGAAATAGAGATACTGAAGTATAAGAAATAGAATCAGCATTGTGTATAAATATTACCATTTCTAAAGCTTTCCCGGAGATGTCAGTACTGTAATTTTAAATATTTTTACATGTCAATATTTTCTTGTTTCAGTCATTTTAATAATCTGCTGTGCTTTGGCTGTTTTTCCTCCCTCATAAAAGGATTTTTATTATTTTTCACTGTGACGGAGTGGGTTTTGCATTTTGCCTCTTCCACGTTTACACTGTTTGTTTCTAGGATTCCTGGACAGTCTACAAAGTGACATTACATTGCTCCGCAGTATTAAAGGGAAACAGTGAAGAGGAATGCCCATCATAATTTGAACGCCCATGAAAAGCTCTTTCATTGAGCCACTGTCCAGATGCTCCATAATGTGATCCTTGATAATCTTTCTGGTATTTTTATTTTCCTCAAAATCGAGGTCAGGATCTCTGGCCTGTGGTTGCCTTCATCATTTCTATAGTACTTCCCATTTTTTTTTCTTATTCTTATTTATTCGCCTGCTGCGGTGACTATCAGCGGGGGCGTCCAGCTGCTGGCCCTGCCCGCCGGGAGAGCACCAGGCTCACTCACATGATGGGGGATTTGGCACGGCCATTGCCGGTCCGCTGGAGGGCCTCCCCATACCCTGTCCAGCCAGACCCCCCCCCATGCGATTCCACACAAGTCCCCCCGGCAAGGCTGGACGTAGCCATCAGGCTGCTTGGTCGCCCCCAGCTATTTTCCTCTTGTTTTCTCTCCATTAGGAGCGTGAATGTGCAATGATGTCCATACTTGAAGACGTCTGCCGCGCTCCCCCCTCCAGTCACACCGTCGTGCAGTACCTCCGGGGCATCCCAAAGGGCCACCACAGCGTGGTGTAGTTTCCCCAGCCCATCACAGGACTAGGAGAGCTGTCTCCTGACGCTCAATCCTAGTCCTCCCCTGCCGACCCCCGGCGACCCAAGCTGGTTCCCGAACCCAGGTCACCGGCGTAGCGTGAGGTGTGGCATCCAGCACCTCAACCCTCAGCACTACTGGGCTGGGCCATACTTCCCATTTTAAATAGAGGACTTACATTTACCCTCCTCCAGTCCCCAGGCATCTCACCAGTTTCCAGTGACTTCTGGAAGATCATTGCCTGATTACTAGCTATAACATCCTTTAAGGATGCTGAAGGAAGTAACACAAATCATAGGGCCACTTGCAAACATCTTCAGCTGCTCCCTGACCATGGCGTGGTCCATAGGGACTGGAGGACAGCAGATATGGTCCCTATACAAAAGCACGGAAGGCAGAATGAGGCCGAGAACTATAGACCAGTTAGCAAAATCTACAGTGTGGCATGCCCGGTGGCGCTGAGGTTAGGCGCTGGGCGCACACCTCGCGCCACCGGCGAGCCGGGTTCGAGAATGAGTCCGGACTGCGGGGGTCGGCAGGGAGACAGAGAGAGAGGATCGAGCGTCTGAGGGACTGCTCTCTCTTGGGGAGGGATCCAGGGCAGCCCAGTGCGGCAGCAACCCCCGGTGGAGACCGGCGGCACTGTGACGCACAGAGGGGTGAGTGGGAGTACTCATGTCGGGACTGGGCGGCATTGCACGTCCCACGTTGGGGGTGTAACAAAGTACAAATACCCCTCCGGCCCAGATAGGCGACGACCCTTCCAGAGCCTTGCTGCCACACGCCCAACACTGGAGCCCCGCCACTGCCCCCTTCGATCTCCTTGGGACCCTTTGTCCCCTTCGGGGTGCCCGGGAGAAAGTGACTTCCTTGAGGTTGGCGGGGTTCACAGTGGGCGGTAGAGCAGCACCGGCCAGAGAAGAGGCCCGAGAGAGTTCCGGAGTCGGCGGAGATACACAAAGTTGGAAGAAAAAAAAAACATCTACAGTGGGAAAAATTATGCAATCTTTTAAAAGGTAGGAAGTGGTGGACTTCCTGGAGGGAAGTGGGCTTACAGGACCCTAGACAACATGGGTTCATGAGCAAAAGGTCTTGCCAGATATCTCTGGTTAACTTCTTTGGCTGGGTGATCAGGAGAGCAGATAGGGGATAGGTAGTAGATGTGTAATACTTAAATTTCAGCAAGGCCTTTGAATCAGTCCCCCACAGGAGGCTGGTCAAAAAGATAAGGGGTGGGGAAAATTGGCAACTTGTGTGGAAAATTGGCTAATGAGAAGAATACAAAGGGTAGTAGTTAATGGGGAGTTTTCAGAGGTAAGGAAAGTAACAAACAGAGTACCTCAGGGATCAGTTCTGGGATGGTCCTTTTTCTTTTTTTAACTTAATTTTTTTTTTGTAACTCTTTTTCTCTCCGTTCCCTCTGGACCTCTCTCTTGGGCAATCCCCAAATGCCGCTTACTGTGCTGCCTCCCGCCTGAAATCCACCCCACCAGGAAATCAGGGACAGACAGTCCCTCACCTGCCTGGTCCAACGTTTGGCCCCATCTCGCCAGGCAGACAAGGGGGATTGGGAGAGCCAGTGGAGTGAACCTGGCATTGGGAATGTGATGGTCAGACACCGGAGGATGCTGTTGCCTGTCCAGAGGATGTTTTTTTGCTACTTGTGTACATTGCCTGGGTGCGGACATGCAATGGTGTCCTGCTCACGCCAGGCACGCCCCCGCACCTGCGTGAAATATGACACCCGGCGCCCAACCCCCTGCCGTGCCTATGCAGACTGCAGTGCTCCCCAGAATCCCAGGGGTCGCCAGTGCTGCGCGAGGAAGGTCCCACCCACCCCAGGAGAGGAGAGCTGTCCTTCAGATGCTCAATCCTACTTCTCCCCTGCCGATCCCCGGCGACCCGAGTCCACTCCCGAACCTGGGTCACTGGCCTGGCGCGAGGTATGGTGTCCAGCACCTCAACCCTCAGCACCACCGGGCCAGGACTTATTTTTATAGTTTTATAAGACAATTCTTACAAACCTCAATCCGAAGATTACAGCTTATATGCATTGATAATATACAACATGTCTATCTTAGTATAGGCTAAAACTGCAATCTTAAGAGTTACTTCATGGGGGAACTCTACCAAACAGAGTTATATAATTAATCAAGTCTGGTTACAAAAATAGACAGCATATGCTATAACAAGCTAGACCATTTCCTAAGGCAGGACGCTAACTCAGTGTTTTGCAAATGTTTTGTAGTATTTTAAACACTGACTGCAAATTTCCTGGCCAAAGAAAACATTTCCAGTTGGAATGAAAAGATACTTAAAACCAGAACTTTTTATCATAACATACAGCTGCTAGCCGATTTGTGATTACTTGGTATGGGGGAAAGAATCTATAGCTTAAGTTCAACAGTCTGTAAAAACCTGTGCAGATCCACATTTTCACATCCTTTCCAGACAGATTGAGTTGCCTTAACATCGCCCGAATGATAGCCCTTGCATATTCAGGGGACCACGCGGTCGGTGCCATCTTGTAAACTTAGAAGCATGATTAATGGTTGACATTCGAGCTGGTATATTTCAACATACTGTAGCGTTTGAAAGAGATTTAAATACCAAACACACACTGTACCAGGTTTCAGTATGGTAAAGCAGAATAAACTAGGCACGAAATATAACAATTCCAACATCGAAAGAAATACAGCACGATGTTCTGCTTCCAAAAGTGCACGTCCCACTACAGTCCCCAGAAACTTAGTGTCTTGAAAATCCCACGTTCACAAACTCACTAGGTACTGTACATACCAACACCTTTTATGCACAGCTCACTGTCTGAAGCCCTTTTCCCAACCTCTGCAGAGTTGGCAAAGTCTTTAGATATTCTGGTCACCAGTTTCGTTGCATCCTTTGGGTCATTATAAAGATAAACTTTCCCAGAATAGACTATTTTAAGTCTTGCAGGATACTGTAAAGCATTTGTGACTCCAAAAGTCTTTAATGTAGATCGCAGTGCATCAGATGATTTATGACCCCGAGTGGCGTAGCTGAGGTCGGAGTATATGGAAACCCTGGACTGTGCCCCCTGGCGTCAGGACCACATGGAAACTTTAGCTAGCAGTATCTGACAGGTGATTGCCCATCATGTGACCGACATCAGCATGACCCTATGTAGTGGGCAGTCCCCATGTCTGCCCTCCAGTTCTCCCACAAGGAGTCGTGACAGGAGAATGGGAAAGAGACTCCTGGAGTCAAGGAAAGCTCAAGGAAAAGGAGCTACAGAAGAAAAGGGGGAAGGAGGGAGGGAGGGAAAAAGGTTACCTGCTATAAAAGCCTCTCTCAAAGATCTACTGTTATGGTAAGTTCTTACGTAACTGTATTTTTCATCACGGGTGATTGGGCCGACTCTCTGAGCCACTTCCAAAATTATGTCCCATTGCTGCGCTCCCACCAACACAACCAAATGAGTTCTAGGGGTACATGTGTTCTCAGGTCTTTTGCAGGGGTTGATCTGATAAGCCATGCTTACATCAGGGATCCAGCCCAACTGTAACGTGCTCTGTAGCCATGTCTTTGAAACTACCAGATCGTCTCCCTCAGTAGATTCAGTGAGACCCAGAATCTGAAGGGTTGTGGCTCGTGTGTAGTTTTCTACAACTTCAAGTCTGCAACGAAGGGCTTGATTTTCTTTAATCAGCCTCGATGTTGCAGTTGCCTCTCGTAGAGCAGTCCCAGTTGATTACTTTGCTTCATTTGCTGCTTCCATTGATTGCATCTCGCATGCGGTGAGGTGTGTATTAAAATCTGTAACTTTCTTGTCCAGGGCTGCTACCTTCTGATCTAATGCTTTTATCACCTGCAGAACATCGCTGAATGAAGCGTCTGGTTCCTTTGCTCCATCATTCATCGTTGTTTTCGCATGGCTGGAAGACGCAGCCTGTTGCCCTTTTTTCCCGCCGCCATCTCCTGATTCTGTTTTTGGATTTCCCACTGCTTTGGTAAAAAACTTACGTCAGTATTCTTTGTCCGGATAGTCAGATTGATCAGCTCATTATATATGGAGGCTTTGAACATGAAATTTCTGAAAAGAAAACTGGTTTTAAGTTTCAGAATGCAAGAGCATGAGACAAAAGTGCCCTCTCTTAATGGCTGCTGGCTCCGCCCCCCTGGGCCAGTCCTTTTAAATGTATTGTAATTTTTTTTTTTTTTTTTGAAATTTCTCTTTATTCTTCCCCCACACGCCGGAGCCCCGCTCTGTCGGGAGACACACATGCTCCAGCCCCATTTCACTAACCCCAGGCTGATACGAGGTGGGTCCCATACACCCGAGACAATTCAAGTTTCGTTGGATCCCTCCGGTGGTCAGGCAGGCAGGAGTCATTAGGGTCTGTGCTTGGCGGTCCTTCCTCTCAGCGCTCCGGCATCATCTTCCCTGTTCTGGGGGTATGGCATGCACCCTGACATCAAGGCATCTCTGCCAACGTCCACCACTCCCCAACCCTCTTTGTATGCTCCGTACTTGCTGTGCCTCCAGCTTCTGCCAGAGACCAGTCAAGTGCCAAGCCTGTACCCCCCTCCCCTCCCGGGGAAGGCAAGCTGTCCTATGGACGCTCAAGCCTTCTCTCCTGGCCAGCCGGCCGCCTCCCCAAGCTTGTTCCTGAGCCTGGGTTGATGGCATCGAAAGCGGTAGCGCTACCACTGTGCTGGCGGGCCGGCCCAAATGTATTGTATTTATTTGTGACATAGGGAAAGGCAGCAAGGGCAAGATCTGCCTTTTTGAAGATGACGCTAAGATCTGCACAAGGGTGAAGCTGGATAATGGGATAAGGGAACTCTGGAAGAATCTAGGCAGGTTGGAGTGCTGGTCAAGGATCTGGGAGCTGGGCTTCAATGCTAAAGAATGTAAAGTGATGTCCACTGGAAAGAAAAAAACACGAGTAAATGGGGGGAGTGGTCTGGGAAAGCATTATGGAGCAAAAGGACTTAGGTGACATGCTATTGGAGAGAATACAAGCAACAGCAGATTGTAATAGAGTTGTGGTCAAGGCAAACAGGATGCTGGGTTGCATTGGGAGGGGGATAAGCAGTAGAAGTCAGGAGGTGATCCTCCCATTGTACAGGTCACTGGTGCAGCCACACCTGGAATACTACTCGGTACTGGAGCCCATGCCTGAGGAGAGACTATGACAAGGTGGGAGCTGTACAGCACAGGTAACCAAAATGGTTCATGGACTAGGGGACAAGACATATGAGAAGAGGCTGCAGTACTTGAACATATACACCCTTGAGAAAAGGAGGGAAAGGGGCAACATGATCGAGATATAAAAGTACCTGGACAGGATAAATAGGGTGGATGCCAAGGAACTTTTCTCCTTGAGCTCAAATACAGGGACAAGAGTGAACACACTTAGACTCACATTGGGGGGTGGGGGCAGGATTCAAAGGGGATGTCTGTAAGCACTTTTTCACAGAAAGAGTGGTGGACAAGTGGAACAAGCTGCCAGAAGAAATGGGACGGGCATATGGGATTAGTTAGAAAAGGGAGCATCAGAAATAAAGGGGTGGGTTGGTCACTAGGGCCAGTACCAAAAAGTTTGGTAAGGTGAGCAGACTGGATGGGCTGATGGATCTTTTTCTGCTGTTACTGTCGGTGTATCTATGTAACTCCTTTAGTACCCTGGGATGCATGTCATGTGGTCCTTACGAAATATTTAAGCAATAATACATGACAAGGTATGCGATATCTTGGGATATAGGCCTACCTCAGGTGCGTTAGGCACAAGGCCGTAGGCCAAGTGACTTGAACCACCTAAATAGGGACGATATCCCATATCATCACACATCTTGAAGTGCATTATTGTGATAATGAAATGGATTAATTTTGGAATTAATAAAAAACAAAATTAAAAACGTTACTTGTAAAAATATTTTATCATTTGGTTTACTGATAGTATGACTTGAATGTTGACTGATGACATGATAACCTACTTTTAGACCGGGAATATGTACTGAGATATAATCCTGGTTGAGTGTGGTCCCAGCCGATCAGAGCCGAGGTTTTTGATCATCTGTTTCATAATTACTTTCAGCTAAGCTAGATGTACCGTAACTAAGCTAGAGGGGGTATCTAGTGTACTACAAGAGTCCTACGATGATTCTTTATATCTCATTATTATGTAGCAAGTCTCCCAGCAGCTCTGTAGTAAATACTGAGGTGAAATGTTCATTTAGCCCTTTTGCAGCCAATGCCTCATATGACATTTTCCCCTCCCTAAATTCTGTGCTAGCGGTCCCACTCTGTCCATAAGTGTTCTCTTTCCTCTGATATAACTAAAATCACTTTGTTATCCTTGATGTCTTTTGACATGCCACTCTCATATTTTTGCCAGCCTCATGCCCTTTTTTACATTTTTTTAGTGCTTGCTTATATTTAGCTGTTTTTGTTAGTGTGTATTTCTACCTCTGTGCCTTAAATACTTTTCTTTTCTCCTTTACCAGTTCTATAATAGGCTCATCCATCCAGACAGGACGCTTGTTTAATTACCTTACTCCTCATGGGCAATGGGCACACAGCTATCCACTGCATTTTTTAATATCCCTCTGAAAGGACTTCCACCTCTCCTCTGCACCCTTCTTTTGGTCCATTGTATACTTGTAAACCCCCGCTCTCGATGACTGGTGCTCCCTGGTGGATGTTAACATATTGCTGGTGCCTCTATGCCTGAGAGCAGATGACTCTGGGATTGTGGTGGGACGCTGGGGTCTAATATGGTCATATTTAAGCAGCACGGTATGGCCACCTGATGGCATCCTTCCAGCAACAGAGCGATGCCCACCAGGAAAATTACAGTAATACAACTCACTCCCACTCTTGGCAGATAGACAGTTACTGTAATGTTCCCCAAGCAACATACACTTTAACACGTTAAAGGGGAACTGTCATCAACAGGGTTTCTTAATGTCTGAAAGTCCATAAAAAAGCTAATTTGAGTGCGCCATTGTATTTATGTGTGAGTCTTTGCAGTCCAGAGTTATTCATTTGCAAATCAGCCTGCAGTTAATGGCTGGGGGCAGCCATGTGTTTTATGCTCCTGACAGGAAATGATGTTGCTGAGGAACTTGGCCCTCCATTTTCTGTAGGTTAATAGGAAATCATCTGTTTTATTAAGTGTGTTTTAAGGTGTCATTACACTTTCTACATTCATAGTAATTGTTTTGTATGTACATTGAAACTAGTAAGTTATCACCTTTACATTTCAAACTGTTAGTAAAAATAATCCATCTTTATAATTGCTTTCACCTGTAGGCTGATCACTAAAAACTACACATCTCAAGGCTGACTCTGTGGTGTCAACAGATATTGGGGCCCCATACTGTATCAGTATGTCTAAACCCTGGCTGTGTTCATGTCAGTGCGGAGTTCTGGGGCTGCCACGGCACCGACTTCTGTCTTATTTCATTCTCTGTCTTACAATTTCGGATGTGAACTCAGGTCTACAAGATGCAAATGTGGCTACTTACCTACTGGCCTAGCATCATGGGGCCAGCCTTGGAATGTGTAGTTTTTTATTAACAGCTGGCAGCATAGCCTAGAGGTTAAAGCAAAGAGCTGTGAACAAGCTTTGTTCATCCAGCAGAATGGGGTTTCATTCCAACATGCTGTACTTGCATATTGTGTGACCAGAGCAAGTCACTTATCCTCCCTGCAGTCCCAAAACACACCCAGAAACAAGCTGTACTGTAGTTGTGTGCCTTTCCCAGACAAAGACAGTGAAAACAATCTGAGCATGTTGACTTAAAAGAAAAACATTAGGACATCATTGTTTATTAATTGCAAAAACACATAGACGGACAACATTGTTAAAATATGCATAACCTGAAATGCATTATTAAGAGTGTAACCCCTAGGTGGCGCTATCCCAAGGGCTACTGCCCCTGTCTGCTTTGCTAGTAGCAGGTTAAGGGGCCTGAGTTCTGAAACGGGTGCCTCCACCCGGAGGTCAGGGTTGGTAGTGCTGAAGCTAACCTGGGCACAGACCTCCGGACACTGTAACCCCCCTCTTTCCTTACTAGTGGCCGGAACAATACACAATACTCACTTTTACAATACCCCTGATACATCACACAAGTACCTACGCTGTTTGCACTTACCACCAGGGCTTTCCTCTGGCCCGGCCCTGGGGGCCCCCTGTAAAACAAGGTTATGCACAGCAAATAACAGCAGTACAGTACTCTTGCACAACTGGAACCACAGTCAGGGTAAATGCAAAAAAGAGATCTGATTTATTTAAGGGGCTTGAACAAGGGAGGGGCGTAATCAGGTTAATTTGCTTAAAGGCTCTATCAATCAAACAGTTATGCATGCACTTCAGGGTCCATAAACAGTCACAGTCTGGGTACCCAGATATTGAATGGTGGGCTAGCAAGGAACTTTGCAGCTGGTTGGGGCCCTGTGATGGAAGAAAACAACATGCACAACACACACTATTTGTAATCTGAAGCCGGAGGGCTCAGTTTGTGAAAAGAAAACAACAAGACAATCAGATGACACACTTTTAGATTAGGCTGTTGTTGCAGGGAGCTACCTTGACGATTACTCACGATACCGAAGACCGGACACAGGCTGGATGAAAATCGAGACAGCAGGTGGTTAATCTGGAGTGCCAGGAGAAGCAGGACCCACACGATTCGCCGAGGCATCGTTCCTGTTCAAGTGTGGAGCAGGGGGCTGATCCCCAGGCAGGTCTCTCGTCGGTGGCTTTCTCTGTGCAGTGGGGTAGTTTGGCAGGGCCAGCATGGCATAGCCCAGGCAGAATGGAGATGAACATGGATTCAGTCCGATTAGGCTGGATAAAGCTTCCAGCAAGCAGAACACAGTTCACACAGTGGGGAACCAAATCACAACCCACTTTCAATACACAGCACATTTACATGTAAGGAAATTCTATTGTACCAGGCAAACCGCTCTCCGGTCACGATTGCAAAGTCTCTGCACAAACTGGGGATTCAAAAGCAGCTGGAAATCCTGACAGGTCGATCGCATTCAGCAAATCTTCGGTCTTCTTCAAGTTAAAGCCTAGTCACAGTCCAGTGACTTAAATAGTCCTCACAACTCAGATTCAGTCTGAATAAACTCTGTGTTCCCTCTCAGGGATAGCAGGCAGACAGGCAGGCCAACACTCAGCCCTTTCACAGTTCTCCCATGCGAAACTACACAGAACTGCAGCCCAAAATCACTTGAGCTATTACTTCTCAGCTCAAAATTAAAACTAGCTGCAGCAGCCTGGGAAATTCCCCAAGATCCAAAAGGTTTGGTTGGTTCATCCTCCTGTCAGTCACAACAAAGGCTCCCCCTTCAGGTGCAAAAAGCCCCAAACTACAATTCCTACATATTTTGACTCCAGACAGCTCCATTTTAGGTCCCACCAGTACTGATTGGTCCAATTTGCAGTCCAGGACCAAGATAGTGGAGATAAACAAAACAGTCCTTGCTGCAGATAAGGCAGGTTAGACTAACTACATTATCATTATCACTCTAAATGATTTTCAGCAAATAGTTACATCTTTCACCAGAGCTCCCTCTCAGATTACTTATGACTGCAATCCAGGCAGCTCTTAAAGAGACAGTATACAGAGGCTATACAGGCACACTCTGGCAGTCTAATTTAAACTGCTAAAATGCAGGACACCAGCCTGGCAGTGAGCATTTAGGCAAGCTAGAGGAAGACTTTTCAGAAACCCCCATTTGTAAGAGGGTTACAAGAGTATTTTACTGTTTTTGATTACTTTAAAAGTATAAGTTTCTTACTGAAATACTTTGGATGGAATGGGATTTTGTACCATAAAGGAAACAAATTAATTTGGTTGATCCTGGCGCTCATGCCCTTCGAGCGTGTCTTACACGCTGCAGCTCTGCCAATGGACTGCAACTTTCCAGAATGCCATTTCCATTGTAATGTAAAAAAAGAAAGAAAAAAGAGAGACAGGCTGTGTGCGTGCATGTGTGTGCGTGTGCATGCCTGTGTGTGTCTGTCTTTGAGAGAAGTGCTGCACTAACTGAACTGTGCAGAAAGGGAAAAAATGTATCACCATTAATTAAATAAAATAATACATGGGTGGGTGGGTATAAAAACCAGAATTTTGCACACACCCTTGGTGTGGGATGTTTTTATAAACCCCTTGGACTTTGCCCTTGGGGTTAATGCAGCATCCCATACCTTGTGTGTGTGTAAAATTTTGGTTACACACATCCACCCATATATTATTCTATATTTTGTTAATGCAGTTCCGATTATGCATGTTTTAACAATGTTGTCCATCTATGTGTTTTTGCAATTAATAAACTATTAATGGTGTCACTTTTTTTTTCTTTTCAAGTCAAATCTGGATAGAAAAACATAATATTTTCAGAATCATAACACATGCTTGGATAGTTTTTACTGTCTTTGTCCAGGAAAGGCACACAACTACAGCTTATTTCTGGGTGTGTTTTGGGACCACAGGGAGGTTAAGTGATCTGTTCTAGTTACACAATATACAAGAAGAGCATGTTGGAACAAAAACACATTCTGCTGGATGAAAGAAGCTTGTTCACAGCTCTTGGTTTTAACCTCTAGACTGTACTGCCAGCTGTAAATGAAAAACTACACATTTCAAGGCTGGCCCCATGATGCCAGGCCAGTAGGTAAGTAGCAACATTTGCATCTTGTAGACCTGAGTTCACACCCGAAATAGTAAGAGAAAAGGCTGTAAGAGAGGGAATGGAATAAGACAGAAGTCAGTGCTGTGGCAGCCCCAGAAATCTGCACTGACATGAACAGAGCCAGGGTTTAGAAATCCTTATATGGGGCCCCAATACCTGTTGACACCACAGAGCCAACCTTAAGATAGGTGTAGTTTTTAATGATCAGCTGGCAGTATATCCTAGAGGTTGAAGCAACCCTAAAGATGGATTATTACGACTAACAGTTTGAAATGTAAAGGTGATAACTTACTAGTTTCAATGCACATACAAAACAATTATTATAAATGTAGAAAGTGTTGTAATAACACCTTAAAACACACTTAATAAAACAGATGATTTCCTGTTTAACCTGCAGTAAATGGAGGGCCAGTTCCTCTGTGACATCATTTCCTGTCAGGAACCTAAAACATATGGCTGCCACCAGCCCTTACTTACAGGCTGATTTACATATGAATAACTCTGTACTGCAAAGACTCGCACATAAATACAATGGCTTGCTCAAATTAGCTTTTTATGGACTGTGAGACATTAAGAAACCCTGTTGATGACAGTTCACCTTTACTGCAGTTTGATGCAAGTGAACATTGCAAAAGGAATGAGGTTTATTAAGGGGGAAAAGGAACACTTATCTGGTATAAGAAATGGAGTAAGACGGAAGTGAGGAATAACACCCACCATTGTTTCTGGGCATGCTACGATATATGAATGCCTTGAGTAGGTTTTGATGCACAAGGCGCATGCAGAGTGCCTTCAACCACTAAGAAGTCTTTATATCCGCATGTCTGGACATCTGATATAGTTTTATTTCTCTTACAAAATAGGGTTTAACAACAAAAACAATGAACAAAATGGGTTCTAAATAATTTTTTGAAGTGTAAACAGTAGTTCTGAACTGTCCAGGTGTGCTTTGATAAGACAAAATGCCATTTCCGAGTCAGTTGAAGACTTGATTAGCAGCAATAGCTAATCATTTTGTTTTCGGACAGTGCAATGATTTTGTTAGTTTCTTCCCCCTGCCTGATGCCCCATCCCCTCTTCCCCATGTGCAGCTACTGATTGGTTTGCTCACCCCCCTTGAACATGCGTAGAAAGTGCTGCAATGTGGGAGTGGAGTATTAGAAGAGTGAGTGGCATCCATAATGTGTGAGATAAGAGGAGTGAGTAGAGTTCATGGTGCAGTAAAGAAAACAGCAACCAAGTGTTCCAGAGTGATTGGTAAGCCCAGCTGTAAGGGGAAATGGGTGTACAAAAAGATGAAACTGGAAACTTGGTAACCGGAAAGTTCATCAGATATGGTCAAATATGTGGCAGCTCAGATTCAGTGCAAAGAAGTGCAAGGTAATGCATCTGGGAAACAAAAATCCAGGGGAAGAGTACACAATGGGGGGTGAGTTAATAACAATAACAAAAATCGAAAGAGACCTAGGAGTAATTATATCAGATGACCTAAAGGTGGGCAAGCAATGTGAGAAGGCAGTAAGGAGGGCTGGGGGGATATTGGGATGCATAGGGAGAGGCATCAACAGTAGAAAACAGGAAGTTGTTATCCCTCTGTACAGACAGTTAGTGAGACCCCATCTGGAGTACTGCGTGCAATTCTGGAGACCCCATCTCCACAAAGACATAGACAGAGTGGAGGCTGTTCAGAGGAGGGCAACCAAAATGGTGCAGGGTCTGTACCAGAAGACATACGAGGAGAGACTAAAGCAGCTTAATATATATACCCTTGAGGAAAGAAGGAGAGGGGACATGATAGAAACTTTCAAGTATCTCAAGGGAATTAACAAAGTGCAAGAGGGTAGTATCTTTCAGAAGAAGAGATGTGCAAGAACAAGGGGGCACAATTTGAAGATGGGGGACGGCTCAGAGGTAATGTTAGAAAGTATTTTTTCACAGAGAGAGTTGTGGATGCATGGAACAGCCTTCCTGAGGAGGTTGTGGAGTCAGGAACAGTGGGAGAATTCAAGAATGCATGGGACAGGCATAAGGCAATTCTAGTGGGGGTAGGAGGAAGTATGCTGTTGATTAACTAGAATCTGCAGCTTATCCATCAGGTAGGGAAATGGGCAGACTGGGTGGGCCAGGCGGTCCTTTTCTGCCGTCAAGTTCTATGTTTCTATCCCAAGAAAGTTCAGCACTGGAGTTAAGGAAACAGCATAATTAGACACATCACCTAACATGGGAATTTAGTCCTGCACATGTTAAATGCATTCATGAGAACATAACACAATATGGCAGTCGATGTAAGTCGGGGTTGGGGGGATTTACTATTCCAGACTGGGTACACAACTGGGGAGGGGAGGAACTTTCGGAGGAAGGTTACTAATCAAACTCCAAGGGATGCAACTCGGGGTGGGGAGATTTCCTATTCTGAATACCGGGGACGAACTCAGGAGGGGAAAAGTCAGGAGGGTAGATTTACTGTTAAACTCCGAGGGGGGCTGATTTAAGTTGCTCACTGCAAAAAAAATGTACACCAGCAACCTCAAAACACCCAAACACAGATGTAAAATTGAACCCAGGTCTGCTGGATGTAACAAGACCATTCACAGCTCGTGACTGCAGCCTTTATGCTACGCTGCCAGTACACTTTGATGGCACACAGTCATGGACTTCTGCAAAACAACCCGGGGGGGAGGGGATGTGTCACACTACAGGAACGCATTACAACAACTGTGACCAAATGTCCACACACTCACGTAAGACAAAGCTTCTTGTGCCCCACTGTCTAGTTCCAAACTTTCCATAACCCAAAACTCTGGTGTCTAACTCTCCAGTTCCCATCTTTTGCACACTCCAGGGGTGGTAAGATGATCATGACCACCGAAGCCTTGGTAAGGAAAAGCCTGGCCTGCTGCAGCGCAGACAACATGCACACACAATCACCTGCAGCTGAAAATCATCCGACTTCAAGGTAAAGGCTTGTAGAAGGGGGTAGTGTACAAGATTCTGTTTGAATTGAAGGCTGAAGTCTGTGGGTTAGATACTGGGGTCGTTGGTGAGCTTGAGAGGCCCAGGGGTGGTAAGGGTGCTGCATCAGTCTTGGGAGATGAATGGAACATACCTTTTTCTAGAACAAGCTTTTAGTTAAATCATGGTAGTTAATTGCACACTTACTTGAAAAAATTATTTTAATGATGAGTTCTGTGTTATGTAAGTCCGAAACTGAGAACTCTTACGTAATCTCACAGGTGCTTGATTTGTGGCTGACTACTAATTGAAGTGCTGGTTATTTTTTATTATACTCCTGTATGACCTGGTTGTTTTGAGGCATCAGCTATGATTCTGGACCACGGTGTTCAGTTTTTAAACTCATACTCTTTGAGAAATATTTCATTCAACAAAATATGATACGTATTTTTGTTTGCTTGTTTGTTTTTTGACAGATAAAGAAAACATTTGTTTATTATTATGCTACAGTGAAAATAACCATTTTTAGAAATTGCTCCCTAAACCCAATCAGTTGCTAATCAGTTGTGTTTTTTTACGAACATACGAAAAGTGCCAGTAGAAACAGGTCATAGTGGCTATCGAGTCTGCTCAAGTATGCAGCTCGGTTTATTTTACTGTAGCTCCTTCCCCTTCCCTTGCCCCCCAAGAGCGATCCTCCCCCATCCCCTTTTCTCTCCCGTTGCCACTCTCTTCTTTGCCCTGTCCCACCCGCCTTTAAAACTTCCCACTGTTTTCAATGATATTACCTCCTCAGGTAGTTCATTCCACTTTGACACCACCCATTCCATGAAAAAGTGCCTCCTCATTTCCTTTTTAAATCTAACCCCCCCCCACAAGTTTCAGAATGTGGCCCCTTGTGGTCCCCTCCCTTTTTAAATTGAAAATGCCCTCTACTCCAACCTTGTTCATACCCTTTAGGTACTTGAAGGTTTCTAACATATCCCCCCTTTCTCTTCTGTCTTCTAAGGAATTCATATTGAGCTCCCTTCTCATCATATGGTTTATTTATTTATTTAGTTTTTGTTGACCGGGTAAGTGCACTAGACAAATCCTGCCTATTTTCAGGCACGACCCGTGGGAGGGGGAAGGGGATACAGATGAATGCCAACTGACCTTGAACCAGATTAATTAAGCGGTTTGTCCCCCATGCCCTGGATCATCTTGGTTGTCCTTCGCTGGACCCCCTCCAGTAGTCTTCAAATAAGGGCACCAGCTCTGCTCTGCACACTGTACTCCAAATGTGGTCTCACCAATGACCTGTACAAGAGCAGAATGACTTCATCCCTCCTGGAGGTGATTCCCCTGGCGATGCATTCCAACATTGTATTAGCTTTGGCTGCTGCTTTACAGCACTACACAGTGTTTCATGTCACCCCTGATTATCACACCTAGATCTTTACCTCCTTTGAGCTGGACACCTGTACACCACCCAGCCAGTAGCTGGCCCGTGGGTTCCTAGCTCCCAGGTGCATGACCTTGCATTTCTTGGCATTGAACCACAACTGCCAGGTGCCAGACCATTTTTCTAGCCTGGCCAGATCTGCCCTGAGTTCCTGTCTCACCTCCTGTACGTCCTGCTATGTCCGCACCCTAAGCTACCTCCTCTCCTCTCATGCACTTGTAAGAACATTAATTTCATATGTAACCGCCCCAGGCATTCTTTGTATAATGACTGGTGTATTATACTATTGTTTCCTTTCTCATTGATCATGACAAAGCCTTTCGCAGGTCATGTACTGAAGTCAGTCTGTAATGTTTTACCTGTTACTAATTTGACTGGCTTGTTTCATCTGGACAAAACCTCTGGCAGCTCATGTACTGTAATTGTTTAATTGTGTGATTGTTGTCCTTTTCCTGCCTCATGCTCTCTAACCCCCGTGTTACTACCACCACCCATCATCCCATCCTGCTGGTGCCAGGGTAAGTTAACTGATTCCTCTTGTCCTGACTGCCATTGCCCCCCTTCCCCACGTACCTATTTCCATCTCTAAAAGCTGTGTAATTATCTCTGTCTCGCTGCCGTCCTCGGCAATTGCCCGCCCTACGATTTAGGCCCCGCGTCACGACCTTTGTTACCATTGCCTTCCTGCCTGTTCTGTTTCCCCCTTCTAGATCGAGCCCTTGAATGGGCCAGCTGTGTCCCCCCTGCAGGCACGGCTGCGACTCCTCAAGCCTCCACCCCAGACACCTCCACTAGCCGCCTTAGAGAACCAGCAAGCCGGGTAAGGAAATAGCCTGGGCTGGGGAAGCTGTGAACGGCTGCCATTGGCCGACTGCTCTCCGCTTCATCACCTGATTGGTCTCCAGCTTCGGCCACTGCCTCCTGATTGGACTAAACTCTGTTTCTGCTATCTGGGCTCTGCGCCCATTCAGTTGCATAGCAGACTGCTGAAATGTTATGCCCGCCCCCCTCCTCCACCTCCAACCTTAATTAAATACACCTCTGCTCTGCCCACCTGCCTTCTGGACCCACCCCAGTCTATTTCTCCTTTTATTCTGTAGTTTTAATGGCCCCTTTCTCCACCCACATCCTTATGTTCCTTAGTAGATATGCCCACGCTTTTGTGTGCCCTTGTTGATACAGCCTCCTACCCTGCCCACGCTCGCTTCTCTCCACCCCCTCTTATTCTTGTCTACCCACTGTCTCCTATTGCAAAACCCCACTGTTTTTTCTTTTTTTTTTTTAGTACTCCCCTGACCATGCCTCTCCTCAACCACCTGCTCCTGCTTCTTCTCACTCTCACTTTCCTTCCTCCCCTCTGCCACCTTCCTGGTGCCTGCCACCCCTTCCCACCCTAAACCTACCACCTACTCATCTCCTGCTGCCACTCTGGCACTCTGGCCCATGCACCTTGCCCTCCCTTTAGGCGCCCCCCTACTAAGGGCTGGCCGTATGTTGATACCCATGAGTATGGAACCTGGGCAAACCGACCCCTGCTTCTATCCATTGCTCTGCCCTGGGACATACGCTGTATTCGGTCTTGCAAAAAACGGAGACAAAACCTCACCTACTATGTACAATGATAGATTGCACTAAAACTCTTGCTTCTCCTCCTACTGATGTCAGAGTGTTGACCCGAACCCTGGCCCAGCTACCTTCAGCCCAACCAGAATTGCAAAATCAGATGGTGGTCTCATCCTTGCCACCCTCAACATATGCAGCCTCCTCTCAAAGCTTGCTGCCCTTAAAATCTTTGCTGACCAGCATAACCCTGATATTGTTACTGTTGTTGAAACCTGGCTGACGCCCAATACTCCTGACCATGCTATTGCACTACAAGGCTATAACGTCTTCAGACTTGATCGGACAACCAAAAGAGGTGGGGGATGTGCAGTTTACATCGACAATAACATCACCGGTCACCCCATCACCACTAACCCCTCTGACTCTTCTGTGCAATTCCTACTGTCAAACTACTCCTTGGAGCCCACAATAAAGTGCTCACTGTAGTCTCAGTCTACATCCCACCAAAAGACCAAGGGATTGGTCTCTGTGCTGTCCTGGACTTTGTCAGATCCCAACCTCCTGACTCCGAGATCCTCCACCTTGGCGGTTTTAATATCAACTGGCTTGCACCTGAGTTAGGAACCCACAAGGATGGTATCTCTTCAGCTAACCTTACGCAGATGGTAGATTCCCCCACAAGGAAGAACTATAAATCAGGTACCAGCACTCTCCTGCACTGGGTTCTTGCCAACCACCCAACCCGGATCACCAACACCACTGTCCTCCCGGATTTCCTCAGCGACCATTCCCGTCATCTGCAATTGGTCAAACAAGTTTCGTAAGCCTCCTCCTAAAACCGTTTCCAGCAGAGTCCTTCCCCGTGGCCAACTGACCCATCTCAAATCATGTCTTAATTGGCAAGACTGGTCACCCATTCACAATGCGTTGGATATTGACTCGGCCCTTGATTATTTCATGACCACATTCAATGTGGCCTGCGACTCCTACGCCCCAGTAAAAAAGAGCAAAGTCAAGGCACTCTCCAATCCCTGGCTCACTGCTGAGCAACTGACTCGGCTAAAATCAAGGGACCATTTCTGGGCAATAGCTAGGGCCACAGGAGCTCAACTGGACATTCAGAACTGCAAACAGGCTCGCAACAACTGCACAAAACAAATACGACTGACGAAGAGTACCTGCTACAAGGAAGCCCTCACCAACACCTGGGGAGATGGGAGAGCTTTTTGGGACAATATTAGGGAAGTCACAGGGAAGCAGTCCAAATCCTCCCCAACCCTACTGACTGTTGACGGAGCCACCACCCTAGACCCGATGGTCATTGCCAGTACTTTCAATGCAGCCATCACTGACCTCAGTGGTGTTCTCCCCCCAGACTTTTTCTCAGAAATTGACTCCCCTGCTCCAAATTACCTCCCTACCACCTCAAATCATCTGCCTTTCCACTTCAGAAAAGTCAAGGCGAATGATGTCCGTAAATACATAACAAAGGCTATCTCCAAGTCCAGAGCCAGTGGTGACTCACTGGACTTTAAACTGCTGTCCCTCACCATTGATGAGGTATTGCACCCGCTTACCAGAATCTTCAGCCTCTCCCTCAGCCTCAGTCAGTTCCCAAGCAAATGGAAATCTGCTGTTGTCACCCCAGTCCATAAAAGTGGCTACAAGTCCATACAGGGGAACTACCGGCAGATCTCTATATTACCCTTCCTCTCCAAGGCCCTTGAGTGCATTGTTGCTGACCAGCTCACAGACTACTTGGACAAATACAGCATCCTGTGTACACAGCAATACGGGTTCGGGCAAGGACACAGCATATCAACTGCCCACTTGGAATTTACTGGAGTCCTTCACAATTCGTTGGACAAAGGTCATCTAACTGGAGCAGTAGTCATCGACTTGACTAAGGTATTTGACACTGTTCACCACGGTCTGCTTACCAAACAGCTGCTGAATGTCGGGCTCTCCCAGGACTCTGCTGCATGGTTTAATAGTTACCTGGACCAGTGTTCGCAAAGAGGAAAAATCTCAGAAGTACTCTCTGACTCCAAACCTGTCTGCTCAGGTGTCCCTCAGGGATGCATACTGGGCCCACTACTCTTCAGCCTTTTCCTGAACTCCCTTCCACTGTCCTGCCCAGAACAAATTATCTTGTATGCCAATGACGCTGTGCTTCTCACCCCCCCATAAGGACCCACAACCATTACTTCACAACCTACAGCTTGCTTTCTCTGTTGTTGAAAACTGGTTCACAAAATATAAACTGGTTCTAAATCACAAAAAGACCAAATCGATGCTTTTTTGCAGCTCACAAAACAAACACAGGCGATACCCCCTTGATATTAAAGCAGCAGTACTAGGGGAAAAAAAATTGCGCTTTTTTGACAGTTTATTCTCTGTGCCCTGCTAATCATATACCTGGTACTCTTTCTCGTCGGCATTGTACTATCGCCGAGTAATTTGCTCAGTTATTCTCTGCTTTTGTTTACATTTCTGCCACCCAGCTTTTACTGGAACCCCTCTACTGCCAACTGCACATTTGAATGACTTGCAGGGACATCAGGAATGGTCAGCAGAGGTCCCTCTGCTGTTGTCAAAAAGGCGTGAGTCGACCGGAAGAAAAAGCGCAGCTGGAATTAATCAGCCGCCATATTTGTTGTAGCGCTACAACACTTCAAATAAATTGCAAATATGTAAAAAACTAAGGACGACTGGGAAAAAATATTTACTGGTATGGAAACTGGAACTTTGGCCGCATGCTTACAGCTGAAAAACAGCATTTTGATTGGTCACTTCCTGATTTCGTAGTACTGCTGCTTTAATACAAGTGCTGGAAATACCCTTGAACAAGTGTCATCTTTTAAATACCTTGGAATCTCACTTGACCCTAGCCTGTCCTGTCCTATGGGACCCACATTGATAGTGTTGCCGGAGTTGTAAACTCACGCTTTGGAATTCTCTACCGAAATAGACAGCATCTTACCCAGGCAGCATTGAAGGTTGCTATCCAGAGCTCTGTGGTCTCCGTCATAGACTACGACCTCATAATCTATGGCTGTGCCTCTACTACCACCCTCAGACGCATTGCGACCTCCCTAAACAAGGCCTGTCGACTGCTTACTGGAGCCCATTGACTCACACATACAAGTGAGCTTTACACTCAAACAGGATGGCTTCAACTCGCTAACTGTATAAAGTACCTTACCTGCTTGATGGCGAAAAAAACTACTCTGGGCCTTACTCCTCCTAGTGTCCAGTCCCTCCTGTGCCCAAACACTAATCCTCGTAACACCAGAGGGTCCGAACTGACCAGAGGGTCAGCTTCTACAGGTTCCCCGATGCCACACCACTCTGGGCCAAAGATCCTTTGCACACCGTGCATCCAGCTGGATAAATGCCCTCAGCACTCACATCACCTCCACCTCTACCTCCTCACTGGGCATTTTCAAAGCAAGCCTCCGTCTTCATCTCACGGCATCCAGCTCGTGTGGCTGCCACCCCCAACTTTTCCCCCTCCCCGTTGTGATCAAGCACCTCTCTCTGAAGTACTCAGACAATGCCGTGAGCTGCTCTAGTCTCTTTTTTCAGCTGCCACTCCCCTATCATCTCACCCTTCCTCCCCGAATCCTTCTAGGTTTCTGATATGATCCTTGAATGTGTATTCATAAATACTAGATACTGTGTTGTTGTACCTGTACTGATGAATATTGTTGAATGCTCTTGATTAATGTTGTATGCTCTTGTTTAACATGTATGTACTACTCCTGACGTGGAACCTTTGTAAAAGAGCCTTGGCTCAAAGGTACTTTTAATCCTGATCTAAATAAATAAAACTGTTAGCAACTTGCCTGTCTTGTCTCAACCTGTCCAGTGTCCATGACGTGGAACCTTTGTAAAAGAGCACTGCGTGCTCAAAGGTGTTATCCGACATCTTATAAAATAAAATAAAAAATAAAATGTCCACCCTCCCACAGAGCTATAGCAATCACTGCTAATCAAGTTTCTGAAAATAATTTATGCCTTGTACTGGACAGTCAGTTGAAGCTCTCAGCCAATCAGCTTACTGGGTTCTCATCACTTATCTCGATAAATAAAAAGATATACAAAAACGCTTTAGTTCAACTCCCACCACCCTCCAAGCAATAAATTACAAATGCAATCCCAACAATGTAGACTGAAAACAACCCTTTCCTCTAGTGCACCACATATCCTAGCATTACTTATTAGAGCTTTTTCACTCTGTGTGCACACTTTGACCTAGGGTCTCTTATGGTTGTACGAGTGCTTTATCAAGTCCTTTGTGTGTCAGAACTGCTCACCTTTACTTTACAGTTCTCTCAACCAAAGAAATCAAGAAGGCACGCTTATAAACATAAGAGACACAGTAACTGTACATGCAGTATATAAATATGAAATGCGAACCGGAGTGAGTCCTGTCTCACAGTTTACACTAGTTCTTTAATCTAGTCTATCAATACCAAGATGGCATTTATTTCAGTCATGAATCCTTGCCACCAGAAATACTGACACAGAAAAAATGAATATTTCAAACCCCAGGAAATCTTCCTGTATTCTGACAAATGCAGTATGGTCTCACCATAGGACTGCCCTGGAGCCAAAATGGTTAATAGAACCTATGCTAATAGTGGAATGTTAGGCTCAAGCTCGGTTTTAAAATCACTGTCCCTGGTTGCACTTCCTGCAACTGTCAAATTCTTACATAGAACATAGACTTTGATGGCAGATAAGGACCGCTTGGCCTACCTAGTCTGCCCATTTCCCCATCTACAGGATGAGCTGCAGATCCTAGTTAACCAACAGCCAATTTCTTCCTACCTGCCACAAAAATTGCCTTATGTCTGTCCCATGCATTATTGAATTCTCCCACAGGTTTAGACCCCACAACCTCCTCAGGAAGGCTATTCCATGGGTCCACCACCCTCTCTGTGAAAAAATACTTCTTCACATTGCCCCTGAACCGCCCCCCCATCTTCAAATTATGTCCCCTTGTTCTTGCACATCTCTTTTTCTGAAAGATGTTACCCTCTTGGACTTTGTTGATTCCACTGAGGTACTTAAAAGTTTTTATCATGTTCCCCCCTCCCTCCTTTCCTCAAGGGTATACACATTAAGCTCCTTTAGTCTCTCTTCATATAGCTTCTCTTGCAGACCCTGCACCATTTTAGTTGCCCTCCTCTGGACTGCCTCTTTCCTGCCTATGTCCTTGCAGAGATGGGGTCTCCAGAACTGGACGCAGTACTCCAGATGGGGTCTCACCAACTGTCTGTACAGAGGGATAACAACTTCCTGTTTTCTGCTGGTGATGCCTCTCCCTATACATCCCAGTACCCCCCCCCCCCACCAGCCCTCCCTACTGCCTTCTCACGTTGCTTGCTAACCTTAAGGTCATCTGATATGATTACCCCCAGGTCCCTTTCCATTTTTGTTGTTGCTACTACCTCCCCTCCCATTGTGTAATCTTCCCCTGGGTTTTTGTTTCCCAGGTGCATTATTTTGCACTTCTTTGCATTGAATCTAAGCTGCCATACTTCTGACCAGTCCTCCAACCTTGCCAAGTCCCTTCTCATCCTTTCCACTCCTCCTTGTATATCAACCCTGTTGCAGATCTTTGTGTCATCTGCAAAGAGGCATACTTTTACTTCCAGTCCCTCTGCCATGTCACTTATAAAGACATTAAAAAGGACTGGACCCAGTACTGAACCCTGAGGTACCCCACTAGTAACCCCTCTTTCTTCAGAGTGGACTCCATTTACAATTACCTTCTGTGTCCTGTTGTCTAGTCAATGTTTTACACAGGCTACCACCCTGGGACCCACTCCCAGGCTGGTTAATCTGACTATTAATCTTTTGTGTGGGGCTGTGTCAAATGCCTTGCTAAAGTCTAGGTATGCCATAACCACAGACCCTCTCTGGTCTAATACTTTGGTCACTCAGTCAAAGAAATCAATTAGATTCGTCTGGCATGACCTTCCTGCTGTGAACCCATGCTGCCTTGTGTCCTGTGCCCCACTGACCTCTAGGTACTCAACAATTCTTTCCTTCAGAAGTGATTCCTTCACTTTCCCTACCACAGAGGTCAAACTGACAGGTCTGTAGTTTCCTGCCTTCGTCTTGGTCCCACTTTTGTGAAGGGGAATCACATCCGCCTTCCTCCAGTCCTCAGGTACCACACCATCCTCCCATGATTTGTTAAAAAGGGTAGTCAGTGGTTTCACTAGTTCTCCCCTTAATTCTTTTAGAATTCTGGGGTGAATTCTGTCAGGCCCCATTGCTTTGTCCACCTTCAGTTTTAGGAGTTCTTTCAGAACCCTTTCTTCTGTGAAAGGACTGGTATCAACCCCCTATCCAAAGTGCTTCTGTTAATTGGATTAGGCACCTCCCCTCATCCTCTTTTGTGAATATTTAGCAGAAATATTCATTCAGTATCTCTGCTTTTTCACCGTCCCTCTCTGCCCACCCACCATCCATTCTATTCAGCTCACTATCCCTTCCTTTGTCTTTCTACGCTCCCTGATGTACCTATAAAAGGTTTTATCCCCCTTCTTAACCAAGCTGGCTATCCTTTCCTCAGTTTGGGCCTTTGCTATTCTGACTTCCCTCCCTGTTTCCTTCTGTCTTAACTAGTGCAGCTCTCTGTACTGCTCCTTCTGTGTTTCCTTATACTTCCTGAATGCTATCTTTTTCTCCCTGACCTTCCCCGCCATCTCTTTTGAGAACCATAGTGACTTTTTTCCTTCGTTTTGATTTATTTGCTTCACACAAAGGCTTGTTGCCTCTGTGATGGCAGTTTTGATGTTTCCCCATTGTTGCTCCACCCCTCCTTCTAGCCTGTTTGCTAGTGCTTTTCTAAGGCACTCTCCCATCTTGCCAAAGTCAGCCCTCCTGAAGTCCAGTACCCTCAGTTTTGTATGGCTTGACCCTGTAGCCGAGTTCATCATGAACCACACTGTTTGGTGGTCACTTGTTCCCAGATGGCTACCCACTTCTAGATCTGAGATCCTCTCGCTGTCCCCATTTGAGAGTATGCGGTCTAAGATTGCTCCCCCACGAGTGGGTTCCAAAACTAGCTGTCTGAGGCATGCCACCTGTAGGGCATCGAGAATGGCCCTGCTCTTGGATGCGGCTGCAGCAAATGTACTTCAGTTAACATCTGGCATATTCATACTCCGCTTGCCTCAGTAAGACGTCTCCAGAGAGCTCTCCTTCACTCTAACTGAAGAGATTATTTTCTCGGTTTATTTGAAAGTCTGTTTAATTTATTTTGATTTTTGAAGCACTGTCCTTGGTTCACAGGTAGAATTAGTTAGGTTAGTGTCGTTTTGGTAAGCCTCTTCGGTGCCTCCTCGGGTTTTCCAACTGGGAAGGAACCAATATTATTTTACTTCATTTACTAGTTTAATTTAATTGTATACCGTCTGGTAAGGCGGTTTTTGGTTGATTTAAATTCACCGTGGTAACTCTCGGTTTACTTCAGTTTTTAGCAACCGATAAATGTCACAGACCAAGAAGCGAACAGGCCCCACAGACTTTCAACATTGTACAGAGTGTGGGGAACCATTCGCAAATGCAGATCCTCATCTTATATGTGTGTTTTGTTTGGGGTTTGACCACCTCAAAGAGGATTGCGAGATCTGTAAAAACTTCCCTCAGTCGACACTTGAGAGGCGCCTAAAACAACTGCAGGAGAAGATGTCTGAGAAGGCTGCTGAACCAGCTGCAGACAAGCCGATTTTGAGCCAAAACGAACCGGAGGATCAGCCCTCTGACAAGGGCGACGATATGTCGGTTAAAAAGAGACCTGCTGACCCTGCCACTAACCTGGCAACCGCAGGAAAGCGAAAAAGAAAAGAAAGGCACTCACTGGTTAAACTGCAGCCAAGTACCCCGATTCCAACCGCTGAGGAAATAGCAAATGCTAGTAAAATAATCCAGTCGCTTCGACCGGTAACCCTGGTTCAGGTTCCGAAGCAGCCGTGGTTGGACCCTTCATATTCTACTCTGGTTCCCGGTTCCTTGGAACTCAAGTTGAACACCTTTGTGGAGGAATATGAGGATGTTGCTGATGAGGATGAGGATGAGGACTACGGTGAACCCATTGATTCGGATATTTCACCGGATCCTCATCGTCTTGACTCCCCTGACAAGGGAACCAAGGACTATATCATTCATTTTCAGTTTGTAAAACAAGTGGCTCAATCCCTGGACCTCCCCACACAGGAGTCAACTGATGAGGAGGAGGAACAGGAGTATAGGGAATTATGGATGTCCAGGCTCCTTAAAGAGTTTTAGTGCTGATCCATAAGTCCCTGAAGAAGCAGGTCATGAAAATCCTGCATACCCCAACTTCCATACCACCAGTTGATAGAAAGGTGGATAAGAAGTATTGGGTGGCTAAGGGTGGGGCTGAGTTCCTCTTCGGACATCCTAGCCATGAGGGGGTGGTACAGGCAGCAGCCTTTGACAAAGCAGGCATTCCCCCGGCATCACATCCTTCTAATAAAGACTCCAGAAAACTGGATTCTATTGCAAAGAAGCAATACTTGGGTTCCTCCCTGGCAATTAGGCAGGATTCATACATGGCCTATGTTGCCAGGTATCAAAGGACACTCTGGGACACTGTGCTGGAGATTACGAAATCTGTGCCAGCACCTATGGCAGCAGACCTGGAGGAAGCTGCTAAGAGAGTTATAGAGGCCTCCAAGGTTCAGTTCAGTATGGCAGTGGATAGCAGTGGCACTGCAGCCAGACAGATAACTTCTTCAGTGTTTCCATGTGAGCCTTCGTCCCTGTTTGGACAACAGACAGAGGCTTACATGAAGAAGATGGACGAATACAAAGCAGCATATCAAAGTGCTGCTGCTAAGGATAAGGTTCCTACCCCCCAAAAGCAGCATGCCAGGGGTCAATAGGGGCAGACCTTACAGGCCATTTTTCCAGCCTCAAGCTTATCCACAATATCAGCAGCAGAGAGGCTATTTCAGAGGCAGAGGTAGGAGAGGCAACAACCAAACTAGCCCCAGCACCCAGTCAGCACCTCAAAGTAAGCAGACACCCTGAGGGATCTCTTCAGGTCACCTCCCCAGTTCAAGTAGGTGGCAGGTTGACCTACTACTCCAGGAATGGCAATCCATCACCACAGACCAGTGGTTCCTGGAGGTAGTGGGTCAGAGTCTTGCACTCAATTTCAAACTCAGACCAAAACTGAGAGCAAGAGTTTTTTGACCTTCCTCCCCATCAGAGACACTCTTACTAGAAAGGGAGGTGTTAAATCTGCTCTCTCTGGGAGCAGTGGATCCGGTTCCTCTCTCACAGAGAGGAAAGGGCCTCTACTCAGGATACTTCCTTACAACCAAGAAAACAGGGGAGTGGCGACCCATACTGGATCTCAGACACCTAAACAGGCATTTAGTGAAACCAAAATTCAAAATGGTCACTTTAAACACAATTCTACCAATCCTAAGGCAAGGAGACTGGTTAGCAGCTCTGGATTTAAAAGATGCTTACTTCCATATCCTAATAAGACAGTCCCACAGAAAATTCCTCAGATTCAGACTGCCATCAGGCCACTATCAGTTCAGAGCAATGCCATTCGGCCTTACTTCTACTCCAAGGGTGTTCACAAAATGCTTGTCTGTGGTTGTGGCACACCTGCGAAGGCAAGGAGTGGAAGTTTTTCCATACTTGGACGACTGGCTATTAGTGGGGCAGTCTCCCCAGCAGGTCAAACAGTCCTTAGGGTTGACACAGGAACTGTTACAGTCCCTAGGGTTCCTGATAAACCAGAAGAAGTCAGTGTTTCAGCCAATACAGCTCCTGGAGTTCATAGGTGCAGAACTGGATTTAGTCAGAGGAAGGGCTTTTCTTCCTCAGCTGTGGGCAAACACTCTGATACAGCTAGTGGGCTCCTTCAAACCTCACAGTCTCAGACCAGCCAGACATTTTCTTCAGTTGTTGGGCCACATGGCAGCCTCAACTGCCACAGTGTCAGGGGCAAGATTTCAGATGAGGGCTATTCAATATCACCTCAAGCAATACTGGCACCAGAAAAGAGATCGGTCATCAAAGCTGGTCCCAGTCACACAAACATTCGTGCAAACACTTCAGTGGTGGCAGGATATGGAAAACCTCAGACAGGGAGTTTCATTTCTCCAAGAGCAACCATCTCTAGTGCTCATCACAGATGCATCCCTACTAGGGTGGGGAGCACACCTAGAGGAGCATACTGTCCACGATACTTGGCTCAAACAGGAATCATTGCTTCACATCATCCTGTTGGAGAGCAGGGCAGTATTCCTAGCACTTCAGGCATTCGCCAGCATGCTGCAGGGAAAGGTGGTTCAGGTCAGGACAGACAACATGACCACTATGTACTACATCAACAAACAGTTAGGCACAAGGTCCACACTCCTGTGCACAGAAGCTATGAAAATATGGACCTTGGCCTATTCCCTGAACATTTTGCTGTCAGCAGTCCATCTACCAGGGAAGGACAATGTGCTGGCAGATGCACTGTGCAGGATAAATCAGAACCATCATGAATGGTCCGTAAACAAGCAAGTACTACAGTTGGTGTTCAAAAGGTGGGGCACTCCAGAAGTAGATTTCTTTGTTTCCCCAGACAACTGCCAGCTCCCTCAGCACTGTTGCAGGCCCCCACTGAGGAGCTCAGTATCACTGGATGCATTGACCCTTAATTGGACAGGGAAGTTCGTGTATGCCTTCTCTCCCTTCCCATTGCTGCTGAGAGTCCTGAACAAGCTCAGATCCCAGCCAGCCACAATGATCCTTATTGCCCCAGACTGGGCTAGGCAACCATGGTACTCCCTGGTTCTGTCCCTATCAGCAGCCAAGCCAATCAGCCTTCCCAGGAGGCACAATTTGCTGACCTCCTCCCAGGGCAGGATCCTGTACCCCAGCCTTCGATCCCTCAGGCTCAAAGCCTGGTTCTTGAGGACTTAGAGTATGCAAATCTGAATCTTTCAGAAGGGGTCATGGAGGTCCTTAGGGTATCCAGAAAACCTGCTACCAGGAAGATTTATACTTCCAAGTGGAAAAGATTTTCTTTCTGGTGCAGGAACAAAAATCTGAATCACACCCAGGCTGGATTATCAGTAGTCCTAGACTATCTGACCCATCTTCACTCCTGTCAGCAGGTAAGCCATCCTGTCTGGCTTCTAATTCAGTGTTCTGAAAGTTCTTTAAGGGGCTGCTGCATTTTCATCCTCCCCATACATTTCCTACCCCTGTTTGGGACTTAAACATTTGCATAGCACAGCTTATGCAGCCCCCTTTCGAGCCCATGTCATCAGCTGACCTTAAGTATGTGACTTGGAAGGCTGTGTTTTTAGTGGCCATCACCTCTGCCAGAAGGATTAGTGAGATTCAGATGTTGTCTGTGGAACCCAACTATGTGGCTTTCCATAGGGACAAGGTGGTCCTCAGGACAAATAATACATTTCTTCTTAAGGCGGCATCTGACTATCACATTAATCAGTCCATCACCCTTCCAGTCTTCTTTACTGACCACTCCTCCTCAGGTGGGCGTAGACTACATAGCTTGGATGTCAAGAGAGCTATTAGCTACTACCTAGAGTACACAAAAGGTCACAGAGGGGATAGAACTCAGCTTTTTCTGATTTATGGAGAGGTGGGCAAGGGTAAACCTGCCACAAAGAGATCCATAGCAAGATGGATTATGTCATGTATCCAGTTCTGTTATGGCAAAGTGAGTAAGCAGCCCCCAGAAGGACTCAGGGCCCATTCTACTAGAGGGACTGCTGCATCAATAGCTGCTTCTCGAGACATCCCTCTTCTGGAAATCTGTAAAGCAGCTACCTGGAAAACAGTTCATGCATTCACCAAGCACTACTGCCTGGATACTCAGGCTAGGAGTGATGCTAGGTTTGGCACAGCAGTTCTGCAGAGCTTGTTTCCTAAACAGGTCCTCTGCCTGCCTCCAAAGGCACTGCTTGGGTGGTCTGCATTTGTCAGAATACAGTAAGTTTTCCTGGGGTTTGAAGAAAACATTACTTACCCAGTGCTCCCAGATCAGGCAAAGCATTTTCCTGTGGTGCACCCTAATTTTCCCTGTATCTTCACTGTAAAACTGGGATGAAATTCCTGTAGATTTTCCCGTATGCACAAATCAGTGTAAGTATGCAATTGGTGTCATTGTGCCAGTCAATCAAATCACTAGGACAAATGTTCAGGCTGTTTTATGTGTTCTTATTTATTTTAAATATAAAAAAAATCACCTACAACGTGTCACATAACTACTCTACAACTGTAAGAACTTTGTATGTAACAATATAATACCATCTTGAGGTTCTGGGGAAATGCTGGAACCTATAAAGCTCAGTTCTCAAGGTTCACATGTCTCCAGAACCTCCTGAAGGTATTATAACTTTGTAATAAAACAGTCCCTTATACAGTATTCTGTTTACTGTATAGTATGAAATGCCTTAACTTCAAATTTATCCCTTAATCACAGACTGATACATTTTGTGTTCTGCTCACAATGCATGAAAGGGGCATAGGGATGCACAAAATGCACATACCCCACTCTCGCTCCTGCAGCCACGGCAGTCGCCATACCGGCATTCACCAATGCCGATCACCTATCCACGGCTCCTCCCTCAACGCACAGGACTCTGCATGGTGGCCAGGGGAGGAGTCAACCCAGGCAGACATCCAATGGGATGCCCCCGGGACCCATAGTGGATCCCACACGTAGGGTGGCATGGGTCTGGGGCTGTGCATGCTGATAGCACGCACCCAGACCAGTGCGGCACCCGCCAGTCCCAGTGCGGCCTCACATAAACTTTCTGGGCGCTCACCCATCCAGCTTCCCCTGCCACTGCCTTCTGCCCAGCAGTCCGGAGCAGCACAGTGTGCCCTGTCCTGGTCCCCCGGTGACCGAATGCCTGTGTTCATGGGGGCATGCTGTGGGTTATGGCAGGGTCTCCCTAGTGTACCCTGCACCACCCTCTGCGCTCATGCGGGCAGCACTGCGCGGGTTAGTGAATACATGTAGTGCTGGCACGGCCCCGGAACATCCCCATTGCGGAGCTGTCTGCAGACATGGGGGCTCGGGTGCAGTGGGTCTGCATATGCCCCCTTCGTGCATGCCATGCAGGGGGCACAGGGGGTGTGGAGTAGCTACTCTCCCCAAATACGCGTGCATAGCCACTCCACACCAGTCGTGCATTGGGCCTACAGCTCTGTGTACCTGTAGCGCTCCATTAATAAACATTGTTTCAGTGTATTGTTGTGTTTTTCATTAGCACACTTAAGCATCGCCCCACACACACACACACACACAGCTTTGTGCACCAAACTCTGAGGCAAAAACAAATATTCCCTTTTCTTTTTCATTTATTTTACTAACCTTAGACCAGACCAGGGTCTATGGGTCCCTTCTGATCTCACACATATAATTCATAACTCCTGCTCATCTTGATGAAGACACCCCCATACCTTTTCTGGGCTCACAATTAAATATTTATTTATTTAGTTAGTTTTTGTTGACCGGGTAAGTACACTAGACAAATCTTGCCTATTTTCAGGCACGACCCAGGGAAGTGGGATACAGATGAATGCCAGCTGACCTTGAACCAGATTAAGCGTTGGTGGTATTTTTAGTGAATGAGGGAAATTTGGCCAGGACACTGGGGAAATTTCCCTTCTCTTTTCGATAAGTGCCATGGGATCTTTAACATCCACCTGAACTACCACCAGTCCAGGCAGATGGGACCTCGGTTTAACGTCTCATCCGAAAGACGGCACCTAAGAAGTGCAGCACCCCTCTCATGCTGCACTACAGTGTCAGTACTGGGATACTAACCCAAGTGCCAGATGTAGGAATTGAACCCACAGCCCTCTGATCTCCCGGCCTCAGAGGTGAGTGTGCTACCTACTGAGTCACTGACACTGACTTGATAGAATAGAAACATTGTCTAATTTTTTTTCAAATAACCTCAACCTCTAGGCTGGTCAGAAGAAGTGCTGCCTTAGTGATCTTTTTAAAAACACAACTCTGTGCACCAAACAAGCCAAGGTGCACTTAAGCACTCTTTGTGTCCCCGTCACCCTTTAAAGCCCACCATCAACAAGTCTCTTTTGTCTGGCTCGCTTTTTGCACTTCATGTGTTTAAAATAGACAAATTTGCAAACCAGAAGGTTTGTTTGCCTTGGTGGTTCAGGGCGCTGCTTCCCTCAAGCAACACTTAAGCACTCTTTCTTGCACCCCACCCCCCCAAAGCACAACACCATCAAGTGGTCAGTCTTTTGTCTGACTCATTTTGCACTTAAAATGAGTTTAAAATAGATTAACCTGAGGCTGCCCACAAGAAGGCTTGTTTACCTTCAGTAGCTTAGGCTTTGCTAGTCCAGAACAGTGGCGTTTGAGATGCAGCTCGGCTGACTCAGCGGTGCTGCTGTTTTGAGTGGGGCCACATGGCAGGTGTTTGGTTCATGCAGCTGCTCACTGGTTCCTGATCAGAAGATCTGAATTCATCTTCAAAAAGATGCACTGCCAGCATATTACCTTACTACCCCAGAGAAACACAGGCTGCAAATGGACCAACAGAATTGCTTAATGTAGCAAAGTCAGCAAACTGAGCACCAATTGGAGGGCTCTGTCTGGATCTTGGCAGCCATGAGATTCATAGTGGGCATTTTCCCGTAGTGTTTGTCCATTTCCCCATAGATTTTAAAAATAAAAGATTTCCTTCCCGTATCCCGTTTTTGTAGTAAAAATCCCATAAAATACAAGAATCCCTGTAGATCTGGGAGCACTGCTTACCATAGTAATCTTGTTCTTCTAAGGGAATCTTACTGTATTCTGAGCTCCCACCCTTCCTCCCCTGCTAGGGCCTATAGGGCTCTGCTCACTGCCTGTATAACTGATGCTGGAAACCTGTGGATACCTATTAGTTTTTTGGGCATCTGTTGACTTGAGTCTTAGAGATGCCTCCTGGTTTTTAGGAGTTTTGTTCTCCTAAATAGGGGTATTTATAGATAGTAAATTTAGTTTGGATAGTTAGTACTTTTAGCTTTTGCATGCTTTGTAAGAATCTGACGGTTGCAGGAAGTGCAGCCAGAGACAGTGATTTGAAAACCAAACTGGAGCCTAACATTCCACTATTAGCATAGGTTCCATTAACTATTTCAGCTCTGGGGCTGTCCTACGGTGAGATCATACTGCATTTGTCAGAATACAGTAAAATTGCCTTAGAAAAAACAAGATTACTATGGTAAGTAATGTTTTCATCCTTGCCTTCCACTGTCAGACCGACTTTTTTTTTAATTGCCAAACTGGGTCGATTTACACAGGCGTGAGTCACCCTCAAAAGTTAAGAGCCTCTAGACCTGAGGGGGGTGCCCGCTTTACTCTCATGGTTCCATCTGTGACACCCCATTCTGCTGTTATTCTCATCTAATGATGGGGAAACAGTCCTATTCTTCTTCAGGTGACAGAGATACGGCCTTGTGTAGGAGTTCCTCGCATATGAAACTCCAGATAATGGGAAAATAGCAGCCTTCAGTGGGATTAAAGAATTTCACCACCAGCAATTATAATTAGCAGGTTGCAAATGTCAGGATGTGAAATGCATGTGTTCTCTGAAAGGTGGTGTCACTGTCTTAGGTAGAATTTGCCAACGTTTTCTCCTGGAAGATATCTGTCATCCCACGTAAAGAAGTTTTTAACCATTCATGTAGGCTTTCCTTGCATGTTTATTTTTGTAATTCTTTCTGGAAGGCATACTTTGAGGAATATTAATAGAAGTATAAATAGCAGAATAGAAGCTATCATGCCATCTCTGCAGACAGCAGAGCTCTTTGCTCTTACCCTTTCTCTCAGAAGGCATAGAGCTCTTCGCTCTATGCCTGCTTAGTGAAAGGATAAGCTGGCCTTGCTTCTTTAAGTGCACTGCAGACTCCCTCTCTCAGCAGGTGTGCCGTCTCTTCTGTATGGAGCTGCTGCAGACAGACCTACAAGGCCAACAAGATTAACCTGCTCCTGCATCTCAGTCATTGGGCAAGTCAGATCTTCGAGGATTATCTCTTTCATCAGTCTGCACCTTTAGAACTATACCCATGTCAGCGCTAGGACCACACAGAAACCTTTGCAAGCCAGGGGCAGCCCATGACAATGTCACATGTCAGTGTCTACATAAATGTGGGTGGCCCCATCTCTCCTCAGTTCTTCATACTCATTGGACCTACACATGGACACGGCAGCCACTGTCATTATTTTTCTAAATAGTTAAGAATCACTATTTTTCTAAATAGTTAAGAATCACTACTTTAGTGCTTTTTGAGTTTCCTGTATGCCACCAAAGGAGCCCACAAAATTATTTCTGTATTGCAAGTGTGGAGAGAAGATTTAGAAGTGTGGATCTGCTGTTTGGGCTTCTCTCACAATGTTCAAACATGTGAGATCTGTCAGGGCTTCAACTCCACTACCAGGCGATGCAGAAAAGGGGTTCTGGAAAAGTTTTTATTAAAGAAAATTTTGTCAGTGATGGAAAAACAGATGCAGGAGAAATCCACGTCACCTGCCCCGTTTACCAAATCCTGATCGTCTGAATCCAAGGAAGAATTATTGTTGGGTAGCCACAAGCATAAACATTGACACAAGCATAAAGACAAGGCCACCCCGACATGCTCCCGGTCACTGCTGCAGCCAGTAGCTATATCGTTAACCTTGTCATCATCTGCTATGACTGTGATGACCACAGCCCCTCCCCCCCCAACCATCAGCCAGACACCAAGGTTGGGGCTTGGCTTAGGCGCCATTAGGCCTATTATGGGTGGTACAATGCCATCATCACTGGGTCTCTATCCTACTATGGGTGTCGTCGACGCACACACAGTGCTGGTATCGTTCACAGAAATGATACGATGTCTGTTGCCAGGCTTGCCTGATCAGCCTGTACTCATGCTCATGGGATCTTCCACTTCCCAGAGCCTGTCGAAGCAGCCTCCCAGCACTGTACCTAAGGGGCCTACTCGGTCGCTGCCAGCATCACCAGCAAAGTCTTGGATTCCTGTCATTCAGGGGGATGACGATAAGGTGGAATATAACCTGGACCTCATAATGGAAGATTATGAGGAAGGGGAGGGTTATGCTGAGGACCAGTACTTATCTGGTACTAGCTCCGCTTTATCCTCCTGCAGTGAGGAATCAGTGGTCAATACCCCAAGATCACCACCAGAGGGCTCTTCCTTCCAGGCAGTGATGCAGAAAATGCAGGCTGCCATGGGGTTCACTCTGGAAGAGGAAGACTCCACAAAGAAAAATTTGTTGGAGTTTTTAGAGGTGCCAGAGTCACCATCTATAGTCATTCCTCCACTATACCCAGCCCTGGAGGATGCCACCTGTGCAGCTTGGTATAAACCTAATGGCATACCAGCTGTTCCCAGAAAGGCTGACAAGATGCATTCTGCACCATCTAACAAGCCTTATTATGCCAACCAGCCTGACACAGATTCAGTGGTGATCACAGCTGCCCATGACAGGTCTACACATGAGCTCCCTCTCTCCTGAGAAGCAGTCCAGGAGGATAGATGTCATGGGGAAAATTACTTATGCCTCTGCTTCACTGGGCCTACATATTGCAAACTACCAGGCCCATATGATCAATTATCAGAATATACTCTGGAGGAGTGCCAAGGCTGCAGCACGGGCCTTACCCGAGCATACTGCCAAAACTGAGTTAATGAAAACACTCACTGCAGGGGCTGAAGTGGGCAAGCATTTAGTCTGCTCAGCCTGCAACATTTCGGATGCCTCTGCCAGGGCAGCTGCTTTTGGCATATGCATGAGGAGGTACTGCTAGCTCAGAATAGCTGGGTTTGCCAATGATGTGCAACAGGCAGTGTCAAATGTGCTGTTTAAAGGCACAAAACTATTGGGTATGATGTGGGAGAGGCATTAAGAGGCCTCTAGTCATTTAGGATGATCTTAAGGTCGGTAAAATCCCTTTACCCTACACTAAGCCAGAGCTGGTAGGCAGAACTATAGGCATCCAGGTAAAGGAAAAGGTGCTGGAGCCCTGACACCCCGGATGATGCCCATTCCAGAGCACCATTACCACCGGGATGGTTGTGGGGGGGGGGTCATCTCTCCCTTCATTTGACCCAGTGGAGGGAGATTACTACAGATGAATGGGTTCTGGACATCATTGTAAAAGGACATGCTCTGGAGCTTTTGGACACCACTCCAGATCATCCACCACAGACTTCAACTTATCCCCCGGGACATCTGTCCCTGTTGAGAGATGCAGGTCTTACTACAGAAGCGGGCCATAGAACCAGTCCCTGTCAGGCAAACGAACAGTCTTTTACTCTAGATGCTTCCTAGTCCCCAAGTGGACAGGCTATCTGAGGCCTGTTCTAGATTTGAAAGCCCTTAACTTGTACATAGAGTACAAGACGTTTTGGATTATCTCTGTACAGATTCTGATTCCCCTTTTACAAACAAGGGACTGGATATGTTCTCTAGACACAAAGGATGCCTATCTTCATATAAAAATCAAGACATAATCACAGAAAATATCTGAGATTCATGTTGGATGGGGAACATTACCAGTTCAGAGTGTTTCCCTTTGGTTTGTCTCCTGCACCAAGGATCTTTACCAAATGCTTAGCAGTGGTAGCAGCAGCCCTTCACAGGGAATATTAGAGAATACTCATCCACTTAAAGGTGCACTGTCAGCTTTGTCCCAACGTTTTTGCTCATTTCTAGTCAGTGTTCCCCGACGCACGTACTAAACAAATTACTAAAGTAAAATGCCCCTGCATGTGCCAAAAGTAATAATTTTCCTCATTACCTTTTATTTTCATTATTTTATATCAAAGCGGTCGAGGCAGTAAGCCAACCTCTGGAAGCATATCCATCTGACTACGCGCATTTGTAACAGAGGCGCGGTATAGTATGCAATTTTTAGCATGCCCCATAAATAAGCACTTGGGTTTAGTGTATTTCTTAAGCGAATCAAAATCAAACTATGCCTTTCAAAACAAAAACTGAGCAGTACTATAACTAAAAACACAATTGAAAAGTGGGCGAAATCCTGTGCATGCGCACTAGGGCATAGTGTCTGCTCCAAGCGAGCCTAGTCTTGCTCGTGGGACTGTATCCACTTTCAACTGTTTTTAGTTATAGTACTGCTCGATTTGTTACTGAAAAGGCATAGTTCAATTTCAGCTTAAGAAATACACAACCGAAGAACTGAGTTTATGGGACATGTTAAAATTGCACCTCGACTGCGGCTCTCATATAATGTGAGTCAGATGAATATGCTTCCGGAGGTTGGCTTAACACTGCTCGAACACTTGATATAAAATAATGAAAAAAAAGATAATGAGAGAAAATGATTACTTTGGCACATCGTGAGGCATTTTAACAGTAACTTGTTTAGTATGCCTCGGGGAACACTGACTAGAAATGAGCAAAAACGGGACAAAGCTGACAGTGCCCCTTTAAAAAGGCAGTTCACTTGTTCTGCTTGTTCCTGTTCCTTTCTGTCCTCCAGTGTGTGCTTATGTTTCTTTTGTGTTTGTGAGTGATCCCTTCCTCCATGGTGTGTTTTCACTTGTCTGTGTGTTTCTGCTTATCATTGAGGGTGGCTCACTTTGCCCTGCCCCTATCTGGTCACAGAGTAAAATGTGTCAATTTTAGATTATAGCTGCAGGTGCTCTTAATTGTTATAGTTACAACTCCTGTTTCTGTTTTGTTGTTTGTTTTTTTGTTGGCTGTGGGATTTTCTACAATTGTGCAGTTTGTGAAGGTGCTGTGTTGTTGATAATATGGTGTGGAATGCCACAGGAAAGTAATACCACTGATGGTATTTGTAAATGCCGTTGATGGCTGTAGTTTAGCGCCGATATAAACAGCTGTGTTTGAGAGCTGCATAGGGAAAATACGTAATTGTCTGAGGAATGGTAACTCAGTAAGAAAAATGGCTATAGAATTGCTTTGGGAAGGAGTGGGGTGGGGTATTGATTTTGCTAGTGTACGAAGGTCATTCCTAGGTAGAGCAAGTGTGGTAACCAACCATATATTAACTGGGAATTAAGCATGGTCAGGTGACTGGTTTTAGCCAATTAAGTTTACTTGGAGGAATTTTTAAATGCATGGGATACACATGGGAACCCTAGAAAAAGGGAAGAGTAGGAAAGCCACATTCGGGGTGTGTACCTCAGGACTGGAGGATGGCTCATGTGGTGCCCCTCCACAAGAGTGGCCCCAAGGATGAACCGGGAAACTACAGACCAGTGAGCCTCACATCCATCGTGGGTAAGCTAATGGAGACTATCCTGAAGGAGAGGCTGGTGGCCCTCTTAGAGGCCAAAGGACTACAGGACAGCAGACAGCATGGCTTCATACGTGGCCGATCCTGCCAAACCAACCTGGTCGAGTTCTATGACTGGGTAACTAGGCAACTGGACAGGGGACATGCAGTGGATGTCCTGTATCTGGACTTCAGTAAGGCATTCGACTCAGTGCCACATGGAAGGAAGTTAGTAGGCACAGGGGCAGGTGCAATGCTGGTGAGATGGGTAGGAAACTGGCTGCAGGGAAGGCAACAGAGGGTGGTGGTGGGCGGGGAGCTCTCACACCCAAGGGCAGTGACGAGCGGTGTCCCACAGGGCTCGGTGTTGGGACCAGTGTTGTTTGGGATATTCATTGCAGACATATCATGGGACATCAGAGCAAGATCAGTCTGTTTGCTGATGATACCAAGGTTGCTGGTGGTGGATGACCTAGGGGATGGCAGGGGTTGCAGGATGATCTGGCAAAGCTTGAAACCTGGTCAGACACCTGGCAACTGGCTTTAATGCCAAAAAGTGCAAGGTGATGCATTTTGGGATGAAGAACCCAAGGAGGACTTACCAGCTAGGGGAGTGCAGCTAGCCCAGACAGAGGAGGAGAAGGATCTGGGTGTGCTCATCACAGGGTCAATGAACAACTCGGCACAGTGTGGGAAGGCAGCTGCAAAGGCCAACAAAATGCTGGGTTGTATTGCAAGGGTATATCCTCGAGGAGGAGGAGGTGATTCTGCCACTGTATGGTCATTAGTTAGACCACCTGGAGTACTGCGTGCAGTTCTGGCGTCCGTATCTGAAGAGGGACATTAAGTTACTGGAGGAGTGCAGCGCAGGGCTACAAAGATGATCAAGGGTCTGGGGACTTATCATATGAGAGGAGATTGAAGGAGTTGAACATGTACTCACTGGAGGAGAGGAGAGACAGGGGGACATGATTGAAACCTTTAAATACATGAAAGGAGTAAACAAGACAGGTACAGAGGGGCTGTTCAAAGTAAGGAGGGAGGGCCACCAGGGCCATGATATGAGACGGAGCGAGGAAGGTTCAGGAGGGAGATGAGGAGACACTTTTTACAGAGAGGGTGGTGGCTGGGTGGAATCGTTACCTGCAGAAGTGGTATGCAGTAGAATAGTGGACTGCTTCAAATGAGGATGGGACAGGACAAGGGAGGGTTAATGAAGGGGAAGGGTGGAAGGGAGGGGCAGCTGCAGAATAAGGGGTGCTAGCTGCACATTCGAGCAGACTTGATAGACCTCTAGGCCTTTATCTGCTGGCAAATTTCGTATGTTCGTAAAGCCGCAGACCAACTACAGTCTGCAGGAAAAGTTAAAGGTAGAAAAAATGGGCAGACTAAATGGGCAAGGCTGTCCTTATCTGCTGGCAAATTCTCTGCATCTGTAAGTTTGTTTTGTTTGTTTATTTAAAGTCTTGTGAGACCACGGGTCAAAGACCCATTTTCATGGGTGACCAGAACATGTATCAAAGATGTACAGCAGTAGTACAAATTAAACAATTAGGAAATAAATATACAACAAGCAAAATTAGTGCTTGACTATAGAAACAGTTACAAGTTTACTGGATTTTGCTACCCATTTTTAGAAAATAGTTTATCGCACACAATGGAAATCAGATATGGCATCAGGACTTATTATATGCTGTATAGTGCCTTGCACAGCTACATGACAGTTCGTTACCGGCAGTTCGCTCTGCAACAATTCTTTCCCTTCAGAACTCAGGAAATGTTCCAGGAAAGTTCATATTTCCCACTGTAAAGTGAGTTATTAATAGGGGGGGTTCAAAAATATTAATAAAATCTTGCTGCTGTATTTCATATGTGTGTGAGAAAGGGAAAGCACCGTTGTGGAACGAATTGCTGGTAACGAATTGGAGTGATACTGCACATTTGCATAATTTAAAATTATTCTCATCAGAACTGCTCAGTGGCCCAGCTGCACTGCTGTGTCAGCAATCCAGATCCAGGACAAGGCACAGGAGGCTGGCACTCAGGCGGGCATACTGGGATGAGCGCTGCCCCTAGGTAGTGCATCCTGGCTGGGGAGAGTGGGCAGTGAATTCTGGTACTGGGACCCCTAACAGTGGATTGGGAAGCTTGTTCCACCACCAGGGTAATGCTGCATGAGCACAAGCTGCCTAGCTGATTGCACACCGTTGTGAGGTGATGAGAGAGTCAAAGGGAAAATCGGGGGGGTCTTGCTATCTAAATGAGGACTGCTGGCACTCTTGGACCCCATGCTTTGTAGGATCCAGGAGACGCAGTCCCTCTGGGTCAGTGGCTGTTGGGACTGAGAGGTCACTGGCAAAAGAACTGTTCAAGAGACCTTCGGGAGAAAAAAAGGATAAAAAAATTATTCTGATTACAATTTTCAACTGCATATAGCATATTAGTAAATGGAAAAAAGATACTTTAAGTTAATAGGGCCTCCGAGGGGTATCTGTTAAGTTATGAGAGACTTCAAGCATGGGTTTGGGGTCATAGGACCATGAGTCTACCAAGAGTCACCCCTCGGAGGCTCTGTTGACTTACTATAAATCATTCAATTAGCTAGTGATTTATAATAAGTTGTAAGTAATTTTTTACATTTCAAAAGTTTCTGTAGCTATGCTCCCCCCGGCTGTGATACACAACACTCCCCTTCTTATGCTTCTGTGCAAGAGACCATTGTATGAAAGGATATGAGGTGCTATGGCTTTTTGTGCTCACCAGCCAAACTCCCATAAGTGATTTTTAAAGAGGCACTGTCAGCTTTGCCCCTCGATTTGTGCTCATTTTCCATCTGATATTCTACAAGCACATAATCGTAAGTCTGTGACTGTAGAATGCATCCAAATAAAAACAAAAGTAAGCAGTTTACCAATTTTCGTGATTTAAACATTATTTACATTACTGGCGTCCCGACTTTAAACCTCCATGCCCCCCCGGAAGCTGTTCCGTGCAGAGAATGCGCATTTACCAGGGACCGCGGTCCCGACCAGCACACTTTAACATTGGCATGCCAAAAAAACATTAAATCCATAAGAGAAGGGTATTCTAAAGTGTCCGATGCGTTTGCAAATAAAAATCGAAGAGTCGTCCATTGCATAATACTTTGAAAAGCTGGTGCCCCCAAATCATACATCGCATGATGGCGGCACTTTCTGCACATGTGCGGGATCTTTTCAACCACTACTGCACATGCATGCGATTTGGGCACCAGCTTTTCGAAGTATTTTGAGCTGGAACGAGTCCTCTGTTTTTATTCGCAAACACGTAGAATGATTTAGATTACTCTTCTCTTATGGATTTAATGTTTTTGGCATGCCAATGTTAAAATGTGCTGGTCGGGATCGCGGTCCCCGGTAGATGCATATTCTCTGCACAGAACAGCTTCCGAGGGCATGAAGGTTTAAAGTCGGGATGCCAGTAATGTAAGTAATGTTTAAATCACGAAAATTGGTAAGCTGCTTACTTTTTGCTCTTATTTGGATGCATTCTACAGTCACAGACTTACGATTATGTGCTTGTAGAATATCAGATGGAAATTGAGCACAAATCGAGGGGCAAAGCTGACAGCGTCCCTTTAATACAATAAATACGCCTCTCAACTGTCCCTCATTTTACCATTCATTTATTTATTTCAAACATTTCACCAGGAAAGACTTATTGCTTGGTAAGAGCTTGTTTCCACATGTGTCCTGGGGAGTAGAGTACAGTACAACTTGACAATAAGGTGAAATGATATAAATGGCTAGTGACCCCCTCCATCCCATAGGGGGACGGTGCTGTTCTACACTGTGTACTGAGGCATACCTCTCAACTGTCCCACATAAGAAGAGACATCTTTCATTGTGCCACGGAGGTTATCGTCATACTTCGCAAAGGTTGCCAAGGACATTAAGTATTATAACCCTGGCAGTTCTCCATACATACGTGTGTGCAGGATAAGGGTCATATGTTCTTTGTGTAAATATCTTGCAGCAGATCACAGCTTAGGAACTGTTGCCATTAGGCACCAGGACTACATGAAAGCTTTTTCACTAGCAGTCTGTCAAGGGCCACCCACGGCAATGTCACCACGTCGGTGTTCCCCTCTGTAGACGTAGACAGCTCCATGTCCTCCTCAGTTCTCGTCCCACTGTTGACCATCGCACCTTGAACTCTACAGAGCACCGTCGCTTCAGTCAACTGCCATTTTTCTCGAACTTTCCAATTTTTATTTCTCATCCCAGTTTTTATTTATTTATTTCATTTTTGTTGACTGGGTAAGTGCACTAGACAAATTCTGACTATTTTCAGGCACGACCCGGTTGAGGGGGATACAGATGAATGCCAACTGACCTTGAACCAGATTAAGCTGTTGCTGGTATTTTTAGTGAATGAGGGGAAATTTGGCCAGGGTACCAGGGAAAATTCCCCTACTCTTTTCAAGAAGTGCCATGGGATCTTTAACATTCACCTGAACTACCACCAGAACAGGCAGATGGGACCTCAGTTTAAAGCAGCAGTACTACGAAATCAGGAAGTGAGTTATCAAAATTCTGTTTTTTGGCTGTAAGTATGCGGCCAGAGTTCCAGTTTCCATACCTGTAAATGTTTTGTTCCAGTCATTTTTAGTTTTTTAGATATTTGCAATTTATTTAATGGTTATAGCGCTACAACAAATATGGCGGCTGAGTAATTTTCCGTGCGCTTTTTCTACTGGTTACATCACGTCTTTTGAAAACAGCAGAGGGTCCCTCTGCTGACCATTCCCGATGCTCCTGCAAGTCATTCATATGTGCAGTTAGCAGCAGAGGGGGTTCCAGTGCAACATGCTTAGTGGCAGATATGTAAACAAAAGCGGAGAATAACCGAGCAAATTACTTGGTGATAGTACAGTGCCGGCGAGAAAGAGTACCAGGTATATGATTAGCAGGGCACAGGGAAGAAACTGTCAAAAAAGTGCAAATTTTTTTTTTTCGTAGTACTGTTGGTTTAACGTCTCATCCGAAAGACAGCACCTCAGGAGTGCAGCACTCCCCTCATGCTGCACTACAGTGTCACTATTGGGATATTAATTTAAGTGCCTGGTGTGGGGATAGAACCCACAGCCTTCTGATCTCCCAGCCTCGGGCGAGTGTGCTACCTGCTGAACCACTGAGACCAATAATCACTTCATCCCTAAAGTGATTTTCCCTTTTTCCTTGCGTTTATGCCTGGGTCTGATAACCTTTTCTGTCGCCGCAGCTGCAGAGAGCAGATCTATGATTAGGATTTCCACAAGGCCTGTGTTCGTTGCCTCAGCACCGACCATGACATCCAGGCCTGTGAGATCTGCCGTGGCTTCAGTCAAGCTACCCAGAGGCTCACCTGAAAGAGCTCGAAGACTTTCCTTGTGGAACAGAAGGTTGCCGCCCTGGAGAAGGAGCTTCAGACCAGGAGCTCCTCTACTTTTCTGACTCTGCCCTCAGGCTCCCATCTGCCAAGGCCTGGGACAAGTCATCAGAGAAGCATCACCACCAGGAGGACCAGTCCTACCGGGAGCATTCTCAGTCGCGGCTTCCAGTGCCAACCATTTTGGGATTGTCAGTCAGGCCAGTGGCAACCCCCATTGCTGTCCACACCCTCTCACCTGCGGGATCGGCCTTGGCAGCCCTCTCCGCCGGAGCATCTTAGCCCAGTGGTAGCTCGTCGATGGTCCCTTCCCTTCTCCCACCAATGATTCCCATTGCCACCCTCACCCTGTCTGCTACAGGGGGAACTCTGGCAGTGCAGCCCATTGGCTCTGCAGATGCTGGCCCTTCATCACTAGGGTTTCCGTTCCCCCCCCGCAGATGCATCCGCCCCTGCTGAATGCCCGCCTCTGCAGGGGTCACAGTCAGGGAGCGATGCCAGTCTGCTGGTGGCCAACGACGGTCATGCAGTATAAGGTGTCAGACCTCTTCCATTGACACCTCCTTGAGAACCAGTAGAACCTGGGGTTCTATTCCCACTTCTTCCTCATCCCCAAATCCACCTGGGACTTGAGACTCATCCTGGACTTGTGAAACCTGAACTACTACATCCTGTACAAAAGGTTCAGGATGGTCACCCTCCCAGGTCTGTTGCCTTTTCTCTAGAAGGGAGACTGGATTTGTTCCCTGGATATGCAGGACGTATACCTGCACATCAAGGTATGCCTTTTCCACTGGAAGTACCTCAGGTTCCTGTTTCAGGGGGAGCACTACCAGCTCAGGGTCCTCCCCTTTAGCTTGTCTTCAGTGACATGAGTCTTCACCTAATGCCTAGCAGTGGTGGCATCAGTCCTCTGGAGGGAAGACCTCTACGTCTTCCTGTACTTGGATGACTGGTTACTCAAAGCTCAGTCCCAGGAGCAACTGTCTTTGACCCTATCGCGTACCCTGCAATTGTTTAACAATTCAGGAATCACTGTCAACCTCTCCAAGTTGGCATTTTCCCTCGGCCAGCATCTCCAGTACATAGGGGCTATACTGGACATGGTCCAGGGCTTTGCCTTCCTTCTCCCAGACGGGGGAGCACTTGATAGCGCAGGCCCAGGAACTGTACAACAGCTGCTGTGTCACAGCCAGGACATATCCCCAGCTGCTGGGCCTGATGGCAGTGGCCATTGCCATGATTCCTCTGGCACAGCTGCACGTGCGCATCCCTCAGTGGATTTTGAGGGTGGAATGGGATCAGCGAACTGATGACCTGGAGCAGAGGGTTCTGGTCTCGTCGCCAGTGTAGAAGGTTCTTCTGTGGTGGATGGAACCCAGCCATTTTTTAAAGGGGGTTCCTTTCCTTATTCCCTTCGTCATCAGATCCTCATCATGGATGCCTCAGGGACAGGCTGGGGTGCACATCTGGATCCTTACCAGACTCAGGGGACATGGACTCCACTCGAGGCCTCACTCCCTATCAGTGTCCTTGAGATGAGAGCTGTCCTGTTTGGCCTACAGGCCTTTCAGTGCCACCTATCCCTGGGCCATCTGCTAGTGCAGATGGACAGTATCAGTGTGGTGCACTACACCAACAAGCAAAGGGGCACTCACTCTTACCCCCTGTGCCAGGATGGTTTGGTACTGGGCTCTGGACCTCGGCCTTGAGCTGTCAGCCGTCCATGTTCCAGGTGCCCAAAACATCCTGACAGACAAGCTAAGCAGGCTGCAGTCCAGAATGCACGAGTGGGAGCTGCTGACCTCTGTGGCAGAAGACTTGTTCAACAGGTGGAGTCATCCAGAGTTGGACCTACTGCCACAGGGTTCAGTATTAGGAACGGTCCTCTTCAATGTCTTTGTAAGTGACATTGCAGAGGGACTGGAAGGAAAAGTATGTCTCTTTGCAGATGACACAAAGATCTGCAACAGAGTTGATGCACAAGGTGGGGTGGAAAGGATGAGAAGGGACTTGGCAAGGTTAGGGGAATGGTCAAATGTATGGCAGCTTAGATTTAATGCTAAGAAGTGCAAGGTAATGCACCTGGGAAACAAAAACCCAGGGGAAGAGTACACAATGGGGGGTGAGATACTAACAACAACAAAAATGGAAAGGGACCTGGGGGTAGTCATATCAGATGACTTAAAGGTGGGCAAGCAATGTGAGAGGGCAGTAAGGAGGGCTGGGGGGATACTGGGATGCATAGGGAGAGGCATCACCAGTAGAAAACAGGAAGTTGTTATCCCTCTGTACAGACAGCTGGTGAGACCCCATCTGGAGTACTCTGTGCAGTTCTGGAGACCCAATCTCCTCAAGGACATAGACAAGATGGAAGCTGTCCAGAGGAGGGCAACTAAAATGGTGCAGGGTCTACACCAGAAGACATATGAAGAGAGACTAAAGGAGCTTAATAGGTATAGCCTCGAGGAAAGGAGGAGAGGGGGACATGATAAAAACATTCAAGTACCTCAAGGAATCAACAAAGTCCAAGAGGGTAGCATCTTTCAAAAAAAAGGTGTGCAAGAACAAGGCACAATTTGAAGATAGGGAGGCGGCTCAGAGGTAATTTAGAAGTATTTTTTCACAGAGAGGTTGTGGATGCATGGAATGGCCTTCTGGAGGAGGTTGTGGACTCAAAACAGTGATTGAATTCAAGCATGCATGGGACAGCCATAAGGCAATTCTAGGGGTGGGGTAGAAAGAAGTAGGCTGCTGGTTAACTAGGATCTGCAATTTATCCATTAGGTAGGGAAATGGGCAGACTGGGTGGGCCAAGCAGTCCTTATCTGCCATCAAATTCTATGTTTTTATGACTTTTTCATGTCCCCATACAATGCAAAATGGCCACGTTTCTGCTTGCTCAATTCAGGGCCTGGAGTTTTCTGGTGAGATGCATTGTCCCTCTCTTGGAAGGGGAGTTTTTTTTTTGCCTTCCCTCCCTTCCCCCTGATTTAGAGAGTGCCAGTCAAGCTCCAGATGGAGGGAGACACTCTGATCCTGGTGGCCCCCTTTTGGCTGTGTCAGATCTGGCTTCCATTGTTGCAACAGTTAGCAGTGGAGCCTCCAGCTCCCCTTCCCCTGTGCCCAGGCTTGCTGTCACAGGAATGGGGAACCCTTGTCCATCTGAACCTCCAGTCTCTTCACCTGCATGCCTGGCTCTTGAGACATAGCTTAAGCTTAAGCTTAAGTAGCTATCAGTCCTCTTTAAGCACTTGGTACTGCCCTCCCAACCCCACATACACCAACACCATACTAAAAAAGCCCTCTAGAGCTGCTCCCACCCATCACAGCCCCCCATTTCACTACCCCACCTTCTCGCCTTCATGTTGGTTTTAAACCCAATCCTCCTTGTTTCACTGTCACCCAGCCTCTCATTCATCTGGGATAGCGTTAAACCCATGCAGTTACTCTGCCATAGTCTATCAACGATTTGGAGGTTTCCAGGGGTGTGCTACCTAGGGCAGCTGATTAGAAATAGCTTAGTATTCAATTACAACTGCTCAGTTTTTTTTTCTCCTATTTGCCTAATTGTCGTGTAATCGCTCTTTAATGCCTAATGATCAGGCCTCTGTAACCCCTGAATATGTGTATTGTCTTATTGTCCACCCTGACGTGGAACCTTTGTAAAAGAGCTCACGCTCAGAGATCTTTCTGAAATACTAATTAAACAATTAAAATAGCCATTTCCAGGTTCGGTGTCTCCCATAAAGTGGCTGATGTCCTGGTGGCTGCCAGAAAGCCTTCCACTAAGCGACTTATTCCATGAAGTGGAAGCGCTTTGCTTTGTGGGCGACTTTCCATCACCTGCCTGGTGAACCAGATACTAAGTACTTGCTGTCCTCTCTGATGCGGGACTAAAATACTGTTTCCTAACGGTGTAATTGTCCACCATATCAGCCTTCCATGTGTCTGTTGAAGGTCGTACGGTGGCCCAGTTAGACATGGTCCGTACATTTCTGTGAGGTATTCTGCATTTGAAACCTCCCATCCATAACCCTGTCCTGGTGTGAGACTTGAACTTAGAAACATAGAATCTGTCGGCAGATAAGGACCATATGGTCCACCTAGTCTGCCCATTTCCCTACTCACTGCTGCAGCCCCAGATCCTATTTGATCTGTGACTCTCCTGCTCTGCACATCCCCAGGGTACCCTTATGTCTATCCCATGCACTCTAGAACCCCGTGTTGTTTTCATCCCGATGACTTCTGCTGGAAAGAGGGTCCCACTGCTCCACCACCCTTTCAGTGAAAAAGTACTTCCTAACATCACCCCGAGCCTTCCACCCTTCAGCATCATATCATATAACTTTATTTTAGAAAATCTTACTTTTGCTCCTTTTGAGCCTGCCTCAACTTGCGAGCTACGCTTTCTGTCGTGGAAAGCATTATTTTTAGTTGCCATTACTGCTGCTTGGAGGATTTCTGAGCTACAGGCGCTCATGTGTGAGCAACCTTATTTGATTTTTCAAATAATTTTTCACAAAGACAGGGTACTTGGTCATTGCGTACTAAACCTAAGTTCTTGCCAAAGGTGGTGTCTGAGTTTACCCTAAATCAAGCCATCCGCCTGTCTATTACCCAGAGCATGCCAATCCAGGGGAAGCATTGGTCAATACTTTGGATGTATATAGAATTCTTAGATATTGTGTTCACCGGCACTGCATGAGGTACTGCAGGGAGTCCTCACAGTTGTTTGTTTCATTTGCCCCTGGAAAAGAGGGCATACCGGTTTCTAAACAGTGTCTGTCCAAATGGTTGGCCAATGGTATTATTTTCTGCTACGGGAAGTACAGTAAGGAACTTCCTCGGGCTGTCAAGGGCCACTCCACCAGAGACGTGGCCACTTCTGTTGCCTGTTTCAGAGGGGGGGAGGTCCGCATCTGAGATCCGTGCTGCTGCCACCTGCAGTACTGTCCACACTTTCTCTAGGCACTGCAGTCTGGACATCACCTCTAGAAGGCAGGCAAATTTTGGCCTAGTTGTTTTACAGGTCCTCCTTTCTTCTGTCCCAGTTTTCCAACTGCCCAATCTGGTCTCCTCTACAGTACTGCTTGGAACTCGTTCCTAAGGTGTGATCTGTTGCAAGAGATATCCTCAAAGAAGATAGAACGGTTACGTAAGAACTTACCATAACAGTAGATCTTTCCTGCAGGAAGTCGCAGACTTCATTGTCGACCTGACGTTGGGGTCCCCCAGATGATTGGTTCTGGGGGACTTCAATGCTTGGGTCGACGATGAACTCTCTCGATTTGGTCAAGACTTCCTTCATTTGATGATATCATTGGGCTTCACACAGTTTGTTTCCTCCTCGACCCATATTGGTGGACACTCATTGGACCTGGTGTTCCTTTTGGGGATGGGGATATCCGACTTGGTGGTGGAACCGGTCGGATGGTCTGACCATCACACCATTAGGTTCAGTTTTGAGGCCACCCTTGTTAGGTCAGCCCCTTTGGAGATGGTCCGATACCGCCCCTTGAGGGGTGTTTCCCGAGATGACCTGATGGCGGTGTTGGACCTATCAAGCCTACCGATAGATTGCTTTGATCCAGGTGACCTGGTACATGCTTATAATGAGGCAGTAACAGGGGCCCTGGATTCCATTGCACCAGTTCGTGTTCGTCCTCTTACTTCTCGCCCCAGGTCTCCTTGGTTTGATGAGACCGTGAGGGAGTTGAGGAGGGTTGGACAAAGGCTGGAGAGGCGTTGGCGGAAGTCCGGTCTTGATGATGACAGGCTTAGTTTGGTGGACCATTATGTGGTCTATCAATCTGCAATCTCTCGTAAGAAGGCAGAATTCCGTCCAGAGATAGCGGCTGCACAGAATAGACCAGCTCAGCTCTTCGGACTGTGGACAGACTGTGCAATCCAGTCTGTCTGCAGCCCAGAAGAGCCTTATCTCAAGAATGGTGTGAGGAACTGCTCTCTTCTTTGCAGATAAGGTTGTCAAAATCAGATCGGATATCCGCTCTTCCCTCCTAATGGGAATGATGGTGGTCGGCAGGAGATGTCGAACACCCAGTTTAGTTGGTCTGACTTCAGCCTTCCCATAATCGATGATGTTGTGATGATCATTCGAATGATGCGACCGACTAGCTGTGATTTGGATCCTGGCCCCACACGCCTTTTAATGGGTTGTGTGGATAAAATCGGCCAAGTCCTGGCTTTGATAGTCTGGAAGTCTTTGGAGAGGGGGATCTTTCTGGATCCCCTTAAAGAGGCCATAGTTAAGCCTCTATTAAAGAAATCCTCCTTAGATCCAGATTGTCTAGCAAATTACAGGCCAGTCTCTAACTTACCCTTTGTGGGTAAAGTTATTGAGAAAGTGGTCACAGTACAGTTGGAAGATCATCTGACCAACAACAATATCTACGATTCTCTCCAGTCTGGATTTAGGAAAAGGCATAGTACTGAGACAGCGCTGGTTCGGGTACTAAATGACCTCCTAATAGCGAGAGATCGTAGGACTCGATCCATCTTAGTACTACTTGATCTCTCTGCAGCGTTTGACACCGTTGACCATGGTGTGCTGTTAGAGCGTTTGCGGTCTGTCTGTGGACTGTCTGGCACGGTCCTCAGATGGTTTCGATCTTACCTCGAGGGTAGGACTCAGAGAGTGGTGTCAGGAATTTTTTCCTCGGCATCAGTCTCCCTATCCTGCGGGGTACCGCAGGGTTCTATCTTAGCACCCATGTTGTTTGCTGTGTATATGCTGCCGTTAGGAGCGATTATTAGACGATATGGTCTGGGTTTCACTGCTATGCGGATGATACCCAGCTGTATATGTCTTTTGTGCCCGGCCAGGATGCTGCCTTGTCGGTATTTAATAACTGCCTTGCAGAAATTCAAGACTGGATGAATGGGAATTAGCTGAGGTTAAACCCGGAGAAAACTGAGGTGTTGGTCATGGACAAAGGCCGATGTGAGGCGGGTTTGCCGGATGGATCACCCTCAGGATTATGGCTTGGAGGTGTTCAGTTGGCAACCTCAGATCAGGTGCAGAATCTTGGCGTAATAATTGACGACTGTCTGACGCTTATATCTCAGGTGTCAGTGGTGGTCAAAACTTCCTTTTTCCATCTGAGGAATATTGCCAGGGTGAAGCACCTGGTTCCTCCAGAGGACCTTCCAGCGTTGATCCACGCCTTCATTACCTCCCGTCTTGACTACTGTAACTCCCTATACCTAGGGCTATTGGGGGTTGAACTTCGCCATCTGCAGCTAGTGCAGAATGCGGCAGCCAGGCTGTTGACTGGATCTTCTAGATCCAGCCATATAATGCCTGTGCTTCGTGGACTGCACTGGCTGCCAGTGGCTTGGCGAATCACCTTAAAGGTCGGTTTGCTGACCTATAAAGCCCTACATGACCTGAAAGAACTCCTTTGCCCCTACTGTCCCTCCCGCCCCCTCCGATCCACTGATGAGGGATTGCTAGAGATTCCTAGGGTCCGTTTGAAAACATCAGGTGCCAGATCATTTAGTTTTATGGCACCGACCCTATGGAATTCTCTACCTCGTCAGGTGCGAAATTGCCCGACCGTCCTTAGTTTTAAAGGAGCTTTGAAGACCCACCTTTTTAGCATAGCTTTTAATGATTTATATTAGTTTTAATTTTATTGTATTTATTGTTTGAAATGTACAGGCGCTTTGGTTTTAAGAAAAGCGCCTTTTAAAAATAAAATTGAATTGAATTGAATCTTCAAGAGAATCTCTTGCAGCAGGTCATGCCGTCCCTCCTACCTTCACCCTTCATCCAGTCTCCTTTTCCTGTTCTCCCTTCTCCAGGATCATCAACCTTCTGTTTCCCATGCTTCTTCTGGGGGGGTCTCTCTGGTTCTCCCTCAGTTCTCTTGGGAGCGTGTCCTTGCTGGGTGGTCTCCGGCGGGGAACTGAGAAGGGCATGGGGCCACACACAGCTATATAGGGGAATGCTGATGCGGTGATGTCTCTGTGGGCAGCCCCAGATAGACTGCTAGTGAGAAAGCTTCCATGTGGTCTGGGTGCCTGACGGCAATAGTTCCTAAAATGCGACCTGCTGCAAGAGATTTTTTTGAAGATCTACTGTTAACGGTAAGTTCTTACATAACTGTTCTTTCCACTTCATAGTCTGGCATAATTACAGGTCTTATTCAGCGTGGCCTTGGAAACAGTTGGGTGGCATTGTGGGATGGTGTGTGCCATGCCATCACAATTGGGGGGTTTATGAAAGATGTTTTGCCTTTATTAGCGCGCTGCAAATTTAAATGTTAACATATATTTAAAACCCTGGCTTGTATGTCATTTTGTTTGGAGCTGCATCAGCCCAAGCAGATAGGACATACACTTGAAATGTTGCAGGCATTAGGAACCAGTTGCCTAGATACTAGATAATAAGTCTGTACAAGGGCTGCACTGACCTGGGAGAGTAACGAGGCAGCATTTGATCATTTTGTAGAATTAATTTACCTAGGATGTTCCAGCTAAGATGCAGCATATTGATTACAGCAGGGTCTGGCTTCCACCCAGTCCTACAGCTGGAATTGGGGAAGCAGAAGGGGAGATGTCACATCGCTACCCCCTCTCAGGCCAAAAACAGTTTGCTGCTTGGATAGGTAATAGCTATGCCTTGCAAACTACAAGCCTCTCTATGTCCCCAAATCAGCACTTAATCTAATTCCAGTTTCCAAAATTTCACATTGAACTCACTACAAAGAAATAAATCATCAGATAGCATTTTTTTAATTAACTATGCAATCCATATTAAAGGAAATAGCTGTGAAAGACTTCATCACACTGGTTAGTCCATAAAGGATAGCAAAACTGGGGCAGGCCTGTGGCATGGAGGGCTAAGGCATTGAACTTCTCCTGTCTACACAACCCGATATTGAACTCCTTACTTCCTGCCACACCAGTTACCCATATTTGAAAATGAACACAGGTTGCTGGGGGTCGGCAGGGTGGGAGAGGTTTGAGCATCCCAGGGACTACTCTCCTCTCCTGGGGAGAGGTGGCCCGTCATCTCAGCCTCTGAGTGCCACTGGGTGGAGACTCTGTGGTAGTGCAAGTAGTGAGTGACTCGAAGGATGGGATCATGGATCTGCAGGACGTGCGTGCCGCCATGTGCATGTGCTGACGTGATGCCGCAGCAGGGGTTTGGGAAGGAAAACTGAAAAGAGACCTGATGGCTAAATGATGCCCTGTGCATCTCCCTGGACCCGCACCACCACCAAGACACCTGGAGCATCTGGATTTGGACTCTGTGGGGGAGTGGGCCCTCCCCTCTGTGGCCATACCACGGGGGTAATCCATGGGAGACTCACTCTGGGTAGGTCCAGTGGAGGTGAGTGCTTGCAGAGAGGATGTGGGGATAGGAGTAGATGAGCCGCCCAAGGGGTAAAAAACTCTGTGTTAAAAAAGGACAGCAAAGCCGGCCTGGTGGCGCTGGACACCACACCTCGCGCCACACCGGCGACCCGGGTTCAGGAACAAGCCTGGGCCTTTGCGGGACGGTGGGGGGAGAGAGGATTGAGCATCCGAAGGACTGCTCTCCTCTCTCCAGGGAAGAGGACTAGTTGTCCCACCCGCTGACTGCCTTCTAGCGGTGGCTGAAGGGCAGTACAGGTCGGGAGGCTCAGAAGCCAAAGTGATTACATTGGAGGGAAGGGAGAAAACGGAAAATGGCCGGGGCTTCATGGACCCGTGATGGCCCGACCGCTCCGGCGAAGTCTGCTCCCCGCCGCCAGATATGACATACCGGGTGGCGGGGGACCGCCAGCACCCCTCTACCTAGCCCTGCCATGGAGGGGAATCTCCAAGGAACCTCTGGGGGCAGACGAGGTGGGATCGGCCAGAGGATGTACCCTCCAAGGGGGGGGGGGGTCATAGCCCCGTGGAGCCTGTGGCATGGAGGTAAATAGTAGCAAAAAAAAACAAAGGACAACAAAACTTCAGTGTTAAATTAAAATGCAAGGGGGCAGGGGGAAACTTACCTAGAAAAGTGAACAGCAAAACACGAGCGGGAGTTATTAACCACGATAAAAAACAGCAAGGAGAGATACAGAAGTATTTTGGACTGCATTATTCCATTAAAGGAGTGTATTTTTCAGCTTGACCTAAAATAGGCACACAAATGATTGCATTATGCTGTAACAGACTTTAAAAAAAAATCATTATCAATAATCTAGAATTACTCTGGAAACTGGATTACTGTAATTATTCACTGTGTCCTCAGCAGGAGAAATCAATGGCAAACGCTGCCAGTAGCAGAGCCCCAGCATTCATAGCTAAATGTGTATGAGCTGACGTTTTAGGAGGATAAACAAAACGCAGGGGAAAATGCACTGAAGCAGTTAGACCACTGCCCTTGACTATACAAGTAATGATGATTATTAGACTTATGTGGAGTTGGACAAATCAGGGAACTTTTTATTTAATCACTGCATTTCTTTGCAGTAAGGCTTCTAAACTCATAAGCGGCTGGGAGGATTCTGTCGATCAACATACATAACCGCATAGGAGATCAGCAATTAGTCCTACATTTTGGGAGCCCAAATACCATGGCAATCCGCAGAAATCTCTCTGTCTCATTACCAGTCAGCTTCTCAGCACCGTACTTTGTATATTGGTGCTCGGTAGACAGCAGGAAGGGCTCCTGGGATGTGGGGATCACGTGGTGCAGGGCCCATGACGTCATAGATCTGGGTTGAAGCTGGGCTCAGGGAGGCAGCATACTTTGCTTCCTGTAACCCCCAAATTCACTTACACTCCGTACCTAATAATCCCTTGTTCTGTTACGGCCCACAAGTTACACTCTTGTTTTGGCTACTATGATGTATCTGCTGTGGGCCCCTGCTGGCTGTCTGTAGGGCATTGCCAAAAACCTTGCTAACCCCCGGTCTCCCAATTGGCAATGCAGAGAGCTGTTGCCATGCCACTGAGCCAGTCAGAATATTGTAATTGTTATAATAAAAAAAAAACATATGAACATGTCAGCAGTGGAAAGCTGATCAAGAGGTAGTAGAATTTGTCTGTGGTGTGTGTCGCAGACTGGTGGTTCGCTGTACAGCATGCGTCCATAGAAGTGAGGCAGCACACAGAAGGTGGATATTTACAGTTGTGAAATGGATAGTCAGAATCCTTAAATCCAATTGACCAAGACTGTATTTAGCCAGGATGATATTTCCATACATAATCCTGATCTGAAAGTAGTTTCTTGCCATCAGTTAACAAATCATTATAAAATATTTTTTAAAACTAACTTTTTTTTTTCATTGAAACAAAATCCGTTTCATAATCACAATATTATTTTCCAGGTGTGCTATATCGTGGGATATCATCCTTTCTCAGGCAGTTAATCACTCGGATTATGGCCTCGTGCCTCAGAACGTACCTGAGGCAGGATGATATCCCATGAAATATTGCACATCTTCGAGTGTATTATTGCCAGGGCCCCTATTGCTCTGCAGTACTTTGTCCTGATTTCTGCTTCAGGGCTCCTAGGCTTTTACGGCAGCATTTTCTGATCTCTGCAGTATGATTTATTCATTTCTGTGGCAGAATGCAGTCCTGCCCATTGGCTAAAATATGATGTGATGTCATTAATGACCTCACGTGATGAGCATGGAAGAGGGGCTTCAGGATAAAGGAGATGGGAAAGCGAGCTGGGCACTATGAAAAACTATATTTGAATGAAATTTCACCAACAGTGAATTCTGCGGCACTGTATATATTCTGTGGCTTGATGCAAATTCTGCGGAAATTCTGTGGCTGCAGAATCGCAGAATTCCAGGGGCCTTGATTATTGCTTGGTCATCACTTAAAAACTCCTGGGAGGAAGTTTGACCCAGTGGTTAGAGTGCTGAGCTGTAAACCTGGAGTCCCGTGCTTCCATCTCACCACCGCCTCTTCCTCACCTTGAACAAATCACTTAGCCTCCATGACTAAGCTGTTGTCCTCTTCCTGAGCTTTCCTTAACCTCCTCTGTCTTTCTCAGCCTCCGTACACTCACTGAATGGTCGCTACAGCTGCTTGTGACTTGAAGAATGCTTTGGGAATGCAGTATGTCTAAAAGGAGCTATGTAAAACCAAATGACTTTCCTCTTCTCTCTATGCAGAGCTGTTTCTTGTAGCTGATAGGAAGAGAGCTGGTTTGGCATCTGGAAGGTTGTTTTCCTGGACTCCTGCTCAAGCAGTCATTTGAAATATGGGAGCCAGACCATAGACGCAGTGCCAGCATTGTCACTCGCAGTGCTGGAAACCCGGGCTTGCGCCCCAAATCAGGAGTATCAGAGGGCTGGCATGAGAACAATTGAGTGTCCCAGAGGTTACTGTCCTCCTTCAGGAAGGGAGGCAAGCCATGCTGTGCTACCACCACACAGGTAACCACATGCGGAAGCCGGAAGGGCAGCTGGGTGACTTGGAGTAGGAGGGAGAATGCTGGCTGGCCTCACATAGGCACACTGTGGCTTGATCATGCTCTGGAGCCTTTGCCACCCTCATCTGTGCAGGCAGGGGAGAAAACATCGGAACCCGACCTTCCACACAGCAGGATGAAACACCTGGGCTTTCTCGGGCTCCTGCTGGCTATAGAAGCAATAGATCCTTTTCCGGAAGGGAGAGGCAGGTCCTTCCAGAGCCTCTCCCACTTGGGGGAGGGGCGAGGAGGTAAGCTGTGGTGGATATTGGCCAATACCTGGTTTTTGGGTTGGGATGTGGCCCATGATCGTCCAGATGGCACCTATGTAGAGGAGATATAAAGGGCATTTTTCAGAGTTATTACTGTGATTGGCGGGGCTGGGCTGTGTGAGTAGACTTGCAAAGTTGTCAAAGCCTGGCTCTAGCTAAGGGCAAGTGGCACACAGGTGGTAGATACTCACAATGAAGTAGAAAGTAGAAAAAAGAGAACTGGTTGGGAATGTTGGAAAACCTGTGAAGTATTTTTGGTTTTTTACAGTATATTTAATCATACCGCCTGACCCAAAGGCTGTATGCGTCTGTTTTCTCAAGCAGGGCACCTCCATTTAAATCTACAAAAAAAAAAATCACATCTCTTAAAAAATACATTTCACAATCAAATACTGCAGTAGGTGAGTGCACTTTCCATTTTAGAAGCAGTGTTTGAGAGTTGTTTACCTCAGTGAGGGATTGTGCAGACAGTGTTAAAACTCATTGCAAAAGCTGACCGTTTCTCAGAGACATTGCTGGTCTCTGTTAGCTTCCCTGAGCATAATAAATATTATCTTACCACCCCCATCCCAACCCCTATGGCTCAGTTTCACTCTCATATTTGAAAGTGGATCCTTTTTTGCTGCTCTCAGCTGTTTTTTTAAATAGCCAATCAATAGGTGGGTTTATTTTTGTGATGCTGATGATACAGGACGATAGCCTTTGTGATCAGACTAGTTTTGCTCAAGGCACTCATCAGCTTTTCTCCCTTCCTCCTCCCTGCTTGCTGTTGCAGTACAAAACAACTGTCCTGTTGCAGTATTGCAGAATTTGTTTTTTAATTTACTTTTCTGTTTATGCCCCCTTCTTGTGTCACCAGCACCTGTCTCCCTCAGGAGCTCCCAAGGCACAACCTAACCCCCAGCCTCACCCGAACTGTGGCCATCTACCTCCAGCCTTGGCTTTCCCCAGATGGGACAGAGTAAGTGGTAAATACCCTCATACTTCTGTGTCTCATAAGGAGGTGCTGTGTTAGCGAGGTAGGGCCTGGATCTACCGGGGTCCATCATCATGGGCACTGGAGCCAATTTCTGCAGTTTCTCCCAGCTCTTAAGGGATGTCACATGCAAAAGGGTCAAGACACATGCTTGCTGTGCATGTCAGCACACCGTCAGCGATGTCCCACCCTCCTGCCAGCCTTCCAACCACACTGCCACCTGTGGTCACCTGGCGGAGGACAGAACCCTCCCTCCAGGAGGAAAGTGTCCCTTGGGATGCTCAGTCCTCCTTCCCTTGGCCAGCCCCTGATGACCAGGGCTCTCACTTCCAAACCCCAGTTGCCTGTGTCGCAAACTGTAGTGTTACCACTCCGCTGACAGGCTGGCTTTTTTTTATTTCCTTACTCCCCCACCCACCCATTCCCCTGTCTACCCACCTGAGTGATCGAGGTTGCCACCAGTGCCCCTTCCTCTGGCCAGGAGTGTGGGCAGGTGACTGCCTTCATAGTCATCACCAGTTCTGCTCCACGATTGTTTAACGAGGGATGCTAGGCAGCAAAAAGCCTTGCTTCCTGGGAGTGAAGCACTTCAGTTCAGTGACGCAGAGGGCCAAGCACTGGTCCCAGCCTAGGCTTTTGGGAGCCATATTCCAACACAATGCACTGCCACCACATCACTTAGTGAGCCTTGAAGCTCTTGCAATCAGTTCTGGTCCGCTACCATGTACTGTTATACTGCCATATAGACTATCTGTATTTTTTTATTACCCCCTGCACACAGCACCTGACAAATGTATGTCGGAGTTCAATTATGGTATTTTTCTTTTTTTGGAGGGGGGGGGATATTCTCTTTATTCCTTACCTATGATTGCACTTCTTGCTCTTTCCCTTCAGCCTGCCAGAACCCCTACTTTAGGCCTCCCAGGGTCCTTCAACATGGCTTCAGTTCAGGTCTGCCTAGTGTGCCCTCACCCCTGGGAGACCCCCCCCATAGCAGGCCCCAAGTAATTAAGTGTTCTCTGATTAAATCTAGTTTGGGGACACGGGGGAGGAACCAATGTCAGACTCACTGGGGAAGGTGACTTGGAGGAATCAGGCAGCATCTTCTACCTATCAGGGCAGTTTAATTCCCCTGAAAATCTCACCTGGAGCTAGTGCAGACCTTGCCTCTCCTTAAGTCATGGCAGCAAAATAGCAGACAAGATATGACCAGACACCAGACTAGGCTGTGTGCTGTAGTACCTTCCTGTTGCAGTACAGCACGGAAAGCGAGCAGTGAAGGATCAGGAAGCACCAAAACCCAGGAAAGTGTTTAGTTTACACATTTGATCTATTCTGTTTTTTGCTGTTGCTATGAGACATGGGGTTTTGAGCCAAGCCTATGTGGGGGACTATGGGAGGAGAGTACAGGTGGAGGGAGGATGCCATCAACTGGAGACTTGAGGGAGGGAGAACGACTCCAGTGCTACAGGCACCATTGAGGCTAAGCAGAATCACGTGGATAGAATATACCAACAGGGTGGCTGTAGATTTAACTACAGATAGTACTGTAGTCCCTTCCTCCTTCAGTACACCACGGAGAACAAGCAGCAGAGGATTGGGAAGCACCAGAGCCCAGGAAAGTGAGCAGTGTACACATTTTGTCTGTTTTATATTTTTCTGTTGCTGTGAGACATGGGGTTTTGAGCTGAAACGATTTGGGGGACTGTGGGAGGAGAACATGGGTGGAGGAAGGACGCCATCAGTGGGAGAGCTGAGGGAAGGAGGGAGATAGGTGCCAATGCTGCAGGCGCCACTGGTGTTGAGCAGAACCACATGGCTGGAATCTACCAATAGGGTAACTACTGCCTGTATAAAATACCCAGAGTTCCAAGCAACCCCTTGTGTGAGTGACCCCGAAGCGTAAGTGCCATGAAGCAAGCATGTGGCATTTGACTCGGTGGCATCTGGGGGCATCGGCAGGGTACACCACAGGCTGCAGGACACACTGGCCTTAGCAGGAGAGGTACTTGTAAAAGGGAGGGTAGGAAGTAAACTGCAGGGGTTGGAAGGGGGTTGCAGCTGATCTCTTTCTAGGGTCAGCTTACATTTGAACTGAGCATCGAGGAAGGGAGAGTAGGAAGTACACTGTAGGGTGCTGGAATTACACTATAGAGGGTTGGAAGGGGATTGCAGCTGATCCCCATCTAGGGTCAACTTGCAGTTGTACTAAGCATAAAAGAAGCAGGAAGGGTTAGAGGAATCGTGAGAAATTGAGACTGCTGGAAACATTCCTCACTGGGTTGCATACAGGGATACATATCTGGGGGCTAGGAGAAGCTGGGCCTGGGAGGATGTGGGGGAATAGGAGCATGTGCAGACATCAGGATAGTGGGAAGAGAGTGGTATGCTGTAATATTTGTGGGCAGCTGTGTTTCTGGTGACGATGTGGAGTGCAGGGGGTTGTCCAGTGTGTAGGAGCCTGGAACAGCTAAGGGCAGAAGTAAAACTGCTCAGATGGGAGTTGAGGAGGATGGCATGGAGAGTCAGAGGAGCAGAGCATTTGAGAAAAAGACAGATGTGGGGTGTCCAGGGGAGCAAGGGTATCAGGCAGGAGAAGGGAGCAGGGACGATCACCCAGTATTCAGGGGTGTTTCTTCCTCAGAGGACCAGGGAGCCCAGGAGGGAGGAATGGTAAGTGGTAGGAGAAAGGGGTGGGAATGTAAGGGTAGCAACAGTGGTGGAAACTCTTGAAGCAGTGCCTTTAATGAATATATTTGCACCACTGTCTGGTATTGGGGAGGGGTCACAAGGAGGTGGGGTAGGAGGTCAGGTTAAGCATGGGTCGAGGGTAGAAGGACAGGGGAGGGGAGAGGGAAATAATCAAGGTGGGCAGGGTAGAAGAAGCAGGCAAAGGGGAGCAGGGGATGGGAGGAGGGCGAGGAGAGGTTTGGAAGAAAGGAGGGGAGGGGAAGGAAAAGTGGAAGCAATCAGGGCCAGCCAGAAGGGAAGAGCAGAAAGGGGAATGGTGAAAAAGTTGGGGGAATAATTAGTGGATGCGGCGGAAAGTTAACGAGGACAGAGGGATCACCCCTGGAAAAGGAATTCTTGTCTCAGTGGGCCTAGTCGGTCGACAAAATTCTAATAAAATAAATAAGAGAGGGAGCAGTTAAGTGGGGAGCGGCTGATACTGCAGGTGACGAAGGAAGGATGGGAAACACGGATGCAGGGGACAGAAGGGTGGTAATCCTAGGGGACTGAATAATAAAGGATATTCACTGGGGAAGGAAGGGGGGTCCAACTGCAAGATGGAGGGTGTTTTTTATGCGAGGGATGATAGCAGGCAAGGTGCGCCCAAGAATCTGTGAGATAGTAAGGAAGGTTGGAGGGAAACCATACTTAGTGGTACACATGGGTACCAATGACCTAGCTGGGGAGAAGGTGGAGGTGGTGCAAGGTAGAGTCAGCATTAGGGAAGACCTGCAGGGAAGAAGCAAGATCTCTGGCTTTCTCAGAGGTGACACCAGTACCAAGGGCCAGCAAAGTTAGGAAAAAAAGGATAGAGGAATTCAATGACTGACTGAGGAGATGGTGCAGGGAGGAAGGGTTCATCTGTATTGGGGACTGGAAGGAGACCTGGTCAAATAAAACACTGTTTTCGCCGGACAAGCTACACCTCAGGAGAGAGAGGGCCCGAAGGCACTCAGGGTACATAGCCCAATAAAATTAATTTCAACTGTTGGGTGGGGGTGGGAGCATCGGGCCTGCAGGCCCAAAGACTCAAGGAGGAGGAGGTCAAGACCTCCCTCCATACTTGTAGAATATGTCTGGAGGGCGGAGGTGGAGAGGGAGCAGAGCACTTAGCGGGGGGGGGGAGAGAGCACACAGAGGGGAGACATGGTAAAAAACAGAGAAAGAAGGGAAGGAGGCTTAGATTCTAGGTGGAAGATATTGTCTCTGAATGCACAAAGTCTTGGAAACAAGATGGACGACCTGCCGGCACTATTAGCAGAAGGGAGGGTAGGCATAGTGGCAGTAATCGAGACTTGGACCATACCACGTCATGACTGGGACCTCGCGATCCCTTGATATAAACTAGACAGGAGGGATAGGGCAGTAGGGAAGGGGGGTGGCGGTTTATATCAGGGAGAGTATAACATGCACAAGGGAAGTGTTGGAGGATGGAAGGATGAAAGCATTGTAGGTTCAGTTACGGTCCTATAGAAAGAGAAAGGTGAGGTTGAGGGACATTTACAGACCACCCAACCAGGAAGAGGAATGGGATAGGGAACTGAGCTTGCAAATATTGGAAGCTGCAAGGAAAGCAGAGGTGGTAACAGTGGAAGACTTCAACCTGCCCAAGGTAGACTGGAGTTTACCATCCACAGCACGCACCAGGAGTCAGGTGATCCTAGAAGTGCTGCAGACTGGTGTCCTGACCCCAGGGTATTACAGAACCCACCAGGGAGGGGGCAGTCCTTGATCTAGTGCTCACAAATGGGGAGCACATACAAGGACAGGATTGTTAGTCTTAGGAAAGGGGATGAGTGGTTGGAGGAGAATGGGGAAAAAGGAGAGGTACTGAACGAATATTTCCTTCCGTCTTCACCAAGGAGAAAGACACACCAGTGCCTACATGGGTAGAAGAGGAGCCGAAGGGGACATGGATATGGTGGTAGAGGAAGACAGAGTGAGGGAAGGGCTGCTAGCATTGAAGGAGGACAAATCACCAGGCCTGGACTGCATACACCCAGGTGTACTGAGGGAACTGGAAGAGGAGCTTGCGGGGTCACTGGTGGGCCTGTTCAGTAGTTCACTGCAGTTAGGAGTAGTACTGTAGGACTGGAGAATGGCACATGTGGTGCCCCTCCATAAGAGCGGTCCCAAGGATGACCTGAGAATTGCAGACCGGTCAGTCTGATCTCAATCATCTGCAAGCTCATGGAGACCTTACTTAAGGAGAGGGTGATAGGGTATCTAGAGGAGTATGGTCTCCAGGATGCAAGGCAGCATGGGTTTGTGGGAGGGGGCGTGTCAAACAAATCTGGGTGACTTTTTTTAACCAGGTTACTATGACAGCAGACAGGGGCCAAGCAGTGGACATCCTTTATCTGGACTTCAGCAAGGCCTTTGACTCTTTACCCGACAAGAGGTTGATCAAGAACTTGGTGATTCTCAGGGTTGGGGAGAAGATGACCAGATGGGTAGAAAGCTGGCTGAGGAACAGGCCGCGGGAGGGGGGGGGGAGTTACCTAGCACCAGGGAGGTCACCACTAGGGTCCCGCAGAGCTTGGTGCTGGGACCGGTGTTGTTCAGTGAATTCATAAGTGATATTGGGGATGGCATTAAGTGTACCAGGTGCCTTTTCACGGATGACACCAAGCTCTGTGGGAGGGTGGACACAGTGGAAGGGATAGAGGACAGTCTGAAAAAGCTTTAGAGGTGGTCTGGGATTTGGCAGTGTGGCTTCAGTGCCAAGAAATACAAAGTTATGCACATTGGAGGCAGGAATTCCAGGATGGAGTACTACCTGGGAAGGGTCCGGGTATCTGCAACACAGGAAGAGAAGGATCTGGGAATGATCATCACTAGCAAACTAAAGCACTTCACGCAGTGAAGGATAGCAGCAGCAAGGGCAAATAAACTTCTTTGCACGTGCCAAGGGATCTTATGGTCTGAGATGCTTTTCCATACTCTGCTTCCAGACCCCTAGAGTGAATACAACCCATGGCATGGCAGCTATCAACTTCTCACTCCCATCCCTATGGAATACCATGCAAGGCTCTCTAAAGCTCTCATCCCTTCCAGGACCATTCACATTCAAAGCACTAATAGCTAAGTACCTGAAGGAAACCTGCAGCTGTTTTAGATGACTGTGTGTGGTAGTTCGAGTATCTTCCATGAATCCTTCATTACAGAGTCTGTCTCACAGCCCCCTTAGGGGGTTCCTAGCATTTTTTTAATTTTAGCATACCTCACCAATAGAGGGTACCCAGCACTTATTAGCTCATCTACACTTCTCCCGGCCCTCACCATTCTACCCTCTCTCCCTCCTCACATACTCTCCCCTCTCATATACTCTCCCCTCTTCCCCGTCCATCTTTCTGTCATGATTTATAACCGATGTTGCCTATGTTAGTTCTGTATGTATAGGCCTGTATTATCCTTCACATGTACAGTGCCTTGTTTTTGTTCTTTATCTGTGACTGTATATATTTAATGTTGTCCAGGACCACTTTGAAAATGAGCTTGCTCAATGGTGTTTACGTCTGGTTAAATAAAGTTTGGTTGATTGATTGAAGCTGTTGGGCTGCATAGTGAGGAGGATCAGCAGAAGGCAATAGCAGGTTAGTAGCTTAAGCTATGGACCCTGTAGTATGAGCAGACTAAACTGACCAACTGGCCTTATTCTGCTGGCTTCTTCATATGTTCGTATGTAGTGAGATCTTGTTTTTGTATGCTGAATTCATTTTGCTCCCCTTATTTAAACCAAAGATATAAATGAGCTATCACTAATCCAAAAACCTACCCAAAATGAGAAAAAGTGGCATCAGAAAATGACGCTGTCAATTCAAATCCCATCTGCCATTTTGAAAAGGCAAAGAGAGGCACAGTATTCCTTAAGCCTACAAAAAAGATAGTTAACTACCCTGCTATGATGAACTGATTGGGAACGCAGTGTCACAACAACATAAATATTACACGCAGCCACTGCACAAAATTGGTGAAACAATCTTTTTCTATAGCAAAACATGATAAGTAGTTCACAACTAGGATAGTAAGGTTATGGAATGCGCTGCTAGCAGCAGACTTAGTCAGCTCCCCCCCATTTTCAATCATTTAAACGAGTCATCTATCCAGATACCAGTTTCACCCACAGATGGATATGCTGTCGTAAGGATGGTCTGCTGTGGTCACGTGATCTTCCTCCATCTTAGAATCTTAGTACGAACTGTAAGTGTGCGCTTTAATTTTTCCTGGATCTTCAAACCGAGATACATCATCTTGTCAATAGTGGGCTTCTGCTTCTACCCAGTTTTACCACTCAAAAGATACAAAGCACAGGGCAAGCAACTTGCTTGGGGAACACAGTAAGTGTCTCTCTGGCAGGATTCGAACCTGGCGCTGGAGTCATAATTAGAAGGCTTAGGTTCCAGTTCCACCACTATCACTTACTGCGTGACCTTTAGCAAGTCATTTGACCTCCTACTGCTTTAGTCCTCCCAGCTGTTAAAATTGGTTAAACTGAGAGCGAGGTGTTGCATCTTAACAGAACTACCCAGGATAGATGAGCCATTGTAAAATTGCTGAGAGTGTAAACCCAAGTCCTCCTAACCGAATGTCCTCCTTTACTCTAATGCTATGAACACAGTAGCAGGGAACTGGGATCAGAACCGGAAGTTTTGTGCTCAGCCCTTTGTTTGAACCATTAAACCATATTGCCTGGGAGCTGGGGCTGAAATCAGAATCTACTAGCTGAGAGCCCTTTCTTCTAACTGTAGGCCAGACTACTTTCAGTGATGTCATAAGAAATGTGCCTTACTAGTGTAACTGCTTATTTGTGATCTCATCATGGGGCACAGTTACAGCAGAAGTGCTCGTATCTTAACATAGTTTCACATTTTTACTTGCAAACATGATTTTCTTTTGCTCTGTGTGGTATAAATGGCACATCTGATGACTCCCATCACGTTCCCTTCCATATAGGATCTTTCCCGACTTGACATGGGTTTCTGGCTCAGCTTTTCATTTGTTTCATGGATGAGGGGTGGAATCCTGAAAACAACCTAAGGATACTTGAGCAGACATTGTCATTGCTTGATCCCGAACCCATCTGGGGCAGGTTGCTGCTGACAGGGTACCGCATCTGAGAGATGAAGGGAAGGTTGGATAAAATGAGAGGGGGGTGTAGAGGGGTTCTAGTACTGTTATTGTATATCTGGAGAACTTGCTGCTGTACAGAAGAACCCCCCCTCCGCCCCCATCAAGGTGGGACAGCAACGGACAGTCATTACAGGTAGGAAGGAATATGCAGAAGAAAGAAGGGGTGCAATGTTATTGTGCTGCAGTAAAGTGAGCAGATACTGTATGCTTACTAGCAAACTCGCAATGCTAACATCTGAGTAATTGCTCCTGTTGTCCAGGAGAGTAAGATACAGGGCCAAGACCAAATGTAATTTTTCTTAAATCCCTTGTTAACTTGGAACAGAAGTTTTTTTTTTTGTTTTGGTTTTTGCCATGTTGAGTATGGAGACATGTACACCAGAGACACCACTAACACAAGAACAGGTAGTCTTCTTTGGATGGTCACCCCTGCCACTTTGGATGCTAATCATAACGTGGCCCGTAATGGGGAACCAATGCCCAAGAGTGGGAGTGAGAGGGAAAAGGGCTCCTTAGATGAAAAGAGACAATTTACTGAAGTTGAGACTAGGGACTCGGAGCTGCCCACCTAATTGGATGACATAGGGGAATGAGAATTCCAAGGTGAGTTTTTAATTGTACTAATTATTGTCCTGAGATTGCTAGAGTTCCTTATTATGAACTGCAATAAGGCAGCTCTGCGTGGGTTTCAATAATTAAAAAAGTATGCTACCCTCGGGCTGGCTCTGAACTGTTCTGTCCACCATGGGATACCGTCATCATCCCAGAAATTCATTAATTAAAGGAAAGACAAGCTGCCGACTTAGTTTTATTGTGGAACAAATTGCAACAGACTTTCTGTTTCCACTGTGAAGGGTCCTCTGAAGTGAATCATCACAGTCTGAAATGCTTCATCCCACAGTGTCAAGATGAAAGGCAGACTATAAAGCTTTAGGGCTGGTACTGTAGCCTATTGCACTGGTGTGTATACACATATGCAGTGGCGGTCCTTCCACCGTCATCAAATCCCTGGTCTATACCAGTAATGTCTCCTGGGTTTCTATATTGTGCCACGTTATCAATGGACAAGGTCATTAATACATATGGGTAGTGTGCTCCCCCACTGAGGTAGTGGTACAGCTCAAGAGCTGTGACCTCAGCACAGACCCCCAGAGACATGGAACATTTCATCTGCACACTATTTTTTATTTTTTTTATTTAGTTGTTTAACCAGGAGTAGCACAGTAAGCTGAAAGCTTTTTTACAGGTGTGACCTGGGGGCACAGGGAAGTTGAGTGACTTGCTCAGGGTCACACAGTATGCAAGTGGAAGCTGTGGGATTCAAACCCAGGTTTGGTCTGCTGGATGTTGCCAGATTTGCAGCTCAGAGCCTTAAACCACTGCGCTATACTGCCTCCCTTACTAACTCCCTCACCTCAGTTTTAACTGTACCACTATAGGGGTAGCAGCACAGAGAGAACCCTCTAGAAGATGTGTTCATTTAAATGGTGTTTGTTATTATGTTGGCTTGCACGCACACACAAGCAACATCTTGCCGTAGTAGCACTTTCAGAAGTGTGTCAGTGTTGTGGCGAATGCAGGGGATGCTTTAGTCGGTGCGTCCCTCCGCCGTCAACCAGTGAGCATGCTGCCGATGACAGCAGTTTCAGAGAGAGCCATGGAGTTGAAAGAAATCTGCTGCTGCAATCAGAGACAGGCTTGTCATTGCAGCGGCAGATGACACACCTCCATTACGTGCCTTTCCTGGTGAAACATTTCAGTAAATATGGCAGCTCCTGCTGTCCACCACACAATCCCCACAAAGCCAACATCGGGGATGCTCTATCCCCATGTCAGCATGTCCCCCCCAACATTATGTGGCACACCGTAACATGGTGGCTTCTGCCACCCACCACACACTCCTGAAAAGCCGACATCGGGGTGTCCAATGCCCCGTCGGCTCCACGCTGCCCCCCAAAAAAAGCTTTCCTGGTGTCACGCTGGAGCCCACCCCAGCGTGGCTGCGTCTGTGGCCGACGGGGTGCCCAATCCCCAGGCTCCAGCCCCCAAACAGCCTGGCTGCTGCCACGCTGTGCCCACCCAGTGGCACTAACCTGTATGGCCAGTGAGTGCCCAATCCCCGTCGGCTCCAGCCCCCAAACATCCTTTCCAGCTGCCACACTGGGAGCCCACCCCAGCGTGGCAAACGTCCCGTGTGGTCTTAATAATTAAAAAAAAAAACCTGTAAATTAAAAAACAGTCCCTCGCAGTCTCCCTGCCCCCACCCGCACCCACCCACTGCACCCTGCCTCCCCACCCCCCACCCCATACTTACCTCTGGAGTCTGGCGCGACGATCTTCGGTGGACCAGGAACACGTCTGCACTCGTCAAAGCCGACCGCGAACTGAGGAAATGCTGGTAAGCTGTATAATGTAATAGATAGGGTTTTTTCAACTTTGCTGCATATCTCGGGCATTTTTTGGAATTTTTGTCACTGTGCGAAATCACCTTTCGGGACCGATTAACGAAACGACACTGCCAGTGTTCATAAGGTGGGCTCTCAAGAAGCCTATTTTGAAAATTTGGTGGAAAAATTCAAAAAAATTACTGTTTTACGAGCGTGCGTTGCGCAGTTCCTATGCACGCTCGTAAGTTCGCGAATTTTCAATATTTTCACTCCAGATTTTCAACATTGCCATTTTACCACACCTCCTTATGAGCAGTACAGCTGTCATTTTTCACATCTCACCCAAAATGTGTTTCCGCCCATGTAGCGTACAATGGCACAGTCAGTGTGCGAAATCAATGTATGGGACACATTAAGAAAATCACAGTGACACTGTTTATGAGCAGAGGTCTTAAAATGATATGTTGAAAATTTAATTAAAATCCTAAAATGACTGTTTTACGAGCATGCGTTGCAGGTTCCTCCCTTGCGCTCGTAAGTTAGCAAAATTTTCAATATTTTCACTCCAGATTTTCAACATTGCCATTTTACCACACCTCCTATGAGCAGTACAGCTGTCATTTTTCACATCTCACTCCACAACGCGGTTTCCTACCACATGCAGCGCATACAGCATGCAGTCGGTGTGCGTAGTAAAACAATGTTTGGGACAGACTAAGAAAATCACAGTGACACTGGTCATGAGCAGAGGTCTTAAAATGGCTATGTTGAAAATTTGGTGACAAAACTCCATAAAATGACTGTGTTACAAGTGAGCATTACGTAGTTTCCACACACCCTCGTAAGTTCATGAATTTGTAATATTTTCAGTCCAGATTTTCACCAGTGGCATTTTTCCACACCTCCTTATGAACAGTATGGCTGTCATTTTCCACAACATGGTCGAAATGTGTTTTCACACTTTCAGTGCAGAAATGCATGGTCGCTGTGGGAAATCATTGTTCGGGACAGATAAAGAAAATCACACTGACACTGTTCATGATCGGAGGTCCCAAAATGCCTGTGTTAACAATCTGCTGTAAAAAAGATCCCCAAACTAGTTACATTACGGGTGTGCATTGCACAGTTTATATGCACGCTCGTGACTTCACCAGTTTTTTTAAGATTTTAACACCAGATTTTCAACATTGACATTTTTTACACCTCCCCATCATACCTCTCAACTGCCCCTGATTTTGCCTCAGAATTTTCCACTGTCCCTCGTAAAATTTGTGTTCTTGTGACAGAACAGTGGGGAATAAAAGCACAAAATGATGTCAAACATGAAAGTTATAGACTTGTTCTTCTTCAGAAAATGCATCTTAACACAAATCCTTTAATTCTATCAGCTTTCTGAGTGAATAGTACCAATTTTTAAGATGTGTCCCTCATTTTGGGTCTTTGTCCCTGATTTTTGTAAGCCTTGTCCCTGATTCATGAGGCAAGAGGTTGAGAGGTATGCTCCCCATGAACAGTACCGCTGTCATTTTTCACATCCTGTTCGGAATGTGTTTTTGCACCTGTGGTGCCAAATGCTGTAGTCACTGTGCAAAAGCAGTTTTCGGCTAACAAACTGATATTGCCACTGTTCATGAGTTGGGGGTCACAAAAAAACCATGTTGAAAATTTGGAGTGAAAATACCAACGAATGCCTGAGGTGTTAGGGTTTCCGACCATAATGCCCCACCCTGTAGAGAATGACAGGCATCAGGGGTGTGACTTGGGATTCTTGCCTGTAATGCTCATACCATTCCACCCACACCCTGCAGCCAGTGAGAGGCATCAAGGTGTGCCTCGGACTCTTGAACCAAGCGTTACCCTATTCTCCTATACCACACCCATCTCACGTATTTCCTGATGGAATGGGTGTGCATGAAGACCAAAGACCCCAAGGCACACCGTGACACTTATCAGTGTCTGCAGGGTAGGGTGTGGTGAAATGGCGTGGTCGTTATGCCTGACGACCCAAAGGCACACCCCAATGCCTGTCACTCTCTGCAGGGTGGTGGTGGGGTTGGCTTCAGTTCAGTACTTCGCTGCCATTCCCATTATGCAGCTCTGTAACTTCTACACTACCAATGCCAATGCCAGCAAGCAAACATTCGGCATTGACAAATGCTTGTTAGATATTGTACCAGTTAAGCTGAGGCTTTCAAACTGAATAACCTGCTAGCTAACTTCCATTCCAGTGCGTAAAGTGTCTTGATGGAGACCACTTGCTTTGTAAGGTGTGTTTTTCTGGTAGGTCTGCAAGCAATTAAAATATCTAGCCTGGTGCCTAGGTAAGTAATTTTTTGTTTGTCTTGGAGGTGGTTCGGCCAGATGGTCAGTGGGGTTGTTGCAGTCTTGTTTTTCTCCAGTGGTTTCCCTCCGTCCCTCCAGCGTCTACCAGCACGTTTATCTCCCTTCCATTTTTGGTGTTTTTTGTTTTCTTGAGTAAGGAGTTTTTTTTTTCTGTTGGGTATTGAGAATGATCTTTTTTTTTACCTTGCAGCAGACTGCAGATGTAAGTCACATGCAACCTTAGATGTGTGTGCGCTACACGTTCTGGTTGTGGATTATGCCAGTGACTTACTCTGTGTGACATTAAGAAAAGTTCCCAATTTTTGGGCGCAAGCCAGTCATGTGCCCTTGAGCCCAACGATCCCCCAGTTCCTTCTTCCGAGAGGGATGGTGGTCTCTACCCCATTCCTTGTTAGCCGTTAGGGGAGCCATGTTCAGCTCAGTGCCCTCCATGGGTTTAGCAGCTGTGCTGAGTGTTTTTGTTCGAGTTCTGTTAGTGCTTAGGGCATCACTAAGGCAGGAGAGCATTATGTATACTCCTGTTGATTTGATTTCTCATCAGCTCCATCCCCTTCATGGGTGTAGCAGCTGTGCTAAGTGTCTTTCTTCAAAAGTCCTGTTAGTGTTTAAGGCATCACTAAGACAGGAGAGCCATCACGTATACCCCTCTCAGGTTGATTTCTCATCAGGATGTCAGGTGCCAATGGGAGAGTGACTGATGGCACGAGATTAGGAGCCAGAGAAATGCTGAGTTGTACAAGCAGCAGAGGGAAGAGCTCCTATCTCAACCGCAGAGATTAGAGTGGTAGTGTTTTCTGATGGACAAGGCAGGACGTTTTTTCCTGTCCACAGCAAGAAAGGAAAACCTAGTTCCAGAAGCTCAGTGACTGAGATCCTGGTCAGGTGGTACACTTTCAGGCATGATGGCAACAAGGATACGGATGTTGTGGGCCACTGTTCATGTAAGACCCAACCAGGATGGGCTGCTGTTAGCGTTGCCCCTGGCTTGGAGGTCTTCCAGATTTTGATTCAGTTGCCTAAACCAGTCTTGCTCTGGATGACGTGCTAGGAGATTCCAAAACTGGTTTCAAGGGGGCTTACCTTGATGCCTTATCTAAGCTGCTATGAGCCCCATTCACAGTCAGTCTGCTGGGGGGGGGGGGCCTTTCTAGACTACATTCTGGTACAGGAGGTCTGGGATCACCAGCATCAGTGTATCCAGATCAGTGTTTTGGTAAACAGTAAGGCTTATTTAGCCTGAATATTTCTTTCAAGGACCAGGGTGGTCTAAGACGATGAGAATGAATTCTGACAGGAATCACAACCTGCTCACAGAAGCAGCTGGAGACCCCAGTAGGTGGCATACAGTCACTGCCTAATGGTACCCTTCCCAGAAGAAGAACAAAATGTCACGCAGTCGGTTTAGGTCGGGCTGCCGCAGGGTGAGCTATACAAGAATGGGAAATCTTTGAGGTTTCGAAGTCCTTCATTAAATTCCGGTAGCCATGGGGGAAGGCTGTAGGATATCTACTCTGGTAGTGGAACCTCATCTACTGTACATGCTTAGCTGCAGCTGGTAGCGTAACTAGAATGGTATTCCAGGTGGACTGGGTTCAAGTCCCAGCTAAAGCACTTATTTATTTCTCTTCTGCTTGTATCAGTTCCATAAAATATGCACACCACATTCTCATCGCTTCCCTGCACAGAGGGTAAGAGTGTGATTGGTAGGGCTATAAATGATATCACAGAATCATAGAAGCTTGACGGCAGAAAAGAACCATCCAGTCCATCTAGTCTGCCCTTTTTTTTCTCCTACACCTCCCTCTCCCTGCCAGCCCCTGCACCCCCCCGATACTCAGCCCCATATGCTTGTCCCATGCCCTCTTGAATTCTTCCACTGATTTAGCCCCCACCACTCTAGTAGTCTGTTCCAGGGCTCCACCACCTTCTCTGTGAAGAAACGCCCTCTCACATAGCCCCGTATCTTTTTCCTTGCAGTCTGAGGCTGTGTCCTCTAGTTCTGACCCCCCTCCTTCCTCTTATTTCATATTTTATATTTGTCTTCATTGCTGTCAGCCTGTCATTTGTCTAGCTGTATCACAAGACAAATATTTAAAAAAAAAAGGCTGTTTTGATAGTAGTGGCTATAGGGCATAGCTTTACCATGTGGGAGACCTGAGTTCACGCTGCGAGTCTGACTACCCTCCTGGTGGAGTCATCGGAGCACTTCGTAGACAGCACTCTTAGATTCTGAAAGGGGGAGAAGCAAGCCTGCTTGATGCCACAGTGCCTCCAGTTGCTCAGGGCAACACCGGACATCGAGATTGGGCATGACGCATCCTCTCCTCTCCTCCAGCCCCCCCAAGCTAGCACATTGAGGATCGGCTCAGAGACAGAAGGTGGGAGGAACCTCAGGGAAAAAATACACCTGGTCAATGTGACACCACTGTAGTTAATCTTCAACTCCTGCTCTGCCCACCATGCAGGACATGGTATAATTCTTCCTGCTTCATGGCCTGCCTAGTGGGGGGCTATCCCCAAGGGGTACTTACAGTGGTGAAAGTCTGTCTAAAGTCAGGGGAAGGTCCCAGACCCTAGGATGGCTGAAAAGGAAGGGAGGTAAGGCAACCAGTCGGGAGAGAGAAAGTAGACAAACAAAATAAAACTGTTCAAAACTCCTCTACGAAGAGGTCCTGAGAGACTGTTTAAGAATGCTCAAGACGTTCCAGAAATCCCCCACAGAAGGATTCACCATGGTTCAAAGCAGATCTGATGACTAAGACAGTACTCATCCTTAACACTGTTCATGTGGGTGGATAAAAGGCAGAAAACATTATAGGAAAAACAAAAAACCTACAGAGTACAGGAGTTCAGCTGCAGATATTGATGATGTGTGCTGTCTGGAACAGGCTGTAAGGACTGTGGGCAGGTGATGGGACCCCAGCTGTAGTAGTGAGAGGAGGGAAGAAGGCACCTTATGTAGGCAGGCAGAAAAATGATGCTCTTAAAATAATACTTATGGAAATATCTCATAAGAGTCCTTGATATCCCAGTGAAAAATTTATAAAACTGTAACTTTTAGACTTATTTCAGGTTCTGTTTTACAAGCTGCCTGAATTTCTGTTTTTCTTTAATATTATTCTTATTAGCATAAAAACGGAATCACAGTCCCCAAGATTTAGTCTGATCAGTCTTTACATCTACACTTGACATAACAGTCCTCTGCTTGTGTTATCACAGTCTGCTACTGTGGAAACTATTACAGTGTCAAAGTGAATTATGATGTTAGGTACAAGCTACCCGAGCAGATGAAATCTAACTGACCATAATCCAATTCTCATATAAATACAGAAAATATATGAACTATAAGATGAAAAGAAATGTGTGTAAATGTTACAAACTGTGATTCACAGAGTCTGGCAGTGCAAAACATAGTGCAAAAGCCCCCCCCACCGTTGTTGCCCCTCCTATTTTTGGAGCTACACACAAAAGTACTTCTTAGTCGGGGGTCCCCTGCAGTTAAGTTGCAATGAAAATTAGGCTGCCAGATGTTGGGGTCCCAGACAGGGATTGTACCCAGTTTGCACCTATGACCATACTGGTTAGCAGCCACCAAGGAAGCCTGTGTATGGTGCGGTGCCAGTCACATGGATTTCTATCATGAAAAGACCTTCTTGGCACCAGCACTATTGGGCACATCCCCCTCACCAAACCTGTAGACTTGCTCTCGGGCTAAAGTGAAAAGTACATTTGCTGGCCTCCAGTGATTCTTCCTGGGGTTCAAGTACCCCATCTGCATCCCAGTCCCTCACCTTTCTTTGGCTTCTGTTGACCTCCTCCCGGTGACATACCCTATAATGAAGTGTATTCCAGCAGGTCTAACAATGCTATCCGTCCTCTGCTGTCTCCTGGAGTGCTGGTCGCAGAGTTACCACTTGTCTTTGATAGTTCTTAAGTCAAGCGGTGTTGCAAAACTCTGAGGCTGGCTTTGTAAAGGATGTCATGCTTTGTGCATGGTCTTGCAAGTCATTAGCATGGTGACCACCTCCCCCTTATGTGCACATTCACAAAAGATTTTGTGAATGTACCTGGAAGGATTGTGGCCCCCGTACAGCATAGCTCAGAGAGTCCCAGAAAAACAGGACTGTCCCTAAGTGGTCATCGTGACCACAAGATGGCAGTCCCTTGGGACTGCATATGGAGCCCTATGTTCTCCAAGTTTTCTTCTGTGACAGCCCCTGAGACCACAGGGGAAATGTTTGCCAAATATACGATGCAAACAAAATCCAATTTATGGTTCATGTATCATCTACTTTGAGAATATCTCCTTCATTGATCCACACACACTGGACTAAAGCCATTGGCATTAGAACCCCATTGGAAAACTTTCAAAGCATTGAGCCACCTACATTATAGTAGTGCAGTCTATGTGCAGCGTCATGCACACTGACACTGGCTGTAATACGTGGAGGCACCTCTCTGCCTCAAGTTTCTTTTTACCAGCATTGGATCCTGTGGGAACTCTGTCTTCAGCTATCTCAGAAGTCGAAACATAGACACTGCAAGAAGAAGACCAAGGGACCGACTGGCCTGCCCATAAAGAGTTTCCTACCTATCCCTCTGACCTATGATCTAGTGGGGTTGTTAGTCATGAAGCCTCCGCCAAACTTTCCCCCCTACCCCGCATCTCCCTAACTACTCTTGTTCTTGTTAGCTCTCTATACTCGTTGCATCCATTTGTGAACCCGTTTGTAGTGCTTGCTCCTACCACTTCCACAGGTAATCTGTTCCATGGAACCACCAACCTCTCTGTGAAGTACAACTCCCTCACACCTCACATCATTCCTGAAGTTTCCACCGATGAGCCTCCATTCCTGTCCTCTCGTAACTGCACTACTATTTGGCTTCTCACTGCTCATTTTATCCAATTCCCCTCAGGAACTTGTACATCTGTTACACTGCCCTCTCCTTTCTGGCTTCCACAGAGTACCTGTTAAGTATCTCCTGCTGTTCCTCATAGGATCTGCCCTGCTGTCCCTAGGTCATCTTGGTGACCCTGTCCTGCACAGTCTCTAGCCTACCTTGTCCTTTCTCAAGTGCAGGCTCCAGATCTGGGCACAGTACTCCAGGTGAGGCCTCAAAAGGGACGTGTACAGGGGCAACATCACCTCCATCCTGCTGTCAAATTCTCTTGCGATGCATCCCAGTATCCTTGTTGCTTCTCTTACTGTTGAAAATTCTGCTGCTTTGCCCTCACCCAGTGTGTGTTTGGCTCTAAGGAAGAGATAGCCTCAAAGACGATGTTTGTTACTCACCAGTAACTCTAGCTCTTCGAGAGAGTCTCCTCCAAAGAGCTACATTCTCCCTGCCTTCTATCCCCCTGCAAAGCAAGAGGGAGTGGTCAGTCTCTTTCAGTTGCTGCTTGGCTTCCCTTCCTGATTGATACCTCTGGCTATTACAGGCGCTTGAGTGGAGTGGTACATGTCTCTGTTCTGGTTGCAGTGAGATTTTTCTCCATTTCTCTTCAACTGAAACGAAAGCAGAGGGGTACGCATGTAGCTGACACCAGTGTGCATGACACTGCATGTAGGCCGTGCTCCTGTGACATGGGAGCTCCATGCTTTTAATGTTTTCCCACAGAATCGTGACATCATCTTCAGTCCAGTGTGTGTATGTGGCTGTATGCACAAGGTTCTCTCCAAGACCTAGAGTTACCGGTAAGTAACTTACTGCACCTTTCTGCAGTCCTTTCTTTCTCCTTTAAGGACATTTGCATGAAAGTAGGATCTTTGCTCTGCTGACTTTATGTAAAGATAACAAGCTGAGAGGTCTGTGCTGCATACATAGGGCCAAGTATCAGTAATAATACAGGCCTCTGACAATCATGCTTCCAGAGTGGTCACAACATGGTCTTAAAGAAAATTAAGGATACTTCTTTCACCAAAACTCATTTTATTAGTGAAAGAAATTTCATGGCATTCCAAAGTTTGTACTTTGAACTGTGTTAACATCCCTACGCCTCTCCTGACCCTCAGCGGTTGAAGGCTGCTCGGCTACACTTGGGCTCAAGCCACCAAGGGGTGTGTTTAATGTAGCTTAGCATAAACTCTGTTAAATCTTTTTCCTACTTATAGTAAGAGTTCATGTTAAACACTTCATTTTTCACTCCTTATCAACCCTCCCATGCAGGGGTGTAGCCAGGGATTTAGGATCTGCACACCAAGTGGACTCACTGCTCCCCGGTTAGGGTGAGCTACCCTCCCCCAACGGGTGTAATCAGACAATATACAAATTTACACCAGGACCGTGTTTGTTGCCTCATTTGGCACAATAAATACAACTTTTGTATCTCATGACACTGGTTGTTGCCATGCATGGGTAAATACAAATGCCATGCATTGTTCCCTAAGACACCCACATACTAGCCCAGAGCCTGTAAAGTTGTATTGTCCTTGGGTTGCAAAGAGAGTTTTAGTGACCAGTCCTTCTAGTTTCAACTCCAATGAATAAAATTCAGAAAGGTTCAGTATTATCTTGGTTAGTTTTCATGGAAAAAAGAAGCAGTTCAGAGCCTATTTGCTACCCCCCTTAAATAAAATTGCACACCATGGAGTGCTTGGAGCATGCCTGCCTACACCCATGCTCCCATGTTGATCCCTGCTGTCCAGTTTTGTTTCTAGAGCCGTTTAAATACTTGGAGCTGTACTTGGAGTGCGAGACAGAAAAAGGCTAAAAACCCATCAAGTCTGTTTCCCGCTATTAGCGGGGCCATCTGTACGGATCAGTGTCCATTAGGTACTGATCCAACTTTTTTTTTAAACTTCAAACGAGTCTGATTCTGCAGCATCCTTTGGCAAGTTATTCCAAAACCTAACCACTCTTTGAGTAAAAAAAACTCTTCTGCTATTTTTTGGGAGAGCTGCAGCTTTATTTGTATGTCGTGGCTCCTGAGGTTTATGTCTCTTATATTGAATTCCGTATCTAGGTTAACCCTTGATTCCTCATCTCCAGTGATTTTTAAACATTTGCAACAGGTCCCCCCTAATCCTCCAGGTTTCTAGAGAATAAAGTCCTAAAATGTCCAGCCTTGTTACATAGTGCTTATTTGTCAGCCCTGAAACCATTTTCATGGCTCTGTGTTGGATCTTTTCCAGATCTGCAATATCCCTTCTCAGATAAGGACTCCATAGTGGGGTACAATAGTCCAAGTGAGGTTTGGTACAAGTCTTATACAATGGCATAATACAATCCCCTGCTTCTACAAAGAAATGCTGTACAAATACAGCCCAGTATTCTATTTGTCTTCAGTAATACCTTGGTACAGTGTTTATTAAAACTTAAGTCCTTATTTATTAGGATGCCTAAGTCATATACTTTGTCTTCGGTATTCAGTGTAATTCCGTTTAACTTATACTTTGTATTTGTACTTTTATTTTTATTTCCTATGTTCATGGCCACACGTTTCAGTACTAAAAGACATTCCATTCTTACTTGCCCAGTCTTCTATACTCTGCAAGTCTCTTTCTAGCTGTTTAACCTGTTCACTGGCTCTCACTTCCATTCCTAACTTTACGTCGTCAGCAACCTTTATTACCCAGCTCTTTATTTGTTTGTTTAAATCTGATGTAAAGAAAATGTATAGAACTGGTCCCAGTACCGATCCCTGTGGAACTCCACTTTATTTTTATTTAGCTTTTGTTGACCAGGTGGGGTACACTAAGCAGACAGTTGCCTATTTTCAGGTACGACCTGGGAGAGATACAATACAATACAATTGATACAGAAATAAGACAATGATAACATTTTGAGTGAAAGAAAAGATTATACACTTTGCCATAGTACAGATTTAACCAAGGCATAGCAGTAGGGGGGCAGCATATAAAATGACATAAACATAACTGTGTATTACATAGAGTAGGCAAACAACTGAAGCAGTCAAGTTTGATAAAGATCCTCTTATTCTTACTCTTTGTGTTCTGCCATCCAACCAGTCTATTATCTAGTTTATTAATGTGTAGTCAATCCCTTTATGGTGTAGTTTGTTATTTGGTAGTTTATGGGGTACCCTATCAAAAGCCTTCTGAAAACTGAGATATATTATGTCTACTGGGTTATTTTGATCTAGGGCCCTACTCACCTTTTCATAGAAGGTCAATGTGTGTGTTAGGCAAGATCTATTTTTTTTCATTATTATGTTTCTCTTTTTCTTGCCAGGCTCGCCTGGCTCCCGGTAACTCGGGAAGCCCCCCAAGTGGGGCCACCATAGGCACGGAACTGTTTGGCCAGATGGGACAGGTACTGGGCCAGCTCTATTCGCTGGGTGCCAGCATTTTTGCAGTTTTAACCCCAGAGCTGAGTCGTTGCAATTACACAAGCAGAGGAGGAGCGCGCATGCTTCCGTGCGCACCCTCCTCCATGGTCTGCACTCAGCACTTTGCGCCCAGTGCCTTGCTCCCCAGTCTCCATGAAGATGACCAGGTGCCGATGCTGTGCATCCCCACCTCCCTGGAGAGGAGAGCAGTCCTCTGGGCGCTCAGTCTTCCCTCCCTGCTGACCCTCGGCGGCCCGTGCTCGTTCCCGAAAACGGGTCGCCAGCGTGGCGTGAGATGTGGCGTCCAGCGCCTCAGCCCTCAGCGCCACCGGGCCAGCAGGCAAGATCTATTTCTATGGAAGCCATGTTGTGCTTGGTCAGTGATGTTTTTAGATATGATATCTTCAAATCCTTTCTTTATTAGTTTTTCCATTAATTTACGCAGGATCGCTGTCATTACCTTTTTGAAAATTGGGACTATAATCGCATTTTCCCAGTCGTTTAGCACTTCGCCAGTCTCTAAAGATTTATTGAACAACAAGGTGAGTGGTCCCACCAAAGACCGTCTGAGTTCCTTTAGTAATCTTGGCTGCAGGTTGCCAGGTCCTGCTGATTTGCTTATGTTTATTTGGTCTAGTAGTTCCTTAACCTCATCTTGTGTTACAGCCTTGAAATTTGTCTTTTCATTATATGCATTTAATTTGTTACATGAATGTTCTGTGGTAATACTCTCAACTTTAGGTTTACTGTAAACTGAGCAAAAATAATCTTAAAGTGTTTAGCCATATTTTGTTTTTCTATAATCTGATGTGTACCATCAAGTATTGGTCCCACAGTTCTGACAACCGATTTTTTGTTAACATATGCAAAAAAAGGTTTGCCATTGTTCTTTACGTGGGCTATTTTGAACTCTTAATTTTTTTCTTTCCCTTCTGGTCATATTTTTGCTTCTTTTTAGTTTTTTCTATAGATCTTAACATTATAGGGACTATTTTCTTTTTTTGTTGCCTTAAAGACTGTTCTTTTTCTTTTTAACTGTTTCTTTATTTTACTAGTAAACTACTGAGGCACCTTTCACCTTTATTATAAAGGGGTTTATCAGGTATATATTTATCTTCCAACTCAAGCAAAATCCTTTTCATCTCATCCCAAAATTTCTCTATGCTTGAGGTTTTCCCTTATTTTTTCCAGTTCCAGTTTTTTAATGCCTCCTTAATGGCTTTAAACTCAGCCTTATTATTACTGTCGTTCCCATAATTTTGTTTGCCTGTTTATGTATTTGCAAAGTGACCATATTATGGCAGCTATTTCCTAAGGGTTCAGTAGTCACTATGTTGGCTATTTCACCATTACAATCTGTTCTTATCAAATCCAAGATTATTATTTAGCCTGGTTGGTTCACTGACTTATGGCATAGTCCATTCCTTATTAGAATGTTGAAAAACATTTGCTCAGCTTGGTTAGAAACAGTGAGGTTTTCCCAATGAATACTGGGCAAGTTAAAATCACCCATCAACAGAATGTCCTCACATCTTATGTAGCTGGAAATATTCTTTAACAGGACTTAATGATCTACTGTACTGCTGTCTGAAGGCCTGTAGCACACTCCTACCATGAACGTTTTGTGGTTACCCCTATTTATTTCTACCCGTAAGGTTTCATTGTTTATTTAATCATCGACAATGTCAGAAATGCCATTGCAATCGATGTTATCCTGAATATACAGTGCCACACCTCCACCTCTTCTGTCAACTCTATCTTTGGAGAATAATTTGTAGCCAGCTATATTTCTATTCCAACATGACTGATGGGGCCACCAAGTTTCTGTTATAGCTGCTAGATCAATATTCCTTTCTTTCAATATGATCTCCAGTTCAGTTTGTTTTTGTATATTGAGGCTCCTTGCATTTGCCAATTATATTTCCATGCATTTTTTTGTTCTCTTTGTTTTATTCGTGGATGTACCCCATTTGACTTTTACCTAAACATTTCTGGAATTTGGGTTTACCCATTCTCCCCTTGTTCTACAAAGTATGATTTTGTCCATTTTCCATATTCAAAGAACATATTCCTCAAGGTTATGCTGCTTTTTCTGCCGAGATGTAGCCCATCCCTGCAGAACATACCATCATCATTTCCACTGAACATTTCCCATGTTTTTCACACCTCATACTGTTTTCTAAGCTCCATTAGCATAACCAGTTATTTTTTTAATTTTATTATTTCTACCCCTGCTAAATCTTTGTACTGGTAGGATTTCTGAGTAAATGAGCTTGTATCCAGTGTTTTTTATTACTTTATAAAGTTATTGGTAATCTTTTATTATCTCGTCTTCTAGTTTGCTACCAATATCATTGGTCCCTGCATGAAATATTGCAACCTGTTTTCCCTCATGGGATTTAATGATGCCTGGCACCATATTTCTTTTGGCCCCTCTGTGGCTGCATGATGTCATGTTCTCTTTACTTCCCCTTGCTGAATACTGATCTGTGTATCTGACAATTGAATCTCCCAAAATAAAAACTTGTGTTTCGATGTTTTGCCTATTGTTTTGATGCCCGGTGTCCATATCTTCATCAAGGTTTATACCCTCCTCCATATTATTTTGGTTACATGAGTCCCTAAACTCAGACTGAATCTCTGGTTCAGGGGGATCATTTTCATTTCTGTCACTGCATGTAATAGTTTTGCTTCCCTTTTCCCTCCCATCCCCATGGCGTCATCTTCCCCCTTGTTCATAAGGTCAAGCAGCTCCTGGGACTGTTCTTCAGTTTGCTCAATTAGATTTATCAAAGGGGTATATTTATTTGACATTTCCAATTGAAAGTTGTTTGCCCTCTTTCCTATTTTTCATTCCTAGTATTTTGTACTAGACACCACTCTTTGCTCTCCTCGTAGTCTGTTTCTCTCTTTCTTTTGCTTATATTTAACTCTTTCTGGCTCTCAGTTTCTCCTAGCTTACATACACCTTTTTCTAGTTGCTTCTTTAATGCTAGTTCTAGGTCTTTTATCAGCAAGTGTCTCTTTACTTCACTCAACTCGAAACATTTCTCACATGTATATATCAAAGAATGTGTTTGATTCAGTACTGAACATGCCACAGTCTGAGCATTTCACCCCCATTTACCCTGTAGTTAATGTGACCATGTTTGTGTCCATCATACTAATGTTTTATTTAGTGTCACCCAAAAGGATGGTTTTGTCCAAACATTTACAGACCCGGGTGTAAATTTGTCTTACCTAGAACTAATCTACACTGTCAATTCATTATTAAAATTCCAGAAAGCACTTTAAATTCCATTAATTAGAACACTCTGTGGACTTGAATCTCACTCCTTTGATGTTAATGGGGTATTTCTTTCAGTGTTAAAACTGGAGTTTGTATATAAAAATTGCAAGGTGCTTATGCAGCTGAATGTTTTACATTACCTTCTACCTATACCTTTAAAATAGACCTTTAGCCTGTAGATATTCCTTTGGGTGTTTAGCACCAACGAATAATGCTGTCAACAGCAGGTGAGGGTTCAGACAGAAGATTTAAAGAGTAGCCCTTCTAAGCACCACAGTTGTTTAATAATGTAGTTTTATTTTGAGCATGAAACTATATTTCATGGCCCTGTTCCCCAGTTGATGCTGACAGATGCCACTTGCCTCTGTCCACGTCACCTCCACTCGTACAGGTGAGTACTCTTATAGCCGCCCCTACTGGAAGAGGGGAAGGGGAAGATACAGATGGTAACCAACTGAAATTGAACCAGATTAAGCTGTTGATGGTGGTATTTTGTGGTGAATTCAGGGAACTTTGGCCAGGTCACCGGGAAAATTCCCTACTCTTTTCGAGAAGTGCCATGGTAGCCTTAACATCCACCTGAACAACCACCAGAACAGGCAGACGTGACCTCGTTTAACATCTCATCCAAAAACAGCACCTCAAGAGTGCAGCACCCCTTATATCCCTCTCATGATGCACTACAGTGTCAGTATTGGAATTTTGCCCCAGGAACCTGGTGTGGGGCTTAAACCCACAACCTTCCGATCTTCTGGCCTCAGAGGCGAGTGTGCAACCTGCTGAGCCACTGACATGCAGGTAGTCATGATGTCTTCAGTACCGCATCTGGCCAGGGAGCAGAACTACAGCTGTAATAGGAACCGAAGTGTGTGAAATGATCATCTGCCTTCTACCCACTAGCAGGTAATAATTTCCTTTCCATTGCAAGCTCGGTGTCAAACTGGCCTGGTATCAGAGTGTCTCAAGCATAACAAATAGCATTCTCTTACACTGATAATTCATGGTCTGAAATTTCTCTGGTGGTCTCTACTGAACTCAGCCAGAGAGCTTTGGGGAGGCAATGTGGAAATAATGGTTTCATTGCCTGGGCACGGAAACCGTATCCAGTAGGTATAATATGCACAGTAGTTTGTTGCATGTGTTGCAACATAATTACTTTGCTACATTTGTTAAGACAGCACTGATTCAACATCTTTCTCTAGTTTAGTTCTGTTGTGCGTTGGAGCTGTTACATAGCCTTTGATTATTTGAATAGTTTGATTAGAAATTGTAGTGACACAGCTGGCTTGGTGGTGCTGAAGGTTGAGGTGCTGGACACCATACCTCGTGCCATGCTGGCGACCTGGTTTGGGAGTGAGCTTGGGCTGCCGGGAGGGCAAGGAGTTGAACTGAGCAGCTGCAAGGCAGCTCTCTCTCTGGGGAGGGATGTGGGATTTCCCTTGCTCTTGGTTGTCACCCAGTGGAGGTTAGGTGGCAGCACCGAGCCACAGGGGGGCACCTGGCATTAGGCTGTGAGGGCGGCGCCATCACTGGAGCCGTGGTGCACATGCTCACCTCCACGCGCATGGGTAGTCGCGATCTGGGGTCCTGGGACTTAAGGGGAAAAAATACAAATCAGTGTCTCCCCCCATGACCAAGTAAGGTGAGGTGGCAACGGGGGAGCAAAAAGCAATACAGAAGAAATTGTACTGAGAAAGACATATTGTGAGCTACGGGAATTGAACCCCGACCCCCAGAATGCCATCTCAGTGCTGTAACCACTGAGCTACAGGCTTATATGTTTGGACCTGGGATTCCTTTTTTTTTTACTTTCTGTTTTATCCCCCCTCCACCACAGCGCCTACCTTCCCTCAGGGACTCCCAAGGCATCGTGCCCGCCAGGTCTCCGGGATATGAGCCCCTCATGTGTCTGCCCTGCCATCGCCCTCGGATTACCCCCTGAGTGGGGGGGCGTCCCCCCAAGCCTCCCATCCATCATCCAAGTGTTGGCAGGACTCATGCGACCCCTCTCCGGTCCTGATCTCATGATGCCGGGGCCCGTCTCTAGGCATCATTGTGGGTGATTTTCCGTTGTTCCTGGGAAGTGGTGTGTGTCTGACGTCAAGGCGTTCCCGCCGACATCCACCACTCCCAACCCTGTCTGTTTGCTCTGCACACTTGCTGTACCTCGAGCTTCTGCCTGAGGTCAGACAAGCGGCAACACTGTGCCCCCCTTCCTCCCGGGAGAGGAGAGCTGTCCTCCGGATGCTCAATCCTTTCCCTCCCCTGCCAACTCCCTATGGACCAGGGTCGTTCCCGAACCCAGGTTGCCGGCGTGGCGCGAGGTGTGGCATCCAGCCCCTCAACCCTCACTGCCACCGGGCCGGGGACCTGGGATTCCTGGACATACTTCCTTTCTCTGTTATTGCACGTCCTGCTACCAGGAATAATCAAGATGACAATTAGATGTTTTTTGGTGCAGTATTAGTCACTGCTAAGCAATTTAAATCACAAATTGTAGTGACAAAGAAATAATGTGACCTACTGGGATTTGAACCCGGGCCTCCAGAATGCCGTCCTGGTACTCTAATCCCTGAACTATGGGCTCACATGTTGGACTTAGGGGTTTCCAGACACACTTCCTTTCTCTAGTATTGCATATCCTGCAACTAGGAATAGTCAAGATGACAGATGTTTTTTGATGCAGTATTAGCCACTGCTAAGCAATTTAAATCACAAATTGTAGTGAGAAACAAATAATGTGCACTACTGGAATTGAACCAAGTCCCCCCCCAACCCCCTGATACTGTTGTTTTGGGGTGGGGGGCTGGGTTCAGTGAACCCAGACCCCCAAAATGCCATCCCAATGCTTTTTTGCCTGATCATTTCGTGTTGTGCACTCACGTATGATGTCTTCTGTATTGCATCTGGCCAGGGAGCAGAACTACAGCTGTAATAGGAACCAAAGTGTGTGAAGTGATCACCTGCCTTCTACCCACTAGCAGGTAATAATTTCCTTTCCGTTGTAAGCTGGGTGTCAAACTGGCCTGGTATCAGAGTGTCACAAGCCCAACAAATAACATTCTCTTACACTGAAAATTGTGGTCTGAAATTTCTGAGGTAGTCTCTACTGAACTCAGCCAGATAGCTTGGGAAGGCAGTGTGGAAATAATTGATTGCCTGAGCACAGAAACAGTATCCAGTAGGATCTGGCGCTTATCAGCCCCAGGCCTCTTTGGAGAATCGGGTGCAGGGGCACAGCGGCCGTGGAGTGTCTGTGCTCCCCAGATACATGGCATGTAGCTACGCCGCACCTTAGAGAAAAGCCCCTAATATATGCAGTAGTTTGTTGTATGTGTATATAGGTGTTCCAAGCACGCACAGGCTTTGAGGTTGTGTATGCTTGGAACACCTACGGTATGTACAGGTACTGTGTGTTGTTTCTTGAGCACCACTTTCCTGGTGCGCACTCTGGTATGTTGGAAGTCTGTTGTATGTGTTGCAACATAATTACTATGCTGCATTTATTAAGACAGTACTGATTTAGCATATTCCTCTAGTTCAGTTCTCTTGTGCATTGGAGCTGTTTCATGGCCTTTGATTATTTGAATAGTTTGATTAGAAATTGTAGTGAGAAATAATGTGACCTATTGGAAATTGAACCCCAGCCCCAAGAATATTATCTCAGTGCTGTAATCACTGAGCTACAGGCTTACATGTTTTGACCTGGGATTCCTGGACACACTTCCTTTCTCTAGTATTGCCTGTCCTGCAGCTAGGAATAATCAAAATGAAAATTAGATTTTTTTTGGTGCAGTATTAGCCACTGCTAAGCAATTTAAATCACAAATTGTAGTGACAAAGAAATAATGTGACCTACTGGGAATTGAACCTGGGCCCCCGGAATGTCATCCTGGTACTCTAACCCCTGAGCTATGGGCTCACATGCTTGGGCTTGGAATTCTGACCCCAGGAATTCTTCAATATGATCAGGGCCACTGGAAAATTGCGGAAAATTCTACCCCAAAATGTGGAGACTTTTTGCAGAAATTGTGGGAAAATTGCGGGGGTTCACTGTACATCCCCAGTGCCCCCTAATAAATATTTTATTGTTTGCTGCAGCATGTATTGATCACATGAACTGTTAGATAAATGTATTGCCACTTGTAAATGCTTTCATCATGAAGGAAGGTGTGTGTTTTTGAAATGCACTGCAAATTAATCATTATGTAGCACTTCTAAAAATCTAAAGACATCTAAGTCATGCAGTGCTAACTACATTTTATTTAGTAATTCACAGTCAGTCCATATTGAATAAATCATGAAACATATTTTGCAAGTTTCTAGATATTAAATAATGAAGTCTGTTTAACAACTACTTGCTTTGGTGCAAAAAAAAAAAAAAAAGAAACAGATAACCAGGGTGCCTAATGAAGTTCTAGTAAAAACAATGTTTATTAATTACTGGGTTTTTTTTCTTGCTTTTTACCCTCTCCTTCTCTCCCCAGGCCCTGCTTCTTCGAGAGTCCCCAGTGGAGTCTGCCCCCGCTTTAGCCACCTACCTGTGCTGTCCGGGAACCCCTATGTAGCCTCGGTTCTACCTCCCGGGCAGGGACGAGGTGGGGCACTACACCCCAAGTTTCTTGTCTGCGTCGGGCTTCGGGATCGACCAGGCAGGTGGGAGCCATAAGGGGTCTGCTCTGGGGCTCCGTGACTACCCGGAGCCTGGAGAGTGTTTTTCCGGTGTTCTGTGGGCGTCGCGTAAACCCCTGACAACAGGGTGCATAGCGCCGACGTCCGCGACATCCTCCCCTTTCTGTGTCTCAGCGCATGCTGTGCCCCAGACCTCCGCCTGGGGCCAGTCCTGCACCGGGACTTTATGCCCCCCTCCCTCCCTGGAGAAGGCGAGCTGTCCTGGGGACGCTCAAGCCTTCTCCCCCAGCTGGCCCTCCAGCTCCCTGGGCTCGTTCCCGAACCCGGGTCACTGGCATCGCAAGCAGGAATCCAACCGCCAGGCCCGGCTAATTACTTTTCTTAATCAGCACTGCAAGTACATTTTAAAATCACATGATAAAAGTATTAAATTATGCCAGTAGCTTTTCATTACATCATACAAATGTTTCTAATACATGGTACTTTTGTTCTACTCGATTTGCAGTGATTTTGCACGGGTTGCAATTATTTTGTCTATTTGAAGGTAACTGTTTAAATATACTTAACCTCTTCAGCATGTTTTTAGAAATGGTTTGCTTTTTGTAGACTTTGTATGTGAGTATGCAGTTGTGGCAGACTAACATGTAAGGAATCACTGTCACCAGCACAATCAAGTTTATAATCAGCAGGGCCATCCAAACTCCTCACACATTTGTATCAAAATCCTTTCAAATCCGAAAGTATTTATACAAGGAAAACATACCTTACCATTCAAAAGCAAGCATTGTTGTCAGTGCTTCATTTAGGCAAATGGGGCACTTTGCCCTCTTCTTACACCTATTGTTTCAGTCTCTGTGTCTGAAAAAGTTCTTTGATAGTCTGCTTTCACACAAATTTTAAGTGCTTAAAGGGGCACTGTCAGCTTCCCCGCTTGTTTTTACCCAAATCTCAGCAGTGTGCCTGCATGCACAGATTTGTCACATATCGTCTCTGTTAGACCCCTGTGTGTGCCAAACATAATAAGTCTTACCCCTTAGTCTTATTTTACTATTTTTGTCCTTTTCAGTGGTCCGAATGAAAGTGCGCGGACCTCCGGGAGTGTATCCATTTTGAGAACGCACGTCGCAAATGGAGCACAGGCACGAAGTGCAACTTTTCACTTGTCTATATGAAAACGTTGCCTGTACGGTCCATTTATGAATGCAGAATTAAATGTGCTGCCTTGGAATCAAAACCGAGCGCTGCGAGCATTAACAAATACATTTAAAGACCGGCAACCAAATCCCGCACATGCGCAACAGTAGCGGACACAAATCGCACATGCTCAAATCATCTGGCTGTTGCATGTAGCGGGATTTGGTTGCCGTTTTAAATGTATTTCCTTACGCTCTTAGCACTCGGTTTTGATTCCAAGGCAGCATATCTAATTCTCCATTCATAAACGGACCATACAGGCAGCGTTTTCATATAGACATGTGAAAAGTTGCACTTCATGCCTGCGCTCCATTTGAGATGCACTTTCTCAGAATGGATACACTTCTGGAGGTCCGCGCACTTTCATTCGGACCACTGGAAAGGACAAAAATAGTAAAATAAGACTAAGGGGTAAGACTTATTATGTTTGGCACACACAGGGGTCTAATAGAGACGATATGTGACAAATCTGTGCATGGAGGCACACGGCTGCGATTTGGGCAAAAACAAGCGGGGAAGCTGACAGTGCCCCTTTAAGTCTACATGTGCATGGCCAGAAGATTTTGAAACTAAAGCAGGGAAGTGAATCACATGAAAGTAGAGTCACATTGGACCCCTTCTCACCTCACACTGTATTGGTTTGGTCAAATCCAAGTCGGTGTACTAAATTGTTAGCATATCTGAGTAGTTTTCCTTGAGAATTTAAATATTCTTATACAATTTAAGTCAAAAATTCAATAAATAGAAGAAACTGCAAGAAATTGCAGATTTTGTGCGGAGAAGGGTGAAAATTGCGGAAAAATTGCGGGCACAATTTTCCAGTGGCCCTGAATATGATTAACTAATGCAGTCAGCCTCCTGTGTTGAACTGCTCCGGAGATTGCGGAACATGTGCAAATGATGGACCATCTAAATGGCTAGTGCCACCATTCAAACTGCTGCCCCTAGCAACTGCTGCATTCTATAACGCTCAGATCAATTTCTCTGCCTGCCTAGTAAGACGCTTCGGAGATCACTCCTCGGCTCAGCTGATCATTTGATTTCTTTTTCGCTAAAATAATAATTTTATATTTTGTTTTAAGTGCTGCCCTGGTTTTAGTATTTTGGGTTAAGTTTTTTTTTTTTAGCCTTGTTTTAGTTGGATTTTACTTCAATTTGTGGTTCCTCTGCCGTTCTGTGGAACCAACATGGAACAGATAAAAGTTAACTTTTCAGTTTATTTTTGCTTTATTTCATCTCTTATCTTTGGTTCCCTATCATTGTTTACTTGGGGTGGAGTTCCAGTCAGTTCACGGAATTTTTCCTGCCTGGGAACTGACCACTGCAACCTCTGCGGTTTCTGACTAAAAGTTTGTCATATTTGTCTGTATTGTACTTTTAAACTTATGGTACAGGAACCGATTATAAGTTGCTTCAGTTAGTGAGTAGGTGTCTTTGTAGGTGTTAGGTCCAAGACACCAACGGAAAGAACTGGGCCTACTGGTTTTAAAAATTGTTTGAAGTGTGGGGGAAGTGTTCACTAAAGGTAAAGCTGACAAACACGGCCTATGCTTGTTCTACCTGGGTGCTTTCCATTTCCAAGCAGACTGTGATATCTGCAAAATGTTCTATGCAAAAAAACATTGATAAAACAGCCGAGCAGTACAAGAAAAGGATATCTACACCTGCTATACTGACCGACCAGTCCTCAGAGGAACCGGGTCCTTCCCTTCCTAAGAAAGACAAACCTAAGGAACAGGAACCGAAAGCAGCCAAAAAGGGTGAATCCTCTAAGTCTAAACGTAATGGGGAATTGACTGCAGAGCTGGTTCCAGCCAAAACGGAGCACAAGCAAAAGCATGTCACCGCACCTCCTGCTGAAAAAGCAAAGGAGCTCTCGGCTGACAAATCAGCCATGCCTTCGGCCGAGGAAATTGCACAGGCCCTAAAGGTTTACAGGCCTTCGAATCAGCTGCCTCATAAGGCTCAACTCTGGTTCCACAGCAGCAAACACTGGTTGAGCCATCGGTTCCGATCCCCTCCTGTGAGGATTTTGAAGAACAGGAGGATGAAGAGCTGGGAGAACTGATAGAACCGGAGGTTTCTCCGGAACAGGAGTTTGAGTCTCCTACCAGACTGACAGAGGATTACTCCTCCCATTATACCTTTTTCAAACAGATGGTGGAAACCTTGGATCTTGCCACTCATGAAACTGTGGAAGATGAGGAGGAAGCAGAATATTTGGACATAGTGGGGTTAACACCCACTAAACACCTGTTGCTTCCCATTAATAGATGCCCAGAAAAGCAGGTCTTAAAGATACTGGAGACTCCCACCTCTGTCTTGCCTGTGGACAAGAAGGTAGACAAAAAGTACCAACTGTCTAGGACTGGAGCAGGGTTTCTCTTTGTTCATCCTGACCATGAAGGGGTGGTCCAGGCTGCTGCCTGTGACAGAGCTAAGGTGCCACTTGCATCTTGTCCTTCAGATAAGGACTCCAGGAAAATGGACAGCATGGCCAAGTAGGGTTACCTGGCTGCCTCTCTGGCTATTAGGCAGGCAAACTACATGGCCTATGCTGCCCGATACCAAATGTCCCTCTGGAACTCAGTGATGGCTGTTGCTGACAAAGCTCCTCAAGGATTGGCTGCTGACCTGGCTCAGCCAGATGTGGCCTGGAAGTCACTGAATACCAATTCTATATGGATGATCACCTGTATAAATAAAGACTTTGATTGATTGATTGATTGTAGATGCCAATGACACTGCAGCCAGATGGATGGCACTAACAGTGTCCCTGAGGAGGTATGCATGGCTCAGGGCCACTAATCTTTTTTTGAAACTTTCTTTTTATTTCATTTTTAACATGTTAGGGATCACACTGGAGTCATACAGAAGTAAATTGTACTTTACATGACAAAAGTGCGAGTTTCACTAACATAGTATCTAGTCGTAGGATGTGTGGACTTTATAAATAACATATAAATCAACGTTAATATTGAATTGGGAGTTAATATTTAACATGTTGTATAGTATTAAAAGATCATTCAAGTCCTTTCTTACATAAAGGTGAATTTACATCAGCAGTTGTTCTGGGTTTGGTTGTACTTTATGAAATATCTCCCGGGTTAGGTGATTAGGTAAGTACATCTTCAGATAAATAAGCAAAGATTAAAAAAAGGGGGGGGCCCGGCACCAAGGGGAAGCTCATCCAAGTGACAGTAGCGGGTTGGCAGTCCATCTTCCATTATTGCTGAAGGAGCTCTAAAGGGAATAATTGTATCTAGGGCTGGCTGGACCCCAATAATCTGATCTCCCCCTGGGTCCTCAACTGAGCTCGAGGTTTAAGGTATTTGGTCTGGTCTGAGCTGATTAATCGAGAGGAACCAGGGATTCCACCTATTCATCAGCTCGGGAACCTTATTATGAATCCTTGCGGTCATATGTTCAAGTTTGTATACATCATATACCGTGTTTTCCCAGGCTGTAATGGTGGTAGACTCTCGCTGGAGCCAGAGTCTGGTTATACATTTCTTGGCTGCTCCCAGTAGGATGTTAAGGAGGTATATCTGGTGTGGGTTTCTAAAGGAGCGGGGATAGTGGAGTAGTAGACTAATTGCTGGAAAGAGTTTGGTCAGTGTCGGAAAGAGTTGTGTTATTCTGCTGCTTATGGTGGCCCAATATGTGGCTAGTACTGGGCACGACCACAGAATGTGGGTGTGGGTGGCTACCTCGCATTTGCATTTCCTCCAACATGAAGAATCCCCACCAGCCAAGAATTTAGCTGTGATCTGTGGCGTACGAAAATATCTGGAAACTATTTTCCATGAATATTCTCTCCATGTGTATGAACTAGAGGTTTTATGCTGTCTTCTCCAAATCTGGAGCCAGTCTTCCTTAGTCAGATCCATCTGAAGTTCGGTCTCCCAGTGAAATTGCACCAAATCCATAACGTGAGATGGGGCTCCTTGTAGGGCTTTATAAAATTGAGAGATCAAGTGGTTACAGGGACTTCTCCTTCCAGTTGAGTCAAGAGGTTACAGAGGGGTGGGATAATCTGATCAGAGACGTCCAGTCCGATTTTCGATTTCAAGAAGTGGCAGATTTGTAAGTATCTAAAAAAGTCACACCGCTGTAGGGAGAACTACTGTTTAAGTTGAGCAAATGTTTTGAATATTGCATTAGTGTAGAATTGGTGAGTAAATCGGAGTCCTTTTCTGGCCCAAAAACGGAAAGTGGAATTTAGCCCTGCCGGGGTCCAAGAAGGGTCCTCGGCTGGGATCCCTAACCAGGAGGTGAGAAATTCATGTGACGGGTGCGCCAGGTACCGGGTCCAGGCATGAAGCATCTCTTTGGTAAATTGAGAGGCCTCTTGCATACGAATTCTATTATTTGGTTGGAATTCCTGTGAAGAGGACAGAGATCACGAAGCCATATTTTGCTCTATTGATACCCAAGTTGGAGTCTGTGTTTGAGGCAACAGCCAGGTAGTTATGTGAGTAAGGAGTGAGGCCATCGAGTAGAGGGAGATATTAGGTAGGGACAGTCCTCCTCTCTCCTTGGGGCTCTGCATCTTAGCCAGAGCTATTCTAGGCTGTTGATTCCCCCATAAGAATTTGCTAGTGGCTTTATTCCAGAATTGTATGTCCCTCTGTGAGAGAGGTAAAGGAATATTTTGTAGTAAGTATAAGACCTTCGGGAGAGAGTCCATTTGTATGGACTGCACCCTAGCTATCAGAGACAGTGGGAGAGGGGTCCACCTCTGGAGGTCTGAGTTTATTCGGGAGAGGGTGGAGGAGTAGTTCAAGTTGTAAAGTTCTTTTAGTTTTGGGGGCATTTTGATTCCCAAGTATGTTAGGTATGCTTTATCCCAGTTAAATGGGAACGTCTGAGTAAAGTCTGAAGAGAGGGAAGACTGCACGGTCATGGCCTCTGATTTACTAGTGTTTATAGTGTATCCAGTAAGAGTCTCTATTTCTTTTAACATGGTAAATAGAGTTGGCAATGATTCCTCTGGGCGGATAATATAGATTAAAAGGTCATCGGCATAGTATGCCATTTTATGATATGAGTGGCCTGGAATTTCATATCCGTGTAGGTTGAGGGATTGTCTGAGAAATTGAGCTATGGGTTCAGCAAAAATGGCAAACAGGTACAGGGAAAGGGGACAGCCCTGACGAGTGCCCCTATGTAGGGAGAAGCCCTCTGAGTGAGAACCATTTAACTTTATGACCGCCTCTGGTCCTGTGTAAATTCCGCTAATTGTGTCTCTAAAAATAGTTGGAAAATTAAATTTCTGCAGGACTGTTTGAAGGAATTCCCATGAGACCATGTCAAAAGCTTTTTTGGGCAACCAAATTTAGTATTAGCAGAGGAGATTTATTAGTTTGGGCATGGTCCATAAGATATAATGTTCTTTTGATATTATCGGTGGTCTGTCTACCTTTAATGAATCCCGATTGATCTGGGTGTATCAATGCAGGAAGGATATAATCTAGTCTATGTGCTAGTATACTCGTATATATTTTATAGTCCTGATTGAGTACCGAGATAGGTTGGTATGAATCACATAGATGCAGTGGTTTTTGGGGTTTCAGGATCACTGAGATTGTGGCTTGTCTCCAGGACATAGGGAAAGAAGAGGTGGTGTACGCAGATGTTAGCACTTGGAGAAGTGAGTTTTTTTAATAGACCCCATGCATTTTTGTAGAATTCCACCCCAAAGCCAGCCGGGCCTGGGGACTTACCATTTTTAAGGTTCCAAATTGCATTTTGAAGCTCCAGTTCTGTAATTGGTGCTACTATCTGGTTTTGTTGATCCTCTGAAAGCACCGGAAGATGTAACTGGTCTAGAAACTTGGGATGTTATGTGGTTCTGGAGGGGTAGAGGAGGAACACAACTTCTGGTAGTAGTTTTTAAATGCCTCTAAAATCTGTGGTGTTGAATATTTAGTTAGGCCTGATATTGGGTCCTTTATTTTGGGACTAGTGCGTTGTTGTTTTTGATTTCTGAGGCGGAAGGCTAGAAGCTTGAATGCTCTAGCTCCTCCTTTATAATAGCGTTACCGCAGCCACGCCAAGGCCCGCTCAGTTTTTGCCGTCAGTAATTGTTGGATCTTTACTTGTGTTTGTGTTATCAGTGGAAGGAGATCAGTATTCCTGCATGTGGGCCTCTTGTAGGAAATTGTGTCTTGCAGGGTTAGTAAATTGGACTCTACCTGTTTTTTCTTTTGAGAGGTATAGGCTATAATGTAGCCTCTAAGTACTACCTTAAGGGTATCCCAGAGGATTTGTGGAGTAGTCTGTGGTGAGGTATTATCTCTAATTATTTCTGGTATCCATTTGTCTAATATGTCTCGGAATTCTTTATCTCGAAAAAGAGATGGATGGACTCTCCATTGAGTGTTTATTTTATCTTTCTTAATGTTAAGGGTCAAGATAATGGGGGCATGGTCAGATAGACATATATTATGAATTTCCGCAGTCGAAATTAGATCAAGGTGTTCCTTTCCTAGACAGAAATAGTCCAGTCTAGAATAGTGTTTAAAGACGTGGGAGTAGAAAGTAAATTTTCACTGTGAGGGATGCAGTTGACACCATGCGTCAACCAGGCCTACGTCTTGAATAAGGCATCGCAAGTGTTTTTGTCCTGATGATTGTGGAGGGGGTCGGGTCGCCGATGAATTCAGGGAGGGGTTAAGGAGGCAATTGAAGTCTCCACCAAGGACTGAAATTCCCTGTTGTCTAACCAGAATGGCATCCATTAGATGCTGTGTGGTGGAGGCGTCTGATCCCGGTGGAATATAAAGGCTGCAGACTGTTAAAATTTGTTGGTTTAGTCTGACTCCCGCCAGTGCCAGTCTACCTTCTTTATCAGTGTATTGATCCAGCAGTTGTAGTTTAGAGTGTTGCGGTACTAAAATTACTGAGCCCCTTTTCCTTCCTTTCTGATATGCAGATTCAATAATCTGGGTGAACCCAAACTTGAGTAACTTAGGGTGTTCCGCCGAGGAGAGGTGAGTTTTCTATAAAAGGAGAATGTCTGGGTTCAGTTTTTAAGAGCTCTAAGTGTCCGATCTCTCTTGATGGGGCCAGCCAGTCCGTTCACATTGTGTGATATAAGTTTAAAGGGGTGTCACATTATTATCTATATGTGGGTTTTCCATTTTCATCAGGGCCTCCGCCAGGTGCCCCCACCCATTCCCCAGGACTTTCAATTGCATTCAACCAATAAGATCTGTACCTGAAACAAAAGTGCAGTTCTGTGTGATCCGAAAATAATAATAATAATAGTAATACTAGAAAACAAAAAAAAGGAACTGGCCAAAAGTGAGGAACTATGTAAAACCTAGCTTGCCAACTGGGCCTGCTTATGAGGGTATTTACCCAAAAGGTTAAACTAAAAACTATATACAAACCCCTATTCTGGGGACTGTGTGTGACTTCCATTAATGTGTGCTCGAATAGAGCAGGTATTGGGGAACGGACCTTTGGCCATTCAGGAATGGGCTCCCTCATCACCAACTGGTGTAGGGCCCTGGGGAAACCATTGCCCCTAAGTCTGGTAGGGAAGAGGGTGAGAGTAGAGACAACAAAAAACAGTGGTAGAAGCAAATTAATTATGATTGGTAGGGAATAGGGAAGATTTCGGGGGGCAAAAAGGTGCAGGACCTTTGTGGTCTGTGCTTAGCTTATGTAGTGATCTGTGGACCGCCTCCATTAAATGAGGTTGAGTCTATGGGGGAGACAAAAAAAAAATGATCCTAGCCAAGTCCGACGACTTCCATTTTTGGTAGTGTGAGTGTCCCCTAGGTATATAAAGATAACTCCATATATCCCTCTACTAGATCCCTCCCAGTTCAGGGTTTTATTATGACCTGATACCTCAGGGATTTCTCTATGGGTTCTGGGAGTATAGGGCCTGTCTGCATCTTTTCTTCGCTAAGGAGAGGTCTGGGAGTCAGTGCACCGTTCTGGAGTCAAGGGTGTTACTCCGGGGGGTAGGGGTCAGAGGTTAGTATAAGTTTGTGGGTTGAGGTAACTACCTCGATTCGCTTAGTAAGAAAAGCAAACATTTGTGGTGAAATCTGCTTTATCAATTTAAGCTGGAGGTCCGCTGAAGGCCCTCAGTTATACACAGGTCGAGGGGATGGAGGGGCTTAGGAACCCCGGGAGGATCCAAGAAGAGCTCCCTTTACAGGTTCTCAGCCTGTAGGAAGGACACAGAGCTGGGACTAGGTCAGGACGGTGAGAGAAGGGTACTCAGGGCAAACCCCATTTAGAAATTCATCCACATTTCGTGTGCTCCACTAAAATAGGAATGCCTGGGAGGGGATAAATGATAACGACCCCCTGCACCCCAACCACGGTATCTTCCATATTGTCTAGTTCCGGGGGGTGGGGGGAGGTGAGGGCTGACCCCTCCCGCCAAAGGGCCCATGCGTGTCACCCTGGTTAGGTCTTGTGTCCTACTGACCCTTGGCACCTTCGGAATGAGAAAGACCCTCCATTGTCCCCCACTTCTCAAGGTCGGGGATGTTCTATGACTGTGCCCTATTTATCGGGCATGTGTCATCATAGTAGGGAAGTCCTATTTCATTTTTATATACAGGCTTAATGATTCCGATCCCATCAGCCCGTCACTGGTATCAGGCATTTCTGACAAACCCCTATTTAGCGGGGAAAACCAGGAAAAATGGGCTCCCTACCTAACTAGAAGCTAGTGGGATAATTTTCTCCCCTCTTGAACTGTCTTGTGATATTGCATGTCCTTTACTGGTTCTGGGTTACGAGGGTATCTCCCAGCCTCATCGTATAGGGCTCATCTTCCCCCCCAACCCCCTGCCATCCCTAATTTGGGGTTAGGGTAGAGACACCTCCTGCCTCCCCACCCGATCCCAGTGTTCAGACATATGGGTCCATAGGTCCTTTCCTATCTCCCCCCCCAAGGAGATAGGCAGCCCAGCTCTGGGCAGAATACCCCATATCTCTTCTGGTTGGTCCAGGAAGGAGAATGTGCATATTAGGACTCCCAGCGGACCCCCCTGGTTTTGGGTCCTCCGGATCCCGGGGCGCCCGGATCTTACTGTGTACCAGGTGCACTGGAGGTATGGCAGCTCCTTTCTAATGCAGTGAGGTGCTTTAATAATCAGGAGGTCATCGGGTTGATAGTGATTTACAAGGGACACTTCTGAGCACAGTTCCCCATAATTGTGGAGACCTTCACGTGGAGGGTCAGTGTTAGTTAGTATCGAGAAGAAAAACCCATTCAGATGTGTCTGCACAGCGAGAATGGAGGGCCTCAAACCTACCAGAGGGGGGCCCGGGGCAGAATCCACTTCTCTGCTCCTTGACAGTGGGACCAGAGCAAAGCCAGTGCCACTCCTGTGGGGGGGGAACAGGGGACCCCGACCGGAGACCCGACCGAGTCTCATGTCTCATGGGGAACAACAGGCGTCTAGGGGAGAGGGAACATTTCCACCCTGCTTTCTGGGCAATTTCAGGGCCAAGTGCCCTGGGGAGTCGAGGCAGGGAGTGAGCCCATCGACCATAAATTCCACCTCAGGATATCAGGGCGTAAGATCTATGTGAGTCGCCTGACTTTACCAGGCCGAGAAGACCCTTTAACTGCACTCTATTTAACGAACCAATGCAGACTAATCGAGGGAACTCATTTAAATGTGTTCTCCCAGTCCTGGTGGGTATTCGGGCCCAAGCAGATTGATCGGCCACGAGAGCCTTTTAACCCATCACAGTTACTGGACTCCTCTGTCAATCCCCTATTTAGTGGGGAGAAAATCAGAGCAAGTGAGCCTCCCCTAAGTCTAGGGCCTATGTTCTCCTGCCCGGTTTCGCCCGGCAGCAAAGCATCCAAATGAAGAGAGTCCTCAAATCGAGGGCTTTTCATGGTCACTCGATCCCCGAGCTCCATCAGCCCTATAGTCCGCGCAAGGTTACCCTCCATCGTCTGATGCCTCCATAACCCAGTTTGATGTACTCAGCGGTCCCACCTTATGCAGGCGCACCCCCCCCCAAAAGAAAGACACAGGGACTCCAACTCCGTTCAGGTCAACTGTACCATTTCTAATATGTCTAGCAAGGAGAGTAATTCAGGTCAGAACCACACATAAGTCTGCCAACATTGTGGTCTGCATGGGACCAAACCCCACCCACTCCTCCAACGCCCCTTCACTCACTATGCTCCATAAATTCTGGGCTGTTTTAATCTGGTTGTCTGGAGAACTGTGCCAACATTTTCTTGATTGCAGCTATGGTAGCTCTCTGGTCTGGCGTTGTGTCGCTGATGTTCGTTCTTGGGAGTCCCATTTCTCTGGCAAGTTTCTTGGAGGGTGGGTGGATTGGGGAACAGCAAGTCCACGCTTCTCAAAGTCTGTGCAGGCCTCTTCATAGGTATTATACAGTTGTTGCCCCAATGGAAATTGGACTATCAGTCTACTGGGGTACGGTGTTCTGAATTTGAGTTTCTGTTGCCTGAGGATTGGGAATAATGGGATATAGGCCCGTCTGCATTGCATGGTGACCGAGGCATAGTCGTTATCCACAAATAAGCAGTGTTCTCTATAGAAGAGGTGGGATTTGGCCCACGCTTGTTTTAAAATGTGTTCTTTTGTCTGGAAACGAAGGAATTGTTATTTGATAATCATTGATCTAGGGCATGCTGTCAGCTGCGTAGGCTTCGGACCTAAAGTTTGGTGTAGTCATTCAATGTCGAAATTGTAGTCTGCGGGTAAAGTGAGGGCCTCCCGAAGAAAAGTCTCCATGAAGTCAAGCAGGTTCGAACCTTTGCAGTTCTCAGGGATGCCATATATCCGCAGATTCTGACGCCGGCTGAGGTTTTCAGAGTCTTCTTGTCGGTCCACTGTAAGCTGGCAGAGGTGAGCCATTTGGTTAAGGGTATCTTGCAATTGTGATGTGATGGCAGATTGTTCTAGTGCCCTTTCATTGAGAGAGGTGACTTCAGAATGTAGATCAGCAAGGTTTTTTTGGAACGATTCTTGTGTTTGTCTGAATTTATGGAAGTCCGATTTGAACTCTTGGAGTTCCTGCAATATTTTATCTAGTTTGCTTTTCATTTTAGTTGGTTGGTTTAGTTTAGGCTAGTTCCGTCTCTTGGGTCTGGATGCTTGTTGTAGGTGCGTGGAAGCTCCGGAGTCAGTTGCGTCTTCTTCCGAATTCTCTGTGTCCGGGCGAAGTGTGGCAAATCTGTTTGGTCCCCCGCATAGGTTATTTACAGCCATAGATAATTTAATCACTTTTTATCCGGATTGTTTTTATGTTCGGCCGTTTTATCAACTAAAAGGTGGAGAGCGGTCTGGAGCACGATGTCTAAGCAGCCATCTAGCCAGAAGCTGCACCGGAAGTCCTCAGGGCCACTAATCTTTCTCAGGACACCCAGACCAAAGCCATGGATTTCCCATGTGAAAATAATTCACTCTTTGGGGACAAGACAGAGTCTTATATGAAGAACATGGATGAGTACAAAGCTACATGCAAATGTAATGCAGCTAAGGAAAAAGCACCCATTTCATGCAGACAGCAGGGAAGGGGGGAGTAGGGGTAGAACAGCCTACAGTAGGGCATTTTCTAGGCTCAAGTTCTCCCTGATTACCAGCAACAAAGAGGATGCTTCAGAGGCAGGGGTAGAAGGGGTGCTAGACGTGCAGACTTAGCTCCTCAAGCCAAAGCCCAGGCTAAGCAGAACCCCTGACGTGCTTGCCAGGGTCGCCTCCCCACTACTAGTAGGGGGCACGATGGCTCACTACTCCCAGGTTTGGTAAAATATTACCACAGATAAGTGGGTCCTGGAGGTAGTGAGCCGGGGGTCTGCATGGGACAGACATAAGGCAATTCTAGTGGGGGGTAGGAGGAAGTAGGCTGTTGGTTAACTAGGATGTGCAGCTTATCCATTAAGTAGAGAAATGGGCAAACTAGGTGGGCCAAGCGGTCCTCATCTGCCATCAGATTATATGTTTCTGTGTTTCCCTCAGCTTCATATTGCTTCCCAAGTTGAGGGCAAGATTTTTCAGTCCAGCTGCACCAGCAGAAAGGGCACTTCTGGAATCAGAAGTGTCCAGCCTGCTGCAGGCAAAAGCAGTGGAACCTGTCCCCCTTTCTCAAAGGGTAAAAGGGTTCTATTCCAGATAGTTCCTAACCCTAAAGAAAAATGGGGAGTGTCGACCCATTTTGGACCTAAGACTTCTGAACAGACACCTCACCAAGCCAAAGTTCAAGATGGTAACTCTCAATGATTCTTCCCACACTCAAGCAAGGAGACTGTCTGGCATCCCTGGATCTCAAGGGTGCTTATTTCCACATTCCCATCAAGGAATCTCACAAAAAGAACCTCAGGTTCAGATTACCTTCGGGTCACTACCAGTTTACAGCTCTGCCATTCGGCTTAACCGCCACTCCCAGAGTTTTCACAAAGTGCTTGGCAGTGGTGGTGGCACACTTGAGATGACAGGGCATCACAGTGTTCCCTTACCTAAATGACTGGTTAGTCATGGGACAGTCACTACAGCAAGTAAAGGATTCTCTTGGACTCACTCAGAGCAACCTAGAGTCCCTGGGTTTCCTGGTAAACGCCCCAAAATCAGTGCTCCAACCTGTTCAATTGTTAAACTTAATAGTAGCAGAACTGGACATTCTGAGGGGAAGGGCATTTCTCCCTCAGCACAGGGTAGACAACGTTTTACAAATAGCAGACTCCTTCTGCCTGAGCACACCCAGGCCTGCAAGGCACTTCTTGCAGCTGCTGGGCCACATGGCCGCTCCATAGCAGCTGTGCTAGCTGCCAGGTTCCGGATGAGGGACATGCAATTCCACTTAAGAGCAAATTGGTCCCAAAGAAGGGACTCGCTGTCAAAACTGGTACCAGTGACAAAAGTCCTTGCTCCAAGCCCTGCAGTGGTGGCAGGACAGGGACAGCCTTAGAGAAGGGGTCCCATTCCAGCAAAAGCCCCCCACACTAATCCTCACAGCAGATGCATCCCTCTTAGGGTTAGCAGCACACCTGGGAGACCACACAGTACATGGCATATGGTCCCCTACAGAATCACTCTTGCACATAAATCTGTTGGAACTCACAGTGGTACTTCTGGCCCTGCAGTCCTTTCCATCCCTGGTAAGAAATAAGGTGGTAAAAGTCAGGACAGAGAATACTGCCACCATGTACAACATCAACAAGCAAGGAGGGACAAAATTCACATTGCTGTGTACAGAAGCAATGAAAGTTTGGTGTCTAGCCTACTCCCTGCAGGTACCCCTGTTGGCTCTCCATCTGCCAGGAAAGGAGAACCTTGGCAGACGCACTGAGCAGAATCAGCCAGAACCACCATGAGTGGTCTCTCAACAGGTAGGTGCTGGAAAGTGTTCAGAAAGTGGGGCATTCCAGAGACAGATCTCTTTGCCTCCCTGAAAAATCACCAACTCCCCCAATTCTGCTGCAGACCCCCAGCAAAGGGCATGGTGCCAGTGGATGCCCTAGTGTGGGACTGGTCGGGGAAGTTTCTGTGTGCCTTCCCTCCACTTCCTCTGCTGCTCAGGGTCCTGATCAAGCTCAGATCCCAGTCAGCCACCATGATCCTTATAGCTCCAAATTGGGCCAGGCAGCCGTCGTTCTCCCTCCTGCTATCCCTGTCAGTGACCTAGCCCATCAACCCCCTCAGAGGCACAATCTCCTGACCTCCTCACAGGGGAGGATCCTTTACCCCAACCTCAGGTCCCTCAAGCTCAGGGCTTGGCTCTTGGGGACTTAGAGTATGCTGACCTGCACGTCTCTGAGAGTATCCTCAGTGTTCTCAGGGTATCAAGGAAACCCTCCACTAGGAAAACCTGTGCTTCCAAGTAGAAAAGGTTTTCCATCTGGTGTGACAGAAACAGTATAGTGCCTTCTCAGGCGGGGTTAACTGTCATGTTGGACTGTCTCACCCACCTGCATTCACTGTGTCTACAGCCCTCTACCTTCAAGGTTCACCTGCCATCAGTCTGAGCCTACTGTTTGGCTGGCAAGGGTGCTTCCTCGGTCTCTAACCCCATTTTCAATAAATTTTTCAAGGGGCTGGCCCACCTGCACATTCCCCACAGGGAACCGGTCCCATCTTGGGACCGTAATATCTGTATTGCCAAGCTCATGGAACCTCCATTCAAGCCCATAGCTACAGCACATCTCAAGTATGTGACTTGGAAAACTGTCTTCTTGGTAGCCATTATCTCAGCCAGGCGAATTAGTGAACTGCAAGCCCTGTGCATAGAATTAAACTATATCTCTTTTCACAGGGATAAAGTAATCCTGAGGACTAACATGAAATTCCTTCTGAAAATAGTCTCTGATTTCCATGTGAACCAGTCAATCACCCTGCCAGTCTTCTTTACAGACCATTCTAGCTCAGGCGAGCGCAGGCTCCACAGCCTGGATGTCAAGAGAGCTTTGAGCTACTGCCTTGACCACACCAAGGCCCACAGGCAGGACAGACAGCAATTGGTCCTGAACTATGGGGAAGTGAGAAGGGGAAAACCAGCTTCCAAAAGGTCCGTTGTACGCTGGCTAGTGGCATGTATCCAGTTCTGCTACAGTAAAGCTGATAAGGAGCCCCCAGGCCTGAGGGGCCATTCCACAAGGGGCACAGCTGCTACAATAGCAGCAGCCAGAGATATCCCTCTGCTGGAAATGTGTAAAGCAGTTACGTGGAAAACAGTGAGCACTTTTACAAAGCGCTACTGTTTGGACGCCCAGTCCAGAAGTGATGCCAGATTTGGCACAGCAGTACTGCAGATCTTGTTCCCCAAGTAGGTTCTGTACCCTCCTCCAAAAGTACTTGCTTTGTAGTCTGCATTAGTTAATCATATTGAAGAACTCCTGGGGTTAAAAGAAAAAAATACTCACCGTCGTAATCTTGTTTCTTCCAAGGGATTCTTCAGTATGATTAAATCTCCCACCCTGCCTCCCCTTCCAGAAACAGTTGGGCTCTGCATATCAGCTAGATTTACTGCTGTGTTGTTTGGGGGTCATACCCTAGTTGTGTTTACAAACTTTTTGATAACAGAAGGGTGTTGTTCTCTTTCTTTGGTCCTATGTGACTTTAATATTTAGGACATTTTATACGGGATTTAATAGTAGTTATTATTAGAATAGCTTAGTTAGGGGGTCTTACCCCGCAGGCTGTCATGAATTTGAGCATTACAGAACGCGGCAGTTACTAGGGGCAGCAGTTTGAATGGTGGCACGAGCCAATTAGATGTTTCATCATTTGCATATGTTCCACAATCTCCGGAGCAGTTCAACACAGGAGGCTGACTGCATTAGTTAATCATATTGAAGAGGCCCTTGGAAGAAACAAGATTACTACGGCGAGTAATTTTTTCTTTCCAGACACACTTCCTTTCTCTGGTATTGCATATCCTGCAACTAGGAATAATCAAGATGACAATTAGATGTTTCTTGGTGCAGTATTAGCTACTGCTAAGTAATTTAAATCACAAATTGTAGTGAGAAATAAATAATGTGACCTACTGGGAATTGAACCCAGGCCCCCCACGCCCACCCGATACCAGTATTTTTTTTTGGTGGGGGGCTGGGTTGCGACTGACAGCCCCAGAATACCGTCCCAGTGCTCCTTTGCCTGATCATTTCATATTGTGCACTCGCGCTGTGCCCAGGACTTCCTGCGGCTGCTGGGGCTGATGGTGACTTCTACCAGTGTGGTCCAATGGGCACACTGGAGATTGCGCCTCCTGCAGTAGGAGTTGGGCTCGCAGTGGTCCCAATGCCTAGGTGACCTGGACTAGCTGGTCTTGGTGACCAAACTGATGTGGGACACCATCCAGTGGTGGCGGTTCCCCCAGAACATGAAGGAGGGAATCCCATTCACCCACCTAAAACCATCTGTCATGCTCATAACAGATACATCTGTAGTGGAATGGGGAGCTCACCTGGGAGACCACAGGGGCCATGGATTCTGGTCACCCGAGGAGTCCCGGTACCGCATCATCCTGCTGGAGATCCATGCAGTGTGTCTGGCTCTGACAGAATTCTCTCTATTGATTCAGGGCCAGGTTGTCCAGTTCCAGAGGGACAACATGACCACCATGTTGTACCTGAACAGGCAGGGTGGGGCGTGCTCCTTTCCATTGTGTCTAGAGGCTCTCAGCACTTGGAACATTGTGCACAGCCTAGAAGCAGATCTCTTGGTGATTCATGTCACAGGAGAAGACAGCCAGCTGGCGGATGCTCTCAGGTAGGTCAGAGAGACATCACATGAGTGGTCCTGAATTAGAAGGTGTTAGACCACCTGTTCTTCCAGTGGAGCACCCTGCTGGTGGATCTGTTTGCCTCATGGGAGAATAAAAAACTGCGGCTGTTTTGTGCCTGCCCCCCTCAGTCCAGGACACTGCAGGGGGATGACTTCCAGACTGTAGGCCTTCTGTGTGCCTTCCCTCCCTTCCCCTTGGTTCACAAGGTTGTGATCAGGGACTGGGAGGACAAGGCACAGTTGATCCTAAGAGCACCAGACTAGCCCAGGCAGTTCCAGTGTCCTCGACTACCTCTGATCCCTGTCTCAGAAAACTGCGAGCAGCCACTCTTAAGGTGCACCTGGCAGCCATCTCTGTATACCGGGTGTGGGCTAGTATGCTGGCGGTAGCCCAGAAGAAGGTGGCCAGGTGATTTTTCAAAGGCCTGTATCACCTGTCCCTTCCAGTGCGCGAACCACTGCCTCCATGGGACCTACTGTCGGTGCTGCCCATGCTCATGGGCAAACCATTTGAACCTATGCACAAGTGTGAGATGTCACACTTGTCAAGGAAGACAACCTTCCTGGTGGCCACCATGTCAACCAGAAGGATCAGAGAGCTCCAGATGCTCTCTGTGGAGTCTCCCTACTTGGTTTTTCCATAAGGGCAAGGTGGTCCTTCTCTGCAACCCAAAATTCGTTCCAAAGGTCGTAATGAAGTTTTACCTTAACCAAGTGATTAGCCTTCTGTGTATTTCACCAGTCCAACCTCGGATGTGTATCATAGGCTTCACACACTGGACATATGGAGGGTGCATCCTTATTATAAGGAGTGCAGGGCTGGAGTTTGGAGAAAGACTCAACAGCTGTTGGTCACTTACACTGAAGCCACACCTGGCAGATTGGCAGCAAAGAGGACAGTTGCCAGGTGGATCACATCCTGCATCGACCTCTGCTGTAGGTTGGGTGGTAGGGAGTTGCCCAAGGGGCTTAAGAGTCATCCCACCAGACATAATGCTGCCTCGGTGGCCACTTCCAGGGATATCCTCATTGCAGAGATATGCAGGGCTACAACCTGGGCAAAAACACACACCTTCATCTCCCATTACAGCATCTATGTAATGAGTCATTGGGCTGCGTTTGGTCCTTGGTCCTCCAGTCTGTGTTCACCAAATAGAGTGCACACCTTGCCCTGTCCTCCCAGAGGACTGCTAGGAGTCTGCCATTGTGTGTATAGTGAACTGTATCCATGCCTTTAGAAATACAGGTTACTCCCTGTAACCGTAGTTCTAAAAGTGATATACAATTCACATCCACACCACCCGCCCGATTTCCCCTGGCAATGTGGCAGCTGGATTCCTGCTTCCAGCGTGCAAGGATTTGACATTGCGGGATGGAGCCAGTGGATATACCACTGGGCCGGTGGGTGGAGCTTAGTTTGAAGACATTCTGATGACCCAGCTGCAGTGGCGGAGCTGGGGTGGGCTGGGGGTGGCAGTTGCCCTCCTGGCTTCCCCAGTGTGAGTAGTGGTGCCTGCCACCATCTTTATTCACTGTTTAGTGCCCATTGTGGAGGCTGTGATTGATGAATGAACCCCCCCCCCGGCTCCCAAATGCTCCCAAACCTGGCTCCGCCACTGCCCAGCTGTCTCCAGGAAGAGTGCCATTGCGTGGATGTGAACTATATACCACTATTAGAACTACGATTACAGGTGAGTAACCTATAGTTTTGTCTCACATCATTGCCAGCAAAGACAAAAAATCTGAAGTAGTACAAGGTCGGCTGACTGACACAGCACTATCAACTATGACAACAATGGCCAAAAATGAGGAAAGACACCATAAAAAAAAAAAAAAACAAAAACATCAAATTCACTTGCAGCAAAAAAGCATACTAAAAAAAAAAAAAACATCAAATGCGAACTATAAAATAAATATAAAAGCCAGGAAGACTTATTGCCAAAATATCTGAAAAAATGCCCAAAGTGTATCTAGTGTATAGCAGCAATCATAGCTTACTGAATTCTGTGTTTCAAACCTAAAATTATTAAAATGTTCTTTTTCAAATTTAAAAATAGCACATATTATCACTACAGCACAGGGCCAGTGTTGTTTACATGATGGAAGCTCAGCCAATATAACTGAAAGGGTTGTCTGTGTTTCAGAGTCACCACATCACACCCAACTCTCTTCTGTTAATTTTTTGTAAATGTCTGTGTCATATTAACATAGTAATTTAAAGACAGAAGGGGCTCTAGGTCTATCATGTCCACATGTACCCTTGTTTTAAAAGCTGAGAGGATGTAAGTATCCTGTGCAAACATGTACCAATCTATAGGGATTCCCTAACCACTTAACTACCCATGGGTAACGTCAGGGGGCACTTTTGCTCACAGAGACTGGTGAACCTATGGAATGGCAGAAAAAGGGTGATGCTGCTGGTGGGGGACTTTAGTCTGCCAGATGTAGATTGGAGCCACCCAGTCACAGCTTCAGCTAGAAGCAGGAAAATCCTGGACTTCCTGCAGGGGGGCATTTCTCAGGCACCTAATAAGGGAACCCACTTGAGATGGGGCATTGCTGGAGCTGGTACTCACTAACAGGGACAGTATTGCAGACATCAAGGTGGGAGGCCACCAGTGATCACCGTACAGTGTGGTTCAACATAAGGAGGGTGGTAGAAACAAATCACACAATGACAAGGGTCCTGGACATCAGGAGGGTAGAAACAAATGGGGAAGTGCCTCAAAGATGACCTAGCAGAGGGGAGGACCTGGGTGGGATGGAGAAGTAGTGGGCTGAGTTAAGGGAAGGCAAAGTGAAGGCAACAAACTTCTGTGCAAAGGAAGTGAGCAAAAACAAGAGGAAAAGAGGTTGCTGTGGTTCTCAAAAGAAGTGGCTGAAAATGTAAAGGCTAAAAGGGTAGCATTCTGGAGGTATAAAGAGTTGCAGAGGGAAGAGGACAGGGAGGTGTGTCAGGAGAAGCAGAGGGAAGCAGGGAAAGTAATGAGGTGCACAAAGGTGCAAACTGGGGAAAAAATGGCCCAAGGGGGTAATGAAAGGGAATAAGCCATTTTAGGCACATAAGTGAAAAAGAAAGACTAGGGGAAGGATTGTGAGGTTAAGAAGGGCAGGTTGGGACTGTGCAGGGGAGGATCAGGAAAAAGCAGATATCTTGAACAGATACTTTTGTTCAGTCTTCACAGAGGAAGAGGATGGACCACATAAAAGCAACAGGGGCACTGGAGAGGGGGAAGTAGACACAAGTCCCTTAACAGAGGAGAGAGTCCCGAATGGACTTGCAAATCTGAAAGTGGACAAAGCAATGGGGCCAAATGGGGGACACCCAAGGGTGCTGAGAAAGGTCAAGGAAGTACTGGCTGCACTTCTGACAGTCCTTTTTAGCAAGTCACTGAAAACAGAAGTGGTCCCAGAGGACTGGAAGGGGGCACATGTAGTCCCACTTCATAAAAGCAGTAGCAGGAAGGGGCTGGCAACTACAGGCCAGTCAGCCTGACATCGGTGGTGGGGAAGCTAATGGAGTCACTTCTAAAGGAAAGGATTGTGGATTATCTTGAACCCAGCTAGTTACAAGACCCGAGGCAACATGGATTCATGGGAGGAGGACATGGTAGGTAGGTAGGTAGGTAGGTAACATTTTTATTCATACAAAAAATGAATATGGATAACTCCACGGAGCCGAAGCTCATTTTCAGTGAGGTCCCAAGTTCAAATTCCAGTTACTCTTACATTGATTACATCCTTAGTACAATATAAACATAATACAACATTTCACAATATAAAAAACTCTACGGTTTAGTAACATTACCAGGATATCCACATACATACATTACAGATAACAACACAAACTCAATGTCTTCTTTGACTGGGTAACCAGGGAAATAGATCAGGGTGGGGCAGTGGACTTGGTCTGCTTAGATTTCAGTAAGGCTTTCGACACTGTTCCACATAGGAGGCTTATAAGGAAACTGGGCAGCTATGGGGTGGGTCCAGAGGTGGTAAACTGGGTAACAAATTGGTTGAGGGATAGGTGACAGAGGGTGGTAGTAAACAGAGTTCACTCCGGGGAAGGGAGGATGACCAACGGTGTGCCACAGGGCTCAGTACTGGGACTGGTCGTCAAACGTCTTTATAAGTGACATTGCAGATGAGCTAGAAGGGAAGGTCTGCCTCTTTTCAGGTGTCACCAAAATCTGTAGTAGGATGGACACTCCAGAGTGGGTGGAAAGAGTGTGCGGAGACCTGAGCAAACTCAAGGAGTGGTTAAGGGTGTGGCAGCTGGGTTTCAGTGTGAAGAAATACAAAATCATGCAGTTAGGGCACAGAAACTGAGAGGTGGAGCACAATATGATAGAAGAAGTATTGACGGTCAGCAAACGGGACAGGGACTTGGGAGTAGTCATATATGATGATCTCAAGGGGGCAAGGTAGAGCAGCAAGACAGTGGGTAGGGCCAGTGGGATGTTGGGGTGCATAGTGAGGAGTAGCTCCAGCAGAAGGAGAGAAGTGGTGTTGCCATTGTATAGATCGCTGGTGAGAACCCCACCTGGAGTACGGTGTCCATTTCTGGAGATCACATCTTAGGAAGCTCATAGAGTGCAGGTAGTCCAGAGGAGCCCAACTAAAATGGTGCAGGGTCTGCATCAGAAGCCCTATGAGGAGAGACTGAGGGACCTCAATATGTAAACTCTGGAACAGAGAAGAGTAATGGAGGAAATGATAGAGACCTATAAATACCTCATGGGGGTAAATAAGGTACAGGAGGGGAGTATTTTTCAGAGGAAAAGAAGCATGAGAACAAGGGGATATGCAGTGAAGCTGAAATGGGGTAAATTCAAGAAATGTGAAGAAGTACTTCTTCACTGAAAGAGTGGTAGATGCCTGGAACAGTCTTCTAGCTGAGGTGGTGTGTGCGAAAACAGTGGTGGAATAAAGCACGCATGGGATAGGCACAAGGGAATCTTAGTGGGAAGGAGGGAGGGGGAAGAGCCTGAGATCAAATAGGCTCTGCAGTGCCAGTATAGGCAAGGAAAAAAATGGGCAGACTAGGTGGACCAAGCTGTCTTTATCTGCTGTCAGCTTTTGAGTTTCTGTGGAACAGCTTACCAGCAGAGACAGTAGACATGAATACAATACAAGCAGTAAAGGTAAGCCTGGACACATTTCTGCATACCAGAGGTATCATTGGATACCCTGGGTAGTAGACAGGGTAGGGAATTCTTATAAATTAATACACATTTGCACAGCGTACTTATTCCTTGCTTATGAAGCCGGGGGGAGGGGGGGGGTGGACACAGTAGACCTAGAGTTATTATGTTACCATGCCCCAGGCATTTAACAGAAGCGAGTAGGGAGCCATACTGGTATGGATACACCAAAACAGACACACTCCTTTCAGTTATATTGGCCTCACTCCTGACAGGTGAACAGTGCTGATCCTGTGCTGTAGTGATATATGTGCTAATGACTGTATAAGGCATGCAGGTGCTATGAGGCCATTTACATGCCATTATGTGGCCAGTAGTAGCTTTGGGAATACCTCCACCCCTGAACCCCAAGGCAGCCATAGTGAATGTAAATTGTAATCCCTAGTGCTAGTGATACCCCTCCCTCACCACAACCCCCATGTATGTCTTATTATTGGTGCTAGTTTGAATATGGCAGCCAGGAGCAAAGGCACGCTTACCCATTTGGGACATGATATCCCCCTTAGCAGTGGGCTGTGGTGCACTGAACCACTGCACTTTGTGCGGCACTACCACAGCCCTATATTCATGCATGCAGCATGCACTGGACAGGGGCCCTAAGCATGCACTAAAAACACACTTGTATGCCAGCATGCTGATAAGAGTGCTGCTCTCTCTCCTTTGTTCTGTGTTATTAGCCCTTGTCTGAACATGGGACCTCAGGACTGCAACTGTTCATTTAGGGTTACAGTTACTCTGCTACGGTTCCTTAACTCACTTGGGATGTGTAAAGTCAGCCAGCAATGGGCTACAGCTGGAAACCAGCTTTCCTACCCAGTTAACATGTTGCTGGCTTTGAGCAGGCCTGGGGCACAGCACTGGGAAATCTGGACAGTTCTGAGAACAGCACACGATTATCTTCTGAATGATGGCAAGAAACACTTTTCATTTTATTTTTTCTGTTTTCTCTGTAGATTCAATCATAACAGGCATCGGTCAGTGCCAAATGTTTCCTTGCATGGTGTATGTGGTGGGGGTGTATTGTGTTAGTTGAAGTAAAGGGAGAGAAGGAGTGATAATATTAGTAAAAGTCAGGAGCTACTTAAAATTCTCAGTAAGTGTGATGCAGTAAAAGTGGAATCAGCTCTCTCTTTCCCACTAGTACCACTGGAAGATTCTGTAGCAGTCCTGAGGGGTAGTGAACAAAGAGGCTTGCCTCTCCATTTTTCCACTGGTGGACATGTGTGAATGTGTGTGTCTGTAAGTGCATGTGTGCACTGTTATTTGATCATGAGCATTTTTGGTTTATTTAGTACTACGCAAACAAGATTATATCCTGTTATAAAAGAAAAAACACCATTGCTTCTGTCCAAAATTCAATAGTTAGATCAATATCACAATACAGGTATCACATAGTATCATAACCCTTTTTTCCCACTTTTGCAGTGTTACCTATGCTTGTATGCAGTCCCACTTTGAGGATTATTCTCTATTCCAAAAAGAATAAGAAAAACCAAAATCAGAGCCCTATATAGCCTTTCTTCTGTCACCTCTGATTTCCTCATGGTCTGTCCGTGAAATTTTCAGAACGTCACCTGGTAATAATGCAAGTGGTACTTCTATTCCAATAACAGATCCACCGACGACCCAACAGGTGATAAAGGCATGTGTATATTTACCGGGCCACGAATGCTCTGGTCTTTCATTTAATAACCCTTTCTGTTGTGTTTCGGTAGAATCAGGGTAGCCGGGAAAGGATTGCTGACTAAAATATATATGTATTTTTTAATTGAGAAAGCATGTCAGCTTTTACTCTCCCCGCTCTGCTGATCGGAGCAGCAGAGAGAGAGAGAGAGAGAGATAGCAGCTTAGTGCAGTCTCCTGGCTGGGAAGAGGGTCTACAGCTTTCCAGATCTTCCATCCTCTATTTGTGAAAAACAAACTGCCGTTAAAGAGCTAGTGGAGCCAAAACAGGCAGACAGGAAAATAATACAAATTTTAAGACGTAGTCAGTTATAACTTTATATTTCTGAAGTGTTTTTCTTTTTCCTTTTGCTCTTCAAACAGTCTTCTATGTGATAATATTGAGCTGGATGTGTGAAACAGCTCTTAGCCTGGCAGCTGACATATCTAGCTCTACTGCCCCACACTACATCATCAGCATTAAGATCTCACTGACAGTGATATCACAGGTGAATGACCTGGCAGTCACTTGTAACCCCTAGGTGGCGCTATCCCAAGGGCTACTACCCCTGCCTGATTGGCTAGTAGCAGGTTAAGGGGCCTGAATTCTGAAACGGGTCCCTCCACCCGGAGGTCAGGGTTGGTAGTGGTCAAGCTAACTTGGGCACAGCCCTCCGGGACACTGTAACCCCCCTCTTTCATTACTAGTGGCCGGAACGATAGACAGTAATCACTTTCACAATACCCTGATACATCACACAAGTACCCACACTGTTTGCACTTACTACCAGGGCTTTCCTCTGGCCTGGCCCTGGGGACCCCCTGTAAAACAAGGTTATACACAGCAAATAACAGCAGTACAGTATTCGTACACAAACTGGAACCACAGTCAGGGTAAATGCAAAAAAGAGTTAGATCTGATTTATTTAAGGGACTTGAACAAGGGTGGGGCATAATCAGGTTAATTTGCTTAAAGGCTGCATCAATCAAACAGTTATGCATTAACTTCAGGGTCCATAAACAGTCACACACTCTGGGTACCCAGATGGAGAATGGTGGGCTAGCCAGGAACGTTGCAGCTTGTTGGGGCCCTGTGATGGAAGAAAAGAACATGCACAGCACACACTATTTATAATCCGGAGCCGGAGGGCTCAGTTCGTGAAAAGAAAACAACAAGACAATCAGATGACACACTTTTAGATTAGGCTGTTGTTGCAGGGAGCTATCTTGATGATTATACACAATACCTAAGACTGGACATAGGTTGGATGAAAATCGAGACAGCAGGTAGTTAATCTGGAGTGCCAGGAGAAGCAGGGCCCACACGAATCGCTGAGGCGTTGTTCCTGTTCAAGCGTGGAGCAGGGGGCTGATCCCCAGGCAGGTCTCTCGTCGATGGCTTTCTCTGTGCAGCGGGGTAGTCTGGCTGGGCCAGTGTGGCAAGGCCCTGGCCAAATGGAGACAAATTCGGATACAGTCTGTTTTGGGCTGGATATAGCTTCTAGCAAGCAGAACACAGTTCACACAGTGGGGAACCAAATCACGACCCACTAACAACTCACAGCACATTTACATGTAAGGAAATTCTACTGTACCAGGAAAACTGCTCTCCGGTCACGATCGCAGAGTCTCTACACAAACCAGGGATTCAAAAGCAGCTGGAGATCCTGACAGGCCGATCACATTCAGCAAAATCTTCAGTCTTCTTCAGGTATGAGCCTGGTAAAAAAATCAGTGGCTTACTTATTTCTCACAAACTTGGATTTAGTATGAAATAATTCGCTTCTTTCCCTCTCAGGAGCAGCAGGCAGGCAGGCAGACATGCAGGCTACAACTCCGGCCTTTCCACAGTTCTCCCATGCGAAACTACTCAGCCAGCTGTTTGACTGTCTCAAGCTGTTGCTTCTTCAGCTCCCAATTTAGATCTGACTCGACTGCTAGCAAGCCTGGGACTTTCCCCAGAATCCAAAAGGTTCAGTTGGCTGTTCTGTCAGTCACAACAAAGGCTCCCCCTTCAGGTGCAAAAAGGCACCAAAAGCCAAAAACTACAATTCCTACAGATTTTGACTCCAGACAGCTCCTGTAGTCCGGCTCCATTTTAGGTTCTACCAGTACTGATTGGTCCGATTCGGCAGTCCAGGACTAAGATAGTGGAGATAAACAAAATAGTCCTTGCTGCAAAGAAGGCAGGTTAGACAAACTACATTATCATTATCACTCTAAATGATTTTCAGCAAATAGTTACATCTTTCAACAGTGCTCCCTCTCGGATTACTTATGACTGCAATCCAGGCAGCTCTTAAAGAGACAGTACACAGAGGCTATACAGGCACTCTCTGGCAATCACATTTAAACTGCTAAAACGCAGGACACCAGCCTGGCAGTGAGCATTTAGGCAAGCTCAAGGAAGACTTTTCAGGAACCCCTGTTTGTAGGGGGGTTACACCCTGAATTGCTATTCTTCAGCAGCAGTGATGTCACAGTCAATGAGGTCACAATACTGATGATGTAGTGTGGAGCAGTAGAGCTGAATATTTCAGCTGCCAGGCTAAGAGTTGTTCCACATATCACACCTACTAACAGCAGGCAAACAATCTTCTAATTAAACAAAGGGAAAATAAAAAGTACCTCAGATATAAAAGGTAGTGGTCGACTACTTTTAAAATCTAATGTTAGTTTTAGGCAGTACACTAGCTCTTTAAGGTCTAAACTTTTTGCTGCATCTATAAAATCTCGGCTGCTGTGCCCAGATAAACTTGTTGATGGACAGTGGGATACAAAAACATTTTCTGTCCGCCGAGCAGGCAAAACGAGAAATGCCACTGCCTTTCCCGGACCTCTTCAAAGCACCCTCATATGGACACCGGTTCACTTTCCATTTCCTTTCAGATGTTTTGCGCCTGTTTATTGTAAGACTTGGAACACAACAAAGCTTCCAGGTTGTGTACATACATACACATGTAACCCCTAGGTGGCGCTATCCCAAGGGCTACTACCCCTGCCTGCTTGGCTAGTAACAGGTTAAGGGGCCTGAGTTCTGAAATGGGTGCCTCCACCCAGAGATCAGGGTTGGTAGTGGTCAAGCTAACCTGAGCACAGCCCTCCAGGACACTGTAACCCCCCCTCTTTCATCTCTAGTGGTCTGAACACTGTACAAGAATCACTTAAACAATACCCCTGGTACACCACACAAGTACTCACACTGTTTGCACTTACCACCAGGGCTGGTTCCTCTGGCTCGACCCTGGGGACCCCCTGTATAAAACAAGGTTATGCACAGCAAATAGCAACAGTACAGAACTTTGAGCACAAACTGGAACCACAGTCAGATTAAATGCAGAAAAAGTTAGATCTGATTTATTCAGGGGACTTGAACAAGGGAGGGGCAAAATCAGGTTAATTAGCTCTAAAGGTTATATCAATCAAGCAGTTATGCATTTGTTTTGAGTGCCCCCACACAGTCACACTTCTGAGTACCCAGGTGGAGAAGAGATGGGTTAGCCAGGACTGTTGCCCGTGGTTGGCTGGCATCACAGCTGGTTGGGGCCCTGTGATGGAAAACACAACATGCGTAATACACAATATTTGTAATCCGGAGCCAGAGGGCTCAGTTCGAAAAGGAAACGAAACAACAGGACAATCAGATGACACACTCAGATTAAGCTGTTGTTGCAGGGAGCTACCCTGGTATTTACTCACGATACCCAAGACTGGACATAGGCTGGGCGAAAATTGAGACTGCAGGTGTTTGATCTGGAATGCCAGGAGAAGCAGGGCCCACATGAGTCGCAGAGGCGTCGTTCCTGTTCAGCGTGGAGCAGGGGGCTGATCCCCAGGCAGGTCTCTCATTGATGGCTTCTCTGTGCAGTGGGTAGTCTGGCTGGGCCAGTCTGGCAAGGCCCAGACCGCATGGAGACAAATTCGGATGCAGTCCGTTTTGGGCTGGATACAGCTTCCAGCAAGCAGAACACAATTCACGCAGTGGGGAACTAACTCACGACCCACTAGCAGCTCATAGCACATTTACATGTAAGGGAATTCTACTGTACCAGGCAAAGCGCTCCCCGGTCACAATCGCAAAGTCTCTGCACACACCGGGAGCTTAGGGGTAGCTGGAACTCCTGACAGGCCGATCGCATTCAGCAAAATCTTCGGTCTTCTTCAGGTTGAGCCTGGTCTACTTCAGTAGCTTACTTTAGTCACACAAATTTGGATTTAGTGCAAAATAATTATTTTCTCTCCCTCTCAGGAGCAGCAGGCAGACATGCAGGCCAAAACTTAGCATTTTCACAGTTCTCCCATGCAAATCCACTCAGGATTGCTGCTCAGAATCACTTCAGCTCCTTCTTGTTCAGCTTCCAGCTTAGATCTAACTGAAAACTGCAAGCAGCCCGGGACTTCCCCAAGATCTAAAAGGTTTGGTTGGCTGATTTGGCTGTCAGTCAAAGCAAGAGCTCCCCTTTCAGTTGCAAAAAAGGCGCAAAAAGTTAAAAACTACAATTCCTACAGATTTTGACTTCAGACAGCTCCTGTAGTCCGGCTACATTTTAGGTCCCACCAGAACTGATTGGTCCAATTTGCAGTTCAGGACCAAGATAGTGGAGACAAACAAAACAGTCCTTGCTGCAAAGAAAGCATGTTAGACAAACTACATTATCACTCTAAATGATTTTCAGCAAATAGTTACATATTTCAACAGAGCTCCCTCTCAGGTTACTTATGCTGCAATCAGGCAGCTCTTAAAGAGACAGTACACAGAGGATATACAGGCTTTGGTAATCACATTTAAACTGCTAAAACGTTGGACACCAGCCTGGCAGTGAGCATTTAGGCAAGCTCAAGGAAGACTTTTTGGGAACCCCCATTTGTATGGGAGTTACACACATATATAAATACAGCATTTTTTGGCACTTGGATGAATGTGATTTACGGCTTATTTTACACCTGGCTTCAGTGTTTCATAGTGGATCCATGCTGCACTAGAGCGAGCCACTGAACTGTGCCAGTTTATTGTAGGACTTGGAACACACCGCGAGCTTCTAGGCTATCTACATACACATAAATAAATATAGCATTTTTTGGCACTTGGATGGATGTGGTTTATGGCTTATTTTACACATGGCTTCAGTATTTCATGGCAGATCCGTGCTGCAATAATAATAATAAAACTTTATTTATATCACGCCTTTCTAAATTCAAGGCGCCTTACAATATCTAACAACATAATAAATAAAACCAATACATAATAATCTGAGCTCCTAAAATCACAAGATTAATTAAAATAAATCTTCGACCATAAATAGGTCTTCGGGGCCTTTTTAAATTCCTCCACGTATGCACACTGACGAAGCGGACAGGGTAGAGAATTCCAGAGGGTTGGAGCAGCATACATAAAGGCACGAGCACCCAATGATTTTAAAGAAACCCTCGGAATCTCAAGCAACCCCTCGTCTGCTGAGTGGAGAGATCGCTTAGGGCAGTAGGGAACTAAAAGCTCTTTCAGGTAGTCCGGACCCTGTCCGTGTAGAGCTTTGTAGGTCAAAAGACCAACTTTAAAGGTGATATGCCACTGAATTGGCAGCCAGTGCAGATCACGCAGCACCGGCGAAATATGACAGGCACGAGACGTACCTGTCAATAACCGGGCCGCAGCATTCTGCACCAGCTGTAAGCGGCGAATATCAACCCCAGGAAGCCCTAGATACAGGGAGTTGCAGTAATCAAGGCGTGAGGACACAAAGGTGTGGACCAACGTTGGCAAATCCACAGGCAGAACAAGGTGCTTAATCCTGGTGATGTTCCTAAGATGGTAAAAGGAAAGTTTGACAACTGCCGACACCTGTGAACGAAGTGTCAGCTCACTGTCAAAAATCACCCCCAGGTTCCGCACCCATTCAGAGGTGGGAAGCTGGGCACCTCCCAGAAATAAACCTGAGGGAAGACCAACTCCCACCCCCTCTACCCTACGACCCGGGTCCACAGCCATTACCTCCGTCTTTTCCGAGTTCAACTTCAACCAGCTTGAATTCATCCGCACTGGATTTCAGTGAGGCAGCTATTAAAGATTGAGAGAGCTCTATCCTGATTGGGTGTGAAAGATAGGTAGAGCTGGGTATCATCTGCATTGCAGTGAAACCTCAGCCCATATCTTCTTACAGTGTCTCCGAGGGGCAGCATATACACTGCAAACAACATGGGGGACAACACAGAGCCTTGGGGAACCCCACATGACAGAGAGACTGGGCGGGAAGAATTTATCCCCAACACCACTCTCTGAGTTCTGTCAGTGAGTAAAGATCTAAACCATCTTAGGACTGTACCTGACGGGCCACAGATGAACTCCAGGTGCCTGAGAAGTACCCCATTGTCCACAGTGTCAAAAGCTGATGAGAGATCAAGGAGAAAGAGGAAGGAATGATTCTTCTGGTCTCTAACCATCAGGAGATCATTGAGCATCCTAACCAGTGCCGTCTTGGTACTAGGCCTCTTACGAAAACCAGACTGGAGTGGTTCATAGATGTCATGGATGGTTAAATGGTTTTCCAATTGTGCAGCCACTACTTTCTCAATAATCTTCCCAACAAAGGGGAGATTAGAGATCGGCCTGTAGTTAGCAAAGCAGCCTGCGTCCAAGGAAGCTTTCTTCAGGAGGGGTGTCACCACCGCCTCCTTCAGGGAGCTAGGAAACTCACCCATATCTAGGGAGCACCAGACTATCTGTGCTAGGACAGGGCCAATGATATCAAGACAACCCTTTATCAGGGAAGTTGGGCCTGGATCCAAACTACAGCAAGTAGGGCGCATACTATGGACAATCCTCATGACATCAATGAAGTCAGGCCGGTCAAGGGAATTCCAGGAGCGACCAGAGGATGTGACCAAACGCCGATCAATAGCTTCTCCCATAGAGGAAGCAGGCTGGATCTCTGCCCTGATGTCAGCCTCCTTATCTGCAAAGAAGCGAGCAAGCTCATCACACTCTGTTTGTGAAAAAGCTTTCTGAACCTGAAGACAGGATGGGTTGCACAGTCTGTCAACAGTTCGAAAAAGCTGAGCTGGTCGGTTCTGAGCAGCCACAATCTCCCCAGACAGGAACTCTGCCTTCTTATGAGAGATTGCAGAATGATAGAATTGATAGTGTTCCATCAGTCTAAGATGGTCGGCATCAAGGGCAGTTCTCCACCAACGACGCTCTAACCTTTGTCCTTGTCGCCGCATCTCCCTCAAGGTCCCATCAAACCATGGAGACCGAGGTCGAAGGGGGAGAGGATGAACACAGACAGGAGCAATTTGATCAAGAGCTGAGGAGATGGCCCTATTATAAGCCAACACCAAGGCATCAGGATCATCACTCACTCCAGAAAACTCTGATAGGTCAAGCACCGCTGCCAGGCCCATAGAGCTAACATCTCGCAAAGAGTGGTACTTAACCATCTCCACAGGGGTAGGCCTACAAGGGGGGGGGGTGTGTGCAAAACTGAACACCACAGTGTAATGATCAGACCAACTGATGGGTTCCACCCCCACATCAGAGGCCTCAATACCCAGGAGGAAGACCAAGTCCAAGGAGTGACCACTCTTATAAGTGGCAGAAGTAACCACTTGTGTGAGGCCCAAAGATGTCATTAATTGGAGGAAGTGTTGTCCAAACTGCGAGAGCTCGTCTTCGACCCAGGCATTAAAGTCACCCAGGACCATCAGCCTGGGTGACTCAAATGCCATGTCAATGACAAAATCAGCTACTTCCTGTAGAAAATGTTTCTCATCACCTGGTGGACGGTAAATGAGAACAATTCTGCAACCCACACCTGCCACTACAGTACACTCAAAGGACTCAGCCCCCTCAACTCGTACACTTGTGAGGCCCAGTTCAGTCTTGAAACAGACCGCAACCCCCCCACTGCGGTCCAGCCTTGGGTGGTTAACACCAAGTACCCAGCTGGAACTGCTGCCTCCAAAACTGGACCAGCATTTTCGTCCAGCCAGGTCTCGGTAATGCAAGCAAGATCCACAGACTCCACAAGATCTGCAATAATTGCAGTCTTATTTCTTATGGATCTGGCATTGCTCGACACCGCCTGGGTTGGACGGGTCTCAGGAGCAGTACAGACCACTTGCCCAGTACCATCAATAGTAGTGGTGCCCTTGGGTGTGGAAACCAGGCAAGAATGACCTCGCTCCAGAATCCATTTCGCCCCAGGGCATCTTCTAGTTTCTACTACCCCAATACGATGTACCTGCTCATTCGTCCTCCACTGTTCGCCACCCCCAAAACCCCTCTTCCCCCTCCGCACAATCCCCAGTGCTCTACAGCGCTGGTAAGTTGACAACTGTAACGGCAAGGGGGAGAAAGGGCGGAGGGCACGAAGAGTGGCGGACGAATAGCGTACGACCGTGGTGGCAGGCCCTCTACACATATTAAAAACCCCACACCCACACAACTAAACCAACAAAACAAAAATATAAACAACCCAAATTAAACCAAATACAATATAAAACAAATTAAATCACACAAACAAAATAAAATATTCAAATAAATAATATCAAAATAAACAAATGTCCAGAAATGTCCCGAAAAATACTGCGTATTTGGAGCAAGAGAGGCTCTCACCCTCCCTCAATTCTAGAACAAAATCGAGAAATGCAAGTCTTGCTATAGTCTTGGTGAATCAGCGTCACAAAACAGATGGGGATTTTCAAGCAAAAGAACCTTTAGAGGTAGCAAGAGGGTCTCTCACCCCCTCCTAATCTAACCTCCAAAAGATTCCTCCCAGAGACCAGTTATTCTTCAGTCTTTTCCAGGAAACACTCCAACACACAGGCCAAGACACCAAAGCCAGGGTCAGGCTGAAGGGCTGTGCTCAGAAATAGGGCTCTGGGAGGGAAGCTATTGCTCCCACTCCAGAAAAGCCGTAGGAACCCCCCAAAAAAGGGCCCCCCTCACCATATGGCCCCCAGAAGTTCCTTCTAAAGCACAACCCAAAATTCAGCCACGATACCTTACTCAGGAGCCATGGCCCAAAAGGCAGAATGCAATTCCCACTCCCTCTACAGGAGTGTAAAATTCATAAGGGCAGCAAGCTACTCCAGGAGGGGAATCCATAACCCCAGCCGCCCACCAGCCGCTGAGGTCCCCCCACCAACAACCACAGGGACAAGAGCCCTCCGGTTCAAATCCCTGCAGCTCCTCCACAAACAGCCCAAAACCCTGTAAATCGTCCACACTGAGAGGAAAGGAGCATCTACCTAAATGTTCAGGATGGGAAGATGCTTCTTTCCGTCCTCAGTACGCCAAGCAGGTAATCTCAACACATCCAGGTAGAAATCAGAAAAACCTCCATTTACTGCCCTGGACTCTAGGTGCTCTCACCGCCCCGAAATAATTCCAGGCAGGCAGCAAAAACCCACTTCTAATATTGATATTCCATGTGCTCCCACCGCAGTGAGAAGCAGGCAAAGAAGGATTTCACTCACGGACCAAAATCCACAGTCCCAAGGATATGTTGCTAGAAACCGCAAGGCTCCAAAGTCACCAAACTCCCCTCTGAATTCCACAGCATCCACACGTTCTTTAAAGAGTGCACTGAAAAGCACTGAAAGACAGAATCACAGGGCCCTGAGGCACAAACTCCTCTCGACATCCACCGAGTTCAGGGCTGCCCCACCATATCCACGGTTTCCTGAGGGAGTATTCCAGATCACAAAACTCGCCTCAAAAGTCCACAGAGAATCCCGGAGCTGCCCCACAATACCCACGGTTTTCCAGAGAAACTATTAACCATGCCGAAAAGCTGAAAGTTAATGTCAGTCACTATCGGGACCGCGATGCCATAATGCACGACTTGCTCCAGCACAAAACACAGACAGAGACGCGGACAAACTAAATAAAACAAATCAAAACAAAAATGATTTAAAACATCTTCAGAGCTCAGAGAAACAGACACAGCTCAGGCAGTTCACATACACCGCCGCCATCTTGCCCCCGCAAATAGCAATAGAGCGAACTACTGAACTGTGCCTGAAAAGCTAGTGTGGACACAGTGTTACTGTATTCAAACATGGTAGAGGACAATTTACAGTAAATATTCACATCATTGCTGACAACAGAAAGCCTCGTGAATTAATGGTTAACTTCCAGACACATTTCCAGATCTGCAGTTGCGTTATGGAACAGGTTAATACAAAAGGATTTCTTTCTACACACATCTGTTATCCACAATGTAAGAAAGTCGCTCAGCTGCTTGCCAGATGACTTTATGCAAATGAAAGTACTGAAGCACTCTCTCATTGGAGCGCTTCAGTCCTTTCAAGTACTCAAAGTTTCTGTACATGAAACCCTGACCACTGTCATGCTCTGCTTGCGTGGTCATTGGTCTGTCAGGAACGAGCCCAATGTAGATCGCCCTACATTGGGCTAGTCAGTGACCCACCTCTGAAATGCCATTCTCTGACAAAATGTTTCTTGCGCATGTGCAAGGCAAAGGTTATTTTTCAGGCGCCCAATCCCGGAGGCTGTGGGCGCCGTACAAATAACTATACACTAGTCATAAAATACAACACAAAGAAACAGTATACAAATAAAAACATCAGATAATAAAAACAGTTAATAATACTAACAGTCCTTAATAGGGCGTTACCAGAAATACATGCTAAAAGACAGTGTCTAGGAATGCTTGACTAAACAGGAGGGTCTTGAGGCAGGCCTTAAATACTTCCACAGGAGGGGCCTCCCTTACCGATGGAGGCAGCAAGTTCCTTAGGACAGGGCCAGCGACACTAAATGATCGGTTGCCGGAGGTCTTTAGCCTTGCCCTAGGAACCGCCAGGGGGGGCCCCTAGAGGAAGAGTGGAGGGAGCGGACAGAGGCAGCGGGTGTTAGAAGGGCAGACAAGGAAACATTAAAATGATAAGTATATTTTGTTTGAAGAAATGCTTCACTTTTTATTAAAACGGAGAGCTGGTATAAGAAATAGAGCGCTCATTCAGGGCTGGCCTGTGGCTGATCTGCTACTTCAAAAGGTTAGAGGCTGAAATCCTGTCCAGAGAACATGCAGACCTAGTGCATCTGTCAGCTTGTTAGCACAGTATGGGGTGGGAGGGTGGGTGAGTATGTTCAGAGCCTGGTGGAGTTTTTAGCCTTCAAGGGAAAATGTTAGCTTTCTAGATAATAAAAGATCACATAAAAGAGCATGGAGAAAACAAGCTATCTGGTTAAAACTGGTCAGTTGTCCATGCAGTAATTTTACATTACCACACAGTTCCAATATTGCAATTCTTTTTTTCGTTTTTTTTTTTTGTTTTTTTTTACTGTTAAGACAATTTTACAAGTGCAGTAGTACACTCCAGGGAGTTTAATACTGCTTTAGATTACCGCACTTCCCAGTTGGTTGGCATACCACCATCCCCTGACACATGTACCCGGACTGCTTCCTGGCATCCAGTGGCATGCTTGCCCAGGTGTACTAGTGCCTCCTGTAGTGCCTTAGGGATGGTCTTGGATGTTGTGGTGATCACACTGATATCCCACTTCCAATGCAGGTCAGGCAGGGTATGGGCAGGCCTGCACTAGGGATAGCAAGTTATGGACAGTACTGGGAATGGAAGACGCGGTGAAACAGGATTGCTGTCATTGAATGGGGTGGTTGCCCTGACAGGATCAACAGGTGGATGCATTAGAGAGAGGCAAGAGGGAGAATAGAGAAAAACAGAGAAATGGCAATGATACCCCAGTTTTACTCTATACTAAAGACTATTAATCTACTAGAGGTGGACGTGAAGAACCTAGAGTATCCTTTCTGATCTTAAATTACTATGTTACTGTGCTTTGCCGGCAGTCAGTGAGGTGACGAACAGGATGCCCTGCCATTTTATTTTTTACAATTTTGTTTACCCAGGATAGCCCAATGGAAATGCAACATCTTGTTTTCAGTGGGGGTTCTGCTTCTACACAATTTTACAGTAGCGTGGACTGAAGCATTGAGAGGTAAGTGACTTGCTCAAAGTCACATAGTGAGTAAATGGTTCTCTTGGGATTTGAATCTGGCTCCCAAACCAGTGCTCTAACCACTAGAGTGCATTGCCTCCTTACAATTGGTGGTTCTCTAAAGTGCTGCTCTGCCTTCAGACAGACCCTGTTCCTACTAGCCAACACCTGATAATATTTGGAGCCCCCTCAGCAGCGTCCACAGGTAAGGTGGCAATGAGGGAAGGGGGGGTTACCTGAGGGCATGTTTTTTCGATCAGTCTTCAGTTGTCTCTGCCACAAACTCGGTGGGGCAGCACCATATGCTAAACCTCAAGACTAGCTGATTTTCTGTTTGTTTGTGATTCTTGAAGTGCATTGGCACAGTTTACCAGCTCTGTGCTACAGTATTTGACAGCCAGAGGCAAAATGGCAGTGTTCTTAGCCTGTTGTTAGCATTCTTAGAGCCAGTGTTCAAGTAAGCTGGGATGGAATTTAAGAACTAATAGAAATCAGATGGTCTGTCATTTAACAACCAGCGCACAATCTTTTTTTCTTGGTTATGAAAGTATACTGAGAGGATTCTTTAATTGAAAATAAATGCTTAGATCAAGAAAGACTCCACATTAATGCGACTTGTATTTAATTTGTTCCCGTAGCTTTCTGAAAGCTGTAATTGGAATTCATTAGCCACTTTGCTGATAAGTTTTATTACTAAAATGAATTTGCTCATCAAGATTCATTACTCACAGTGAAGGCTAATGCATGTTGTTGAGGGGGGGGAGCCATCTAACATGATATGGTGTGGTAAATTCAGCAATTTACAAAGCTAATGACTGGAAAGATACTAACCGAGTTGGGACTTCACAGCTGTTGATTGCCTGGGAAAAGCAAATTGTAACTGTGCTCCCTCAATTAATTTTGTTGAGGAGGGTTTTGACTGTGTGGACTATACCTAAAACACAGCTTCTCATGGCTCTGGGTCCTTAGCTATAGGCATAGACTCAGCAGGTCAGTTTCTCTCCCTCCAGTTCTCCTCATTCCTAGGCACCATGCAGACTTCCATCTCTACATGGATATGGTTCCTCTGCCCCCCAACCCCCTTAGTTTGGGTGCTGTATATGAAGGGGCTTGGGGGTGGATGTTGGAGGCTGGGCGTGGATGGATGACTAGGCCAAGGGAAGCATGAGTCCACCAAAGATTACTAGTTTAGTCGCACAGTGGGGCCTGGGAGGCCCTTGGGGGACTGGCAGGATAGGGGAAGGAATAGCCTTTTAAAGGAGATGTTAGAATGTGACATGGCGTTTTGATTATGTCAGTTACAGGAGGGTGTGACAGGGAGCTCCTGCCACTCTTGAGGACCGACCTTTTCTTAAATTTGTTGCAACAGTTCTTCTATTTCTTAGCCTAATCTATTCTTTACAAGTTCTAGTCCATAAGGATGGGCACCCCCTTCCCTTTTTTGACTATGCTATAGTGTCCTCTTTAATTTTCCTTTTCCCCCTCAGGTCCTCATACAGGGAGGTTATTGTTGTGACCTCCGAGCTGATATGAAACAGCAGGCTGTGTTCCTCATTGTTGGATTTAGTATGCAATGGCACTATGTCATAAAATACTTTAATGTATATACCTTATGTGTATAAAACCTGTAAATGTTGAAAATACCGTGGTACTAGGTGTTTTTGATAAAGGTAAAAAGTCACTAGGGGACTGTATGATAAAAATTCAGTTAGTTGTGCTATTTAAAATGTATGTAAATTGCTGTAAACTGAACACGTCTGAAATCTCACAGTGATTTGCATATATCCCATGATGCCTTGCATTATGGAAGTATGTGTGATGTTGTGTTTCTTTGAAACTTGGCTTATTGTCAATGCCCTTTGGGGTAACCCTCGTTTCAGTGCTTCTGCACTGAGGTTCTTTGTCTTTAGCTTTTTTTTATTATTATTATTATTTGAGCCCCCACCACCCAAGCAAACAAGGCACGCATAGGGGAGGCTGAACCTCAACTGATAAGTTAGAGCCAGAGATCAGTGAGTCTGTAGGTGCTGGCTAAGTGTAGAGAAAAGATTGCATAGTCTGTTGCTACAAACTGATGTACTGAAGAAGGGTTATGCCATTGCTGAAGGTTATCTACTGCATTTTGAATGAACATTGCACAGAGACTGTGTGTTGAACTTGAAGTTCGGTGTCTGGTCCATCTGTTATCCCACAACCCCTCCCCAGAGGGACACTTCTGTATTACATATTTGTATTTCATAAGATCTACTACAGCCAGCATTGGGTTTTTGACTGTGTTTTTCCATTTATTATTTGTGCAAGCCTTCAACAACTCATTCTGTAACTGACTTGTGTAACTTGTCTAAGGCTTACTGTGTGTAGTGTTTTTATTCCTTGTCTGAAAAATATAATAGATTAACTACAGTATATGGGTATGGTTGTTGAGCAACTTACCTATTTTTTTTTGGAGGGGGGGGTAATTGTTACATGTTCAGTGCACCAGCTTTGCAGTTCATGGAGCAGCTATTTAGAAACATTGAAACATAGAATTTGACAGCAGATAAGGACCGCTTGGCACACTTAGTCTGCACATTTTCCTACCTACCATCTAAGCTGCAGATCCTAGTTAACCAACAGCTTACTTCCTCCTACCCCCCACTAGGACTGCCTTATGACTGTCCCATGCATTCTTGAATTCCCCCACTGTTCTTGACTCCACGACCTCCTCATGGAGGCTGTTCCATGCATCCACAACCCTCTCCGTGAAAAAATACTTCCTCACATTACCTCTGAGCCGTCCCCCCTCTATCTTCAAATTGTGCCCCCTTGTTCTTGCACATCCCTTTTTCTGAAAGATGCTCACCTCTTGGACTTTGTTGATTCCTTGAGGTACTTGAAGTTTCTATCCGTCCCTCTCCCTTCTTTCCTCAAGGGTATACATATTAAGCTCCTTTAGTCTTTCTTTGTATGTCTTCTGGTGCAGACCCTGCACCATTTTGGTTGCCGGCCTCTGGACAGCCTCCACTCTGTCTATGTCTTTGTGGAGATGGGGTCTCCAGAACTGGACACAGTACTCCAGATGGGGTCTCACCAACTGTCTGTACAGACAACTTCCTGTTTTCTACTATTGATGCCTCTCCCTATGCATCCCAGTATCCCCCAGCCCTCCTTACTGCCTTCTCACATTGCTTGCCCACCTTTAGGTCATCTGATATGAGTAGCTCCAGGTCCCTTTCCATTTTTATTGTTGTTAGTATCTCACCCCCCACTGTGTACTCTTCCCCTGGGTTTTTGTTTCCCAGGTGCATTACCTTGCACTTCTTTGCATTGAATCTGAGCTGCCATACATTTGACCATTCCTCCAACCTTGCCAAGTCCCTTCTCATCATTTCCACTCCATCTTGTGTATCAACCCTGTTGCAGATCTTTGTGTCGTCTGCAAAGAGACATACTTTTCCTTCCAGTTCCTCTGCAATGTCACTTATAAAGACATTAAAAAGGACCAGTCCCAGTACTGAACCCTGTGGTACACTGCTAGTAATCCTCCTTTCTTCACTGTGGACTCTGTTTACTAGTACTCTTTGCGTCCTGTTGTCTAGCCAATTTTTTATCCAGGCTACCACCTTGGGACCCACTCCAAGGCTGGCTAACTTGAGTATTAATCTTTTGTGTGGGACTGTATCAAATGCCTTGCTAAAATCTAGGTAGGCCATGTCCACAGCCCCTCCCTGGTCTACTACTTTGGTCACCCAGTCAAAGAAATCTATTAGATTCGTCTGACACGACCTTCCCATCATGAATCCATGCTGCCTTGGGTCCTGTGGCCCACTGGCCTCTAGGTGCTCGACAGTTCTTTCCTTCAGAAGTGATTCCATCATTTTCCCTACCACTGAGGTCAAACTAACTGGTCTGTTGTTTCCTGCCTCTGTCCTGCTCCCACTTTTGTGAAGAGGAATCACATCCGCCTTCCTCCAGTCCTCAGGTACCACCCCATCCTCTCATGATTTGTTAAAGAGAGTAGTCAGTGGTGTCACTAGTTCTATCTTTAGTTCTTTTAGAATTCTTGGGTGAATCCCATCAGGCCCCATTGCTTTGTTCACCTTCAATTTTATTAGTTCATTCAGAACCCTTTCTTATATAAATGGACTGGTATCGACCCCTGTCTTCAGAGTGTTTCTCTTGTTTGGTTTAGGTACCTCCCCTTCCTCTTCCTTTGTGAATACTGAGCAGAAATATTTGTTCAGTATCCCTGCTTTTTCACTGTCAAGTTCTGCTCACATTCCCTCCCCTTTTTTAAGACTTAGTATCCCTCCTTTGGTCTTTTCTTTGCTCCCTAATGTACCTATAAAAGGTCTTATCCCCCTTCTTAACAGAGTTGGCTATCCTTTCCTCGGTTTGGGCCTTTGCTATTCTGACTGCCTTCCGTGCCTCTTTCTGCTTTAACTGATAAAGTTCTTTGTCCTGCTCCTTCTGTGTTTCCTTATATTTCCTGAATGCTATCCTTTTCTCCTTAACCTTCCCTGCCACTTTTGAGAACCATAGCGTTTTTTTCCTTCGTTGCGTTTTGTTGATTTGCTTTACACAAAGGCTTGTTGCCTCTGTGATGGCTGTTTTGATTACTCCCCATTGTTCCTCCACCCCTCCTTCTTGCCTGTTTGCTAGTGCTTTTCTGAGGCATTGTCTCATTTTCCCAAGTCGGCCCTCCTAAAGTCCAATACTCTTGCCTTTGTATGGCTTGATTGTATGGCTGTGTTTATCATGAACCACACTGTTTGGTGGTCGCTTGTTCCCAGATGGCTACCCACTACTAAATCTGAGATTCTTTGTCCGTCCCCATTTGAGTACCAGGTCTAAGATTGCTCCCTCCTGAGTGGGTTCCAATACTAGCTATCTGAGGCATGCCCCTTGTAGGTCATCAAGAGTAGGGTTGTCAGAACTAGTTCGTGAAAGATTCAAACCCTCCTCGAACCCTGGTGTTCGAGTTCTAACTGGAACTCGAACACTGAGCTAGGACCATAAAGGGTTGAATCACCGATGAGCATAAGGCGTTGTCTGTTTGCACTTAGCCCTACGTACGGGTCAGGTGAGGGTCGGTACAGCTGCGCGTGCGCCGGATCTGTGGGGGTATTAGGCAGATGTGCCGCGAGGAGGAGCGCCATTTGCTGAGGATCAGAGCGGAGGCAGCAGCAGCCTAGCTAACCAGAAGGCCAGCAGTTAGCGTACCGCCATTTTGTCCAGTGGCTACTTCCATCATCCATTTTCCTGTGAGACCGAGAACAGAGAAAGGCTGAAAAAAAGCTCAAAATCGGGTGGGAGTGGGACTAGGGGGAGGTTCAGGACAGGTGGAGGGATTAATCAAGAATTGGGAAGGGACTGGGGAATAGGGAGGGATCGAGACCGAGATCAATCAATATCAGGACTGGAGGAGGACTCAGGAGGACTCAGAGAGAGAATAAAAAAAAAATAAGAAGAAGTGAAGAACCTTTGTGAAATGTGATTATTTGAAACTGCAGCACTGCTCAGTCAGTGGTGCACACTGCACACTCAGTAGCTGCCAGCAACAAGCATACAAGGGGGGCACAAAAAGGCAAATAAATCTGAACCCTTCCCAGTGTAGTGTGTGTGTCACAGAGAGAAGCCCAGTGTGTGCCCCTTGACTGCTCTGTACCCTACCCAGTGTGTGTTACAGAGAGAAGTCCAGTGGCCAGTTGTGTGGTGGCATTAACCTTACATGACAGAAACGTAGAAATGTAATTCACATTCCCTGGGTTGCGTATGTAACTCCGTCTCCTGTGGTCAGCCCATCACCCTGCTACTGTGTGCCCTTTGACTGCACTGTACCCTGCCCAGTGTGTGTGTTACAGAGAGAAGCCCAGTGGCTAGTTGTGTGGTGGCATTAACCTTACATGACAGAAACGTAGAAATATAATTCTCATTCCCTGAGTTGTTGGTTATGTATGTGACTCCATCTCCTGTGGTCAGCCCATCACCCTGCTGCTATGTGCCCTTTGACTGCACTGTACCCTACCCAGTGTGTGTTACAGAGAGAAGCCCAGTGGCCAGTTGTGTGGTGGCATTAACCTTACATGACAGAAACGTAGAAATATAATTCTCATTCCCTGAGTTGTTGGTTATGTATGACTGTCTCCTGTGGTCAGCCCATCACCCTGCTGCTATGTGCCCTTTGACTGCACTGTACCCTACCCAGTGTGTGTTACAGAGAGAAGCCCAGTGGCCAGTTGTGTGGTGGCATTAACCTTACATGACAGAAACGTGAAATATAATTCTCATTCCCTGGTTGCGAGTGTGACTCAGCTCCTGTGGTCAGCCCATCACCCTGCTGCTGTGTGCTCTTGACTGCACTGTACCCTACCCAGTGTGTGTTACAGAGAGAAGCCCAGTGGCCAGTTGTGTGGTGGCATTAACCTTACATGACAGAAACGTAGAAATATAATTCTCATTCCCTGGGTTGCGTATGTGACTCCGTCTCCTGTGGTCAGCCCATCACCCTGCTACTGTGTGCCCTTTGACTGCACTGTACCCTACCCAGTGTGTGTTACAGAGAGAAGCCCAGTGGCCAGTTGTGTGGTGGCATTAACCTTACATGACAGAAACATAGAAATATAATTCTCATTCCCTGGGTTGCGTATGTGACTCAGTCTCCTGTGGTCAGCCCATCACCCTGCTGCTGTGTGCCCCTTGACTGCACTGTACCCTACCCAGTGTGTGTTACAGAGAGAAGCCCAGTGGCCAGTTGTGTGGTGGCATTAACCTTGCATGACAGAAACGTAGAAATATAATTCTCATTCCTTGGGTTGCGTATGTGACTCCGTCTCCTGTGGTCAGTCCATCACCCTGCTGCTGTGCACCCCTTGATTGCTATGTGTATGCCTATGCCCAGCAGCCCAATCATTCTGTAAGCCTTGAACCTGGGATCCTTTAGTTGCAAACTGTCATATTCTTCAATTACTTTCAGTCCACGGTATCAATAGTGTCACACAACCAAAATAAAATTTTGGAGTTGTAGCCAGCGATCACAGATCACACCGCTTTGTTACACAGGAATTGTTTGGGTTGGGTGTGTTCACCGCAGTATACTGGTAGTACTGGTACTTACTGTCTGTTATGGCTGACACCAACATAGATGAAGCATCTAGTGCTGGTGTTGGAGCAGGTGTTGGTGGTAGTGGTAATCCTGGTGCTAACAGAAATAACCAAAATGTTTCACGTGATAAAAATTCAACAAACAGCAAAAGAGCAACAGTGAAGTGTGGTAAAGGGGGACCTTTTAAGAAAACCTGTACAGCTGCTGGGGTCACACGGAGAGGCACCATAAGGTATGCCATTCATGCTGTTAAGATTCCTGTGACTAGCAGCAATAATGCTAGTGACAGTGAGTCCCTTTCTGACTCAGACAGTAGCTCTTTGTCTCAGTCCAACACTGTTGTGTCTCGCGACAAATCATTACTTCCTCAACGGTGAAATGAGCAAGTCTGCTGACAATGAATCAGGTAGTGCACTTGCAAATACATCCAGCACTGTTGGCAATGAAAAGGACATATCCGTTGAATCCACCACTTCTGTGTTGGCCAGCAATGAAAATCCATCAGAGTCTTCTGTCCACTCTTCTAGCACCAAGGAGCATGTCCCAGGTTCTGTTAGGACAGGTGAAAAGACACAAACAGTCTTTAGCTATCTTCCTAGCACTCAAACAAAATCTGTCACATCTGAGGTGTGAATTATTTCTCTGTCAGTAAAACTGATCCATGCAGAGCAATTTGTTCCTGTGTAAACAGAGTGTAAGCCGTGGTAAAGTTGTGTCATGCCTTGGCACTACGGCTCTTAAACGCCATCTGAAAAAGCATTCAGTTTTGCTTGATCATCCAAAACCATGTCCTCCATCTTCCAGACCGCACGTGAGAAGGGTCAGGAATCTGAAATGGATACTGAATTGTCTGAACTTGATGCGGCAGAACCACTGCCAGCCCTAGGATCACTGTTACCACCAATGCCAGCACCATTAGTACCAGTTGCACATCCAGTGATGGCACTGAATGTATAAGTCCTAGTCCACCATCTACGCGCCCATCTGCCCATCAAGCACGGTGTATAATAAACCAGCAGGACATGTTGCAAACAGCTAACATTGTCTCAGGCATTTGAAAGGAAGAATACCTTTACTAGAAATCATCCAAAGACCTTCATCTTAATCACCAATTGGTGAACTGTTAGCCGGAGCCCTTCTCCCATACTCTTTGGTAGATCATGAGGATTTTAGGGAGCTCATGACATTAGCAGAGCCTGGTTACAATGTTCCTCATCGGAAGTACTTTTCCTATGTTGAAATACCAAACATTTATCAGGTTTAAAAGCGACAATGATGCTTGCACTTAAAACTGCAGAGGGTGAGGTTATTCATGTCACAACAGATATGTGGACCAGCACTCAAAACATAAATTACATGTCCCTTACCGCCATTGGGTCACGTTTGCTTGTGCTTCTTCAAAACAAAGACACCCCAAAAGATGGCGTGCCAGCATATAAAGAAGTTTGGGTAAAGTCATACTGCTGCAAACATCTTGCAGGAACTAAATGACCTCCTTGAGAATGGGTTTATTCTCACGGTCTAAAATGTGGCTTCATAGTAAGTGACAATGGAGCCAACATCTTAAAAGCAGTACAGGATGGAGGATTTCTGCTTGCTTGTTGCTTTGCACATTGCTTACACTTAATTGTCACGGATTTCTCAGCAACGAAACACAAGTGGATGGTATGATTGCTGTTTGCAAAAAATTGTGACTCACTTTTCATATTCAACTAAGGCTATAATGACATTGTCCGAACTGCAAAAACACAAGCTGCCCCAGCAAAAGCTGATTCAAAATGTTTCCACTTGTTGGAACTCAACGCTTTATATGCTGCAGCGCCTCTTGAGCAAAAAGCAAGCTGTACACTAGTACTGCTCCAGTTACATTATTGGAGATGGCATTATGCTGTCTGTGCTGCAGTGGAAATTAATGGAGACAGTGTGCTGTATCCTAGCTCCTTTGAGACAGCTACAAGGGACATGTCTTCTGAAGGTGCATCTGTGAGTCAGGTTATCCCACTCATAATGCTCATTTCACATCATCTTAGTGTTCTAAATCTACAAATAGAAAAATACAGATCTGAGCGCAGACAACATGTCGCCTGTATCATGGGAATCTCAGAAGAGAATGAGCGATAGCTCAAAACCAATGACAAATTAGTTGCAATGACTAAATCAAGACACTACATCCTTGCAACTCTCTTAGATCCCAGGTTCAAGGCTATACATCTTCCAAAACAGATGATATAGAGCAGCACAAATGTATGTTGCTAGATGAGCTGCAGCACTCACAGGAGTCGAACACAGACACGCACAGTACCCTCAGGTTGTCATCACCACAACATGCAGGTTCATCTTCACAAAGGGATACAGAACTGGAAAAGTCACCAAACGTTAACAGTAGTTGTTCCACAACTGCCACTTCTTCAGCCCTTAGTAGCAAGCTAAATCTGTGGCAAAACCTTTCCCAAATTGCTGCCATACCAGCTGTTTCTGCTGATTCCTCTTCTGAGCGGTCTCTGTCCAACATGGTAGACAGTTACCTGCAAGAACTGCCTATTCCTATTGATGCATGCCCTTTTGAATACTGGAGATCAAAAAAGTCAATTTGGACAGAGCTGTATGATGAAGCCTGTAAATATCTTGGTTGTCCTGCAACAAGTGTCTCTTCAGAACGCATGTTTAGTACAGCTGGCACTATTGTGACAGACACCAGAAATAGGTTGCTGCCAGAAAATGTACACACGTTAACTTTTATTAAAGTTAATAAGTCAAGATTTTCGTATCCCTACAAGAGTATACAAACTGATCCTGAAGTGATTGATGTTGTGGATGTTGATAGTGATGACAACTCAGATGGTGGTGGCTGGTAAATACTGTGTGGGACGGAGTCTCTCTGCACCAAAAAGGAAACTTTTACAGACTGTGATGACTTTGGTTGTCGTCTCTCTCCTTTCTCGATCTACTACCTTGGACTATATACCCCAAAACTTTCACCATTTCATGGCAAACTGCTTTGTAGCTAGGGTCTAAACTAAAGTCAACAAGTTTTATATACAGGGCAATTTTAACATCAGTGGGAACAGGCCCAAATTTGGCATAAAAGGGACACTGTCACGTCAATCCTTTCTGTATCATATTATTTATAGTTAAAGTGCAAACATATATTTTGGATTTACCTTCTGTGACTTTGTGGGCATCAGTATGGGCTGGGACAGGAGACGGTCTATTTTTCAATTTTAAAGAGGACAAAACAATGAGTTCTAATTGGTAGCTGTTTATTATTTTTCAATTACAGAAATGTAGTATAAACGAAAAATGGATGCTAGTACATGGGTGAGGGTTGTGGGTTGGTTTTAACATGGGTGTAAGGTGGCATGGGTGCTACTGCACAGATGAGGGGGTGGAAGAAAAGTGGAATGGGTGATGGGGTGAAAGGTGGGTGTTGTTTTAGTTCTTTCATTTACAGATTCATGATCAGCTGGGGATGGTGAGGAAAAAATGATGACAGACCTAACCTACTGTACACATAATATATATTCTTATTAAATACATTGCAAACTGCTGCCACCTAGCACAATTGTCCTGTCCCTTTAAAAAGAATAAAGGAATCAGAAATAAAAGAAAATCTGCATCAGCAGTTTTCACAGAATGTGATGTATCATAAAGTGTTTTTGCTTTACAAGTAGTGATAATTTGATACATAATGGGCTTGATAGACGCTGTCCCTTAAACATCACATGCCAACTGCTGCAGCTACATTAAATGTTCCTTAGTATGTGGTGAGGAAACCACTTTTTATTTATGTGACTGAAATACAGATTTTATTGAAGTATCAGCTGCAAAAATGCATCATCTTAGAAAGTTGTATGTATTACTTCAATTTGCCAACAAAAATGTTGGTATATGTATGCATTACCTTAGAAAATTGCATGCATTTTTGCCAGCAACAATGACTGGCATATTTTTTTTTATTCAAATGTCTTGACTGACTACGTTATGACATAATATGTTTTGCAACAGTTCCACATGCTGCTGCTGTAGTACTTGGCTTGACTTTGTTATAAAAGCTTTCTTTTAAACATAGCAACTTTTGATTTACTCATTTAAAACAGAAAGCAGCAAATAGCTGAAATTAGGTAATATCAGTTATTTTTTCTCATAATTCATGACGATGAGTATATAAACTGAGTACATAAATGGCTAATGTGCCTCTTTTCTTCACTAAGGAACTATGATGCAGCTGCAGCAGGAAAACTTTTAACATATGGGTGGGTGGGTGGGCCTGTTACGTATTAAGTTGCTGGCTTTAGCAAACAGAAGAAACCATAAATAAACCTAGTTGTATTCCTATCAATGTCACACATGATAATTTCTCTCCCCCTTATATTGAACAGTTTTTCCTTTACATGTATTTTATTACTATCTTTGTTACTGGCAGCACAATAAAAATTAGGGTTCGAGTTCTAAAAGTTCTAAAAGATTAGAACCCTAGAACTTTTTCAAAAGTTCTAGGCTAGAACTAGAACCCAGAACTTCAGAGGGTTCTGACAACCCTAATCAAGAGTGACCCTGCTCTTGGATCTGCCTGCAGCAAAGGTGCTCCAGTTAACATCTGGCATATTCACGGTCCCCATCAACAATATCTCCCCTTTTTCTGCCATTCTAAGGATGCCTTCTATCATTTCCTTGTCCATTCCCTCCCCCTGAGATGGGGGTCTGTATACAACCCCCATGCAGATTGTGGTGCCATTTCCTTTTAGCAGTTGTTTTCCCCCAGATCCACAGTCTCACAACCCAACTGCTTCTGGGGCTCATAGCGGCACCCAATGCTGGCCTGTTCATGTCAAGTGTAACTAGTGTCTCCTCCTCCAAGACTTTGCCAAGTCTTGCTCACGAGTTGCCTAGGCTGCAAGGGGCACTGAAGAGCGACATACTCCAACCCTCCCTCCTTGGTGAGTGACTGTATCACCTCCATTATGCACCCTGCTCTCCTCCAGCTCAGTGTGAGAGAGACCTAAAATGTATTTGTGAACCCTATGCAGTCTGCCTTACCTGGGCCTGTATGGCACATATTTTTTGACCTACTCATTACTTAGAGATTACATTCTAATTCAGTGATGGTGTGAAAAAGCAACACAAAGTCTGAAAAAGAAGACCCAAAGAGGGAACCCCAGGGATGAGGATGTTTCTTGGGGCTCTTTGCTCCATATATATGGGGCCCCAGTAAAAATGGTCTGCACAGGGGTCCCTGGATCACTAAGGTAAGTGCTAGCCCCAGTGGCAACCCAACAGCAGGGTGATTATCATAGAACAATGACCAGTTTTAGTCAATGGGAATGCAACTGTAAGGGCCATAGATTTAGAACCATAAATTCTTTACTTGACTGGCAGACAAAAAGAGTGAGAAAATAGAAACATAGAAACATAGAATTTGACGGCAGATAAGGACCGCTTGGCCCACCCAGTCTTCTCATTTCCCTACCTACTGGATAAGCTGCAGATCCTAGTTAACCAGCAGCCTACTTCTTTCTACCCCCAACCCCTAGAATGGCCTTATGACTGTCCCATGCATGCTTGAATTCCACCACTGTTTTTGACTCACAACCTCCTCCGAAGGCTCATGCATCCACAACCCTCTGTGGAAAAATACTTCCTAAATTACCTCTGAGCCCCCCATCTTCAAATTGTGCCCCTTGTTCTTGCACACCTCTTTTATGAAAGATGCTACCCTCTTGGACTTTGTTGATTCCCTTGAGGTACTTGAAAGTTTCTGTCATGCCCCCATCCTTTCCTCGAGGCTATACATATTAAGCTCCTTTAGTCTCTCTTCATGTGTCTTCCGGTGCAGACTCTGCACCATTTTAGTTGCCCTCCTCTGGACAGCTTCCATCCTGTCTATGTCTTTGCGGAGATTGGGTCTCCAGAACTGCACGCAGTACTCCAGATGGGGTCTCACCAGCTGTCTGTACAGAGGGATAATAACTTCCTGTTTTCTACTGGTGATGCCTCTCCTTATGCATCCCAGTATCCCCCCAGCCCTCCTTGCTGCCCTCTCACATTGCTTGTCCACCTTTAGGTCATTTGATATGACTACCCCCAGGTCCCTTTCCATTTTTGTTGTTGTTAGTATCTAACCCCCATTGTGTACTCTTCCCCTGGGTTTTTGTTTCCCAGGTGCATTACCTTGCACTTCTTAGCATTGAATCTAAGCTGCCATACATTTGACCATTCCTCTAACCTTGCCAAGTCCCTTCTCATCCTTTCCACCTCACCCTGTGCATCAACTCTGTTGCAGATCTTTGTGTCATCTGCAAAGAGACATACTTTTCCTTCCAGTCCCTCTGCAATGTCGCTTATAAAGACATTGAAGAGGACCGGTCCTAATACTGAACCCTGCGGTACCCCACTAGTAACCCCTTTCTTCTGAGTGGACTCCATTTACTATTACTCTCTGTGTCCTATTCTCCAGCCAATTCTTTACCCAGGCTGTCATCTTGGGACCCACTCCCAGGCTGGCTAACTTGTATATTAATCTTTTGTGTGGGACTGTGTCAAATGCCTTGCTAAAGTCTAGGTAGACCATGTCCACAGCCTCTCCTGATCTACTACTTTGGTCACCCAGTCAAAGAAATCTTATCAGATTCGTCTGGCATGACCTTCCCGTTGTGAATCCTTGCTGCCTAGGGTCCTGTGCCCCTCTGGCCTCTAGATACTCGACAATTCTTTCCTTCAGAAGTGATTCCATCATTTTCCCTATCACTGAGGTTAAACTAACAGGTCTGTAGTTTCCTGCTTCTGCCTTGCTCCCACTTTTGTGAAGGGGAATCACATCTGCCCTCCTCCAGTCCTCGGGTACCACCCATCCTCCCATGATTTGTTAAAGAGGGTAGTCAGTGGTGTCACTAGTTCTACCCTTAGTTCTTTTAGAATTCTGGGATGAATCCCATCAGGCCCCATTGCTTTGTCCACCTTCAGTTTTAAGAGTTCTTTCATAACCCTTTCTTCTGTAAATGGGCTGGTATCAACTTCTATATCCAGAGTATTTCTACTGTTTGTTTTAGGTACCTCCCCCTCTTCATTTGTAAATACTGAGCAAAAATATTTGTTTAGTATCTCTGCCTTTTCACAGTCTCCCTCTGCCCACCCTCCCTCCGCTTTATTAAGCCTCACTATCCCTCCCTTGGTCTTCCTTGCTCCCTGATGTACCTATAAAGGTTTTATCCCCTTCTTAACTGAGTTGGCTATCTTTTTCTCAGTTTGGGCCTTTGCTGTTCTGACTGCCTTCCCAGCCTCCTTTGCTTTAATTGATACAGTTCTCTGTCCTGCTCCTTCTACGATTCCTTGTACTTCCTGAATGCTTTCTTTTCTTGAACCTTCACTGCCACTTCCTTTGAGAACCATAGTGGTTTCTACATCGCTTTGTTTTGTTTATTTGCTTCACACAAAGGCTCGTTACCTCTGTGATGGCAGTTTTTATTATTCCCATTGTTCTTCCACCCTCCTTCCTGCCCATTTGCTAGTGCATTCCTTAGGCACTCACCACATTTAGCAAAGTCAGCCCTCCTAAATCCAGTACTTTTGCCTTTGTATGGCTTGACTCTATTGCTGTGTTTATTGTGAACTATACTGTTCGATGGTCGCTAGTTCCCAGATGGCTACCCACTTCTACATCTGTGATCCTCTCTCCATCTCCATTTGAGAGAACCAGGTCTAAGATCGCTCCCTCTCGAGTGGGCTCCAGTACTAGTTGTCTAAGACATGCCCCCTGTAGGGACATCTAGAATAACCCCACTCTTCGAAGTGGCTGCTGCAACTGCACTCCAGTTAACATCTGGGATGCTGCCAGATCACACATACTTCTTCCCTCATCCTTTAACTGAATATTTATTTTGCTGTGAGCTTCAGAGCCCTATGTGCAGTACTTGGGGTACTTGCTAGTGATGACATAAGGTCCATTTTCAAAGGAAATAAAAGGTGTGTGGGTGTAGTGTAGATCAAATAGCAGTTGTAAACTTAGCAACAGCTGCCACCACTACAGTATTTTTTTTGCTTATCTTTTTCTCCCCCGTGGCCCCAGTTGGCCGTACATCCTGATCGACCTCCTGACTCGTAGCCCCCGACATCAGGCCAACTTCCTCAATTCCCCCACGGCTTAACCCTCTGTGGTGGCATGGTGAGGAGCCTCCCCCCCCCAAGCTCGACTCACCTTGAAGGATCCAGACGAGGAAGCGCCATTCGGGGTTGGACTGCGGAGATCGGAAGCTCATGCTGTCCGACCAGGAGACAATTTCCATTCTCCTCCCCAGAGATGGCGTGCAATGACACCGCGGAAGGCGCACCCACGTCTGCCGCGCTCGCTTCAGGCATCTGCCCATCTCCCGCCTCTTCTGCAGCTGGCATTGCCCCCAGCCTCCGTTAGGGGTCAGTCGTGAGCCGACTACTGGCATTCCCTCCCCAGAAGGACAGCAGTCCCTTGGATACTCGATTCTTCTCCTCCCCTGCCAACCCCCTGCGGCCCGTGCTTGTTTCCGAACTCAGGTTGCCGGTGTAGCACTAGGTAAGGCATCCAGTGCCTCAGGCCACCACAACAGTGTTGAACAGTCAATGCCTGATCACTACAGTATTGAACAGTTTGTCTAAAAATTTCTTAAATATTGAAGTACTGTTATGCCTAGATGTTTTTACACTGTTTAAGTCCCTGTTACTTGCTTTGACAAGGCTCCATTGGAACTGCACTCTGTACTCTGCCTGTATATGAAAAAGGGCCTCGGGCCCATATGTTTACCTGATAAACAAAAGTTAAAATAAAATAAATATAGCTATGTAATTACAGTTCTGGACAAGGAACCTTTGTAAATGAACTATTTTTGGCTCAAAGGTGTATTTCTGGCCGGCCCGGTGGCACGGAGGGTTGAGGTGCTGGATGCCACACCTCGCGCCACGCCAGTGACACGGGTTCGGGAATGAGCACAGGTCACTGGGGGTCAGAGGGGATGAGGAAGAATTGAACATCCTACGGACTGCTCTCCTTCCCCGGGGAGGGGGGTTAGTCCTAGCCGGTGCATCAGCAGCCCCTAGTAGTAACTGGGGGATTGCAGCACTCGGCAGGCAGACATAAGGGATTAAGCTGTGGCGGACGTCCTTCGGGTACGTTCAGGAATGAGCACATGTTGAGCAAGATGTCTTTGCACGTCTGAGCTCTGGTGCCTAAAAAAGTAAAAGAAGCCCCACCGTGGATAGGCGAAGGTGCCTCCATACCTGACTCCCACTCCTGCCATCAGACTCGCCTCCAGACCCATCCGTCTCCTAACTCCGGGGCATTAGATTGTAAGATAGAGTGCCGGGGCGGGTGGCCCCACCTCGGGGAGGGGGGGCTCAGAGCCGAAGGATCCCCTGGAGTGGGGAGGCCAAGAGGTGAGTTTCAGACTGGGAAGTAGAGGTCGGTGTGGTGGTTGCTGGAGAGTTCTATGGACCCGGGGTGCATAAATAGATTGTACAAAAAAAAAAAAGGTGTATTTCTGATTGTATAAATAAATACATTTTTCCAGCTTATTGAATCCAGTACAACGTGGTGGTGGTGGTGTTATCCTTATCAGCCATCCCAAATTATGTGGGTTGTCCCTCATTTTACCCCTCAGGAACCCTAGTCTGCCCCACGTGAAATAGATGTTGCCCCACACTGAGCATTAATACAGTATATTGAAGCAGAAATTCATAATAGTTTGTGTTGCTTGGTCAGCAGCAAACTTCTTCATGAGCCATAGCTGATTTCTCCAGGGTTCTGAACTTCTGTCCTTATGACATGATAATACATCACACATTTTGTCTTCTTTTCCCCACAGTGTCCCACATTTGGATGACGAGAGGTTAAGAAGTATGAGTGGTGTCACAATGTCCTCTTATTTATCTCCGCTAAAGACTGAAACTGAAGAGGAGAAAAAACGCTTTGAAGAAGGCAAAATGCGGTACCTGCAGACCAAGGCCAGGAGGCAGGGTGAGAAACCAACTCTTACCCAGCAATGACCTTTCAACTCAGGAAGCAGTTGCTCACAGAAAATTTCATCACCATCAAGATTGCTTACAGGAGAACCATGTTACCCAAAGCAGAAGAAGAGCACATAACAAAATAACCGGTTGTCGTGTACTTTGTGTTACTGTTTATGCCCAACTGCTGTAAACCAAAGCTTCCTGTTGTGATTCAGAAGTATAAACACTAGGATTGTACGACACACACACACACACGCACACACTGTATGGTAATTAAGAGAAGGTGTGAAACAGATTCTATTGAAATTCTATATGTTTTGTCTGCAGCATCACAGTATTTAAGATATTCTATTACATAGAGAAATATAGGATATTATATGAATAAACATTGCCCTGTGGCTTACAAGAATCTGATGACCACGTGTTTTTGTTTTGTTTTTTCCCTATCAGAGTGACTGTACAATTGGACCCTCATTTTTTTGTTCTCCTTAGCTGCCCACATCTGCACTTATCTTGGCGACCTCCCAGCCCCACCCACTCCTTCTCTGTCTCTTACCTCACCTCCTCTTACTTCAGACTTCCCCTTCCGAGGTTGAGTGGAGGGGAGTGGGCCAATCTCCCCCCCCCCCCCACCAAAGATGATACGGTTCTCAGAGGTGGGCAGGTAGTCGGCATGTCAAGGCCCGAGATCACCAGTGGTGCCTTATCCTGCAACTCTTGTGGGTTATTTATGCTTTTCTTCACCTTCCGTCAGAGACATCAGGCCAGACTCGCTGATGGTCGTGCACTCTCAAGGTGTGGCAATGTGCCATCAAGCCAGCTGGCGTCTTCCCACCAGCTCAGCAACTTCCTTCCTGCACTTCCACCCCTGGTCACTCAGGTGGTGTGCTGTGGGAGCGGTATCCCTCCCCCAAGGAGGAGAGCATTCACTGGGATGCTCAGTTCTCCTCCCCTGGCCGTCCCTACAGCATTGGTGAGTACTTGGGCCAGTACTGGATCTCAATTTTTAAAGCACCTGTATGTCACGGGAAAAGCTTTGAAAAACATAATATTAAGAAATAATTCATGTTCTGATTCAGATAGTTTCTCTAGTTATCTTACCTTTATTACTAAAGGACATTTACATAGAAGCACAATCTGTTACTTTTTTGTCAATAAGTTTCTTATTGAAACATACATATGGATTACAATTATATTGTATGCATGTAATGAGCATACCAATGAAATACAGAGCAGCTGTAGTTAACTTATAGAAACACATTAAAACTCTTGTCAAGAGTTAGTCTCAAAACCAATTTGTTTAAAAGAAAACAAAAAAAATAGCTAAGACAGAACTATTAACATTTTAACATGTCATTAACATGACAGTATAACCTAGAGGTTAGAGTAACAAGCTGTGAATGAGCTTGGTACATCCAGCAGACTTTGATTCCCACAACCTTCACTTGCATATTGTGTGGCTCCGAGCAAGTCACTTACCCTCCCCAGTGCCCCCGGGTCCCCCTGAAAACAGGCACTTATGCCTAGTGGGCCTTAACCGGTTGCCAAAGAATGATAGTATACCTATCATAAAAACAGAAACACTGAAAAAACATCAGGTGCCAGATATTAAAACAGGTGCAAAAGTGGAGCGCAAAGGTATGTGTGCTGCACTTGCGCCCAACCCAGAGGTTGCTATATTCCGTCAGATACTCACCAGTGCTATCCAACTGAACATTGGCCCATGTTGGCACAACGCTAAGTCCAGTTGCACTGCCCTGACATGGAACTGGGCTGTATACAACCCATAGGGAACGGCACCCCCAGACCAGATAGCGCCAAGAGCCACGGCGTAATATTCAGCCACAAACTGCAAATGATCCTATTGGGCATGCACAGCATTAAAGGAAAACTATGCCCTCATATCTTGTAATTTTTGTTTCCATGTCAACAGACAACTCTTTTGTGTAACTGTTAGAGATGTATGCAATAGCTTTAGTTTGTTTTCACACTTCAGATAAGGCCTTGTAACTATCCCGGGGGTCTACATTTGCTGGTTGTTGAAATCTCATTGTCCCTGAGAGCTGCATTAGTATATGAGAACGTGATGTGCAGTCACCATTTAGACTCCACAGTATGCCTGTCTGCTTAATTAGACTTCAAAGAAACAAGTTGCAGGAAGGTGTGAAATACCACATTTACCTTCAGTTAGCTTTGCAGATTGTCCGTGTTGTAATACAGGGTTTTCCCTTTAAGCTGCATTCAGTTTGTTTTTGCAGAGTATTTGTTCTTTTAGCATTGAGATACATAGTATAAATGGGTGACATGATATCATGTTCTCATATGCTAATGCAGCTCTCATGGACAACGACATTTAAACAATCATGCAGACCCCTCCCCCAACGGAAGGCTACCATGAACAGTGAAAACTAAAGCAAACACATATATCCCTAACAGCTACAGGAAAAGAGTTGTCTGTTGACATGGAAACAAAATGTACATGATACAAGGGTGTAGTCTTCCTTTAAGGGGCCAGTAGCATGCCCCTTTATGGGCTCATTTGTATTGGAAGCGGCATCCTCATTGCACCCAACCTGACATCATCCCTGGTAGTTAGCGGCACCCCCACCTCCTGAACACCCATTCCGGTCCTCTCCAATCTTGCCCCGGTGGCTAGTGGCACTCCCCCACCCGACAACACATTCCAGTGCCTGCAATAGAGTTTCTGGTGGATAGTGGTACCCAGCCCCCCCCAATGCCTGTCCCTTACATACTTATGCATGCCCTAGTACTAGTGGCACCCCCCCCACACCTCCTGAAGGCCCATCGCTGACATGTGGGTGTATGCCTTGGTGCCTAGTGTTACCCCCCACCTGCCAAGCACCCATCCTGGTGCGACCGCTGATTCCCTGGTGGTTAGGGGACTCTTCCCATACCAGCCCTCTAGCTCATATAGGTCCTTGTTCCCCCCCCCTCCATGTCCAGTAGCATCCCTGGCCTATGTACCCGGGCCACTCCCTGGCATCCCATGGTACCCCCCCCGACCACTGGTCGCTACATGGACAAACATGTGCTGGAATGGTCCATACAGAGGAAGGAGAGAGAAATGGAATGTGGCTATCAGTACCTGTCATGCCAGCTACATTGTAAGGCACTTTACAGTCTAGAATAGGGATGAGAGACTGCTGCTGCCATGTTGGGCACACAGGACAATTCCAACAGCACAGTGACAGATTAGAGGGAAATTAAAAAGGGGTGAAGCACAGAGAGGTTGCAGGATGTGCTTGAGGTAACACAGTGTGTAATTGGGCAGTGGTGAGAGTTAAACCTGGATCTCCAAGGGCACATGTGCCACTAATTTAACCCAGCTCAATGGACAGGTGCAGCCATGCCCCCAAGTTAAGCTACCGTAGCTCCAGAACTGGAGTCAAGACACTGTTCATCTTTCCCCACAATCTCAGAGCCACATACATATTCTGACATACAGTATTACACCTTTATTGCAGGCTGCCCTGATGGGTCACCGTATTGCTAGCAGACACTGTTTTGACAAATTTATTCCTTCTCTTTACCATCCTTGTTAAAATCCTAATCTGCCTCTTTGGGAGCTAGCTGCCACGCACTTCTAGATGGCCCTTTTTTGAAACAGCCACTTACATGAGTGAGCCTGGGTGACAGGTGAGCTAGATAAGGGTCATGCGGTGGATGTTCTTTACTTGGACTTCAGCAAGGCCTTCGATTCAGTGCCTCAGGGGCAGTTTGGGGGAAGCTATTTGGGGTAGGAGTGGGGGCAAAAGTGATGAACTGGATTACAAGCTGGCTGAGTGGGAGGCTGCAACAGTTGGTGGTGGGAGGGGAGCTCTCAGCTCCGAAGCCAGTGACGAGTGGGGTGCCACAGGGCTCTGTGCTGGGACCATTATTATTTGGGCTCTTCCTCAGACATTGCGCACAGGGTGGTGAGCAAGGTAAGCCTGTACGTAGATGACACCAAAATGGGAGCAGTGGTGGATGGAGGGGAGGGATGGAAGCAGCTGCAGGGGGACCTAAGCAAGCTAGAGGAATGGTCAGAGAGGTGGCAGCTGGGGTTCAATGCAAAGAAGTGTAAGGTTATGCACTTTGGGGTGAAGAACCCAAGGAGAGAATACTGTCTGGGGGTGGGGGTTAAGCTGGGGATCACTGAGGAGGAGAAGGACTTAGGGGTAATGGTAACAGGGACCATGAACAATACTGCTTAGTGCAAGAGAGCAGCTGCAAAAGTGAACAAAATGCTGGGGTGTATAGAGAGGGTTTTTTGTCCAGACGAAGGGAGGTGATCTTGCCCCTCTAAAGGTCACTGGTAAGGCCGCACTTGGAGTATTGTGTGCAGTTTTCAAACAACATGAAGTCTTGCTGTATTCTGACAATTTGCAGTTAGCTCCAGCTCTTGAACTGCCCCGGAGAATGAAGGGTTAAATTCTATGCCAGGCATAGAACGTTGGGCTCGAGCTCAGTTGAAAACTCTGTCTGTGTTCTTTTGAAACCAAACCATCAGATTCTTTACTTCGACTCACTGAACAGTCGCTCCGGAGATTTCTCCTTCTGCTCAGTTCTATCGCAGTTAAAGTTTCGGTTTTAATCTGATTTTCGTTCCGTTTTCGGTTCGAGACTCTGTCTGTGGTACCGTAAGTACTTAGATTAGTAGCTGTGTGTGGAAATTGTAAACTCTTTCTGATCGGTTTGGCTGAACCGATCTTGTAGTAAGATCTTAAAAAGAAAAAGTTAGTGTGTGGTTACCGGTCCGTATCGGTTTTAAAAAAAAACGTAGTTTTAGCATTTTTTTCCATCACCCGTGACATGGTGTGAAACCGATAGGGGAGTCTTGCCTGGCGGTTGCCATATAAAGGGTAAGTTGTTTAGGTTGGCCATGTCTGAGAAACCCAAGAAAAAAACCGGGCCCACTAGGTTTTAACACTGCAGTGTGTGTGGGGAGGTCTTTGCTAAGTCCGATCCCCACACCACCTGTGTTTACTGTCTGTGGTTTGACCACCTCGATTCAGACTGCCAAATTTGTAAGAATTTCCTAAGTCTACCCTGGAGAAAAGGTTAGGTAGACTTGGGGATAAGGAGGCCGAGAAATCTGCTGACCCGGAAGCCATGCCCGGTTCGGTTCCTAATGAACCAGAATGAGTGCCCTCTGACCAGGGCGATACTTCTTCAGGCAAGAGGAGAGCTGATCCTCAGGGATCGGTTCCTACAGAAAGAAAACGAAAGGATAAATCGGCCGGTTCGGATCCAGAGCTGCATGTTCCGACCGCCAAGGAAATAGCCAAAGCGATTCAGACTGTGGAATCACTTCGTACGGTTCCAACCGATCCGATGCCTTCTGGCAGGGGTTCGGTTCAGTCAGTTCCCCCGGTTCAGGATTATTCCCCTGAAGATTTTTACGAGCTGGAGTTTGAGGAGGAGGGGGATTTTGAAAAGGATGATTACAACGGTGAAAGTCTGGATGTATCTGTGGAACCAGACATCTACGCAGACAGACCTTCTGGTGTTTCTACTCCTAGGTTTTCTGAGTCCCCTTCCCACTTTCTGTTCTACAGAAAATTGGCTCAAACCCTTCAGCTTGCCATTGAGGAGGCTATAGAGGATCCAGAGGAGCCTGACTTCATAGAGATGATGGACATCCCAGAGTCTAAGAGACTGTATATTCCCCTTCATAGGTCATTTGGGAAACAGACACAGAAAATTCTTAGGTCTCCCAACTCTGTACCTCCTGCTGACAAGAGAATGGACAAGAGGTACTCCTTGTCAGGCTCGGATACGGAATTTCTTTACCAGCAATGCAGCCATGTTGGGGTAGTGCAGGCTGCTGCCTGTGACAAGGCAAACATCCCCTTGGCTTCACACCCCCCAGACAAAGATTCCAGGAAGATAGATGCCATGGCAAAGAAACAGTACTTGGCATCATCTTCGGGACTCAGGCAGGCTAATTATATGGCCTATACAGCCAGGTACCAGAAGTCCAGGTGGGACACTGTATTGGCACTGGCTAATCAGGCCTTCCCCCAGCTAGCTGGAGGGGGTGGCTGCTGATGGGATTGAGGCATCAAAGGTGCAATTTCATGCTGCTGTGGACTCCAGTGATGTGTCGTCAAGAGTCATGGCTACATCTGTGGCTCTTCGGAAAATGGCCTGGCTCAGATGTACTAGCCTTTCGCAGGACACCCAGGCTAAGGCCATGGATTTCCCTGTAGTGGGTAATTCTCTGTTTGGGGAGCAGACAGAGAATTACATGAAAAAAATGGATGAGTACAGGACCACTTATAGCAGTGCCCAGGCCAAGGAGAGGCAGGCAACTCCTCAGAGGCAGCAAGCTAGGGGCAGGCCTTTTCACAGCCCTTTCTACCAGGTGCAGGCCTCCTCTTCCTTTTCTTAGAGGGGGTTCTTCAGAGGAGAGGCAGAAGGGGGATGAGCAGGGCTGCATCCACTCCTCAGCGTAAGGCTCCTGCCAAGCAGACACCCTGATGTGTCAGCCCTGGTCGACTCCCCCATTCCAGTATGAGGCAGGCTGGCTAACTTTGTCCGGGACTGGATGTCTGTTACCTCGGACAAGTGGGTCCTGGAGGTTGTAAGCCAGGGGCTGGTTCTCAATTTCAAAAGTTTTCCGAAACTGAGACCCAGATCCTTTCCACCTGCAAATATTTCAGAAACCCTTGTTCTAGAGGCAGAGGTTTTGTCTCTACTGGCTTTAAAGGCCATAGAGAGAGTTCCTACTCCATACAGGGGCAAAGGTCTGTACTGCAGGTACTTCCTTACCCCAAAAAAGACAGGGGAGTGGCGACCCATTGTAGATCTAAGATACCTAAACAAGTACCTAATAAAGCCAAAATTTAAAATGGTGACTCTGGGAACAATTCCACCCTCTCTGAGGCCAGGAGACTGGCTAGCCTCCCTGGACCTCAAGGATGCCTATTTCCACATTCCCATCAGGTGCTCCCACAGAAAGTACCTTGGGTTCAAATTGCCCTCAGGCCATTATCAGTTCAGAGCAATGCCCTTCGGTCTAACCTCAGCTCCAAGGGTGTTTACAAAGTGCCTAGCAGTGGTGGTGGCCTTTTTAAGAAGGAAAAGGATTTCTATTTTTCCATATCTCGACGATTGGCTTCTGGTGGGCCAGTCTCCAGACCAAGTCAAGTCAGATCTGCAGGTCACCCAGCAAGTTCTCACTTCCCTGGGGTTCCTTCTCAGTCTTCCCAAGTCAGTTCTCGAACCAGTACAGCTCCTCACTTTTATAGGAGCAGAGCTGGACACCCTCAAGACAAGAGCCTTCCTTCCTTTGGAAAGGACAAAAGCCATCTCTCAGCTGGCCTCTTCCTTTCTCCCGCTGGTTTCTCGACCAGCAAGGCATTTTTTGCAGCTTCTGGGCCACATGTCAGCTTCCATAGCAGTGGTCCAAGGGGCCAGGTTTCAGATGAGGGACATTCAGTTCCATCTGAGAACCTTTTGGTCCCAAAGGAAAGATCCTCTTACCAAGCTAGTTCCTGTTACTCAGACCTTAATTCAGGCCCTTCAGTGGTGGCAGGACCTGGACAATCTGAGGCAAGGTGTTCCCTTTGTCTCTCAGACTCACTCTGTGGTTCTTACCACAGATGCTTCCCTTTTGGGGTGGGGAGCCCATCTGGGGGCTCTCACGGCCCAGGGACTGTGGTCCCCTCAGGAATCCCTTCTTTACATCAACCATCTGGAGCTCAGGGCAGTACTTCTTACTCTACAAGCTTTCTCTCGGTCAGTACAGAACAAGGTGGCTCAGGTCAGGACGGACAACACTACCACCATGTGGTATATCAACAAGCAGGGAGGCACTCAGTCCATGGCCTTGTGCATGGAGGCCATGAAAGTATGGTCCCTGGCTTATTCCCTGCAGACCTCTCTAGTAGCAGTCAACCTCCCAGGAAAGGACAATGTGATAGCAGATGCATTGAGCAGGATTTCCCAGGACCATCACGAATGGTCTCTGGATCCTTTGGTGTTGAAGGTGATCTTCTCAAGGTGGGGCACTCCGGAGATAGATCTCTTTGCAGCCCCAGACAATCACCAACTTCCTCTGTTTTGTTGCAGGCCCCCAGTCTTGGGTTCAGTCCCTCTGGATGCTCTGATTTTGAACTGGGAAGGGAAGTTTCTTTATGCCTTCCTTCCTTTTCCTCTATTGTTGAAGGTTCTAGTCAAGGTAAGGTCACAACCATGCAAAGTGATTCTGATTGCTCCAGACTGGGCCAGGCAGCCCTGGTACCCCCTGTTGCTGTCATTAGCAGTCCATCTTCCCCTGTCTCTTCCCAGGAATTACAATCTGCTAACCTTCTCTTAGGGGAGGATTTGTTACCCCAGTCTCTAGTCACTCAGTCTCAAGGCATGGCTCTTGAAGATTTAGAGTATGCAGATTTACATCTGTCCCAATGGGTTCTGGATATCCTCAAGGCTTCTCGAAATCCTGCCACAAGAAAAACCTACAAGTCCAAATGGAAAAGGTTCAGTATTTGGTGTTCCAAGAAGCACATTTCCCCAGTCACTGCTTAGTTGTCTACAGTTCTGGATTACATGGTTTACCTTAATGGCCTAGGCCTCAAACCAGCTACTCTCAAAGTTCATTTGTCAGCTATTTCTGCTTTTCTGTCAGTGGGAAGATCTTCCTCTCTGTCGTCTCACCCTGTATTCTGTAAATTTTTCAAAGGATTGCTTCATACCAGTCCCCCTTTTAGGGATCCTGCTCCTGCCTGGGATTTGAATATTTGTATTGCTCTGCTGATGCAACCCCCTTCGAACCTATGTCCTCAGCAGAGCTCAAGTACTTGACTTGGAAAACTGTGTTTTTGGTTGCTGTTACTTCTGCCAAACGTATCAATGAATTGCAAGCCCTGTCAGTGGAGCCTGACTTCATTTCTTTACATAGAGATAAGGTGGTCCTTAGAACCAATAGAAGGTTCCTACCTAAAATGGTTTCTGATTTCCACTTAAACCAATCTGTGTCTCTTCCTGTGTTCTTCACTGATCACACCTCCTCAGGGGAATGGAGGCTACACAGTTTAGATGTTAAAAGGACCCTTAGTTACTACATAGAACGTACAAAGGGTCACAGGTTTGACTCCCTCTTGTTGTTCCTCACTTATGGGGAAGTAGGTAAGGGAAAACCTGCCACCAAGAGAACCATTGCCAAGTGGATCGTATCCTGTATTCAATTCTGCTATGAAAAACTGGGAAAACTGCACCCTCAGGCCTGAGGGCTCATTCCACTAGAGGTACAGCTGCATCTCTGGCTGCAGCTAGGGATATCCCCTTGTTAGAAATCAGTCAAGCAGCCACCTGGAAAACAGTTCATACCTTCACCAAGCATTACTCTCTGGATATCCAGGCTAGGAGTGATGCTAGGTTTGGCACGGCAGTACTTCAGAGCATACCTCTCAACTGTACCACATTACGAGAAACGTTCCTCATTTTACTTCACAAAAGCTCCCTGTTCCACTTTGTGAGGACTTGTCCCACATTCAGTTGTAACCCCTAGATGGCGCTATCCCAGGGGCTACTACCCCTGCCTGATTTGCCACTAACAGGTTGAGGGGCCTGGATCCAATGGCGGGTGCCTCCACCCAGAGGTCAGGGTTTGCAATAGTTAAACTAACTTGGTCACAGCCCTCTGGGACACTGCAACCCCTTTCTTCCCACTAGTGGCCCACACAATATATCAGAATTACCTTCACAGTATACACTTACCCCCAGGTCTGGTTCCGCACTGGGACCTCCTGTGAAATGAGATACAGTGCAACAATCACAGTACAGTACTTTAACATAGACAAATACCTCAGGCAGTATAACTTTGCTGAAACAAGCAGCTCTGATTTATTTAGGGGATATAACAAGGACAGGGGAAATCAGGTTAATTAGCTTATCACTCTAATAATCTACCTATGGCTCTGTGCACAGGCCTATCCCTATCAGTTACTGTCCCTGGGTACCCAAGCCCTAGTGGCTAGTCCAAACCATGGCAGCTGGTAGGGCCTTTCACACAGAGAAAAGGAGAATTAAACAGTCAGCAGTACAGTAATTCCATTTGATTTAATGTGGCATTCAACAGGGAGCGACCCTGAATTATACTCACGACCTCCAAATAAGATAGGGTCCTTCAATGTCAGCAGGGCTCACTTGAGGTACACAAACCTCTTCACACATCCATATAAAAGAAAGCACTATACCAGGCAGGCTGCATCTGTATCCCGATCGCAATTACTGCACAATACCCGGAGAACACACAGCAGATTCAGTTCCTGACAGACCGAGTGCAATTTTCAGCAATTCCTCCAGTCTTCTACAGGGTGAGCCTGGTTTCTACTCTTCAGAGATCCTTTGATTCTTTTCACAGGACGGTTCAGTCCTAACAAGCTGTTACACAAGCTGCAGACCGGAACTCTGGGCCTTACACACGCTTTTGACTAAAACTGCACACTGGAAAAGCACAGGGCTCCTTCCTTCTTCACTGCCAAAGCTCAACTGAAACTCCAACCGACAGAACCGGCACTTCCTTTGAGTTCCTCCCAGTTCTTGACTGGATTGGCTGTCACTCACAATAGACTGCTGCTGTTGGTCCAAAAGGCACTGAAGTCTAAACTACATCTCCCAGAGTCACTGCCCATACAATCCTCTTGTGGCTGGCTCAGATTATGAGTCCAAGTTCTGATTCGTCTAAGACACCATTTTAGAGCTAGCTTACCCCACACTGATTGGTCCAGTTCAGCAGTTCAAAACTAGGATGGGAACTAGCAGACACAGTTCTGACTGCAAAGAAAGCAGGTTAGACAAACTGTAATTTCATTATTACTCTAAATAATTTCTGGCAAACAGTTACATCTTTCAGATAGGTTCCCTTTGCACTCCTAGTGACTGCAAAAATGAAGTGAATTGGCAGCAGCTTGAGTGGTACTCAATCAAAGAAACACACAGTCCCCTCATACAAACTAATTATGTCTGCAAGCAGACAGCTCTTAAAGAGCCAGTACCAGAGGTTCTAAAAACACTCACTGATAAATGGCTTAAATGCCAAACACCATTCAGGCTTGGAGCATTCAAGCAAGCTCCTGGAAGTCTTTTGGGAACCCCCATTTGCAGGGGGGTTACACAGTGTTAACATTTTAAAGCAAAAATCTATAGCAAATGATGCAAAAAATACATTATTCAATTAAAAACAGACTTTCTGAATATAAATCCAAACATTTCAACAGTGTTCTGAGCTTCTTATGTAAAGATTTGATAAAGTGTTCCACATTTTGCTTATTTGTTCCACATTTTGAGAGGCAATGTTCCACGTTTGGGGGACAAAAGATTGAGGGGTATGCTTCAGAGCCTATTCCCAAAGTAAGTTCTGTCCCTCCTCCTTGGAGGTACTGCTTGGTAGTCTGCTAATTGTCAGAATGCAGCAAGACTTCATGTTGTTTGAAGAAAAAATTACTCACCTTAGTAATTGTGTTTCTTCTAATGGAGTCTTGCTGTATTCTGACCTCCCTCCCTGCCTCCCCTCTCAGAACCTGTTTTTGGGAAGTGGGTGGGCAGGTGCAGTGTTGCACCCCAGGGGTGTCTTTACCCCACCCCTGTTGTGTTGGGTGCTTTGTATTTGTTTATTAAGAGTTTTTAGTTCTTATTACATGGTTTTGGTTCTTTGGGTTTCCTGACTTGAGTCTTTTAGGGAATCCAAAGTCTTTGTTGCCAGTTGGCTACTAGGAGTTTTTACAGTTTCCACATTATATAGTCAGTGAGTTTTAGCTCGTAAGAATCTGATGGTTTGGTTTCAAAAGGACACAGACAGAGTTTTCAACCGGGCTCGAGCCCAACGTTCTATGCCTGGCATAGAATTTAACCCTTCGCTCTCCAGGGCAGTTCAAGAGCTGGAGCGAACTGCAAATTGTCAGAATACAGCAAGACTCCATTAGAAGAAACACAGTTACTAAGGTGAGTAATTTTTTCTTGGAGGCCATACCCGAAGTGTGATATCAGGCTACGAGAGGGGGTGCAGAGAGGGGCAACGAAGGTGATATGTGGAATGGAGGGGAGAGACTATGAGAACAGGCTGGGAGACCTGAATATGTACACCCTGGAGGATAGAAGGGATGGGGGGGACATGATAGAGACATTCAAGTATCTGAGGGGAATCAATAAGCATGGGGAGGGACACCAGGGTTCATGGGCTAAGAATAGAGGGGGAAGATTTAGGAGGGAAATGAGTAGACTCTATTTCACGGAGAGGGTGGTAGCAAAATGAAATGCACTACCAGAATGGGTGGTAGTATGTAAATCTGTGAACAGCTTTAAAAGGGCATGGGACAGGGAATAGGGGAGAGTGAGGATGAGGAGGTGGGGCAGCAGGGGGATGAAAGTGGGGGGGCAGCTGCAAACTAGGGGTGTTAGCTGCACACTGAGCAGACTTAGATTGACCGGGTTGTCTGTTTCTGCTGGCACATTCATATGTTCATAATCATGCGTCAGCGTGAAATGACATTTTAGATAGTTACTTGCTGCTGTAACATCCCCCCCCCCAGATCTGAGATATCATACTGGGGAATGTTTAGTTTTTTGTGGGGATGATGGCTCTGCAACTCCCCCAATGACCCTCGCAGTCCTGCAAACCACAATAGGCAACTTTAGCTGAACTGCCTAGTTTCTGAGAGGGTCATGGGGGGTGGCAGAGCCAACATCCCCATAGCATCTAAAAATTTTCTGGTATGATACCCCAGAACCTGGGAAGGGGTGACAGCAGCACATAATTAATTACATGTCATGTCATCAATGCTGGACTGATATAAAACTACATTAAAGGCACACTCATGTAAGTGGCAGTTTCAAAAGAGAGCCATCTAGCAGAGTGTGGCAGCTAGCTGCCACAGAAGCAGAATGGAAGTTCTTACTTCAAGATGGAGCTCTTGCAGCAGATGACACCATTAGGATTATGCCGCCAGGCACTAGGGCCCCACGGAAAAATTTCTAGCTAGTAGTCTATGGTGGGGAAAAGCCCCCCTAATGTTAGCCCAGCCTCTGATGTCACGCATGGTATAAAAGGGGCAGTCACCTGGCACCACCTCAGTTTTTTTCCCCGCCATCAGCCCATGCATATCGGCTCCACAGATGCCTCCTACTTCCAGTCGACCACCATTTTTCACACCTCACGCAGTGTTTCATTTTCTCGATTTTTTGACTGTTTCACGAGTTTGTCGTGTATGTCTTCCCAGCCATCTTCAACAAGTGGCGCCGGAAATCGAAGTGTGCGTGCAGCAAGCAGATCCCCCTTGGCAAAGTACTCCTCCCCCAGAGAGAAGAGATCAAGTGGGAAACATCACCACAAGGACAAAGAATGGTCCAGGTCACAGTCTCGTACTAAGTCCTCTCCTAAGACTTCCAAGTCTTCGACCTCGGGCTCGAGGTCCGACCCCCCCCCCACCCCCGCTCAATGGCTGTCCCGGGGTTACTTATAAGGAAGCCCCCTGCCTCTTCCCAGTTGCATGGCGAAGAGTCTTCCAGGCTCAGCCTTTCTCAAGGACCAACATCCCTGGCTCACCAGCTCCACAAGCAGTTGCTAGTGTCTCAGTCAGTGGGACAGGCGCACTCCATGCCCGGTGACAGGTCACAGCCTGCCGCCCACAGAAGCACAATTTCTAGGAGCGTGGATATGTTGTTCATCCACACTCTTTGGCATGTCCCTTTCCCCTATCAATCTGTCCAGAAGTCCTTAAGCTGGCCCCTCCCACCCACCCAGGTGGTAAATACCTCGGCTTCCCCCCATGATGCCAGATCTTCCTTTCCACTGGAAGATTCAGGTTCCCTTGTGCTACTTCTGCAGTATCATAGGCCCTGGATCGATCAACTGGTCACTGTCACCCAGAAGATGTGGGACACTCTCCAATGGTGGACCGTCCCAGGTCGTCTGCAGGAAGGGATCCCGTTTGTCCGCCCTGAGTCGACGGTCGTTCTCACAACCGATGCCTCTCTCATGGGCTGGGGAGCCCACATGGGGGACAACAGAGCCCATGGGTTCTGGACCCCCGAGGAATCCCAATGCCACATCAACCTGCTGGAGCTCAGAGCAGTCAGACTGGCACTGTCAGCTTTGGCTCCTCAGCTCCGGGGTCAAGTGATTCAAGTCCAGACGGACAATACCACAACCATGTACTACCTCAACAAACAGGGCAGCACGCACTCCCGTCTGCTATGCAAGGAGGCGCTCCGGATCTGGACCCTCATCAGCCATTGGAGGCGGAGCTCCTTGCCATCCATGTGGCAGGAGTCTCAAACCAACTGGCGGATGCTCTCAGCTGCATAGGCCAGACATCCCACGAGTGGTCTCTCCATCCGGAGGTAGTTTACAATCTGTTCTCCTGTTGGGGCAAACCGTTGGTGGACCTGTTTGCCTCCAGGGAGAACACCAAACTGAGGCTGTACCATGCCCGCCCCCCTCAGCAGGGCTCGCTGTAGGGGGATGCCTTCTCGAGGCTGTGGACCCCAGGCCTCCTCTACATCTTCCCTCCATTTCCCTTGATCCACAAGGTGTTACTCAAGATGAGGAGGGACAAGGCGAAGGTGATCCTGGTAGCCCCAGTTTGGCCCTGCCAGTTCTGGTATCCAGATCTCCTCAGCCTCAGCTGCAGGGCCCCGGCGCGGCTTTGTACACGCCCGGACCTGATGATATTGAACCAGAGGAAGGTATTCCATCAGGACCTTCAATCCCTGCACCTCACAGCCTGGTACCTGAGTGGCTAGAGTTCCAGGCTCTGGTTCTTTCCGAGGATGTCTATACAGTTGTGCAGGCATCTCGTAAGGAATCGACCAGGAAATGTTATGCCTTTAAATGGAAAAGATTTTCCATTTGGTGTCAAGGTAAGAGTCTGGACCCCTTATCCTGCTCTGTGGCTAACATTTTAGACTACCTTTGGTCTCTCCAAAGGGGGACTACGGTCATCGACCCTTAGGGTGCACCTGGCAGCCATTTCTGCTTACCGGGCGCGGGCCGGTCAGTCGACATTGGCACAGGAGACAGTGGTCAGGCTCTATTTCAAAGGCCTGGATCACATATCCCCTTCGGTGCGTGAACCTCCACCTCCGTTGGATCTTTTGCTGGTTTTGGCAAAGCTCATTGGCAAGCCATTCAAACCCATGCACAAGTGTGACCTCTCACACTTGTCGTGGAAGACTGCCTTCCTGGTGGCTATCACGTCAGCCAGAAGGACAGGGGAGCTCCAGGCGCTTCCAGTGGACTCCCCTTATCTGGTCTTTCACAGGGACAAAGTTGTCCTGCACCCCACCCAAAATTCCTTCCGAAGGTGGTGTCAGAGTTTCACCTTAACCAGATGTTGACTCTGCCGGTATATTACCCTAACTACACCTCGGACGCCGAGTACAGGCTCCATACTCTGGACCTTAGACATGCTCTCTCCTACTACAAGGAGAGGACGGTGAAAATTCGGGGAGAGGTTCACCAGCTGTTTGTCACCTACGCTGAAGCCGCTTCTGGCAGACCTGCAGCCAAATGGACCATTGCAAGATGGATTACATCATGCATAGGTTTGTGCTGTGAGTTGGCGGGCAAGGAGCCTCCCAGAGGGATAAGAGCTCATTCTACCCGCCATACTGCTGCATCGGTGGCTGCTTCCAGGGACATCCCTATCCAGGAAAGCTGTTGGGCTGCTACCTGGAAATCAGCAAACACCTTCATTACCCATTACCACATCGACCTTGAGTCACGTCGGGATGCTGGTTTTGGGGCCTCGGTTCTCCAATCTCTGTTTCCTAAGTAGAGGGTGTCGTGCCTCCCTCCTTCCAGAGAACTGCTAGGAGTCTGCTAAGAGTGTGGATGAACAGCACATCCACGCTCCTAGAAAAACAGGTTACTCACCTGTAACAGTAGTTCTAGGAGTGGTATATGTTGTTCATCCACACGCACCCACCCGACCTCCCCAGCTTTAGGCGCATCACCTTCCTTCCTGAGGGCTAAGATCTGGCGTCATGGGGCGGAGCCAAGGTATTTACCACCCGGGTTGGTGGAATGAGCCAGCTTGAAGACTTCCAGCCAGATTTAAAGGGGAAAGGGACATGATAAAGAGTGTGGACGAACAACATATACCACTCCTAGAAATACTGTTACAGGTGAGTAATCTGTTTTTCTGGGACATCCGACGAGGCATCAGGGTCGGACATCTCTAGGAGGCACCAGGACAGCAAGAATTAGGTCAAGCACCACTCGCCTTCCAAGCAGTCTTTGGCCGAGGCTTCGGACCAACATACGGCCTCCTCAAACTATGACTCAATGGCAGAGCCGGACCAGACGCCAACGCCTAAACCGCCATCTACGCCACAAGGCCCACCACTAACTCTGACTACCAATCAGACACCAGAGAACCTGACACTAGACCCAGGGGACAAGAACTGGATGCCACCCCCTCCGCCTCCACCTTTGCCTCTTCCCAGGGAGCCTGACGACCTGCCATCCGAGCACCCGATACCAGAGGATACCGCTCCACAAAAGGTGATGCCAGATAAGGGCACACCATCGACCCAATGCCAGGAGACAGCATACCACAGGGTCCAACATCAGGGACTCCTAACATACCTAACCCAAAGCCAGCCCCCAACCAGGTCCAGTGGTGCCTTTGTCAGAGGTAGGGGCCTTGTTCAACAGTTGATGGAACACTATCAAAGGGGACCTGTTACCTAGGCTTCTGGAGCCGGTTCCCATCCCTGCAGGGATACCAGCCCCAGCTCCGCCTAGACAGCCTTAACCCCAACAACTACCCCAACCACCCCCGGCGCCTGACCGCCTGCTGTCAGAGGATGATGACTGGGGATCACCCATACGTCAGAGGCATAATCACCACCTGTCATCTCGGTCCTCCTCCAGAGGACAGCCTTATACCTCTTCAGAAGATTCCTCTGGAGGTTCCTCCTCTTACGACTCTTCAGAGGATGACCCCTACCCCTACCTTCACTGGACCATAGAAGGGACTCTCCTAGGTCACCTCCAGAAGATCCCTCATTCTTGGATATCATGAGACATATCCAGTTCCTGAATCAATGGGAGACAGAGGAATTGAACCCAGAGAGATGGTGCGTAGCCAAATTCTTGGGATCCACAGACCCAAAGCCTTTGGTCATATCGCCAATAGTGGAACCTTTCTAGGATGTCACGGAAGTGGAATGGAAACACTCTTCTACAACATTAGCAGTCCCTAAGAAGGCTGCCCAGTTATATAAAATGCCAAGGGGAGAACCTCGTCTAAGTGAGCAGCCGAAAGTGGATTCCATGATCCTCACAGCTGCCCATGATAGAGCTCAGCAGCCAAAGCACATGAGCTCTCAACCTCCAGGCAAGAAATCTAAGAAGTTGGACCATCTGGGCCGAAAAGTATGTTCTTCGGCCTCATGTACAGTCAGGTCACTTAATTTTTAGCCCACATGGTCACGTACCAAAAATCATTGAGGAACAAGGCCATGGACCTGGCCAAGGTCCAGCCAGAATCAGACAGTAAGTCCGAGCTAATGGTAGTCTTCCAGTCAGTGGCTGACGTTGGGAGGCAACGTGCTCAGATGTTCATACGACTCAGCAGACATGGCCGCCAGGGCTGCCGCCACTGCCGTATGTCTGAGATCCCACTCCTGGCTTCGGGTTTCAGGATTCTGCCAGATCTTCAAGATGCAATCCTTGACACTCCCTTTCAGAGCCCAGTTGTTTTTGGACAAGAGACCAAAAAACTAATCACGGGCCTACAGGATTCGGGGAAGGCAGTCTGGAAGGTACATAAAATGTACAAATCTGAGCCGGCTGCACCCAGATGCCGCCCCTTTCATAAGTAACAGGGTCAACAAGGAGCAAGACAGCAACACAGAGGGTGTTTCAAGAGAAAAGGTACCCCCCTGTCTGCAGGAACCCAGGGACCCAAGAGTGCCAAGAACACCAAGCTCCCTTGCCCACGCACACCACTGTGGCATGACTTCCTGCCTGCCCCCCCCCAAGCAGAGTTGCAGGGGGAGTCAGTAGGCAGAAAATTCTCCTTTTACCGCAATGGCTGGTCCAACATCACCCAGATCAGTGGGTACTTCAGATAATGGAGCAGGGTTATGCACTAGAGTTTATGCAGATCCCTCCAGACAACCCACCTGCACCCACCCATTGCTGCCCATCCCATGCAGAGCTTCTCAGAACAGAAATCCATGCCCTCCTAGGCAAGAGAGTAATCCAAGCTCTACCTGTGTCACAAAGAGGACAGGGATACTACTCCCACTTCTTTCTCGTCCTGAAGAAGACAGGGAACCTTCGTCCCATCCTGGATCTCAGCCAACTGAACATTTTCATCAAATGCAAAAGGTTCAGGATGGTGACACTTCCAGTATTGCTCCCTATGCTTCACCAAGGGGATTGGCTCTGCTCCCAGGACATGCAGGATGCCTACATGCATATAAAGATCCTGCCATCCCACAGAAAGTACCTCAGCTTCACCTTCCAAGGAGAGCACATTGTCAGTTCAGAGCGCTGCCATTCGGTCTTTCTACGGCACCCAGGGTGTTTACCAAGTGCCTGGCAGTAGTGGCAGCAGCTTTCTGGAGGCAGGGGCATTATGTCTACCCCTACCTCAACAACTGGTTTCTAACAGTTCCCACAAGAGATCAACTATGTCACTCTCTGGCAGACACCTTTCACCTGTTCCAGAATCTGGGGGTCACTCTAAACCTAGCCAAGTCATTCCCCCCAGCCTACCCTGAGGTTGCAGTACATAGGGGTAGTCTTGGACACTGTCCAAGCGAGGGCCTTCCTCCTATCAGACAGGGCAGATCGACTAAGGGTGCTGGCTTGGAGATTAGCCTCCACAAATCAAGTTCCAGCAAGAATGGTACTGCAGCTGCTAGGCCACATGGCATAGTCACTGTCCCCTTAGCTCATCTGCACATGAGGGTTCTGCAGTGGAACCTCAGGGTTCAATGGGACCAGAGCTTGGATGAGTTCAAACTGCCAGTCCAAGTCTCCAAGGCCATAACTCAGACTCTGGAGTGGTGGCTCACCCCTCCCAGTTAGAATCCGCGGCTCCCTTTATAAGTCCCAGTCCTCAACAAATCCTGACAACGGATGCCTCGGGACTAAGATGGGGGGCACACTTCAGAGTCCACCAGACAAGAGGGACTTGGACCACTGTGAAAAGAGACCTCCACATAAATGTGTTGGAGATGAGAGCCATTCTTTATGCCTTACAGGCATTCCAGACGATTCTCCTGCTGGGGCCTCTACTGATCCATTCAGACAACATGCTAGTGGTCTTCTACATCAACAAGCAAGGGGGCACACACTAGTACCCCCTCTGCAGAGAGGCCATGAGGGTGCGGTACCGGGCAGTAGAGCACAACTACGAACTCACAGCGGTTCACGTTCCAGAGGTTCAAAACACCCTTGCTGACAGCCTCAGCCATTCTCAGTATCAAGCTCACGAATGGGAACTACTACAAGATGTAGTAGATGACCTTTTTGGAAAGTGGGGCCTTCCAGAACTGGACCTCTTTGCATCCCCATACAATGCCAATCTGCTCAATTTCTGCTCACTAGATCCAGAACCTGGTGTTTTCTGGTGAGATGCGTTGTCCCTCTCTTGGGCAGGGAGGTTTCTGTATACCTTTTCTCTGATTCAGAGAGTGTTGCTCAAACTTCAAGCAGAATAAGTGACCATGATCCTCATTGTGCCATTCTGGCTTCACCAGATCTGGTTCCCACTGCTTCAACAGCTGGGACTAGAACCTCCAATTCCCTTGCCCTTGTCCCCTCGGTTACTCACACAGGAACAGGGTACCTTAGTGCACCCGAATCTTCAGATCTTACTTCGATAAACAGCTCTTGCAGCAGGTTACACCATTAGGACTGAAGCCGGCAGGCACCAGGACAACACGGAAATTTTCTAGCTAGCAGTATTCAGCGGGGACCGCCTCCGACGTTGGTCCCGCCCCCGACGTCAGGCATATTACATAAGGAGGCAGTCCCCCAGAATCCCCAGTTCTTTTCCCGCTGTTGACTTGCCAGCATTGGCCTCTCGGTCTCTACCTAGCGCACTACGACTTAGAACTTCAAGTGTTTCTACAAAACTAATGTCCTCTCCAACTCCTTCATCTGAGGGACACCTTTCAAAGTGTGCCTGCGGAAAACAGATCCCTTTCAAGGATCCTCATTCTTCCTGCATGCGGTGCTTAGGCCCAGACCACGACACCAAGGCCTGCACCTTTTGCCAAGGGTTCAATAGCCGCACCAGGATCTACTGTCAGAAGGCACTTCAGGCATACCTGTTAGAAGAGAAACTTGGCAGGATGGACAAAGAACCTTCCTCCAGGGGTGATTCTTCTTCTTCCAAGGCCAATAAACACCGGAACAAACACCGGAGAAAGTAAGGTCCAGATCCCCGAACCGTGCCTCAGACTAGCATAGCTCAGGCTCCAGCCGATCTGACCGCTGTCCTTCCAAGGCTTGTTCGCAGCCCTCTCTGGTCAAAGTCCGGGCTTCAGGTGGTTCTTCGACTCTTCAGCCCATCAAGACTTCTAGGCCCTCGGCTTCCTCCACTCCCTCTCTTGCCTCTTCCAAGTCTTCCGAATGCCACAAGTCTTCCTCATCGACCCGACGTCGGGACCCTGACTCCAGATCGGTCTCCCAGCCTCCCAATGGTCCGGATCCTCCACCCAGGAAGACAAAAGACCTGATGTCCCTAAAGCAGACAACGGACCCAACGTCAGCCAAGCACCCGAAGTCGGCCAGGCATTCGCCGGAGCCGAGGACATTAGCCAAGCACCAGACGCCGGCTGGGGTCGCTGGACCCAAGTCATCAGCCAGCGATCACGACGTCGGCTACTGAGCCGAGACCACCCCAGTCACCGTGACACCGGTCACGGGGATTCCACGGAGGAGGACACTACATTGCCTGAAGACCAGGTGGGTGACACAGAGGATGCCAGACTTCTGAGGGAACCTTCGCCCACACCGGAGACACCCACGGACCCGACGCCCGACCCCGGCGACAGACCACCGGCGTCAGACCCGTCATCGGGCATGAATATACAAGAGGTAAAGGATCTCTTTACTTTCTGGTGGGGCACCATCCGTAAAGACGTCCCATTAAAACCTCCTTCACCTGCTACACCCCCTCCTCCACCCACCAACCCATACGGAGCAGACTCCACCTCCTAGGGGTAGATCCAAGGATTGGAGAAGGCCTCCCTCAAGATCTCCATCAGGGTCTCCCAGCCTCAAGCGACCCAGACATCATCGGTACACTCTGTCGGGGAGGACTCCAGATCGGATACCTCGGAATACTCCAGATCTCTTTCTCCTCTCAGCATTCCATCACCTGACCCACATGACCTGCCCAGGTCTCCTCTGGATGATCCCTCTTTCTCTGAGATCATAAGGCACATCCAGGACAACATGGGATGGGACGCTGAAGACCTTGATCCCGAAAGACAGCGCGTTGCCCATTATCTTCGGCAGAAATATCCAAAGCCTGTGGTAGTGCCACCCTTGGTGGACACCTTCGCGGACGTCACCAAGGCTGCGTGGAAGCATCCACATTCCACTCGCTGTGCTAAAGAAAGCTGACTGCCTGTACAAGGCCCTGATGGAGGGCCAGTACTTGGCTCAACAACCTTTGGCTGACTCCCTGGTCATTACGGCCTCGCATGACCAGTCCCAAAGACTGCAGCACATGAGCACACAGCCACCGGACCAGGAATCCAAACAGCTGGATGCCCTGGGGAGGCCCATGTATGCGGCTGCTACATGCTCCATCAGGTCCCTGAACTATCTATCTCACATGGTACAGTTTCAGAATGCCCTGTGGGAACAGTGCCAGGACCTGGTCGATAAATTACCGGACGGTGATCAGAAGGCGGAGCTCCTAAACCTCCTCCGCACAGGGTCCTGATGTGGATACCCAAGTGCTACGAGCCGCATATGATTCTGTGGACTCATCTGCCAGAGCTGCAGCTTCAGGTATCTGTCTCCGGAGACACTCTTGGCTCCGTGTCTCTGGTTTTACCCTGGACGTACAGAAGAACATTCTTGACGTCCCTTACAACGGCGAAGTACTTTTTGGTGAACCCTCTGAGAAGGTTATCACCAAACTCCAGGATGCAGGGAAGGCAGTCAGGTCTATACACGCCATGTAGAGATCAAGACCTGGTTCCTTTCATAGGAACCAGAGCCGTTTTCGCAGCCTGCAACAAAGGCAGCAGTCACATTCCGGCCAGCAACAGAGGGGCACTTTTCAACGTAAAGCCCAGGATAAGTCATTCCCAGGCAGAGGCCAGCGCTACACCAAACCGGCCCAGCCTGCAGGGACCAGTGCTGCCACAGCATGACTTCTTCCCGGCCCCCGCCCCTCCTCTGGATCAATGGGCACAAAAGGTTGGGGGTCGCATCTCTCGCCACTTTTTAGGGTGACAGTCGATTCCCGCCGACTGATGGGTTCTCCAGCTAGTCAAGAAAGGCCACGTCATAGACTTTCTCAACCACCCACCGTCAAGACCTCCCCTGCTTTCCCGTTACGCGGGTCAGCATGCCCTGCTCATACAGCAGGAGGTGCTCGCGCTTCTCAGAAAAGAAGCTATAGAGCACGTACCACGGAACCAGAGGTGCAGGTTATTATTCTCACTTCTTTCTTTCTGGTTCCCAAGAAAACAGGAGACCTCCGTCCGATCCTGGACCTCAGTGACCTCAACGCGTCGGTCCTGTACAAACGCTTCCGCATGGTGACCCTCCCAGGTCTGATTCCCATGCTCAAGCAGGGCGCTTTTCTAGCATCCTTGGACATGCAGGATGCTTAACTGCATATACCCATAGCTTAAGCACACAGGAAGTTTTTGCGCTTCAAGTTTCAGGGTCACCATTATCAGCTCTGAGCCCTTCCCTTCAGACTGTCATCGGCACCTCGGGTATTCACGAAGTGCATGGTGGTAGTGGCAGTGACTCTGAGGAGACAAGGCCACTACGTGTTCCCATACCTGGATGACTGGCTTCTCATGGCGCCCTCTTTGGAAGCCCTGATGTCCGCCATTCATTGTACACAGTCTCTGTTCGAGACACTGGGCATCATTATCAATCAAGAGAAGTCATGCCTGGTTCCATCTCAGATTCTGCAGTTCATAGGCGCAGTTTTGGACACTGTCCAGGGGAAAGCTTTTCTACCCCAGGACCGAGCGGAACACATCAGATCCCTCATCAGGGACTTCCTGGTGAAGAAGACCATCCCAGCCAGACTGGTCCTTTGCCTGCTTGGACACATGGCTGCGGCCATTGCAACAGTCCCGCTAGCCCGTCTCCACATGCGGGTGACCCAGTGGATGTTACGGGTCCAATGGGATCAAAAGCAAGACCATTTGCAGCTCCCAGTTCGGATCACAAAGGCCGTAATCCTGGATTGGCAATGGTGGCTAGATTCGAAGAACCTCTCAGTGGGGGTCCCCTTCACTGCACCGTCTCCGATTATGATACTCTCCACAGACGCCTCAGGGCTCGGATGGGGAACACACCTAGACGGTGTCCAGTCTCAGGGCCTGTGGACAGCCCAAGAGACTCATCACCACATAAATATCCTGGGAATGAGAGCAGTTCTTTACGCCCTGCAGGCTTTCCAGTTGGAGATTCCACCGGGTACTCTTCTGTTACAGACAATTCCGCGGTGATGTATTACCTCAACAAACAAGGAGGCACCCATTCCTACCCGCTTTGCAGGGAGGCCATGAGGGTGTGGGATTGGGTTTTACAACATGGCGAAAACCTCATTGCTGTTCATGTACCTGGAGTGGACAATGTCATCGCAGACGGCCTGAGTCGCTCTCAGGCCAGAGTCCATGAGTGGGAACTACTCCAGGAAGTAGTAGAGGATCTGTTTCGCAGATGGGGTACACCAGAGTTAGACCTTTTCGCGTCCCCATCCAACACAAAACTGCCCAATTTTTGATTGGTAGATCCAGGGCCTGGTGTTTTCTGGTGAGACGCGTTGTCCCTCTCCTGGGTGGGCAGATTCCTCTATGCCTTCCCCCCTTTCCGTTGATCCAGAGTGTCCTTTTGAAACTTTGCAGAGAGCAAGCGACGGTGATACTTATCGTGCCGTTCAGGCCCAGGCAGATCTGGTTCCCTCAACTACATCAGCTGTCCTGGGAACCTCCGGTGCCTCTGCCAATCAGCTCTCACTTGCTGTCTCAGGAGGCAGGCTGCTTGGTCCATCTGGACCTTCGTTCGCTGAACCTGCATGCTTGATTCCTAGAGACATAGCCATTATGCGACACGGGGTCTCACAAGAGGTAGCTGATGTTCTAGCGGCCGCTAGAAAACTGGCCACTCATGCTACTTACGCCATGAAATGGCGCAGATTTTGCCTGTGGGCTGAAGCGCAGGGGTTTTCGCTACTGGATTGTACAGAAAGGTCGGTTTTGGACTAACTTCTGTCTCTTTTTCAGACAGGCTTGGCCTACTCCTCAATAAAAGTACACCTTTGTGCCATCTCAGCCTATCACACTTCTATAAGCCAACGTCCTATCTCTCAGTTGGACACGGCACGAGCCTTCCTGAGAGGTGTCCTCCACCTTAGACCTCCGATTAAGGATCCTATTCCGCCTTAGGATTTACCCTTTTTTCTGGAGCAGCTTACGCTGCCACCTTTTGAACCAGCCATGGATTGCGAACTGCGTCTCCTTACATGGAAGACGTTGTTTTTAGTTGCCGTTATTTCGGCCAGAAGAATTCGGAACTCCATGCACTAATGTGCAAAAAACCTTATTTGGTTTTCCACCAGGACAGGGTATCCTTACGGACCAATCCGAAGTTTCTGCCTAAGGTGGTCTCAGCTCTCACTCTTCTTAATCAGGATATCGATCTACCAGTGTACTTCCCTAAATATTCGAATTGAGGAGAGGCCCTGTTGCACACTTTAGATGTGCATAGGTGTCTTCGATACTACCTGAACAGGACCAAACACCACCAAAAATCTGATCAACTTTTTGTCTCCTTCACCCACAGGATGCTGGGAGCTCCCGTTTCCAAACAGTCGCTGTCCAGGTGGCTTATACTGTACATTGTATCAAGTTCTGTTACCAGAAGCGCAACAAACCCTTACCAGGCACGGTTAAGGGTCATTCCACAAGGGGGGGTGGCTACCTCCTTTGCGGCCTCAAAGAACGTGTTCACCTCAAATATCTGTGCAGCAGCGACTTGGAGCACTGTGCACACCTTTATCAGGCATTATAGCCTGTATGTTGCATCGAGGCGAAGAGCAGGTTTTGGTCTAGCAGTCCTTCAAGGACTTCTGTCCTAGGCTTAGGTTTTACTAAGGATTTCTACCTTCCCTCCTCCCAATGGTGTGGGATTTCCACTGTTGCTTGGGAATCAGTCCTAATGGTGTAACCTGCTGCAAGAGCGGTTTCTCGAAGTAAGATGGTACAGTTATGTAAGAACTTACCGTAACAGTAGATCTTCGAGAACAGCTTTTGCAGCAGGTACTTTCCCTCCCACCATCCCCGCTGGAGGTAGATTTTTTTTGTTCAGATATCCTTCTCATAGGATCAAGTGTTCTCAGCACTATTCTGATTGCCATTTGATGGCGGATCCTCAGTCTGCTCTTCTGATGTCATCCAGCAGCCGTGAGTCTCCGGCCGGAGAACTGGGGTTTCTGGGGACCGCCTCCTTATGTACTATGCCTGACGGGGCGGGACCAACGTTGGAGGTGGTCCCCGCTGAATACTGCTAGCTAGAAAATTTCTGTGGGGTCCTGGCGCCTGCTGGCTTCAGTCCTAATGGTGTAACCTGCTGCAAGAGCTGTTCTCACAGATCTACTGTTACAGTAAGTTCTTACGTAACTGTACTTTACTGCATCTGCATGCATGGCTCCTGCAGACTTAATCAAGGACAGATATGGGTATCTTCAAGGGTAGCAGAAGTCATTGTGGCCACAAGGAAACCTTCAACTAGGGCCACATATGCCATGAAATGGAAATGTTTCTGTCTGTGGGTATCCTCACATTTCCTAGATCCTTTTTTCTGCCTGGTAAATTCAGTATTGGAATACCTTCTCTCCCTATCTGACAAGGGTCTTAGCTACTCATCCATAAAGGTACACCTTTCTGTACTGTCAGCCTGTCACGTACCTGTGGAGGGCAGGACTCTGGCGCAGTTGGACTTGTCCAAGACTTTTCTGCGTGGCATTATGCACATCAAACCTCCCAGGTGGGACCCTATTCCCCTTGTTTATGTTAGAAAAACTTACGTTACCTCCCTTTGAGCCAGCCGCAAGTTGTAAGCTACGCTTCCTGTCTTGGAAGCATTATTTTTGGTTGCAGTTACTTCTGCTCAGAGGATTTCTGAGCTTCAGGCTCTGATGTGTAAAGAGCCTTATTTGATTTTTCACAGGGATAGGGTATCCCTGTGTACCAATCCTAAGTGTCTTCCGAAGGTAGTGTCTGAGTTCACACTTAACCAGGACATTCAACTTCCAGTTCACTACCCAGAGTAGACTAATAAACGAAAGGCTCTTTTACATACTCTGGATGTTCATAGAGTTCTTTGTTTCTACATAGATCGCACCCAATCTTCCAGAAAGACAGACCAGTTGTTTGTCTCCTTTGGCCAATGGATGTTTGGGGCACCAGTGATTAAATGGACTTTGACCAAATGGCTGGTCAATTGCAGAGTGTTCTGTTACCAAAAATATGACAAGCCTTTACCAGGACCGGTCCACTAGGGGTGTCACCACTTCCTTTACATCCCTAAGGAATATTTCAACAGCTGCTACCTGGAGTTCAGTCCATACCTTCATAAAGCAATACAATCTGGACATTGCTCCAAGGATGAGAGCAGGCTTCGGCCTAGCAGTTCTCCAAGGACTACTCTCTTAAAGAGTACCAGTGGTTGCTTTTTTACGTTACCACCACCCTTATGACTTGAATTTTATCCTTGTACTGCTTGGGACTCTGTCCTAATGGTGTTACCTGCTGCAAGAGCTCTACCTCGAATTAAGATAGTACAGTTACATTAGAATTTATCAGCAGGTGCTGTCCCTCCCTCCTATCCCCAGGGTTATGTAACTGTACTTTTTTTTCTGGGGGATGTGAGAACCTCTTCAGTTCCCCATCCTTATGCTAGCCGAGTCTCCGTGGGCGAACTGAGGTGGTGGCAAGGGACCGCCTCTTTATATCATGCGTGATGTCAGAGGCAAGGCCGACGTTGGGGGGGGGAGTCCCCTGCCATAGACTGCTAGTTAGAAATTTTTCCGTGGGGTCCTAGTGCCTGGTGGCATAGTCCTAATGGTGTTACCTGCTGCAGAACTCTTCTCGAAGATCTACTGTTACGGTAAGTTCTTAGTAACTGTACATCTTGTCTGTGTCAGTCCTCACCATTCATCACTGGTGGGTTCTGGCCAGACGATCAGGACCTCCTGGGAGCTTTTTTTTTTGTAAAGGGGAAGAGCCGACGTCGAGATGGCATCGCCCTCAAGGCCGACACATTGCGTGGCGCTTGAGGGCTGGCCAGTAACTGACGGCAACACCTCCTCAGTCCCAGTTCTGCTTCTCCCACCATCAAGTGAACACGACCTCATATGGAGTGAATTTACTGCATCAGCGGTGTAGTCCTTCGGATCGTCCTAGTTCTGTACAGCTGTTTCTTGGCGCCATCGACTGGTAAGACCTTTCCTTTTTATTTTTCAACGATGCCGAGTACTATTTTAGTTTGTTATTTTCCATCCAGACATATCTCGTTTGGGGGACAAGCAGAAACTTTCCAAGGCAGGCCGGCCTCTTATGTGGCGGTGTCCCTGCAGCCATCTTTTCTCCGTCTCAGACCAGCATGACCGATGCTTGACCTGTTTGGGCCCAAACCACGATATGGATAATTGTAATGCCTGTTTTTCCATGGACCTTCGAGTTTTGAAAGTGCATGCGTTTAAAGTCGGACATGCACCGCCAGCTTTCAGTGGACAGGCGTGCACCAGGGATGCCAAGTGCAGGTCACTTGACCCTTCCTCCTGGTCCCCTCCCAGTTCTATATGGCCCATGGAGAAGGGGGTTTCTGCCTCTTTAAGCCTAGCTGGAAACCCCTATTATGGTGCAGGAGGCCCGGTCCGATTCCTCCGGGAGTCGGGCGGGAGGCACTTTCCTTACAATTCACCTCCTTGGAGGCGAAGGCTCCCCCGGCATTGCAACCTAGGGTCTCCGGGCCCGGCCTGATGTCTTCCTCAGCGCTATCTGTTGGTGCCGCCTCGGATCCTGGCGCCATTTGCAGCACTGGAGATCAGGGCGCCACTGTGGGCGGAATGGAGCTGTTCCTTGGCGCCGTCTCTGATCCTGGTGCCGTGCCATGGGTAGTGCGGGGCCTCCTTGCAGTGCCGGAAGCAGAGGAGTTCATGGAGTGGTCTGGGTTCGTGCCTCCTCAGCGGAGGATGACGATTTGGAGGCTGACCCAGACTGGTTGCTGGATTCTTTGGAGTCCTCCAACTCCTCTTTGCCCAGCACAGTGACTCTGGTTCAACACCCCTCTTCAGACTTGGCAGTTGCTACCGTCACCGGTGTCGGTGGTCTGGTGCTGTCGGTGGCACCGGAGGACCTTCCGGAGCTGGTGGGTCTCCTACTCTTGTAAGGGGTGTACCCTCTGCTATGGGTGCTGAGGCTGGGCCGATTTCTGTGTCGGCTAGGGTGCCTGAAGCAGGGGAGGATGCTCTCATGGTGGCCGTCTCTCAGGATTTGGCTACTGTAATTGAGCTACGTAGGTTGACTCTGAGGAAGAGGTCCCTCTCTGAGTCTGAGGCATCGAGGGGACAGAATCAGGGGCAGCGTCCCTTCCTTGTAGCCCGCAGGGGTTTGGGTACGAGTTGCAGTGCCGGTCCTGTCTTTTCCCTGAAGTCTCCCAGGAGGAATCTCATCCTTCAAGGTTAGCGCCTTCTGGCTCATGTGGCCTGGTCGCCCGCCAGGGATTCTCTTTTAGGGCTCAGTCCTGACTGTTCCAGTCCAGTTGAATGGCCTTTGACTGACGGATCCTCTCACACTTTAAGGTCTTCTGTTCGGTCCCCCAGCCCTGGCAGAGGTTGCCCCCCCTCCTTGGAGGTGTCTATCCCCCTTACCTCTGCCTACCATTCCCTCTGTCCCAGGCCACTCTGGACCTACGGGTCCCCTGATCTGGGAACAGTTCAGATCCATGGCTGCACTGTTCCCTGCCTATGATAGGCCCATGGACGAAGAGGTGTTCCACCATTCTGCTGTGCAGCCAGTGCCTGACTCTCCAAACTCATCAGCTTCCTCATCTTCCTCACTTGAGGGAGAGGATCCTTCCATCCACCTGTCCCCCAGCTGCTGACTAGTCCAGTTATCAGTGCTTCCTTTTGGGGTTGGTTGATGAGCTCCACATTTCTAGACTAGGAAGTCGCAATCCTGAGCAGATGGCATGCATCTTTTTAGGCGAGTTCAGTGCAGCCAAACTGGTGGTTCCCGCCTGGCCCTCCTTCAGGGAGGCATTGTACCACACCTGGAGAAGTCCTTCAGCCCCCTCTCCAGCCCCGAGGGACTGCCAGCTCAGGTATTGCGCACCCCTAGGGTCTCCAAGAGCCTTGGCTCACCCTCCTTCAGGCGTGATGCTCCTAGATACTCCTTCTGGGCATAGATGCCAGAGACATGACCGATCCCCGGAGACGGACTCTGCTGAGTTTGACTTTTGGGGAAGGAGAGTAGTTTCTTCGGCACATCTCTCTCTCTCTATCTATTTTAGCACATCAAGCCCATCATGCTGCCTATAACAGGCACTTACGGTGCTTACTAGGACAAATCCTAGTATCTTTGCCCGACTCAGAGGTGACCAGACAAGCCATGGCTACAGTAGGTGTTCTTGAGGACATGGCTGTGCCCGGCCACTGAGTTAGGTTAGATTAGAGGTAAGTGTTTTGTTTATTTACTACATTTTTAGAATTACAAAGTACCTTTGAGTTAATAGCTCATTTACAAACGTTCCACGTCGAGGATAAGGAAAAACATACATTCAAGATATGAAACTAAACATACAAGGGATGTATTATACAGTCTGGATTCTAGAGCTGACATAACACAAATAAATTGGAACATGGTGTAGGAAAATTGGGTGTTAGCATGTCAAATAAATTACAACAGATTTCAAAACTAGCTGTAGTGGTGTGAGTATTAAAACAAGTGGAGCACAATTAGATTAAGCAGAGCAAAGATGCCGGAATACGTGCTGAGAAAAAAGAAGGTGGCCGGGCTAGGCTTTGTCAAGGTATGTCAAGGGAGGGGTGAAATAAGAGGGACACCTTCCTACTGTCTCCGGATAGTCAGAGGACATAGTGGGTGGTTGTTGCAACAAAATCTAAGAGGGGCAGTTGCAGATACATTGTTCTGTGAGGTGCTGCCTCAGCCTCTGTTCAAAGAGGCCAAGCTTTGTTTCTGTCTGGAGGTTGCTGCCCAGAGAGTTGAGCCAGTGGGGGGCACGGTACTCAAAGGATCTTTTACCTTGGGATGTCCGGTAGAAAGGGACTTTAAAGGGCTGACAAGTTGCACCTCTGGTGTTGAGGGGGTTCTCAGCAAGGCACAGAAGGTTCTGAATACTTGGTGGGGGTCAAACCTAGGGCTGTCTTTTTAGCAAGTAAGCAGATCTGGTACTTTAGTCTACCTTTCAAATGTAACCAGTTGGTTTGGGCATACAGGTCACATGTGTGCGTTAATCGGTGTGCCCCAGTGAGTAGTCGATATGCTTTGTTTAAGGCTATGGAGACTTTTTTTAGAGTGGTGTCAGAGGCAACTCCATACACCACCAGGCCATAGTCGATAGTGGACAGGACCGAGTGGTTTACCGTTAGGAGAGCCTCTGACATCATACAATGTTTATGCCTGTGCAGCAGCCAGTTTTGGCATTGACTGCCTTAGCAACAAGATCAGTGTAAGTTGTAAATGATAAGGAGCTGTCAAGCGCGACCCCCAGGTATTTGAAGGCACTTACGATCTCTAAGGGATTGTTTCGGTTATTGCAGATGGTGAGCTGGTGGGACTTGTTTTTGTGGGGTTGCAAAAGTCATGATCTTAGTTTTTTTGTAATTTAGGAGTAGCTTATGCTGCTGTAACCAGAACTCAACCATAGGAAAGGCCACATGTAGTTGCCTCTCTAGTATGACTGGGTCAGGGTTACTGGTGAATAGCACAGCTTCATCTGCATACAGTAGAACATTTTCTTTGCAGACAAGGGGAAGGTGGTTGAGAAAGAGGCTGAAAAGCAGGGTCCTAGGATGGACCTTTGTGGGAACTCAGTCCTTACTTTCAGGCTATCCGAAAGTACCCCATCTGTTTTCGCTTGCTGGGATCAGTCAGTGAGGTAGCTGCTGAACCAATTCACAACCTCAGGTGAGAGTCCTGTGCTCAACAGTTGTTTGAGAAGTAGGCTATGATTTACCGTGTTGAACCCTTTGGTGAGGTCGATGAAAGCTGCCCCCACCAGCTGACCATGGTCCAATGCCTTATGTATAAATCCTATTAATTCAGCCAGGGCAGTGGTGATGCGATTTGATTTTCGAAAGCCGTGTTGTTGGGGACACTGTATTTGATATTTGTTTATATATTCCACTAGTTGGTCTGATACTCTCCTTTCCAGAGCTTTGCAGAGTGGGGGGAGAATGGATATGGGGCGGTAGAGTGAATGGTTTTGTCACCACTTTTAAGGATCTGTGTCACCATGGTGGCTTTCCATATCTGGGGGAATGTTGATGTTCTTAAGGATAGGTTGAGTATTTCCTTAGGGGCGACTAGGGCATCTAAGGTGACAGCAATTAATTTGAGGTCTAACATGTCACTGCTGAGTCTCCAGTGTGCTCTGGGGGCCCAGCTTTCAATCCCACCACTACCCAATTACACACTCTGTTGCCCCAAGCACATCCTGGAACCTCTCTGTGCGTCATCTCTCTTTAATTTCTCCCTAATCTGTCACTGTGCTGTTGGAATTGCCCTGTGTGCCTGACATGGCAGCAGCAGTATCTCATCCATATTCTAGATTGTAAAAAGTGCCTTACGATACAGTTGGCATGACAGGTACTAATAGCCACATTCTGTTTCTCTCCATCCTCTGTATGGATTCTTCCAGTATGTGCACTCTCTGCAGCTCATACAGTGGCCAACGGAGAGGGAGGAAGGGGGCTGAGCCAGTTACCATAGAGGGCCACGCCATATGGTCCCGTGACTGCCCAGTAAAGGGGGGTGCTGTGCTGGATGTGGGTGGCACAAGTAGGGGCTGCAGAACCACCACTGTTTAGTGTTCAGTGTGGTGTCAGGCGGTCTGGGAGGGTACATTGGACACCAGGGATTGGCTTGGTGAACATGGGTGGGGAGATAGGGGATGTCACTGGACACCGGGGCATGGCACTGTATGGGCTGGGAGGCTGGAGTGGGGGGGGTCCACTTGTCACCGGGACTCAGTGGTAACACCAGGTGGGGCTACCACTAGACATCAGGGAATACATAGGCAGTTCGAGGACAGGTGTTAAGGGGCTGGGGGGTACCACGAGACACCAGGGGCTATCATGCAGGTGCTGGGAAGGGTGCACAGAGGGTGGGGGTGCCACTGGAAACCAGGGACCTCTTGCCATCTTCAGGATGGGTGGGGGGGCCACTGGACACCATGAACTGTAGGATGATCACCGGGATGGATGTTGGGGGTGGAGGGTGCCACCAGCTACCAGGGCAACATTGCCATGGACAGGGACAGGGGATCGGAGAGTGGGGGATGCCACTAGACACCAGAGCAACATTGCCATGGACCAGGACACAGGATCAGAGGGTTGGGGGTGCCACTAGACACCAGGGCAACATTGTCAGGGACCGGATCGGGGGATCGGAAGGTGGGGGGGCACTAGACCCCAGGGCAACATTTCCATGGACTGGGATATGGTCCGGGGGGGGAGCCACTAGACACCAGGTCAAAATTGCCATGGACCGGCACAGGGGATTGACAGGTGCGGGGTGCCACTAGACATGAGAGCAACATTGTCAGGGACTGGGGCAGGGGATCAGAGAGTGTGGGCTGCCACTGTATTGTGGGGCACACAAGGGCATCTATTGTTTCAATGAGATGGTGGTTCAGGGGGGAGAGGCAGCTGCAATACAGCTTTCTCACCACCAGTGCTTTGCGCCCACTTAAGATTGTTTGCAAAGGTAGTAAACAGCACTCCTTTGGGTGCCATTTACTGCCAGTGCAAACCTCTGAATTTACCGCTGTGCCCCTATGCAGGAAGAGGACCCCCTCATTTTCATGAGCACAGTGTTATTTTAGCACTCGGGCACTAATGGGTTTTGCCCGCACTGCAGGGGTCTCTGAACATAGACCCCACCCACGAACGGGGCACAAAACCCAGTTAGCACAGACGAACACCCGTTAGCACCCACACTAACTTTTCAATCTCTAGTCCCAGATCAAATGACTAAGGACGAAGACCCCCCCCACCACCATTGTTAAAGAAATTCCAGTACTACAGTCATATTTCCCGACTGATCCTAGAGCTAAGCCTAAAGGGACATTAAACAAATTTAACAAAATGTGGGGTTCTTGAATCAGTTTTTGTTTTTTTTAACCTTCTCTTTATTCGCATTACTCTCACCATCTTCCACTCAGTCGAAGCCCCTCAAGCCTTTACAGCATCCCTTGGCACCCCCAGGAGTCTGCTCCCAGAGTGTCCATCTGCTCAGAGCTCCTAAGGTACCCTGGTATACCCCACGGGTGGGGCAAGGGAAGGACACTCCTTACTTCCCCCGAGCAATGGTGGATCGGGTGGAACACAGCGGAGTCTGCCCCGGTGACCACTGGTAAAGTGGTCCATCATCGGTGGGGTCGCCACCTAGGAGTGACGGGCTCCATTTTCCTCTTTTTTTTTTTCTGGTGAGCCCATACCCCGTAGTCTCCGGCACGCTGGGAGAGCCAATTGGGAGGCATGTGTCGAGACACAGCTCCTCCCAGGGCTCTCAGCTGATGCTGCCCTTCCCATTGAGTGTCCTGACTTGCACTGCCAATCCCAGGTTCATCCAGGAGATGGCGGTGTAGTAGCAGGACAGAGACACCACCCTCCCCAGAGAGGGAGAGCCATCGCTGGGCATTCAGTCCCTCTCTCCCCTGCTGATCCCCCCAGCAGTCTGAGTCCATTACCGAACCCGGGTCACCGGTGCAGGAGAGAGGTGTGGCGTCCAGCGCCTCAACCCTCAGCACCACTGGGCTGGCTTCTTTAATTGGTTTTATCATCAGAATGGAAAATACACATGATAAACCACTGGCATCCTCCCAGAGCTTAACCAAAAATCCCAGACAGAACAGAACAAGTAAAATGCTACTACGATCTCTGTCACATGGCTTTCATCTCCTCTGACTGCTTGTCTAGGATTGACATCGTAATCCTCCTCTTGCGACATCACTATCATTTCTACAGCAACCAGTTGTGATGCAAACACAGATGTCCTTAGTGATAAACAATAAATGGACAGTAAACTCCAGAAATTTCAGAATTAACAGTTGATGTTCCAGTGGCAGAGATCCTTTTTTCATGAAACTTTCATAAGTAATAAGTGTCAGAGGAAGGGAAGTATATGACACATAAGCCATATGGTGTGTACTTATGCTGTTATGATGGTGTATGAGGATCTTTTACTCTCCCCTGTATGCCAAAATTGAGAAAAGGTGACACCCAGGGTGCTGTTGCTAGGGTTGGCATTTGTGTCTCAGGTTAACCAAATGTCAAAACGGATTCCGCTGTCCCAGTTATGTGGTGGAGGGAAGGTTCATGACCCTGTTTGCATGTTGTCTTCTCTGCAGAATCCCATGGCTTGATGGTCAAGCAGCAAACCTGAGAAATCAATATGCCAATGAGAAGTATCCTATAGACACGAGGTTGACCTCAGGGTATCCTCCGATGGGTTACAGGACATACATGGTTTCACCCTAATGTTCTGCTTCAGGCTGTATGACAACAGAAGTGATTCTAATTTGACTTCTCGGCCCACAGATGTTCCCTGCCTAAACTGTCTCCGCAGACCCTAACTTGTCTATAACGACCCTCTTTCCCTCCTCTTTCAATGAAGAAGTATTTCCTCACATCTCTCTTAAACCTCTCCCCTCCAGATTTATAAATAGGAATGGAGGAAATGCAGGGTGACTTACAAAAGCTGGAGGGGTGATCAAGGGTTTGGCAGCTGAAATTCAATGTCAAAAAAGTGCAAGGTGATGCACCTAGGGAACAAGAACCCCAGGACAGAGTACTGGATGGGAGGGGTGAGACTCAGTACCACGGCTGAGGAACGAGACCTTGGAGTTAGCATCAGCGATTCCCTAAAGCAATCAAGTCAGGACAGCAAGGCTTATGCCAAGGCTAATAGGATGCTTGGACGTATTGGGAGGAGTATTAATAGCAGAAAAAAGAGGTAATATTTCTCCTGTACAGATCATTGGTGAGGCCACACCTGGAGTACTGCACCAGTTCTGGGGGGTCCTGACCTCATGAAAGATGAGGATTGGCTCAAGATGGTGCAGTGTAGGGTAACAATAATGATTCAGGGCCCGCAGGGCATGTCCTATGAGGAACACCTCAAGGCACTGAACATGTACTCCCTGGACACCAGAAGGGAAGGTGAGATATGATAGAGACCTTCAAATTCTTGAAAGGAATTAACAGGGTGAACCACAGGGAACTATTTAACTTGAATACCAGCTCATGATTACGTGGTCATGAGTGGAAGCTAATGGGAGGTTCACAACGGATGTGAGGAAATACTGTTTTACAGAAAGGGTGGTGGAGCCATAGAACAAGCTACCAGCCAAGGTGGTGGGTGCAAAAACCATTAGTGGTTTTAAGCATGGCTGGGCAGAATGAAGGGTATAGTGGTTGCTTGGGGCATCAGAATCGAAGAGGAAAATGGAGGGTGGGGTGGGAGGCTAGCACCTGGAGGAACAGTAGGCCCCAGGGCTAAATGGGGAACTTTGGCAGACTAGACGGACCTTTGATCTTTTTCTGCTGTCATTGCCTATGCTTATCGCATGCCACCTGGTCCTTTTATGCATTTGAAAGAGGCTCTGCTGCTGCACCCTTTTTACCCCTGGGAGGTACTTGCAGGTTTCTATCATGTCACCTCTCATTCTCCTCTCTTCCATAGTGTACATGTTAGGATTCCTCAATCTCTCTTCACAGGACTTCTCATGCAGTCCCTGCACCATCTTAGTTGCCTTCCTCTGAACTGTCTCCACCCTGTCTATGTCCTTTATGAGGTGTGGCCTCCATTACTGTACAGAGTAATGCAGGTGGGGTCTTACCAGTTAGTGATATAGTGGCAACACCACCTCCTTCCTCCTTCCGAAAGATACCCTTCCCTATGCACCCCATCATCCCATTAGCCCTACCAAATGCACATTTGCCTTCTCCAAGGCTTCATCAGGGGGCATGTGCACATGAGGTAGTCCTTTCCTTGCATTTGAATGTTTGCTGTTTTTAAATTTGCACCTGCTGTTCAGTGTGTGTGTCTGATTTTCCTCAGTCTAATTGTGAACATCCCACGTATCAGGCAGCACCTTCAGGATCATGGTCTGTGCATCGCTTTTTTTGCTTTGCAGTCCCATTAGCCCTACCCACTGCTTTGCTACACTGCCCTGCTACTTTGAGGTCATCAGACAAAATAACCCAAAAGTCCCTTTCCTGTTTAGTGACCATCAGGACCCCCCACACCCATACTTAACTCCTGGGTTCCTATGCCCTAGGTGCATGATTTTGCACTTTGGCATTGAACTCCAACTGCCATGCTATTGACCACTCCTTGAGTTTCCCAAGATCCTGTGCATCTCCATCACCTCCTGAGTGTCCACTGTAGTGCAGATTTTGGTGTCATCTGCAAAAAGGCATACCTTCCCTTCCAGTTCTTCTGCAATGTCACTTATAAAAGCATCAAAGGGACCATTCCCAGTACCAAGTCCCATGACACCCTGCTGGTCACTCTCCCATCATTAGAGTTAGTGCCCTTAACCACCACCCTCTGTCTCTGATCTGTTAACCATTTTCTAACCCAGTTCACTACTTTGGATCCCACTACTAGGCTGTTCAGTTTATTTGTCAGCTTCCTTTTTAGCATAGTGCTGAGAGCCTTGCTAAAGTCCAGATTGACCATATCCACTGCCCTCCACTAAGCTATTTCTCTGGTCCCTAGTCAAAGAAATCTATCAAATTTCTTTGGCATGACCTTCCCCTCCACCCCATGAATCCATGCTGCCTGTGGTCTTGCAACCCATTGGATTCAGATACTCTACCAGTATTTCTTTTAGTGGGATTTCCATTAATTTCCCCTTCACTGAAGTAACACTGACTAGCCTATAATTACTAGCCACCTCCCTACTGCTGCTCTTACATAGAGAGACCACATCAACTCTTCTATAGTCCTCTGGAACCATGTCTGTTTCCAGTGAAATGTGCAACAAGGCTGTCAGTTGTGCAGCTAGCACCTCCCTGAGTTCTTTCAGTGCCCTTGCATGTATTCTGTCCAGCCTCATAGCCTTGTCCACATTCCGAGCTGCAAGTCCCTTCAGGACACTCTTTCCTCTGGAAATAGACTTGTGTCCAGCCCCCCCCCCGTTCAGTATGTTAGCTTTTTCTTGGTCCTCTTCTGCTATCATTATATTTCTTCAACTTCCCAGTGTTCTCCCAGCAGCTCCCACACTGTTCCTTCCTGGCTTACCTAACCAAATCTGGATTCCACTTGGCAAGTCAGTTCATCTAATTTGGAGTTCATGCAGGCCTGGCAGTACAATGACTAGCTCCCCAACTGCACATGACAAAGACCCACGTCATTGAGTAGACTTGCTTGTTCCTCCTTACACTGCAATGACTTGAGTGAATTGAGGATGAAAGAACAGACCTCCATCTACATGGAAGGGGAACAAAGCCAGGTTCCTCATGGAATGGCTCCCCATCCCCCTTGGGTAGCTGTTCCCTTGGGATTACAGAACTCCCACCCCGGGGAGGTAAGGGCGTCCATTAGACATAGGGCTCAGAACTGAACTTCCAGTCCCCTGAGTGAAAGAAGAGCACCTTAATCATTAGACCATCAGTGGGGCCTATGGAGATGGATTTAAATGTGTGAGATAATTCCCATGGTAGTTAGTACACCTCAGGGCCTTACCCTTCCACGGGCATTATCACAGAGGACCCTATTTCTGTTATAAACCTCCCAATGGAGTTTTTAAATTAAGATAGTTCTCATAAAGCATTATTTTCATTTAAAAACAGTTGTAATAATTGCATGCTTGCAACAGGTCCCACATTCTGTTTACACTAGTGGTCCATTACCAGTGGGATAAGCACCACTAGTGAACCAGTCAGAACATAGGATTCCACACCCACGGTTTCATGAGATTTATAATAGTGATTAGAGAGGTTAAGGACAGGGACTATAAAAGACTTGCTCAGGGTCACACAGTCAGTTAGTGGCAGTTTTAGGAGTCAAACCTGGGTCTCAGGGTTCACAGCTGTGTGCAATAAACGACAGGGCTACACTTCCTTCAATGACAGCTGCCTACCTGGAAGGTAAAGGGACATTCTGCTCCACCGAGTGAGTTTTTACTGTGACCCTTATAAGGTCCCTGATGGGTAGGATTTTGGGGAAAATGAGCAGAAAAGCTGGATAAAACTGTAAGCAGACAAGGTGCTTGTGGGATTTCACCTTTAGTACACCCGTCCCGATAAATCTACCTCTTGGTGTTCTGGTAATAAAAGTATAAATGTATATGACAAGTGCAAGGCTAGCTGGGTAAAGCTGGACCTTTGTCCTTACTGTATGTGCTCAGGAAGGCCATATTTACCATTCACAGTGCTGGTGACCTGGGATGGAGAATGAGCATGAGTCGTCAGGGGCCAGCCGGGGGAGGACGGATTGAACGTCCCAGAGAACACTTTCCTCCAGGAGGGTGGATGTGTCCTCCACCACAGTACTGCCACTTGGATGACCACACGTGGTAGTGCAACTGGAGGACCAAGGACCGGAAGAGGTTGTCATGGATGTGGGTGCACAGGCACGCATTGTGTGCATGCACGCCACTGACATCAGTGCACATGATGCCTCTGTGGACAGAAACATGGAGAAAAATGGCCCTGTTTTCAGGGACGATTAACCCCGGTATATTTGGATCTTCCACCACTCATTCACACTAATGGGACTACGCTGGAGGTGCTAGGACCCAGCGGGAGCCAAAAATCTTCAGGAGGGCCAGCGCCTAGGTGGGGCCGAGAGGAAGCGGCAATCTAAGCTCGGAGCTGCGCATCATATAGACTACCTGGCATTGACCCTCCAACCACCTCAGTTCCTTTTTTCTTGCCGTTGGAGCTTCAGTGACGACGTTGCTTGCCGCGAGTCAAAACTTCACGTCTATACAACAGCAGCTATAATCTTTTAGTTTTATTGGTTTTATTATTTTCTTGTCAGTTTAAAAGAAAAATAAGTTAATTTATTGAGTAAATATTTTGTCAGAAGAAGTCTTCAGCCCTCCTTCAACGGAGTTGACCATGAAGGGGGCAGGTGACAGTAGGGAGACTTCACATGAAAGCTGTTCTGTCAGCACGGCTGGGTCCGGTCCGCCGCCCTCTATGGGGGGTCTGACTACAGACAGTCTGGTGCTCAGGAGGATGGGCGGTCTTCCTGAAAGCACAGAAAGAAGCAGTCCCATTCTCGATCCTCGTCAAGGACTCTGCACCACTCGGCCTCGAGTTCTTTTTTGGCCTCCCAGTCGGAAAAGAAACAACACCGCTCGAGGTTGCTTTCTGGTACGTCTGTGCATCAGTCATTGGTTACTTGTGGCAGGGGCCAGACTCCAACCCTTCCAGGGTCCCCTCCGGCTCTCGTTTCTGGTGGCAGTCATCCTCGACTCCGGAGTCCCTCCCCGCCCACTGGGGGGGTCCTCTGGTCAGCAGTTTCACCATTGGGCCACTCTTCTGGAGCAATGGGTTCAGCAGTTGTCCCATCTGTCTGAGCTGACGAGTCCGTTGCCTGGGCCTTCGGGCCTGTCAGTTTTAGACCTGTGGTTGGGGCTTCTAGTCATGTGGTGCCTTCTCCGGTGCCGTCGATGCCACGCTCTGGTATTAATCTCCCTCATATGGCTGTGGTGCAGGGGTCCACACCGGTGCCTTTATCTCCTGCTGAATTTCTTTATTTTACCCTCAGCGAATCAAGGGTTGGAACTTCTAGTTCAGCAGCACCAGCTTCTCTGGTGCCGCATCCAGTGCTGACGCCACCTGTGTTTTTGGCGCCACCTCCTGTAGTGGCGCTGAGAGCACCTAGAGTGCCATATGCGATGCAGGGGGTTTCAACTCCAGTTCACAGTGCTCCTCCTTCTTCTTTTCCTCCTTTTCCTATCTGTACAGTCCCTTTGGGACTAGTAGGAGATGATGTTGAGCCTGATCCTGATCTTCGATTGGAGGACGACTTTGATGATGATTCCTCCCTAGGGGCAGTGAATAAACCTCTTTCAGAAGAGCCTCTGGTCAAGGACCTTTCTTTTCAGTCTCTGCTTAGAAATCTGAATACCATTCTCTCTCGCTCCAGACTTCGGGAATCGATCCTGGTAAGTTGCTGCGTCTGCATTACCTGCACATTCCGGACATTCCTATGGAATTGACTCCCCCTTCGCAACCCTCTTTTGAGACACTTTAGCAAATGGTGTGGGATAATCCGGCACTTATTCCCTCTGTAGCTAACTCCATAGACAGCAAATACTCCCAAGGATCGACCCATTCTGGCCTCGCAGGGTTTTGCAGATGCCATAGTTGTCCTGGCAGAGAATGACAAAGCTGTTCTTCCGCAAGAATCTATGGCACGTCCAATAAAAAGAATCTCGAAAAATCAACACTTTAGGAAAGCAAGTCTTTGCTGCTTCCATCCTGGGCAATCGCATTGCTAGCTACCAGGGCTACTTCTCTCAATATGAGTATACACTCTGGCATTCGCTCAGGGCTACTGTAGAAGCTCTTCCAGATTCAGAAGTTAACACAGAGCTTCTTCAGACCATTACTAGAGGTATTGAATCCAATAATCAACAGCTTAAAGCTGCCATTGATGCCTTTGACACTGCCTCCAGAGCAGCAGCAGCTGGTATTTGCACCCATTGCAACTCTTGGCTGCACACCTCAGGCTTCACAAATGATGCCCAACAGAGGGTTATGGCCTTGCCTTTCAGAGGTACATACCTGTTTGGTCCTCAGGTTGAGCAGGCACTAGAGGCCACACAGAAGACTAGAACGGCCATCAAAATGGCCAGATCACCATCCGCAGCCCCTCGAAGGGTCGGGAACAGGCGTCAGTTTCATAATCGTCAGTCCTTTCATGGTAAAGGCAGATGGGGCTTTAACAGAAACCAAACTCCTCAGCTGCAAAAGAAAATGCAGCAGAAGGCACAGGGCCCCAAAGTGTCTAGTACCACCCTCTGAGATCCTGGCCCAAGTCTCACCTCAGCTATCCAAGGGGGACTCTTCCTCAGCAGTAGGAGGGCGTGTGACTCAGTTTTATGACCAGTGGAAGTCAATCACATCAGACAAATGGGTACTCAGAATAATTTGTGAGGGGTACTCTCTAAATCTGTCGGAAACCCCTCCGGATCATCCACCCAAATGACAGTCCAGGCTGTCTGTCTCTCAGTCAGACCTTCTTGCTGGATTAGCGGAACACATGTTTCTACTCCCATTACTTCCTAGTTCCAAAGAAAACAGGTGGCATGTGCCTTGTTCTTGATCTCGGGAAGTTAAACAAGTTCCTTCACAAGGAAAAGTTCAAGATGATATCACTCGGTGTACTCTCACCTGTGATTCATCAGCATGATTGGCTAGCCTCTCTGAACATGCAGGACGCCTACCAACATGTTCCCATTCACCCAAACCACCACAAATACCTCAGATTCTGGCATTGGGTCAGCACTACCAGTTCAGAGTCCTACCATTTGAGCTATCCTCAGTGCCTCAAGTTTTTACAAAGTGCTTTGCAGTTCTTGCAGCGCATCTGAGGAAGCTCGGAATTCAGGTGTTCCCATATCTGGATGATTGGATTCTTGTGAGCCCCTCCAGACAAGAGACTCAAGAAGCCATAGCTATGGCTTCAAACTTCCTCACATCCATGGGAGTCCTGCTAAACTTGGGAAAGTTGCAGCTACAGTCCTCCCAGCAGCTCCTCTTCATAGGAGCCCTTCTGGATACCTCCAATGCAAAAGCCTTTCTTCTGGAGGACAGAAGGAGCGACATCCTCTAGATGGCCCACTTCATCAGAGAGAATGACTCGGTCCAAGCTCTCTCAATGCAGCAGATGCTGGGTCTCATGACATCTTCAATGTTCACTGTGCCTCTGGCTCGCCTTCACATGAGGACTACTCAGTGGATGCTCAGCACTCAGTGGTCACCGACCACGTACCCACAGTCCTTTCACATCAAGGTGATGGAACCTCTGAAATGTTTGCTCACCTGGTGGACCCAGCAGGACAACCTTCAGGAAGGTTATCCCTTCATCCCTCTAGATCCCCAGATCTCCATCACCTTGGATGCATCCTTACTGGGATGGGGAGCTCACTGTCAGGATCTCCACCCAGGGCCGCTGGAGTCAGGACAAGTCTCTGCTTCACGTAAATGTTCTAGAAATGAGAGCTGTCCTGTACATAGTCCAAGCCATGAAGGACATACTCTGTCACAAGATCATTCTTCTTCAAAGAGACAACAAAGCAGTGATGTACTACATCAACAAGCAGGGCGGAGCACACTCTTACCCCTTATGCAGGGAAGCGATGAGAGTGTGGGTATGGTGCCTGGAGCACAAAGCTCTGATCCAGGCAGTCTGCCTGCCAGGAGTACAGAATGATCTGGTGGATTGTCTCAGCAGAACAGAGACTGACCCTCATGAGTGGTCTCTCGATACAAACGTCATGCAATCACTCTTCAAGGAGTGGGGAACTCCAGACCTGGACCTTATTGCATCCCCACTCAATGCAAATCTGCCTCTCTTCTGCTCCAGAAATCCAAGACCTGGCGATTTTTGTCAGGATATATTCAGACTGAGGTGAACAAGACACTTTCTGTATGCATTTCCTCCTCTTTCCCTAGTTCAGAGGGTGCTTCTCAAACTGGAGGTGCAGGGGGCAGAATGATCCTCATCACCCCATTCTGGCCTCATCAGCTCTGGTTTCCATTAATCAACAGATTGGCAGAAACTTCTCCGAGACAGCTTCCACTTCATACGAATCTGCTGACCCAGAGCCCTGTGGTCCATCCCAACCTGAAATCCCTTCACCTCCATGCCTGGCTCCTGAAGAGATAGAGGTGAACAGGTTTAATGTCTCACGTTGGGTCTCAGATATTCTGTTAGCTGCATGCAAACCAGCTACTCGAAAAACTTGCATGGCTAAGTGGAAGCGGTTCTCCATCTGGTGTACAGATTCCTCCTGGAATCCTTTTTCCTGCCCACTAAACAAGGTCCTACAAAATCTTCTGGATCTCTTAAACACAGGCCTGCAATACTCGACTGCTAAGGTTCACCTTTGCGTGATCTCAGCATACCATGAGTCCGTGCACTCCGTGTCTCTGGGTCAGCTTCTCGTGGTCAAGCGGTTTCTTAAGGGCATTCTGCATACTAGGCCACCGGTCAGATGACTGGTAGCAGCCTGGGACATTAACCTTGTGCTAGACATGCTCACCCATAAACCTTTCTAGCCCCTAGCTACTTGTGAGCTGAAGTTTCTGACTTGGAAAACCCCCTTCCATGTAGCCATCACTTCTGCCCGCAAAGTGTCTGAAGTACATACTTTGGTCACAGACCCTCTCTATACTGTATTTCACAAAGACAAGGTGGTTCTTAGGACTCACTCTAAGTTTCTTCCCAAGGTCATCTCAGAATTCCATCTGAATCAGCCCTTGGTCCTTCCAACCTACTTTGCAAACTTCCAGAATGAGGGAGAGCATACCGTGCATTCTCTGGATGTGAAGAGATCTTTGTGGTTCTGTTTAGACAGAACTAAAGAAATCTGCACCGCAAAACAATTGTTTCTTTCAGCACGGCCCAGCTGCATCAGCCTGTTGCTATCAGATGCATTTCAGCATGGCTAGTGGCATGCCTTCGCTAGTGCTACTCCATGGCACAGGTTAAGCTGGAAGGCAGAGTATACACTCATTCTACCAGAGCAGTTGCGGCATCTCTGGCAGAAATCCGGAACGTGACCATTGCAGACATCTGCAATGCGGCCACTTGGAGCTCTGTACACACTTTCGGAAAGCACTACACTTTGGATGTCCATGTCAGGCAGCATCAGTCCTTTGGCAGGACAGTCCTTAATGGACTTCTGTCCTATGAGCTCCTCTCTTGCCGCCCATGTCGGGATTATTTTAAGCTCAGTACTCTCCCATTAGTGTGAATGAGTGGTGGAGACTTTATGTCCAGGAAGATATATAAATGCGATACCTCCGTAATTCTTGATCTTCTTGAATGATCTCCACCACTCGATCCTACCTCCATCTCCAAGCTCACTCATTCTGTTTTTGGTCTTCAGCCCCTTTGTTGTTAGGCTACGAAGACTCCTTTGAGTTGACCCTTCTTACACAGGTCATTCAGACTATCTTATGTCCGACATAGGTTAGTTTCACTAGGTTAGTTTATGCTGCACCTCCTCGGTAAAAAAGATACTGAGGCAGTTGGAGGGTCGATACCAGGTAGCCTATACGGTGTGAGCCGAGCTCGTGGTGCCACTTCCTTTGGCCTTACCTAGGTGCCAGCCCTCCTGAAGATTTTTGGCTCCCGCTGGGTCCTAGCACCTCCGGCGTAGTCCTATTAGTTTGAATGAGTGCTGGAGACTTTGTCCAAGAAGATCAAGAATTACGGTAGGTATGTAATTTCTATATCCTGTGCCACTACTTGGATGCAGCAGCCTGATGATACATGAATCGGGGGAATATTTCCCCCCAGAACCCTGCCTGGGGGGGTGCAACCAAGTCTTCATGGAGGGCAGACATAGAAACATAGAATTTGATGGCAGATAAGGACTGTTTGACCCACCCAGTCTGCCGATTTTTCCCCATCTCCAGTATCATCACATACCCTAATCAGTCTCTGGCTCTTTCTCCCTCCCTCTCCCCCTTCCTTTCCACTAAGATACCCTTATGCCTAATCCATGCATTCTTTTTTTTTATTTCGATTTTTATGTTCTTTTTTCCCCTGGTTTTTGCCCTGACCGGGACCCCGGCAGACATGCGCATGCATGCGTGTGGAGGCGCATACGCACGCCGGGTACCAGCTCAGCCCCTTACACCCCACCCTGGCAATTGCCGCTGTCCTCTGCCACCTACACATCCCATAGGACCTCCACATGATGGAAGCAGAACTACGGGAATGGCGGACAACCACCCCTGCAGGGGAGAGCTGCCTTTTGGCTGCTCAATCCCACCCTCCCACCATGCCAGCTCCCCAACGACCTGAGGTTGTTCCCAAACCTGGGTCGACGGCGTGGCATGAGGTTAAGCACCAGTGCCTCAGCCCTCTGCGTCACCAGGATGGCTGTTATCCATACATACATTATTGAACCCCACCACTGTCCACCACCTCATTTGGAAGGCTGTTCCAGGAATCCAACACTCTCTGTGAAAAAGTACTTCCTCACATCTCTCCTGAATCTACCCACCACCAGTTTCATAGCATTTCTTCTTGTTCTTGAGCTCCTTTTTTCTGAAAAATACTACCTTTCTATACCTTATTTACCCCCTTAACATATTTAAAAGTCTCTTTCATATGCCCCTCTCCTTCATCTGTTTCAGGGTGTACATATTGAGATCCTTTAGTCTGTCATCATATGGCTTGTGATGCAGACCCTGCATCACGTTAGTTGCCTTCCTCTGGACCACCTCCACTCTGTCTGTGTCCCACCAGAGATGTGTCTCCAGAATTGGACACAGTACTCTAGGTGGGATCTTATTAGTGATCTCTACGGTGGCATCACCACCTTCCACTTTCTGCTGGTGGTATCCCTCACTATGCACCCCAGTATCCCACTAGCCCTTCCAACTCCCTTGTCACACTGCCTGGCCGCCTGTAGGTTATCCAGTATGATTACCCCTAGGTCTCTTTCCTACATGGTGATCGTCAGTACCACTCCACCCACTTTGTACTCCATTTCCGGGTTTCTGTGCCCTAAGTGTATTATTTAGCACCTTTTCACACCAGACATCCAAGTTACATGGTATGGGGGGATGGGGTACACCATGGGTATTCCTGAGGGAGTCTAAAAGCCAGAGATAGAAGGGGGCATAGCAGAATAATAAAAAAAAAGGCCATATTGATATGCCTTTTTTAATTCTTGTACTTCAGAAAGACTTTTTGTAAGGGGAAAAAAATTCTGATGACCTGTTCACAATACTCCACTTGAGCTGCTGGTTTCTACTGCCGACTATGCTCCGTGTGAGCTGCCATTACTATATTACTAACTGTAATGAACTTGAGATCACCGTTTTATTAATCATCTTTTTTTTTTTTAAACTTTGTTTATTCATCTACACCCCTAGGCATCCTTCAGGAGTGCCCGCATGGAATCTTGCCCTATCCCAACCTGAACCCCCCCTCGCATCTCCCTTGATCCCCTCGAATGACCACAGGCAAACTCGGCCCAGTACCATCTCCGGGGCTGATTCCACCCTCCCTTGGCAGCTGGCTGCTAAGTGTGAAGAGCCTTACCTGCTGTCGACAGCCAGCTCTGGAGGGAGATCCAGGCGTGTCTGGGCCGGTATTTGGGATGCAGGCGATTTCCCCCAGGGCCACCGTCATCTCACCGACGGAGTAGAAGGCTTATCCTTGGCTTTTTCTCCTCACAAGCACGTCGTGCAATGGCATTAGCACGCAGGCTATACCCCGTAGATGCCTGCCACACTCGTGCCCCAATTTCAAGTCCCCCACATGTAGTACCCTCGGTCTCCACCGGGGCTACTAATGCGTCAGGAAACCCCTGGATTCCTCCCCGGGAGAGAAGAGCAGTCCTCCAGATGCTCAATCCGTCTCTCACCCCTGCCGACCCCTAGTGCCCGGGCTCGCTCCCGAACCCGGGTCACCGATGCAGCGTGAGGTGTGGCATCCAGTGCCTTAACCCTCAGCACCACCTGGATGGCTATTATTAATCATCTTCTTAACTCAGACATGGAACCTTTGCAAATGAGCACTTGTGCTCAAAGGTGTAATCTGAATGATGATATAAATAAACTTTAGGCAGACTGCACTGATCTCAAAGAAGGAAAGGAGAGAGAGTGATTGTTGGCTAAATCGCTAGATGGAACTGTAAATATCACAGAATGCTGATCGCGCTGCCAACTTAGCAGTCAGTAACAGTGAAAGAAATGCATCTTAAGAGGTGGCCTATTAGTATGGTGGCTGGGGTGCCACCTGCCATGTCAGTGACTCAGGTTGACGCACTAGAAAAATAGAAGACTGATGGCAGATAAGGACTGCCAGGCCCATCTAGTCTACCCTTATACTCTACCTTTAATAAGCTGCCGCTGGCTCTACTTGGTCATCAGCTGCAACCTCTCCTCCCCCCCAGGGTTCCCTTATGCCTATCCCATGCGTGTTTAAATCCCCCCACTGTGCTTGCTCCCACCACCTCCTGGAGCAGGCCATTCCAAGCACCCACCACCCCTTCTGTGAAAAAGTACTTTCTCATGTTGCCCTTTAGTCTTCCCCCTTCCAGTCTCAAGTCATGCCCTCTTGTTGTTTTAGAGCATCTTCTCTTCTGAAAGGTGCTGTTCTCCTGTACCTTATTAATCCCTCTTGAGGTACTTGAAGGTCTCTATCATGTCTCTTCTCTCCTCCATGGTATACATATTGAGTTCCTTCAGTCTCTCCTTGTGTGATCTTTGGTGTATGCCCTAGATCATTTTTGTTGCCCTTCTTCTGAACCCCCCCTCCACCCTGTATATGTCCTTATGAAGATGCGGCCTCCGGAACTGGACACAGTATTCCAAATGAGGTCTCACCAGTGACCTGTACAGTGGCATTATGACATCTTTTCTTCTGCTGTTGATACCTCTCCCTGTGCACCCCAGCATCCCACTGGCTTTCCCCACTGCCTTGGCACATTGGTTGGATACCTTTAGGTCATCCAATATGATGACCCCCAGATCTCTTTCCTGTTTCTAATCCCAGTAATACTCAAGTATTCATAACTTCTGCAGTGTCCCTTTAAGATTGAACTGCCTGGAGAGAATTTGGAATGGTATGCAAATGATGGAATCTTTGCTCATGCTGTTTTCAAATGCTGCCTTGAACTAACTACCTAGGTTCTAAACCCTCAGAGTTCACTCTCTGCCTGTCAAGACCAGAAGCTCAGAGATCCTCTCCTCATCTACCTGTCCTGACACGATAAAACTTATAAAAATACATAAATATTTTTCTCCTTTTCATTTGCTGCCTTTTGCTATTTGTTATATTTAGCTAAACCATTGTTTTGTATTTAAAATATATTTTTCTCGGTTTCTCCCGGTTCGGTATAACCGGTGGGGAACCGGGGTTTATTTTGTAGTTATCAGAGTTCCTCGACTAAGGAACTCCGTTAGTTTAGTGTAAATTTTTAAAAATATTTATTTTGTGAACCGCTAATTTGGTTCTTGAACACTTCTTGATTAATTTTTCTGCTCGGTTCCCGGTTCCAATGGATTCTTATTGATTCAGGAACCCAACCGCAAGCACTAAATAAGTTTTAAAAATCTTTCTTATTTAACAGTTATTGTTTTGGGTATTTTTTACCCACAGAATGTCTGAAAACCCTAAAAGAAGAACCAGTGAACCTGGTTTCAAACCTTGTACTAGTTGTGGTGAGATTTATGCCAAGGCAGACAAACATAATTTATGTGTTGTCTGCTTGGGCTTTCAACATTTAAAAACAGACTGTGATATTTCCAAAACTTTTCCTGAAAAAACTTGAAAAATGCATTGAAAGGCTCAAGAAAAAACTGTCTGTTCCTAAGGGTCCCTCAAGCTCTGACCAGCTGACATCCTCTGTTTCTCAATTAATCAAGTCTTTATTTAACCAGGCATTCATCGTTGAGCAGAAGCTCATTTGCAAGATGGACCTGGGTAGAGCATGAACAATTGTATATACAGGTCAACACAGGTATTTACAAGGCAATACAGATAATACTCTTTACAGAGAGGAATAAAAAGGAGTTCATATGTACATAAAATTATACAGATATTGTACAGATTACACGGTATTTACATACATAGAAGTGTCTATAGGAAGATAAAGCAGGTTATCTAAGGTTGCAGGAGGAAGTAACAGAAGAAAAAAAGTAAAAATATACACCAGGTAGAGGTGAAGGTAGGGGGGAAGGGAGGGAGGTAGGGGGAGAAAGGCTAGGAGGGCACGGTGCACAGAGAGGAGTTGGTAAAATGGGATGTAGAGAAGGTGGATGGAGAAAAGGAGTATGTGTGAGCCCCGGGATTGAATGCTATAAAGTATGGGGCATGGTAGGATGTCACAACCCAGGGTAGTGAGCTCCTATCCGAGGTTGGGAAAGGAAGACTAAGGGGAAGGACGGGGTGAAACCACATTATTAACAACAGCTGTAACTGCCACCCCTAAGACGGGTACACAAGCAGTTCCAGAGAGGCTTGCTGAACTCGCTGACTCTCCAGTTCCCTCTAAGAAATCCAAGAAAACAAAGCACACAGGATCCCCAGTTGAGCAGCATTTGGGGACTTCTGTGCCTGCAATAAAAATGCCAACTGCTGATGAGATTGCACAGGCCTTTCGAGTTATCCAGGCTTTACAGGGGCTGACTGCTCCTCTGCCTCAGACTCTTGCCAAACAGACTGGCTCTTTTTCTTCTCAATCTTCTCTTTTTGAACAAGAAGAGTATGTCGATATTGATGTGGAGGACGATGGGGACCCCATTGAACTGGAGGTTTCCCCTGAACAAGACTTTGGTTCTCCTCCTAAGGCATCAGAGGATTTTTCCTCACACTTTACTTTTATCAGAAGGATGGTGGATGCATTAGACATCCCCACAAGTGAGGTGATTGAGGATGAAGAAGAAGCTGAATATATGGAAATGATGGGGCTGACACCCACAAAAAAGCTTCTCCTTCCTGTTAACAGGTTCTTTAAGAAGGATGCCTTAAAGATTTTGCAAACACCTAATACTGCTCCCCCTCTGGATAAAAGGTTGGATAAAAAGGATCAGTTGGAAAGGCAGGGTGCTGAATTCTTGTTCTCTCACCCTGACCACCAAGGAGAGGTGCAAGTGGCATCCTGTGACAAGGCAAGGGCTCCACCAGCCTCCCACCCTCCAGTCAAAGACTCTAGGAAGATTGATAGCATGGCAAAGAAAGGTTACCTTTCAGCCACCTTGACCAGCAGGCAGGCAAACTTCCAGGCCTATGCTGCATAACACCAAAAATCTCGTTGGCAGTCAGTCCTTGCTATGTCAGACAGGGAACTGTCTCCTGTTTCAGCTGACTTAGCTGAAACAGCCAGGTTTGGTTTGGAAGCAGCCAAATATCAGTTTTAAATGGCTGCTGATTCAAGTGACACAGCTGCCAGGTGGATGGCAAACACTGTGGCTCAGAGAAGGTTTGCTTGACTAAGATCCACAAATCTTACCCAGGATGCACAAACCAAGGCACTGGATTTCTCATTGGAGGAAAACTCCCTCTTCGGGGGAAAAGACAGAGGCTTATATGAAAAAGGGGGATGAATACAAGGCCACCTACAGAAGCAATTCTGCAAAAGACAAAGCTTCCCCATCCACCAGACCCTATGGAAGGGGAGGCAGGGGCAGATCCTTTCAAAGCAGGCCCTTTTTCCAGGCCATGGCTACACCTCAGTACCAGCAGGATCCACAGCAGGAATACTTCAGAGGCAGGGATAGAAGGGGTCCAGGCGTGGTTCTCAATCCCAAGCTCAGCCTCAAGCAAAGCAGGTACCCTGACGTGTCTGTACAGGCCACCTCCCTACTGCCTGTAGGAGGCAGACTGGCTCACTGTTTTCTTGCTTGGAAAAACATCACCACAGATAAGTGGGTCTTGGAAGTAATGAGCCAGGGATTGTCTCTAACCTTCAAATCCCTCCCACCTTTAAGAACCCGAGTTTTCAAACCATCTTCAAATGCAGAGAGAAAACTCCTGGAAGCAGAGGTTCAAAAACTGCTTCTGTCACAAGCAGTGGAACCAGTACCAATCCACTTAAAGGGAAAGGGATTTTACTCAAGATACTTCCTTACCACAAAGAAAAATGGAGAGTGGCGGCCCATCTTAGACCTCAGGGTCTTAAACAGATACCTAACGAAACCAAAGTTCAAGTGGTAACACTTGCACTGATTTTGCCAATCCTCCAAAAAGGAGACTGGTTGGCTTCATTGGACCTAAAAGATGTCTATTTCCATATCCCCATAAGGGAGTCTCACAGAAAATACCTCAGGTTCAGACTCCCTTCAGGTCACTATCAGTTCTCAGCCCTGCCATTTGGTCTCACTTCAACACTAAGTGTGTTCGCAAAGTGTCTGGCAGTGGTAGTGGCACACCTTCGAAAGCAAGGTGTCATAGTCTTCCTGTACCTAGACGACTGGCTGGTGGTGGGAAAATCACCCCAGCACATCAGGGAGCAGCTGCAACTCACCCAAGAGCACTTGGAGTCTCTAGGATTCCTGATAAACCTAAAAAAGTTGGTCCTGCAGCCTGCCCAGGTATTGCAGTTCTTAGAAACCTAGTTAAATACCCTGCAGGGCAAGGCATACCTGCCTCTGGACAGGGTAAGGAGCATCCAACAGATAGGTTAATTCATCCTGAACAAACCAAAAACTGCAAGACAGTTTTTTCAGCTGCTGGGCCACATGGGAGCTGCCACTGGCAGTGCTGGGATCCAGATTCACCTCAGGGCTCACTGGTGCCAAAGAAGAGACCCTCTTTCAAAATTGATTCCAGTAACAGGAACTGTGTTATAGACCCTCGAATCATGGAAAGAGAAAACCAATCTGAGAGAAGAGATTTCTGTTCAACAAGAGCCCCCATCAGTAGTTCTCACAACAGATGCATCACTATTGGGGTGGGGTGCCCACTTGGGAGATCATACCACCCCAAGGCACAAGGTCAAGTGCAGAGTCACTCCCGCACATAAACCTGCTGGAGCTTAGAGCAGTATTGTTGGCACTAAAGGCCTTCACACCACTGCTACAGGGAAAGGTGGTACAGATCAGAACACACAATACCACCACTATGTATTACATAAACAAGCAGGGAGGGACAAGGTCAAACCCTCTGAACAGAAACCATGAAGATACGAAGTTGGGTGTATTCCTTGGGAGTTTCTCTACAGGCCAGTCATCTGCCTGGCAAGGACAATACCTTGGCAGACATCTTGAGTCGAATCAACCAGACCCATCATGAATGGACTCTGAACAGGCAAGTGGTGGAAGTGATTTTCAGGAGGTGGGGCACTCCAGAGGTAGACTTGTTTGCATCCCACCAGAACCACCATCTGCCAAAACACTGTTGCAGACCACCAGAGCAGGGAACAGTCCTCCTGGATGCTCTAATTCCTGATTGGTCAGAGAAACATCTGTATGCTTTTCTTCCCTTCCCCTTGGTGTACAGGGTTTTGTTCAAGCTCAGGTCCCAGGCAGCATCCATGATCTTGATAGCTCCAGATTGGCCCAGGCAGCCACGGTACTGTCTACTGCTCTCCATGTCTGTGGCTGAGCCGATACACCTTCCCAGGAGGCACAACCTTTTAACCTCCAATCAGGGGCAGCTCCTGTACCCAAACCTCAGCTCCCTCAGGCTCAAGGCCTGACTCTTGAGGACTTAGAATATGCAGGCCTAAACCTTTCTGAAGGTGTCCTGGACATTTTGAGGGGTTCCAGGAAGCCCTCCACTAAGAAAACCTATGCTGCAAAATGGAAAAGGTTTTCTATTTGGTGTTCCACCCAGAATATTGTGCCAACACAGGCTGGAGTACCTTACTTGTTTGCATTCTTTGATCCTTCAGCCCAGTACCCTGAAGGTACATTTGGCTGCAGCATCTGCTTACATTTCAGACAGGCAAAGGATTTCTCTTGCCTCAGACCCCCATCTTTAAGAGGTTCTTTAAGGGCCTTTCCCATTTTCACCCCCCTCACAGGGAGCCAGTGCCAGCATGGGACCTCATTGTATGTATAGCCAAACTCATGGGGGCTCGTTTTGAGCCTATGTCTTCAGTTCATCTAAAATATGTCACATGGAAAACAGTTTTCCTAGTGGCAATGACTTCTGCTTGAAGAATCTGCGAGCTCCAGGCTCTCTGCATAGACCAGGACTATATTTCCTTCCACAAGGACAAAGTGGTCCTGAGAGCAAACAGGTCATTTCTCCCTAAAGTGGTTTCTGATTTCCACTTGAACCAAACCATTACCCTACCTGTCTTTTTCACTGAGCATTCTACTTCTGGTGAAATGAGGCTCCACAGTCTGGATGTTAAGAGAGCTTTTAGTTACTACATGACTGCCACTAAGGACCATAGGCAGAACAGAAAACTGCCATTCCTGACTTATGGGGATGTGGGAAAGGGTAACCCAGCATCTAAAAGGTCCATTTCTCGCTGGATAGTACAGTGCATCCAGTTTTGTTTTTCTAAGGAGTGAAGGGAAACCCCAACAGGATTGAGGGTCCATTCCACAAGGGCACAGCTGCTACCATAGCAGCTGCCAGGGATGTCTGATTAGTGGACATCTGTAAAGCAGCTACCTGGAAATCAGTACACACCTTTACAGAGCATTACAGTTTGGACATCCTGTTCAGGAGTGATGCTAGGTTTGGCACAGCAGTCCTGCAGAGTCTGCTTCCGAAGTAAGTTCTGTGCCCACCTCCAAAGGTACTGCTTCTTAGTCTGCAGAAGTTATGTATACCTGAGTATTTCTGGGGTTAGAAGAAAAAAATACTTACCATAGTAATCTTGTTTCTACCCAGTGATACTTGGGTATTCAGAACTTCCCACCCTGCCTCCCCTTCAAGAACCAGTAGCCTCTGCATTCCTGGGAATGTTTTTGTGACCTACTTTATAGGTGCCACAGTCAGGCACTATTGTTTGTGATTTGGGTTCATTTTGTTGTTATTCCCCTTCAGGTGATTTCTGACATTCAGGGGTATTGTTACATTTTATGACCTCAAGTTTTGGGGGGTTTCCCCCTCTTGGGGGCATTTGGGTGTTATTCCATTATTATTATATTTCTAATTACTAAAGTTTTTATATATAGATGTTTAGTTTTTTGAGGCCTGTCTTTCCAGGCTCCAAGGAAATCTGAGGATTTAGAACCTAGGCAGTTAGTTCAAGGCAGCATTTGAAAATAGCACGCGCAAAGATTCCATCTTTTGCATACCATTCCAAATTCTCTCTGGGCAGTTCAGTCTTAAAGGGACACTGCAGAAGTTCTGAATACCTGAGTATCACTGGGAAGAAACAAGATTACTATGGTAAGTAATTTTTTCTTTGTAGCTGCCAATATCTTCCCACTCATCATGTTATCCCGTCCCGGGTTCCTGTGCCCCAAGTGCATAATTTTGCACCGCTTTGCATTGAATCTCAGCTGCCACATCCTGGACCATTCCTCCAGTTTAGCTAGGTCCCTCCTCATTTTCTCCACCACTCCTGGACTGTCTACCCTATTGCAAATCTTTGTGTCATCTGCAAATAGGCATACCTTCCCCTCCAGCCCCTCTGCAATGTCGCTGATGTAGATATTAAACAGCACTGGCCCAAGAACTGAACCCTGTGACACCCTACTAGTCACCCTCCTTACTTCAGATTTAGCCCCATTTACCACCACCCTCTGCATTCTATTCTTCAACCAATTCTCAACCCAGTTCACCACCTTGTGTCCCAATCCCAGGCTGCCCAGCTTGTTCACAAGCCTCCTATGTGGAACGGTGTAGAACGCCTAGCTGAAGTCAAGTTAGGCCACATCCACCACTCCACCCAGATCCACTTCCCTAGTGACCCAGTCAAAGAAATCAATCAGATTAGTTTGACATGACCTTCCTGCCCTGAATCCATGCTGCCTCAGATCCTGTGCACCACTTGATTCAAGGTGCTATACTGTCCTCTCCTTTAGTAAAGATTCCATCATTTTACCCACCACTGAGGGTCAGGCTGACAGGTCTATAGTTACCAGCTTCCTCCTTACTCCACTTTTGTGGAGAGGGACTACACCAGCCTTTCTCCAGTCCTCTGGAACCACTCCTGTCTCCAGAGACTCATTGAATAGGGCTGCCAGTGGTGCTGCCAATACCACCCCCAACTCCTTTAATATTCTGGAGTGTATCCCATCTGGTCCCATTGCCTTATCCACCTTTAGTTTTGTAAGTTCTTTTAGGACTCTTTCCTCTTTGAACGGGCTGTTGTCTACCTCTCTTCCCATCCTGACTCTTAGCTGTAGTCCCTTCTCTTCCTCTTCCTCCATGAAAACTGAACAGAAATATTTGTTCAGAATAGATGCTTTATCCCGGTCCCCTTCCACTCCCACCTCCCTCTTCAGCCTTACAATCCCCCGGTCCTCATCTTCTCGCTAATGTATCTATAGAAGATCCTGTCCCCTTTTTTAACTTCTTTTGCTATATTTTCCTCTGACTTTGCCTTGGCACCCCTGACTGCCTTCCCTGCCTCGCTTTGCTTTTCTAGACACACTGTCCTGTCCTCCTCGTTTTGTGTCTCCTTATATTTCCTGAAAGCTAACTTTTTTGCCTGTACTTTCCCTGCCACCTCCTGTGAGAATCACAGTGGTTTGCTTTCCCTGTTGTCTTTTTCTATTTGCCAAACACAAAGGTTTGTTGCCTTCACTATGGCGCCTTTTAGAGGGGTCCATTGTCCCTCAACACCCCCTCTTTCTTGCCCCCTGCTAGGGCTTCCTTGAGACATACTCCCATCCTAGTGAAGTCCGTCCTTCTGAAGTCCAGAACCCTTGCCTTCATGTGGCATATCCCTTTTGTAGTACTCACATTGAACCACACTGTGTGATGGTCACTGGACCCCCCCCCAGGTGTTCACCTACCCTGACCTCTGTAATTCTGTCCCCGTTGGTTAGTACCAGGTCTAAAACCACTTTCTCCTGGGTTTGCTCAAGCACCAGTTGAGGCATGCCCCTTGCAGAGAGTCCAGGATGTCTCTGCCCCAGCTGTTGCAGCTGCTTGGGTGCCCCAATCAACTTCTGGCAGGTTGCAGTCGCCCATCAGTAACACCTCGCCTTTGGCTGCCATCACGTGGATGGCTTGCAGTAGGTCCCTGTCCATTTCCTCCATTTGTGCTGGGGGTTGTATATTACTCCTGTGCGAATGGTTATGCCATTGCCTGCCTCTAGGTGACCCACAGTGGCTCTGGCTCCCCCTGCATTCCTTGGACCTCTGTCACCTTTATACCCTCCTTGACATATAGAGCCACACCCTCCCTGTCCCTCCTGAATAAAGTATACCCTGGTATAATTATGTCCCAGTCATGGTTCCCATTGTACCATGTATCTGTAATAACTATAATATCCAGGTCAGCCTCCGATACCATGGCTGTCAGATCAGGGATAGTGTTACCTAGGCTGTGGACATTCGTGCACATGGCCCTCCATATACTGCAGACATTCCTCTTAAAGGAAAACTACACCCAAAACTTGAAAAAATATATGTTGTGCAGAGTGTTTTAATTTGTATGTGAAGTTTTAGTGTTTCCTTCCCTCTGACTGGTATTAGGAGTTTTTCCCAAATTAGCTTGCAACCGTGCAACCGACATTGACACTGCCCTCGCCTTCTTCTCACACACCTTCAACATGGCCTGTGATCATTTTGCACCCTTCACCAAAATCCGATCCAAAAAGCAGAATGCACCCTGGGTTAGCCCTGCCGTTCTACAATTACTAAGAAATCGGGATAACCTCTGGCACCTTGCCACTGAAACGGGTCGGCTGTCTGATAGGCAGGCTTACAATGCAGCCCGGAATAAGTGCTCTTGGGCCGTCCAGAAAGCCAAGGCCGACCATTACCAGGCCACCCTTACCTCCTCCTGGGGTTCGGCCCGGACTTTCTGGGATAATATTAAACAACTAAATGGAAAATCACGCTCCCTTGCCCCATCCCAGCTCACTAGCAATGGCACTACCTCCACCGAGCCTGCCACCATAGCCAACTGGCTCAACACTGCTTTCACTGACCTTAGCTCAGTCCTCCCTAGTAATTTCTTTGACCCTCCCCCCAACCAACCTCCCCCTGTCCTCCAGCACCCCAGCTTCCACCTGCGCAAGATTTCTGCCCGGGAAGCCACACCCATCCTAATCAAAGCTTTGAATAGCAACAGCCCAGCAGTGACTCACTGGACCCCAGTATCCTCAGGCTGGTGCTAGGTGAAGTCCTTGCCCCCTCACCAGCCTAACTAACGATCAGCTCTGCCTGGGACAATTTCCTACGACTTGGAAACAACCATAATCACACCCATTCATAAAAAGGCGACGGGTGGAGTAGCCAACAGCTACCGCCAATCTCCATCTCCCCCAAAGCCCTAGAGAAAGTGGTGGCTATTCAAATCACTGAATATCTGGCTAAGCATAACATCTTATGCCCAGAGCAACATGGCTTCCGTGCTGGTCACAGTACCAGCACTGCACTAATTGAATTCTCCAACTTCCTACACTCCTCCCTGGATACCAGCTCCCTAGCTGGTGCAGTGTTCATCAACCTCTCAAAAGCTTTCGACACCGTCTCCCACCCTCTTCTGCTGAATGCTTTCTGCCACACTGGTCTCTCGGCTGGCCCCCCTAGCATGGTGCACGAGCTATCTAGCCGCTCGATCACAGTGTGTTAAAATCAATGGGATACTCTCTGATACCCATCCCATTCACTCTGGGGTCCCCCAAGGCTCCATCCTGGGCCCTCTTCTTCTCACTCTATCTGAACACCCTGCCCAGTGCATGCCCTGGCAAAATTCTCCTGTATGCAGATGACGCTGTCCTTTTTGCCACCCACCGCAATCCTGTCTCCCTTCAGGACACCCTACAGCAGTCTGCGTGTTAAAAATACAATATATCCCCTTCCTACCATACTTATGCTTTTTCACCCCTATGCTCAATAATATTGTATTATTAATTGCTTTATGTACTGTCACTGATATAAATGAATTATAATGTCTGCCTGTTGTTCTATTAAAACACCATAACACTGTCTGAGTGTTTAAAACTATACAAAGATCTAAAAAATTCGGCACTAGGCCTATAACAACTAAACATGTGCAGGCCTGTTGCATTTTAACATTATACATGACGCTCAGTACTTTTAGGCCTACCAAAACAACCAAATACCAACAGGGCATCTACTTTTTTGTACCAGCAAATTGTACCTGCTGTAACAGGTCTCTGAACCTGGCATAAAATTTAAGCAGCTCCCAAGGTAGGGAGAGGACAGATACCTCTCCTTTGAAGAGGCCGATGTATGTGCCCTGAGGGGCAGTGTCAAGGCAATGCCAAGGGCCCCCAGCATCACTATTTCCCTGGTACCTAGTGGTGCAGCAGGCCACACTGGAAATAAAAATGAGGAACAGAGACCCCCAGGAAATGGTCCCTATGTGCTTCATCTTCAGTAAGGCATTATGGATACGTCGACCGTTTAGGGATGGATTTCTGATCCTATAATGGTCAGGTGGGCATGTAGCGCTGCAAAAAATGCATTAAGTCATGCTGCCTTTCTTGGGCTATGATATAATTAAACAATTACTATGGGAGGACTGTCAGCAAGTTTCGGGGGGGGGTGGAGATATTCCAAGGGAAATTCAGAAACATCCTTCTGATTCACTAGCCTTTTTCCCATCTCTAAGCTTGGGAATATAAGCAGGATTTCCATTTGCCATTGTCCCCACCCCAAACAGACTTCCCCGAGTTACACTGTGTAGTCCCTGTATGCAGAATCACCTCCGCATCAAGTTACCAGTTTTTAAGTCTCTGCAGAACTTCTCTCGCCACTCACTCCAGTGCAGGTCGCTGAAATCTTTGTAAAGGTTTTTTCACATCCTCTAGGGTTGCTTGACTCTGTCTCTTTCTGGAACCCGGATCCCTAGCAGTGTCCCAAACAGCATCGCAAAGGCCTTGCTGAGTTTTCCTGAGTGAGGGGATCTTCCTGGATGGATTGAACCAGGCCCCCGAGTTGAAGAGCTTTTGTTGCTTCATCTGGTGTCTCAAAGATTTGGGGGCCATCTGGAAACATGATGACTAGTCGAGCAGGGTATGGAGTAGCAAATTTTAGTTGTTGTTGCTTTAAAAGACAAAGTATTGGAGCGTAGTCCCTGCACTTGGCTGAAACAGATGGGGAGTAATTCTTGTCAAAATAAATGCACTTTCCTTTGTACTTAGTATCCCTTATTCTCCAGGCTCTGGTAAGGATAGTTTGTTTAGTAGTATAGTTTAAAAACATCATTATGATGGAGCGAGGTCGTATGTTTGGCTGAGTTGGTTTCAGTGATAGAGCCCGATGGACTCGCTCTATGTCGAATTTAAAAGCTGGGGTCTAGTTGCAGAGAGTCGCGGAGGAGCTCCTCCACAAATTTTAAAATATCTCTCCCGTCTTTGTTCTCCAGAATCCCATGTATTCTCAGATCATTCCTGCGCGATCTATTTTCCAAATTCTCACATTTCTCTTTTAAAGCATGCTGTTCATCTAGCAAGTGCACTACCATGTGTTCCAGCCTGTCAGTCCGATCATCTAATTCAGTATGTTGTGCTTCAACCTCAGTAACTCGAGATGAAAATTTACTGATTTCTGTAGTTAATTCTGACCTGAAAGTACGACCCTCAGTGCTGAATTCCTGCAACTCTGCTAAAATAAAGCTACCAACTTTCTGAGGTCTAAAACTGGGACAGTTCATCCTGATCATGACCCCCCCCCAACTGTGTCACTCCTACGGACACCAGTGCAGTCAACGCTGTGCACAAATCCTTGAAATTTTGCTGCTTGCTCCAGCCATGCCACCCCTCATTAACACCAGTAGCAAACATTCAGATCAAAACAATACATCATTCTGTTGCAGCAAGTTCTAAACCATGATGTACAGAAAGTTCATTAGAAACAAACCTGCATTAAATTGTGATCAGACATTCAAGCTGCATGTATTGCTCCTCCTGACAGTCCCATCCAACCCGTTTACACCCACCTCATTTGCTGAGCAAACTTCACTTCAGTGACTCCCACCACCACACCAGATTGTTTTCACACACTTCCCTACAACTGATCAGGTTTGGGTACCTTAGTTCCCTGCTGCCGGTCTCTTCTCTGTCTGGAGTTCCTCTAAGCTGCTGGCAGGCAGACGTCCACATGTGCTTGTTTGTACTTCCACCCATTCTAATCTAACAGGAAGGAACATGCTTTACTGTGCTCCCACTGACATGCTTGCAGTGCAACACAGGCGCAGGGATTGAAGTTGCAAACTGCTATCCAGCCTGTGCAGTGCCACAATAGTGCTGAAATAACTGTCACTCATGGATTAGCAGTCAGCTAAAAAAAAGGGGGGACAAAACTGGGACAAGTAAGCAAAACCTGGGACAAAAGTGACATTTTGCAAAACTTGTGGGGACACTGGGACATGCTGCAAAAAATAGGGACTGTCCTAGGAAAATAGGGACAGTTGGTAGCTTTATGCTAGAATGGTAGTACTGCTGGGTTGTTGAGAGGAGGCCCCATTTGGAGCCACCATATCTGATTTAATCTCTGCAGACCATAATGAAGGGCAAGAGAATCCTGCCAAATCCTTGCTTCTGGGGGTTCGTACAATCTTTTTTTTTGCCTCCCGATCAATGTTGTGACTCTCCCTGATATTCATTTTTGATTATTTTTGTGTTTTATTTATGAGAGAGTCTGTTTTTAGCACAGGATCAGCAGAGCTAGGTTTTACCCTTACATTCCGGTTGGTGACGTCACCAGAAGTCAACTTTCTGTTTTCTCTTTGTGATACCTCTCCCTATGCATCCCAGTATCTCCCCAGCCCTCGTTACTGCCTTCTCACATTGTTTACTTACCTTTAGGTCATCTGATATGACTACCTCAGGTCCCTTTCCATTTTTGTTGTGTTAGCACCCCCCCCCCCATTGTGTACTCTTCTCCTGGGTTTTTGTTTCCCAGGTGTATTACTTTGCACTTCTTTGCATTGAATCTAAGCTGCCATACATTTGACCATTCCTCCAACCTTGCCAAGTCCCTTTTCATCCTTTCCACCCCGACAAGTATCAACCCTGTTACAGATCTTTGTGTCGTCTGCAAAGAGGCATACTTTTCCTTCCGGCCCCTCCGCAGTGTCACCTATAAAGACGTTAAAGAGGATTGGTCCCAGTACTGAACCCTGTGGCACCCCATTAGTAACCCCCCTTTCTTCGGAGTGGACTCCATTTACTATTAACCTCTGTGTCCTGTTGTCCAGCCAATTTTTTTTACCCAGGCTACCACCCTGGGGCCCACTCCCAGGTTGGCTAACTTGTTTACTGTTCTTCTTTGTGGGACTGTGTAAGATGCCTTGCTAAAATCTAGGTAGACCATGTCCACAGCCCCTTCCTGGTCTACTACTTTGGTCACTCGGTCAAAGAAATCTATTAGATTTGTCTGACATTACCTTTCTGCTGTGAATCCATGTTGCCTTGGGTCCTGTGCCCTGCCGACCTCCAGGTGCTCACTACTCAACAGTTCTTTCTTTCAGAAGTGATTCCATCATTTTCCCTACTACTGAGGTAAAACTAGCAGGTTTGTAGTTTTCTGTCTCTGCCTTGCTCCCACTTTTGTCAAGGGGAATCACATCTGCCCTCCTCTAGTCCTCAGGTACCACACCATCCTCCCATGATTTGTTAAAAAGGGTAGTCAGTGGTGTCACTAGTTCTCCCCGTAGTTCTTTTAGAATTCTGGGGTGAATCCCGTTAGGCCTCATTGCTTTGTCCACCTTCAGTTTTAGGAGTTCTTGCAGTACTCTTTCTTCTGTGAATGGACTGGTACGGACCCCCTATCCAGAGTGCTTCTGTTGTTTGATTTAGGTGCCCCCCCCTTCCTCTTCTTTTGTGACTGCTGAGCAAAAGTATTCATTAAGTACTTCACTGTCACTCTCTGCCTACCCCGTCCTCTTTATTAATCCTCACTATCTCTCCATTGGTCTTTCTTCGCTCTCCAATGTACCTATAAAAGGTTTTATACCCCTTCTTAACTGAGTTGGCTGTCCTTTCCTCAGTTTGGGCTTTTACTATTCTTACTGCCTTCCCTGCTTGTTTTTGCTTTAACTGATAAAGTTCTCTGTCCTGCTTCTTCTGTGATTCCTTATACTTCCTGAATGCTATCTTTTTCTCCCTAACCTTCCTCGCCACTTCTTTTGAGAACCATAGTGTTTTTTCCTTCATTTTGTTTTGTTTATTTGCTTCACACACAGACCTGTTGCATCTGTGATGGCAGTTTTGATTTTCCCCATTGTTTCACCACCCTGTCCATTTGCCACTGTATTCCTTAGGCACGCTCCAATTTTGCCAAAGTCAGCCCTCCTAAAGTCCAGTACCCTCACTTTTGTATGGCTTGACTCTACGGTTGTGTTTATCGTGAACCACACAATTTGGTGGTCGCTTGTTCCCAGATGACTACACATTTCTAAATCCAAGATCCTCTCTCTGTCCCTGTTTGAGAGTACCAGGTCTAAGATTGCTCCCTTCCGAGTGGATTTCAAAACTAGCTGTCTGAGGCATACCCACTGTAGGACATCGAGAATGACTCTGTTCTTGGATGTGGCTGCAGCAAATGTGCTCCAGTTAACATCTGGCATATTCGGGTCCCCTGTCAACAATATCTCCCCTTTTTCTGCCATTCTAGGGATGCCTTTTATCATTTCCTTGTCCATTTCCGATTATCCTCCGGGTTACAACTTCGGGTGACCCTGTGGGTCCTTCCCATTCCTCCAATACAGTGTAGGTGTTTTTTAGTTGCACCGGTGGGGGATGTGCTTCTTATCCACTTCACTTACCCTGTCTGAGCCCACCATAGTCCAACCACTCCTGCTGCTGGGCATCCTTTGAGGTAGTGGGTTTGGATATGGTGGCCTCTGGGTGAGGGAGGAGGCCCCCTGAATCTTTGCCAATTTGGCCCAGAGATGGGCAACATCCTCCCTCAGCCTAGAGAGGTGCCTGCAGATGGGGCAGCATCACAGCATCCAGTAAGTTCTTCTGAACACTGCTGCCCCACACTCACTGCACTGCCCCACTCCCTGCATCTTTTCTCTTTCATTCTGTCAAGTGCCCCTCCCATTTTCCTTACTAGACCCTCCTGCTGTTATAGGTTTTTTTCCTCCTTCTTGTTCTTCCTTCTACGCTGAGCCTGGGGCGACACTGTGGGCTGCCAGGAGGGCTAAGCAGCATCCACCTGGATGCTCTTAGCCTCCAGGATGGATGAGCAGGTTAGTCCAATAAGTCACTGCCCCCTGGTGCTCCAGGGTGGAAGGCCATGGTACCTTAGAAGAATGAGTGGAGCCAGTCCATTGGCGCAGCAGTAGTGCAGTGGCTCGCTACACTGGTGACCCAGGTTCAGGAATGGACTCTGATCATTCAGGGGCTGGCAGGGGGAGGGAGGGAGGAGGACTGAGCATTCCTTGGACAGCCTGTCTCCCTCAGGAAGGAGGAGTTAGCATGTCCTGCTCATCAGCCATCACCCATCCCTGAGGTATCTGGGTGGCAGTGCAGCAGGACTTCACACAGGAAAGGATTCCCAAACCCAGAAGCCTGAGGTTACTGCAGAGGCAGAGCACGCACATTGCATCATCATGTGCATGTGATCCCATGGGAGAAAATGAAGTAAAAACCTTGACCATAGCGGGATGATGGCCTGGTGCTTCACAAGCCCCACACCCAGGACTGGGCACCTCCCACTGGTCCTGTGGAAGAGGACACCTGGAACTCAGGCGAGCCCCAGAGATGTCACGTTATGGGCTGGGGGGAACCAGTCTGGAGGAGGCAGCTCAGCCGATAAGCAGATAAAGAAAGGACTGGAAAAAAAATAGGGTTATCCAGAATGCCAATGCACTCTGCATCAACTTGTCCCTCCATGTGTGAACATTCTTAAGACCCACACCCTACCTGGTGGCACCAGAAGATCATTCGAGGGGTACTCCCATAGGGCAAAAGAAAAAAGAGGCCACTATGGTTCCCTAGAGAGGTAAAGGAAAAAGTGAGAGGAAAATAAAACTGGCTTTTATGGAGGACAGGGAGAATTATCAGAAGAAACAAAGAGGCAAGGAGGGCAGTCAGAAGAGCAAAAGCACAAACAGAGGAAAGTATTGCCAAATCGCTGAAGAAAGGGAACAAGACATTTTTCAGATACATAAGTGGCAAGAGAAAGACCAAGGGAGATATAGTTAGGCTGAAAGGGGAAAGAGGAGTTTGTGTGGAAGAGGACTACCAAAAAGCAGATGCACTGAACAAATGCTTCTGTTTGGTATTCACGGTAGAGGGGCCAGGTATGGCAAGCAATAAGAGACAAGAGCATCAAGGGAAGGGAAATGGACATGAGCTTGTTGGAATGGGTTCTAAGGGAACTGTTGTGGTTAAATGTGGATAAGGCAATGGGACCAGACAGGGTGCACCCCAGGGTACTGAGGGAGCTTATGGAGGAGCTGGCTACAACTCTGACAGCCCTGTTTAATCTTTCACTAGAAACAGGAAAGGTGCTGGGAGACTGGAGGAGGGCTGATGTAGTCCCACTCCATGAAAGTGAAAACAGGGAGGAGGCAGGAAATTATAGGTCTATCAGCCTTACTTCAGTAGTGGGCAAAGTTATGGAATCACTACTGAATGAAAGAACTGCGGAATTCCTTGTTATCAATGGACTCAGCATCCAAGAGGCAACATGGTTTCACAGGGGGAAGGTCTTGCCAGACAAACCTGATCAAATTCTTTGAATGGGTTACCAAGGTAGTGGATCAAGGAGGAGCGGTTGACATGGCCTGCCTGGATTTTAGTAAGGCCTTCAACACCATTCCACATAGAAAGCTGGTGAGCAAGCTGAGAAGCCTTGGAGAGGTTCCTAAAGCAGGAAGATGGGTAGAGAGCTGGCTAGAAAAGTAGGAGTCAGAGGGTGGTGGTAAATGGCATCCACTCTGAAGAAGGCAGAATGACCAGTGGGATGCCACAAGGGTCAGTACTAGGCCCAGTCCTCTTCAATGTCTTTATTAGTGACATTGCAGAGGGACCGGAAGTGAAGGTATGCCTGTTCGCAGATGACACAAAAATCTGCAACAGAGTAGACTCTCCAGGGAGGGTGGAAAGAATGAAGGAAGATCTAAAAAAGTTGGAAGAATGGTCACTAGTTTGGCAGCTGGGATTCAGTGCAAAAAAGTGCAAAATCATACATTTCGAGCACAGAAACCCGGTGGCTAAGTACCAACTGGGAGGAGACGGGCTAGCAGTCACGAAACAAGAAAGGGACCTAGGGGTACTCATTTCTGATGACCTGAAGGTGGCTAAACAGTGTGACAAGGCAATAGGAAAAGCTAGTAGGATACTCACCTGCATAGGCAGGGGTATCACCAGCAGAAAGAGGGAGGTAATAATACCCCTGTATGGGTCACTGGTGAGACCCCACCTCAAGTACTGTGTCCAGTTCTAGAGGCCCCACCTCTGAAAGGACATAGACAGGGTAGAGGCGGTACAAAGGAGGGCAACCAAAACAGTGCAGGGTCTGTATCAGAAGCCCTACAAAGAAAGGCTCCAGAAATTAAATATGTACTCCCTAGAAGAAAGAAGGGAAAGTGGAGCTATGATAGAAACATTCAAATATCTCACAGGTATAAACAAGGTACAGGAAGGGAGCATTTTCCATAGGAAAAAGATGCTCCAGAACAAGGGGTCACACTATGAAGCTGGAGAGGGGGAGGCTTATGGGAACTGTGAGGAAGTACTTCTTTACTGAAAGGGTGGTGGATGCTTGGAACAGCCTCCCAGCAGAGGTAGTGGAGGCTAAAATGGTCATGGGTTTCAAGAACGCATGGGATAGACACAAGGGGATCTTAGAAGTAAGGCATGCAAGGGCTAAAACCGAGGGTGAAGTAGGGTCTGAGATGGCACTGTAGGTAGGGAAAATAGGGCAGACTGGGTGGGCCAGGAGGTCCTTATATGCCAACAACTTCTGTGTTTCTACTCCCCACTGCAGCTGGCCTGTCATGGAGGTTTACAGCACTGGTAAGGGCTGTCATGGAAGGTTGCCTGGGGACCAGAGGGAGGCTGGTGCAAAGTAAGAGCATCCATAGCTTGATAAAAAATGTATCTCGATATCCATTAAATATACTATCAGTAATAAAAAACTGAGAGTGAGAACCCTGGGAGAAGGCAACAGAGTCTGGCTGCAAATACTTAACGTGAAATCCATAGAGAACTGAGAGGAGACAGCATCTCTCCCTCCTCTTTTACAGTACCTAAAGCCCTGCTGCTGACTTCAAAACCTTGATTAGAAAAAATATGTTAAATAGCCACTGATGCCTCGAGAAGAACTTCCAAAAACGTAATTGTTGGACACAAAGCAGCTTTTATTTCTCATCAGCTGTGTATTTCTTATCCCCATTACTTATTACTGAGGTAATTTGTTTCAAAAAAAGGATACTTGTTTCTTGAGGGTTCATCAGCACCTATTGTTTCTTCCCAACCTGATGTCATAATACTCTGTTTGTGACATCACAGTTATTCCCATGGCAACAGACTGTGATGTAACAGGACATTATGATTTCAAGTAGGGAATACGCTACAGAGGCAGATAAACTCTGAGGGATAACGATCTTGTTTTTGTGGGAATTTCTTCAGTAGTAAATAATAAAGAGGAGAAATCTATACAAGGTATATGAAATACAAGCTGGCTTGTGTCTAAATATTATGTTTTCCAAAGTTTTCCCAAAGGTGTCAGCTGCTCTTTAAACTCTTCTTATTTTTAATGAAACCTGTACCAGTTACATACATTAGGCTAATGGTTATTCTTTTGTGTTGTGTTTTTTTTTTTTTGGGGGGGGTCATGCTTCTTGGGATTCTGTAACATCACTCTAATTTCACGATGAGTAGTATCTCTAGAACCACAATCTGTGAAATGTTTTAAAATAAAATTCTAGTGATGTTAGTGTTCATAAAAGGCGAGGGACTGATGAAGAAATAAACCCCTCAATTTCCCCACAGCAGTGGGGAGGGTGGGCTAGGGCAGGCTTCCCAACTCTCTCTCTCTCTGTCCTGCTAGTTCATCTCAGTACTGCTGACCCTAGCAGGCCTTCTTACCATGGTAAGTGGTCTTCAGGTACATTTAGCATTACACCACAGCCAGCATGGCAGGAGGTGAGGCACCATGGGGCTGGCCCTAACATGGAACTTTTAAGCTGAAATGTGTCCGAATATTATGTCCGAATTTCTCCTGTGATGTCAGAGGGGTTTAAAACTGAAAAGGGGTGTTGCCCACTAGCCCCCGATTAGACACATGGGAGGGGGCATAAAAAGTGATTATCTCTATGAAACTAAATATAGAATAAATGACAGGCAGTTATGAGTTACAAGGTGATAATTCAGTTGACGGGTTTATGGAACATAATAATAACCCAGAAGGCTGATGGCCAAGTGAGCTATAATGTTTCATAAATCCCAGAGCTTGAATCATCACCTTGTTAGGTGAAGGTCTGGCTATCTTCTATTTGTTATATTAATATGGCTAATCCAGCAAGGGCTATAGAGAAAGTATGACAGAACATCTTGCCAGCCGAGGCAAAATCAAGCACTCTTAGTGCCAAAGAAAACTGCTGCTGTTGTGTTTTGGGCTCCTGACCCTGCTGCATTATCCCAGGGTACGGGGCGGGAGTAATCGTGTGGCTCGCCGGCCTTGTGGATTTGAGGCATGAGTGGTGCCAGGAGCTTGTGTCAGTTTCCAGTGTTATGTGTCCTCGATTTCAGCAGACCATGGGTCCAGGAGAATAAGTGACTACCGCTGCTTCAGCCACGTGAAGGAGAGGCATGATTAGTACCAGGAGCTTGTGGCCATTTCCAGTATTCCATGGCCCCAATTTGAACAGACCTTGGGGACGGGAGAATGAGTGAGTAGTGTGCTCCAGTTGGGTGGATGAAAGGTGCTTGGCGGTGCCGAAAAAAAAAAAGGGACCACGTCTGCTGCTCTGCACAAGGTTTTTATTTTATTTTTATTTTTATTTGACAACTAAATCTGGATTTTAATATGCATTACAACATTAGAAAGTGCTACCCAAGTGTAACTTATTGGCCTTAGCTATATAATTAAACTCTAACAGAGGACAACAAATTAAACAGCCTTTACATTTGGAAGTTATGACTTAAGTGTTTTAGATGGCAATCCTGTAGACAGAGGGCTACTGGGCCATCCACTGTATGGTCCAGGACTTCTCATAATCCTCAGCAGCTGAAATCATAATAACAATAATTTAAGGTCATAAGGGACACTTGGTCCATCATGTCCATCCCACCTGCTACATAAGCAGGGATGATCAACTATATTGTGTGAACCTGTGCTAGTTCATAGAGATTCCCTACCCACTCTACTATGCAGGGTACCTGTCCATTAAATTAGTGAGCAAAAATGTGTCCAGGTTTACCTTGAAGACCTATACTGTCTTTATATCTATTGTGTCTTTTGGTTGGTTGTTACACAGCCTTACCACCCTCAGGGGTGAAAATGCCACCTAATGTCACCCCTGAATTTACCCCTTCTGAACTTCATGGTACGTCCCCATGCCCTGCTGGAGGACACCAGATCAAATATGTCAGTATGTAAGCTGGCCCAATGGCATAATGGGCTGTGGCATGGGTTGCCTTACCACCTGCCACTCTGGTGACTCAGGTTTGGAAATGGAGCATTGTTGCTTGAGGGCCAGCCACGGGAAGGAGGACTGAACGTCCATAGACAGCTGTTCTCCTTTGGGGAAGGGGCAACACATTCTGCTAATTGGCTGTCACCTAGCAGAGGCTAGATAACACAGCAGCAATCGCTTTATTCAACAACTGGGCGCAGATGTTGACGTATGCAGCCAGCATCTTCACACTGTACATTTTCTTATTTTATTTAGTTTTTGTTGACCGGGAAGGAGGACTAGACAATTTTTTGCCTATTTTCAGCCTCATCCTGGGAGGAGGGGGATACAGATGGATGCCAGCTGAAACTGAACCAGATTTTAAGCTGTTGGTGGTATTTTTAGTGAATGGGGGAAATTTGGCCAGGACATGGGGGAAATTCTTCTACTCTTTTCGAAAAGTGGCATGTGATCTTTAACATCCAGCTGAACTACCACCAGAACAGGCAGATGGGACCTCGGTTTAATGTCTCATCCGAAAGATGGCACCTCAGGAGTGCAGCACCCCCCTCAGGCTTATTTGTATTTGTTCTCTGTTTATTGTAATGCTTGTCATCTGTGAAAACAGGCAGTTTGCTCATCAGACTTACAAGGGTACAAAATAAAATGAAACGAAAATGAAATGCTGCACTACAGTGTCACTATTAGGATTTAACCTAAGTGCCTGGAGTGGGGATAGAACCCACAGCCTTCTGATCTTCTGGCATCAGAGGTGAGTGTGCAGCCTGCTGAGTCACTGACACTGGAACATGCACGCCATTGTTGGCCCAAGGTCCAGGGAGAAATGGGAGGAAAGAAGTTCCTCCAGTGGCAGGATGACCCCAGCGAACACGCAGACTCCACACCACTGACCAGACGCCCACTCACCTAATGATGTCATAAGCAGCTGGGTAAGTCCCAGAGACAGTGGGTGACAGGCTGGAGGTCACCAGCAGAAGGTGGTCACTGGAGTGGGACAGGAGGATAAACCCCAGGATGAAAAAGGACATTTCTGTATGTTCAGTCTTGTCAATACCTTTGAGTATGTGGAAGGCTGAGAGTATGTCCCCTCTCAGCAACCTTTTCTCCAGGGTAAACATGTTAAAGGCCTCTAGCCTCTATTCATAGCTTTTGTCCTCCATACCATGATCATTTGGATGGCCCTGCATTACACCCTCTTAACTGCTTCAATGTCCTTTTTATACTGAGGGTCCAGAACTCCCACTGTACCCCAGGTGGGGCCTGTCCAGGGACTTGTAGAATGTCAGGATTACCCACCCCCTTTAGTGCTCCCTAGCATTATGCAGGCCCTCTGGACAGCAGCTGCACCTGATTTTCATGCTTCAGCCACTTGCCTTTTATAACTCCCAGGTCCATTTCTTCATTCATTGCATGCAGCAAGAGGAGTCCCATACAGTGTGTAGGTCATACCTATTTTCCCTACCCATGTGTAACATCTTGCATTTGGCTACACTGAGTCGGAGGCTCAGGGCAAGGCCACACTCACTTCACAAGGCTTGTCCAGCTCGGCGCGTCTCTGTAGTGGTGCACACAAATAATACAGGGATGTATTTGAAAGCACAAGAGTTTGAGCATACAAGGCTACCCTGTGCTAAAATAGTCATTTTTATTTATTTAGAAATTTGGTAACCGAGAGAGGCATGCTGAGCCAGGGCTCGTTTCCAGGTGTGACGAGGCGGAGCGGGGGATGGGGATGTGGAGTAAAGAAAAGTTCAGTACAGTAAGGTAGGACATGCTGAGTGTACACAAATGAGTAAAAAATAGGTGAAGAGTAAACAAAATAAAGTGCAGTAATGTAGGACATGCTCAAATGTACAAAAATAAATATCTCAAAATGACAAAAATCAGGTAAATTAATTAACACAGCAGATGTGGTGCAAAGGGGGGTGGAAAAGGTGCAAACAGGTAAGAGTAGCATGGATGTGAAAACAGACTAAGGAGATACAGTTTATTAAAGTATTACAAAAAGTAATAAGGGAAGAGCTATATCTTGATTGTTTAAAAATCCTTACCCATTAAAATTAGTAGGAAGCTTCCATAGATCGTGGGTAGTGGGTGAGGAGACAGGTCATTTGGGGATTGCAAGGAGAGAGAAACAAGGAAATCAGGTGAGTAAAGCAAAGAGGAAGAGAAAACCGCTCTGGTTCTCTAGGGAGGTTGCCACCAGGGTTGAAGGAAAAAAAACTGCTTTCAGGAGATACAAGGAAACTGGATGCGATGAAGACAGAGACACATACAAGGAGAAACAGAGGGAGGTAAGCAAAACAATTAGGACAGCAAAGGAAGCAACAGAAGAAAAGTTAGCCCAGGAGGTCAAAAGGGGGGACAAGACCTTCTTTAGCTATATCAGAGACAAAAGGAAGATGAGGGGTGGTATAGTCAGAATTGCAAGGGATGAAGGGGGGCATACAGAGGATGACAAAGACAAAGCGGAGATCCTGAACAGGTACTTCTGCTCTGTTTTTACCAAGGCAGAAGATGGTTGTGGACCCACCTGAGTGGAAATTGTACCATGAATTGTGAAGTCAGTTTAAGACCATTCTCTAAGGAAAGAGTCCTCGAAGAACTGGGGAAGTTCAAGGTAGACAAGGCAATGGGTCCGGATGAAATTCACCCTAGGATTCGTAGGGAGCTAAAAGAGGAGCTCACAGGACTTCTGGCTAAACTATTTAGCCTATCACTTAAATTAGGGGAGGTCCAGAGGGATTGGAGAAGGGCAAATGTCCCTCTCCATAAGAATAGGAGTAGGAGCCGGCCCGGTGCTGCTGAGGGTTGAGGCGCTGGATGCCACACCTCGTGCCATGCCGGCGACCCAGGTTCAAGAATGAGCTTGGGTCGGTGGGGGGGGGGAGAAGTTCGAGCATCTGAGGACTGCTCTTCTCTCTCGGGAAGGAAACTTGTTGTCCCACTTGTTGACTACCCTCTGGCGATGGTTGGAGGGCAGTAAGTGGGAGGCATGTGCCGACATCGTTACATTAGTGAGGAGGGACACCAGGAAAATAAGAAAAGTGGAGCTTGGCAGGGTCCATGATGGTTCCTGCGAGTGTGGGGCTCGGATCAGGGCATCTGGATTGGGTCTCGGGGAGGGTGCCAGACCCCTTTCTCCTGCCCCCGCCATGGGTGGCAATCCACAGGGAGCTACCTAAGCCAACGATACAGGGTTGCGGGAAGCTAGAGACCGAGTCTCTCCATCAGGAGAGACTGTAGCCACCTGCCTGGGGCTCTGAGGTATAAAAAGCTTTATGGGAAAAAAAAAAAGAACAGGAGTAGGTAAAAAGTAGGCAACTATCACCCACTCAGCCTCACCTCAATTGTGGGCAAAATAATGGAAGCCCTACTCAAGGAAATAATTCTAACCTCTTTTGAAGAGGGTGGTAACTTGGATCCAAAACTGCACGGTTTTATCACAGGAAGATCATGCCAGACAAATTTAATAGATTTCTTCAATTGGGTAACCAAAACTGTGGCTCAAGGAGAAGCTGTGGACGTGGTATACCTGGACTTCAGCAAAGCCTTCAACTCCGTTCCTCACAGAAGGCTGCTAAACAAGCTCGCCAACATGGGAGTGGGCCAGAAAGTGGTGGACTGGGTAGGCAGCGGGCTGAGTGGAAGGACCCAGAGGATTCTGGTAAATGGCACCTTATTGGAAGAAAGAGAGGTGACTAGTGGCGTGTCACAAGGGTTGGTATTGGGACCCATCCTCTGTAGTATCTCCATTAGAGACATATCTAAAGGCTTGGGGGGCAGGGTGAGCCTGTTCGCTGATGACACAAGATATGCAACAGGGTCAAGATCCCAGGTGGGGCAGATAGGATGAGAGCAGATCTCAGGAAGTTGCAATTATGGTCAGAAACATGGCAGCTACAATTCAACACAAAGAAGTGTAAGGTCATGCACATAGGGAAGGGCAACCCTGGATAAGAATACCACGTGGGGGGGGGGGGTGAAACTAGAGGCCATAAAGCAAGAAATGGATCTGGAGGTGATTATAACAGAAGACCTCAAAAAGACCAGGCAGTGAGAGAAGTTGGCATTAAAGGCAAATGGTATGCTGGGATGCATAGGAAGGGGAATCACCAATAGAAAAAGGGAAGTCGTGGTGCCAGTCTGTAGTTCACTGGTAAGACCGCACCTTGAATGCTGCATACAGTTCTGGTGCCCACATCTGAGAAAGGACGTGGATAGACTGGAGGCGGTGCAAAGGAAAGCTACAAAGATGGTACAGGGACTACATCTGAAACCATATGAGGAACAGTTAAAGGATCTGGATATGTATTCCATGGAACAAAGGAGAGGGAAGGGAGACATGATTGAAACCTTCAAGTACGCGAAGAGAATAAATAGGGTACAGGTTCAAGACCTTTTTCAGGTAAAGAGTTATACAAGAACAAGAGGTCATGATATTAAATTGGGAGGGGGCGAGTTCAGGAGCAACACACGTAAGTTCTTTTTCACGGAGAGGGTGGTCGATGCATGGAACAGCCTTCCACAGGGAGTGGTGGAGGCGAAAACAGTTGGAACTTTTAAGAATGCTTGGGATAATTATAATGGCATCATAACACTGAGTAGTAGTAATTAAGGGAGGGGTAGGGCATGGGCAGACTAGCTGGATCTTAATGTCTGCCATCACTTTCTATGTGTCAGTGAGTCAGAAGTGTTTTAGGGGGTGGGGGGTAAGGTGTGAAAGGGTAGGGGAGAGGGAGGCAAGGGGCTAGCAAGATCTCATGGAGGAAGGGCAGGAGCAAAGAGAGAGAACAGGTCATTAGTGATAAAGATTTATGTAAGAGACCACAAACTGAGATCCTACTGCCCCACCCCCACCTTAATTAATAGTCCTGTTTATGCACCCAGTAGCAGCATAACCTTGGTTAGAAATCAGGTCACCTGTAGTTAAATGTTACCTGTGCACTGTCAGCACATTTTCCAAAGATGAAGATAACAGAAGGATGGAAACAGACCGATGGTTATTCATATCAGATATCACTTCTGCGTCATGGGAAGGCTCTGGCTTTCTTTTTCCATTCAGCAGGTGTGTGTCTCTGCTCTATGTTTAAAATGACAGTTATCAAGTATGCCAGTGGGAAAGAAAGTACATTTCATAAAAGAACAGCCCCCCACCCGTTTCTTTATGGATCGCTGGATTGTTTTTGTGTTCAGTGTTGCTGTACTACATAAGAACATAAGAAGTAGACAGCAGATGGGGACCGCGTGATCCATCTAGTCTACCCAAGACATTTCTACTACTAAGTACTGATGAAATTTACTGAGAGACTTTTGACCTACACTTCCTTATCACTCTTGTTACTAGCTCCGCTTATTAGACCCCTTCATTCTATTTAAAGAGGTGCTCTGGTTACCAGCAGAACAGATCGCAGTTGGGGCCAGTCTGCTGGCGCAGCAGTAGAACTACCACTTGTGATACTGATGATCTGGGTTCGGGAATGAGCCCAGATTATTGGGGTCAGACGGTAAGGGAAGAGGATTGAGTGTCCCAGAGGATGCTGTTGTCCTGGGAGAAAATGGCAACACTGTGCACCACTACCGCCACCTAGGTAGTGGAAGTGTTGTCAGAAGGGCCTGCATTAGGGAAGGAAGGACATTGCCAGCCATTCGTGCAAGGCTATATCCTCAGTGATGAGGTATAACTAAGGAGTAAAAAGTCTCCTCTCAAGTGGGAGTAAGGCCTGGAGCGGCAGCAGGCCTAAGGCAGTCTCTTTATCTCCATCTCGTGTCCCCTTGGAATCCTGAGGCTGTTGAGGCAGTACCTGCCATGGGGGATAAGTTAGAGCTGGCTCCTGAGGGGTCCAGTGGGGGAACCATCCATGGCCAGAGGAAGAGAACAAACAGAATTGAAAATAAAATCACTGTTGGCAACAACAGAACTCAGTTATACAACATTCATACAAAGGTGGTAGCAGAATAGGACCTTTCAGTTTATCAAGTGTGTTTGTACTGCAGAGGAGTCTGTCCCCTTCCCCCATCCAATACCCAATCCTTCTTGGCTACAGCTCTTTTGATGCTGACTGTCCCCTTTACCTTGCCCCAAACTCTTTTAAAGTCTTCCACTGTTTCAAGGGATACCTCTTCCTCAGGGAGCCCATTCCATTCTGCCACCATTCTCTCCATGAAGAAATGCCTCCTGGTCTCCCTCCTACATCTCCCTCCCTCCAACTTAAGACAAAAAACCCTTGTGTTCTTGTTGCTACTGAGCCTGAAGAGGCACTCCTTGTCCACTCTCTTTACACTCTTCAAACAACTGAAGGTCTCACTCAGGTCCCCCCACCACCCCACCCATTCACCTGCTTGCTGGAGAAACTGGAGAGAACCAGGGGCAATGTACTCCCACATCATGTGGGCCTGTCCACCCCTGCAGCCTTTCTTCCATGTGCTAGAGGGGGAGCTGGAGGAATTATTTGGTGAACCAGTCCTACTCACATTGTCCCTATTCTTCCTCCTGCAATACCCCAAAGGCCTGAGGGATCCCAATGCTCACAACCTATTAGGAATACTGATAATCACATCCAAAGTCTATAGCACAATGTTGGCTTACCCCCGCCATCCCAGATGTTACTACCGAGAGGAAACTGGTCAACCAAATCTATCACAAGGGGAAAATTAAACTGTTCCTTAATGACCGCTCAGAGATTTGTTCCTCTCGTTGGAATGCCTGGCTTCTCCATGCCATGGGCAAGTATCCCACGCTTGTACCTTGATTAGTACAACTGTTAAATCCTGCCCCAGCGTGCACACCTTCTATAAAACAACATAGATTCTGGATATGGATAATCTATTCATTGACTTAGAATGTGACAACGGGGTCCTCGCAAATTGACTGCCCCTCTCACTGGTGTGATTCCTCCCCCTCAAACTTCAGGGTTACTGCTTCTATTTTCTAGAATTCCCCAAGCACAGGGACTGCCCTCTTTCAGAAGAGCACAGTAAATGCAAGGATTCACAGCCACCACCCCCCCCCCACACACACACAGTGTAACTAAAGGGTGAATATTAAGCCACTGTGCAAGGAGTGTTTCCACAGCAGAAAATGTAAAGAAGTTCAAGATCCAGAATGTTTGTAATAAAACTTTATTGCTACTATAAATGTACTATAATAACAATAACAAACTTTATTAATAAAGACTATATTAACAATAAAAATTACCACCCTCCCCCTTCCAGGAGTACATGTTCAGGGATTCCAGCCTCTCCTAGTGTGCCCTGCCCTGCTGACCCTTAATCTTTGTTGCTCTCCTTTGGACCGCCTTCAGCAGGTTTTAGGTAGGGATGCCAGTACTGCACACTGTATTCCAGGTGTGGCCACACTAGCAACCCGTATTATGGCAGTATTACCTTCTCCTACCTGCTGCTGATCCCTGTAGCAGTGCAACCCAGTATTCTATATGCCTTTGCTGCTGCCTTCCAGCATTGTGTGGAGTGCGTTGGGTCACTAGTGATCAACATCCCCTGGTCCTTTTCCTCTTTGGATTTGGTTTCCAGGACCCCTCCCAGGCTGTACTCCATTGTCAGGTTCTTTGCGGCAATATGCATAACCTTACATTTTTCAGCATAAAAGCCAAGTTTCCAAATTCTGGACCACCACTCAAGCTTTGCCGCATCTTCCCTTAGGTCCTGTATCCTGTCCGCTGTATCCACCCTCTCACAGAGCTTGGTGCTATCCACAGATAAGTAAATCTTGCCCTTTATGTTCTTTCTCTAATGTCATTGATGAAGACATTAAAAAGCACTGGACTAAGCACCAAGTCCTGTTGGACCCTGCTTGTAACATCCCTGGAACCTCAGAGCTCCCTCACCACCACCACCACCACCCTTTGGGTCTTGCCTTTCTGCCAGCTAGCTACCCATCCAGTCAGTTTCTTTTGTATCGCCATATCATCCAGCTTTTTGATCAGTCTCTTGTGAGGCACCCCATCAAATGCCTTGTAAATACAGGATATCCACTGTTTGGCCCTTGTCCATTATTTTAGTGACCCAGTCAAAGAAGTCGATCAAGTTTTGTCTGGCATGACCTCTGAGCCACAAGCCTTGTTGCCTCTCATCCCGGAGACTCTTCCCTTCTAGGTATCCTAACAGCCTTTCCTTCAATATGGCCTACATGAGCTTGCACGTGATTGAGGTCAAGTTGACTGGTCTATAGTTGCTCGGGTCATCTCTGGGTCCGCCCTTATAGAGCGAATCTATATGTGCCATCCTCCAGTCCCAAAGGTACCACCCCAAACTCAAGTGAACTATTAAACAGATCAGCCAGGGGGTTCATAAGTTCCTCTGCCAGCCCCCTCAGCACTCTTGGATGGATACTGTCTGAGCCTGGAGATTTGTCCACCCTCATGGCTAACAAACCTTTCTTCACCCTGTCCATTTCTATTATTCCATCTGTTACCCACTTCCTACCCCCTCTTCCCCTTCTCCCCCTTGCAGCACCAGGCTGTCCCTCTCCTTAGTGAAGACCAAACAGATGTACTCATTCAGTACCTCTGCCTTGTCCCTGTTCACTTCCACCCATCCCTCCCCCTTTCTCGGCCATACTATTCCATCCCTTTTAAACCTTTCCTTACTTAAGTACCTCAAAAAAGGCCTTTTCTCCATTTTTAATCCATTCAGCTAGCTGAAAAAAAATAATTTGAATGTCAAGCTATTCACTTCTTTATTAAGGCCAGCTACTGTACTTGGAAACTGGATCTTTGCTCTCCTCCCCTGTAGTCCATCTAGAGCTTAGGCTTATTCAGGTACTGAGGTCAGAATGCCTTGCTTGTGACATCATATCTGTTACTGTGGAAATGGTTGTGTTGTCCCAAGCAGGGCATTATGATTTCAGCTTTAGAATAAGCCTCATCTGTAGAGGAACTATTGCAAAGAGATAATACTCTGGTATTTATGTAAATACCCTCCATAATGAAGAATGGAATAACTTGATATTCAGGTTTTTCGGGAATGTAGTGTACTGAAAAGTATTGCAGATGACAACTTTGAATGCTCTATTGTTCTTGCTGGTGGCCTGACACCCCCTCTAAAGTCATTCTCTGGTCAAGACATGGGCCAACCTACTGTAGGAGATTCTAGCCAATTGCTGCAAAGCCATAAACTGTCTGCAAGTGCAGTGTTGTAATTACCTGTGACTGTGCATTGATGTTGCCTAACTGAAAGAGGGACTACTGAGGCAAACTGTTTAAAGTACTGTAAGTAGCCCAGTGCAGTGGCACCAGCAGAGCATAACATAGTCCCCCATGTGGGCACTCGTGGTTCCCTGTGAGAACCCACCCTCTCATTCTGCAGGCTTGGATTTAAGAGGGAGTCCTCAGAGGTGGGTCAGTGCCAGAGAAGGTCCAGAAGCAGAGCAGCTGAAAGGAGCTGCAGTTGACAGTTGGGGGATGGCGCTGCAGGAGTTGGGAGTTCTGCCCGCCTGGCAGCCCTGTCTACGGCTCACTAAGTTGTAATGCCAGGCAGCGCACTTGATTCAGGTGGCCAGCAGTTGAGGCTGGTACTAATAAGCAACGTCCCCAGGTGCCCTGCAGGCTCCCAGAAGGGTTAGTTGACAAGGTCAGCCAGTAGTGCAGGGACCAGGCCAGAGCTGGGTGGTCCTAGAGAAGAGACCCAAAAAGCCCTAAAGGGGAGCCACTAAGAGAGCTGTAGTTGGCATCAGGATAAGTGCTACTGAAGGGGGAGTCTTGGCTGATAGCCCTGAAAGGACCTTGCTGTTTTTAATTTTATTTATTGAAAAGTTTCACCAGGAAGGCACACAGAACAACAAGTTGCTCGTCTCCTGGTGCGACTTGGGGGGAGGAGGTACAATGGGGAAGAACAGTAATACCTACATTCAGGTTGCATAAGTCTGCATTAAACATACATTTGCATAAGAGAGGTGTTACATACAGTGTACCGAACAATAAGATACATTGAGAGCATACATTTGTATAGGACAGGTGTTACATACAGTGTACTGTACAATAAGATTCATTTGAGGTAACAATCATAAGTACAAGGGGAGGTAGGGTGAGGGGACAAGACAGATATGGTGGAGCAGAGAGACAACAATTGAAAATCATTCAGGGAAGAGTGAAAGATAAAAGGATAAAATAAGTACTAGAGGGACAGATGCATCTAAGCACGTGTGGGCAAAACAATATGGTAAAAAAAGTAAGTGGATAAACAAGCACAAATATGAGGAGGTAAGGAGTATAAAGGCGGAGGGGGGAAGCCTAGTCCCAGAAGGACCCCTTCAGGATGCTGAGAACCCTGCGAGGGGTACTGAGGGGGCTAGAATGAAAAAGGAGGAAAAAATAAGTCAATAAACAAGCCCAAATGTGTGGAGTAAGGTGAATGGAGTGGGGGGCCTAGTCCCAGAAGGACTCCTTCAGGATGCTGAGAACCCTGCAAGGGGACTGAGGGGCTAGAGTGAAAAGGGGCAGGATGGCAGTAGGAATTTAGAGGGGGAGGAAGTGTGGATTAACACTTAAGAGAGGAATAGGACCTAACCCAAAGAAACCCCTCAGGATGCTGAGAACCCCACAAAGGGGGCAGTAGAGGTGGGTAAATGTGGGAGAGAAAGGAAGGCCTAATCCCAGAAGGACCCCTTCAGGATGCAGAGAACCCTGCAAGGGAGTTGAGAGGGCTAGAGAGATGGAGGGGGAGAGCTGGTTGTAGGAATATAGAGAGGGTAGAGGAGAGAGGGAGAAATGTGTAATTTTAAAACTAGGAGAGGCTAGGACCACGCCCATGAGACAACTTCAAGATGCTAAGAATCCCATTATGAGTGCAGAGAGGGCCAGCAGGGGAGGAAGAAGGGGGAAAGAGAGAGTGTGTTGGATCTAAGGAGGAGGTAGGTGGAGCTGCGACAGAGAGGGGCGAGGTATAAGTACCAAAAGGGGGAGAAGATTTGTAGAGAGTTCAGGAGAAGGAATTAAGGATGGTCACAGCAGGAACAGTTGGGTGCAAGGTAATTATAGAGGGCAGTGCTGATGGAGTAGAAGGAGGATGAGTGACAAATTTGGGGGGGAGGGAGTTCCATAATTTAGGTAGGTGGTGAGAGTAGCCAGACTGACTGATGAAGGTGGATCGGTGGGGACTACCAGTGTGCAGGAGTCAGTAGCTCTAAGGGCATGGGGGGGGGGAGTTATAAAGGAGGAGGAGAGGTAGGATGGGAGTTCTCCCAGCCAGTGCTTGGAGGTGAATTTAACGCAGTGAGAAAGGAGCCTATTTGTAAGAGAGGGGAAGGATAGGGCTTGATAAAGATTGCAGTGGTGGGTGCGAGAGGGAGCAACAAGGGCAAAACGGCAGAAGGAGTTGAAGATGGTGTCCATTCTGGTCAGGGAGGACTTGGGAGCAGCACCGTAAACTACACCGCAGTAGTCAAAAATGGGGAGTATCATCTTCTGGACAAGTTCATGCCTAGCTGCAGGCAGGATGCAACTATGGTTCCTGAACAGGGCACCAAGCTTGGGGCACAATTTTTTCTGGATGGCATCAATATGTCCAGAGAAGTTGAGGTGTTGGTCTCCAGTAAAGTCCCATCGAGAGTGTGGAACGTGGGCTGGGAGGGAAGCCTAGAGAGTCTCTGCCTTGTGCCAAAGGTCATGGAGACAGTCTTCTTGGCATTAAGGAACAATTGATGCTGTGCTGCAAGGTTAGATAGGACAGTTGGATCCAGTGGCAGGAGACTGGCAGCAGCAGATACCTCACCCCAGAGCCTTGCAAGCTTCATACAAGATGAGCTGGCAGGTCAGCCAGTGGCAAAGGAAGCAGGCAAAGGAGGGGACAGAGTCCAAGCAGCATGACCCCAAGAAGAAGACTGGATATTATCTGCAAATGGGTACCCCCTGGCCAATGATGAATCAGCTGGTAAATCGTCCAGCAACATAGGAACTGTGGCCACAGAGGGTGAAGACTGGTGCACGGGCCTAGCACAGACAGGCCTTAGGCAAATTTGACTGGCAAGTCGGCCAGCAGTGAGAGGGTGGGGCCCAATCAGGTAGCCTTTAGGCAAAAGACAGCAAAGCAGACTCTGCAGCAAGTTGGTCAGCATTGAGCACCCGAGTGGGATGACCCTGTGGTGAGAGACCCCAACAGACTCAGTTGCATTATCCACTAGTGGTAGGGGTGTTGGCCTAGTAGAGGTGAGCCCCATGCAGGATCAGTTGGTAGGTCAGCCAGCAGTAAAGGGTGGTCTGTCACCAGGCATCCTTGGAGACAGGAAGCTCAGCTAGCAGTAAGGAGCAGCAGATTCTCCCACATACCACATATGCTATGCTTAGATCCTTTACATAACTAGATGCAGCCAGTCCCTGGTGGTGGAAGCATAGCAGCTGGGGAAGGATTCCTTGGGAGGTGGTATGGCGTTGTAGGTACCAATCCTAGAGCCATGCTGGGGTAGAAAGAGCACCCATGCCTACCCAGTTGGCTTCTGGGGCTCAAGTTCCCAAGGTGGGTCTAATCCCTCAGAAAAGCCCATCTCAGTGCTGGTAATTGCCTGCAGCCACTAGAGGTAGCCTTTCATTAACCAGGCAGTGAGAGGTAAGACCTAGCCCTTCTTCTGTTCTTGTGTGTTCTTTTGGGGGGGCTCAGTTTTAAAGTGATAAACATAATCACAAGCGTTAGAGTGATAAGCGTTATCTTAAATTTTAGAGTGATATATATTTCCATTATTTAGTTATTTGCTCAATTCCATTTGCCAAATTCACTCTATTAATTACTGGTTACAATCTCTGTTTATTTAATTAATTTATTGCAATTTGTTTGTTAAAGTCTTATTTATTCTGTGGACCAGTGGTTATTTCTGAGTCTTAGTGCCCCCATTTTTTAGTCTGTTTCTCTGTGTGGTAGTAGCAAAACCAAATCGAGGGGGGGGGGCACAGTAATTCCCCCTTATTAAACAGCTAGTGTACTGCCTAAAACTAATATTAGTTTTTAGAAGCAGTCAGCTATCACCTTTTGTATCTGAGGTACTTTTTCCTTTCCCTTTGGTTAATTAGCAGATTTTTTTACCTAATGTTAGCCGTTGTGATGTGGGGAACAGCACTCTGCTTGGCAGCTGACGTAGCTAGCTCTGTTCTTCCCATTATCTCATGAGCAGTGTGACCTCACTGACTGTGACGTCACAGCTGCTCAGGAAGAGCAGCTGCCAGGTCAGTTACCTGTGATGTCACAGTTAGTGAGGTCATAGTGTTTATTTATTGCATAAACGTATTGGAATTACAACCCTTTGAGTCATAGACTCATTTGCAAAGGCTCCACGTCGGTTACAGGGGGTGGAGGAGAAAACATAATACAGGGATACACAAGTAGTAAAGCAGTATACATGGAAAGAAACAAACACTCATTTACAAAAACAGTACTGGCATTTCTTACCAGATTCTAACTCAGGTTAGTATAAGCAGAGGTGATTCAGTGTTCGTGGCATCAGCTGTTAGAGAGAGAAAAAAAGAAAAATGGGGGGGGGGCAGTCTTTAGACCTAAGGAGACCCTGTGACTGAAGTTAAAGGGTTAGATAGCCTATTTAGGAGGGCAGAGCTATTGTCGTGGGAGGAATAGAACTAGATATGTCAGTTGCCAGGCACAGTGCTATTCTACCCATTCGGAATAGCACTGTCACATAAAAAACCTTTTATTAAGCAAAAGGAAAAAGAAAAATACTTCAGATTGAACTACAAAGTTACAACAGCATAAAGACCAAATGATAATGTATGCAAATGCAAGTGAAATCTTTTTTTCGTAAATATGATTACGTACTACACTGAAATGTGCTGGGAAGGGACTTTGTAACCCCACCCCCACTCCTCTCCTCAGCTGCGATACTTGCTTATTCTGCAATGAAATTTCTAAATAAAGCTGAGCTAAAAAAAAAAAAAAGGGGGGCACAGCCAATGGCCGATGTGTGCAGACATGTTTTTCAGAGCTCTCAATCATACACTGTGATAATACTTTAAATCTTCTGTACCGATTTGTAAACCTCTAAGAGTGTGCAGCAGAGTACTCTTTACCTTTGGGTAGTTTTTCAGGCAAATCCAAGATGAAGAGACCTTGCCAGCAACAGCAGCAGGAGACAGGCAAAGTGAAAGGAGCCATTGGTGGTGCAGCCCGAGGTGGGGAACTAGCCAAAGAGAGCTCAGAGACTGAACTATCGTTGAGGGCCGTGCTGCATGCAGTTAAGGACCTCAGTGCATGTGTAGATTCCTTAACAGCAGAGTGATTATTCTGGAGACCAAGGTAGATAGTGTGTCTACCAAGGTAAAAACTGTATCTGATTCTTCTAAGAAAGCCATTACAGTGGTAACTGGTGTTCTTGCTAAAAGTTGATGCATCTTTGACTTAAACGTTTGGAAAATGCCAACACAACAACTTACGTGAGACTTGGTGGTGAGCCAGAGAGTGTAGAGGGGAATGATCCATCTAAGTTCATTCAAGAATAAAGTTAGACATTTTTGGGACAGATTTATACATTATGGTGATGCGGGCCTGTAGTGTCACCCTCGGAAGAGACTGGCCAGTGCAGACCAGTCTCGATTGCTGCTGATTGTCTCAAGAGGGGTAACTGAACAAGATGCTGTTTTCAGTGCTAAGCAAAGGGTAGGATTTTCCTACCAGACGGGACTCACAGCCACCATTTCCCAGATCTGAGCTTCACCACACGGGAATGGAGATGGGCCTTTGATTATGTCTGTGAAGGTCTCCATGAACTGGGAGTTTCTCACCCCTACAGCTGTCTGCTAAACTTAAACTGACATATGCAGGACAAACATATGTATTTGTCAATCCAACAGAAGCAGGCAAGAGACTCAAGAAGATTCGACAGGATTTTCTGGCTAAAGAGTCTCACCATGAGACAGAGGAAGAGGGTTGAATCAAGTCAGGACTGAATGCTAACCCTTACTTGTTTTACCTTAAGCTGTTGCGCTTACTTTTACTGTACTTCAAATGCTACTCATAATTGCAGGCTTTATTTGGTTTGAAATCTGCTTGAATTTGTATTTAACCTGATCATTATAAATGTTACATTGGGCTTGGTTCCCCAAGGGGTTCCATTTATAATCTGGTACCATTACCCCCTAACATCTCAACTAATCTGAGATGGTGGCTCCTTGTGACACGGTGTTGGTGCTTTGTTTTTCTACTTGAGGTGACAAGACGGTGGTGGGGGGCTAGAGAGACAGGAGCACAAAGCCGCTATGTGGATAGCAAAGAACTCCTTGAGAGGGATAAATCCCTTATAATACACATCTACACGATAAGCCCTTGATAATAAAAACATATTCTTTTTGGGTGTTAAGTTCTGAGCTGATAGTTGCAGTTTTACCTGTAGGGTTTCTAATTATTGTGATTTATTTCAAAACTATGATAACTCCGAAAATGGTATAGTGTATTGGAGCTGCCTTCATTGAGGCCTCTGTAAAAGCAATTCTATAGAGTTCTAGTAGATTTCGGATACGATATTAGTGTGGTCAGACTTGGCCCTAGGGCCTAAAGATGCAAGGGACTTTAATTTTCAGATCTGTTTCCACATGTTGTACACTTCCTTGACCATGCTGTTGCCATAATGGAGAATTTTGTGGCTTTTGGGTAAACAGTAAGGGTTGGCCTATTTTTGTATATCCTCACACATGAGATCAGTCTGTTTGCTGATGATACCAAGGTAGGCGTGGTGGTGGATGACCTAGGGGGATGGCAGGGGTTGCAGGATGATCTGGCAAAGCTTGAAACCTGGTCAGACACCTGACAACTGGGCTTTAATGCCAAAAAGTGCAAGGTGCTGCATTTTGGGATGAAGAACCCAAGGAGGAGTTACCAGCTAGGGGGAGTGCAGCTAGCCCAGACAGAGGAGGAGAAGGATCTGGGTGTGCTCATTACGGGGTCAATGAACAACTCAGCACAATGTAGGAAGGCAGCTGCAAAGGCCAACAAAATGCTGGGTTGTATTGCAAGGGGTATATCCTCGAGGAGGGAGGAGGTGATTCTGCCACTGTATAGGTCATTAGTTAGACCACACCTGGAGTACTGCGTGCAGTACTGGCGCCTGTATCTGAAGAGGACAGTAAGTTACTGGAGGGTACAGCACAGAGCGACAAAGATGATCAAGGGGCTGGGGACTTATCATACAGAGGAGGTTGAAGGAGTTGGAACATGTACTCACTGGAGAGAGGAGAGACAGGAGGACATGATTGAAACCTTTAAATACATGAAAGGAATAAACAAGACGGGTACAGAGGGGCTGTTCAAAGTAAGGAGGGGAGGGCCACCAGGGGCCATGATATGAGACTGGAGCGAGGAATGTTCAGGAGGAGATGAGGAGACACTTTTTACAGAGAGGGTGATGGCTGGGTGGAATGTGTTACCTGCAGAAGTGGTATCCAGTAGAACAGTGGACTGCTTCAAAAGGGGATGGGACAGGACAAGGGGGAGGGTCAATGAAGGGGAAGGGTGGAAGGGAAGGGCAGCTGCAGAATAAGGGGTGCTAGCTGCACATTCGAGAAGACTTGATAGACCTCTAGGCCTTTATCTGCTGGCAAAGTTCGTATGTTCGTATGAGTTAACAAATAGGTTTACAACAAAAGATCCTATTATATAATATGTTGTATGTGATTTGCTATGATCACCCATGTTTCTTGTAACTTTGGAAATACTGTCAATGTGTAATTGAAATTGATTAAAAATAAAGTTAAAAAAAGAAACATACAGCTATTTCTTAAATTTGTAACATTTTCCTGTCTGCTAAGTTTGGTCCTACTGGCTCTTGAAGACACTTTTCATTTCTACAGTTGGCTGGCTCTGCACTTCGTCTGGACATCCAACTGTCAGGCTGAACAGCCCTACACTGACACTTCAGCCAACTTAATCCTGCTACCTCCTGTGACTGATGGCAGGGCCACCAAGAACACAAACTTTGTGACGTCAGTGACACGTTTTTAAATTAAATCATCCCAGCACTAATTCGTACAGTGTGTGGCTCAACAAACACCTCCTTCCTTTTAAATTATTTATTTGGTGGGAGGGGGGGCACTGGTTCATATTTGCATTTCTGAATTGGAACTGAATTGAATTTATTTTATTTAGTTTTTGTTGACCGGGAAAGGAGGACTAGACAAATTCTGCCTATTTTCAGCCTCCTCCCGGGGGAGGGGGATACAGATGGATGCCAACTAACATTGAACCAGATTAAGCTGTTGGTGGTATTGTTAGTGAATGGGCGAAATTTGACCAGGACACCGGAGAAATTCCCCTACTCTTTAATAACTTATGGGGCTATAGATATGGCTAAACAGAACTGGGAGGAGGGAATAAAAAGAGGACGGAACATAGTAACTTCCTGGAAGGGTCAGCAAATTGGGAAGAAAAAGAGTATTATGCTTATTAAAACATTGTTGAGCTCCATCTTTTTGTATGTCAGTTATGTGTTTCCTCCCCCTCTGTCCCTGTCGGTCTCACTAAATAGTGTGTTCTTTCAGGGTCTTTGGGGTAGTAGATTAAACCCTGTAAAAAGAACAGTGACTTACAGAAAACTGGAGGAAGGGGGACTGAATATGATAAACCCAGTGTTTCTTTTAGTAGCATTTTTATAGCATATTATTTTGGGAGTGCAGTGCATCCAGGATTTAAAATATGGAAAATGCAAGTTTTGAAATGGTTAGAAGCATGCTTTACAGCATGCAGAGAAATGAAAACAAGCACCTTGAGCAAAATTAAAGTAGCCCCTAAATATGGGTTGGAGCAAGTAAAGAATCTTATTAAATGAGGAATTACTAAGAAACAAGTACAACGCAACTCCCGAAAAGAATGATACGCTGTGATACTTACTAAAGAAGATAGAGAAGAGATTGTCTTGGGGTCATGTCCTGAGGGGCATCTGCAAAACAATTTAGAAATATTAACCTCAAAGCGTATACCTGTCATTGCATGGGATACAGTATGGCTTAGCATACATGGGAAGCTGGGGGTAAGGAATAATAATAAACACAAACAGGTGCAGGAAAGGTATTGTCTAAGGCAGTCATGTATTCAGGAATTAGAGACACAGGAACATCTTTTTAAAGAGTGTGAGTACGCAAAAGGATTCTAGGCTTATATGGCTAAAGAATGGAAGGAACCATTACTAAGCTCTTTAACATATAGTGCACTGGTATACAGAGTAATAGAAGGAGGTATGAAGAAATATTTCCCTGAAACTATGTATATAATATTGGCCATAGTGAGGTATTACATGTGGCAAGCAAGATGTCTTTGGATAACGCAACAGAAGGTGACATCATATATTGAAATATATATGACCTAGGGGTCATGGTGGATGCATGTATGAATAACTCTGAGAAGTGCAGGAGAGCGGCTAGCAAGGCAAACAGGATGTTGGGATGCATCGTAAGGGGATCACCTCTAGGAGCAAGGAAGTGATTCTGCCACTGTACAATGGACTGGTTAGACCACACCTTGAGTACTGTGTACAGTACTGGAGACCACACTTGAAGAGGGACATACAGCTCCTGGAGGGGTACAGAGGAGGGCAACAAAGATGATATGAGGGGCTAGGGATTTGGCGTGAGGACAGACTTGAGGAGCTCTGCCTGTTTTCATTGGAGGAGAGGAGGAGACAGGGGGCATGACTGAGGTCTTCAAGTACCTCAAGGGAATAAATAGGGTAAACATGGAGGGATCTTTAGACTAAAGCAGGGAGGTATCACCAGAGGGCATGGTTTGAAGTTGGAAGGTGGAAGGGTGAGGGGAAAAGAGGGGAGGAGGTTTTTCACTGGAGAGGGTGGTGGACCCTTGGAATGCACTGCCTGGTGAGCTGGTTCAGAGATCCACAGTGGAGGTTTCAAGAGAGAGGTGGGACAGACACAGAAAGTGGATGTATCAGATGATGACCTGTCCCAGGGGGGTGGGGATGGATGATAGGGGGTTCTGGAGCACAAGGGATGGGAGGGCCTCGGCACCCAACTAAGGATCTAAGGTTCGAGCAGACTCGATAGACCGTAAGGCCTAATCTGCTGGCAAATAATATATAGAAATATTGGTATCTCAATACAGAAACTACATGCTTCAGCTAGGAGAATCTGCACAGAAGAGAGGATGAAAATGTTATGGATAAATTGTGAACACTGGGGTAAGCCTCCTTGAAATGTGAATGAATTAACTGCATCAGTCGGAATATAGACATAGGAGAATAAAATAGGGAAGAACATTACATGTGATTTTTCCTTTTTATTTACTATGTTTTTGCTGCTGCCAGACCTCAGCCCTTATCGACCCCTGGACCCCGTCCCCGACCCAGTGGGACTTACCCAAATGGCAGTACCCCCTGGATTGTCCCCCAGGGTGGGGCCATCTCACCAGTGTGACCTGCGATAACGGGAGAAGGGTGCCGGCAGGTGCACCAATCGGCATTGCCTCCCTGGCTCCCCCCCAGGGCGGGGCGCAGAGTTGACTGGATACAGTGGACAGTGAGATAGGTCATCAGTCGGGAGTGCCAGGGGACGAGGATTGGAGCTGGGAGAGTGGGTGGGGCACCATAGAGGTGGCTACTTTTTTCCCCCTAGAAGGTGTGCATGCAATGGTGCCAGCATCCACACGCCTCCTATGGTGTCTTGGTGCTGGTTGCTGCGAGATCCCCAGCCTCCGCTAGGAGTCCGTTTGTGCCGGACACCCCCCCCCCCGAGAAGGACAGCCATCTGTGGGATGCTCAGTCCTTCTCCACCCTGGCTGGGCCTCCGACTTCCTGGGTTCATTCCTGAACCCGGGACATTGTTGTTGCTGATGGACACCTTGCCGCTGCAGCGGCGGGCCTGCTTTTACATGTGATTTTAAGTGTGTTTGCTGCTGGGTATACCTAAATTTAATAAAGAGAAAAAAAGTGTCTAGAGACCAGCCACTCAGTTCATCATAAGAAATGTAGTTTCATTTTGATATTTTCTTAGAACACCATGATCCCCTAGGAACACCCAATGTTTCACCCAACACTGGGCTTCCTCAGGGGCTTAGGATCTAGTGTTCCTAAATCTGCTCTTTCATTATTGGCTTTAGAACAACTAGGATTCAGTTTCCTGTTTATCTTGCCTAAGCTGAATACTTTTTTTCTCTACATTGAAGTCAACCATTCAACCAGCCCCCAATAAGAACATTTGGACTACTTTATACAAAGGGCACCCACCCACGTTCTCTTTCTTGGCAGCATATACCCAAATTTAAATATATTGAAACAAACATTTATGCAACAATTTCTTTAGTCCCACTCATCAGGTTTACAGCCCAGCTTACCCTGAAATGAAATTCATTTTCACCAACTCTGTCTTGTCACACTAATCATCAAGAATTTGTATGAGTTTTGACACATGTTATTGATGCTGAATGCCATTAAATAGATCTTCATGCCTCCCTTCTTATACAGAAAATTTATTAGACCACTGTAAGGGGAAAATGATTTTTAGAACAACACAGTAGAATTGCTCTGCCGTGTTTCACGCAAAGTGAACTAACGAGATCAATTCCAGACAAGGCAATCTTTCCTGACAGTGAAGAAATGTGCTTAACAGGCAACACAGTGTTAGTGTTCCTGACATTTTCTGTCTCCAGAGACATGTTTGACTCGGGCTCTTTCTAAAATAACCAGGGCTTCATGACTACAGCAAGATAATATACGGCAGATAAGTATGGGATATGTCCTGACTCAAATATGTAGTTTATCTTCATGTGTGAGGGGGTGTGACCTTCACATAAAAAGTCAGTTATTGATGTCTTGGTCCCTCACAAGTGATAAGTTACTTATTTTGAGTCAGGCCAATGTGTATTCTATTTATACAACTAGTTATAACTTTTAAATCTGCTATTTGTTTCGAGATTTAAGGGTTTCTTTTCAATTTCAGTTGCTGGCTTCAGTGCCAAACAGAATGATTTCAATGTCATCAGCATTATGAAAGCTGCTGTCTGACTTATTATGTTTGCTTGCACACATGTGCAATAAGAGTCAGTGGCTCTGAAGGTGGACAGTGCTATGAGACCAGATGGGATACACCCCATGGTTCTGAAAGTACTCAGGGAGGTGCTAGCTGCCCCACTGACAGCCTTGCTCAACAGCTCACTGGAACAGGAGTGGTTCTGGAGGACTGGAGAAGGGTTGACATGATCCCTGTACATAAGAGTCAGTGGCTCAGCAGGTAGCACACTCACCTCTGAGGCCGGGAAATCCAAAGGGTTCTATCCCCACACCAGGCACTTGGGTTACTATCCCAATACTGACCCTGTAGTGCAGCATGAGGGGGTGCTGCACTCCTGAGGTGCCATCTTTCGGATGAGGGGTTAAACCGAGGTCCCATCTGCCTGTTCTGGTGGTAGTTCAGGTGGATGTTAAAGATCCCATGGTACTTCTTGAAAAGAATAGGGGAATTTCCCCGGTGCCCTGGCCAAATTTCCCCCCATTCACTAAAAATACCACCAATAGCTTAATCTGGTTCAAGGTCAGTTGACATTCATCTGTATTCCCCTTCCCTGGGTCGTGCCTGAAAATAGGCAGAATTTGTCTAGTGCACTTACCCGGTCAACAAAAACTAAATAAAATAAAATAAATAAATAGAGAGCAGCGGCAGTGAAAAGGCTAGCAACTATAGGCTGGTCTTACTTCAGTGGTGGTGAAATTAATGGAAATCCTATTGCGAGAATGACTGGTTGAGCATCTACAATCTGATGGGCTGCAAGGCCACAGATAGCACGGATTCATGAGGAGGAGGTCATGCCACACTAATCTGATATATTTCTTTGACTGGGTGACTAGGGAAATGGATCGGGGAAGGGCAGTGGACATGTCCTATTTAGACTTTAGCAAGGCTTTTGACACTGTGCCACTCAGAAGTCTGATTAGGAAGTTGACCAGCCTAGGAGTGGGATCCAAAATGATAAACTGGGTTAGAAACTTAACAGATAGGAGACAGAGGGCGGTGGTTAATGGAACTCACTCTAAGGATGGAAGAGTGACCACCAGGGTACCACAGAGCTTGGTACTGGGAAAAGTCCTCTTCAGTGTCTTCATAGGTGACATTGCACAAGAACTGGAGGGGAAGGTATGCCTTTTTGCAGACAACACCAACATTTGCAATAGGGTGGACACACAGGAAGGGTGGAGAAAATGCACAGGGATCTTGGGCAACTCAAGGAGTGGTGAACTGCCTGGTTCGGGCACTCTGTTCAGCTGAGGGATGCCTTCTTGGGGTTCCCAGGGTAAGGTTGCCGCATTCTGGAGATAGGGCATTTGCAGTTGCTGCACCTACCCTGTGGAACTCCTTACGAGAGTTTTTAAGGAGGGTCCCCTCGGTAGAAGCCTTTAAAAAAGGACTTAAAAGGCATCTGTTCCAACAGGCATTTTCAGATTTTTGATGATGATGATAACTGATAGGATTTTATAGTATAAATATTGTATTACTGTATGACTATTTGTATGGTTTAATTGTTGATATGTGAATTTCTGGTTTTGTAACAGTGCTCAGAATCCCAGGAAATGGGCGCTCTATAAATAAAATATCTATCTAAAGACATGGCAGTTAGGGTTCAATGCCCAAAAATGCTAAATCATGCTCCTAGGACATAGGATCCCTATTACTGAGTACAAGATGGGGGGAGGTAATGACTGTCACTAGACAGGAAAGGGACCTTGGGGTTATCATAGAAACATAGATTTTGATGGCAGATAAGGACCGCATGGCCCACCCAGTCTGCACATTTTCTTACCTATTGGATAAGCTGCTGATCCTAGTTAACCAACAGCCTACTTCTTCCTACCCCCCTACCAGAATTTCCTTATGTCTGTCCCATGCATTCTTGAATTCCCCCACTGTTTTTGACCCCACAACCTCCTCAGGAAGGCCATTTGTCCACCACCCTCGCTGTGAAAAAACACTTCCTCATGTTGCCCCTGAGCTGTCCCCCCATTATCTTCAAATTGTGCCCCCTTGTTCTTGCACATCTTTTTTTCTGAAAGATGCTACCCTCTTGGACTTTGTCGATTCCCTTGAGGTACTTGAAAGTTTCTATCATGTCCCCTCCTCTCCCTAGTTTCCTCAAGGGTATACATATTAAGTTCCTTTAGTCTCTCTTCGTATGGCTTCTGTTGCAGACCCTGCACCATTTTAGTTGCCCTCCTCTGGACTGCCTTCATCCTGTCTATGTCTTTGTGGAGATGGGGTCTCCAGAACTGCATGCAGTACTCCAGGTGGGATCTCACAAACTGTCTGTACAGAGGGATAACAACTTCCTGTTTTCTACTGTTAATGCCTCTCTCTATACTTATGTAACCAAAACACAATGTATGTCTTTATGTGACGAAGTACCTTTGGAAACGAGCCTCTGGCTCAAAGGTTGTAAACTGATTCTTAAATAAATAAATAAATACATTACAGTATCCCCACAGACATCCTTACTTCCTTTTCACATTGCTTGCTTACCTTTAGGCTATCTGATATAACTACCCCCAGGTCCCTTTCCATTTTTGTTGTTGTTAATACCTCACCCACCATTGTGTACTCTTTCCCTGGGTTTTTGTTTCCCAGGTGCATTACTTTGCACTTCTTTGCATTGAATCTAAGCTGCCATACTTTTAACCATTCCTCCAACCTTGCCAAGTCCCTTCTCATCCTTTCCACTAACCTTGTGTATCAACCCTATTGCAGATCCTTGTGTCGTCTGCAAAGAGCCATACTTTTCCTTCCAGTCCCTCTGCAATGTCACTTATAAAGACATTAAAAAGGACTGGACCCAGTACCGAACCCTACGGTACCCGAGCACTAACCCCCTTTTCTTTGGAGTGGACTCCGTTTACTATTACCCTCTATGTCCTGTTGTCCAGCCAATTTTTTACCCAGGCTACCACCCTGGGACCCACTCCCAGGCTGGCTAATTTGTTTATTAATCTTTTGTGTGGGACTGTGTCAAATGCCTTGCTAAATTCTAGGTAGGCCATGTCCACAGCCCCTCCCTGGTCTACTACTTTGGCTACTCAGTCAAAGAAGTCTATTAGATTCAACTGACATGACCTTCCTGCTGTGAATCCATGCTGCCTTGGGTCCTGTGCCCTGCTGACCTCTAGGTACTCAACATCTCTTTCTTTCTTTCAGAAGTGATTCCATCATTTTTCCTACCACTGAGGTCAAGCTAACAGGTCTATAGTTTCCTGCCTCTGCTTTGCTCCCACTTTTGTGAAGGGGAATTACAACTGCCCTCCTCCAGTCCTTAGGTACCATACCATCCTCCCATGATTTGTTAAAAAGGGTAGTCAGTGGTGTCACTAGTTCTCTCCTTAGTTCTTTTAGAATTCTGGGGTGAATCCCGTCAGGCCCCATTGCTTTGTCCACCTTCAGTTTTACGAATTCTTTCAGAACCCTTTTTTCTGTGAAACGACCGGTATCGACCCCCCCTGTCCAGAGTGCTTTTATTGATTGGATTAGGTACCTCCCCCTCCTCTTCTTTTGTGAGTACCGAGGAGAAGTACTCGTTCAGTATCCCTGCTTTTTCACTGTCCTCTCTACCCACCCACCCTGCCCTTTATAAAGCCTCACTATCCCTCCCTTGGTCTTTCTTAGCTCCCTAATGTACCTATAAAAGGTTTATCCCCCTTCTTAACTTAATTTGCTATATTTTCCTCCTGCTATTCTGACTGCCTTCTGTGCTTCTTTCACTTTAACTGGTACAGTTCTCTGTCCTGCTCCTTCTGTATTTCCTTATACTTCATGAATGCTGTCTTTTTCTCCCTAACCATCCCTACAACCTCTTTTGAGAACCATAGTGTTTTTTTCTTTCATTTAGATTTGTTTATTTGCTTCACACAGAGGCTTGTTGCCTCCGTGATGGCAGTTTTGATGTTTTCCCATTGCTCCTCCACTCCTCCTTCTTGTCTGCTTGCTAGTGCTTTTCTGATGCACTCTCCCATTTTGACCAAGTCAGCCCTCCTAAAGTCCAGTACCCTCATTTTTATAGGACTTGACTCTTCGGCTGTGTTTAGCGTGAACCACACTGTTTGGTGGTCACTTGTTCCCAGATGGCTACCCACTTCTAGATCTGAGATCCTCTCTTCGTCCCCATTTGAGAATACCAGGTCTAAGATTGCTCTCTCCCTCCTGAGTGGGTTCCAACACTAGCTGTCTGAGGCATGCCCCCTGTAGGGCATCGAGAATGACCATACTCTTGGATGTGGCTGCAGCAAAGGTGCTCCAGTTAACATTTGGCATATTCAGGTCCCCCATCAACAATATCTCCCCTTTTCTGCCATCCTAAGGATGCCTTCTATTATTTCCTTGTCCATTTCCTCCCCGAGACGGGGATCTGTATTCAACCCCCATGCGGACTGTGGTGCCATTTCTGGTCTCCAGGGTGACCCACAATGCCTCCTCTCCTCCCTGTTTACCCTTTAGTTCCATTACTTTAATCCCTTTCCTCATGTAGAGAGCTACTCCTCCTCCTCCTGCTCCTCTTCTACCCTCCCTGTCCTTCCTGTAGATTGTGTACCCTGGTATGTTGACATCCCAGTCATGGTTCTCTGTGTACCACGTTTCTGTGATTGCCACGATATCCAGGCATCCTTCTTCCATCAAGGCCACCAGTTCGGGGAGCTTGTTACCTAGGCTACAGGCAATGGTACTCATTGCCCTCCATTTTTTGATGGCCTTACCCCTTTTTGCCTCTTCTCTGTCCTTACTGCCTTTTTCTCCATTTACCCCTGCCCTTCTCCCTGTCGACTTCTCTATCTTGGTGTTTACCTCACTAACTACTCTGATTTTTTTTTGGTGTGGGCTAGGATTTCCCTACTCCTTTTCAGTGTCTCCCCCCTTGGCTAGTTTAAATGCTTGCCAATGAAGCATTTAAACCTACCACCTTGGATCCTGGTTCCCCTCCTGGACAGATGCAGACCATCGTGCCTGTATAGGCCTGCATCCCTCCAGGTGAACCCCCAGTCCCCAGTGAAGCCAAAACTCTGAGCTCTGCACCAGTTTTCCAACCATTAATTGAATCCCATGGTGCAGAGCACCCTAGCCTCACCCATACTATAGACAGGCAGCACCTCCGAGAAGGTTACCGTGCATGCTACTTGTCTGAGGCTCCTCCCCAACTCCACAAACTCCTCCTGCACTGCCCTGATCTCTTTCCCAGCCATGTCACTTATCCCTAGGTGGACAGTGACATCCAGCTCCCTCACTTGTGCAGCTGCATCGATGATCCTGAGGATTTGCTCTCTTTCCCTCCAAGCTATGGTGCCAGGCAGGCACCTTACCTCCCTCTCCTCCACCCTCCCCCAGTTCTACCCTCCTAACAATGAAGTCCCCTTGAAGTTGTTTCCTTCCCCTGTGGGGTCCCAAGTCACACTCCTGTGGGTCTCCTTTGTGGAGGTTCCCAGCATTCTCCTTGGTCTCCACTGCGGGTGCCTCCATAGAGGAACCACACTTTGCCAGAATGGCGTACGAATTATTGAGAGGTACATCTGGAGGGATGCACCTCTGTTCCACCACCCTCACCCTTCCTGAGCCCACTATGGTGCAACCGCTCCTCTTTCTTGGCAACTTCTGAGGCAGCAGTGGCAGCCCTGGTGATCCCTGGGTGGGAGAGTAAGTCTCCTGAATCTTGGCCAACTCAGTCTGGAGATGAGCAACCTCCTCCCTCAGCTCAGAGAGGTGCCTGCATATGGGACAACACCACATCCTGTAGAACGTTTCCCGGAAGACTGCTGCTCTATAGCCACTGCACTGCACCACTCCCATCATGTCTTATTCGTGGCCCCTCATCTGTTGTTTTGTATGCGTACTCTTTCTTCTCTCTGTTTATTTATTTTTTTTTTGTTTTATCATTTTTATTTTCTCCCTACTTTTCTACTGCCTCCGTGCCCTTAAAGCTCCTGCTGTTCCTGTTCTGGGACAGGAAGTTCCTGTATTCCTCAGTAGTCTCCTTCTCACTTGCTCAGAGTCAGACCTCCAGCAGACCTTCATAGCTTTCAACTATCCCATGCAAGACAACCTTATGAACCAGAATTGTTTGACGCTTACAACAAAACAACTTGGACTCAGTGGCCCAGTATAGATTTTGCAAGGGGAAATTATGCCAAACAAATCTCACTGATTTTTTTTTTAAATGTCACCTTGGAACTGGATGTTGGAAAACCCGTGGATATCATGGAATTCAGTAAAGTATTTAATACTACCACACAGAAGACTAGTTCCATAAACTAGGTCACCTAAGTATAACTGAAGTGAGTGTATTGAAATGGATTTAAAATTGGTTGCTGGTGACAATAAATTGTAACCTATCAACCTCCTTTGCAGCTACCTATTATGATATAATTTTATTGTCAAGCGGAGTTGTTGTCCTACAACTGTTGTCAACAGTAGCTTTTAGCTACCACGTTTTGATTGTATAAACCATCATGGAATTGTTATCTCAACTGGTTGTAGCTGATTTTTATTTTGTTTACTTTATTCATGCACCGCTGATCATGGAACTCTCTCTAGCTGCCCCTACTCACTGACTATTCTACCGCTCACCTGGTACCCTGCCTCCTCAGAGGGTAGCTACCCTCCACCAACCTCCAACCGGGAGACCCCCCAGCTCTGAGCCCCCTCAGGTAGGGCCGCCACCACTCCGGCACTCTAGCTATAATCTAGTTCTCCGGCCGAGGTGGTGGAAGGGCAGAAAGGGTGGAGGTAAGGTCCGGTATTGGCGTGCGGCAGTGTGGCACTGAGGGGAGCCATTGCCTATCCAGGCACAGGAATTTTCTCTTCAAGGCTTCCCTGGGAGTGTGAGCATGTAATGACGTCTGCACGGCTGTGCTGTAGACATCTGCTGCACTCCTCTCTTTTTGCTGCTTCATGCTAGCTGTGTCCCCGGTTTCCACCGGGGGTCCCCACTGCATCAGAGATGCCCTGGATCCCTCCCCAAGGAGAGGAGAGTTGTCCTCCAGACACTCAATCCTCTCCCTCCCCTGCCAACCCCTGGCACCTGAGCTCATTCCCGAATGGGTTGCCGGCATAGCGCGAGGTGTGGCATCCAGCACCTCAACCCTCAGCACCACCAGGCAGGCTACAACTGGTTGTAGCTGTTATCTCATCTGTTCCCCTCCCCTCTGGCTCAGTGTGCTCTTCCCAGTTACCAATTTTCAAACAAATAAGTAAAGAACCCCAGGACAGACTACTTGATGGGTGTGGTGAGACTTAGCACTACAGCTGAGCAACAGGAACTTGGAATTAGTATCAGTGACTGCCTCAAACATTCAAGTCAGTGCAACAAGGCATATAGCAAAGCGAGCAGGATGCTGGGATGAATCGAGAGGGGTATTGCTAGCAGAAGAGAAGAGGTAATACTTGCCCTATATATATCCTTAAAGAGGCTACACCTGGAGTACTACACCCAGTTCTGGAGTCTTCACCTCAGGAAAGATAGAGATAGGCTGGAGACAGTGCACCACAGAGTAACAAAAGTGATTCAGGGCCAACAAGGTAGGTCCTATGAGGAGCACTTCAAGGCACTTAATATGTACTTACTAGAGACCAGAAGGAAGAGAGGAGATACGCTAGAGACCTTCAAATTCCTAAAGGAAATTAATAAGGTCAACTGCAGGGAAATATTTTGCTTGAATACTAGTTCACAGTCACGTGAACATGAGTGAAAACTGACAGGAGGCAGGCTCAGAAGAGACATGAGGAAGTATTATTTTACAATAAGGGTAGTGAAGCCAAAGAACACTCTGCCTGCTGAAGTGGTTGGTGCTAAAACTGTTGGTGGGATCAAACATGGCTGGGAAAGAATGAAGAGTATAGTGGTTGCTCGGGGCCAGCAGAAACTTGGAGGGGAATGGGGGGGTAGGACGAGCAGAGCTAAGACCCTGGAGGGACAGTAGGTCCCAGGGCTAAACAAGGAGCCTTGGCAGACTAGATGGACTGTTTGTCTTTTTTTGCCATCATTGTCTATGTTTAAGATGGAAACAGTTGACCAGTGGGGTCCGACAAGGTTACATCCAAGGACCTACATTGTTCAGTGTATTTAAGTGACCTGGAGGTGAGCACCAGCAATCTGACTTTCTTGTTTGTCAGTGGCATCAAAACTGAAAGGGTTGATGAAACACATAAGGAGATAAATTAAATACAGAAGAATCTGGACAGACTCGGGAAGTGGGTAGAGAAATGAAAGATGAACATCAGTGTTGATAAATGCAAATTATAAAATGGGCAAAGGATTTCAAGCAGTCTGATTGGTTGTTAGCTGTGCGTTAGAAGTGTACAATGCACAGCTAAATCTAGAAACACCATTTAGAATACACAGTCCCATTTTATACGTGCAATAAGCCACTCTGGGGATGTGTGTTAGACAGTTCTAATGCACGGCTAGTGGACTGGATGCACTAAGCCTGCAGCCTCATGCCTCACTATGCCCCCTAGCCATGCTTTAGAACTGTCTAACGCACACCCCATCGTGTCTTATTGCTTACGTGATGCATTTAGGAAATAAGAACATGAAGGCAAGATACTATCTAAACAACATAGAGATTCCTAAAAGTAAAGCAGGAATAGTGATCATCATCAGCGACTCGAAATGGAGGTAGCAATGTGAGGCAGCATCTAACAAGGCAAACAAAATCCTGGTGTGCATTAATAGAACCTTCATAAGCATGTTAAAAGACATTACAATGCCCCTTTATGTAACCTCGGTCAGGCTCAACCTCACATAATGCGTGCAGTTCTCGTCCCCTTATCTGAGGAAAGATACTGACTGAATTGTACAGAGTAGAGCAGCCAAGGTGGTTGAAGGTTTGCAAAGTATGGTTTATGATCACCAGCTGACAAAACTAAGGTTGTTTCCCATGGAGAAATGAATAATCAGAAGGGGACACGATCATGGTCTCCAAATATCTAGAAGGGATAATGCTGTGAGATCAAATGCACTCTTCAAGAAGCAAAAGGATGAGTAAACAGTCATTGTTCAACTTGCTACATCCCTATGAAATTAAGGCAGCAGCCATTTCATGGGACCTTAAGACAGAAAGTGATATCACATTTGGGGCAGCAGTGTGTCTATAAGCAGGCTGTAAAATAATGTGAGATCCTGCCCATATGAAAGAGGTCAAGTAAAAGTGTATTGTATTCTATTTGCACACAAGGGAGATGTATATTTACCACACTCTTCTATTAAGAAAAGGTAATGGGACACTCTTATCATCTTGGTCTATTCATGCCGCAGGTATCTCATACTCATCAGCTTGCTGGGTCAGTGACATGTCTCTCCTCTTTTCTCAAGAAATCAATTTCAGGCTGCCATCTCGAAAGATGTGGAGGTACTGATAAATCTCATGAGGATAGTTACATACACCAGTCATTGTTTAACTTGCTGCACCCCTATGAATCAACCTACAACATGCAGTTCAGTTGGTACGTGGGTGAGTCTTCTCCTACTCCCTAAATGAAAAACAAAAGCAGAAGAACTAGCACCCCATACCTACTGTAGACCATTTAAAAAGATTTTCCAGATTCCAACAAATATACGGTATATATACAGATGGCATCAGCAAACATCATTTGCATAAAATGCACAACAATTTGAATTTCATGATCTTTGCCTTTTTTATGCTAATTTTATGCAATTTCCATTAAATCATAGTCTTTTCAGCTCAGACTTCATCTGTTCACATTGCGTATACCTGCTGTGTCATGCTTCGTTATTCTCTGCTTATGACATCACAACCAGCTATACTGGAAATCATTCTGATGTCATAAGTAAGCAAGAAGCACTCTAGTACTGTGACAGCTGCACACTCAGGGGCATAGTAAGGCACAACGACACAGGCCCAGCCCCTGAGAGTGCAGTTGTCACAATACTACCAGTGTCCTTGATTAAAAAACATTATTCAAAATAAAACATTTCCGTCACTAGCAGTATTGTCACTACTCACAGTTCTTGGCCAGTCAGGATGCAGGGATTTTCCTACCCATTTTATAAACAGGACTAGAACTTCAGGGTAGGAAAAACAGTAGTATCATATGAATTACATAATGCAAACAGTCTGTTGTCATACAGTGTCTTCAGTGATAAACACTAATGTCCTAAAACTAGTGTTGCTCGGACAGTACCCTACCAGGTCAGATACCATCATCATCATTGCAACCCTCTGACTCTGGATCTGGGATCTGACTTTGGTCAGATTATGGTTGGATTTGGATGCTGATACCAGCACTATCCGATAGAGGGTAGTCACATCCACAAAGGAACTATCCATAATTACAGGCCAATAAGCTTAACTTCCATCGTGGGAAAGCTGATGGAGACAATACTTAAGGAAAGGCTGGTGAACTTTATGGAACACAATGGGCCTCGGGACAGTCACCAGCATGGGTTTGTCTCTGAAAATCCTGCCAGATGAACCTAGTTGGGTATTACGACTGGGTCACGAGGGAACTGGACAAGGGTCAGACGGTGGATGTCATATACTTGTACGTCAGTACTTCCTTTGATTCGGTGCCACATGGGAGGTTGGGAGGGAAGTTGAGATATATGGGAGTGGGGACTAAGATGGTTAAATGGTTTGAGAATTTGCTGCAGGGGAGACAGAAGAGGGTAGTGGTGGTGGGAGGGGGAGAACTCTCATCTCCAAGGGCTGTGATGAGCAGGGTGCCACAGGAATCAGTACTGGGGCCGGTGCTACTTGGAATATTCATAGTGGACATCTCGTATGGTGTCAGGAATAAGAACAGTCTGTTCACTGACGATACCAAATTAGGGGCAGTGGTGGACAATATAGTAGGTTGGCAGGGGCTGCAGGATGACCTGACCAAACTGATGGAGTGGTTGGAAGTGTGGCAGTTGGGGTTCAATGCAAAAAAGTGCAAAGTCCTGCACTTTGGAGCAAAGAACCCAGGGAGGGGTTACCAGCTGGGAGGGGTGAGGCTAGGTTCCACTGAGGAGGAGAAGGATCTAGGAGTGGTTGTAACGGGGAAGATGAACAATACAGAGCAGTGTAGGAGGGTGGCAATGAAAGTCAACAAGATTCTGGATTGTATCGCGAGAGGGATCTCCTCCAGGAGCAGGGAGGTGATCCTGCCTCTCTACAGGGCACTGGTTAGGCTGCACCTGGAGTACTGTGTGCAATTCTGGTGGCCGGATCTGAAGAAGGATATGAAATTACTGGAAGGGGTACAACGCAGGGCAACAAGGATGATTCAGGGATTGGAGGACAGACCATACAAGGAGAGGCTGAGAGAGTTGAACATGTACTCCTTGGAGGAGAGAAGGGACCGGGGGGGATATGATTGAGACCTTTAAGTACATAAAGGGGATAAACAAGGCAGGCACTGAAGGGATAATCTGACTGAGGATGGGAGAGACACAAGAAGGCATGGCCTTAGATTGCAGGGGGGACAATTTAGGATGGGAATGAGGAAACACTTTTTCACGGACAGGGTCATGACAGAATGGAATGCTCTACCAGAGGAGGTAGTATCCTGTAAGACAGTGGGTAGTTTTAAAAGGGGATGGGACAAGGTGAGAGGGGAGTTGTTGGGAAGGGGAGGGGAGTGGGGCAGCTGCAAGGTGAGGGTGCTAGCTGCACACTCAAGCAGATTTGAAAGACCAGGTGGCCTATTTCTGCTGGCAAATTCATATGTTCATACGTTCGTACGTATCTTAGCACCACTACCTGAAATGCAATTTTTAATATATCATTATAAGATCCGAGCTCTGCTGATGCCAGCCGTAATATTTGTTTTGCAGAAAACAGAAAAATCCTGTTAAATGTTCAAATCCCATCTACACAACAGGTCTCCAGGTTGGAAAGGCTAAAACAGGGCAAACTGGATGGATCAATGGTCTTTTTCTGCTGATATTGTTTATAATCCTATAAACTACACAGGCTTATGAAGTGGCTCTTTTTTTCCCCAATGGATATCTATTTATTTACTGGATGTTTCTATAAGTATCCTAAAAAGGAATACTTGTCATAAGAGGGAGGTAATAATCCCTCTTTACAAGAGACTGGTTAGGCCCCATCTGGAGTACTGCGTGCAGTACTGCAGGCCACACCTTCACAAGGACATTAACCAAACTGAGGCAGTCCAGAGAAGGGCAACCAAAATGGTGCAGGGACTGCATCAGAAAACATATGAGGACAGATTAACGGAGCTCAATATGTATACCCTACAGCAAAGGAGGGAGAGAGGTGATATGATTGAAACATTCAAACACCTTAAGGGCATCAACAAGGTGAAAGAGTCTAACATGTTTAAATAGAAGAAAAATAGCAGGACAAGAGGACACATCATGAGTTTAGAGGGGAGGCCAATTAAGGGGTAATGTGAGGAAGTTCTTTTTCACAGAAAGGGCGGTGGATGCATGGAACAGCCTATCTCAGGAAGTGGTGGATATGAATACAGTGCAGGGCTTCAAACAGGCATGGGATAGGCATAAGGGAGCAATACAGATGAGTATGAATAGGCCATTGATAGAGCAAAGGCCGATGGCACATTCATAAGGTAGAAAAAAGACATGGGCAGACTGGATGGGCCTTGCGGTCCTTATCTGCCATCAGCTTCTATGTTTCTATGTTATGTTACTTCACCTTTGCCCCTTAAGTTTCTTGGGAAGAATTCCTGAAATAAAATATTATTGGTAGATCAGTTGCTAACACTTCTCTCAACAGTGAGGGTAGGTTCACACAGTAGTGCACCCATGGACCTAACCACCACCTATGGACCTAACCACAGTAGTGCTGAGTCTCTTCCTGGATTTTCCTATCAAAGGTAGTCAGGCTGAGACTCCGAGCAGTTACCATCTGAGATTCGAGCCTGTCCTTATTCATCAAGGTGTCCTGTGTGGTAAACTACTTTACTTTGCTTAATAGAGTGAGATGAGTGAGAGAGTTTTTTTTGTGTGCTTTCTACTGTTCAAAACATTTTCTTTTTATCTCTGAAGAATTGTTTCCCATAGTCTTAGTGTAGTATCCTGTATTATATGTGTAAATATCTTATAGTATTAAATATTATTTTGTATATACTTCACACATCTGTGACTGAGTCCATTGAGATACAGATAACTGGTTTACAACTGACAAAAAACTGTGCTCTGTCTCTGAAGAGAAAGCTACAGTTACCATATTAAAAGCAACGTGTTTCTCAGTTGTGCAGTAGGGATGGATCGCTTGCCCTTTTGGTGGAGCACTGTACTGTGTGAGCAGTGGCTCTGGTAGGATTTGGACCTAGAGATATCCCGAGTGAGACTGCAGTGACCCTTTCAGGCATCTAAAGGGCTGAGAAAGGTGGTAGCAGTCACAGACCGACTCTGGGAGAGACCAGTCTGTCACAGATCCCTTTGCTCCATTGTTCAAACTGGCATGCCTTATACACAGAGGGGACACATGTCTTTCCCTGTGCTCCAAAGGGAAACAGAAGGGGGCCGTCATACTGACAAAGTACTTCCCAGACCCCGAACAGCTGCCTGCATACCACACTGTGACAAGACGTTCCATAGGGGTGGTGCAGGTAGACTGCAACTCTACAGATACTCAACGAGGGACCAGGCAAGATGCTGTTGAAAATAGCCAGCCCACTGGTGCAGTGGTAGTGCTATCGTTTGTGACACCAATGACCCTGGTCAAGAGTGACCTTGGGTTGTTGGAGGGCCGGCCAGAGGAGGAAGATCGAGCATCCGATGGGCTGCTCTCCTCCACCAGGGAGAGTGGACTGTGGGTCCTGCTGCTTTACTGCCATCTGGATGACCACGGGTGGAGGTGCAGCGAGACTGCAGAAGTCTGGGTGGGGAGAACAATGGCCAAGATTTGAAGCGGTGGCATGTTTCATTGTGCCCCACCCCTAGGATTCCCTCATGCGTGGATGCTCTCGGGGAGGGACCAGAAAGCCAAGGGAAAAAACCTGTTGTGGCATCTGTAGACAGGACCTGGCTGCTCCAGGTCTCTTAACCAGGCTCCCTAAGGAGGTGACTGATGGACCCCGATGCAGACTTTAATGGACTGGGAGGAAGATGACCTGGGATCCCCCCCTCCCCGGCCGAGGGGGCAGGCTGAGGCAGGAGGGGGGTGGTCCATCGGTTTCTTAGAGGAGTTACCCAGGGTGAAACTAGGGGATCCCAAGCCTAGGGATCCCTGGAGGTAGACGCCATGACGGAGAGAAGGGGGTGCACAGAAGAATAAAATATATATATACAGTATATATATATAACTATGAAGGGGAGTTCCACTAGACACCAGGGATATGTTTGCTTACAAGGAGTGATCCAGGGGCCAATGGACACCCCAGGTAATGTATTTGTTTACAAGCAGCAGTCAGTGGATCACTGAACACTAGGGCTGTATTTGTTTTCAAGGAGTGGTCCATGGGGCACTGGACACCCAGGATATATTTGTTTACAAGGAGCAGTCGGGGGGGCACTGGACACCAGGGATATACTATATTTGTTTACAAGGAATGGTCAGTGAGCCACTGGACACTAGGGATATACTGCATTTGTTTACAAGGAGTGGTCAGTGAGCCACTGGACCACCAGGAATGATCAGCAAAGGACAAGAGAATTACAAATAAAGACTGCCTAGAAGGCCATAAGGTACAGGTTTTGGGGGTTGGTAGATGAATGAGGCAGTCGAGCCTCATGTCGTGAGCTTGGGCGTGACACCATGCCATATGACTAGCACAGTATCATGCACAGACATCGATGGTGGTTGCAGCTTTCATGTCCGCAGCTGAAAACTTAATTTCCAAAAAGAGCTGCTGACCATTATTTGCATTGCGACCTGTCTCCCCGGCAACAAATTCAGGGCTTTGTGTATAGCAGTGTTTGGGGGAAGGGTGGTGGTGGAGCAAAGAACCTCTCTGCACAATTTAAGGTTCATCACCCCTTCTGCAATTTTGTTTTGGGCCACAGTTTTCTTTGGAGCAAGATGAACTAGCATGCAACAGACACTGGTCCCTGGCAGTGTGGGACACAAGGGGACAGCAAGGATAACGCCAAGCCACAAAACTGAAACCCTTAATGAAATGTAACACCATATAAATGGATCTGGAAACAAAACGGAACAGCATGGATCAGTATCAAAAATTACAAAGGAGTGCAGAATGATGTGTAGAAGTCATTGCCTAAACAGCAGCTGACGCCTTTGGGAAAACTTTGGAAAACATGATATTAAGACACAATTCAGCTTGTATTTCATGCATCTTCTATAGCTTTCTCCTTTCAATTATGTATTACTGAAGAAATTCCCACAGAAACACGGTCTTTATCTCTTAGAGTTCATCTACCTCTACAGCTTATTCCCTACTTGAAATTATGCTTTATTGTGACATCACAGTCTTTTGCCATGGGAATAACTATGATGTAACAAGTAGAGTATTATCACTTCAGCTGAGTGGCCCTGGCGCTGCTACCTGCTAGCGGCCAGACCTCTGCATCCTGCCTGCCACCCCCTGACCAAGGAAAGCAGCCACAAGCCCAAACCAGGCTCTCCACTTCAGCCATGTGGCCCTGGCACTGCTACCTGTTGGCGGCTGGACCTCTGCATCCAGCCTGCCACCCCCTGACCAAGCAAAGCAGCCACAAGCCCAAACCGGGCTCTCCACTTCAGTCGAGTGGCCCTGGCACTGCTACCTGCTGGCAGCCTGACCTCTGCATCCATCCCGTCACCTCCTGACCAAGGAAAGCAGCCACAAGCCGAAACTAGGCTCTCCACTTCAGCCGAGTGGCCCTGGCGCTGCTACCTGCTGCTAGTCGGACCTCTGCATCCAGCCCGCCACCTCCTGACCAAGAAAAGCAGCCACAAGCCCAAACCAGGCTCTCCACTTCAGCTGAGTGGCCCTGGTGCTGCTATCTGCTGGCGGCCAGACTTCTGCATCCAGCCTGCCACCCCCTGACCAAGGAAAGCAGGTACGTTTGGTCAGCTCCTAGCTCTGAGCTATCAGGCTTCAATCCCCATAACTGGACTGGCTCCTGGGGCCTGTGGCTGCTTCCCAATTGGATACTGCAAATCCCCATTAAGAAAGAAAGCACCCAAGGTGCCTTTTTCAAAACACAGCTCGGCCACTGCCTTGCTGTACTGCTCTCTGGACAGTTTTTTTCAGCCACCGCCCCACCCCCTCCTCCTTTCTTTATTAAGTACACTTCCCCAGTGATCCCTGCCCCCGAGGCCTCACACTAGTCAATTACAGCAACGCCTTAAAGGGGCTCTCCTTTCTGTAACTTCTTAAAGGGGTGATCCTCTCTCGTGCTCAAATAACTTATTGTCCTCAATGCATCCGGGATCAAGTGCATTGACACTGACTATGATCCTCCTCCTACTTCCTACACCAGCCCCACCTCACTTAGGACTGTCACCCTCTATCCATAATACCCCCCCTTATCTACAACACCTCTATCAGACCCCCCTGATGCTCATCCACCTCTCCCCCACACTTCCACCCCCGCTGCCTCTTACTTCCCACTCATACCTTGGTCTCTTCTCCTCAATGCCTTTCCCACCCTTCGTACTCTACCCACCCCTTGCACCCCAGCACCCGGCCCATGTCCAGTCGCAAGGGGAGATACCACAATCACTATCGCGCTTTGGTGTGCCTAATCACCCTCCTGTTGCATCTATCAGGTAACATTCATCCAAACCCTGGCCCTGTGCCCAACCTTATGAACAAGCCTGCCCAGGCTCAAGGACTCCGCATAGCTTCTATGAATATTTGCAGCCTCCTTAAGAAGGCTGCTGCATTACAATGCTGGGTTACTCAGCACCAACCAGACATTGTCACACTCGTCGAAACCTGGTTATCCAAATTCCCCCTGACTCCTTCATCTCCCTCCCTCCCTCCCTAGTTACACCCTTTTCAAGGAAGATCGGGTGGGTAAGCGTGGAGGTGGTTGTGCTGTCTAAATACTTGACTCCCTCCTTGGACATGCATTTCTACCACCCAAGCTTGATAAGGGGGCGCAAGCCCTAATGCTAAAAATCTCCCCCAACCCTGGTAAGGGCCCACTTTCCAACAAGCTTTTGATAGAGCTGAGCATTGGTTCACATCACAAAGGCTAGTCCTGAACCTAAAAAAGACCAAAGCTATGCTCTTCTTGCATCGCCAAAGCAAAGCCAGTGGTGCCCCTCTCATGATACTGCCTAGCACACTAAACCCCATTGAGCAGGTTTCCTCCAAGTATCTGGGCACTACCTTTGATTCGGCACTCTCCTTCCGTTCCCATATCAATGCAGTTTCCGCTGCCACCAATGTCAGGACTGGACTGTGATACTGCCATAGGGACTGCCTACCACAAGAGGCCCTTAGATTGGAAATCACCTCCTCTGTCCTGTCGCTAATCGACTATGGGCTGCCCATCTATGCTGCAGCTGACAGCACTGCCCTTGCACAAATCCATCTCTCTATAAACAAGGCCTGCAGGCTAATGCTGGGAGCCCCTAGGAGCACCCATATGTGTCTGCTGTACTCCACCACCAACTTGCTCGACCTTGAAGAAAAACTCCACTTCCAAACCTGCCTTCTTGTAAAAAAGACCCTGCTAGGGCTCTTCCTCCTGGGGTCACCACCTCCCTGCAGCATGCCTCCCCCTCAGTCTCCACCTGCAGCACTGTCAAAACCTCCCTTATTGTCCCCAGGGTAAGGACCTCTATGGCCCAGAATCCTTTTGCTACTGGGCTCCCTCCTGGTTCAATTCCCTCCCAGACAACAAAGCTGACTCCACTAAGCTTGGTCCTTTCAAGGTCTCCCTCAGAAGCCATCTGACAAGCACTCGCTGCTGCAACTGCACATAATCCCCCACCTGCCCCTTACCCTCACCCCTAGGCTGGGTCTGCCCTCTCTATTTTTGCTGTATATGCCTGGGGTCTCAGGCAACATCTGCTGGCTAATGTAATAAAATATCTCTGGTTGCTACCTGACGTGGTACTCGTGTACCTATATCATGACTACTTTGATCTACCTATTACCAAGCTTGGAGCACCAGTGAATGCCTATAGCACTGGTTGCTTTTTTAATCTAAGCATTATGTACTGTACTGTTTTGTTGCTGTGATGTATTGCTGTCTTGACGAGGTGCCTTTGTAAATGAGTCTTTGACATAAAGATTTGTAAACTGATGATGTAATAAATAAATAAATAAATGACATCAGGTTGGGAAGAAGCAATATGAGCAGAAGAACCTTCAAGGAACGACAGTCCTGTTTTCAAGCATATGAGCCCAGTAATACATAATGGGAATAAGAAATACAAAGCACATGAGAAGTATAAACTGTTTTGTGTCTACATATTATGCTCTTCAAAGTTCTTCTTGAGGTGTCAGTGGCCCTTTAACATGAATTGCTGCTATGAAAATGCAGTACTAGACTGTCATGTACTCATGATTGTGAGCCTGCAAGCCTGGATTTTTTATTTTATTTTCCCAGGAAAAATAACTCATTGTTATAAAAGAATCTATTTTGCAGGAATGCCCTAGGCTGGCACTAGTATTATAAACTACACAGACAGAGAATTTAATAAAAGAGTTACAGTTAAAACCAATTGCACATGTTCTGCAGGGTAGTAAATACAATTTGTGTGGCCGTTACAGTATCTACAATGTGTTTTTTTTTTAATTGACTATTTAGTCAAGCTTTCTTTTTTTCTATGTCTGCATAACTTGTTGGGTTTCCATGGAACAGCCATTGGGTCCAGTTGTGGCATCCAGAGATGTAAATGGAACTAAGGGACCCAAGATTTCACTAAAAATACCACCAACAGCTTAATCTGATTCAGTGTCAGTTGGCATCCATCTGTATCCCTCTCTCCCTGGGACGAGGCTGAAAATAGGCAGAATTGTCTAGTCCTCCTTTCCCAGTCAACAATAAATAAATAAAAAAGATCAAAATGATATAATGTATCAACACAATGTGGTAGCTGTCCTAGTGGTACAGTGGCAGCACATTGCACTGTCACCAGGGAGACTAGGGTTCACATGTGAGCCCCAGAATCCCATATTGAGGCTGGATGGGGGACGCATGTGTTGCGAAGGTCAGGTGCTCATCTTGTGGGGAGAGGGTACTGGTCACTCAGCATTCATGCACCCCCCTCCAGCCAACTAGGGTCAGAATTTCCATCAGCTGCTTTTGTGTGTCCTCCTAGCTGGAGGAAGAGTGCAGCCACAGCTGTCCCATTCATTATGGGGGGACGACCGTGGCACCAAGGGAAAACTGAGAGGAAAAAAGAATGAACTAAATATATTGGGGGCTTGTTTTCCCCAGTGTATGTAAAATGGTAGGGGTCACAACTTATCCATCTCTCTTGTTCCACAGATCGCAAATACGAACATATGAAGAAGCCAGCAGAATGAGGCCATTTGGTCTATCACATCTGCTCGTACTGCAGGGTCTATAGCTTGAGCTAATGTTCCTGCCCTCCCTCCCCACTCCTCCCATCCTCCCTAACCATGACCCTTACCCTCCCCTATGCCTGTCCCAGCCTCTCTTAATGCTGCCTACTGTCTTCAACGAGAATACCTGTTCTGGCAGTGCAATCCAAGTGTCCACCACCATCTCTGTGAAGAAGTGCTTCCTGACCTCCCTCCTAATCCTCCCACCCTCCAGCTTAAGACTGTGCCACTCGTGTTATGGTTGCCACTCAGCTTAAAGAGACTCTCCTTATCAACCTATTTATCTCTTTCAAATACTTCAAGATCCCAATCATGTTCCTCTCTCTCTCTCTCTCTCTCTCTCTGGTTAACTAGGATCTGCAGCTTATCCAATAAGTAGGGAAATTGGCAGACTGGGTGGGCCAAGCGGTCCTTATCTGCCGTCAAATTCTCTGTTTCTATGTTTCTCTCTCTTTTTGTCTCTCTCTCTCTCTCGTTCTCTCTCATTTGTCCAGGGAGTAATGTTCAGTGCCCTCAACCTCTCCTCATATGCCTTACCCTGCTGATCAGCTTTCATCTTTGTAGCCCTTCTCTGGACCTTCTCCAGCAGGTTAATGTCCTTTTTGAGGTGTGGGCACCAGTACTAAACTCCATACTCTAGATGTGGCCTTACCAGTGACCTGTACAAGGGCAGTATAACCTCCTCTCCCCTACTACTGATCGCCCTAGATATGCATCCCAGCATGTTGTTTGCCTTTGCTGCTGCTTTCTTTCACTACATGAAGAGCTTCAGGTCCCTAGTGATCAACACGTCCAGGTCCTTCTCTTTCTCCTCTAATGCAGATACTTGGACTCCATCCAGCTAGTACTCTGTCTTAGGCTTCTTGACTCCAATATGCATAACTCTGCATTTCTTGGCATTGAAGCCAAGCTGCCAGATCCTGGACCACCTCCCTAGCTTTTCCAGAAATGCTAGACATGAGAAAATTCATTTTGCAACCAATGTAGCAGAATTTTATTTTTGTAGCTCACAACAGCTGCACAATTGCCTCCAACCATCAAGCTCAGCTAGTGACCTTTTCTCATCCAAACGTAAAACACCGTTACTCAAAATGGGGGACAGCATCAGATCTCAGAGGCAAAGGCTCAGAATACTATGGAACTTAGTGCTTTCATGTTTACGCTTGCTGTTCATGCAGCTTCACAGATTACTATAGAATAGTAACTGGTGACCCTTGTTAACTTGTTTTTGAGTGCTGTCAAACAACATAATAACTGGGTGAGATGTCACTTGTGCTTTGCTGTTCTGCTTTGTAAGGCAGAGTGTAATGCAAAGCTGAGCCTCTGAGATGGGTTTCAAACCAGCATGCAGTCAGTTACAAAAGTATGGTACCAAAACAAACAGTTTGTTTGAATAGTCTAAAAAGGTAACAGTAATACTTTTTTTTAAAACTAGCACTGTTACTCTGTTAGACTGTTAATTTTTACTGTTATTTTTTTTTTTCACAAGTTGACATACTGCACTCCTACTACATGTTCCAGAGGGTATATTCAGCACAAAAAATTCCAGTTCACACTATCTTGTTTACTTTTATTTTTGTCTTACCCACCATGCACCAGTTATAAAAAAATAACATAAAGGATAACGTATGGTCATTGGGGCATAACCACGCTATGCTTGCCATCGACTGGTTCCCGGCAGCTCTGCTAAACCTCAAGAGTGTAGCTTGAGAGAGGTTTTCAGAGCTGCCACGTGGAACCACGGTAGATGGCAAGTTTAGTGAAGTTATGCCTCGACAGACTATACGTTGTCTTTTTATAGTGTATGTTCATCGAGCACAACATGAAAAAAAGTTTTCTGCCACTTCTTTTTTTTGCATTATCTGTTTTTCCGCCCGTACTCGCTGGTCCTCCACTCCTTCAGGCTCCCGCCAAGTTCTCCCCTGACCTCTTCTGTCCTGCTCTAGCCTCCTCTTGTCCCCAGATTGCAGCTGACCCGGAATCGGTGTATCCCGCTCACCGGGCGGGTCCCCTCCCTCCGGGGAAGGCACGGGGTGGGGGACAGCCCCAGCACGTCCTTCTAGGGCCCAGGGATGCTGCTGGGGAACAGGAGGTACCGGAGGCCCCCAGGAACAGAGAGCCATCATCTGGAGGCCCAGCAAGTGATTTTCATGGTTTTCTGTTGGGGGCAGCATAGTGACGTCATGGCATACGCCGACGTCCGCTCCTCCCCCAGTTAGTACTGGGTTGTGCATCCTGCGATGCTCCCAGCCTCCGCTAGGAGCCAGCAGGTGCCGGACCAATCCCCTACCCTCCCCCCGGAGAAGGAGAGCTGTCCCTAGGACGCTCAATCCTTCTCTCCCTGGGCGGCCCTCCAGTGAACCGGGCCCATTCCCGAACCCGGGTCGCTGGCGTCGAAAGCGTAAATCCAACTGCTGCGCCGGTGGGCCAGCTTCTGCCACTTCTAGTACTCTAACTGCAGCTGTGTTTCAAGCCCTGGTGACTGCTGGTCACTTTTTAAACATAGGAATGTTCAGCTGTAATGGAGGTCATGGCAACAGCATTGCGTGGTGGTTTGAATCTGTTACACCATCGATGTGATGCTTTGTCGATAGTATAACAAGAGCGTGGCATCACATCGATAATGTAACAATGCTGTAAAAAGATGATTTTTGGGCCATAACAGCGTTCTACCATACATTATACATATTTAACAGTATGACCATGAGGTTTTATGCACACCCTTAGTGTGAGATGACCTCATAAACCTCTTGAGCTTCGCTGTTGAGGTTGATGGGTCATCACACACCTCAGGTGCAAAAAAAAAAAAAAAAGCCTCATAGCACGCAGTTACTTATGCATTATTCTAATAAGAAATTTTTTTTTCAATAAAGTATATTAAATTAAAATAAAAGTATGCATTATTCTATACATAATTACTGGTTATGTCGATTACAGCCCCAAACTAGGTCCTACCTTTTTGTGTTACACCCCTCATTACACAACAGTGAGACCTGGGAGTAATCATATCTGATGACCTAAAGGTGGCCAAACAGTGTGACAAGGCAGTGGGGAGAGCTAGTGGTATGTTAGAGTGCATAGGGAGGGGTATCATCAGCAGAAAGATAGAGTAAGTAAGTAAGTAAAATTTATTTTTCAAGCACCTTTCAAATGCCAAGGCGCTGTACAATAAGGCAAACATTCAATATACAAATAATAACAATAGCATTCTAAAAAGCATCAGAAAAAGCCTGACAAAACAAATATGTTTTAAGCTCTGATTTAAAACCTGAGACGGTCTGGCATTCCCTCAACCGATGAGGTAGAGAATTCCACAGTGTAGGGGCAGCATGAAAGAAAGCATGTGCCTCAGATGTTTTTAACCGCACCATGGGAACCTCTAGCAATCCCTCATTGGTGGATCGGAGTGAGCGGGAGGGGCAGTAGGGAGTAAGGAGCTCTTGCAGGTAATGGGGTCCTTGTTCATGTAGGGATTTATAGGTCAGTGAACCAATCTTAAAGGTGATCTGCCACTGTACCGGCAGCCAGTGCTGTTTGCGCAGCACAGGTGTTATATGACTAGACCTAGAGGTGGTGATACCGCTGTATAACTCTTTGGTGAGACCTCACCTGGAATACCATGTCCAGTTCTGGAGACCACATCTCCAGAAGGACATAGACAGAGTAGAGGCGGTCCAGAGGAGGGCAACTAGAATGGTGCAGGGTCTGCATTAAAAGCCCTATGAGTAGAGACTAAAGGACCTCAATGTGTATGCCCTGGATGAAAGGAGGGAAAGGGGGATATGATAGAGACTTTCAAATACCTCATGAGTATAAATAAGGTACAAGAAGGAAGTATTTTTCAGAAAAAAAGATGCTCAAGAACAAGGGGACATGCTATGAATCTGGAGGGGGGTAGACTCAGGGGAAACGTGGGGAAGTACTTCTTCACAGAAATAGTAGTGGATGCCTGGAACAGGCTCCCAGCTGAGGTGGTAGGGGCAAAAACTGTAACGGGATTCAAGAATGCATGGGATAGGCATAAGGGAACCTTAGTGGTTAGGAAAGGGAGGGTAAAGCCTGAGATCAAGTAGGGTGTGTGGTATTACAGTAGGTAGGGAAAATGGCCAGACTAGGTGGGCCAAGCAGTCCTTATCTGCCATCAAATTCTGTGTTTCTGTGTAATGCAAATGCCCTCATGCTTACCACCGCAGTCCACCCCTCCCAAAATCTAAATACATATCAGCTGTGCGTGAGCTGTGAGTCACAACTGCCAGTTTACTGTGCTTTTCAATAAACAGTTGATGAAAGCAGTCTTTTTTGTATTTGTACAGACTGACACACTGTGAGTAAAAACAGTAATAAAATAAAATATGGGTTCCTTCAGTTGGTCATTACATATAGGACTGGTGCCACCTGGCATCTGAAAGCACGGCAGACTTTACTAGCAATCCGTGACGGAGGACTGCCCACGCGACGTCACGTGACAGACGTCAGCGTGGCCGGATATATTGGGCAGTCCCCATGCCCGCCTTCCAGTTCTTTCCCACCATCGCTTCATGTCAGTCGCATTGCAGACTTCCATACAACAATCGTTGTGTTAGTTCTTGCGTTGGATTAATTTCTCCTTCGCTAAATCTTTATTTTCGATATTCCACTACTTAATGTCTTCACCCAAGAAGAAGTGCTCGTCCTGTGGCACACAGATCCCTCATAAGGATGGTCACCTGAAGTGCATGATTTGTTTGGGCCCAGACCACCCTGTCTCCTGCTCAGAGTGCCAAACTTTTAATCAGGCCACCAAAAAGCAGAGACAGCAGGCTTTGGAGGCCCTTCTAAAGGTCTGCTTAGCTTCTTTAGAAACCATGTTAGAGAGTCCTCTTCAGAGAAATCTTCTCTCTCAAAGAAACACCATAAGGAGAAATCTCGGGAGTGGGAGTGCTCCACAGACCAACCTGAGACCTCGCAGCCCTCGATGAGCAAGGCTCAGCAACCACCTAAGAAGACACCCTGATGGTAAGTCTGGAAAATCTTCAGCAGATCAGTCAACTGTCGGGTCTTTCGATGACTGCTAAGTCGGCCCCCAGCTCCCCTGGGGACTGCACGTCTGCCAGTAAGATGGCTTCCCAGCCTTCAGGGACCCACCTGGCACCAGTCGGTAAGTCGGCCGGGGGCTCCTCCCTTGCCCGGCTTCACCTGATAAGATGCTCATCTCTGATGGCCGCTCAGGCGTGATTCTCCCATCAAAGCCTAGCAGTGCCTCACCCGATGACTGGCAGAACCAGGGGGGAAAGGCCCCTCTCCCCCCTCTTCCTTCTCTTTTACATTCCCCTTCTCAGGCGGGTACTTCAGGTGAAGACAGCATGGAACCGCTTGATGTGGTAGATTCCGAGGGGTCTCCTTCTCAGTCATCTGGCCTTCCAGCAGAGGCCACTCCTCCTCCTCCTCCTCCAGGTGGGATCCCTTCTGAGCCAACGAATATCCTGGCCCAGATCCCAGCATCGGATCTGGTGAATCCCATTCTGCCGCTGGATATTCTGACGACTCTTCCACAGCCAGAGCCCTGTGGTCTGCCCCAGCCTTCGGCTCTAGTGCCAGACCCGGTCCTGCCATTGGGCCCCCTTTGTCCGGCCCTGATGCCAGCTCCTCCAATGCTGGATCCCCTTCCGGCACCAGATCAGGTGGTGCCAGTCCTGACATCAGTCCCCCTGACATTGGCTGTCTTGACGCTGAACCCCTTGCCAATTTATACTACAGTGGGTCCGAAGTGGGTACCCCCTCCATCAGATCTGATGACAGGGACTTATACCAGACCCCTTACTGTCCCACATTACCCTTTTGGGTATCCTGGGGACCATTTCCTGGCTGGTCCTCCTCCTGAATGGAGTTCTTTTGGGCAGCACTACCCTGGTTATAACCCCTACCACCATTATCAGGAATACCAGGGTTACCATTACTCACCTCCTCCACCCCTCCTCCTCCTCCTCCTCCAGCTATGCCAGATTTTAAGACCTTTATCCAGTCTTGGTCGCAGGGGGCGCGCTCGGAGTTGGTTTCAGATCTGGAGACAAGACTCACTCTTCTGCGGTCTCCTGGGTCTGCGTCCCTGAGAAGCTCTTTTCCGTCCATGGTACATGTCTCGGGGGTGGCTCGTCAGGACATTACCCTTCCCGACATCCATAATCTTCCTGATGAGGGGGAAGATGATGATGATGCTGATGAGGATGCCGAAGGGTCAGTGGAGGACACCTTGGAGGAGCCCGAGGGTCTGAAAGGCAAGGTTTCCCCCAAGTCCCTCCCCCCCAGAGGACCCTGCCTTCTTGGATCTTCTGAGATCCATGAAGGATTTCTTCGACTGGGAGTTGGAGGAACAAGACCTAATGAGACAGAGGCTAGCCGAACACCTGGACTTAGAGTCTCTGTCTCTGGTCCCCATTCCTCCCTGGATTGGGCCTCATCAGGACTTCACCTCTATGGTCTGGTAGATGCCTCATTCTCTCCCGGCCGTCTCCAAGAAGGCGGACAGGATTTACCGGGCGCCGAAGGATGCTCCATTCCTAAAGACTCATCCTTAGGTGGACTCTGTTGTCATCTCAGCTGCTCATGACCACTTCGCTGCACCCAAGCACATGAGCACCTCTCCTCTAGACAAAGAGTCAAGGCAGAAGGAGCAGTTCGGTAGAAAAGTTTACACCTCGGCCACATGCGCGCTTAGATCCCTCAACTATGTGACCCACATGGTGTCCCACCCAAAGGCTACCCTGGCCAGGTTAGAGGCTTGTGTCCAGTCTATGGAACCCTTGAGCCTCAAAGAGGAGCTTGCCAAGGACCTTCGCCTCTATCGCTTTTCATGTAGGCATGCTTTGCAGGCCACATAGGACTCTGTCAACTCTGTAGCTCGCACCTCGGCAACTGCCATCTCCCTAAGATGGCATTCCTGGTTTCTCATCTCTGGCCTTGCCAACGAGGTACAGTTGGTGATTCAGGATGTCCCCTTCTGGGGCTTGGTGTTTTTGGTGGGGACACCAAAGATATCATCACTGATCTCCAGGACAGAGGCCTCGCCCTCAGATCAGTGAGGTTCATGTACTGATCGGGCACTCAACAGCAGCAGCAGCCCTTTCAGAAAAGGACCTAGAGGCAGAGGAAGCAGGCCCCAGCTCGGTGCCAGGGCAAAAGCAAGTCCACGGGTTCCGCCACTCCTCCAGCCTCCAAAAACCAGAGACGCACGGAGGCCCTCCCCCTGAACATCCTGCTACTTTCTGACTCACTATCCCCACTACCCCCTCAGTCTCACAATGAGGAGCAGGTGGAGGGGAGGTTCGACCACCATGTGCAGGAATGGAAAGCAGTAACCTCTGACGCATGGATCCTGCAACTGGTGTCCATCAGACACACCATAGAATTTCTGGAAATTCCTCCAGAATCTTCACCAAAAAGGTCTTCTTACTCTAGGGATCAGGCTCTTCTCGTCCGAGAAGAAGTTCAAAGCCTTTTGCTCAAGGAAGCAATAGAGCATGTTCCCCTCTGGCAAAGGGGCAGGGGGTTTTACTTCCACTTTTTCCTGGTTCCAGAAAAGATGGGAGACTACAGACCATTCTCGACTTCAGCAACCTCAGTCAGTTTGTCGAGTACAAAAAGTTTTGGATGTTGATACTCCAGAGTCTCCTCGCACTCCTTCTGGAGGATCATTGATTGTGCACTCTGGACATGCAGGATGCTTACCTGCACATCCCAATCTTTCCCAACCACTGCCGTTTCCTGCAGATCCAATTCCAAGGTGAGCACTTCCAATTTCAGGTGCTCCCTTTTGGTCTGTCCTCAGCACCCAGGGTGTTTACCAAGTGCCTGGCAGTGGAGGAGGCTTCTTTACACCGCCAGGGTATCGTAGTTTTCCCTTACCTGGGTGACTGGCTGATCTCAGCCCCATCCAGAGACTCCTTACTGGAGGCTCTCTCTTTCACCTTGGACTTCTTTGGCAGACTGGGGATTACAATCAAGTATTCCCAAGTCATCCATGATCCCATTCTAGAGACTACAGTTCATTGGGGCAGTCTTGGATACGGTCCAACGCAGAGCCTTCCTTCCTCCAGACAGGGTGGAGACTCTGATCTGTCAGGCTTTGTGGGTGGCTTCATCCAGGTCCATCCTGGCCAGGAAGATCCTCCACCTTCTTGGCCTGATGGCAGCCTCCATCACTACTGTTCCCCTGGTGAGGCTTCTCATGAGAGTCACTCTGTGGTCCTTGCACGTGCAGTGGGACCAACTCCTGGACGACCTGGACCATCTGGTACTGGTCTCCTCAGCGCTTCAGAAAGAATTACTTTGGTGGAGGGACTCCTGCAACCTTTCCTTAGGTCTCCCCTTCAGGAGATCTGCTTCTTTGGCATCCCTAACTATGGACGCTTCGAACATGGGATGGGAAACACATCTGGCGGAGCACCAAGCTCAAGGACTGTGGTCCAGCTTGGAAGCACCTTTGCACATCAACGTTCTGGAAATGAGAGCAGTCTTGTACACCTTGCAAGCCTTCCAGACCCTCCTTCCCAAGGGGTCACTGCTGGGCCAAACAGACAATATGTCGGTAGTCTGGTACCTCAACAAACAAGGAGGAACCTGATCATACCCCCCTGTGCAGGGAGGGAATGCGGGTGTGGAACTGGGTGGTCTAGCACAAGCTGGCTTTTGTGGCCGTGCACGTTCCAGGCATTCTAAATATCCAGGTGGACAGTCTCAGTTCGTGAGTGGGAATTACATCAGGAAGTGGCAGAATCTCTCTTCTTAAATTGGGGGCATCTGGAAATCAACCCTTTCGCCTCCCAATACAATGCAATACTTCCCAGTTTTTGCTCATTCATTCCAGGGCATGGTGCTTTCTGGCACGACTTGCTGTCTCTTTCCTGGACAGGGAAATTTTTGAATGCCTTCCCTTCATTTCCCATTCTCCAGGGGATCCTTCAGGCAGAGAAGGCGAGGATGATTCTCATCGCTCCTCTCTGGCCGAGACAAATTTGGTTTCCACTGTTGTAACAGCTATCCTGGGAACCACCGGTTCCACTTCCAGTGACCCACGACCTCTTGACCCTGTATTGATGTCATCTTGTACATCCAGGGCTCAGGACACTGCATCTTCATGCATGGCTCCTGCAGACATAGCGATTTCTCGCATTGGGGTCTCCTCCCGAGTCACTCAAGTCCTTATAGAGGCTAGAAAACCCTCTACTTGTTTCACTTACGCCATGAAGTGGAAACGTTTTTCCATCTGGGCGACTTCCAAGAATTAGAATCCCTTTGCTTGTTCTGACCCTCAAATCATGGAATACCTCCTTCATCTCTCAGACTCTAGTCTGTCATATTCTTCCTTGAAGGTCCACCTTTCTGCAATTTTGGCGTACCACGAGCAGGTGGATGGTAAACCCATGGCTCAGTTGGAATTCTCAAAAACCTTTCTGAAAGGGATCCTCCATCTGAAACCCCCCATCCATAGCCCAACTCCACCTTGGGATTTAAACTTTGTGTTGGAGAAGCTCACTCTTCCCCCATTTGAGCCTGCCATGAGCTGTGATTTATGCTTCCTTTCCTGGAAGACATTATTATTAGTTGCCATTACATCAGCCTGAAGGATTTCGGAGCTTCACGCTCTGGTTTGTAAAGAGCCTTATCTTATTTTCCATAGGGACCGGGACGTCCTCAGGACAAATTCTAAGTTTCTTCCCAAGATGGTTTCAGAAGTCACACTGAACCAATCAGCAGAGCTTCCTGTTTACTTTCTGTCCCCCTCCAATAGAGGTGAGGCACTCCTGCGCACCATGGACGTCCATCAGATCCTTCAGTGCTACACACACCAGACCAAGGATTTCCGTAGCTGCAATCAGCTTTTTGTTTCTTTCCCCCAGATCTAAGGGCAAACTGGTTTCCAAGCAGTGATTTTCCAAATGGTTAGGAAACTGTATTCGGCATTGTTAACAAAAGTACGAAAAACCTCTGCCGGGTCCCATCAGAGGTCATTCTACAACGGGCATGGCTGCTTCCACTGCCTTTTTGTGGAACGTCTCTGTGGCTGATATCTGTGCCACAGCCACTTGGAGTTCTGTCCATACAGTACCTTTACCAAACACTACAGTCTGGACATTGCTCCTAGGTGGAGGGCTGGCTTCGGCCTAGCTTTCTTTCAGGGCCTTCTGTCCTAGGCTGGGTCCATTCTGGTTCCCAGTTTCTGTTGGAGCTATTTTCTCCTCCTCCCTGGTGTCTCTTGGTCTCTCTTTGGAGGGACTGCTTGGGACTCTGTCCTATATGTAATGACCTACTGAAGGAACCCACTCAAAGAAAGATAGTACAGTTACGTAGGAACTTAACCGTAACAGTAGATCTTCGAGAGAGGTTCCTTCAGTAGGTCATATTTTTCCCTCCCTTCTTCCCCTCATTTTATTTCTCACAGGGACTCCAAATCCTGTTTGCTCCTGCTGTCAGGCCTCTTCCTGGCTCCAGCTGGAAAACTGGAGGGCAGGCGTGGGGACCACCCACTATATACGGCCACCCTGATGTCAGTCACGTGACGTCGAGTGGACGGTCCCCCATCAGAGATTGCTAGAAAAGTCTGCCGTGTGGCCCGATGCCAGAGGGCTCCAGTCCTATATGTAATGACCTACTGAAGGAACCTCTCTCATAGATCTGCTGTTGCGGTAAGTTCCTACATAACCATACTTTTTTTTCACACACTCGTGTCTGATAGCAATAAAAAAAACATCGTCTCATGGTTTATGTGGTATCACACACTGGTTGATGTGGTATTACACACTTTGGGTGTGTAAAAAACTTGGTATACATTGTTACCCATACATTGTTCTCTATATATGTAATCGTTAGTGTTGTTTATATACTCCTGGCAATGGCTGGCAAACTCTGTTATTCATACATGTGACTAATGAACAGTGAATAACAGAATTTTCCCAAGCACCTTTCTCAAATGTTGTGCCAACACATCCCATGCCAGCTGAACAGCTGCAAGGACACCTTCTCTCGCACTCTAAATTCGCTCGCGCCATACCTAGAAACTGCCAATGCAACGAACAGCTTCCTTGTCAGGCACCACACTTGAAAATGATTTCACACTATTTTTAAATACATTTTAGGATACTCTCACAATGGCTTCCTTTTTATCCTGAGCACCTTTTAACAAACCAAAACAATAAGCAAAACTCCTATAGTTTTATATTTAAAACCACGTCTGATCCCTCAAGCTTCCCGTTGCTATTGCATGCCTCCCCCTCACGTGACCAGCTGTCATCAGCTGATCAGGCACCTAGGAAGAGGTTAACGATGTAGTTCGGTGAAGATGGGCTGAGTGGCGAGGACAGCAGCAACATGTCGTAGAGTCAGAGTAGTGTTGCAGGGATTGACGAACACAGCAGTTGCAGCAGCAGACTTGGAAGCTGTAGCATCTCCTTCAGTGCAAGATTTCTTGAGACCCCAGAGAAGAGCGACGGCTCCCCACTGCTTCCTGATCACTGATGTTTCCCAGCAGATCATTCATTTCAGTTGGAGGGGGGGCCAAAAACATAGCCTTCTGAGTCTTACTGGACCAATCAATGGGCAAAGAAATTGAAACTTCACTACTACTGCCCCTGGATAGCATCTCACCATTTATCACCGTCTCATTTCTTACTTATATACCTATCTTGAACCAGTAAATATAAAAAATAAAACATGGGGAAGTATGAAAATTCAGATTTTATGCACACCCTCGCTGTGCGATGTCAGATATATCACTCGGGCTTCGCCCTTGGGGGTTATAGGGCATCACTCTCCTGGGATGTGCATAAAATCCTCATTATACACACTTCCCCATGCATCATTCATTTTTTTAGAGTAATTGTTACACACTGTTACCCATACATTATTCTGTATTTTTTTTTTTTTACAATAACACCCCTCCCATGGCTGGCCTTCCCTCTGACCCCCATAATTACCACCATTACCACTCAATCTTGATATTATTCAGCTTTAGAAAACTTGTTGAGAAATGGCCACACAGTCAACTGAATTTATATATTATTAACAATGACCTACTAGCAGGCAGTCAATCAGGCTTCCGAAAAACAAATGCAGTTCTGTAGCACAGCATTGCTAAGGGTAATCAGTGATATACCAACTGCACTTGACTGTGGGGGAGGTCATAAAATATTTAAAGAAAATGAAATCAAGTCCATTATTAGGGAATGATGGCATTAATGTTCATCTAGTAATACTGGCTGCTGAAGCCATAGCTATATCTATCTGCAAACATTTCAACTCATCCCTTTGCACCAGAACCATTCTTTAAATTTGGGAACAGGAAAATATCACACCAATTTTCAAATCCAGAAATCAAACCAATGTTAAAAACTATCAGCCCATATCTTTATTATGTTCGCTGGCTAGGGTACGTGAAAGAGTTGTGTTTGATCAGCTGTTTCATTTTCTTGACACTTGAGGACTCTTAAATGAGGTTCAACATGGATTCAAACCCAAACACAGACATGAACAAAGGACCACTTTCCAGTGGTTTGATATGGAAAATAGGGCAGGACTGGATGTTTCAGAGTTTGCCCTCCCACTAGGTATGGCCTCCCATGCTAATAGGCAGAAACTCTCTAACCTGTGGGTGCAGCATTCGCTACATATTCTCGATGAGGTCAAACGTGCCCTGAGGATTAAAGCAGATGTGGGTCCTCTCTCACTCATTACGTACACAGACTCCTTTATACCTCCAACCCCAGGACAGAATTTTGAGAATGGGAACAGGGACACCAGGTTTTCTTAATGTATTACAAGGAAACAAGTGAGAAGCTTGTGGGAATTGTACAACCAGTTTGGCTGATGAAACTCTTAAATTTTTTTGTTACCTACAAATAAGACATTTTATACTGACAAGCTCTAACCTAGACAAACTGTGTAGAGACCAAACCCCCCTAGAAAGCTTTTTCTTTTGGGGGCAACCCTGAAAGTTGGATTTAAATATATTTCACATTTGTATTCTCTCTTGTTGGCAGGCAGGATGGACCCTGCTGCACAGATCAGAAGCAGATGGGGAAAAGAGTGGGGGATGGCCATACATAAAGAAGCATGGTACAGGTCTATGAAAGTGGGCTGGAAGACTACTTCCTCCCCAGTGTGGAGAGAGTTTAAATGGAAGGTGGTGGTGCAGTTTTTCAATACACACACTATTACTAAACATATTGCCACATGGAACACAAACAGGTGTTGGAGACATTATAGGGGTAAGGGTTCACATCTTCACATATTTTGGGAGTGCCCCAGAATACAGAATTACTGGGAGAACATACGGGATAAATTTCAAGGGATATTGGGGTTAACACTACCATTTACTTTTCAGTGTTTTGTTTCTGGGTATTCGTCCTCCTGCACTGAAAAATAAATATGTTTGGCGGTAGTACTGCATTTTAACTACAGCTACTTTAAAATGAATAACCCTACTATGGCTGTCAGACCGGACTCCCCAGATCTCCACCTGGATTAAGAGGGTGCAAAAGATGCAAGAAATGGAACACATCATGTTTGACATTTAACTCCATCAAGCCCAATTTTTGCACCTCTGGAGACTCTAGGATATTCATGCCCTGGACAGGCAGACATTTAGTTTTTTTTTTTCAATTGTTTAGCCAGGGGTGGCACACTAAGCTGAAAGCTTGTTTACAGATGTAACCTGGGAGCACTGGGAAGTTAAGTGACTTGCTCAGGGTCACATAGTATGCAAGTGGGGGCTGTGGGATTCAAACTCAGGTCTCCAGATTTGCAGCTCAGAGCCTTAAACCACTGCACTATACTGCCTCCCTCAGTTCTGACTGAGGAACATTACATATGGACTTGGGGGGGGTTAGTATGGGGTTCAGAATGTACCAGTTCAGGCCCCAGTGCATTCCCTGTCTCTGTTCTGTTATTTGATGGACTGCATAATGCTACACAGTTGTTACCTTTCGGTTAGCAGGAACTGAATAAGTTCCCAGTCTTTGTTGTTGTTGTTTATGATTATTATCTTTCATATTGATCACAACCTACCATGTAAATTTTTAGTAGATATTTGTCTAGTCCTAACTTAAAACTATTGACAGTTTTACATTTCACCACTTCTGTGAGTAAGCCATTCCATATTCTCACCACTCTCTGTGAGAAATATGCTTTCCTCCTTTCTATCCTAAATGATCTACCCTTGAACTGTAATTTATGACTTCTTGTTACTTTGTCACGGTCTTTGAATTCAATACCTTTGGCATAATAGGCCTGCCCAACCACCAACAGTAAAAGAGGTCACTTTCCACAACTGCTCAAATTTTGTTTTAAGTAATGTATTGCATGACCGTGACTTAATCGACTGGTCCTGTTTGGATTGTATACTAGATGCTGATAATGCCTTACATGGGAGCTCCCCAGATGCCTCTCCAAGTCAGTGCAGTGAAACCCTGCAACCAAAATTTCACCTCAGAAAAGTATCTATCAGGGAGGTCCTCACCATACTTAAATCCTTAAAAGCAGACAAGTCTCCTGGTAGTGATGAACTGGCACCAAGGGTCCTAAAACTGGCTGCCCCCCAAATTGCAGTCCCTATAGCCAAAATTATAAATCTGTCCTTCATGACACAGCAAGTCCCCAACATTTGGATACTGGCGTATGTCATTCCTTTAAATAAGAAGGGCAGTCAAGCCTCCCTTGACACCTACAGACCAATATCCATACTTTCTGCTGTAGCTACATTGCAGGAGAGATTGGTGCATAATCAGTTAACTCACCGCATGGATCAATAGAGCCTGCTTTGCAGTGAACAACATATTTTTAGAAAAAAAAAACATGGGAGTAGTACACCTTTGTGAGATTTACGGACACTGTCTATCAATCTATGGACAAAGGCATGCTAACAGGGGCAGTGTTTGTTAACCTAACCAAAGCCTTTAACCTTGCTGATCACAAATGTCTACCTTGGAGTTGCATGGTCTAGTGTTGGGGTGTTCAGCCTCTTGGTTCATAGATATCTAACAAACAGGAGGCGAAAGGTGATGTTTGGTACTATTCTTTCTAAGGCCAATGATATCAAGTGCGGAGTCCCCAGGTCCCATATTAGGCCCCTTGCTTTTCTCAGTAGTCATTAATAGCCTGCCCAAAGTTTGCAACTCAGTTACAGTAACACGCTTCTTTATGCTGATGATGCTGTATTATTTGTGCACAACAGTGACATCAATGTTATCAACAACACCCTCTGCAGCAGCCTCCACACACACTGCAAGACTGTTTTTTAAAAGAAAGGCTGTGCTTCAATATACCTAAAGTACAGGTCATGTTGCTTGGCTCGGCTCCTAAGGTCAAAAAGTTCACACCTAACTTTCATATCAACAGTGAAAACGGTGCTCAACTTGGGGCCGTGGCATGCTTCAACTAACTGGGACTCTGTATTCATCCTTGCCTCACTTTCAATGTTCATTTGAACCATGTCACCGCCCACATTCACCAGAAACCTGGTTCCCTGTACAGAGTATAAAAAACTTATTGCTGATACTAGACTTACCTCTGATAGTAGATTAGCCATTGCCCAAAGTAATCTACTGCTCTTGATTGACTATGGGGCTGTAGTAGGTGATGATGCCCTGAAATCTGTTCTTAACATTAAATGTAGCCTTTATTTCAAGGTAACTAGATTTGCCACATCTCATAGACCAAGATCCCATCACTGCCACACCCTAAGTGCTTTAAACTGGCTTCAGCCTGATGTTACAGTCCAGTGGGCACTTGAAAAATGTGTATTCAGCCCATTTTACAAAATAACCCTCCTTGTTTGTACAATCCATATAGATTGGTAATTTGCCTTGCTCATGTTCTATAACCAATAATCTACTGGCTGTCCCCTTGTTTCAGACCGCTGTAGGGCAAAGCTCCTTTGGTTACTGAGCAGCATCTCTTCAGAACAAAATGCCTCATACAATTAGGCAGGTGCCTATACTTAATGCCTTATCCTCTAGCTACAAGACGTATTGGCTGTGCAATCATGCTTGTGTTTGCTTCAGTTAACTTAATACAGCCTTATGCTGAGTACCTGTCTATTACTTGTATATATCTATGCAAACCAGCTGTATGGCTACACCATATGTATATATAGTATTCTACTGCAACCACTGAATGTATGGAATCCTGTTGTGGACTTTTGTATTTGTATTGGCACTCTGTATCTTACTGATGCCCAAGTTGCTCCTGAAAAAGGTGTCCTTGTGTTGCTAGCGTACCTACCCAATTAACAAAATTTAAAAATCAATCAATCAATAAAATGGTGACAGTAATCCTTGTGGACTTCACCAAGGCCAACAGGCTTGACTTTTCTATGGAAGTTTCTAGTTGGTTCAAGTATCATCTTGCAGACCATCAACAGAGGGTGAGAACAGGAGAGAGTTTTTTCTCCTTTTTTAGATACTGAGCTGGATGCTCTCCAGGATTCTGGCCTGCAACCCTTTGATTTGGTTTTCCCCAGCTAATTGAATACTATATGTGGATGACGCAGTGCTATACTGTTGAGGTAGCAGTTTGGAGTGCATGAATCAAAATCTATAATTTAGTTTCATTTCATTACAAAACTGGTTAATAGATCATCATCTTGCCCTACATTAAAAAACAAACAAACATGATTTTTAGAAGTGCTTGAAAATGGATTGTGAAGAGGATTTTGAGATTACATCACTAGTTGGGGATAAGCTAGAGAAGGTTGACAAATTTACTGAGGAGTACTGCTCGACTACTCACTATCTTGTGATAGTCATATTGAACACCTAACTAAATCTGTTCATAGATGTTTAAGACTCAAGTACAGAGATAACTTTTCTCACTTGAGTGAAACAAGACTTTTTGCTCAAAGCTCCCTGTTGTCTGTTTGTGATTAAGGATTATTGTGTTATGATGCTGCACCTAAAACAGTTTTAGGAAAGGTAGATATCCTCTTACATAAAATGCTATGTCTCGTTACTCAGTCACCAAGAACAATCCATCATTGTGAACTTTTAAAATCTGGCCAGTGTTTGCTGTTAGTCAACCCTTTACTTATCAAATTGCCTGTCTCTTGTAAAGGTCACTAAAGACCATTTGCAAGTAGTTGTTAGTGGCTTGTCACATTCACGAGTGCACACCAGAATCTCAAATAGGTCACTTTATGCAATACTTTTTATGCATACAAGTCAGGGTCAGAGAGGTGTTTGGTTTATCAGGCATGCTTAATTTTGTATTCATTTCCTGCTGAGATCATTAATTAATGAATTAATTTCAAAGATTTTACCAGGAAAGACATACTGCTTCCAGATACGTCCTGGGGAAGGGGAAGGGAGGAAAAGATAACAGATATAAAATACAGACTATAAAATACATAGAATGGAAATAAGAATGTCAAAATAAATAGGATAAATAAGCTTAAGAATAAATGACAGTCAGTGAAAAGTACCATGCAATAAATGCAATAGAGACATGCAGAGCCCACAGGTTGGGAAGTCATACGGGCCTACCCCCTTAACAGTGACAAAGGTCAAATGGCAAGTACTATTGGTGATGCTAGTAAAGGAGGACAGGATGGGAGGCAGGGGGAAGGGGTGGAAGGTGGTCACCCTTAATACTAGGAGCCTTGGGAGGAAAACTGCAGTGTTACAGGCGCTCATGGCAGAGGGAGAGGTGGACATTGCAGCCATCACAGAAGCATGGGCCACCCAATACAATGACTGGGACCTGTCTGTACCAGGGTGCAGGTTATTTTGTAGGGATAGGGTGATTGGGAAAGGATGGGGGGTGGCACTATATGTGAAGGAAGGACTGAAGTATGTAAGGGAGGAAGGGGAGATGGTAGTACGGAGTCACTTTGGATGCAAATCCAGGATTCCAAGAACAGGACTCTCAGAAAGGTAGTGGTATACAGGTCGCCCTCTCAGACGGAGGAGTTAGACAGGGGACTAGCAGGACAGATCAGGTGGACTTGCGAGAAAGGTAGTGTGGTGATTGTGGGGGACTTCAACATGCCAGGAGTGGACTGTAGTACCCTAACAACCAGGAATAGAAGGGAGCAGGTACTGCTGGATGCCTTCCAGGACAGCTTCCTGATGCAAATGGTTAGTGAACCAACCAGGTTAGGGAATACCCTTGGCCTTGTGCTAGCAAATGGGGAGTTTGTAAGGGAAATTTGGGTGAAAGAACCGCTGTCAGGGAGTGACCACCATTCAGTATCACAATAGTATGGGCAAGGAGGGAGTGGAATCTGGCACAAGAGTGCTGGACTTCAGGAGGGCCGACTTTGGGAGGATGGGGGAAGTGGTAAAAGGGTACCTGGCCAGAATTCAACCTAGTATGGGTACTAACCAGAGGTGGGAGCTCATAAAGCTGGGGATAGTGGAGGCAACCAGAACCTGCAGCAAGGCCCAGAGCAAGAAGGCTAGGGCTAAGAAACCAAACTGGGTGAGCAAGGAGGTCACGGAAAAGGTAATAAGGAAAAGAGCTGCCTTTAGGAGGTACAAGAAAACAGGGAGGGGGAGGACAGGGAGGAGTACCTGAAGGAATCGAAGGAAGTGACAAGGGCAGTAAAGAGAGCCAAGGCATCTACAGAGCTCAGGCTGGCACAAGGAATAAGGAAGGGGGAGAAGGACATCTTTAGGCACATCAGGGAGAAAAGGAACTGTAAGGACCACATAGTAAGGATTAGGAAGGAGGGGGACTGGGTGGAAGTAGGGTGTGATAAGGCAGAAGCATTGAATGATTACTTCTGCTTGGTATTTACTAAGGAGAAGAGAGGGGTGATACCAAAGGGGAGAGGAATGGCAGAAACAGGGGTATGGGTGACAGATGGGGAAATCATGGAGGGCAGAGTTCTGGGGGGTTTGAAGGCACTGATGGTGGACAAGGCACCAGGCCCAGATGGCATCCACCCCAGGGTACTGAAGGAGCTGGCAGAGGTCCTTGTGGGACCTTTGGCAGACCTATTTAATGCCTCACTACACTCAGGGTGTGTACCTCAGGACTGGAGAATGGCTCATGTGATGCCACTCCACAAGAGTGGCCCCAAGGATGAACCGGGGAACTACAGACCAGTGAGCCTCACATCCATCGTGGGTAAGCTGATGGAGACTATCCTGAAGGAGAGGCTGGTGGCCCTCCTGGAGGCCAAAGGACTACAAAACAGCAGACAGCATGGTTTCATACATGGCAGATCCTGCCAAACCAACATGGTGGGTTTCTATGACTGGGTAACTAGGCAATTGGACAGAGGCCATGCAGTGGATGTCCTGTATCTGGACTTCACTAAAGGCGTTCGACTCAGTGCCACACAGGAGGCTGGGAAGTAAGTTAGAAGGCACAGGGGCAGATGCAAAGCTGGTGAGATGGGTAGGGAACTCACTTCAGGGAAGGCAACAGAGGGTAGTGGTGGGTGGGGAGCTCTCATCCCCAAGGGTAATGATGAGTGGTGTTCCACAGGGCTTGGTGTTGAGACCAGTGTTGTTTGGGATATTCATTGCAGACATATCATTGGACATCAAGAGCAAGATCAGTCTGTTTGCTGATGATACCAAAATGGGAGCGGTGATGGATGACCTAGGGGGATGGCAGGGATTGCAGGATGATCTGGCAAAGCTGGAAACCTGGTGAGACACCTGGCAACTAGGGTTTAATGCCAGAAAGTGCAAGGTGCTGCATTATGGGGTGAAGAACCCAAGGAGGAGTTACCAGCTGGGGGTAGTGCAACTACCCCAGACAGAGGAGGAGAAGGATCTGGGGGTACTCATTACAGGGTCAATGAATAACTTGGCACAGTGTAGGAAGGCAGCTGCAAAGGCCAACAAAATGCTGGGTTGTATTGCAAGGGGTATATCCTTGAGGAGGGAGGAGCTGATTCTGTCACTGTATAGGTCATTAGTTAGACCGCACTTGGAGTACTGCGCATTAAGTTACTGGAGGGCATGAAGTGCAGGGTAACATAGAAATATAGAAACATAGAATCTGATGGCAGATAAGGACGGCTTGGTCCACCTAGTCTGCCCATTTCCCTACCTAACGGATAAGCTGCAGATCCTAGTTAACCAACAGCCTACTTCCTCCTACCCCACACTAGGATTGCCTTATGTGTGTCCCATGCATTCTTGAATTCCCCCACTGTTTTTGACTCTACGACCTCCTCAAGAAGGCTGTTTCATGTATCCACAACCCTCTCTGTGAAGAAATACTTCCTAACATTACCTCTGAGCCGTTCCCCCCTCAATCTTCAGATTGTGCCCCCTTGTTCTTGCACATCTCTTTTTCTGAAAGATGCTACCCTCTTGGACTTTGTTGATTCCGTTGAGGTATTTGAAAGTTTCTAATCATGTCCCCCCTCTCCCTCCTTTCCTCAAGGCTATACATCTTAAGTTCTTTTAGTCTTTCTTCATATGTGTTCTGATGCAGACCCTGCATCATTTTGGTTGCCATCCTCTAGACAGCCTCAACCCTGTCTATGTCTTTGCGGAGGTGGGGTCTCCAGGACTATACACAGTACTCCAGATGTGATCTTACCAACTGTCTGTACAGACGGCCAACAAAGTCCTGTTTTCTACTGGTGATGCCTCTCCCTATGCATCCCAGTATCCCCCAGCCCTCCTTACTGCCTTCTCACATTGCTGGCCCACCTTTAGGTCATCTGATATGACTACCACCAGGTCCCTTTCCATTTTTGTTGTTGTCAGTATCTCACCCCCCATTGTGTACTCTTCCCCTTGGTTTTTATTTCCCAGGTGCATTACTTTGCACTTCTTTGCATTGATTCTAAGCTGCCATACATTTGACCATTCCTCCAACCTTGCCAATTCCCTTTTCATCCTTTCCACCCTACCTTGCATATCAATTCTGTTTTAGATCTTTGTGTCACTGCAAAGAGACATACTTTCCCTTCCAGTCCCTCTGCAATGTCACTTATAAAGACATTAAAAAGGACCAGGCCTAGTACTGAACCCTGCGGCACCCCACTAGTAACCTTCCTTTCTTCACTGTGGACCCCATTTACTATTACCTGCTGTGTCCTCTTGTCCAACCAGTGTTTTACGCAGGCTACCACCCTGGGACCCACTCCCAGGCTGGCTAATTTGTTTATTAATCTTTTGTGTGGGACTGTGTCAAATGCCTTGCTAAAGTCTAGGCAGGCCATGTCCACAGCCCCTCCCTGGTCTACTGCTTTGGTCACCCAGTCAAAGACAACAATTAGATTTGTCTGACATGACCTTCCCGCTGTGAATCCATGCTGCCTTGGGTCCTGTGCCGCACTGGCCTCTAGGTACTCAGCAGTTCTTTCCTTCAAAAGTGATTCCATAATTTTCCCTACAACTGAGGTCAAACTGACAGGTCTGTAGTTTCCTGCCTCTGTATTGCTCCCACTTTTATGAAGGGGAATCGCATCTACCCTCCTCCAGTCCTCAGGTACCACACCATCCTCCCATTATTTATTAAAAAAGGTAGTCAGTGGTGTTACTAGTTCTTCCCTTAGTTCTTTTAGAATTCTGGGGTGAATCTCATCAGGCCCTATTGCTTTATCCACCTTCAGTTTTAAGAGTTCTTTCAGAACCCTTTCTTCTGTGAAAGGCCTAATATCAACCCCCCTATCCAGAGTGCTTCTATTGACTGGATTAGGTATTTCCTCCTGTTTTTCCATTGTGAATACTGAAAGTATTCGTTCAGTATCCCTGCTTTTTCACTGTCGCTCTCTGCCCAACCACCTTCCTCTTTGTTTAGCCTCAGTATCCCTGCCTTAGTCTTTCTTTGCTCCCTAATGTACCTGAACTAGGCAGACAGTTCTGACTGCAAAGAAAGCAGGTTAGACAAACTGTAATTTTATTATTACTGTAAATGATTTCTGGCAATCAGTTACATCTTTCAGACAGGTTCCCTTTGCACTCCTAGTGACTGCAAAAATGGGGTGAATTGGCAGCAGCTTGAGTGGTACTCAATCAAAGAAACACACAGTCCCCCATACAAACTAATTATGTCTGCAAGCAGACAGCTCTTAAAGAGACAGTACCAGAGGTTCTAAAAACACTCACTGATAAATGGCTTAAACGCCAAACACCATTCAGGCTTGGAGCATTCAAGCAAGCTCCTGGAAGTCTTTTGGGAACCCCCATTTGCAGGGGGTTACATACCTATAAAAGGTTTTATCCCACTTCTTAACCGAGTTGGCTATCTTTTCCTCGGTTTGGGCCTTAGCTATTCTGACTACCTTACCCACTTCCTTCTGCTTTAACTGGTACAATTCTCTGTCCTGCTCCTTCTGTGTTTAATGATACTTCCTGAATTATATCTTTTTCTCCCTTAGCGTCTTTTGAGCACCATTGTGGTTTTTTCTTTCGTTTTGATTTGTTTATTTGCTTCACACAAAGGCTTGTTGCCTCTGGGATGGCGGTTTTGATGTTTCCCCATTGTTGCTTTGCCCCACCTTCTTGCCTGTTTGCTAGTGCTTTTCTGAGGCACTCTCCCATTTTGACAAAATCAGCCCTCCTGAAGTCAGTACCTTCATTTTTGTGTGGCTTGACTCTACAGTTAAGTTTATCATGAACCACACTGTTTGGTGGTCACTTGTTCCCAGATGGCTACCCACGTCAAGATCAGAGATCCTCTCTCCGTCCCCATTTGAGAGTACCAGGTCCAAGACTGCTCTTTCCTGAGTGGGTTCCAAAACTAGCTGTCTGAGGCATGCCCCCTGTAGGGCATTGAGAATGACCCTGCTCTTGGATATGGCTGCAGCAAAGGTGCTCCAGTCAACATCTGGCAAATTCAGGTCCCCATCAGCAATATCTCCCCTTTCTCTGCAATCCCAAGGATGCCTTCTATCATTTCCTTGTCCATTTCCTCCTCCTAAGATAGGGGTCTGTATACAACCCCTGTGTGGATTGAGGAGCCATTTCCAGTCTCCAGGGTGACCCACAGTGCCTCCTCTCCTCCCTGTTTATCCTTTACTTCTGTTGCCTTGATCCCTTCCCTTACATAGAGAGCTACTCCTCCTCCTCTTCTTACCTTCCTGTCCCTCCTATAGATTGTGTAAAACATAGAAACATAGAATTTGATGGCAGATAAGGACTGCTTGGCCCACCCAGTCTGCCCATTTCCCTACCTAATGGATAAGCTGCAGATCCTAGTTAACCAGCAGCCTACTTCTTTCCTGGTATCCTGATATGTTGACATCCCGGTCATGGTTCTCTGTGTACCATGTTTCTGTGACTGCCACAATATCCAGGCATCCCTCTTCCATCAAGGCCACCATTTTGGGGAGCTTTTTACCTAGACTACGGGCATTGGTACTCAATACCCTCCATTTTTTTATGGCTTTATTTCTTTTTGCCCTATCCCTGTCCCTACTGCCTTTGTCTTTTTCTCCATTTACCTCTGCCCTTCTCCTTATTGTCTGCTCTATCTTGGTGTTTACCTCACTAATTACACTGATTTTTTTGGGGGGGGCTAGGATTTCCCCTTCTCCTTTTCATTGTCTCCCCCTTGGCTAGTTTAAATGCTTGCCATTGAAGCATTTAAACCTGTCACCTAGAATCCTGGTTCCCCTCCCAGATAGATGCAGACCAGTGCACCTGTATAGGCCTGCATCCCTCCAGGTAGAGACCCAGTCCCTAATGAAGCCAAATCCCTGAGCTCTGCACCAGCTTTTCAACCAGTCATTGAATCCCATGGTGCGGAGTACCCTAGCCTCATCCGTGCCATAGACAGGTAGCACTTCCGTGAAAGTTACTGTGTGTGCTACTTGTCTAAGGCCCCTCCCTAACTCCACAAACTCCTGTTGCACTGCTCTGATCCCATTCTCAGCCAGGTCATTCATCCCTACGTGGAGAATGACATCCAGCTCCCTCTGCCTTGCTGTGCTTCCATGATCCTGAGGATTTGTTTCCTGTCCCTCCAAGCCATGGCACCAGGCAGGCACCTCACCTCCCTTTCCCTCCCTCCCTCCCCCAGTTCTATCCCCCTAACAACTGAGTCCCTCACCAGGAGTTGTTTCCTTCCCCTGTGGGGTCCTGGGCCACCCTCCTGTGGATCTCCATTGTGGAGGTTCCCAGCATCCTCCTTGGTCTCCACTGCAGGTGCCTCCATAGAGGAACCATGCTCCACCAGAGTGACGAATGAATTGTTGACAGGCACAACTGGAGGGATGCGTCTCTGTTCCACCACCCTCACCCTCCCTGAGCCCACCATGGTCCAACCACTCCTCTTTCTTGGCAACCTCTGAGGTAGTGGTGGTGGTCTGGGTGGTCCTGGGTGGGGGGGCAGGTTTCCCTAATCCTTGCCAGATCAGCACGGAGACGAACAACCTCCTCCCTCAGACCAGAGAGGTGCCTGCAAATAGGTCAGCAATGCAGTCCCCAGAATGTGTCCTGAAGACTACTGCTCCACAGCCAGGGCATTGCGCCACTCCCTACATGTCTGTGTCCCTTCCAGTTACAGATGCTTTTTTTTTGTTTTTTGTTCTTGTTTTAGTGTGTGCAAACTTGTGAGTGTCTGTACCCCCTATTCAGTGAGCTGTGGCTTTAAGGATATGAAAAGGTGTATGTTGTTAGCAGTTTTGGGGAGGTGATGTCAGAACCCCTGCTATAAAGGAAGCTATGAGGCTTGGGGGCGGGTGGGGTGAGGGAAGGGTGGGTGGGAGTAAACCTATGCCGTCCAGAAACAATCACCTACAACTCTTACCCTCCACCCCGGGGAGTGCCTTCCTTCCTTTCATACACCTATTTCACAAAGGCTAAATAACAGGTCTAGTCACAAATGACTGCAAATATCTCCCAGCTACAGTTCCTCCCTGGCAAATTAAAGCTAAAACTAAGAAAAGTCCACCCCAGAAACAGAATCAATACTAGTTACTTATACAGGTCCAAAAAGTAATAATTCAGTTCAGAGTAGTCTAGAAAATAACCTCCTTGATTCAAGGAAGCTGTGGCTGCTTTCTCACTCTCTCTGATCAAGGGGCTGGGGGACTTATCATACGAAAGGAGGCTGAGGGAGTTGAACATGTACTCACTGGAGGAGAGGAGGGATGGGGGGACATGATTGAAACCTTTAAGTGCATGACAGGAATAAACAAGACAGGTACAGAGGGGCTGTTCAAAGTAAGGGAAGGGAAGGACACCCAGGGCCATGCTATGAGACTGGAGGGAGGAAGGTTCAGGAGGGAGATGAGGAGACACTTTTTTACAGCGAGGGTGGTAGCTGGGTGAAATGTGTTACTGGCAGAAGTGGTATCCAGTAGAACAGTGGACTGCTTCAAAAGGGGCTAGGACAGGGCAAGGGGGAGGGTCAATGGAGGGGAAGGGTGGAAGGGAGGGGCAGCTGCAGAATAAGGGGTGCTAGCTGCACATTTGAGCAGACTTGATAGACCTCTAGGCCTTTATCTGCTGGCAAATTTCATATGTTCATATGTTTGTATTGTGGAACTGAACAAAAATACAAATAAATAGTTACCAATGTAACAAAATAAGAAACAGGGGAAATGACTGATACAAGGGAGGTGGGGAAGTGCCAAAGGACAGAGGATTTAAGTAAATTACAAGAAAAGGAGTAAACCTGATATCAGAAGCAACTGCTTCACATGTTTGTAAACAGCATTTGTTAATGCTGTAAATATTATTTGATATAATTGTGCAATATTATATATATATATATATATATATATTGAACGTATGGGATAATAACTGACAACAAAGCAGGGATCAAGTGCATAAAAAAACGCACAAAGGTGTTCATCAATTTATTTTTAGAAAAAATACACTTATTTACAGAAATGAAATTAAAAACTCAAATAATTAGTCCTGCACAAAGAAATTCAGACCTCTGCTTCCTTCAGCAGAGTCTGCTGCTTTGCTTCAGCCTCAATGACCCAATGAATACTTTTCTCAAATAACTTGTGTGAAATCCACACACACACACCAACTGTAGGTCTTACCCTACGCACTGTCAGCACTGGACTATCTAACATTTCCCTAGCAGTGAGCCCTTTTTATAGCTCCTTGTGATTACATTACATAATTGGGGAGTTTCCATAGGCTGTGACATCACATGATTGGGGAGTTTCCATAGGCCGTGACATCACATGATTGGGGAGTTTCCATAGGCCGTGACATCACATGATTGGGGAGTTTCCATAGGCTGTGACATCACATGATTGGGGAGTTTCCATAGGCCGTGACATCACATAATTGGGGAGTTTCCATAGGCCGTGACATCACATAATTGGGGAGTTTCCATAGGCCGTGACATCACATGATTGGGGAGTTTCCATAGGCCGTGACATCACATAATTGGGGAGTTTCCATAGGCCATGACATTACATAATTGGGGAGTTTCCATAGACCAGATAGTGTGGATAGAACATCACATGCTTCAAAACATACAAATAGGGCCCTTTTTTTATTTACACCACTAACCCACAAATTATTGTGTTTGCTTGCACGCATGTGCAAGAAACACATTGCGGCATCTTTCTTTACAAAGGGGTTGTGGAGGCACGGCAGTATTGTGCCGAATGGCAGCAGCCCATTCAGGGGCTGGTCTCTGCCTGGCCAATAGAGGAGCATGCCCTGGATCACCACAGTTAACAAGCAGGCCACAACATCAAAGGAATTGAACTGCTGCAATCAGGGAGCACCCCGTCAGTATGCAATCAGCTGTTCAGTACGCTCCTTGACTGCAGCAGCCAATTACAGAGTTGCAAGCCGCCGGTTCCCCCCAACCCCCTTTAGTGTGCCTTCTTGGTGAAACACTTAAAAAAAAAATAAAAAAAAAAATAATAATAACCGACAGAGTAGCCCAATCCCCATCGGCATAATATCCCTCCCAAAACATTCTGGTTCTGGTGAGGGGGTGCCCAATCCCCCTTGGCTCTTGCCCCTCCCCACTGAAACATTGTTTTGCCAAGTTAGGGGTCCAATCCCCGTCGGCGTCATTCCTCCCTCTCATTTGCCGACAGGGGAGCCCACTCCCACGCTCGTAAGTTCATGCATTTATAATATTTTCACTCCAGATTTTCAACATTGCTATTTTTATGCACCTCCTTATGAACAGTACAGCTGTCATTTTTCGCATCCTGCCCGAAATGTGTTTTCGCAGTTCCAGTGCAGAATAGCGCAGTCACTGTGGGAAATCAGTGTTGCGGACACATTACGAAAATCACAGTGACACTGTTCATTAGTAGAGGTCCTAAAATGCCTATGTTGAAAATTTGGTGACAAAAGTCCATGAAATGACTATATCACGAGTGTGTGTTGCGCAGTTTGCACGTACGCTCGTAACGTTGCACATTTGCAATTTTTTCATGCCAGATTTTCAACATTGCCATTTTTTCCCACCTTCTTATGAACAGAACAACTGTCATTTTTCACATCCTGGCCGAAATGTGCTTTCGTACTTCTGACGCAGAATAGCGTTGTTGCTGTGGGAAATCTGTGTTCGGGACACATTACGAAAATCACAGTGACACTGTTCATTAGCAGAGGTCCTAAAATGCCTATGTTGAAAATTTAGTGACAAAAGTCCATGAAATGATTGTATTACGAGCGTGCGTTGCTCAGTTTCCATGCACGCTTGTAACTTTGCACATTTGCAATATTTTCACTCCAGATTGCCAACATTGCCATTTTTCTGCAGCTCCTTATGAACAGTACACCTGTCATTTTTCACATCCTGGCTGAAATCTCTTTTTGCACTTCTGGTGCAGAATAGCACTGTCGCTGTGGGAAATCTGTGTTCGGGACACATTATGAAAATGAGAGTGACACTGTTCATTAGCAGAGGTGCTACAATGCCTATATTGAACATTTGGTGACAAAAGTCCATAAAATGACTGTGTTATGAGTGTGCGTTGTGCAGTTTCCATGCATGCTCGTAACTTCGCACATTTGCAATTTTTTCACGCCAGATTTTAAACATTGCCATTTTTTTTAAACTCCTTATGAACAGTACAGCTGTCATTTTTCACATTTCATCTGATATGTGTTTTCAGACATGTAGCATACAATGGCATGGTTGATGAGCGAAATCAATGTTCAGGACAGATTAAGAAAATCACAGTGACACTGTTCATGAGCAAAGATCTTAAACTGGCTATGTTGAAAATCTGGTGGCAAAAGTCCATAACATGACTGTGCTACGAGTGTACATTGCGCAATTTCCACACACCCTCGTATGTTCACAAATTCGTAATCTTTTCAGTTCAGATTTTCAACATTGGCATTTTTCCACACCTCCTTATGAACAGTACAGCTGTCATTTTTCACAACCTGGCTACAATGTGTTTTCACACTTCCGGCACAGAATAGCATGGTCGCTATGGAAAATCAGTGTTCGGGATAGATTAAGAAAATCACAGTGACACTGTTCATGAGCGGAGGTCCCAAAATGCCTGTGTTGAAACTCTGCTGTAAAAAAATCCCCAAACTAATTACATTGCGGGTGTGCTTTGCGCAGTTTCTATGCACACTCTTGACTTCACTAGTTTTTTATATTTTCATTTCAGATTTTCAACATTGCCATTTTTTTACACCTCCTCATGAACAGTACAGCTGTCATTTTTCACAGCCTGTTCAAAATGTGTTTTCACACCTGTGGTGCCAAATGCTGCAGTCGCTGTGCAAAATCACCTTTCAGCTAACAAACTGATAGTGTCTTTGTTCATGCTCTGGGATCACAAAAAGCCCATGTTGAAAACTTGGAGTAAAAATACCAAGAAACGGCCAGGGTGTTAGGGTTTTCAACCATAATGCCCTACAGCCATCAGGGATATGACTTGGGATTGTCAACAGTAATGCTCATGCCATTCCACCCTCCCACCCGCACCCTGCGGCCAGTGACAGGCTTCGAGGTGCGCCTTGGACTCTTTGGCCCCAGAATCCATACCATTCTCCTATACTGCACCCATTTTAGCATATTTCCTTATGGAATGAGATGAGTAAAGCCCGAACACCCAAGGCACACCTCGACACTTGTCAGTGTCTGCAGGGCAGGGTGAGGGGAAATGTCGTGACCATTATGGGCAACGACCCAAAGTCACACCCCAGTGCTTGACCATCTCTGCAGGGTGGGGGTGGGGTTGGCATCAATTCAGTACTTCACTGCCATTCCTACACTGCAGGGGCCCGATTCTCATAGGGGCCTGTGTCTGGCACAAGCTTGGCAAGCAGCATCTTGCACCAATGCCTGGTGCACCAGGGACCCTGCACCTGATTCAGGTACAGGAGGGGTCCCTGTAGCTATGTTTCCATGCTAGCACTGACCAGAACCCTGCGGCAAACCCCTGGCGCACTGCACAGGTTCACCGCAGGCCACCAGAAACTAACACAGGACCTCCTGTTCCACTAGGTAATGGGCATGTGGACCCAACCTGGTGGGTCGATGTCCCCCCGCCATGTTTGGTGCAATTGGTGCCTGGCCACAGAGGTGAGTGCTGGGATGTACTGGGCACTGGGGAGCAGTCTGCATTAGTGTATGGGGGGTCTGGGCACCACCTGCTGGGGCATGGGTGGGCACTGTACCACCATACGTTGGTGCTGCAATAGCACCGATAGGGCAGGCATCGAGGATCAGGAGAGCCGCATCAAGACAGGGTACCAACATGGTACATATGTGGCATCGGGGAGCTGTGAGGGGTGCTATTGGACCACTAGGATGAGGGCCACACATACAAGGCCACACTCTGGGGTGTATGATGGGCGGATAATCACCCATGGTATGCCACACACAGGCATGTCACCCAGGGGAAAATGTCTAAGTCCCCTTATGGCTGCCCTGGCTGGTCTAAGGACACTTAGAATTTCTCCCGCCAGGTGATGCCTGTGAATCGTAGGATGCAGCTTGCATTGGCCGCATTCCTCCTACCACCATGCTGCAGTGCATTGCAGGTGCAGGCCCTATTTGGGGCAGGTGGACTGCGGTCGGTGTGCAAAATCAATGTTTGGGACACATTACGAAGATCACAGTAACACTGTTCATGAGCAGAGGTGTTAAACTGGCTATGTTTAAAATCTGATGACAAAAATCCATAAAATGACTCTATTACGAGCATCCATTGTGCAATTTCCCCACACCCTCGTAAGTTCACAAACTTATGAACAGTACAGCAATCATATTTCACACCTGGCCAAAATGTGTTTTCTCACTTCTGGTGCAGAATAGCATGTTTGCTGTAGGAAATTAGTGTCCGGGACAGATTAAGAAAATCACAGTGACACTGTTCATGAGCAGAGGTCCCAAAATGCCTATGTTGAAAATCTGCTGTAAAAAATCCCCAAACTAATTACATTATGGGTGTACATTGCGTAGTTTCTATGCATGCTCATGTCTTCACCAGTTTTTGTATATTTTCACTCCAGATTTTCAACAGTGCCATTTTTTACACCTCCTCATGAACAGTACACATGTCACTTTTCACATCCTGTTTGAAATGTGTCTTCGCACCTGTGGTGCCAAATGGCACAGTCGCTGTGCAAAATCACCTTTCGCCTAAAGAACTGATAGTGTCACTGTTCGTGCAATGAGGTCACAAAAAGGTCATGTGGAAAACTTGGAGTAAAAATACCAAGAAACGTCCAGGGCATTAGAGTTTTTGACCATAACACCCTACCCTGTAGGGATTGACAGGCGTCAGGGTCTGACTTAGGATTGTCGACAGTAATGCTCATGCCATTCCACCCCCAACCCCACCATGCAGCCAGTAATAGGCATCGAGGTGCACGTGGGACTTTTTGCTCCCAGAGTTCACCCCATTCTCCTGTACTGCACCCATTTCAGCGTATTTCCTTACGGAATGAAGTGAATGTAAAGCCCAAACACCCCAAGGCATACCTCGACACTTGTCAGTGTCTGAAGGGTAGAGTGAGGTGAAATGTCATGACCATCATGGGCGACAGCCCAGAGGCACACCCCAATGCATGTCCATCTCTGCAGGGTGAGGGTGGAGTTGGCATCAGTTCAATACTTCAATGCCATTCCTATACTACATCTATCTAACTCCTGCACTTCAACTGCTAATGCCAGCAAGCAAACATTCAGCATTGACAGATGCTTGTTCTATTTCATATGCAGCCCTTAATCACAACATCTCTGGGGCTGCTTTTGTACAGGGTACACTTTTTTTCTAGACACTATGGGGCTTACAGTTATCCTTGCCTGTAGTATCTCCTTAGCTGGCAGTCCAGTATTCAAATGACTTTGATCTTGCCACTAGCGTGGCAGTCAACTTTTTCTTTAGAGCATGCCTTTGCTCCAAAGCAATCATTGTTTTACTTGCTCTGAACAAGGAGCGTACATTCAGCTGCTATATGCGGCTACACCAACACTGAGCAATCTGCTTAAAAAAAAAGGATTGCTTGGTTGCACTCGGTGACCAGCACTGTCCCTTGCACAGGAGCTGCATAAGTCAAAGGAGCTGCACTCAGCAGCAGTGGTTCTGGAGCTCGGTGCCCCAGAAACAGGTGCTACACTTCTTCTTAAACAAAGGGGCACCAGTCATTAACAATAAAGTGCGACTTGTGCTATTTCCTATCTCTGCAATAAGGGACAGCAAAGCGTTTTGGAGATTGTCAGGTTGGCCACCTGACAAGAATTTAAAGAAAAGGCAAGAAAAATAAGACAAAAGGAAAGAGTGTGTGTGTGTGTGTGGGGGGGGGAGGGAGGAGGTACATATTCATATTTATGATAGGAGTTTAAATATATAACAGGGGGCTCCCTGTTACACCCCCCTCGCCAAAAGACAACAGTAATACTGTTGTCAGACACCCTCACTGAACCCAAAGAAGGTTGAAACTTCCGCCCCCCCCACTCTCAGAAGCTCCACCTCAGGGACCCTGATAAACCGAATCGGTATCTATAATTAGACATACCTAAACATATCTCCTATACTGATCCATTCTGAGGCGTAATATCAAGGGTTTAATACAAACCGCTATCTCATATATCATATGCAAAACATTTCAACATTGTCACAGAAAGAAGAACACATCATATCAACACATTTCCTCAAGTGTCATCAGTACGGGCCCCATATTGAGACTAGAAGTCAGCATTCTGGTGTTTTGACCCCGCTGTGTGCTGAATGGTAAAGCAGTAAGGCTGTAAAGCCAAATACCACCACATTATCCGGCCATTCTTGTATCTGTTGGAACCAACACAGAGGGTTATGATCAGCGAGAACCTTAAACTCTGTGCCCTACAGATAATATTTCAAGGCCTCTATTGCCCATTTTAACACTAAGCATTCCTTCTTCACTGTCGAATACTTCCTCTCCCTCTCATGAAGTTTGCAGCTGATGTATATGACTGGGTGCTCCTCACCTTTCCTTGTCTGAGAAAGGACTGCACTGATGCCAGTATCAGAAGTATCAGTGTGCACTTCAAACGGGACAGAAAAATCAGGACTGATCAAGATGGGATGAACATAGGGTCATTTTAATGTTCTGAAAAGCCTCATTACATTCCTTGGTCCACAGCAACTTATTGGGACATTTGTTTTTGGTCAGATCTGTAAGTGGGGTTGGTATGGTGGCCAAATCAGGTATGAATCGATGTTAATAACTAGCCACTCCCAAAAAGGAAAGTATGTGTTTCTTTGTCAGGGGGATGGGACTGTTAGCTACTGCCTCGATTTTACTGATGTCTAGTTTGACTGTACCTTACCCAATGATGAACCCTAAGTATTTGGTCTCAGTCCTGGCAATGTTGCATTTGGTAGGATTTATGGTCATTCCGGAGTCTTGAATGAACTGAATGACTGCACTAAAATGTATTAGGTGCATCTGCCAGTCATGGCTGAAGATGACAACATTGTCTAAGTAGGCAGCACTGTACTGGTATGGGCATGCAATACTTGATCCATATAGCACCGGAAGGTTGCGGGAGCACCATGCAGTCCAAAAGGCATGGTGGTGAACTGGTAAAGGCCTATCGGGGTGCTGAAGGCAGTCAATTCCTGTGCATGTAAAGAGGGAGGAATTTGCCAGTAGCCTTTTGTTAAGTCAAGGGTGCTTATGTATTTGGCTTTCCCTATTTTGTATATTAAGTCATCTACACGGGGCATGGGGTACCCATCAAAGGTGGAGACAGCATTAATCTTCCTGAAATCCAATCAAAGCTGAATACCCTCCCCTCTTTTTTGGGCACTACTACCACTGGTGAGGACCAAGCACTTCTTTTTTATTTTATTTTTATTTATTTATCAAGTCTAGAATTACAAATACCTTTGAGCCAAAGCTCTTTTACAAAGATTCCACGTCAGAGAAATACAAATTATGGGGAACATCAAGACAGACATTACAACAATGTGGACATTGCAAACAGATTACAGATTAATTAAACAGATTACAGATTAATCAAACAGATTATGGATAATTATAACTCCTAGGTGTTTCATTTTCCTCACCTCGTCTATGACTCCTTGTCTAACTCTCTCAGGCACCCTGTAGGGTTTATGGCATTTGGGTCTCATTTGTACTACCTTTGTGGTGTGCACTACGCCTTTTGCTCTCCCTGGGGTGTTAGTAAAGGTCTTCCCATAATATCCCAGTAGTTGTTCAATCTCCTCTCTCTGGGCTGCATCCAACATGGGACTGATTTGAACCCCCACCACTTCTGTGCCTTTATCCAATTTCTCATAGGCCACTTCAAGCTCAGTGTTCTCTTGCTCAGGGTATATAAAATAACCGGGTATTGGGTCTTGCCTATCAAACCATTTCCTCAACAGGTTGGTATGGTAAATTTTCTTTTGGGACCTTTTTCCTGGCATTTCAATTTCAAAATATACCTTCTCAATTTGCCTATTAATCACAAATGGACCTTGCCATTTCATTAATGACTTGTTTTTGGTAGATTAATGACCAGTTTTTAGTTATATGTTACTGAAGCTCTCAGCTTCTAAACCCAGTTTAAGCGTCCTGTCAGTTTCTTGAAAAGTCTTTTATGTCTCACATTACAATTCTGCTTTCCTAGTGAGACATCCATCGCTCACAAAACTCCTAGGCTTGTCCCCCCCACCTAAGTGGGCCATATAATACTCCACCTGCTCAAATTACCCTCCGTATTTCTTGACTACCCCATTAGGATTGTACTCTTGTGGACTTTGTCTGACCCTTTACGAAGTACATTCTTGTGACTGTCAATCCACCATAGGCGAGTGCACATCTTTCCTCTGGCCTGTTGCTTGGGGTACCTGTCCTCTCTGCCTGGCTGTAAAGATACTAAAAATGTCCCTACAGATGATACTGTTTTTTCTTGTGTAACCCATATGCTCCATTTTTGTAACATGGATATACATATGTGTATCTACGGGTTCGGAGAAGGATGAGGTTACCTGGCATAAGAGACCTAGGTTTGGCTACTCTGCACAGGGGCACCCAAGTAAATCCAACTACAGGAAGCAATAACTGTAATGTCCAGAACCAGAATTGGGATTTTTCAGTGTGGCTTTATTTATTAACTCACTGAACATAAACAAGGCACTGCATGGTCCCCCAAAGGGCTACGTTACTGTAATGCAGATTAGAGGTTAAACACAGCGGTCCATTTGAGCAATGAACACATTACAACAGTTGTCTGGCTTTGGACCCACCAGGCACTCAGCCCGGACTTTGCATGCGCATTGGATACACAGCCCGACTGGCCCGGCTCCCCTGCCGGCCACTCGACTGACGGTCCACTTGGCGAATGAACCCAAACTTTACTCGGAAAGATATCCCCATCAAACAAGGCTCCCCTAAACTGTGGCTCCCCACACCACTTGAAGTCTGCGACTCCTAGAAGAGATTTGTGACTTCCAATCGAAACTCCCATCATACAAGGAGTAATTTTCCCATCCTGTGGCTCCCCACACCACTTAGAGTCTGCGACTCCTAGAGAGATTTTCAAGTTGCGACCCATGTCTGGGTACCCACTCCATCACTGGCCAAGCGCATGAGGCAAGTAGCAAAAACACAGAAGAAATCCGTAGAGGTGGACCTGGTTACTAAAGATGGGGGGGTTTCCCACCTCCAGCTCCCACAGCCCATACCCGGCCATTTCTCTGGACACACAGAAAACTTTAGACTTTAAAATGTAGATTGAACGGTGGATGACCTGAAGCACCCCCTCTACAGTGAACTTTAAATCCGTTAACAGTTTAAACAGATGACTGTTCTATTTATTTGTCCTAGTTGACATAGTCCTCCCAAATAGCAGTCCACTTTACTTGAAATCCAACTGAAGAAAAGAAGTTGTTTGCCCCTTCCAATGGAGCCAAACACTCACCCATTCATTGCAGGTGCCCCACAGGTGAAGAACTGTAACCTTTGCTGTTATACATGAACAGACTGAACTTAAATTAAAACAGGCAGCTTTCTTCCCAGGGTGGGAGAAGGGGATTGCCCCTGGAACACACAGAGAACTTTCCCTACCACCCCCCAGAGGGAGGGGGTAAACAGACAACTACTGGTGTCCTTCTTGTTTGCTTAAGGACCAACTCAAGACCGACTTTGAATTTCCCAAAGTTCTAAACTTACTGTGAGCTGAAGATTCCAAATGTGGCTCATGCAGCTGCAACAGTTCTATTATGATGTCATCTCTCAAGTCTCAGCTGTGACTGAGGACAGAGTGAGACAGTGTGAAACCCATTTAACTGGAGTTTCACAAGCTGCCTTCCCTGCCTACCACTAGGTCTTACTGGGATTCTAGTAACCCCGGGTAACAAAGGGGTTACACTTGCGATAACACTACCCCTTCTCCATTTGTCCATGCCTATGGCACCTCAAACTGAAGCGACCCACCCTGGCTTTTTGCCACAAGATTACTACCACTCTAATCTCCTGCTACTTTATACCCCTTGCCGTGACCGAACACCAATACTACTAAATAGGATATTGATCCCCATGGTTGCCCACGTCCAAAAGAAATGCCACTGGCACCTACATGCCCATGGTTCCTTCCTTGCGCTGCAAGGTATGGTATTTTCTCCTACTCACTATCCTGCTCTCAGGTGACATTCAACTAAATCCAGGACCGGCTAATGTTCTACCTGACACTATTAGTAATGCTAAAGGTCTTATTATAGCACACCACAATATCAGGAGCCTTGCACATAATCTAGCTGGACTTGAATCCTGGACCACCCTCTACAAGCCTGACATTATATGCCTAACTGAAACTTGGCTAAAATCATCCATACCTGATTCTCTATGCCCCATTCCTCAATATACTCTATTGAGACTAGACAGAGCTGCTCCCAAGAGAGGGGTCTACTTTAGAGATCATCTCGATGTCTCTGCCCTAAAATCATCTACCTTACGTCACTGTGAGGCACTTCATGTCCTGCTCACTCTTTGGACAAAAAAATTACATATTGTGTGTGCTTACAATTCCCCAACCAACGGACAAATAGGACTGGATGAGCTAACAGACCAAATCTCATGCCTAGCTGGAAGAAATGAGGTCCTCATACTTGAGTACCTCAACATAAATTGACTGGGCAGTAACCAATCCACAATAATGGCCAAATTACAGAGTTATAACCTGTACCAACTGATAGGTGAACCTACCAGACACACCCTTTACTCAAACACGAACACACTACTAGACTGGATCATGACCAATCGCCCTGAAAATGTAATTACCTCTGGAGTACTACCAGATGCCATCACAGATCACTCCCCAATGTACTGTATCTGGGGCAAAAATAGGCCTACCCAGAAGGGACTTCGCTTCATTACCTTCCGCAACTATGCAAATTTTAACCCTCTGTCTTTCTTGAACGACATTGCTGCTACTGATTGGTCCTCCATTTTTTTTTTTTAAACTCTCATTCTTTATTTATTTTATGATGAAAGACATATAGCCACAATACAAACACATGACGTTTACACAAAAGTAAATAATTGACATAAATTACACATAAAGTAATACATAAAGTGCACTTGCATCTTGCTTTTCATTTCATTGTACTTGTTGCCACGCTGATGTATCAAAGGGAGAGAAAGAAAGATGGACAGGATCACTAATAACCCTCTTAAAAAAGAGACAAGATAATTTACCAGAAGATCATGGGATAAATTCTGTTCGTAGAGGTGTAATATATATTATCCACTTTCTCCAGACATTCTCAAACCTGTCCTGAGATTTGTTTAATGTGGCTGTAATTTTCTCCATTCTATAGACATCAATCATTATTTGGTGCCATTGGTCCATAGTTGGAGGCAGTGGGGACATCCATTTTTTAGTGATGGCTTTTTTGGCAGCTAGGAGTGCTATATTAACAAATTTCCTGGTTGGGGTGTCCCATTGAATCTGGGAATTATCCCCAAACATGAAAAATGAGGGTCTGGTACAATATTTGGGGAAATTATTTGCTGGAGGGCTTCATGGAAGTAAACCAAAAAGGGCTGCAGGATCGACATGACCAGAAGATATGTCCCAGAGTGGCAGGGAGAATCACACTGCCTCCAACAACTTGCATCTCCTTGCTTACTGTGACTTCTGAGTCACCACCGGAGCTCTAAAATACTCACCCTACTTTCCAAGCAAACTCTTTCCAGCTGCCAGAGTTGATACCCATATACATTGTTTTATGATATTTTTCCCATGTTGGGGAGGGAATTCCAATCCCCATGTCCTTCTCCCAAACTGTCCTAGTTTTATTCAGAGAACTTGAAATCAAAGATATCAAGGATTGCAGGCCCTTATATAGAATTGAAATAATATGGGGTGGAATGGACCTTCCATCTATCACTTGTATTAGAGTCATCAAGAGCTCGGGGGGGGGGTCATCCCTCCATCTCACCTTTCCAAGGTAGTGGAGATAATCCCTGGTTTGAAAGTATCTGAATCTGTCTGAGTATTGAATGCCATACCTTTGAACTAAATCCGGAAGTGATAATATTATCCCCTGTGGCATAAAGTGATATATCAGGTGAAGACCTTTCTTTTGCCACTTAAGATATCCCTTGTCCAACCTAGCCGGAACAAAAAGGGCCAGATGAGGCAGGGAAAACAAAGCAGGCCTCCAGTTTATGAACTCGGGGAGTGACAACACTTTAAACCATGACCTCAGAGTGGAGCGTGTAAATGGATTTTCAACTTCTTCAATTTTTTGACTTTGGGGAAAGGAAAACAAAGTCTGAAGTGCATCCCTAACTTCCCTCTCGTGATTCTCAACTGATTTCCATCTGGCTGTATAGCTCTTGTCTAACCAGTATAGCGGGATTCTGACTTGAGAGGCTAAATAATATAGCCTAAAGTTAGGAAGTGACATACCCCCCTGCTGCGTGGGAAGTTGTAAAACTGTGAACCTCACCCTAGGTTTCTGTTTCCCCCAAATATGAGCTGATACTTTCCTTTGTAGTGATCTAAAAAAAGAGTCTGACAGCTGTATTGGGAGAGTCTGGGTTAGACAAAGGAAGCGAGGGAAAACCACCATTCTGATGAATTCCACCTTCTGGTGTAAAGCCAAAGGATGAATACTCCATTTTTCCAGTTCAGCCTTAGTTTTAAGAAGGAAGGGTAAATAATTCAAAGGGAACAAATCTTCATAGGTTCTACCAATCCTTACCCCTAGGTATTTTATACTTTTTAAGTCCCATTTGAAAGGGAACCTTTTCTTGAGATCTGCAGAGGGGGCAAAATTAAGGGCCAAGACTTCCGTTTTTGACAAATTGACCCTATACCCTGCTAACTCTCCAAATTTAGACAGTTTATCCCAGAGAGGGGGGAAGGAGGCCTCGGGTTTAGTCATGTATATCAATAAATCATCTGCATATAGCGCCACTTTATGGGTACCAGAGGACATTCCCACCCCGGACACCCCCTCCTCCTGTCTCAAGGCCTGAGCCAAAGGTTCCAGATACATGGCAAACAGCAGGGGAGACAAGGGGCAACCCTGCCTTGTTCCTCGGGACAGTGCGATAGGGCGAGAGAAGGACCCGTTAATACGAATGAAAGCTCTGGGATCCTTGTACATTGACTTTATTAAATTAATTACAGAATCTGGAACACCAAATCTCCCCAGGACCGCCCACAGAAAAGGCCATTTGACATGGTCGAATGCCTTCTCCGCATCTAAGGAGAGCAAAAGGAATGGGAGCCCCTCCTTCCTAACATGTTGTATTAGTAGCAGTGTTCTTTTAATGTTATCCTGCATTTGTCGTCCTGGGACGAAACCAGTCTGATCAAGATCTATCACCTCTGGCAAAAATACTTCAAACCTTTTGGCTATTAGGGAAGCAAAGATTTTGTAATCTATGTTAAGAACAGAAATGGGTCTGTATGAGGAGCAAGATGTAATGTCCTTATCAGGTTTTGGTATACTAGTAGTATAAGCGTATCTCCAAGTATCAGGGACTGCTTCTCCTAATTGTACCCCCCTACAGGCCTCCAACAGGACCGGGGATAATTCCTTTTTAAAGACCTTGTAAAACTCCCCTGTGTACCGATCTGGTCCTGGACTCTTAAAAGTTTTAAGAGCAGAGATAGCTCCAGCCAGTTCTGTCGAGGAAATCGGTCTTTCCAGTATCTGTTTTTGTTCATCAGATAATCTGGGGAGTCGCATACCCTCTAAGAAGGCCTCTGTCTCCTGAGCCCCTTTGTCTCCCTCTGTTCTATATAGAGCACTGTAGAAGGTTTGAAAAGCCTGTTCTACCTCTCCAGGGAGGGTAATCGTCTTTTTGGAGGCTGGGTCTCTGATCTACATGATATTGGACCTGGTCTTATGCTGCCTGAGTCTATGGGCTAGTAGTCGTGCGGATCTAGGCCCCCCTTCATAGTATTTCTGCCGTATACACTGTAGGGCCTGCTCAGTGCGGGTGTCCAGTATCCCTTGAATCTGGTCTCTGGTGGCCTGTAACGGGGAAAAGCCCCCTCATCCCCAGCCGCATGCTGAGCCTGCAAGGTCTTGAGTTGCCTGTGGAGTCTATCTAGGTGCTCTTGTTGTTTCTTTTTATAAAAGGCCGCATATTTTATTATTTCGCCCCTAAGAACTACCTTCAGGGTGTCCCAGAGTATTCCCCTCCTTGTCCCCTGCTTCTCGTTGTCTGCCACTATTTGCTTAATTTTACGTTGAACCATTTCTTTGAAATCTTTTAAGTTCAACAAAAAATTAGTGAACTTCCATAAAGTGTTATTTTTCTCCCTTCCCCAAGTCAGAGTAAGGGTTAGGAGAGAATGATCAGATAGTACCGTAGGTGTCTGGGTGCAGTCCTGCACCCTATATAAGTGTTCTTTTGCTACATGCATGTAATCAATCCTGGTATAGACTTTATGAGGAGCTGAGAAGTGTGTGTACTCCCTTTTGTTTGGGTAGAGATGTCTCCAGACATCCACCCATTGTGCCTCAGAGAGCCAGGCCTGCATTGTCCGCATTGCTGGGGATTTCTTGGGTGGGTTCCTACTGTAGGTATCCAGATGTGAGGTGATTAAATTGTGATCACCTCTAATTATTAAGACCCCTTTGTGCTTTTCCATAATCTTCTGAAGTAACAGTTTCCTTACCTCAGGTCCCTCCCCGGGGGGATATATATTGAGGCCAGCGTAATAGCCTGTCCCTCTAAATAGCCTACCACCAACGCCAGCCTGCCCTGCGGGTCTGTATAGGAGTCGTGTAGCTGAAAGGGTACATTTTTAGGAATGAGAACCGCTGTTCCCCCTCTCTTTCCCCCCCAAAGACTGAGCCCACTATTGTGGAGAACCCAAATCTGGAAAGTTTTTGGTGTTCTTGTTTACTCAGGTGGGTCTCCTGCAGGAGAAGGAAGGAGGGGTTTCAGTTTTTTCAGAGAGCTGATCCCTCTATATCGCTTCAATGGGTTGTTCAGACCATTAACGTTTTGAGAGCAAATTCTAATTTTAGGTTGTTTAGCCATCCGGTATGTTGTTAATATTCAGAACTGAGCCAAACCCATAAATTCGGGGGATTATGGCAGTCCTCCCCCACCAAAACCTGGGTATCCATATTTCAAAGGATTCCCTCTCCATCCACCTCAGGAAAGTCTGAGTAACCCCTTTGTTTTGACCTATCCCATCCAGTTTGACACTCCCTAATTGGCAACTTAAAACTATAGTGTGCACATTTCCAAACATAACATCACATTCAAACATAACACGATTAAACTTTTTAAACCTATTTACACCTTTACTTCCAAAGGGAGAGAGTATAGAAACTAGCCCTCTTAACCAGGGCTTCATGAACCTTAAAAAGGGCCCGAAGCCTGGGGGAGGAATTGTGACCGTGTATTTAGTCAGGCCTCCCCGACCCCTATCGAGGTCAAATAAGAGTAACATCACCCACATAAGAGGAGTAGTCCATTTAAACCACATGGCTACCCTCCCTTAACAGCCCCGATCCGGCTATGGAGAAAAGAGGGGAAAAAAAATGAAAAAAAATAACTGGGTGGGGGGTTTAGAAAGACACCTCAACACCACCTCAATACATCCCACCTCTAACCCTCTCAAGTAATTATGCCCAGGGAAGTTCAAAAATCATAGACTTAAGGGATAATAACACCAGAGGATCTTCTCTGTTCTGTAACTCATAACATGTCCCTTATATGTTTAAAGTAATAACATCAAGGAAAGGGCTGTATATAACATTTCAGTCTGGTCTGCAAACAAAAGTTCTTCTTAATCGTGAAATCGGAGTCCAGTTATACATTACAGGTATTCCACAGTGGGAGATGCGAGCGGACAGCCATTTAATTCCTCTGCATAACATTTCAGGTATTTAAGTTCTGGTCTTCCTGGTTTGCCTCCTCAAATTCAGTTGATGATCTCGCAACAAACTTCCTAATGTCCTGAAATGAACGGAATCCTCTGTTTGTGCCTGCACGCTTGTTCGTGTTGCTCTGCCATTGCGACTTAGGGGGGCGCTTTTCCTGAGACACCGGACCATTCGACTGGAAACACCATCCCAATTTCTTTAGTTCCGGCTGGATTTCGTCTGGAGTTGCATAGACTTTAATTCCCGAGTCCCAACAAACCAGTAATTTAGCTGGATAAGGGGTTTGGAAGCGGATCCCTTTCTCTTTTAAGACTCTCAGAATCGGAATGTAAGCAGATCTTTTTTCATAATTTCAGGCGGGTAATCATTGTCAAAAAACAGCCTAGCTGTGTTGTAGGTTACCTTTCATTTAGCCCACGCTGTTCGGAGAAGCAATTCTTTGTTTCTATAACTGGACAGTTTGAGGACTATCGAGCGTGGTCTTGCCGATGAATCCGTCAGTTTCTTCACCAGAGCTCTGTGTGCCCTCTCTATTTTAAATTGAAATGTTGGGGGGCGATCTAGTACATCTCGAAGCAGGTTGGTCAGATACTCTTCCATCTTGCCAGTTTCAGACCCCTCCGGTAAGCCGTAAATGCGAAGGTTATCCCTCCTGGAACGAGCCTCTAGGTCTATCAGCTTTTCTTGGAATATTTCCTGCTGATCTATTAAGTAGTCGACCACCTGGTGCAAGCGTGTAGTCTCCTCAGCAATCTCCCCCGATGCCCTCTCTGAATGCGCTAGCCTTTCCTCCACTTCTGTCAATCAGGTCTGCAGGGCAGAGAACTCTTTTTTATTTTCTGCTTGAAACGCTCGTATTTCAGTTAAGAGCGTTTCATATCTGGACCTGGTAAGCCGCTCGCTTTCTCTGTCTGTATCAGGATCCAATTCTTTGGCCATACTGCTAGCTGGTGATACGCTGCAACTCAGCACAGGCCGTCTCCCGCAACCACCATCGTCCGCCCTTTCCTTGTGTCTCCCTGGGCGCAACTTTGCTGTAACTTTACTCCCAGACATAGTTTGTTAGTATAGTACACTTTTTAAAGTCAATAAAATTCAATCTGGGGATTTTTTCTGGCGGGATGTATCAGAGCCCCTCTCCTAACCAGCCATTCGGTGTGGTGACATCACCGGAAGTCCCTGGTCCTCCATTCTTATGTCCAGTGATGCCCAGACTGCCCTAAATCTGTTTTTGAAACACTTCCTAGCACTCCAGGATAAGCACTGCAAACTTGTGACCCATCGGGTAAGAAATAGGCAAACCCGTTGGCTGAAATCTGACCTGCTAGCTAAACTCAGACTAAGGGATAAAGGCTGGCTCCGCTATAAGAACTCTGGGCTAACCTATGACCTTATTACCTACAGGGCCCTGCAAAATGCCTACAAAAAGGACATAAAAAAGCCAAGAGTTTCTACTGCAAGGACCTACTAACAAACTCCTATGGTGACCCCAAAAAAGTTTGGACCCGTATTAAATCTTTCCTTGGTTCCAATCTAGCGTCCACCCCTAATGACATGTCACTTGATGGGGTACACTGTAATAATCCCAGAACCATTGCCAACTTCTTTAACAACAAATTCTGGGACTTAACTAATTACACCTCCTCTTTCCTTGTCCAACCAGTCGTATCCAAGCGGCAAAATGCAAATGGTCCTCATTTCTTCTTCAAATCAGTCACTAAATGTGAAGTGCTTAAACTACTAAACAATATCCAGGATTGCACAGCAGCTGGCTCTGACAATCTAGAACCAAAGCTCCTTAAGATCGCGGCTCCCTTCATCGCTGCTTCTCTAGCCAAGATTTTCACCCTCTCCCTGTGCCAGAGCTACTGTACATCCCTGAGATACGGAAAACAGCTAGGATTACCCGTTTTCAAAAAAGGAGATCGTAAAGATCCTTCAAACTATAGGCCCATTGCCATACTGTCTGTCCTAAATAAATTTCTTGAGAAGCTTGTAGCTGCCCAGACAATTGATTTCCTTCAGAAACATGATCTACTTTCCTCTGCCCAGCACGGTTTTCGCAAAGGCCATAGCACCACTACTGCCCTTCTCAAATTCACGTCAGATACACTAGTGGATATGGACTCTGGTCTACTCACTGGGGCAATTTTCATAGATATGACCAAAGCATTTGACCTAGTCAATCACGCCATCCTACTTACCACCCTTGGATCACTAGGCTTCTCGAATAACGTTGTAAGGTGGTTTGGGAACTACCTATCTGATAGGACTCAAACTGTGAAATATAATGCTACTCTCTCGGACAAGACCACTATAAACATTGGAGTTCTGCAAGGCTCCATCCTTGAGCCCCTACTTTTCTCTCTCTCTCTCTCTCTCTCTCTTCATAAATAACATCTCCACCGACCTCTGCAGGACAACCTCCTTGCTATATGCAGATGACATTGTTCTGTATCTTAGCGCAAAAAGCATTGAAGACATAAACAATCTTCTCTCTCTTGACTTTCATCTAATTCAGGGGTGGCTTTCTAATCACAAACTTGTTTTAAATGAGTCCAAAACCCAAGCTATGCTCTTTGGATCAAGTGTTAAACTCAAACATGCACATCCTAATTTTAAAGTCACCTCATTAAATGGCTCACTAGTTGCGGTGGTAAATTCGTTCAAATATCTGGGCCTCACCCTTGATCCATCACTAAATTTCAACTTACACATCAATCAGACCTGCAAACTGGTCAACTCCAAACTTGTAATAGCCTACTGAACCAGCTATTTGCTCACTCCCTCAGTAAGACTTGCCATAGCCTGTGGCATACTCCTCCCATCACTTACCTATGGTGCTGCAGCTTATGCCTCTGCATGCAAATCGATCCTTCAGAAATGGGATGTCACATATAACAATATATGTCGCTATGCGTCCTCCTCACACCGTCTGAAACATCACTGTCTCCTCTATTCAGACCTAGGATGGCTACCTCCTAATGAACTAAGGCTTCATGCATATGGCTCTATCATTGATAACATTGTTCACCTACAAATACCTGTATCCTTTGCAGAACTTTTCCAAAATCTGACTCCTTGCTATGGACTGAGGTCTGCTGACCTGGCCTCTGTCTTCATCCCCAGACACAAAACCACTAAAGGCACTAGTGCTTTCACCTGCCATGCTCCCAAATAGTGGAACTCCCTTCCACTAGTTTTTTGCCAATCACCATCTCATGCATCTTTTTAAAAAGGACTGCGAAACTATCTTAATTCGTCCCACAAGTGCTCCTGCTTCAAACCTCCATAGCTCCTTTCGTTCCTAGCCTCCTTTTCCATGGCATTTTTTGATCTGATCGCCTATACGCTATGCACTTCTCCTTCCAATCTGTCCCACCTTACTTTTACTCCCAACCCTCTCTTCTTGGCTCTTACTTCTATCACTTACTAGCGTCTTTTCCCTTGTACTATATTCATTCCCTTATTAGCACTAAAATGTTCAATCTGTTCATGTTTTTTTCTTCTTTAAAGCAAATTGTAGTGAAAGGTTTTTTGTTTGTACTGCTCCTCTCTTATTCTTATTTATTTATTTTTTTCCTCTACACTGGTATTACATTTGCTAATTGCTCTGTATACTATTGTCAACTTTTTTTCTGTACTTGTATTGAAATGTTTCCCTGTATTGTTGTATTGTTGTACTGTACCCTCCCGGGTCGTGCCTGAAAATAGTCATTGCTATGGCTAGTGCACCTACCCGGTAAACAAAAACTAAATAAATAAAAGATGGCAACAATAACAGTACTTTATCCCCTGGATGGTACATTTTACTTTTCAGTCCTCCATCATATCATTCCTTCTGTTCTGCCTGTCTATGGACAACATTCTGGTGTGCTAGAGTAACAAATTTCACCAGTTTCTTCCTAAGATTGGTCATATAATCTACTGCATGGCAGACATCCTTCCCTTCTTCCCAATGTTCCTACACCACATCTAAAGGACCTCTGGGGTTTCTTCCATATAAGAGGATAAAGGGTGACAACCCTGTAGTGGCTTGGGGCACCTCTCTGTACGCGAACAAGAGATAGGTTAGATATTTTTCCCAATCCCGCTCTTCTTCTTATACATACTTCTGGAGCATATGTTTTAATCTTATTAAAACGCTCCACCAAGCCATCAGTCTGGGGGTGGTAGGAAGATGTTTTCACTGCAGTTACCCCTAACAATCTGTACAACTCTTTGAGAATACTGAGGTAAAGTTGGTACCTCTATCTGTGAGAATGACCTGAGGGATACACAATCAACTAAAACTTTTAGCCAGTTCCTCGGCAATCCGAGGGGCTGTCACAGTCCAAAAGGGTATCACCTCAGCATACCTGGTTGCATAATCACAAATCACCAAAATAAACTGGTTACCTTTTGAACTTTTTGTTAGGGGGCCTACCACATCCATAGCTATTCTCTCAAATGGTGACATTACTGTGGGTATTGGCTGCAGGGGCACCTTATACCCTTTTCCACCTTTGGCTACCAATTGGCACTCAGGACAAGTGCGATAATACTCAGCCACATTCACATGTATCCCAGGCCAGAAGAACTGATTAGTCAATCTGCCTAATGTCCTATCTCATCCTTCATGGCCAGCCATAGGGATATCATGGGCTAGGCACATCAGCCTATCCCTATATTTCTGGGGTACCATCATCTGTCTTATACATTCCCCTCTAGCAGGGTTAGTACACATTTGGTATAAAACATCATTTGTTATGACATACTGTGGCTGTCCTTCTGCAACCACCTGGTCCACCTGTAAGAAAAAGGGATTCAAAGTCTCATCCAACTTTTGCTCTGTTTCTATATTAGTCTCAGCTAAATCTGACCCAACATCAGGTATTCCTTCCTGATGGGTATTCCTCCATTTTCTTTTTTCGGCCCTCTTCTCCTGTCTTGATTTCCTTCTTTTCCCTGGTACCTCATATACCTCTTCGTCAAATGGAAAAATGTTGTGCTTCTGTTCTTGTCTAGCCTGGACCTGAGCGGTTACTGCCACATGCTGGTCACAGCTCTGTTGATTTTTTATCAACTGGTCAAAGTTAGGGAAATCCTGGCCGTTAATAACGGGAACTGGCAGTCTAGGTGCTAAACCAAAAGAGATGAGTTGTTTATCCTGCCCTACCATCATTTCCACCATGGTGGTAGGGTACTGGTGGACATTCCCTTGGATGCAGGTTACCTTTGCCTCCAGCCCTTCACTGTGGTAGTTCTTTAAAATGTCCACCCTCACCAAGGTTTGTTTGCTTCCTGAGTCCAGCAATCCCACTATTTCATCCTGACTGATTCCCACTGTGATAACATACCCCCAATTAGCCATTACCAAGTGGCCAGCTTTGCTTCTTCTATTGGGGCATTTACGGGCTATGTGTCCTTTTCCCAAACAGCTGTGACAAATAATGTCTGCTGAATAGGGCCTTGATCTTTGATCCCCTCGCCAGTTATTTCCCCCTACATTTAACTGTCTGGAATAAGTATTTTCAAAAGGACTTACAGGTGCCATAGGTTGGGGTGAAGAGCCTTGGTATCCTCTGGACTTTGATGGTCTGGCTGCCAGGTAATCCTTCGCCAGAGTGATGGTCTTATCTGTTGTGTCAGGCTTGTGCTCCTTCACTCACACCTGGGCATCTTGGGGCAACACTTGGATGAATTGCTCTATGATTATCAATTCTAGGATTTGGTCGAGGGTTTTGATCATTGGTTGTAACCATTTCAGACAGAAGCTTTTTAACTCATTCCTTCCTGATGACGCCAGATGGCGTCATAAAAAAAATACCTCTTTTTCCTGATGACGCCATATGGCGTCCTAAATCATTTGCTGTAGTGCCTGATGACGCCAATTGGCGTCCATATCTTTCTCTTGGTGCAGCTCAAGCATTTGTTTACATTTGATGAATTGAGTTGTACCAGCTAATAGGGGACATCGTACCCTTACTAATTTTACCTAATATAATATGTGTTCCTATTGGCTATTTTTGAGAAAACAAGCCTTAATGCATAAATAAATAAATTTACTATTTTTTGCATGTGCTGTGAAAAATGTATTATGTTCATTCTGCCATTAGTTTGTATCGTAACAGCAAATCATCTTGTTTTAGTGTAACATGTTAACCTGATCAGGTTTACACTATAATTAATTTCATAATTTATTTATTTTTGTTTTTTATTCGAGCAATCCGATTGGCCATCACCACTTTGGTGTATTTTTTTGTCTTTTGGGGTATTTTTCTACAATAACATGTTGTCACTGATATCATGATTGTTATAACTATTAGTCCATTTATACCACTAAGTGAGCTGAATATTTCTGTATTTAAAACCGAGCTCTGTGATTGGTCGGATTTTCTGACATCATCAATTCTGAATTTAACTGGTATAAAGGGATTGTCTTAGATGCAGGCACCATCCCACTGATGAAGCCTTAGTTGTCGAAGCGCCAGGGAACCTGCACGCAGATCTTTTGTTGTGTCTTCCACTATTCTATTCAATGTGTGTGCCTGAAACGTTAGACTAAATCCTTATTTTGCATTCAAGCAAGGACTCGTATTTTTTTACAACCGTCACTGGAGGGAAAGTGGCTCTCTGGGCTCTGGAGTGTACAGTGATTTTTTTTTATGTTTCAGTTAGGGGTGACAGCCCTCACCTGCACCCGCCCTAGCTCTGTAGTGCGTCACCATTTGGTCATATTGATCCTCACTGTTGCCATGCTTGCTCTATGCTCATTGTACAAGTCACTATTTCCATTAACCAGTCAGAGCACACACTGGTGCAGGAAGAGCATGGTGACTAGAAACTTAGTTTCAAGATGGAGGTGCTGCTCTTATCCTAAAATACTCACTTCATTTTGTGCCAAAACCTCGATTTGTAATCTGTATTTACTTTATTTGTTTTATTTTTATTTATGATAAAAGTTTTCATAGTTGTTACTTTGTTCATTTTGGGATAATTTCTGGTCATCCTGTGATCACATCTTATGGATCCGCTGGCATTCCTGATGGGAGAGAGTGTTTCTTGTGCATGTACTAGATGAGGTCACATGAATTCAGCACCTTTTGTTACTTTTTAAAGAGTTTATGTTCGAATTATGGCTATATTAAAATCTATGTGGCATGTTGCTCCCTGCATTATGGATGATAAGTGGGTTAGGGTCAGTAGCATGTTTGTCTCATGCTCGGCACTTGAGTTTTCTCCCTAATACGCAGTTGCTGATTGTTTAAAATGAAAAAAATAATAGTGTTGCCTTTAACTTATCTGGCGTCAGTCCAGCCCCAATCTCTGATGCATTGTAAAGGCCAAATCAGTTTTGAATCCCTACAGAGTCACTGGTGTTGTCCATCGACTCGTATGACGTCAGTCCAGACTCCTTACCATGCATCAGTTGAGCCCCAAACTGTAGTGAACAGTGAAGTGCATTTCAGGTTCAGATCCCTCCTGAACTGATGGTGTTGTCCATTGACTTACCATGCATCAGTCCAGACCAATCCCATAATGCACTGTGAAGTGCATTTCATGTTCAAAACCCTCCACATCCACTGGTGTAGTCCATCAGTTCAGCCCCAATCTGTGATGCACTGTAAAGTATTCTTCAGATTCAAATCCCTCCACAGCCACTTGTAAGATCTGTCTCCTTATCATGCATCCATCAAGCTCCAAACTGTAGTGAACAGTGAAGTGCATTTCAGGTTCAGATCCCTCCACAGCCAATGGTGTTGTCCATTGACTGATCTGGTGTCAGTCCAGCCCCAACCTCTACTGCACTGTAAAGTGCTGTTCAGGTTCAAATCCCATCAGAGTCACTGATTTAGTCCATCTGTTCATCAGTCTTCAGTCCAACCTTTATCTCTGACACTCTGTGATGTGCATTGCTGGTATGGATCCCTCCTCAGTCATCATGGTGTAGTCCATTGTGCACATCAAGATTCATTCCAACACTACCCTCAGATGCACTATAATGTTCTATTCAAGTTCGAATCACTCCACAACCACTTTAGTCCCTTGTGCTCATAATGCTTCAGACCATCCCTTACCTCTGATGCACTGTGATGTGATCAGTGCCAGTGTATGACATATACAGTCCATTCAAATGAAACATAGCACAGAGTACACATATGCACCAATGAGCATCACTCCATGGTGCAGGCACACCCACACTCCTTCCCACCCACACAGTCGCCATACTGAATGTTGCAACATATTACATGTGTATGCAGGCAAACCATGTGACACAGCACATAGTACACAACCTTTACAGGTGTACATGTCATCACGCTGTATGTGTACCCACAATGTTTCTGCATGGCATATGAACACCATTACCAGGTGCAGGCAGCCCCACCTGCTTCCCTACAACTGAGTATACCCCAAGGACAGGTGCCAATTCATGACACAAAATGACTGCAGTGCCTATGAGCATCATTCCTTGTACAGGCACACCCACCCCCTTCCCCATGACACAGTATACCCTAAATTACAGTGCCTTTTTCAGCAATTTCATCATCCTATACGTATACCCATAATGTATCTACAGTGTCTGTTAGCACCATTATTAGATGCATACAGCCCTCTCATTCCCCAGAACATATGAAGTGCATCTGAGCCTGTATTATGAATGCAGGACCCCCACCACTAACACACAGTGCTTCCTCATACAGTCATTCACCTTAAACCATCCCATAATACAACCCCAAAAATAAACTATGCCAGGAAATTAAATAACACAGATTTATGTAACATAATGTTTACTGAAAGACTGTGAATCTTTACATGAACAACATCATGCTTCATTTACAGTATGATAAAGCAAACAGCACAAATAAAATACAGTTTCTATACTTATCATGTGATTTTATTGCAAAAATAAAATAAAATAGTTTATTTCAATGAAATTATACATTTTAACTACAGCACATATGCAATTAATCATAGAAACCCTCCAGCACTAACAAATGTCTCCATTTCCTGTGTCAGCTCACTGACCTACACTGGAGAGTGTTCTTCCTGTTTACATCATTTGACCTCACAAAGCACTTCCTTCCTGCATCACTTCCTGATATGTCCTTCTAAGGTAATGTGTAAATATGTTCTTACTAAACTAGGGGAAAAACCAAAAAATTGATAATCAGATTCATAAACTAAAGTCAGTGGGTAGGAAGAATTGAACACTGCAAAAATTCCAACCAGTGGAGTGGAACAAAAAACTCAAACTGTAATAACAAGAGATTCAGATATTGATTTCTGACTAAAAAAATGGTAAAAAAAACTTGCAAAATTTATATTTAGACAATGACAGATGTTTACTGTATATTTTTAACAATTTTAATCAATAATTTTACAGAAATTTAATATTTTTGCATGACTAAGTAAACAGAGCATAATTATATTTAAGTAAAATCATCAGAATTTATTAAAATATGAAAACAACCTTACACAACATTAAATCCAGTTAAATAGACATTACCAAACCTCACTCATTTTCAAAAACTTTTTGTCCTGAAAAACTTTTCTTTTTACAGTTTTAAAATTGGATGTATGGTTTTTAAGATATGTAGGTTTAAGCACAGTGTGTTTGTATGAATGCTGCAGATCTAAAACCCCTTCAGGCACACAGGTGTTCTAGCAGCAGGCAGAGGGCACCTGAACATTCTAAGTGACAATAGGATAGAATGAGTTAACCTGGCAAAAGTGTCTCTAGGGGTATCTTGGCCTGTCATCTTTTGAGACCTGAATCGTTGCCTATAGGTCTTGGCATTGATATTATACTGACTGAGGATTTCCTCCTTGACCTGATTGTAATCATTAGAGCCAGGGGCAGGAAGGTGACTATACACCACTTGGGCCCGTTCGAATAAGTAAGGTACAAGTCTGATTATCCACTGGTCTTGGGGCCAAGCACATGTCTGGGCTATATGCTCGAATGTAGTTAGGTAGGCTTCTATATCATCCGCCTCTGTCAATTTTGTTAACTTTTTGTCATGGGGTACATTTCAGTCAGGTTGCCCAGGGGCCAGGGCATGGATGGCTTGCAAGGCATCCCGCCATCTCTCATCCTGTCTCTTCCTTTCCTCTTCTTATAGTCTCCTGTCCTGTCACTGTTGTCAGTTCTCTGCTTGCTCATGCTCTATCTCCAACTGTTTTAGACAGAACCAGTGCAGCAGGTCACTGGAGTCTTCCTGTGCACTATCCTCCATCTGCATCCTGTCCTATTCTTCCAAGGGTTCCTCGTCTATGGCATCCTCCCTCTCTTTCTTCACAGTCTTCGGCCATGCAGCAGGGTCCAACCCAGGCACTGTCTTCAACCTGAGCTTTTCGGCCTTTGCTCAAGTCCACTGGACATTCATCGGCTTTGCACTTTTTACCCTGCGCATGTGTCGGGTACTGGACTATACCCTCCTGGCAGCGTCTCCCAGGCAGTCTAGATGAGCCAGGTATCCCACCTCTGACACCAGTGTGAACGTGTGGGATAATAACTGACACAACAAAACAGGGATCAAGTGCATAAAAAAACGCACAAAGGCGTTCATCAATTTATTTTTTAGAAAAAATACACTTATTTACAGAAATGAAAAAGAAAGTCAAATAATTAGTCCTGCACAAAGAAATTCAGACCTCTGCTTCCTTCAGCAGAGTCTGCAGCTTTGCTTCAGCCTCGATAGTCCAATGAATACTTTTGTCAAATAACTTGTGTGACATACACAGACACAGACACACACACACACACACACACACACACACACACACACACACGTCTTACCCTACTCACTGTCAGTGCTAGACTGACTCAACTATCTAACATTCCCCTAGTGGTGAGCCCTTTTTATAGCTCCTTGTGATTACATTACATAACTGGGGAGTTTCCATAGGCTGTGACATCATATAATTGGGGAGTTTCCATAGGCCATGACATCATAATTGGGGAATTTCCATAGTCCGTGACATTACATAATTGGGGAGTTTCCATAGTCCGTGATATTACATAATTGGGGAGTTTCCATAGGCCGTGACATTACATGATTGGGAAGTTTCCATAGGCCAGATAGTGTGGATAGAACATCACAGGCTTCAAAACATACAAATACGGACCTTTTTTTTATTTATTTGCTCCACTAGCCCCCAAATTATTCTATTTCATATGCAGCCATCAATCACAACATCTCTGGGGCTGCTTCTGTACAGGGTACACTTTATTCTAGACACTACAGGGCTTAGTTACCTTTGCCCATAGTGTCTCACTAGCCGGAAGTCAAATATTCAAGCGACTTTGATGTTGCCGCTAGCGTGGCAGTTGGCTTTTTCTTTGGAGCATGGCTTTGTTCCAAAGCAATCATTCTTTTACTTGCTCCAAACAAGGAGCGTACATTCAGCCACTATATGCAGCTACACCATCACAAAGCAACCCGCTCCAAAATAATAGGATTGCTAGGTTGCACTCGGCGACCAGCCCTGTCCCTTGCACCGGAGCTGCATAAGTCAAAGGAGCTGCACTCAGCAGCAGCGGTTCCAGAGCTCGGTGCCCCAGAACAGGTGCTACACTTCTTCTTAAACCAAGGGGCACCAGACATTAACAATAACGCGTGACTTGCGCTATTTCCTATCTCTGCAATCGGGGGCATTACACTGTGTGCATAAAGAGAGGGTAAAGAGAATAAGGGACTACAAAGAGTTTTGGAGATTGCCAGGTTGGCTACCCTGACAAGAATTTAAAGAAAAGGCAGAAAAAAATAAGAGGAAAGGAAAGAGTGAAAGGAGAAAAAAGGAGGGGGGGATTGCACATATTCATATTTATGACAGGGGCCTAAACACATGACAGGGTGCTCCCTGTTACACATATATATATATATATATATATATATATATATATATATATATATATATATTTTACTGGCACACAGTGCCAGTATAGTTATGGTGAAAGGTAACGTCTATGTTAAACCCGAATATTTGAAAGTTAATAATTTTGGAACAGTTCAACAGATTTGCATGACATTTGGCACGCATAATGTCTAGGGGTAGGTCTCATGGCCTTCTAAATGTCACGGAAATCTGTTGTGTGGTTTCTGAGCTATAGTGTTGAAAAAACAGAAAAATCTGTGTTTTTTGACATTTCTTTGTTCATCTCAGAAATGGCTGGCTATGGTCTGAAATTTTCAGGGTAGAAAGCCTTTGCCTCACAGGTGTGCCTTTTGAAGGTTTGGTGAAAAAATATTAATCCATTCAAAAGTTATTAAACGTTAAAATTTCCCATTATAGCCTATGGAAAAAAAAATACATGCTCTGAAAATGAAAGCAGGTAACCCTAAAAAACAGTTTCTTTGCCACTTCATAGCAAGAAAATGGTTAGGACTTTTGGGCTGCAATTTGCAGGGTGGTAAGCCTGGCCCCATTGATGTGCCTTCTGGTGGTTTGGCAAAGACATGGACCGGTTCCAGAGTTACAGCACTCCGAGGTTAAGAATTTTCCAATAGGATAACACTGTGGCGGTTGTGGCGCCTTTTGGTGGCTATATCTCGAAAATTTTTATTTTATTTATTAGGATTTCGGATAACACCTTTGAGCCAGGCTCTTTTACAAAGGTTCCACGTCAGAGAAAAGAATTACAACATTCAAGGGAAACGTGTTACAAATCTGGTAAATCAGAGCTGCTGCTTAGGCTAATGTTTATATAAATTTAGTTTTTTGTTAATGTTGTGTGTTGTGTTTGAGATATTGTTATGCATTTTGTTTTGTAATGTGTAGTATTTATTTTTAAAATATTCAGCGCCCAGAGCCTCCGGGGTGGGCGTCTCTTAAATAAAATTTGCCTTGCCTGTAGGCTTTGTCAGGGACAATAGTTAGCAAAGGAACAATTCAAAATCATAAGTGAAATTAAGATTTTAGGGAGGCAAAAGCTGAGAAAGGCAAGTAGCAAGTAGGGGAGATTGGTAGGACAGGAGCAAGAGGAAGTAGGGGTGATTAGAGATATATTGTTGGCAAAATAAGGCACAAGACAAGAGTAAGTTAAAGTCTAGGGAGACAAGAGCTAAGATTAAGAGGGTAGGCATAGGTGGAAGAGTCTGTGGGGCAGAAAAAAAGAGTTTGGATGAGGGGGAAGGGAAGTGGAGCAGAGCATTACCAAAGCATGGAGGGGTGAAGGTGGAGGGGGTGAGGGAGGAGATAGGCGGGAGGAGTAGAATTGAGAGAGTATAGGTGAATACAGAGGACGGGGGGGTGAAGAACTTGGATTAGCTAAGAGAGACAGTCACAGGGCATTACCAAAGAAAGGAGGGAGTGAGGGAAAAGATAGGTGGGAGGGGTGAAAATTGAGAGAGCGTATGTGACTACAGAGGAAGCGGGGTGAAGGACTTGGATTGGCTAGGAGAAACAGTCACAGGAGGCCCTGGCGACTAGGTGCTTCCAAAGACTTCTTTTAAAAGTGCCCAGAGTATTATTGTTGGTAACCTCAGGAGGAAGTGAGTTGTACCAGGAGGCAGCTCTGGATATGAAGGAGCTTTGTCCTTGAGTACTGTGACTCTGGGGAACGGAGAAAGTAAGACTTGCTGATCTTCTGGTATGACCGGAGTCTCCAGGTGGATCCATTAGTGACAGAAAACCTGGAGGTAAGAGATCCAGGGTGATCTTTTTCACTAGGATGCATGTCTGATACTTAAGTCTGCCAGATAGTTGGAGCCAATTTGCTTGTTTGTAGATATCGCAGGTGTGTGTCAGAGGTCAATAGGCGACAGGCCTTATTGAGTGCTATGGAAATATGTCGGAGTGCAGTGTCTGTTGCAGATTTGTATATCACTAGCCCATAGTCAATTACTGAGGTAACTGAGCTCTGAATAGCAGTGTTTAAGGCTTTGACTGTGAGGCAGTTTCTATGTCAGTATAGCAGACCTAAGCGGGTGTTCACGATTTTAGCAATGTTATCAATATATTCTGAGTACACTAGGGTGCGGTCAAGGGTCACAAATTGATGGACCTGCTCCAGTACCATCCCTTCCCTGTTTAGGATAGATAGTCCACTGCTTTTATGCTTGTTGTGGATGCCATGGAACATCATATTTTTTGGTTTTTTGTAGTTAAGGATGAGTTTATGAGATGTAAACCAGGTCTCAATTTCCGAAAAACTCTCTTGCAGCTGTGTCTGTAGAAGGGATGGCTCAGGGTGGGAGGTAAAAATAACTGCATCATCTGCATATAGAAGTGGTCTGTCAGAACATGATGAGGGGAGATTGTTTAGAAAGATACTGAAAGCAAGGGGCCCAAGGTGGATCCTTGAGGGACTCCAGAGTGGACAGGGAGGGGGGACAAGAGGGATTCCCCAAGTCTAACCAGCTGGGTTTGATTACAGAGGTAGCTTTGGAACCACTGTGTGATGTCAGTTAAGAGTCGTAAGTGAGATGATTGTTCAATCAGCAGAGAGTGGTTCACTGTGTCAAATGCCTTTGTCAAATCGATGAAAGTGCTGCTGACAAGATGCCCCTGGTCCAGGGCATTATGGATATATGAGGTGAATTCAAGGAGGGCTGTGGTGGTGCTGTGCCCCTTATGAAAGCCATGCTGCTCAGTGCATTCAAGGTTGTATTTTGTAAGGTATTTGGCAAGCTGGTCAGCAACTATTCTCTCCAGGGCTTTGGGGGGGGAGGATGGAGATGGGTCTGAAGTTGCTAGTGTTGGTCTTATCTCCAGCTTTGTGTACTGGTGTCACCACTACAGATTTCCATTTTTGGGGGAACTGTGAGAGCATGAGTGACCCGTTAAGGATTTTGGTGAGCGGGGTAAGGATCTTGTCTATTTGAGGGTAAGGAGTTTCAGGTCCAGGGAATCACTGCTGGATCTGGACCTCCCAAGTACTTTTCGCAAGTGCTTTTTAGTTAGATCCTCAGCGATGGCTTTAAAGTAGAAAGGAGGGAGCCTCTGCATTGTACTTGCACTACTAGGTCTTAGAGTATCCGGAGTGGGGTCAAAGAAGGTTGAGAGTAGCACCTGACTAAGGTCAGTGAAAGCCATGTTAAACGCATTAGCCATGGTGACTTGATCCATGGTAATGTTGCCTTTTAGTTTGAGCATTGAGGGTGGCACTTTGGGGTCTTTTCCCATGATTTCGGAAAGGTTGGTCCAGAAATTCCTCCCGTATTTCCAAGTATTGGCTAGAGCATTCTTATAGTAGCTGGTTTTCACATTGTGAATTCCTCTTGTGCAGGCATTTCTTGCTGCTTTATAGGCTTGTATATCAGCCTGGGTGCCCGTCTCCTTGGCCCGGAGCCAGAGCTGATCCTGGGACCTTAATTGCTCAAGAAAATCTAAGTTAGTCCATGGGTTATTGACACCCCTAATCTTATATTTCTTGAAGGGGGCATGGGCATCACAGGCAGTGTTAAAAGTATGGATAAAGTAATCGAGGGCAGTGCCATGTCGATTGGTGTCCAGTTGTGTTCTTGTAGGAGGGTTTTAAGAGGCCCAAGATGACCAGCAATAAGCTTTCTACTGTTAATCATTTTGGGAGAAGGTTTAGTGAATGTGTTAGTCTAGTAGCATAGGACTGGGGAGTGGTCACTTACGCAGTCAGGAAGAACTACAGCTTTTGTGATGTAATTTAGGTGATTGGTGAGTACCCAATCCAAGAGCGTTGTGGTCCCCGTCCTGTAGTTAACCCAGGTGGGAGATTGGATCATTTGTGAGTAGTTTGTGGCTGTCAGTGCATCCTTAAATTTATTTGCACTGGTGGAGGACCAGTTGACGTTGAAATCACTGAGCAGAATTGTTTCCGAGTTCCAGTCCAGGGAATGGATAATGTCCAGTACGGAGTTTAGGCCTAGATTGGTCAGTCTGGGTGGAATGTAGACAGAGATGACTGTTAAGGTTTTGTTGTGAGCTCCAAGCAGTATCTTGGTGGCAAGGACCTGGATATCGTTCTAAGGATGTGGCACACTAATAACATGTCCCTTAAGGGACTCTTTTAGGTAAATGGCACAATCTCCACCTTTCTTGGAAAGCCTGTCTAGCCTGAAGACAGTGCATCTGGGAATTAATATTGTAGTGTCAGGTCTCAATAACCGATATGATATCAGGGTTGTGGAGGGTAGCCCAGGTGGTGAGGGAATCAAGTTTATTGAGGAGGCTGCAGACATTAATATTTGCCAGCGAGAGAGTCCCAGTCTTGACAGTTATACTATTTCCACACTGAGGGGACCAGGGTTGGGGTGAATGTTTCCAGAGATAAGTAGCAACAATAGTATTAGGCATTTTAGGAAAGCGTTGAGAATGTTCTTACGGAGCAGTAAGATTTTGATTGTTCGAGATACGGATTTTTTCTGAAGTGCAGCTTAGTACAGTACAGTACACCTTTAGGTGTACTAAGCATGTGTGGAGGTGGCCAGGCCATGAATACAACTGCAAAGGAATTTTTTCCAAAGTTCCTACGGTTCCTGAGATATTGCAATTTTTGCAGCACAAGGGTTACCTGGAATGGCTCTAGGCGTGTTGCTATGTCTCTATACTTATGGGTACATTACGGGCTCTGCATGCCCACATTTGGATCCATTATGCAATAATGGGAGTGCAGGCCCTACATTATGCAGTAGGGGCCCTGTGTTCCCACACCGAGATGTGATATCATTAAAATATCAGTACACTTATGTATAGATGGGAGTGCAGGGCCCTCAGGGCCCTGAGCTCCCACATGAAAATCAGAGACAATTAGAAACTGTATGCAACAACCACATTCGAGTAACATTACACTTTCTCAAAAAGAAGGGAAATTCATTGCAAAAAACTTCATTAATGCATCAGTTAGGGTTGTCATTACAGCAACAAAAGTTTGGAAATTGAAGCTAGGATTACCAACCCATCCTTCACTCCTCATTCTCTTTCACACACCAACAGGCATTGGGGTGTGTCTTGAGTCATCAGGCCTAACTGTCTCCCATTGCCTATACCATAGCACTCCACTTCCTTACAAATGGAATGGGGTGAGAGTTAGGGCCGATGACCAAGGCACACCCCAACACCTGTTGGTGTGTGTAGAGTGGAGGGGTATGGTTGGTAACCCCAACATTGAATTTCCAAACATTTGTCACTTTAATGACAACCCTAACTGATGCATTAACGACGTTTTTTGCAATGAATATATTTATATATATACGGTACGGTATACATGGACCTATCCAAAGCATTTGATTTAGTAAACCATAGTATGCAACAACCACATATTGTTTCCTGTATACTGCAGCGCATTTGTATTCTCTCTCTGTTTTGATGGTTCTGATGTTTCAAATAATTCCTGGCTGTACTATGTCTGTATTGTAATTGTACCTCCCGGGTCGTGCCTGAAAACAGTCACTTGCTGGCTAGTGCACTTACCCGGTAAACAAAAACTAAATAAATAAAATAAATAAAATAAATAAATAAATTTTGATAAACTCATTAATGAAAATAGGGGTGGAGGAAGAAACCTGCAATTGGTTTATATCATACCTTGATAAAAGATCACAATTTGCTGTCCTAAACGGACACCAGTCAAAAATGGACTATGTAACAAGAGGGGGTCCCCAGGGATCTATTCTGGGCCCCCTCCTGTTCATAGTCTATTTAAATGACTTACCAAAGAAAATTGGATATTCAAAAGTTTGTCTATATGCAGACGATACGGTTTTAGTAGCAGAGGGAAAAACATGTCTATAAGTGAAGTAGAACTAAACTTACAGAGTGACTTTAGCATCATGCAAGGTAACTTTTCATCTCTGGGTTTATTAGTTAATAGTAAAAAGACATAGGTTATGTCATTTGCATTGGACTTAAAGGGAATTTCAAAATTAAATATAAAGACACAAGAGGGTAAGTTTTTAGAACAAACTGAAACATATAAATATTTGGGGTACATATAGATCAATGTCTTACTTTCCAATATCATATAACAAATTTAATAAAGAAAACACATGTTAAGATTGGAGCTATGAGACGAATATCAAATTGTATGACAAGAGAAACAAGACTGATTATGATCAATCAATTAATAATGCGGTTATTGACTATGAAGTCATATTTACAGACATACAGCAAGAAAACATTTAAATAACTTGGATACACTTTATAATAAGCTTGCAAGATTTGTGTTAAGGTGTGATTTTAAAACTCATCTTTGCACTATGTATATGGATTTGGGTTGGATTCCATTAGACTTACGGACTAGGGGAATCTGGTTAAATCAGGTTCATAATATATTTAAAATCAATCTTTAGATAACTTAAAAAACAAATTACAAAAACCAAAACATGGTTTAAATTTAAGAAAAACTGGTGCTAGAGATTTAATAATACCAAAGTTAAAAAATCGATTTAGTAAAATGACCCTTCAATCTCAAGCAGCTAAAAGCTGGAATTGTCTTCCTCCTTTTTTACGTGAACTAACAACTACTGATCATGTTTTTAAAAATGGCCTGAATCACTAACTTAGTTTTCGTTGTTGTTATAATAGGTGAAATTAATGTAAATCTAAAAATGCTAACACGCCTGTTATTGATGAGTTTGTAAACTCTGATGTATTGTTCTGTACTTTTCTGTAACCTGTATTGTTATAAATGCATAGTTGTAATAATTTTGCATAATGTAAACAGGTAAGCCTTGTGAACAGGGATTTTTGGAACCCTAATGGCTGTATCACTGTATAAATAAAATGTTACCATACCATACCATACCATATATATACATATATATATAATTTAACTACTCTGCTTTTTTAATGCATTTTACCCCTGGTTGTAATGAAAAACGGCAGGTTTCTGCTCATGGACCATGAAAATGAAATGATAATAACTCTGTTTACCTCATGTGTGCCATCTTTTAGATCTACCGAAAACCTCTGACACTGTGAACCAAGCCACCTTACTCCATTTACTTTAACTTCAGTGCTTACCACTTGATAAGCTGAATCTGGGAATGTTTCTCCAAAGGGTTCAAGGTTCTGAAAGTCAAAGATTTAATGTCTGAGTCTAATTCACTCAAATTAGATGTACAGCACGGCTCCATTCTAGGTCTGCTACTGTTCAGCCTCACTCTGAGCAATTTTCTTCTCATATGCGCTAACTCATTCCTACAGCCACCTTAACATAGATGATACAATTATCTGAATTATCTATATTAAAGTCAACACCTCTGCTGATCCCAAAACCTTCACTGCACACAGTACACAAACCTAGGCACTGAGGTCTTGTGGTTAGAGCACAGGCTTGGGAACTGGGAGACAACAGATGCAAACCCACCCAGAGTCAAATACTCACAACGTGAACTAGAGCAAGTCACACAGCTTCCCAGTTGCTCCATTCTACTGTGAAAATGGGTAAAAACCAGGACCTCAGTGGAAACTTGATGTTGCATCTCAGTGCTGTCCTGAATAAATAAGGTGAAAATCAGTCAATCAATCAATCAATCAATCAATCAAAGAAGGCCATCCTGGTCTATCTAGGCTGCTTGAGAGTGCAGCAAGCTCCCTATTCAGCAGCTGTCCCACCCCCTCCCCTCCTTTTACCCTCCCCTTTGCCCTGTCCCAACCTTCTTGAAGCATACCACCTCAGCCGGTAGTGCATTCCACTTTGCCACCACTCTCTCCGTACAGAAATGCCTCATCACCTCCCTCCTGAATCTACCCCCCTCCAATCTCATGTCATGGACCTTAGTGTCTCTCTCCACCATCCTCCTGAATAGACCCTCTATGTCTGTTTTGATTATCCCCTTCATGTATTAGAAGGTCTCAATCATGTCCCCACTGTCCCTTCTCTCCTCCAGTATGTACTTGTTTAACTCTCTTAGTCTGACCTCATATGGCAATTCCCCCAGGCCCTGAATCATCTTCATTGCCCTACGCTGCACCCCCTCCAGCAGCCGAATGTCCTTTTGTAGGTACAGGCACCATTACCACATGCAGTAGTCCAGATGGGGCTAATCAACAATCTGTATAACAGTAGAATAACCTCCCTTCTTCTCGAGGTAAAGCCCCTTGCAATGCATCTCGCATTTTGTTGCCCATTGCTGCTGCCTTTCTGCATTGCATGGAATTGTTCATTGCTCCCATGATGAGCACCCCCGAATTCTTCTCTTCTGTCACCTTCAGCCGCACCCCCCCCCCACCAGATGGTAGCTTCCCCTCGGATGTTTTGTTCTGAAATGCAGTACCTTGCAATTTTTTGCACTGAACCCCAGCTGCCATCTGTCAGACCATGCCTCTAACCTTGACAGATCCTCCTGATGTCACAAGGAGGAGATCATGATATCATGTGTAGACAGGTAGCAGGAGGAGATGAAGGCCAGTGGCCAAGGATTCTGTTCCCATTCACATTTCCCTAGTAATATTGAACAAGAAGGAGGCAAAGATGGGAAATATAGGGAAGACTGTGCAACTAAAACTGTATACTGTCATTTCTGAAGTTTTCCTGGCAGTGTTACAAGTGCTTTAAGCAGACCATGTTTCATTGTCATCTCACCCTGCTCTCATGCAGCTGTGAGTGGTGACACGAGGGACATCCCTCATGATGTGAGACACTTGCCAGGTAAGGACAGAGGGGTTCTGAATGGGGAAATGAGGGATGTCCCTCCTAATGTGGGACACTGGAGAGTAGTCTGAAGCGGGATGTCCCTCCAAATGTGGGACAGTTGCCAGGTAAAGACAGATCGGTTCTGAGTGGTGAAACAAGGGACATCACTCCTAATATGGAATAGTTGTGTGAAAAAAGGTCAGAGGTTCTTTTTTTAAATATGTGTTGTTTTAAGTTTTTTTGAAAGATAAAGTAGGTACAGTCACCAACAGTATCATAACATAGAGCAGCTTACATTTAGCATCTATAAAAAGCAATCCAGTATTTGATAGCATTATATGAAATTAAACTTAGGCATGCTTATTTAATCATATTAGAGCAGTGTAGGTCACTGTTATGAGTTTGTTAACAGCTGCATATGTCCTGGAAGTTGCCTCGTACTCCAAAACCATTCAGGACATTGCTCGAGTAGAGATAAATTAAGAGATGACCCAGGAACAAACCTTACATTAGGGTGCACTGAATTTATGCATCTACAGTAGGTACTTAAAAACTTGAACTAGGTAAGTGACCACTGCGTTTTCTTCTGCATTATTCCCAGTGACCTAGAGCATGTGAAGGATTGAGTGAAAATAGACAGGAAAATTATATGTATGTATATATAGTGTATTCAGAGATTAGAGAGGTTAAAAGGTAGATTTAGATAGACGGGGGGCGGGGGGGGGGAGTGGCTTGAAGCTACGGTACAAAATCTGGATAGTTATCCAGTTGATGCATTACCCATTTCCTCCACTTGAGTTCAAAGGATGGGATATGGTTAGTAAGCCTGGTGGATATGTTTTCCACTGTGTATACCTCTAGGGTGAGTGCCCGCCAGGTCCCATGGGTGGGAAGTTTGTCTGAGCGCCATAGTCTAGTTACTGTCTTTTTGGGTACTAAAATCAGCAGGTTTATGTTTTTTATGATCGGGAGGTTGAGTGTCAAGTTGGGGGGGGGGTGGCTAGAAGTACAAGTTCTAGGGTTATCTTGTCTGGGCAGGCAAATATGTCCTCCAGGTCTTGGATCGCCACCTGCCAGAAACTCTGTAACAATGGGCATGTTAGAAATATATGTGAATGGTCTGCTTGTTTCATGCCACATTTACACCAACATACTGCTGCCTGAGGGCCAGTAAACTCTGCTATAGTTGCTGGAGTTTTGAAATATCTCATACAGCATTTCTGGGCATATTTCCTCCTCTAGTAGGAGGCTACCATAACTCTATGTGCTGGAGGGGTGTATTTATGCTATTGCTCTAAATCATATGAGGTCCCCAGCTCTGCATTCCAGTGGTTGAGGATAGGGCCTGTCAATGCCGTAGTGTTGTTTTGGATGGCTTTGTACAGGGTGCTTATCAGACGTGCCCTGATGTTACCCAATAGGTACATTCAAAGAAGGTGGACCAGCGGGGTGGGGGTGGGGTTCTACCAGCTGTACGAGGTGTTCTTTAAACACCCGGAGGTACAAACGGAGTTGTAAATATTGGTTAAATTCTGAAGGCGGGGAGTTTATAAGAAGTTTGGATGGTCACAAATGGCAAGATTCCTGTAGGATCAACCAATTGAAATACATATTTAATGTCATATTTATACCAAGAGTCAAAAGCCTTGTCCACTTTGTTGGGGGGGATTTTAAATCATATGCTATTGCCTGTAGGTAGAGCTGATCAGTGGGGGGTAAGGAAATGTTTAGGACAGAGAGTTTCTTTTTTTTTTCTTCTTATCATATCACTATTTTTCCACCTGCAGCCACTGACCTGCCTCATACTCCAGCCACCCCTCCACTTCCACCACCGACCCCAGAGTTGCGTGCCTAGCTGGCATATACAGCTATACCTTACAGAGGGGCACCCCCCCATTGCCCCTCCACCAGGCAAGGATCCAGTACTGGCATGCGACTGTCCAGGCATCGTCAGCTGATGGATTAGCGGCCATTAAGCTGCCACAGTCTGTGCTGCCATTTTCCATGTTTTCGCTCCAGGAGTGCAAGCATGAAATGACGTCAGGCACGTTACGCGCCTACGCCTGCTGCGCTCCATACTTGCTGCACTGTCTCTAGCAGTGTCCCCGGTCATCACCAGTAGCTGCTGCAGAGTGGTGGCACCCTGGATCCCACCCTGGGATAGGAGAGCAGTCCTCTGGATGCTCAATCCTATCCCCCGCCCGCTGACCCTTGATGCCCCGGCCTCGTGTCTGAACCCAGGTCACCAGCATGCCACGAGGTGTGGCGTTCAGTTCCTCAACCCTCAGTGCCACCAGACCGGCTAGGACAGAGAGGTTCTGAGTGGTGAAACGAGAGATGTCTCTCCCAATATAGGATGATGGAGAGGTAGGAACAGAGGGGTTCTGAGTGGTGAAACGAGGGATGTCCTTTCTAAAGTGGAATAGTGTAGAGAGGTAAGGACAGCGAGGTTATGAGTACAGAAATAAAGGATGTCACGCATAATGTAGGACAATGAAGAGGTGTGGACAGAGGGGTTCTGAGTGGTGAAACGAGGGACAGTCTTCCTAATGCAGGACAGTGAAGAGGTATGGACAGAGGGTTCTGAGTAGTGAAACAAGGGAAGTCCCTTCTAATGTGGGCCATTGGAGAGGTATAGGCAGTGAGGTTCTAAGTGGTATAATGAGGGATGTCCCTCCTAATATAGGATAATGGAGATGTATGGACAGAGGGGTTTTGAGTGTGAAATGAGAGATGCCCCTCCTAATGTGGAACAGTGGAGAGGTATTTATTTATCTGAAATTATGTCACCAGGTAAACATACAGAGGTACAAGGACAATCTTAGAAACATAGATATTGCCAGAAGATAAGGACCGTTTGGCCCACCTAGTCTGCCCATTTTCCCTACCTATCATAACACCACAGACCTTACTTGATCTCCAGCTTTAACCCCCACTTCCCTACCTCTAAGGTTCTCTTATGCCTATCCCATGCATTCTTGAATCCCGTTACCATTTTTGCCCCCTTTCCCCTACCTCTAAGGTTCCCTTATGCCTATCCCATGCATTCTTGAATCCCATTGCCATTTTTGCCCCCACTACTTATGCTGGGAGGCTGTTCTAGCTATCCACCACTCTTTCTGTGAAGAAGTACTTCCTCACATCTCCACTGAGTCTCCCCATTCCCCAACTTCATAGCATGTCCACTTTTTCTTGAGCATCTTTTTTTTCTGAAAAATACTTCCCTCTTGAACTTTATTTATACCTGTGAGGTATTTGAATGTTTCTATCATATCCTCCTCTCTCCTATCTCTCACTAAATCTTCTTTCCTCCAGAGTATACATATTGAGGTCCTTCAGTCTCTCCTCATAGAGCTCGTGATGCAGACCCTGCACCATTTTGGTTGCCCTCCTCTGGACCATCTCTGCTCTGTCTATGTCCTTCATAGCATGTCCCCTTCCTCTTGAGCATCTTTTTTTCTGAAAAATGCTTTTCTCTCTTGTACCTTATTTATATCCATGAGGTATTGGAAAGTCTCTGTCACCCCCCCCTTTCTCTCCTTTCCTCCAGAGTATATATATATATATATATATATATATATATATATATATATATATATTGAGGTCATTTAGTCTTTCCTCGTAGGGCTTTTAATGCAGACCCGGCACCATTTTAGTTGCCCTCCTCTGGACCACCTCCACTCTGTCTATGTCCTTCTGGAGATGTGGTCTCCAGAACTGGACAAAGTACTCTAGGTGAGGACTCACCAGTGATCTATACAGAGGCAACACTGCCTTCCTCTTTCTGCTGGTGATACCCCACCCTATCCACCCTAGCATCCCATTAGCTCTCCCCACTGCCTTGTCACACTGTCTGGCTACCTTTAGATCTTCAGATATGATTACTCTGTGGCAGAACTGCATTACACCAGGCCGATAACCCCAGTGGAAGGATGCTTTTCCTATCTTCTTCTTTTTCCTACTGAAATCTGTTGCGCAACAGTATCTTCCTGTACTATACTTTACCTTTTTCCACCCCTGGCCTAGGTTGGCCACCTACGTCAGTCTTCTCTATCTCTCACTAAATCTTTTTTCCTACTGCCTTTATTTCAAGTTTCAATATTTCCATCTGTCACCAAGAACTCCCCAAAATAATGCACCAGGCTAAGGCCAGCTGGCAGGAATGAAATAAGGTGCATTTAATGCCAAAGATATAAAGTGACTTTAAAGAGATATAATGTGCTGGTTGAATAAAGTGCATTTTCTGAAATAAAGTGCTTCATAAAGTTAATGCTTATGCCATTTTTATGTATAGGGTGCAGGAATGTTTAGAAATGTTTAAAATGGCAGTTAAATACAAAATAATGTCCACTCTGATAGGTGGATTATGGATACAAATTAAGTGGCATTATGCTTATGTTGTTTGAATTATTTTGCTGCCGCTCCGTTGTTATGTAGAATGTTATGCCAAAGAAATCCTGCATCGAAGCAGAAACTGTTTGAACCGAGCTGCAAACTTTTCTTTTACTTTTGCTGCGGTTTGGTTTTTATGTAAATAATTACTGATATCCCTGTATTATTAGGACTCCTGGCTGCTGGCTTTTGTATAAAATATTCTGTAGAATGGTGCCAGCTAGCCGTGGAGGAGTCCACAGCATGTGTACAGCCAGTCTAGGCTGCTACAGAGGCAGGCTTACCAAATCCATACAGAGCCCCAAAGCAGAACAGCTAGACAATGATTGTCTATCGGTCTGCCGCTCTGCTTCAACATAGAAAACAAATGATTTAAAGGGACAGGAATGTCCCTATGTATGTGGAAATGCTATACAGTTGAAGCAGCCCTCAGAATAAGGAGAGGGCTGCAAGATAAACTAAACACAGTAAAGAAATTAAACAAATTAAAGAATAAAGAGACACTGCAGTTCTCTAAAGGAGTCCCATTATGTATAGAGCCCTGAGATATAAATTAAAGGGTTAGTGTCCATATACCATAACAATACAGCACATGTATAAATACAATAAATGTTTGCGCTGTTTGCATATATATGGGAAATAAGAGACTTCCCTTAAGTAAAACCTCAGGAAGGGGATTTCCTATAGAGGGACTTCCCATAAGTAAAACCTCATTTAAACTACAAGAAGTCCTAATGTATTCTGACATATGCAGTAAGACCTTTCTGTTATACTGCCCCGGAGATGAAATGGTTAAAGCCTACATTCTAAGTAGGCACGAGCTCGGTATCAAACCACTGTCCACTGGTACATTCTATGCAACCATCAGATTCTTTACTCTGCCTCACTAGGAAGACGCCTCGGAGATTTCTCCTCAGTATCTTGTCAGTTTGGGTTGTTTTCATTGCAGTTTCGACTTCTGATAAATTAATTCAGTTTAAAATAGTTTCAAGCTACTGTCTTTCAGTGCAGGTAGAATTGTCGGTAAAAATGTTCCTCGCCAGCCCAGTGGCATGGAGGGCTGAGGCATCATGCCTTACCTCCTGCCACGCCGGCAACCCGTGTTTGAGGTGTGAGCGGGCTGCCGGGGTTCGGCTGGGGAAAGAGAGGATCGAGTGTCTGAAGGACAGCTCTCCTCTCCCTGGGAGGGATGGGGACAAAGTCTGCTGCCTGTCTGATCCCTAGCGGTGGCTGGGGACTGGCATGGGGGGCTCACACATGGGGGTCGGATGCGGGGCAGACACCTGGCATGCCACTTGTGGAAGTGTGCTTGGCTCAGCCAATGGCATCATTGCACACCACCGCATTGTGCTCTGGGAGCAGGGAGAAAACAGAGGAAGAAAAATCGCTAGCTGGCAGGAGGAAAACGGCCCCTTGCAGGCTCCACACCCAGCTAGCTGGCACCTCGCTAGCATGAGAGGTGAGACCAGTGAACACTGGGGTGATGGGGCTGGGGTGGGACGGAAAAGGGACGGGCGTGCAGGAGCATAAAGAAAGTAAGGAAAAAAATATCCTCAAACTGGGTAAGTTCTCGGTTCTTTAGTGGCTGCTGTGAACCACAGGGGAACCGATTTCTTTTACTCCTTTTCAAGGTAAAGTATTTTTTTTTCTTCTGTGTTTAGATTGCATCCAGTTAGCCCTGGTAAATAAAAAAAATGAGCTAGTTGTTTTTTTCCCTGATCGCTAATGGTCTGTTAACCAGGACTTACATATTAAATAAAACTTATCCGGCCTAACCACCACTGAGGATAAGTGTTCAGGGTTGACATGGAGTCACAGAAACACAAAAAGAAAACCATCCCTATGGGGTTTCAGCAATGTGTTGAATGTGGTGAGACTTTTGCCAAGGCTGATCCTCGCACTGCTTGTGTTTTCTGCTTGAGGGTCTGACCCTTACAAGCAGATTCTGCAATTTGTACGAATTTCGCTCAGTAGATGCTGGACAGGTGACTTAACCAACTGAATGAGAAATTGGCCAAAAAATCCACTAACATGGATGGATGGTCTGGTTCTGGTTCAAAAGAACTGGAAGGAGTGCCCTCTGACCAGGGCGATACTGCCCTAACCAAGTGAACCATGGAGACGTCCCTTGAAACGGCTGCTACGAAAAAGAAAAGAAAGGAGAAACATACCAAACCGGCTGATAGGCCTCGGTTGGTTGCGGTTCTGACCGCTGAAGAAATTGCTAATGCGATATGCATTATTCAGTCCCTGCAAACCGGTCCGGCCGAACCGATGCAGCATCGGGTTACTCCTCAACCAGGTCAAACTTCTGGAGCTCAGCCCCAACTGGACTCTTTTTACTTTGATTATTCCTGGTAGCAGGAATGTGAGGAGGAGGAGGAGGAAGAGGACTGTTTTGGTCCCATTGAACCTTAATTCTCCCCTGAACATGAGGGAGGTCGTTCTCCACCTAAACAGCCAGAGGATGCTATCATCCACTTCTCCTTTATGAAGAAAATGGCTGAAAATCTCCAGTTACCAGTTCATGAGTCCTTAGAAAAGAAAGAAGAGCCAGATTACGTGGGGATGATGGACGTATCTGCCACAAAGAGGTTGGTGATACCCATCCATAAATCTCTTAATAGACAGACCCTAAAAATTTTAGGTACTCCTACTTCTGTCCCTCCTGTTGATAAGAGGACAGATAGGAAATACCCGGTTGCCAGGAATGGCACCGAATTTTTGTCTGGCCATCCCAGCCATGAAGGTGTGGTTCAGGCTGCTGCCTGTGAAAAGGCAGGTATACCCTTGTCTTCCCATCCTCCTGAGAAGGACTCCAGGAGAATCGATTCCATGGCTAAGAAAGCATACCTGGGGTCATCGCTGGTTGCCAGACAAGCTTCTTACATGGCATGTGTGGCAAGATACCAGAAGAAGCTATGGGAATCAGTGTCTTCACTGGCTGCAAAGGCCCCAGCTGACTTGGCTACAGACTTGGGGGGGGATGGCTAGGAATGGAATAGAGGCTTCCAAGCAACAATTCCATATGGCTGTGGATGCCAGTGATTCGGTATCCAGAGCTATGTCCACCTCTGTATCTTTGAGAAGATTCTTTTGGCTCAGAACCACTAATCTTTCTCAGGATACCCAGACCAAGGCCCTGGATTTTCCTCTGGCACAAAATTGTCTTTTTGGAGACCAAACAGAAGCCTACATGAGGAAAATGGATGAATATAGAACTTCCTGTAGGAGTGCTGCAGCTAAGGAGAAGGCTGCCACTCCTCAGAAAGAACAAGGTAGGGGAGGCAGGAGCAGGCCCTATCAGAGACCTTTCTATCAGGTCCAGACCGTCACTGCTTACCAGCAACAGTGTGGGTACTTTAGGGGAAGGAGCAGGAGAGGTGCCACTCATTCTGGCCCTTCTCCCCAGCCCAGGACACCAGCTAAGCAGACTCCCTGAAGAGTCGTGGGTTCCCTCCCCAGTCCCAGTAGGAGGCAGGCTGGCCCACTACCTACAGAACTGGCAGTCATTAACCAACGACAAGTGGGTTCTGGAGGTAGTGGGCCAGGGTCTTGCTCTGAGCGTCAAGGTTTTTTCCAGGCTGAGAGCAGGGCTGTTCAAGCCTGCCAACCAAGAAGAAACAATCCTACTGGAAGCAGAGGTACTCTTCTCTTCAGGACAGGACAGTGGAACCTGTCCCTCCTTCCCAAAAGGGGAGAGGGTTGTACTCAAGATACTTCCTGACGTTGAAGAAAAATGGGGACTGGCGTCCCATTCTAACTTTAAGATTTCTGAAAAAGCATTTAACAAAACCAAAGTTCAAGATGGTCACTCTGGCTATGATCTTACCCACTCTCATGCAAGGGGATTGGTTGGCATCTATAGACCTTAAGGATGCCTATTTCCACACTCCCATCAGACAATCACACAGGAAGTACCTAAGGTTCAGACTGCCATCAGGCCATTATCAGTTCAGGGCCCTACCCTTTGGCTTGACCTCAGCTCTCAGGGTGTTCACAAAGTGTCTGGCAGTGGTTGTGGCACGCTTAAGGTGCCTGGGGGTCTCAGTGTTCCCTTACCTGGATGACTGGTTAGCCATAGGACAGACTCAGCAGCAGGTAGCGGAAGCTTTAGCCCACACTCAGGATACCCTACTCTTGCTGGGATTCTTAGTAAATATCAAAAAGTCAGTCTTGGAACCAGTCCAGTGTCTGGAGTTCATAGGGGCAGAACTGGACACAGTAATGGGAAGGGCAATGCTTCCACCAGACAGAGTAGAAAATCTGGTCCAGCTAGCAGATTCCTTCAAGCTCCATTCACCAAGACCAGACAGACATTTCCTGCAGCTATTAGGGCATATGGTGGCCTCAACAGCTGTAGTTTCAGGAGCAAGGTTTCAGATGAGGGACATTCAGGTCCATCTGAGGTCATTCTGGTCCCAGAGAAGAGATTCCTTGACAAAACTGATACCAGTAAGTTCCACACTACTACAGACCTTACAGTGGTGGCAGCACAGGGAAAACCTCAGGGTAGGTGTCCCACTCCAGCAGCAAAATCCCACAGATGTGCTTACCACAGATGCATCCCTCCTGGGTTGGGATGCCCACCTAGGGGAACACACAGCACACGGCACATGGTCCCCCCAAGAGTCCTTTTTACACATTAACCTGTTGAAACTCAGGGCAGTGTTACTGGCTCTTCAGTCATTCTCTGCCATGATTCAGGGGAAGGTGTTGCAGATCAGGACAGACAACACCACCACCACCACCATGTATTACATGAACAAGCAGGGGGGACAAGGTCCACTCTACTTTGCACAGAGGCCATGAAGATTTGGAGCCTGGCTAACTCCCTCAAGGGATCTCTGTCAGCGGTTCGCCTCCCAGGGAAGGACAGTGTTCTGGTGGATGCTCTCAGCAGGATCAATCAGAACCACCACGAATGGTCACTGAACAGACAGGTTCTACAAACTGTCTTCAGGAGGTGGGGCACCCCAGAGATAGACCTCGTTGCAGCCCCAGACAATCATCAGTTGCCTCTGTTCTGTTGCAGGCCTCCAGCACTGGGCACAGTACCCTTGGATGCATTCCTTCTGGATTGGTCAGAGAAATTCCCATATGTCTTCCCTCCATTCCCCTTGCTACTCAGGGTGCTGAACAAACTCAGGTGTCAACCTGCAGCAATGAGTCTGACAGCTCCGGAATGGGCCAGACAACCTTGGTACCCGATGTTACTGGCCCTGTCATTGACTAGCCCAATCTGCCTCCCCATGAGGCATGACCTGCTGACCTCCTCCCAGGGGAGGATTAGGTACCCCAACCTGAGGTCTCTCAGACCGAAGGTCTGGTTCTTGAAGAGTTAGAGTATGCTGGCTTGCAACTCTCTGAGGGGGTTCTGGACATTCTGAGGGTTTCCAGAAAACCATCTACCAGGAAAACCTATACCTCCAAATAGAAGAGGTTCACCATATGGTGTTCTCATTCAGAGGTTGACCCAAAAAGTGCGGGCATTCCAGTCTTGCTAGACTATTTGGCCCATTTACACTCATTGGGCCTTCAACCCTCTTCCCTGAGGGTACATTTGGCAGCAGTTTCTGCTTATCTGTCAGCAGGGAAGGGCCCTTCCCTAGCTTCTAACCCTATAGTAAAAAAGATTTTCAAGGGTTTGCTGCATATGCGTCCCCCTCATAGGGAACCTACCCCTTCTTGGGATCTGAACATTTGCATAGCACTGTTGATGCAACCCCCTTTTGAGCCTGTGTTCTCAGCAGAACTAAAGTATGTAAGATGGAAAACTGTGTTTCTGGTGGCCATCACCTCAGCAAGATGGATCAGTGAGCTGCAGGCCTTATCAGTGGAACCAAATTAAATCTCATTCCACAATGACAAGGTGGTTCTCTGAACAAACAGAAAATTCCTCCCCAAAGTGGTTTCTGATTTCCACCTAACCAGTCTATGAACTTGCCTGTCTTCTTCACTGAACACTCTAGTTCAGGGGAACATAAGCTGCATAGTCTAGATGTACAAAGGGCTATCAGCTACTACCTGGATCATACCAGAGACCATAGGAGTGGAAACAATCAGTTGTTTCTTACCTATGGAGAAGTGGCTAGGGGTAAGTCTGCCACTAACAGAACCATTGCGAGATGGATGGTGTCATGCATCCAGTTTTGCTATGGAAAGCTGGGAAAAGAACCCCCTGTGGGCCTGAGAGCTCATTCCACCAGGGGTACAGATGCTACTATAGCAGCTGCAAGGGACATTCTACTATTGGAGATCTGTAAAGCAGCTACCTGGAAAACTGTACATACATGTACCAGGCATTACAGTCTGGACGTGCAAGCCAGAAGTGATGCTAGGCTTAGTACAGCAGTTTTGCAGAGCCTATTTCCTAAGTAGGTTCTATGCCCACCTCCAAGGGAACTGCTTGACATGTGTCAGAATACATTAGGACTTCTTGTAGTTTGAAGAAGAAAAAAAATACTTACCACAGTAATGTTGTTTCTTCTAAAGGAGTTCTAATGTATTTTGACCTCCCACCCTGCCTCCCCTGCCAGAACCTGCAGTCTCTGCACTCTAGCTGTTACATTTTGTTGTTAATCCTTTAAGTTGGTTATCTGTTGGGCATCTGTGACTTGAGTCTTTTATTCCCTCACTAGGGTTAGTGGTGTTTCCTATGGTTTAATATACATATTCATATTGATTCTCAATCAATTAGATAATTTAGTCTTTCTTTTTAGTTGCTCGTAAGAATCTGACGGTTGCATAGAATGTACCAGTGGACAGTGGTTTGAAATCGAGCGTCTGCCTACCTAGAATGTAGGCTTAACCATTTCATCTTAAAATTAACCCCTCCTCCTCGATAGGTCATGACCAGCTTGAACCTCGCCTGCTGAGGGCTGCCACCCCAGCAATTGTCCACCCAGTCACCCTCCTCATCAATAGATTGTTTCGGGAAGGTGTTGTCCCAAAAACTTGGAAAGTAGCGACGGTTGTCCCTGTCCACAAAAGCGGGTCCCGAGACAAATTGGGAAACTATAGACCAATCTCCCTACTTAGGCCCCTTGGGAAAATCCAGGAAAGACTAGTCTCCAACCAGCTTCAGGACTACCTGGAGCAGCACCTTCTCATGGCTGAGGTGCAACATGGTTTTAGGAAGGGTCATGGTACTGATACTGCCCTCATATGGCTCACTGTGGACATCCTTGCCGCTATGGACCAAGGCTCCCTAACGGGTGCCCTCTTCATTGACCTGTCCAAGGCCTTCGACTTGGTCAGTCATAACCTCCTTCTATCTAAACTCCTGCACTTAGGGCTGGATTCCCACTCTCTGTCCTGGTTTGAGAGCTATCTGAGTGACTGTACCCAAAAAGTCCACTGGAAGGGTACCCAGTCTGTTCCAAGACCCGTCACTGCAGGGGTGCCCCAGGGCTCAATCCTGGGCCCTCTGCTTTTCTCACTCTTCCTCAATAACGTTGAGGGGAACTGCCCACACAGCAAACTCATTTTGTATGTGGATGACACTGTCATTTACTGCAGTGATCCCCAACCTAGTGTTATAGCAACGAATTTGCAGAATAGTCTCTCATTACTTGAGACCTGGTTCTCAGCTAACTCCCTTAAACTTCATGAGGAAAAAACTAAAGCCGTACTGTTTGGCTCTAGGCGTCTGGGCCCCAACAGGAGTAAGCTGCTCCAGATTTGTACTAACCAAGGAAAGAGAGTCGAGGTCTTGGCCAGCTTCAAATGCCTTGGGATCCATCTTGACCAGGAAATGACCTACCGACTCCACATCAATTCCATAACTAGGTCCGCCCACCAAAAACTTAGCCTCCTTTTCCGTCTGGGAAACTCCTTATCCTCGGTTGCAAGACGGGCAATTGCTACCTGCAATCTCCTCCCCTCCATCCTATATGGAGCCCCTCTACTGCAGTCCCTCAGAGAGACGGAATTTAGCAAACTTTCCATACTCTATAACCATGTATCTCGTTTCTCCACAAACTCCTCTCCTAGGAGGCATCATTGTGAGGCACTTAGGGATCTAAACTGGCCCACACTTCGACACAAGCTAGCCTACCCTGTTGTGTGCCTTGCCTTCAAGTTCACTACCCTCGGTCCCCCTCCCCACCTTAGAGGACTACTCTCCCCCAAAGAACAAATCCAAATCCTGCGATCATCAGCAAATCATCCACTCAACATCCCTAGGATTCGCTCCAACCAAGGCAAATGCTCTTTTAAATTTGCTGCCTCCCACCTATGGAACTCTCTTCCGCCTAGCCTGGCTGACTCATCCACCCTTTCCCAATTCAAGTCTGGACTCAAGCTATATCTTCTAAACCTCAGTCTCTGTGGCTGTAACTGTTAGTTCCCAAGCCCAGGTCTCTTCTCCTCTGCAGTGCCTGAACCTCCCCTCTTTCCTTGAAGTATCTCCCAATGCTTTTATGTCAATTTTCTATTGTTATCTTCTTCCTTACTAAATGGAGGTGAAACTTGATGTCATAAAAGCCTGTCTGCAAATCATGTTCAGTATATTGTTACTACTCTACTCTTGTGTACCATATTGTAACTATTGTAAATAACACTGAGTTGTACTATGTATCCTTTACCCATGTATACTGTCGATAATATATTCTGTCGCTAAAGTCTATTTGTGCAACATATGTAACTACTGTAAAAATTATTGTCTCAAAATGTCTTTTCTGTACTAATTCCGGGTCGCCCCTGAAAAAGGGACCTCTGGTCTCAGTGGGCTTACCCGGTTATCAAAATCTAAATAAATAATAAATAAATCTCTAGGGCAGTGCAACAGGAAGTTCTTACTGTATATGTCAGAATACATTAGGATTCCTTTAGAAGAAACAACATTACTGTGATAAGTAATTTTTTCTTATGTAATAAAGGAGGAGTTTCCCTATTTAGGGATCATTCTAGAACTAATTGGATGTTATAGGAGGGATTTTCCCATAAATGGGAGGGCTATATAAGCCCTCCTCAAACACCAAGAGTCAGATTAGCTAACCAGTTAGTCTCACTTACTTGAGGTTAAGGTAAGAGGAAGGACCTGTGCCTGAAACAGAGAATTTGTCTCAAGCAGCAGAGAAGCTGAGGTTTGAATTTTGAGATACCTGAAGTAAAGTGGAATAGCATCACGTTATTGTTTATTTTTTAATTTTATTTATTTTTTATTTTATTTATTAAGTCTAGGATTACAAATACCTTTGAGCCTTGGCTCTTTTACAAAGGTTCCACATCAGAGAAATACAAATTATGGGGAACATCAAGACAGACATTACAACAATGTGGACATTGCAAACAGAGTACAGATTAATACAATTCAAGGGCAGCATTGTAACAAGCAGCCAGCGGCATTTGTCAGAGAAAATAGACAACAGATAAGAAGTGCCAGAGTCATAGGGAGGGAAGGGGGAAGGAATGTAGGAAGGGTGGGGAGAGGGTGAAAAGTGCAGCATTGGGTATACCGAGATGTGAGGGTAGAATCCAGTGAGGAGGGGAGGGGGGGCCACTAAAGCAGGAAGGGAAATGGAGAAACAAGGTTAAGTTGGGCAGTCACAAGAGCTGTTGGTAGTGAGACAGTCCCGGAGCCTAGTTTTAAACATACCAATTGTTGGGGCAGAGGAGATGGTGAGGCTGAGGCCATTGAACCAGAGTGGCACTCGATAAGCAAAAGAGCGTTGTCCCTGTGAAGTGTGACAGTGGGGGACTTTCAGTAGCTGGAGCGTGGATCTCCTAAGGCACCATTTGTTAATTTGGTGTTGTAACAGAGCTGAGACCCCAGAAGGTGCAAGGTCAAGGTAGATTTTTTTCACCATGGAGCAGGTGAGAAACTTTATGCAGTTTGATAGTTGGAGCCAGCTGGTCTGAGTGTATAGGTCACATGTGTGGGTGAGACGGTGAGCACCAGTGATGAGCCAACATGCCTTATTTAAGGCAGTTGAGAGGCATCTAAGGGTTGTGGTTGTGGCCGAGCCATAAATGATGAGACCATAGTCTATTACAGAGATCACAGAGCTCAGGACTGCAACCTTCAAAGCTTCTGGCGTGAGGTGTGGTCTGTGTTTGTAGAGGAGACCAAGCCATATATTAGCAGCTCTAGCTACATTATCTACATGAAGTCCATAGGAGATATTAGGGTCAAGCTGTATCCCTAAGTATTTGAAGGACCCCACCTGATCTAGAGTGTTCCCCTGGGTGGTGGAGATAGCCAAGTGGTATAGCCTGTGTGGGTTATGAGAGCTGCAGAAGAGCATAGATTTGGTTTTCTTGTCATTGAGGACCAGTTTATGATTAAGAAACCATGTCTCTACAGAACTGAAACCAAGTAGAAGGTTGTGTTGAAGAGTTGCAGGATCTTTGTGAGTGGAGAATACAACAGCATCATCAGCATATAGTATGATCTGCTCAGAGCAGTGGTAAGGGAGGGAGTTTAAGAAAAGGCTAAAAAGGAGGGGGCCCAGTATGGATCCCTGTGGCACACCCGAGCGAACAGGCAGGGTGTCAGAAAGAGCGTTCGCAATTTTTACTCTCTGCGACCAGTTTTCTAAGTAGCTTTTAAACCAGAGAGAAGAGTTAGGTGATAGCCTGACATTCAGTAGTTGGTGAATTAGTAGTCCATGGTGTACTGTATCGAAGGCCTTGGAGAGGTCGATGAAAACGGCCCCTGTGAGAAGGCTGTTGTCAAGGGATTTGTGCAAAGCTCCAGTGAACTCAAGAAGGGCTGTGGTGGTGCTATGACCTTTCTGGAAGCCATGTTGTTGTTGTGGACAAGGTATATTGTATTTATCCAAGTGGTTGGTAAGTTGATCAGCCATGATGCGCTCGAGTGCCTTAGAGAGTGGGGGCAGTATGGAGATAGGGCGATAATTTGAGTGATTCATCTTATCCCCACTTTTATGGACGGGTGTCACGGTGGCTGTTTTCCATAGGTCCGGGAATTTTCCACAGCTGAGAGAGATTTTTAGTTCTGATTGAACTGCTTATCAATATTTATTTTTTACTTTTGTATTTTTGTACTTTTTCATAAAATAAAACACACTGTGGGTGTGTTGTACCCTATCACTGTGTCCTGCGTTATCTTTGCATACCCATGTACCTGCAACATACTCCCTTGTCCCTTTCCTGTTTCGTGATAGTTAATACTACCCCCATCCCATTTTGTACTCTGCCCCTGGGTTTCTGTTCCCCAAGTCCATGATTTTGCACTTCCTCACATTGAAACTTAGCTGCCACACATTTGATCACTCGTCTAACTTTTCTAGATCACTATTCATTTTTTCCACCCCTCCCGGAGTGTCTACCCTATTACAGATTTTAGTGTCATCTGTAAAGAGGCATACCTTCCATGCTAGTCTTTCTGCAAAGTCACTAATAAAAACATTGAAGAGGACCAGTCCCAGTACTGATCCCTGTGGCACTCCATTTGTCACATTCCCTTCCTCAGAGTGAACCTTGTTTACCACCACCCTCTGTTTCCTGTTCCCCAACCAATTTCTCACTCAGTTTACCGCCTTAGGACCCACTCCTAGGTGTCTCAGTTTGTTTACAAGTCTCCTATGTAGAACAGTGTTGAATGCCTTACTGAAATCTAGATAGGCCACATCCACTGCTCCAGCTTGATCCAATTCCCTGGTCACCCAGTCAAAGAAATCTACCAGATTTGTTTGACATGATCTCCCCCCAGTGAATCCATGCTACCTCAGATCCTGAAGACCACTGGATTCCAGATATTCCACCATCCTCTCCTTCAGTAGTGGTTCTATTACCTTTCCTACTACCAAAGGCAGGCTGACTGGCCTGCAGTTGCCAGCCTCCTCTTTGTTTCCACTTTTGTGACGTGGGACTACATCCCTTCCTCCAGTCCTCCAGAACCACTCCCATTTCCAGTGAATGGTTGAACAGGGCTAACAGAGGTGTAGCCAGCACCTCCCTGAGCTCCCTCAATATCCTGGGATGCACCCCGTCTGGTCCCATTGCCTTGTCCACTTTCAGATTTGTGAGTTCTTTCAGAACTCTCTCTCCTCTGTAAATGGACTAGTGTCTACCTCCCTTCCTTTGATGCTCCTGGCCCTTATCTGTTGTCCCTCTCCTTCGCCTTCCTCTGTGATCAAGATGTCAGTTTTTTCCTGGTTCCCTCCACACATTCCCCATCCTCCTTTCTTCCTTCCTAAGTCTTACTATTCCTCCCCTGGTCTTTCTCTTTTCACTTACATATTGTACCTGTAAAATACCTTGTCCCTTTTCTGCACTGCCTGGGCTATTTTCTCCCCCGTCTGTGCCTTTGTGCTCCTAACTGCTTTTCCTTTCTCCCTCTGTGTCTCCTGACACACCTCTCTATCTTCCTCTCTCTGTGTTTGCTTATACCTCCTGAATGCTAACTTTTTTGCCCTTAACTTCCTGGCCACCTCTTTTGAGACCATAGTGGTCTCTTTCTCCTCCTGCTTTTGCTTACTTGTCTGACGCAGAGGTGTGTTGCCTTCTCTATCTCTCCTTTTAGATTTGTCCACTGTTTCTCCACTCCCAAGTCCTCCCCCCCCACCAGGGCATCCCTGAGGCATTTCCCCATCTTTTTAACATTGTCCGTCCTGAAGTCCAGGACCCTCGTCTTTGTGTGGTTTGAATCTGCTACTTTACTTACATTGAACCACACGGTATGGTGATCACTGGTAACCAGGCGGCCACCCACTGTGACGTCTGTAACACTGTTCCTGTTGGTGAGTACAAGGTCCAGTACTTCTCCCTCACGAGTGGACTCTTTTGCTAGTTACCTGAGGAACGCCCCCTGCAGGGAGTCCAGGATGTCCCTGCTCCTAGCTGAAGCTGCAGCTGGGATGCTCCAATCTACATCCGGCAGATTGAAGTCCCCCTCACCCCTCCAGCAGCACCCCTACCTTATTTGCCATCTTTTGGATGACTTCCACTAGAACCTTATCCAAGTCTCTCCCCCCCCCCCATTAGAGGTCTGTAGATCACGCCAGTGTGAATAGCGGCTCCCTTCCTTGTTTCTAGGGTGACCACAGTACCTCTACCCCTTCCTGATTTCCCTGTATCTCTGTAGCCTTTATGCTATCCCTCACAGAAAGGGCCACTCCCCCCTTTCTTTCCCACCCTGTCCTTTCTGAACAGAGTGTAGCCTGGTATGGCTATATCTCAGTCATGGTTCTCATTGCACCATGACTCAGTAGTGGCAACAATGTCCAGGTCAGCCTCTGCCATGATAGCCTCTAGGTCCAGGATTTTGTTTCCCAGACTACAAGCATTTGCACACATGGCCTTCCAGAATGTGTTAGCAACCTGTTTGTCATCATCCCCTGTCCCATTTTGCCTTTTCTCCTTACCACTCTGCTCTTAGTCCCATCTTTTGTCACTTCTACCACTTTATCTTCTTTGTTGGGTACCCTTGGGGATTTCTTCCCCTTCGGTCTCTCTCTACTGCCTACTTCAGTTTGAGTGGGGGGACAGCTTATGTCTCCCCGTTTCCTTCCGCCACCCCCCCCAGCTAGTTTAAATGCCCATCAATGTAACATTTAAACCATTCACTGAGAACTGTGAGTCCCCTCCCGGATGGATATAGGCCATCTCCCCTGTATTGGCCTCTATCCTTCCAGGTGGGACCCCAATCCCCAATGTAGCCAAACCCCTCCTCTCTGCACCATTCCTTCAATTATATGTTGATGCTGCTGGTACGGAGTACACTATCCTTCCCCCTGTCATAGACAGGTAGCACCTCAGAATAGGCCACTGAGTGTGCTACCTGCCTAAGACCTCTCCTCACTCCGTGGACTCTTTCTGTACTGTTCTAGCCTTCTCTCTAGCCAAGTCATTAGTCCCAAGGTGGACCATGACATCCAGCTCTCCCTCCCATCCTGCTTCTCTAGCGATCCTCAGGATCCACTCCCCATCCCTCTGCGCAGTGTCTCCGGGTAGGCACCTAACCTCCCTCTCCCCCTCCCTTCCTGTCCCCAGATCTATTCCCCCTAACAATTGAGTCCCCCACCAGATGTTGCTTCCTCCTCCTCCTCTGGGGTCTTCTATCACTCACCTTGGGGTCTCCATTATGGAGGAGCCCCACATCCTCCTTGGTCACTACTGTGGGTGCCTCCTTGGGACAGCCCTGCCCTGCTAGAGCGGCATAGGAATTTTGTAGCGGTAACATGTGGGGGATGTGTCTCTGACCCACCACTCTCCCACTTCCTGAGCCCACTGCAATCCAGCCACTCCTTGTCCTTGGCATCCTTTGAGGCTGCGGCAGCAGACTTGGTGGTCCCTGGGTGGGGATGGAGGCACCCTGAATCTTAGTCAACTCAGCCTGGAATCTAGCAACCTCCCTCTTCAGCCCAGAGAGGAGCATGCATATGGGGCAGCACTGCAGTCTCCAGAAAGTCTCCCTGAAGACTGCTGCCCCACAGCCATTGCACTGCACCACTCCCAGCATAACTATGCCCTGCCTTGCCTGCTTTTCTCTTTTGCCTCCTTTAGACCCTTTTTACCCCTTGCCCAAACTCGCCTCTACCCTGCCTGTTTTTGTTTTGCTCTTTTTAAACTCTTTATTTACTCGTACCTGAGAAAGGGTGTTTCACCTATACCCAAACTATTGCTAGACTAACTCACCACTACCTCCTTTTTTTTACTCCTACCTGTACCCTTCTTTTTTTTTCACATACTTTTTTTGTATTTTTTTGCAGTTTCTCCCTCCCGGGGCCATGAAGTACACATGGGTGTGTGCGCATGGAGGCGCACGCTCACGCCAGGATCCAGTGACCCCTTTTGCCCCACCCCAGACTTACATCACCACTCCTACCACCTACACATCCCACTGGACCTCCACCCGGTGAGAGCAGGACTACAGAGGAGTGGGTGTCCAACCCTGGAGGGGAGAGCCGCAAGTTGCAGCTCAATCCCGCTCCAACCCTCCACCCAAGCCGGCTCCCCAGTGACCCGAGGTCATTCTTGAACAAATCATTGGAGGATGGTGTGGTACCTGAGGACTGGAGGAAGGCGGATGTGATTCCCCTTCACAAAAGTGGGAGCAAGACAGAGGCAGGAAACTACAGACCTGTCAGTTTAACCTCTGTGGTAGGGAAAGTGATGGAATCACTTCTGAAGGAAAGAATTGTTGAGTACCTAGAGGCCAGTGGGGCACAGGACCCAAGGCAGCATGGGTTCACAGCAGGAAGGTCACGTCAGACAAATCTAATTGATTTCTTTGACTGGGTGACCAAAGTAGTAGGCCAGGGAGGGGCTGTGGACATGGCCTACTTAGACTTTAGCAAGGCATTTGACACAGTCCCACACAAAAGATTAATAGTCAAATTAACCAGCCTGGGAGTGGGTCCCAGGGTGGTAGCCTGGGTAAAACATTGGCTGGACAACAGGACACAGAAGGTAATTGTAAATGGAGTCCACTCTGAAGAAAGAGGGGTTACTAGTGGGGTACCGCAGGGTTCAGTACTGGGTCCAGTCCTTTTTAATGTCTTTATAAGTGACATTGCAGAGGGACTGGAAGGAAAAGTATGCCTCTTTGCAGATGACACAAAGATCTACAACAGGGTTGATACACAAGGAGGCATGGAAAGAATGATAAGGGACTTGGTAAGGTTGGAGGAATGGTCAGAAGTATGGCAGCTTGGATTCAATGCAAAGAAGTGCAGAATAATGCACCTGGGAAACAAAAACCCAGGGAAAGATTACACAGTGGGGGGAGGTAGTAACAACAACAAAAATGGAAAGGGACCTGGGGGTGATCATATCAGATGACCTTAAGGTAAGCAAGCAATGTGAGAAGGCAGTAGGGAGGGCTGGGGGATACTGGGATGTATAGGGAGAGGCATCACCAGCAGAAAACAGGAAGTTGTTATCGATCTGTACAGACAGTTGGTGAGACCCCATTTGGAGTTCTGCATCCAGTTCTGGAGACCCCATCTCTGCAAGGACATAGACAGGATGGAGGCAGTCCAGAGGAGGGCAGCTAAAATGGTGCAGGGTCTGCAAGAGAAGCCATACGAGGACAGACTAAAGGAGCTTAATATGTATACCCTTGAGGAAAGGAGGGAGATGGGGGACATGATAGAAATTTTTAAGTACCTAAGTGGAATCAACAAAGTCCAAGAGGGTAGCATCTTTCAGAAAAAGAGATGTGCAAGAACAAGGGGACACAATATGAAGATAGAGGGGCTCAGGGGCAATGTGAGGAAGTATTTTTTCACAGAAAGGGTGTTGGACGCATGGAACAGCCTTCCTGAGGAGCTTGTGGGGTCTAAAACTGTGGGAGAATTGAAGAATTCATGGGACAGGCATAAGGCAATTTTTGTGGGGGGGTAGGAAGAAATAGGCTGTTGGTTAAATAGGATCTGCAGCTTATCCTGTAGGTTGGGAAATGGGCAGACTAGGTGGACCAAGCGGTCTTTATCTGCCATCAAAGTCTATGTTTCTATGTGAACCCGGGTCGCTGACATGGCGCGAGGTGTGGCTTCCAGTGCCACAACCCTCAGCATCACTGGGCTGGCCCTACCTGTACCCTTCTTATTGCATGTCCCTGACCCTCCTCCTACCTGCATACTTCTTACTGTGTGTCCCTGACCCTCCTTGCTCACTTGCAATGTGTGGAGTTACAGGAGTTTAAACAGGAAGCTCACTTCAGGTGTAGGGTAATCCATTCTGATGTCCTGCTTCCTCCTGTCTTACTCCTTGGTTGCTGCCCTGCAAATTTGTTGAGCTGCAGAGTGTCTTGCCACCAGCTGCCACATTGTGCTGACTCCAGTGGGAAGACTGCACTGTGCTATCCTTGTTTTGGGGGTCCTTAGTGTGGTGGGGGTTGCTTGATGGCCTAGTCCTCAAGTAGGCCCCTGCTCACTTCCTGGTTCCTCCGGTGGCACCCGGGATTGTTGGAAGCACTTGCTGGAGGTGCGGTCTTCTCACTGATTGGCTTCTCCTTGGGAGCCTGTTTGGAGCATCTAGCTCCACTGGTTGCTCATCCCCCAATGTCCTCTTAGCAGCGTGTGGTCAGTGGAGCGGGTCTGAGGGCGTAAGAGCCCTTACCTGAGCATTTACAGCTCCTTTAGTGTGATGTCTAGTGGCTGGGCTCTTTTGTAGCCCTAACCACTTCCTGGTTCCTATGGGGGCTCCTGGGATTGGTGGGAGCACTCGCTGGAGGCGCGATCTTCTTAGTGATTGGCTCCTCCTTGGGAACCTGTTTGGAGCATCTAGCTCCACTGGTTTCTTCTCCACCAGTGTCCTGTTAGCAGCGTGTGGTCAGTGAAGCAGGTCTGAGGGCGCAAAAGCCCTTACCTGCGCAATCACAGCTTACAGATGTGACCTGGGGGAAAGAGGAGGGGGGAGATGGAGAAGAGGAAGTAAACACTAAGTATAGTACATTTTATACACAGGCAAGTTATACAGGGTCTAAACACTACATGTACAGGCAATGCAGTGCAATTTACATTACTGTAACAATGTGTATACAGAGGGGTTCTGAAAGCTGAAATGAGTGATGTCCCTTCTAACTTGGGAAGTTGAGTGTTATGATCAGAGGGGTTCTGAGTGGTAAAGTAAGGGACATTCCTCCTAATGTAGGACAGTTGAGAGTTATTCAGAGAGGTATGTCCATCCAGCTGCACAGAGACATTCAAGATAGCCCCGTGTCACACGCAGTACTAAATGGCTAATAGTGCACTTTGCTGGCACTAAATCCTGAGACAAATATACATGCTGTTTTTTCATCTACTTTTTTTTTGAAGTATTCTTTGGTAACTGGGTAGGGCTCACTAGGCACAAGTGCCTGTTTTCAAGGGTGACCCAGGAACACTGGGGTGGTTAAAGCAGCAGTACTATGTAAAAAAGAAAAATTGCACTTTTTCGACAGTTTATTTCCTGTGCTCTGTTGAGCTTGTCCCTGGTACTCTTTCCCGACGGCATTATACTATCACCTCATAATCTGCTTAGTTGTCCTTTGTTTTTGTTTACATTTCTGCCTCCCGCCATATTGACAGCAGCAGTAAAAGATAGGCAGACAGGCAGGTGCAGTATTTTCTGTAGATCTACAGAAAATGGAAATTGATCATTTCCTGGATAGGTAGTACTGCTGCTTTAAGTGACTTGCTCAGAGTCACATAGTATGCAAGTGGTGGGAATCAAACCTAGGTCTGCTGAATGTATCAAGCTCATTCACAGCTCATTACCCTAACCTCTAGGTTATACCGCTGTCATTCTAGACTAAAGTGTACCAAACCACCTGTGACTGAATCTACCTGCAGGGTGAACCCTAGGTACTGAGTGCTATCTAGTAAGACAGCTTATGCGAAACAAAACAGTTATTTCAGCCGCAGCAGCTAGACAGTTTTGTTGCTTCTCTGACAGATTGGTGCCTGCATTCCTCCTCCCACTCAGCGGCTGAGTTATTTTAATTATGAAGAAAACCAATTAAATTATAAATTTACTCCACAGGAGACATACAATTTCCATTCATGTCGTGCTGATAATACAGTTTTGTCAACATTTTTTCCCTTCAATGAAGACCACCTCCCCGCCCCTACTTTGGTAAACAGAGGGCATTTCTTGCATTTGTGCCATTGTTCTCATTTGCAGCCATCCTTGGCCTCGGGCTATTACGAAGCTCTTTGGGCTCAAACAGGGCTGCCCGGGAGAACAAATGTGAAATCTGTTGACTGTGGCAATTCTCCAGGCCCGCTACACTCCAAGGGCTCCAGTGGTAAACAACTGAACACTGCTGATTAATCTCGAGACCTTCAGGGCTGTACAGAAATGGCAGCTTCTGAGAAATACATATCAATGCTTGCTGTGTTCCCCAGGATACCTCTCGCAGTCGAGATGTTTCATCTCAGGGAGCTCATCCCAACGAGCAGAATGTTGGTTTGTGTTTTGTTACAATTTATTTACCCAGGACTGCCCAGCTTACATGTCATACCTCATTTTATGTGGGGCCCTCCTCTACTGTTTTATACAGTTGGGTGGACTAAAGCACTGGGAGGTCAAGTGACATTGCTCAGGGTCACGCAGCAATTAATTGGATCTGGTGGGGTCTGAACCTGTGTCTTCTAGTTACTAGGCCTAATTGTTAAATACATTTATGAGGAGCATAAACATTCTATTTTTAGTTACCCAGCTGAAACAGAACAACTAATTTTTAGTGAGGGGTCCTACTTTAATCCAGTTTTGCTGATTGAGAGTGATTGTTGCACAGGGGAGGTCAAAGGACTTGCTCATGGTCAGACACTAAGCCAGTAGCCATGGTAGGATTCAAATCTGGGATCTCACAGTCATTTTATTTGAGCTGATATATGGAAGACAGTTTGACCTAGTGGTAAGAGCGCAGAGAGCTGTGAACCTGGAAGAGACCCAGGTTTGAATCACACCATTTAACTATTTAAATTTGGACTTCAACAACATTCTGCTCTGGTTCAGAGAAAACCAGTTATCCCTCAATGCTAAAAAAATTGTCTCTATGACTTTTTGTACCAGGCAGAGGCTTGCTAGAGTTCCCCCCCTTTTCTCCTTTCTCACCCTTCATGGTGCACATACTAAAGATGTCTGCTCCTTCAAGTACCTCAGGGTCTGGTTGGATCACCACCGTTATTTTTCTGTTCATATGGATGCTATCCACAAGACGCTCCACCCCACACTTGGAGCACTTTACAGAAATAAGAGAAGCATCCCGCTTCCTGTATACAGAGAAATCCTCACTAAGATGATCTTGCAATTTTTGACTATGGAGACATGGGGCCAGAGTTTCAAAGGGTGATGCAGGACTTGCATCAAGACCTGCATCACACTACTTCATTCCCACTGTTGCACCAATCCCCTCTGTGCAACTGCGCGCAATTTTACAATCTCGGGTGCAGTTACAACACTTTACCTGCTTTATGGCAGCTTGTGCCAAATCTCGGGCGCAGTTACAACACTTTACCTGCTTTATGGCAGCTTGTGCCAAATCTCGGGTGCAGTTACAACACTTTACCTGCTTTATGGCAGCTTGTGCCAAATCTTGGGTTGTAAGCTCCATTAAATGATCCTTCTTATGCATTCAAGCTACAGCACAAAAAGATGGTCTGCTAAGTGTCCATTGCCGCACGGGATAGAAAACCTTGGACTGACCCGGGGCTTGCAGCAATCTCAGGCCTTTGAAAATCTGTCCCTTTGTTTACAGTGCTGTTCCTAAGTCCACGTTAGCTAGACTGGACCACCTCTTTCACTCCTTCTGTCAGTTTGTCCTTGACAAACTCCTGCATACTCATCACTGTTCACTGCATACCTCTCTCTCTCTCTCTCCCCCCCCCCGATGCCAGCAGCCTTACCCACTGTGCCTCCTTTTATCTCCAAATTTTGGTTTAGCTCCCTCCTTTCATATCTGGCTTCTCTCCTCTCCCATCCCCCCTTCTACCACTTACTCCCTTGGCAATGCTTCTTTTCGCTTTCTTGCTCTCCCATCAATGAAATGTACTACTGGTCAAGCTGCCTTCTTGTTCCACTTCCCTAACCTTTGGTGCTCTCTCTCTCTCTCTCTCTCTCTCTCTCTCTATTCTTGCATTCGGTCTGCTATTTCCTTTCCCATCACGGTCTCTTCCTTGTTCCGTGTCACCGATTCCATACAGTCAGCTATGGACAAAGGCCTAGTCACTTCTGCCATATTTGTGGACTTGGCAAAGGCCTTTGACTCTGTCACTCACCACCTTCTAACACTAAAACATCAGTCCTCTGGTCTGGCCCCAGCTGCCACAGATTGGTTCAGATCATGTCTCCACCACAGACAGCAATCAGTACTAGTAGGAAACGCCCCTTCCCAATCCTAGCAGGCGTCCCCAAGATTCCATACCTGGTCCCATTCTATTCTCATTATTCATAAATGATCTCCTTGCCATCTGCTCCCTCTCCAAAACTCATACGTACGCGGATGACATCGTGATATACTTTTCTGGTCCCTCTGCCACTGATGTAACTGCCCCCCTGCAGAGTAACTTTGACAAAGTGCAGCTCTGGTTCCAGCAAACCAACTGAAACTTAACTTCAAAAAAACAGTATCCATGTTCTTTGGATCGAGGCAAAGATGGTCCAAATCCCTAAACCCCCTACTTTTACCACCCTGGATGGCTCTCCCTTAGAATCAGTCAATTTCTTCAAATATCTTGGGGTCTGGTTGGATAGCAGCCTCGACTTTTCTGCCCATATAGACTCCATTTGCACCAAACTCTACCCAAAACTCGGAGCCCTCTACTGACACAAAGAATGTCTCCAAATGTCAACTTGCCGAGACCTATTCACCAAAACCATTCTCCCTGTAATAAACTATGCCAATATTGTTTATGGCTGTGCTCCTGCAACCTCCCTAGTAAGACTTGACACTCTCTTAAACTCATTTTGCCACTTCTCCCCCCCACTCACCACTGTACCCTCTACTCTTCCCTTATGCCTCTTCCCAATAGACGCCAGATACATAGCCTCGCCGTCATTGCCAAATTCTGGTTTGTGACTCTCCCCCCACCTCAGCTCCTGTCTATCACCCGTTAGCTCTGCCACATACTCCCTTCACTCAAGGGACGCTTGTATGTTCTCCCTTCCCCATCATTGCACATGCTCAGGTCAGGCTGCTTTCTCTTATGTCTCCCTCACCTCTGGAATCAAATTCCTTGGGACACCAGACACTCCCCTACTCTCAATGCCCTTAAGCCCCTGCTCTGAGCAGTCCCTGCCAAAACATGCTCTTGTCCTACCCCATCACCCCCTAAACAACTTTTCCTCTACCGTCTAAGTCTGACGTTGTGCTGATGCTACTTTGCTTTGTTTTACGATTAATGTACCATATTGTTGTTTATTGGATCGCCTGTATTATGTCTGATGCTACTGTAATTATATTATTTTACTGCTTATTTCTGTACTATTATTTGTATTCTACTGTATTATCTGTACTGTTGCCAGTGTTGTTTTTACCCTTGTATATGTCTCTTCCCCCAGGTCACACTTGGAAATGAGCCTCGACTCAGTGTGCCTTTCTTGGTTACCAACTTTTAAATAAATAAATTCTTAAATCTAAGCTGGCCTAGTGGTGTGGAGGGCTGAGGCATCCATGCATTACCTCCTGCCATGCTGGCGACCCATGTTTGCAGTGCAAGCTGCCCACCGGGGGTCGGCTGGGGAGGGAGAGGACTGAGCGTCTGGAGGACTGCTCTCCTCTCCCGGGGAGGGAGGACTGGCACTCCAGCCAAATGACTGCCCCTGAGTGGAGGCCCATGGGTAGCAGTGTGGGTCTGCTGGGCGCCAGAAAGGGGAGGGAGCTGCGGGACTTCCACTGACATGCGCGCACCTCTATGCATGCATGTCTGACTGTGTGTGCCCTAGCACGGGGATGGGAATGGGAGAAAAATGGAAAATACCCCTGCTGCGGGTGATGACTGACCCTCCACATGCTCTGAACCCAGCAACCAGGCAGAGGTAAGTTCTGGTGACACTGGAGTGACGGGGCGGGAAGGGGGTCAGTCTGAAGGGGGCAGCTGGGGAGAGGAGAAAATGTATATTGAAAAAATAAATAAATTCTTAAATCTCTGCTCTGTGATTTCTCTGTTCACTGCCATAGTTGCTTCTGATATTGAGGTGGACTATTCACATCTGCATTCCACCACACACTGTCTCTAGTACTGCCCGTCTCACCCTTGTTCATCAGTTACTACCCACTGTTCCTCATTTTCTGTTTTGCTCACTGTTAATTTATAGTGTATTGCGGAATGTAGTTCAACATGGATTACCATGCTCCATAAAAAGTTGTTCTGCTGCACTAGTGACATCCCTACTGCAGCAGAACAACTTTTCATTCTGCTGCAGTAGTGACGTCAGCCAACAACGCTTCCAAGGCACTGACTTTGATACACCCTAGCAACCATGGTTAACTACTCTCAACAGAAAAGTCCTTTTCTGTTAGAAAAACTCCAAACATTAAATGTTCAAACTATTTTGCGAGTCACCATACACTATATAGAACAGTGTATGACTCACTCTACACAACAAGGCTATTCTAAACCTCGTGGTTAGTCTGCCGACTGAGAGACCTCTCAAGCTTTGCTCTTGAGGTCAACCGGTCGGCATAGTAACCACTCGGTTGAGAATATCCTTGTTGTGTAGAGCGAGTCATACACTATCCTATATGTTCTTTTCCAGTGCCACAATTTACTGTATGGTACTTAGTGTATTGAATTTTATTCTTAGGTGTTCTTGTGTGTTTTGCTATACTTATTTCCATTTTGTATAATTTTTGTACATCGTATTTTGTATCTGTACTGTTCTCTTCTTTTCTCCCTCCCCCGGGGACGAATCTGGGAAACAAGCTGATCCTAGCCCAGTATGACTTTTCTGGTAAAATGTCTGAAATAAACAAATTTACTCACTAGGTGACCCTGAGCAAGTCATTTAACCTCCCTGTGCTTAACCTCTGTCACTGATCTTTCTTTGTGCTGTCTGAATCCCCTGTGTGCATAAAGTGGCAGCAACATTCTTTCCACACCTTCTCTTGGATTGTAAAATGATTTGGGGTACACTCTAGATAAAAAAATGCACTAAACAAAACTAAATTCCTTTCCTTTCCTGACCAAAAGCGGTTGCTTCTAATACTTATCAATGTTGTTGTACAATGTAGAACCACATCTTTTAAGAAATTCTGATTTTCAGACTGCAGGCCCCTAAATATGAAGACACAAAATTCCTCTGTATTTTCAGATGAGAATGTTTATTTATTTCAAGAGTTTTACCAGGAAAAACATACTGTGCTAACAGCTCTTTTCCAGATGTGTCCTGGGGGGGAAGGGGATGTGGTGAGTGCAGTAATAAGGTACATCAGTAATGTTACAATTATATATACAATCATGCATGGGGGTGAGTGCATAATGAGAAATTAATGCCCACCCGAGGTGTGGGATGCTACATAAACCCCAAGGGTGAAGCCCAAGGGGGCTATCAAAGCACCCCACACCAAGATCAGGCATTCATTTCTTGTTTATGCACTCACCCTCATGCATTGTTATGTGTATTTGCTGGCTTGTCCTTTTTCACCACAAAGAGAAAAAAAGATTGTGTGACATGTACCTGGAATGTTTGTATTGAACACAACTTTGGAAACTTTGTTATTTGTAAAGTGTGGCAGAATAAAGCTGGTAAAATGCAACTTGTAACGGGACTAGTAGAATTCTGTGAAACAAAATGTCTTTTTTGAAACAGGAACATCTGTTTTTTTTGTTTCAAGTTCAGTTGTTTTGAAAGTAGAATGGGAATATGCCGAGGTGAAAACGTGGTTGAACTGTCAAACTTTTTTTCAAGGAAGGGTATTTAAATTTGCTGTACCTTTAGGGGAAACTTGCAGTTCTGCGGTAAAAAAGCCTGTTTAGTAGTCCTGTTTTAGTGGTTTTCATTGCCTCAAGGTTTTCTCTGGGTTTTTTCTCCATGTCTGTTGTCCTGATGATGTACGATTTAGACTTATTAGGTATGCATTCTTTCAGTCCATTGCCTCTGTGATATTATAATTCCATTGGTGACATGAGGGATCTGGTAAGTATGTTTAAAAGTTTCAGGACAGTACTGAGAAATGTTTTTCTTATTAGAGAAATGCCATTTCGTTTCTACTCGTTTCAGTCTTGACGGTGCTGTCAGAGGTACAGTATTTCTGAGTGGAAATTTGACTACTGAGTGTACGCTAAAGTATAACGCAAGGCAGGAGAAGGAGCAGGTGGTGCATGCTCACCATTATAACCCGTGGATTATAACAGCGAATTATAACCTGCTCCTTTTATGGGAAAAAAGACAAGCCAGTTATTACAAAACAATAATATTACAAAACAATAATACTTAAAAAAAGGTAAAAAGTGCACTGTAGACATATAAGAGGAAGCACAAAGCAAGTAATGCAAATCATAGCATATCAATAGCATATCAACAGTAACAGTTCTACAAAGTACAACTGGCAGCAAAATGAGGGAGGGAATGGAGATTGCGAGTACAGCAGGGTACAAGTCAAAGGGAAAAGTGGATCAAGAAACCAGGACAGTAGGGTAAGGAAGTAATATGGAAGGAGGAGCAGTGTGGGATTAGCCTAGGATCAGTAGCATCTGCAGGAGTGAGCAGTGAAGTTACAGAGGGAGGATTTTAGTGATATGGAAGAGGGAACATTGTGACCGGCAACAGGGAGAATGCTCCAAAGTTTGAGGACATGGAAAGAGAAAGCAGCTTGACCAGCAGAGGATTCTACAGAGGGGAGAGTGAGAGAACGTGTGTCAAAGCTGCAAAGGGAGTAGGAGGTGGAAGGAGGGGATGAGGGAGGAAAGGTGGGGGGGTGGGGCTGAGCCAGAATTTCGAGATGAAGGTGGCAAAATGAGTGAGGTGCCTGTTATCAAGGGAGGAAAAAGAGAGGGAGGAATACAGGGAACAGTGGTGGGTTCTGGAGAGGCAATCCAAGGTAAAGCAGCAGAAAGAGTGAAAGGGGGGATCCAGCCTGGCAAGGGTGGACTTGGGAGCACCGCTATATATGTCACCATAATCGAAGATATTGAAATCATCTTTGTGACAATCTCTCTATGAGCAGGAAGCAAGATACTTGCTTTGTTGGATTTTTTTGTGCAAAATTCAAACAACCCTACAGATATTCTGTAGAGCCTACTCTGTTAATGCCAGTTTGTCACTTTCCCTAGCATGAACTTCTTCCTCCAGGCAGGAAGTTCTTTTTCTCCCCAGGTGCAAAATATCTGCAGGACAGTGCCCACTAATCTCCTTTGCCTCAGGAACAGTCTCCCTCTCTGTATCTGCTCTTCCTCCTCATCCCCCCACCTCAGTTACAGCCTCCATATCCCTATCTGCTCCTCCTCCTCCTAACTAAGCCATCCCAGGAATAGCCTCCCTCTTTCTACTTGCTCCTCCTGCTCACCCCTCCCCCACCTCAGGAAGAGCCTCTCTCTCCCTATCTACTCCTCCTCCTCCTCCTCACTTCTTCCCCCACCTAGGAATGCCCACCCTCTCCTTATCCATTCTCCTACTCACCCCTTCCCAGTTCTGAAACAGCCTGTCCCCTCCTCCTCCTCACCCCTCTGTGACCTCAGGAACCACCTCTGTCTCCCTATCTACTCCTCTTCACCCCCCCACAGGAACAGTCTCCATTTCCCTATCTGCTCCTCTTCCTCCTCCTCCTCTTTCTCCCCATTCCCCCAGCCTCAGGAAGAGCCTCTCTGTCCTTACTGCCCCTCCTACTCCTCCCCAACCTCAAAAAAAGCCTTCCACTCACTATCGGCTGTTTTTGCTCCTCATTTCCTCCCCAACCTCAGGAATAGCCTTTCTCTCCCCATCCACTCCTCCTCCTCCTCCTCCTCCTCATCCCTCCCCCTTCTCAGGAACAGCTACCCTCTCCTTAAAGGAGTAGTACACCCAGAATTTGTAAAAATATATGTTGTGCAGAGTATTTTGATTTGAGTGTAAAGTCCAAGTGTGTCCTTCCCTCTGTCTGCTATCAGGAGTTTTCCCTAAATTAGCCTGCTAGCTTTACAGTAGCTTTATGACCCCTGGGGATCTCCAGCTTAGCTACGTTTATTGCTTTTCTTGTACCTGCAATGCATCCTGTCTCATGTGACAGTGATGTAGCCAAGCCCATAGATTCAGTAACAAGCACTGCTTTACAACAGCAAAGATGGCTATATTTTTAAACTATATAGAGTTCAGGTTGGTGACTACCCTCATTGTAAAGGTCTTTTTGTTGTGAATAACTTTGATACTGGTTGTGTATGTGTAACTTATATGGTTTTCAGGATATTTACATTTGTTTGGCATGTCCACTTGAGTGTTCACTCAGAGAGAACAAAAACATCTGCTGTTTGTAAGCGCATCTGCACACATGCCAAACAAATCTAAATATCTTGAAAACTATCCAAGCTACACAAAAACAACAAACAGTAAAGTTGTTCAGGACAAAAAAGATTGTTACAATGATGGTAGTCGCTAAACTGAACTCCTTACAGTTTTAAAATATTTGCCATCCAAAATGGGAAATTTGTTAAATAAAAAACATGGAAATTTGGTTTATTAGATGGCTATATTTTAAAAACTATACAGAGTTCAGTTTAGTGACTACTCTAATTGTAAAGATATTTTTGTCATGAACAACTTTGCTGCTGGGTGTTTTTCTGATGCTTGTAAAGTTTTCAAGATATTTAGATTTGTTTGGAATGTGTACAAATGTGCATAGAATTCTGCACAGTGTCTTAGGAATGTCATAGCAAAGCTGCCAGGAGTACAATCGGAATGTAGAATAGAGTAGAATTAAGCAGTAAGGCATGGCAGGATGTGTGTTATGTAAGCAATAAGACACGATGGAGTGTGTATGAAACATATTTTACCGCATGTCCAGGGGCATGGTGAAGCCATGTGCCTTTCAGCCCCTGGAAACGTGATAAGCAGGTAAAGATAGAAGGGGAATTTTTCTTTGTCAGTGAAGAAACAGTTGTAGTGAAAACTATAAACAATATTTAATGTAATCCACTACTCACTGGGTAAATTTCTTCTACGTGCCCTGACAGTGAAATAATTGAGTCTCTGGCTGTAACAGAGGTCTTTGTTGTGAATGTGCACTGAATGTTAGGAGAGAAACATTCTGCCAGTGGAACTGAGCAGAATTTTAAATCCATGTATTCCATTGGAAACATCCCATGATAAATATTCTATATCTTGAATCCTGATGCCAGCAAAGGACAAACTTTGTCCAGCAGTAATACAATGACATCATCTATGACATCATTTGCAGTGGGCGGAAGGACTATTTTATCATAAATGAACACAAGTAAATCTATTGTTTCTACATATAAACATGCTTTTCCCAACTGTAAAAAGCTAAAAAATGAGCCCATTTTATAAGCGCAATAAGCCACTCTGAGGTGTGTATGAAACATAATTTATCTCACTTCCAGGTGTTGAAAGGCACAGGGGTGTGCAGTAAAATATGTTTCATACACACACCCTCATGTCGTATTGCTTACATAACCCACATCCTGCCATGCCTTAGAGCTTAATTCTACTTTATTCTGCATTCAGAATGAACTCCTGGCAGCTTTGCTATGACATTCCTAAGACACTGCAGAATTCCATGCACATTTGTACACATTCCAAACAATATCTTGAAAACTTTACAAGCTACTCAAAAACACCTAGCAGCAAAGTTGTTCACAACAAAAAGACCTTTACAATGAGGGTAGTCACTAAGCTGAACTATGTATAGTTTTTAAAATATAACCATCTAATTATCCAAATGTCCGTATTTTTTTTTTAACAAATTTCCACTTTCAATGGCAAATATTTTAAAAACTGTAAGGAGTTCAGCTTAGTGATTAGTACCCTCATTGTAACAATATTTTTGTCCTGAGCAACTTTGCTACTTGTTTTTGTGTAGCTTGCATAGTTTTCAAGATATTTAGATTTGTTTGGCATGTGTGCAGATGCACTTACAAACTGCAGATACTTTTTTTCTCACCAAGTGAACACTCTAGTAGACATGCCAAACAAATGTAAATATCTTGAAAACCATACAAGTTACACATACACAACCAGTGTCAAAATTGTTCACAACAAAAATACCTTTACAATGAGGGTAGTCACCAAGCTGAACTCTGTATAGTTTTTAAAATATAGCCATCTCTGCTATTGTATTGTAAAGCAGTGATTGTTGCTGAATCTATGGGCTCGGCTACATCACTGTCACATGAGACAGGATGCATTGTAGGTACAAGAAAAACAATAAACTTAGCTGAGATGAGATCCCATAAATAAGGTGTCACTATAAAGCTAGCAGGCTAATTTAGGAAAACTCCTGATAGCAGACAGAGGGAAGGAGACACTAGGACTCACACACAAATCAAAACACTCTGCACAACACATGTTTTTACAAATTCTGGGTGTACCTCCTGCCTCAGGAACAGCCTCTCTCTCCATAACATTTCCTCCTCCTCCTCACCTCTCTCCAACCTCAAAAATAGCCTCTTTCTCCCTATTTTCTCCTCCTCTCCCTCCTCATGTCTCCCCCACCTCAGGAACATCTACCCTTTTCCTATCCATTTTCCTCCTCACAAACACCACTTCTGAAACAGACTCTTCCTTCCTCCTCCTCATCCCTTCCCCACCTCAGGAACAGCCCACCTCCATATCCACTCTTCCTTCTCACCCCTCCCTAAACTCATTAACAGCCTCTGTTTCCCTATCTGCTCCTCCTCACCACTCCCCCAGCCTCAGGAAGAGCTCTGTCTCTCTCTAACTGCTCTTCCTCACCCCTCTCCAACCTCAAAAATAGCCTCCCTCTCCCTACCAGCTCTTCCTCCTCCTCACCCCTTCTCCCACCTCAAGAACAGCCTCCCTTCCTCTCCCTTTATGCTCCTCCTACTCACCCGTCCCCTATCTCAAGAACAGTGTCCCTCTCTCTATCAGCTCTTCCTCCTCACCTCTCCCCACCTCAGGATCAGCCTTCTTCTCCCTATTTGTTCCTCCTCTTCCTCACCCATCCCCATCTCAGGATCAGCCTTCCTCTCCCTATTTGCTCCTCTTCCTCCTCCTCACTCCTCCCCTGCCTCATGAACAGCCTACTTCTCCGTAATTGCACCTCCTGCTCCTCCCCACCTCATGAACTGACCTCCCTCTCCTCTATTCTCTCCTCCTACTCACCCCTCCCTTACCTCAGTAACAGCCTCCCTCTCCCTAACTGCTCCACCATCTCTGGATCAGCTCTCTCTCTCTCTCTCTCTCTCTCTCTATCTGCTCCTCTTCCTCACTCCTTCCCCTACCTCAGGGACACCCACCCTGTCCCTAACTGTCCCTTATCCTCACCCTTTCCAACCTCATAAATAGCCTCCCTCCCCTATCTGCTCCTCCTACTCCTCACTCTTTCCCCTGCCTCAGGAATAGCCACCCTCTGCCTCTCCATATGCCTATTCACCCCTTCCCCTTCTGAAATGGCCTCTCCCCTCCTCCACCTCTCCCCATCCTTCTCAACCCTCCCCAACCTCAGGAACAACCTCCTTATTCCTATCCACTCCTCCTCATCATCCTTCCCAACCTCAAAAATAGCCTCCCTCCCCATATCTGCTCCTCCTCCTCACCCCTTCACCTGCTCAGAAACAGACACCATCTGCCTATACATACTCCTCCTCACCCCTCCCCACTTCTGAAGCAGCCTCTCTCCACATCCACCTCTCCCCCTCTCCTTCTCAACCCTCCTAAACCTCACTAACAGCCTCTGTCTCCCTGTTCACTCCTCCTCTTCACCACTCCCCAGCCTCAAAAATAGCCTCCCTCTCCCTATCTTCTCTTCTGTTCTCTTCCTCCTCCTCACCCTTTCACCCATCTCAGGAATTGACTCCCTCTCCCTATCCACTCATCCTCCTCCTCAACCCTTCCCCATCTCAGGAAGAGCCTCTCCCTCCCTATCTGCTTATCCTCACCACCCCCTCAGGAAAAGCCTCCCTCTACCAAACTGTTCTTCCTCCTCACCCCTTCCCCCCACCTCAGGAACAGCCATCCCCTCCATCTCTGTTCTCCTCCTCACCCATCTCCACTTCAGAAACAGCCTCTCCCCCCTCCTCCTCCCCTTCTCAGTCCTCCCCAACCTCAGGAACTGCCTCCCTCTCCCTATCCACTCCTCCTCCTCCTCACCACTCCCCGAGCCTCAGTAAGAGCCTCTTTCTCTCCCTAACTCCTTCTGCTCCTCACCCCTCCCCAATCTCAAAATTGCCTCCCCCTCTCTGTCAGTTCTGCCTCCTCCTCACCCCTCTCCCTGCCCCAGGAACAGCCTCTCTCTCCATAACTGTACACCTCACCCCTTCCCTACCTCAGGAACAGCCTCTCTCTCTCCTTAACTCTAACCCCTCTTCCTCACCCCTCCCTAACCTCAAAATTAGCCTCCCTGTCTGCTTCTCCTCTTTACCTCTTCCCTGCCTTAGGAACAGCCACCCTCTCCCTGTCCATTCTCCTCCTCACTCCTCACAGGTTCTGCAACAGCCTCTCACACACTTCTCACCCCTCACTTCAAGAACAGTTTCTCCCCCCATCTGCTCTTCCTCACCCTTCCAACTGCCTCAGGAACAGCCTCCAGCTCCTTATTCAGTTCTCCTCCACACCACTTCTCCAGCCTCAGCAAGAACCTTTCTCTCCTTAACTGCTCTTCCTCCTCCTTACCCCTCCACAACATCAAATGTGGCCACCCTCTTCCTATCCATTTTCCTCCTTACCCTTCCCTGCTTCTGAAACAGCTTCTCTTCCTATTCATTTTCCTCCTTACCCATCCCCACTTCTGAAACAGCCTGTCGTCTCCTCCTCCTCACATTTCCCCCACCTCACGAACAATCTAATTTTCCCTATCCACTCTTTCCCACCCCTCCCACACTTCAGAAATAGCCTCTGTCTCCTTATCTGTCTCCTTATCCACTCCTCTTCCTCACCACTCCCCATCCTCAGGAACAGCTTCTCTCCTTAACTGCTGATACTCTTCCTCACCCCGCTCCAGCCTCAAAAATAGTCTCCTTCTCCCTATCAGCTACTCCTCCTCACCCCTCCCCCACCTTAGGAACAGGTTCCCTCTCCTTATCAGCTCCTCCTTTCCCTTCCCCCGCAACAGGAACAGCCTCCCTCTCCCTAACTGCACCTCCTCCTCACCCCTCCCCACCTCAGGAACATCCTCCCTCTCCCCATCCACTCCTTCTCATCATCCCTCCCCACCTCAGGGAACAACTCTCTCTTCATATCTGCTCCTCCTCCTCACCTCTCCCCAACCTCAAAAAAAGTGGTCCTCTCCCTATCCATTCTTCTCCTCACCTCTCCCCCACTTCTGAAACAGCCTTTCTCCTCCTTGTCCTCACCCCTTCCCCCCACCTCAGGAACAGCCTCCCTTTCCCTATCCACTCCTCCTCTTCATCCCAACCCCATCTCAAGAACAGCCTCCCTTTCCCTATCAGCTCCTCCCCTTCCCCGCTACAGGAACAGCCTCCCTCTCTCTAACTGCACCTCCTCCTCACCCCTCCCCATCTCAGGAAAAGCCTCCCTCCCCTATCCACTCCTCCAACCCACAGTTCTCCCACCTCAGGTACAGCCTCCCCTCCTCCTAATCACTCCTTCCTCACCTCAGGAACAGCCTCCCTCTCCCCATCCACTTCTCCTCCTCACCCCTTCCCAGCTCAGGAACAGCTCTCTCTCCCTAACCACTTCTCCTCACCCCTTCCACTGCCTCAGAAATAGCCTCTCCCTAACTGCTCCTTGCCTCTCCCCAACCTCAAAAATAGTCTCCCTCTCCCTATCTGCTCCTCCTCCTCACCCCTTCCCTTGCTTCATGAACACCCACCCTCTCCCTATCTATTCTCCTCCTCGGCCTTCCCCACTTCTGAAACAGCCTCTCACCTCCTTGTCCTCATCCCTTCGCCACATTAGGAACAGTCTCTCTCTCACTATCCTCTCCTCTATCTGCTCCTTCTCCCCATCACCTCCCCCCATCTCAGGAACAACTTCCCTATCCTTAACTTCTCCTCCTCCTCATTCCTCCTCACCTCAGGAACATCCTTTCTCTCCCTATCTGCTCCTCCTCCTATGCACCCCTCCCCACAATAGCCTTCCTCTCCCTATCTGCCCCTCCTCACCTTTCCCTCTGCCTCTGGAACAGCCTTCCTCTTCCTATCAGCTCCTCCACCTCACCCTCCCCCTGCTACAGGAACAGCCTCCCTCTCCCTAACTGCATCTCCTCCTCACCCCTCCCTATCTCAGGAAAAGCATCCCTCTCCCTATCCACTCCTCCTACTCATAGTTCCCTCACCTCATGAACAGCCTCCCTCTCCCCATCTCCTCCTCCGTCTCACCTCTCCCCAACCGAAGGAACATCCCTCTACCTATCCACTTCTCCTCCTCCTCACCTCTCTCACTGCCTCAGGAACAACCTGTTTCTCTCCCTAACTGCTTCTCTTCCTCACCTCTCCCCAACCTCAAAAATAGCCTCCTTCTCCCTATCTGCTTCTCCTCCTCACCCCTTCCTTGCCTCATGAACAGCCACCCTCTCTCTATCCATTCTTTTCCTCATCCCTCCCCACTTCTGAAACAGCCTCTCTCCTCCTTGTCCTCACCCCTTCCCCACCTCAGGAACAGCCTCCCTCTCCATATCCGCTCCTCTATCCACTCCTTCTCCTCCTCCTCACCCCCACCCTGTCTCAGGAACAGCTTCCCTTTCCTTAACTGCTCCTCCTCCTCATCCCTTCCCACCTCAGGAACAGCCTTTCTCTTCCTATCTGCTCCACTTCCTATGCACTTTTCCCCTGCCTCAGGAACAGCCTCGCTTTTCCTATCAGCTCCTCCTCCTCCTCCTCCTTACCCTCCCCCTGCTACAGGAACAGCCTCTCTCTCTCTCTCCTTAACTGCTCCTCCTCCTTACCCCTTCCCAACCATAAAGATGGCCTCACTCATCCTATCAGCTCCTTCTCCTTTCCCCACCTTCGGAACAGTCACCCGCTCCTTATCCATTATGCTCCCTACCCCTTCCCACTTCTGGAACAGCCTTTCCCCTCTTCCCCCTATGCACCCAACCCCACTTCAGGAGAAGCCTTCCTCTCCCTATTCGCTTCTCTTCTTCACCCCTCTCCCACTTCAGGAACCATCTCCCTCTCCCTATTCACTCCTCCTCCTCATCTCTCCCCACCTCAGGAACAGCCTCCCCCTCCCTATCTACTCCATCTCATACCACTCACCCAGCCTCAGGAAGAGCTTCTCTCACCCTAACTACCTCCCCACCTCTCCCCAACCTCCCTAGCCCTATCGGCTCTTCCTCCTCCTCCTCACCCCTTCCCTCATCTCAGGAACAGGTACCCTCTTCCTATCAGCTCCTCCTCACCCCCCCGCTACAGGAACAGCCTCCCTCTCCCTAACTACTCCTCCTCCTTCTCACCCCTCCCCATCTTAGGAATAGCCTCTCTCTCCCTTTCCACTCCTCCTCCTTCTTACTACTCCCACACCTCAGGAACAGCCTCCCTCTCCCTCTCCCTATTCTCTCTCTCCTCCTCCTACTCCCTCCTCCCCCACCTCAGGAACAGCTTCCCTCTCCCCATCCACTCCTACTTCTCACCCTCCCCACCTCAGGAACAGCTATCTCTCCCTATCTGCTTCTCCTCCACACCCCCCACTGCCTCAGGAACAGCCTCTCTCTCTCCCTAAATGCTCCTCTTCTTCAGCTCTCCCCAACCTCAAAAATAGCCTCCCTCTCCCTATCTGCTCCTTCTCCTCACCCCTTCCCTTACCTCAGGAACAGCCACCCTCTCACTATCCATTCTCATCTTCACCCCTCCCCACTTCTGAAACAGCCTCTCCCCTCCTTGTCCTCACCCGTCCCCCACCTCAGGAACAACCTCCTTCTCCCTATCCACTCCTCCTCCTCCTCTTCTTCACCCCTTCCCATCTCAGGAACAGCTTCCCTCTCCTTAGCTCCTCCTCATCCCTCCCTACCTCAGGAACAGCCTTTCTCTCCTTATCTGCTCCTCCTCCTATGCACCCCTCCCCCACCTCAGGAATAGCCTCCCGCTCCATATCCACCCATCCTCACCTTTCCCCCTGCCTCAGGAATAGCCTCTCTTTCCCTAACTGCTCCTACTCCTCCTTACCCCTTCCCACCCATAAAAATTGCCTCACTCCTCCTATCAGCTCCTCCTCCTTCCTCCACCACCTCTGGAACAGTCACCATCTCCTTATCTGTTATGCTCCCTACCTCTCCCCACTTCTGGAACAGCCTTTCCCCTCCTCCCCCATGCACCCTCTCCCACTTAAGGAGGAGCATTTTGTCTCCATATCCACTCCTCATCTTCACCCATCTCCCACTTCAGAAACAGCCTCCCTCTCCCTATTCGCTCCTCCTCCTCACCTCTCCCACTTCAGGAACAGCCTCCCCGTCCCTTTCGACTCCACCTCATACCACATCCCCAGCCTCAGGAAGGGCCTCTCTCACTCTAACTACTCCACCTCCTCACCCCTCCCCAATCTCAAAAATAGCCTCCCTGCCCCTATCAGCTCTCCCTCCTCCTCCTCACCCCTTCCCCCATCTCAGGACTAACTCCACTCCCCTACGCTAATCAAAATGCTTTATCTAACTCGCTGCATATGTGTCTAAAAATGCTTCCTTGGTGCCCCAAACCTGCTCCCTCCCTTCATCCATCATAAACTCTGGTACCTATTCCTCCTTGCTCTCATCCTATTGGGTGATATTGAGCCCAACCCTGAGACATCAACCCATCTCTCCCACATGGATGCTCACTGGAAGGCTGCTAGAGGACTTCAGATTGTACACCTAAATATCAGAAGTCTCCTTTGTAATCTAATCAAACTTGAGGCTTGGGTTGCTCTGTATCACCCAGATGTCCTATGTCTATCCGAGACATGGATGAAACCCTCCACTCCTGACACAGCATGTTTATTACCTAACTATAACCTAATAAGACATGACAGACTCTCTCCCAAGCGGGGAAGTGGTGTAGCTATATATATTACAAATCCCATCTAAACTTCTTTGCTCTCCCAACACCTGCCCTTTCCCATTGTGAATCTTCTCACTCTATCCTCCTCCTCCTAGTAACTAAGAAACTATATATTGAGAGTGCCTATAACCCCCCTGTAGGAGGCACTACTGGTCTTTCTGAACTCTTCTCCCAGATTGCCTCGACCATGGGTCGAAACAAAGTTCTCATCTTAGGTGATCTTAACCTCAACTGGATTAGCAAATCTAACAGAACTCTTCACACCACAGTCCATGGTCACAAACTACATCAACTCATCTCAGACCCCACTAGGGTCACAACTAGCTCTGGATCTACTACCTTAATTGACTGGACTCTGATCAATCATACTAATAGAATAGCTAGTGCTGGCACTCTCTCTGATGCCATTACTGATCATGCACCCATATACTGTATTTGGTGTGCCGGTGTGAATCCCTTCCCTTCTCCCAAAAACATCTCCTTTCACAGCTTAGCCAACTTAAATCAAATGGCATTCCTGCATGACCTCTCTATGATTGTCTGGTCATGCATCTTTACATCCAACAATGCCCAGATGGCACTTCATAATTTTTTAACTAAGTTTGGTGTGCTCCAGGACCTGTACACCCCCTTAATCTCACGCTGAATCTGTGGCACACCAACTAGATGACTTAAAAAAAGATCTTCTTGCTCAAATCAGAGCCAGGGACAAAAGCTGGGTGCACTATAAGACCCCTGGTCTCTTATCTGACTTCTCTGACTATAGAACTAGGAGAAATGCCTATAAAAGAGATATTCACCAGGTAAAGAGCTCCTTTTGCAAAGGACTGCTGATTGATGCTGTAGGGGACTTGAGGAAATTTTGGTCTCACATAAAGTCCTTCCTTGGAGCCAAACATTCCCAAAATGTAAATGACATGGTTCTCAATGGTGTTCACTATAATAACCCTGTCACCATTGCTCCAATACCTCCACTTGCTCATCCATGCTCTATGCAGACAACCTAGTTCTTTACTTCTGCTCCAGGCACATCTCTGACATCAACACCAGCCTCTCATCTGACCTTCATCAAATCCAGTCCTGGCACTCAAATAGTAAGCTTGTTCTTAATATTAGCAAAATCCAGGCTATGCTCTTTGGCTCTGCACCCAGAATTGGATCCTGCCAGAGAAGACTGGAAGTCTTGTGTGCAGATAGCTCCCTCTTGGAAAGTGTTAGCTCTTTCAAGTACCTTGGTGTCATGCTTGACTCCTTCCTGGACTTTGATCACCATATTTCTGCCACCTGCAAATCTGTCAATACCAAAACTGGTATTGCATATAAAACTAGCTATGTGCTAACTCCCTCGGCTAGAACTGCCATTGCCCAGGGTATCTTACTCCCAGCTCTCAACATATGGCTCAGTCACTTATGTTGGAGCTTCCAAAGCCAGTCTTTACAAATGGGACTCCACCTACAATAATATTTGTCGCTCTGCTTTAGCATCTCTCTGACTTACTCACCACTGTCAACTATATACCAACCTAAACTGTTACTCTCCTCAGTATACATTCCCCCCCAAATCAAAAGAGTGGCTTCCATTCTGTCCTCGCCCACCTCCAAACACTCCCTGACATGGCAGAAATAATTGCCTTAGAGGATTTTAATATAAATTGGCTTGCTGACACATCGGCATCCATTAGGGATGTGACAGCCTCTCATAACCTGTCCCAGCTCGTGACCTCTGCCACTAGACTCAACCTGAGGACTGGCACTGCCACCCTCCTTGATCTTCTGCTCACTGACTCACCCCACAAAGCTACCCGGGTTAGGGTCGTACCCAATGCCCTGAGTGATCACTCCCCGGTGCTCTGTCACTGGTCATACGCTGCAAGAAAGCCCCCACCCAAAACTATCCTCCAACGCTGCCTCAAACCTGGCAAACTTTGGTCCCTTAAGCAATGGCTCTCAACTAGTGACTGGTCTCCCATTGCAACCGCTATGGACATAGACGCTGCACTAGACCATTTCATCAACACCTTCAACTCTGCCTGTGACCGATGTGCACCCCCTACACAAACAGGTCATCAAAGGGGTTGATACACCATGGATGTCACAAGCCCTGCTAGACCAAATGTGTGACTATGACAACTTATGGCACATTGCTCTTGAAACTGGTAAACCCTCTGATAGACAGCACTACCAAAAGACACATAATAAATGTACTTGGAACATCCATAAGGCCAAAGCTGAATACTACCGAGCTTCACTCACTGCCACCTGGGACTCTGGCCACAAGTTCTTGGACTCTTTCAAAGAGTTCAGTGGCAAAGCCTCCACTGCACCCTCCTCCCAACTTTGGGCTAATGGTCTATCACCACAGACCCTGCCCTGATTGCAAATATGTTTAATGCCTCCTTCTCCAACCTTAGCAGTGTTCTCCTCCCCAATTTCTTCTCTCCCACCACTCCTGCACCCCCTGTCACCCCCTCCACCCCCTGGTTCCGCTTTAAAACAGTATCACAGCATGAAGCTGCTCCTCCGCTCCTCAAGGCCATCAGCAAATCATGATTCAGCAGTGACACACTGGATCTTAAGCTGCTTAGGCTAACCTTCAATGAAGTTCTCCTTCCTCTCACCATGCTCCTGAACCACTCCCTAGCGCTGGGCCAGTTTCTCTCTAAATGGAAATCTGCTCTCATCACGCCCATTCTCAAGAGCGGTGACCGTACCCAGCCAGGGAACTACCACCCCATCTCAATCCTGCCTCCCCTCTCCAAAGCCCTGGAGAAAATTGTGGCCACTCAGCTTACGGATTACCTCTCCAGATATAGCCTCCTGTGTCCCAAACAGCATGGCTTCCACAACAGCCACAGCACCACCACAGCCCTCCTGGAGTTTACCAATGCCCTCCACACTTCCCTTGACATGGGCCACATCGCTGGTGCCATTTTTATAGACCTCTCCAAGGCGTTCAATACGGTACACCACATCCTTCTCCTGGATTCCCTCACACAAAGAGGTCTGTCTCCTGAGTCCACTGGATGGGTTGCCAGCTATCTGTTCCAGAGAACTCAGAAATTCAGGCTTGCCCAAACACAATCCTCCCCCCTCCAAGTAAACTCTGGGGTCCCGCAAGGCTCAATTTTAGGCCCACTACTATTCTCCCTGTTCCTCAACTCCCTGCCCAAAGACTGCTCTGGGAAACTACTCCTGTATGCAGATGATACCGTCCTCTACAGCTCCCATACTGACCCCACCGCTCTCCAATTTGCCCTCCAAAAATCATTTATGGAGGCTGAATCCTGCTTCGTCCGGCATAGGCTAGTCCTAAACTACAAAAAAACTAAATCTATGGTGTTCGCCCATACTCAAAACAAGAAAAATGGGCTACCCCTGCTCATACTGAACTCACTAAATGACCCACTTGAGCAGATTACTTCATTCAAATACCTGGGTATCACCCTAGACTCTGGACTCACTTACCATGACCACATCTGCTGTCAATGTGCATTATTGATTTACTTCGCCCGTACAAATGCTGCCTCCCTCCTGAAGCTCTCCACCTAGCTCTCTCAGCATCTATACTAACGCTCATAGATTATGGTATCATAATCTATGGGGCGGCCAACAGCACACACCTTAACGAAATCAGGTTGGCCCTTAATAAGGCCTGTAGACTAGCCATGGGCTGCAACAGACTTACACACACACCTGCACCCTTTACTCTATTACCAACTGGCTAAACTTTGACAGGAAGCCCAAATATCAGACCTGCCTCTTTGCTAAAAAGATTACTGCAGGACTGATCCCACCTGCTCTTACCCCCCTACTCCAAGCATCTGTATACACCCACCACACCCGGCAATCTGCGACAACCCACTTCCAGGTGTCCCTTTGCAAGACCTCCTTGGGTCAAAGTACCTTTAGGTACCAGGCCCCTGGCTGGCTTAACTCCCTCCCAAATTCCAAATTCCCTCCTCAGAAAACCTAAACTTGGCCGGTTCAAGTCCCACCTGTGTAACCTAATCTGTCAAGGCTCAGTCTGTGACTGTCCTTGATTCCTAGCACTGCCCATCTCTTCATATTGACAATGGACTAAATTCTGGCCCTGCCACCCTGGGGTGTGCTTATGTTTGACAATGGACACCCACAGTCTAGCCTTATCCTCTTATGCTTTTAAATAACTACCAGGTCCTGGCTAGTTGCCACCGACCTGCAGTGTATGTATCCTGTGAATTGCTACCATTTGTACAATGTACCTGTTTTTGCAATTTTCTGTACTTATGTATCACCAACTGCATTTCTTTGTTACCTGTATCTACTTGAAACTGTATGATTCGCTGTACATGACCATCATTGTAACTGTGTCTAGCTATTACTATTGTTTTGATGTCTCTGTATTCTTTGACATGGAACCTTTGTAAACGAGTCTTTGACTCAAAGGTATGTTATCCGATATCTTCAACAAATAAATAAAATAAATTAAAATAAATAAATAAACTGGCCCTTCCCTTCTGCCCACTGTCTTCTCTCCATTGGCTCTCTGATAGCATCAGCTGATCTAATACGCCCTCATCTTTAGCTGTCATGCTTAACCAGCAGAACTCTTCTTATGACTTTAGATCAGTTGAACAAACCTTCCTCCATGTCCCCAGGTGTAAAACAACTATGGGAGACCGGGCCTTCTCCCATACTGTTCCACAGTTCTGGAACTCCCTACCTCTAGATATCCGACTTGCCCCTACTTGTGCCTGCTTCAAAAGAATGCTTCACGAACACCTGATAAAACCTACCCCCTCTACATGCTTTCATCCACCTTGAACTCTTCTCTGTATATATATGGCCTTTCTAGGTTACTCCCATCCACCTTTACCTGCTCTCCTCTCCTCTATGTGCTCCTCCTCCTCTTCACCTCTTCACCTCTCCATCACCTCAAGAACAGCGTGTCTCCCTAGCCACTCCTCCTTACCACTCCTCCAGCCTCAGGAAGAGCCTCTTCCTCTCTAACTGCTCTACCTCCTCACTCCTTCCTAACCTCAGAAATAGTCTCCCTCTTCCTATTGGCTGTTTCTCTTCCTCACCCCTTCCCCCACCTCAAGAACAGCCTCCCTTCCTCTCCCATTATGCTCCTCCTACTCACCCATCCCCTACCTCAAGAACAGTCTCCCTCTCCCTAGCAGCTCCTCCTCCTCACCCCTCCCCACCTCATTAACAGCCTTTGTCTCCCTATCCGCTCCTCCTCACCATTTCTTCAGCCTTAAGAGGAGCCTCTTCCTCTCTAACTACTCCTCCTCACCCCTCCCCAACCTCAAAAGTTGTCTTCCTCTCCCTATCAGCTCTTTCTCCTCCTCTTCCTCATCCCTTCCCCTACATCAGGAACAGCCTCCCTCTCCCTATCCACTCCTTCTTCTCCTCACCCCTCCTCCTGTCTCTGGAACAGCTTCCCTCTCCCTAACTGCACCTCCTCCTCATCCCTCCCCCACCTTAGGAATAGCCTGTCTCTCTCTCTATCCACTCCTCCTATGCCCCCCTTCCCCACATCAGCAATAGCCTCCCTTTCCCTAGCTGCCCCGCCTCTTCAACCCTCCCCCACCTCAGAAACAGCTGTTTCTCCCTATCCACTCCTCCTCACCCTTGTCCCTGCCTCAGGAACAGCCTTCCTCTCCCTATCGGCCCCTCTTCACCCTTTCTCCACACCTCAGGAACAGCTCTTTCTCCCCATCTGCTCCTCCTCACCCTTTCTCCTGCCTCAGCAACAGCCCCTCTCTCCCTAACTGCTCTTCCTCCTCACCCCTTTTCAATCATAAAAATGGCCTCCCTCTCCCTAGCCACTGCTTCTCCTCCTCACCCCTCCCATTGTCTCTGGAACAGCTTTCCTCTCTCTAACTGCTCCTCCTCCTTATCCCTTTCCAATCACAGAGATGGTCTCACTCTTCTGATCAGCTCCTCCTCCTCCTTCCTCCACCTCAGGAACAGCTTCCCTCTCCTTATCCATTATTCTACCCACTTCAGGAACAGCCTTTCCTCTCCTCCTCCTCCTCCTCCTATGCACCCCACCCCCACTTTAGGAAGAGTCTTCCTCTTCCCATCCACTCCTCCTCCTCCTCACCCCTCCCCATCTCAGGAACAGCCTCCTTCCACCAATCCGTTCTCCTCCTCACCCTTCCACACTTCTGGAACAGCCTCTCTCCTCCTCTTCCTCATGCCTCCCCAGCCTCTGAAACAGCCTCTTGTCAGCTATCGTGTGTACAGTGCTAAAACTGCTTGACAGAATATCTACTGTCATGGTATCATCAGGTTTGGGGTACAGAAAGAGGACGAGAGGGATCATGGTACAAAGTGGAGGGAGGGGAGGGTGCAGACCGTGTATGGCTGCATGGCACATCTTTTTTTTCTAGGGTAGGAAGCAACGTAGGAGCAGAATAAATATGCAGTAATCAGAATATTGGCTGCTATTTTTTCCTGTTTAAATTAGAAACATTCTCCATTGTAACCTAGAAACATAGAAGTTGACAGCAGATAAGGACTGCAAGGCCCATCCAGTCTGCCCATTTCTTTTTCTGCCTTATGAATGTGCCATCAGCCTTTGCTCTGTCAATGGCCTATCTATTCATATGCATCTGTATTGCTTCCTTATGCCTATCCCATGCCTGTTTGAAGCCCTGCACTGTATTCATATCCACCACTTCCTGAGGTAGGCTGTTCCATGCATCCACCACCCTTTCTGTGAAAAAGAACTTTCTCACATTACCCCTTAGTCGGCCTCCCTCTACTCTCATGCTGTGTCCTCTTGTCCTACTATTTTTCTTATATCGAAACATGTTAGACTCTTTCACCTTGTTAATGCCCTTAAGGTGTTTGAATGTTTCGATCATATCACCTCTCTCCCTCCTTTGCTCTAGGGTATACATATTGAGCTCTGTTAATCTGTCCTCATATGTTTTCTGATGCAGTCCCTCTCCCTGCACCATTTTGGTTGCCTTTCTCTGGACTGCCTCAATTTAGTTAATGTCCTTGTGAAAGTGTGGCCTCTAGTACTGCACACAGTACTCCAGATGGGGCCTAACCAGTGTCTTGTAAAGAGGGATTACTACCTCCCTCTTCTGACTTGTGATACCCCTACTAATACACCCCAACATTTCTCTAGCCTTACCTACTACTTTAGTGGTCTTCTTGGATGATTTCAGGTCATCGGTGATGATGACGCCCAAAACTCTTTCTTCTCTTGTGACTGCCAGCAACTCCCCTCCCAGCCTGTAGGTGGCTTCAGGGTTTCTCTTCCCTATGTGCATGATCTTGCACTTCTTTGCGTTAAACTCCAGTTGCCACTCTTTCAACCATTTTGCTAGTTTATCCAGATCTTTTCTCATTCTGCCCACCCCATCTCCATCATCTACTTTGTTACAGATCTTGGTGTCATCTGCAAACAGACAAACCTTACCCTCCAGTCCATCTACAATGTCACTGATGAAGATACTGAAGAGGACTGGCCCCAGGACTGATCCCTGAGGTGCCCCACTTGTGACTTGCATCTCTTCTGACTGTATACCATTTACCACCACTCTCTGTTTTCTGCCTGTCAACCAGTTTGCCACCCAGTTGACCAACTTCTGACCCACCCCGAGCCTACTCAGCTTATTAATCAATCTTCTATGTAGAACAGTATCGAAAGCTTTGCTGAAGTCAAAGTAGGTGACATCAACTGCTCCCCCTTGGTCCACAACTCTGGTTATCCAGTCAAAGAAATCTATGAGATTAGTTTGACAGGACCTTCCTGTTGTAAACCCATGCTGTCTTGGATCCTGTGCTCCTATGGATTCCAGGTGTTACACTATCCTTTCCTTAAGGAGTGCCTCCATAATCTTGCCCACTACTGAGGTAAGACTGACTGGTCTGTAGTTCCCTGCTTCCTCCCTGCTACCACTCTTGTGGAGCAGGATCACATGATCCCTTCTCCAGTCTTCTGGGACCTCTCATGTGCTCAGAGACTCACTAAACAGTTCTGATAATGGCTCTGCTAGTTCCACCCTTAGCTCCTTTAGTAACCTGGAATGTATGCCATCAGGTCCCATTGCATTGTCTACCCTGAGCTTACAGAACTCTTGTAGGACTATTTGTTTTATGAAGGGACTAGTGCACACCTCCCTCCCCCCTGTGTCCATGTTGCTAAGCTGTGGACCCTGTCCTACCTTCTCTTCAGTAAATACTGAGCAGAAGTATCAATTTAGGATGGATGCTTTTACATGGTCCTCCTCCTCACATGTCCCCTTATCCCATATGATCTTAGCAATACTCCCTCTGGACTTTCTCCTTTCACTAATGTATCTATAGAAAGTCTTGTCACCTTCTTTTACTGTTTGTGCTAGTGTTTCCTCCATTTGGGCCTTTGCCTGCCTTACTGCCTTCCCTGCTTATCTTAGGGAAGTTTGGTATGCCTCCCTATCTTCATCCTGCTGCATTCCCTTATATTTCCTGAAGGCCAGTCTTTTGGCTCTGACCTTTTCTGCTACTGTTTTTGAGAACCAAAGTGGTTTCCTTCTTCTTTTGCACTTCCTTTTCTCTCTAACACAATGGGATGTTGCTTCAAGTATTGCATTTTTAATGCTTGCCCACTTTGTCTGTACCACCTCACCTGTATTTCTTTTTGCCAGGGCTAGCTTAAATCTGTTGGACATCTTATCAAAGTCAGCTCCTCTGAAGTCCCATATTTTTGCCTTGGAATGGAATGATTTAGTTCTAGTGGCCAAACTGAACCATACCATGTGATGGTCACTGGCCCCCAGGTGACATTCTACCTGGAGATCTGTGATCCTTTCCCTGTTAGTCAGTACTAGATCTAGGATAGCCCTGTCTCTTGTGGATTGTTGTACCAGTTGTTTGAGTCCCTTCCCCTGCAGGAAATCCACCATGTGCCTAGTTCTGGCAGATGTTCCTGCTGATATTGACCAATCTGTATCTGGCATGTTGAAGTCTCCCATTATCAGAACCTCCCCTTTAGCTTTCATGTTTTGTATATCTTCTAACAGTAATGTGTCTATGTCCTCCCCCTAGTCTGGAGGCCTGTAGACAACTGCAGGTCATATGGCTGTCCCATTTCCTGTTTCCAGGGTTACCCACAGTTCTTCTGGCTCCTTATGTGCATTCTGAATTTCTGTAACTTTGATATTTTCATTGACATAAAGGGCCACTCCCCCCCCCCTTTTGCCCTCGGTCTCTTCTGAACAGTACATAGCCAGGTACTGAAGTCTCCCAAATGTGGTTACTGGTAAAATATGTCTCACTAATGGCTACTATGTCCAGTTTATCCTCTGTCATTATTGCCTGCAGGTCTCGGATCTTGTTTCCCAGACTGCAAGCATTTGTGCACTTGATTGTCCATTGGCCATCTTTCAGTGTGTTAGTTGTTGGGCGAGGTCTAGCATTTCTCCTGTGTGTTGAATGGGGAGTTGGACATTTTTCCTTACCTGGTGATGCAAATGAACTACAAACATGCTGAACTCCTGTTTGACCACTAGCTGAGGGGGGAAGGGTGTTCTTCCCATTCAATGTATGGGGTGCTGCACCCGTCTCCCCATTTCTAGTTTAAATATTCTGCAAAGATATCAAACTTCTGCTCCAATGCACTAACTCCCTCCTTAGTCAGATGCAGTCCATCAAATTTAAAGAACTTTCACTCCCAAAACTGTTGCCAGTTCCCTACAAATTTGTATCCTTTTTCCTGGCACCAGCCCTTGAGCCACATGTTTAGCTCCCCTATCTCCCCTTCTCTGACATTCCATCCATCTTCCCCCCTCTTCCAGACTGGCAGGATCTCAGAGAAGGAGATGCTGGATGAAATGGATGATAGTTTGTCACCCAGTCTGTTCAGGTGTTCCTTGGTCTCCATAGCTGACTGGCTGGCTAGCGAGATCGTTAGTCTCTGTGTGTACCAGGATGTCAATGTTTTCTCCTGCTTCCTGAACAATTTTAGCAACGTGGTCAGTGTCTCTCCATGCTGATGTACCTGGGAGACATCTGACCATTACCCCTGGCTGGAGATATGTATCAGCTCCTCGAATTATGGCGTCTCCTATGATCAGAAGTTTTTTGGATTTCCTTTTTGCTTTTTTTGTTTTGGTTCCTGTTTTGGGTGAGTTTTGTTGTGCTAGCTCCTGTGCTGCAGTGTCCTGCTCTGCAGTGTCCTCTGCCCCTTTGTTTGATTTCAGAGATAAAGGCAGATACCTGTTTGTAGTTTTGATATGGTTTGCAGGTGATATGTTGGAGAGCATCAAGTGATGGGGCACTTGATTTGCCCTCTCACCACTCTGCCAACATCCCGACCAACTACCTTCTGCGGTTGAGGTGCTTCTATTGGATGTTGGGAAATTGTGGATGGTTCTTATATTTCCTCTTGAATATACAATTTGAGGTGTGCAATCTCTGTCCATGCTGCCTGGAGCTGAGCCTTTAGATCTCCAATGGCCTGGCCCCAGCATGTAGGACAGTGTCCTAAATCCTGTAAAACTGCCCTTCTGAAAAGTGTTCCACAGTACCTGCAGTTAATGATATCCATTCCAGATAAGTTGCTGGGTTTATAACCTGGTCAGAGTAATTATGAGGAAGAAAATGAAAGCAAAAGTTTGATTTTGAGTTTTGTTTGTTTTTGTATAACTTGTATAATTACAAGTTAAATGTACTAAAGGTTCCCTGTAAATGAGTTCTTCCTGCTTTGCTCACTAAATGTCATGACTGTTGAAAAAGAAGAACCACAGATGAAAGAAACAAGGAGATAAGAGCAGAAATGATCAGCCAGCAACAAATGCAGTAGCCCTGAAAGCTTATCCTAATGATAGATAAAACTGTAAAACCTGTAAAGCACCACCTGTAATAATTTCACAGAAGATATACCCTGTAAGAAACACTTTGCTACAGAGAAAAATAAAGCAGTAACGGAAGATATACCTTGCAAAAGACAATTTGAATCAGAAGGTTACAGCAATAATTGGTGAACACACACCTGTAGGCACACCCTGTAATAATGCAGCAGAAGGTATACCCAGCAACAACAATTTGAATCAGAGAAAAATAAAGTAATACAATGTTAGCAACAAACAATAACAATCCATGTGAGTACAAAATAAAAATAACAACACACAGTAAATATGCTTAGCCAAAAGAAGCCTTAATCCTTTTCCTTGCTCTGGTAAGGTTATTTGCTCTGTCCTTTCAAGCAACCTAGAAGAAAAGAGCTCAGGTGAAGCTAGGTGCCTTGGCCAGCAAACCTAGTCTTCCACCTCCAAGATATCAACTAATCTGACCTTTTAACCCTTCCCCTCTGTTGGAAGTTACTGACAGTTTGTCAGCTCCACCCCCAGATAAATACCTAATCCCCTGGAAGAGCTGTGGGAGGAAAGCAATTAGCTCCTTCAATGTGAGAAGGAGACTGCAACACCTCTGAGACAAACAAAAAAAAAATTAGCAAAAACAAAATAAAATAAAATAGTGGCAAAGAGTAATTTTGCTTAGCCTAATGGTAAAAAGTCACAAAAATGTAAGCACCATCTGTAATAATTTCACAGAAGATATACCCTGTAAGAAACACTTTGGTACAGAGAAAAATAAAGCAGTAACAGAAGATATACCTTGCAAAAGACAATTTGAATCAGAAGATTACAGCAGTAATCTGTAAACACTCACCTGTAGGCACACCATGTAATAATGCAGCAGAAGATATACCTAGCAACAACAATTTGAATCAGAGAAAAATAAAGCAATAAAATGTTAGCAACACACAGTAACAATCCCTGTGAGTACAAAATAAAAATAGCAACACACACTGTTGACTAGTGCAACCTTCTGTGGGCAAGTGTAATTTTAAATCAATTTGCCTGCTGATTCGTGCAAACAAAGGTTAAAGTTAACCTCTGAGTCAACTAGTATAAAAAGTTTGACCAGAATCAGGTGATGTTGGGGCAAAATCTTGACACTGAGGGATGAACTATTGCCTGACAATAGTTAGACTGTCCAAAACTGAAGGCTGGGGCAATATTGCTACTGGAAAGCAATAGTCTAGCCTAAGGAGTCAAGAATTTCCAGCCATGTCCTGAAACATCCAGTCAATATATGTTTTATTAAACTTTGAAAAAGCCGGCCATCGTCCTGAGATCAGGGAGGGTAGGGTGGTCATTACCATGATTGGGAGGGAAGGTGGACCACTAGACTACCAGGGAATTAAAAAAAAAAAGTAACTAGTGCTCAGTGTTGGATACTGGCACCATATATATATATATATATATATATATATATATATATATTTTTATCATGTGCCAGTTTAGTGGGCAATAGTTTTTGAACTATCATCTGTGCTGGGACTAGTGCCCATTTCCAATGTAAGGCAGGGTAACAGTGCCAGCTATTTTGGGTCCTGTGACAAGCTTTTGGCCAATCAGAAGCCAGGATTTGCAGCCAAGGTTTAATAAAGGTGTTTATCGCTGTTTCATTTACTCATTACACTTTACCTGCTATTCACATTTTTCACTACTAGATAGTACAGGTTTGCACAGACTGCCTTTTTATGTTTCCTTGCGCATGCACAAGAAACATCTTGCTATGCTTCAGAGAACGACATTTCAGAGGTGTGTCAGGGACTAGCCCAATGTAGAGCAATCTACATTGGGCTCATCCCTGACACACCAATGACCATGCAAGCAGAGTATGATGTTGGTCAGAGTTTCACAGCTGGAAACTTTGAGTACTTGAAAGAACTGAAAGACTCCAATGAGAGAGAGCATGTCAGTCCTTTCATTTGCATAAAGTTGGGTCTGGTTTTGCTGAGTATTTTGCACCCTTTGTGTGTGTGTGTGTGTGTGTGTGCAGTAATTGGAATTAGAAAATGCTGCTAAAGAATTCAAGGAATCTAATTGGCTGGCAGGGGTACATTAACTAACAGTGAGAGCCCTGATAATAAAAAGTACCAGCCTGTAGTGCCCCCTCACCCACTGAATATATCCCAGTGCCCACCCCACTCCCTAACTGGCTAAAAGTACCATGTTTAAATGTCAAATTGCCACCATTTTACTGTCTCACTTAACGAGAAATTAATCTACACATCTGTCACCACACTTGTTTTTTTTTGTTTTCTTTCTGTTTTTTACACTCACGCCAGCTCTCCCCCTTTCCCCCAACCTGCCAATCTTGTTACTTGAAGTTCTTTCCCTCGCTGTCCCACGCAGTTCTGTTCCCCGCTCTCGTAATCCCGAGGCTCAGACTCCCGCTCCCATGGCACGAAACCCCATAACCCAGTGCAGTCACAACAGTCCATCATTTAGCACAAGGACTATAAAAAAGGTATTTCTCTTGGTTGTGGTGCATACCTTATAAAGGAGAAAGGAGAAAGAAACAATTTCTCCCAACCCCAGTGGCAGCAGTTTCCCTGAGTCTGCTCTCCTGTTACCTTCTTCACATGCTCTCTCTCTGAACTTCTGCTCACCTCACCACCCTCTACCACCTCTCCACTGCCCGCCAACACATCTCCTCGATTCCAGGATGCATAGACACCCCCCTATAAAAGCCTTCAATGGATTTAAAAAAAGAAAGTAAATCAAAGTGTGTGTGTGTGTGTGTGTGTGTGTGTGTGTGTGTTTGTGTAACCATGACAACCTACTCAAAACTACAGAGGCTCAAAAGACAGTAGGGAAGAAAAAAGCAGGTGGAGGGACTACTTTATTACAAAACAAATGAATCACGTAAACATTTTATCATTTAAACTTAAAAATATATATTTTTTTAAATAAATGTGATACAGTGCCAATTTTCTAAGTGCAATAATAACATCCAGGGTGGGTGGTATGGACAATACCAGACCTTCCAGGGGCTATAAGGCCCTCTGCCTGTGGTGCTGGGCTTCATTATGCCCCTGGGTGGTCCGGTATTGCCCAATACCGCCCAGCCTGTCGGGTATTATTGCTTGTGGAGAACCTGTCCTGTTACTACCCTCAGTGCTGCTGCTGCTGGTCTGACACAGAGAAGTTAGAATGAAAAAAAAAAAATAGTACCTGAGGAATCATACCGTAGCTATTTGAAGTGTGTTTGTCTCCGGCAGGGCAGCAATGCATTTTTCAGCATGGCCCCACCTGCCTGACCCCCAGCTACTATGTCAATGGAAAGCTTGCCTTGCTCTTTGCAACTCGCTCACTCCATGTATAAAAAGTTTGCAGGGAACCTAGTCAAGGAACCATGTTCCCTCCTCCTGCAGCTCTGCCCGACACCCTACAGTTAGCATACTGCCCCCACTCATGAGGGACACTGCCAGACATCTCCCAAGTGTTCAAAAATGCCCCCATACCATCATCATCACAGCTCCCTCTGCAAAACTAGACATGAAACAGTAGGACAACAATGTATTACTGCAATTTCTGTTGTCCAGATGTGTGGCTGCCTCACAAGTCTGCCCTTACAAAAAATATTCCACTCCACCCTCCGCAAGTCAATCAGACTCACTCAACCCCTATACACTCGCCAAAAGAATAGGCAATTATACAAATAAACTGCTCCTCCCTCGACTACTTGCTTGTTTCATTCTGCTCCCAGATCTTTTCGCTGTACTCTGTCTGTGTAACTTGCCTGGCTAACCAATGCACACATTTTTAAATACAAATAAGCATTAGATCTGTTGAATACACTTCATAGAGTCAAAGATTCATAGAGAGGTTACAAGTTCTATAGACCAAAGTCCTTTAATGAACTTACTACCATTCCTTATTTTAATGGTGGTATAAATATTTTTCATTTCCCATATGTGTATCTAATCTATGTTTAAAAGTTTCCATACTATCACTTTCCACTACACTTCTAGGGAGTGTGTTCCATGTTGTAATAATTCTCTGGCTATACCAATGATTTCTTTCATGAGTCTTATTTATCTCTCCTCTAAGTTTATGATTGTGTGATCTTGTATTATCATTATTTGAATTTTGCTTTACGAGTCCAAGTGTCTCTAATAGAGCATCATCATGATAAACTTTAAATGTGAGGCACGTATCTCCTCTAATTTTTCTGTATTCCATAGAGTATAATTTTAATTCTTGTAACCTTGTGCCGTATTGTTTATCTTTTATAATTGTAACCCTTTTTGTGATTCTTCTCTGGACCGTTTCAGTTTTGTTTTTACCATCGATTGAATATGGAGCACAGAAGGGAGAACAATACTCCAGATGTGGCCTAAAGAGGGAAGTGCACAGAGGAATAATTACGTCAGGGTCTCTGCTTTTTATATTTCTTAGGATACAGTGAAGGATACCATAGCATTTTTTTGTGGTTTCATTTGTATGTTTATCAAATTTAAGGTATGATGTTACATGGACCCCAAAATCCTTTTCATTTGTTGTTTTTTGTAACGGTACACCATTTAATGTATAGTGGTTACACGGGTTGTTTCTTCCCAAGTGCATTATTTTACATTTTGCCTCATTAAAGATTAATTTATAATCATACGCCCATTTTGCTAGTTGGTCTAGATTTTGTTGGAGTTTTTCAGCAGAGTCCAGATCAGTTACCATGCCGACGACATTGCAGTCATCGGCATATTTGCACATCCAAGTGCCATTTGATGCCTGCATGGATGAAACCAGTATGTTGAAAGTGTGGGGCTGAGGACAGAGCCTTGAGGTACTCTGCTGGTCACTGGACTCCAAGCTGACATATATCCTCTTATAGCTACCCTCTGCCTTCTGTTATTTAACCATGAGTCTATCCATCTAATGATATTTGGGTGTAACTGCAACCTTATTAATTCCTCAATCAGTACTCTGTGGGAAACTGTGTCAAATGCCTTTGAAAAATCTAAAAAGGCAACATCCACTGATATTCCTTTGTCTAACGCAGCACTTACAGGCTCAAAAAATTGTATTAAGTTGGTTAAACAAGACCTGCTTGAGAAAAATCCATGTTGAGTCAGATCTATACGACCTATTCATTGTAAATGTTCAATAATCCTTTTCTGCAGTAGCCTTTCCATCACTTTTCCTAAGATTGATGTTAAACTAATAGGTTGATAGTTATTATGAAATGGGTAGAAAGAATGCTAAATTCTGATTGGCCAAGAGCTGCTTTCAGCTGGGCTGTTATCCCAGTACAGCGGCCCAGCTGAAAGTATTATGTTTAACAATGCATAACATTTACTAAAAATTACCCATTTCATAATCACAATATGGAACTCCAGGGAGTGTGTTATGGTGGGCTAATGCCCCTTCTCGGGTGGTGGAAGCCCTCGGCTACACCTCATGCTTCAACCCACCCCGAGGTGGGCCGTTATCCCACCATAACACACACCCTGTCATGCCTTATTGCTTAACTAACATCCAGTTTATTTCCTCCCTTAAATACAGGTGTGATTAATGCCTCATTTCATTCCTTTATTGTTTTCCCTTTTCTCAATGAGTTATTAAAGAGATGTGATTGAACCTGCTAGCTCTGATGCTTATTCCTTTAGGAATTTTGGCGTAATTCCATTTGGCCCTGCAGAGTTTGTTAGTCTGATATTTTTAATAGCATCTGTTACCTTCTGTTGTGTGAAATTAGGAAATTCCCTGTTTTGACACTGAATGTCTTTTGTAGTCGGTTGTTTTTCTTTATAGACACTAAGAAAATATTTATTGTGCTATATGGCCATCTCGTATTCCTTATTCACTAGACCAGTCTGAGTCATTATAGGGCCTACCATGTTACTGTTGTTATTTTTTAATGAACCAATATAGTTATAAAACTTTTTTTTATCTTTTACGTTGGTTGCTAGCTTTTTCTCCAGATTTTGTTTTGCTTTCTTGATTAGATTTTTTGATTTCTTGACCACTGCTTTATATAGAGTGAAATCTGTTTGTGTTGTTTTCTTTTTGTATTTTTTATATTATTTGTTTTTCTTCCTTATAATTTTATGTATCATATGGGTCCACCATAAGGGTACCCTGTGTCTATTGCAATATTTTGTTCTCTCTGGGACCCATTGTTGAATACAATATTTATATTTTTCCATTTAGGATATCCCAGGCTTTCTCTAAATTTTGATCTCGTAACTCAGATTTCCAATCCCCGCTTTCAAGAAACTGTTTTATATTGACGTAGTTGGCCCTATAGTAATCCTTTAATTTTGTTACACCGTTGGCCATTTTGATTTGGTTTATTTTGATATTTAACTGTACCATCATATGATCACTGCTACCTAGCGGAGGGAGAGTTTTAAAACTTCCCAAGTACAGTGTTTACCAGTGTGGTATTTTCTTCTTGTAGGGATTAACTAATTTAAAAAAAACACGTAAAAGGAATACCCGTACACTTCCTGCTCTTCAATGCTACATAAGTCGAATGTCGAATGTCGAATGAGGAAACATGAGAAAGAATTTCTTCACAGAACGGGTGGTGGACAAGTGGAACACCCTGCCAGAGGAAGTGGTGGGGGCTGAAACAATCACGGAATTTAAGAATGCATGGGATAGACATAAAGGAATTCTAGAGGTCAGGGGTAAGGGGAAATAGACTTCTAGGAAAACAAACTGAACTTACAAGCTCAAATGGGCAGACTAGGTGGGCCATAGGCCCTTATCTGCCGACACTGTCTATGTATCTATGTATCTATGTATCTATGTCTCCTTATCATTGTAAACAATCCAATTTTATTGTTTAATTTATTTTTTGCTGAGTGACACAATGTTTCATTTTGAATGGGGTCTTTCTCCTTCCCAATTTTACAGCTGAGAACTGGAGATCAGCTAGATCACATGGAGGTCAGTTGCACAGTGTACCAGGGGTTCTGAAGACCGAATACCAACTTCCTGAAACCACATGGCTCAGCCGGTCAGGAAGCACAGTATTCATATAAACAGACAGAACAGGGTGAGCGAGAGTAAAGACCTTAGCTGCTATTGCCACTGAGAACCTGGGAAGGCTGGGAGAATTTTATCGGGCACCTTAGGCATGTTGAAAAACAGGGGAGAGTTACCACGAGTGTCCCCATAGCTCTGAAGTGGGCTCTGGTAGCTCACACATTACTGCCTTTTACTTATGTTGGGAAGGGGTTATGTTTAAAGGGCCCACAGTTCCCAAAACTCATGGGGCCTGATTCTAGAAGGGTTATGCCTGGTGTAAGTGCAGTTGTGCCAAGAAGAATGGTGCATGTAGCAACTTATGCCAGCAGTTGTGACATGCACGATTCTACATAGTGGCCTGTGACATGGCGCAGGCCGCTTGTGCCAAACAGAAATTACGCCGCATAAACCCCCTGTGACATGGTACTAGGGGGTTTACGGCAGCAGTTGCGCCCCATTCTAGAAGGGCAGCCATAAAGTGCCCACATCGGGATTCTACAAGAACCCCTGGAGGAGATCCAGTAACATAAGTTATACCAGCATTTAGCTGGTATAACTTACAGACACCCCCGGGGGGTTCTGTAGACCCGTCGGCTGTCCAGCAGACAGTGCACAGTTTCCCTCCCCCCCATGCCCAGCACATTCCAGCGGGGCCCCACAGACTACCACCCATACCCCCAGCTCCCGAAACAGCCGGTTGGCAGAAGCCCCGCAGGGTGGTGCACCTCATCCCCCACCCACGTGCCCTAACGTGAGTCACCCACCACATATACGGCATAATCCAGCCCTGGTAGTCTAGTGGCCACACCCGAACTGTACATAATGAAAATAAATAAAAATCCCTGATTCCCTGGCAGTCTAGTGGCCCTCCCTGAACTGTACATAGAGAAAATAAATCAAAATTCCCATTTCCCTGGTAGTCTAGTGGCCCGTCAGCCAGCCATGCCAGCCACCCAGCACCCTCCACCCATCCCCAGCTGGTGACTGGCACAGCCCACCTCTCACCTCCATGGCCAGCCACCGACTGAGTGCAGTATTAGCGCTACTGCACAGACGCGCTCAGAAATTTGAGGTGAGACTACCAGGAAATGGGATTGTGCTTATTTTCTACGACAGTCTGGGGCCACCTAGACTACCAGAGAAACAGGGATTTTGTTTTATGTCCACACTGTACAGTTGGGGGGCACTAGACTACCAGGGAACGGACTCTAGTTTTATTGTACAGTTGGGGGGCACTGGACTACCAGGGCAGGTAATGTGCCGCATTTGCGGCGGATGACCCGGGGGTTGGGGCACGGGTGGGGGGTGCACTTGCGACCTGCGGCAGTGGGTTGCGACATGCTGGCAAGGTACACCCTCTGTGCGGCATACCTTGCTGCATGTCGCAAGTCGCAGGACTTTGCTGCGGAGACCCTGCCCCTTCTAGAATAGGGCACAGGGTCAATGTTGCAGTTGCGAGTGGCACAAGTTGTGTTCAGTGGCAACTTGCACCACCCTTCTAGAATCGGCCCCATAAAGTGTAATCCCAAAACTAACTTTATCTTCTGTTATTTTTTTCTTGTTCTCCTCTCTATCTCAGTATGACTCACAGTACTTGATACAGCAGTCCATGTAACAACGAGCATTAAATGCAACCTAGAGCAGAGGTTCATAGGTATGGTTACAAGTCAAACAGCTACTAGAGCCATAGTAGACTCGCCACTGCATTAGTGGTAGAAATCCCTAATCTTGTCCCCCATATGTTTATCCAGCCTTAATCTGAATGTGTGAAGTATGGATGCGTCTACCACCTCCTTTGGTAATGCATTCCACATACTCACCACTCTCTGGCTGAACCAAAGCCCTCTTCTAGTCTTAAACCTCTCTCCCTGCAGCTGCTGACAATGCCCTCTATTAACCCTTACCATCTGCATTTTTTTACATAAGCCTGCAGATTCCAGCAGGATGTTTTTCTTATTTATTTATTTATTAGCTTTTGATGACCGGGTAAATGCATTAGGCAATAAACCTGTCTATTTTCAGACATGACCCGGGAGAGTACAGGAAATACTGTAATTACAAACAGAACTCAGGTACATAGATACAGTCTTAAGAAGAAAAAAAAATATACACCAGATATCCTCGCAGGGATAGACAGGTTTATACATCAAGCAGGACCATCCACACAGGGATGAGTTAGGCGAGACAAAACATTAAGGGCAGTCTGCACAGTAGTTGAAATCAGGGGTAAAGGCAGTTAGGATAGGCTATGATTAGGTGCAGTCACAAGTGTCAAGTGCTAATAGGTGAGAAAATAGTGCAGATTTGAAAGACGGATGAGACAAGGGGCCCTTTAAACAAGGGGGGAGGGTATTCAAGAATTTAGGGGCCAAATGCACGAATGATTGCTCACCCATTTTAGTAGAACAACGCGAGACAGTGAGCAGAGGGGAAATAGAAGACCTCAGTGGGCGGTAGTGTAGCACAGGGCTGAACATGGATCTAAGAGCATTAGCGCAGGGAGTTCTGGTCATAGAATCAATGAAACAGCCTAGTGAGTGAAGGTGACAGGATTTAGGTGACAGCCATTGCAGGGCAGTGTAGAGAAGACAGTGGTGGGTGAGGCGAGGGGCAGACACAGCAAACCTACAAATATTGTTGTAAGTGGTGTCCCACTTCTGGAGTTTTCCAGCAGCGGTGTGAGAAAGGACAGGGAGAGCATAGAGAAGCCTTGGGAGCAGGACACCTCTAGCCACCGAGACCCTGGCAGCTGGGGTTAAGAAGTGGCAAATGCGGTAGGCTGCCCCTATCCTCATGTTAATGGATTGACATATTTCATTAGTGTGAGCGGAGAAATCAAGTGCAGAATCCAGCATCACACCAAGGTACTTGAAGGAGCATGTGGTCGTTACACTTGACCCATCATGACATAGCACACGAAACCTGGGGGACAAGGCCTGGGCTTTCGTGGTGGACCTGAAGAGCATGGCCTGGGTTTTAGGAAGGTTGAGGATTAGGGAGTTGAGGGAGAACCAGGTCTGAAGCTGTTAGAATGCTGAGGTGAGGTGGTCATTAAGATCAGTGATGGAGCGAGAAGCAGAGTAGAGTACAATGTCGTCAGCATACATGATGGAGTTACAGTGGGGTAAGGTAGTAGGAATATCATTAATGAATATAGAAAAGAGTAGGCGCCCAAGTATGGACCCTTGTGGGACACCAGTGGAGACAGGGGCAGGGGATGAGAGAACTTTGCAAAAGGATACGGATTGGGAATGGTTTTTGAGGTAGCTGTTGAGCCAGTCAAGTGTAGGTTCTGAGGCACTGAGAGACCGCAACTTATCAAGTAGCAAGGAGTGAATAACTAAGTCGAAAGCTTTGATTAGATCAATGAACACAGAACTAGTGAGTTGACCTTTATCCATTTTTGATTTCACCTCACTGGTGAATAGGGTGAGAGCAGTGGTGGTGCTATGTCCAGCCCTGAACCCGTGTTGAGCAGGGGATAGTAGGTTAAAGGTAAACAAATGAGCTGAGATCTGGCAATGGATAAGTTTCTCCAATAACTTACTGAGGGCAGGAAGTAAAGCGATGGGGTGATAGATGGGATTCTGGGGTCCCCTTTCTTGAACACAGGAACAGTTCTGGCAGCTTTCCAGGCTGAGGGTACTGTGGAGGTGCTGATGGATAAGTTAAACAGCCACGTAACAGGAGTGGCTAAAAGAGGCGCAGCAAGTCTGAGGATCCTGGGTTCAAGTCCATCCAGCCCAACGCTCCCACAAGATGGAATGGTACTTAGTAACTTAAGTACCTCCTGCTGAGTGATGAGGGAGAGTAACAATGAGGGAGATGCCCCTGGAGGAGGCGGAGAGCAGGAAAGAGGGCCACTAGATGCAGGCGGGGCATTATGTGGAACCTTGGTAAAGAAGGTGTTAAAGGCGTTTGGCAATAGTTTAGGGGTTGTTACAAAGGGTATCGTTAATAAGCATATCATTTGGTGCCTATGGCTTGTCGTTCCCCAGGATCTCATTAATCTGGTTCCAATATTTCTTTGGGTTAGAGGCAGAGGAGTTTAGGAGCTCTCGTAGTGTGCACTTTTGGCTGCACGTATCTCCTTCTTGCAAGTATTATGCAGTATACGATACTCTTGAAAGTCAACCTGGAGAGAGGAAGATTTCCATTTAGACAAGAGTTTGTCCCGGCGCATAAGCTGTTGCAATAGAGACCTCTTGAGCCACTTGGTCACTTTCCCACTGACCCTATGCATTGAGAATGGTATGTGCTTGTTATGCAAGGCAAGTAAAGTTTTATTAAAATAATCAGTGGTCAGATTGATATCAGTGGTAATAAATAGGGGAGACCAGTCAGTAAGTTTTAAGTCATTAAGGAACGCTGTCTGGTCAAAGTTTGAAAAGATTGGAAAGGATAAAACTTTTGGAGGATAAGAGGGAGTGGAGGCACCCCTCATGCAGTAGACAGAGCATTGGTCACTAATCGAGTCGGGGCAAACCCCAGTGGGGGAATAGCAATCTTTCCAGTTAGTGAGGATCCAGTCAATCAGAGTATGGCAGGATACATTCTGCGAGATCCTAGTAGGGGAAGAGATGAGTTGGCAGAGGTTGGACTTGCTGATGGTAGAGGCTAGAAGGGAAGAGTTTGGCCCGAGCCAGTCTAGGTTAAAATCCCCCAGACATATCATTTCATTTTTCTTGGCTACCATAGGAAGAAGGTCAATAAACTCTTCGAGCCCAAGTTTGCTATTCTGACGTGGAATATTTACCCCAAAGATGTGCAGCTTTTTTGCATCCCCAAGTAGGAGGAGTGAGCGTAAAACCTCACCATTGATTAGAGGAGGAGTGGGTAGAAGAGAGATGCACAGGTGGGATTTGTAGTAGAGAGCCAATCCCCCCCCCCTTTGGAGGAAGGTCTGTCAGCTCGGTACATATTATAGCCTGGCAAAGTGCAACTAAGTTCTGATACCGTAGGTTTCAGCCAGGTTTCCAAAAGGACGAGTATGTTAGGGTTGTTGATCTGAACCCAGGCTTCAAGTTCTGGGAGATTGGGTATAAGGCTTCTGATATTGAGGTGGGCAAATGTCATGCCCATGGCCTGGGGCAGGAGATGTCTGGAGTGACAATTAGTTGGGTTGAGATCGACCACCGGGCCAGGGTTTAGCTCAATATCCCCAGCAAGGGTAAAGGATAGAACAATAACCTATAGCGTGACAACTGCAATGGGCCAGGATAGGCACAAGGGGGAATTAAGTGTACTATATACAAGGAGCCTGAGCAGAAACCCAATGAGTTTGTATGTAAGGTACCCCTGAAGCATAGGCAAGGAGGAACTTTTGGCTAGCATGTTGGAGTAAGTGAAATTATTAAGAGCCCCCTCAAACCTATGTGAGGGGGTCCTTGTGGAAAGGGCAAGAGAATCAAGGGCCAGAAGGGTAAGGAGTGCACCGAACAAATAGAACAAGGCCACCCTAGGCGTTCTGTTAGGGAGGAAGAGAAGGGATGGCAATAATAAAGGAAGAACCGAGTAGTAGCAAATCAATGAGAGAGAGCTGGGGGAAGGGGACGGGGGAGGGAGGATAGAGTGTAGAGCCGGACCAGAAGGGAACAAGGATAGGAAGGAGCTGTCAATGACTACAAGAGGGCAGGTGCCTAGGGGAACAGCCTTAGAAGAAAGAGGGTCTAAGCTTGAGGCTCAGATCAGAGAACTCGACGAGAGAGTGCTGGGCTGGACGAGCTGGAGTGGTGACCTCTAGAGGAGGAGGAAACGTATAATCTGCAAATGTAAAAAAGTGAGCAGATAGAAAAAAATGTACAGGCCACATGGTATCCAGAGTCTAGATAAAAAAAGTATAGGCCATGTGGTATCCAGAGTCTAGATAAACAAAGTATAGGCCATGTGGTATCCAGAGCCTAGATAAATAAAGCCAGCTAAGGGTGGGAGGGTATTGGGGGCAGGCGGGGATGGACCTAGGTCCTGCCCTGCATCCCAGTATGTGCCATCAGCACTTTAACTATAAAATACTCTGCACAGCATACGGTTCAATAAAGTACTTTACTATTAAATTAAAATGCCTTAGGAGGTACCAACTACTGAGCTAAATTCGGCCCAGTACTGGTGATTCACATTAATGTCAGACCCGATCCTGAGTGAAGCCGGCAGGGTAGACAGAAATGGCGCCAGGTTTGAAAAGAACAGAAATTGTCCAAAGCTGTACATTCATCACAGTGTGTATACCTTGTTGTAGACCCTTGCCTCCCCCCCCCCCACAAGGCTGCAAGGGCAGAAGCTCTGTGGAATAGGGACGGAGGAGCTATGGAGAAAAATAAATATACAGTTTGGATGTGGGCTCAACTGTATTGTGCAGTGACTTTTATTATTACTGTTCTATACATGTTAAAATGTAATTATTTCAAATTTTAGATGTTCTTGTATTGAAATGTAATTTAATTGTATTTTATATGATCTGACATTATTTGTAATGCTTTTTTTTTATGATCAAACAATAAAGTTAACTACCACACACACACCACAGTTTCCTATCATGAGATAGGAGAAAGAAGGGGATATGATAGAAATTACACATATATACGGGGAGTGCCACACAACAGCATGGACCCCTCAAATGTATTTAAACTAAGAAGTAACACAACCACCAGGGGCCACATTTTTAAAGGGCACTTCAAGAAGGACATAATGAACTGCTTTCCAGAGAGGGTAGTAGATAGGAGAAGCTATCTACCCAGTAATGTGATTAATTTTAGAACTCTCTCAGGGTTCAAAACCCAAATGGCTATGTACAAGCGGTAATAAGAAGAAAAATGGAGTGCAAGGGCTTGGGAAGATCTATATGGATTGAGGAATTATTCTAGGTAGCAACAACAGGGCAGACTTTATTTAGTCTTCTTCTGTCGTACTCCTGTACCTATATATCTGTGTACTGCAGCTACTACAAACACGCAAAGCCTCACTGCTCAACTTTTTCATTCCCAGTCACTGCAGTTCTGGAAAAAGTGAGTGATTTGTTTGTTAGCTATTTTGTTTCATGATGTCAAAGTAAAAATAAAATGTCAGATGTAGGTTCCATCTTAAAGCAGTAGTTACCCAATAAAGTAGAGACCTTACAGGTCTTGAAAGCTTGTATGCTTAAACATTTTGTTAGCCTAATAAAGATGACATCTCAGCCAAACAAAAAAAAAATATGTATATATATATATATATATATATATATATATATATATGTATATTTATTTTGCTCTGTATTTTTTGCTGGCTAACAAGTATCCTCTAATCTCTAGCAGCAGCTCATGATACTAAAAAGGAAATAACCCATTCATCAATTTGAATGAACACAGTCTTAAACATACCAAGTTTTCTTGCCACTTGAGTTCACTCCCAATGCATGACAAATGTTTCCAAAGTTATTGAAAGTTTTTTTTTTTTCTTTTTGTAGTGACTTGGACATTCTGCCTATTTTTAGCCTTGCCCCTGGGGAGAGGGTGTATACAGATATAAACTGACGTACTGAATGTTGCAAATTCAGGTTTTACAGCTGAAGAGGGACCTAAGGGAAGGAGATTTTTAAATAAAAACTTGGGGCTGCCATCTTTACTGTGGATCCGCATCAATTACAAAATTAAGAAAAACATTTTAAAAATGGCTGAATGGACAACTGTATTGCACAGGAGAATTTAAGGATGTCAGGAATACAAACCTGCTAAAAATGGCATGGCAAAGAATTTAACGAGCTAATATGACTTGCTGCACCTTTTATGCTAATGTATGTCTTTCTTTCTTTTGAATAAGATGTTAAACAGACATCCCATCTGCCTGTCATGGTGCTTGTTCATGTGGGACATTAAAGATCCCGTGGCACTTTGCACAAAGAATAAGGGAATTTCCCCAGTGTTGTGGCCTAATTTCTCCTGTCGCTAACCCACCAATGAACCTGGTTTAATATTACTCAGCTCAGCTGACATCTGGGCATGAATGTTATTAGAGCAGCTGTTTTGTAGGGTGCAGGCATAGAATGGCTGCTGCATTCTGTCCCAGAGGTGAGTGCACTTCAGGGATTATTGAGCACTGAATCATGTATTGATTGTAATAAAGTGATTTTGACATGCCTGCATGATATTTCCGTAATTTAGTTATTAAAAGAGTTTTACAAGGAAAGGCCTACTGATATGTAAATGGATTGTTTCCAGAGGGATCCTTGGGGAAGGGTACATAGGAAGTACAGAGATACAAGAGAATTTAGCAACATGCAAAAATTCAAAGTACAACGAGCAACAGAGGACTAAATATAGGGCAGTGGGAATGGTGCAACCAGTGCAATAAATACTAATGGAAAAAAGTGAGGAGCATAAAGTTGATAGAGAGCATAACAGGGGTAGAGGCATGAGAGCAAGGGAAGTGTTAGGTGCAGAAGCAGACGTGAGTAGTGCATGTTTGGAGTAGGGCTATATAAATGCAAATGATATGGTCTGTGCAACGTGGAGTTAGATATCTAAAGTAGGGTGTGTGTGGGGGGCACAGTCCCCCCACACTGCAGTGATCCAGTGTGGCCATCAGTGTCACAGTGTTGCCGGTTGTTGTGGGGACGTGTCGATGGGTTTTTGTCGGTATCAGGGAGTTCGCTTTGTGGGATGTCATGCTGGCATCATGGATCCACCTCAAATGGCTTCAGTAAGGTGACCAAAGATTCAAGTAGACTCCAACTGCTGGAACTGAGCTTGATGTCTATTTTACCTATTTGATGCTGCATGGTATAGTCATGTACAGCTTTCTTCTGTTCAAGGAGCCTTTCCAACATGTAAAATGTTGAATTTCAGTGGGTTGGAACTAGGGATGGGCTACTCGTTGGGTAGCTGGAGTGGGTAGGTCAGGTATTGGCGTTTTTTTCCAGGTAGGGTAGTTCAGTAATTTACTACCCTACCCGACATAACAGTGTACTTCATGGGTCAGGTACTGTTGACATGGGTGACAGGTTGGGTAATGGGTAATTTAAATTTTAAACTGGCATTACAGGTAGCCTGTGAGGTCCTGGGACTCTCCGAAGTTGTAATCAGGCATTACAGGCAGCCTGTGGGGTCCTGACAGCAGAAAGGAGCACATGACACTAGCCTGACAATCCGATTGGTCAGTGCTGGTGTCTGTGCTCTATGTCTGCTGTGTTAGCATGCAGATAGAAGGAGAGTTTCTTGGGAGAGGGAAGAATCAGTGCTTGCTCTGCAGCCACGGCGAAAAAACAAAAAAAAGTTTAAAACTTAAAAAAAAAAAAAAACAACAAGCACAAAGTTTAGTCCACAAAGGAGCAAAGGTTGGGGACTGAAGGGGGAATAATGGGGGAATCCAGTGTGGTGCTTGGGAGAGAAGGAGAAAGGGGGGAAGGCGCTTGTTGCTAGCAGCAGCTGTGAGAACTCTGTGTCTCTCTGCAGTATAGTGAAAGCCATTTAGTTTGTATTATGCTGTCTGTGAGCCTGTTAGTTGCCCTGAGCCCTGTCATAGCTACACAGTGTGTGACATCTCTCTATGGCATAGCAAAAGCCATGACTGTGTCTACTATGTCTCATATTTCCCAGACTAAGTCTACTAAAAGGAAACACAGTGCTGGTGCACATGCAGCTGAAAATGATGTGGACAATATGAATTCTGGCACTAATGAAGAACATAGCAACAATAATAACAATAACATCACCAGGACTGGCACTAAATATCCTCCTGAACCAAAAAAGCATGTTACCAGTGCAATGATAGTAGAGTTTCGGAAAGAACTGAGAGGAGTTATTCATAGAGGTACTGAACATTTTGCCACATGTGCCAGGAGGCTTCCAGCTGCTAAAACAGCATGCAAGTAGGGGGAGGCATCCTCCTCAAATATAACCTCAGATGCTGAGACAGTGAATGCTGATAAAAATGGTGGTGGTAGTGGGGACTGGGAATGGGATAGCCTAAGCTATATCTCACCTGATGATGACAGCACGTCCAGTTCTTCCAAATCTTATGGCAATGAGGTTGGTACTAGTTTCAATGAGGGTGGTGGAAAGGATTCCACTGTATGGCATGAAAGGCAAGTGCAGAAAAAAAAGTCATATGCTAAACAAAAGAATAAGAAGATGACCATGAATGGGAAAACTTCATGTGAACAAGGAAATGGCAGTATAGGGATTCCTCCAGGTCCCTTGACTTAAAAGAAATCATGCCAGGCACCGTAGTACAAAACACAAAGGGTAAATCTTTAGTGTGGAATTTATTTTACATTGATCCTGCAGACAACTCTTGAGCTGTATGCAGTCTGTGCAAAAAGAGTGTCAGTCATGGTGGCAAAGTGGGACATTTTGAAACATCAGTAATGGTACGACATGCAAAGGCAAAACACCCAATTGAGTGGGGCAGGGCAAGGGACAGTGACAGTGTGGTTGGTATAGGCAGTAGTGGAGGTGGTGGTGATGGTGACCAAAGTGACAATGAACTTGAAGTAGTAAGTGACATTGAATCACTTGATGTGTCCTTGCAGTCTTCCCAGACAAACACAGACGGTTTTCTACTGACACCATCAAGTATTACAACATCTCACAGTAGTACTCCACCTGAAAAAAGTGTGAAAAGTACAATCTCCATAAAATGAAAAATATCTTGTCACTCTTGTCAACTAACATTAAAAGAAAGTATTGTGAGGACATCAAAATTTACCCAAAAGCATCCAGCATGCCAGCTGTTAAATAGAGCCATTGCAGAGCTGTTGGCTGATTGTAAACTCTCTTTTGCTCTTGTTGCCCAAAAAGGTTTCCTCGAGTTACTGAAGCAGATTGAACCGCGGTGCATGGTTCCCTGTCAAACATATTTCTCAAAAAAGGCCGTTCCAAAGTTGTATGACTTGGTGTGTAGTGCGGTCACTAAACAGCGCAGACTCTTTGAGGTGAAGCAGGTTCACATAACCACGGATATATGGACCGGCAACCAAACAATTGACAACATGACTGTTACAGCACATCACGCAAGTTTTCAATCAGAAAGTTATAATTCCTGCTCTACCACAAGTAGTAGGAAGTAGGCTGTATTATGTGACACCACTTTAGAAGAAAATCACACTGCTGTGAATATTTTGCAGGAGCTACAAAATCAGTTCCAGAAATGGCTTACTCTGCATTGCTTATCTCCAGGGTTCATAGCATCACATAATGGTGCCAATGTAGTCAAGGTTGTTAGAGATGGCAACTACCGACACATACCTTGTTTTGCACAATGTTTAAATCTTCTTGTCCATGGTTTCTTAAATAGAAACAGAAATGTAGAAAACCTCTTAGGTCTTGCTAGGAAAATATGTGGGCATTTCAGGCACTCTGTGAAAGCTCAAAAAATCCTGAGATGGTTGCAGAGGTCAAACAACTTACCCTTGCATACATTAAAGCAAGAAGTTCCAACCTGCTGAGGTAAAGTAGACATCATGTTCAGTTCCGGCAGCAGGACTCTGCTGGAATCTTTGGTCACCTTATTGGAGCCATTTGAGGCTGCCATACGTGATGGGCAAAAATGGACAATGAGAAAGGGAGGCAGGCAGAGAGGATCTAGCTAAACTCAAACACTGGTCTAGGGAGTGGCAGTTGGGGTTTAACACTAAGAAGTGCAAGGTCATGCACCTCGGAGCCAGAAATCCCAGGAACAGCTACTGGCTGGGGGGAATGTCGGTAACAGCTTCAGAGGAGGAAAGGGATCCGGGGATAATAGTTACAGGAGACATGAAGGTATCAGCACAGTGTAGGAGAGTGGCAGCAAGGGCAAATAGGATGCTGGGGTGCATTGCCAGAGGGATCACCTACAAAAAGGGGAGATCATCTTACCATTGTATAGAAAGTTCAGAAAATGATTATACCTATTTTTTTTCTTTCTGTTTTTCGCCCCTGTGGTGCGGACCCAGCAATCTCTAGCTGCCAGCACCCGCACCCCGGACCAGGTCTGACACACGGATTATACGCTTCATGAACACGGGGTTGGCCACACCCTGGTGAAGGTGGCTCTCGGGTCCGGGGGTGCAGGGCATGGCCATCAGCCACCGAGATCGCCCCGCTATTTTCCGCCATTTTTCTTGCCCCTGGGAGCCGGACGTGCAGTGGTGTCAGAGCATTGTCATGCTGATGCCTGCCATGCCTCCCCATCCAGGCATGCAGCTGTAGTGCAGCTGGCCTCTGCCGGTTGCCACTGCAGTGTGATGCGTTGCACCCACCTTGCCCAGAGGAAGGAGAACAGTCATGGGACGCTCAATCCTTCCTCTCCCCTGACAGCCCCTGGCAACCTGAGTCCGTTCCCAAACCTGGGTCACCGGTGTGGTGTGAGGTGTGGCATCCAGCACCTCAACCCTCAGCGCCACTAGGCCTCAATTCTACCTATTTTTATGTTTGCTTGCACGCATGTGCAAGAAATATAGTGCCATCATCCGAGTTTTCCAGAGGTGTGTCAGCCTTTTCCAATTCAGTCAGTGTGTTTGCAGGCGTGGTCGCAGTGCGCCAATCACTGCTCCAGCTGTCTATGACAGCTGAAAATGCAGTGGCATACAGTTGAAAGGGAGAGCTCCACTTTAGTGAGCAGAGCTCCCCTCAACACGCAGACGCGACACATAGCTGCGTGGGTTGACGCGCCCCACGCACATACGCGATTGGGGAGCAGAAGCCGACGGGGTGCCCAATGCCCCGCCGGCTCCAACTCCCCCAAACAGCCTTACAGCTGCCGCGCGCGGGAGCCCACCCCAGCATGGCACAAGCCTGTATGGCGGCCGACGGGGTGCCAATTCCGGTCGGCTCCAGCCCCCCAAACAGCTTTTTCTAGCAGCCACGCTGGTGCCCACCCCAGCATGGCAAACATCCCACGCCATCTTAGTAATAAAAAAACCTGTAAATTGAAAAACGGTCCCCGTAGTCTCCTGCCCCCACCCACACCCACTCACTGCACCCTGACTCCCCACACCCTCCTCACCCCATACTTCCCTCCGGAGTCCGTCGCGACGATCTTCGGTGGACTGGGAACACGTCTGCACTCTTCAAAGCCGACCGTGAACTGAGGAAATGCCGGTAAGCTGTATAATGTAATAGATAGGGTTTTTTCAACTTTTCGCGGGCATTTTTGAATTTTGCACCAAATTTCAACATGGGGTTTTGGGACCCTTTCTCATGAATGCTGTCATTGTCATGGCGTTACTTGGGCCTGAAGGGTGATTTCGCAGCCACTGCGTGAAATCACCTTTCTGGAATGATTAACGAAACAACAGTGCCAGTGTTCATAAGGTGGGCTCTCAAAAAGCCTATTTTGAAAATTTGGTGGAAAATTCCTAAAAATGACTGTTTTACGAGCATGCATTGTGCAGTTCCTAGGCACGCTTGTAAGTTCGCAAATTTTCAATATTTTCACTCCAGATTTTCAACATTGCCATTTTACCACACCTCCTTATGAGCAGTACAGTTGTCATTTTTCACACCTCGCCCACAATGTGTTTCTGCCCATGTAGCGCACAATGGCACAGTCGGTGTGCGAAATCAATGTGTGGGACATGTTAAGAAAATCACAGTGACACTGTTCATGAGCAGAGGTCTTAAAATGGCTATGTTGAAAATTTGGTGATAAAATTCCTAAAAATGACTGTTTTATGAGCGTGTGTTGCGCAGTTCCTATGCACGATCATAAGCTTGCGAATTTTCAATATTTTCACTCCAGATTTTCAACATTGCCATTTTACCACACCTCCTTATGAGCAGTACAGTTGTCATTTTTCACATCTCGCCCACAATGTGTTTCCACACATGTAGAGCACAATGGTACAGTTGGTATGCGAAAACAATGTTTGGGACAGATTAAGAAAATCACAGTGACACTGGTCATGATCAGAGGTCTTAAAATGGCTATGTTGAAAATTTGGTGACAAAACTCCATAAAATGACTGTGTTACGAGTGAGAATTGCTCAGTTTCCACGCACCCTCGTAAGTTCATGAATTTGTAATATTTTCAGTCCAGATTTTCACCAGTGGCATTTTCCCACACCTCCTTATGAATAGTACAGCTGTCATTTTCCACAACATGGCCGAAATGTGTTTTTCACACTTTCAGCACAGAAATGCGTGGTCGCTGTGGGAAATCATTGTTCGGGACAGATAAAGAAAATCACACTGACACTGTTCATAATCGGAGGTCCCAAAATACCTGTGTTAACAATCTGCTTTAAAAAAATCCCCAAACTAGTTACATTACGGGTGTGCGTTGCACAGTTTCTACGCACGCTTGTGACTTCACCAGTTTTTTTAAGATTTTCACAGCAGATTTTCAACAACACTGCCATTTTTTACACCTCCTCATGAACTGTACCGCTGTCATTTTTCACATCCTGTTCGGAATGTGTTTTTGCACCTGTGGTGCCAAATGCCATAGTCGCTGTGCAAAAGCAGTTTTCAGCTAACAAACTGATATTGCCACTGTTCATGAGGTGGGGAGGTGGGGGTCACAAAAAAAACATGTTGAAAATTTGGAGTGAAAATACCAACGAATGCCTGAGGCGTTAGGGTTTCCGACCATAACGCCCCACCCTGTAGAGAATGACAGGCATCGGGGTGTGCCTTTGGGTCGTCAGGCATAACGGCCACGCCATTTCACCACACCCTACCCTGCAGACACTGACAAGTGTCACGGTGAGCCTTGGGGTCTTTGGCCCTATGCACACCCCATTCTATCAGGAAATATGATGAGATGGGTGCAGTATAGGAGAATGGTGTGAAGTTTGGGCCCGAAGAGTCCGAGGCACACCTTGATGCCTCTCACTGGCTGCAGGGTGTGGGTGGGTTGGCTTCAGTTCAATACTTTGCTGCCATTCCTATTATGCAGCTCTGTAACTTCTACACTACCAATGCCAATGCCAGCAAGCAAACATTCGGCATTGACAAATGCTTGTTGACTACTGTGATGTAGTCTACAGTGCTGCTCCCAAGTCCTCCCTAGCCATACTGGATACCCTCTTCAACCCCTTCTCTTGGTTTGCCCTAGACTCTCCCCCTCTCACTCACCACTGTGACCTTTATCATTCTCTTGCTTTCCCCTCTTTAAGTAGTAGTAGAAGTAGTAATGATTTTTATTCATTTCATAAATGAACATGGTAATTTACCATTGAGCAAAGCTCATTTACAAGGGACACCATACATTTGTCCTGGTTACATATGTGTTTGGAAAAAAAAATCTAATTACTATACAGATCTATATACAAAAAACAGTTAATAAAAGGGATAAATAGATTATACATTGACGATTTTGTTGCAGAACAACATAATATCTTATTACTATAACATAGGTAACACACAGACAGAACATACCCTAATACAACAAGCTAGCACACTACAGTACTTCAATTAGGACAATGTAGGGACAACTAGGTGGACAACACCCACCCTAATTATCCTGAATCTATTGCTATACAACAGTTTCTTGGGCTTACTACTTGTGAGCAAAACCATGACTATATTTTTTGCCAGCTAATTCTGATACCTTGTGGTCTGAGGTAACTTGATAAATTATTCCACACCTTAGGCCCAATGTATGAAATAATAGCACAGCCAGCCTTGGTTTTATTATTTGACATTTCAAATTCCAGATACTGAATTGATCTCAGGCCAGTTTTTGTTTGTCAAATTTTTAACTCATCATTAATATAGTCTGGCAAATTCTTATTAACTCTGTTATACATTATTTTACATATGTGCATGTTCCTTCTTACAATGATGTGTACGCAAATGTGCATCTAATATATACTTTGCCAATCGATTGTATATAATATCAATCTTCCTTAAATCAGTTTTTTAAGCCCCACTGTATATAACGTCCACATAGTCTATTAATGGTATTATCATGGTATTGATCACATGCAGTTTCGTTTTTTTTTGTTAGTTTATTCTTTATCCTATATAACATTCCAAGTTGTCCCAGTTTTGTTACCGACTTATCTATGTGTATAGTCCATTTACAACAAACATCCAACCAGAGCCCTAGATATCTGTATTCTTCAACTTGTTGAATTTCAGTTCCATCATTTGCTGTTATTTCTAATGGAGTTTCAATAGTTAGGTCTTTTTTCTTTTGTCTGAATAGCATAACATTTGTTTTACCAGTATTTAAAACTAATTTGTTTATTGAAAAATAGGTTTATATATCATGAAATGCTTCTTGTAATCCTTGTTGTAAATGTTGTGTCTTAGTTCCAGCTAGGTACATAATTGTGTTGTCAGCATAAAAATGATTTTTTAGCCCTATCTGATTAAATTCTATATCATTCACGTGCAAATTGAATAAGAGCAGTCCTAATATTGACCCTTGTGGTACCCTTTGTTTTGTATCTCTTAACGCTAAGCAATGTCCATCCAGACACACTTTTTGTTTCCTGTCTTTCAAATAACTGAAAAACCATGCAACTGCATCATCCAAAAAACCAAAGTATCTCAGTTTTTGTAACAATGTACTATGGTTAAGAGTGTCGAAAGCCTTCAACAAATCTATTAATATTGCTCCTGTTTGCATCCCCTTTAAGCAGCTGACGTCTCTCACACACTGCTAAATTCATCTCTAAATTCTGGTTTCACTCTCTCCCCACTTACCTCTCATCTTCCTTTACCATTCCTCCACCCTCCCACCACTCGCTCAGATTGATAGATCCTCTCACTTTGTCAGTCCCTCACTGCTCTACTAATATTAGTCAATCAGCCTTTTCTCACTGTCTCCCTAACTCTGGAACTCACTACGACCTCAAATTTGTTACTCTTCCTCCCCTTCGTCCGTCTCGTCATCCTTGCTAAATTTCTATGCCCCTAACTGTACCTGCACATAACCATTTTCCCAGTACTCCAACTCCACCAATTCTGCTTATTTTAATCTTCTCATCCTATAAAGCACTTATCGGAGATTATGATGTATGTTAATTACTTATTTATTCAATTTGTCTTGTCCCTTACTTTATATGCTGCACTTATCTACACTGTATAATTAAACTATTGTATTATGATTTATGAAGCCAACATTGCCAAATGTATTTTTTGTTCCTTCTGTATCCCCTTCCCCAGGATGCACCGGGAGATGAGCAATCCTGATTGCTCAGTGTGCTTATCTGGTGAAACTTTTCAATAAATACATATAGATCACTGGTGAGGCCACACTTGGAGTACTGTGTGCAGTACAGGTGCCCATACCTCAAAAAGGATGGGAGATTACTGGAGGGGTGCAGTGTAGGGCTACTAAAATGTTCAGGGGACTAGGGGAGTTGCCGTAGGAGGAAAGGTTGAAGGAGCTCAACATGTACTCCCTGGAAGATAGAAGGGAAAGAGGGAACATGATAGAGACCTTTAAGTACTTGAAAGGCATAAACAAAGTCAGGGAGGGATGAGTGTTCTGCTTAAAGGGGGGAAGGGTCACTAGGAGGCACAGTCTGAAGTTGGAAGGGGAAAGTTTAGGAGGGAGATGAGGAGGCACTACTTCACAGAGAGAGGGGCGGTGGGCTGGAATGCCCTGCTGGAGGAGTTAATCACTCAAAGGACAGTGGATAGCTTTAAACGGGGTTGGCATCAAGTCAAGGGCAGGGTTAGTACAGACAAGAACACAAAGGGGGGGGACTGGGATAGAGGAGGAAGGGAGGGGATTTGGCTGGGGGTGGGGCAGCTATAGTGATATGAAACCAAGAGCTGCACAATTGGGCAGACTTGATAGACCTCTGGGCCTTTTTCTGCTGGCAATGTCATATGTTCATATAATGTCAGTGCAGACAGTGCAACTCTGAGTCAAATTCTTCTTCAAATCAGATTTCTTCACATTGTTCTTGATGACATAAAGAAAAACTTTCAGTCAAAAGACGACACCATTGCTGTTATGCTGACAGATGACAAGACTGTTGACTGATCAGAGAATAATTTCTATGTTTAAGAATGACACCTATGTGTTGGCTACGTTGCTGGATCCCTGCTTCAAGTGGAATTTCGAAAACATCCTTCCTGCAGGGGAAGAAATTGAGTATTGGAGAGATCTTCTGCTAACCAGATGTGACATTTCCCTGCAGACATCATTAACTGATGTACAGCAGTCAAACACTGCCAAACCATCACAGTGCACCTCTGGTGCAGACAATAGCACAACTATCAATTCTTCACACAGTCAGTAGTGTCATCAGCGAGGGAAAAGACATGTACAGCTACTTCTAGGGCATCCTATGTTCAGGGTCAGAAAGGCAAGTCACTTCTGAGTCACCTGCAACAACATGGACTGGTGTCCTGTAAAGAAAGTGCAGTAGGTTCATCTGCCAGACTGGTAACCATCTCACACGGCACAATGATCCTGGAGTATTTTGCAGACCATACTATGACTGGTCTTGAGGAAGATCCATTACTCTATTGAAAGCAAAAGAGAACACTATGACCAGATCTAGCAAATCTTTCAATAATGTACCTCAGTTGTCCACTTTCAAGTGTATATTCAGAACACGTATTTAGTGCAGCTGGAGGAATAATCACTGACCACAGAACACTACTAAGTCCTGCAAATGTGGAATGGCTTACATTTCTCAGGATGAATGCAGACAATTTCCCAATTGTCACAAACACTGATTTATGCGAGTCTGACCCTGAAAATGAACAACAGCCTGCAAACAGTGTTACTGATTATGATGACTAGGTTGTGTACGAAATGAATGGAACCATCATCACTGCCACCATTCCAGCCACATGTGCCACGCTAGTACTACTCTTAGTTTTCTTTGTCAGTCATCAGTTTATATTACGTAAGTTTGATCGATGCCCACCATTCACTAAAAATACCATCCACAGCTTAATCTGGTTCAAGGTCAGTTGGCATTCCTCTGTATCTCCCTCCCCGGGTCGTGCCTGAAAATAGGCAGAATTTGTCTAGTGCACTTACCCAGTCAACAAAAACTAAATAAATAAATACAAAAATAACACAAAAATATGTATAATTTTTAAAAACAGCAGCAGGCTTAATCATGGCAGCTGTTCCTCTTGTACCTACTTCAGAAATGCCCGCCATGGGTATAATTTTTGGACACAGCAGCAGGCTCGCTAAGACCGCCTGCACATCTTGTACCTGCCTCAGCAATGCCCGCCATGGATATACTTTTTGGAAACAACAGCAGGCTCATTAAGAGAGCATGTGCCTCACATACTTGCCTCAGCAATGCCCCCATGGGTATAACGGATTGGGGTACCTAACAGACTGTATAATAGTGTAATAGTCCAAAAAAACAGTCTTTACATGAGTTTTGTTATGGTCAGGGTAGGGTAATTGTGTAGTAGAACAGGTCAAGTAGTGATTACCTGACCCGATACGACCCCACTACTTGGTTTTTATCCAGGTTTTTTTTGGTACTTTTGGGGTACTTGTGGGTTGTTGTGGTGGTCAGGTATTTCAGTACCCGCCCATCTCTAGTTGGAACATCCTGTTTTAATGTATGCAGTGGTATGTTGTTTGTCCTCTGCAGCTCCTTCAGGATTTTTTGTGCCTTTATAGAGTGGCTAAAATGCTCACATATTTTCCTAGCAAGACCTAACAGGTTTCAAACATTTCTGTTTTCATTTAAGAAATTATGGATAAGAAGATTTAAACAATGTGCTAAACAAGGTATGTGGTGGTAGTTGCCATCTCTAAAAGTTTTGACTATGTTGGCACCATTATCTGTTACTATGAATCCTGGAGATAAGGAATATGGAGTAAGCTATTTCTGGAATTGTTTTTCCAGCTCCAGCAAAAGATTCACAGCAAAGTGGTTTTCTTCATAAGTGATGACATATAACATAGCCCGCATCCCACTACTTACGATAGAGTGGGGATTATTACTTTCTGACTGAAAACGTGTCCAATGAGCTGTAATAGTCATGTAGTCAGTTATTTGGTTGCTGGTCCATATATCTGTAGTTCTATGAACCTGCTTCACCTCAAAGAGTTTCAACTGCTTAATGACTTCTGTATACACCAAGTCATACAACTGTGGAACAGTTTTTTTTGAGAAATGTGTTTGACAGGGAACGGTGTACCATGGTTCAGTCTGCTTCAGTAACTTGAGGAAACCTTTTTGGGCAACATGAGCAAAAGGGAATTGACAGTCGGATAATAGCTGTGCAGTGGCACTATTTAACAACTGGCACATTGGATGCTGGCAGGTAAATTTTGATGTCCTCTTACACTTTCTTATTAATGTTAGTTCACAAGATTTTTTTAATTTTGGGTGGAATGTATTTTTCACGCGTTTTTCATGTGGAGTACTAGTTTGGGATTTTTCAGTACTTGGCATCAGAAAACAATCTATGTGTGTCTGAGAAGACTACAAGGGCGCGTCAAGTGATGCAGTATCACTTATTGCTTCCAGTTCATTGTCAGTATGGTCACCGCCACCACCACCACCTTCACTACTGCCCACACTGTCCCTTGCCCTGCCCCACTCAATTGGGTATTTTGCCTTTCCATGTCAGAGCATTGCTGATGTTTCAAAATTTGCCAGATTTCCACCACAACCAATGCTCCTTTTGCACAGACTGCATAAAGCTCAAGAATTGTCTGCAGATTCAATGTAAAATAAATTCCACCCTAAAGATTTACCTTTTTTGGTTTGTGCCTAAATGCTTGTCACTAAGACACAAAGCACATCTTCTTGACCTGGAAGGACACTACTTCTTTATTCAGCTGTGAGCTGTGTGAGAAATTCTATATTGCACTTGATATCTGCAACAACGTGCACTTTTGCTCAGTTCTGTGGGAGGTGAAACTAACTACCCTTGGTAATTGCTTTTTATTTACATATTTATTTAGTGTTTAACCAAGAAGGGGCTTGTACACTCTGTTTATCTTGTGAGAAACTTCAGAAGGATTTAAATACTGCATTTGGGTAGACCCTTGGAGGTAGCTAGATTGTCTGCTAGGATTTTCTGACAGTTAAACTATTTTTAAATTTACAGGTGGCTGAGGAGTTGAAAAAGGAGCTTGCAAACTCTGCTTATCTTGGAAGTAACTTCACAAGTGTTTGAATACTGCATTTTGGTTGTCCCTTGGGGGTAGCTGGATTGACTACTAGGATTTTGGGACAGAAACTATTTTTAAATAATTTACTGGTGCGTAGGAGTTTGTGATAGTTAAATTATTTTTAAATAAGTTACTGTGGTTAAGGAGTTGTCATAGCAAAACCTGCAGTGTGAATTGAAACACAGACAGCCTCAGGTGCAGGAAATTGTTCTCCTCATTGTTTTCAGACCACAAAGTGTTGTATTGGAACAGGAAAGGTTGCATCACAACCATTGTCAACAAATTGCCCTGGCTGGAAATATCCAGACTAGATCAGATTACTATAAGTTACTGGTGGCTGCAATATTTAGAGACACAAAACACATCTTCTTGACCTGGAAGGACACTACTTCTTTATTCAGCTGTGAGCTGTGTGAAAAATTCTATATCGCACTTTGTGCTCACAGCAAAGGGAGGTGAACCTTACAATTGTCTTTGGTTTGTAGCAGATATTCTGCAGGTGGAGGCTACTTCTAACTGAAAGGTGAAATAAGGAACTTAGAATTATCAGGAAAAGACAGTCTTTCCAGCAACAGAGGGAGGTGGATCTAGCTTTACGTTTGTTACAGTTCTTAAGATTTTCAGTGCAGGAAGAGTTTAAAGCACATCTGACTTATTTTGGGGCTGACTGCTTTCAGAGCACAAACCACCAGGCTGTTTTGGGGCTGGGAGGTTTACCTGTGTCTGACTTGGATGTCTGGATTTTCTCTGTTTGATTAGCAGGGTATTTTCTCTGTCAAATTGTTGTGTAGGGCATCTTGCTGACAGGAAGGCACCCATCGCAGCGGTGGGTCAGAGCTTTTAGCTGATTGTTTTGTGAGGGCACAGTTTAGGCCTAACCCTTCCCACCCCTGGAAATAGTTCCTTTATACCTGGGGTTCTGACATCTTTCTCAAGAGTGCAAGGTGCATATCACTGTCATATCCTCTCTAGCACTCTGCACTGACAATATAAGCATACACATTGTATAATATATATATTTCTATATAACAAACCAATCACACACACACAAACACACACCAAAAAAAAAAAGTAGATAAACATGTGGGGAATAGTGCAATGTAATGGCTGTGGGGCAGCAGTCTTCCGGGAGTCTTTCTGGAGGCTGAGATGCTGCCCTATTTGCAGACAACTCTTCCCTGAGGGAGGAAGTTGCCCGTCTTCAGGCCACACTGGACAGTAGTAAGGGAACCTTCCCCCAGGCCACACTGGACGGTAGAAAGGGAACCTCCCCCATCTAGGGAGCACCAGAGCCACCACCACTACCTCAGAGGTTGTGAAGAAAGCACAGCAGTTGGACCACAGTGGGCTCAGGGAGGATGAGGATGGTGGAACAGAAGCACACCCAGTCAGTTGTTCCACTCCACAATCCATACACCATTCTGGGGGAGCATTGCTCCCCGATGGATGCACCCGCAGAGGAGACTAAGGAGGCTGAGGATAACTGTCACAAGGAAGGCCCACAGGAAGGAGGCAGAGGACACCACAAGGAAAGGAAGCAGCTCCTGGTGGGGGACTCAATTGTTAGGGGGATAGAACTGGGGGGAGCAGGGAAAACTGAAGTAAGGTGCCTCCCTGGTGCCATGGCTTGGAGGGACAGGAAGCACATCCTCAGGATCACGAGAACAGCTGCACGGGAGTCTGAGCTGGACATCATTGTCCACCTAGGGACAAATGACTTGGCTCATCATGAGATTAGAGCAGTACAGAAGGACTTTGTAGAATTGGGGAGGGGCCTAAGACAAGTAGCACACACAGTATCCTCCTCTGAGATGCTGCCTGTCAATGGCATGGGTGAGGCGAGGGTACTTTGCACCATGCAGTTTAATGAATGGTTGAAAAAATGATGTGGAGCACAGGGGTTTGGCTTCATTGGGGACTGGGTTCCACCTGAGGGACACCAGCCTATACTGGCAGGATGGTCTGCATCTGTCCAGGAAGGGAACAAGTCTTTTGAGCAATCGTTTAAATGCTTCATTGGCAAGCTTTTAAACCAGTCAAGGGGAGGCACTGATAAACAGCAGGAAAATCCCAGCCTCTCCCTACAAAACAGGGCACTAAATGAGAAAAAGACCGAGGTAGAAAGGTCAGTGGGGGATGCTGCAAAAGAAGGTAAAGACATCAAAAAATGGAGAGCAATGAGTACCAATGCCCATAGTCTGAGTAACAATCTTCCTGAATTAGTGGCCTTGATGGAGGAGGAACATCTGGATATCGTGGCAGTCACAGAAACATGGTACACACAAAACCATGACTAGGATGTAAACATACCAGGATACACTATCTACAGGAGGGACAGGGAGGGTGAAAGAGAAGGAGGAGGAGAAGTAGCTCTTTACATAAGGGAAGGAATCAAAGCAACAGAACAAAAGGGAAAACAGGGAGGAGAAGAAGCACTGTGGGTTAATTTGGAGACTGGCAATGGCACCACAATCTGCACAGGGGTTGTATACAGACCCCCTTCTCAGGGGGAGGAAATGGACAAGGAAATGATAGAAAGTATACTTAGAATGGCAGAAAAAGGGGAGATATTGCTGATGGGTGATCTGAATATGCCAGATGTTAACTGGAGTGCAGTTGCAGCAGCCACTTCGAAGAGTGGGGTTATTCTAGATGCCCTACAGGGGCATGCCTTAGACAACTAGTATTGGAGCCCACTCAAGAGGGAGCAATCTTAGACCTGGTTCTCTCAAATGGAGATGAAGAGAGGATCACAGATGTAGAAGTGGGTAGCCATCTGGGAACTAGTGACCATCGAACAGTATGGTTCACAATTAACACAGCAATAGAGTCAAGCCATACAAAGGCAAAAGTACTGGACTTTAGGAGGGCTGACTTTGCCAAAATGGGTGAGTGCTCAAGGAATGTAGCAAATGGGCAGGAAGGAGGGTGGAAGAACAATGGGGAATAATAAAACTGCCTTCACAGAGGTAACAAGCCTTTGTGTGAAGCAAATAAACAAAATGAAACGATGTAAGAAACCACTATGGTTCTCAAAGGAAGTGGCAGTGAAGGTTCAAGAGAAAAAGAAAGCATTCAGGAAGTACAAGGAATCATAGAAGGAGCAGGACAGAGAACTGTATCAGTTAAAGCAAAAGGCAGCTGGGAAAGCAGTCAGAACAGCAAAGGCCCAAATCGAGGAAAAGATAGCCAACTCAGTTAAGAAGGGGGATAAAACCTTTTATATGTACATCAGGGAGCGAAGGAAGACCAAGGGAGGGATAGTGAGGCTTAATAAAGGGAAGGGAGGGTGGGCAGAGGGTGACTGTGAAACGGCAGAGATACTAAACAAATATTTTTGCTCAGTATTTACAAAGGAAGAGGGGGAGGAACCTAAAACAAACAGTAGAAACACTCTGGATACAGAAGTTGAACCAGCCCATTTACAGAATAAAGGGTTCTGAAAGAACTCTTAAAACTGAAGGTGAACAAAGCAATGGGGCCTGATGGGATTCATCCTAGAATTCTAAAAGAACTAAGGGTAGAACTAGTGACACCACTGACTACCCTCTTTAAAAAATCATGGGAGAATGGGGTGGTACCCGAGGACTGGAGGAGGGCAGATGTGATTCCTCTTCACAAAAGTGGGAGCAAGGCAGAAGCAGGAAATTACAGAACTGTTAGTTTAACCTCAGTGGTAGGGAAAATGATGGAATCACTTCTGAAGGAAAGAATTGTTGAGTATCTAGAGGCCAGAGGGGCACAGGACCCAAGGCAGCATGGATTCACAGCAGGAAAGTCATGCCAGACAAATCCAATAGATTTCTTTGACTGGGTGACCAAAGTAGAAGATCAGGGAGGGGCTGTGGACATGGCCTACCTAGACTTTAGCAAGGCATTTGACACAGTTCCACACAAAAGATTAATATACAAGTTAGCCAGCCTGGGAGTGGGTCCCAAGATGACAGCCTGGGTAAAGAATTGGCTGGAGAATAGGACACAGAGAGTAATAGTAAATGGAGTCCACTCTGAAGAAAGGGGGATTACCAGTGGGGTACCGCAGGGTTCAGTATTAGGACCAGTCCTCTTCAATGTCTTTATAAGCGACATTGCAGAGGGACTGGAAGGAAAAGAATGTCTCTTTGCAGATGACACAAAGATCTGCAACAGAGTTGATGCATAAGGTGGGGTGGAAAGGATGAGAAGGGACTTGGCAAGGTTAGAGGAATGGTCAAATGTATGGCAGCTTAGATTCAATGCTAAGAAGTGCAAGGTAATGCACCTGGGAAACAAAAACCCAGGGGACGAGTACACAATGGGGGGTGAGATACTAACAACAACAAAAATGGAAAGGGACCTGGGGGTAGTCATATCAGATGACCTAAAGGTGGGCAAGCAATGTGAGAGGGCAGCAAGGAGGGCTGGGGGGATACTGGGATGCATAGGGAGAGGCATCACCAGTAGAAAACAGGAAGTTATTATCCCTCTGTACAGACAGCTGGTGAGACCCCATCTGGAGTACTGCATGCAGTTCTGGAGACCCAATCTCCGCAAAGACATAGACAGAATGGAAGCTGTCCAGAGGAGAGCAACTAAAATGGTGCAGGGTCTGCACCGGAAGACTTATGAAGAGAGACTTAAGGAGCTTAATATGTATTGCCTCGAGGAAAGGAGGAGAGGGGGACATGATAGAAACTTTCAAGTACCTCAAGGGAATCAACAAAGTCCAAGAGGGTAGCATCTTTCAAAAAAGAGTGTGCAAGAACAAGGGCACAATTTGAAGATGGGGGCTCCGAGGTAATTTAAGGAAGTATTTTTCACAGAGAGGGTTGTGGATGCATGGAATGGCCTTCTGGAGGAGGTTGTGGAGTCAAAATCAGTGGTGGAATTCAAGCATGCATGGGACAGTCATAAGGCAATTCTAGGGGGTGGGGTAGGAAGAAGTAGGCTGCTGGTTAACTAGGATCTGCAGCTTATCCATTAGGTAGGGAAATGGGCAGACTGGGTGGGCCAAGCGGTCCTTATCTGCCGTCAAATTCTATGTTTCTATGTTTATTCCTTGCACGGTCAAGGGATCTGGAAGAAACACTAGACTGCCATTTCCTTGTTGAGGTGAAGTGTTTTCATTCATACTCATCTTCTTATTCTTATGTTCAGCATATGATTTTTTTTCTGCACTTGCTTCTCATGCCTTATAGCGGCATGCTCTCCTATCCCCTCAACAAAACTACCAACCTAATCGCCACAAGATTCAGAAGAACTGGAAGTTCCATCATTATTTGGTGGGACATAGCCTGGGTTATCCCATTCCCAGTCCCACTATAACCACCATCTCTATCAGCATTCACTGCCTCAGTATCAGAGCTTATATTTGAGGAGGTTGCCTCCTTGCATGCTGCTTCAGCAGCTGGAAGTCTCCCAGGCACATGTGGCAAATGTTCAGTACCTCTATGAGTTACTCCAGTCAGTTCTTTCCAAACCTCTATCATCATTTCATTGCTAACATGCTTTTTTGGTTTAGGAGATTTAGTGCTAGTGCTGGTGATGTTATTATTATTGTTGCTATGTTCTTCATTAGTGCTATGATTCATATTGCCCGTATCATTAACAGTTGCATGTGCAGCAACACAGTGCTTCCTTTTAGTAAACTTAGACTGGGAAGTACGAGGCATAGTAGACACACCCTTGAAAGGATACTGTTTCACTAACTGCTGGACAGACAGTGTAACTGACTATGTCACAGTAATAAATGACAGGCTCAGGGACATCTAATAAACAGTGTAATGCAGCTGTAAAAGTATTTCACTATACTTTAGAGACAGACAGTGTAGCTTTGTCACAATATTAAATAAGCTCAGGGCAGGGCACCTAACAAACAGTGTGATACAGCCGTAAGAGGCTTTCATTATGTTACAGAGACAGACAGTGTATGTACAAACATACATATGAAGCAGAGCTCACAAATCGAGTGGGTGCTGGAAAAAAAAGGAGTATGAACATTAATAAAACCAGGACTCCAGACCACAAATGGAAATGTTATTCTAGATAAACTGGAATCTATGTGGATTTTTAAGTGCAGAACCTTGAAGCCTGCTGGCTTGAGTGACCAAATGGACTGGAAGCCTTTCATTCATGAGGACTGAGTTTTGGGTTCAGAAATTTACTGTTTGCCTGTAAAATAACAAAATGGTTTTGATGCATAAAGTTCTCATTATATAGGACAAATAATTTTCTTATACTTTAAAATAAAGTGTATGGGTTTGTGAGTTGTGAAAAAACACTGATGGGGGGATTAAGTTATAACAAGATGTATGTGTTTAGGTTTTATCCTTTGTTCCCTCCCAATACTACAGAAAATTAGATTTGTCTTTTTGTTCCCCCCAAACTTCTACTATCTATGGCACCATAGCTATTTAGAATATTAATTTTATAAAGTATTTATCAATTATTCCTCCCCCCCCCTTTTTTTTATTTTTGGAATACCATTTGATAAGGTTTTTTATTAATGGGGTGAATTAATTGAGATGCGAGTTATAGAAGTAACTGCTACAGGCACTTGCAGGGGGTCTCTTTTGGACAGCAGTGTCTTCAGTGCATGACTTTGGAAATTCTCCAGTTAATGAGCTGTTTTGATGACAGATTCTGCATGCACTGATTATACTGAGAGCTGTCCTGAATAGACATTGGGTTCTGGAAGCAGTTCTCGACAATAATGAGTTGTAAATTACTTCTTAATGTTTTTCACATGTGGTGTGATAAATTAATTTTGTGAAGTCATGCCTCCTAAGGAAGGGGTTTGAAACCCCGAAGCGCAGGAGCTAAGTTGGTGTGTGTGTTGACAATGGCTTCTTAAATACATTTACTGTTTTTTCCAGATTGTGAATTTGTTTGACAATACTTCTCATTTTTGTAAGTATTCAAAATCCAATTATTTCTTTTGTAATAAATATTTTTTGCACTTTTGAATTTGTGGTCTGTAGTGCTGGTTTTATTAATGTTCAGAGACAGATAGTGTAGCTGTGTCACAGTAATAAATGGGCTCAGGGGAACCTAACAAAGTGTGACACAGCCATAAAAGGCTTCCACTATGCTGCAGAGACAGACAGTGTAGCTGTGTCACAGTAATAAATGGGCTCAGAGGAACCTAACAAAGTGTGACACAGCCATAAGAGGCTTCCACTATGCTGCAGAGACAGACAGTGTAGCTGTGTCACAGTAATAAATGGGCTCAGGGACACCTGAGAAACAGTGTGATACAGCTGTAAAAGACTTTCAGTATGCTGCACAGACAGACAGTGTAGCTACAGTATGTCACAGTAATAAATGGGCTCGGGGCACCTAATAAACAGTGTGACACTGCCGTAAAAGACTTTCACTATACTGCAGAGACAGACAGTGTAGCTGTGTCACAGTAATAAATGGGCTCAGGGGAACCTAACAAACAGTGTGACACAGCCGTAAAAGACTTCCACTATGCTGCAGAGACAGACAGTATAGCTGTGTCAGTAATAAATGGGCTCAGGGCAACCTAACAAATAGTTTGACAGAGCCGTAAAAGGCTTTCACTATGCTGCCCAGACAGACAGTGTAGCTATGTCACAGTAATAAATGGGCTCAGGGGCTCCTAACAAACAGTGCGATACAGCCATAAAAGGCTTTCACTAAGGTGCCCAGACAGGCAGTGTAGCTATGTCACAGTAATAATTGGGCTCGGGGGCACCTAATGAACAGTGTGATACAGCCGTAAAAGGTTTTTACTATACTGCCCAGACAGACATTGTAGTTATGTCACAATAATAAATTGGCTCAGGTAGCCGTAAAGTTCTACCAAGCCAGTTTGAAAACAAAAAATGCAACGAACATCAGATCAACAACTTCGGCCCGACAGCCCATACCCTGCCAGCTGATGGGAGTAAAACACCACCATAGTGAGAATGACCGCTGATCAATACAGGAGGGTTTGCCCCCCATGCCCCTGAAAATTAATATAATCACCTCCAGCTTGGAGGTGTATGGGGGTGCAAAACCCCTGGGTTGGCAACAAGGCCAGTTTTGCAAAATCCTGATCAATTGAATGACTGTTGATTGGGTTGTGGCACCAAAATTTCAGTTGCTGTGAGGATTTCACTGCAGTGATGGCACACCCAACCATAAAAGGCTTTCAGTATTCTGCATAGACAGACAGTGTAGCTATGTCACAGTAATAAATGGGCTCAGAGGCACCTAACAAACCAAACTGAACCAAACCAAACCAACTTTATTTATAGAATGCTATTCCAAGAATAGATCATAGCATTTTACAGAATACCATCAAATCAGTTTCAAAACAGATCTCATTTTTAAAAAGAATCACAGCAGGAACAAACAGTGTGATACAGCCGTAAAAGGCTTTCACTATGCTTCATAGCCAGACAGTATAACCATGCCACAGTAATAAAATGACAGGGTCTCAGGGGCACCTAACAAACAGTGTGATAAGGCCATAAAAGGCTTTCACTTTTCTGCACAGATAGACAGTGTAGCTATGTCACAGTAATAAATGGGCTCAGAGGCACCTAACAAACCAAACCAAACCAACTTTATTTATAGAACACTATTCCAAGAATAGATCATAGCATTTTACAGAATACCATCAAATCAGTTTAAAAACAGATCTCATTTTTAAAAGAAACACAGCAGGAACAAACAGTGTGACACAGCCGTAAAAGGCTTTCACTATGCTGCACAGCCAGACAGTGTAGCCATGACATAGTAATAAAATGACAGGGGCTTAGCCAGCCCGGTGGCGCTGAGGGTTGAGGCGCTGGACACCACACCTCACTCCACGCTGGCGACCCAGGTTCGGGAGTGGACTCGGGTCGCTGGTGGGCCGGCCAGGGGGAGTTAGGCTTGACCATCCCACGACAGCTCGCCTACTCCGGGGAAGGTTAAGGCTATAGCCCGAACACTTGTCTGACTCCGAGTGGAGGCTCGGAGTACTGCAAGCCCCAATGTTAAGAGGAAGGGCTGCCGACACAGCATGACGTTACGCCTGCCTTTGACGTCAGGGGTCCTACACTGTGGTGTGGAGGAAAAGTGGAAAAACACCTGCCATCGCCGGGAAGATGGAGCCTCCGGAGACGTGCCCTCGATGTGCCTTCACCTGCCCGATGGCCCCCGGACCGACGAAAGTTGATTGTTGGGGTAAGGGGGCTCTGCCCCATCCCTGCTTGGGAGGTAAACCGTAGCTCTATGGGGTTCCTGTGGGGTCATACGGGCAGGGTGAAAGGCAGAGGGATGTCTACCTTGAGGCTCCTGAAGGGTCGGGGATGGCAGGCAGGAAGGAGAAAAAATAGTAATTTAAAAAAAAAAATGACAGGGGCTCAGGGGCACCTAACAAAGTGTGATACGGCCGTAAAAGGCTTCACTATGTTGCACAGACAGACAGACAATGTAGCTATGTCACAGTAATAAAATGACAGGGGCTCACGGGCACCTAGCAAACAATGTATACTTTAATTTCAATCCGGCTACCTGGTGCCTTCGCTTGTTGTCTACATCTTTTACCTCACCTTCCTAAACTGTTCTCTCCCCAGTCCCCAGCACCACCTCCATGACTGAGGCTAGCCTGACCCACCTCTCCCTGGCAGAGATCGTTTGCATTTCTTAGTCCCCCACTATTTCTCCCTGTCCCTTTGTTCCTTGACAAAGTGTGTGCTAAGTAAAATTTATTTTTTTAAAAAGTTAATTTTTCGTCTTTTACAAGCAATAAGTCAGCGATTTGTACTGCAGAGTGAGCGCCCACAGAGAGCTGCTTCCACACACCACAACGCACATGAACAGACTGCTGCGAGCTAGATGCTATGCAGCAGATGGAGCACAGACATCACTGATTAGTCAGGTGTCAGCCCGGTGTCATGTGCTCCCATTCTGCTGCAAGTTCATGAAGGACCTCACAGGCTTCCCTTAGTGCCTATTTCCAAGTCCTTTACCTGTACCCATTATTCATGTCAAATTACGTGACCTAAGAATTACACTGTTGTGTCAGGTAGGGTAGTACATTACCCAGACTACCCTACCTGACCAAAAATAGATGATACCCACACTACCCAAGCCAGCTACCTGGCAGGTAGCCCAAGCCTATTTTTAATCATTATCTTTCTTATTTTATGAATAGTCACTAAATATCGAACAACTCTATTAATAATATCATCATCCTCCACTGACAGTTAAATCTTTACAACATCATTCTCATCTGTAAATCTGAGTAGATCAAATATGGGAGCTAGTCAGAAATTCCTGGCTTTGTTATACCATTTACAATGTAACATTACATGTCACAAATCCTCCCTGGAATTGTTATCACATTTGCAAAAGTCATCACCCTGATTGGAAGATTTATTAAACCTGGCACACAGCACATTTGAATCAAACATGCCTGTTCTATATTCTGCAAAAATTCTCCCCTGAACAGGGATCCTCCAGAATCTCAAAGTAATAACTGAAGCTATGTCGGCAGTCATTTTCACTGTACCAGCTTGCAAATTTAGACTGCTTGATGGCTTTAATGTCACTAATCTTATGAGCACCCCTAATTTTCTTTAAAATATAGGGTTTATATTTATGACTGATGGTAATATTCCTATTTACATATCTTACTAAAAAGTCACATCCACAGGATTGCAAAAGTTTGTAAACATGGCCCAACCAATAGGAAGACATGAAGCCCAGATCTTTCCAGCAGACCTTTTCATTTAGACATTTCTTTGCAAGCCTGTTTTCTGATAGCATGTGTGTGTGTTTGTGTGCATGTGTGCGCATGTTGGGGTACATGCAGTGCGTGTGTATTGAGCAGAGTTATTCAAATATGGTACTATCTGACAAAATCAGATGTCACCGGGTGGTGCCCTTTCGTCAGATTTTGAATTTATTGAAGTTGCACCTTTAGTCAGTGTTCAATCTGAGTATCCAACTTGTCTTTAGGTGTTTTTTTGTTATTTATGGTGCCACAGACACATTGGATATTCCATATCTGAACTGGATGAAATATCCAAAATGTACCCTGATCAGATTTCCACTGGATTCAGATAGTCGCAGTATGTAACAGAGCTCTCATGGATCAGCTTTTACACTCTCCATTCAGTAATAGCAGTCTGTGTGTGTGCGTGCCTGCGCATGTGCATGTGCGTGTGTGTGTCCATAAGGCAAGTATTCCCAGGAGGAGACTTTCCCCATCATGAGACAGAAGAGCTTCTGGACACAAGAGTGGGTGGGAAGGGATATCCTCCCACCTCATCCTTTCTGGGTCACTGAGCTCACTCTTCCAAAGGGGGTTTCTAGCACAGGATAAAAATCAAAGATGCACAGTGCAAATAAGGAAAGTGAAATAGAAAGCAGATGGGCAACAGTGATGATTCATTCAGTGCTTCCTAGGGGTGGGAGTGGAGGGCAGCAAAATCTTCCTGGAATTTAGGAGCAGTTTGCTTCTGCTTGACAAATGCTGTTGAAGCAGGATCAAAATGTACTCTCAGCATTTACTCCCTGTCACTCATGCAGGAGCTGAGCTCTGAGAGGACAGCACAGGCTATGTAGGGTTCTGCAATTATGTCTACACACAGGATGGAGCACTGATTTGAGTGGCATCACATAATCCGAGTCCAAAGCTGCCTGTACAGATAATTTAATGTTCTGTGAAGAAAAATTACAAGGCTAGTTGACAGTCTTCTATGTAACATCTTCCTCAAGCATCAACACATCTCTCTCCTCCCTCTCTTTTGCTCTCTATCCCCCCCTTCACTCTAGCTCTCTGTCTCCCTCCTTACCACTTTCTCATTTTCTCTCAATTTCTCTGATCAAATGTCCCCTGGCTTTTTTAGATTTCTTGCAATGGTTTTAAGTAAGGGTGGTTAATATGTGGACTAGTCTTCCCAGTGAGGATGTGGAAGCTAGCAGTGTTCAGGTTCTTAAAGCAGGACTAGACAGATGGCTGAGGGAGAAATGGCATTGAAGGTAACACATCATAAAAAGAGGTAGCATTCCAGCTGATAAGCTTGGATATGTGTCAGTATTTAAACTGAATACAGTCATTGCCGAGTAGCAGGAGGGACACACCGTCAGACAAGATGGACATCGAGTTCCTTTCATCACCGTAATAGTATTGTAACCCCCCTGCAAATGGGGGCTCCCAAAAGACTTCCAGGAGCTTGCTTGAATGCTCCGAGCCTGAATGGTGTTTGGCATTTAAGCCATATATCTGTGAGTGTTTTTAGAGCCTCTGGTACTGTCTCTTTAAGAGCTGTCTGCTTGCAGACATAATTAGTTTGTATGGGGGGGGGACTGTGCGTTTCTCTGCTTGAGTCCCACTCGAGCTGCTGCCAATTCACTCAGTTTTTGCAGTCACTAAGAGTGCAAAGGGAACCTATCTGAAAGATGTAACTGTTTGCCAGAAATCATTTAGAGTAATAATGAAAATACAGTTTGTCTAACCTGCTTTTCTTTGCAATCAGAACTGTGTTTGCCTAGTTCCCCATTCTAGTTTTGAACTGCTGAACTGGACCAATTAGTGTGGGTTAAGGTAGCTCTAAAATGGTGCCTGTGGACGAATCAGAACTTGGACTCATAATCTGAGCCAGCCACAAGAGGATTGTATGGGCAGTGACTCTGAGAAATGTAGTTTGGACTTCGGCGCCTTTTTGCACCAACAGGGGGAGGCTATTGTGAGTGACAGCCAATCCAGCCAAGAACTGGGAGGAACTCAAAGGAAGTGCCCGGTTTTGTCTACTGGAGTCTCAGTTTAGCTCTGGCAGTGAAGAGGGAAGGAGCCCTGTGCTTCTTCGGTGCACAGTTCTAGTCGGGAAACGCGTGTAAGGCCCCAAGTTTCGGTCTGCAGCTTGTGCAAGTGCTTGTTTGGACTGAATCTGATCTGTGAAGAGGATCAAGGAGATCTGAAAAGTAGAAACCAGGCTCACCCTGTAGAAGACTGGAGAAATTGCTGAATCGCGCTCAGTCTGTCAGGAACTGAATCTGCTGTGTGTTCTCCTGGGTACTGTGCAGTAATTGCGATCAGGATAGAGAAGCAGCCTGCCTGGTATAGTACTTTCTTTTTCCAAATAAATGTGTGTAGTGCTAGTGGGGACTCGCATTTCAAATCCCCTGTACAGTGAATTGAGTGCATGAAGCTGCAAGTAAACCCCATCTTAATCCAGACTACATCCATTTGCTCTGAACTGCCTTGGGGTCCAGTCACAAGGACCTTGTCCACATGGTCTGCTCCGCCTGGCAATCCAGGACAATCTGCCTTCCATTCAGTTTCAGCATTGAATTTGTGAGTACAAATCAGGGTAGCTCCCTGCCATCATCTAATTGCAAGTGTTCCATCTGATTAGTGATCGGCAGTGTCAGTGGCTCAATAGGTAGCACACTCGTCTCTGAGGCTGGGAGATCAGAGGGCTGTGGGTTCAGTTCCCACATCTGGCACTTGGGTTAATATCCCAGTACTGACACTGTAGTGCAGCATGAGAGGGGTGCTGCACTTCTGAAGTGCCGTCTCTCGGATGAGACGTTAAACTGAGGTCCCATCTGCCTGGATTGGTGGTAGTTCAGGCGGATGTTAAAGTTCCCATGGCACTTATCGAAAAGAGTATGGGAAGTTTATTAAACAAAAGAAACAAAACACCACAGAGAAAAAAGCAGAAAAACATCAAAATACAATCAGTAGAAAAGAAGCACATGCACAAAGAAAAAACTCAAATACATATCAGAGTGTCATTATATCAAAATACAGGGAAATACTTCCATAAATTAACAACTTTATCATTCGAAAATTTCTTGACATCCCTTGAACGAAGTACAGATAAATCAGTTTCCACATGTTTAATAATAACAGAATATGATATCTGCTGTTGTTATAAGACAAACTGACAGCGAGCCTGCCAGAGAAAATATTGTAATAAGGCAAAAAAGACATTTAAGGTACTCCTGTGATACTTATCCCAGATACCTACATAATCACCCAGAACTAGTGTACCATATGACAGTGAAGCCAAATGTGGCATGTGCCAATGTAAAGCTGCAGCATTCCAAAATGTTCTACTCTCCATACATTCTAGGAAGAAATGGGATTGACTTTCTTCTACATTAGTACACGTAGGTCTCAAACAATATCTATCGCTTAAAGGTTTATATTTCAAATTGCCCCTAACACCCAACCTCCATGTGCCAAGCCAAACTATATCCAGGTTTTCACAGGAATTGAAGTCTGTCAATTTATATAGAGCAAAGTCATCTTCATATGACAATCAGGAAAAATAAGAATTACTTTCTGAATTTCATAAACAACATATTCATAAAAGGATTTTCTAGTTAAAGAACATAATTTCTGTAAAGGCATCTTCCATTGATATAGCTTTTTTAAGGTGGAAAGTCCATATTTTGGCAATTCATCAGAAACCAATATCTTAGGGGGAAACATGGACCATTTAAAAAAATATTTATGCCAAATAGATTGTACCCAGAAATGCAATGGTAAACAAGCCTCATGCCATATAAAAGAAAAAGAAGAAAATAAAAATATGGAATGGAGAAAATAACAGGATTTACCATCTGTAGTTCCTTTTTTTATGGAAGATAGGTGAAATCTCTTTAACTGGATTAAGCCTGTTACCCCAAAGCATTTGGAAAAATATACTGTATAACCTAGTTTCAACAGAAATTGGTGGAGGAAAAAGGTGACTGAAGTATATAAATACTGGCAATAGAAATTTTTTTATAATCATAATCCTCTTTTTTTTTCCAAATGTCCAGTTTTTCCATTGATTGACCTTAGATTCCCCAACCAATAGTTGCTTCTCCCAGTTATAAACTGCCATGTCATCAGTCCCAAACCAGATCCCTAAAATTTTTTGTGGTGAATTTGAGATGGATATACTGAAACAGTTAGATAAGTCAGGGGAAATAGAACCTAAAGACAATACAAAACTCTTCTCTATATTAAGAGTGGCCCCTGAAAAGCATCCAAAAGAAATAAAAACATCTGAAGTGTTCCGTAAGGATAGAGTGTCTGCCAATAAAAGAGTTACATCATCTGCAAAAGCAATGACTTTAACTGTTTCTAAATGTGGTGAGGGCGAAATACCTATGATTTCCTGATCTGAAATAATACGTCTGATAACTGGATCTAATACAAAGGTATATAAAGGGGGCCTGGGACATCCTTGCCGGACACCCCTGCCAATCCCATTTCGCATCCATAAATCCATTAACAATCGGAATAGTAACTGCCTGACTATAAAGTCTAGCTATCCATTGAACAAAAGTCCGTGGAACACCATAGTGTAGTAAAATAAAATAAAGATAAGAATGACACACAGCGTCAAAGGCTTTAGCTTGATCTAAAGCTGCCACCAGGCCAGTATGAGAACCAAATGTGCAGCTTGCAAAAAGGTCTCTTATTGAAAAAAGATTATGCTGAATCTTCCTAGTAGGAATAGAACATGTCTGGGAAGGATGTATAAGAGTATCCACTACCTTTACCAAGCGTGTATTCAAAATTTTGGTCAAAATCTTATAATCACTATTCAAAAGACTGATTGGTCTCCAGTTAGTCAAAAGGTTTTTATCACCTTTTTTATAAATGAAGTTCATAAGAGATATGGTAAAGTCTTTACAAGATACATCAGAGGCCAAAATAGAATTAAACACCAAAGGCAAGAAGTACCCCATATACTGTATGCAAATTTTGTAAAATTCATTAGGGATCCCATCCAAACCTGGGGAAGATCCGGTATTTAACTGTTTAATCACCTCTATAACTTCCTGTGTAGTGATAGGTTTAGTCAAAAGTGTTAACACACTTTCCTGAACCTGTGGTAAGGGCCCTAAAGTCTGTATAGGAACAGTGTCAGTAGAAGACATCAAATGAACTGCAAAATAATCCTGAATATGTTGTTGAACAATTGATAGCATACCGATATCAGTAGTAATTAATTCCCCTATTGGATTATAAAGACCTGACATAAGTGTATGTGCTAAACGTGATTTGCAGGCCTGATAAGGATCAGACATAGGGCTCTGTTTAGTACCAAATCTAAATTCCAGGTCTAGAGACTTGGCTCTATCATACTGAAATGCCTTCATCTGTTTTTGATTTCCAAGATTTGAGAAGGTAAAGCGCATGATCTTTAGGAGGGAAAGACATCAATTTATATAACTGGTTTCTATGTATTAAATATTGCATATAATCTGAATCAACCTTAAACTTACCCCAACTTAGGAACAGGTTTTTAATTTCCTTTTTTCATCTGCAACCACCAATCATACAAGGAATTGAATAGATCCATGGTGGAAAATTTAGCAGCAAAAAATAATTCTAATTTAGAAAAGAAAACTGGGCTTTCCAAAAAAGAGGTATTCAATCTCCAGCGTTGAGTTGTACTTGACAATTTAGGAGGCATATTAGTTAAAGAAAGAGTACAAAGTAAAATAAGGTGATCTGAAAATTCAGTGGGTGTAACCGTACAAGAGGTAGGTATAAGATAATGCGAAATAAAAAACATATCAATACGTGTAGCGAAGGTATGCCTATAATAAGTTGCTCCAGACTGTGAATGCATGCTCCTATAAACATCCTGAAGACCAGCATCTTTAATAATATTATTAAGAGCGTTGGTATCACAGTATATTTTCTTTCCTAAATCTCTACAAACTGTTACATCTAATGAGCAATTAAAATCCCCTCCCCATACCACATGTCTCCTAGTGAAGAGAAAGGGTTTAATCTCCTGAAATAATTCTATGTGACTCAGCTTCGTTTGGGGGGCATATAAAGTAATAAAACGAAAATAATAATCCCCTAAAGAGCAATCCAAAATTAGGGCTCGACCTGGTCTAACATCAATCAATTTAGTAATTCTAAAATTAGAATTTTTAAATAATATTCCAATTCCATCCGCAACATCTGTCCCGAAAGTCCAAAAAGATGGCCCCCAGATCCACCTTTTTTTTAATTGTTCAACTTCAAAGAGAGAGGAAATCCTGGTTTCTTGTAAAAAGATTATATCTAGTGTCAAAGAGCCTAAGTACGTCAATATAGATATCTGTTTTTGAAATGCTTTTAAACTACAAACATTATAAGATGCCAGTTGTAGTGAAGCCATGTAACAAAACAAAAAATCAAGTACCATGCTTCTGACTAACTTTCCTTTTTTTTCCTTTCTTTTCTTTCGCCAATTCTGTGGCCTTACTATCCTCATCTTCTGTAACTAATTCAGACTTGTGTGATGCATCAGATTCTAGGTCTGAATCTCTAACTTCATCTTGTAAAGGTAGAAAAAAATTATCAGTAGGTAGCGGACTTGCAGCAGGTTGTTTAAGAGATGCCCTAGTGAGACGCCTACTCTTAACTGTCTCAAAAGGAGGAGGCATGGACAGTCCAGAACTCTGCCTGCCAGATACTGAAGGCCTAGGAATAGGTTTGTCGACTAGGACATGAGATTCAGCAAGTCCTACAATCCCTTCCTCTGCCTTACGAGAGTCAGGTACTCCACTAGGTACCTGAAGAACAGGAATAATGGGCACATTAGGGGGAATAGTCCCAACAGAGTCCCTTCTTTAGTTTGAGCTTACGTAGCAAATCATCCTGATCCCATCCATCTGTACAATTACGTCTTGCCCAAGGACACTGATGAAAGGCATGACCCTTTTCATCACATAAATTACATTGAAATATGTTATTACACATATCTATGGAATGGCCAAACCCCCCACATAAGGGACATTTCAACACATGCACACACTACTAATGTGAGTCCGAGCTCCACATTTATAGCAGGCTCTAGGTTGTCCCCCATAAAAACAGACTCCCCTATCCTTACCTAGAAAAAAACTATTAGGGAGGTGCACAATGTCAGAATTAACTTGGAAAAGTTTCACCTTAAATTTCCAGCCCCCTGTCCAAATACCCTCAGTATCAAGTAATGCCTCAGGGGGTCCTAATATATCACATTTAGATTGAAGCCAATGATATATGCCACTTACATTCACCCCTTCGTTCCAAAACATAATGGTGACAAAACGAACCTGAGGCCTGGTAAGTGGAATAATAAAAAAAGGAGACCATAAGGGGGTATTTTTAAGTAAAGCATATTTATCCCAAAACCTCCAGATGTAGATTGGTTTGAAAGCTCTCATCAAAAGAATCTTCCACTGAAATATGAATTAAGGCATACACTTCAGTGGAAAGAAATCCCATGGAATTTTTTAAAAGTTGTTTAAACACATAATATCTATCTGGGTGGTCCGGAAGACCCCCTTTATATCTAAGCCTCACTGCATTGCGATGTGGAGCTTGCTCCAATTTATTTTTAAACAACTCCGACATGGGTAACTTTTTCCCAGGTAATTGTGAAGCAGACTCAATATTAGGTTGCAATAGAGCCCCTGCCTGACCTTTTGGACTATGGAAAACCCCAGCCATGGAGGTGCTCGGCTTAGAGAAAGCCAAATCACTCTCCCCACCCACAACAACCTTCTTACTAGAAACATCAGAGTCAGTGGGCACAAAGTCTGTACCTGAGCTCAGGACTGAAGTTTTGGTGGCATGCATAGATGAGGGAGTAGTGGTAGAAGATGAAGAAGTCCATGAAAAGTCCGGAACCCATTGACCCGACAGTTTGTTTCCAGCCAGATTCAGTTAACGTGGTAGATTCCGACCAATCTTTCAGGAAGCCATCCTGAGTTGCTTCTCCAAGCCCGAACTGCTGTCGCACAGCTTGTGACGCCAGAGGTCCAGCCCCGAAAGTCTTCCCCGTAGAAACGCTCCCCAGAGCAGGCAGTTCCTTTATAGCAGCTGGTGTAACTTGCAATGAAGAACTGACGCAAACAGCAGGCGTCGAAATGGTAGGCTTTTCAGAATCAGGGCAAACCGCTATGGAAGACCTTCTCTCCAATGCTGGAATATCACCAGCCAACTCCGGTAAGGTAGAACCTTTCTCCGATGCTGTTTCCAGCATAAGAACATTGTTAGGTAAGCCCAGACCATCCTCTGAAACGACCGTTTTCAATACCTCAGATACCGCACTCTCTCCGACCTCCATACCGTGGCAGCTTTCCGACTCGTCTTCCATACTGCAGACTGACGTCAGCAGGACCCCTACCGGCCACCAAGCAGCAACCGAGTAGGGGAATTTCCCTGGTGTCCTGGCCAAATTTCCCTCATTCACTAAAAATACCACCAACAGCTTAATCTGGTTTAAGGTCAGTTGGCATTCGTCTGTATCCCCCTGCCCCGGGTCGTACCTGAAAATAGGCAGGATTTGTCTAGTGCACTTACCCGGTCAACAAAAACTAAAATAAAAAAAAAATAAAAAATTACTTTTCCTTTCTTTCTCCACGAACTGAGCCTACCGCCCGGATTACAATTTGGGTATTGTGCATGCATTTTCCATCTTCAGGGCCCCAACCAGCTGCACCAAATAGGCTAGCTCTTATTGCCTGGGTACCCAGTAAGAGTGACATTAGGGACATTTGGGATTCTGAAATATGTGCACAGTACTGTGATTATTAATGTTTAAACTAATTAACCTGATTTCCCCGTCCTTATTATATCCCCCTAAATAAATCAGATCTGTTTGTTTCAGCAAAGTTACACTGCCTGAGGTATTCGTCTATGTTAAAGTATTGTACTGTGGTTTTTGCACTGTATCATCTTATTTTACAGGGAGTCCCAGGAGTCACACTGTCCGAACCAGTCCTGGGGTAAGTGTATACTGTGAAGGTAATTCTGATATATTGTGTGGGCCACTAGTGGGAAGAAAAGGGGGTTGCAGTGTCCCAGAGGGCTGTGACCAAGTTAGCTTAACTATTGCAAACCCTGCCCTCTGGGTGGACGCACCCGCCATTGGATCCAGGCCCCTCAACCTGTTAGTGGCAAATCAGGCAGGGGTAGTAGCCCTTGGGATAGCGCCATCTAGGGGTTACATCTTGGAGGCTCACTGCTGGGATTGTGTGTCCTCTAGTGGCCATATTTACGAACCACTGTTAAGAAAAGAAAAATAAATGGGTACCCCGACAGAAGTGGCTGTGTACCGGCTGGTGGAATGGTGTACTGGGGAGGAGATCGACCCCCAAAATGCTATGCTTATCCTGGACATCCCCCTGGGTATCAATACGGACACTGTACAGGGAGTACTTTCCAAGGTGGAAGGTTTACAAAACCCTGTGGTGGTGGGTCGTCATGCTAATCTGCTCACCCACACTTTCCTGGCCCTAGTAGAGTTTAAGGATCCCATAGATACAGTAGCTCCAAAGTGCCACAGACTATTACCCCAGAGGGAGCCCTCACTGCCTGGAGAGTGATAACTAGGACAGTAAAGACCTGGGGAATGAGCCCCACCACTATCTGAAACTTTTTGAGGAGAAATTTGCTAAATGGTTGCTGGGGGAAGGGAAAACTGTGGAGGACTTGAAGAAACTATTCTTGCCACCTGGGGGTGTTCCTCCCCCAACATCCTCTCCGGCTCCAGTACCCGTAATGGTGGCTGAACTAATGCAGGCTCCTATTTCTGCACCTGCCATTAGTCACGACTCTTACCGAAGGTTGAGGATCTTCTCTGGCACCCTCCCCACCCACCAAGGGGAGGATGACTGGGAGACCTGGATAGACTATGTTGCCCCCCAAGTGCTAGAATGGCAATGCTCGGAAGCTGAAAAGCGAAAGAGGGTTAGTGAGAGCCTCCGAGGTCCTGCCCTGGCTACCATCCGTGCTAAACGGGCCAGTAACCCTGAAGCGACTGCACAGGCCTATCTTGAGGCCTTGGAGAATGTGTATGGGAGCCCAGATTCTGATGAGGACCTTGAGTGGAGAGTAATAAGTGCACAAGAGTACCAAGGGGAGTTGTTGTCTGTGTATGTATCTCGGCTGGAAAAATTGTTGCAAGAATGCCTCAGAAAGGGTAGTTTGCCAGCGATTGAACTGGACCGAACCAGGCTGGACAGGATCCTTAAGTCTGACCCCTTCTCAGAACTGCTGTTGCTTCAGTTACGCCTGGCAAATCGACTGGAATCCCCACCTTCCTATGATGAGCTAATGAGAGAAATTCGAGGAGTTGAGAAAAGGCGACCTCGGGAGGGACTTGCACCAATAGCTGCGGCTACGACCCGAGTGACTGAGGGTGACCCATCAAGTGAAGTTCAGGGACAGAGGTTGGCAGTTAATGAGTGCTCTGAGAAGGAAAAAGATATGCCACAATGTGGTGAACTGTTGAGAGAGTTCGGGGAAGTAAAAAACAGTCCCTTTATGAAGGCCACTCCTGCAAGTACAGGCCCCGACCCTCATCTGACTGCATCTGCTATGGGAGTGGGGGTACCCACCCATGCATCTCCTGCTGACAACAGCTCAAAACTCGATGTCTTGACCATGGAAGTGGGGAAATGGATGAGATGTCTCCAAATGCTTATCACACCGCAGACAGAGATGGCACCAAGGTTTCCAGTTAGTAGTACCCCTGCCCTGGTTCCCAGTGTGATGCCTCGGCCAGCTCAAACTCCAGAAAGTATGTTTTGTTATAATTGTGGGAAGGATGGACACATGAAGAGAGAATGCCGGTCCCCAAAAGACACAGACAAAGTTGCATATAGGCTACAAGGAGAGCTTCGGAGAACAAATCAGTGGTTAAAGGGTGCACGCAATGATCCCAGTGAGGGCCCCAAAAATGCTAACTCACGTCCCTTTGTGGCAAGATCAGTTGCCCAGACCCCCACTACCGCCTCTCCAGAATGGTCCAGAATAGTGGGTCCCTCCATGGAGACCACTGTAAAGGTGAATGGAATGTCTACAAGAGCTGTATTAGACAGTGGCTCCCAAGTGACAATTATGTTCCAAGACTGGTATCAGAAGCATTTGTCTGACGTACCCTTACAACCGTTGGAGGGGCTGCATGTCTGGGGGTTAAGTAAGAAGGCCTACCCCTATTCTGGATATATCCGAATTTGGCTGTCTTTTCACACCTCTGTGGCTGGAGTGGCCGAGCAAGTAGAGACCCTGGCCTTAGTGTGTCCCCCTACCGGACTGTATGATGGGGTTCCTCTACTAATTGGGACTAATGCACGTATGTTTGGATGGCTGGCACAGTTATGTTATGAAAAACAGGGGTCCAGGGCTGGTAGAGCTTTAAGAATTCTGGCCTTGATTAAGAAGGCCTATGAGGCACAGAGAGATGTTGAAACAGTAGAACCAGAGGAACCGGTTGGAATTGTCTGGAAGAAGGATCCCGAGTCTCTGATCCTGGTGCCAAATACCCAGTGTACTTTACAGGGAGAGGTCCGTATCAGAAAGGATGTCAAGAATAAAATATCAATGTTGGATGCACCAGGCGATGGAAAATTGCCGGAGGGACTGCTGGTCAAGCCTAGTATTTTGCCTGCTAGAGCCCATGCTTATGCCAGAAGGGTAATGGTTCAACTTCATAATGTGTCTGACAGAGAGATTCGAGTAAATAGAGGTTGCACCTTGGCTAATGTGCATTGTGCAGACACTGCAGTACTACCCAGCAGCAAGAGTTCGGGGAAGAATGACAGAGTAACGCCTGACTTGTTTGATTTCGTGACCTCTGCCAGCTGAATGGAAAGTGAGGATCAGTGAGAAGCTTGCCCAGAGAGACCAGGTGTTTTCTTTAAAGGAATGGGACGTAGGATGTGCACAAGGAGCTGAGCACCATATCCGGCTGCATGACGAAAGACCATTTCGTGAGAGGTCTCAACGCCTGGCACCTGCTGACATAGATGATGTGAGACGGCATCTGCAAGAGATGTTAGCTGCTGGTGTAATACAAGAATCCAGAAGCCCATATGCTTCCCCCATTATGATAGTGAGAAAAAAGAATGGGACAGTAAGGATGTGCATGGATTATTGCACCTTAAACCGGCAGACTATCCCTGATCAGTACACAATGCCCCGCATTCAGGATGCTTTGGACTGCCTAAACGGGAGCAAGTGGTTCTCTGTGCTGGATCTCCGCAGTGGGTACTACCAGATCCGATGGCTCCAGAGGACCGTGAGAAGACAGCCTTTATCTGTCCGCTTGGTTTCTATGAATTCATGAGGATGCCTCAAGTGATTTCAGGTGCCCCAGCCACTTTTCAACGATTGATGGAGTGTGCAGTGGGGGACATGAACTTACTAGAGTGCCTGGTATACCTAGATGATGTTATTTTGTTTGGCAGCTCACTGGAGGAACATGAGAGCAGATTATTTAATTGGCCTTTGATTTGGCCTTCAACTGTCCATTGATAAGTGTCAATTCTTTCAAGCATCAGTAAAGTATGTGGGACACATAGTATCCACCGAGGGAATAGAGACCGACCCAAGTAAAGTTGAGGCCTTGACCACCTGGTCACAGCCCAAAAACCTGAAAGAACTGCAAAGATTCCTGGGATTCTGTGGTTATTATCGCGTCATCAAGGACCATTCAAGAGTGATCCGCCTTACTTAACCTTACTCAAGGGTATCCCCAACCCACAAAAATACAAAAGGCAGCGTCCCTCAAGACCGAAGAGTGTATTTTCATCCGAGTGAAGTATTTGAGTCCGCTGGACTCCTGATTGTGAGACTGCTTTTCATGAGATCATATATCAACTTACCCATGCTCCAGTGCTGGTCTATGCCGATCCAAGAAAACCTTATGTCCTGCACACTGATGCTAGCTTGCAAGGGTTGGGGGCAGTGTTGTACCAAGAGCACGAGAATGGCCTGAGACCAGTGGCCTTTGCCAGTAGAAGCCTGACCCCATCCGAAAAGAACTATCCTGTACATAAGTTAGGGTTCCTAGCTTTGAAGTGGGCTATTGTTGACCAATTCCATGAGTACTTGTATGGGGCTAAAATACTAGTAAAAACTGACAATAATCCTTTGACCTATGTGCAGACCTCAGCTAAGTTGGATGCCACTAGCCATATGTGCTTTCTGCATTATCTACATACGACTATGCTGTTGAATACCGAGCAGGCCTGAACCACATAGATGCTGATGCTCTTTCCTGGAGGCCTGTTCCCCAGAATGATTGGGTCAGATTGTCAGAACCTGATATTCGGGCACTCTGCCAGAAGTTTGACAGGGAGGAACAAATGTCCACGGATGCAGTGGACTACATGGTGGATTGCTTGGGACCCTCTGAGAATTGCATACCTGCTGCTTATTGCCACTTTTCTGCAATAGACATTGGTGCACTGCCTCAGCTGGACAATGACAGTATTCGCGGGCTCAATCCGTGATCCCATGATCAAATCAGCTTTAGAAGCCCTCTATGCAGGAAAAGATGTGTCCAAATTACGCTCCACTGATTTGAGAACTGCACTGTTATACAAAGAAGGTCCTAGCTGAAACTGATCAATAAACTGTTATACAGAGAAACAGTAGACAGAGGGGGACAAGTAGACAAACAACAACTAGTGCTACCCACTGCCTTTCGAGACTCAGTACTGAGGTCCTTGCACAACCACATGGGGCACCTTGGTATAGACAGAACACTTGACTTGCTGAGATCCAGATTCTATTGGCCTAAGATGGGGGCTGATGTGGAGCTCCACATTCGAACTTGTAGTCGCTGCTTACAGAGGAAAGCTTTGCCCCAGAGGGCTGCCCCCCTTATTAACATCACCACCAGTGCACCCATGGAGCTGGTCTGTATTGATTTTCTGAGTTTGGAGTCAGAGCAAAGAAATATCAGTAATGTGCTGGTGGTCACTGACCATTTCACGTGATATACCCAAGCTTCCCCCACCAAAGACCAGAAGGCATCCACTGTGGCCAAAGTACTTGTAGAAAGCTTTTTTGTTCACTATGGAGCTCCATAAAGAATTCATTCTGATCAAGGGAGAGACTTTAAGAGTCATCTGATCAAAGAGATGCTTTCTCTGTGGGGAGTGCGAAAGTCCAGAACCACTCCTTACCACCCCCCAAGGGGACCCACAGCCTGAACGTTTCAACCTCACTTTGCTAGATATGCTAGGCACCCTACACCCAAAGGACAGGCCTAGATGGAGATAACAAATTATCACCCCGGTACGTGCTTATAAATGCACCAAAAGTGATGCCACTGGGTTCTCCCCTACCACCTGATGTTTGGAAGAGAAGCTCGACTGCCGGTAGATGTGTGTTTTGGGGTCTCTCCTGATGGGGTTCAAGATAACAACTATTTACAGTATATGCAAAAGTTGAAGGCCCAGCTAACTCATGCGTACCAACTGGCTCAAACCATGGCTGCCAAAAGAAATCTGGCCAACAAAGAAAGGTATGATAAAAGGTGAAAGCACAGGAACTCCAGGAGAGAGATCAGGTATTGCTAAGAAATCTGGGACTGCATGGCAAACACAAGATTGCTGACAGATGGCACCATCTCCTCACATTGTAGTGGGCAAACTAGATGATCTGCCAGTGTACAAAGTAAGGCCTGAGAATAATTCAAAAGATGTAAAAACAATGCATAGAAATCATTTACTGCCCATTGGACAAATCTTGATTGAGTCTGAGCCCCAGAAGATGCCCCTCTGGACCAGTGACTAGAGCTGCTGCTAAGAAAAGATCAAGAAAGTCTGCACCTACAGAAGCAGAGTTAAAGTGTTCCCCTCCACAAGTCCCAGTTGAGCATGACTGTCAGTCCATATCAGAAGAAAGTGAGTGTGACTTTGACTACTACCCTTCTTATGAACTGAGTCAATTGTTTCAGGGCAATCCCCTAGTCAATACTGGAGATGAAGCTGGGCCTTCTGGACTGTCTAAGCCTCCAGCTTCGTCCCTGGAGCCAATGCCCCCAGAAAGTGAAGTGCAAAGCATCAGGTCAGATGAAATGGAATCATTGTGTATGGTTGAACTGTTTGAGCCTTCAGGGGAGGAAAATGATGGACTGGGACAGACTGGTGATACACCAGAACAAGAAGAGTATTTTGAGTGCCCTGATGGCCCACTGCCAGTGTCCAAAAGCTCTTCATGTGAGCCAGATGTTGTGGACTCAGAGACTGTAACTCCTGGAGCTGAAAGTGCCCCAAGTTCTAGCCTCTCTACCCCCATGGAGACTCCCCTGACCAGTGAGGACAGTGCCGAAAGTGAGGCTCAGAGTGCAGAGACTGTAATAGTTCCCCCTAGAAAGACTGGTCGAGCTGTAAAGCCTGTGGTGCACCTCAGTTATGATTCCCTTGGGAGGCCTGTGGACTTGCCTCTCAATGTTGTCCATAAAGGAGTGTATGTGTCCCGAGCTCATTGCCCAAACTGAGCATCAGTGCTAACTCCAAGTTACTTGTGTTGCCCTCTAGGTATGGTGCCCTTGCCCCATCCAGCCCCAAGGTAACTGATAGGGAAGGGCCCCTTCTCTTCAGGTTTCATGTACAAGAGGTAATAACCTGAGTTATGGTACAATGTGTGTGTGATACTGTGTAAAGGGTGACGTACTGCAACAGTTCAGAAATGTGTTCCTGGTAAAGTGATATATTGACTGATGATTACCTGTGTGAGCATAATGCCAATGTACATGGTTGCAATTGAAACTTATGGGGGTACTTGCTTGACGTGGACATCAAGCTTTCCCAGGCCAGGAAGGGTGTAACCCCCCTACAAATGGGAGTTCCCAAAAGACTTCCAGGAGCTTGCTTGAATGCTCCGAGCCTGAATGGTGTTTGGCATTTAAGCCATATATCTGTGAGTGTTTTTAGAGCCTCTGGTACTGTCTCTTTAAGAGCTGTCTGCTTGCAGACATAATTAGTTTGTATGGGGGGGACTGTGTGTTTCTCTGCTTGAGTCCCACTCGAGCTGCTGCCAATTCACTCAGTTTTTGCAGTCACTAAGAGTGCAAAGGGAACCTATCTGAAAGATGTAACTGTTTGCCAGAAATCATTTAGAGTAATAATAAAAATACAGTTTGTCTAACCTGCTTTTCTTTGCAATGAGAACTGTGTTTGCCTAGTTCCCCATTCTAGTTTTGAACTGCTGAACTGGACCAATTAGTGTGGGTTAAGGTAGCTCTAAATTGGTGCCTGTGGACGAATCAGAACTTGGACTCGTAATCTGAGCCAGCCACAAGAGGATTGTATGGGCAGTGACTCTGGGAAATGTAGTTTGGACTTCGGCGCCTTTTTGCACCAACAGGGGGAGGCTATTGTGAGTGACAGCCAATCCAGCCAAGAACTGGGAGGAACTCAAAGGAAGTGCCCGGTTTTGTCTACTGGAGTCTCAGTTTAGCTCTGGCAGTGAAGAGGGAAGGAGCCCTGTGCTTCTTCGGTGCGCAGTTTTAGTCGGGAAACGCGTGCAAGGCCCCAAGTTTCGGTCTGCAGCTTGTGCAAGTGCTTGTTTGGACTGAATCTGATCTGTGAAGAGGATCAAGAAGATCTGAAAAGTAGAAACCAGGCTCACCCTGTAGAAGACTGGAGAAATTGTTGAATCGCGCTCGGTCTGTCAGGAACTGAATCTGCTGTGTGTTCTCCCGGGTACTGTGCAGTAATTGCATCGGATAGAGAAGCAGCCTGCCTGGTATAGTACTTTCTTTTTCCAAATAAATGTGTGTAGTGTGGGGACTTATGCTTCAAATTCCTGCACAGTGAATTGAGTGCATGAAGCTGCAAGTAAACCCCAGCTTAATCCAGACTACATCCATTTGCTCTGAACTGCCTTGGGGTCCAGTCACAAGGACCTTGTCCACATGGTCTGCTCCGCCTGGCAATCCAGGACAATCTGCCTTCCATTCAGTTTCAGCATTGAATTTGTGAGTGCAAATCAGGGTAGCTCCTGCCATCATCTAATTGCAAGTGTTCCATCTGATTACTTTTCCTTTCTTTCTCCACGAACTGAGCCTACCGCTCCGGATTACAATTGGGTATTGTGCATGCATTTTCCATCTTCAGGGCCCCAACCAGCTGCACCAAATAGGCTAGCCTCTTATTGCCTGGGTACCCAGTAAGAGTGACATTAGGGACATTTGGGATTCTGAAATATGTGCACAGTACTGTGATTATTAATGCGTTTAAACTAATTAACCTGATTTCCCCCTGTCCTTGTTATATCCCCCTAAATAAATCAGATCTGTTTGTTTTAGCAGTTACACTGCCTGAGGTATTCGTCTATGTTAAAGTATTTTACTGTGGTTTTTGCACTGTATCATCTTATTTTACAGGGAGTCCCAGGAGTCACACTGTCCGAACCAGTCCTGGGGGTAGGTGTATACTGTGAAGGTAATTCTGATATATTGTGTGGGCCACTAGTGGGAAGAAAAGGGGGTCGGAGTGTCCCAGAGGGCTGTGACCAAGTTAGTTTAACTATTGCAAACCCTGCCCTCTGGGTGGACGCACCCGCCATCGGATCCAGGCCCCTCAACCTGTTAGTGGCAAATCAGGCAGGGGTAGTAGCCCTTGGGATAGCGCCATCTAGGGGTTACAGTATGTTACTATGAGAATTAAATTTTGGCAAAAAAAATCACACTGATTTGTGGATTTAGAGAAAGGGCAGGATTTTCAGAGAAACACACCAGGCTTCTAGTGCATTTTCTCACAACAGCATCTGTACTTCGGATGCTACTAGAAGTGTTCTAAATGCATCTTAAATTTGTGCACATGCATAAAAAATTGTGGCATTTGAGCCAAAATTATGTATTTTATTGAAGCAAGCTGCTGTAAACTGCCAGAGCTGTTGCAAAAACTCAAGCACATTTGAAAATAGGGAGTTTGAGTTTGGGTGCAAATAGGCAGATGCCGCAGAATGTGAAAGTCACCTCCACTTCAGCAACTGATCCCATTGAAAATCCTGCCCACGGTATTTATTTTATGAAATATATCGAAGAAATGATAGGAAAGTGGTAGACAAATGAGCGAACAAACCATGAGGCCGAAGGCTGAGTGGCCCTATTAGCTCATTTGACCTACCAGATTTAGTTAGATAGTTAGTTAGCTAATTATTGAATTTTGTTGACTAGGTAAGCCCACAGAGACTAAATGCCCCTTTTCAGGGGTAACCTGGGTTTATTTACAAAGAGGTATAAACAATACAGATTCTGTGCATTCAGAAGTGGATGAGGATTACAATTTGGTTAATTGCATACAGGATACAAGAGCAGGGAGACATATATCATTCACTTAGTATTACACACATTTGGAGCTGAATACATATGAAAACATCAATAAACCAGCAACTCTGCAGTTCAGAGGAGACCCTGTAGATCATGCAAGCTGCCACACGAGTTGGCCGATTACTGGTACTAAGACAATTCAAGAGCTGAAAAGAGACAAGAGTAAACTTTGAGGGAGAGACCATATCAGCATAGACAGTTGCATATATTACACTCTAGAAGAGAGGCCTTTAGCCCTGTCTTGAATCCCCCAAGAGATGTGCAGTCTTGGAGGGAGGTTGGGAGAATGTTCCATAATGATGGGGCAATAGTGGCAAAGGACTTTTAACCTGGGTTGGTCCTTACCCTGGGAACATCCAGTAATGTGTTGGTCGAGGACCAGAGAGTCCTTCTCTGTGGCTTGATAGAATATCCCTCAGGCTAGGCAAAGCTGGATCTTTAAGTAATTTGAACACTAGGCTCAGGAGGGGAAAATCTAGTCAGCTGTCCAATCTTCACCAATTGAGTAGTTTTAGTGCAGAGCAATGAAGCGTCCTGTTTGGTGACCCTGCAGCAAAGTGAGCAACTCTATGATACAGTGTTTTGAACTTTTGCATTTCAAATGCCCTAGTGGGTCTGAGTATCGGGGCACATAAAGCAGTATGGGGAGCAGAGTAGAGTTTGCAGTTGCAAGTTCAGATTATTTGGTGAAGTAATTGTTTATTTATTTATTTTATTTATTTAGTTTTTGTTGACCGGGTAAGTGAACTAGACAAATTCTGTCTATTTTCAGGCACGACTGGTGGGGAGATACAGTTGAATGCCAACTGACTTTGGAACCAAATTAAGCTGTTGATGGTATTTTTAGTGAATGGCGGGAAATTCAGCCAGGGCACCTTGGAAAATCCCCTACTTTTCGGTAGGGGGCGCTGCTGTGCGAGTGAATGGTGATGGAAGACAGCAGTCCCAAGATGGAGATGGTAGTGGAAGGAGCAGAGGGGTTAGCTCCCCACCCCCCGTCTCTGTTTTATCAGGAGCTTTACCGCTGAAGCTGGATGGCACATGTACTACGTTACTCAGTGATGCAGTAACACAGGGGACACCAAAGACATCACTGGATGAAGCAGATGATTTATTTTTGGATCTTGAGTGCAAAAAAAGGCAGCTTCTAAATATAATTGCAGCGCAAGAAGCAGTGTTAGCTCTGCAAAGTAACACACAACACGGATGCCCAGCTCTGTAAAAAAAATCCTATGGAGGTAGATCAGGAGGAGATCAATTCAGTGACCTCCAAATGGCAAGACCTGGTATTGAGACCAGAGAGAGGGACAGAGAAAGGCCTACCCCTCATGGACTCACAAGTGCCCATAGACATCTCTGGACAGGCATCGCAGCTTATGGAAAGCTGTCCCCACACCCAGGGTGAGATGGCTGCTCCTGGACACCAGCCGCCGGGTATCACGGCAGAGGATGAAAAGAAATGTAAGAGAGGAGTGAGTACCTCACCAGATTTTACGGGGTCCTTGTCCACAAAAGTGTTTTTTTCTTCGGGCCCAACCACTGAAAATATCCCTATGGATCCCCAGACTTATTTTTGCTGGGGATTTTAATTGTAGGAGACATCTTTCAGAAAGAGGTTCAAAAACTACCAAAACCTTTTGTGATACCTCTTGCTTGAATACACTGCTTACACAGGCATCTTTGATTGGTGCATTTACCAAAGGGGGAAAAGTACCACAGAAAACATATTTTAAGGGTAAATTAGCTATCAGGATAGATGATGTATTTTTGTCTCCCACTTTAAGAGTACAACAAGCTTTGAAAACCCCAGTCATGTCATCAGATCACGCTCAACTAGGTTTAACAATTTCTAATTTTGCCCAAATAGGTAGAGGCCCAGGTTATTGGAGATTAAATCTTGTTCTCTTACAAAATTCACTTACTCAGCAAAGTTTCCAATCAGTTTTAGCTGCCAGAAAATCGGTATTCTTTCTATATGATTCCCCTTTGGATTGGTGGATTAGTACCAAACATGACATTCAGGATTTTTTGAAGAAAATGGGATGGTTAATGGGAAACTGAAAACTGACCAGTACACCTTTTATAGATCTCATCTACTTGAATTATCTTCCTTACACAATACATCCCTGGGTGATTATTCAGGAGAAATTCAGACATTAAAAGCTCAGTTGGCACACTTGCAGTATAATTGCTTAAAAACTCTGGAAGTGGAACAGCGTTTTGGCACACAAGGGAAGTTTTCCTTTGTGAACCCCTTTGAATTTTGCTAAACGCAACACTGCATTAAAAATATTGGTGGTATTCAGTTACCTGATGGGTTACATGTTTCAAATAAAGATGACATGTCGGCAGTGAATGAATATGTAGCTTCCTTTCTACAACCCCGTACTTCCCCTACACCAGTCTCTAAGGTACATGCATGTTGGTCTCCGAGTCAGTTACCTCAATTGTCAGAGGCAGATAGGCTGTCACTTATTCCCCCTATTTCTCAGTGTGAATTTCTGTTTATAATAGCCCAGTTGAAATCAACATCTGCACACAGAATAGATGGGTTACCTTATGAACTATACAAATTAATCACTAATGTTCTCTTGGAGGAAATTTTAGAGGTTTTTAATTATTTATTATCATCTTTAGATATCCCCCCCTTCCATGAAGACAGGTCTGTTAGTGTCCATGTACAAATCTGGAGATAGGGAACTCCTTTCTAACTGGAGACCAATTACTTTATTAAATGCTGATTTTAAAATTTTCACTAAACTCCTGAGCATGAGACTAACTAATGTCCTAGTAAATATTATTCATCCTTCCCAAACATGCACTGCACCAGGGAGATCCATAATGGATAATTTAATAATGGTACAAGAGGTGCTTGAAAGAGGCCAGGAGGGGGAACTTAGCGGATTTTTTCTATCTCTAGACCAAGCGAAGGCCTTTGACAAGGTCCCACATGATTATCTTTGGGCTTGTTTAGCTGTGTATGGGTTTCCAAGTAAATTTACACATACAATACAGGCATGTTACCATATGGCCATGACTACCCCATTGGTTAATGGTTGGATGGGCAAAGAGTTCTTGGTGGCCAGAGGGGTCCATCTAGGATGTCCACTTAGTCTGGCCTCGTACATTATCTCCATAGACCCTTTGTTACACAGATTCAATAATTCCCTGTCTCTCATTGGTCTCTACTTTTCCAGTACAGACCCAGAGCTGCGGACTTTAGCCTATGCGGATGACTTGCTTTTATTGTTAGCAGATGTTGCTTCTTGTGTAAAGGCTAATCAAGAACTTTCCTCCTATGCTTTAATGTCTCAGTCTTGCATTAATTTCCAGAAGAGTAAATGTATTTTGATTGGAGATGTTTATTCCCATGGGGTAGAAATAATTGGCATACCAATAATTTTAGCCCCTTGCAAAATCCTTGGTTTATTTTTTGGACCGGGGGATCTAGTTATGTTTAACAGGGGAATTTTTTTTGTCTAAAGCACAAGTGAAAGTTACAACATGGCATAGATGGAAAATGGCAAAATGTAAGTGAATCTTCATGTTGAAAACCTTTTTGCTATTGCTATTTTTACATCTTAGTGCGGTTTTTGCACTTCCACTATCTCTAGAAACAAGAGTATACAGCTGTTTTTTTTCCTGCATTTGGGGCAGCAAGCTGAACCCTATTAAAAGAGGCACCCTTTATAAACCAGTGGCTCAGGGAGGCCTACATATGGTTAACCCCATCCCTTTTTTCTTTTCTATCTTTATAACTTATAATTTACGCCCATTATTAATACAATGCCCTAAAGTATGGGCCCCTTAGATCTTGAACAGATTGGGTGGCTTTCTGCAAGAATGGAAGGCAGGTGTGTACATCCTGAAACAAAGGACAATAGCATGTTTACTTTTTCTTATAGACATTGCTTTAGCAAAATCAGACTATGGGCACTGACAAAACATCAGGTTTCCTCCTTACCACGGAAACTTCTTTATTCTTGGGTTATGGAGGAATTTTTTATGATACAACCTCATTTTGCAACCCGATCACCTTTTGAGGTTAAACAAATGTCTGCCATGATTATGTCTTCCCGTACCCCTGTACACATGTGGGATGTGAATTGGCTTTCCCTTCATTATAAACTTAATGTGAAAGGAAATTTAAAACATAAACCTAGTGATGAAAAGTTTTGCCCCGGACTTTTATGTATAGCACAAGTTGAGACCATTTCACATTTCTTTTCTGAGTGTCTTTATATTCAGAGATTCTGGAAGTTGGTACATACTAAATGGCCAGGTTCACCTTTTTCTCTCATGACCCCTGATATTTTATTATTAGGGATCTTCCCACATCAATGGAATTAACATGATTAAACCACATTATGGTTGTTTCTAACATATCTTAAATATTATCTCTGGATTACTCGTTGCAGTCTGTCTTTGCAATGACAACATACATCTGAAGTTCAGCTTTTTGAGTTAATTGCTACAAATTTGCACAAACTAAGAGCTCAAGAACGATGTTCTGTGCCTTTCCAGGTGTTCCAAACATGGTGGGCATCCATTTCTTGGATGTAGGTGAATTCACATGTTGCCTTGCTGGATTCACAGGTAAACATAGAAACATAGAATTTGACAGCAGATAAGGACCGCTTGGCCCACCCAGTCTACCAATTTCCCTCCTAATGGATAAGCTGCAGATCCTAGTTGATCAGCAGCCTACTTCTTTCTACCACACCCCCTAGAATTGCCTTATGACTGTCCCATGCATGCTTGAATTCAACCGCTGTTTTTGACTCCACAACCTCCTCTGGAAGGCCATTCCTAACCTTTCTTCTTTGACCCTGATCCTCCTTCGGTAGAAGATAATGGATTCTGGGGGTAGGTCTCTCAAGCAGAAGAATGGGTGTATACTTATAGATTATAGGTGGGTGGAGGGAGTTTCTTTTGGGGGGGTTATTTTATTTCTAGGATAATCTCTGGCATCTGAAAATTTAGTTAACAGTGAACTAAGTAGGATATGATATAATACTCATTTGAGTTTCCTTCCCTTAAGATTTGTATTATTTGTGTGAAGTCAACACTGTTTGTTTATTATTTGTTGTTGAAGTCAAGAAATTTCCCATACTCCTTTAGTGGGAAGAAGGAGAAGGAGAAGGTAGGTTTACGTATCTCCATCGATGTTTAGGGTTGAAAGTATGATGAAATACTCTTCTGTTTTTTTTTCCCTCTGTTTTGCTTTTGTATGAAGCAATACTAATATGTTTGGATGTTTTTTAAGTTATGAATAAAAAATTCCCCATCTCTTTTAGTGGGGGGGGAGGGGTATGTTTATGGTATTTTCATTTATGTTTGGGGATCCCCCGTATGATGCAATACTTTTTTGGTTTTCATTATTTCTTATCTTTTGAATTTGAATGTTGCATTACTGCTTTGTATGTATGTTCTTATCAGTTATGAATAAAAAATTCCCCTACTCTTTTTGAGAAGTGCCATGGGATCTTTAACATCCACCTGAACTACTACCAGAACAGGCAGATGGGACCTTGGTTTAACGTCTCATCCGAAAGATGGCCCCTCAGGAGTGCAGCACCCCCCCAAACAGCTGCACTACAGTGTCAGTATTGGGATTTAACCCAAGTGCCTGGTGTGGGGATAGAACCCACAGCCTTCTGATCTCCCAGCCTCAGAGGTGAGTATGCTACCTGCTGAACCACTGACACTGATAACTGATGAGGTGGTAGCGCAGCCCAATTGTTTGGTGCATGGTTCTGGTTAACTGATCCACGTGAGATCTTAGCAACAGTTCTTGATCTACGGTAGGTGCAATCTGAGGTATTTAATGGACTCCATATTGTGATGAGTGTTAATGGTTAGCAGGTTCTGTGGGGCTGGCCCTAAGTGCCTGGGGCTAAACAAGATATCCTTGGCTTTTGTTGTATTTTGGTTTAATTTGCTGGTTGTGAACCAAGCTTCTAGCCTGCTAAGTCTTTAGAGAGCTGGGCTTTAACACTGTTAGTATCTTTGGAGCTGCTGCAGAGAGCAGTGTCATCTGCGTAAAGCAGAAGGTTTGCCCCACCACAGTTGTCCAGCATATCATTGATGAAGAGGGAGAATGGTAGGGAGCCAAGGGTTGAGCCTTGTGGGAAAGCATCAGTAACTGGGCACAGCCCCAGCAGGGCACCCTTCCATTTTACTAGCTGAGACCTGTTGGCCAAGTAGTCAGTTACCCACAGGAGTGACAGTTCATCCAGGCCTAGGTGTTTCAGTTTGCTCAGGAGAAGGTTGTGGTTTACTAAGTTGAAGGCTTTGGTGAGGTCTATAAAGACTGCACCAGTTTTAAGTCCCTGATCCTTGGTGCTAAATATATTTGTTGTCAACCTGACCAGGGGCATGTCAATTCCATGGTGTTTTTGCACCCATGTTGCCTGTTGCTGAGCAAACCCTGCTGTTCCACGAAATCTTGAATTTGGTTATAGACTAATCGCTCCTGCACTTTGGCTAGTGAGCATAGGAGAGATATTGTCTGGTAATTTTCTACTGGCTCTTTAGGGCCCCCTTGTGTATTAATACCACTAAAACAACTTTCCACTTTGCAGGAATTTTCCCCTTCTAAGAGGGATCTGTTGAACAGCATTACTAATGGAGATGCTATAACCGGGGCAGCCAACTTTATTAGTTTTGGTCCAATTTATCATGGAATTGGAATTATTAAAATGAAATAATTTTACAAGTGTATGGCACTTCACTATCTTTTATTTTATATAATACATTTGGTTAGACTAAAAATGGCTTGATTTTAAGTTTTTTTTAACAGATTTTTAAAAACATTCCAGCAGAGCAGGAGTTAAACTCATGAAGGATTTTTATTCTGGTGCTGAGTGCTGCTTGTGGAGTGTGTTTGGAGCAAACATTGTGTTGATTGTTGCCATGGTTGTTGATTGTTGCTTTAGCTTGAGGCAAGGTTGTAATTTGATATGTAAATGATGTACCTGACTTTGGTGTGGGCTGTGATGCAAAGATACAGTGTTTGTCTGAAGCAGTTTTTTTCAACCTGTTTTGGAATTTCTCCATTTAGAAGCATTTTTATGCAGGTTAGTTGGTTTAGTCTTCGACAAAATATATTTTGTGGTGAATCACATTAGTTTTACCGAGTTTAATGTCCTTTTTTTGTTGTTTTAACAGTGTCTTGCACTGTAATAATTGATTCAAAGCCCAATGGGATGTGATATAACATTTTGTTTAGGGTCTTGCTTTTTAACTCTTTCCTCAATCTGTGTAATTCTTGAACTGGTGTGTATTTCAAACCACGTGCAGTGAAGGCAAAATGGCTAGCATCGCAATGATATTTGCTTCAGGGGTAGCTGGAATTTAAACTGTTTGTAATATGGAGGCTTGTATATGGTCATCCATACACAACAAGCCTGTGCATGAATTGAGGGGTTGCCATGGCAACCAGTGACCTCGAGAGTGCAGCTTGAGAGGTCCACTGGTTGCCACAGCAACCTCAAGATTCAGACACAGGCTTGTCTGTGTATAGATGACTATACACAATCTTTTATTGTGTATGGTACTACATTCATAGACAGCCTGAGTCGTCAGAGCACTCTGTCTCATGGAAAACAAAATGCTGCAGCTGCCACAGTTCTGAAACCCGTTAGCACTGTGATCATTGTGATTGTAACTGAAATTGACAAAACTTGCTTCACAGCACCAACGGTGGCAGCCATGGCTCATGCAGGCTTACGCCTACAAGTAAAGTGATGAGATTTTAAAAAAATACTTACATCTTCCAGTAATTGCCAATGCGGCTTCAGAGGCAGGCAGCCGCATGATGACGTTCAGTGTTGTGCTGCAGTAGTGATGTCCATACTGCAGCACAACATTTTGACATCACTACTGCAGCATAACAATATTGTTCCAGGCATAGATTTCCATTCAGAATGGTGTTCCACCATACATTATATGTATTGTCATGCTTTTTTGGCCCCTTTCTTTCTTTTTTTTTACAGTTTTTTAATCTATGATATCCAAACTGAGATACAACATCTTATGTTCATCGGAGTCCTGCTTTTTTACCTATTTCCTAATTGTTGTCAGTTTTGGTGGGGGAGGTCTGCAGTTTCCCTAAAGGGGAAAAAAACTAACTATGTATTATAATGTTATAAGCATACTCTATTCAGCTATTGCAATGTACTAGGTAGCATGTGTATAACATTTAGTTGGTCCTTCCCATGTTTTGTAGTTCATTTTTGCCATCCAAGCCATGAAATCTGTACAAAAACTATCATCATGAATGTCTGACTTCATACTGTACTTGTCATGGTAAGCACTGTGATGTCATAACATCAGACTATGATGTCACACACAGCAACAGTGAGATCAGTTGGGGCAGTCAGCTGTATCTGAAACATGCAGTGGAATAAGTAAGTACTGGTTAGTATGGAATATTTAAGACAGATAAAGTGCTGAAGCATGACAGCCAGAAGACATCAAAGTGAAAAATAATTGCTATAATGGGTTTAAATACTTTACTTTTAGTAGATACCTAGGAGGAACTTTTCAAACAGTGGTCTAGGATTTTCAATTTTTTTTTCTTTAAAGGGACACCGTCAACCCCCTTAGGACTCAAAGTGGTCCTACTTTAAAAAACAAATTTTATGATTGCCAAAATTATGTAAAGATTGTTGATGTGGCTGGTAGTTTGAGTCTGACTCTTATTTTCTTAAAAAAAAAGTGAAAAACAGACTGCACACCATACTGGTGTTACCACACAAACACAAGTTTGTTTACATTCCTTGATCAGCTCCAAATGCATTTTTCCTGGACTTGGGAACACCCACAACGCAGTCTAGCTCCTCATGATGCAGTGAGAGTTTAGGAGGCTACTGTCTTATGAGTGACTGCTGTTTGGGTATGTTTCTAATGCTCAGAAAGCATGTAATAAGAACTGATCCAGGATTGTAAACAAAACAAGGTTGTTTATAAATATACATTGCTATACATTTTAGTTCTACTGAACAAGGAGACAGACAAAACAAACAGCAACATCAATGAATTTTAGAGAGGGTAAGCAATCATAAAATGTGGGGTTTCAGCTAGAAATAATATGATGAAAACAGGTTGACAGTGTCCCTTAAAAAAATATTTTATTGAAAACTTAAAAAAAAAGAACACAAACAAACTCATAACAATGCAATACAATACATCAGTTTCCATATGTCATTTAAATTTGATTATTAGAGTGCAGGCACTCCATTCCAGTTTGACACATATTAACAAAATCCTGTACGTCCATCATGCATATGCTAGTGTACCACTTGAGCACTTGTAGAACTATAAGTCTGCCTAGGATCCAATGCGGGTAAGTAAATACCATCACAGCACAATCTGCCATTGTATTTAACTAAGCTGCCTCACTTGGGGTTTGCTGGCTTTTCCATTATTTGAGTATACCTAACTTAGCAACAGCAACTGCTATCAACAAGAGCTTAGTCTGTCTTGCTATAAGATGTGGCAATTCACTTTCTTCCCATAGTAAAATGGCTCTTGAAGATAATTGTAAATGTACATTTTTTTCCCCGTCTTGCCAGGCTGGCCTATTTCTGCCTCTGTGACCCTTCCGCCCCATCACCCACCATCTCTGGTACTCATCCTTGAGGACCCACCTGATCCTCCACAGCTTGCCGTCTGTGGCGGTGCCATCGGGGGTTCCCCATGCCCCCTCCATATGTCCATTCTTGGTGCAGTGGGCACTGTGCCCAGTAGGCGGTGTGGGGCCTGTGAGCAGTCACAGCCTTCATCCTGCTTGCAACTAGAAGTGCTTCTTTTTTCTTTCCAGTCCCTCAGATGCTCTGTGGAGATGATGTTTTTGAAGTGCTGATGTCTACTGTTGAGGAACGTCCCCCTCCTGAACTGTAGCTTCTAGTCTGCATCATTACCCGTGGCCACCTAGGTGGCGATGTCATGGTGGAGCAGGCTGCCCTCCCCCCCCCAGAGGAGGAGAGTGTTCTTTGGGACACCTAATTATCCTCCCTCTGGCTGACCCCTGAATGATCCAGGTGCATTTCTGAACCTACGTCATGCATGTGGTGGCAGGTGAGGCATGGATGCCTCAGCCCTCCACGCCACCGGGCTGGCAGTAACTGTATATTTATTTTTAAAATTGTGTTTAGCTGGGCCCCCCAATGATCCAGCTGCAGCATGCTACACTGCCATGCAGGCAACCTCAGTTTGGAAGCAAACTTGGGATACTGCAACGGGAGGCTGGCTGGACCACAGTAGCTGCCACTTGGCAGTGTACTGCAGTCAAGGGGGAAGAGGGGATGGTGTTGCATTCCAGTGCTACAGCAACTCCTGCAGTGAGCCAAGTGAGTTTTCTCCTTCTGCAGGATGTCACTGTATGCAGCCAAGGCTGCTCAATGTGCTGTGCCCACACCAGTGGAGGAGGGAGACGCCAAGGGAAAAAAACAGGTGAAAACGAGCATTTGTCAATACTGAATATTCACCACTTGCATTGCTGTTGTACCGAGTCTTGCTTGTTTGTAGGGGTAGCAGTATAGCCTAGAGGTTAGAATAATGAGTTGTGAATGAGCTTGAGCAATGTACCATCCAGCAGACCTGGGTTTGATTCCCACAACCTCCAGTTTAATATTGTGTGACTCTAAACAAGTCACTTAACCAGCCCAAAGCTCCTGGGTTGCCCCTGAAAACAGGCAGTTGTGTCTAGTGGGCCTTACCTGGTTAACAAAGAATAAATAAAATAAATTGTACACATTTTTTTTTTATATTTACCTAGCATAGACCAGATGAGATGCAATATCTCATTTTCAGTGGTGTCTTGTTTTTACACAGTTTTAGATTGTATTTATCCAGGACAGGCCAGCTGAAAAGCAATATCTAATTTTCAGTGGGTGCTCACATTTTGACTCCAAATTTCCAACAATCTTTTTATGACCTGACATTATAATCAAGACGGGTGGAATTTTTAAAAATCTCATCTGAAAGGTGATTTCGCAGTGTGCCTGCAAAGAACAAGTTTTGGAGAGGATTTTTAAAATGACGCCTGTCATGTTCAGGAGGTGGGGTAACACAAGGGATATGTTGAACATTAGGGTCCAAAATCTGCAAAAGTAAAGTTATGAGTAAATGTTGGAACAGTTTAAAGCTTCTTTGCAAATTAATTGTTTTTTTCACATTTTGACCCCAGATTTTCAACATGGTCTTTTTTTGACCACTCCTTATGAACAGGACAGATGTTATTTATAAAACAGTGGCCAGAACATCATTTTGTGCCACAAGTGTGAACACACATTTTGGCCAGGATTTGAAAAATGACAGCTGTCACTTTCATGGGGTGATGTAAAAAATGGCTATGTAGAAAATTTGGGGTCAAAATATTGAAAATTTCCAAAGTTATGAACAAGCATTGAAATATTTTAGGCTTCCCTGTACAAGGGAGAACTGGTATCTAGCTAGAGAAAAGCAACGGTTATTTCACTATATAATGGAGGATAATGTATGGGCATATATCACTAACTGGTTAACTGTTGCGAGGTTGCCATGGCGACCATGTAAACCTCAACAGTGACGCTCGCAAGGTTTACGTTGCCATTATAACCTCAAGATGGTTACACAAACTGGTAGCCGATATATGACCATACATTATATTTTATAGTGTATGGTCCCCATAACTAGTAAAAGAATTAAGCCAGATCCTTACTATTGTTATTTTCGGTCACCGTCACTCTGTTCCGGGTCATGCTCTCACCGCCATGGCCATTTCAGGAAGGCCGACGGTTCAGGCAGTGTGTAAATGCAGAGCAATCCCCGTTGTTATACCATTGATGTGACGTTCCATCAGTGGGTTAACAACACAGTGACGTCACATCGATGCTATGACAATGGTAAAAAAATATGAATTTTGCCACGTAACAACGTTCTGCTATATATTATAACAAGCTTTTGTCAATGCCGAATGTTTGCTGCTGGTCTTGCTGTTGTACCAGGTCTTGCTTGTACACATATTTACTGTATATTTACCCAAGATAGAGCAGATGAGATACAGTATTTCATTTTCAGTGGTGTCCTGCTTTGATACATTGTTAGATTGTAATTACCCAGGATAGGGCAGCTAAGAAGCAATATCTTCTTTTAAGTGGGCTCCCACATTTTGACCCCAAATATCCGACAGTCTTTTTATGACCTGACATTATAATCAAGACAGGTGGAATTTTTAAAATCCTATCCAAAAGGTGATTTCACTGTGTGACTGTGGAAACAAGTTTTGGAGGGGATTTGAAAAATGACACCTGCCATGTTCAGGAGGTGGAGTAACACAAGGGATATGTTGAACATTAGAGGTCAAAATCTGCAAAAAATAAAGTTATGACTAAATGTTGGGACAATTCGTTTCCTCATAACTTACTTGTTTTTTCACATGTTTACCCCAAATTTTTAACATACTCTTTGTATGATCACTCCTGTTGAGCATGACAGTTGTCATTTGGCTATGTAACAGGACACAATGGGTTAGACTCCAGGGGATGATGTCAGCTCAGAGGGATGTGACTAGTGGAGTCCCCCAAGGGTCCATCATGAGACAATTTTTACTTAACTGCTTCATACATGACCTTCAAGTAGGAATACAAAATAAAAATAATCAAATTTGCCGATGATTGCAAATTAACCGGGGAAGTTGATACTGACTTTAAATATTTATCCATTCAAAAAGACCTCGAACAAATTGCACTATGGACTACTGAAAACAAAATGGAACTAAATTTAAATAAATGCACAGTACTACATTTGGGACAAAATAACCCTCAATAAAATTACTTTATGAGAAATTACCAACTACCAGTGGTTACCACTGAGAAAGATCTTGGCATAATAATTGATAACTCCCTTTCGATGCATGCTCAGATACGTAAATCTACACAGATAGCAAATAAATATATTAATATAATTAAAAAGTTTTTCATTTCTAGGGACGAGCAATGCCTACTAAATCTATACTGCAATTATGTTAAACCCCACCTAGATTATGCATCTGTCTTTTGGACACCTTACAATAAACAGGACAGTCATCTAGTTGAGGGAGTGCAACCTAGGGTAATAAAACGTATACCAAGACTCAAAAATCTACCATACAACATGAGACTCCAGCAAATAAATCTTGTGCCACTAAGTGAAAGAAGAACTAGAGGTGACTATCTTCTGTTCTTTGCAATAATAAATAATGATGAGCTCAGAACAGGTTGTAATATTGTACCATTAATAAAGGATCTAGAATTAAGATCACATAACAGACAATTTGTAGTTCATAAAACTAACACCAAAAAAAGGCAAAATTACTTTACAGTCAGGGCACCGAGACTGTGGAATAAACTATCACATGGATTGGTAAACATCACCAATCATAAAACATTTAAAAATGAATTAGACAAATATATGGGCTACTAGTGTGAAAATGTTCCACACTGAGTGGGAGACAGTCATGGTGGGCTAACACCGTCTTCTGTCTATGGTTTACTAAGTTACCAAATTTATAAACAATGGCTGAAATATCATTCTGTGCTACAAGTGTTAAAATACATTTTGGGTCGGATTTGAGAAATGACAACTGCCACATTCATGAGGTGGTATGAAAAAATGACTATGTTGAAAATCTGGGGTCAAAATATTTAAAACTACCAAAGTTATGAGCCTGGTTTTGGAAATTTCAACGTAGGCTCATAACTTTATTGTTTTTTAATATGTTTACCCCAAATTTTCAACATAGCCTTCTTATGAGCCCACCTCAGGAACAAGGGCAGAGAAAATTTTCAATCCCTGCCCAAAAGGTGATTTCGTGCAGCGACTGCAAAATAACCTTTTGGGACATGAAAACACATTTTGGCCAGGATTTGAAAAATGACAGCTGTCACATTCATGAAATGCTGTGAAGAAACGGCTATGTTGAAATGTTGGGGTCAAAATGCTGAAAATTACCAAAGTTACAAGTCTGCGTTCGCAAATTTTATTGTAGGTTCATGACCTTGTTGTTTTTTAATATGTTTACACCAAACTTTCAACATAACCTTCTTATGACCCCACCTCATGAACAAGGATGGAGAAAATTTTCAACTCCTGCCCAAAAGGTGATTTTGTGCAGTGACACCCCTCAAAAGCCACCCTCCTAACAAAATGTTCGCTGCATATGCACGCACAGCAAACATAAAAATAATTTTCCTTTTCCCCTTTCCTCTGCCTTACCACACTCCCAGGTCTTTCTGGAAACCTAACATGCTTTCAGACTCTGTCTGTTTTCCCTGAACCTCCTACAAGTTCACTTAGCTCACCTCACAGCTGACTTGTTCCCCATCCTGTAACATGGTGGCAGACAGACACTCACGTTAGCTTAAGTCCCACCCCCCACCATCACCTTTCAGTAGAGCTGCATGGATGCAAAGCTGAAAATGCAAAAGAAAAAAAAAAGCTGGTGAAAGCAAACCAAAAAGAATGAAGCCAGTTCTTTGTATAAAGCAGTGACAGACTGAGATACCTATTGCAACTCCATGGTTTGGCTAGTTGGATCATTAGAAGGATACCACTCTGGTTTCCAATGTGTATCATGTTTCTGGGATAAGAAGTGGAGAGCAGACTGCGTGCTATTAAGGTAAATTCAGACAATGCGGGCACCCTTGAGGGTTGATGTGGGCGGTTGTATAAGTTCTCTGGGAAAGTTCAGATGAAGTGGGGTGAAGGGCAAATGGGATGGATGGGGACAGACTGTGATGTTTAATTATGGTACAGTAAATTCAGACAGTATACCAGAACCTCATGAGATTTGATGGGGGCTTCAGTTAAATGGTGTCCTTGTTCCCAGCTTGGGGGGCTGTGAAACTTCCCTGGAAAATTTCAGATGCAGTAATACCTAGTATATTGGGGTGGTGGTGGTGGTGGTGGTGGTTGAGGTGGTGGTAGGTCTTCTGAAAAATGATGAAAAGGTTGTCAGGGTCCTACGACAAGAGCAAGAGGCAGAGGCAGAATCAGTCTCTCCAGGTCAAAAGAGCCCATTGGCAGGCAGTATCCAGATCGACAGCTAACTCTGCATGTATGTGCAGGATGTCCTATCCAGTATCATTCACTGAAGCATGGAGAAATATACTTTTTTTATTTTTAGAAAATGGGCTTGGAAATCCCTAGGATCTGATTGGCTGATAGTGCTGACAAGCTGGGCATCTATCAGGCAACAGAGCCCGGTAATAAAAAGTGCCAGCTTTGCCATAAAGTGAAAAGGCAAGATAATCCAGCAATTGGAATGTTGGAATAAAAAAAGCTGCCATGTTTTCCTCTCACTGATTAGCGGTAAAGTTCGCGGCCTCCATCCCCGTTGCCATGCAAAAGTCAATCACGATGTCACAGGCACCCCAAAAATCAACATAACATCAATCAAAATAGAAAAAAAACAACCTACAAACCTAGCGATTGGCCGTATTAAAAAAAATAGCTTCACAGCGTAAACGGAAAACCACACAATCTCGGCCCCCTGTAAAGCTGGCGGCTCAGTTCAGAGCACTAACCTGGCACCACACATCGTAAAGCAGCCAAAAGTAGGAGGCGGAGTCCCAGTGGCACTAGCTCCACACATAAAATTGTCCGATCGGGTAAAATAAAGCTTGACTCCTCCACTACGTTTAGTATACTACCTAATGAAACAAAACACAGCACAAGCAGCTCCCCTTTTATAAATTTCAGCAATTGCTCCTGTATCACGGCTCCTCAGCCTGCATTCCGGCAGCATGTCATCAGAAAGTGATCGGACCAGCGTAAAATGCAGGAAAACGCAATCATAACTTTCAAATACCTCTCAATAATGTTTAAAATGTTCTCTTCTTCACTCCACGGTCCCATATAATCCCAAGAATGAATCATGGACATGCTCGTTGTATCCACAGTAAGATAAAAAAAAGTAAACAGCTCGTGACAGCACAGCAGAACGCAAGCACGCTCATGAATAATAAATATCAAATTTAAACGGCCAGTCAACCAACTTTGTCGCTTAGTGTTTTTTCTGTCTCTATATATCCGAAGCAGTAAAATAAAATGTCAGACAATCTACAGGTAAACATACTGCTAAAATAAAACGTTCCAGTGTGGTAGTAGTAGTAGTATAAAAAATGAAAAAAACATACAGCAGGCAATGAATGAATGAATAATTGAGCAGCTGACAGGCTGGCCATATTTCTCATGACCAACAATTGTTAAAGTGTGATGTTTCTAGCATAGTGCCATACTACCAAGGCATAAAAATGAAGATCCAGTTAAAAAAAAAATCCTGTAAATGTACTAGTCCTACTGCTTGTTCTGTAAATAAAATTGAGGCAAACTAATTAGCCATTTACTAACTTATTTATGTAGTTTTGATTGACCGGGTAAGTGGAATAGACAAATCCTGGTATTTTCAGTCACGACCCGAGAGGGGCATACAGATGAATCCCATTGACCTTGAACCAGACTAAGCTGTTTGTGTAATTTTAGTGAATGAGGGAACTTTGGCCAGAACACCGAGAAAATCCACTTTCAATAAGTAGCATGGCATCTCTAACATCCTCCTGAACTACCAACAATTCAGCTAGATGGGACTTTGTTTTAATGTCTCATCCGAAAACAGTACCTCAAGTGCAGCACCCTCTCAGGCTGCACTACAGTGTCAGTACTGGATATTAACCCAAGTGCCAGATGTGGGAACTGAACCCACAGCCAAGGGTTAAACCCCTACATGCCCCTGTACATAGCATTATCTCCCATGCATATAAACAACCTCTGAGACCTCCCAAGCATGCCCCAGCTTGTGTATCTGTATGTCACACCATACTCTACACAGTGTGAGGTATTTGATCATGACAGATATCTTAGTGTGGCTTTCAAATATATGTTCGGATATTAATTCATTATGTGCCTGTGTATCCTAGATCTTAAAAGAAGAAGTGCAACAGACATGTAGAACTCTAAGCTCACACAATTTTTTTTTTAATTAAAGGTTAATTTCAGGCTGCTGGAGGCAGACACTATCAGCAATCTGTTTCCCTCACAAGAGGATGACCGTGCAACACCACCTGCACCCAAGAAAATTAAAGCAGACAAACCAACAACCTCTAACAGATTTCAAGCAGTGACACATACAGAGCTTGACAAAATAGAAGAAGAACATGAAGAGGCAAATACAAAAAAAAACACAGCATGGCAGTAAATGTTCTCAGGCAGTGGGCAAATTCAAATGCATTCAACTGGACTGGCACACAGATACAGTAGAACACATAAGCAGCACCTTGAGACAGTTTTATGCAGAAGTCCGCACAACATCAGGGGCAAATTATTCAGTATCTGGCTATTGTGCCTTAAGAGCTGGTCTAAATAGACACCTGAATAGCCCAGCATAGGTCGCAACATAAACATAATAGGTGACCAAAGATTCAAGCCCGCCAATAATGTTCTCACATCAGTCATAAAAAATGAGAAAGGCCCACAGAGATGAAGCAACCCACCACCCAGCAATAACTGAGCCAGATCTCAACACACTTAGAACATCAAAAGCCCTATCTCCTGATACCGCACCTGGACTGGTGCACAAAGTGTGGTTTGATATACAGATCCACATGGCCAGGCGTGGCCGTGAAGGTCTCAGGGAATTGACGCCAGACTCATTTGCAGTGCACACAGATGAAAATGGCTTGCAGTATGTAGGGCTTAAATATAATGAACCAACCAAAAATCATAAAAATCCGCTAGAACAAAACAAAGACAGTTATAGAGGGTGTATGTACTCCGAGCCAGAAAACCCAATGTGTCCTGTTAAGTCTTTTCTGAAGTATTTATCTAAGCTGCCAGAAAATCCACCAGCCTTCTACTTACACCCACTAAGACAAAGTCAAGAGTCCTAGACACATTGTCCTTTTGGTATTCCAAAGCACCAATGGGAAAAATTATCTAGGAAACTTAATGCCTAAAATCAGCAAGGAGGCAGGACTAACCAGAAGGTATACCAATCACAGCGTTAGAGCCACTGCCGCTCAGCTTTTATCAAATGCAGGACTCAGCAGCAGAGAATAACCAGTGTTACTGGTCACTGCTCCGAAAGCAGCCTAGCCAGCTACTGGTCTCCCAATACCACAGATAGAAAGAACTGGAGCTCCATCTTAGGTGGACATAACATCCAAGAGACTAGTACAGCAAAGCAAGGAAAACTGAAAAAATGACTGGCAAAGAAAATGTCAAAGGCATGCTGCCTCCAAAACCGGTACTGAAGATAGTTCATCTGCAACAAACTTTTCTCCATCTAACTGCACTTTCAATGCACCAATTAGTTTTATCACATACAACAAATAATGTGCACTAACTCTAGTATTTAAAGTAGTATTTAGTATTTAAATTCACTAACTCTAGTATTGTAATGCAGTTTCTATTTTAGGACTATTTTATGTCCCACAGTTGTAATCTTAAATTAAAATGAATGTATTGGCTTGCAAAAGTAAAAATCTGTGTCAGTATATTTTTAAGCTGTTACACCATTTTCTAAGTGCAATAATACCCTCCAGGGTGGCGTTATTGGTCAATACCGGACCTTCCAGGGGCTATGGGCCCTCCGCCTGCAGCGTCGGGCCTCATTACGCCCCTGGGCGGTCCGGTATTGACCAATACCGCCCACCCTGTCAGGTATTATTGCTTACTTATTTTTCTGAGATGCCTACAGGGGGCTCTGGTCCCTCCCTCTAAGGGACTCATCCTCCAACTCGATAGTTGGGTCATCATAGACCCTGTCAGCTCCTGATTTTACTGTTTTGCCTCTGGGCCCACGACCATGCAATGGGTGGAGCATCTGGCTCTGCTTCCACAGAGGCAGCCTAACGCCCTGGACATGGACCCTCCCTGTTTTTGGCAGCATGCCTGTGCTGATACCCAACCACTGCTGGGCGTCAGTCTACAGTGCACTGTGCATTTCCTCTCCGCCGAGGAAGGAGAACTGTCTACGGATGCTCAATCCTTCCTCGCTCCTGCCAACCCCTGAGCAACCCGAGTCCATTCCCGAACTTGGGTAACCAGCGTGACGGAAAGTGTGGTATCCATCGCCTCAACCCTCAGTGCCACCAGGTTGGCCCTGCATGGAGTATTATGGCTGTCCTCTTCCAGAGGAATTGCCTGTAACACTGTATCTGTAGGTTTTCTGCACATACTATAAGCTATGGTTTTCACTGTCTGTAGGGGACTCTTGAGTGACAGTTTTAATGCTTGTCAGTGGGTCTTGTGGCAGTCATTCAACTTGGGCTGGACTTTGGACACTATTGAGCTGCCCAACAGCTGCTGACCTTATTCTACTGCTGAAGCTGAGAGCACAGTTTTAGATTATACAACTTTTATACCACTATATAGCTTTTATACCCCTGCTGCCACCAGTTTCACAGCAGCAACTGCAGCAGCAGGATGAAAACTCCGTGGAGTGCCTTGTTGTTGGGTGAGCAACACTGCTGCAGGGCCAGAGAGTGGGTTCCCTGGTTCCATGTCATAAGGATGACAAAATAGTAGCGCCCTATACATTAGCAAGTGCACAACACAGAAAACACAAACGGCATCTGTGCACTACAGCAACCACAACATAAGTGACCGGCACAACTCATGCTGCAAAGCAATTTTACTTAACATTTCATGTGGGGAGCTGTGCCCCCTATGCCCTCTTACTTATTATAATCAACTACAAGGAGTGGGGCCTGACAATGGGGTAAGGAGGTAACTTGGGAGAAAGCTATTCATGGGAGGTGGGCATTGGGGGACATTGGAGCACAGTTCTGGATGGTTGGGGAACAGGGGACAGAAAATTGTAGGTACAGAACAGAACACCAAAAATTATTAAGCACAAAAACACACACTTTGCAAAATAAGTACACGCAACTATTGAGGTCTGAACCTGGAACCTCCTGCATTGCAGGCAGTCACTCAATCCACAGTACCAAGCAGCCAGCTGGAAGGTGTCTGCCCCAACTATGTATCTTATGGAAGTTCACCAGTGCTCCCTCTACCGTTCACTTTCTTCCTCACTCGCTATTCTGTATCTCTCACTGTAGCTCATACCACACCTTGCTAACCTTTTCCATTTGCGTATCTGACAGGTGATCAAATTGAGTTGCTTATATTGAGTCGCTCAGTTTCACTCACCCATATCATTGGATACCGGGTTCCCTACAGAGCAGAAGCAGGAGGTTTCAGAACACCTGCCAGTGACATATATCAGCTCTGAGATATCGGAGTGAGAGGCAGGTAACTTAGACAGAAACTCAACAACTCCATCCCGGCCATTAAAGGGGGGGGGGTAACTTTCAGAGACCAAATTCTCTTATATCACATCTCGCAACTAAACAGGGATGTGGGGGTGCTCACTGAATGAAATGGTGAAGTATACATGAGGGATGAGTGAAACGAGTAGGGAGAGGTGGGGAGCTCTATTGCCTGTCCATGCAGGTCGCCACATCAGAGAGGGGAACTTTCCAGTTCATATGTGTCTCCCATTGGAATGAAATTGTCAGATAATGGGTTTGGGGGGGGGCAGGCTGTATGATGTTTTTTTATGATACAGTAAGTTCAGACAATATACATGATCCGGTGACATTCGATAGGGGATGCTGCTTAAATGATGTCCTTGCTCTCAGCTTGACTGCTAACTACCGAAAATGCCGCCAACAGCATTATTGGGTCCCAGACTCCAGGGCAGGCAGAATGTAAACTTTTCTTCCCATTCCACCTGCCTTCAGTGTGCTGATTCCTAAGCCTTAGGAACCATGCCTCTGGGTCTCCTGTTAGTTAATCAATTAAGTTATTGAAATTGGATTTGTACCTAATGGTTAGTCTTAATCTTTGTCCCTTTCATTGTCACTGTGTAGATTAAATTTGCTGTAGGGCTTCACTGCAGTATTGTATCATGTTTAATTTATCGTATTGATTTTTGTACCAACAATTCTCAGTAGAAGGAAAAAGCTGATGGCTGAAACCACCATTGACTACCGAAAATGCTGCCCACAGTATTACTGGGTCTTGGATTCCAGGGTAGACAGAATATTTAAACCTCAACCCACAACTAAAACCTCAACAGCACCTGCTCAACCAGTCACTGGGGTAAAACCTCAGCAGCACCTGTCTGACCAATCACTGGGGTAAAACCTCAGCAGCACATGTCCAACCAATCACTTGGGACCCAGCTCTAAAGATGGGGGGGTACATGTGATAGAGGTACCCCCATATAGTAGGGTCTGGGAAGATAAATCCTTTAATCTGGGAATTAAAAAGTCAGTGTTCTTACCCCATTCCCCCCTCCACTAATATGGATACCAATGTGCAGATGTGGCTCAGGCTGTGAGATGAGGTATCATTTGTTAAATTCAGACAATATAAGATTTACGTTAAACTCGATGGGGGCTCTTTTCTGAACTCCTGTAGGATGCATTACTATTGCAAGCTCAGGCTCAGTGCTGCTGGCATCAATCCCGTTGCATGGTTTCCACCGGCAGTATGATCAGATGATTGCATTTCCAGTTTTAAAGGCAAATACTTCCTCTCTTGTCATTTTGAAGGTTTTTCTAAACCTTTTTTATTTCTAAGCCTATGAATCCACAACATATGCATAAGAATATTAAGTTTCATGACAAAACACATCTTAAATCACTAATTATAATCCATAATTAAAAGAAATAATTTTTTTATTTTATTTATTAGTTTTCAGAATTAACACCTTTGAGCCAGAGGCTCTTTTACAAAGGTTCCATGTTGGAATACAAAGAGAGGTGATACAGAGTAAGAAGTGGAATACAGTTGCAGTACGCAGTGACATATCGAGTTGAGTAGATTCCAGGAGGTACGCATTTAGATCATCAAGTAAGTAAGCGTAATTAATAAAGGATCAGTACAATACAATAGTTACATACTCATAGTGCAGCCAGAGTGGCTTTGCCAAAAGGAAGAAAAACAGAGACTGAGTTGCCTCAGGCTTAGGTAGGAGGATATATCAGTGTGGACTGGGCCTGTGGGGAGGCTGAGGGGTTAGAAGAGAAAGAAAAAAAGAGAGGGCGTGAGGGCTGCAAGAAGCGGGGGAGAGGATATACTGTAGCTGGTAGTGACAGGTGGAGTTAGGAAAAATGGAAAGAGAGGTGTATGGAGGGGATGGGGAATTGGTGGGAAGGAGAGGGGTGGGAGACAAGGGTCAGGAAGGTACAGCAAGTGATGGGGTGAGCAGCCAGGAAAGGGGAGCAGGGAAGAGGAGGGATGGTGGTAGGAGAGTGAGTAGAGGTGAGGGGCAAGGGGAGAGGGAGGGGAAGAGAGGTGGATGGGGAGGGAGTGGTGGGGGGAGAAGCGGCAGTGAGGATAGAAGAGAGGTGGGAAACACAGGAGCGATCACAGGAATTAAGAGAAGCAGTCGCAGATGGCCCTGGCCACAAGTGTTAGCCAAAGGTTGTGTTTGAAAGAGCAGATGGTGTTTAAGTTGGTGATTTCATTGCCCAGGGAGTTGAACATCTGAGGGGCTCTACATGCAAATGACCGCTGGCCTTGGGAGGTACAACAGCGGGGGACAGATAGTGCTTGGTTGTCGGTGTTTCTGGTATTTCTGGTGCAGTTGGCTGAGCTGAGTAGAGTTTGGACCCCACGGGGCATAAAACCCATCAATGCCTTTTTTACAAGGCAGATTTGATAAGCGATTCTTCCCTGCAGTTGTAGCCAGTTAGACTGTTCGTAGAGGTCGCAGGTGTGAGTGCGGTGGGCAGCACTGATAAGGACCCTGCATGTCTTATTCAGTTCTATAGCAATTCGCCGTAGTGCAGTAGCTGTGGCTGCTCCATAGACAACAAGCCCATAGTTGATGGAGACAATAGAGCTGTGTATTGCAAGTTTAAGTGCATCAGGGGTCAGGCAGTGCCTATGTTTGTAGATAAGGCCAATGCGGATATTTACAGATTTTGCAATAACATTGATATGGCTGGAAAAAGACAGTGTAGCGTCCAAGGTCACACAAAGGTATTTGAAGGTTTGCATTTGATCAAGAGTCTCACCTGAGCAATTTTTGACAGTTAACTGTTGGTGTTTATGTTTGCTATGTATGCCATGGAATAGCATGGTCTTTGTTTTTTGTAATTTAGTACTAATTTCTGTGAGATGAACCAGGCTTCAACCCACGTGAAACTTTCCTGCAGTTGGTTCTCCAATTAGGAGGGGTCAGAGTTCATTGAGAAAATCACCCCATCATTGGCATACAGGATAATGTGTTCATCACAGGCAGAAGGGAGTTTATTCAGGAAGATGCTGAAGAGTAGGGGCTCCAGTATTGACCCTTGGGGAACACCAGCATGAACAGGTAGTTTGGAGGAGAGTGTGTCTCCAATCTTAACTTGTTGTGACCGATCGGAGAGATAACTGTAAAACCATTTTAGGGTACCATGTGACAGCCCTAGGTTCCCAAGTTGTTCAAGTAGTAATGGATGGTTTACCGTATCAAAGGCCTTTGAGAGTTCTATAAAGGTGGCCCCAGCAAGTTGCCCTTGGTCAAGTGCATGGTGAATAAGACCCGTAAATTCAAGGAGTGCAGAGGTGGTGCTATGGCCTTTATGGAAGCCATGTTGCTCTGGGCATTGCAGGTTGTATTTCTCCATGTACTCCACCAGCTGATCTGTGGCAATTTTTTCAAGTGCTTTGGATAAAGGGGGTAGGATGGAGATGGGTCTGCAGTTCCATATATTGCCCTTTCCCCTGACTTGTGTATTGGGGTCACCAGGGTGGATTTCCACATGAGCGGGAACTAGGAGAGCATAAGTGACCAGTTTATAGTCCTGGTAATTACAGATGCCCTGTTAATGTTGAATGTTTATAAAGGAAACCATCAAATCTATAGTAAATAACATTAAATATGTATTTATTAGTTATTTATTTATTTAAATAATTTACATATGCAAGAGTTGTGGGTATATCATGGTCAAAATATATGTGCTATTTTTTTGTCATGTTTCTATCTTTTCACTGTAGGTCACATGACGAGTAATGAGTCTCAGAATCGGTTCCCAGAATAGAAACCTGACATCATTTAATACATTTTGTGCTTTTGGCAAGCACACAGGGCATTTGGGTGTCTCTCTCTTGAGATATAGGCCCAGATATTCAAAAGGGTTGCGCCATGCACAATAGGGTTGCTCCAGCGCAAGTCCGAAAATGCGCCATTCTGCGACATTCAGCGGGAGGCAGATGCGCCCCCCAAATCACACTGCGCAAGAGCGCAATGATAATGAATGCATGCGCAACTGAAGGGGGAGGAACCATGCATAAATAGCGCAGTGCGATATTCAACAACATGCGCCATGCGCAATAGGGGAGCAAGCGGAAGTTGCGTGATAGCGGAAATGAGCCAAAATAAAAAGGAACAAGGGAGAGGTGCAAGAACACTACAGGGAAGGTACATGTTGCTGAACTATAGCCAGCCACACAGGCAACACAGACACACAGGGCAGGACAGAGAAAGGTCACCCTGAACCCACAGGCACAGGGAAGGTGTGGGGAGCCACAGCCACAGTGCAGAAGGGGGAAGTGCCACACAGCACTGAGGCCACCAGAGGACGGTGTTCCTGGTGCAAGGGAAGCAGCAGCCAGGACAGTGGGGGAACACAGAAACAGCTGCCGGGGGAACACAGCCAGGGACATGGCCAGTGCCATCATCCAGATGGAGGCAGTAATGAGGGGGGTGAGAAGGCAGGCAGCAGGGGGGGCACAGCCATGGAAGGGCCCGTCGGCGGTATGCCCCCAACAATCAGTACTGAGCCCGCACCAGCTTCGAGCTGTACACATATACCGAGATTGTGGGCCGGTACTGCCTGAATCGGGCAATTCTGAGGTGGCTCTGTGAGCTGTGCAGTGATGTGATGCAGGCACCCACACGACGAAGCCATGCTCTGTCAGTGGAGACAAAAGTGACAACTTGCATGTGCCTGCTTGCCACGGGTACCTTCCAGAGACCAACAGGGGACACCACAGGCATAACCCAGTCGGCCGCGTCATGCCACCTCACCCAATTCCTCAGTGCACTGCTGCCACATGCTGAGGAGTACATCCATTTCTCCAGCACACCGGCAGAGTGCACAGCAAACATACAGGAGTTCCACAGGGTAGCACGTATGCCTGGCATGCTAGGGGCAATAGACTGCTCCCATGTGGCCATCCGCACACCACCTGGCCCCGAAGGTGCCGCATATATCAATCGGAAGGGCTATGCAAGCATCAACTGCCAGGTGGTTTGAGATGCCGGGGGGCGCATAATCAATGTCTGTGCCATGCACCCTGGGGGAGCACATGATGCCTTCATCTGGCACCAGTCAGCACTGTGCCACAGATTCAAGAGTGCAGACATCCCCACTGGCCACTTAGTGGGTGAGTATGCAAACCACAAGGAAAAAACATAGAGCTTGGGAGGGGCATGGTCAGAGGTGACATGGGTATTGGCCTAGATGGCCCAAGACAGGGCAATGCTGATCACCAAACTAACCTCCACCCTCTACACATAGGTGACAGTGGATACCCACTCCATCCCTGGCTGCTTACACCATACCGGTGGCCCACGACCCCATCGCAGCAACGCTACAATGAGGCACATGCCACCGCACGCAATATCATCGAGTGGGTGTTCGGGATGCTGAAGGCATGTTTCCATTGCCTGGACATGTCTGGCAGTGCCCTATAGTACAGCCCCTCAAAGGCCTGTGGGCTATTCCTGGCCTGTTGCATCCTGCACAACATGGCCAATGACTGTGGGATAGCCGTACAGGTTCGAAGAGGGGGACAGCGATGAGGATGCTGGAGGAGATGGTGATGGGCAGCCCCCCCTTTGGGTGATAGGACCCCCGACTGATCCGGCTGGCACAGCTGCACTGGGACACCATCACAGAGGAGCACTTCAGCCAACCCAGGTAATTCATGGGGCCATGTGCAACCACCAGTGGCAAAGGCACAACCCACAAACACGCATGGACAAACACCAGGGGTGCATGCTGTCAAGGGAAGTGGCCAAGCATGGAACCGCACACACCACCGGGGGATGGGCAAGGTCTAACATGACACGTGGTCATACACAAACACACACACACACCTCAGAAGACATGCACAAAGGGTAGGAGGCACGCCGACCCAGACTGCCACCCCTAGCCACACACACGTCCACAGACCACCACGCCCCAGTGCCTGTCATTGTGCATGTGTCAGACGCTGGGCACCATTGCACAGTGGCAGACAGCGCAACGCAGGCATCGTCATGCACATGCCACAGCGGACAGCAGCCGGGAGGGTGTGCAGATGGAACGTGTGTGCGTGCAGGGCCGGGTACCTCACCCATGCATTGCACGCTGAACAACACAATGCACACAGGGCAGCATCAGACAATAGCCATGCTGGGAGACAGGTCAGTCACGCGCGCCACAGTGCCACGGCCACCATGGGTGTGTGGGTGGCCCCACCAAGACCCGCCAGCAGTGACAGGCTGACCAATGGCCTCATGGGGTGGCACCGACGGTCCCCCAGGGGTTCCACTGTGTGAATGCGACAGTGCTCGCGCAGTGGTCTGCAGCACACTGAACATGCCTGCGCCAGGCGTGCTCGGGATGCCAACAGCTGAACCCGGTGTCGACAAGGAGGGTGTCGCACAATGCCGGGAATGGGGGGTGGACATTGCACTGCGCGGTGTCTGTGACGTATGGGCAAATAACTGTGTGCCCATTGTGGCCATGACAGCTGTGAATGCCTGTGTCTGCCTGTCAATGGCAGCGGTCACATCCTTCCGCAACCGGTCCATCCCTGCCAGGAGCAGAGCGGTGTCTCTGCTGCGCCACTTCTCTGCCTGGCGAAGAGCCACACTCAGTGCATCCACCGTCATCACAAGCCGCATCTGCTGATTGACTGATGCTTGGAGTATGCGGGTGTGCTCATCTAAGAGGTCATCTGTCTCATTGGCATGCTGTCCCTCATGGTGTTCACAGCCCTGATGGTCATCACCCCTTGAGGGTGGGCGCTGCACAACAGTGCCAGGCCTGGGCATGTCCACAGCCAGTGCACTGATGCCGCCCCCTGACACTGTACCCCCATGGCCATTGGCTGACTGCTGATACTGCCCCTCCGGCTGCCGCTCTCCAGGGCTCAATGGTGCCGCTGCAGTGGCTGCAACAGCCCCATTGTCCTGGACACACAACAGTGCTGTCCCACTGGTGCAGACAGGCACAGACTGGGACTGTGATGTCACGCAGGCCTCCACGGCGGCACCACCCACAGCCATGGCCGCGATGTCACCTGCTGTGTGGCCATCCTGTGGCCCACATGTCTCACTGCCCATGACATTACATCCATCATCATCGGTGATGGATCTGGCACCAGCCTGAGTCTCAGCATGCTGGCATCCATGGATGCTGGCACACTGGGACATGGGCAGGGCGTCCTCCGCACCTGCTCCACCAACATCAGTCTGGACATCCAGGCGGGCCCACCGTCACCCTGACCCTCGTATGCCTGTGGAGGTGGATGGGCCCTCCTCCATCTCCATGCTACTGCCCTCAGTGGAGAAACCCACCACCACTGACTCATGTAGACGCTCAGGAGCTGTAAGTGAAAAACAGTAGCATTAATGTATGTGACCTACCCTGTCTCCCCCCATTGACAGACCAGGACCTACCATGCAGTGACGGGCTACCACCCGTCTGGAATCCATCACCCGGAACACCCTCGATGGCGCAACGCTGCATGCTGCCAGCAACCTGCTCTTCTTGTGGAGTCAGGCATTGCACCTCCGGCTGTCCCCTACTGGTCGCAGACCGTGCTGCCCTGATGGCAGCCACCTTCTCTTTAATTCTCCGCCTGCCCGTGCCCATCTTGTTTTTGCACTCCTGCACGGAGCGCTGGTGGCTGCCATGCAGGTTGACAGTACGTGCCACCTCCTCCCATGCAGCAGCACGGGCCTGTGGTGTTCCCTGGTGTCCGCTGAGCAGTGGCTCCTGGTTGAGGTAGGCCTCAAACAGGGCATCTGTCTCTGCCTTTGTGAAGTTCGGCCTCCTCTTCCTCCCACATCTCTGTTCCTCTTCGTCCACCTCACGATCGGTCATGATTCCTCCTGTGAGAATGACAGGTGTTACCTGTGACTGTGCAGTCCCATGCATGTCCCAGACACCACAGTCCACACTCCCAAACAGCATGCAACTCACTGCAATAGACTGCAGTAACTGACTATGGCCAGTGCTGCCCAATGTCGCATTTTTATAGCGCAACCCATACAAATGAGGCGAGGCGCATTTTTAAGTGGATGCAAATGCAGTGACTGCACCATTGAATGGCTGATTAGCTGATTTGCATATGCCAGCTGAATATCACGCTGTTGCACTTTGCACAATTGTGTTGAACGTGCTGAGCCAAGGGTGCAGTTCTGTGACATGCGCAGTACACACCTAATTGCTTATGCCCGGTTTGATGACGCAGGTGCCTGCCGCACTGCTGACGTGCTGTGCATGGGAGGCAATGCAGGGTATGGCCGCCATTGTGCTAGTGGTGCTACTGCGCTGTTCACATATATGGTGCTGTGGCACTGGGGAGTCATAGGTGCACTGGGTCAACAGCACTGTAGGCCGCTACAGGAGGTGGCACACAGGCACCCAATCACGCTACATGCATTGGGTTCCAATTGCACTGTGGCTGTCCATGAGCCAGAGACCCTTGACCCTGTGCCCTACCTTTGGCCCCTAGGCACCATGCGTCAGGCATGGGTGCACCACTATCGCACTGTTCAGTGACAGCATGATAGGGAATGGCAGCGCTGTACCGTGCAGCATCTGCACGTGGCAAGACCGCGCTGCCGAGTGCCATTTTGAATCCACCACATTGCTGAGATGGCACGGAGAAGGGCAGTCATGTGGAGCCAGGTGGAGCTTGCCAACCTGGTGGCAATTGTAGAGCCCCATGCTGGGGATTTGTAAGGTGATGCACCCCTGGACAGAGCCAGGAGTGCAGTGTGGCAGGAGGTGGCCGACGCTCCCGAGGAGGCCACTGGTATGGGGCGCATGGTGGAGAAGTGTCGCCACCATTACGGGGACCTCAGGCACAGGGATCCAGACCTGCTTGCCCGCCTGCGGGCTCATGCCAGGAGGGGCATGGTGCCATGGCCAGGTAGGTGCCACATCCATACACTGTTATCGTCCATTTGGGTTGCATGTGTCCAGCACATGGGGGGGCCGTTCAGTGTTGGCTGTGGTGGTGGTATTGGGGTTTGGGGTGGATGAGTATGGCTGTGTGGGATTGCACACACATGGGGGCGGGAGGGACTTTGCTACCAGATTGTACTGATGTTCCTCTCTCCATGTTTGCACCTTAGGGCCCGAAGAACGCAGACAGGCGAGGGAGCGGAGGCACCGCCTAGAGGAGCAGCAGGGCAGGAGGGCTGAAGGTGTGCAGCGGCGCCTGGACCAGCCTGATAATGGTGAGTGCCTTACATCCATGATTACTATTGCATGCTGTATAACTGTGCAGGCAGCGGGCATGGCCACCATCCATTGACACCACTGCCATGCACGCAACTTGTTACAGTCAGCACTGTCCAGTGGCACTGCATGTCTGGGAGTGCGTCAGTGGTGGTCCATGCATGCACCGGGCACATGGCTGTGGCACTGCCTTCACACCGCATAGCCAAGTCACTGTACGGCCAAGGTGGTGCTGTGAAGGACATGGGCAGTGGGTGTGTGCAGTGGTCCACATGGCTGTGGCTGCCTGGGTAGGCAGATCTTGTGGACATGGTCACTGTGAGTGGTCGCACACCATCACAGTGGCGTGGCACATGGCTGTATGCCATGCACAATGGGTGGGCTGCAGGAGGCTGGACAGTCACACTTATTGACTCTGCTCCCTCATCCTAGGTGGACAGTGACTCTAGGCACTGGAGAGAGGTGTGCAGGAGCTGTTTCAGGTGGCAAGGGTGACCCTGGAGCTCTTGCAGAGGATCGACCGCCACGGGGTGAGGAAGAGGAGGAGAAGACATAGGCGCCATGTGGAGGAGGACTGGGGCACACGTTGAAAACTCCATGCCCCTACTAACACCTCCCCCCTGGACCCACTCTCACACCCCTTCTTCCCTTTCCCATATGTTCACCCCTGCCCCTTACCCACCCCCAGCTGGTATGTGGCCCTTCCCCCCCTCTTGTAAATACTTGTAAATAGTTTTTTGTTACTTCTTTTGAATATATGCATTTTGTTATGACAACTGTGGTGGTCTCTGATTTGCAGTGGGCTGCAGGTGCTCAGCTGCAGTGGTGTGCATGGTGTCAGGGGTGGTGCACGCATGGGCGTGTGTGTGTGTACAGAGGTGAACCGCCTATGGTGTGGGCAGGGGGATCAGTCACTGTCTGCGGTTTGTGTGTTGTACTCTGTGCACTGGATGCCTGTGTGCAGTGGTCCACAGGGCCTGCACTGTGTGCATGGCACCCCCTGTCAGACCGTCCATGGCCTGTGCAGCTGACACCCTTGCATGTCTGTGATATTCACGGTCTGCTAGCGTGTCAGTGGTTGCTGTCCATGCTGGATAACAACTGTACCCGGCACAATGCCAGGTTGCCTTCCCTCACCAGTATGGTGCACGTCTGCCTCCGGTGGCACTGTGGCCTCCACTGTTGTTGTCCCCCCTCCATGCTGTCGCTTGTGTCTGTTGCAGGGGATGTGCTCCAGTGTCTGTCACCTGTGCTCTGGCAGCATGCTGCTGGCATACAGCTTCATGGTGCCTGTGCAGGGTGGCTAGCACACCTATGCAATGTAGGGGTACTGGCTGTGTGTACACGTCAGCCGTGGCCACACGCCAGTGGCTTGGACTGACCAGCCGGTGTCCCTCTGTTGTGTGTGCATGGGTATGGTGGGTGTTTGTCCATGCACTGTGTTGCATTTGTGTGGTGCATGCTTCATGCAGCACTGTCGCGTGTCTGTGCTGGCTGTTGTGGCCAGTGCTGGGACAGGATGTGTCCTTGGGAGGGTGTGCAGGGTGCTGTACCGCTGGTGGTGGGGTCCAGGGCATGCCCTGTCCATGGGGAATTTTCATGTGGTGACGCATGGTTGGTCTCTCAGCTGTGTACCTCAGGGGGGACGTGCAGGGTGGCACTGTGTATACTGTTGTTGCATTGCTGTCTGCTGCCACCCACAGCAGGGTGCACATGGTGGGGCTGCCTTGCATGGCTCCATGGTACACAGGGTTGCATTGTCACAGTGGGGGTGATGGCATGCATAGGGTGTCCTGCACTGTTGGGCGCTACTCCTGGGAAGGGTGTATGGTGATTGTGGTGCAGGGTGTGCTCTGCATTGGTGGGATGGTGTGGCACGGGTGGTCGGCCCTCCTTGTGTGCCAGTCACAGCTTGCCAGGGGGTGTGCTGGGGCACCATGGCCCGGCTGTGGGTTGGCTGCTGGTATCCATGGGCCAGTGGTTATTCCAGCTCTCCCCCAGTTGTGCAGTGCATGGGGTGTGGGGGACGATGTCTGTTCTGCTGTGTGCTCCTCTGCCCATCTGTGGCATGGGTGGTGGACCCCTGCATCCCTGGTTGTGCTGTTGCATTGCTGCCCTGCTGCAGGGGGCATCCCTGGTTGTGCTATGGTACATCTGGACTGCTCCGCTGAGCATCCCTTATTGCGCTATGGCGCATCAGATATGCACAACTTCACATCCCTGGTTGCACTATGGCACAGGTGGTGCGATATTCAGTCGTCTGCCATAGGCGCATCTTGGCCTGCGCAGTTTTTGAATATCGCGCTTCTTGCGCATGGGCACAGTGGACTTGCGCTTGCTCCTGCTGTTGCGCACTTTTTGGGTGCAGTTTGAATATCTGGGCCATAGTGTCTAAATGTAAAAAAATAACTGCCTGTGATGAGTTTATCTGCTTTTTTCAAGTTCCTAAATATCAGTCTGCCTAACATTGTTTAGTTGTGAATTCTGTTTGTTGTACAGTTGTACACATATGCTGTTGTATGCGAGCCATACTTTCATTGTACAATACAGATAAGGGTCCCGACAGTAGGTTCTGAAACAGCATTGCACAATAAAATGCCCAGCTCATTGTGCTTTGAAAAAATAGTGCTAGATTTTACCAAAGGGTTGGTTTCCCTGGACCAGAAATGATGTTGAAGGATGCTTTCCTCCAGTATTGTCTCTGTGCTGTTAGCAGCTTAAGCATGCTCAGTGATGCAGCCACTCTGTCTCAGCAGGAGAATAAGACCATACAGGTGGAGTATCCCTCTAGCAGTGCATTTTAAACATGGATGTTCTGCTGTGCTGATTTTTATGAACAGCATCAAATCGAATCCATTTTTAAAAGTTGTGGGGTTTCTTTTTCTGTGATTTTTTAATGCCACATAGTTTGAATGTTCATCTCATTTATCAGTCATTAGACTGATGTGTAAGAAATGGTTCTAGGAAGACTAGCTGTGCCTTTGGTCTTTTTCTACCTTCATTGTCTATGTGTCAATGTTTGGGGTGGGGTGACGGGGGGGGACTAGAATCAACCAATTAAATTGCAAACAACTGACAGTCCCATTCTGACTTCTGTCGACCCTGGGCTGGGTCTCCAATGTTGCCGATTACTTAACTGGATTGTGGATAACCCTGATTAACTCATGTACAGTGTTTAGCAATACTAAGGTAGAGGTTGTTGATGTTAGGACATCTTAACATTTTTAGTGAAGGAAAAGGGGTTCATAAGTGGCAGTCTTGTTAATACTGTCATTCAGTACAGAAAAAAAATCTTGGCAATCAGCATACGTAAACACATTCACTTCAAACCCAGGCTTCTTTCACACATTTTGAAAAAGTAAATGTATGCAAGCACAAGGTAACGTAATTGAAAGGGAAAACTGTACACACAAGTACAAGTTCATTGATTTAATAAAACTGTAAAGTGGAAATGTATCTGCATCTCTGTCAGCACTCAGTACTGTTAATTTGTTCAGTCACAGACTGCATACAATTGGATTTTGAAACCCCATTGGCATTCTACTATTATTCACCTGATGGAGGCATATATATTTTTATATTTTTAGCTGTATTTTATGCATGGACAGCATGTAGTTATATGTGCTCTTTCTTGTCTTGCATTTGAATATTCCTGAGCTTATCAGGGCACTTCTGAGTGGCCATTGGATGTTTCATTTGACTACATAATCCCATATTGTAATTGATTTATTTTGCATATTATATAAAATTACATTGATATGGAAAGCAATTAACTACAAAGTGAACAGATTTTCTTTAATAGCTTCTCTGTCAGTTACAGTATCTCTATCCTGCACACTCCCTCACTTACTCAAGGTGCTTAATTGCACCACCCAAAATCATTGCAAAGCAAAGAAACAAAAACTGGGTTGTTCCTTCTTTTGATGTATGTCTACCCCATGATGTCTTATAATTGTAATCTTGCCATTTCTTCTTGTAACCCATCCATCCCTTGAAGGCCCCTGAGAGGGAAAGTCCCCTCAACCTATTTTCTGTATACCTGGGTAGTTTGTAGGCATGAACAATGATTTCTTCTCTTGCAGACCCCTAACTATATCATATCTAAATAAGGTTGCTTCACTCTGTTCTGCCCTGGTGTGAAAACCTGTTTTACTCCATTACAAAGTTCATGACCCCACTCATGCAAGGTATGGTGGGAGCTGATGATGCATACCTGCAGAAGCCAGCAGAAGTTATAACCTCAGTCAGTTCTGTTACATGTGTTGTGAAGTCTCCCCGGGAAGTCTCTATATTCTCTAAAAGCATTTTCTTTCTATCTCTGCTATACTTTAAACTATTGAAAACAGCAGGGCACTTACTATACCTTGAAAAGTTTCATGCGGAGCATAGGGCAAGAACACAGGGACTGCAGAGGACAACAACATCACTGACTGATGCAGTATAACTACTGCTGGCCTTATCACTCAACCTTTTGTCACCAAAATGAAGGACAATGACACCCAAAAGGTGCTTTTACATGGTGCCTCTGCACCACAATTGTTTTGTTGCGCTCCCTTCACGTTTTTGCTCCTGTATCGGTGTGCTTTTACACAGCACAGCTGAAATTGATCCTGGAGAGAGTCTCACGTGACCCTCCAGGATCCTCATTGGCTGTCAATGCTGCTCTGTCTTATGGTGTGTCCTGATGCTTGTAAGAGCAGTATTGTGCCTGAGTTCAGCTACATGTATTTTCTGATAGTAGGAAGAAAGCTGAACTCGGGCAAGTAGAACATTTTTTGCAATGGGGGCTAAAATAGCTTTAAAACCACTCAGAAAGTGGTGCATTATACTAGGCATGGACATACGCATATTCATATGCATAAGCACATGCAAGTATAATGCCCTACTTTCTGAGTGATTTTAAAGCATTTTTTTAGCCCCGTTGCAAAAAACTGCCTACTTGCCCAAGTTTAACTTTCATTGTACTATCATAAAATATAAGTAGCTGAACTTGGGCGCAATACTCCGTGTACGAGCATCAGGACACACCATAAGCCAGTGGGGCATTGACAGACAAGGATCACAGAGGGTCATAGAAGACTTTCATCAGCGGAGGTGTGAGTGCTACCACTTGATACACGGCCACCAGATGCATTTCACAACGATGCATGAAAACAGCAAACCCAGGAAAATAGGGAATGCCTTTTCAGTGAGCTCTTGTTTTGGAAGCAGTGCAGGTTGCCCGCACACACAAAAAAAGGCAATGCTGCAGTTGATCTGCACCCATCAATGGGGTGCAGAGCCCGGTGTGTAAAAGGGCTTAAACTGAAGGACAATGAGGGACACATCCTCAAACATGGAGATAAAAGCTCAGAACTCTGTAGACACCATTGTGTTTACTTGTACAAAGTTTATTTGATATTACGCGTTGTAGAATACTATGAATGTATGCTTTAAAACTTTAATTTACAGCACAGTTTCTGTGTGGGCTTCCCCTTTTCTGTGAGGGACAGCTGAGGGACTGAGCAATTTTAGGGGTTAAATGAGGGATGTCCCTCATATTCAAAGACAGTCGAGAGGTATGCTGCAGTCTTTAGCAATAAAACAACATAACACTCCAGGATGCCTTATATGAGTTGGGTCATGACCTTTGCAATGGTGTCAAGTTTTCGCACCAGATTTAAGTAACTTCATTTACAGTACATTTAAATCCTGATGAAATTGGGGGGTACAGCAGAGGCAATCACTGTTGATGCCTACAAACTACACAGGTTAACACAATGAAAGGCTGAAGGGACCTTCCCTTTAAAAGCCAAAACACTGTACTGCCAAACTATATACTGTCGCTGTAACTTCAACTCCCCTGCCTGTTTACTCTCTACCCCACTCACTCTATTGCTCTCTGAGTGTATTTATCAAGTTTTCACAAGTTGAAACTAATTGCTCACAGACCAGGGAGTTTTTTTAAACCCAGTTGTGAGTAGCAATGAAAAATGATAATCGCCCATAATTATGACTGGCCCTGTGTATATGGTGGGGATGGATTCAGAGCAGAGATAATAATGAAGTAAATCATTAATAGTCCGGTTTACTATTTACCCATATCTCTCCTTACTCTTCTTTATATATTTCTGTAAAATGAATGAATGACCAAGCAAATACACTTCATTTGATGTAGCTACAGTATAATAGGGCTTAAACCGGACTCTTAGGTGACAGCAAACCAAGAGGGGACTGTCAACTACATACACATAATTCAGATGTAATAATCTGGTGGGCAGATACTGTGTCTTTCCTAATGCAGCACATGTTTTATAACTAATGTTTAATATTTTACATATGCCAAGAAAGAGAGGAACCTGCTCTTAACCATTAACAAGTCAGGTTTAGCCTGTACACTTTACAGTATTTGGCTCAACTGGGATTTGATAATGCTGTATCTGGAGTCTATAAATGACGTGAGAGCCCAAATAAATGAATATATCATTAAATAAATAAGAAAAAAATTTAACAGCTGTGAAAAATAAACAGACCTCAATGTAAATAAAACTAAAATACAAATCAGTGATAATATGCAATCTTCAAACGATTCATCACTGGATCCTGGGCAGATGTTCACATTAGCAAATGCAGAGGGTGGGCTTGTTGTGATGGAAATGGAATACTTTACAATATAAATACACCATAAATCAAAAATGTTGACTGCATTATGGTTCTGTTTTTGTATTTTTCATGATCACATACTGAGTGCCTCATTGCTTGCTTGTTTTTTAACTTACATTGTATTGAAATTATGCTGGGGGAAGGGCACTCTTAGTAGTCTGGTTGAAAAACATAATTTTCTTGATTTTTGAATATATCGTCACCTATGTGAATCGTGTTGTTTATTTATATATTTATAAATTTTTTGCTAAATTTGTCACTGTCATCTGAGTGATGTCCACTTAGGAGAACATCATTGTCAAGGATCATTTCAGAATTATACACACATAGTGTAAATAAGAGGGAAATCAAATCAAGGATGCTCTGAGAGTCATTTACCTGTTGCATATATGAGGAGTTATTTGAGCAGTTAGCCTTCAATGTAATTTCACATGCCTTGTACAAAACTCTGTCTATGTCTTATTTTTTTTTGCCTGTCTCCTTCTTCCTGACACCAGAGGTTCCAGTCACCCCCTCCACTAGCTGCCCCTCCATCTCCAGGCTTACCCCCCTGGGCAGAGCCGCCAGGCGGGGGAACTTGGTCATCAAGCCCTGGCTTACCCACCAGGGTGGGGGCCACAGTAGCGGGTCACCCCACCAAGGCAGACCTTAGGCTGTAGCAGGAGCAGCGGCAGAGACAGGGCCATCACTAGTGGCCGGCATTTTTTCAGAAGCTTTTCCCTTGACGAGGAATGTGCAATGACACCAGTGTCATCCCTGCCCCCCCAACGTGTGGTGCTGGTTGCAACAATACCGCCAGCCTCTGCCAGAGGTCCACATATGCCAGACACTCTTCCCCCTCCCTCCGGAGAAGGAAAGCAGTCCCTGGGATGTTCAGCCCTTCTCCCCTTGGCCGGCCCTCTGACTCCCAAGTCCATCCTTGAACTCGGAATGTTGGTGCCACAAGCAGATGTCTTGCCACTGTGGGCAAACCGGCTATGTCTTATTAAAAAATACATTAAACTATAAAAGAAAAACAAGAGCATTATGGATATAACATGGCATTATTTGCAGCCATGTCAGTTACATTACACAGAGAGCATTGCAGCACAGTTGTGATATAGCATGAAAGGTGGAGGGGGTTTATTATGGAACAAAGATAAAAAAGAACTTTCTTAGTTTTTACTAATGACCAATGGTACAATATGATATAAAGACACAAAATCTAATGAAATTTGATGCAACATGAAATAAAGACACATAGGCCCAAATATTCAAAGGGTTGCACCAGTAATAGCATTATTGTAGGGATATTGAAAAAGACTGCCGGTAGTGCAATTCCTGAATGGGGCACAATGTAATGGTATGTAGCACAGATGCAGGGGCGTGCTATGCATATGCAGCACATCCTAATATTCAGCCCAGGATGTGCGGCGCATATGCTGGTGAAACCCTGCATTGCACTGAATAGAGGGGCTCAAAATTGAGCCCCTGCAGAGTAGTAGCAACTCCTGACCACCCAAAGGTGGGCTGCAGTACTGCAGAACGCAGCACAGCAGCCCAGCCTTGGGTGGCTACTTGCCCACCCAGAACACTGTCCACAAGCACTCACTGAACCGCCCCCCCCGTAGCTGTGATCGCGTGGTATATATATAAAATGAAACCCTGGTAGTCTAGTGGCCCCCCAAGTCCCCGATTCCCTGATGAATATAACATATGACCAACCCTGGTGGTCTAGTGGTCCCCCCTCCCACCTCCTCAATGCCCTGTAACATGTAATGATGCCTGTCCCTGGTGGACTAATGGAACCACCCCTGCCTATTGCCACAATCACAGTAAATGTGTACTACAACATTCCTTGGTAGTCTAGTGGACCCCCCTCCCTCCTGAGTTCTTGATCGCGGTAAAATGCACACACGTCATTCCCTGGTGATCCAGTGGCACCCCTACCCCACCCACCCACAGGACCCTTGCCCACCCTGCTCCCCACTGTCATCGGCGGGTGGCTGCATTCCACCCACATACTGCTCGGCTGCCCGACGAATGACAGATGCAGTATGGGCTATAAGTCCATTGGTCCCCTGTGTGGACCAATGGGCTTGCAGGGCATACTGTACTAGACAGTCCCACATCAGTACAATTACAACACTTATCAATGCATCACAGTTAACAATTAACAGATTAGCATGGGCAATGACAATAAAGTTTTGATTATTGTTTCAAATTACATAGATTAGAGTAACACTTCAGTGGGTCAGGAAGTTCACAATAGTAAAGTGCTGAAGTCATGGTAGCAGCCCAGCAGGGCATTGTCTGGCAATAGATTTGTTCGCTTTTATGGCAAAGGGGGACATGGGGGTGACACAAGCGCATGAGGTCAGAGATAGAGAAACATAGAAACATAGAATTTGTCAGCAGATAAGGACCGTTTGGCCCACCTAGTCTGCCCATTTCCCTACCTAATGGATAAGCTGCAGATCCTAGTTAACCAGCAGCCTACTTCTTCCTACCCCTACCCCCACCCCCTAGAATTGCCTTATGACAGTCCCATGCATTTTTGAATTCCACCACTGTTTTTGACTCCACAACCTCCTCAGGAAGGCTGTTCCATGCATCCACAGCCCTCTCCGTGAAAAAATACGTCCTCACATTACGGCTGAACCATCTCCCCGCTATCTTAAATTGTGCCCCCTTGTTCTTGCACACCTCTTTTTCTGAAAGATGCTACCCTCTTGGACTTTGTTGATTCCCTTGAGGTACTTGAAAGTTTCTATCATGTCCCCCCTCTCCCTCCTTTCCTCGAGGGTATACATATTAAGCTCCTTAAGTCTCTCATCATATGTCTTCTGGTGCAGACCCTGCACAATTTTAGTTGCCCTCCTCTGGACTGCCTCCATCCTGTCTATGTCTTTGCAGAGATTGGGTCTCCAGAACTGCACGCAGTACTCCAGATGGGGTCTCACCAGCTGTCTGTACAGAGGGATAACAACTTCTTATTTTCTACTGGTGATGCCTCTCCCTATGCATCCCAGTATCCCCCCAGCCCTCCTTACTGCCCTCTCACATCGCTTGCCCACCTTTAGGTCATCTGATATGACTACCCCCAGGTCCCTTTCCATTGTTGTTGTCAGTATCTCACCACCCCCATTGTGTACTCTTCCCCTGTGTTTTTGTTTCCTAGGTGCATTACTTTGTACTTCTTTGCATTGAATCTAAGCTGCCATACATTTGACCATTCCTCCAACCTTGTCAAGTCCCTTCTCATCCTTTCCACCCCACCTTGTGTATTAACTCTGTTGCAGATCTTTGTGTCATCTGCAAAGAGACATACTTTTCCTTCCAATCCCTCTGCAATGTCGCTTATAAAGCCATTAAAGAGGACTGGTCCTAGTACTGAACCCTGCAGTACCCACTAGTAACACCCCTTTCTTGAGTCGATTCTGTTTACTATTACCCTCTGTGTCCTGTACTGTAACCAATTCTTTACCCAGACTACCATCTTGGGACCCACTCCCAGGCTGGCCAATTTGTATATTAGTCTTTTGTGTGGGACTGTGTCAAATGCCTTACTAAAGTCTAGGTAGGCCATGTCCACAGCCCCTCCCTGATCTACTACTTTGGTCACCCAGTCAAAGAAATCTATTAGATTCGTCTGACATGACCTAACCTCTGTGAATCCATGCTGCCTTGGGTTCTGTGCCCCTCTGGCCTCTAGGTACTCAACAATTCTTTCCTTCAAAAGTGATTCCATCATTTTCCCAATTACTGAGGTTAAACGAACAGGTTTGTAGTTTCTTGCTTCTGCCCTGTTCCCACTTTTGTGAAGTGGAATAAGATCTGCCCTCCTCCAGTCCTCAGGTATCACCCCATCCTCCCATGATTTGTTAAAGAGGGTAGTCAGTGGTGTCATTATTTCTACCCTTAGTTCTTTTAGAATTCTGGGAAGAATCCCATCAGGCCCATTGCTTTGTCCACCTTCAGTTTCGAGAGTTCTTTCAGAACCCTTTCTTCTGTGAATGGACTGGTATCAACTTCTGTATCCAGAGTGTTTCTATTGTTTGGTTTTGGTACCTCCCCCTCTTCATTTGTGAATACTGAACAAAAATATTTGTTTAGTATCTCTGCCTTTTCACAGTCACCCTCTGCCCACCCCTCTCCCCTTTATTAAGCCTCACTATCCCTCCCTTGGTCTTTCTTTGCTCCCTGATGTACCTATAAAAGGTTTTATCCCCCTTCTTAACTGAGTTGACTATCTTTTCCTCGGTTTGGGCCTTTGCTGTTCTGACTGCGCTCCCTGCTTCCTTTTGCTTTAACTGATACAATTCTCTGTCCTGCTCCTTCTGTGATTCCTTGTACTTCCTGAATGCTTTCTTTTTCTCCCTAACCTTCCCTGACGCCTCCTTTGAGAACCATAGTGGTTTCTTGCATCGTTTTGTTTTGTTTATTTGCTTCACACAAAGGCTTGTTGCCTCTGTGATTGCAGTTTTGATTATTCCCCATTGTTCGTCCACCCCTCCTTCCTGCCCATTTGCTAGTGGATTCCTTAGGTACTCAGCCATTTTGGGAAAGTAAGTCCTCCTGAAGTCCAGTACCCTTGCCTTTGTATGGCTTGACTCTACTACTGTGTTTATTGTGAACCATACTGTTCGATGGTCACTAGTTCCTAGATGGCCACCCACTTCTAAATCTGTTATCCTCTCGTCATCTCCATTTGAGAGTACCAGGTCTAAGATTGCTCCCTCTCGAGTGGGTTCCAATACTAGTTGTCTAAGGCATGCCCCCTGTAGAGCATCTAGAATGACCCCACTCTTAGAAGTGGCTGCTGCGAATGCATGTCAGTTAAGATCTGGCATATTCAGATCCCCCATCAGCAATATCTCCCCTTTTTCTGCCATTCTAAGGATACTTTCTATCATTTCCTTGTCCATTTCCTTCCCCTCAGATGGTTGTCTATATACAACCCCTGTGCAGATTGGGGTGCCATTGCCTGTCTCCAAATTGACCCACAGTGCTTCCTCTCCTCCCTGTTTACCCTTTTGTTCTGTTGCTTTGATTTCTTCCCTTATGTAGAGAGCTATCCTCCTCCTCTTTTACCCTCTCTGTCCCTCCTGTAGATAGTGTATCCTGGTATGTTTATGTCCCAGTCATGGTTCTGTGTTTACCATGTTTCTGTGACTGCTATGATATCCAGATGTTTCTTCTCCATCAAGGCCACTAATTCAGGAAGTTTGTTACTCAGATTATGGGCATTGGTACTCATTGCTCTCCATTTTTTTAATGGCTTTACCTCTTGTAGCACCATCCCTGTCCTCATTGACTTTGTTTTCTCCATTTACTCCTGTCCTGCTCCCTACTGACCTTTCTACCTTGGTCTTTACCTCACTTAGTATCCTGTTTTGTAGGAAGAGGCTGGGAATTCCCTGCTGCTTATCAGTGCCTCCCCCTGACTAGTTTAAAAGCTTGCCAATGAAGTATTTAAACCGATCACCCATAAGACTTGTTCCCTTCCTGGACAAATGCAGACCATCCTGCCAGTATAGGCTGGTATCCCTCCAGGTGGAACTCCAGTCCCCAATGAAGCCAAACCCCTGTGGTCCACACTATTTTTTCAATCATTCATTGAATCACATGGTGCGAAGTACCCTCGCCTCACCCATGCCACAGACAGGCAGTGTCACAAACCCACTCAGCAGGTCAGCCCTCTTCTCCCAAAGTGCCAACCTCCAAGTGTAGTCTTTTGAACAGTTAACAGAACAAGGTAACCCTCTTGTCTGTTTTTGTGGATTTGAATCAACCTTTATTCTCAAGTTCTGGAGGAATTCAAACTGTGAACCTCTTGCTAGCGTACCCAATGCACAGGCTCAGATAATTCTGTCTTTGGGGGGGCCAGATATCTCTGCCTACAGGCACCTAACCAGGTGTACAGAAATGAACCCTTAAAAACTGTAATAAAAGACCTCAGATTTAAAATGCTTACCTTCTTCCAGTTTGGTATCACCATTCATGCTTATGCACAGTGTCTGCTTTAACCATATATACTCTACTTATAAAGGAAAGAAATCAAAGACAAACCAAGTAAGCTCTAAAATAGAGTTTTACTACAATAGATAAAAAATATGTAACACATAAAATACAGAACTATTATATCACAAGACATACAAATCTCTCAAACAAAACAGGTTTTAGCAGTGCAATTCCTACCTGCAGTACTTAGATTTGTCTCTCTCTCTCTCTCTCTCTCTCTCTCTCTAAATACCTGCTTAAAATGCTCACAGATGTTTCTTTGTCAGAGTCTAGATAGAAGTGTCACTGAAGGAAAAGAGAATAATCCTTAAAGAAAACTGTATTTGCCAACCCCTTTGTGTGAGGTCACCTTGCTCCTTCTCTGTCAGAATATATAAAAAATATATATCTATATAAAAACAGGATGTCTTTTCCAGGTATTAAATTCTGCAACCTCAGCATAACTCATGTTTTTCAAATGATCTCTTTGATCTATGATAAGCTTCCTCTCTCACACAGACATCAAGGAATATTTACAACTTCGCACCCTTGTGTAATAACCTGGGTTTCCCTCCAAATGTCATAAAATGGATATGATCTTCCCTCTTAGCAACTACAGCTATAATTAGCTCAGACAAACAGGAGATCCTTGATTAAGGCCTGGTCTGCAATTAGCCCATGGCTTTCATCTTTTAGCAGAGACCTGGGGGGGGTGAGTGAGGTCATTCCAAGAGCACCAGATTTCTCAGCAGAGACAATCAGTAATACATTTTTATATTAAAAAAAAGATACAGCACTCAGAAATGGCTGTCCAGGTCACAGGAAGCACCTCTGAGAAGGATAATGTGTGTGTGCTACTTGCCTTAGGGCCCTCCCCAACTCCACAACCTCCTCCTGCACTGCTCTAATTTCATGTTGAGCCAAGTCATTCATCCCTAGGTGGACAATGATGTCCAGCTCAGTGTCCTGTTCAGCTGTTCTTGTGATCCTGAGGATGCACTTCTTGTCCCGCCAAGCCATGGTGACAGGCAGGCACCTTACTTCAGTTTTCCCTGCTCCCTCCAATTCTATCCCACTAATAACTGAGTCACCCACCAGGAGCTGACTTCCTTTCCCTGTGGTGTCCTCTGCCTCCTTCCTGTGGGCCTCCCTTGTGACAGTTGCCCACAACCTCCTTAGTCTTCTCTGTGGGTGCATCCATAGGGGAACTGTGCTCCACCAGAATGGTGTATGGATTATGGAGTGGTACAACTGACTTGGCGTGCCTCTGTCCCACCACCCTCACCCTCTCTGAGCCCACTGTGATTAAACTGCTGAACTTTCTTGGCAATCTCTGAGGTAGTGGTGGTGGCCCTGGTGCTCCCTGGGTTGGGGAGGTTCCCTTACTACTGTCCAGTTTGGCCTGAAGATGTGCAACCTCCTCCCTCAGGGCAGAGAGTTGCCTGCAAATAGGGCAGCATCTCAGCCTCCAGAAAGACTCCCGGAAGACTGCTGCCCCACAGCCAGGACATTGCACTACTCCCCACATGTCTGTCTACCATCCTGTTTATTCTGTGTCAGTTGTTTGTTTTTTCCAGTTATTGTTTTGTTATATATAAATATATACATATTATATAATGTGTATGCTTATATTGTCAGTGCAGTATGCTGGAAAGGATATGACAGTGGTAGGCACCTTGCCCTCTTGAGAAAATGATGTCAGAACCCCTGGTATAAAGGAAATGGTACCAGGGTGGGTGGGGTGAGGGGAAGGGGGGGATTTGTGCCCAAACTGTGCCTTCAATCAACTAAAAGCTCTGACCCACCACTATGATGAGTGTTGACCTTCCTGTCAGCAAGACAACCTGCATAACAATTTAACAGAGAAAATACCCTGCTAAACAAACAGAGAAAAAAATCAAACAACTGAATCAAACACAGGTAAACCTCCCCAGCCCCAGTACAGCCTGGTGATTTGTGCTCTGAAAGCAATCAGCCCCAAAACAAGTCAGCTGTGCAAAAGGAAAGACACAGTAAACAGTATTTCAATCCCTCTGGGTTTAAATTCCCAATCTCCAAAGCAGTATTGCAAGCCCCTTCACTGAAAAGAACAACAACAATTGTAAAATGTAAAGTAAGGTACACCTCCCTCCGCTGTGAGCAAGACTGTGAGCAAGAAAAGTTTTGGCATTGGTGCCATAGAAACATAGAATTTGACGGCAGATAAGGACCACTTGGCCCACCTAGTCTGCCCATTCTCCTACCTAACAGATAAGCTGTAGATCCTAGTTAATCAACAGCTTATTTCCTCCTACCCCCCACTAGGACTGCCTTATGTCTGTCCCATACATTCTTGAATTCCCCCACTGTTCTTGACTCCATGACCTCCTCAGGGAGGCTGTTCCATCATCCACAACCCTCTCCATGAAAAATACTTCTCACATTACCTCTGAGTCATCCCTCTATCTTCAAATTAGTTCTCTTGTTCTACACATCTCTTTTTCTGAAAGATGCTACCCTCTTGGACTTTGTTGATTCCCTTGAGGTACTTGAAAGTTTCTATCATGTTCCCTCTCTCCCTTCTTTCCTCAAGGGTATACATATTAAGCTCCTTTAGTCTTTCTTCGTATGTCTTCTGGTGTAGACCCTGCACCATTTTGGTTGCCCTCCTCTTGACAGCCTCCACTCTGTCTATGTCTTTGCGGAGATGGGGTTTCCAGAACTGCACACAGTACTCCAGATGGGGTCTCACCAACTGTCTGTACAGAGGGATAACAACTTCCTGTTTTCTACTATTGATGCCTCTCCCTATGCATCCCAGTATCCCTCCAGCCTTCCTTACTTCCTTACATGAGCCCGTGTGTGGCAGGGTCAGTTTAGTGTTTACCATGTGTCGCTAATGCAGTGTTGGAAGTATGTTGTAGAGGGTTTATTTAGAGTAGAGTAATTTATTTAGTTACTTTTTGATTATTGGGTAAGTGCACTAAACAATAATTCGCCAGTTTTCAGTCATGACGCCGGGAGACAGAGTACCATTACAAGCACAATGGAGCACAAGTATGGTAAAGAAATAATGACATTACAAATATTAGTTTCAGAGTACAACACCTGAGCAGAAGATTTTCAGTGTAGAATAGAAATCCCCAAACCAGGACCGACGTGTAAGAAGAGGGCATGGGGTTGGAGGAAACGACAGCCAATTCAAACAAGGGGAGTCAAGGAACTACTTTTTCAACAAGTCAAAATAAAGTGCAAAACTTTTCTCTTTGAATTTGTAACTTTTTTCATCTTTATTCACATCACTTGTGCTGGAGACATTTTATAGGATGTGTGATTATGGTCAGTAATCACACTTTTATCTTGGGTGTTTAAAGGCACTTGGGCAAAAGCCTGCTGCCTAACAACACCCACCAGAGGTGTGTGATTATTGACCCGAAACTGCACACCCTGTCCTGCATTATTGCTTGTGTAATATTGAAATGGATATACTATGATATCCCTAAACTCGGTATGCCGAGCATCAGCATACCGAGTTCAATTGACCAAAATCTACAGCCCCAATACATCACATGCCTGACAGGAAAATTTTCAGGCATACAAACAACTAAGTGTTAATGTGAGGGCTTTGCCCCGCACCCCCCCGTAATGGGGCTCTGCCCCCCACCTCTAACTAAAATAACTAACTCCAAGGGTGGAGCAGATCCCAGAGTAAAAAAAATATTAGTTACAGGGGGTGAGTTCCACAAAAGGATATGACCCGGTCCAGAACTCAGGTCTGAGGGAGCACGCTGGCAGAGCTGCTGGTGGTGTAGCCCTGTACACCATCGGAGCAGCTTGGCCAACTCCCCAAATCAACTGTTCCTTGAGGAGCACCAACAGGGGTAAGGTAGCAACCTGTCACATCTGCTACCTTACCCCTGTCAAAATCTGTCTACGAATCCATCGCCGGGATGCTCACTATAGGGACACTACACCTATTAGGCAATAGTGCCCGGGCAGGTGTGTCAGGATAGTGAGCCACGGGAGAACATAAGGGTACCATTGAAATATAAAAACAGAAATTGATGGCAGAAAAAACAAGTAAACAAAACAAAAAATAAACAATGGTCCATCTAGTCTGCCCAAGTTCCCTATGTAGGTGTTTAATACACATAAATAACAATAGAATGTGTCTGTATTAACTAATCATAGGATTATACTCCTGTTTTAAAACTACATTTAATTCAAAGTAAAAGAGCATGCAATCCAAGAAAAAAAAGGCTGTTGACACCCCCGGACTGTTTATAGTGGATAAGTACAGAGGGGATGGGTTAATGTAGAGGGAATATAATTCAAATTGATTATTCTCCATATAAAACAACTAGAGTAACATTTGAATTTGTGTATAAGGAGTGCAACATATGTTATAAAAGAGATACTCAATACCTCTGTGAACTGACATTAGAAAGGCATGAATGCCAGTTTCCACGCAGGGGCTTAGATGCTACCCTATTCTTGACAACAGAGGTGCAGACAGACTGAACAAACCGAGGTGTCAGCAGAATGATGAGGGTGGGATGCAAGCTCGAGCCGAAAAGGAATGTTGAGAATAACATGCAGCATGAAATTTGTAAAATGAAAGAAAAACTAAAATAAAGACACTAAATTAAATGACTAAAAGTGTTTATAGCCCAGTGAAACACGATGAAACATATATTTACATGCAGAAATGATTTCCTGTCCCCTTTAAATGATGTCATGGTTCCCAGCTCGGAGGGGGCTGTGGAAGTTCCTGGGAAAGTCAGTAGGATTGTGTAACTCCAGAATTGGACTCTCTGACTGCTGTCCAACAGGATGGTGTGCTTTTACACAATGAAGAGCCAGAGCCAGATATTTTCTATACTAGTTCGGCTCTCTGACTGCTGTCCAACAGGGTGGTGTGGTTCATGCAACAGAGGGACAGAGGTTTTCTACACCAATTTGGCTCTCTGCCTATGCCTGACAGATGTTTTCTACATGTGGGTCTTGAGTGGCGTGGTTCAGTCAGTCAGGGGCTGGTGACAATGAACATTATACTGCCGCTGAGGCTGAGTACGGCTTTATACCACAAGCTGTACTTTCAGACTCTGCCTGCTCCTCAGCAGTAGTGGCAGAGGGGCAGGTGTCAGTCCCTGTTTCTGGAAACCTGCAGACCTGGTACTATCAGGATCTACACAAGCATTTGTCAAAGCCGAATGTTTGCCACTGATACTGCTGTTGTTGGTCTGCTGTAATCCCAAGTGCTGCTAATGTGGTTGAGATATGCAGGAACACCCATTGTGAGTGAAACAGAAGAGATGTCCTAGCATCAGCAGTGCACTAGTGGGAGGGTCTGTACAGCACTGAGGTGGGGAGAAGAACTGACTCAAAAACAAAGGGTTAAGAGTTCCTGCCTAACAAAGGTTTCAGTGTAAAACTAGACTTTTTTTTTTTAAAGTAGAGCATTAGCTTGCTTTGCAACACTGATGGGAACTATGGAGCTGAGAGAGGAGTTCTACCAAAGACAAGACCAAGAACGCAGACTTTCAAACTTGATCAGGATTGATGGTGCCCTGCTAATACTAAAGGGATGTCAGCTCTGAAGAGAACATTTGGTGAGGACTACCAAGCTGTAAACACCTCAAGAGCAGGGATTAATTGTTCAGAAACTCACAGGAACTCAGTTCCACCTCCTCTGACACCTTTCTCCTTTGAAATACTATTGGAGAGTGAAACCTCCTAGGGATGACAGTTCTACCTCCTACAAATGTAGAGATTATGGGCTAGATTCATAAAGTGTCATGTGACTAAGTCCCACGCTGCAACTCCACTTGCAGACTGAAATCTCCACAGCTGTGGAGATTGCTATTCACAGTCCAACAGTTGTGGAAGATGTTACAGCTGGTCCCACCAGCTGCAAGAGTTTTCCGCAGCTGTGGGTGTTTCCCTGGCAACACCACCCACAAGCCGTCATAAATCATGAAGCCAATCATAATCTGGCTCCATGTTTGTGAATATCCGCAGCTGCAGCCAAACTGTGGAAACCTGAGGATCCACAAGTGGCAACCCATTTGCGCTGGGTTTTTCCTGCAGCTGTGGGAATTTCAGATGTTTTGTGAATCTAGCCCTACAGTTCCGCCTCCTAAATGTTTTCAATTTAACCACTGCTTAAGGGGAACAAGCTACATGCCTCCTGCCAAAAAGAAGACGCAAAGGTTTGTGGACAAGAATGGACACTGTAATGTCCAGGCAGATGCAAATTCATACTCATTTTCTTTTCTTTGGGAGAGAAAAAAAAACGGTTACAGTAACAGGATTACCAATGATCTGAGCTGAGGTTTTTATTCAGGTACTCATTTTGGTTACTGATTCAACTGGCTAAAATAAAATGCCATATCAGTTCTTAAAAATATTTCTTTTAATGATGTGGAGCTTTTTAAGGTTCTTTTCAGCTCAGTTTACAGGCCACATGCTGCCATTTAAAGTGGAAAAAAAATACATTCATCTGGACTCGAGCATGTATTTATTTATTGAAAAACCGACTGATGAGAATGTGTAAAAATTACAAATCACTACTTGAAACTGTATTAGGTGTGACTCTCTTATCACAAAATTAAATTTGTGCATTTTCAGTCAGGTTGTAGGATTCATGAAATATAACTAATGCAAAACAAGTCCTACTTTGCAGTTTATGTTTGTTAAGGAATAAAAATTGCAGAATGCACTGTGAGTACAGTGTTATATTAAATAACCTCATTAAGTATTCCTGATCCTAATTGGGGTTTCCTGAGTAGTTTGGAATAAAAAACAAAACAGGATTTAGAATACACAGTACATTACAGATTCTGCCTGCCACCCTGCTAACTCAACATAATCTCTCACAAACTCATTTGGACTATGACAGGCACTGTAGTAACACTGTAACATAATATTGTGACAAATTTGTGAGGGTCCGTCTTATTTGTGCCTCCTGGCGTACGGCAGAGACTATACATAATTTGAGTAAGAACACATCTCCACGTTTAACAGCGGGAATGTTACCCTACACAGAGCACTTCCCCCACCTGAGTCAATACCACAGTAGGCTGATCATGACAGATCAGCTGTGCTTGCTGGGCAGTGTAGATCAAAGGAATGAGACGACTTATGATTGGGTCGTCTCTCTCCTTTTAAATACATGAAGTTCATGCCCAGCAATCCAGAACACTGTCATGACCAGCCTGGTTAGTGATTGGTGTGACACTGATGAGCCCCTTGCAGACCACTCTGCATTGGACTGACACTGTCACACCCCTCAAAAGTCGCTCTCCTAACAAAGTAATCACTGCGTGTGCAGGCACGGCAAATATAAAAAGTGATCAAGTGATGTTGTGGTAACTACAGACCAGTTAGTTTGACTTCGGTCCTGAGAAAAGAATTAGAAAAAATAGTGAAATTGAAAAATTCATACAAATAAACAGCTTGATGGATGCAACTCAACATGGATTTACTAGGGGCAGGTCATGTCAGACTAATCTTTTTAGTTTTTTTGATAAAGTGAGCATGGCTCTAGATTTTTTTTTTTCCAGTGGAAGTGATTTGTCTCGACTATAGTAAGGCCTTTGATACAGTGTCACACCAAGTACTGATAACTAGTTGGTCAGTATGTGATCGAAAGGAAGATGGGTTGACTGGATTGAATCCTGGTTGACTAACAGAGAACAAAGGGCTTCCCTGAGGGGAGAACATTCGGATTGGAGGGCTGTGACATGTGGGGTGCCGCAGGGGTCAGTGTTGGGATCATGCTTATTTAACATCTATGTGTCTTCCATGACTAGTAATGAGTCAATGTGGTTTTCTAAACTTGCTGATGATACTAAAATAGGATCAATAGTCAGGAATAGTATGGAAATAGAAAACTTAAAGAGGGAACTATCTAACTAGAGAAATAGGCAGAGGACCACAAGCTAGAATTAATGTGGAAAAATGCTCAGTAATACACCTAGGTAAACATAACTTAGGTACTGTCAGAAACACTGGTGGAAAAGGATTTAGGAATTAGTATTACGGATGACTATAGCTTTAAAAAGAGGAGGAGGAGAGAGGTGGTACTACCAATGTATAGATCGCTGGTCAGGCCTCACTTGGAATACGGAGTCCAATTCTGGAGGCCTCACCTCAGATAGGACATAGACTAGGTGGAAAAAGTACAGAGAAAGGTGACAAAAATGATTCAGGGTCTGCAGTACATGTCCTATGAGGAAAGACTGAATATGTACTCCCTGGAGCAGAGAACAGAGAGAGGGGACATGATTAAAACATTCAAATACATAAAAGGCATTAACAAGGTACAGGCACAGTAACTTTTTCACTTCAAGAAGGGCTCCAGGACCAGGGGACATGACCTCAGGCTGCAAGGAGGGAGGTTCTCTACCAACACCAGGAAGTTTTTCTTCATAGAAAGAGTGGTAGATGCCTGGAACAGCCTGCCCCAAGAGGTTGTGGGGGGGATTCAAGAATGCATGGGATAGACACAAGGGAGCCCTGACTACAAAGGGAAACTACAGTGTCAAAATAGGTCTAAAAGAAATAGGCAGACTAGATGGACCTAGCGATCTCCTTCTGCCATCAACTTCTATGTTTCTATGTAAAAAACATTGTAGTCCGACAGCCAAAAATATTAGGGTTTTAAGGACTGCATTAGAAGGCACGTAAATGGCAAAGATAGCAAAGTAATGATACCATCAAATACATCATCATCATCAACTTTACTTGTGAGCATGATTCCACAAAAAAACAGAGTGCTGTATGATAAGACTAAAAACCATATACTCACAATAAATAGAAATGTAAAAAATCTCAGATTTAAAAAGATAATCATGAATATAAAATTAACGGCTCACAGCTGCAGTGTCTCACATCTTCTGTGCCGCTGGTCGGTAGCTAAACTAGGCAACGTGAGACCTGCAATCAAGATAGCCATTTCCATAGCAATGGGACCTAGACAGAGCCCAAAGCAGGAATAAAAAAACACTTGAACTTTAAAAAGACGTCTTAAAAACTTCCATTAATGAAACATTACCCTTAGAAAAAAGAAAAAAGTTCTAGTATGCCGTTTTCAAACTCTGACTTCTGTGTGTGACGGCCCAAGTTCCAAACCATCAGAGTGCACACCAGATATAAGTTTACAGTCAAGCTTCTAAATATAAAACAAAAATGTCCAAAAGTCATGGTTTGCGGTGTCAGTAACTTCTGTAGTGGTGAGTGCCTAGTTTCTTGGTTTTGTAAATGCATTGTGACAGAAACCCACTCTGAAATGCCTCCAGCAGCACCTGAGTTTTGGTGCAGGTTGTAGTAGGGATTGACCAATTCAGCCCAGGTAGACTGAAGTTCCCCATGATCACTACCTCCCCTTTGCTGGCCATGTCCACAATTTTGGACCCCCACTTCCTGTCCAAGTCCTCCTCCTGGTTCGGTGGCTTGTACAAAACTCCAGTCCTTAATTTACTACCTTTTGATGACTGCATCTTCCCTTATGTACAGAGTCACTCCTCACGCACCTACCCCCCATCTTTTCTATATAGCTTGTACCCTGGGATGGAGAGATCACAATTATGGTGAGGCATGACTCACGTCTCTGTGATGGCAGCCATGTCCACCTCCTCCTCCTCCTCCTCTGCCATCAGTGAATGCAGCTTGGCCATTTGTTTCCCAAAATACTGCATTTAGAACCCACCCTCACAATGACATTCCCCTCCTGCCTGCCTGCCGCCCTCTTATATCTCACCCTTTTGCCTGTCACTAATGCCCCCCTCCCCATTCCTTATTCTTGTCCTGTTTTAGGAACAGCCCTAATAGCCTCCTCCTCCTCCTCCAGGTAACTATTAGTATTTTGACCTCTGCTGCCCCTTCCCCATCAGTTTAAATTTAGTTCTCTGCTAATATACCTATTGAATCTGGCCTTCAGCACCATTGCTCCCCCCTTTTTGAGGTGCAATCTGCCTGGAGCATAAAGGTCTTTGTTTTCACATGCATTCCCCCAGTAACCAATTATTCCATATCCCTCTTCTTGACACCACCCCCTGAGCCAGACATTGAATTCCTCTAACCTATTCTTCATTGCAGTGTTGGCATTTGGTACGGGCAGCACTTCTGAGAAGGTTACTGACCTCCCCACCTTCTTGCAGATCTATGCTACTTCTTTGAACCTGCCCTGGACCACCGCCACCTCACTGTTAGCCAGATGCTTGTGTAGAGGTCACCAAGGTAGCACAAATGTGTCCAGAGGCAGCAGGACACTGTGGCAGTAGTGTACAATGTATGCATGTGCCAACATTATGCTGTGAGATACATGTGACACAGGTGACAGTGGTAAAGCACGGAGTGGTTGTAGGCAGCTGACCAGTGGCACATGGACATGCACCTACCAGAGTGTGGTGACTGTAGTGTACTGTGTACTTTAATGTGCAGGCCACTGGACATGTACGGGGCAACAGCTAGAAGGTATGGCAGAGGGTTGCCACAGTAGGATGCAACACTGTACAGCAACACACCCAAGGCCCACACTGTGCACCAGCAAGCATGGCACTAGATATGGTAGGGGCACACAGGCAGTGCAGAAGGTACAGTGGCAGCTGTCTAAATGTTGGCTACCCCAAGGTAATAATGATATAATCGTATCAGGCACGTCTCTGTTGTTTGCACTTGCCAGCAGCTGGGTGCCATCGCAAAGGTACATGTTTGTGGAAAATGCCTAATGTCTTCTTTAGAAATGGTCCAGACATCATCAAGGCTTGCAGCTGGCCAAAGCAAATGTTTGAGAAGAATGTGGTGCAATTGTCTTTAGCGATGGCTAATACATTAGTGACAGTCACAAACAGTCATATATTGGAAGGTAACATGCAAATGGACATAATGTAATATTCAAGGTGCAAAATATAATTTGCATTTCATTATACCCTCATTACTGCCTCATTATAGCACTGGACCTCCCCCCAGGGCCGCAATCCACACTGTATACCACTGCAGTCTGGAACAGCAGCAACACAATTTTAATAAACAACTATCTATTGGAAAAAGGTAAGTTGCAACAACACAGCTAACATTTTAAACTTTTCCCACAGGTGCTGTGTGCAGTCCGTTACATTTTTTTTTTTTTTTAGTTTATCTCTTTATGCTCCCTTTGCTGACTGGCCCCCATCCACCGGTTCTCCCAGCCCCATCACCTTGAGATCTACTGGGACTTACCTCATGCTGTATGAAGGTGGCCAGCTGGCCGGGTGCAGAGCCTGCAAAGGAATGGTGTCATCCTACCAATCAGCAATGTTTTCCCCCAGTTTTTTCCCTGAGGTGCAGAGATAAGGCATGTAATGACAACAGTGATGTCATGCATGCTCCTATCTGTAACACGCGGACGTCTGCCCTGCCTTCACCCCCCATTTTGGCAGCATCAGTGTGCCAACCCCCAGCTTCCATTAGGGCCCAGGTTAACACCGACCACTGGTTCCCTTCCTCCCCAGGAGAGGAGAGCAGTCCTCCAGATGCTCAATCCTCTCCCTCCCAAGCCAGCCCCCAGCAACCCGCTTGCACCGTGAACGTGAGTTGCCGGTGTGGCTGGAGGTAAGGCATGGATGCCTCAGCCCTCCACACCATTGGGTGGCTGCAAAGTCCATTACTATTTGTGTTATGCTTACGTTTTGCAGAATGTCATCCTCCATGAAGCACAGTGATGGAGCTAGGCTACATAAACGTATGTTTAGCCACAGGGAACTGCAGGTGTATGGCTGTTGCAGTTCATACAGGAGTATGCAACATTATGATTTCTAGTTGTAGCTGCATAACTTTGTTTAACCAGGACAGAGCACAGTTACCTGATACTCATTTATAAGGGGGTCCTAGGTTAGCTAACAGTGCATTGTACAGAACAGCAGCATATATCTTTCCTGACATGTTACAGTCTGTAGTAACTGAGTAAGGTCCACTAGGCAATCCATAGTCAGGGGAAGTATGGGGGCACTTGGGAGGTTACGTGACCTGCTCAGGGTCATACAGTAAGCAAGTGGATATTTTGTCAAACAAACTCAGGTATGCTGGATGTAACAAGCTAAATTTCACAGCTCTGTAATCTAATCCCTTATCTATAGTGCCAGACCACATTATACACATTATTTTTACAGAGACCACACTCATATGTTCCAGGCACCTACAGAGCTGTCTACTGGTAGAAACATAGAAACATAGAATTTGACGGCAGATAAGGACCGCTTGGCCCACCCAGTCTGCCCATTTCCCTACCTACTGGATAAGCTGCAGATCCTAGTTAACCAGCAGCCTACTTCTTCCTACCCCCAACCCCCAGAATTGCCTTATGACTATCCCATGCATGCTTGAATTCCCCCACTGATTTTGACTCCACAACCTCCTCCGAAGGCCGTTCCAGCCATCCACAACCCTCTCTGTGAAGAAATACTTCCTAAATTACCTCTGAGCCGCCCCCTCTATCTTCAAATTGTACCCTCTTGTTCTTGCACCTCTTTTTTGAAAGATGCTACCCTCTTGGACTTTGTTGAGTCCCTTGAGGTACTTGAAAGTTTCTATCATGTCCCCCCTCTCCCTCCTTTCCTCGAGGCTATACATATTAAGCTCCTTAAGTCTCTCTTCATACAACTTCCAGTGCAGACCCTGCACCATTTTAGTTGCCCTCCTCTGGACAGCTTCCATCCTGTCTATGTCTTTGCGGAGATTGGGTCTCCAGAACTGCACACAGTACTCCAGATGGGGTCTCACCAGCTGTCTGTACAGAGGGATAATAACTTCCTGTTTTCTACTGGTGATGCCTCTCCTATGCATCCCAGTATCCCCCAACCCTCCTTGCTGCCCTCTCACATTGCTTGCCCATCTTTAGGTCATCTGATATGACTACCCCCAGGTCCCTTTCCATTCTTGTTGTTGTTAGTATCTCCCCCATTGTGTACTCTTCCCTGGGTTTTTGTTTCCCAGGTGCATTACTTAACTTAGCATTGAATCTAAGCTGCCATACATTTGACCATTCCTCTAACCTTGCCAAGTCCCTTCTCATCCTTTCCACCCACCCTGTGCATCAACTCTGTTGCAGATCTTAGTGTCATCTGCAAAGAGACATACTTTTCCTTCCAGTCCTTCTGCAATGTCGCTTATAAAGACATTGGGAGGAATCGTCCTAATACTGAACCTCTAAGGCACCCCACTAGTAACCCTCCTTCTTCTGAATGGACTCCATTTACTATAACTCTGTGTCCTATTCTCCAGCCAATTCTTTACCCAGGCTGTCATCTTTGGACCCACTCCCAGGCTGGCTAACTTGTATATTAATCTTTTGTGTGGGACTGTGTCAAATGCCTTGCTAAAGTCTAGGTAGGCCATGTCCACAGCCCCTCCCTGATCTACTACTTTGGTCACCCAGTCAAAGAAATCTATCAGATTCATCTGGCATGACCTTCCCGCTGTGAATCCATGCTGCCTAGGGTCCTGTGCCCCTTCCCTAGTGCACGTCTGACTGACTGGAAATTGCATATAACCCCAGGCAGGGATGCAGGTATAATGGGGAGTGTGAGGGCACACATCTTGGTGTATGAACAGTGCAGGTAAGGGTGTTGCCTCCACCACAGCCCTCTGTCACCACTTCGCTGTCTGCCACAGCCACCAGCAGGGTGGCACACATGTGGTCCATGACATGTGCACAGGTGCCGGCAACCTCCCTGTACCTCTATGTGCACTGAATTCATCCACACTGCATGTGTACATTCTGCATAGCTGCAGGAATGCAGGCCACTGTGCAGCACCCATCAACACCTGGTTGGACATGCCTGCTGCTACCCAGTGTGCATTGACAGACCCATGGTGGTGCATCCCCGCACCACGTATGTTCAGTGGCAGACCACAGACCTATGCATAAGACTGAGTCTGGCCAGAACCTGTCGTGCCCATAGGCTGTGCCCCACAGCTGCTCCTGGCAACGCACAGGATTACTGGGAGACACATCCATTCATACAGTGCTGTGGGTGATGGTGCCATTCGTAGTGAGGGTGTACTTATAACTTTCTTTTCCAAACAGGTGCTGGCACAAGAATACATTGTCCTGGGGGCCAGTTCTGCAGGGGTGCCATCTCTTAATGTAGAGCAGTGCATGGAGGGAGGTGACGGAGGCAATCAATGCCGAGCCTGGCAAAGGAGACTCTGTGGAGGAGGTGAAGAAGAGCTCCTATGACATGTGAAGGTGGACAAAGGGGAAGCTGATGAAAGCATGGCAGGCACTACAAGCCACTGGCAGTGGCCCACCAATACAGATCACTCCTACACCAGCAGAGGAGCTTGTGGCTGGCTTTGTGGGCTGTCATCAAGTGGAGGGTGTGGACGGGGGCATCAACACCATGGCCCTTCCTGGGCCAGATGCACTATGTTTACTTTCGTTCTTTCCCCTGTGCTGCTTATCTCCATGTCATCCCCCCTCCCCGGGCCAAGTGGGCTTCAGCAGCAACCAGTGCAAGGGCATGATGTGTATCACACACACCTGCCTGCCTTTTCTAGTGCTCTGCACAGGTGTTTTGCATCCCTGTGTTGATTTGTCACTGGATATGGCCTACTTTTTGCAGGAGTTCCACTTGCGATTGCATGCAAATGCTTTGTGGAAGCAATATGCCTTAAATATAACTGTGCTTGATATGCATGGCCAGGGCCTTCACTTGCATGTTGATTGCATGTGTTGATTTTAGCACTCAACACCAATTTTGTGATCACTATTCCCACAAATCTAATACAAGGCAGGGACCACTAAATGGTTGCAACTGCATTTTACTGCTCGCTAATCGCATTGATGCCTCACAAAAGATTTGAAAATCTCCTATATGTGACTTTCTTTTTGTATCATTCATGCAAAATGCATCACAAAATGCTGTGCAGGACTGAATTCTGTACATAAAACCTAAAAATTAATTAAAGTAGAACAGATCTTAGTACAGCGACCAGCAGTAACTCCAAACATTCTACTTTCATGGGTAGACAAAATAATAAAGCCTAAAGCTTAGTCAATTGCTTCTGGGACTGAGAACACAGAGGACTCACGAGCTCCTGGATTACCAGCCTGCAGGACCGAGTTATTTCTTACACAAAGATGAGGGTTGCACAGTGACCTGCAATCCCTCTTCAAAAATTGAGACCGATGCTGGAAAGCTGATAAGGCCTCCTCCAACCATCAGGACTGGCTGTCCTACAGGAATCTTTGGAAGCAATGTTAAAATGCAACCTGTTCTGCCAAGAGCACGTTTTGTAAAGAACTATTACTGGCCTCTGCAGGCCACTCTTGGAGCTTTTGGGGGCATATCAAAGGTCTCCTTGGGGGTTCCAACAAATTAGCCCAAGGAGACATGATTATTAATGGTGCCCATTTTAATAATGTCACCATTTATAATGCCTTCCATGCCCATTTTACTGACTTCTCTGCCTTATTCCTCTTGCCACCCTACAGCCCATGCCAATACAACTGCCTTATTGCCATCCCAACCCACTCTCAATTTTTGCTGAACTTTGTCACCAGCAAGGAAGTTTCTACCCTGCTAAACTTTCTCTCTCCTTCAGTGCCAGTTCAGGTCCTGATGGAACCTAAAATTCTGCATTTAGGTGCACCAATCTTGGCTCACTGACTAACTCACATATTCAACCTTTCTCTCACAAATAACATTGTTCCAATATCCAGGAAAATAGTGGAAGTTGTCCCAGTCCCCCAAAAGGGTGATCCCAAGCTTATCTTCCAGTACTGTCCCATGGCCCTCCTGCCTGTCCTGAGTAAGCTACTTGAAAAGGTGGTTACCTCCCAGTTGACAGACTACCTAGTAAAATGTAACCTCTTCACCCCTTGTCAGTATGGTTTTTGTGAAAGCATAGTACCACCACCACCTTAGTCCAACTTACTAATGACATTTAGGTTGCTATGGACAAAGGCTCTCTCGCCGATGTCATTTTTATTGAGCTATCTAAAGCATTTGATTCAGAAGATCACTCCTGTCTCCATTCTAAACTAAATGAAGCTGTCCTGTCCTCTCACTTCATCCTGATTTTCAAGCTACTTATTAGACAGATCAATTTGTCAAATTTGATGATGCCTCCTTTAATATTGTCCATATTAACCATGGGGTCTCCAGGGCTCCTTTTCAGTATACTTATTTTCCCATATGTATTAATAACCTCCCCCTTGCCTCCACAACCTTGTCCACAATTATGTATGCAGCTCCCTGCTAAATGTCCAGCTAATTCAAGATTTCTCCCAAGTACAGAACTAGCTGATTAACAATAAGCTAGTCCTTAATACCTTTAAGGCCCAAGCCATGATCTTTGGGACAAACACTCACCGACTTTCCTGTACCAAATTACTATTCCTCCACTGCCCTGACTGCTCCCCCTCTCTATTGTTGAGGAATTCAAATACCAAATTTGGGGCTAGCAGCATAGCCTAGAGGTTAGAGTAATGAGATGTGAATGAGTTTGGCACATCCAGCAGACCTAGGTTTGATTCTCACAACCTCGACCACCTCCACTTGCATACTGTTTGATCAACACTAGGTCATATCAGCACCTGCATTGACAGCACTGTCAAAAACAGCGCCTTTCATACAGTGCTGACAAGAAAAGTGGCAGGAGACAATGCCGCCAACAAACTCAGCACCAGTGGTAGTGATTGCAAGTGTGGTTCGTCATCCCTACCACTGGAAAATATTATTTTTGTGGGGTGCTCCACCCCCATACTCCAGTAATTAAAATAATCAACTCCAAGTCAGAGTTGGATTACTGGGGAAAAGTAAAATGTTGGAGCCCTAGATTAGAACTCTGGTCTCAACCCTCTTTCTGGTCAGGCTGCTTCTGTATTACCACTCCACGCCATGGAAACAGCTCAGCCACCCTTCTCCATTCCTTGACCCTTGTCTTCATTAGTAGCACCATGGACAGTGACCAGGGGAGCACTTACTACATGGTGCTGTAATTCCCCTGTTGCTGTCCGTAATAGCACAGTATAGACCACGCTGTATTACTGTGCGCTATTCTTGAAGCACTATTCTGACCGGGTAGGGTTTGATGCTGAGCAAGTCACTTAACCACCCCCAGTGTTTCTGGGTCACCCCTGAAATCAGGCCTTGTGCCTAGTAGACCTTGCTTGATTATCAAAGAATAATAAAAAAAAAATACCTCCATGTCATCCTTTGACCCAGCCCTTGATCTCTCCACCCACATCCCCACCAGCTTACCTGACTGAGCTCCTGCATCTTTATGTGTCCTATCACCCTCTCTGCTCCACTGAGGACGGTCTTCTTTGTCATTCCCAGAGCATAGTTAAAAACCTTGGAAACCAGGCTTTTGAGTTGGCAGGCCCAGTCCTTTGGAATGCCCTCCCAAAGTCCCTGATGAAGTCCCCTTGGTGTAGGCTTTTAAAAGGGGTCTTAAAGGAATACTAGTTAAAATTTGAAAAAACATACGTTGTGCAGAGGATTTTGATTTGTGTGTTTAGACCTGTTGTGTCCTTCCCTTTGTTTGCTATTAGCATTTTTTTCTCAGTTTGCCTGCTAGTTTTATGGTCTATGAGGAATTTCTGTATTACAATGGTTTGTTGCTCTTCTTTTGCCTACAGTGCCTCCTGTCCCATGTAACAGTGATGCATACGGAACCATAGATTCATCAAGTACTGGTTTACAGTTAATTTTATAGCAGTACAGCTCTGATTACAAGTTACATTCCTTATCCAGTGGACACTGAAGGCTACATTTGCAGCTTAACAATCACTTGAGGTCTAACAGAGTGGGTATTCTGTAAAAAAATGGCTAGAGATTTTACTAATTATAGAATTGATGACCTTGGGTGATTTGTGTGCTTTTTACAGGTAGGTGTAGTTTGATGAAACTAAAAGTTTTAAAAGCACAACATTTCCTCCTGCTGGCTAGACCTAGACAAACATTTAGAAAACAAAAATATTTAATAAGAGTTATTTAGTTGACGTCAAAACATCAAGCTCCTAACTGTCCCGGTGGCACTGAGGGTTGAGGCACTGGACGCCACACCTTGCACCACACTGGTGACTGTGTTCTGGAATGGGCATGGGCTGCTGGTGGTTGGTAGGGGAGGAGAAGGATTGAGCATCCGATGGACTGCTCTCCTTCTCCGGGGAGGGGGAATTCTCAGTGTCAGTGCCTGTTGCTCCCTGGTGGAGGCTGGGGCACAGGGCGCTGTGCTGTAGTTTGGGAGGAGTTGGGGCAGACATTTGGAGGGGAGAGTACACGGATGCATGCATGCTCTCTTCCATCGGCGTCATTGCACGTCCCAGCTCCTGGGAGAAAACTGGAGGAAAACTGGAAGTGGCTGCAGCACAATGGGGGAGGGCACCCCACAGGCTCTGCTCCCGGCGAGCCATGGCACTAGCCCACCGAAATTTGGCCTTGGTCGGGGGTTGGGGGAACCCCGCTGACCCTGCCAGGGGGGGTAAGCCCTGGAGTTTGGGTTGTGCGGTGGTGGATGCCAGGGGATGGAGCTGGGGGTGCCCTCCAGAGGAAGGCCGGCCAAGGGAGAAAAAGAAGAAAAAAAACAAAAACATGGGACTCCTATCTTCAGATTATTGTTGCAGTACTCTCCCTCACTGAATCAGTGGTCCCAGATGCATCGCTGTCACATGAGATGGGAGGCGCTCTAAGAAAAAGAACAGTAATAAACCTTGCTAACATGGAGATCCCCAGAGGCCATATAACTAGTAGGAAAATTTAGAAAAAAAACTCCTAATAGCGAACAAAGGGAAGGACACACCAGGACTAAACACACAAATAAAAGCACTCTGCACAACATGTTTTTGTAAATTTTGACTGTAGTACTTCTTTAAGACTTTTCTTTTTGCCTAAGCATTTGGGGAGTAATTTGCCCTATTATGCTGACATCCCAGTATTTATTGCTTATTTATGTATTTATTAATGCAAATTTAGGTACTGTAAGTTGCAAATGTATTTATTTAAGGTTGTGATTATTATTGTTTTATCAATTTAATTCTTCACCCTTAACTAACACATTTTTCACCAGAACACAAAATAAATTTGTTTCTGCCAGTCCACTGTTTGTATCCACTTTTGGACAGAAAACAATTAAATACAAGGCCATTACCTGTTACAATAACCTAGAGGAATCTGTTTTAGAGTGTGGAAAATGTAATTTATACCAAGGCCAAGTACAATGCTCTATGTTCATTGGTGAGGAGCTGCCAGTTGACCATGGATTAATTCTCAATTAATACACGCATACCTCTCAACCTTTCTTCACCAAAATGTATGACACGATGTGTGACAAATGAGCAAAATGTGTGACATACCATCTAACATGGCATTGCAAGCTCAGAACACTATAGCTGTCAGTGCAATAATGTTCATAATGTTTTCTGATAACTGAGCATAATAGATTATTATAAATTTCTGCTTTAAAGTCTCAGTGGGAAATGTGAAATATCACCTTCCCCATGATGGATAAAGGGTTTCTGAGAGGTAAAATGAGTGACGTACCTCATAATGTGTGACAGTTGAGAGGTATGAATACACGGTTGTTCCTTCAGCAGCCCCGATACATCGTGCCTCTTGGGATGACACCCCCTGTGGCTCACGGCTCACTCGCACTGTCTTTGCAAGCAGACATCTCCCTGAAGCATTGGCTGCAAGGCAGTCACAAATGTCAGTGAAGAAACAGCCACAAGTTAACTGTTGTCCTACACGTACTTGAGTTGCACCCTACCTAGAGCATCTGAGAAGTCTGATACCATCCTGGTTTCCCCCTGGCATGTTATTGTCCCTGTCAGAGAGTTGGAAGCGGCAACCTCCCATAAGTTCAGTGTTCTAATTGCACGTACAGTTTATGTTGAGCACCTAACACCCAGCAGCGAAGTCCATGACACCAAAGAAAGACTTTCACTTCTAGTTCTGTGGATGGCATATTCGTAACAAAAAGTGAGGGTCTCAGCTCTGGGAGAGCTATGGGCGGAGTGTATAACAAGCAGGAAAGGATTTGTAACAGTAGACTATTTACATCCCAAACCAGGGAGGGAATAAATTGGGTAAATAATCATGTTTTTTTATTTTGTGTTATTAAAACGGTTAGACATTTCCTGCTCCCTGATAGGCTACTGCACAGGTACACATTCAGGTAGCACTGGGATTTGGAATTTACATAAGAATTTGGGTAACACAATTCTTGACTACCTCACACCCGATAGCGAAGTCCATGACAGCGAATGGCAAGTTGTATTCCCCCCCCATTCTGGATGTGCTGTCCTGCTAATACTGGTATATATTACTCTGATTTTAGTGTTGACGCTGTGTAACTCTCAGGTTAATGTTTACTGATCCCCAAAGTGCAGCCGCCAGTGAAGCGCAACTTCTAATCCCCTCCTCGATGTCGTGCTGCATATTATTGTCCCTGCAAGCTACGCACCATGGCTCACAGTAGCCTCCTAATTTGTGTAAATATCACTTTCATGTTTACAGTGGACAGTGATGCTCCACCTGTTCTTTTGCAGCAGTGGTAGTTCACGGTAATAAAGCAGCAACCTGTTGCTATGTTACTTCCTCAATCAAGCTTCAGTTAAGAAAGTCGCACATGTGTGGTCTCTGTGTGACTTCATGATCCTCTGCTAGCATTGTCCCTGGCCATGGTATAAATGAATTAACCCACTTGAGAGAGTAGGTTATGTGGGGAATTAATCCACACCTGGTGGTTGTTGGCACTCGGCCTGCAGCCTCATACGACAACCCCCCCCCCCCGCGTGGATTAATTCCCCAATAACCCATGCTCTTTCGTGGGTTAATCCTTACACATTTATTTATTTATTTTTGTGCTCCCCCAGCTCTGGGCTGGCCTCTCTTTGGGCCACTTATGCCCTTCGCTGCCACCCTGCCCTGTTTGCAGGCACCGCCACCCCACATCGCAGACCTCTGGGTAACCCAGCATAAACCTTTGCTGGATGGGTCCCCCTCCTCCAAGGGAGAAGGCGCCAGTGGGGACCAGGCCAGTGCACTCTTTCTTGACTCAGGTGCTGCTGAGGTGGTCTTTGGACTGCCCAGGGCTCCCGTGGCAGCAGGAGCCCGGCGACCGTCATCTGGTCGATCATGGAGCTCTTTTTCCTGTTTTCTCTCTGGGGCATGGCGTGCCACTAACGTCAAGGTTTACGCCAGTGTTTACTACTCCCCTTTAATCAGCAGGATCCAGCGCATAGCCGTACCCCTGGCCTCCGCCAGGAGTCAGCAAGCACCGGGTCACCTCTCCACCCTCCCCCTGACAGAAGGTGAGCAGTCATCAGAGCCTTCTCTCCTCAGCCAGCGCTCCAGCATCCCAGGTCTGTTTCCGAACCCAGGTCGTCGGTGTTGCAAGTGGAAACCCAACAGCTCCACCAACGGGCAGGCTATCCTTACACATTTAAATCCAAATTATATAGTGTTCTAATGTAAGACTCTGATTGTTCATGTTTTATGTAATATTTGTTAAACTTCTGCATGTGTTATTTATCTACACTGGTCGCTGTGAAAAATATGGTTGCCACTAAATGGCAACCTGAATTGTCAGAGGCATTCCCAGGAAATGGACATAGGAGGGTGTCGAATGGCTAGGCAGTGGGGGGAGGGAAAGTAGAGTCAGGAAAGGTTGGGGGAGGACAGGTAGGGGGAGAGGTAGAGCAGTTGGGCAGGGGGAGGAAGAGGCCACAACATCAGGTATGAGTCAAACGACAAAGGGAGAGGGTGACGCAGGGAATGGCCAAAGGAATGGGCTGAGGTAGGGGTCCTGAGGGGGTATAAGAACAGAAGCAGGACACAGATCCCCCTTGTTTTGCTGGGATTCACAGAGAATATAATCTCAGCAATCGATTGGCAAAATTACAGGTTTTGTGCATTTGGGAGGACAATAAAAGGATCATAGGTAAGGTAGAAGGGGTTTAATAAGGTTGATGAATTGTGTTTTAATTATATTGATTGCTACAGTATATATGAGGGAACATTTTGGTGTGAGCTGTGGGCAGGACATGGTAGCACTGGGCCAAGAGCACAAATTGTAAGGCTAAGAAATGTTACAGGGGTAGTGCACGTTATCAGCGATTTAAAACCATGCTTGTGGGCAAATCTTCGTACTAGGTGTAAAGAGGCTAAGGAGAGGGATATTGGGGCTGGGGGCTAGTGGGCCTAGAAGAGCCATTATTGCTAACGACAACTTAATAAGCAGACAGAGTATAGGTAGGGCAGGTTGGAGGTAGTGACTGCGGCTTCCAGGTGGTGGTAACTAAAAAAGGAAAGGGCAGATTAAACAGATAAGAAGAAAACTGTTACCTGGCAGAAATACCTTTTTACTGGCTCTAAGCATTGGGAATTGGTGCTCAAGAAGGTGGGCTGGGGGTGTGTGGCTAGCACTGGCAAGATGGCGGTCGCAATTTAGCTTAGCTCCCTGAGCATCCACTTGTTAAGTGTCCTTTTCTGGAGTTCCAGCAATAAATGCATTGGTTATCATTAAGGGTGTAATAGTGGTAGTAGATGGCATCGAGGAAATCCAAAAACAAGCAGTCAAAACTGCAATTTGGGACAGCAGAACCTCGACGGGGACTGCAGGCAGGCCCAGCTCCCATGCTGCCAACAGGCCACCAGTGCCAAGCAAGTTAGGAATGTCTGACCTAGAGTGCTTGTTGTGGGGATCCCTCTACCCTAGACAGTATGCAGCAAGAAATGCGGGCGGGATTTGCGACAATGACGGCCCAAATGGGCCACCTGCAATCGGTGGTAACGGGCCTGACAGAAACCACCACCACACATGCTACCCACATAAATGAACTCCAACAGAGGGTAAGTGACCTTGAAGACTCCCTCCATATTATGTCGTGGGAGCACTCCAACTATACCGACATCATTGTGGAGCTGAGGGAGAAAGTGGACGAACAAGAAAAATCGCTCCCTATGGTCCAATTTGAGAATAGTGGGGCTTCCCAAGAGTACGGAAGGGAAGGTCCCAGGAACTGGACTTCAGCAGTGGCTAGTGTAAAACCTCAAGCTTCCCCCGGAGGCCACGAATTATGAGATCGAGCGGGCACACATAGTTGGCTCCCCCTGTCTAAACCCAATGAACGACCAAGGCACTGTTTAATTAAATACAGTACCTCCGGTTCACCAACAAGGAGGCAATTCTAGCAGCGGTCAAAAAGCAGGGCTCCATCAGATATGGTACCTCCAGAGTGGGGATTTACCGAGATTACAGCCGCGAGCTACAAAATAAATGCCAGAAATTCAATGGAGTGAAATCCAAGCTGCACGCTCTCGGCTGGCCTTTCTCCTTCTTCTGTCCTGCAAAACTGAGGATTGAAAAGCTGGAAGGTACACCTAAAATATTTCACAATTACCTTGAGGCTAAGAAATGGGTTACAGAGGCCACAAGACAAGAGGGTGATAGATCCCCAAACCGTTGATGTGCTAAGGTACTGTTTACTGCTTTTATGTCTACTCTCAGGGACAGGATTCTGTTATTTTCTCTCCCTCCAGTCTTTATCCCCCTTTTGCAAAGTAGCAACTCCCCCCTCTGTTTTTCCACATGGGTCTCGTGAAAGGTGCTGCGCACAGGGCCAACAGTTCGAGGGATTTTGCAGCCTGCCGTTATTGCGAGGAGCAGAATTTAGTCCTGCGTCACAAAGTTTTGAGGGCATCGCAAGGGGGCCTGAGAGTGGAGTGAGTTGCAGCGATGCAAATGCCCCTGTCCATAAGTTTGAGGACCTTGATGCCGATTTGGGATGGTGCTCTGGAATGGACGTAAGTCAGTGCACACAGGCAGGAGAGGAGATCGGCTTGGTTTCTGTTTTCGCGGAGGAGGCAGGTGGGGCGAGGTGGTCCAGGTTGAAGGCATGACTGCACCTGACCACATCTGGGGATGTGGGTATCAGTGGGCATAATGTAAGTGTAAATTTATCCTCCAACCTGCTCCTCTGTTTTCAACATGTGAATTCTACAAAGATTACTCAGGATGATCAAGCTGGGGTACTGTCGAGACTTGGGCAGCACAGACCAGCCGTACCACTGAAGAGCTGACTTATGCCTGGTGTTAATCTGTGTAGATAGATCTGTGAGGTCAGGGGCTGTTGAGGGAGCTGGAACACCCCAAGAGGAGGTCGGACGTATTGAGGGGTGTCAATTTGCGAAGAAAATTACCCTGGCTGTAAATAGTGGCGACCCCACCCAACCACATCTGGGGATGTGGGTGCCAGCGGGTGGTCTACTAGAAGTGGGCTATGGCAAGTGCAACTATACTCCCTCAGGGAAGTTCACCTACATGACCTTGGGAAGCAAGCTAGACTTTGCATGAACAAGGGGGTAGGGGGGACTGCTTGATCTGCATGTGTGGCTAGGCTTAATATAATCAGCTGATAGAGGCCTATCAGTGAGGGGGGATGGTTAAGCAAAGCATGCCAACAGGAGGGAGGAAGGGGCATGGGGAGTGAGTAGGACATATCTGTATGTGAAGTCAGCTTTGTATATATGCACTGTGCGGTGGCGGGGCACCTGAACACATAATCTGTCTCTGTGGGGAAGGGAACTGCATGATTAGTTGCATGAGAGAGCTATAGTTAAGCTATGCTGTTAATCTTTGCATGACGGAGCTGGGAATCACTGGTCAGCATCAATCAGTAAGTTTTTCATGGAAGCTGGGGATGTTGGGAGGGGGAGGGGGCCATGGGGGGCAAGCTGGTTGGAAAACGGATACTTGGTGTTCCTTTTACTTTTACAGGGTGGAAGTTGCCATGAATCCCACCCTCGGAGGAGCGGTGCCCAGGTATGTGCCTCCCGCTTGGTGTCAGCTAAGGAACAGCAGGTAAGGGTATCTTGTTTTTACGCTGCTTCTACTACCAGCTCAGTGAGCTAAAATTTGCTGGAGTCAGTAAGCTATGTACAGGATTGATGCTCAAATAAACCTAACACCAGCCATCCACAAGAAAGGGAAATATGACATGATAGAGTTATGCCCAGTCAAGGGGGGGGGGGGGTAGAGATAAAATTTGTTTTGATCACCCTGTTGACACATTCAATTAAGTTATGTGGGGAGGGTAGTGTTCAAGTTAAGGGGGAGGGCTGGGTGCTCCGTTTTAGTGGGGAGCAAATAATGTTTGATGAAAAGGATCTACAGGTATGAAAGTTATGCTATGCATTGGGCTTCGTGGTATCACAGTGCAGTAATGAAACAGCAATGTTATTTTATATAAGTGACAATGGGTAACCTTATTAATGTGGTGATGTGGAATGTCAACGGTCTGAAGTCGATACTCAAAAGAAAGAAGGTCATCAATGAAATGAAAAGGGCTCAGGCCCAAATCATTCTTATGCAGGAAACCCACATGTCAGCGCAAGAGGCCTTAAAAACAGAACAGTATATGGGGGGTCGTTGGCTGTCTGCCTGCTACTCCTCCAAGGCTAGAGGCACCTCAATATGGCTCCCTAAGAATCTGAGGGCAGCAGCGCATAGGGTAATTAAAGATGGAGGAGGTAGATATGTTTTGGCACATTTGATAGTTGAGGGAGGAGAACCATTCTCAGTGGGTGCAGTCTATGCCCCTAATGTAGAGGATCAGGGATTCTTCCAGAGATTGGCCATGGACATGTCTAGTATGCTGGGTCCATGGGTGCTGGGGGTGATTTTAATTGTGTTACTGATGTTACGCTGGATAGGTCTAACCCTGCTCCTGTTCCTGTTTCTAAAAATGCATTGGCCCTGGGGGAGATTGAGCAGGCCTATTCCCTGGTGGATGCATGGCGGCACCAAAATCCCACAAATAGAGAATAGAGCTTCTACTCACATGCGCATGGCACATATGCCAGGCTGGACCGGGTGTTGGTGGGAACCCCCTACTCTCCTGTATGGGTCCAGCTCGGTACTCCCCTATTGTTATATCTGATCATGCGTACCTCCAAATTACATTAGGTATAGGTGGAAGTGTACACCCACAACAAGGCTCGTGGAGATTAGACCCTTTATTATTGAAGGATAAGGAATTTATTGCATACATAACTAGGTTGCTAGAGGAATTTTGGCTACATAACGTGAGGGGGGACACCTTGCACTCGGCTAGATGGGACGCCATGAAGGCATTGATTAGGGGGCAGGTGATGTCTTACTCTGCACACCAGAAAAAGGAAGCCCAGTTTGAGCTGGAGCAACTTTGGCAAAAGATCAGGGCATTTGAAGAAGCCCATATGAGAACCCCAACACAGCCATTATACATGATAGTGCAAAAACTAAAATGGAAATTTAATATGTTAAATACCACACAGCTTGAGAAAACAATTCTCCTATCAGAGGCCAGTGCCTACTTTGATGGGGGGAGGGAAGTTTCAGGCCTGGCAGCTGAAGAAGAGAGAAAGAGACAGGGTAGTCACACAACTACATAAGGCAAATGGAGAAATCACCCCATCCACGGGAGCAATAGGAGAGGTGTTCAATAAGTTCTACCGGAAACTGTACACATCAGAGGTATCCCCTACTATACAACAGGTGCAAGCTTTTTTTTGACAGGGCCCCCTTGGGACTCTTCTTCTAGGGCAGACGGAGGAGGTGGACAGGCCCCTGGAGAAGGCTGAACTCCTTGGTGCCATCAAGGCGCTTGCAGGGGGCAAGACTCCCGGTCCAGATGGGATACCTATTGATTTCTTTAAACTTTTTAAGGACCTGTTGGTGGACCCCATGCTGGACATACGTAAGAAGGGCTGAGTAAGGGTCTGTTACCACCCTCAATGAGGGCGGCCACCATTACTGTCCTTCCTAAACCGGGTAAAGACCCCGCCCACTGTGCCTCGTACCGCCCCATATCATTATTAACAGCCGACTATAAAATACTGGCCAAGGTGTTGGCATCCTGGCTAGAGCCTATACTCCCTAGTCTTATACATTCAGACCGCTCAGGATTTGTGGGTGGCAGACAGGGGAAGCATAACATAAGAAGGACCCTCAATATCCTGCACACTTGGGGTAGGTCAGCCTTTAAGCATGGTGCAGCCATCCTTGCCTTGGATGCAGAGAAGGCGTTCGATAGGGTCGAGTGGGGATATATGTATGAAGCCTTAAAAAGACAAGGGCAGGGACCTAAAATCCTTGCTTGGATCAGGACTCTGTATGCCTCTCCAACTGCACAGATCTTGGTGAATGGCTCTCTGTCAGCTCCATTTACACTGAGGAGGAGTACCAGAAAGGGCTGTCCCCTCTCCCCACTCTTGTATGTTCATGCCCTGGAAACTTTAGCAGCAACTATTAGAAACCAAGAGGGAATACAGGGTTTCATGGGTGGGGGAAGGGAGCGTAAGGTGGCCATGTATGCAGATGATGTCCTCCTATATCTGCAGAACCCAGTCCAGGACTTACCCAAGTACATTACTTGCTACAGAAATATGGGGCACTGTCAGGATATAAAGTTAACTGGAAGAAGAGCGAACTCCTCCCAGTGGGGCAGGTTAAATAGGCATCAGTTAATGTGGGTATTAGGGGGACTGGTGATTGTGGATAAAATAACATACTTGGGTATATTTATGTCCACTAAATTTAGTACACTGTATACTCAGAATTATATACCATTAGTGAAGAAACTAGGAAAGGGTTGTGAGAGGTGGCAGAACTTGCCTCTGACCCTGATTGGTAGGGCTAACACAGTGAAGATGATGATCCTGCCCAGATGCCTGTACTTTTATCAATCCCTGCTGATCTGGGTTCCCTTAGTGCACTTTAAGCAAGTGAACACCCTGATATATGGTTTTATCTGGAGAGGGAAAGGAGCCCAGACTAAGAGGCCGATTCTACAAATGACCCCCAGTAGGTGTGGGATGGGGCTACCCAGCTTCCAGCTCTGCTACCTGGTGGCTCAGTAAGCATTTTTACCTGTTGGAGGGAATAATGCTAGGCTGGATTGAGTTGATTTAGAAGAACAGATTGGGGGTTCTCTCAGGCATATGTGCTTGTCAGAGAAGCTTGGGCTTAGGAATAAACCTGCCACCAGCAACCCATGCACTGCTGCTACCCTAAAGGCCTGGGCTTATGCACATGGCAAGATGGGAGGCCCAGAGAATGAAGCGCACTCACCTTACTCAGACCTTACCACTGTTTTAAAAGGCAGAGGAACATATACAGTGTACCTACATCAGAGAGTTAGAGCTTGGAGGGCCAAAGGAGTGAGATATGCCTTGCAGTTATACGAGGGGGGGAGATTTGTGGAATTTCCAGAGTTGATGGCTAAATACTCTATTGACCCTGGGGACTATTTCATCTATCGACTGGTCCACCAAAGATTTGGAGACAGTATGATGACAGAGGCGGGATGGGCTGCACCTACTCCATTTGAGGAGGGTCTTTACAACCCACCACCAGGGATGAAAGCATTATCTATATATCATCACACTTTGCTGGCAGCAGAGGTGGACCATGCACAACCCATTAGACAGAAATGGGAGACTGACTGTAACACAAAATTGGATCACAACATATGGAAATAGGCAATAAAACACCTTAACACCTGCTCTAGGAAAAATAGACTTAGACAGGTACAATATAACTTTGTGTATAGATCACATATTCCCCCCTCTAGATTGTATACCATGAATTCAGATAACTCCCCTGAGTGCCCCAAGTGCCATGTCGATCAGGCAGACTTCTTACACCTAGCTCTAACATGCACAAAAATCACCCCCTTCTGGGTGGAAAGTCATAGGATGATGGAAGAGACCCTCTCACAAGCACTACCATGCACCTCTCTAGAATTTCTATTGGGGAAGAACCTATAAGGGAATGGAGTTATGTGGAGCACCCACTCTGGGGGATTGCATTAGTCAATGCTAGGAAAACTCTGACCCAGACATGGATGTCATCTGGTCCTCCCTCGATTCAGCAATGTATCCAAAACATAAAACAATGTCTTACCTTAGAAAAGGTGCGACATGCTGCCAATGGCACAATAGATGTCTTTGATAAGGTTTGTGCCTCCCTGGAAAAGGCCATTGGGGAAGATCTAATACCTGCTTAACAACATCATGCAAATATACATATAGAAACATAGAAACATAGAGGTTGATGGCAGATAAGGTCCGCAAGGCCCATCCAGTCTGCCCATTTCTTTTTCTACCTTATAAATGTGCCATCAGCCTTTGCTCTGTCAGTGGCCTATCTATTCATACTCATCTGTATTGCTCCCTTATGCCTATCCCATGCCTGTTTGAAGCTCTGCACTGTATTCATAGCCACCACTTCCTGAGGTAGGCCATTCCATGCATCCACCACTCTTTCTGTGAAAAAGAATTTCCTCACATTCCCCCTTAATTGGCCTCCCTCTAATCTCATGCAGAAGACACCAGGAGAAAGGACTGCTGTGTGACTGGACTTCTCTGCTGGGACTAAAGAAGTAGAACTCTTGTACATGGACCTTTAATTTAGGGTAAAAAAAAAAACAACTAACAAACAAAACAAAAAAAAAGTGTGCGTTTGTCTGAGTTAACTGAACATTCAGTTTATCAGGTTATCTGAACAGTTATCTAGGTGTAAATCTCAGGTGATTGAAAGGACTTGATAGCTGTGAGGTTTAAATTACTTGTAGAAAGAGCTAGTAAGTAGGGGGAGTGGCTTAGCTAGAAGGAAGTTACATTTAAAGACTGCCTTACAAAGATTCTGCTAGTAGCTTGGCAGAAGACACCAGGAGAAAGGACTGCTGTGTGACTGGACTGCTGTACTGGGACTAAAGAAGTAGAACTCTTGTACATGGACCTTTAATTTAGGGTAAAAAAAAACAACTAACAAACAAAACAAAAAAAAAAAGTGTGTGTTTGTCTGAGTTAACTGAACTGAATGGTTATCTGAACAGTTATCTAGGTGTAAATCTCAGGTGATTGAAAGGACTTGATAGCTGTGAGGTTTAAATTACTTGTAGAAAGAGCTAGTAAGTAGAGGGAGTGGCTTAGCTAGAAGGAAGCTACATTTAAAGACTGCCTTACAAAGATTCTGCTAGTAGCTTGGCAGAAGACACCAGGAGAAAGGACTGCTTTGTGACTGGACTTCTGTACTGGGACTATATTGCCCTCCTTTCCTTCCACCCAAAGCTAGTTCTACTTTTATAGGCACAGGATTTGACTGACAACAGGAACTTTCCTGTTTGGGAGCAGGAAGTGAGTGATCACAAAGCCACCAAAGACCCCCCATCCTAGAAGGGCAAGAGTAGCTCTCCAGCCCCCTCTAGCTGCCGGAGGTCTGCCTCTGAGCAAGTAAGAGGGCTACTGAGAAATATAGGATATTCTTGTCTCAGAACAGGACAATCCGGAGCTTAAAGGGCACACACGCAGAAAGTAAGGAGAGAGAGAAAAAAAAAACAGAGGAAAGAGTAAGGATTGCAAACAGTTAAGGGGCCAGAAATAAGACATGATGGGAGTGGTGCAATGCAGTGGCTGTGGAGCAGCAGTCTTCCGGGAGATGTTTTGGAGGATGCAGTGTTGTTCCATCTTCAGGCACCTCTCTGGGCTGAGGAGGTTGCTCATCTCCAGGCTGAGTTGGCCAGGATTTGTGGGACCTCCTCTTCCATCCAGGACCACCAGTGCCACTGCCGTTGCCTCATAGGTTGCCAGGAAGAGGGTTGGTTTAGTGGGCTCAGAGGGGTGGGGTGGTGGAACAGGCGCATCCCTCCAGTTGTACCTCCACAATTCCTATGCCATTCTGGCAAAGTGTGGTTCCTCTATGGAGCACGTGCAGTGGAGACCAAGGAGGATGCTGGGAACCTCCACAAAGGAGACCCACAGGAGGGTGACAGGGGACCCCGCGGAAAGGAAACAACTCCTGCTGGGGACTCCATTGTTATGAAGGTAGAACTGGGGAGGAAGGGGAGAGGGAGGTAAGGTGCCTGCCTGGTGCCATGGCTTGGAGGGACAGGGAGCGAATCCTCAGGATTGCTGGAGCAGCTGCACAGAGGAGGGAGCTGGATGTCACTGTCCACCTAGGGACAAATGACCTGGCTAAGAAAGGGATTAGAGAAGTGCAGGAAGAGTTTGTGGAATTGGGGAGGGGCCTTAGACAAGTGGCACACACGGTGACCTTCTCGGAGGTGCTGTTCATCTATGGCGTAGGAGAGGCTAGGGTGTTCCACACCATGGGATTCAATCAGTGGTTGAAAAACTGGTGTGGAGCTCAGGGATTTGGCTTCATTGGGGACTGGGGGTCCACCTGGAGTGATGCAAGCCTATACTGGCATGATGGGCTGCATCTGTCCAGGAGAGGAACCAGGATCCTAGGTGATAGGTTCAAATGCTTCATTGGCAAGCATTTAAACTAGCCAAGGGGAGGCACTGGAAAGGAGCAGGAAATCCTAGCCCCCAAAAAATAGCAGTAGTAAGTGCAGTAAACACCAACATAGAGGTGTCGATGAGGAGAAGGACAGAGGTAAATGGAGAAAGTGACAAAGGCAAGAAGGACAGGGATGGGGCAAAAAGGAGTAAGGCCATCAAGAAATGGAGGGTAATGAGTACCAATGCCCATAGTCTGGGCAACAAGCTCCCTGAGCTGGTGGCCTTGATGGAAGAGGGATACCTGGATATCGTAGCAGTCACAGAAACATGGTACACAGAGAACCATGACTGGGATGTTAACATACCAGGGTACATAACAGGAGAGACAGGCAGGGGAGAAGAGGGGGAGGGTAGCTCTCTATGTAAGGGAAGGATAAAAGCAACTGAACAAAGAGTAAACAGGAGGAGGAGGCACTGTGGGTCACCTTGGGAGACTGGAAAGGGCACCACAATCCACGCTGGGGGTTGCACAGACCCCCATGTCAGGGGGAAGGAATGGACAAGGATATGATAGAAGGCATTCTTAGAATGGCAGAGAAAGGGGAGATACTGTTGATGGGAGACCTGAATATGCCAGATGTTAACTGGAGCACATTTGCTGCAGCCACATCCAAGAGCAGGGCCATTCTTGATGCCCTACAGGTGGCAGGCCTCAGACAGCTAGTTTCAGAACCCACTCATGAGGGAGCAATCTTAGACCTCGTACTCTCAAACGGGGGCAGTGAGAGGATCTCAGATCTAGAAGTGGGTTGCCATCTGGGAACAAGTGACCATCAAACAGTGTGGTTCACGTTAAACTCAGCTACAGAGTCAAGCCATACAAAAGTGAGGGTACTGGACTTCAGGAGGGCTGACTTTGGCAAGATGGGAGAGTGCCTCAGAAAAGCACAAGCAAACAGGCTAGAAGGAGGTGTGGAGCAACAATGGGGAATCATCAAAACTGCCATCACAGAGGCAACAAGCCTTTGTGTGAAGAAATAAACAAATCAAAATGAAAGAAAAAAGCCACTATGGTTCTCAAAGAGGTGGCTGTGAAAGTCAGGAAGAAAAGATAGCATTCGGAGTATAAGGAAACACAGAAGGAGCAGGACAGAGGCTGTACCAGTTAAGGCAGAAGGAAGCAGGGAGGAAGTCAGAATAGCAAAGGCCAAACTGAGAAAAGATAGCCCACTCGGTTAAGAAGGGATAAAACCTTTATAGGTACATCAGCGGGTAGAAAGACAAAGGGAGAGATAGTGAGGCTGAATAGAATGAGCGGTGGGTGGGCAGAGGGAGACAGTGAAAAGCAGGGATACTGAATGAATATTTCTGCTCAGTATTCACAAAAGAGGAGGGGGAAGTGCCTAATCCAATTAACAGAAGCACTCTTGATAGGGGGGTCGATCTCAGTCCTTTCACAGAAGAAAGGGTTCTGCAACAACTCCTAAAACTGAAGGTGGACAAAGCAATGGGGCCTGAAATAATTCACCCCAGAATTCTAAAAGAATTAAGGGGGGGACTAGTGAAACCACTGGCTACTCTTTTTAATAAATCATGGGAAGATGGTGTGGTACCCGAGGACTGGAGGAAGGCGGATGTGATTCCCTTTCACAAAAGTGGGACCAAGACAGAGGCAGGAAACTACAGACCTGTCAGTTTGACCTCTTGGTGAGGAAAGTGATGGAGTCACTTCTGAAGGAAGAATAGTTGAGTACCTAGAGGCCAGTGGGCTGCAGGACCCAAGGCAGCATGGGTTCACAGCAGGAAGGTCATGTCAGGCCGAATCTAATAGATTTCTTTGACTGGGTGACCAAGTAGTAGACCAGGAGGGGCTGTGGACATGGCCTACCTAGACTTTAGCAAGGCATTTGACACAGTCCCACACAAACGATTAATAGTCAAATTAACCAGCCTAGGAGTGGGTCCCAGGGTGGTAGCCTGGGTAAAACATTGGCTGGACAATAGGACACAGAAGGTAATTGTAAATAGAGTCCACTCTGAAGAAAGAGGGGTTACTAGTGGGGTACCGCAGGGTTCAGTATTGGGTCCAGTCCTTTTTTATGTCTTCATAAGTGACATTGCAGAGGGACTGGAAGGAAAAGTATGCCTCTTTGCAGATGACACAAAGATCTGCAACAGGGTTGATACACAAGGAGGCGTGGAAAGGATGAGAAGGGACTTGGCAGGTTGGAGGAATGGCAGAAGTATGGCAGCTAGGTTCAATGCAAAGAAGTGCAAAATAATGCACCTGGGAGACAAGAACCCAGGGAAGAATACACAATGGGGGAGGTAGTAACAGCAACAAAAGGAAAGGGACCTGGGGTAATCATATCAGATGACCTTAAGGTTAGCAAGCAATGTGAGAAGGCAGTAGGGAGGGCTGGGGGTATACTGGGATGCTTAGGGAGGCATCAGCTGCAGAAAACAGGAGTTGTTATTCCTCTGTACAGACAGTTGGTGAGACCCCATCTGAGTACTGCGTCCAGTTCTGGAGACCCCATCTCCATAAGGACATAGACAGGATAGAGGCAGTCCAGAGGAGGCAACTAAAATGGTGCAGGGTCTGCAAGAGAAGCCATGATGAGGAGAGACTAAGGAGCTTAATATGTATACCCTTGAGGAAAGAAGGGAGAGGGGCGTAGAAACTTTAAGTACCTCAGTGGAATCAACAAAGTCCAAGAGGTAGCACCTTTCAGAAAAAGAGGCGTTGCAAGAACAAGGGACACAATTTAAAGGCGGAGGTGGTTCCGGGGCAATGTGAGGAGTATTATTTCACAGACAGGGTAGTGGATGCATGGAACAGCCTTCCTGAGGAGGTTGTGGGGTCTAAAACTGTGGGAGAATTCAAGAATGCATGGGACAGACATAAGGCAATTCTTGTGGGGGGTAGGAAGAAATAGGCTGTTGGTTAACTAGGATCTGCGGCCTATCCTGTATGTAGGGAAATGGGCAGACTAGATGGGCCAAGCAGTCCTTATCTGCCATCAAAGTCTATGTTTCTATGTTTCTATGTGTCCTCTTGCCCTGCTATTTTTCTTATATTTAAATATGTTAGAATCTTTCACCTTGTTAATGCCCTTAAGGTGTTTGAATGTTTCGATCATACCACCTCTCTCCCTCCTTTGCTCAAGGGTATACATATTGAGCTCCATTAATCTGTCCTCATATGTCTTCTGATGCAGTCCCTGCACCATTTTGGTTGCCTTCTCTGGACTGCCTCAATTTGGTTAATGTCCTTGTGAAGGTGTGGCCTCAGTACTGCATGCAGTACTCCAGATAGAGCCTAACCAGTGTCTTGTAAAGAGGGATTATTACCTCCCTCTTACGACTTGTGATACCCCTACTAATACACCTTAACATCCTCCTAGCCTTACCTACTGCTTTAGAGGTCTGCTTGGATGATTTCAGGTCATCGGTGCTGAAGATGCCCAAGTCTCTTTCTTTCTTTGTGACTCCCAGCAACTCCCCTCCCAGCCTATAGGTGGCTCCAGGGTTTCTCTTCCCTATGTGCATGATCTTGCACTTCTTTGCATTAAATCCCAGTTGCCACTCTTATGACCATTTTGCTAGTTTATCCAGATCTCTTCTCATTCTGCCACCCCATCTGGATCATCTGCTCTGTTGCAGATCTTGGTGTCATCTGCAAATAGATAAGCCTTACCCTCTAGTCCATCTGCAATGTCACTAATGAAGATATTGAAGAGGACTGGCCACAGGACTGATCCCTGAGGTATCCCACTTGTGACTTGCATCTCTTCTGACTGTATACCATTTACCACCACTCTCTGTTTCCTGCCCGTCAACTGGTTTGCCGCAGTTGACCAACTCGACCCACCCGAGCCTGCAGCTTGTTTATCAATCTTCTGTGTGGAACAGTGTCGAAAGCTTTGCTGAAGTCAAGGTAGGTAACATCAACTGCACCCTTGGTCCACCACTCTGGTTACCCAGTCAAAGAAATCTATGAGATTAGTTTGGCAGGACCTTCCTTTTGTAAACCCATGCTGTCTTGGATCCTGTGCCCCTATGGATTCCAGGTGTTGCACTATCCTTTCCTTAAGGAGTGCCTCCATAATCTTGCCCACTACTGGGGTAAGACTGACTGGTCTGTAGTTCCCTGCCTCCTCCCTGCTACCACTCTTGTGGAGCAGGATTGCATGAGCCCTTTTCCAGTCTTCTGGGACCTCTTCTGTGCTCAGAGACTCACTAAACAGTTCTGCTAATGGCTCTGCTAGTTCCACCCTTAGCTCCTTAAGTACCCTGGGATGTATGCCATCAGGTCCCATTGCCTTGTCCACCCTGAGCTTAGCGAGCTCTTGTAGGACCCTTTCTTTTGTGAAGGGAGTAGTGCTCACCTCCCTCCCCCCTATGTCCATAGTGCTGAGCTGTGGGCCCTGCCCTACCTTCTCTTCAGTAAATACTGAGCAAAAGTATCTCTTTAAGATAGATGCTTTTACAGGGTCCTCCTCCTCACATGCCCCCTTTTCTCCTTTGAGCTTAGCAATACCCCCTCTGGACTTTCTCCTTTCACTAATGTACCTATAGAAAGTCTTGTCACCTTTTTTTACTGTTCATGCTAGTGTTTCCTCAGTTTGGGACTTTCCTGACACACTGCCTTCCCTGCTTCCACTGAGGCAGTTTAGTAGAAACCTCCTATCTTCATCCGCTGTGTTCCCTTATATTTCCTGCAGGCCAGCCTTTTGGCTCTGACCTTTTCTGCTACTGTATTTGAGAACCAAAGTGGTTTCCTTCTTCTTTTGCACTTCCTTTTCTCTCTAACACAGTGGGATGTCGCTTCGAATATTGCATCCTTAATGCTGACCCACTTTGCCTGTACCCCCTCACCTGTGTTTCTTTTTGCCAGGGCTAGCTTAACTCTGTTAGCCATCTTATCAAAGTCAGCTCCTCTGAAGTCCAATATTTTTGCCTTGGAATGGGATGATTTAGATGTAGTGGCCAAATTGAACCATACCATGTGATGGTCACTGGCCCCTAGGTGACCTTCTACCTGGAGATCTGTGATCCCTTCCCTGTTAGTCAGTACTAGATCTAGGATAGCCCTGTCTCCTGTGGGTTGTTGCACCAGTTGTTTGTGGCCCTTCCCCTGCAGGGAATCCACCATGTGTCTAGTTCTGGCAGATGTTTCTGCTGGTATTGACCAATCTGTATCCGGCATGTTGAAGTCTGGCTGACATTTAATTTAAGCTCTATGTAAGGTGCTTCTTGGTTCCCCTAAGTGGTCCCTGTGGTTTGCTTACTCCTTACTTGGTTAAAGTTGTTATATTCCACTATGTCACCTTTATCACCCTTATCTTAAATGATTAATTGTCAACTGACTTTTTATTTAGCTGTCATGTAGCCCACTGAAGCCCAGTGTATATCAATGCATTTTATAGATGTGATCCTATAATCAAGAAAAAAGTGTATGTAATTGTTTGTATTGTTGTACTGTTGTTTACTTTTAATAAAAATATTAAAAAAAAAAAAAAAGAAGGTGGGCCACGGGAGGCGCTCCAGCTGGCGGTCGAAAGGCGGGCCCCCCGAGGCGTGCAACAGATCAGCAGGAATAAAGGAAGAGTGCTGGAAAGCAGGCACATGATGAAAGATTTGGCACTGCAGTGGTATTTTTTCAGGGTTCACCGCGGGGTGCAGGGGCCAATGGTAGGCTGAGAGGGCAAAGTAGACCACGAGGATCGCGTATGCGCCGGGTGGCTTTGTGGAGAAGCAGCACCACACATGCGCACAACACGGCGAACATGCCATTTTGATAGTTTTTTTGGCAGAAGGGAGGTAGGAAAAAATGAACAGGGGATTTGTGTGGGATGCCAGGGAAGCAATACCACGATCAGGTGGAAATGGAGGAGTGTGGGGAAACCAGGTGCAGGATTACAAAAATGTTTGGTTTTTATCGCAGCAGCATTCTTGCCTGGGTTCACCGTGGGTGTAGGGGCTGTGGTTAGGATGTTAGACCGAGCTTTGCAAGGGAGACCACGAGTGGTTGCGTATGCGCTGGATGGCTTTTGGAGAAAGCATCACCGTGCATGCGCACAACACAGCGATTGTGCCATTTTGGTAGTTTTTCAGGGCAGAGGGGAGGTAGGACAAGCTAACATGGGTATTGTGTGAAGAAGGCATAAGAAGTAATGGGAAGCGGGAGCAGGATTAAAAATGTTTTATTGAAAGAAGGGTAAACTGGTTTAAACCAAATAGATGGGCCTTGGGAAAAATGCATAAAAGGATTCATATGGCTTAGACGAGGCTTAGCTCATTAGTTTGATAGGAGGGCAGGGAATGACAATGGGTTTGGTTTAAGAGAAAGGAATAGACATAAATAAAGCAATTGTTTTGGTTATAGTATATGCTGCTCTTTGAAACCCTGTCTATTGGAGAAAGGGGGGTTGGGAGACTGTTAAAATGTAAGGCGGCATGGAAGTTATTATGGTAATGATGTACTTATATCAAAAAAAAGTTGTTTTTTGCTATTGGTTAGTGTTACAAGATAGGCGGAGGTAGAGAATGGGGGGATGAGGGTATCAAAAGAATAGGTTTCTGTAAAATGGGTAATAACAAGCATTTGTCAATGCCGAATGTTTGCTTGCTGGCATTGGCATTGGTAGTGTAGAAGTTACAGAGCTGCATAATAGGAATGGCAGCGAAGTATTGAACTGAAGCCAACCCCACCACCACCCTGCAGAGAGTGACAGGCATTGGGGTGTGCCTTTGGGTAGTCAGGCATAACGACCACGCCATTTCACCACATCCTACCCTGTAGACACTGACAAGTGTCACGGTGTGCCTTGGGGTCTTTGGCCCTTATGCGCACCCCATTCCATCAGGAAATATGGTGAGATGGGTGCGGTATAGGAGAATGGGGTGAAGTTTGGGCCCGAAGAGTCCGAAGCACACCTTGATGCCTCTCACTGGCTGCAGGGTGTGGGTGTGGGTGGAATGGTATGAGCATGACAGGCAAGAATCCCAAGTCACACCCCTGATGCCTGTCCTTCTCTACAGGGTGGGGCGTTATGGTCAGAAACACTAACGCCTCAGGCATTCGTTGGTATTTTCACTCCAAATTTTCAACATGGTTTTTTTGTGACCCCCACCTCATGAATAGTGGCAATATCAGTTTGTTAGCCGAAAACTGCTTTTGCACAGCGACTATGGCATTTGGCACCACAGGTGCAAAAACACATTCCGAACAGGATGTGAAAAATGACAGCGGTACTGTTCATGGGGAGGTGTAAAATAGCAATGTTGAAAATCTATGAAATCTTAAAAAAACTGGTGAAGGTCATGAGCGATGCGTGAAACTGTGCACGCACAACCGTAATGTAACTAGTTTGGGGATTTTTTTACAGCAGATTGTTAACACAGGCATTTTGGGACTTCCAATCATGAACAGTGTCAGTGTGATTTTGTTTATCTGTCCCGAACAATGATTTCCCACAGCGACCACGCATTTCTGTGCTGAAAGTGTGAAAACACATTTTGGCCATGTTGTGGAAAATGACAGCTGCACTGTTCATGAGGAGGTGTGGAAAAATGCCACTGGTGAATATCTGGACTGAAAATATTACAAATTCATGAACTTACGGGGATGCATGGAAACTGCGCAATGCTCACTCGTAGCACAGTCATTTTATGGAGTTTTGTCACCAAATTTTCAACATAGCCATTTTAAGACCTCTGCTCATGTCCAGTGTCACTGCGATTTTTTTAATCTGTCCCAAACATTGTTTGCACACGACTGTACCATTATATAGCTACGTATGTGAAACACATTTTAGGTGAGATGTGAAAATGGTAGCTGTACTGCTCATAAGGAAGTCGGTAAAATGGCACTGTTGAAAATCTGGTGTGCAAATATTACAAACTATGAAACTTGCCAGCGTGCATAGGGAACTGCATGGCGTCGCTCCTAAAACAGTCATTTTGAGAATTTTTCACCAAATTTTCAACATAGCCATTTTAACACCTCTGCTCATGACCAGTGTCACTGTGATTTTCTTAGCGATGTACCATACATTGATTTAGCACACACCGACTCACCGTTATGCTTCATGAAACAGAAACACGTTGTGGGCGAGATGTGAAAAATGACAGCTGTACTGCTCATAAGGAGGTGTGGTAAAATGGCAATGCTGAAAATCTGGGTGAAATATTGAAAATTCCACAAACTTACGGCGTGTGTAAGAATTGCATACCTCGTAAACAGTCATTTAGGAATTTTCACCAAATTTTCAACATAGCCATTTTAAGACCTCTGCTCATGAACAGTGTCACTGTGATTTTCTTAATGTGTTCCGTGACATTGATTTCACACCAACTGCCATTTGTAGCTATGAAGCGGAAACACATTTTGGGTGAGATGTGAAAAATGACAGCTGTACTGCTCATAAGAAGGTGTGATAAAATGGCAATGTTGAAAATCTGGAATAAAAATATTGAAAATTCGCGAACTTACGAGTGTGCATAGGAACTGTGCAACGCACGCTCGTAAAACAGTCATTTTTAGGAATTTTTCAACCAGATTTTAAAAACAGGCTTTTTGAGAGCCCACCTTATGAACACTGGCAGTGTCATTTCATTAATCATTCCAGAAAGGTGATTTCATGCAGTGGCTGCGAAATCACCCTTCGAGCCCGAGTAACGCCATGACAGTGACAGCATTCATGAGAAGGGGTCCCAAAAACCCCATGTTGAAAATTTGGTGCAAAAATTCCAAAAAATTCCCGAGATATGCAGATAAGTTGAAAAACTCTATCTATTACATTATACAGCTTACTGGCATTTCCTCAGTTAGTAGTCGGCTTTGAAGAGTGCAGACGTGTTCCCGGTCCACGAAGATCATCGCTCCAGACTCAGAGGTAAGTATGGGGTGTGGGGGTGTAGGGAGGCAGGTGCGCAGTGTATGGGTGTGGGTGGGGGTAGGGAGACTGCGAGGGACTGTTTTCAATTTACAGTTTTTTGTTACTAAGATGGCCTTGGGACATTTGTACTGGGGTGGACTCCCAGCGTGGCAGCTGTAAAAACTGTTGGGGAGCTGGAGCCAACAGAGATTGGGCACCCCGTCGGCCACTGGGCTTGTGCCACGCTGGGGTGGGCTCCCAGCGTGGCAGCTGTGGAGGCTGTTTGGGGGTTGGAGCCGACGAGTTGGGCACCCGTCGGCCATATGGATGTGTGCCACGTGAGGTGGGCTCCCAGTGTGTGGCACCAGGGAGCTTTTGATGGGGCGCCACGGGGCATTGGGCACCCTCGGCTATACAGTATGTGCGTGGGGAGGGCGTCAACACGCCAATGTCGTCGTGCGTGTTGGGGGAGCTCTGCTCACTGAAGTGGAGCTCTCCCTTTCAACTGTATGCCACTGCATTTTCAGCTGTCATAGACAGCTGGAGCAGTGATTGGCGCACTGCGACCGTGCCTGCAAACACACTGACTGAATTGGAAGAGGCTGACACACCTCTGGAAAACTCAGGTGATGGCACTATGTTACTTGCACATGCGTGCAAGAAAATATAAAAAGGGGTTGTAGGGCAATAGGTAAACTAGACAAGGGTTTTTAAAGTGACAAGGGGGGAGGAAAAGGGAAGGTTGAGGTTATGGACATTAAGGAATGTAAGTAATGGATTGTGCTGTCTTCCCCTTGTTTCACCCATGAATGGATGGCAGTATTTAGGATGGAGTCAAGAGCAGAAAGAGACGTAACAAGTGCCCAGCTGATGACGCTAGCGGCAGAGATGATGGCAAAGGTGAACGAGATTCTGGAGATGGTGAAAAAGAAGGAAGCAGCAGAGGAGGCAGAGAGAAACAGAGTGGGAAAACCACAGAACAAAGGATTGATGGAAAAAGTGAGTGAGCTGCGGGAGACGGCGAGATGCAAGGAGGAAGAGGAAGCAGAGAAGAAGATGAAGACGCCATCGAGGGGGGCACTGTGAAGAGCCCAGCAGGAAAGCGGGTGGTACACGAGGCGATATCTGAAGAGGCTCAGAATGAGGTGGAGGATGCAGGCTTAGGGAATGGTAAGGAAAAGGTCGACTTGGCAAAGGATGGGGATTTGACAGAATATTTAGCAGGTATTATATGGGATATGGGAGAGATGGGTTTGGAAAAGATGGAACAAACATTTAAAGAGATACAGGAAGCCACAAAGGGGGAGAGGGTGGAGAAGAGAGAGGTAGTTTGGGGGTTAAGACAAGGAACAAGGGTATACCAGGTATGACCTTGGGGGACCATGTACCCCAAACCATTAAGGAGAAGATATGGAAAGGGGAATATATTGACATATTTTCACTAGTGGATAAAGACACAGCGAAAAAATACGAACAGAGGGAGACAGTGGGAAAAATGGAAATGGTGGTGGCACTGGCATTTGTAGGTAAGAGGGTAGAAGCAACCACATACAGGGAAAAATATCGATACATGGCAGGCAGATCTTACGGTATTTAATGCCATCCTTTTGGAGAAGGAGCAAGAACTGGCCATTCCACTTTTGACGTATTCTACCATAATAAAGGATGCATATAAAACAACGCTAGGTTACGGATGGTTGAAGTATGACGAGGCATTTAGACAGAGGATGGCGGCAAGGGGGATCTTAGGTGGGATTCCACATACTCGGAACTGTGGGTAAAGACTTTATCAGGTCAGATGGGGGGAACGAGGAAGGGAGTAGGCAGGGGGGAAATAGCCATCTTGGGAAAACATGTTGGGGTTACAACAAGGCATCATGCATGTGGGCAAACTGTAAATTTAAACATATGTGTTCTAAATGTTCGGGACAGTATCCAGTATGACACTACAGGTCAATGGGTGATAAGCAAGGGGATCACGGGTTCAATGAGCAGCCCTTTTGAGGAATCAAGGGGCAAGGGGGGATCATACCAAAACAATAGGGGTAGGGGATTCCAAAGGAGAGAAGGTTTTAGGTCAAATTTTAATGGGAACTAAATGAGTGCAAAGGGAAAAGAAGGGCAAAGGGTTTGAATCTGGCAAAGACTCCAGTCAAGTTAGAGGTAGTGAGGGAATGGACCAAGGGATACCCGGACAGGGATGGGGGGGGATGCTTACAGAGGGGTTTGAAATGGGCTTCAATTTGGGCTACAGGGGAGTATGGAGAGACATGAGGGTGAAGAACTTAAGTTCAATAAAAGGAAAAGAGGACATAGTGTCTAGGAAAATTGGAAAGGGGGTGAAGGCCAGCAGGGTGGAGGGGCTGTTTCCAGAGCCACCAATGGAACACTTTAGGGTGTCACCTTTGGTAAGGTTAATTCATCATTTGTCAGAGGGGACATCTATGAAAGACAACATTCCAGTTGAACTTTGTACAGTGTCATATGCTACACTGGATCATGCAGTAGAACTTATTAAGGCGACGGGGGGGGGGCATGGCTGGCAAAAACGGACATCAAGGCAGTATTTAGGCTATTACTGGTCAGGCTAGAGATTGGGACTTATTAGGTTTTTGCTTTCAGGGGAGTTATTACTTTGATAAGGTGATGCCTATGGGATGTTCAATGGCCTGTGCAAAATTCAAGGCATTTAGTAGCTGGATGCAATGAGTATTTGGGGAAAGGTACAGTTATAAAGCCGTGGTACACTACCTGGATGATTTTTTGTTGATAGGTTGCAGTAAAGAGGGGACAGCATTGATACTAAGAAAGTTCGAAGAAATGTGTACTATCATGGGAATGTCATTAGCAGAAGGAAAGATGGAAGGCCCAGATATGAAACTGGAATTTTTAGGTATGGAGGTGGACACAGAACAACAGGTATTTAGATTGCCTCAGGACAAAGTGATATGGCTGAGGGAGTTACTGCTGCAGGTAAAAGATAAGAGGAGAGTCCCACTAGGGATGTTGCAGCAGCTGCTGGGGCATTTGAATTTTGCATGCAGGGCAGTAGCACTGGGCAGGGCTTTTACTAGGAGGTTGGGGAGAGCAATGGGGAAGGCAAGCCTACCACACCACTGGGTGGATATAACAAAAGGGATATGGCAGGACTTGGAGATCTGGGAACAGTTCCTGGAGGAGTATAATGGGGTTATATTTTGGCAAGGTAAGTGGTTGGGTAATAATGACTTAGAGTTATACACGGACGCATCGGGGGCAATTGGGATGGGGGCATATTTTGGGGGGGACTGGAATACGAAAGCATGGCCATAAAAATGGAGGGAAAGAGGTTTGTTGAAGGACATTACATTCTTAGAAATAGTACCGATATGGGTAGGGGTACTGGTTTGGGGGACAAGGCTGAGGAATAGGAAGATCATTTTCTGGTGTGATAATAAAGTAGTAGTGGAAGTGATCAACAGGCAAAGGGGGCACATGGAAACAATGCATAGGGTCTTGAGGCAGTTGGTTTTAATTTGGTTGAAGATAAACTTATCATTTAAAGGTAAAAAACATCAAGGGGATCAACAACGAGATAGCTGACAGCCTCTCCCATCTTCAGTTGGACAGATTTAGGTCCATGGCACCACAAGCTGCTTTGTAAATAACAAGGGTGCTGGCACAGGTGTGGGACATTGGCTGGAAGGAGCCCGCTGGCTGTTTAGGAGCTCAAGGTCTGCGAGCATGCTGAGAGCTTATGAGGGAGTGTGGAATGCATTCCAGGAGTTCTGGCAGCAAGAAGGGTTTGAGGTAAGTGAGTCAGTGACACAGGACCAGGTGGCAAAGTTTATGGTTCAAAAAGGAGAAACAGGGATGGCTAGCGCAACCATGGGAGTGCAGCTGGCAGGTGTAGAGTGGGCATGTAACATCAGGGGTTGGGCAGAACCAAACAAGTTCAAGAAGGTGCGCCGCAATTTGTTGGGGTGGCACAAATTACAAGACCAGTCAGAGGATAACAGAAAACCGGTAGCGGGGGAGGTTCTCCAAAAGCTACTGGGGGTGTTAAGGAGTATATGCATTTTGGTTTGTGAGGCATACTTGTTCGGAGCAATTTTATTGGTCATGTCTAAAGGGGCATTTAGGGTAGGTGAGGTGGTGGCAAAACATAAAAATGATGGAAACGGAGGGTTCTTGTGGGAGGAGATATGGTGGGGACAGGATTGGGTGGTAATTTGGCTGAGAAAATCAAAAATGGATCAAATGAGGGTGGGGCAGAGGTAACACTGGAAAGACAGATGTGGGGAAGTGGATTGTGCGATAAGGGCCCTTGAGTTATATCAGGTTATAAGACCAAGGCAAGGTGTTCTTCATACGCAAGGATGGGAAACCAGTCACTTGCTACCAAGTGACTGCAGTATTAAAGAAAGGGATGGCATTTATTGGAGAAGACCCCCAAAGTTTTTCTTCCCACTCATTCAAGATAGGCTCGGAATCAGAAATAGCAGTGCGGGGGCTCTGATGAAGAGGTTAAAAAAGTGGGCAGATGGAAATCTAACTGTTATAAAAGATATGTGAGGAAGTTGCTGTAACAATTGTCAACATTAGTTTTTACAGAGACAAGCAGGACAAGGCAAGTCTGGATTATTGGGCACTCCTACATTTATTGGGCAGAGTGATGGGCCTCCATACACCTAGGAGGGAAGCAACTGGGGCAAGAGCCAAACATGACCAGAGTGCACTGGAAAGGAGTCCGGGGGACGAAGTGGGCTCAGATCATCCCAACTCTAGAAAAGCAAAAATTGAAATGGCCAAAACCGGACATGGTTATTACACATTTGGGGGGAAACAATTTAGGCGAAAAGCCTTGGGGGATTCTTTTAAAGGATATTTTTATTTTTATTTTTTTATTTAGTTTTTGTTGACCGGGTAAGTGCACTAGACAAATCCTGCCTATTTTCAGGCACGACCCGGGGGAGGGGGATACAGATGAATGCCAACTGACCTTGAACCAGATTAAGCTGTTGGTGGTATTTTATTTTTTAATGAATGAGGAAATTTGGCCAGGACACCAGGAAATTCCCACTCTTTCGATAAGTGCCATGGGATCTTTAACATCCACCTGAACTACCACCAATCCAGGCAGATAGGACCTCGGTTCAACGTCTCATCCGAAAGACGGCACCTCAGAAGTGCAGCACCCCTCTCATGCTGCACTACAGTGTCAGTACTGGGATATTAACCCAAGTGCCAGATGTGGGAACTGAACCCACAGCCCTCTGATCTCCCGGCCTCAGAGGCGAGTGTGCTACCTACTGAGCCACTGACACTATATAGAGAGGGACTTAGTGGCAATACAGAGGTGGTAGCCAGAGGGGGAGAGGTGCTGGTCGGACATTATTTCCAGGATGGTATGGCGGCATGCCAAGGATATAAAAGGGGTGAAGAGAGCCAGAAAGCGGGTTAATAGGAGGGGAGCAGCCTTGATGTTGAAGTTAAAGGTGTGGTGCATAGCGTATAAGGATATAACATATACAAATCCAGGTACTTACCATCCAGATGGGGTTAATTTAGCAACAGTAGGAATGTCTTCATTTGTCCTGCAATTAGGGGATTTCATAGAGGAATGGGAGAAAGAAAGGCTGCAGGAAGGGAAGCCCATTGTCCATCACTAGGGATGGGAGATGGACTAGTGGAAAGGTGGGTGGGAAAGGGGGTGATAGATGGGGGCAGAGTGATGGGGATCGGACATGGGCTGGTCAAGTGCACCCAGCCATGACTGCAACATGACAAGGAAGAGTGGAAAGAACTGAAAGGGGGTCCGGGTTCAGTGGCATCAGGACTCAGGTCGGAGAATAGAATTTTGGTTCGCATTTAAGCAGCGGGGTGTTGAGTTCCACACACCTGGATCCCGAGAAGACCTCATCAAAAGAACAATATGAGATATATTATGCCTGAGTTGTACAGAATAAAATGGACTTTATAAGTGTATAAAGAATGGCTTGAAGAATGTATATATTGTAAACAACATGATGAATTGTGGGTGTATGGTGAAGGGGTGATTTTGAAAAAAAATGAATTCCCAATTGAGCATCCACTATATTGGAATTTGTATGTCATTTCCAAAGGGAATCTCCCTCTGACAAATATGGTTGCCACTAAATGGCAACCTGAATTGTCAGGGGGATTCACAGGAAATGGATATAGAAGGGTGTCGAATGGCTAGACAGTGGGGGGAAGGAAAGTAGAATCAGGAAAGATGGGGGGGGACAGGTAGGGGCAAGGGGTAGAGCAGCTGGGCAGGGGGAGGGAGGGGCCATGACATCACGGATGGGTCAAATGACAAAGGGAGAGGATGATGCAGGGATTGGCCAAGGGAGGGATGGGCTGAGGTAGGGGTACTGAAGAGGTATAAGAACAGAAGGAAGACACAGATCCCTTCTTTTGCTGGGATTTATAGAATATACCACCACCCACCCTGGGAGAAGCTAGCTGGAGAAAAGGAGTAAAACGGGGAAGGAAGAGAGTGAAAGAATGGGGTCGCCGAAAGAGGGCAACAAAAGGTGCCAGAGTGGGTAAAGTGGGGGCCTGAAAAGGCAGGAATGGGTATGATGGAATGAAGGGTTGCCTAAAAAAAAGAGCAATGGTAATTGGTTGTGAATGACAGAGGTAAAAAGGGAAAGAGGAAACGGTTGCCGGAAGAGGGCAACATAAGTCATTAGAGGGCCAGATTGGCCTATGTACAGGGAAAGTTTTAGACAAAAGATGGGAAAGGTGGTGGGAGAGGGGAAGGGGTGACAGATGGGGGGTAGGGTGGGAGGAATCGGGCATGGGCTGGGGTTAAGCACACCCAGCCGTGACTGCAACATGACAAGGAAGAGCTGAAAGAACTGGGAGGGGGGGCCGGATTCAGTGGCACCTGGACTCAGGTTGGAGGAATAGAATTTTGGTTCACATTGAAGTAGAGGGGTGTTGGGTTCCACACATCTGGACCACAAGAAGATCTCATCAAAAGAAGAACAATATGAGATATATTATGACTGAGTTGTACAGAATAAAATGGACTTTATAAGTGTATAAAGAATGTCTTGAAGAATGTATATATTGTGAACAACATGATGAATTGTGGGTGTATGGTGAAGGGGTGATTTTGAAACAAAATAAATTAATTGCCAATCGAGCAACCACTATATTGGAGTTTGTGTGTCATTTCTAAGGGAATCTCCCTCTGACAAATGGCAAGTCTGCCAATCTGTTTACCAGTTTAAATAAAAGAAAAATGAAAATGACATAATTATTAATTTATATATTTATGATGTTTGTTTATTTCTGCTTGTGCACTTTCTGTAACGGCACCCTGAGCTTCAAGGGAAAGTGTCAGCTATAAATAAAATCTACTACTACTGCTGCTACCTGCAAAGCCACCAATGCTAGGCTAGGCATGGCTTATCGAGTTTGCAACTTTTTTTTTTTTTGTTTAACCAGGAAAGACACACTAAGCTGAAAGCTTGTTTACAGGTGCAACCTGGGAGCACAAGGAAGTTAAGTGACTTGCTCAGGGTCACACAGTATGCACCTAGGCGGCTGTGGGATTCAAACCCAGGTCTTTAGAGCTGCAGCTCAGAGCCTTAACCCACTGCGCTTTACTGCCTCCATAAAATAAAAGCTTGGCTCGAGGGCTGGCTTTCAATAGATTGCAGCTTGTTTATTTATTTTATTTATTAGCTTTTGGTAACTGGGTAAGTGTACTAGGCATCAATCCTGCCTATTTTCAGGCACGACCTGGGAGAGTACAACAAAATAATACAGTGACAACATCATCAACAAGACAGTAAAAATAATACAGGTACAACAATATGGGAGGAGCCCATAGGATATAAGCAGTAAACAGTACACCCAATGCAGTAACAACTAGATAAAGTAGGATATAAAGAGCTAAACAGTACACGATAATTCTAGCACACAAAGCTAGTTGCAGCAAGCAAGGTAACACCTGGACGTCATCAATCTGGAGAAAGATGGTGGAGACACACAGTTAGTTGCAGCTACGGGTTCCAAGTGCATAGAGGTGAGAGAATAGTGACCTCTTAAAGGAGTGGTGGGAGGAGAGTTTAACCTGGGTAGGTAGTGAGTTCCAGAAACTAGGGCAAAATGAGCAAAGGCCTATTCACCCATTCTAGTGGCACAGGCCGACTGTTAACAAGGGACGATGAGGACCTGGCTAGGGACACAGGTGATAGGGGTAGTAGGTCTCTCAGGGAGGACGGAGCTGGGGGTCTGGTGAGTGAGTCAATAAAAACCAGCGAATAAGACGAAGTGCTTTAGGAGATAGCCAGTGTAGGCCAAAGTAGAGCCGACAGTGATGAGTCAGTTGGGGGGCAGATAAGGCAAACCTACATATATTATTGTAGGAAGTGTCCCATTTGCTGAGTACACTAGTATTGGTATTGAACAGAACTGGGAGTGCATACAGAAGTTGCAGGAGTAGCACGCCTCTAGCCACAGCTAGCTTAGCAGAGGGGGTGAGAGAATGCCGTACCCGATAGGCTGCGCCAATTTGGGTATTAACGGCCCAGCAGACCTCATTGATATGCAGGGGAAAATCAAGGGCAGGGTCAAGAGTGACCCCTAGGTATTTGAAAGAAGCAGTATTCATAACCAGCATCCCATTCTGACTGCAGACAAGGAGTTTAGAGTATACAGAGTGGACTTTTTTGGCTGAGCCGAACAGCATAGCCTGGGTTTTACCTATATTTAGGATTTGCTGGTTGGCAGACAGCCAAGATTGTAGAGATTGAAAGTCCCGAGAGAGGGTATTGTTAATGTCGGCCACAGATTTGGCGGAATAGTAGAGCACTATATCATCTGCATACATGAGGTGACTGCTAAGTTGGGAGGTAGTATGAATGTCATTTAAGAAGAGGGAAAAAAGCAGGGGGCTAAGAATTGACCCCTGTGGAACACCCCGGGTGATGGGGTGGGGGTGGAAAGAGTTTTGCAGCAGGAAACCACCTGAGAGCGGTTATCCAAGTAGCTACTAAACCAGGATAGGGTGGAGTCAGAGGCACCGATGTGGCTTAATTTGGACAGCAGAAGTGGGTGGTGAACCATATCAAAGGCCTTGGACAGGTTGATGAACACTGCGCCCATAAGCAGGCCCTTATCCATGTTGCTTTTGATGTCACTCGTGAGAAAGGTGAGGGCTGTGGTAGTGCTATGTCCTACCCTAAAGCCATTTTGGGAGGGAGCCTGAAGATTATGGTTACAGAGATGCTCCGCGACCTGTTGATGAACGTGTTTCTTCAGGAGCTTACTAAGAGTGGGAAATAGGGAGACTGGGTGGTAGTTGGCCAGGAGTTTAGCGTCTCCCTTCTTGCGGACAGGGATAGTTCTGGTGGTCTTCCAGATCAGAGGGACAGTAGCAGTCATAATAGATAGGTTAAAGAGCCTAGTTATGGGCCTAGCCAGCCAGGCCGCAAACAGCCTGATAACCCGAGGGTGCAGTCCGTCCGGGCCAGGGCTGCCGCTGGAAGGCACAGTTTTGAGAAGGTCCAGGATGTGCTGGCAGGAGACCGGAGCCAGCACCAAATAAGGAGGAGTGGAGGAGCTAGGGGGAGAGTTGGGCCCCGGATTAGGGAGGGTGGGAGAGACCAAAGTAGGTAGAGAGGAGAAGACGGAGTTAAAAGCATTGGCAATGGTGAGAGGGTGGTTACAGTGGACATCATTAATGAACATGTTAGTGGGGGTAGTGGGTTTATTGTCCCCAAGGATTTCCTTTATTTGGGACCAGTATTTTCTAGGGCAAGTGGCGGAGGCGTTAGTAGGTTCGAGTAGGAGCTTTGGCCAGGCTAATCTCTTTTACAAATTATTACGCAGAGTACTGTAGGCTTGGAAGTCTGTCGGGAGATGGGAGAACTCCAGACTGACCATAATTTGTCCCTAAGTTTCAGTAGGTGAAGCAGGGGGCGTTTAAGCCAATTGGTGGTTTTCCCTTTAACCCTGTGAGTGGTAACGGGGATATGCTTGTTTTGTAGAGAGAGAAGAGAGCAGTGAAAATAATTTGTGGCTGTGTTTATGTCATTGGTGGAGTATAGCGGGGACCAGTCAATAGCATTAAGATTCTGAACAAAGTAATCAAAGTTAAGGTTAGAGAAGTTGGAAAAAGTTAACACTTTGGAGGGCAATGCTGGGGCAGAGTTGTCCTAAATACAGAAAACGGGGTAGTGATCACTTATGAAGTTTGGGAGAACACCCATAGAGGGAAAAGCATCCTTTCTGTTAGTAAGGATCCAGTCCAGTAGGGTGGCGCTTGTACCACCGGGGGATACTCTAGTGGGCTCCTGTACGAGTTGAGAGAGATTGGCCTTGCTTGTCATGGAGGAGAGGGTGTCAGCATGAGGGCCAAGCCAGTCCAGATTGAAATCCCCAAGACAGATAATGTCGTTGATCCCAGACACAGATTGGAGGTAATCCATGAATTCATTAAAACCCAGTCTGGCTTTTCTAGGGGTATATAAATACAGAATATGTGTAGTTTCTTTATGCCCCCAAGTAGAAGAAGGGAATGGAGAACTTCGCAGTTAGCTAGGGGGGAGCAGGCAATAGAGTGATGTTAAGCTGGGGTTTAAAATAGAGGGCAAGTCCTCCGCCTCTTTTGGGAGAGGGGCAGTCCACCCGTACCAAGTTGTACCCAGGGAGGGAACACTGGGAGTCATCATAGGAAGCCTTACCCAGGTCTCGGAAATGGCAAGGATGTCAGGGTTGTTGGAATAGGTCCATGCTTCCAGCTCAGGTAAGTTGGCCAAAAGACTCCTAGCATTAACGTGGGTAAAGAAAAGGCCCGCAGATTGGGGCAGTCATAGAGGTGGAGGGACGGGAGGGATTGTTAGCATGGTAGGGCCTGGGTTGGACTCTATATCCCCAGCAATGGCAAGGGAACTGGCAATAATCCAGAGGGACACAGTAATAACAGCCTTAGTAGCAAGCCCAGGTGGAGAAGGAAACCTACCCAATATTTGTGTTCGAATAACCTCAATTTGCTTTAGGACTAGTTTCAGAATGAACAAAAAATGTTTAAGGGCAAGCCCGAGATGTGTGAGAGGGTGGTGCCTAGGTAAAGGGTCAGATAGGAGGTTGGAAAAATGAAAGTTGCCTAGCGAGAAGGACAGGTGGGGAAGTGCGAGCAGTACAGGGCCAGGAGACAGAGAGGACCCATAGTAGGAGAGCAAGGGTGGGTAGGTAGAGGAAGGTTAAGTGAAACATGCTTAGACAGGAGTAACAGGCTGTAAAACAGTAAGAAAGGAGAGAGTGGCAGGTATAGTGAAACAACAGTATCAGAATGGGTAGACAGAAATTGATAGAGGGATTCTGCAGGAAGGGCGACCTCAAGATGCTAACCCTGATAACGAGCAGATGGGAAACTCGATACTTGGTAACTGGAGCCTCACGAAACCTCAGTAGTGGCGAGATCCAGCGACTATATAACTAGGACCAGCAAAGGGTGGGAGGGGCATTTGAGGCGGGCAGGGGGCAGTGGCGTGGCGACTGCGGGGAAGCAACAAGGACCAGCTCCCTTAAAGTACCAGCCTTGGTGCCTTGTACCTTGCTTCCTTGTTTCGGGTGGTGGGGGCGGGGGAGGGCTTCCAGCTACCAGCCCTCATGACCAGCTTCCAGCTGCTTAATCTCAGGGACGGCGTCCCGTCTTCTGCCCTCGCGACCTGCGTCTGCTGCGGTGGGTCACCCTGAGTGAGCCCAAAGTCTGCCTTCCTTGTTTCGGGTGGTGGGGAGGGAGGGCTTCCAGCTACCAGCCCTCACGACCAGCTTCCAGCTGCTAGTCGACAGCTCAAAAGTGTACTCTGCCATTGTCAAGGGGCGAGCTTGGGGGAGGTCCCATCACCCTCCCTCGCGACCTCGTCTGCTGCGGTGGGCCAGCAGCAAATGATTGCTGCTCTGCTTCGTACGAAACCCTGACCCAGAATCAAGTCATCTATGAAGTGACTTGCTCAGAATCACACAGTATGCACCTAGGTGGCTGTGGGATTCAAACTCAGGTCTCCAGATCTGCAGCTCAGAGCCTTGACCCACAGTGCTATATTACCTGCAGTACAGATGCAAGCCCTGTGTCACTCTTTGAAACTTGAGCACAGAGACTTCACAAGATATGTAACAGAACTGAATGGAGTATAACTTATGCTGATTTATGCAGGTATGGATCATCAACTCCCATGATGCCTTGAATGAGTGGGGTCATGACCTTTGCAATGGAGAACAACAGGTTTTCATACTAGGGCAAGAGAGAGGCAACCTCATTTATACTTAAATTAGAATGAAATTAGGGGCATGCAAGAGAGGGAATCATTGTTCATGCCTACAGACTACTCAGGTATAAAGAAAGTAGGTTGAGGGGACTTTCCCTTTAAGTCTAGGGCACAGTGACCCTGTTTTCATTTTGACGTGCATAGTTAGGAGGAAACCAGAAAGATGAATCATCCTTGAGCCCTCGTTAGAGTTCTCCTTTCACATTTCCACTATTTGCAAGTCTGTAAACTCTAAATCAGGTTTATTCTGCAGAGTAAGGCATGTCCTCACCCTGAAGGCATGTCTAACAATTGAAAAAGATGTTCTGTCCAGTTTGAGTGATGGTCTTCTAGCATTCAGAAATTCTTCAAAGGGTAACATTACTAATTGGCCTCTTACATACAATAACATCTGTCGCTTTGCCTGACTACAAATCACCTCACCCATCACCGTCTTTCGTATTCGGCTTCGGGATAGCAATCTCACTTAGCAGGGCAATCATATGCCCTTGGCTGTTTTATTATTAAGCTTCTCAGGACTCTAGTTCCTATGTCCCTTGCTGCATTGTTTCAGTACCCTAATCAGTCTTACACTCCCAGGTCTACTGACAAGTATTTGCTATACACTTTTTTTTTTATATACTTTCTTTATTAACAAGACACAATTATTATAACATCCAGAATTGTACACTTGTAATTTGATATAATGAAATGTATTTATTTATTTCAGATTAGGATTAATACCTTTGAGTCAGAGACTCGTTTACAAAGGTTCCAGGTCAATACAGGTACGAGGACAGACAGACAACACACAGTTACAAAATCAAAGCACAAAGTAAGGAGGGTATACAGAGCAGTTGCAAAATTAGCTACAATTGTTACAAACTGTTGCAAAGGGAAGTCTGTAACTAGGCATACAGGAAGCCAACAGTTCTTGAATATACATAAGTGCATTAGGATGGTGAGGTATTGGTTCAGGGAGAGTACAAAAATTGTGAAAAACAGGGAGTAGGAGAGTATAGCGAGAAGAGAGGAAAAGCAGAGTTCTCAAGTACTAACAAGTAGTGGACTAGATGGGTGTAGAGAACAGCCAGAGACAGGCTTTGTCAGCTAAGGCATGGGTGGAACGTGTAGGCGGGTAGAGAGAAACCAGGAGGATGAGGAGAGTCATTGAAAAAAGAGGAGAAGGGTGGGGGTGGGGGACAGGTGCTGGGAGAGGGAGAGTTTTAGAGAAGTAGTGGCTGTGGGAAGAGGGGGAGGGAAAAGAGGAGGCACAGAGACAACAGGTGAGTGAGGGATAAGGGAAATATAATCAGTAAAGGTATAATTAAATTATTACACTGATAAAATTCAGCTCAAACCAAGGAATCAATTTCTTAAATACCTAAATCATTACTACTGGGTCCAAACTAACAAAAAGAGAAAAGTAAAAAAGGTTTAGATTTATCAGAAGCCAGGAGGGTCGGAGGGGGTGGTCGGCCATGTTCCATATTTAAGTACTATTTAGGTAGGGAAAAGCCCTCATACAAATCCCACCTAGTCCATTTGTTCTGATAGTTGTGATAGTTGTCTGTCTGCTGCCCAAGATTAAAGGTGAGTTTTTCCAGCCTATGTATATGAGTAACCAGCTGTACCCAATCTTCCACCTTCGGGGGTTCAGGTTGCCACCATTGTTTTGTTATCATTTTTACTGCTGCAATTATCAGGATAGCCCACAAATACCTCCCCTCCCGTCCCTTCACTTCATCTGGGTAGATTTCCAGTATTAGGACCTCAGGGCCCATCTGTGTCTGCACGTCAAAGATGCTCCTCAGATGTTGTTCCACCTCCCTTCAGAAGGGGACTATTATGGGGCAACTCCAAAATACATGTGCCTGCGAGGCGATCTGATCACCACACCCTTTCCAGCATGAAGAAGAGGCCCACGGGTCCCACTTTGCCACCTGCATTGGTACTCAAAAAAAGTCTTATTTTGAACTTCCAGCTAAACTCCTTCCAAACCGGAAAGGATGAAGTGTGCCATGTATTTCTCCAGATTTTGAGCCATTGTTTCTCACTAAGGTGGATATTTAGGTCCGCCTCCCATTTACGTTTAATATATTCTGAAGAGCATTCTTGGCTATTTTTAAAATTGGTATATAATAATGAGATGGCCCTTTCCCCCACTAGAGGAGGACCAGATGTATTGAAAAGACAGAGGGGCTTGGTCATCCTGCTCTCTACCCTGATAAATCCTCTGTAGTTTATTAATATAATCTCTCAACTGATAGAAGTGGAATCTATCTTCCTCCCTCCAACTGTATCTTTGCTGAGCCATCTCGAATGATATTACTGCCCCTGTTTGTAATAAATGGATCGAAGAGGTTATACCCCTCCTCACCTGCTGCATAAACCAACTATCTTGTAGTGCTGGGGGGAAGTCTGGGTCATACACCCACCACCTAAGTTTCCACAACTGCGCTTTAGTTTGGCCCTTTGCAATCCTCCTCCTCTAGCCCTCCATTGCTGCTTTGGTGCCAGCATATTTTGATATAAAAGATCTCAAGGCAGAGATCTGGAAAAATTGGGCATGAAGGGGAGGGTCCTTATGTTTCTCTAAATCCATCTGCTTCCACCAGGAAAAGTATTGAGTATTCCCCCATAACAATGTGGCCCTCACCAGTGCCGCTACCCATTAGCCGTGGAGATTGGGAAGCGCCAGTCCTCCCTGTTGCTTAGGCAAGAAGAGGGTTTACTTCCTGATCCTGGGTCGCTTTTTGCCCCACAAGAATGAAGAAAACAACTGTTGTCCCTTATCTAATTCTCCCCAGGGCACAATACATGGGACACATTGAAACAGAAACAAAAGACGGGGTAATGCATTCATCTTTAATGACTGGGTATGCGCGTAATTAGTGAGAGGAAGCAGCAACTACTTCCGGATATCCACCTTCAATTGATTCCAGATGGGGTGATAATTTAGATTATACAACTGAGAAGTGTTTTTCCCCAATACTATTCCTAAGTATGTCATAGAGGTCCTGTTCCAGTCCATTGGAAGCTGTAGCCTCAATACAGGAGGAACTTGAAAATAAAAAACTCAAGACTTCCGTCTTAGACCTATTTAACATGTATCCAGACAGGGCCGAGTATTCCTCCAGGCACTGAAACAATACTGGGAGAGACAATTCTGGGTCTGTCAAATAAATGAGCACATCATTGGCATGTAAAGTGAGTTTGTGCTCCTGGGCCCCCAACCGCACCCCCCCCCAGTATAGATTTGCTTTGATGTATGGACTGCGCTAAGGGTTCGATGTAAAGGGCAAACAACAATGGCAAGAAAGGGCACCCCTGCCATGTTCCACTTCCCAATGAAAACCAGGTTGAAATATGACCATTTGCAAGCACATATCCCCTTGGTTGGTGATATAACTTAAATAGGCCCTCTAAAAAGGGCTCAGGAAACCTAAACCTGGAAAGAATCCACCTCAGAAAGTACCATGAGACTCTATCAAATGCTTTTTTCAGCATCTAAACTTAACATAAGGGTGGACAATTTAGCGACATTAATATGATCTATTATGTGGACAGTCAGCCTTAGATTGTCCTGAGCCTGTCTTCCCAGAACAAACCCGGTCTGATCTAGCTGTATCAAGCCAGGTAGGATATGTTGGAGACGTATGGCCAAAATTGCAGTCAAGATTTTATAATCATTATTCAAAAGTGAAATGGGTCTATATGAGGAGCATAATGTGGGGTCCTTGCTATTCACATCTGAGTTGTTTTTTTTTGTTGTTTTTTTTAACAAGTACAGACACACTAACTGAAGCTTGCTTACAAGTGCATGAAATCCAGCCTCACTTCCCATACAAATGAGCCCATAATGGACATGCGAATGGCCCCTTAGTGCCTTGCATGCCCAATGGGCTCATTTGCGTGGGTCTGTTTGAATATCATAAATTTAATGTGGGTACAAGCCATTGTGGCGTCCTATTTCAGTAGCCATGTCTACCCAGCACTAAGTGGCTTAGCCCTGGGCTGACATGACCCTATATTCAGTCGAATAGCGCCAGTGCACTATTCCACTGAATATAACATTTTGGGCACCTGGGCAAGTGCAACCTGCAGTGTTAATGTTTGTGCTGTGCTTTGTACCTTTTTGAATACCGGGCCCCTGGTGACATTTAACAATACGTGGTTCCCCTTTCTTTTCTACATACAGTTTAAACATTTTCCCCCACGGTCCCAGCAAACACGTCAGTGCGTGCATGTGGAGGTGCACGCACACTCCGGGCACCAGCTCAACCCCTTCCACCCTACTTCTGGCTATTGCCGGGCTCCCCCGTAACCTGAACTGCCATCTGTCCTCCACCGGGTGGCAGCCAAGGGCTGGGGAAACTCCTTATCCCTAGTGTAGGCAGAGGGGGTGGCAAGGATGGGAGGGTGGAAAGGACTGAGCTGGTGCCATGGTGTTCAGGTGTGCCTCCACATGCATGCACGGCCGTGTGCCGGGGCCTCGGGTAGGCAGGGTAAAAATGGACAAAAACCACCATAAACATAATAATAAAAAAAAATACTTCTAGGATCCCACTTTTGGAAGTCAGTATTCTAGTATGGACCCATTTATGGATGTTCATATAAAATATTAGTGGTGAAATACAATTTCTTTCAGTAAAATTAATCAATTCTGACTTCCATGCCTGCAGTTTTGGAAGTCATCTAATTTCTGGTTTTATATCTGGAAGTCAGTGACTTCCTCCCCATTTATTTTGGAAGTTTGTGCCTCATTTTTGGTTCAATGACTTACGCAACCAGTATAGTGTTATGCTTGTGCAACTGTGTTAGCTTACGTTGGCCATTCACACTCTGTATTCCAGAGGAGCTACCACCCTGTAGCGGTACCAAAGGCAAAGGCAAAGGAACCCTCGAAGAGGGTTCCACACCAAGAGGTGCCACAGGAAGCTTCCCTTGGCTAATGGCACCTTAGGAAGAATCCCCTGGAGGAGAGAGGCATGCTGGAGGAGGAGGAGGGGAGGATGGAGGGGCAAAGAAAAAGTTCTTCAGAGTGAGGCAGGGAGGTATTACTTATATAGCCCAGGACAGGGGAGTGGCTGATTGCTCTGTCATTGAGCCACAGGCGTAGCCTTTCAATTCAATGACCTATACAACCAGTATAGTATTATGCTTGTGCAACTGTGTTACCTTACTTTGGCCAATCGTACTCTCTATTCTAGAGGAACTACCACCCTATAGGGGTACCATAGGCAAAGGAACCCTCGAAGAAGGTTCCACCCCTAGAGGTGCTGTGGGAAGCTTCCTTTGGCTAAAGGGGTTACATGTGATAATGGCAACCGCATAACAGTGATCGCCATTTGGGCGAGTCTACATCACCAAAAATTTATTTCGGCGATGTAGACTTGTGGCGCACAGTAAAAGGGCGCTAGACACTTGGATTTTTCTTCTTATGCAGGGGGCACAGTCCCCTGCACCCTCCTACTAAAGGATTCTCAACTCTAGGGGGGTGCATGTTGGAGGGGTGCAAAAAGACGGAAAAATAAAATTTCCTGGACTGGTACAAAAAAACGAGAGAGCGCCCACAACTGAACCTGGCGCCATCCCAACCCTAGCCTGCCACCAACCCACCATGCCACATGGCCAGCTCGGCAGCCCACCACCGCACTACACCCCACAAACCCTCCCTCCCCTTCTGCCCGTCGCACGGCGTGGTCCCTCCCTTCCTGGGCGCATGTACATATAGTGACATCCTGTTGCTACAATCGCCGAACCCCCATCCTGTCACCCTCCTTGCTCGGTAGCCCTGCGTAATAGTGCCATGATTGAGTCACCCTTTTTGAAAGTGCTGAATCGCGGTTGACGAATACACAGGCTATCGGCTAAAGGTACCTTAGGAAGAATACCCAAAAGAACTGTAGCAGTGCCAAAGAAACATTAGCGATCGATGGCCACTAGGCAAAGATGTAGAGTAACAGCAACAGGCAGCTTGATAAACATAAATAAGATGCAGGTTAGCAGAATAGCACGGGTATAATGGATTGCATGAATGACTGCAAGGGGCTTCCTAAGCAGAGAGGGAATGGCAAAAAGGAACACCATCCACCTCCATCCAACAGCAGAATCTACCTAAGAAAACTAGGGAATACTGCCTAAGGCTAACTAAATATTATGAACCAAGGCACGAAGAAGAGAAAAAAAAAACCTTTGAGGAGGAAATCTCTTGGGATCCAAGGCCCATGTCACCTTCTCTCCAGGTTTGGGATATCTATGATTAGTGACGGCTCTGCTGCTGCAATTTGGAAACCCAATTAAAGGGGGGTGGAAAATATTCCAATTTGGAGGAAAGCTCTCCTCTATCCCTCTAATGGGAATGCCATGAAGGGCTGCAAGCTGGTTTGCTCTGCAACAAGCCTCCTCCAAGGCGAGAGGAGGAGAGCAACGACTGCTGAGGTGCTCAGCTGGCCTACTGATCTAAAAAACAAACCAGGTGAACCAGAGGCAGCTGTAGGTAGAATAGCTTAGCAGGTGCTGCCGAACCCGCTTGGCAAGCCAAAGAAGCCCCCTTGGGCTTAAAGAAGTAGTCCACCCAAAACTTGCAAAAAACATATGTTGTGCAGAGTGTTTTGATTTGTATGTTAAGTTGTGTGTCCTTCCCTCTGTCTGCTATTAAGAGTTTTTCCTAAATTAGCCTGCTAGTTTTAGGGTAGTTTTACGACCCCTGCAGATCTCCATATGAGACAGCTTAATTGTATTCCTTTGTCCTACAATGCACCTTGTTTCATGTGACAGTGATGTAGCAGAGACCATAGATCCAGCAGAAAGCATTGCTTTACAATCAGTTCACAACAGTAGAAATGGCTATATTTTAAAATCTATAGAATTCAACTTAGTGACTACCCTCATCGTAAAGGTCTTACTGTCCTGAAGAGCATTGCTGCTGGTAATTTTTGTGTAGCTTGTAAAGCTTCCAAGATATTTAGTTTGTTTGGCATGTGTGTGCTGAATGTTGGGTCTCTGCTACATCACTGTCACATGAGACAAGATGCACTGTGGGAACAAGGAATACAATTAAGCTGTCTCGGATGAAGATCCCCAGGGGTCGTAAAACTAGGACAAAGCTAGCAGACTAATTTAGGAAAAACTCCTAATAGCAGTCAGAGGGAAGGAAACACTAGAACTTCACATACAAATTAAAACACTCTGCACAACATATATTTTTTGCAAGTTTTTGGGTGGAGTCTTAAATTCTGCATCGACAGATGCCGTCGATACGTCTGCAGGGCTGAAGCTCCACCTGGAGCGAGGACATTCCCACCATGAGCCAAATGAGAAGGACCCTGCCCCAAGTTTCGCACACTCAAGATTTGGACTTCGTAGGTGCAGAGCGAGACTGTCAGCTGTAGGGTAAGCCCTGAGCCATGGTAACTCATGGTCGTGGTTGGCATGCCTCCGATTATGGAAGAAACAAAATGGGAAGGAGAGCATAAAAGAAGTGCAGAGAGCTGAAGTCCCTCACGTAGCTCATACATGTTGTATAGCAGCACATAGCAGACTAAATCTCCAAGGGCAGCATAAGCAATGAGTGGACCTGCACGTAGGTCTGTGACACAGTGTAAGCAATGATCGGACATGCACATAGGTCTGAGAGGCAGCAATTTGCATGACTTCTAGGGAGGCAAGCCAACCAGTCCCACTAAGAAAGCCAATTAAAGGAGACATAAATACTTGGAGGATTTTAGCGGCGGATGCAGGATTCGAACATGACATATTTGGACCACACGGGCCACGACTCTGCACTACAACTCCCAAGTCCCCCACCATAGGAAGAACAAGGAAGCTACAGTAAAGTACCTTGACCCACATGCAGATTTTAAAACTAGTTTACAGTGACAGCTGTAGCTGAGCTGACCTCCAGAGTATAATAAAGCATTATACCATACCTCTCAACCTCTCTCATCACAAATCAGGGACAAGGCTTAAAATGATCAGGGACAAATGACCAAAATCAGGGACACATCAGAAAAATTAGTAATATTAGTTCCAGAAGCTGTGTACAACATGCTTCTTAGTATGAATAGCATTTTCTTAATGAGATCTAGACTGTAACACCAATGGCTGGCATTACTTTGTGATTCAGATCGCTACACTTCAGTGACAAAAAATGCTACATTTAGGAGGGACAGAAGAAATTTCTGAGGCAAAATCAGAGACATCCCTGAAAATCAGGGACAGTTGAGAGGTATGCATTATACAAAAGTAAAAGAAAAAGAACCTTTGTGCGCAAACACTGAGGCAAGGGGTTACCTCAAAGGGCATTTGGCTGGGAAGCCAAGTTTCAAGAAAATACAAAATCACACATGCCCACACAATGCAAAGCATCATGAGCTGCATATGCAAATCCCCAATCAAAAGTAGTTGAGCAGCATCCAGCAGCAATTACCGTAGTTGTAACTTCTGGGAGTAGCTAAGCTGAACAATTTTCAGAATTGTAGGGACAGGCAATGCACTGCAAATATCAGCAATACTGCTTGGTATAATTGCATGGAAGCAGGTTGGAATGCCATGGGCCAGCTTTGCAGAGTGAGCCTGGACAGGTACAAACAACTAAGGTGGATAAGCACTGAGACAGCGGAAGCAGGGAAGCAGCAACTGTGCTGAAACTTACAGATGACAATTGTAGTTGCACTGAGGGTTTGCTGAAACTGGAGGAAATGGGAGCCAAAATAGCACAAGCACAGGATTAGCACAATATAAAGAAAGAGCAACAGGATGCTTGAGAAACCAAAAAGCCGCCCCCCACACACACACATGAAAAATGCAAAACAAAGACACAAACACAGAAAAGCAGAAAATAGGCAACACAAAGAAGCACGCAGTAGCCAGAGGCAAGCAATACAAACCAAAAAGCAGGAGAACACAAAACATTAAGTCCAGCAGAAACCAAGCAAAGATGGAAACAGCAACACGGAGGCAGAGCCTCAGCAACCCCAAGGAGAAGTCAGACTGACAGAGCCTCCGGCTGCAAAGAAAAAGTGCTTCAGAGTGAGGCTGGGAGGAACTGCTTATATGACCCAGGAAGGGGGAGTGGCTGATTGCTTGGTCATTGAACCACAGGCATAGCCTTTCAAAAGTCAAATACTCCAAAAAGTGAGTTAACCGAAACCCTGACTGGCTCCTATCCATATGGGACTGCTGTGATTTCTTCCCAAAGTTAACTCTGGTCTAAGGCAAAGGTTCTCAACCATGGCTCCCTGATGATGTGTCATCTTTAGGATGCAAAGTGCTGGGGTTATTTCTGCTGCTGCTTTTCGTCTCTACCCAACTTCATAAATGTACTCTTTTTAAACAGCTTTATTTAAGAAGGTAAAATTAAACATACAATACTAAATTCAGCAATACATTATTTTCAAACAATACTATGCATATATTCCATACATATGTTGTGTACAGTATACAGCTTACATTTCTTGCATATGCATTCTTCCAGTTGGTGGTAGGAAGAAAAAGTACTACAGTCACTCATCAGAACTCATTAACCAATGTGCATCAAGCTCAACTGAAGCAAAATAAAACAACTTCTAAAATTAGCTTGTGGTTTGCATGCCTCATTGTATGTCTAAACGAGGGACCTTCCATGGAGGAAAAGAGAGAGATGGATGAGGGGGAAATCAGGGTGAGCGCAGGAAAACACCCATATAAAAATTTTTTTACGGTACTAAAGATCTGACATTCCTGTCCAGTAGGGACCACTGGTGGTTCTGTTTAAGTGCTAAAGTCACCGGAGTCCCAGGAATCTCTATCTGCATCAGTTTGTCTGTGTGGGGCTCCCCAGGACAACCTGTATGTAGCCACCCCAATTTGGGGGCTTACCTTAAGTGTCTTCCTGGGCTCCAGTAATGCCCACTGCCAAGCAGCCATCCTGCATAGATAGTACATCCAGTCATTTGTTTCATTCTGTTGATTTGATTGAGAGTACCATGATGTGCCTCTGCACCTGTCCCTTTAAGATATTATCCAGTGTGTGTATAGTGAATGGTCTGGGCTGGATTCAAGTGCTTCAAAACTTGCAACCGGCCAGACACCGCTTTATTTTGCTCCACTCTACTGTTGATAGTAGAGCAGAGGGAGCTTTAACTAGTACTGTAAATATTTACTTCTTACTAGCTGTTATATTTGAATTGGAGAGTTTGTTCTAACCTGCCCTCTTGCAGCTTTACTTGCCTGAATAGGATCCACCATATTTGGTCCAGGACTTTCAGTAATTAGGCCAGTAGGATTCAGGGGTCTTAAAGGTCCTTAGCTCAAGTGCCTTGTGAGAAGGAAAAACTGCAGTTTTTAGGTTGGCGCGTACACTGAACTGAAGGGGGCATCCAAACTGTAACTAACAGATCCCCCCCAGCCAACCAGAATTAAGAAAGCCCTGGGAAAGCCCAGAGCTGTTAGAGAACACAGAGACAGTTGGAGTTAGAGCTTGAAGAGTGAGCAACTCGAGCTATCAAAAAGCTGCTCCAGGAAAGAGCCCAGGAGAATTGACAGGGAAGGGCCTGAGTTGCCTCTCTGCTACTGTTTTCCTGCTTTGGACTGCCATATTGCAGAAACTGGAATAATCCGAATTGTGACTTTGAACTGCAGCAGAAAGCTTCAAGATATTAGAAAGTACAGCCTGAGATTTGGACCGAGAAGAAGCTCCTGTGAAGCGATCTGCCCAATGGATGTGAGAGACTGACTTAATGATCAAGAGGTTTGATCAGTGAATCTACTGCAATAGCAACCGGCCTGAATACCAAATTGAGATTTAGAGAAGGTGATGCTGTTCTTGTTAAATGTGCTGAATGTTTATTGTGGACTGTGCCCTGTTTTGTCAGTGATTGAAGTGTGTTGCCAGCTGGAGTCCTTTACCAGCAAACCAACTGAACTTTTCCAAAATTGCCTATTCAGCCTTGGGCCTGTGCCAGTCTCGGCCCAAGCCATTTATTTCTGCACCAGAGACTGTTCTTCAGTGACAGACCAGCTTTGGGGATCCAGCCCCTGCGCAGAGACAACTTCAGGTTGCGGCCACATGGAGGGAAAGCCCGTGAAGTGGAGGTGTGTTGTCGATCCTGCTTCCCCATCTCATCGGTGAACTCCATGAGGTCACCTTATCGCCTGATCCATCGCAGCCTACTGGTAGCGTGAATAAATTTAGGGTAGTTCCCTGCAACACATTCTTTAATTGTCTGTGGTACCATCTGATTGTTACAGTAAATTTCTGGGTTACAAGAGACTGGGCCAACCGGCCAGGATTACAAATAATCAGAGCTCTGTTGTGCATGCTAACTGCCTTTTTCTTTCCGTCAAGGGCCCCAGTAACAGCTGCAATGCCAGACACCCCCAGGCAATACCTCTGGCTAGCCAGTATACCATCCTGGGCTCCCAGTGTTATAGAATGAATTATTTGGGGCTAAAAGTGCATGCCAAATAACCTGAATTCAATCAGTATAGTAATTATTTAACTAAATTGACACACCCTTCCTTGTTCATGACCCCTTAATAAATCTGATTGTTGTTGCACGTTTAACCTGGCTTATGAGCATATTATTAGTTACAGTACTGAAAGTGTGCACTTGCTTGGCTAACCTTGTTTTTACAGGGGGTTCCAGGGAAACTGCTGATGGCCAGACCCTGGTGGTAAGTGTAAAGGGTGTGTGCATATTGTTAATGTTACTTGTTGACTGTGTGTTAACTGCTGTTAAAGGCACAAAGCCACTAGGAGGGTTGGTGGGTGGTTATAGCTTACCAGAGGGCTATAACAGGTTAGATAGATATCCCCACTATTGTTACGCTGGGTGGAGGCACCTTAATACTGAATCCAGGCCCCTCAACCTGTGGCCAGAAATACAGGCAGGGGTAGTAACCTTAGGGATAGCACTGCCAAGGGGTTACATCTTGGAGGCACCACTGGGATTAGTGCCCCCTTGGGGCCAAAATGCAAAATTTCAGTTAATTGTTATGTGAGCGCCCCTAGTGGCCATGTCACAAAATTGTAGTAAGGCTCTACCTGGAACCCACTGTTTTTTATGGGTAACTACCTGTGGTCTGTGCCCAGCATGGATGTTGGGCCCTAGGCACGAACAAAATAGTTGCCTACACGCCACACAACTGAGACGTGTAGGCAACCATATGTGTGAATGCCGTGCAGCAGGGGTCCCGTGGACCCCTGGCAGCATTCACCAATATTGCATGCCCGCCAGCCTTGCCCCTCGGGGAGCACCGCACTGTGGGCGTGTCAGGGGCATGTCTGCATTATGCAGCATTCACTAAGCCACATAGTGCCAGGCACAGGGGGGCGCCGGGTTCGCCATCTGGAACCAGGCGTAACCCAGTATGTGCCCCCATGATCTACGGCTGCCGGGTGTGGCAGTACTGGGCAATGGACCTCCATTGTGCCACAACCCACTAGCCTACAGGGTTAGGCTGAGGTAGTGCCTCTGCCGACCGCACGACCCTGCACACCAAGGGGGCGTGGCCACGGACAGGCGCCCCATGGGTGCATGCGGTCATGCATGCTGTGCACCCTGCATCTGTCTGGGACCACAAAGGTAAGCGGGTGGGTTATGCACCTCGGGCATGTATAACCTGCCCGTTAGTGTGTAGGGCCCAATATTACTAGCACTGATTCTGACTCCCTCACTGAAAAAATGGTTGTGCATCAGTTAGTTGGTTGGTGTACAGGGAGTGAAATTGACCCCTAGAATGCTTTGTTATTACTAGATGTACCCCTGAAAGACTCAAATTACTTCCTGTTTCTTTCTCTGCATGCAGTTAGCCACTGCAAGGCTATAGATACACCCCTGGGCACTAGTAAAGACACTATCGAGGGAGCACTTTCAAAAATTGACTGTCTGGGGAAGGTTGTAGTGGTAAGTTGACAAGCTGACCTGACTGCCCAAACTTTAATGGCTTTAGTGGAGTGTGGCAACCCAATGGACACTATTAAGATGCCCAAAACTGTTGCCATTGATAGGTCCCCGACTCCTGGAGGGTGGTGACTAAGGATAGTGAGGATCCCTCAGACCCAGAACCCCCACCCTTATCTGAATGTTTTGAGGAGAAGTTTGCCAAATTGTTACTGAATGAGGTCCCAACCCTTGAGGACTTCAAAAAGTTATTTCAGCTTCCTGGGGGTACCCCCTTCCCAGCACCTGTGCCAATACCGGTACCTGCTCCCACTCCAGCACCTGTCTCAATTAATGTGCCTACTCCTGGCCCTGCACCAGCTCCTGTGCACACACCAGTACTGGCACCCATGACTGTGCTCTCAGTCAGTCATGATTATTACTGCAAGGTAAGGGTATTCTCTGACACTTTGCCCGTGCCTAATGGGAAAGATGATTGGAAGACATGGATAGACTATATTGCTCCTCTTGTGCAAATATGGCAGTGTTCTGAGGTAGAGAAGCAGACAAGGCTTATGGAAAGTTTAAGGGGTCCTGCCCTTGAAGCCATTACATTTTTGAGATACACAAACCCTGATGCTTCAGCCCAGGAATATTTATCTGCAATAGAAGGTGTTTTCAGTAGTACTGAGTGTGGGTAAACTTTAATGTGGAAATTCAAAGCCACCAAGCAGTGTAAAGGCCAAAGCTTGTCTGTTTATGTTACTCATCTGGAGAGACCCTTACAGAGAGCTCACAGAAGAGGTCGGGCATTGGCCAGTGATTTGAATCATGTGAGACTAGATCATATACTACAATCTGCCAAATACTCTAGATTACTAAATCTCCAGCTAAAGTTCCAGGTTAGGAAGGATAATCCCTCTATTTATTGTAAACTAATAAAAGAACTCAGGGAGGTTGAAGCTGAGGAGGAAGAAGACTCCCAGGATTCCTGCATGGTCATAGCTACTGCAGCCCCTGCCCTTGTCGGGGTGTCCGCCACTAATGGTCCTGAATTCCACAAGCTACTTAGAGAGATCAGGGAACTAAAAACTGGTGCCACCACTAAGGAGCGCAGTGAAAGAGAGAGAGTGCTAAGGACACTCCACCATGGGCAGATCTACTTAGGGAGATCAGAGAGCTAAAAACTGGAGCCAACATTAAGGCCATCACTGATAATTTATTTATTTAAAAGTTTTATCAGGAAAGGCATACTGAGCAGACTACTGCTCGATTCCAGATGTGTCCTGGGGGGGTGTAAGGGAGGGGAGGATACATACAAATTCAAAGTACAGACATTTCACAAATATGTACAAAATAGCTAAATAGATAAAGACCCAGATACCCCTCAGAATGCTCCACCATGGGAGTGGGAGTGCAAGCTCAGGCTCCCATTAGGGTGGAGATCTAGAGGCCTGTAAAAGCAAATTGTATGCTATAGTAAACAAAATGAGAGGGCGTGGGGTGTAAACCCACCAAGGGCCTACTGTTGTTAGTGCTCTGTCACAAACCTCTGATATGTATCCTCCATCACCCGCTACTCATGAAATTTGGGCAATTTCTAATTATTCGTCACTGCCCAGACGGCCTAGGGATGGTGTGCTCTGTCACCACTGTGGGGAGGATGGTCATATTAAGAGAACATGCCAGTTCCCCAAAGATTTAAGGGGGGGAAGGGGAAATTGTTTAACCAGGAGAGGCACTTTGATTCTAGGTGCAACCTGAGAGCACAAGGAAGTTAAGTGACTTGCTCAGGGTCACACAGTATGTAAGTAGGGGCTGTGGGGTTCAAACCCAGGTCTCCAGGTTTGCAGCTCAGCGCTTTAAACCACTACACTATACTGCCTTCTCAATAAAGGTGAACGCTAAGCTGTTAAACCAGGTTAAGCAAAGCCATCCCAAATCCTCTGGCAAGCCTTCATCCCGCAAATTGTCTGTCAATGCCCATGCTGACACTTTCTCTAATTGGTCCGAATTGGTAGATCCTTCCATGGAGACCAAGGTGCACATCAACAGTATTCCAGCTCGAGCCGCACTGGACAACAGATCTCAGGTCACTATAATATTTAAAGACTGGTATGATCAGCATGTGTTGGACCACCCTCTACAACCCCTAGATGGACTGCATGTATGGGGTTTAAGTAATAAATCTTACCCTTACCTTGGTTACTTACGAATATGGCTATCTTTTCCTTCTACTGTTGCTGGTGTGGATGAGCCTGTAGAGACTCTGGCCTTGGTCTGCCCTTCCACTGGACTATATAATAGAATTCCCATAGTGATCAGCACCAATGCACACATGTTTGGCCAACTAGCAAAAATGCGTAAAAAAAAGTGAGCTCAGAAGACCAGACAAGCCGTACCTATTCACACAATAGTACAAAAAGCTTATGAGATGCGGCTGCAGAGCAAAGTAAATGACAAGGATGATCCAGTGGGTTATATCTGAAAAAAGGACCCGTCACCTCTTGTCTTGCCACCTAATTCACAGTGTCATGTCAGTGGAGAGGTGCGTATCAAAAAAGACATCACCAACAAGATTCCTATGCTCGATGCCCCAGAAGAGGGGAAGCTGCCTAGTGGACTTTTACTTAAACCCAGTGTGCTACCTGTTAGGGCCCATGCCTATGCTAGGAGAGTAGTAGTGCAACTCCACAATGTGACCGACAGAGACACTAAAGTCCCCCAGTGCTGTACCCTGGCCCAAATATACTGTGCAGATACCACCGTGTTACCAAGCAAGTGCCGCCAAGAGGAAGAGGATGAAGTATCCCCAAATATGTTTGACTTTGGAGAATCTCCTATCCCAGGTGAGTGGAAAGACAAAATCAGTTGCAAGCTGACACAGCGGAGTAAAGTGTTTTCCTTAAGGGAATGGGATGTTGGATGCATTACCGGTGCTGAACACCCTATCAGGCTCCATGATAAGAGACCATTTTGTGAAAGGGCATGTCGATTGGCACCAGTGGACACTAATGATGTTCGACGCCTCCTCCAAGAGATGTTAACAGCTGGAATCATCCAGGAATCATGTAGTCCTTATGCATCCCCCATTGTGGTAGTCCAAAAAAATGCTTTAGTAAGAATGTGTGTGGACTACTGGACCCTTAACCGAAGAACTATACCAGATCAGTATACATGCCTTGAATCCAGGATGCACTTGATTGGCTTAATGGGAGCCAGTGTTTTCTGTCTTAGACCTCAGGAGCGGGTATTACCAAATGCTGATGGTGCCAGAGGATAGAAAAAAAACTACATTTATGTGTCCTCTGGGTTTCTACAAATTCTTGTGCATGCCCCAGGGTATATCTGGAGTGCCAGCCACCTTTCAGAGATTAATGGAGCGAGCTGTAGGAGACATGAACCTCCTTGAATGCTTAGTTTATCTGGACGATATCATTGTGTTTGGCAAGACACTTGAAGAGCACGAGACTCATTTGTTCAAGGTCCTGGACTGGTTAAAAGAATTAAAATTAAAATTGTCCATCGACAAATGCCAATTTTTCCAGAAATCTGTAAGATATGTAGGCCACAGTGTATCCTCTGAGGGCATCCAAACTGATCCACGCAAAGTGAAAGCCTTAACTACTTGGCCACAACCTAATAATTTATTTATTTATTGAGCTCTATGAATTACAACCCTTTGAGTCAGGGACTCTTTTTCAAAGGCTCCACATCAGTACAAAGTGTGACAGGCAACTGTTACAGATATCATGAAACAATGACAGTAAATTATACACAAACAGAAAATTATACAAAAGGAGTAATTACAAAGGCTCCACATCAGTACAGAGTGTGGCAGGCAAGTGTCACAGACATCATGATATCATGAACAATGACAGTAATTATATACAAAGAAAATGATACAATAGGGAGTTATCTAATAACGATGCATTACAATAAGCATCTCAAACAGCTGCAAAGATTTCTGGGTTTCTGTGAGTACTATCGCCATTTTGTAAAAAAAGGTAATTCGCCCCTTCTAAATCTGACTCAAGGATACCCACCCACAAACCAAAAATATAAAAAGAGTGCTATAAAAGAAGAGGATAACATCTATTTTAAGATCAATGAACCATTTGGGGCCAGGTGAACCAAGGAATGTGATACAGCTTTTTACGATATTATTCATCTGCTCACACATGCTCCTGTACTCGCTTACACAGATCCAGCTAGGCCATATGTGTTGCATACAGATGCCAGCTTGAAAGGACTTGGGGCCATGCTTTATCAGGAGTATGAGGAAGAATTACATACACCCTGTGGCATTTGCTAGTAGAAGCCTGACGCCATCTGAGAAAAATTACCCTGTGCATAAACTTGAATTTCTCGCATTAAAGTGGACAATAGTAAACCAATTTTATGAATACCTCTATGGTGCCAAAATTCTGGTAAAGAGCAACAATAACTCTCTCATGTGTGTCCAAACCTCAGCCAAATTAGATGCAACTGGACACCGTTGGTTATCAGCACTTTCAACATATGATTATTCGGTGGAATACCATCCAGGTCTGAATCACATCGACGCTGATGCTCTATCCAGGAGGCCTGTATCTAGTTTTGAGTAGGTAAAAATGTCCGAGCAATCTGTAAAGGCCCTGTGCTACAAGTTTGACAAACATCAACACCCATCTTCTGAAACTGTAGATTGCTTAGTCAATTGTCCTGGACCTCCAGAAACCTGTGTGCCTGTAGCCTACTGTAATATCACAGTATTAGACCTAAGTGCCTTACCGCAGCTCACCCCAGCTGACATTTAACAGGAACAGTATCAAGACCCCATGATTAGATCAGTCTAAGATGCTTTGTACAGAGGAGGCGATGTTTCCAAGCTATGATCCAACGATCAGCAAACTGCCTTACTGTTTAAAGAGTGTCCCAAACTCATGCTCCAAGAAAAACTGTTATATCGAGAACTAACCGATAGCCAGGGAAACATCATAAGAAAACAACTGGTGTTACTGTCAAGGTTTAGCCATGTGGTCCTAAAAGCTCTCCACGATCAGATGGGACATTTAGGTAGCGAAAGAACCTTGGACTTAGCCCGTCCCCACTTCTACTGGCCCAAGATGGGTGCAGACATTGACCAATATATCAAAACTTGTAACAAATGCCTTCAAAGAAAGGCCCAGCCACAGAGCCACAGAAAGTGGCAACCTTGGTTAACATCACCACTAGTGCACTATGGAACTTGGTTCTATGTGATAATGCTGAAAACATTTGCGGCATTCTGACAACTCTGGCGCACAGGACAGATGCGGGAACATGTATTTTAATGCTTTCTGTGGGATGGCTGTGCCCCCCACACACCACCCCCTCTGCAGAAGCCGCTTCAACACCCACTACTAAAGGATTCTCAACTCCAGGGGTGCATGTCTGGGAGGGTAAAAGCATTAAAAAATAAAGGTTCGGGCCGGGTACAATAAAATTGCACCAGCGCCCGGACCCGGTACCTCACCCACCCCAACCACTAGCCAACCCCTGATGCCACGATGCAGCTCAACAATCCACCACAGCACCACCCCCTACAGCTCCTCCGCTCCCTCCCTGCCCACGCTCACCATGCTCGCTCCCCCCTGCGTGTGTACACATAGAGACATTCTGTCGCCCAGTTTGCCCACTCCCTCATCCGGTCACCCTACCCTCCCATCACCATGAGGGATTGCACCAAGGAGGAGTCACCATTATGGATGGTGCCCTTCCCCATGCGCCCACCTCATGGGATACCATGGAGCTTGTATCTATCAACTTTTTAAGTTTAGAGCCTGACACCAAAAACATTAGCAATGTACTTGTCATGACAGACCACTTTACCTGTTATGCACAGGCTTATCCAACCAGGGACCAAAAAGCAGCCATTGTAGCCAAGGTACTTGTAGAAAAGTTTTTTGTCCACTACAGTGCCCCACAGCGGATCCATTCTGATCAGGGAAGTGACTTTAAAAACTGTTTAATTAAAGAAATGCTCTCACTCTGGGGTGTAAGAAAGTCAAGAACCACTCCATATCACCCACAGGAGGATCCGCAGCCTGAAAGATTTAATAGAACATTGCTGGACATGCTGGGCACACTTCACTCGAAGGACAAGCAAAGTGGAGTCAACAAATAAGTGCCTTGGTGCATGCCTACAATTGCACTGGCAATGATGCAACTGGTTTTTCACCATATAAGCTAATGTTTGGTTGAGATGCACATTTACCTGTCAATATTTGTTTTGGAGTGTCATCAGATGGAACTCGAACCAATACCTATTTGCAGTATGTACAAAAGCTAAAAGCATAGCTTAATCACACCTATCAACTTGAGCACACCATGGCTGCAAAATAAATAATAACTTAGCCAACAAGAAAAGACATGACAAACGTGTTAAAGCCCAAGAGTTACAGCCCAGAGACCATCTATTAATGAGAAATTTGGGTTTGCAAGAAAAACACAAAATAGCTGATCGGTGGAGTCACACCTCATACATTGTCATCAGCAAGCTGGATGACCTGCCAGTCTACAAAGTGTGTCCAGAAAATGACCCACAAGCTGTAAAGACAATGCACAGAAATCACCTTTGCCTATTGGACAGATTATCCTAGACACTGTGCCTCAAGGTAACGCCCCCACTGGGCCTGTGACCAGGCCCGCTGCAAAAAAACAAAACAAAAAACAAGTCCACTTTCTGCTGTCCCACATCCAGAGCCTCCATCATGTCCTGCTATAGTTAATGATGACAATCATTCTGAGTTCGATGACAGTGAATATGGAATTACGTATTACCCCTCTTTCAAACTAGCCCAGCTGTTCCAAGGCAACCCTTTGTGTAATATGGGAGACAGTGCTGACCCTCATGAAGTATCGGATAATCTTGCACACTTGAACACTCCAGTACCTCTTGACAGTGAGGTACAATGTGTAATTTCCGAATTAACTGACTCCTTATGCCTGGTGGAGCTGTCAAAAATTGAAGCGGCAAGTTCTGAACAAGAAAATGAGGACCCAACCAATGAGTCCTTACTTGAAGTTGAGATATCTGGACCTTGTAAATCTGACCACAACTCAGAAAGTATTGCTAATTCTGAAAGTATCAGCAATGCGTTACATGATTTAAATTCTATGGAATTCCCCCCCAATGATGAACCCACGTCTACAGAGCAAGTAAATGTAAGCCCCACTGCAGAAGCCAGTGCTCCTTTAAACTCTGAACAAACAGACTGTGCCGAAGTACCTCTTAATGCAGAAGATGATTTGTTGCTGGACAATAAGCTGAAAGTAGCTGACCCAAATGTGGATGTCAAAAGGACTGCGCCTGTACCCCTTCCACCTAGAAGATCTGGAAGAGATGTCAAACCAGTAGTACGTCTCATGTATGATACTCCAGGAACACCTGTAGACCTTCCCATGAATGTGGTCTATAAAGTGGTATACATCACAGCAAACTCCCTTCCTAAAATAGGATACACTGCAGCTTCTCAGTTAGTAATAACCAGTATTTCCAGGGTCACCCTACAAAGAGCCCAAAGTTAGCTGATGGGGTCAGACTCTCACCCCTGTGAGTTAGGGTGCAGAAAGTGGTACAGACAAGGGTAATGTGTTTAGCTACCCGAATTAGTATACCAATGAACAAGTAGAATGTCTTAGAAATTAAATGTAAAATGTTTATGCAGTATTATTGCCTATGAACCAATATTGGTTATGAAGAACACAGCTTGCTTCTTATGTTGATGTATCAACTATGAAACTACATAATATATACATATATATATATATATATATATATATTTTAGTCTAAGGTTGCAACCTGTATCTATTCACGAATAGTATTTTTCTAAGTAGAAATGTTTATATGGTATAGACTTGACGCGGACGCCAAGTTTTCCTAGGCAGGGGAGAGTACAGCTCACCTCCAATTTGAGGGCTTATCTTTAGTGTCTTCCTGGGCTCCAATAATGCCCACTGCCAAGCAGCCATCCTGCATAGATAGTAAATCCATAGTCATTTGTTTGATTCTGTTGATCTGAGTGAGAGTGCCATGATGTGCCTCCACACCCATCCCTTTAAGATATTATCCAGTGCAGCAGCGGCTCTAGCCACAAATGGTTACCAGGGCACAGCTGGGGCACAACCAAATTGCAGCCAGGGCACTGATATATTGTTACAATGGGGGAAGCTCTGCACCATATGGGGCACCAACTGGGGCACAGCATTTTTTTACCGGGGCACGTGCCCTGGCAGGCCCTGGTGTAGAGCCGCCATTGATCCGGTGTGTATTTAATGAATGGTCTGAGCTGGGTTTGAGTGCTTCAAAGCTTGCAACCAGCCAGACACTGCTTTATTTTGCTCCACTCTGCAGTCGATAGTAGAGCAGAGGGAGCTTTAACCAGTACTATAAATATTTACTTCTAACTTGCTGTTATATTTGAATTGGAGAGTTTGTTCTAACCTGCCTTCTTGCAGCTTTACTTGTCTGAATGGGAGCCACCATGTTTGGTCCAGCACTTCCAGTAACTAGGCCAATAGGATTTAGGGGGCCTTAAGGGTCCTTTGCTCAAGTGCCTCATGGGACGGAAAAACTTTAGTTTTTGTTGTTTTTAGTTTGGCACCTAAACTGAACTGAAGGGGGCATCCAAACTATGACTGACAGATCCCCCCCAGCCAACCAAAATTGAGAAAGCCCTGGGAAAGCCCAGAACTGTTAGAGAACAGAGAGACAGTTGGAGTTAAAGCTTGAAGAGTGAGCAGATTGAGCTATCAAAAAGCTGCTCCAGGAAGGAGCCCAGGAGAATCGGCAGGGAAGGGCCTGACTTAGTAGTAGTAATAAAATGTATTTATTCAGTATAGCACCATTAGGACAATTTACGTCCTATTTACAAGGTGTACCTGTGCAGTGAAACATATCGAATTCAAGTTTCCACACATACCAATCACTAACATATTACAGTATAGTTAAATACACAGTTGTAGAAAAAACAAGAATGAATAGACACACATTTAACATATCATTTTTGGTTATTACAACACTAGTCCACAAAGACTGCACCAAACAAGCAAATACCAACTACGTATAACAGTTAAGTGTTATTACAATGATCAATTACACACACATCTAAAGCTAAAATGCATAGGTACATAGATACATAGACAGTGTCGGCAGATAAGGGCCTATGGCCCACCCAGTCTGCCCATTTGAGCTTGTAAGTTTAGTTTGTTTTCCTAGAAGTCTGTTGCACCTTACCCCTGACCTCCAGAGTTCCTTTATGTCTATCCCATGCATTCTTAAATCCTGTGATTGTTTCAGCCCCACCACTTCCTCTGGCAGGGTGTTCCACTTATCCACCACCCGTTCTGTGAAGAAATTCTTTCTCATGTTTCCTCTGAATAGTCCTCCCTCAACTTCATCCCATGCCCTCTAGTTCTGGAACATCTTTTCACTTAAAATAGTGTTTTCCTGCACCTGTTCCTCCCTGTAGATACTTGTATGTCTCTATCATATTCCCTCTCTCCCTCCTCTCCTCCAGGGAGTACATGTTCAGTTCCTTCAACCTGTCTTCATAGGACTTGTGATGCAATCCATGCACCATCTTTGTTGCCCTCCTCTGAACCTTCTCTACCCTGTCTATGTCCTTACGTAGGTTTGGTCTCCAGAACTGTACACTGTACTCCAGGTCTAACCTGTGTTTTAAAATGGTACGCTGTAAGGTCCAAGTTTCTCAGGTCTGGGGGTAGTGCATTCCAGGTGCTTGCTACACTAAATTCAAAGGTCATTTTACCAAAGTTATTAATAATCCTAGACTGTATCAGATCCCTAGCCCTGTTTTTTCTTAGGTTTAAACTGTGTCTAGGTTTTTGTAATTTCTCTATCAAGTATTGAGGTGACATGTTTCTAAACATACTCCATACTAAGTTAGGCCAAATATTCCTACGTTTTAAATCAAGTGATTGCCAACTCAGCTTGTTGTACATTGTACAATGGGGTGTACTCTCTGCTACTGTTTTCCTGCTTTGGACTGCCAGATTACAGAAATCTGAAGTATCCAAATTGTGACTTTGAAATGTGGCAGAAAGCTTCAAGATATTAAAAGGTACAGCCTGAGATTTGGACCAAGAAGAAGCTCCTGTGAAGCAATCGGCCCAGAGATTGTGAGAGACTGACTTAATGATCGAGAGGTTGGATCAGTGAATCTACTGCAGTAGTAACCGGCCTGAATACCAAATTAAGATTTAGAGAAGGTGATGCTGTTCTTGTTAAATGTGCTGAATGTTTATTGTGGACTGTGGCCTGTTTTGTCAGTGATTGATGTGTGTTGCCAGCTGGAGGCCTTTACCAGCAAACCAACTGAACCTTTCCAAAATTGCCTAGTCAGTCTTTTTTTTTTTTTCCAATTGTTTAACCAGGTGAGACACACTAAGTTGGAAGCTTGTTTACAGGTGCAACCTGGGAGCACAGGGAAGTTAAGTGACTTGCTCAGCGTCACACAGTATGCAAGTGGGGGCTGTGGGATTCAAATCCAGGTCTCCAGATTTGCAGCTCAGAGCCTTAATCCACTGTGCTATACTGCCTCTTGGGTCTATGCCAGTCTCGGGCCAAGCCATTTATTCCTGCACCAGAGACTGTTCTTTGGCAAGAGACTGGCTTTGGGGATGCAGCCCCTGCACAGAGGCAACTCACAGGTTGTGGCCACCTGGAGGGAAAGGCCATGAAGTGGAGGTGTGTTGTGTCGGCCCTGCTTCCATGCTCATCGGTGAACTCCATGAGGTCTCCATATCGCCTGATCCATCACAGCCCACTGGTAGTGTGAGTAAATCCAGGGTAGTTCCCCGCAACACATCCTTTAATTATCTGTGGTACCATCTGATTGTTACAGTAAATTTTGGGGTTACAAGAGACTGTGCCAACTGGCTAGGATTACAAGTAATCAAAGCTCTGTTGTGCATGCTAACTGCCTTTTTCTTTCCATCAAGGGCCCCAAGAGCTGCAACACCGGCCATCCCCGGGCAATGCCTCAGGCTAGCCAGTATACCATCCTGGGTACCCAGTGTTGTAGAACTAATTATTTGGGGCTAAAGTGCATGCCAAATAACCTGAATTCAATCAGTATAGTATAGTATAGTATAGTACCTGAGTTTGATTCTCACAACCTCCACTTGCATACTGTGTGACTCTGAGCAAATCACTTAACTGCCCAGTGCTCCCAGGTTGCCCCTGAAAACAGGCAATTGTGCCTAGTGGGCCTTACCTGGTTACCAAAGACTAAAATAAAAATAAAATCATTCCACTAAATTCACGCCCCTTCCTTGTTCACGACCTCTTAATAAATCTGACTGTTGTTTCATGTTTAACCTGGCTTATGAGCATATTATTAGTTGAGTTACAGTACTGAAAGTTTGTACTTGCTTGGCTAACCTTGTTTTTACAGGGGGTTCCAGGGAAATTACTGATGGACAGACTCTGGTGGTAAATGTAAAGGGTGTGTGCATATTGTTAATGTTACTTGTTGACTGTGTGTTAACTGCTGTTAAAGGCACAAAGCAACTAGGAGGGTTAGTGGGTGATTATAGCTTCCCAGAGGGCTATAACAGGTTAGACAGATGTCCCCATTATTGTTACTCTGGGTGGAGGCACCTTAATACTGAATCCAGGCCCCTCAACCTGTGGTCAGAAATATAGGCATTGTGCCGCCTAGGGGTTACATGTACCTTTCCCATCCTACCAGAGACCACCATAGCTGTCTCTCATTAATCTTAATTTGCCAGTTTCCCATTTCATTCTTTGTATATCTAAAACTCAGGCACTCCACACCTGCACAGTGAGTGTATCTTTGGTCAGCTGTGACAGGGTTGAATAAGGTCCTGTCCCATTTGTTATGCAGAAAGAGTTAAATGCAAGGATCTGTTCTATCCTCTCCTTTTCTTTCTCATCTGTGTGGTTGCACAAGCAAATGTTTTTGTGAGACCTAGAAACTGATCACTCTGACAGTCTCATGATTCTCAGCCTCCCGCTATCTCTCTACCTTCACTTGCTGTTTCTATCTATTCTTCCTCCTTGAATATCTGTAGTTACAAAAATATATGTGATTCTTTATGTGAAACTGGGATTCCTTTGTTTGAAACTGTATATAGTTATACTGTTGCAATGTTTGCAAAAAGCTGTTTGGAACTCAAGGGATCACCCTGAGATGCTGGTTTGCAAACTATTTGCAGAGTTGTAAACAAGAGGTCAGTTCTGGGTCACCATGTTCTATTTGCTGCACCTGCGAAGAAACTGACAAGAAAATTTTGTGAGAAACAGGATGTCTCCTTAATGAGCTCAGGATGAAGTTAATTGTCAGGCAAACACATAAAAAGAGCAGCAATACTTTTCCTAGAGAGAGACCAAAACTTGGAATTAGAGATACCCTCAGATGAAGGACTTTTTTTTCTCTGTTTGAGCTGCCTTTGTAAATAGTTATACTGAACAATTTTTATTTTGGGTTTTAGGTGATAACAGTGAGTATTTAACTGCGCTGACCACAAACAGTGAACCAAAGAGTGCCAACATCAAAAGGGCGAGCAGTATAATAGTGATCGTTGCTTAGTTTCCCAATGCTCGCAACAAAATAATGATTTTTATGTGGGGGGCTATGCCCTGCCCTCCATAATTTTTTATAATCAACTCCACGGGGGCGAGGACACAGGGAAAAGACCAAACAGTGAAAAAAATTTCCTCACAGCCAGACCCAACCCATGTCCACCAGCTCAAGGGTGGTGGCTCAAGCTCTACGCCAAATAGCCAGCTTGGCAGGGCTTGGGCAAACAAATCCCTATATCCTGTCCCAGTGACTGCAGCTCACTGCTACACTCGCTGTAATGTGCTCATCTATTTTTTTTTGTCACTCGCTTTTAGTACGAGCAGTTATATTGAGTCGCTCAAATTGAGACGCTCAATAAAACTTGCTCACATCATTGCACACCTTTATTTTGCTGTTATTGATAATAATAAAATGCTACTTGTGAATTTTATCATTGCTCCCGGTTTTCCTATGCTTCCTGACCTGTGCCTCGATGACATCAGCAAGGTCACACTTTTTACAGTCACCATACATAAAAGGATAAAGAGCAATCTCCTTTTGTGGATGCCCTCCTTTCCCAATGATGCAATGCTCCATTATCTTTGGATTCTGCCAAAAACATGTGGTTGTGAGTGCCAAACTGCCCACAACTTCTCCAATAAGTAGAGTAATTATTACTCCAAAAATGTTGTGATGGTGGGGACGTAGAACTATCGAGTACATAAATCTACTTATTGATGGAAACTTTTTCTTCCAGTTACTATTTCTGCTCCATGTATGCCCCTTTCTCAACCTTTCTGACATCAAGGACCACTGAGCATGATTAGACACACCCAACAACACCCTAACCATGCCCAGACATGCCCTAGGACGCAGTGGCCATGACCAAACGTGCTCAAAGGCCCCAATCCACAAGAAGATGTTTTAGCAGTGTTCCACTTTATTCAGTATGAAGCAAAAATACAAATGTCATAAAAAGACAATATTTATGCACACTAAAATGTTGTTTAATATGAAGTTTTGCTTGTTTTTGATGCTTTATCTGGTGAGAATCCCTGAGTGAAAACTGATGGACTCCTAGGGGACTGTAAACCCCAGGTTGAGAAACACTTAGCCTAAGGGGGGTCTTGCTCATGTGGCACCTCTAGAAGTGGAACCCTCCTCAAGAGTTGGAGTATGGTAGGTGGGTGTTATTTGACAGCACTGGGGGTTGGGCACCCCCATGTAGGACTGTGAGAGAAAGGGTGTTTTTTTGGTGCATGGGGTGGGCACCCTGATGTCAGACTGTGTATGGGGGTTGTTGTTTGGTATCATTGGAGGTTGGGTACCCTGGTGTTTGACTGTGGTGGGGGTGTCTGTTTAGGGTGACAACACTGGAGGTTGGACACCTGGGTGTTGGACTGTTATGGATGGGTGTTTAGAATAGCAACTCCAAGGGTTGGATGTTCTGGTATCAGACTGTGGCACGAGGGGGTTGCCTGTTCAGCAGTTAGTTACCTTTTCCTCCAGTGCTGCATACATTTGCTTCTGGTGTTGGGTGGTGACTCAGGGAAGGGCTCTGAAGTAGAATAGAAATGAAAGTTCTCTTTCCCCACTCCACTGATGCAGACTGCAGCACATTGGGTGGCAGATGAAGGAGTACAAGAAATGCAGCTGAGCAGCAAGGTGACAAAACTGGTGCTGCTGGCATAGGGTGATGGGACACAGAAAAAGTACCACTAAGTGGCATAGCAGTCCCCAGACAGGAACAAGCCACGGCTGTTGTGCAGCATTTCTGCCATTCACATGAGGCAGAGAAACAAAGTACTGAACAGCATCACATATGTGCAACAAACAGCACAGGAAACTTTGCTGGTAAGAACTACATGCTGAGCAAGAAAACCCACTTCCACCTTGAATTTGATCAGTCAAGTACTTCAGAGCAGAAAGCTGAATAAAGGTGTAGAGTGGGTGGAATTAGAACGGAGATGGATAATTTTGAAGCTGTGATTGGTGGAGGATGGCCAAGCCCCTTAAAATCCTCCTACAGCTCAGCATATCTCTCAACCTCTTGGCATTAAAATTCATAACACTGGCCTTCAAAATTCAGAACTAATAGCCCGAATGTGTAGCACTTTCTCATTTTAAAGAATAACATGTCTACAAATAGTGGGCCCCATATAATTAGGGCTAAGAAATGCTTCTTTCATGTTAGTTCAAAGATTTAATAGTTTGTCCAGAAATCACTCTAACATTATTAAAACATCAGTAAACCTTTGTAGAGCAAGGGTAAATTTGAGCGTAAAACTCATAACACTATGCAAAATTCATAGCAGCTGAGAGATATGCAGCTCAGAGTGATTGCAATATGTTTGCTAGCTTTTGGCAAGAAAATATAAAACATTAATTTAGTTAGTCCAAACCAATCGTCCCTTAGTGAATCTACACTGGTTTGCATCCATTCTGCCCTTTTCCTCTAAGAATGTGACTGTCCTCACTTTAATAATTGTCTCCAGAAGTTTCTCCACAATCAGTGTCAGGCTCACCAGCCAATAGGTTCCCAGATTTTCCCTATCACTCCGTTGTGTAAGGGAACCACATTTGCCACCCTCCAGTTCTCAAGCACTGCACACCTGCCTAGTTTTCTTCAGCATCCTAGGGTGAATCCCATCTGCCCTTGGTGATTTATTTATTTCAAAAATTTTACCAGGAAACACATACTGAGTTGGTAGCAGCTTATTTCTAAATTCTTCTTGGGGGGGGGATAAGGTGCAATAGGTTAATTAAAATTAACAATTGTTCAAAAGGCAAATACAAAATCCAGAGTGTCATGTTGATTTTTAGCTTCCTCAGTCCATTTGGAATCCATTCTTTTGTTATCCTCCCTATCTCAAATCATTGGGAGAGCTGAGCGGAAGGGAGAACAGACCAGCTAACTTTAAAGAGCTACTGACACAATTATTGGTACTGGGCAGGCAACCCATACTGTGAAGTTGCCTGCCCTGGGAACTATTTGAGCCACAATTTGAATTTTTTTCTGAAGTAAAAAAAAACGAGTTATAAGCTTTGTAAAGCTCAGCTTGTAACTTCCTGGTATGAGCCAAGTGACCACCGAACACTGCAGCCCCGCCCTTAGAAACTGCATTTTGATAATGCAAGGTATGGAACAGGGCTGCAGGTGCTCTGTGGATACTGTAATAGAATCGGGGAGGAGCATTGCCTAAATGTACTTAGATTATCTTTGCTGGCAGGTATACGTGTATGGGGATAATATATTACATATATTATAGCCCCATGCATCTGTACTGCCAGCAATAATCACATACACGACACGAGGTGGCGCCTCACGATCCTATTACAGTACCCATAGAGCACCTGCAGCCCTGCTCTATATTCTGCTTCATCAAAATGCAGTTTTAGGGCGGCCCAAGTAGCCCTGGCAGCCGCGCTGGCTCAAATCAAGAAGTTATGAGCCCGAACTTTATGGCGCTTGTAACTCTTTTTTTAAACTGCAGAAAAAAATGTAATTATTTATTTTATTTTTTGTTTACCGGGTAGGCGCACTAGCCATAAGAATGACTATTTTCAAGCATGACCTGGGAGGTTTCAAAGTAGGTAATAACAATACAATATCAGGATATAAAGACATATGGTACAGAATTAACAGTAGAGACCAGAAACAATGCCACAGAACAACATTTCAAGTAGCAAACGATTGTATACAGAAATTGAATCTAGCATAAACAATAGATTACATAGATCATACAGAGCATAAAGACGATTTGTCCGTGAGCTCGCGAGCCGTGCTTTACTTATACTGTACCCATTTATATTTTTATTTAAAAGATATTTGTCCAACTGTGTTTTGAATATCTGCGTTGTACTACTCTCCACAATCTCTCCTGGTAACTTGTTCCACACTTCTGTCACTCTATTATTTAACCAATATTTCCTTCTGTTTGTATTATATCTATCTTTAAGCAATTGATAACTGTGAGCCCTAGTATCATATGTTTGGTCCCTTTTAATCAGGCCCAGGAGATCCCAGATATTTACATCAGTCAATGCCATAGAACAACATTTCTCAGTAACAAACAATTCATTACATACAGTGTGGATCTAACAGTAGAGTCTACCAAAGGTACATGGGAGATACTGTACAGGTTCAGAGATAATGAGTAAGTGCAAACACAAAGGATACAACGAATGATATGACAGGAGGCAGGTAATCAGAGCTACTAGGGACATGGTAAAACACATCACATACGGCGAAAGAGAAAGAAACAAAACAGGAATAAGTGCAGTACAAGTTAAGGATAGAAGTGGAAGACCATAATGAAGGCAGAAACAGAGGGAGGGCAAGCCAGTATGGGATAGTGGAAGACTAGAAGGTGGACCATTGGACTAGACAGTTAAGAGGGCATGGGTAAGGAGAAGGGAAAAATGAAAGGGAGAAAGGGGAGCTGTGTAGTTAGCAAAGAGAAGAGAGGAGTATTATATCAGGCATGGGTGAGTTAAGGAGGGTGAAAACAAGAACAAGAGTTGGAAACAGATAGGAACTTATGAAGTTCATTACGAATTATGGATAAAATAGCTCCCAGGTCAGGCAACTTCCTGGAATGACTTACATGTGTCAGTGCATACAAGAAACAGTAATAGTGAATAGTGTTACAAATAGTATCAATACAGGGAATACAGATACATGTTTCTTTCAGGCAACTAAATGGGGAGTAACCACATGTTTTAAAAGTTTTGGGGATCTGTTCTTTAAATTATTACAACTCTTATTAGCCTGGGAGGGGACCTAGCTGGGAGAAAATCTGCAGTCTCTTGTAGGTTGAGTGGTTAGTTACAAGCTGTGAAACGTGTCCGTGGGAGAAGCTCTAACAGGCTTAGAGGGGACAGGAGAGTTAAGCCCCATGCCTGCCAGTATCCCATCATGTGGCATCCCATCATGTGAGTGCCCCAGGATAGGAGTGTAGCATCTGTCTAAGAGAGTACCACAGAGTAGGAGTGTGGCACCTGTCTAAGGGCCATCTGTAAAGTGTCACAGAGTAGATGTGTGGCATCTCCCTAAGAGGTGCCTGAAGACATCTGGGAACAAGCGACCACTGCACAGTGTGCTTCACAATAAACACAACCATGGAGACAAGCCATACAAAGACAAGGATACTGGACTTTAGAAGGGCTGACTTTGGCATAATGGGTGAATACCTGAGGAATGCATTAGCAAATGGCCAGAAAGGAGGGGTGGAAGAACAATGGAGAAAATCAGAACTGCCATCATGGAGGCAACAAGCCTTTGTGTGAAACAAATAAAGAAAACAAAGCGGAATAAAAAAACACTATGGTTCTCAAAAGAGGTGTCAGGGAAGGTTAAGGAGAAAAATGCTGCATTCAAAAGTATAAGGAATCACAGAAGGAGCACAACAGGGGAACTGTATCAATTAAAGCAGAAAGAAGTGGAAGGCAGTCAGAAAGCAAAGGCCCAAACCGAGGAAAGATAGCCAACTCAGTTAAGAAGGGGGATAAAACCTTTTATAGGTACATTAGGGAGCATAGAAAGGTTAAGAGAGGGATAGTGAAGATTAATAAAGGAGAGGGGAAGTGGGCAGAGGGAGACAGTGAAAAGGCAGAGATACTGAATTAATACTTTTGCTCAGTATTCACAAAAGAAGAAGAGGAGGAGTTACCTAAACCAAACAATAGAAGCACTCTGGGTAGTGGGGTTGACACCAGTCCATTTACAGAAGAAAGAGTCCTGAAAGAACTCCTAAAACTCAAGGTGGACAAAGCAATGGGGCCTGACGGGATTCACCCAAGAATCCTAAAAGAACTAAGGGAGGACCTAGTGACACCACTGACCACACTTTTTTAACAAATCATGGGAGGATGGGGTGGTACCTCAGGACTGGAGGAGGGCAGATGTGATTCCCCTTCACAAAAGTGGGAGCAAGGCAGAAGCAGGAAACTACTGACCTGTTAGTTTGACCTCAGTGGTGGGGAAAATGATGGAATCACTTATGAAAGAAAGAATTGTTCAGTACCTAGAGGCCAGCAGGGCACAGGACCCAAAGCAGCATGGATTCACAGCAGGAAGGTCATGTCAGATGAATCTAATCGATTTCTTTGACTGGGTGACCAAAGTAATAGACTAGGGAGGGGATGTGGATATGGTCTACCTAGACTTTAGCAAGGCATTTGGCACAGTCCAGCACAAAAGATTAATAATCAAGTTAGCCAGCCTGGGAGTGGGTCCCAGAGTGGTAGCCTGGGTAGCAAACTGGCTGCACAACAGGACACAGAATAGTGAATGGAATACATTCTGAAGAAAGAGGGGTTACTAGTGGAGTACCTCAGGGCTCAGTACTGGGTCCAGTCCTCTTTAACGTCTTTATAGGTGACATTGCAGAGGGTCTGGAAGGAAAGGTATGCCTCTTTGCAGATGACACAAAGATCTGTAACAGACTTGATACACTAGGGGGGTAGAAAGGATGAGAAGGGACTTGACAAGGTTGGAGGAATGGTCAGACATATGGCAACTTAGATTCAATGCAAAGAAGTGCAAAGTAATGCACCTGGGAAACAGAAACCCACGAGAAGAGTACACAATAGCAGGGGAGGTACTAACAACAACAAAAATGGAAAGGGATCTGGGTGTAGTCATATCAGATGACCTAAAGGTGGTTAAGCAATGTGAGAAGTCAGTAAGGAGAGCCGGGAGATGCTGGGGTGCATAGAAAGGGGCATCACAAGTAGAAAAAGGAAAGTGGTTATCCCTCTGTACAGACAGTTGGTTAGACCCCATCTGGAGTACTGCGTGCAGTTTTGGAGACCTCATCTACGCAGGGACATAGACAGGATGGAAGCAGTCCAGAGGAGGGCAACTAAAATGGTGCAGGCTCTACATCAGAAACCATATGAAGAGAGACTGAGAGAGCTTAATATGTATACCCTTGATGAAAGGAGGACAGGGGACATGATAGAAACTTTTAAGTACCTCAAGGGAATCAACAAAGTCCAGGAGGGTATATTTCAGAAAATAGATGTGTAAGAACAAGGGCACAATTTAAAGTTAGAGGGGACGACTCAGAGGTAATGTGAGAAATTCTTTTCATGGAGAGAGGTGGACTCATGGAACCGCCTTCCTGGAGAGGTTGTGGGTTCTAAAACAGTGGGGGAATTCAAACATGCATGGGACAGACATAAGGCAATTATAGTGGGGGGTTGCAGGAAGTAGGCTGTTGGTTAACTAGAAGAATCTGCAGCTTATCCAATAGGTAGGGAAATGGGCAGACTGGGTGGGCCAAGTGGTCCTTATCTGCCGTCAAAGTCTATGTTTCTATGTTGAAGAGCTTTGACAGGGAGACTGCAAGACCCAAAGGGGAGCTGCCAGTGCAGGATCTGGTAAGCCACAGGTTGTAAGCAGACCAGTTTCTGAAAGGGATCATAGTAATTCTTTCAGGTACAGCAACACTGCATTTGCGTGTGTACACTTACAATACTGAAACTGTACTAAATAGTAGCCATAGCCAACTAGTTATCTATGGTAGGGGTATAAGGGAAGCATACCCACCTACCTATCTAGGGTAAGAGTATAAGGAAGGCAACCAGGCAGGTAACAGTGTAAAGCAGTAGGTTGGGCTAAACTCCCTATAAAGAAAAATAGGCCAGTTTGGGTCTAAGCTAAAGGGCAACAGGGAGGTAGAAGGAGGAAGGGTAGTACCCACAGTCCAGCAGTTTTTGCATATGAGGAGACAGCTGATAGTATGGAGCACAGATTCAGTGGGGAGGCAGTCAGTTGCAGAGACTGTGGAGCACTCATTGCTAGGATTATGCTCTGGAGGAGGGGACATTGCCCTATATGCAGCACCTTTGGGGATCTCCAGACTTAGATGGTAGCAGCAAGAGAGGAAATATCTCAGCTGTGACACCATCTGAGCTGGTGCCCACACCCCTTGCACCAATTCCCACAGAGACCCACTGGCCTGGGAGGCTGGATGGTGGTGGGCAGGCAGAGGAGAAAGGGAGGCAGGGCAGTTACACGGTGGTTGACTAAACCCATGAAATTCCAACAGCAAATTCCTTTGCACCCCTGAAGGAGGCACAGGTGCCTGACTCTGTCAGGGGAACTCTGAGTCAGCCGAGAAGAAAGGGTAGGGCAACTTGGCAGCACCCAGGGGTGAAAGCAGGACAAAGTTAACAAGGAGTATCTTAGTTGTAGGGGACTCAATGACTGGAGGAATGAAAAAGGTGGTAGGCGGAGGGTAAAAGGAAAGGGGGGTAGACAGTTGTCTTCCTGGGGCATTCACCATCAGAGATGTGAATAGGATAGGGAGGATGGTAAAGGAGAGTGTGGGGGAGCTAGGGGTGCTGGTACACTTGGCTAGCAATGATTTGGCAAACCAAAGCAGAACTTTAAAGGCTGTGGGACAGATTGAAGGCACATTCGGCTTCCCTGGCCTTTTCCAAAGTCCTTCCTGTATGGGGTTGGGAGAATGGGAAGGATTGAGTGATCAAGGAGTTTAATGGGTGGTTGAAGGGATGGTACCAGGAGGATAGTTACTGCTTTGAGAGGGACTGGGGAGCTTCTGGGACTGGAGCTCTTCATGGGTGATGGCCTTCACCTAACAAGGGGGGGGGGGCAGTGTGCTGGGCCAGAAGTTTGACATCTACATTGGTGGATAGTTAAACTGACTGCAGCGGAGGCTGAGGGTAGGGATACCACTTAGAAAGGTTGGGAAGTGGCAGCCGAGCTAGGAATCGGATTCCTCCTGAACTGGGGTCTACAAGCATTGGAGGGAGGAAGCAGCAAGGCATGAGTTCATAAAAGGGTAAATAATGATGTCAGGGAGCTCACCTAACCAGCAAAAAATGGAAAAAAGAAGAAATTAGGGAGGCTAGGGAAAAATGAAGGGGGATCATGTAAAAAACAAAAGTGTTGTAGGCAAAAGACGGAAGGTGGTCTGTCTTAATGCCAGGAGCCTAGGAAACAAAATCAGTGAACTCCAAATGATGGCTGCAGATGCTAGGCTGGACCTTGTAGCCATTACGGAAACTTGGGCCACAGAGAACAATGACTGGGACCTTACTGTCCCAGGCTATACCATGTAGGCATGATGAGGGAAAGGCAAAAGAGGAGTGGTAGCCCTCAATGTCAGGGAAGGAATGGAGGCAGTGGAGGCTGGATCCATCAGGGGAGAAAATGGGGTAATAGAATCACTATGGATTCAGCTCACAGAGGCATCAGGTAAGAAATTGCACATGGGGGTGTTCTACAGACCAGCAGGGTAGGGGGGATGAGAGCAATAGGGAACTAGGAGTGGAAGTTGGGAAGGGGCAGCAAACTGGGAGGTGGCAGTATCTCAACCTGCCAGACACTGACTGGGACAATCCCGCAGCTAGGGCTGCCAGAAGCCAGGCCCTGCTAGACATGTTGTGGGACTGCATGCAGGTGCAGCTGGTCAAGGAACCCACAAGGCATAGAAACACAGACTTTATCAGCAGAAAAGGACCACTTAGCCCACCCAGTCTGCCTAAATGTTCCCTGCCTGTTCTGTCTCCACAAACCCTAACTGGCCTCTGGCAACTCTTCCCCCATCCACAAACCCTAACTGGTCTCCAACAAATCTCCCTCATCCCTGTTTATTTACCAGTATTTCCCTACGCCTAGCCCATGCATGTTTGAAACCCAGCACTGTTTCCTGTGGCAGGCTGGCATTCTCAACCTGGTGCTCACCAACTTGGAAAAGGTAGGCAGAGTGCAGTTTGGGGAACCATTGGGGTCCAGTGACCATAACACCATATGGTTCAAGCTGGACCTTGGTACCAGTAAGCCTTCATCATAGGCTGAAGTTCTGGATTTCAGAAGGGCAGATTTTAACCAGATGAGGGAATTAGCCTGGGACAGGTTAATTGGAGTGGACAGTATCAGGGGAGTGGAGGAAAGATGGGGAGAAATAAAAGGGGTCCATTCTCGAGGCGACATAGACATGCATGAGAACAGTTACCATGAGAAATGGGCACAACAGACCAATATGCTCCGAAAAGGTCAGAGAGTCAGTGAAGGCCAAAGGAAGGCTGTCATCCAGCATAACAAGAAGCAGACAGATGAAAAATGTGGGGAGTGTACCAAGTAAGAACTAAGGAGGCCAAGAGGACAGTCAGAGATGCAAAAGCAGACACAGAACTACGTATTGTGGAGGGATCAAGGGTGGGGAAAAACAATTTTTCTGGTATACAATATAAGGGGAAAAAAAGAAAGACAGGTGGGGGAATTGTTAGACTTACAGAAGGAGGCAGGGTAATAGGGGAGGATGAGCAGAAAGCAGCCATTCTGAATGACTACTTCTGCTCAGTCTTCACCAGGAAGGACAGCGGGCTTTTGCCAGAGAGCAGTATAAAGGCTGCTGAAAGGGGGGCTCCCAGAAATGGGACTGCAGGTATTTACTAATGAAAGGGTCAGAAAAGGGCTAGCAGCCTTGAAGATAGATAAGGCCCTGGGGCTAGACAGGATGCACCCAAGGCTGCTCTGGGAATTGGCATCAAAATAAGCCAAACCACTGGTAGGGCTATTTAATAATTCTATTCAGACAAGGGTGGTTCTGAAAGACTGGAGAGTAGCAGACTAGCAGACATAATTCTACACAGGCGTGGGGACAAAGAGCAGCCAGGTAAATACAGGTCTATCAGTCTTACCTCTGCTGTGGGTAAGCTGATGGAGACACTAGTCAAAGAGGACCTAGTGGACTACCTGGAGAAAAATGGGCTCCATCATACTAAACAGCATGGGTGTATGGCATGGAGATCTTCTCAGACCAACTTTTTGTTAATTTTATTTTTTTATTTAGTTTTTGTTGACCGGGTAAGTGCACTACACAAATCCTGCCTATTTTCAGGCACGACCTGGGGGAAGGGGATACAGATGAATGCCAACTGACCTTGAACCAGATGAAGCTGTTAGTGGTATTTTTAGTGAAATGAGGGAAATTTAGCCAGGACACCGGGGAAATTCCCCTACTCTGTAGGCGGGTGGCGCTGTCCATCGGTCTGTAGGGATGGACGACCTCAGTAAGGAGGAGGTGTTGGAGGAGTGCAGTCATGCTGTTTTGAGCTCTGACCCTTTGGCTACTATCTCTCAATCTTCAGATACGGATGGTATGGATACGACTCTTGTAATGTCACAAAATGCTATGGTTTTACCGGTCACTCCATTGAGAACTGTCGATATCCAAGCAGAAGAAACCAGACTACAACGAGAATTAGAACAAAAAAAAATACAATTATTGGATTTAATCTCAATTGCAGAACAAGACTACCAGTCGTGTAGACAGAAACTGGAAGTGGAACGTTCTAAACGTAAACGTTCAATTGCTAGCCCTCTGAAAGAAGGACATAAACGCTTACCTTTGGATCCAGAAGATTTATCAATGGTGCAACAGGAACAAATACACGACACTTCTATACCTACTACATCCACAAATGAATTTTGCCAAGCGCTGGAATGGTCTCCGGGAGCAGCTTTAAGTCAAGTCGGATGGTTATGGGCAGGTAATAAGTGGATACCTGACCCTGGAATACCTGTACCAGGTTCTCAGGTTGTTTCACAACATCAGTCAAGTCATTTTGAATTAATTCATGATCCCTTGGTGAATGAAATCTCTATTCAGTCTAAGTCTCTTGATTGTGTCACTGAGGATGCGCAACCTCTAGTTGAGATGGATGGAATACCTGCTGCGTCAGACGCCGAAAAGCAGGGAGAAGATACTAGGACTTTGGATCCTATTCCTGTAGATCGTGTCGCGGACAACCTCTCCTCTATACAGCAAGCAGAAGCTTGTATGGAACCTAACTTAAAACCAGGTACTGAATTTGCTCTTCCTTTTCGAACAGACTGTTCACAGGGTGAAACTGGCCTGTCCACGAATGCTGCTCCGCAATCTTATGCGGGTTTATTTCGGTAAACCCGGCTGTAGCAGCCAAACGTCGATTTTTAGTCTGACCGACATAAAGAGAACGCCTCGTGGTCCTAGGACCGAGTTTGGGTGGGGAGAACTCACTATTGACTCTATGAAATTCTCTCCAGCTGAAGTTTATGCTTTAATTCATCCACCGGGAGATCACAATTATGACATTAGTTTCTGTTCAATTATTTCTCTTGATAAATTCTGGAGACTCTATTATGATGTTAAGGATCAGGAGATTTGGAGAGATTTTATAGCTATCCCTGTAACGAAACCCACAATTAAGATTGTTATGATACTTTTTAGGAATGAAGGAGTAAATATTGCAAACATACTGTTTTGGTTAGAGAAATGCTGTTCATTGCATGACAAACCTAAACCCATTATTGATGAGAATGGATTTTGGAATGGGGGTTGGTTGGTGAGAGTACAATTACATCAAACCGAAGAAGGTATACAACATTTGCCCAGGTCCTTTTATTTAGGATGTGATAGGGGCATTATATTTTATGCAGGCCAACCCAAGAGCTGTTTCAAATGTGGATCTCTGCCCCATTTGAATACCTTCTGTGACCAAATAAAATGTTTTAGGTGTGGCGTACTAGGTCATGCCGCGCATACCTGTGTAGCCTTACCTGTCTGTAATTTATTTGAAGAACAGTCTCACTCCTTTGCAGATTGCCCTTGGGCATCAACTGATACTGATGAAACTTCTGATCAAGAGTATTATTTAGCACAAGCCAGAAGACAATTTAATGGTCCTGAATTTTTTTACTGGGAATAGACATAGGGGAAGAGGTAGAAGTGGGGAGGGGGTTTCAGCGAGGATAGATTGACCATTCCCTTACGGTTCACAGCCCCTCAAGAAGAACAGACCCTTTCTTCCCATGTAGATTTGCAAACTTTACATCCCCTCTCCAGACATGAGAGACGAGATGATAAAGAAACTCCTTTTGCGACCCCTCAAGGTTCCCCCCAACTATTACAGCCCTTGTCCCGATTGCATGAGCCTCCCTCAGAGAATGGATTGCAAGAATCCTTGGCTGATTCTGTTATGTCGGCGGTAACACTTGATGAGGAACCAGGGAAGTATAGTATGGAATCTATAGAGCTTGAGGAAATTCCTTTGTCTGGCCAAAGTAACCCCCCTTTGTCTCCATTGCCTTTGGCAAATAGATTTGAAGTTTTCTCTTCTTGGGGAGATCAGGTTGACGAAGTGCAACCACTGTTAGATCCCAACGCTTCAAGCGACATTACTGGGATAGTAAAAAATAAATCTGTTCCCCCTTAAACTCCTAGACTTGGTTCTAGAAAACACTTAACCAGATCAAGTGTGAAATGTCCTAAACCCCCTCTCTGAATCCTCTTCAATAATGATTACTACGTTGAATGTTAATAGTTTGAAATCTTTGAAAAAAAGACTGACTACATTTAGTATATTGTTAAACTTACAATATGATGTATATCTTTTGCAAGACACTAGATTACATACATGTAAAGAAGTTTCACAGGCTACGAAAGATTGGCATTGGGGAGCATCCTATTGGTCTATGGGAGATGAAGCATGCAGTGGTGTAGGTATATGTTTTCTTACTCCAGAGGTACGCTTACATAGATTGATCAACGTAGAACCTGGGAGAGTTTTTATTTTGGATGTGGTTCTAAAAGGTTTATCCTGTCACTTAATTACACTGTATGGACCTTAGACAAAAGCTTCACGGATAGACTTGTTGAAAAAGGTACAACCTTACCTTTTTACTAGTCAACAACTTTTTTTTGGTGGGGATTTTAATATAAATTTCCAAACTAAAACCGAAACTGGTAAACAATATTGCGACAAAAGTTTTTTGAAATCCCTTATTTCTTCAGCAGGTTTGGTGGATTCCCATTCCATTGGTAAGACTAAAGCTAGGCCCACTTTTTTTAAGGGTATTTTATCTTCCAGGATTGATTTTTTATTTACCCATAAAACTTTACAGTTTGAGAAACCTCTTTACGACCCTGTGGAATCTTCGGACCATTGTTTGATTGGTGTTAAAATAGACAACCCTCCCAGTAGACAAAAAGGTCCTGGAATATGGAAACTAAACACTTCCTTATTATTACAAACTTCGGTGCTGATGGAATTACGTACTATTGTGCAAGATAAAAAATCTACACTTTTTCTATATGATTCTATAGCTGATTGGTGGGTAGATTTGAAAAAGTGTTTGATTTGCTATCTCCAGTCAATAGGTAAATTTAGGGCCCGCATGCAATATGAACACTATTTATCTCTTAGGAAATCTTTAAGGTCTCTCATGTCAGTACAAACAGCGGGAGAGACGGATGTGTCTCAAGATATTAAGAACATTAAAATACATATGTCAAAATACCAATATGATAGGTTGCAATCATTACATAAAGAACAATCTTTTGGCACACAGGGTAAGTCAGCACATGCTAACCCCTTTTTAGCTGGACAACAACTCCGAGAAAAACGGTTATTTACAACTTTGAGGACATCTACTGGTTTATTGGTTACAAGTAATACAGAAATTATGCAAACTTTAGAAGTCCATATTACACAAACTTTTGGGGTACAGCATAATGAATCTGATTATGCAGAGCAGATTTTACAAGCTGCAAATCTTCCCCAGGTTCCAGTTGGAATGCAACAGGGGTTAACGGCTGATTTTACAAGACTAGAGCTTGAATCTGTTATTTCCTCTTTCAAACCTAATGTATCTCCAGGCTCAGATGGATTACCAAGTGAGTTTTACAAAGTTTTGTGGGAGATTATGGCACCGGAGCTTGTAGAGCTATATAATTTTTTTCTTCATGAACTATATTTACCCTCCCAAATGTATGAAGGATTGATGATCTTTCTTTTTAAAAAGGGGATCGTGCAAATATCGGGAATTGGTGTCCCTTAACTTTGCTTAATGTGGATTTCAAAATTTTTTCAAAACTACTAGGAAACAGATTGTCTTTAGTGATGCCTGATTTAATTAGTAGTTCTCAATTTTGTTCTATCCCAGGACGCAATATTAAAGATGTCTTATTATTTCTTCAGGAAATTACGGCCTCCGGAAAAGGGGAGTTGGGATTGCATCCTACATTTGGGTATTTAGTGAGCTTAGACCAAGCCAAAGCTTTTGATGAAGTTTCCCACCCTTATCTATGGCAATGTTTAGCAGGGTTTGGGATTCCATCTTTATTTATAAACTGGCTTCAGTTATGCTATGCATTAGCATACAGCATTCCATATGAGAATGGTTGGCAAGGTACTAAACATCGCATTTTTAAAGGGGTACTCCAAGGATGCCCACTTAGTCCGTACTTGTATGTTTTAGCTTTAGATCCTATGCTACGGGTATTGAATAAATCTCCCCGATTGTTATGTGTATATGGTGGCACAGAGGTATATACGAAAGTTGTAGCCTATGCCGATGATTTATGTTTAATATTGCGTGATGGTGATTCGATTGAGAAGGCTTGTGCCTTGATTACAGAAATAGGTAAAGTGACGGGAGCAAAAATTAATGAAAACAAATCTCACTGTTTAAAATTGTGAGGATTTCCTACTACAACTGAAACAGTATGTGGGATTATGGTAGACCAAGCCCCATGCAAAATTTTGGGCATTTACTTTGGGAGTGATGATAGTGCAGGTTTCAACTGGTCCAAAGCTCTGCAAATTGGTAATATGAAAGTAGCTAGCTGGAATAAATGGAAACTATCTAAAAAGAAAAGGGTATATTTGTTAAAAACCTTTTTGATTCCAGTTTTTTTATATTTAAGTAATGTTTATTTATTACCCAAACGTTTGGAAACTGCAGTTATGCGATGTTTTTTTTTAGGGATATGGGGGAGCCGCCTAAACCCGATCAAACGGAATGTATTATATATGGATATTAAATCAGGAGGACTGAACATGCTCAATCCTCTATTATTTTTCTTTTCGGTTTTTTTATATACAAATTTGTTACCAATTCTGAAGTCTCAAGTTTCCCTTTGGATTCCCTTGGTTACTACAAAATTACGTGTTGTTTTGAAAGAATGGCAAACGAATCATTTTGTCCATAAAAACAAAAGAAGCCCTAGACTAAACCAAGAATGGACTGAGGTTTTTGATAAAATTCAGCAATGGGATGTTAAATGGGATATGGCCTTATGACACACTTGGAAAATGATGTATTCAAAGATTTTATGTGATTTTTTTTAAGAACCTCCCTTTGCAGACAAGCCTCCTCAGCTTCGAGATGGTATTTCTAATTATATTACAAATTTGCGTATTCCGATTCATATGTGGGATACTGCTTGGTTAGGGTTACATTCAAAAATTAATGTACGTAATAACCAAAAACATAAACGGCTGCAGGACCGCTATTGCCCTAGAGAAAGCTATGAATTTATTTCAGAGACAATGGAGCATTTATATTTCCAATGTCCATATGTGCAGGAATTCTGGGATGTGGTTAAAAACCGTTGGAAGCATAGAGTGCTAGTTCCACCCTCTGAGGATCTTTTATATTTTGGGTTTTCACACAAAGATATGCCATGTGGATCCCTTAGTACTCTACAAATCATACATGTATTTTTTCTTTATTGGATTTGGATTTCAAGGTGTCGGCTAGTGTTGCAACAACAAAACATATTAGTGATTGATTTGTTTTTTATGGTCCATCATGATTTGGTTCGACTGAAGATGTATGAGAAAATTAGTTTAAGTAGTGTAGATTGGGGAGAATTATGGAGGAATTATGATTTTATACCTTGATATGTATATTGTTTCCTCATGACATTTTGCCAGACAGAACTCCAATTCTGTATTAGACAATATCTTTGAATCTGTAAGATTGGAATATTTTCTTGCTTTAACTGGGATTAGCGGTTTTTCCTTAGTGTGAAACGATACAGGTTTTGTTCTGAGTTGTTTTTGTTATTTTAAAATAAACTATATTTACAATGGGGAGGGGGAAGTGACAGGACATGACATTTTTCTTTGATGGTTGTATGAATTAATACGAATTTATGTTTTTTTGTTTTTTTTATGACTTTGTTTTGATTTTAATGAATTCCCCAACTCTCATAGTGGGGAGGGGGAGGGGGTGGGTTTATACTGTTTCTCTTATGATTAGGGTATTTGTATGACTTAATACTTATTTATGTTTTTTGATTCTTTCCTTATTATGATTATGTATGATATAATATTGATTTGTATAACTTTGTTATGATTTGTTCAGATTTCAATAAAAAATTCCCCTACTCTTTTCAATAAGTGCCATAGGATCTTTAACATCCACCTGAACTACCACCAATCCAGGCAGATGGGACCTCGGTTTAACGTCTCATCCGAAAGACGGCACCTCAGAAGTGTAGCACCCCTCTCATGCTGCACTACAGTGTCAGTACTGGGATATTAACCCAAGTGCCAGATGTGGGAACTGAACCCACAGCCCTCTGATCTCCTGACCTCAGAGGCAAGTGTACTACCTACTGAGCCACTGACACCTGATTGATAGTATTCTTTGATTGGGTAACTAGAACAGTGGATTAGAGTCATGCTGTGGATTTGCTCTACTTTGACTTCAGCAAGGCATTCGACTCAGTGCCACACAGAAGGTTGCTGAAGGAGCTAGAGGATCAGGGTCCAGCAAAGGACATAGTTAGATGGGTGGGAAGTTGGCTTGAAGGGAGACAGCAGAAAGCAGTGGTAAATGGAGTCTAATCTGAGGAGATGGAGGTCACCAATGGAGTGCCACATGGATCAGTCCTGAGTCCAGTCCTTTTCACTATGTTTATTTGTGACAAAGGAGAAGGACTACTGGGTAAGATGTGTCTCTTTGCAGATGACACTAAGCTCTGTGGTAGGGTAGAGGGCAAGGAGGGGGTTTGGGAGATGCAGGGGGACCTGCAAAGGCTGGAGAGATGGTCTAGGGTTTGGCAGCTGAAATTCAGCACCAAAAAGTGCAATGTGATGCACATAGGGAACAAGAACCCCAGAACAGAGTATTGCATATACTATCGGAACAGCAACGCAATGATAGTGAACCCCAACAGCAACACCCCGATGGTGACAAACTGTGCAGCAATGGAGATTGCTCCACGATGGACTTTGCTGTGACGGGGGGTAGGCACCTAACTTCACTGTCTGTGCAACATGGAGTTAGCTATATGAAGTGTGTGGGGGGGTGCCCCCCCGCATTAATGCAGTTGGCGTGTTGTGGATCGTGGTCAGAATGCAGTGGCGTCAGGGATGTCAGCAGGAGTCTGTTGCTGTAAAGGATGTCGCTGTGATTCCCGTCACTGCGGCATGGTGGAACCGGAGTATTGGATGGGAGTGGTGAAGTTGGATACCACTTCTGAAGAAAGGGACCAAACAGTCATCGTAAAGGACTCTTTTAATCACTCTAGCCAGTGTAACAAGGTCTACAGTAAGGCAAACAGGATGCTGGGGTGTAATGGGAGGGGTTTTGACAGCAGGAGGAAAGAGGTATTGCTATCTCTCTATTGATCACTGGTGAGACCACACCTAGAGTACTGTGCCCAACTCTGGAGTCCTCACCTAAGGAAAGACAAAAACAGGCTAGAGACAGTACAGCATAGGGTAACTAAAATTATTCAGGGCCAGCACAGCATATCCTATGAGGACTGGCTTAGGGTACTGATGCTTAATGCTGTTGACCCTGCCCAACAGGGTTCCAATCAACCTACCAGTAAGGTACAGCTTGTTGACCTTATCCCAGGGCAAGATAACATTCCCAGACCTCAGAACTCTATGCCTGAGGGCATGGTTCTTGGACAGCTAGAATCTTCTGGTTTGAATCTGTCAGAGGAAGTGCTGATTTGTAGACTGACATAGCTTCCAGGTGTACCTTCAGGGTTGAAGGTCTCAGACCTAAGGACTGTAGGTGTACCAGGTAGTTCAGAACTGTAGACAGCCCTGCCTGCATTGTGTTTATCTTTCTGGGGATACACCAGTATGAGAATATCTTCCACTTAGTGGAATATGCTTTTCTTGTTGCTGGTTTCCTGGAAATCTTCTAAATTGTCAGCACTTCCTCTGACAGATTCAAAGCAGAAAAAAACTCAAGGGCAGATGAAAGAAGGGTGATGTGCAGGGACCCTGGTTTTCCATTTTTACCGGTAACACCGGTAACAATCACGGAATCTTGCTTGGTTTGCGGATTTTGAATTCTTGTACCGGTGCCACACAGAAATTGCATGTCACTGCACAAAATCTCTAAGGTTACAGTATCTTTAAAAATTTTATTATTTTCTCTTTCTATGTCCCCTTCTCATAGCATTAGTCTCCACTTTTCAGAGATCCCTAGGTTGGGTATCCCCTAGCTTCATCCCCAGGTAATGCTCAGGAGCTCCTGTGGGCTTGCCCCTATCCTGCCTGGATTGTACCCCCTCCAGGTGGAAAGGGAGGGGAACCTAGGTCACCCCTCCACACTCACTTAGTGTGTGTCGGGCAGCTCAGTGGGTCCCTCATGGAGCCTGGTTATGAAGTCTGGGGCACCTGGGTCCCTTCTGCCAGTGGCCGATATGGAGTGATTGTTCCTGGTTTTCTGGTCTCTGTCCCTGAGGGCATCAGCACTAGGGATCAAAGGAGGTAGGTCACAGAGACATGCCACTGCTCCAGATCCTCTCCCCTCCTGATCACTCTGCAGCACCTTTGCACCACCACCCATGGTCACATAGGTGGTGGTAAAGAAGAAGGACCTGGAGCCAACCCTCCCTGGAGGAGGAGGAGAGCAGCCCCCATGTGCTCAATCCTACTCCCCTGGCCAGACCTCCAGCAACCCAGAGTTTGCTTCTGACCCTGGTCACTGGTACCAAAGGCAAGCAATAGTGCTACCCGCAGCACCAAGGCTGACCCAATTTCAGCATCTTAAAATGAATGCTGCTGTGCTTTGCATTCTTTCTGCTTTGCTGCATATAGAGTCAGTAAGGAAATGGCCCGCACTGCTTTGTTGTAATCACCCATTCAGCTGAACTACCCATGCCTAGTGGTTAGAGTAACAAATGGTGATTGAACTGGGTACAACCAGCAGACTTTGGTTTGAGTCCCACAACCTCCACTTGCATACTGTGTGACTCCAAGCAAGTCACTTAACCTCCCCAGTGCTTTTAGTCACTCCTTAAAACAGACAGTTCGACCTAGTGGACCTTACCTGCTTTACAAAGATATATAAAAAAATACCAATCTATGTTTACTACATCATAGAATAGTGTCAGGGTACCATGTAATTTACCTGAGGTTTACTTGGGCTGCAATGATTTTGTGTAGGTAAAGATAAACGTTCAGATACATCTTATGTGTTTTATAAGCTTGTTTTTACATTTTAGTCAGGTTTTTGTTGCATTCTTTGCATATAAGCATCTAGGTTGTAGATTGCTAAATGCAGTATCACTGTTACCAACTAACTTATTCAAGTTTATAATCAGTAGGGCAATCCAAAATCTTCAGTTGTTTGAATGAAAAATAGTCTGAATGAAAGTATGTTCACGAAGAAGAATCTGCCTTACTACTTATGAAAAGACTTCGTAGTTAGCACCCCATTTAGGTGAATTGGATCATTTACACCTTTTCCCCCCACCTGCTGTTTCAGTCTCTGTGACAACAAAAAGTTTTCTGATTGACTGCTTCAACAAAAAGCAAATATTAAGTATTTAAGAGTACTCATGTTTGGCCAGTGGATTTTGAAAGCACAGTCAATGACATACAGAAGGTAAGACCCCAGGAGCTGTATGATGCTGGTGGGCAGAGTAGTATTCAATTCACATCTGAACAAAGACATGAAAACTGGGAGACACCCTTTTCATGGACACCAAGTAAAAAAAAAAATCCACATGTCTGGGAGATGCATGAATCCATTTGAAGGTCCTCCACCAATCACTTGTGAATTTTTTAGGTGAAGACACTTTATTTCAAAGAAGCAAATTCAAGCAGTTTTTTTTTTGCTCCTCCTACCCCCTGGCCATCCACTCCTTCAGGCCTGCCAAGGCCCCCTACCACCTGCTGAGTCCTGACCACCATCCACTGACCCTTACTGCTGTGCTACCAGGTAACCCAAAGTAACCATTCATTGAGTGGGCCCCTACCCCTGTGGGAGGCTACCAGGGGAAGAAAATTGCCCCAAAGAGCTTCCTTTGTATCCCAGGCATGGCAGGGGTCAGACAAGACACATGTCTGGGGCTTCTGGCTTATGGAGGGACCAACAGCCATCCTTCAGTTGGTCAGTGGGTGTTTTCCCATTTTCTTGGGAACATGACAGGCCACATGATGTCAAGGCACAAGCCGACATCAGTCATGCTCCCTCCTGCAGTGAGGGATGACATGTTGTCATGCCTCTGGCCTCCACCATGGGCCAGCAAATGCTGAGCTATGAACCCACCCTCCCTGCCAGGAGAAGGTGAGTGGTTTTTTAGGCACTCTAGCCTTCATCAACCAGCTGGCCCACCAACACTGAAGTCTGTTCCCTAACCCTGGTCAGCGGTATCCCAGGCAGAAATCCAATTCAGGCAGTTAAATTACAGATAAGGAAAAACAAAGGTACTCCACCTTAGCAGTGATAGTTCAGATTAATTCCCTTCCGAGTTCTAGCAAGCAAAGGGACCAAGTCATTTGTAACTTGTGCATGTGGGGTGTGGGTGTTGGAGAAAGGGGGATCATAGTGCTGTCACTACTGCCATCACCCCAGAGGGATGTGGACTGCATTGCTGCTACTGCCATCACACCAAACGGGTGGGGGCTGTAGTGCTTCTGCCATCACCACTGGTGGATGGGGAATGTAGTACTGCTGCAGTCCCACCTGAGGGATGGAGGCCATAGCGCTGATACTGCCATCACACACGAGGAATGGTGAACGTAGTACTGCTGCTTCTGTCACACCTGAAGGAGGGAGGTCGTAGTGCTGTTGTTGCTGCCATCACACCAGAGGTATGGGGACCGTAGTGCTGCTTTCATCACACATTAGGGATGGGGGCTGTAGTGTTGCTGCTGCCATCACATCTTGTACCTATAATAATTTTAAATTGGTACATGGATGGAAAGATGTGTAAAAGTGGAGGTCAAAATTGCTAAAATGCATGTTAGCAGAGTTAAAAATTGTTAAATAAAGTACACAAAACCAAACACCGGTAAAACTGGATTTTGACTTAGCAGACACCGGTGACGATACCGTCTTTTACAATGTGCAAAGTGGAATATGCCCTTTCTCAATCCCAGTAAACCAGTGTCCCTGGTGATGTGACAGAGACCTTCAAGTTCCTGAAAGGAATGAACAAGGTGAACTGTGAGGAGCTATTCAACAAGGGTCATGAATCTAGAAGATGAGGTCATGAGTGGAGCTGTTGGCATGAGGTTCAGGAGGGGCATGAGAACGTTTTTGTTGTTGTTTTTTTGTTATTACAGAGAGAGTGGCTGAGCCATGGAATAGTCTGCTAGTAGAGGCAGTGGGTGCCAAAACCATTAATGGTTTCAGACATAGTTGGGAAGGAGTTAAGAGCTTAGTAGTTACTCAGAGGGTAGTAGTAAAACAGGGAGCCAGGGGGTGGAGAGTATAGACAAAGACCCCATATTGACAAAAGGCCTCGGATATTTATTTTATTTACCTAGTGATTATAGTGGGCCACATGGCACTTTTACAGGCATGACCCAGGACATAAATACAGACACATATACATACATAGACTGTAACTTAACAAATAATAATTCATGGGTTTCGTTTTTTCCCCCTTTAAAACCTTTAGTGTAATTTGCCATAATAAAGGAGTGTTTATTATGGCAAACACACACCAGGTTTCCTTTCTGCTGTGCATGCGTCAGCATCAGCCACTGCTCTTCTGCACCACCAGAAGCCAACCCCAGAGCCAACCTAATGCCAGGAGAACAGACCACCACTCTGACTCAGTGGTAAGTACAAATAAAAAAAAAAGGCTGCACAAAAAAACAGTTAAAACTGCCTCCAGTAACTGAAAAGGAAAAAAAATAACCCTTTCTTCCAGCAGCTGCATCCGACCACTCACCCTGCTGAAACCCGGTCAGACCGCAGCTGCACGGAGACATCTTCTCTTTATTTTATAGAATTGCGGTAGGAAAAAATGAAACCCAGCAATTATATAAAATAAAATATGGGGTGGTGTGTAAACTCGAATTTTACACACACCCTCGGTGTTGGATGCCGAGATAAACCCCTTGAGCTTCACTTTCTGGATTTATGTGGTATTCAACATCTCAGGCATGTGTAAAATTCTTGTTTCACACACCGCCCCATACTTTATTCTATTTTTAAAAACAGTTACAATTTGCTTCAGACATTAAGCAATGTAAGCCCCCCTCACGGAGTGGGCTTACTATCCTTGTTTAGTTTGGGTCTTTACCTCTCTGGTAAAGCCCCTTTTCTTAGGTAGTTTTCAGTTATTCCAGCTTACTGCCACCAGGGGGCAGTGTTTCACCTCTGTTTAGACCCTGGTATTCCCCGGGGTGGGAGAGAGAGATGGGGAGACGGTGGTATTTAGGAGGGCCAAGTGGCCGTGGGCACCCTCTTTGGTCCAAAGAAGTTGGCTGGCAGTGTTGGTGTGACATGGAGAGGTCTCTGAGGGAGGGCTGATAGGAGTTTGGGTGGTCGTGGGGCCCAGGTGTAATGTTTCCATCACCTGCTGGAAGGAGAGGAAGGCTAGAAGTAAGAGGACAGAGGGAAAAGGGTTGGAATCCCTCCAAGGTACAGAGGTCCTGGTAGCCAAAGCATGAAACAGGCATCCTGGCAGTGGAGCTGTTGCAGTGGTGGCAGGACCGCAGCAAGGTCCACCAGAGGTGGCAGCTCCGGTAGGCCTTTCCTGGGTGGCACGCTGCCAGGAAGGTAAGGTCAGAAAGGGGAGCTGCATCCTGGGATTCATCTTGGAGCCTGCCGTGCCTGTGTCTGGGGCAGGCCTGTCAGACCCGTGAAGGGACGAGGGCGAGGCTCCAGGAACCAGTATTTGGAAGGAGGGAGCTGTCGCTTCAGGCTCTTGTTCAGTTCTAGGTGGGCTCAGAGGAGACAGGAAATTTCGGCACCATTTGGCTCAGTGAATAAGTAGGTAACTGGCTCAGAAGCAACCATGGAGGCTTAGGCTGCATTCGCCCTGAGTTCCAATTTTGGCTCGGCTGGCATGGGAGGAGTAAGGCACTCCCCCGTGAGTTCATACTAGGTCCTGTTACTCTCCTGGGTGGCTCCATTTCATGGCTGTTGAAATCTCATTGTCCCTGAGAGCCATATTAGCATATGAGAACACGATGCGTAATCAACCTTTAAACTCCACTGTATACCTGTCTGCTTAATTAGTCTTAAAAGAAACAAGCTGCAAGAAGGTGTGAAATACCACATTTACCTTCAGTGAGCTTTGCAAACTATCTGAGTTATAATGCAATTTTTTTTCCCTTTAAACTCCATTCAGTTTATGATTTTCCAGAGAGTTTTTGCAGGATATTTGTTCTTTCAGCATAGAGATACATGATATAAATGGTTGATCTTACATCATGTTCTCATATGCTAATGCAGTTCTCGAGGACAATGAGATTTCATCAACCATGAAATGGAGACTCCCAGGCAGTCACAGGGGCTACCATAAGCAGTGAAAACAAACTAAACCTAACACATATAGCCCTAACAGCTACAGAAAAGGAGCTGTGTGTTGACATGGAAACAAATAAAATGTAAATGATATGAGGGTATAGTTTACCTTTAATCTGTATACTAAAGTGTTGCCGTGTTTAGTTAATAAGATACAAAGACAGGCTGGATAGAATAAGAAACAGCTAATCTTTTTAAAAGTTTACTACATTTTATTTTAAATGAAAGACTGGGAGTTTTTCAATGATTAAAGTGTTTTCACCAAACTTGTTCCACTGGGTGGTAGGTAGGGAATTAGGAGACTGGGGACTTTGGCGTGCCTTAAAGAGCATCGGGCAGACCCACCTTGTCCGTGAAAGCCTCTTGGAGGCATCTATCTGCTCCATATTCAGGAGGAAATGTTTTTTTAAGCGTGGGGAGAGTGTAAGTCCCCCTTGTGGGGTGGGCTTACTATCCTTGCTTAGGTTGGGTCCTTCCCTGTCTGGTAGAGCCCCTTTTCTTAGGTATTTTTTCAGTGATTCCAGCTTACTGCCACCAAGGGGCAGTGTTCCGTCTCTGTTTAAGCCCTGGTATTCCTCGGGGTGGGGGAGAGATGGGGAGACGGTGGTATTGAGGAGGGTAAGGTGGCTGGGGGGGAACCCCCTCTGGCCCAAAGAAGTCATATGGAAGCATCGATGTGATGTGGGAAGGTCTCCGAGGGAGGGCCGATAGGAGTTTGGTGGCTGTGGGGCCTGCTTGTAATGTTTCCATCACTTGCTGGAGGGAGAGGAAGGCTGGAAGTAGGAGGACAGAAGGAGAAGGGTTGGAATCCCTCCAAGGTGCAGAGGTCCCAGAAACCAAAGCATGAAAGAGGCATCCTGGCAGTGGGGCTATTGCGGTGGTGGCAGGACCACAGCAGGGTCTGCTGGAGGTAGCAGCTCCAGTAGGCCTTTCCTGGGTGGCACGCTGCCAGGAAGGTTAGGTCAGAAAGGGGAGCTGCATCCTGGGATTCACCTTGGGGCCTGCCATGCCCGTGTCTGGGGCAGGCCCGTCAGACCCGTTAAGGGACGTGGCTCCAGGAACCAGTATTTGGAAGGAGGGAACCATCGCTTCAGGCTCTGGTTAAGTTCTAGGTGAGGAAAGAGGCAATTTCAGCACCATTTGGCTCAGTGAATGAGTAGGTAACTGGTTTGGGAGCAACTGCGGAGGCTTAGACTGCATTTGCCCCAGGTTCCAATTTTGGCTCAACTGGGATGGGAGGAATAAGGCACTCCCCTTTGAGGAGGAACAAAGGTACACTGGAAGTAAAAGCAAGCTCAAAAGGTAGATAAAATCTCTGCCAAAGGTATGGTTTAGTGTGGAGCCAGAGTGGTCTATGTTCTAGGCTTTAAAGAAAATCTGTGGTTGCTGTGGCCATTTCCTAATGCTCTCTGAATGGTGCATGTGCTCACTTTTGCCCATTCTCTCAGCCCCAAGGAGCTGCTCCTGTTTAATTTAACATTTTTGGACGTAATCATTTCCCATCCACAATAAAGAGTTTTACGGTTCTTGTAATTCTGCCTGAGTTGTGTGGCGAATGCAATGAATTAACCTATCTGCACAACCTTTATTCTTGCTTTTGATTAAATACCAGCCCTTCTCCCGGGTTCGAGATCAGCGGGATGCTGTTGGTTTTGAGAACTGCCTCAAGGGTAAAGGAAGGCCTGTGTTTATGAAGACAGCTGCCAGGTAAGGCTTTCTTTTTACCTCTAATATGCCAGGCGTCCCAAGAAGATTTCAGGTCTGTGCCCCCCCAACCCTCGCTATAACATCAGGACCCCTAGACAGAAGTGGAGGACCAGGGGTGAGCTATAGCAATATTTATACAATTTCTTGAATGATTTAAACTGTTAGCATTCCTTATGTCAGGATTTATTACATTCCATTTTTTGCAGCATTGTAAGCAAAGGACTTTTGACCTCTTACAGTTTGAAAATGGGATACTTGGAGTGTCAGGGTATCATCAGTTCTTAAATGCTGTGGTGTTTTCTTTAACATAATATTTGTTAAAAGCCCATTCAGCCCTTTCCTTAATTTGTTATATGTCAAACTATTTATGTAATACTTATCCCTAAGGTCTAGAGGCAACCAATTCAACTTACTATACAAATCACAATGATGTTCATTATGTCTGGCCCTTAAGGCAAATCTGGCAATTGCATTATACAATACAGATCCCTTCCTACAAACTCTTTCAGATGCCCCACCCTACACCACGCTCCCATAATCCAAAACGGGCAAAAGACAAGACTGAGATATTATCTTTCTTGAGGAGTCTGTAAGCAAATTTTTGATTGAATAAAGAGCACCCAGTTTTCTATGTAGTGTACTACAGATCAAATCAGTATGTATGTCACACTGTGAAACGTGAGTCTAAGGTTACTCCTAGGTATTTAATGTTGTTTACTTCTTCCAAATTACTCTCATCTGTAAGTTTAACAACCAAGTTACCAGAATGTCTGCTTGCTTTTTGTACAGTACAAAATATCATCAATTTTGTTTTATTTTTATTCATCAGTAACTTCTTACATGTAAACCAATTAGATCATTTTTCAAAATTAGAAGATACATTTTTCTTCAAAGCTTCTAAGTCTTTGTCTGCTGCATATAAAACGGTCTCACTGGCTTATATTATATTAGACAGATCACAGTTTTCCGGTAAATCGTTGATGAACAATATGAACAACAGGGGTCCAAGAATGGACCCCTGTGGTACACCATGTGTTACAACTCATTTGTTTGATAGGACCCTATTTACTTTAACCACTTTCTCTCTATTTGTCAAGTAACTTAAAAAAACAGTTCACAACTGGGATACTCAGTTCCAACTTGCTAAGTTTATACAACAGGAGGTAGTGGTCCACAAGGTCGAATGCCTTGGTCAGGTCCACGAACGCGACGGGTATGACTGGGCTGATGGACCATTGGTCTTTTTCTTCCATCATTTTCTATGTTTCTATGTAAATCCGCTGTATCCCCTTATTTTTCTCCTGCTGTTAGGGAATGGGCTTGTCTCCTTGACTGTGAACAGTGAAAAAGTATTCATTCAGTATCCCTGCATTCTTGACATCAACCCTTGCACTCATTCTGTCCATCTTTCCTTATCCTTTCTGGTATCACTTATCTTTTTCTTGTCATTAATGTACCTAAAGAAGAATTTTTTGTTCTCCCTGACCTGTTCTGCTAGCCTGAGTTCTGCTATTGCTTCTTCAAGAGCTTTTGACTTACAGGGGTACCCAGTTTTCCTGATATCCACTTCCTGAAGTCCAGCACCCATGTGACAGTGGGCACTTGTTACAATCCCAACTTCATACTGAGTGTAATGGTCATGCTGTCAAAGTGGGATCTCCACTTTACTGTCCCCAAGACTGTCTTGATTGGACATCATCAAGTCTAGAACTGCCTCCCACCTTGTGCCCTCACTCAAGCACTGTGTGAGGAAGCAGTTCTGAATGACATCCACAAACTTTGCCCTTTCTGACTCCAACCCACTGACCTCCCTAGTCTATCTGGAAGGTTGAAGTCACCCACTAACATTATAGCTCCTGATCCTGCTGCTTTATCTCCCTCTCTTGTGTGTCATCCGTATTATATGTACTCACTGGAAACCAGAAGGGAGAGGGGAGATATGATAGATACTTTCAAGTTCCTTAAAGGAATTAAAGTGAATGGCAGGGAACTATTTAGCCTGAATACCAATTCGCAGCCATGTGGACATGAAAGGAAGTCAACAAGAGGTAGGTTCAGGAGGGATGTGAGGAAGTACTACTTTACAGAAAGGGTGGTGGAATCTTGGAACAGTCTGTCGGCTGAGGTGGTGGGTGTGAAAAACAGTCAGGGGATTCAAGCCCGGCTGGGACAAAATGAAGGGAATGGTGGTTACCGGGGGCAACAGGACCAGGGAGGTGAATAGAGAGATGACAGGGAGGGTTAGTACCCTGGAAGAACAGTAGGTTCCAGAAATTATAGGGAACTTTGGCCGACAGGACGGACCTCTGGTCTTTTTCTGCCATCATTGTCTATGTTTCTATATTGACCATTTGATCTGTGGCCTGCACACTAACCCATCCTGTGCTCCCCCCTGCTTCCATCACCTACATCCACAGTGACTCTACCCCACCCGCTCCTTGATTGCTGTATCCTCAGGCACCCTAATATCTTCCTTCTCATACACTGCCACCCCTTCCCCTCCTGTTTTCTCCGTCCTTTTTGAAGAGCTCATATCCTGGAACTTTTAGGCCCAGCAGCTGTGCAGGTTAGCACAAGTTTCTATAATGGCCACTATGTCTATTTTCTCTGCAGCCATCACCACCTGCACATCATCCATCTTGTTGCCCAGACTTCTTGAATTTGTGTTCTCCTTCTATTTGTCCTCCCTCCCCCTTCTAAGATTCCATCCTTTTGCCCTCTCTGTGTTATTCCTTGCCTTTCCCCTTTTCCCTATTCCCTAGTAGTTCCTAATGTCCTGCTTGTTTGGGTAGGCCAACTAGGCTCCCACAGTGATCCTGTTCTGGTCCCTGTGCCCTGATGCAGTCCTCCCCCAATATAGATGAAACTACTCCTAATGAAAACATCTAACTTCTGCACCAGTGCTCCCTACGATGAGATGCAGATGGTCCCTTCTGAATAGTCTGTCATTATTACAGAAGGAACTCCAGTCCCCCTCCCCCACAAAAAAACCTGAACCCCTCCTTTCCACACTAACCCTTTCGCCACGTGTTAAACTCCAGAATCCGGAGCTGGCTCCGTGGCGCAGAGCGAAGGGGTTTGTTCGGCACGCTGGCGACTCGGGTTCATGCCCCGAGCCCGGGTACCAGAAGCAGAGGCTGGTAGGGAAGGGGTTCCACAAGTATCTATTGGATGCTTCCTTCCCGGGGGGAGAGATCACCTGGGCACCTGTGGGTGGATTGGGTGATGTGCTTAGGAGACGTGCTGCCTCGACACGCTCCCTGCACATCCCTGCCTGAGGTCGCTTGTGCTCATGCAAGACTGAGAACTGTGATGGGTGGGGCATAGAAAATGGAAAAATGGCTCCCTGTCCAGCTGGATGATGAGTGCCTGGCTCTGCCACCTGAAGCCCCAGAGTTAGCCCAGATCCAGCCTTGCAACACCTGGGATGCACAAGTCTGCTGTAAGGCAATTTCCCCTGGAAGAGAGGGACCCTCCTGGCTTAGGGATACATCGGGCTACCCAGGTAAGGCTGCAATGGGGGCTGGTAATTGGAGGTAGAGGGTCAGAGGGTGGCAGGGAAAGGCACTGGTACTCCAAAGGAGTGGTTGGTCGGAGCTGCCAAGGGGAGGTACATAAATAAATAGATGAACTTTAGAATCCTGGCCTTTCTACTCTTTCTTGGATAAGTTACCAGCAGGACTTCCCTGGAGCCTACCATATCTGCAGCTTCTCTCAGCATGCTACCCACAGTAGTTCTCTGAAATATCCTTTAACCTTATGTACACTGCAGTGCACCACATTGTTGGTCCCTAGGTGAATCACAACATTTAGCTCCCCCCACCGTACCCTACCCTAGTCAAACTCTCCAGCTGTGAATGTACTTTCATAGATGACTTCCAAGGGAGGCATACGATGAATTTTTTACCCAGTGCTAAGATACTGATCAGCCTCCCAGTACCTTGATCACAGAGTCCCCAGTCACTATCACCTTCTTAATGCCCTTCCAGTCCTTGATTTCTGCCCTCACACCTCTCTAATTATGCCTAACTCATCACTCCTGGCTGGAGCCTCCTCCCTGGGAGTATCAACTGTACCCTTGAGGTTGGGTCTGTCATCCTGTGGCTCTGCCACCAGATTGGCGAAGCTGTTCTAAGTGTGCATTCCTGGGTATGCTATCCCCTTCCCCCAAAACCAACCCATCTCTCGTCCCTCTCCACTACAGTCCATCCTCCAGAGTGGACTGTTGGGGGCATCTGGGCTAATGGAACAGCAGCTGACAGAGTTCTGTAGCCCCTCAGGTGCTGAATCTCAGCTTTGGGGTGAACAACCTCTACATAAGGACCTCAAACCTCCTACACACCTGGCATCCCCCAAGTCTTCCAGGCATCCTATTTAAATTAGCTGTTGTGCCACATCCCCCCAACCCTCCTACCTGCCTGAACATGGTAACAGTGATCACTAAATCTACTGACCAGATACGGAAACCTTTAAGCAGTGTTCCTTTCCTTCTGTCTCTCTCTTTTCAAGTCTCTCTTCTCTTAAGTCCCTCTTGGCACTTGATCTTGTGGCACTAAGTTTTCTAAGCCAAATCTTTGTTGCACAAACATTCAAAAATCCAACTGTAACCCCCCTGTAAATGGGGGTTCCCAAAGTCTCCCAATAGTTTGCCTAGAGGCCCCAGCTTGGGTGGGGTTCGGCACTTAAGCTGCCTATTTGTGAATGCTTCTAGAGCCTCTGGTACTGTCTCTTTAAGAGCTGTCTGCTTACAGGCCGGACTGGAACCTGGGGGCTGTGTGGTTCCTTGCTTGAGTCCTGTCCAAGCTGCTGACAAATCGCTCCGTTTCTGCCGTCGCTAAGTGGGCAGAGTGAGCACTATGTAGGGATGTAACTGTTTGCTAGTGATCTATTAGAGTGATAGTGAAAATGTAACTTATCTAACCTGCCTTTCTTGCAGCAGGGTCTTTGTGTGCTTTGCCCCTCCATTTTGGATCTGAACTGCAGACTGGATTCAATCAGGAGGGAGGGGTGTCTAAAATGGAGTATTGAGCAACCAACCAGGATCAGGACTCTATTGGGAGCTGGCTAGTAATGGGGGGATATAGCCAGTAATTCTGGGAAGTAAAGTTTCGGACTGTGGTGCCTTTTCACACCAATAGGGGAAGTTCTGAGTGACTGGCAACTGACGCCCGCCAATGGGACCGGGTGGTGCCCAACTGTAATTCCCTGCCTAGTGGCTGAGAAGGCAGATCTGTTGTGGCCGTGACTGGGGAAGGAGCTGTGGGCTTCTGCGCTGCACAGTTTTCACGCGGGAAGCGCGTGTGGAGGCCAAAAAGTCGGGCGGCGTGTTTTGCTGTGGCGATTCGGACTGAATCCGCTGTGAGGAGGAGGAGAGAGGCTGTGTAGCCAAGAACCAGGCTTACCCTGTAGAGGACTGGAGAAACTGCTGCATCGCGCTCGGTCTGTCAGGAGAGTGAAGCTGCATTGCAAATTCCCGGGTTGACACAGTGGTAATGAAGTATAATAGAAAATCTTAATAGAAGAATAATGAAAAGAAATGGAATCCAAAAATGTAAGATTTATAAACAATATTTTTCTATTATTTTTACAGAATATATGAAAAGCCCTTTGAAAAAGCACAAGCGTGCGAAACGTCAGGGCAATTAACAAAAATAAATAAAGAACTTTGAGAAATTTTACAACAGCCCGAGTGGAGTATTTTTTGGTCCCCCCTCCCATTTTTGAACATTTACCCTGTAGAGGACTGGAGAAAGTGCTGCATCACACTCGGTCTGTCAGGAGAGTGAAGCTGTATCACGAATTCCTGGGTTGGCAGTAAGTGCGATTGGGACATGAAAGCAGCTGCCTGGTATGGTAACTTTCTTTTACATATGAATATGTGGGGCATATAGTGGCCACAGAACCCTGTTCCCCTGCTGTGTGAAAGGTGTCCAGAAATCCATGCCACTCTTGGGGACAGCGTCCAGCCAATAAAAATAGTGAGTGAAAATCAGGGTAACTCCCTGCCAGCTGTACCATTAAATTGCAAGTGTTCCATCTAATTTTCTTTCTTGATACATGAACTGAGCCAAACAGCTCTGGATTACAAATTGGGTGTTGTGCAAGTGTTTTTCATCTCAGGACCCCAACCAGCTGCACCGATCCTGGCTAGCCCCCCCCATCCTGGGTACCCAGTGAAAGTGACAGTTAGGGACTCTGACATTGTGCACAGTGCTATGCCTATTAATGTGATTGATTTAATTAACCTGATTTTCCCTCTGTCCTTGTTGCTATCCCCTAAATAAATCAGATTTGGTGGTTTCAGCAAAGTTACACTGAGATATGTGTTTGTGTTAAAACATTATACAGTGGTTATTGCCTTACATCATCTTGCTTTACAGGGGGTTCCCCGAGCCCAGCTGATTGAATCAGTCCTGGGGGTAAGTGTACATTGTGAAGGTACTCCTAGTGTATTGTGTTGGGCCACTAGGGGAAGAAAAGGGGGTTACAGTGTCCCAGAGGGCTGTGACCGAGTTGTACCAGACAGTTTTAACCCTGACCTCTGGGTGGAGGCACCCACCATTGGACCTAGGCCCCTCAACCTGTCAGTAGTCAGTCAGGCAGGGGTAGTAGCCCTTAGGATAGCGCCACCTGGGGTTACATCTTGGAGGCACTGCTGGGATTAGCGTCCTCTAGTGGCCGAGTGAAGGAAGTACCACATTATGTCCAAATTAAAAGGAAAAAATGGAGGGGAATGCTACGCCCAAGTTAAAACTCGACCCCATTAAGATGATGGTGCATAAATTGATGGGATGGGGCGAAGCTGAGGAGCCAGACTCCCAAAAGACTATGCTACTGCTGGATGTGCCCTTGGGAATAAAAAGCGCTGACATTGTCTCTACTGTCAAGTGTGTTAAATGTTTGGGCAAGGTGGAAGTAAAAGGGCGATGTGCTGACTTGCTCGAACGGACCCTGTAAGTGCTGCTTTCATGCAGTATTACGATAGACCCTGAGAGAGTGCCCCCAGTGATTTTCCCCGAAGGTGCCCAGAATGGGTGGAAGGTTATTCATGCACGCAGTGGTTCGGGCACCCCAGGTGGGTCCCCTAGGACCAATAGTTTCAAGGACAAGCTACTTAAACTGTTAGCCGCAGAAGGGAGAATTGCTTAGGAACTGATACAGGTATTAGACATCTCGGGTGACCACACTCCATTGCCGTCCCCAGGTACATCTCCCAGGTCATCTAAGAGCTCCATACTAGCCCCACCCCCTATGGTCGTCCCTCCAATACAATTGGACACCTATCGGAGATTGAGACTCTTCTCTGGTACTGTGCCCGTGCCTTCAGGGGAAGATGATTTGGAGACCTGGATGGACTATGCTACGCCTTTAGTGCAAGAGTGGCAGTGTTCTGAGGGGGGGAAGAGGAAACGGCTGATGGAAAGTTTCAGGGGTCCCGCACTGGAAGCCATTCGGTTCCTATGGGCCACAAGTCCAGAGGCAACTGCAGCAGAATATCTTTCCGCTCTAGAGGGAGTGTTTGGCAGCACTAAAACCGGAGAGGATCTGTTATGGAAATTCAAGTCAGCAAAACAATGGAGAAATGAGAAATTGTCTACCTTTGTTACTAGAATGGAGAGGGCTCTGCAAAAGGCCCACTGAAAAGGGGGAGTGACTGCCCAAACACTAAACCAGGTCCAATTAGACCATATATTGAAGTCAGCCAGATTTTAAAGTGTAGTACTGCTGAAACTCAAATTGCAAGACCGGAGGGCTGAACCTCCTGAATATTGTCAATTAATGAGAGAGATTCGTGAAATCGAAACCGATGAAGAGGGGTGGGATCCCTATGCTGGGCCGTGAATCTGTGCCAGACTCCCAAGCAAAGTGAGCCAGATAAGACTCATCAGTTGAGAGGGTTGATCAAGGGGATGACAGAGACCTATTGGGAGCCGGATCTGTATCAAGCTCCCCCTGAGCCCAAAAGTGGAGTGGGAGTGCATGCTGTTTCCTCTGACCCCCGGGTTGAGAGTAACTTGACAACGGAAATTAGAGACCTACAGGAAATGGTGAGGGAGCTGCAACAGGCTGCCATCACCCCCAATAGAGTTGGCGAACCAGAGATATCATGGGGTAAACACCACATTCAAGGAGAGCCATGTAGAGCCCCTGAAGTGCCCTGCCAAATAAGAGATCCCCCTTCCTCCAAGGACAACCGAGAGATTAAGTTCTGTTACCATTGAGGGGAAGATGGACACTTTCAGACTGAGTGTCGGCTGCCAGAGAGCTTGAGGAAGGTCACTAGCAGGTTAGTGGCCTGGCATCGCAAGACTTGTGTCCGGTCACCAGGAGGGGTCAACCAGAAAAGTTTTGCTACCAGGGCCAATGCCCGAGCGACCTCTCAAGTAATGCCCCCTGAATGGTCTGAAGTAGTGGGTCCCTCCATGGAGACTACAGTGAAAGTGAATGGGGTGCCCACCAGAGCTGTACTAGACAGTGGCTCCCAAGTGACAATCATGTTTCAGGACTGGTATCAGAAGCATTTGTCTGATGTGTCTCTGCAACCCCTAGCGGGGCTACATGTGTGAGGTTTGAGTGAGAAGGCCTACCCCTACTCTGGCTATATCTGAATCTGGTTGTCTTTTCCTACTTCTGTGGCTGGAGTGGCCGAACAAGTGGAGACCCTGGCCCTAGTGTGTCCCCCCACTGGACTGTATGATGGGGTCCCTTTATTGATTGGAACCAATGCACATGTGTTTGGGTGACTGGCACAGTTGTGTTCTGAAAAACAAAAGTCCAAAACTGGCAGAGGTCTCAGAATCCCGGCTTTAATTAAAAGGGCCTATGAAGCACAGAAAAATGCTGGTAGAGTGGAACCCGAGGACCTGGTGGGGGTTGTCTGGAAGAAGGACCCAGAATCTTTGCTGCTAGCACCACATGCGCAATGTGTTCTACAAGGAGAAATCCATATCAAGAAGGATGTAAAGAACAAAATATTAATGCTGGATGCACCAGGGGATGGGAAACTGCCTGAGGGGCTGCTAGTCAAACCTAGTATCCTGCCTGCTAGAGCTCATGCTTTTGCTAAAAGAGTAATGGTTCAAGTTCACAATGTGTCTGACAGGGAGAGCCGAGTGAATCGAGGTTGCACCCTGGCTACTGTGCACTGTGCACTGTGCGGATACTGCTATCCTGCCCAGTAACAAGAGTTTGGGGAAGAGTGACAGAGTGACCCCTGATTTGTGTGATTTCGGTGACTGTCCGTTGCCAGCTGAATGGAGAAAAAAGATCAGTGAGAAGCTTGCGCAGAGAGACCAGCTGATTTTTTTGAAGGAATGGGATGTAGGGTGTGTACAAGGAGCTGAACACTGGATCCGGCTACATAATGAGAGGCCATTCTGTGAGAGGTTTCGATGCCTGGCACCTGCTGACATAGATGATGTGAGACGACATCTGCAAGAGAGACACTGGCGGCTGGGGTAATACAAGAATCCAGAAGCCCATATGCTTCATCTATTGTGGTAGTGAGGAAAAAGAATGGAATAGTCAGGATGTGTGTGGATTATCGTACTTTGAACCGGCGGACTATTCCAGATCAGTACACCATGCCATGCATTCAGGATGTTTTGGACTGCCTGAACGGTAGTAAGTGGTTCTCAGTGCTGGACCTTCGCAGTGGGTACTATCAGATCCCGATGGCCCCAGAAGACCATGAAAAGACTGCCTTTATTTGCCCACTTGGTTTCTATGAGTTTATGAGGATGCCTCAAGGGATTTTGGGTGCTCCAGCCACTTTTCAGTGCTTAATGGAGCTTGCAGTGGGGGACATGAACCTGTTAGAGTGCCTAGTTTACCTGGATGATGTCATTGTGTTTGGCAGCTCCCTGGAAGAACATGAAAGCAGGTTATTCAAGGTGTTGGATCAACTGGAAGATTTTGGCCTCAAATTGTCCATTGATAAGTGTCAATTCTTTCAAACATCAGTGAAGTATGTGGGAAATATAGTGTCCACCGAGGGCATAGAGACTGACCCTAGTAAAGTTGAGGCATTGACCACCTGGCCCCATCCCAAACATCTGAAGGAGCTGCAGAGATTCCTGGGTTCCTGAGGCTATTATAGGCATTTTATCAAGGACTATTCAAGAGTAATCCGCCCTCTACTTAACCTTACTCAAGGGTATCCCCAACCCACAAAAGGTACAAGAAAACAGTGCCCATTGAGACTGAAAAAAAGTATTTCCATCTGAATGAAGTGTTTGGGGCCCGCTGAACTCCGGATTGTGAGACTGCTTTCCATTAAATCATACATCAACTTACCCATACCCTAGTGTTGGCCTATGCAGATCCTACCAGGCCATATGTCCTTCGTACTGATGCTAGCTTGCAAGGGTTGGGGGCTGTGTTGTATCAGGAGCACACAAATTGCCTAAGACCAGTGGCCTTTGCCAGCAGGAGTCTGACCCCATCAGAAAATAACTATTCAGTGCACAAACTAGAGTTCCTAGCTTTGAAGTAGGCCATTGTTGATCAGTTTCATGAGTACTTGTATGGAGCTAAGATCCTGGTAAAGACTGACAATAATCCTTTGACCTATGTGCAGACTTCAGCTAAGTTGGATGCCATGGGCCATAGGTGGCTCTCTGCCTTATCTACGTATGACTATGCCGTTGAAAACAGAGCAGGTCTGAACCATATAGATGCTGATGTTCTCTCCCGGAGACCGGTCCCTTCAAATAGTTGAGTCAGACTGTCAGAACCGGATATTCGAGCACCCTGCCAAAAGTTTGACGGGGAGGAAAACATGTCCATGGGTGCAGTGGACTGCATGGTGGATTGTTTGGGGCCATCCGCGAACTGCATACCTGCCGCTTATTGCCACTTTTCTGCATTAGACACTGGTGCTTTGCCTCAGTTCAATAATGATAGTATTCAGCAGGCTCAATCCCAAGATCCTATAATAAAAACAGCTCTAGAAGCCATTCAAGCAAGGAAAGATGTGACAATATTACACTCCACTGATTTGAGAATTGCATTGCTATATAAAGAAGGCCCTACATTGAGAATGAGGAATGGATTGTTATATAGAGAGACAATGGACAAAGGGGGCCAACTGGATAAGCAACAATTAGTTTTACCTACTGCCTTTCGAGAGCTGGTGCTGAGGTCTCTACATAATCACATGGGACACCTTGGCATAGACAGAACCCTTGATTTAGTGAGATCTAGATTTTATTGACCTAAGATGGGGGCTGACGTGGAACAACACATTAGAACTTGTAGTCATTGCTTACAGTGGAAAGCTTTGCCCAGAGGGCTACCCCTCTTGTTAACATCACCACTAGTGCACCCATCGAGTTGGTCTGTATTGATTTCCTGAGTCTAGAGCCAGATCAAAGAAATATCAGTAACGTATTGGTAGTCACTGACCATTTCACTCGATATGCTCAAGCCTTCCCCACCAAGGATCAGAAGGCAACCACTGTGGCAAAAGTACTTACAGAAAATTTCTTTGTTCACAATGGGGCCCCTCAAAGAATCCATTCTGATCAAGGGTGGGACTTTGAGAGTCGTCTGATTAAAGAGATGCTTTCCTTGTGGGGGGTGCGAAAGTCAAGAACTACCCCCTATCATCCCCAAGGAGACCCCCAGCCTGAACGGTTTAATTGCACTCTGCTTGACATGTTAGGCACCCTTCAACCAAAAGACAAGCCCAGATATAGCCAACAGATTAGCACACTGGTACATGCCTACAACTGCATAAAAAGTGATACCACTGGGTTTTCCCCTTATCGACTAATGCTTGGAAGAGAAGCCAGACTGCCAGTAGATGTGTGCTTTGGAGTTTCTCCAGATGGGGTTCAAGCAGCTACTCATTTACAGTATGTGAACAAATTAAAGGCCCAATTAAACCATGCGTACCAGCTGGCTCAAACCTTGGCTGCCAAAAGAAATCTAGCCAATAAAGAGAGGTATAACAAAAAAGTGAAAGCCCTGGAACTCAGGGAAGGAGATCGAGTGTTGCTGAGGAACCTGGGGCTGCATGGCAAGCATAAGATTGCTGACAGATGGCATCACCTCCCTCACATTGTAGTGGGCAAGCTAGATGACCTGCCCGTGTAAAAAGTACAGCTGGAGAAGAATTCAAAAGATGTGAAAACTATACACAGAAATCATTTGCTGCCCATTGGACAGATCTTGATAGAGTCTGAGCCCCAGACAATGCCCCTTCTGGACCAGTGACTAGAGCCGCTGCCAAGAAAAAATCAAGAAAGGCTGCACCTACAGAAGCTAAGTTAAACTGTTCCCCTCCACCAATTTCAATTGAACATGATTGTCAGTCTGTGTCAGAGGACAGTGAGAGTAATCCTGAATATTACCCTTCTTATGAATTGAGTCAACTATTTCGGGGCAATCCCCTAGTTAACCCAAGGGATGAAGCTGGGTCTACTGGAATGTCTAAGCCCTCAGCTTTGTCTCTGGAGCCAATGCTCCCAGAAAGTGAAATACAAAGCATCAAATCAGAGGATGTGGAATCATCGTGCATGGGTGTACTGCTGGACTTTTCAGAAGGAGGGAGTGATGTATCGGAGCAAGCTGGTGACACACCAGAACCCGAACAGTGTGTTAAGTGCTCTGATAGTTCCTTGCCAGTACCAGGAGTCTCCACAGTCGATCCAGGTGTTGTGGACTCAGAAATTGTAGACTATGGAGCTGAAAATGCCCTGGATTCAGGCCTCCTTGCCCCAATAGAGACCCCCTTGGCCAGTACAGACAGCGCTGAAAGTGAATCTAACTGTTCAGAAACTGTGCCCGTTCCCCCCAGAAGGACTGGTCGAGAAGCGAGGCCTGTAGTAAGGCAAAGTTATGAGTCCCTGGGCAGACCTGTGGACCTGCCCCTTAATGTGGTCCATAACGGGATGTATGTGACCCCGAGCTCGCTGCCCAAACAAAGCCTGGGAGATAACTCCTGATTACTTGTTTTGCCCTCTGAGTATGGTGCCCCTGCCTCTCCGGCCCCCATGTAGCTGATAGGGAAGAGCCCCCTCTATCCAGGTTTCATGTGCAGGAAGTGATGACCTGAGTTAAAATGTTTGTATGTACATTATTGTATAACCAGTAGTAGAATGCATAATATCATGTACGTGTATCTGTCAGAGGTTAATATGCTGATTGCTGTTTAAAAAAAAAAAAGCAGGATAGTTCAAATGTTCTACCTTAAAGTGATTTAAGGGTATCTACTTGATGTGGACATCAAGCTTTTCAGGCTAGGAAGGGTGTAACCCCCCTGCAAATGGGGGTTCCCAAAGTCTCCCAATAGTTTGCCTAGAGGCCCCCGCCTGGGTGGGGTTCAGCATTTAAGCCGCCTATTTATGAGTGCTTCTAGAGCCTCTGGTACTGTCTCTTTAAGAGCTGTCTGCTTACAGGCCAGACTGGAACCTGGAGGCTGTGTGGTTCCTTGCTCGAGTCCTGTCCAAGCTGCTGACAAATTGCTCCATTTCTGCCGTCGCTAAGTGGGCAGAGTGAGCACTATGTAGGGATGTAACTGTTTGCTAGTGATCTATTAGAGTGATAGTGAAAATATAACTTGTCTAACCTGCCTTTCTTGCAGCTGGGACTTTTAGTGTGCTTTGCCCCTCCATTTTGGATCTGAACTGCAGACTGGATCCAATCAGGAGGGAGGGATGCCTAAAATGGGATATTGAGCAACCAACCAGGATCAGGACTCTATCGCGAGCCGGCTAGTAATTGGGGGATATAGCCAGTAATTCTGGGAAGTGAAGTTTTGGACTGTGGCACCTTTACGCACCAATGGGGGAAGTTTTTAGTGACTGGCAACTGACGCCCACCAATTGGACCAGGTGGCGCCCAACTGTAATTCCCTGCCTAGTGGCTGAGAAGGCAGATCTGTTGTGGCCGTGACTGGGGAAGGAGCTGCGGGCTTCAGCGCTGCAGAGTTTTCACGTGGGAAGCGTGTGTGGAGGCCAAAAAGTCAGGCGGCTTGTTTTGCCATGCCGATATGGACTGAATCCGCTGTGAGGAGGAGAAGAGAGGCTGTGTAGCCAGGAACAAAGCTTACCCTGTAGAGGACTGGAGAAACTGCTGCATCGCGCTCAGTCTGTCAGGAGGGTGAATCTGCATCGCGAATTCCCGGGTTGGTAGTAAGTGCAATCGGGACATGAAAGCAGCTGCCTGGTATGGTAACTTTCTTTTACATATGAATGTGTGGGGCATATAGTGGCCACAGAACCCTGTTCCCCTGCTATGTGAAAGGCGTCCAGAAATCCACGCCATTCTCGGGGACAGCGTCCAGCCAATAAAAGTAGTGTGTGAAAATCAGGGTAACTCCCTGCCAGCTATACCATTAAATTGCAAGTGTTCCATCTAATTTTCTTTCTTGATACATGAACTGAGCCAACCGGCTCCGGATTACAAATTGGGTGCTGTGCAAGTGCTTTCCATCTCAGGGCCCCAACCAGCTGCAACAATGCTGGCTAGCCCCCATCCTGGGTGCCCAGTGAAAGTGACAATTAGGGACTCTGACATTGTGCACAGTGCTATGCCTATTAATGTGATTGATCTAATTAACCTGATTTTCCCCCTGTCCTTGTTGCTATCCCCTAAATAAATCAGATCTGGTGGTTTCAGCAAAGTTACACTGACTAAGATATGTGTTTGTGTTAAAACATTGTACAGTGGTTATTGCCTTACATTATCTTGTTTTACAGGGGGTCCCCCGAGCCTCACTGATCGAATCAGTCTTGGGGGTAAGTGTACATTGTGACGGTACTCCTAGTGTACTGTGTTGGGCCACTAGCCCCTGCAAAGGACAGTTTTCCTTTAATACAGAACATCATACCTCTCAACTGTCCCTGATTTTCAGGGACGTCCTGATTTTGCCTCAAAATTTTCCTCTGTCCCTCGTAAAATTTCTGTTTTTGTGACTGAACAGTGGGGATTGTAAGCATAAAGTATGTTAAACATTAAAGTTACAGACTAGTTATTCATCAGAAAATACTTTTTACACTAATTCCCTTATTACTAACAGCTTTCTGAGTGAGTATTACCAATTTTTAAGATGTGTCCCTGATTTGGGGTCTCTGTCCCTGATTTTTTTAAGCTTTGTCCCTGATTTATGAGGTAAGAGGTTGAGAAGTATGCAGAACATGGGGGAAGAAAAGGGGGTTACAGTGTTCTAGAGGGCTGTGACCGAGTCATACCAGACAGCTTTAACCCTGACCTCTGGGTGGAGGCACCCGCCATTGGACCTAGGCCCCTTAACCTGCCAGTAGTCAGTCAGGCAGGGGTAGTAGCCCTTAGGATAGTGCCACCTGGGGGTTACACAACTGTACATCAATTAGTTTCTAACCATTCAACTATTTCAGTAAAAATGTGCTCCCAGGTTGCTCCTGTAAAAAAGCTATCAGCTTAGTGTGCTATACCTGGTTAAACAACTAAATAAAAACAAATTAAAAAAAATTTACTCAGTATCTAACTTAACATCCTACCTCAGTACCTACCATCCACCCACTAAGTGTTCCAACATCCCACCAATCATTCCTATCCTACCATTCACCCCTTAGTCCAACCAATCATTCCTACAGCATTGCCCAAGCTTTCCTACTCAATTCTGCCATTGTTCCATTGAACTATTAGTTTCAAGTGTATTTCCTCTGTCGGGAAGTTGGCTGTCTGTTTCCTTCACAGAAAAATAATTGTGTGTGCCTTAAAGTTACATGTGTTGAAGCACTTTTGTATGTATGTCATATGTTTTATTAAGCTATTTGGCCCCCGAGCTGCCACCTGTACCACATTGTTCAGGTCCCTGGCTGGCAATGACATCTAAGCTCCATCAATGCATCCCCCTCCCCCCTCATACCACTGTCAGACCGGTGGAGACCCTCGCAAAACAGAGCTCCAGGATGACACTAATCATCATGTAGATGGCTCGGTGCACACACTTTTTTCTCTCTGGTCCTGTAATCTCTCCCTCCAGCCCTAGCATGTGCACAGCCACTGCTGGCTTTGTATGCACACAGACTCCCTGTGGCAAGAGCAAGCTCCGTGGCACAACCACATTGATCACAGTGCCACTGAAACCCACCACCAGCCCTCAATGGCTAATTCACTCTGCCCCACAGCATCTATCTCAGCCAACACAGCGACCTGTCAGCTCTCAATCCTGGGTCACAGGCACAGTGGCATGACACGCTACCACTAGGCCATCATACTGGCCTTTATATGTGCCTATTATTTTCTGATTCTCTGTAATGGTTGAGTGTTTATACTGCTGCTAGTGTTTATGTTCACAGCAGCTAGCTGTGCTGTAATACTAAATAAGCCCAATAAAAATAATTGAAAAAATGTTGCAATTTTCCATTGTTCCCTCAGAGGCATCAGCTACTCTTTAGAGGTTGATTCATGTCTTCTAACATGATCACATCTTCAAAGGAACTGAAGAAGTACTGATGTTAATCTGATTTGAGAAGAAAAGGGTAACAGGAGGGCCTTCTTCACATGCCTTGGGACACCTTATTGTGCAAGCATTCACTTTCGAGATTATCTAGACTTAGGAGTTCACTGATCTCCTTAGAAGGACTTCCTCGAACAGAGTGATGTCCTCTGGCATGTCCTCTGGCTAGCAGTGCGGTTTTTGCTCTTCTGTTTTACAACAGTTCATTAAGGAGCTGTAACGTTCTTTTCTGTGTGGTTTTATTTTTTTTTCTTGCTTAATCTATGTATTATGAATGATCTTCAATCCAGGTTTTCCCTGTTGGTTGCCACAAATAAACCAACAACAAACAACTGCACATTCCTTGCCACTACCATAAAAAAGACTAAAGAAATACAACACCACAGGGAGATCTGTGGAGAAAAACTATAATATTTAAACGCAGTTCTGCATAAGTATCATGTATTCCCTGTATTTCTCTTCTCTTCATTCTTTAAAATGAATGTCAGTTGCATGGAAACAGGGAATCGCACTTTTAGAGGCCAGCGCCCCGCATGCATACGAGGGATGTTTGTAAGCTTCCGAAAAGTGTCACTTGTGACAATCCCACCTCTGTCTGATTATCAAATCAAAATAGTCCAGCACTTACATCCAGACACAGCAGCCTAGATCCAAACCCGATGCATGCTGTGGGTTGGACTGTTACAACCCTTCTGACTCATTGAAAAATAGGAGCAAATTGTTGTGCCACCTTGCAGGTGGCTGGAACAGGAACACATCTGAGAGATTCATCTTCATCCATCAGGTTAAAACTCTGGCTCTAGATCTGTGTCCAGTAGACCAGGATGACCCCTGCTGCTTGCCTGTACCTGTCTGCCCCATAGTCCCAAGTCTGTGACATCACAGCCTGTTGACATGACAATGATGTTAAAAGCAGAAGATGATACCATCACAAGCAGATGGGCAGCCGGCAGATGGAAGTCCCATGAGCCAAAAAGATCCTGCTTGCATGCAAATGTCAATTGTGATAAAGCGTGATGGGTGATACGTATGTATATATTTATTTCATTTGTGCCACACTCTGTCCTGTGGCTTAGAGTGTCCTACAGAATTTAATGGATCACTAAAATCCAGCATAGAAACTGACAGCAGATAAGAACCGTTTGGCCCACCTAGTCTACCCATTTTCCCTACTTACTGTAACACCACAGACCCTACTTGATCTCTAGCTTCTCCCCCTTCCTTATAACTAAGGTTCCTTTATGCCTATCCCATGCCTTCTTGAATCCCACTACAGTTTTTGCCCCCACCACCTCTGCTGGAAGGCTGTTCCAGGCATCCACAACTCTTTCTGGTGAAGAAGTACTTCCATACATCTCCCCAGAGCTTACCCCCCTCCCAACCTCATAGCATGACCCCTTGTTCTTGAGCATCTTTTTCTCTGGAAAAGGCTTCCCACTTGAACCTTATTTACACCCGCAAGGTATCTGAAAGTCTCTATCATATCTCCCTTCTCTCCTCAAAGGTGTACATTTTGAGGTCCTTCAGATTCTCATCATGGGGCTTTTGATGCAGACCCTGCACCATTTTAGTTGCCCTCCTCTGGATTGCCTCTACTCTGTCTATGTCCCTCTGGACATGTGGTTTCCAGAACTGGACACAGTACTCTAGGTGCGGTCTCACCAGTGATTTATACAGTGATATCACCACTTCCCTCTTCCTGCTGGTAATACTCCTCCCTATGAATGCTAGCATTCCACTGGTTTTCCCCACTGCCTTGCCACACTGTTTAGCCACCTTTAGGTCATCAGATATGATTATTCCCAGGTCTATTTCCTGTTTGGTGGTCGTCAGTACCATTCCCCCGATTTTGTACTCTGCCCTTGGGTTTCTGCACCCCAAGTGCATGATCTTGTGCTTCTTCGCATTGAAACTTCATTGTCACACTCTTGACCACTCCTCAAGCTTTCTTAGATCCCTATTCATCCTCCCCCCCAGAATTTCTACCATATTGCAGATCTTAATGTCATCTGCAAAAAGGCACACCTTGCCTTCTAGACCCTCTGCAATGTCATTAATAAAGATATTAAAGAGGACTGGTCCTAGTCCTGACCCTTGTGGCACCCTGCTGATCACCCTTCCTTCCTTCCTCAGAGTGATCTCCATTTATCACCACCCTCTGTCACCTATCCCACAACCAACTTCTTACCCAGTTTATTACCTTTGGACCCCCTCCTAGGTTGCCCAGCTTCTTCACGAGTCTCCTATGTGAGACGGTGTTGAAGGCCTTACTGAAATCTAGGTAGGCCACATCCATCACTCCACCCTGACGTAATTCCCTGGTCACCCAGTCAAAGAAATCTATCAGATTTGCTTGACATGACCTCCCTGCTGTGAATCCATGCTGCCTCAGATCTTGTAAGGCACTGGATTCAAGATGCATGTATTCCACAATCCTTTCCTTCAGTAGTGATTCCATTAATCTCCCCACCACCAAAGCAGGTTTACTGGCCTGTAATTGCCAGCCTCCTCTCTGCTCCCACTTTTGTGAAGTGGGACTACATCTGCCCTCCTCCAGTTCTCTGGGACTGCTCCTGTCTCCAGTGAGTGGTTGAATAGGACTATCAGAGGTGCAGCCAGCACCTCTCTGAGTTCCCTCAGTATCCTTTGGGTGTATTATCCTGTCAGGCCCTACTGCCTTGTCCACTTTCAGATTTGCGAATGCCTTCAGGACTCTCTCTTCTATAAATGGACTAGTGTCCACCTCCCTTCCTTCGATGCCACTGACACTCATCTATGGCCCCTATTCTTCCGTTTCCTCCATGAACACTGAACAAAAGTGTTCATTCAGGATGTCTGCTTTTTCCTTGTCCCCTTCCACACACTTCCCCACCTTCTCTCCTTTGTCTTACAATCCCTCCTCCGGTCTTTCTCCTTTTGCTTACATACCTAAAAAATATCTTGTCCCCTTTCTTTACTGTATGAGCTATTTTCTCCTCCATTTGCACCTTTACCCTCCTGACTTTTTTTCGTGCCTCCTTCCGCTTCTCCTGATACACTTCACTATCTTCCTCCCTCTGTGCCTCCTTATACCTCCTGAATGCTAACTTTTTTGCCATTACCTTCCCAGCCATCTTTTTTGAGAACCATAGTGGTCTCTTTTTCCTCTTGCTTTTGCTTAGTTGCCTGACACAAAGGTTTCTTACCCTCACTATCCCCACTTTTTGTTTTGCCCACAGTTCCTCCACTCCACCTATATCCCCTCCCCCTGCTACAGCATCTGTGAGGTATTTCTCCATCCTCATAAAATCAACCCTCCTGAAGTCCAAGACCCTCGCCTTTGTGTGGTTCACTTCTGCCACAGTTCTGATGGCACTAGGTTTGAATGCTGTCCCCTACAATAACACGGTCAACGACTGCACAGTAAAAACGGTGCCCTTAATAACAGTGCCAAGAAACAATGCCGCAACAAACAATAGCGCCAATGGTAGTGGTCCAAAAACACAGAGGACCACTACCATGGTAAGAAAACATAGAGGCAACTTGTGTTTTCCTTGCAACCCCCAAACTGGGGGGTCTCTGGCCCCCTCACCCTCTGTAACTTAAATATCAAACTCTGAGGGGAAGCAGATATTGGGGAAAAGGAGAAACTCAGGGTATGTGGAATTTCAGTTTTTGGTACTTAAAAAAACAAACAGTACACCTCAGGCAGGGGAAAATTAAGAAACAGATGTGTCGGGAGACCAGAAACAGAACCCTGGTCTCCCACTCTGTGCTGGCTGAGGTGCTGTTGCTGCCCCAACCCTCTTCACCATGGGTGCAGCTTGGCCAACAACTGCACTTTTCTGTGACTTGTGCCTCCTTACTGGTGTCTAAGTAGTTGCAGGGGTAGCGGTAGTGGTCATATGCTATTCTACCCCTGTTGCTATTCAGGCATTGCGCGGTCCTGACAGCGTGGTTTAGACAGCGCTGTTCAGGATTTGCTATTGTAACCCATCAGGGTTCTGATATTGAACAACACCGTACAGTGATCACTGGTTCCCAGGTGGCCACCCACTGCAATGTCTGCAACACTGTCCCTATTAGTGAGTACAAGATCCAGTATTGTTCCCTTGTGAGTGGGCTCCTTTACCAGTTGCCGGAGGAACATTCCCTACAGGGAGTCCAGGATTTCTCTGCTCCTAGCTACTTTGCCCAGGTCTCAGTTTAATCAAAATCGGATATATGAAAATAAAAATTGGACTAGGGACTTCAGAAGATTTTCAGAATCTGGGTTTTTAGATAGTGTTAGTAAAATAAAATGGGATAGATGTAAATTAATTCCAGATATTGACACTTCAATTGAATATTTTAGCCAAACTTTTGAAGAGGTATGTGATTTTCACGCACCAAGAGTTAAAGCAAAGAAGAAATTAAATAAATTACCGTGGATAAATGATGGACTCTTGAAACAAATTTGAATCAAAAATAGAATTTGGAAAAAAGCATTGAGATCAAAATTAGAAAAGGATTGGATTTCTTTTAAGGTTGCTAGAAATAAATGTAAAAGGTTAATTAAGACTTCAAAAATTTCATTTTACAAAAATAAATAGATTGAAGTACAGATCCAAGACAGTTTTGGAGAGTGGTCAAGAAATTAACTAAACCAGGATGCGATTCCTCAGAGGAGATATTAAGATTAAAAAATGGGGTTATCATGACTGAAAATCTGGAGGAAATCTGTAATGTCTTAAATAATTTTTTTGTAGATCTCCCAAATTGTGAAATTCCTTCTAATTTAGACTTAGAACAAACTAATGTAGAGTTTATACAAAATAAATTTCCTTCATTTAGATTTAAAATTTTAACAGTCACTAAAGTATATAAAATTCTTCAAAATATAAATGCTCATAAGCCTTTTGGTAGTGATTGTCTGCAAGGTAAATTTTAAAGCTAGTTGTTTTTCATATAGCACCAATTATCACTTATTTATTTAATTGGAGTCTTCAAATTGGATATTTTCCTTATCTTGGAAAGAGAATAGAAAAACCTATTTTCAAAGGCGGGGATGCAGTAGTTAATAATTATAGGCCCATAGCCTTATTACCTCTTTGTCGAAATGTTTTGAAAACTTGTCTCTAGCCAGATAATGGAATATTTGGACAGATACAGTTTGTTGACAACTGAACAATCTGGTTTTCGAAAAAACTATTCTACTACAACAGCCCTTTTGGAATTTTATGACCAAATAAATAGGTCACTGGGGGAAAATAGGGAGACAGCTGTTATTTTTGTAGATCTTTCAAAGGCTTTTGACCTGGTGGACCGCCCCTTACTAATTGAAAGACTTCATGAAATAGGCATGAGGGAAGATCCCTTAAATTGGTTAAAATATTATTTGGATGATCATTCCCAGAAAGTCAAGGTACAGGGATGTTTGTCAAGAAAGAGGAAAGTAAATAAAGGAGTTCCCCAGGGATCAATTTTAGGACCTCTTTTATTCCTAATATTCATAAATAACTTGCCTTCGACTATAGAAAAATCAGAGATTCGATTTTATGCCAATGATACGGTTATAATTGCGTCCGGAAAAACGGAAGAAATATTACAAACTAATTTGCAGTCTGATTTTCGAAGAATTGAGGGGTGGTTCACCAGGTCAGGGCTGATAATGAACACAAAAAAAACAAAGTGTATGAATTTCCCATTCAAAAAAAGTGGTGAACTTGTTTATGATTTATCCATTTATACAGGAAATCAAACAAATTAGAACAAGTTAAAGAATATAGTTATTTAGGGATTATATTTGATGAACATCTGTCCTTTTCAAATCATATTATTGCATTGATTAAAAAAATAAATAGAAGAGTAGGGGCGTTAAGAAGAAGTACTGATTGTTTATCTTTTTTAGATAGAAAAAAAACTGGCAGATCAGTTAATTATTCCAGTGCTAAGATATGGAGAATTAATATATAGAAATGCAAATAAAACCCTATTGTCTAGAATAGATAGAACTTATTATCGTGTAGCAAGATATGTATTACAAGGAAACTATCTGATTCATCATTGTTTATTGTTGAAGAAAGTGAACTGGTCACCTTTAAACATAAATCATAAGTGTCATTGGTTATCTTTGATACACAAGATGAAATGTTAATCTGTAAATTATCCAATTTCTTTAATATTATTTACAGTGAATAACTATCAAAAACGGATATTGACAAGACCAGTTCACTTAAATAAGATAGTTGTAGGTAAACATTATAATAAATATTGGGACAGGTCTTTGCTATATCAGGCTGCTAGTTTTGGAATTCTCTTCCTGATGAAGTAAGAGAAATTCCAAATTATTCATTGTTTACTCATACTATAAAGGAGCTATATGCTCACATTTGTGAGTGTTAAATGTTTTTTTCCCCCCTAAGGTTCCTTGGGATTTTGAGATTTTATAATCCAGCTATTGTAAGTCTTTTAGGTATACCGTGTTGTTTGTATATTGTGGTGTTTGTATTTATATGTATTTAACATGGAACTTCTTTGTATGTAACTAGTTAGGAATTTACACAGGTCTGTCTTGCAAACTGGATTATGTCCAAATGACATCATGTATTACCTGTATAAAAATAAATTTTACCTACCTACTTAGCTGCAGCTGGGATGCTCCAATCTACATCCAGTAGATTGAAGTCCCCCCCCCCACCAGCAGCACCTCCTCCTCCTTATTTGCTATCTTATGGATGGCTTCCGCTAGATCCTTATCCATCTCTCCCTCCATCCCATGCTGGAGGTCTATAAATCATACCTGTGCACACAGCGGCTCCATTCCGCATTTGTAGAGTGACCCACAGTACCTCCGCCCCTTCCTGTGTTCAGTTTACCGCTGTGGCATTTATGCTAGCCCTCATGTAAAGAGCCACTCCTCTCCCTTTCTTACCTACCCTGTCCTTCGTGAACAAAGTATAGCCTGGTATGGCTATATCCCAGCCATGGCTCTCGTTGCACCATAACTCGGTGATGGTGACAATGTCCAGGTCAAAATCTGCCATAATGGCCACTAGGTCCAGGATTTTATTTCCCAGACTTCAAGCATTTGTGCACATGGCCTTCCAAATTCTGCTGCCACCCTGTTTATCAGCACCCCTTTACCCTTTTGACTTCTCTCCTTACCCGCTCTGCCCTAAATCCCATCTCTCTACATTGCTACCATTTTGTTTTTCTTGTTATCAGGCACCCTTGAGGAGTAGTCTCCTTTCTGCTTCTCCATACCAACTGCTTCAGCTTGCGGGGTTGGGGGAACAGTTTATGTCTCCCTGATTCTTACCGTCACCCTCTTCAGCTAGTTTAAGTACATTCCCTGGTGTTTCAAATTCCCATTTTTTTTTATGCTTTCAAAAATGTTTTCAAGGTTGTTTTCTGGCACAAACATATTCTTAAATATATGGAAGCATGATTAGAATAATGATTTATCCTATGATGTCATGTCCAGCTAAGAGTATATACAGGATGGCAGCAAGGAAATTAGCTCCCACAATGGCAGCCATTAGTATCATTCAAGACTCTTTACTGACTTATCTGTCTGTCTTTGGTTACCCTGTTTATTTTATGTTAAAGTCCTTGCCATTCTGCATGTACTTTTGAACTGTTTGAATAGCATTCTTGCAAGTTGTTTCTTTTATTTGGATGTTTCAATTATTTTTGTCCTGAACTGACCAACTCTGAAACTGCAACTTTAGGATGTAACCAAAAGAAGTATGGCAACACCTATATTTCTTTCTTTTGCTATATTCACAGTCATATTCTACATCTATCAAAAACGTTTTATGAAAATGACATGGGTTTGAAATGGTTTCATGTATAAAAACATACAAATATTTCCCCCTTTTTGGGGGGAGTATCAGTTCAAGAGGGTGTCATAGTATTGGTAATTTGCTCTTTATTTTTACATTTGTGGAAAAAATGAAGAAAGCGTCATGACAAGTGATGTGTCCTTGTTTCCCATTTTCTTTCACACTTATGCTGACAACTAAAATATTGATGTTATAACCACAAAAAAACAATCTGAACCCTTCGAGAGTTTTTCCATAAAGATAGATTAAGTCTCACCAATGTAACTTAAAAACAAGCATACGAACATAGGAAACTGCCAGCAGTAACAGGCCATTCGGTGTCTCTAGCCTGCTCGAGTGTGCAGCACACTGTCTTGTTAAACTGCAGCTGCCCCCCCCTTGCTCCCCCTTCTAACTTAGTGTCCCCCCACTTCCAACCTCTCTCCCCCACCTTCTCTACAGTTTTGACCCTTCCTTTGGCCCTATCCCACCCTCTCTTGAAGCTGCCCACCATCTGCAGTGCCACTATTTCCTCTGGCAGCACATTCCAACCAGCCACCACCCTCTCTGTGAAACAGTGCCACCTCATCTCTCTCTTGAACCTTCCTCTTTCCAAAAAACAATATCACAAATAGTGTGTAACTGTTAGTTTGACATTTAGATGCCATTTATTTAGTGTTTTACATAGCCATATGTTACTGTATTGAAATTTGGTAATTTAAATCTGTTTGTACATTGAATAAGTGTCAATTATGCATTCGAGGCAGTGAACAGTGTTTGTTTATATGTACTTGTATAGTATATGTCACCGTTGGCTAGCTTGTTCCTTAGATGCCATTTGTCCTATGCCTCATGAAACTATAGATCTGTCCATGTGTTGATACTGTAACTTAAGTCTGTTTGCATATTGCATAAGTGATAACTACAAGTTTGTGGAATTACATAATTTTGTCCACACGTACTTTGTATAGTATATGCAGATGTAACCAATTTATGTACAAACTTTTTATAAGCAACTTATTTTATGTATTTTATGCTCTTTGTAACATCAAACAGGACTTGTCTTGTAAACAGGGATTATATCACTAATGACAGTGGTTATCCTGTATAAATATAAAAATGTTACCTACCTACCAATTTCAGGCTGTGTCTCCTGGTGTCCTTCCCCCTTTTAACTTAAACAAGCCATCTGAATTAACTCTGTTTATGCCCTTCAGGTACTTGAATGTCTCAATCATATCCCCTCTCTCCCTTCTATCTTCTAGGATGTACATGTTGAACTTCCTCAATCTCTCCTCATATGTCTTGTTCTCCATCCCCAGGATCATCTTCGGCACCCTACACTGGATCCCCACCAATAGTTTGATGTCCCTTTTGAGATATGGGCACCAAAACTGCACACTGTACTTCAAGTGCAACCTCACCAGGGAACTCTACAGTTGCAAAATGACTTCCTCCCTCCTAGAGGTGATTCCCCTGGAGGTGCTTCCCAGCATTCAGTTTGCCTTTGCAACTGCCTTCCTGCACTGTGCTGAGTGTTTCATGTCCCCTGTCACTAGCAATCCCAGATCTTTCTCCTCATCTGAAGTGGCCATCTGCACTCTCCCCAACCAGTAACCGTTCTTTGAGTTTTTAGCCCCCAGGTGCAAGACCTTGCATTTTTTGGCATTGAACCCCAGCTACCATGTGGCTGACCAGCACTCAAGTGTCTTCAAATCCTCTTGCAGTACTTTACCCCCTTCCTCACTATCCACCTCCACACAGATCTTAATGTCATCTGCAAAGAGGTTGATTTTGCTCCTTATCCCTTTTGCTAAGTCTGCTATAAATATGGTAAATAGGACTGGTTCTAGCACCAACCTCAGTGGTACCCCGTTGGTTACTACCCTGTGTGCCGAGAGCTCTCCCCCAACTACCACCCTCTGCTGCCTGCCCTGCAACCACTTCTTTGCCCACCCAACCAGTTTACTCCCTGCTCCCAGGCTACATAACTTGTTGTTCAGCCTTCCATGGGGCACCGAGTCAAACGCCTTACTGAAGTCCAGGTATAGGACATCAACTGCATGGCCCCTATCCAGTGACGTTGTCACCCAGTCAAGAAAGTCAACTAGGTTTGTCTGACATGATCTCCCAGATACAAACCCATGTTCTCTGTCATTCTGTAAGCCATTCTCCTCCAGGAAACACACCAGCCTTTCCTTAAGTATGATCTCTATTAGTTTATCCACAGTGTCGGTAAGGCTTACTGGTCTGTATTTCCCAGGTTCATCTCTGGGCCCACTCTTATGGATTGGCACCACATGTGCCATCCTCCAATCTCTGTGCACACATCCAGTATTCAGGGAAGTGTTGAACAAGTCTGCCAGTGGTCCCGCCAGGGCTCCTGCCAGCTCCTTGAGTACCCCAGGATGCACTCCGTCCGGACCAGGTGCCTTATCCACTCTTAGGGACCTTAGGCCTTCTAACACCCTTTTGACTGGGATCTCCACATCCATCACCTCCTCTCCCCCTGCCCCCCGTCCACCCTTCCCCTGAGGTATAGGCCCATCCTTCTCCCTGGTGAACACTGAGCAGAAGTACTCATTTAGTACTTCTGCTTGCTCTGTCCCCTGCTCTACCCACCCACTCTCCTTTCTAATCTTTACAGTCTGGCTTTTGCACTTCCTCCTCTCCCCTATATACTTAAACAGATCCAGAAGCAAATGATTTGATACCATTTATTGGACCAACATAGATGTAAGAAAAAGAACAAAGCACTTAATCTTAAAGTTTAAGCTTCTGAGGAAGGACTTGGTTGGTCCGAAAGCTAAAGCACTTTGTTCTTTTTTTTTTTGCCCACCAGGGAACTATCAACCAATCTCCCTCCTGCCAACCTTAGCTAAACTACAAGAACACATAGCCCTCAACCGACTCTCCTCGTTCCACTCTGACTCCGCTTTCTTCACTCCCTTCCAGTCTGGCTTCAGGAAACCCCACTCCACCACCACCTCTCTGCTGTGGCTAACAGAGACCATCTCCTCAGGCTTTGACAAAGGGCACATTACATCAGCTATCTTTGTCGACCTGGCCAAAGCCATTGACACTGTCTTGCATCCCCTCCTCCTGCACAGCCTTTCAGCCGCTGGACTATCCCCTTCTGCCACAGGCTGGTTCAGTGCCTACCTGTCCGGCAAGTTGCAGTCAGTGAGAATAGCTGATACTAGCTCTACCCCCTTGCCTATAACCACTTGAGTCCCCCAGGGCTCAGTGCTTGTCCCCATTATATTATCCATCTTTTTAAATGACCTCCCCCAGGTTTGCTCTGCATCCAACATCCACATGTATGCTGATGATACAGTGTTGTTTACCTCTGGCAATTCTGTCTCTGATGTCACAACCAGGCTCCAGTCCACCTTCACTAAAGTTCAGCTCTGGTTTAGTTCTCATCAACTTTTTCTAAATGCCAAGAAGACAGTCTCCATGTCCTTTGGCACAAGGCAGAGACTCGCTAGGCTAAGTCACTTCCCGGTATCTCGGCATCTGGCTGGACAGATACCTTGACTTCTCTGTACATATCAATGTCGGTGCTGCTCCACAGTCCTACCTATCCAGACTGGACTCTCTCTTCAATTCCTTCTGTCGTTTCACTCTAGATGCCCCTCCCCACACCCATCATTGTGATCTCTACCGCTCCCTCAAGTTCCTTCCCCTCTACTCCTGGCATGCGCTACATGGTGCTAAGTTCATCTCTAAATTCTGGCTTGGATCGCTCCCCTCTTATATCTCCTCCTCTCTTGGCACCCCTACTCACTCCCTTTATCCCCTTAGAGTCCAGGCTGACACACGTATCCTCTCAGTCCCCTGCAGAGCTACATCCTCTGGCCAAAAAGCCTTCTCTTACCACCTGCCTAAAATGTCGAATGCACTTCCTCCACAAATCCACTACTCCTCCTCCCTATATTCTCTTACCTCTGTTCTGCACAATTATCTTACACCTAGCTGCACCTGCTCCTGACCCCCTCCTTGCCCACCTGCCTCCCTCTGTCTCTCTTTCTCTCTCCCTCTCGCTCTCTTCTTTCTCTATTCCCCCCACCCACCTGCACTTATATTGCCCTATATAGCCTAGCTCTTAAAAAGGTGTCTTTGTTCTTATGTTTTCACCCTTGCAGCTTCTGCATCATCTGTGAACTGCCTGTAATGTAACTGTTTGCATTTGTGTACCTTGAATCCTATGCTTTTGACCCTGTACTGATTCTGTATGTATGTATATATGCATCTCCGATGAACTGCCAGTAATGTAACTGTTGCATTTGCCTACTATGTATCCAATGTCTTGAACCTGTTTTGAAATTGTATGTATGTAGTCACCCTCTGTAATGTATGTATCTATGAGTTCTCACTCTGTACATCCCTCTCCCCATTTCTCCCAGGATGTACTGTGAGACAAGCATTGAGCTGCACAGTGTATATTTCCTGGTGAAACAATTCAATAAATAAAAAATAAATAAAATGTTCCATTTCTGCTGTGCATCCATGTCCAGGATGATGTTATCTAGGTGTCCTTTCAAAATGATTCCCATCCTACCAAAGTCTGCCTTCTTAAAATCTACCATCTTGTTTTGTATTGGCTACATCCTTCCCCAGGTTGAGGGAGAACCACACTGTATGGTGGTCACTTCTTGCTAGGGGATCCTCCACTTCAATGCCTTGGGCTAGCTCTCCATCTGTGAGTACCAGGTCTGAATGTTCCCCTCCCTGGTTAACTAAGTCACCTTCTGTGAGAGGAAGCTTTCCTGGAAGGCTTCCAGGAGGACCTGTTCTCTGGTCCTTGAGGTGGATGGGTATTCCAATCCACCTTGGCAGACTGAAGTCCTCTACCACCACTGTATTGCCCTTACCATTAAGCCTCTTAATATGTGCTCCAAGCTCCCTATCCATTTCCACACTTTGGGATGGTGATTTATACACTACCCCCAATCTCATCCTCTTACCCTTGGAGTGCTGTGGGTGAATCCATAAGGCTTCGGCCTTGCCCTCCTCCCCTTCCTCCCTGTTGCACAATATCCCCTCCTTAACATATATAACTACCCCTCCCCCCTTTCCCTTTGTCCCTGTTCTTCCAGTACAGTTTGTACTCAGGGATCGCTAGATTTCAGTCTTGGTACTGGGTGGCCCATATTTCAGTGATGGCAGCTATGTCCACCCCCCTTCCGCCATCAAAGCCTGCAGTTCTACCGTCTTATTGTTAAGGCTTCTTGTGTTCATCGAGACCACCCTCCACTGTGAGTTCTTCCTCTGTTTGCCTATACCATCATCCCTAACCCTTCCTTTTTTTGCCTTTTGCTTCTCCTCTTCTTGCCTGTCTATGGGAGGGAGCCTGTTGGTCTCCCTTGCCTGCTGGCTGTTTGCTGCCCCCAACCCCACCTAGTTTAAATTATGCTTTTCTGCTATGAACTCCCCAGCCTTTTCTTTAGGACCTCTGAACCTTTCTTACTCAGGTGCAGCCTATCCAGTTCATACAGGTCCTGGTTCTCCCATGTGCTGCCACCCCCCACCAGTCCATATTCTATGTCCTCACACCATGTCCCCAGCCATGTATTGAACTCTGAGATTCTTAGTTTTCTGACTGTGCTAGCTCTTGGTACTGGGAGAACCTCAGAGAATGCCACTGTCCTCCCTTCACTCCTGCACAACCTTCCTACTTCCTTGAATCTATCCTGCACTTCTTTCAATGTATTTCCCTCCAGATCGTTAGTGCCCAGGTGCACCACGATATGAGGCTTTGCCTCTAGCCTCCCCACACACTTCTTAATATGCTGCCCCACCTTTCCTGCTGTCATGTCCGGCATACACTCCACCCATATGTGGTCCTTATTGACTTCTCTGCCCCCCCATCTTACACCTTTTACTACCGGATCCCTCAGAAAGATGTCTCTCCTCTCTTTATCCTGCTCACCTTCCTGGTGCATCCCATTCCGCTGAACACACGTTCGGTCTACCACCCTTGATTCCACCCCCGAGGGCCCCTCTGCCTCTACTGGTCCCTGCTGTACTCTTGCCCTAGACTCCCCTTGCTCCCCTCTGATGCTGTCTGTGTTAGCTGTGTCCTTGCCCCTACCATTCCCCACCTGCATCCCACTCCTCTTTCCCGATTCAGGTGCTCTATAATAGTCCTCTCCTTACCTCTACCCCCTAGTGCATCCCCTGATCCTTTCCCTTCCTTTACCATTGACTCTCCTCTCACCTTCTCGGTATTCCTGTCCTGCCTGTGTTCCACCCCCTCCTTTCCATACCATTCCCTTGTCTCCCCACACTTCCCTGAGTCTTCTGGACCCCCTTCTGCCACCCCTCTTCCACTACCCCCGTTACCCTCTCCTGAGTTGACCCTGTTCCTAGCCTCCCTACTAGCTCCGCCGTCAATACTACTATCCTGTTCCCCTGCTATTCCTGTGACTGGTCTACCCCCCTTGTTGCTCCAGGCTTGCCAGCACCGAAAACCTGTTGCTATCCTCCCTCCCTTAATCCTGAGCTTCCCCACTCCCTGCCACCTCAAACCATGCTCTTCTCCCTTTCCCCTCTTTCCTCTTATCTTACCCTCCCTCCAATGCTTGGCCTCCTGTCCCAGCTGGTCTTTAGTGGATACATGGCCTGCCTTCTGAAACATCTCCCCTTGTAGTCCGCCTTGTTTGCCTTTTGTGTCTACTGTGTAGGTCATTCTGTCCCTTGGCCCCTGCTGTTCCCCTCTGCTCTACCCTCCCCACCTACTCAGCTCCCTTCTTACCCTGTCAACCTCTTCCCGAAGTTGCCTCATCTGTCTACACACCATACAGCCCCCTACCCTCCAAGCAACTCCCAAGAAGATGGCCACCCCACAGCCATTTCAGCCTACCACTTGTCCTGGCTCTGCCACTGCCACCCATTCCCCATCCCCTTGCCTTTCTCCAAGCTCCATGTCTCTCCATTGTTTTCCTTAATCTTCCACTCTGGTTTAATCACACCCTGGGCCTCCCCACTCTATCAGCTCAAAGCTGCAATTAGTGTTAAAGGCCAATCTTCTTGGAGGTGGAAGCTACTTTTTAAACAACTGACAGCTGGGAAGTAGACACAACATTGAACTTGGAATCAGCAGGGAAACAATCTTGCTCACATCTGAGGGAGGTTTACCAGCACACTGCATGGGGGTAAAAGCACCCACACACTAACAAAAAAGACAAATAAAAAAGTTAAATAGAAAAGGTGCCGGGCCCGGTGGTGCAGAGGACTGAGGCACTGGTGCCTTACCTCACACCACACCGGCAATTCGGGTTTGGGAACGGACTCGGACGCTGGAGGGTTGGTAGAGGAAAGAGTACGATTGAGCATCCGGAGGACTGCTCTCCTCTCCTAGGGTGTGTTGGGGATTGGCTTCGCTCTGTAGCGTCCCCCAGTGGAGACCAGGGGAAGCTCAGAGGCAGCGTGACTAGGGGAAATCGGAGGAAAAACTGAAAATGGCATCTCCTCCTACCGGATGACGGCCGCCAGGACCAGTGCCCCCTCAAGCTCCGCAACAGCCGACCCAACTGCAGCAGTACCCAGGACCAATGCCTGGGTCAATAGGCCATTTCTCCTTGGAAAAGGAGGACCCACCCAATGCAAGGGTTACGTTGGGTTACCCTGAGGTGGCTGCAATGTGGGGTCAGGGTCAGAGGTGGAGATGAGCGAGAGGTGAGTGTCCTTGGCAATTGGCCTGAAGGAGAGGTAGATGAGTCACAGGGGAGATAAATAAATAACCCCCCCCAAAAAAAAACAGAAAGGGTGAGAGACATGTGGGGAGTGGTGCAATGCACTGGCTGTTGGGCGGCAGTCTTCTGAGAGACATTTTGGAGGCTGCAATGCTGCCCTATTTGCAGACACCTCTCTGCACTGAGGAAGGAGGTTTCCCATCTCCAGGCCAAACTGGCAAGGAGAAGGGAAACCTCCTCCCCCACCCAGGGACCACCAAGGCTGCCACCGCTGCCTCAGAGGTTGCCAAGAAAGAGGAGTGGTTGGACCACAGTGGGCTCGAAGAGTGGGAGGGTAGTGGAACAGAGGCACATCCCTCCAGCTGTACCTCTCCACAATTCATATGCCATTCTGGTGGAGTGTGGTTTCTCTATGGAGGCACCTGCAGTGGAGACCAAGGAGGATGCAGGGAACCTTCACAAGGGAGACCCAAAGGAGGATGGCATGGGACCCCACAGGGGAAGGAAACAGCTCCTAGTGGGGGACTCAATTGTTAGGAGGGGTAGAACTGGGGGAAGAAGGGGAGAGGGAGGTAAGGTGCCTGCCCAGCACCATGATTGGAGGAACAGGGAGCTAATCTTCAGGATCATGGAAGCAGCTGCATGGGAGAGGGAGCTGGGCATCATTGTTCACCTAGTGACAAAGGACCTAGCTGGGAATGGGATCAGAGCAGTGCAGGAGGAGTTTGTGGAGTTGGTGAGGGGACTTAGACAAGTAGCACGCACTGTAACCTTCTCATAGGTGCTGCCAGTCTATAGCATGAGTGAGGCTAGGGTATTCCTCACCATGGGATTCAATGAATGGTTGAAAAACTGGGCAGAGCACAGGGTTTTGGTTTCATTGAGGCTGGGGGTCCACTTGGAGAGATACAGGCCTATACTGGCATGATGGTCTGCATCTGTCCAGGAGGGGAACCAGGGTCTTAGGTGATAGGTTTAAATGCTTCATAGCAAAGCTTTTAATCTAGTCAAGGAGAGACGCACTAAAAAGGAGAAGGGAATTCCCAGCCTCCCCCCACAAAACAGGGTAGTTAGCAAAGTAACCACCAAGGTAGAGAAGTTGATAGGAAGCAGGACAGGGGTCAATGGAGAAAAAGGCAAAAGCAGTAAGGGTAGGGTTGGGGCTAAAAGGGGTAAGGTCATCAAAAAATGGAGGGCAATGATTACCAATGCCCATAGTCTGGGTAACAAGCTTCCTGAACTAGTGGCCTTGATGGAAGAGGGACGGCTGGATATCATAGCAGTCATAGAAACATGGTACATAGAGAACCATGACTGAGATGTCAACATATCAGGGTACACAATCTACAAGAGGGACAGGAAGGGTAAAAGAGGAGGAGGAGGAGGAGTAGTGTTCTACATAAGGGAAGGGATCAAAGCAACGGAACTAAAGGGTAAACAGGGAGGAGAGAAGGCACTGTGGATCACTCTGGAGACAGGAAATGGCACCACAATCCGCACGGGTGTTGTTTATAGACTCCTGTCTCAGGGGGAGAAAAGGGACAAGGAAATGATAGAAAGCATCCTTAGAATGGCAGAAAAAGGGGAGATATTATTGATGGGGGACCTGAATATGCCAGATATTAACTGGAGCACATTTGCTGCAGCCACATCCAGAGCAGGGTCCTTCTTGATGTCCTACAGGGGGGCATGCCTCAGACAGCTAATGTTGGAACTCACTTGGGAGGGAGCAATCTTGACCTGGCACTCTCAAATGGGGACAAAGAGAGGATCTCAGATTTAGAAGTGGGTAGCTATCTGGAGCAAGCGATCACCAAACAGTGTGGTTTACCATAAACAAACCTGTAGAGTCAAGCCATACAAAAGCAAGGGTACTGGACTTTAGGAGGGCTGATTTTGGCAAAATTGGAGAGTGCATAAGGAATGCACTAGCAAATGGGCAGGAAGGAGGGGCAGAGGAACAATGGGGAAAAATCAAAAGTGCCATCACAGAGGCAACAAGCATTAATGTGAAACAAATAAACAAAACAAAACTAAGGTAAAAAACACTATGGTTCTCAAAAGAGGTGGTGGGGAAGGTTAGGGAGAAAAAAGTAGCATTCAGGAAGTATAAGGAATCACAGAAGGAGCAGGACAGGGAACTGTATCAGTTAAAGCAGAAGGAAGCAGGGAAGGCAGTCAGAATAGCAAAGGCCCAAACAGAGGAAAAGATAGCGAACTCTGTTAAGAAGGGGTATAAAACCTTTTATAGGTACATTAGGGAACAAAAAAAGACCAAAGAAGGGATAGTGAGGCTTAATAAAGGGGAAGGGAGGTGGGCAGAGGGTTTCAGTGAAAAGGCAGAGATCCTGAATGAATGCGTTTGCTCAAATGTCAGTGTCAGTGGCTCAGTAGGTAGCATACTCGCCTCTGAGGCCGGGAGATTAGAGGGCTGTGGGTTCAGTTCCCACATCTGGCACTTGGGTTAATATCCCAGTACTGACACTGTAGTGCAGCATGAGAGGGGTGCTGCACTTCTGAGGTGCCGTCTTTCGGATGAGACGTTAAACCGAGGTCCTATCTGCCTGGACTGGTGGTAGTTCAGGTGGATGTTAAAGATCCCATGGCACTTATCGAAAAGAGGAGGGAATTTCCTGTGTCCTGGCCAAATTTCCCTCATTCACTAAAAAAATACCACCAACAGCTTAATCTGGTTCAAGGTCAGTTGGCATTCATCTGTATCCCCCTTCCCCGGGTCGTGCCTGAAAATAGGCAGGATTTGTCTAGTGCACTTACCCGGTCAACAAAAGCTAAATAAATAAAAAATAAATAAATATTCACAAAAGAAGAGGAGGGGGAGGTACCTAAGCCAAACAATAGAAGCACTCTGGATAGGGGGGGTCGATACCAGTCCATTCACAGAAGAAAGGATCCTGAAAGAACTCCTAAAACTCAAGGTGGACAAAGCAATGGAGCCTGACGGGATTCACTCCAGAATTCTAAAATAACTAAGGGGAGAACTAGTGACATCACTGACTACCCTTTTTAACAAACCATGGGAGGATGGTGTGGTAACTGAGGACTGGAGGAAGGCGGATGTTATTCCCCTTCACAAAAGTGGGAGTAAGGCAGAGGCAGGAAATTATAGATCAGTTTGTTTGACCTCAGTGGTAGGGAAGATGATGGAATCACTTCTAAAAGAAAGAAAGAATTGTTGAGTACCTAGAGATCAGCATGGCACAGGACTCAAGGCAACATGGATTCACAGCAGGAAGGTTATGTCATATGAATCTAGTAGATCTTCTTGACTGGGTGACCAAAGTAGTAGACTGGGGCTGTGGGTGTGGCTTACCTAGACTTTAGCAAGACATTGACACAGCCCTACGCAAAAAATTAATAAACAAATTAGCCAGCCTGGGAGTGGGTCCCAGGGTGGTAGCCTGGATGAAAAACTGGCTGGACAACAGGATGCAGAGGGTAATAGTAAACAGAGTCCACACTGAGGAAAGGGGGGTTACTAGTGGGGTACCACAGGGTTCAATACTGGGACCGGTCCTCTTTAATGTCTTTATAGGTGACATTGCAGAGGGGCTGAAAGGAAAAGTGTGCCTCTTTGCAGATGACACAAGGATCTGCAACAGGATTGATACACAAGGGGGGACGGAAAGGATGAGAAGGGACTTGGCAATATTGGAGGAATGGTCAAAAGTAATGCTGCTTAGATTCAGTGCAAAGTAATGCACCTGGGAAACAAAATCCCAGGGGAAGAGTACACAATTGGGGGAGGTGCTAACAACAAAAATGGAACAGGACCTGTGGGTGATCATGTCAGACGTCCTAAAGGTAGACAAGCATTGTGAAAAGGCAGTAAGGAGGGCTGAGGGGATACTGGGATGCATAGGGAGAGGTAGAAAACAAGAAGTTGTTATCCCTCTGTACAGACAGTTGGTGAGACCCCATCTGAAATACTGCATGCAGTTCTGGAGACCCCATCTCTGCAAGGACATAGACAGGATGGAGGCAATCCAGAGGCGGGCTATTAAAATGATGCAGGGTCTGCACCAGAAGACATATGAAGAGAAACTAAAGGAGCTTATATGTATAGCCTGAGGAAAGGAGGGAGAGGGGAGACATGATAGAAACATTCAAGTACCTCAAGGAATCAGCAAAGTCCAGGAGGGTAGCATCTTTCAGAAAAGAGATGAGCAAGAACAAGGGCACAATTTGAAGGTAGAGGGGGACGTCTAGGGCAATGTGAGGAATTTTTTTTCACAAAGAGGGTGGTGGACGATGGAACAGCCTGCCAGAGGAGGTAGTGGGGGCCAAAACAGTGGGGGAATTAAAGAATGCATGGGAGAGACATAAGGCATTTATAGTGAGGGGTAGGAGGAAGTAGGCTGTTGGTTAACTAGGATCCGCATCTTATCCGAAAGGTAGGGAAATGGGCAGACTGGGTGGGCCAAGCGGTCCTTATCTGCCGTCAAAGTCTATGTTTCTATGTTTCTAAATCTACATTACTGAAATAGTGATGTGCATAAAATGCAGTGGATACTCCTTCTTTTCCTACACCCACACAGGAAACCTCTCCCTTATCCCAGGTGGTCACACTATAAAGGCAGACTATCCTGGGGATGGTGGAAGAAGCCTTGAGGATGGTAGGAGAAGCCTTGGGGAGGGTGGGAGAAGCCTTGGGGAAGGTGGGAAGCCTTTATTTCACTTGGAAATAAGTAAAACAATCAGCCGACTGTGCTCCAACAGAACATTCAGCCTCTTAAAGTGTACAGTGCACACAGTTTCACCCACAATCCCCAGCAGGCAATATCACATATAGTATGAAGAAATAACAATAGTTACAGTACCAGTGCAGCCGAGCTTGTTGTGCAGTGTCCCCTTACCTCTTCCCCCAGAAACTGACAGCACAACTGGCCTGATCACTGCTCAACCTGCATGCTTGTGCTGGTCTCCGCCTCTCCTTTCAGCTACTAGGCCTGTCGGAAGAAACGCAAAAACTGGCCTCAGTAGCCACTGGAGACCCCGATCCCCACCCGATCACAAACTTAGCAGAGTGCAGGCTGTGAGCTCAGACTTCGACCTCATACTCCACAGAGCTGGATTCAAATGTAGCGCAGTTTTTGGCTCACCTGATAGGTGCCCTGTGACCCGCATCACCAGCCTCTCCAGCCATTGCCTGAAATGAGTAAACAATCCGCCGACTATGCCCCAGCAGAACATTCAGCCCCTTAAAGCGTACAGTGCACACAGTTTCACCCATGGCAACCCATGTTTTTTGGTGTGGATTTTAAATCTTTAGATGACTATCATGTACTGGGCAAAAAATTACGACTTTGACATGGGGTTGCTGAAACACCAGAGAATGTCCTTAAAGCTCGCCAATGTAATATTTAAACCACTCACTGAGGACATGGATTTCCCTCCCAGATGAATGTGGGCCATCTCCCCTGCACACAAGATAAAAACAACTGCTCTTTAATACTTATACATCTAAGCAAGTCCTTAGATTACAGTAAACATAGACAAAAGAAACCACTTAGTACCTATACAAAATGCCTGCCTAAAATAAAAGGGTCTTATATGGTGAATATATGACATGTAAGTTGAATCATATCTAAACTGAGTTTTTGAAAGCTCTGAAGTGGCAGTACCCTGTTTAACTAGTACTCTGCACATGTAACAACAGTGTTCATGTTTCAATTGGTAAACATTGATAATATAATTTTGAGTACAGCATATGTATGGGACATGCGGTGGCCTGACTCAGAACATAACATTTATCTTCATAAGTGAGGGGGCAGGGCAATAACTCACGAGTGGCAGAGCCATGGAACAGGACTGAAAAATAGAAAAACATATTGGCCAGGATATTCATGGGTGGGCTGTTGTGTGGCGCATCTAGCTGTGCTGCCCAAAAAGTTGTGCTGGTGCAACAAAATGCTATATTCAAACAAGATGCGTGACCCCACTGGATCACATATCCTGTCTGAATATAACAACAATTGCGGGTGGTGAAAATGGGGGCAGCCAACAATGCACCAGCGCATCCCACAGGATGGGTGGAATACTGCCAGATGTGCTGTGCCCCAAATGACCATATTCAGCCATGATATGCAAATGGACCCATGAGGCATGAAAGGTGCAAACGGGCCATGTGCATGCCCATTATGGGCCCATTTGCATGCCTGCTCTCAGCAAGATGTGCCGGGCAGACCTGCCCCCTCACCCCGTGTCCCAGTGGCCATGTACCAAACAGTAAACTACATCTCAAATGTGCGTTGCAACCCCCCTACCACAATCACCGCTGGCCATGTGTAGAAACATAAGCCCCCTCTCCGATGTGCAGTGCAACCACACCCCATCCCCGATTATGCATATTTCCAAAGCATGGCTTCTTTTTCCATGTTGTAGTGCCCCCACCACTCCATCTACACATATCTTCAGAATAGCTTTCCATAGTAGTAATCCTCTCAACCATCCACGATCCCTGAACGCAGCAGCTGCCCGGTCCACACCTCTATTCTGCACCAGAATCAGACCACTACACTATGGAAATTTGTGGACCAAGATTCTGGTGTGAAAAGGGATTGTGGACTGGGTGGCTTTTGTGATTGGGGATCGGGGATGATTGGGGGGCCACTACACTATGGAAAAAGGGGCTATTTTTTGGAAATATGTGCAATTGGGGACAAGTAGGGGGGCCACCACACTATGGAAAAATGGGCTATGTTTTAGAAATATGTGCTATCAGGGATTGAGATGGGTGTGAGGGGGCCATTACACTATAGACAAAGGGGAAGCTATTGTTACTGGGCACAGTGCATTGCACTGGGTTGGGGGACCCTACATTATTGGACTCCGGGGCATTCTTTTGTGGCACATTGCCAGTGATGACTGGGGCTGGGGAGGAGGGGTCCACTGGGCTGCAGGGGCTGGCAGGCTGCTGTGCTGCTATGTGCAGTACCACAGCCTGCCTGTGGATGGCCAGGAGTTAGGTATGGTTTTTCCATGCCTAATTTTGCGCTGCTCATCCCCTGCACTTGGGCGGCCCATCTCCTCTGAATATCCCAATGGGCGGGATATTCATGAGCATGCCCCTTCAGCTTGGGCCGCATACATTAACTTTAGACTGTGGCCCATCTCAACTGGGGTGCCCCTTCCCCTCCTTTGAATGTGGGAGTTTGGAGCAACTTATGAGATAAGCGGCTGATCTCTGTTTGTTCTAGAGATGTGCCACTCATCTCTTTTGAAAATGGGGGCCCTCATTTTTTCTTCAGTTTGTGAGTTACTTGGAGAATTATAAAAACTGTTGCGACAAGTGTAAATACCTTGATAATACACATATGCCTGTGTACTGCTTTTTTATTATTTTATTTTAATATTGACTGCATTTTACCTTTGAAGGTACTTGTTTTTCCCAGTCCCCTTTCCCCTGGGTCACTCATGGAAATGAGTTTTGGCTCAGCGTGCCTTACTTGGTTACCAGTTTTCATAACTAAGTAAATAAAGAATGATCAACTAAAATTATACCTTGTAAACTGATATCGTGTAACTTGAATATTCAATGCCCTGGCTCAAAATACACAGTTTATCTCCACTCGTGAGGGAAGCAGGACTTTCATAATTGACTTGTAACCCGGCCGCCTGTGTGGTACCTGTCTGCCCCCTCCGTCTTGAAGATAAATTGCATATTTTGAGTCAGACCATTGTGCATTCCACGTATCTATGGGATACAAAATGGCAGGACTCAGAATACACCATTTATCTTCATAATTCAGTGGGGAGAACACTAACTCACAAGTGACAGAGCCATGAGTGAGTTATGTAAGGCCTGCCCCCTCCCAAATAATAACTGGCATATTCTAAGCCAGGCAATTATGTTTTTTATTTATTTATTTAAACATTTGATAACCAGGAAAGGCATCCTGAGCCAAGGCTCGATTCCATGTGCAACCCGGGGGGAGGGGAGAAGGAAGTACATACATTTGGCAAAATAGACAACATTACAGCATAATTCATATACAACAGATACAGCAGTACTGATCAAATGCAGGTCATGAGACAATATGATTTGAGCTTTACAATAGTAAGTGCACACAGCGAGAGCGTAGTATAGTAAGTGCGTTGGAGCCAGTAATCAGGAGACAATGTGGGGCGGAGATTGATCACCTGGGACAGAGGCAGGGGGAAAGTGGTAGGAGGCCTAGTTGTTGCTAGTAGGCAAAGTAAGTTATTTGTCCAAGTTATAAAGTTACGGGTTATGTGTCCAATTTATAAAGTCTTTTTAAAACTGTAAACCTTTTAAAGCAACAGTGCACGAAATACTGAACATTCTGACCTATGGAACTTAGGACATATCTTTATTTATTTATTTATATATATATTGAGATCTTGGAATAACATCTTTGAGCTGGAAGCTCGTTTACAAAGGTTCCACATCAAACAAACAATAACGTGCAACTCTGGCGTCGTTATTCCAAGGGATACTACCCCTGCCTTCCTTCATAACTGCAGGTTAAGGGTACAGGTTCTTGACTAACTGGTACCGGGGTCTCCCTACCAGTAGTACTGCTACAATTATGGTGCCTCCACCCAGAGCAGTGCTTAAGTGGGTAATTATTACAATAGGTACAGCCCTCTGGGAAGTTAATACCACCCACAATCCCACCTAGTGATCTTATACTCTCAGTTTGGTAAGTGCAGTTCCTAGCAGTTAACATATAACTCTGTGCACATTAATGATATGCTCACACTCTATCCACTTACCAACCAGGTCTGGATCTCTGGTTTACACCCAGTGTTCCCCTGTAAGAGACAGTTTCAATGCAACCATATACTATTAAGATATTCAGCACATACAGTGGTGTCCCCCAGGATGAAACCCAATTCTGCAGCCTTTTGCAGCACTCTGCAGAATGCTGCAGCGGACCTACTGAATAAAGCAATGTAATTTCAATCACAATTAGTCCCTTTTATTATTCAGGAAAATGTGACACTGCCAGGATGAATTAAATACCACAGTTACCTGCATCACAAAAGGGACTAATTGCCATTGAAATTACATTGCTTTATTCAGTAGGTCTGCTGCAGCATACTGAAGAGTGCTTTTAAAGTGGGTTTCATCCTGGGAACACCACTGTAACTTAGCACTCTAATCCAAGTAATAATATGCTCATGGCCCAGGTTAAACGTGAAACAGTAAAACAGGTTTATTTAGGGGAATTAACAAGGAAGGGTCGAGAATCAAAATGGTTACTAAGGCACTAAGCAGATTTATGTTGCTTTTAATTCAGTCAGTTCCTGACTTTATCAGTCTATGCAACTACTGGGTACCCAGAGTGGAAAAACAGGCATGTCTGAGGCAGTGCCGCGGGTTGGCCAGCGTTGCAGATGTAGTTGGGGTCCTTGGTGGAGAAAGGTGATTAAACATATGCACTATACTTGAAAAACACAGAACCATTTGTATCCATGGCCGGGTGGCCCAGTCATTTCAAATACTTCAAACTGATAAACGGAATTAAATGGTACCATAGATAAATTGATTGCTGGTTGCAGGGAGCTACCCTGGTTTTACTCACTGTACCCAGATGGATGGAATAAGGCGCTAGCGACATCAAGACCTGGTGCTTGCTCAAGCTGTTGGTGGGGAACGGGGCCGACACAACTCACCTCCACTTCAGCCACAACCTGCGTGTAGGTGCGTCACAGGGGCTGATTCCCCAAGTCTGGTCTCTCGCCGAGTTGGTGCTGGTGCTGGTACAGGAGCAGTCTGTTTGGGCTTCTGGTGGCATAGGCCCAGATGATGCAAATGTTTTGTAAAAGTTTAGGCTGCAAGCTGGTGAACTCTCCAACTGGGTTTTGGCAAAGTCCTTCTCTGCACAAGCTGGTTCCCAATTCAGTATTGGAGTCTCTAGAGCAATTTCTAAACACACATGGTAGGCCACAGTCGTGGTAGCTGAAGAACAACAAACTTTCTCTTTCTCAGTAAATGGCCAGTTTCTGCTCCAGCTTTGGGCTCCAGAAACTTCTCACTCTGCTCAGATGCAGTTCCCGGCCAATCGATCCTCTTTTGGACTGAAGATGACGTCTCAGGAGGCAGTACAGGCCTCTCTCTGTGAATAGACACTGAGCCACACCAGCTCCTCTCTCCTCAGAAGCTCGATCTGCAATACCCACTGTTTTAAACAGTTCTCAGACTTGTCTGGTTTTCCTGTATTCTGGTTAGTTGTAGGAGTTGCCAGTCACAGTCTGAGTGCTCCCATTGGTCCATTTAGGTGACAACCTGGAAAGTTCACAGTTTCACCCATGAGGCATTGTAATTAGGACCCCTGAGGACCCCTTGGTTCTGATTGGTCCAAACTGGAAGTTCAGGACCAAACATGGTGGCTCCCATCGGGGAAACAATACCAGCATACATAAAAACTTATTTATTTTACTAACAGTAAAGCTTTTGAAGTAAATATTTAGAGCACATGCTAGAGCTCCCTCTGCCCAATAATCGACAGCAGAGTGGAGCAGATCAAGGTAAAGCTGGGCTGGTCATGAATCGCGTTATACTCAGTTCCAGCCCAGGCTGTTTACATTAAGGCACACTGCATGGTTCTTAAAAGGGATAGCGTGGTGTCATATCAAGGAACACCCAAACAGATCACAGCACAGCAGCACTGGACATGGATTTAACCTCCTTAGCTGGATGTCTACCAGACAGTGGGCATTACTGGAGCCCAGGGAGATACTTAAGGTAAGCCCTTGAATTTGGGGGGCTATACTCTTCCCTGCCCAGGAAACCTGGCATCCATGTCAAGTTTATTAATACAAATAACCACATTTAATAAGGTCTTTTGTTATATACAAGTCTAGACTTTACATTAGTATATACATGCAGGCATGAAATAACTAGACACATTATACCATGTCTTTTACTCTAAATGACATTTTGCTAACAATTGCATAGTTTTCACAGTTATACTTTAGTCATGACATTTGGCATTGAACTGATTTTCATTTAAGCATAGGAAATAACTTTTGACCTTTTGAACCCTTTGAACATTTGTTTAGAGTAAACAGATACTGGGCACCTTTCAACTGACCCCCTTTAACTCTATAATGGTAAACCCTAGAATACTGGGTAGAAGGCTTAACTATCACCTTAGAGGATGTAGTAAACACTAGCTTGAGTAGGGGAATTTGTTATAACGTGTACCACTTTATGAACTACATTTGTGGGCAGGTCTACAGGCTTTCGTGGCAGGTCATAAATGAGTTGCATCACAGGCTTTACAGTTCTGTCTGAATGTCTTGGTGTAGGGGGCATTGTCACTTTTCTTTCAGCATCAGCATTTGGGTTAGCTACTCCCGGCTCATTGCCCAGCAACAAGACAGCTTCTGATGAAAGGGGTACCACTGCACTCTCTTGAGACTCAGAACTGGAGGTATTACTTGTAGTTGTTGTAGCAATTGAACTTTGATTCTTGAGACTCAGGTTCAACCAAAAGAGGTATCTCAATGAAGTTTGAGTCATCCAACACACAGTTAGCATCTGTAGGGATAGCAACACATACTAGTACACGATCTAGTTCACTAGGCCTACTTACTTCAGCATCACCTGAAGGTTCACTAGTAGGTTCACAATCTTCTTGATCAGAATCAACCATTTCAATCTCAGACAATTCCAGCAAACATAAGGAGTTGGCTATTCAGAGGTCGCACTTTGAACTTCACTTTCAGGGGATACTGGTTCAGTTGAAAGAGCAGGATTATCTGACATTACTGGACTGTTGACACAATCTCCAACATTGTAAGGAGTGATTCCTTGGAACAGCTGAGCTAGTTCAAAAGAGGGTTAGTAAACAGCTCCATATTCACTGTCATTAGCTTCAGAATCAGCATCATCATTAACTATATCAACTGTAACAGAAGGTTCTGGCTGTTGAGGAGCAGGAGGCTGATTTGATCATTGCTTGCAAGCAGCAGATTGGGTAACAGGCCCTGATGGATCAGCATCTTGAGGCGCGGTATCTATGACTATTTGCCCAATTGGCAGAAGGTGATTCCAGTAGATTGTCTTTACAACACAAGGATCTCCTGGGCGCACCTTGTATACTGGCAGGGCGTGCAACTTGCTGATTACTATGTAAGGTGTGTGACTCCAATGGTAGGCTATTTTATGTTTTCTTGGAAACCTAGATTTTGCATTAACACACAATCTCCCGCTTTTAGCTCTTGAGCTTTGACTCTTTTGTCATGCTGAACTTTGTTAGCTAAGTTTTTCTTGCAGCTGAGGTAGAGACGGTGGAGGGGTTCAAGAGGGGGTGGGACAGGTACAGGGGAAGGGTTCTGGAAGCAAAATCCAATGCAGCGAGAATATCCGGAACTGGGAAGGGAGAAGCCAGAGAAGGCAAGGTGGGCAGCAAGATCAGCTCCCAGGGTGGGGGCTGACCAAACGAGCAGACGCGAAAGACCGTTAGGCCTATTCTGCTGGCATTTTAGTATGTTAGTATGTTAGCTGTGATACTGGCAAGCTGGTATGCATGATTTATTTATTTATTTAGCTTTTGTTGACCAGGTAAGTACACTAGACAAGACAATTGCCTATTTTCAGGTACGACCTGGGAGAGTACAGGAATTACAGGTTTAAATACATAGGACAACATGATACAGATATAAACAACTTACAAGATTGAATTGTGCTTTGAATTTCTTTACATACTGCAGATAGTTGTCTGACTGAGCCCCATCTGGCGAAACTCCAAAACAGATATGTACTGGGAGGCGAGGTTCACAGCCAAACATTAGATGATAGGGAGAAAAGCCTGTTGCATCATTCTTTGTACAATTGTAGGCGTGCACAAGGGTACTTATTTGCTGGCTCCACCTCGGGGTTGTCCTTTGGATGCAGAGTGTCAAGTATATTGAGCAATGTCCTATTAAACCTTTCTGGGTGTGGATCTCTTTGCGGATGGTAGGGAATGGTCCTGGATTTTCTCACACCCCAGATGGATAAGAGTTCTTTTGTAAGACATCTTTCAAAGTCCTGGCCCTGATCAGAATGTATTCTCTGGGGAGCACCACAGTGTACAAAGAATTTCTCCACAAGGGCTTTAGCTACAGCGGTGGCCTTTTGGTCTTTGGTCGGATAGGCCTGAGCATATCTTGTAAAATGATCAGTAATGGCAAGTACATTTTCAATATTTTTTTTGAATTGGGCTCCAGGTTTAGGAAATCAATGCGTATTAGTTCAATTGGCACACTAGTAGTTATGTTAATCAGTGGAGCTGCCCTTTGTGGTTGAGCTTTCCGTTAAGACATCGGCTGCAGGTTTTAACATATTGCTCATCATCCATACCCATCTTGGGCCAGTAAACAATTGCAAGGACTAAGTCTAGAGTTCTTTCACTATCTAAATGTCCCATGTGATCATGGAGGGCTTTTAAGACCACGTACATAAATTTTGAGGGCAGCACTAGTTGTTTCTTCACAACTTCCCCATGACTGTCTGTTAATTCTCGATATAACAATCTTTCTCATAATTTAAGTTTAGGCCCTTCTTGAAACAGTAATGCAGTTTTTGGGATTAGTCGACTGAATATTTGAGACATCTTCCCCTTTCTGAAAAGCAGTTACAACTGGTCTGATCAAGGGGCCATGATACTGTTCTTTATGAAGGTCAGCTGGGGTTAGCTGAAGCAATGCACTTACTGCAAGTCTAATGCTGCAAAGATAAAGTATGCCACTGGTATGCATGTGTCAGATGGTCCCAAACAATCTGCTATGCAGTTTACAGTCTCTGTAGAGGGAGATCTTTCCTGTATCAGTCTTCACCATCTATCACTGGTGGGTACCAGTTGGAGGTGCAGGACCCTGCGGGAAGCTTTGCTTGTAAAAGCTTTACTGCTTTAAGAGGGAGGGATGACATCAGGGATGCCGCCACCCTTGAGGCTGCCGCTCTGCATGGCACTCGGTGGTTGGCCAGTAACCAATGCTGTCCCTTCCACTCCCTCAGTTCTGCTCTTTCTGCCGTTGAGATAGCAGGTGCTCGTGGTGCAGCATTCTTTTCAACTGTGTCACTCCAAAAATTCTAGTTGTTCTCCATTCTGCTCATCTTTTCTGTTTCTCAATGCCATTTTTGACATTGGTCAGTTCAGTGTCATGCTTTTCCTTTTTATAATTTTTTGTTGTTCGTGGCTGAGTCATGTCAGGTTCGGGGCGTAAGTTTTCGAAGGTGAGGACCTCCCCTATGCATCAGTGCCTCTGCAGAGGTCATTTTACTGTTACAGACCTGCATGATCAGTGCTTCACCTACCTGGGGCAGATCATGACATGGATAGATGCGATGTCTGCTTCAGCGTGGACTTCCGCACTTTGGAACTACGCGTGGCAAGGTTGGGACATGAGCCCCTGACATCTGGAGGCAAGCAACGCACTCGGGCCACCAAAGTAAGGTTTTTAGGCCTGGCTCCCCAGGTCTCCCCCAATGGCTACACACACACCAGAGGAGAGCAGGCAGCTGACAGCTCACATACCACTGAACTCCAGTGCTTGGATGAGCGGTCGGGGGCGCAGTAGACCCCCTCTGGGTGGCTGGCTGTAGACCGCACCAGGCCTAGTTCTTCCTTGGAGAACCAGCAGACCCCGGTGTTGAGATCTCAGCTACACGTTGGGCCTACACCAGAGGTCCCTTTGGGGGCTTCGGGGGCGGCGGCCTCAGCTCCTGACTCTGGCTCTGGGGTCGATGAGCGTGGCCTTCCTCCTGCTGCTGTTCTCCGTACCGGGACTGGCAGAGTGACAGGGGTTGCTTCTCTGGTCATCTCTGTTGTTTCCCCCTCAGATTCAGGGAGTGACTCGGAGGGTTCGGAGTGACTATCTGGCTCTTCGGAGCGGTCACCAGTCGGACTTCATTTGGGGTTGTCTGGAGGATCTGACCTGGACATCAACGTCGAGCTCGATGCTGCCCAAGTCTCTGTCAGTGCCTCAGTTGGCACCAACAAGAATTCCGGTGCCATTCTAGGTGCCATCCAGGACACTGACACCACTCATGGCGTCATGCCTGGGGATGGCGCCATTGTCAGTGCTGCCATTGGTGCCGCTCCCACCAGCAGTGCCAGGGTTGGGGACAGCCCCATTCCTGATGCCAGTGTTGGTGCTGACTTCAATGTCAGTACCACAGCGTGTGTCGGTGCCGCGGTGGTTGGTGTCACGGTCAGCCCTGTGTTTGGAGTAGGCTCCGAGGTCGGTGCTGTGGAAGGGTCCGGTGCCATCTTGGGCATTGCTCTTGGGGATGGTGCCACCCTTGGGCACATCCCTGTGGGTGGGCCTGATGGGACCACCGTCTCCCTTCTCGGTGTTGCTTCAGAGTGGGGGCAGTCTGAGGGCAATCTGGGTGCAGGCTTCTCTTTGCCTTCCTCTCTTAGATCTTTGGCTACTAGATGACTTCACTTGAGGGGCAGGTTTCTGTCCTCCCAGGAAGGTTGGGGGGTCAGGCCTCACCTCACTCTGCCTGGGGGACGTCGGGCACCTGTTGGCAGAGCCAGAGTGTGGGTCCAGCCACTCATTCTTCTCTGGGGGGGCAGGGTCCTGTGTTGGGTGGGGACAGGGGCCTTCCTGTTGGGAACGCTGGTCTCTGGTCTCCCCACTGGGGGTATTCCCCTGTAGGGTCCCCCCCGCTGAAGTTGGGGTTTTTCAACAGCAGGAAGACTTTGGGCAACACAATCCTCTCACAGTAGAGGGATCTCCCGTTCATGCCCCTGACCCTAACAGAGTGGATCAAGTTCTTCAGGACAATCCTTCCCAGCCTGGATCCACTTTACATCCTCTTCCCCTTCTCCTGGGTCTCTCTGGCCCCTTTGGGCCCCCTCACCTGGGAAGAGTATAGGGCTGTGGCAGACTCATTTCCCCAGTTCTACAGAGCTATAGACAAGATGGTTTTCTCATCTCAAGATACAGCTCCGTCATTCTCTATGTGGAGCCCCTCATCTTCATCTAATTCCTCCTCGGAGGGAGAGGAACCTGCAGAAGCTTGAAGAATGGTCAAGGGTTTGACAGTTGAAATTCAATGCAAAGAAGTGCAAGATAATGCATATAGAGTACAAAAACCCTGGAACAACATATCAGTTGGGGGGAGTGAGGATATAGCATGCACCAAGCAGGAAAGGGACCTTGGGGTTATCATCTCTGATGACCTCAGGGTAGGGAAACAGTGCGACAAGGCAGCAAGTGAAGTAAATAGGATGCTGAGATGCATAGGCAGGGGCTTCACTAGCAGGAAAAGGGATGTCATAATTCCACTATACAAGACACTAGTGAGGCCCCACCTGGAGTACAGTGTACAAGTCTGGAGACCTTACCTGTGTAAGGACATAGACAGGGTAGAGAAGGTTCAGAGGACGGCAGCAAAGATGGTACAGGAACTGCATCACAAGTCCTATGAGGACAGACTGAAGGACTTGAATATGTACTCCCTGGAGGAGAGGAGGAAGAGAGGGGATATGATAGAGACATACAAGTATCTTACATGGAGGAAAAGGGTGCAGGAATACACTATTTTCCAGTGAAAAAAGATGTTCCAGGACTAGAGGACATGTGATGAAGTTGGACGGAGGGCGATTCAGAGGAAACATGAGGAAGAATTTCTTCACAGAAAGGGTGGTGGACAAGTGGAACACCCTGCCAGAGGAAGTGGTAGAGGCTGAAACAATCACGGGATTTAAGAATGCATGTGATAAACATAAGGGAATTCTGGAGTTCAGGGGTAAGGGGCAACAGACTTCTAGAAAAATGTAACGGGAACTTACAAGCTCAAATGGGAAGACTGCATGGGCCATAGGCCCTTATCTGCCGACAGTGTCTATGTATCTATGTAACCCCCCTTTTTCCACTTTGCGGATGCTGATTTCACTGCATATTAGTGGTTCCTGACAACAATGATGGCGGAGCTCAACCTTACCCCATCTCAAAGCCACAGTATAGAATGTGTGACTCATGTATTCCTGGGGGAATACAGCCCGGAGTTTATAGTCATTCATCTGTGGCTGTGAATATTAGCGGAAGAGTCGTACAATGCCTGTCAGTTGTCCACCTCCACTTCTCCCACCCCAGGGTCCTTGCCCCACCCCTCTTCAGGTCTGGAGTGGCTGGACACCCCCTCTGGGTGTCTGCACCTTTCAGGAGACTGTCCTCTGGATGAGGACTCTGCGGAGTTCAATCTCTGGGGCAGGAGGGTGTTTGCCCTAGTGTATCTCCTGTTAACTATAGCAGCACATCAGACACACACGGCATCCTATGTAAGGCATCTAAGGGCTGTAATGGGTTCCTTCCTTGCAGCCTTGCCTGACTGCGAGGTGACCAGGTGAGCCATTGTCATCTCTTCAAGGGGTCTGGAGCTAGCGAGACACCAGGCATGGGTGTCTTATGACACCAGCGTGGTAGCTTCCAGACTGATGGGATCAGTGGTCTGCATTAGGTGGATGGCATGGCTTCACCTATCCTGGCTGTCACCTCTGGCCTGGCATAGGGTGACTGCCTTGCCTTTCTGAGGGGGCCTAGTATTTCTCTTGGAGAGCAAGGTAGGAACTGTTGGGGCTTTCTCCCTCTCCTGCAGGGCAGGAGACCCATCATGACTCTCAGCAGTAGTGGGTCTGGCCGACCCATAACTCAGTATATCACAGAAACACATAGGCACCAAGCTGGAGCTATTTGAAGGTACAGCAATATAGTAATCTGTATTGCTGTACTGTCAAATAGCTCTGGGTTGGTGCCTATGTGTTTCTGTGATATACTGAGAACAGGTACAGACTGACAGACACCCTGGCAGTTGGTACCTAATCTCAGTATATTACGGAGAAATGCAGGCTCCAAACCGGAGCTATTTAAAGACATGCCACTGTATTACTCCTATGGACATGCCCCGGCTGCTCCCCGCAGGACACATCATACTTGGGCAGCTGTGGGAGATTGTGGGCATGACGTGGAGGGATGTTAATTGTAAAATGCTGGTGGGGAGGGCGCAGGATCAGCCAAAATAATATTCTAAATTAAATATGGCACAGCAAGTTTTAAAAAATGACCTTATTTATGAATCTGCTAATTGGGCCCTGCTTCTCACGGAGGTGGGGCCTAATCTGATGTGGACGTTTCCCTTTAAGTTATCTAAAGGAATGAGTCTAGAAATATTTTTCTAAATATTGTTCCATTCAGTGGTTTCATTAGACATTTCTCTCCTGCCAATATGAATTTATAATAGGGGTTTTAGAAGATTTAATAATTAAAAATAATTTGTATAGTGGCTATAGGATGTGGCTTGTTACTCATCATAATTAAATCCCTTGAGAAATTTTTGTGTTGGGTCCAAGGAGGGGGACGAAAATGTGTCTTTAAAGCTATCTTTAGTAATAGAAAGTATATTGTGGATCTTTTGCTGAGATTACGGTCTCTCTGAATTTCCTCTAGAGGTCGAAGATGTCCTCTATTTAAAAGTATTGAAATGTTGTTATTTGTAATGTTTGGGAAGTTTTTAAAGGTAAAAACCTTATTATTAATATTAAAATTTAAGTTCCCAATAAAAGGTTGATTAATATCTTTACTAAGCTCTATCTGTAGGAATTTACATGTTTGATTATATAGCCTAAGAGAGTTCATAATAGGTGGTATTTTAAATTTTTGGGGAAAATTTTTAGCCTCAAATACGGTATTGCATCTGGATTTATATTATATTTTTTAAACAAAGACTTTTCTAAAGAGACCCAGATTGGTTCATATGTCTCCAAATAAGAAACACACTTGGCATATTTATTTGTTTGGGCAGTCAGCTAATAAAACCAAAGATTTGGAAGTTTAAGTCCCCCGAGGTCTTTTGGGTACATTAATTTATCTAAGGCTATTCTTGGAGCTTTATTCACCCAAATGAACCTATTTATCATGGAGTGTAATTTCACTAACCAATTTTTAGGGAGATGTATAACTAGTGCACTTAGGGGATAAAAGATCCTCTGGGAAAATATTCATTTTAATTATGTTAATTCTCCTTAACACAGATAAAGGGAGTTGATTCCATCTTTTTAGATCCTGGGAAATTGTATCTATTAGGTCAGTAAGATTTATTTTTATTAATTGTTTATTATCTAATGCTAAAGTAATATCCAAATATGTAATACCCATAGGTTTCCAAGCAAGTCCTAAATTTGCATCTGCTGAGGAAAAGGAATTATTTAAAGGCATAATTTATGTTTTATTTCTATTTAATTTATAACTCAATACCTGACTATACTCGTCTATTGTATTGAGAGCAGCTTTAATGGAATGTACAAGGTCAGAAACATGAAGAAGAATATCATCGGCAAAAGCTGATTTCTTTAATATAACATTTTCAATGTAGATACCTTTAATAGCTTCACTGTTATTTAAGAAATAAAGGAGAGGTTCTAAACAGAAATTGAATAAGATAGGGGAAAGGGGACAGCCTTGGCGAGATCATAATAAAGCCTGAAAGGTTGGGAAATTAAGTTATTACAGCTTATTCGTGCCATAGGAACAGAATAAAGTATATGTAATCATTCAATAAATAGAGGGGGGAACCAAATTTAGTCAAGGTAGCAAATAACAAATTATGATTAACTCTGTCAAATGCTTTTTCTGCATCCAGGGACATCAGTGCTTTTGGAAACCCTGAGTCCCTGGATGCAGAAAAAAATGTGAAATAATTTTCTTATGTGATCTGAGGCTTGTCTCATGGACATGAAGCCTACCTGATCCCTGCAAATTAATGGTTGTCAAATATTTTTAATTCTCTGTGCAAGAATATAGGTCACACATTTGATATCATGACTGATGAGTGAAATTGGGCAGTCATTATTTATTATATTGCAATATATGGATCATGAAAATAACACTATTGAAAACGGTGCAAAAAAATCTTTGTAACAGATACCCAGTTCCCCATAATAGCACATTTCACTCTCAAAAATAGGGCACGTCACTCCCAATAATACTACCATTCTGATGTTAGAATGATAGTATTATCACTCCAGCACAAAAGCAGAAGCCCACCCTGCCACCTCGCGCTCACCGTGAGCCAGCTTCTTCAGCAGTCAGCATGAAGAATTTAAAAAATGGCTCCACGGTAAATGAGCACCACAAAACTTTCCATCAGCATATTCTGGCACAAAAAGCAACAATATGGCTCTATCAAAGCCACAAACAGTTACCGAAAACAGGCTACAGTTCATCTCTGACCAGGAAAATCAAAATACCCTAAAAATATATAATTTAGAATGTATTTTTAGCTGTTACTCTTACAACATACTGTTTCCTGCACTTTCCTGATGACCTCTTCAAACAACTTCCTGATTCCCCATTCAAGCCATGACTCAGCCTACACAATACTCCAACAGGTAAGACCTCGCCACCTTCTCGCATCCATAAAATAGGTTACAGTGAATTATTCGGCTGAAATTCCATCTCGAGGTTCTGGGGACATAGAAACCTCTTGAGCTTTGCTCTTGAGGTTATGTATGTCCCCAGAACCTCTCGTTGGAATTACAGCCTTGTAATTCACTGTAACCTATCTATTATTCTGTTTATTAGGTTTGGGGAGAACTACTATAGCTTCAAATAATGAAATGTCATTCACATCATGTTTGAGAATATAGGAATAGACTTCCTTTAATATAGGGGAACTAATTAATTTTAAAGTTTTATAAAAATTTACTGTAAATCCGTCTGGATCTGGAAATGTGTTGTTTTTAAATTTAGCTATAGTGTCATAGATTTCCTACAAGGTAATAGGTGTTATTAAGGTTGATTTTTGGGCCTCCAGAATTTGTGGGCATAAAAAATGCTTTGAATAACTATGTATTTTTTGTTCATTGGGGCTTCCACTTTAGGTACATACAGATTAGAGTAAAAATTATAGAATTCTGAAAGAATATCCTGAGGATTTGTAATCATTTCTCCTGTTTTACTTGAAATAACAGCTTCAATGTATTTAGACTGTTCAATTTTTCTTAATCTGTTCACCAGCACCTTACTTGGTTTTTCCCCCACATCCATGTAGGAGGCCTTAGCTCTAACCCCTAATATTTCTGCTTGTTCTTTAGTAATTAGGAAAAGTTAATCTTTCAAAGTTTGGCTTCTTTTAAATTCTGACATAGCATTATTGAGCTCAAGCTGTTTTAATTTTTGAGTGATATAGAATATCCTCTTTTCTCTCTTATGTTTAAGATTGGACCCAAATCTAATGAATTGCCCTCCCACAAAAAACATTTACATGCTGCCCATGTCATATCAACCTTGCTTATAGAGTTTAGATTTATACTTCAGATATATTTTATAGCATTATTCATATAAGTAATTATATATTCTTGTCTTAATAGGGCATTTTTTAATTTCCACCAAAATTGTTTATTTAAATTTGTGTTTAGTCAGATGTATTGGTGAATGATCTGATAGACATCAGTGTAGTATTTGTGGGTCAGTTAAAGATGCTGTTAACTGTTTGGAGGTTAGAAAGTAATCTATTCTTGAGAATGATTTACGAGGGTTCGAATAAAAAGAAAAAGTTTGACATCAGGAAAGTGAGATCTGCATGGATCTGTAAATTCACATATATTGATAAAATCTTGTAATGCCTTGTTGTCTAGCTTTAAGGCTGAGCTTGGAGCATTTGTTTTATCAAGAATCAGGTCTAGTGGAATGTTTCAATCTACACATAGAATTATGTAATGAGATAAAAAAAAGGTGAGATTGCTGAAAGTAAGTCCATAAAAAAGGATTCAGAATTGTAATTTGGGCCATAAAAAGAACCCAAAATAAGATTTAAATGATGTATTTTCCAATTACCAGTATGAATCTACCTTCTTGGTCAGATATAGTTTTAGAAGTTCTGAAATCTACAGTTGCATCTGCTAGTATAGCAACACCTCCTTTATTTAAATATTTTCCAGCCCCACCTATTACTTTGTATACCAAGCTCTGTAGGATAATTAAGCTCGGTCCCCATAAGATGTGTTTCTTGCAAAAACACAAGGTTGTAACACAGGAAATGAACATATTTTAAAGTTTGAATTCTCTTAACCCTTTATCACATCCCCCTTACATTCCATGAAATCATTTTTATTTGAATAGCGCTTATACTTTAACATACAGAAACCCATAGCAGTAGACTAGCTTGTTAGATAAAATGGCCATATTTAAGGTAATAAAAGGAGGTATATAGGTCCAGTAAAATCCCACTGCTTCCTTTACCCCCACCCTTCCTTTCCTAAAAGTGTAACAAATGAAAGTGTAATTAACTCTCCTAAAAAATGGGTATAAAACTAACCCATCTATAAAGTATGAAACCAAAGTATTTACAACTAACTGCCTCCCTTAGTCCCTAAGACTGAACTCTAAAAAGCTAAGTAACTCTTCTAGCAAGCCTAAGAGCAAGCCTTAAACAACCCAGAAAAATTCAAAATTAAAGACTTAAGGGACTAGGAGGGTTTTAACTAAAAGAAAATAATGTCACATTTAACCCCTTGCATGTCTAATATGAATAATTAACAACAGATGTATGTCTGAACATCCACCAAGTATCATTTAATATTCCCAAATAAATAGTGTTCTCAACTGTCAAGGGAGTTGGGGAAAAAAAAACATATATGGAACTATTGATAAGACAAGGTAAACAGTTATTCCTTAACTGTATTCTGTTTACTGTTCTGTTCTGTACCCTCTATTAATGCAAGGAATTGCCCATGGAGCTAATTTAGTCTGCTTCAGGTGTATTTGGCTGCAGAATTATGTAAACAAATATCATCAAAACACAAATTTTTAAAATAAATATGAATCTACCATAAGTAATGAAATAAAGAATACTTAATAACTGGTCCAACTAGGATAAATTAGTATATTTAATAGTTGTAGTTTGTTTATACCATAGACCTCACTGAGTTTGTGTAATGTTAACAAACTCCAGTGACCTAAAAAAAAAAATTTAGTTGTTTTCCCCTTCGATGTAACATGTATGCCCAGGGAAATATGTATCTATCTAATACAAGCTGCACACAATAAAATAAAACATTTGCTGAGCCCCGGTGGACTTGCACATATTTGAATAAAGATACTTTCACTTCTTTGCTAACTCCTGACCGTTATTTCTTTTATCAAAAATAAACAAATAGAGCTTCTTTCCAAGTATGATCCTTCAAATTGGAAGACATGCTTACTTCAAGGAGCTGTTGATAATATCTCCTATTCAAGTGCAAAACAGTAATAAGTTTCTAGCTATATTTTTCATTCAAGAAAAGGCAACTCATAAATACAGCAGCAGCTTCTCAGACCTAGAACGTTCCAGGAGTTCCTTTAACATAACTATACTGCCACAATATGTAGAAGGTGAACCAAAATCATCTTTAACTCTGTCCTGAGTCATCTTACCTTATTGAAATCCTTATAAGTAAACCGAAGTAAGCTAAAAGTAAATCCATACTAGCTATTTAATCCAAATCCTTTTTTAGCAGACCCCAAACCAGTTTAACTGACCTTGGTCTATGCCTTTGTCACCAGTTGTCTTGATTATTGCAATGCCCTTTACCAAGAGCTACCGGAGGTAGATATCCGCCGCTTGCAACTAGTGTAGAACGCGATGGCCAAGTTGCTGACTGGAGCTTCTAGATCCAGTCATATTACACCTGTGCTGCGTGATCTTCACTGGTTGCCAGTCCAGTGGAGGATTACCTTCAAGGTCATGTTGCTGACCTATAAGGCCCTACACGAACAGGGTCCCCACTACCTGAAAGAGCTCCTGTGTCCTTACTGTCCCTCCCGCTTCACTCCGATCCTCTGGTGAGGGATTGCTAGAGATTCCCAGTGTATCCATTAAAACACCGGGAGAAAGATCTTTTGCCTTTATGGCTCCTACCCTGTGGAACTCTCTACCTCGCCAGATAAGTGAAAGCCAGACCATGGAGGGTTTTAAAAATCTTCTAAAGACATATCTATTTAACTAGGCCATCTCAGGAATGTATTGAATTTTGAATTTATATGGATGTGTTTTAATGTTTTTATATGTGTTTTATAATATGTGGTGAGTTTTTAATGTTATAATGTAAAGACACCCTGAGCATTGGAAGGGCGCCTCATATAAATAAAAGATTGATTGATTGCTTGATTAACAGAGCAACAAGCAACCAATGTGTTTAGTCTGCATCTAAGGACTAACTGTGCAGAAACTAATGCTGTCATTAATCAGTCAAAGACAGAGTTTTCTCCAGAAGACATTGTCCCACATATATGGAATGCACCATCATGCTGTTTACATATTTTAATCAGTTTATCCTTTATACTTCGAGATTAAGAGCAATTTAAGATAATAGCGAATTTCACTATAAATCCACAATGATACTGAGGAGTTGGCCAGATATGTATAGTTGAATCACAAACACCCAGATATAAAAGATCTGGAAAAAGCCTTGAAAGCTGCTTGATAGCTTCCTCTGGTGAACTGAAATAATATGTAGCTGAGTCCTTCTTTAGAGATTGCTGTGCTGGGTAGAGCATCTGAGATGTTATTTGAGCAGCTATTAGTTTGCTCACTATGAGTGAGAATTTTCTCCTTCTCAGGTGGACGGGTTGGGGAAGATCCTGGGAAATTCAGATTTTTTTGGCGTCACATGTAAGGTTGCTCAATTTTTAGCCTTGGAAAGGATGTGTGACCTGTCCAGATAATTAAGAAATTTTATATAACAAGGTTGAGGGGGCTCTCCTTGAGCAGGCATCAATCAGAGTGCTCTATGTGCCCTCATATAAGTCGAATAATTAAGAGAGGGACCCCCAATGTGTTCACATAAGGCCTAAGCAAACTGAATGGGATCTGATCCTTCAGAAGATTTAGGCACTCCATACACCACCAAGTTATTTCTTCTGAAGTGCCTGTCAAGATCCTCCAACTTTTCATCCATTTTGGCTATTTTTTGTCTGATTTTGGGTAGCTCCTGATCTGTTTTATTCCTTCCATCTTCTAATGAGGAAATACAGCTCTCAGCATCACCGATCCTCCTTCTAAGACTCTCAATGGTTGTTCTGGTCTTTCTGGATTCTTCGATCAGTTTGGAAATTGTCTCTTTCAATGGTAATAGTTCTGACATAAATTTATCTTCTGTCAGATAGCTGAATTGACTAGTAGTTGGAGATTGTTTCCCCTGCACCTGTTTTGCCTTTTTAGAACCTGAAGAATGGTCCGGTGTAGGTGGTGGCGTATGTTTAATTGGGGCCGTTTTCATTTCGATTTCCATCATCTTTACCAATTAAACTCTCTATATCTGAAGGATCCAAATATTAGTATCTTGCAGTAAAGAGTAAAAAATTTTGTAAAGAAGTGAAAACAGCCATTATAGCTGTATTTTAATTTAAAGAGTTGGTGGAGCTGCAGTTCAGGTGACTGACCTTAGCAAGGCATCACCGGAAGTCCCCAGAACCATTTTTCTTACAAACCACCACAGTCGGAGAGGCGCAAGGGCTTTGTGACTCCTGGATAATTCTGGCTGCTAACATCTCCAGTAGGTGGCGCCTGACATCAATGTAAGTAGGAGCTAACCGGCATGATCTCTCTCTCTGAACAGTCTCTCGTCGTGAAGCCGAATGTGATGTTCAGCACCGGTAATACAACCCATGTCCCACTCTTTTAGAGAGAATACTTTGTTCCTTTTGGCCAGCCTTAGGCTGATTTTCTCCTTCTATCCATCAGGAATGGGTGACTCTCCAAAGTCGAACATGTCAGCTGACACGTCACCATTTTCCTCTTTGTGGCACTTAGATGGCAACACAGCAGTATCTGCGCAATATACTTTGGCCAGGGTGCATCCTCAGTTAACTTTGATGTCTCGGTCAGTGACATTTTGAATCTGAACTACTGCCCTCCGAGCATAGGTGTGAGCATGAACAGGTAGTACACTCGGTTTGACTAGTAGGCCTTCTGGTAATTTACCCTCTTCTGGTGCATCCAGCATTAATATTCTGTTGGTCAAATCTTTCCTCAGGCTCACCTCTCCGACAACACACTGAGTGTTCAGGGGAGGAACCAGAGTTGAGAGATCTTTTTTTCAGACAAATCCCACGGGCTCATCTTTATCGCTTTTTTCTGGGTGCATTTGCATCTCATTTGCTGTTTGTACCATGGCATGGATGTGTAGGGCTCTCCTGGTCTTTTGTGTTTGTCTTTCTTGACACATTTGAGCAAGGTGGCCAAACATATGTGCATTAGTACCAGTTAGCACTGGGACACCACTGTACAATCCAGAAGAAGGACATACCAGGGCTAGTGTCTCCACTGGGTCTCCTACACCTGCCACAGAGGAGGGGAAAGAAAGCCACACTCCAAGAAAATCAAAATACGGATATGACTTGTCACTTAACCCCCACACATGTAGTCCATCAAGGGGCTGTAGAGAATGGTTAGATAAATTCTGGTCAGATCAGTCTTTGAAAATTATTGTAACTTGGAACCCGCTATCTAGGGTGGCTCAAACTGGAATTCCATTAACATACACATTAGTTTCCATAGTATGGCCTACCAAATCTGACCAGGCCAGAGGGGTATCTGCAGGAGCTTGCACAAATGACTTTGCCACAAATGCATTGTGTCATTACAGGGCTGGGGCACCACTACCATTTCCTTGCCTTGGGTGCTCTTCTGCAAGCAGTCTATCTCTCACCCTGGCTGAGTCCTCTCTAGATCAGCACGCCCTCTTTAGGTGACCATCCTTTCCACATTTGTAGCAAAACACACCTTCTCTGGGTCATTTTGGCTGTGGCATTACCTTGGTGGTTGGTCTCCATTCACGGCTAGAGAGCTGTGCAGAACTTGTATTTGAAATTTGGGCAGGGGCACTGACAGCAGTCGGTCCTCATTGGGCTTGCACACTACGCCCCATCAATTCTTTTACCATGGTGGACAATTCACTTATTCGATACTCCAGACCACCATCTACAGGGGGCACCTGTGTATGCACTCCCACTCCCATGGCAGATGAATTCTGGCAGGTATCTTTGCCGTTACTGGAGCCAGTCTTAGTTGTCGCACCCATCTTCAGCTCTTGAGTTTCGACTGATGGCACACTATCAGTGACTTGTACGACAGCTGCAGAGGCATGAGTGTGCCCTCATTGTGCCCCTCTTTGCTCAACCTCCCATACTTCCTTCCTTGACAAGCTATAATAGGGGGGCGAGTCCCTTCGGTTTGGCAGCCGTAACTTGAGCAACAGTAGATCAGAATAAGGAGCAGACTTAAGTATCTGATTCAATCTAACTTGGTTCAGTTCACCTGGGTCCACTCCCCCCCCCTTTCCTAAAGCATTTATGTAAAGACTTTTCAAGGTGGGGTATATACACAGACAAGGGCTCTCCCGAACATTGTTGGGTTGTTTTGAACCTCCAAAGAAGGTCCTCACCTGATTCAGGGCTTCCAAATACATCTTCCAAGGTGGCTAAATAGTCTTGAGCAGAAGTCTTTTGGATTATCAGCTCACACAGAGTGAATAGTGTCCAGAGCTGGACCTTGAAGGCTTTCACTTATCCTTTTTCTCTTTTCTGCTTCTGTACACTGCCACTCTTGGACCAGGGGATACATAGTCTATCCAAGTCTCTAGGTCATCTTCCCTCTGGGGTATGGGAATGGTACCAGAGAACATTTGAAGCCTGCAGTTAGAGTCATGGCTGACTGAGGGCACAGGCATGGATACAGGCACAAGTGTAGATGCTGGGGCTGGCATGGGGCCAGTACAGATGTGGGAGCCGGTGCGGGCAAAGGTACAGCTGCAGATGCTGGGACTGCAGCAGGTGTCGGTAATAGTGTAGCTATAGATACAGGGACTGAGGAATGCCCTGTGAGAGGGGGGGTACCTTGGGGAGTTTCAAACAGCTTCTTTAAGTCTTCTAAGGTTTGGCCTCCTGCCTGTAACAGTCTGGTGAGCTTGTCTTTGAGCCCTTCAGTTTTGGGGGACTCTTCAGCTCTGGGCATTGCACTATACATATGTATGACCCTCCCCATCACCCTGGGCTCATCAGACACAGTCTCAAGTGGCATGCTAGAGTGATCTATTGAACGACTACATTCCACTAGGGCCATTAAACTTTGGGTAACCCGTTCAATATGGTGGGCCTTCACCACAGCTTTACCAAGGCATTTAACTTTATCTAAGGCTTCCTCAAGTGTAGCTTTGTTAGTGCCCATGGACAGTCCAGTAGCATTAGGACCTTTTGGGGGTCAACATCCTCTGCCTCACACCAATCAATCAAATACGGTACAGACATGTTAATAGCAGCATTTTCAGCACTAGGGTCAGTAACATTCTCCATTTTGATACCAGTTTTTTGTATAAAATGCAGTAATCCCAATATTGCCTCCACATTTGTACCCATGGTGCTGTTATTCCATGGGCTACTACCCCTGCTTGCCTTCCTAACTGCAGGTTGAGGGGACTGGGTTCTTGATTAACTGGTACCGGGGTCTCCCTACCAGTAGTAGTGCTTCGATTAGGTGCCTCCACTCAGAGTAGTACTTAAGTGGGTAATTATTACAATAGGTACAGCCCTCTGGGAGGCTAATATCACCCACAATCCTGCCTAGTGACCTTATACACTCAATTTGGTAATTGCAGTTCCTAGCAGTTAACATATAACTCTGTGCACACATTAATGATATGCTCACACTCTATCCACTTACCAACCCAGTCTGGATTTCTGGTTTGCATCCCATGTTACTCTGTAAAAGACAGTTTCAATGCAAGTTGCAACCATACACTGTTAAATTATTCGGCATATAACATAGCACTCTAATCCAAGTAATAACATGCTCATGGCCTGGGTTAAATGTGAAACAGTAAAACAGGTTTATTTGGTGGAATTAACAAGGAAGGGGCGACAATCAAAATGGTTATTAAGGCACTTGTGTTAAGCAGATTCATGTTGCTTTTAATTCAGTCAGTCCCTGACGTTATCAGTCTATGCAACTGCTGGGTACCCAGAGTGGGAAAACAGGCATGCCTAAGGTGGTGTTGCAGGTTGGCCAGCGTTGCAGCTGTAGTTTGGGCCCTTGGTGGAGAAAGGTGATTAGAAATATGCACTATGCTTGAAAAACATAGAACTATTTGTATCCATGGCTGGATGGTCCAGTCACTTCAAACACTTTAAACTGATAAACAGAATTAAATGGTACCATAGACAATTTGCTTGCTGGTTGCAGGGAGCTACCCTACTCACTGTACCCAGATGGATGGAATAAGGCACTGGTGACATCAAGACCTGGTGCATGCTCAAGCTGTTGTGGGGAATGGGGCCAACATGACTCACCTCCACTTCATGGCCTTTCTCTGTAGGTGGCCACAACCTGCATGTAGCTGCATCACAGGGGCTAATTCCCCAAGTCTAGTTTCTCACTGAGATGGTGCTGGTGCTGGTACAGGAACAGTCTGGTTGGGCCTCTGGTAGCATAGGCCCATATGAAGCAAATGTTTTGTAAAAGTTTAGGCTGCGAGCTGGGTTTTGGCAAAGTCCTTCTCTGCACAAGCTGGCTCCCAATTCAGTATTGGAGCCCCTGGGGCAATTTCTCCACACACGCGGTAGGCCACAGTCGCAGTGGCTGAAGAACAACAAACTTTCTCCTTCTTGGTAAATGGCTAGCTTCTGCCCAGCATTGGGCTCCAGAAACCTCTCACTCTGCTCAGATGCAGTTCCCAGACAATTGATCCTCTTTTGGACTGAAGATGAAGTCGCAGGTTGCAATACAGGCCTCTCCCGTGAATGGACACTAAGCCACACTGGCTCCTCTCTCCTCCGAAGCTCGATCTGCAATGCCCACTGTTGTAAACAGTTCTTGGACTTGTCTGATTTCCCTGTATTCTGGTTGGCTGTGGGAACTGTCAATCACAGTCTGAGTGCTCCCACTGGTCCACTTAGGTGCCAATCTGGAAAGTTCACAGTTTCACCCATAAGGCACTGTAATTAGGGCCCCTGAGGACCCCTTGGTTCTGATTGGTCCAAATTGGAAGTTCAGGACCAAAAATGGCAGCTCCCATTGGGAAAACAATACTGGCATACATAATAACTTATTTATTTTACTAACAGTAAAGATATTGAAGTAAATATTTACAGCACATGCTAGAGCTCCCTCTGCCCAATAATCGACAGCAGAGTGGAGCAGATCAAGGTAAAGTTGGGCTGGTCATGAACCTCATTATACTTGGACCCAGCCCAGGCTGTTTACATTAAGGCACACTGCATGGCTCTTAAAGGGACAGCGCGGCAGCATACTAAGACACACCCATGCAGATGACAGCACAGCAGCACTGGACATGGATTTAACCTCCTTAGCTGGATGTCTACCAGGCAGTGAGCATTACTGGAGCCCAAGGAGATACTTAAGATAAGCCCCTGAATTTGGGGGGGGGGGCTACAAATACATTACATACATTTTAAGATTGGAACAGTGCAACCAGTATAAGTGCAGTGTTACAGGTCAACAGTAACCAAACAGGAGAATACAAGGATTACATACAATTTGATTACAGAGTTACAAAATATGAAATATTTAAGCAGAATAAATATTTCTTTGTCTAAGCTCCAGGAGAGAGGGGTAGGAAAAAGTTCATCATGGAGGAAAGGAGATGTTGATAAGGGGAGTAGGTAAGGGGAAGGGGGTGGGTGGCAGAGTGTGAATTGGGCAATGAAAGGAACAGGGGCTAGCAGTCACAGCTGCTCAGGCAGGTGAGGTGTAGGTAGAGTTTTCTCTTAAATGGTCCCAGCTTGAACTCATTGGTTATATTTGGACGAAGTTCATTAAGCCATAGTGGGGCATGGTATGCAAAAGACCTTTGCACTTGTGAGGTACGGAAGAAGGGGGCATGGAGTGATTTCCTGGCAGTGCTTCTTGTGCAGTGGGGGGCTGTGGAGAGAAGGTTCTGGATAGCAGGTGGGGATTGGCCAAGGCAGGTTTTTTCCCCCTAGGAGACACACTTGGTACCGTATTCTACCTTGTAGGGTAAGCCTCAAGGTCTCTATCTTGAGGCAATATTACATTATCAGGTTACCCACTCCTCTTTTCATCTCCGCCAAAAATGTTGGGGGGGCAGGTGAGCAGACTGGCAGGCTCTTGGTACACTGATTACAGGTTAGAGAAATAAAAATACATTCCCTTCTTAGCATCTTATCCCCGGGGAGCAGACAGTTACCTCCCATGCTGCAATTAATGTACAGTTTGTCTGCTTTTACAAAGAGCAATACCAGGCAGGTCCAGTCCCTGAAGGACCTATTATGGTTTCCTCCGACATTATCCTGCCCCAAGTTCCTGACCGGGTAGGTCAGGCATTGGTCCAACTGATCAGTGTTAAAGAAGTCCAAGAAGCTATTACATTCATGTCCTGAGGCAGGTCACCTGGTCTCAATGGATTCACCTGTGAGTTTTATGCCACTTTTCCCCATATTTTGGCCCCTCATCTCACTTAAGTATTTAATGAGGCTTGGGAAACTGGATCCTTCTCCCCTACTTTTTTGCAAGTTTTAATTACTCTTATCTCTAAGAAGTGCCTGGAGGGTGTCCAGTGTTCTCATTTTGGACCGATTTTACTCGTTAATATAGATGCCAAATGGTTTGTGAGAGTCTTACCAGGGAGACTGGGAGTGGTTATTCCAGAACTTATCTATCAAGACCAGGTGGGGTTTGTGTCTGGATGATTGGGACTCAGTAATAGCTGCATGATGTTTGACTTAATTTGGGAAACAAAATTGGGAGGAGTGCCTGCTGCCACCCTGTCACTGGACATAGAGAAAGCTTCAGCAAGGTGTAGTGGCATTTCCTCTTTGAGGTTTTACATCACTTTGAATTCTCTGAGGCCTTTATTACCTTTATCTGATTACTCTGTCAGAATCCCACAGCAACAGTGCTTACTAATTCTGTAGCATCTCCCTTTTCCCACTGAGTAGAGGACCTTATCAAGGGTGCCCCCTTTCAGTCTTTTAGTTTCTTTTGGCCAACGAACCCCTTGCCCAGAAGATCTGCACAGCCCCTGACTTCCCTGGTGTCTGCATACAGGAGACTTGCCACAAAATTCTGCTATTTGCATGCAATATCTCCTTATTCTTGAAACATACCAACCTCTCTAATTTGCTTATTCTTTTTTACAGTTAATTTCTTTATGGCATTTCATCTTGCCTGATCCCCCAGCTGCATCCCCCTCTTGCAGTTTACCTTCCTGCTTCCTCCATGGATTACCCCCGTGGCGGCGCGGTGAGGATCCTGCAAACCGCTGAACATGGATCTGGTACTGGAGGTTCCTGCTATTTACGGGGGCAGCACCTGTGGGGATTGGCTTCATTTGGTTGCACCCAGGACAGTTGTTTCCTCCTCCATTATTTCTCCCCCTTAGGAGATGAGGTGTACAATGAAGACCCATGGAGTAAGCACGCATGTATCCACATGCACTCCTCCGAGTATCTACCTCTTCTCTTCCCCTTTGTGAAGCATCAATGTGCTGCTCCCCCCAGCCACCGGTAGGTGCCAGTCTTGCACTGACTGCTGGTGACTTCCCCTCCCTGGAGAAGGAGAGCAGTCCATCGGACACTTGATTCTTCTCCTCCCCTGCTGACCCCTGCCGGCCCACACTTGTTCCCAATAAATGGGTTGCTGATGTAGCACGAGATAAGGCGTCCAGTGTCTCAGCCCTCAACGCCACCGGGCCAGCTCTAATCTGCTTATTCAACATTATTCAGGCCTATGCTATCCTGTCTGGCTATAAGCTTAATGGGACAAAGTCCCTGATCCTCCCTCTCAATGACTCTTGCCCTAGAATATGTTTGTGGGGAATCCCCAACAGTAGTGCCCAAGGGAAATTACTTGCTCAGGGATTGCCATTCAGCATACCACCCAGGAAACCTTAAAGAGAGAGTCTGGATCAAAGTGCTACATTATGGAATTAGAAGTAGCATATCCCCAGTAAGCCTCATACCAAAAATTAGATCTCAAAATTACTTTATTTATATGCTATGAGCCGTTTTCTTACCCTGATTTCACCCTCTGTTTGTAAAAGCTGGTTTCAGTGAAAAGAGCTACTGATAAAGCTACCAACAGTCCCTATTTTCCCAGGACAGTCCCTATTTTAGGCAGCATGTCCCAGTGTCCCCACAAGTTTTGCAAAATGTCACTTTTGTCCCAGTTTTTGCTTACTTGTCCCAGTTTTGTCCCTTTTTATTTTTTTTTGCTGACTGCTAATCCGTGAGTGACAGTCATTTCAGCACCACTGTGGCACTGCTTGGGCAGGACAGCAGTTTGCAACTTCAATCCCTGCGCCTGTGTTGCACTGTAAGCATGTCAGTGGGAGCACAGTAAAGCATGTTCCTTCCTGTTAGATTAGAATGGGTAGTAGTGCAAACAAACACATGTGGACGTCTGCCTGCCAGCAGCTTAGAGGGACTCCAGACAGAGAAGAGACCGGCAGCAGGGAACTAAGGTACCCAAACCTGATCAGCTGTAGGGAAGTGTGTGAAAAAAATCTGGTATGGTGGTGAGAATCACTGAAGTGAAGTTTGCTCAGCAAGTGAGGTTGGATGGGACTGTCTGGAGGAGAAATATATGCAACTCGAATGTCTGATCACAATTTAATGCAGGTTTGCTTCTAATGAACTTTCTGTAGATCATGGTTTGGAACTTGCTGCAGCAGAATGATGTATTGTTTTAATCTGAATGTTTGCTACTGGCGTTACTGAGTGGTGGCATGGCCGGAGCAAGCAGCACAATTTAACTGATTGTGCGCAGCGTTGACTGCGGTGGTGTCCATGGGAGTGACATGGTGGGGGGGAAGGGTCATGATCAGGATGAACTGTCCCAGTTTTAGACCTCAGAATGTTGGTAACTTTAGCTACTGATGATGTCATAACCAGAACTCACAGCCTAGCCCTCCCTGTCAGCAACCTTATAGGACTTATTTTTCTAAAGTTTAAGAAACTGTAGTTGTAGTAATCATTTGAAAAAAAAAAAGACACCGGGTTGGGTGCAGTACATGCGTTTCCAGAATGTTCAGATGCACGGTACTTCAGAATGTGGTAGGAAATTATTTCGGAATGTAGAGTTGGACAAAGCTGTAGAATGTCAAGATGGTAGAAAATTTCAGAATGTTAAGTGGAGACGCAATCTCAAAATGTGGCAGGAATGCCCAACCTCAAAATGTGGTGTGAACCTCAAGTCTTGGAATGCAATGTGGACACATATCTAGCAGTCTGGTAGGAACTGTCAATTTCAGAATGTTGTGGTGATGCACACTGGTGGAATGTGACAGGACACACTAGTTTCGTGTGAAATTTTATTATTTTCTTTGGTAACCAGGTAAGGCCCACTAGGCACAGGTGCCTGTTTTCGGGGGCAACCTGGGAGGCTAAGTGATTTGCTCAGAGTCACATCGTATGCAAGTGGAGGTTGTGGGAATCAAACTCAAGTCTGTCTGATGGATGTACCAAGCTCATTCACAGCTTGTTACTCTAACCTCTAGGCTATAGTGTCAGCCCAAATTACTTTGTCTCTGCTACAATCTAGAATTGTACGTACCCACCACATTTGAAAATTGCATATCACATCCCCCCACATTCTAACACTGTGCTTTCCTGCCACATTGCAAAAGTGCATGTCTCTGTCACATTCCAAAATTGCATGTCCTGGCCACATTCTGAAGTAGTGTGTCAATGCCACATTCTGAAATTGGGTCACTACCATATTCCAAAATTGTGTCACTGCCACATTCTACAAATTGTACATTCCCGCCACATTCCAAAACTGCATGCCACTGCCACATTCTGAAATTTCATTTCCTTGCCACATTCATGTGTGCCCTTGTCACATTCTGAAATTGTTTCACCACTGCATTCCAAAACTGTGCATCCCCAATACATTCTGAAAATTCTTGTCTTCAACACATTTCAAAATTATGCATTTCTGCAACATTCTGAAATTGCATTTCCCAGTTAAATTCCAAAACTGAACATCCTCTCTACATTCTAAAATTGTGTGCCCCGGCCACATTCTGAAATTGTACCTCCTGGTTACATTTGAAAATTGTGCATCAGTGCCAAACTCCAAAAGTGCCCGTCTTCATCACATTCCAAAACTGCTCATCCCCACCCCATTCTGAAAATTATTGTCACTGCTACATTCTGAAATTGCAAGTCCAAGTCATATTCTAAAATTATGCATCCCTGCCAAATTCCAAAATTGTGCATCTCTGCCACATTCCAAAATTAATGAGTCGTCACCACATTCTGAAATTGTATGTCTCTGCCACATTCTGAAATTGTGTGTCCCAGCCACATTCCGAAATTGTGCATCCCTGCTGCATTCTGAAATCGTCACCACCACATTCCAAAGATGCTTGTCCTCAACATATTCCAAAACTGCATTTTCGCCACATTCTGAAACTGTGTTTCCCAGCCACATTCCAAAACTTGGCGTCATCACACCACATTCTAGAACTGTGTGTCCCAGCCACATTTCTGAAATTGTGCTTTCCTATCATATTCTGAAATTGTGTGTTACTGCCACATTCCAAAATTGCCTGTATTCGTCACATTCCAAAAATGGACACCCCCACCATATTCCAAAATTGTGCATTCTCACCACATTCTGAAAATGTCACTGCTGCATTTCTGAAATTGCACGTCCAAGTCACAATCAAATATTGTGCATTCCTGCCCCGTTCCAAAATTCTGCATCCTCACTACATTAAAAAATTGCGTGTCACCACCACATTCCAAAAATGTATTTTCCTGCCACACCATAATAACGCCTCACGTCAGTTTCTAACAAGCATTTGTCAATGCCGAATGTTTGCTTGCTGGCATTGGCATTGGTAGTGTAGAAGTTACAGAGCTGCATAACAGAAATGGCAGTGAAATATTGAACTGAAGCCAACCCCACCACCACCCTGCAGAGAGTGACAGGCATTGGGGTGTGCCTTTGGGTCGCCAGGCATAACGGCCACTCCATTTCACCACACCCTACCCTGCAGACACTGACAAGTGTCACGGTGTGCCTTGGGGTCTTTGGCCCTTATGCGCACTCCATTGCATCAGGAAATACGGTGAGATGGGTGCAGTATAGGAGAATAGGGTGAACTTTGGGGACGAGGAGTCCAAGGCATACCTCGATGCCTCTCACTGGCTGCAGGGTGTGGAATGGTATGAGCATGACAGGCAAGAATCCCAAGTCACACCCCTGATGCCTGTCATTCTCTACAGGGTGGGGCGTTATGGTTGGAAACCCTAACACCTCAGGCATTCGTTGGTATTTTCACTCCAAATTTTCAACATGTTTTTTTTTGTGACCCCCACCTCATGAACAGCGGCAATATGAGTTTGTTAGCCAAAAGCTGCTAATGCACAGTGACTACAGCATTTAGCACCACAGGTGCAAAAACACATTCCAAACAGGATGTGAAAAATGACAGCTGTACTGTTCATGGGGAGGTAAAATGGCAATGTTGCAAATCTGCAGTAAAATATTAAAAAACGGTGAAGTCACGAGCGCAGAGAAACTGTGCAACGCGACACCGTAATGTAATTAGTTTGGGGATTTTTACAGCAGATTGTCAACACAGGCATTTTGGGATCTCCGATCATGAACAGTGTCACTGTGATTTTCTTTATCTGTCCCGAACAATGATTTCCCACAGCGACCACGCATCTCTGCGCTGAAAGTGTGAAAACACATTTGGCCATGTTGTGAAAAATGACAGCTGTACTGTTCATAAGGAAGTGTGAAAAAATGCCACTGGTGAAAATCTGGACTGAAAATATTACAAAGTCATGAACTTACGAGGGTGCGTGGAAATTGCGCAATGCTCACTCATAACACAGTCATTTTATGAACTTTTGTTACCAAATTTTCAACATAGCCATTTTAAGACCTCTGCTCATGACATGAACAGTGCCACTGTGATTTTCTTAATGTGTCCCACACATTGATTTCGCACACCGACTGCACCATTGCGCGCTACTTGGGCGGAAACACGTTTTGGGTGAGATGTGAAAAATGACAGCTGTACTGCTCATAAGGAAGTGTAATAAAATGTCAATGTTGAAAATCTGGAGTGAAAATATTGAAAATTCGCAAACTTACGAGCGTGCATAGGAACTGTAATCGCACTCGTAAAACAGTCATTTTAGGAATATTTTCGCAAATTTTCAACATAGCCATTTTAAGACCTCTGCTCATTAACAGTGTCACTGTGATTTTCTTAATGTGTCCCATACATTGATTTCGCACACCGACTGCGCCATTGTGCACTACATGGGCGGAAATACGTTTTGGGCAAGATGTGAAAAATGACAGCTGTACTACTCATCAGGAGGTGTGGTAAAATGGCAATGTTGAAAATCTGGAGTGAAAATATTGAAAATTCGTTAACTTACGAGCGTCTGTGAGGAACCATGCCAACGACGCCTCAGAAACAGTCATTTAGAATTTTTCCACCAAATTTTCAACATAGGCTTTTGGAGCCTACCTTATGAAAGTGGCAGTGTCATTTCATTACTCGGTCCCAAAATTTGATTTCACGCAGTGACTGTGAAATCACCCTTCGGGCCCGATTAACGCCATAACATTGAGAGCATTCATGAGAAGGGGTCCCAAAAACCCCATGTTGAAAATTTGGTGCAAAAATTCCAAGAAATGCCTGAGATATGGAGCAAAGTTGAAAAAACCCTATCTATCCCATTATACAGCTTACTGGCATTTCCTCAGTTCGCGGTCAGCTTTGAAGAGTGCAGACGTGTTCCCGGTCCACTGAAGATCATCGCGCTGGAGTCCGGAGGTGGTATGGGGTGAGGGAGGATGGGGAGGCGGGTGCACAGTGGGTGGTGCGGGTGGGAGCAGAGACTTCGAGGGACCGTTTTCAGTTTTTTTTTTTTTAAATGACAACGGGACATTTGCCACACTGGGGTGGGCTCCCAGCATGACACAAGGATGGCTGGTGGGGGGTGTGGAGCCGATGGGGATTGAGCACCCCGTTGGTGATAGCATATGTTGCCATGCTGGGTGGGCTCCTAGCATGGCACCCTGTTGTCGGGGTGTGTGTGTGTGTGTGTGGAACCAGTGGAGCCGACGGGGGATTGGGCACCCCCGTCGGCTATATGATGTGTGGCCATGCTGGGGTGGGCACCCAGCATGGCGATGGAACACTGTTTTGGGGGGCACGCAGCACAGCCGAGCGGGGATTGGGCACCCCGCCGGCTACATAGTGTGTGTGTGAAGTGAGCACGCAGTATGCATGCGTGTGTGTGTGTGTGTGTGTGTGTGTGTGTGTGTGTGTGTGTGTGTGTGTAGGGGAGCGTGCATGAGCAGGTGATATCTTATCGCTGCTCACTGAAGCATAGCTCCCCCTTTCAACTGTACTGCACTGCATTTTGGAGCTGTCATAGACAGCTCGAGCAGGCATTGGAGAACTGCGGCCGCGCCTGCAAACACACTGACTGAATTGGAAGAGGGCTGCCACACCTCCGAAAACTCGGATGATGGCACTATGTTTCTTGCACATGCGTGCAAGCAAACATAAAAATATGCAACCCTGCCACATTCTGGAATTGAATATGACCATCACATTCTGAAACTGTGTGTCCCCACCAAATTCTGAGATTCTGTGTCTGTGCTAAATAGTGAAATTGCATGTTGCCACCACAATCTGGAAACAAGCATTCCCACCACATTCTGAAATTGTGCATCACTACCACATGCTGAAATTACATATCCATAACACATTAGGAATTTGCATGGCTCTGCCACATTCCACAACAATATGTCTACTGCATTTCAAAAGTGCATATCTCTGCCACATTGTAAAAATTTATGACACCACCACATTCCGAATTTCAGTGTCCCTGCCACTTCCCAAAATCTTGTGTCCCAGTTGCTTTCTGAGATAGTGTCAGTGCTGTATTCCACAGATGCAACCTGGTGGCATTCTGAAGTCTCAGTCCTGCAGTATTCTAAAAACTGCACACAACTTTGACATTACAAAGCCATGTTTGCCACTGCATTCCAGCCCCCATCACATTCTTAAGTAGCTTGCATCTGCACATTATGGAAAATAAATGCCTTTGTACCCACCAAGTGTCAGCTTTCCTTTGTCACATGTATACTATAACTACAGTGTTATGTAACATGGGAGAAATAAGTCCTGTAAGGTAACATGCAGGGAGGACTAGACTGAGGAGGGGGAGGAACAATGGAAGAATCTTTTTTTTTTCCATATATACTTTTTGGTGCTTTTTCATTTCTTCTCCCGATTCCCATCCCTACCTTGGACGTGCGTGCACATGTGGAGGAATGCACACACTGCATCTCAAGGCACCCTCCCAACATGTCACCCCCACCATCTACGCTGACCACCAGACCTCTGTCCAGTGGCAGCAGGACTACAGAGGGGTGGTAACCACCCCAGGAGAGGACAGCTACCTTTTAGCTGCTCAATCCTGCTTTGACCCCCCCCCGTGCCGGCTCCCCATCGACCAAGTCCGTTCCTGAACCTAGGTCGCAGGTGTGGTGTGAGGTAAGGCATCCAGTGCCTCAGCCCTCAGTGCCACCGGGCCAGCTCAATGGGATAATCTTAAGGGAGCCGTAGCGGAGGCAACAAGCCATTGCATTAGGCATGTAAGAAAAACAAAGAGAAAGAAATAGAGAATAATGCATATGTAGATGTGTGTTATGCATTTTTTTTACACACCCAAGGTGTGTGATATATAAACCTTGAGGGCGAAGCTCAAGAGGTTCGTATATTATCACACACCAAAGGTGTATATAAAAAAAGTGCACATCACACACCTACATATGCTTTATTTTTTATAACTGGTGCATTTTTTTATTTTGTTTTAAAGGAAATGTATACAATACTAAGGGACACTGTCAGCCTTTCAGTCAAATTTGCGAGAGTACAAACAAAGGTGTGAGGAACTAGCTTTAGTAATGTAAAATGCATAAATACTCCTAAAATTTGTAAAATAAAATCACCTCACATGAGGTCCACCTGAAAGGTTGGCTCCGCACAGCCACAAACTAGTGTGGCGTGGAGTTGAGGGGATGCATAATGTGCATGCCTGGAAGTACGGCTTTATTTTTTGCAGACAAAATAAAATGAACTACAGCACTCGTTTAAAAAGCAACTGATGCTGTCAGGAGAACTTTTACAAACTTTCACTGGGCTGGCAGTATAGCCTAGAGGTTAGAGGAACAAGGCGTGAACGAGCTTGGTACATCCAGCAGACCAGACCCGAGTTTGATTTTCACAACCTCTACTTGCATACTGTGTGACTCTGAGCAAATCATTTAACTGCCCAGTGCTCCCAGGTCGCCCCCCTGAAAACAGGCACTTGTGCCTAGTGGGCCTTACCCGGTTACCAAAGACTAAAATAAAAAAATAAAAAAAAATATTTAGAGATAGTCCAACTTGTATTTCACATTAGTTCTGTATTTCTCCTCCCCATTATTTATTACTGAGGTAATTTTCATGAAAACAGGATCTTTGCTTCTGAAAAATTCATTCAGTCACGTTACATTCTCCCTACCAGAAGTCATAATGTACTGCTTGTAACATCACAGTTACTCCAATGGCAATAGATTGTGATGTCACAACAGAGGATTATGATCTGAAGTAGGGAGTAAGCTGTAGGAAGCAGATGAACTCCAAGAGATAAAGATGATGTATTCATGCAAATTTTCTCAGTAATAAATAACATGGTTCAATGGCCTATGCAGCCAGTATAGTGTTATGCTTGTGCAACTGTGCTACTTAGGTTTTGGCCGTTCATACTCTATTCCAGAGGAATCACCACCCTGTAGGGGTACCAAAGGCAAGGAACCCTCTAGAGGTGCCACAGAACAATTCCCTTGGCTAAAGGTACCTTAAGAAAGATCCCCATAAAAGAAAGTAGTAGTATGAAGCATATAAGCAATCAGTAGTTGTGAGAATGGTACTAGATAAACTCTGCAAAAAGTTTTGAGCACCAGTAAACCTCAAAAAGAGGAACGCCACTAGGATATTATTATAATAGCATATTTATTGTTAGGCAGGAGGTCTGGTGCCTTTTAACAATAAATATGCTATTATAATATCCTAGTGGCATTCCTCTTTTTGAGGTTTACTGGTGCTCAAAACTTTTTAGAGATTCATGTTAGTTTCTTGAAGCAGTTTTCCTGTTGCGCACTCTTTTGCAATAGTACTAGATAAAGCATCAGGCAGCTTGATAACGTAATGGGATGCGCAGGCTAACAATGGCATGAGTTTGATGGGTTGCAAGAGAGAGTGGGGGGAACTCCTAAGGAGAGAGGGAATGGCAAAAGGGACACCATCCCCCTCCATCCAACAGTGGATCCTGCCTACAGAACTAGGAAACACTATGCTGACAGTTATGACCTGAGACACAGAGGAGAGAAAAAATCCCCTATGAGGAGGAAATCTCTGGGGATCCAAGGCGTAGGTTGCCTTCCCTCCGGGCTTGGGACATTTTATTTAGTGACGGTTCTGCTGCTGCAATTTGGAAACCCAATTAAAGGGAGGTGGAAAATATTCCAATTTGGAGGAAAGCTTTCAGTCAGTCCCTCTAACGGGAACGCTCTGGAAGGTTACGAGCGCCACTCTACAACAATGGACAACCAAGGCAGGAGAAGAAGAGCAACGACTGCTGAGGCACTCACCTGGCCTACCGATCTACCCTCAAACCAGGTGAACCAGAGGCAGTCATGGGGAGAACAGCTTGAAGGGTGCCTCCTCATTGGGTGCTAAAGGGGCCCTGTAAGCAACCCCAGCCCTTCATAGCGGAGTCTTAACTTCTACAACTTGAGGTGCCATCGGTACAGTTGACGACTGAAGGTGCACCTGGAGGGAGGATATTCCCAGCTATGGGCCAGGTGAGAATGACCCCGTCCCAAGCTTCATATGCTCAAGCTGCGGACTCAGGTGCAGAGTGAGACCGTCGGCTGCAGGGGAAAACCTGCACCAGAATGGTATGGCTGGCATGCCCCAGGGACTGATGAGGCTGAAAGGGCATGAGTACTGAGAACTTGCAGGGCAAATGGCAGGGAGCACTGAACAAAGGAGGCATGAGCTAGAGTGGATCTGGACGTAGTTCAGTAAGGCAGGGTAATGCAGTGGGGCAGGGTAACAATAGTTGGACCAGCACGTAGGTCAGTAAACAGTAGAAGTAGTCAGGCCAGCACGTAGGTCCGCAAGACATAGTAGCAATGATGGGACATGAACGTAAGTGGGAGCAACAGAATGATAGTGGGGCATGCCAGCCAGGCATTCAAAAAGCCAAATTAAGGTGACAAATACTCTGAGGATTTTCAGCAGTGGAGGCAGGATTTAGAACAGTAGTAATTAGCCACATGGGGCCATGACCTCCCAAACACTTCCCAGTCCCTGCTGTAGGAAAAACAAGAAAGTGATGGAAGGGTCAAGAACCATATGCAGATATTAAAACTAGGTTACAGCATCAGCAGTATCTTAGCTGACCTCAGAGTACAACAGCAGCGTACAAAATAGGGAATAGCATCAGCTATGAGTGGTAGTAATCTATAAGCATGGAAGGAAGGAAGCACAATACTGTGAAAACAGCTATGACCACATGGGAGGTAGATTGAGCAGGTAAACATGATTAAGCTGCATAGCAAGGGCTCAGAGGAAGTTTGACTCAGGTGAAAACAATTAGGCTTGATAGCATGGGGAACAATTAGACCTGTAGCATGGGAAGCAGCTTTGGTTTGCGTAAAAACACAGGTACTGGTTACAATATCAATGGGAGTAACTAAAAGCAAGTAGCTGAAGCTGGACGAGCCAAATGGTAAGAGCAAGCAAATCGTAGGAGCTGAGAAAACAAATCCCCAAAAAAGAAAACAAAAACAAAACAAAATTAAGACACAAACATAGAAGCAACAAGGAAGGAACAAAAGGAAGCACACAGCCGGAGGCAAAATACAAACCAGAAGCAGAAGAACAAAATGTAGAGTCCAGTAGAAAGAAGCAGCAAGGCGGGGGTCAGGGCAGGCCCCAGCCAGCTGCAGAAAGCAAACGGACAGCGCCTCTGGCTGGCAAAGGAAAAATGCTTCAGAAGGAGGCTGAGGGGAACTGCCAATATAGCTCAGGAAGTGGGAGTGGCTGGCTGCTTGTCCATTGAACCATAGGCAGAGCCTTCCAAATGAGAAATCTATAAAATATATAATATATGGAATGCAAGCTGAAATGTACCTAATATTATGTTTTCTGCAATTTTTTTTGAGGTGTAAGCTGCTCTTTAAGAAAATGAACATGTTTGCCCAACTCTTTGCTACATACTGCACCACATGAGACCTTTTCTGAGCATGGCACCGAAAGTAAGTAGCATGGCATGAACGAGCGTCCCCTTGGCTCCATATCAACTCAGTGTGATGCCGTATCAACTCGGTGTGTCATCACATCGGGTTTATACAACTTTTGAAAACTTCAACAAGCAAGTTTATATCAGGGGTCACCAGTTATTATTGTAACACCCCCTGCCAAAATGGAGGCATACCTGCCACCTTGCAGCTCCTGTTCCTCCTCTCTCCCGAGCACCTCCCGATATGGCCTGCATATTTTTTCTCCCCCCCCCCCCCGAGTCCTTTCTCTGCTCTGGTGTCCCGGTTTCTGCCCATGTGTAAATCCAAACCCTGTAGGGCTCCTAAGTTCAAACCGCAATCACTCACTTAGGGATGCACTCCGGTGCAGCGGGGATCTTGCAGGCGCGACCGGCACCTTTGATCTGTCGACCACTAGTGTCACGGTCAAACCAGAGAGTGTTCCATCGGTCCCGGGATCCCCATGAGGTAAGTGGGACCTGGTGACCACAGACAGAGCCCTAAGCACCCACTTCCTGAAAAAATTAATGAGATCCACAAAGTGTGTTCAATCGGGGCTCATGAATATTAATAAGCCAGAGCTTGATCGGTTATGAATATTCATGAAGGTCTGTCTGCCCTCAAGGAAGCTTGTGTGTGGCTGCGGCTGTAAAAAAACAGAAATGTTGGTCAAAATAAATAATGCAACTGCAATGTGTATTTGGGGAAAAAGTGTTACAAGGGGAAATGCTTAAAATAATTAAATGCTCTACTCCTGGCTGCACCAGACTATTTATTTATTTATTTAGCTTTTGTTGACCGGGTAAGTGCACTAGACAAATCCTGCCTATTTTCAGGCACGACCCGGGGGAGGGGGATACAGATGAATGCCAACTGACCTTGAACCAGATTAAGCTGTTGGTGGTATTTTTAGTGAATTTTTAGTGAATTTTATTTTTTATCTAATATTGGGACTCAGAGAAACAGCCTGTCTGCTGCAGCAAGGCATCCTTAAATATTGGCAGCACCAACAGGAAAACAGACTGAGCAATCATTTAATTCAGTGCAGCAACAGCAAGTACACATGCAGGGCTACTGGACTGTGGGGCATTGGGTCAAATATCTAATTTCTGACTGCACCAGGACCTTGCTTGACACTGTACCTATTCTGCTTTAGAGACTGTATGTTTCAGCAGCCATTACAAAGCAGCACAGCCAATAGGAAAGCCAGAATAACAAAGCCAGGACTTGTGGAACGTTAGCCAAAGCTCATGAGAAATCACCAAGTACTCATGGGGATTTGCAGGGACCTAATTTCAGGCACCAAAACAGCAAACCAACAGTGCATCGAGAGAGGTTCATGCATAATTCATTTTCGACAGGCCCTCCATCCAGTCGGGGTCCATGCACTCAAAAACTTCAGCCAATCAGGTGCCTCAGGAGAGCCCATATAAGAGACTGTATTTCCAGCCTTTTGCGAGATCTGGAGAGAGATTCGAGCGGGAGCCCCCCCCCACAGGGGTGGGAGCTCAGGCCCCCAGCAGAGTAAATGGGCTTGGTAATACAGCTAAGCCCCTCCACCCAGGAGGGGGTTTTCTTGTTTTCTTGCAGTTTAAGTTTAAAGTAATTTAGTTAATGTTAAACCTGCTAGCCTGAAGGTTGCCAAAATGTCCTCCAGGAGCTAGCTCTCCCTCCCACATCAGGAAAAGAAGTGGACCTGCAAACCAGATGACATCGAGTCAGCTGTGTGAGAAAGCTGAACAACCTCAGTTGTGAGAGAACTGAAGATCATCAGGACCCTTGATTGCGGAGAATCTACCATGAGGAGCCTGAGTGAGTACTCTTGTACCCCCAGGTGCAAGAAAGAAAGTAACTGTGCTGAATTACTGAATTGGGGCAGCCTTGCCCAAGAGACTGTACTATGTGTGAGATCATTCTTTGGTCTGCACCCTACTGCTGTGTATAATTTTAGCCCAGTGTGGGTGGACCTCTACTGAATTGTTGTTTCTGATTTGTGACTGTCCATTGGTTCGGCATCCTACTGCTGCATATAACCTTAGCCCAGCGGTGGTGGACCCCTATAGTGAAACTGTTTGCTGACTGTGTCTGTTCTGGTGGTACCCACTGAGAGCTTAGGGCAGACTAGTAAATGTGCTGATATGTGCTTGTGTTAATTATCTGGTCGAGATGTCCTGTGGAGCCACCAGCCATAGCCACACTGCCACATTAATGGACTGAGCCCCCGACGAAAGTAAACTTTGCACCGTACTTAGTGATCTGGAAACAAGAGCTTTCCACCTAGTTCAAGGTAACCAGGGTGGTCTTCCTGGCCACTGGTGAAAGGCATTCCCTTTCTGTGACTGTACTTTATTATTATTTATTAGATCATCGGTTTACAGACCTTTGAGTCAAAGACTCATTTACAAAGGCACCTCGTCAAGAGAGCAATACATCACAGCAAACAAAACAGTACAGTACATAATGCTTAGATTAAAAAAAGCAACCAGTGTTACAGGCATTCACTGGTGGTACAAGCTTGATAATAGGTAAATCACAGTAGTCATAATATAGGTACATGAGTACCACGTCAGGTAGCAACCAGAGATATTTTATTACATTAGTCAGCAGATGTTGCCTGAGACCCCAGGCATATACAGCAAAAGTAGATAGGACAGACCCAGCCTAGGGGTGAGGGTAAGGGGTAGGTGGGGGATTATGTGCAATTGCAGCAGCGAGTGCTTGTCAGATGGCTTCTGAGGGAGACCTTGAAAGGACCAAGCTACATGATTTTGTCTTGAAATATAAATGTACTGGGATGTGACAAACGTATAAATGTGCTGAATATTCAGGATTGCCAACCCAAGTTACACCCAACGTAACCAGCTGGTTACTGCCACCTGAACTGTTCAGTCCGCTACATGCAGGGCAATCTCTGCTCTACTGCCAAAATCAGGGCAACCCCTGCATTTCTGCTAGAATCTAAAAGTTGCTGTTTATTAAATTGTCTTCCAAGTTAAACCTCTTTCCTCTCTCAAATTAAAGCCAGCCAACGCCAAAGCTGCACCATCCACCAGGCTTACAACCATCTTCAGGACTTTGGTAACTGGGTACCCAGGGTAAAGTGTGAGATTGCGGGGTTTCATACATGTCTGGGAACTGGTACCAGGGAAATGAAATGTGTAACATCTGATTATTCAGTATACAGCTAGATAGCCAGGGTTCTGGGTGTCATTCCCGTTGGTCTAAAATAATTGTGATTCTCTTTCTGCTTAACTGGTATCTACCCAGCTAGAGGGGTTTCACCAGCACAATCCAATCAAACCAATTACTTGTACATTTTGTAAATAGAGTCAATGCATAACCTCTACTCCTCCTGGTTCCCCATCCTAATCCCTATGGCCCCTAAATAAATATTATTGTTACAGTTTTTGCAAATGGTTGTTGTGAGCATATTATTGGACAGAGTCTTTAATTATGAAAATGTTTCTAAATGTAGGGAAATGTTATTGGGTCTTGTGTTGGGGTGGCAAATGGTTAAAGTGGGTGGTATGGCATCTCAGGGGGTTGTACCAGGTAACAGCTTGCCCACTTAAAAAAGTATACTCTGAGTGGAGGCACTGCACATTGTGTAACAGCATGGACAAAGAACCAGTCTAATGTATGTTTGGGAACCCAGGCCCCTCAACCTACATCGTTAGTAGTAAGCAGGGATATAACTCTAGGAGTAGCACTGCCCAGGGGTAACATTATAAGACCACTATGGTTCTCAAAGGAAGTGACCGCGAAGCTAAGGGCAAAAAGGGTGGCATTCAGGATGTACAAGGAAACACAGAGGGAAGTAGACATGGAACGGTATCTGGAAAAGCAGAAGGAGGTGGTGAAAGCAGTCAAACAGAAGAAAAAAATAGCCCAGGCAATAACAAAAGGGGACAAGAACCTTTCTGGTACGTTAGTGGAAAAAAAGAATAAGGGTGGGATTATGAAACTAATGAGGGAAGGAAGGAAGTGTGCAAAGGGGGACCAAGAAAAAACAAAAATTCTGAACAAGCATTTTTGTTCAGTATTCACAGAAGAAGGGGAAGGGGAGGGACCAAAATTAGGCGACTGAAGCACCACTGGGAAAGAGGTGGACACCAGTCCATTTAAGGAGGACAGCATCTTAAAGGAACTTACTAATCCGAAAGTAGACAAGGCAATGGGGCAGGACGAGATACATCCAAGAGTATTAAGAGAACTCAGGGAGATACTGGTAGCACCACTGACAGCCCTGTTCAACAGTTCACTGGAAACAGGTGTGGTACCAAAGGACTGAAAGAGGGTGGCCGTAGTCCGTCTCCACAAAAATGGGAGCAGGGAGGAGGCTGGCAATTACAGGCCAGTCAGCCTGACCTCGGCAGTGGGGAAACTAATAGAATCATTACTAAAAGAAAGGTTTGCGATATATATTGAATCCAATGGAGCACAGAATCCGAGGCAGCATGGATTCACATTTGAAAGACCTTGTCAAATAAATCTAATAGATTTCTTTGACTGGGTGACTAGGGAGGTGGATCAGGGAAGGGTGGTGGATGTGGCCTACCTGGATTTCAGCAAGGCCTTCGACACCGTCCCACACAGGAGGCTAGTAAACAAGCTAGGCAGCCTGGGGGAGTGGGTCCCAGGGTGGTAAACTGGGCCAAAAATTGGCTGAGTGATAGGACACAAAGGGTGGTGGTGAAGAGAGGGGGGTGACCAGCTCGGACCAGTTCTCTTTAATGTCTTCATAAGCAAGATTGCAGAGGGGCTGGAAGGGAAGGCATGTCTCTTTGCAGCCGACACAAAGATTTGCAACAGGGTTGACACTCCAGGAGGGGTAGAGAAAATAAGAAGGACCTAAGCAAGCTTGAGGAGTTGTCAAGGGTGTGGCAACTAAGATTCAATGCAAAGAAGCGCAAGATCATGCACTTGGGGCACAGAAGTGTAGGGGAGGAGGAGCACATGATGGGGATGGAGGTACTGACAGCAACCAAACAGGAAAGGGACCTGGGAGTAATCATATCTGATGATCGGAAGGTGACCAAACAATGCGAGAAGGCTGTGAGGAGAGCCAGTGGAATGCTGGGGTGCATAGGGAAAGGTATCTCCAGCAGAAGGAAGGAAGTGGTGATGCCACTGTATAGAACATTGGTAAGACGGCATCTAGAGTACTGTGTCCAGTTCTGGAGGCCGCATCTCCAGAAGGACATAGACAGAGTAAAAGTGGTTCAGAGAAGGGCAACCAAAATGGTGCAGGGGCTGCACCAAAAGTCATATGAGGGGAGACTGGAGGATATCAATATGTATTCCCTGGAGGAGAGGAGAGAGAGGGGGACATGATAGAGACTTTCAAAAACCTCAAAGGTATAAATAAGGTACATGAGGGTAGCATCTTTCAAAAAAAAAATGTTCAAGAACAAGGGGCCATGATATCAAAATAGAGGGAGGTAGACTTAGGGGTAACATGAGAAAGTATTTTTTCACAGAAAGGGTGGTAGATCCATGGAATAGCTTCCCGGCAGAGGTTGTAGGGGCAAAAACAGTAGGAGAATTCAAAAACACATGGGACAGACATAAAGGAACTCTAGCGATAGGAAAGAGAGGGTAAACTGCACATCATTTAGGATCTGCGGTATGTGAAACGGGTAAGGAAAATGGGCAGACGAGGAGGGCCAAGTCAGTGGTCCTTATCTGCCATTAAATTCTATATTTCTATGTTTCTGTGAGTTCTGGTTATAGCACTGTCAGTAGCTCTTCACTAAAACTGGCTTTTTTGAACAGGCAGTAAAATTAGGGTTACAAAATTACTTGTAACATTTAAACAAAGTAACTTAGAGATCTCATTTTTGTCAAGAGGCTGCGTGCACAGGAAAAACAGTTTTCTGTTGTTGTTTTTCATGTTTATTTTCCAGTGCAGTTAGTGATCAGGATAATGGCAGCAAAGGTGCCCATCGATTATAACAAGCTAAGATCAGAACAGCTGCAAGAGTTGTGCGCCAAAAAGGTCATTAACCATGAGTTGCTTAGTAGCAATCAATATTTCTTTATTGTTCGACACAAAGTCATTACAATACAATTTACATACATTATACATCAACATCCAATGTCTTAAAAAATTTTCATTTCCCATTTTGCTTTTAAAATACAGTAAAACAACCTATTCCTCTGTATTTAATATCCTTGGTCCATTCTATCTATATTAGTTATAATTTCAATGACAATAAAAAAATGACCAAGTCTGTTTATAACAGTTTTTTTCATTTGATTTAAATAGATAAAATAACATTCGGTCCAGGGGGAGACTGAGGCTTGTCAATGTTGGGCCTAGAGTCACTTATAAGAAGCAGCTCCCAGAGGCCCTACTTTATGCCTCTCACCAAAAATCTGCCTCCCTCCAGGACTCTCTCCAACACACCTTCATGATCAATGAATATGAATGCGTATACATGATCAGTGTACCATATACTGTAGTACAATCAAAAGCATTGGTTTTCTTTTCCCCTCTAAGTACATGTAGCTAATCCCGGGTCACCCCTGAAAAGGGGACTGTCAAAGTCTCAGTGGGCCTACCCGGTTACCAACATTTAAATAAATAAATAAATAGATAAACCTTCAACCAAGCAGAAAGCTGGTTTAAGGAGCACAGACTTGTCATTAATCTCAAAAAGACCAAGTCGATGCTCTTCTCCCACCATCAAAACAAAGCAAGAAATTACCCCCTCCATATCCTCCCCAGCACTCAACACCCACTCAAGCAAGTACACACCTACAAATATCTTGGGATTACTTTTGACACTGCCCTCACTTTTCACGCCCACATCAATGCCTTCGCGTCCACCACCAACACCCGGATTGGCCTCCTATACCACCATAAGGACTGCCTTCCACCCGATGCTCTCTGGCTGGCCATCACATCCTCAGTACTGACCCTAGTGGATTATGGCCTACCAGTATATAGAGCCACTGCTAATACAGCACTCAATAAGATCTGACTCACTCTGAACAAGGCCTGTAGACTACTGACCAGTGCCCCCAGGCTCACCCACACCTGTCATCTGTATTCCACTGCTAATCTCTTCAACCTGCAAGAATGACTCCACTACCAAACCTGCCTACTAGCCAAGAAAATTCTGCTCGGGCTCTCCCCCCAGGGTATCTGTCTCCCTCCAACATACCTCCCCCACAGTCTCCATCTGCAGCTTGGACAAGGCCACTGTACTGGTACCCAGAACCAGAACCTCCCTAGCTTAGAGATCCTTTTGCTACAGGGCCTCTTCCTGGTTTAAAACTCTCCCTGTAACCATCACTTATACTCCCAAAATTGCCTCCTTCAAAACTGCTCTTCAGAACCACCTGTTCAACACCCGCTGCTGTACTTGTCACTAACAGGTTGCTCGCATACTACTAAGTGCACTTTTATAGACAAAGTCCTCTGGTCTGCCTCCTTCCGCCCCCCCACCTGGTTCCTTCATTCCCCTCTGTCAGATATCTGTATATCAGGGCCCTTCTAAACTGAACATATGTAACTACTATGTATGAACTGTACAAAATACATGTAACAATGTCTGTATACAACTGTAAAATCTGTGTAACTCTGTATGTCAACCCTCTGTAATATTGTACCACTGTTGTCCTCTCTGTGATGAGGTACCTTTGTAAACAAGCCTCTGGCTCAAAGATTGTAAATCCAATTGTACAAATAAATAAATAAAAATAAAATAAAAAGGACCAGGAAGAAAAGAGGGTCCTCAGGTCACAAGCTATGGTTGAGGATGAGTCCCCTCCAACCAACGGAGGATGCCTGTGAGGAGGGGGAGCTGATTGAGGAGGGCAGTGCAGAGCACGCACAGCAGCAGACAGAGCCAGTACAGCAGCAGCAGCCTGCAAAGCAACTACAGGCATAGCAAAGGCGGCAGCCACCACGGCAGAGGCAGCAGTATCTACTGCAAAAGGACAAACCAAGAACAGATGATGGTGAACTGGAAAAGCTGAGTTTGCAGTTTGAGTGGGACAAGATGCAGAAGGAGGCAGACTTCCAGCTGGAAAGGATGCAGATGGAGGCAGAGCAAGCTGAAAAGGAGGCAGCCCGAGCCGTAAAAAGAGGCAGCAGCACAGCGCAGACATGAACTTGAGATGGCGCGAGATGGTTGTGGAAATGGTGCCTCCAGGAAAAGGTCAAATGTATTACACACTGGGAAAGATTTTCAGGGAATAAAAGCTTGTTCTGTTGGGATGGTCTCCATTTCAACAAAAGAGGGATTGCTGTACTGGGAAAATCCATCACAAAAACCATAGAGTAAAGTTTAAACTAACCAAGAAGGGGCACACAGGGAAAGCTACTACATATACTGTGCAGGATTATGATACATAAAAAATCCTGGTAGCTAATGTAAGAAACTTAAATGTGGTTAAAATTTCAGAATTAATTGCAATACTAGTAAATAAAAACATCAATATTGCTGTACTGTGTGAAACATGGTGGGATGAAATGGCTAATTGATTTAACGGTATTCCAGGGTATACTCTTTACTATAAAAACAGAAACAATAAAAAACGAGGAGAGGTCTGTATTTATACATCAAACAAAATAGACACAAAAGAACATGCATTTTCTATTAATGATATTGATATAGAAGGCGTTTCTATAAAAATTACACATCAGAATGGCCAGCATTTTATATTAGCAAATTATTATAGACCGCCATCTTCCAAACTAGACAAGATCAGTTATTAATTTCTGATATTGAAATATTATCAACCTCATCTGATGAAGTCATTGTAGGAGACTTTAATTTACCAGGGGTGCAGTGGGGTCAGTCTGTGACTAGAACATCTTTGGAAAGTCATTTTTTGGACTCTTTCATAATGGCTGGGCTGGAACAAATGGGACAGGATCCAACTAGGGGACCTTACACTCTGGAACTAGTCTTAACCAATATTGCATCTGAAATAACAAACCTAAATATTAGCAACCCTATTGGGAACAGTGATCATAATATCACAATGTATGAAATTAATAAACATAAAAATACAATGGGGGAACTAACTATAATTATGATAACAAAAAGGCTAACTTCCTAAAAATTAATAAAGCACTATTGGATTATAATTGGTAAACATTATTTAAGGACCTAAACATTGACCAATGTTGGGAAATATTTAACTCTATTATAACAGAATTAGAAAACTTATATGTACCAATTAAGGAAACTCGTAATAAAAAGGGAAAGATTCCACCATGGTTAACAAGAAAAATAATACTACAAATCAATAATAAAGAAAAAGCATTTCTAAAAATGAAAAAATGTCAGAGTCAAATAAATATTAATAACTATAAAATGGAACTAAAGAAAAAATCACTAATCAAAAAGGAAAGAAGAAAGATCGAAGTAAAACTAGCACTTACAAAAAAAAAGCTTTTTTTTTTCTTATATTACTAAAAATAAAAATCAGGGTCACAGTATAACATCTTTGAATGGTGATGGTAATGAAATAACTAATCCACTAGAAATGGGTAATAAATACATTTTTTGGTTCAGTTTTTAATATCTGTAACGACTTGTCAAAAAATAATTACATAGACTTGTCACAATTACAAGTGATTACTATGGATGAGGTAGAAACAGCCATTAAATACATCAGAGTAGATGCAGCGGTAGGATCAGAGGACTTTAATCTGTATTTGTTAAAAAATACAATCCATTCTATTTCAAAACCACTTCAATATATATTTAATATCTTACTAATCAAAGGGATAGTACCCTATAAATGGAAGCAAGCAGTGGTAGTTCCAATGTATAAAAAGGGGAAACAGAAAGGAAGCAGAGAATTATAGACATATTAGTCTAACTTCGGTTGTTTGTAAAACCATGGAAAGAATTCTCAAGAATAGAATGGAAATAGAGATGGAATGTAAGGGGCATAAGGATATTAAACAACATGGTTTTACGAAGGGGAGATCTTGTACTACAAACCTCATTAGTTTCTATGAGACAGTTAGTAGGTCATTGAATCTAGGTATCCCAGTGGATGTTGTTTATCTAGATTTTAAAAAGGCCTTTGACAAAGTTAGTCATGATATCTTGGTCAAAAAAATGGAAAACATAAGATTAGACCCATACATGATCGGGTGGGTATCTGACTGGTTGACTGACAGAACACAAGTAGTTAAAGTCTCAGACACTTACTCTGATCCTATTAAAGTGACTAGTGGAGTCCCCCAAGCATTGGTCCTCAGCCCTATCCTTTTTGGAATTTTTATATTGGATCTACAAAATGATATTGTGGGCTACATTAGTAAATTCGCTGATGATACAAAACTGTGTAAAGAAGTTAATACCACAGAAAATATTAATGCATTAAAAAAAGATATCAATACCCTGGAAAACTGGGCAAATTTAAATAACATGGCATCTAATGAAAACAAATGTGCTGTAATGCACTTTGGTCCCCGAAATCCACATGAGAAATATTACATTAATAATAAAGAACTGAGGCAAGTTAAAACTGAGAAAGATCTAGGAATCATGATGAATGATCTACTAATCCTGGGGAACAATGTCGACATACAGCTCTCAGGACCAATCATATCCTTAACAGACACACTAAACTACAAACAGGCATGCAACCTATGCACCTCGGAAATCAGGCAAATGAAGAGCTCCTATTTCAAGAATGCTGTAGAAACCACCTGCGGTGACGGGAGATCCTTCTGGGACAATATCCGTAATATCACGGGCAAACAGTCCAAATCTTCTCCCACGACAATGAATATTGATGGCTCCACCACCCTTGACCCAAAGACTATGGCTGATGCCCTAAATAAAACCTTCACAGACCTCAGTGGTGTCCTCCCACCAGACTTCTTCTTGGACTTGTCCTTACCAAAACTCTTATCCCACATCACCCCGCCAGACCAACCGCTATTTCATTTTAAAATAGTAAAGACACATGAAGTCTACAGATACATAAAAAAGGCCTGCTCTAAATCCAGAACTAGCAGTGACACCATTGATCTAAAACTTCTGTCTCTCACCTTGGAAGAAGTGATCCACCCCCTCACCAAAATTCTCAATCTCTCCCTTTGCCAAAGTCAATTTCCTAACAAATGGAAGGCCGCAATAGTTACACCAGTGCACAAAGGGGGTTAAAAATCCACACCAGGGAACTACCGGCCCATATCTATACTTCCACCCCTCTCCAAAGCTCTTGAATGGATCGTGACGGATCAACTATCAGACTACCTGCAAAAGTACAATCTACTCTGCATGCAACAACAAGGATTTAGGAAAGGACACAGTACATTGACGGCCCTACTAGATTTCTCTGGAGAAGCTCACAAGGCCATGGATAAGGGTTACTTAACCGGAGCTGTTTTCATAGACCTCAAGAAAGCCTTTGACACTGTTCATCATGGCTTACTAATCTCACTTCTGCTCAATATTGGGCTAGCTGAGGGACCAGGAGCCTGGGTAAAAAGTTACCTGGCACAACGTTCACAAACAGTAAAAATTGGTGAGGTTCTCTCAGACTCTAAACCGGTCCTCTCTGGTGTCCCCCAAGGTTCAATTTTAGGTCCTCTCCTCTTCAGCATATTTCTAAACTCGCTTCCCAAATTCTGCCCAGAAAAATTAGTACTATATGCTGATGACGCTGTAATTCTCTCCTCCCATAAGGATCCCAATCCACTACGACAGAGCTTGCAGCTTGCTTTCTCCTGTGTTGAAAAGTGGTTCCATGATCACAAACTGGTCCTAAATAAAAAAAAAACATGCTTTTCACCAGTCATCAAAACAGAAATAGGCATATTCCACTCACCATAAAAACTTCCTTGAAATACACTAGAACAAGTGAACACCTTCAAATACCTTGAGTCACTTTTGACGTAATGTCTTACCTTATGTCTATATTGATAACACTGCAAAACAGTGAACCAACGATTGGAATTCTGTACCGGAACCGTCAATTCCTTAACCAATCTGCCTTGAGGATTGCTGTACAAATCTCCATCATCTCAATCATAGACTATGGTCTAATTATCTATGGCTCTGCTACTACCGCCGCACTAAGGCGCATCTCAACAGCCCTAAACAAAGCCTGTCGACTCCTCACAGGAGCACAGAGGTGGACCCACACTTGTGATCTCAACATGGAAACCGGTTGGTTACATCTCTCTAATCGCCTTATGTATCTCACCTGCGTGATGGCAAAAAAATCAATCTTGGGACTCACTCCTCCATGTATCCAGGACCTACTCTGTCTGAACAATGGCACTCATACCACCAGAAGATCTGAACACCAACCTTTCCTTGTCCCTAGATGCCGGGCTGCTCAGAGACAAAGATCTTTTGCCTATCGTGCCCCTACCTGGTACAATGCCCTTAACTTACCCTCCCTATCCTTCACATCATTGGGAGCCTTCAAATCCATGCTATACTCTCACCTCACAGCCTCCAGCTCCTGTGACTGCTTTGACTAAAGACTCTTCCCTCTGATTGCACTTACAGATGTTTCAATCAACTGCCATGACCCCTCTTTTGACAAAGACAATCTGAATACCACTAACCTGGTCCTGTCTGCCACTGAACTTCTTATTCTCTCTCTCTCTCCCTTTCTCCCTCCACCTCTCCGACCTTATTTCTTGCCCTAAAAACTGCATCTGAGTTTCATTTTCTTTTTCGTACATGAATGTTACTGTTTTAGTGTAGCCATGTTAAACTGATTACCGATTGTTTGTAATGCTGTCTAGCATGTTTATGTACTTTTATGATGTGGAACCTTTGTAAAAGTGCCTTAGCTCAAAGGTGTTAATTTCTAGAACAATAAACTGAACTAAACTAGATCCATCAAAAATTGTTTCATTTGTAGGCAACAGATGTTCATATTACCAATGTATAATACTTATATTAGGCCACACTTGGATTATGGAGCTGCTTTTTGGTCCCCATATCTATCCAAGGACAGAAAACTTTTGGATAATATCCAAAGAAAAATCACCAAACTCATTCCTAGACTAAAAAATTTACCATATAAAGAAAGATGCAGAATATTACAATTGTACGATCTTGAAACTAGATGACAGACAGAAGATCTTTTATTACTGTTTAAAATCCTACAGGATAAAAAACTTATGGAAGAATGCAATATCAAATACGCAAATAAACCGAATATACTAAGATGTAACAAGAAACAGTTATTTGTACAAAGTGCATTTTGAAATAAAAGAAAACATTACTTTACAATTAGGGCAATTCAATTAGGGAATAAACTTTCACAGAAAATAATTGATTCAACCAAGTTTGAACAATTTAAAAATGAATTAGATAAATACTGTATGGGTACTATATTTTATTGACTCACATGGTGTGGGGAGGTAGACTCAATGGGTCCAACAGGCCTTCTTCTACCTTATAAAAACTGTGTAAACATCAGCAGCCATCCAGAATAGCAAGTGGGGTTGAGAATGGGGATTTGGCACCATATACCATTGGCAGGGCACTGTGATAAAGGTGCCATAATGTGGGCACTGCAACAAGGGTGTGAGTGACAGGGGCAATCTTGAGTTTAGATTTCCCCTCACTCACACCATGTTGGGCTTCCACACAGTTTTGTTGCTCTTCATGGCATGCCCACCCTGGAGTAGGTTATATTTAGTTTTTGAGGGTATGGAGAGTGAAGCCCCCGCATTGGGGTGTGGTGGGCGAAGTCCCCTGCAACACTAGACAGTTTCCTGGGATGGCACTTTGGCGCTGTAACTCCCGGGGGGTGCAACGCCAGCTGTGGTAATGCCAGATGACATATTGCCTGTGCCCTTATCAACGTCGGCCAGGTTCCCGGTGCACCGACATGTGTGAACCAGTTGGCACGTGGTCCTAAATCAAATTTTAACATTTTTCCTCATTTTAAGGAAGGAGCTGATTTAGATGCCTTCTTTCACAAACTCAAAAAGATATGTACACAGTCCAAACTGGACAAGGGAATGTGGACCCTCAGTCTAACCCCTTTTATTTATTTTTATTTATTTATTTGATTCTCGGAAATACCTTTGAGCTGAGAGCTCCTTTATGAAGGTTCCACACCAGGTGAGTAACAAAGTAATACAGGACTAACATTCAATAAAGCACTAGACAGAGTAATATAACAGGCAATGTAGTATAGACAATCTGTAAGCAATAAGACACAATAGGGTGTGCATTAGACAGTTCTAATATACGACTTGGGGGGCATAGTGAGGCTCCAGGCCGCGGGCCGAGTGTGTCCAGTCCCTTAGCCGTGCATTAGTACCGTCTAATGCACATCCCCAGAGTGGCTTATTGCACTTATAAAATGGGTCTGTGTATTCTAAATGAGGTTTCTAGATTTAGCCGTGTGTTAGACACTTCCAACACACGGCTAACAACCAACCAGATTGTCTGAAATCCTTTGCCCATTTTATAATAGAAAATAAATAACAAGGTGCAGGCACTATATCAAGTAGTTGGTTACATCGGATCATGCAAGCTTTACAGTTTGGTTGAGGTAACAGTTTGACACTGCAAACAAGGAGGATTTTTTATGCACACAGGTGAAGAGGTGGAGGGGTGCTGCAGTAGCCAGTAGAGGCCTTGTCACAGGTTGAGTGTGGGATTGGTCATGGGTAGAGGGAGAGCTGGAAAGAAGGAAGGGGGTATTGTCAATGGGTAGTTGGACACATGGGAGGGGTCCTGGGTGGGGATTTGGAGGGGAGCAGAGAGGAGAGAAGTCGAGAGAGATGGGGGGCAGAATAGGATTAGAGGTTACAGTTGTAGCTACTAGCTGAACCTAGGTGATCATGTAGTTTGAATTTAAGGGAGCCTAGTTTGGTTTCTGAGAGCACGTCATCTTTGAGGTAGTTAAGCCATATTTAAAGGAGCGCTGCCCCTGGGAGGTGCGTTGGAAGGGGACTTTAAAGGTCATGTTATTAGACCCTCTTCTTGTCCTGGTGTCATCAGTGGGAGAAAGAAGGTTCTGGACCCCAGGGGTGTTAGTCCAAGAGTGGATTTTTTTGGCTAGCAGGCATACTTGGAATTGTGTCCTACATTCCAGGTTTAACCACTCTACCTGTGAGTAGAGATTGCAGGTGTGCGTTTGACGTGGGGCATCTAGGCAGAAACGGCAAGCTTTGTTGAGTGCAACCTTTACTCTTTTAAGGGCAGTGTCTTTTACTATCTGGACAGGCTACTGATGCATTTATTTTTAAATGAATGCACAGTGCAGTTGGGACTATGATAAAGTTAAAAGATGTTTTGTTAAAATGTTACGAATTGACTGCTTATGCATATAGACTGAAATTTCGAAGGCTTTAAGAACTAGAGTACTGCTTGGAATTAATAATAATTTTCAGATGCAGTCAGCTATCACTTCCAGTATCTGAAGTATTTTTTTTTATTTTCTGTTTGCTAATTAGAAGATTTTCCACCTGGCAGTACTGGGGTGATGTGTGGAGAAGAACTCTGTCTGGAGGGAAAAAAAGTCAGTTCTGTTCCTCCCACTACATTATCAGAAATTAGACCAAACACCTTAAGGCACCACAATCCTTGCAGCCTAAGCAGTCACTTTCACAAGCTACCAATCAAAGTGCTAGAAATTGTGACATCACTAGTAACTAGAGAGAGAGCCAATCCCTGCTGCTTCATGTGAAAGTAAAAAAAATGTTGTAGGTGTCATATTGGTCCTTTTAAGAACAGATCCAGAAACAAATGATGTGATATCTTTTATTGGACCAACATGGATGTTACAGAAAAGAACAAAGTGCTCTAGCTTTCGAACCTACCCGGTCCTTCTTCAGAAGCTTTATGGCAGTTATTTTGAAAATCCCATACTATTAACATCAGATTATGTTGAAAAAACAGAAATAATTCTCATTGGTTTAACATATATATTTAAAACATAACAGAAGATTACATCAGAGAAGCTAATTAACACCAGTATGCTTTTAACTGAGGAGCCTCAGAAGGGCAAAGGTTATCAAGAATTTTCAACAACCAGAGAGTTCTTCTCACATAAATTTTAAAATGTCTCAAGTATGCTAAGAAAGCATTCTAGTGATAAAAAACCCCTGGGATAGCATTATCTGTAATATATGTAAAATGAGGTTATAACTTACATTCCAAGTGTCCTGGTGTATTAAAGAACAGATAATGAGAGACAAAATCCTGAAATTAGGTATAACTGCAAGTTGAAAAAGAGTCCCAAATTAAACATATATATATATATATATATATGTGATGCATGATAGTATCACTTGTAAGTGTAAGTGCCAATAAAAATACTTGTCAAGGACCCCCAAGAAAATGAGACCATGAGCCCGATAAGTGCAGATTTCAACACAGAGTCACTGTGTAACAAAAATGCACAGAATCAGTCTTGTCAAGGACCCCCAAGAAAATGTGAACAACTAAGCCACACAGATGGGCACCTTTCAGTTGTTAATTTGTCCACCCACACACTGACTACTGGGGAATTAAATGTACTTTCTAAGGGCCTCAGTTTCTGCCCAACTAAACCACTGGACAGAATACAGTTTTGTGGTGAAATGGAGGAATATTTCCGCAGATTGAGACTCAGGGAATTTTTTCATGGCAGAGAAGAAATCACAGACAGTGAAGAAATCACAAACAGTAAAAATATTATGGATAAGAAAAAGAAACCATAAGAGTTTACCCCATCAAGTGGCCGTAACAAAAAACAGGACAAATACATTCATTGCTTTCACCAGAGAGTTACTGGTGAGATTCTTAATAGGCAGAGACAGGCCCATTACAACCTCTCTAGTTGGAACGGAGGGCTATACAAACACTAAAATCGAACCATAACATTGTCATAAAAAAAGCTGATAAAGGCTCTGCAGTGGTGATATTGAATTGGGACGATTACATTAGGGAAGCCAACAGGCAGCTAAGTGACCTTACTTACTACAAAGTACTGTGAAGTGACCCAACTACAGAATATAAAAGAGAACTACAGGAGGTAATTGGAACATTTCCAAACCATGTCCAAGACAAACTAAAGGCCCTCGTCCCCAGTGAACCTAAGCCAGGGACATTCTACATGCTTCCTAAAATACATAAGCCTGGTAATCCTGGTAGACCCATAGTCTCTGGTAATGGTACCCTGACAGAGGGGGATATCAGGGTTTGTAGAAGCTATTTTCAAACTGCTGGTTATGCAAAGGGATAGTTACATCAAGGACACTACTCACTTCCTGCATAAATTTTCTGGTTTTAAGGACTTACCACCTGATACCCTTTTAGCCACGATGGATGTAACCTCCCTCTACACTAATATTCCACACACAGATGGCATTTCAGCCTGCCTCAAATACCTGCATGACAAAGCACTGGACCCCAACACTGACCCTGGAGTTGTGGGTAAACTCACTGAATTCATTCTGACACAAAACAACTTCAACTTCAATGGTAAACATTATGTTCAAACTATGGGAACAGCAAAGGGAACCAGGATGGCTCCACAGTATGCTAATCTTTTTATGGCGAATTTGGAGGAGGATTTTCTAAGGCACTGTACACATAAACTACTCGCTTATTTCCGTTACATTGATGATTTGTTTACAATTAGGACAGAGGGCACTGACACACTCAAAGATTTTCATCGGGAACTTAATAACCTCCACCCAACTATAAAGCTTTCCCTGGAATATTCTGCCACCAGTGTACATTTTCTGGATACCACTGTCACTATTCAGGATGGAACCCTACATACCTGTCTTTACAGGAAACCAACAGAGAGACAGGGATACTTTTATTTTTTTTTTTTTTTCATTTTTTTTTCCTCAGAAGAAGCCAGAAGGGGAAGGAAGGAAACATATTTAATTCAGTGCTTTAGAGTAACTGGTAATTGCTATTTTTCTTTTAAACTTAGATTGTGGATTTTTAGTGACACTGTACTTTCTTTGTTGTCTTTACTTAGAATTGTTTTTGGGCTGTTGAAAATTTAAAACGTAGTGGTGGTGTATTTCTGTGCTGTCTTTAATTGCTGCAAATTTTCACCCCTCCTCCCCAGCTCTTAATTATATGCCCTGTTAAATCTGATTGACAGGAGCTAAACATGGGTATAGTAAGGGTGTAAGTAGGAGGCATAAGGGAAAGAAGCCCACCCTCAGCACAAGTGTTTTGACTCATTTATTTATTTATTGGTTTCTTTTCTTTTTTTTTAAGAAAATTATCTGAGGATCAGTGGCAGGATTTTTAGGACAGTAAATTAATAAAAAGGGAACTAGGAGAGCTTCAGTAGCAGACAAGTTGTGGAATAGCAATATAATTGCAGTATAATGTGGGGAGTGGTGCCATGCAGTGGCTGTGGGGAAGCCATATTCAGGCAGACCTTCAGGACACTGAGGTGCTGCCCTGTCTGCATGCATCTCTCTGGACTGTGAGATGAGGTAGCCAGACTCAGAGCGGAAGTAAACTGGGTCAGGAGCACCATCACCCCTATCCAGAGACCACCCAGTCCAATGCAACTCCCTCAAAGGATGCTGAGAACGAGGAGCACTTGGATGACAGTGGGCTCAGGGAGGGTTAGAGCAGTCAGGCTGAGGCACATCCCAGATCCTATTCCACTCAAGAACTCATATGCCACACTGGCAAACAGGGACAACCAAATAGAGGTACCCAGAGAAGTGGAAGGAAAGGATGTGGAGGTTAGCCAAGGAGATGATCTCAGCGGGGAAAGCAGTGGACCCCAGAGGAGGAGGAAGGGAATCCTGGTGGGGGACTCCATCATAAGAGGGATCCAGCTAGGAACACAGGAGGGGGAGGACAGGGAGGTGAGGTGCCTACCAGCTGCCACGGCATGGAGGGATGGAAGGAAGATCCTGGGGATCACTGGGAAGGCACGACAGTAGGGTGAGCTGGATGTCATTATCCACCTAGGTACTAATGACCTGGAAAATGGGGTGCCAAAGAAAGTTCAGGAAGAGTTTATGAAATTGGGGAAGGGTCTCAAGCAAGTAGCTACTTCTGTCACTTTCTCAGAAGTACTACCTGCGAGAAAGGGAAAGCATAGGATTGCATGCACCAGGAACTTTAACTCATGGTTGAAGAACTGGTGCTGTGAGAAGGGTTTGGATTCATTGGTGACTGGGGACCCACCTGGAGGGATGGAGGTTTGTTCAAGCCTGGCCGCGGCTGCATCCATCCTGGAGGGAATCCAAGCACTCAATGATAAGTTTAAATGCTACATTGACAAGCATTTAAACTATCAAAGGGGGTGGCAGGCCAGCAAGGAGGGTACCTACTTGCTCATCCCCCACAGCTAGCAGTGGAACCAGTGAACCAGAGGAGTGGCTATCTCTACAAAGCAGTGTGCAAAAGATGGCGATTAGCGCCCAAGAGGTGGATAGGCAGAAAAAGGGCAGACAGCAAGGAGAACCAGGGATAAAAGACAACCAAGGAAGGGGCTGGAGTAGAGCAGCGAAACAGTCTAGGGAGGTCAAATCATGGAAAGCCATGTGTGCAAATGCCAGGAGCCTTAGCAACAAGATGGAAGATCTAGAGGCTGTCATGGTGGAGTCAGACCTGGACATTGTGGCCATCACTGAAACCTGGTGTAATGATAACCATGACTGGGAGATGGCCATACCTGGCTACAACATATTCAGAAGAGACAGAGCAGGCAGGAAGGGAGGAGGAGTGGCACTGTATGTGAAAATTGACATAAGGGCCACAGAGATCCAGGAGGAACAAAATGGGGGAGAGATACTGTGGGTTAAGCTGGAAAGGAAAATGGGGACAGTCATCCGCACAGGTGTGGTCTATAAACCACCAGCCCAGGAGGAAGAAACAGATAGGGAGCTGATGCTAGCTATCCAAAGGATGGCAGACAAGGGTGAGGTAGTACTGGTTGGAGACTTCAATATTCCAGACATGGACTGGAGCATCCCAGCAGCAGCATCAACTAGGAGCAGATTTATCCTGGACTCCCTTCAGGGTGCCTTCCTCAAGCAACTGGTCATGGAACCAACTCAGCAGAAGGCAATACTGGACCTTGTGCTCACAAACAGGGACAGTGTGATGGGGGTAACAGTGGGAGCACCTGGGTTACAGTGACCACTAGTCATTGTGGTTTGAAATCACAGAAAGAGCAGAACCAAACCACACAAAACACTATCCTGGATTTTAGGGGCAGACTTTGGGAAAATGGGGAGATACTTGAAAGAGTCATTAAGGGAATGGGACAGGAATCAGGGGTTGAGGAACAGTGGGCAGTATTTAAAATGGGGATTACAAGAACAACAGAATTATGCATTAAGCAGGTTAGCAAGAGGAAAAGGAAGAGGAGACCATTATGGTTTCCAAAGAGGTAGCAAAGAAAGTGAAAGCCAAAAAGATTGCATTCAGGCAATACAAAAAGACACAGGCAGAAGGGGATAGGGAGAAGTACCAGGAGAAGCAAAGGGAGGTAGGGAGGTCAGTAAGGGAAGCCAAAGCTCAGACAGAAGAACACATTGCAAAATCAGTGGGTAGAGGGGACAAAACCTTTTACAGGTACATATGTGAAAAAAGAAAGGCAAAGGGAGGATAGTGAGACTGAAGAGGAGGATGGGGACCTCGTGGAGGATGACAACAGTAAAGCTGACATATTGAACAGGTATTTCTGCTCAGTCTTTACTGAGGAAGAGGAGGGTAATGGGTCTGAAGGAGTACAAGGTGTGAGAATGGTGCAGAATGGACACAAGTCCCTTTACACGAGAAGGGCCCTGAAGGAACTGGAAGTAATAAGAGTTGATAAAGCAATGGGGCCAGATGGGGTGCACCCAGGGTCCTAAAGAACTAAGAGAGGTGGTGGCTGAACCTCTGGCTATCCTGTTTAGCTGATCACTGGAAAAGGGAGGTACCCAAAGACTGGAGGGACAGCAGATGTAGTCCCCTTATACAAAAGTGGGAACAAAGAGGAAGCGAGGAACTACAGACCAGTCAGCCTCACCTCAGTAGTGGGGAAGATCATGGAAGCACTACTGAAGGAGAGATTGGTGGAACATCTGGTTGTCAATGGACTACAGGACCCAAGGCAGCATGGTTTGACCAGGGGAGGTCATGTCAGACCAACCTCATTGAATTTTTGACTGGGTGACTAGGGAGGTGGATCGGGAGGGCAGTGGACATGGCCTATCTGGACTTCAGCAAGGCCTTTGACACTGTGCCACATAGAAGACTATTACACAAACTGGGGAATATGGGTGTGGGCAGGACAGTAGTGTGGTGGGTAGGTAACTGGCTGGGTGGCAGGACACAGAGGGTGGTGGTAAATGGCTGTCACTCCACAGAGGGAAGAGTGACCAGTGGGGTACCACAGGGATCAGTGCTGGGACCGGTCCTATTCAACATCTTCATCAGTGACATTGCGCGGGACCTAGAAGGCAGAATTTCACTGTTAGCTGATGACACAAAGCTCTGTAACAGAGTAGACATACCAGAGGGTGTAGACAGAATGAGAAGGACCTGCAGAAACTTGAAGAATGGTCAGGGTTTGGCAGTTGAAATTCAATGCAAAGAAGTGCAAGATAATGCATATGAGACACAAAACCCTGGCACAATATATCAGTTGGGGGTGAGGATATAGCATGCACCAAGCAGGAAAGGGATCTGGGGTTATCATCTCTGATGACCTCAAGGTAGGGAAACAGTGTGACAAGGCAGCAGGTAAAGCAAATAGGATGCTGGGATGCATAGGCAGGGCATCACCAGCAGGAAAAGGAGGTCATAATTCCACTATACAAGACACTAGTGAGGCCCCACCTGGAGTACAGTGTACAGTTCTGGAGACCATACCTACGTAAGGACATAGACAGGGTAGAGAAGGTTCAGAGGAGGCAACAAAGATGGTGCATGGATTGCATCACAAGTCCTATGAAGACAGGTTGAAGGAACTGAACATGTACTCCCTGGAGAGAGGGAGAGAGGGATATGATAGAGACATACAAGTATCTTACAAGGAGGAACAGGTGCAGGAATACACTATTTTTAAGCGAAAAAGATGTTCCAGGACTAGAGGGCATGGGATGAAGTTGGAGGAGGGCGATTCAGAGGAAAGCGTGAGGAAGAATTTCTTCACAGAGCGGGTGGTGGACAAGTGGAACACCCTGCCAGAGGAAGTGGTGGGGGCTGAAACAATCACAGGATTTAAGAATGCATGGGATAGACATAAAGGAATTCTGGAGGTCAGGGGTAAGGGGCAACAGACTTCTAGGAAAACAAACTGAACTTACAAGCTCAAATGGGCAGACTGGGTGGGCCATAGGCCCTTGTCTGCCGACACTGTCTATGTATCTATGTAAGTAATCACCTGAGCCACACAAAGAAATCTGTCATATATAGTCAAGCACTTTGGTATCACCGCCTCTGTTCAAATGAGGAAGACAGAGACACACATCTGACGATGTTGAAAAACACCTTTATTGAGCAGGGACACTCATCCAGGGAAATTGACAGAGCAGTGAAACGTGCAACACAGGTCCCAAGAGAACAACTACTGCAATATAAGGAACGGATGACTACCAACAGAATACCCTTAGTAGTCACATACCATCCTGATCTTGAACTTCTACATAAGATTGTTAAGGATCTCCATCCAATAATTAGTGAGGATGAAACCCTTAATTGTATTTTTCAAGAACTACCACTACTATGTTTTAAACAACCACCTAATTTAGCCAACCTGATTATTAGGAGTCAACTTGAACCGGAACAGAATACCATGACATCATATTGTACACGACCCTGTCATCAACGCACATGTAAGACATGTAACCTCATTTCCACTTCAGACTGTGTGGTTACATTACAAAACTGACTATTCAGGATACAGGGGAATTACACATGTGCATCAAGTAATGTGGTCTATTTTATCCAATGCAAAAAATGTCCTCACACAGGTTATGTGGGTGAGACAAGCCAACAACTCTGCACTAGAATGAATTCACACAGACATTCTATTAATCTCAAGAAGACTGAGAAACCAGTAGCCCAGCACTTCTCCCAGGATGGCCACTCAATCTCAGATATGTCTGTGATGGTCTTAAAAGGACATTTCAACAGTACACAACAGAGATGGGCCTCTGAAATTAGACTTATTTTACTTCTCAATATGGTGGTGGATGGATTGAACACTGATGTTGGTTATATGACACATTATTCCACTTAAACTTACACAGACCTTTACTTTAAAAGAGGGACATAAATACTTTAGCTCTTCAGCGGGCCTTTGATTTTGTAAGTTTATGGTTATCTACATGTTGACTTCTCACCTTAACACTGTGGTGAGTGTGTGTGAGTGTGTGTGTGTGTGTGTGTGTGTATTGATGTATGTATGTGTGTTTGTGTGTGTTTTGCATGTGTTGTGTTTTTGTGTGTTGTGGGTATGGTGTGTGTGTGTTTTGTTTTTGTGTGCGCGGTGTGGTGTGGTATGTGTGGGTTGTGTTTGTTATATTTGTTATGTGTTGTGGTTGTGTGGGGTGTGCAGGGGTGTGTGTGTGTGTGGCGTGGTGTATATACACACGTCTGTGTTGGGGGAGCGTGACATGGGACAATTGTTATGTAGCTGGGACACTTAGTTTTCACGTCTAGGCCCAGATATTCAAAAGGGTTGCGCATGGCGCAACAGTGTGCGCCATCGCATAACCCACTGTCACCCCAGCATGATATTCAAATAGAATTGCACCTGGCACAAATCCTGATCGCCGGGCGCATCAGTAATGTACTGAGTGCAGGTGGAGTGTGTGCCCATGCATACTCTGCACATCCCGATATTCAGCCTGGGATGTGCTGAGCCATCATCTTAACCCCTACTGCGCCGCCAAAGTTGACCCAAAAAAAAGAGCAATGGCGGCCACCCACAGGTGAGTGCTGCCGTATTGCAGGCGCAACACGGCAGCTGCCACCGCATATGGTGTACCAACTCAAGCAGCACCTCCGTGGTGGTGCCCCAATGCCGATCGCGGGCATTGGTATGAAATAATAGAATCCGATATCCCTGGTGGTCCAGTGGACTGCTGTCAGCCCGATCGCGGGCATTTGTAAATTAAAAGAAGAATCCTATATCCCTGGTGGTCCAGTGGACCACCGTCAGCATAATCGTGGGCTTAAGTAAAATAAAAGTACAGTAGAATCCTATATCCCTGGTGGTCCAGTGGACCACTGTCAGCCAGATCGTGGGCTTAAGTAAAATAAAAGAAGGTTCCTTTTCCCTGGTGGTCCAGTGGACCGCTGTCAGACCGATCGCGGGCTTCAGTAAAAGTATAATGATTCCTATATCCCTGGTGGTCCAGCAGACCCCCGTCCCCACCTGCCCACTGATCCCCACTGTCCCGCTCCCCCTGGGTCAGTGGTGGGCAGCAGCACCCCTCCCGCCTGCAGCCCCGCCGCCTGCCAACTGACACCGTCGGTAGGGCTGTACACCCATTGGTCCACAGCATGAGCCAATGGGTGTGGCAGCCATACTGTACTGCACATTCCAGATATGTGAATGGATACATTCACATATCTGGAGAAATAACTCGGTATGGTACGCCCATTGGCTCACGCTGGACCAATGGGGCGGCAGCCCGACTGACGGCGTGTCAGTTGGCGGGCGGCGGGCGGCAGGTGGTGGGTGCTGCCGCTCCACTGACTGGGGGAGGGACGTGAGGACTGGCAGGCGGTGAGGAGGGGTCCGCTGACCACCAGGGGTATAGGAATCATTATACTTTTACTGAAGCCCGCGATCGAGCTGACAGCGGTCCACTGGACCACCAGGGAAAAGGAATATTTTTTTATTTTACTTAAGCCCATGATCGGGCTGACAGCGGTCCACTGGACCACCAGGGATATAGGATTCTTCTTTTATTTTACAAATGCCCACGATCGGGCTGACAGTGGCCACTGGACCCCCAGGGATATAGGATTCTTCTTTTAATTTACTTAAGCCCGTGATCGGGCTGACAGCGGTCCACTGGACCACCAGGGATATAGGAATCTTTTTTTATTTTACAAATGCCTGTGATCTGGCTTACAGCAGTCCACTGGACCACCAGGGATATAGGATTCTTCTTTTAATTTACTTAAGCCCATGATCGGGCTGACAGCGGTCCACTGGACCACCAGGGATGTAGGAATCTTTTTTTATTTTACAAATGCCCGCGATCGGGCTGTGGGGAACATTGCCGCGCTGCAGGTCGCGTTGGTCCCCGATGGCTGCTGCCTGGCAGGCCCTGCCCCAGTAGCAGTGTTAGTGGCTTAGTAGGCAGCACACTCACCTCTGAGGCTGGGAGATCAGAGGGCTGTGGGTTCAGTTCCCACATCTGGCACTTGGGTTAATATCCCAGTACTGACACTGTAGTGCAGCATGAGAGGGGTGCTGCACTTCTGAGGTGCCGTCTTTCGGATGAGACATTAAACCGAGGTCCCATCTGTCTGGATTGGTGGTAGTTCAGGTGGATGTTAAAGATCCCATGGCACCTATCGAAAAGAGCAGGGGAATTTTTTATTGAGATCACAACAAACCAAATACAATTTCAGCAGTACATCATACAAAGTCAGGAAGAAAAAAAAATCAAAACCAATATATGTATTAATTCATACAATATCCCTAAACACACACAAAAAAAAAAAACATGTAACCAAAACCCCCAACCCATAAATTAAACTATAACAAAAGAAATGAACAAAAAAGGGGGGAAAACACCCCCCCTCTCCTTCCTTAAAGCCAATCAAAATATTTCCAAGAAGCCTCCCAATCATTTAAGTGGAGCCATAAAAATTCCCGATGTTTAAGTGCTTGCAGTGCCATAAATATGATAAGATAAAGTTCCCCTCCTGAGATCTCCATTTGTTGGAGTGCCAGTTTACATCGTCCTATCCATATCCAATATACAAAATGTACCATAATCATATGTAATGTGCTATGCGGAATACATTTTTGTGATGCCGGAATAATGCCATAAAACAATAATCTTTCATCCGGGGGAAATTCAACTTTCCAAATTCCTAAATTAACAATCAAAGTCCAAAAGTGCTTAATATAAGGACAGTCAAAATATAGATGAGTCATAGTCTCGATACATTGTATACAAGAGTCTCTCAGACAATATCGGTCCTGAATCTGTTTATGCTTATGATTCCCTCTTACATTAACCTTGCCATGTATTGCCAACCATACCGTATCCCACATTGGTTCTGGTATCCGAACATCTAGAATTAATTTAGAAATGGAAAGTTGATCTCCTACTGAAAAATCTGCAAAAGGATAATCCAAAAAACAGCCCTGAATAATATCTGCATATAGAATACGCCTGGGAAATTGGAGGACTGAATCAAAAGTTACCTTCCATTGTTTTATTTTGTCAAAAACTCCAGCCCATTGACTATGCAGTCGAGGTGATCTTTTGTTTTTATGCAAAAAAAATTCATATTCCACTCCCTCATTACACCTTGTAATTTCAGTAACCTACAACGTACCCATAATTTCGAAGAGGGTTTCATTAAATAAAGCAAGTTATTATAAACAAAAATCGTTAAAAAAAATACCAATGGATTAAGCATATTGAGACCTTCTTCCTTAATAGATTTATAAAGCACATTACGCTTAACGGGATTTAAACGACTACCCCAAATACAGGAAAAAAAACACAGCAGTAACTTTGTTTCCAAAGACCTAGGTAAAGGAAAAATAGTACCAATAAACAGAAATTCTGGTACTAAAAAGGATTTAATTAAATAAATTCTCTCTTTTTTTTTGACATTTTCCACACATTCCATCGTGCTACCTTATCCATTCCTTTATTTAAAGCCTTCTTCCAATTATCTTCAGCCAAATTCTCCAGACCAAAGTAAACCCCCAAAATCTTATTGGGTTGTTTAGCAATGGGTATACCCCTAATCTCTAAGAGTGGATCATCAAACCCTTGAATGGCCAAACAAATAGATTTCTGAGGATTCAAATGAGCTCCAATTACGGATCCAATATTTTGAACTTATCATATGCTTTAAAAAGAGACAGATCATCTTGTGCTAGCAGACAAATATCATCTGCATAGGCAATAACTTTAATGTTCTGTTCTAATTCAAAACCTAAACCTTTAATTAAAGGTGATCTGTGTATGATTCGAAGTAATGGATCAATATAGAAAACATATAATAAGGGGCTTAATGGACACCCTTGACATACCCCTTTCAAAATTCTACAAGAATTACCAATATACCCATTCTCATATGGTCTTACAAAAGCCAAAGCATAACATAAACGAATCCATTGAATAAAGGTCTCAGGAATCCCATAAGACTGTAAACATTGCCATAAAAAATAGTGTGAAACATTATCAAAGGCTTTAGCCTGATCTAAACTAAACACAAAACCCCCTTTTAAGCCAGAGATTGACGTATTTCTCCCACACTCCATAATTTCCCGTAATAAGCATACCGCATCTGTAAGGCTTCTGCCTGGTATCCCACAAAACTGGGACAGATGTATCAAAAAATCCATCACAGTCATTAATCTATTGCCTAATAATTTGGCAAATATTTTAAAATCAACATTCAATAAAGTAATTGGATGCCAATTTGCGATATCTGATGCCTGCCCTGACTTAAACAAAAAAATCAAAAGCCCCTCATACATCTGCATTGGTAGACTTCCATCTCTTAACATAAAATTATAAATGGCCAAAGGTTCTACCAGCACATAATCCCACAATAATTTATATAGTTCTCCAAGTAAACCGTCAGAACCTGGGGAGATATTAGATTTTAGAGACATAATCACTTTTTGCAGTTCTTCTGACGAAAAAGGGGCTATTAACTTATCAGATTGATTAACCATTAGCTGTGGTAAATCGGCTGCCTGTAATATCATAGACAAAGCATTAGGATCCAGCGATACCGCCCCATACATTTTAGTAATAAAGGATTCCAAATACTTCATTACAGCCACATTATCCTTAAGTAACTCTCCTTGTTCATTTACCAAATTCACAAACCCTCTTTTCTCCCTTCCATGCTGACAGTCTATAAACGGATTTGTTTGATTCACTTTTCCTTGTGCCCCAAAAGACTGATCCTTTTGTAGTGACACTAATCTATTATACTGATATAAAGACATTTCTGTACAAATTAAACTTATTTCATGACTATAATCCAAACTACCAACAGATTGAGCTGATAATAAATGATACAATTGACTCAGAAGCTCCAAATATTTAACATTCAATGATGTAGCCTGTGTTATGGTTTTAAACTGAAAATATTGCATCAGACAGTATTTTACATCATCCCACCACTGACCAAGCTCACCTTCATATTGAAATATAGTGGAACATTTATCAGTAAGGATTAATCGTAAGTCGTTTTTAACATCATTTTCCATCAATAGGGATGTATTCAGTCTCCAATAACCCGGCCCGGACACTCTTGGGAGGGGATTGCAATATGAATTCCCAACAGCATGTGGTCAGAAGTTTCAACTGGTATCGTACATGGAAAACAAATTCCAGCTGTTGACTTTACAAATATATAATCTATCCTAGAGGATAAAGTACCTCTATAATAAGTAGCCTTTACCTTATAACCTCCCTGTAAATGCGCATCTTGTAAACCAGCCTGCGAGACCATTTTAATCATAAAGGTTTTGTCACAGTATTGTTTACTACCAGAGCATGTCTGTTGAGAATTTACATTGAAATCACCCCCCCAAAAAAGTTGCCTACTAGTATACAAAAAAGGCTGAATTTTAAGCATTAACTCTATCCGTAAAGCTTTGGTTTGAGGGCCGTAAATATTAATTCAATGACAGGGAAAGGACCCAATCTCAACATCTAACAATAGTGCCCTACCTGGCTCTATATCTACTAACCAAAGTACCTGAAGATCACAATACTGAAAAACTATACCCACTGTACAACATAAATCAGGACCAATAGACCAGTACGCGGGTCCCCAAACCCAATCTTTTGTAGCCATATGTAAATCTGACAAGGTATGAAACCAAGTGTCTTATAAAAAAATTATATCATACTGTAAATGTTGCAAAATAGAAAAGGTAGTAGCCCTTCTAACAGGAGATTTTAAACTATTGGCATTTAAACTAGCCAATTTAAGTTTTACAGGCTCAGGGTGGGTTTTTTTTCAAGCGAACACTAGACCTTGTCCTTCTAGGAGGTAATATAGGTGTGTCTGATGGTATCTCATTGACTTGAGTATTGTCTTGCACTTCTTGTGAGGAAAGAGGTTCTGAAATCAAATCCATCGGTTGTTCATCCTCAACTCTGTCACTCCAAGAGGAGAATACCGAAAACGATTTGAGAGGGGTAATGGGGACACCGGCCCCTGATTCAGACAAGTACCCAAATTTCCATCTGTAATTGCATCCACAATCAAATGAGATTCCTCCAAATCTAAAGATGAGCATGGGTTAGTGGGTTTAGCAGTGTCTTCAACAGAACATGGAACCAAAACATTTTTCGATTTAATTCCAACAAGCTGATTCTGATATTTAGAAGTCAGTACCATATTCCCAGGAATTGAGGGGGAAGTGGGAAGGGATTCTGGCAGGGGTTGAGAAACCTCAGAAACCCACTGACCTGCCATCACTACTGAGGTGGGGAAAGCAGTAACACCAGTAGGCCGAGAAAATGGAGGAACAATCCTCAGTATCTCCCTCAGGCTTCCACCACTACCCCGTCCTCGACCTCGTCTCCTACTAGGCATCGAAAAATCAGTACCAACTTCTTCATTTCTAGCAAAAGAATGCCTAGCTTGAGAAAGCAAAACATCATGATCAGAGGCTTCCTCTGAGTTGTGAGCAGCCCAGGGGCATTCCTGGAAAGCATGTTCATCATCCCTGCAGAGATTGCACACAGGGGAGGCCGAACATTGTGTCACTGTATGCCCCAATGTACCACATTGGAAACATCTCATAGTGTCACAATCTGTATTTAGGTGTGATAAAGACCCATACTGATAGCAACTCTTAGGCTGTCCAGCATAGAAAAGAATTCCTCTATCCCGACCCAGAAAAAAAGAGCTTGGGAGATGTTGGATACCATGTTCAGATTGGTTCAGCTGAACCCGAAAAGTCCATCCCCCAGTCCAAAAACCATTATCGTCCATTATGGGGCAGGGATGGTCAAATATAGTACATCGTTTTTCCAGCCAGAATATAATATCCTTAATGTCCACCCCCTCATTTCTGAATAACAGTGTGACTGTTTTAATGGTTGGTTTGGTAATGGGTATAGCAAGAGAATCCTTCCAGTCCTCTGTATCTTTAATCTCAAAACATAACTTCCAAAACTTGTCAAGGGAAGCCATGGTGCAAAAGCTAATATCATACATATGGTCGCCCGGAGCATGGATAAACGCATACACCTCAGCGGGTGTAAAACCCATAGAATCCATTAATAACGATTTACCAGCCCATAATCTATCAGGTGTAATTGGAGCCAAACCTTTGTATCGAAGGCATACCAAAAATCTCCTTTTAGCAGCTATAATTGGTTTCTGAAAAAGTCCTGCATAAGTTGTAGGACGTCTAAGCCCCGCAATTGGTTCAACATGCGGTGCTCCTTCCAAGGTCTTACCTGCGGACTCCTGCCCTATCCCCCCATCACAGTGTTCTCCCAACGTAATGCCGTCTCCACCTGAAACAAATCCTGGAGCAGAAATATTGCCCAGAGATTCCTCACTCACTGTATTGACACCCGGATGTACACAAGGCTCAGCGTCTGGCGTAGCAACTAAAATCCCTTCCGACTGTAAATCTTGCTTCAATGGAAGGATTTTGCCAACGCTATTTGCCTCTTCAACAGCAGATTCCAGTACAGGTATCACAAAAGCATTATTATTAAGAGTCGGGGAACCGGAAATAGGGATAGCAGGGTCAGGCAGCCAGCGACCATTAGCAAACACCCAACCTGCCTGGTCAAGCGCTTTCCCTGGTGTCCAATCTGAGGGAGTACCCTCGAAAACCATCTCCTGGGACGCAGTCACCTCATTCAAAGGATCGGGAGCAGTAACAGAGTTTGAGGGAGGTATTGGTTCCAGTCCCCCCCCCCAGGCAAGCGTTTACTTACATCCTGTTGGGGGCTAGCCATCAATCTTTTCTGTTTTTTCCGTTCTTCATCCAGTTGGGACTTGTCTTTTAGAAATTCCTTCTCCACCGCCGACAACATTAGCAGCAACTGTTGCTTTTTTTTAATAATTCTGCTCATAGCAGCTCTTCATCTTCAGTGATTTCCTCCTCCGTCGTATGTACCAAAATTGGTAAATCCAAGCCCGAATCCTTATTATCCATAGGCCTAGGGGAGAGATCCACCATCTCGCTCAGCTCAGGCTCTCTACGTCCCACAGCAGCTCCTTCTCCCTCCATGTCCAACAGCAAACTGGGATCCTCCATCCCTGCAGACAGACGGACAGCGCCACCTGCCTACAGAGTAGGGGAATTTCCCCGGTGTCCTGGCCAAATTTCCCTCATTCACTAAAAGTACCACCAACAGCTTAATCTGGTTCAAGGTCAGTTGGCATTCATCTGTATCCCCCTCCCCCCCCCGGGTCGTGCCTGAAAATAGGCAGGATTTGTCTAGTGCACTTACCCGGTCAACAAAAAATAAATAAATAAATAAAATAAGTAATCAGGGATCGGTGCACCTGCATACAAATGGGGCTATAATGACATGCAAATGGCCCCATGTGCGCGTTGCATACATTATGACCCCATTTGCATGTCAGCTTTTGAATAGCGTGGTTGCTGTGCCTTGCGCAATGGAACTTGCACTAGCGCATCCCCCTGCTCAACTCTGGCCACTTGTGCTGGTGCAGTGCCACTGCGCCATGCACACTGCGGGTGGCCAGGGTGCGATATTCAATGATGCTGAGCCATGGCGCAGCTCTGTTGAATATCACACAGTCAACGCCTCTGCGCAGTCAAGTTGCGCTGCCCCCAGGCTTGCGCCACAGCCTGGCGTAGTTTGAATATCTGGGCCATAGTGTACATTTACTTCCTTCTACTGGTTGTCAGTGGTTGGATTACACACTGTCACATTTTTAAATCTGTTCATATTAAGATGCATATTTCATTTACTTGGGGGTTCATAAAAGGTGTAATTCCTTTGGGTAACGATTAATATTGGAGTGAATGATGCTGTATTATGACTCTTGTACATACAGTATATCTCATTCCTACTAGTTGCAGTATCTTTCCCAAGGAGAGAGAGAGAGAGGGAGAGAAAAGGAAAAAAAAGGAGGGGACCTGGAGGATTTCTTCCTTGGAAGTTTTCATTTAGAATCCTTAGACGGATTCTGTGCATTTTTGTTATGCACTGACTCTGTGTTGAAATCTGCACTTATCAGGCTCATGGTCTCATTTTCTTGGGGGTCCTTGACAAGTATTTGTATTTGGCACTTACACTTACAAGTGATATTATCATGTATCGTGTATATATATATATATATATATATATATATATATATATATATGTTTAATTTGGGGCTCTTTTTCAACTTGCAGTTATACCTAATTTCATTTAATTTGGGTCTCTTTTTCAACTTGCAGTTATACCTAATTTCAGGATTTTGTCTCTCATTATCTGTTCTTTAATACACCAGGACACTTGGAATGTAAGTTGTAACCTCATCTTACATGTATTAGAGATAATACTATCCCAGGGTTTTTATTTATCACTAGAATGCTTTCTTAGCCTACTGAGACATTTTAAAATTTACATGAGAAGAACTCTCTGGTTGTTGAGAATTCTTGATAACCTTTGCCCTTCTGAGGCTCCTCAGTTAAAAGCATACTGGTGTTAATTAGCTTCTCTGACGTAATCTTTTGTTAGGTTTTAAATGTATATAGAAACATAGAAACATAGAATTTGACGGCAGATAAGGACCGCTTGGCCCACCCAGTCTGCCCATTTCCCTACCTACTGGATAAGCTGCAGATCCTAGTTAACCAGCAGCCTACTTCTTCCTACCCCCACCCCCCCCAGAACTGCCTTATGACTATCCCATGCATGCTTGAATTCCACCACTGATTTTGACTCCACAACCTCCTCGGAGGCCGTTCCATGCATCCACAACCCTCTCTGTGAAAAAATACTTCCTTAAATTACCTCTGAGCCGCCCCCTCTATCTTCAAATTGTGCCCTCTTGTTCTTGCACACCTCTTTTTTTGAAAGATGCTACCCTCTTGGACTTTGTTGATTCCCTTGAGGTACTTGAAAGTTTCTATCATGTCCCCTCTCCTTCTTTCCTCGAGGCTATACATATTAAGCTCCTTAAGTCTCTCTTCATATGTCTTCCGTGCAGACCCTGCACCATTTTAGTTGCCCTCCTCTGGACAGCTTCCATCCTGTCTATGTCTGGAGACTGGGTCTCCAGAACTGCACACAGTACTCCAGATGGGGTCTCACCAGCTGTCTGTACAGAGGGATAATAACTTCTGTTTTCTACTGGTGATGCCTCTCCCTATGCATCCCAGTATCCCCCCAGCCCTCCTTGCTGCCCTCTCACATTGCTTGCCTGTCTTTAGGTCATCTGATATGACTACCCCCAGGTCCCTTTCCATTTTTGTTGTTGTTAGTATCTCACCCCCCATTGTGTACTCTTCCCCTGGGTTTTTGTTTCCCAGGTGCATTACCTTGCACTTCTTAGCATTGAATCTAAGCTGCCATACATTTGACCATTCCTCTAACCTTGCCAAGTCCCTTCTCATCCTTTCCACCCCACCCTGTGCATCAACTCTGTTGCAGATCTTAGTGTCATCTACAAAGAGACATACTTTTCCTTCCAGTCCTTCTGCAATGTCACTTATAAAGACATTGAAGAGGACCGGTCCTAATACTGAACCCTGCGGTACCCCACTAGTAACCCTCCTTTCTTCTGAGTGGACTCCATTTACTATTACTCTCTGTGTCCTATTCTCCAGCCAATTCTTTACCCAGGCTGTCATCTTGGGACCCACTCCCAGGCTGGCTAACTTGTATATTAATCTTTTGTGTGGGACTGTGTCAAATGCCTTGCTAAAGTCTAGGTAGGCCATGTCCACAGCGCCTCCCTGATCTACTACTTTGGTCACCCAGTCAAAGAAATCTATCAGATTCATCTGGCATGACCTTCCGCTGTGAATCCATGCTGCCTAGGGTCCTGTGCCCCTCTGGCCTCTAGATACTCGACAATTCTTTCCTTTAGAAGTGATTCCATCATTTTCCCTATCACTGAGGTTAAACTAACAGGTCTATAGTTTCCTGCTTCTGCCTTGCTCCCACTTTTGTGAAGGGGAATCACATCTGCCCTCCTCCAGTCCTCGGGTACCACCCTCCTCCCATGATTTGTTAAAAGGGTAGTCAGTGGTGTCACTAGTTCTACCCTTAGTTCTTTTAGAATTCTGGGATGAATCCCATCAGGCCCCATTGCTTTGTCCACCTTCAGTTTTAAGAGTTCTTTCAGAACCCTTTCTTCTGTAAATGGGCCGGTATCAACTTCTGTATCCAGAGTGTTACTACTGTTTGTTTTATGTACCTCCCCCTCTTCCTTTGTAAATACTGAGCAAAAATATTTGTTTAGTATCTCTGCCTTTTCACAGTCTCCCTCTGCCACCCTCCCTCCCTTTTAAGCCTCACAATCCCTCCCTTGGTCTTCCTTCGCTCCCTGATGTACCTATAAAAGGTTTTATCCCCTTCTTAACTGAGTTGGCTATTTTTTCCTCGGTTTGGGCCTTTGCTGTTCTGACTGCCTTCCCAGCCTCCTTTTGCTTTAACTGATACAGTTCTCTGTCCTGCTCCTTCTGCGATTCCTTGTACTTCCTGAATGCTTTCTTTTTCTCTTGAACCTTCACTGCCACTTCCTTTGAGAACCATAGTGGTTTCTTACATCGTCTTGTTTTGTTTATTTGCTTCACACAAAGGCTCGTTACCTCTGTGATGGCAGTTTTTATTATTCCCCATTGACCAAGATAGTGGAGGCAAACAAAGCAGTCCTTGCTATAAAGAAGGCAGGTTAGACAAGCTACTTTATCATTATCACTCCAAATGATTTTCAGCAAATAGTTACATCTTTCAACAGAGCTCCCTCTCAGATTACTTAGGCTGCAATCAGGCAGCTCTTAAAGGGACAGTACACAAAGGCTATACAGGCTCTGGTAATCACATTTAAACTGCTAAAACGCAGGACACCAGCCTGCCAGTGAGCATTTAGGCAAGCTCAAGGAAGACTTTTTGGGAGCCCCCATTTGTAGGGGGTTACACCTGCACACCAAGTGGACTCATTGCTACCCCGTTAGGGTGTGCTACCCCCCCCAAGCTGTAGCCAGACAATATACAAATGTACACCAGGACCATGTTTGTTGCCTCATTTGGCACAATAAATACAAATTTTGTATCTCATGACAATGGTTGTTGCCATGCATGTTCCCTAAGACACCCACATACCAGCCCAGAGCCTGTAAAGTTGTATTGTCCTTGGGATGCAAAGAGAGTATTAGTGACCAGTCCTTCTAGTTTTGACTACTATGAATAAAATTACAGAAAGGTTCAGTATTTTCTTTGATAATTTTCATAGAAAAAGGAAGCAGTTCAGAGCTTGTTTGCTACCCCCCCTTAAATAAAATTGCACACCATGGAGTGCTCGGAGTATGCCTGCCTACACCCATGTGAAGGAGGACACACAGTCATTACAAGTAAAGCAAGATTATATATAGAATAAAGTATGGGGTGGTGTGTGTAACAAGACGTTTACACACAGCTGAGGTGTTAGATGCTACATAAACCCCAGAGGCGAAGCTCAAGGGGTTTGTGAAAGCATCTAACACTGATGGTGTGTCTAAACCTTGACTTTAAATACACCACCTCATATTTTATATAATTGCTGGGTATCATTTTTTTTGCCTCAGCAATTACTGTATATAAAATAACAATACCCTCGGAAAGCCGCGGTCCGACCAGATTTCGGGGGAGTGAGCGGTCGGACACGGTGGCTGAAAACAAAAGTCTTACTTTACTTTTTTTACAATGTCTGTTAAAAATCATCCCATTTTCAATAGTTTTAGCCCAGCGATGATTCTGTTTTTTGGGTGGTGGACTTGCAGCCGACTCCAAGTGGCAGTTCGGTCTCCAGCGGCAAGCAATGGCATCCGGCAACCAGGAAGGGAAGGGCATGTTGACCGTGCATACGCAGGACAAAAAGGAAAACCAGTGTGTGTTTGCCATTATATACACTCCTTTGTAATAGCAAATTATGCCACAGGTTTCCTTAGGGAAAGTAAATGAGAGCCAGTTGTTATTAAAAAAATAACAAAGCATATGATGAGTGTGAGATGTATTTGATTCATGCCTATTCCAGGCAAATCCAAATCATTTGCAAAACCAAATCCAAACTTGTCCTGGATTTGGCAAAACCAAATCCAGCTACGCCCTGGCTTTGCTCCTCTCTAGTGGCAACCAGGTGAAGTAGCAGCAGAGAGAAAGTGGTTGGACTGGCAGGTTATGAAGTGTGGAGTGTGAGCAGTCATGATTTAATGAGAGGCACAGACTCAGTCTGGAGAAGGAAAATCATTAGATGCTTAGGAAAATAACTATTTGCTAGAGGAAAGTAAGGCTGTTTGTCACTAAATATTTATTTATTTAGCTTTTGTTAACTAGGTAAGTGCACTAGACAAAACATATGCCTATTTTCAGGTACGACCCGGAAGAGTACAGGAGAGGTGAGGACGGCTAAGGCAAGGAAGGAGCAGAATCTGGCCAGAGAAATTAGAAGAGGGAACAAGGGGTTCTTTAGATACATTGGGGAAAAACGAAGGGTGAAGGGGCAGATTAGCAGGATTAAATCAGGGGAAAGATGGGCACAAGACCCGGGGGAGCAGGCTGAGGTACTAAATGAGTACTTCACCTCAGTTTTCACCAAGGAAAATGGGGGTGCTGCATCATACATGGGAGGAGACAGAGATACTGAGGAGGGGGGGACCCTTACCGATCACCGGGTCTGGGGAGAGGGGGAGGCATCACTGGCAGGAGGGGAGGGCTAAGCAGGGAGAAGAGGTATCGGAAGTGGAAATCACAGCAGAGAGAGTGAGGGAAGCCCTCAGCTCCCTTAAGATGGAGAAAGCACCGGGGCCAGATAAATTACATCCCAGAGTGCTGAAGGAACTTGAGAATGTCCTGGCGAAACCCCTGGCGGAGCTTTTCACCATCTCTCTGAGGACAGGGTGGGTGCCCCAGGACTGGAAGGTGGCGCATATAGTGCCTATCCACAAGGGGGGATCAAGGGAGGTGGCAGAGAACTACAGGCTTGTCAGCCTGACATCGGTGGTGGGCAAGGTGATAGAGGGCATTGTCAAGGAGAGGCTGGGGGGACCTGGAAAAGTCAGGGAGGCTGGACGATAGACAGAATGGATTTGTCCCGGGGAAATCATGTCAGACAAACCTTGTGGAGTTCTATGACTGGGTGACAAGTGCCTTGGACCTGGGTAGACCAGTGGACGTCCTCTTTCTAGACTTCAGCAAGGCATTTAACTCTGTTTCTCACATGGGCCTGTTGGATAAGCTGGGAGAAATGGGGGTGGGGAACCAGATGATCAGATGGATAGGCAATTGGCTCCAGGACCGGACCCAGAGGGTCGTAGTTGGTGGGATAGTCTCATCCCCAAGGAGGGTCATTAGTGGGGTCTCACATAAAGCTTCTGAAGAAGGACCGGGTAGGTTCGAAAGCTAGAGCACTTTGTTATGTTCTGCAACATCCATGTTGGTCCAATAAAAGGTATCAAATCATTTGTCTCTGGATCTGTTCATGTGAAAGTGAAACCTGGCAGTGAGAAATGGTTTGCACTGGTTACTAGTGATTTCATAGTCAGTGTGGTTTCAGTGTTGATGTAATGGGAGGAACAGAACTGACTTTTTTTTCCCTCCAGACGCAGTGCTGCTCCACACATCACCCCAGTACTGCCAGGTGGAAAAGCAACTAATTAGCAAACAGAAAGAATAAATACTTGATGATGATAAAAGTTTATTTTTATATGGGATACAAATTGTTGGGTCGAAACCCTTCTACAACAATGTTCTGTGAATTCATACATTCATTTCAAACAAACATCAGACTCACTTTAAACATACATTGCACAACATAATCCCTTTCTCTTACAAATATACAATCACACTATTGCACATATACTGTACATTAAATATATAATTTCCCCTAGCCCCACAGGGGCAAAATCTAACTAAAACAAGTCCACTTTTTAACAAATAACTTTTCAGGGCTTTTTAAACTGTATATGGCCCTGAACTATTTTTAACTCTCCAGGCAATTTATTCCAGTGTGCCGCAAGATGGTTCTGTAGGGTGGTATCCCCAATTTTACTCCTGGACCTCACATTGGGTATATATAATTCTGAGGACCTTAAGGAAATGGCTAACACTTGTGGGGGTGCTAATAAAACATGCTGTTTTAGTGGATGCCTATTATGAACTAAATTATGACACCAAGTCAACCAATGATATAGGCACTTTGAAGCTGGATTTAACCAACCTAGTCTTTCGTAAATTATACAATGATGGGTTCCAAATTTTGCTTTGGTCACAAACCTACCTAACCTATAATAGGTCTGATTTATTTTATTTAAATAGACCTGGGGAGAATTCATATAAACACTAGACCCATATTCTAGAACAAGTATTAACAGCTGAGTAACCAACCTTTCCCTTTTTTAACTGAGAGGCATCCACACACCCTTCTTAGGGCTCCTAATCTTTGATTGATCTTGCTAACTTGATTACAGATATGTTTAGTGTATTTTAGTTATGAGTCTACTACCACCCCTAACTATCTGTATCACTTCACATTCGCAAGTTGGATACCGTCGTTCAATCTTAATTGTGTATGAGAAATACCAGACCTTCCCACTCCCGTAGAAAAAATTATATATTGAGTTTTCTTAACACTAATTTGCAGAGCAGAGTTAGCAAACCACTCCTCCATAAGTGTTAGGTCTCTCTGAAGCTGCTTTCCCAGCTGATTATAGCTATCAGCCGATGATACGAGTACAGTGTCATCATCGTATAGTCGGATCACACCTTTGGAAATTATTGACACTATATCATTAACATATATGTTAAATAGTAGGAGACCCAGGATTGAACCCTGGGGTACCCCTCTTCCAACATCTACTAAATCTGAGACTACTGTACCCACAAAGACACATTGAACTCTATCAGATAGATAAGATTTAAACCAATGCAATGGTTCTCCCAAAACACCCACTTTACACAATCTCTCCAGTGACCTATAATGGTCCACCAAGTCGAAAACTTTACTCAGGTCCACGAACACTACACCAGTCTTCAATCCTGAATCTAAAGATGTAGCAACAAGGTTACTGAAGTCAATTAGTGCGGTGTTCGTGGACCTTCCCTCTCTAAAGCCATGCTGACAGTTGGTCAATAATCTATATTGTTCTAGATAACAATTCAACTGCTCATTAACTAGTTTTTCCAAAACTTTAGATAGAATAGACAGGAGGGCTATGGGCCTATAATTTTCTGGAATGTGTTTGTCCCCTCCCTTATATACAGGAATTACCCTCCCCAGTCTCCATAGGTCTGGAAAAACAGCGGAACATAGGCTCCAGTTAAATAAATGTGTCACCATGGGAGCCAGCAAATCTGCTCTTATTTTCAGATATTTTGCATTGATTTCATCCACCCCCCCCCCCCAGCTTTTTGTGCATCGAGGTTCCTCGTTCTTTCTCAACTCTGTTTACCTTTATCTTCTTAAACCTAAATCCTGGTCCCCGTTGACTACCCAGTTCTTTAATAGGACTTTGAAGGTCCCTAATACATCCCCAAAACTCCCCAGATCCAGCCGCTTTATTTATACAGTTTAAGTAAGACCTGTTCTTAGCCTGATTTATTTCCCTTTTGCATTTGTTTCTCCATATTTTAAAATTGTTCCAATCCTTTTCTTTTTTAGTTTTCCTTGCCTTTTTCCATAGCTGATTTCACACTCTAAGTCTTTTTTTTAAATTCTCATCTAACCAGTCCACATTCCTCCCTCTTCTTACTTTTAACACTTTAGGGGCATGTAAATCAATTATCCCCCTAAGTTGATTAGTGAACTCTTGAATTGCTAAATTTAGATCTGGAATTAACATTATCCTATCCCATCTAATTCTGGCCAAATCTCTTCTAAATGATAAGGTCCTAAAACTATGCAGGTCTCTTAACCAATACGAGTTTAATTGTTGATTAATAGGGGACCGTAAATCCAATGTACATTTAATTGGATAATGATCTGCCACATTTAAGGGCATTATTACCCAATTATTCACTTTAATATCTGGAGAAACAAATGCTAGGTCCAAAATTGTCCCTGTGTCTCTGTTTGTGCTACATCTAGTGGGGCTCTGAATTATCTGTACTAGGCCCAAAGGGTCAAAGATTGCTTTTAATTGCTGTCCTTTATCTTGATTCCAATCAGAGTTAAACTCTCCCATCAGAACTATTCTTTGGTCTTTTATTATGTCACCCAGTCTATCTACTAGTATATTAAATGTCGAAATTTTAGTCCGTGGGGGGGGGGGGTGTAAACTACCCCAACCTTAAGTCTAATAGATTTAATTTCCACTATCAAGCAGTCTACCCCCTCTATATTCTCTGATAACAACATAGTACAGAGATCCACTTTATTTTTTGTATACAACATAACATCCCCTCCCCTCATAACCCTATCTGTTCTATACAAATCATACCCATTGAGTTGAACCTCTTCATCCTTTATGCTCCTATGAAGCCAGGTCTCAGTAATTGCCCAAAAATCAGGATGTTCCTCTGAAACCCAGATGTGATACTCATCAATTTTGTTCACAATGCTTCTCACATTTTCATGAATCAAAGATATCTAATGGTATCTTTCTAGGCCTGGGCCTGGATTAGCTTCTGTGTCCCCACATTGAATTAGTAACATAGCAACACACAAATCTCGTACCCCTGGAAATACTGTCAAGTTCAATTTCCTCATTGGAATAAACTGTCTTGTAACTAGCTTCTTTTCATTAGTAAAAGCATTTCGTCTTTTTATCAAGTGGATTTCCTTCCTAATACACTGACTTTGTATAGAAGCATAACTAAAGTTTCTTTGTATGTTAGGTCTTTCTATGGCATTTTCAGAACAGCAAAACCCCACAAATAGCCACCCCATAATAACAAACTTACAGTATATGCATGTTTGGGCTTAAGTACTAATCCCTAACTCAATACAAATGTAACTTACTATCCAACAGTTTTTTCCTCCCCGAGTGGCGCTCGCGCCACTCATACTGCTCATGCCATAGTGCTCGCTCCTATGGGTGGCGCGAGGCTTTGAATGTGTAATAGCCCCGCCCCCACAGGGGATCTTTTGGTAACTGGTCCGCCACCGGACCCCCTCAGCTGACCCCAATTTCCACAGTTTATGCAGGTTTTAAAGTACAAAGTCCCACTAAAGTGCAATAATGCAGTCCCGAATGATACATAAAAACAGCACAGTACTTTAACTCTGTAGGGGCTTGTTCGCATTTGTCTGCAACAGTTCGTTCTTGAAATTACTGTTCTTTGGCTTATAGCAGCTCCCACCTGCAGCCGGTCCCAAGACTAAGCAGCTCTCACCTGCAGCCTGGCGATGTAGTGAAGGCAGACAGTAAAGCTTCACTTGAGATATAAGAAGTGATAGCTGACTAAATGTGAAAGTTACAATTAATTGCATGCAGTTTCCAGATAGAACACTAGCTCTTTAACAAACATATGAAGAAAGTTATAAGGAAAGGTGGGTACGGCTTTTCAATTTGCTCAGGAGGTGGTTAGAGGGTGTAGAAGCATCCTCTGCTGAGCAAATTATAGAGGCTGTGTTTCTGGAACAGTTTCTCAGGTTCTGTCCAGAGGACCTAAGAGTACGGTTGGCCAACTAAGCCCCAGGTTCAGCCAGGCAAGCAGCTGAAATGGCTGATGGGTATATGGTAAATAGGTCTTTTGCAAGTCGTAAGAGTGTTGGGGGTGGGACAGCTGGATTTACAGGGACAGGTAAGCCAGTGGGGCAGCCTAATGGAACACAGCTGATCCTGAACCCAGGGTGGAGTGCACCCAGTTCTCTGAAGAGAAAAATGATCGGGGAACAGAAGTGTCATGTTTTCAAGCAAGTGGGGCATCTCTCCTATAACTGCCAAGCATGGAAGATCCAAGGAACAGGTGCAGTGGGCAGAAACCCTATTACCTCAGGTTCTCGTAGTGTTAATTATGTAAGGGGGAAAATAAACTCGGACTCAGCTATGTACATGCTCCCTGTTAAAATTAATGGGAAGCTTACACATGCATGGAGAGACACAGGAGCTACACTCTCCATAGTGCATCTGGATTTAGTTAAACCTGAACAGCTCCTACCAGACCAGTTTGGTATGGTAAAGTGTACAGTGGGACCAGCTCTGCCAGTCCCATTGGTTGAGTCTTCCTGAGTTGGGGGGGGGGAAGGATGAAAAAAGTCAGGAATAATGAAGACCTTGATGTGGATATGCTTTTGGGGAATGACCTAAAATGCAGCGGTGAAACAGTGTGTGCAGTTACCTGGAGTCAGATCATTAGACTGAAGTCTGATGGAACTGACTGCAGGGAGAAAGAGGCTACAGAAAGTACGTCAGCTTGCTGTGAGACTGTTGTAGCACAGGCTGATGCTGTAACACACCAGGAGGCCAAGACTTTGGACAGACCAGCCCCAGTAGTAGCTGAGAGTTGCTCAGAGGAAACTCCGAAAAAGAGTGTGCTATCTTTCCAGGAGAAGTAAAGAGCACAGATTTAAAATGTACTTTACTGAGGGATGGATCCTTAAAAGAGCTATGGGAACAGGTAGACAATGCTGACCCTCACCTTCACCCTCAAAGTGGGAGGCAGAGCAGAATGTATTTATTGGGAGAATGACTTATTCTATTGCAAGTGGGTACCACAGGAAGGTGTAGAGGAATGGCAGGTACGCAAACAGCTGGTAGTACCTAAGGAGTTTGGGGCAACAGCTACTCAGCATTGCACATGACATTCCACTTGTGGGACACATAGGGTGAAACAGACCAAGCAGAGGTTGATGCAAACTTCTTTTGGCCTGGTGACTATACAGATGTAGCTGAGTACTGTCACACTTGTGATACATGTCAGAGGTTGGGAATGCAAGGGGACAAGGGCAAGACAGATTTAGTTTCATTACCCGTAACAGAAATACCCCTCGGAGCAGCTGACGCCTGCACAGATGGCACAAATGAAGAGGGTGCTGCACTATGTCAGCACCCTGTTCTCTAGCACAGCTGGAGTACACCCCCCTTGTAGAATATTGGGTAGACATAAGGACTTAGGCACTGCTTAAGCAGCATGCCTATACAACTCCTTAGAGTGTGAAATGCTACATGCAGGAGGAGCTAAAGCAGATGCTGGACTTCCAGGTTATCCTAAAATCCAGTTGTCCTTGATCTTTGCCCATTGTTCTTATCCCAAAAAAGGATAGCTTGACAAGGTTTTGTATGAATTACCGGAAGCTTCTTGCTGTCACAGTGTCTTATGCATATCCTATGCTGCGGACAGAGGAGACACTGAATAAGTTAAGGGGGAGCAAAGTACCTAACAACTATAGACCAAAGGGTTATTGGCAGACAGCTATAGACTTAACAAAGGGTTACTGGCAGGTACCTTTAACTGCTGAAGTGAAGGAGCAGTTAGTATTGATCACTCCATTTGGCCTGAATGAATTTCTTGTCATGTCATTTGGAAGAAAAAATGCAACAGCTGCCTTTCAGAGGTTGGTTGACTGACTGTTGTCATGGGCAGGTGACTTCACTGTGGCTTACAGGAATGATGTCGCTATATTTAGCCAAACCTGGGGGCAGCCTCTAACATGTGTGAGAGAGAGAGATCCTCGAAAGACTGCAAGCTGAAAAGCTGACAGTCAAAGCTGAGAATGCCATTCATGGGGGGTTGCTACTACTTTTTTACCTAATAAATAATTGCGATTACAGTATGCTAGCTTGTGGTGGTGGTGTAGCTGAGAGTTCGTTTTTGATGTAAGAAATTTGGACACTTATATTTCTGCACCTCCGTCTTCATCCTGTAGCCGTGTTCTTTCTGGACTATAAAAGCTGAGAAGTGTCAGGTGGGCATGGCTGAAGTGCAATACCTTGGACATCAAGTGGGAGGGAGGAATAGTTGGCTGGCACCTGTAAAGGTGAAGGCTATAAAGAGATGGTAAACACACACAACCAAAAAATGGGCGGGATCATTTTTGGGGACTGAGGGATATTACAGAAGAGTTGTGGCTAATTTCTGCACAACTGCAGCACCCCCTCACAGATCTGACCAAAAAGAGAATGCCTGAAAGGGTGCATGGTCAGAACACTGGGAGAAGGCTTTCTGTCAGCTAAAGCAGGATTTATGTCAGGCTCCAGTGCTAGCCAGCCCTGACTGTGGTCTAAAATTCATAGTGCATACGGATACATCAAATTTTGGGGTGGGGGCTGTACTGAACCAGGTCAATTCCAAAAGGAAAGAGTACCCTATTGTTTATGTGAGCCAAGAACTCCTGCTGAGGGAAGTGGCATACTCCACTATAGAGAAGAAATGCCTGAGCATAGTTTGGGCATTGCAGAAGTTACAGCCATACTTGTATGGTAGAGAATTTATGGTGGTCACTTACCATAACACACTAACATGGCTACAGTGCATAAGTGGTTAAAACACCACGCTATTGCATTAGATCTTAGCGCTGCAAGAATACAATATGCACATACAATATAAGAAGGGCTCACAAAATGCCAGTGCTGATGGACTGTCCTGTCAGATGGCATAGCACTGCCAGTGCAATCGCAGTGTGGTGTTGTCACACAGTGTCAGCCTCGAACTTGGGAAGGGAGGTGTGGCATAAATGTATACTAATGTTTTAATACAGTGAATTGGCAGACTGGTTGAAGTGTCCCAGAAAATACTGGGAGGTCAGCCAGGTCAGATTCGATATGTTTGCACATGTGGCCAAATGGTCCTGCTGCTTATCTCAGGGTTTACAAGGAGGGTCATTTGGGTAATAAAGTTTATTTGTTGCTGTGGGTCTACTGGTAGGGGACAGTGAGACTGCTGATAAACCTTTGATGCCAAAAGCATAGCAAATTGTAGGCTATCAGAGTGTATTTGTTGAGTGATCAAACATAAGAACTTAGATTTTCCTAATGATGAGACCACAGTGAGGGTCTGGTTTCCAGCAAAAGACTGTATAATCATGTTTACAACCAAAAGGTTTTTACAGTACAATCTTAATTATCCAGACTGCTTGAGAAACATGAATTAGTTTGGATAACAGGGAGTCCGTAACACTGGGATTAAAATGATCAGAGTATACTCACTTAGGAGACATTTTACCAGTCCATTAGATAGGGATGCCCATATTATGGGGGTTCATTAGATTGAGATTGCACTGTATTTGTGAGAAACATGTCCTAATGAGAAAGATAAAAAAAAAAAAAAAAATGTGTACTGAGACACATTGGAGTTTTGTCTAGAAATGGAGGACCTCACTGAGAGCCAAAAGGTAAGTGGTCAGTGCCTAGTATAACAGACTGACCGACAGTATAAGACTGGAGTGGGGGGATCTGATGTCTTTCAAGTTCTCTAAAGACAAGAGACTGTATTATTTCCATATCTTCACCTGTAAGTTTGACCTAGCTATAGGAAAGCTAAGTTTGCATTTTTACGGTTTAACTCCTATCATTTTCAATGTTTTCTCCTGTAAGCACTTTTGTTCTGTTTTGGCCACTGTGTAAATACACTGTGTAAATAAAGTAGTTCTTACATAGCATAATAACCAGACTGGTTGTGCATTATTATAAAAGGGGTATAGTTTGTGAATTTCTGGAATAACCATCATTCTGAAGAGGCACACTAAATCTAGTTTAAGCAGTTTGAAAAACACATTCCTTCCTGATACATGGAAAGGAGTGGAGTGAAGTTTGATAAGACAGAACCCTCACTTCACCTAGGAGTTCGAGCAGTCAGCCTTGGCTTGATCCAGGGGGACTGGTAGCTGGGCTAAGAGGGTCCAGCTGTCCGGAGTGTGAGCACAAGAACACAGTGAGGGATGAATACAGGTGAAGGTCTGTGGCAGCTGGCTCCGGTTGGGATGCAGATGGGTGGACTTGTCACAAAAGGTATAGCAGGGACCATATACAAACTGAAACAGAAGCCTCTCCCCTCTCTATCTGTTGGTCCCAGAGAGACATGGAGCATAGAATTGGGCCTTGAAATTACCCCTGTGGAATGGGAACATATGTGGCCAATGCATGCATGCAAGGCCAACAGAGAGATGCAAGCTTGGACTTTGCAGTACAAAGTACTCCATAGACCCTACCATACAGCTTTGGCCCTGTAAAAAAATGACACTTCTTCACCACAGTGACTGGTGGAGATGCCTCTCTCCACAAGCCTCCCTGACACATGTCTTGTGGACATGTTCACAACTGACCCTGTATTGGCAACAGTTCTGGGCTAACCCCCTTCCACCTGTACCAGATCCCAAAATAGGCTTGTTAGACATTTTACTTGGATGTTACTGGGTGTTCTCAACTGCAGAAAATATGGGTGGCAGCAGGCCTTGCTGCAGCTACCACAGTGACCCAGTGACACTAGAGGGAACCTTCTCCACCTACATCAGCAGACTGCAGAGTTAATGGCAATGTTTCATGGTTGAAATGGGCCCCCACCATGGAGTCAGTTGGGAAAAAAAAAAAGTGCATCTTTTCAGTTTAAATTTGCCTGCTCGACAGTCGCCGTGAGGAGAGGAGCCCTCGTGAGGAAGAAGAGGCTCATTTGCATGGCGTCGTGTGGTTGGTCAGTTTGCCATTAGTCCCGCCCTTCAGCCAGCTCTTCAGAGTCTGCTTCAGCATTCGAGAGGGAGACGGAGAGTAGTGCGTGTACTGGCAGTGGAGGAGCGTTCGCGAAGTGTTCAAAGCGCTGTAAACAGTGAAAAGTGACTTTTCTACTTCAAAATCGGGCTCAACCCACTTATCGGTTGTGGGATCAGTGAATACTACATCTAAATCATCCCATTCCAAGGCAAAAATATGGGACTTCAGAGGAGCTGACTTTGATAAGATGGCCAACAGAGTTAAGCTAGCCCTGGCAAAAAGAAACACAGGTGAGGAGGTACAGGCAATGTGGGCAAGCATTAAGGATACAATACTTGAAGCAACATCCCATTGTGTTAGACAGAAAAGGAAGTGCAAAAGAAGAAGGAAACCACTTTGGTTCTCAAATATAGTAGCAGAAAAGGTCAGAGCCAAAAGGCTGGCCTTCAGAAAATATAAAGGGAACACAGCGGGATGAAGATAGGGAGGCATACCAAACGCCCCTAAGGGAAGCAGGTAAGGCAGTAAGGCAAGCAAAGTCCCAAACTGAGGAAACACTGCTAGAACAGTAAAAAGAAGGTGACAAGACTTTCTATAGATACATTAGTGAAAGGAGAAAGTCCAGAGATGTGCTAAGCTTAATGGAGAAAAGGAGCATGTGAGGAGGAGGACCCTGTAAAGGCATCTATCCTAAATAGATACTTTGCTCAGTATTTACTGAAGAGAGGTAGGGCAGGGCCCACAGCTCAGCATCATGGACACAGGGGAGGGAGGTGGGCACTACTCCTTCACAAAGAAAGGGTCCTACAAGAGCTTGCTAAGCTCAGGGTGGATAAGGCAATGGGACCTGATGGCATACATCCCAGGGTACTTAGGAGCTAAAGGAGGAACTAGCAGAGCCATTAGCAGAATTGTTTAGTGAGTCTCTGAGCACAGGAGGTCCCAGAAGACTGGAGAAAGGCTCATGTGATCCCACTCCACAAGAGTGGTAGCAGGAGGAGGCGGGGAACTACAGCCGGTCAGTCTTACCTCAGTAGTGGGCAAGATTATGGAGGCACTCCTTAAGGAAAGGATAGTGCAACACCTGGAATCCATAGGGGCACAGGATCCAAGACAGCATGGGTTTACAAAGGAAGGTCCTGTCAAACTAATCTCATAGATTTCTTTGACTGGGTAACCAGAGTGGTGGACCAAGGGGAGCAGTTGATGTCGCCTACCTTGACTTCAGCAAAGCTTTTGACACTGTTCCACATAGAAGATTGATAAATAAGCTAGGTAGGCTCGGGTGGGTCAGAAGTTGGTCAACTGGGTGGCAAACTGGTTGACTGGCAGAAAACAGAGAGTGGTGGTAAATGGTATACAGTCAGAAGAGATGCAAGTCACAAGTGGGGTACCTCAGGGATCAGTCCTGGGGCCAGTCCTATTCAACATCTTCATTAGTGACCTCGCAGATGGACTAGAGGGTAAGGCTTGTCTGTTTGCAGATGACACCAAGATCTGCAACAGAGTAGATGATCCAGATGGGGTGGGCAGAATGAGAAGAGATCTGGATAAACTAGCAGAATGGTCAGAAGAGTGGCAACTGGGATTTAATGCAAAGAAGTGCAAAATCATGCACATAGGGAAGAGAAACCCTGAAGCCACTTATAGGCTGGGAGGAGTTGCTAGCAGTCACAAAGGAAGAAAGAGACTTGGGCATCATCATCACTGATGACCTAAAATCATCCAAGCAGACCTCTAAAGCAGTAGGTAAGGCTAGGGGTGTTAGGGTGTATTAGTAGGGGTATCTGAAGTCGTAAGAGGGAGGTAATAATCCCTCTGTACAAGACATTGGTTAGGCCCCATCTGGAGTACTGCGTGCAGTATTGGAGGCCACACCTTCACAAGGACATTAACCAAATTGAGGCAGTCCAGAGAAGGGCAACCAAATGGTGCAGGGACTGCATCAGAAGACATATAAGGACAGATTAACGGAGCTCAATATGTATACCCTTGAGCAAAGGAGGAGAGAGGTGATATGATCGAGACATTTAAACACCTTAAGGGCATAAACAAGGTGAAAGAGTCTAACATGTTTAAATATAAGAAAATAGCAGGACAAGAGGACACAGCATGAGATTAGAGGGAGGCCGATTAAGGGGGAATGTGAGGAAATTCTTTTTCACAGAAAGGGTGGTAGATGCATGGAATGGCTTACCACAAGAAGTGGTGGCTATGAATACAGTGCAGGGCTTCAAACAGGCATGGGATAGGCATAAGGGAGCAATACAAATGACTATGAATAGATAGGTCACTGACAAAGCAAAGGCCGATGGCACATTTATAAGGTAGAAAAAGAAATGGGCAGACTGGATGGGCCTTGCGGTCCTTATCTGCCGTCAACTTCTATGTTTCTATGTTTCTATGTTGTGTGATTAATACTACGATCGCGGAGACTGCCTGCCCGTTTGAAATCCGAGGCCTTCAAAAATCTGGCTGCAGGCCGTTTTCCTCCATCACAGCAATCTGCTACCATAACAGTGAGTAAACGATTTAAAACTGCTCAAATCAGTGATTTTCAGTAATGTCATATAAAATGTGAGTGCAGCTGTATAGTCGCTTTGCAAGTAGCGATTGTGTGATATCTTGCTGGCAAGTGCAAGTCTTAAAAGCCATTAAATGTGTGCATAGCAATGAAAGTAGCCTCAGTTTAAAGTTTGCAGCCAGAGAGAGACTGTGGGTTGTAAAATAAGTGCAACACTAGTAAAAGCAGGCAATCCTGTGCTGAAACCTGAAGTTTTAAAAAGGACTGTGATTAAATAAATGTTGCCAGCATGTGAAAAGTCCAAGGAAAATCCTGTAAATGTGTGAACAGCCAGAACAGAGCAAGTTGTGCAGTTTGAAATAAAAGTTATTAGTAGCTGATGTAAATTGGGTGCATGTATGGCTTGACCCAGAGTCTGAATGTTGATGCAGAAGTGCTGCTGCCGCCATTACAGGGTGGGGTAGTAAAGTAAACACAGCAGCAGAGGAGCCATTTTAAAGCTACAGAGTGTGTTCATTTAAAGTGGGACTTTCAGTTACAGTGAACTTTGTTTGTTTTTCTGCAGTTATGGCCTCAGGACCAGCTCGTTACCCAGATCATGCCCAGGTTGCAGTAACAGCAGCAGTAAATAGATTGAGAGACATTGAAAATTGGTGCTATAGAGGGCAACTCCCTCCTGATGTGGCAATTCCTAATTATCCAGTGCGTGTATGCCAGATGTGCTTTAGTGCTGGAAGGGATGTCTTCATGATTCCTCACTGTGCTGGTTGTCTACAAAAATATGGCTTGTATAAAGCGCCTCAAATTCGTTTGGCTCCCACATGGACACAACTTCAAGAATCTGCAGTTGGCAGCACACAGCATCAGGCGGAGCCTGTGGAGGAAGGTCCCTGGGAGTGTGGCACAAAGTTAGAGAGTGCAGAATTAGAGACTGAATCTGAAGTTGAAGTTTTGGATGCTGGATCTCAGAAGGCAAGTTCAGATAAAGCATCAATAGACCCTGGGTGGGGGCCCTAGCCAAATCTCGAAGGTGAAGATGAGGTCACGGGAGGCCGTTGAATGGGAGGTGCGACCTCCGCTCCTAGTGATGAATGGATAGTCTCGGGGTGAGAACTACTGCTCACTCCTGGGCTCAGATCCTCAGTGAAGAGGAAGATGAGGGGGAACCTAAGTGGCCTTGTGAGATAGGAACGGGTACACAGCCTCAAGATCTTGCCTCGGAGGAATGTGTTCAAGAAGGTGGTGATGCCACTGCCCTGGCTTCACCAGAAGAAGAAAAAGAAGTCAGGGATCCGTTTTTAATTTCATTGAGGTTGTGAAGCTGGCAGAACCAGGACTGGCCACCCCCAAGCTAGGCCAGCGGTCTCAGATTGACCAAAGCAAGTAAAGAGGAGAGACTGGTTCGTAGAAAGGCCAATGAAATCTTTGGTATGACCTTTCCTACCTTTCCTCGGAGAGTCTGGGAGGAGATTGAGAACTGCAGGAAATCCTGGATCTGGGATGAAGCAATGAAACATGTGCATCCTGGGGCTAACCAGCATGTAAAGAATAGACTGTTCCACAAAAAGTATACACAGTGGAAGAGAGGCAGGACACTGTTTATGAACAGAGTGAGAATAGTGGACGGAGAGGGACTGAAGTCTCCCACTGTGTGAATTATATGCGTCCAGATGGAGTAATAATTCAAGCCCCTGACCCCCTCTTCTATTGGCCTCAGTGCAAGGACCTCCCATTAATTAAGCCCGTGCCTACAAAATGGAGAGCCGAGCAGTGGTAGTCAATACTGCCACATCTACACTGTGAAGTAACCTTATTGAACTGCCAATATGAATAAATAAGAACTCAGGTGCCCCATATTCTTCAGTCCACAGTGTACTGCCCTATTCAATAACCATCTACTGGTACCACCAGATGACTTCAGATCCAGAGAGGACACCAGCCCAGCTGTTTTCCTGTTCATCGCCTGGTAATCGGATGACGCCGGACCAGTTGTTTCTCTTTTTGTTCCTGTTCTAAGGTTCCTTCTCCAGTTATGACATCAGCCCAGCTGTTTCCAGATGTGCACTCCTGTGGGTTCCCAGAAGATGTCCGCCCAGCTGTATCAGAAGAAATGCTGCCAGGGAGAGTCTTCGGCAGGGACCAGGTTGGTGATGTTTGAATACTTCAAGAGGCTGGTGAGTCATCAAAATTATTTTTATTCTATCTTTATGACATTGCAATACACACCTTACACTACAGACTTCAAACAGTGTGTGAACTGTCCGCAAAGACTCTCCCCTTCGGGATTATGGCCTTAAAAGACTATGTTCACGGGGCTCCGGCCCAGGAGAGACTCTTTAATGGACTGGCCTTCGGGCCTTGTAGTCACTAGTGGGACATTTAGGGCATTCCATTCCCCAAAGAAGTGTATTGTTATCAATGTCATTTCTGTACTTAATGTATACACTGTCTTTTCTACTTTTCTAAAAAAAAAAATATATTTTTTTCTTTTTGGGATTGTTTAGTGTTCTGTTTTTCCTGTATGGTAAGGGTTGTAGTTGTTGTCACTGTTGTTGTTTAGGTAGATCGTAAATGCAGATTAGGGTGTGTTTTTTTTGGTTTTGTTTTGTCTTTTCTTACAGGTGTTCCTGGAGGACAGAAGAGAAGACAAGAAGAGGAGGAGGGGCTCATCGGAGTTCCTCGTTCAGTGCTTGTGTAGAAATTAAACTACTGTTTTTATTTCCTAATGTTGTAGTTGTAGGCTGCCCAAGGTCGGGGAGGTCCCCGGGTTTTGTTTTGTTTGGGATGTTATGTAAGAGGCAGATAAGTTTTCCCTAGAGGGTTAGGGGGGATAGACAGGCTATGGTCCTCAGTGGCCATAGGGACTGCAGTGCTGATCTATCAGGGCTATGCTCTGGATGGTTCTACCAGAGCCACTAGGTGTCCATAGTAAGTGGATAGAGTAGAGGCTAAAATGTCAGCTATAGGCCTCTAGGCCCTTAGTGTTGCCTACCTGTGCTCGCACACGGTAGGAGGGGGCCTGATCACCCCCCTCCGCAGGTAGCACATAGGGTGGAATGGCCTAAGGCCGGGTGCATAATGACTGGGGACAGTCATTTTCCTGGTCAAGGGCGAGTGAAACCCCTTTGTTACCCAGGGTTACTAGAATCCCAGTAAGACCTAGTGGTAGGCAGGGAAGGCAGCTTGTGAAACTCCAGTTAAGTGGGTTTCACACTGTCTCACTCTGTCCTCAGTCACAGCTGAGACTAGAGGGATGACATCATAATAGAATTGTCTCAGCTGCATGAGCCACATTTGGAATCTTCAGCTCAGAGTAAGTTTAGAATCTTGGGAATTCAAAGTCAGTCTTCAGTTTGTCCTTAAGCAAACAAGAAGGACACCAGTAGTTGTCTGTTTACCCCCTCCCTCTGGGGGGGTGAGAAAAAGTTCTTTGTGGGTTCCAGGGCAATCCTTCTCCCACCCTGGGAAGAAAGCTGCCTGTTTTAATTTAAGCTCAGTCTGTTCATGTATAACAGCAAAGGTTACATTTCTTCGCCTGTGGGGCACCTGCAACGAATGGGTGAGTGTTTGGCCCCATTGGAAGGGGCAGACAACTTCTTTTCTTCAGTTGGATTTCAAGTATTGGGGACTGCTATTTGGGAGGACTATGTCAACTAGAACAAACAAATAGAGCAGTCATCTGTTTAAAGTGTTAATAGTGTTAAAGTTCATTGTAGAGGGGGTGCTTCAGGTCATCCACCGTCAATCTACATTTTAAAGTCTAAAGTTCTGTGTGTCCAGAGAAATGGCCGGGTATGGGCTGTGGGAGCTGGAGGTGGGAAAACCCCCCATCTTTAGTAACCAGGTCCACCTCTACGGATTTCTTCTGTGTTTTTGCTACTTGCCTCATGCGCTTGGCCAGTGATGGGGTGGGTACCCAGACGTGGGTCGCAACTTGAAAATCTCTCTAGGAGTCGCAGACTCTAAGTGGTGTGGGGAGCCACAGGATGGGAAAATTACTCCTTGTTGGATGGGAGTTTCAATTGGAATTATGAAAACAAAATCTCTCTAGGAGTTGCAGACTTCAAGTGGTGTGAGGAGCCACAGTTTGGGAGCCTCCTTGTTTGATGGGATGTCTTTCCAAGTAGAGTTTGGGTTCATTCGCCAAGTGGACTGTCAGTCGAGTAGCCGGCAGGGGAGCCGGGCCAGTCGGGCTGTGTATCCAATGCGCATGCAAAGTCCGGGCTGAGTGCCTGGTGGGTCCAAAGCCAGACAACTGTTGTATTGTGTTCATTCCTCAAATGGACCACTGTGTTTAACCTCTAATCTGCATTACAGTTACGTAGCCCTGTGGGGGACCATACAGAGCTTTGTTTATGTTCAGTGAGTTAATAAATAAAGCCTCACTGAAAAATCCCAATTCTGGTTCTGGACATTACAGTTATTGCTTCCTGTAGTTGGATTTACTTGGGTGCCCCTGTGCAGAGTAGTCAAACCTAGGTCTCTTGTGCCAGGTAACCTCATCCTTCCCCGAACCCGTAGATAGACATATGTATATCCATGTTACAAAAATGGACATATGCCTTACATTACAGTCACTAGGCAGGAAAGGGACCTCAGGGTTATTATATCTGAGGACCTTAAGGTGACTGGGCAGTGTGACAAGGCAGTGGGTAAGGCTAGTGGGATGCTGGGTTGTATAGGCAGGGGTATTTTCAGCAGGAGGAAGGAGGTGGTGTTGCCAATATATCGCTCGCTGGTGCAGCCACATCTAGAGTACTGCATTCAATTCTGGAGACCGCACCTCAGAAAGGACATAGACAGAATAGAGGCGGTCCAGAGGAGGGCAACTAAAATGGTGCATAATTTGTATGGGAAGCCCTCCAAAGAGAGACTGCAGGATCTCAACATATACACCCTGGAAGAAAAGGAGCGAGACAGTGGATATGATAGAGACCTGCAAGTACTTCAAACAGGTGACTAGGGTACAGGTGGTGAGTCTCTTTCAAATGAGAACAAGCACTAGGACCAGGGGCATGCAATGAAGCTGGTGGGGGAAGGGAGGATTCAATATTGATGTAAGGAAGTATTCCTTTGCTGAAAGGGTAGTGAATGCTGGAAAATATAGCCAGATGAAGTGGTGGAGTCTAGAACAGTGGGGGGCTTCAAGCATGCATGAGATAGACATGGAGGTATATTAAATAAGATGCAGGGAGGTGGAAGGGTCAACAGAGACCAGATAAGGTCTGCTGAAACAGACTAGGTAGGGAATATCAGGGCAGAATAGGTAGGCTAAGCAGTTCTCTTTTGCCATCAAATTCTATGTTTCTATGTTCCTAGTTAATATTACTCACTGTGTGCCATTTGCCCTCTATTCTTTCTGTCCCTTCTTTCCCTGATCTTCCCCCCAACATGCCACCATTCTCCATATCCATGACATGCTCTCCATCTCACTCCCCATTCTACCTCATCTCTAACCCCCAACATGCCACATTCTCTGTGTACATTTGCCATTTTGTGGCACGTACTCTCTCCCCCTCCACATTCTCTGCCCCACAACATTCCCTCATTTCCCATTATTCCCATGACCTGTGCTATAGCACCTGCTCTCTTCCCTCCTCGATATCTGCTTCCCCTACTGCTGCCATGACATGCTCTCCATCTCTGTCCCTGTTCTGCCCCATCTCTGCCCCCCCAACATGCCTGCCATGACATGCTCTCCATCTCTGTCCCTGTTCTACCCTGTCTCTGACCCCCCAACATGCCACCATTCTCTGTATACATCTGCCACTTTGTAGCACTTGCTCTCTTCCCTTTGCCAATCTCTGCCCCAATGTGCCTCCATTCATAATCCTTCCCATGACCTGTGCTGTAGCACTCACTCTCTCCACTCCTTGATATTTGCCCCCCCCAACTGCCACCATTTACCACAATTCACATTAGCTGCTCTGCACCACTTACTCTATATCCATCCCCTTCCCGATCTCTGCCCTGCCATATGCCAACATTTTTCTTATACATTAGCTGCTGTGTAGCACTTGCCCTTCCTTCATCCCCAATCTCTGTCCCCCAAAATGCTGCCATTCACTGTCATTCACATTAGCCACTCTTTGGCATTTACTCTCTAGTCCTCCCCTCACCTCCCTGATATCTGCCCCCCCCCAATGCCAGCGTTGTCCCTACACAGAAGCCATTCTGCTGCACTTACTGTTTCTCTCCTCCTCCCTGATCTCTGCCTCCCCCAAACCTGCTGCCATTCACCATCATTCATGTTAGTCACTCTGTGGCACTTGCTCTCTATTCCTCCCCTTCCTGACATCTGTCTCCCCAAAATATTGACATTGTCCTTACAAATTAGCCACTTTACAGCACTTGCTCTCACTCCTCCTCCCTGATCTCTGCCTCCCCCAAACCTGCTGCCATTCACCATCATTCATGTTAGTCACTCTGTGGCACTTGCTCTCTATTCCTCCCCTCCCTGACATCTGTCTCCCCAAAATACTGACATTGTCTGTACAAATTAGCCACTTTACAGCACTTGCTCTCACTCCTCCTCCCTGATCTCTGTCCCCTCCCCAAACTTGCGCCATTTACCGTTATTCATTTTAGTTATTACTTTTTCCCTTGAAACCAGCCTGCCTTACCTCTCATCTAGGCATCCTCTCTCAGTCTCCAGCCGCCATCCCAAGGACTCCTCTGCTCCCAATCGGGCCCCGCAGCTAGCCCTGTGGCTTGACCCCATGGCTGGGAGGTGGAGAGCCCCCCCTCACTGTCCACCAGAACCGGATCCGGTAACGCTGCATGCCCTCAGAACCGAGCGAGTCCCCCTCAGAGACGGCCATCATGCCACCGTGACTGGTGCCCTGTTTTCCCTGTTCTTCCATTGCTTGATGTGTGAGGTGTGTAATGACGTCAAGGGACAGGAGCACGCGCACTACTGCACACACTTCCTCCCGGCATCGGCCCCAGCACGTCCCCCCTTCAGAGACTGCCTGTGCACTGCAATGCCTCCAGCCATTGCCAGAGGCCTCCAGCACACTGACGGCAACACCCCCCCCCACCCAGAGAAGGAGAGCAGTCTTATGAACGCTCAATCCTTCTCCTCCCCTGCCAACCCCCAACGGTCCAGGCTCGTTCCCGAACTGGGTCGCTGGCATGGTGCGAGGTGTGGCGTCCAGCGCCTTAACCCTCAGCACCACCGGGCCGGCCACCGTTATTCACTTTAGACAATCTGCGGAACTTGGGCTCTATCCCTTCCCTCCCAGTTTCTGTACCATAACATGCTGGCATTGTCCTTACTCATTAGCTGCTCTTCGGCACTTGTTCTCCCCCCTCTTTAACCCCAACATGCCACCATTCACCATCATTTACATTAGCCACTCTGTGGCCCTTGGTCTCTGTCTGTCCCCTCCCCAATTTCTGACCCCTAGCATGCTTCATTGTTCCTACACATTAGCTGATCTTTAGCATGTGCTCCCCCCATTCCTCATCTCAGCCCCCGCAATATGCAGCCATTCACCATTATTCCCATTAGCAGCTCTGTAGCACTTGCTGTCTAACCCTCCTCCTCCCAAAATCTACACCTCCAACATGCCCATATTCTCCTTACATTAACCACTCTTTGGCAGTCCCCCACCAATCCCTGGCACTTTCTCTCTCACCCCTTCCCCACTCTTCGGCCTCCCAAATCTGCCGCCTTTCATTGTACTTCACATTAGTCACTTTGCGGCACTTGCTCTTTATCACTCTCCTCCCCGATCTTTGCCCTTCCATGCTACCATTGTTCGTATACATTACCTGTTATTTTCTATTTTTTTCCCCAATAAAGGTTTTTCTTTCCTTGGGTTAGACAGGTGGCTGTTCAGCCCTGTCCCTGTGTCCTGTGACTGGCTCCTACCACTCTCAGATGGGGGGTACTTATCCCCCATGTATTTCCCACTGCAGTGAGATCAGGGGAAGGTCCATCCTCACCCCCCCCCCCAGCCAATCAATCCAGACACCTTCAGATCTGAGCAATGGAACAGGCCATGGACAGACAGGCAGGGCTTCACATAGCCCGTCTTCCCCATTTTCCATGTTTCTGTCCCAGTCCTCTGCTATGGCATCAGTACATGCGTATGGAGGTGCACACGTCCTGCACAGCCACAGCCCCTCCCATTGAGTTGCTCGAACCTGCACTGCCAATGTGCCTCCACCTGGTGGCACTCAAGGGCTGAGACAGCTGGCCACCGCTCCCCAGGAGAGAAGAGCAGTCCTTGGAAGCTTGATCCTCTCCCACCTCACTAACTCCTGGCAACATGTGCTTGTTCCCGAATACGACATGCCAGTGTGGCAGAAGGTAAGGTGTTTAATGCCCCAGCCCACCACGCCACCAATTACCTGTTACTTTCTATTACTTTATACTGTTGTTTTTAATGTTAGTAACACATTTCTACTGCTTACATTCGTTTTTTTCTGTACCTTTCCCAATACTGCACCACCACACACTTGCTGTCTTCAGGCACATCTCCTTTCATTTCTATCAACATTTCTCATGTTATCCCAAGTAGTTTGTTCTCATTTGGTACAGTTCCATTTCAAAGTGTCTTTATTTATTCTATTTAACTGTTCTTTTCCTGTTTATGAAACAATGTGCATACCCAACTCTTCTCTAATCCTACTACAAAAGCTTAACTAATCTTGCTTATTACTCTGCCTGCAACCTGATCCCTTCTGCTATAAATTTTAATTCACAAAGGAAAAAATCAAAAAGAGGTACATGTATTTCTGTTCACCACATTCTTCTACTAATCCCTTCATTTACTCCTCACATTGTCAGTACCTTCCATAATACTTCTTTGTAAAAATGTTTGCCTTGAGCGTGCATAAACGTAGTCCAGAATGAATCTGCAACACAACACCAGTAAGCAGCTGTCATAAATGTTGCATTATTTCAATGAATTGGTCCCAGTGCAACTAATTTTGTTCTTGCCATGTTTGTTATTGAGCATAATAGTCATACAGCCACCACATTTTCTACATTACTTTTCCTAATGTACATGTCCTGTATATAAACAAGTATCATCTCCTAAGTCCACAGTTTTATTAATAATACCATTGCATACCTCTCATGGGACACAGTCTGATAAGTTAATAATGGGTATATCGGTTACATGGCCATGAAGTGCACCATTCTGCTCTTAACTCTCTTGTGCACCACCATATACATTTTCACTGAGCTTTTGCTTGTTCAAATGCTACTGGCATTCTCACAAATTGCATTTTTTATCAACATTTTATTGAACTAAATATATATATCTCAATACAATATACAGAAACTCGTATCAATAAGCATATTTTAACATATCTATACAAAGTATAAATCATTACTACCAAACAGCATCATTACCTTTCATGTTGTTTTTCATATTGGGGGGGATTCTCTGAGGGGCAGAATTCGCACCAATGCATAACTCCATACGTAACTCTGCCTATACACAGAAAGATGTTCAGTGGCGTACTTGATGGCATACCAGCCACCATGCAGCTCCTGAACCCAGCTGTCACTGGATCCCTTGAGCCCAGGGCTGAGCAACTGAAGGTGGCATGCAGTGCGCCAGTAGCACGGTGGTGGGTGGGTGCTCGGTTGGCCGCCACAACCCTCCTTGGGGTCCCTGAGGGCTGCGGCAGCATGTTGGGGGGGTCCGCTGTGATCCGATGTCTCTTCCACAGCTGGTGCTGACATCCTGGGGGGGCATGTATCCGGTACAGCTGGGTGTCCGTAATGTATTGTGTGCCACCCCCACCCAGCATTCTGCACTTTCACGAAAATCACAGAGCGCAGGCATGCCCCCCTGCACTGCTCCCAGATCACCGCCATGTGGATTTCACCGGCCGGACAAGGGATCTGGTGCGTAACAGCCCTGCGCCACTGTGGTGAATGGGGGTGCAGTGACTGCAGCGTATCTATGCGCTGCGGATACACAGTGCGTAGGCACGCTACCCTTTGGTGAATAGACCCCATTGTACTTATTATTCCTTTAACTGTGGTAACTTGTTTTATTTAATTGACTGAAAACTTTGGAGATTACCTTTGAGCACAAGTGCTCATTTGCAAAGGTTCCAAGTAGAATTTTGCCCTTTTGTTTATTTTTTTAATTTAAATTCTAAGGTAGGAAGATTAACAATAGAAATAAAAAAGGGAAAGGAAAGGATTTCAATTTCCTGCTTCAGGACAGGGTGATGGAGCTTGCAGCTACACATAAAACCACAAGTTAGACACCTTTAGAACTGCACTCTTGCATTAAGGGAATTTAAAATACGTGATAGAGAGTGAGAAAGGAAAAGGAAGAAGAAACCAAACAAAAATATTCTTCATCTCTTCCAGGTTTTTTATTTCTTTCTAGCAGAGGAAACTTTCTGACACTACGTACAGGTCAGCTTGCAGTATAGAAGCAATGGATGTGATCAGTTGTCAGAGATGTGGGGCACTCATTTTCCAAAGAATTCTATGGATGATTGGCCACTGTCCTATGTGTAGGAACCTAAATGAGCTCCAGGTTCAGCTGGAGGAGGTAAAATCAGAAATTGCAAAGCTGCACCATCAACTTTACTGGAGTGCACCCCCCTTCCCTTCCACAGAGGCCTGACTGCCCAGCGGGGTGGAAAGTGGTGGGTCAAGAAGGGAGCAAGCACGCAAGGATTATGAACATGAACCGGAGCCGACCAACTGAAACTACGACCAAAAATCGCTTCGCAGTGCTGGAGAAGCTGCAGGACACAGGCGCTAAGGAAATAGTAACAAAAGTATCACTAAGGAAGAAGCGAGGCAGAACAGACAACACACTACAAATGGAAGTAAAGGAATGCAGAAGCAAAAAGACCGCAATCAAGCACTCATTCTGGGGGATTCTATGATCAGAGGAGTCGATCTCCACCTGGATAACTCTACGGTAGAGGTCTGTTGCCTCCCTGATGCCTCAGCTGAAAGAGACACTCCAAGAATTGACAAGATCAAAGACCAGGCAGATAAAGGCAGGAATGTAATTATCCATCTTGGCACCAATGACCTGGTGAACCAAACAAAGAAGGAAGTCAAACTGAACTTCAGGAAGCTGGGGGAACAACTGGAAGCAAGGACAGCCTCGTTAACCTTCTTGGACGTCCTTCCAGTATGGGGAAAAGGTATCAACATGAACAAGATCAGGGAGGAGGATATCAAAGACTTCAACAGTTGGCTATGGCAATGGTGCAAGGAAAAAAGGTACCATGTCCTAGGTGACTGGGGGAACTTCTGGGAAAGAAAACTATTCAAGCCCGATGGACTTCACCTAAACAGGCAAGGAACAAGTGCACTGGGACAGAAGTTTGGCATTCATCTCGGGCGTTTAAACTAGGCAAAGGGGAGTAGGGCGCTAAGAAAACCATCTGTATCAGTTTTAAAGATGGGAATTTAGCAGTCACTCCCCTGCAAGCAAGATCTACTGAATCACATCAGAAAAAGAAGCAGAAAAAGCAGAGGAAGAGGCTGAAGAACAAATAATGGCTCAGGATAGTGGGAAACATAGGAATACACAAGGTGGTAGAAAACTCAAATCTAACACAGACTCCTGGACCAGGGTGTGCATTTTATTTATATATTTATTTAGTTTTTGTTGACTGGGTAAGTGCACTAGACAAATCCTGCCTATTTTCAGACACAACCTGGGGGAAGGGGATACAGATGAATGCCAACTGACCTTGAACCAGATGAAACTGTTGGTGGTATTTTTAGTGAATGAGGGAAATTTGGCCAGGACACAGGGGAAATTCCCCTACTCTTTTCGATAAGTGCCACAGGATCTTTAACATCCACCTGAACTACCACCAATCCAGGCAGATGGGACCTCGGTTTAACGTTTCATCCGAAAGACGGCACCACAGAAGTGCAGCACCCCTCTCATGCTGCACTACAGTGTCAGTACTGGGATATTAACCCAAGTGCCAGATGTGGGAACTGAACCCACAGCCCTCTGATCTCCCAGCCTCAGAGGTGAATGTGCTACCTACTGAGCCACTGACACTGACAAAGATTAATGCAAGAAGCCTGGGCAACAAGATGAGTTACCTTCAGGCTTGGATGACTGAGTCCTGTATGGATCTTGTGGCTGTCGCAGAAACCTGGGCATCTGACAATAATGATTGGGATCTAGCAGCCCCTGGGTATATACTCTTCAGGAGGGACAGGAGGGGTGGTAATGGAGGGGGGTAGCATTTTATGTTAAGGAGGGGATAGAGGCCATATCTTGTGATGTGAGCCTTAGTGAAGGGGTGGAATCCCTGTGGGTTCAACTAAACTCATCCTCAGGAAAGAAAGTCCACGTCAGGGTGGTGTACAGGCCTCCGAACCAAGTGGAGGACAAGGATAGGGAACTTACAGAGGAAATTAAAGAGATGTCACAGAAATGGGAACTTGTGATAGTGGGGGACCTTAACGTGCTAGATGTAGACTGGGGCATTTCAGGGGCTAGATTATCGAGAAGTCAATTTATGGTAGAAGCCTTACAGGACTATTTTCTCACTCAGTCACTGATCCAACTAGGCAGGATAACCTCTTGGCTGTGGTCCTCACCAACTCAGAAAAAATTCAGGGCAGTCAGAGTTGGGGAACCACTGGCAAACAGCAACCACAAATCGGTTTGGAATAGCCCTGAAGGATGTCAAATCCCAGTCCAGGACAGAAGTCATAAATTTCAGAGGGGCAAATTTCAATAAAATGAGAGAACTAGTGAGAGACAAAGTAACCATGATACACAAGCAAATTGAGGTAGAAGTCATTTGGGGGACTATTAAGCAAACAGTCACAGAGGCCGAAAAGGCATGTGCAAGGACAGTGACCAAAATGAACAGACACAAACGCTCCATATGGTTCACAAATCAGGTTAGGATAACCATTAGGGCCAGGAGAGAAGCCTTCTGCAGGTTCAAAAGAAAGCCAGATAATGATCTATGGGAGGAATATGTACTTAAGAACAAGGAGGCCAAGACAGCAGTGAGACAAGCAATGGCGGCAGCAGAACTTCAGATAGCTAAAGGTGTCAGGGAAGGGAACAAGTAGTTTTTTAGATTGCAAGAAAAGAGGAAGAAGGGAGGAGAGGTAGGAGAGGTAGTTAGAATCAGAGAAGGGAACAGGATAGTAGAAGAGGACAGGCAAAAGGCCACTGTTCTGAACAAATACTTCTGTTCAGTGTTCACCAAAGAACACAGTAGTCCTATTCCTGACTGCGGCATCACAGCACACAGCAAGGGAGTGCAATTTTTTCAGTAGGCAGGGTCAGACAGTTGCTAGAGCAGTTAAAAATAGACAAATCTCCCAGTCTGGATGGAATACATCCAAGGATAATTAAGGAGTTAGCAAATGAGTTAGTGGTACCCTTAGCGCACCTGTTTAACCATTCGCTCCAAACGGGTATCTAAGGACTGGAAAACAGCCAACATAGTGCCTCTACATAAGAGTGGAAGTAGGGAGGAGGCCAGTAACTACAGACTGGTCAGCCTCACATCAGTGCTAGGAAAGCAAATGGAGGCTCTGATTAAACAGGACCTGGTAGAATACTTGAAAAAATAAGGCATGCAGGATGACAAACAGCATGGTTTCAGGGCAGGCAGGTCATGCCAGACGAACCTAATTACTTTCTTTGATTGGGTGACTAGGGAGGTGGATAGTGGCTGACCAGTGAATCTCCTCTATTTTGACTTCAGCAAAGCCTTCGATTCAGTATCACACAAATGCTTACTGGAGAAGCTAGAGGAGTTTGGCATAGCAAGCAGCATCATTGAGTGGGAGGGAAACTGGTTGGACGGAAGGATGCAAAGAGTTGTAGTCAATGGGGAGAAGTCAGAGGAGGGGGAGGTGATGAGTGGAGTCACACAGGGTTTGGTCATAGGCCCAGTCCTATTTAATATGTTCATCAACAACACAGGAGTAGGTATCCAGGGCAAGATTTTTTTTTGGCTAGTTTTCCATTAGCAGGTTATACAGACCTGCCACTAGAGGGATTCTTGGTCTTCTACATAAATCACCGTATTCTTTCGTGGGCAATATGGCCTGCATTATCATTCTACTTCTTTCCCGGTTCTGTTACAAGGGGACTTGAGTCTGAAGGGTGGATGGCCAGTAACTAAGCTGCTCCTGATCTCCTTGTTCCCCTTTCTGCTGTATTTTCTCATCTAGGTTTTAAATGGGTACCTAGGTGGGCAAATTTCTTGCCTAGAAAATATTGCACTAATACAAATCACGGACCACTCAATCTGGGACCATGGCTCTCCTTATTGTGTTTTATTGCTCTAAGGTGCAGAGTTTTCAGCAATACAGTGCAATTCGAAGTACCTCAATGCAATTCAGTTCTCCAATGTACCTTATCAATACCTAATGTTATAACAGTCTACCGTGCAGACACTCTGTCATTCTCCTCTCCCCTTTTAGCCTATTCCCCCCAGTTAGCCTACACCCCTTTGCTACTGTCCTCACCTATGTCTACCCAAGCACTTACATTGATCACAATCAACTGTCATTACAGTGGCACCGCCTCTTGCGCAGCACGATATGGGTTGCCGCAAAGAAATAAAAAAGCAGTCTCCATTCTTATAAGCTCCTTAAAGAAAGTTATACTTCTGCTTCTTCTCTGCTCAGGAAATGGAGCTCAACCCTGCCCCCCACAACTTACCTCGCCTTTCCGATTTTGCTGAGGCTACAGGTCTCAAAATGATGATGGTCAACATTTTAAGCCTGCCTAAAAACTTGTACAGCTGCAAGCCTGGCTGCACACGTTAACCCAGACCTTATCATAATTACTGAGTCGTGGTTAAAAAGATGAACACTGATCAACAAATATCACTGCAGGGCTACAATTTATTTAGAGCAGATAGAGAGTCTAGAGGCGGGGTGTGGTTATCTATGCCAAATCTAAGTACTTGGTCACCAATATTAGTTGCAAATCTCTAGCCAAGGAATTTGAGTTAGTTGCTGAGCCTTCATCTCCCTCTCCGGAATGTATCACTATCCTAGGTGGCTATAGACCCCCATCTGGTGGTGATGAAGTCCTTAATCTTTTGAAATCCATGTTCGTCAGATGCAAAACTGAAACAATATTTCTAGGAGATCTAAATATGGACTGGCTGTCACCTAAATCACATGGCCTCAAATCCCTTTGTGACGAGCTAGGTCTTGGGCAATTAGTCAGAGAACCTACTAGGAACAACACTCTAAATACTGCCAACAGTTCCATTCTAGATGTGGTACTAACCACCCATCCACACAAAATATCTCATTTGGCAGTGTTTCACAATGACATGGCGATCATGGAATTGTTGCTTGCATAAGATCTCAAATTAAGGCCGGCCGCAACCCATCTTTTATAACAAAAGATCCTTTTGCAAATTCAGTGCAGTAAACTTCCTATCTGACCTGAGCATGATCAGATGGCAAGATCTTTACCTAGCCAAAGATGTCAACAAGGCAGCTTGCATCCTTAATGACAAACTCACTACAATAATAAATAAGCATGCCCTTTCATCAAAGTAAGGTAATGGAACAATTCAATCCCTGGTTCACCTCGGATCTCAAGGCAGCCCTTATAGCTCGAGATAAGCTCTGGGCTAAAGCTAGACATTCCAAAGAATCTTCGGATTGGCAGGCCTTTAGAACAGCCAGGAATAACTGTGTGAAAAAACTTCGCTCTGCTAAAGCTAACTATTATATTTCTACTCTCGAACAAGCTAAAGGTAACCCTCATAAAATATGGAAGACTATCAAAGCTATAGAAGGACGGCCCATGGCCCCTCTGTCCCAACAAAGATAGTCATGAAGTGGCAAGATTGTGGAAAACAAGTTCCTAATCCTGGAGGAACTTAACTCCCACTTTGCCACAGCTGGATTAGCTTTGACTCGTCACCTTATGCTGGTGCTGCGGTGAGCCAGCATACCCTCCCGCACATCTAGTCCTGGACCCAGTCCTTCCAACTGCGTGGAGATAACTTATAAAGAAGTATAGAAGATTCTCTTCTTAACTTAGACACCAAAAAGTGCAGGGGACGATGGCTTGGAACCCTTTTTCCTAAGGTCAGGCTATGCCCATCTCACTGCCCCAAGTCTCCACATCTTCAATCTTTCCATTACATCTGCTGCTGTGCCGTCCTGCTGGAAATCAGCACATATCCTCCCTCTATTTAAATCTGGTGACCCATGCGATGTAAACAACTATAGGCCTATCTCCATATTGCCTATCCTTTCTAAAGTTCTCGAAAAACTGATCCATATTCAGTTAAAATCTCACTTGGAAACCTTCTCTCTCATTAACCCAGCTCAGTTTGGCTTCCGAGCTAATCATAGCACAATCACTGCACTAGCAAAAGTAACCAATGATTGGATCTCTGCTATAGATGCTAAGAAGGTAACTGGTGCAGTCTTTGGACCTCAGCAAAGCTTTTGATACTGTTGATCACAAACTATTAGTCAATTGCCTTGCAAAGTTGGGTGCCACATACCATACCACCCAATGGTTCTCTAGCTACCTAACTGGAAGAATCCAAAAAGTAAAGGCGGAAGGCTTTTTTTCTGCTGCCTTGCCAGATGCAAAAGGAGTCCCCCAAGGATCCATCTTAGGCCCTATCTTGTTTTCTCTGTACATCAATGACTTAGATGCTAACATATCTACGTCTAATCTGCACTTTTTTGCAGATGATACTGTGTTGTATACTTCTGGCTCATCATTATCTGAAGTCAAGGGAGTGCTTCAAGCGGACTTGCACAACTGAGCATAATTTAATAAAGGCAAAGCTTCTGCTCAATGCCAAGAAGACTAAAGCGATGATATTCTCCGCAGTGCTGTCTCAGGCCCCCCAATACTCTTGCCAAGACTTCATTGTCCTGCCACGCTAAGCACGAGCCTCTGGAAGTTGTAACCAAATTTAAATATCTAGGTATCTGGATCGACAATAAATTATCTTTCAGTGACCACATAGAAGATGTCTCTAGAAGGTTAAAAAGCAAGTTGGTTTCTTCTACGAAATAGGCCCTTTTCCCCATGAAACTCGAAACAAGCTTGTACAGGCCACTTTTCTCCCCTACTCGACTATGGCGATGTAATCTATTCCTCCACCACTCTTGCAAATCTAAGTAAACTGGACATCCTTTATCATCGTCGTTACGGTTCATTACCAACTCCTTACCGTTTGCACCACTGTGACTTATATGCAGCTGTTGGTTGGACATCCCTACTACTAGACGCCTGCTCCATGCTGGGCTATGGACTCTTAAACTGCTCCTGCAGAAATTGCCAAGCTATCTCTCTTCCCTTATTAGTATCTCTCACAGGTGCATACTCGTTAAGAAAATCTGACTTTATTATGCTTGACATACCAGAGGCGCGGACTTCCTTTGAGTAAGCGATGATATTGCATATGCCCTTCCTCCATTTGGAACCAATTACAAACCGTACTGAAACTAACTAGCACAGTTTCAATAAACTTCTACAAATCGCTAAGTTCAGCCAAAATAAAGACACCTGTAACTGTCATTAAGTCTCTTCCTTCCCCATATGTGCCATATTTATCCACTGGTAAGGTATAATTGATTTGTCATATTAACTGCTTTCCCCCCTTCTACTCCTGGCTTTATCTTTGCTTACGCTCCACTGCTACTCTAAAAAATCTCTCCTCCCTCCCATATCAGTTGTAGACTGTTGTTTGTTCTAGCTGCCAAAATACTGTATATTTGATTTGATTTGATATGATTAAATCAAATCACACTAGTCATCATGTTTCATTTATCAGTATGCGACCTATAAGTCGCTTCCCTGTCTCACATCAATGTTTACCACCTGTGGTCACCCTATGTGGTACCCTTGTATGTATATCCAGCCTGCATCATGTAACGTGTATTTCATGTATATACTGTTATTACCTATCTGTGTTTGTACTTTAAGTGTTTATGTCACAGGACCTCCTTGTGAATGAGCTTGCTCAATGGAGTTTTCCTGCAATAAACCTGAACTTGAACTTGAAGATTGCACTGTTCGCAGACAACACTAAACTAGGGGAAAAGGTGGACAGTGAAGAAGCAGTGAAATTCCTGCAAAAAGATTTGAAAAAGTTAGAGCAATGGTATAATATCTGGCAGCTGAAATTTAGCACCAAAAATTTAAAGTGATACATGTTGGCGGGAACCACCCAATAACAATCTATTAGCTAAATGGGGTCCAATTCAGTGCCTCAAAGGAGGAAAGAGATCTAGGAGTTATCATTAGTGACACCCTTAAACAGACCAGCCAATGCAACACAGCATATAGTAGGACCAACAAAATGCTAGGATACATAGGGAGAGGATTTGATAGTAGGCATGGGGAGGTGATGCTTCCACTGTATAGATCTATGGTGAGACCCCACTTGGAATACTGTGTACAGTTTTGGAGACCACACCTTAAAAAGGATTGGGACAGAACAGAGACCATACTGAGAAGGGCAACCAAAATGATACAAGAGCTCCAAAGGCTGTCATACGAGGGGCATATAGAGGCATTAAACATGTACTCACTTGAAACTAGGAAGGAAAGGGGGATATGATAGAAACCTTTAAGTACATGAGGGGTTTTAATTCAGTGCCCTATACTAAAATATTCACCAGGGCCTTCAATGCAAACACAAGGGGGCATGAATGGAAACTGAGGGGTGGAAAATTCAAGAGGGATCTAAGGAAGCATTATTTCTTGGAAAGGGTAGTACGCCACGGAACAGACTGCCTGCGTAAGTGGTGGGACCTAAGACCATATCTGCAGTCAAAAGGGGTTGGGATAAAGAATACGCTAGAACCAGTTCCGCAAGGGAAACTACCATCTAGGACCCAGGATCACTAGGATCTCGGAATCTGAAGGGCAGACTTGATGGACCATTGGTCTCCTTCTGCCATCACTGTTCCATGTTTCTATGTTACAAGACAGAAAATAAAAGCTAGGGCGATTGGGAAGAGTTGATGATGTTTCGTTTCCTTTTGGAGGGCAAGTGTGTTTTTTTTCATCCATGCCAACACTAGGATGGAGAGGCATTCTGTGGAGCCTTATAATGGGGCAATAAAAATGCTTCATTTTCAGGTAATCTTAGTGGCACCATGGCCTCTCACAGACCAATAGCAATAGCTGTAAGACCTGCTGTAGGGCTATGAGGCTCTTCTTTCAAGGAACCTGTTGTCCACACTGTATACAACAATCTAATATGTTTGTTTTCAACCGGACCGTTGAGTTGAAGAGGGTGCACCTATGGTACCGTTGGCAGTGGTAAAGCTGAATTAAGCAATGTCCATGCTGTTTTTTCCTGTGCTGGATAAATCAGTGATCCACAGGTCTGGGCTACAAAGACCCTGATTCCACATAGATCGCTCAGGTCAGGGAGGGGTCCCAACAGGCACGTTCAGGTGCACCAGTGCAGAGCAAACCAGCACACCCAATGTGCAGGCAACCCCTCGGCCTTGATGGCTGGTCAAGTGGAGGATATAAGGGCACATGAATATAACCTAATTGAGCAGAGCCAGATCTGTCAAATGAGGAATAATGTTCCATTTAGAAGGAGGGGGAGTGGTCAAAATCCAAAAGCAATGGTTTTGACCCCCACCCTTTTTTTTTATTTGTTTTTATTCCTACATCATCATACAACCTGGCTGAGTATCTGGACCCCCTCACTTTTTTTTCAAGGCTACCTCTCCTAAAGAGATCTGCTGTCTTCTTCTGGCCCTCCCCAACCGAGGGAGCAGCAGCAGTGATGGTCTTTGCCCATGATTCCTCAAGCTAACGGCCAACCTTCTTGCCAGACTCTTAGCTGCCCTTTTTAATTTGTCATTGCCCTCCTCAACCATTCAGTCACTATGGAAACAGGCTAGAGTTACACCCATATTCAAATTGGGGGACCACAACTCTGTGTATAATTACCGACCAGTGTTCATCCTCTCCCACCTTAGCAAAATGCTGGAGAAAATTGTATTTCAGTAAATTACTGAACATGTGTACAACCACAACTTACTATCCCCACCAGCATGGATTTAGAAAAGGCCATAGCACCACCACTGCCTTGGCCTGCTTCACAGACCATGTCCTTAGGGACATGGATGATGGGAAGCTAACAAAGCCCATTTTCGTGGACTTATGCAGGGCCTTCGATCTTGTGGACCACAACATTCTCCTTGATAAACTGCAACACTGTGATTTTTCAGTCAAAGGCGCCACAGCTTGGGTTAGAAACTGCCTTTTAGGGAGGTCCCAGGTGGTTTGAGCGATAGGGATCTCCAACTCTTAGGGGATTTTTAGCAGCACCCCCCAGGGGTCCATTCTCAGACCTTTTCTGTTCTCCCTATTTGTGAGCCAGCTTCCTAGGGAAAACAAAGTTTGCCACATGCTTATGTATGTGGATGATCTGATCATCTTCCACAGTGCAGCTAACCTGGCTGAACTAGCCACCTTCCTCTCCAGGAAGTACAGTGCCACCCAGAGGTGGTTCACTTCTAACAGGCTGCTTGTGAATGTGAATTTGAGTCCAAACTCAAGCTTGTGGACCTGGCTGCAGGCCCAGGTACTTTAAATCATTTGAACATTCTAACTCGGGAAAGTCTCCCTGCAGCAGATAATGACATTCAAATACCTGGGGGTCACACTGGACCCCTCCCTGACCATATAGGCACAACAGTGCAGTACACAAACCAAAAACTAGAGGTCTGCTACAGTCAGTCAATCAATCAATCAATCACTTTATTTAACCAGGCATAAACACCATTGAGCAAGCTCATTTTCAAAGTAGTCCTGGACATTAGTACAATACAATACAATACAATACAATACAATACATAACACAGGTACGGTAGTATCAATAATGCGAAAACATTGTACAGATAAACCTCAATAGGCCAGTACCTACTGGTCTGCCATGGTTGTGAACAATTGCAATTTAGAAAAAAGTTTACAGGTAAAGAAGAAGATCCAAAAATCCTAGACTGTCTTCAGTTTGTCAGTGGTGAGTAGGGAGGGGGAAGGCAGGGGAAAAAGGTGTGTTAGAGGGAGATGATGGGATGAAGAGGGCCAGAGTAAGAGAGAATAGGCTAAAAGAGCTGGTTGTCCCTTGAAGGGAAGTATCTTAATCAAGATTCTAGACGTGGAATTTGTGAGAGGGACCTGATTCAAGTTGCTCAGTGTCATCTAAAACAATTGCAGGTTTTCTTCAAAAGTACGGCTAGCAAATCTTTAAATGTGAATAGGCCTGGAAGTGAGGAAAATTTTAAAGAGCTTTGCATGGTATTCCATAGCGATGGGAGTGAAAAATTGATTGCGGCCGAGCCATATGTTGTATTTACTCTAGGAATCTGGAAGCAGAATAAAGAGAAATGTCTCAGGCCATAAGATCCCTTGGCCCGTTTGAAGAGGCTCGAAATGTATGTAGAAAGATTATTGGAAAGTGCTCTATAAAGCCAGAGGAGAGCATTTCTTTTCCTCCTAGTTGAAAGTGAGGGCCACCCCGATTTCTGGTACAGTAGGCAGTGGTGAGTATGAAGGGGTAGGTTGAAGATAAATCTTAGGGCCTGGTGGAAGAGAGTGGCAAGTTTGCTGAGCACCGTTGAGGGCCAATGAATGTAGAGAAAGTCAGCATAGTCCATTATGGGTAAGAATGTGGATTGTACTAGTCTCTTTCTAGCTTCTAAGGTGAGCAGATGTTTAATTCGCTAGAATAACCCAAGCCGCTGACTTCATTCAGGTGGTACAGAAAGTTAAGCTTATTATCCAGCCAGAATCCTAGGTATTTAAAGGTTTCAACTATTTCAAGGGGTTCATCTAGAAACGTAGGAATCTGGGGAATATGTGTTGGTCCAGGGACTGCCTTTGGTGAGAGGATCATGGCTTTAGTCTTTTTGGCGTTCAGGAAGAGTTTGTGTTTAATGAGATTATGCTGGATGTCACAGAGTGGCTCTGTGAGGTTTGAAATTCCAAGGTTAGAAATATGGGGCTAGAGAATTGTTTTTCCTTTTCCTAGCACATATGGGAGTCCCCTCCCAACCCGAGAGGAGGCAGTATAGTGCAGTGGTCTGGAGCTCTGAGCTGCAAATCTGGTGATATCCAGCAGACCAGACCTGGGTTTGGGTCCCGCAGCTTCCGCTTGCATACTGTGTGACCCTGAGCGGGTCACTTGACCTCCTTGTGCTCCTGGTCGCTCCTGTAGAAGAGCTTTCAGCTTAGTGTGCTATACCTGGTTAAACAATAACTTCATTGTCCTGATTATACTGAGTGTGGATAAGAGAAAAGGGAGATCCCCCCCCATAGCAAAAAGCAGTAGTGCTTTCCTACTACATTTAGAGTTATGGTAGAGACGTAGGTGGGAAATTATGTTTGGGGACTAAATGGTTGTAAAAGCTGTTTTCAGGCTAGGTGGGTGTTTTAGCAGCTGTTAGTACTTTGGTTCTGGGCTGCTTTAACAGAGTACATTGCGACTATGCGCATGGCTGTGAAGGCATTTAGCCTTCTAATACTGTTTAAATGGAATGCCTTTATTCTAAAATTATTAGGGACAGCTCTGAATATCCTCTGGAGTGGAGGTTGCTTAATTTTGAGTAGTTCTGAGATTTTCTTAGAGCGAGGGAGTTACGGCGTTTTGGGCATTTTGGAGCCCTGAAATCTAATTACTTGCGGTTGCAGCTCACTATTAAGTGAAGGCTGGCCACAAGTGGTATTTGTGGTCATTATTAGGGGAAATGGGTGATTTTGTTACCCTGAGTTAGTGCAATTAGTAGTTGCACTGTTGTGAGGACATAAGGCTTATTAGCGCTTTAAAAACTTTAAGCTTTAGACATTTAAAATAAGGAGATTTATTTCTGCTTACCTATTGAAGATGAATTGCCTTTGTTTTGTTTTGGCTTTGAAACCTGGAGTTTTGGGTGTTTGTGGAGCTTTGGAGTTGTGCTTTCAACTGCCAGCGTCCTTGTTTGTTCTAGGAGCTGGCTGGCCATGCACGCCCTTCTTAAGTATTGTTGGGAAGGGGTGGTGCTTTCTTGTCTTGGAAAAAGGAGTTTAAAATGTTCAGAACAGAAATAACTTATCTCTGAGTGAGGGAATAAGTTACTAAATGAGTTTAAAATACATAAGCTTGTTGGAATAAAATAAAGGATTAGAATACAAGATAAAGTAATTAAAAGTTGTAAGTGAAGGTGGAGTTTGAAGGTCACCTGACTCTAGTTGGATATAAAAGGGTGAACCTTTGACTCAGTAGGGAGATTGTCAGCACAGATGGCTAGAGGTGAGATTCGTCAGAGAGGTGTAAACAGGTGGAGACTTAAATCCTGTTGTAGTGAGCCTAGATGTGTGCTAGATGCTGCTGAAAAGTGCTCTATGGAGTTATTTGAAAAACTGTTTTGATTCATGTTCCAAATGGAAGATTTAAAACTGCCAGAATATCCTGTGTGAGGTTTATGCCTTTATATTGTCTCACCTAAAGACTTATAAAGAATGAGATGATGCCAGATGCTCTAATGTTTGCTATCGAAATTGAAGTGAAAAATGAGAAAAATACTGTGCCATTCTGATGTTATCCTGATATGAGTGATGTTTGAAAGAAGAATCAATTAAAATTGAAGAAAATTGCAAGAACTGGTGAGACATTTTTCCTTTAACTGCCCACATAAACCTGCGCCCTACCACACTGGAGAGTAATGAAGTCTTGCTGTAAGTTCTCGTGGGCCATGTCCAAGGAAGAATTTGTGGTATATAGTACGGTATCATCTGCGAATAAATGAACATTAGCTGAGCGGAGATGAGAGTCCAGGTTATTGATGTAGATTGCAAATAGGATTGGGCCTAGTATGGAACCTTGGGGAGCACCTCGTAGAAGTTTTTTTTGTGGAGACAGATCACCCGCAGCTTTGTCTTGTTGTAACCTGTTGGTGAGGTAGTTGGAGAACCATTTGATTGCAGGACTATCGAGTCCAATATTGCTCAATGCTGTAAGCAAGATGTTGTGGTCCACAGTATCGAAGGACTTACTAAGGTCAAGAAAAAGGACAAACACATGCTTCTTAGAATCCAGTGCAATTTGTCAATCTGTGGTTACCTTCGCAAGTGCAGATACAGTGCTGTGTTTGGCTCTAAAGCTGGATTGTGCAGGGTTTAGCAGTTCATGCAAATCCAGGTGTTCTCTAATTTGGACATTGACAATTTTTTCTAGAAGTTTTGACAGGACGGATAATATAGATATAGGCTGGTAGTTATTCAGATCGTATGGATCCCCAGACTTGAATAATGGTATAATGTAGGCAGTTTTCCATAACAAGGGAAGTTCTCCTTGTTTCAGTGAAATGTTGAATAAGTGGATAATGGGAGCAGTCAAGTAGAGATGGCCAAGCTTTAGGAAGTAAGGTTCGATGTTGTCAGCACCTGCATTCTTTTTAGTATCCAGGGATAGTAGTAAGTCCTCTACTTGTTTATATGTGATTATATGGAAGCTTAAAGTAGTAGAATAAGGTAGGATAGGGTTAGGATTAACATTATAGTTGGCAGCAGGGTCACCCAATGGGTTGATTTTGTTGATAGGTGAGGTGTCAAAAGCTAGCCCCGCGGTGGCAAAGTGCGATTTAACTGCTGTAGTATATCGGCTCTGTCTGTGTAGGTGAACCCAGCTGACATAGTTTTGGCTGGGAGTGATGTGTCAGCAGAGTAACCTTCAACCTCTCTAAGGATGTTCCAGAATATGGCTGAGTTGTTTTTGTTGGCTTCTAGTTCTGCGTGAAAATATCTAGCTTTTTCAGATCTAATTAGCTTGGTACAGGCATTTCTAGAGGTGCGAAATGCTAACCAATCTGCTTCCAAGTGAAATTTCCTCGCTCTTTTCCACCAGTAGTCCCTGTCCCTGAATGCTTGCTTCAAGATGGGAGAGAACCAACCGGGGGTCTTTTATTTAAACCTGATCAGCCTTAGCAGGGCATGTTTGTCTATTAGACCCAATAAGAGGCTATGAAAGATATTAAATGCCTTGCTAAGGGAAGGGCTAGATAGAAATTCTGCCATCTGATGTTACTTAGGTCTTTCAGGAAATTCGTTCTAGGAGAACTTTTTCATGCTTCTTTTCAATTTGAATTTGGCAGCCGATTTTGTTTGCAGGGAGCGTCTGATGCAGGGAGTAGTACGATGGTTGCTTATATCATTGAAGAACACTCCGGCATGAGAAATGTTATGTGGCTTGTTTACTAGCATGAGGTCCAGGAGAGAGCCACACTCAGGATATTTTCTGTTAGGTCTGGTGTTTGCAGGTGTTATTTGTACCAGACCAACTGCATCAGAGAGATCCTCCAATTTCTTAGAACTGTCATCATTCCAATTCAAATTGAAATCTCCCAAAAGGATACACTCCGAGTTAACTGAGTCAATTAGGCTTTGGAGATGTGGTAGAAGGGCCAAGCCACCAGTCGAGGGTCTGTAGCAGGCTGCAATGAGGAGTGACTTCTCATTGGAAAGGGACAATTTTAGTGCCAAGCATTCGAATTCTTTAAGCTTCGAGGTGCAATCAATGACCTTGACTACGAGTTTGCTCTTAGCATATATTACGAACCCTCCTCCTCTAGATGGCCTATCACAGAGGTAAGTATTGTATCCTGGAATGTTGATAGATTTGTCTGGAGTCGAGGGCATAAGCCAGGATTCAGTTATTATGAAGAAATCGGGAGTTGCATGTAGAACCCAGGTCTGTATGTGGTCCAGTTTCTTTAGCAAACTGCAAGCATTGATGTGAAGAAGGCTAGGACCTTTATATTGAGGGAGGTCTGCAGGGGTTTCCAGAACAATGGGTGGGCCTGGGTTTAGTTTAACATTTCCCGAGCAGAGTAGGAGGAGTAGCAGTAATTTTTTAAGGTACTGTCTTAGTCTGCTAAGTAATCTTTTGTTGCTCTGTCTTGTGTAGGTTGGTTTAGTAATGGTTATTTTTTGGGTATTGCTGCAGTTTGAAAAAGCAAATGCATAGATAATTGCTATGGCCGACTAAGTTAGGGGCATTCGTACGAGGTCTCTGGATGTAGCCTGGTGTGAGTAAGGGGATGACCAAATGGGAGATGTCCCCATTCTGAGTTGCCATAGATTATTGGGAAGGGGCAGATCTTGGTATTTGTCAAAGGTGGATTTTTGGCTTGGGTACAGCTTAGGAACCGGCATTCTGATTGATGCAAAAATTAGAAGTATGATACAGCTACGCAAGAGAGTATCTGTATGCGGCATTTTTGTTAGGGAATTGTCTCCTAATTTATTTATTTTTTATTTATTTTATTTTATTTAGTTTTTGTTAACCGGGTAAGTGTGCTAGTCAGCAAGTGACTGTTTTCAGGCACGACCCGGGAGGTACAATTACAACACACAAAGAGTACAGCCAGATTATTAAGACAACGAGTACAAAAATGCAGAGAGAAATACATATGGCAATGTAACATACATTAGTAAACAAAAATATACTTTAGCACTTGATCATGGAACATACTCAAAATGTGAATAGTAGAAGGCAGAAAATAAGAGGATGAGGCATCAGTAGAAAAAGACACAAGGAAGGAAAACTGGCAAAAGGATGGGAGGGAGAAATTAAGTGGAAAGGAGGTGCCGTCAGATCACGGCAACAGCAATGTGAGGTACCAACCCTCGGCCGGGCCTATGGAGCCGAAGCGGCAGATGAAGAGAGGTGGTAGGGGGGGGCAGTAGACGGCAACAGCGGTGGGAGGTAGGAAAATACAGCCGGGCTGGTGGAACCGATAGACGGCAGGGCGAGAGTGAGGATGCCGGTGAGAGGGGGATAGAGGCAGAGGAGTTACGGCAATAGCGGCAAAAGTGTCAAAGTCAAGCCGAGCCAGTGGAACCAAGAGACAGCAGGGCAGGAAGGGGGGTCGGTAGACGGTGGGAGTAGGCGGTAGTAGGTGGAGAGAGGTGACTAAGCACAGCCAGGAGGGTGGGGACTAAGGAGGGGCATGAATGAGGTAGGAACAGGTAAAGGTGAGTTTGGTGGGGAGTGGCAAAAAGGGGGGAAGAGGATATAACAGAAGAAGGGGAGAGAGCAGCAGTGGGGTTAAGTGAGGAGAGGCTGTGAAGTGAAGATAAGAATGTCATGGAGTAGAATAGCGACTTACAATTGTCAACAGCTAACATTAGGCTTATAAAGAAACAGGTTAAGGCAACATTAATTACAAGGCACAAAATAAAACATTAATTACAAGGCACAGTATAGAACACCCTTTGGACAGGCAAAAGTGCTAGCAATGAGGAAACAGTACAAATGCAGCGGATCAGGTAGGGTCAAAGCAAACACATTTGTCCATAGTAGTGAGGAAAGTCCTGAGTTTGCTCTTAAAAGTCACATGAGTGGAGACATCTCTTAGATCCTGAGGTAGTAGGTTCCATGGGTGGGGGCAGCATGATGGAAGGAGCCATGCCCTTTTAGTCCGACAAAGGGGATGGATAGTAAGGTCTGATCAGCTGATCTAAGATTCCTTGTGGGAATGGCCGCCTGAGGAGATCAGACAGGATAGCAGGCTTGGACGTCCTTAGGATGGAATCAACTAAATTGTACAAGTAGTACTGCCTGGTGAAGAAGGAGAGCCAACCAAGGTCCTGATATAAGAGACAATGATGCTGCAGCCGAGGTGCTTTGGTTGCATACCTGCACACATTATTGAAGGTAGTATCCCATAGTTGCAGTGAAGATTTGGTGGCCAAGGACAGGATGGGACACCCATATGTAAGGTTGGCAATAGAATGCCTCTGGCTATCGCAATTTAGCAGCAGGGGTGAGCAGGTATTTGGTTCTGTAGGCAGCCCCCAATTTGCAGTTAATTGACTTGCAGGTTTCCTGTATATGTGCTTTCAGGTCCAAGGTTGATCCAGGTGGATGCCAAGGTAACGAAAGGAAGTGACAGTTTCTATAGGGTACCCATCGATATCAGAGACAGAGATGGTCAGAGGACAGGATCTAAGCTTGTGATTGAGCCAAACATCATAACTTTTGTTTTATTTGTATTTAAAACCAGGCGTTGAGAGTTCAACCAGTGTTGTACAAGCACGAAAATCTGCAGTGAGGGCAGCATTTAGATCCAGGACCTTATCAGGTGATAATAAATTACCAGGTCATCCGCATAAAGAAGTGAGTGACCTGTGGTGACCAGCGCAGGAAGTTTATTGACGAATAATGAGAATAGAAGAGGGCCAAGTATAGACCCCTGAGGGACCCCAATGTTGATAACAGCACTGTCTGACATGGATGAATTAAACTTAACAGCTTGTGTTCTGTTGGAGAGGTAGCTTTTGAACCAGGTAGTGACTGGGGGAGAGAAGCCCAAGGTACTGAGGGTGGATAGTAGCAGAGAATGGTCAACCAGATCGAAAGCTTTGGTTAAGTCAATGAAGACTGCCCTGTTAACTTTCCTCTATCCATATTGGTAACGATATCTGAAGCGAATTTTGCAAGTGCTGTCATGGTGCTGTGATGCTTTCTAAAACCATGTTGTGCTGAGCTTAGTAAATTGAATTTCTCAAGGTATTCAGTGATTTGCATGGATACTACTTTTTCCAGGATTTTATTCAGAACAGACAAAATAGCAATAGGCCAGTAATTTGATATGTCATTTTTACGGCCTTTCTTAAATACAGGAGTGACTCTGGCTGCCTTCCAGACTTCAGGGACAATGCCATTGCTATGCTGGTGTTATGCACAGGATTGACAGACCTGTTCGGTAACAACTTCTTTTAAGAGGGCAGAGCTGTCTAAGGATTGTAGACAGGACGGCAGGCATGGCTGATCTTGAGTCGACCAATCAGCAGGTGGAGGGCTGGCCTAGCTCTCAGACAAAGAGCATTTAATAGAGGCCGGGGTTGGGGCGGGTGGTGTTGGAAGAAAATTCACACAGTTTAAGGCACCCAGAGCAAGGAAACAGGTAAAAGAAAAGCTGCTGAGAGTGGAGAGTCTGTGCAGCCAATTGCAGGCAGGGCCGTAAGAGCAGCAGCCAATCGCTGAAGATCCCATGGAGTCACTGTCCAATCAGGGCTCCAAAGTATTCCCCGAGCGTAGCGACAGGTTAAGAAACCCTACAGGCTAAGAAAGTTCATAACCTCAGATATACAGCTATTCATTGTCAAAGGTCCTCTCCTCTCCTCCTGGACTATTGCTCACCCATTTTCTCCCAAATCTCTAACTGTAAGCTCTCCAGACTCAACTCCATTTACAACATCTGTAGATTGCCCTTCTGGCCCCTTTCAATACTCACCACTACTCTCTATACCAGAGGCTGGGCTGGCTCTCCACATAGGCCCACCAGGACTACCTTTTGGACAACCTTGTTGAGAAGCTTCTGAGGGGAAAGGCCAAACTCCCCTTTATCGGCATTCCTTCATCCCAAGGTTGGCACTCCCAACCTCAGGTCCTCCTTCCACCTTCTCCTCAAATTCCCCCAGGTGGCTACCTGTATGGAAGAAAGGATGTTCTCCATAGCCGCCCCCAGACTTTGGAATAGTTTGCCATCACCCTTCACTACCTAGACATGGCCTCGCTATTTTAAGCACAATTGCTAAGCACCCTCCTAGCAAACTCTGTATGTCAGTGACCCAGATGAAGGTGATTCCTGCTTCCTTCCCTTTTCCAATATCTTTCAGAGTGGATGGCTAGCATACTGAGGCTGATCCATCCCTCGTATAGCTTGGCCAATGCCTATTTGACAGGGACGGGGCTTAGTCATATGTTGTTTTAAGTGTAATAGGACTGAACTGTAATGTTATTCATGTAATACAGTGTTATTAATGATCTGTATAGACACATTTTCTTGTTACCTTATTTCTCCTTTGTTTAGTCAAGCCTGGGTGCCCTGCATTCTGTGTAACCTGGCATCAGCCAACTTAACTTGTCATGCTTTGTATATTATGGGCTCAATTCTCAAAGGGGGCTTGGAGTGGTGCAAGCTGCGGCAAACAGCAGCTTGCACTGAATCCTAGTGCACCAGGGACCCTGCACCAGATTTTGGTACAGGAGGGGTTCCGATGCCTTAGTCCCCACACTTGCAGCAACCCCTACTGTGTGACAAACACATGGCTCATGGGAAGGGTTTGCTGCAGGCTCCTGCGGCAAAGTCAAAAGGTCCTCCCATCACTGATTCCCGGGTCACATAAATAAACCCCCTTCCCTGGTGTTATAGTGGCCCCCTCCCTGATCCTCGATTTCACCCATTTTTATTTTTTTTTGTATATTCTATTTATGCCCTTCCTTTCAACCCAGCCACCTACTCCTTTGGGCACCCATGCCTCACCCTTCGCCACTCCCTCATTCTGCCATCCATTGCCCCCACCCGCCCGGCTGTCCTGGTGTATCCCTTCACAGGAAGGGCCCCCTACCCATGGCAGGGATCTGGGAGGGGAGATCAGGGTACCCTTTTCTTGGTATCCCCTTGCATCTTTGCCAGGCAGGGTGAAATTCAGGGGCTTCCCAGCTCCATGGTCACGGGAGGTGGGCCGCCATCATCCAGCCAGCACAGGTGGCCATTTTCCTTGTTTCTGTGTCCCTGATGTGGTGTCCTCAAAACTTGCACCTGCGGCATGTGGTCACCCATGTTGCAAAGTGCAAGGCCAATATCGGCCATGAAGAGCCGCTGAAGGGCAGTGCATCTACAGCCTTCCCCCTGGGAGGAGAGCATCCAAAGGATGCTCTTGAGCCCTCCCTGCTGGCCTCCGCTCCTGACATCCCCAGCTCAGGCACGAACCTGGGTTGCCAGGGTGCCAGGCGATCCCCTATCACCTAGCAACCATGGAGCCAGCCTCACCCATTTTTTAATATTAAATATATCACCCTTTCCTGGTGATCTAGTGGCCACCCTCCCTGATCTCCAGTTTTGCCCATTATATTAATATTATATAAATTGCCCTTTCCTGCTGGTCTAGTGGCCGCCCCGCCCTGATCCCCGATTTTGCCCTTGTAATAATAAATAAATTGCTCTTTCCTGGTGGTCTAGTGTCCCCCCACCCCAGCAGGTAATGGCCACCACCCTGCTCCTCCCCAATCCCAAAACACAACTGGCTCTGGGCACAGCCCTCCTCTTACCTCTACAGCTGGTCTCCAACTGAACTGTCACTGAGTGCATACTGTAATGTGTGCAGCGCTCATTGAATGACCATCATTCAATGAGCACTGTACACATTACAGTATGCACTCAGTGATAGTTCAGTCGGCAGCTGGCTGCAGAGGTGAGAGGTGGGCTGTGCGGTTGCCAGCTGTGTTTCGGGGTTGGGGGGAGTGAGGTGATGGGTACTACCAGCTAGGGTGGGGAGCCACTAGACCACCAGGAAAGGGCAATTTCTTAAATATTAATATAATGGGCATAATTGGGGATTGAGGAGGGGGCCACTAGACCACCGGAAAGCATGATTTATTTATTTTTAATATAAGGGGCAACATCAGGGATTGGGGAGGGGGAACCACAGCACATCTACCATATTTATATTACTATATTTAACATTCAGTATCGGGAAAAGCACACTGAGCCGGATAGTCACAGGGTGCCGCGAGGTGCTACAGTCTCCCAGAGGGATATGTCTAAGGCTGGTCTAAGGGTACTTAGAAATTCTCCCTCTGGGAGAGTTTTGTGAATCCCACTTTTGGGGATATTTTTATTTCAGTTGTTCGGAAAAAACCTTTGAGCAAGATGCTCTTTTCCAAAGGTTCTACGTCAAGGAAACAACAATATACAAAATACAGGATTGATGAAATAACAGTAAATGCTACACAATTGGTAGGTCAACAACAGGATTCACATAAGATAATACACGTCAGGTACTTACAATGTCAAAAGAATTGGATACAGGAGCATAAATTTACTGAAATTGATGAACAGCCAGCTATTTACATCCTACGAGGGACAATGGTGCAGGGAGCACAATGCAGAAAGGTAGAAGCTGCTTGCAGGACAGGCTTAGTCAAAGTAGAAAGTGTGGAGGGAGGGAGGTGTTGACCAGGCTAGTGGAGTATAGGCAAGCTCATGGGAGCTGGTGACAGGGAAGAGGAGATGAAGAATTGGGGCCAAGTAGGACCACATGGTAATGAAAGTGCAGAAGGGGCAGAAGAAAGTGCAGAAATTGGGGTTCGGGGGGCACTAAACCACCAGGAATGGGCGATTTATTTAACATTAATATAATGGGCAAAATTGGGGATCAGGGAGGGGGCCACTAGCCCACCAGGAAAGGGTGATTTATTTATTTTTAAGATAAGGAGCAACATCAGGGATTGGGGAGGGGGGACCACAGCACATCTACCGTATTTATATTACTGTATTTCTAATGGACTGAAGTGCTGCACACTCGAGCAGACTAGATAAACCGAATGGCCTGTATCTGCTGGCAATTTTGTATGTTCATATGTTTGTATTTAACATTTGGTAACCGGGAAAAGCACACTGAGTCGGATAGTCACAAAGTGCCACAAGGTGCTACACTCTCCCAGAGGGATATGTCTAAGTACCCTTAGACCAGCCCTGGCTATGTGACGGGGCTACATCTGTCACATGCCCCTAGCACCATTCTGCAGCCCATTTTGTGGGGCAAGGCTGGCGCAAATCCCCTTTGGGGCATGCTGCCTGCATTTAACATAGGCTGCTTTTGCTAATGGCTCAGAGCTCATTTTTTGATGCAAGGTGCCACTTGTGAAATTTATGTTTGACGCAGGCACCTTGCATCAGTCTCTGAAACATAGAAACATAAACTTTGATGGCAGATAAGAACTGCTTGGCCCACCTAATCTGCCCATTTCCCTACCTACTGGATAAGCTGCAGATCCTAGTTAACCAACAGTCTATTTTTTCCTACCCCCCACAAGAATTGCCTTATGTCTGTCCCATGAATTCTTGAATTCCGCCACTGTTTTTGACCCCACAACCTCCTCACTAAGGCCATTCCATGCATCCACCACCCTCTCTGTGAAAAAATACTTCCTCATATTACCCCTGAGTCACCCCCCCCATCTTCAAATTGTGTCCCCTTGTTCTTGCACATCTCTTTTTCTGAAAGATGCTACCCTCTTGGACTTTGTTGATTCCTATGAGGTACTTAAAAGTTTCTATCATGTCCCCCCACCTCCCTCCTTTCCTCAAGGGTATACATATTAAGCTCCTTTAGTCTCTTCTCCTATGGCTTCTGTTGCAGACCCTGCACCATTTTAGTTGCCCTCCTCTTGACTGTTTCCATCCTGTCTATGTCCTTGTAGAGATGGGGTCTCCAGAACTGGATGCAATACTTCAGATGGGGTTTCACCAACTGTCTGTACAAAGGGATGACAACTTCATGTTTTCTACTAGTGATGCCTCTCCCTATACATCCCGGTATCCCCACAGCCATCCCGTCTGCCTTCTCACATTGCTTGCTAACCTTAAGGTCATCTGATATGATTACCCCCAGTCCCTTTCTACTTTTGTTGTTGTTACCACCCCCTTCCCCCATTGTGTACTCTTCCTCTGGGTTTTTGTTTCCCAGGTGCATTACTTTGCACTTCTTTGCACTGAATCCAAGCTGCCATACGTCTGACCATTCCTCCAACCTTGCCAAGTCCCTTCTCATCCTTTCCACCCCCCCTTGTGTATCAACCCTGTTGTAGATCTTTGTGTCGTCTGCAAAGAGGCATACTTTTCCTTCTAGTCCCTCTGCAATGTCACCTATAAAGATATTAAAAAGGACCGGACGCAGTACTGAACCCTGCGGTACCCCACTAGTAACCCCCCTTTCTTCAGAGTGGACTCCATTTACTATTACCTTCTGTGTCCTGTTGTCCAGCCAATGTTTTACCCAGGCTACCACCCTGGGGCCCACTCCCAGGCTGATTAATTTATTTATTAATCTTTTGTGTGGGACTGTGTCAAATGCCTTGCTAAAGTCTAGGTAGGCCATGTCCATAGCCTCTCCCTGGTCTACTACTTTGGTCACCCAGTCAAAGAAATCAATTAGATTCGTCTGACATGACCTTCCCACTGTGAATCCATGCTGCCTTGGGTCCTGTGCCCCACTGGCCTCTAGGTACTCAACAATTCTTTCCTTCAGAAGTGATTCCATCATTTCCCCTACCACTGAGGTTAAACTGATAGGTCTGTAGTTTTCTGCCTTTGTCTTGCTCCCACTTTTGTGAAGGGGAATCACATCCACCCTCCTCCAGTTCTTAGGTGCCACACCATCCTTCCATGATTTGTTAAAAGGGCTAGTCAGTGGTGTCACTAGTTCTCCCCTTAATTCTTTTAGAATTCTGGGGTGAATCCCGTCAGGCCCAGTTGCTTTGTCCACCTTCAGTTTCAGGAGTTCTTTCAGAACCCTTTCTTCTGAGAAAGAACTGGGATCGACACCCCTATCCAGAGTATTTCTATTGATTGGATTAGGTACCTCCCCCTCTTCTTCTTTTGTGAATACTGAGCACAAGTATTTGTTCAGTATGCTTGCTTTTTCACTGTCCCTCTCTGTCCACCCACCATCCCCTTTATTCAACTTCACTATCCCTCCCTTTGTCTTTCTATGCTCCCTAATGTACCTATAAAAGGTTTTATCCCCCTTCTTAACTAAGTTGGCTGTCTTTTCCTCAGTTTGGGCCTTTGCTATTCTGACTGCCTTCCCCACTTCCTTCTGCTTTAACTGGTACCGTTCTCTGTTCTGCTCCTTCTGTGTTTCCTTATACTTCCTAAATGCTATCTTTTTCTCCCTAACCTTCCCCGCCACCTCTTTTGAGAACCATAGTGTTTTTTTCTTTTGTTTTGATTTGTTTATTTGCTTCACACAAAGGCTTGTTGCCTCTGTGGTAGTAGTTTTGATGTTTCCCCATTGTTGCTCCACGTCTCCTTCTTGCCTGTTTGCTAGTGCTTTTCTGAGGCACTCTCCCATTTTGACAAAATCAGCCCTCCTGAAGTCCAGTACCCTCACTTTTGTATGGTTTGACTCTGCAGCTGAGTTTATCATGAACCACACTGTTTGGTGGTCACTTGTTCCCAGGTGGCTACCCACTTCTAGATCTGAGATCCTCTCTCTATCCCCATTTGAGAGTACGAGGTCTAAGATTTGGGAGGCAGTATAGCGCCGTGGTTTAAGGCTCTGAGCTGCAAATCTGGTGACATCCAGCAGACCAGACTTGGGTTTGAATCCTACAGCTTCCACTTGCATGCTGTGTGACCCTGAGCAAGTCACTTAACTTCCCTGTGCTCCCAGGTCGCTCCTGTAAAAAAAGCTTTCAGCTTAGTGTGCTACTCCTGGTTAAACAACTAAAAAAAAAAGATTGCTCCCTCCCGAGTGGCTGAGGCATGCCCCCTGTAGGGCAACGAGAATGGCCCTGCTCTTGGATGTGGCTGTAGCAAAGGTGTTCCAGTTAACATCTGGCATATTCAGGTCCCCCATCAACAATATCTCCCCTTTCTCTGCCATCCTAAGGATGCCTTCTATCATTTCCTTGTCCATTTCCTCCCCATTGAGATGGGGGTCTGTATACAACCCCTTGTGCGGATTGTGGTGCCATTTCCAGTCTCCAGTGTGACCCACAGTGCCTCCTCTCCTCCCTGTTTACCCTTTTGTTCTGTTGCTTTGATCCCCTCCCTTACATAGAGAGCTACTCCTCCTCCTCTTCTACCCTCCTGTCTCTCCTGTAGATTGTGTACCCTGGTATGTTGACATCCCAATCATGGTTCTCTGTGTACCATGTTTCTGTGACTGCCACAATATCCAGGCATCCCTCTTCCATCAAGACCACCAGTTCAGGGAGCTTGTTACCTAGACTGTGGGCATTGGTACTCATTACCCTCCATTTTTTGATGGCCTTACCCCTTTTTTCCCCATCCCTGTCCTTACTGTCTTTGCCTTTTTCTCCATTTACACCTGCCCTTCTCCCTATCGACATCTCTACGTTGGTGTTTACCTCACTAACTACCCTGATTTTTTAGGGGGAAGGCTAGGATTTTCCTGCTCCTTTTCAGTGCCTCTCCCCCTTGGCTAGTTTAAATGCTTGCCAATGAAGTATTTAAACCTATCACCTAGGATCCTGGTTCCCCTCCTGGACAGATGCAGATCATCGTGCCAGGATAGGCCTTCATCCCTCCGGGTGGACACCCAGTCCCCAATGCAGCCAAAACCCTGAGATCTGCACCAGTTTTTCAACCATTGATTGAATCCCATGGTATGGAGCACCCTAGCCTCACCCATACCATAGACAGGCAGCACCTCCAAGAAGGTTACCGTGCGTATGACTTATCTAAGGCCCCTCCCCAACTCCACAAACTCCTCCTCTACTGTTCTGATCCCTTTCCCACCCAGGTCATTTGTCCATAAGTGGACAATGACATCCAACTCCCTCCCCTGTGCAGCTGTTCCAGCGATCCTAAGGATTCACTCCCTGTCCCTCCAAGTCATGGGGCCAGGCAGGCACCTCACCTCCCTCTCCCCTCCCTCATCCAGTTCTACCCTTCTAACAATGGAATCCCCTACCAGGAGTTGTTTCCTTTCCCTGTGAGGTCCCATGCCACCCTCCTGTGGGTCTCCTTTGTGGAGGTTCCCAGCATCCTCCTTGGTCTCTCCTGTGTATGCCTCTATAGAGGAACCACATTCTGCCAGAATGGCATATGAATTGTGGTGAGGTACAACTGGAGGGATGCACCTCTGTTCCACCACCCTCATCCTCTCTAAGCCCACTGTGGTCCAACCGCTCCTCTTCCTTGGCAACTTCTGAGGCAGCGGCGATGGCCCCTGGGTGGGAGAGGAGGTCCCCCAAATTCTGGCCTACTCAGCCTGGAGATGAGCAACCTCCTCCCTCAGCCCAGAGAGGTGCCTGCAGATGAGACACCACATTCTCCAGAATGTCTCCCGGAAGACTGCTGCTCCACAGCCACTGCACTGCACCACTCCCATCATGTCTTATTTGTGGCCCTTTAACTGTTGTTTTGTATACTTACTCTTTCCTCTCTCTATTATTTTTTTTATATATGTAATATTTTTTCTCCCTACTTTCCTATTGCCTCCGTGCCCTTAAAGCTCCTGCTCTCCCTGTTCTGGGACAGGAAGTTCCTATATTCCTCAGTAGTCTCCTTCTTACTTGCTCAGAGTCAGACCTCCAGCAGCTAGGGGGGGATGAAGAGCTACTCTTTTCCTTCTAGGATGGTGAGTCTTTTGTGCCTCTGTGATCACTCCCTTCCTGCTCCCAAACATGAATTTCCTGTTGTTAGTCAAATCCTCTGCCTATAAAAGTAGAACTGGCTAGCGTGGGGGTGGGTGGAGGGACGGAAGGAGGCAATATAGTCCCAGTAGAGTAGTATAGTTCTAGCAGCACCTCCTTCCTCTTGCTGTTCTCTGCTACATGCTATCAAGGGCAGTTTTTAAATCCTAAACACCTGGCTTCCTTCTGCCTAAGCCACTCCCCCTAATTCACAGTTTCCTTTTACACCTAGCTAACTGCACAGATAACAATTTACAGTTTCTTTCTACACTTAGCTAGCTGCACAGATAACAATTCACAGTTTCCTTCTACATCTAGCTAACTGCACAGATTACAATTTACTTCACCCAACTCTGACAAACACTCTTTTTTTTTTTACCCTTAATTGAAGGTCCCAGTAGTAGAGTTCTAGTTCTTTAGTCCAAGTAGAGTAGCATAGTTCTAACAGCACCTCCTTCCTCTTGCTGTTCTCTGGGCTTTGAGAATCGAGCCCTATGTCTCTACTCCATGTTAGTGTGGTGTATCCATTGCTGATATCATATGTGCCATCTGAGCAGCCCACTTTGTGCCTGAAAACAGTCCCTGGGACCCGTGTACCTACCCAGTTCACAAATATATATATAAATAAAATAAAAACATGTTTTAAAAATATAGACTGTGCATATTCATGAGGAGGAGTCATATTATCTGCTGTTCGCCACTTGGTTATGTTTTTCAAAATTCTTCTCAAGGGTGCAGTGGCTCTTTAAAGAGATAGCAGCACCAAAAACAGTAGACATAAAATGTTCTTAATTTTTAAAAAGTAGTCAGTTCTTACTTTTTATTTCCTGAAGTATTTTTCCTTTTCTTTTATTAGAAAGTTTAGAACTTGATAGTAGTAGGTGTGCTACGTAGAACAGTGTTTTTATACCGTAGCATTTGGTAGGTTTTGTTGGAGGTTTCTTAAAGTTGTTCTTTACACAGAATCATGAAGGACAATATTTAGAGAACAGAATGAACTCTGAACTCCCAGCGTGAACATCAGAGACAGCAGGACTAGTCCACGATACAGCAAAACTGATGAAATTCAAAAACAACCTCTTACTAGGTCTCGCTACATACTGTGTCCACAGGCAAATTATATGGTACCATTATAATTAGCTGAAAATCAAAGTCAGTTTCAGCCAAGAGACTCGGAATGCTGTTCGGGGGACTTGAGTGAGAGTGAAGTATAGAGGAATTTTTGGAGCAGCCAGCACCACTGGAGAAATGCATGCTTGGGGGTCAGAGTGAAAGAGTGAAGAGGAAAGGAGTTTTTGGCACAGCTGGCACCACTGGAGAAATTTGGCTCAACTGCCACACAGCATCGCATCACTACTACCAATGAGGAGACAGTATGCAATGTACTCTGATTTGGAGTCCGACTAATCCTGCCCTGGAGACAGCTGCTACCTGATTTAACTAACAAAAAAGTGACAAAACCAGCTAACCCTCTGTTATATAAACATCAGACTAAGAAGATCAGGTTGATTCAGATACCTTGTGGCCACTCTGACCTCAGGGGAGCACTCGAGCTTTGCTCTGGTGATCTGTGATGCCATAGCAGCCACGCAGTGTCTGAATCAGCCTGTTCTTCACAGTCTGATGCTAGTAATATATAGAATAATTAACCCCCCTTCTTTGGAAGTTAGCAGATTCTTTACACTGAGTTCGATCAGTGACATAAGTGGCGCACGAGCGAAGCTCAAGCACCTTTCTGATCTCACCGATCTAACAAGGTGTTAAGGATACAAACATAGATATAAACATACATACATATGTACATACATACGAACATATGAAGAAGCCAGCAGAAAAAGGCCATTTGTCTATCTAGACTGCTCATATTGCAGGGTCCACAGCTTGAGCTACTGTCCCTGTCCCCCCCATGCCTCCCATCCTCCCTACCCATGATCCTTACCTTGTCCCTATGCCTATCCCAGTCTCTCTTAAAGCTGCCCACTGTCTTCAATGAGATCATCTCTTCCGGCAGCGCATTCCAAGTGTCCACCACCCTCTCTGTGAAGAAGTGCTTGCCTGACCTCCCTCCTAAATCTCCCACCCTTCAGCTTAAGACTGTGCCCCCTCATGATATGGCTGCCACTCAGCTTAAAGAGACTCTCCTTATCCACCTTATTTATCCCTTTCAGATACTTGAAGGTCCCAATCATGTCCCCTCTCTCTCACTCCTGTCTTCCAGTGAGTACATGTTCAGTGCCCTCAATCTCTCCTGAGAATCTGAGAGTTCTCAAGGAAGGGGGAAAGGGGTTGTTATTGTTTATAATGTAATTTAAGACTGTTTTTATTACTACATCTTACATTACCATGTCCATAGTTTTTCCCCACACAGGACGGCATCATAAAATCCTAAGTGGTGGTTTCAAATAAAAAAAATAAAATGCATCAACACGTAAAAGTCAAAAACTAATTTTTTCTTGTTTTCCATTTTTTCTTTGTACAAAGTTCCAATAGACCTCTGCTCAAATGTCTAAACAATTGTGCTCAGTATCTGAACAGTATTTCTGATGTCTATGCCAGTGTCAGAATTGAAGTAACTGCTTGAAGTTAAAACAGCTGAGCTTGAATTAGCACCCGATGCTTTCTGGGTCTTCCTTCTTCTCACCTGCCACCGTGGTTCCCCTAGTTCCAGCCTCCCCCACAGTCAGGTTGAACATCTGATACAGATGATAAACTTCTGCCCAAGCGCAGGTAGGACTTTTATTCCTGGCACTGCAGAACTCAGGGGACTGACTGAAATCCACCACCTCAGCGTGCTGCTACTTCTGATTCCATCACAGAACCAGCACACAGTGCCACAACAGTTGCTCCTAGCAGCGGTCAGCAGCTGGCAAAATGCACTTATGATGTTGCCTTAAAAAAAACAAAGAAAAAACAATTAGAAATGTTAAAAAAGTAGAAATTAGCAGCCCAGAAAGCTCCTTAAACAACAGACAAGATCACAGCAACACAGCATTCACAGGCTGCCACAACAGATCAACAAATCCAAAAGATATGGCACATAACGAATCAGAAAAGGATCATTAAAGTTTGAGGTACTATTGTATATTAGGCATACATCACTAGAAAAATGTAAAATTTAACAACAACAACAAAAAAAGCATCCAAAGCAACTAGAATGCCCAGAAAAGACACCTGGGTCCCCAAGATCAGACACCACAAAAGGCAGTCCCAGAAACTTACGAATACAGTACTAAAATGAACTACATCAGATTTAGCCAATCACTAAATAAATATGATGACTGCTCTGACTCCCAGCCGACATTTATCAAATAAATGTTATACCTTCCTGGAGACAACAGTGTCCTCTTTCACAATTGCCACAACTGACATGAAAGAAAAATTATTTTATACATGAAAAACATATTGCAAATAGCACTTAGCTTTGGGAGCTGCTCAAAAACGGCGCCACTCTGCTGCTGCCAGAATTCTAGATGCATTAATTAATGCATTAAGCATTATTGATTGATTGATTAATTTTTTTTTTCACAGGAAACAACATTTGTTGGGACAAAATCCCGTTTACAACAAAGTCCTGCATTTAGTTTGTAGTACAAATAACATGTAACAAATACTAATACAAAAACACAAAATACAAAAAAGAAATCACATCAACACAATTTACTTTTTACATATACAAGATGACATCAGACAATCAAACAAAATATTTTAAAATTTGGTGATAAGAGTGCATTCTCTAGTTCGAGTGAGAAAACTGCGAAGCAAAACTGAGCAGTTCTGGCACACAAAGGACTTGGGAAGAAATTCTTATATCTATAAGAGACACAAGAACTGTACAAATAAACATACTATGAATCATGGTAAAGACTTTTGTTTAAAAACTGAAATTTGAATTTAAAGTACTTAGTGCACTGCCAAAAAATAATATTAGTGTTTTTTAGCCCTTAGGCTGCTGACAGAATTAGAATGCATAGGAGTTCTGGACTGATATATCAGTCCATTGCACAGCAAGGGTTAAAAGCAGTCAACCATTGCCTTTTGCATCTGAGGTACTTTATCTTTTCCCTTTGGTTAGTTACTTGATGTTAGTAGGTCTGATGTGTGAAATAACCACTCTGCCTGGCAGCTGACAGATCTAGCTCTGTTCCTCCCATTACAGCATCAGCATTGTGACCTCACTGGCTGTGACATCACTGCTGCTTAGGAACGACCACTCAGTAGCTGTCAGGTCAGTCACCTGTGATGTCACATTCGGTGAAATCACAATGCTGATGACGCAGTGGAGGACTAGAGATAGATATATCAGCTGCCAGGCAGAGAGATATTCCCATGTATCCAGCACAAAATTATCACATAATGAGCAAGAAGAAAAGGAAAAATACTTCAGAAATAAAAAGTTATAACTGACGACTTCTTATAATTTGTATAATTTGTCTGCCCGATGGTTTTGGTTACAAGAGATCTTTAAAATCTAAATGTTTTACTATGCAGAATATTAGAGAATACCCTTTGTGAGACACGGACTATGCCTACTGAACGCAGAACTTCAGATTTAGAGCTATATCCATGAGACACCCTCTTATGTATGTTAATAAGTCCCCCGGAGCCACTCATTGCTGTATCAGAATGGTTTCATGCGCATTCAGCTTGAGCGAGAACAGTGAAGCGCAGCGGAGCTATTCTGGCTCAAGCTGAAAGCAAGTGAAACCACTCTGATACAGGAATGAGTGGCGACAGGGGACATATTAGTATATTATTGACTGAGCGTGATCGAGAGTGATCAATAATATACTTTTTTTATTAAAAACTGTTCCCTGAATGTGCCTGTTTCAGGCGGCCTCATGGGGAACATAAGTTGACTACGGGAACAGTTAAAGCAGGCAGGGAGGGGCAGGCAGGTGAAGAATGTATACCAGGATACGGGGGCAAGAGCACATAGGAAAGGAAACCGGGATGGGGGAAGACGCTGGAGAAGAGCAGAGGGAGGGCAGACTGTAAAACATGGAAGGTCATGCTAACAAATGCCCGTAGCCTAGGAAATAAGGTTCCAGACCTGGAGGCCTTGTTGGCAGATGCAGACCTTGACATAGTAGCAATAACAGAGACATGGTACTCTGCTAATCATGGCTGGGAAGTCAATGTACCAGGCTATACACTGTTCAGGAGGGACAGGGAGGGTAAAAAGGGTGGGGGAGTGGCCCTGTACATCAGAGATGGTATAAAGGCTACAGAAGCTCAGGGAAGACAGGGTGAGGTGGAGGTAATGTGGGTCACCCTGGAGCCAGGGAATGGAACAGCAGTACGCACAGGGGTGATCTACAGACATCCGGCACAGAGGGAGGAAGAAGACAGGGAACTAGTGGAGAACATACATGACATGGCAGCTAAAGGTGAAGTCCTGCTACTGGGGGATTTCAGTATGTCGGACGTGGATTGGCCCACCCAGATGGCTGATTCAGCCAGAAGCACAGCCATCCTTGAATCCCTGCAGGGGGTTGGACGCAGGCAGCTGGTGCATGAGCCAACCAGGGACAAGTCAGTTCTGGACCTCGTATGGACCAATGGGAACAGAGTCGAAGAAATACGGGTGGAAGGGCAGCTGGGGTCCAGTGACCACCACATGGTGTGGTTCAGCATGGAGACATGGACTCAATTAAGCTACACAAGGGCAAGAGTATTAGATTTCAGGAGGGCGGATTTCACTGAAATGGGTAGATGTATACAAGCAGTCCTGGGAGAGGTAATAGAGGGGGTGGAAGAACAATGGTAGAAACTGAAAGGCGCCATAGTGGAGATAACAAACCAATGCATTAGGATAGTGGCCAAAGGAAAAAGAAGAAGGAAACCACTATGGTTCTCCAAAGAGGTGGGGGACAAAGTCAGGGCTAAAAAACTGAGTTTCAGGAAATATAAAGGGGGCCAAAGGGAGGAGGACAGGGAGGTGTACCTTGAATGTCTAAGGGAAGCAGGGAAGGCTATTAGGAGATCGAAGGCACAGACAGAAGAGGGCTCAGCACAGCCTGTAAACAAAGGGGATAAGGCATTTTATAGATACATCAGTGAAAGAAGAAAAGCCAGGGAGGGGTTGTGAGGCTCAAAGGGGAGAAGGGAGAGTGTAAGGAGGGGGATCTGGACAAGGCAGAAATACTGCACAAATACTTCTGCTCAGTATTCACTAAGGAGGGGGAGGGTCAAGGACTACAGTTGGGATGCAGAGGTAATGGGGGGGGGTAGACACCAGTCCATTCACAGTGGAGAGAGTTAGAGAGTTCTGGAAGAACTCAAAAAGCTGAAGGTGGATAAGGCCATGGGACCAAACGGCATCCACCTGAGGATATTAAAGGAGCTGCAAAGGGAACTAGCAGTGCCTCTGGCGGCCCTGTTCGCAGAGTCACTTAACACAGGTGTTGTTCCAGAGGACTGGAGGATGGCACATATAGTACCACTGCACAAAAGTGGCAGTAGGGAGGAGGCGGGGAACTACAGGCCAGTCATCCTCACCTTAGTGGTAGGAAAGATCATGGAGTCACTGCTGAAAGAAAGGACAGTGGAACATATGGAATCCAGTGGTGCTCAGGATCTAAGGCAACACGGATTCACAGCAGGAAGGTCATGTCAAACAAATCTAATAGATTTTTTTTATTAGGTGACTAGGGAACTAAATCAGGGAGGGGCGGCAGATGTCGCCTACCTAGATTTCAACAAAGCCTTCGACGCTGTCCAACATAGAAGGCTGATTAACAAGATGGGTAGTCTGGGCATGGGAGACAAAGTGGTGAACTGGGTTAGGAACTGGTTAACAGACAGGAGACAGAGGGTGGTGGTAAATGGGGTACAATCTGGTCTGGGGAGGGGGGTGACCAGTTGGGTACCACAGGGATCAGTACTAGGCCCAGTCCCATTCAATGTCTTCATTAGTGACATTGCAGAGGGGCTGGAAGGAAAGATTTGCCTGTTTGCAGATGACATCAAGATCTGCAACAGGGTGGATACTCCAGAAGGGGTGCAGAAAATGAAGAGGGACCTGGAGAAGTTTGAAAGTTGGTTGGAGATGTGGCAACTCAGGCTCAATGCAAAGAAGTGCAAAATAATGCACCTGGGTAGAGGGAACCTGGGGGAGAGCTACAGGTTGGGGAGGGAGGATCTGACTGTTACCAAAGAGGAAGGGGACCAAGGGGTTATCATCTCTGATGACCTTAAGGTATCAAAGCAGTGTACAAAGGTGGCAGGGAGAGCCAGTGACATTCTGGGGTGCATAGGCAGGGTATCACTAGCAGGAGGCGGGAGGTGGTGATGCCATTGTATAAAACATTGGTAAGCCTTCACCTCATGTACCGCATGCAGTTCTGGAGACCACACCTGTGCAAGGACATAGATAAGGTGGAGACTATCCAGAGAAGGGCAACAAAGATGGTGCAGGGCTTGCACCACAAAACATATGAGAAAAGACTAAGAGACCTCAATATGTACTCATTGGAGGAGAGGAGACAGCAGGGGGACATGAGTGAAACTTTCAAGTACCTCAAGGGCATAAACAAGGAGCAGGTGGGGGACCTTTTCCAATGTAGAAAAAGTACTAGAACAAGGGGGCACGATACGAAATTGGAGGGGGGTAGATTAAGAGGTAATGTGAGGAAGTTTTTCTACACAGAAAGGGTAGTTAACACTTGGAATAATCTGCAACAGGAGGTAGTGGGGGGCAAGCACAGTGGAGGGGTTTAAGCATACCTGGGACAGGCACAAGGGAAGCCTAAGAGGGGAGGGAGTCATGAAAAGCCATTGATCGCATAGGGTCAGTGGCCACATACAATGTATAGGGCCTACGGGCAGACTGGATGGGCCTAGCGGTCCTTATCTGCCGACAATTTCCATGTTTCTATGTTTCTATGCATGTGAGATGCTCTTCACAGAATAAGACTGTCTCATGCACAAAGGAAAGGAGCGCTCCAATTGGACGGGAGCGCTCCCTCAATCTATAATGGTTATAAGAGTATCTGGAATTTTAGAAATAAACAATTCTGATTAATGATTTCAATATTTATAATATTCTATATTTAGCTGGCAGCTGACATATCGAATTGTGTTGGTCTTCATCAGTATTGTGACCTCACTCATTGTAACATCACTAGTATCAACTTCAAGATCTGTTTGTTGACCTATCCAGCCCTGCACAGTCTGGGCCCTGGCTGCTTGAATGACCTTCCATCTGAATACATTCCTATTTGCCCCCTTTGTTCTTCTGATACAGGCCTCCTCATAGTTCTATGCTCCCAACTGAAATCTTCTGGGTATTGGGCCTTTGAGGTTGCTGCCCCATACAATGGAACTCTCTCCTGCCTGATGTCTGAAGAGCCCTACCAGTTAATGTTTTTGAGGTTTTCTTAAAAACTTATGTTTTTAATTGAGCTTTTAGGTCTGACTGAACAGATAAGCCGATCAGAAGACAGTTGTTTTTGCTATGATTTTAATTGTTACTTTGATTTCCTGACGGCACCCAGTGCCATCTGACTGTGATGGGTGTCTTACAAACAAATTTTCCTTGCCTTGCCTTGCCTACTAACCAATGTGGCAGCTGCTGAGTGATTCCTCCTGAGCAGCTGTGATGTCACAGTCAGTGATGTCACAATGCTGATGAGATATGAAGAGGAACAGAACTAGATATGTCAACCTCCAGGCAGGGTGATGTTCCACACATCAAACCTAGCACCATCAGGTAAATTAATTTTCTCAGCCAAGGGGAAAAGAAAAAAATACCTCAGATATAAAAAGTAATAGTGGCCTACTTTTAAAAACTAGTATTAAAGGAAATTTACCCCCACAGATAAAGCAGTGACCACTGCACAGATGGGGGCTTCAGTACCCCAATACCCCCTGCAGGCACAATATTCTTTGAAATGTATAAATGCCTGAATACTCATAAAATCTGATAAGGCTCTTGTACCAGATAGCATTTTCTAACATGACGGCATTACTTCTCGATGTTGACTGTTAATAACGTGACATGATGATGTACTATTGTCTTTCTAGAAGTCTGCCTTTATGTTAGAGATTTAATATCCTTCAGATTCACGCCTGTTTATTTTCATAGACTTTGCTTAAATGCCATGTGCAGACATGGCATACACGTACCTTAGCACTTAGGCAAATTCTGTGAAAATAGAGCAGGGCTTGGGAGATACGGAGATTATTAAATCTCTGTACATAAGGGCAGACAACAGGAAGGGGCAATGATGTATCATCATATCGCATTGTTAGCAGTGTGATCTTGGGGGGTGAGTACCAACATGTTAGAAAAAGTTGACTGGTATGAGAGCCTTATAAGATTTTATGAGTAGTCAGGTATATACATTTCAGTGAATATTGTGCCTTTGGGGGGATGGGGTACTGAAGCCCAGATCTGTGCAGTGGTTGCTGCTTTATCTGTGGGGGTAGATCTCCTTTAATTTCAGACACTACATCAGCTCTTTAATTGCTTTTGTTTGATTTACTTGCTCTGTTTGGAGTGGAACAGAGGCCACTTTGTTGTTTGTCATGAGGCACTTTTTAAGTTGTTCTCCTATTGGTTAATTAATAGAAAAATTAATTGAGTCAGTATAAAAAAAAAAGAGGGTTCATTCTACCAATGTGCATTACTTTGCACTTTATCGCACTGAACTTTATTTGCAGTAATCTGGAACCAATTTCCAATTATTCCGTGTCTCTTTTAACTTCACTCTGCCACAGAAGTTCACGTCATCAGCAAAGAGACACACCCTTGTCAAATTTTTTCTCACATGTTACAAATAAGAGTTCCTTTGTGACCTATCTAAAGTGTAGATAAATTGCCAAATAAAGCTAAATGATTTACCTTCAGAATGCTTCAATTGATAAAATAAATCACTTACCTGTAAGGTTTGATGCTCCTCTACATTGTATAAATATACTTCAGTTGTTGCCCTCTGTATCTCACAATTAGTTTCTATAATCCCAAGTTTGAACCATAAAACAGTTTCCCCCATTCTGTGCCGATGGCAAAAATATTTTGTGACTCAGGCCCTAAATGTACCCATGTGCTGTAGCTGTTCAGCTTGGACCCTTTGAAAAATATTAGGTCCACCTAAGTAAGGCCATTCTGGTGTACACAAATACAAATAAATAAACTGAAGCCTTAAATCTACCTGAGTTTCCAGGCACAATCCAGACAAGTGCAATTCTGACCCAAGTATACTATAAATAAGGAATACTTAATGGATTGCAATGGAGTAACACATTTATCTCCCCTAGTGAGTGCTAAGATCTATAACTCGTGAGTGGCAAAGTCATGAATTAGTTATGAAGGTCTTACTACCCATGTGTGGAGATAAATGTGTTATTCCACTACAACCCCAAAGGACATAGACAGAGGACATAAAGTGGATGATGCCCAGAGGAAGGCAAACAAAGATGGTGCTGGGTCTGCAGCAAAAGCCCTATGAGGATGGACTAAAGGACCTCAACATGTACACTCTGGAAGAGAGGAAGGAGAAGGGGATATGATAGAGACCTTTAAATACCTCACCGGAGTAAATAAGGTACAGGAAGGAAGTATATCCCAGAAGAAAAAGTGCTTAAGAACAAGGTGACATAGAAACATAGAATTTGTTGGCAGATAAGGACCAACAGGCCCATCCAGTCTACCCATAAGCCCTATATTTTATTTTTGGCTTCTGACCCTATCTGGTTAGTGACTTCCCCTGCCTCTGACCCACCTCTAAGGTTCCCTTATGCCCGTATCAGGTATGATTAAATGCTTCCACAGTGCTCACTCCCACCACCTCCCGTGGCAGATTATTCCATGTGTCTATTATTCTCTCCATGAAAAATACTTTCTCACATTCCCTCTTAACCTGCCACCCTCCAATTTCATATCATGCCCCCTCGTTCTTGTACTCCTCCTGTACTGGAAGATGTCTCCCACCCTGCACCTTGTTAATGGCCTTAAGGTACTTGAATGTTTCTATCATGTCCCCCCTCTCCCTCCACTCCTCCAGTGAGTACATGTTGAGATCCTTTAATCTCTCCTCATATGTTTTGTGGTGCAAACTCTGTACCATCTTAGTCACCCTCCTCTGGACCGCCTCCACCCTGTCAATGTTTAAGAAGATGCAGCCTCCAGAACTGCACACAGTGCTCTGACTGGTGTTTTATACAAAGGCATCACCATCTCCTGCCTTCTGCTAGTGATACCTCTGCTTATGCACCCCAGCATGCTGCTGGCCCTCCCTGCAGCCTTGGTACTCTGCTTTGACATTTTCAGGTAATCTGAAATAATAACCCCTAGGTCTCTTTCTTCCTTGGTGAATGTCAGCAACTCCCCCCCCCCCAAACCTGTAGCTCTCCTCTGGGTTTCTCTGTACCAGGTGCATAATCTTGCACTTCTTTTAATTTAAACCTCAGTTGCCACACTTCAGACCATTTTTCAAGCTTCCCCAGGTCCCTTCTCATTGTCTCCAACCTGTCTGGAGTATCCACCCTGTTGCAGATCTTGGTGTCATCTGCAAACAGGCAGACCCTTCCCTCTAGCCCTTCAGCAATGTCACTAATGAAGACATTGAACAGGACTGGCCCAGGGACTGATCCCTGGGGTACCCCACTGGTCAATCCCCTAATGATATGAAGCTGGAAGGGGGGTAGCTTCAGGAGAGATGTGAGGAAATACTTATTTACAGAAAGAATGGTACATTCCTGGAACAGCCTTTCTGCAGAGGTGGTAGGGGCAAAAACAGTGGTGGGTTTCACAAATGCGTTGAATAGGCACAAGGGACTTGTAGTGGAAAAGGAAGGAGGAGGGAGAAACAGCTGTATATTTAAGTAAGATCTGCAGTGAAATGTAGGTAGGGAAAAATTGGCAGACTGGGTGGGCCAAGTGGCCCTTATCTGCTGTCAGATTCTATGTTTTTATGTAATCCATTATGTATTTGATATATACCATGCTATTGTTAATGATTTTATCAGTGTTTTACCTAATGTTAGCTTAAAACTGCCTTTCTTTCCATTGTATACTAGCTAGCCCACTATTCCGTATTCTCGTTCCAGATTATAAGCAAAAACAACATGTTTTAAGTGGTAAAAACATGTTCGAAAGTCATAATAAAGCACTCCAGGGTGTGTGCAATTGTGGGATAATGGCACTTCTTCAGTGCGTAAGGCTCTTGGCATTGCTTCCTATCTCATTTCCTAAAGTGTATCTTTATCCTACAATCACACACACCATGTTATGCCTTATTGCTTAAAGCCTTGTTCATACAGTAAGAGATTTACTCCAGCGACATGTAATTCATTGTGGCCATGAATGCTGAAATGCTGTGGAGCAGTGTTCAGACAGCATGGCCCTGAAGCACTGGAGGAATGCTTTCCAAAGCTCCAGTGTTGGGAGGAGGGTTCTGGTGGGGAGGGGATGGTCGAGTTGGGGTGATGGTGCCACAAAAATCGTGGATGGGTCTTCTGACCCAATTTCAGCTAAATATTGTTTCTAGTCACTTAAACAAAGCTGAACTTGAGGAAGTGATTCTTTTATAAAACCGAGGGCTAAAACATGGAAAAAACATGGTCTCAGAGTCGAGCCATGACAATGTGACACTGGACATGCATTTATGCATAAGTGCATGCCCAGTGTCACAGCTCGACTCCAAGACCGTGTTTTTTTTCCCGCGTTTTAGCTCTTGGTTTTCTAAAAGAATCACTTCCCCGAGTTCAGCTATATTTAGGCTACTAGAAACAATCTTTAGCTGAACTAGGGTGTGAAAAATGACTGTGCCTTCACACGAACAACATACAAGAGCAGGCTGGGAAAAGCCTGTCACAACACTGTGTGTGGTGCAGGCTGTTCAGATAGCTGAATGAAACCGTGCAAAATGCCCACACCACAGCCCAATCCCAAGGAAACAGGGATCATGGAGAGAACAAAATGCAATCCCCAAACAGCAAAATTGTGGTGTTCAGGCGTGCACAGCAGCAACGATCATGCTGCTGTGCCCTACAACAATGCCGCACATTTGTCCATGTGAACAGGGCTTAAATAACATGAGTTCTTTGTAAGTGATAACACACAACCGGGCGTGCAGTCACGCTCTGATAGACGCACACCTTGAGTGTGTTGTGATACATGAAGCAAAGCTGAGTGCCTTCAACCATCCGAGAAGTGCATATATCAGACAGCGATCTCACACCCTGATGTGTACTGCACTTATAAACAAGCATTTGTCAATGCCGAATGTTTGCTTGCTGGCATTGGTAGTGTAGAAGTTACAGAGCTGCATAATAGGAATAGCAGCGAAGTACTGAACTGAATCCAACCCCACCACCACCCTGCAGAGAGTGACAGACATTGGGGTGTGCCTTTGGGTCGCCAGGCATAACGACCACGCCATTTCACCACACCCTACCCTGCAGACACTGACACGTGTCACTGTGCCTTGGGGTCTTTGGCCCTTATGCGCACCCCATTCCATCAGGAAATACGGTGAGATGGGTGCGGTATAGGAGAATGGGGTGAAGTCTGGGCCCAAAGAGTCCGAGGAACACCTTGATGCCTCTCACTGGCTGCAGGGTGTGGGTGGGGGTGGAACGGTATGAGCATTACAGGCAAGAATCGCAAGTCACACCCCTGATGCCTGTTATTCTCTACAGGGTGGGGCGTTGAGGTCGGAAATCCTAACGTCTCAGGCATTCGTTGGTATTTTCACTCCAAATTTTCAACATGTTTTTTTTGTGACCCCCACCTCATGAACAGTGGCAATATCAGTTTGTTAGCCAAAAACTGCTTTTGCACAGCGACTACGGCATTTGGCACCACAGGTGCAAAAACACATTCCGAACAGGATGTGAAAAATGACAGTGGTACTGTTCATGGGGAGGTGTAAAAAACGGCAATGTTGAAAATCTGCTGCGAAAATCTTAAAAAAACTGGTGAAGTCACGAGCATGCGTAGAAACTGTGCAACGCACACCCATAATGTAACTAGTTTGGGATTTTTTTGCAGCAGATTGTTAACACAGGCATTTTGGGACCTCCAATCATGAACAGTGTCAGTGTGATTTTCTTTATCTGTCCCGAATAATGATTTCCCACAGCGACCACGCATCTCTGCGCTGAAAGTGTGAAAACACATTTCGGCCATGTTGTGGGAAATGACAGCTGTACTGTTCTTAAGGAGGTGCGGAAAAATGCCACTGGTGTAAATCTGGACTGAAATATTACAAATTCATGAACTTACGAGGGTGCGTGGAAACTGCGCAATGCTCACTCATAACACAGTCATTTTATGGAGTTTTGTCACCAAATTTTCAACATAGCCATTTTAAGACCTCTGCTCATGACCAGTGTCACTGTGATTTTCTTAATCTGTCCTCAAACATTGTTTTCGCACACCAACTGTACCATTGTGCGCACATGTGCAGAAACACATTTTGAGCAGATGTAAAATGGTAGCTGTACTGCTCATAAGGAAGTGGGAAATGGCACTGTTGAAAATCTGTGCAAATATTACAAATTCTGCAAATCTTGCCAGGCAGTAGAGGAACTGCGAACGCGCCCTTAAAACAGTTATTTTTGGGAATTTTTCACCAAATTTAACATAGCCATTTTAACACCTCTGCTCATGACCAATGTCACTGTGATTTTCTTAATGTGTCCCATACATTGATTTCAAGACACTGACTGAGCGCCCATTGTGCTACATGGATGGAAACACGCTGTGGGTTAGGTGTGAAAAATGACATCTGTACTGCTCATAAGGAGGTGTGGTAAATGGCAATATTGAAAATATGGAGTGAAAATATTGAAAATTTGTAAATTACGTAGCGCAGAGGAACTCTGCAACGCACGCTCGAAAAACAGTCATTTTTAGGAATTTTTTCACCAAATTTTCAACATAGCCATTTTAAGACCTCTGCTCATGAACAGTGTCACTGTGATTTTCTTAATGTGTCCTGTACATTGATTTCGCACACCAACTGTGCCATTGTGCGCTACACGGGCGGAAACACATTTTGGGTGAGATGTGGAACATGACAGCTGTGCTGCTCATAAGGAGGTGTGGTAAAATAGCAATGTTGAAAATCTGGAGTGAAAATATTGAAAATTCACAACTCACGGAAAAGGAGAACTGCTAACGACGTTAGAAAATAGTAATTTTAGGAATTTTTCCACCAAATTTTCAAAGCAGACTTTTGAGAGCCCACCTTATAAATCTGGCAGTGTCATTTGCTAATCATTCTGGAAAGGTGATTTCGCCGCAGTGACTGCAAAATCACCCTTCGGCCCGAGTAACGCCATGACAGTGACAGCACTCATGAGAAGGGGTCCCAAAACCCCATGTTGAAAATTTGGTGCAAAAATTCCAAAAATGCCTGAGATATGCAGCAAAGTTGAAAAACCTATCTATTACATTATACAGCTTACCGGCATTTCCTGAGTTCGAGGACGGCTTTGAAGAGTGCAGACGTGTTCCCGGTCCACCCAAGATCATCGCTACCGACTCCAGAGTGGTATGGGGTGGGGGTGGGGAGGCAGGGTGCGCAGTGGTGGGTGCGGTAGGGCAGGAGACTGCAAGGGACCATTTTTTAATTTACAGGTTTTTTTTTTTCTATTAAGACAACATGGGACGTTTGACACGCTGAGGTGGGCTCCCAGTGTGGCAGCTGGAAAGGCTGTTTGGGGGGGCTGGAGTAGACGGGGGATTGGGCACCCCCATCAGCCATATGGGCTTGTGCCATGCTGGGGTGGGCTCCCAGCGTGGCAGCTGGAAAGGCTGTTTGGGGGGGCTGGAGTAGATGGGGGATTGGGCACCCCCATCAGCCATACGGGCTTGTGCCATGCTGGGGTGGGCTCCCAGTGTGGCAGCTGTAAGGCTGTTTGAGGGGTTGGAGCCGACGGGGATTGGGCACCCCTGCTGGCCATACGGAGGTGTGCCATGCTGGGTGGGCTCCCAGCCGTGGCAGCTGTAAGGCTGTTTGGGGGCGGGAGCCGACGGGCATTGGGCACCCTCCGGGCTATACACTAATGTGCGTGGGGGGTGGAGCGCCAGCACGCAATATGCATGCGTGTTGAGGGGAGCTCGCTCACTGAAGCGAGCTCCTTTCAACTGTATGCCACTGCATTTTCCTGCTGTCATAGACAGCTGCAGCAGTGATAGGCGACCATGCATCGCCGCCTGCAAACACACTGACTGAATTGGAAGAGGCTGACACACCTCTAGAAAACTCGTATGATGGCACTATGTTTCTTGCACATCTGTGCAAGCAAACATAAAAAGGTGCAAAATTTATATGGTGGGGGACACATGAAAAAGGTGCAGGCATGCAGTTACTGATGAATAATGCATGTCCATATAATGTATTTGAAGGTCGAGTATGAGTTTTCTTAACCATTCTATAAGTGAAAATAAGTATTTACCCCAAAATAATGATTTATTTACCCAATTTGTTCACAACAGATGTTATTATATATATATATATATATATATATACATGTGCATCAGGTGTTTACAGATAAACTGGATTAAATCCCATATATATATATATATTTAGAGAGCGTGTGTGTGCATCTGAAGTCAAAACCTTCCATAGATCCAAGTTCAGAAGTCATTCCAGTTTTGAGGCAGTCAAAAATATTTCAGGTCTTCCAAAACTTGCAGTCATTATTCTAAGAGAGGTCAGTTTTGTGAAAGTAACATACTGTTACAATGCCTTTTTTCTTTCACAGAAATCAATCAGTTTAACCTCCATTTCTGCAAAATCTGAGGTTACCAATAGTCTTTCCCTTTTAGAAGTCAAATATTTCTTCCTATTTCATTTTGAAAATTCTTACCTTATTTTAGAAGTCAAACACATACAAAATGGGAGTTTTGCGTTTGAGGCCCCGCCGGCCTCTCTCCGGGGGGGGGGGTTAGTTACCGACGGCCCCAAGAGGGTGGGGCTAGGAGGGCCGCCCACCATCCAAGGAAGAGGCGGCCCCCCGAGCAAGTGGCCCAATCTGAGGATCTCCTTGGAGAGGGCTGGCCCTGACGGCCCCTGCAGGGAGGGGCATGGCAGGGCCTTTTAAGGAGCGGTCCCAGGGGATCTCGCCCTCCTGGGGCAGCTCCTCACCGTGAAGTTTTGTGTTTTCGGCCATTTAGGTTCATTCCTGCCTTTTAGCTCCTCGTTTTTCCAGTTCACAGTCGCCCACCATTTTTTTCTGTTTGCCGTTTCTTTCGGGTTGGTCTGCGTGTCTTCAGGTTTCAGTTCAGTCAGGTAAGTGTTTTACATGGTTATCCCCCCTCTTTTTTTTTCCTCTTATCATTTCCCGGCCACAAGTGTGCATTTTTGACCCTGAAAATCAGCCGACCTTACTTGTTCCCGGGTCGAGGACCCCTCCCCCAGGCCAGGGCCATGTGTTTTCCCGTTGGACGCCTGTTCCCCTTTTTTCATTTGTCTGGCTCCTCTTTCCCCTTTTTGGTGATGAGTAGTGTACTGGGAGTGGCGGTTGCGTCTGCAGACCCAGATCTCTCCCCTGCTGTTGCATTTAGGGCATTTGCACTCAATGGTTTGCTCCTTGTGTTTCGGTTTCTCTGGGCTGCCCCCCTTCTACGCCCATTCTGAGTGCATCATGCCCTGTGTCGTGGTCTACCTGGATCATGTGCCTTCTCCGGCTGCGGGGAGGTTTCACGGCCCCCAAATTTTATTGCAGCTTCAGTTCCCCATCTCCTTTGTCTCCCGGCCTGCCTGTCCTGCTACCACTATTTCAGGCCATATGTTAATTCCCATCCCTCTTCGCCCCTCCCGGTGGCTTTGTTCCAGCTCTCCCCCCAAAGGCCCTTTCCCTGTTTTAATTATTTTTTCTTCCCCTTCCCGTTTTGGGCCCACGGTCCCACGCACCCGACTGGCCACGTGGCGCTATGGCAGAGCTTTGTTCAGTGCACCAGCCGCAGCCTTGCTGGAAAGGGCTTGTGAGTTTTTGGCCTCTTGTGGCGCTATTTTCAGCTTTGTTTGTTTGTTTTCGTCTTTTGGTGTGTTCGCAGTCGTTTTGCGATTTGGGAGATCCCCTCCCTTTTGTTTTCAAATTTTTGGGTGTCCTTGCTGCAGTCAGTGTCTGTGTGTGCATCTGGTGTTTTGGTCAGCCTTTTGGTTTAATGTTACTGTTGCCTCCCTGGTCTTCGGCAGCGCCCTTTCACCTGTTTTTTTTTTCCTGCTGATGGGCCCCCTGCAGGTTCCCGGGGATCTGGCGCTGGGGAGTTGCCGGGTTTGTCCTGGGCTGTGTCCTCTTTGCCCTCTGCCGTTCTTCCTCCTTGTGCACCCTCTCTCTATCTTTCTCTGTAACCCTCCACTTCAGCAGTTATTGCCCAGCTTCTGCTGTTTCTCCCATTTCTACTTTAGCCTTTAGTTTCTGGCATCATTAATAATGGCATGCAATTTAGCCACTGGGTAGGACCTAATCATTGTTAGGGCATAAGAAAAGTTGTAGTAGATCCTTTGCCTGCTGTTCAGTTTCCTTCCTGTGTGGTGGGGGTGTGTGTTTTTTTTTGGTTTTTTTTTGTGTATAATTTGTCAGACGTTTTTGTTCTCACTATAGAATTTTAGAGTCATTATGGGATACCGCTGTATTATTCAGGGTTTGGGGGGGTATGGGGGATTTCAGCATTAAGCAGGGTGGAGAACAAAAAAGGGGTGGAGTCTGTGGTTTTTCATCTTAAGGGCTAGTACAGGGGAGGGAGAATGGGTATTATCGGCTTGTAACTATTTTTCCAATTAGCCTTTGTTGGTGTCTCTAGTATTTAGGGTGGTAGTCTGAGTCCAAGTTAGTGAGCATGTTTCAATACTAGGTATTTAGGAGACCCCCCCATGCATTCCCTGCATGAGAAGGAAGCAAAGGAAAGAAGAAGAAAAGGGTAGGAAAGGGAGAAGAAGAAAAAAAAGGAAGGAAGAAAAAGAAAAGAAGGAAAAAAGGAATTGTCCCCTCCCAGCTAGGCCCTGGAAAATTTTTAGCTCCCCAACCCCATCAAGGTAACGACTGTATGTTAGGGAACAGTATATTCAAGAATAGCCTGGGTACAGCTGGTTAGAGTGCTAATTGGTAGAGGGCATTTGAAACATAGGCAGGAATAACAAATATGTTTTGTCTCAAATAGGTATCGCATCACTTAGCACCGCTTTGCCCCTTAATACCTGTACAATGGCCGAATCTCAGGATAATCAGGTTCTGGACAGCCAGGCCCCCCAAAATGTTACACCAGTACAGGGTTCCAGTCAAGACCTTTCAGGTCCAGGAAGCCAGACACAATCTGTGGAACTGGCAACCCCAGCACAAGGTCAGGACCAAGCTTTACGCGAGGCCCTGCAACGCTTAAAAGACATTGGTGGGTCGGATTGGCTGGTGGCCATATCCAGGCTGGAACCAGAATTGCGGTTACCCATCCAGGTGAGCAACAGCTGCCAGAGGCAGACCCTCCCACCATAGCAGAACACAGACTTCAGGGACTGGCTGAGGATGAGGGGTGTCAACCCAGGTGTAGCCAGCCATCCGCCCGATTATTGGAATCCGTGGCTCAGAAAAAAGCTGGTAATAGAAAGGGGCAAGGCGGGCAGAAGAAGTGTAAGGCTCAAACGGGGGCAGAGACGTGCAGAAAGCGTACGGAGAGAAAAAACAGAGCGGAGTTGAGGAAAGCAAGTCTGTGGTCCAGCCCAGGGCATGAAATGAAGAAATGGAAAACCACCCGGTGGCAACAATGGTCCAGCCAAAAATCGGTGAGTGTGAGGGAGATCAAGACAGTGATGTGTCAGTGGAATTGATGTGGTCTGATTCTGATAGCGAGGATGAGCAATCCAGTGAGAGCCAGGAACGGCTACCACTGGAATCGGTAACAGAAGAGGCAAGGTATAAAAAATGGAGAAAAAACCTGGAAGATATGGCTAAGGCCACAAAGGTAAGGGAACAGAAGCGGGCCAGGCGCTTGGGAGACAGGACGGGGGGCCGCTGTCAGCAGTTAGATTTTGGTAAAACACAGGGAGATCAAGGGGGAGAAAAGGTAGGCAGCCAGATAGGGCAACATGGGCCTTCAGGGGACAGTTCAGTGTCGGCAATGCCATGGCACCAAATATGGCAACACAACCCCTTCATGTGGCCATTCATATATGGGGGGCCAGGTAATTTTCCTGCCCCTTGGGCAACAATGAATCCATGGGGCCCCTTTGCTCCTAGTCTTCCAACAACCCAGGATAGGGGCATGACCACTCCCAACACAGGGTCTCGGGCATCTTCGGCCAATGAGCCAGGTAAGGGTGCCTCCCAGAGACTGGCGGGGGGTGAAGCGCAAGCACCAATAGGTAGCTTTGGTTTTAGGACACACCAGTGGGCAGAGCCCGCCGCGGTAGGATACCAGGTCCCAATAGACAGACAAGGGGGGATAACACAAAGGGGTACAGAGCCCACATGTGTAGGGCTGGAAAAAGCCCACTCAAGTCATCTAGGGGGTGGACAGCGGATCACCCATGGGATCGAGCCGTTGCAGGTTCAGCCTCCCCAATCAACTGATTTCCAGGGGGCAGCGGCAGGAGGAGGTAACGCTCAAGGAGCAGCAGTTCAGGTATGGACAGGTGCTGTGCCCTCTACAATACAGCATCCTCCAGCCAACAAAGAAAGTTTGAAGTCAGGCTTAGAAGCGTGGGAAATGTTTGCCTCTCAAACCGGATCCGCTCCCAATACTTCGGCAGGTGACATTATAACCAGCTCAAAAACAACGGCACCAGAGCGTTGGGCATATGCTGGGGTGGAAGACCCATTGGGGGACCACTTATCCAACATTGTCAGGGAAAAAATTTGGAAAGGGGAATTTATAGACATGTTCTTGTTATTGCACAGGGAGATCCCAGAAGTGAAAGATGAGAAAAAGAATAAACAAGAGAGGCCACGGCCGCCAAAGGCGCCTTTCACATTTGAGAATTGGACAGCAGCATTTGACATATTTATGTCAGTTTATGGGATGAAACACCCTGATAAGTTAATTGCTCTGTTAAAATACAGGGATACCATAAAATTCACACATCTGTCCTTTGATGGATATGCGTGGCTAAAATACGACGAGCAGTTTTATCTAAAACTATCTCGGCAACCCAATCTCAAATGGGAAAACATGCACGTAGACCTGCGGGTCCACTATATGATGTGTGACCGGCCCAATGTGGTAACTTACACTGATAGTGGGCATGTTATTGCCAGACAAACAGGGGGAGAGTACAGGAAAGGACAGAGGAAGGGGGCAGGGAGGAAGGCATGTTACGACTACAATAAAGGAAAATGTTTTCGTCCCTTTTGTAAATATGGGCATATCTGCAAGCTGTGCGGAGGAGAACACAAGGTCTCAGAATGCACATGACAATCCTCCAAGAAACCAAACAACAAAGGAACAAGCAGTGAAAAAGGAAAGGGGTCTGGGAAGTTTAGCTAATTCACCAGTATGGTTAGACCGGCTGGACCCCTGGCTCGACTGCTACCCAGAAAAAACAATAGCAAAATATATACATGACTGTTTCAAGTATGGTTTTAGGATACCATACAAGTGGCCAATTGTAGAAACCACAGCTCACAATCTCAAGTTTGTAAATTTACTTCCCAATATCCTGGAGAAGAAAATTGCCAAGGAAGTAGAGGCAGGCAGGGTGGCGGGACCATTCGACTACCCCTCGGTTCACAACCTCAGGGTATCCCTATTGGAGCTGGTCCCCAAGAAGGAAGTAGGGGAATACAGGCTCATTCATCACCTGTCCTACCCAAAACGTAGTTCAGTGAATGACTTCATCAACCCAGAGGACTGCACAGTGCAATACACAACTTTTGATGTGGCACTGCGCCACATACAAGAGCTAGGCCGAGGGGCAATGATGGCAAAAAGTGACATTAAATCTGCTTTCCACCTGTTACCAGTACATCCGAGTGATCAGGATCTACTGGGTTTTAAAGCTGGAGGTCAATGGTATATGGACAAGGCTATGCCCATGGGATGCTCTGTAAGCTGCTCAGCCTTCGTAGCATTCTCAACCTTCTTGGAGTGGGCCACCAGAAAACACACACAGAATGCACATATAGTTCATTATCTCAACAATTTCCTATTTGTGGGCCCCGGCGGGGAGCCACATGTGTGGAGACGCTGCAGGATTTCACCTCATTAATGGGGTATTTCGGTGTCCCGCTAGCACAGGAAAAAACAGAGGGCCCTGCTACCTGCCTGTCATACCTGGGCATAGAAATAGAAACATAAAAACATACATAGAAACATAGAATTTGACGGCAGAAAAGGACCGCTTGGCCCACCCAGTCTGCCCATTTCCTTACCTAATGGACAAGCTGCAGATCCTAGTTAACCAGCAGCCTACTTCTTTCTACCCCCACCCCCTAGAATTGCCTTATGGCTGTCCCATGCATGCTTGAATTCAACCACTGTTTTGACTCCCACAACATCCTCCGGAAGGCCGTTCCATGCATTCACAACCCTCTCTGTGAAAAAATACTTCCTTAAATTACCTCTGAGCTGCCCCCCCTCTATCTTCAAATTGTGCCTCCTTGTTCTTGCACACCTCTTTTTCTGAAAGATTCTACCCTCTTGGACTTCGTTGAGTCCCTCGAGGTACTTGAAAGTTTCTATCATGTCCCCCCTCTCCCTCCTTTCCTCAAGGCTATACATATTAAGCTCCTTTAGTCTCTCTTCATATGTCTTCCGGTGCAGACCCTGCACCATTTTAGTTGCCCTCCTCTGGACAGCTTCCATCTTGTCTATGTCCTTGCAGAGATTGGGTCTCCAGAACCGCACACAGTACTCCAGATGGGGTCTCACCAGCTGTCTGTACAGAGGGATAACAACTTCCTGTTTTCTACTGGTGATGCCTCTCCCTATGCATCCCAGTATCCCCCCAGCCCTCCTTACTGCCCTCTCACATTGCTTGCCCACCTTTAAGTCATCTGATATGACTACCCCCAGGTCCCTTTCCATTTTTGTTGTTGTTAGTATCTCACCCCCATTGTGTACTCTTCCCCTGGGTTTTTGTTTCCCAGGTGCATTACCTTGCACTTTTTAGCATTAAATCTAAGCTGCCATACATTTGACCATTCCTCTAACCTTGCCAAGTCCCTTCTCATCCTTTCCACCCCATCTTGTGCATCAACTCTGTTGCAGATCTTTGTGTCATCTGCAAAGAGACATACTTTTCCTTCCAGTCCCTCTGCAATGTCGCTTATAAAGACATTGAAGAGGACCGTCCTAATACTGAACCCTGCGGCACCCCACTAGTAACCCCCTTCTTCAGAGTGGCCCATTTACTATTACCTCTGTGTCCTATTCTCCAGCCAATTTTTACCCAGGCTATCATCTTGGGACCCACTCCCAGGCTGGCTAACTTGTATATTAATCTTTTGTGGGACTGAGTCAAATGCCTTGCTAAAGTCTAGGTAGGCCATGTCCACAGCCCTCCCTGATCTACTACTTTGGTCACCCAGTCAAAGAAATCTATTAGATTTGTCTGGCATGACCTTCCTGCTGTGAATCCATGCTGCCTTGGGTCCTGTGCCCCTCTGGCCTCTAGGTACTCGACAATTCTTTCCTTCAGAAGTGATTCCATCATTTTCCCTATCACTGAGGTTAAACTAACAGGTCTGTAGTTTCCTGCTTCTGCCCTGCTCCCACTTTTGTGAAGGGGAATCACATCTGCCCTCCTCCAGTCCTCAGGTAGAAACATAGAAACATAGACTTTGATGGCAGATAAGGACCACTTGGCCCACCCAGTCTGCCCATTTTCCTACCTACTGGATAAGCTGCAGATTCTAGTTAACCAACAGCCTACTTCCTGCCACCCCCCACTACAATTGCCTTGTGTCTGTCCCATGCATGTTTGAATTCCCCCACTGTTTTAGCCCCAACAACCTCCCCAGGAGGGCAGTTCCACACATCCACCAATCTCTCCATGAAAAAAGATTTCCTCACATTATCCCTGAGCCGTCCCCCCTCTATCTTTAAATTGTGTCCCCTTGTTCTTACACATCTCTTTTTCTGAAAAATGCTAACCTCCTGGACTTTGTTGATTCCCTTGAGGTACTTGAATGTTTCTATCATGTCCCCCCGTCCCTCCTTTCATCAAGGGTATACATATTAAACTCTCTCAGTCTCTCTTCATATGATTTCTGATGCACACCCTGCACCATTTTAGTTGCCCTCCTCTGGACTGCTTCTATCCTGTCTATGTCCTTGCATAGATGAGGTCTCCAAAACTGCACACAGTACTCCAGATGGGGTCTCACCAACTGTCTGTACAGAGGGATAACCACTTCCTTTTTCTACTTGTGATGCCCCTCCTATGCATCCCAGTATCCCCTGGCTCTCCTCACTGACTTCTCACGTGCTTACCCACCTTTAGATCATCCGATATGACTACCCCAAGTCCCGCTCCATTTTGTTGTTGTTAGTACCTCCCCTGCTATTGTGTACTCTTCTCCTGGTTTTTGTTTCCCAGGTGCAATACTTGCACTTCTTTGCATTGAATCTAAGTTGCCATATGTCTGACCATTCCTCCAACCTTGCCAAGTCCCTTCTCATCCTTTCTACCCCTTGTGTATCAACTCTGTTACAGATCTTTGTATCATCTGCAAAGAGGCATACCTTTCCCTCCATACCCTCTGCAATGTCACCTATAAAGATGTTAAAGAGGACTGGACCCAGTACTGAGCCCTGAGGTACTCCACTAGTGACCCCCCTTTCTTCAGAATGTGTTCCACTCGCTACTACCTTCTGTGTCCTGTTGTGCAGCCAGTTTGCAACCCAGTCTACCACCCTGGGACCCACTCCCAAGCTGGCTAACTTGATTATTAATCTTTTGTGTGGGACTGTGTCAAATGCCTTGCTAAAGTCTAGGTAGGCCATATCCACAGCCCCTCCCTGGTCCATTACTTTGGTCACCCAGTCAAAGAAATCTATTAGATTCGTCTGACATGACCTTCCTGCTGTAAATCCATGCTGCTTTGGGTCCTGTGCCCCGCTGGCCTCTAGGTACTCAACAATTCTTTCTTCTTTCAGAAGTGATTCCATCATTTTCCCTACCACTGAGGTCAAACTTACAGGTCTGTAGTTTCCTGCTTCTGCCTTGCTCCCACTTTTATGGGGAATCACATCTGCCTCCTCCAGTCCTCAGGTACCACCCCATCCTCCCATGATTTGTTAAAAGTACCACCACATCCTCCCATGATTTGTTAAAGAGGGTAGTCAGTGGTGTCACTAGTTCTACCCTTAGTTCTTTTAGAATTTGGGATGAATCCATCAGGCCCCATTGCTTTGTCCACCTTCAGTTTTAAGAGTTCTTTCAGAACCCTTTCTTCTGTAAATGGGCTGGTATCAACTTCTGTATCCAGAGTGTTTCTATTGTTTGTTTTAGGTACCTCCTCCTCTTCATTTGTAAATACTGAGAGAAAATATTTGTTTAGTATCTCTGCCTTTTCACAGTCACCCTCTGCCCCCCCCCCCCCGAGGTCATGGTTTCCCGGCTACCACAAGACAAGGTGGCACTTTTGAGCAAACTGTTAGGTGAGATGGGAAGGGCAAAGAAGGTGACCCTACAACAGCTGCAATCTGTAATAGGCCACTTGAATTTTGCATGCCGGGCAATTCGCCCAGGCTGGCCATTCCTCAGGCGGATGGCATCAGCCACTGGTGGGGCTCTAAAACCATATCACCACATCAGATTAACGCAGGCATAAAAGCAGACTTGCAGGTATGGGAACTCTTCTTACAAGATTTCAATGGTATCATCATCTGGCAGACACCAGCAGACCAACTGTTGGATCTGCACATGGTGACCAATGCTTCGGGTGGCATTGGCTTTGGGGCATTCTGGCAGGGAGCGTGGTTTGCAGGACGCTGGCCACAGGATTGGATATTGAAGGGGCTCGCAAAAAACATCACCCTTCTCAAATTGTTCCCTGTCATGGTAGCCGTAAGTGTGTGGGGGCACAAAATTCAGAATAAAAAAATGCAGTTTCACACGGACAACAGGGCTGTAGCAGACATATTGAACTCGCAGACGTCTTGTTCTGAAGAGGTGATGAAGGTCCTGAGGGTCTTTGTGTTATGCTGCCTATGATACAACATCTCTTTTAAGGCATGCCATTTGCCAGGAAAAGAAAATGTTATAGCTGATGCCCTGTCTCGATTTCAGCTCGAGCACTTCAGGCGGCTAGCCCCATGGGTGGATCAGTTCCCCGCACAGATACCGGAAACGGTCTGGAGACTTGGGAACCAAGATTGCAGCAACTGGTACAGCTCACTGTGGCCCTCTTGACATGGAGGAAGTATGTAGATAGCTATGAGTCTTTCCAGCAATTCTGTAGTCACGAGGTAAGCGTGGAACTGCACAATACCCAAAGACAAGTTCAAAGCTACGTCCTCCACTTAGAAAGCCTGGGAAAATCTCCGGCAGCTATATGCCTTCAACTGGTGGGCATTGCTTTTCTTCACAAGTTTGAGGGTTTCCCTGACCCAACCAACAGTTTCATTACAAAGAAAATGATACAAGGCATGTCTAGACTCACAGGAAAAAAATCGGACACAAGGAAGCCCATAGGACTAGCTGAACTGTCCAGCCTCCTGAAAGCACTGGCAGTTACTTGCAGCTCGGACTATGAAACCAAGCTTTTCAGGGCCCTATACATATGTGCATTTTTTGGGGCCTTCTGGGTGTCTGAGTTGGTACCACAGTCTAACTCATCGAGTCAGAACACCAATCTCCAGTTCACTGATTTTGTCATCTGGCAAGACAGACTGTGTCTTCAGCTGCGAAAATCAAAAATGAACCAGTGTGGTCCCCCCGCCATTATAACACTGTTTATGGCTCCCCCAAGGAACATTTGCCCATGGTTGTCAATGAAGGAGTATGTGACGGATTATCCAACAGGACCGGGGCATTTGTTTGTGCATGGGGACGGAAAAGCGGTCTCAAGGTGGCAGTTCACTGCTGTCCTACGAAAGGGTTTATGGATGGCAGGTGTAAACCCAACCTCATACAACACCCATTCATTCAGAATTGGAGCAGCCACTGAGGCAGCCAGGTGTGGGTTAAAAGAAGAACAGATAAAAGGGGTCAGCAGATGGGCATCAAAAGCATACATGGGGTACATTAGGCATCAGCACAACACATCAGGAAATGATGCTGGGAAGCCCAGCACAAGTTGTAACTGAAGCTCAAAGTGGGAGAATACTCACGTTTCTGTTTTGTCTTACAGACATGGTTGCAACATCCCCTCGGATATGGATCGTGGGTCATTCACACGTGAGGGAGGCATACACGAAGGTGAAAAAATGGCCTTACACAAGACAGCTGGGCATTCCAAGAGGTCGAGCGGTGATTCATTGGGCAGGAAAAGAGGGATGAAGTGGGGGGCATTATGTAAAATTATTTTTAGATTGGGCCTACATCGTCAACCACCGGTCGCATTGGTTGTTCACCTGGGAGGGAACGACTTGGTCACCCTAGGGGCACCCAGATTAATTATAGAAACATAGAAACATAGACTTTAATGGCAGATAAGGACCACTTGGCCCATCGAGTCTGCCCATTTCCCTACCTACAGGATAGGCCGCAGATCCTAGTTAACCAACAGCCTATTTCTTCCTACCCCCCACAAGAATTGCCTTATGTCTGTCCCATACATTCTTGAATTCCTCCCACAGTTTTAGACCCCACAACCTCCTCAGGAAGGCTGTTCCATGCATCCACTACCCTCTCTGTGAAATAATACTTCCTACATGCTCCTGAACCGCCTCATCTTTTAAATTGTGTCCCTTGTTCTTGCACGCTCTTTTTCTGAAACATGCTACCCTCTTGGACTTTGTTGATTCCACTGAGGTACTTAAAAGTTTCTATCATGTCCCCTCTCCTTCTTTCCTCAAGGTATACATATTAAGCTCCTTTAGTCTCTCCTCATATGGCTTCTCTTGCAGACCCTGCACCATTTTAGTTGCCCTCCTCTGACTGCCTCTATCCTGCCCATGTCCCTTCGGAGATGGGGTCTCCAGAACTGGACACAGTACTCCAGATGGGGTCTCACCAACTGTCTGTACAGAGGGATAACAACTTCCTGTTTTCTGCTGGTGATGCCTTTCCTATGCATCTCAGTATACCCCAGCCCTCCCTACTGCCTTCTCACATTGCTTGCTAACCTTAAGGTCATCTGATATGATTACCCCAGGTCCCTTTCCTTTTGTTGTTGTTACTACCTCCTCGTTGTTATTCTTCCCTGGGTTCTTGTTTCCCAGGTGCATTATTTTGCACTTCTTACATTGAATCCTAGCTGCCATACTTGACCATTCCTCCAACCTTGCCAAGTCCCGCCTCATCCTTTCCACGCCTCTTGTGTATCAACCCTGTTGCAGATCTTTGTGTCATCTGCAAAGAGATATACTTTTCCTTCCAGTCCTCTGCAATGTTACTTATGAAGACATTAAAAAGGACTGGACCTAATACTGAACTCCTGCGGTACCCCACTAGTAACCCTCTTTCTTCAGAGTAGACTCCATTTACAATTACCTTCTGTGTCCTGTTGTTCAGCCAATGTTTTACTCAGGCTACCACCCTGGGACCCACTCCCAGGCTGGTTAATTTAACTATTAATCTTTTGTGTGGGACTGTGTCAAATGCCTTGCTAAAATCTAGGTAGGCCATGTCCACAGTCCCTCCCTGGTCTACTACTTTGGTCACCCAGTCAAAGAAATCTATTAGATTCATCTAACATGACCTTCCCGCTCTGAACCCATGCTGCCTTGGGTCCTGCGCCCCACTGGCCTCTAGGTACTTCCTTCAGAAGTGACTCCATCACTTTCCCTACCACAGAGGTCAGACTGACAGGTCTGTAGTTTCCTGCCTCTGGCTTGGTCCCACTTTTGTGAAGGGGAATCACATCCGCCTTCCTCCAGTCCTCGGGTACCACACCATCCTCCCATGATTTATTCAAAAGAGTAGCCAGTGGTTTCACTAGTTCCCCCCTTAATTCTTTTAGAATTCTGGGGTGAATTCCATCAGGCCCCATTGCTTTGTCCACATAGAAACATAGACTTTGGCGGCAGATAAGGACTGCTTGGCCCATCTAGTCTGCCCATTTCCCTACCTACAGGATAGGCCGCAGATCCTAGTTAACCAACAGCCTATTACTTCCTACCCCCCACAAGAATTGCCTTATGTCTGTCCCATGCATTCTTGAATTCTCCCCCAGTTTTAGACCCCACAACCTCCTCAGGAAGGCTGTTCCATGCATCCACTACCCTCTCTGTGAAATAATCATTCACATTGCCCCTGAACCGCCCCATCTTTTAAATTGTGTCCCCTTGTTCTTGCACGCCTTTTTCTGAAAGATGCTACCCTCTTGGACTTTGTTGATTCCACTGAGGTACTTAAAAGTTTCTATCATGTCCCCCTCCCTTCTTTCCTCAAGGGTATACATATTAAGCTCCTTTAGTCTCTCCTCATATGGCTTCTCTTGCAGACCCTGCACCATTTAGTTGCCCTCCTCTGGACTGCCTCTATCCTGTCTATGTCCTTGCGGAGATGGGGTCTCCAGAACTGGACACAGTACTCCAGATGGGGTCTCACCAACTGTCTGTACAGAGGATAACAACTTCCTGTTTTCTGCTGGTGATGCCTCTCCCTATGCATCCCAGTATACCCCCAGCCCTCCCTACTGCCTTCTCACATTGCTTGCTAACCTTAAGGTCATCTGATATGATTACCCCCAGGTCCCTTTCCTTTTTTGTTGTTGTTACTACCCCCCGTTGTGTATTCTTCCCTGGGTTCTTGTTTCCAGGTGCATTATTTTGCACTTCTTTGCATTGAATCCTAGCTGCCATACTTCTGACCATTCCTCCAACCTTGCCAAGTCCCTGTCTCATCCTTTCCACGCCTCCTGTGTATCAACCCTGTTGCAGATCTTTGTGTCATCTGCAAAGAGATATACTTTTCCTTCCAGTCCCTCTGCAATGTTACTTATGAAGACATTAAAAAGGACTGGACCCAATACTGAACCCTGCGGTACCCCACTAGTAACCCCTCTTTCTTCAGAGTAGACTCCATTTACAATTACCTTCTGTGTCCTGCTGTCCAGCCAATGTTTTACTCAGGCTACCACCCTGGGACCCACTCCCAGGCTGGTTAATTTGACTATTAATCTTTTGTGTGGGACTGTGTCAAATGCCTTGCTAAAGTCTAGGTAGGCCATGTCCACAGCCCTCCTGGTCTACTACTTTGGTCACCCAGCCAAAGAAATCTATTAGATCTGTCTGACATGACTGCCCCTGAGAACCCATGCTGCCTTGGGTCCTGTGCCCCACTGGCCTCTAGGTACTCAACTATTCTTTCCTTCAGAAGTGACTCCATCACTTTCCCTACCACAGAGGTCAAACTGACAGGTCTGTAGTTTCCTGCCTCTGGCTTGGTCCCACTTTTGTGAAGGGGAATCACATCCGCCTTCCTCCAGTCCTCGCTCGGGTACCACACCATCCTCCCATGATTTATTAAAAAGAGTAGCCAGTGGTTTCACTAGTTCCCCCCTTAATTCTTTTAGAATTCTGGGGTGAATTCCATCAGGCCCCATTGCTTTGTCCACATAGAAACAGAGACTTTGACGGCAGATAAGGACTGCTTGGCCCATCTAGTCTGCCCATTTCCCTACCTACAGGATGGGCCACAGATCTTAGTTAACCAACAGCCTATTACTTCCTACCCCCCACAAGAATTGCCTTATGTCTGTCCTATGCATTCTTGAATTCTCCCACAGTTTTAGACCCCACAACCTCCTCAGGAAGGCTGTTCCATGCATCCACTACCCTCTCTGTGAAATAATACTTCCTCACATTGCCCCTGAACCGCCCTCTATCTTTAAATTGTGTCCCTTGTTCTTGCACGTCTCTTTTCTGAAAGATGCTACCCTCTTGGACTTTGTTGATTCCACTGAGGTACTTAAAAGTTTCTATCATGTCCCCTCTCCCTTCTTTCCTCAAGGGTATACATATTAAGCTCCTTTAGTCTCTCCTCATATGGCTTCTCTTGCAGACCCTGCACCATTTTAGTTGCCCTCCTGACTGCCTCTATCCTGTCTATGTCCTTGCGGAGATGGGGTCTCCAGAACTGGACACAGTACTCCAGATGGGGTCTCACCAACTGTCTGTACAGAGGATAACTAACTTCCTGTTTTCTGCTGGTGATGCCTCTCCCTATGCATTCCAGTATACCCCCAGCCCTCCATACTGCCTTCTCACATTGCTTGCTAACCTTAAGGTCATCTGATATGATTACCCCCAGGTCCCTTTCCTTTTTTGTTCACCTTCAGTTTAAGGAGTTCTTGCAGAACCCTTTCTTCTGTGAAAGGACTGGGATCGACCTCCCTATCAAGAGTACTTCTGTTAATTGGATTAGGCACTTCCCCCTCCTCTTTTGTGAATACTGAGCAGAAATATTCGTTCAGTATCCCTGCTTTTTCACTGTCCCCCTCTGCCCACCCACCGTTCATTCTATTTAGCCTCACTATCCCTCCCTTTGTCTTTCTATGCTCGCTGATGTACCTATAAAAGGTTTTATCCCCCTTCTTAACCGAGTTGACTGTCTTTTCCTCAGTTTGGGCCTTTGCTATTCTGACTTCCTCCCTGCTTCCTTCTGCCTTAACTGGTACAGCTCTCTGTCCTGCTCCTTCTGCGTTTCCTTATACTTCTGGAATGCTATCTTTTTCTTCCTGACTTTCACAGCCACCTCTTTTGAGAACCATAGTGGCTTTTTCTTTCGTTTTGATTTGTTTATTTGCTTCACACAAAGGCTTGTTGCCTCTGTGATGGCGGTTTTGATGATTCCCCATTGTTGCTCCACACCTCCTTCTAGCCTGTTTGCTAGTGCTTTTCTGAGGCACACTCTCCCATCTTGAAAAGTCAGCCCTCCTGAAGTCCAGTACCCTCACTTATGGCTTGACTCTGTAGCTGAGTTCAACGTGAACCACACTGTTTGATGGTCCCTTGTTCCCAGATGGCAACCCACTTCTAGATCTGAGATCCTCTCACTGCCCCCGTTTGAGAGTACAAGGTCTAAGATTGCTCCCTCATGAGTGGGTTCCGAAACTAGCTGTCTGAGGCCTGCCACCTGTAGGGCATCAAGAATGGCACTGCTCTTGGATGTGGCTGCAGCAAATGTGCTCCAGTTAACATCTGGCATATTCAGGTCTCCCATCAACAGTATCTCCCCTTTCTCTGCCATTCTAAGAATGCCTTCTATCATATCCTTGTCCATTCCCTCCCCGACATGGGGTCTGTACACAACCCCTCGCGGATTGTGATGCCCTTTCCAATCCCCTGGTGACCCACAGTGTCTCCTCTCCTCCCTGTTTCCTCTTTGTTCAGTTGCTTTTATCCCTTCCTTTACATAAGAGCTACTCCTCCCCCTCTTCTCCCCTGCCTGTCTCTCCTGTAGGTTATGTACCCTGGTATGTTAACATCCCAGTCATGGTTCTCTTGTACCATGTTTCTGTGACTGCTACGATATCCAGGCATCCCTCTTCCATCAAGGCCACCAGCTCAGGGAGCTTGTTGCCCAGACTACTATGAGCATTGGTACTCATACCCTCCATTTCCTGATGGTCTTACTCCTTGCCCCATCCCTGTCCTTCTTGCCTTCGCCCTTTCTCCATTTACCCCTACTTACTCCCTATCGACACCTCTATGTTGGGTGTTTACCGCACTACTACCATGGATTTTTTTTTTGGGGGTTGGATTTCCCTGCTCTTTCCAGTGCCTCCCCATGGCTAGTTTAAATGCTTGCCAATGAAGCATTTAAACCTATCACCTAGGATCCTGGTTCCCTCCTGGACAGATGCAGCCCATCATGCCAGTATAGGCTTGCATCACCCAGGTGGACCCCCAGTCCCCAATGAAGCCAAATCTTGAGCTCCACACCAGTTTTTCAACCATTGATTGAATCACATGGTGGAACACCCTAGCCTCCCATGCCATAGATGGGCAGCGCCTGAGAAGGTTACCATGCGTTACTTGTCAAGGCCCTCCCCAGTTCCACAAACTCTTCCTGCACTTCTCTAATCCATTTCTTAGCCAGGTCATTTGTCCCTAGGTGGACAATGACATCCAGCTCCCTCCCCTGTGCAGCTGCTCCGGCAATCCTGAGGATTCGCTCCCTGTCCCTCCAAGCCATGGCACCAGGCAGGCACCTCACCTCCCTCTCCCCTTCCTCCCCCAGTTCTACCTTCCTAACAATGGAGTCCCCCACCAGGAGTTGTTTCCTTCCCCTGCCACCCTCCTGTGGGTCTCCTTTGTGGAGGTTCCCAGCATCCTCCTTGGTCTCCACTGCGGGTGCCTCCATAGGCATATTATTGGGGATATTAAGAGGGGTTTGGCCCACTTAAGACTAATGTTGCCTCGCACCATTCTGGCATGGACAAGAATGATACCACACCAGCAGTGGCGTGGTGAGCGAAAGGCAGGAGCCATGGACAAAGCACGTAGGTCTGTGAATAGGGAGGTGTCCCATTTCGCGGCCTCGCTGGTCGTGGAGGTTATCAGGTGTTTTTTGATCACCAAGATGGATAAGGGCCTGTATAGCCAGTATGGGGTTCATTTGTCAGACATTGGCAACGACATGTTTAACAATACCCTCAATGATTTTTGTGAGACAGTACTGTTTGGTAAAAGTAAGATCCCCTGGGCATTAGTGGGAGATATGTGTTGGCACCGTATGTAAGTGGCGGTAATTCATGGCTGACCCTGGGTAAGAGAGGCTCCGGACATAAGAAGAAGAGCTGCGATTGGGTGTCACCAGGGAGAGGCATGACCCCAGGATGGGTATGCCTCGGAGATCGGGGAGGAAGGCACCCAGGCAGGGTCGTGCACCAAAACGCTGGGAGCCAAGATTCTGAGATGGGGAGCGCGGCCCCGGATGGGCATGCTCTTTGTCAAGGGTCAAGGAGGCCCTAAATTCAGGGAAGATGGGGAGGGGAACTGTCTTGAGGGAAGTCACGGCCCTCAACAGGTCTGTTGGACTAAAGGGCCAGAGTTCCCCTCAAGTAAGTGGATGAAGGAGCCAGGGTTCCAGCAATACATGAATGTGGCTGCCCCAAGGGGTCTTATGGGATGGGATACTTAATATACATATGATTGAAACAATGTTATGTATAGTGATGTATGTATATAGAAATATATTGTAATGTGCATATCTGTAAAACGTGATGTACATAAACATAGAAACATAGAATTTGACGGCAGATAAGGACCGCTTGGCCCACCCAGTCTGCCCATTTCCCTACCTACTGGATAAGCTGCAGATCCTAGTTAACCAGCAGCCTACTTCTTCCTACCCCCAACCCCCAGAATTGCCTTAGGACTATCCCATGCATGCTTGAATTCCACCACTGATTTTGACTCCACAACCTTCCTCCGAAGGCCATTCCATGCATCCACAACCCTCTGTGAAAAATACTTCCTTAAATTACCTCGAGCCGCCCCCATCTTCAAATTGTGCCCTCTTGTTCTTGCACACCTCTTTTTTGAAAGATGCTACCCTCTTGGACTTTGTTGATTCCTTGAGGTACTTGAAAGTTTCTATCATGTCCCCTCTCCCTCCTTTCTCGAGGCTATACATATTAAGCTCCTAAGTCTCTCTTCATATGTCCTCCGGTGCAGACCCTGCACCATTTTAGTTGCTCCTCCTCTGACAGCTTCCATCCTGTCTGTGTCTTATGGAGATTGGGTCTCCAGAACTGCACACAGTACTCCAGATGGGGTCTCACCAGCTGTCTGTACAGAGGGATAATAACTTCCTGTTTTCTACTGGTGATGCCTCTCCCTATGCATCCCAGTATCCCCCCAGCCCTCCTTGCTGCCCTCTCACATTGCTTGCCCACCTTTAGGTCATCTGATATGACTACCCCCAGGTCCCTTTCCATTTTTGTTGTTGTTAGTATCTCACCCCCCATTGTGTACTCTTCCCCTGGGTTTTTGTTTTCCAGGTGCATTACCTTGCACTTCTTAGCATTGAATCTAAGCTGCCATACATTTGACCATTCCTCTAACCTTGCCAAGTCCCTTCTCATCCTTTCCACCCCACCCTGTGAATCAACTCTGTTGCAGATCTTAGTGTCATCTGCAAAGAGACATACTTTTCCTTTCAGTCCTTCTGCAATGTCACTTATAAAAACATTGAAGAGGACTGGTCCTAATACTGAACCCTGCGGTACCCCGCTAGTAACCTCCTCTTCTGAGTGGACTCCATTTACTATTACCTCTGTGTCCTATTCTCCAGCCAATTCTTTACCCAGGCTGTCATCTTGGGACCCACTCCCAGGCTGGTTAACTTGTATATTAATCTTTTGTGTGGGACTGTGTCAAATGCCTTGCTAAAGTCTAGGTAGGCCATGTCCACAGCCCCTCCTGATCTACTACTTTGGTCACCCAGTCAAAGAAATCTATCAGATTTGTCTGGCATGACATTCCCGCTGTGAATCCATGCTGCCTAGGGTCCTGTGCCCCTCTGGCCTCTAGATACTCGACAATTCTTTCCTTCAGAAGTGATTCCATCATTTTCCCTATCACTGAGGTTAAACTAACAGGTCTGTAGTTTCCTGCTTCTGCCTTGCTCCCACTTTTGTGAAGGGGAATCACATCTGCCCTCCTCCAGTCCTCGGGTACCACCCCATCCTCCCATGATTTGTTAAAAAGGGTAGTCAGTGGTGTCACTAGTTCTACCCTTGGTTCTTTTAGAATTCTGGGATGAACCCATCAGGCCCCATTGCTTTGTCCACCTTCAGTTTTAAGAGTTCTTCAGAACCCTTTCTTCTGTAAATGGGCTGGTATCAACTTCTGTACCCAGAGTGTTACTACTGTTTGTTTTATGTACCTCTCTTCCCTTGTAAATACTGAGCAAAATATTTGTTTAGTATCTCTGCCTTTTCACAGTCTCCTCTGCCCACCCTCCCTCCCCTTTATTAAGCCTCACTATCCCTCCCTTGGTCTTCCTTTGCTCCTGATGTACCTATAAAGGTTTTATCCCCTTCTTAACTGAGTTGGCTATCTTTTCCTCGGTTTGGGCCTTTGCTGTTCTGACTGCCTTCCCAGCCTCCTTTTGCTTTAACTGATACAGTTCTCTGTCCTGCTCCTGCTAGATTCCTTGTACTTCCTGAATGCTTTCTTTTTCTCTTGAACCTTCACTGCCACTTCCTTTGAGAACCATAGTGGTTTCTTACATCGTCTTGTTTTGTTTATTTGCTTCACACAAAGGCTCGTTACCTCTGTGATGGCAGTTTTTATTATTTCCCCATTGTTCTTCCACCCCTCCTTCCCGCCCATTTCCTAGTGCATTCCTTAGGCACTCACCCATTTTGGCAAAGTCAGCCCTCCTAAAGTCCAGTACTTTTGTCTTTGTATGGCTTGACTCTATTGCTGTGTTTAGGCTTTATAAATGGTAAGTGTTCCATGTAATGTAAACAATTTTTTGATTAAGTAAAAAGAGCTGCGGCCCGTTTTTATACCAAAAACAGTGAGGTGTGTTATTTGAATTGGGGGTCCACTTTGGGCAATGGCCCCACCGGCCTCTCACTGGGGGGGTGAGTTGCCGACGGCCCCCAAGAGGGTGGGGCTAGGAGGGCCGCCCACCATCCAAGGAAGAGGCGGCCCCCCGAGCAAGTGGCCCAACCGAGGATCTCGAGGGCTGGCCCTGACGGCCACTGCAGGGAGGGGCATGGCAGGCATTTTAAGGAGCCGTCCCAGGATCTCGCCCACCTGGGACAGCTCTCACCATGAAGTTTTCCCACCCTCCCGCCTCCCTAAACTACCAGGCCACAGCGCAAAGCTCTGTCACGGCTCTAGTAAGTAAACCAAGATGAGAACTGCTATACAGAACAAGGGGTGGCAGTAATTCATGGCTGACCCTGGGTAAGAGAGGCTCCGGACATAAGAAGAAGAGCTGCGATTGGGTGTCACCAGGGAGAGGCACATCCTTAGGACGGGTATGCCTGGGAGAATCGTGGGAGAAAGCACTAGCGAGGGCATGCGAGAAGCTGGGAGCCAAGATTCGAGGCGGGAGTGCAGCCCGGATGGGCATGCTCGCCAAGGGGTTCAGGAGGCCCTAAACGGGGAAGTTGGGGAAGGGAACTGTCTTGAGGGAAGGCACGGCCCTCAAGGGCCAGAGTTCCCCTCAAATAAGTGGATGAAGGAGCCGGGATTCCAGCAATACATGAATTGTGGCTGCCCAAGGGGTCTTACGGGATGGGATACTTAATGTACATATGATTGAAACGATGTTATGTATAGTGATGTACGTATATAGATCTACATTGTAATGTGCATATCTGTAAAATGTGATGTACATATTAGGCTTTATAAATGTTAAGTGTTCCATGTAATGTAAACAATTTTTTGATTAAGTAAAAAGAGCTGTGGCCCTTTTTTATACCAAAACAGTGTGGTGTGTTATTTGAATTGGGGGTCCTCTTTGGGCAGTGTTTCTCTACTGTTCTCATGAGGCTTCCAGATCACTGGTCATCTGGCAGCATGCACAGACACACACACACACACACACACACACACGCTTTATAAAAATAATTAGGGACAAAGGACCAAAGAATCAGGGAGACATCTTCAAAACTAGTGATATATGTATACTCAGGAAACTGGTAGCATAAAGGGCTTAGTGTAGCATGCATTTTCTGAAGAAGTACAAGTCTGTAACATTTTCTGAAGAAGTACAAGTCTGACATCATTTCCTCAAGAGTACAAGGTGCATATCACTGTCATATCCTCTCTAGCACACTGCACTGACAATATAAGCATACACATTGTATAATATATATATATTTCTATATAACCAATCACACATGCACACACACACACACACACACACAAATACAAACAAAAAAGTAGATAAACATGTGGGGTAGTGCAATGCAATGGCTGTGGGGAGCAGTCTTCCGGGAGTCTTTCTGGAGGCTGAGATGCTGCCCTATTTGCCAGACAACTATCTGCTCTGAGGGAGGAAGTTGCCCGCCTCAGGCCGCACTGGACAGTAGTAAAGAAACCTTCCCCAGGCCACACTGGATAGTAGGAGGAACCTCCCCATCCAGGGAACACTAGCGCCACCACCACTACCTCAGAGGTTGTGAAGAAAGCACAGCAGTTGGACCACAGTGGGCTCAGGAGGGTGAGGATGGTGGAACAGAGGCACACCCAGTCAATTGTTCCACCCTCACAATCCATACACCATTCTGGGGAGCATAGCTCCCCTATGGATCACCCACAGAGAAGACTGATGACAACTGTCACAAGAGGCCCACAGAAAGGAGGCAGAGGACACCACAGGAAAGGAAGCAGCTCCTGGTGGGGGACTCAATTATTAGGGGTAATGAACTGGGGGGAGCTGGGAAAACTGAAGTAAGGTGCCTGCCTGGTGCCATGGCTTGGAGAGACAGGAAGCGCATCCTCAGGATCACGAGAACAGCTGCAAGAGAGTCTGAGCGTAATTGTTCACCTAGGGACAAATGACTTGGCTCATCATGAGATTAGAGCAGTGCAGGAGGGCATTGCAGAGTTGGGGAGGGGCCTAAGACAAGTAGCACACACAGCATCCTTCTCAGATGTGCTGCCTGTCAAAGGCATTGGGGAGGCGCGGGTAATTAGCACCGTGCAGTTTAATGAATGGTTGAAAAAATGGTGTGGAGCACAGGGGTTTGGATTCATTGGGGACTGGGGTTCCACCTGGAGGGACACCAGCCTATACTGGCAGGATGGTCTGCATCTGTCCAGGAAGGGAACAAATCTTTTGAGCAATCGGTTTAAATGCTTCATTGGCAAGCTTTTAAACTAGTCAAAGGGGGAGGCACTGACAAGCAGCAGGAAAATCCCAGCCTCTCCCTACAAAACAGGGTACTAAATGAGAAAAAGACCGAGGTAGAACGGTCAGTGGGGAATGCTGCAACAGAAGGTAAAGTCATTAAAAAATGGAGAGCAATGAGTACCAATGTCCGTAGTCTGGGTAACAAGCTTCCTGAATTAGTGGCCTTGATGGATAAGGAACATCTGGATATCGTGGCAGTCACAGAAACATGGTACACACAAAACCATGACTGGGACATAAACATACCAGGATACATTATCTACAGGAGGGACAGGGAGGGTAAAGGAGGAGGAGTAGCTCTTTACATAAGGGAAGGAATAAAGCAACAGAACAAAAGGGTAAACAGGGAGGAGAAGAAGCACTGTGGGTAAATTTGGAGACAGGCAATGGCACACAATCCGCTAGGGGTTGTATACAGACCCCTTCTCAAGGGGAGGGAAATGGACAAGAAATGATAGAAAGTATACTTAGAATGGCAGAAAAAGGGGAGATATTGCTGATGGGTGATCTGAATATGCAGATGTTAACTGGAGTGCAGTTGCAGCTGCCCTTGAAGAGTGGAGTTATTCTAGATGCCCTACAGGGGGGGCATGCCTTGAACAACTAGTACTGGAGCCCACTTGAGAAGGAGCAATATTAGACTTGATTCTCTCAAATGGAGATGGAGAGAGGATCACAGATGTAGAAGTGGGCAGCCATCTGGGAACTAGCGACCATCGAACAGTATGGTTCACAATAAACACAGCAATAGAGTCAAGCATACAAAGACAAAGTACTGGACTTTAGGAGGTGACTTTGCCAAAATGGTGAGTGCCTAAGGAATGCACTAGCAAATGGGCAGGAAGGAGGGGTGGAAGAACAATGGGGAATAAAAACTGCCATCACAGAGATAACGAGCCTTTGTGTGAAGCAAATAAACAAAACAAAATGATGTAAGAAACCACTATGGTTCTCAAAGGAAGTGGCAGTGAAGGTTCAAGAGAAAAAGAAAGCATTCAGGAAGTACAAGGAATCACAGAAGGAGCAGGACAGAGAACTGTATCAGTTAAAGCAAAAGGAGGCTGGGAAGGCAGTCAGAACAGCAAAGGCCCAAACCGAGGAAAAGATAGCCAACTCAGTTAAGAAGGGGGATAAAACCTTTTATAGGTACATCAGGGAGCGAAGGAAGACCAAGGGAGGGATAGTGAGGCTTAATAAAGGGGAGGGAGGATGGGCAGAGGGAGACCATGAAAAGGCAGAGATACTAAACAAATATTTTTGCTCAGTATTTACAAATGAAGAGAGGGAGGTACATAAAACAAACAGTAGAAACACTCTGGATACAGAAGTTGATACCAGCCCATTTACAGAAGGAAGGGTTCTGAAAGAACTCTTAAAACTGAAGGTGGACAAAGCAATGGGGCCTGATGGGATTCATCCCAGAATTCTAAAAGAACTAAGGGTAGAACTAGTGACACCACTGACTACCCTTTTTAACAAATCATGGGAGGAGGGGGTGGTACCCGAGGACTGGAGGAGGGCAGATGTGATTCCCTTCACAAAAGTGGAAGCAAGGCAGAAGCAGGAAACTACAGACCTGTTAGTTTAACCTCAGTGATAGGGAAAATGATGGAATCACTTCTGAAGGAAAGAATTGTCGAGTATCTAGAGGCCAGAGGGCACAGGACCCAAGGCAGCATGGATTCTGGCGGGAAGGTCATGCCAGACAGAATCTGATAGATTTCTTTGACTGGGTGACCAAAGTAGTAGATCAGGAGGGCTATGGACATGGCCTACCTAGACTTTAGCAAGGCATTTGACACAGTCCACACAAAAGATTAATATACAAGTTAGCCAGCCTGGAGTGGGTCCCAAGATGACAGCCTGGGTAAAGAATTGGCTGGAGAATAGGACACAGAGAGTAATAGTAAATGGAGTCCACTCAGAAGAAAGGAGGGTTACTAGTGGGGTACCGCAGGGTTCAGTATTAGGACTCGTCCTCTTCAATGTCTTTATAAGCGACATTGCAGAAGGACTGGAAGGAAAAGTATGTCTCTTTGCAGATGACACAAAGATCTGCAACAGAGTTGATGCACAGGGTGGGTGGAAAGGATGAGAAGGGACTTGGCAAGGTTAGAGGAATGGTCAAATGTATGGCAGCTTAGATTCAATGCTAAGAAGTGCAGGTAATGCACCTGGGAAACAAAACCCAGGGAAGAGTACACAATGGGGGTGAGATACTAACAACAACAAAAATGGAAAGGGACCTGGGGTAGTCATATCAGATGACCTATAGGTGGGCAAGCAATGTGGAGAGGGCAGCAAGGAGGGCTGGGGGGATACTGGGATGCATGGAGGCATCACCAGTAGAAAACAGGAAGTTATTATCCTCTGTACAGACAGCTGGTGAGACCCCATCTGGAGTACTGTGCAGTTCTGGAGACCCAGTCTCCATAAAGACATAGACAGGATGGAAGCTGTCCAGAGGAGGGCAACTAAAATGGTGCAGGGTCTGCACTGGAAGACATATGAAGAGAGATGAAAGGAGCTTAAATGTATAGCCTCAAGGAAAGGAGGGACATGATAGAAACGTTTGTAACCCCTAGATGGCGCTATCCCAGGGGCTACTACCCTGCCTGATTTGCCACTAACAGGTTGAGGGGCCTGGATCCAATGGCGGTGCCTCCACCCAGAGGTCAGGGTTTGCAATAGTTAAACTAACTTGGTCACAGCCCTCTGGGACACTGCAACCCCCTTTCTTCCCACTAGTGGCCCACAATATATCAGAATTACCTTCACAGTATACACTTACCCCCAGGTCTGGTTCGGCACTGGGACCTCCTGTGAAATGAGATACAGTGCAACAATCACAGTACAGTACTTTAACATAGACAAATACCTCAGGCAGTATAACTTTGCTGAAACAAGCAGCTCTGATTTATTTAGGGGATATAACAAGGACAGGGGAAATCAGGTTAATTAGCTTATCACTCTAATAATCTACCTATGGCTCTGTGCACAGGCCTATCCCTATCAGTTACTGTCCTGGGTACCCAAGCCCTAGTGGCTAGTCCAAACCGTGGCAGCTGGTAGGGCCCTTTCACACAGAGAAAAGGAGAATTAAACAGTCAGCAGTACAGTAATTCCATTTGGATTTAATGTGGCAATTCAACAGGGAGCAACCCTGAATTAGTACTCACGACCTCCAAATAAGATAGGGTCCTTCAATGTCAGCAGGGCTCACTTGAGGTACACAAACCTCTTCCACCATCCATATAAAAAGTACTATACCAGGCAGGCTGCATCTGTATCCCGATCGCAATTACTGCACAATACCCGGAGAACACACAGCAGATTCAGTTCCTGACAGACCGAGTGCAATTTTCAGCAATTCTTCCAGTCTTCTACAGGGTGAGCCTGGTTTCTACTCTTCAGAGATCCTTTGATTCTTTTCACAGGACGGATTCAGTCCTAACAAGCTGTTACACAAGCTGCAGACCGGAACTCTGGGCCCTTACACACGTTTTTGACTAAAACTGCACACTGAAAAAGCACAGGGCTCCTTCCTTCTTCACTGCCAAAGCTCAACTCAACTCCAACCGACAAAACCTGGCATTTCCTTTGAGTTCCTCCCAGTTCTTGACTGGATTGGCTGTCACTCACAATAGACTGCTGCTGTTGGTCCAAAAGGCACTGAAGTCTAAACTACATCTCCCAGAGTCACTGCCCATACAATCCTCTTGTGGCTGGCTCAGATTATGAGTCCAAGGCATCATTTTAGAGCTAGCTTACCCACACTGATTGGTCCAGTTCAGCAGTTCAAAACTAGAATGGGGAACTAGCAGACACAGTTCTGACTGCAAAGCAGGTTAGACAAACTGTAATTTCATTATTACTCTAAATAATTTCTGGCAAACAGTTACATCTTTCAGATAGGTTCCTTTGCACTCCTAGTGACTGCAAAATGAAGTGAATTGGCAGCAGCTCGAGTGGTACTCAGAAGCACACAGTCCCCCATACAAATAATTATGTCTGCAAGCAGACAGCTCTAAAGAGACAGTACCAGAGGCTCTAAAACACTCACTGATAAATGGCTTAAATGCCAAACACCATTCAGGCTTGGAGCATTCAAGCAAGCTCCTGAAGTCTTTTGGAACCCCCATTTGCAGGGGTTCACCTTCCTGGCCTGGAAAGCTTGGCGTCCCGCGTCAAACGAAGTACTATAAGTTTCAACTGCAACCATATACATTTGCATTAGGCTCGCATATGTAATCATCAGTCAATATATCATTTTACCAAGAACACATTTCTGAAACATTGCAGCACGTCACTCTTTACACAGTATTACATACATTGTACCATAACTCAAGTTATTACCTCTTGTACATGAAACCTGAAGAGAGGGGCCTTCCTATCAGTTACCTTGGGGCTGGATGGGGCAAGGCACCATATAGAGGGCAACACAAGTAACTTGGAGTTAGCACTGATGCTCAGTTTGGGCAATGAGCTCGGGACACATACACCCTTTATGGACAACATTGAGAGGCAAGTCCACAGGCCTCCCAAGTGAATCATAACTGAGGTGCACCACAGGCTTTACAGCTCGACCAGTCTTTCTAGGGGAACTGTTATAGTCTCTGCACTCTGAGCCTCATTTCAGCATTGTCCTCACTTGTCAGGGAGTCTCCATGGGGTAGAGAGGCTAGAACCTGGGGCACTTTCAGCTCCAGGAGTTACAGTTTCTGAGTCCACAACATTTGGCTCGCATGGAGAGCTTTCGGACACTGGCAGTGGACTGTCAGGGCACTCAAAATACTCTTCTTGTTCGGTGTATCACCAGTCTGCCCCAATCTATCATTTCCTCCCTGAAAGCTCAAACAGTTCAACCATGCACAATGATTCCATTTCATCTGATCTGATGCTTTGCACTTCACTTTCTGGGAGCATTGGCTCCAGGGATGAAGCTGGGGCTTAGACAGTCCAGAAGGCCCAGCTTTGTCTCCAGTATTGACTAGGGATTGCCCCGAAACAATTGACTCAGTTCAGAAGAAGGATAGTATTCAAAGTCACTCTCACTTTCTTCCGATATGGACTGACAGTCATGCTCAACTGGGACTTGTGGAGGGGAACACTTTAACTTTGCTTCTGTAGGTGCAGACTTTTTTGATCTTTTCTTAGCAGCAGCTCTAGTCACTGGTCCAGAGGGGCATCTTCTAGGGCTCAGACTCAATTAAGATTTGTCCAATGGGCAGTAAATGATTTCTATGCATTGTTTTTACATCTTTGAATTATTCTCAGGCCTTACTTTGTACACTGGCAGATCATCTAGTTTCCCACTACAATGTGAGGGAGATGGTGCCATCTGTCAGCAATCTTGTGCTTGCCATGCAGTCCCAGATTTCTAGCAATACCGATCTCCCTCCTGGAGTTCCTGTGCTTTCACCTTTTATCATACCTTTCTTTGTTGGCGATTTCTTTTGGCAGCCATGGTTTGAGCCAGTTGAGCGCATAGAGTTAGCTGGGCCTTTAACTTTTGCACATACTGTAAATAGTTGTCAGCTTGAACCCCATCAGAGAGACCCCAAAACACACATCTACTGGTAGTCGAGCTTCTCTTCCAAACATCAGGCGGTAGGGGGAGAATCAGTGGCATCACTTTGGTGCAGTTATAAGCATGTACCAGGTGCTAATTTGTTAGCTCCATCTAGGCTTGTCCTTTGGGTGCAAGTGCCTAGCATATCTAGCAAAGTCGCGGTTGAAACGTTCAGGCTGGGGGTGGTAAGGAGTGGTTCTGGACTCTCGCTACTCCCCACAGAGAAAGCATCTCTTTGATCAGACGACTCTCAAAGTCTCTCCTTGATCAGAATGGATTCTTTGTGGAGCCCATAGTGAACAAAGTTTTCTACAAGTACTTTGGCTACAGTGGATGCTTTCTGGTCTTTGGTGGAAAGCTTGGGCATATCTCGTGAAATGGTCAGTGACCACCAGCACATTACTGATATTTCTTTGATCTGACTCCAAACTTAGAAAATCAATACAGACCAGCTCCATGGGTGCACTGGTGGTTATGTTAACAAGGGGCAGCCCTCTGGGCAAAGCTTTCCTCTGTAAGCATGACTACAAGTTCGAATGTGTTGCTCCACATCAGCCCCCATCTTAGGCCAATAGAATCTGGATCTCACCAAGTCAAGTGTTCTGTCTATACCAAGGTGCCCCATGTGGTTGTGCAAGGACCTCAATACTGAGTCTCGAAGGCAGTGGGCAGCACTAGTTGTTGTTTGTCTACTTGTCCCCTCTGTCTACTGTTTCTCCTGTATAACAGTTTATTGATCAGTTTCAACTTAGGACCTTCTTTGTATAACAGTGCAGTTCTCAAATCAGTGGGCGTAATTTGGACACATCTTTTCCTGCATAGAGGCTTCTAAAGCTGCTTTGATCATGGGATGCCGGGATTGAGCCCACGAATACTGTCATTGTCCAGCTGAGGCGGTGCACCAATGTCTGTTGCAGAAAGTGGCAATAAGCAGCAGGCAATCAATTCTCAGAGGCTCCCAAGCAATCCACCATGCAGTCCACTCGTCCGTGGACATTTGTTCCTCCTGTCAAACTTCCCGCAGAGTGCCGAATGTCAGGTTCTGCCAGTCGGACCCAATCATTCTGGGAACAGGCCTCCGGGAGAGCATCAGCATCTATGTGGTTCAGACCTGCCGGTATTCGAGAGAACGATAGTCATATGTAGATAATGCAGAAAGCCACCCTATGGCCAGTGGCATCCAACTAGCTGAGGTCTGCACATAGGTCAAAGGATTATTGTCAGTTTTACTAGTATTTTAGCCCCATACAAGTACTCATGGAATTGGTCAACAATAGCCCACTTCAAAGCTAGAACTCTAACTTATGTACAGGATAGTTCTTTTCGGATGGGGTCAGGCTTCTACTGGCAAAGGCCACTGGTCTCAGGCCATTCTCGTGCTCTTTTATAACACAGCTAACCCTTGCAAGCTAGCATCATGTGTGCAGGACGTAAGGTTTTCTTGGATCGGCATAGGCCAGCACTGGAGCATGGGTAAGTTGATATATGATCTCATGAAAGCAGTCTCACAATCAGGAGTCCAGCTGGCCCCAAATACTTCACTCGGATGAAAATACACTCTTTCAGTCTTGAGGGATGCTGACTTTTGGTATTTTTTGTGGGTTGGGGATACCCTTGAGTAAGGTTAAGTAAAGGCGGATCACTCTTGAATAGTCCTTGATGAGCGCCGATAATAACCACAGAATCCCAGGAATCTTTGCAGTTCTTTTTTAGATTTTTGGGCTGTGGCCAGGTGGTCAAGGCCTCAACTTTACTTGGGTCGGTCTCTATTCCTCGGTGGATACTATGTGTCCCACATACTTTACTGATGTTTGAAAAAATTGACACTTATCAATGGACAGTTTAAGGCCAAAGTCCTCCAGTCGGTCCAATACCTTAAATAATCTGCTCTCATGTTCCTCCAGTGAGCTGCCAAACACAATAACATCATCTAGGTATACCAGGCACTCTAGTAAGTTCATGTCCCCACTGCACGCTCCATCAATCGTTGAAAAGTGGCTGGGGCACCTGAAATCCTTGAGGCATCCTCATGAATTCATAGAACAAGCGGACAGATAAAGGCTGTCTTTTCCACGGTCCTCTGGGGCCATCGGATCTGATAGTACCCACGCGGAGATCCAGCACAGAGAACCACTTGCTCCCACTTAGGCAGTCCAAAGCATCCTGAATACGGGCATTGTGTACTGATCAGGATAGTCCGCGGTTTAAGGTGCGATAATCCACACACATCCTTACTGTTCCATTCTTTTCCTCACACTACCACAATGGGGAAGCATAAGAGCTTCTGGATTCTTGTATTACACCAGCAGCTAACATCTCTTGCAGATGCCGTCTCACATCATCTATGTCAGCAGGTGCCAGGCGTCGAGACCTCTCACAAAATGGTCTTTCGTCATGCAGCGGATATTGTGCTCAGCTCCTTGCCGCATCCTACATCCCATTCCTTTAAAGAAAACACCTGGTCTCTCTGGGCAAGCTTCTCACTGATCTTCACTTTCCATTCAGCTGGCAGCGGGGAGTCGCGAAATCAAACAAGTCAGGCGTTACTCTGTCATTCTTCCTTGAACTCTTGCTGCTGGGTAGCACTGCAGTGTCTGCACAATGCACATTAGCCAGGATGCAACCTCTGTTTACATGAATGTCTCTTTTCAGACACATTATGAACTTGGACCATTACCCTTCTGGCATAAGCATGGGCTCTAAGCGGGCAAAATACTGAGGCTTGACCAGCAGTCCCTCTGGCAATTTTCCACGCCTGGTGCATCCAACATTAATATTTTATTCTTAACATCCTTTCTGATACGGACCTCTCCTGTAAGGTACACTGGGCATTTGGCGCCAGGATCAGAGACTCAGGATCCTTCTTCCATACAATTCGACCGGTTCCTCTGGTTCTGTTTTTCAGCATCTCTCTGTGCCTCATAGGCCTTCTTAATTAAAGCCGGAACTCTTAAAGCTCTACTAGTCTTTGACCCTGTTTTCATAACACAACTGTGCCAGCCTTCCGAACATATGAGCATTTGTTCCAATCAACAAAGGGACACCATCATACAGTCAGTGGGGGACACACAGGCTAGGGTCTCTACTTGTTCGAACCACTCCAGCCACGGAGGTGGGGAAAGACAGCCAACTCGGATATACCGGAATAAGGTAGGCCTTCTCACTTAACCCCCATACATGCAGTCCTTCTAATGGTTGGTACAGGCCTCTGACAAATGCTTCTGATACCAATCTTGGAACATAATTGTCACTTGGGAGCCACTGTCTAATATAGCTCTTGTAGACACTCCGTTCACCTTTACAGTGGTCTCCATGGAGGACCCACTATTCTGGACCAGTCTGGAGAGGCGGTAGTGGGGCCTGGGCAACTGACCTTGCCACAAAGGGCGTGAATTAGCATTTTGGTGCCTCACTGGGATCATGTCGTGCACCTCTTAACCACTGATTTCTTCTCCAAGCTCTCCTTGTAGCCTATATGCAACTTTGTCAGTGTCTTTTGGGGACTGGCAATTCCTTTTCATGTGCCCATCTTCCCACACTATAGCAAAACATACTTCCTGGAGTTTGAGCTGGCCGAGGCGCCACACTGGGAGCCAGGGCGGGGTATACTAACTGGAAACCTTGGTGCCATCTCTGTCCAGCGTGATAAGCATTTGGAGACATCTCGTCAGTTTCTCCACTTCCATGGTCAAGGAATCAAGTTCGGAGCTGTTATCAGCAGGAGATACATGGGTGGTGCCCCCCACCCCATAGCAGATGCAGTCGGATATAGGTCAGGTCCCGTGCTTCAGGCGTGGCCTTCATAAAGGGACTGTTTTTGAATTCCGGATCTCTCAACAGTTCAGCCCCATTGTGACATATCTTTTTCCTTGTCAGAGCACTCATTGACTGCCAGCCTCTCCCCTGAACTTCACTTGATGGGTCACCCTCAGTCACCTCGAGTCGTAGCCGCAGCTATTGGTGCAGGTCCCTCCCGAGGTCGCTCTTTTCTCAACTCTCAATTTCTCTCATTAACTCATCATAGGAGGGTGGGGATTCCAGTCGATCTGCCAGGTGTAACTGAAGCAACAGCAGTTCTGAGAAGGGGCAGACTTAAGGATCCTGTCCAGCCTGGTTCGGTCCAGTTCAATCGCTGGCAAACTACCTTTTCTGAGGCATTCTTGCAACAATTTTCCAGCCGAGATACATACGCAGACAACAACTCCCTTGGTACTGTTGTGCATCTCTTACTCTCCACCATAGGTCCTCATCAGAATCTGGGCTCCCATACACATTCTCCAAGGCCTCAAAGATGAGGCCTGTGCAGTCGCTTCAGGGTTACTGGCCCGTTTGCACGGATGGTAGCCAGGCAGGACCTCGAGGCTCTCACTAACCCTCTTTCGCTTTTCACCTTCCGAGCATTGCCATTCTAGCACTTGGGGCAACATAGTCTATCCAGGTCTCCCAGTCATCCTCCCCTGGGGGTGGGAGGTGCCGAGAAGATCCTCAACCTTTGTAAGAGTCGTGACTAATGGCAGGTGCAGAAATAGGAGTCTGCATTGGTTCAGCCACCATTACGGGCACTGGAGCGGAGAGGGTGTTGGGAGGAACACCCAGGTGGCAAGAATAGTTTCTTCAAGTCCTCCACAGTTTTCCCTCCCAGCAACCATTCAGCAAATTCTCCTCAAAAGTTTCAGATAGTGGTGGGGCTGATTCCCCCGGTCTTTACTGTCCTTAGTTATCACTCTCCAAGCAGTGAGGGCTCCCTCTGGGGTAATGGTCTGTGGCACTTTGGAGCTATCTATGGGATCCTTAAACTCTACTAGGGCCAGGAAAGTGTGGGTGAGCAGATTAGCATGCCGACCCACCACCACAGGGTTTGTAAACCTTCCACCTTGGAAAGTACTCCCTGCACAGTGTCCGTGTTGATACAGGGGATGTCCAGGATAACATAGCATTTGAGAGGTCGATCTCCTCCCAGTACACCACTCCACCAGCGGTGCACAGCCACTTCTGTCCGGGTACCCATTTTTCTTAACAGTGGTTCGTAAATATGGCCACTAGAGGACACACAATCCCAGCGGTGAGCCTCCAGATGTAACCCTAGATGGCGCTATCCCAGGGGCTACTACCCTGCCTGATTTGCCACTAACAGGTTGAGGGGCCTGGATCCAATGCTGGTGCCTCCACCCAGAGGTCAGGGTTTGCAATAGTTAAACTAACTTGGTCACAGCCCTCTGGACACTGCAACCCCTTTCTTCCCACTAGTGGCCACACAATATATCAGAATTACCTTCACAGTATACACTTACCCCAGGTCTGGTTCGGCACTGGGACCTCCTGTGAAATGAGATACAGTGCAACAATCACAGTACAGTACTTTAACATAGACAAATACCTCAGGCAGTATAACTTTGCTGAAACAAGCAGCTCTGATTTATTTAGGGGATATAACAAGGACAGGGGAAATCAGGTTAATTAGCTTATCACTCTAATAATCTACCTATGGCTCTGTGCAGGCCTATCCCTATCAGTTACTGTCCCTGGGTACCCAAGCCCTAGTGGCTAGTCCAAACCGTGGCAGCTGGTAGGGCCCTTTCACCACAGAAAAAGGAGAATTAAACAGTCAGCAGTACAGTAATTCCATTTGGATTTAATGTGGCAATTCAACAGGAGCAACCCTGAATTAGTACTCACGACCTCCAAATAAGATAGGGTCCTTCAATGTCAGCAGGGCTCACTTGAGGTACACAAACCTCTTCACACATCCATATAAAAGAAAGTACTATACCAGGCAGGCTGCATCTGTATCCGATCGCAATTACTGCACAATACCGGGAGAACACACAGCAGATTCAGTTCTGACAGACCGAGTGCAATTTTCAGCAATTCTTCCAGTCTTCTACAGGGTGAGCCTGGTTTCTACTCTTCAGAGATCCTTTGATTCTTTTCACAGGACGGATTCAGTCCTAACAAGCTGTTACACAAGCTGCAGACCGGAACTCTGGGCCTTACACACGTTTTTGACTAAAACTGCACACTGAAAAGCACAGGGCTCCTTCCTTCTTCACTGCCAAAGCTCAACTCAACTCCAACCGACAAAACCGGGCATTCCTTTGAGTTCCTCCCAGTTCTTGACTGGATTGGCTGTCACTCACAATAGACTGCTGCTGTTGGTCCAAAAGGCACTGAAGTCTAAACTACATCTCCCAGAGTCACTGCCATACAATCCTCTTGTGGCTGGCTCAGATTATGAGTCCAAGGCATCATTTTAGAGCTAGCTTACCCCACACTGATTGGTCCAGTTCAGCAGTTCAAAACTAGAATGGGAACTAGCAGACACAGTTCTGACTGCAAAGAAAGCAGTTAGACAAACTGTAATTTCATTATTACTCTAAATAATTTCTGGCAAACAGTTACATCTTTCAGATAGGTTCCTTTGCACTCTAGTGACTGCAAAAATGAAGTGAATTAGCAGCAGCTCGAGTGGTACTCAGAGAAGCACACAGTCCCCCATACAAACTAATTATGTCTGCAAGCAGACAGCTCTTAAAGAGACAGTACCAGAGGCTCTAAAACACTCACTGATAAATGGCTTAAATGCCAAACACCATTCAGGCTTGGAGCATTCAAACAAGCTCCTGGAAGTCTTTTGGGAACCCCATTTGCAGGGGGTTACGTTCAATACTCAAGGGAATCAACAAAGTCCAAGAGGTAGCATCTTTCAAAAAGGGTGTGCAAGAACAAGAGGGCACAATTTGAAGATGGGGGTGGCTCAGAGGTAATTTAAGGAAGTATTTTTTCACAGAGAGGGTTGTGGATGCATGGAACTGCCTTCGGAGGAGGTTGTGGAGTCAAAATCAGTGGTGGAATTCAAGCATGCATGGGACAGTCATAAGGCAATTCTAGGGGGTGGGGGTAGGAAGAAGTAGGCTGCTGGTTAACTAGGATCTGCAGCTTATCCAGTAGGTAGGGAAATGGGCAGACTGGGTGGGCCAAGCGGTCCTTATCTGCCATCAAATTCTATGTTTCTGTGTAACATACGGTTCAACCTTCTGCCTCATAAATCAGGGACAAGGCTTTAAAAAATCAGGGACAAAGGACCAAAATCAGGGACACATCTTCAAACTTTATGATATCCACTCAGGAAGCTGGTAGAATATGGGGCTTAGTGCAAAATGCATTTTCTAAGGAAGAACACCTCTTTAACTTTAATGTTTGACATTATTTTGTGCTTCCAACTCCCACCTTTTGGTCATGGAAACACAATTTTTTAGGAGGGACAGAGTAAAATTTTGAGGCAAAATCAGGGACAGTCGAGAGGTATGGTCTGTAACTTTAATGTTTGACATTATTTTTTGCTTACTGTCTCCACCGTCTAGTAACAGAATCACAAACGTCACGAGGGACAAGAGGAACATTCTAAGGCAAAATCAGTGACAGTTCAGATGGCGCGCTCGGCACGCGCGCACACACACACACACACACACACACAGTTTAGTCTCTGAGAAATAGCGATGTTCATTCTTAAGCAGATAGTGCGAGTGTGTGTGATTTTCTTGTACTTCCTTGCACTACACTGTATCAGACAAAAAAAGCGTCTTTAGGTTTTTTTTTTTTTTAATCAGTGCAGCATGGTTATATCGGTTTTGATTTTATTCCTTAGTCCTTTGCCACGCAAATACATAGGGGACGTTGTGCCGGTGAGTGCTCAGCCCGCCTCTCCTGGGTGATACAGTATGTAATGTAGGCGGGCAGCTCGAATTCGGGCAGCATTCGGCAGCGAGGAGGTTAAACTGCGGGGACTGCCCTGCATGCTGGGTTTCTTTCTGTGTTTTTTTTACAGTATGGTTTGCTGGTAAGCATGCGCCCTGAACAACATTCTCGGTTTCCCACAAGGAAAAAAAATAGAGAGGTTAGAGGAATTAAATAAAAAAAAAATCCAGAGAGCTTGGAGATAAAAAAAATTTGGCAGCTGCTGCTCCGAGTCGATGAGGGATGGAGTTGCGATGCAGGGAGCACTCAATCCAGTGAAGTCAAGCAAAGCTAACCCGAGCAGCATAGAGAAAGGTGACTGATATGATAACGCTTCAAGGCGAGCTGCTAGGATCTGGGTTCCACTGCACTGAATCCCCTTTACCACAACTGTGCCTTTTGCATGGATGATCCTTCTTTTTTTTTGCATTTAACTTGGTGCCATCCATCGATCCAGCCGTTGGTCCAGCGGATGTAATCGTACACTTGAGAGTTAAAGGTGTGGAAATGATCATCATGCGCTCCAAGGGCTGACTTGGTATCCCGGATCCCAGAGCTCTCGGACCCTGGACCGGGCTCTTTCGCTCGCTGCTGCTACTACTCGCACCTATTGCATGAATGCTTCTTTCGCTGTTTTCGCATTTTTTGCGATTCTTTGTTGGGATATATATGGCTTTTTTGCGTTTTAAAGGGTTGCGTCTCTTATCTCTCTCCACCTCCAGGAAGCGGAGTCCCTAACTCTGTAAAACGATAAGCGGCTGCTGGCTGCTCCTCTTTGGACTGAGAGCAGTCATTCGGGAGTTTTAAATAGAGGTAAAACATCACATTAAACGTATGTATATACTGTTTGCAATTAAAAAAACAATGTACATGTTTGTGCATTACTTCCGAGCCATTAAGGATTGCCCGCTCCCTGAATTGCAGTTGTCTCCCCGGCGTGCCCACTTTAGCTTGACAAGGGTAATGTGGAGTCCCTCTTGTGGTTGGGGCAGACTTTCGGGGAGGGGTGCTGTTGTGTGTAAGTCGGCTCGTTATGGGTGGGGGGGGCACACATCCGCGATTAGACTATATGACAGATAACTCGACTATAAAGATACGGAGTATTGGGGGAACTTTTATAGGACTCGAGGGTTATCACATGGGGCAGTTGATTCCTAACCTCCCAGCCTGTTGGGACTGCTGCAACCCCCTCCCTGAGCTCCGACCAGCGTTTCTGCACTTTATGTTCTTCAGGCAGGTGTAAAACAAAGGGTAGTCGCCGCTCCTGAGGAGGGGTTGTAATACTTTTTTGGCTAAGGTAGAAGCCCCCCCCCTCCCCCATGCCCTCCTCCGCTGTAGGTGATGGGGGTAAGGTACAGGCAATGAATAATTAACATTCTTTGGATCACTTAAGCTACCTCCGTACTGAACTTTGTGTGTGTGTGTGTGTGTGTGTGTGTGTGTGTGTGTTTTGGGGGTGGTGGTGGTGCTCACGGTGCTGGTGGTTACAATGTAACAATATCTGGGTCACGGTAGCTGCCGCTCTCCTGCCCTGCATGTTGGGGGCCGGGGAGGAATAAAGGACTAATACTGTTTGGGGTAAATGTAGCTGCTGCCCTCCCCCACGCACCCATATTCCACGCGAAGAAGGAAGCGAATGGAAGGTGTAATACCATGGAACCCACCAGAATCCAATTTCCCCTTCTTTTACAATAGTGTAATTTCTGCTTCACTGATCTCTTCAGTATTAAATAGAAACCTAGCAAAGTTCCAAAGGAGAGCTTACATATCTAGAGATGAGAGTTCTCCCTCATAAACATTACCAGTTTAACCGGTGTGTAATAGTACTGTAGCTGCTGGCCCTCTTGTACTGTATGTGGGTAGTGGTAGGGAGATATAAGGAAAATGCAGTAAGGTCTGATATCTTCAGATAAATTTGTTGCTGCCTGCCCCCCCCACTTTATGTGTGTGGTGGGGGTGTGAGGAAGGTGTAACACTGTATTTTGGGTTAATCTAGTCGCTGGCCCTACTGTACAGTGAGTAGGGTGGGAGATTTGAGGATTGGAAGGTGCAGTAATTGAATACAGTTGCCACCTTTCCTGAACTACATGCAATGAGGGAGGCAAGGAGAAGGTGTAATAATAGCTTTGATTTATGTAGCTCATGGCTACCCAGTATTTCATGTGAGGAGGGAGGTGTGAGTAAGGAGCAGTATAAGCAGCTGACCTACTGTATGTGGGGAGGGAGATAAGAGGAAGGTGTAATAATACCTTAGAACAATATATATGCACCAGCCTTGCAGTCATAGGCATCAACTCCACGAGTGCCGAGGTGCTCAAGCACCCCCAAAGTTGATTTCAGCACCCTCAATTTTTTTTTTTTGGGGGGGGAGGCAGGTGTGTTTCAAAAATATTTTACCTGTAAGACTGAAGAGTATAAAATACTTCCTATCAGCATTTGGATACCCATAAATGAGTTTGTAAAAGCCAGCTGCCCATTCTGCAATACTGTATTTGGGGAATACATTATTTAGAATCAATATAACCACAGCAGTGCCCCTCCAGCATTGTATGTGGGGAGGGAAGTGTGAGGAAAGTGCTAGTAATAACTCTGTTCATGCAGCTGTGGGTCCTTCCTATACTTGAGGTAGGTTGAGTGGAGTGAGGAAGGTGTAATTATTCATACTAAGATTCATACTAGGAGAGTTAGGTGCACAGCTGGCTGAAGCCCATATAAGCACACCTCCAGCAGAGCTGGGCAATGTTTACTCATAGATTTAATAGATATTTATCTATTTCTTTTTTAAAAATTTCTCTGTTTTTAACTTCTACTATGTAGCTAGGGAGTGTATTTCAGATTGGTATAATCCTTTGTGTAAAAAAGAAACGTCTGTTGTTTTTCTTTGGATATGTTAGCGTTAACTGGTATTTGTGACTTCTTAAATTACATACTCTTGTATTACATGTCATCCCCAATTCTTTCATTAATGTAGGATTCCTAGATATTTTAAACATTAATAGTATGTCCCCTCTTGTTCTCCGAAGTTCCAAGAGATACAGTTGCAACTCTGTTAGTCTTTCCTCGTAGGTTTTTGTTTGCATATTATTAATTATTTTTATTGTACATTGCTGTACCCTTTCTAATTTTAACATGTTGCTCCGTAGATGTGGTCTCCATAGAGCTGAGCAGTAGTCCAAATGTGGATGTACGTAAGCTCTGTGGATTGGCAGTATACAGCTTCTGTCTCTAGAGGTAAATGCTCTTTTTATACACCCAATTATTTTGTTACACTTTTTTAACTACTTCATTACAATGTTCAGTAAAGGATAAATTAGATGAAATAATAATCCCAAGGTCCCGTTCGGTGGTGACATTTTTTAGGGCAACACCATTTAACCAATACTGATGTCTAACATTTGTGTCCCCTAAATGCATAATTACACATTTCTCGGTGTTAAAGGTCATATTATTATTGAGCGCCCATTCTTCCAGTATAACTAAATCTTTTACTGTGGTCTCCAGTCCTGCTGTGTTTTGCTAGGGAGACGTAGGAAAGCTGTGTTAATATCTAGGGTTAGATGCTGCCTTTCCTTCACTTGTATGAGCTGGGGCACACTTATGGGGAAGGTGTAATAATATTTATGCATGAGCCTTGTACTGCAACCAGGTCAACCTCACTACTGGTGCTGGACATCTCATAGTGGCCAGCTCAGTACTGTCACTAGTTAACTATGGCCTCCCCATCTATACGACTGCCCTGCGACTCAATTCTCAGCAGAATAAATCTGATCTGTAATAAGGCTTGTCACTTTGTACTTGGGGTTGACAGGCGCACCCATAGCTGCACCCTCTACACCCAAACAAATTGGTTGCCGCTACCTAGCAGAATTTAAAGTAAATGTATGATGTGCTAAAATCACACTTTGGGCTTCATAGCCCACTACCCTGGGGCGGTGATAGCCCCACTGTGTAAAAATACATTTTTTCACTCATGGATCAAAGTCTGGGAAGGGATCGTAATTTGTTCAAACTGTGAGCTAGCCAATCCCTTCCCACTTCCTAGACTGCCTGCTCTGCCCCCGCGCTCCCCTGTTTTGTGACGTGGTACCAGAAAGAGCGCGGGGACGCACCCCATGCAAGCCTAATGGGCTTATATTCAGAACCTTTTTTAATACTTTAAACCTCCTTTTGATAAAAAAGAAAGACACTGCCCAACTAATAGGGATCGGCTAGCTCGCCGTTTGGGCAAATTGTGATCCCTTCCCAAACTTTGACCCGTGAGTAAAAAAAAATGTATTTTTACACAGCGGGGCTATCACTGCCCCAGGGTGGCGGGTTATGAAGCCCAACATGTGAGATAACACAATTCCTTTAAGTTTTAGACATATCTGCTAGCCAAGAAGGCGCTACTGGGCCCAATCCTCCCGACCCTAACTCACTGCTTCCGCGATGTCACCAGTTTCTACACAAGGTTCAGGCATGACTGTTAGGAATGAAGGCGCTACTGGGCCTACTCCCCCAACTCACTGCTTCTGCCTGTCACAAATCTCTACCTTGCCAGGAGCATAGCTTGGAATGCCCTTGCACTGCCCATACTCAGCTGGGCAAGTGTTCATTTGCTGCTAGGGCCACTGGCTGGTTAAATGAGCTAAAATAACATAGTTCCTCTGGGTACCTTCACAGTTAGTGTTTTTGAAATCAGTACTGTGGGGGCTGACACCGGCTCCTGTACTGTTTAAATCAACAGAAAGTCAGCCAAACAGCAAGTTCTTATTCAAAATAAGTTCCTTAGTTTCTTGTAGTAATCCTTTAGGTTTTGACTGCGACAAGAGAACTCCCCAACGTTTCACACTTTAAAAGGGCTTTCTCAGGGAGACCATAGTCCTCCTGTATTGGCCAAAAAAAACATATACAACATTTTAAAATTCAGATATTTATTTGCACTCAGTGTACACTGAAATGCACTGTATTTACTTTGCATTTATATACATATTTCAAAAATCAATTCACTGCTGTGCCACAGCATGCTATGTTCAAATGACAACAGGTGCTTACTTTAAGTCAGTCTTCAGAAACCTTTTTTATTTTGTTTCGCATCCCTTAATGCTGATATTAGCAGTCCAAGAATTTATTTATTTAGTTTTTGCTGATTGGGAAAGGAGGACTAGACATTTCTGCCTATTTTCCAGCCTCGTCCCGGGGGAAGGGGATACAGATGGATGCCAATTGACATTAAACCAGATTAAGCTGTTAGTGGTATTTTTAATGAATGGGGGACATTTGGCCAGGACAACAGGGACATTCTCCTACTCTTTTCGAGAATTGCCATGGGATCTTTAACATCCACCTGAACTACCACCAGAACAGGCAGATGGGATCTCGGTTTAACGTCTCATCCGAAAGATGGCACCTCAGGAGTGCAGTACCCTCCTCATGCTGCACCACAGTGTCAGTATTGGGATTTAACCCAAGTGCCTGGTGTGGGGACAGAATCCACAGTCTTCTGATCTTCCAGCCTCAGAGGTGAGTGTGCAACCTGCTGAGCCACTGACATTGCAAATTACACAAATTGCACAATTTACACTATAGTAAAATACCTTTTGAATTGTTTTTACGCAGTCACAGAAAAACATGTCATTTTAACCATTCTTTACTCTCTCTACTGTTACAGTCTTTTTAATTACTTATGTACGTATTTAAAGCAGCAGTACTACGAAATCAGGAAGTGACCAATCAAAATTCTGTTTTTCAGCTGTAAGCATGCGGCCAAAGTTCCAGTTTCCATACCAGTAAATATTTTTTTCCCAGTCGTCCTTAGTTTTTTAGATATTTGCAATTTATTTGAAGTGTTGTAGCGCTACAACAAATATGGCGGCTGATTAATTTCAGCTGCGCTTTTTCTTCCGGTCGCATCACGTCTTTTGACAACAGCAGAGGGACCCTCTGCTGACCATTCCTGATGTCCCTGCAAGTCATTCAAATGTGCAGTTGGCACTGGAGGGGGTTCCAGTGCAACATGCTGGGTGGCAGAAATGTAAACAAAAGCAGAGAATAACTGAGCAAATTACTCGGCGATAGTACAATGCCGACGAGAAAGAGTACCAGGTATATGATTAGCAGGGCACAGGGAATAAACTGACAAAAAAGCGCAATTTTTTTTTTCGTAGTACTGCTGCTTTAAGTACAAACAAAATATATTATATCCATTAAAACCCCTTTCCACAAGCAAGCCACATGCCAAGCCCTGTTGTGCCCTTCAACCATGTTATTAACAGTGCCATTAGTGTGTTTTGTATAACATCTCCACTTATTAAATGTTTGTCTGTCCAAATACCTGCCGTTATTATTGGAATTTTTTTCCACCTATTGGTTGTACCTGCAGATATCACAAGCGTTAAACTTTTTAGTATATGAATTCAACATTTACATTGGAAAAGGCTAATTTATGCACAGTGCATTCCACAGCAAATTGCCTTTTATGCTGAACACCAAGTGTTTTGCAGCTCATGTGTTAATGTTTTTTGTGTGGCTGTTTAGGCCTGTGCATCCTGAATAGGACAGAGTAAAGCTTATTTAGTTAGGAAAGTCCACGTAATTCAAAGTTATTACAAACTATGCATTTTCTCAGTAGTATGTACAATGATTTTTCAACTTACAGGGTCCTGGCATGTTCTGTCAATCTTTCGGCAATTATTTATTGCGTAATTGCATCTAGTGTGTCCCACTTTTATAGTGTCATTCAAGGGTTAAATGAGCTGCCTGATAGGTTGTTTAATCAACCTAAGTTTGACCAGTTTAAAAGAGCACTACTGGTAACCCTAACAGTTCAGGGCAGCTGTAACTGCTAATCATCCTAAGTCCCTTCCGGTATACAGTCTGAACTGTGTCAGACTCTAGTTCTGTAACCATGTACTCTTACTGTGCTTGATTCACATTGTTTCTGTTTACCTTCCTTATTGTAAAACTGTATACAATTGATTGCAGCCTATTTATTTGTACTTGTTCGACTATATTGTATTTGTTTGGCTTATTTATTTAGGAAATCGGAATTACAACCCTTTGAGTCACAGACTCGTTTCCAAAGGCTCCACGTCAGAATAAGACATAGACATTCATACAGTACATACATAGAATAAATGAGGTGGAACAATCATACGGGGTATAAATACAGTGAGCACAGGTTAATGCCTATACATTTGGTAGTTAAACAGGGCAGAGCTTCCTTCACTGGAACTCGCTAAATGTATTTGCTATGTTGCCTTGTAATCTCTGTTATTGACATGGAGCCTTTGTAAAAGAGCACTTCTGCTGAAAGGCGTTCTTTGAAAATTTCAATAAATAAATAAATAAAAATGTATGCAGTAAGATGGTATGGTGTGTAATTTTGGGCCAGAAACCACACACCTTGGATGTGTTCTGAGACATCAGGCTTAGCTAGTGAATTTGTCATCAGTTGCTTATCTCACAAGGGACTTATGGTGCTTGAGGGCTTCATGTTTAAAAATAACAGGCATTATAGGAGTTATTGGATCAGAAGTCCTGACCCATGTTATCATGATGAGATAATAACATGGGGTGATACCCTTATTGCCTAATCAACATTCTTCCATGTGCGTTTGCCATTCATTATGGTGCTGCCCCTCCTGTATTGTTTTGGATGGGTATTGCTAAGGAGGTTGTAATAGACATACTGGAGCTGCAGCATTTCTCAGTGAACAGGGACCAGCTATCATTCCATATTTGCTGAGCCACCTACAGGTATTATCCTGCTGCTGTTGCACTGCTGCACTATGTACCCCTGTTTTCTGGACGGAGAGAAATTGCAATAAGTAGGACATATTTTATATCCTATTAGTTAGTACAGTGCCTGTCTGATATATGGTGTTTTTTTGTTCACAGTAAACCTCTTTCTGTCAGCACCCTTCTCACTGTGTTAGAGGAAAGGTTGCAGAAGTTTTAAATACTTTGTAGGTTCCATGTAGCGGCTTCCTAAACTATATTTGGAGAGAAAGGTGTACTTATGTCTTGAGTTAATGCAGCTGCTGCCCTTTCTGTACTATATGTGAGGAATGAGGTTTGGGGAAGATGTGATTTGAGGTTCAGGTGACTACATTTTGGAAATATCTGACTTCCAAAAAATAAGGTTAAAACTTCCGGAATAAAGAGGAGGAAGAATTTGACTCCCAGCAGGGAGAAACAGAAAATAGACGACTTCCATTTCAGATGGCATGAAATTAAAAAAATGGTTGATTTTTTTTCTGAAAGAAAAGGTATTTTAGGGTATGTTTATTTATTTAATTCATTATTTATCTCTCTTATACTGCCTTACAAAATTGGGGACTATGGAAGTATGTTGTCCCCCCCCCAAAAAAAAAAAACCTGAATGACTTCACAATTTGAACACACACAAGTTTTTCATTTCCATCTCTAAAAAAAAATCAACATTGCCCCCTTGGTGCAATAATAAATTAACTTGGTTTCAAGAAGGTACAGTAGCCTTTCTCTTCTGTGCTAGATATCTATGGGGGAATATGGAATAATTGATGTCACTGATGGCCTGCCACTCCTCTATGGTTCTGTATGGGTGATCACTGTTAGGCGGAGTGTACATCACCGAAAATAAAGACGTCGATGTACTCTCGCCAGGAGGAAACTCGCTCATAGTCTTTATGTGGGGGGGGGGGCTTTGCGCCTCCCTCACTAAAATAACAAACTCCGGGGTGCATGTCAGGGATGGGGAGAACCAGCAAAAAAAAAAACACCCGTGTGTAAAGCACTAAATATTGTGCTCCTCCCCAGCCCTGAACCCTGCATCCTCCCCACAAGAGCCAGGCACCCTCACCACCATGCCACATAGGCAGCTTAGCCAGTTTAGCGGCTCCCCCCCTCACATACCATCCATCCTCTTCCGGCATCCTGGCGCTCTTCCCTTAGCCCTGCCCTTCCTCATCGCTACCCTTTCAAGGTCGCTGATCTTACAGACGCTGAGATTTAGTCACCAAAATCTGAGCCGCTTAATCGCTGTCGCCCTTTTCACGGTACACCCTCCTCTATGTCGTGAGTAAAGGGTGCAGAAAGTTTAGTAACATTTTAGGTTATTGCATTCAGAGAAGAGGGACTCACTAGCAGAGTCAGCCAGAGCTCCAGGCCTGGAGATGCCCGTGGGCAACACTTGGCACTTCTGCCTGCCACTTAGTGGTGGGGTTGGTGAAGTCCTACTGATGGCTAATACCAGGTTCATTATATAAACTGACTGTTTTGGATTAATTTATCACTACAAGTACTTTGGGAGTGGGAATCCTGTAGTTTCTGCCTGTCTGCACTGCTTTACTATTGAGTTTGAGGCAGGAGCCGATCATAAAGCAGCAACATCCAGATATAGATGTGCATGATGTTCATATGAAGCAGCCAGCAGCCATACCCTGAAGCTGTTGGCACACACGTGAGGAAGCCCACGCAGGATTCCCACTGTTGCCAGCGTTCACAGGTGAAAAGTGCTTTCTGTGGTGAGCAACATCGGCTAAGCAAGAGGGCAGAATTTGTGGCTTGCTCTGTTTTGTACTGGTGGTGGTGTGGTAAGGCCTAGGGTGCAGGGTAGATGTCACCAGCCCGGAAAGAATGAAAAAAGGGAGAGAGCAAGGCATGCAAGATCCAATTGGAATGCAATGTTAGACTAATATTTCAGTCAAATGTAATCCATTTGTGTTTGCTGAAAGTGAGGACTGCAGAAACGACATTTTATGAGGCGCAGGAACAATGAGGCCCACATCTTTAAATTGAGTCCTATATATGGATATTATAAAATTACTTGGATCAATGGAAATAACTAATTGGGTAATAGGTGTGTGGAAATTATTATTGCAGTCTATTACATAGCAACTGACTGTCATACCACTTCAGAGGATTAGGACTTCAGCACCCGAATAGCATCAGTGCAAACCGAACTGTAAACGACAAGGGTTACATTTCATATGTAGAACCGCATTAAACAAAAATAATTGCTTGAAATTCAGTTTTATTTTGGATTATACTAAAAAAAAAGATCCCTTGTAGCCAATCAGAGCACAGAGCTGCTCCCCTTTTTCTGCAACAACTGGACAGTAGACTCAGTAATGGGACTGTATACTAATTCCTGTGTTTTGACTGGCTATGACTACCGCTACAGCGCATCTGAGAAGAACTGCCGGAGTTTCATTTTTCTCACAGACGTGTGTACTGCGAGTGAGAGAGCGATTTTTGAGCTTTTCTTCCCCATTTTTGTTTTTTTCAGTATAATAGCTATGATGGTATAGTGGCCAGAGTTTTGCTCAGTATAACCGGCCTGGACTGTTAATGAACACCTCAGCCTACAGCCTCAGTGTCTCTTACCCCATGTTTAGTTATTACCTTGTAAACCCTGACCCATACCTCTCAACCTCTCAGCACTAAAATGCATAGCAGTGCCCTTCAAAAGTCAGAGCAAATGGCCAGAATGTGTAGCACTTTGTCACTTTAAAGAACAACACGCTTAATAATAGTGGGCCAAATATAATTAGTGTTCAGGAATGTTTCTACCAAGTTTGTTCAATGCTTTAATAGTTTGTGTGTCCAGAAAATGCTTTAACATTATAAGGAACGTCAGCAAAGTTTTGCAGAGCAACGGTAAATCTGAATGTAAAATTCATGGCGCAGTGTGAAATTCATAGCCATTGAAAGGGGTACCCAGCCAATACCACACATGTAAGACAGCACGGTATTAACTGTGCTGTACATGCAGTGCTTGAATTCACAGCGACAGGGGTAGAATAGTGATAGGGATATACCGCTACCCCTGTCGCTGCACGGTGATGTGGAGCCAGGAGAAGTTGCCGTGTGCTGGGTGCCTGGTCGAGTCGCTCCCATGGTGGAATGGCTAGGGCACCAGCACACGGCGCAATTGGGAGATCTGGCACTGTGGTTCGGTTCCCCCCAGGTCTCCCTTGCTGCAACTTTTGTGGGCGTTAAAAAAAAAATCAAACTTCCCCTCTCCCGAGTTTCTCCCCCATCCCCGAAGTCCGCCCCTCTGGAGTTAACTAAGTTCTAGGGGGTGTGTGGGGTGAAGCCCCCCATGTGGTGGGTGCAGGGGGCAAAACCCCTGCAAAAAAATGTAAACACTCATTGTTTTCAATGGGTGCGCTATTGCAAAAAGGTCAGCGTTTTGCTTGATTCTGTGTTCTGCGCTGTTTGGATGCGGCATTCTTAGCTACGTTGTTTTGTCATATGGTGGTATGACCCCGTGCCATTGAAAGGTATGCACTGATCACTGTGCCATTATGGCTGTAATGTTGAATAGCTGGTGGCTGCTGATGTCAATGGCATTTTTTTAACTGGTGATTAGAGTTCTCTTTAAAGGCATGTGGCTTTGTCTTGTGTCTATTACCATACCCAAGGCATGCATACTGTATCTTCCCCAAGGACCACAAACCCTTCCATGTGTCATTGCTTATGAGCTGCGTAAACTACTGGGCCTCCCCCCACAGCTCTGTCCACCCATCCTCATTACTCTGTAACACAGGTGGGAAGGCTTAAAGGAATTTTATAGTTTTCTGCAAAGCAAAGAGAGTTAGCGTGTGGAGGACTAAAGTCCTATAACATTCCCCTCAAATCTGAATTTCAGGACGTTCCATTTATTATCGCTAAAGGCACTGGCATGAAGAAAAAGGCTCTCTGTCCTTTGCACTTCATCTGTTCCTGTTGCTTTTCTTGTCCTGAAGTCATAATTCTCTGCTTGTAACATCTGAATCAGTTCTATGGCAACAGATTGTGATATAATTCACAGATTATGACGTAAGTGATAACCCACAAAAGGGTGTTTAATCAGTGCATGCCCCAGGGGTGATGAGGCGCAAGGCATTTGCATCGAGTGCCTTTATACCTCTGGCAAATGGAATAATTTAGCATTACTACACACCCTGGAGTGGCTTATTGCGCTTACAATTACTGGTGACCCCCTTTAATACACAGTTTACAGCCGTGTTTCAAATGCTGTAATAACTGGGAAACCAGTTATTTAGGCATTCTCTTAACTTTCTATCTGCAGCACTGTCCTCGAGCAGGACGCAGTGGCTCGAGACTGCTTGGATATCCACTTACTGTTGGCACTCACAGTGCTGCATGAGTCTTCACAGATGTGGTTGCTCAATCTGTGCCGATCGTGAGTTGTGGTGGAATTTATATTAAAAAAAAAAGAAAAGAAATAACAATGGAAAATAGATTCAGGTTACTCTCCCAAAATGAGACAAGACTTAATTAAAGAGCAAGAAAACCAAAATACAGTGCGCAAAACAGGTAGTGACTTGAAATTACTCTTCTCATTCCTATTACCAGGTACCTGGTATTACCAGGGGTCTGGGTTCAATTCCTGGTGGGCCACACTTTTCCTTTCTCATTTCCATCCTTGATTTAAAATATGCCTGGCAGGGGCGTAGCTGCACTGAGAAGTGGTCTGTTTGTATTTTTTCTCGTTCCTGTCGCAGCAAAATGAAACCAGACCTCTCTTTTAAGCTATTGGTACATAAAAACTCCCTGCACCAGTAATTACAAAAAATAACAGATAGGCAAGTGTGTGTTATGGATTTTTTTCACACCCTCGGTGTGTGATGACTTCCTTTGCTTTCGAGGTTTATGCATCATCACACACCGAGGGTGTGAAAAAAAATCCATAACGCATACTTGCCTATCCATTATTCTGTATATAAAATGGGTTGCCAGATGTAACCCCTAGGTGGCGCTATCCCAAGGGCTACTACCCCTGCCTGCGTGGCTAGTTGCAGTTTAAGGGGCCTGGGTACTGAAACGGGTGCCTCCACCCGGAGGACTGGGTTGTTAGTAACAAGGCTAACCTGGGTACAGCCCTCTGGGACACTGTAACCCCCCTCTTTCCCCTCTAGTGGCCTAGACAATATGTAACAAACACTTTCACAGTAGCCCCTATTCAGCATACAAATCCCCACACTGTTTGCACTTACCACCAGGGCTGGTTCCATCAGTTCGACCCTGGAGACCCCCTGTAAAGCAAGGTTAGGCACAGCAAATAACAACAGTACAGTGCTTTTGGTACAAACTAGAGCCGCAGTCAAATTAGATGCAAAAAAGAGTTAGATCTGATTTATTCAGGGGACTTGAACAAGGGAGGGGTGTAATCAGGATAATTGAGTCTATAACTGATCTAGTCAGGCAATTATGCATGCACTTTTTAGTCTCTCAGCACAGTCATACACACATGCTGGGTACCCAGTTGGTGAGATAGGCTAGCAGAAACTCCTGCACAAAACAAGTAAGAAATGCCAAGGCTGCCTTCTACACAGCTGAATTGGATGCCTCCTATCACAACCCTTCCAGGTTCTGGGGTACCATAAAGGGGGATCCTAGGTCAAACTTCTACCCCTGTCTTACCACCCAAAGTACACCTAAATAGTATTGAAATCACTGACAAGCAAGATATCTTGAATGCCTTTAACGATCATTTCACTACAGCTGGCCTGGCTTTCGACTCCTCACCTGCAAACCTATTAAGATCATCACTAAACATACAATCTACTGAGGGACAAAAGGTTGCTTCCACATTCTCATTCAAATCAATACTCTTAAAAGAAGTAGAAGACCTTCTACTCCAGCTAGATACAACTAAAAGTGCAGGTGCAGACTCCCTGGATCCCTACTTTCTAAAAGTAGCACTGCATGCCTTAGCCCCCCCTCACCCACCTCTTCAATCTGTCACTTGCCACTGGTTCTATCCCCTCAATATGGAAGACAGCTCAAGTGTTTCCATTACTTAAGGCAGGTGATCCCATGGACCTCAACAATTATAGGCCCATTTCCATCTTACCAGTACTATCCAAGATGATTGAGAAGCTGGTAAACTCTCAGTTAAGTGCCTACCTTGATACCAACAATCTCCTTAACCCAGCTCAATCTGGGTTTAGATCTATACACAGCACCATCTCTGCATTAGCAAAGTTACAAATGATTGGCAGACTGCCTTAGACAAAAAGAATAACACCTGTGCTGTGTTTCTGGATCTAAGCAAAGCCTTTGACACTGTGGATCATGAACTACTAATCTCCTCTCTGAACTCCATAGGCCTTGACCCTCTCTCTCTTAAATGGTTCAGATGCTATCTCTCCGGAAGATTACAACTGGTAAAAAATGAAGGTGATCTATCTACCTCTAAACCACTCCTAAGAGGTGTACCGCAAGGCTCCATCCTGGGCCCCATCCTTTTTGCCATTTACATCAACAATATTGACTCCAATCTCTTACAATCTAATATTCACCTTTTTGCAGATGACACTGTACTATATGTCAGCAATCCCTCACCATCAAAAGCCTGTGAGCTTCTACAGTCTGAATTCTCCCTCCTTCAGCACAACTTATTAGAAAAGAAATTACTACTAAATGCCAAGAAAACCAAAGCTATGTTCTTTGCCACCAAGAACTGCTCTTCCACTGTCCCATCATTCACCCTCCACAACTCTACCATCCTTGGTGAAAATCTGGAATATGTTGACAAATTCAAATATCTTGGTGTATGGATTGACAATAAACTTGACTACACTACCCACATTGAGGAGCCACTGAAAAGCTAAGACAAAGACTTGGCCTATTCTATAGGATCAAACACTACCTGACCAGAGATTCCAAACAAAGATTAATCCTAGCATCATTCCTGTCCTCATTGATTATGCTGACTTCCTCTATGGCCACTGCTCCCTCTCCCATTTAAATAAATTAGACACCTTGTATCATAGAGCTATTAGATTCATTACAGACCTTCCCTCCAGCACCATCATTGCTCTCTCTACAATGCAGTCAGTTGGACATCCCTGCAACAAGAAGAAGAAAAATGCTGCTATCTGGATCTACAAAGCTCTGACAAACAAACTCCTTCCTACATCTCAGACTGTTTCAACGGATCACATCCAGGACTTACCCTGAGGATCAATAAACTGATCATGCTGAAGATTCCTATCACCTGCACCGGTATGGAAGAGCTGCAATCAGCTATTCCTAGCACTTATCTGGAATTCTCTTCAAAAGACATTGAAACTGGATACCCTCATTCCTTTAGCATCCTTCAAAAGCTGTACACCAGTCTATTCCCAGAATCATGCAACTGCTTCCCACAAGGCCTAGTCCTCCCACACCCCCTCTCCTCCCACACCCCCTCTCTCCTCCACCCCTTTTTTAAAGCTCCCCCTATTTCTCTATCGTCCTTCTAGCTCGTTCTCCATCAAACTTCATACATATATGCCCACCCAAGTCCCACTATCCAAGCTTTATCCCTACTAACTGTTTGTTTCGACTTTAATAGGATTTAGGTTTATTGTCATTTTGCCTTGTATATATGTAAATATTTGTATATCTGTCTCATTCATAAATGATTGTATTTGTGTTTATTCAGTGCCATGGTTTTGTGTAAAATTTGTAACCTTTTATTGTTATGACCACTCAGGTCCATCTTGTAAATGAGCTATGCTCAATGATGTTCGCCTGAATAAATAAAGATTTTGATTGATTGATTGATTGATTGATTGATGTGTTGCCCGGGTAGGCCGGCGTTGTAGCTGGCTGGGGCCCTGTCATGAAAAGAAAAGGCATGCACAACCTCACACAATTTGTAATCCGGAGCCAGGAGGCTCAGTTTGTGATGACTAGACAAAACTAATCAGATGACACACTTTGATTGAGCTGTTGTTGCAGGGAGCTGCCGTGGTGTTTACTCATGCTACCCAGTACAGGACACAGGATGGACGAAATGGAGACTGCAGGATGACTTGCTGGTTTGCCAGGAGAAGCAGGGCCCACACGATTCACCGTGGTGTCGTTCCTGTTCGTGATGTTGAGCAGGGGGCTGATCCCCAGGCAGGTCTCTCGCGATGGTCTTCTCTGTGGCTTGAATAGCTGGCTGGGCCAAAGTGTGGAGGCCCAGACCAGTTGGAGAAGAATGCGGATTCAGTCTGGGAGGTGCTGGATGCAGCTTCCCGCAAGCGAGGCACAATTAAACAGTGGGGAAACAAATTGCGACTCCCTAGCAGGTTACAGCACATTTATAGTAAAGCAATCACCATACCACCAAACGGATAGCAGTCCGGTCGCAATATCAGTGTTGCTGAGCAAAACCGGGAGTGCTGTGGTGAATGGATGTCCTGACAGGCCGATCATGTACAGCAAATCTTCGGTCTTCTTCAGGTTTAAATCTGGTCACTCTTCAGTGGCTTTGTCTCACTCCAGTTGGGATACAGTGCGATTGATAAGCCTTTCGAAGGATTCCCTCTTGAGGGACAACAGGCCGACAGGCCAAATTCATCCTTTCCACCAATCTCCCGCATGAACTACACATAAGCAGCTGCTTGAATCACTCGAGCTGTTTACTCTCCAGACTCTAACTCCAGACTGATACACTGCAGCAAGCAGCTTTGGACTTTTCCTTCAGTCCAAAAGGTTCTGGTTGGTTGAGCCATCAGTCTGTCAAAGCAAGGGCCCCCCAGGTGCATTTAGGCACCAAAGTCTCAAAACTACAATTCCTACAGAAATTCAGTCCCACAAGACCCCTGGGGACAGACTCCAATTTAGGGTCCCCAAAGGTACTGATTGAACCATTCTGGCAGTCCAGGACCAAGATGGTGGTGATAAACAGAACTGTCCATGCTGCAAAGAAGGCAGGTTAGACGAACTACAATATCATTACTATTTTAATAGATAATCAGCAACTAAGTACAGCTTCTAATAGAGCTCCCTCTGCGCAAATAGCGATGGCAGAATGGAGCGATTATCTGGCAGCCCAGGCGGAACTTGAGCATAGAAACACTCAGCCCCCTCCCAGATTAAATAAGCACCACGTTATAGGCAGCTCTTAAAGAGACAGAGCACAGAGGCATTCAGGCACTCTCATACAACACTTTTAAAATGCTAAGACACAGAAGACCAGCCTGGCAGTGGGCATTTAGACAAGCCCAAGGAAGACTTTTGGGAACCCCCATTTGCAGGGGGGTTACACCCTTCCCCACTGGGAAAGAACTTGGCGTCCATGTCAAGTCTATACCATAATAGCATGGAAAAAGACAATATATGATATATATGTGACATTACTGCAGAATACAATAATGACTGAGGCATCAGTAAGCATAAACTTAACATATTACTATACTTATTCAGCATTCTCTATTCATATACTATATTCATAATGACAACAGCTTTGCATTTTTCATACATTCAGTACTGACTTTACTATGAACTACGCAATAACATTACTATACTTTTCATGTAATAGTTTATTGCACTTTGAATAACCTAGATGGGGCAGGGGCACCACGTTCTGAGGGTAGAACAATTAACTTAGAAGTGGCAGACAGGCTCAGTTTGGACAGTGAGCTCTTGGAAATGTAAACACTGTTATGAACAACATTGAGAGGCAAATCCACAGGCCTTCCAGGGGAGTCATAGCTAAAGCGCATCACTGGCTTAATAGCTCACCCAGACATTCTGGGGGGAACAGACATAGGCTCTGGGCGGTCAACACTGGCATGGGTTTCTTCTCCTGTAGTGAGGGATGCCTCTGCACTGCTTGAAATGTCCAGCTTGGGAACACTATCAGCTCCTGGCCAGATTTCTCCTTCGGCAATTCAAAGAGTTCTACTTGACACAAAGATTATACTGCTGCAGACACAACACTGTGCACTTCCCTTTCTGGGAGCATTGGCTCCAGGGAAGAAGCTGGAGGGTTAGGCAGTCCTGAGGGCCCAGCTTCATCCCCATGATTACACATAGGGTTACCTCGAAACAGTTGACTCAGTTCATAAGAAGGATAATAAACATTGTTACACTCACTATCATCAGAGACAGACTGACGGTCACTATCATTCTGAGCCTGCCGGGAGGAAGGCCTTGAATCTGTAACAACTGGGGCAGGTTGACTCTGTTTGTTTTTAGCAGCAGCTTGAGTCACCGGCCCAGGAGAGGCAACGTCTGATGGTTCAGCATCAATGACCACTTGGCCAATAGGCAGTAGGTGGTTTCTGTGCATGGCCTTGACAGCTTTAGAGTCATTCTCAAGGCGCACTTTGTACACAGGTAAATCATCCAACTTACTGACTATTGCATATGGAAGATGATGCCACCTATCAGCGATTTTATGCTTGCCTTGCAGTCCCAAGTTACGTAATAGCACTTGATCCCCGGGCAACAACTCTTGGGCCTTCGACTGTTGATCATATCTCTCTTTGTTAGCAAGGTTTCGTTTGGCAGCCATTGTTTGAGCCAATTGGTATGCATGGTTCAATTGAGCTTTCAGTCTCTGCACATATTGTAAATAATTCTTAGCTCTGACCCCATCCAGGGAGACTGCAAAACAGACATCTACGGGCAACCGGGCTTCTCTCCGAACATGGCGATAGGAGAGAACCCAGTAACATCACACTGGTGCAATTGTAAGCGTGTACAAGGTGCTAATCTGTTGGCTCCATTTGGACTTGTCTTTGGGATGAAGAGTGCCCAACATATCCAGGAGAGTCATGTTAAAGCGTTCAAGCGTAAAGGTTGGGGGTCCCCCTGTGGGTAGTAAGGAGTGGTTCTAGACTTTCGCACCCCCCACAGGGAAAGCATCTCCTTAATCAATCTGCTCTCAAAGTCCCTTCTTTGATCAGAATGGATACGTTGGGGTACAGCATAATGGACAAAAAACTTTTCTACTAGCACCTTGGCCACCGTAGAGGCCTTCTGATCCTTGGTTGGGAAAGCTTGGGCATAGCGGGTAAAGTGATCGGTTACTACCAATACATTGCCAATGTTCTTTTGATCAGGCTCCAGACACAAGAAGTCTGTGCAAACCAGTTCCATGGGGGCACTGGCTGAAATGTTAACAAAAGGAGCGACTTTCTGAGGCAAGGCTTTTCTCTGAAGGCACCTACTGCAGATTTTGACATGGTTTTCAACATCAGCCCCCAATTTTGGCCAGTAGAATCTGGACCTCACCAAGTCGAGGGTCCGGTCAATACTAAGGTGTCCCATGTGGTTGTGCAGGGACTTCAGCACCAGTTGCTTGAAGGCTGTAGATAGCACCAATTGTTACTTGTCCGACTGACCTCGACGATCTACTGTCTCTTGATATAGTAACTGGTCTCGCAGCTTTAGTCGGGGGCCTTCTTTGAGTAATAATGCAGTCCTTAAGTCGGTAGAACGTAGTTTAGACACATCTTTCCCGACACGTAGGGCATCAAGTGCAGGCTGGGTCACGGGATCTTCAGATTGGGCCCTCTGAATACTGTCATTATCAAACTGAGGCAGGGCACTGACATCCAGTGCAGAAAAATGACAATAGGCTGGAGGTATGCAAGTATTGGGGGGGCCCAAACAGTCCACTGTATCTGCAGAGGGCTGCTTGTCTTTATCAAATGTTTTGCACAGTGCTTTAATAGAGTGTTCTGACAGCCTTACGCAGTTGTCTTGGGGGCTTGTCCATTGTGAAAGAGCGTTAGCATCAATATGGTTCAGTCCAGTGCGGTATTGAACCGCGTAATCGTAAGTTGACAGAGCAGAAAGCCACCGGTGGCCAGTGGCGTCCAACTTTGCTGAGGTCTGTACATATGTTAGAGGGTTGTTATCAGTTCTTACCAATATTTTGGCCCCATAAAGGTACTCGTGAAATTGGCCCGCTATGGCCCACTTTAGAGCGAGAAACTCCAACTTGTGAACAGGATAGTTTCGTTCAGATGGTGTCAAACTTCTTCTGGCGAAAGCCACAGGTCTCAGGCCATCTTCATGATCTTGATACAACACGGCCCCGAGTCCCTTCAGGCTGGCATCCGTATGCAGGACATAAGGCTTAGTAGGGTCAGCACAGGCAATCAGTGGGGCGCGAGTGAGCTGGTAGATGATCTCGAAGAATGCTGCCTCACACTCAGGGGTCCAACGGGCTCCAAATGGTTTACCTGTTCGGAAATACACCTTTTCTTCTTCCTTGAGGGATCCCTTCTTATACCTGTGATTGGTAGGATGATAACATTGAATGAGATTAAGAAGTGTCCGGATTACTTTTGAATAGTCTTTAATGAACCTCTGATAATAGCCACAGAACCCCAAGAAACACTGCAGTTCTTTTAACTCATTCCTTCCTGATGACGCCATATGGCGTCATGAAAAAACATACCTCTTTTTCCTGATGACGCCATATGGCGTCCTAAATCATTTGCTGTAGTGCCTGATGACGCCAATTGGCGTCCATATCTTTCTCTTGGTGCAGCTAAAGCATTTGTTTACATTTGATGAATTGAGTTGTACCAGCTAATAGGGGACATTGTACCCTTACTGATTTTACCTAATATAATATGTGTTCCCATTAGCTATTTTTGAGAAAACAAGCCTTAATACATAAATAAATAAATTTACTATTTTTTGCATGTGCTGTGAAAAATGTATTATGTTCATTCTGCCATTAGTTTGTATCGTAACAACAAATCATCTTGTTTTAGTGTAACATGTTAAGCTGATCAGATTTACACTATAATTAATTTCATAATTTTTTTTTTTATTTTTATTCGAGCAATCCGATTGGCTGTCACCACTTTGGTGTATTTTTTTGGTTTTTGGGGTATTTTTCTACAATAACATGTTGTCACTGATATCATGATTGTTATAACTATTAGTCCATTTATACCACTAAGTGAGCTGAATATTTCTGTATTTAAAAATCGAGCTCTGTGATTGGTCGGATTTTCTGACATCATCAATTCTGAATTTGACTAGTACATTAGTTCTCAAACTTTGTCATGGTGAGCCTCCCCAAAGCCATGGAAAAGATCTTGAGCCTCCCCCAAACATTGAAATAGTCTGGGGCCTCCCCATAAAAAAATAATACCTTAGCACAGTACCTCAGGAATAAAATGAAACTCCTTTGAGTACTTACCATCTCATACAGCTTATTGTACCCCTCCTTGTAACCCCCAAGGCCAGCCTACTTGCTCCCACTGTTTTGACTCTCAAACCATTGTTACTTCTTATGCAGTGCCTGCATTGGTCAGAACTGCTTTCTCTGCTTGTTTCCCCTCTATTTGGAATAACATTCCTACCCGCCTCTTCACCTGCTGTTAAGTATCCTCACAGAGATCCTTTTGCTTCCTCCTGCTCTTGCTCCTACAACATCTCTTCTTAAGCTCTGTATTTGGGTTGTTCTGCCACCAGTCTAATTGATCAATTGTTACCTCTTATTTGTTCATTGCTCCTATTTGTTTGTACTATTATTCATTTTGTGTTGCTTTGTTTTGTAGCTGCCTTTTTAATTTTATTCACTCCCCACACTTCCCAAGGTACACTTGAAATGCACCTTGGCTCAGAGTGTGTTTCCTGGTCACCAATTTGTAAATAAATACATATATTCACCTACTATTATCCTTTTTCAGATTGCCTTATTCCTTCTCACAAAATACCTGAAACTCAAAATTTAAATATAGTTCTTTTTCAGACTTGGTTGAGCCTCCCCTGGAACAGGCTGGAGCCTCCCCAAGGAGGCTGGCCTCACCATTTGAGAAACCCTGGACTAGTATAAAGGGATTGTCTTGGATGCAGGCACCATCCCACTGACGAAGCCTTAGTTGTCGAAGCACCAGGGAACCTGCACGCAGATCTTTTGTTGTGTCTTCCACTATTCTATTCAATGTGTGTGCCTGAAACGTTAGACTAAATCCTTATTTAGCATTCAAGCAAGGACTCGTATTTTTTTACAACCGTCACTGGAGGGAAAGTGGCTCTCTGGGCTCTGGAGTGTACAGTGATTTTTTTTTTTGATGTTTCAGTTAGGGGTGACAGCCCTCACCTGCACCCGCCCTAGCTCTGTAGTGCGTCACCATTTGGTCATATTGATCCTCACTGTTGCCATGCTCGCTCTATGCTTATTGTACACGTCACTATTTCCATTAACCAGTCAGAGCGCACACTGGTGCAGGAAGAGCATGGTGACTAGAAACTTAGTTTCAAGATGGAGGTGCTGCTCTTATCCTAAAATACTCACTTCATTTCGGTGCCAAAACCTCGATTTGTAATCTGTATTTACTTTATTTGCTTTTATTTTTATTTATGATAAAAGTTTTCATAGTTGTTACTTTGTTCATTTTGGGATAATTTCTGGTCATCCTGTGTGATCACATCTTATGGATCCGGCTGGCATTCCTGATGGGAGAGAGTGTTTCTTGTGCATGTACTAGATGAGGTCACATGAATTCAGCACCTTTTGTTACTTTTTAAAGAGTTTATGTTCGGATTATGGCTATGTTAAAACTGTGTGGCATGTTGCTCCCTGCGTTATGGATGATAAGTGGGTTAGGGTCAGTAGCATGTTTGTCTCATGCTCTGCACTTGAGTTTTCTCCCTAATACGCAGTTGCTGATTGTTTAAAATGAAAAAAATAATGGTGTTGCCTTCAACTTATCTGGCATCAGTCCAGCCCCAATCTCTGATGCATTGTAAAGGCCAAATCAGTTTTGAATCCCTCCACAGTCGCTGGTGTTGTCCATCGACTCGTATGACGTCAGTCCAGACTCAACCTCTGATGCACTGTAAAGTGTTCTTCAGGTTAAAATCCCTCCACAGCCACTTGTAAGATCTAGCTCCTTACCATGCATCAGTCGAGCCCCAAACTGTAGTGAACAGTGAAGTGCATTTCAGATTCAGATCCCTCCTGAACTGATGGTGTTGTCCATCGACTTACCATGCATCAGTCCAGACGATTCCCATAATGCACTGTGAAGTGCATTTCACGTTCAAAACACTCCACATCCACTGTTGTAGTCCATCAGTTCAGCCCCAATCTGTGATGCACTGTAAAGTATTCGTCAGGTTCAAATCCCTCCACAGCCACTTGTAAGATCTGTCTCCTTATCATGTGTCATTCGAGCCCCAAACTGTAGTGAACACTGAAGTGCATTTCAGGATCAGATCCCTCCACAGCTGATGGTGTTGTCCATCGACTTACCATGCATCAGTCCAGACCAATCCCATATTGCACTGTGAAGTGCATTTGATGTTCAAAACCCTCTACATCCACTGGTGTAGCCCATCAATTCATATGACATCAGTTCAGCCCCAATCTCTGATGCACTGTAAAGTATTCTTCAGGCTCAAATCCCTCCACAGCCAGTTGTAAAATCTATCTCCTTATCATGCATCCCTCGAGCTCCAAACTGTAGTGAACAGTGAAGTGCATTTCAGGTTCAGATCCCTCCACAGCCAATGGTGTTGTCCATTGACTGATCTGGTGTCAGTCCAGCCCCAACCTCTACTGCACTGTAAAGTGCTGTTCAGGTTCAAATCCCACCAGAGTCACTGATTTAGGCCATCTGTTCATCAGTCTTCAGTCCAACCTTTATCTCTGACACTCTGTGATGTGCATTACTGATATGGATCCCTCCTCAGTCACCATGGTGTAGTCTATTGTACACATCAGGATTCATTCCAACACTACCCTCAGATGCACTGTAATGTTCTATTCAAGTTCAAATCGCTCCACAACCACTTTAGTCCCTTGTGCTCATAATGCTCCAGACCATCCCTTACCTCTGATGCACTGTGATGTGATCAGTGCCAGTGTATGACGTGTACAGTCCATTCAAATGAAACATAGCACACAGTACACATTGCACCAATGAGCATCACTCCATGGCAGGCACACCCACACCCTTCCCACCCACACAGTGCGCCATACTGAATGTTGCAACATATTACATGTGTATGCAGGCAAACCATGTGACACAGCACATAGTACACAACCTTTACAGGTGTACATGTCATCACCTGTATGTGTACCCACAATATTTCTGCATGGCATATGAACACCATTACACAGGTGCAGGCAGCCCCACCTCCTTCCCTACAACTGAGTATACCCTAAGGACAGGTGCCAATTCATGGCAGAAAATGACTGCAGTGCTTATGAGCATCATTCCTTGGTACAGCACACCCACCCCTTCCCCCATGACACAGTATACCCCAAATTACCAGTGCCTTTTCAGCAATTTCATCATCCTATACGTATACCCATAATGTATCTACAGTGTCTGTTAGCACTATTGTTAGATGCATACAGCCCCTCTAATTTCCCCAGAACATATGAAGTGCATCTGAGCCTGTATTATGAATGCAGGACCCCCCCCCCCCACACACACACACACCACCACTAACACACAGTGCTTCCTCATACAGTCATTCCCTCACCTTAAACCATCCCATAATACAACCCAAAAATAAACTATGCAGAAATTAAATAATACACAGATTTATGTAACATGATGTTTACTGAAAGACTGTGAACTTTACATGAACAACATCATGCTTCATTTACAGTATGATAAAGCAAACAGCACAAATAAAATACAGTTTCTATACTTATCATGGATTTATTGCAAAATAAAATAAAATAGTTTATTTCAATGAAATTATACATTTTAACTACAGCACATATGCAATTAATCATAGAGAGACCTCCAGCACTAACAAATGTCTCCATTTCCTGTGTCAGCTCACTGACCTACACTGGAAGTGTTCTTCCTGTTTACATCACTTGACCTCACAAAGCACTTCCTTCCTGCATCACTTCCTGATATGTCCTTCTAAGGTAATGTGTAAATATGTTCTTACTAAACTAAGGGAAAAACAAAAAAATTGATAATCAGATTCATAAACTAAAATCAGTGGGTAGGAAGAATTGAACACTGCCAAAATTCCAACCAGTGGAGTGGAACAAAAAACTCAAACTGTAATAACAAGAGATTCAGATATTGATTTCTGATGAAAAAAAAATGGTAAAAAACTTGCAAAATTTATATTTAGACAATGACAGATGTTTATTGTATATTTTTAACTATTTTAATCAACAATTTTACAGAAATTTAATATTTTTGCATGACTAAGTAAACAGAGCATAATTATATTTAGATAAAATCATCAGAATTTATTAAAATATGAAAACAACCTTACACAACATTAAATCCAGTAAAATAGACATTACCAAACCTCACTCATTTTCAAAAACTTTTTGTCCTGAAAAACTTTTCTTTTTACAGTTTTAAAATTGGATGTATGGTTTTTAAGATGTGTAGGTTTAAGCACAGTGCGTCTGTATGAATGCTGCAGATCTAAAACCCCTTCAGGCACACAGGTGTTCTAGCAGCAGGCAGAGGGCACCTGAACATTCTAAGTGACAATACGATAGAATGAGTTAAGTTAGTTGGTTGAGGCCAGGTGGTCAGGGACTCTACTTTGCTGGGGTTTGTCTGTATCCCCTTGGCTGACACTATGTGTCCCACATATTTTACAGATGTTTGGAAAAACTGATACTTGTCTATAGACAGCCTGAGGCCGAATTCTTCCAGACGGTCAAGGACTTTGAATAATCTGGTTTCATGCTCTTCGAGGGTGCATCCAAAGATGATGACATCATCTAAATATACTAGGCATTCTAGCAGATTCATTTCCACTACTGCACGCTCCATCAATCTCTGGAAAGTAGCAGGGGCACCCAAGATCCCCTGAGGCATCCTCAGAAATTCGTAGAACCCCAAGGGACAAATGAAGGCTGTTTTCTCACGGTCCTCCGGAACCATCAGGATTTGGTAGTAAACGCTGCATAGATCAAGTACTGAAAACCACTGACTCCCATTCAGGTAGTCCAGGGTATCCTGTATGCAGGGCATGGTATATTGATCTGGTACAGTCCGTCTATTTAAAGTCTGATAATCCACACACATCCTCATGGACCCATTCTTTTTATGTACGACTATGATGGGAGATGCATAGGGACTTCTTGACTCTTGAATAATGCCAACAGCTAGCATCTCCTGTAGGTGCCTCCGAACATCATCTACATCAGTTGGGGCAAGGCGGCGGAACCACTCTCTAAAAGGTCTGTCGTCGTGAAGCTTGATAGTGTGCTCAGCACCATGGAAGCACCCCACATCCCACTCCTTTAAGGAAAACACTTGGTCTCTCTGGGCAAGTTTCCTACTGACTCGAGTCTTCCATTCAGCAGGCAGTGGGGAGTCACCAAAGTCGAATAGGTCTGGGGTCACCTTCCCCTTCTCACTGGCATATTTGTTGCCGGGCAGCATTGCAGTGTCCGCACAGTGTACCGTAGCTAGTGTACACCCCTCGTCCACTCGAATTTCTCGATCAGACACATTCCCGACTTGGACCATCACTCGCTGTGCATAGGCATGGGCCTGGGCAGGTAGGATACTGGGTTTAACCAATAACTCCTCAGGCAACTTCCCCTCACCAGGGGCATCTAGCATCAGTATTTTATTTTTCACATCCTTTCTAATGCGAACCTCTCCATGAATGGTGTACTGAGCATTGGGAGGTAGTACCAGAGAATCAGGATCTTTCTTCCACACTATCCCCACCGGCTCATCTCTGTCTGTTTCGGTAGTCCGTTTTTGCAGATCATAGGCTCTCTTTATCAGGGCTGGAATTCTCAGTGCCTACCCAGTCCGTTTCCCTTGTTTCTCTTGACACAACTGCGCTAGTCTTCCAAACATTTAGGCGCTGGTTCCAATGAGCAAGGGAATTCCGTCATACATTCCCGTAGGAGGGCACACCAGGGCTAGTGTCTCTACTTGTTCATCTACACCAGTTACAGTCACAGGGAAAGACAGCCAGAGCTGGACGTATCCTAGGTGGGGATAAGACTTGTCGCTCAGGCCCCACACATGCAGACCTTTCAGAGATTGTAATGGCACATCAGATAAGTGTTTGTCATACCAGTCCTGGAATACAGTGGTCACTTGCAACCCACTATCAAGCACAGCCCGAGCAAGGATACCATTGACAGTCACAGAAGTCTCCCATCGAAGGGCCTACTATTCTGGACCAGTCTGGAGAGGCAGTAGCAGAGGTCTGGACAGACGATTTAGTCACAAAGAAGTTTGAGTTAGGATTTTTCAATCCTGCACTGCGGTAATTTCCGGCGCTCCTTGGCCATGGTCTCGCTTTCCAAAGCTCCCCTTGAAGTCTGTATACAACTTTATCTAAGTCTTTTGGGGACTGGCATTCTCTCTTAATATGCCCACCCTTCCCACAGTTACGACAAAATATGCTTTCCGGGGTCTGGTGTGGCCGAGACATCACATTGGGAGCTGAGGCAGGGGTACTACCAACAGAAAACCTTGGTTCCACCTCTGCCTGCAGTGTGGCGAGCATTTGGAGACGTCTCATCAGTTTTCTCACTTCCATAGTCAAGTCATTAATTTTTGAGCTGTTGTCAGCAGGAGATGCCTGGGTGTGCACCCCCACAGCAGATGCAGTCGGATAAGGTCCGGGGCCTGTACCTGCAGGAGCAGCCTTCATAAAGAGACTGTTTTTTATTTCTCTGAATTCCCTCAGCAGTTCATCCCATGGTGGAGCATCCGCAGCAGTCCCTGTCTTGTTGAGCCCCCTGGGGCTGGCATTTAGTTCTCGGATTCTGTCATGTAATTTCTGTAATTGTAGGCCATCAGCAACTGACCCAGTGCCTGGAGCAGGGGTTGCGGCAGCTACGACTGCGCAGGGCTCCTGAAAGCCTTCCTTCTCCTCAACTTCCCGTACCTCCTTCATCAACATATGGAAGGGCAAGGGACCAGATTTCCTTTGGTGCAGTTGCAATTTGAGCAACACCCATCTGGCGTGCCGGGCAGAGTGGAGTATATGATCCAGTCTTACCCAGTCCACCTCACTAGAGGCCCAGCCTCCTTTCCGAAAAATGGTTTGTAGGATTCCCTCTAATCGATCTATATAACCAGATAACAATTTCCCTGGCTGTTGTTTAACATCTTTAAGTTTCCATTTCAAAACCTCAACACTAGTGGTGCCCCCAAACACATTTTCAAGGGTGACTAAGTACTCTTGGGCTTTGGCGTCAGGGTCAGAGGACCTCAGGGACCGAAAAACACATAAGGTGGGCCTCTGGAGGCTTTCCCCCAGGCAGATCCTTTTTTCGGCCTCTGAGCATTGCCAGTCTTGTACTGCAAGGGTAGTAGAGTCTATCCAGGTCTCCAAGTCGATTTCCCCATTAGGAGTAGGGCAGATGCCAGAGAATACCTTGAGCTTGTGGTAAGGGTCATGACTACCTGCTGGCTCAGAGGCAGGTACAGAAGTTGGTGAAAGAACAGGTGCCGGAGTGGGTGTGGACAGCGGGGAAGGGACACTCCCAGGTGGCAGGAATAATTTTTTAAAATCCTCCACAGTTTTGCCCTCCTCTAGTAACAACTTGGCAAACTTCTCCTCAAAAGACTCAGATAATGGTGGGGGCTCACCCTCTAAGGGATCCTTGCTATCTTTGGTTATCACCCTCCAGGTGGCTGGGAACCACTCCGGAACGATAGTCTGGGGCACCTTTGAACTGTTCAGGGGGTCACTACACTCCACCAAGGCCATGAGAGTTTGGGCAGTTAAATCAGTCTGTCGACCCACCACTACAGCTTTTTTAAAACTTTCAGCTTTAGAAAGTGCCCCTTCAACAGTGTCCTTACTAGTGCCCATAGGTATATCCAGTATTAACAAAGCATTATGGGGGTCAATCTCCTGCCCCGTACACCACCCCACCAACTGGTGTACAGCCATTTTTACTGGGGTAGCCATTACTCTTTAACAATAATTCTTGATGTTAGCCACTGGGGGGGGGGTGCTGATCCCAGTGGTACCTCCAAGATGTAACCCCTAGGTGGCGCTATCCCAAGGGCTACTCCCCCTGCCTGCGTGGCTAGTTGCAGGTTAAGGGGCCTAGGTACTGAAACGGGTGCCTCCGCCCGGAGGACAGGGTTGTTAGTAACAAGGCTAACCTGGGTACAGCCCTCCGGGGCATGGTAACCCCCCTCTTTCCCCTCTAGTGGCCTAGACAATATGCAACAAACACTTTCACAGTAGTCCCTATTCAGCGTATAAATCCTCACACTGTTTGCTCTTACCACCAGAGCTAGTTCCACCAGTTCGACCCTGGAGACCCCCTGTAAAACAAGGTTAGGCACAGCAAATAACAACAGTACAGTGCTTTTGGTGCAAACTAGAACCACAGTCAAATTAGATGCAAAAAGTTAGATCTGATTTATTCAGGGGACTTGAACAAGGGAGGGGCGCAATCAGGATGATTGATTCTATAACTGATCTAGTCAGGCAATTGTGCATGCACTTTTTAGTTCCTCAACACAGTCAAACACATGCTGGGTACCCAGTTGGTGAGATAGGGTAGCCTGATGCGTTGCCCAGGGTAGGCTGGCATCGCAGCTGGTTGGGGCCCTGTGATGAAAAGAAAAGGCTGCACAACCACACACAATTTGTAATCCGGAGCCAGGAGGCTCACTTCATGATGGTTAGATAAAACAATTAAACCAGGTGACACACTTTGAGCTGTTGTTGCAGGGAGCTACCCTGGTGTTTACTCACACTACCCAGTACAGGACACAGGATGGATGAAATGGAGACTGCAGGATGACTTACTGGTTTGCCAGGAGAAGCAGGGCCCACACGATTCACCATGGTGTCATTCCTGTTCGTGATGTTGAGCAGGGGGCTGATCCCCAGGCAGGTCTCTCGTCGATGGTTTTCTCTGTGGCGTGAGTAGCTGGCTGGGCCAAAGTGTGGAGGCCCAGACCAACTGGAGAAGAATGTGGATTCAGTCCAGTAGGTGCCGGATGCAGCTTCCAGCAAGCAAGGCACAATTAGACAGTGGGGAACCAAATTGCGACCCACTTGCAGGTTACAGCACATTTATAGTAAAGCAATCACCATACCACCGAACCGATAGCAGTCCGGTCGCAATATCAGTGTCTCTGAGCAAAACCGGGAGTTCTATGGTGAATGGATGTCCTGACAGGCCGATCACGTACAGCAAATCTTTGGTCTTCTTCAGGTTTAAATCTGATCACTCTTCAGTTGCTTTGTCTCACTCCAGTTCGGATACAGTGCGATTGATAAGCCTTTCAAAGGATTCCCTCTTGAGGGACAACAGGCAGACAGACCAAACTCATCCTTTCCACCAATCTCCCACGTGAACTACGCAGAAGCAGCTGCTCGAATCACTCGAGCTGTTTACTCTTCAGACTCTAACTCCAGACTGACACACTGCAGCAGGCAGCTTGGGAATTTCCCTTTGGGACAAAAGGTTCTGGTTGGTTGATCAATTAGTCTGTCAACGCAAGGGCTCTCTCCCCCCCCCAGTGCATTTAGGCGCCAAAGTCTCAAAACTACAATTCCTACAGAAATTCACTCCTTTATTTATTTTATTTAGTTTTTGTTGACCGGGTAAGTGCACTAGACAAATCCTGCCTATTTTCAGGCACGACCCGGGGGAAGGGGATACAGATGAATGCCAACTGACCTTGAACCAGATTAAGCTGTTGGTGGTATTTTTTTTAGTGAATGAGGGAAATTTGGCCAGGACACCGGGAAAATTCCTCTACTTTTCGATAAGTGCCATGGGATCTTTAACATCCACCTGAACTACCACCAATCCAGGCAGATGGGACCTCGGTTTAACGTCTCATCCGAAAGACGGCACCTCAGAAGTGCAGCACCCCTCTCATGCTGCACTACAGTGTCAGTACTGGGATATTAACCCAAGTGCCAGATGTGGGAACTGAACCCACAGCCCTCTGATCTCCCGGCCTCAGAGGCGAGTGTGCTACCTGCTGAGCCACTGACACTACTACAAGACCCCTGGGGACAGACTCCATTTTAGGGTCCCCAAAGGTACTGATTGGCCCATTCTGGCAGTCCAGGACCAAGATGGTGGTGATAAACAGAACTGTCCATGCTGCAAAGAAGGCAGGTTAGACAAACTACAATATCATTACTATTCTAATAGATAATCAGCAAATAAGTACAGCTTCTAATAGAGCTCCCTCTGCGTAAATAGCGATGGCAGAACGGAGCGATTATCTGGCAGCCCGGGCGGGACTTGAGCATAGAAACACTCAGCCCACTCCCAGATTAAATAAGCACCACGTTATAGGCAGCTCTTAAAGAGACAGACCACAGAGGTATTAAGGCACTCTCATACAACACTTTTATAATGCTAAGACACAGAAGACTAGCCTGGCAGTGGGCATTTAGGCAAGCCCAAGGAAGACTTTTGGGAACCCCCATTTGCAAGGGGGTTACACATAGTTTGGGAAACAGATGTTTTTGATTGGAAAGGGGAGATCTGAAACATGATCTTGCTTTGGTGTGAACCTAATGCATGGTTATGTGGTCAGTGTCGACCAGTCAGGTTTTAGTTATCATTGCCATTTTATAAAACTTAATGTCTGTAGCAAGCAATACAAATAGATGAAATCTGAGGGATAAAGACCCTGTTTTAAAAAAATGTCTCCAGTAATAAAAACTGGAAAGTCCTGAAATTTGAAGTTTGTGGGAATTTTGTATAACTGATTTCTTTGATACCATTTGTTTAATGTGTTGCTTGAAACTGGCAAATCTCTTTAAAGCAGCCAGGCAACATAAAGGGGATCTATGGGGTCTCATTGTGCTCAGGCCCACTCGTTACATGGCTGCATTTCACACTGTAATTTAGAACTGGCCTAAGTGATTTAACTAGTTTAAAATGCAAAATTGAACAGTTTCTGTGTATGAAAAAAATGACACTGCCAAATTTTGACCCCATGACTGAAATTTCCAGAAATGTGCACCCACACCACTCCTGAAATCAGACTCCATGCCCTTTCCTACTGAAATCTGCATCCCCACAGCCTTTCCTAAATTTGCACTTGGGCAACCTTCCCAAAATATTCCCTTGTTGTTACATTTGTGCTCCTGACACCTCCCAAAATTTGCACCCACCCCCCTACTTCTTGGTATTTGTACCTCTTGCCATTCCTGTAAGTTGTGCCCCTACCCTTCTTCTGAAGTTTACTCCAGTTTCCTTTGCCGCTTGTTTTAACATGTTGCAATTTAAGGATGTTATTTAGGTTGGAAGGATTTGGATGGCAGAACAGCAATCTAAAATGACTAGTGTGCCTCTCCTGGTTAAACAATTTCCCCTTTTACGTAGTGCATACTGGTGAGATTTATGGCCACTGTAGGAAGTTGGAAGAATTCAGGTTCACCTCACAGCCTCAGAACACACCCAAGGTGCACAGAGGTTGCATTATTATGGGCAGCCTGTCTTGTGTGACTGCTTACTTCCAAATTCCTGCTAGGATGTGGGAGAAAACATCAGGTTATAGCAAGGTAGGATAACTGAATGTTTTTGATAGCGGCATTTAGTGCTTGTGAAGGCTGCCAGACTGACAGCACTGAAGAATGAAGTCAGAGTCATCCATCCACATGACAGGTACTGTACAGCATAGGCGCATGGTTGCAGTGCACACTTGCACATACTGACTGCCCTGCTAGTGTGACCCAGCCCAGTCATTGAGGAGCCATGTCTGTGATGGGGAAGTTCAAACTCCACATGCCTCCCAGTGAGACTGCCTACAAAGGTGCCAGTTGAGAATGTCTTTTTCATAGCTTGCGCACGCTGGCATAAGTTTGACTTTGTAGTGGCTGACTGTGGCAGGGCAGCAAGGGCCAGCCAAGGTACTTTACATGTTGCCCTGTGAATTTTGTTTTTAACATGAATATATTTTGATATAGAGCAGGATAAAAAAGCCAGAAGGCTCCAGAAAGCCACCTAACACATTTCGGATCAGTACCATTTAATTTGACAAAGGATCTTGGCATCAGAAATGAGCCCTGTACGCAGCCCTAATAATAGTCACTTTATTTTGCAAAGATGGCCTCCCCTACAAAGCCCTGAATTTACTACGGTGTTCCGTCAGCCTGTCTGAAAACAGCTTGCTGGCATACAGAGTGGGCATTAACGTCAACTGGCAGAGTATTATTGTTCTCGAACACAGAGTGTCTGTTCAGCCTCACACTCTGACCCAACCTTCTTCATGGATGGCACGTTGAAATGGAAGCTGCTTCTATGCTGAAGTGTAACAAAGTTGTGCACAGTCAGTGGCCTAAACCTAGTATGCGAGAACTCAAGCAGAGGGGGCCTCTAAGAATCTTCAGAAGTCCAGTTGACATCATTATCTTCCTGGTTTCAGGGTCTCTCTCTGTACAGTATTCTAGTGACACTATGGAGAATTCTGTAGGTCTCTTTGTGCCTGACCTACAAAGATGTGTGCAGTTCACAAAAAAGCTGTGTGAATGGTGCACATACACGTGTGCCACACAAGGCACATGCATCCTGCAGTATTCACCATGGTGGTGATCCAGACCAACAGCAGCACAGAGCTGAATGATTAAAAGTCCCCACCTGGCTCTGAAGGCATGGAGTGGCAACTGCACAAAGTCCCTGCTGGGCCCGGAGGACTCCAAACAGCACAAAGCAGCAAAATGAGAAGTCCCCACCAGGCCTAGGGGTCGTGGATTGGTACAACCACATTGAGGGAAGTTCCTGCCAGGCCTGAGGGACACTGAGCAGCACAGCTGCTTTAACAGAAGCCCCCACTGGGGCTGAAGGACATGGAGGGGTATAGGCACATTAAGGAAGTCTGTGCCAACCCTGGGGACACGGAGCAGCAACGTTGTATTAAGGGATGTCCTCGCCAGACCCGAGTGGAACAGCCATATTAGGGAAAGTTCCTTCCAGGTCTTGAGTGACAAAGTTGCAAAATGAGAAGTTCCTGCTGGGCTAGGGGGACTTGGTGCAGTACAGTAGATGGTGGGCTGGTTTGGTAGTGATGGGAAGGTTTGTCTCTGGTGGTAGTGGAGGACGCCTAATAAACATCTGCTGGACACTGCCATCAATGGTGCCACAGGAGGCCTGGTCAGAGCCATTTAGATGGTGCTGATGCCGGTGACACAGCTGTGTGATGGGGCTGGCAGAGGGAAGAGTGGGTGAGGATTCTTTAGACAAGGGGCAGAAGCAGGAGGTGGTGGAGTGGGGTATACAAATTTCATCACTTGTTTTGCTCTGCTCTTCACTGCAATGAAAAGGCAAAAGGCAGGCACCTCCTCCATGCAGTCTGGATGGAGCACACACAGGTATCACTGCACACCAGCTGATGACATTACTGTAGAAGCATCTGATACTGAGGTGCAGTGTAAAGCAAAAGGTGGTCCGCGGTTTTGCCAACATTCTGGTTCCATGTGAAACACAGAACTGCATCAACTAGAGCCTCAGAGTTCCTTTCATTTTGGGAAAATTCACAGAATGATTGCAATAGATAGGTTGCGATGCTGCAGCCCTGTAAGAAACAGCATGCTATGCTATAGCCATAATGAAGCTGACTTGACGGGCTTGTCTGAGATTCTTTTTTTCCGTAGATATTTTTGTTCGCCTAGTCAGTGACTTGCCACAGTCCAGCCCCATCACCAACCTTCTCTAGGACCTACCCTCCTCCACTTGTCCCCCAAGAATTACCCCCCATGGTGGGGTTATTGGGGTTGCCAGGCCCCTCTGAAGTATGATCTAACTTGCTCCAGGGGAGTGCCATCCTGCGTTGGTGGGTTTTGTTTTTATTTTCCATTGTTTTTCCTCCCTGGGTTGCCTGTCATGCAGTGACTTGCCCCTGTGTGTGTGGAGGCATGCACTTGCGTCATTGTCTGACGGTGGGCCCTCCATTAGATCCTGCTCCTACTGTGTTGCCATAAGTCCTTTGTTTGGTGGCAGGCAAAAAGTGTTGCAACCTGTCTTCCCTTCCCGAGAGAGTAGAGCAGCTCGTGGGACTCTCTGTCCTCTCTTCCCAGCCGACCTCCATGCGACCCGAGTCTGCTCCTGAACCCGGTTTGTTGGCATGGTAGGCAGTAGCTCTTATCTGAGAGCCTCTTTAGTTGTTTACCATGATTCAGTTTCTCAGTGCAGGAAATTTCAGCTCAGTCCTTATTTTTCCCAAATGACTAAAACAGGTTGTTATAAAATATATGCTTCATACCATTCGAATGGTCAGAACAGGACCTTCCTCCATCTGCCTGTTCCCTGCTGCCAGTTTCAGTAAACCTGCTGACTGATGGATGTCCACAGAAAATTTGATTCAAAATGTTTGCCTGGCAACTGCTAGGACAAAAACTAGATCTGCGTAGTAAAAAAGTGTAGTCGTTTGCATATGCCATGTATGAGGCATCTCTACTGCAGGTTTTGGGTGACATTAGATGCCATGCAACTAATTGCTATACATAAACAGATTTGTGTAACAGGTGATGAAAATTGTGTAGTTTTTGTTTTGCTGTGCTAATCCTGGTAAAATATTCCATTATTCCAAACTGATGTTGCCATTGCTGAGTCCACCTCCCCCCTCCCTTGGTGGAGGAGGTGATCTGGGGGAAGGGATTATCTTGACTAAGAGATTGAATCTAACAAGGGGACAACAATAAGTGGGTGGACAGGGAGCAAGTAAAAGGTCCCATCTGGATGTGGAGACACGGAGTTTATCTACCCACCCTGGACCTGCTACCATTTCTACCTTTCCTCCCCTTTCCTGGCGCCATTGATACTATAATCCAGTACATTACTGCTGACATGAGGACTTCTCAAGGATGCACCCTCCTCTCTGTTCTGCCTTTTATTGACTTCTTTGCCCCTTCTCAGGTGGCAGGATCAGAAAACCTCCTTCCCTTGGATGGCTGCTTTATCCTCTGGCTGCTGGCCCATATCTGCCGTATTGGACTGGAAGCCCATACCCGGGTTGTCTATGTGCCCCTGCTGCCTGAGCCATGGAGCCTTCCATTCCTAAAACATTTGTATTTTCTCACCAGTGTCTCGGTTCTGCTTCCCTTGCAGTGAATGTGTTGATCCATTTCTGTGCACCAACCGTGGGTGCTGCTAGAATCTTTAAACATCCAGAGTTGTAGCTCCCAGACTAAAAGCAAAGGAAGTCATTTGATCATACGATGTAGTCTGGACAAATGTGGCTGGGGGCATATTTGAAAATCCAGCTGCACCTGGTTTTGAAAGCATGTGGGACACAGTAAGTGCTTAATGGTCTAACATGTCCAAAATTGGTAGCATGTATCCATATCAGGACGCTTACTGCTGAAAACAGGTCCAAATATCACAAATGCACTGGACTGCTTAAAGCAGCAGTGCATGATAGCAGTTAACATTTTGACATATACTTTTTCATTTATTTTAGATTGCCACGTATCTTCTGACTTGTATGATACCTTTCTGTCCATACTTTGAGTTTGTTTTACCACTTTTTTATGGTTGAACTAAGAAAAAGGAATGCTCCTTTTAATGTGTCTCAAAGCTCATTTTCATCAATACTCTCTGTTGTTTTTTGAACACTCATTGTTTAGATAACTTTTCTCTTGATTATAATTAACTAGCATGCAGCAGACACTCCCCTCTGACTGATGAAAACATGGTTTAAGCCATATAAAAAAGAGCACTCCTTTTATTATTTCAGATGTGAAAAAAAGTGGTGATGCAGACTCAGAATGGGGACAGATGGAGTATCTTGCAGATCAGGAGATGAGATATCATGCAGATCAGGAGATGGGAGACAATCTTGAATAGAATAAAAAAGTATAGGGCAAATGTTTCACTGCTGTCATGCACTGCTGCTTTAAAATACCCTGAGTCTTACTCCGATGCATTGGGCCTGGCCACACTGGGCACATATCTATGAGGTGCATTCTCATCGCTCAGTATGAAAATCTGTCCCCCTAGCCGGCCCCTGGTGTAGAGGGCTGAGGCATCATGCCTCACCTCCTGCCACGCCAGTGACACGTGTTCGCAGTGCGAGCGGGTTGCCTGGGGTTGGCCGGGGAGGGAGAGGATTGCGTGTCCTGGGGACAGCTCTCCTCTCCTGGGAGGGGTGGGGACAGAGTCCGCTGCTTGACTGGCCCCTAGCAGTGGCTGGGGGCCGGTGCAGTGGACCCACACAAGGGGGAAGGGTGGAGCTGAGCTAGACACTCGGTGTGCCACATACGGAAGCGTGCATGGCTTGGCCATTGACGTCATTGCACGACTTGGCTCTGTGCTCACTTGGGGTGGGACAAAAACTGGAGGAGAAAAAAAACGACCAGCAGAATGAAGCATGTCTCCCTGCCGCACTGGGCCAGCTGGCGCCTCAGATCTGTGAGAGGTGATGGCCGGCATGTCGTCTGGTGGTGGTGGTGGTGGTGGTGGGGGGCGGTAGAAAGGGACTGGTCAGTGGGGGACAAAGGAAAAAAAAGATAATCTGTCTCTAGGTACTGTCCCGACGTAAGCCATGTCATGCTGGTGCAGTAATGTCTCTCCCTCCACTGCCACGGCAGCCCATTAGTAACAACAATATTTTGTAATTAATATTTTTATTGAATATTTTCCAAAACCCAGCAACAGAGAGGAAACAACAGCACTCCAACAGCAATGACAAGCTGAGTGGAAAAACACTATGTACAGTGTAAGTGACAACAATATTCAAACAGTAGTTTTTATTGTTTGGATAATGTTTTGCTAATGGTGCTGCATGAGACCTTGCTGCATGTTGGCACCCCCTGCCTTGCTGCAGAATAGAAAAGCAGCATGTCGGGACTGCATTCAGAGCTAGTGCAGATCACATCTCTTAAGCCATGGCAGCAATATGGCAGACAAAATTTGGAGTGAGGTCTCATTGTTTATGTTCCAGGGTACTAAGCAGCATGGATTCTTGGCAAGCAGGTCTTGTCAGACTAACCTGGTAGTTTTCTTTGACTGGGTGATGAGGGAATTGGACAGATAGAGGCCGTGCTGTGGATTTGCTCTACTTCGACTTCAGCAAGGCTTTTTACTCAGTACCCCACAGATGCTTGGTGAAAAAGATGGAGGATCTGAGTGTGACATAGTAAACTGGCTATGTAACTGGCTAAAGGGGAGGCAGAAGAGGGTAGTGGTCTACAGGGTTAAATCAGAAGAGAGGGAGGCCACAAGCGTGGTTCCGCATGTATTTGTCCTGGGTCCAGTCCTCTTCAACGTGTTCATCAATGACATTGATGAGGGGATCCAGGGCAGGCTGTGTCTCTTCGCAGATGCCACTAAGTTCTGTGGGAGAGTGGATAGTAATGAGGGAATAAAGGAAATGCAGAGAGAGTTGTAAAAGTTTGAGGGATAGTTAAGGATTTGGCAATTGAAATTCAGCACCAAAAAGTGCAAGGCAGTGGCGTCATGCCCATAGGGCCCGAGGGGGCATGTGCCCCCCCAATATTTTGGGTCACTCTAAAAAAAAAATCATGTGTTTTGTATTTTTTTTAAATATGTTGAAGGGCCGAAAACAATCCATATTTTTGTTAAAGTCTTTGGGGGGGGTTCCAATCGGTCAGGGGTGAGTCGGCGACTGACTTTTAAAAAATGCACACTTGCGTTGCTGGCGCCTGGCTGTATGGTGTAAAGACACAGACAGTGAGTGATTGGTAGTACATACTGACAATCGGCATAAACTTACAAATCACTCCTCTTTTTTCCCCCGCAAGTTTCTGTTGTTTTTTTGTACAGGCTGAGGCTGCAGCCAATCACTGCGGCATGAAGAAATATCACCTCCAATCGGAAAGTGACAGTTGGGGAGATGACACAACCCGTGTCTGTACCGCATGGCAAACCAGTGCCTTTTCCAGTGCCATCTTATTCGGGACTCTGGTGACTCAGAAAAGGAAGAAACTGGAAGTACAGCTCATCTCTGGAGTTGTGAACTGCATGATTGATGTGACCGTCGGCTGACTCAGCTGGCTAGCCTACTGCCTACCCCTCTGGACTGCCTCGCGGTCACAGTTTTTACTTGTGGGTGTGCTTGCTGGGCTGGCTCTGGGGGGCTGTTTGCCTGGGACTGGGTGGAGGATCGAGAGTCAGTACATCAAAGCATGGCCCCGCACCGCACAAATCGGGAAAAACCACTGTGGTGGCGCCCGGCAGGAGTCTGGTATGGACGGACATCTCTAATTGTTTTAGCACCACCAGTAATCAAAAGGAGCAATGGATGACAGAGCCACTAGTCTCAGCCACAGATCACCAATCGGGCCTAGTGACTCAGAACCAGGGCCAGGCAGCAGCAGTCTGCAGCAGAGACTATTCAAGCCTGGTAAGATTCTGGACTGGATTCTAGAGGACTCATAAGAATTCAAGTTTAAAGTTTAAGTAGACATAGTCACACAGTGATTGTGATTTCAGACTGACTCGGGTAGAGAATAGAATAGATAGATATAGACCGATTCATTATTTGTACTGGTGTATGTACGACTACGTTGCAACAGAATAATGACAGATCTATGCCACATGCAGCACCTCAGTGAGTGAGCAGCAGCTGCTGTGCTCTGTTGTGGGCTGTGGCAGTGCTGGCTGTTCACTTATTAACAGTTTTTTGTGATTCTCCGCCCATCATTTATTTTCAGGATACCATATCCCAGGCTTTCTGTCCCACGTTGTTCTGCCACCAACCTTCTTTACTGCTAGCTCATTTCCTGTGACTCATGTTTGTTTTACTGCATAAGTTTAACTTTTATTTATTGTATATCTTGAACTTTATGCAAAACTACTTGCAATGTGGCTGTGCTTCCTGTAGAGCTTGGTATGGTCCTGGGCGGTACTAAGTGATACATCAATTACTGTATTAATGTAGAATTAATACCTCTTCTCTGTTCCCATCTTATAAAGCCTGGATCAGTCAGGAACTCTGGATGTATTGGGGGTGGGTGACCCCATAAGTCTATGGGGTCAAGGTGTGAGCTGGTATGGAGGGAGTTCCAGCCCTAACCTGTGAACCCTATGCCAGATAGTTTCAGGCAGCAAATGTATAAGGAATGGTTTCTTCCACGCCACCACAGTTGTGTTCTGTGGATGCATTAAACAGAACTTCAACTGCGAGTCTCTGCTTCCCTGTGAATGCTTTCTTCATAAAGTATACCTCTCTATTTATATTTCAACATTACACCAATCCATCAGGGCCACCAGCTGCGCCACCCATTAGTACTTTTTAAAGTGGGGGACTCCCAAGCCCCCCCCTTAACATGGACTTGCAATCTGGGTCACATGCACCTGATGAGGCATGATCTCAGGGCAGTCTTTCATCTGCGGAATAGTAACAAAGATCAGACCAGTGATCCTAGGTGAACATTATTGTCTGTCCCCTCTATTCAGCATCGCCAAGATCCCTTTGCTGGGACTTAAATCAAAACCAGGGACTGTAAGTCAGCACTCAGCAGAAGCTCTAACCATTCCACAAAAGGTGTATTCCTAGCAGTTGGAAATTTACATGGCTCCTACGACTTTCTGTAACTAGAAATGAGCAAAAAGAACTAGTCAGTGGCAGTTGGTGTGAAAAAAATGCTTGTGGACGCTTCAGGTCATTTTGTCAAGTTGTGGAACTTTATTGTAAAAATGAACAACAGCAGTCTCTGTGTCTGTTGTAGTAGCCCAGGGAGGCTACACACTAATACCACCGTTTCACACGACTCATTACATGCTGAGTGCTTTGTCAAAGCACTTGTAATGAGTGTGAAACTGGTATTAATGTGTAGCCTCCCTGGGCTACCCCAGACATACTGCTTTTGTTGTTCTTTTTCACCATAAATCTCATTTTACACAACTTGGCAAAATGACCTGACGTGTCTACAAGCAGCATTTTGATACAGAGTGCTGAGTCCTTTTGCTCATTTCTACATAATGGGACTTATGAGCAGCTATCCCCGTAGGAGTGACCCTTCTTTGTCTGCTCTTTGTTTTTTTAACCAGGAGAGACACATTAAGGCCCTGTCCACTACCCCTCTGTAACGTCACAGAAGTGCCCAAATCGTTACCACAGCGGTTTGCGTTTACACTATAACGTTACAGAAGGCGTTCGTAACGTTGATTGTTGAAACCACATCTGAGGTGGTTTCAACATGAATATGAAACCGTTACACCTCGGTAACGCACGCTTAGTGTGCACGCGTTGCACCGGTCCCCTAGTGCAGCACGAGCTGCATTGTGGGATTAGGTGCTGCGGTAACGGTCGCCCAGTTCCCGAGGTGTGGACTGGCGATACCGGTCTTGTACCGGTCACTGGTGCAGTGTGGACACACTGCACCGCTCCACGGCTGTAACGGTTTCTGTCTGTTACAGGGTCTGAGCGGTGCAGTGTGGACGAGGCCTAAGCTGAAAGCTTGTTTGCAGGTGTGACCTGGGAGCACAAGGAAGTTAAGTGACTTCCTCAGGGTCACTCAGTATGTAAGTGGGGGCTGTGGGATTCAAACCTAGGTCTCCAGGTTTGCAGCTCAGAGTCTTAAACCACTATGCTATACTGCTGAAGCAGAGGTCTCATCGGCACCTCGGTAGCCCCCCCAAAGTGAACTGAACAACAAACAAAGTCAAAAACACATGGATGGCATGCTTGCTTGCCAATGACAGTACCACACTGGCAAGGGTAGGTTTACCACTGAATACCTAATGCATTGATTGTAACTATCAGCCTGTTGGCGCTACATGCAGTGAAATATTACTGTCCCTTGCTCCCTCACCCCAAAAGGCTTTGTGTTTTTAATATATGTAATCCATGCATTAGATGTTCTGTGGTGTGTGTGTGTGGGGGCTGCCGAAGTGACCACAGCTCAGCCTTTAGTTTTTCAGATTCCTGCCTCAGCTCTGCCGATCAGGTATTGCACCAGTTTTTCTCTGCAATCAGCCACTAATGATCTCTGGATCTCTCCTCCTCCTAATGTGCCACTTTACCTAAATTGTTAAATTTTGACACCAGCTGTTGCCATCCTAGCTTGCAACGGTCTGAAAACGTGCCTGTGGCACTGCTCATATAGACCCTGTTTGTCATTTTTAGCATGCTACACAAAGTGAAATGGAGGCTGTGTCCTATAGCTCCCCTTGGATTGGGGGTTACCACTAGAGCCATTTGTCATTGGTGATTGTTGTTAGTAAAGGTACCCCTTTATTTTCACTCGGCTTGTTCTATAGTGACAGACAGCATGATGTGTTGTGCTCTTCAGTGGAGTGTAATTGTTGGGACTTGGAGTGGGTTATGCACCCCAAGGCAGTAGTAGTTGCACTGCAGATCTTTATTATTATGGGATGTATTATGCTTGCTCTGTTTGGAGAGCCTGCAATGGTGTGCTCATGATTTTTTTTTTTTGCTTTGATTGGGTCCCCCCTCCCCGTCATTAGGGTACTATTAGTAATAATAAGTAGCATGGAGTGGACTGTTATTGGGCTTTACCTTTTGGAGAGCCTGCAGGAGGTGAGGTGTCACTAAATGGGTAAAACAGCAAGAACAGATGACGTGTCCTTATTTTTCAGGTATAACAGTCATAGTAGATGACTCTAATTATATGAAAGTTCAAAGGGTGCGTTTTTGTCAATTAGCAGTTAGTGGATCAGCCAGGGCTGGAGTAAGTAGTTAGCTGATTCTATATATGATAAAGACTCACGAAATGCACAAGTTCTGACTAATTTTCTAAAATTTCTTTAACATACAAAAGGTCACACTGTCGTAGACTGAACAATGAGCAAGAGCAGAGTTATCAATGCTCTAGCCTCTATCAGTATTATGGCTTTAGCTTGTTGGGTAACAGCTGGTCTGTTAAAGTCACAAAATGCACCAGTTGACTTCAATTTTCAAAATTTTCCTGGGGCGATCCTCCTGGACCCCTTAGAGAGGTTGAATTTTGTGCCCTCAGAATTTCTGACTGCATGACACCCCGTGCAAGGTGAGGCACCTAGGAACAAGAACCCCAAGACAGAGTACTGGATGAGAGGAGTGACACTTAGTGCTATGGCTGAGGAATGAGACCTCAGAGTTATCATCAGCAACTCCCCAAAGCAATAGAGTTAGTGCAGCAAGATTTATAGCAAGGCAAATAGAATGTTGGGATGTATCGGGAGGGGTGTTGATAGCAGAAGAAGGGAGGTAATACTTTCCCTGTATAGATCCTTAGTGAGTCTACACGTGGAGTACTGCACCCAGTTCTGGGGTCCTCACCTCAGGAAGGCTAGCGATAGGCTTGAGGTGCAGTGCAGGAAAAACTAAAATGATTCAGGGCCAGCAAGGCGTGTCCTGTGAGGAGCGCCTCAAGGCACTGAACATGTACTTGGTGGAGACCAGAAGGTAGAGGGGACATGCATTAGAGACCTTCAAATTCCTAAAAGGAATTAACAAGGTGAACTGCAGGGAACTATTTAATGTGATTTTCTGAAGTTTGCCATAACAAATGGGAGTAGTAACCTGTAGGAGTTGTGAATTAATCTCCTACTATTCAAACTGCCAAAAAGTACTGTTTTCCATGAAAAAAAAAATGCTTTTATTTCTGTGCTCTGCTTCATTTGCATAACCCTGACCCTTTTTTTTCTCAGTGCTGCAACCCCCAACCATGACATCATGCAAGGGAAACCAAAGTTTTGAAACAGAGACCTCTTTTGGTTAGTCTCGGTATTGCAGACGTCCTTTTTTTACAATTTTGGACTCCTAGCATAAGCTTGACACAGAAGAAAAAGAAAAGAATTCTGACCCATAATTACACTCCTGAACTACTTACAGTCATCCAGGTCCTATAACATAAACATAGAAACTATCATCACATTCCCACATTCTGACAGGAGCTGTCACTTCAGACCTGTCACTTCACCAGCAGGAAGTAAAAGTGAAACATCTACACACAGAATGGCAAATGATCTTTTTAGCCTACCTGCATCACAAAAACATTTTTCCAGAAACTTTTCTACAGACTTTACTGCTGTAAACACTACCAAAATAGGAGACTGCACTTTGATTAGGGAGACAGAAGAATCAGCTATTTCTGTGGTCACTACAGAAACAGAAGACTACATCTCTCAGTAAAGAAATCTTGTCAGCTGTATACTATATGCGTAATGCCTTATTTTGAAAATAAACATATGAGAGCTTTTATTGTTGAAGCCACTACAGAAATATGAAACTGCACATCACAGTAAGGAAATTGGAAAACAACTTATTATTGTACCCTCAATGCCTTGCTATATATGTACTGTACCTACTGTGTACCCCTTTCCCCTCTCCCCCAGGATGCATCTGGAAACAAGCTTGTCTGCTCAGTACATCTTTCCTGGTGAAACTTCCAAATAAATAAATATGTGTACATATTATGTGCAATCAATCAATCAAGCAATCAAAATCTTTATTTATCCGGGCAGGCACCATTGAGCAAGGCTCATTTGCAAGGTGGACCTGGTCATGAATACATCAAAGTACAGTACAGAAGCAGGTATACAAAAAACAATAGTATACAAGGAAGAAAAAGTATATACAGTGTATACAGTACAGTACAAGGTTGAAATAAATAAAAAAAACAGCATTATTTTACAATTAAAGTAGTCAGCAGATGTACAATCAACCATAGGCATACAGGGGTTATAAGCAGAGATCTTTTGAGTGAGGCAGCCGGCAACTACACATATAGGGGAAAGAGGCCGTGTATGGGGTGGCAGGTTAGAGAGGTAAAGATGAGGAGGGATATATTACCGACGACTGAGGGAAAAATTGGGCTAAAACCACAGAAAGTAACGATGGCTGTCATGTACTTGTTTATTGTGATAATGACAGAGGAGGGTAGATAATTGGGACACTACTATGGATGGGGTGGGATTTTAGCCAGGCTGGAGTCACCACTACCAAAATAACGGAATGCACCGTTGAGTAACGAACATGTAAGTCGACGTTATAGTTTACTCAGAATTCTTTGTTGTTGTATCTAAAACATTGACAGTTTTCTTGCATGACATCATTCTAGGGGTCTGACTGCACACAGACAACTGGAGGACAGGCAGAAACAAAGTGCTGATGAAGCATAAAAAAAAATGTCTGACAGATTTTTTTACAAAACAAATTGTAGCTTCAATATCTGAAGCATGGGCGGCAATTGCATACTACATGAAAAAGGCATCTGCAAAACCTCAGAAAATCACTTTAACTTGAATACCAGCTTGTGGTCACATGGACATGAGTGGAAGCTAACTGGAGGTAGGTTCAAGAGGGACAAGAGGAAATACTATTTTACAGAAAGGGTGTTGGAACCATGGAAGAGGCTGCCAGTGGAGGTGTTGGGTGCAAAAACCGTTAGTGGTTTTAAGCATGGCTAGGACAGAGTAGGCAGTATAGCGCAGTGGTCTAAGGCTCTGAGCTGCAAATTTGGTGATATCCAGCAGACCAGACCTGGGTTTGAATCCCACAGCTTCCACTTGCATACTGTGTGACCCTGAGCAAGTCACTTAACCTCCTTGTGCTCCCAGGTCGCTCCTGTAAAAAAGCTTTCAGCTTAGTGTGCTATACCTGGTTAAACAACTAAATAAAAAGAGCGAAGGGTATCGTGGGTTGCTCAGGGTGCCAGAATCAGGGAGGATAGTGGGAGGCTGGGGACAGTTAGGACCCTGGAGGAACAGTAGGCCCCAGAGCTAAATAGGAAACTCAAGCAGACTGGATGGACCTTTGGTCTTTTTCTGCAATCATTGTCTATGTTTCTATACTCTACCTCTCATTTTTAAACTAAAAGGGTAATTTCAACTATAATTACTCCAAAAGTATACCCAAAAAGAGAAAAAGTGTCATCGAATAGTGATGCACTCAGATCAGATCTTGTTCCAGATCTCGTCTGCCATTTTGAATTAATATTAACAAGCGCACTATGCACTAAGCCCCTGCATTAATTTCAGAATTTCATAACTGTACTGTGATATTGCCCTTTAATGGAGAGCATCTTTTGAAAATTTCAGTTGCCTTTCTCAGGTTTTGTAGTTAATTCTGTCTACTTTTCCATGAACTCCGTATCAAAAGCTTTCAGTGGGATTTCCTGATTTCATAGCTCACTTTTTATTGCATCATCATGCTTTCAATGATGGCAGACTGTGATGTCAGGAACAGAGCAGTGGTGAGGCCAGTTGGGAACAGTCACTTTTGCAGCAGATTGCGGAATAAGTACTGGTTAATGTGAATGGGATAGAAGCCAAAAACCTAGAAAACCTTCACGCAGCAGTATCTGTTAGTCCCTATGTGTTCTTTTTTTTTCAGCAGCAATGTATTTCTGGTAAGAACATCAATATACTCAGTTTTCCTTTCATTTTCTTTCATTCTTTAACTGAAATACAGGATTTGGAAGTTTATAAACGTTCCCGCTCTCTTGGCATGCCTGCTATGAAAAAAATAAATGCCATGGACGGGTGCTATGCTTTTTGCCATCAGGAAGCTGTTGTAGCACCATCCTCACACATCCACAGTATAAATCTAGTATGCACTCTCCAAAGGTAACCTCAGCGGAGGAGATTTGCTACAGTGGTGACCATCTTTAATAACTTAAGCCATTAATTATAAAATTAGTCATAAAAGCTGTTTTAAAAATATCTGAGATGATTAAAACTACTCAGATGATGAATCTAAGGATGTAAAAAAATGTATTTATTCATTTTGTTTTTTCATTGCCCAGGTGAGCACACTAGACAATTACAATGCCTATTTTAAGTGGGACCCAGGAAATTACAAAGTACGGTAATGTGGCAAACATCACACAGAGCAACATATGCGAATCCAAGGTTACAGAAAATCAATCAATCAATCAATCAAATCTTTATTTATCCTGGCGAACATCGTTGAGCAAGCTCATTTACAAGATGGACCTGGTTAAATCTGGGCCAATAGTATAGTACAAACAGATATAGTTACAGTGTGAATAAAACATAATAGAAATGCAAGTCAATACACAAAGCACATGCCGGCCCGCCGGCGCAGCGGTTGGATTTCCGCTTGCGACGCCAGTGACCCGGGTTCGGGAACGAGCCCAGGAGCTAGAGGGCTGGCCAGGGAGGGAAGGACTTGGGCATCCTAAGGACTGCTCGTTCTCTCCGGGGGGAGAGGGGAACCAGAGCTCAGCTCTTGTCTGGCCCCGGGTTTAGACCCGAGGTACAGCAAGCTCGACACTCAACAAAAAGGGTGATGTACCAGATGTCAACGCTTCAGGGCCTTGATGTCCGGGGACTTGGCACGCCGAGAGAACATCGGGATAATAACCTCAATGCCCCTACCTGCCCCGAGACGGCGTTCCGACGAAATACAAGAGATGCATCAGGGTGTAAAGGCTCCCACCCCGTACCCACCTGGGGGGATACAACCACGGCTCCATGGGGGACGGACTGCACCGTCACCAGGTAGGTGAGCGAGGGCTGATAAGACTGTGAGGTGTCTCCCGAAGAGGGGAGAGCTGTGAGGAGGGGGAGAATAAAGAGAAAGTAAAAAAAAAAAAAAAAAATACACAAAGCACATGCATAACGACTTGTTTTGGGATCATCAGTAGGATACAGTGAACGGTAGAAAATAGTAGCAGCAGGCGAGACCACAAAGATTCAGAGATGGATATTATCACAGGAATTTCCCTTAAAACACACTCAAGTCCTAGGGATTGCTATCATAACAGTCAGACAAAATAGGTGATAACAGCTTTTTTTGACACATTTCACAAAAGGGAATAAAATAGGTGTGGTTAGGTCTGGAGAGAACGACAGAACAGACTACAGGGCTCTATCAATGGCCAGTCCCAGGAAGCGCTCACATTCGGAATGGAGGGTGGCTGTGCCATACCTTACTAGTGGAGGGTCTGGGCTTAGGTACTGAGGTGACGGCTGGGGCAGCGCCTACCGCCCAGAGACCATATTTTCCAAGTCTATGGTACCAGAGCCAGCTGTCCGTGTCCAAGGGACCGTTGGACCACCGGGAAGGTCACAAGGCAGGATAGGTGATGAATATACTTTGGCGCCTATGGCCAATCTCAGATAAAAATAAAGGAGCATAATCACTCAGACTCCCAACACTTGCACTCTGAGCAGTAAATATAAGGATCCCATCGGTCAGGTACAGAAGTGGTTACAGCTTTTCAGGCATAGTTCAGCAAGAGCATCAGATTTTGCAAGAATTAGAAGGATTGCAGAAGTAGACTGTAGAAGCCAATCGGAAGCAAGGGCCGAGGAGCGTTCGCAATCCGATTGGTTAGCGGCTTTAGCGGTGCTTTGCTAAAGAAGAATCTGGACATATGGTTTCAGACGGTGGCTTGTGAAGGTGCTGACCACCCGGGAACTAGGAATTCTACGCCTAAGGTGCAGTTGCCCCCTGTAGGACATGCCTACGTCTGGGAATAGGGTACAGAGACCAGAAAGTAATAAATACATTTAGGGTCATCAAAAACTTTGCTGCACAAGAATTGCCCCCTGTAGGACTTGCCTATGTCTGGGAATAGAGTACAGAGACCGAAAAGTAATAAATACATTAGGGTCAATAAAAACTTTGCAGCACAGGAATTGTCATGGAGTACAGTCATTCATGGCTATGGCTAGACTCGAGGGAGCAAGCTAACTGTGGTCGTCGATTAGGAGCCTGGGAAACAGTTGCCTGGCTCACACACACATTGAGCATATAAGAACTTGAAGGCATTAATGCTTCGGAGGCAGCTTAATTTCAGTAATTTTTGCATTTTGTTCTACAAGGATGGCAACATAAAACTAATGGCCATTCTGCCATAGCAGGTGGAAGCCTTAGGGATGCATAGTGAGATATAGGAGGCACTTCTTAAGCCATATGGTCCCAGCTCACTTAGAGGAAGACATTCTGTTATATAATGTGGAAGCCTTTTCATGATGGCTCTGTAAGTCCAAAGGACTGCATTTCTATCACGCCTGAACATAAGCGAGGACCATCCTACAGCTTTGGACAATAAGCAGTGATGGGTGGAGATGGGGAGACCGGTAATAAACCTGATGGCCCTGTGATAAAGCGTATCCAACTTGATAAGCGAAGCTTTGGGACAATGACTATATAAGAAATATGCATAGTTGATTAGAGAAAGAAAAGTAGTTTGGACTAGTCGCAGTTTGGCATCACAAGTGAGGAACTGGCTAATTCTATAGAATAGTCCCAGCCTCTGCTTTAGCTTCTTTACAAGGTATTCAACATGCTCAGAAAATGAGAGGTTCTGATCTAACCACACTCCTAAGTATTTAAACTTTGGGATAAATTCCTATTTCTTTCCCAGAATTGTGGAAATCTGTGGTAGTACTCCAGAGCTGGCTGGGTTTATCACACGGCTATAGGGTGAGAACAGCATTGCCTTTGTCTTTTTTGCATTTAATAGTAGTTTTTTGTGGAGGAGCGGGGTCTGAAGCAGGTCAAATTCTTCCTGTAGGTCTGCACAGGCAGCTTCGGCAGTCGGTCGACTTATGTATACCACTGTGTCGTCAGCGAACAGGTGTGTTTTCGCCTTGTTGATGCCCACATCAATATTGTTGACATAGATAGTGAAAAGCAGCAGACCAAGTATGGATCCTTGTGGCACTCCCCTCAGAAGAGGTTTGAGTGGAGATAGCTCCCCCTCAGCTTTGATTTGTTGCTGACATCTTACCAGGTACTCCATGAACCAGTGCAAGAACGCTGAGTCAAGACCTATGCTCTTAAGGGCGGAGATTAGCAGGCTATGATCCACGGTATCAAAAGCCTTGCTAAGGTCTAGAAATACAGCACAGACATTTCTGCTGTCTAGTTCATTGTACCAGTCGTTACTTTGGCAAGGGCCGGAATAGCGCTATGTTTAGTCCTAAAGCCCGATTGCATAGGGTTTAGTAAATTATTGGCTTCAAGATAGGCCCTAAGTTGGTTGCTGTCAACCTTTTCCAGGAGCTTCGACAAAATTGGAAGTAAAGAAATCGGTCTATAGTTGTTGAGGTCGCAGGTATCCCCTGATTAAAACAACGGGATGACATGGAGAGTTTTCCATATTATAGGAAGGGACCCTTGAGACAGTGATACATTAAATAGATGGGTGATAGGAACAGCAAGGACATAATATAGAAACATGGAAACATAGAAACATAGAATTTGACGGCAGATAAGGACCGCTTGGCCCACCCAGTCTGCCCATTTCCCTACCTACTGGATAAGCTGCAGATCCTAGTTAACCAGCAGCCTACTTCTTCCTACCCCCAACCCCTAGAATTGCCTTATGACTGTCCCATGCATGCTTGAATTCCACCACTGTTTTTGACTCCACAACCTCCTCCGGAAGGCCGTCCCATGCATCCACAACCCTCTCTGTGAAAAATACTTCAAATTACCTCTGAGCCCCCCCCATTATCTTCAAATTGTGCCCCTTGTTCTTGCATGCCTCTTTTTTTGAAAGATGCTACCCTCTTGGACTTTGTTGATTCCCTTGAGGTACTTGAAAGTTTCTATCATGTCCCCTCTCCCTCCTTTCCTCGAGGCTATACATATTAAGCTCCTTAAGTCTCTCTTCATATGTCTTCCGGTGCAGACCCTGCACCATTTTAGTTGCCCTCCTCTGGACAGCTTCCATCCTGTCTGTGTCTTTGCGGAGATTGGGTCTCCAGAACTGCACGCAGTACTCCAGATGGGGTCTCACCAGCTGTCTGTACAGAGGGATAATAACTTCCTGTTTTCTACTGGTGATGCCTCTCCCTGTGCATCTCAGTATCCCCCCAGCCCTCCTTGCTGCCCTCTCACATTGCTTGCCCACCTTTAGGTCATCTGATATGACTACCCCCAGGTCCCTTTCCATTTTTGTTGTTGTTAGTATCTCACCCCCCATTGTGTACTCTTCCCCTGGGTTTTTGTTTCCCAGGTGCATTACCTTGCACTTCTTAGCACTGAATCTAAGCTGCCGTACATTTGACCATTCCTCTAACCTTGCCAAGTCCCTTCTCATCCTTTCCACCCCACCTTGTGCATCAACTCTGTTGCAGATCTTTGTGTCATCTGCAAAGAGACATACTTTTCCTTCCAGTCCCTCTGCAATGTAAGCTAAACATTGAAGAGACCGGTTCTAATACTGAACCCCGCGGTAATTCCCACTAGTAACCCCTTTCTTCAGAGTGGACTCCATTTACTATTACTCTCTGTGTCCTATTCTCCAGCCAATTCTTTACTCAGGCTGTCATCTTGGGACCCACTCCCAGGCTGGCTAACTTGCATATTAATCTTTGTGTGGGACTGTGTCAAATGCCTTGCTAAAGTCTAGGTAGGCCATGTCCACAGCCCCTCCCTGATCTACTACTTTGGTCAACCAGTCAAAGAAATCTATCAGATTTGTCTGGCATGACCTTCCTGCTGTGAATCCATGCTGCCTTGGGTCCTGTGCCCCTCTGGCCTCTAGATGCTTGACAGTTCTCTCCTTCAGAAGTGATTCCATCATTTTTCCTACCACTGAGGTTAAACTAACAGGTCTGTGTTTCCTGCTTCTGCCTTGCTCCCACTTTTGTGAAGGGGAATCACATCTGCCCTCCTCCAGTCCTCGGGTACCACCCCATCCTCCCATGATTTGTTAAAGAGGGTAGTCAGTGGTGTCACTAGTTCTACCCTTAGTTCTTTTAGAATTCTGGGATGAATCCCATCAGGCCCCATTGCTTTGTCCATCTTCAGTTTTAAGAGTTCTTTCAGAACCCTTTCTTCTGTAAATGGGCTAATAAGCGATTTTGATGAAGTAAGGATCCAATGAATCAGCACCAGCACTCTTCTTAACATCCAACTGAAGTATAAGATCTTCAACCTCTTTCAATAATACTGGTTGGAATGAGAAGCCGGGTACCGGAGCAATAGAGTCTACGCAAGGGACACTTAGTTGGGAGTGGACCAGTGCTGCAGGGGAATTGTCAAAGACTAGACCAGCTGTGGCAAAATGATTGTTGAATGAATCTAAGATACCCTGTTTATCACATATAGTTTTTCCCTCGGTTGTGATTTTTGGTGGCAAGGAGTTACCTGGAGTATGACTTGACATATCCTTGATTGTACTCCAGAATTTAGAGGATCACTTTGCTGCAGAGTCCAGCTCACTAAGTTAGAATGCTGCCTTAGCATCTCTGGCCATTTTTGTACATGCATTACATGCCTTTCTAAACTGACACCAGTCTAAGTCCAGCTTAGTCTGGCATGCCTTTTTCCAGAGCTTATCCCTACCAAGCAAGGCAGCTTTCAGTTCAGCAGTGAACCAGCGACAAGTTTTGTTTTTTACTTGGAATTTTACCGTCGGGGCATGCAAATCAAGGGCCCCTACCAGTATTTTATTAAAGATATTATATGCCGAGTTGACCGTGGTGGCTAGGTAGAAGTCTTGCCAGCATGGCGAGTGTTCCAGTTCATGTGCATAGGCTGCCACATCGAAGTTGCGACATGTCCTTTTTGTGATGAATTTAGCTGTAGGTCCTGTATGATGTAGCGACCTGACTGCAGCAATGAAACAATGGTCACTGACATCAGCGAAGAAGGTTCAAGTGTGCGAAAAAAGATGTGACTTATCAACTAATATAACATCTAATAATGTACTGTTACACAGGTTCTTTTTATTAGGACATATAGGTTCTTGAATTAGTTGCACTAACCCACGAGTATCACAGAAGGTGTTTAGGGGTGAAGCAGTCTTGGACAGCCAGTCAAAATTAAGGTCCCCTAGGATAATTGTTTCAAGATTCTCTTTCTCAATGACAGAACCAAGATGTGATAGGAGTAGAGTTCCAGCAGATGGGGTCTATAGCAGCCAATCACTCTGATGGCCAAGGAAGCAGATAATTCAATCTTAAGTGTCAGACTTTCAAACTCATTTTTAGCAGAGGTTGAATCCATGCAGGACGTTGTAAACCTTTCCTTGACGTATATTGCCACTCCACCTCCCCTAGTAGGTCTATCTGTTCTGAATAACTGGTAGGAGGGGATGCTAATCTCCCTGTAGCCAAGATTCAGAGATTACCAGGACATCTGACTGAGTGTGGCTGATCCACGCCTGTATCATGGTAAACCATTTTAGGAGGCTACAAACATTGACATGCCAGAAACTCATACCTTTAAGAGAAGCCGTATCTGAAGGAGAAGAAAGGGGAGAGATGGGACCAGGGCTTAACTCGATGTTGCCTGAGCATATCAGTAACAGAAGTAGCAGCTTTGTTAAGGTATCAATAGTTAGTTTGAGTATCCTGGCCCTGGTACGCGTATGAGTCTTGACAGGTTGGGTATACCAAACACCACCCCTCAGGGTGCACCACCCTAGTGCTAGGTGAATCAATACCCTGACCGAGAAGTGCAGGCGGTGACTAACACTATAAGAAACAGTAGGAATAACTTGAGAAGGCGGCTCAATACGGGTGTCATCACGATGGGTACCCTGGTTATAATTAGATAGTAGTACTACCTGAAAGGCACATAAATAACTAAAGGGCAAGTCTGTGTTCAGAGAACAACTCATTAAAGGGTCAAGTTCTGCTTGCCGGGCTTCTGAGGGTAGAATACCACCTGAGCACAACAGAGGATAATCAGTAAGGATAGTAGTGAGGAGCCCCTCATAAGGGTGCTATCCAGGCCCCCCATACTCAAAATGTAGTAGGAGGTAGTATTAAATACAGTTTAGAGACAAGGGAATAGAGTTACAGTGAAAGCCCCCCTAGGAGGTCGAGGTCCAGGAACAGAGTAGGGCGAACATACTCATCAAAAAAAAATTTTTGGGGGGGAGGCAGAGTGTAAGGAGCGTTTGTGGGCACCATAAGTGAAAGTGTCAAGGGTGCCTATGTTGAGTGGCAGGCTGCCTCGGGCGTTCCTATCGTGCCAAACGGAAAAATTGGACTGTGACCCAGGCTACTTTTAATGAGTGCTTTTGGAAGGTTCGGGATAATGGCTATTTAATAAGTGGAGGGCAGGAGATGGATGGGTGGGTGCGAAATTAGCGGCTTTTGCCGTACCTTGTGTGAGAAGAGTCCGGGCTTGGGGTCTCGGGCGGCGGCTGTGGAAGCACCGACCACCCGGTGTCCGAGAATCCTGTGCTTGTGGGGCAGGGAACCCCTGGAGAGTTTGTCCTCAGCTGGGGAGAGAGGGAAAAGGAGAAGTTTAAATGCTGGCCGTGAACAAAGGACCATCTGCACCAGCAGGAGAGCCAAATCAGCAGGACAAAAGGATGTGTATTCCCTTGGCGCCTAAAGTCTGGCACACACACAAAATTTCAAAGAGGAGCGTAATCACATGAATTTCTTTGTCCTTAACACTCTAAGCAGTAAAAAATATTGCTCTAAACAGAGTGGTAAAAAGTAAATACAGCTTTTTTTGAGAAAAGTTCAGTAAGAAAGTTAAATTTTTGCTAACTTTCAGAAGACATACAGAAGCAGTCCGCAGGAGCCAATCAGAAGCCAGAGCCAAAAGAGCACTCGCGTTCCGGTTGTTAGCGGCTTTTGCTGTACCTTGTGCGAGGAGAGTCCGGGCTTGGGGTCTCGGGCGGAGGGTGTGGAAGCTCTGACCGCCCGGTGTCCGAGATTCCTGTGCCTGTGGGGCAGGGAGCCTCTGGAGAGCTTGTTCTCGGCTGGGGGGGAGAGAGGGAAAAGTACAAGTGTAAATGCTGGCCGTGGACAGAGGACCATCTGTACCAGCAGGAGAGCCAAATCAGCAGGACAAAGGGATGTGTATTCCCTTGGCGCCTAAACTCTGGCTCACACACAAAATTTCAAAGAGGAGCATAATCACATGAATTTCTTTGTCCTTAACACTCTAAGCAGTAAAAAATATTGCTCTAAACAGTCAGGCAAAAAGTAAATACAGCTTTTTCTGGGCAAAGTCCAGTAAGAAAGTTAAATTTTTGCTAACTTTCAGAAGAAATACAGAAGCAGTCTGCAGGAGCCAATCGGAAGCCAGAGTCACAGAGTGCTTGCGTTCCGGTTGGTTAGCGGCTTTTGCCGTACCTTGTGCGATGAGAGTCCAGGCTTGGGGTCTCGGGCGGCGACTGTGGAAGTGTCGACCGCCCGGTGTCCGAGAATCCTGCGCCTGTGGGGCAAGGAGCCCCTGGAGAGCTTGTCCTCAGCTTGTGCGAGGAGAGTCCGGGCTTGGGGTCTCGGGCGGTGTCTGTGAAAGCAAGCAGTAAAAAATATTGCTCTAAACAGTCAGGCAAAAAGTAAATACAGCTTTTTTGGGGCAAAGTTCAGTAAGAAAGTTACATTTTTGCTAACTTTCAGAAGAAATACAGAAGCAGGCTGCAGAAGCCAGAGCCAAAGAGCGCTCGCATTCCCCTGGAGAGCTTGTCCTTGGCTTGTGCGAGGAGAGTCCGGGCTTGGGGTCTCGGGCGGCAGCTGTGGAAACGCCGACCGCCCGGTGTCCGAGAATCCTGCGCCTGTGGGGCAGGGAGCCCCTGGATAGCTTGTCCTCGACTTGTGCGAGGAGAGTCCATGCTTGGAGTCTTGGGTGGCAACTGTGGAAGCGCCGACCATCTGGTGTCCGAGAATCCTGCGCCTGTGGGGCAGGGAGCCCCTGGAGAGCTTGTCCTCGGCTTGTGTGAGGAGAGTCCAGGCTTGGGGTCTCGGGCGGCAGCTGTGGAAGCACTAACCGCCCAGTGTACGAGAATCCTGCGCCTGTGGGGCAGGGAGCCCCTGGAGAGCCTGCCCTCGGCTTGTGCGAAGAGAGTCTGGGCTTGGGGTCTCAGGCGGTGGCTGTGAGAGTCCGGGCTTGGGGTCTCGGGTGGCGGCCGTGGAAGCAGGAAGGCAACCAATACACATTAAATACAATAACAAATACAGAAAAGGATTACAATATAACACTAGAGACCAGAAACTGGTCACAGTATCAGGTCAGCATGTAATAACGGTCATGTTTCCCATGCTGTCATCCCTTACATCCCCTTCATTTCCGGGACCCCTGCACTTTCTTCTTTCCTTTCCCACAGTCGCTCCTCACCTGGGCAGTCATCTTTTTCCTGTTGTCTCCCATCTCTCAGGAATCTCCTCCCTTCGGCACTCTGTCACTCACCCTCCCCAAAAACATCTTAAGAACCAGCTCAAACTCCTCCCACTCCCCTCCTGCACTTGTCAGCCCCCCCTTCCCTCCTCCCTCCCCAGTTTTTGCCCCCTCCCTTGGGTTGACTGTATGCCTCCCATTTCTCTGCATTGTGATTGTCTACCAGTTGCTTGATTTTATCACAGAAAGTTGAGTACTTTCTTGCTTCTGTTACCCATAACTTGTCCATTTTGCACCTTTTGCCAAATTGCACTACTGTGGTTTGCACTTTATTTGTTTGATACCACCTATTTTATTGTATTTGTTTGATGTTTTCCTTTCCCCTTTCCCTGGGTCGCACCTGGAAACAAACCTTGGCTCAGTGTTCCTTTCCCGGTTACCAGTTTTTAAATCAGTCAGTAAGTAAGTAAATAAATAAATACCTTTTTTTAAGATCCAAAGGTAAAATCATATCCATAAGCAGTGAGAGTACAGGAATAGGCAGAGTACTCCACCAAGATTTCAGTTCCACGTCACAAGTGGCCCTCCACGCTGTGGCCCTTGTGTGAAGGACTGAGCGCAAAGGACATTGAGGAGTGTGCCAGGAGTCAGCCATGAGTCTTCCATTCAGCCGGCCACGCTGCCTCTTCAGATTGCCACCATTTTTACTTGTTGCCTGACTCTGTTTATAATAAGTACTGCGACCCCCTGCACATTGTAGTTATACTGCTCCGACTGTGCTGGCTCATCCATATTCTAGTCTTGTTACTCAGGTTTTGTTTTGTTTATTTCCCAATCTGTACCACACAAATTTGTACCCTTATGGGGTTCACCAATTACTTTGCACTAGGTTGGATTTAACTAAGCTGTGTTAGTATCTGTACATTAGTGTGTCATTTGGGGTCCCAAGCCCTTATTTGGTTCTGTATATTTTTAGCCTTTCACTCTTACTACATCCACTCTGCCATCAAATTTGCTCTATTTGCTTGAGTTCTAATATTACCCTACCGGGGTATTTAGTTTACTTACATAAGTAGACTGGGTTTCTCATAACTGCATTCTATTAAGTAATTTTTGTGTAGGATCTGTCGTGCTTGTCATTTCACTGGAATTAATGTGGTTGTAGCCCCACCTATTTATTTAGGCCCCAGGTTCCCTTTTTCCTGCTCATTCCCACTTATTGGTTTTGTTCTGTCCCACAGCTCACTGCCTAGTGCGTTTACAGTGTTTTATTACATTAATCTACATAATCGAGGGCTCCTGCATTGTTGTGCTTTATGTTGCAGACGGTATCTTGTTTACCACTACTTCATTATCATGTGGCTTACCTTCCTCTGCCTTCTCCAGTTGCCCTCCTGTTCCCATGCCCTCCACTCATCCATCCCCCACCCCAGCTACCCTCCCTCTCCTCCTGTCCTCCCCTGCATACCCCCATGCAGTACTTCCCCACTATCAGTCCTGGGCTCCTCCCATCTTCCTCCCTCAACTCGGAGTTCCTGCACTGTGCCCTCCTCCCCTTCCACCATCCCCTCTAGCCCTGCTTTCCTCCTCGCCCCAAAGGGAGGAAGTCACACTCCATCCATTTCCTCATTCTCCTCTGCCTCCTGTCAGGCAATATGGAGCCCCCCTCACCCCTTCCCTCAGCTACTGCCAAAAGCCTTAGCATTAATTCAGTTCAGTGCTAGAAGCCTTCTCTATAAGCTCGGTCTCCTCTCTGTTTGGATCCTACAACACTCTCCTGACATCCTCTGCATCTCTGAGTCCTGGCCTTTAGAATTCCAGACTCTAGCCTGTCCCTTCCTGACTTCCATCTTTTTAGGCAGGATGGGGAAAATGTGGTGGACGTTTTGCCAGTTACATTTGTCAGAGCCTCTTCTGCTTCCTGGATTTCAGGGAGGCTCATCCCTCCTCCCACGAATTCCTCCTTGTCAGGTTCACATTCCCCTCGTCTATATCCATCTTCTTTGGGGTCTGCCTCACCCAAGACTTGGCCTGCTTCTATGTTTGACTCTGTCTCTAACATCACTTCACTTTCCTTCGCTAGTAAACTCATTCTCCTTTGGGACTTCAGCATAAAGTGGCTCTCCCCATCATCCAGATCAACCATCCAGAGGACTGAGTCCCTAAATTTGTCCCAGGTTATCTGTGAGCCCACACGACTCAGTCCTCATTCTTCTAACCACACCCTGTTGGACAGGGTTCTGTACTCCCACCCCCACTGCACTGTTGCAGCAGGTATCCTGCCTGAGGCTTTCATCGACCACAGCATGACATTCTGCACCAGGAAAATCCAGCATTCCCCTCTCTGCTCCAGAATACATCGGGTTCAGATGCCTCCAGAAATGCTCTTCAGAGTGACCTTGCTGTAACAGACTGGTCAGCCATCCCCCAAGCCTCTGACATTAATGTGGCCCTCTTTCTTTTCCACTCCATATTCTCCTCAGTCTGGAACATGCACACCCCCCCTCAGGAAATCCAGGGTCAAATCTTCCCATCTTCCCAGGATCTCCACTGAAATCATTGATCTGTGCAAGTCCCATGATCTCACCAGGGCCCGCAATAAATTATCCCACTTCCTTCCTGATCTTCTCAACAACAGGGTGCTGAGAAACAACGGCTGTCAAGGCTGCAAAATCCCACTGTTTCATTCTCCAGAATAGCCTTAACTCTGCTACCAAATTCTGAAAGGTAATCCACACCCTTTTTAGCTCCCCCTACCTAGTCTGCTCCCCCCATCCTCATGGTCGATGGTTCACCTGTATCTGACCCTTCCACTGTTTCTTCTCACTTCAGTGAGTTTTTAACCACATGTGCCTCCCTCTCCCTCCAATACAGGCATCCCCCTTCCATTCCTGCTCCCCATTCCTCTCCCCTCTAGTCCACCTAGGGGTTCCACTTCCCCACCATCACCACTCATGAAACCCTGCTTGCCCTCACCTCCCTCAACCAGTCTAAGTCCAGTTCTGATGGGCTTGATGATCCTAAACTTCTCCACCTCTCATCACCTGCAATTGCACATCAGCTCACTCACCTGCTCAACCTCTCATTCTCCCTCTGCACCATTCCTTGATTGCCAGTGTTCTTCCACTTCACAAAGGGGGTGACTCCTCCTCCTCTGGCACAACCGCTCTATCTCCCTCATCCCTTCCCTTGCTAAACTGCAAGAGAAGTTAGTCTGCTATAGACTTCTTGACTACCTCACCTGTTCTGGTTTCCTTTCACCATTTCAGTCTGGCTTCCGGAAGTACCACTCCACCATCTCCTTTCTGTTGTGTGTTACTGACTTTGTCCTTTCAGGGATGGATCAAGGACATATCATGGCAGCCATTTTCATTGATCTGGCCAAAACCTGTGACTCGGTGTCCCACCCACCTCTCCTGGTTAAACTGAGTTCAAGTGGCCTCTCAGCTCCCACTATTTACTGGTTCCATTCCTACGTAATGGGCTGCCTACAGTTGGTACAGGTAGGAGGCATGTTATCACCTCCCCTTCTCATTCAGGCTGCGGTCCCACAGGGCTCAGTCTTAGGCCCCATTGTGTTCTTTATTTTCTGCACAGCCTCCACTCCACCTGCACCAACTCGCATATACAGGTGTATGCAGATGGCACAGACGTCCTCGCCTTTGGTCCCTCTACTATTCCCATTGAGGAAGTGCTGCAGCAGGATTTCCACAACGTCTTGTGCTGGTTCCACTACAGCTGCCTTACGATCAGCTTTGAAAAAAGATGCCTGTGACCTTTGGTTCCAGCCAAAAACTGGCCAGGCTCTCAAGACGTCTAGTCTTTGCTATGCTGGATGGTTCCCCAATGGAAGTGGTGAAATCTTTCAAGTACTTTGGTGTGTGGGTAGACAGCAAGCTTGACTTCTCTGCCCACATTGCTGCTATCCATGCGAAATTCCTCTGTAAGTTAGGTGCTCTGTACTGTAACAAAGATTGTCTACCCCTGCTGGTCCAGTGGTGTTCCTGGTCTTCGATTATGCAGATGTGGTCTACAGTACAATCCCCTCCACTCCTCTAGCCAGATTGAACAGTCTCTGCAGTGCCTTTATTCATTTGCAACAAACTGCCCTCCTTGTATGCACCACTGCTCCCTCTGTTCCTCCCTCTCCATCCTCCCCCTACAGTCATGTCGCCAGTAACACTGCACTTGGTTCTCTCCAGTCCCCCACACTTCATGCTTCCTAAGCACCATGGACCAGAGAACCTTCTTCACTTCTCATCCTTGTTCCTGTGCTGAGCAGTCAGCCATCTCCTGTCACCTGCCAACACTCTGCAACCAACTCCCCCATCCCTCTGCCATTCCACTTCCTCAGGCCCCTTCGGGCACCAGCTGAAACACCTACCACCACCCACCTGCACCTGCTTCCTGTAGGAGGTCCCTCCTACTTATCTTGGTAGCCCAGGTATTTGCTTACCCAGTACCTTATTGATCCTTAGAACACTGAATCACTTGCCTTTGCATCACTTTGTTTCTGCATATCCAGTTTTCCACCTGTGCGTGTATTTGCACAGCATACTTGCTCTTTAAATTGTTCCTCGTCTGTACCAAAAAAAATATTACTTCAGCTTAGGGTGCCTTTCCCAGTTACTGGTTTTCAAATAAAATAAATGAATTAAATCAATCAATAAATAAGGGGTGGGGGATTTACCCTACAGATTAAGTACAAGTGCAGGTAGAGTCAGCCTCCAGATAGTCCCAGAGGGATCTTCTGACTAGTGAGTGGGAGGGAAGACTACACACCGGTAGTGGGAGGGAGTTCTAGAGCCTTGGTGCATAGACAGCAGAGGCCTGGTCTCCAGTGCTGTATCGGTCTTAGGGACAGCTAGCAGGGGTAAACTGCTAGACCTGATGGGCTAGCTTGAGTTGCCCCCATTAATGGTTCAGCTAGGGAAGGAGGTGTAGCAGTTACATGGAAACAAAGAATTTGATGGCAATGAGGACCACTTGGCCCATCCAATCTGCTCACTTCACCCTCCCCTACACTATTACCAATCTACAGCACTATCTCCCCCCCCCTTCCTTTCCAGTGTGATTCCTTTGTGCTTAGCCTGTGCATTATTGAACCCCATCAGTGTTTTCTCCACCACCACCTCCACTGAAAGGCTGTTCCAGGAATCCACCACTCTTTCTGTGAAGAAGTACTTCCTCACATCTCTCCTGAATCTACCCCCCCTCCAGCTTCACAGCATGTCCCCTTGTTCTTGAGCACCTTTTCTTCTGAAAAATACTTTCCCCCCCGTATCTTATTTACCCCATGGGGTATTTTAAAAGTCTCTCATATCTCCCCTCTCCCTCCTCTGTTTCAGGGTGTACTGACCACTATTTCAACAAAACAACCCAGGGCAAATATATGACTTTTTGCTGGGGGCAGCAATCCCAGTTTTCCATAAAGCCCACAGCAGTGTGTGAGGTGAGCTGCAAACAAGGCAAACCTATAGACAAGGTGAACCTACAGATATTATTAGCTACACTACTTTTAAAGGGGACATGAAATTTGTGCTAGTTGTCAGAAGTTAGTAATGTTCTATTTAAAGAAATTACATTCTTACCTCCAAATGATGCATATTTGAACTGTACATGCAGCGTATTAATGAAACCGAAAAAAATGATTAGCAGTTTTGCACATGAAAGTGCTAATCAGCCCTGAAAATGCATAGCACTTGGCACAGATTGATTAGCAAAATTAAAAATGCTTAATTTTTTATGCCATTTGAATGTGTGAACTTGAAACTTAAATGTCAAAAATGCTTAGCAGTCTAGTGCCATGCAGTTTAGAAAATGGTTAGCATTATCCCCTAATATGCATGGGCCAAGATATTCAAAGGGGTTGCGCCTGGCGCAACTGAGGTGTGCAAACACAACCCCAAAAATGCACCCTGGGGCAATATTCAAAAGAGGGAACTGCGCAGCACAATTCCCGATGTGCGGGCGCAAAGATAGTGAATGTGACGGAGCTCAGGGGCATGCCAGCGCATATGTGGCACATCCGACATTGGCCCGGGATATGCGGCGCATATGCCTGTACAACCCCGAGATGCACCGCATACCGATGCACAAAGCTGAGCACCCCCTTAAAAGGCTCAAATGGTGGCCACCCACAGGCGAGCTGCCGTACTGCAAGGCGCAACACAGCAGCTGCCAGCCGTGGGTGGCCACCCGCCCCCCAGGACACTGTGCATAAGCACCCAAAACGTCCCTGGTGGTCCAGTGGTCTCCCCTCCCTTCCCGTAGCTCCGATTGGCAAAATTATAGTAGAAGACATGCCCTGGTAGTCTAGTGGGTCCCCCCTCCCTCCTCTGTAGCCCGATCACCGAGAAATAACTGTATTATAGTTCCCTGGTAGTCTAGTGGTACCACCTTTCCCCATAACCCGATTGCCAAGTAATAAGTGTATTATAAATGCCTGGTGGTCTAGTGGTACCCCCCCACCCCTCCACATATTTGTGAATGAGTTTTACAGTATGCACTGCAAGACCATTGGTCCACAGTGTGGACCAGTGGGCTTGCAGCTGTTATTGTAAACTGTCATTTGGCAGGGCCTCGGAGATATGTGGTTGGGCTTGCTGCTGCACGCTGGATGATGGGGGCTGGTGGGCAGAGGGTCCTGTGTGGTGGGGTGCCACTGGACCACAGGAATGTATTGCCGATGGTTTTACGGGTGATCACAGCTACGGGAGGGGTGGGGGGTACCATTAGACTACCAGGGAATTAGTAAATATTTCTTATTCAGCACTCGGAGCTACGGGAGGGGTGGGGTGTACCACTAGACCACCAGGCATTTATAATACACTTATTACTCAGCGATCGGGCTGCGGGGAGGGAGGTGGGTACCACTAGAGTACCAGGGAATTATAATGCAGTTATTTCTCGATGATCGGGCTATGGGGAGGGATGGGGTACCACCAGACTACCAGGGAATTATGCGAAGGGTATTTTACGGGGATCGTGGATACAGGATAGGTGGGGGAACCACTAGACTACCAGGGAATTATGCGAAGGGTATTTTACGGGGATCGTCGCTACGTGAGGGGTGGGGTGACCACTAGATTACCAGGGATTTATGCAATGGGTATTTTACGGGGATTGTGGCTATGGGGCGGAAGGAGGCCACAACACCCCTCTGGTAGCACCACATGCTGTACAGGGCCATGCCAATTTCGCTGGTCACCCTGGGTATTAACGTGATGCAAATGGGGGCCATAATGACATGCAAATGACCCCATTTGCACCTTGCTGTATGTATTATGGCCCCATTTGCATACTGCTTGGCTGAATATCAGGAATTTGACACAGCGTGAACTCTGTTGCACTGGCACAGTTCCCATTCCTGTACTCAGCCCTGTCTGGAGGATGCGCCAGTGCATCGTGATTTGTGGTTGCAAGGCACACCTGATATATTCAGAGGAGATGCGCCATGGCTCATCTCTTTTGAATATATCCCTGAGTTGCACCAGCACAACTCAGTTGCACTGCCCCACCACATACGCCATTGCCAGGCGCACTTCTGAGTATCGGGGCCCATGGCGTTTTGCTGTGCTATACTAGCTATTTAATACTCTGATATGATTAAACACTGATTTGAAAAAACTTTGTTTTGTTGCCGGCTCGGTGGCGTTGAGGGTTGAGGCGCTGGATGCCACACCTTGCTTCACGCTGGCGACCCGGGTTCGGGAACGGACTCGGGTCTCCAGGGGTCGGTAGGGGCGGAGAGGATTGAGCATCCCGTGGGATCGCCTCTCCTCTCCGGGTGGAGGGGAATCAGTTGTCGCCGCACTAGCGACCTCTGGCGGAGGCTGGGGGGTGGTACGTGTGCACTGTGCAGTAGGGGTGAGCTTGAGGCACGGCACCGTGTGGGAGCGTGCGGACGCGTGCACACTCCCTCCATAGGCGTCATTGTATGCCTTAGCCCACGTCAGACTGAACAGAGGAAAAACTGTGGCGCTCGGTTGTGCAGGCTTGATGGCCTTTCAAGGGACTGCCTGGAGCTAGGGGCACCACCACACGATACTGGATCCTGTGTCGGGGGGGAGTAGAGGGGGCCTCCCTGCCGCCCCGCCGCAGGGGACAAGCCGTGAGGTGTAGATGGTGGTGGGGGCTTCACTAGGATCCAGAGCAGAACCGGCCGGAGATGGACGGATCCCGGGACGTGAAATGCAGACCAGAGGCCACACAAGGTAAAAAAAAAAGCATTAACGAAAAAACTGTTTTCAGTTGTTTTCTTTTTATGGACAACATTCTGCACAGTTCTTTTCATGGAACTAGTAATTTGGAGTTTTTACTATGTCAAAGTTTGCTGACCTATCAAAATCATACTCAGAGTTCTATACAAAGCATGACGTAGTCAAAACTCCATATTTCTTGTTTTCATGAAGAGAACTGTAACAGAATGCAGTCCATGAAAGCAAAACGATGCAAAATATAGCTTTCACTCCAGTTTTTTATTCGGGTACACTAACATATGGATCATTTACGTGTATGAATATTATTTCTGAAAATAGGAACATTGTAAATAGTTGGCAGTTAAAAATAATTTCCTGTCCTCATTGGTCATTGGTGTGGGTCACCCTGGAAACAGGAAATGGGACAGCCATAAGAACTGGGGTTGTCTACAGGCCCCCAGACCAGAGGGAGGACATAGACACATTACTGTTAGAAGATATACAAAACATGACAGCTAAAGGGGAGGTTCTGATAATGGGAGACTTCAACATGCCAGATACAGATTGGTCAATACCAGCAGGAACATCTGCCAGAACTAGACTCATAGTGGATTCCCTGCAGGAGGGCCTCAAACAACTGGTACAGCAACCCACAAGAGACAGGGCTATCCTAGATCTAGTACTGACTAACAAAGAAGGGATCACAGATCTCCAGGTAGAAGGTCACCTGAGCCAGTGACCATCACATGGTATGGTTCAATTTGGCTACTACATCTAAATCATCCCATTCCAAGGCAAAAATATGGGACTTCAGAGGAGCTGACTTTGATAAGATGGCCAACAGAGTTAAGCTAGCCCTGGCAAAAAGAAACACAGGTGAGGGGGTACAGGCAAAGTGGGCAAGCATTAAGGATGCAATACTTGAAGCAACATCCCATTGTTTTAGACAGAAAAGGAAGTGCAAAAGAAGAAGGAAACCACTTTGGTTCTCAAATACAGTAGCAGAAAAGGTCAGAGCCAAAAGGCTGGCCTTCAGGAAATATAAGGGAACACAGCGGGATGAAGATAGGGAGGCATACCAAACTGCCCTAAGGGAAGCAGGTAAGGCAGTAAGGCAGGCAAAGTCCCAAACTGAGGAAACACTAGCACGAACAGTAAAAGAAGGTGACAAGACTTTCTATAGATACATTAGTGAAAGGAGAAAGTCCAGAGGGGTATTGCTAAGCTTAATGGAGAAAATGGAGCATGTGAGGAGGAGGACCCTGTAAAGGCATCTATCCTAAATAGATACTTTTGCTCAGTATTTACTGAAGAGAAGGTAGGGCAGGGCCCACAGCTCAGCATCATGGACACAGGGGGAGGGAGGTGAGCACTACTCCCTTCACAAAAGAAAGGGTCCTACAAGAGCTTGCTAAGCTCAGGGTGGATAAGGCAATGGGACCTGATGGCATACATCCCAGGGTACTTAAGGAGCTAAAGGAGGAACTAGCAGAGCCATTAGCAGAATTGTTTAGTGAGTCTCTGAGCACAGGAGGTCCCAGAAGACTGGAGAAGGGCTCATGTGATCCCTCCCACAAGAGTGGTAGCAGGGAGGAGGCGGGAACTACAGACCGGTCAGTCTTACCTCAGTAGTGGGCAAGATTATGGAGGCACTCCTTAAGGAAAGGATAAGTGCAACACCTGGAATCCATAGGGCACAGGATCCAAGACAGCATGGGTTTACAAAGGAAGGTCCTGTCAAACTAATCTCATAGATTTCTTTGACTGGGTAACCAGAGTGGTGGACCAAGGGGGAGCAGTTGATGTTGCCTACCTTGACTTCAGCAAAGCTTTTGACACTGTTCCACATAGAAGATTGATAAATAAGTTGGGTAGGCTCGGGGTGGTCAGAAGTTGGTCAACTGGGTGGCAAACTGGTTGACGGGCAGAAAACAGAGAGTGCTGGTAAATGGTATACAGTCAGAAGAGATGCAAGTCACAAGTGGGGTACCTCAGGGATCAGTCCTGGGGCCAGTCCTCTTCAACATCTTCATTAGTGACCTTGCAGATGGACTAGAGGGTAAGGCTTGTCTGTTTGCAGATGACACCAAGATCTGCAACAGAGTAGATGATCCAGATGGGGTGGGCAGAATGAGAAGAGATCTGGATAAACTAGCAGAATGGTCAGAAGAGTGGCAACTGGGATTTAATGCAAAGAAGTGCAAAATCATGCATAGGGAAGAGAAACCCTGAAGCCACCTATAGGCTGGGAGGGGAGTTGCTAGCAGTCACAAAGGAAGAAAGAGACTTGGGCATCATCATCACTGATGACCTAAAATCATCCAAGCAGACCTCTAAAGCAGTAGGTAAGGCTAGGGGGGTGTTAGGGTGTATTAGTAGGGGTATCACAAGTCAAGAGGGAGGTAATAATCCCTCTGTACAAGACACTGGTTAGGCCCCATCTGGAGTACTGCATGCAGTATTGGAGGCCACACCTTCACAAGGACATTAACCAAATTGAGGCAGTCCAGAGAAGGGCAACCAAAATGGTGCAGGGACTGCATCAGAAGACATATGAGGACAGATTAACGGAGCTCAATATGTATACCCTGAGCAAAGGAGGGAGAGAGTGATATGATCGAGGCATTCAAACACCTTAAGGGCATAAACAAGGTGAAAGAGTCTAACATGTTTAAATATAAGAAAATAGCAGGACAAGAGGACACAACATGAGATTAGAGGAGGCCGATTAAGGGGAATGTGGGAAATTCTTTTTCACAGAAAGGGTGGTGGATGCATGGAATGGCTTACCACAAGAAGTGGTGGCTATGAATACAGTGCAGGGCTTCAAACAGGCATGGAATAGGCATAAGGGAGCAATACAAATGACTATGAATAGATAGGTCACTGACAGAGCAAAAGCCGATGGCACATTTATAAGGTAGAAAAAGGAATGGGCAGACTGGATGGGCCTTGAGGTCCTTATCTGCCGTCAACTTCTATGTTTCTATGTTTCTATGTTAAGCAAAGAGGACTTTGCAGTATGAGTGAATTGAATTTATTTTTATTTATTTAATACATACTTGGAATTACAACCTTTGAGTCATAGACTCCTTTGCAAAGGCTCCATGTTAGTAATACAGAGGTGAGGAGGACATAACAGTGGGTGAGATACACAACAATATATTGATACAATAGAGAGAGAATGTTAACAAGTAATGGATAAGAACAAATGAGTAAATCTAGGGGCAGCTAGACCCTGCGTACATAGTAGGTTTGCCTTATTACACAGTCTAGGGTAGACATTACTCAGCATCAACAAGAGAGATACCTACTAACACTACAACTAACATAAGATGCCCAGTGATATACTATCCTAGAAGCCCCAGGGAGGAGTTTCGGGAAATCCAGGGAGTGTGGGCTAGGCTAGTGGCAATCGCAGAAAGTTTGCTCAAGGAGATAACTTTTGAGGGACGTTTTGAAAAGGCCAAGTTTGGATTCCTGGGAGATGGAGGCTGGGAGGCCATTTAGCCATTGAGGTGCCCAGTGAAGGATAGCCCTTTGGCATAAGGAGGTTCTGCAGTGGGGCACGATGAGGGAGGACCTAGTGTTACTTCTGGATGCTCTTGTAGGAGGGTCTGTCTTGGTAAGTGAGTGGAGATCCGGCAGGGCTTGTTTGAGAGATATTTTCCTGGCAAGGAGACAATTATGATGTTTTAGCCTCTCGTCAAAATTTATCCAGTTAGTAGATTTGTAGAGATCACAGGTGTGCATGTGTTTGTCGCAGCCTGTGACCAGCCTACCGGCTTTATTTAGAGTGGTTTTGACATGGAAGAGGGCAGTCGGGTCCGCGGTGCCGTATATCACTATATCGTAGTCCACGAGGGAGAGGACTGAGGATGATACTGCAAGACGGAGGACCTGTAATTAAAGGTGCCTTTACACGCCAGGCTCTGCACCGCACTGACTGGTGCAGATCAGTTGCAGCTTTTTTGTGTGTGAAGGCAACCTGCACTGCATCCACAATGAGCATTTGCTGAAATGGCGTTCCCTGTTTTTCTGGGTTCGCCGTTTCAGCGTAATGTTGTGAAGCGCATCTAGAGGCCATGTAATTAAGATGTCATCGCCCTCTTCTCGGCCTGCGAAAGTCTCATGTGACCCTCCGGGATCCTCATTGTCGTTCACTATCACTGGCTCCTGATGTTCGTACAAGCAGTATTGTGCCTGAGTTTGGTTACTTACATTTTCTGACAGAGCAAAGAAAGCTGAACTCAGGCAAGTAATCTGTTTTGTGTAATGTTGGGTTAAAATGCTTTAAAATGACTCAGAAAGTGGGACTTATACTGGGCATGTGCTTATGCATATTCATAAGTGCATGCCCAGTATAAGCCCCACTTTCCAAGTCATTTTAAAGCATTTTTACCCAACGTGACACAAAACTAATGACTTGCCTGAGTTCAGCTTTCTTTGCTCTGTCAGAAAATGTAAGTAGCTGAACTCAGACACAATACTGTTCGTACGAGCAGCAGTAGGCAGTGATAGTGAGAGACCATGAGGATCCTGGAGGGCCACGCGAGACACTCTCTGGGATCGATTAGAGGTGTGCTGTGTAAAAGCACACAGATGAGAGGTGCAAAAATGTGAGGAGACCGCAACAAATAATTGCGGTGCAGAGGGGTGCCGTGTATAAGTGCCTTAAGACTCTGGGTAGGAGCTGTCCTCTGGCTAGAGCAGGATGTACTGCTGGGGTGAGGATATGCTTTGCACTATAGGCCATGCCAAATTTGCAGTTTAATCTGCACTGTACACGTTAGGAAAATGCATGGAAATGCCAAGCTGGGAGTCAAGAGTAACTACAAGATATTTGAAAGAGTGGGCATTAGCAATAGGGGACTCATCTGCACTAGATACTTCCAGGGACTTGACACAATGTCTTATTCTCCCTCTTTGTGCTGGTTGCAGGGCTCGGTACATAGAAACATAGAAACATAGAATTTGATGGCAGATAAGGACCGCTTGGCCCACCCAGTCTGCCCATTTCCGTGCCTACTGGATAAGCTGCAGATCCTAGTTAACCAGCAGCCTGCTTCTTTCTACCCCCAACCCCTAGAATTGCCTTATGACTGTCCCATGCATGCTTGAATTCCACCACTGTTTTTGACTCCACAACCTCCTCCGGAAGGCCATTCCATGCATCCACAACCCTCTCTGTGAAAAAATACTTCCTTAAATTACCTCTGAGCCGCCCCCTCTATCTTCAAATTGTGCCCCCTTGTTCTTGCACACCTCTTTTTTTGAAAGATGCTACCCTCTTGGACTTTGTTGATTCCCTTGAGGTACTTGAAAGTTTCTATCATGTCCCCCCTCTCCCTCCTTTCCTCGAGGCTATACATATTAAGCTCCTTCTGTCTCTCTTCATATGTCTTCTGGTGCAGACCCTGCACCATTTTAGTTGCCCTCCTCTGGACAGCTTCCATCCTGTCTATGTCTTTGCGAAGACTGGGTCTCCAGAACTGCACACTGTACTCCAGATGGGGTCTGACCAGCTGTCTGTACAGAGGGATAATAACTTCCTGTTTTCTACTGGTGATGCCTCTCCCTATGCATCCCAGTATCCCTCAGCCCTCCTTGCTGCCCTCTCACATTGCTTGCCCACCTTTAGGTCATCTGATATGACTACCCCAGGTCCCTTTCCATTTTGTTGTTGTTAGTATCTCACCCCATTGTGTACTCTTCCCTGGGTTTTTGTTTCCCAGGTGCATTACCTTGCACTTCTTAGCATTGAATCTAAGCTGCCATACATTTGACCATTCCTCTAACCTTGCCAAGTCCTTTTCATCCTTTCCACCCCACCTTGTGCATCAACTCTGTTGCAGATCTTTGTGTCATCTGCAAAGAGACATACTTTTCCTTCCAGTCCCTCTGCAATGTCGCTTATAAAGACATTGAAGGGGACCGGTCCTAATGCTGGGATCGGTATGCTGGGATCTCCTTTTTTTTTATTTAGTATGCTTTTGTGCTTCTGGTCTTTCCCTCAATGCCCCTAACGGAGCTTCAGCCCCTACCACAGCTAGGTTCTCCTTCCTGTGTCAGTGTGAGGGAAGGAAGAACAATGTTATAACAGCTAAGCATCCTCTCCTCCCCTGTCAGGATCCTGCCAGCCTACTTCCTGCCTCCTGAGTGGCAGGCACAGTTGTAACAGCGCTCTGTCACTGTGTGACAGAGCTGAAGTTTTGTTGCACCCTAAGTTTATTTATTTTTTCCTGCTTTGTGATTGGGACGATATCCTCCATCGGGTGCAGGGAGAGAACTACATGAATCAGCCTTCCTATACCATCTTGTGGCTCTTCTTGTCACTGGAGCTCCCAGGCTCAGCTGTGCCGCTGCACATCCTGACACCCCCCCGACATACACACACACACACACACACACACACAAGCCTCAGTACCAGCAGGACTGGCAGCAGCAGCAGAACGGTAGCAACGGGACCAGGATCGGCAGCAGTAGCAGACCAGCAGCAGTGAAATACATTTTGGCAGTTCAGACCACTGCAACAGTGACCAGCTGACAGTCCATTCAGAGACCGGATCGCATGACACCCAGAATTTCAGCCTTCCACATATTCTCCGGGAGCTGCGGTTAGTTCTAGTTGCTTTTTCAAGGGATCTCACTGGACTGGTAGACCCCGGAGCTCCTTGAAGACCACAATGAGTACTGACCATGTGGCCGATCTTGGTGGGGAGGAATGACGACACAGAAAATGTATGAGACTGCTGCCAAGCCCCAAAAGTGCAGGAAAGTCGTGTCAGCTGCCATTTTTCTAAGCGCTTCTATTACCTTACAGTGTGATCTCCTCCACTCATACCAGCCACTCTGGGCTTTGGCTTTGCCTTTTTTCCATGTTGTCGAGGTACTTTGGGGAGCTTGCCTTCTACGCTACTCTTCAGGCAGACCCCCAGCTTCAGAGGCTTTCAGGCTGCCCTCCGGCTCCAAGAACTGCGGGTAATTGTTCAGCAGTAAAGACATGGTAAAGCCTTACAGAGGGCAGTACGGGGATTTAACCCCTTTCATCTGTGCCTTCAGGGCTCCTATCAACTAAGGGGCAACATCCAAACTGCTTTGCCTTGGACCCCTGCAGGTGCCTCTGTCAACTGTATGCCAAGTTTTGGTTCCAACAGCCCTGTTTCAAGGCAGAACACCAAGTCCTGGTGCCCCCCCCCCGCCTTTGGCAGAGCGCTTCACCATTAAGCTCCGAGGATGTCTTCTAACAAAGCGCCTGGCAAGTCCTCAGACAAGTTCTCAGGCAAGTCATCTAGGGACAGAAAATGCATCAAATGCAAATCCCCCCTTTTGGCCACATTTGTGGGGTCCCTATATTTAAAGCGTGAGGCCGTGGCCAATTTGGACTCTGCTACCTCAGAAGAGGTGACTGCCTCATCCTGTCGCACACAGGACCAACAGCTGCCCACTCTGTAACTGGCTTCAGATTTAATTGAAAAATTAAACAGAGCATTTACCTTGGATCCAGCATGTTTCTATTTGCAACCCCCCTGCATCCCCTACAGCCCATCCCCACGAGAAAGCCACACGCAAACATACTACGTCTCCCTCGTTGGATGAGGAGGACCCTCCATGTCACCACAGTAAGAAAAAGGAATGGGCCAACTCCCCTCATCCTAGGGACATGCCAGACGACATTCCCAGTCATCACAAAAAGAAGAAGCGCTGTGTTAAATCACCTTCTTTATCAGGTTAAAATTCTTCCTCACTCGAGGAAGGAGCGCTTCAGAGCAGTTCCTCAGATTTGGACTCGGAGTCTGTCAGACACTGTGCTCTGGATGACCTGGACTTCTGGAGGTCAGAGGTAAGGTGCAACAGACTTCTAGGAAAACAAACTGAACTTACAGGCTCAAATGGGCAGACTGGGTGGGCCATAGGCCCTTATCTGCCGACACTGTCTATGTATCTATGTAATGTCATGACAGAGATACACCTAAGCACCTCACCGGCCACTGCTAAATCAAACAAACAGGCCTTCAAGCTGTCCACCTCATCTAAACCATCCAGAGCATTCCCTATACCACCAGCAATTGAGGACTTGCTTAAAGAAGAATGGCAGGGCCCAGAGAAAACTTACCCTGTACCACGGTGGGTTAACAGGTTGTTGAAATTTGACAAGAAGCATTTGGAAACATGGCTGAACTTGCCCAAAACTGACCTTCTTGTCGCATCCATAACGAAGAAGATGATCATCCCCGCGGACGGCGGATTCACCCTTTGAGACCCAGTGGATCACAAGGTGGATTCATCCTTTAAAGAAGGCCTTCCAGGCCTCAGCAATTTCCTTAAAGGCAGCGATGGCTAATCTGTTTTCAGCCAGGTCCACTCTCTCTCTCTCTCTTGGGCCATAGAACTGGCTTTTCAGCTGGCGGAGGACTCCGAAAAAAGTAAGGTGGAAATTCAGCAACTCCAGCTCCTTGGCCTCGCCTCCACTTATTTGGTGGATGTTTCAGAGGATGCAGTCTGTTGTGTGGCCAGAACTATGTTCTACCAGACCACCGCTAGGTGTAACCTCTGGCTGCAGGCCTGGCAGGCAGATACCTCCTCCAAAGTTCATCTGGTAAATGGCCCATATAAAGGTAACCTTCTATTCAGTTTCACTCTGAAAGAGGCAGTGAAGGAATCCAGAGAAACCGCTAAGTACGCATGCCCCAATCAAAATCTAGGGACAAATCTTGGTTTGGCAGATCCTGGCGGCCTTTTTGTGGTTAATCATACAACAAAGGACAGAACAGAAGTTTTTCAAGCAAATGGCCCTCGTTTTCCTCTTGTAACCAATGCAACAACAGAAGTGAAGGAAGTGGCAGCCATGACACCGGAGCTTCAACAAAGAAATTTCCACAGTGAGACAGTCTGGACCCTTCCCTGCATATGGGGCAGACTTTCCAATTTCTGTGGGGAACGGGTCCATACTACTACAAATAAGTGGGTCCTGGACATTGTTAAAAAGGGGTATTTAATCGAATTAGACACAAAGCTTCCTTACCTCATGCCGTACCATCTCCCCTTTCGACCAATCCCACCAAGAGACAAGCAATGCTACAGGTGATTACAGACTTACTACAGAAAAGGGCCATAGAACCAGGTTCCTCCCAGAGCTCAACAGGGGCGTTTACTCCCTCTTCTTTATTGTCCCAAAATGCACGGGGGGGGGGGGGCAACTGGTGTTGGACCTCAGATTCCTGAATCATTTTGTCTGCAGCAGATCTTTCAAGATGGAGACTCTGTCATCCATCATTGGAGAAATCCATCAGGGACACTTCCTGGCCTCCATCAGCTTACAGGATGTTTATTTGTGTATCCCCATTCAGGACTCTATTTATTTATTTAAGGAAAGTACATTTGAATACAATATTTGAGCAAATAGAACAAGAATAACAATGTAATATAGTACAAATAGTATCCTAAGTGCAGTAAAATGTACATAAATCTGTATATAATGTTGCTTGTAAATAATTTTCCTTGTTCCGTCTGTCTTGCCCAACTCGTGTTCCCCCCTCCACCCTCTGTAACCGACGTGGAGCCTTTGCAAAAGAGTCTTTGACTCAAAGGTTTGTAATTCCGAATTTACAGTAAAGTAAAGTAAAGTAAATTAGTTAGAACAGCAGAATTCCCAGCATTTAGCTCCGAGGTGACAACAGACCCTGGTAGCCCAGCCTAAGCAGGTAGTGAGTGCTAAGGCATAATACAGTAGCAAGATGGTTAGGAGCAGGAACAGGAGGTGTGGAAGTGGTCTTTGAGGAGAGTGTTGAAATAGCGAGGTGAGGGGGCGTGGTGAATGGCAGAGGGGAGAAAATTCCACAATTTAGGCAACCGATAGGAGAAGGCAGCCTGGCCTGCAGAGGTGGTCATGCGAGGGACCGACAAGGGCCGGGAGTGGTAGTGTCTGAGGGAATGGGAGGGGGAGGGGGTAGAGAATGGAAGAGAGATAAGAGGGCAGGGACTGTGACCAGTATTTAGCAATGATGCTAGCACAGTGGGCCTGTTTTCTGTCCTTTAGGGCTGGGAGGGACAGGGTTTGGTAGAGGAGACAGTGGTGGGTACTGGACGGACAGTCTAGGGTGAAGCGGAAGAAGGAGTGGAAGAGGGTATCTAGTCTGGTTAGGGAAGTTTTGGGAGTGGCTCTGTAGACTACATCTCTGTAGTCAAAAATAGGGAGAATCATTTTCTGTAATATTGCATGGTGGGCCGGCAGCGAGATGCACCCATAGTTGCGATACAGGGCACCCAGTTTGGGGTGCAGTTGCTTGTGGATGGCCTCAATATGTACAGAAAAGTTGAGGTGCTGGTTGAGCCAGACCCCGAGGTATCTAAAGGAGGAACAGCCCTCCAACTTTGTCCCTTCCAGAGTGTGGAAAGTGGGGAGGGAAGGGAGCTGAGAAAGTCTCTGCCTTGTGCCAAAGGTCATGGAGACTGTCTTCTTAGCATTCAAGAAGAGCTGATTTGTGTGAAACCAGAGCTGGACTTGCTTGAAGTCGCGCTGTAGGCTGGTTGCCACATCAGAGGTAGAGGGGCCTGATGTAAACAGGACAGTGTCGTCCACATACATGTGGATGGATGTGTGTGGGCAGCAGAGGGCAGGTCATTGAGGAAGATGGAGAACAGGAGAGGGCAAAGGACAGAGTCTTGAGGAACACCAGTGGTGATGGGGAGGGAGGGGGAGGAGGAGGAGAGGGAGTTTCCAATCCTGACAGATTGAGTCCTACCCGCAAGATAGGAGTGGAACCAGCTGGTGGCCTCGCTTGAGAGCCCTGCTAATGATAGCTTGGATAAGAGGAGAGGGTGCGAGACAGTGTCAAAAGCCTTTGCATGCTCAACAGACATAATACTATTATATGTTACGTTTGTGCTTTCTTGTACTGATGTGGAGCCTTTGCAAAGGAGTCTATGAATCAAAGGATTGTAATTCCGATTCTCTTCAATAAATAAATAAAAAAAGAAATACGGCAGAGGTGATGAGGCCGTGGTTCATGCTGGTATGGATGGATTCAGTGAGCCTTAGCAGGGAGGTAGTGGTGGAGTGGGACTTCCTAAACCCAGACTGGTAAGGTGTGAAAAATGAGCTAGAGTCAAGGAAGGAGGAGAGCTGGGAGAGTATGAGATGTTCTTGTAGTTTTGCCAGAATAGGGAGGGGGGAGATAGGATGATAATTCCCAGGGGAGGAGGGATTGCCACCTTTTGGGAGGGGGATGATGGTGGCATGTTTCCATTCCAGTGGGATAGAAGCGAGAGAGAAAGAGAGGTTGAAGAGGGAGGCGATGGGGGGGGGGGCAGTGGCCAGGAACAGCATTTTGGAGTCCAGCCCAGAGGGACATTTGCCCTTGGAGGGGTTTAGTGTGAGAAGGGCCTTATAAACTTCAGCTGGGGTAACATGATGGCTTGATTAGATGGTGGAGGGGTTGATGGGGTGTAGCCGTGGGAGGCTGTCGGAAGAGAGGACAGGAGTGAGGCAATACAAGAAGTAAAGAAGGAATTAAACTCAGTTGCAACTGCAACTGGGTCAGTTCAGGGTTTAATGCCAGCTCTAATGATGGGGGTAGGGGGCTGGGATGGGGGGGTGAAAGAGGGACTGTACCACCTTCCAGAATCTGGATTATGATTTATGTTTGTAAGGAAGGTGGATTTAAAGTAGTTCGCCTTCGTCATTCAGATTGTCCTAGTACAGGCGTTTCGCAGAGTGTGGTAAGATTGACAGTCCGACACAGAGCCAGTGGCCTTGTGAGTCTTCTATGCTTGGTCCCTGGCCCGAAGGCAGTCCATGATGTCAGCAGTGATCCATGGCAGGTGGGAGCCCCGCAAGCGGATCCGTCTGAGAGGGGCATAGGTATCCCAAACCGTGAGGAACTTGGACTTGAAAAAGTCAAGTGCGGCATCGATAGAGGTGGTGCGTGGAATGAATGACCAGTCGGTGGAGGCCAACTCATTTAGGAGGGGGGCTAGATACAGAGATTTGTATGACCGAGCCAACAGTGTTTTTGGGGGAGGGGCTTTGGGCCTATGGATTTTCCGGACTGCATAAATTAGATTGTGATCACTTATGGAGTCGGGGAGAAGTCCTGCAGCGATTTCTGGTGTGGGTGTGTGGTCAGAGCCCAATCTATTAGGAAGTGGTTTAGAGTTTGGTGTTTAGGCAGGAGGGTTCACAAATCAGCTGAGACAGATTGAGAGCAGCTATATTGTTTTTAATTTTAGAGTGGAAGGTGGAGAGCCAGTTCACGTTGAAGTCGCCTAGGACATGGAGCTCACCACCAGATGCATGTGATTGTAGGGCTGCTAGGAGGTCGGTGATAGATGACATGGGGGAGCTGGGGCAGCAATATGAGCCAGCAATAAAAATGAGAATGGAGTGGGGGATGGAGATTTGCACCAACAACGATTCAATAGACTGTGGTAGTGGCAGTGTAGGAACAGGGGAGAATTGGAGGGAGGAAGAGATATACATGGCAATACCACTGCCTTTTTTATTACCAGGATGGTCATTTTGGATGACTGAGTAGCCTGGGATGGAGATACAGGCATCATGGATGTCCAGTTTTAACCATGTCTTGGTTATGATCAGGATGTCGGGGTTGAGGGATGTGGCGATAGGTTGAAGCAGTGAAATTTTGGGGAGAAGGCTCCTGATGTTTAAGTGAGCCAACTTTAGGCCCCGAGGGAGTTGAAGAGTAGGGGAAGGGGTAGGACTGGTGTTGTTCTCAATGTCACCTGCCATTAGTAGCAGGAGCATTACCTAGGATCTTGATATGGCTACCCAGGTTTTACGGTGGGAGGAAGGAGGTGGGTGGAAAAGAGCAGGAGCTTGAGGGCAATCATACCAGCGTGGAAATGGGGGAAGAAAGTAAGGTCCAGGAAGCCAAGTGTTTGTGGGCAAATCTGAGGTCGGAGGGGGGGAGGAGGTAGCAAAGGGGTGGGCGGTGGGAGGAAGGGGAGGATGATGGGAAGGACTGAGCGGCAGCCTTGGGTATGAAGAGGCTGGCAGGGACACCAAGTGTACAAGAAGGGTAAAAAGTGACATGGTGACTAGGAGCATGGTTGAAAGAATGAGATAAGGGCAGTCCACCTGATAGCCAGAGAGTGCAACAGTTGCTAGGAAGTGGCTATGAGCAGCAGTAAAGTAGCTGCCCAGTGTATACACCACAGGAGGGAGTGGGATAATCATGTGTTGGCTGTGGACTTAGGGAGAAAAGTCACAGGGCTTTTGGCAAGTGGGGCGAGTTATACAGGTTGCTTAAGGTGCAGGTACAGCTATGCGAGAACAACTGCTGGAGTAGTAGGAGCTCTACATGAAAACCTGGTGAAGTAGGAAAGTCACTGGGCTTAGGGCAAGGGAGCGGGTTAGAGAGGTTGTTGGAGTGCAGATCAGCTAGGTGAGAACCTTGCTGGAGAAGTAAAAGTGTGCAAGTGCAGCATCTACCAGCAGTGATAAGCAGCAGGGGGAAAAGAAGACTGTTAGAAATAATTGGGGGTGGTGGTCACTGGGCAGAGCCTCTGCTCTATAAAAGACAGAGAGACCTAGGGTGGTGGTGGGGGTGGTGCAGTACCCGACGCAGAGCGGTGGCAGGGTTAAATTTCACATGCCACAGAAGGGCTCAGCTGTTGTACCTGTAGCGGCGGGTGAAACAGTGGCTTGGGGAGGGCAAGAATCCACGGAGGCAGGTGCCCTCTCGACCCCCTTGCTGCACAGAGCTGTGGAAAGAGAAGTGAAACAGGGAAGAGAAGCAGACAGAATAGGACAACCAAATTTAGTCAGGTTCATACAGAATTCAGAGCAGTGAACTACATTTCAACCCTGAGCTTCAGCTAAAATAAAATCCCACATAGGCTACACGGAAAAATAAAAATAAAATCCACTACCCAAGTTACAGTGCCAAAGGTACAAATTAAGAGGCTTGTGGCAGGGGCTTTAAAACTCAAGCACAGCACCCTACAAACAATAGTTTGCTAGCACTATCTGAATTAAACAACAGTTCAGTTCTAAATGACCAGAAATTGCTAAAATGCTGTAGACTTTCAGGAAATTGAGCTATCTTTGTTTCTCTGCTGATTGAAAAGCAAGCAGAGGAAACCTTTAAGCTAAGTTCAGGGATATAAAGTTAAGTCCGATTTTTTTTTGTTTGGTGCCAAAATTCAAAATTCTTTCACATACGCCATGGAAGGGCTCACCCATCATACCTGTAGTGGCAGGTGAAACAGTGGCTTGGGGAGGGCAAGAATCCACGGAGGCAGGTGCTCTCCTGACCCTCTAGCTGCACAGAGCTGTAGTGGTGGGTGAAACAGCGGCTTGGGTTGGGCAAGAATCCACGGAGGCAGGTGTCCTCTCGACCCTCTTGCTGCACAGAGCTGTAGTGGTGGGTAAAACAGCGGCTTGAAGAGGGCAAGACTCCACGGAGGCAGCTGCCCTTTTGACCCTCTTGCTGCACAGAGCTGTAGTGGTGGGTGAAACAGCGGCTTGGGGAGGGCAAGAATCCATGGAGGCAGGTGCCCTCTGACCTCACTTGTACAGAGCTGGGGAGAGAGAAGGAACAGGGTCACTAGCAGCACTAATAATGGAGGTAAGAGGGAGGGGGGAAGAAGGAGAGAGGAGGAGGGGGGGACAGTCGGGGCAAGAGAGGAGGGGGGACAGTCGGGGCCAGAGAGGAGGAGGAGGGACAGATGGGGGAGGTAGAAGTGAAACAGGAGAAAAACAGACAGAATAGGACAACGGTTTAGTCAGGTTCACACAATTCAGAGCAGTGAACTGCATTTCAGCCCTGAGCTTCGGCTAAAATAAAATCCCACATAGGCTACGGAAAAATAAAAATAAAATCCACTACCTAACTTACAGCGCCAAAGGTACAAATTAGAGGTGTGCTCGGAGTCAGTGAACAAGGGGGGCCAAAATCCTCTCAAAGCTAGGGGGGTTGGGCAGGAAATGTTCCAAAACAGTGTACCATTGCCGCAGCAACTCCCCGACGGCGAAGACCATCACAGCGACAGGATTTGGCCAAAATCCGCATGTTACTGTGATGGTCTCTGCATGGCCAGGGGATTGCCTCGCAGGGTGTTTGGCCCCTCCCCAGTCCAACTCCGACTCGGAGTTAGAATCCTAGAGACCGGGGTGGGGGTGTTCGGGAGGCACAGACCCCCGATGGAAACATGGAGGCATCCCTGACACCGCATTGCCGACACTCAGCAATGAGGCTGTCCCTGTCGGGGATGTCTCCGTAACTGCTGTCGCTGCAGTAAGGAAAAACCTTTTAAAACAGGTAGGGCAAGGAGAGGCAAAGTTTTTTTGTATGGCGCCCATTCCTGGAGCCTCAGTAGTTCAAAACAGCAGTGTAAATCAATGGCGTAGGCAGGATTTTGTTTTGGGGAGGGGGTTGGATATGATATTTGCGAGGTGGGACACATAAAAGCAGGAGTCTGGGGTCTGCTAGGCCCCCAGAAGCTCAGGTGGTTTACATGCTCTGTGGTGAGTTTTGAGGCTTTTATTGAACAAAAAAACACTTTTGTTACATGTTCCCTACCCCTGATTTCAGTGGAAATTTTTTCCCCATGGAATCGGGTGTGGGAGACTCTGGCTAGCATTAGAATCTGTAGCTGCAATTGTTTTGGACAACTGGCTGACCAACAGTGCCATCAACCAGCCCGTACAGATTTTTGTAATATATTGTGAAATATGTCTGTGTGAAGGCATGGAAACTCTGGGGGGTTTACATGCTCTGTGGTGAGTTTTAGGGTGTTTCTTGAACAAAGAACACACTTTTGTTATATGTTCCCTACCCCTGATGTCAGGGAAAATGTTTTTCCCCATGGAATCGGGTGTGGGAGACTCTGGCTAGCATTAGAATCTGCAGCTGCAATTGTTGTGGGTAACTGGCTGACCAACAGTGCCGTCAACCACCCCATACACATTTCTGTAATATACTTGAAATAGTCCTGTATTAGGGCAGGGGGTCTGGGGGCTGCTAGGCCCCCAGAAGCTCTGGGGGGTTTACATGCCCTGTGTGAGTTTTGTGGCTTTTATTAAAGGAAAAAACACACTTTTGTGAGGTCTTTCCTACCCCTTGCTCGAGGGGAGAAAAAAATAATTTTTTCCTGAAGTCATGGGTGTAGGAGAATCTGACTGGCCAGTGACCAAATGGGTGGTCGGTTGCATCGGGGGCCAAGGACAGCATCCAGGTGGTGGGGCATTAAGTGGTGGGGGAATCAACCCTCCCTCCCTTCCTTAACTCACTCATTCAAGGATTTGGGGACTGAAACACAGAGGTAGCAGTAGGCACCCAACTCACCCGACCCCTGTCCCCCAAAGATTCTATTCCTGGGCGGCTCCAAGTAAGTAGTTACATAATCAGCCTCAGGTTCCCACTTCTTCCAGGCTAGCACTCAGCCAGCTCAGTCAGACTGCTCCCCAGTCCTTGGTCCTGGAGGACCTCAGTAGTTAAAATAAAACTAAACATCAGCAACAGCAAATCATAGCAACAACTTTTAGTAAACTTGCCTTGGGCTTGGCCTTCCCCTTCACTGCTGCCTGGTGTCCCGGCTCCTGCCGCATCCTCCACCTCCTCAACGATAGTCCATCTGACTTCAGTCCAACAAGCAAACAAGACTCAGACAGAGGGCCTGGCTGAAATTCTTTGACTGCTGCCCTAGATGTGGTCACATCTGCACACACTCCAGGCAGGCAGGCCACGGACCCACAGCCCGATCTCTGGCGCTGGTGGTGATCTGACGACCGGAGAGACGAGAGGTCCTGGCACTAGGTCTGGCAGCTTCTGGCAACCAAGGGGGAAGATTCAGTGGAGTAGCACCGGGTAACTGGACTCAGAGGAGCCGCAGCCTGCAGCAAACAACTTCAACACATGCTGGCAGCTCAGACCTGACACATGGACTACTAGGAGGAGTCCGAGACTGGAGGAGGTCAGTAGTCATGCAGTCTACTGGGGGGAGGAGAAGTAGAAGCATATCTATCCAACCACATGGCAGAGACAGTTTATCCAGCCAGTCAGTGAGCAGCCCAGCCCTGGCTGCCTCCCCCCACCGTTTCCTTAGCGACACCGCCAAACATGCTGGGACCGGAGGAGAGTAAAGAAAATTAAAAGGTGTGACTCCCTGTGGTGGGCCAAGGTCCGCAGGTACATTTTGGCATAATCCAGGGTTAATAAGGGAGAAATCCTGTAGAAAAGTAATTGTTTACTCTAAATTACATTATTAAACAATGACTTTTCTACAGTGAAACCGGGATTTTTGCACTGCACAAATAGCACATTCCAAAACCAGGACTTTGAATGTCCCGGGCAGATTTTCTTATTTCTCAGGACAGGGTACTGAAAAACGGGATGATCCCAGCAAAACCAGGATGGCCCGTGGCTTGAACAAAAATTTCGGAGGTAATTTGGGGGAGGGGGGGTTGGAACACCCCCCTGTCTACGCCACTGATGTAACTAGTGCATTTTCCTGGTTTTGAAGAGACTCTTACTTAGCTCCAAAATAAGAGATCATGCCCCGTATTTAATGCCATCTGTCGTGGACAAAGTTAAAATATCTTGCAGCAGCATGGAGACCGACGAGGCAGAGGGGAGTGTTACGGCATACCGAAATGTTGAAGCCCGACACCCAGGAGCTCGAAAATTATAGCCTGACAGTCTGTATCCTGACAGTCAGGAATTGCCCATGGTGGAGTTGGCAATCATAAATGATGGGGATGCGCGGGGGTGAAGCCCACCGAAACACAGAAAAAACCTCCTCTGTGGGTAATTCCCGGCTGTCGGGATACCGACTGTCGGGCTATAATTTTCGGGCTCCTGGATGTTGGGCTTCGGCATTTTGGTATGCTGTAGAAAATCTGGGCAGAGAACAGAAAAGAATACCTGTGGCTCTCTCTGTCTGCTGGCGTGCCCCTCTTGCTTGAAGACAGCTTCAATGTCTTGGCCACAGTGCGTGTCATCCATCCAAACTGTTGAACCCAAGTCTGACTTGAAGATTTTGATCAGCACCATCACTGTTGTGTCCCATTTCCTCCTCGGTTCTTGTCCCTAGTTGGCAGTGGTTGGCTGCAACATGTTGGACTGCAGCGGCTTTGGAAGCAGCCACAGCTAGTGGTATCGGTGTCTTCCCGACATGACATCTTCCTGATCCCCTCCCATAGCAGCAGAAGCAGTAGCAAACCCTGGTCAGGGCAGTGAGTGGGTGAGAGCCTGAAGATTGTTTTTTATATAGCCCACCAAAATGACGTGTGACTGCACGTCGCCGCCAAAGTAAAACTGCCTGTGATTGGACCACCCAAGATGGCACACACTTATTGGCTGTCAGAGGTACTGAAGCCAAGTTAAGTATTGCTATCTGTTGGGTGGTTGGGCAACGGTGGCTGGTAGGGGAGACTTGCTGGTTCAGGAGTGACAGTCCTTGCCAAGTCCGGCAGAATCCCAAATAAAAAATATCAATAGTTATTATTGTTTGGATGACTTTTAAAAAGGGGGGCTGGAGCCAGGGTTGCCCCCCCCCCACGCATGCCTATGGTACAAATTAAGAGATTTGTGGCAGGAGCTTTAAAATTCAAGCACAGCACCCTACAAACTATAGTTTGCTAGCACTATCCAAATTAAACAACAGTTCAGTTCTAAATGAGCAGAAATAGCTAAAATGCTGTAGACTTTCAGGAAATTGAGCTATCTTCATTTCTCTGCCAATTGAAAAGCAGTCAGAGGAAACCTTAAAGCTAAGCTTAGGGATATAAAGTTAAGTCCAATTTTTTTCTTTGGTGCCAAAATTAAAAATTCTTTCACACACGCCACGGAAGGGCTCAGCTGTCATACCTGTAGCTGTGAGTGAAACAGTGGCTTGGGGACGGCAAGAATCCACGGAGGCAGGTGCCCTCTTGACCCTATTTTTTAGTTGTTTATTTGAGTTGGTGGGTTCACCCCCAACACCCCCATAAAAAAAAAACAAAAAATAAGGGGGCAAAGCCCCCCCAACTCAAACAAGCTGACACAGGCAACATTAACAGTAAGCACAAGCACGTGTTGTATTCATGAAAGATTTACGCTACTTGCGTAGCGCTGGTTTGATAATCTCCACTATCACCGGATATTGAGCGGGAGACTCTTAAGGACCTCGGGTACTCCACAGCAATAACTGAGATAATGATACTATCTAGGCATCAATCTTCCTCTAAGGTGTACTACAGAATTTGGCCCAAGTTTGTATTCTGGCTTCACTCCTAGCAGCTGGCCAATTGTCCGGTGACCTTACCAATCTTCCTTCAGTTCTTTCAGGTGGGTTTTGATATGGGGATGCAACCGGTGACCTTAAGGGTCCAGGTCTCCACCTTGAAAACACTACTTTTGGTGGACATGGGGGAGTCACTGGGGCTCATCCTCATGTCAGATGCTTCCTGAGAGCAGCTACCTTAAAGCATCCCTGGGACTTTGGGGTAATCATATCTGATGACCTAAAGGTGATCAAGTATTGTGAAAAGGCTGTGGGGAGAGCCACTGAGATGCTGAGGTGCATAGGGAGAGGTATCACCAGCAGAAAAAAGAGGTGATGATACCACTATACAAATCATTGGTGAGACCCCATCTGGAGTACTGTGTCCAGTTCTGGAGGCTGCATCTCTGGAAGAACATAGAGCAGAGGCAGTTCAGAGAAGGGCAACAAAAATGGTGCAGGGTGTGCACCAAAAGTCATATAAGGAGGTACTAGAGGACCTCCATATGTACAGTATACCGTGGAAGAGAGGAGAGAAAGGGGGATATGATAGAGACCTTCAAATACCTCAAGGGTATAAATACGGTACAGGAGGGTAGCATCTTTCAGAAAAAAAGATGTTCAAGAACAAAGGGTCATGATATGAGGCTGGAAGGGGGTAGATTCAGGGGTAACATGAGGGAGTATTTTTTTTCTTCACAGAAAGGGTGGTGGATGTATGGAACAGCCTCTCAGTGGTGGTAGTAGGGGCAAAAACAGTAGGGGAATTCAAGAGTGCATGGGATAGGCACAATGAAACCCTAGCAATAAGAAAGAGAGCATAAAAGTCAGAGATTAAGTAGGATATACGGTATTGCAGTAGGTAGGAAAAATGGGCAGACTAGGTGGGCCAAGTGGTCCTTATCTCCCATCAGTCTCTATGTTCCCAGTGAAGTCTGTTGTCCCTAAATGGCACCTCGATCTGGTTCTCAAGGCTCTCACCAGGGCACCCTTCAAGCCTCTGGGGGAGGCATCCCTCCTCTATCTCACAATGAAAGTCACCTTCCTCATTGCAATTATGTCACCCAGATGAATCAGCGAGCTTGGTGCACTGTCTACCAAGGAGCCTTATATTGTTTCTCACCAGGACTCAGTCCTCCGAATGGACCCAGGCTTCTTACCTAAAGTCACGACACTATTCCACTGCAATCAAGAACTGATGCTCCCTTCCTTCTGCCCTAACCTCAGCAATGACAAGAAAAGAGACTTGAATATCCTGGATCCTAGACGGGCCTTGAGGCTATACCTTGAATGAACCGGGACACTTTGAAAGACATCAGTCCTTTTCGTTCTCACAGTGGGACCAAATTTAGGCAAAAATGCTTTTAAAGGCTCTATCACTAGATGGATCCGCTCCACCATCAGCATTGCCTATGGACAAGCTGGGGTTCCTCTCCCAGGTGTGGTAAAACCCCATTCCACTAGGGCCATGGCCACCCTGTGGGCGGAATTCAGAGACGCTTTTCTGGCTGACATCTGCCGAGTGGCTACCTGGTCATCTCTGCACACCTTTACAAAATTTTACAATCTGGATGTGGCTGCCTCGGCTGTGGCTTCCTTTGGCCATAGGGTCCTACAGGCTGTGGTGTATTCTCAACTCCCCTCTACATTCTTCCCTCCCTGGGATTCACTTGTCTTACTGCTTTCATATATCCCAGCTGTACCAAGCCCTGCGACCATCACAAGGAGGGAGAAATCTAAATTTAAATACCTGTACATTTTCTTTCTCTGACTGCTGGTTGCAAGGCTGATTCCTTCCCCGAATGTATAAGGTTGCCCAGTTGGCCTTGTTCTCCTCTAATGTTCTATTACAAGTTTTTGTCTTTTTTTTTTTTTGCAGAGTACTTTTATCCTCCATGTGGCAGGTCAACCTCAACATCCGCTGAGCCTACTGAACTTGGGGTCTTTTGGGAGCTTCTAGCGCCATGCGCGCCCCAGCAGATCCCCAGAGTTGGTCCGGGGGCATCATCCACGTCGGCCCCCACAGTTTCCTCTATTTTCTCCCGTGAGCTACCCCGGGACCCCCAGAAGCAGTGATGCATGCGCGTGGAGGCGCACATGCGCACCGCAGCTCTGGACCGGGTCCCCACAACCCTCCCAACGACCTATGTATGAGCTTTCTATGTGGCGCCATCCCTCCAGCCTCCAGCAGGGGGTGACCAAGCTCCGAGAGAGCTAGATATCTCCTCCCGAGGTGGAGCGCTGCCAGTCAGCAGCTTTCTCACATCCTTTCTCCCCCGTCGGCCTCAGGCGACCCTGGCCTCGTTCCAGACCTGGGTCGCCGGCGTGGCGCGAAATGTGGCATCCAGCGCCTCAACCCTCAGCGCCACCGGGCCGGCTAAGTTTTTATCTTTATAGAAGGTTGATCTGGATAGGTCCTGTGAATTATCTGTTTGCTTTGGAACTCACTGCCGGGATCCTGGCAGGGGAGGAGAGGATGCTCAGCTGTTATAACATTGTTCTTCCTGCCTTCACACTGACACAGGAAGGAGATCCCAACTGTACTGAGCCCTGCGACCAGCAGCCAGAGAAAGAAAATTTACAGGTATTTAAATTTAGATTTTTTAACTCTGGATCCAAAAGCATAGTTCAGGGTTGGATTTTCAGATGGGTTGGGGACTAAGACCTGACCCATAGTCCCATCTGCAGGATGAAACCTCTGCATTTGCAGACTTACCTTTTTTTTTTAGCTGGTGCAGCTGTAGGAGATGTTACACCTGGTCCCACCAGGCACAGCTTTTCCCCACAGCTGTTTCGAAAAATCATCCTTAGGAGGCCGTAAATCGTGGAGTCGGTCATAAACCGGCTCCACTTTTGAGAATACCACAGTTGCGGAAAAAAACTGCGTCTCTGCAAGTGGAGACCCAATTGCACCAGTTTTTTCCTGCTTCTGTGGACTTTTATGGAGCTTTGGAAATCTAGCCCTGGGTCTTTTTTACATTGAGGACTAGCCTATTCACATTGAGCCAGGATGAGGTCTGCATTCAGCCTGGAGTTGATGAACTTAAACAGGGAGTGTGGCGAACGTTTCTAGCACTGATAAATTCAGAATTTGGATCAGCATATCCCTAATGAGCCTCATGCCAAAAATGTGATCTTTAAGTTACTTTGTTTAAAAGTTATAAGTCATTTTGTAACTATAATTTAATAGTCTGTTCAAAAAGGCCAATTTCAGTGAAGAGCTACTGATGATGTCATAACCAGAACTCACAGCCTAGTCCTCCCTGCAAGCTACCTGATAGGATTTGTTTCTCCCACTTTACGTAAAACTGCAGTTGTAGTAAACATTTGAAAAAGGAAAGCTGACACTGGGTGGGTACAGGGCATGCATTTCCATAATGTGCAGATGCAAGGTACTTAAGATTGTGAAAGGGGGTGGAATGCAGTGGCAGACATGGCTTTAGAATGCTGACGTTGTGTGCAGTTTTTAGAACACTGCAGGAATGAGATTTCAGAATCCTACAAGGTTGCAGTTGTGGAATACAGCACTGACACTGGGCTTGATTTTAAAAGACCTGAAAATTATGCACGGACCTTGCGCCAAACAGAAGCAATGCAAGGGGCACTGCGCGTCAGTTTTCAGCAGGTCTGATTTTTATTACAGGGCTGCAGTGAAACCAGGCCCCCTTGCACCAGACCAGCCCTGCACCAGGAACTGGGATGCACCATAGCGGAAGGGGGATTGCGGCAGGCTCTTGACTGCAGCATCCCCTACATTGTGATTTTTGAAGCCCTGCAACAGCAACATGTGGTGCCGGTGCTTATACAAGCCAGAGCTGGTCTAACGGACCAGTGCGCCATCACCATCCCAAGCCATGGCGAGGACTGGGAGGAATGCCATGTACAAGGTGCCCAGAACCCTGGTAGCACCATTGCGATGCACACATCTGGGGCATGTGGAAACAGAGAGTGGATTGATCATTGATGTGGGGACAGCTTGAGGCATCTGTGGGGACTCGTGCTGTACAAAAATCTGGTGCAGGGTCCCTGGCGTACTCAGAGTTTGCTGCCGGTGGGGATTTGTTGCAACTTGCGCCAATCTAGGGGCTGTTTGAGAATCAGGCCAACTATCTCAGAAAGTAGCTAGGACGCACAGTTTTGGAATATGGCAGGGATGCGGAAATTCAGAACGTGGCAGTGTCACAGATTTTTAGAATGTGGCAGAGGTATGCAGTTTCAAAATGCGGGAGACACATAGTTGTTGAATGTGGCAGTGTTAAACAATTTTGCAATGTGTCATGGATGCATAATTTTAGAATGTGGTGGTGATGCTTGATGCCAGATTGTGGTAGCAGCATGCAGTTTCACAATATGGCATGGACATAGAATTTCAGAATGTGGTGGGGACGCACAGTTTCAGCATGTGGTAGTCATATGCAATTTCAGAATGTGGCAAGGATGCACATTTTTGGAATGTGGTGGGATGCGCAATTTTGAAATGTTGCAGGAAAAAGCATTTTTGAAGTGTGACAAGTATGTACAATTTTGGGATGTGGCAAGGGTGCAGTTTTAGAATGGCTTGGACATGCAGCTTCAGAATGTGGCAGGAACACTCATTTTTAGAATGCAGTGGGGATGAGCAATTTTGGAACATGGTGGGATGCATATTTTCAGAATGTGATGAAGACAGGCAGTTTTGGAATGGGGCAGTGACACACAATTTCAGCATGTAAATGGGTGGTTACAATTTCAGAGTGTGGCTGGGGCACACAATTTTAGAATGTGGGGGGGACTCCCAGTTTTGGATGTGGCTGGGAAATGCAGTTTCAGAATGTGATGGAAACATAATCTTGGATTGTGGTGAGAATGAGTATTTTCGGAATATGTGAGGTTGCACAGTTTTGGAATGCAGTGGTGACACAATTTCAGAATGTGGCAAGGATGCACAGTTTGATTGCGGGTGGGACACAGTTTCAGAATGTGTCATGGACATGCAATTTCAGAATGTGGCGATGATGTGCAATTTTGGAATGTGGCAGTGACATAATTTTGGAGTTTGGTGGTGACACAATTTTAGAATGTGGCATTGACACACAACTTTGGAATGTGGCAAGGATGTGCAATTTTGGAATGTGTCAGGGACGTGCAGATGTGGAATGTGGCCGGAATACATAGTGTCAGAATGTGGCAGGAACGCACGATGTCCGAGTGTTATGGGGATGCAATGTGCAATTTTGAAATGTGGTGGTGCATACGTAAGCATTAAGACACAACCGGGTGTGCATTGAACAGATATTACCACATGGCCAGGGGCATAGTGAGGCACAAGGCCACAGGCCGAGTGCTTATAGCCCCTGAAAGTGCGGCAATGTCTGTTCACTGCACACACCATTGTATCCTATTGCACTAATAAAATGGGCTTTACTTTTCTAATATCTCTCTGAAAGTAAATAAATATTCTTACATAAGAAAAAAGAGCTAGAAGTAGCTGAATTCATAGTAAAATAGTCCTTCCACCTATTAGATTTTTTTTTTTTGCTTGGAGGCATTTGTCCTGTTCTGCTATCCATAGTTGACCAAGCGGCTGCCCCCCACTTACAGACACACACACACACACACACACACACACACACACACTCTCTCTCTCTCTCTCTCTCTCTCGCGAGTGCTGTATGGTTGTGTAAACTGCTGAAAATCTGCTGTATAGTTTTCATGTTTTCTTTTGAGTTGCTGTGTGGAGCTGTTCATGTTTTTTTTTTCTTTAATTTAATTTTTTTTTTAAGATAAATTTTATGGTTTTTGACCAAGTGTGCCAGCAATGTTACAACTGGAGCAGTGAGCCAGTGAGCGTCAGCACATCAGACTGATGGCATGCAAACACAGAGCTTGGCAGCAATACACAGTGTATTATAGTTTGAAGTTTACTGAAATTAAGTTTGTGCCCTGGCGTGCTATGAAGTGATCTAGCAGGTGGGTGGCAGGAGTGTCATGGATCTGGACCCACAGCAGAAGGACATGCGGGGAAAGCCGTGGAGCTGCTGCAGTCCAATCAGCAGTTGATTTCCAGTGTGCCAGCTGCTGGAGTCTGGGACTGGGGACTGAATTAAGCTAAATAAACAGTTAAGATGGTTTTCAAAATGGGCAGGGAAATTAATTACTGAAGCACAGCGAATTATTTATTAATAAAAAAAAACTGCTCCGTTTATTGAACGTATTGTTTCTTCACTAACGAAGGGGGGAAAATGGCGCCATTTGAAAACACAGGGTTCTAAGGGCACCATGATTCTTGTTTTAAACTGCGGACCTGCTTTTTAGGACTTGTTTTTACCTGTGATTGAACGGATTTGATGCACAGGTAACAACCAATCAAACTGCAGGAATTTCTCTGCCCATTTTATAAAATTCTGGAATGTGGCAGGGACAACCAATTCAGAATAAAATTGTATATTCTGTCACATTCTGATAGTGTGCATCCCCACTATATTCAATTGTCAGTCCCCCCATTCCCTGATGTGTGTCCCTGTCACTTTTCAAGATTGAGTGTCCACGCCACATTTCAAGATTGTGCATTCTTGCCACGTTCCAAGATTGCATGCTCCTCCCACCAACATTCTGAAATGGTACACCAACTTGACATTCCATAGCTTTGCCTAAACTATCTCCTGCTGTATTCTAAAGTACAGTACCATGCATCTGAGCATTCTGGCAACACATGCACTGCACTGCACCTAACACTATCAGATTTGTTTTCAAATGATTACTATAATGGGAGGGCTAAAGCCTGAGGTTCAGTGTGGGGGAATAGCTCCTCCCACATCCCCTTTAAAGGCCAGCCTCCCACAGCAGTGCCCCGCTTATCACGTTGTGCAACAGCTGCGCTCTAGGCTCCCTGTGTGGCTCGTGGGCTGCGCCGCCTCTGCTTTTCCCTGCTTTTGCTGTTCCTTCCTTTGTCCCCCCTTGCTTGTGTCTTTATGCCTGTTTCCTTCTGTTTGTTTCGTTGTTCTGGTTCCCCGACCCCCTCCCCCGCTCATCTTCCCGTCCTGCAATTTCTTGCCTCCCCCTCGTTCATTCTCCTTCCCAGTCCTGCCTTGGCTCCTTGATTCTCCTTACCCTGCCCCTGCTCCTCTGGGTTTCTCCTCCTGCTTCTGTCCTTGTTTGATTTTGGGCTTCTCCTTTCCCACGCTGTAACTGCTCCATCCCCATGCCAGTGCTTCCAAAGCCTGACGTCATCCTTCAGCGCTCCGCTCCAGCATCGGCCCCAGTCCTCTTCCTCCACTGAAGACGTCTACTCCCCACCTGTGCTCATTCCTTTTCTTCAGTTTCCCTCTTTGCAATTGGACTTCAGCACTACGAGCACTGATGCTTCCTTGGTGTCCTGGCCTTGGGCACTTCGCATCCTGTTGCCTGTTTTCCTAATCTCAGCCCTGTTATGGCACTCGTTTACAGCGTGCTCTCCCAAACGCCTGTCAGCGGTCACCAGTGGGCACTTCTCAGCCCTCGTATTACTACCTGGCCTCTCGTATGCTTTTCCTTCCCTAGCCTACTTTTGTTTTATTTGTCGGCTCCCTCATTTACTGGATGCATCACTCAAGAGCCATATCCTCGATTCTGTTTTTACAACTTGCATTGCTCTCATCTTTTTACATGGTGTGGATAGCCCGTTAGGATTCCAGAAATATGCATACAGTTGATTGCCTTGGCTCTTTCTTCTTCCTGCTGCAGCCCGATGCATCTATCTTTTTCTAATGTCCAGCATGTAGTTTCTAACTTTATCCTGTTGTACCATCATACTTCCTACCCTTCCAGCCCTCATCATCACCTGCCTACTCTGCCATTGCTGTTTGGGATCCTGCACAATCGTACCTCCCGTCTGGATCCCCATATTGTGTTCCCTTTGTCCATTCTCGTTGTTCCTTCACTTGTTTCCCTGTCCTATGTGGCATTGCCCGCTATTCACCAGTCATATGTTTCATCCATTTTATCCCTTTCTGCTCATCATCCTTCTGTTCCCCTACCTGCATTCCCTTGGTCCCTCTCCCTTCCATTTATTCCCCTTTACTTCGCAGCAGTTGACTGCCCTTTCCTTGCTCAGCCCATACCAGCAGTTTTCCAGACTCCATCCCTAACTTGTATCTTCTAAAGCACTGAGCGAAGGTAGGCTTGCTTTGTCTACCGGGGATGGGATTCCATTACAATTACTACTACTATCTGCTACTGGCTACCCTGATATTCTCCATCCCTAACTCTACCTGGCAGCATCGAGTGAAGGTTGTTTCACCCCGACTACCAGGGATGGGAGCCTGTGTCTGCAATCTACTGTTTCAACCTTTTGCATTCTCTACCTGATACCCAATTGCCACATTCCCTTTGGGAATGGGACCACTATACCCCATTTGCCTTCAACATCCTACCTCATCAGTCAACATCCTGCACTTTCATGGATTTATTGTACTCATTCCCACCTTCACCTCCTCGTGTTCTGAATTTGGACTCCGTTGGCATGGTTCAGTCTCCGCCTTCTCCGTCGGACATGGGAACCTCATACCTCATCGTTGCAGTGCCTTCTGCTATCTGCATTGACTGTTCACCATCTCCTTAGGACTTGGGACCCTTGTGCCTCAACTTCATTGCATTTGGTACCTGGATTCACTTCTTGGTTTTGCATGGATCTACCACCTGTGGCCTGCACTTGTTTCCTGTATTCTAATTCAGTTTGCTGTGGCGCTAACCCAATTCTGTTCCTTCCTGCACCTGCCGATGTCAGAATGGCTTGGCCTATGCTGTCTTCATCTTAGACTCCTTCCTTCAGTCCGTGGACATCCACTCTGGACTTTTTCCTCCATCCCTGGACAACTGCCTTCTCCTCACCGCTCTGGCAGCTTGGGGCTCCTGCCTGTTTGCTGTGGCTCTTTTTGTGCATTTTACACCTATCATCGGCCAGTATTCCTATCCAATCAATTGCTACTATCTGTTCATCTGTCTCATACTCCTACCTTAGCCATCCTAACAGTTCCCATCCACTGCTCTATGGAGCACTTGTTCATCTTACCTGGGGAAAACTTCTAGCAACATCCTTTGAACAACGTGCCTTATAGACTCTTATGCAAGACATAAATTAGTGTTGGAGACTTGATTAGCAGCCTTTGCTAATCAGAATGAAAAATGATTAGCAACTGGTTGAAGTTGATTAGCAGTGGGGGGGTCCAGAATGTGGGTGAGATGGCTAAAAACGTGAAAAATAGTGCCATTCATGCATTCCAAGCCTTGCGGTCCTGGAGAAATTCAATTAACACCTACAACGAAGCAAAACCAAAATTGATTCGCAATTGCCGGTTTTTGATTCGCAACTTGCGACGTGAACCCACTTATTCTATGCCTTGTTACATCACCATGGATTTATCAATACTTCCCAATCATCTTCCCAGGACCAGTTCTAGAATCCCAGTCGACTGGACTATGGAAAGATCTCATTCCTCAGCATACTCTACAGAATGCTCCCTACGCATCCCGTCAATTCAAGCGGTATGGCATCCCTATCTCCCATGTCTCATAGGATCTAAGATTTAGTGGAGCCTTCTCCACTCCTATCGTCTTAATTGGAAAGGTGACCTAATTCCTTCTGAGGTGCACCGACTCTGTAATAATCATCACTGTTATGGATAACAGGAACCGCAAGATACATCATAGCAGTACTGGCATCATCCATTTTACCTTTTCATAGCCTTCGCCTACGAGTGCTGACTCTGTTTGATCATGTACCTGACTTCTACTTCCTCACTTGCCATTGGATGTCCTAAGACCTTCCCCAGCTACATTTCCAGAACTCGCATTGTTGGATTTCTGGTGCTTAGCTGCCTAACTAAATTTACTCTGTTTGAGCCACTGTTCTCTAGCCCCTGCATGTCACCATATGTCATACAGTCATCTGCATTCCTTCATCATATTACCATCAGTCGGGTCAGCTGCCCATCCAGCGGTCCTTGTAGCTTATCCTTCATGATTTACCTCCCATATTCCCTCCAGCGAAGACTTTCATTGAGAGCAGGCTTCCATTGATTCCTCAATCTGCACATTTGCAACTGACCTGGCTGTCTCACTATCCCAGTCATACCCCACAACAGGACCATATCTGACTAAAATGCTTGGAACCCTTGGCATTCTATGCTGCTCTCAACTTTCCATTGCCACATCAGTCTATACTCCTTCAAAGACCCATTCTCTGGCTTCCTACAGCATTCAGACATTGGATCCACCTGTAAGGCAAAGCCGCCATGGCCATCACAACTCATGTCATGGGCAATTACCCCACAGCAATACCCATATCTACCTTTTTCCACCAGCAGACCTCCTTGAATAGGAGACTGTACGAGTATCATTGTGGCATCAATACCCCAAGTCAACTCACGAATTCATTCTACTGAACTTCCAATTATTTTACATTCAGTTACCATCTCTACTGTATATACCAACCTTCCTTCATTGGTCTAAAATCTTCCACGTCAACCCCATCTTCCAGGTATCTAAAGATTCTATCTGACTCCTTGATCCTCTTCATGGATGTCTACATTGCAACTTATCGCTCACCGCTTCACTCCAAACCTTCAGACTCTAACTTGATGTCAAACCTTCTACAAAATCAGATTAATTACTTTATGAATTTCATAACCCATCATACTTCCCACCATTCAAGTCTGGCAGCACATTTCATCAAGCCATGCTCTTTATGCTCACTTTGACACTGTAATCCCATTGAATATCATTCATTATCACATTGGAATCCTGGACTGTGTTCACCCCTTTTCAACTGGACCTACTCCATATTCAGGATCCGGACGCTTCTTCAGAATGGACCTACCTCTTCAACCTCAGAATCGTCCTTCCAGAACACATCATCCAATAAACTCTGAAGATGGACCGTCATCTCTCCAAGTAGTTCACCTTCCTTGGAAATTAGAATATGGTTGCTAGAACCTAGGTTCACCTCCTCTTAGTTTGCCTGGAGGACGGGTTGGTCAGTAGCCATGAATCCTCAGAGGTTTCCTCCACCTGAGTTTTTTCCTCTCCTCTGTGCTTCTGATCATATTCTCCGTGAGTTGGAGGAGGTAATCTTACTCTTTTGGAGATTCATTAGTAATTCTTTTGGGCTTTCTATTCCCTACTCACTACCCAGTTTCCCTTCCAAGGGTGGGAATAGAGAAAAGCCAAAAAGTAAACTACAGATCTTACTTCAAGAGGGCTCTTGCAGTAGGTATTCACAAGTAGGACTAAGCCGCCGGGCATCAGGACCCCACGGAAAAATCTCTAGCTAGCAGTCTCTGGCGAGGACCGCCCCCACGTCAGGTGACTGGCATCATCCGATGTCAGTATAAAGGGGGTGGTCCCGATGTTGCCCTCCAGTTCTTTCCCACTGTCGGCTTGTGAAAGTACCTCGCAAAAGAACAGCGCTTGCTTATCTCACCATTTGGATAAGTATAAACCCTTTTCAACAATTTTCTTTCTTATTCTAATAATTGTGTGTTACTATCGCTGTGCATGTCATCCCCGACGCCATCAGAATTGCATGAAAACAAGTGTGACTCGTGTGGATCCCAGCTCCCTCACAAGGTCGGCCATTCCCTCTGCCTCTTCTGTCTGGGCCCAAACCAACACATGGAGGAGTGTGAACACTGCTGAAAATTCAACGCTGCTACTTGGAAATGAAGGCAGCAGTCCCTGGAAGCCCATTTGCTCAAAAAGAAAATAGCATCCATGGAAAAAGAACTGAAGAAATTGAGGCAGGCGTCAATTTCTCCTGAGGGCCATCACAAGAAAAGGAGGGACAAAGAGAAACACAAGGCTCGGGACTTGCCATCCACAGTGGCCGGAACTTCGGCTGGAGTCGCGGCTCTCCAGGTAACTTCCCCTCTGGGGCATTTTCCTTTGACGGCCACCTTAGTGGTATCTAAGCCGGCATCACCCCCCCCCCCAGTCTGGCTCACGCTCAGGCCCGATCGCGAGCCCAGGGCAAAGGAGGCCGCATTCCCACTACGCCTCAAACCCATGCCTACCAGTCAGAGTGCATCTGATAAGCCAGGTGTCAGTCCCACCAATGCCTGCCCAGCTGGCGATCCGTCGTCAGGCTCTCCTTCCACCCTGACGACGGAGAGTCACCCGCCAGCCCGCCTGCCTGTCGTTGCCTGCCCAGGGTCCCGCATCTCCTCCGGCTCCTCCCAAGGAGTTCACTCCTTCCTCTCCAGCTGGGGTCGAGGAGCCTGAAACACTGCCATTGGGGGTGCCCCCTGACGCTGGATCCTCAGACGCTGGACCCGACGCCAGACAACGCAACATCACGCTCCGGCATACCGCTTCCTGACGAGAGACCATGAAGCCTTCTGGGTTCCCGGACCCCCCGATGGGTCCCCCTCGGACCCTACACTGTCCGGGCTAATGCCTGAACCGTCTGGTCTGCCTGCAGGGCCGATGTTGGGCCTTTGACTGCCGGAGCTCTCTGGCTTGTGATACCCGATGCCGCATACCCGACACCGCAGTATCCGGCTTCTCAGTACCCAGCGCCTCAGTACCCGACGCCGCACTACCTGACGCTGCAGCATCTGGCACCTTAATACCCAACGCTGGGCCTCCTGCCGTCAGGTTATAGGTACCCTTATTACGGGTTTCCAGGTTACCCATATTTGAGCCCCACTTGCCTTCTCCTCTCCCTCTTCCACCTACCCTGCAGCCTCAGGTGGACTTGATGGAGGTTTTGGCCTCCTGGTGGGCTGAAGCTAAAACACAGATCAACCAAGACGCTGAAAAACGTATACCAATGCCGGTCCCAACGCTGGACCCCTTATGTCAGCATGAAGAGACTCCCCTACCTCTGCTTGACACCAGAGCTGAAGCTTCTGGCTCTTGGGCCAGGAAGGGCACACTCCTCTGGGGAACCTTGGAAATGTGTGTGTATATGTGTGTGTGTGTGTGTGTGTGTGTGTGTGTGAGAGCACCTCCTTAAAGCTAGTTATCCCCCCTCCCCCCACACACGTTATGGGGATGTGGGGTGGGGTAGGGTTTATTGTTTGTGTGAAGCGGAGTAGGAGAGGAATTACATTTGTATCTCTTTTTCAGATTCCTTAGACACTTCTGGTACATCAAGTTGTTACATGCTCAGTGTAGATCGACATCAGTACATATCAGGCTACATGGACTTAATTCCTTGGAGGTCCACAACTAGAGTTTTTTGTTTGACACTAATACTGTCAATTTATATTTAAATTATCATTTATAAAGTCCTGTCACTACACTAGAGGTTTTTTGAAATTTATGGAGCATGATATCTAGCTGGAGAGTACAGCAGGGTGACAGGTCCAGCTAAGTTTTACACACCATAGAGTGTGCACTGATGTTTTTAAGACAACTCTACTGGTAATTCCTTGCCTACAATGCATGCATTGAAACTTCTTGGGAGTCCTAAGACAATCTTAGTATGTCTTTAACCTGGGTGGAGGCTGCTTTTCAGTAATCACATCCTTATACACACTGTGACACCCATAGCTTGATTTAGGAGTCATCTGCTCCAACAGTGTTATCTTATGTCAATTAAATTTATATGCAGTAGGATTCTTTGTATGTGTGTTCCACCAAGCACCTTTAACCCTAGGACACTCCTGGCTGAAGGTATTATGGTGCTGTTAAACGTCTCTGACATCATTTTCTGTATTTTTCAAATGAGTATTTTAAGCCAATGGGGATTTTTTCTGTTTTTTTTTTCTGCATGATCTAGCTGTTAAAAGTATTGTTTTTTCTAAACAACTGCCATTAGGCTTCTGACGAAGTACTGGTTGGTCCGAAAGCTAAAGCACTTTGTTCTTGTTGTTACATCTGTGTTGGTCCATTAAAAGGTATCAACTCATTTGCTTCTGGATCTGTTCTTGCAAGGACCAATACGGCAACTACTAAATCTAGATTCCTACCAAGTGTGGGAATAGAGAAAAGCCAAAAAGTAAACTACGTTACACATGCACTACTAACCTCATGCTCTAGTCACCAAAACATTGAACTACAGTTTCTTAAACTTTAGAAAATAAGTCTTATAAAAGTTTGTTAAAGGGGGAAGACTAGGCTGCGAGTCCTGCTTATGACATTTATGGCATCATCAGTAGCTCTTCACTGAAACTGGCTTTTTTGAACAAGGAGTGGAATCAAGGGTTATAAAATGGCTCATAACTCTCTCTTTGACTGGATTATTGTCTCTAACCCCAACCGGGCCATCAAATCTGGTGTTCTGCCCAATTCCATTAGTGACCACAGTGCAGTCTATTGTCACTGGTCTGCAGAAGGTTTCAAAAGTGAACCAAAGTACATTCTCTCCAGACAGTTGAAAAAACTAAACACTGAAGACTTTGCTAAAGCCATATCAGCCGCAGACTGGTCCTTCACCAGAAACATCGGAAGTATCAGTGATACTTTGGACCTTCCTTAGCATATGCGACTCTCTCATCCCTTTCAAAAGGTTGAGTCAAAAGCCAAAGAAATGACTGGATCCCTACCAGTCTTTATTTATTTATTTATTTATTGAAATTTTCGGAATTACAGTCCTTTGAGTCGAAGACTCCTTTGCAAAGGCTCAACGTCAGTACAACAGAACAATACATCAAGACAGATTGTACGTAGTTTACAAAACAGGACCTTACAGATTGACAAGTTATGCAGAAAATCACAGTACATGGTATATTTACAATGCTTGGTTATTATCTCAAGGGTTGATAGAGGACCCTGGGTCAAACCAGTTATGGTGGCAAAGGATTATCTATCCAGCCATAATTTACCTAGCCCTTCATTTGGACAAACCCCTTACGTTGTAGGCCATTTTTGACAGCTTCAGCCTAGGTAGGGCTGTGGAAACAGCCATAGGTCTCAGAGTCAAAAAGAAGACACTTGATTCCTGCTTTGAATTGGCCAAGACTAGGGGCAAGTGAGATGGAAGGTGGTAGGTTGTTAAGCCAGAGAGGAGCATGATAGCGGAAAGACCTTTGCCCTAGAGAGGTCCTGCAGTGGGGGACTATGAGGGAGGTGCCAGCCTGGTGTCTGGGGGTACCCCTATGGATGGCTGGTTGGATGAGGGGGTGTAGACCAGTAGGTGTGAGCTTCAAAAGTATTTTTTTGGCTTGAAGGCAGATGTGCTATTTTAGCCTCCCTTCAAAGGTCAGCCAGTCAGCTAGTTTATAGAGAACACGTGTATGGGTAAGCCTTTCACTGCTTGTGACCAGACGGCAGGCTTTAAGGGCTAGATTGATGCAGTTAAGGGCTGTTTGGTCAGCAGTGCCATAAATATACCATAATCGACCAACGAAAGGACTGAGCAGGTAACAGCCAGCCGTAGGAACTGGGGGGTAAGGCAGTGTTTATGTCTGAAGAGAATCCCTAGATGGGTGTTAACAGAGGAGGAGAGGTGTTTAATATGGGTGTGGTAGGTGAGGGATGTGTCCAGTGTGATACCTAGATATTTAAAATGTGGGACCTGTTCAGTGTGGTTACCGTGCAGGCTTGAGATTGAGAGCCGGGCATTACTGAGAGGGTTTTGGCGGTGTGCAAATATCATAGACTTTGTCTTGTTATAGTTTAGTATTAGCTGGTGGTCAGTGAACCAGTATTCTAGCTCTCCAAAACAGGCTTGAAGAGTGTTTTGGAGAGAGATTGGGTTGGTGTGTTTCCAGTATAGTGCAGCATCGTCTGCATATAGCAATAGCTTTCCACTGCAGGCCTGGGGGAGTGAGTTTAGGAAAAGAGTAAAAAGTAGTGGGCCAAGTATTGACCCTTGAGGGACACCTTCTCAAACCGGTTGTTTGGAGGAGAGTGTGCTGCTACTTTTGACTTGCTGTGTCCTATCTGTGAGATAGTTTTTGAACCAGGAAGTAGCTTCAGGGGCAAAGTGGAGGGAGGCAAGGGAGTGCAGAAGTAGATCATGATTGACTGTATCAAAAACCTTGGTCAAATCAACATATATTGCCCTAGCTATTGACCCCTGTTCTAGTGCTTCATGAATGTATGACGTAAATTCGAGAAGGGCCGAGGTAGTGCTGTGTCCCATTCTGAAGCCTTGTTGTTCATGGCAAAGGAGTTTGTGTTTGTCCAGGTATTCGATGAGTTGGTCTGACACAATTTTTTCGAGAGCTTTTGAGGGGGTGGTAGGATAGTAATGGGTCTATAGTTACTAGGTGCCGTTGGATCCCCATTCTTTAGTATGGGTGTGATGATACCCCTTTTCTAGGGTGTAGGGATTTGGCTGAGCAGAAGTGAGCAGTTGAGGAGTTTGGTGAGGTGAGGCAGGATCTCATCAAGGGTTAGCCGAAGAATTTTGAGGTCAAGGGAGTCGCTGCTGCAGCGTGTGTTGCGCAGGACTTTGGTGAGGTAGTGTTTAGCCTCTTTGCAGGTGATAATATGCAGCCTGAAAGGGGGGAGGGATAGAAGAAGTGTCAGTAGGGCGGTTGGTGATGGGGTCAAAGTAGTTTTGTGTTTGGATGTGACTAAGGTTGGAGAAATAAGTGTTAAGGGCATCGGATACGGAAGTAGGGTCCTGAGATCGGGTTCCCTTTACTAGGAGTTGAGTTGGGTCAGTGGAGGTGGTTTTTCCACAGAGGTCCTTGGCATTGCTCCAGAAATTTTTCACAGAGCCCCATGTGGAGGTGAAAGCTTGCTTATAGTAAGTTGCCTTAGCTAGCCGAATAGCCCACATGCATTTATTTCTTGCCTCTCTGTAAGGCTGTCTATCATGTGGAAGCTGGGAATTCAGGGCCCTATGTCAGAGGTTATCTCTGTGGTGCATCAGTTCCAGGAGGGACTGCGTGAACCACGGGGTATCCCTGGTTTTTATGACCTGTTTTGTGAAGGGGGCAAATATGTTGCAGGCAGTGTTGAAGGTGGTAATAAATGCGGTGAGCGCATCATCCACAGTCTGTGCATTGTGGACTGGAGACCAGTCACAGGTGGAGAGATACATTTTGAGGCGGGAGAGGGCACCTTTTTTGAGGCACCTTTGGATGGAAGTTTTAGTGTGGTTGGGAGTGTTTTTATTTGTCCACCAGCAGGAGATGGGAGAGTGGTCACTAAGCACATCAGGCAGCACTTTAACTTTGGAAAGGTGTTTCGGGAGGTTTGTTAAAATAAGGTCAATAAGAGTGGAGGAACCTGTTCTAGGGTCTCACCTAGTGTGTGACTGTACTACCTGGGCAAGGTCGTAGGCTTGGACAGCATCTTTGAAGGAAGCTGATGAAGGGGATAGCCAATTCACATTAAAGTCACCCATAATAATCAGTTCACTCTTAGGGGGGAGATATGTGATGCCAGACAGGATAGAATCAAAGGCAAGTTTCTGATTCGATGGGGGGATGTAGACTACCATAATGTACAGCAGTTTACCAGGGGTGCCAAGGGTAACTTTAATAATTATGGCTTGGGCACCATGTTCAGGGGTGGGGAAGGGGACTAAGAGAGGCTGCAGACACGTTTGGGCATAGATGGCACAACCCCCGGCCCCTTGCCTGTTCTATCAGCTCTAAAGATGGAGTAGTTAAGGAGGGAGACAGAGGCATCAGGGATATTTTTAGAGAGCCAGGTTTCAGACAAGGCCAGAATGTCAGGGGAGTGTTGGGCGATCCATCCCTGGAGCGGTGTTAGCTTCTTTCGTAGACTACAGATATTAAGGGAAGCCAGAAGTAGTCCACCTTGTCTGCGTTCCTTAGTGATAGTAGTCAAAGGGAGACCAGGATTGGGATGTAAGTTCCCTGAGATAAGTAGGAGGAGCAGTAGGGCTTGCCGGAGTGCAGCTTTGTGAATCAATTTGGCTACAGTACAATGGAGGCATGGATAATTGGGTAATTTAGTGAGTGAGGTTGGAATGGGAATGGTATGGACCAACTGGGCTAATGTGGCTGGGGATAAGTACTGGTAAGAGCTACAAGTCATAGGTTTGAAGGTGGAGGATGGCATATGTGCCAACCAAATACCATTTATTGGTGCAGCTAAGGCTAGGGGTACAATTGGTGCTGTGTAGAACAAAGAAGAGAGGTGTTATGTGATATGGCATAGGTGCACTGCCTTGGAAAAAAGAAGTGGGGCATATGAGGGGGACCCTGGAGAGGGGCTCATGCACAGGAGGGTAGGGTTGGGAGTGGGAGACAAACGTCAGGGTTAAGATTATTTGGCTTAGAAGCCAAGTGATACTAGTCATGCTGGCGAAGAAAGATGTGTGTAATTAAAGGAAATGAGAGGGAGCCCTCTAGTGGTGCTGAAGTATAAGCTGCAGATGGCAAAGTGGGCTGATTGGTTTCAGACGATCATGTGATCGTCACTATATAGCCTGCTGTCGACCAAGGGTGGTGGTGGGGGCGGCGGGGACTAAACTGCTCAGCAATGAAACATCAGTAGCCCAGCAAGTGGCAGGCTCCTCAGTGCGTGGACACTCCGGGTGTACCTGAGTTCGGCTTCAGCTGGGGAGGGCTACTGAATTTCAGCCCCTCATGACCTCCTGCAGTGGCTGTAATTTTCCTTCAGAGAGGGAGGGCTACTGTGGAGACCCTTGCGACCTCGGGTCCAGCTGTGGACAAGGGATAAGGAGAAAGGAAAGGGGTTAAATAGGTTGCGGCTTGGAGTAGGGTTAAAATGCAGCTTAGGGAGAGAGGATTAAATTACAGCACTAGAAGAGAGTAGGCTGTAGGTAGACTTAATTCAATACCAGTAAATTCGGATTGTAAGGGACTTAATTAATTTAAATGCAAGGAGTTACACTCCAGAGTACGCAGTTAGGCAGGTTCCGTTTTTTTTTTCTTTTCAAACTTAGTTTTGGCGCCAAAGGCAAGCAAGAATACAGGGTGGCAGTTAGCAGAGGTGAACCCCTGCTATTAAACGTACTTATTCACCAGGAAATAAACTATCTCCACATGTATAGGGACACAAAATGCAAAAGACACTTTAGAACTGTAAGTACATTTAAAGTCCAGGTTTAAACTGCTCTGTACACTGCTCAGCAATGAAACAGCAGCAGCCCAGCAAGTGGCAGGCTCCTCAGTGCGTGGACACTCCGGGCATACCTGAGTTCGGTTTCGGCTGGGGAAGGCTGCTGAATTTCAGCCCCTTGCGACCTCCTGCAGTGGCTGTAATTTTTCTTCAGAGAGGGAGGGCTACTGTGGAGACCCTCACGACCTCGGGTCCAGCTGAGTTCGGTTTCGGCTGGGGAGCTGCTGAATTTCAGCCCCTCGTGACCTCCTGCAGCAGCTGTAATTTTCCTTTGGAGAGGGAGGGCTACTGTGGAGCCCCTCGCGACCTCGGGTCCAGCTGAGTTCGGCTTCAGCTGGGGAGCTGCTGAATTTCAGCCCCTCGCGACCTCCTGCAGTGGCTATAATTTTCCTTCAGAGAGGGAGGGCTACTGTGGAGACCCTCGCGACTTCGGGTCCAGCTGAGTTCAGCTTCGGCTGGGGAGGGCTGCTGAATTTCAGCCCCTTGTGACCTCCTGCAGTGGCTGTAATTTTCCTTCAGAGAGGGAGGGCTACTGTTCTAAACCTTATGCAGAAGAGGGACAAGGCATGGACATCATATAGAAAATGTAAACTCTTAACCTACTGCAGCAATACAAAACCCTTCATAACAAGTGTAAAACAGCTGTCCGCGCAGCCGAAGTTAATTTCCTGAGAGATAAACAGCTAGTAGTTGGGGCAGTTCTAACATCACCTGGAAAACCATAAACCAGTTGCCTGGGAGGGAAACAAAGGAAAAGCAAATTTCCCTTAACTTAGATGGTAGACTCATAAATGAACCCTGAGAGGTTGTCAACCTTTTTAACTCTCACTTTGCTGATCTTAAAGGTAAACATCCACGTATGGTCGGGCCCCACCTCCAGGTGAAGTGGGGCCCGATTAGCAGATGCAGTAGGATAAATTAAAACTAACTGGTCCTGCGCCCTCCCTATATTGCCAAATCTTCAAATAGCCCCAGTTTAGAATCTGTGTGTTTTCCGGCTACACCGAGACCAAGTACCGACTGGTAGGGTACTTGTCAGCCAGTACGTGGTATTGGGGATGCACAGGGATGCCCTGGCTCCAAACCGGAGCTATTTTTAAAAAGGAGCCATGTATTTGGTATACAGATCACCCCAGCTGCACCCCGCTTGAAACGTCATCATGGGGACAGCTGCTGGTGCTTGGGCATGCAAGTTTATGGAGGGCTCTTCATTCTAAAATGCCGGGGCAGGGAGGGCGCAGGATCAACCAGATATGATTTAAAATAAATAATCGTTGAGTAAGTTAGTTTTAATTTATCCTACTGCATCTGCTAATCGGGCCCCACTTCACATGAAGGTGGGGCCTGACTGTACGTGGACGTTTCCCTTTAACAAATATAGGTCTGTAGTTCCTCAAGCTAGTGAGCACAGTTTAAATGTTACCCCCTGCCCCCCCTTAACCACTCCATTTCAGCCACAAACTGCCCAAAATTTTACTTTCACTGTCTCTCACCCTCGCAGGTGGTTGACTACATTCAAAATAATAATCCCAGGCCCAGTCTTGGCTCTGATGCCATTAACTACCGAATCCTTAAGCTGGTTGCTAAACACATAGCTCTTCCCCTCACCAACATTCTCAACCACTCACTATGTACAGCTGTCTTCCCCAACAAGTGGAAAAGTGCCACCATAAAACCCCTCCATAAATCCAGATCTAAAAATGATGGGCCCAATTCTAGAAGGGGTTATGTCTGGCGTAAAGTGACTTGCGTCAAAAGGAAAATGGTGCAAGTAGCACTTTACGCCATGAATTGCGACATTTGGAATTCTGCAAAGCAGCCTGTGACATGTCGTAGGCTGCTTGTGCCAAAGTGGACTCACGACACCAGTTACACCATAAACCCCCTGCAACATGGCGCAAAGGGGGTTTACGGCAGCAGTTGCGCCCTATTCTGGAAGGACAGCTGGCAGATCCCCAGATTTGCTATTCTGGAACAACCCCTGGAGGACATCTGTCAAAGGACAGTTACACCAGCTATTAGCTGGTGTAAGTGTACCTTGTGTTCACCAGGGGTTGCGCCAATGTGCCTGCCAGCCCATGCCCCATGACATGTACCCCCATCCCCATGGCCTGATCCCCAAAGTGCTGTAAGAAAAGCCCCATAGGGCTATCAATCCCCAATGCCCTCGATCCCCACTATTCCTCAAAGAAAGGGCCGTGGGGCTAGCAGACCCCATGCCTCAATCCCCACATATGCACAACAGCCTCGTGGGGCTTGCAGACCCCCAATGCCCCGATCACCCAAATATGCAAAAAGCCCCACAGGGCTTGCAGACCCCAATGCCCCGAACCCCCAAAAGTCAATTAAATGCGCCCACAGGGCTAGCTCCCTCACCCCAAAGCCCCAATCCCCAATCCCTGTCCCGTCTGGGCGGCAACTGGAGTTGTCCCAAAAACAAAACAAAATCCTGTAATCCCTGATAGCCCTAGTGGCCCCACCCCCACCCGGCAGTGCCAGACCACCCTGCTCCCCGACCACTCCAGCCGGCGACTGGCACATCCTTCTCTTACCACCATGGCCAGCTGCTGATCAGGCTGTAGTGAGCTGCATTACTGTAAATAGTACACACTGAATAAATGACAGCTCATTCATTGAGTGCATACCATTTACAGTAGTATGCGCTCATACAGAGCTCAGTCAGCCACTGGCCACGGTGGTGAGAGGTGGGCTGTGCCAGTCGCCGCTGAGTATGGGTGGGGGAGCAGGGTGGTCTGGCATTGCCGGGTGGGGGGGCCATTAGACTACCAGGGATTACAGGAGTTTTTGGGGACAACTCACAATTGCTGCCCAGACTTGGGACAGGGATCGGGGATCAGGGCTTGTGGGAGGGGTGCTAGCCTGGGTGTATGTAAATAAATTGTGGTGGGGTTGGGGCATTTTTACCGTGACATATATGGGGATTGGGGCATTGGGGTCTGCACTTGGGCGGGCTTTGGTCGCATATGTGGGGTTGGGGCATGGAGGATCAGTAGCCTTCCGGGCTTTTTTTCCGCATATATGGGGATCGGGGCACATGGGGTCTGCAAGCCCTGTGGGGCTTTTGGGCATATATGGGGATCGGGGCATTGGGGTTCAAGCCCTGTGGGCTTTTTGTCGCGATGTGGGGGATTGGGGCATTGGGGGGGTATGCAAGCCCTGTGGAGCTTTTTTCCTCCTATCAGGGGTTTGGGGCATGGAGGGGTGGGCTCTTGCGCCCTTCCACCATGATTTCCGCAGCTTGCGCCAACCTGATCAGGTACGCCCTCCCTCTGGCATACAGTTTGGGTTGGCGCAAGTCGCAGGACTTAGCCGCGGGGCCCCTGCCCGATAGAGAATCAGGTGCTGGGCCCCTGGTGCAATGGCATTTGGTGCAGGTCACCTTTGGCACGACTTGCGCCAGCCCTTCTAGAATCGGCCTCATGTCTGCAACTTTAGGCCAATTTCCCTACTCATGGCACTCTCCAGAATCATGGAAAAAATTGTTCACGATTAAACTACTGATTTTCTGGAAAGCTATAACTTACAGAATCCCAGCATGGCTTTAGGGCCAGCCACAACACAGAGACAGCACTGGTAAAACTCACTAACTTTATAAACAAGGCCAATGATGAAGGTTTCTACACTGGCTCAGTGTTCATATACCTCACCAAGGACTTTGATTTAGTACACCAACAGGCACTCCTTATCACACTCTCCCACATAGAAACATAGAATTTGATGGCAGATAAGGACTGCTTGGCCCACCTAGTCTGCTCATTTCCCTAGCTGATGGATAAGCTGCAGATCCTAGTTAACCAACAGCCTACTTCCTCCTACCCCCCACTAGAATTGCCTTATGTCTGTCCCATGCATTCTTGAATTCCCCCACTGTTCTTGACTCCACGACCTCCTCAGGAAGGCTGTTCCATGCATCTACAACCCTCTCCATGAAAAAGTACTTCCTAACATTACCTCTGAGCTGCGCCCCCCCCATCTTCAATCTGTGCCCCCTTGTTCTTGCACATCTCTTTTCCTGAAAGATGCTACCCTCTTGGACTTTGTTGATTCCCTTGAGGTACTTGAAAGTCTCTATCATGTCCCCCCTCTCCCTCCTTTCCTCAAGAGTATACATATTAAGCTCCTTTAGCCTCTATTCGTATGTCTTCTGGTGCAGACCCTGCACCATTTTGGATGCTCCTCACTGGACAGCCTCCACTCTGTCTATGTCTTTTGGAGATGGGTCTCCAAACTGCACACAGTACTCCAGATGGGGTCTCACCAATTGTCTGTACAGAGGATAACAACTTCCTGTTTTCTACTGTTGATACCTCTCCCTATGCATCCCAATATCCCCCCAGCCTTCCTTACTGTCTTCTCACATTGCTTGCCCACCTTTAGGTCATCTGATATAATTACTCCCAGGTCCCTTTCCATTTTTGTTGTTGTTAGTATCTCACCCTCCATTATGTACTCTTCCCCTGGGTTTTTGTTTCCCAGGTGCATTACCTTGCGCTTCTTTGTGTTGAATCTGAGCTGCCATACATTTGACCATTCCTCTAACATAGCCAATTCCCTTCTCATCCTTTCCACCCCACCCTGTGTATCAACCTTGTTGCAGATCTTTGTGTCGTCTGCAAAGAGACATACTTTCCCTTCCAGGTGCTCTGCAATGTCACTTATAAAGAAATTAAAGAGGATTGGACCCAGTACTGAACCCTGTGGTACCCAGCTAGTTACCCTCCTTTCTTCACTGTGGACTCCGTTTACATTGCCAAGTCACCTAGTAAACTCAAATAATATTGAGACCTTTAAAAAAAACTTGGATATCCACTTACTGAAACCATAGTAACTTATTCCAGCATGCTGGAAGATGTACTTATATGGGTAACCCACCTTCTGTACATCTAATACATCCTAGTATGACTCCTAGTATGACTATTACCCTTTGCATCCTGTTGTCCAGCCAATTTTTTATCCAGACTACCACCTTGGGACCCACTCCAAGGCTGGCTAGCTTGTATATTAATCTTTTGCATGGGACTGTGTCAAATGCCTTGCTAAAATCTAGGTAGGTCATGTCCACAGCCCCTTCCTGGTCTACTACTTTGGTCACCCAGTCAAAGAAATCTATTAGATTTGTCTGACACGACGTTCCCACTGTGAATCTATGCTGCCTTGGGTCCTGTGCCCCACTGGCCTCTAGGTACTCAACAATTCTTTCCTTCAGAAGTGATTCTATCATTTTCCCTACCACTGAGGTCAAACTAACTGGTCTATAGTTTCCTGCCTCTGCCCTGCTCCCACTTTTGTGAAGTGGAATCACATCTGCCCTCCTCCAGTCCTCAGGTACCACCCCATCCTCCAATGATTTGTTAAAGAGAGTAGTCAGTGGTGTCAGTAGTTCAACCCTTAGTGCTTTTAGAATTCTGGGGTGAATCCCATCAGGCCCCATTGCTTTGTCCACCCTCAGTTTCAAGAGTTCTTTTGGAACCCTTTCTTCTGTGAATGGACTGGTATCGACTCCCCTATCTAGGGCGTTTCTCTTGTTTGGTTTAGGTACCTCCCTCTCCTCATCCATTGTGAATACTGAGCAGAAATATTCATTCAGTATCCCTGCTTTTTCACTGTCACCCTCTGCCCACATTCCCTTCCCTTTATTAAGCCTCAGTATTCCTCCCTTGGTCTTTCTTCACTCCCTAATGTACCTATAAAATGTTTTATCCCCCTTCTTAACAGAGTTGGCTATCTTTTCCTCGGTTTGGGCCTTTGCTATTCTGACTGCCTTCCCTTCCTCTTTCTGCTTTAATTGATAAAGTTCTCTGTTTGCTAGTGCTTTTCTGAGGCACTCTCTCATTTTCCCAAAGTCAGCCCTCCTGAAGTCCAATACTCTTGCTTTTGTATGGCGTGACTCTATGGCTGTGTTTATCGTGAACCACACGGTTTGGTGGTCACTTGTTCCCAGATGGCTACCCACTTCTAAATCTGAGATCCTCTCTCCGTCTCCGTTTGAGAGTAAACCTACAATTTTCTGATGAGGTACTGAATTTGTTCAGGAGCTATGTAAGTGGAAGATCCCACAAAACTCTGACTGGAGAACTATATTCAGACTCATGTCCCATTAAATATGGAGTACTTCAGGCTTCCATCTTAAGCACCTTGCTTTTCTTACTTGCTATTAATTCCCTACCCGATATTTGCAATCACACTGACCTAGTCCTTTATGCAGATGACATGGCACTCTTCTGTAAAGACAAGTGTCCTTCTGCCCTCCTAAACAATGTCCAGCACTATTTCAGTAAACTGCACTCCTGATTCTCCTCCTATGGACTGGTCCACAATGCCAAAAAAACTAAGTCCATTTTATTCTTGGGTATTAGACTTTGACTTCACCTTAATTGACAACGATGGTAACCTTATCGAAAGAGTCACAAAATTTAAATGCCTTGGCATTTATCTTGATCCCCAGCTTTCCTATGAATACCATATCACTCAACGTATCAAAAAGTTACACCAACGGCTCAGGATGCTGTTTTGCATTAATCGATTCCTCATATCTCAAACAAGGGCACTGGTACTGAACAGCTTTTTGCTGCCGCTAATCGACTATGGGTCTATTGTATACTCCCTCTACCTCCTCAAAATAATCTCAGTAGGTTAAAGCAGCAGTACTGAATAATCAGGAAGTGATTTATCACAATTCTGCTTTTTGGCTGTAAGCATGCGGCCATAGTTCCAGTTTCCATATCTGTACATATTTTTTTTTTTGTCATCTTTACTTTTTTACATATTTACAATTAACCTTGATTTGTTGTAATGCTACAATAAATATGGCAGCTGTCTAAATTTGAGCTGCACTCCCCCATTCTGTCCCATCATGTCTTTCGGTTACTGCAGTGGGACCCCGTGATGAGCATTCCCAATGTCCTTGTGTAGTACTGGCAGTCATACACATGTGCAGTTGGCAGCAGAGGGGCTTCCCGTGCAACATGCTGGGTAGCAGAAATGTAAACAAAAGGAAAGAAAAACTGAGCAAATTACTCAGTGATAGTACAATGCTGGTGGGAAAGAGTACTAGGGAAATGCTTAGCAGAGCACAGGGAATAAACTGTTGAAAAAGCACCAATTTGTTTACGTTGCAGTGCTGCTTTAAGGGCAACATATCATAACATTAACAAATTTGTCACTGGCCTCCCTAGACGTACCCATCACTGTGATCTTTATAGGGTAGCAAATTGGTTATCATCGGAGGATGTTATTAAACAGTAGAATCCTGACTTTTTTCTATAAAGTCCTTCATGGCCACCTACCCAATAGCATTGTCTCCATTTTCCAGAGGCCCATCAATGCTCAAACCTAGCCTCGCCTCTGATCACTCCTTCACTGTTCCTTTCTGCCACACCTCTCAGGGCCAGCACTTCTTCTCCTTCAGGGGTGTAACACTTTTCAGTAGTCTCCCTCGTTTTCTGGCCAGATGTGCCTCCATTGGATTATTTAAACCCAAGCTAAAGCAGTACCTCCGGGACAAATCAGTTTGTGACTGTACTCAAAATGATGTTGTTTTAACCTTGACTGTGTACTTGTAAAACCCTTGGCCTCGATATTCACAGTTTTGTGTTTTGTCACTCCCTGAATAAGTGTCTGTATAACTCCTGACCCTGCTTAGTATTCTTTAATGTATTGTTATCGGATGCTACTGAAAATGGGCTGTTTTGCTCACATGCCTTTCCAGTTTAAAAAATAAAAATTAAATGAAGAAAAAATTAAACTTTTTAACAACTTGGCTTAGAGATCTAATTTTTTTGTACGAGTCTTATTGAGGATATAGTGATTCTATGCTGATTCTGCAGTGTAGTGCAATTTGGCCAGCCTCCCTCTTTGATGTCTGCTAGCTCACAAGGTCATCAGCATGTATTGTGGAACTGCAATGAGCAGGTACCCAACAGAGGTCCTTTATAAACAGGGAGAATAAAATGGGTCCAAGAATGGAGCCTTGGGGGACAGCAAGCTTCTTGGGATTAACTCGGATAAGGTCATATTAAATTTGACCATTTGTTGTCTGCTTTATAAGTAGTTTGAGAACTGAGACACAGCCGGGGTGGAGCAACCTAGGGAGCAAAACTTGGAACAGAGTAGCTTATGGCCAACCATCCTGAAAGCTTTTGAGAGATCTACAAAAATGTCCCCCATTAACTTGTCATGATCCACGGCAGTCCTAATTTCAGAGGTGACTCTGGCAATGGCGGTGTTGCGAGTGACCTTGTGAAAATACAGGAATGATTCTCACCACTTCTCACATATCAGGTACTACCCCAGTAAGCCGGGATAAGGTAAAGAGATGTGAGATCGGTACACAAGGAAGGGGGTACTGGCACCCAGTGAAATACATTTTGGCTTCTTATTGTCAAAGCCCACATTAGTGTTGAGAGCTAGTCTACCAAGGAGTCTGCTAGTCTCACCATTTGTAACAGTTTTGAGATGTAAGGGGGAGATAGGAGAGTGGGGCAGCGGGAAGGGTCACAGATGAGTCCTGTGCGGAAGGGTTGAGAACAGGAAGGTGAAGGATGACAGGTCAGAGAACTGCCTGTTGAACACATTTGGAATTTTTAGGGGATTGTTGCAAGAGTTTTGCTAAGAAAAGTCTATGTGATGAAATGTTTTGCTAACTAACATATACTGTTACTTTAAGATAAAAGGAGAATTGCGTTTAACATATAAGTGATTTTTTTATGTAGAGGTTATTTAAGAAATGGGTCCATTCTGTTTTTTTTTTTTTTTTTAATACTATCATTTAGCAAACTCGGTGTGTGCTTCCGGCTTACACACTGGTGGGAAATACCATTTTAAAATTGTGTGATGTAGATTATATGCCTTGCAGTGACAGAGTTCTGTAACAGAGCATGAATGCATTGTGACAACAATGAAAGTGCTTATCAGTGAAAGCCGTAAACTGCATCATTCATAAAAGCTGTTTAAAGACCACTGCCTACAGAATGTAAATTAGAAACACCTGTTGAATTCATTAAAGGACCAAAAAGATGGAACAGCAAGAAGAATTTGAATCAGTATTGAAAAAAAAAATAGCTTCTTCAGAAAATATTACTGCAGGTTCAGCACAGTTCTTCTTTAAATGCACTTGGACTATAAGCATAATGTTTTAAATATTTTATTTTAGTCAATACTTTCTGTTGCTCCCTTTGTTTCATCCATTTTGTCCGCCATTCTTGTCCATTTTGTTGCCTTGTCCTTCAGTGTTCAGCTACTCTTTCAGCCAAATGCGTTATTGTGTTACGGAATATGTATGTAATAACTTGGCCAGCTAAGAACCACTCAATGCTGGATCTTAAAATGAAATGACTTCATAGATTGCAAGGGCAGGTGGTGGTGGTGTAAACCCCGAAGGAATGTGAACTGCTGTCAAAATAATGTTGTTGCCTTGAAATGACGGAAAGAGTACATGAAGCTAGTGGACTCTGTTCCTGAGAAACATGCAGCTGTATTAAATTCTGCCCAGAAAGGCACCGATCCAATGGAGGAGGTAGGGGGCAGCGGGACCTGCACTGGAAATTGACTGGGAACTTGAAAATGCTGTAGGGGCCAATAGCAGGCAGCTTCCTTTTTCTAATTAAGTTGTCTAAAGTGCACCTTTTATGACAGCGGTAGCTGTAAATGATGAATTTTAAAATGGGTTGACAAAATCTTGTACTGTGAGATTAGTGGCATCGGACCATCACCTACCCATTGTCCAGAACTCTTTCTTTTTTGGTATATTATATTTATTTAATTTTGAAATAGTACAGTCTCATAGAATTCTGCAGTATAAGACGGGGTGAGTTCAGACCTACATCACCTAATAAATATCATCATTGGATTGATTAGTTGTGCACAGTAATTACACTGGAGGTGTTTTCCATACAGATTAAGCATAAAAGCTACTATCTTTCTCTAACAGTAATATGAAAGGCTTAGTTGCCACAGGTCTTGACATAGTCCAAAAAAAATCAGTTTGCTATGGAGACAAGGACCATAGAAGGCTGTAGGAATCGAAGTTCATTTTAATTGCATAGCGTTTTCAGAGCTGTAACCACAGCAATCCGTTAATATTAACTGTAATCCCTCCCAAAACAGCAGGTACAAACCCAAACAATGTTGGAAGGTAAGCCTCATGATTAAGCTACAGAACATATTAAAACTTACTGGTTTCAGTGTGGGAGAGGCTTGAGTAAACTATAGCAGTGTACATTCCCCCAACAATGCATCCCAAGGAGGAGAGGGTTGCCTCATGGAGGCGGCCGTCTTAACTCTCGCTCCCAGGAAAAACTTGTTATAGAACTATAGATATATGGATTCACACACCACCCAACCCAAGCACGTTTAGTCCCCAGAGTTACAACTGCCCTTACTCTCAAGTCCCCGGAATTTCAAAAGGCAGTGCAGTAATAATTTAAAAGCATTGAAGTGGACAATACTTGTATTCAAATGTCCACTTCTTCATTCGATTCTTTCTCCTCCCTAGAACCAAACTCCATTTTAATTTTTTGTAGGAGCTTCCCCGCTTCATGTGGGTTGCTAAACAAGTAACCACTTCTTCATTCGATTCCTTCTCCTCCCTAGAACCAAACTCCATTTTAATTTTTTGTAGGAGCTTCCCCGCTTCATGTGGGTTGCTAAACAAGTAGGTTTTCCCAGCATAAACCACCCGCATTTTTGCAGGCATCTGGAGAGCATGATTGATGCCAAGCTCCTGAAAGCCAGTGTTGATGGCATTGAATTCCATCTGTTTCTCCCTGGTAGCGAACTAAAATTGGGATAGAAAGTTCTTGTCCTCAGATGGATGTTGTATTTGGCCCCAGAATTTAGCAGCTTGCAAAATGTGGTCCTGTATATTGAATTCTCTGTACCCAATAGCATAGTTCTCAGAACCAAGGATGGTTCCTGCTGATGCCTCCGAGCAATATGGTAGGCCTTTAGAAGTTGTATCTGGGCAGAAAGCTGTAGGGTATTTGCAAGGAAAGTTTTCAAATTGGTAACCGCATCTTGTCCTTCCAACTCTTCAGGCAAGCCAAATATTGTCACGTTCCCAACTCTTGCAAAATTTTCCATATGTTCCAGTCATAGCTTAAATCACTTGTTTTTCCCAGTGAGCAGTGTGGTTGCCATCAAAGCCTTCCCAGTTGTGGTCATCACCTCTTGAAAAGCTGCCTCTTGCAGATCTGTACTGTTTTCAAGGATAAGAAGTCTAGTATTAAAAGCATCCATCTTTTGTTCCATTGTCTGGAGTCGGAGATCAAGAGCATGGATGGCATTCAAAACTTTCTGCAACGTGGGTTTCCCCGATCTAGCAGTAGCGCCAGGCCCAACCATCATCTCTAGCGGTGTAATCTCTGCAGCCTTCTTTTTCTCCACCTCTCCTGGTGCCGATACCTTTGGTTGGACCATTTTGTGTTGTTAAGTGCTATTTTCAATGCCGTTTTCATTCACGTTCCTCTGGGATGTACCTCTGTATGGGAGCAAGACTTTGATCAGGTAAAAAGAGGTAAATCATCAGTTTTTAAGTTTAATTCTTAGGCCAGCTTCAGGAGCTTCTGAAAAACATGTCTGCTCCACCCCCCACCCCCAGAATTCTTTTTTTTTTTTTAACTTACTACTTATTCCTCTGGAACCCATCTGAGCTCCCACCGACCCAGCTCAACCCACGATCCACCGGTCAGGCACTCCCCATGTAGCCTTGGCTTTGCCCCCAGGCAGGGTTGGGGTGGAGGGAACCCCCAAATCTTTCTTGTTTCGTCAGGCCCCCCCGTTGAGGCCTCACGGGTCGAGTGGTGAGGGGCGCCCTTCTCTGCCAGTGATGCTCCACCAGGTCCTGATTTTCCACCTGTAGCCCCTGTAGACATGGTTGTGTCATGGCATCTATGTGTGTATGCTGACGTCCTGCTGTGCTCCTCCCCTCTGTGTGGCATCAGGCTGCTGTACCTCTGGCTTCCACCAGAGGTCAGACCAACACCAGGCGATGTCCCCCCGGGAAGCGAGCTGTCCATCGGACATGCAAGCTTCCTCCCTGGCCAGCCCTCCAGCTCCCAGGCTCGCTCCTCAAAACCGGTCGCTGGTGTCGCAAGCAGTAGTGCTATCACTGCCCGGGGGGCCGACTAGAGCTCCTTTTTTTAATCCTTTATTTTTATGTCATTTTTTTCTGAACATATAAGAAAACACAAACTGTTACAATAACAGAATTACATGAACAGGTAAGTACCTAGAGGAAATAACACAAATTACACCATTGAACAGTTTACAACAAAAGTGGGGTCATGCCTCATGAAGTAGAAAACCCATGGAGTTCATATTTGTTGAACTGGCAGACTCCCAGCAGAAGAGAGTGTGTATTTTTTTCAATACATGAATTTGTTAACCCGAGAGTGCCAGTTAGCCAGTGTGGGGTGGGGGTGTTTTGGAGTCACAACCCAGGGATTGCTTTCTTTGCTGCCACAATAAAAACTCTCCAAAGGTAAGACTGCCTATGACCACATACAGAGTTCAGCTGATACAGAGTTCAACTGAACTGTCTGCACTAAATACTTACTAGGAAAACAAGAAGTGATATAATGAAGGCTGCAGTTCATGTTAATTGTCAATGGGGAAAAAACAAAAGAACATTCTGTTATTGTTTTTTCTCTTTCAGTAAGGGATCGTCTAGGCTCCACTAAGTTGAGCTGCAGTAAGGTAATGTAAAAATATGTATTGGAAAGTGATTTAATTTTGTTTTATTTATTTTTTTCTGTGGATCTGAAGAAAATAGCTTCCTGGCCCACTCCAGTTGATGCTAGACCAGTCTCCATAAAAATCCAAATAGACACAAACCCATTTTATAATAGCAATAACACGCTCTAGGTATGTGGTATATCCTGGGGTATAATCACTTCTCTGTTGGTTGACAGCATGAGGCAAAACTGCACCCAAGGCATGTGTACAGTATATCCCATGATATATCCCATCCTGTCATTAATTATTGCTTAGTTGTAAAACTGATGGTGGAAAATCTGTGTGCTGATTGGCTGGGCCCCACATGGTGTATACACACTGGCCACACAGGAAGGCGACGGTTAGTTTTTATCTGTAATGTGTTTTTTTTCAATGACTGAAAATACCTTACTGCTTTTTTTGTTAGGCATTCTGGGGAGGGGGAATTATACCATTTTGGTAGAAGCGTGTAGAAGCTCTGCATGCTGGTGGTTGTGGTTGGGGGGGATAAGTTTTTCGTGCTCTTCGTTACCAGACTGTGGTTTTCTTTAGTTTAGAAACAGTGCTTTATTATAGGAATGGGTGTTCCCCTATGAAATTTATACCATTGTTCAAAGAGACTGTTTTCAAGATGGGCTGTAGATTTACACCCCAATGGGTTGCTTCTCTTATGCCAGTCCTGTCATCTATCCACAAGATGGAATCAGTCCCTGGCTGGAGCTGGGGTCCTCAACTTGGGCCCAGCACAGCTACTACAGCAGTGTGTCAGCTGCATGAACAGATGAGGATAAAGTGTGGTCACTGGGATAGGCAGTGGGGCTAGTGGGCACCAGGAGGCCCTATTTAGGTTGCCAAAGTGGGTGATAAACAAGGAGCATAAAAAGTCATGTTGTAGATTGTATTAATTATTTATTTATTAATTAATTCAATAGAAACGTTAGACCTGGGGTTCATCTCTAGAGAAGCTACTTTATTTTCTGCTGCTGGCATTCCTGGGTAGGCAGTGGTGTGAAAATACTGGTAGACAAGCTTTATTTATTTTTTACTGTTTTTGCCTCCAGTCATCTTGGCTGCCCCTATCTGTACCTGCAGTGGGTTAACTCCCAATCCCATCAACTCTATGTCTTACCTCCTCTCTATAATGATGAGGCCGGTGTCTGTGGGAATACTCTACTGGACTTAGCTTTCCAGTGCTAGTCTGGTAGGGGGGCACGAGGTCCAAGAGTGCCCTGGTCCATCAGCCTACACGCTGATAGGTTTTCCGTGCTGTTACTTCTCATGGACATTGGCATCAAAGACACCAGTACGCATGCATGCCTCAGCATGCGGATATGGGATTTGCCAGCATCCTCCTCACACTATAGGCACTCAGTTGCACCTCTGGAGACCAAACATTTGAATGCACTCACGAAAAGGCCTGGGTGCTCTTAAACCAAAAATCAGGAGAGCACTGCAAAACAAGCACTCCAAAAAAGAGAACAGTAAACCAAAGCTAGCCATGCAATCAAAAAGTATTTATTAATTCTAAATACAAACAAACAACTATCACGATGACTCCTGGTGCTTTGAGGATAAACCTCTTTGCCAGGGAATGTGATGAAGAGATTGATCCTCAAAGTGCTGGGGCTCATCATGGTCACCCAGGTGGTGGTAGATCAGTGAGACCTGAAAACCCTCTCACCCTGGAGGAGTTGAGCACTATCTGTGATACTGAGCCTTGCTCCTCTCAGCTGTCTAATAAACCATGTTCTGGGCATAGACCAGGGTTACCAGCGTTGCGCATGACAACACTGCTACTATGCCAATGGGTTGACCCAACAGATACATTTTAATTTAATCACTGAGGTAAAACTATGGAGACTTCTTTTTTTTTTCCTGCCTGTTAATTCTGGGAGTACCTGGAGCCATTGTCACTATCTCCACCAGTCCATCTGTTCAGGGAAATCTACAGCCATTACTCCTGTGGTGGCCTACCACTGACCTCTTGTAGCCTCTGGTATGTCCCTGACCCGGCTTGGATGACTGTTGATAACATCCAGGAACAGGATCTGGTGAGAAGGGAGTACAGTGACCACAGAGAGTAAGTGAGCCCCTAGCAGACATAGGGCATCATTGTAGCCCTTTCCTCCATTAAAATACAGATGATTAGTACACAGCATGCCATCATCATAGGATGCACTGCTGACTGTCCCCAAATCCCTGCTAACGTGCTCTCCTGACTGCACTGCCACCTGTGATCACACAGGTGGCAATAAAGCAGCAGAAGTTGCTGCCTCCTCACCCTGGAGGAAGAGAAGGAGGAGGAGAAGGAGGAGGGGGAGGAGGGTATCCTTTGGTTGGCTGGATCCTCGCCCTGATGGCCACAGCAATGCTCTGGGCTAGGAGATGAACCTGCAGTAAACTGCAGGAATGGCAAGCAGAGCTACAGTCACCATGCTGTCAGGCAGGCCTTCTTCAGAGACTTATAGACAGGAACGTAGACATTAACGGCAGAAGAGCAATGCTCCCTCCAGTCTGACCTAATGTTTTCATTTAATTTCATTTATTTATTTCACCAGGAAAAGGTCCCATTTCATTTTCAAGGAGGTCTGGGTGGGACAGCATACATAAGTTAGGAAGCTGATATATGGAACAGAGTAATACATAGGTGTTGAATAATAAACATACATAAACACAGAGAAGGAATAGTAAAAAAATGTAATGTTAATATAAGAATAAAAATACAACATATAGTGAGTAACACACACGATTCAACACAGCTTTCAGAATATACTCTTATGTATTGTCACATGAGCTGAGATAGTTTGAAGAGGGCAAGAGAAGTCTATCATAGTTTATCCACAGGAGCAAGTCTCCGTACATCGTTTTCTGATGACCTTGAAGGTTGTGAGGCTGACCAGAGAGTTATGTTTCAAGGAGGATTTGACTGAGTTCCATGCTGTAGGAATAACACGACTGATTGCTAATTTTCTGAACTGTGCAGCGTATCCTGGTGTGTCCAGGAGAATATAGTTATGCTTTCTGAGTGATTAGCTGCTATGGGACATGTGACAGAGCTCTGTGATGCAGCATGGGAGTTCATTTAGTAACACCTTATATGCCCGTGTGTACAGATGTAATAACCTCCTGGCAGCTAAAGTGGACTAGCCAACTGACATGTGCAAAACACAGTGATGTGTCCTAGATGAGGCATCTGTGCTAAACCTAAGTGCTCTGTGGTGGAGCACATACAGTTTGGCAAAGTAAACAGCAGACCAACGACTGTAAATTAGGTCTGCATAGTTCAGGATAGGCAGAAAGGCAACTCGGACCAGACGTTTCGGGCATCGGGTATGAAACAGCACTTTTTCCTGAAATAGAAACCAAGTATGGTCCTCAGTTCTTTGCACAGAGACTTGATACGGGCAGAAAAGGACAAGCTTGTATTAAGCCATACACCTAAGTATTTGTTTTGGTCTTCTACCTCCAATGTGTCTTACAACAGATTGGTGATGGCAGGGATGGAGGGGCCAGGTGAGGTAGCAATGTTCGGGGCAAAGAACATAACCTTGTTCTTTCCGGCATTTAAAAGCAGTTTAGATTGGAAAAGATTGATTTGTAGTTTATCAAAGGCAGATCAAAGGTCAAAGCAGGCCGTGCCAGTATTAGGTCTTGAGATGTACTGGGCAGTGTCATCTGCATAAAAATGCAAACTAGCTTCACTGATATTTGCATCCAAGTCATTGATGTACAACATGAAAAGTAAAGGGCCAAGGACAGATCCTTGAGGGACACCCCTAAGGAGGGGAAGGGAGTACAGACAGAGTAGTATCCTTCTGCTGTGACTTATTGCAAATGCCCAGTTAGGTAGTTAAGAGAACCAGGGTAGGGGAGCTAAGCCAGTTCCTACATTATGCAGCTTATGAACTAGGATGTTGTGATCAACTGCATCGAAGGCCTTATTTGATCATGGAAAATAGCTCCCGTAACTTGTTTAGTGTAAGTGGCCCCTAACCAGTCGTTAGGGACTTTAGCTGAAGCAGAGACAATACTGTGTTTTAGTTTAAAGTCAGATTGGAAGTGTATTATGATATTTCAGTGCCACAAGAAAACTCTCGGTTGGTCATTGACTAATTTTTCCAGGAGTTTAGCCAAGACTGGGAGAATGGAAATAGGTCTGTAATTATTAAGAGTACAAGCATCACTGGACTTGTAGAGGGGTATAGTATGCGATGTTTTCCTTAGTAGGAGGAGGTTGTGTCTGGAGAGCGACAGAGTAAAAAGATGGGTGTCATAAGCTGCCGGAAGCCTACTCTAAGGAAGAACGGATCCAGGCCATCAGCACCTGTGCTCTTTTTGGTATTCAACCATAACAGGAGTTGCTCCACCTCCTTAAAAGGAATAGGCTGGAAAGCAAATTAATTAACCAGGTGGTTTCGCGATTGTACAGTATCTAGGCGGGGAGAAATAGGGTAGGCTGCAGCTGGGAATTAATTAATTTATTTATTTACTGAAAACTTCAGAGAATACCTTAGAGCACAGGTGCTCATTTAGAAAGGTTTCACATCAAATACATAGTCACAGAAAACATCACAAGAACTATAAGAAGTTCCAGAGGAAATGCATTTGAGTCAGGCTTAAAAGATTTAAGACAGATCAGTTACATACAGATTGTTGTATAAAACGTCACAGGATATGTACAGAGAGAAACCGAATAAAAGAGATCTTCTCCGGGGGTATCTCAGTCATCAGGTCACACCGTGGGAACTTCACCGTCGGTGAAGCAGGATCCACACAGGAGATTTTCCAACAGTACCACTGGGGCCGCCTACGCCGACGCCACGTGCTGATGTCACCAACCCTATAAAGGCGTGAGCGGCCCCACTCCCTCCTCAGTTCTTTCCTGCCATTGACTCTGTTCGCATGGGTCTCCACGGAAGCTCCGACACAGTTTTGTGCCATTTTCGTGTACGATATTTCTTTTACTTAGCATTATAGAGTCTCTTTTAAATAAGAAATTCCTTTACTTTGTTAATGTTGAGAGTTACTCCTTCTACCTCTCTCTTCTATCACTGCTGCTCCGGAAAGAAGATTGCCTCTTCAGTCGACCATATACTCTGTGTCTGATGTCTTGGACCTGACCACGATGCTTCCGACTGTGGGCTCTGCCAAAAATTTAATCAAACCACCCTCAGGCAACACAAAAAGGCTCTCAAGAAATTCCTCATGGAACAACAGGTAGCCAGTTCTGGGCAGGGGTCCTCCGGGATCCATCCTCCCTGGTCGCCGGTGGGTTCGTCGAGCTCTCAGACCTCAAAGGCCCAAGACAAGTCCTCAGGGAAAAGTCATAAAAAGACCGTGAATGGGACCACTCCTCCCAGTGGTGTTCCCACTCCCCAAGGGCCTCTTCTTCTTCTGGGGGTACTCCATTGTCTGAGGCTGCACCAACGCCTGTCGCTGTCCATGTCTCTGTACCTATCAGATCCAAAATTACAGCACCGCCACCTGCTTCTCAGGGCGGCTGGTTGTCGACCCTTGGGTCATCTGCCCCTAGTTCATTGACGCCTGGTTAGTTGACGAGCTCTTTGGGCTCCCAGGCATCAGTGGATGGGTCATCGCGCCCTGTGCTGTCGACCCCTCCTCCGTCAACTCAGCAATCTACTGTTGTCAACCTCAGTGATATTCTGACAAAGTTTACTACTTTCTTCAGTGTCATGAAGCAGCTGTCTTCAGCCATGGGTTTCCATACTGAGGAGGAGGATGCCACCAGACACAAGTTGGTGGGCTTCCTGGAAATCCCAGAGTCTCCTCCTAAGGCCAATCTTTCCATCCCCCCAGCTCTGAGGAATGCCACAACTGCCGCCTGGCACAGACCTAACATGGTCCCTGCCATGCCTCGCAGGGTGGATAAGTTGTATCTTGCCCCCCGGGGTCTACCTTACTATGCTGCCCAACGAGAGACTGATTCAGTGGTCATTAAGACAGTTCATGACAGGTCTCAGGTGCCTAAGCACCTCAGCTCTCTCCCCCCTGACAGGGAATCCAGGCGGATTGACCTTTGGGGCAAGAGGGTCTACGCCTCGCCCTCTTCCACCTTGGGGCTGAGGATCGCTAATTGTCTCTCTCATATGGTTAAATACCAGAACACTATCTGGAAAAAGGGCAAGGTGGCTGCCCAGGCCCTCCCTGACTGTCCCAGAAATAGGAGATTCTCAAGTGCTTGCAGAGTGCTGAGGATATTAGTAGGCATCTCCTCAGGGACTTGTACGATATGTCAGATACAGGTGCCAGAGATTCTGCCACAGGCATTTGCCTCCATAGGTACTCCTGGCTGAGGGTCTTAGGTTTTGCGGCAGATGTCCAGCAAAAGGTGCTTAATGCCCCTATCAGTGGCTCCAGACTATTTGGACCAGATGTTCAGGACATCATCAATGACCTACAGGCATCTGGCAGGGCGATTAAGTCTGTCCACTCACTCTATCATATGCAGCCTAGGAGCAGACAATGCCCTTCCTTTCACAAGGCATCCCACAAGTCCAGAGCAGCCTCCTGTCCCAAGGGTAAGAGAAAGGCCTCCTCCACCTTGCCTGCCTCCTCCTCTGGCTCTGCAGCAAAGCGTTGAGGGGTGACGGACCAGCCCCAGCGGCTGGATCCACCTTGGCTTGACTCCTTGCGAGACCCCACTCTTCCAGTCCCCGACCAGGAGGTGATGGTCGGAGGTCGGTTCTCCCTCCATCTCAGTCAGTGTGAACCATCACTTCAGATGCCTGGATCCTTCAGATTATAGAGGGGGTCACACTCTGATACCCTCCAGACAATCCTCCTGTACCCTCCACCTACTCCCCTGGCTCTTCTAGCAGTTCTCTGGAAGGAGGTACAGTCCCTCCTGCGGAAAAAGGCCATCGAGCCAGTACCCCGGGTGGCAAATGAACAGGGGCTTCTATTCCAGGTTCTTCCTGGTCCTTAAAAGAAAGGAGATCTGAGGCCCATTTTAGATCTCAAGGACCTCAATCTTTATTTTATTTTTTTATGTTAGTCTTTGGTAACCGGGTAAGGCCCACTAGGCACAAGTGCCTGTTTTCAGGGGTGACCTGGGAGCACTGGGCGGTTAAGTGACTTGCTCAGAGTTACACTGTATACAAGTGGAGGTTGTGAGAATCAAACTCAGGTCTGGTCTGCTGGATGTATCAAGCTCATTCACACCTTATTCCTCTAACCTCTAGGCTATAACAGAACATTCCGCATGGTCACCCTGCCAGGCCTGCTGCCCCTACTCAGACAGGGCGACTGGCTATACTCCCTTGATGTGCAGGATGCCTACCTGCATTTCTTGGTATTTCCTCCACACAGGAGATTCCTCTGGTTTCTTTTTCAGGGCAAGCACTACCAATTCCAAGTATTGCTTTTTGGCTCATCCTCTGTGCCGCGGTTCTGTACCAAGTGCTTAGCAGTGGTAGCTACAACTCTTCGATGGGAGGGACTGGATGTTTTCCCTTACTTGGATGATTGTCTTCTAAAAGCCCCATCCAAAGATTAGCTCCTCCGGACCCAAGAGAGAACCCTTTAGCTATTTCTTTCCCTGGCCATCACCGTCAAGCTGCCCAAGTCCATCCTGATTCCATCCCAGAGGTTCCAGTATATAGGGGCGGTCCTGGACTCAGCACAGGGCAAAGCCTTTCTGCCTCTCAACAGGGTGGAGTGTCTGATTGCCCAGGCTCAGGAAGTCTCCCAGAGCCGTTATGTTTCTGCCAGGGTGTACCTGAGACTGTTGGATCTGATGTCTGCGGCCATTACCACGGTTCCCTTTGCCAGACTGCACATGCAAGTCCTTCAGTGGACAGTCAGAGTGCAATGGGACCAACGCATGGATGACTTGGATCAGTTAGTGCTGGTCTCCGTCCCAGTCTGCAAGGTGCTTCAGTGGTGGGTGGACCCTCAGAACCTGTTACAAGGCGTCCCATTCTAGGTCTCCTCCCCCCAGCAAATCTTCACCACGGATTCCTCTGGGTCAGGCTAGGGAGCACATCTGGGCCCCTTTCAGACTCAGGGAATGTGGTCCCAGACTGAAACCTCCCTGCATATCAGTGTCTTGGAGATGCGGGCAGTCCTGTATGCCATGCAGGTCTTTCAGAATTGTCTACTATATCAACAAGCAGCGGGGGACACACTCATACCCCATGTGCAGGGAGGACATGAGAGTATGGTGCTGGGTGCTAGACCACAGTCTGATTCTTTTGGCAGTCCATGTCCCAGGCGTACTAAACACCCTGATGGACAGCATAAGCAGGACACAGTCCATCACGTACGAATGGAAACTTCTCTCATCCGCCGCAGAAGATCTGTTCGCCAGATGGGGTCATCCAGAGTTGAACCTTTTTGTGTCCCCACTCAATGCAAAACTGCCCAGTTTATGCTTGCTAGATCCAGAACCTGGAGTCTTCTGGCAAGACTCATCCCTCTCCTGGAGCAGGAGGTTCTTTTATGCCTTCCCTCCATTTCCTCTAATTCAGAGGGTGCTAATCAAGCTGCAAATGGAGGGGGCCAGCATGGTCCTGGTCGCACCATTCAGGCCATGGCAGATACGGTTTCCATTATTGCAAGAGTTAGCGGAGGAACCCCCGATCCCTATGCAGGGATCTGCTGACGCAGGCTCAGGGGACCCTGATCCATCCCAATCTCAAGTCTCTGTGTCTGCATGCCTGGCTCCTGAGGACGTAGCCATTGCCCACTTTGGGGTATCTCGGAGGGTGGTGGGTGTCCTTGTGGCAGCTCAGAAGCTCTCCACTAGAACCACATATGCCATGAAGTGGAAGAGGTTTGTCATCTGGGCTGCCAGAAATCATCTGAACCCTTTCACCTGTTCGGTGAGCCAGATTCTGGACTACCTGATATATCTGTTGGACTCAGGTCTCCAGTACTCCTCCCTCAAGGTGCACCTTTCAGCTGTCTCTGCCTTTCATGAGCCTGTGGGCGGTCACACTGTGGCTCAGTTGGATGTGTCCTATACCTTTCTCAGGGGCATCCTGCACCTGAAGCCTCCAGTCTGTTCCCCTGTCCCAGCATGGGATTTTAATTTTGTTTTGGAGAAGCTGACCCTGTCTCCGTTTGAGACAGCCGAGACTTGTGAGCTATGCTTTCTCTCTTGGAAAGCGTTATTTTTGGTTGTTATTATCTCTGCCCGAAGGATTTCCGAACTTCAGACTCTCTGGTGTGAGGAACCTTATTTGATTTTTCACAAAAACTGGATATCTTTGTCCACGAATCCTAAGTTTCTCCCAAAGGAGGTGTCTGAGGTTACCTTGAACCAATCTATCCACCTACCTGTTTATTTTCCTGAGCATGCCAATCCAGGGGAAGCACTGCTCAATACTTTAGATGTGCGCAGAACTTTGAAGTATTATCTGCTCCAAACCAATGCAGAAAGCCAAAGCAGCTTTTTGTTTCTTTCACCCCGGGTAGAGAGGGTGTTCAGGTTTGTAAGCAATGTTTGTCCAAATGATTGGCACATTGTATTGTGTTCTGCTACAACAAGCATGGCAAACAGTTGCCAGGGGCAGTCAAAGCTCACTCCACAATGGGCATGGCTACCTCTGTGGCTTGCTTCAAAGGGGTCTCAGCTGCTGACATTTGTGCTGCTGCCACCTGGAGTACCGTCCATACTTTTACTAAGCACTACAGTCTGAACATTGCTTCTCGAGCCAGAGCAGACTTTGGCCGTGCTGTTCTTCAGGGCCTTCTTTATCTTAGGCCCTGGCTTGCCTGCCACCAAGACTGTTCAGCTGTTACTTGTCACTGCTTGGGACTCGTTCCTACGGTGTGACCTGATGACTGAGATACCCCTGAAAAGACAGAACAGTTATGTAAGAACTTACCGTAACAGTAGATATTTGAGGGGGTCTCAGTCAACAGGTCAGCCTTCCCTCCCTCCATCCCCCTGTTTGGGGTTCCTGTCTCAGACTGGCTATATGGTGCATCCAGCCTTTTATTCAGGCCTGGACACCTCTTTCTCTCCCCTGTCTCCTATGGCATGGGTTTTCTCCCTTAGTCTCTGGGGGGGGGGAAGAACTGAAGAGGGAGCAGGGCCACTCACGCCTTTATAGGGTTGGTGACATTGGCATGTGACATTGGCATGTGCAGCCCCAGTAGTACTGCTGGAAAATCTTCTGTGTGGATCCTGCTTCACCGACAGTGAAGTTCATATGGCATGACCTGATAATCGAGATCCCCTCAAAGATCTACTGTTACAGTAAGTTCTTACATAACTGTTCTTCTAACAGTTACAGCTGCAATGGACTGCAAGGGCAGACTGCAGAGATCTCTTGACTTAAACTGATTAATCTTGAGGAGATTCAGCAGAGTATCAGGCAGTTTGTTTAACCAGTTAGCAGCTTTGACAGCAAATGATGAACTGCCCAGTTGACCACACCAGAAAGAAGGCTTAAGGGCATTCCTTTTCATATTCCTGGTGTTGTATTGGTTGGAGACAATATAGGAACAGTTTGTTAAAGCAGGGGGGTGTCGGGCCCAGGAGTGCCTTTTTGGCTAGCAAACAGGTCTGCAGCTTTATTTTGCAGGGTAAAGGTAGCCAACTAGTAAGTGCGTAAAGGGTACAACTGTGAATGCGGTTATGTGCACCAAGCGCAAAGCGGCATGCCTTATTGCATATCAGTTTACTCTGTTTAGCACCGTGTTATAGGCAGCTGCATAGATAGGGGCCATAATCTATAAGTGACAGAATGGAGCTGGCTATAATAAGGCATATAGCATCCCCAGTGGGATTGTTCTGGTTATGATACAGGGCACCAAGTCTTCTGTTAAACTATGGGCACTAGATAATCAACATGGGGGACAAAAGATAAGGTATTATCCAGAGTTACTCCAAGGTATTTGAAGGTCTCCACCTATTCAAGGTTTTGTCCGTGGCCGTTTTGAATGACAAAGGATGGAACTTTCCTCTTCTGTGGGAGACCAGAGAAGAGCACAATCTTTTTTTTTTTTTTTTGTAATTGAGGACCAGTTTGTTGTTGGAGAACCAGCTTTCTAGTGACCTGAAATTACCTTGGAGAGTGGCAGTGAGGCTGTCAAGGTCAGGGTTTTTAGAATAGATGACAACATCATCAGCATAGAGGAGTACATTGGCTGTCCGACAGACATGAAGCGGCTGATTTACGAAAAGGCCAAACGGGAGTGTGCCCAAGATGGAGCCCTGGGGGACACCAATAGCTACTCCTCTAGTGTCGGAAAAAGATTTATCAGTCTTCACACACTGGGAGCAGTTGGTGAAATAGCTGTAAAACCAGTCAGTTGTGTTCTGTGACAAACTCAGGCCAAGGCGTTTGTTAAGTAGGAGCTTATGGTTCATCAGGTTGAAGGCCTTAGTAAGACTGATATATATATGTATATATATATCACTGGAAACAGGGGAGGTACCCAAAGACTGGAGGACAGCAGATGTAGTCCCCTTATACAAAAGTGGGAACAAAGAGGAAGCAGGGAACTACAGACCAGTCAGCCTCACCTCGGTAGTGGGGAAGATCATGGAAGCACTACTGAAGGAGAGATTGGTGGAACATCTGGTTGTCAGTGGACTACAGGACCCAAGGCAGCATGGTTTCACCAGGGAGGTCATGTCAGACCAACCTCGCTGGAATTTTTGACTGGGTGACTAGGAGGTGGATCGGGAGGCAGTGGACATGGCCTATCTGGACTTCAGCAAGGCCTTTGACACTGTGCCATATAGAAGACTACTACACAAACTGGGGAATATGGGTGTGGGCAGGACAGTAGTGTGGTGGGTAGGTAACTGGCTGGGTGGCAGGACACAGAGGGTGGTGGTAAATGGCTGTCACTCCACAGAGGGAAGAGTGACCAGTGGGGTACCACAGGGATCAGTGCTGGGACCGGTCCTATTCAACATCTTCATCAGTGACATTGCGCAGGACCCAGAAGGCAGAATTTCACTGTTCGCTGATGACACAAAGCTCTGTAACAGAGTAGACACTCCGGAGAGCGTAGACAGAATGAGAAGGGACCTGCAGAAACTTGAGGAATGGTCAGGGGTTTGGCAGTTGAAATTCAATGCAAAGAAGTGCAAGATAATGCATATGGGGCACAAAAACCCTGGCACAATATATCAGTTGGGGTGAGGATATAGCATGCACCAAACAGGAAAGGGATCTTGGGGTTATCATCTCTGATGACCTCAAGGTAGGGAAACAGTGTGGCAAGGCAGCAGGTAAAGCAAATAGGATGCTGGGATGTATAGGCAGGGGCATCGCCAGCAGGAAAAGGGAGGTCATAATTCCGCTATACAAGACACTAGTGAGGCCCCACCTGGAGTACAGTGTACAGTTCTGGAGACCATACCTGTGTAAGGACATAGACAGGGTAGAGAAGGTTCAGAGGAGGGCAACAAAGATGGTGCATGGATTGCATCACAAGTCCTATGAAGACAGGTTGAAGGAACTGAACATGTACTCCCTGGAGGAGAGGAGGGAGAGAGGGGATATGATAGAGACATACAAGTATCTCACAGGGAGGAACAGGGTGCAGGAATACACTATTTTAAGCGAAAAAGATGTACCAGGACTAGAGGGCATGGGATGAAGTTGGAGGGAGGACGATTCAGAGGAAACATGAGGAAGAATTTCTTCACAGAACGGGTGGTGGACAAGTGGAACACCCTGCCAGAGGAAGTGGTGGGGGCTGAAACAATCACGGGATTTAAGAATGCATGGGATAGACATAAAGGAATTCTGGAGGTCAGGGGTAAGGGGCAACAGACTTCTAGGAAAACATAAACTGAACTGACAAGCTCAAATGGGCAGACTGGGTGGGCCATAGGCCCTTATCTGCCGACACTGTTTATGTATCTATGTATCTATATATATAGCTCCAATGAGCTCACCGTTGTCAAGGGCCTCATGAACATAGTTGGTGTATTCCCACATTGCCATGTTGATGCTGTGTAGCTTACAGAAGCCATGCTGCCGTACACACCGAGCACTGTATTTTTCGAGATATGTGACAAGTTGGTCAGAGACTGTTCTCTGTGATTTATCAAATTATGATTTATTTGTCAAAGGCCAGGCCAGCAGATGCCAAATAGGAAATTGTTTCTTCCAAAATGACTTGCTTATCAGATATCACATTACCAGCCACTAATATTTTTTGTGGCAAGGAGGGGGCAGTTCAGGCACCTTCGGTTGATTCAACAGCTTTCCAGAATTTAGCTGCATCGTTTTGGATTTGCCCAGGGAGTTTAAGTAATACTTGGCCTTGGTAGCCTTGACAAATGCAGTGCAGGAGTTTCTCATCTGCCTAAAATAGCCCAGTCCATATCCCGTTTTGTGCACCTGGCGGTAGCCCAGAGCAAGTCCCTTTTCCTTAGAGCCTCTCATAGTTCCTTACTGAACCATGGGCACAATACTTTTTAACTCCACATTTGATTGTGGGAGCGTGCTTATTGATGGTTCCCAACAGAAAATCCTTAAAAATTGATAATGCTTCATGGACTATAGGGGCAAGGTAGCATGTCTGCCAGTTTACAGTGGCCAGATTGTTTGGATAATTTGTAATACTGAAATTGGTAAAATGTCTTTTAGAATGAATTTGGGTTTGTGCACCTGGATTTGCGCTCCTCTTGAGCAAGCAACCATGTTATGGTCACTGATACTGTTGTGAAAAGCAGCCACATGGGTGAATTTATGGGGCCTATTTGCTAGATTAAGATCCAGTAAGGAGGCGTTAGCAGGGTTATTTGGAGTAGGCCTTGCTGATTCAGTTAATAATTTGAACAAAGTCGAGTTCACCACATAGTTTTCTCAGGTCAGTAGATTTATCGATGAGCCTGTCCATATTAAGGTCTTCAATTATTAGGCATTCGAGTATGAGCTTACAATACTACTGATGCGCTGCAGGAGCTCAGAGTTACCTTTTTTTTTTTTAGTTGTTTAACCAGGAGTGGCACACTAAGCTGAAAGCTTTTTTACAGGCGTGACCTGGGAGCACAGGGAAGTTAAGTGACTTGCTCAGGGTCACACAGTATGTAAGTGGAAGCTGTGGGATTCAAACCCAGGTCTGGTCTGCTGGATGTCACCATATTTGCAGCTCAGAGCCTTAAACCACTGCGCTATACTGCCTCCCTTTGGGTGGCTTATTTGTGTGGAACAGAGAAGGAACTAATTGTGACTGACATAAACCTATTATTGATATATAGGGCCAGGCCGCCTTCCCTGGAAGGTCTGTCCAGTCAGTATAGAGGAGGGAATGGCTGTCTTGTGTGAGAGCACAGAGTCATTTTAACCAGGTTTAAGCAAGCAGAAATTCATCTGATTTGGTAGGCATGGCCCAGACTTTAACATCATGTAATTTTTTTGGCATGCTACATACACTTAGAGACTTAAGGCCCATTAACAGAGCCAGCTGGATGTGTGCACATAATGGTGCATTGCACAGATAAGTTGCTCCAGCCGGCTCTGTTTGTGCTGGAGTGTGGGTATTGAGACACAGACACCATGTTTAAAGTGTAAAATGCATTGGTAGTGTGGTATTTATTTTGAACATAAGTGAAAATAAGAACAGAAAATAAAACAGAAATAATAAAACATAACCAACTGCAGAGTGGATACCAACAGCAGCAATTCCACAGTCATCTGGCAGAGGTCTTCCTGTCATAGCAACACAGGTCGAACTGACCCTGCATAGCTTCCAGGAATGCCTTTTATAGGGTTCTCTGGTCACCTGATCCACCCCTAATCTAATTCAAAGTAATATAAACCTATACTAATGCATAGTCTGGTGAATCTGGTGGACAGGGAAAATATCACAATTATTATATATGTACAAGAAAATGAACCTAAAGTATGTCAATATATCTTAAGAAAGCAATTTTGACACTTAATAATTAAACATAAGGATTCATAACTCCACCCACTTTCAAGAGATTGACAGGTGGCATCCTATAATACAGCCTCTGGTTGGGGCTGCTGACTCCTATAGAGGCACCTAGAACACAGAGGTAGAAGGTAGGATACAAACAACCTCATCTTCTCTTGGTTATGTGCTCTTTGGTTTCTCTGTATTAATTCAATGAAACTTGCATTAAACATTATAATTCAAAGGCAAAAAAGTATCTAGCACTTTCCTTTAATATGGCTCTGCTTTTGTTTCTATTTTTATTCAACATGAGTAAAAATAACCAGAAAAATAACAGCAAGGAAGTGCTGTAATGCTAAAGGGTGCCACAGGCAGGGCTTCTGTAAGGCTGCACACTGTTTACATTCTTATTTCTGTCTCCCTGTCCTCCCAAAGAAGGAACCAGCGTTTTCTTCATTTTATATACAGAGGGGAGAAAGAGAAATGTAAAAGAGTAACTGCATGCCTGCGGTTTCAACTTCTAGCATTTGCTATTTTGCAAGTTGTGACTTGTGGCAAGAAAGCTCCACTCCCACAACTCGCAGAGCGCATTGTGCACATCTTTCCTCTCGCACAGTCGCGAGGTGCATCCTGCATGTTCCACGGCAGAAACTTAACTTTGAGAACAGACGTATCTCTAGGAGCTGCTGAGCTGCTTCTGCAGAGGCGCGAGTCCGTGCCACACATACAGGTGTTTCTCCCCAGGTACCATCAGATAGTCTAGACCGGGATGCCATGCCGGGCACCGAACTAGGGTCTAGGCTCGCAACAGAGGATCGCTCAGCAAAACTTACAAGCTCCAAAGCACACATATGATGCAACATTACAGGAGCACAACTGAATTTTACATTATAAGGCACAACAAGTACTTTTTTAGTTTGCAGGCATTCTGGGTGGGAAGAAATGAAAACAAAGAGGGGAAAGTATAGGCAGAAGATACTTCAATGAGTGGCTGAGCCACTGAAGTAGAAAAAGAAATAAAGGATAGATTTAAAGAAAAGGGTGCTACTGCAGTAGACTTTAAAAAGAGGGAAAGGAGAATGCCCAGGAGTGCCTGACATGGAGTGGGGGGGGGGTACCAACACTTTCACACTGTTGTGATATTCAAATAGAATGCATGATGGGAACAGATCATGCATTCTGTTTGAATATCAGACCCTGGACGTGTGGCGCCTAGCGAGCAGCCGCCATGTATGGCACAGCGCATCCAGGGTGCGGGCTGAAGACCACCATAGGGGAATGCGTGGACGCATACCTGCATGTGCCACAGCCTCCATGGGAGATATTTAACCAAAGCATGCAAATTAGCCCATTGAGCATACACAGCACACTGGGCCATTTGCATGCCCATTATGGGCTAATTTGCATGGTTGTGCCTGGCAGAATGCACTGGGCCAGCCCCCCAACCAGCCCTGAGCACTGAAGAAAGAAAACTATATGCCTTGATCCCCTTTTCCATAGTGTAGGGACACCCCCTCCCCACCTGATCACTGTATGAATAATAAACATAACTCGATCCCCTTTTCCACAGTGTAGGGCCCTGCTCCCCGCCTGATCACTGTAAGAAAAAATAAAATATATCCACTTTTTTTAGTGTAGGTCCCCCTGCCCGATCACTGTGAAAAAAAAAAATGATTCCCATTTCTATAGTGTAGTATCCCCCCAACCCGGTGGACAGTAACACATCACCCGCATCCCCATCCGACTCGTGCGGTGGCTGGCACAGCCCTCCTCATCCTGCCATGGCTATTGTCGATCGATCAGTACCGACAAGATACAGTAAATAGTATGCGCTCATTGGTTGTAATCCAATGAGCGTACTATTTACTGTACACGCTTGGGTACCGATCAGTTGGTGGCTGGCCATGGCAGGGTGAGGAGGGCTGTGCCAGTTGCCAGCATGGCACAATGGAAAAGGGGATCGGTTTTATTTTTTCTTACACTGCTCAGGTGGGGGGGCCCTATACTATGGAAAAGGGGATCAGTTTTATTTTTTTCTTACAGTGATCGGGGAGGGCTGAGGGCCCTACTTTATGGAAAAGGGGACTGGCTTATGTTTATTATTCATACAGTGATCAGATGGGAGAGGGGGCCCTACACTATAGAAACGGGGTTGGTTTTATTTTTTCTTACAGTGCTCAGGTGGGGGCCCTGCACTGTGTGCAATATGGAAAAGGGGATTGGGTTATGATGGTGATCGGGGCTTGGGAGGGGTGACACTACGCTACGGCAAAGGGGATAGGGATGTGCATTTATTTTAACACTGAGCAGGGCTTGGGAGGGGGACCTTGTACATGGCCCTAAACTGTGCGTGGGGAACCACCTGACCCCGGACATAGTTAAAGTAGGGATCCGAAAGCGCAGCTATGCGCCGGCTCAGCCGGCCATAGTTATGCCTTGAGGGAGTTGAATATTGCAATGCGCGGCATATGCATGAGGGACCCCTCGTATGCTCTTGCATAGCAGCATTTCTGCGGTGGTGCAGTCGTGTGTGATGGCGACGGGCTTTGAATATTGCCACGGCCCTTGTAAGTATGGAGATGCATGGCACATCTAGGGATGCGCCGCGCATCTTGGCTGAATTTGTGGGCCATAACCTTTAGTCCTTCAAGTGATGCAAATTCTGCAGGGGATATCATTGGGGAGGGTGGACCTGGATTGACTTCCATATTACCAGAACACCATTAGCAGGATTAAAATAATTTGTTTGCACATGTGAAGACTGATGTTACATTTTTAATCTGTGGATTTAGATTTGAGCTTAGATCTAGAGGGAGCAAAGAAGGCATTAAACTGCAGCCTCCTAGTGTTAGGAGCATATGAAGATGGCCCTTAGGACACAGGGAGTGACTGCAGTTAGTTGTAGGGACTTGTTTACAGCATCGGGGCTCCAGGGTGAACCAGGGACCCCTGAAAGGTTCTACTAAGTTAGTGATGGAGGAGTGAGGAAGGCGCAGCTATTCGTAATAATATAAATGACCTCATCCCGTGATCTACTGTCTTGATGAGATTCCTGCCTTCCTCACCCCCCCCATTCTCATCTCCCTGACTAAATACTCCTGGTGTTACTATCTTATTCTGCTCCCCCATTCTGTCCTAACAATGCTTAAATCCATTAATAGTCTTTGCCTCTACAGCCTCTGCCCATAGCCTGTTCCATGATTTAACCCCTCTTTCTGTGAAATAAAACTTCCTCACATCCTCCTGAACCTTCCACCAGTTGTCTTCCATTTTTGACCCCCCTTCCCCCAATTACTGACTCAGTATTTTTGTTGATTATGTCCCTGCTGTTCACCTGTTTGTTCCTCTTAGGAACTCAAAAGTCTCAATTATGTAGCCCTCCCCCTGCTATCCTCTAGCGATACATGTTCAGGGCCTCCAGCCTCTTCTCTTAGGATCTTTCCAGTTGGCCGTGAATCATCTTGGCGACTCTTCGTTGCACTGACTCTAGCCTGTCCTTGTTTTTCCTCAGGAGTGGACTCCAGAATTTAGCACAGTAATCTAGATGTGGCCTCAGCAGTGACCTGTACAGGGGCAATATTACCTGTTTCCTATCGCTACCAGTACCCCTTTCCTTCTTACTATATTGTCACTCAAACTAATTTTTTAAATATATTTAACCATGATAGCCAGTAAAAATGCATTATCTCATTTGCAGTGAGGTTCTGCTTTTACCAGTATTTACAGCTTTGCAGTGTGGTCTAGTGGTTAGAGCACCAGCTTGGGAACCAGAAGATTACTGATTCAAACCCCACTAGAGCCAAATACTCACTGTGTGACCGTGGGCATGTCACTTAACCTTCCAGTTCTGCAGTCCTCCCAGCTGGAAAAATGGGTAGATGCAGGACACCACTGGAAATGAGATGTTTCATTTCAGCTGGGCAATCTTGGGTGAATAAATGGGTAAAAAAAAAGCTGGGTGGACTGGTGAACTGAGAGATTAAGTGATATGTTCAAGGTCACACAGCATGTAAGTGGCTGTGATGGGATTTGAACCTGAGTTTCTTGGCTCCTAAGCTTTGCTCTAGCCACTCACTATGTCACATGGCCTCTCAGCTTACAAAGATACTAAGAGTTATGACAAAACTATAAATGTTGCAGCTAAGAGACTTCTGATGATCTGTGTTGCAGCTCAGTGGATGTACACTGTGCTTCTGAGCGGTGACCCAAGCTTGAGAGCAGACCTGAGTTGCTGAAGTCTGACCATCAGGTCTGGTAAAGTTCTGCTTGAGGCAGTGTGTCCCTGCCAGAGCGGGGAGATGAAGTCACTCGTGGTATGTGGGAAAGCCTTCAGTGTCACAAAGTACAGGGGGTGCCAGGTGCCTAAACATAGTGGCATGAGAGGATGACAGAGGCACTGCATGGCATCATGAAGGTGGAGAGGATTAAGGGTCACAAGCTCTCACCAGAACAAACTAGTCATGAGACTAATAGGGGAGAACACTCCTTCCTTGCTGTCAAGATGACAGCAGAAGATAGCACTGACTTGAGTCACATCCAGTACACTGCTTCTCACCAGATGTGTTACTAGCTGCGGAGGGAACACCCAACCTGAGAGCCACATGGAAGGGGCAAACCATTTACGAACATGGAGGTGCGTGAACTCATTTCGGTCGTGGATGTCAGAGGCAGCCTAAGGGCATGATAAGATATTTTATTTATTTTCTTTCTTTATTTATAATTTGGTGACAGGGTAGGCACACTGAGCCAGAGCTTGTTTCCAGGTGTGACCCAGGAGGTGGGGATACACCAGGGTCGAAACAGCAGTAACAAATAAAGTACATGAACAATAAAAGCAAAGTGTGAATAATGAATTCCAGGGAAAGAAAAAGGCAGTGCAAGAAGTGTGTAATGTACATTAGAGGCAGTATTTCTTAGTGGTTGAAGGCACTGAGCTGCAAACCCGGAGACCTGGGTTTGAATCCCATCAGCCCCACTTGCATACTGTGTGACCCTGAGCAAGTCACTTAACTTCCTTGTGCTCCCAGGTTGCACCTGGAAAGAAGCTCTGGCTTAGTGTGTCTTTTCTGGTTAAACAATCCCCCTTTCCCCTTAAAACCCCTAGTTCCGCCCGAAGACCTGCCATCACTGGTACATGCCTTTGTTACATCCAGGCTTGACTACTGTAATGCTGTATACTTCGGGGTCACTGGAGGGACCCTCCGCTGGCTGCAGCTGGTGCAGAACACAGTGGCCAGGTTGCTGGCGGGCCTGTCTAGGTCTGGTTATGTGACCCTGGTCCTGCAAACTCTGCACTGCCTGCCTGTCAGGTGGAGGATCATCTTCAAGGTGGGCTTGCTCACCTTTAAGACCTTATACTGATTGGGCCCTAGCTAGCTGGATGATCTCCTGCCACCTGCCACCTCAGTTCACTCCCTCTGTTCCTCGACCAGGGGCCTCCTTGCTGTTCCAAGGGCCAGATTAAAAACGTTCGGTGACCGTGCCTTTGACATTGCCAGACTAGCCCTTTGGAACTCTTTTCCAACTTTTGTGAGAGAGGCCCCGATGGTTGAGATGTTTAAAAGGGGTCTAAAGGCTCATTTATTTGGTTTGGCCTTCCCTGATGAACCTGACTGACCAGAGCTGATAGAGCTGATTTAATTTTGGATATTATATTGTCATATTTATTATTTTAAGATTTCAGTGTGTACTTATGGGTTTTTGTAATTTTGTATTTCCCTACCTGCTTTTATGTAAGGCACCCAGAGCCCCAGGGATTGGGCGCCGTATAAATAAACATACCTGGCCTTGCCCTTGCCTTCCCCTTTATGGGGATGAAATAAGCAGAACATTTGAAAGACTTTGACAATGCCAAAAGGGGAGTTGACGGTTGTCACAGATTTCTGTATCTGGGTAATATGATTTCACGAATTTATTGATTTCCCTGCAACACAATCCATGATCTTTTTCACTTAGTTTTGCTATTTGGTCTCCATATTGCATAAGGAGAAGTGTCAGTTTAATTAGACACAACGGTAACTTAACGTCCTCAGGATGAAATGTGCTTCTGGAAAGCAGTATTCCCACCAGAAATCAAACAGCAAATGCCAAACCTAGCTCGAATTCTCGGCAGTGAAGAATGAGTTTCTGTGCACTGCAGCGCATAAAACAGTTCATGTGTCTGAACTATTGGAATGCATGCCCCTCGACTAATGTTGGCTCATTGGAGGAGCTGAGTAAATTTTGTGAAATTTTCCTTCACAAATTTCATGAACTGCAGCAATAAAAAAAAAAAAACAGCAAAATTGATACCCCCTCCCCTGTAGTCACCTATTAGCCGGAACAAATCCATCATTCCCATACTTAGAGAAACAAAATCCCAGAACTTTGATTAGCATAGTTTTTTAAACAAATTAGCCAATATGCATGAACAAGATGGCACAAATTTAGTGTGGAGTTTTTCTGTTTTTTTTTTCTGTGTGCAGAATATCATGAATGAGAAGTAGTGATGTTGCATGAATTTCCCCCAGTCCTATTCTTTGGATGCAGTCCATGCCCAATTGTGAAAAAAACATAGATTCTGTTTTCACGTGATAAACAGCGAGGGGAGACAGTTACATGAAATGCAGTGTTAATAGAACTGTATTTGTAATATTTAAATACTACTCATATAACCAGTTGTCGAAAGCATCTGGCTGCATTCTTACACCACACGTTTGCTTCTCTGTTTAATAGCATTTGCTCTTCATGCCCCACCATTCATCCCTGGTTGTGGAGGAATTTTTTAGGCACTTTTAAAAAGCTGGTGACACAGTTTGTACTATTTTGCCTTTCTGTGCAGCGTTCCACTATCAAAGTATCATGAGTGCATTTTTTTTAGTGTCTTCCTCGCAGTGTGTTCTTTTTGTCTGTTTTGCTGACTTCTTCCTGATGCGTGTTCACAGTGATGTGTTGCGCTGCCACTCCCTAGTACATGACGTGCTGACATCAGGTCAGGAACCCTGTGAGTAACTAAGTGGGAGCGACGTGCCTGTCTTTCAGCGAGACATACAATTTACCTTGTGTGCTCTGTGAGGACCCCCCAACCCCATTGATTGCCAAACTGAGTTGTCAAAATATCATTCCTGGTGCTATTGTTCCCCTCTCCCCCCACGCTGATTGGTGGCCCGATGTTTTTAATAAATCTTTCCTTGGTGTTCAGTGGTCCCTCTCCCCAACCACACCCTTACCCAATATATGAGTCAGTACTCCGTGGTGTCCAGTGGTCCCTCCACCCCCAGCCCAATCCCCTGCAAAGTCAAGTAAAACCATTCCCCGGTGTCTAGCAGCCCCCTCCCTGAACCCAATCTCCTGGTAAAATAATGTTACCCATTGCCTGGTGTCTAGCAGACCCTCCAGCCCTCCCCCTACCCAGGCAGATAGTGCCCCACCACCCTGCTCCCATCATCCCTTCCATGAGCTGGTGACCAGCACAGCCCTCCAGTGTCCACCATGGCTGGCTGCTGACTGAGCTGTCATTGAGCGTGTACTGTATACGGCCGCCTGTGGTGGAGAGCGGATGGCTGTGCTGGTTGCTGGCTCAAGGAAGGGATGGGGGGAGCGGGGTGGTTGGGCACTACCTGTGGGGAGGGGAGTGTCTGCTAGACACCAGGGAATGGGACCACTGGACATCAGGGAATACTGACTCATACATCGGGCAGGGGTGTGGGTGGGTAGAGGGACCACTGAACACCTGGGCAGATTTATTTAATAACATCAGGCCAGTGATCAGCTGGGGGGGGGGGTTACCACTAACACCAAGGATACTGTATATGAACAAATGGGCCGGTGATCAGTGGAAGGGGGGCACCACCAGCATCAGAGATACTGTGTATGAACAAATAGGCTGGCGATCGGCAGGGGGGGTTTACCACTAGCACCAGGGATACCGTAAATGAACAAATGAACCTGCAATCAGTGGAGGGAGGGGGGTTTACCACTAGTAACAGGGATATACTCTTGCTCGCTAAAGACTGTAGTGTAGCGTTTGGTGTTCCCGACCCGACATCACTACGAGTGGACGCACAGTTCAACTGTGTAGCAGATCATGAGTAAAGCACGTTCCTGCAATCAGGTTAAAACAACTAAAATTCAGTGGATTAATCAAAGAACACATGGTTTCCACGATAAAATAGCAAGAAATTGGGCAAACATAATCACAATGATGACTCGCGAGACACCAGTTAAATGATGTCAGCTGCTCTTTAAGTGAAGCATTTCTATGCTGCGATGACCAGAATAGAAAAATCTATATTTCTGTGCTTTAGATAGTTCATCTGATGGGAAGGCTGCAGCAAAAAAAAAAAAAAAGTCTAGTGAATTGTCTGTTTCTGTTCCTAGAACAGAGAATTTAAAAGGTTTCTTGTACATGAAATGTGTAACTCAAAGCCTGAACTCCAGGCTCAGCATTTTCCTTTGTGAGACCATGTGGGATATTTTCTGTCTTTATTTTCAGGAATTCTTATTTTAGGTCTGGCTACAGTATCATCTTTAATAGCTTTGTATTATTTATTTGTTTCTTATTATAAGTAGTTCTTAAACAAATAGGTGACCTGTAGAAGATCATTTTAGAATGTTTATATGCAGTGGTCTTTCCAGTTTGTTTTGGTAGTGGGAGGGACATTTCTTATGGGCACAGGTCTCACTGGAATTTTATGAGAGGAAGAACTCCCATCCCTACAGGCCGTTCTAGTAACACTGCAGTTTGCTTGGGCTTACAATTGATGTTTTTTTTTTTAATTCAGTAGTCATTGCTATGGCTAGTGCACCTTCCCCGCTAAACAAAAAAAAAACTAAATAACATTTTTAGGAGTTCTTATTTTAGGTCTAGCTACATTATCATCTTTAATAGCTTGCTATTATTAAATTGTTTCTTACAATAAGTAGTTCTTAAGCAACTAGGTGACCTGTAGAAAAGCATTTTAGAATGTTTATATACAGTGTTTTTTTCCGGTTTGTTTTGGCAAAGGGAGGGACATTTCTTAGGGGCGTGGATCACACTGGAATTTTATGAGTGCGGGGACTCCCATCCCTTCAGATTGTTTGGGCTTACAAGTAATGTTTTTTTTTTTTCCAGTGGGAACTACAACAGTCTTTTTAAATAGCTGGTGCTATCTTAAAGAAATATAATTAATTTTTAAAAATAGCGTCAAGCGAGTAGTTGCTTTGCATCACTGAGGTACTGTTATGTCAGCAATTTGGAAGCATGGCTATGACATCATAATTGATCACCGTGGCTGTGAGCTGATTAGTGTAAGCAATAACACAGGCCAGGGTGTCTGGTAAGGTTAAAGAGCAGCCAATGCATTCACAAGAATTTAAAAAAATATAATATTTAGACTTAATTCATCTTGTGTGTCACATTTCTTCTGCATTTGTTCTCTGTGCCCCTCCATTTGCCCCTGGTTGTGAAGGAATATTTTTAGCCACTTTTAAGCGATACATTTCTATGCTGCGATGGCCAGAATAGAAAAATCTATATTTATGTGCTTTAGATAGTTCATCTCATGGGAGGGCTCCCAGCAAAAGAGTCTGGTGAATTGTCTATTTTTGGTTCCTAGAACAAATAATTTAAAAGGTTTCTTGTACATGAAATGTGTAACTCAAAGCCTGAACTCCAGGCTCAACATTTTCCTTTGTGAGACCATGCGGGCTATTTTCTGTCTTTATTTTCAGGAATTCTTATTTTTGGTCTGGCTACAGTATCATCTTTAATAGCTTTCTATTATTCATTTGTTTCTTATTATAAGTAGTTCTTAAACAACTAGGTGACCTGTAGAAGATTATTTTAGAATGTTTGTATGCAGTAGTCTTTCCAGTTTGTTTTGGCAGTGGGAGGGACATTTCTTACGGGCGCAGGTCTCAGTGGAATTTTATGAGAGCAAGAACTCCCATCCCTACAGGCTGTTCTAGTAACATAGCAATTTGCTTGGGCTTAAAAGTAATGTTATTTTTTTTCAGTAGGAACTACTACAGTCTTTTTAAATAGCTGGTGCTGTCTTAAAGAAATATGCTTAATTTTTAAAAACAGTGTCAAGCGAGTAGTTACTTTGTATCTCTGATGTATTGTTATGTCAGCAAGCTGGAAGCATGGCAGTGACAACAAAATTGATCACTCTGACTGTGAGATGATTAGCATAAGCAATTATTTATTTATTTCAAAAGTTTCACCAGGAGAGACATATTGAGCCATAAACAACTCGTTTCCAGAAGCGTCCCGGGGGAGAGGGAAGAGGGGAGAGGGAGAATTACATATCCATACAGCGTAAAATATTTACAGAGAATGTACACTCATATTAAAGCACACTTTTATACAGTATATCCTGTAAGACAGTGGGCAGTTTCAAGAGGGGTTGGGACAGGGGAAGGGAAGGATACTGGGGAGGGTAGCACATGAGGGGCTAGCTGCACACTCGAGAGAATGTACACGAGCATATACATAGGAATTATTTACAGAAAATGCAGCAACAACAGTAGGTAACATTTGCCTTCAAGAATAGGGGATGAGCCAGGTTATTGCAAGTGGCTTAGGGTAGTCTAGCAAAGGGCGGAGAGTAGAAAGGGGAGAAAGCAGAAGGTAGATCATAGGAAGGAGACAAGGGAGGTCCAGAATTAGGGTGGGTAGGTAGAGGAGGTAGAGGAATGGAGGAAGGGAGGAGGGGAAGGGAGATATGTAGTATGGCGTCGGGGGAAGATGGTGGAGAGAGGGGTGTGGAGAGCCAGGAAGAGGAAGGCATGGGGCAATGTGAGGGTGGGTCAGGCCGGTAACAGGAGGCGAGTAATCGCATATAAGACTGGAGAAGGAGCGGATGGAGGTAGTAGAATGAATAGGGCCAGGGAAGGAGTTTCAGAGTTTGGGAAAGTGGAAAGAGAAAACAGCTTGCCCAGCCGAGGTCCGTCTGGACAGGAGAGCTAGAGAGCGGAGGTTAGAGCTATGGACAGAGTAGGAGGGGTTTGAAGGGGAGGACAGAAGAGACATAAGGTAGGGTGGGAGAGAGCCCAACCAGTACTTAGTAATAAGGGAGGAGCAATGAACAAGCCGTCTGGCTTCAAGGGAGGGAAAGGAGAGAGAGAAGTGTAGAGGTGACAGTAGTGGGTCCGGGGGTGGGGGGTGGGGGGGCAATCCAGGGCAAACCTAGAGAAGGAGTGGAAGAAGCAATAACACAGGCCAGGTTGTCTGGTAAGGTTAAGGAGTAGCCAATGCATCCACAAGAATTTAAAAAAATATAATATTTAGACACAATTCATCTTATATTTCACATTTCTTCTGCATTTCTCTTCTCCATTATTTATCTCTGAGATCATTTGCATGGAAACAGGATCTTTGTTCCTTAAAGCAGCAGTACTATGAAAAAAAACTGTGCTTTTTTGACAGTTTATTCCCTGTGCTGTGCTGATCATATACCTGGTACTCTTTCCTGCCAGCATTGTACTATCACCAAGTAATTTGCTGAGTTATCCTCTGCTTTTTTTTACATTTCTGCCACCAAGCATGTTACACTGAAACCCCCTCTGCTGCCAAGTGCAGATGTGTATGACTTGCAGGGACATCGGGAATGGTCAGCAGAGGGTCCCAATGCTATAGTCAAAAGATGTGATGTGACCTGAAAGAAAAGCGCAGCTGAAAATTAGTCAGCCACCATATTTATCGTAGCACCACAACAATTCGAATAAATTACAAATATCTAAAAAACTAAAGATGACTGAAAAAAAATATTTACAGGTATGGAAACTGGAACTTTGGCCGCATGCTTACAGCTAAAAAGCAGAATTTTGATAGATCACTTCCTGATTTGGTAGTACTGCTGCTTTAAAGAGTTCCTCTGCTCAAATTACTTTTTCCGCACCTGAGACCATACTGCACTGCTTGTTACATCACAGAGCACGAATGGAGTCAGGCATCATGATTACCGACCGAATTCAGACCTCATACGATAGATACTGTTAAAAATGTATTTTATATAGAAAAAGACAATAAAATAGTACAGCATCAGCACCCTCTCACCCAATGCCAATGTTTCACATTTCATGTAATTTATGCAGCTTTTTCAGAATTACATTGAAATGTTGGTGTTAGAGTGAGAGGGTGACACTGCTATGCCATTTATTGACTTTTTATCAAAGTTTTTCTCCCTGTGATTGGTGTGGGCGGGTTTCTTGGCTCTGTCTCTGCCTTCTGTCGCCCGGCATCTGCGACCGCCGTACCCAAGATCCCCCATGCATTTCCCTCCGTGGCGGGGCTGGGAAGGGGAGGGCCATCGTCCCCCATCCAGTGACACATATCCAGATGGGGCAGGACGATCGGCCAACAGTGTGGGGCAGAGGCAGGTGGGCAGGGCTTCATTAAGCTCACACCAACCTATTTTCTGTTTTCTGTTCCCATGTTCCCCTATGCTAAGGCATGCTCATTAGTGTGCATGTGTGGAGGCATGCGCTTGTCACGGAAACCTGCATCTCTCTGTTCTGCTGTTCTCTTGACCCACAGTGTCATCTGGCCTCCACCAGGTGGTAATCATTTGGTGAGTCTGCAGGTCCCCCCGGAGAGGAGAGCAGCTGTCGGGCGCCGATCCTTCCTCCTGCCGGCCCTTGGAGATATGAAAAACAAGCTGATTTGTAACTGACTGTTATATTATCCAAAGTTTTCCCCGAGGTGTTCACAGCTCTCTTAAGTTACCGCGCACACTCTGGGTGGGTTGTGAGGTAGGAAGCAAGGCCAAGTGCCCTCAGCCACCTGAAAAGTGTGATACTTTATGGAACAATGACTCTTTTTATCATTAATATTTATCTATTTAGTTTTTGTGTACCAGGTAAGTGCACTAGACAAGAACTGCCTATTTCAGGCAAGACCCAGTTGGTTACAGCAGGATTACATAAAAGTAGGCGCAGTACAAAAAGGCATGTGCAAAGACAATGTACATGTAGTACAACATAAGAGTGTCACAGCATAACCATATGTAGTCGCAACACAAGATAAAGCAACAATAATGAAGCAGAGTGCAAAAACTGGAAAACTCTGAGCAAGGCATACATATTAGCATCAGACCTAACAACAGGTACAAATGAAAGCATTTAGTAAATATCCATGATAACCTTGACGGAAGCCTGTTATGGTAGAGCAATTCTATATCCAGATGAATAGTGTTCCAAAGCCTGGGAGCTGAGCTTAAGAATGCAACAAGACAGACTGGACCTTAGTTTAGGGGCAGGCAAAAGAGCTTGATCAGTAGACTTTAAGGGGAATATTTACTGACCTGGGGGACTGAACAGGGAGGCAAGAAACGGGTCACTGGCTTTGCAGAACACTCTGAGTAAAACCCCACAATATCACGTCACGCATGAAAAGAGGGGTTGAGCCTTCCCTGCTTAGCGTACAGGCTGCAATGATGGGTGAGGCGGCTGGCTGCCAGAACAAAGTGGCAAATATTGTTGTAGGAGATATCCCACTTCTGTAAGGCAGCAGTGGAATTAGTAGATGTATAGACAGGCATATAGTGTATGGTGGAACGTTATTATGTCCTAAATTGGAGACAAGCTTGTTGTTTTTTATTTTTATTTATTTCAGTTCAGGATTAATACCTTTGAGTCCGGGACTCGTTTTCAAAGGTTCCAGGTCTTTGTTGTACAAACATTACAAATATAACAGTGTTTACAGAAAACAGAAAACAGTTACACAGGCATTCAAATACCAAGAAATTATATACATCCAATGATGGGTTAAAGAGGATAGGGTCAAATAGGGTTCAGCCTTGTAGTTCACTAGTTTGTAGGTCAGTCTAGGAGGAAGGGGTTGGGGGCTCAGCCAGGGATGGTGCCATCATCGAAGAAGTGCTTTGTCAGCCAGTGGGCCTCGTTTGGGGAGGGAGGGGTTTGAGGAGATATAAGAAGGGGATGGGGGTTGGGTGGCTGAAATTCTGCCCATTAGTGCAGGCAAGCACAGTTCTTTTGTGTCAAGAAGGGATCTGAGCCCAGATTTGAAGGTACTGATCTTGGGTGTATCTGTGAGGTTAGCAGGTAGCTCATTGTACCATTTCGGTCATTGGTACAGAATGGAGTTCTGGGTGAGTTTCGTCCTTTTGAAGGGAATCACCAGCCTATCTGTAGCTGCACTTCTAGTTGATTTGGTGGGAACTGCTGGTGTAAAGAGGCAGCCCAGTGCGGAGGAGGTAAGCCCAAGAAGCACTTTTTTCAGAAATAGGCAGGTTTGGTATTGTGCTCTAAGATGGAGTGGGAGCCACCCAGTTTCAGTGTAGAGCATGCAGGTGTGGGTGTCCTGAGCAGCCCCTGTTGACAGTTGGTAGGCCTTATTTAGTAGCGTGCTGACCCTGTTTAGGGCAGTTTTTGTGCCTGCCCCATAGACAGGCAGCCCATAATCTATGGAGTACAGTACTGAACTACTGGTGGCAAGTTTGAGAGCTTCAGGTGTCATAGAATGCCTATGGTGGTAGAGAACCCCAAGTTTTGTATTTGCTGACTTGAAAATGGAGTCTATATGGCCCGAGAAGGTGAGTGTATCGTCAAAGGTAATGCCGAGGTATTTGAACTTTGTTACTTGTTCCAGTATTTCACCCTTGTGGTTATGAATGAGCAAAGGCTGGTATTTCTTTTTGCTTTGGGAGTTAGAGAAGAGTAGACTCTTAGTTTTTTGGTGGTTTAGTAGTAGTTTGTTTTGTGTGAACCAGGATTCAAGCTTGAGGAAGCTGTTTTGGAGTTTGGTAGTGATGGAGTTGTGACCTCTGCCAGCAACAGATATCACTGAATCGTCAGCATACAGAATGATGTGTGCTGTACATGCGGATGGTGCAGAGTTGATGAAGAGGCTGAAGAGCAGTGGGCTGAGAATAGAGCCTTGTGGGACCACGAGGGACACTTCCTTAGCTGATGGTAGGGTGTCTCCAATTTTGACTCGTTGCGACCTGTTTGTGAAGTAGCTTCCAAACCACAGTACCATGTCCGGGGATAGGCCTGTTGAATGGAATGTTTAGTAGTAGTTTGTGGTTAACAGAGTCAAAGGCCTTCGTAAGGTCGAGGAAGACTGAGCCTACTGCCTCCCCATTATCTAAGGCATCATAAAGCTGGGAAGAGTAATCAACAAGGGAAGTGAGTGTGGAGTGCTTTTTTCGGAACCCATGCTGCTGTGGGCAGAGTAGGTTATAGTTACCAAGGTACTCTCTAAGTTGCTCCAAGACTATTCTTTCAAGTGCTTTAGAGAGGGGGGGGTAGAATGGATATGGGTCTGTAGTTGGACGTCTGAGTTTTGTTCCTGACTTTAAAGACAGGCGTGATGATGGCTGACTTCCATAATTTTGGAAACACCCCTGTTCTTAGAGATACATTAAACACCATCGAGAGAGGACCGGCCAATTCGTTTAGGAGAAGACCCACGAGTTTCATATCCACTAGATCAGCCCCCCATCCTGGTCTTACTAAGAACCACCTTAATGTGCTTGATGGTTTCGGACTTGGTGACCTGCTTAAAGTAGAAAGGTGGTATAGCATCCTTTGGAGGGTTAGGAGGGGTAGTGGGGTGTTGTTGCCCAAGCTGATCTTTAAAGTACCATCGATGTGACGAAATCTTGCTGTTGTACCATCCTGAGTACGTCACATTGATGGTACTACAGCATCGAATGCACTTGTGCATAGAAACATAGACTCTGATGGCAGATAAGGACTGCTTGACCCACCTAGTCTGCCTATTTCCCTACCTATTGGATAAGCTGCAGATCCTAGTTAACCAACGCCTGCTTCCTCCTACCCCTACTAGTATTGCCTTATGTCTGTCCCCACGCATTCTTGAATTCCTCCACTGTTTTTCACCCCAGGACCTATTCAGGAAGGCCGTTTCATGCATCCACCACCCTCTCTGTGAAATAATACTTCCTCACATTGCCCCAAGCCGTCTCCCCTCTATCTTCAAATTGTTCCGCCTTGTTCTTGCACATCGCTTTTTCTGAAAGATGCTACCCTCTTTGACTTTGTTGATTCCCTGGAGATACTTAAAAGTTTCTATCATGCCCCCCCCTTTCCTCCAGGGTATACATATTAAGCTCCTTTAGTCTCTCTTCTTATGGCTTCTGATGCAGACTCTGCACCATTTTAGTTGCCCTCCTCTGGACTGCATCCATCCTGTCTATGTCCTTGCAGAGATGGGGTCTCCAGAACTGCATGCAGAACTCCAGATAGGATCTCTCCCACTGTCTGTATGGAGGGATAACAACTTCCTGTTTTCTACTGGTGATGCCTCTTCCTGTGCATCCCTGTATCCTCCCAGCCCTCCTTACTGCCTTCCCACATTGCCTGCCTACCTTTAGGTCATCTGAGATATGACTACCCCCAGGTCCCTTTCCATTGTTGTTGTTGTTGGTACCTCCCCCTCCACATTGTGTACTCTTCCCCTGGGTTTTTGTTTCCCAGGTGCATTACTTTGCACTTCTTTACATTGAATACAAGCTGCCATAATTTTGACCATGCCTCCTACCTTGCCAAATCCCTTCTCATCCTTTCCATCCCCTTGTGTTTCATCCCTGTTGCAGATCTTTATGTTGTCTGCAAAGAGGCATACTTTTCCTTCCAGTCCCTCCGCAATGTCACCTATAAAGACATTAAAAGAGGACCGGTCCCAGTACTGAACCCTGCAGTACCCCACTAGTAACCCCCCTTTCTTCAGAGTGGACTCCGTTTACTAATACCCTCTGCATCCTGTTGTCCAGCCAGTCTTTTACCCAGGCTACCACCCTGGGACCCACTCCCGGGCTGGCTAACTTGTTTATTAATCTTTTGTGTGGGACTGTGTCAAATGCCTTGCTAAAGTCTAGGTAGGCCATGTCCACAGCCCCGCCCTGGTCTATTACTTTGGTCACCCAGTCAAAGAAATCTATTAGTTTCGTCTGATATGAGTGACCTTCCCACTGTGAATCCATGCTGCCTTGAGTCCTGTGCACCGCTGGCCGCTAGGTACTCAACAATTCTTCCTTTCAGAAGTGATTCCATAATTTTCCCTACCACTGAGATCAAACTAACAGGTCTGTAGTTTCCAGCTTTTGCCTTGCTGCCACTTTTGTGAAGGGGAATCACATCCGCCCTCCTCCAGTCTTCAGGTACCACACCATCCTCCCATGATTTGTTAAAAAGGGTAGTCAGTGGTGTCACTAGTTCTCCCCTTAGTTCTTTTAGAATTCTGGGGTGAATCCCATCAGGTCCCATTGCTTTGTCCACCTTCAGTTTCAGGAGTTCTTTCATGACCCTTTCTTCCATGAATGGACTGGTATCGACCCCCCTATCCAGAGTGCTTCTATTGTTTGGTTTAGGTACCTCCCCCTCCTCTTCTTTTGTGAATACTCAGCAGAAGTATGTGTTCAGCATCCCTGCCTTTTTAATGTCATAAAATGAAATAAAACACATAAACAAATGGCACAGCAAATAGCCCTCAGACTAATAATCAACCCCATATCCTTAATTTTCTGTAAAAATGTATATTTACAAAAATGGAGGTAGTTAACAGTGCAGTGGCTAAGAAAGTGATAGCCATATTTTGAATAGCAAAATATGCACAACCTGATTTTACTAAACCCTATAACCTTGCCATTTTAAGTCAGAATCTTACCAAACTTGGTATGTTTATAGTTTGTGGAGTGGGCTTTCTTTTTTAAAACTTCTTTTATTGGACATTTTTCACACATCAGACAGACAATACATAAGTTGCATGCATGTGCTCAGATGCACAGTGCATAGTTGATTATATTTAGAACATCATATAACTTCACAGTAAATCTGTTCCTGAGAAGATCAAATCTGCTTTTAGCTAAAGTCATATACTATACATGGAACATAAATAATAACTAGCATTCATTCTAACAAAGAAGACACACTTTTAATTCAAAACTGATAGTCCCATCTGTCAAAATGGTCAGGAAAGTGGAGTCGCTGACCTGAAAAGGTGGAGTGGTCACAAAATAATGTCTGCAGTCCTGAAGCCATGTTGGCAGGCAGGGTAGGATAAAGTAGGAGTCAGGAGAGGGTGTGTGCGCTTGGGCAGTAGTGAGTTACCGGTGCCCTTGGGACTGCCCCTGGGAGGAGTTAAGACCACAGACACTGTGAATAAATCATTTCTAGCTCAGACATGAGGGAAAGTGTTATTTTAAAGGAGAGAGGTGTAGAGGTGGGCAAGCCAGAGCAGGCTCGAGCCTGGTTCTAGCCTAGTGCATGGTTGGCTCAGCTCAACCTCTCTAAGCAACTGAGAGCCAAGTTCAAGCCGAGGCAGTTATGGCCAAAGTAGCATTTTTCTGAGCCTGAGCAGTTAGTGTAGTATCTGATGTGTTCAACTCCTTTGTAGTGAACTGCCGTCAAGAGTGAGGGCTTACTCGTGCATTGGTTCATAGAGACAAGCCAAACTCCTGACTCAGCTCTGGCTTGGTTCTAGGTGAGACATTCCTGGCTTGTCCACCTCTAGAGAGGAGTCATTTGTAATTTTTTTCAAATAGGTATTTATCTCCTTGGCCACTGCAGGGTATGCTCACTTCAGCCGGCTCCTCCACTCACTCCATTGTCCACTATCTCCGTGGCTTACCTGTCAGCATGATGCCTCCACGGATCTCCCTCCCTCCCCGTGGTGGGGTCAGGAGAGGGAGAGTCACCCCCCTCACCCAAGCACAATCTACTAAGCACTGCAGGTGCCGGTGATGTGGCAGGTAAGGTATGGTGGGTGGGCGTCATACTACCCTGCTGTGCTGATTATTTTCCTCGTGTTTTATCCCTGGCCCCAAGGTCATGGCAACAGAGGGTGCATGCACATAGAGGCATATATGCATTCTTGGCCCACTTCCCCTTCCACCCTCCCTGATGTGTTAGCCTCCAATCATCTGTGCTCTGACACCGGTCTCCACGGTTCTATGTCATAACGATGATCGTGGAATAGAGATTGCTGTTATGGCAAATGTACATAGCTGAAAATGAATTTCGGTGATGCACACTTGCGGCGAGGAACAAGAGGGCGCTCGAGACCTAGGGGATTATTTTTTTAATGTGGGTGGCTCTGCCCCCCACACCCCCCTACTAATGTATTCTCAACTCCAGGGGGGTGAATTTTGGGGTGTGTGTGTGAAAACCTTACAAAATGAAAAGCCGCCTGTCGGCAAAAAAACCCACACTGCGCTGGACCCAAACCCTGTACCTCCCAACTAACCACCCTCCCCACCACACTAGCAGACCAGCTCATCAGCTGCCCCGCACACCACCTCCCACATACCATCCCTCCCCTGCCTCTCCCCCACGCATATATGAGCATACTTCCCGTCACCGTATGTCACCTACCCTGGTGTACAGTCACCCCCCTGCCAGGTACCCCTGAACACAGGCGCTGTAATTGAGTTGCCATTTTTGTAGGCTCTCAGTTGCGGTTGCCTTGTTCACTGGTTACCGGTCTCCACTAGGTGTGTCAGTCAAGACGGGAACAACATGGGGACCCTCCCTGGGAGAGGATTGCTGCCTTGTGGCTTGCTTTTTTGCCTGTCCTCCCTAGCCAGCCCCCAGCAACCCAGGCTGGACCAGAACCTGGGTCACTAGCGTAGCGTTAGGTAAGGCGCTTTAGCAGCACCTCAGCCCTCAGCACCACTGGGCCGGCTGAGAAGAGTTGTTTGTCAATAGTTTCTCCTCAGATTTTGTAGCTAAAGATACACAGCACACTGCAGGTTTTCGACTTGGGGTTCCTCTGACAGAAATTAATTACAAAAAGAACTGCAGAGAGCTGAAGTAGTCAGCTATCTGGCTGGGGTATTGAAAAAGTGATTACTTTTAATTTTAAATGTGTTTTATAGTGATTTATACAACGTGCCACGGTAAGGTATTCATGTGAATAGAACAGAGCAGGCTTAGATTTTTCATGCAGTTGATCAGTAATTTCAAACTGAGGATTCTGCTGTGGCCAATGCTGCTGTAGGAGGAGACTGACCTGAGGAGACCAGTTCCTGACCACAGAAGTCCAGCCTATAGAGGACTACAGCCAGACAGGGCTTGGGGGACTAGCTTTCACACAGTAAGCCTAGCCTATAGGGAAGCACCTGTATCCCAGTGCCAGGGAAAGTTATACCGCTGCAAGTGATACCTGTTCCTGCAAGTTGCTTTAGCCTGAATCCAGCAAGTTCAGCAAGGTATTTTTCAGCTACCAGGTCATCTTCAAGAACCATCATCACCACCAGGGTTCAGCTGCTGTCTCTGGAGGGTCAAAGATTTTGTCATCTAAATTCTAGAGCTCATAAGAAAAGTGGTAGAGTACTTTCAATTTATTTTGCTGGACCAGTTAAAGAGGGACACTCATCTGCCCTACAGGGATTTGTGATTCCTGTTTGCTACCAAAGGATTGCTGTGCAGCAACTAAAGAGACTTTGCTCAAAGACTGAGGGGGGATTTAAATGTGATTTGCCTAGGAGTGCTTGTTAGCCAAATGTGATTTAATGCTACAGCGATTACAGTGACTGCCATGCAGTAAATGTTTTAGAGTATAGTGAATATAGAGAAAAAGAGGATTTATAGTGTAAATTAATGCAAAATGTGTTAGATACCAGGGATGGGTATCTGGGTAAAAGGGGTGAGTGGGTTGACTGAGGTGGGTATAGGCCTAGTAGCCACTGCACACCCTTTAGGCAGCTGTAAGAGAAAGTGCAGACTGAGGTTGGAGAGGTAGCCTAGTGGCTAGTGCTGGTGGTATTTGTAATTTATTTATTTTTATTTATTTATTTATTTTGATTGGGATTAATACCTTTGAGTCAAAGACTCATTTTCAAAGGTTCCAAATCAGGGACAAAACAGAGCAATACAAATACAATACAATAAGTACAAATTAAGATAACAGTGAAAAAAGAAAAACATGGTAGGCATCATGAACATCATTAAAATACTGGTAATACTGGAGGGCTGGTGGGTACTGTTAATGCCTAGAGTCTCCAGAGGTAGCAGGTGCAGACCTGTGGGAAGAAAGAATACAGAGTAAAGAACAAATGCATAGAGTTTAAAGTTCAGTCATTTTAAGAGGTTCATTACAAAAGTGCTGGTGTTGCTATTTTATTTTTTTGCAAACTCTGCCTGTCACACTGGTAGAGCAGCCTAGTAAATTTACCTTTATTTCACCTGAAAACGGTGTCCGAGTCATACTTCAAAAGTGTCCAAGTCTCACAGTTCCTGTTGTTTTGAGTGTCAGTCTGGTACAGTGCCTTCTCTCCCACGTAAGTTCCCACAACAATCTGGCTGGTAAGTCAGTCGTGCGTACCATCCCAGAGTTCCCAATCCAGTGGTGCTGGGTGAAAAGAGAAGTAAAGGAGCCTAATCAGCCTATTGAGGTCATTGTGTGTGCCTGCATTGGACTGGCATCACGATGCGGTACAACTGTATGTTATACCATGGTTGCAGCAATCCTGTTGGTGAGCAAAGGAGAAAGGCCATGGTACCACTTCCACTCTCAAAGCCATGTTGGTGGGGGTACAGTAAGCTATAATGATTCAGGTAGCCAGTGAGCTGGTTTGAGTCCAGTTTTATAAGAATTTTATTTAGCACTGGCAAGACAGCAATGGGTCTGAAATTCTTAATACATTTAGGGTCACATTTCTTAAAGACAGGGATGAGGTGGGACAGTTTCTAGGCATCAGGTACTGTTCCAGACACTAAGGACAAATTAAGTATTCTGGTGACTGCAGGTGCAGGTGCAGTTTCATAGTAGGCGAGTCGTAGGAGCTTGAGTTCTATACCATCTGCACCTGCAGATTTGTACTCCGAGAGCTGGGAAAGTAATTTCCATACCTCAGATATCTTGACCGCTTTGAGGTAGAAGGGTGGGCTACATGGGGAATCATCGGCCAGTGTAGGATGATCAAGGCAGAGCAGGGACGTAGATTTCTTTAATTATTTAGTTATTGTTGACTGGGGAAGGAGGGCTAGGAATGCTGCCTATTTTCAGCGTCGTCCTTGGGGGAAGATAGAGATGGAAACCAACTGAAGGATGGAAACCATCTGGCACTGAACCAGATTAGCTGTTGGTGGTATTTTTAGTGAATGGGAGAAATTTGTCCAGGACAATGAGGAAGTTCCCTACTTTTTTCGAGAAGTGTCATGGGATCTTTAATGTCCACCTGAGCAACCACCAGAACAGGCACACAGGCTAACATCTCATCTGAAAGACAGCCTCTCAGGAGTGCAGCACCACCTTCATGCTGCACTACAGTGTCAGTATTGGGGTTGTACCCCCAAGTTCCTGGTGTGGGGTTAGAACCCACAACCTTCCGATCTTCCAGCCTCAGAGGCGAGTGTGCAACCTGCTGAGCCACTGTTACTGATGGCAGAAATGACCCAATGTAATAATCTTTATTAAGACATCTCATCAGATACAATAGCTAACACACACACACACACAGGTAATTTCTTATATGCTCATTTCAGAAGAAAAACATTTTTCCGCCTCACTCGGGGGAGGGGGGGCATATTCCCTCTAGACTTCTAATTCTCTCATGTGATCTTCATAAGTCCAACTCTGTTTCCAGTAAGTCTTCAGGAAGTAATTTACTGCATTCAGGTTGCCATTTCTGTTGGACTGGATACCCTGCAGCAAGGCAACCAGGATGTTGGAGTGTATCGGGAGGGGTTTGACAGCAGAAGGAAGGAGGTGATACTGCCCCTGTATTGCTCACTGGTGAAGCCGCATTTGGAATACCTTGCACAGTTCCAGAGTGCCAACTTAAAAAATGACAAACAGAAGCTAGAGACAGTACAGTGTAGGGTAACCAAAATAATTTAGGGCCAGCAGTGCAGATCCTACAAGGATCAGCTTAAGGCCCTGAACATGTACCGTACTCACTGGAGACCAGCGGGAAGAGGGGAGATATGATGGAGACCGTCAAGCTCCTTAAAGGAATGAACAATGTAGATTATAAGGGAATATTTAGCAGGACTGGTGAATCAAACACGGGTACATGAGTGGAAGCTGGCGAGGGGAGAGTCAGGAGGTGCTTGAGAAAGTTTTATTTTACAAGGAGAGTGGCTAAGCTGTGGAACAGCCTACCAGCTGAGGTAGTGGGTGCAAGAACCTTTAATGGTTGTGACAGAGTAAAAGGCTTAATAGATACATGGGGAAAGCAGTAAGGCAGGGGGCAAGGGGGGGGATGAGGGCAATTATCCCAACTAGGCATTAGGTCCCGGGGTAGGATAGGGTAAAACAGGGCAGACTGGATGGACCAATTGTCTTTTTCCGCTGACATTTTCTGTGTCTGTGATTTAGTCTCTTTGGGTTTGGATAACTCTTGTAGGAAATTAAAAGAAAGGAAAGGAAATTAATTTGATTTTATACTGAGGCTTTCATACACATTATCCCACAGCACTTCACAATCCAGGAGAAGGAGGGAGGGGAGAGAATATTGCTGCCAGTTTCAGCATGCAGAGAGATACAAAGAGCAGAGAGACTGAGAACAATGAAACACAGAGACGTTAAAGGACTTGCTTAGGGATTGCAGAATGGAACAAGTTCAAGAGTATGTTTACCTGTGGCTAAAAAGTAACATGAAATGGAATAAACATATTGAATTTATTAGAACAAAATTATTCCAAACGACGAAAGCAGTCCAAAAATATCATAGCACCTATGGTGGGAGCAGCACTGAGGCATAACTTAGAGTGGTAGAAATCAAATTAAAGGCCCAGTCTTTCTGCTGTTCAGAAATTGGTGTGTGTGTGGGGGAGGTACTAATTACACAAGACTGAAGACAATCATTACTAAAAAATATATAGAGCTATTCAGAAAGTACCAGTATCAACGCCAGCAGGCTTGACGCATTACATACTGAACCAGGAACCTATTTATTAAGGACAGCCATAAATTAGTTGTTGATGTTGTATTGGATATTGTAGAAAGAGTTAGTGAAACAGAGCTTCCTGGTTGGCCATCAACATTCTATTAGGCCTACATATATGTTGAGTGAAATCAAATCTGAATAAACGGTACAGCTCTAATTTAAAATACCCGTTTTAATAATAGCAATAAGGCAGTCTCAGGGGTTATGTTTATGTTCAGTTAATCATCCTCTAGAAGCAGGACCACTTGACTACAGTCTCTTGCCACATCATACTCCTAGAGGGTGATCAACAAAACATTAAAGAGCATCTGACATGGTCTGGCCAGCCAGCTTATACCAAGGAGTTGCCAGCACAAGGAGCTTATTTATCTTGCTTTTGAATTGTTTTGCCAAGGACTTAAATAAATTAAATGATATATAATATATATTATAGCCACATGCATGTAGAACTTCCTGCGGCGTTAGTAAGTGTACCTTCAGACAGTCCCTCCTCTCCTGATCCTGGTGTAACCCCCCTGCAAATGGGGGTTCCCAAAAGACTTCCAGGAGCTTGCTTGAATGCTCCAAGCCTGAATGGTGTTTGGCATTTAAGCCATTTATCAGTGAGTGTTTTTAGAACCTCTGGTACTGTCTCTTTAAGAGCTGTCTGCTTGCAGACATAATTAGTTTGTATGGGGGACTGTGTGTTTCTTTGATTGAGTACCACTCGAGCTGCTGCCAATTCACTTCATTTTTGCAGTCACTAGGAGTGCAAAGGGAGCCTATCTGAAAGATGTAACTGTTTGCCAGAAACTATTTAGAGTAATAATGAAATTACAGTTTGTCTAACCTGCTTTCTTTGCAGTCAGAACTGTGTCTGCTAGTTCCCCATTCTAGTTTTGAACTGCTGAACTGGACCAATCAGTGTGGGGTAAGCTAGCTCTAAAATGGTGCCTTGGACGAATCAGAACTTGGACTCATAATCTGAGCCAGCCACAAGAGGATTGTATGGGCAGTGACTCTGGGAGATGTAGTTTAGACTTCAGTGCCTTTTGGACCAACAGCAGCAGTCTATTGTGAGTGACAGCCAATCCAGTCAAGAACTGGGAGGAACTCAAAGGAAGTGCCCGGTTTGTCAGTTGGAGTTTGAGTTGAGCTTTGGCAGTGAAGAAGGAAGGAGCCCTGTGCTTTTCAGTGTGCAGTTTTAGTCAAAAACGTGTGTAAGGTCCAGAGTTCCGGTCTGCAGCTTGTGTAACAGCTTGTTAGGACTGAATCCGTCCTGAAAAAGAATCAAAGGATCTCTGAAGAGTAGAAACCAGGCTCACCCTGTAGAAGACTGGAGGAATTGCTGAAAATTGCACTCGGTCTGTCAGGAACTGAATCTGCTGTGTGTTCTCCCGGTATTGTGCAGTAATTGCGATCGGGATACAGATGCAGCCTGCCTGGTATAGTGCTTTCTTTTATATGGATGTGTGAAGAGGTTTGTGTACCTCAAGTGAGCCCTGCTGACATTGAAGGACCCTATCTTATTTGGAGGTCTTGAGTACTAATTCAGGGTCGCTCCTGTTGAATTGCCACATTAAATCCAAATGGAATTACTGTACTGCTGACTGTTTAATTCTCCTTTTCTCTGTGTGAAGGGCCCCTACCAGCTGCCACGGTTTGGACTAGCCACTAGGGCTTGGGTACCCAGGGACAGTAACTGATAGGATAGGCCTGTGCACAGAGCCATATGAATTATTAGAGTGATAAGCTAATTAACCTGATTTCCCCTGTCCTTGTTATATCCCCTAAATAAATCAGAGCTGCTTGTTTCAGCAAAGTTATACTGCCTGAGGTATTTGTCTATGTTAAAGTACTGTACTGTGATTGTTGCACTGTATCTCATTTCACAGGAGGTCCCAGTGCGGAACCAGACCTGGGGGTAAGTGTATACTGTGAAGGTAATTCTGATATATTGTGTGGGCCACTAGTGGGAAGAAAGGGGTTGCAGTGTCCCAGAGGGCTGTGACCAAGTTAGTTTAACTATTGCAAACCCTGACCTCTGGGTGAAGGCACCCGCCATTGGATCCAGGCCCCTCAACCTGTTAGTGGCAAATCAGGCAGGGGTAGTAGCCCTGGGATAGCGCCATCTAGGGTTACATCTTGGAGGCTCACCGCTGGGATTGTGTGTCCTCTAGTGGCCATATTACGAACCACTGTTAAGAAAAAATGGGTACCCGACAGAAGTGGCTGTGCACCGGCTGGTGGAGTGGTGTACTGGGAGGAGATCGACCCCCAAAATGCTATGCTTATCCTGGACATCCCCTGGGTATCAATACGGACACTGTGCAGGAGTACTTTCCAAGGTGGAAGGTTTACAAAACCCTGTGGTGGTGGGTCGGCATGCTAATCTGCTCACCCACACTTTCCTGGCCCTAGTAGAGTTTAAGGATCCCATAGATAGCTCCAAAGTGCCACAGACCATTACCCCAGAGGAGCCCTCACTGCTTGGAGGTGATAACTAAGGACAGTAAAGACCAGGAGAATCAGCCCCCACACTATCTAAACTTTTGAGGAGAAATTTGCTGAATGGTTGCTGGGAGAGGGGAAAACTGTGGAGGACTTGAAGAAACTATTCTTGCCACCTGGGGGTGTTCCTCCCCCAACACCCTCTCCTGCTCCAGTGCCCGTAATGGTGGCTGCACCAATGCAGACTCCTATTTCTGCACCTGCCATTAGTCACGACTCTTACCGAAGGTTGAGGATCTTCTCTGGCACCCTCCCCACCCCCCAAGGGGAGGATGACTGGGAGACCTGGATAGACTGTGTTGCCCCAAGTGCTAGAATGGCAATGCTCGGGAAGGCGAAGAGGTTGGTGAGAGCCTCCGAGGTCCTGCCCTGGCTACCATCCGTGCTAAACGGGCCAGTAACCCTGAAGCGACTGCACAGGCCTATCTTGAGGCCTTGGAGAATGTGTATGGGAGCCCAGATTCTGATGAGGACCTATGGTGGAGAGTAGAGATGCACAACAGTACCAAGGAGTTGTTGTCTGTGTATGTATCTCAGCTGGAAAAATTGTTGCAAGAATGCCTCAGAAAAGGTAGTTTGCCAGCGATTGAACTGGACCGAACCAGGCTGGACAGGATCCTTAAGTCTGCCCCTTCTCAGAACTGCTGTTGCTTCAGTTCGCCTGGCAGATCGACTGGAATCCCCACCCTCCTATGATGAGTTAATGAGAGAAATTCGAGGAGTTGAGAAAAGACGACCTCGGGAGGGACCTGCACCAATAGCTGCGGCTACGACCCGAGTGACTGAGGGTGACCCATCAAGTGAAGTTCAGGGGCAGAGGTTGGCAGTCAATGAGTGCTCTGACAAGGAAAAAGATATGTCACAATGGGGCGAACTGTTGAGAGAGATCGGGAATTCAAAACAGTCCCTTTATGAAGGCCACGCCTGCAAGTACAGGCCCTGACCTATATCCGACTGCATCTGCTATGGGGTGGGGTACCCACCATGTATCTCCTGCTGATAACAGCTCGAACTCGATTCCTTGACCATGGAAGTGGAGAAACTGACGAGATGTCTCCAAATGCTTATCACGCCGCCAGACAGAGATGGCACCAAGGTTTCCAGTTAGTAATACCCCGCCCTGGCTCCCAGTGTGGCGCCTGGCCAGCTCAAACTCCAGAAAGTATGTTTTGCTATAATTGTGGGAAAGATGGGCACATGAAAGGAATGCCAGTCCCCAAAGACACTGACAAAGTTGCATATAGGCTACAAGGAGAGCTTGGAGAAGAATCAGTGGTTAAGAGGTGCACGACATGATCCCAGTGAGGGCACCAAAATGCTAATTCACGTCCTTTTGTGGCAAGGTCAGCTGCCCAGGCCCCACTACCGCCTCTCCAGACTGGTCCAGAATAGTGGGTCCTCCATGGAGACCACTGTAAAGGTGAATGGAGTGTCTACAAGAGCTGTATTAGACAGTGGCTCCCAAGTGACAATTATGTTCCAGGATTGGTATCAGAAGCATTTGTCAGGCGTACCCTTACAACCATTAGAAGGACTGCATGTATGGGGTTAAGTGAGAAGGCCTACCCTATTCGGGTATATCCAATTTGGCTGTCTTTCCCCACTTCCGTGGCTGGAGTGGCCGAACAAGTAGAGACCCTAGCCTTAGTGTGTCCCCCACTGGACTGTATGATGGTGTCCCTTTGTTGATTGGAACAAATGCTCATATGTTCGGAAGGCTGGCACAGTTGTGTTATGAAAAACAGGGTCAAAGACTAAGTAGAGCTTTAGAGTTCGGCTTTAATTAAGAAGGCCTATGAGGCACAGAGATGCTGAAAAACAGAACCAGAGGAACCGGTCGGAATTGTATGGAAGAAGGATCCTGAGTCTCTGATCCTGGCGCAAATGCCCAGTGTACCTTACAGGAGAGGTCCGTATCAGAAAGGATGTTAAGAATAAAATATTAATGTTGGATGCACCAGGCGATGGAAAATTGCCAGAGGGACTGCTGGTCAAGCCTAGTATTTTGCCCGCTAGAGCCCATGCTTATGCCAGAAGGGTAATGGTCCAAGTTCATAATGTGTCTGAAAGGGACATTCGAGTAAACAGAGGTTGCATCCTGGCTAATGTGCATTGTGCAGACACTGCAGTGCTACCCAGCAGCAAGAGTTCAAGGAAGAATGACAGAGTACGCCTGACTTGTTTGATTTCGCGACTCCCGCTGCCAGCTGAATGGAAAGTGAGGATCAGTGAGAAGCTTGCCCAGAGAGACCAGGTGTTTTCTTTAAAGGAATGGGATGTGGGATGCGTGCAAGGAGCTGAGCACAATATCCGGCTGCATGACGAAAGACCATTTCGTGAGAGGTCTCGACGCCTGGCACCTGCTGACATAGATGATGTGAGGCGGCATCTGCAAGAGATGTTAGCTGCTGGTGTAATACAAGAATCCAAGCCCTTATGCTTCCCCATTGTGGTAGTGAGGAAAAGAATGGAACAGTAAGGATGTGTGTGGATTATCGCACCTTAAACCGGCGGACTATCCTGATCAGTACACAATGCCCCGCATTCAGGATGCTTTGGACTGCCTAAGCGGAGCAAGTGGTTCTCTGTGCTGGATCTCCGCAGTGGTACTACCAGATCCCGATGGCCCCAGAGGGACCGTGAGAAAACGGCGGCCTTTATCTGTCCCTTGGCTTCTATGAATTCATGAGGATGCCTCAAGGGTTTCAGGTGCCCCAGCCACTTTTCAATGATTGATGGGCGTGCAGTGGGGACATGAACTTACTAGAGTGCCTGGTATACCTAGATGATGTCATTGTGTTTGGCAGCTCACTGGAGGAACATGAGAGCAGATTATTTAAGGTATTGGACCGACTGGAGGACTTTGGCCTTAAACTGTCCATTGATAAGTGTCAATTCTTTCAAACATCAGTAAAGTATGTGGGACACATAGTATCCACCGAGGAATAGAGACCGACCCAAGTAAAGTTGAGGCCTTGACCACCTGGCCACAGCCCAAAAATCTAAAAGAACTGCAAAGATTCCTGGGATTCTGTGGTTATTATCGGCCTTCATCAAGGACTATTCAAGAGTGATCAGCCTTTACTTAACCTTACTCAAGGTATCCCCAACCCACAAAAATACCAAAAGTCAAGCGTCCCTCAAAACTGAAGAGTGTATTTTCATCCGAGTGAAGTATTTGGGGCCCGCTGGACTCCTGATTATGAGACTGCTTTTTCATGAGATCATATATCAACTACCCATGCTCCAGTGCTGGCCTATGCCGATCCAAAGAAAACCTTACGTCCTGCACACTGATGCTAGCTTGCAAGGGTTGGGGGCTGTGTTGTACCAAGAGCACGAATGGCCTGAGACCAGTGGCCTTTGCCAGTAGAAGCCTGACCCCATCCGAAAAGAACTATCCTGTACATAAGTTAGAGTTCCTAGCTTTGAAGTGGGCTATTGTTGACCAATTCCATGAGTACTTGTATGGGGCTAAAATACTAGTAAAACGACAATAATCCTTTGACCTATGTGCAGACCTCAGCTAAGTTGGATGCCACTAGCCATGGGTGGCTTTCTGCATTATCTACATATGACTATGCTCTGAATACGAGCAGGTCTGAACCACATAGATGCTGATGCTCTCTCCGGAGCCTGTTCCCCAGAATGATTGGGTCCGATTGGCAGAACCTGACATTCGGGCACTCTGCCGGAAGATTTGACAGGGAGAACAAATGTCCCAGACGCAGTGGACTGCATATGGTGGATTGCTTGGGAGCCTCTGAGAATTGCATACCTGCTGCTTATTGCCACTTTTCTGCAATAGACATTGGTGCACTGCCTCAGCTGGACAATGACAGTATTCAGGCGGGCTCAATCCAGCGATCCCATGATCAAAGCAGCTTTGAAACCCTCTATGCAGGAAAAGATGTGTCAAAATACGCTCCACTGATTTGAGAACTGCACTGTTATACAAAGAAGGTCCTAAGTTGAAACTGATCAATAAACTGTTATACAGAGAAACAGTAGACAGAGGGGACAAGTAGACAAACAACAACTAGTGCTGCCCTGCCTTTGAGACTCAGTACTGGGTCCTTACACAACCACATGGGGCACCTTGGTATAGACAGAACACTTGACTTGGTGAGATCAGATTCTATTGGCCTAAGATGGGGGCTGATGTGGAGCAACACATTCGAACTTGTAGTCCTTAACACAGAGAGCTTTGCCCCAGAGGGCTGCCCCTTGTTAACATCACCACCAGTGCACCCATGGAGCTGGTCTGTGATTTTCTAAGTTTGGAGTCAGATCAAAGAAATATCAGTAATGTGCTGGTGGTCACTGACCATTTCACGAGATATGCCCAAGCTTTCCCACCAAAGACCAGAAAGCATCCACTGTAGCCAAAGTACTTGTAGAAAACTTTTTGTTCACTATGGGGCTCCACAAAGAATCCATTCTGATCAAGGGAGACTTTGAGAGTCGTCTGATCAAAGAGATGCTTTCTCTGTGGGGAGTCACGAAGCCAGAACCACTCCTTACCACCCCAGGAGGACCCACAGCCCTGAGCGTTTCAACCGCACTTTGCTAGATATACTGGGCACCCTGCACCCAAGGACAAGCCTAGATGGAGCCAACAAATTAGCACCCTGGTACATGCTTATAACTGCACCAAAAGTGATGCCACTGGATTCTCCCCTACGCCTGATGTTTGGAAGAAAGCTCGACTACCAGTAGATGTGTGTTTGGGGTCTCTCCTGATGGGGTTCAAGCTGACAACTATTTACAGTATGTGCAAAAGTTAAAGGCCCAGCTAACTCCATGCGTACCAACTGGCTCAAACCATGGCTGCCAAGAAATCTGGCCAACAAAGAAGGTATGATAAAGGTGAAAGCACAGGAACTCCAGGAGGGAGATCGGGTATTGCTAAGAAATCTGGGACTGCATGGCAAGCACAAGATTGCTGACAGATGGCACCATCTCCCTCACATTGTAGTGGGCAAACTAGATGATCTGCCACGAGTGTACAAAGTAAGGCCTGAGAATAATTCAAAAGATGTAAAACAATGCATAAAATCATTTACTGCCCATTGGACAAATCTTAATTGAGTCTGAGCCCTAGAGATGCCCTCTGGACCAGTGACTAGAGCTGCTGCTAAGAAAAGACCAAGAAGTCTGCACCTACAGAAGCAGAGTTAAGTGTTCCCCTGCACAAGTCCCAGTTGAGCATGACTGTCAGTCCATATCAGAAAGTGAGTGACTTCGAATACTATCCTTCTTACGAGCTGAGTCAATTGTTTCGGGCAATCCTAATAGTCAATACTGGAGATGAAGCTGGGCCTTCTGGACTGTCCAAGCCCCTAGCTTCGTCCCTGGAGCCAATGCTCCCAGAAAGTGAAGTGCAAAGCATCAGATCAGATGAAATGGAATCATTGTGCATGGTTGAACTGTTTGAGCTTTCAGGGGAAGAAAATGATAGATTGGGGCAGACTGGTGATACACCAGAACAAGAAGAGTATTTTGAGTGCCCTGACAGTCCACTGCCAGTGTCCGAAAGCTATCCCTGCGAGCCAAATGTTGTGGACTCAGAAACTGTAACTCCTGGAGCTGAAAGTGCCCCAAGTTCTAGCCTCTCTACCCCCATGGAGACTCCCCTGACAAGTGAGGACAATGCTGAAAATGAGGCTCAGAGTGCAGAGACTATAACAGTTCCCCTAGAAAGACTGGTCGAGCTGTAAAGCCTGTGGTGCACCTCAGTTATGATTCCCTGGGAGGCCTGTGGATGGCCTCTCAATGTTGTCCATAAAGGAGTATGTGTCCCGAGCTCATTGCCCAAACTGAGCGTCAGTGCTAACTCAAGTTACTTGTGTTGCCCTCAAGTATGGTGCCTTGCCCTTCCAGCCCAAAGGTAACTGATAGGAAGGGCCCCCTCTTCAGGTTTCATGTACGAGGTAATAACTTGAGTTATGGTACAATTGTATGTAATACTGTGTAAAGAGTGACGTACTGCAATGTTTCAGAAATGTGTTCTTGGTAAAATGATATATTGACTGATGATTACATGTGCGAGCCTAATGCAAATGTATATGGTTGCAGTTGAAACTTATGGGGTACTTGCTTGACGCCGACGTCCAAGCTTTCCCAGGCCAGGAAGGTGTAACCCCTCCAAATGGGGTTCCCAAAAGACTTCAAGGAGCTTGCTTGAATGCTCCAAGCCTGAATGGTGTTTAGCATTTAAGCCATTTATCAGTGAGTGTTTTAGAACCTCTGGTACTGTCTCTTTAAGAGCTGTCTGCTTGTAGACATAATTAGTTTGTATGGGGAGACTGTGTGTTTCTTTGATTGAGTACCACTCCAGCTGCTGCCAATTCACTTCATTTTGCAGTCACTAGAGTGCAAAGGAACCTATCTGAAAGATGTAACTGTTTGCCAGAAATTATTTAGAGTAATAATGAAATTACAGTTTGTCTAACCTGCTTTCTTTGCAGTCAGAACTGTGTCTGCTAGTTCCCCATTCTAGTTTTGAACTGCTGAACTGGACCAATCAGTGTGGGGTAAGCTAGCTCTAAAATGGTGCCTTGACGAATCAGAACTTGGACTCATAATCTGAGCCAGCCACAAGAGAGTTGTATGGGCAGTGACTCTGGGAGATGTAGTTTAGCTTCATGCCTTTTGGACCAACAGCAGCAGTCTATTGTGAGTGACAGCCAATCCAGTCAAGAACTGGGAGGAACTCAAGGAAGTGCCGGTTTTGTCGGTTGGAGTTTGAGTTGAGCTTTGGCAGTGAAGAAGGAAGGAGCCTGTGCTTTTTCAGTGTGCAGTTTTAGTCAAAAACGTGTAAGGTCCAGAGTTCCGGTCTGCAGCTTGTGTAACAGCTTGTTAGGACTGACTCCGTCCTGTGAAAAGAATCAAAGGATCTCTGAAGAGTAGAAACCAGGCTCACCCTGTAGAAGACTGGAGAATTGCTGAAAATTGCACTCGGTCTGTCAGGAACTGAATCTGCTATGTGTTCTCAGGGTATTGTGCAGTAATCGCGATCGGGATACAGATGCAGCCTGCCTGGTATAGTGCTTTCTTTTATATGGATGTGTGAAGAGGTTTGTGTACCTCAAGTGAGCCCTGCTGACATTGAAGGACCCTATCTTATTTGGAGTCGTGGAGTACTAATTCAGGGTCGCTCCTGTTGAATTGCACATTAAATCCAAATGGAATTACTGTACTGCTGACTGTTTAATTCTCCTTTTCTCTGTGTGAAAGGGCCCTACCAGCTGCCACGGTTTGGACTAGCCACTAGAGCTTGGGTACCCAGGGACAGTAAACTGATAGGGATAGGCCTGTGCACAGAGCCATAGGTAGATTATTAGAGTGATAAGCTAATTAACCTGATTTCCGTCCTGTATTATATCCCTAAATAAATCAGAGCTGCTTGTTTCAGCAAAGTTATACTGCCTGAGGTATTTGTCTATGTTAAAGTACTGTACTGTGATTGTTGCACTGTATCTCATTTCACAGGAGGTCCCAGTGCCGGAACCAGACCTGGGGGTAAGTGTATACTGTGAAGGTAATTCTGATATATTGTGTGGGCCACTAGTGGGAAGAAAGGGGGGTTGCAGTGTCCCAGAGGGCTGTGACCAAGTTAGTTTAACTATTGCAAACCCTGACCTCTGGGTGGAGGCACCCGCCATTGGATCCAGGCCCCTCAACCTGTTAGTGGCAAATCAGGCAGGGGTAGTAGCCCCTGGGATAGCGCCATCTAGGGGTTACACTAGTGATACATATACTGAGTGCCTGCAGCCCCATTCTCGACTTACTGTTATCAAAGGGCTGATTTTAGGGGTGTGGCTGCAGTGCTTGGTGGCCCCTCAGGTTGTATGTTGGGAGGCAGTATAGCGCAGTGGTTTAAGGCTCTGAGCTGCAAATCTGATGATATCCAGCAGACTAGACCTGGGTTTGAATCCCATAGCTTTCACTTGCATACTGTGTGACCCTAAGCAAGTCACATAATTTCCCTGTGCTCCCAGGTCACTCCTGTAAAAAAGCTTTCAGTTTAGTGTGCTACTCCTGGTTAAACAACTAAATAAAAAAAAATATATTGAAGCTATGAGTCAGGCACTGCAAGTGAAAAATTTAATCCCTTGGCAAAAAAAAAAAAAAAATTCCAAAAGGTGACTAAATTAGCTCGTTGGGCAGGCAGCTACTTGGTATGAGCTGCCTCTGAGACAAACGTGTCAGCTGCTCTTTAACATAACCTGGTCGTTCCTTGCTGCTTAAAGAACATGTGGAGTAAAGAAAAGGAAAAGCTAAAACATATGTTATTACTCTGCAGTTGGGACATTTAATAAGAGAGCGATATCTAACATTTTAGGACACTTACATTTAATACACAATAATGCAGTGGTGTTTCTTCTGACAACACATAGCAAGTTTTTTTTTCACACAACAGGCAGTATTTCTTAAGCAAGCCAGTAAAATAAAAAAAAAGAATATATTGTTATAATAAGTAATTTATTAAACAGCATAGATATTTAAGACAAAAAGAAGAAAGGCTCTCATTTTATAAAATATAACACAACAGTTCGTTAAAATGATTCATGTGAGAGATTGGCTTCTACAGTATATTAATTGAAATGGAATCATTTTATGTATGCATTCTTTGTTCTAATTGCAAACCTTTTTTAAACACATTTTTTTTTTTGTCAAATAAAATGCCTTTTTCTTATATGAACTAAATATGCTAAATTTTGAAACCACAAAATGTCGATCAATACAGCTTTTTAACTTGACTTGCTCGGGGGGTCACTCTGTGAGTAAGTGGCTGTCATGGGATTCAAACCCAGGTCTTCAGGTTCACGGATTCTAATCACAAAGGGTCTGATGCATGAATGGCCAGCACCCACTTGAATACCTGCGGAGGGATGTTTCAGTGGGTTTGTGGTGTCCAGTGGTCCCACTCCGCACATGCAGGGACCTCCGCACATTCATGAACCCAAGCAGCTGGTCCCCACCACACCTAATACCAGTTCGCACATGTGGTTACGTGGGAGGGGCAGCGACAGGCCAGAGGGTGGGCTTGTTCCTAATCTAGGAATCTTTCTCTGTAGTGTGGAGGGCCAGTGGTGGAAGTAGAGGCTACGCTGCCTTAAGGGCTGTATTAATGACTACATGCCCCCTCTGCTGAACCACAACTGTGTTCTCTGAGCCTGATCTGCCCCCCTCCTACAGCCCCAGCCTTCAGAGCTTCCATGGCGGGCTGGGGCAGTACTGACAGATATTTCAACTTTCTGGTGGGGATACAGCAGTTCTTGGAGGACTGCCATATGCCTTTATCCCCTGCTCCTTCTGGATCCAGGGATCCACTGGAATCCTGGTACAGGCATATGACTGGATGCCGTAGTCTGGAACACCTCTGCTCCTTGTCATCGAATCACAGGTCAGGAAGCATAGGAAAACTAGGAGCAGTTACAAAATTCACAAGTAGCGTTTTATTATTCTTAATAACAATAGAATAAAATTAAAAAAATTGTGTAGAATGGTTTCTTAACATATGCAGTTCAAGCAGAACAAAGTCTTTCCTTTGAGGGTGTCTCTAATTCTGAATTTCAGTCTCTCTCTCTCTAACAAACATTACTGCTCTTTTTATAAGAAATCTTTGCCTGTCAATGAATTTCTGCACTCCGAGCTTGGTAACAGACATCTTGTTTTCACATAAAATATATTGGAGTCCTTGTCAGTTTCTTTCCTGCAGGTGAACAAAAAAAAATATGGTGTTCCAGAACTAATCTCCTGTTGATAACTGTACAAAAGAGTTTGTGGAGGTCAAACTGCATCTCAAAGTTAACCCCCTGAGTTCCAAATAGCTTTTTGCAATCATTTCAACAGTATAACTATATACATTTTCAAACCAAAGGATCCCAGTTTCACACAAAGATTCACATATATTTTTATAACCACAGATAAACAAGGAGGAAGAAAAGAAAGAAACAGCAAGTGAAGGCAGCGAGATGTCAGGAGGCGGAGAATCGTGAGACCGTCAGAGTGATCAGTTCCTAGGTCGCACAAGAAAATTTGGTTATGCAATTAGACAGACAAGAAACAGAAAAGAAGATAGAACAGATCCTTGCTTTAAACTCTTTCTGCATTACAAATGGGACAGGGCCTTATTCAACCCTGTCACACTCCCCTACTGTTCCCTTATGCAGATCCACAATATTGGAGCAGAAAGGGCGGGGGTTGTGGATGCCACCCGGTATGGATGGGCCTCAGGGTGTGTACAGTTTGAGCATATCCTGGACCCCTGCATGGATCAGGCTCAAATTGCTTCCCTACGCCAGTACTCTTCTAGGGTGATATAAAGTCCAGAGGTTAGATGCTCTTGTTGATTTTCTTTGAACTAGTTCTATGAAAATGGTTCTTTAAGGGAATGCAAGTCAGTGTGTGTGGTTGGATGTGAACCTGTGCTCTCCAGTTTCATGGTTCGCTCCTCTAAGCACTAGGCCACAGTGCCTATAAAGCAGAGAACTACAGTTGAGTCACATCCTATGAAGCAAGACTTCTTAGGCTGTAGGCATCAGGGATCAGGATTCAGAGGTAGAGGAACTGACATGTTAAACTACCCTAAGATTTACATCTGGGAACATCATAGCCCCAGTGAAATTCCCCAGCCTCCTCGACAAGGCCCCTGGCTGCATCCTTCCTCTCCTGCTCAATCACTTCTCTCACCCTCCCTCCTACCTGTGACGCCCGGACCCTCCTACTCTGTCCCACTAACTCGCCCACTATGACCCCTGACTGACTCTTTTCCATACCTTTCTTCTTCCACCTCCCCTCTTCCCTCCCTCCCCTACACCTCACCATCCCCTTCCTCCTGTCACCTTCTCCCTCTGTGCTTGCCCCCGTTCCCACCCGTTCTACCCCTTCCTGCCTTGCTCAACATGCTTGACAGTGCCCCGGCTGCATCCCCCCCTTGTTCTCTGTCCTGCTGCTACTCTTCATCCCCTGACTCACCCTTCCTGATTTCCAAATGGGATTACCCGCCCACGTTTTCGCCTATAAAGTCCTAGAATGCCAACTATGTATCTAATTGCAATCATCTATGTTTACTATGTATTGTGCTGTTCTACTGTTCGCTGTATTTGATATTATCTGTACATGTTATTGTGCTTTATACTCTGTTTTGTAACCCCCTCCCCATTATTGACAAGGAACCTTTGTAAATGAGCTCCACTGTGCTCTAAGGTATTGTCTAATCCTAGATTGAAATAAATAAAATTATGCGGCTTTTAGGTGGCATTTGGTCCACAGCCCATAGGTCAAAGCAAGCCATAAATGGCAGCATCACGCATCATTTGAGCGATCAGATGACTCTATGCCTGAGCTACCACAAACAAGATAAACAGTTACATGGAGCGAAGTATTATGGGTTGTTTGTCATGTGCAAAACTCTGGCATGTGTGCAGGCTCTGTTTATATCACATGAGTAGAGCTATAAATACACCAGTCTTGTTATGTAGTCATTTTCTTTCTATTTCAAGGATGCATGCTTTACACATTTACCTAGTTAGCATTTTTATTTGTTTTTTATAGTGTCAGGAAAATATTTGTGTAGCAATCAGTCTTACATCTGTAGGGCAGTCAGCCTGCTCCACAGCAGTAACTGCAAGGCATTTCCTATTGCTGGTTAATATTGGCTAACCTGGTGGTCCAAAAGGAGTGGATCAGTTTTGGAGAAACTGAGCTGAATGGCCTCTTTCCAGTCTTTTTTTTTTTTTTTGAATTCCTCCTTTTTTCTGTTGTGGTTCCCCATTCCTGGACCCTGACAGTTGGATTGTTACAACTGCCCCTTGCTTTAGTCAGGAGGGTAGGCGAGTGGCAGCCATCACAACTGACCTAAATGCTGCTCCTAGGTAGGCTAGCAGAGCGGTATGGAAATGGCAGCTGGTCTATGCCTCCCTCACCAGGCGCTGAGCAGCTGATCTCTGCAATGCTTCACATATCTGGAATGTGTAGTACAGTACGGGCTGCATGCCCATTGGCTCACGCTGTGGACCAATGGGCATCACCTTCTAGTGTCAGTCGGTTGGGTGGCGGGCGGCAGGCAGGTGGGGTGCTGCAGCCTGCACGCTGATCAGGGGCAGCAGGCGATGGGGATCCAGTGGGCGGTGGGGAGGGTCCGGCTGGACCACCAGGGATAGTGGACATACCTTTTTCATACAGAAGTCTAATCGGGCAGACAGCGGTCCACTGGACCACCAGGGATATTGGATTCTCTTTTTATATACAAATGCCCATGATTGGGCAGACAGCAATCCACTGGACCACCAGGGATATTGGATTCTCTTTTTGTTAATACAGAAGCCCGTAATCGGACAGACAGCGGTCCACTGGACCACCAGGGATATTGGATTCTTTTTTTTCATACAAATGCCCATGATCGGGCAGACAGCGGTCCACTGGACCACCAGGGATATTGAACATTATTATTTTTAACTGATGCCCGCTATCGGGCATGGGAGGGCGCCACCATAGACGTGCAGCCGGAGCTCGGGTGGCAGGCAGCTGCCGTGTTGTGCCCTGCAATACGGTAGCTCACCTGTGAGTGGCCAGCCGTTGATCCTTTTTTTTTTTGGGATCAACTTTGTGCAGCGCAAGTAGGGGTTGCGCATGCATGGACTCAGCACATCTCGGGCTGAATATCGGGATGTGCAGAGTATGCATGGCACGCGCCTCTACCTGTGCTACATACATTACTGATGCACTCCAGCACATCGGGATTTGTGCCAGGCTCAATCTCCGTTTGAATATCGTGCCGGGGCGCATCAGTGGGTTGCGCAAGGTGCAACACTGTTGCGCCATGTGCAACCCCTTTGAATATCTGGGCCATTGTTTATTATAGGACAAGTAATTTAAAGTAATCCAGATTACCTTTGCCCTTATCAAGCAATCTGTTGTCTCATTCTGATGATATTACTTGATTTAAAAAGGGATGCCATACTGCACTCTGTAACTTGAAAAGTACTCCAATTACAAGGAACTAGTTATTGAACCTTTACTGGAACACCCCTGCACCTGATGTCACACTGTTTCTGCTTGTTACCTCTGTGGAAACAATTATGATGTCATAAACAAAGAATGTACAGTAGATAAGCAGCTGGAGCAGTGGGAACAGTCCAGGTGAAAGTGATCCTGTTTTCAAGTTTATGTGCACAGTTATTAAGAAAAAGGGGTAGCTAAGTACAGAGAATGTGTGAATTATAAATAGAATAATAGATAAGACACTATCAGTACTATGGATAATTACAGAATGGGTCTGTAATTCATTAGGAGTTTCTTCTATGACCTCCACAACAGCTTGAGAGGATTATGAGATCATAGAAGTAGCAAGAATGGGTTATATTGACTGTTCTGCATGTTTACACAAGCGGTTATTTTTTATAAAGTAGTTTTTGGGGTAGCCAAGTCAGGTGATCTGCGCTGCCTACACTGCTACCACGCAGGAAAAAAGAAACACAACTGCCTTTTTCCTTTTTACTCATAGCTTACTTCAGACCTTGGAAGAGAGGATGGAGAGGGGGAATATACGTAAGGGAAGGGATCAAAGCAATGGAACTAAAGGGTAAATGGAGGAGACAGGGCTTTGCTAATTCAAATTGAGCAACTAAAAGTATTACTTGAGATCGCACATGCGGTTCACTTTACACTACCAGTTGTGGCCCCTAAGCGGCTACCTCCACTTCCTGGCAAATATAGGAAAAAAAATGTAAACTTACTTTCACCTTTAGCTTTAATACCAAGAAAGCAATCCTTCTGCTCCTCCTCCTCTTGTCGGGGAATGTGCATCCCAACCCAGGCCACCCGTATACTCCTAATGCAAAAGGAATAAAGTGCAGTGGCCTAAAAATTGTTTCCTTGAATATTTGCAGCCTACTCCTGAAGGCTGCACAGCTACAGGCATGGGCGGCCCTGCACTGCCCTCACATCATCTGCATTACTAAGACGTGGCTATCACCTAGGGTGAAGGACAGTGAGGTTGTGCTGGCTGGTTATCAGGTGTTCGGGAAAGACCAAATAGGGAAAAAGGGTGGCGGCTGTCTTATCTGCGCCAGGGATTCTATTCACGGGGCTGCACTCCCAATCACTGCCAACACCGATGACTATGAGCTACTTGCGATTAAACTCCAACTTGGACCCCAAAGTAAATCATTGCTGATTGCTTGTGCCTATCTTCCACCACGTAAGGCTGAACTTGGCCTGATCAGCATCCTTGGAGCATTATCTGGTACTATCAAGGACTGTGAAGTCATTGTCACAGGTGACTTCAACATCAACTGGCTCAGCAGTGCCACACACCAACAAAAATATATTGTCACAAGCTCATATCTCACACAATTGATTACAGAGCCCACCAGGATGAGCCATAAATCAGGCAATCACACGCTACTGGAGTGGCTCCTGGTAAGCTCACCAGAGAGGCTGTCTGAGGTCACAGTGCTCTCGGACTCCATGAGCGACCACTTAACCTATAACCTGTAGCTGGTCCAACAAATCCCACAAGGCTCCACCCATACTCATTGAAGGCAGAGTCCTTAGGACAGGCCAGTTAAGCTCCTTTAAGAAAGCCCTCTCTAGAATTGACTGGACACCCATAGACCTGATAACAGACCTAGACGGTGCACTCCAGTGCTTTATTGACACCTTCAACACTGTATGTGACAAATACACCCCTGTCAAGAAAAGGAAAGCTAGGGGGTATAATAATGGTTGGATAACCGGGGAACTCGTGCACCTCATGAAGGAAAGAGACAACCTTTGGAGTAAGGCGAGGTACTCAGGTGGAAAACACAACATACAGAACTACAGGGTAGCTAGAAATAAATGCACACATCACATAAGGAGTGCAAAAGCTAACTACTACAAGGAACAGCTGGAACAGAAATGGGGAGATGGGAGACGATTCTGGGACAACCTGAACAATCTCCTTGGGAAGGCTGATAAATCAATACCCTCACTACTCAACATTAACGGCTCCACACAAACAGACCCCTACACCATAGCAGAAGTACTCAACTCTGCTTTTACTGACCTAAGCTCAGTTCTCCCTCCCAACTACCTAAAGCCATTGGATACGGTGTCTGACAACCCCTTTCTAAAGCCATCGGTTATGGTTACTGACAGCCCACCCTTGATGAACCACCACTCCAATTTCTACTTTAGGCGAATTACAGTCAAAGAAGTCATGCTCTATGTAAAAAAAAAAGTCCTGGGTAAAACTAGACAAGGCAGTGACACCATTGACATGAAAATGGTTGCTCTAGCAATCAACGTGCTCATTATTCCCATCGCTAAAATCTTCAATAAGTCTCTCGCAATGGCTGCATTCCCATCATTTTGGAAACAGGCGATGGTGACCCCTGTCCATAAGAGTGCAGACAGGACAAACCCAGCGAACTACAGACCCATCTCCTTTCTCTCCCTCCCCCGTATCCAAAGCCCTGGAAAGGATAGTAGCCGATCAAGTTAATGAATATATTTAGAAATACCACCTGCAGTGCACACAACAGCATGGGTTCAGAAAGAACCACAGCACTGTCACATCACTGATTGACTTTTTTGACTACACCCATGAGACCTTAGATGAGGGGAACTTGGTTGGTGCCATCTTCATCGACCTCACAAAAGCCTTCCGGTACAGTCAACCACCTCCTCCTACTGACTCAACTTCGCACCCAGTGTTCTCAGATGGTTTAATGACTATCTGACAGATCCCAAAGAGTGAAAATAGGTCAAGAGGTGTCTGACTCCAAAGCAGTATCATTGGGAGTACCCCAGTGGTCCATCCTAGGGCCCCTATTGTTCAGTCTGTTCCTGAACACACTCCCAGAAGCTTGCCCCAGTAAGGTCATCCTATATGCCAATGATGCCGTAATACTTGGTAGCCACTCTAGTATTGAGCCACTGCAGACTGAACTGCAATCCACTTTCGGCTACTGGAGAATTAGTTCAGGACTCAAAAGTTGCTACTCAACCATAAAAAAATGAAAACTATGCTCATCTCCAGCCACCAATCAAAAAGGAGATAGCACACCCTTACCATCACTAATCTAAACTCAGACTCACTAGACCAAATGCATCGATGACACCCTCTCTTTTGTGCAACATATTGACGTGGTGGTTAAGACTGTTAACTCCAAATTGGGTGTCCTTTATAGGTACTGGAAAAGTCTAACACTCAATGCCCTCAGGCTATCAGTCTCCAGCTCCATCCTATCTGTTGTCGACTACGGCTTAGTAGTCTATGGGGTTGCCACAGCTACGGCACTTAAGAGGGTTGAAACAGCCTTGAACATGGCCTGCTGACTCCTGCATAGTGCTGACCGGCTCACACACACCTGCATACTCTACGAGTTGTCCAACCAGCTAAACCTTAGTAGCAGAGTCAGCTTCCAAACCTGCCTCCTTGGGAGGAAGGCCTTGCTCGGCCAAACCCCCCCTTGCATCTCAGAAATGTTTTCTAAAGCGACCCATTTTTACACTGCTAGAAGAAAGGAGCTACACCCTCTTAATGTCCCATTTCACAGGACTGCTCTTGGTCAACACTCCTTTTCCTACAGAGCACTTCTCTGTCTTAACAAGGTCCCCTCAGCCTCAATGGTAACTGCTAACATTAGGGCCTTTAAAACTGAGCTGATGCAGCATTTTCTAAGCAGGCAATTGTGCCTGTGTCTGTCACTAATCATCCTGTTGCACCACCCAGGACCTGCACTCACCTGTCTCAGAAATACCATATGGATACTAAACCCACCTACCCCCCAGCCTCCCATTCCCCATAGGGGGTCTATAACCTGCCTCCGGTGCCCTCTCCTCTCCCACCTCCCCTTATCACTCTGTTACATTACCCATCTCTTCCATATAACTACATTCTCTCTCTCTCTCCTCTCCCCCTACATGCTCTCTCTCTCTCTTTCTCTCTCTCTCTCTCCTCCCCTCCTTCTCTCTCTCTCTCCCTCTACTCTCACCCTCCACTATCTCCATCTCTCCAGCCCCTCTGCTATCTCTACCCCCTCATCCACCCTTTTCTCCACCCGATGGCTCTACACACTACCCAAGAATCACTCCCCCTGGTACTCTCAAACCACTCCTCTCTGCCAGTCTGTACCCCACCTGCCCAATGCACTATCTTCACCTCTCTCACACCTCCACAACCCCTATTTGCATTTCTGACAATGCCAGCTGGGCTTCACCCTGTAATCCTTTGCCTCTCCCCCGCAATCATCTTTAGCAGAACTCTGCTACATTATAAGATGTACCATATATACTCGCACATAAGTCGGTCTGCATATAAGTCGGGGGGTATAATTCGAAATGTAATTTGTAGGTTTTTTTCTTTGACCCGCATATAAGTCGGGGGGCTAATGTAGCATACCAACTGTGTGCATGTGCATACGATATAAGAGAACATAAAATGAGGTATGTGTTAAAAAAAAACCTTTTATTTAAAATAATAGCGCTATCATTCGTTTCATTCATTAAATCTGTTGGTTTTAAATTAATCCCCATCACTGAACCCGAAGAACTCCATGTCATCTTCGTCATCTGACGCAAAGAGAATATGCAGCTGCTGCTCAGAGAGCGTAACGTCATCGTACATGTCCTCTAGCTCTGCATTTATCTCACCTGCCTCAACATCATCAGGACCGTCTGCATCAGATCCCATTAGATCCTCATATAATAGATGGTCCTCGGTGCCATCCAAGCTGTTTGAAATGCCACATTTATTAAATGATTTTATGATGGCCTCACAGGGAATGGCATTCCAGGCATCACATACCCACTCGCATACCATTACAAAACTTGGCTTTTTTAGATTCCCTCCTTTTATGTACTCCTTGTTCCCTGCAAATAAAAAAAATAATTCCCACAGTCCACTGACTGAAGCTCAGTTTTTCTTTTTCGCCAGTCCCGTACTAATTTTTCATTTACATGAAACTCTTTTAGTGGCGGCATTAGTATGCATTTCCACGTATTGTACAATGCGAAGTTTAAAATCAGCAGTATAGGAACTCCATTTTCGTTTGACTGAGGGCATGCTGAGCTGACACGAACAGGAGTTTGAACATGGTTTTAATACAGGATTAACACTAATCACTTAGTTATTTAACACTAATCACTTAATTATTTAATCACAAACATCAAAGGCAGGTAATGACAGGTCATTAAGCACCAGCAGAGGTGCTAACAGTCTTTCAGCACAAGTCAATTATCCTTCATGTGAAATAGGGTGTGCACAACATTTTCAAATTACACGCATTGTTAGCGAGCAACTTTTTTTTTCAGCGAAAGTACTCGCTCTTAAGTCAGTACTCCTAACTCAACGTGCTCAGAAAACTCCCAAAAAAACGACTTATGTGTGAGTATATATGATAACTTCCCGGCAGGAATCACCTAAATAGATGTTTATGTGGAACAAAATGTTCAGTGAACTTAATATGTCTGTATCATGTTGTTTTTGTTTGTTTGATGTGGAACCTTTGTAAAAGAGTCCTGGACTCAAAGGTTGTTTCTGAACCATGAAATAAATTAATAAAAATAAATATGTAAGAGGAGGCACTGTAGGTCACCTTGGAGACAGGAAATGGCACCACAATCCGCAGGGGTGTTGTTTACAGACCCCTGTCTTGGGATGAAAGGGACAAGAAAATTATGGAAGGCATCCTTAGAGTGGCAGAAAAAGGGGAGATATTATTGATGGGGGACCTGAATATGCCAGATGTTAACTGGAGCACCTTTTCTACAGCCATATCCAAGAGCAGGGTCCTTCTCGATGCCTTACAGGTGGCATGCCTCAGACAGCTAGTGTTGGAACCCACTCGGGAGGGAGTAATCTTAGACCTGGTACTCTCAAACGGGGATAAAGAGAGGATCTCAGATTTAGAAGTGGGTAGCCATCTAGGAACCAGCGACCACCAAACAGTGTGGTTCACAATAAACACAGCCGTAGACTCAAGCCATATAAAAGTGAGGGTAGTGGACTTTAGGAGGGCTGACTTTGGCAAAATGGGAGAGTGCCTCAGAAAAGCACTAGCAAATGGGCAGGAAAGAGGGGTGGAGGAACAATGGGGAGAAAATCTAAACTGCCATCACAGAGGCAACAAGCCTTAGTGTGAAACAAATAAAATGAAGGAAAAAAACACTATGGTTATCAAAAGTGGTGGCGGGGAAGTTTGGGGAGAAAAAGATAGCATTCAGGAAATATAAGGAGTCACAGAAGGAGCAGGGCAGGGAACTGTATCAGTTAAAGCAGAAAGAAGCAGGGAAAGCAGTCAGAATAGCAAAGGCCCAAACAGAGGAAAAGATGGCCAACTCGGTTAAGAAGGGGGATAAAACCTTTTATAGGTACATCAGGGAGCATAGAAAAACAAAGGGAGGGATAGTGAGGCTGAATAGAATGGACGGTGGGTGGGCAGAGAGGGACAGTGAAAAGGCAGAGATTCTGAATGAATACTTTTGCTCAATGTTCAGAAAAGAAGAGGAGGGGGAGGTACCTAAACCAAACAATAGAAGCACTCTGGATAGGGGGGTCGATACCAGTCCATTCAAAGAAGAAAGGGTCATGAAAGAACTCCCAAAACTCAGGGTGGACAAAGCAATGGGGCCTGACGGGATTCACCTCAGAATTCTAAAAGAACTAAGGGGAGAACTAGTGACACCACTGACTACCCTTTTTAACAAATCATGGGAAGATGGTGTGGTACCTGAGGACTGGAGGAAGGTGGATGTTATTCCCCTCCACAAAAGTGAGAGCAAGGCAGAGGCAGGAAACTACAGACCTGTTAGTTTGTCCTCAGTGGTAGGGAAAATTATGGAATCACTTCCGAAAGAAAGAATTGTTGAGTACCTAGAGGTCAGCGGGGCACAGGACCCAAGGCAGCATAGATTCACGGCGGGAAGGTCATATCAGACGAATCTAATCTATTTCTTTGACTGGGTGACCAAAGTAGTAGACCAGGGAAGGGCTGGATGTGGCCTGCCTAGACTTTAGCAAGACATTTGACACAGTCCCACACAAAAGATTAATAAGCAAGTTAGCCAGCCTGGGAGTTGGTCCCAGGGTGGTAGCCTGGGCAAAAAATTGGCTGGACAACAGGATGCAGAGGGTAATAGTAAACAGAGTCCACTCTCAGGAAAGGGGGGTTACTAGCGGGGTACCACAGGATTCAGTACTGGGACCGGTTCTCTTTAATGTCTTTATAGGTGACATTGTGGAGGGGGCTGGAAGGAAAAGTGTACCTCTTTGTAGATGATGCAAAGATCTGCAACAGGGTCAATACAAGGAGGGGGTGGAAAGGATGAGAAGGAACTTGGCAAGGTTGGAGAAATGGTCAATAGTATGGCAGCTTAGATTCAATGCAAAGAAGTGCAAAGTAATGCACCTGGGAAACAAAAACCCAGGGGAAGAGTACACAGTGGGGTTGGGGGGGGGAGGTACTAACAGCAACAAAAATGGAACGGGACCTCGGGGTAGTCATATAAGATGACCTGAAGGTAGACAAGCAATGTGAAAAGGCAGTAAGGAGGGCTGGGGGATGCTGGGGTGCATAGGGAGAGGCATCACCGGTAGAAAACAAGATGTTGTTAACCCTCTGTATAGACAGTTGGTGAAACCCCATCTGGAGTACTGCGTGCAGTTCTGGAGACCGCATCTCCACAAGGACATAGACAGGATGGAGGCAGTCCAGAGGAGGGCAACTAAAATGGTGCAGGGTCTGCACCAGAAGCCATATGAAGAGAGAGATTAAAAGAGCTTAATATGTATACCCTAGAGGAAAGGAGGGAGAGGGGGGGACATGATAGAAACATTCAAGTCCCTCAAGGGAATCAACAAAGTCCAGGAGTGTAGCATCTTTCAGAAAAAGAGATATGCAAGAACAAGGGGGCACAATTTGACGCTAGCAGCTCAGGGACAACGTGAAGAAGTATTTTTTCACAAAGAGGGTGGTGGGCGCATGGAACAGCCTTACAGAGGAGGTAGTAGGGTCAAAAACAGTGGGGGAATTCAGGAATGCATGGGACAGACATAAGGCAATTCTAGTGGGGGGTAGGAGGAAGTAGGCTGTTGGTTAACTAGGATCTGCAGCTTATCCGAAAGGTAGGGAAATGGGCAGACTGGGTGGGCCAAGCGGTCCTTATCTGCTATCAAAGTCTGTTTCTATATAATATGATAGAGGCATATAAATAGCGAAAAGGGTAAATAAGGTGCAGGATGGGAGTACATTTCAGATGAAAATGTGCTCAAAAGCAGGGGGGCATAATATGATGCTGGAGAGGGGTAAATTCAGGAAAGATGCAAGAAAGTTCTTCACAGTAAGAGTAGTAGATGCCTGGAACAGCTTACCAGCTGAGACAGTTGGGGAGAAAACAGTGGAAAGGTTCAAGAAAGCTTGGGAGAGACATAAGATAATCTTAGGGGAAAGGAATAGAGGGCAGTAGGAAAAACTGGAGATCACGTTGGCTCTGCAGGGTTACTGTAGGTATGGTTAAATGGGCAGACTGGGTGGACCAAGTGGTCCTTGTCTGCTAACAAATTCTGTTTCTGTATAGCGTGTGTTTCAGTGACGTGCCCAGAAGGGTAGTAGTACAAAAGGTTAATGCATCGTGGTGAGTAGAGCAATCTGCTGATTGTTCAGGAGAGTAAACACAGGATGAGAATCCTAGCAATTCATACCTGTATGTATGTTCTAAAAATAAGACACGGCAGAGTATTGGCTCTCATGGATTAACTGCATGCCATGAGGTGTTGTGAGGCACAAGGTGATTGTGCTGAGTACCCTCAACTGTCAGCAAGAGGAGTTTTTCCATGAAAGCCAACATCTGGAGACTCCTATTGAGCATATAAAATGGCCTGAATGGTCTGTATGCAGCTTGTGTACATAGATTTTGTAACAGAACAGGGAACTGATGTTTTATGGTGTTAGAAGTGATAACGGTAGTCCTTTTGAAGAGTGTTTTGCAATGCTTTGTCTGGTAGTGGTACTGATTGTATGCTAATCCGTGTGTGTGTGTGTGTGTGTGTGTGTGTGTGTGTGTGTGTGTGTGTGTGTGTGTGTGTGTGTGTGTGTGTGTGTGTGTGTGTGTGTCTGCAATGGTAGTGCTGATTACAGACAGCAACCCCTGTGGTGATGGGGAGGAGGAGCATGTGCTTCTTGGAAGAGAGAGAAAAGCAGGCAGGTTGGTTGTGAAAGCTGGTGCAGGTGCAGTGATTTTTTTTTTTGGGTGGTGTGATTTTGTAGCCAAAAAAATGCATAACAGTGGGCTGTCACTGTAATGGATTAAACACGTGGTCAAGAGGCACTGTATGTTTCAGCCAGTTTAACTTCTGGGATTTTAATGCTGAGCAAGGGAATAGCTGGATAACATGACACTCGCACAATGAAAAACTAAAATCTTGGTGACAAGTTAATGAAAGCAGCTTTAATAGTAAATTTGATAGCAGCACGGACCCTACTTGCCCACCGATGTTTTGCACCAGTATATGTGCACTTTCTCAAGGCACGATGGGCCACTTCTCCTGAGTCCTCGTGTCACAAATGTGCAAAGAATGCTCAATAGTGCAAAATGTGCAAACAGTGCCAAGTACGATGTAACTATACATAAACACCCATCATAATGACAACAACAGATATGTTGCAGTAGCCCAGTACTGCAAAAGGGACGTGGAAGGGAAAGGGGGCAGGGAAAAGGAGGAATGGGGCACAGGCAGGTGGGGGATGGGTAGAAGAGGGAAGGGAAATCATATGGATTAAGAATAATGTGCGGAAGTTAATACACATAAGAAATGCATACCAAGTTATCATAGACTCATAGGCTAAAATGAAAATGTGAAACTTCTGCAACAGCAACCAGAATACTGGTATGTGCTAACCCTTACTACTGAACAATAAATCAACAGACTCCATAAAGCAGCTGATCTTGAATAGATTACAGCAATGCAATGGAAGACACAACTGAGGATACTTAAAAATAAATGTTTAATGTGGAACCGTAATAGCAGTAAATTCATGAACTAATTAATCAGAAACGGGGCTATTTGAAACAACTCATTTAGTGCTGGAAGTGTAATTGCACGTAGTTCATATTACCAAAAATGTTCCGGTTTCATGACTAGATTGTTAAAGTCCTCTCCCCTCTTGCCCAGGTATACCCTTTCCGATCCCTGGAACAAGAAATAATTTCCATTAGCATGTTTCTGAATCTAAGTGTCGTGCACATTTGTTTTGTCCTGCTTCTCAACACTTCTAATATGTTTGGTTATCTTGATTGTAAACTTTCATGTGGTTGTCCCCCATACAAAAGTTTCTGTAGTTTCCACAGGTACATGTTGCCATATGCCATATATACGATGGCTTCAGTATTGCAGTTTACAAAGTTACATACCTTGTATGTCTTGCCACTCACACGATTTTCAAAAGTATCGCCACCTTAAAGGGAAACACAGAAACATAAAAGTTGACTGCAGAAAAGGACCGCAAGGCCCATCAAGTCTGCCCATTTGTTCTACCTTATGAGTGTGCCATAGGCCTTTACTCTGTCAATGGCCTGTCTATTCATGCTCATCTGTATTGCTTCCTTATGCCTATCCCATGCCTGTCTGAAGCCCTGCACTGTATTCATATCCACCACTTCCTGAGGTAGGCCATTCCATGCATCCACCACCTTTTCTGTGAAAAATAACTTCCTCACATTACCCCTTAATCGGCCTCCCTCTAATCTCATGCTGTGTCCTCGTGTCCTGCTATTTTTCTTATATTGAAACATGTTAGACTCTTGCACCTTGTTAAAGGAAAGCAGTCAAAAACAGTGGGGGCAATCACCAGGGCTGCAAAAATGCCCAATTAAAACAACCTTTATGGTTTTAAGAAAAATGCAGCTAACCTTTCTCGAGTTATTTAGCGTTTTAATGTTGCTCCTGGATGCGCCATGCCAAAACTGCCGCCGCACCGGAAGATGGAGTGTGCCCCAGGCATCCTGTCCTGTGCCGGAAGGCTCGTAAAAATGACGAGCGAGGCGTATCTATATGGGAGGAAAAGAAACATTGAGGCATTTAGAGGTATTTTACCTGAACCCTGCAACCAATTCCAGTGAAACGGAGCAGTCTGATGTATTTAAAATCATTATGAGTAGTCTCGAGTCCGTCATGCGCAGTAGCACCTGCGCTTACATTGCGATGCCCGAACCTGAGCGCTTAGGTGCTACTGCGCATGACCGAACTCGGAGCTGCAACTTTCATAATGATTTTAAATACATTAGACTGCTCCGTTTTCACCGGGAATTGGTTGTAGAGGTTCAGGTAATATACCTCTACATGCCTTAATGTTTCTTTTCCTCCCGTGTAGATATGCCTCACTTGTCATTTTTACGAGCCTTCCGGCACAGGACAGGATGCCAGAGGCACTCTCAGTCTTCCGGTGTGGCTGCAGTTTTGACATGGCGCATCCAGTAGCAACATTAAAATGCTAAATAACTCAAGAAAAGTTAGCTGCATTTTTTTTAAAACCATAAAGCTTGTTTTAATGGGGCAATTTGGCAGCCCTAGTGATTGCCCCCACTGTTTTTGACTGTTTTCCTTTAATGCACCTCTACTAGTAACTACAGGCCAATCTCCATCCTTCCTCCTCTCAAAAGTGCTGGAAAAAATTGTATCCAATCAATTTACTGAATACCTGGACTCGCATCACCTACTGTGCCAGCAGCAGCATGGTTTCAGGAAGGGGCATAGTACAACCACTGCCCTCCTGAAGTATACCTCCTTTATCCATGACGCCTTTGACCAGGGTGCCTTGGCAGGGTCTGTCTATATTGATTGTCTATATTGATCTCTCCAAGGCTTTTGACACTGTTAATCACCCTATGCTTATAAACTCCCTCCTCTCTGTTGGCATATCCCAAGAGACCGCTGGCTGGTTCTCCTGCTATCTCCATGGACGCACACAGCAAGTGAAGATAAATAACACCCTATCCACAAACCCTCCTGTCCGATTGGGTGTCCCTCAAGGATCCATCCTTGGCGCACTCCTCTTCTCTCTGTACTTAAACTCCCTTCCTATGGCCTCCACTGGCCATTTCCTCCTTAATGCAGATAATGCAGTGATCTTTAGTCGACACCCAGACCCCACCCAGCTTCAGTTGTCCTTACAGGACTCTTTCACTGAAATTGAATCATGATTTGCCTCACACAAGCTTGTCCTCAACTATAAAAGAACAAAGGTTATGCTATTCGCCCATCCACAACATAAACATTACTGGACCACCCTGTCTATACAAAGTTCCCAGGGTTCCACTCTGGAACCAGTCACTTACTTTAAATATCTGGGGGTCACCCTTGACTCGGCCCTTTCCTTCCGTGAACACATAGCATTGACGTGCTCCGCAATCAATATTAGAACTGGCCTCCTGTATAAACTCAGACCTTGCCTCCCTCCTGATGCTCTATGACTAGCTATCTCTAGCTCCATCCTTTCCCTGGTAGACTACGGCATAGTCATCTATGGTGCCGCCTCGGACTCTGCCCTGTCCCTGATAAAACGTGCCCTGAATAAGGCCTGCCGGTTAGCCACTGGCAGTGACAGGCTCTTGCACACCTGTGACCTCTACCAACAATCATCATGGCTTAACTTTCACGGGTGGCTATTCTACCAGATCTGCCTGCTGGCCAAATAAATCCAACTGGGGCTATCTCCCCTGGGCTGTCTCTCGCTTCTCCAACCAAGTTTACCCAAACGAACCACTAGACACTCTGACATGACTGCATTTCACATTCCCTTTGCTAAAACCAACGCTGGCCAAAGGTCCTTCAGGTACAGGGCTCCACTCTGGATGAACCAAATCTCTGGTTCTACCCTATCAATACCAAGGCTGGGACCTTTTAAAACTGAGTTACGAGACTATGTTATGTCCAACTCCAAATGTGACTGCTGACAATCCCGGTTCCCTGTAATGACTGGTTCCTCTGCTGGTTAGTCCTTGACCCTATTGTATAACTGTATGGTACACACCTATGGTGTTGCTCTAAGTGTTATGAAATATGCCTCTGTATTTTAGTCTCTATATTTGTTCCCACTATCTCCTGCATTTGACTTTGTTCCTTGTTTGACGTGGAGCCTTTGTAAATGAGTCCCTGACTCAAAAGGGTTGTAATTCCTAGACTTTAATAAATAAATAAATAATAAAAAAAAAATCCTCTCTCTCTCTTCTTTGCTCTAGGGTATACATATTGAGTTCCATTAATCTGACCTCATATGTTTTCTGATGCAGTCCCTGCACCATTTTGGTTGCCCTTCTGCGGACTGCCTCCATTTTGTTAATGTCCTTGTGTAGATGCGGCCTCTAGTACTGCACGCATTACTCCAGACAGGGCCTAACCAGTGTCTTGTAAAAAGGGATTATTACCTCCCTCTTACGATTTGTGATGCCCCTACTAATACACCCCAACATCCCTCCAGCCGTACCTACTGCTTTAGTGGTCTGCTTCGATGATTTCAGGTCATCTGTGATGATGAACCCAAGTCTCTTTCTTCCCTTGTGATTGCCAGCAGCTCCACTCCCAACCTATAGGTAACTTCAGGGTTTCTCTTCCCTATGTGCATGATCTTGTACTTCTTTGTGTTAAACCCCATTTGCCACTGTTCCGACCATTTTGCCAGTTTTTCCAGATCTCTTCTCGTTCTGCCTACCCCATCTGGATCATCTACTCTGTTGCAGATCTTGGTGTCATCTGCAAACAGGCAAACCTTACCCTCCAGTCCAATGTCATTGATGAAGACATTGAAGAGGACTGGCCCCAGGACTGATCCCTGAGGTACCCCGCTTGTGACTTGCATCTCTTCTGACTGTATACCGTTTACCACCATGCTCTGTTTTCTGCCCGCCAACCAGTTTGCCACCCAGTTGACCAACCTCTGACCCACCCTGAACCTACCCAGCTTATTAATCAATCTTCTGTGTGGAATTCTATCTGAATTCTATTTTTTTTTTTTTTTACCAATTATTTTACCAGGTGAGACACACTAAGCTGAAAGCTTGTTTGCAGGTGCAACCTGAGAGCACGAGGAAGTTAAGTGACTTGCTCAGGGTCACACAGTATGCAAGTGGGGGCTGTGGGATTCAAACCCACTTCTCCAGATTTGCAGCTCAGAGCCTTAAACCACTGCGCCATACTGCCTCCTATTTGACAGTATCAAAAGCTTTGCTGAAGTCAAGGTAGGCGACATCAATTGCATACCTTTGGTCCACCACTCTGGATACCCAGTCAAATAAATCTATGAGATTAGTTTGACAGGACCTTCCTGTTGTAAATCCATGCTGTCTTGGATCCTGTGCTCCTATGAATTCCAGGTCCTGCACTATCCTTTCCTTAAGGAGTGCCTCCATAATCTTGCCCACTACTGAGGTAAGACTGACTGGTCTGTAGTTCCCTGCCTCCTCCCTGCTACCACTCTTGTGGAGTGGGATCACATGAGCCCTACTCCAGTCTTCTGGGACCCCTCCTGTGCTCAGAGACTCAGTAAACAGTTCTGCTAATGGCTCTGCTAGTTCCACCCTTAGCTCCTTTAGTACTGTGGGATGTATGCTATCAGGTCCCATTGCCTTGTCCACCCTGAGTTTAGCGAGCTCTTGTAGGACCCTTCCTTTTATGAAGGGACTTGTGCTCACCTCCCTCCCTCCCCCTTTGCCCGTGGTGCTGAGCTGTGGGCCCTGCCCTACCTTCTCCTCAGTAAATACTGAGCAGGAGTATCTATTTAGGATAGATGCTTTTCCTTGGTCATCCTCCACACACTTCCCCTTATCTCCTTTGGTCTTAGCAATACCCCCTCTGGACTTTCTCCTTTCACTAATGTAGCTATAGAAAGTCTTGTCCCCTTCTTTTACTGTTCGTGCTAGTGTTTCCTTGGTTTGGGCCTTTGCCTGCCTTACTGCCTTCCCTGCTTCACTTAGGGATGTTTGGTATGCCTCCCTATTTTCATCCCGCTGCATTCCCTTATATTTCCTGAAGGCCAGCTTTTTGGCTCTGATCTTTTCTGCTGCTGTTTTTGAGAACCAAAGTGGTTTCCTCCTTCCTTTGCTCTTACTTTTCTTCCCAACACAATGGGATGTTGCTTCAAGTATTGCATCCTTAATGCTTGCCCACATTGCCTGTACCCCTTCACCTGTATTTTGTCTTGCCAGGGCTAGCTTAACTTTGTTGATCATCTTATCAAAGTCAGATCCTCTGAAGTCCCACATTTTTGCCTTGGAATGGGATGATTTACTTCTAACAGCCAAATTGAACCATACCATATGATGGTCACTGGCCCCCAGGTGACCTTCTACCTGGAGATCTGTGATTCTTTCCCCTTTAGTCAGTACTAGATCCAGGATAGCTCTGTCTCTTGTGGGTTGTTGTACCAGTTGTTTGAGGCCCTCCCCCTGCAGGGAATCCACTATGTGTCTAGTTCTGGTGGATGTTCCTGCTGGTATTGGCCAATTTGTATCTAGCATGTTGAAGTCTCCCATTATCAGAACCTCCCCTTTAGCTGTCATGTTTTGTATATCTTCTAACAATAATGTGTCTGTGTCCTCCCCCTGGTCTGGAGGCCTGTAGACAACCTCAGTTCGTATGGTTGTCCTAGTTCCTGTTTCCAGGGTGACCCACAGTTCTTCTGGCTCCTTATGTGTATTCTGAATTTCTGTAGCTTTGATATTTTCATTGACGTAAAGGGCCACCCCGTTTGCACCTTGGTCTTTTCCGAACAGTACATAGCCAGGTACTGAAGCCTCCCAAGTGTGGTTACTGGAGAACCATGTCTCGCTAATGGCTACTATGTCCAGTTTAGCCCCTGTCATTGTTGCATCCAGGTCTGGGATCTTGCTTCCCAGACTGCGGGCATTTGTGTGCATGATTTTCCATTGGCCAGATTTCAGTATGTTAGTTGTTGGGTGAGGTCTGACATTTCTACGTGCATCGTATGGGGAGCCGGACATTTTTTCTTACCTGGTGATGCAAATGAACTACAAACATGCTGAACTCCTTATTATGGTTCCTTATAAAATTCCGCCACTAGGGGTGCCGTCTAACGTATCTTGAATAGGTCTTCATTTCCTCACTGTAATCTTTACCACAAGTAGAGCCTCCGGCTGGTCTGCTTTCCCAATTAACCTTTGTGGGGCTTTACTTTCTGCTTTTCTGATCCACTTCTTCTAAATAATTGCTACGCTAGCAGGAAACACTTTGTTGTTTTTGCTTTATCTCTAATTTCGGCCAAGGGTTAAAACGGTGGAACACGGTCACGCTTTGCTGTCTTAATTTTACACACGCTATCTCTTTATCTCTAAGAGCTAATCCTCCATCTCAGTATACCACTAGCCTCCTACCCAAGTGAAATAGTAACACTATGGTGAAGTATAGTCTGCTGTGGGCACTCTTGTCATTTGTCCTTTTACTCAGCCTGGACACTGCCACATGGGCTCTCCCATGTAACCAAATGGCAAAAGACTCCTCAGAGGCTTACCGCAACTATATTTTCTCTAACTTGATTGCAGAGAAAGCCTGATCTGCAACCTAACCTATCCTCCTGTTAGAGCAGCATCTATTACCCTCTACATGCCAGGAGGAAGCTGCCATGGAGATGTGCTTTCACCTAACCTGCCACTGTGCAAGGCTTTGGTTCCTAGCCATGATCATTATTCTGCTATCTGGGGACGTCAAACTAAATCCAGGTCCACCTACCTGTTTCTTTTCCCCAAATGAGTTATCTGGCATGTCCAAGAAAAGTTATTAATTGCCCATATCAATATCAGAAGTCTTACCTGTCACCATGGAACTCGAGGCCTGGGTGAAACTCTACAATCCTGATGTACTCTGTGTCACAGAAACTTGGCTAAAACCGGAGTACCTGATGAAGTATGCTCCTTCCTAACTACTCTCTGTTCGGCTGGATAGATCCTCATCCAAGCATGGAGGTGAGGTTGCCCTATTCTTCAAAAACCACCTCAACATCTCTATTGTCCCAGCATCTGCCTCTCCAGCAGTGCTAATTCATACAGGCAACTATTGTATTGGGGAAAAGAAGCTTCATATTATCTGTGCCTATAATCCACCTGCTGGGGAATAGTAGGTCTTCAAGAACTCTTGACATCACCTCCCAGACTGTAAATCATAATGAGGCTGTCATCCTAGGTGATCTTAACCTCAATTGGTTAGGGTCAGCTCAAATATCCTTGCAATCACTCACGCTTAGTTATAATTTTACCAGTTGATCTCTGAAGCAACTAGAGCCACGTCATCCCATCAAACGGTACACTCCTAGACTGGGTGATGGTTAACCGTATAGAACATGTGTCAAAAGCAGGAATCCTTGCAGATGCACTAACAGACCACTTACCCACTTTTGTATCCTATCTATGGTTGCGCCCATCTCCTCCATCAAGACTAATCACGTTTACAAATCTAGCTCATATTGACCAGGATGCATTTCTCTATGATGTCTCCAATATAGACTGGGCAGGTATCTATCAAACAAAGGATGTGGAGGTTGCTCTACAGATATTTATAAATGAATTTCTTACCATTCAATATAAACATGCCCCCAAGACTACTAGGAGGGTCAGAGGAAAACAGACGAGGTGGCTGCGTAAAGACCTCCTTGCTAATCTGCGCCAGAGGGACAAGCTTTGGATTCACTACAAACAAACTGGCCTACAGTCAGATCTTATTGTCTATCGTGAACTAAGGAACAGATGTAAGAGACAAGTTAGAGTTGCTAAAAGCAAATACTGCAAGGACCTTCTACAAAGCTCAGCCTGCCGAGGAAATTTTTGGCCCATGTCAAAACATTTCTCGTACCTGTAGTCGGTCACTCCTGATGAAATGATCATAAATGGGGCTACATTGTAATGACCCTAGGACCATCTCAAACAGTTTTAACAATCTTTTCTCTGATCTTTCATACTATACCTTGGCTTTACAACCTAGTGGATCGCACTCCAATCTACCTACCACACTACCATCAGACAACCATACTGCCCTATCGTGATGATGCTCCTCCAGTGCCACAATTCCTATTTCAAGGCTATATCAAGAGCGGAAGTTCTGAAATTACTGAGATCCATATCTGCCAATACCAGCTCTGGTTCTGACTCACTGGAACCTCGCCTTCTTAAGCTGGCTGCTCCACTCATTGCCTCCCCGATTGCCAGAATCTACACTTTATCCCTTATCCATAGCACTGTGCCAGACCTATGGAAATCTGCAAAGTAACGCCTGTCTTTAAAAGGTGACCCAAAGGACATGGCCAATTACAGACCTATAGCAATTCTCTCTGTCCTTAACAAGATCCTAGAAAATAGTTGCATCACAGACCATTGACTACCTTACACGCTACAATCTCCTCTCAGACACTCAGCATGGTTTCAGAAAAGGCCATAGCACCACCACGGCTCTTCTTCAACTAACTACTGATATTCTGTCCAACATGGACTCTGGAAAACTCACAGGTGCCATCTTCATTGACCTCACTAAGGCTTTCGACCTTGTTGACCATCCCCTGCTTCTCTCCACTCTCCATAAATTCCATTTCTAGGGACATGGATATGTTGTTCATCCACACTTATTGGCAGGTATCCTTGCTGCTTTAAATCTTGCCGGAAGGTCTTCAAGCTGGCTCCTCCCACCCACCGGGTGGTATAACTCGGCTCCGCCCCATGGCCTGAATCTTCCTTACGCTTGAACAGAGTTCCCTCCTTAACGCTCTCGTTTGAGACTGGTTCCTATTTCTTCCTTTGCGAATTTCAAAGTTTTGCTAAAAAGACTTTGTCTTGATCCTAGCGTACGCGATGGACAAATCGACTCGGTTTTCGGAGATGCCCCTGCGGATCAGAGATGTCTCGGACGGATCCACACTCACGTGTGTCTACTGTTTAGGCCTTGACGACCCGCGGGACTGCGACTTGTGCTCTTCTTTTTGGCCTTTGTCCTCGAAGACCGTGCTGCCCGATTGCATCTGGGCCGTCCCGAAGTTTCCCTCGGTGAAGTCTAAGGAGGCCGGTTGGCCGTGTCCACGGCGCGGGCTCAGCGGATCAACTTCGAGCAGATGATCGCCCTCGAAGAGGAGGCGCTGGCTGTCTTCCTCGTCAGGGCATTTATCCCGCCTCTCTGGGTTCCTCCTATACAGCTTCCTTTAAGAGCTTTGTCTGTCCCTCTCCACTAAGGGAGAAGGGCTAACGCCTGCTGGACCTTTTCTCGGTCCAAAAGAGGGACAAAAGTAATCCCTCCGTCGACGCTCTTGGGAGCGGGAAAGGTCCTCCCAGTCGCCGACTGGCCGACTCGTCGACCGCTTCTGCCGCCACTGGTCTCACGGTGTCCCTGCCAGGTCAGTTGACTGAGACTCCGTCGCCGAAGTCGAGATTTTTCTCGATCTGTTGGATGGTTGTCGCCTATAGAAGCCGAGACTCCCTCTCCCGGTTCCCCGGGAGTTGAGATCCGTGGGCTTGCCTGTGCCTCGGTTCCGGAGCCCTCGGATGAACCCTCCGAGCGGGGAGTGCGGTTCCTGCCGACACTTCCCGCACCGACCTCGGAAAGCCGAGGCTCGGTTCGGACCTTCGCGTCCAGCCGATCCCGCCGTCATAGGCGGCCCTGTCCCGGCACCGCGGTAGCGGCGTCGCCGCCGCCTCCTCCTCGACGAGGGAGGCTGCATAAGTTACGCCGACGGTACGAGGACCTCATGTGGCAACAGTTCCTCCTGACCGGGAATAAGCCGACGCAGTCGCCTTCCCCGGCCATTAAGTGGCTGTCACCGGAGCGGCCGACACAACCCCTCGACTTACCCGAGGAGCCTGTACCCAGGCCGGTTGTTCGGCCAAAACCAGCTGCTCCACCGATTCCGGTGGAACCTCCGCCTCCACAGCCACTATTTGGGGCTCCGACCAGGGATTCTCGGTCGGCTAAGGGTCTACCCCATAGGCTGTCTGTTACCCTCACTGCCGACCGACCTCAGCAGGTAGAGGGTGGCTCAGGCCCGAGGCAGCTCTTCGAGGACTCGTCCGAGTCCGAGGATAATTCCTCCTTTTTCTCCAAGCGACTAGACTTGGAGTCCTCAGGAGGACAGTCAATGGACGATAGCCCGTCGTCCTTCCTAGGACTGCTTCGGCTCATCTCGGAGTCCACCGGGATGAAGCTCGAACCCGTTTCCAAACGGGCCAGGTATCCCCTCACGGAGATTCTGGACCGAGGGAGTTCTCAACGGAGGCCTTTCGGTGGCGACGGCCATAGTGGGTCCGGCCTTGGAGCTTTGGCAGCGCCTGCTTCCTGTCCTCGCGCCGGCCAGGATGGCCAGGAAGTATGCGGTCCCTACCGGTTCCCTGTCCGGTTTTTCGGAGCACCCCTCTGCTGAGGGGTTGGTTACCGACAGCGTTTTCCGGCGCGCCGGCAACGCCAGGGATGTGGACAAACCTCCCGACAAGGAATCCAAGAAATTGGATTATGTCGGGCGAAAAGTCTATGCTGCGTCCTCTCTCGGCCTTCGTCAGGCCAGTTCGGCCGTCCTCATGGCACATTTTTCTCATGCCCTGTTGGGCTCCCTGGATGAGGTCATCCCTCATCTTCCCGCGGATCTGCAGACTACGGTCAAGCAGGTGCGGGACCAGGGCAGGGCAGTGGCCAAACAGCAGCTCCAGACTGCTTTAGATATTGGGGACTCGTGTGCCAGGTCGGTGGCGGCCGCTGTGGCTATGCGTTGACGGGCTTGGCTGAGGATATCCACCTTTACTTCGGATACCCAGCACAAGTTGGCGGATGTTCCCTTTTTGGGGACTGACCTCTTCGGCCCTGGGGTGGAAGGTCACCTGCAGAGGATCGAGAAGTCCAATGCTACCTTGGACTCGGTCTCTTCCGCTCAGAAGGACAAAGGCCGCAAACCACAGCCTAAGCCCTTTCGTCCTTGGCGCCCGCCCAGCAACGTCAGGGCCAGCAGGCTCGGCCTTGGCATCCCAAACCCAAGCCGCCGGCTTCCTCTAACAGGAGGTAGGGAGGGAAAGGCCCAGGAGGTCCCTCGGCCGGTCTTTCCTCCAAGCCTGCCCAGTGACGGGCTGAGGGGTGTCGCCCCCATCCCCGTCACCTTAACCCTGGTTCCCCCCGTGGGGAGACGGCTCCGACACTTCCTTTCCGCCTGGTCCGCTGTTACCACGGACAGGTGGGTACTGGAGGTGGTGGGAAAAGGCCTGCCTCTGGAATTCGAGCAGGTCCCACCCTTCAGAGCCGTCGCTCCTCGGGGGGCCTCGGGGTCCGTAGCCTCACTGTCGGCTCATCGAGCCGACATCGCTCTCCTCCTCCGAAAGGAGGTGATCAGGGTGGTAGCGGACCCCCCCTCAGACCCAGGGTTTGTGTCCAGGTACTTCCTGGTTCCGAAACGGACGGGGGGCTGGCGCCCCATTTTCGACCTACACGACCTAAACAAGTTCCTAGGGTCTCGAACCTTCAGGATGGTCACTCTGGCTCAGATACTACCATCCTTGGAACGCGGCGTGTGGTTCTGCTCTCTGGACTTGCAGGACGCGTTTTTCCACGTCCCTATCCGTCCGTCTCACCAGAGATTCCTTCGCTTCCGAGCGGAAGGATCCCTTTTCGAGTTCCGAGCCATGCCCTTCGGCTTGTCTCCAGCTCCCAGGGTCTTCACCAAATGCATGGCAGTGGTGACAGCATTCCTGCGGGCGCCGAGGGTCGGTGTACCCTTACCTGGACGACTGGCTGATAGCAGCTCCCTCCAGGCAGGAGGTGGAGTGGTCCAGAGATCTGGCCCTCCAGGTCTGCTCTCAACTGGGCCTCCTTATCAACGAGGCCAAGTCGGAACTCGAGCCGAAGCAGGTGATTCTGTTCATCGGGGCGCAGCTCGACTCTCTTCGAGCCAGAGCGCGGCTCCCGGCGGACAGGGCCGAGGTTCTTTCCTCCTTTGCCCAATCATTTCTGGTTGGACAATTGCGCCCTGCCCGGGACTTCCTGCGCCTCCTGGGTCTCATGGCGGCCTGCACCAGCGTGGTCCATTGGGCCCGCTGGAACATGCGTTCCCTTCAATGGGGACTGGCCAGTCAGTGGTCACAACGCTGCGATCCTTTGGACCAGCTTGTGTCAGTGACACAGGAGATGTGGAACGCTCTCCAGTGGTGGATCGTTCCAGGTCATTTGCAGGAGGGCATCCCGTTCGTCCGCCCCGAGCCGACGGTCTCTCTATCGACCGATGCCTCTCTGATGGGTTGGGGTGCCCATCTGGGGGAACACCGGGCTCACGGCCTCTGGTCCCCGCGGGAGTCCCGATGCCACATCAACCTGCTGGAGCTCCGAGCGGTCAGCCTAGCTCTCACCGCCTTTGCTCCATTCCTCCGGGGTCAAGTGGTCCGAGTCCAGACGGACAACACCACGACCATGTACTATCTAAACCGCCAGGGCGGGACCCGCTCCATGCTTCTATGCAAGGAAGCTCTCCACATTTGGTCACTCGTGCGCAGCCTGGAGGCGGATCTCCTAGCCATTCATGTGGCAGGAGCCTCCAACACCCTGGCCGATGCCCTAAGCCGGATAGGGGCTGCATCCCACGAGTGGTCTCTCCTGCCGGAGGTAGTACAGCATCTGTTCTCCCATTGGGGCACACCTCAGGTGGACCTGTTTGCCTCCAGGGAGAACGCGAAGCTGAGGCTGTTCCATGCCCCCCCCCTCAGCAGGGCTCGCTGCAGGGGGATGCCTTCTCGAGGCCATGGACCCCGGGCCTCTTCTACGCCTTTCCCCATTTCCCTTGATCCACAAGGTGCTTCTCAAGGTGAGGAGGGACAAGGCACAGGTGATTCTGATAGCCCCAGACTGGCCTCGCCAGTTCTGGTACCAGATCTCCTCAGTCTCAGCTCCAGGACTCAGGCAGCTTCCAGCTCGCCCGGACCTGCTCTCAGTCAATCAGGGAAGGTGTTCCATCCAGACCTTCAATCCCTGCACCTGACGGCCTGGTTCCTGAGCTGCCAGATTCCAGGCCTTGGGTCTTTCCGACGAGGTCCTCAATGTAGTTGAGGCGTCCCGTAAGGAGTCGACCAGAAAATGCTATGCCTTCAAATGGAAAAGGTTTTCCATTTGGTGTCAGGGCAAGGGCTTGGACCCTTCCTCCTGTTCCTTGGCAAGCATCTTGGACTATTTATGGTCCCTTTCTAATCAAGGGCTTAGGTCGACGACCCTAAGGGTGCACCTGGCAGCCATCTCCGCTTACCGGGCGCGGGCCGGGAAGCAGTCGGTGGCGCAGGAGAAGGTGGTCTGGCGCTTTTTCAAAGGCCTTGATCACATTTCCCCTCCGGTGCGAGAACCTCCACCTCCGTGGGATCTACTGCTGGTACTGGCAAAGCTCATGGGCAAGCCATTCGAACCTATGCACAGGTGTGCTCTCTCTCACCTGTCGTGGAAGACCGCCTTCTTGGTGGCTATCACGTCAGCCAGAAGGATGGGAGAGCTCCAGGCGCTTTCCATCGAGTCTCCTTACCTGGTCTTCCACAGGGACAAGGTTGTCCTGCGCCCCCACCAGAAATTCCTTCCGAAGGTGGTGTCGGAGTTTCACCTTAACCAGGTGTTGACTCTGCCGGTGTTCTACCCCAATCACACCTCGGAGGCCGATTATAGGCTCCATACTCTGGACCCTAGAAGGGCGCTTGCCTATTACAAAGAGCGCACGGCTGAAATTCGGGGAGAGGTTCGCCAGCTGTTTGTCACCTACGCTGAAGCCGCATCTGGCAGACCTGCAGCCAAGCGGACGATAAGCAGGTGGGTCACCTCCTGCATAGATCTCTGCTATAAGTTGGTGGGCATGGAGCCTCCCAGAGAGATAAGAGCTCATTCTACCCGCCATACTGCTGCAACGGTGCTGCTTCCAGGGGCGTCCCTATCCAGGAAATCTGCAGGACTGCTACCTGAAGTCAGCACACACCTTCATTACCCATTACCACATCGACCTTGAGTCACGCCGGGATGCTGGTTTTGGGGCCTCGGTTCTCCAGTCTCTCTTTCCCAAGTAAGTATTGGGGTGTGCGTCTTGCCTCCCTCCTCCGGAGAACTGCTAGAGTCTGCCAATAAGTGTGGATGAACAACATATCCATGTCCCTAGAAATACAGGTTACTCACCTGTAACAGGGTTCTAGGAATGGTATATGTTGTTCATCCATTCCGACCTCCGGCTTGACACAACCTGAGCTTCCAGGGCCAGATCTGGCATCATGGGCGGAGCCGAGTTATACCACCCGGTGGGTGGGAGGAGCCAGCTTGAAGACCTTCCGCAAGATTTAAAGCGGCAAGGATACCTGCCAATAAGTGTGGATGAACAACATATACCATTCCTAGAACTCCTGTTACAGGTGAGTAACCTGTATTTTCTACCCCTGTTGTGGACTGGTTCTGTAGCTACCTGTCAAACAGGTCGCAAGCTGTCAAATTTAACTCCTCCCTGTCCAACACGTCTACTATCAACCTTGGGGTCCCCCAGGGCTCTATCCTTGGGCCCCTTCTGTTCTCAATTTTTATCAACAATGCAGCTGAGGTCCTGGAATCCTGCTCAGCTATTCTCTACGCTGAGGATCTGATCATCTACACTAGTTCTTCTAGTATTGCCTGCATAAACACATCACTTACTTCAGACTTCAATAAGGTCTTAGACTGGCTACTAGACCGTAAGCTTGTACTAAATGAAAAGAAAACGAAAGCCATGCTCCTAGGTTCTGCACCGAAGATTAAGACCTGTTCTAGTTTGCTGGAGGTTCTTCACCCAGGAGGATTTCTACTTGAAAATGTTACTTCCTTCAAGTACCTTGGGATCCTCCTGGACCAGTCCCTGGATTTTAATCTTCACATTCAGTCCTCATGCAAAGCTGTAAACTGGAAACTAGGAATAGCTTACAAAACGAGCTACATGCTTACACCCTCAGCCAAATTAGCAATTGCCCGAGGTATTCTGCTCCCAACCCTTACCTATGGTGCCTCTATTCTTACCTCTGCCCAGAAAACCTCCCTACTAAAATGGGACGTAACTTATAACAATATATGCCGATTTGCCTCTTCGTCACCTCGACTCAAACATCACTGCCTTCTTTATAAGGATCTGAATTGGCTCTCACCCTCTGCCAGTAGACAATACTACCTTGGATCACTAATGGACTCAATCATCCGGAAAAACCCGTCCCAGCTGGCGGCGTTGCTGGTCCCTCAACCATCCTCCCATGGCCTCCGATCAGCTGACAAATCCTTGCTCTATGTTCCGAGATGTCGGACTACTAAAGGCACAGGGGCCTTCCAATTCTCTGCTCCCAGGCTGTGGAATGCTCTTCCACTCAACCTCCGGCTGTCTCAGTCTCACTTTGGATTTAAAAGTGAATATCATCGTTATCTATCCTTAGCTGATGCTTGTACATGTTTTGACCCAACCTGAAGCTCCTGAGACTTACCAGTAATGTCACCCCTGCTCTAATCCAGCTCCAAGACTGTCTCCTCTTCTGCTGCCCATATTTTTCCTTCTCTTTGTAAATAACTTCTTGACTACTAGCTCTCTTCCTTCTTGAACCTTGTTGCTGACCATCCACTGTTGTTTTGCCAATTACCACCCCTGACCTTCCTTCTGTCAGTCTTTCGTGTTATATTTGAACATTCCTCACATTTCTCTCTATATAACCTTACTATCTTATTAACCCTTTCACTCCACAGGTCGGGTCCATGGTTTCTGCACTTATTATATATCTTACTGCCATTATCTGTATAATGCTTGCCATTATTTTTTGTTGTTTCTACCCATTGTATTTTGTAGCACTGCTGTACTGTTCCTCTATTTGTACTATTGTACCCATATTGCTGTTGTTCAACTGTTCTCCTTTTGTTGTACTCTCCCGGGTCGTGCCTGAAAATAGTCATTTTATGGCTAGTGCACCTACCCGGATAACAAAAACTAAATAAATAAAAATAAATAAAACTCCTGTTTGAGCACTAGCTGAGGGGGGAGGGGTGTTCTTCCCGTTTGATATATCGGGTGCTGTACCCCTCTCCCCATTTGGTAGTTTAAATATTCTGCAAAGACATCAAACTGCCCCAATGTACTGACTCACTCCTTAGTCAGATGCAGTCCATCAAATTTAAAGAACTTTCTCTCCCCAAACTGTTGCTAGTTACCTACAAATTTGTGTTCTTTTTCCTGGCACCATCTCTTGAGCCACATGTTTAGCTCTCCCATCTCCCCTTCTCTTACCTTCTGTCCATCTGCCCCCCTCTCCCAGACCGGCAGGATCTCAGAGAAGGAGATGCCAGACTAAATGGATGACAGTTTGTCTCCCAGTCTGGTCAGGTGGTCCTCGGTCTCCACAACTGACCGGCTGGTGAGATTGTTAGTCCCTATGTGTACCAGGAAGTCAATGTTTTCTTCTGCTTCGTACATGATTTTAGCAAAGTGGTCAGTGTCTCTCCACGCTGATGTACCTGGGAAACATCTCACCATTACCCCTGACTGGAGGTAGGTATCAACTCCCCAAATCATGGAGTCTCCTATGATCAGAAATGTTTTGGATTTCCTTTTTGCTTTTTTTGTTTTGGTCCCTGTTTTGAATTAATATTATAGCGCTAGCTCCTGCGCTGCAGTGTCCTGCTCTGCAGTGTCCTCTGCCCCTTTGTTTGATTTTGGAGATGGAGATACCTGTTTGTAGTTTTTATATGGTTTGTGGAGGTGATACATTAGTGAGCATTGAGTGATGGGGCACCTGATTTGCCCCTCCTAACCACCTGCCAACCTCCTGGACCAACTACACTCTGTGGTCGAGGTGCTTCAGTTGGATGTTGGGGAAATGGCGGGCGGTTCTTGTAATATATTTCCTCCTGAATATGTGATTTGAGGCACACAGTCTCTGCCCATGCTGCCCAGAGCTGAGCCCTTAGATCTCCGATGGTCCAGCGTGTAGGACAGTGTCCTAAATGGATGACAGTCAATCGGATGGATCAGATGGAATCGGCTGGCAGTATAGCCTAGAGGTTAGAGGAACAAGGTGTGAATGAGCTTGGTACATCCAGTAGACCAGACCTGAGTTTGATTCTCACAACCTCCCCTTGCATACTGTGTTACTCTGAGCAAGTCACTTAACCACCCAGTGCCCCGGTCGTCCCTGAAAACAGGCACTTGTGCCTAGTGGGCCTTACCCGGTTACCAAAGACTAAAATAAAAAATAAATCCTGTATAACTGCCCTACTGAAAAGGGCCCGCAGTACCTGCAGTTAATAATATCATTCCAGTTGAGTTGCCGAGTTTATAACCTGGTCCGAGTAATTAGAAGGAAAATGAAAGGAAAATATTTGTTTGTTTGTTTGTTTGTTTATAACTTTTTATAACAAGTTAAATTAATTGTGCCCCTGTAAGTGAGGTCACTGTGTGGATACCCCTCTGATCTTCCCCTTTCTGCTTTGCTACAGGAAATGTCACGACTGTGCTACTTTATAAAAGAAGTGTAGCATGGGGTGGTTGGGGATTGGGGTTGGTGGTTGGGCCCTTCCCCTATCAAAAAAGAACCACAGATAAAAGAAACAAGGAGGCAAGAGGAGAAACAATCAACCAACAACAAATGCAGTCGCTGCCCCTCAGTCTGTATCTCATATGTGCTCCGGTAATTAGCCCTGAAAGCTTAGCCTAATGATAGATAAAAAAGTCACAAAACCTGTAAACACCACCTGTAACAATTTCACAGAAGACATACCCTGCAAAAAACACTTTGCTACAGATAAAAATAAAGCAGCAAAAAGTAACAAAACCTGTAAGCACAACCTGCAGAACACTTTAACAGAAGATATACCTTGCAAAAAACAAGTTGAATCAGAGAAGATTACAGCAGTAATCTGTACGCACAAAACAGTAACAAACCTGTAGGCACACCCTGTAATAATGCAGCAGAAAGTATGCCCTGCAACAGCAATTTGAATCAGGGAACAATAAAGCAGTAAAATGTAAGCAAAAAACAGTAACAAAACCTGTGAGCACAAAAGAAAATAGTAACACACAGTAAATCTGCCTAGCCAAAAGAAGCCTTAATCTTTTTTCTTGCTCTGATAATGTTCCTTGCTCTAGCCTTACAAGCAAACCTAGAAGAAAAGAGCTCAGGCGAAGCTATGTGCCTTTGCCAGCAAACCTAGTCTTTCACCTCAAAAACACCAACTAACCTGACCTTTTAACACTTCCCTCTGTTGGAAGTTACTAAGACTTTGTCAGCTCCATCCCCCAGTTACACTCCTAATCCCCTGGAAGAGCTGTGGGAGGAAAGCAGTCAGCTCCTTTAGTGTGAGAAGAAGAGTGCAACACCTTTGAGAGCAAAAAAAAACTTTTCAGCAAAAAATAAAATAGTAGCAAACAGTGATTTTACTTAGCCTAATGATAGATGAAAAGGTCACAAAACCTGTAAGCACCGCCTGTAACAATTTCACAGAAGATATACCCTGCAAAAAACACTTTACTACAGAGAAAAATAAAGCAGTAACAGAAGTAACAAAACCTGTAAGCACAACCTGCAGAACACTTTAACAGAAGATACACCTTGCAAAATACAAGTTGAATCAGGGTAGATTACAGCAGTAATCTGTAAGCACAAAACAGTAGCAAACCTGTAGGCAAACCCTGTAATAATGCAGCAGAAAGTATACCCTGCAATAGCAAATTGAATCAGAGAACAATAAAGCAGTAAAATGTAAGCAAAAAACAGTAACAAAACCTGTGAGCACAAAAGAAAATAATAAGACACAGTAAATCTGCCTAGCCAAAAGAAGCCTTAATCTTTTTCCTTGCTCTGATAATGTTGTTCATTGCTCTATCCTTACAAGCAAACCTTGAAGAAAAGAGCTCAGGTGAAGGTTGGTGTCTTTGCCACTAAACCTAGTCTTCCACCTAGTTTGCCAGCAAACCTAGTCTTCCACTATAAGATTTCCTATATAATTATTGTAAAGGTGGCTATAAGGCAAGGCCCCTAGAATTCTGCAGCCGCAGAACTTTGTGCAGAACTTGCAATCTACCGCAGAACTTCTGCAATGCCGCAGAATTCACTGTTCTTGGTGATTTTTTATTAATATTTCTGTTTATCCTTAGAACCTGGTTCCCTTCCCCTCTTTTTATATCCAAAATCCCTCTATGCTCAGAATGTGATGTTATCATTGCTATAACATCATAAATTAGCTAATGAAATGGCTGCATTCTGCAACAAAAATGAACAGTCACTTATCTACCATAGTTCCCACTGCCAGAGGCGGTAGTACAGCACATCAGGCATGGTGATATTTGCTCAACCTGCACTACAGCCTAATACAATTTTCAGTCTTACGTTATTGTACTTGGGCCAACTTAAACAAAACCTTGACAATAGCACAGACCTGTTAAGTCCATACTTCACTTTGTGCAAACGTATTTGTGCCTTTAAGGTATAGCGATGCCATCTGAAATGAATAACTGGTAAAATGAATTTACCTGTCATTTTTAAGAAAAATAAAGTAATTATGGCCAGAAAAGTGGAATATAATAATGTGAAAATCATACAAAAGGGCCCACAAAAGGAAAAAATAGGAGGTGCTCTTAGTAAAATCAGAAACTTTTCAACATCATAACCAGACACTCACCCAAACCACCAAAAATAAGGCTGAAGCAGCTTCAGCCTTATTTTTGTTGGTTTGGGTGAGTGCCTGGATATGATCTTGAAAATAATGTAATAATGTGTAGACCTGCTGAAAGAACAGACCTGTTAAATAAATAATTGCGCTGTACACATTTTTGCCAGGGTTATTGATTACATATTGTTACTGGTTGATAGAGTCATCCAAAAGTTATGGAGAAATGTGTTCAGGGCCAGCTGTTGGGCCAGAGGGTAGCATGTTATGTTTCTGTGCCGGCAACTCAGGTTCAGAGATTAGCTCTGGGAGCTGGCTGGGCAACACAATGATTGGGAGAACATATCACTGCTCTGAGCCTGGGAAGGTATGGTGCAGTGTTCTCTCACACGGTGGACACATTGTGATGGGCTGGAGAGCTCTATCTCACAATCGATTCACATGCATGGCATGGCCTGATGGTGTTATGTAGCGTCAGGGGAAGCAGGCTGGCATGAAAAATTAGTTTAGTAATAACTCCTCTATTCTGTTTATTCCATATTCAATGGGACTTGTATAAATGAGGATGCAATTTCATGGAAATTAAAAAAAATACATATATATATATATATACATACATACACACACACATATGCAGTATATATATTTCTGTCTCTCTCTCACTACACACACACACACACACACATTTGCATGTATGTTACAGATTGCGTATAAATATATAAGTGATACACAGTGGAGACCTCATTAGTGGTATAGATACCATGCATATAGAAATACCTTATTTATCACATAAGGGCCCCTCTACATATTTCATTTATGCAATAGGCTGAGATATTTGTTTTGCTTTTTAGGCACACAATTATTTCTATAAGTCTGTTATTTTTTGAACTAGTGCTACTGTGCTTTCCCCCATCCTGATTGCTATAAACACTGCCATGAAAGTGAAGTCAGGATGACAAGCTGACACTGTGATATGGTAGTTTGTTAGTGCCGCAGAACTTCCGCAGAAATTACAAACCACCGCCGGAGAAGTTCTGTGGCAAATAGTAGTCTTGCCGCAGAACTTGGTCCCACTGTGCCGCAGAAAAGTAGGGGCCTTGCTATAAGGATACAATGTGTAAACTTCTGGGTTATATTTAGAAAATATATTCAGGAAGAAAGAAAAATAATTTTAAAATTGTAATGTGGAGGTTCCTGTTTTGAGGACAAGAAGGGCGCCGTGATGATGTCAGTGCGTCACCAGCTGAACAGTGTGCAATGAAGCAGGCTAAAATAAACTGCTTCTACAGACAGGGGTCCTGTTCAATGATAAAGAAAAGCATTGTTTTATTTTTGTTACCCTCGGCCAAACATAAAATCCAGGGTGTTCTTTAGAATATAACATGATCCCTAGCAGTATAGCAGAACCGTTCTCATCTGCTGCACTGGACACCGATAACACTGGTGAGGCAGTGACATCATGACAGCACCCTTCCAGTCTACAAAATGGATGCCTCCACATCCCTATTTAAAAAGTACTTTTGAATGTGGTTATTAAAGTCCTTTTCTAAATGTATCTTTTTCAATCAATTTCTGAACAACTATGGTAACTGCTGAAATAGATAATCATATAAGGAATAGTACTGATTCCCTTTAATGTATCTGCAACAGTTACAGTTGCTAGACCATTCACCTCTTTGTCTGCTCCACTCTGACCCCTTTTAAAAACCATACATGGGGGTTCTTTTGTCCAGTCTTCCAATTTTGGTTCCACTTGCAGTACATTCCAATGTTTCTTAACTATGCCTCTTGCAAAATAGGTCTGTGGAGTGAAAGTCGTAACAAAATTAAGTTGCTTGTTTTGATTTCCATTTCTACTTCTGTCTCTACCCACTTAACAAATTACTTCTGTTAAATCCCATTCTTATAGGTAGCGTCATGGCATTGGAACCATCCATTGCTTAACCTGACCCAAAATAGCCACACAAGATAGAATGAGTTAACGCTATCCACTTGCTCAATTGCATTGGAAATAAATGTAGTATTGTAGCCCTTACTTTGAACACTAGCTTGTATAATGCCCACGTTTTGCTAATACACCGTACTATCACTGCAATTTCATTTTAGTCTAATGTGCTATCCTTCAACAATGTTTTCTACTATGTGGTGGAAGTGTCAACTAGTAAAGTGCAAAATTGCATTTCTGTCTGTTTGCGAAAGAAACATGTTTGTACCCCCGCTTATAGTGCATTATCCTTGTATATATGTATATCAAGGACGTTTATTTCCTGCAAATCCATATAGCAGAGAACTTCAGATTTCCATTGGTGGATTCCAAATATTGTACAAAGTCCTGAAGTTCCTGTTAGGAACCCTGCCAAACCAGAAGGAGATCACTGATGTATCTCCTTAGAAGATTTATTTTTGAGAAAAACAGGTTTGCTTCCTTCGACAGCATCGTTTTTTTCTCCAGTTGGGCCACACATATATGTGTGCATTGTTTGGTGCAAATGATGTGCCCATGGTGGTCCCTTTTTATTTGCAGGAAAAACTAGTCAAGAAAAACAGAGACGTTACATGTTAAAACTTTTCAGTGAATGCTGAGGTATATGCTGTCTGTTCATATAGTCCTTCCCTGAGGGCCTCAAGTCCTGACTGGTGGGAGAATATTAGTGTATAATGATTAATGATTGTACATTTAATGTAACTAACCACCAATGTTCTTCAGTTGCTAGGGTGTCCAACACTTGCAGTATTTGAGTATTGTCTGTATTGTCGAGGCACAGGTTAAGAAGCATAGGAAGACTAGGAGCAGTTGTAAAATTTGCAAGTAGTGTTTTATCATTATCAGTAACAATAAAATAAAAAGTAAATATTTTTCAGTATAAAATTTACAAAGGCAGTACAGACAGAGAAAACAAAGTCCTTCTTCTGAGGGTATCTTTTCAATTCCAAATATCAGTCTCTGTCTCTCTTTCTCTAGCAAAGGTATTTCTGCTCTTTTTATAAGTCTTTGCCTGGTAACTCGTTAAGAGACATCCTGTTTCTCACAAAATGTTCTTGCCAGTTTATTTGCAAATAGAACAAAGTCCCTAGCTGCCCCCCTGCTGAAAGCTCTGCAAACGAGTTTGCAAACAAGTCTGAGAGGAGCTCAAACTGCATCTAAGTTTAACCCTCTAAATTCCAAATAGCTTTTTGCAATCATTTCAACAGTATAAGTGTATATCTTTTCAAGCCAAGGTATCCCAGTATGACATAAAGATTCACATGTGCTTTACAACCACAGATACGCAAGGGGAAAAAAAAGACAGAAACAGCAAGTAAAGGCAGAGAGGATAGCAAGAGGCAGAGAATTGCGAGACCGTCCAGGGTTTTAAATAATTGATTAGCAGTTTTTTTCTTGGGATAATGCTAGCTGTACAGAAAGTATTTATATAGGTTTTCTAGAAGTGTTATGTTTGTTAAACACAGTGAAGCAAGTGCTATGCATTTTCACAATGGTTTAGCACTTTTATGAGCAAAACGATAATCAATTTTTGGAGTTAAATAAATCCCTGCCGTCAGAGTGATCAGTTCCTAGGTTTCACGAGAATATATGGGTGTGCAACCAGACAGACAAGAGAGAGAAAAGGAGAGGACAGAACAGATCCTTGCATTTAACTCTTTCTGCATAACAAATGGGGCAGGGCCTAAGTATGTATTTGAATTTTGGTAACCAGGAGGGCCTACTGAGACATTACAGTCCCTTTTTCAGGGGTGACCCGGGAAGAGCAGTACATTGAAAGTGCAACGTGTTGACAGAGGAAGGACAAATTACACTGGCTTGGGTTACAACAATTTCTAGACCTACAAGATCACAAATATAGATTTACATAAGTTAGATAATAACAAATAGGCTGAACATTGCAAATATAGTTACTGGTAGAAGGCTATAACAATGGGAACAGGTAAAAATCTCCACAATACTAGTCACATCAGGGGCTGAAGAGTAATTAATATTGCAGATCTCACATGTAAGGAAGAATTACATCCACTAAAGAGGTTAGGCGAGCAGAGGACAGGATACACAAGGTAAGTCAAAGATATTAGGGAAGCAGGAGGAAATAGGATATTCAACCCTGTCACAGTCTGTGATATAGCCTGGGGGCAAGGCTTGCAATATCCTTTGTATACTCTTTCACAAATTGGGCACAAGGATCTGTTAAGGCGCCTGTGCTAGCCACTGTGTTTCATGCTGGAGGATCCCATAGGTTTCTGTTGACTTTTGGAGGGCCACAAATGGTTGCTCATACCAGGCATTCTACTGTTAAAAACTCATATGTCTGCTTAGAAATCAGCTGGTTAACAAATACTTTATATGGGTATACATCAATGTGTTTTTTGAATTTGGATGTTGAATCATATAACAGGGTGACATGACATTTTTTATCTATTAACTATCTTAACATTTCCCTATCATATTTAACTGAATTCATTTAACCAGGGACCTGCCCTTGTCTGCGGCTTTGATGATGATACTTTTTATTTTTTCTTGAAGATTTTTGATACCGACTTTTCTTCTTGTGTGCAATTATAGAATCTTGGGTACAGAATGTCTTTCATAGGAGTCTTGGTTTCTTGCTCGCACAGTTGTTCGAATTTATCCACCACTGGATTTCTTGGTGGCAGAAAAGTTAATGTCATCCTTAAGCTGCTAACATAGTTAAGAGTCATTTGGTATTGTTTGTCAACTGTTAGTCATCTCTTCCAGGCTACTGTGCTGGGTATTGTTATGTCCCATTGTATTTTGTTTGTGATAGAGTGCTTTTAAGTTCAGGTTTCTTGTGAACCTGTGCAAGTTCACTTTCAAATCAAATTATCACAGGTGATTCGTTGGCACCGAGGACAGACCTTTTTCTAGAACACTTTTTTCTACTGTTGTTAATTCATATGCGGAGATGTTAATGATAAGTGATTCTGTTATCTCCTGCCCCTCTGGCTGCCTCTGTAGGAGTGCCTGGTTCTGCCATATCTGGACCTTTTTTTTTGGTCATACTGGTTCCTCCTCTGTTTCTTGTACCCTCCTGTATGGTAGGTATCTATTCCTGCCCTTTGCCTTTTTTCTTTTGTCTTTTGTCTTTCTGTTGCAAAGCATCAGTAAGGGGTAAATATCTTGTCTTAAAAAACAAAGATTCCACAAATTTATTAGCATCTGTTTGTGGATGTAACAGTAGGGGAGTGCTGCTGTCTATTACAAGGTCCGTCGCCATTGCTGTAGACATTCTACAGACAAAAATATGTGCGGCATCCCAAGCTCTTCGTGAACCAGATGTAAACAGTAAGCAGAAAGATAGCTACAGGGATTGCGGTCAGAGCCACAGTGAAACTGCAGACAGCTGAGCAAGGGACAAGATGGGCTATTGGGCTACACAACACTCATGCAATGAAAACCCGGAATCTTGCTCACAAGTTAATGAAAGCAGCTCTAGTAGTAAATTTTACAGCAGTAGGAACCCTACTGACCTGCCTGTGTTTTGCACCAATACGTGCACTTTCTCAAGGCTTCTCTTCCCTTCTTCCTTTTCCCCACCCACCTTTGCCGCCCCTCTTCTATTCCTCCCTTTTTCCATGTCCTTCTCCTTCCCTTTTGTGGTATTGTGCTATTACAGTGTATTTATTGTGTTCTTGGAGATACCTATATATATATTTATAATATATATGTGTCACTTCGTATTTGACACTGTTTGCACATTTTGCGCTATTAAGCATTCGTTGCACATTTATGACTAGCACTATACAATTTCACTGTATACTTAAGGGAAGTGGCCCATTATGTCTTGAGATAGCTCAAGTATTGGCACAAATGTCAGCAGGCCAGTAGGGTTCGTGCTGCTGTCAAATTTACAATTAAAACTGCTTTCATTAACTTATGGCCAAGATTTTGGTTTTTCAGTGTCCGAGTGTTGTGTAACCTAGCTTGGCCTTTGCTCAGCTGTTTGTAATTTCGCTGTGGCTCAGACTACAATCCCTGTAGCCATCACTTTGCTTGCCGGGATTTTATTGTAAGTTTTATTAAAGGCTGTAATTCCATTGAGGGATTCTATTGACATCATAAATATCAAGAGGAAAGCTTGTGTGGTTTGATGATGTCACCTGCATCCTAAAATGAAATTGCAGGCCTTGTTACTCGATTGTTTCCTAGCTCTTAATTTTTTTAAATATATGGGAGCCCCTGTTGAAGCACAGAGCATGCAAAGCATTGGCGCCTTTGTTTCTGGATTTCACTGTGATGCTTGTGGGGCATTGACCTCTGGCAATAAATTCATGGTTTTGCATGCACTTTGTTTTTCCCCCTTTGCTTGTACACTGCCTCTAGTGTTTCATTTTATACACAGCAGAACTCATGTTTTTAAGACCAGCAGAACTGTCTGCACCTGGATTGAGCAAGACAGCAGACATGAAAGGGGAGGGGGGGGGAGTATCAACACTAACAAAAAACACAGCTGGTATCAGTAGCTGTTGTTCTGTGTTCAAACAAATCATGAATTTCCATTCTTCGTTTCTGAGGGTTTTTTACATGACAGCACAAGTTTTGTCTCTTACCATTTATCAATATATGAGACTTATTCAGGAGCTGACATCATACTGCCCAGCTTGTGACATAGAAACATAGAAGCTGTCGGCAGAAAAGGACCTCCTGGCCCACCCAGTCTGCCCTAAGGTCCCTACCTACTGTGCTACCATAGACCCTAATTGATCTCTGACCCTACCTCCCACTGCCCGCCCTGTTACTAAGGTCCCTCTTGTCTAGCCTATGCATGTTTGAAACTTGCCACCATTTCGGTCCCCACCACCACTACTGGCAGGCTGTTCCGGGCATCCACCACCCTTCCCATAAAGAAGTTATGGCAACTGGGCTTTAATGCCAAAAAGTGCAAGGTGCTGCATTTTGGGATGAAGAACCCAAGGAGGAGTTACCAGCTAGGGGGAGTGCAGCTAGCCCAGACAGAGGAGGAGAAGGATCTGGGTGTGCTCATTACAGGGTCAATGAACAACTTGGCACAATGTAGGAAGACAGCTGTAAAGGCCAACAAAATGCCGGGTTGTATTGCAAGGGGTATATCCTCGAGGAGGGAGGAGGTGATTCTGCCACTGTATAGGTCATTAGTTAGACCACACCTGGAGTACTGTGTGCAGTACTGGCGTCCGTATCTGAAGAGGACATTAAGTTACTGGAGGGTGCAGTGCAGGAGCGACAAAGATGATCAAGGGGCTGGGGATTTATCATACGAGAGGAGGTTGAAGGAGTTGAACATGTACTCACTGGAGGAGAGGAGAGACAGGGTGACATGATTGAAACCTTTAAATACATGAAAGGAATAAACAAGATGGGTACAGAGGGGCTGTTCAAAGTAAGGGAAGGGAGGGCCACCAGGGGCCATGATATGAGACTGGAGCGAGGAAGGTTCAGGAGGGAGATGAGGAGACACTTTTTTACAGAGAAGGTGGTGGTTGGGTGGAATGCGTTACCTGCTGAAGTGGTATGCAGTAGAACAGTGGACTGCTTCAAACGAGGATGGGACAGGACAAGGGGGAGGGTTAATGAAGGGGAATGGTGGAAGGGAAGGGCAGCTGCAGAATAAGGGGTGCTAGCTGCACATTCGAGCAGACTTGATAGAACTCTAGGCCCGTTATCTGCTGGCAAATTTCGTATGTTCGTATTTTCTGATATCCCCTCTGAGTCTCCCCCCTTCCAACTTCATATCGTGCCCCCTTGTCCTTGATCATCTCTTTCTGTGCAAAATGCTGTCCTCCTGTACCTTATTGATACCCTTGAGGTATTTGAATGTTTCTATCATGTCTCCCCTTTCCCTCCTTTCTTCCAGAGAGTACATATTTAACTCCCTGTCTTTCCTCGAAGGACTTCTGATTGTAGGCCATGCACCATTTTGGTTGCCCTTCTCTGTACTGCCTCCACCCAATCTGTGTCCTTCCTGAGATGGGGCATCCAGAACTGGAGACAGTACTCCAGGTGGGGCCTCACCATTGATCTATGCAGGGATAACCCTACCTCCCTCTTTCTGCTGGTGATACCTTCCCTATGCACCCCAGAATTCTACTTGCCTTTCCCACTGCCTTGTCAGACTGTCTGCTAACTTTAGGTCTTCAGATATGGTGACCCCCAGATCTCTTTCCTGTTTTGTGGTTGTTAACACTCCCCCCAAAGAGACGTTGCCCTTGGGTTTCTGTGCCTCATATGAATAATTTTGTACTTTTTTGACATTGAAGCCCAGTTGCCAAACCCTTGACCAGTCTTCCAGCTTCTTTAGATCTTTGTTCATTTTTTCCACTCCCCGTGGTGTGTCCGCTCTGTTGCAGATTTTTGTGTCTTCCACAGGCAGGCATACCTTTCACTTTAATTTCCATAGCAACAGACTGTGATGTAACAAGCAGGAGGATTATGACTTCAGCTCCAAGCTTGACTTTTGCTGTAGATGAACTGTAAGCAACAATGAGTCAGTTGTTTGCAACTGTCCTTAAAAATGAATGAATTAGTTAGCCAGCCCAGTAGCACAGTAACACTACCACTTGCTACACCAGTGACCTGGGTTCAGGAACAGTCTTGGATCACTTAAGGAACAACCAGTAGATGGAATGAGTATCACATGGACAGCTCTCCTCCCTCAGGCAAAGGGGACACAGTGTCCCGCTCAGTGATTTGTCACCTTGCAGAAGCCAGGTGGCAGTGTAGCATGCACTTAAAGTAGGGGGAGGGGCTGTTGACAGATGATGGCATGCATGCATGCCTTGACATGCACTTATGCATGTCATTGCACATTGACACCCTCAGTGGGAGAAAAAGCATGGGGGAGAAAATCCCCAAACCTGCCAGAGCTATGCCTGTATGACCCATAGGGCAGGCTGCCCATCATACTGTGATCCTGGGTAAGTAGTGGATAACTGGTAAGCCCCTGAGAAGGTCAGTGATGGGACTGGAGGCAGTAGCTCTCTGATGGAGCGGTGGACGAGGGGGCCAGATGAAAAAAGGGAGAAAAAAAAGAATGAATCAGTGAGTCAGTCAGTCAATCAATCACTCAATGTCTAGAAACTCAAATTTAGGGGAAATGTAGTTTTTTTTTTTTTTTGCTCTTGTTGCTCCATCTGGCGAGCACCTCCTTCGGGCCCTCAATGTGCCCCGTCTGTCCACCATCCCCACGACCTGCCTCAACCCCAAATCGCAGCCCCCTGGAGGTAGCCCGGCGTAACCCTTCGCCGGGTGGGTCCCCCTCCTCCGAGAGGGAAGGCACCAGTGGGGGTTGTCCAGCGCACTGTGGCATCGGCTCCAGGTGCTGCTGGGGTAGGAGGTCTCGGGGCCGTGAAGGCAGCGAGGGGACCGGAGAGTCGTCATCTGGTTCACCAGAGAGCCATTTTCCGGTTTTCTCCCCACGGAGAGTGACGTACCTGATGTCATGGCGAATGCCGATGTCCGCTCCTCCCCGAAAATTTGAGCCCCTAACACTCTGCCATGCTCCGCCTCCGCCAGAGAGCCAGCAGGTGCCGGCTCACATCCCACCCTCCCCTGGAGAAGGTGAGCTGTCTACGGGCGCCTCAACCTCCTCCCGGCCCGGCTCTCTGCGGCCCCATCTGATCCTGAACCCAGTCGCCGGCGCAAGCGGAAATCCAGAGTCGCCATACCGATGCAGCCAGGGAAATGTAGTTTTAATGTAGTTCTGCAGATGCCACTTCATGTATTTTTTTCTTCTTGCTGGAAACCTGAGCCCTCTTAAGTTCCACTCATTGCATCACATGACTCAGCTACCTGAGAGACTCAGATTTTGTGTATGAACCACACTATTCCACCCTGGAGCTGGGTCTTTAATTTATTTCATTTATTTTTTTAAACCGGGAAAAGAGGGCTAGGCAATTCAGCCTATTTTTAGCCTTGTACAGGTTTGGGGGGAATACAGATACTGACATACTGAATCAGGTTGAGCTGTTGGTTGAATGGGGGTAATTTTGGCCAGGACATGGGGGAAATTCCCTTACAATTTTCGAGAAGCACCGTGGGATCTTTCAACTTCCACATGAACAACCACCAGAACAAGCAGATGAGATCGCTGTTTAATGATGCATCCGAAAGACGGGTGTCATAAGATTTAATTGAGGGACTCAGTTCCTGGGGAGGATGAAGAGGGACTGAGTGACTGGTGTTCAGGCACCCTTTGCTGTCTGGTCACCAAGCAACATTGCCATGAGCCGCAAAGACATGTGCCCTCCTGAATGGAAGACGGGTGCAAATGTGGCAGCCACAATTGTCTGGGTGAGAGATGGACAAAAAAAGAGGGGGAACAACATAGCAGGCTTGGGGGGCAAGAGAACCAGGTTCTAATCCCACCAGAACCACTTACTTATCATGTAAGCTTGAGTGAATCACCTGCCAGTGCTTCAATCTGCTGTGCTGTAAAAATGAATCATGAGTGACCGGTGGGGTGCTATAGGGCTCAGTACTGGGACTGGGCCTCTTAAATGTCTTAACAAGTGATATTACAGAAGAACTGAAGCAAAGCTCAGCCTTTTTGCAGATAATACTAAAATCTGCAATAGAGTGGACACTCAAGAAGGGGTGGAGAGAATGCACAGGGATCTTGGGAAACTCAGATAGTGATCAAGAACATGGAAGTTGGGGTTCAGTGGCCAAAAAGTGCAGAATCATGCATCTAGGGCATAGTAACCAAGGAGGAGAGTATAGGATGAGGGGAGATGCTGAGAATTGCTAAGCAAGAAAAGAACCTTGACGTTAATCCTGTCTGATGACCCTAAGGTGGTAAGGCAGCATGACAAAGCAGGTAGGACTAGTGGGCTGCTGGGGTGCATAGGGAGGGGTACCTCCAGGAGGAAGAGGCAGGGAGGTGTTGTTGCCACTGTATTGCTCACTGGTGAGACCTCACCTGGAGTACTGTGTCCAGTTTTGGAGGCCACACCTCAGAAAGGACATAGACAGGGTGGAGGTAGTCCAGAGGAGGGCAAATTAAGCTGATACAGGGGTTGCACGAGAAGTCCTATGAGGAGAAACTGAGGGATCTCAACATGTACACCCTGGAACAGAGGAGAGTGAGAGGTGACATGATCGAGACCTACATGTACTTCACAGGAGTAAACATTGCAGGAGGGGATCAAATGAGAAAGAGCACCAAGGCCTGGGGGCACACACTGAAGCTGGAGAGGAGAAAGGTTAAGAGAGATGTGAGGAAATACTTCTTCAATGAAAGGGTGGTAAACACCTGGAACAGACTGACTGCAGAAGTGGTGGAGGTGAACACAACAGTGTTGGGCTTCAGGCATGTGTGGGATAGACACAGAGGTGCAGGGAGGAGGCGGGTGACCAGTTAGAGTCTGCGGAGACAGAATAGTCAAGGAACATCTGGGCAAACTGGGTGAGCCAAGTGGTCCTTTTCTGCCAACAAATTCTGTGTTCCTGTGTTAAAAATGGTCAGAAGCAGGACCCAAGTGAAAACAAGATATACTATCTCTGTTGGACTGTCTGGTAAATAACTTGTGGGGAATAAAAGAAAAAGCGAGATCTCTCAGCCCTGGCAGCCACCACACAGCCACAGCTGGTGCATGGGAACTAAGAGTATGGCAGCATGGGTCGAAATTAGCTGGCCCACTAGCTAAATGCTGGTAAATTTTGTAACGAGTTAGTAAAATTTTCCTTTAACTAGCTCTGCTGGCTCGTACTAGCCAAGATAACCTTTCAATGCATACATTGGTTGTGCCAGTAGGAAAGTCTTTGGGACCAGCGGATTTTCCCAGACATTAGATATACTAGTTAGGGAACTGCAAAAACTTAATTTTGACCCCTGCAGCTGCTATAATTTTCTCTATGGTAGAGATTTTTTCCTCTGTTTTGTCCTCCAGTCTCTACATTTGTGGTACCGCTGCAGTCTGCGGACATTACAGGCACTGCAGGGTCACTGCAAGAGCAGACACAGACACCATCCCCTCCCACTAGGGTACAGCTTTTGGCAGCACCCCTGACCCTGGAGCCACATGACTGGAGGCCCAGTCTAACTTTCGAACCCAGGTCATACATAGTGTTGCGTGATCCATTACCAGTGGCCGTCAGTGCAGCCCCTATGTTTTATTTTTACTGGTAACATGCAACGTAAATGTTGTTCTGTCTTATTTTATTTATTTAGTTAGGAAAGGAGGGCTAGATAATGCTGCCTATTTAGCCTTATCCCTGGGGTACAGATGAAAACCAACTGAAATTGAACCCGATTAAGCTATTGGTGATATTATAGTGAATGAGGGAAATTTGTCTAGGACATGTGGGGGAAGTTCCCCTTTTATTTTTTAAGAAGTGCCTTGGGATCTTTACTGTCAACCTGAACAACTAGTAGAAAGTGTCAGACAGGACCTCAGTTTAATATCTCATCTGAAGGATACCCCCCCCCCCGGGCAGTACAGCATCCCCTTAGTACTGCACTGAGGTGCCAGGGTTTATGGTATGAGCCAAATCCCAGTGTGGGACTAGAACGCATGACCTTCTGGCCCAGAGGTGGGTGTGCTACCAGTTGAGCCACACTGACTTACCACAAGTCTGCACTGATGTGCTTTTTTCATCGATGCCCCTTTCCCGCTCACTACATTCTGATGATGTCATTTGGGTCATCAGTGTCTATTTCTATTTCCAGAACTTGATGAAAATGATGTTTTATAAGCGATGAATCATAAACTTGAAGGGACAGCACTGATATTTTTTTACACCAAGGGGTACGATTTGTTTTGCTTTAGCTGGAGGAATGCTATGCTCTGACTGCAATGGCAGTGCCTGGCTCCTCACCGAAGGCTGTATGTAGATCAGAGAACTCTAGGAAGAGGCATCAGTAGCAAAAATGCAATACAGTGATACATGCTGCTTCTTTTTTTTTTTTATAATTTAGTGTTTATTAAAAGTTTCAAGATCAAAAACATTCATGCAGATCAGTATAGTTATGTGTACATATATACATAAATCATAAGCAAAACATACACTGTTTTGATTTTCATGATGCTTACCCTGTGATCTCTGCCATCTGTACTGTATTGTATTATATTATAGTGTATGGTGGAATGCTGTTCTAACCGGAAATTCCACCATACTAAAATGCTGTTCAGCCACACGCTCAACAATGAATGGAATGCTGTACTAACTGTACGTGCAGAACAGCATTCCATTCATTCAGAGTGAAAAGCTCAAGCCCTGTGTGAAAGCTACCATAAAAAAACGCTGCGCATTGACAGCAGTGTAATCTGCTTCAAACATGGAAGCTGTGTGTGGCGTTTTTTTTTAAAACACTCACAGCTCAGAAGCAGTTTATTCTCCGTGATGAGAACCAGCATAAAAAAAGAAGTTTCTGCCTCCAGTTTGTGGATAAGCTCGCTAAACGAGACATCTGCCCGCCATGTTTTTTTTTTCTTTGAAAACCCACCCACACTACAGCAGCAATCAATTGGAGTGTGCGCTGCTAACATAGGGATGCTCAGTCCCTAGCAGCCACACAACTTGGCAAGAACAAACCCGTAGCTCGAAATACGAAATGGGAGACACACAGTTTATTTTCAATTGGAAACATTTAGTTAGAAAACCTAAAATAGGATACAAGGGCACCATTACACTATACAAAAGTACAGGATGGGCAACCCAGTACCCAGAACCGTGTGTTCTGCCACCTCAGAGGTTGATTCCTTGGACCTCTCGAAGCCGCTCTAAGGTCACAGAGATCAAACCTCTCTGTGGCAGAACACACTGGTTCTGCATGGTTGCCCATCCAGTATTCTCTATGTATTGTTTGTCCTTGGCTTGGATCCTTTGATAATGTGTCTCTGACTCGAAGGTATTAATCCTAATCGAAATAAATAAATAAAAAATAAAAAATACATCAATGAACTAGTTAGAAGATATTAAAAACAATATGATAAATTGTGGGTTAAAGAGTAATCAGTTACTTATCTGTAGTACTGTTCAAATAACCAGCAGCAAAGGTTACGTAGATCCAATATTTATTTATTTATTTATTTAAATGTTTCACCAGGAGGGCACACTGAACAACAAGTTGCTCGTCTCACAGTGCAACCTGGGGGGAGGGGTTACATAGGGTTGTGAAAGATGATCAGTTGCAATAGTATGTGGGTAGTACAAACAATACAACATTGTAAGATTGTGCAACAGTTGGAACACAAGGTATTGTACAAAAAACAGTAGAGGAACATCGGGTAAATTACAATACATGTCCAAAATCATACAAAAGAACATATGAGCGTCGTTATTTACAATAATGAGAGTGGAGGAATGGATTTCATATGTTGTAAAACTTGTCTAATCTATTAAAACTAATACTGTATGTACAGAACGTTCATAGTTCACGCTTAATGATAAATCCCTGACCCGTTCCCCTAGTGTAGGTATTTCTGTTGTCCTCCTATGTTTTAACAATAAAATCATATTTTGGCTGTTGTACATGCCATGTGCAACCAGAGGGTCAATTAATTAATTAATTAATTCCTTAACTAATTTATTTCAGAAGTTTTATCAGGAAAGACATACTGAGCTGGTTGGTTATAGGTCACTCCCAGATGCATCCTGGAGGTTGTTGTTGTGGGGGGGAAGGGGCAGACAAAATAATGATGTGCAAAAGTTCAATAAATTAACAAATGTGCTGAAGCAAAAATACAAGGTGCAAAAAATACACTACAGCAAGGTGCAATACGGATTAAATAACTAAGCAAACACAAGGTGTAATACGGATTAAATAACTAAGCAAATACAAGGTGTAATACGGGTTAAATTAACTAAGCAAATACAAGGTGTAATATGGATTAAATAACTAAGCAAATACAAGGTGTAATACGGGTTAAATTAACTAAGCAAATACAAGGTGTAATACGGATTAAATAACTAAGCAAATACAAGGTGTAATACGGGTTAAATTAACTAAGCAAATACAAGGTGTAATACGGATTAAATAAGTAAGCAAATATACAAATGCAATAAGCAAATCTCAGGGGTCAGAATAAATTAGAATCCATTTCCATTACAACAAATTCAGCTAAACAATGAATATTTCTTCTGGCACACCTTCCACATCTATCCCCTGAATTGCAGCATTATTTATATTTCATAAAAACAGCTTTTTGTAAATTCACCCCAAGAGTAGAAAAATAAAAGGAAATACATGTTGTGCTGGTAGCCTGGTAATAACATATTAGCTGCCCTCCAGTGTTATTGTTCAGTCTTGGATGCACCTGATGGTGGTATGCTAACTGGGTACAGTGTTTGTCAGCTTAGCCAAGGCCTTCAGCATGGCTGATCATGGCTTACGCTGGAGGAAATTGAAGGCTGTGGGGCTTGGGGATGTGGACCGGTTGAGCAGTTGTTCGTCTGGTCGAACTCAAAAAGTTAAGACAGCAAATACTTTTTTTAATCCCGGTGCATTGACTTTGGGGGTCCCCAGGGATGTGTTTTGGGCCCTAATTTGTTTTCTGTTTTTATAAATGATTTGCCTAGTATAGTCACCAGTGTAACGCCCCTTCTACATGCTGATGATACAGTCATCCTCACCTGAGGTCCTTCCACGTCTGAAATTCAGTCAAAACCTACAAGTCGAGTATGATAAGTTAGCCGGGTGGTTAGAAACAAACAAACAGAGATTAGACAAAATTAAAACAAGATTGAAAGGCTTCGCCCGCAGTTCAATGGGTGAGCAACCAGCCCACCTACTTCCTGAACTATATAAGCAGTTCCTCCCAGCCTCCATCTGAGAACGTTCTCTCTGCCCCACCATCCTCCCCTCCTCCTCCAGCGGCTTGCCTCTCTACTCCCAGGGGATTCCTTCGTAAGGTACCTTTAGCTAAGGGACCCTTCCTGCGGCACCTCTAGGAGTGGAACCCTCTTACAGGGTTCCTTGCCTTCAGTGCCCCTACAGGGTGGTAATTCCTAATGGAATGGGGCGTGCAAATGGCCACAAATGTTGTTATACAGTTGCACAAGCATAACTTTATTCTGGTTGGAAAGCCATTGAACTAATGTTATTCAGTACAAATGAACAAATGACCTGAGCTAAGGATGAGCTAGTCATCACTGGGAGGAATGGATGCAGCAGTGTTTGCTCGTTACCATATAGTTTTTTTTTTTTTTCAGCAATAACATTTGTCTGGCAAAAATATCAAGATACCTCATTTTCTTTTCATTTTCTTTCATTCCTGATCCTGAACCAAGTTACGAGATTATGACGTTTTAAAGTTCACACTCCTGTGCCATGCCCACCATGACAAAATTCGATATCTTGGCACAGCGTGTGCTGTTTACCATCAGAAACATGTGGTAACACTATCCAAATACATCCACATTTTGAATCTAGCATGCGCATTCAACAGGTGTACTTAATGGAAGACATTTTTTAAAATTGTGATTGGCCAACTTTAATGATGCGAGTCATTAATCACAGAATTAGCTGTAAACGTTTTTTGTTTTTTTTTACTAATACCTGAGGAAACTAAAAAATAAACATCATAGAAATCATAGAAACTGTCGGCAGAAAAGGACCTATCCCAGGCTTTTTTGAAGCTGTCTACCATATCCACCCCCAACACCCATTCCTGCAGACTTTTCCATGGCCTTACTACCCTCTCAGTATAGAACCTCCCCCTGATGCCCCCTCTGAATCTTCCCCCCTCCAGTTTGCAGGTATGCCCCCAGTGGAATTGTTTTTACTCATTCTGAAGATGCTATCGACCCTCACTTTGTTTATGCCCTTCAAATACTTGAATGTCTTCACCATATCCCCCTCTCCCTCCTCTCCTCCAGTGTGTACAGGCCCAGCTCATCCAGCCTCTCCTCATGAGACTTTCCCTGCAGCCCCCTCACCATCTTGTTTGCTCTTCTCTGGACCCTTTCCAGACCGTCCTTGTCCCCTTGCCGGTATGGCCTCCAGAACTGGACCCCATATCCCATATGTGGTCTGACCATGGTTTTGTATGGTGGCAGGATCACCTCCGTCCTCCTGCTTGTGAATCCCCTTCCTGTGCTTGCCAGCATTCTGAGTGCCTTTCCTGCAGTTCTGTCACACTGACTCCGGACTTTTAGGTTGTCTGAAATAGTGATCCCCAGGTCCCTTTCCTGTTCTGTTACCTCCAGCTCCCCCCCCCCCCAAGCCGGTACTTCACCTTTGGATTATTTTGCCCTATGTGCATAATTTTGCACTTTTTATATTGAACTGCAGCTGCCACCTTTATGACCACTCCTCCAGCCTAACCAAATCCACCTTATACCCTCCACCCCTCCTTCCGCCATATCAACCCTATTGCTGCATATCTTCATGTCGTCAGCAAACAGACATACTTTCCCCCAGAGACCCTCCGTGATGTCCCCAAGGTATATGTTGAAAAGTATGGGTCCCAATACAGACCCCTGGGGAACCCCACTTGACACCCTTTCTTCCTTTGAGTGTACCCCATTCACCACAACCCTCTGTGTCCTCCCCTACAACCAGTGTTCTAACCAGCTTGTGAGCTTGCTCCCCACCCCTAAGCTATCTACCTTGCCTATCAGCCTCCCATGGGAGACTGTGTCAAATGCCTTCCTGAAGTCCACATAGGCCACATCCACCCCCCCCGTCCCATATCTCTGTTACCTTTTCAAAGAATTCAATCAGCTTGATCTGGCAAGACCTTCCACCAGTGAATCCATGTTGATTATCATTTAGGAGGCCCTCCCCCTCGAGATATTTTATCAGCCTTTCCTTAATAAGCACCTCCATTAGTTTTCCGACCATGGAGATTAAGCTAACCGGGTGGTAGTTTCCGGCTCTCCTTCCTCACTAATGTGAAGGTGCTACCTCGACCCTCTTCCAGTCCCCAGGAACCCTTCCTTGTGTAGTGTCAGGTTAAAAACCTCATGAGTGGTGCTGCAAATTCCTGTCTTAATTCTTTGAATACCCTCGGGTGAATCCTGTCTAGACCCATTGCCTTATCTGTCCATAGCTTTTCTAATTCTTCCAGTACCCTAGCCTCCATAAAGGGACTTGAGTCCATCTCACTAGCCATTCTTCCTCTACTTTCTAACTTCGGTCCCTTCCCTTCCTCCACCATGAAGACCGATGCGAAGTATCTATTCAGGACCTCGGCTGTTTCTATATCACCTTCCACCATTGCCCCACCCTTCCCTTTGAGCTTCATAATCGTGTGCTTCCCCTTCCTCCTGTCGCTCACGTATCTGAAAAACCTCTTGTCCTCCCTTTTTGCCTCCCTTGCTATATATTCTTCCATTTCAGCCTTTGCCCACCTGATCACCTTCCCCGCATCCTGCAGTTTTTCCTTATATACCTCCCTGTCAGCCTCCCTCTGTGATGCTTTATAAACCTTGAACTCCCTCCTTTTCTCCCTAACTGCACTCTTCATTTCAGTTACGAACCAAAGTGGTTTCCTCTCCCTCCTTTTCTTGCTAACCATCCTAATGCACAGTTCTGTCGCCTTCAGTATTCCCCTCTTTATTTCCCCTTAGAGCTCCTCCGTGTCTTCCAAGTTTTCTTTCCCCTCTAGTTCCTCCTGAACTATTGCCCTTATCCTCCTAAAGTCTGCCTTTCTGAAGTCTAACACCCTAGTGTTGGAACTGCTTTTATCTTGGCCATTTCTGATTCTAAAGTTTACTGTCCTATGGTCACTGTCGCCCAAATGTTCCCCAACCTCCACCCAATCAACACTGTTCCCATTTGTCATAACCAGGTCGAGTATGGCACTCCCCCTAGTTGGTTCCCTAACCAGTTGGCTGATGAACACTTCTTGCAAGGCTTCCAGCAACTCCTTACTCTTTTCTGTTGATGCTGCCGGGATGTCCCAAGCCACATCCAGTAGATTTAGATCTCCCACCACCACGACTTTCCCCTTGCTGGCCATCTCCTGTATCTCCCTTACCACCTGCCTGTCTATTTCCTCCCCCTGATTTGGTGGTCTGTAGACCACTCCCAACTTCACAGCTTTCCTCCCCGGTTTGCTTAAAGTGACCCATAGGGTCTCTGCTGGTCCATCCCTTCCCCCACACATCGTCGCCCTAATTCCATCTTTTACATAAAGGGCAACCCCCAACCCCTTTTTCCTAGCCTGTTCCTCCTGCAGAGTACATATCCAGGTATTTCCACCTCCCAACTGTGGTTTTCAGTCCACCAGGTCTCCGTCACTGCAATTAGGTCCAGGTCATCCTCCGCCAGCACCGCCAGTAGATCTCCATCTTATTACTTAGACTTCTGGCATTTGTTAGCAAGCCCTTCCACCAGCCCCGTTTCTCTCCCTTCCCGTATATGATGTTTTTTTTTTCTTGCTGTGTTCTCTTGGATTCAGGTATGAGTTAAGTTCTATATTAGGAACTGTCACTAAATAAATCCATCAGAAATTAGGTTATTTATATGGGAATGCAGGATCGTTGACTAAACAGGTCCATTTTTAAATAGCCCAACAACTGTTATTGCCCTCTCTTGACTGCGGTGGGGTACTGTTTGTTTGTTAATTAAATGGATCTCTGTTTATAAATCAGTTTCAAATGATCTTGAGCAGCATCTGTCGATTTACTCTGCAGGCCCCACCTCCTGCTTGCCGTTGTGACTGCTACAGGAATTTGGGTATTTTTTCACCCGTTCACAGAATTAACTTGAGTTTGGCCACCTTTGTTTGTCATACTTATAAGTCGTCCATGCCCCTTTCATTGTCTTCTAACTTATTAATCAATTCCACTTTACACTATTCTAGGCATTCTAAATTAACTACACGCAGGTAACAAATACCTGAATTGCAGTTTGCTAAACGACCTTTCTCCTGGTCTGGCCCCCAATTAAAACGGTTTATCTCCTTTTATCAGTACTGATTGCAGTCCATCCCACTTTAAGGCTGCCTTGAAACAAACTTATGCAGCGTCCTCAGAAAGCAAGTGTTATGATGTTCCCCTGATTTCTGGGCATTTTTTTTGTAAATTCTCAATGTATAATTATTTCTAATGTTGTATGTTTGTAACTTACGTCAGACGTGACTGATAAAGGGCATTGCCCCAGTTCACTTTCTGGTTAAAAATGTAGTGGTCACATTTGTCCCCCAGATGCCCACTGCCTTTCCCCTCATTCATTTTGCCAGACATATCCATCCAGATGTGCATGAATAACAAGGAAGAGAGCAGGACAGAACTTTTCTAGTTAAGGCTGGGGAGGGGGGTGCACAAGTGACCACAGAAATCCAGGCATCACAGTGGGGTGGAGAAGGTGCGGCAGTAGCTACCTGACTACAGCTGTTTTCTCCACCTGTCTTTCATCCCTATATTTCCCACTACACTGAATTGCAGTTCAGGAGAGGAGACTTTTCTGGCCAATCAGAAGCAGGCTGGGATCGCCTGTGACACATACTCAGCTACCATACTGCCACTTACTGGCACAGGACTGGCATTGTGCCATGTTGCAGCTCAGTGGCTGTCAGTAACCAGCTTGCCCCTGGTTACATCTGGATGGATAATTTGCAGTGCGACAGATTTGCAGGGGTAATGTTTCCCTGCAAATAGTAATGACTTCTGCCTATAGTGCATATAGGTGTCAACAATAAGGGATAATAGTAACTCCCCTTATTTTCATTGCTACATGATGGGACAGAGAATGTGACCCTGGTACAGATAAAAAGGAGAAGGTGAAGCCTACATAATAAAGATCCCGTTTTCATGCAAATGTCCTTTAATAGTGAGAAATTAAGGAAGTATGGAAAAACTAAATATTTGGGTTTGCAGATATTTCACCCCAGGGCATTACAAACTTGTTAAAGATTCAGAGTTACTGAAGCTGCTGTCAGAGACCATTTTTTTTTTTTGTAAATATGGGGCAGGATTCACAATAGTCTTGAAATTCCTACAGCTGTGAGAAAAATACAGCACAAGTGGGTTGCCACTTGCAGACCCACAGTTTTCCTGCAGCTGCGGGTATTCACAAAGGTGGAGCTGGATTACGACTGGCTCCATGATTTATGGTGGCTTGTGGGTGGTGTTGCCAGGGACATCACCGCAGCTGCGGAAAACCATTACGGCTGTTGGGCCCAGCCGTAAGATTGTCCGCAACTGCTGCAGCTGTGAATATCAATCTCTGTAGCTGCGGAGATTTTGGTCCGCAACTGGAGTTGCAGTGTGGAACTTAGTCCCAGACACATTTGTGAATTTAGCCCGTAATCTTTAACAGTTTCACAGTCTGCAGAATTCATAATTACAATAATTTAGCAGTACATTCAGTTCAGCATGCAATCATAATTTATAAAAAATATTTTGAAACAGTCCTGGCCTACAAGGCAGTAATATCGATTGTGTCCTCCGCCCTCTTAGGGACAGCATGGAGGGGAGGAAGTGAGTATTGGCACTGTGCAGCGTAAACCTGCTGGAGACCAAGCTCATCTGAAAAAGGCATCGTGTGTGGAGCAGGGGGCCATAGATAGATAGACAGACAGATACATACTTTTTTAATTTTTATCCAGGAAACATAATTTAGGGACAACGCCCTGTTTACAACTCATGCCCTGTATAGGACTGGTTCACAGGCCCCCAAGAGAGGTTTTGGGAGGTGGGGGGCAAGGGAGCAGAGATACAGAGACCGTTTGCACTCATTTTCATCCAGAGTTTTTTTTTTGTTGTTGACAAGTGAGATGGATTATATGTGCAAAATAAACTAGGCCAGGTGTGACATATTCATTTTTATACAATGTATGCAACAGTGAAACCTTAGAGATCAGTTAGTTATTTTAGACACTGACACATTCTAAATGAGAATATAGAGGATAATGTATGGGCACCAGTTAAAACCATGTTGTACTCACGTCAAGAGGGTACCATGACAACTTTGTAAACCTCGAGAGTAAAACTCGAGAGGTTTACAGTTGCCATGGTACCCTCGGGACGTGAATTCAACATGGTTACTAACTGGTGCCCATACATTGTCTTTTATAGTGTGTGGGTACCAGTTTAGGAGTGGAGAAGATGCACCATTACATTGCAATTCAAATAAAAACAGGTTCAGACTTCATATTACCTTATCTTGTGATGAAGATATTGACGGATTCTTCTGAGCGTATAAAGACAGGCTTTATTTATTTTAACACCGGCTACAATTCGGCTACAAGACAATGGCAGAAAAAACTATTCATTTTAAAACAAAACAAAAAATTCGTAAATCAGTCCTTGGCACTCTCGGAAGCGGTTGCTGAACGAGGGTGTCAAACTGGGTCGGCTCAAAATGTGCTCTGTACATCTTGATGAAGTGTCGCAGAGCCAAGTGTTCACTCAGAGAGGGGCGCTTCAGGGACACACATTTAAATTGAAATACAGGTATGCCATTTTAGAGTACACAGCGGCCACCATCAATAATGATCTATTTCTCTGCTTTTTAACTTTTTTAATAATAATAATAATAAAATTGTATTTATTAAGCACCTTATCAACAACCAAGGTGCCTTACAATTCATAAGTGAACATACCTTAAAATACTAACAAACAATAATAAAACAACAGTTAAAAGGAGAACATCAATTAATAAAATCAACTATATCAATCAATCAAAGACCTGAAGCCACAAATATGTTTTAAGGGATTGTTTAAATCCCTCCACAGTTGTGCACTCCTGAAGTCGGCAGGGTAGAGAATTCCAAAGGGTAGGGGCAGCATATTCAAAAGCTCTTGCCCCGATGTTTTTAAGCGTACCCTTGGAATCTCTAGCAAACCCTCATCGACCGAACAGAGAGATCGTCCAGGGCGGTAGAGAACCAGAAGCTGTTTCAGGTAGTCAGGGCCAAGTCTGTGTAGGGCTTTAAAAGACAGCAAGCCGACTTTAAAGGTGATCCGCCACTGAACAGGCAGCCAGTGCAGTTTGTGCAAAACCGGCGAAATATGGCAGGATCGAGGAGACCCCATCAATAGCCAGGCTGCTGCATTCTGCACTAGCTGCAAGTGGCAGATTTCAACCCCAGGCAGCCCTAGGTAGAGGGAGTTGCAATAATCCAAGCGCGAGGACACAAAGGCATGGATCAAGATAGGCAGGTCTCCGGATGGAACTAGGTGCCTAATCCTGGCGATATTCCTAAGATGGTAAAAGGAAGATTTGACAACAGCAGACACCTGCGAATGCAGGGTCAGCCCTTCATCAAAAATTACCCCCAGGTTACGCACCTGTTCAGAGGCTGGGAGTGAAACACCATTGAGAAAAATTCCCGAAGGTGCACCAACTCCCAACCCCCTATCCGGGGACCCGGATCCACTATCAACACCTCCGTCTTTCCTGAGTTCAACTTCAGCCAGCTGGCATCCATCCACTCCTGGATTTCCTTCAGACAGTTGTTAAAAACCGAGACAGCTCCAACCTGGTCGGGTGTGAAAGACAGGTAGAGCTGGGTATCATCAGCATAGCAGTGAAACCTCAGCCCATACCTTCTTACAATATCTCTGATGGGAAGCATATACACCGCGAACAACATGGGGGAAAGCACCGAGCCTTGAGGGACTCCGCACGACAGGGAAATGGGGTCTGAAGAATAAACTCCCGACACCACTCTCTGTGTTCTACCCGTGAGGAACGATGTAAACTACCTGAGGACTGTACTCGACAGTCCACAGATGTACCTCAGGTACAGTGTGCACAACTGTCATTGTCATTTGAATACTTCCATATTGTGCTGATTACCGGTGAGCGCTGCTACTATGGAATGTGACAGGCAGTGGCATTCTCTCTTGTTATGGTATTGTTCTACAGTAGTTAACAGCAAAGAACATATCAGAACGATACCATAACAAGACTGTTTCTACTGAATTTTAAGGATAATAACGTTCTACCATACACTATATAGAGAATAATGGCTGGGTTTACGCTGTTTACTGGGTTGTAATCGCCTCGAGCGGTTGCCATGCAGTGTTTATAAACCTCTCGAGCGTAGCTCGAGAGGTTTACTGTTGGCATGGCAACCGCAAGAGGTGATTTCAACCTGGTAAACAGCGTAAACCCAGCCATTGTCTTTTATAGTGTATGGGGGCTTTCGCAGCTGAAGTAAGTGACTAAAAGCCCTTTCACTGTTGACCCAGTTGAAATCCCAGTGTCGAATGCAGTAGGACAGCAGTCATCATGTGGTTACGCATCAAGTACGTGGGACAGAGGGGTTGTGGAAAACATTTATCAGCTGAGACTCAGGAATTCAGGATCACCAGAGGCTGCCTGTATATACAGGTGGGGATGTAAGAGATAAAAGAACAAGAGTACATTGCAATGTTTCTGTTTGTGTGGTATGGGACCTTGTTTAAACTACCACTACCGATGCTCAGTTCAAACCGCTCGCATGACACGTTCTAGGGTTGGAATGCTGTCAGGTGCCACTGATTCCATCTTGTAATCTCACCGATCTGACGTAGGCAAGCAAGGTTTACAGCTGTTACGTCAGAATGATGAGATTACAAAAAAATTAAAAGATACTAGGCTATGTATTATAAGGGCTCCCCATACATTATAACTCATTTATCCTCCCTTTGGCCATTTATCCTCACTTTAGACAGGTCAAAATGGTACTCTAAACCAATGGGAAAGCAGCACGAACAATGCATGGTGACATTACAGTGGCCTCTACTGCACTCAGAACAGAGCACTAAAATCACATAGAACAATTATGCCTTCATAAAACTCTTAATTTAAAAGTTTTACTGTTTATAATACATAATATAAATTGAGCACACAATGGTCTGACTCAGAAGAAGCCATTTCTCATCACTAGTGAGGAGGCAGGGCTTACGTAACTCACTCATGGCGCTGCCAGTTATGTATGTTAATACTACCACTGAGACCACTCTTACAGTTGTAAAGAGTGGTCTCATGCACATTGTTAGGGTATGAGAACTGCAAACCAAAGGTGAGTGGTTATGATACCCTTAGAATGGAAGTGAGACCACTCTTACACCTGTAAGAGTGGTCTCGACTGTGGTTATTAGTATATCATTGAACAAGATCAGTCAATAATATATAAAACTTTTAAAAAACCTGCCCCAAACATGCCCATTTCTAGGGCAGCTGCGCGTAAGACACTCTTCAGAGAATAAGAGTGTTTCACACGCAAAGGAAAGGAGCACTCCGATTGGTTAGGAGTGCTCCCTCAAACTGTAATAAGCTGTTGTCCTGTCACCTCACATGCAGAGATGAATAGCATATTCTGAGTCACTCTTATGGAGGCGGCTAAAGCAGGACAGGCTTGGGGCCAAAGTAGATGCTGAAATAGTACTCAAAAAACAACTCGGCTCACAGGACCAAATAGAACTTCACACCAGTGCTGGTTGCAGGATAACATTTTCTTTTATTGAAGACACAGCAGTGAGCTGTGATACTCTTCCCCCTCATAAAAGTGGCCAATTTGGGGAACAGGAAGAACAACAGATATTAACCCACTCAATTGTTATCAACATTTCAAGGCAAGGCAAACTTTATTTATGAAACACCCTTTCCTAAAGACTCAGGGTGCTGTACATAATTTAACAAATTCACAATACATAATAAATAAAGAGATATCAAGAATAAATAAATAGTAGTTAATAAAATACGTACAATACTGATTAGCTAATAACTAGCTAGCTGGGGAGTGCCTGCTCAAATAAGTATGTTTTTAATTATATTTTAAAGGCTTCCTCCATGCGGGCGGAACAAATACTCCCCTGGAGAGAGTTCCACAACATTGGAGCTGCCATTCCAAAGACTCTGTTCCCGGATTGTCTTAAATGGAAGGAGGGGACAGCCAGGAAGCCCTCATCGGTGAAGCAGAGGGGTTGGGTTGGGAAATAAGGAATCAGCAGATCTTCCAAGTAGTCAGGTTCCAGACCATGCAGGACCTTGTATGTTAACAAGCATATCTTAACAGTAATGCACCATCACATAGGCAGCCAGTGCAGCACACAGCACTGGCATAATGTGGTCCCTCCGAGGAGTTCATGCCACCAGCCAAGCTGCAGCATTCTGGACCACACGCAGGCATTACATTAGTCCTCACATCAGTCCTCAGTCCTCTAGATAACCCTAAGTATAGAGCATTATAGTAGGCCAACCTAGCGGTAATGAAAGCATGAACGATCATCACTAGGTCAGCAGGAGCTAGATGCAGTTTAATACTGGAGACTTTTTGAATATGTTAGAAGCCAGATCAGACCACAGCTGACACCTGCTGGTCTAATGTCAACCTCCATTCTAAATGACCCCACGATTCTTAACCACATCAACATGATTGTCCAACCTAGCCGGCCCGGTGGTGCAGAGGGTTGAGGCACTGGATGCCACACCTCGCGTCACAATGGCGACCCAAATTCAGGAATGAGCTCAGGTGCCGGGGTTGGGGGGGAGAGGATCGAACATCTAATGGACTGCTCTCCTCTCCCTGGGTAGGGATCCAGGATTCTTCAGTTTAGTAGAGACCCCCAGTGGAGACCGGAGGTACTGCTTTTACCTGGAGCAGTGTAGGGGAGGAGTGCGGCAGACGCCTACGGCTCCTCCCTGCTGGCATCACTGCACATCCACGCTCCTAGGGGGAAACTGCTGTCATAGAAAACCCCCGGCCTTGAGAATAGGCGAAGGCGCCTCCAGTGTCTTGGACACACACCTGCCGTCGGGCTCGCTATCCAGGGACCCTCTCCCGACAATAGCCTGGCGCATTAGATTCTAGATGAAGTGCCAGGGCGTAGGTGGCCTCACCTCAGGGGGTTCAGAGCCGGGCTGGGTCGGCCCTGGTAGTAGTGAGCTTCAGACAGGGAAGTAGAGCCGTGGACGAGAGGGGATGCTGAAGAGAGTTCCTCAGGGACTGGTGCATAAAGAAAGTCCACAAAAAAAAAATCATGATTGGCCACCCAAAAAAGGAAGGGCTTCCGCACCTCCCACTGCTGCTTGACCCCACTGACCTGGCTCAGTCATCATGACCTCTGTCTTTCCTTGGTTGAAACATGGCCAGTTTGAGGCCATCCATTTGTTTATCTTGGCAAGACATTGCCCTAGCACTGAAACTGCATGCTCCGTGCTGGGAGTACAAGACAAGTGCAGCTGAGTATTATCTGCACAGCAGTGAAACTTAACCCCATACCTTCTAATGATCTCCTCCAAGGGCAACATGTACCCAGAGAACAACACAGACAAGGATCGAGCCTCGGAGAACCTTCCAGGAGAGCACAGATGCCTCAGAGATGAAATTACCTAGAGCAACCTCCTGCACTCTCTTGGTTATGTAGGACTCAAGCCAATGCAGAACAGTGCCAGTGAGACCCACATAGTTCCTCAAGTGATCCAGTAGCACAGTGTGCTTCACAATAAACACAACCACGGAGACAAGCCATACAAAGACAAGGATACTGGACTTTAGAAGGGCTGACTTTGGCATAATGGGTGAATACCTGAGGAATGCATTAGCAAATGGCCAGAAAGGAGGGGTGGAAGAACAATGGAGAAAAATCAAAACTGCCATCATGGAGGCAACAAGCCTTTGTGTGAAACAAATAAAGAAAACAAAGTGGAATAAAAAACCACTATGGCTCTCAAAAGAGGTGTCAGGGAAGGTTAAGAAGAAAAAGGCTGCATTCAAAAAGTATAAGGAATCACAGATGAAGCACAACAGGGAACTGTATCAATTAAAGCAGAAAGAAGTGGGGAAGGCAGTCAGAAAAGCAAAGGCCCAAACCGAGGAAAAGATAGCCAACTCAGTTAAGAAAGGGATAAAACATTTTATAGGTACATTAGGGAGCATAGAAAGGTTAAGGGAGGGATAGTGAAGATTAATAAAGGAGAGGGGAGGTGGGCAGAGGGAGACAGTGAAAAGGCAGAGATACTGAATGAATACTTTTGCTCAGTATTCACAAAAAAAGAGGAGGAGTTACCTAAACCAAACAGTAGAAGCACTCTGGATAGTGGGGTTGACACCAGTCCATTTACAGAAGAAAGAGTACTGAAAGAACTCTTAAAACCCAACGTGGACAAAGCAATGGGGCCTGACGGGATTCACTCTAGAATCCTAAAAGAGCTAAGGGAGGACCTAGTGACACCACTAACCACACTTTTTAACAAATCATGGGAAGATGGGGTGGTACCTGAGGACTGGAGGAGGGCAGATGTGATTCCCCTTCACAAAAGTGGGAGCAAGGCAGAAGCAGGAAACTACAGACTGTTAGTTTGACCTCAGTGGTGGGGAAAATGATGGAATCACTTCTGAAAGAAAGAATTGTTGAGTACCTAGAGGCGCGGGCACAGGACCCAAAGCAGCATGGATTCACAGCAGGAAGGTCATGTCAGACGAATCTAATCGATTTCTTTGACTGGGTGACCAAAGTAATAGACCAGGGAAGGGCTGTGGATATGGCCTACCTAGACTTTAGCAAGGCATTTGACACAGTCCCGCATAAAAGATTAATAATCAAGTTAGCCAGACTGAGAGTGGGTCCCAGGGTGGTAGCCTGGGTAGCAAACTGGCTGCACAACAGGACACAGAAGGTAATAGTGAATGGAACACATTCTGAAGAAAGGGGGGTTACTAGTGGAGTACCTCAGGGCTCAGTACTGGGTCCAGTCCTCTTTAACGTCTTTATAGGTGACATTGCAGAGGGTCTGGAAGGAAAGGTATGCCTCTTTGTGGATGACACAAAGATGTGTAACAGAGTTGATACACAAGGGGGGGTAGAAAGGATGAGAAGGGACTTGGCAAGGTTGGAGGAATGGTCAGACATATGGCAACTTAGATTCAATGCAAAGAAGTGCAAAGTAATGCACCTGGGAAATAAAAATCCAGAAGAAGAGTACACAATAGCAGGGGAGGTACTAACGACAACAATAATGGAAAGGGATCTGGGTGTAGTCATGTCAGATGACCTAAAGGTGGGTAAGCAATGTGAGAAGTCAGTAAGGAGAGCCAGGGGGATACTGGGATGCATAGGGAGGGGCATCACAAGTAGAAAAAGGGAAGTGGTTATCCCTCTATACAGACAGTTGGTGAGACCCCATCTGGAGTACTGCGTGCAGTTTTGGAGACCTCATCTACGCAAGGACATAGACAGGATGGAAGCAGTCCAGAGGAGGGCAACTAAAATGGTGCAGGGTCTACATCAGAAACCATATGAGGAGAGACTGAGAGAGCTTAATATGTATACCCTTGATGAAAGGAGGGACGGGGGGACATGATAGAAACTTTTAAGTACCTCAAGGGAATCAACAAAGTCCAGGAGGGTAGCATCTTTCAGAAAAAGAGATGTGTAAGAACAAGGGCACAATTTAAAGTTAGAGGGGGGACGGCTCAGGGGTAATGTGAGGAAATTCTTTTTCATGGAGAGAGTGGTGGACGCATGGAACCGCCTTCCTGGAGAGGTTGTGGGGTCTAAAACAGTGGGGGAATTCAAATATGCATGGGACAGACATAAGGCAATTATAGTGGGGAGTTGCAGAAAGTAGGCTGTTGGTTAACTAGAATCTGCAGCTTATCCAATAGGTAGGGAAATGGGCAGACTGGGTTGGCCAAGTGGTCCTTATCTGCCGTCAAAGTCTATGTTTCTATGTTTCATGATCAACTGTGTCAAATGCCAACGAGAGATCAAAGAGGACCGAGATGGAACAAAGTCTCAATCCCTTGCCAGAAGGAAATCATGCGTCACCCGGACAAGTACGGTCTCAGTACTGTCGTGGTGCCAAAAGCCCAACTGGACAGGTTCATAGATGTCATAATTCTTCAGGGGATCCACAAGTTTGTCAGCCACCACCTTCTCGATAACATACCCCAGAAAGGGAAGATTTGCAACAGGTCTGTAATTCACCAGAACATCAGGGTCCAAGAATTATTTTTTTAGAAGGGGTCTAACCACCGCCTTTTTCAGAGCAGATAGAAAAACACCCTCCCTTAAGAACCACAGACCGTCTCGGTGATCACCGGACCCAGGGATTCACTACAGCCCAAAAGCAACCATGTCGATCCCAGTTCCAGTATACAGCAGGTGCAACGCAAACTTGAGATTACTCAGAGCACCTCATCCTCAAAAAACAGCCAAAACTCACTTCATTTAGGCAGATGTACATTACCAGGAGGCTGATCAAAGTCAGCTCATGACAGGCTGCTTGAAGAGATACCATATTAAAATTTAACTGCCACTGAGGAACAGGTGCTACAAAAAGGTCTAACTTTTAATCCTAAAATAACATTGAACCCATTTGAAACTGTCATGGACTTACACTAGTTCGCTCGAAAGCTTAATCAGAAAGCCTTTTTCCACACAGACAACATGTGCCTTTCCAATAATGCAGGTGCATTAATTGAGACTTTGACGGTGGAAGCTATTAAGTAACGGCGTCTCTCGTTAATGTTCAGGAACATTTCAATAACGACTCTGTGATGAAGCACAAGTCAACTTTTATTCCATCCCCAAATGCCGCAGTGACTGTATTCCAGAAGGCCTGCATTAATTATCTCAAAAAGGCCTTTAAGAACTCTCAATCAGATATTATAATAGCATAATGGAAGAAAAAATATCTCTTGGGGGATTTAAGAATAATAACAGTATCATCATTAAACCAGCGGATGAGGAGCGTCTATTGTAATTTAGAGAAGAGAAAAATATGGGGCAGAAATGCTGAAACAACTGTCTGACACTACTTTTTATTAGTTTTTATTATCTGCTTACATATGATCCCCTAGATCCCAAGGAAGCAATAGATGTGATGTTATATGAAGCACTCATGACAAATGTGATCTCACAGGAAGCCTATATTTTTTTACAGGTAGAACATCCAGTGTGAGTGGCCATCTTTGGCCTACCCAAGATTCACAAAGATTTATGGAATCCCCTTGCTCAGCCAGTTGTGGCCAGCATAGGCTCTTAAACTGAGCCATTGGCACAGTTCATGGATGAACACATAACGTATGTGGCCAAGGGTGCCCACTCATATATATGTGACACAGCAGATGTCCTTAACATCGTGAGGGATGTTGGTGAGCAGCCTGGCTGGTATCGCGTTCCTGTGGATGTCCAGTCCTTGTACACTAACATCCCTCACAATGAGGGTTTGGAAGCATTGAGAAAACAGCTCTGTGAGGACTTTAGTGATACCTTCACATAGCTTTTGGTAGCACTTTCAGAAATGGTACTAAAGTGCAATTGTTTCTTGTTTCTGGATAGGATGTACTTACAAAAGAAGGGAACGGTGATGGGAGCAGCACTAACCCCCAATTACGCTAACGTATATTTGGCCAACAGGGAGGGTAAATTTGTTTTTTTACAAACTGAAAACCTGTATTTCAAGAAAAATCACCTCCATAAGAGGTTTATTGATGACCTTTGTATTATATGGAAAGGCACCAAGAAGGAACTTAACAGATTTGTGGAGTATTTAGGGCATCCCAATCGAAATTTGAAGTTCACTGTCACATGAAGTTTATTGTTACGTCTGATTTAAAATCTATTCATTTTTCAGATTTGGTCATTACAAAAACTAGAAATAACAAATTGACAACTACTTTATTTCACAAAGATACAGATTGAAACTCTTTGCTTCATTATACCAGTTGCCAACCATCCCATGTAACAGAGAACATCCCAACTGGACTGTTTATTTATTTAAACATAGAAGTTGACGGCAGAAGGAGACCACCAGGTCCATCTAGTCTGCCCATTGTCTTTTAGTGTAGCCTTCTAACTGCCCTTGGGTTTGAGGGCTCCCTTGTATCTGTCCCAAGCATTCTTGAAACCTACCATTGTGCTTGCCCTCACCACCTCTGTAGGGAGGCTGTTCCAGGCATCCACCATTCTTCCTGTGAAGAAAAACTTCCTGGTGTTGGTGGAGAACTGCCCTCCTTGCAGCCTTAGATCACGTCCCCGGGTTCTGCTGCCCTTCTTAAATTGGAAAAGATTGTCTATCTGCATCTGGTTTATGCCTTTTATGTACTTGAATGTTTTGATCATGTTACCCCTCTCTTTTCTCTGTTCCAGGAAATACATGTCCAGCTCTTTCAGTCTATCCCCGTAGGACATCTTGTGCAGTCCCTGAATTATTTTTATTGCCCTTCTCTGCACCGTCTCCACCCCGTCAATGTCCTTTTTGAGGTGGGGCCTCCAGAACTGGACGCTGTACTCCAGGTGAGGCCTAACCAATGATCTGTACAGCGGCAGGATTACTTCCTTCTTCCTCCTTGTGAGTCCCCTCCCATTGCATCCCAGCATACCGCTGGTCTTTAATGCTGCCCTCTCGCACTGTTTACCTACCTTCAAGTTGTCTGAGATAATGATTCCCAAATTTCACTCTTGGGTGGAGGCAACTAGTCTTTCCCCTCCAAGGTAATATGCCTTATTTGGATTTATTTTTCCTATGTGCATGACTTTGCACTTTTTGGCATTGAATCTTAACTGCCATGCTCCAGGCCATTCTTCCAGTTTCTTGAGGTCAGCTTCCATCTTGTCCACTCCCTGCTGGATGTCGACCCTGTTGCATATTTTGGTGCTGTCTGCAAACAGACGCACCTTTCCCTGTAGTCCGTTAGCTATGTCTGATATGAAAATATTGAAGAGCAGGGGCCCCCAGTACTGAACTCTGGGGCACACCGCTGGTTACTCTACCTTCTGATGACAGTGCTCCATTTACTGCACTTTCCGGGTTCTGCCCTGTAACCAGTTTTTAACCCATCTAACTACTTCTGATCCAACTCCTGTGTGGTCTAGCTTCTTTACCAGCCTTCTGTGTGGAACCGAGTCAAAGGCCTTGCTAAAGTCTAAGCAGACCACAACTACCACCCCACCGTCATCTATAACCTTTGTAACACAGTCAGAAAACTCAATCAGGTTTGTCTGGCATGATTTGCCCACTGTGAAACTGTGCTGCTTGGGGTCCTGATCACCGCTAGCCTTCAGGAATGCCATGATCCTCTGTTTGAGTAGTGTCTTCATTAACTAAATCTCCTTCGGGAACCTACCACACAGTAGGCTCCCCTCTTTTTTTCTACCTTTGGTGTCCTGTCTTCCCCACTCCCCTTCCATTCATTGTGTCTTCCGTCCTATCTTTTTTATGTACTGTACAGATCTCTGCCTGTACACCCTGAAACAGCTGTGTATGTATGCATGTAGGTTGTATTTGACATTACAAGTTTGTTCCAACGCATACTAACATTGTATTCTTTTTGCATACGGTATTGATGACTGTTGTTTTATGTCTGTTGTATTCTCAATTTGTATATGTCCTATGTGTCCAGGACCATCTTGAAAATGAGCTTGCTCAGTGATGTAACTGCCTGGTTAAGTAAAGTTTGATTGATTGATTGATTGAACTTCTCCACTATGGATGTGAGACTTACGGGCCTGTAATTTCCAGGGTCCTCTCTGCTGCCCGATTTGTGGAGCGGGACTATGATTGCCCTTTTCCAATCTTCGAGTACCTCCCCTCTTTTTAAGGATTTGGTGAATAGTTTAGCCAATGGGGCAGCCAACTCTAATCTCAGTTCTTTTAAGATCCTGGGGTGCATTTCATCTGGCCCCCATGGCCTTGTCAACTTGCAGTTTATTTAGTGCCTCCAGAACTTCGAGTTCTGTGAAGGGGCTAGTATCAACTCCCTGTCCAGGGGTGTTGCATTTTGCCATTTCTGGGCCATCCCCTGCGTCCTCCTCAGTAAATACCAAGCGGAAGTACTTGTTCAGGATTTCTGCTTTTTCTGGGTCATCTTTTGTTGTTTTCCCTTCCTGAGTTGTAATCTTGACTATACCCCCCTTTGTCTTCCTTCTTTCCCGGATGTATCTAAAGAAGAATTTGTCTCCTCTCTTTGCCCTCTCTGCTATATTTGCTTCTGTCTGTGCTTTTGCCCGCCTTATTTTTTTGCTGGCTTCTTTCATTTTCTCCTTGTACGACACCTAGTCTTCTTCCTTGTTTGTTCCCTGGTATAGCTTGAAAGCCTTCAGTTTTTCTTTCACTATTTTAGCCACTTCCTTTGAAAACCATATGGAGTTTCATTTTCTTTTCGCTTTGGTAACCCTTCTGGTGCATTGGCCAGTGACTGTCTGGAATGCTTTCTTAAATTTCCCCCCACATGACATTGACCTCGTCCACTTGTAGATCAATTAAGTTGTTTCTTATGTTGGTCCTCATTTGGTTGAAGTCCGCCTTTTGAAAATCTAGTACTTTTATTTTTGAGTGTCCTTAGTTATGTTCACCTTGAAGCTAACCATGCAGTGGTCACTGTTACCCACACGGCTTCCCACATCAAGTTCCTTGACCCTCTCAGTGTTTGTGAGGACCAGGTCAAGTATGGCATCTCCTCTTGTTGGTGTTTTTTGATCAGTTGACTTAGTCCTGCTCCCTGTAGTGCCAATCAACAGAGGGAGGTGGAGTTTGCTTTACTTGTTACAATTGTTAACATTTTACTGTTTTCTGTGTTTCTGCCCTTCTGACTTGATTGGAGTTAGTGATTGACTGTTTGCATTGCAATATTTGTAATACTGTGAGTATTCACTGGGCTAAGAATTTGTCATAAGCCCTGAATTGAGAGCAGGTTACAGGCTGTGTATTGGACCCAGACAGTCCCTAGGGGTGAAAACTTTTTTCTTTGTTTACTTCAGTGCCTTATAAGGCCAAGACAGACTGTGTCAGGAAGTGCTTACATCACAGCTACTTAACAGCCAATAGCTCTGGAAGAATCTTACAGACCTTGATAAAAGTACTAATTTTAGCAGGCTCATCAGATAACCTCATAGTCTTCAGGTGAAGCTACCTCTGGCTGCAAGCTGCAACACTGGACTTAATTTTCCTAGTCAAACTATCTCTTGTTGGGAACTGCAATACTGAACATAGGATTTGCAAGAAAGCAAGTTGTGCTCACAACAGAGGGAGGGGAACCTTTCAATTGTCTTTGCTTTGTAGCAGATATACTGCAGGTGGAGGCTGCTTCTAACTGAAAGGTGAAATAAGGAATTTACAATTATCAGGAAAAGACAGTCTTGTTACAATTCTTAAGATTTTCAGTGCAGGAAGAGTTCAAAGCACAGCTCACTTATTTTGGGGCTGACTACTTTCAGAGCACAAACCACCAGGCTGTTTTGGGGCTGGGGAGGTTTACCGTGTCTGACTTGAATGTCTGGATTTTCTCTCTGGTTGATTAGCAGGGATTTTCTGTCAAATTGTTGTGTATAGTATCTTGCAGACAGGAAGGCACTCATCGCAGTGGTGGGTCAGAGCTCTTAGCTGATTGTTTTGTGAGGGCACAGTTTAGGCCCAACCCCTTCCCACCCTCACCCCACCCCACCCCGGAAATAGTTCCTTTATACCTGGGGTTCTGACATCATTTCCTCAAGAGTGCAAGGTGCATATCAATGTCATATCCTCTCTAGCACACAGCACTGAAAATATACGCATACACATTGTATAATATATATATATATTTCTATATAACAAACCAATCACTCACACAAGCACACACAAAAAAAAAAGTACATAGTCATGTGGGGAGTAGTGCAATGTAATGGCTGTGGGGCAGCAGTCTTCCGGGAGTCTTTCTGGAGGCTGAGATGCTGCCCTATTTGCAGACAACTCTCTGCCCTGAGGGAGGAAGTTGCCTGTCTTCAGGCCACACTGGACAGCAGTAAGAAAACCTTCCCTCAGGCCAGACTGGATGGTAGGAAGGGAACCCCCCATCCAGGGAGCACCAGAGCCACCACCACTACCTCAGAGGTTGCAAAGAAAGCACAGCAGTTGGACCACTGTGAGCTCAGGGAGGGTGAGGAGGGTGGAACAGAGGCACACCCAGTCAGTTGTTCCACTCCACAATCCATACACCATTCTGGGGGAGCACAGCTCCCCTATGGATGCACCCACGGAGGAGATTAAGGAGGCTGAGGACACCTGTCACAAGGGAGGCCCACAGGAAGGAGGCAGAGGATGCCACAAGGAAAGGAAGCAGCTCCTGGTGGGGGACTCAATTATTAGGGGGATAGAACTGGGGGAGCAGGGAAACTGAAGTAAAGTGCCTGCCTGGTGCCATGGCTTAGGGACAGGAAGCGATCCCCAGGATCACAGAACAGCTGCACGGGAGTCTGAGCTGGATGTCATTGTCCACCTAGGGACAAATGACTTGGCTCAACATGAGCTTAGAGCAGTGCAGAAGGACTTTGTAGAACTGGGGAGAGGCCTAAGACAAGTAGCACACACAGTATCCTTCTCAGAGGTGCTGCCTGTAAATGGCATGAGGAGGCAAGGGTACTTTGCATCATGCAGTTTAATGAGTGGTTGAAAAATGGTGTGGAGCACAGGGGTTTGGCTTCATTAGGACTGGGGTTCCACCTGGAGGGACACCAGCCTATACTGGCAGGATGGTCTGCATCTGTCCAGGAAGGAACAAGTCTTTTGAGCAATCGGTTTAAATGCTTCATTGGCAAGCTTTTAAACTAGTCAAGGGGAGGCACTGATAAGCAGCAGAAAATCCCAGCCTCTCCTACAAAAACAGGGTACTAAATGGGAAAAGACAGAAGTAGAAAGGTCAGTGGGGATGCTGCAACAGAAAGTAAAGCCATCAAAAATGGAGAGCAATGAGTACCAATGCCCGTAGTCTGAGTAACAAGCTCCTGAATTAGTGGCCTTGATGGAGGAGGAACATCTGGATATCGGTGGCAGTCACAGAAACATGGTACACATTAAACCATGACTGGGATGTAAACATACCAGGATACACTATCTACAGGAGGGACAGGGAGGGTAAAAGAGGAGGAGGAGTAGCTCTTACATAAGGGAAGGAATCAAAGCAACAGAACAAAAGGGTAAACAGGGAGGAGAAGAAGCACTGTGGGTAAATTTGGAGACCGGCAATGGCACCACAATCCGCACAGGGTTGTATACAGACTCTTCTCAGGGGAGGAAATGGACAAGGAAATGATAGAAAGTATACTTAGTATGGCAGAAAAGGGAGATATTGCTGATGGGTGATCTGAATATGCCAGATGTTAACTGGAGTGCAGTTGCAGCAGCCACTTCTAAGAGTGGGTTATTCTAGATGCCCTACAGGGGCATGCCTAGACAACTAGTATTGGAGCCCACTCTGAGAGGGAACAATCTTAGACCTGGTTCTCTCAAATGGAGATGAAGAGAGGATCACAGATGTAGAAGTGGGTAGCCATCTGGGAACTAGCACCATCGAACAGTATGGTTCACAATAAACACAGCAATAGAGTCAAGCCATACAAAGACAAAGGTACTGGATTTTAGGAGGGCTGACTTTGTCAAATGGGTGAGTGCCTAAGGAATGCACTAGCAAATGGGCAGGAAGGAGGGTGGAAGAACAATGGGAATAATAAAACTGCCATCACAGCTGTAACAAGCCTTTGTGTAAAGCAAATAAACAAAACAAACGAGGTAAGAAACCACTATGGTTCTCAAAGGAAGTGGCAGTGAAGGTTCAAGAGAAAGAAAGCATTCAGGAAGTACAAGGAATCACAGAAGGAACAGGACAGAGAACTGTATCAGTTAAAGCAAAGGAAGCTGGGAAGGCAGTCAGAACAGCAAAGGCCCAAACCGAGGAAAGATAGCCAACTCAGTTAAGAAGGGAGATAAAACCTTTATAGGTACATCAGGAGCCGAAGTAAGACCAAGGAGGGATAGTGAGGCTTAGTAAAGGGAGGGAGGGTGGGCAGAGGGTGACTGTGAAAAGGCAGAGATACTAAACAAATACTTTTGCTCAGTATTTACAAGGGAAGAGGGGACGTACCTAAAACAAACAGTAGAAACACTCTGGATACAGAAGTTGATACCAGCCATTTACAGAAGAAAGGGTTCTGAAAGAACTCTTAAAACTGAAGGTGAACAAAGCAATGGGGCCTGATGGGATTCATCCCAGAATTTAAAAGAACTAAGGGTAGAACTAGTGACACCACTGACTACCCTCTGTAACAAATCATGGGAGGATGGGGTGGTACCCGAGGACTGGAGGAGGGCAGATGTGATTCCCCTTCACAAAAGTGGGAGCAAGGCAGAAGCAGGAAACTACAGACCTGTTAGTTTAACCTCAGTGGTAGGGAAAATGATGGAATCACTTCTGAAGGAAAGAATTGTTGAGTATCTAGAGGCCAGAGGGCACAGGACCCAAGGCAGCATGGATTCACAGCGGGAAGGTCATGCCAGACAAATCTGATAGATTTCTTTGACTGGGTGACCAAAGTAGTTGATCAGGAGGGCTGTGGACATGGCCTACCTAGACTTTAGCAAGGCATTTGACACAGTCCCACACAAAAGATTAATATACAAGTTAGCCAGCCTGGGAGTGGGTCCCAAGATGACAGCCTGGGTAAAGAATTGGCTGGAGAATAGGACACAGAGAGTAATAGTAAATGGAGTCCACTCTGAAAAAGGGGGTTAGTAGTGGGGTACCGCAGGGTTCAGTATTAGGACCGGTCCTCTTCAATGTCTTTATAAGCGACATTGCAGAGGGACTGGAAGGAAAAGTATGTCTTTGCAGATGACACAAAGATCTGCAACAGAGTTGATGCACAAGGTGGAGTGGAAAGGATGAGAAGGACTTGGCAAGGTTAGAGGAATGGTCAAATGTATGGCAGCTTAGATTCAATGCTAAGAAGTGCAAGGTAATGCACCTGGGAAACAAAACCCAGGGAAGAGTACACAATGGGGGATGAGATACTAACAACAACAAAATGGAAAGGGACCTGGGGGTAGTATCAGATGACCTAAAGGTGGCAAGCAATGAGAGGGCAGCAAGGAGGGTTGGGGATACTGGGATGCATAGGAAGAGGCATCACCAGAGAAAACAGGAAGTTATTATTCCTCTGTACAGACAGCTAGTGAGACCCCATCTGGAGTACTGCAGCAGTTCTGGAGACCCAGTCTCCGCAAAGACATAGACAGGATGGAAGCTGTCCAGAGGAGGGCAACTAAAATGGTGCAGTGTCTGCACCGGAAGACATATGAAGAGAGACTTAAGGAGCTTAATATGTATAGCCTCGAGGAAAGGAGGGAGAGGGGGGACATGATAGAAACTTTCAAGTACCTCAAGGGAATCAACAAAGTCCAAGAGGGTAGCATCTTTCAAAAAAAGAGGTGTGCAAGAACAAGGGGGCACAATTTGAAGATAGAAGGGGGCGGCTCAGAGGTAATTTAAGGAAGTATTTTTTCACAGAGAGGGTTGTGGATGTATGGAATGGCCTTCCAGAGGAGGTTGTGGAGTCAAAAACAGTGGTTGAATTCAAGCATGCATGGGACAGTCATAAGGCAATTCTAGGGGGTGGGGGTAGGAAGAAGTAGGCTGCTGGTTAACTAGGACCTGCAGCTTATCCATCAGGTAGGGAAATGGGCAGACTGGGTGGGCCAAGCGGTCCTTATCTGCCGTCAAATTCTATGTTTCTATGTTTCTATGTTAATAAGAAATCCCTGCTGCTTCTTGTTGCCCCCGTTAGTGTATTCCAGTTTATATCTGGAAGGTTGAAGTCCCCCACCAGTATCACCTCTCCTCTCTGAGTCATTTTTTGTATTTCTTCTATGAGGTCTTTGTCCCCTTTCTGTCCTTGATTTGGAGGTCTGTATATGATGCTGACCCTGAAGGTTTTTCCGTTTCCTGTATCTATATTAAGCTACAGTGACTCAGTGTGCCCAGGGTGACTCTGCACCTCTGTGGCTTTTATGTCTTCTCGAATGTAAATGGCTACTCCTCTCCCTCTTTGCCCCTGTCTATCTTTTCTGAACAGATTGTATCCAGGTATAGTCATGTCCCATCCATGGTTTTCCGTGAACCACGTTTCTGTCACAGTGACCCAGTCCAATCTTTCTACTACCATGATGACTGCGAGTTCGGGTAGTTTGGTTGCAAGACTTCTAGCGTTTCCAACCATCACCGTCCAGGAATTTTCACCCCCTTTGGTATGGGGCTGCACCCCCTTCTTGGACAGTGCCAACTTGCTGTTTGCACCTGAGTGATTTTTGAGGTTGCCATCTTGTTGTGGAATGCCAATTGAGACCTCTGTGGTCGAGATGCTTGGGTTCTGAATTTCTCTTTGTGGTGTGTATGTGCTCCCTTGGATTTATGGGGAGTGGTGACAAGCCCACCGACGGTGGGGGTGGTGGTGTGAGCTGTCACCATGGCCTTCCAGTCACGGCCTCCCCCCCTCTGCTATAACCTCAGTACCATTCCCCCTTGTCTGCCCCTCCTATACTTTACATGAGATCCCTCCTTTTTTACTTATGGCCACTCCTGGCTCATGGCCATGCCTGTTTCCTTTAGTCTGATGTTGAGGAGTTCCCTTCCATTCGCTGATCTCCTTACCTTTGTATCTTTCTGCTACATCCTCATTTAGGTCTTCTTCTCTGTGCTGGAGACCTCCCAGTTTAAACATTCCACGAAGACATCCAACTTCTGCCTTAGTGCTCTCGATCCTTCTCCGGTGAGATGCAGACCATCATGCATGAAGAGCTTCCTGTCCCAGAAGGTCCCCCAGGCTCCAGTGTAGTGCATTCCATTGTCTGCGCACCAACCGTGGAGCCACCGGTTGCATTCCCTGATCTCTTTGTTCCTAATCTTGTTCTCACTTCTGCCCTTCCTCCAAACTGGCAACATCTCCAAGAAGGTCAGATGTGTTGTGTACTCCTTTAGGCTGTCTTCTAGGGTCTTCATGTCTACCTTGGCTTCTTCCACAGTCCTGTTTGCTATGTCATCTGTCCTAAGGTGGACAATGACATGGCAAATTTATTGATCGAATGAAATATGTTGACCAGGTAGGCCCACTGAGACGAGTGTCCCCTGTGACAAACGTAACTAATGAGGTAACAGAGTATGCGAAACATGCCAGTGATCTTAGGGAGCATTTTGTTAACAGGATACAATAGGGGTACAGTGGATAGAGCAAAGGAGAAAGTGGATGGTCTTAGTAGGGATGCTGTGTTGGCACCAAATGAATGAGGTAATACCAATATGGCCTTTGGTAATGCCACTAATTTCATCACTGGGTTTTTGCCCCAAGTTCATATATTCTGGCCCATTTTGGAACACAGTTGACAAATTCTGGGTACAGAAAAAAAAGTTGTGGAAGTCAACAAAAGTTCCCTTAAAATCATTTATAACAGAGGGGAAAATTTATGTGATGAATTAGAAACCTAGAAACATAGACTTTGATGGCAGATAAGGACCATTTGGCCCACCCAGTCTGCCCATTTCCCTACATACTGGATAAGCTACAGATCCTAGTTAACGAACAGCCTACTTCCTCCGTCAGCATGGCTCAGTTGGTAGCACATCTGCCTTTGGACCAGAAGGTCGTGGGTTCTCGTTCCACACTGGGATTGGACTTGCACCTAAAAATCGCTGGCATCTGAGTGCAGTATTGGGAGGTGCTGTACTGCTGGGGTGTGCTGTCCTTCAGATGAGACGTTAAACTGAGGTCCCTTCTGCCCATCCTGGTGCTGTCCTGGTGGGTGTCCAGGTGGTAGTAAAAGAACCCAGGGCACTCTTCGCAAAGAGCAGGGAACATTCCCGGTGTCCTGGCCAACATTCCCCTTCCCATAAACCAGTTCATGCAATTATCCAGGCTGTGTGTGGGTGATGATGTGCGATATGGGCCACCACACATTCAGTCACTTCACTACCAGTCTAGCATTGCTTGTAAAGCGCTTTGGGATACTGTGTATGAAAAGTGCTATATAAATGCTGATTCTTCTTCTTCTCCTACCCCTCACTATAATTGGCTTATGTCTGTCCCATGCATTCTTGAATTCCCCCACTGTTTTTGACCCCACGACCTCCTCAGGAAGGCCGTTCCATGCATCCACCACCCTCTCTGTGAAAAAATACTTCCTTACATTGCCCCTGAGCCGTCCCCTCTTTGTCTTCAAACTGTGCCCCCTTGTTCTTGCACATCTCTTTTTCTGAAAGATGCTACCCTCTTGGACTTTGTTGGCTCCCTTGAGGTACTTGAAAGTTTCTAACATGTACCCCTCTCCCTCCTTTCCTCGAGGGGATACATATTAATCTTCTTTAGTCTCTCTTACAAAGCTTTTATTGGGAGGATGGCAACAGTCATGAGCAGGGTAATTAACTACCCATGGGCAACCACAAGTGTGGTGATTGCAAACTCTGTAAAAACATAAAAACTGGCTCCACATTTAAGAGCCCCACCACAGGTCAGGAATATCAAGTGAAGGACTTTGTTACTTGCAATACCAGCAATGTGGTATATCTTGCCACCTGTACCATTTGTCCTGCGTTCTATGTCAGAAAAACATAATGCAGACTAAAGGATCGGATAGCAGAGCATGTACGTAGTGTCCAGAAAAAGATGATGTTAGTGCTGTGGCGTAACGTGTTGGCAAAATGGGTGACAATCATGTATTCATGTTTCAAGCACTAGAAAAAATACATGACAATATTGGAGGTGGAGGCTTGATAACAGGTTGCTGAGAAGGGAATCGTTTTGGCAGTATACATTATACTCTGGTAGTCCACCAGGGCTTAATGACCATATTCATCTAGCCCCATTTTTGTAAAGATGATAATACAGTGGAGTTTATCAGTAACTATTTGCAATGTGCAATATGAGATGGTTCGCTGATTTAATTATTTAGTGAAACTTTGATGATAGGAATTATCCCCTCCTCCCCCCATTACTTTTCTGGTCCTTGGTTCCGATTTGATTATTCTGTTTACTTGATTTACCTGTATGCTAAGTAGAGATTTATCTGTTATTTCACGTTATTGTATTATATCACATCTTGTCGAAACCATGTTTTAAAACCCCTCCCCCTTACCACCCCCCACACCTATACCTTGTTCGACCTAATTATATTCAACCTAATTATAGTGTTTTCTTGATATAACTGTCTGACAAGTAGAGATTTAGTTATTACCTCACTTTGTTGTATCATATTGTATTTTATCAGATCCATTTTTCCCTCCCCCTTCATCTGTTTCTTCCTTTTGTGTTTTTATAATTTAGCTAGTATTGATATCTGCATATAGATAGTTTTCTGCCATAATACTTTTTAGAACTGGTTATGGTGTCACTACTATGTCTACAGTCCTCTTCAATGTCTTTATAAGCAACATTGCGGAAGGACTGGAAGGAAAAGTATGTCTCTCTGCAGATGACACTAAGATCTGCAACAGAGTTGATGCACAGGGTGGGGTGGAAAGGATGAGAAGGGACTTGGCAAAGTTAGAGGAATGGTCAAATGTATGGCAGCTTAGATTCAATGCTAAGAAGTGCAAGGTAATGCACCTGGGAAACAAAAACCCAGGGGAGGAGTACACAATGGGGGGTGAGATACTAACAACAACAAAAATGGAAAGGGACCTGGGGGTAGTCATATCAGATGACCTAAAGGTGGGCAAGCAATGTGAGAGGGCAGCAAGGAGGGCTGGGGGATACTGGGATGCATAGGGAGAGGCATCACCAGTAGAAAACAGGAAGTTATTATCCCTCTGTACAGACAGCTGGTGAGACCCCATCTGGAGTACTGTGTGCAGTTCTGGAGACCCAATCTCCGCAAAGACATAGACAGGATGGAAGCTGTCCAGAGGAGGGCAACTAAAATGGTGCAGGGTCTGCACCGGAAGACAGATGAAGAGAGACTTAAGGAGCTTAATATGTATAGCCTCGAGGAAAGGAGGGAGAGGGGGGACATGATAGAAACTTTCAAGTACCTCAAGGGAATCAACAAAGTCCAAGAGGGTAGCATCTTTCAAAAAAAGAGGTGTGCAAGAACAAGAGGGCACAATTTGAAGATAGAGGGGGGGCGGCTCAGAGGTAATTTAAGGAAGTATTTTTTCACAGAGAGGGTTGTGGATGCATGGAACGGCCTTCCGGAGGAGGTTGTGGAGTCAAAATCAGTTGTGGAATTCAAGCATGCATGGGACAGTCATAAGGCAATTCTGGGGGGTGGGGGTAAGAAGAAGTAGGCTGCTGGTTAACTAGGATCTGCAGCTTATCCGGTAGGTAGGGAAATGGGCAGACTGGGTGGGCCAAGCGGTCCTTATCTGCCGTCAAATTCCTATGTTTCTATGTTACACACTGTTTGCACTAATTTGCTATGTTTGCACAATATCTATGTGTATTAATTATATTGATGCACTGCTGCATTAAGAACGATGCATTTTAGTAGTGGCCCAAACTAGTGACAAGTCTCGAGAAAATGCCCATTTGTTGTGAAAACGTTTGGCCGCTTTTGTGTAGGGGAGAGAGTCGGAGCTCACTGCTGTGTCTTCAGTAAAAGAAAATGTTATCCTACAACCAAGCATTGGTGCAAAGTTCTGTTCAGTCCTGACCGATCCTGTGAGCCGGGCTGGTTTGTGAGTAATATTCTAAGTCAGTCCAAGTCCATTGTGAATCCCATATCTTTGTTTTCTTGTATTCTTGTTTTACTCCAGTTTCCCTTTAGCCAACCTGTCCCCCACCCTGATGTTCGGGGTCCCCGCATCTGAACCCTCGTACCAGGCGTGAGGTAAGGTGAACAGCTTTTTGGTAAATGCAGTACAGTATTTCTCCAGCGTTTATGATATTTTTGGTGGCTGTGCAGGAAGGGGTCATGATTCCATGCCTTAGCACCACCTTTTTGTGACTGAAAATGTGGCCTAATCATTGTATTTTTACTAGTAGGGGGTTGGTATAAAAAAATCCATGCAGCAGATAAGCTGCATTGTGTTTGCCTTCTGTTTCTTCATAAAAAAACATTTATAAAACTATTATATTGATTTTTTGGAAGTATTTCTAAATTACAAGAGCACATTTAGAAGACTGGTCACCATTTACAATGTTTGTAACATAAATTAAAAATATATTTGTGGGGGGCGCTGTGGTACCCGAGCTTATAAGCAGCACGGAGTCAGAGCTCTGACATACAACGTTTTAAAACTTGAGATTTTGTCTGTTTGGAGCAAAAACCTAACACATTTTCTTTACCCATCTGGAAGAGGACACTCTGCTAAACAAAATGGGTAATCCTCAAAAGGATCGCACAGGAGCTTCTGGAGTTAAAGCAGCTAATGTTACTCAACCCACGCGGTCAGGCCAGGATCCCCATCTTGCAGTACACCTGAATCGGAAGAAACCATGGCCACCATTGGGGTCAAGCTGCAAAGAATAATCACCTTGGTGGCAGATCTGAATACAAAAAATCGACTCCTTCGGTACCCGGGTTACCACGGTCGAGCAAACTGTGGAAATTCTACAGACAGAGATGGTGGACATTAAAAAATCAACAGATTCCTCTTCTGCAACCACGTCTCTTATTGTCAAGGAAAATGCCCACCTACGGGCCAGGCTATAGACACTAGAGAATCAGGCCCGTTCATCCAATGTGCGGATCCTCGGTTTGCAGGAGGGATTGAGGGAGATCACCCTCTTATCTTCCTGCAGGACTGGTTGGGGGAAAAACTGGTGCAGGAGGGTCAGAACATTCACTTTGGCCTGCAAAAAGCCTATCGAATCACACCGAGGGGCTACAGAGAGGAAACAGATATCTCACGAACCCTACTGGTGGTGACCGACGTCATTGGGACACGGGACCGGATCCTAAGACTGGCTAGACAAGCAGGCCAATTGATGCAGGATGACCTCTCCATATATCTCTTTCCAGATTTAAGCTACGCGACTCGCATAAGGCTCAAGAAATTCGATGGAATTCGTAAAAAACTGAGAGAGGCCTCCATTCCCCACATGGTGGTTCTCCCGGCCAGGCTCAGGGTGGTACACGCAGGCAAGGTCTGGGTATTTGCTGATCCGACTGAGGCAGGAAAATTGGCTGCTCAACTAGAAACCAGAAGAAGAACTTCATCTCGCCATGCAGACACCGATTTCGGGGATAGCGATCTGGAAGAGGCCGAGGGGGACTGAAACTAAACAAGTTTGAATTTTTCTTGTATTTCTTTTCCACCAGTGATAGCAATTAGCCTAAATGATGATTTGGAGACTTGAACTTTTAACTTTTTGATTTATTAAAGCCCTTATAGAGCCCTCACATGGGAGTGTTTGTACCATAATGTGTGCCCTTTTTCAGTTGTGGCAGGGCCTCTAGATTTAATTAACCTCTCCAGAACTATCACAGAATTGTATTGGGCGGGGTAGCTCTGATGTTTCGTCCACCTTGTTTAGGAATATGGAGTTACATCTACCCAGCAAACTTTGTGGGAAAGTTACGTATAGATTATAGTTATGCTGCTCATATTAAACTCTTATAGTAAATATACTGTACCTTAAGAACATATAGCGTGACACCATTAGTCCTTTTCAAGGATGTGACATGTTGGACTACCTGTTTGAACTTTCGGACTCGAATTAGTCACACTGCTCATGGACTCATTTACAGCCAGAATTCATGTTTGTTTATTTAGTGAGTACATATAGTATTATCCTCCATATGAGGTATCGCAATATTTGGGATGCACTGATCCTAACATTAAGGAGAGTATGTATATCTCCATTTGGACATATGTTTTGTAACTATGTACGCTTGACTCAAATATGGAATTGTAATCTGTCTGTTTACAATTGCAAAATAAAAACATGAAGTACAAAAAATATATATATTTGTAACGTGGCTCCCTAAAAAAATTTCTAAAGAAAAGGTTTGTCTTCATTTTGAGAATATTTGCAAGTATTTGGGTGTGTGGCTGGACCTTAGTTTAGATTTTGGTTGTTATGTTAGTAAACTAATCTGCAAACTTCACAGTATACTCTACTGGAACAAGCATTGCTTAACAGTAACCCACCATGAATATAGTTGGTAATGAGTTGCTGTAGCCCTTTATCGATGGTGATGATGACATTATCTTTGACTCTTCCCCTTCTGTACACTTACAATGACTAGATGTTATGTACAAATCACTGTCATTTCTTCCTTCAGTGCAGATATGGTAGTTATGTAAGCAATAAGACTAGGTGGGCCAAGCGGTCCTTATCTGTCGTCAAAGTCTATGTTTCTATGATATAGTGTGTGACTATGGTGAGATAATTGCATGCCTCAGGTGCTTTGTTAGGCATGAGGTGCAGCCAAGTGTCATTAACCCTTAGGCTGCTGAAAGAATTAGAATGTATAGGAAATCTGGACAGATATATCACTCTGCAGCACAGTAAGGGTGCCTCCCAAGTGTTATTTCCTCAACATAATTACATGGTTCCACCAAGCTGCATCGACACTGAAATTGTCAACATGCAGCTTGGCGACATCCCCCAGTGTCGACAGGCGAAATTTCTTATGTCAGACATTATGTGTTTTTTTTATCAGAGAGCTGCGCCTCCTGCCGCCCCCCCCCCCAATTTCTATATAACAAACTCTGAGTTGGAGTTTGTTCGAAATGGGGGGAAATCACTGGCAGAGTGGTGAAATTTCGCCTGTGGTTCATCACAGTGACAATCTCAAAACCTGTTGAGATTGTCGCTGTGATGGGTTTCACCATTGAAATGTTGCTATTTCGCCGGTATACCTAATTACACACCCTGGAGTGACCAATTGTGCTTATAAAATGGTTTTTAAATATGTCTGATTTATAATGAATAAAAATAATAAGGAATTATTTTAAAAAGATAAAAAAATAAGGACTTTTATTAAACTATGCTTCCATTATAACTTGGAGGACAAAAAATAGCCCTACGCTGATAACAGGGGGTGTAGATAAAAACAATAAAAAGACAATGAAACCCTTTGTGACTTTACTGTTGTATAAAAAACAACAAGTGAGCTACCAAATTTGCATTAAAAGTACAGGTTGTATAATGGAAAAGCTAACATGTTCAAAGCCACTGAAGTGTGTGTGTGTGTGTGTGTGTGTGTGTGTGTGTGTGTGTGTGTGTGGTTTTAGATTTCTATGTAACAGTTTCAGCCATCACTGGTTCCATTGCATTTGTTGTTAAGAACTTCCAGACTTTTTATTTTAAACAGTTTGGGTCTGCTTCTGTCCATTAAGCTGTAGTTTTCCACTGTTCCCCTCTTTCTTTGTATTATTTATTCTAAAGAGATTTACCACGAAAGACATACTGAGCTGTGAAGCTCGTTTCCAGATGCATCCTGGAGGAATGGGGTAGTGGATGAATGCAATAAGGTAAAAGCACAATAATACACTGTATGTATAATAATAAATAAGCATATAGACATGTGATAATAATGCAGGTTAAAACAATCAGAAGGGAGAGGTAACCAGTTGCTCACAAAAACGGTAACGTCCGCAGTAACAGATATATTTATTAGCTTTTGGTGACCGGGTAAGTGCGCTAGGCAATAACCCTGCCTATTTTCAGGCACGACCCGGGAGAGTACAATATACAAAAAGCAAAGTTACAGTCAGGACATAGTAAATGGTAGACAAGTCATTACAATGTACAGAATATAGGCTGGTGACTAAGAAAAGTGGAGGGAAAGAGAGAGGTAGGACAGAGGGTTTGGGGGGAGTAGAGAGAGTGAAGGGAGGTACAATAGGGTACAATGTAGGTGGATGGAAGTACAGAGTGGAGTGTAGAGGATGGGATAAGGGAAGAGAGAGGTTATATAAGGATAAAGAGGAAAGCAGGAGTGGGTAAGAAGAAAGGGAGGAAGGGAGAGTTGAAGGAAACGAGAGGGAGTGCAGATGATGGGAGATAAAGTGGGATTATGTGATTGGGAGAGAAGAAGTAAAGAGGTAATGAGGAAGTGGGGTAAGTGTAGGGCAGAGGACTAAGGGCATTTGCAAAAGGGGATTGTGCGGCCTTGTAACAGAGAGGATAGAGAGGGTTTCATTGGGGCAGAACGAATTGGAAGTGGGAGGGAGTTCCAGAGATTCGGAAGGCAGAATGAGAAACCAGATTAGCCAGCCGGGGTTTTATGAGAGGGGGGCGAAAGGCAGCAATAACCAGAGTTATGGAGGGAGTATGTAGAGGGGAGCGTAGGAGAGAGAAGAGAATAGAGGTAAGGAGGGAGCGAAGCCAACCAACATTTAGAAATAAAGGATGCACAGTGGGTGAGACGGCAGTTATCGAGGGAAGGGAGCGATACATCAGTGTACAAAGAACAGTGGTGAGTACGAGGGGGACAGGCCAAGGCAGACCGGCAAAAGAAATGAAAGAGGGGATCCAGTCTGGCCAAAGTGGACTTAGGAGCAATAGCATAGACTATGTCACCATAATCAAATATGGGAAGTATCCATTGCTCTCTGACTATTGCGCTCCGATTTACTACTCCTCTCTGTCCTCTACCCTTTGCCACAGACTCAGCTTGGTTTATAATAGTGTTTGCCACTTCGGGCTAGTGGCTCCCTTTTCCACCCACCATTGCGACTTATATCAATCTCTTGGTTGGCCCTCATTCAAGCGTCGCCTTGACTATGCACTTGGTAGTATCATGAATAGCACAATGCGTGAGGGTATCAAGTCCCCATATGCTTCCCTCCTTAAGGCACATACTGTCCCTAGGTGTCTGCATGATACATCAGTCCCACCGCTGGAGGTCCCCAGAGTCTCCACTGTAATGGGGAGTAAAGCTCTGTTGGTAGCCGCACCTTCTCTATGGAACAGCTTCCTGGCAGCTATCTGGATGGCTGCCATGCACCATTCCTTCAAATCCCAACTCAGATCCAGGTTACTCCTGGAATCCACCTGCTCCTGCTCTCCTGTTTAAACCCTCCTCCTCTGGGGTGTAGGTACTTATACCCCTTTTCCCTTACTCGTGCCCCCCCTTTTTTCTCGTTTCCCCCCTCACCCTTACATGCTAGCTCTCTCTACCATCCCTCTCCCCGTGCCTACCCCACTAGTTGCCTTGTTTTCACCTGTGTCTTCACCTCCTCCTCTCCCTAGATCTTTTTCCTGTTTGTCCTACCCTTGTACTCTAGCTCTACTTTCCCTTCTCCTTACCCTAGTACATAATAACCTTGGTGTGTGCCTCCATGTCACAACTGGCACTTAGTTTCTCTGCGTTTCTCCATCCCCTCCCTAGCACCCTTGGTGTGTGCCTCTATTTACCACATCTGGCATCCAACTTTCCTGCTTCCTCCCTGTTCACCTCCATCTAGCTATTGCTGCTTGTTGAACTATTTATCCTACTAGGTTACTGTGGTGCAATCTTTTTACCCTGTTTCAAATTAGTATTACTGCTTGTAACTGATTATTTCCACTACTGTGTTTCAATCTATTGTTGTACAGCTAGCTATCTGCTTTCATCGGGCTTGCAACTGTACATCGTTCAGTTACTTCTCTGTACCATTGCTTATTATGCTGTGTATGTTTCCGTTGGAACTTACATAGATACATATATACATAGACAGTGTCGGCAGATAAGGGCCTATGGCCCACCTAGTCTGCCCATTTGAGCTTGTAAGTTCAGTTTGTTTTCCTAGAAGTCTATTTCCCCTTACCCCTGACCTCTAGAATTCCTTTATGTCTATCCCATGCATTCTTAAATCCCGTGATTGTTTCAGCTCCCACCACTTCCTCTGGCAGGGTGTTCCACTTGTCCACCACCCGTTCTGTGAAGAAATTCTTTCTCATGTTTCCTCTGAATCGTCCCTCCAACTTCATCCCATGCCCTCTAGTCCTGAAACGTTTTTTCGCTAAAAATAGTGTTTTCCTGCACCCTGTTCCTCCCTGTAAGATACTTGTATGTCTCTATCATATCCCTCTCCCTCCTCTCCTCCAGGGAGTACATGTTCAGTTCCTTCAACCTGTCTTCATAGGACTTGTGATGCAACCCATGCACAATCTTTGTTGCCCTCCTCTGAACCTTCTCTACCCTGTCTATGTCCTTACGTAGGTATGGTCTCCAGAACTGTACACTGTACTCAGGTGGGGCCTCACTAGTGTCTTGTATAGCGGAATTATGACCTCCTTTTCCTGCTGGTGATGCCCTGCCTATACATCCCAGCATCCTATTTGCTTTACCTGATGCCTTGTCACACTGTTTCCCTACCTTGAGGTCATCAGAGATGACAACCCCAAGATCCCTTTCCTGCTTGGTGCATGCTATATCCTCACCCCCAACTGATATATTGTGCCAGGGTTTTGTCCCCATATGCATTATCTTGCACTTCTGCATTGAATTTCAACTGCCAAACCCTTGACCATTCTTCAAATTTCTGCAGGTCCCTTCTCATTCTGTCTACACCCTCTGGTGTGTCTACTCTGTTACAGAGCTTTGTGTCATCAGCGAACAGTGAAATTCTGCCTTCTAGATCCTGTGCAATGTCACTGATGAAGATGTTGAATAGGACCGGTCCCAGCACTGATCCTGTGGTACCCCACTGGTCACTCTTCCCTCTGTGGAGTGACAGCCATTACCACCACCCTCTGTGTCCCTGCCCACCAAGCCAGTTACCTACCCACCACACTACTGTCCTGCCCACACCCATATTCCCCAGTTTGTGTAATAGTCTTCTATGTGGCACAGTGTCAAAGGCCTTGCTGAAGTCCAGATAGGCCATGTCCACTGCCCTCCCTGATCCACCTCCCTAGACACCCAGTCAAAAATTCAATGAGGTTGGTCTGACATGACCTCCCCTGTGAAACCATGCTGCCTTGGGTCCTGTAGTCCATTGACAACCAGATGTTCCACCAATCTCTCCTTCAGTAGTGCTTCCATGATCTTCCCCACTACCAAGGTCAGGCTGACTGGTCTGTAGTTCTCTGCTTCCTCTTTGCTCCCACTTTTGTATAAGGGGACTACATCTGCTGTCCTCCAGTCTTTGGGTACCTCCTGTTTCCAGTGATTGGCTGAACAGGATAGCCAGAGGTTCAGCCACCACCTCTCTTAGTTCTTTAAGGACCCTTGGGTGCACCCCATCTGGCCCCATTGCTTTATCAGCTCTTATTACTTCCAGTTCCTTCAGGACCCTTTCTCGTGGACTTGTGTCCATTTCTGCACCATTCTCACCCCTTGTACTCCCTTCAGACCCATTACCCCCCTCTTCCTTAGTAAAGACTGAGCAGAAATACCTGTTCAATATGTCAGCTTTACTGTTGTCATCCTCCACGCTGCCCCATCCTCCCCTTCAGTCTCACTATCCCTCCTTTGTTCTTCTTTTTCACTTATGTACCTGTAAAGGTTTTGTCCCTTTAACCACTGATTTTGCAATGTGTCCTTCTGTCTGAGCTTTGGTTCCTTACTGACTCCCCTGCCTCCCTTTGTTTCTCCTGGTACTTCTCCCTATCCCCTTCTGCCTGTGTCTTTTTGTATTGCCTGAATGCAATCTTTTTGGCTTTCACTTTCTTTGCTACCTCTTTGGAAAACCATAATGGTCTCCTCTTTCTTTTCCTCTTGCTAACCTGCTTAACTTGTGTCTGTACAGCCTGTAATTTGCTACTCTTATTGGATTGTAAATTATTTTAACTGTTTGATTCTGTGCCATTGTTTGTGGCCTGGGTTGTGCCTGAAAATGGTCCTTGGATCAGTGCACTTACCCGGTAAACAAAGACTTAAATAAAAAATAAATAAATACATTAATCCTCTTCTTGATGATGTCTCGGCAGGCAACAATAGGGTTACAGCTTTTGTTCCTATAAAAGGCACCGAGCTTAGGGTGGAGTTTTTTGTACATAGTATCTATGTGTTGAGAAAAAAACAAGGTGGCGGTCTAGCCAGACACCTAGGTGCTTAAATGATGGAACGTTGTCATTTTTGTCCCCATCCAGGGTGCAGATGGAGGGGAATGATGGGAGTCTAGACAGCCTCTGCCATGTGCCGAAACAAATAGAAACCGTCTTTTTAGCATTAAGGGGCAGTTGTTTTGCCCTAAACCATCTCTGAACAGAGTCAAAATCCAGTTGAAGTTTGGAAGTTAACTCTGAAGGAGAAGAGCCAGAGGAAAACACAACTCTGTCATCTGCATACATGTGGATGGAAGCAGAGGAGCAGGCTGAGGGGAAGTCATTAGAAATACATTAGCACCCTTTGCAAACTGTGTGAGAGGCCTTTCGGCACCATGCAATTCTGCTTAAAGTTGGACCAGCATAACATTCTGTGGTGATTTGCATATGCAGCCCATGATGCTTTGCATTGTGGGGGCATGTGTGATTTTGTATTTTCTTGAAACTTGGCTTCCCAGCCAAATGCCCTTTGGGGTAACCCTTGCCTCAGTGTTTACGCACAGAGGTTCTTTGTCTCATTAGAAATACAGATACATATAGAGAAAAGTGAGGGGGCAAGGATGAGATTGCCTCCTTTCCTTAGTTCCTTTTTTCTCTGTCTTTCCCCACATTCAGTAGATAAAATGTTTACCATGGAATACCATAATTCAGCATTCTGCACAATTCCATGGGTAAAATGTTCACCTTCCAATGAGCACACACACACACACACACACACACATAACACATGTGTGTGCTCAAAAAAACCCCTAATGGAGCCAGGGTAAGCAGCAGAACTTTCCTTTGTACACTCACGAAGATAGATTCATAGATTCTGTCGGCAGATAAGGACAACCAGGCCCATCCAATCTGCCCATTTATGCTAGCTCACAGAGCGACCAGTGACCCTTATTGGTCATTGGCTTAACTTTATCTCTATTATTCCTTTGTTTCTGTCCCATGCATGTTTAAAACCTGCCACAGTATGGGCTGCCACCACCTCCTGGGGCAAGCTATTCCATGCATCCACCACCCTTTCCGTGAAGAAGAACTTCCTAATATTTCCCCTTATGCAGCCACCCTTCAATCTCATGTTGTGTCCTCTTGTCCTGACACTACTGTTGAGCTGAAATATGTTGTCCCCTTTCACCTTGTTTATGCCCTTGAGGTACTTGAATCATCATGTCACCTCTCTCCCTCCTCTGTTCCAGCGTGTACAAATTTAGGTCTCTCACTCTCTCCTTGTAAGGCTTGTAATGTAGTTCGTTCACCATTTTGGATGACCTCCTCTGCACCATCTCTAGTTTGTCAATGTCCTTTTGAAGGTGTGGTCTCCAGAACTGTACACATTATTCAAGGTGAGGGCTCACCAGGGTCTTGTACAGTGGAACCGTTACCTCCCTCCTTCTGCTTGTGATTCCCCTTCTAATACATCGCAACATCCCACTGGCTTTTCCCACTGCTTTGGCAGTCTGCCTAGCGGCTTTCAAGTCATCTGTGAATATGGCCCCCAAGTCTCTCTCCTCCTTAGTTACTGTCAGCAGCTCCCCCATCCTGTAGCACACTACAGGGTTCCTGCTCCCCACATGTGTGATTTTGCATTTCTTTGCGTTAAACCTTAGCTGCTATGCCCCTGACCATCTCTCCAACAGTTCCAGGTCTCTTCTCATCCTTTTCACCCCCTCCTGGGTATCAAACCCTGTTGCAGATCTTTGTGTCATCCGCAAACAGGTAAACCTTTCCCTCCTGCCCGTCTGCTATGTCACCGATGAAGACACTGAAGAGGACTGGCCCCAGTACTGACCCCTGAGGTACTCCACTGGTCACCTCCCTTTCCTCTGATTGGGTTCCATTTACCACTACTCTCTGTTTTCTGTCCTTTAACAAGTTTCCAGTCCAGTTCACCACATTGTGTCCCACCCCAGGCTGCCTAGCTTGTTGACCAGTCTCCTGTGTGGGACCGTGTCAAAGGCTTTACTGAAGTCAGGCTGCTGCCCCCCTTTGGTCTACTGCTTTTGTCGCCCAGTCAAAGAAATCTATCAGATAGGATGGAGAGTTTTATTGGTCAGCAAGTTAACAGTAGTAATTATAACTATGAACAGTACTTCAGTTTTCAGGTTTGTGTATGCATGTAAGGAGTGGGTGATATCAGAGAAACAGTAATTTAATTTTCTTTTTTTGCCTGTAGGCATCTGTAAAATACACTGGTGTGTCCTGAGGACGCCTACAGAAGTCAGCTACTGACTTCCTGTGTGCCCTGGCAACGTCTGGAGAAGTCACTTATAAATTTTAATATATAATGTGACAGAATAGAATATATATTTGACTGCATAGCACTGTTGGAAAGGTAATTTTGTGCTGAACAACTTTGCCACTGATATTCTGTGTATATCATGTATACTTTAGGAATTATTTGTATTTGTTTGTGGTATGGTGCATATGGCTTATGTTGCCTGTTTTAGCGATAAAAAAAATGTTTTTGCTGTTTCAACCAGCATAGAAAAAAACAAAATTACATATTATTCTTTGCATACCACCACTGGAAAGGTAATTTTGTGCTGAATAACTTTGCTACTCATACTTTGTGTCTAGCACTTACGGTTCTTGAGCTATTAGGATTTGTTTGTGGCATGCTGACTATGGCTTGATTTTGCTTAGAAAGGCCCAGGATTTACTATTAACAGTATATAGGAGACAAGTGGTGCAACTTCAGAGAGCTCCTGTGGAGGCAGTGAGTTAAAGGCGGTTTATTTTTAGGGTCTTGTTGAAGGTTTGAAGTGACTAAAGGTGGCAGCCACATTTGTAATGGCAGGTCTGTTTTTTTTTTTGTAGACTTTATTTAAAGCCAAGGTTCAACAATTACAATTTGCACATTATACTTTGCAGCAATTTTTAGTCCAACCACAGACAAAGAGTTATGAAATAGTGTTTACCCAAAGATATGATGGTTCTGTGTGAAATCAGGTAGGTCTGTTCTTAAGTGTAGGAGAATTAATCTGTTCATTGTAATATGGCCATTAACAAGTCCCAGTCCTTAGGTGTGCAGTTACGTTGACATAATTGTATACCTTCGAAGGCCTATTAGCCAATCAGGTAGCATCATTTTCGTAACCATTTTGTAACATTACCTAAGGTAAGCTCAGTTGGGTTGACCCTCAACTCTCCAACTGAAGGTTTATTTATTTTGCATGTCAGGCTGTAGCTGTGACCTGCTTTGAGATGCGGGAGGGGTGGACAGCAGCCACTGAAACTGAGGGTGCTGAATGGTGAACTCCTGCTCCTCATCATCTTGTTAGATTGCTGAAAAAATGTAACAAACAGTGACTGAGCTTCTACTGCAGGTATTCTCTGCCTCTGGGTATTTATCGAAGAAACACCAAGTTGTGATGTAGGCAGCCTAGTGAGGCAGTCAAAGCCCTGTTCAGGCTTTCTAAGCAGGACTGAACGCATTCTTTTTTTTGGGGGGGAGGGTGGTATTTAGCATGAGTAGGGTTAACATTCCAACTAATAAGCTCATGTATGTGTCACTATTCAGACTGAGGTAACTGTGTAGCCACTGCCGTGCAGCACAAGGACCGAAGAACGTGTCCCCCAAAACCCTTTCCATCACAATACTGCGTTACAGTCACCCAGTTTGCTACACTGTAAATCCCAAGGTGCTGTAGGTCTCTACTGTAACCCTTCTGACACAGACATAAAAGTTCCACTACTCGGCTGCTGATTGATGTAAACGTGCTCCTGTCTGATTGTACAGTTAACTTGTACCTTGCATACCCCCAGCAGACTTATGCCAAACACTGCTGGAGTACCTCACAGTTGTCCATGCAGCATTGGCGCTGGGGCCTGCACTGTTCTGTCATTGTGCTCTGGATCCCATGCTGGTTTTGCCCACAGCCCCCACTGAGAAGACAACCAACATTTTAACATACTGTTCTTCAAAACTGAGGAGACACATTGCACCAGATATGGCTATGGGAAAATAAAGCACCTCATCATGACTCAGAACATTTTAATACCTTGTCAGAATGGTGATGACGTGTTCCTGGGCTAGAAAGTCAATATCTGTTTTATTAAGTAACATCTCGATAAAGAGCAACACATTGGAGTCTTAAGGTTAGCAGATATTCCTAATGAGACTGAGCGGATATGGGTTTTATTTCAAATGAAGATTCTAGTGCTGGAAGCGTTTTTTTTTTGTTTTTTTTGAAGGTTTAATTAAGGCAAGTGTAGTTTTAAATGTCTTTGAAAGGAGACGAAAGGGTGAAAAAAAGAACCTCCTTTGAGCATGATCTTCCTTCTATTTCTGGCCATGTTTTGTTTCATTATTCATACTTCTGTGCGATCCTCAGTAATACCGCATGCTTGACTGAAAATGAGACAGGTACGTTAGACAAAGGCAGACTGTGCCGTTGGGAATGGGATTGTTTTTTTCCTGCAAATATTTACCCTCTGTCTTTTTTTTTAGTTGGCTATGGCATTACAGGCCATCTAATGTAATCATTCTGCGAGTTTACCCAAAAACGAGAGGAACTCTGAGAAACTGTTTGATACAGTTTTATCTTTAACATGGAAATACAATGTTGGTAAAACCACTGCACAAGTTTTGCCTTCCACTGCATCTATCAGAATCTTCCAGAGTGATGTAATTGGCTAGTGTACAGTGATATCCTGTGTTTGCCCCACCCGGACTGCCTGGGAGAATGAGATGCTTGCCTTGTGACAGCAGTGAAGAGCAGAACAAGGATCCACTGAGTGGCCTCGTAAACTGTTTTTCAGCACACAGGTTAGGTGACCAGTTTTTAATTTTTTCAAACATATTTTAACCCCTGGATGCAGACTGAGGCACCCTTCCACTACTGGCAAGCCGGATGCCTGCTCTTCAAGACTCCACCGCCTACTTGTCCAGAACCCCAAGGCTCACCCACAACGCACTGCTGCGCTGCCCACCCCCCGGCTTACCCCAGGGCTGGATAGGCCTTCAGCCACTTCGGTCTTTCTCCCCTGCTTTCTATCAGGCCACCTGCAGCGGAGGAGAAGGCCTGGGTGATCCCCTGGATGGTGGTTCTGGGAGTCCAACATTGAGCATGGTAGGCAGATAGAGGCTTCATCCACCCAATCCTGCCCCGATTTTTCTTGTTAGCTCCCCCCCTCCCCAGAGCATGCTGTGTTATTAGGTGCGGGCATGCCAACGCTCCCACCTGACCCAATGCTTGCTCCAGTTTCCTTTGCTAGTGCTATCCCCTGCACTGCCACCTGTGGTCACCCAGGTGGCAGTACAACAGCAGGTATCTGAGTCCCTCTTTCCCAGGGGAGGAGCGCATCTGCTGGGATGCTCAAACCTCTGTTGGGATGCTCGATCTCCCCGCTGGTCTATCCTCTGACGGCCCTGTCTCATTTCCTGGTAATGATAGTACTGCACCGGTGGGCCAGCCTTGTGACCACCAGCCTTTATATTTGGCCAGAGTGTTGTATACCGATTCAGATTTGTTTTTTTATCGTCTATTTTTGCACTGACCCGTGAGGAACTCTCGCGGGCATCCTCCAGTGCCCCCAGTTCTACCTCTGTGCCTGAGAGGCCTCCATCTCCAGGCACCAGCCCAGCTATCCCCCAGGCTCTGAGCCCCCCGAGGTAGGGCTGTCCTATCCACCCAGGATGCTCTATCTTGAATTCAGGCGGGGCTGGGCTCGGCCCAGGAGAGGAGGGCAACTGGCAGTGGAGTGTGGCTGAGTGGGTGGAGGTGCCTTCGCCTATCCCCGAGGTCGGGGATTTTCTACATGTAGGTTTCCCCAGGAGTGCAACGTACAATGACATCCGTGCACGGCTGCCTGCTGACATCTGCCACACTCCCGCCCTAACGTTCTGGCTGGTGATCCTGCAGTACCCCCGATTTCCATCAGGGGTCGCGAGGACACCGAGCAGCCCCAGGATCCCTCCCCAGGGAGAGGAGAGCTGTCCTCCAGATTCTCAGTCCTCTCCCTCCCCTGCTGATCCCCAACTCCCCGAGTCCGTCTCCAAACCCGGGTCACTGGCGTGGCGCGAGGTGTGGCGTCCAGCGCCTCAACCCTCTGCGCCACCGGGCTGGCCTCAAATTTGTTTTTAATAAGAAATTAATCAAGTATTCTAAGTGCAGTTTTAGTTTCATTGCTGTGTTCAGAATTATATCCAGAGCTGCAGCTTTGCTGAACAGCTGGCAGTGAGATGGCCTTGACTGCAGCTTCAGTCAGGTAAATTTTATTTTTTACTGTGTTTTAGAGCACTATATGTAGCTTGTATAGTGCTATATGTATTGCTGGGTCTATATTGTGTTTTGTGTGGAATTGTATTTCTGGAGATTTAGAATGGATTCTGCTTATTTATTTATTTGCTTTTGGTAACCGGGTGGGTGCACTAGGCATAAGCATGCCTATTTTCAGGCACGACCCGGGAGAGTGCAATTAGACAATACATGAGCATGAATGTGATGCAGCACATGAAATATATAACAACAGTTAGGAAGGAGATAACAAACATTCTGAAACACAAGTGAATAGAAACACTGTTCGGCATAATACTGTCAAATATATTTCGGACGAATAACAGTTTGATCAGACAACGATGTGAGAAAAATAATAAACACAGACAAGAAAAATAAGTGCTGTTAGTGGTGAAAGAGGAGGAAGAAGAAAAGGTGGGGGGTGAAAGCAGAAAAGGGGTAGAGGATAAGAGAGGAATAAGTAGGAGGATTAGGAGAAATGGACAAAGTGGTACAAAGTGGATTACCTAGAGTAAACAGAGGACAGGGAGAACAGATGTTCAAGGCGGGTGAAAACAAGTGCAGGGGTTAGCGGCATGCAGATGATCTGTGTGAAGTTTCTTAAAACAAGAATGGGTGGGAGCTTGACGTATGGTTTGGGGAATGGAATTCCAGTACATAGGTGCCATGTATGAGAAAGCACGTGTACCCATGTTAGTTTTGCATCTAGGTATGTAAAGAGGGATTTGGTCAGCAGATCGGAGCCCATAGTTGAGAGGTTGTGAGTGTAGAAGAGAGGCAAGGGATAGGGGGAGGCCTGACCTGGTAATGCAGTCAATCAGAGAGCCATATGGCTGAAGTCGATGGGCAGAAGGGCAAGGCCAATTTAGGTCAGCAGTGATGTTTGAAGTGTGGGGAAGCAGAGGCATAACGGCAGATGCTGTTATAGGTAGTGTCCCATTTAAGAAGAGAGGATTTAGAGGTAGATATGAAAGTGGCTGAGCCATAGGCCAGGGCTGGGAGCAGAAAGCCTTGAGCCACAGCTAGTCTAGCCAATGGAGTGAGGGCATAACTGGTGTGGTATGCACCTCCTATCTTAGCGTTGACGGACTTACAGGTGGTGGAAATGTGTAGGTCAAAATCAAGAGAAGGATCAAGAGTAATGCCCAGATATTTGAAGGAACTAGCACTGTCCAGTGGAGAGCCGTCTGCACATGAGATTTTTAGGGCATCTTGGTTCGCTTTGAGTCTGGCAAGGGAGCCAAAGAGCATGGAATATGTCTTGCTAGTATTGAGAACAAGTTTGTTCACAGCTAACCAGGATTGAATGCTAGCGAAGTCAGAGGCGAGGGGGTGGTTTATGACGGCAACAAGGTCATCTGCATAGAGCAGGGCTGAACAGGAGGGAGCAAGCGACGGGATGTCGTTAATAAAGATAGAGAAGAGCAAGGCGCCAAGTATAGAGCCCTGCGGTACAACAACATGTATGGATGAGAGGTCTGACATAGCAGAGTTAAAGACTACTTCTTGCTTTCTGTCGGTCAGATAGCTGTTGAACCAGTCCACTGCATCAGTGGAGAAGCCTAAGGAGCGTAATTTAGACAGGAGAAGGGAGTGATTTACCAGATCAAAAGCCTTTGTTAGATCGATGAAAACTGCACCTGTCATAAGGCCTGAGTCCATGGAAGCATATATATCATTAGTGAGTTTAAGAAGGGCAGTGGAAGTACTGTGGCCTTTGCAGAAGCCATGCTGGGAACAGTAGAGAAGGTTATACTGCTGTAGATATTCAATGGATTTGGTGGCCACAAGTTTTTCCAAGATTTTGCTAAACACAGAGAGAATTGCTATGGGTCGGTAGTTCTTAATATCTTTCGGATCTCCCTTTTTAGGGATAGGTGAGACTCTTGCTATTTTCCAGATATTAGGAACTATGCCATGGCATAGAGATAGGTTAAAGACTTTGGTTAGCGGGGAGGCTATGAGTGGAGCAGCAGCTTTTAGGAGCCTTGGTTCCATACATCTGAGTCCGAGCTGGTATTGTCAGGGCTGGAGAGGAGCAGTTTAAGGATTTCTGTTCTTGTTATTCTCTGTGAATCAGGTATGTAGTTGGGAGTGGAGCTGACAGAGGTTTACTGCCTTCTTATAAGAACACTATAAAAGTACTTCCATGCTTACATCTGTGGTCAGTATTTATAATACTCCGTAAATGCATTTTCACAAGCAGTATTAACAATGGACATTTGTAATGAAAGAGATAAAAAATATATTTTTACTTATGACAAAAAATGTATTAAAGTGCAGCAAAGAGAGAGAGGTTAAAATATCATCTTTTTTTTTGTTTTCAATCTATTATTCCCTGCTGGGCCGCTCCCAGCTGTCCTTCAGGGATGCACCTTGTTTATGCTCTACCAGCAGTCACAGAAACATTCAGGAGTGTTTTTCTTCCCCTGTTTTTCTCCCAAGTCCACTCTCCACCCATGTGACGTGCACCATGCCTCTATCAGCCTTTACAGACCAGACTTTGATGACAGACAGGCGTGAAAAAGCACTTTATCTTGAAGGTGTATTGATAGTTATTTATATTTCTTGTCATACTGAAAGTAGCATGGTAAGTGGGAAGAAAAGAAGAGATCTGTAGGCGGTGTTTGGGGCACTTTGCAACTTGGGTTTTAAATTGTAACAGCTGGTGTGGAGGAACTAGCTCAGGAGATTAATCCTGGGGTGAGTAGATTCAGGAAGCCCTGTGAATCAGGTATGTAGTTGGGAGTGGAGCTGACAGAGGTTTACTGCCTTCTTATAAGAACACTATAAAAGTACTTCCACTCTATCATGTCCAGTACGTTTGTGTCCCAGTGAGTGAGTGAGTGGAACAGAGAAGGATTGAAACATGTGACTGGCATATAGGCATCGGCAGGCATCAGCAGAAGGAAGCAAGGGATTCTGCCAGTCGACTAAGGCAAGGCACCTGTTCACTACTGTGTAACTGTCACTGCCTGGAGGGGCGGAAGGTAAAGGTTAGGCCCAAACTGGGACTAGGAGCAAGACCCCATCTAGGGTAGGAGTATAAAAGATTTAAACAAGGCATGGAGAACACAAATAGAAACAAACAAACAAAAAGGGAAAACTGGAAACACCCTATCAGTGGTAAGGGTAGAAAAATATTTCCAGGTAGCACAGGGAGAATAGAAGTTGGGAATGCAGGGAGTGGTGCAGTGGCTGTGGGGTGGCAGTTTTCAGAGGGACCTTCTATAGACTGTGCTGCTGACCTATCTGCACGCACCTCTCTGCATTGAAGGAGGAAGTTGCTAGACTCCAAATGGAGTTGGCTGGGGTTTGGGTGACCTCTTTCCCCCGGGGCCAAGCCTGCCACCATTGCCTCAGAGGATGCCAGGGAGGAGGAACAACTGGACTATGGTGGGCTTGGGAAGGGTGGGGGTGGTGGGTCAATGACACATTCCTCAACTGTTACCTCTACGCAGTTCCTATGCTGCTAAGGTGAGGTAGGACTGCCAGGAAGAGGCACCGGTGGTAGAAGCCAGGGAGGATGTGGGGGTCCTCCATAGCAGAGACCCCAAGGAGGGTGGAAGAGAACTTCAGAGGAGGAGGAAGCAACTTCTGGTGGGGGACTTGATGGTGAGGGGGATACATTTGGGAATAGGAAAGCGAGGGGAGAGAGAGATTAAGTGCCTGTGCGGCTCCACGGCCTGAAAAAATGGGAAGTGGATCCTAAGCATCACAGTGGCAGCAGGATGGGAGGCAGAGCTGGATGTCATTGTCCACCTGGGGACTAGTGACCTGGCTAGGAACAGGGCTGGGATAGTGCAGGGGGAGTTTAGGGAGCTGAGGAGAGTCGTAGGTGGTGCGCTCTGTGACTTTCTCTGAGGTGCTGCCTGTTTATGGGGGGGAGGAGAGGGATCTCTGCACCAGGAGCTTTAACTCATAGCCGAAGAAATGGTGCAGAAAGGAGGGGTGCAGCTGCATTGGGGAGTGGGAACCCACCTGGGAGGATAGGGGCCTATAAAAGGGTGATGGCCTGCCTCCATTCAGGAGGGGAACCACAGTCCTCGGTGGATGATGTAACTTTGATGAACATTTAAAGTAACTGAAGGGGTGGTGAAAGAGATTGGGGAGGCAGAAACTGCCCCCCTCAATGGGCTGAAGAAGATAGTAGGGAGAACCCAAGAGGAGTGGAATCCCCCCAGGATGCAAATTAATTCAGGAAGCAGGGTGGAAGAAGTGAAGGGGGATGGGAGCAGGTGCATTAAACAGACAGGGGGCCGGCCTGGTGGTGTAGAGGGTTGAGGCGCTGGAGCCTTACCTCGATCCACGGCGGTGACCCGGGTTCAGGAACAGACTGGGCGCTGGGGGTCGGCAGGGGAGGAGAGGATCGAGCATCCAGAGGACTGCTCTCCTCTCCTGGGGTGGAGTGCGTCACTCTGCAGTGACCTCCAGTGGAGACTGGGGGTAACGCAGACATGCGCAAGAGATGGAATGTCACCAGAAAAACAGAAAACTGGCTCCGCACTCAACCGGATGACGGCTGCCTGGTGGTTCGATGCCGTCAGTGTCCTGGGAGCCATCTGTCCCTCAACAGTACCCCAGGGCCAAGTAGTGCGCTTGCCTGCCCCATAGGTGCCTCTCCCCTCGGAGGAGGGGGGCCCGCCCGGCGAAGGGTCACGTCCGGATTACCCTGGGGACGACTGCAAATGTGAGGGATAGGACATGGGAACAGGATGGATTGGAGGTGCCTTGGCACAGCCTGAAGGAATGGCTGAGAGCAGTACCACGTAGGGGAAAAAAGATAACACAAAAAAAACAGAGGGGAAGAAGGGAAAGCAAAAAGGAAAAAAGGAGGGTAACAAACAGAATGGTAACAAAGCTTGGAAAGCCATGTGTGTGAATGCTAGAAGTCTAGAAAATAAGATTCCTGCCACAGAGGCCGCAATGGCAAAGTCCAGCCTGGATATTGTGGCCATTACGTCTTATGTGTTGCATCTGTTTTATTGATTGTTTATGATCTTCCGCATCCCCTCTCCCCCAGGACGCATTTGGAAATGAGCTGTTATCAGCTCAGTATGTCTTTCCTGGTGAAACGTTTGAAATAAATAAAATGATAAATAAATTGTGGAGTCATGTGCACTGAAAACCATGACTGAGACATGGCCATATCAGGCTGTACTCTGTTCAGCAAAGATGGGGTAGGAAGGAAAGGAGGAGGTGTGCTACTTTATATGAAGGAGGGCATTAAAGTGACAGAGATACAGGGAAATGGGGGGGGCAGAGGTACTGTGGATCATGCTGGAGTCAGGGGACGAAGCCACTGTTCGCACCAGCGTGATCTACAGACCTCCAACAGAGAGGGAGAAGTTAGATAAGGTACTGATGGAAACCACTGGCAAGATGACAGAAAAGGGGCAGGTGCTGTTGGTGGGGGACGTCAATCTACTGGATGTGGATTGGAGCCTCCCAGCTGCAGCTTCAGCTAGTAGCAGGGAAATCTTGGATTTCGTACAGTGGTCATTCCTCAGGCAACTAGTCAGTGAACCCACTCACGATGGGGCAGTACTGGACCTGGTACTCATCAACAGCGACAGTGTTGCAGACATCAAGGTTGGGGGCCACCTGGGCCAGCGAGCACCATAAAGTGTGATACAGTGTAAGGATGGCTGTGGAATCAAACCACACGAAGGTGAGGGTTCTGGAATTCAGGAGGGAAGATTTTAAAAAGATGGGTGAATGCCTCAGGGATGACCTGGTGGGGGGATGAACTGGATAAGGTGGTGGAACAGTGGGGGGAACTTAAAAGGGCCACAGTGAAGGCAGCAAACCTCTGCATCAAGCAAGGGAACAAAAGAAAGAGGAAAGAGAGACCACTATGGTTCTTGAAAGAGGTGTTGGAAAAGGTAAAAGTTAAGAGGGCGGCGTTCAGAAGGTACAAGGAGATGCAGAGGGAGGAGGCTAGGAAGGTGTATTAGGGGAAACAAGGAGAGCAATAAAGAGCACAATGGTGCAAACTGGAGAAAGAATAGCTAAGGCGGTAACAAAATGGGACAAGACATTTGTTTAGGTATGTAAGCAAAAAAAAAGAAGGGGGGGACTGTGGAGATGGGGAACAGGAAAAGGCAGACATCCTGAACAAATACTTTCATTCAGTGTTCACAGAGGAAAGAGATAGGGGAAGGGCCACAAAAATGTAAGAGCAGCATTGGAGGGAGTTGTACAGTAGTCCGTTTTTGGAGGAGAGAGTCCTGAATGGACTCGTAAATCTGGAAATGGACAAAGTAATGGGGCCAGATGGGGTCCACCTGAGGGCATTGAAGGAGCTCAGGGAGGTACTGGTTGTTGGAAATGGGAGTGGTCATGGAGGACTGGAGGAGAACAGATGTAGTCCCACCTCACAAAAATGGTAGCAGGAAAGAGGCTGACAATATTAGGCCAGTCGGCCTGAATTCAGTAGTGGGAAAGTTAATGGAATCACCACTGAAAGAAAAGATTTTGGAATATCTTGAATCCAGTGAGCTACAAGACCAAAGACGGTATGTGAAGGGCATGTCAAACAAATCTGATAGAGTTCTTTGACTGGATGACCAAAGAATAGATCACGGTGGAGCGCTGTACATAGCCTGCCTAGGTCTCAGTAAGGTGTTTGACACCCTTCCACATAGGAGACTAATAAGCAAGCTGGGTAGCTTAGGAGTGGGTCCAAAGGTGGTAAACTGGTTAAAAAATTAATTGGTTAAGGGATAAGCAGCAGAGGGTTGTGGTAAATGGAGTTCACTCAGAGGAAGGGAGGGTGATCAGTGGGGTGCCTCAGGGATTAGTGCAAGGACTAGTCCTCTTTAATGTCTTTATAAGGCACATTGCAGAGGAGTTGGAAGGGAAGGTCTGCCTCTTTGCAGATTACATCAAACTCTGCAATAGGGTGGACACTCGGGGGGAAGGGGTGGAAAGGATGAGCAGTGACCTGAGAAAACTCGAGGAGTGGTCAAGGGTGTGGCAGCTGGGTTTCAGTATGAAAAAGTGCAGAATAATGCACTTGAGGCACAGAAACCCGGGGGCAGGGTACAGAATGGGTTGTATGGTACTGACAACCACCAAGCAGTAAAAGAGACCTGGGGGTAATCATATCAGATGACCTGAAGGTGGTCAGGCAGTACAACAGGGTAGTTGGGAAAGCAAGTGGGATGCTGGGGTGCATAGACAGGGGTGTCACCAGCAGAAAGAGGGAGACGGTGTTGCCTCTGTATAGATCACTGGTAAGACCCCACCTAGAGTACTGCATCCAGTTGTGGAGACCACATCTAAGGAAAGACACAGACAAACTGGGAGCGTTCCAAAGGAGGGCAAATGAAGTGGTCGTGATCTGCATCAGAAAGCCCTATGAAGAGAGATGAAAGGACCTAAATATGTACACCCTGGATAGAGGGGGGCTATAATAGAGACCTTTAAATGCCTTACGGGGGCAAACAAGGTACAAGAGGGAAGTATTTTTCAGGAAAAAAGGTGCTCAAGGACAAGGTGGCATAATAAGAAGCTGGGGGGGGGGTAGATTCAAGAGAGATGCGAAGAAGTGCTTCTTCACAGAGATGGGTAGATTCCTGGAACAGTTTTCCAGTGGAGGTGGTGGGGGTGAAAATGGTGGTGGGGTTCAAGAATGCATGGGATAGGCACAAGGGTGTCTTAAGGAAAGGGAAATGGGGGTGAATTGACTGGAGATCAGGTAGGATCTGAGGTGATACTATAGGCAGGGAAAAATGGGCAAACTAGGTGGACCAAGTGGTCCTCATCTGCTGGTAAATTCTGTTTCTATGACAACATAGTATCCTTGCAGCAAGAGTCAAGATCCCTGACCCAGCTGTAGGGGTTGCTATGGCACCAGAACCTGCTGTCACCCCTTCCCAGCTCAGGCGCACTGCTGAGAGGCAGCTACATCACCTGGGCTCGTCCCTCAACGTGGTGACCTAGCTGCACCCCTGAACCCAAGTCAGATGTGCAGGAGCGTGACACACTGCCTCTGAGCTATAGGTACAGACCATCATCAGTGTTTTTTTTTTTTTTTAATTATCTTTTTATTAACTTTTTCTTTTGTTCTTATTACAGGTACATGATTTGCTAACTACAAGACATGTAATACACATTTATTTTACATAGCAGAATGTTTACGGCTTAGAATGCACTTATACAGTTTCAAGGTGTTTGCTATACATTTCTGCAATTGCAGCTAAAGTGTTTCTGTACAATACTGGCTTGACCTGTTATAATAATAAACTTTTTTCCTTATAAATATGGTTGTGGTGTCTGCTGTTCTGTTCACTCTTTACTTTATCATACCAGGGCTAAGATGGTTAGTGTCTGAGAATGTGAACTACTGCCCAAGTATCGTCCTAGGGTTCTGGAGAGGATCATAGTGTGATTAATTCAGACTGCCTACTGTCCTCCTAGTTTTTTGTATAGTTCCGATTGTAGGATTTAAGTTAAGGATTTTGTTTTCTCCTTCAGGGGACCACATCTGTACGACGTGTCATTATCCACATTAGCAAGCTATTCCACTGGTTCATGAACTGAGTTAGGGCTTGTAGGTGGCAGTTCAATCCTGCCGTTAGTCATTCCAGTTTATATATTACTATCACTATGTCTTCCCATTCCTGTTGCATAGAAATTTCTGGAGTAAGCCAGTGGAGTGTTACTGGTATAGTTTTCCCTTGAAGGCAAGTGGGAACCACAAGAACAATGCTATTTCTGTTGTTAAGGGTCCCATTTGGGGCAGCAGTTCCTTAAGTGGTTTTTCTATTATCCCCCAGAAGGATCATCTTTGATTACATGTCCAGAATATGTGGGTGTGGGTAGCACATGGGTCCGTACACTTCCTCCTGCAAGATGTACTATGCTGCGGGTCATATTTCCTGGTGATTTGGGGTTGGGGTCTGGAAATATTGCATTATTATTTTCCATCCAAATTCCTTCCAGAGAAAGCCAGATATAACTTTTGTGTTAATAGGTGCATGGTTGTGACCATTTTTTGGTCTGTGGTCTCCATCCCCATTTCTTGTTCCCATTTTCTCTTTATGTTTTCCATTCTGTAATCATGGTTATTTTGCATGGCTTTATATGCCTGAGAAATGAAGTGGTCCAGTGGACCCATTTCAAGTATTTGTATAATAAATGGGATCAGTGGTACTGGTTTGTCCTTAGACCATTCCAGCCCTAATCTATTTCCCAGAAAATGCCTAATCTGCAGGTATCTGAAATGGTCAGTGTGTCTGAGGCGGAATTCTTGTTGCAGTTGTGCGTATGCCTTGAAGACCCCCTGGGCGTCATATTGAAATTTAATTATCAATACGATGCCCAAGGGGTCTTCAAAGTGCTGCGGTTGTGCATATGCTTTGAAGACCCCCCCAGGTGTCATATTGATAATTAAATTTTCAGGCTGGCCTTGTTCCGTCTTTGAAAAGTGGCATCTAAGAGGCCAGGAGTAAACTGTTTGTCAGTTATTATCCATTCTAAATAATGTGCTTCCGTTTTAATGTGTAGGGCATTCAGCAGTTTTCTCCAAATCCCTAATATAGACTGTGTTTTAGGGGAGAGTTCAGTATACGTGTAGTCCCACTGCCTCAGTGTTTTTTTTTTTAAAGGATATGTCACTGATACTGAGCTAGGTGCATAGGGTGGGATGTCTGTTTCAATCATTTTCTTTAGTATAATACATAGTTCTTAGTGCCTGTGACTTTATAGTTGAAATTCTACCTACACTGATGAGTTCCCGATTACCCAGGAATAATTCTGAGCCTTTCTGATTCTATGTGTTTCATAGATTAGGAAGCTATTACAGTGCTGCACCAGACTGTGCAAAATGACCTTTTAGACATGCACTGATAACATGTTTGTTTAAGGTGATTCGAAACTGTTTCCATCAGCGTGCTTGGGTCTGAGGCTTCCCTACAATATATAGCTATGTAACGAGAGAGAGAGGGAGAGAGACAGACAGACAAAGTATTGCAGTTTCAAAGACCAAAAAGGTTATTTGTGCTTTAAGATCATCAAAGGGGGCCGGGCAGCATGGCATACATGTTTAATTAAAAATCAAAGGTTCTGCAGCTTCATTGTTTAGCAAATGATTTGCTAATTAAGCCAGCTTGTATTCAACTAACTAGCTTGTTGCCAAACTCAAAGGTGTTTAAAATATTTGAATTCAAAGATTTGCAGTTTAAGGCAGAGCACACTAAAAGACAGTCTCGCTACAAAACTGACAGAACCTGTGAAGAATTGAAGTGTTGACTCGTCAGTTAGGCTGACTATAGGTAGAAGCCTAATAACCCTGGGCCAGATTTTCAAAGTGCCCTTAGATTGATGCAGGGTGCATCAAGCAAGCACCTTGCATCAGATCCAGGTGCGTCAAATATTGTGCGCCATATTTTGCAAGAAAAGCGTTCTCTGTGGCAAAGTCCCCCAAATTGACGCAAGCGGTCCACTGTGTCAAACAGATGACACAAAGGATGAGAGTGACGCAAGCTGTGTAAAAAAAAAAAAAAAAAAAAAAAATGGTGCAAGATGAGTAAAAAAATGACTCGAGGAACTAGAATGAAAGAAGTTGAGTAAAAAAAAAAATAGTGCAAGTTGAGTCAAAAAAATGACGCAAAGGATGAGAATGTCGCAAGCTGAGTCAAAAAATACAGCAGATGAAAAGGCCAAGACTAAGCCCCCAAAACATTCTAAACTAGTCCTGCAGGGGATATTGGCCCTTAATAGTGCCATAGTCAGGTCTGCCCCCCCGTTATGGGCCCCTTCATATGCCCTAGTGTACGTTAGACCAGCTTAGGCTGGTCTAACAGCGACATGCATCTTAGGCACAAGGACAGGACTCGCATTCTTTGAAAATCCCAAATAAGGGGATGGTGCATCATTTCAGTGACCCAGGCATCCCTTCCGGTATGGCACAGGCATTTTTTTCCGCGCAAGCCTGTCTGGTGTATACAGATCTGTTTTTGACGCAAGCACCATTTGAAAATCAAAACTGACACAAGTTTTGATGTACCCTGCTGCCTGCGTCAGTTTTTAAAATTTTTTTTATTTCATTTTTATTGAGGCACAATACGTACATCACGTGTATCATTATTCTTAACATCCATTATAGATATAGCATAATACATGTATACTTCAAATCAATTTGGGATGAAGAAATAAAGAGGTTACAAATAAAAGCAATGATCCTTTCATAGAATATTAACTATCCCTGTCATCCTTATGTATTGATAATTATAAGCTGGTTTCACAGAAGGTCAGTGTCTGTTATTAGTATATAATCTTCTTAGGGGCTGATTCATCTGAGGACCCATGGACTTAGGGTTAAGTGAAAATGATTATGATGTTTAGAACAGAGCCCCCCATCCCTCATAATGTTTTAAGAGACTCCCCTCTTTCCCCTATGGTAAAAGTTCTGGATCCTGCATAGCCATGTGGTAGATCCACCTTTACCATTTCTCCCTAAATATTGTTTGCTTATTATGTATATCTACCAAGGCCGGCCCGTCGGCGCAGCGGTAGGATTTCTGCTTCGGCGCGGCGGCCGGGTCGGGAACAGATCTGGAGTCGTTGGAGGGCCAGCCAGGAGAGAAGGATCGACATCCTTGGACTGCTTTCCTTCTCCCAGGGAGGAAGGGGACTGAGTGTTCGGTGCAGTGGCGACACCGGTGGAAGCTGGGTGTTCCACTATGCCCGGCATCAATCAGAACCATCAGGCGGGGCGGATGCTGGCGTCATTGCGTCCCGCCCCTGCCTACAGGGGAAAATGTTCCGTGTCTGCCGTCTCCATGAGGACCTGCTCCGGTCCTTGAATTGCCTCTGCTGCTGGCTCCCCGACTAGTTACTAGTGTCTCGCGCTGGAAGGCCCACAGTGCCAAGACCCCCACCCTCTGGGGGGTAAGCCGGGGTGACTACGGAGTGCAAGCAATTGGCGGAGGTGGAGGCCAGGGGGACCGTGACCAGGTCGGACAATGATGGCTTGGGGGCACACACAAAGTACTAAATAAAAAAAAAATATGTATATCTACCATTAGACCTTCTAATTTGTAGATCTCCAAAACAATCTGACGCAAGCACCCTGGGTCATTCTTTGGCCTTTGAAAATCTGGCCCCCTGTCTCTAGTGCAGGGTGCATCTGGCACTCCTACAAGTGGGTAGATGTTCCCTTGCTGCAGGCAAGCAAGAGACTTCAAAGCGAGGACACCCTAAGTAGTGTCCTAGAGAACTCACCACAGTTTCCTCTCCAGTTCATTTTCTGCCTTGCAGGTGACCAAGGACTGAGTTAGCTCACAGTATAATGTAGTTTAGGGTGTTTATTATTTCTTAATTTTCCTCCTCTTGACACTTCTGGCTGCCCTCAGTCATGGTCTGCCTCCCAGATTTGATCTGGTTAGCTGGAAGCTGTTTTCACAGCCACTTTGTGCCTTTTTTTTTTCTTTTTACCAGCAGTCAAAAGATGCAAACTCCTGAGACCCGACGTCTCTTGTTACAGCAGGAGCTGCCAGCAGCCATTGAGCCCAGTAGGTGAAAGGTTCTTTCTTGGAGAATGGGACTTTCTTCTTGCACAGACTTCGTCAGCATGCACAGCCAGCATCACTGAGCAGTCACACAGCAGGACTGCCTTCTCCTTCAGCTGCTGCATCAAACTCTAATGACAGGGGGCCTGGCGAAGCTCACCAGAGCGAAGTGCTGGGGCATATGGAGTGTAGCCTTAGTGCTCCTACCTGCGGCATTGCTCTTTGTATTTTGCAGTTTGCAATGAAAGTATCTTCACTGCATTCAGTTGGTGTTGTGAAACAGTGATGAGCGTTCTCAGCTGAGTATGGTTGATTCTTGTTGTACCAGTTTGTTATTTGGGGTGGCTGACCCACAACTGCACCTGGACCCTGCACCACCTGAACACACAGCATACCTTGTCTTAGTATTTCATGACAGGAACTTTGTAAACAAGGCCTTTTGGGGGTCTGAGATCATCTGGGGCAAAGCCATACTTCTGAGGACACCAACACAGAGGTGGCAGTGGAAGAGGCAACAGGACCAAGACCAGAAACAACTCTGATCAGTTTCTTTAATCAGTGGAAGGCTACTTTTTTGCAAGGGAGTGGACCACAGTTGACATGGACTGCTGGGTCCTGGAAATCATTCAGTCAGGCTATCTGCTGGAAGTTTACAAATTTCCCCTTCCAAGGTTCTTTGCTGTACAAGTGTTGCCCACCACACAAAAGAAACATCAGGTTGCAGAGATGATTCCCCAACTTTGGAACATAGCTGCCATCCGAAGTGTGCTCACACAAAAAGAACGTCAGGGCATCTATTCTACTTTATCTATGGTGGCCAAGAAATCAGGTTATCGTCTAGTACTGGACCTCAAGTACCTGAACCCATTCTTCCATTATGGAAGAAGATGGAATATCTGTTTACCATAGAGAGGGAAATCTTCCATGGGGACTACCTATGCTCAGTGGATCGCTGAGACACCTATTTTCACATACCAGTCAGACCTTGCCACTACAAATTTGACCAGTTCAGCAAAGATGGACAACATTACGAACATACGAAATTTGCCAGCAGATAAAGGCCTAGAGGTCTATCAAGTCTGCTTGAATGTGCAGCTAGCACCCCTTATTCTGCAGCTGCACCTCCCTTCCACCCTTCCCCTTCATTAACCCTCCTCCTTGTCCTGTCCCATCCCCCTTTGAAGCAGTCCACTGTTCTACTGGATACCACTTCTGCAGGTAACGCATTCCACCCAGCCACCACCCTCTCTGTAAAAAAGTGTCTCCTCATCTCCCTCCTGAACCTTCCTCCCTCCAGTCTCATATCATGGCCCCTGGTGGCCCTCCCCTTCCTTACTTTGAACAGCCCCTCTGTACCCGTCTTGTTTATTCCTTTCATGTATTTAAATGTTTCAATCATGTCACCCCTGTCCCTCCTCTCCTCCAGTGAGTACATGTTCAACTCCTTCAACCTCCTCTCGTATGATAAGTCCCCCAGCCCCTTGATCATCTTTGTCGCCCTGCGCTGCACCCCCTCCAGTAACTTAATGTCCCTCTTCAGATACGGGCGCCAGTACTGCACGCAGTACTCCAGGTGTGGTCTAACTAATGATCTATACAGTGGCAGAATCACCTCCTCCCTCCTCGAGGATATACCCCTTGCAATGCAACCCTGCATTTTGTTGGCTTTGTAGCTGCCTTCCTACATTGTGCCGAGTTGTTCATTGACCCTGTAATGAGCACACCCAGATCCTTCTCCTCCTCTGTCTGGGCTAGCTGCACTCCCCCCAGCTGGTAACTCCTCCTTGGGTTCTTCATCCCAAAATGCAGCACCTTGCACTTTTGGCATTAAACCCCAGTTGCCTGGTGTCTGACCAGGTTTCAAGATTTGCCAGATCATCCTGCGCCCCTGCCTGCCATCCCCTAGGTCATCCACCACCGCCTACCTTGGTATCTTCAGCAAACAGACTGATCTTGCTCTTGATGTCCCATGATATGTCTGCAATGAATATCCCAAACAACACTGATCCCAACACTGAGGCCCTGTGGAACACTGCTCGTCCTGCCCTTGGGTGTGAGAGCTCCCCACCACCACCACCCTCTGTTGCCTTCCCTGAGGACAGTTTCTACCCATCTCCTGACTTTGCACCGCCCCTGTGCCTACTTCCTTCCCAGCCTTCCATGCGGCATAGAGTCGAATGTCTTACTGAAGTCAGATACAGGACATCCACTGCATGGCCCCTGTCCAGTTGCCTAGTACCCAGTCATAGAACTCCACCAGGTTGGTTTGGCAGGATCTGCCACATGTGAAACCATGCTGTGTGCTGTCCTGTAGGACCCGTTTTTCCTTTGGCCTCTAGGAGGGCCACCAGCCTCTCCTTCAGGATAGTCTCCATTAGCTTACCCACGATGGATGTGAGGCTCACTGGTCTGTAGTTTCCCGGTTCATCCCTGGAGCCACTCTTGTGGAGGGCACCACATGAACCATCCTCCCAGTCCTGAGATACACACCCAGATGTAGTGAGGCATTAAATGGAGTCTGCCAAGGTCCTGCAAGGACCTCTCCAGCTCCTTCAGTACCCTGGGGTGGATGCCATCTGGGCCTGGCGTCTTGTCCACCACGAGTGCCTTCAAACCCTCTCGAACTCTGCCCTCCATGATTTCCCATCTGTCACCCCTTCCCCCCTGCTATTTCTCCCACCTTGGGTGTCACCCCCTCTTCTCTTTAGTAAATACTGAGCAGAAGTACTCATTTAGTGCTTCTGCCTTAGCACCCTGCTTCCACCCAACCCCCTCCTTCCTAATCCTTACTAGTGGTCCTTGCAGCTCCTTTTCTCCCTGATGTACTTAAAGAAGTCCTTCTCCCTTCTTAATGCCTTGTGCCAGCCTGAGTTCCGTAGATGCTTTGGCTCCACTTACTGCCCTTATTCCTCCTTGATTCTGTCAAGTACTCCTCCCTGTCCTCCCCTCTCCCTGTTTTCTTGTACTTCCCTAAAGGCAGCTCTTTTCTTCCTTACCTTTTCCATGACCTCCTTGCTCAACCAGCTCGGTTTCTTAGCCTAGCCTTCTTGCTTTGGGCTTTGCAGCAGGTTTGGTTGCCTCCACTATCCCCAACTGTGAGCTCCCACCTCTGGTTAGTGTCCATACTAGATTGAATTCTGGCCAGGTACCTTTTACCACTTCCACAACCTCCCAAAGTCAGCCCTCCTGAAGTCCAAGCACTCTTGTGCCAGATTCCCTCCTTCCTTGCCCATATCCAATGTGAGCCATACTGAGTGGTGGTCACTCCCTGACAGCGGTTCCTCCACTGTAAGTTCTCTCACAAAGTCCCCATTTGCCAGCACAGGGTCAAGAGTATTCCCTAACCTGGTTGGTTCCCTGACCATTTGCAGCAGGAAGCTGTCCTGGAAGTATTTTTCAGAAAAGAAGATGCTCAAGAAGAAGGGGACATGCTATGAAGCTGGACGAGGGTAAATTCAGGAGTGATGTGAGGAAGTAATTCTTCCGAGAAAGAGTGGTGGATTCCTGGAACAGCCTAGCAGCCAAGGTGGTGGGGTTCAAGAATGCATGGGATAAGTATAAGAGAATCTTAGTGGAAAGAAATATAGGGGAGGGAGAAAGAGCCAGAGATCAAGTAGGATCTGTGGTGTACTGCAGGTGGGGAAAAATGGGCAGACTGGGTGGGCCAAGAGGTCTTTATCCATCAACAAATTCTATGTTTCTGTGTACTCTGAAACACAGGGCTGTAGGTTGTCCATTGTTTTCACCATGTTTGCTAAGCAGAGAGCAGCAATGTTAATGGGGGCTTGAGGTAACCAGCGTATCAGACCATTTGCAAGCCGCTGTCATCATTAATGGTTACTTCACAGATGTAAGGTTTGAGGTCCATGTTTTTTTTTTGTTTTTTTTTTTAAACTTTATTTTGTAGGTCAGTAGACAGGCACAGACATTAATTATCATCCGTTGTCACAAAATTGAGAATCCATGTATACAAGGGTAAAACAGAGGTGGTACGCAAGGGTGTAGGCAGGCATACTCACTGTACACATTTGTGTACAGTTTTTTTGAGCACCTGTCCCAACCAGATGCCTTTTTGTTACCACTATCAGTAAAAGCTGGTGTATTTTAGTTAGTGTAGACCACTTAATGTCGGCATCTTTTTTTTGTTTAAGTTCTGTTTAGGACATATGTATGTATACAACCTGTTTAAAGATTAGGTGAGTCATCTAATAACCTGAGTTGTTTTAAAATGGGGGGGGCAGCAGTTTGAGAGGATGAGTACATTTTTTTTCATAGGGGGCAGCGGCTGCATTAAGTGTGTACAAAACAGAAATATCTGGCTACACCCCTGGTAGTACGTACATGAATAAATAAATAATGTTACAGTACAGATGTTACAGCATAGGGCATGTTTGGTTGATGTTACAGTATAGGTCCTATTAGTCTGAGAGCATTCCTTATACATTTACATCTTCCCAAGAGAGATCAGTTTGTCACCCCTTAAGATGACTTGTGCTTTCTATCAATGAGATGCAGCTGTATCCCTCCAGGAAATGGCCATGAAATGTCTGGTGGACAAGTGACATTCAGTATAACATTCAGTGTTCAGTATAGCTCCCCTTTCCTGTTGCTGGGGTCTTGTGTCCCCCTTGTGTAAGTAGTTACCTTCTATATATTCAGAAACCATTCCTCGTTCTAGTGGTCCCCAGACCAGATGGAACCTATCCACTCTACCACTTGCTTTATATTGAGAATGCTCTAGTTTCATGCATTGCATTAATTTGTTTGTCCATTCAGAGATTGTAGGTACCGACTCCACTCCCCAGTGGCTAGCCAGGGCTTGTTTCCCCACTACCATGACGAGAGACCACAAAGGGTGGTATAGGCCCCTACTCCCCTTTGACCTCCCAGGTAATCCAAGCAGTACATCGCCCAGACCAACTTCCTGATCATCATCTAGAGCTCTCTGCCGTAGGCTGGTGATGCCTTGCCAAAAGCCCATGGTTTTAGGGCAGCTCCACAGCATATGTATGAAAGTGCTGGGGTGCACTTTGCATTGTGGGCAGAGGTCTGAAGCTGAAGCATCTATCTTATTGGCCAAGACTGGGGTGAAATAGGTTCTGTGTAGAATGTTAAAATGTATTGTTCTTAATCTGTTGTTTACAGAGCATGTCATATCCCCGCGTTGGATCATTCTTCAGTCGGTTCCATGTCATAATGGCGATCACGCAAAGGTGATGCGTCAATACTGATGTACATTTTAAATGTTCATGTAGAGGTGGGTGCATGTCAGGGAGGTGCAAATCTGGATAAAAAATTCGGGGCTGGGCGCACAAAAATGGGCGCCTCAGACGACCGAACCCCTCGCAGCTTTAGGCTGCCACCCACCCACCATGCTATGGGGCCAGCTCGGCAGCCCCATGCCAACCACGCCAGGCCAGCCCTCCCGTCATGCTCACTCCCCCCCACACACGTGTATACATATAGCGATGTCATGTCACTATATGCGCAAACCTCCCCCATCTGGTCACTGTTCCTCCATGGTAGCCCTGTTGACATGCACTGGAATTGAGTCACCGTTTTAAAAAGCGTTCAAATCGCCGATACCCCACGTCACGGGCCATCCTCCAGTCTCCCTCTGTCAGAATTCCAACCCCCATGTCCCTCTCCTATTTGTCCTTAAGCTTGTCTAAGGCCGTAGGCAAACTGCCCAGTAGAGTTTTGTAGCAATCAGTGAGTGGTTTAGGATTCCCTTTCCCCGGTGTAGCTCGCACCACCTCCTCCAGCGGGGATCTACTCATTGGAAGGGGGTTAGTTCCTCATCTTGGTGCCCCCGCATTCGGTGCCTTTCCTGTAGATATACAAAAAATTGGGATGGATGCAGGCTATATTTCCTGGACAAGGATTGGTAAGAGTACACAATGTCCTGGTTAACAAGCTGAGAGATACAGTGCAGTCCTGCCTTTTTCCACGCACCAAGCACCCAAACAATAGGGTTAGGTATTTTCCCCTCCTCCCATAGTGCTTGTGCAATAGAAGCATTTGGAGAGATAGTGGCTGGGTAGCCCAGAATTTGATAGGCCACCAGCCAGACTTGCATTGTGGTTCTGGTGAATGTATTAGTAATATGTTTTACTATCTTTCTTTTTAAGCAGCCGAAAAGCAGGAGAAGGTCAGGGGACCATTGTTGGCAGAAACCTCCAATCCTGTCCATGTCCTACGGTCTGAGGCACTCTGCAGTAGGTCAGCGAAGGGGGAGATTTGTGCTGCCAGGTAGTACAAATACAAATTGGGAAGGCCCCACCCCACTTCAGTTATCGGCCTCCACAAAGTGTCCTGCCGAATTCGAGTTCTCCTACCCCCCAAAGCAGGTTAGTTATAGCTCCTCTTAGTGACGTAAATTAGTATTTGTGGACCCAGACCGGAAGAGTTTAGAACAGATATAGGCATTGTGGCAGTACATACATTTTAACTATATTTACTTGCCCTATTAGAGAGGTAGACTCTTCCACCTATCACATTCCCCCTGCATTAGCTTCAGTAGCGGTTTGTAATTTATCTCACCGATATTAGAAAGCTTTCTAGGGAGGTATATTCCCAAATATTTGTGGGATGTGAGGTCCATATGTTACCCATGGAAAGACTGGAGGCCAGCCAGAGAGTGTGGGAATTCCTGTGTCATTTTACTGGGATCCTGGTTTCACTGACAGAGAAAATCTCCAAAAAAGGAAAGAATTGTGGGAGCAAGACAGTGGTAACATGTAAGGTCCCAGTAGGAGGTGTAATCCCAATATTTTTGTGGTGAGAGGATTGTCACTACCTGACAAAGCCACTGGTTTGCCATTGGTGTCATGGTGGCTTTTGGGTTTATCTCCTTCATGAGTGAGGGGGCTTGTACCCTGATAGTAGAAATAATGTGGGGCTTCCACTCTGAGGAAGATTTAATTGTGCCTGGTGACTGGTCAGTACAACCCCCTAGGATGCTCTGCCTACCCACCTCCCCACTGTTGTCACCCCTCCCGTGGACCCCAGATAATGCCAAACAACTCCCCATGCTGAGTGTGCACTTATGCATAGACAGTAATGAGCAATGGCTTCAGGAAAATAATAATTTTGTTTAGGGATGTATCCTAATGGGGAAGTGGCAGTTAGTGCAAGTACGAGGTGGCTCAGTTATGATATGACTGGTCTTCCAGTACTCCATGCAGGCCCAGCTCGATGGTGACTGCTCTTGTATTGCCCTGCATAGGCATGGCCAAATTAAACACCTCCCCAGGCAATCTCTAAAAAGGCCCAGCCCTAACATGCAGCCGGTCCCCACAACTTAGTGCACAGTACAGTATGGAACCCTTGCTGTCCTGTACCTGAGGCACTACCCTGTCCCTGCTGGTACCAGTGTTTGTCCCCTTTAAACCTATAGGGAGATCCCAAACAAGTGACTAAGTACCTAGTGGCTGAATCAGTGTAGGCCCGTAGATGTTGCAGCTGGTTGGCCAGTGGTGGGTCACTTTAAATTAAACAACAGCAATGCCAAATTGCTCTGTCAGCCCCAAACCCAAAGGTCATGCAATTGCAAAATGGCAGGCTGAACCTCATATGGAGGTATTTGTAACTCTCTGGACAGAAAGCCAAATCCAGGTAAACTAATTCCAAACTATATTACATAAGGTTCCAGCTGCAGGGCAAAGCCAGAATTTTTTTTCCATCAAGCTTGATAGGTGGTAGCCAGACAGACCTGTGGCAGGGCAGCATGCAAGACAGGGCCCACACTAAACCTCAGCCAACTTTCGAACCAAAACAGCTGGCAGTCCACCGGCCAATTGGCTCAGTGGCAGGGCTGCCACTCTCATCACTAGCTACTCAGGTTCACATCCCATGCCCCAGCTGGAGGGCTGGCGTGAGTAGTAGTATCAGTAAACTAAATTTAGTAAGGAAAAAACCCAACAGAGCCAAGGTTGTTTCAATGGTGTCCTGCATAGTTACACAACATCTTATTAATAAAACAGAAGAAATACTGTAGCATAGCCAAATGTACTCTGGCTCAAAATACAATGAGAACAAATGACACAGTCCATACAATATGCTTACTAAGATCATAAGCAACTTATATCCCCGTAGCATGCTCTCCTTCTCTGGGGTGGGTGGCTGTGCGTCGTGCTGCTATAGTGCCACCTGGGTGATGACAGGTGGCAGTGCAGCAGGGATCTCGGGATCATTGGGTGGGGAATCCATGCTGACACTGATGGATGTGGAGTGCTGGCACCTGTGTGTCTGCAGCATGCTCTTGGGAGAAACTAAGTATGGAAAAATTGGCAGGCTACTGACTGGAGGATTAAACTGCCCCCATGGTCTATAAGGGCTTTGATTCTCCACCTCGTGACTGCTGTGCACGGGCTCCTAAAGTCGACAGCAGCAGCTGACCAGATGTGGAGCATAACATCCACCGGGGAGCTGAAATGGTGGGGTTCTACTCCAGGGACGAATCTTGGGGGGAGATGGGAATCCTAAGGTAGGGAGTGCTGATGAAACTCTGTCTCTGGAACAGGGTAACTGGCGCAGGGAGAAAGTAAGTCTTGAATAAAAACTATGATTAAAAAAAAAACAACCAGGAGTCTGCTGAGGCATTTAAGAAACTGATTACCAGCCTTTGATTTCTGGTTGGAATATAAACCACCCCACCCCCAAAAAAATAAAATAAATAAATAAATTAGGAAGCAGTTTTCACAGCATCTGCCCTACAGTGGTTTGCTTGCAGTAAGCTAAGATGGACCATTTACTTAGAAGAGGAAAAAAGATAAGCTCATAAGAAACTGAGAGTCTTCATTCAGTGAGCATTTATTAAAAAAAATAACAAATGAGAGAGTCCACAAAGTAATAGAAAATTTCCCCCTGTATTTCATGACAACCACTGTGTAAGATTCGGACCAGTGCATATCGTATTGCTTTTCGGGGTATTCATTTCTCTCACAGTACCAAGTGACTGTTGCATGCAGACTCTGCGTTCATGCCCATTTGCACCAAGGACTGTCATTCTTGCATGGCGTGGGTGAGGTGGAGCAATACAGCGACAGTACTGTGGAATCTGTCTTTCAGAGACCTGCTGACCTACTTATTTGAACTATTATAAAGCAAGAAAGTGGCAGCGGGAAAGCAATATGCCAATCTGTGCCAAGTCTGTAGGATTCTAATGGATGTTGTTATGTCATGGCTGACTGATGAAGTCTGGAAAGGGTCATTTATCTCCTACCATGGAAAACTGATGTTCACTCATGCACAGCATCACCTGTGGCCCGATGAATATGTCAGATCCATATAAGCATCATAAGTGAGAGGTTTCCAGGCAAGAAATCAAAATAGGAGGTACAGTGCAAACACTTTTCAAAACCCAATAGGTATTAATGGCGTTTTTATTGAATGGAAGACTAATGGCACGTCTAGTCCAACCCCCTCCCTCCCAGTCCCAGCAGTTGTACCCTGTGATGTTATTCCTCTGCAGGAGCTTGTCCAGTTCAATGTGCCCAGTTAAGTTTAATTTAACTGCTTCCTGGGATAATCAGCCCTGAAGTCCTGTCAGCAAAATGGTGTTATAGGAAACGTGGAATTGTGTATACTTCCAAGGCTTTAAAATAGCCCACCGGTGTGGCTATTCCCAGGAGACAATGGCTAACTCTGTAGTCTTCTGTTATGTTCAACTGAGTCAGGCACATAGATGGCATGAGGTGTAAGTCTTTTTTTAACTGGTATTTTACTGATTTTTTTTTTCAAATATATTTTATTGAATTTTAGTACTATCAGTTTACATTCTCCATATTTCAAGTTAATTCTAACAGTGAATAACTTAACATTTAGTATGAATCCAAACATACAGAAACAAACAATTACAGACCTGGTAGTTCGTAAATCACACCTTATTTCATTATTCTTCTACAACATATACAATCCGTCGGGTTCAAATATTGATGTTTAAAAGAAAGTGATGAACAGTCAATCTGCAGATATAGGTATCTAGCACAGGATACCTTTCCCTCTCCCAATTTGTTACATATGTGGAGGGGTAATTCTAAAGAACTTGCAAAGAGAACTCTGTCTCTCTGTTGTTTGTTCATCACCTGAAGCAATGACATTGGAATAATTCACTGCAGTACTGAAGAAGCTCTGCTACAAAGCAGTGAATACTGCTGTTTTTTTTTCTTGGGGGCTGTGTGTGCAGTGCTCTGAGCCTCTGACTTTTTGTTTCGAGTAATTAAAGACCTTGCATTTAAGAAAAAAATACTAGCATAGCAATGCAGCTGTAACAGCAGCAAGACTATGCACCAGCTTTATATATCAAGTCCCTCTAGAACATTGCAAGCAGATGTTTTCAGTTGGTATTGGTTGTCCCGTAATGACTGAACAAACAGGAACAAATCCTCATGCAGAGCTGTTAAATAGAACAGCCATCATATTAGTAATAACCTCGGTAAACAAAATCTAAAGTAAGGCTCTGCACAGATACACCTGAGAACAGTCATATTAGACACAACAGAGTAAATATAAATCAGAGGCCTAATGTCTTACACAAGAAACATGCAGCTCGAGTGTAATCTGTTGAACAGTCTTTTGGATGAGATGGTGAACCAAGCTGTATATATTTTGCCTCCTTCTGCAGCTGCCCCCAAGTGCACAGTAGGAGACACAGTTGTCCCCAAATGCGCACTAGGAGGCAACCTCCCAGACCCACCCTCAACATCTGTGTCACTTACCCTGCCCCCCTGTTACCTTGGGCTTGCCCCTCTGAGGTCGGTCGATGGAGAGTTGCCCAAGCTCCTCCATTGATGTACAGTTCCAGGAGGCAGGTGAGCACTCGGTGAGTTGTGTACTTGTGGCGCATCATCCTGTGACGCTGCTTGGCTATTTTTCCTCCATTTCTTTTTCCTTCCAACAGAGACACTAGGCATGCTGAGAATAGGGTTGCGTACGCAAATGTGGTGATGCACTGAATCAGTTGGTTGATGTCTCCTGCCTTCTGAGTAACACCCTTGCCTGTGCTGCCACCCATGGTCACCCAGGAGGCAGTCTCACAGTGGTGGTGACAACCCTCCCATAACCCTGGAGACTCAACAGGTTGCTATCGTATACTGTTGCAAAACCAACAGGATCAGTGCCCTCTTCTTAACGGGTAAGCCAACTTAGTTGCAAGTTCATAGACCTAGTATGTTTTGTACAGTCGCAAAATCTGAAACTTGAGCAATTTTGTTTTCTTTTATGACTCCCTGCATGACTTCATAGCTTTGTCCACAGAGCTTGTGGCATTCCTAGTTTCCAAATTTCTTTTGTTTACTGTACATTAAGGCAGGCATTTATTTATTTAGCTTTTGTTTGCCAGTTAGGTATAGTGGGCAGATTAATGGCTATTTTCAGGTATAACCCAGCAGAATACAAAAGAACAGCAGTACAGTATAAACAGGAATTCCAGGTAAACTAAGACAGAACAAATTAATGGTACAGTAAGTAAACTTTACGATACAAGTTAATGTACAGTAATAATAAACACAGCAAGTAGGCAGCTGCCAAATTGGTTGACACAAATTGCAGTATGCCCCCCTCAAGAGTGAAACAGATGCAGCAATAGGCAATCAGTAAATAGACAGGAACAACAATAAGTCAGCCTTGAAAAGAACATCACAATAACAGTAAAATGTCACTACTTAATTATATCCAAGTCTCTTACTACTTGCGAGGCTGCTTTAACAGGCGGCTCTGGTTTGGCTTGGGAGAAGTCTTCCTGTACAGTTTGTTTATGTATTTTTTGTTAACCAGGTAAGTGCACGAGACAAATACATGCTTATTTTCGGCACGATCTGGGAGGTTACAAAGGGCTAAAGTCAACAATAAGCACGTACAGTACAACAGTTATTTAAAAACGTAGAGCAATCATTAAAGTACATACAGTACAAAATGTATTTGAAAAGTAGAGTAATCATTATATATATGTAATAAAAGAAATACAAAATCACACATACCCCCATAATGCAAAGCATCATGGGCTGTATATGCAGATCACCACAAAATATTACACTGGTTCAACTTTAAGCAGAAATGCTTGGTGCTGAAAGGCCACTCACACAGTCTGCAAACGGTGCCAACAGAAGACACAGACACATGTTTCATCTCCCGTGGATGAAACAAGCCAGGCAGGAGAGTAGGTGTGGGGTGTGCCTTGGGTCTCTCAAACCTAACACCCACCCCATTCTATCTGTAAAGAAGGTCAGTTGTGTAGACTTTACGAGAATGGGGTTAGCGTTAGGCTTGAGAGGGTCAAGGCACACCCCACACCTGCTCTCCTGCCTGGTTTGGGAGAGTGGGGTGTTAATGCCTTATTTCTCAACTTTTGTCACTTTGACCCTAACTGGAGCATTATTGAAGCTTTTTGCAACTTATTTCCTTACTTTTTGAGATAGTATGGTAGTATCCTTATTTTACTGTGAGAGTGCAGGGTCCTTTGGACCCTGCGCTCCCATCCCTAAGTAGAAGCATATATATATGTAGCTCCCACCCATCTATAGTTTTTAAAATACAGTAATCGTGTCCTTATTTGCCTGAGGGCCCTGCGTTTCCATCCTTCCATAGATGTGTATATGTATGTAGCCGTGGAAGTGCCCTGCGCTTCCATTTATAGGACAACAGTAACCAGGTTGTCAGCATAGCCATCATATTACCTCACCTCTTGTACCCAGTACAGAAAATTTTCGAATCACTGCCAAACTGTAATTCTGCGCAACTGCAATGCCAGTCTGTGCCACAGGTGCGAAAACACATTTTGGCCAGGATTTGAAAAATGGCAGCTGTGGCATGCATGAGGTGGGGCAATAAGAAGGCTATGTTGAAAATCTGGGGTCAAAATATATAAAATTTCCAAAGTTATGAGCTTGCATAGCGAAATTGCAATGAATTGTCATAACTTTGCCATTTTTACATATTTGGATCCCAAATTTTTAACATAGCCTTCTCATGACCCCGTCTCATGAACTTCAGGAAAAATTGTTAAATCCCGCTTGTAGGGTGATTTTGCCAACTGACCATAAAAAAATCATCTTTTAGGTGGTATTTGACAGTTTTTCCTGACATTCATAAGGTGAGGTCCCCAAAAGGCCATGTTGAAAATTTGGGGTCAAAATCTCAAAAAATGGCAAAAAATATGCATAAAAGTTGAAACCCCCACCGAAATACATTGAACCACATTTACCTTAGTTTCTCATATTGCAGTCGCGGGTGTCACAAGCCCACTCCTGTGGGGCAGGAAGTCCCTGGGCTACAGTGAATCCCTTTGTCATCAGGGTCAGGGATACCCCTCCTCTGTCCTTTTAGTATGCTTGCTGTTTCACAACTGAACATATACCAGAAGTTTCCAGGGCTCTCTCTCTCTGTGCGAGGCGTTGCCAATACAGTCTCAAGTCTGTATTCCTGGGATAGAACCCTCTTGACCATTGTACAATGAACCAGAAAGCCACAGGCGTGTGCAGGCCCTCAGGGAAATGCCCTATACTCCCTATATGTCTTTCCCCAGAAGTGCAGAGACCGGTTCAAACCCCCATAGATTCCTTTCTTAAGACCTTTCGTATTTCCTTCCCTCCTTTTGTCCACAGAGTCCCTTGTGGTACTTTACTTCAGTAGTGTTTGGCCCTTAAGCAGTTACACAGGCGTAGTATAGTTTGAACAACCCTTTCCCAAAACAGCTCACACAAAAGACACTGACAGAATTATCTTAAAATAAGCCAAAGGCTTTACTAACTAATTAGTAAATGTGGTAAATAACTTAAAGACAGATCATTTTAGACATTGGTTACAGGCTATGAAAAAGAAATTGGAAATATACAATAAAAACCTACTCTTTAAAGTTCTAAGTTTTTAAAGTTCGTCCAGAAGTCCTTGGTTGCTAAATTTGAAGTGCAAAGTGTCCTTAGAAAAGTAGTTGAATCTTGGCTGTTGTGGTCTTGGAGAATTTTTGAAAAGAAGATGTCTCTGCTGTCTCTCAGCAGGACAGAGTCCAAACTGCCACCAGTCTCTTCACATGTAACTTGAATTGGTATCAGGCAAAAAGGTAGCACACAGAAGCAACAGGCAAAAAGGCACTGATAAAGTCTTGCACCTCAGTTTTATGGGGTTTCTCAAAGGGATATTGACTTGTCCTGCGGTTGGCTAGCATTCTGTCTCCATGGCTACAGAACCAATCAGGTTTTAAAGCAGCAGTCCTAGATAATCAGGAAGTGATTATCAAAATTCTGATTTTTGGCTGGAAGCATGCAGCCATAGTTCGGTTCCCATATCTGTAAATATTTTTTTCTAGCGATCTTTAGTTTTTTAGATATTTAAAATTTGTTTTCATTGTTGTGGATCCCCCAGTAAATATGGCTGCTGCCTAATTTGCAGCCGAACTCCCTCCTCATGTTGCATCATGTCTTTTGTTTACTTCCGTGGGACCCTGAGCTGCATGTTCCTGCTGTGTCTGTGTAGTGCTGCGAGTCATGCGCATGTACAGTTGGCAGCAGAGGGTTCCAGTTCAACATGGTGGCTGGGAGAAATGTAAACAAAAACAAAGAAAAATGGTGCAAATTAGGGAGTGGTGGTACAGCAAAAACAAGAAAGATTATCCGGTAAGTGCTCAACAGAGCACAGGAAACAAACTGTTGCAAAAGATTAGATTTTTTTTATCTAGTACTGCTACTTATTTTATTACAAAAAACAAATGTTCGTTTCTGAGCAGGGAACAAAGGGGCCAGAGATAAACCAGTTTCAGCATGAATTCTAGGAGCAGATCCAGCCTCCCCTCCTCTTAAATGGCTGCAGTCAAGCTAAACTGAGCACAGCAGTTTACCCAAATGCTAGTCCATTCATCTGTAATTAGATTAACTCAGGGCAGACCTTTCATGGCAAAAGGTCCCCAGACATCATGGCTCCTCTATAGACCTGGGTCTTTCACACACAAATAGGGATACCTGGCCTTCTAGCTATGCTTAATTAGCCCTTTTGTTTTCTTTTGAATGGTTTACTCAAACTCCAGTCCTGACTAAGCAGTTACAGTTTAACAAAAAATGTCATCATTCCAAGGCCCATGTTTTCTTTGTACCCATGATCCATTGCAAGTTAGACTGGGCCACCATGGGCATCCCCGATGTATTAAATACATAAAATAACATGAAATATGATTTAAAAAATAAGGTATGGCTTTATCTCGCCACAGCCGGTTTCAGCAGCAAGACGTGTCTTCAATTGGAGAGTGGGTCTTGAACCGGGGTCCTCTTCAGGTGAGTGAGGGTGTGTGGGGTGTACTGGGGGTGTGGGGTGCTGAGTGGGAGGTGGGGGCTGATTGGCAAGGACCATTTTTTTGCAGGTGAAAAAAAGCATTGAGGACTGTTTTCTTGTTTTTCAGGGTTTGGCCACATTGGGAGGGTGGGGGGTGCCACTAGACACCAGGAATATATAAGCATTAACCCATGAGACAATGTGGGTCTACTTGAGAATTAATACATGCCTGGGGGGAGAGTTGGGGCACGTGGCCGCTAGACCCAAGCTGTCTCATGGGTAAATGCTTACTTGACAAATGCTTGTTAATTCCATCCTGGGGTTGTGCAGAAGAGGTGCGAGGAGGGCGGTGCTCGAGAGCCATCTCTTATCTCCAGAAGACTTTGCTCTGTATGCATTATGCAGATCAGTTGCTGTTACTTGCTGCCCTTGTTGGCTGCACCAGGGAGGGTGGGGCTCTTGAATGCAAGTTGTAGTGCCTATATTATGCTAATGAGTCTTATTCCTGCTGCCAGCCCCGTGTGTGCTCCTTGGTGTTGCGCTTATTACTGCCATGGCTGGAGCTGAACCGGGACCTGAACTGGATTCCGACTCGGAGGGGGAGGTGGTCTGTGGACCAGGAGCCCCAGCGATATCTTCAGTGATCCACAGTGGTCACTTCATGGTATCCTGGCCACACAGCGAATGTTGGTGCCACCAGACCGGAAACGGCTGTCAGACCCGGTTCAACCCTCAGAGCAGTGGCCCAACCCTGACTTGCCTGTTCCAGTGCATGAGCCTGATCTACAAGCAAGAAGAAGGATTAGCACTACCAGGGCTGCTATAACACCCAAGTCACAGCCTGGCGTGCGTCGGTAGGGGGTCTGGGCCAACAGAACCAGGATTGGATTTGCACCTAAAAATCACTGGCATCTGAGTGCAGTATTGGGGGGTGCTGTACTGCTGTGGTGTGCTGTCCTTCGGATGAGACGTTAAATCGAGGTCCCTTCTGCCCATCCTGGTGTTGTCCTGGTGGGTGTCCAGGTGGAAGTAAAAGAACCGAGGACACTCTTTGCAAAGAGTAGGGAACATTCCTGGTATCCTGGCCAACATTCCCCTTCCCATAAACCGGTTCATGCAATTATCCAGGCTGTGTGTGGGTGATGATGTGCGATATGGCTGCCACCACACATTCAGTCACTTCACTGCCAGTCTAGCATTGCTTGTAAAGCACTTTGGGATACACTGTGTATGAAAAGCGCTATATAAATGCTGATAGGAGGAAGAAGAAGAAGAAGAAGAAGAACCTGGAGTCAAACCCAACTTCTGTTCAGTTATTGCAATGCCCTGATTTTAAAATAGCCTTCCATTTTTACTTTCTTTCCTGTCTGTGTGTCATTTGTTCACCACCTCTGTGTTCCCTCCAGTAGTCAGCAGTCATCAGTGCACTGATTTAACAAATGCCACTTGCCATGTTACAAGTGCAGAAACGCTGCTTGCCATGTTACATGTTTTTTATTGAGGGGGACACTGATCAGCAGGTGGGGGGGAGTGCCACTAGACACCAGGGCAAAGGCAGCTCACAGCACACAGTGCAGCTGGCAGCATGAGTTCAGCTGTGGCTGCAGAAGTCAGGAAAATCCACTGTTTTCATACAGAGAACGCGGGGTAAGCACTCCTCTCTCTGAGCTGGGCACCTGGGATTTTGGGTGCCTAGAAAAAGTATTTCTGGCCCTAATTCTGAAAAACAAACATCAGAGTCTAGCTAAACTGGACCCGTTTAGCTAGGTTTTGGTGTTTTATTTTTAAAATGACAACATTTTTATGTATTTTCCAAGCTTTGTAGTTCGTAGGAAAAATCAACAAGATGGCAGCTCACGAAAAAGGAATTTTTTCTGGCAAAAAAGGATTGGTCCCTCATGAAAAATAAGCCTTTTTCGTGAGGCCCAATCCTTTGTTGAACTTTCTCCCTCTATCCTGGAGAGTGATCTTACCATTGAAAACAATGGGAAATTAAAAATTGAATAACTTTGCAATAGATTAATATTTTTTCACCAAACAAATGCATGGCAGTTCATTTACAGAAGTTATTTCTACCGTAAAAAATTCACACCAAAATTCCACATCATCTGGGCGCAAGAGATGAGGAAAAAACATGGAAAAAGTGGTGACGTTTAAGGTTTTTGCACTATCTGGATCTCAGAATCCGCACATCTAACAAGAACAAAACTTGCCACATCAAGAGATCTACCCCACGGGACAGCACATCCTAAATGTTCTGCAAATCTATTGATCAGTTGTACTGTTCTTAAAGTGCTAAATTTAAGGTTTAACATTAAACATGCTACTCAGTCCTAACTATAATGCGCCAGTTAGGGTTAAACTGGCAAAAGTGGGGACATGGGGTGTTAGAGATTCCAACCCTAACGCCCCACACCCAACCCTGCAAGCAGCAAAAGGAAAAAACATTATGGTTTTGGTTGTCCAGAGTCTCGACAAATCAGGCCTGGGGTCTTACCACCCCTAACGCTCCCCCCATTCCATCAGCAAATAAGCTCAGATGTGCAGACTATATGAGAATGGGGTGAGTGTTAGGGTTGATACTTCAGCTCCAAAGATTGACCGAGTTACTGCTTGTTAAAGTTGAGATGTTATCCTATGGGAATTGTAATTGTTTTTATGTTTTTTATATGGTCCCTAAATTTTTTTGCAGGTGAGAGTGTTGTGTATTAGTGTTATAGTACTCATTAAGACCTTTATTTTGATATATAGATTGTCCCTTAACTGCAAATATTGATAGAGTTATGGCTTGTTAAAGCTGTAATGTAGAAAAAAAACTACAGTAAGTTCAAATTCTTTGTTTTGTATGAAGGGATCTTTTTTCGTGAGGTTGAGTCATTCATGCGAAAAAAGATTCCTTCATACTGTATGAAAAAAGAACGTGAAAAAACCTAAGTCCAAATTCTCTTTCTGTATGAAGGCGTCTTTTCTCATGAGGTTGTGTCGTTCACATGAAAAAAGATTCCTTCATACGAAAGAAGAATGTGAAAAAAAGTGATCTTTTTTCGTGAGTCTGTGTCGTTCATATGAAAAAAATATTCCTGCATATGAAAAAAAAAGTGAAAAAACGAAGTCCAAATTATTTTTTTGTATGAAGGGATTGTATGACACAGCTGTCCAAAGAAAGGCACTCACTGGTAGCTAACAGCTTCTTGCTGCCGCTACTCGACTACAGGTCTATCGTCTACTCCTTTACCTGCCAAAAAATTCTCAGTAGGTTAAGGGCAACCTACCATAACAGTATCAGGTTTGTAACTGGCCTCCTCAGAAGTACCCATCACTGGAACCTCTACAAGGCAGCAAATTGGTTATAGTTTGAGGACGAAACAGTAAAATCCTGACTTTTTTTTCTACAAAGTCCTCAGGGGCCACCTACCTAACAGCATTGTCTCCATTTTCCAGAGGCCCACCAAGGCTTGAACCACTAGACCTACCTCCAACCACTCCTTCACGGTTCCTTTCTGCCACATTACTCAAGGTCAGCCCTTATTCTCCTTCAGGGGTGCAAGCCTGTTCAACAACCTCCCTAATTCTTTGGTTCAATGTCCATCCCTAGGATTATTTAAACTCAAGCTAAAATAATACCTCTTGGACAGCTCAGTTTGTAATTACGTTTAACCTTGTTTATTCAACCCGTGGTTGTGTGTTTATATAACCCTTGACCTTGCTATTTTCTCTATTGTGTTTTGTCACACCTTGAATGAGTGTTTGTATAACTCTTGACCTTGCTATTTATTCTGTGTTGTGTTTGTCACTGGACGCTTGTGAAGACGGGCAGCTTTGCTCACATGCCTTTCCAGTATAAAAAAATAAAAATGAAGCCCGGCCCGCTGGCACGTGGCAGGTTGCCTACCTGCGGTGCTGGCAACCCAAGTTCAGGAATGGATCCGGGACATTGGAGGGCCGGCTGGGGGAGAAGGATTTAGCGTCCGAGGACTGCTCTCCTTCTCCGGGGGAGAGGGGTGGTGGTGTGTTTGGCGCAACACGGACACCTAGCGGAGGCTGGGTGTACCTCACACGCCAGTGCCAAAGTGTTCAGGGGGGCGGATGCTGGTCATCATTGCATGTCCCCGCCCCCATACACTGGGGCAAAAAAATACTGCTGGCTGCCCCGAATGAAACCCACTCTTGGCTTCCATTACTCCCAGGTTGGCCTGTTGACCTATCCTGATGTTGCGGCATCTTAGGGGCCAGTGCGCGACCCCCGCCCCTGGGGAGTAAGCTGGGTATTGGCGGTAGCGACTGATTTAAGGAGCAGAAGTGAGGGGTCCATTGACCCGGGCTAGGAACTAGGCGGCGGTGGCAACAAAAGCGTACTAAATAAATAAAAAAATATATATAAAAATGAAAATGAAATGATCTTTTTTTGTGAGGTTGTATCGTTCATATGAAAAAAAGATTGCTTCATATGAAAAATAATGTTTATTTATTTGTTTATTTATTTGAAGTCTAGGATTACAAATACCTTTGAGCCAAGGCTCTTTTACAAAGGTTCCATGTCAGTTGAGAGACAATAGGAGACAAGGCACTTAGAAGAACAATACAACATGAAAAGAATAATGCAATTTGAAATCGTGAGAGCAAAACAGGTTACAGTCAATTCCAAACAGTTACATACATACATTACCGTGGTACAAGGGGCCATAGGGAGAGTTAGCGAGGAAGGGACAACAAATCAGGTGCATGTGGAAAAAATGTAATCCAAATTCTTTTTTCGTATGAAGGGATCTTTTTTTCGTGAGGCTGTGGCATTCACACGAAAAAAGATTCCTCCATACATAAAAAGAATGTGAAAAAATTCTAAGACCAAATTCTTTTTTCGTATGGCGGGAATCTTTTTTCATATGGTCATGTGAAAAAAAGAAATTCAGGTCCCGAAAAAAGATTTAAAAATGTGATTTTTCAAAAAACGAACTGCAGAATTCATCTAATGGGAGCCTGATTAGCAAGATACATGTGTTGGTGTCTCTGCAGGATATCATTTTTGTGGCTTTTCAAAAAACATTGTGGGGGGGGGGACAAAATGGAAACAAGGCAGTATAGTGCAGTGGTATAAGGATCTGAGCTGCAAATCTGGAGACCTGGGTTTGAATCCCACAGCCCCCACTTGTATACTGTGTGACCCTGAGCAAGTCATTTAACTTACCTGTGCTCCCAGGTCGCACCTGTAAACAAGCTTTCAGCTTAGTGTATTTCTCCTGGTTAAACAATGGGAAAAAAAAAAAAAAGATGGTGGTCATACAAAAAAATAATTTTTCTGGGAGTCATTTGCAGTATCGTCTGGAGGTCTTCCTGTCTACTATGAAATAAAATTGCAAAGTTTTAGAACAAGTTGGCCTTATCAATGTACTAGCTGCAGATTAGGTCTGTGTGGTTACTTTTGCTGGTATACCATTTAATTTCTATGAATATTGCAGAGCTTGTGTGAGGCATGTCAAATTAGGTTGGCTATTAGCTCTCTGCCTGAGACAGAGTAAGTCTACTGTTCCTGAGATACAGTAAGTCTGTTAGTCCATTGAGTCCGTCTGTCTATTGTATTAACAGTAGTAGCCTGAACTATTGTTTTCCCCTAAGAATTACTGTCCGGACTTTAAGCAATCTGCACACATCATGCCCTCTGGCAGTGTACCCCAAACTTGTGTAAATGTTTTCTTTTTCAGTTTGTTAAACTTAAACTACATGCCCAAAATACTGCTTTTTAATTTTTTTTCCTTGCATTAGAAAATGTACTCAATGATTCTCACTGGTCACCAATACCATTCTGAATTCACTTCAAAAGTGGCACTCGTGTTTAAAATAGGCAGACTAGGTGGGCCAAGCAGTCCTTATCTGCCGTCAAATTCTATGTTTCTATGTAAATACTTCATGGCTGTATACCAATCTATCTACTGCAGCTGTCTCTTTTAATCTTTCTGCCTCTCTCCCTCTTTTCGTTCTCTTTGACACTCAGCTTCTTTTGGTACCAACCACTTCACTAGCTATCCTCCATTGGTGGGAATTAGATTACTCTCCTCAGCTGCACCTGTTGTATGCAATAGTCTTCCTGCCACCCGCTCTCAAGCTATTCTAGCCTTTTCATTTCTCTGCTGAAAGCCGATTTTTTTCTCAGTTGCTTTTAGTAATTCATTTTATATGAGATGCACAATGACCGGACTCAAGATATGCTATTTATCTTCATGATTGAGGGGGCCGGGCAACAACTCAGGACTGGCAGAGCCCCAGCAAGTGATTCATGCAAGTCCTTCTCCCTTCCTCACAAGTGATGACGAGTGCCATTCTGTGTCCAGTTTGAGCCGTGCAGGTCCTTCTCTCTTCCTCGCAAGTGATACGTGTCATTGTGTGTCCAGTTTATACAACCTGTTTTAAACTGTAATGCTTCTAAAGTAGTGTTCTATGGAGATTTAGCCATTGCAGTTTGATTTTATTGTTCTGGTTTGCATGCAGCAGAGGCTGTGGTGATGTCATCAAGCATTCTGCAAATTGCTTTCCCATGTGTTCCTTTGTGACTGTCCAAAGAATAGCTGAATGTTGATGATGCAACAAACATTAAGATGAGCTGTGCATCTTCATTTAGAATTCATCAGTGGCTAAAATAGATCATTGCTCTGTAAGGATTTGACTCACACATGTATTGTATGAATACCTTTATCGTTACCTGTTATTGATAATTGTTTTTATTTTATTTATTTTAGAATTTTTGACTGAGAAGGGCACAGTGAGCTGAGATTTATTTCTGGGTATGTCGCAGGAGCATATGAAGGTTAAATGAATTTCTCTGGGTTACAGAAGTTTGTGAGTGGCGGTTGTGGGTTTCCACAGATTCCCGACTCGGTCTGCAGGCTCCCTGGCTATGAGCTAAAACGGCAGGACAGAATAGGGAGCAAAAGGGGAGGAGGTATCCTGATTTACTACAGGGCGCGCCTCAACGTATCCCTTATAAACCACACCTCCGTGCTGCTGTCAACCTGTGAGCTCCTCCACACCGAGCTGCTGCTTGGCAACACCAAGAAACTGCACGTGGTATGCTCCTACAACCCACCTAAGGGCGGGCTGCAGGGCCTCTCCCATCTCCTGGATACTGTCTGTCCCAGTACCGGGGTAAATGAACTCCTTATCTTGGGGGACATTAACCTAAACTGGGCTGGGGAAAACGTCAAGCAGTTTGAGGCCCTGCTTGCCACCAAATCCCTAACACAACTGGTAAGGGAGCCCACCCGTCAAAAGGCAAACAGCACTTCCTGCTCCCTCTTGGACTGGATTATGTCAAACCGTCCCGAGAGGATCTCCTCAGTAGGGGCCCTACCAGACGCCATATCGGACCACTCTCTGGTTCTGTGTATATGGAATATCCCCTTCCCTAAGGTTCCCCACAAAATCATCCAGGTTCGAAACTTTGCCAGATTAAACCCTGACCTGTTCTTGGAGGAACTCAGGCTACGGACTGGTCAACAGTCTACAGAGCACTGGATCCCTCATCAGCCGTCGCCGCGTTCCACAACATCTTTGTGGATCTACAAGATAGGCATGCCCCTATCACTAGGCGTAGGGTCCGTGGGACAGCCACCCAGTGGCTGAAAGGGGGTCTCCTCTCCCACATGCGAGTGAGAGACAAATGCTGGCATCAGGTAAAACACTCACACGACACTGCCCTGTTGCAGCAATACAGAAAACTAAGAAATGAGTGCAAGAAAATGATCAGGGGGGCACAAAGCGACTTCTGCAAGGCCGCCCTTCTCAGCTCTGCTAAAGACCCCAGACGGTTCTGGAGAACCATCCAATCACTGGTTGGCGGTCGCTCCTACTCCGGGGTCACTGACATGCTCATCGAAAGAGTCTCCTGCAACAATCCTCGCGTGATTGCTAATGCTCTAAACTCTCATTTCACAGACCTCCCTTCTGCTCTCCCGCTAGGGTCCTTAGCCCAAAACTCAAACTGCCCTGCCTCCCCATCCCAATGGGAGTCTGGTCTGACCCGCCCTCCATTTTACCTAAGGGCGGTATCGGTAAGCGAGGTGCGATCTCTCCTTCTTGATCTCTCCCAGAATGCTAGCCCTGGTCCTGATGATCTGGAGCCAAAGCTTCTCAAACTAGGTGCTCCCCTTATAGCCTCCCCAGTGGCCCACATTTTCAACCTATCCCTTACCCAGGGACTGATCCCGGATATCTGGAAGGTTGCCAAGGTCATCCCTGTCCCTAAGCAGGGCGACCCCAAAATCCTGGACAACTACCGTCCCATAGCTATCCTCTCTGCTGTCAGCAAGCTCCTGGAAAAGGTGGTCGCCAAACAAATCTCGGAGTATATCCACTCCCATGGTCTGCTGACCCCGGCCCAACATGGCTTTCGTAAGGGACAGCACTTCCACGGCTCATCTCAGTCTCTTCCAGCATCAGAGCTGCTATGGATCAGGAAAACTCTCAGGTGTGGTATCTATTGACTTATCCATGCTTCGACCTCGTTGACCACGACCTGCTTGCCCTGCAGATGAGGTCCCTTGGTTTGTCCCCCACCGTCCTAAACTAGGTCTCTGACTACCTATATGGCAGAAAACAACTAACTAAATTCAATAAAGTCCTCTCTGCCCTCCGGCCTGTCACCTCTGGTGTCCCTCAGGGCTCCGTGCTGGGTCCCCTACTCTTTTCCCTGTTCATCAACAATCTCTCTGATGTGGTCTCCAGCTGCCGTGTCATCATGTATGCGGATGACCTGGTTCTCCTGGCCCACTCCTGTGATACAGCCACACTAAACCGTCACTTATCTGAAGACCTCTGGAACATCCAGGCATGGCTCTCCAACCATAAATTGGTCCTAAATCAAAACAAAACCCAGGCTATGCTCTTCGGTTCCTCTGCCAAAATACGAGCCTCTTCAACTCACCTACATATCAACTACGAAGATGGCTCCCCTCTCCCTACCGTGACCTCCCTCAAATATCTTGGAGTGGCGCTTGACCCCCAATTGGACCTTGGTAGTCATATCCATAATGCCTGCAGTGGGGTAAACCGCAAACTGGGGATGGCCTACAGGGCTCGGTACAACCTCACTCCAGCGGCAACCTTAGCTCTTGCCAGGGGAGTACTACTTCCCTCCCTCAGCTACGGCTCCCTCATATTTGCTCATACTTCTAAGACCCTCCTAAGCAAGTGGAGCACAACGTACAACAACATCTGTCATTTTGCCCTGGCCGTCCCCCGCCTCACCCATCACTGCGAGCCTCGAGAAGCTTGGCTGGCTATCCCCGCTCAATCACCTTAACTTTAGCACTGGGTGCCTCGTGAGTAAAGTACTTAGCTCGGCACCCCTCCGGAACTGGCCGGTTTCTTGCTCCTGCTGACCTCTCCTCCTACCTGCTTAGATCCCAAGGCCCGGCCTCACTAAGTGTACCTACTTCCCGCACCAACGTGGGGACCGAGTTTGCTGTCCATGGCCCCAGGCTCTGGAACTCCTTTCCTGAAAGAGTCCGTACTGCCTCCTCTCACAAGAGTTTCCGGACCTCCCTGTGGGATCATCTTAAGGTGGCTTCTCGCTGTGAATGTCCTAAGCCTCCTTAGCCTCCCGGTGTCCACTGGTGCCGGCTTCTTCTCTCCTGCTCTGGCGTCACCACTCTTGCGCTATGTCCTCGTCCAAATCCCCCCTCCCTTGCTTGACCGACGCTATGATGTTACTATGCTCATAATCCTCACCAGCCCTGTTGGTCATTGACTTTATCTCTAACTTATACCTTGCCCCAGCACTGTATCTGGGTGTACCTTCCACATAAATGTAAAAACTGTAAAAATTGTCTTTTCTCCTGTTTTTGTACCTGAATGTATTCGTCTGAACCAATTACTGTATCAATGTACCTGTTGTACCCTTTTGTACTCTCCCGGGTCGTTCCTGAAAATAGGCATAAAACTTGTCTAGTGTACTTACCCGGTAAACAAAAACTAAATAAATAAATAAACCCAAGCCCACTGGGTATCCAGATTCACAGCTAGGTGTTTTATCTATCCAGGCTATACTGTTTAGCATTTAATATAAGTGATAAACTACACCCAACTGTACATAATGAAGGAGGTGAGGAGGAGGAGGAGGAGGAGTAAGTCTACCCAAGCCTGGTATCAGTAAGTAAGGCCAGCACTTGAGTAGAGCAGGTCCCCCGGAAGAGCATGACTTGTGGACCACAAAAGCAGGTCTTGGTTCGTGCCAAGAGGGAAACATCCAGAAGAAAAAAAAAAGATACATATAAAAAACTGCTTATATTTGTTTTGTTAAACTACTTTCCCCCACAGATTCTATATGTTAGTTTATTACCCTTGTTATTGTTATATTGCAAGGGAAAGGAGTGTTCTGCAGGATCTGTAAGACAGGAATCACCTAACATTCGGAGCTTTGTGGGCCTCACTGGGGACTTGGCATCCGTCCGCCTGAAAATACCACTGATCATGTTTATATACTGGATGAGCTTTACCTCTCAGACCACCTGGCTTTGACTCCCTCACAGTGCGAGTGATATGCTTATCTACACTCCCCCCTCCAAAAACAAGGTGCCTTTTCATGGATTCATCCTAGTTGGAGAAAAATCTCAAATACTGTTTCGATGCTATGTTGGAAGGCCATTTATTGGTTTGGAAGGCAATGTAGTTTAGTGGTTAGAACAAAGAACTATGAACCAGGGGATCCCAGGTTCGAATCCCACCGTGAGCTCATGCTGACTGTATGACCAGTGACCTGAGCAAGTCACCTGACCTACCTGACCATGAATCCCTCCAAGATGAGCAGTTGGGTCAAAGCAGGACTCTAAGGAAAACAAGATATTGCATCTCCAAGGGGCTATACAGAGTAAAGAAATCTTTTTTAAAAACATGTTTTGTTTTTGAAATGTTTCTTTTAAATTATAACAGAAATACCACACGTGTCCAAATCACGACATATACAATACATACAGTATTCCACAATTCTCACCCCTCTGTTATATCCAAGTGTCCCAGGTGGTTTCCCACTAGGCACACCTGCAATTTAAGTAGGCAATTCCTCAAGTGGTAATGATACTCATATAGAACTTTCATAAATATTGAATTGTATTAACTTTATCGAGCTAGTAACTGAAAGAATAAAAACATTTTAAACTAAAAAAATGAGTTGACAAAGTACAGTTTATAACATTATTATATGTATATTGAAGTTCACCCCTCATGCTTTTTACATTTCTAATAATAAAAGTCATTACTTCAAATGTGGGGGCGCAACATGTTAAATTATTGAACAGCTGATGACAAATGATGTCTCTGTTGCAGGATTATAAAGCTTTAAACAGCTTCAATTACTTCCTGGTTTAAAAGCCCAAAACACAGCCAAGCATTCAGACACATAATTGCCAAAGCACATTTCTGGCAAGTGAGATGCGTGCATTTTCTTTCTTTTCGTTTTTATATTACTTTTTTTCTCCTCGTTTGTATAATAGTAGTTTCCTCTCACTGGTGCTGTTTTAAGTGTGGTATTCCATGCCTTCTTGTATACATGCGATTACTACACTGTACTGCTCCCCATTCCCTTTCCTATAGGATGCATCTATAAACTAGTGGCCCCATATTCAGAGTTGACTGATAGTGCTTCGCAGTCAGTAGCGCTGCCCCGAATATAGAGCACGGCTGCCTCTGAACTATAGTGACACAATTAGTGCCCCCGAAAGGAGCGTGATAACTGTGTGAATGTGAGGCTGTGCCAGATCGGCACAAAGTGATTATGAGCTGTACTGTTGACACGGCCTAATGCTGCATATGGCCCACGGGAGAAAGTATGACAAAATCAGGATAGCGCCAGGGGTCCTTTGGGCCATATTCAGCTATAGCATGCAAATGAGCCCATTGGGCATGCATGGCACTAAGGGGACATTTGCATGCCCATTATGAGCTAATTATCATACCGCAGCAGCCCCATAGCACCATCGCAGGGCGGTAGCAGTAATGTCTCTCTGGCATCTAATTTGCCCCCCCTTCCCTGTTTGCCCATGTAGTAACTGTAACGTTACCCCACAAGTGTCTAGTGGTTCCTGTTACCCCCCCCCAAATTACTTATGTGGCTGCTAAGTACCCATATCCCTAGTGGCTAGCAGACCTGCCCACCCCAACCCATTGGCAGCCTCCAACCCACCCAACTACTGAGGACACCACACCATCCCCCCCCCCCAACTCCGGTAACGGGCTTGGCAGTCAATGACAGTGTTCAGCACAGCTCAACACCTCAGCTGGCCGCCATCTGACTGTTAGGGAGCACAGTCGCGAGTACTTTAGAATCGGTCGGGTTGGGGAGTCAGTAAGTCACAACGGGTAAAGATATATAGCTTCCAATTGTGGGGTAGGGGAACCACTAGACAGTAAAATTTGTGGCCAGTATACTGGAATGGGTGGTCGGGAGTACCACTAGCTACTAGAGAGTGCGGCCTGTATGACGTACGGTGGCTGTGCTGGGTTACTGCCACTGAGTTGTGAATAGCTGCGAGTAATTGAAGGGAGGAAAGCTCTTCTACTGTAAGCTGCTAGTTAGGTTTTAAGAGTAGCTTGGGACTGTTAACTAGCAGGGAAACGTGAGTTATAGTAGGAGCATAGGGTTTTTAATTTTTAGGTAGAAGTGGTCTGACTATAAGTTGCATTGGCTGATATAGGAGACAGAGGACAGAGGCTTCTCGTCTAATGACCTGGCTGCTGTTATGCTGGAATCAGAGGCATCTGTTGCTGGTTTTGGTCGGATGTGAGTTCTGCATTGAGTTTGCTGCATTACTGGAATTTGGAGCTGCCGCATTGAGTGGCCATCCTGCTGTGTGGAGGTGTTGCTGTACCGCTGTTGACATTGTCCCTGGTTCAACTGGAGCAGTCCTTTGGGGCGGAAGTTGGACACTAGCGAGAAGAGGAGTGTGGAGTGAGTGGTGGAAAAGAGGACTTAATTTTGTTCAGAACAGGAACGGGGCCCTGAGACAGTAACACCTGGTGTTGGCCGTGTGAACTCGATGCTCATTTCGTTTTGCCTCTGCCGTGGATGTTTTCCACTTTTATTTTCACTGGATCTCAGGTTTTATCCAGCTCTGAGACTGGTGGTAAGAGCAGAGACCTCTGGCAACAGGTATTGTGATTTTGCTCATTACGAACTGTACTGGTGCTGGACGCCTTGTTTCTGCGAGAGCTGGGAGGCCTGGAATGGCTTTGCTTGGCTGTGAGCTTTACTGTTTTCTTCAGTGACTGGCTCCAGACTTTGGGAGACATCCTAGTTTTGAATTCTAAACCATGAGAGGGCTTTTAAGATCTGGAAATCTGAACTGTTCAGGAGGGTGAGAGCCCTCTGCTTTTAGACAATAGTTTGGCTTTTGTCTATGTTGGAGCTTGCTTTGTTGTGCCTCTGTTTATTTATGCTATATGGGATCACTCAAATCTGACTCCCTTCTATTTTAACTTTATTTATTTGTTAGGTTGGGGAGTGTTTTAGGGATTGTGGTGAGTGTGTAGTTGGATGATTGTTTAAGTTTAATTTGGAAGTATTTTAAGTGTACAGATAGTGGTAGTTTTAATTTAGAATGGGAGTTCTACATCAGGTCCAAATTTTGGATTACTTTCCCTCTGTCCTTAAAGATCTTCACCCCTTCATCACTTCACCGCTTGATGCTGGAGTACGGTGGAGATGCAAGGAATTGGATATTCTGAGGAGGGGTGCTAGAGGGAGAGAGAGGAAAAAGGATGTAGTCTTGGGGGAGCCGATTCAGGTAGTGGGGAACAGGAGATGACCTGGGTTAAGGAGACAGTTGGAGTGAGGTCCCCGTGCCTTGTCTCTATACCTAGGGTATCCTCTGGACTGAAAGGACAGGTAGCTGATGAACTGACCCCAACCTTTCGTCCTCGTCGGGCGGTGCTCTGTAATGCCAGGTTGATGGCTAACAAGACCACTATAATGGCTGGCTTTGTTGGGTCCATTGATCTGGCTTGCATTATGGAGACCTGGCTGGGAGATACCTCGGACCCCGTGCTAGAGGCTTCTGTCCCGGCTGGGTACTCAATTGTGCATTGCCCGAGGAAGGACCGTGGAGGGTGGGGTGGGGGTTGCAATCTGTTTTAGATCAGAGCTGGGCCTGACAGTGCACCCAGTTGGGATACCAGTTCTTTTGAATGTGTGGCTGTGCGGGGGGGGGGTGACATGGGGTTAAAAGTGCTCTTGGTCTACTGTCCACTTGGGTGGGAACTGGGGTTCTTACAGGAGGTAAAGTCCTTTGTCGCCGGGAGGGTGTTGGAGTCGCTGAGATGGATTATTCTCGACGACTTCAACATGCGGATGGACGATGGGATGTTGCCTGGAGCCAGAGACCTCTTGCTAAGTATGGAGACTCTGGGCCTGATCCTGCGTTCCACATCCAGGACCCACCAGTCCGGCCCTGCACTTGATCTGGTGTTCTGTCTGGAGCTTGAAATTGACACCTTCAAGACTGATCGGGTTGCTTGGTCCAATCATTGCACCATTGGGTTCAGCTTTAAAAAAAAACCTGAATGTCCCACCCCCTGTGGAAATGGTCCAGTTCTGCCCTTTGAGGGGTATTCAACCAGAGGGACTGATGGCGGAACTGGCCATTTCGTCTGTGTTGGAGGCATGCACTAGTGGTCTTGGAGAAGCAGTGACAGCCTATAACACTGCTGTTACTCTGGTCCTCGACTGTCTGGTGCCGATCTGTGTACGGCCCCTTGTCTCACACCTTGGCTCCCCTTGGTTTGCTGGGGAGCTAAGGAAGTTGAAGACAAGGGGGCAGAGGTTGGAGAGGTGTTGGAGAAAGACTGGTTCTCAGGAGGACAAGCTGGTTCTGATGACTCATTATGATAAGTATCAGAATACAGTCGTCCAGAAAAGGGCAGCTTTTATACCTAGGACAATTGCAGTCAGCAGGAATTAACTGGCTCTGCTCTTCCGGGTTATGGACAGGCTATTACATCCAGCTTGTCGGGAACCTGGTAGAGCTTTTTCAACCCACAAATGTAAGGAGTTCGCTCGATTCTTCTCGGACAGAGTGCCTCTGTGAGATCTGGGATTGCTCCAAATGGAATTCAGTCCTCCAGTAGTGGTGTTTCTCGTGTAGGCAACTGCACTCGGCTATCCTAGTGTGAGTTCTGGCCAATGACGACACAGGAGGTCTGTCGGATAGTCCTTGGGCTGAAACCAACATTCTGGGACCAGGACCCAGGCCTGATGCGGCTACTAGTTGGCTGTGTTGAAGCCCTGGGCATGGTCTTTGCCAGGATAGTTGGGAGTTCATTTTCAGCGGGGTTTTTTCCAGAGTCTTTGAAACAGGCTCTGGTCAAACCCCTGCTGAAGAAACCATCGCTGGACCCTGATGTCCTGGCTAATTACCAGCCTGTCTTGAAATTTCCCTTTTTGTGGAAGGTCCTTGAGAAGGTGGTAGCAGAACAGCTAGAGGGCTGTCTCATAGACTTACAAATTTATGAACCTTTCCAGTCTGGGTTTAGGACCTTGCTTTGCACAGAGATGGCATTGGTCAGTTGAATGACCTGCTCAGGGTGAGGGATCGGGGAGAGCGTACAATTCTTGTCCTCCTCGATCTCTCCTCAGCGTTTGACACTATGTACCTTGTGGTGTTGTTGGACAGGCTGAGGGAGTATATGGGACTCACCGGCAAGGTCATCAGCTGGTTTGAGTCCTTTCTCCGGTGCAGGTCTCAGACGGTAGTGATGGGGGATCCACGACAGGAGTCCGACAGAATTTCTGTCAAACGCCCGGTCAGCGACACTGGCAGGTCGACCGCATTTTGCAGTCGGCTGCCGGCTTGCTATTGCTGTCTTTGTTTTTTTCGCGGGGCTTTGCCCCCCAAACCCCCCACCCAGGAGCCTGCACCCCACACTCCCCCACTTAAGGATTCTCAACTCTAGTCAGAGCTGATTGAGGGGGGGTGCAGGACCTGACAGACAGCGCCAGGTTCCAGCGGGTCTCCACCACGGCTAGGCACTGTAGTCGCTGTGGGGAACCTCGCTGGTGAAATGTCGCTGCGAGCGGGGGTAAAACGTGATGGGTACCTGCTCCTCAAATCTGAGAGACCTGCCCTGTGGAGTTTCCCAATGTTCTGTCCTCTCCCCCATGTTGTTTGCAGTGTATATGCTGCCCTTGGGTGAGGTCATAAGATGGGTATGGGCTGAGTTTTCATTGTTACGCTGATGATACTCAGCTCTACCTGTCTTTCACACCTGGTAAACCTGACGTGTCGATGTGCTGAAGAAATGCTTGGCCGAAATCCAGGCTTGAACGGCATCAAACTGGCTGGGACTAAACCCTGGAAAGACTGAGGCACTGGTAGTAAAGCCAGGTTGGAGAATTGGGCTTAGAGCCTCAGGTGATCGGTTGGGCCTTTATATAGGCCCAGCAGAACTGGAGCTTTCATCAAGGGTGAAGAATCTGGGTGTTGTGTTTGACAGTGAGCTGACATTTGATGCTAAGTTGTCAGCTGTTGTCCAGACTGGATTTTACCATCTCAGAAACATCGTCCAGATCAAGCCCTTTGTCCTGCCCGGAGACCTATCCACACTGGTCCATGCTTTCATGACCTCGAGACTCGAATAGTCTGCAGTGCATATTAGAGTTTATGTAAGCTCTCCATGGGCTGTGTAAAATCACAGAGGAGTGTACATAGCTACTGGAGAAAAGCAATCCCGGAAAACATCTTCTTACTGGAGATTATAAATGCTCTAACATGCTCTGCAGAGTATTGGATCTCCCACTGCTGCCTACTGCTCTGATGTTGCCGAAGGGGTTTCTGGGATTTGTAGTAAAAGAAGATGTCAATCTACAACTAAGCAAAATTAAGTCTAATATTATCTTCTATTCCACAGTAAACAGTAAGAAAAACAAAATGTTTTTGCCCACAAAGAGCACATCAGGACCAGCCCCACATTGTGCTGACTGTTCCCCTTTAAGCCCATAACTCTGTCCCAGTCATGGCTGAAGCCATTAATGGTCTTGGTGCCCACCACTTCAGCCGGCAGGCTGTTCTGTGGCTCAGCCACTCTCTACATAAAACTGAACGTCCTCATGTCCCTCATGAATTTCCCTCCCACCAGCTTCCTGTTCTTCTGTGCTAGAGTCCCTATTCCTGTTGAATAATTCCTTACAGTTCACCTTGTTCATTCCTTTTAGGAACTTGAAGGTCTCTTATCATATCGCGCTTCCCTTCTGGCCTCCATCAAATACTCGTGTTTAGTGCCCTAAGCCAATCCTCATAAGCTCTGTCGTGCAGGCCATGAATCATTGTTGTTACTCTAGGATGAACCATTTCTAGCCTGTCCTTGTTTTTCCTCAGGTGAGAGCTCCAGAGCTTGGCACAGTACCCATGTGTGGCCTCACTAGTGAGCTGTAGAGAGGTAGTAATACTTCCTTTCTCCTACTATAAGATGTATCCTGTGATAAGGGTGTCCGCTATTGAGCACTTATAAAAAGGGTGACTCAATAGCGGTGCCTGTTCACAGGGCTACTGGACGGGGGTGAATATGGATATAGTGACATCCTGTCACTGTATGTACACACGTGTGGGGGGAGAGTGAGCATGCCATGCGACAGGCGGAAGGAGAGGGAGGGTTTGTGAGGCGTAGTGTGGTGGTGGGTTGCCGAGCGGGCCCTGTGGCATGGTGGGTGGGTGGCAGGCTAGGGTTGCGAGGGTGCCGGGTTCGGGTCCGGATGCGTGATTGTTTTGTTGCATGCCTGGCTTAACATTTTTTTTTCATGGTTTTACACCCCGACTTTAACCCCCTGGAGTTGAGAATCCTTTAGTAGGGTGCAGGCACAGCCCCGCATAAACCAAAAACAACCGATGCCCTTTTGCTGTGCACCGGAGTGTACATTGCCAAAACTGATTTTCGGTGATGTACACTTGACCTAATGGCGATCGCCTTTCCGCGATCGCTGTTATCACATAGAACCCTATCGGATCCCCTCCCAATACATCCTAAAATGTTGGTTGCCTTGCTGTAGGCCTTGTTACATTGGCTAGATTCTTTAAGGAAGTTACTTATAATGACTCCTAGGTTCCTTTCCTCCATAGGAGTATCCAGCTTAACCCTTTCTATCCAGTATTTTGTCTTGAGGTTCCAGTTCTCAGAGTGCATAACCTTTAACCTTTTGCATTAAAATTCATCCAGCTCTTGGCCCACCTCTCTAACCTTTGCAAGTCCTTTTGCAACCCCCTTACCCTTCTAGAATATTAATCCACAGTTTACGTATAAATGCTTTTTTTTTTTATTCTGGAGAAAGAAAGAAATTTCAAATAGCATATCAGAAGTGGAATCGCCATTTTGCACAAATCCCACTGGTGAACGTTCGCATTCCATACAGCTCTACCACTGTTGGTCCTCAGCCAGGCGCCGCGAGGGATTCCATGACTTAAAACATAAACTGTGGTCTCCCAGGTGGTGATGCACTGCACTGTTGCCCCACCACGGGGCCTGCCACTTTGTTTCTCTTCCAGTATTAAAAGGAATGTAGTTCCAACAACTTAAACTGTATGGAAAGCTTAGGTTATAAAACGGAGCAAATCCTTCTGTTTTGAGGTATAGAGGTATAGATTAGGGATGGACATGAAAACAAACCTCCAGAAATGTGTCTTTTTTTAATCTGGCTATTTACCCTCACTCCACAGCTGACAGGTCCTAACCATAAATCTCCCTGCCCTGACAGACACTGCACAGGAGCAATCATGGTGCGAGACCCCAGTGCACTGGCAGCTGTTACTCAGATGATGGTGAAATTTTTGTCATCTTGTTTTTTCTTGCTGTCTTTTCCCATGCAGTGCACAAACATGACACGTGCATTTGTCATGGCCCACTTTGAGGGAGACAGTGAACGACGATGGGATCACTGCATGAACAGAACTGGGGTGCCTCCATCTACTGGCCAGGAAGCACTACCGCTAACAACAACACCAGCCAGGGGTCACTGCAGAAGACCGGGGCCTCTCCCAAACCTGGGTCACCCTGTGGGCCATTGGCACAGCCCCCCCCCACAGCCTCATTTTATAATGCCGAAATCTGTTTTTTGCTGTATCAGCATTTCATACCTTGAATTTGCCACACCTCACACACAGAGGCAGTGTGTGGTTCAGTTGTTGGAGCACTGATCTGTGAACCGGGAGACCCTGGTTGAAGCCCTACAGGAACAACTTATTGCCTGTGGGCCTGAGCAAGTATTTTATCTCTTCTTCAGTCCACCCACCCAGTTATAAAATGGGCAGAAGTAGCATCCCTCCCCCAAAACTAAGATTTTGCATTTCAGATGACATATAATGGGTGAAAGAAAACTCAGTCGCCACTCCACTACACTTTCAATGCCCGGTACTGTGCCATTTAGAAAAAATAAAAAAAGTAAAATGTGCATTAGCATAATTGGTTATGATGGGGATTCAGCACATACTGACATTGGTTGGTGAGAAGAGGAAATTGCACACATGCCTGCGTATGTATACGTACAGATTTTAGGGAGGAAAGAAGACTATTGGTCATTCAGCTCCCTCCCGCTACATCAGTGGAATATCCTATCACCCCTTTTTCTTCAGTGTACTTGATAAGTCTGCGTTTGAAGGTTCTTACGTTAATCAGCAGATACTACCTGCTCTTGAAGTCTCTTCCAAGTACGCACCACTTGTTCTGTGAGGTAGTGCTTCCTTATGATTCCCCTTCAATCTTTCTCTCTTCTGTGATTCTCCTGTTGTCATTTCATCCGTGTGATCACATGGTGTTATCCCTTTAATATATTTGAATACTGTATCTTAACTGTCTCCTCTGTTGGAGAGTGCCACATCCTTCTGTCTTATAGACCTCCCCCCCCACTCTCTTGTTCCCCCCTCCCAGATGGTCACAGAAGGAGGCCAGTATCCACCATGTTGGGGGTTGGTGGTAGGCAACATTGATGGAGACCCTGGCTGACAGCATGAGTGGCTGGATATAGAGCAAAGACGTGGAAGGAGCAGTACACCTTGCATGACTCTCCATCCTTCTGGGCTAGCAGGGGCAGTCACACACACTGGTAAGTTAAACAGGCCCTCCTCAACAGACACTTGTCTCCATGGAGACAGCACTCAGTCATCTCATGGTGCGGACTGGAAACTGGGGCTTAGGATGTGATCCTGGGTCCCCTACATGATGAAAAAATGTATTCAGCACTAGGGGCTATCAGGATGGCCCCAATGTTACAGCTATGAGGACTGCAATACAACGAACATACGAAGAAGCTAGCAGAAGAAGGCCATTTGGTCTATCAAGTCCTACTCATATTGCAGGGTCCATAGCTTGAGCTAATGTCCCTGCCATCCCTCCCCACTCCTCCCATCCATCCTATCCATGATCCTTACCTTCCCCCACGCCTATCCCAACCGCTCTTAAAGCTGCCCACTGACTTCAACGAGATGACCTCTTCTGGCAGCGCATTCCAAGTGTCTACCACCCTCTCTGTGAAGAAGTGCTTCCTGACCTTCCTCCTAAACCTCCCACCCTCCAGCTTAAGACTGTGCCCCCTCATGTTATGGTTGCCACTCAGCTTAAAGAGACTCTCCTTATCAACCTTATTTATCCCTTTCAAGTACTTAAAGTTCCCAGTCATGTCCCCTTTCTCGCTCCTGTCTTCCAGGGAGTACATGTTCAGTGCCCTCAACTTCTCCTTGTGTGCCTTACCCTCCTGACTGGCTATCATCTTTGTAGCCCTTCTCTGTACCTTCTCCAGCAAGTTAATGTCCTTTTCTGAGTTGTGGGCACCAGTACTGAACTCTATACTCTAGATGTGGCCTTACCAGTGACCTGTACAAGGGTAGTATAACTTCCTCTCTCCTACTACTGATCCCCCTAGATATGCATCCCAGCATCTTGTTTGCCTTTGCTGCTGCTTTCTTGCACTGTGTGGAGTGCTTCAGATCACTAGTGATCATCACTTCCAGGTCCTTCTCCTCCTCTGATGCAGATACTCGGACTCCACCCAGGTAATACTCTGTCCTGGGATTCTTGACTCCAATACGCATAATTTTGGATTTCTTGGCATTGAAGCCAAGCTGCCAGATCCTGGACTACCTCCTCAGCTTTTCCAGATCTTCCTGTAGGTCCTGTATCCCTTCATCTGTGTCCGCTCTCCCACAGAGCTTGGTGTCATCTATGAATAGGCACATTTTGCCCTTAATGCCATCCACAATGTCATTGATGAAGACATTGAACCACACTAGCCCCAGCACCAAGCTCTGTGGGACCCCACTGGTTACCTCTCTGATGCCAGATAACTCTCTCCCCCCCCCCACAACCACTCTCTGGGTTCTGTCCCTCAGCCAGTTTTCAGCCCATCTGGCCATCTTTTCCCCAACCCCAAGATCTACCAACTTCCTGATCAACCTTTTGTGGGGCACAGAGTCAAAGGCCTTGCCGAAATCAAGATAGAGGATGTCTACTGCTTGGCCCCTGTCTGCTATCTTAGTGACACAGTCAAAGAAGTCAATCAGATTTGTTTGACACGATCTCCCTCCCAAAGAACCCATGCTGCCTCTCATCCTGGAGACCATGCTCCTCTAGATATTCCATCAACCTTTCCTTTAGTATGGTCTCCATGAGCTTGTCCACAGTGGAGGTCAGACTGACTGGTCTGTAATTCCCTGGGTCATCCTTAGGACTGCTTTTGTGGAGGGGCACTACATGTGTTGTTCTTCAACCCTGCAGTACCATGCCTGACTCTAGTGAACTATTAAATAGGTCTGCCAGTGGCCCTGCCAGCTCCTCAGCCAGTTCCTTTAGTACCCTTGGATGTACTCTGTCCGGGTCTGGTGATTTGTCCACTTTTAATGCCAGCAGCCCCTCCCTCACTCTATCCTCCTCTATCACTACATCTGTGCTCCCCTCCCCCCTGCTCCTCTTTTCCCTCCTGAAGGCACTGGTCCGTCCTTCTCCCTGGTGAAGACGGAACAGAAGTATTCATTTAGTATTTCTGCTTTTCCCCCATTATCCTCCACCCACTTCACCCCTTTCTTAAGCCTAACAACCCCTTCCTTCCTGTCCCTTTTGTCACTTATATGGTGAAAGAAAGCCTTCTCCCCCTGTCTGCAGCTCCTTCTGTACCGTTGCTTGCTGGACTTTCTTACTTGCCTCATTAGCCAAGCTTAGGTCATTTTCCCTATCCACCTCTCTCTTGCTCTTCCTGAATTTTCTATAGGCCAACCTCTTTTCCCTTACTGCTGTGGCAACCCCAGAATTGAACCAGCTGGGCACTTTGGCCCTTGTGTTCTTCCCCCTGAGCCTAACGCACTCATCTGTGACAACCAGTACTCCTTCCTTAACGATGGACCACCTTTGGTCTACCCCCATATCTGCTCCGATTTTTATTTATTTATTTATTTTGTTAACAGGGTTAACATATGAGCCAAGGCCCTTTCTCATGAGCGACCCGAAACTGTGATGCAGTCACAAGATGTTAAATCAAAAACAAGATAACTTTTACATTCACTTAATACAAACAATACACATTTATAACATGTTTAACAAACAATAATTAATACAATCATTTAAAATAGCAGTGATATTGCAAACTACTCACAAAATGATGCTTCAGTTTCTTTTTGAATAAATTATGGCTACTCAATGTTCTGAATTCATTTGGAAGATTGTTCCAGTGTTTAGCTGCTTGGGTTGAAAAAGCTTGAGCACCTATTTTAGTTTTAGTTATTTTCATGTTTAAACAAGGAATATAATTTGATCTCAAATTCCTAGAAACTTCCCTAAAAGATATCAATGGACACAAAGGGGAAGGATTTTTTTGTCTCAATACATTATCCGTTACACAACAAAGAGAATAAATGGAATTTAAATTTGGTGGTAAAAACCCAGAAACTTGATACAAGATACAGTGATGAGTACTATAAGGTAACCTATAGACAAATCTACAGATAGTGTGAAATGTCGTCGTGAGATTATTTAACACTTGTTCAGACAGAGTTGTAAACAAGAATGAGTTATAATTCAGTTTTGAAAGTAGTATACTTTGAGCTATGTGTTTCCTTGCTTGTAAGGTTAGCATATTCTGTAGTCTAAATAATACCCCTAATTTTTAGTTTACTGATTTTGTCAAATTTAATATATGATTTGAAAATTATAAATTTGAGTCCAAATTCAATCCCAAATACCTAAGACATTGCACTTGCTCCAAGTTAATTCCATTTTTACCAAAGATTTTCAATTCACCTAGTTTATCCAACTTTTGTTTAGAAGCAAACATCATACTCTTTGTTTTTGAAATATTCAATGATAGTTTTAATTCCAACAAACAGTTTTCAAGATTCTGAAAATCACTAGTTAGGTCCTGAGCTATTTTATCTAAATAATTTGAGCTTTTGTACAAAATTATATCATCTGCATATAAAATTGTTTTAGTCCTTGATATTTTACTTGGTATGATATCCACAAAAATAGAAAACAAAAGGGGTCCCAAGATTGATCCTTGGGGGTACTCCCTTTTCCAAAAATCTGCTCTCTGACACTGATCCCTCATAAAGAACTTTTAGTTCCCTACCTGATAAATAACTCCCCATCCATTCTAATGACAATGTAGATAGTCCCTTTACAGCTAGGCTCCCGAGCAGCAGGCGATGGTCAACAAGGTCAAATGCCTTGGACAGGTCCACAAAAACAGCACCAGTGAGCTCACCCCTCTCCATAGCCTCACTGATGTGATTTGTGAACCTGGCCAAGGCAGTGCCTGTACTATGAAATTGCCTAAAGCCATGCTGCTCGGGAGCCCGAAGCCCACTCTGTTGCAGATAATTTCTAATTTGTGCATCAACTATTTTTTCCAAGATTTTACCTATGGGATGGAGAAGAGAAATAGGGCGATAATCCCCCAAATCTTTAAAATCTCCCCCCTTATGAATTGGTCTTATTGTAATTTTTTTCCATTGTTGTGGAAAAATCCCTGAACTAAAGACAGATTTAATGGATCCATGATGGGAGTCTGACAAAAATTTTGTCGAACGCCCTGTCAGCGACACCGGCAGGTCGACCGCATTCTGCAGTCGGCTGTCGGTTCGCACCTTGGTCTCCCCACACCCCCCCCCACTTAAGGATTCTCAACTCCAGTCGGAGCTGATTGGGGGAGTGTATGACCCTTGACAGACAGTGCTGGGTTCCAGCTGGTCTCCCACCGTGACTTGGTGCTGTAGTCGCTGAGGGGGACCTTGCTGGCAAAATGTCGCTGTCGGGGGGGGGGGGGGTAACCGGATTTAATAATTTTGTCAAGGCCATATAAATATGTGAAGCTATTAAGTTCAAAAACCTTCGTTGAATATCATCAATTCCAACATTTTTGATGCCCGCCAGATGGCTCCTTAGCATTTCGCCCATTTTCCTGAAGTCCGCCCTCCTGAAATCCAAGATTTTGGTCTTAGTTGGGATGCTTTCCCTGCCCATATCCAACTGGAGCCACACTGTGCAATGGTCACTTGCACCCATTATTTCCTGCACATGCTCCCCATTTGTGTGCACCAGACCAAGAACTGCCTCAGCTCTTGTTGGTTCAGTAATGTCCTGAGTCAGGAATCCACTCTGCAGTCCTTCCAGGATCACCTGACTCTTAGCACATGTTGTGGATGGTATGCTCCAGTCCACCTTAGCAGGTTGAAGTCCCCTACAATTTTCACTTCTCCTTTCACTGCAGCTTCCAATATTTGTGAGATCAGTTCCCTGTCCCTTTCCTCATCTTGACTGGATGGTCTGTAAACCACCCCCAACCTCACCTTTCTCCCTCTATTGGGCCTTAACTGAACCCATAATGCCTCCACCTCCTTTTCTTCTGACTCCTCCCTCGTGCATGTTATTCCCTCCCTGACATAAACTGCCACCCCTCCTCCCTTCCTGACTACACTGGCCCTCCTGTATAGTTTATATCTTGGGATCACAAGGCCCCAGTCATGGTGTGATGTTGCCCAAGTCTCGGTTACTGCAGCTATGTCCACCCTCCTGTCTGCTAATAGTGCCTGCAGATCATCCATCTTGTTTCCAAGACTCCGCATTCAGAGACACCACCCTCCACTTAGAGTGTAACCTTAATTCTCTTCCCTTTTTTCTTCTGTTCACATTTATCCCCTCTGTGTGCACCCCTTCACATACCCTTGCTATGTGTTCCTCACCCCCTCCACCCTTTGCTGTGTTTTTATCCCCTCTACCTCCTCCCTCCAGACCTCTTCCATCACTGTGGGGGGAGGGTCACTGACCACCTCCTCTCTGAGTCTGTGGGCCTACACTCCCACTGCCCCCCAGCAGTTTAAATTAAGTGTAGTGGTTATGTATTCCCCAAGTTTGTCCTGGAGTACCCTCAAACCTTCCCTACTGAGGTGTAACCTGTCTGGTGAAAAGAGTGCTTTGTTTGACCAGGTCTCCTCCCAGTCCCCAATACAGATGAACGTCTCCTCCCTGCACCATTTCCTCAGTCAGTCATTAAAATCCTCTATTCTTCTTTTCCTAGCTGTGCTGGCCCTTGGTACTGGTATCACCTCTGAGACGGCCAACGAACTTCTTTCCTCCCTACAGATCTTCTCTAACTCCCTGAACCTACTTTGCACTATCTCAACCTCCTCCCCAGCTAGGTTGTTGGCTCCCAAATGTCTAACTAAATTAGGTTTTCCTCCAACCTCCCTTACTATTTCCCTTATTCTTGGGACCACCTTCCCCGCTGTCATCCCTGACATACACACCACCCTCCTGCTTGCATTTGAGTCCCCTTTCCTTCCCCACTGAATACCCATAATTATGGAGTTCCCTATGATTACCACCCTTCCATCCCCTGCATCCGCGCTCCGTCCTTCCTTTCTTACCTTCGGTACCACCTGCTTCCCCACCTAACTGCTCCCTTTGCACCCTGGTGAACTTATCTACACATCCACAATTTATCCCCATAAATGTTTTTCCATCTCCCAATCTGCCCCTCTCCTTCTGACTATCTGCATCTGCTTTCAGTTTTCCCTCCCCTCTTCCGTCCCTATTCTCCCCATCCCCCCATCCTCCACTCTGTTTTCCTGCAGCTTCTTCCCTGCCTACCCTGATTAGTTCCCTTCCTTGTACTCTTGCTCTCAAACCTAGCTCAACCTGACCCCCTACCTCACCTCCTGCTGCCCCCTTCCTCCTTCCAGACAGTGGTGCAAATCTATTCAATAAAGGCACCCCTTTAGAATTTCCCACCCCTGATGCTACTCTCACATTCCCATCCCTTCCCCTTACCACTTGCCATTCCTCCACCCTGGACTCCCTTGTCCTCTGAGGAAGAGATACTCCTGTATACTGGGTACTCCTCCCCACTCCCATCCCCTGCCTGATGGCGTCACTCCCCTGGGCATCACCCCTTTGCCTTTCCCTCCACTGCTCTGCTCCTCTGACTTCCCACACCATCCTCCCCAGCTCCCATCTGAGCAGCCTTATTTCAGCCCTTAGCTGCTCCATGCTCTTACACACAGGACATCCCCCTTTACTCCATATCACCCCCAGAAAGACTGCTGCCTCACAGCTATTGCAGTTTACCACTCTCCTGCTTCCCATACATGTACCTATTCCCCCACTTCCTCCCAGCCCAGCTTCTCCTAGCCTCCAGTTATGCATAACTATAAAATAACTATACAATTCAAAAATATATAAACTACTATCTTACTTTATCATCAAAATGTATAGAAAGTTCGTGACTTGTTCATGACCACACAGTAAGCAGGTGGGTCTGGTGGGATTTGAACCTCGATCCCCTGTTTATAGTTCTGTGTTCTGTACGCTGAAACACACTGCAGTCCTTCTACAGTGTCCCTCACATCAGAAACCCTCTTTCCAGCGGGCTCCATGTTGCCGAGTGGTAGGGAGCCCTCACTGACGTGCTGAGAACATGAGTTTGTACCATGAGCCCAGAATGCTAGGAGACGAGGCTGGCTGGTAGGGCTCAGAGTCTCTGCATGGATGCTCTCCTCCCGGACAGGAGTGAGGATGTGACACAGTTATAATGACAGCTCCCACTGGTGGTACTGTGGAGATCCTGCTGGCAATGTGGGCGATCACCCATCACATGGCACCGTTTTGCCAGTTGTAGCATGCTCATCACATGGATGGATGGGGAGAAAAGTGGCAGAAAATGGCTCATCCAGGAAGCCTTGGGTGCTGGCCTCTGTGTGCTCATTCCCCCCATGCCACCAGGCCCTGCTCCATGATGAAAATCCTGCCCAGTCCCCAGTTCCTGGTCAGTGGCTTTAGCAGCCTTTTCCTTCATTTCCTCTGTTGGCCATGTGGGGGGAGGCCCAGGGAGGAATAGAAGCACCCCAGAAACTGGAGGGATACCACTGCCAGACAGAGGATGGGTGATGATAGCGAGAGTGAGTTTGACAGGCAAGGGATTGGAGCAGCTGAGGGTGCCTAAAAGAGGATACTGCTGGGGACCGGGTAGGAGGCTAAAAAAAAAATTAAAATAAACCTTTGCCTCCATGGGGAAGGTTCTTCCCCACATCATAAACTAATGGTATGATTCCATATAGATTTTCTCCCCCACATAAGTCCCTCCATTGGGCACACTGGTTCCCTCGCACTCTGAACCCATGGCAAAGCTTTTATTGTGGCAAGGGGCCTGAGAGCATCAAAACATCCATAGTTGTTTTTTTCCCCATTTTATTCCTCCCTGTATATCTGGCATCTCCCGCTTGGCACCGAGGATGACCCAAGATCTGTAGTCCCCCCCCCCCTCGGGAGGAGACAGAGCTTCTTGGCCCACACCAGGGGTCACTGCAGCAGTGAAATGGGGTGCCACCCTCCCATGCCAGAAATCCATATTAAAAATTCTTGTTTCTTGATCAGTAGCAAACTGTAGCAATACAGATGCACGAAAAACCACAGAGATCATTTGATAAGGTGCAGTGTCTTTATTTATTTATTTATATTCACATCAGCATTACAACCCTTTGAGTCAAGGACTTATTTCCAAAGGCTCCACATCAGTTAGACAGAGAATTCATGAGAACTTCAAAAGTAACAGACAAGGTTTTACATAGAGTCAGAAATTATTCACAGTTGAAGCTGTAGTCTTGTAGATAGTGGTAGCTAGACAATTTATCATAGTACAAAAAGCAGTGTCCAGATGTGGTGAGATGGATGCAGTCTCAAGAGAGACATTGTCACAGGAGGAGAAACTATATTTGGACCAAACAGGTGGGTGGGATGCTCAGCGGGGCCTGAGACCTCATTGTTGTGTGCACATACAGCCAGGAGGCAGGATTGATATAGAAGCCTCTCCTCAAAATTGAGCACATTAGCAAAGGAGTAGAGCGTACATGTATGGGTCCGCCTGTCAGCGCCGATCAGGTGCTGGCAGGTCTTATTAATGGACATTTGGATCTTGTTGATAGTGGTGTTGTCCGCGGGTGCATAAATTGGGAGGCCGTAGTCAACTAGGGACAGGACTGAAGAGGTGACAGCCAGCTGGAGGGTTTTGGGCGGCAGGCAGTCCTTATGGCAGTAAAGAAGGCTTATCCATGCATTGGTGGCATATGTGAGGGTGCTGATGTGGGAGTGAAAGGTGAGGGCAGGGTCAAATGTGATGCCCAGGTATTTATAGGATGAGACTTGCTCGAGCTGGAAAGTATCTGGAGAGGTGAATCCTTGGACTTGCTTTGGTGGTGGGCAAATAACATAGTTTTGTTTTTTTTCAGATTAATGACCAGTCTATGGTCTGTGAACCAGTGCTCGATCTGGTTGAAAGCATACCTCTCAACTGTCACACATTACGAGGTACATCACTCATTTTCCCCTCAAAAATTCTTTGTCCCACATGGGGAAGGTGATATTCCACATTTCCCACTGAGACTTTAAAGCAGAAATTCATAATACTCTTTTATGTTCAGTTATCAGCAAACATTAAGAACATTAGTGCACTGATAGCCATAGTGTTCTGAGCTTACAGTGCCATGTTTGATGATATGACACACATTTTGATCATTTGTCACACATTTCGGTGAAGAAAGGTTGAGAGGTATGGTAGAAGGAGTGCGGGAGGGAGATCTGAAGGGAGGCGGGGTTCGGGTGAGAGGCGAAGAGGACGGCATCATCTGCATAGATTAGAACCTTGCCAGAGCATGAGCTGGGTAGAGCGTTCAGGTACAGAATAAAAAGAAGTGGGCCCAGGATGGAGCCCTGGGGGACTCCTGAGTGGACAGGATGAGTGCTGGAGAGGGTGCTATGTATTTTGACGTATTGGGACCTTGAGGAAAGGTAGCTAGTGAACCAGGAAAGGGGCCCTTGGGAGAAGCTGAGTCATAGGAGGGAGTGGCAAACCACATCAAAGACCTTGGAGAGGTCGATAAAGACAGCTCCAGCAAGGTGGCCAATGTCTAGGGCAGAGTGAAGGAAGTTCGAGAACTCCAGGAGTGCCGTAGTGGTACTATGGCCTGAGCGGAAGCTATGCTGCTCTCTGTGAGTAACATAAGTTTAAAAAGTGCAAGTGGAACCTTTCTAAATCTATTAATGAGAAAGTGTACTTAAAGAGCACCTTTCCTGGCATATTTATGCTACATTAATATGAACCCTTACTTTCCTCGGGGTTCCTCCATAGGTACTTTTGTAATTTTTAGATGTAAGGTTTTTGGGAGATAAGGGATTGTATTTTGGCTCTGTGAAGGTGAGCCATCGATCCCTTCCATTTCCCCGTCCTGAGTGCCTCCCCGTGCTAGTATGTTATGTGATGTCATTATATGGAGACCACGGTGGCACCCTTCATAGAGTACTTTAGGGACTGAATTTAAAGTAGTATTTTTTTAATACTTAAGGGTTCTGATTCGGATAAATCAAGGCCACCACTCAACTAATACGACCCTGGGGAGGGAGCGCATTGGCTACCCAGCATGCTCCCCTTGGTGTCTGACAAGGGAGTGGCATGGGCACCAGTTGTGAAGGTGGATGCTCACCTGCTGTCCTGCCAGAGGTTAAGGTGCAGCCGTGGCAACCCCACGTGTTGGGTGGGAGGACCAGGAGAATGGAGAAAACTAAAAAAAGGCACTGTGGACCCCCCATCCCCACACATGGTTCAATTGTGGCCCTTTCAATTAAAGAGGGAGTGGCAGCATTTTAAAGAATTGGTCCAGCCAGGGCCAGCTTCGAGGATAGGCAAATGAGGCAGCTGCCTAGTTTCAGCAGTTGTGAGGGTTCACCAAATTAATAAATCAATTTTGGTCAGTTACAACTATCTAAAAGGGTTGAGCCTAGGTGGAAGGGGCACAAATGCCATGTTTGCCTAGGGGCGCTTGAGTATCTGAGGTTATCCATGGATTTGGTCACTAGCACAAAAAAAAAATATATATATCCTAAGTGGAATTATCAGAACTGAGTTGCAGTGCATTAAAAAAAATTTGAATTTCAAGCTATTCCATTCTTTATTACTAAGGGTATTTATGTGATAGCTGGAACGTTGTCCCTTACAGTTTGTCTATAGCTGAGGTTTGGTCAGGAACTAAAGTCATAATGCACTGCTTGTGGCATCATAGTAATTTTTACAGCAATAACTGTGATGTCACAAGTAGTAGCGCTCTTATATTATCTGCTGAAGTTGGACACCACCGGTTACTGCACTGTTACATTAATGTACTGCAATTATCTATGTAAAAATGTAAATGTAACCTTGTCACTCTGTTATATTTTCATATGATAATACATATGTAAGAACTGTTCACTGTCTACCATTGTATGTTATGCTAAGCTATTTCTTATTGCTCAGTACCACAGTACCTGTTATAGATACGTACATTGCCTTTTTGTTTCCTTTATGCTATTTGAACTGTACTAACTTGCTGTTATTCTGGTTCACCCATGCCGCAGCAACATACATTTTGCCAATGCCGATTATGGCACAGGCAAAGTGCCACCTGTCATTACAGTGTCAAGCATTTCATCTCCCAGGAGTTACGGGCCCAAAGCGCCCTCCCGGGAAACGAGCCCTCCGCACTCCACCCACAAACTAAATATAGCCTCCTCTGGAGAGCGCATGCCCCGGAGGGGGTAGAAACTGTGTGGGTGCAAAGGTCAACATGAGTGAGGGCTGAACTCATATCAAGATCACCCCTTTCAGTGTCGCCCTTGTTGCGGCGCCATAGTTGCCGCGACCAAAAGGAGTCGGCAACTTGATGGACAACGCTGTTATTCCTATGCTATCATACTGTTTACTATTTTGCTGTTATTCCTGTGTTATCAAATCGTTTACTGTATTGTATTCTGTCCTACCCAGGACCTCCTTGTTAATGAAGTTTGCTCAATGGAGCTTTTCCTCCTGGTAAAATAAATAAATACAAACACCACTTTTGTTAGATTTTAGATGCTGTCGGATATTGATGGCATCAACCATGGATCTAATTGCCTCAGATCCCATATATGGATCTGATTTAAACCATCAGATCAAAAGAGAGCTGAAGAATCCAATGATCAGATCCGTTCAGATCCTATCTGAGGGTCAGATCCGAATTGCAACCCTCGGATCCCAACATCTGAACCACCTGACCTTGGGATCCCCAAATCAGGCTGGGGATCAGAAACCCTAGCTTGGTCGGATGGAAGTCGGATTGAGAGACAGATGGTGGGACTATCCATTGGTGGACACTCGGATCCAGATGGGCACTATCTGAGCACTGCTAGTCACAAGCAGGAGTATATATCACCTCTCCCCTCTCCCTCAGAGTTAAAGCACACCACTCTACTGGCCCAACACAGGGAGCTGAGCTTCTGCCATGAACCTGGCTATCTCACCTAGTAGCAAAATGCAGTGAACTTACTACTGCTGAGCCATCATTGGCTCCAAGACTTGGTAGTTTTTTTATTTGTGCTACCATGTAGGTAATCCAGACTGGGAGTAAGCTCAAGATCCCCACTGTGTGGGGCCTCATGTCATGGGTGCATCTAACGACCATGTTTCCTTGCCGGTGTGAAGGAGGAACCATCCTTCTACTGCAGCAGTGACCCCTTGGGTCTAGTGATGGCGGGTGACTTCAATACCAGTGAGATGGAAGAATGTAGACACAAGGGGAAACCCATCCCAAAGCTTAGCACAGTGAAATCCATTTCCACCCAGGTCCCAATGGCCTGTGTCCCCTGGTAAATTCACCTCTTCCCAGGGTGTATCAGCAAGGCATTTGGAGACAACCTACTGCCAAGGTGAAATCTCAGAAGCATCTGAAGGTGGCATCTTAAAGACTCCCAGATGCTTTCATTTGGTGTTGGGATGGGATCAGGGAAGCAGATGACTGAGATATGCAGCTGTTGGACAGAAAAAGAGGAAATCCCCTCAAAAAGGATGATTTTGCAAAGCTTCACTTTAACAGAATAGAAATACTCTGCAGAGTAAGTAAAAACAGTTTTCTGCATATCAGAGTCAGGACTCATTTGTTGGGGTGCGGTAATTGCGCAACGGAAACAAAACTACAGCTCACTAAACTATTTAAAGTAATTAAAGGCTTTATACTTACTGATGAGCACTTAAAGTCTAGCTGGAAACAATAAAATGCTGGCTCTGCTGCCTAGTGAAGGTTTGCCTCATATCTGAAAAAGTTATTTTCTTACTTTTTTCACCACAAACGTTTATAGAAGTTGAATTGCTAGTGGTATGAAAGAGATTTACGTTGTCTCGGTGACTCCCTGGAAGCATTATTTGTCCATCACTTTAGACAGCAGAATCACTGGGTCACTGCCACACACAGGGTTTTTGATGACACTATTTATTCCTTTCTGCTAGAATTTCTCAGTATTCTTTATAGAGAAAGAGAGGTTCATGTGGGCCTCACCTTCTTGCAGTTTGTCTCTCAGTGAATTCTTGTAGTTCTGTCTTTTATAGCAATCCAGCTCTCCAGACAACAGTTCTTTATAGCTATATATATATATATATATATATATATAGTTTAGAGGCAAAACTCCGTTTAATGCATCAGTTAGGTTGCTCCACAGCGAGAGCGAGATCTATGTTGGGTTGAAACCCCTTTGCACCCCTCCAGCCCACCCCTCCAACTGGAATCGGAATAGCATCGGGCCTAAGTGTCACCCCATCACATGTGGAAAGAAGCTGAGGAATAGGAGAATGGGGTGACAGTTAGGACCGATGACCCCAATGCACACCCCGATTCCAATTGGGGGGGAGGTGGGCTGGAGGGGTGCAAAGGGGGTTTCAACCCTAACATCAAATTTCCTCGCTTTTGTCACTGTGGAACAACTCATGCATTAAACAGAGTTTTTTCCTCTAATTTCCCTTCTTTTTGAGAATGATAATGAGAAATAGTGAATGTAATGCAGCGGCGGGAGCGCGGGGGTGATGTCTTGTCGCATTGTAACATTGTGCCCGCAAACGCAAATCGTAATGCGCATGGTGACACAAAGCGAAACAGAAAGAGGAACAGTACTGTAGACAGAAATGTTAAAAACAATGGAAACGTAAATCCTAAATGAAAACGCAAAGGTAACGCATACATGGTGGCGATACGTGAACGGTAAGTGAAACGGTACGGAACCGCAAGCAGAAACGGTAATGGTAAGAGTAATGTAAGTGCACAGGCTGGTTTTCCCCAAAAGCTGTACAGAGAAAGACAGTGAGTAGAAAGAATGTATGCAAAATAATGACTCTCGGAACACAAAAATCAGTAGTTGTAATAGTAAATTGCTTATATCTCAGTAACCGTATGACATAGAAAAAAAATTTAAAAGTCATATGTATTATCACTTTCCTGGCTAGTTTTATACATAGCCCAGTAATTCTTTGACAAAAACTCCGTATCTCGCACCGTTTTCGAGATACGGGCCCTCAATGGCGCGGCGAACGCCATAATGTTATCCTATTGGAAAAAAACAGAAGTTCGGACTGCCATAACTTTTGAACAGTTTAATATTTTTTCACGAAATCTTCAAAAGGCACATCGGGGACCCTGGCCGCATGTTCCCTGAAGATTTCGGGCCGGTCGTGCAAACCGTGCGACCTGTAGGCGCGACCGTAGAATTCCAGAAAAAGCATAAACGCATGTGCAGATCACGCTTAATAACTCCACAGCCGTGTATCCGACCAGTACAAAACTTGGCAGATCCCAAGGTGTATGGGTCTTGATCGTGTATGCCAAATTTCAGGCAAATCCGACAAATGGTTTCAAAGTTATTAAGGTGCAAAATTTGGGGTTTAACATGTAAATGGCTCCTCAACCCTAACTATGGTAGCACTACCGTGCTACCATAATATATATACACACACACATATAAATATATACACAGTATATATATATATATATATATATATATATATATATATATATATAAGATAAAGAACCTCTGTGCGCAAGCACCGAGGCAAGGGTTACCCCAAAGGGCATTTGGCTCGGAAGCCAAGTTTCAAGAAAATACAAAATCACACATGCCCACACAATGCAAAGCATCATGGGCTGCATATGCAGATCACCACGGAGTGTTATGCTGGTTCAACTTTAAGCAGAATTGCATGGTACCGAAAGGCCTCTCACACAGTTTGCAAAGGGTGCTAACAGATATATACGCTCACCCCGTTCCATAAGTAAATAAGCTGAGATGGGTACAGTATAGGAGAATGGGGTGAGCGTTAGGGCCAATGACACCAAGGCACACCCCCATCTGTTGGTGTGTGCAGGGTGGGTGTGGGGTGTTAGCTTTAAAAACTCTTAACATCACATTCCCCTACTTTTGTGGCTTTATCCCTAACTATCAGTCAATCAATCAGTCAGTAAACATCTTTATTTAACCAGGCGAACACCACTGAGGAAAACTTATTTTCAAGATGGACCTGGGGTTACTTATCAACATAAAAAGGTTTACATACATAATCAGAGCATACAAATGGATTACATATACAAAGATTACGGCATTACCATGACACAGGGTTACAAGGAGTACATGGCAATGTGCAATATAAGGAACATATAAGACTGTCAAATGTCAAGACATCAGGACCGATTTAAATTATACAAAATATACAAAGTATACAAGAACCTGTCAAGATCCATAAGTGTTAGATAAGGTGGGCAAACAGAGGGAAGATTTCAGTAGGAGGAGGGAATTAGCAGAGTGAGAGCATATCAGGGCAGGAGTACCTAAGAGAAGGCCAATGCTATAGATATGGCGAAATTCAGGGGGAACAGACTCTAAAGTTTAAGTTAAGGTAAAATTCATGGGAAACAGTTACAGGATTCCTTAAAGGAACGTTCATAAAGCTGATGGGTTGATGGGGTGAACCAGTTTCAAAGTCTTTTGTAGTTTGTTACAGAGTAAGGGTAGTGCGTAACTTAAGGATGACGTACCAAAGCGTGACTTGACCTTATGTACAGTAAAGGAGATATACGAGACACTCCTCAGAGCGTACTTGCCTACCGTTCACAGTGGAAGACAATCTAGGATGTATTGAGGCAGATTCTTAATGATGGCTCTGAGGGTCCAGAATGCTGCATTTCTCTGTCTTCTGTAATTGAGTGATGGCCATCCTACTGCAGCATAAAGAGAGCAGTGATGCATGGAGTAAGGTAGACCAGTGATGAACCTTATAGCTCTGTGATAGAGTGTGTGTCAAGTTTGACCAGTGCAGAGGCAGGGCCTTGGCTGTAGATGAAGTCTGCATAGTCCAGTAAAGGGAGGAAGGTGGTTTGGACCAGTCTCTTCTTGGTGTCCCGTGTGAGTAGGTATTTGATTCTGCAGAAGAGGCCAAGTCTCTGCCTAAGTTTCTTTTTTAGTTCTTCAATATGATCATTAAAGGAAAGTCTGTAGTGTATCCAGACCCCCAGGTATTTGAACTTGGTAACATATTCTAGTGGTTCGCCTAAAAGTGTGGTGATATGGGGTAAGGAACCTTGGGAGGCATGGTTAAGTGCATATACAGAGGGTGAAAAGAGCATCACCTTTGTTTTCTTTGCATTTAAAAGAAGTTTTTAGTTCAATAGCTGTAGTTGCAGTTGATTAAATTCTTGTTGTAGATCTCTACTTGCTGCTTCGGGAGTAGGTCTGCCAATGTATAGTACCGTATTATCTGTGAAAAGATGTATGTTGGCGGATTTAATACTGGCATCGATTTGGTTAATATATATCGCAAACAGCAGTGGACCCAATATGGAGCCCTGCGGTACACCCCTCAACAATGGTTTTAGTTGTGAGAATTCCCCATCCACTTTTACCTGTTGCTGATGACTTGTAAGTTAGTTTGCAAACCATTTCCGAGATAGTGGATCCAGATCAACTTTACGAAGAGATACTAGAAGCAGATCATGGTCGACAGTGTCGAATGCCTTGTTTAGGTCCAGAAATATTGCACAAACAGATGTAACCCCCAGGTGGCACTATCCCAAGGGCTACTACCCCTGCCTGACTGACTACTGGCAGGTTGAGGGGCCTAGGTCCAATGGCGGGTGCCTCCACCCAGAGGTCAGGGTTAATACTGTCTGGTATGGCTTGGTCACAGCCCTCTGGGACACTGCAACCCCCCTTTCTTCCCACTAGTGGCCCACACAATGTATCAGAAGTACCTTCACAGTATACAATTACCCCCAGGACTGGTTCGATCAGCTTGACTCTGGGGACCCCCTGTAAAGCAAGATGATGTAATACAATAGCCACTGTACGATATTCAACACAAACACATACCTTAGTCAGTGTAACTTTGCTGAAACAACCAAATCTGATTTATTTAGGGGATGGCAACAGGGACAGGGGGAAATCAGGTTAATTAAATCAATCACACTAATATTCAGAGCACTGTGCACAATGTTAGAGTCTCTATTAGTCACTGTCACTGGGTACCCAGGATGGAAAGGGGCTAGCCAGGATCGGTGCAGCTGGTTGGAGCCCTGAGGATGGAAAATACTTGCACAATGCCCAATTTGTAATCCGGAGCTGGTTGGCTCAGTTCATATATCAAGAAAGAAAAGCAGATGGAACACTTGTAATTCAACGGTACAGCTGGCAGGGAGCTACACTGATTTTCACTCACTACTTTTGGCTGGACACCTTTCACACAGCAGGGGAACACGGGCCTGTGAACAGGACACACCCCACACATTTATATGTAAAAGAAGGTTACCATACCAGGCCGCTGCTCTCATATCCCATTCGCACTTACTGTCAACCTGGGAATTTGCAATGCAGCTTCACTCTCCTGACAGACCGAGCGCGATGAAGCAGTTTCTCCAGTCCTCTACAGGGTAAGCCTGGTTCCTGGCCACACAGCCTCTCCTTTTCCTCCAAACACAGCAGATTCAGTCAGAATCACCATGGCAAACGCGCCGCCCGACTTTTGGCCTCCACACGTGCTTCCCACGCGAAAACTCTGCAGTGCAGAAGCCCGGAGTTCCTTCCTCAGTCACGGCCACAACAGATCTGCCTTCTCAGCCACTGGGCAGGGAATTACAATTGGGTGCCACCCGACCCAGTTGGAGGGCTTCAGATGCCAGTCACTCACAACTTCCCCTATTGGTGCGAAAAGGCGCCACAGTCCAGAACTTCACTTCCCAGAATTACTGGCTATATCCCCCATTGGTAGCTGGCTCCAGAGAGAGAGTCCTAATCCTGGTTGATTGCTCAATACTGCATTTTAAGTGCTCCTCCCTCCTGAATGGATCCAGTTTGCAGTTCCGATCCAAAATGGAGGGGCAAGGCACACAAAGTCCCAGCTGCAAGAAAGGCAGGTTAGACAAATTACATTTTTACTACCACTCTGACAGATCGCTAGCAAACAGTTACATCCCTGGGGAGTGCTCACTTTGCCCGCTTAGCGACGGCAGAAATGGAGCACCTTGTCAACAGCTCGAGTGGGACTCGAGCAGGAAACCACACAACCCCCCCAGTTCCAGACTTGCCTGTAAAGCAGACAGCTCTTAAAGAGACAGTATCAGAGGCTCTAGAAGCACTCACAAATAGGCGGCTTAACTGCCGAACACCATCCAGGCTGGGGCCTTTAGGCAAGCTACTAGGGGATTTTGGGGAACCCCCATTTGCAGGGGGGTTACACCAAGTTCTTGAACTATGTCACACTGCCAGTCATTAGCATTACCTTGCAAGAGCCGAAATGGTGCTATGACGAGGTCTAAAGCCCGATTGTAGAGGGTTAAGCAGATTTGAGAATTCAAGGTTGTTTCTAAGCTGTGCCCTCACTATTTTCTCCAGCAATTTGAAAAGTATGGGTTGTAGAGAGATTGGCATATAATTATTAAGGTCCCTAGGGAATCACATGGGCAGTTTTCCATAAGGGAGGAAGCTCATCCTGTGAGAGGGATAGGTTAAATAGATGTGTAATGGGCACAGCCAGGATATGGTGACTAAGTTTCAGGAAAAATGGGTCTAAGAGGTCAGCACCAGCACTCTCCCTGATATCTAAGTGTAACAGTAGGTCCTCTACTTCTTTCAAGGATGTAGGCTGAAGGGAGAACACATTTTTTGTGACTGGAACATCTGGATCCTGTATGCTGATTTGGGAGTGGAGGTTGTTGGCAGGGGAGGTATCAAAGGCTAACCCTGCAGTAGCGAAGTGGTTGTTGAGGGAGTCTAAGATTGTTGGTTTATCTGAAACTGTGGTAGCTCCAATAGTGATTCTTGAGGGTAGGAAGGTGGGGGTGCATAACCTTCGATTTCCTTAAGGGTTTTCCAGAACTTGGAAGAGCACTTATAGGTAGAATCAAGCTCGGTCCGGTAGTAGTTTGCTTTAGCCTCTCTCACCAACTTGCTACATAGATTCCTAGCTCTCCTGAATGCAATCAAGTCAGTTGGGCGTTTAGTTTTCCGGGCTGTTTTCCAGAGTGAATCTCTATCAAGCAGGGCGGCTTTCAGATCTGCTGTAAACCACCGGCATGATATCTTCTTAGAACGGACATTGACCAAGGGTGCATGCTTATCCAATGCCCCAAGCACGATCTTCAGGAAGATGTCATATGCAGCATTTACTGATTTTGCAAGGTAGAAGTTCTGCCAACCCAAGGAATCCCAGAGGTCAGAAATGAAGCTGTAGGGGTCAAAGTTATGATGACACCTCTTATTGGTAAACTTAGATGCAGATGAAGAATTCGAGGTGGTTCTTACACAGGTGATAAAACAGTGGTCACTGACGTCGGAGAAAAACATTCCAGTGTGTGAGAACAGGTAAAGTTTGTTTACTAAAATGAGATCCAACAGTGTACTATTATTTGGATTCTTCTTATTAGGGTGCATTACTTCAGTAATAAGTTGTAATACACCAAATTCATCACAGAAGGATTTAAGAGATGGAGAAATGCTGGAAAACCAGTCTAGATTAAAGTCCCCTAATATGATAATCTCTGAGGATAAGGATCCTAGTGTGTTTCTCAGGTGGTCTAGTAACAGTAATCCTGCTAAAGGAGGCCTATAGCATCCTAGTACACAGAAGGAGACAGAAGAGGTGAGCTCTATTTTGAGAGTGAGGTTTTCAGATTCTTTAGGAATCGAGGTAGAATCGATGACTGAGGTGGAAAATGTATCTTTAAAATAGATGGCAACTCCTCCCCCTCTTGGCTGCCTATCAGTTCTGAACAAATTATTAGATGGGATATTTGCCTCACGGTCAGTGGAGCCAGATCTGAGCCATGACTCCATTACCACCAGGACATCAGGCATAGTGTGGCATACCCAGGCCTGACTGGAGGCAGTCATCTTCAAGAGACTGCATGCATTGACATGCATAAAGCTCACGCCTTTTATACTGGGTAGGTCAGCAGGAGATGAGATTGCAGGCAGGGGGCCAGGATTAAGTTCGACATTGCCTGAGCACAACAATAGAAGCAGCAAAAGTTTCTTAATAGCTCCTAAGAGTAGTCTGTGTGCTCTAAATTGTTTCCATTTGCAGGGAATATTAAGTGTGATTGGAGGGCCCCTGAGATGGATACCTAGTGTACCTAGTGCCGTGTAAAGAAGTACCCTAGTTGTGAATAGCTGGGAGCACCAAGGCACCTGGGCAAATGGGGATAGGGTCATAATCTTGAAGGCCCTCTCTGTAGCAGTTCCAGCAGGCCATGGGAAATATAATGCAGGTCCTAAACTGGGCATATTAAGGGCCCATATGTGCAACTCTGGGTGGTCAAAGAGCCCCTGGTAATTCAATGTGATTCTTGGACCGAACTCACCACTGGCTGAGTCATGTAGAGTATTATGAATTTCTAGAGAGCATAGCAGGATGAGGGTCAGGCAGGGGAACAAGTATAGTGCCCTCATTCTAATGCCTGTGCACAAGAATCCTGAAGGATTTACTAATCCTAGATCTGTAGCCACAGCAGCTCACGGTCTTATGTCCAGTAGAACTACAAGGTAGAAACCGATGTTTTGGCAAATGCTTTGCTAACCCTAGAATTCTTTGGCCAGGAGGTGTGACACAAGCCACAGCAGTTCACAGTCTGACTTCCAGAAAGGTATACAGCAGATAGCTTTGATGGTCTCAGCAGAAGCACAGTTTGATGAGTAGCTCTGTGTCCCTTTAAGAGATTGCAAATAAGACTGTTGTCCAATAGGGAACTGATCAAGAAAGGGGTCGGGGTTAAAGGGTATTTAAGGTGGCCTAGGGAGGGGGTTGGGGAGTGGGCCGAAAATCCTCTTCAGAGCAGTGCAGTACAAGGCTTAGGAGGGAGAAATCCTCTCAGATTCGAATTAGCAGGGTTCTGATTCAAAAAGCAGCCTTTTCAGACTACTCTTCTAGCAAGAAGCCAAACAGAGAAAAGGTGCCAAAATTCAACTGCCTTTCTTTCTTCAACGGCTTACTCGGGGCTCTGGGCACAAAGTCTGTACCTGGTTAAGTCCTGGCGGTCACTTGTGGGGGCAAAAGCGGCAGGCTGCGTGGTGCAGGACCACAGCTTCTCTCTGTGGGGATCGGGGTGAGATTCCAGCCCAGTCGGGCGATGCAGCCTGCAGAGAAGGTGATGCACACAGTTAAATTACAAAAGGCTGGAAGAGGGATGGGCAGAAGACAAAAGATTAGGGCTGGCTTTGGGGACAAAGAGAAAAGGAGATGCTGGGTAATATTCCACTTTTGGTAGGATCCGAGCAGGGCTTGGAGAAGACACCAGAAGACAGGGGACTGCACTCCACTAGAGTATTAATGCAGTTTTTTGCAATTTATTTTCTTACTTTTTGAGCAAGTATAATCATATCCTTATTTGCCTGTGGGAGCACAGGGCCCTCTGGGCTCTGCACTCTCATCCCTCCATAGATGCGTATATGTACAGTATATAGCTGTGGAAGCACAGGGCCCTCCTGGCCCTGCGCTTCCATTTGTAAGGCAACAGTGACAAAATTGTCAGCATAGGCATCTTATTAGCCCACCTCGTGTACCCAGTACAGAAAATTTTCAAATCCCTGCCAAAACGTAATTCTGTGCAGCTGCAACATCATTTTGCACTAAAGGTGCGAAAACACGTTTTGCCCAGGATTTGAAAAATAACAGCTGTGACATACATGAGGTGGGGTAATAAGATGGCCACACACCGGGACACACAGCCAGGGAAAGAGCAGGACCGTGGATGCCTGTAAAGGTAATAACAACCCCTCTGGGACAGGACTGTTTTGCAGGGGGACTTTTCTGTCCTCCTATGCCAACTGATAGTCTCCTGTGGATCATTCTTGCCTGCTCTCAGCCTGTATGTCAGACAATCCATAGTGGAGATTTAAGAGCCAAGGGCTTCACTGCATTTTGGACTAATCTTGTGTACCTGTGTGCATATTTTCCACTTGCCTTAAGATACTCTGCTATTTTTGCCTGCTTTTAGTTTCAGAGCTAGTGACTGTAGATAACTCCACTGTGTAGCTTTATTTATTATAATTTACGGCTCGAATGTTAGATTCTGCTGTTTGAATGCCGATTTACTCACTGTTGTGCTGATCTCTGAGCCTGCTGCAGCCATCCTGGCTCCTAGACCCCATTGTTCCACTGCCTCTATCACTCAGTTGGCTTCACAGTCTGTGCATGCACACCAGGCACTACAACCTCTCCCGCTGCCTAATAATGATTATTCCCTTTGTTTTGCCCTTATTTAAGGCTGTGAGAACCCATCCCACACAGCGACATGCCAGGACACACAGCTAGGGAAAGGGTAGGACCGCAGGTGCCTGTAAAGGTAATAACAACTCCTCTGGGACAGCACCGTTTTGCAGGGGTGTTAACCAGTCAACGCTGTGTGTCGACTGCCCCACCTGCCCCAGGGGCGTCCCTTAATTTAAGGACCTCCCCTGGTCATGTGACTTCCTGTCTCCTCTTTTTTCCAAGTCCCTGTTTTTCCCTCTGCAGGTTATAAGCTCCCACCTCTAAGTGGCAGCGCTGTGCATCACTCCTCCACTACTTGCATGTCTTCGCTCACTCTCAGACTGACTTTCTCTACTCCTCCACTACTCTCCTCCTCACCACTCTCTAAGTCCACTCTGCTGTGCCCTGGGTGCACTACCCACAGTGTCCCATAGGAGTCACTACTGGTCCTTCCTCAATTCCTCCTTGCCCCACACTTTTCACATACCTTGCCATCCTGCACACTCAGTTTATAGATAGGCTCTAACCAGGCTTCCTCCCTGGGTCTCAAACATTGCACCTTCTGCACCGGAGCCCATGGCCCTGCTGCCGCACCAAAGGGATGGCCACATTTCAGGAAGATACTTATTATCTTTTATATCTCAGACCATGGCCTACACAAGTGTGCTCCGAGTGTCCGACCGACTGACACTGCTCATTCTGTTGTCTCTTAGCATTGACACCTTCCCTCCCCCTGCAAGTTCCAGACCCCTGCCAACCCACCCACACTTACTCCCCACCCTACCACACCCCAGCCCCCCTGCCGTGTCCACCACTCCTCCCTTGCACCCCCCAGCTCATCTGTCCTCACCTCCCCCTTCCCCGGACTCCCCATGGCCCCTACTCTAGTTGGCCATCCCAGCTCTTCGGTCCCTCCCCATTCCTATCCTTCTCTGGGGCCAGGCCACACACAGTACTCTGTCCACGTGATATACTGTAGAAAACACATGGCTCTTTTCAGACTTGTCTCCCTCCTTCTTCTACTGTCAGGCAACGTCCGCCCCAACCCCGGTCCTGCTGCAGCCAGCCCCAACCGCCCCCCCCACACCTACTGGTCTATGCATGGCTTTGATGAATATATGCAGCCTCCTTAAAAAATTTGTCGACCTCCAGGGCTGGGTTGCCCAACACCAGCCGGATGTCCTAGCACTAGTGGAAACTTGGCTCTCCAAGAACACCCCAGACCACTTTTTTGTCCTACCGGGATACACACTCTTTAGGGAAGACAGGGTTGGGAAACGTGGAGGAGGCTGCATGATATGCCTTCGAGATATGCTTCAAGGGCTTGCCCTCCCCCCATCTCAGCTGGAGCATGGTGCCCAAGCAATCTCCCTCAAAATTACCACTGGTGCCTCCAGAGCCCCCCTAATATTCACGGCCACCTATATCCCCCTGCGCCACCAGAACCCTGCCTTTCAGTCACTTCTAGAACATCTTTCCAGCCTGCCCAGCAAAATGGAACAGATCACGATGGGAGATCTCAATATCAACTGGCTTTCCAGCTCTGCCTCCCAAGCCAAAGATGCTATCACAGCCCTCAAACTTACCCAGCTGGTTACTACACCCACACGGTTCCACCCTATCAAAGGCTCTGCCACACTACTGGACACTGTCCTCTCAAACAGACCCCATAAGATCACCAGCACCACCATTCTACCCAATGCCCTAAGTGAACACTCTCCTATCACCCTCTCCTGATCCTGTAAGATGATAAAGCCAGCACCAAAAATTGTCCTCCGATGGCACCAACGCCCTGGCAAACTAGCACAACTCAGAGAGTACCTTGCCAATAGGAACTGGCCCCAGTTAAACTAGCCACTGACGTCGACACTGTCTTCAGTTACTTTGTCCGCTCATTGTAATGCCGCATGTGACATTTTCGTTCCCCTTACTAAAGCACTTATTAGGGAGTGTGACTCCCTGTGGATAACCCCTTCTGTAATCAGTCAGTTGCGGAGTAGAGATAACCTCTGGCACAGAGCAATCGAATCTGGCAAGCCTATAGTGCTGCACGCAATAAATGCACCTGGGCCATTTGCAAGGCTAAATCGGATTACTACAGATCTACCCTTGCCTCCTCCTGGGGGTCTGCCCAGAAGTTCTGGGACAATATGAAGGAGCTTAATGGAAAATCTGTAACACCCCCACCCGCACAACTCAACATCAATGGCTTGCTCTCCACAGACCTGGAGGGCATTGCCAATAGGCTCAATGATGCCTTCTCAGACTTCAGCGCAGTTCTCCCCACCAATTTCTTCGACCCCGCCCCGATCTCCCCGCCCACCATCTTCCTTACCCCCCCTTCCATTTCAGGGCCCTCACACCGTCCGAGGCCAAACCCTACCTACTTAAAGCTTTCAATGGCACCTGCCATATTAATGACACACTGGACCCCAAACTCCTACGACTAGTCCTGGACACAGTACTTGCGCCCCTTACCAGCCTTCTCAGTTGCTGCCTCTGCCACAACCAATTCCCCCATGCGTGGAAGACCGCCATGGTCACCCTAATACACAAAGGTGGGGATCGTACTTCCCCCAGGAACTACAGACCGATATCGATCCTGCCCCCACCCCGAAAGCGTTAGAAAAGGTTATAGCTAACCAAATGACTGAATACCTCGACAAACACAATCTCCTCTGAGCGGAACAGCATGGCTTCCATAGGGGGCGTAGTACCACCACTGCCCTCATCGAATTTTCCAACTATATACACACAACCTTGGATAAAGGGCTTCTCGTGGGTGCAGTCTACATCGACTTATCGAAAGTTTTTGATACCATCTGCCACCCACTTCTCATATCCACCCTCTCGCAGCTAGGCTTTTCACAGGGTTACCCCTGTCCTGGTTCTCCAACTACCTCACCTCCCGCTCACAGTGTATGAAAATCAACAGTACCCTCTCCAGCACCCGGCAGGTCCGCTCGGGTGTCCCACAAGGCTCGATCCTCGGACCGCTGCTTTTCAGTCTGTACCTAAACGCGCTCCCCAGCTAATGCTCAGGAAAAAATGCTCCACCTGGCCCCCCCAATCTCCAAAGTGCCCTTCAAAGTTCCTGTAACCAGGCAGAATCCTGGTTCCTGGACTGACAACTTGTAATTAACCTAAAAAAGATGAAGCACATGCTTTTCTTGCACACTCAAAACAAGTACAAGGATGTCACTCTCTCTGTCCTGTCTAGTACCCTCCTTCCCCTTGAGCAGGTAAAAACCTACAAATACCTGGGTATAACCTTTGACTTTGCTCTCTCTTTTCATGACCACACATGCATCCTTGCAACTGCCATAAACACACATGTTGGCCTGCTATACTGCCACAAGTGTAGCATACCACCTGCAGCCCTGAGGCTGGCCATCAGTTCCTCAGTGCTATCTCTGGTGGACTATGGCATTCTAGTATATGGTGCAGCAGACAAGACTGCACTCAACAAAATCAAAATGTCTCTAAACAAAGCTTGCCGTCTACTTCGTGGCTCCAGCAGACTCACCCACACATGTACATTATATGCCCTTGCTGATATTCTCAACCTTGAAGAGTGGTTGTGCTTCCTAACCCATCTCCTCACCAAGAAAATAGTTGCTGGCTTAACACCTCCAGGTCTATCTACTATCTTCACCCTCTCCACCCCTACTATCTCCACCTGGAGCACACACAAATGGACACTTCAAGTGCCCAGAGTCAAGACATCCCCAGCCCAAATGTCATTCCTCTACCAGGCCTCTTCCTGGAGCAGCGCCCTCCCCCCTGGATATCTCCTCTCAACAAAGGATTGGGCCCTTCAAAACAGCCCTTAGGCAACATCTAATCACCACCTGCTGTTGTAACTGCAGATAGCTGATCATCCCCACCTTTTGAGGATCCCCCCCCCCTCCCTACCACTCCTTCCTTGCATTATATGTAGCTGCTTAAGTACCTCCGCCTTTGCTTTAAGTAGCTGCTTAAACAACTTTAACTGAGTGTAATTTGCTGTTTCCTGCAATGATTTCGCTACCTCACTGTATAGGACCTGCATAAAGTTTCACTCTCCTATGACTTAACCTTGTACATATACATACATGTATAGAATCTTTATGTTGAGCTGTAATCCACTTTGTACCTATGACTGTTTATGTATACCTGTCTTTGTTCCTTGACGAGGAGCCTTTGTAAATGAGTCTTTGACTCAAAGGTTTGCAATTCCGATTCTATTAAATAAATAAATAAAATAAATAAATAAAAATGTTGAAAATCTGGGGTTAAAATATTGAAAATTTCCAAAGTTACGAGTGAACGTAGCAAAATTGCAACAAATGGTCATAATTTTGGAATGTCAACATATTTTGACTCCAAATTGTCAGCATAGCTATCTTATTACTCCACGTCATGTACACAATACAGAAAATGTTCGAATCCTGGCCAAAACGTAATTCTGCGCAATTGCAACACCATTCATTACGTGCCACAGGTGCAAAAACACATTTTGGGCAGGATTTGAAAAATGACAGCCATGACATACATGAGGTGGGGTAATAAGAAGGCTATGTTGAAAATACAGGGTTAAAACATTTAAAATGTCCAAGGTTATGAGCGGGCTTGGCAAAATTGCAATGAATGGTCATAACTTTGTCATTTTTTCATATTTTTACCACAGATTTTCAACAGTCTTGTTATGACCTCACCTCATAAACCCTGTAGCTGAAAATTTTCAAATCTGTATAAAAATGCCATTCTGTGCCACAGGTGCGAAAACACATTTCAAACAGGGTGTGAAAAATTACAGTTGTAATGTTCATAAGGTGGTGTGAAAAATTGGCAAAATTAGGAGTCAAAATATTGAAAATTAGCAAAGTTATGCACGTGCGTAGAAACTTTTCAATGAGTATGCCTAACTCAGCCATTTTTAGGAATTTTTTCATCAAACTTTCAACATGGCCTTTTTGGAACCCCACCTTGTGGGGTCCCAAAAAGGCCATGTTGAAACTTTGGTGCAAAAAATCCAAAAAATGGCAAACATATCAACATAAGTTCAAAATGCCATTGAAATACATTAACCTCAGTTTGTGGTTCAGCTTTGAAGAGTGCAGATGTGTACCAGTCCACAGAAGATGACAGCGTTCTACCTCCAATGGTAAGTATAGGGTAAGGGAGGGTGGTGGGTGCTCAGTGGGATGGTCATAATGGGGGAGGAGCAGTGGGGACGGCGAGGGACCGTTTTCTTTTTTCAGGTTAAAAAAAAAGACGTCGGGGGACTTGTCAGAAAAGACTTGCTTGCTTCTGTTGGAAGCTGAGAAACTTGCTATACTGCAGAGAACAAACTAGAACGCATTTGAGGAACTGGGAACCTGGTAAGACATAATATTGTTGGGGACTAGTTAGGAAGGTAAGCTACGCTTTCTACAGAAAGTTTAATTTTTTCTTATTGGCATTAAGAAGAGAATTGCAGGATTTCATTAAAGTGTAGTAATTTTATAACCAGAGGGGGTGAAATACAACTGAAGTTGCTTGATTCCTGTGCTAGAGACCTAGGCTTTGGAAGGATATTTGTGCAACATTTTAGAAGTGTCCTGCTGGCTGAGCAGTGAGTTTATCCCTGGTTTCAGATAAGGGTTTGTGTATTAGAATCAGACATAGCAAAGTGCCTCAACTGAAAGGCCTGCTTACATCACAGGTGTCACTAGTCAATCAATTGATTCTGGGTGGGGCTTTTATCACTGAGCTGTCTTAGGCAAACTACACAGTGAGAAGCCAGTCAGAAAAGACTTGCCTGCTTCTGTAGGAAGCTGAGAAACTTGCTATACTGCAGAGAACAAACTAGAACGCATTTGAGGAACTGGGAACCTGATAAGACATAATATTGTTGGGGACTAGTTAGGTAGGTAAGCTACGCTTTCTACAGAAAGTTTCATTTTTTTCTTATTGGCATTAAGAAGAGAATTGCAGGATTCCATTAAAGTGTAGTAATTTTATAACCAGAGGGGGTGAAATACAACTGAAGTTGCTTGATTCCTGTGCCAGAGACCTAGGATTTGGAAGGATATTTGTGCAACTTTTTAGAAGTGTCCTGCTGGTTGAGCAGTGAGTTCATTTTTATCCCTGGACTCAGTAGAGTGGTTTGTGTAGGAGCAGTGGTCTAGTAAACTGTGGTGTTGGTTGACTTACTATAAAAGGCAGTACTCACCAGGGTGGTGGAGCAGTGGTGTATTTGATTGTTTCTAACAGTCACCAATGGTTGTGGCCTACCCACCCACCCTTCCCCTCTCCCCACCCACCCCAGGTGTGGCATTTCCTTTATAGCCTAGGTTCTGACATCACTTCCTCAACAGGTCTTGGGGCAGAACTGTCATATTCTTAATAACCCAGCACAGTGCATAAAGGGTAAGTACACCCCCCCAAAAAAAATGTATATATTACTCGTATATTATAAGGAAGATGGACATGTGGGGAGTGGTGCAATGCACTGGCTGTGGGGCAGCAGTTTTTCAGGAGACATTCTGGAACCTGTGTTGCTGCCCTATTTTCAGGCAACTGTCAGCTCTGAGGGAGGAGGTTGCCCACCTCCAGGCTTAACTGGCAAGGACTAAGGAGGCCTCCCCCACCCAAAGAGCACCAGTTCCACAACCACTGCGTCAGAGGTTGCCATGTGTGAAGAGCAGATGGACCACAGTAGGTTCTGGGAGGGTGAGGGTGGTGGAACAGAGGCGTAGCCCCTGAGTTGTACCTCTACACAAATCATATGTCAGTCTGGCAAGTCAAGGTTCCTCTATGATGACATCCTCAGTGGAGACCAAGAAGAATGCTGGGGACATCCACAAGGGAGACCCACAAAAGAGTGGCAAGGGACACCACAGGGGAAAGAAACAGCTTCTGATAGGGGACTCAGTTATTAGGGGTATAGACCTGGGGAAGGGAGAGGAGAGGGAAGTAAGGTGCCTGCCTGGTGCCATGGCTTGGAGGAACAGGAAGCAAATGCTCAGGATTGCAGAAGCAGCATCACAGGAGAGGGAACTAGATATCATTGTCCACCTCAGGACAAATTACCTAGCTAGGCATGAGATCAGTGCAGTGCAGGATGAATTTGTGGAGTTGGGGAGGGGCCTCAGACAGGTAGCAAGCACGGTAACCTTCTCAGAGGTGCTGCCAGTCTATGGCAGGGGTGAGGCTAGGGTACTGCACACCATGCAGTTTAATGAATGGTTGCAAACTGGTGCAGAGCACAGGGCTTTGGCTTCATTGGGGACTGGGGGTCCACCTGGAGAGATGAAGGTCTATACTGGCATGATGGTCTGCATCTGTCCAGGAAGGGAAACAAGCTCATAGGTGACAGGTTTAAATGCTTCCTTGGCAAGCTTTTAAACTAGCCAAGGGGGGAGGTGCTGATAGGAAACAGGAAAGTTCAGGCCTCCCCCCACAAAACATGGCAGGTAGTAGGGTAAACACTGAGGTACAGAGCTTGACAGAGGACAGGACAGGGGTAAATGGAAAAATAGACAAGGGCAATAAGAGCAGGGATGGGGTAAAAAAGGATAAAGACAACATTAAATGGAGGCAATGAGTACCAATGCCCGTAGTCTGAGAAACAAGCTTCCAGAGCTAGTAGCCCTGATGGAAGAGGAACACTTGGATATTGTGGCAGTCACAGAAACATGGTACACAGAGAACCATGAATGGGATGTCAACATACCAGGGTACACAATCTACAGAAGGGACAGGAAGGGTAAAAGAGGAGGTGGAGTAACTCTCTACATAAGGGAAGGGATCAAAGCTACAGAACTAAAACGTAAAGGGGGAGGACAAGAGGCACTCTGGGTCACCTTGGAGACAGGGAATGGCATTACAATCTGCACACGGGTTGTATACAGACCCCCGTCTCAAGGGGAGGAAATGGTCAAGAAAATGATAGAGGGCATTCTCAAAATGGTTGAAAAAGGGGAGATACTATTGATGGGGGACCTGAATATGCCAGATGTTAACTGGACGACATGGACTGCCGGCACATCCAAGAGCACGGTCATTCTCGATGCCCTACAGGGGGCATGCCTTAGACAGATAGTGGTGGAACCCACTCGGGAGGGAGCAATATTAGACCTGGTACTCTCAAATGGAGAGAGGATCACAAATTTAGAAGTCAGTAGACATCTGGGAACAAGCGACCACTGCACAGTGTGCTTCACAATAAACACAACCATGGAGACAAGTCATACGAAGACAAGGTTACTGGACTTTAGAAGGGCTGAATTTGGCATAATGGGTGAATACCTGAGGAATGCTTTAGCAAATGGCCAGAAAGGAGGGGTGGAAGAACAATGGAGAAACATCAAAACTGCCATCATGGAGGCAACAAGCCTTTGTGTGAAATGAATAAAGAAAACAAAGCGGAATAAAAAAACACTATGGTTCTCAAAAGAGGTATCAGGGAAGGTTAAGGAGAAAAAGGCTGCATTCAAAAAGTATAAGGAATCACAGAAGGAGCATGACAGGGAACTGTATCAATTAAAGCAGAAAGAAGTGGGGAAGGCAGTCAGAAAAGCAAAGCCCCAAACTGAGGAAAAAATAGCCAACTCAGTTAAGAAGGGGATAAAACCTTTTATAGGTACGTTAGGGAGCATAGAAAGGTTAAGGGAGGGAGAGTGAAGATTAATAAAGGAGAGGGGCGGTGGGCAGAGGGAGACAGTGAAAAGGCAGAGATACTGAATTAATACTTTTGCTCAGTATTCACAAAAGAAGAAGAGGAGGAGGAGTTACCTAAACCAAACAATAGAAGCTCTCTGGGTAGTGGGGTTGACGCCAGTCCATTTGCAGAAGAAAGAGTCCTGAAAGAACTCCTAAAACTCAAGGTGGACAAAGAAATGGGGCCTGACATGATTCACCCTAGAATCCTAAAAGAGCTAAGGGAGGACCTAGTAACATCACTAACCACACTTTTTAACAAATCATGGGAAGATGGGGTGGTGCCTGAGGACTGGAGAAGGGCAGATGTGATTCCCCTTCACAAAAGTGGGAGCAAGGCAGAAGCAGGAAACTACAGACCTGTTAGTTTGACCTCAGTGGTGGGGAAAATGATGGAATCACTTCTGAAAGAAAAAATTGTGCAGTACCTAGAGGCCAGCGGGGCGCAGGACCCAAAGCAGCATGGATTCACAGCAGGACGGTCATGTCAGACGAATCTAATCGATTTCTTTGACTGGGTGACCAAAGTAATAGACCAGGGAGGGGCTGTGGATATGGCCTACCTAGACTTTAGCAAGGCATTTGACACAGTACCGCACAAAAGATTAATAATCAAGTTAGCCAGCCTGGAAGTGGGTCCCAGGGTGGTAGCCTGGATAGCAAACTGGCTGCACAACAGGACACAGAAGGTAATAGTGAATGGAACACATTCTGAAGAAAGGGGGTTACTAGTGGGTACCTCAGGGCTCAGTACTGGGTCAGTCCTCTTTAACATCTTTATAGGTGACATTGCAGAGGTCTGGAAGGAAAGGTATGCCTCTTTGCAGATGACACAAAGATCTGTAACAGAGTTGATACACGGGGGGGGGGGTAGAAAGGATGAGAAGGGACTTGGCAAGGTTGGAGGAATGGTCAGACATATGGCAATTTAGATTCAATGCAAAGAAGTGCAAATTAATGCACCTGGGAAATAAAGTCCAGGAGAAGAGTACACAATAGCAGGGGAGGTACTAACAACAACAATAATGGAAAGGGATCTGGGTGTAGTCATATCAGATGACCTATAGGTGGGTAAGCAATGTGAGGAAGTCAGTAAGGAGAGCCAGGGCGAGACTGGGCTGCATAGGGAGGGGCATCACAAGTAGAAAAAGGGAAGTGGTTATCCCTTTGTACAGACAGTTGGTGAGACCCCATCTGGAGTACTGTGTGCAGTTTTAGAGACCTCATCTACGCCAGGACATAGACAGGATGGAAGCAGTCCAGAGGAGGGCAACTAAAATGGTGCAGGGTCTGCATCAGAAACCACGTGAAGAGAGACTGAGAGAGCTTAATATGTATACTCTTGATGAAAGGAGGAACAGGGGGGACATGATAGAAACTTGTAAGTACCTCAAGGGAATCAACAAAGTCCAGGAGGGTAGCATCTTTCAGAAAAAGAGAAGCGTAAGAACAAGGGGACACAATTTAAAGTTAGAGGGGGGACGGCTCAGGGGTAATGTGTGGAAATTCTTTTTCACGGAGAGAGTGGTGGATGCATGGAACCGCCTTCCTGGAGAGGTTGTGAGGTCTAAAACAGTGGGGGAATTCAAACATGCATGGGACAGACATAAGGCAATTATAGGGAAGGGTTGCAGGAAGTAGGCTGTTGGTTAACTAGAATCTGCAGCTTATCCAGTAGGTAGGGAAATGGGCAGACTGGGTGGGCCAAGTGGTCCTTATCTGCCATCAAAGTCTATGTTTCTGTGTTTCTATGGGCTGTTTTCTTTTTTCTAGGTGACACAATATTATGACAGTATTTGGGGACATTGGGAGTGTCCCACACTGCTGGGGGGGTTACCAAATAGTAAAAGTGGTTGGGGACACTGAGGCGGGCTTCCAGTGTCCCACTACTGCAGGGGGACTTTTGAATGCTGACATGGGGATTGGCTCCCGATGTTGGAAGTTATTATCAGAACAACGGATGGAGGGTGGGGAGGGGCATCCGACACCAGGGATGGGCATCACAGTGTTGGATTGTTATAAATATAAAAAAGATAAGGGGGGCGGCGATTGTCGGGTGCCACTAGACACCAGGGGAAAAAAGGATGGCTTATAGGTGAGTCTGCAGCCAGCAACACAAATTCCAGCTGTGGCAGCAGAATTCAAGAAAATCACGTTGTTCTCATACAGAAAACGCTGGGAAGCGCTCCACTCACTAAGCTGGGCACCGGGGATTTGAGGTGCCAGTCAACATATATGTGGGCACAAAATTTAGAATCAAACATCAGAATCTAGCTAAATGGGCCCCGTTTAGCTAGGTTCTGATGTTTGTTTATTAAAATCACGTTTTTTTGTGTTTTTCCACATTTGTCAGTTCGTGGAAGAAATCAACAAGATGGCGGTTGGCACGGCACCAAAACTGTTTGGTGCCCTACCAATTCAGTGGCGTGAAGCCAAAACCCAGCATTTGCGGCATCAAATATTTACTTTTCCTGCAGAACGTTATCTCAAAACCCCTACTGCGCATGCACAAGTCAGAAAACACTAAAATTAAGAGACTTATAACTCTGGAACCCCTTCAGATTTTTTCACCAGACCTGTCAAAGGCACTACCTTGGTACATGACAGATGTGCCCTGCAAGTTTGAGGCAACAGTTACTTCCCATGTAAGCTGTAGGCGAGATAAAAAAAAACCACAATGTTAAGTATAGGAAAAAATTTAGTTTTTTTCTAGAAATGACACGTGTATCTCAGAAATAGCATAAGCTGCCATCACAAAAATTTCCATACATCAAGACCTTGCTTCCTAGACAACACACACAAAATTTCAGCTCATTTCGTCAAAGGGAGCCAAAGATATTAATGTGCAACCTTTGAGGTTTAACATTAAACAGGCTACTTAACCCTAACTATAGGGGCGTTATTGTGCCCCTATAATAATGCATGGTTGGGCCTTGGTCCCCATCGAAAAGGCCATGATATATTTCCTCATATATTATGGTAGCTAATTAGCATATTATGATGTTAAATAACTACTTACACCATACTGATGTGTTTTTAACACCTAAATAACACATTACTAAGTGACAAGCATTTTATAGTGGGTTCCCTGGTCAAGGGTAATGAATTCATTATACTGGGTGATTTCAGTATAGACTGGCTTGGTAAAAATAGGACCTCTGTAGATCACTATTTGAGTAAACTAAATGTCGCACAGATCCTTGTGGAATCTACTAGGCTGACGAAGACTGGGAGTACGGCTACCTTGCTGGATTGGATCCTAACATCTAAGATAGAATCTCTCTGGCATTCTTCCTGACTCAATCAGTGACCATTCGCCCCCCACTTATTGTCCGTAGAGGGCTAAATCCCAGTCTTTCCCTCCAAGATGGATTAGTTTCCGAGATTTTTTTGTCTAAATTCAACCACGCATCTTTCAAGGCTGACCTTGCATGTGTGGATTGATCTCATCTCTGGGCCATTGATAATATTAATGATGCGGCCTCTTATTTTAGTAAGGTATTTTGTTACCTACAGGACAAGCATGTACCAGTTACCACTAGAAGAATTAGGGGTTTTGCTAACAAGTGAGTTGACCGAAATATACATGCATTGCTAAAAGACTGTGACAAACACTGGGGGGTTTTAAGGCATCTGGAAGTGCCTCTGATTGGATAAAATACATGCAACTTCGATCCCAGTGTAAAAAGGCCATAAAACAAAACAAGACTACCTGCTATAAAAGTCTCCTGTCTACCACCATTGGAACCTCTCAACATTACTGGGAACAAATAAAACTCCTCCGAGACCAGAATAACAATCATGTGCCCTCTGATCTGGTCATAAATGGCATAAACTGCAATAATCCTTTCACTATTGCCAATGCTTTCTACATGCAGTTTAGTGATCTTTCGATGAACGCAGGTTCCTTCCCATTAACAAACTCCTCCATAAGAATCTCCAAGATGGAAATATAGCCTTGTTGTGCATCTCTGCCCATATGTAACTTTTTTTTAATGTAGTGTAGGGCCTGAGCACTTTAAAGAAAATACACTGTTTTTCTGTGTGCTCAGTGCAGTCAGTAAGTGACAGTGTAAATGTTTGTGTGACTACGACTGCCTTTAGGATGCTGTTGTGCTACTGAAGTGCAACATTATCCTGATGTTGGAGTAATAGTACAACACATTGCGATGATGTCACTCATGGGAAACATATCCCGCAGTACAATATAGGTTGCTATCACTGCCAGATCTCAATCTGAACTCCGCTCAAAGAGCTGGCTAGTATTCTACACCTTTTTATGTACTCCATCAGCCATCTAATAACATTTATTTGAGTTTACAAAAAGGAAAGACCTTTGAGCTGATGCTCATTTGCAATGGTGTCCCTCATTTACAATGGAGTCCCTCACTGACAGTGGTGTCCCTCATTTACAATGGTGTCGCTCATTGACTGTGGTGTCCCTCATTTACAATGGTGTCGCTCATTGACAGTGGTGTCCCTCATTCACAATGGTGTCTATCATTTACTGTGCTGTCCCTCATTTACAATGGAGTCCCTCACTGACAGTGGTGTCCCTCATTCACAATGGTGACTATCATTTACAGTGGTGTCCCTCATTTACAATAGTGTCACTCATTTACAGTGGTGTCCCTCATTCACAATGGTGTCTATCATTTACTGTGCTGTCCCTCATTTACAATGGAGTCCCTCACTGACAGTGGTGTCCCTAATTTACAATGGTGTCGCTCATTGACAGTGGTGTCCCTCATTTACAATGGTGTCGCTCATTGACTGTGGTGTCCCTCATTTACAATGGTGTCGCTCATTGACAGTGGTGTCCCTCATTCACAATGGTGTCTATCATTTACTGTGCTGTCCCTCATTTACAATGGAGTCCCTCACTGACAGTGGTGTCCCTCATTCACAATGGTGACTATCATTTACAGTGGTGTCCCTCATTTACAATAGTGTCACTCATTGACAGTGGTGTCCCTCATTCACAATGGTGTCTATCATTTACTGTGCTGTCCCTCATTTACAATGGAGTCCCTCACTGACAGTGGTGTCCCTCATTTACAATGGTGTCACTCATTGACAGTGGTGTCCCTCATTCACAATGGTGTCTATCATTTACAGTGCTGTCCCTCATTTACAATGGAGTCCCTCACTGACAGTGGTGTTCCTCATTTACAATGGTGTCACTCGTTGACCATGGTGTCCTTCATTTACAGTGGTGTCGCTCACTGACAGTGGTGTCCCTCATTTACAGTGGTGTCACTCATTGACAGTGTTGTCCCTCATTTACAGTGGTGTTGCTCATTGACAGTGGTGTCCCTCACTGACAGTGATGTCCCTCATTCACAATGGTGTCTATCATTTACAGTGCTGTCCCTAATTTACAGTGGAGTCCCTTACTGACAGTGGTGTCCCTCATTTACAATGGTGTCTCTCATTGACAGTGGTGTCCCTCATTTACAATGGTGTCGCTCACTGACAGTGTTATCCCTCATTTACAATGGTGTCGCTCATTGACAGTGTTGTCCTTCATTTACAATAGTGTCACTCATTGACAGTGGTGTCCTTCATTTACAATGGTGTCTCTCAGTTACAGTGGTGTCTCTAATATACAGTGGTGTTCCTTATTTGCAATGGTGTCTGGTTTAGAATGAGTACATGGTAACACAAGATGCAGTACAGTACAGCAGAGTATATAAATAAATCTAAATGTCATAAAGGAATATTAAATAAAAGTTAGTTTTAAAGGTTACACTACATTACATCAGTGCTCAGATATACTTTCTATGCTATTACAATCGAGCACCTATGCAATGAATGCAGGATATCCATATAAAGTTAGAAATGCATCTAAACCTGATAAATGTATACAAGCATTAAAATAACTCATTGAACCCTAAGATCATCCCCTCCAGTAGCACTTTTAGAAGTCCGAACATTCCATTGCATAAATGCCTGCCACATCACAAGGATGCCAAGGTCACCCCATGGACTCTGCCACTGCAGTATTCATTCTCAGCTGCTGAGAGCAGTGCGGGCTGTTTCCCAGGTCCTCACCCTCCCCCCTCCCGTCTGACTCGGCTGTCACCCGCCACATCGCAAGGACCCAAGGCAGAATTTGCTGATTGATTCCAGCGGCCCTGCTGCACGCCACATAGAGCTGCTAAAAATGGCCACTCGCCCCGTGGACGCCAACAGTAGTCTAACTGCCTGCAGTGTTCAGTAGGGGTAGCATACCTCCCCATAACCTAGAATGGTTGTAGGAGAGAGTCATGAGTTTAGTGTAGGCCATAGTACTAGTGCAGTTATGCAGTAATCAAAGTAAACCCTTCGGTCCTTTCTGATCTGAGTGTAATTTTGTATGTTTATCAGTTCTAATGTATTACTGTGACATAGTGACTGTATTGTAATGTTGGTGCTAGTTTTAATGACCGCATAGTCCAGTAAGTTAAATGTAATGCACGTTTGCAGATAGAAATGTGATATGTGGAATTAAATTATTTGCTGCTTTATATACTCTGCTGTACTATTCAGGGCTCAGTAGTGGGTCCAGTCCTCTTTAACGTCTTTATAGGTGACATTGCAGAGGGTCTGGAAGGAAAGGTATGCCTCTTTGCAGATGACACAAAGATCTGTAACAGAGTTGATACACAAAGGGGGGTAGAAAGGATAAGAAGGGACTTGGCGAGGTTGGAGGAATGGTCAGACATATGGCAACTTAGATTCAATGCAATGAAGTGCAAAGTAATGCACCTGGGAAATAAAAATCCAGGAGAAGAGTACACAACAGCAGGAGGTACTAACAACAACAGTAATGGAAAGGGACCTGGGGGTAGTCATATCAGATGACCTAAAGGTGGGTAAGCAATGTGAGAAGTCGGTAAGGAGAGCCAGGGGATGCTGGGATGCATAGGGAGGGGCATCACAAGTAGAAAGGAAGTGGTTATCCCTCTGTGCAGACAGTTGGTGAGACCCCATCTGGAGTACTGCGTGCAGTTTGGAACCTCATCTATGAGGACATAGACAGGATGGAAGCAGTCCAGAGGAGGGCAACTAAAATGGTGCAGGATCTACATCAGAACCATATGAAGAGAGACTGAGAGAGCTTAATATGTATACCCTTGATGAAAGGAGGGACAGGGGACATGATAGAAACTTTTAAGTACCTCAAGGAATCAACAAAGTCCAGGAGGGTAGCATCTTTAGAAAAGAGATGTGTAAGAACAAGGGGCACAATTTCAAGATAGAGGGGCGGCCAGGGGTAATGTGAGAAATTTTTTCACGGAGAGAGTGGTGGACGCATGGAACCTCCTTCCTGGAGAGGTTTTGGGGTCTAAAACAGTGGGGGAATTCAAACATGCATGGGACAGACATAAGGCAATTATAGTGGGGGGTTGCAGGAAGTAGGCTGTTGGTTAACTAGAATCTGCAGCTTATCCAATAAGTAGGAAAATGGGCAGACTGGGTGGCCCAAGTGGTCCTTATCTGCCGTCAAAGTCTATGTTTCGATGTTTAGCTGCATTTAATGTGATATGCTGATCCTAATGAAATGCTGAATTGTAGCCTTATCAGCTGCAGAGCCTACTGAGTTCAGTGTAGTGCATGTTAGTGATCAGGTCTGAACTGTAGCGTGATATGTAGGACTAATGCACCAAATGTACCAGTCAGTAAATTATGTGCTGTGTGTGAAATAAGTTGTTTTTTTTTGTAGACTCTCTTTCTCGCTCACTGGACGGGGCATCTCTCAGAAGTGCCCACTTGGTGATCCCCGTTACTCCTGCCTGAAGCCTTTCTCTTCCTGGGACCCCCCACCAGTACCTTCCAGCCCCCCGGATGACCCCCTGGAGAGGGCCCACCTCTCCTACCTGAAGACCTTTCTGATATTAGAGGGTCAGTCTGGTGGAGAGCCATGGGAGACCGGTAGAGAGATGGTCCGGCACTGGGGATGTGGGAGATGTCCCTGGAGTCCTTTTCGCCTCCCCAATCCAGCAAGGGTATTTTTCCTTGTTTTTTCTAGGAACGTGGATGTGCAATGACGTCCACCCAATGTCTGCCACCGCTCCTCCCCTTTCAGCGTCATGCCACATGTTCCTGGTGATGCTCCCAATGGTCTCCACCAGGAGCTGTACAGGAGCGGCGCAAGTCCCCAGGAAGGGAGAGCAGTCCCTCGGACGCTCAATCCCTTCCCTTCCCTGCTGACCCCCGATGACCCAAGTCCGTTTCTGAACCTGGGTCACCGGCATGGCGCGAGGTGTGGCATCTAGCGCCTCAACCCTCAGCACCACTGGGCCAACTGTGGGAAATAAAGGTTAAGGGCTCCAGATAGTGTTAGGATAGTTGGAGTGTGCTGCTCCATGTTTCCCGGGCCAGACTCCTATGGCTTTATGTTGCTGGTCCCAGCTTGGGACGTCACAGTACAGGGCTCATGTTTCACTCTTTCTGTCCCCTTTTAGGTCACCCCCGTGGACACTTCTACTGCAGAATCCATTCTCAGCTGCTGAATTCAGTGTGGGCTGTTTCCCAGGTCCTCGCCCTCCCACTCCCATCTGACTCGTCTGCTGCCTACCACATCACAAAGACGCCAAGGTAGAGTTTGCTGATTGATTCCAGTGGCCCTACTGCATGCACTGCCATGCAAAGGAAATAATCCCACCCACCCATCCAGCCCCCCACCCTGGGGGTGTTCTCTTTTATAACCCACCCAATTGCTCCTCCAGGCCCTCATTCAGTTTTAGTGCTCTCACCTGTAAAGGTGCAATTCCCACATGCTTCCCCCGTGCTGCCTCTTTCACTGGCTTTGCTTCACTTACGTATGACACCAGCCGCTCTCTCACTCTGTGATCTCTCCCCTCGCTTACTGCTAAGTTGCGCCCCCACCTGGTACAGTTGCCAACTCTGTATCTCCAATTGCTAATTCTCTCTCTCCGGCAATTCTCTCCAACAGTCTCACTGCCTCCACTACACTTGTGCCCCCTCCTATCACTACATTTGTGCCTCCCTCTATCACTGCCTGCTTGATCCAAACCTGCAGCCCCTGGCTCAAATTACACCCCCACTACTGCTGTAGACTCTTTCTGCTGTAAACTCTTTCTGCTGCTCCTAGTAATATACCTCGTTCTTGCTTAGGCTTCCCTTCTCTCATCTCCCAAAAGCCCAGGCCCCCTTACTTTCACCCCATAAACTTTGAGTCCTGCTTCTCTCTCTTACCTCCTCTTCTCCCTCTTAAACATGCATATACTCTCACTAATCTCGCTCTGTTTTCTCTTTTGTAGTTCCTACATCCTTTCCTCCCCCCTCACTGCTCACCACTCACATCCCCTCACACACTCTACCATCCTAGACCACCCTCCAGTGTCCCATCCCTCCTTCTTCCAGTCACCCCAGCTTTAACCTGCCCCATGCCTCCTCCCCAGCCTGACCAGTTTACCCCACACATCCAAGCCCCCTGTCTCCCCTCCTCCAAACTCCCCCTGATTACTACAGTACACCTGAGCTGTCCACTCCCCTACTCTTTCTGCCTCCCCACCTACTAACCCTAGCCTACTTTCCTCTTCCTCTCTAAACCTTAAGGCCCTGCTTTGCTGTGTCCATCTCTCCACACCCCCTCCCTGCCCTGTCTCTGCCAAAAGGTCCAAGTACCTCCTCCCCATTCTCCCTTTACCTGTTCCTCTTATTCCTCTCAGAGGACGTCGAAATTAACCCGGGTCCCCCAACCACTCCAACTCCCTCTGCCCAGTCAAAGAGACTAGACATCTTCCTTCTAAATGCTAGGAGCATTCTACCAAAATTGGACGCCCTTAAAGTCTGGGTCACCCAGCACTCCCCCAGTGCTGTGTGTATGACTGAATCCTGACTCTCTGCCAGAATCCCAGACTCATTCCTCTCTATCCCCGACTTCAACCTATTCCGCCAAGACCGTGGTAAGTGTGGTGGCAGAGTGGCTATCTATACCAGGCAATCTCTCTCTTGTTCTCTCTCTCCTACCGAGATGCTTGCCCCTGTTCTCATGAGCTCCTTAATGTTCTCCTCACCCTTCCTTCTACCCTTCCAGTCTACACTGGAGTACTGTACAGCCCACCCAAAGTATCCCAAAACTCTATTACTGAGTGCATATCCGCCATCTCTTCCCACTCAGTAAAGGGTGAGATCATCCTGCTTGGTGATTTCAGTTTAGACTGGCTCTTCCCCTCCTCCAAATCCTCTATCCTTAAAATCGAATACCTACTCGCACCTTAATATCACCTCCATCAGTGGAGATACCCTTGAATGCGTCCACTTCTTTAAATATCTGGGCGTTACTCTGGACTCATCTCTCTTTCTCTCTCTCTCTCTCTCTCTCCCTGAAGTTGCATGCCTCCGGTGTATCTAAAGCTCTAAACCAGCATCTAGGCCTCCTCTACAGGATTCGTAATCACCATTGTAATGTCCTCTCCTCTCTAGGTTGGCTACCCTACGTGTCTAAGTTAAGGTAGTACTCCCTTAGCCTCTTATTTAAGCTGGTGCATAAATATACCCCACCTTGCCTAAGTGGGTTAATACATCTGAGACAAGCCCTGCATTCCCTCAGATCTGCCTCTCTCCCCCTTCTTATTATGCCTAAGATGCGTCTTGCCACTGCTCACTAGTCCTTCACCTTCGCTGCACCATCTGATTGGAATTCCCTCCCTCCCACTGTCCTGTCCTGCTCATCTCTCCCCAAGTTCCAATCCACTTTGTATGCCTCACTTGCTTCCCCTGTTGCTTGTTCCTGCTTTGGCTAAAGTCTCAGTAATCTGACTCTTTTATCCTTGGCTGCTGCCTCCATCTGTCTGTCAGTCTTGTAATGTTTTATGTCTACTATACATAATATATACATATATTGACGTACCTGTACTTTGTGTAGCAAAAAGTTATTTTCTGCTCGTTGCCTACTTCTTTTGCACAGTCTGGCCTGCGTGGTTGTTACGTTACTCTGTACATAATGTTTATATATCTTATTTGCCTACCCTTGCTTTGTGTTAGATATCCTGTGGCTCTGACAGTATATTTAGCTGCTATCTTGTTTTTGAACTATGTTTAATGTTCTCTGTAATAATTGTTTTACCCCGGGTCAACCCTGAAAAAGGGACTGTACTTGTCTCAGTGGATTTACCTTGTTACCAAAACTCAAATAAATGAATAAAATAAATAAATAAACCCCCCAAAAATCTCCAAATCACTCTCTCCTTGACTGGGTGGTCATCTCCCACCCTCACCGCATCTCTACCACTGGAGTACTCCCTGAAGCACTCAATGTTCATTGCAACACTTTCTGCATAAAGAAAGCCTCAATTCCCCAATCAGGCCCCAAATAATTACTGTATCACCCTTTTCACATTTTGGACACTAATTCCCTTCTGCGGGACCTGACTCAAGCCGACTGGTTCCCTATTTATACAGCCCCAGACATGGACTCGGCATTCCACTTCTTTACCAATACCCTAAATAGTATCTGTAACATGCATGCCCCACTAAAAAAAGCCAGCGTAAAGTGTAACAACCACCCTTGGATTACTCCCGACCTCCTTGCCCTCTGCAGAACTCTGGATAAACACGGGGGCTACATTCAAGGCTTTCCTCCTACAATCACATCTTCTAATTTATAAGTCCCACAGAAACGCCTGCACAAAGGCCATTAGATTAGCCAAACTGAATGTTTTCAAATCCCCGCTGCAGGCTAGATCCAGCTCCCCATCCAGTTTTTGGAAAGTTCTCCATTGCCTCTTAGACCCTTCTGCATCTCAGGCCCCCCTTGTCCTGAACCATGAAGGCTCGACAGTCACTGACCCAGTTTCAATCGCAGATATCTTTAGCACTTTCTTTACTACCTGTGCCCTCCCTGGTCATCTCATCCCGTCCCCCACAGGACCACTTCCCTCCCATCCAGGCACTAGTTTCATCTTTCCCCATCTCCCCCTAAGAGGTCTTCAAGGCACTAATGCCACTCAACCCTACAAAACCTAGTCCTGACGGCCTACACCCCAAGATTCTTCACATATCTGCACCTGCGATAGCCACCCCCTCACTTATCTCCTAAACCTCTTCTTAACTACCAGCTCTGTCCCTCAGGCCTGGAAAGTGTCTAAGGTGTTCCCCTCCTACATAAAGATGGGGACCCCACCTCACCTAGAAATTATAGTCCCATATCTCTTCTTCATGCTCTCTCCTAACTTCAGGAGTCTCTTATCTACTCAAGGCTCCTGGATCATCTTTCTGTGACCAACAGTCTCTCTCCTTTCCAGTCAGGTTTAAGGAAGCAGCATTCCACAATCTCCTCCCTGCTTCGAGTCACTGACTATATCCAGTTAGCCATGGACAAAGGCCTTGTCACTGCAGCCATCTTTGTGGACCTGGCAAAGGCCTTTGTCTGTCTCTCACCATCTTGTTATCCAAAAACCACTCTTCTCTGGTCTGGCCCCGTCTACTGCAGATTGGTTCAGATCCTACTTCCAAAACAGACAGCAATCCGTTCAAGTATGCAGCACCTTCTCCCCCGCCCTCCCCATCCAAACCAGCATCCCTCTAGGTTCCATACTTGGCCCTATCCTATTCTCACTATTTATGAATGACCTCCCTTCCATCTGGTCTCCCTCTAAAATCCACATGTATGTGGATGATACCGTGATATACCTTTCTGGTCCAAATGCCTCAGATGTAGCTGCCCCCCTGCAGCACGATTTTGATAAAGTGCAGTTATGGTTAAGGCAAAATCAGCTCAAACTAAACTAAAAAAAAACTCTGTGTTCTTCAGATTGAAACAAAAACTATCCAAATCCCAGAACAAGACCCCTTCGTTTGCCACCGTGAATGGCTCGCAACTAGACTTGATCAAATTCTTCAAATATCTTGGGATCTGGCTCGACCGCAACTTCGACTTCTCTGCTCACCTTGACTCCATCTGCACCAAACTTCGATCTAAACTCGGAGCCCATTACCACCACAAGGAATGTCTCCATATGTCCACCTGCTGAGACCTTGTCATCAAAACTATCATACCGGTTATCGACTATGCAGACATTGTTTATGGATCTGCGCCTGCTATTTCCCTCGCTAGACTCACCACTTTGTTAAACTCATTTTGTCATTTTGCCACCTCCCCCCCACTCACCACTGTATTTTCTATTCCTCCCTCGCCATAATGCCTCTACCAGCTAGGCACCATATCCATTGCCTCACCTTCATCTCCAAATTCTGGTTTGGGACCCTCCCCCTTGCCTCAGCTTCTGCCTGTCTCCCATTAGCTCCTCCACATACTCCCTCTGATCCAGGGATGCTTGTTCATTCTCCCTCTCCCATCCTCACACTTGCTCTGGCAAGGCCATCTTCCCTTACCATCTCCCTTACCTCTGGAATCAACTTCTATGGGACACTCGCTACTGCTCCACTTTCTCTGCCCTTAAATCCCTGCTCTGAGCTCCCCCCGCCACTATGTGCTCATGTCATTTCCCTCCATCCTCTCCATCACCTCTCCCGAACTAGCCACATTCTTCTCTCAAAGTACCATACCTTTCCTAACCAAGGCTTCACTGACCCCAGCCCAACTGTCCTGTTTGAAGCTCCTACTTTGTCTCTCATCTCTGCCCCTACTTTACCTTTTCCCCTACGTTCCATTTCATGCTCTCCTTCCCCCCTACCTAGCACCGTGTTACACCTCTATGTATCAACAAATCTGCTGTTATTGTATTTATATTGCCTGCAATGTGTTGTACATGCTCTAAGCCTATTCTGCTGCTATTGTGTATATATACCTCTTTTGTTATTTATCCTTGTTTTATTTGTATGAAACTGTTTTTTGTACTGGTTTTCAATTTTTTTTTTTTTATTCTTTATTGTGCCTTCCGCAGGCTCCATGGGGCTATGACCCCCTCCCTCGGAGGGGATACATCCACCGGCCCAACTCCCAGCTCATCTGCCCCCTGAAGTCCCCCCACGGATTCCCCCTGTGCAGCAGGGCCAAGTGGAGGGGTGTTGGCAATCCCTTGCCACCCTGTACGGCAAATCTGGTGGCGGGAGGCAGACTCGCCGGAGCAGTTGGGCCATCATGGGTCCATGGAGCCCCAGCCTTTTTTCAGTTTTCTCCCTCCCTCCCCTTCAATGTAAGCACATCGGCTTCTAAGCCTTCCGACCTGTACTGCCCTCCAGCCACCGCTAGGGGAGGGTAGTCAGCGGCGGGACTGCTAGTCCTTTCCCCAGAGAGAGAAGAGCAGTCCTCGGATGCTCAGTCCTCTCTCTCCCCCACCTACCCCCAGTGGCCCAGGCTTGGTCCCAAACCGGGTTGCCGCGTGGCGCGAGATGTGGCATCCAGCGCCTCAACCCTCAGCGCCACCGGGCTGGCTTTTTGAATGATTTTTACCACTGTATTGTCCTTTGTCCCTGAGTCACACCTAGAAATGAGCCTCATTTCAGTGTGCCTTTCCCGTTTATCAACTTTTAAATAAATAAATAAATGATGCAAAATGACTGCCCGAGAGGGATTGCATTTAGTCTGAGCTTGACTGCATTTGTTACTGATGTCATGTCCAGTTACTCACAGTGATTGTAAATATGTTGGTAAATAATGACCATGTAAACTTTGTTGTGATTCTTGTTATAATTTGTGGTGTAAGCTTTTATTACTGCAGCTGTTCTCCATCTTTCATCAGACATAGGTGAAAGAAAATACCCTTTTTTAATAAAAAAAAAAGTTGGCTTGTTTTCTTTTAATTTTCTAAGTATACCTGTTTTATAAGCTCAATACAGGCACTTTGAGATGAGTGCTGTGCTGGCACAACACACTTCCAGGGGATAAAGGCACTCAACCTGCGTTGTTGTGCCCCGGGCATGCACTGTACCAGCACAAAGCACATCTCGTGTCTTACTGCTGACTTATCTCAGCCTCCTTTCCTGGGTAAACAACAATAGACAGACGGACAGACAGATAGATAGAGGGATAGATAGATCTATCTGCTCCTGCCATCTCCTTCCCTGTAACTGACCTCCTCAGCCTGTCCTTCCACACTGCGACCATCCCAACTGTCTGGAAAAATGCTGCCGTTCTTCCCTTACCCAAGGGTGGTGATCTCTTATCCCCCGGGAATTACCACCCGATCTCTCTGCTACCCCCCCGTCTAAACTTCAAGAGCACTTTGTCCTCTCTCAACTCTCCTCCTTTCTGGATAACTCCTCCTTCTTCACTCCTTTCCAATCCAGTCTCCAGAAGAACCACTCCACAACCACCTCCTTACTCAGACTTACTGGCTCTGTCCATTCAGCCATGGATAAAGGTCACATTACTTCGGCCATTTTTGTCAACCTTGCAGAGGTTTTCGTCATTGTTTCCCATTCCCTCCTTCTTGAAACCCTCTCATCAGCTGGCTTGTCCAAGCATGCCTGCAACTGGTTCCATGCATACCTGGTAGGCAGAACTCAGTCTGTTAAAATAGCTGACACCACATCTCCCTCTTTACCAATCATCACTGGTGTGCCCTAAGGCTCGGTACTTGGACCACTTTTATTCTCCATTTTCCTAAATGACCTACCGTCAGCCTGCTCCTTGTCCCTTATCCACATGTATGCTGACGACACGGTCTTGTTCACCTCTGGCCACTCACCCTTAGATGTGACTACCAGACCGCAGCTTGATTTCAACAGTGTTCAGCGCTGGCTAAGTTCACATCAGCTCTTCCTCAACGCCAAGAAGACAGTCTCCATGACATTTGGTACTAGGCAGAGACTCTCTCAGTTTACATCCCTCCCCTCTTTCCACATCCTTGATGGAACACCACTAGAGGGATACCACGTCTTTCAGATACCTAGGCATCTGGCTGGACTGACATCTTAACTTTTCCAAACATGTTGATGCCATCCTGAAAAAACTGCGCCCCAATCTAGGTGCCCTTTACAGGAACCGCAGTGCTCTACCACTATTGGTAAGCGTGATATTGTTCAGAAAATGATACTCCCCATCTCTGACTATGGAGACATACTCTACAGTGCTGGTCCCAAGTCTTCTGTTACCAGGTTGGACACCCTCTTCAACACCTTCTGTTGCTTTGCTCTTGACTCCCCCTCCTGAACACATCACTGCACCTTATACCATTCTCTGTCTCTCCCCTTCCTGGAGTGCAGGCACCGCTCTCACTGCACCATTTTCACCTCTAAATTCTGGTTTGGGACTCTTCCCCCCTACCTTTCCTCTTCTCTAGCTATCCTCTCTCCCTCTTCCAGACACCTTAGATCCTCTGACTCCAGAACTCTTGCTATACCTCGATGCTCCGCTTCCATTGGCCAGGAAGCTTTCTCACACCGCTTCCCAAAACTCTGAAACTCGCTTCCACCCCCTATCAGATTTCCTCATCCCCCTACTCCCTCTTCTTGGCCCTGCACAATTTCTACTCCCCTAACTGCACTTGCTGATGCCAGTGGCCATCTCCTTCCTTCTTCCCACCTCCTCTCGTCCCTTGCACTCCCTTTTTCCCTTTATCTACCTCCCCTTGTGATTTCTCTAGCACTTACTACTTGCCCAGTCTCTTACATCAGCCCTTTGTAGTACTATCTGATCACTGTCTCAGGCTCTACTGCTCATGGCAGGGTTACGGAAGCTTTTACTTTGTTAGTTATGCGTCAGTATTGGCTTAGCTACCATGTAAATCAAATGTGTTATTTCTTTACTCTGTAAATCTCCTTCACTGCAACGCTACTAGTATTTTTTCTTCTTTGTACAGTAAGCATTATATTGTAATACATTTTAATGTTTATTTGCTGTCCTATCCTTTTAACCCCTTCCCCAGAACGCTTCTGTAAACGAGCTGTTTCACAGCTCATGTTGTCTTTCCTGGTGAAACATTTTGCAAATAAATAAAAAATAAAACTAAATAGATAGATTGCCGACTTTCCTGGGTAAACAACAATAGATAGATAGATAGTAGTATAGCTAATGAAGACCTGGGTTTGAATCTCATCTGCCCCCACTTACATACTGTGTGACCCTGAGCAAGTCACTTAACTTCCTTGTGCTCCCAGGTCGCACCTGGAAACAAACTGTGGCTTATTGTACCTTTCCTGGTTGAGTAATTTCCCCTTTCCCCTAGATAGATAGATAGACAGACAGACAGATAAAAGTCTCTGAGTGCATGCTACATGTGTGTTAAAAACTCAGTTTCATTTAGTTTTGTTTATTAAAAAAAACAGGTAAAATCAGTTATCCTTCAAGTACGTAGAGAATATAACATCACGGTTACATGGCCAGGCAGGGACCTAGCTGATTTCAGGAGGAGCCTTTGGTTCCAGCACGTGAATGATTCAGCAGCTGAGCTGCACACACTGACAGGTCAGTTAGCTTTATCTTGGATTCATTTTGATTCCATGGCAACAAGAACTCCTGAAGTGACTTTGGATTTGGTGTTCCTCAGGCAATATAGAGAATATGCAAACTATAGAAAAAGCACAGTAGGTCTGACATTCCCTATTTTTTTTTTATTAGTTACATAAGAAGCATCTCACAAACAACAGAACAACATGTACTGTACATTTGATAGTAAGCCTTTACAGTATACTTATGGCAGGCTCATTGAAAGTGTAGTCCAGGTTTTGTTTCCATCCAGGGTTACATGTCCAGATATGGAGCATTTAAAAATATTTTGAGTACCAGACTCAGTGTTCCCATAACGGACATGACCTATTTCAAAATACAAAGATAAATGCATAATTTTTTCCCAGCTCATTATGAACTGATCTGGTATGATTATAGAAGGGGATAACTTTATGGTATACATTCCCCTTTCCTGCTGCATAGGATCTTTACTTACACAGGTAGCCTTAAGCTGCAGTCATTTATATTTGTGACAGTATTCAAACATTGCCAGTCTTAAGGAAAAAAATAGCTGGCTTTCAGGAATATAGAAAACCTTTTAAACATCGGCAGTTAGAAACAGGCTTTTGTAAGAAATGACCTGAGGTGTTGTAGTCCGACCCTGTGGATGCCAGCATGCTGCATAAGTGTCCAGAATAAAGTACTTGTGCACCACAGTGGTGCTTCAAACTGTTCCAGGTCTTGCACCCAGGAGTGAGCTGTAGCACGAGGGGTGACCGTGGGGTTGGTTGGCGCCATTTTGGAAACATGTCGTATTAGCACATACATTTTACATCATATGAATAGGTAATGAAACATCTAATAACCAAAACAAAACAGTGCATATAGCGTGTGCAAACATAGCTTGCCTAAGAATATGGCACCATTTGTGCCCCCCCCACACAATGACCCTCTGAGTAAGCAGTCATTACTCACAAAGTTCAGTTTGATTCAGGGCTGACAGTCTAAGCCGTTGTCCACTACTGAATCAGAGCTGCCAGAGGCTTGTAACCTTTTTTTTTTCAGTTAAACGGCTTTGTGTGGGTCGCTGAATAAGTACTCTTTTTTTTTTTTTTTTTTTTTTTTAATTCTTTGGTAACCAGGTAACACCTGGTAGGCACAAGGCCTGTTTTCAGAGGCAGCCTAGAAGCACTGGGAAGGTTAAGTGACTTGCTCAGGATCACACAGTATGCAAGTGATACAGTATTCAAGTCTGCTGGATGTACCAAGCTCATGCACAATTTGTTACTCTAACCTCTAGGCTATACTGCCAGTTCTAGGCTACACTTTGCTGGAGTACACTGTTTCAAGCTGCACTAGATTTTTTTTTTTAATGACTCTTTCTGAACTCTCTGAGGCCATTGCTCTCGCCGACTCGCTCTACCGCCCACTGTGTTCCCCCGCCATCTTCAAGTTCATCATGGTTCCCTGGGGGACAGCAACCCGGGGAGATCGCAGGGGGCAGTGGCAGGGAACCAGCATTGGGCATGTGGCGGTGGCACTGGCAGGGCCGTCGCATATCCAAGCTGGAGGTGTATTTCTCTCCTTCTCCTCCTGTAGGTGCCCGGAGCCCCCCCCCATGCATGGTGCACGACTGACACTGGTGCACGGCAACCCTGCCCTGCGTCAACCATGCTGCCTTATGTGCAGCTCTGGCACTCTGTGGTGCCCTCGGTCTCCACCAGGGGCTGCCAGAGCACCGAGCAATCCCATACCCTCCCCCGGGAGAGGAGAGCAGCCCTGCGGCCACTCGATCCATCTCCCTCCCTGCCGACCCCCAACACCCGCGCTCGCTCCCAAACTCAGGTCATCGGCTTGGCGTGAGGTGTGGCATCCAGCACCTCAAACTTCAGCACCACCAGGCCACGCTGCACTAGATATTGTAAAGTATGAATTACTCCTAAGATTCTGGGAGTGGCTCTGACAGCGCAAAGGACTTTTGCTGAGTTCTTGTTGCAGAACTAAGATCTGGATAGATGGAGACTTAAGATCAGTTGTCCAATGTGGTGGGGCCCCTTCCACCTTGTTGCATTGAGGATCTTGTCCCACTCATGCATCCCTGCTTATACCACCAGGAAAGTATGTGGGGTATCAAAGTTATCTGGCTACCAATGGATAATTCTGTAAGACCTGTGGATTACAGGGTCCCAGTATAGATTTAAAATGGCTTTAAGCCATGTGCCTGCAAATCCCCATGGCTGTTCTCCCTCTGATTCGGGGGGTCTTAGAATGCACAGATTAGGAGTTTTTTGCAAAGTTCTCAAGTGCTTCCATTCTGTAGCATGAAACACAGTTTTCCTTGGTCAGGCCAGTCGTTGCAGATGTGAGACAGTTCTGAAAATCGTCCAGTCGAGGGCCTTTACTGCTCTCAGCACATCTCTTAAGGTGGTTTCAGGCTCGGTCGCCTCTGTGGAGAGCACTGCTTCTAGGGACATGGATATGTTGTTCATCCACACTCATTGGCAGTATCCTTGCCGCTTTAAATCTTGCCGGAAGGTCTTCAAGCTTGCTCCTCCCACCCACCCGGGTGGTATAACTCTCGGCTCCGCCCCATGACGCCAGATCTTCCTTACCGCTTGGAAGCTCAGGTTCCCTCCTTAACGCTCTGCGTTTGTGACTGGTTCCTATTTCTCCGTTTGCGGTTAAAATAATATTTTGCAAAAGACTTCAGTCTTGATCCCTCGCGGCTCGCGATGGATCATCGACTCCAGTTTGGAGATGCCCATCGCGGGTGGCAGGAAATGTCGGGCCGGATCCACACTCCCGCTGTGTGTCTGCTTAGGCAGTCGAGCACGCGACCCGCGGGCTTCGACCTGTGCTCATCTTTCTCGGCCCTCTCGTCACTCGAGCCGTGCTGCCCGATTAAACTGGGCGTCCAGCGTTCCCTCGGTGAAGTCCAAGGAGGCCCGGTTGGCGGTGTCAGCTGGCGCAGGGTTCGGCGTGGATCAGCTCGAAGCGGATGGTCGCCCTCAAGAGAGGAGGCGGCGCTGGGCCGATTCTTCCTCGGCCGCTGCATTTATCCGCTCTCTCTGGGTTCTTCCTACACGGCTTCCTTTAAGGAGCTTTGTCTGTCCCTCTCCACTAAAGGAGAAGGGCCTGCGTCTGCTGGACCTTTTCTCGGTCCAAAAGAGGACAAGGTAAGTCCCTCCGTCGACGCTCTTGGGAGCGGGAAAGGTCCTCTCTCTCGGGCCGTCGGCCGGGTTTCGTCGATCGCTGCCGCCACTGGCCTTCACGGTGTCTCCTGCCAGGTCAGTTGACCGAGACTCCACTGATGAAGTCGAGATTTTCTCGACCCATTGGACGGCTGTCGCCTTTAGCAGCCGAGATTCCCTCTCCCGGTTCCCCGGGAGGAGTTGAGGATCCCGTGGGCTCGCCTGTGCCTCGGTTCCGGAGCCCCGGATGGACCTTCCGAGCGAAGGGAGTGTCGGTTCCGGCCGACACCTCCTGCACCGACCCGAATTCCGGGACTCGGTCTCGGTCTCGGACCTCTTCAGCGGTCCAGCCGTTCCCACCGTCATAAGGCGGTCTCGGTCGGCACCTGCTTAAGCGGCGTCGCCGCTCGTCCTCGTCCTCCTCCTCGGATGAGGAGGCGCGTGAATTACGCGGACGGTACGAGGACCTTATGTTGCAACAGCTCCTCCTGGCGGGAATAAGCCGACTCCGGCGCCTCCCGGCCATTAAGTGGCTGTCACGGAGCGGCCGACACAACCCCTCGACTTGCCGAGGCCTATGCCAGGCTGGTTGTTCGCCAAAACCAGCTGCTCCACCGATTGCGGTGGAACCTCCGCCTCCACAGCCACCAATTGGGGCTCCGACCAAGGATTCTCGGTCGGCTAAGGGTTTACCCCATCGGCTGTCAGTTACCCTCACTCCCGACCGACCTCGGCAGGTGAAGGTGGCTCAGGCCAGAGGCAGCTCTTCGAGGACTCTTCCGAGTCGAAGATGATTCCTCCTTCTTCTCCAAGCGACTGGACTTGGAGTCTTCAGGAGGTCAGCCAATGGACGATAGCCCGTCGTCCTTCCTAGGACTGCTTCGGCTCATCTCGGAGTCTACCGGGATGGAGCTCGAACCCGTTTCCAAACGGGCCAGGTATCCCCTCACGGAGATTCTGGACCGAGGGGATTCTCCGACGGAGGCCTTTCCGGTGGCCGAGGCCATAGTGGGTCCAGCACTGGAACTTTGGCAGCGCCCTGCTTCCTGCCCTGCGCCTTCGGCCAGGATGGCCAGGAAGTATGCGGTCCCTTCCGGTTCCTTGTCCGGTTTTTCGGAACACCCCTCTGCTGAGGGGTTGGTTACCGACAGCGTTTTCCGGCTCGCCGGCAACGCCAGGGATGTGGACAAACCTCCTGACAAGGAGTCAAGGAATTGGACTATGTCGGGCGAAAAGTCTCACGCTGCGTCCTCTTCGGCCTCGTCAGGCCAGTTCGGCCGTCCTCATGGCACATTTTTCTCATGCCCTGTTGGGCTCCCTGGATGAGGTCATCCCTCATCTTCCCGCCGATCTGCAGACTACGGTTAAGCAGGTGCGGGACCAGGGCAGGGCAGTGGCCAAACAGCAGCTCCAGACTGCTTTGGATGTGGGGACTCATGTGCCAGATCGGTGGCGGCCGCAGTGGCTGTCGTCGGCGGGCTTGGCTGAGGATATCCACCTTTACTCGGATACCCAGCACAAGTTGGCGGATGTTCCTTTTGGGACTGACCTTCGACCCTGGGGTGGAAGGTCACCTGCAGAGGATCGAGAAGTCCAATGCCACCTTGGACTCGGTCTCTTCCGCTCAGAAGGACAAAGGCCGCAAACCACAGCCTAAGCCCTTTCGTCCTTCTGTGCCCCCGGCGCGCCCGGCCCAGCAACGTCAGGGCCAGCAGGCTCGGCCTTGGCATCCCAAACCCAAGCCGCCGGCTTCCTCTAACAGGAGGCAGGGAGGAAGGGCCCAGGAGGTCCCTCGGCGGTCCCTCCTCCAAGCCTGCCCAGTGGCGGGCTGGGGGTGTCGCCCCATCCCGTCACCTTACCCTGGGTCCCCGTGGGGGCGGCTCCAGCACTTCGTTCCGCCTGGTCCGCTGTTACCACGGACAGGTGGGTCTAGAGGTGGTGGGAAGAGGCCTGCCTCTGGAATTCGAGCAGGCACCACCCTTCAGAGCCGTCGCCTCGGGGGCTTCCGAGATCCCAGCCTCACTGGCGGCTCGTCGAGCCGACATCACTCTCTCCTCCAGAAGGAGGTGGTAAGAGAGGTGGACCCTCCTTCAGACCCAGGGTTTGTGTCCAGGTACTTCCTGGTTCCGAAGCAGGCGGGGCTGGCGCCCATTCTCGACCTACGCGACCTAAACAAGTTCCTAAGGTCTCGAACCTTCAGGATGGTCACTCTGGCTCAGATAATACCATCCTTGGAGCGGCGTGTGGTTCTGCTCTCTGGACTTGCAGGACGCTTTTTCACGTCCCCTCGTCCGTCTCACCAGAGATTCCTTCGCTTCGAGGCGGAAGGATCTCTCTTGATTCAAGCCATGCCCTTGGCTTGTCTCCAGCTCCCAGGGTCTTCACCAAATGCATGGCAGTGGTGACAGCATTCCTCGCTGAGCGGGGGTCCGGTGTACCCTTACCTGGACGACTGGCTGATAGCAGCTCCCTCCAGGAAGGGAGGCGGGGTCAGAGATCTGGCCCTCCAGGTCTGCTCTCAACTGGGCCTCCTTGTCAACGAGGCCAAGTCGAGAACTCGAGCAAGCAGGTGATTTTATTCATCGGGCGCGCTCGACTCTCTTGAGCCAGGCGCGGCTCGGCCGGACAGGGCCGAGGTTCTTTCCTCCTTGCCCGATCATTTCTGGTTGGGCAATTGCGCCTGCCGGGACTTCCTCGCCTCCTGGGTCTCATGGCGGCCCTGTGCCAGCGTGGTCCGTTGGGCCCGCTGGAACATGCGTCCCTTCAGTGGGGACTGGCCAGCCAGTGGTCTACAACGCACGATCCCTTGACCAGCTTGTGTCGGTGACACAGGGGATGTGGAATGCTCTCCAGTGGTGGACCGCTCCAGATCATTTGCAGGAGGGCATCCCGTTCGTCCGCCCCGAGCCGACGGTCTCTCTGTCGACCGATGCCTCTCTGATGGGTTGGGGTGCCCATCTGGGGGAACACCGGGCTCATGGCCTCTGGACCCCGCGGGAGTCCCGATGCCACATCAACCTGCTGGAGCTCCGAGCGGGTCCGCCTAGCTCTCACCGCCTTTGCTCCGTTCCTCCGGGGTCAAGTGGTCCGAGTCCAGACGGACAATACCACGACCATGTACTATCTAAACCGCCAGGGCGGGACGCGCTCCATGCTTCTATGCAAGGAAGCTCTCCGCATTTGGTCACTCGTGCGCAGCCTGGAGGCGGATCTCCTAGCCATTCACGTGGCAGGGCCTCCAACACCCTGGCCGATGCCCTGAGCGGATAGGGGCTGCATCCCACGAGTGGTCTCTCCTGCCGGAGGTAGTACAGCATCTGTTCTCCCTTTGGGGCACACCTCAGGTGGACCTGTTTGCCTCCACGGAGAACGCGAAGCTGAGTCTGTTCCATGCCCGCCCCCCTCAGCAGGGCTCGCTGCAGGGGGATGCCTTCTCGAGGCAATGGACCCCGGGCCTCTTTTACGCCTTTCCCCCATTTCCCTTGATCCACAAGGTGCTTCTCAAGGCGAGGAGGGACAAGGCGCAGGTGATTCTGATAGCCCCAGACTGGCCTCGCCAGTTCTGGTACCCAGATCTCCTCAGTCTCAGCTCCAGGACTCCGCGGCAGCTTCCAGCTCGCCCGGACCTGCTCTCAGTCAATCAGGGGAAGGTGTTCCATCCGGACCTTCAATCCCTGCACCTGACGGCCTGGTTCCTGAGCGGCTAGAGTTCCAGGCTTTGGGTCTTTCCGACGAGGTCCTCAATGTAGTTGAGGCGTCCCGTAAGTCGACCAGAAAATGCTATGCCTTCAAATGGAAAAGGTTTTCCATTTGGTGTCAGGACAAGGGCTTGACCCTTCCTCCTGTTCCTTGGCAAGCATCTTGGACTATTTATGGTCCTTTCTAGTCAAGGGCTTGGGTCGACGACCCTAAGGGTGCACCTGGCAGCCATCTCTGCTTACCGGGCGCGGGCCGGGAAGCAGTCGGTGGCGCAGGAGAAGGTGGTCTGGCGCTTTTTCAAGGGCCTTGATCACATTTCCCCTCCAGTGCGGGAACCCCCACCTCCGTGGGATCTACTGCTGGTACTGGCAAAGCTCATGGGCAAGCCATTCGAACCTATGCACAGGTGTGCTCTCTCACCTGTCGTGGAAGACCGCCTTCTTGGTGGCTATCACGTCAGCCAGAAGGATGGGAGAGCTCCAGGCGCTTCCATCGAGTCTCCTTACCTGGTCTTCCACAGGGACAAGGTTGTCCTGCCTCACCGAAATTCCTTCCGAAGGTGGTGCTTGAGTTTCACCTTAACCAGGTGTTGACTCTGCGGTGTTCTACCCCAATCACACCTCGGAGGCCGAATATAGGCTCCATACTCTGGATCCTAGAGAGGCTGGCTTATTATAAGGGCACGGCTGAAATTGAGGAGAGGTTACGCCAGCTGTTTGTCACCTACGCTGAAGCCGCATCTGGCAGACCTGCAGCCAAGCGGACGATAAGCAGGTGGGTAACCTCCTGCATAGATCTCTGCTATAAGTTAGCGGGCGGATGGAGCCTCCCAGAGGATAAGAGCTCATTCACCCGCCATACTGCTGCAACGGTGGCTGCTTCCAGGGACGCCCCTATCCAGGAAATCTGCAGGGCTGCTACCTGGAAGTCAGCAAACACCTTCATTACCCACTACCACATCGACCTTGAGTCACGCTCGGGATGCTGGTTTTGGGGCCTCGGTTCTCCAGTCTCTTTCCCAAGTAAGTATATGGGGTGTGCGTCTTGCCTCCCTCCTCCCGGAGAACTGCTAGAGTCTGCCAATGGTGTGGATGAACAACATATCCATGTCCTAGAAATACAGGTTACTCACCTGTAACAGGAGTTCTAGAATGGTATATGTTGTTCATCCACGACCCACCCGACCTCCCCGGCTTCGACGCACAACCTGAGCTTCCAGCGGGCCAGATCTGGCGTCATGGGGCGGAGCCGAGAGTTATACCACCCGGGTGGGTGGGAGGAGCAAGCTTGAAGACCTTCCGGCAAGATTTAAAGCGGCAAGGATACTGCCAATGAGTGTGGATGAACAACATATACCATTCCTAGAACTCCTGTTACAGGTGAGTAACCTGTATTTTTGAGCCGCTGGAGGTTGCGGCCTGCTGTCCTCTCTTCTCACCCTCATCTCCAGCAGCTTTTTTAGGATTTCCTATGCTTTAGGGTTGATTTCCAGACTCCAAAACAGCTTCTGTCCTCTGAATTCTCTGGTAATGTTTTTGATTATGCTTTTGTTGAATAAAAATAACTTTTAGTAAAGTTCCAGCAGGAGGTCACTGGAAACACGTTTTGTATGGTTTGCTGCTGGCTCTGCCACATTCCCTAGTTTTCTGTTAATCCTAAAAGCTTCCTTGTTACGTGTCTTTTTTCATTTTCCCACTGTTTTTTCCTCTTTTATTTCCCACTGTGCTGTACCCCAGTTTGAGAGGGTGGGTGAGCAGTTACCTTCACAACCGACATTAATGTTGCTTTGCACTTCCATGTAGGATACCTAGGTTTGTGCTGCAAGTCCAACCCCTGAGCCCTCACTGGCTGTGTCTCAGGTATGGTGAAAAGGCAGATCATCAGACTAAGGTGAAGGGGAGAGAGAGGCCTTCCTCTCCTGCAGCTGTGCATACTGCAGCAAGCTAGTAACATGGTATTTAAAACCCGGCTGACCACACACTTTCAGTCAGGTCCCAGTTACAGGGTGGAATGCTGAGTCATGCCTCCAGTCAATGGGGGGGAGTGGAGATTACATATGGTGACCACAGCCCCCCCTTTCCAGACCTTTGACCCGCCATGTCCTCCCCCAGCCACTGTCAAGCTACAAAGCCTACTTCCCCTGATTGCAGAAGATGGCCCCTGTACATTAACAAATCAGAAGCCTCTGACGGAGGGCTGACTGGAGTTCCTGGGGCAGTAAGATAGCGAGCTGCTGGGTTGACAGGTGAGATCATAAAAAATTGTAGTGCAACCACAGCACTTCTTTCCCTGCAAGTGTCTATTAAACAAAAAAATGTGCATCAGATTGGCATACTGTTGTTACAGAGATCATACTGGCAATGTGGAAAATCCATCACTGGATGTCCACTGGTAACTGCTGCACTGGAGGAGTGTAGATTTGGCTCAGCCTTCCCTACTGATTAGCATACCTTTTATTGAAGAAGGCAAGGTGACAAAATTGTTATCGTCTGACCAGTGACAGCGCTGAGGGATTTAAAACATGGTTTGAATTGGACCCGCTGATGTAGAAAATGTAGGTCCAAAGAGGAACCTATGGGGTCAAAACATAATCAATGGCATTTTTTGAACAGTTCATGTTCCTTTCCTTTAGACATTGTTGTAGAGTAGGTGCATCAATTTGGACCCAAAGGAAGAAGGGTCATTTCTGGGCAGGATGCAACTTTTGCCTTTTTGTGCATGTTAGTGCTGTTCCTGCTTCCAGTGTTTTTGCAGGCAATGCCTGCAGAAGCAAGGAAGAGTAAGGGTTGCTAGAGGGGTGAGTGAAATGTTCGCAACACGAGTAAGGGCATAAGGAGAAGGAAAATTAAGTTGCAAACTTCACAGTTTCTAATGAAATAATGTTTAGTATTACTGAAATTCAAAAAAGTAAAAAAATGTTTTATAAAGAAAGTTTTTTGAAACCGTCATTTTATTTATTGTTACAGTAAAATAGTGTTGATACAGTAAAAAGTATCAACGCATAAAAACTGTGTCGGCAGGACTGAGTCTTAACAACCTTAGGTGGTCGGCACTTCACTTTTTTTTTAAATAAAGGACACTCCACAACAATTCGTTTCTGGTGAAAAACCTTTTGTATTCCCTCAAAGGCAACAAGCACAGTGAGAAACAGATATGTGTAATGAGGCTAAATCACTTTATGCAGTTCTTAGATTGTACACAGTGCTTTAATGTCACTATTCCATATGTAATTTCAGTAATTGTTTATTTTTCTCACCCGTCCCAGAACCATAAATCTTCCTTTCAGTTAAGGTTTTCATGCCGCAATTGGCTAATCCGTTTTTCGTTTTTTTCTAAACGCATGAATCCAGACTACTGAATCTAGTCCTTATTCTTGTCTAGGGATAACGAGTGATACAGAGAGGTGGACCGAAGCTAATTAAACATTCTCAAACAAACAACTTTGTGTTTGTGCTCCATTGCTACTCACCATTTTGCTGCTTCCTGGTCCTAATTCTGTGCCATGATGTGGTGGCTACCATGGAGAAAGCTGACGTTTCTAACACTGTTACATCTTCATTGGAGCTCCGATTAATTAGGACCAGGAAGCAGCAAGACAGATTAGCCAATTGCAGCATGAAAACCTTAACTGAAAGAAAGATTTATGGTTCTGGGACGGGTGAGTAAAATAAACAATCACTGAAATTACATATGGAATAGTGACAGTAAAGCACCGTGTACAATCTAAGAACTGCATTAAGTGATTTAGCCTCATTACACATATCTGTTTCTCACCGTGCTTGTTGTCTTTGAAGGAACACAAAAGGTTTTACTCCAGAAACAAATTGTTGTGGAGAGTCCTTTATTTTAAAAAAGGTGAAGTGCCGACCACCCAAGTTTACAGCTGCTAGGCAATCTGCATACTTTAGCTGTACAGTATTTGGTTATCCCCAAGGTAAGGTACTACAATTGTTCATGCTGCAGGACATGGAATAATTAAGTTGATCAATTTAATTTAAGCCCAGATGAGCCCGAACAACGCCCAGGATTTATACTATAGTTCTCTTAACAACCTTATTCCAAGCTTTCATTTAAAAAGAAAGAACGTTTCTAATCTTAAGGGTTCCAAACTTAATGAAATTATCTTTTGATATGTCTAAATTTAGAACCGTTTGCGCTAGAACCTTTTTTTTTAATTCTAGCTTGGAGTCAGGTAAGTTGATTTATCAATATGTAAGCATTAATCACCGAGACAGAAGGCATTTCCCGGGCTTCCCACCACCCAACCATGCATTAATTCCTGGGAAATACCTCCTGCCGAGGGGATTAATGCACTTGTAACATGGGACGTGCAAGGTGCCTATTGTTTATATATGGTATAGTTTAACATACGAGACATGACTTCTTTACTTGAATTTGGATCTATTTTATTCAGATGCGATGCGGTTTTGCAAACATACTTGTTTATATAGTGAAGCATCAGATTATACTTTTTTTATAAAGGCTGGTTTGACTTGTTTTACTGTTTAGAGGGGTTTGCACTATTTGATGCTGTGTTCTACCTGGTGTATAACTGTAGAATGCGTTCTTTGTGAACTCGTTCTCATTTGCAGTGTGTTCCGGGACATAAACATATTGAGCATTTACATACACTGCCATGGCGGTTCTCCACTGAACGTTTCAGAAGTATTGCATTACGCCCAATCACTGTACTTTCTATTAATATTTGTTGCATGGCTCGTATCGTTCTCCTTATATCACTATCCGTTTTCTGTGGAGTTTTGTGCCCCCTCGCTACCACGTGCTGTTGAGACACTGATGTGCAACATACTGCTCTGATCAGTGTCTGTTTAGTTATGTCCCCCTTGCTACGACAATTGCTTCAGGCACTGATCTGCGACATATTACTGTGATACGTATGTCTGTTACTTCTGTTTTCCCATGACCTTGTAATAACCTAGGGTATAGGATTTACAGGTGCGTGCTGTACATTGATATTGTTGGCACTGCTACACTTCCATTGCTCATTCAGACCACTGAGCAGTTCAAAAACTGTACAGTTCCAATGCGAGAACGATATTCCTTCGCTCGCTCCCAGGTACTAGTGCCGTGGATTTCTCACTGATAGGTCCCTCTTGTGGGTATTAAGAGAATAACGCCAGCGGGCATATCTAGGGAATTAATGCACGGCATTAATTCTTCCATGTGAAGTGTTTTGACCAATCATGTCGCTTTTTTACTGTACTAATATTAATGCCATGTTACAAATGATGTTAAGGCATCTTTTGTATGTCAATACATGAAAACAATTATTTAAAAATGTTTTAAAATCCTATTATTTTAACAACATATTATAAAAAATGCATAGACATTTGTCAACACATGGAAACGGTATCATCATGATCTATTCTGTTTTCAGACTTTAAGCTTTTATTTTAAAAAAAGTTTCTAAGCCTAACAGTGTAACAGTTAAAGCTTTCAAAGTAATACTTTATGCATTTTAAACTATTATAACACATTCTTTTTTGGAAATGGATGATATTAGAAGTTGTTCTGTTTAAGAATAAACACATTGTTTTCTGGTTACTTCATTTCATTTAAAGCAGCAGTGCAACGAAAAATGTTTTTCTGAAAAAGGTTGTTTCAGCTAAAGTTGAGAAAAATATTAGCATACCTGTCAAATGTACTCATCTCGGTATGTCCTATTCTGTGCACCATGAGTGTTTTTTTTTTTTTTTTTTTTCAATCCTAACCCTTGCCAGGTCTACAATGCTATTTCTATGCAATATGTGGCGACCATCTTTTTTCTTGAGAAAAATCTCAATTAAAACATTTATAAAATACTAAAATTTTGATGGAATTAGAAAACTGTGCCACCAAATGAAACAGGAAGATGACTGGAATCTTTTATGGTGAAAAAAAGGTATGGTCAAATTTTTCCCCCGTTTCATTGCACTGCTGCTTTAATTTTATTCAAAGAGAAAATCCATTGCTACAGAGGGGATGGGAAGTAATTATTGATGCAGTATTTGCCTCAGCCAAAGATGAAATAATGCCATCTCAGATGTTCCTAGTCACATGATTTGCAGTCTGAGAAAGCAAGAGTTTGAAGGATGCTCAAGCTAGCCAAGTGGCCCCAGACAAAACTTAATTAGTAGAACACCAGGACGGTGTGTTCCTATGGACTGGGCACAAATCTCAGGTCACATTCACTTCCTGGGAGGCAGTATAGCGCAGTGGTTAAAGGCTATGAGCTGCAAATTTGGAAACCTCGGTTTGAATCTCACTCTTGCATACTGTGTGACCCTGAGCAAGTAATTTAACTTCCCTGTGTTCCCAGGTTGCACCTGTAAACAAGCTTTCAGCTTATGTGCCATTCCTGGTTAAACAAGTGAAAAAAAAAACTTTCTCATTGCAGTTTATATTTATTTGTTTACTGTTGTACTTACACCAACAAAAAATTAAAAATTCCATGTGATCTGTGTATTGCATGCTACACTGCCAGTGCCTTAACCAGGAATGTGGTACACTGGTTTAAACACAGAAATGCGAACCCAGAGATTCCAGGTCTGAATCCCGCCACAGCCACTGGCTCATGGTCTGACCTTGAGCAAGTAATTTGATCTTCAGCCTCCCTGCTGTAAAATGGGTAGAAGAAAGGCCCCCCCCCCCAACTGAAATATAGATGTTGCTTTTCAGTTGGGCCATCCTGGACAAAAAACTAACATAGTTTCAAAACTATCTCAAGTGACATGCTTGAAATCATACTGTGAGCCACTGACAATGGTGGGATTCAAACCTAGGGCTTCTGGTTTCATAGTTCAGTGCTGTAACCACTTAACCCTGCTAGATTTCAAGATAATGTCATGGTCCCTGTCTAGGGCAGTTTTGGGGAATGAAGCATGTTACCGATACTACAGAGATATGCCAGTACTATGAATGATCGATGCTTCTACATGTTTTGAAGATGCAGAGAGGAACTGTCAGTGACTGTACCGAGACTGTAAATCCCACATGTTGTGTTTGGATGCTGAAGACAGTTTAGATGATACTTGTTCTTTATTAGCACTGTTCAGGCTTTCAAAGTAGGACTAGAGAGATTCCTGAGGGAGAATGGCAGTGAGATTTGCACAGCCTGAGTAGAGGTAGGAGTCTGGCTGATAAGATTGGATGATGTATATCAGTACTCAAACTGAATTTAGCCACTGCTGTGTGTTGCAGCAGGAGGGGCAAACAAGATAAGCACTAAGTCATTTCCATCATCATAATACTGTGTTGCTATATTGATTTTTTTTTATCCACACTTTATGCCCCCAGGCATCTTTGATGCGTGGCCCCCTTGGAAGTTCCCAGGGCATACCTGATCCCTCCAGCACCCCACACACCAGCACTCACCTGCCTCCAAGCAGACTTGGTTTGTTACCATAGCAGGGCCAGGGTGGTTGATGAACCCCTTTCAGCGGTTGCGTGACAGATGGTGGTGTGTTAGCAGTGGAATCATCAGGAGCATGAGGGTCTTTTTTCATGGGGTCTCCTTTGTCCCACCTATGAGATGCTGGTAACTGGATTCCATGTACAGGTACACATGCAGAGTGTGCTGTTGTGTGGCATCTGCCAGACTGTTCCTGTCCCACGATGCACTGACTGTACAGCAGGACCTGTGGTCACCCAGGGGGCACTGCAATGGCAGCGGCACTCTGCTGCCCTCTCCTCGGATGCTCAGTCCTCCTCCTCCTGGCTGGCCCCCAATAGTGCAGGCTTGTTAAGGAACCCAGGTCGCTGGTGTCACAAGTGGTAGCCCTGCCACTGCACTGACAGGCTGGTTCTGCTGCTATTTTTGTTTAGCAGTGGAGGCATTCTTTTTGTTGTAAATAATGGTGCTTGGATAGTATACACTGGAATCCGATACCATTGGATACCACTGTTTTCACTAGATGTCGGATTCCATCAGATATGGATGACATTCAACCATTGATCTGGTCTCCTTGGATCCCAAATGGATCTGATCAGGGGGCATTGGATCCAGTGGTTGGATCAGGGATCTGATGGTCAGATTATAACTGTCTTTATTTTTTTTTAAAGGTGTTTATACTCCTTTTGGGCTACTGGGTGACTTGTCAGCCCTATTACTGGGTGCTGTTGGCTGGCTTGCTGTCTCTCCGTCTGGAGTCAGCGGTGTTCTCCCCATGGATTTCCCACCATGGTGGGGCTAGGGGAGGAGGGTTGTCCTCTCCCCCGTCCCCAGCGACTCTCATCCAGAAACCCATATTTACCAGTGGAGTGGCAGGGTGTGCCGCACCACCTCTGGCAGGGCTTCATTAAGCCCAGTCTTACTTCGTTTTTCCTTCTGATTTTCTCCCCGATATCCTGGAGCCACGGCATGGCACATAGGCGCATGCACATGGAGGCATGTATGCGCTCTGGAACTGTGGCCTCCATCCACCCAGCAAGACATCCGTCTAGCCCCCCTGTAATGTTGGCACTGCCACCTGGCCTCCACCTGGTGGCAGCCAAGAGCCAGGAAGGTGCATCTTCACTGCCTTAGAGAGGAGAGCTGCCTGTTGGCCTCTGACTCTGTTTCCTAGCCATCCCACCCACCAGCCCCTGGCAACCTGAGCTCGTTCCCAAAGCGGGGTCGCCAGCATGGTGCGAGGTTAGGCGCTCCATAGCACCTCAGCCCTGTGTGCCACTGGATCTCATATTACAACTGAGTGTTGGATTCTAAGATCTGACCCACAGATCAAGAGAAATGACCCCATCCAACCAGGGATCAGACACACAGGCTCGGACAGATGGGAGTTGGATCTGGCAGCTATCCATCTGAGGGTGCTCGGATCCAGCAAAGCAGTATCCGAGCTAGTTGTAATGTGTGTGAAGAATAAGTACTATATGAGGCAAGTAGCTGGCACAAGGCACTCATGGTTCACGGGTCTGAGACAGGAAGTTTATATCCAAGTCCACCAATATTTTGTATATCTCCTCAATACGTGAAACATTGGCCTACTGTTGGCAGTCTGTTTGTTACTGCTCACTTTTTATTTTATCTTCAATTTGTATCAAAAAAGTGCGTGCTGGGAAATCATTTGTGAGTGTACGGACTGGACTCTAAGTTCCATATGGTTTCAAATTGACAGTTTTTTTTAATTAAAACTTTATTAAAATTTTAATAATAACATACAAGTAAGGGACATATGAGTAATAGAATACATAACATAGCAGTAGAAAAAAAATAAAAAAAATAATTTATAGAAAAGAAAGTTTGTGAACTCAGAGTTATGCCTGTCTTATAACATGGGGTAGGAGAATTTAGCGAAGTGATTGGTTCAGGGGCGATCACCTGACTGTTGGTTAATTCCCCATACACGCACAGCAAGTTGTAAAGCATCCCTCAGCACAGATCAGTCAGCGGTGCTACTTTTGTTGTAGTCCTCGAAATCCAGTCTAAGAGGCAGCCATTAATACACTTGCTAAGCGAGCGTAGTGCACTGTGGGGTTCCTGTGGACCCATGTTGAAAGACAGTCACTGAAATGCTATGCAAGGTATCCCAGCAGCAGTAGTATTACCCCAGCACCCTGTACCAATCACTTCTCTTAATTCTCCGACCCCATTTTCTAAGTGAGCGTAGCGCACTGTACTGGTAGTGTGGACCCACGTTGAAATGACGTCACTGAAATTCAATGCACGGTATTGTGGTGGCAGTAGTATTACCCCAGCATTCTAGCAGGTCATTAATTGTGCCCGCCACAGCCGTCACAGTGCAAGCTCCCAACGTTGTACAGTTACTGACTGTGTGGCTGTCTACCTGTGAGAGACCGCACTGTGTGTCTCACAGTACTGTTCCTATGCTCAGCACATCCTGTACAGCAGTCCAAGGCAGGCAAGGCAAGGCAAATTTTATTTAAAAGATGCCCAATCCTGGAGGCTCTGGGTGCCGTACATAAAAACCAGCACAAAACGCGGGCCCGTCTGCGAAGCAGTTGGATTTCCTCTTGCGATGCCAGCGACCTGGGTCTGGGAATGGACTTGGGTCGTCGGAGGGCCGGCCAGGGGGGGAGAAGGATGGAGCATCCTCAGACAGCTCTCCTTCTCCGGGGGAGGGGGGAGAGTATGTCCGGTGTTCGAGGGACCCCTGGTGGAGGCTGGGGGTATGAAGAGCAGCCAGCGTCTGGACATCTTAGGGGGCGGGGTGGATGCGGGACATCATTGCACGTCCCCGGCCCCAAGAAAAACCGGGGAAAAATCACTGCTGCCTGCGTCCTCATGATGTCCCCTTGCCGTTATTTAATCCACTCCCAGGCCGGCTTCCCGACCTGACCATGTTCCGTGGCACTTTGACCGGTGCTGTGGCCCCGCCCTGGGGGGCAAGCCAAGGGGGCAACCGGGAGCTGTGGCTCATATGGGAGTTGAGGACGGCGGGGACCATGACCGGGCTGAATCTACCGATGCAGGCAGTAGACAAAAAGCATAATAAATAAAAAAACCAGCACAAAAACAAGATTAATAAATAAGATAATCATAAAACTACAATACTAATTAAGTAAAATTAAACAGATAAAGAAAAATGGGCACAAGTAGTGTAACAGGTAAGAACAGGGCAGTATTTACAAAGCTGGGTCAGGAAAAACTTGCGCATACTGGAAGGCCTTGAGGCATGCCTTAAATACCTCCACTGAAGTGGCCTCTCTTATTGATGGAGGGAGCAAATTCCACAGGATGGGGCCGGCGACAGCACTGCTGGTACAACACCATTGTACAGTGTTAGTAATTGTGCCCAGAGTGGTAGTAACAGTGCAGGCACCCACCGTGACTGCACCGTGCGTCCCATGCTAATGTGCTTATAACTGGATGACGTGACACATCCCACCATGCGTTAGGCTGCATTGTCCCAGTGTCTGAAGATAGTGCTTACATAGCACAACACTCCTGCCAGTAGTGGACAGAAGGGATGTAGCAGCAGCATAACACAGTACGTTACATACAATAGCACTGCCTGTCTGGTTCACATATGGTCCATAGCCCATCCTGTACAGCTGTCATAAAGTATATAATAGCCCCACTCTGTGTGCAGAGAGACAGCAGGTCCCAGTGTACTGTAGAGATCTCTGCTCAGCCTGCTGACAGCTGGTCCCCTGCTGCTGTCCCCCCCACCCCAACGACAATCATCAAGTGTTGCTATGTGCACTGTATTCGATTCCCCATCCTCAGTGACCGACCCTAGAGCAGCTACTGTACAAAGAGAGTGATAGTGAGTGTCGAGACAGGCAGAGAGATGCCCTGCGCAGATGTTGTGTTGTGTCGTGTCCTATGTCTCTGGTAAGCATCCAGACAGTCAAGTACAGTGGCAACAACAGAGGCAGAGCAGGACGTTTGCCAAATAGTTCCTGCAGCCCGCTGACAGTTTCACCCTCACTAACAGCGGTGTGCAGTTCTTCCATACCGCAGACTGTGTCGTAAACTTCCATCAGAGCTCTGCAAGCAAAGAATGCTGTCCCACTGGCAACTGTATGCAACACTGCATGAACGGCAACTTGCTGGATATAGTCATGCACCATTACTGACCAGGTGACTGGATTGCCATTGTATGTTGTGTTACTTGTTCGTTATGTTGATTGTTTAGAGCTGCATGTTCACCGCAGAATTTCTGCTGGCAGCAGAACACATAATAAAGTTCCTATGTTTTCAAAAGGTTATCATGCATTCCTCATATTTTTTGAATGTGTTGTAAGACCCCATGTTATGTGCACAATAACCCACTCCAGTGTGTGCAGTTATTGAGGATTAATCAACACCTCGACCTGCGGCCTTGTGCCTCACAACACACCCGGGGTGTTGATTAATCCCCAATAACCACACACCCTGTCATGGGTTATTGCTTACATGTGGCAGTTTACGAAAGGTAGATGTAAGAAAGAATTCTATAATGCATAGAATTTGTTAATTCTGTTCTGACGTATATGTGCCTTTTATAGGGCTGGCACTAAAGCCCAGAGGTTAGAGTAATGAGCTTGGTACATCCAGCAGACCTGGATTTGATTCTCACAACCTCCACATGCCTATTGTGTGACTCTGAGCAAGTCACTTAACCTCCCCAGTGCTCCCAGGTTGCTCCTGAAAACAGGCACTTGTGCCTAGTGGACCTTACCCAGTTACAAAAGACTAAACTAAAATAGCTCGCTTTTTGGGATATGTCCTGCAGCCATTCAGAGAAAGATGGTAGTTCAATTTGTTTCCAGTGTCTTAGCAAAACATTCTTTGCTGTGATAAGCCACAACTGTTGTCCTCTGCTGATATTTGTTAGTTCTATGGTAATTCCTAACATAATAAATTCATCAGAACACTTTAGATTACACCCCAGGATGCTTTCATGAGTCAGCCAGATCTCCTCCCAGTATTGCTTAACCTTATCACAAGTCCAAATAATATATGTCATGGAACCCTTTCCTGAAAAGTATCTCCAACATTTATTGTTATTGGTGATACCCAGGTCCATTAGTTTAGCTGGAGAATAGTGCCACATATGTGCTATTTTAAATTGTACTAGTCTCCCTTTGGCTTCTCTACGTGCTGTCAGTGTTTGGCTTCTCTACATGCCATCTGTGTTTGGCTTCTCTACATGCTGTCAGTGTTTGGCTTCTCTGCATGCCATCCATGTTTGGCTTCTCTGCATGCCGTCGGTGTCTGGCTTTTCTACATGCCGTCAGTGTTTGGCTTCTTTACATGCCGTCTATGTTTGGCTTCTCTGCATGCCGTCCATGTTTGGCTTCTCTGCATGCCGTCAGTGTTTGGCTTCTCTGCATGCTGTCCATGTTTAGCTTCTCTACATGCCGTCAATCTTTGGCTTCTTTACATGCCGTCCATGTTTGGCTTCTCTACATGCCGTCCATGTTTGGTTTCTCTACATGCCGTCAATGTTTGGCTTCTCTACATGCCATCCATGTTTGGCTTCTCTACATGCCGCCAATATTTGACTTCTCTACATGCCGTCAATGTTTGGCTTCTCTACGTGCCATCAATGTATTAGTCCAGCTCTCATCTCATTCTTTACTGGATATTTGGTTATTTAACTTAACTCCCTATTTATCTGTAAGACTTTTGATTGGGTTAAGCTTAGACTGTATTATCAAATTATGTATTACTTTATGACATTTAGTGTTGGTAACTACATAATCTAGTGCATTCTTTGGTGGTAAAGCTAAATTTCTGTTGATAAGGCCCTTTCAAAGTGTATCTAATCTGTACATAACTATGGAAGTCTAACCTAGATAAAGAGAATTTCTTGGCTAAGTATGAGAAGGGAGCTATGGTAGTTATATTTAGTTTCATAAGGTCTCCTAGAGCGTGGATACCTTTACACCTCCCAAGATTCTAGGTTAAGATGTTTCCCTTCAAATTACAGTAGGTCATATCCCATGGGGGCAGTGAGGGCAGTTGTGAGGATTCCAGTTCAATAAGATTAGAAATCTTAGACCAGGCCTTTACAGATATCTTTAGTATTGGGTGTGATTTCAAGGGATATGGTAGTCTAGAGAAAAGAATAGTTTGGGGGGTCCCGTTCAGTATAAATGTTTCTATAGAGAACCATCCAGGCTTTTTCTCAGTATCATTCTGCCTAATTACTTGAACGTATTGCGAAACACTAAAAGTTTCATGCCGTAGCTGAAAATTTGGGAATGCAAACCCACCTCTTAGTTTGGATTGCTGTAGTTATGCCCAAGAAATCAATGATGGCTTGTTGTCCCATAAAACTTACTAATGGTTAGATTAATTTTCTCAAAACAGAAAAGGATATATATATATATATATATATATATATATGTGTGTGTGTATATATATATATTTATAAAATGGGCAAAGGAAATCTGGAATCCTGATTGGCTGGAATCCATTTCCAGCCATGTCCTTATCAGGACATATCCTAACAACCGGCACTACTTGTGCCAACCAAGACACGACACATGTGGAAATCAATGCATGCCACCACTCTCCCGCTATGCCTCCTCAGCTAGCATGCAACAGAACAGCTGCAGTGGGAGAGTGGTCACAGTGGCAGCAGCAGAGAAACGAGGGGGAAAACACAGAACTGTTTTCTTTCAAGTTCTGTGAAAAAAAGGCAGCGTATGCAGGGTTCCCCATTGTAGAAACCCCAAACGTTTAATTATGTGAACAGCTGACTGCCCTGCCTGTTCATGCCATTGCTCCCGCTAACTAATCTATTCAGGATACATGGACCGTTTCTTTGATCTGCGGACTCCCGCACATTCTTGATATTCTGTAAACGGACAAGTGCCTATCAGAAGAGTCAGCATATTACTGCCAGCAAAGAAAAAAAAAAACTTTAAACAAGTTATTTTTTATACCAGTGACAGTTACAGTTTGAAAACGGCAATGCAAGAAATCAGTCTGTAAGGCAGCTGCTGTGTGACACCATTCACTCCTAGTCAAGCCAGACGCTTAGCGGACCGCCCCAACATACCAACAACTCTTTTTTTTTTGTCAGTAATTGCCAAGATCCTGACCTGTGTTCTCTTCTTCGCTGCTTGGTAGCCGATGTAGTCTACCGCAATCAAGCCGCTGAATGGATTCACACAGAATTCAAATCCTGCTACATCCCACTCGCAAACAGGTCAGCGACCGTCGCACCAACATACTCTCAAGAAAAAGGAAAAACAGATCTGCTCCCCTACACTGAAACTTGCATTAACGTCCTGATATAACTTTCAAAAACTGCACCACACTGCTATTAATTTTAAATTAATTTCCTCACTGTTCAGAACCAGGAAGCAAGCGCTGTCTGTGTACGGCGGCTGCTGAGAGACATGCTCGCTCCCACTGCAGCCAGCTGTTTACTTTAAATAACACAAAAAAATCACTTAAGAAGAGAAATTTTAAACAAATGACTAAATAGCCACACAAAACATGCAGGTTGGGAGCAGAGGGGTACAAGTAACAACACAGAATAGGGCACAGTTAGCTGACATTTGCTCTAAGTGAATCTGGCTGCCCAAAGTAAATTATTAAAAAAAATGCAACCTCTGCAGACAACAAAGAAACATACAGTATGTGTGTGTGTGTCTCATTTTTTGGGGAGGGGAGAAGGTGAAATAGCAACTAACCTGGCGAAAGTGGCGGGGGATCTATTACTGAACAAGCTAACAGTACATAGAGGACTACTTTATCTTTCTAACTCAAAAACTCTCTTTCCTCAACTTTTCACTTTCACAACGTTTTCTTTTTATATATTAAATTTTTACTTGGGAAAGGCCCATTTATAAGTGGAATAAGACACTCCAAGGTGTGGTTTATGGCTTGATAAGAGCACTTCCCAGGTGCTAAAGTCACTCGGCGAAAGCGCCTCGTGCCTCATTACGCACCTGGGGCGTGCTCTTATCAAGCCATAAACCACACCTCGTCATGTCTTATTCCTTACTTATACAATAGGGGTGTGTTGTATTCGTTGATAATAAAACCATGTATTTGCACCCCAGTGAGATAAATGACTGCTGACGTAGACACTGTGGAGATATTTACGTTTACACACACAGTGTCTATGTCAGCAGGTGATATTCTCACTGTGGTGACATCTCCACAAAGACCTCCCTACCCAATCTAGTTCTCTATAAAAATAACCTAACCCAAAACAGTACCCCTCAAATGCTTCTTCAGGTTACTCAAGCAAACCGTAAATTGTAAGAAAACTATACACTCGTAAGTTATGGTAGGCAAACTAACATTTAGTAGCTTCAGAAAGTGCACTGCAACTCTGATAAACACTAGCAACAGTATTCCCCAAACAAACGCCTTCACAAGTCTAATGAACACTGCAGTCGACTTGTCACCTGAACACCACTGTTCTAAAGGCAACAGACTTCAAAATACACACAAACAAAAGTACCTTGCAGTAATATGAGCGCCATGTATCTGCAGCACTCCAAATGAAGAATTCACTTTGAAGAAAAACATCATCACTGCACCCGGACCACCGCTGAAAACAACAAATATGGATGATGGAAAAACAGAGCAGAACAATACAGACAGAGCCAAAAACTCCAAATATACAACTCATAAAACTAGAAAAAAAAGCAAACATACCTCGCAAAGCCAAAATAAAACATTTTAAATCTCACTTCCAGTTTAGTAACAAAATTCCCACCCACAAACAGAACTCCACCAATTGCAAAGCATGCAACTCAAACAACACAGTGCACCCACCAGTCAAAACCAACACATTCATAAAACCAACCAAACACCACAACCTTCCCAGTCACAACCTAACCACTCACACTTCATTCACACAGACTTGCTACTACCAAACAACCCGTGGATGTATACCAGAAACAAAAATAGCACATAAAACATACAGTATAAAACACCACAAGCATTTCATAAACAAAACAAATAAATTATGCCCTATTGTATAAATTGCACACATGATGTGCAGATTGTGGGATATGAAAAATATTCTCACTCCTGCATCGCGAAGCATGGATATCTCACTCTGCAGGAGTGAGAATATTTTTCATATCCCACTCCTGCCCATCTTGTATCCCCTATATATATAATATATATATATATTATATATAGATAATATATATGATATGTGTGTTTGTGTGTGTGTGTGTAGTGCCACTATAGTTAGGGTTGAGGAGCCATTTACATGTTAAACCCAAAATGTTGTATCTTAATAACTTTGCAACCATTTAATGGATTTACCTGAAATTTGGAATACACGATCAAGACCCATACGGCTTGGGATCTGCAAAGTTTCGTACTGGTTGCATATACGGCTGCAGAGTTATTAAGCGTGATCTGTAAGTGCGTTTACGCTTTTCTGGAATTTTACTGTTGTCTCTACAGGTCGCATGGTTTGTGCGACCAGTCTGAAATCTTCAGGGAACGTGCGGCCAGGGACCTCAATGTGCCTTTTGAAGATTTCGTGAAAAAATATTAAACGGTTCAAAAGTTATTCAAAAAACAAGTTCCCATTATAAGTCAATGGGAAAAGTTAACAAAAAGTTCGACAGTGTCGCTAATGCAGTTTTTACTTTCGCAAATGGCCCTTTTACTGTTACAAATCCGCCATTTTGTTTTCAGTTAGCAATCAGAAAAATGCTTGGCATTTAAATTTGGGACCCTCTAGCAACCTAATTCTTTTTGTATTCACCTAGTCGGACCCTGAGGATTGCTAGCCATGTCTTTATTTTGGGGTAAAACACCCCAGAAATATGTTTTTCAAATTTCTGGAAAAAGTACTTTCGCAAAGTACTGTCACACTTGCGACACTTTTGAATGAATTTGCAAAAGCGTTCGCAAACTTCGACAGTACTTTTCTAGGCTGTGGAAAAATGACAGCAGTTCTTTGGCACCCTGCTGCAAAAGAACGGTTTGGTGTTTTGTCCTGAAGTTTTGAGGGAACACAGCCGACATCTCGCAGATGTGCCTTTCCGTATTTTGTTGAAAAAATATTACATGGCGGCAAAGTTACAGCACTCCAAAGTTGATGCTTTTTCCCATAGGATAACATTACGGCGTCTGACGCATTACAAGAATCCTTTGGCGCCTTGCTGCAAAATAACGGTTTAGTCTTTTGGGCTGAAATTTGGGGGGAACACAGTCAGTATCCCACAGATGTGCCTTTTTGCGGTTTGGTGAAAACATATTATAGGGAGCCAAAGTTATGGCACTATGAACTTCTCTTTTTTTCCCATAGGATAACATTATGGCGTTTGCCGTGCGTTTCAGGGCCCGTATCTTGGAAACGGTGTGAGATACGGACTTTTCGTCAGAAAAATGCTTAGCCCCCTGCTTGGGGCTAAGTACAAAACTAGCCAGGAAAGTCATAAATCATATGACTTTTAAATTTTTTTTCTACGTTGTACGGTTCCTGAGATATAAGCAATTTAGTATTCCAACTCCTCATTTTCTGCTCCGAGAACCGTTATTATGCATACATTCTTTGTGCTAACTATCTTTCTTTATGCAGCTTTTGGGGAAAACCAGCCTGTGCGCTTACATTACTGTTACCATTACTGTTTTTGCTTGTGGTTCCGTTCCCGTTTCACTTACCGTTCACGTCTACGCCACCATGTGCGTTACCCTTTGCGTTTTCATTTGCGCTTGCTTTTGCGTTGTTTTTAACATTTCTGTCTACACTACTGTTTCTCTTTCTGTTTCGCTTTGCGTCACCATACGCATTACTATCTGCATTTGCGGGCACAATGTTACGGGTCCCACACTCCCGCCGCCACATTACATTCACTATTTCTCATTATCATTCTCAAAAAGAAGGGAAATTAGAGGCAAAAAAATCCATTTAATGCATTAGTTAGGGTTGTTCCACACCGACAAAGCGAGGAAATTGATTGCTAAGTTGAAAGCCCCTTAGCCCCGCTCACACCCCCAACCGGCATAGGAGTGGCGATTAGGGTTATCGGTCCTAACTCTCACCCCATTCTCCTACACCTCTGCTTCTTTACACATGTGATGGGGTGAGAGTTATGGCCGACAACCGTAATGCACCCGGCGGCGGTTGGGGTGTGGGCAGGGGGGCCAAAGGGGCTTACAACCCCAACACTGAATTTCGCTTTTGTCAGTGTGGAATAACCCTAACTAATGCATTAAACTGAGTTTTTGCCTCTAATATATATATATATATATATTCTTTGCAAAAACTTTGTTGATCATCAGTTGTGGTTGTTTCCTGGCGACAAAAGTGTGGAAATTCAACATTGGGTTACCACCCACCCCGCCCCCATCCTCCACACACCAACAGATGTTGGGGTGTGCCATCAACCAACTCTCACCCCATTCCATGTGTAAGCAAACTGACATGCTACAGTATAGGAGAATGGGGTGAAAGTTAGACTGACGACCCCATGGCACACCCCGACGTCTGCTGGTGTGTAGAGGATGGGGGCATGGGGGTGGGGGTGGTGGGGTGGTAACCCTAACATTGAATTTCCACACTTTTGTCGCTGTGGAAACAATCCTAACTTTTTGTAAAGAAATGCTTTTCTTTTCCCAAAAGTGTAATATAAATAGTAAATGGTATGTGTTGCTGAGAGCATGGGGTCCTTTGGGCCCCACGTTCCCTGCAAGCTGTCCATTTATGCATAATGATATGTGTCTGTGGGAGCACAGGGCCCACTGGGCGCTGCGCTTCCACTTACTCATAGCTACAGAGCCATACAGCAGCCCTATAGAGCAAGGAACCCTTGTAACAGTAATATACCAATATCTCGGGAACTGTAGCAGCTAGGAAAAAAATTCAAGTGTTGTTGTAATCATGACAGTGAGACGTCCACGCAACATAAATCAATTGAAGCTGCATCTCGTATCGTTTCCAAGATAGGGGCACTGAAAAGCACTGTGAGTGCTAAATCTGAGGGCGTAATAGTGGCCTACAGACATGAAAATGAGCAATTGGAATACTAATTTCCAAATATCTCAGTCACTGTACAAGGTAGAAAAAAATTTCAAAATTCATGGTATTAACCCTTAGGCTGCCGACAAAATTAGAACATATAGGAATTTTGGACTGATATATCAGTCCGCAGCCCTGCAAGGGTTAATGGGTTTCCAACCTACTTCTGTACTTAGTCCCTCTACAGGGGACTAAGAATTTTTGCGACAAAAAATCTGTATCTCGCACTGTTTTCGAGATACTTGCACTGAAAGGCGTCACGGGCGCCACAGTGTTATCCTATTGGAAAATTTCTCAACTTTGGAATGCTGTAACTATGGGCCTGTTCAATGTTTTTGTACCAAACTATCGAATGGCACATCTGTAGGATTAGGGCTTGCCACCCTGAAAATTTCAGGCCAATAGCACAATCCACCTTGTCACAATGAAGTGACAAAGAAAATAACACATAGCAAAATGTGTTCGTGCAGTGTTACCGCGATTACTTCAATGTTTTTGCGACACTCCTATCTCTATAATGAAAATGTTGTCACACACACAAAAATGTTGCAGCGGTTGCTGTTTTATCTGAGCGCGATTGGTTTCGCAGCAATAAAAAATTTTGCCATGATCGAAAAAACAGCAAAAGTTTAAAAAACATATTTGCAGACCACCTACTAAAAAACTAATGCCAGGATCATGTTCCTCAGGACCCGATTAGGTAAACACAACTGTTGGTGTTTACCAAGGGTCATTATTTTTTGAGTTACAATGTTTTATCTCTCTCGCTAACTGAAAAACAAGATGGCGGCAGCACGAAAACAATTTCAGGGAGCTCAACAATAAAAATGTGATCGCGAAAGTTTTCGCAATGTACATATAAATTTTCCCATAGGTTATAATGGGACATGAAAAATTGAATAACCTTTGAACGGAGCAATATTTTTTCACCAGATCTTCAAAATGCACCAGTTCAACCCCAGGCCACATGTAGACAAACAAATCTGAAGCCACTCAAACGCATTCTTCAGTCCATTATGGCTTACTGAAAAAATGCGCAAAAAATCATGATTTTTTTCACATTTTGAGCACGCCACAATTCTGCAACCATACATCCGATCGGAATGAAACTTTCCAGATCCCGAGATCTATGATAGGTGGTTGCAAAAATGTTGCAGCGGTTACTTTTTTATCTGAGTGCGATTGATTTCGCAGCAACAAAAAATGTTGCCACGATCAAAAAAACAGCAAAAGTTTAAAAAACATTTGCAGACCACCTTCTAAAAAACTAATGCCAGGGTCATGTTCCTCAGGGCCCGATTAAGTAAACACAACTGTTGGTGTTTACCAAAGGTCATTATTTATGATTGGTGGGTGCGGATTCCAAATGTCAGGCAAATTGGACAAATGGTTGCAAAGTTATTAAAGTGCAAACTTTGAGGTTTAACATAGAAGTGACCATGCAACCCGAACTATACTGGCCCTATAGGGCCAGTATGATATGCAGTATATATTATATGTAAGTGACGTAGAACATAATATATTTTAGGTGTGATTGCCATGTTAATTGACTGAATGTTCCCCCATAGGGACAGCATCATTGGGTGCCATCTTTGAAGGTCTAATTATATTTTGTCAATTAGTGAGCAAGCATTCTTAGTGGTAGGCAGGGAAGGCAGATAGTGATTTGCCAGTAAATGTATTTCACTCTGTCTCTCTCTCTCTCTTTTTCTGGTCTCAGCTGGGAGCTGGAGAGGTGATGCCACCTTAGAACTCTTGCAGCGGCATAAGGCACACAGCAGTTGCTGTGAGTGGGGAATTTAGAATTCTGTAGTCAGTTGGGGGCTGGAGTCTGCAGAGTGTAGTTGCAGTTCCAGCACCAGCACCAGCACTGATACAGAGCTACAGTGTTCCTGTTTGTTTCTCTTTCTCACCCTAGTGGAGTACAGCAATTTTCCAGCTTTGTCTAAGTGGCGGAAACCGTCTCCAGGGATTTTCCTGTGTTTCATCCCAGGAGGGATGGAGTAGGCTGCCAGGATGTTAGGGGCAATCCCCTGATCCTACCAGGACAAGTGAAGCTGCCTAGTGTGACAACTTCTGTAGTACTTTTGTTTGTTTGAAACTGCCCAAGTGTACCTGCATTTTCTTGGGTGAATTCTCTGACAAACGGACCCCGTCTTCTAAAACAGTTTAAAAGTTGGCTGTTCCACAGTGTCCTGTCTGTGACTGCCATGTGAGCGGAACTTTTGTTCTTGGCACCCCTGTGGTGTCCTATGAGGATGTTAAATGTGAAATACATTTCTAGAAAGCATCATCAGTACATTTTGGATAATGTGAGGTGTATTTACCAGAGGGATGGCCAAGTATGAACTTAGAAACAAAAGGTGGGATAACCCCCATCTGGAGTGACCAGTTTACCACTCTGAAGGGCACCTGTCTTTTCTGTCAGTGCATGTGGCCAATGCCTTAAGAAACGTTTACCCCAGTGAGTGGGTTTTCTCCAGTTTTACCCCAGTGAGTGGGTTTTCTCCAGTTTACCCCTTGTATGTGGGTTCTCCAATGTTGAGCCTCCAGTGCTCCATCATGTTCTGTGTGCCACAGCTTATACTATGCAATATGGGAAGAGACCTAGTACTGGCCGTATATATGCCATTCCAGGAGAAAGTGTGTGTTCTACAGGTGGCTAGTCCACAAGATCTACAGTTATCCTATGCTAAATGGGAATTCTTGGGGTTTTGTACCTCAAATGTCTGCATTTACCATTTGTGTAACCCTTGGGGGGGTCCATCTTCGCTTTGTGTTGTTCCTACTGTGTAAAGGGAGTAAAGCCACACTCTAGAATCCCAACCTGGTATGGACATTTATGTTATTGCTTCCCGTGTGTGGAGTTACTTGGGTACCCCTGTCCAGAAGTGCAAACCTAGCATAGCTGTGAGCAAACGTTTTCTCCCCGAGACCTGGGTTGTGGCCATGTATTGGTCCCACCAGGTGTGTGCCAGGTAGTTGCCTCACTTGGTTTGTGTTTTATAATGTCTACTCCATCTGCATGTCCCACCTTGTCTAATGGTGGCATAATGTACCCCCAACCCTCTCTTTTCCCCTAGACAATGGGAGGTGTGCCTCCTGGTTAAATAAGGGGCCAGTGGGGGGGTTACATTACAAACAGCAACATCCAGATCTTTGTGCAGCAGGATACATAAAATTTTAGGCCAAGCTGTGATATTTTAATACCAGCTATTCTTATTTATTTATTTATAAAATTTTGTTAACCGGATGAGCCCACTGAGCCCCGAAGGTCCCTTTTTCAGGGGCGACCCGGAATGAGTTACAAATGATACAGTGCAAAATACATAAAGGTAAAAACAGTGCAGTGCAAATACATAAAGATGAAACAGTGCAAGACATAGGACATTTATACAAGGAGAGTATACAGTTATGCAATAATCAATGAAGAGGAAGTTAGTAACAGCATATTTACACATTTTGTCCATGGCAGCTGCCAGAATTTGGGCAGTGGGTATATTGGGCAGACCCACTGGGGTAGGGTTCTCTAGCATAGGGGACAGCAGGAGGGGGTCGTGGTTTAGGAGGTGGGCCTGCAGACCCTTCTGGAAGGTAGTGAGGGAGAGTGCTTCCTGAAGGTAACTGGGGAGCTTATTCCATTCCACAGCAGTAAGATGGGCAAATGATTTACTACCAGTCGCGGAGCAGGTCCTGGGCTGGTCCAGGAGTTTTTTTTATTTTTTTTATTTTAGTTGTTTAACTAGGTATAGCACACTAAGCTGAAAGCTTTTTTACATGAGCAACCTGGGAGCACAAGGAGATTAAGTGACTTGCTCAGGGTCACACAGTATGCAAGTGGAAGCTGTGGGATTCAAACCCAGGTCAGGTCTGCTGGATGTCACCAAATTTGCAGCTCAGAGCCTTAGACCACTGCACTATACTGCCTCCTTTCTGCCTGAGGTCCTAAGTAGATGGCTGGGTTGCTTTAGGGCTAGGATCCCTGTTAGCCCTGCAGGGGGGTCAGCATCAAGGAGCTTAAACGTCCAGCTTAATAGGGGGATACTGGAGTCTGTGTATCAAGGGTGGCCAGTTGAGCGAGGCGAGGGTATCACAGTGGTGGGTCCTTGGAAGGGCACTCATGGTGAACCGAGCGATTTTGTGGTACAGGGTTTGCAATCTAGCGTGGTCAAGTTTTGCTATGCCCAATAATGTTTGGGCAGCGTAGGTAAGAGTTGGGAGAAGTATACTCTGTGCGATTGCCTGTCTGGTTTTGGGTATCATGTTTTCTCTTAGTCGATAGAGCATGCCCAGCTTTTGGTGAATGTTTTTTGTCACTAGTGCCACATGTGTCTTTAGGGTGAGCCCCTGGTCCAGTATGAGGCCTAGGTATTTGAAGGAATTCACCACTTCGATTGTGGAGCCAGTAGCAGTGACAAGTGTGAGGAGGTGGGCCCGTGAAGGACCCAGGGAATTAGGACCAAACAGGAGCGCTTTGGTCTTATTAGGGTTAAGGACTAGGCGGTTTTCAACTAGCCAGGCTTCCGCTTTGGTAAAGTCTGACTGGAGCAGTGGCCCTAGGTCATCCAGGTCCTGCGCAGTTCTGTAGAGGTCAGCGTCATCAGCGTACTACACCATGGAGCTACTCCCACAGTGATCGTGTAGGTCGTTGACGAATAGGGAGAACAGGAGTGGGCCCAAGCTCGAGCCTTGCGGAACCCTCTCGTTTAGAGGAAGCGAATCAGAGATGGCACCACCACACTTAACCTGTTGGGAGCGGCCCAACAGGTAGTTGCGGAACCAGTTCAGGGAGTGTTGGTCCAGTCCAAAATTGCTCAACTTTGTTAGGAGGAGGGGGTGATCTACCAGGTCAAATGCCTTGGTTAGGTCAATGAAGACTGCCCCTGTGGGGGTGCCCTTGTCCAAGGCAGCTAAGACATCAGTTGTGAACCTGATCAGGGCGGTATCGGTCCCATGTTTGCGCCGGAAGCTGTGCTGGGATGGGGCCAGAAGACGGGTAGCTTCCAGGAAGTCCCTCAGTTGGCAGTAGACGAGACACTCCTGAATCTTAGCATGGGGGCAGAGGAGAGAGATAGGTCTGTAGTGACCTATAGTTTCCCGTCACCACCCTTGTGTATAGTGACAACGAGGGCCTGCTTCCATATGTTGGGGACTACACCTTCTAATAGTGATGGGTTTATAAGCAGGGTGACCGGTAAGGCTATGGCAGGGGCAGTGGCCTTGAGCAACTGCGGTTTTTCTGAGAGTGATAGGGGCTTCTGATTTATTTTGGTTGATTTTAAATTCTATAAAAATAGAGATGTTCTCTATTAATTTTAAAAGATATGGGATAGAGGCCATGGGGTTATTTCTAAGCAATAAGATGTCATCAGCATATGCCAGAAGTTTATGACTAATTCCTATCCCATATCTAGATATATATCCTCCCTTGCCAGGCTGGATGTATTCTTCAACACTTTCTGTCGCTTTGCCTCCAACTCCCCTCAACTAACTCACCACTGCATCCTATACTCCAGTCAGTCTCTCTCTCTCTCTCTCCCCTCCCTTTAACAGAGAAGACTGGCTCACAGCCTCACTTTCATCTCTAAATACTGTTTCGATTCCCTCCCATCTTACCTCTCTTCTCGCCTCTCTCCAGCCACCCCCTCCTCCTATTCCCTCTGCTCCTGCCTTTCCAATACCTTCTCCCTCCCCTGGGCCCACATTTCCACAGGCCAACAAGCCTTTTCCTTTCATCTCCCTTCCCTCTGGAACAAACTACCCACTTCAGTTCACCTTATCCCCTCAGTTCCAGCCTTAAAGCACTCTCTTAGACCATCTCCAGTAAACACCTGCTGCTGCTCATGAGCTGTTATTCACAAAAGGCTTAAATATTACATGTCTAACCCTCTTCTCAGCTTCCTAAACCTTTCTCATCCTAGATTACTGACTTGATTCTCTGTCTAAAGTACTGCTTGTACCCTATAAGGCCACATTGTTATACATCATCTGTCTCAATCAAGTTATTATGCTCATTAAAATCTCACTACTCTGTATCTTGTTGTTATTGCTGTGTAACAATTGTTATCAGTGTTTTGAACTGTCTATCTTATCTTGAAGTATTTTGTATCATACCTGTATTGAAAATGTATTACTATGTTTTTTTGTTTGTTTGTTTTTGTTTTGTTATTCCTGTTCCCCAATCTTTCCCCAGTTGCACCTGGAAACGAGCTTGGGCTCAGTGTGCCTTTCCCGACTACCAATCTTTAAATAAATAAATAAATACATCTAGATGAAACGGAAGAAGATCTTATCTTTGCTGATAAAGGTTCTAGTGCAGGAATAAGAAGAAGGGGAGAAAGGGGGCATCCCTGTCTTGTGCCTCTATGAAGTAAAATGGTGTTAGGGGACATGCCAGTAACTTTAACTTTGGCTCTAATGTCCGAATACAATGTGCTAACCTATTTACATATAACGGGACCGAAATTATATTTATGTAGTATGAAGACAACGTATTTCTACTCAATATGATCAAACGCTTTGTCGGTGTCAAGGGACAGGAGGAATGAGTTATTATTGTGGGAATTTTTTGCCACCTGTTTGATATGAAATACCCTTCTGAGACGGTCTGTGCTATATCGGCCAGTAACAAAGCCAACCTGATCTGAATGAATTAGCAACTTAATCACTTTGTTAATCCTATTGGCTAGGACTTTAGCCAATATTTTACAGTCTATGTTGACTAATGAAAGAGGTCTAAAATTCTCACATTTCGATGTTTTTTTTTTTTTGAAGGGGGGTATGACTGAGATGGACATTTCCTTCGTGGAGTTAGGTAGTGAGCCTATGTTATGGGCACTGTGAAAGACTTTAAGTAGCATTGGTGCAATTTTTTGAATAGTAGCCTTATAAAATTCCACTGTGTAACTATCAGTTCCGGGTGCTTTACCTGAAGTCATTGTCATTGTTGCCTTAAAGAGCTCTTCCTTCACAATGGGCTTATCTTAGAAGGCTGTATCTTCCTCACGAAGGGTTGGTAGATCATATTGAGCACTACAGCAACTCTAGAGCTGCCTTTGTGAATGGGATTATAACCAAATCTGTCACTATAAGGGGTACCCTTGGGAGTCAACTGCTCAGTGTGCTGTAGTGTTGAATATGTGTTATTGCAATGTGCATTGTTATTGTGTGTGTGTGTGTGTGGGGGGGGCATGTACTATCACAGTGTCATGTGGTAGAAGATGTGTAAATTAGGAGGCACAGGAGACTTTTTGGAGGCAGTGACAGAGCACTGTGAACCTGGAGACCTCAGTTTGAATCCCAACACCATCACATATTCACTGTGTGACCTTGAACAAGTCAATTAGCCTCCATGGGTTTAATCTTTCCTCAACCTCAACCTTCCAGTCTTCCTGATTTTCATTTCTCTCACTCCCTTTTAATGGCTAATAGCTGCTGCAGTTGTTTGTGGCTTGTAAAGCACTATATGCTACAATTTGTGTGACTATTGCTATGTAAAGCATACTTCTTCCTTCCCTCACTCGTTTCTCCCATCTTCTCTCACTCCCTTACTTCACTCATTTCTCCTTTCTTTCTTTCTTTCTTTTTCTTTCTTTCTTTCTTTCTTTCTTTCTTTCTTTCTCTCTTCCAGTTTTCCTCACTTACTTACTTACTTCTCTCCTTTCCTCTCCTCTCCTCTCTTCTCCTCTCCTTGCTACCTTCCTTAATTGGGATAAACTTGAATTTTATTTTTATAGGACCTTTCATGCATCAAGTCTCTCGAAGTGCTTTACTAGCAATGAGTCAGATACTGGTAGTACTGGGACTGTACATAGGCAAGCAGAGCAGCCATTACTTTTCAGCAGCATCCCACATGCAGCCGTGGAAAGTTAAAGAACCGGTTGTACTGAAGGAGGTAACTGGAGGGTCATGCAAACAACTGTAATTCGAAGTTATATTAAACTGTCTACAACAAAAGACAAATATGGGGTCAGATATATCGACTGCTGAGTGTGTCATATTGCTACTTTAAAAAAATGTTTTGGCCGTTCGATGGTCCAGCGGTAGCATGTCACATTTAGGTGCTGCTGTGCCATGCTCCAGAGCAAGCCCATTATAGAAACATAGAAACATAGAATTTGATGGCAGATAAGGACCACGTGGCCCACCCAGTCTGCCCATTTTTCTCTACCTGCATTATTAATGCTGATTGTGTTTGATCTATAGCTCTTTCTCCCTCCCTTCCTTTCCACTATGATTCCCTTATGCCTTACTCATGTATTCTTGAACCCCACCTCTGCTTTCACCCCCACAATCTCCTCTGTAAGGCTTTTCCAGGAATCCACCACTCTTTCTGTCAGGAAATACTTCCTTACATCTCTTCTGAATTGACCCCCCCTCCTGCTTCATAGCATATCCCCTTTTTCTTGAGAACCTTTTGTTCTGAAAAATACTTTCCACCTGTACCTTATTTACCCCCATGAAGTATCTAACAGTCTGTATAATATCCCCCTCTCCCTTCTGTCTTCCAGGGTGTACAAACTGAGATCCTTTAGTCTCTCCTCATAGGGGTTTTGATGCAGACCCTGCACCATTTTAGTTGCCCTCCTCTAGACCACCTCCACTCTGTCTGTGTTCTTCCAGAGATGTGGTCTCCAGAACTGGACACTACTCTAGGTGGAGTGTTACCAGTGATCTATACAGAGGCAATACCACCTCCCTCTTTCTGCTGGTGATACCTCTTCCTATGAACCCTAGCATTCCACTGGCCTTGTTGCACTGCCTGGCCACCTTTAAGTCATCAGATATCATTATCACAAGGTCTCTTTCTTGCTTGGTAGTTGTCAATACTACTTCACCCATTTTGTACTTCTTCTCTGGATTTCTGTGCCCTAAAAGTACATTGTTTTGCACTTCTTTGTATTGAAACCTAGCTTGCATACTCTTGATAAATCTTCTTGTTTTCTCAGGTCTCTGCTCATCCTTTCCACACACCACCATCCCTCCCCCCTGGAGTGTCCAATGCATTGCAGATTTTGGTGTCATCTGCAAAAAGGCAGACCTTCCCTTCCAGCTCCTCTGCAATGTCACTTATAAAGACATTGAAGAGAACCAGTCCCACCACTGATCTGTGAGGCACCACCCTGGTCACTCTCCCTTCCTCAGAGTGAACTCCAGTTACCACCACTGTGTGTTGCCTATCCCCTAAACAATTTCTTATCCAGTTGGCCACCTTTGAACCTACTCCAGGCTACCCAGCTTGCTTACTAGTCTCCTCTGTGGAACCGTGTCAAAAGCCTTACTGAAATCTAGGTAGGCTATGTCCACTGCTCCACCCTGATCTCATTCCTTTGTCACCCAGCCAAAGAATTGTATCAGATTCATTTGACATGACCTCCCCAATCAACCTATGCTGCCTTGGGTCTTGTAACCCGCTGGATTCAAAATATTCCACAATCCATTCCTTCAGCAGCAATTCCATTAACTTTCCCACCATTGATGTCAGGCTGACTGGGCTACAGTTTACAACCTCCTCCCTGCTACCAATTTTGTGTAGTGGGACTACATCCTTCCTCCTCCAGTCCTCCAGAACCACCCCTGTTTCCAGTGAGCTGTTAAATAGGACTGTCAGAGGTGCAGCCACTACCTCCCTGAGCACCCTCAATACCCTTGGATGCACCCCATCTGGACCCATTACTTTGTCCACCTTCAGATTAGCATGTCCTTTCAGGACTCTCAACTCTGAAAATGGACTAGTGTCCACTTCTGTCCCTGCCAAGCTTCTGTTACTTTTTATGGCCCCTTCCCTTCTCCTTCCTCTGTGAACACAGAATAAACGTATCTGTACAGGATGTCTGGCGTTTCCTGGTACCCCTCTGCACAGTCCCCTTCCCTTTCCCTTACAATCCCACCCCTGGTCTTCATTTCACTTACAGACCTAAAAATTGTCTTGTTCTGTTTCGTTGCCTCCTGTTCTGTTCTCTCTGCTGTTTGCATCTTTGCACTTCTTCCTGCTCTCCTTGCTTCCCTCTGTTTCCCCAATACATCTCCCTATCCTCCTCCTCCTCCCTGTGCATCTCCTTATACCTTTTGAATGCTACCCTTTTAGACTTTACCTTTTCAGCCACCTCTTTCGAGAACCACAGCTGTGTTTTTTTCCTCTTGCTTTTGCTCACTTGTTTGTTGCAGAGGTTTGTTGCCTGTAGTATGGTCCCTTTTAACTTTGCCCACCGTTCCTCCACCCCACCCAGTCCATTCCCCCTGCCAGGTCATCACTGAGGCATTCACCCATCTTTTATAAAATCTGCCCTACTGATGCCCGTAACTCCACGGTCATAGTCTAGCAGTGCTGCCAATGGCAGTGTATCTTTGACCAAAAGGGAGATGCACTGAGATCTGTGGCCGCAGCAACCCCTGTGGCCAATCACAGATGTTCACCTCCTAAGCAGGGGATGTTGCAATCAGCAGGGTCTGCCCTATCATGGCACAGTGGGGTTGAAGGGTGGCTGTGGTTGAGAAACTGGGGAAACACCAATCCTCAGCCGTTTCACTAATAGTTGCCAGTATTCACAGACCACACAACATAGAAAAGAGGGGAGTAGCAGTGTTGTGGCTGGTGGTTCAAATTGAGAGAAAAACAACTGTATAAAATAGTTAAATCAAAGTATTACTGCTGGAAATAGGCATCAAGTGCCCAAAGCAAAACCAGGACACCACTGTGAAAGAGACGCAACACATCAGCTAAGCTATTCAGTATGAACAAACTGTGTGTGTGAGCTGAGGGCAGATAGATTTGAAATCCTTTTAATCATGTAGTGAGTGGAAAGAGGTAAAGAAGTTCAAATGCTGATCAGAAAGAAGAACAATATGTAGGATGCATAAATGATACAAGAAGGCAAACACTTTGTAATTTGGGGGGTTTCTGTAAAGTACATATACAATCAAAAGGCGCAAACACAGCACACAGCATCATAGGTATGCAAATGTGCGTGTGTGTGTGTGTGGGGGTAATTTATTTATTTCAAGAGTTTCACCAGGAAAGGCATACTGAGCAGAGACTGCCCGTTTCCAGATGCATCCTGGGGGGAAGGGGAGAGGGACAAATAATATATAAAGTACACAGTAACGGTAGAATAACATGTGAAGTAAATTGATACACAGTATAGTGTTGAGTACGATTGGTGCAGGAGCCAGATTCAACGTGACATGAAAAGAGAGGAAGGAACTTAATAAAAGTTCGGCTATAAGCTAAGTGTATGGTTGAAATCAAGAATTCGCAGTAACAGTGTAAGTGCCTAGCCATGAACAGAATGCAAGTAGAGAGACTAGGAAACATAGAAACATTGACTTTGATGGCAGATAAGGACCGCTTGGCCCACCTAGTCTGCCCATTTCCCTACCTACAGGATAGGCCGCAGACCCTAGTTAACCAACAGCCTATTTCTTCCTACCCCCCACTAGAACTGCCTTATCTCTGTCCCATGCATTCTTGAATTCTCCCACAGTTTTAGACCCCACAACCTCCTCAGGAAGTCTGTTCCATGCATCCACTACCCTCTCTGTGAAAAAATACTTCCTCACATTGCCCCGGAACCGCCCCACTCTCTATCTTTAAATTGTGTCCCCTTGTTCTTGCACGTCACTTTTTCTGAAAGATGCTACCTCTTGGACTTTGTTGATTCCACTGAGGCACTTAAACGTTTCTATCATGTCCCCCCTCCCTTTCCTCAAGGGTATACATATTAAGCTCCTTAGTCTCTCTTGTACGACTTCTCTTGCAGACCCTGCACCATTTTAGTTGCCCTCCTCTGGACTGCCTCTATCCTGTCTATGTCCTTGTGGAAATGGGGTCTCCAGAACTGGACGCGAGTACTCCAGATGGGGTCTCACCAACTGTCTGTACAGAGGATAACAACTTCCTGTTTTCTGCTGGTGATACCTCTCCCTATGCATCCCAGTATCCCCCAGCCCTCCCTACTGCCTTCTCACATTGCTTGCTAACCTTAAGGTCATCTGATATGATTACCCCAGGTCCCTTTCCTTTTTGTTGTTGTTACTACCTCTCCCCCATTGTGTAATCTTCCAGGGTTCTTGTTTCCCAGGTGCATTATTTTGCACTTCTTTGCACTGATCCTAGCTGCCATACTTCTGACCATTCCTCCAACCTTGCCAAGTCCCTTCTCATCCTTTCCATGCCTCCTGTGTATCAACCCTGTTGCAGATCTTGTGTCATCTGCAGAGAGGCATACTTTTCCTTCCAGTCCCTCTGCAATGTCACTTATAAAGACATTAAAAGGACTGACCCAGTACTGAACCCTGCGGTACACCACTAGTAACCCCTCTTTCTTCAGAGTGGACTCCATTTACAATTACCTTCTGTGTCCTGTTGTCCAGGCAGTGTTTTACCCAGGCTACCACCCTGGGACCCACTCCCAGGCTGGTTAATTTGACTATTAATCTTTTGTGTGGGACTGTGTCAAATGCCTTGCTAAAGTCTAGGTAGGCCATGTCCACAGCCCCTCTTTGGTCTACTACTTTGGTCACCCAGTCAAAGAAATCTATTAGATTCGTCTGACATGACCTTCCCGCTGTGAACCCATGCTGCCTTGGGTCCTGTGCCCCACTGGCCTCTAGGTACTCAACAATTCTTTCCTTCAGAAGTGACTCCATCACTTTCCCTACCACAGAGGTCAAACTGACAGGTCTGTAGTTTCCTGCCTCTGTCTTGGTCCCACTTTTGTGAAGGGGAATCACATCCGCCTTCCTTCACTCCTCGGGTACCACACCATCCTCCCATGATTTATTAAAAAGAGTAGTCAGTGGTTTCACTAGTTCCCCCCTTAATTCTTTTAGAATTCTGTGGTGAATTCCATCAGGCCCCATTGCTTTGTCCACCTTCAGTTTTAGGAGTTCTTGCAGAACCCTTTCTTCTGTGAAAGGGCTGGGATCGATCCCCTATCAAGAGTGCTTCTGTTAATTGGATTAGGCACTTCCCCCTCCTCTTTTGTGAATGCTGAGCAGAAATATTCATTCAGTATCCCTGCTTTTTCACTGTCCCCCTCTGCCCACCCACCATTCATTCTATTCAGCCTCACTATCCCTCCTTTTGTCTTTCTACGCTCTCTGATGTACCTATAACAGGTTTTATCCCCCTTCTTAACTGAGTTGGCTATCTTTCCTCAGTTTGGGCCTTTGCTATTCTGACTTCCCTCCCTGCTTCCTTCTGCCTTAACTGGTACAGCTCTCTGTCCTGCTCCTTCTGTGTTTCCTTATACTTCCTGAATGCTGTCTTTTCTCCTGACTTTTCCAGCCACCTCTTTGAGAACCATAGTGGCTTTTTCTTTCATTTTGATTTGTTTATTTGCTTCACACAAAGGCTTGTTGCCTCTGTGATGGTAGTTTTGATGATTCCCCATTGTTGCTGCACCCCTCCTTCTAGCCTGTTTGCTAGTGCTTTTCTGAGGCACTCTCCCATCTTGCCAAAGTCAGCCCTCCTGAAGTCCAGTACCCTCACTTTTGTATGGCTTGGCTCTGTAGCTGAGTTTAACGTGAACCACACTGTTTACTGGTCACTTGTTCCCAGATGGCAACCCACTTCTAGATCTGAGATCCTCTCACTGCCCGCATTTGAGAGTATGAGGTCTAAGATTGCTCCCTCACGAGTGGGTTCTGAAACTAGCTGTCTGAGGCCTGCCACCTGTAGGGCATCGAGAATGGCCCTGCTCTTGGATGTGGCTGCAGCAAATGTGCTCCAGTTAACATCTGGCATATTCAGGTCTCCCATCAACAGTATCTCCCCTTTCTCTGCCATCCTAAGAATGCCTTCCATCATATCCTTGTCCATTCCTTCCCCTGACATGGGGGTCTGTACACAACCTCTGTGCGGATTGTGGTGCCCTTTCCAGTCTCCAAGGTGACCCACAGTGCCTCCTCTCCTCCTTGTTTACTCTTTTGTTCAGTTGCTTTTATCCCTTCCTTTACATAGAGAGCTACTCCTCCCCCTCTTCTCTCCTGTAGGTTATGTACCCTGGTATGTTAACATCCCAGTCATGGTTCTCTGTGTACCATGTTTCTGTGACTGCTATGATATCCAGGCATCCTCTTCCATCAAGGCCACCAGCTCAGGGGAGCTTGTTGCCCAGACTACGGGCATTGGTACTCATTACCTCCATTTCCTGATGGCCTCTCCTTTTGCCCCATCCCTGTCCTTCTTGCCTTTGTCACTTTCTCCATTTACCCTGCGCTACTCCCTATTGCCACCTCTATGTTGGTGTTTGCCGTACTTACTACCATGATTTTTTTGGGGGGGGCTAGGATTTCCCTGCTCCTTTCCAGTGCCTCCCCCCTTGGCTAGTTTAAATGCTTGCCAATGAAGCATTTAAACCTATCACCTAGGATCTGGGTTCCCCTCCTGGACAGATGCAGCCCATCATGCCAATATAGGCTTGCATCACTCCAGGTGGACCCCCAGTCCCCAATGAAGCCAAATCCCTGAGCTCTGCACCAGTTTTTCAACCACTGATTGAATCCCATGGTGCAGAACACCCTAGCCTCTCCTACGCCATAGATGGGCAGCACCTCCGAGAAGGAGACTGCATTGTCAATGGGTGGTGAGAAGAGGTTCACCAGAAGACAGTGAGCCAGAGGGGATGTCAGGGGAAAGAGTGAGGGGAGCAGAGAGCGAAGAGGAGGGACAGGCGGGTGGGGGTGGAAGGGGATGAGACAGGGAGACAGGGAGAGGATGAGGCAGGGAGATGGGTGGGGGGAAGGGGAGAGGATGAGATGGGGAGAAAAAAGGGGTCTAGAAGCAGGGGGTTCAGGAGCAAGTGCAAGAGGGGGCAATATGGTCAAGAGGAAGGGCATGGAGGGCCCTCGAGACATAACGAACAGGGGATGGGAGGGTGTTCTATAGTTTAGGGAGTGGTGGGAGGCAGCCAAAATGCTTCTACTTCTGTACATGGAGGCTCACCCCCACGCTAGCATGTTTTGTTATGTCAGTACAAGAACAGCACAGGGGCACGCTCCATAGATTATAATGGTGGCCATTTTTACAGGCTTTTTTTTAATACTTTTAAGTGCCGATTTTGACAAAGAAAGGCCACTGCTCAACTAACAAGGTCCTTGTTAGTTGAGCGGTGGCCCTCCTTTGCCAGAATTGGAACTTAAAAGTATTAAAAAAGCCTGTAAAATCTGCTCCCATTATATATAGTCTCTTGTGTGCGCCCCAGCGCTATTCTTGTACTGGCATCACGAAATGTGCTAGCGTGAGGACGTGACTGAAGTAGGATCATTTTGGCTACCAGCTCCATGGAGGATTTTTATGAATGTTTTTTTCTACAAACATAGCAAGGCAAAAATGAAACTTTATGCACAAATCGATTTGGGGCAGATAAGCTGCCGTATATGTTAAGGGGGTTGGGGTAGACTAGAAACCTGCTCTTTAAGAACAGGGTGAACTCTGGCAATGGTAAAAGCAGCCCATAACTGCAGTCATCACATGGGATTCCAGAGTCAGCTTAAGGTGAATCTCTTAAGTACAAGCAGCTACTGTTGCTTCAGCTTTCTGGCAGCAGACACATTTAAAGTCTTTTACTGTCATGTGAGTGGAAAGAGGCGAAGTAATTTAAATGCTGATCAGAAATAAGAACAATATGTAGGATACTAAAATGATACTAGAAAGCAGATACTTTTAATTTGTGAGGTTTCTGTAAACACATGTACAGTCAAAAGCCTCAAACCCGGCACAAACTAAGTATTATGGGTATGCAAATTAACATGTGTTGGGGGGGGGGGATAAGCTGGCTAGGAAATGTTTCAACTGGTACTGAATTCTGCTTGACATCTCAATTCTCAGACCACACCACAGCCAACTCACAATAAACCTAATATAAAATCTGTACAAAAGAGTACACTTGACTACATGAGGTGATGCAGGCATAGCTTGCCACCTGCAAATATCCCCATTGAAGAATCTGAGTCCTATCAGAAACGCACTGCTGTTGAACAAAAAGCAAAAATGGTAGTACAGTTTTTTCCTAGGTAACAAGTAGTGCTGCATTTATAAGCAGCCATTGTGTAATCTTGGTATCGTTTGGTGTCTTATGAACCCAGACTGTGGTTGTCCTCAGCTCTGACGAAGTCGCAGTTGAGTGATAAGATAAATATCAGGTCACTGCTACACAGCAGATAACACTTGATTAAACAATTCCAGATAACAGGCGAGAGGAGTGCTTTACAGAAAGCCCATTAATCTGAACGAACGCAGTTCTAATGTCTTTCACTAACTCTATTACACAACACAAGACAGTTCGCAGTAAACACATTAGTATCTATAATGACCATATCATTGGACATTTTGAAACATTTCTATGGCTGCCAAGGCTTATGGAGTGCAGTTGACAATAGTTTATTCTTACAGAAGGGTTCCTGATCTTCTTGATAAGTCAGGTCTCGAGGCATTCAGTGGAGTCTGTTTGCAACTGAACTGATACTCTCTGCCCTCTTTATGCACAGCAGCCTTGCCTTATCACAAATCTGTCTTATCAAACAAGGCAGATAGTTCATGTGTAGTAGCACAATAGGCTTAGGGTTCTTCTTTGTTTTCATAAAAATCAAAAACCAGTAGGATTTTGCTGAGAGGCAGAATAGATTCAATATGATTAAGTAATTAACTTGAGTAGAGCTGGAATAATCATGAAGCCCCCTAGCATCACAACATTCAGGATAACACCGTTGTTTCTCCCCCCGCAACACGTAAGTGAATGAAGCTGTTGTGTCCATACACACATCACACACACAGCACATACTGTGCCTGTGCACACAACATACACACACATACACACACGCACAACACACAGGGACATAGACATGCACACACATTTGACAGAAATGCACACACAACATGTACAAATCTGGACACACACATCCTACGCAATGTTTTTTAATTATATTTTTCATTATTTATTATTCCCCCCATTCTCTCCAGCTCTTGTCTCACTTGGCTTCCCTTCCCAGCTCCATTCAGGTGTTGCATGCATGAATTGATGCTGGCTGCTCTACTCTCACAACATAAGAATCCCCTATGTTGTGTCTACCCCAGGCAGGTAGACCTGCCCAGGGAAGGAAATTGATGCAGCTGAGCAGTTGGGAAGGCGAGCTGCTACTGAGGCCACAGCAATCCTTTGACCTGCACTGCCACTTTAGGTCATCAGAGTATTGTTGTAGGGACAGATGCCCTCCTTCCCCAGAGGAGAGAAGCATCCAGGAAGATGCTCATCCTTCTCTCAATCCTTCTCTCAATCTTCACTTACCAGACTAGACACTCTCTTGAACTCTTTCTGCCACTTCACCACCACCTCCCCCCTTACCCACCACTGTCTCCTGTACTCCACCCTCGCCCTTGTGCCCCTGTCCCACAGGAGAATGGTTCAATGTGCCTCCTTTGTTGCAGAATTCTGGTTTGGAACCATCATTACCTACCTCTCTGCCCACTTCTCCCAAGCTGCTCCCTCTATCTACTCCCTTTGTCACTGGGATCTGCGTACTTTTGCTATTCCGGGGGGAGTGGAGGAGTGAGCTCCCAGTAGGGGGCTGGCTTCTGAGCAGACACGATAGACCACGGGGCCTATTCTGCTGGCTTTTACTATGACACTATGATCCCACGCCCCCTCTCTGCATCTGGCCAATCTGCTTTCTTCTTTCGTTTCCCTTTTCTCTGGAATAAACTCCCCTCTGACCTCAGACTATCCTTCTCCCCTTTCTCACTCAAACGCTACTCAGACTTCTGCCTCACCCACAGTGCTCCCTTTGTACCCTAGCTCCACCTCCTAAGCATTAGGTAAGTGATCATCTGCAGCTGCAAACCCCTGACAGCCATATCTCGTTGTCCAATAGGAACCCCACTGTTGTAATTTGTGCCTTGCTCTCTGTATTTTTTTTTGCCCTGACCCATTATTTATTATTTGGTGCAACGGCCTGTCCTGCAACTGGACTGTGGTGCTATCTGTGGATAAACTGCTTTTTTTTTTGCTTTAATGTTCTACTCCTGTACCTTGATGTTACCTACTGTTACTGGATCTTGTAACCGCGACCCTTGTTTCTTGTTACTGATGTGTTTTTTTATCATATGCAAATGTACTAGTTTCCCATGTTGCCTTTCCCCGGGTTGCACCTGAAAATGAGTTTCAGCTCATTGGTGCTTTTCCCAGTTATCAACTTTTAAATAAAATAAATAAATAAAATAAATTCTCCCTCAGGGAGATTCCAGGATAGGACAAGAACACTCTGTGCCAGCATGGCAAGTGACTAACACTTTTCAGCAATTAAATGTGCTCTGCATATATTTCGGTACAGAATTTCCACAGTATGGAGTGAGAATTTTTGGCCTTGAAGCCCTGGCTGACCACACCTTTGGTTCACGGATATGGAATATGTTGTAGGTCCCCTGCCATATACCAACTATCACACAAGTGAGGCAAAGGGATATAAACTCAGCAATTACCATGGCATCCAGAAGATGTGTAAATCTCCTTTTCATGCGTGAAATATGCTATAAAAATTCCTTGTTAGCCCAGCATGGCGGTGCCAGCAGTAGCATGTTGCTCTGCCATACTGGAGGCCTCCGTTCACATTGCAGTTCCACTCCCCACCCAAGCTGGAGGGGTCATGTGAGTGTTGCAGAGTCAGCATTCACAAGCTCTACCGGGAGAGGCGCCATTCTTTGTGCCACCTTAGTAGCACCTGTGGTGTCTGGTGGTAGCTGAAGCAGTGTGGGTGACCACGTGCTGCCTCCATCAGCTCCGCTCACAGGTTGTTATGTAGGTGGGGAAGACAGACATTAGGAGGTGGGCAAGACCATGGCAAGAACAAGGAAACCAGAAGGCTTTTCAGGACAGATGAAGACCACAATGTCTCCACGCCACAGTCACAGACCTCTGATTCCCCAGATCTACCCCGTTTCCACCACCATGTGCATTGAACAACTTAGCCTCTGGTGTCAGCAGGGGCACCCATAATGGGATAGATTGGAGGCCTCTGGTGTGGGAACAGTAGGGGGTGGATGAAGCTTTTGGGAGCCAGTGGAGAGTGCATATGGGTAAAGAGGCTTAGGCAGTTCTAAAGGAGTCAGGTGGCATTGGCCATAGAGAAGAAACACAATTGACTTTTTCTGTCATATATATGATTGTCCAAGCGCATCACCTGACTCTCTTGTTATCAGAGCACACCTGGACAGTTCAGAACCCAGTTACTCTTTACACTTCAAAAATCAATTTAAGACCTATTTTATAGGAGGAGTAACACCCATTGAGGTGTAATGGTGTGCTGATGTATGGACGTTTTGATGATTGAAGGCACTCGGCATATGCCTCATGCCTCACAATGCACCCAAGGCATCCATGTATCAGAGTAGGCCTAGACATCTCAGTGGGTGTTATTCCACAGATAGATAAATGGATAATGATATATGTTGTATTATGTATTGTACTTCAGAGGAGGAGCTTTTCAATTAATGATGCTTTCCATGCCTTTGATCAGTTGGCTTGCCTTATGCTGCACCCTTTCAACTCCCATCATATCCTTATTGTACTGCAGTGACCAAATTGTACTTTATTTATAGACTATAGTTAACTGGTTTTAAATAATTTATATTTGCAGATACCTGGGTCTGAATTTTCAAAGCTTTGGACGCAGGACCTGCAGCAGGTCTTGTGCAGCAGCTGCATCACTGCAAAATGCACCATAATGTTTGCATGCCTTTTTCAAACATTTTGATGCACGTGCAACATTTTGATCACTTTACAGCAGAACAATTACGTGTATGTCATTTCTGATGAACAACTTGTGACATGAAGTTTGCCCAAGTTTTATGTGATCTAACAGTCATGTCACAAATAGCCCAACTGTGGCAAAATCATGCCACAATTCTTTGTAAATCTAGCCCTTGCTTTTTAAACATACCTATAATTTCCTGTATCTGTTTTTTTGCTTTTTTGTCTTATTTGTTTATGCTCGCCTGCCCCCCGGTCGCCCCCTCCTTCTGGCATGAGATACCCCTATCCCACCAGTCATCTCTGTCACCATCCCACTGTCCTCACTGCAGTCTCAAGTTTGCCTAACATATCCCTTCATGGGGCCCCCCATGCAGGACACTGGGGAGTGCTTCCCTGTAGGCATAGAGAATTCACCTGGGGCACATGGGGGGGTCAGCATGGGCACTCGTGGGCTGTGTGGTGGGTAGGGGGACTGGCCACTATCATTTGACTGGCCAGGTGGGCATTTTCCTGCTTTTTTACCCCACCCACCCCGCTTCCCAAGATGGCCACATGTTTACAGCGTCCTGGAGAAACACCCCGTGGCGCGTGATCACCCATGCCATATGGTGCGTTACCACAACTGGCCACCAAGAGCTGCACTAGAGTGATGCAGGCTCTATCCCCCCAACCCGGGGAGGAAAGTGTTCAGTGGATGCTCAAAACCCTCCCCACTGGCCTCTGCTCCTCTCATCCTGGGCCGGATGCGAACCTGGGTCGCCATAGTGTGCCGGGATGATCCTAGCTTCTTCACAGAGCCTGCTGCTTTTTGTTTTTTATTTTAGTGCTACTGGCAGAAATAAGACTTTGATTTACCCTCTATAGTCCAGCTGAGATGCAGTATCTTGTGTTGTGTGTGTATGTGTTGCTGCTTCATCCCAACTTTACAGCTAGGTGGACAGACACACAGGGGTGTCATGTGAGTTTCTCCAGGCCCCATAGTGACTGAGTCAGTGACTGTGTTGGGATTAGAACCTAAGATGGCCAGTTAAGCACTGTTTCATGTTATAAGGGTGAGTCCCTTATCACACCGCTCATTAGAGTGATGAAAGAATCGCCCCTGTCAAAAGGGTGATTTTCCATGAGAGAGAGACCACCACAAACAGCAACGGTCCTCTCAAATAAGCAAAACATCTGTTTTTTATGTGGGGAGCTGTGTCCCCCGCACCCCACTAAATAATGATTAGCAACTCCAGGGGGAGTGGACTTAGTAAAACTAGAAACTCCCCCTGGAAGCAAAATAACTGCCTGCGCCAGAATCCGAACCCGGCACCACAGGCTTCAGAAGCAGTGGCTCATACCACTACACCAAACGGCCAGCTCGACAGGGGCTTGGCCAGATACTTCCTGTTGTCTTCTTTCTCGCAAGTGTAGTGCATATCCCTCGTTGCTACACTCACTATTACAAATCACTTGCTGTGTTTCCCTTCTCGCTCTACATGGGAGCAGTATTATTGAGTTGCTCATATTGAGCCGCTCAATAATACTTGCCCATATAGGCTGCTACCGTTCAGCACTCCTGTGCTCTAACAACTAGGCTGTAATGCACTACCATTCCCATGATGGCAAAATTAATCTCCTGAAATGTAGTTTGAATAATCTTCCCCTTAATTTGCATACACATGTCAACCTCTGGGTAAACGTATACCCACCTCTTTAGAAGCAAAGTGGCGTCTGTAGCAAATAAAAAAATATTTTAGATTGGCTGGGACCTATTTAAATACCATACCCTATCTGTATGGGTAATGAGTGCACTTTGCTGTTATGTGAAAGCAGAGAGCTCCCACAGGGAGGCAGCAGTAAGCTTTTTACTATTAATATTTTAGGTTAAAGAAAATTTAACAAAACAACTTATTGCATTTTGTAATCAGGATGAGGCACTCATTAGAGTGGGCTACCAACCAATAATGCCACCCCCATGGTTAATCGCCTGTAGCTCATGCAGTTTGACACAGTGATGAAATTACCACACAGTAACCCCACTCTCCCTCCATCATGCCTTACTGCCTCAGTCTCTCACATTAACTAGAAGGATTGCACTGGAGGGCAACTAAGATGAATGAAGATATAAAGGATAGGGAATACACTGATAGATTTTCAGGACTGTACGTGTACTTAGTAGAAATGAGGAGGCCAGGGCTGACTCAGTTTAGTCAGGAGGTATGACATGGTGTGCATTATTTTGGGATGCAACATGTCTCAGGAAGTAATTGGTTAATTGGTTAAGAAGATGGTGTCTGAAGCAGAATTTAAAATGTATTACCCATTGGGAGGAATTTTATGGTAGATCTAAACTCTACTGCTGGGATGGTTTGCATCTCAGTAGGAGGGCCAGTAAACAAGTTGGGGAGAGTATAGGAGCTTTCATTGAGAAATGTTTAAACTAAAGGTAAGGGGGAAGAGGTATTCATATAATACCACTTTTGATGTTAAACTCAAACAAAATATGCTTAAAGTTGACATTCAAAAAATACTAAACCGATGTGACACAAATGAACATTCTTCACCAAATAAACCACAATTTAGTATATTATTATTGAATGCAAGTCTCTGTACGAAAATTGAGGAACTCACATATATAATGAAAGAACAAAATACTGTATATCCATATGTGGTGTCACAGAGACTTGGTCAAAAGATGATGACTGGAACACTGAAATAATTGAATATGACAGATTCCACAGGAATAGAAAAAAAAAAGGTGGAGGAACAGTTTTATACATCAAAGAAGGCATCACAGCCTATGAAATTAATCAAAAGCCTAATAACGGTTCCATGTCATAATAGCGATTGCAAAACAGCGATCGCTATTATGGCGAGTGATGTCGCCGAAAATCAGTTTGGCGATGCACGCGCAATGCGGACAAAAACGGTGCCTAGGACCTACAGGTCTCATTTCTTAAAGCGGCACTCTACTATAGATTCTCAACCCAGGGAGGTGCATGTTGGGGTATGGAAAACGTAATAAAAATACATGCCACCTGGCGGCAAAAAAAAAACCCCGCACCACACCGGACCAGAACCCTGTACCTCCCAGCTGACCACCCTCCCCATGATGCCAGTGGTCCAGCTCGACAGCCCCCCGCCACACCCTGTCCCACATACCATCCCTCCTCTGCCTCCCCCCCATGGGTGTGCATGTGTACCTGCTACTTCCTGTTGCGGTTTTCACCAACCCCAGTATCCAGTCGCCCTCCTCCCTTGGTAGCCATGAACACAGGCATCGTAATTAAGTCGCCGTTTTTGTAGGCGCCCAATTTCAGTCTCCTTGTTCACAGGCTACCCCTAATAACAATGAAAGCGTTGGGTCCAGATTAAATTTCCAACTAATTCCCTAACAATGGGCTTAGTTTACCAGTCACCTAGTTTAACACCAGATGAGAACAAACAACTTGTATGTGAAATAGAAGATGCACAAATAATTGATGACTGTGTCCTAATGAGAGATTTTAATTTTCCTACTATTGACTGGCATAAACATGAAAGCAATACGACCTTGGAAAGTAAATTTATGAATATCACAATCCAACTAAACCTCGAGCAATTACACAACCAACAAGAGGCAGGAACATACTTGATATAGTACTAACAAATACAGAAGAAAAAATTGTGGATATTAGTATAGTGCTCCCTCTTGGTGACAGCGATCACAGCATTGTAAAATTTGAATATAATAATAAACAAAACCACACAAAGGGCAAAACTAAAATGAAAAACTTCAATAAAGCTGACTATGGTAAAATAAGGCATTACTTAGCAAAGTGGAACTGGGATGATGAACTTAATATCCTAAGCCTGATACAAACATGGGAAAGAATAAACCAACAACTCAATTATCGTATAGATACATGGATACCGGAAAGGATTAAGTATTGTAATAATTGTCGTGTGCCTCCTTGGTGGAACAATTCTATTAGGAAATAACTGCTTTTTAAAAAAAACTTTACAGAAAATACAAAAACAGAAGAGAGTCCAGCTGCCAGATAGGCCCTGGCCACGCCCCTTGAGAAAGCTCTGCTGGAGTAATGCACCGTGGCTTATGTGGCATCTAGACTGAGCCAATAACTTTGGATATCTAATCCAGGAATTTTCAAACTTTAGGCTACCCTGCAAATCCTGATATTTTTGGACTCTTGGACTGTAGAGGCTAGTTGATATCAACTAATATGGATGGTGTGGCAACTGAAACTATCGCTGTGAGTGTGCACTGTAATCTTTCACATTGTCACTCTGAATATTGAAATAAAAGTAAAAGTCAGTTTGCTAGCAAATGTACTGTCTGCCTCCGGTGTCCCTGTTTGTTTTTCCACTAATCTTGCTTTGTAGGTGCATTAGCGACTGGAGTGCACTGCTGTTTTACCTTTCTTGTGGCACAGTAAGCCAAGCTTGGGGCAGAGCTTTGTGTATATGGCGTCGATGTTGGAGGAGAAATCAAGATTTTGATCCACCGAGGTTCTGCCTAATACAGCAGGGACAGGAAAATCCAGTACTGTGAGAGTTGAGTGAATGGAAGAGCATTGTTGATGGTCCAAGTCTTCCCCGTCTAATTTATGTATGTAATGTAATGTATATAGTGTATTATAAGACACGTATGTGATTTCAGCCAATCAGTGTCCAGAACCACTGTACCACTTATCCTGTGTACAGTGGTCTCTCATGTAGGAACGTTACGAGTTGCCCATTCCACTTCAAAGCTTGGGGGGATGATGGTCTTCATTAAATTTTTGAAAATAAAAATGATTTAAAACATTATAAATTATTCTAGCTAACTTGAGTGATTTATAATAACTTCCATTAACTTCCATTCTCTGTTCCAGTCTGGTTTCTGCATAAACCACTCTGCGTTTCTTCATTCCTGTGTGTCACTGACTGTGTCCTGATCAGGATGGACTGGGGAACATCACTGCTACCATTCTGATGGACCTTGTAAAGGCTTATGACAGGGAAGCCCATGCCACCTTTTTGGATAAGCTGAGAGGTGCAGGTCTTTGTGCTCCAGCCATCAACTGGTTTAGATCCTACTGCCCTGGCTGCCTCCAGTCAGTCCAGGTTGACGATGCCTTGCCCCCTCCCAATACAGTCTGGAGTCCCCCAAGGCTTTATACTGGATCCCATCCTTTTCTCAATCTTACTTAATGACCTCCCCTCAGTTTGTGTTGGCTCACTTGTTCATGTGTATTCAGATAATACTGTACCGTATCCATCAAACACCTTGGTCTCTGCCCTGGAAACATTGCTTCAGTGTGACTTCAGTAAGGTCCAGTGCTGGTTCTGATCCCACCAACTTTGGGTTAGTACCAAGAAGACAGTGTCCATAACCTTTGGCACAAGTCATAAAATTGTAAGACTCCCCTCCTCCTAAATTACTCCACACTGGATGTTGCACCCCTTGAAGTCATTCTCAGCTTCAAGTATCTAGGTGTGTGGCTGGCTGAAAGACTAGACTTCTGCATGCAAATCAGTGCCATTCAGAGAGCTCCATCTCAAATGAAACAACTTCAGCTGCAATAAGGATTGCCAGCCCCTCCCAGTCCACCAAGAAATTGCCACCAAGATGGTGCTTTCTGTGTTTGACTATGTGCCTGCTGTGGTCTGCGGTGCGGCACCACCTCCTCTCATGTCAGACTGGACACTATGCAGTGCCTTCTGCCATTTTGCCACTAATGCTCCCTTTCATACCCATTACTGCTCCCTTTAAAATAATCTCTTGATACCACCTCTTGCCTCCCGCCACCTCATTCACTGTGCTTCCTTCATTTCTAAATACTGCTTCTTGTCTCTCCCTCCTTTCCTCTCCTCTCTTCTATCTGCTTCACCCCTTATGAACTTCGTTCTGGGGATTCTTGCACCTTCTCCCTTTCCTGCTCCAAACTGATTGCTGGGCAGTCCGCCTTCTCCCATGTTCCCTCCATTTGGATCAACCTTCCCCATACTTTATCTGTCTTTCTCCTATCAATCACTTAAACACCAGCTCAAACTCCTTTTCACTTCCTCTTGCTCTTGCCCTGGCTAGTTTATTCTGTGCCCTCCACCTTTCTTGTGTTGTTATATGGCCTCTCAGCTCCCTCACCGAATCTGTGCCTGTTGCCTGTCAGCCTGCCCTGACTTGGCTGGACACTGGCGACTAAATAGGGTTCAAGAAGTCAGAATAGGCGGGGAAAAATAGGGAAGACTGGATGGGCCTACTGGTCTTTTTCTGCTGACAAATTTTGTCCATGTTTCTGAGTAACTGCTGTACTCCTTTTTCACCCCATTCTGACTGGGACGCAACTGTTGGTTATATTTTATTATACTTCCTTTGCAGCTTCTCTATAGTCACTGTTTAAACATTTCCCACTTTTCATATTGCCTTGGTTTGTTGCTATTACGTGTTCTTGATTTCCTTATACTTGGTCAATATTATCCCAATTTCTCTTTTGCCTTGCTAGCTCATAGGTACCTATGCACTGTTTGTCTACATTAACTGCACTTACCCTTAAACATAATTATTTTGTCTTCCTGTACTCTTCCCCATGGTCACAAATGGAACTGAGCCTTGGCTCAGTGTTCTTTTCCAGTTACCAATTTTCAATAAATAAATAAATAAACAAATTTAATAGGGCCTCTGCTGGGTGTCTCTTGCAGTATAAGAGACTCCTGTCATGAGGTTTAGGCAGCAAGAACGTCTCAGCTTTACTTTGTAGAATTACAGGTAAGTAAAAAAAAAAAATTGGCAAGAGACGTTTCCAGGCTGTGGTATTTTGGTAAGATATTACACAAATTAAAATGGTTCTTAGCCATGCAGGGTTGAGGAATTCACTTACTTATTTTATAATATAGTTGCAGCTAGCATGAGGCAGGGAGGGTTACTGGTATGACCATTTTTTAAATGGCTCCCCACAAGTTTTTAAATAAAAAGGTGTTTATACATGAAATGCTATTAAACCAGAAGCACAGTGGGAAAGTGTCAGCATCCCCCTCCCAAAAAACCTCATAAAGTGAAGGTTAAAATCTCTGTTCAAAACACATCTTCCAGAAGCAAAAACATTTGTCCCAATTAGCAGCAACCTGCTGCAGTTGTGTGCCCTTGCAAATGCAGCACCCCCAGATGATGATGAGGAAGCCAAGTTTGACACAAATGCATTTTTGCATCAACTTTCGTGTCAAAACAAGCTTTTGAGCAGCTGCAGAAGAAGCCTAGAGAACGGAGCTCAGCGTGTTTCAAATTAACAAGCCCCTCTCGCTCTTTTTCTCTATACAGCAGTGTCATCTGGATAAAAATAGTGTCAAATTGGCATGTGCAAATGCTATGAATAATTCAGAACCTTTCACTTCAAATTGAGGTATAAAACACCAAAGAGCAATAGACTGATGAAAAACAAAAGCTTCAAGTAAGCAAACTTTTGCGAAAATGCTACTAAAATAGATTCTTTAAGACAAAAATGAAATAAGTATATCAGGGGTGCACATGCAAGCAGGCTATTTGTAACTCTGGAGACCCACCCCTTATGTTTTTTTTTAACCCTTACTACTGCACTATTATTAGTGCTAACATGTGCCTTGCCTTGCCTGTGAAGTGCTGATGTACTGAGTCATAAAAAAGGTAAATTACTTGCATTAGAACAGGGAAGGGTTGTTAAAGCACCAGTATGCGGCTAGCAAAACATTTTATTGTATATATTTTTAGTACTACCACACCTCTGGCAAAAACATTAACATGCCTTTTTAATTATTGAGATATGTGATTTTAAAGATCTTAAAAGTATCTACTCTCTTGCCATGCCCCCATGTAACTACCAAAGGTGACAGGAAACAGTTTTTACACCTCTAGATGCCTTCCAGTTGTTCTTTTATTGTCTACCCAGTATTGTGATATGTCTTTGACCTTTTTTGTTAAAGTAACAATCTAACTTTGTTGCCTTTTTAACTAGCCTGAACCCCTCTCTCCTCAGCGGTTGCTGCTTTCTCTGTTCATACTGCCTAAACATTCTATGACATCAGTAACACCATTCCTGCCATTCAGGTGAATAGCATGGGATGAGCTTTATTGATGTCATAGAATGTCTTAGAAACATGAAAATCAAGAGCAACTGCCGGCAAGGAGAGTGCAACTCTGTGTAGATCTGAGGGAACCCCAAAAGTAGATTGTTTGTTTATCAAAAAATTATCAAAGCACATTAGAAAACATAACTGGCATGGAAGGGAAGCTGAAAGGGCAGTTAACTATGTCATAATAATTCCCTATCTCCTTTAAACAGCTTGATGTGATGCTGTGCTGTTTACTGTCAGAAATATAGAAACATAGAACATGTCAGCAGAAAAGAACCGCTTGGACTGCCCAGTCTGCCCAAGTGTTCCCTTTCACAGACCCCATCTGGCCTATTTATCCCATGCATGCTTGAAGCCTCCCCACCATTTTAGCCTCCACCACTTCTGCTGGCAGTCTGTTACAGACATGTACCACCCTTTCAGTGAAAGAATATTTCCTCCCATCTCTCCTGAACTCCCCCCCCTCCATCCTCCAACTTTAAGTCTGCTCCCTGGTCCTGTTGCTTGGTGTCCTTATTTGAAGGAGAGTCCCCACCTGTACCCTGTTTACTCCTGTGAGGTACTAGCAGGCCTCAAGCATGGCACCTCTCTTTCTCACTCGCTCTCTCTCTCTCTCTCTCTCCTCTCCCTTGTGAAAATAGAATATATTGCAATATATTGAAAAATGTATATTAATGTATGTCAGTACATTGAAAAATATATTGTCCCAATGTAATATATTATGAAATATAGTTTTACATATGCTGACATAATATGTTTCCAACTCATAGTATGCAAAATATATGTCGCTATATTGAGGAATACATTGACTCAATGAAGTATAATTCAGCATGTACTGAAACAATATATTTCTAATTAAAAAATTGTAAATAATGTAATGTATGCTAAATATATTGAAAGAATATATTATGAAAATAAAATATATTTCGATATACTGGAAATTATGTTAAGTATGGCAATACATTGAATTGCTGAAATATATTAAGTTAAACAATATATTTCAGAAATATATAATCATAATGTATTTCTGCCTCATACATTGCTTGAAAGCAGGTCAGTCTATTTAGGTAATACATTGTATGAAATATATTATTAGTATATTTCAAAATATATACTGTATTCTTTATATATGCTACATGTATTTTTGTAAATGCTTAAGTTGGTCCCATGCATACATTTGCATAACTAATGTGCATATTTCAAAACATAGTTTATAAGCCAAAATCGTGATCATTTCTATTTTTAATATTCATTTTGAGTTGACAACATTAGCTTACAGATTGAAAGGAAAGGTACAAGGTATAAAGCAAGTACATATAGGATCTCATCCTGACCTAAAAGGGAAACAAAATGGGGTGAGTATAAATACCGAACTGAGCCCTTAATAAGCTTGAGCTTGTGAGGTAAGGCCTACGTGTAAGTATAAAATGTATGTTTGAGTTAAAGCTGCACTATAAAACAATAATTCCAATGTAAATATAGCCATAGTTACTAACAAGATGAACTCCAGTTGTACAGGTAAGGGTACATTAAATCATAATTAATTCACTATTGCACATGTATATATTACATATATTTGTAAATATAGGAAACGTCATTTGAAATGTAAAAAAAGATACACTTATACATATATTGGCAGTATATCAATAACATATTTACTGTCCTTATTTCAATATATGTGGAATTTAATCAGTATATTTTGCAGTATACATAGGCCCAGATATTCAAACTGCGCCAGTCTGAGGCGCAAGCCCCTTCGCTGCTCAAAATAGTTGCGCAGGGGTGTGGCGAGAGTGATATTCAAAGGGTTGCGCTGTTGAGCAGCTCCTTGAATCTTCCTTCCCAACACTTACGCATAAGCGCCGTGGAACTTCTTCCGCATAAGTTGCCAGAGTTGAAGCATTCAACTTGCGGTGGCGCCAAGTACCATTGCGCCATGCACAAATTTCGATATTCAAAGGTGACATGCAAATGGGGCCATAATTTATGCAAGGCGCCAGGGGGCCATTTGCATCTCTTTGTAGCCCCATTGCATACCTTTTGCATGTAGGTGCGCCGATCCCTGAGGACTTGCTCTGGCCACCCCTGCCAGGCAGCAGCCGTCGAGGACCGGCGCACACTGCAGCCCGATCGCGGGCATCACAGTTACATGCCCCCACACCTCCCACAGCCCGATCGCGGGCATCCAGTTATACCCCCACACCTCCCACAGCCCGATCGCGGGCAGAACACCGACATGTCGCCCCCACCTCCCCACAGCCCGATCGCGGGCAGAACACCGACATGCGCCCCCACCTCCCACAGCCCGATCGCGGGCCAGAACCTGTAAACCCCCAGTGCCTGATCGCGGGCAGAACCTGTATAAACCCCCAGTGCCCGATCGCGGGCAGAATGTAACCCTCCCCCAACCCGAATAACTCCCTGGTGGTCCAGTGGACCGTAAAGCCCGATCGCGGGCAGAATGTCACCAGCAAGAACCCCCAAACATCTCCCTGGTGTCTAGTGTCCCCACCCCACCCACAAGCCCCTCCACCCGCTCCCCGCGGCAGTGACGACAGCATCCACCGCCTGCCGCCCGCCTCCGCCGACTGACTGTCCGGTAGGGCTGCGCCCCGATGGTGCAGAGCTACAGCCAATGGGTGTGCAGTCGAGATGACAGTCCAGATTTGTGAACGATCATTCACAAATCTGACTGTCATGTACGGTGTGGGCTGCATGCCCATTGGCTGTAGCTCTGGCACCATCGGGCGGCAGCCCACCGACAGTCAGTCGGGCGGGCGGGCGGGCGGCAGGCGGTGGATGCTGTCGCTCACTGCCGCGGGGAGCGGGTGAGGGGCCTGTGGGTGGGTGGGGGACACTAGACACCAGGAGATGTTTGGGGGGTTGTGCGTGACATTCTGCCCGCGATCGGGCTTTTACGGTCCACTGGACCACCAGGGAGTTATTCTGCTGGGGAGGGTTACATTCTGCCCGCGATCGGGCACTGGGGTTTATACAGGTTCTGCCCGCGATCGGGCACTGGGGGTTTATACAGGTTCTGTCCGCGATCGGGCACTGGGGGTTGAGCAGGTTCTGCCCACGATCGGGCACTGGGGTTTATACAGGTTCCTGCCCGCGATCGGGCACTGGGGAGGTTTATACAGGTTCTGCCCGCGATCGGGCTGTGGGATGTGGGGGGACATGGACGTGTACTGCCCGCGATCGGGCTGGTGGGGGGCACAGGGAGCGAGTTGGGGCCAGCCAGGTGGCGCTGCTGTGTTGCGCCCTGCAATGCAGCAGCTCACCTGTGGGTGGCCCTCGACTTGAACCTTTTTGGCTCAAGCTTGTGCGATGCAGCTTAGGTTGCAAGATGTAACAACTCTGCTAACCCGACTGAATATCGGGTTGCGCAGGTTATGCATGGATCCTCCCCCTCCTGTTGAGCATGCATTCATTTGCATTGCTCTCTTGCGCAACCTGGTGCCAGTGGCGTAACTGCCTCCTGCTGAATATCGCAGAATGGCGCATTTTGGACTTGCGCATGGCGCAACCCTTTTGAATATCTGGGCCATAGTATACTAAAGTGGCAATTAGTTGTATATTTAAAATATATTGCAATATATTTTCCAATTTTAAAATACATAGAAATACAGTATATTGAATTTCCAATACATTACAACATATTATAAAACAAGTAGATTGGAATATATGTCCATATATGTAAATGTATTGTTAATAATATATTTTAAAAATATTTAATTTTTGTAAGGGCTGTTCCAAGATGTACATGTTGAGATCCCTCAGCCTCTTCTCGTAGGGCTTTCCATGCAAATCCTGCGCCATTTTAGTTGCCCTCCTCTGGATAGCCTTCACCCTGTCTTATGTCCTTTCTAAGGTGCAGTCTCCAAAACTGGACACAGTACTCCAGGTGGGAGCATACCGGGGGCAATATAACGGCAGCACTACCTCCCTCCTCCTGTTGGAGATACCTCTCCCTATGCACTCGAGCATTCCACTAGCCCTGCCAACAGTCTTGACACACTGTGCTGCCACCTTGAGGTCCTGTGATATAATAACCCAAGGTCCCTTTCCTGTTTAGTGATTGTCAATACCTCCCCTTATCCCATACAGAAATGTGTACTAACACCATCCCACTATATTCACAGTAGGAATTTAGTATGCGCAGTCAAAACATAACCTCAGTGGAAGAGAGTGTTAACAATTGCTAGTGGCAGTCATGTTTTCTGACTTGAGTCATTACTTACAAATTAGTTAATAAAAACTTTTATACACTGATGATGACTCTAAGAATATTATAAATACATTAATTATTTCTTAAAAAAAAAAAAATGCCAGCCTGGTGGCACAGAGGGCTGAGGTGCTGGCACCTTACCTTGTGCCACGCTGGTGACCTGGGTTCAGGAACGACCTCGGGGTGCCGGCTGGCGGAAGGAGGGTTGGAACAGGATCGAGCTGTGGCTCTCCCTTCCATAGGGGTGGATGCCCACTCCGCCGTAGTCCTGCTCCCACCAGGTGGAAGTCCAGTGGGTAGTGCATGTGGTCAGGAGTGGCGGCACAAGTCTGGGGAGGGACGGAAGGGGCCACTGGATCCTGGCATGTGCAAGTGTCTCCACACATGTACACGCATATGTACGCTGTGGCCCCAGGGGGGAAGGGAAGTAAAATAGAAAATAAAAAAAGTATGTATGGAAAAAAAAAAAATCAGTGGCGTCAGCCACGATGAAGCGCAGTAACTTGTAGTAATGTCATCACGAAATCCTGCATGACGAAAGGGCTTAATTGCCATTGACTTACAAAGGCCCGTGCAGTAAACTGCAGCATTCTGTGATATTCCGCAGCATTTGTTTGTGCGTTGCATCTTGGCTGTCACATCTGTATGATGACGTATTTTGTCGACTAACAAATACTTCTGCCTCAGAGTGATAGCAAACATTAAAGTATAAAAGCCTTGAGTACCATGCCAGCTGACAAAAACTCAACTTTTACAGGGAAGGCAGCAGATATATGTGTCAGGCAGGTTAATAAGGGCAAGAGAAAAAAGAGACGCTGTAGTTCTCTAAAGAAGTAGCGAAGAAAGTAAGGGCAAAAAAGCTAGCATTTAGAAGATACAAGATGACACAGAAAGAGGAGGACAGGGAGGGATATCAGGACAAACAAAGGCAGGGAAAGCTGTTAGGAGCGCAAAGGCAAAAATGGAGGAGAATATTGCCAAGTCAGTAAAAAAGGGGGATAAAATATTCTTTAGGTATATAAGCAAAAAGAGGAAGTCCAAAGGAGGGATAGTAAGGCTAAAAGGGGAAGGAGGAGTTTGAGTGGAAGGGGACCAAAATAAAGCAGACATACTGAACAAATACTTTTGTTCAGTATTTATGGAGAAATGGGTAGGTGGTGGGCCACAGAATAGGGACAAGGGCATTAAAGGAAGGGAGGCAGACGCTAGTCCTTTTATAGAAGGGAGAGTCCTCAAGGACCTAGCACAATTAAAAGTGGACAAGGCAATTGGACCGGATGAGGTACACCCTAGGATACTGAGGGAGCTCAAGTAGTTGCTGGCTGCACTTCTGACAGCTCTGTACAAACTATCACTAGATACAGGGGAGGTTCCGGGGGACTGGAGGAGAGCAGATGTGGTTCCACTTAACAAAAACGGTCATAGGGAGGAGACAGGAAATTTAACACCTGTCAGCCTGTTTTCAGTGATGGGTAAAGTAATGGAATTACTACTGAAGGAAAGGATTGGGGAATACCTTGTGACCAGTGGATTACAGGATCTGAGGCAGCATGGTTTTACAGGGAAGATATCTTGCCAGACAAACTTGATTGGGTGACCAGGGAAGTGGATCAGGCTGGAGTGGTGGATGTGGCTTACCTGTACTTCAGTAAGGCCTTCGACACTGTTCCACACAGAAGACTGGTGAGCAAGCTGGGCAGCCTAGGAGTGGATCCAAAAGTAGTAAAATGGGTAAGAAGTTGTCTAAGCAACAGGAGTCAGAGGGTGGTGGTAAATAGTGTGCACTCTGAAGAAGGCAAGGTGACCAGCAGGGTGCCACAGGGGTCAGTACTGGGCCTGGTCCTCTTCAGTGTTTTTATTAGTGACATTGCAGGAGGGCAGGAAGGGAAAGTATGCCTGTTCACAGATGACACAACAATCTGCAACAGAATGGACACACGGTGGGGGGAGTGGGGAAAAACGAGGAACAATCTGAAAAAGTTGGAAGACTGGTCAAGGGTTTGGCAACTGGGTTCCAGTGCAAAAAAGTGCAAAGTCATGCACTTGGGGCACAGAAACCTGGGGACAATGTATCAAGTGGGCAGGGAGGAATTGGCAACCACAAAACAGGAAAGGGACTTGAGAGTAATCATTTCTGATGACCTGAAGGTAGCAAAGCAGTGGGAAAAGCTAGCAGGATGCTCGGGTGCATAGGGAGGGGTATCACCAGCAGAAAAAGGGAGGCAGTGTTACCCCTGTATAGCCCCACCTAGATTACTGTGTCCAGTTCTGGAGGCCCCATCTCCGGAAGGATGTGGATAGGGTGGAGGCGGTACAGAAGAGGGCAACCAAAATGATGAAGGGTCTGCATCAAATACCCTACGAGGAAAGACTCAAGGAATTAAATATGTACTCTCTAGAAGAAAGGAGGGAAAGGGGGGATATGATAGAAACATTCAAAAACCTCACAGGTATTAATAAGGTACATGAAGGTAGCATTTTACATAGAAAGAAATGCTCGAGGACAAGGGTTATCACACTATGAAGCTGGGGGGGGGACTCTTGAGGAGATGTGAGGAAATATTTTACGGAAAGGGTGGTGGATGCTTGGAACAGCCTCCCAGCGAAGGTGGTGGGTGCTAAAATGGTAACAGGATTCAGGCATGCGTGGAATAGACATGGGGGACCTTAGAAATAAGGAAGGGAGGGGACACTAGAGGTAGAGTAGGGTCTACGGTGGCACAGTAGGTAGGGAAAATAGGGCAGAGTAGGTGGGCCAAGAGGTCATTATCTGTCGATATCTTCAATGTTTCCATGACACTGTCAACCCCCTTAAACCTCAAAGGGTCTCTAGTTTAAAAACTAATGAATCAACACAGGTGGCAGTATCCTAGCATGGGCCCAGTGCCAACAAAAAAGAAACAGTACTTTTGAACAGGCAGTCATCAACAGTGGCCCCATCCAAACAAGATTTTTAGAATCAAAGACAGAACAAGATGTCCAGTGGTAGAGTCTTGAGAAAGCGCCTCTTGCACGAAAACGTTTGACTGGGCGAGACTCTGTTTGTGGGAGGGTCTGCTTCAGGCCTGGTGGCGGTCTACTTCAATCTGGATTATGTCTCAGTTATTGGATGTTTTTACAGAATAAAAGGAAATTTTTATCGCATCCGCTGGACATCTTGGTCTGTCTTCGATTCAAAAAATCTTGTTTGAGTGGGGCCCCTGTTACCGACTGTCTGTTTGTAAGTCTAGTTTAAAAACGCATGTTATGATTGATCACATTCTGTGGGGACTGCAGATGTAGCTGGGAAGCTGATTCTGGTTCTTTTTTTCTTTTTAGAAGTGGAAAAAAAAAAAGGACTGGCTACCATATTGGTGTTATCACACATTATAAATCACTAACATGATTTCAGCCAGTCAGTGCGCTGAGCCACTGTACACTTTATCCTGCATACAGTGTGCTCTCCTGCGGGAGTGTTAGGGGAAAGCGCCCACTTCAGTGCCATGGGGGAGCATAAGTAAATGCTTAAAAAAGTCTGTAAACCTATTGTAAATCACTCGAGCTAAACTTGAGTGATTTATAATAAGTTAATAGGGCCTCTGAGGATATAAGAGACACCTCTCATGTGGTCTTGGCTGACAGAATCACTCAGGTTCATTTTGCAGTCCTGTGGGCCAACCCTCACACTCAGTGTCACTTATACCACAAGAGATACCCCCAGAAGTCTTATAACTTATAAAACATGTTCGTTTACAGTCCTTGAAACTCCTGCTACATTTTTTTTCCTGGACTTGGGAACACCCCCCCCAACATAGTTTAGCCACTTATGATGCAGTGGGAGGAGCAGTGACTATTGCATCATGACTGGCTGCACTATTTGGGGTCTGTCCTAATGTTTAGTAAGTATGCAATAAGAGTAGATCAAGGATTTGAAACAAAACACTATTGATTATAATTACACCATTAGTATGCATTTCAGCTCTGCTAAGAAAGGAGGCAGATTAGGCAACATTAATGAATTTTGGAGAGGGTAAGCAATCATGAAATGTGGGTTTTCGACTAGAAGCAAGACACAAAAAGGGTTGACAGTATCCCTTTAATAGGTTTACTTTCGTCGCAATTTGTAGGTTTAAGGAACTGTCATCCTTGAGAGATGGAACTAACAATATTCATTGGAGAAAGGTGCAGAAACTTTCATAACATTTTGAAAAAAGGTGGAGAGCCAAGTTCCTGTAGGTTCCTGCCCACTTTGCCCCCAGATCATACCTTTTATATTTTACCAGCAGTGTATTCCTGGCATTCCCAGATTTTCACTGGGGTATTTTTAATCTATTTAAGCAGGTTGTGGCCCAATTTTGTAATTAACATGGATGGATAATGGAAATGGCACCGTCCTGAAGTCTCTGAGGGTGTCCTCCCTTGAGGTCTGAGTCTAAAAGAGCTTAATATGTATACCCTTGAGGAAAGGAGGAAGGAGGGGCATGATAGAAACTTTTAAGTACTTCAGAGGAATCAACAAAGTCTAAGAGGGTCATACCTTTCAGAAAAAGAGATGTGCAAGAACAAGGGGGCACAATTTGAAGATAGAGAGGGGACGACTCAGGGGCAACATAAGGAAATATTTTTTTCACGGAGAGGGTGGTGAATGCATGGAACGACCTTCCTGAGGAGGTAGTGGGGTCAAAAACAGTGGGAGAATTCAAGAATGCATGGGACAGACATAAGGCAATTCTAGTGGGAAGTAGGCTGTTGGTAAAACTAGGATCTGCAGCTTATCCAGTAGGTAGGGAAATGGGCAGACTGGGTGGGTCAAGCGGTCCTTATCTGCCGTCAAAGTCTATGTGTCTGTCAGGTTACTCTTCAGGTGTGCACAACTGCACACTGTTTCCATATTGTGGAATTGTCCAGCTGGGGTTCGCATATGCCTTGATGAACAAAAATGCAACACATAACAGCCCGAGCTGCTAAGGTCTGCCTCAGTGGACGTGGCGCGGGATCAGGAGCTTAATATTTATGTATTGTTGGACTGTATAAGTTTTGTAAGCTTGCATGATTGTTTTCAGTAAGATAGGGAATATTTTCTCAAAACAGTTGCTTCCAGTTAGTGCCAGGGTGGGAACTTGTGACTCATGACCGGCATGGATGAGCACTGTTGTCAGCTCGTTCGTCCTGGATCACGTTTTAGCCTAAAAAGAGCCAAGGCAGACCCTTAACACAGCTGTGGCTTGTTTCTAATTCAAATTGGCTTTGCTTTCCCTCTGGTTTCTTTTTTTATGTTTAATAATCTTTTATTGAATTTTTATATGAAATACATTTAATTATACATAAAGTAACAGATCCCTCTCATTCCACTTACAGTGGTTCAAAAAGGTGATATTATATTCTGTTGAAATTTCTGCCATATACAATAATACTGTAATCTAATAGACATAACACCACAAAACACACAAAGGTGCCCCTCTTGTTTCTATCCTTTAATAGTATTGGCTCTTCCACTTTGTTTTTGGGAAGGGGTGGTAAAGAAAGGCATTTTATTCTTCCTTTTATACTGCCTCTGAGCCTGCTTTGTATTCTCTCCTTTCACAGTTTACTTATGTCTGTTTCTGGGTTTCTCAGACATCCTATGATGTCAGTTCAACTGTTTGGTGCTGTTCTCAGCAGTGTAGTAGTAGTAGTAGTAGTAGTACTAATTTATTGTTCGGCTAAAAAGCCATTACAATATATGAAAATGAGAAGAACGGTCACAACAGGTACAGACATTCCATACAAATACCCAATATAAAATTAAATGTCCATTTAGGACATGCATTAAAAATGCTCAAAATGCATATATTTTTCCAGCCAAGGCAAGTGGTTTTCTAAGCTAGTTCTCTTGTTCCAGACCAACATATATATTACTTTATGTCCTATTATTCATTTCCTACTCAGCAGGGGGCTAGTCTAGCCTCTCCGGACCTGGGCAAATAATAAGCCAGGCTGTCATTCATGGAGTGCAACCTAGTATTATAACAAATAGCACCGAGTCAGATGACTCTGTCCTGCAGAGTTTACCCTGCCAGTTCAAGCATCCCATCAACACCCACCTGAAAACCAGTTGGACACACTGAATCATAAAAGGCTAATCCCTCAGGAGTACCATGCAGCACACACTGCTCCATACCCCTTGGACTGCCTTCTACCCAACCAGTCCATTCGGCCAAACCTGAGATGCCCAATGTGACCACATGTGATGACAAGGGCCTGTTCATTCACACCATGCTCCGGTTGTGCCTTCCTTGTTACCAACAGGACACGCTGGCCTTGGGGGCACATCTGTTTAGGGCACCATGCAGTGCATGCTGCTCCGTGACCCAATGACCACCCCCCTATCTGGCCACTCCAATTGGCCACTATTGAGGCACATAGTGAAACTACATGTCACAGTCTAGCTCCATCCATTCACACCATATCTTATTTACGCCTACCTAATGGCCCGTCAGACATACTGGCAATAGAGCACGTCCTTAAGGGCACCATGTGACTCATGCCGCTTGTGCCCCCCCCTAGAATTAGCCTTACTCCAGTCACTCCCACTGACTATTCCTGGGGCATATAATGGAAGCTCTGTTTCAGGTAGATTCACACATTTGGAGCATTTTATCTTTAACAAAATGATGCCAAATAAAATACAAAAAAAAAAACAAAAACTTAAGCCTTGAGTCAGTCCCAGTAAGAAAAGTATAAACTTACACAATACTTTTAAATTCAAACACACCATTGGAATGCCAGTAGAAACTGATTATGTTTAAACAAGTTCAATACAATACAAATTCGATGGACCCAATTAGATAAATTACCCAATTAGACTTCAATTAAGGCAATAAACAAAATGTTTAAATTTAAACTTCCCTTAAAGAAGACAAGATTAATACAAAAACAATTAAGTGCACATGCATATACATACAGTATACAAATAATTTTGTGTGTTGAGGGATACATCTTCAATAACAGAAGTTCTCCATCGGGGCTTTTCAACTATTCAATATTTTTTCCCAGAGTAATCTTCCCCGGTGACTCAAATCAAGAGAATTAAGAATCTCATTCAATGCCTCCATTTTAAAATTACTTGAATTACCTTATGAGAAAAGCCCAAACCTTATGCCACTCCACATATCGCATAGACAGCATCCCATTAATGGAAATCTTAGTTTAAACAGAAGGGTAATACAAGGAAAAATGTTCTTGGAGGCTTTGTCTGCAAAATCAGTAAAAACTCACTGTACTCCCCGCTGCTCTAGACTACCCCATTCTCCAGAGTTGAGTACTCCAGTGCTGCTGAGCTTCTTGTCTTGAGCTAAAGTCACAGTCTTTGGGTCTCACATGTTCCTGATCCCTGCCAGCATACTGGTCCAGCTCTACCTCCTACGCCTCTCTGTAGCCGACATCATTAGATTATTGGATCTTTTTAAGATAGTAACAAACATGTCAGCACAAAATGTGCCTCCACAGCTGCAAGGGTTATGGCATTCGACTTTTCCTCTCAGATCCTCTCTGGTTCAGTAATTTAATGGAAGGACGTGTCTGGCTCCGGCACAAATAAATGACTGAGCTCCTTATTTATTATTTGCTCCATTTTATCAGCCCAGCACACCAGTCCACCATTTGCATCTGCTGCTACAACTTTCCAACACTCAGTATTCAGTACATAAAGTGGTAAGCAAGTGTGGACAAATCACAGGGCACATCAATCCGAAAAAATTCCATTCGAAAGATGAAAAACTGGGGAATAGTCCACAAAGATGAGCTACAAAAGCTCCAACAAAATGCCGAACTGTGAGGGAGCAGCACTCTGGCCCTAGCTCCGTCAGTTAAAACAATTCATTCAGCATTCAGCGTTCAGAGGAGCCACAGCAAAAAGGAACGCCAAGCTGAGCTGAAACCAGCTGTTAGTCTTCTCCAGCACTCAACACAGCACTATAAAGAAACAGTGTGCTTTCATGTAGAATTCGCTAAAACTTTGTTGTAATTCTAAGGAGCGAGGAGAGGAACAGAGCAGCATCGTGGCCATCTTGCCACCCTACCCCCATTCTCAGCAGTGAAGGATGGATGGATTTGATATTACAGAATGCCCTGGAAGCAAAGGAACCATCTGAGTAAACAGTGATGAGGGAGACCATAAAATAGATTCATTCATGGCAAAGATGTAATGAAAATTTCTGTAACGAAGAAACAAACAAACAGAACAACAATCCTAACAAGCGCTATGAGAAGAGAGGATAACATTGACAGGAAGAAATGGGGAGGGATGGTTAAGGCAGGCCTGTCATGCCAATAGAGTCTAGGGGGCATGCGCTTCCCTCCCCCATTCCATAGTAACACAGAAACATGGAATCTGACAGCAGATAAGGACCGCTTGGCCCACCCAGTCTGCCCATTTTCCTACCTATTGTATAAACTCCAGTTCATATTTGATCTGCAGTTTACCTTCTCCTGCCTATCACTAGGGTTGCCTTCTGTCTGTCCCATGCTTTCTTGAATTTGCCTATTGTTTTTGCCCCACAACCTTCTCAAGAAGGCTGTTTCATGCATCCATCACCCTTTCTGTGAAAAGATACTTCCTTACGTTGCCCATGAGTCTCCCCTCCATGCCTCATATTGTGACCCCTTGTTCTTGCACATCTCTTTTTCTGAAAGATGCTGCCCTCCTGAACTTTGTTAATCCCTTTTAGATACTTGAATATCTCTATCATGTTCCCCCTTTCCCTCCTTTCCTTGAGGGTATACATATTGAGTTCCCTCAGTCTCTTCTCGTATGGTTTCTGGTGCAGTCCCTGCACCATTTTCGTTGCCCTCCTCTGGACTGCCTCTACCCTGTCTATGTCCTTATGGAGATGAGGTCTCCAGAACTGCACACAGTACTCTAGATGAGGTCTCACCCATTGCCAATTGTCTGCACAGTGGCATCACCATCTCCTGTTTCCTACTGGTGATGCCTCTCTCTGTGCACCCCAGCATCAGACCGGCTTGCCTCACTGCCTTCTCACATTGATTAGCTACCTTTAGGTCATCTGTTATGACTACCCCTGGGTGCCTTTCTAGTTTGGTTGTCATTAGTACCTCCCCCCCACTGTGTATTCCTTCTCTGGGTTTTTACTCCCCAAGTGCATGATTTTGTACTTTTTTGCATTGAATTTGAGCTGTCACACTGTTGACCACTCCTGCAACTTGCCTAAGTCCCTTCTCATTTTCTCCACCTCCCCCCCCATGGTGTATCAGACATATTGCAGATCTTAGTGTCATCTGCAAAGAGGCATACCTTTCCTTCTAGTCCCTCTGCAATGTCACTTATAAAGACATTAAAGAGGACCGGCCCCAGTACTGAACCATGTGGCACCCTGCTGGTTACCCTCCTCTCTTTGGAATGAACTCTGTTTACCACCACCCTCTGTGTACTATTGCTGAATCAATTTCTGACCCAGTTTACCACCTAAGGACTGACTCCCAGATTGGCCAACTTTTTTACTAGCCTCTTGTGTGGGACCGTGTCAAATGCCTTACTAAACTCTCGGTAGGCCATGTCCACCGCTCCTTCCTGATCTACTACCCTTGTCACCCAGTCAAAGAAATCTATTAGATTTGTTTCACAAGACCTTCCTGTTGTGAAACCATGTTGCCTCGAGTCTTGTGCCCCGCTGGCCTCTAGGTATTCTACAATCCTTTCCTATAACACTGACTCCATCATTTTCCCTACTACTGAGGTCAATCTGACCAGTCTATAGTTTCCCGCTTCTACCTTGCTCCCACTTTTGTGAATGGGTATCATGTTCGCCCTCCTCCCATCCTCTGGTACCACTCCCTCTTCCAATGATTTGTTGAAAAGGGCTGTCAGTGGTGTCACTAGCACCTGCATTTCCATCCAAGTATTGCATTTTGGACAGAGCAAGGGTTGTAAAAGTGTAATTCTGTGTCCTCCCTTAATTAATTTTTAATTGTATGCCTCCCCAGAAATTCATTTGGCATGGCATCCCTAGTTAAGGAACTGAAAAATATTCCCTGTCCATTAGCCTTGAGTTGACTGGTAGCATGGGGCTGTCTGGCTTGCTGGTGACCTCGGTTTGTTCCCTTAGCCCAGGACATCAGCAGTGAAGGTTAGCAGGGGTCACCTATTGACCCAGTGAAAACACCTTGTGTTTTTGTGCCAGCAGCCTGGGTTTGGGAAGAGAGTCAGGGTGCATTGACCAGGTGGCCAGGCTGGGAAATAGTGCTGCTGCTGGCAGTGCTTCCAGCCCAGGGGAAGGGATGTTGTAGCAATTGGCTCAGCAGAAACCCCTGTGGAGAGCCAGGAAGCTTGCTCCCCAATGGGTAGCTGTGGTGTACGATGACAGCTTCAGTGGCTGGCAGCACCATTGTGTAAGTGGAAAGTGGTGGGAGGAAACTGAAAAATGGGAGAAAAGTCTGTGGTGTCAGGATGATGACCTGCGTGCACTCGAACCTCATATTGTGGATCCTGCCACCCATAAATCTACGCTGGTGGTGAACTAATGGTTCATGGGAATGAGTGGTTGGTTACCCAAGGGTGAAGAGGTTAGTCAGTGCTGGGTAGAGGAGAAAAGCCTCGATGGAAGAAGGTAGTGGCGGTCAGAAGGGAAGTGATTAAGTGTTCACCAAAGTGCTGTCCTTCTGTCAGGGGTGCCCCATCTCATCGTTCTTAGAATGACTCCTATTGGAGGTATGGCAATATTGCTACATTTGGCATGGGTGACCACACACTGCCTTGCACCCCCAGGGCCATCATAAGCATGCCTGCTCTCGCAGATAGGTGGGAGGGATTAAGAGATCAAAACTTCCCCCATTGGCTGCAGCATGAAGTGGTCCCTGAATTGCTGCCTGTGACTGTTGGCATGCTGAATGGGTAACTCTCCCCCTGCCCAAGTGAAATGATCATTAACCATTCATAAATGTCCATGAATAATTCATGAACAGTTCATAAATTCTGCAGATGAATGTTCATCAAGTGTGCATCAAATTGTCCACATATGTGCATAGATTGTGCATGGACATTAAATAGCACTCCTGTGTTCATGAACGTCCATGAGCATAAAAGTTCTTCAAGGTCCATGAAAGCTCATGAAGCTCCTCCACTGAACTTTTATGCACACAGTCCATCAATATTTTTTGTGACCAGGAACACTGCTTTCATTGTATTGCTCAGTTTATCAGGGAGCCCTGTTTTAGCCCTATTCTGAAAACGTTTGCCATTTGTACAAACCGGAGGCAGACCCTATCAACCCTTACTTGTCACAAATCCTAAGCAATGTAACATGACAACTGACATGTGTAACAAAACCCAAGATTTTTTAAAGAATGGCTTTTCTTACCATGCATTTTAGAATTAGAGCCATACCTTACATGGTTTTCTGTTCTTCTTTCAAATGGAATCACTGCTCACTTTTTTCATAAAGAACAGCATAGTTACTATGTACAGTGTATCAGCAGAATCTGGTGCTCTTTTAAAATGTGGTGAGTGTAATTAATCATTTGGGGTGCTTAAATAGTTGATTGCCTAATAGAACATACATGTTCCACTCTCCGATTTGTGATGCCTTGGGAAACGGTGCATGCTGATGTGCGAATTAGTTATGCAAATTGATTTTCATCTTGGTTCGACATGATCCTTTAGAAGTTCAGCAACTTCATGAGCTTTGTGTTGACAAACAGTTCATGAACTGAACTGAAGATGGATTGGTGAACCTTGATGGATGTTCGTGAGCAATTCATGGACGTTCAGCAAAGTTCATGAGTCGATGAACTTCGTTTTGCCTGGATGACTCTGTGTGGCTATGGTCCCTGAGTCATGTATGACATTATCAAATGGGGTGCAAAAAATGACCAAATCAAGCAACTTCATAAACACAGCATTTGGCTGTTCATTATTTACCTAACAACTGCATAGTTTGTAACTAACCTGCACTTGTCCACCTAGCAACAACCTAACTAAATGAGAACAAAAGTTTTTCCGACAAAATAAAAAATTGTTCTACTTTTTAAACACAAAAACCCACAACAGGGCATACGTTTATTTAGTATAAATACAGTTCCCGGTTTCATTCAAAGGCACATGGCCTTTGTTACCAAACTTACCTGTTGTACCTAACAACAACCTAACTAAAGGAAAATGAAATCTTTGTCCATTAAAAAAAAAAAAAACTTTTCCATTTTATAAGCACTGTAACCCACTCCAGGGCATGGGTTTCTTGAGAATTAATGCACTTCCCGGGTGCATTGTAAGTCACTCAGCCGTTGGGCTTGTGTCTTTCAGTTCACTTAGGGCGTGCATTAATTCTGTAGAAACACATTCTCTGTTGTGGGTTATTGCTTACTTAGTGAAGAAGATACTGATGAAATGTTTGTTAACCACTGGAGTCATAGGGGAAAAAGAGAGACAGTCTTATCTTGAGCGAGACTTGGCAGGCCTTCAAATGCAATGGGTTGAGGCTCTGAACACATGAAAGCGTTGTTTGTCTGAGCCTGCAAAGCCTTTTTGTTTTGGTTGTGCATCTGATGTTATCTTGAAAAAGCCTCATGTAATCATATGTAGCTACTGTCTGTTACTTGTAATATTGCTTTTGCTGTGAGGACATGTAGCTACTGTTTTTACGCTTGTCCTATTGCTATTATTGTTTGTATAACTTGCTATTTCTGTACATTCTTATTTCTCACCTCATGTTGAGATGTGTTTGTCCTGTGCTCCTGTATGTACTGTTTTGATTCATGTACTTGCCACCATGCGGCCCGGGTCATGACTGAAAACGGTCCTTCGGATCAGCTCACTTACCCGGTTACCAAAGACATAAATAAATAAAATAAATAAATAAACCTTTTTGTTATCAGAGTGGCAAACCCACACGTGTATAGCACTTTGCTGCATCCCGTTATAGATGCTACGTATGCGCATTATTCTAAAAAGATGTACCTTTTAATTTAGCTCCTTACATGAAAATTGAACTTTTTCTCCTTTAAATCAGCTGTTTTTTGAGTAGATGAGACTCAGTTTGCTATAGGGGGGTGTGACCAGCCTTGATACGTACATATATACCTTATAAAGCACAAAATCTGAATGGCCCACATATTTAGAACGGCCCCATAGAACAGTGCTATGTGTGGAGTTTATTCGGTTACTATGCTAGTTAATGTCTCTGTACCTAGTTACACTCTATCTAGTTGACCCCTTAGTGCTTGTATTATGGTAATTACTGAGGGTTATTAGGACCCATCCCCCATACTGCATTCCTGGAAGTATATGTAGCTGCCTCCTGTTAATCTCACTGATGTGTATGTAGTGCTGTGTGTGGAGTTTATTTGGTTACTGTGCTAGTTAATGTCTCCGTACCTAGTTAACACTCTATCTAGTTGACCCCTTAGTGCTTGTATTATGATAATTACTGAGGTTTATTAGGACCCATCCCCCATACTGCAATCCTGGAAGTATATGTAGCTGCCTCTTGTTAATCTCACTGATGTGTATGTAGTGCTGTGTGTGGAGTTTATTCAGGTATCATCCCCTGTACTGTGCTGTGCTAGTTAATGTCTCTGTACTTAGTTACACCCTATCTAGTTGGCCCCTTAGTGCATATATTATGATAATTACTAAGGGTTATTAGGACCCATCCCCCCATACTGTGTTCCTGGAAGTATATGTAACTGCCTCTTGTTAATCTCACTGATGTGTTATGAATGCAACAAGTTAAGGCCGAGGGGCTTCTCTTAACCTGCACCCTTTTGTGCAGAGGTGTCCTCCAGGGCTCAGTCCTAGAACCCCTACTCTTCATGTTGTATATCAGTAACTTGGGAAACAATATTAACAACGCCAGACTGCACTTCTGTGCAGCTGACACGATGTTGTACACTTCAGGACCCAACACTGTGGCGGCGACCTCTGACCTTCAAGCAACTTTTGACCTGTTGCGAATAAACCTCTTCCACTCCATACTACTACTCAACGCCAAACTACTACTCAACGCCAACAAAACTAAGGTAATGTTTTTCACCAATAATACTATTTTATAACATACCTCTGTCCCTGTCATCAGTACGCTACTTGGAGAATATCTTGAGGTGGTGTTGAGTTACAAATATCTAGGTGTGTGGCTTGACAATAAATGATCCTTCTCCACCCATATTGATGCAGTCTGTAAGAAGCTACGTGCCAGATTCGGCTTCTACTACAGGAACCAGCACTGTTTCCCTATGAATATAAGAAAGTGTCTGGTGCAAGTGACGTTTTTACCAGTCTTAGACTATGCTGACATAATCCATAGCTGATGCCCTTTTACATGCTTAAGCAAGGTGGATGTTCTCAACCATAGAGCCCTGAGGTTCATCACTAACTTGACACCAATGGACTCATCATACCTATATGCAGCATTCGGATGGTCCTCTGTATCTAAAAGGAGATTGTACAACCTTGTAAATGTAGGCTTATAAGGTGCTCGCCAATGATCAAGCCCCCAGAAATTCTGTGATTCCTCAACTGCAGTTTTCCACAGAATTTGCATCACCGCCGCAGACTAAATTTAGTGCCACAGAATTCATTGTTCTTGGTGAATTTTCATTCAAATATATAATTTTCCATAGTGCCCAGCTTCCTTCCCCATCTCATTTACCCTGAAGGCCTGGCTCTATGCTCAGCATGTGATGTCATCGATGACATCACATCACATTTTAAACAATGGCAGGGCTGCATTCTGCCACAGAAATTAATAAATTATGCCGCAGAAGTCCAAAAATGCTGCCACAGAAGCCAAGGAGCCCTGCCACAGAACTGAGAACAGAGTGCTGCAGGACAGCAGGGGCCCTGCCAGTGACCTACCTGGGTATATCACCAAACTCTTCAGCAAGTCCTCTTGCTCCTATGCTCTAAGAAAGAACAATGTCCTTCTCCTGGACACACCTAGGTACATTACACAGTATGGCAAATCTGTGATTAGCAATGTTATTCCGGTCGCCTGGAACAGGCTAAAGAGCACCCTAAAACTTAGCTCTCTGGTTGGGTGCAACCATTTCAAAGCCCTCATTGACAACCTATGTACTGACTCTTGCTCATGTAACTAGTGCTTGTCCTCTACTATCTTGTTTTCTCAGTTCTTCTGCACAATTCCCTTGAAGCAGCTGTCTTGCCTTCATGAATCTTTCACACGCTGTGTTACCCAACTTTGTATCCTATTGTATACTGACTGTATCCCCATTGTATTCTGTCACTATTGTATTTGTAGTTTATGCCATGTTATTTTATTGTTTTACTGTTTTTATTATCTGTATCCCTGTCCCACCCAGGACCTCCTTGTAAATGAGCCTGCTCAGTGGAGCCTTTTCCTGGTGAAATAAATGAAATGTTAAGTCAACCCTATGAAATTCTGTGGGGTTGATCCTGCTGAGATTACTATTGATGTGTATTTGCATAAGGTAACTGGTGTCATATTCCTTTACCTTAAGGTCCTAGCTAGTTGCTCAACTGTTCTCTGGGTTAATTAATCTATTGATCCACAAGGAGGGGATGAAGATATGTTATTAGCTATGGCTATATACTGTTACTTGTCTGGGTTGACTCCTTGATCATGTGCTGGTCCCCACCACAACACCCACTGAAGGTAAGTACATACACCCCCCCCAGCCTACCTCCATATTCGGCTGCTTGATCCCCCTTTTTGTTGGCTGTGTTTGGGTTGTACTGCAGAGGGCACCTTTAGCTGCTCCCTTACTCCCATCTTAGACCTGTATGATTCATGACCCTACCTATTAGCTGTTGGTCTCTATGGGGCTTGATTCTATCACTCCAACTCTCTGCCAGTGATATCAAACCTAACCCAGGTCCCCTGTATGTCTCACATACTGACCTAGGGCACTAAAATTACTGCATCTAAATATTAGCAGCCTTCAATCCAGGCTATCTGATCTGGAAGCATGCCTGGCCCTGTATAACGCTGATGCCAGTGGCGTAGCTAGAGGGGGGTCTGGGGTGGTGGACGTCCTTCCTGGCTGCCCCAGTGTGAGTAGTGGTGCCCCACCACCATCTTTGTTCAATGTTTAGTGCCCATTGTGGAGCTCACAATTGACTGAATGGCCCCCCCCCTGGCTCCCAAATGGTCCCAAACCTGGCTCCGCCACTGCCTGATGCCCTAATAGTGTCTGAAACCTGCCTAAACCCTTCATTCTCCCCTATGAAGCAGCCTTTTCTGGCTATTTTGCATTTCAGAAGGCTCAGTGTAGGAAAAAAGGAGGTGGGGTCCTCCTGTATGTAAGGGATATCATTAGGACTACAGAAATTCATCTGCCTGCTCTGATTCAGTCTCACTGTGAATGCTTGATAGTGAAACTTATATTAATGGACTCCAAGCCTAATTTGTTATTTATTTAAACATTTGGTAACCGAGAAAGGCACACTGAGCCGAGGCTCGATTCCAGGTGTGACCTGGGGGGAAGGAGCAGTGGAAATACAGACGATAAATGCAGAGAATTGGTTAACAGAACAATAACAGCTAATTACAATCAATATAATACGGCAGTGAGAGCAAAAAACATGACGTGATGAATATCTAGAGGTGAACTATACAATAGTAGGTGCTCTACATAATGAATCTTTAATAAGGGCTGGGGAGGGACTGTAGGAAGGTAAAGTCAGTAGAAGTTGTGAGTTTAGCTCAGTTGTGGCAGTGACATAAAGGTGGAGGAAGGAGACATGGTTGATGCTTACAGCTAGAGTGAGAGAGTGAGTTTCTGATAGCAGGGGTAAGTTTCTTCCACAAGTAAGGAAGCCGGTAGGAGAAAGCAGCTTTGCCCACTGCAGAAGAGGGTTGGGACAGGGTGAAGGATCTTTCATTTCTGTGCCTGAGTTCATAGGGGGATAGGGAGTCTGAGGATAGACAGTCCTCAAGATAGGAGAGGAGCAAGTTAAACCAGTACTTAGATATAAGGTTGAGGGCGTGTATCTAGCGCCTGTGAGATAAGGGGCTTAGTCCAAGGAGGGAGCCCAATTATGTTAATGTTATGCTAAAACTTATGTTAATGGACAACCAAGCCAGTATTGGCTGTGTATACAACCCTTCCTCTATGGCTAGGCCAATCTCTGATGACTCCATTACCTACTTGAGATCTTTCTCTCTCTCTCTCTCTCTGAGATAATAATCTTAGGAGATCTCAGCCTCAGCTGGATCAGTGATGGCTAGGGATGTAAGTTTGTCATGGCAGTCATACACGTCATTGATTCCATGACGTTTGATCTTTATTCAGGGCTTCCATGACTTTCACTAGTGTCATCAGAATGTAGCAATGATGACAGTGCCACAACATTTACTACTGTTTGCTAATGATTTCATGAACAAACAATGAGTCATTAAAACCTCATCCATGACAAACTTACATCCCTAGTGATGGCCCCTGTAGCTTTAAGGTACCACTGTATGACCTATATCTCAGCCAAATTGTTACTGAACACACCTGCCAAAATATTAAGTCGGGTAATAACTCACTCTTGGATTGGATCCTGGTCAACAGAGCTCATCGAATTAGAACATGTGGAATACGAGCTGATTCTCTCAGTGATCATTCTCCAATATTTTGTACCGGAAGTAATGGCTTCACTAAGCTACCTCCAAGAACTATTACAGTTCATGACAATTCCCAGCTTAATGAAGGTGCCTTCTTGGAGGACCTAGCTTCTGTCAACTGGGGCAAGTCTGGGAGACATAAAGATGTGAATACTGCTCTTGACCTTCTAGTAAACAGTCTAGTCAGCATAGTTAATAGGCACGCTCCATTATTCCAAAGAAGGGTCAAGGGCTTATGCTCAAAATGGCTAACACCTGATCTTCGTAAACTTACGAAAAAAAGGGACAAAGCCTGGGAAACATTTGGAGTGTCTGGCCTCTTCCCGGAGTGGCAAAACTATAGGACGTTCCGAAACATCTGTAAGGCCAGCATAAAGAAATCCAGGACACAGTATGTCAAGAAACTGCAGTCCAAAAACTTGCAAACCCCCAAGTTGTTTTCGTCAGAGATAGATAACCGTCTCAGAGGCACTTTGGATCCAATCCCAGGACATATTGGACAAAGCTAAGTCCTTTAGTGACCCTGGCCTAGTAATTGATGCCTTCAACAGTTTTCTTACTGATCTGACATAGTATAAGGCACAGCTTAATAGGCCCCCCCCTTGGATACCTTTCCATCAGGCCTGATCTACCCTTCAGTGTCCCGGCCTGAATTCCACCTCAGGTTACTTTACTTGGCAGGAGGTACTAATCCAGCTATTGAACATAAAAGCTAAAGGGTCTGCAGGCCATGATGAACTTGAACCCAGGCTGCTTAAACTGGGAGCCCATGTTCTTGCTGTCCCCATTACGGCAATGTTTAATATGTCCCTACTGCAGAGCATAAGACAGCAAATATCCACACCATTCTAGCAGCTATGGGGCTCATGTGGTTAGCAGGCCTCTGGGCTTTCCCTTCAGATACACACATTCCTTTCTGAGTATTACGTAACCTGCAAATAGGCACATGTAAGAGAGACAACCAGGTAACTTCTCAGTACAGTAAAGACACTGCGAGGCAATTTTAAATCATGATGGAAATGTGAAAAGAAAAGTGTGACCCACTGGGAATTGAACCCAGGCCCCTGGAATACCGTGCCAGGGCTCTAACCACTAAGCTATGGGGCTCACATGGTTAGCAGGCCTCTGGGCTTTCCCTTCAGACTGATCCATCCAAGAAACAGTCTCGTCATTGTTCGTGGGATCGGGAGCGCTCTTAGGCCTCCAGTTCCCGTGCTTCTCCAGAGGTTCCGACTTCGGTCAGTTTTTCGTCCCTGGCCGCTGGCCCCATGGTCTCCCTGTCAGGCCAGTTGATCGAGATGCAGGTCAATCTTTGGTCGAGATATTTCTCGAGCCAGTCAACTGTTGTCACTGGAAGAGGCCAGCACCTCCCTTTCTAGGACCCCGGTCCTACTGCTCACTCAGGGAGGCATGGATCAGTCCGCTAATCTGCCACCTCTCAACCCAGAGCACCCAGACCAGGAGGAGACCCGGCTCTTGCCGGCCCTTCTGAGATTCACTGTCGGCGGCCCCGACAATCAAGGTCGCTGTCTCACTGTCGGAGTTCCGAGTCAAGCAGCCTGCGTCGACTTTAATGCTTGCACTCTTGATGCTCAGGTAAGTGGTGCCATTGCTGTTCCTTGTCCTCAGGCGAGGAGAGCTCTGGCGCAGGCTGCGTTGGTGCTGCGAGGACTTGATGTGGCAACAGCTGCTCTTCACTGGGGTAAAGCCCATTCCGGCTTCGACTCTGGCCATCACTTGGCTTTCACCATAGAGGCCACAGCTATCTCTGCCTCGGCAGGAGCTGACCCATCAGGTCCCAGTCTGGCCTCCCCCAGCCTCTCTGCTGATTTTGGTGGAGCCACCACCGAAACAGCCAAAGTCCGGCACTCCGACTAAGGAGGCCCACCCAGACTTGGATCTTTCCCATCAGCTGTCAATCACCGTTACCCTTGACCGTCCTCAGAGGGTCAGCCAGGACTCTGGCATGAATCCTCAGAATTGGAGAGCTTCTCCTTGCACTCCCATCTGGTGGATTTGGAGATGGCCGAGGATCTGTCAAAGGAGCAGGGCCCTATGTCCAATATGAATCTTCTCCATCTCATCTCGCAATCTACATGTCTCCCATTGGAGCCCATTCAGAAGCAGGCTCGGTACCCACTCACCGGGGTCCTTGACCGAGGAGACTCCCCTTGGGAAGCCTTCCCAATGGCAGATACCATTCTAGTCCTACCTTGCAGCTGTGGCAGCACCCGGCCTCATGCCCTGTGCCATCTTCCTGGATGGCCTGCAAGTATGTGGTCCCTACCGGTTCCCTTTCGGGATTCACAGAGCACCCTTTGGCTGAGGGGCTCGTGGCCGACTCTGTTTTCAGGAGCACTGGCAACATGAATGAAGTTGACAAGCCACCCGATAAGGAGTCCAAGAAACTGGATCATATGGCCAAAAAGGTATATGCTGCTTCCTCTCTTGGCCTTTGGCAAGCAAGTTCGGCCCTTTTGATAGCCCAATTCTTGCATGCCCTTCTGGGCTCGCTTGATGAGGTGCTCCCTCATCTCCCAGCAGACCTGCAGACTATGGTCAAGCAGGTCCGGGATCAAGACAGAGCAGTAGTCAAGCAACAGCTCCAGACCATGGACTTTGGCGACTCTTGTGCTTGGTCCATGGTGACCGCAGTGACTATGCACTGCAGAGCCTGGTGGAGGATCTCGACCTTTGTGGTGGATACCCAGCTCAAGCTGGCAGATATTCCCTTCCTGGGCACTGATTTGTTCGGGGCTCGGGGTCGAGGGGCACCTCACCCGTATTGAGAAGTCCAGTGCCACCTTGGACTTGGTGACATCCACTTAGAGAGATCCCATGGGCTGTAAGCAGCAGAAGAAGAAGCCCTTTCAGCCCTTCTCTGCCCCCACGGCCAAACCAGCCCAGCCTCAGGCTGGTCAGCAGGCTCAGGCCTGGTGACCTCGACTAAAGTCTGTGGCCACAGTTGTCCATGGGCAAGAGACTGAGGCCTTGGCAGTCCCTCTGCTGGACCCTCCGCTGCCTCCAAGCCTGCCCAGTGACGGAATGAGAAGTGCCTCACTCATGTCTGTCTTGACTCTCCTGAGTCCTCCTGTGTGGGACAGGCTCCACCACTTCCTTTCCACCTGGTCTGCTGTCACCACAGACAGGTGGGTTCTCAAAGTGGTCGGCCAGAGTCTACCTCTGGAATTCAAGGAGTTCCCGCCTTGCCAAGCCCATGCCCCTCAGGAGGGCATCATGTCTGCAGATATCCTGTTGGCCCTTTGGGACAACATCACCCAGCTTCTCCGCAGTGAGGTCGTGGCTCCAGTCATGGACCCTCTGTAACACTCAGGGTTTGTCTCCAGGTACTTCCTGGCAGAAAAACGGATGGCGGGCTGGCGCCCCATCTTTGATCTGCACAACCTGAACAAGTTTCTTAGACTGCACACCTTCAGGATGGTCAGTCTGTCTCAGATCATATCATCTCTTGAGCAAAACATGTGGTTTTGCTCTCTGGATCTTCAGGATGTGTTCTTTCACATCCAAATCCATCTGTCCTACTGCTGGTTCCTCCGGTTCTGAGTGGAGGAGAATCCTCTACGAGTTCCAGGCCATGCCATTCAGCCTGTCCTCGGCCCCCAGGGTCTTCACCAAATGCATCGCAGTGGTGGCAGCTTACCTGAGGCATCAAGGAGTCTGGGTTTACCCCTACATGGATGACTGGCTGATTGTGGGTCCCTCCAGGCAGGAGGTGGAGTGGTCCAAGGACCTGACCCTCCAGACCTGCGTCTCTTTTGGCCTCTTGGTCAATGAGGCCAAGTTGGAACTCGCACCCTCGCAGGTGATCAACTTCATTGGGTTGGAGCTAGACTCTTGCAGAGCCAGGGCTCGATTCCCGATGGACAGGGTGGAGGCTCTCTGCTCCATTGCCTGATCAGTTCGGGTTGGGCAGTTGCGCCCTGCTTGGGACTTCCTGTGCCTATTGGGATACATGTCGGCTTGATCAGCGTGGTCCATTGGGCTCTCTGGAGAATGTGCTCTCTGCAATGGGAGCTGGCTCACCAGTGGTCTCAGTGCAAGGGCCACATTTTGACCAGCCGGTCACTGTAATCCAGCTGATGTGGGATGCCATCCAGTGGTGGTTAGTCTCGGAACATTTGGAGGAAGATATCCCATTTGTCCACCCAGAGCCGACGGTTATCCTGACAACCGAAGCCTCTCTCATGAGCTGGGGTGCTCACCTGGGGGAACTCAGGGTCCACGGACTCTGGACCTCTGAGGAGTCCTGATGTCATATCAACCTGCTGGAACTACAGGAAGTGCGACTGGCACTGACAGCCTTTTCTCCTCTTGTTTGGGGTCAGGTTGTTCAGGTCCAGATGGACAACACCACAACCATGTACTACCTCAATAAGCAGGGCAGGATGCACTCCCTTCCCTTGTGCAGGGAAGCTCTCCATGTTTGGACCCTCATGGGCAGCCTGGAGACCAATCTCCTGGCCATCCATCTGGCCAGGGCCTCCAGTGAGCTGGGAGATGCTCTCAGCCATGTGGGCAAGGTATCGCATGAGTGGTCTCTCCACCCAGAAGTGGTATGCAGCCTGTTCTCTGGGTGGGGCACCCCTCTGGTGGACCTGTTTGCTTTCAGGGAGAATGCAAAACTGAGGCTGTACTGTGTCCACCCCCCTCACCAGGGAACACTGCAGGGGGATGCCTTTTCCAGGCCCTGGACCCCAGGCCTTCTCTGTGCCTTCCATCCATTCCCCTTGATCCACAAGGTGCTGCTCAAAGCCAGGAGGGACAATGCATAGATGATACCGGTGGCTCCGGACTGGCCTCGCCAGTTCTGGTACCCCAATCTCCTCAGCCTCAGCAGCAGGCTCCCGAGATGTCTTCATCTATGCCTGGACCTGCTGTTAATCCATCAGGGGAAGGTACTCCACCCAGACTTTCAGTCCCCGCACTTGACAGCTTGGTTCCTGAGTGGCTAGAGTTCCAGGTTTTGGGTCTCTCCTAAGATGTCCTCACTGTGGTCGAGGCTTCTCGGAAGGAGTCGACTCGGAAATGCTATGCCTTCAAATGGAAGAGGTTCTCCATTTGGTGCCAGTGCAAAGTGTTGGACCCCTTATCTTGTCCAGTGGCTAGCATTCTTGACTAACTTTGGTCCCTCTCTCAGTCCGGCCTTCGGTTGATGACCCTTAAGGGGCACCTGGCAACCATCGCTGCCCGCTGGGCGCGGGCTGGTAGGCAGTCTGTGGTGCAGGAAAAGGTGGTCTGGCTCTTTTTCCTTTTTTTTTTGGCAATACCTTTTTTCCTGCTCATGGCCTACCTGATCTGCTTCCCCTATTTTCTGGCAGCCTGCTTGGGGATTCCAGCCGCCGTCCGTTGTCGTGCTCCGATCAGGGTCATGCCTGCATTCCCCTGCGGTTTACCCCCCACAGCGGGGCGGCAGAGAGCCCCCAACTCCCCACCTCGAATCGGATCCAGACTCAGGCACCCCCTGAAGCCGACGTCATTGGACGGCCATCAAGCCGCTCGACCCAGGATGCCTCTCCCATTTTTTATTTATTTTTTTCTCCCCTGGAGCTGTGGGCATGCAATGACGCCAGGCGGAGGGGAGCGCGCACGCATCCACACGCGCTCCCTCCAGGTGTCAGCCCCAGCTACTCCCATACTGAGAGTGATGCCTGTCCCCAGCTCTGCCAGGGGCTAACAACACTTTGGGACTCCTCCCGGAGAAGGAGAGCTGTCCAATGGATGCTCAATCCTTCTCCTCCCCTGCCAACCCCCGACAACCTGTGCTTGTTCCCAAACACGGGTTGCTGGCGCCGCGTGAGGTAAGGCATTCAGCACCTCAGCCCTCAGCGCCACCAAGCCAGAGTCTGGCACTTTTTCAAAGGCTTCGACCACATTTCCCCTCCGATGCATCAACCACCACCACCTTGGAACCTGTTGCTGGTATTGGCAAACTCAAGGGCAAGCCATTCGAACCGATTCACAGGTGTGAGATATCACACCTGTTGAGGAAAACTGCCTTCCTGGTGTCTATCATGTCAGCCAGAAGGATCAGTGAGCTCCAGGCGCTCTTGGTGGAGTCTCCTTACCTGATCTTCCAAAGGGACAAGGTTGTCCTTCTCTCCAACCTGAAGTTCCTCCCAAAGGTTATGTCTAATTTTCACCTGAACCAGGTGATTAATCTCCCTGTGTACTTCAGCAACCACACCTCGGAGGCCAAGCAAGGCTCCATTCTTTGCACCTGCAGCAAGCGCTCGCCTGTTACAAGGAACGCACAGCTGGAGTTCAGGGAGTGGTTTGCCAGCTGTGTATCACCTATGCTGAAGCCACACCAGGCAGACTGGCAGATAAGCGGACTATTGGCAAGTGGATTGCATCCTGCATCGACCTCTGCTATAAGTTGGTGGGTAGGGAGCCTCCCATAGGGCTAAGGGCTCATTCCACCTGCCGTACCACTGCCTCGGTGGCTGCTTCCAGGGATGTCCCTATCCAGGAACTCTGCAGGGCTGCTACCTGGAAGTCATCACACACCTTCATTTCCCACTACCACATTGACCTTGAGTCACGCCAGCATGCTGGTTTTGGGGCCTCAGTTCTCCAATCTCATTATGGTGTTGATCCACACTGACCCACCCAACCTTCCCTGGCAAGTGACACACTGATTTTGCTTCCAGAGGGTAAGATCTGACATCACAGGGTGGTGCTGAGGGAGTTACCACCTGGATGGGTGGGAGCAGCCAGCTTGAAGATGTTCCGGTAAACCTTAAAGGGGAAAGGAACACTGCCTGAAGCATGGATGAGCACCATATACCACTCCTTGAACTACTGTTACAGGTGAGTAACCTGTTTTTACCTGCATATGTATTATCTGCATCCAAGTCTATTCTGTTGTGTTGAGTATTCCTCGCTAGGACACCACTGTAACTAGGCTTTTTTTTCACCTGCATTTTATTAGAAAATGTTTAATTTAAAGAGTACATCTATCATTTGGCATGGTAGCAATAACATAACTATCGCATTTGCCATCTACACCTTGTACACATTGTTCAATTCATGATCACAACATTTGTAGGATCACCTTATGCATTCATTGAAAATCATTGTCTTCTTTCTTGAGGGGGACAGCAGTTGCCAAAAGGATGTTGTGCAAATCAGAGAGTTGTAACCTAAATAGAAAACGTGAAAAATGAAATAATAGCAAGATAGGAATTCAATGATCATTTGAAGGAATGAAGACTTGTCGAGTTTCTTATGGCTGCAGGGAGGTTATTCCATATGGGGGGGGGGTAATTGTAGCAGAAGGTTCTCTCATCTGCTCTTCACTTTAGCTTAGGCAGTTATAGGAGCTGCTTATCACTTGAGAGTAGGTAGAGTGTGAGGTTAGAACAGGGCTTACTTTAATATGTTTATACATACAGTTACAACTCTTATGGTTATACAAGTACCTTCTTGAGTTCTTTGGATGAGGAGAGCCGTGGAGCGAAGCTGGGAACTTGAGAAGGAAGTCTTATAACCATAAGAGGCACAGGAGCAGTAAATACAAACACGTATCAAGGCTTTTGGTAGGCCTATCATTCTGAGGAATTTGGATTGTCTGTGGTAAAAATTGGGGTTTGAGCAAAAACTTTGAGAGTCCCAATGCTTTTTTAAGGGGCTCATACATTTAGTTACCCATTCTGTAATTGTCTTCTCCCAGCATGCTGTGAACTGCAAAGCCATTTTCCTCCATCCCTCCTCAGGAGGGTACGTGTGCTTCTCTCAGTATTTCAACCTCAACCAGGTCAAAACGGGGGAAAGAGAGGTCAGTAGTGGGGTACCACTGGGGTGAGTCCGAGGACCAGTCCTTTTTAGTATGTTCATCAGTGACACAGGAGAAGCAGTACAAGGCAAGATGTGTCTCTTCACAGATGACACTTAACTTTGTGGCAGAGTAGACAATAGGGCCATGCACACGGTCAATTCTGCGCTGTTGTGGGTGGTGCACAGCAACCAGATCGTTGCTGCTGTTCACGTGTGAACAAAACCGCATTGGAGGTTTCTCGATGCACTGGGTTGTGGCTGTGATCCCTCTTTTCCTGGGATTGCCTACTGATTTGGTCATTTCCCTTGGCTGTCTGAACAGCTGGCACTACCTACAATGGCTGCAGCACTAGGCAGAGAATGTGATTCCCCATTGCTGTCAGGCAACTCAAATTGTTAGCTGCTACTGTTAAAGTAATGAACGAATTTTACAGTTCTCTTTAAAAGCACCGAAAGTGGCCAGTGTCGTTTAGTGGTTTGAGCAAGGGTTTGGGAATTGTGAGCTAACAGGTTGAGACATCACTAGAGAGACAAAACTCTCTTTGTAACCGTGGGCAAGTTTAACCTCACAATGAACCACACTCAGCTGCAAAAATGGGTAGAAGCAGGATCCCACTGGATCGACATGATGCATCTCTGCTGGGCTGTCCTAGGTAAATAAATTGATAGAGAATGGGCTCACTTATAAAGGGAACTTGATCTTGCTGGTCATAATGTGTGGCTCTCTCCCCCCCTCCCTGTGCCATGGAAGTTTGGCCAAAATGCTGGAAAATCAGTTGCACCGATGTATGGGGCTGCTTTGAGAATGGGAGCTGCATTACTGCAGCTTGAACAGAGCAGCCTGCACCACAACACAACTGCGAATAGGGTAGGTTGTGTGAACGAGTTAAATGAGAAGACGATAATGGAGTTGCAGTGGGACCAGGAAATAGCTGATCAGATCTTTTTTTATCAACTCTGTTTATTACCATTGTGTCTGTCTCTTGATGATGTCATGGCCTAGCTCCCATCCAAAGTTTCACTGTTGCTGCTGTGCCTTCTTTAGCCATGACTTCTTCTTGCTCCCTGGCTTACTCATTACCAGCTGCCCCTCTTTCAGTGTACTCCGGGATGGAGTATAGGATTGCCAAGCCATGGACAAATTGGGAACCTGCTCTCTGGAGTGCCCGGCAGATGTGGGTATAGGTAGGCCTTTTTGTAATTTTGTCTTGAATGGTGATCCCCCCACCCCAGTGTTGCCCCCACCCACCACCCATGTCCCTCTTCACAAGTGTGTTTTTTCCCTGTAAGTCCAAGGGACTTAGTGTTAGCTGCCACAATTCCCACAAATCTCACCATGCTGATGGTATTTGATTCAGAGGCCACCACCTCCACCCCCCCAATCAAGTTCTGTTTGACAGCATTTTGCTATATTAAGATGTGTGGCCGTCTACTAGTTTCATGGTTTTGGTAGGAGTTCGATTATTATCCACCATCAAGTACTTAGGAATGTACCTGGACCAGGAGGTCTCCTTCAGGAAGCATGTGGACCACCTCACAAAGGCAGTAAACCAAAAACTGGGCCTCCTCTACAGACTAAACACCTTTTTGAACAAAGAAACTAGAATAGCGGTTGGCAATGGGACAATACTCCCCCACCCTGTTCTATGGAACGACCTTGCTCCAGACACTGAGGCCAACAGAGAGACAACGCCTGAGCACACTCTACCATAGGGTCGGCAGGTTTACCACCAGGACGCAATGGACAGAGCATCACTGCAAGGTGCTTCAGGCCTTACAATGGCTATCCCTCGAAGCCAGATTAGCTTATCCCTTCCTGAGCCTTGCTTTTAAACTACAGCAACCCGAGGCCCCCCCCCAGGTCTATGAGACTTTCTTGACCCAAAGACAAACAGAAGAGAGCTCAGGTCCACCGATCGGACACTACTCGAAATACCTAGAGCCACATCATCCTTAGGTCTACGGTCAGCCAGTGCAGCCTTACACAAACTCTGGAACAATCTCCTGAGAGAGGTACAGGATAGCACCTCTATACAGGGCTTCAAGAAAGTGCTAAAATCACACCTAGGCACAGGGTCCCAGTGCTGCTGCCTCAACTAAGGTCTCCCAAAGGTGATCCGATTAAGGGTGCTATCTGCAGAGGAACACAACCAGTAAGGGAGAAAGGGTTTTAAAGTACAAAAGGAGCACTGGTTTTTGCACTTATCTCGGTAGAAAACTGTTGATAGTCTGTTTCTAACAAAAACATCTGCACTATTGCTGTAATGTTTCTGTGCTATGATGTATACTCATATACTCTATGTAAGCCTTGCTGTACTGTACTTATCAAAGCCTTCATTTTCCCTTCCCTCTTGGTACATGTAACTAATCCCAGGTCGCCCCTGAAAAAGAGACTGTCAAGGTTCCAGTGGGCCTACCCGGTTACCAAAATTTAAATAAATAAATAAAATAAATCAATGTGACTGGACAGTGTGGTGAGAGGAGGGTCTGTGATGGTCACTGCCCCCATCTCCACCACCAGTTTTTTTTTATCCTTTTGTTTGTTGGCATGAGGGTGTGTAGGGTGTGGAATGGTTTGAAGAAGGGTTGTGTCACTGTCTTTTTTGGTTGGGGCTGGGGTGAGATTTGGTGTTTCTATACTGACTGGATGTGGGAAGGGATTTTTTATTGGTTATTTTTCTGATGTGGAGGTGGATTGGGATTGGGTGCTGCTGAGTGGGTAAGAGAGGAAGGTTCATCATGATACTATTTGGGGATTGGGGAGGATCAGACTGGTACCACAAGATGGTGGGGGAGTAGGTATTTACTTTTTTAAGTCTTTTGAGCTTTCTTGAAAAAAATGTACTTTACACTGCAAATTGTTGGTGAAGAGCCTGTGTAGCATAAAGTTTAGTACTCTGCTGAGAATTTGCCGACAATGAAAAGCTTCACAACACTTCTAGCAGCAAGTCTTTCCCCTGCTTAATAGCTGAAGGTCTTTGTCAAGCTCTCCTTGCTAGAGGTGTGTAGAAGCAGTTGGTTTGGGAGGAACTAAGTAAGCATTAAGCCATGACGAAGGTGGCATTTAATGCTGGATTAATGCATGGTTGGGAGGGTTGTGGCCCGAGGCCAGAGGGCAAACAACCGCCCAACCATGCATTAATTGCATTAGATGCCACTGCCGGAGTGGCTTAATGCACTTATAACATGGGCCGCCCGACCACAGAGGAGCCTATTTCGTGTGGTTAGAGCAACATTACACAGGGAGTCGGTGTGCTGATCAAAGATTTTTACTGCACTTACAAATCGTTTAACAAACCAGCATTAACATGCTGATGTGGTCAAAACATTGAGTAGCTCTAATGAAAGAAAACAGTGCGGCTCACATGCCAGTCCAAAAAATGTGGCGATGTACGCGAGCATTTGTCTCATACCAGGCGTTGGAGGTCTCCAGTGGACGGCTGCCTCGCTGCGTTGTGTGACGCGCTCAGAAATTAACATGCTGGCTGGGTCACTTCCCCTAACCGTGCGCCACTTCCCTGCATACTGTCTCTGTGTCAGACTCTGCTATGTATTGCTCCTGTCCGCGCCTGCTTCTTCTCCCCCGCCTGTTTCCGTCTGGGTCTAGCTGGTCTCCCTGTCCCTGTGCCACACTTGCCTCTCTGAGACTCGATCCCCACCTCTGCCCAGTGCTGCTAACTTAGCTGTCTGGCTGATGGTGGTAGTTCACTTTCGAACATGGCGGGTATGCTGGATTAATACCTGTGATTTCGCTCTTGTGATGCGAAGCTACCCAACTATGGCTCAGTTTTTTTTTTTTCTTGAGAAAAAAAGCTTCTTTTAAGATTACCCCCTCAACCTGTCTATACTTTTTGAAACAAAAGCCTATAAAACACCTTTCCTCCCTCAATTGCCAGTACTTGATTTGGGAGGGGAACTCATGGGCAGCAAGCTCAGTAGTCCTTCACTTTTTTCTGGGTCAGCTGTCGTCCCCCTTTCCCCTGCAGCATGCCACTGTGTCAGTAGTTGAAGGGAGTTCTGATGAGTTCTGCACTATACGAATGCATTCTTGTAGACAGTGATAATTTATTTATTTATTTAAGAGATTAACCAGGCAGGCATGCTGAGCGGGGGCCGCCCGTTTCCAGATGCGACCTGGGGGTTACACAGAAAATACAGCAGGAAATGTACAGTACAGGGGTAATACAACACGTCCAGCAATAGTATCAGAGCTGGCATACATTTGTTTCAAATGTTACTACAAGGGTGGTCAGACACCGCAGAGTAAGTACAGTCAGAGAACAGGCCGGTAAACAGTAATTTACTGAGACAGTATTAACGCTGTCGAGATACGTCAGCAGTAGAAGCTCATTTATTTCTTAATTTATAAACTCCTGTTGCATGTTACTCTATACAGAAACACATACATGCAGTGCGGTACTCCTCAGCACGTTACTTAACTGCTGACATGGTGGAGCACTGCAAGGAAAGGGGGCGACTGAGCTATCCAGGCAAGAAGTAAATGACTACTGAGCTTGCTGCCCGTCAGGTCCTACTGAGGAAGTGGGAGCAAAGATGCTTCAGGAACTCTCGCCCAAAAAGGTACAAGTGGGCAGGATGGCAGGAGAGAGAGGATCTAAAAGTCTGTCAGGAGAGACAGGCAGGAGGCCAGCTATACATTGTAGTTGTGGGGAGGGGGACAATAAAGGCAGACTGGTCTAGTGGTTAGAGCACAGCTGTGAACACAGAAATCCAGATCTGAATCCCACTGCTCCCACCTAATGTGTGACTGAGCAACTCATTTAAAGGAGAGGGAGAAACAAAGATACAGTGCACCCTGGAATATGAGTAGCTGGTGCCCCTCAAGGTAGCAAATGTAATAAATATCATAAAGCGAACTGAGGCACTCAGAGAAAACCAAAGGCTAAGACTGAAGTTAAGTTACTGAATCAATTTATTGGCGAGCACAAAAACGCCTACTGGCAGCCCCAACATTTCGACTGTAGCAGGGCCTTTGTCAAGGGTCTTATCAGACACAAAAACGAATCGTCATTTATGTAAGGTCCTTAAAGGTGTAAACCCTGAAATTGTGACACAATAAAAAGTTACACATTACAAAAATGTAAAGAAGATCTGGGAGAGATATTAATAATTCATCACAAATAAAGAAAACAGACAAAGCTCTACTGCAATGGTTGAGGATAATGAGCCATTTGATTATTTTACTGTGGGATCCAGAATACTTGCAAATGTTCACATATTTTAGATGAAAAAGAATGAAGATGAATTCACCTTAGAACACAGAAACTATGATGTCTGTAAATAACCAATAGGCACTGCAAATATGTGTAGGTGTGCATATATCATGCTCGATTATGGGAAAAAGCAAACACAATAAATGTATATTAAATGCATAAATGTATATTAAATGCTGCCTTATTGGTATTGCTGACATCAAAAGCTCCTGCTAGCAGAGTAAAAGGAGAGATTGGGAATATTACCTATTTCCCCTTAGAACATTTTTCACAAGGGGGACTTTTTGGATTCAGATAGGGCAGTACCATCCTAGTTCTAGATACAAAGACCACAGTCATTTCAGTAGTCAGTGTCAAAAAGATGAAGGCAGCTTTTGGCAAAAAAATATGTCATTCAACTGAAAGTACAATTATTTACATATGTTTCAGAGCATTTCAACCCAATTTTGTAACTTTCTTTCCCAATATCCTGATGTTTTATACTTGTATCTCATTTTTTCTTAAATTTTTTTCTCTTTTCCTTTTTTTCTGCCGTAGTGTGATTCAATCAAAGGAGAGGAAACAAAGCAGAAAGAAATACTAGGTAAAGTCAAATACAGTGTCAGCCAGGCAGTTACGTATATTTACCACAATTCATATGCTTATTTGAAAAAGGGCATGTAATCCATTTCCTCGTTAAGTCCATGGGGGCTCAGGGTATTCAGTGTGGCTGGCCACCTACCTTCTTTTTTTAAGAAGAATATTCACCCTGTCACCCCCGTGAAGTGGTGGTGGCACATATTCCAGCGCTATAAACTTCAGTTGTGAAGGATCCAAAGTGTAGGCTATCCTAAAGTGGGATCCAAGGGCATTAGTTTCTTTCTTATTATAAATAGCCCTTACATGTTCCAGGATGCATTTTTTTAAGATCCAGCTAGTTATCCCCACATCAATATGTGGGGATAACTAGCTGGATCCTAAAAAAATGGGGGCCACGTTGGCACCATGCAATATATGGTGTATAACAGGTGATGACCTGCCTTATTTTTACCTTCATCCCCACTTCTAGAGTGTGTACATATTCACTGCCCTCTATTGCAAAATTGAAAATACTGCAAAATTCACACTTGTGGAAACACAGTGGATGTTCTGGCAACCAAGTTGGCATATTCCTCATAACCGTACTGGATACAAAATGACTAGAGGTCACCAGGTCGGCAATACTCTTACTTTTTTTTGAAGGTGACCCAAGGCTTGGGGCCTACACTTTGTCCAAGTGCCTTATCAGTATGTATGTAATATTGGTCCGATAGTAAAAATGAGGCTGTCAACCTATCCTGCAATGGGACTAAAATCAGTGACAAAGGTGCAGGGCTGGTTACCATCTGTAGGTCAGTTTTAGGGGTCAAAAAATCCTTTGTCAACTTGCCATTTTTTGTTTAGGGGCTCCCTAAGCACCAAATCAGAATACCTTCTGTCCTTGAAACATTCTGTGAGTTCCTATGATTGCTTTCAGAATTTAGATATCTCTGAACAATTCCTTATGGTATGCAAAAACTGTGAACAGGGACTTGAATTTATCAGTTTCTTGGGATGTGTAGTATCATAATGCAAGAGAGCATTAGCTACAATCTTTCCTGTATCCATATGACAAAACAGCTGTGTCTGGTGTGGCATCAAGGGTAACATTCAGAAAATCAATCTGGTGTTCATCCATCACATGTGTGAGTTTGAGATTAAAACTGTTTGTGTTTAGATAGTCCATAAAACTATCTACCTCCTCCGTTTTTAAAGGAGAACTGTGCTAAACCTGAAAGTCATTTTTTCCTGTACAAGCTTTTTTTAAAGCAGAAGTACCCTACATTTTCTTCACTATAAGAGAGTGGAAGCATCTTTAACATTTTCCAAGATTGTAAAGCATTTTGGGACCGAGTTTGTATAAAATGTGCTGTATAAAATTATTCTGTATGTGTGGCTTTAAAAATGAATGTTAGCCCCTGAATTCCATTGAGGGTTTCTGTTGACACAAACCATGACAGCAAAAGACAACAAAACGCAGCAGAACAGTTTTTTGTATCACATAGAGTCAGTTACTGTTTTGATTTTGACACAGATCAATACATTTGTGACAAATTTTGTTCTCTTGTTGATAGAATGTTATGTGAGTCAAGCCACTATTGTCTACCTCAAAATGGTGTGAAGGAGTAATAAAATTCAGTTTGTAGAAAAAAAGCCCTTACGTGGTAACAGACAAGGGCTATTTAGGTAATTAAGTTGTCAGGACAAGTGGGGGTGCTGGAGTGCCATTTTCCTGGCAGGACGCACCTTCACAGAACTCTGCTAAACGGATCTGCATTTTGTAACTTTACACTTTACAAATCTAACACATCTTCCTCAAACCTGTGTATAATGCTGTATTTTCTCCAGCTGAACATAGTGATACAACATGTGTAATTTTGTATTTCTTTGAAATGTGGCTTCCTGGCCAAATGCCCTTTGGGGTAACCATTGCCTCAGTGCTTGCACACAGAGGTTCTTTGTCTTTTAAATTGTTTTTTGTTTTAATTGGGTTCACCACAACATAACCCAGATAGAGCATCTTAGGTAGCTGGTTCATTCCACTGGGGTGTCAAACAGACGAGGCATATCGATGAGTCCTGGTAGGATGAAACACGTGTCTATGTCTTCTGTTGGCACCCTTTGCAAACTGTGTGAGAGGCCTTTCGGCACCATGCATTTCTGCTTAAAGTTGAACCAGCAAACTATTCTGTGGTGATTTGCATATGTAGCCCATGATGCTTTGCATTGTAGGGGTCATGTGTGATTTTGTATTTCTTTGAAACTTGGCTTCCCAGCCAAATGCCCTTTGGGGTAACCATTACCTCAGTGCTTGCACACAGAGGTTCTTTGTCTTTTAAGTTGTTGTTTGTTTTAATTGGGTCCACCACAACATAACCCAGATAGAGCATCTTAGGGTAGCTGGTTCATTCCACTGGAGTACCAAACAGACGAAGCATACCGGTGAGTCCTGGTAGGACAAAACACGTGTCTGTGTCTTCTGTTGGCACCCTTTGCAAACTGCGTGAGAGGCCTTTTGGCACCATGCATTTCTACTTAAAGTTGAACCAGCAAAATATTCTGTGGTGATTTGCATATGCAGCCCGTGATGCTTTGCATTGTGGGGGCATGTGTGATTTTGTATTTCTTTGAAATTTGGCTTCCTAGCCAAATGCTCTTTGGGGTAACCATTGCCTCAGTACTTGCACACAGAGGTTCTTTGTCTTTCAACCTTTACCATGGTTTGTTCAAAGAATCGGTCTTCAGGAGGACTGCTGAAAGGTCCTCAGCCCAACACAAGCAAGGCTGTGGAATCTTTGAGCAGTACTAGAGCCAGCACCTTGAATGCCGCCCTGGCAAACCGTGCTTGAATCCATGCAGACCATGAACTCAAAAACTGAAAAAAAACCACTACAGAAACTGGAATCAGCATGATGCAGCACTAAAAACCTTAACTGGGACAGAGACAGATTCTGATAAACATACCACTGCAACTCTATCAGCAGCCACAACCCTCACCAAGTAAAATGGCCAGCTCACAGGTAGAATGGATGACCTTGAGAATTAACTGAAGGCTGGTTATCTCCATCTGGTTGGACTGCCAGAGGGCTCAGACTGAACAAGTCTGTTGGACTACCTGAAGTAATAGATAAAAAAGAAACTTACCCTTCCAGAGGACTTTGAATGGTTTGCTTTGGGGAAGGCTTATAGAGTGATCCCACGTGTCCAGCCTGAAAATCCTTCATAGTCATGCTTTATCTTATTGAAAACATGAGGCTCAGAAGTACAGGATCTCGTGCTGTTTGCTGCTCAGCCTGAGTAGCCTCCTGAAATTGCAGGGGTGGACATAAAGCTGTATCCCAACCTGTTCTTCCAGACACACACCTGGAGGAAGTGCTTTGATGCAGTGAGACAAAGGCTGTGAACATTGTGGATTGTCAGTTCATTTCTTCTCCTCGCGAGACCCAGGATAATTTACAGTGGAAAATCTTGACGATTCACTGGCCCCCAACTCCCAGGATGTGGATTGGTGGGCGGAGAAAACAGAGGCTGAATTTGCAGTGAGGTCTAGGAACCATGGGCAACCCCAGTTGGAATCAGATGAGGACTGACTGATCCTTGTAAGAACTACTGGGGCCTGATTTTCAAAGGCTTTAGATTGCCACAAGTCTGGGATGCGCCAAATATATGGCACACTGGGCTTGCGGTAATCTAGTGGGATTTTCCATCCCGTGCGGCAGTTGATGCAAGTTAGACCATCTTTTTGTGTTCTAGCTTGTGTTAATCTTGGGGACCATTTGTATGGAGCTTGCAACACAGATTTGGTGCAGGCTGCCGTAAATCGGGAAAACTGGTGCAACTGTGCCTGACCTTCAGAAATCGGGCATATTTGTAGCAAAAGGAATCGGCACACCAGCAGTTTCAAAGTGTTGTGGTGCAGGACTTGACACAGACCCTGCGCCACTGTTTGAAATCCAGCCCCTGGACTCTAGCTGATGGGACATTTTGATACCTGCTTGAGTATTTTGGGTGGGATTGCAATAATAGCATCTGTTCTTTTAGGTCATGTCTGAGGAGTTAGAGACTTGAGAGGGAAGGCGTGTCTATGTACTCTTTTGGGTTTGAGCGGCCACATCGCAGCGATGGTGGTAGTCATCACCTTTAGCTCACTTGTGCATCTCATATCCCTGATTAAGAGCTAGTAGTCTGGGGCACTCGGAGTTACCGAGTGTTCACAGTATGTTTAAAAACAGTAAATGATGCGCACAGTATAATCTGTTTAGTTTTAGTATGTTACCCCTGTTGGAAATGTTTGGCAAATCCACATGAATACAGTCAACTCAACGTAAGGGTTTGCTGTTGATGAGGTCACATTTCTGTGATAGAATACTTAGATTTTACTTTAAACGGTTAAATAACAATTCAAGGATTGTGTTTATGTTCTCTTATTGTAGCTCTCGCTATGGACATACCTGCAGTTGCTGAAGAGGCTGGCAATTTTCAGAACACTTTGGGAAATATGATACATTCTTTCTAATACCCTCCACTACTGTTGTACAAGATTACAAGGGTTTTATGATGTCTGTGTACATCAATTTAACCTAATGTGCTTATTGGTTATGTACTGTACAATCCTAATACCCTGTATGAGGATTGCATATTTGTTTCTATGTTCAACATGAAATCAGTAAACATAAAGATAAAAAAAAGGTTGTCAGGGCAATCACAGAAGTCCAGACAATACAGGTTCACAATAGTCAAAGTGTAGGGAAAAAAAACAGGATTCTGGGAAAAGCAGTTATCTGATCACTACCATGCCATTTGTTGCAAAGCAGAAAGAAATCAGTTCCCAACTAGGGCTACAATTTCGGTTCTACAAAAGAATCAAACACCTCAAACTTTGAGTGTTCAGTTCTTTTGGATGGTGGCAAACTTTTAAGGGGAAATAGTTGGACTTTTGGTTCAACTAATTTGCCCTGGTCCGAAGGGTGCAGACCAGGCGAACCAGTCGAACTGTTCACTCCTGAAACAATTAAGTGGGCCACAGTGTGAGTGATTGCCTCTTTTTGGTGCTAGACTCAGCTTCACCATGAGAGCCAGCAGGAAAGTTCACATGCGTGCTCTTCATCAGGCTGTTGGGTTGCTCAGGCAGGGATGTGATTCACTTCCGGTTAAATTAGCTGGGACATTCTCAACAAAGAAAATCTTCAAAAGTTTGATGTACACTAGTCCTGCAACAGCAGGGTTGCTGAAAGGGTATATTTAGGAGTAAAAGAAGAAAAAAATAAATAAAAAGGCAGGCTGAGTAGCGTATACCATTGTTTGAGTGACACCCCTACAGCAAATCCGTAACAGCAACACAACCCGGATCCACAGTGTCGAACCGGTTGTCAGAGCGCTGTACAGATACAGCAACTCCTGGTACTGGTCGCTCTTCCCATTAATCTGCCCCCCGAGTTGATTATCTTTAGATCCAGCAGGTGCAGGGGGCAGAGCCCCCCACAAACAGTCTAAATGTGCCCTGCGCCATGGTGGTCGGTTGACACATTTGCAGGGCGATGTGATCACCATCAACAAATTAGTGTTGCTGTGAAGTCCAGTTGTCGAAGAGACTTGATGGAACTGCTGAGCAGCAGTGTTACAAGCCTGCAGCAGGCCTCTGGACCAGGAGCGTGCCTGAGAGGGGAGGAAGAGACTTTACATTGGAGGAGGAGTAGTGGGCTTGGGACTGGGCAGTGAGCAGATGGGGCATGAAGTGACAGTCTGCCAGTGCCCACTTACCTAATAAATTTAATCACAGCAGTGCAGCACACATTGTTTTTTCATTACAGAACTAGGATTTTAGCAGGGCATTACAAACAGGGTTTGACTGAAGTCCCTGATGGAAGCCTGAGATGTGATTGTTTTGTACTTTACTCATGGAGTTATTTTACTGGGCAGTACGTGTGTACCAACAGGCAGCAGGACAGTGTCTGGCCACTGGTAGCTAACCACCCTGGTAGCATCCCATTAAAAAAAAAAAAATTCTTCATTCACGTTTCTTTATGTGGCAGTTTCAGACTCTTTACAGTACATTCACCCAGGTAGCAGACTTGCTTGCTGGAGTTACGTTTTCCTCCTCCTGAGTCCTGAAGCAGTCTTTTCCAGTGTGATCTGGGCAGTGGGCAGGGCAGTACTTGAGTGCCAGCTGGCAGTGTGCTGGTGCCCGGCCTCTAGTAGTTGGCACTTTGTTGACATCCCATAAAACATTTTTTTTTTAAATACTACTTTTTCTTTTTGTGGCAGTTTTCAGATTGAAACTCTGAATCTTCACATTCCCCAAGGTGCTGCGATTTTCCTTCTGAGTCCCGAAGCAGCCTGTGTGTGTCATCCTGAGCTGTGCTGTTGCAGTGTGATCTGTGCAGTGGGCAGCAAGTGTGTGCCAGCTGGCAGCATGCCAATGCCTGACCCCTAGTAGTTAGCACCTTGGTGGCATCCCATAAAAAAAGTTAACCAAAAAAAAAATTCTCCGCATGCCCTCAAATTGCTGAAGTTCCTTCCTCCGCCGCTTCCTCTTCCTGAGTTCTGAAGCAGAGTGTGTGTGTGAGAGATCTGGGTAGCGGGCAACAAGTGTGTGTCATCTGGTAGCGAGTCGATGCCTGGCCTCTGGTAGTCCTTGGTAGCATCCCTTTGATAAAATAAAAAATAAATACAAATAAATAAAAACTAAAATTAAAAAACAAAAAATAACATCCAAAACTTAAAGTCTTACTCTGCATCAGTCATTATCCAAGTGGCCGAATCCCATAAAGCATTAGAAACTAGAGCAATGGAGAGGCCAAGGACATAGTGGCATGGGAGCATCCAGTCATGTCGAAGAAAAACCAAAGTGCAGTGGGCTTGCTCATAGACCCTTTGCCTCAGTGGGAACTACAAGTGTAGAGGAAGATGACAGTAGTGGTTTAATAGTCCTTATAACATGGCCAGGGGAAATGCACAATTCTGGTTGGTGAGCAGCAGCTCACTGTGGATTAATTCTCAGTTAATCCATGATTGCTCTTCGCAAACTCCTGACTCAGCATCTGTGATGTTCGGACACCCCCTGCAGCTAAGAAGTGGTCTCGTAGTTTGTTGTCAGCATTGCAAAGTAAACTGCCATATCAGCCAGAACATGAGGATTCAGCGGAGCTTTGCAGTGAATTTCTTTGTCAAGCAATCTGTCCATCGCTGAGTGGGTGGACAAAGAGTATGGGGGCAAACAGCAAGCACCTACAACACCAAAGTGCCATAAGAGAAGCAACGCACAGTCAGTCAGCAGCAGCCCCGCTATTAAGTTCAGCAGTTGCCATGTCGCCCTGAGATCCACAGACATAGATGAACTGGAGAAACGGAAAAATGAAGCAAACACACACACAAGACCACTGCATGGTCTGTAAATGTATTTGAAGACTGACTGCAATCCATGGGCTGGCAGATTGACCTGAAAACAATTAGCCCTATGGACCTGGCCGCCATCCTACAAAATTTCTATGCCACTGTGAAAAATAGCGAGGGGCATCAATATACAGTCAGCTCCTCTGTTGGTCTACGGGTTGGCCTGAACAGGCATCTGAACAATATGGACCTGAATCGGCATTTCAATACCATAATCAACACTAAGTTCACGGCTCAAACAATGTCTTTGTTGCAGTCCTGAAAGCGTACCGCAGGGCCGGTCGAGACACAGCTGCCCACCATCCTCGGATCACAGACACCAACCTCCATGTCATCCATACTTGTGCCAAATTAAGCTCGGACACTGCATATGGCCTCGTCTGCAGACTTTGGTTTGAGCTACATCTGGGATTAGCTCGACGTGGAAGAGAAAGGCTCAGTAAATTGCGGCATAGCTCATTCACTGTTGCCAAAGACGAGAATGGTCAAGAGTTTATCACCCTCATGTTTAATGAGGTGACTAAAAATCATAGCACCATTAATGAAAAAGACAGAGAGGCACTAAGAGGGGTTGTATTATTTGCACAACCCAATGACTCTGATTGCCCAGTCACACTCTTTAAAAAATATATGTCCATGTGCCCTCCCAATGCCCCAGCATTCTACCTGTATCCTAAAGAGCTACCTCAACAAATTCTAGATCATCATCAGTGGTGGTACAGACAGCAAACAATGGGTGAATTCATGTCTCAGATTTCCAGCGATGTCCAGCTCAGCCACCGCTACACAAATCATTCAGTTCGCAGCACAGCAGTGTGTCTGCTGTCAGAAGTGGGGCTGGAATCATGAGAAATTATGTCAGTCACAGGGCATCACTGTGAGAGCAGCCTTCATAACCATTGGTCTGCCTCCAGTACTAACCAGTAAAAGTGGTCCAGCATTCTCACCAACAGCAGCAGCTCATCACCGGTGAGCAGCACTGTCAGCAAGCCACCTGTGGATGAGTCTAGCAAGACACAGCAGACACTGTACACATCCTGAGCCACTACCACACCAGCTACCATGAGCCACACAACTCCTGCCACCACTACACACCCTGCAGGCAACCCTGGAACAGCAGGCAGCGCCACAGCCAACACCGCACAGTCCACAGTCAACTCGAATTGCAGCAGCATGCCAGGAGGTAGTCCCTTTCATCTAGAACATTTTACAGTCAATGGCGCTGTAAATTTCTGCTGTTACAGCGTGCTCTTGAATCCCTCCGAACCCTCACATGGCATAGGGCAACAGTAGGCAAGACCTGACAGTGGCTGACAAGTTACCAGTTCTGTTTTGTGGTCACCAGCTGCTGTTTATTACCTGCAGTTCAAGTGTTGTCTGTGCACTTCAGCACAACAGTGCAAGTTGTCTCCCTGTCCTCTGTCCTGCATTCTGATAATCCCTGGTAGGTTTGGATTGCAGTGATCGGACTTTGTTGATATCCAGTTCCACTAACCCTATGGTTTGCTTCTGATGGAAAGGGTTGCAGAAGACGATTAGCCTCTTCATGTTTACCCAGAAGATGGTGACACTCTTTTTCTTTATAGCAGGGATGTTTGTTGGACACTGCACTTTGTTAACATTGTCACTTACGTGTTCCTCTTGATTGCCACCTTTAGAACATGCCAGTAGTTCCAAGTTGTGTTCCCCTCCTCTGTCTCCTTTTGTTACAATCCCTGCCAAGGGGTCTATGTCAATTCACTCCCGTAAATTGGCTCCGCGTCAATTCGCTCCCGAACAAATTCACTCCCGCTAATTACACTCTGCGGCAATTCACTCCCTGTGGTGCCGATTTAACAATTAAACAATTATTTGCTGTGCAGTTTAGTAAGTCATTAAATATGAAGTGATCGTAGTGACCTGTGTTCATTATTCCTAGTGTTGCAACCATGGCTGCACACTTCATGATGTCTGAGCGCAACAAAAAGAAATTGGTGGATGCTGACAACTATGTATACACTCATCACAAGCAGGGCTACAATGGAAAGTCTATATGGCAGTGTGAGTTGGCAGTAAAGAAGGTCAAAAAACATAATGCAAGAGTTCATACAGAGAGTTATGAATTACCCTGCATAATTGCTACCTTTAGCAAACACACTCATGCACCGGACCCAACAGCAGTTGAGAGGGCACAGGCTGTCAATACTGCTACGGAGAGAGCTGAATGCACACAAGACACAACTGCACAGGTTGTTCTTTTTTGCAAAGAAAATGTGTCTTTGGCTGCCCAGGGAAAAATTTTTGACAAAAATCTTAAGCGCACTATACAGCGCATTCGCTGTCAGGGTGCTCCTCCAAACCCTCAATACCTGACTGAGCTTGTGATACCACAGCAGTACAAGGCATTTAAGTGTGCAGATGGCAGTGAAGTTAATTTTCTTTTGTATGACAGCGGCCCAAGCACTGAAAGAATTCTGGTATTTGGAACCGAATCAAACCTGCTTTTTTTGGAGCAATGCAAACATTGGTACGCTGATGGAACCTTCAGCGTCGCTCTCCCAATTTTTCATCAATTGTACTGTATATTGGGGGAACGTTTAGGAAGAATCCAGCCAGCAATATTTGCAATACTACCTGGTAAACGCAGGGAAACATACAAAAGGGATGAAGGCAATATTCTGCATGTCACACCCAATTATGGAAGTTTATTGATGGCATTAAGTGCATTCAAAAAAAAAGGGATGCAGAGATTGAACAGTTAATTTCTGGCAATCAACCAACCACAGCAAAGAGGGCATACAAGGATAGTGCAACACGGCTTGAAACAGTACTTGCGAATTTTGAGGAACGAACCACCGAAGAATTCCTGAGAGGCATCGCACACTGCTTTGAATACTGAATTGACAGTAGACTGTGTTTTTAAAATTTTAAATAAAGTTTTCTTTTAAATTCTATCTTGGTGGATGTTGGATATAATGGTTACTATGGCAACGACATCTGCAGCGTCACATCATGCGATCGGCCAGCGTGAATGCATGACTACTGCCAACAGATAAGGTAAAACTAATTTAAAATTTTAAATGCACTTAAGTAGCCTTGTAGTGTGGCTTTCTTTCATGAATCCCTGCTTTGCCTGACAGTATGTTGAATCAGTGTAAATCCTGTGGTGCAGGCAGGGAGTGAAGCTTGATCTGAGTGAGAGAAAGAGTGAGGCGCTGAGTTAGTGGGAAGCGAGCTGTCGGGAGCGAGTTGTCAGGGAATGTATTATCGGGAGCGAATTGACGTGCTCCCCCTGCCAAGTACAGTGCATGCCTTCCCTGTGTGTAAAGCACCCCAAGGCTGTTGTTTCTCCATGGTGATTTATCCTGCCAGATACTGTGCCTTTTGTTTGTCAGCAATGTGACATTCTTAATACTGAGCAGGAGACAGACACCAAGCCACAGACCCTGTTGTTTATTTGTCCAGGAAGGGGTCACAGAATATGCTCAGCTACTTATGGCTTACAGCAGGGACGTTTGTTGGACACCGATGACACTGCTTTCACTTCCATGTTTATACGACGGAGTTTGCTGTTCGCAATATGTAGCACCGCATTTAATTAATGTTGGTAGTGACACTAAACCTGTTTGTTTGTCATGGCACAGGTGTCAAAAGAGAGTTACCTTGTTGCTAAAGGCACCACAGCATTATGTTGTTCTTCACTGTTGTGGTGACACAGCAAATGTGGTATCTGTGGTGCCGCAGCATTCTGTTCTTGTTAACTGTTCAGATCATAAATAAACATTTCAGTTACAAAGCAGCAAGTGTGTAGAGTTTGTGTTGCATTTCCCCTAGCCATGTTATAAGTAAATTAACCCACTCCAGAGCATGGGTTACTGGGGGAATTAATCCACGCCTGGGTGGTTTTCGGCACTCGGCATGCGGTATCATGTGACCCCCCACCCAAGGCATAGAATAATTCTCCAGTAACCAACGCTCTGTCCTGAGGTTAATCCTTAGATAAAGTATTATACATTGTAGGATCCATTTGCAGTGGCACTGCAAGGATTGAAATATGAGCCATCGTAGAGAAAAAAAAAAGGCATAAAAAAGGAGTGTGTCAGGTAGTGACACAGGCAGAGGAGGCAGAGCCGAGTGATTTGGCAGACCTTGGGGACAGAGATACAGACTGTGAAGAGATATCTGCTAAAAGTGATAGCAGCAACAGCTGTTCTGGGGATGAGGAGGATGTGGAACAGATGGTAGTTTAAATTGGAGCAGGTGCCCATAAGAGATAAAAAAAAGACCAAAAGCGGTGATAAAGCGATAGCATGAAAGGCCACAAACAGCAAGGGGAAACACCAGAACAAGCATGTGAAATGACAGCAGATAAAGAAGACCAGGCAAAACTGGTGGTCCAGGACTTATGGTAGAGGAAGAATAACAGTTCCCTGACCAAAGAGCACTGGTGGAGGAAGAGGAGGAGGGTGATGATGTGGAAGCAGCCAACAGTAGCCTGTCCATTAGGCAACATTCGAGAGTGCCAGGAGGGAAGACCAGACCGGTGGTGTTGGTGGTGTGGGATTTCTTTAGAATGGACACGGAATCACGGACACATGTAGTGTGTCTTTTATGTAAAGACAGGCTGAGTTGGGGTAAGGCGATTACAAGGCTGGAAACATCTACCATGAAATGATATTTGCTGAAGTCCCACAGATCTCAGTATGAGAAGGCATGCCAGTGCATGGCGTCAGAGCAGCACCACCAGGCAGCGAAGCTGATGATGATGATAAGTGTGATGACCAGAGGGAGGAGAACATTATAAGACTAGTTGGAGAGGAAGAATGTCTCAGTTTCAAGTGGTAACCAGTGCGCAACTCCAACATTTCCATTCATCAGTTCTTTAGCCTATTGAGTCCCACACCTCTGAAGGGCCACAGATCCCCAGCCAGTTCCGCCATCAGGGGTGGTAAAAATAGGAGCCAACTGTCATGTCCAGGGAAAAGAAGCACTCAACTCTCACTGGTCCAGTTCCTGGAAGTGGGCCAGATATATAAAGCCAACAGACCGGAAGCAAAATAAGCCAGCCCACCGGCACAGTGGTTGGATTTTCGCTTCTGACACCGGTGACCCGGGTTCAGGAATGAACCAAGGGAGTTGGAGGTCCAGCTGGGGGAGAAAGATTGAGCATCCCATGGACTGCTCTCCTTCTCTGGGGGGGGGGAGGAAGGGAGGGGTAGAGTATCTGGTGCCCGAGGGACTCGTGGCGGAGGCTGGGGGAACCACAGGCGACCAGTGCCAACACGCAAGAGGGGCGGGGTGGATGCTGTGCATCATTGCATATCCCCACCCCTGGGGCAGCCTAGAAAGTAGCTGCCAGCCGCCCTTGATGAAGCCCGCCCTTGGCTTCAATTAGCTCTCTCAGGCCTTCTCCCTGACCTATCCCTGTCGGATGTGGCACTTTAGGCTGGTGCTGCTACCCCACTCTGGGGGGCAAGCCAGGGGGTATCACGGAGTCGCCGCCAGTATGAGAGAGTGGAAGCCGAAGGCTCCATGACCAGGCTGAGGTACCAGGCGGCCAGGGGCAGAATAAAGCATAGTAAAAGAAAAAAAGATCAGAAGCAAAATAGTTACCAAGAACAGTTGTGGAAATGCTAGCCACTGACTTGCTGCCATTCTCCTTTGTGAGCAGTGCTGGTTTTCTATCAGTAATGCAAGTTGCAGCACCAAAGTATCAAGGGCCAAGCCATACCTGCTTTTCCACAGTGGCTCTTCCAAATTTATATCAGAGTGTCTACAAGACTGTTCCACATGCCCTGAAAGCATAATTTTTTCTAGCCGTTCGCATCACCACTGACACGTGGACCAGTGGTCAGACTACTGATTGCATGGGGAGTGACTGCCCGTCGGGTCGAATTCCCCTCTTTGTCCCCCCCCCTTCATCCTCCTGCTCCACTGTTGTGTTAAGTATCAACAGCAGCAGCAACAGTAGCAGTAGGTGCAAGTCATTGGGGCCCACCAACCTCTTTAGGAAGGCAGCTTTATGTATTGCTGGCTTTGACAAAGACCAGCATGCAGAAAACTTGTTACACTTCTTTCAACAGAAATTTAATGAGTGGCAGATACCACACTCACTGACAGTGGGTTTTATAGTAACAGTTACTACAAAAAACGTTGTAAAGGCAGTTGACAGTGGGGATTATACATGTTACGTGTTTTGCTTACGGTATAAATCTGATAGTTCAGGGATCCCTAGATGAGAAAGATACCACTGTGCAGACATGTATAGGTCTGGCTAAAAAAGTTTGTGGTCATTTTAGCCATTCTGTAAAGACACGGAAGCTGTTATGAAATACTCAGCAGCGGGACCCACTTCCCCTCCACCACCTGAAACAGGATGTGGCAACAAGATGGAATTCTATCTATTATATGATGGAACGCCTGCTAGAACAACAGAAGGCACTATCCACCAGTATGCCATTGAGCATGGTATTGGCAAGGGAGAGGTTAAGAATCAGCCCAAATCAGAGGTGCCTAATGGAAGCCCTCTGCACTGTGCTGAAGCCCTTTGAGGAGGCCACAAGGGTAGTGGTAAGTGCTGCTGCAGCTGGTCTAAGCCAGGTACTCCCCCTCATTGCCCTCATTAGCCTGTGACTTCTTCATATGAAAACTTAATATAAGGAAAAGGAGGATACCACTGCTGTCAGTCAAGATCACATTTTTGGAATGACACACGCATTTCAAAAATGCGTACTGATGACCACTACATCCTGGCTACTGTCTTGGACCCTTGGTTTAAAGACACATTTGGGACATTCTTTGAGGCACAAGAATATGGTAAGGAGCAGCAGTCCTATAAAGCCTGGATCTGGTCTCTGTATGGCACAAAACAAGAACAAGAACACAAATAGAGCAGAGCAATCGTCATTATCATCCTTTGTTGCAGTCGCACTGACAGGCCAGATGGAGGAGAGGGAAGAAGGAGGTTCCCAAAGTGTTTCCACTGCTACTACTGAACATCACAGGAGTCGCTCATTTTTGTCTCCATGTCAACCTGCTACTACTGCTGCTGCTGTTCACCCCAACATGAGGTTCTTTTGCTTTGCTTCTCATAATGGACCTTCTCTACTGACATAGCTGGTTTAGTTCTACACTGCAGTAGTCGCTGTACTTGAAGTCGCCTTTTCTTCCCTACGCTACTACTAGTCTGTCTTTTACTTGCAGCAAAAAAAAAAACAAGGTGGGGAACTACATATTGTAACCAATTTTCCCTTTTTCCAAATTTCTGCCCTCTTTGTATGTGGTTGTTCAAACAGTTTGTCAGTCGCACCGCTGCTCACCAAATCTGTCATCAGCCCACTCCCGTGGGGAAGCATTTCTCTCCGCATCACAGCGTCTGGTGACTGGGGGGCAGGGATACCCTTTCTCTGTCCATTTAGTACATTCGCTGTTTCACAGCTGAACATATGCCAGAGAATCCCAGGGCACCCTCTCTTCGTGCGAGGGGATACAGATACAGTCTTGAGTCTGTGTTCTTGGCATAGAACCCTCTTAGCCACTGCACCACGAACGAGAAAGCCACAGGCATGTATAGACTTCAGGGGGCCCTATACACCCTATTATGTGTCTTTCCACAAAAATGCAGAGCTCAGTTCAACCCCCCACAGGCTCTTCCTGAGACCCTTCATATTTTCTCCCCGCCTTTCCTCACAAAGTGCCTACTGGTACTTCACTTTGGTAGTGTTTGACCTTAAAACAGTCACACATGCGTAGTATAGTTCGAACAACTTTTCCCAAGGCAGCACACGCACAAACGACGTAGGCAGAATTATTTTAAAATAAGCCAAAGGCTTTACTAATTAAATTAATAAAAACAGTAAATAACATAAAGACAAAAAATTTTAGACATTGGTAACAGGATATTGAAAATAAAATGGAAAATATACATAAAAACCTACACTTTACAACTCTGAGATTAAAATTCTGCCTTGGGACCTTAGTTGCTGAATTTTGAAGTGCAAAGTGTCCTTAGAAGTAGCAGCTGAAGTCTTAGTTCTGGTGGTCCAGGAGAAATTTGTCTGTGCTCTCCAAGCAGACAGGGAGGGACCCCAATTGAAGCAACAGCTAAAAGCTAAAGGCTTCAAGCAAAAAGGCTAAAAAGGGCTAAAGGCTAAAAGGCTCAGATATCCCTCTGCATTCTTGTTTTAAGGTGTTTCAAAAGGGCAGGTTCACTGGATAGTGGTTGGCCCTGCAATTGGCTAGCATCTATTTCTATGGTTACCCAACAAATCAGTTTTTAGTATTTTATTAAAAAGCATAAATATGCAGTTCTGAATATGAGAGGGAAAAAAACTTAGAGGCTAGTTTAAACCAGAATTCTGGGAGAAAATCTAGCCTCCCTCCTGGGAGATGACTGTAGTTAAGCTACACTGAGTATAGTCATTTACTTAAATGGTAGCCCATTCAGCTGTAACAAGATTAAGTCAGTGTGGACCTCTCAAAACACAGGGGGGCCAGACACCATGGCTCCTCATGAGGTTCTGCCCAAGCAAATTGGGCTACCTGGCCTCCCAATTAGGCTTAACTATTCTTTCGTCTCCTTCTAAAATGATTTAATTAACTCTAGCCCCTGGCTACTAGCCGACAGATTCTCTGCCCAGTAACAAGAATTACAACATCATTCCACAGGGACCATGTACTTGTACCCATGATCCCTAGCACTTACACTGGCCACCATGAGCGTCTCTGATGCATTATATACAGAAAATTATATAAAACATGACCAAAACAATAAGGTATGGCCTTATCCAACCACAGGGAATAGACTGTAGGAAGGGGAGAGAGAACCAGGTGGGGTGGGAAAGGGAGCAGCAGAGGAAAGGGTGTCTCAAGGGTGGGGGAGATCCCATAAAGGTAGGGGTGAGGAGTGTGTGGAGGGGAGAGGTCCCAGCTTACCCAAGTAAACAGCGATGTTAGCCTTGTACTCTTGTTTACTAGCATTGTCCATGTTTAGCACTGACTGAACAGGCACAATTTTCTGAATCAGTAGCCCTCAACGTGGGCCACTGCATCATCCTGCTGTTTTGGGTGCTTCATCAGCCCAGTGCATTACGTTTTTTCATTTTTCAACCATTTTCTAATGCTTTTTAATGGTTGAACCAGTGCAAAGTAGTTTGCCATTAAAAGAACTTTGGCAATCTATACGCAGTTTGATGGTCAAAATTTGCACAATCGAACTGTGAGAGGTTTGGGAGGTTCACACCGCCCTATTCTCAATAACATGTTTTCTGCATATAGTTCCTAAACTCCCTGCTGTGCAGTGTTACAGAGCCCTACAACCTCTATAGTTTTGCATTATGCTACACACAGGTCAACTCCTGCTGAGTTGATATCCCTTGGAGGGAGCAAAATAGGGTAATTCAACTTTTTCTGTTTTGGCCACACTCACCAGTCTTCTAAAAAGACATTTGCTAATAGCTTAGCTTAACCTAGCAGCCTTAAAATGGAGTAAAATATAAAGAAAGAATGGGGGGGGGAGGGTAAATAAATATGAACTGGGAATTCTGTGTCTCTCGTTTCCTTTACAGTCAGACTGGTTTGGATTGATAACTGTGAGAAAGAGGGAAACACAGAAAAAGAGATGATTTCACAAGGAGCTTGCGTCAAAAGGAATGATGCAAGGTGCAGCTTGCGCAAAACAGTGCACATAGAGCAATTCTCTAACCCAACCTGTGTGCATCAAGGAGGTCTTGCGCCGTCCTTGCATAAAAAAGTAGGATGCGATGGGCCAGCCCGGTGGCGCTGAGGTGCTGGTCGCCTTACCTCACACCACGCTGGCGACCCGTGTTTGGGAATGAGCTCGGGCTGCCAGGGATTGGCAGGGGAGGAGAAGGGTCGAGCGTCCGAGGGACTGCTCTCTTTCTCCGGGGAGGGGAGGAAGACAGTGGTCGATTCTTGTCTGGCCCCTAGCGGTGGCTGGGGGGGTAGCACACTGATGCTGTAGGAAAAGGGGTGGAGTTGGGGCTGACGCCTGGAGGGAGAGCGTGAGGATGCGTGCGTGCTCCCTCTGTTGATGTCATTGCACGCCACACTCCAGGGGACCGACACCAAGGAAAAAACTCCAGCAGCATGAAGGCTGCTTGCCATTGCCACCACTGTCCCATGCAAGTTAGCTCCCTCCTGGGTCCACCCTCCTGGTCCCCGCAGTGGTGGGGTAAGTACCCGCTGCAAAGTGACCAGGGAAGGGTAGTGACAGGAGGTTAGAGATTCTTCCGGGACCGGGCGCAGTTAGTCTGGCTGGCTAGATTGGGGGGAAACCAAAGCACAACCCCCCAACCTAGGAAGCATAAATAATATATCAAATAAAAAAAGTGGGATGCGGCATGACACAAGGAGCCTTGCGCCAGGGAAATGTCGCAACATGCCCTTTTTTTGAATTCTCAAACGTACAGTGCCAATGAAAACAAACACCCACTAGACCAGCCAGGGTTGGTCTAATGATCCTTGCATCAAAAGCACTGTGGTGTCACTGCATGCAACAGCTTAAAGATCATTGGCATATACACTTCAGCATTATCATGTATTGTGACATGACCCTATCTGTTATGACTAGCTGTATTGCACTTCACTTGCATAGTCTTTTGTCACTCATTTCCTAATGAAAGCTAATTCAAGGTGTCTTCCTCAAGCAACTGGTCATGGAACCAACTTGGCAGCAGGCAATACTGGACCTTGTGCTCACAAACGGGGACAGTGTGATGGGGTTAACAGTGGGGGAGCACCTGGGGAACAGTGACCACCAGTCACTGTGGTTTAACATCACAGAAGGAGCAGAACCAAACCCCACAAAAACACGTATCCTGGATTTTTTTTGGGGGGGGGGGCAGACTTTGGGAAAATGGGGAGATGCTTGAAGGAGACATTAAGGGAGATGCTTGAAAGAGACATTAATGGGAATGGGGTTGGAACTGGTTGAGGAACAGTGGGCAATATTTAAAATGGGGATTACAAGAACAACAGAATTATGCGTTAAGCAGGTTAGCAAGGGGAAAAGGAAGAGGAGGCCATTATGGTTTTCCAGGGAGGTAGTGGAGAAAGTGAAAGCTAAAAAGACTGCATTCAAGCAATAAAAAAAGACACAGGCAGAAGAGGATAGGGAGAAATACCAGGAGAAGCAAAGGGAGGCAGGGAGGTCAGTAAGGGAAGCCAAAGCTCAGCCAGAAGAGCACATTGCAAAATCAGTGGGTAGAGGGGACAAAACCTCTTACAGGTACATAAATGGAAAAAGAAAGGCAAAGGGAAGGATAGTGAGACTGAAGGGGGAGGATGGGGGCTGCCTGGAGGAAGACAACAGTAAAGCTGACATTATGGACAAGTATTTCTGCTCAGTTTTTGCTGAGGAAGATGAGGGTAATTGGTCTGAAGGGAGTACAAGGGGTGGGAATGGCACAGAAATGAACACAAGTCCCTTTACACAAGAAAGGGTCCTGAAGGAACTGGAAGGAATAAGAGTTGATAAAGCAATGGGGCCAGATGGGGTGCACCCCAGGGTCCTAAAAGAACTAAGAGAGGTGGTGGGTGAGCCTCTGGCACTCCTGGTTAGCCGATCACTGGAAACAGGGGAGGTACCCAAAGACTGGAGGACAGCAGATGTAGTTCCCTTATACAAAAGCGGGAACAAAGAGGAAGCAGGGAACTACAGACCAGTCAGCCTCACCTCAGTAGTGGGGAGATCATGGAAGCACTACTGAAGGAGAGATTGGTGGAACATCTGGTTGCCAACGGACTACAGGACCCAAGGCAGCATGGTTTCACCATGGGGAGGTCATGTCAGACCAACCTCACTGAATTTTTCAACTGGGTGACAAGGGAGGTGGATCAGGGGAAGGCAGTGGACGTGGCCTGTCTGGACTTCAGCAAAGCCTTTGACACTGTGCCACACAAAAGGCAATTAAAGTAGGGAATATGAAAGTGGGCAGGACAGTAGTGCGGTGGGTAGGTAACTGGCTGGGCGGCAGGACACAGAGGGTGGTGGTAAATGGCTGTCACTCCACAGAGGGAAGAGTGACCAGTGGGGTACCACAGGGATCAGTGCTGGGACTGGTCCTATTCAACGTCTTCATCAGTGACATCGTACAGGACCTAGAAGACAGAATTTCCCTGTTTGCTGATGACACAAAGCTCTGTAATAGAGTGGACATGCCAGAGGGTGTAGATAGAATGAGGAGGGACCTGCAGAAACTTGAAGAATGGTCAGGGGTTTGGCAGTTGAAATTCAATGCAAAGAAGTGCAAGATAATGCACATGGGGTACAAAAACCCTGGAACAACATATCAGTTGGGGGGTGAGGATATAGCATGCACCAAGCAGGAAAGGGACCTTGGGGTTATCATCTCTGATGACCTCAAGGTAGGGAAACAGTGTGACAAGGCAGCAGGTAAAGCAAATAGGATGCTGGGATGCATAGGCAGGGGCATCACCAGAAAGAAAAGGGAGGTCATAATTCCACTATACAATACACTAGGGAGGCCCCACCTGGAGTACAGTGTACAGTTCTGGAGACCTCACCTACATAAGGACATAGACAGGGTAGAGAAGGTTCATAGGATTGCAACAAAGATGGTACAGGGATTGCATCACAAGTCCTATGAGGACAGGTTGAAGGACTTGAATATGTACTCCCTGGAGGACAGGAGGGAGAGAGGGGATATGATAGAGACATACAAGTATCTTACAGGGAGGAACAGAGTGCAGGAATACACTATTTTTCAGTGAAAAAGATGATTCAGGACTAGAGGGCATGGGATGAAGTTGGAGGCAGGGCAATTCAGAGGAAACATGAGGAAGAATTTCTTTACAGAATGGGTGGTGGTGAAGTGGAACACCCTGCTAGAGGAAGTAGTGGGGGCAGAAACAATCACAGGATTTAAGGATGCATGGGATAGACATAAGGGAATTCTGGAGGTCAAGGGTAAGGGGCAACAGGCTTCTAGGAAAATATAAAGTGAACATATACGCTCAAATGGGCAGACTGGATGGGCCATAGGCCCTTATCTGCCGACAGTGTCTACGTATCTATGTACTGTACTGAGTGCCAGAAACACTGTCTGTCTCTCACTCTGAGTCCACTGAAGTAGCATAGGCAAGCAGTGTACCCCATGCGTCAGTGGAGGTGCCAAGTAGCAGAAAATGTTGCCATGGTTAACTGCTAACTGGGCCCAGTGCTGTTCGGGCTGTTCATCTTGGATATCTCACAAAGAGTTGGGAGAAAAATCAGTCTGTTTGCAGATAATACAAAGATGGGGCAGTAGTGGATGATAAGGAGGGGTAGAGGGGACTACAGGGGGACCTAACCAAACTGGAGGAGTGGTCGGTGAGGTGGCAGCTGGGCTTTGTTGTGAAGAAGTGCAAGGTTATGCACTTCAGGGTGAGGAACCTGAGAAGGGAATATTGGTTTGGGGGGGTAGGCTGGGGATCACCGAGGAAGAGAAGGACCTAGGGGTGACGGTAACGGAGAGCATGAACAACTGTGCTCAATGCAGGAAAGCTGCAGCTAAAGCCAACAAGATGCTGGGGTGTATAGCAAGGGGATTCTCTTCCAGACATAGGGAGGTGATCCTGCCCCTCAATAGGTCCATAGTCAGGCCACACCTGGAGTGCTGCGTGCAGTACTGGTGACCATATCTCAAGAAGGACATGAGACTAATGGAGGGAGTGCAATGGAGGGTGGCAAAAATGATACGGGGGATGGAAGGCAAAGCGTACGAAGTCAGGCTGAAGGAACTGCAGTTGTACCCCCATTCATAGCTCAATTTTCCCATCACAGAACATAGCCATGTGCAGATTAGCTAGCGGTGTGTCATCTTTGCGTATCAGAAACAATACTCGGAATAATAAAATCTACAAGGTTGTAGGTAACTTGCCCTAAATTAAAACCTATGTGACTGAAAAGATGTTCCCTGTTTTGGTGATATGTCATAGTTTGTGTGTCAGGTAATGTGGTGTTGCACAGTTATGTTTATTTATAATTAAATACACACACCCTCTCTTTATTGATGGCACATACTATTGCACTATGATGTTGGTGTTTCAGGGACCATACTGTAAAACTCATGATCATGCCTTGTCATTGTGAATGCATACGGCTGAAGTAAAGAGTGAATGATTTGCCGTTCCTTTCTGATCATTTTAAGAGACTCTATTTTGTACAGTCAGTTGAGGTCAAATGCCTACGTCTGTGCACCGGATAAAATGCAACTTTGTGACAATCCGACTGCTGCCCACAGCTTATGGCAAACCATCCAGATGTGCTGTCTGTTTGGCGCATGGCCATAGTTGCTGCAAACTATGGGATTTTGCCACTGGGACCCTACCCAATAGAGAATCGGGTGCAGGGTCCCTGGCGCACCAGCAGTCGGCGCAAACTGCCGTTTGCACAGCATGCGCCACCTTTTGAGAATCGAGCCATATGAGTTCAAGTCTGTCCTGCTATCCTACAGTGAAATGTCCTTGCCCTTCCAGAGCTCCCCCACCCACAGGTCCCATTGTGTTTTGAACCTTGATATAGTCTCAGCAGCACTTACATTGCTGGTAAGACTGTTGCATCTGACTGTTCCATCTGTCCACCATCTGCTTCCTGAAAAAGTACTTCCTGTGAATCTCCCCTGCCCCCTTCCAGCTTGAATTTGTGGCCCCTGGTGGCAGTTCATGTTCCTCAACTTGAACAACTCTGTACAATCCATCCTATTATATCTCTGCATATACATGTATATTTCTGTCATATTCCCATTTTCCTCCTATCCTCCAGAGAGTATTATTTATTTATTTGTTTATCTATTTATTTCCAAAGGTTTTACCAGGAAAATCATACTGAGCTGGTATTGGCTTGTTTTCAGATGCATCCTGAGGGGAAGGGAAATTAGAGGAGAACAAAATCGATACAAGGTAGTGTACAACAATATTCCAATAATATAGAAATACAAAAGACAAAAAGCACAATTACAAGAATGCTGAAATATAAAATTGTCATACAGTAAATTACAGTATGTACTGAGACTTTCCAGTCTCTCCTCGTATGACCTATCCTGTTGCCTCTGGATCATTTTTGTGGCTTTTTGAGCCTAGCAAGTAGGGTAGATAGAATAAGAGCCTCTGGGTTCTCCCTGATATCCTTAGTGACCACTCACTGGTCTATTGTATATGGAAAAACAGTTCTCCCAACCCCACCCCTAAATATATTGAGGCCAGGGACCTCTCCCACTTTAATGAGCCTTCCTTTCCTAATAACCTTATGGAAGTTGACTGGAGACCAATAAATGACCTCCCCAGTGTAGACCAGGCAAGCAAAGACTGAGCAGTCTGAACATGTACATACCTGGGTATACTAAGGCAAAATCACATTGCAGTGTATGCAGATTGTAACTTGAGTGCCTCAGTGGTACCTCAAGGTAGTTAACTTTTAGATGACTACCACTACTTTATACACAATTTCACTAATGTTGTGAACAAATTTGCCCATATAAGATGATGCAGGGCTAAAGGCCTTTGCACCCCATGGCTCAACAGTGAGCTCAGAAAAGCCTCCAGACTTGGGGACAAAGCCTGGCTGCAATTTGAGCACTCTGAGCTACCCTCCGACTGGCATGTCTATAGAGCCCTCTGAAACACCTGCAAAAGCAGACTTAGAAGTGCTAAGCAGACCTATATAAAGTCCATTCAAACCCCAAACATTTCTGGTCCCAAGTTAATGAGCTACTACAAGGAAAAACCACAGCATCCACCCATGATATTCGCTGTGATGACAAAATCCACCGCAAAGTCCTATCTAACCCTCAGACTACTGCATCTGAGTTTAATCGCTGTTTCACTCACCTAGATAGATTCAAGGCCCCATTACACATTATACCTGATTTCTCCCAACCCTTCCCACCCCAACAAACACCTGAAAACACTGAATCCCCACTACCTTAGTCCCCTAATGAGACCTCGGTACCAGAATTTGACCTTAAATTAGTAACCAGACTGGAAGTCCTTAAGCAAGTGAAGAGGCCCAAAGGGGAAGGGTGATGACACTCTGGAACTGTGCTTTCTTAAAATAGCAGCCCCAGTCATTGCCACACCAATCAGGAACCTTATTAATAAGTCATTCTTAGCTGGCACTGTCCCTGATAAATGGAAAACGACGATCATGGTGCCCATTTACGGGGGGGGGGGGACAAAAGGATAAAGTTGACAATTACAGACCTATATCCCTCATCTGTACAATTGCCAAACTCCAGGAGAGGCTGCTTTATTAGCAGTTCCTAGCTTACCTGGAACGTAACCTTACACTTACTCTTTTCCAGCACGGCTTCCATAAAAACCATGGCACTGATACAGCTCTTGTATGGGTCACCAGTGATATTATCAATGTCACGAACCTGGGAAAGGCTACTGGAGCCATTTCTGTAGACTTAACAAAGGCCTTTGATCTGGTCAATCATGACCTGTTACTTATTAAACTAAGGGACTATGGTCTGGATGACCTCTCTTGCACATGGTTTCAGAACTGTTTGACTTGGTGGAAACAGAGTGTCAAATGGGAGGGTATGATCTCACCCCCCAGGTCAATCAATACCAATACTAATACTAAGGTTCATACTGCGATGTCTAGGAGCCAGGGAGGCGGTTTGCCCATTTAAGGCTCTTGTCCACTCACCCATTAATACTGCACAATATTGCCATCCAATATATATCTATCTAGTTGCTGCTTGAACTGCTGTTTGCTATTACTTATGATAACCTCAAGGGCAAACTATTCCAGGGGGACACCACTCTTTGTGTGAAGAAAGTCTTCCTTCTATCTATGTTGAATTTCTTGGGTCGGAGCTGCAGTGGGTGTCCCCTGGTACATAGCAGATTGTTTTTAAATTCTAACTGTAGTTAATTTATCAAGTATGTGCCCTACATGATGTCATAGCACATCAAAAGGTCTCCCCAAATTCTCCTCATCTCCAAGGTCATGAGGATAAATTTGAGGCGTCTGTCTACGTACAGTTTCTCTCTTAATTCATATATTATTTTTGTAACCTTCTCTGCACCCTCTCCAGGCCATCCACCCCACTTCTTGATATTGGACCCCATACAGGGCTACCATAATCCAGTAATGGTCTCACATATGCTCTGTAGAGTGGCATAATCACCTCTCGGGTTCTACTTTTTAAGTTTCTTTTTATCGCCCATAGTATTTTGTTTGCTTTGGCAATTTGAGTAGTACACTGATGGGATACCCCAGGGATCAAATCTTGGTCCCCTTCTCTTCTCTTCTCTATATATAGCAATGAACTACCCCAGAATTGCAGGGGAACTTCAGTGCAATTATACGCTGATGATACCATACTCCACAGATCCTCCTCCACCCTAGCCCAGATTAATAATCAACTACAGAATGACTTCAGATCTTTAGAAAAGTAGTTCCTGGCCAACAGACTCCTTCTCAACGCCAAAACAATAAAAGCCATGCTATTCAGTCACAAAACTCTCGGCATGGATAGACAACATCTCCTCAGACTTATCACTTGCGTCGGAGACAACCTGGAGGTGGTCCAGACTTTTAGATATCTAGGTATGGTACTGGACCAAAATATAATCTTTGAACCACATGTGGATGCACTAACCAAAACCCCAAACCTAAAACCCGGGCTACTGTACAGACTTTCCCCCTACCTGACTAGAGAAGCATGCTACACCACTGCTATTAGCGCCCTCCTCCCTCTCTTATTCTGTGGCACTCCAGTACTGCAGTCTGTCCAAGAAACCACTCACTCCAGACTTAAAACACTATGTCATAGGGTAGGGTGCTTTGCAACTCATGCACCCCCCTGAACTCACTATTGCGTAGTCCTTACAACCCTGGGTTGGCCCTCCTTTGAATCCAGGCTGCACTACCCCCTATATTGCCTCACCTTCAAGCTCTTGCAACCCCCCCAAAGTCTGGATGGCATCATACAATGCAAGCAGTTTATCAGACCTCTTAGAACTGCATCCCTCCCACTGCTGCAAATCCCTAAGCTTCGGTACGAAATAGGAAGAAGGTTCCTCTCTTTCTCTGCTTCACACCTGTGGAACTCCCTGCCCCCCCATGATACTGACCTGCCCGACTCTAGCACAGTTTGAAAAGAGACTAAAATCCCTCTTCTGGACTGCAGCCCCCTGTAATTGTCTTCGATGAACTCCCATGTCCCCTCTCCTGTCCCCCTATTTCCTTATTGTTACTGGAACCCAAACCAGCTCACAACTGTCATTCCTACTGTAGTGGATCATTTTCCTTCGTACAACCAATCAGAAGTTTGTATATATTCAGAATTTATTAAAGGAATGACATCAGTAGGTAATTACCATTGAATGTAAAAATTCATAGTAATTGAACAAGAACTGTACTCTCTATATTTATCTCTGCTGTATTCATGTAACTAATCTTCACATATCTATGTGTGTATATATATATATATATATATATATATATAACTTTGTAAGATACTTCATTTCTATGTCCTTTGCTGTTTGTAACTAATTCTGGGTCACCCCTGCAAAAGGGACATCTCGTCTCAGAGGGCTTACCCAGTCATCAAAATTCAAATAAATAAATTTGCTGAATAGTGTCAAGCCTCTCCCTATCCTCCTTTAGATGTGGTCTCCAAAAAGTGCAGCTTAACCAGTGACCTGTACAATGACAATATCAGTTCTGTCCTTTGATTAGTGAAACTCTGCTGATACACCCCAACATTCTGTTTGCATTCCCATATGTCGTACTGCACTGGGAAGAGGCTTTTAAACTATTGTTAATTATAAGTCTAATTAATTATTCAGGAGCCTAGCTAGGCTCTGGATTGGCTACTGGATCGGTCACTAACATCTTGGAAATGACTGATCTAGCTGCAGACTGACGCTGTGTGGCATGCACGACTTGCGCCACATGGCAAAACCTAAATAAAACCAGTAAAAATGAAAGTTGTTATTGCAGTTAGACTTAAAATTACAATAACAACCTTGAAGCTGGTAATTTCCTTGGATTAATGACTGGATGGAGGGAGGTGGCCCTCGGCTGTGCCAAGGGCCACCCATCCCCCAACTGATTGTTAATCCCCCGGAAATGACTGGCTTCTTGGTTATTGCTTAATTTCCCCCCGGTCTCTTTTCTTCCCTTGAGTGCTCCACCTTGACCCTACTGATGTAATAGTCTGCCTGTGTAGTATTGTTGCATCACATTACATTTTTTGGCATTGAATTTCAGTCGAGAGAGAGAGAGAAATGTAGCCCCTAGAGAATCTACATATCTAGTACATGTCACAGGTAATCAAATCATGAGCAGCAAACAATCTGAATTATGTTGTTCTCCACAGATGTGATACTTTCCAAGCATACCAAAAGAAGACAATGTAATATTCATAAAAATGTCAGAAAAGTCGCTTGTAATTTGGGCTGAAATGCTTCCCTCAGCCAACTTCTTTGTCAAAGCCACAGCAACTGACAAAGCTATTAAATGTAATTTTTTAAGGAAAAAAAAGGATAGATGGGGGCAGTAAATTGAATATAGTACCTTTAATTATTAAATGGATAGAAATACATCCTGTTACTCAATTAGTTGAGTGTAGTTTCAGCCGTGATGATAGCTCAGCATATTGTCATGGTCAGTAGCTAGGTCCTGCCAACAGGTTTTTCACTTGAATTACAAAACCACTCACACTCCACATGGAAAAGAATGAGGCATTGCTACACCAAAGAAATCCACTTCAGACAATACCGAAAAGTGCAAAGTGATATTTAATTTCATTCAACAGCAAAGTGCAGGTAAAATCCAGCAACAGGAAGAAACCATGTTTGTCAAGGACTCCTCATTCTTTTCTGTGTGGCGTGTGCGTGGTTTTGTACTTTCAATATTTTTTGTTAATTGTTCGCACCTCTGTTACAGTGAGTGGCCCTGTTTACTTTAGTCTGTAGGTTTTGTACTTAACTCACAGCCTTCTGCCTGTCACTGGCCTTCATGCCACAGTCAAGATGGCTGCCGTAGCATCATCACTGGCAGCGGCACCTCTTTTTAGTCCCCAGCAGGGCTGCTTTGCCTTTCGTGACTTATGAGGGCTTCACAACATACCCAAGGCATAACAATATGTCATGATATACCAAGCCATGTCATGCACTATTCCTGAGCTGTAAAACTATATTTATTCCTAGATAATAGTGTCAGCGTCTCAGTCGGTAGCATTCTCGCCTTTGGGACAGGAAGATTAGACGGTTGTGGGTTCAAGCCCCTCGCCAGGCACTTGGACCATGAACCAACACTGACAGTGCAGTGAAGCACTACGAGGGAAGTGCTACACTGTTGGTGTCCTCCATTGGATAAGATGTTCAACCGAGGTTCCTTCTGCCCTTCTGTAGTGGCTACCAAGATAGAATTTAAAGATTCCATGGGGCTTTTTTTTTTTTTCTTCTTCATATGTATTTTTTTTTTATGGTTTTTTACCCTGGTCAGTCCGAGGGAACCCAGCTATCATATAGATGGATTACATCCTTCCCAGGCTGAGATGCACTGCCAGGCAGCAGCTTTCTCGGCCAGACCTCACCCCTGGCACAACTCACCGAGTTCATTCCTGAACTCAGGTTGTGTTCACGGAAGCACAGTGCGCTGCTGCTGTGCCACCGGGGAGGCCTCCCATTGCACGTTTTGAAAGAGTAAGGGAGTTATTCCCAGAGTCCTGGCCAACATTCTTTCTCTGTCTCTTACTCTCTCTTAGTGACACAGGTTCTAGTGCAATATGGCTGCGTGTGTGGAATTATGTGCTTAATGACTGTTGCATGTAGATCCCTGCACCCCATTGTCTAACGGACTCATTGTTTTGTTTGAAGCATTGAGATGCAGTGAGTATGAAATAACACATTTCTGTTCTATTCTAGATAACTGTGCTCCTTGGCTAGAGGACCATGGAGGGACGATGGTGATGGTGAAGTCTATCTGCATTTGAATGGGTTCCTCTCTGCTGGAGGATGTGTTTGCTTGCCTCCGTCCCCCTCCTCCTGCTTGTATGTGATCCACCGCTCACTTCGTCTGATGGTGCCACCACGCTCCACCATGAATGATGAGCAGAACCTGTGCAACAACGCTATGGCTTGGCTGATCTGTGCGGGGGTCTCACTCCTGGCTAACACCTGGGGGATTCTGAGTGTGAGCGCCAAGCAGAAGAAATGGAAGCCTCTGGAGTTTCTGATCTGCACACTGGCCGGCACGCACATCCTTAACCTGGGCATCCCTATCACCATGTACTCTGTAATCCAACTCCGCCGTCATTACTCTGACTATGAATGGAATGAGGGGCTCTGCAAGGTCTTTGTCTCCACTTTTTATACCTTGACCCTCGTTACCTGCTTCTCAGTCACCTCTTTGTCCTATCATCGGATGTGGATGGTCCGCTGGCCCGTGAACTACAGGTACTGTTTTTATCCCCCTCCCAATGCACACACTAATTCAAACACTTATTTATATATACATATACACACACATCATCAACAAGGGGGCCTTAAAAAGAAAAAAAACAAGATTATTTCAAAGTGAGCAAATGAAAAAACACAGTAGAGAGATTCGGGTTGCTACACACGTGCACAAATGTCCAGCTTTACTGTATATTAAAAAAGGTAAAACAAGTTATATATTCCGTTAAAAGGACAAAGGTTTTTACCCTGCAAGCCTGTGTTTTCTGTAGAAGCTGTGTTTTAAAAACAGTACTGGTTTCCATTCTGTCATTGTTTCATCTTTCCTGGCATTCTGAAAAAAAAATGATGTTGAATTTTCTGAGTTGTACACTGACTGAATGGATAATTTTAAAACTGCAGGATATAGTCTGTGTTCATTTTGTTTTTACATTACCTTTTATGATCCCATTCACCAGACCAACCCCCAGTGGTCCCTGGCCATCTCCCAGCTCTGTCACCTGATGTCAGAGGTCTTTCCAGCTCTCCATGGATTGCACCCTCCCCCAACCATGATGAGGCCTTCAGTGTAGCACCTCTTTAGCACAGCTGATGCAGTGGAGAGATCTCTGTGGGGCAAAAGCAATATGGGAGCCAGAAGTGCTTGCTGCTTCATCCTTCTGGGCTGGGAAGGGGTTCAGCCATTTTCTCCATACCCACCCTTGGGATGCTGGTGCCTAGGACACTGTTGCACAAGTTTGCAAGTGTGTGTCATATGAAGTCAGCAGTTATCCCCCCTCCCTAACACTCTGCTGGCTGCAGTACCACCTGTGCTTACCCAGGAGGTGCTAGCTCAGCAGAGACAGATGGTCTCCCTCTCTGAAGGATGACAGTGTCCACTGGGATGCTCAGTCCTTCTTCCCTTGGCTAGCTCCTGATGTTCGGAACCCGTTTCTGAACCCAGGTCAGCTGTGCCATGTACTGCACCCCTGACACTGTGCTGGGATGCAGTCTGTGTTTGTGATTAGTTCTTAGATTGTTGTCACAACACATCTGTGTTCTACTGTGGAACTCTGTTGTTGAAAGGGGCATGGACTGCATCATGCAGTTCTACAATTGCACTTACCACCAATGTGTAAATCATAAACACTCGCTGAGTTTGCTAGAACACCTGTAAAGACTGAAAAATAACAGAATTGAAACCAATATTCAATTACACAACAACGACAAAAAAAAAATGTTTCTACAGGAAAATAATCACCACCAGATTCAACCTAGTTTGTTGTATTCTGTATTTTTAATAACCCTTCTTCATTAAGTGGGTGAGTCCTGCAGAACACCCCAGTTATCATATTTGATTTATTTCATCTGCACATTTCTTACAGTGGGATACACACTGTTATGTACAGTACTTAGCTTGTAAGTGGGCCTCAGGGGGCAATTACAGCAGCAGTCTGTGCTGCATGAATTAGCATTGGTACATATTCCATTGTCTAATGAATTTGAGACTTAGTGCTCGATCCACAAAGAGTTCTGGATTATGCGTGATTCACACGTATCCGTCTGCATACCTCCATGCCCCAATGTCTGTAGTGTACCAGGTGGCATCATCAGCCCCCACCTTCCAATCTCCATGAGTTCATAGCTTCACATGGAGGATAACCTGGTAACAGAGGTGTGCTGGACACCAAGCATCTGTTCCCTAATGCCCGGGTCAGCTCCACCATGGATGCCTTTCCACACACAGCAGGGGATTTTGGGATATGGCAGTCAACCAAGGAGTACTGTATTCTGAAAACAGAACCTCAATACAAACAGAAACTGAGATGTAACAATGGGCCCTCAGCCCTCACACTAGCTCAGAGGGTTGGGGGTGTGATGGAGGAGGTTGATCAGACTCCTCAGAGATAAGCAGCCTAGCCCCCTCTGCTGGTTCTCCACATCACAGAGATCTGTTCATGCATGGGGCACTAATGCACCCTTGCCTCCATGCCCATCCCAACCTGGCTGCATATGGAGTGCCGCATATGGCCCCGGGGTGGGGTACAGAGGGTGTGTGTGCAGCCTTTTAAGTTGCTGTGGGGTGTTCTGAACCACCAGCATGCAAGTCCATATGCACTCCCCGAGTGGGCACATACTGGTTTGTGGATTGGGCCCTAAAAGACAAACAAAAATGGTGGAAAGCTATCATATGGAGTCCCTTGTAAATTAGCATATTTTTATACTCAATGGGTTATTTCCATGTTCATTTTGTGTGAATAAAATCATTACCTTACCTTACCTATGTATAACAAAGTGTAGTGTACAAGGAAATCATTTAGACAACTGTTTTAAGGCATCCATAGAAAATAGACAACATAATATAAAGCTCAGGGGTATATATAGAAGGGTGTAGTGTACAAGGAAATACAATTGAGGGGGATTAGCTAGCTCATAAAAGGGTAAGTGGATTTTTCAGCATTTTAGCCTCCCAAGATGGCATTATTTTACAAGTACTGTGCATGGCACTTTTTTAATTTGTTTCTTGTAATACATTTTATTAGTAATTAGAGATGTGAAAAACATCCCAGCATTGCAGGAGTTAATTCTTAATGGGGTTGGCAATCTTTAATGAGCTTCCTAATGATTCCAGCTAACTATGAAGAAGCCAGTTTCAGTCAACTGACTTGCAGATTATGTGACTGTGACGAACATGGCTACTATCAGCGTCTGTGCTATGCGTGAGTGAGCGCTCCATTTCTCAGCAGTGTGCTTTTTCTCTCTATTTGGAAACTGTTTGGAAACCCCAGCAGCTGTTAGATAAATTTATGCTGCTCGTTTGCTATACTGAGGATAATGTATGAGAAACAGAATGTAATGAGTAATTTTTACACACCCAAGGTGTGTGATATCACATTAACCACGACACTGAAGGTTGAGTAGTATATTATGGCATCACAGACCAAGGCTGTGTAAAAATTCTGAGTTTAACAGTTGCCCGTATGTTATTTTATAGAATTTCTGTTTCTACACTGTTTTACAAAAATGAAAAAACAAGGAAAACTGCTCAAGCGGCTGTCAATTTTGCTCTCGATCAAAAACTGGGAATAGCATGCTACGGTGAAATCCACCAGCAGTAAATCCACACTGTGACTATGCTTTAAATGGCCAATACTAGCTTCAAGACGAGCAAATAGGTTTAAATTAAAACCATGGTAAGGTTAGTGTGCTTTCCTGATTTTAGGTGCTTTAGATGTTTCACACTTAGGTAAGCATGAGGGAGTGCTGTAGAGTGGTAGATTAGTAACCATGATTACACCCCACAATTACACACAAATGTAGAATGGGAAATCGAAAAACAGTTGTTTGATTTACATAGAAACATAGACTTTGGCGACAGATAAAGACTGCTTGGCCCACCCAGTTTGCCTGTTTCCTAACCACTGGATAAGCTGCAGATCCTAATTAACCAACTGCCTACCTCTTCCTCCTACTCCCCATTAGAATGGCCTTATGTCTGTCCCATGCATTCTTGAATTCTCCCACTGTTTTTGACTCACTATCTCCTCAGGAAGGCTGTTCCGTGCATCCACCACCCTCTCTGTGAAAAAATACTTCCTCACGTTGCCCCGAGCCATCCCCCCCTCTGTCTTCAAATTGTGCCCACTTGTTCCATCTTTTTTTCTGAAAGATGCTATCCTCTTAGACTCTGTTGATTCCCTTGAGGTACTTCAAAGTTTCTATCATGTCCCCCCTCTCCCTCTTTTCCTTGAGGATATACATATTAAGCTTTTAGTCTCTCTTCGTATGGCTTCTGGTGCAGACCCTGCACCATTCTGGTTGCCCTCCTCTGGACCGCCTCCATCCTGTCTGTGTTCTTGCAGAGATGGGATCTCCAGAACTGCAAACAGTATTCCAGATGGGGTCTCACCAACTGCCTGTACAGAGGGATAACAACTTCCTGTTTTGTACTGGTGATGCCATTCCTTATGCATCCCAGTATCCCCCAGCCCTCCTTACCTCCTTACTGCCATCTCACATTGCTTGCCAACCTTTAAGTCATCTGATATGACTACCCCCAGGTCCTTTTCATTTTTATTGTTGTTAGTACCCCTCCCCATTGTGTACTCTTCCCCTGGGTTTTTGTTTCCCAGGTGTATTACTTTGCACTTCTTTGCATTGAATCTAAGCTGCCATACATTTGACCATTCCTCCAACCTTGCCAAGTCCCTTCTCATCCTTTCCACCCCCTCCTTGTGTATCAGTCCTGTTGCAGATCTTTGTGTCATCTGCAAAGAGGCATACTTTTCCTTCCAGCCCCTCCACAATGTCACCTATAAAGACATTAAAGAGGACCGGTCCCATTACTGAACCCTGCGCCCCCCAGTAACCCCCCTTGCTTCAGAGTGAACTCTGTTTACTATTACCTTCTGCGTCCTGTTGTCCAGCCAATTGTTTACCCAGGCTACCACCCTGGGATCCACTCCCAGGCTGGCTAACTTGTTTATTAATCTTTTGTGTGGGACTGTGTCAAATGCCTTGCTAAAGTCTAGGTAGACCATATCCAACAGCCCCTCCCTGGTCTACCACTTTGGTCACCCAGTCAAAGAAATCTATTAGATTCATCTGACATGGCCTTTCCACTGTGAATGCATGCTGCCTTGGGTCCTGTGCCCCACTGGCCTTCAAATACTCAACAATTCTTTCTTTCAGAAGGGATTCCATCATTTTCCCTACCACTGAGGTCAAACTAACAGGTCTGTAGTTTTCTGCCTCTGCCTTGCTTCCACTTTTGTGAAGGGGAATCACATCCACCCTCCTCCAGTCCTCAGGTACCACATCATCCTCCCATGATTTGTTAAAAAGGGTAGTCAGTGGTGTCACTAGTTCTCCCCTTAATCCTTTTAGAATTCTGGGGTGAATCCTGTCAGGCCCCATTGCTTTGTCCACCTTCAATTTTAGGAGTTCTTGGCAGGACTCTTTCTGTGAATAGACTGGTAGCGACCCCTCTATCCAAAGTGCTTCTGTTGGTTGGTTTAGGTACCTCCCCTTTTGTGAATACTGAGCAAAAGTGTTCATTCAGTATCTCTGCCTTTTCATTGTCACCCTCTCCCCACCCCCTCCCCTTTATTAGGCCTCACTATGCCTCCCTTGGTTCTTTCTTCACTCCCTAATGTACTTATAAAAGGTTTTATCCCCTTCTTAAAGAGATCCACCAATATACCTTCCAGTGCACTCTGCACTCAAGTAGTAGTGTTCTCACAGCAGTATGAGGATGTTGTATTCTTCGTTAGGGCATCTCAAAAGTTATTTACTTGTACTAATCCCAGATCTGCATCCCATGATTTCCCTTTTTTCGCCCACCCGCTTCAGCTTGCACTCACTAGCATAATGACAAGATGCTAGGAGAGCATGGGGGTCTTTCGATATAGTCAATGGGTGCCAGCTTTCAGTTGATTTTTACTATGACAATGACCACTAGGTAATGAAACGCGGGTTGACTAACACGGCCCTTGTTAGTCGACCAGTGCCCACGTTTCATTACACAGTCGCCATTCTAATATTAAAAATCAACCTGAAAGCTGGCACCCATTGCCTTTAATGGAGTGCGCCCCCATGCTGTCCCTAGCATCTCGTCATCACGCTAGTGAGTGCTAGGGAGGAGCGAGGCGGACGGAAAAAAAAAAGGGAAGTCCTTGGGACCCGGTTTAGTGCTTTTGATGAGTAAAATAACTTTTTTATGGATTACTTCTTGGGGTGCAGCTTTGAATCATAGTACTGCTGTGGAGGTAAGGCACCTATACATTGGGTGCAGGGGCCTATCTTAGTAGGTCTCTTTAATTAAGTTGGCTGTCTTTTCCTCAGTTTCGGCCTTTGCTATTCTGACTGCCTTCCTCACTTCCTTTTGCTTTAACTGATATAGTTCTCTGTCCTGCTCCTTCTGTGATTCCTTATACTTCCTGAATGCTATCTCATTCTCCCTAACCTTCCCCATCACCTCTTTTGAGAACCATAGTGTTTTTTTTTCTTTGTTTTGTTTTATTTGCTTCACATAAGGCTTGTTACCTCTGTGATGGCAGTTTTGATTTTTCCCCATTGTTCCTTCACCCCTCCTTCCTGCCCATTTGCTAGTTCATTCTTTAGGCACTCTCCCATTTTGCCAAAGTCATCCCTCCTAAAGTCCAGTACCCTCACTTTTGTATGGCTTGACTCTACGGCTGTGTTTATTGTGAACCACGCTGTTTGGTGGTCACTTGTTCCCAGATGACTACCCACTTCTAAATTCACTGGAAATACCACCAACAGCTTAATCTGGTTTGAGGTCAGTTGGCACTCATCTCTGTGGGGAGTTCAAGGGGGGAGGGAGGGGCAGCTGCAAGTGGGGTGCTAGCTGTACACTCGAGCAGACTTGATAGACTGTGTGGCCTGGTACTGCTGGCAAGTAGTAAGTAAGTAAGTAAATCTGAGATCCTCTCTCCATCCCCATTTGAGAGTACCAGGTCTAAGATTGCTCCCTCCCGCGTGGGCTCTAACACTAGCTGCCTAGGGCATGCCCCTGTAGGGCATCGAGAATGTCCCTGCTCTTGGATGTGGCTGCAGCAAATGTGCTCCAGTTAACATCTGGCATATTCAGGTCCTCCATCAACAATATCTCCCCTTTTTCTGCCATTCTAAGGATGCCTGCTATCATTTCCTTGTCCGTTTCCTTCCCCTGAGACGGGGGTCTGTATACAACCCCCTGTGCGGATTGTGGTGCCAGCCAGATATTTAAAAGCCAGAAGCGACATCTGTATGGAGTACACTGAGTTGTAACTGCAATAAACATAAATAAGGAGACACAATGCTCTGAAAGCAGGAGTAGCCAGGCAGTGCATTGAAGCTGCTGCAATGAGGGAAGTAGCATGAGATAGCATGATTGAGCTGCATAGCTAGGTTCAGTGTAAGCCTGAGTCAGGTGAAAACAATCGAGTATGCAAGTTGGAGCAGCTATGGTTGAGCTGAAACACACAGATAATGATTGCAGTTGCATTGCAGTAGTTTGAGAGTTGTGGGTAACAGAGCAAATAGTAGGAGCTTTTGGAGTGAAATGCTAGGGGATTAGAAACAAAAGACCCCCAAAAAGAGAGAAACCAAAGACACACAAAAGAAAAAAACCGGGACAAGACAGAAAGAAGCATACACAGCCAAAGGCAAAATACAAACCAGAAGCAGGAAAGAAACACAGACATCCAGCAGACGGGTGGAGGAGGTTAAGCCCCAACCAGCTCAGAAGACAGAGCCTTCCGCTGCAAAGAAAAAGTGCTTCGCAGTGAGGCTGAGAGGAACTGCTTATATAGTTCAGGAAGTGGGAGTGGCTGGCTGCTTGGCCATGGAACTCCAGGCAAAGCCTGTTCAATTAGACTTATATGTTATGAAAGCTGTATTTAAATGTTTGTTACAATGTTGCTGGAAAAACATGAATGCTGTTAAGTGAACCCAAACTGTTTATAAAGCTGTTTTAGGAAAGTCTGTTCTGTGTAAAATGTGCCTGTTGTTTAGTGAATCCAAACTGGTTGCAGAGTCTTTTTTATTAAATGCTTTTGAAGTGTGCTTATAGTAGGGAGGTTCAAACTGTCGCAAACCCCTTTTTAATGAATCTCTGTTGGTCTGGGGACTCAAACTGTTGAGAAACTTTTTTAAATATGGAAGTCTGGTTTTGTTATTGAGGTAAGAAATTTAAAACCGTCAGTTGGTGATGTCATGATTGATTGATTATTGTATTAGTGATGTCACAATTAACGTAATTGATATCTGATATTGACTTAGTTAACATGCATTATGGGGAAATAAATATACAGTTTTCTTATGGGGGAAGGCCTAACCATGTATGATACAGATTTAGAAAAACAGGTTGGAAAAATCAGGCAATCTTATTGGCCGAGAGCAGTCGCATGGTGTCCAAGCACAACTTAACAGCTCAGCTTTTGCAGATGATTTTTCTTTCCATTTAGTGTCTTTTTAAATCCTTTTAAGGGGAACAGTCAGCACAAAGGGCCCCCATAGTCAAGTGTGCGGTTGGTCCCACTGTGCACTTTGTATGCAAAAACATTTAGGTTTACTTACTGTTTACTGAAGTAGTTATTTATTGTTTGTTTGTTTATTTATTTTATTTAGGAAGGTGCCTTAGTATAGTAAATTGTATCAAACTAATTTTGCTTAGTTCTAGGCTGACATCTTCTGTTACTACAATTCCCTGAATCCCCTGTAGCTGGCATCAAAGCCCTAGGCAGCAGTGGGAGATTTCAGTAGCCTGCAGTGCATGTTTGAGCTTTTATAATCTTCGATCAGATGTTTTCCAGGACTGCTTTTCTCCAGGGGCTAAGCACAGTCCTCTGTAGCTGTACTTAGCCCAGGGAGGAAAGCGGGACCAGCAAACAAAAAAACAAACAGAGCTTATATAAACTCTAACATGCACTGCAAGCTGTTGAATCTCCCATTTCTTTTTTTTTTTTTTTTTAAATCGTACTTTTTCCCCTCCTACTGCCTGTCAGCCCCGACCCTTCAGGGCATCCAAGAGGTCATCCTCCTACCACCTGCTTCACTGATACTTACCTCCCAGTCCCCCATGTAGCCGCGCACTTCTGAGCGTGGGACGAGGTGGGGCGGACCCCCATAATTCTTACTTTCGTCGGGTCTGGAAGTAGTTGGTGAGCGGGGGTAAATCGGAGGCATGCCCCGGGAAGCCCGTCATCCCGGAGCCGACAGGTGTTTTTCTGCTTTTCCTCTCCCACGCAGCGTTAGCCCCTGACGTCAAGGCGCTAGACGCCGATGTCAATTGCATGCCTGGGCCGCCCATTTCCCTTCTAATGGGATCTTGCAATCCCCTGAGCCTCTGCCGAGTCGTACAAGTGCGATGGGCATCGACCCTCCCACCTGACCCTTCCCTGGAGACGGCGAGCTGTCGTGGGATGCTCAAGCCGTATCTCCCGGCTGACCCACCAGCGACTCGAGTCCACCTCAACCCGGTCGCCGGCGTGAGCGAGGTGTAGCGCCCAGCGCCAACCTCAGTGCCACCGGGCCGGCCAATCTCCCATTTCTTCCTACTGCTCTGTTGTTTGCTGCATGGGATTTTTGGATTTGTAGTAGCAGAAGATGTCAGCCTAGAACTAAGCACAATTAGTCTGATACAATCTACTATACTACAGTAAACTGTAAGTAAACCAAAATGTTTATGCACACAAAATGCACATTGGGGCCAGCCCCACACTGGAGTATGGCGTCCTTGGTGATGACCATTCCCCTTTAAAACTATTTTATCAACACAATAAAACCCTGCAAGGTGTCTGGTCCTGCAGAAATATACAGACTCCTTGGGTGCTTGAAGGCAGTCAGCTTTGCCTCGTGCCTCACAAGACACCAAGGCATCCACATATTGTAGCATAACTGGACACTTTGTTGGGTGTTCCTGCTCGCGTATCTCTGACCCTGTATTGATTTCTGTTATAAGTAAATGGGTTGTCCGAGATATCTCTTGGCTAATCAAGAGTGTCATTACGAGACGTATTTTCATTCAGGAACTGCAAAGTGAAGCTAAACCGTTCTAGTAAGCAAAGATGTCTCAAGGTGATGCTTTTGAATAGCCAGGAGGCATCTCAGACAACACATTCATTTTTTATTATGCATTTCTTTTTTTTCCCCAGTCAATATTTGATGATTCCTGCCATTTACTAATGCTTGTATACTACTGCTTGGTGTGACCTACAGAGGTATGTTGTGTACTAGATGGTGATTTCAGAAAATTAAATGAATGTAAAATGCCACGGGGAGTCTTAAAGTGTACAGTACATGGATACCTCTGTGCTATGGAAGAGGTATTCTTATGCTGCAGCCTCTCTTATTCATTTCAGTCTCACACACACACACACACACACACACACACACACACACACACACACGCGCACACGGAATGCATTATAAAACTGTATGTATGTATACTGGGTAATACCCATCTTTCCCAACATTTGTTAGACTGGACCAGCACTGTTCTACTAAAATCATGCTTTTTAGCATGGTTTCCTGCTGAAAATAAGGGACCTTATTGCAAAATGGTATAGAAATGTATTGCTATTTGTGTGGAATATCCCATACCGTAATAAACACTGTTGTGTTGGCATACTGTGGTTTGCTGGCTGACACCCCAACTCCTCTCCCAGACCTTGGGGGCGGGTAGTAGTGTATCCAGTTCCACCCACAATAATCTGAAGTCGATTATCCGTCGCTTCATGTTTCGCCTGGGACTGAGGTAACTTTGTCTGTTGGCTCTCAGGGTTGGCTAAACTCAAATTAGGTTCAGCTTTGCCCTCCAGGCCATCCCCTGTCTCCGACTCAACAACTGAACAGCCAGAGTCATTCCTGAACCCTGGCCTCACAAGTGGCAACCTTTTGTAGGCTGCCGAGCCACTGAGACAGCTTCAGACATGAAAACATAATACATACCTACCCGCCCTCACAATCCTGTGCATTTCAGCTTCCTTACAATTTAGACTATTAGGGTTGGAGGCATGATGTTAATCCCAGTGCCCAGTGTACATCTGAAGTCAGTATACCAACAGATTACTCTTAAAGAACAGCTGCGTGTACTGTACTCCTCCGAACATAATGTGCCTTCAGCTATTAGGATAGAAACAGAGAAAATGAAACCTTGAACATGATGGCAGATAAAGACCTTGTTACCCATTCAGTCTGCCCAAGTCTGTCTAATTTTGGGGCTGTGCCCCTGTCAGTCCTCCTTCCCTCCCCTCCCCCCACCTGCTCCCTTACCCATGGTTCCCATATGCCTGTCCCATTCCCTTTTGAGCCCTCCCGCTATTTAGCCCAGATGACTTCCTGTGGAAGCTTATATCAGTCTGTCACCACTCTTTTTGTAAAAAAGTGCTTCCAGACAAATCCTTGATCTGCTCTTACTGCATATTTTATTTGTGAAACTTAAATATTGTACAGGACTGTCTTGTAAACTGGATTGGCAAAATCCAAATGACATGTTTCTTTTCCTGTATAAAAAATTATTTTACTGCCACTTCTTGAACTTGTGCCTTAGTCAGTTTCAGAGAATTACACCTGATACCTGTGTTGCCACGCATTTTTTTTGTTTTTTATTTAAAATTTTGATGACTGGGAAAAGCACATTGAGCCGAGGCTCGTTTCCAGGTGCGACTCATTGTAAACAGCTTGTAGCTGTCCGCCTTGTTTATTCCACAGAGGTGCTTGAATGTCTTAGTTATGTTGCCCCTCTTTCTCCTATCTTCCAGTATGTACATGCTTAAATCCTTCAAGAATTTACTAGAAAATATATTTTTTTTCCTTTCTAGGGTTTAGCACACATTATGAAAGCTTCTCCACAAAGTCTGTATAAAAACATTTCAGTGCCCTCAACTGACTTCTTAGTGCTCTAGGTGCCTGATCCATGGTCAGGCCAGCATACATGACATTGCAGTGTTTCTAGCTTATGCCATTCCACTTTCTGAGATCAGCTCATGGGTAACATCCATAGCTCCATGGCACCCACGTGCTCAAGCACGGATCACCGCATGGACACCGGATGGTCAGAGCTGGTCTGGTCTCTGGGCTTCCAAATAATAGCTGGCTACAGGATTCCCTGTTTGGCACAAGCAGGTGAATGTGGGATGCAGCAGCCTACCTTGGACTGCTGTATCCCCTTCGGCAGCACAGCGTTTGTTTGTTTTTTAAAGGGACACTGTCAACCCATTTTGCATCATATTATTTCTAGTTGAAACCGCACATTTTATGATTACTTACCTTCTCAAAAATTAATCGATGATGCTGGTTGTTTTATCTGCTTCCTTTCTTAGTAGAACTGAAATGCATGCTCATGTGCACTTATAACCAACCTTGTTTTGTTTCAAATCCTTGATCTGCTCTTACTGCATACTTCCTGAACATTAGGAACATCCCCAAACAGTGCAGTCACTCAAGATGCAGTAGTCACCTCTCATCATGAGTAGCTAGACTGTGTTGAGGGTGTTCCAAAGATGCAGTGGTAGTTGATTGAGTACTATAAACAAACACATTTTTGTGTAGTAACATAGAAACATAGAATCTGACAGCAGATAAGGACCTTTTGGCCCACCTAGTCTGCTCATTTTCCCGGCCTACTGTAACACCGCAGACCCTACTTGATCTCCGACTTTACCCCCCCCTTACCACTAAGGTTCCCTTATGTCTATCCCATGCTTTCTTGAATCCTGTTACTATGTTTGACCCACCACATACGCTGGGAGGCTGTTCCAGGTATCCACCACTCTTTCTGTGAAGAAGTACTTCCTCATATCTCCCTTGACTCTGCCCCCCTCCAGCTTCATAGCATGTCCCGTTGTTCTTGAGCATCTCTTTTCCTGAAAAATGCTTCCCTCTTGAACCTTATTTATTCCTGTGAGGTATTTGAACATCTCTGTCATATCCCCCCATTCTATCCTCCAGGGTGTGCATATTGAGGTCCACACAAACACACCAAGCGGTACTGCGCTCTCTGGAAGAAGGCTGGGTGCTGGTTCAGGGCTGCTGAACTCCAAATGGTACAACAGCTGCTTGATAATTGGTCCGCACTCCGGAATAGTTAGTAACAGTGCATACCTGAGGCAATGATGATAGTACACTCAAAATTAAGTCCGAAGTGCTTTAATTAGCAAAAAGTGAACAAATTCAACACACTGTTATATAAACAGCACCGACCGACTGGTTGACCATGTAACAAACAATCCAGTGCTTCGCTCCTTCGAACTAGTTAGAAGGAGCGAAGTGCCTGAGTGTTTGCTACATGGTCAAGCAGTCGGTCCGTGCTGTTTGTTTAACAGTGTTGAATTTGTTCACTTTTTGCTAATTAGAACATGTTTTTTGCTAATTAGAGCACTTGGGACTTGATTTTGAGTGTACTGTCATCATTTCCTCAGGTATGCATTGTTACTAACTATTCCGGAGTGCAGATCAATTGTCAAGCAGCTATTGTACATACTGAGGTCCTTTAGTCTCTCCTCACAGGGCTTTTGATGCAGACCATGCACCATTTTAGTTGCCCTCCTCTTGACTGCCTCTGCTGTATGTCCTTCCAGAGATGAGTCTCCAGAACTGGACACAGTACTCTAGGTGAGGTCTTACCAGTAATCTATGCCATGGTGGTGCCCCGTCAAGTGAGCACTACCAGAATAGCGCCACACTATATGGTGCTTGTCTGGTAAGTGCTCAGACAGACAGCGAGTGGGATTTATAGCACTTACTGTAAGCGGTGCCCTGGTCGCTGTCCCTGGTGCTGCTACACCACAAGGGCACCAGAATCTGGGAGGCTGGCCGAGCTGCTCTGTGCCCCAGCCCTCCACGCCACAGGATCAAAGCAATGGAACTAAAAGGAGGCTGACTGAGCTGCTCCCATGGCATGGAGAACTGAGGCATAGAGCAGTTCGGCCAGCGGCATTGGAGACCAGGGTTCTAATCCTGGTCTCCAGCCATTTTACACACCTTGGGGAATTTTTTTTTTTTTTTTATAAGGGGTCGTGGAAACTGTATTCCACAGCCCCAGAAATTTAATTTGCCCTGTGATCCACTCCCCCCCCCACTGGAGTAGGAATCCTTAAGTCCGGGGGGGGCCGGGCAGAAGACCCCCCCCGAAAAAGAAAAATCAGCACCATTATTGATGCAAGCACCATGCTGATGCTATTCTTGTCAGACTCTTCGGACCCAGTGCCTACAGTGGTAACACCACTTCTCTGTTTCCCTGCTGGCCACCCTCCTTTCCTCGGAGTGAACTCCGTTTACCACCACCCTCTGTCTTCTGTCCCCTAACCAATTCCTTATCCAGTTTACCACCTTTGGACCCACTCCCAGGCTGCCCAGTATTCCTAGTATAACACCAGTATGGTGGGCAATATGTTTTTCACTTTTAAAAAGAAGGAAAAAAAAAAGATCAGAATCAAACTCCCAGCTACATCAGCAAATTCTACAGAATGTTAGCAATTATAAAATATGTTCCTTAAACTAGGGACAATTTGAGGCCTAAAGGGGTTGACAGTGTCCCTTTAAATGGAATCCACCATTTGTTATCCCTCCCAGCCTTCCGCAGCTCAGCAGGAGAGCTGACAATGCTTAGGGTGGTCCAGACAGTTGGAGTCTATTCGTGGTGGTGCTGAGACAAGATGCGTGAAGGGGAGGGCTTGCCAAGCCCCACTGGGAAAGCTGCACATTCAAAGGACCAACCGCATTGAATTGTTGAAGAACTGCACTGACTCTCATAACTCCAAGAGTCTTTTACATTTATAGAAAGCTTTTAATGGCTCGCACAGTACAGTACAGGTACACGTTACCACAATCCAACCAGGCCACCCACCCTGGTGCTTCACGCAATGGAGTTTCTTCAGGGGGCATGTCACAAGCTATTAAAAGCTATCAGTGAATGTAGGGCTGTGCGAACCTCCCAAAGTTAAACTGTGCAGACTTTGACCGAACTGCGTAAATCACTAACGTTTTCCTAATGGCAGACTAGTTTGTGCTGGTTCGATGATTAAAAACATTAGGAAATAGGGTAAAATGAAATGAGGCACTGGGATGATGACACACTCAAAACAGCAGGATGGTGCAGTGGGCCACGTGGAGGGGTACTGGTTCCAGAGACTGTGTCCATTCAGTTAGTGCCGGAACATGGACATTGCTAGTAGTAAACAAGAGTATGTGGCTAAGAATGCTCAAAATAAAATGGTTGTAATTGTAAGTGCTGCCAAGGGCTTCAGTCAAAATCTGTTTGTATTTGTTTGTAATGCCCTGCTAAAAAGCTACTTCCAGCCTGGCAGTGTAGTGGTGGAGCCACCACTTGTGGTGCCAACAACCTGGATTTGGAAATGAGCCCAGGAGGCTGGAGGGTCGGTCAGGGGAGATGGACTGAGCGGCAATTGCACGTTCTCCCTCTCCGGGGCATGCCTCCTGGTGTAGTGTCCCTGGGTGACCATGGGGGCAGCTTACCAGGGGGCCGAGGTTGAGGCTGGGAGGTGTGCGGATGCTAGGCAGGGCTCCACTATTGCGTCATTGCATGCCATGCCTCCCGATCCCAGAAAAACTGGAAATTAAGCTTAGCCTCAACCAGTCTCCTCGCCACTGCCTAAAGGCCCGCCCAATGCCTGGATGTGTTGGGGGGTATAGCCGGCTGTACTTTGCCCCTGCCCGGAGGGTAAACCGTGGCTCCGTGGGGCAGATTGGCGGTGGTGGGCTGGAGGGCTGGCCGGAGACTCAGTGGGCTTTCACATAAAATATAAATAAAAAAAAAAAATAAAGTGCTAGTTCTGCAATGAAATAAAAATGTCTGCTTCAGTTGCTGAGATAGGCAACAAGTGGACACTGGCAGACTGCCACCTCATGTCCCATCTGCCCACTGCCCAGCCCCAAGCACACCTCCTCCAGACTGAGTCCAGTCTCTCATGGGTCTCCCCCGGTTTTCCCTTCTGAGGCAAGCCCCTGGTCTCAAATGCCTGCTGCAACACTGCTGTTCAGCCTGCCTTTTTTTTATTTTTTTCTCATAAATATACCCCTTCAGCAGTCCTACTATTGCAGGACTAGCGTAGGTCCAACTTTTGAACATTTTCCTTTCTTTGAAGAATTTCTTAGCTAATCTAACTAGAAGCGAATCACAGCCCAGCCTGAGCTACCTAACAGCCTGACAAAGAGCACGTGAGTGATCTTTCCTGCTGGCTCACATGGCTAAACTGAGTCTAGCTCAAAAACGAGGCTGTGACTCACACTGTGCCCGAGTTAATTCTTTCAAGAATGAACTGCGGTTCACAGCTTGACTGGTTTGCCTGATCTGCACCATTAGGACCAGGGTGAACCAGTCGAACCAAATATCCATCTGTTTCCCCTAAAGGTTCAACACCGTCCAAAGCAATAGAACACCTGAAGTTCAAGGTGTTTGATTCTTTTGTAGAATCATATGTGCATCCTAAATAAATGTAAAAGAGTCTTCGAGTTCTGAGAGTCTGTGCAGTTCTTCAGCATTTAAGTGTGGGTCTTTGAATATAATGTTTAGGGTGACCTCTGAGTTCACTCTGAGGAAGGGAGATTGATCAGCGGGATGTATCAGGGATCAGTGCTGGGATCAGTCCTCTTTAATGTATTTGTAAGTAACATTGTAGAGGAGCTGGAAGAGACGTACTGGCTGCACCCCGGAGGAGCTTTTCAACAGGTCACTTGAGACAGAGAGGGTTCCTAGGGATTGGCGAGAGACACATGTGGTGCCAATCCATAAAGGGGGGTTGAGGGAAGTACTAGGTAACTATAGACCCATCAGTTTGACCTTGGTGGTGGGAAAATTAATGGAGAGTATACTAAAGGAACGATTGGGGGTGTACTTGGAGGAGGTGGGAGGTCTGGATAGTCGGCAACATGGTTTGTGCCAGGTAGATCGTGTCAAACCAACCTTGTGGAGTTCTACGAATGAGTAACATCAGAACTGGACAGGGGAAAGCCTGTGGATGTATTATTCTTGGACTTCAGCAAAGCATTTGACTCTGTCCCCCACAGTGGTCTGGTGGAGAAACTGACAGGGTTGGGAGTAGGCCCTTTGATGGTCAGATGGATTGAAAACTGGCTAGCTGGATGCACTGAGAGAGTAGTGGTCGGTGGGGAGCTCTCGAACCCTAGAGAGGTCAGTAGTGGGGTACCGCAGGGCTCGGTCCTGGGTGCGATCCTGTTTAGTGCATACATATCGGACATCAGGGAGGGTATAGGGTGTGAAATGAGTCTCTTTGCTGACGACTCCAAGATGGGAGCAGTAGTTGAGGGGGAAGAGGGGAGGTTGGCCCTGCAAGGGGACCTGGACACCCTGGAAAGGTGGGCTCACACCTGGAAATTAAATTTCAATATCACCAAGTGCAAGGTGTTACATCTTGGGCAGGGAAACCCTAAACACAGGTACACCTGGGAGGAGGTGCTGGAGGCCTCAACAGGGAAAAACCTAGGGGTCATGGTGGATGCATGCATGAATAACTCTGAGCAGTGCAGGAGAGCGGCTAGCAAAGCAAACAGGATGTTGGGATGCATTGTAAGGGGGATCACCTCTTGGAGCAGGGAAGTGATTCTGCCACTGTACAATGTACTGGTTAGACCACACCTTGAGTACTCTGTATAGTACTGGTGACCACACTTGAAGAGGGACATACAGCTCCTGGAGAGGGTACAGAGGAGGGCAACTAAGATGATGCGAGGACTAGGGGAATTGATGTACGAGGACAGACTTGAGGAGCTCGGCCTGTTTTCATTGGAGGAGAGGAGAGAAGGGGACATGATTGAGATCTTTTGTACCTCAAGGGAATAAATAGGGTAAACATGGAGGGGATCTTTAGACTAAAGCAGGGAGGTATCACCAGAGGGCATGGTTTGAAGTTGGAAGATGGAAGGGTGAGGGGGGGAAAAAAGGAGGAGGTTTTTCACTGAGAGGGTGGTGGATCCTTGGAACGCGCTGCCTGGCGAGCTGGTTCAGAGATCCACAGTGGAGGGCTTCAAGAGAGGGTGGGACAGACACAGAAAGCGGATATATCAGATGATTTATTTATTTTATTTTGTTGTTTAACCAGGAGTAGCACACTAAGCTGAAAACTTTTTTACAGGTGCAACCTGGGAGCACAGGGAAGTTAAGTGACTTGCTCAGGGTCACACAGTATGTAAGTGGAAGCTGTGGGATTCAAACCCAGGTCTGGTCTGCTGGATGTCACCAGATTTGCAGCTCAGAGCCTTAAACCACTGCGCTATACTGCCTCCTGCTAGATGATGGCCTGGGCCAGGAGCGGGGATGGATGATAGGGGTTTCTGGAACACAAGAGGGGGGGCCTCGGTACCCAACTAGGGATCTGAGGTTCGAGCAGACTTGATAGACTGTAAGGCCTAATCTGCTGGCAATTAGTATGTTGGTATCTGCTTCTTTGTGGATGACACCAAAATCTGCAGTAGGGTGTATACTCCACCTGGGGGTGGAAAGGACGAGCAGAGACCTGAGAAAACTGGAGGAGTGGTAAAGGGTATGGCAGCTGGGTTTCAATGTGAAAAGTGCAGAATTATGCACTTGGGGCACAGAAACTCAGGGTGGAGTATGAAATGGGTGGAGTATTATTGACAACCACCAAGCAAGAGAGAGCCCTGGGGGTAATCATATCAGATTACCTAAACGTGTCCAGGGAGTGTGACAGGACAGCTGGGATGTTGGGGTGCATAGTGAGGAATGTCACCAGCAGAAAGAGGGAGGTGGTGTTGCTTCTGCATAGATCACAGGTAAGGTCCCATGTAGAGTACTTTGTGGAGTTCTGAAGACCACATTTCCAGAAGGTCACAGACAGAGTGGAGGCGGCCCAGGGAAGGGGCAATCCTTGATCTGGTGCTAACAAACGGGGATCATATCCAGGATATAAAGGTCAAGGAACCCCTGAGTGAGACCGACCATCACAGTGTAGGTCTGGTTGGACATAAGCAGGAAAAAGGCCCCAACTAAGACTAAAATTCAGGATTTTAAAAAGGTGGACTTCAGGAGGATGGGTGTGCTGCTAAGGAGTCACTTGGCAAGCGTCCGAGGGGATATGGGGTGGACCAAAGGTGGTCCATCATCAAAGAGGGAATAATGGTAGACACAAGGGAGTGAGCTAGGCTCAAGGGAAAACATTTGAGTGCCAAAGCACCCAGCTGGTTTAGCACAGAGGTCGCCCAGGCAGTAAGGGATAAGACATCAGTCTACAGAAGTTCAGGAGAACCCAGAGGGAGGAGGGCTAGGAGGACCACCTGAAGACAGCTAGTGTAGCAGGGAGGGTAGTCAGGGCTAAGCTCAGAAGGAACTGCAGCCAGCTGAGGTAATTAAAAAGGGTGAAAAAGCCATTTTCCGCTATATTAGTGAGAAAAGGAATGAGAAAGATGTGATTGTTATGCTCAGAAAAGGGGACAGGTGGGTAGAGGACAAAGAGGGTAAAGCAGAAGTACTGAACAAGTACTTCTGTTTGGTCTTTACCAGGGAGAGAGATGGACTGGTGCCACTAAGGGGAAGGAGAGAAGGAGAGGGTTGGGTGAGAGCATGGATGTTTTGATAGAGGTGGATAGGGTGAAGAAAAGGTTGCTAAATAAATCCCCAGGCCCAAATGGTATACCCCCAAGGGTGCAAAGGAAGCTGGCGGAAGAGCTTGCTGGTCCCTTGGCTGAACTGTTCAGTAGTTCATTGGAGTTCAAAGTGGTACTGCAGTAGTGGAGAATGGCACATGTAGTGCTCCACCATAAGAGCGGTCCCAAGGACGACCTGGTGAACTATAGACTAGACAGCCTGACCTCAGCCGTGTGCAGGCTCATAGATACCATACTCAAGCAATGGTTAGTAAAACATCTGGAAGAGAGTGGCCTCTAGGATGAGTGCAAAACACATTTATGGGTGGGAGAGCTTGTATCAGACAAATCCGATTGACTTCTTTGACTGGGTCACGAAAACAATGGACAGGGGCCAAGCGGTGGACATCCTTTACCTGGACTTCAGCAAGGCCTTTGACTTTGTACCCCAAAGAGGTTGATCTGGAATTTGGTGAATCTAGGGGGTGGTGAGAAGCTGACCGGGTGGGTGGAAAACTGGCTGAGAGGTAGAACCCAGAACGTGGTGGTGGGAGGTGATCTCTCTAGCACCAGGGAGATCACCAGTGGGGTTCCACAGGGCTTGGTGCTCAGACTAGTGCTTTTCAGTGTCTTCTTCAGTGATACTGGGGATGGCATTAAGGGCAACATTTACATGTTTGCAGATGTCACCAAACTCTGTAGGAGGGTAGGTACTACAGAAGGGGCACGGGACCTATTGGAAGATCTAAAAAAGCTGGAGAGGTGGTCAGGGATTTGGTAACTTGGCTTTAATGCAAAGAAGTACAAGGTTATGCACATTGGAGGCAAGAACCCGAGGAAGGAGTACAGCCTGGGAGGGGTCTGGGTATCTGTATCGGAGGAGGAGAAGAAGGACCTGAGAGTGATAATAACGAGTGGCCTAAAGCATTCCAGGCAGTGTAGGAAGGTGGCAGCAAAGGCAAATAAAATATTGGGATGCATAGCCAGGGGGATCAGCAGTAGGTGGTAGGTGGTGATACTACCCTTGTACATGTCAGTGATGAGGCCACACCTTGCATACAGCATGCAGTACCAGTGTCCATAACTTAAAAAGGACATAAACCTGCTGGAAACAGTCCAGAGGAGGGCAACTGAGATGATATGGGGCAACAACATACGACGTACGAAGAGAGGTTGGAGGCCCTGAACATGTGCTCACTGGAGGAGTGGAGATAGAGAGGGGATATATGGGTGACTTCAACTTGCTAGAAGTTGACTGGAGCACCCCAGTGGCCGCAACAGCCAGGAGCAGAGACATCCTGGACTCCCTGCAAGGGACATGCCTCAAGCAGCTGGTGCTTGAGACAACCCGAGAAGGATCAGTTTTGGACCTGGTACTGACCAACGGGGACAGAATTATGGATGTCGGGGTTGGAAAACACCTAGGGTCCAGTGACCATCGCACAGTATGGTTCACTGTGAAAACTACAAGAGGGGCATGCCACACAAAGGCAAAGGTTCTGGACTTCAGGAGGGCGGACTTAAAAAGATGGGGGTATGTCTCAGGGAGGCCCTAGCAGTGGGTGAAAAAAGGGGGGAGTCGAGGAACAATGGTCCCATCTAAAAGGAGCCATAGTGGAGGCAACAAACCTTTGCATTCGGCAAACAGACAAAGGCAAAAGGAAAAGAAAACCACTATGGTACACACAGAAAGTGGCTGGGAAAGTAAGGGCAAAAACGTTGGCCTTCAGGAAATATAAGGAGACACAAAATGAGGAGGACAGGGCAGAGTATCGAGTAAAACAGAGGGAGGGAGGGAGGCAGGGAGGGCAGTCAGGGGTGCTAAGGCAAAGACAGAGGAAGATATAGCAAAAGGAGTTAAGAAAGGGAACAAGACTTTCTAAAGATACATTAGTGAAAGGAGAAAGACGGGGGGGGGGATTGTAAGGCTGAAGTGGGGGAAGGGAGGAGTGGGAGTGGAAGGGGGCCAGGATAAAGCATCAGTCCTAAATAAATATTTCTGTTCAGTTTTCACGGAGGAAAGGGAAGGGGTTGGACCTCAGCTAAGAAGCAGGATGGGAAGGGAGATGGACAATAGGCCTTTAAAGAGGAGAGAATCCTAAAGGAACTTACAAAACTGAAGGTGGATAAGGCAGTGGGACCAGATGGGATACATCCTAGAATATTAAAGGAGTTCGGGGAGGTACTGGTGGCACCACTGGCAGCCCTGTTCAGTGAGTCACTGGAAACTGGAGTTGTTCCAGAGGACTGGAGAAGGGCTGATGTGGTCCCTCTCCACAAAAGTGGAAGCAGGGAGGAGGCTGGAAACTACAGACCTGTCAGCCTGACCTCGGTGGTAAGTCAAATTATGGAATATCTTCTAAAGGAAAGGATAGTGGAGCACCTTGAATCAAGTGGAGCACAAGATCCGAGGCAACACGGATTCACATCAGGAAAGTCATGTCAAACTAATCTGGTAGATTTCTTTGACTGGGTCACTAGGGAGGTGGATCGGGGGAGCAGTAGATGTGGCCTACCTTGTCTTCAGCAAGGTGTTCAACACCGTTCCACATAGGAGACTTGTTAACAAGCTAATCAGTCTGGGACTGGGACACAAGGTGGTGGACTGAATTGGAAATTGGCTAAGGAATAGACTGCAGAGGGTGGTGGTAAATGGGACTAAATCCGAAGTAGGGAGGGTGACAGCACGGTGCCACAGGGATCAGTTCTTGTGCCAGTGTTGTTTAATAGCTTCATCACTGACATTGCGGTAGGGCTGGAGGGGAAGGTGTGCCACTTTGCAGATGACACCGAGATCTGAAATAGGTAAGACAGTCCAGGAAGGTGGAGAAAATGAGGGAGGACCAAGCTAAGCTGGAGGAATGGTCCAGAGTGTGGCAGCTAGGATTCAATGCGAAAAAGTGCAAAATCATGCACTTGGGGCGCAAGAACCCAGGGGAGGAGTACGTGATGGGTGGGGCAAAATTAGAGGCCACAAAACAGGAAAGAGATCTGGGGGTAGTCATATCTGATGACCTAAAGGTGGCCAAACATTGTGCCAAGGCGGTGGGGTGAGCCAGTGGAATGCTGGCGTGCATGGGGAGAGGTATCGCCAGCAGAAGAAGAGAGGTCGCAATGCCACTGTACAGGATATTGGTGAGACCTCAGTTGGAGTACTGTGTCCAGTACTGGAGGCCACATCTCCAAAAGGACATAGACAGGGTAGAGGCAGTTCAAAGAAGGGCAACAAAAATGGTGCAGGGTCTCCGCCAAAGGTCATACGAGGAGAGATTGGTGGAACTCAATATGTATATCCTGGAGAAGAGAGGGGGGACATGATAGAGACCTTCAGGTATCTCAAGGGAATTAACAAGGTATGGGAGGGCTGCATCTTTCAAACGAGGATATGCCTTAGAACAACAAGAGGGCATGACATGAGACTGGAAGGTGGTAGACTAAGGGGCAACATAAGAAAGTACTTCTTCATGGAAAGGGTCGGTGAGGCATGGAACAGCCTCCCAGTGTAAGTGGTGGGGGGATTCAAAACTGAATGGGATAGACATAGGGATGCCACAGCAGTTCAGGAAAGAAGATGAAGCTGGAGATTATGTAGGATCTTTGGTATTCTTGCCAGGTAGGGATACAGGGCAGACTAGATGGGCCTGTCGGTCCTGATCTGCCATCAAATTCTATGTTTCTATATGATTAAGACCTTCAAATATTTAAAATGAATAAATAGGATGGACAAGGAGAGTCTCTCCAGCTTAGTGGGAAATGAAACACAAGGGGACACAGTCTCAAGTTGTAGGGAAGGTTTAGGAGAGAGGCCAGGAGGCACTTCTTCATGGAGAGGGTGGTGGAGGGCTGAAATAGCCTTCCTGATGAGGTGGTTTCTTGAAAATGGTGGGCATCTTCAAGAGAGGTTGGGATAAAGTTAAAGGGAAGGCCCCATCAGCCTTTTATTCTGGTTACCTTCGCAGTTTGTAGGCATGAACAATGATCGAGGTCCCTGGAATTCTGCGATTCTGTGGTTGCAGAATTTTCCACAGAATATGCATCATGCAGCAGAATATATATAGCGCTGCAGAATTCATTGTTTAATTTTTTTTTTTTTATTTCTATTTATCCCGCTACATCCTTCTGACCCTGACCCTTCGGGGCCACCAAGGAGCCATCCTCCTGCCTCCCACTCTACCCAAACCTACCTCCTGGACCCCATGGAGCTGCAGCTTGCCCCCCCCAAGTGGGGACGAGGTGGGGCGGCAGACACCCTATAATTCTACCTTTCATCAGTTCGGAGGTGGCTGGGTGAGTGGGGGCACATTGGAGACATGCTCCAGGCAGTCCTTCTTCCTGGAGTCGGTAGGCATTTTCCCATTTACTCCCCCTCACTCAGTGTGTGCCCCTGACGTCAGGGCACTACACGCCGACATCCACCGTGTGTCTTGGCTGCCCTTCCCTTCCAAGCAGGGCTTGCTGTACCACAAGCCTCTGCTCGGGGTCAGGCAAGTTGTGGGCATTGGCCCCATCCTCCCCCGGAGAAGCTGAGCTGTCGGGGGACACTCAAGCCGTTCTCCCCTGGCCGGCCCTCCAGCAACCTGAGTCCGCTCCTGAACCCAGGTCACCAGCGTCGCAAGCAGAAATCCAACCGCTGTGCCGACAGGCCGGCTAGAATTCATTGTTTTTGGTGAATTTTCATTCAAATACACTGTTTTTCTGTGGTGGCAGGCTTTCTTTCCCATCTCCTTTATCCTGAAGCCCTTTGTCTATGATCATGAGAATGAATAAATCATGCCACAGAAATCAGAAAGTACTGCCACAGAAGCCAAGGAGCCCTGCCTCAGAAATCAAAAAATTCTGCCGCAGAGCACTAGGGGCCCTGACAATGATTGCCTCTACTGCACCCTCCTAATTTCATCGGGATTTAAATGTAAATGAAGGTACTTAGGTCTGATGTGAAATCCTGCTTGATTCTATTGCAAAAGCCATGACCTGACTCATATAAGGCATCCTGGAATGTTATGATGTTTTAGTCTCCCGACACCACGTGCTGTGTCCTGACAGGTATAAAAGGGGGCGGTCCCAGATGCTCCTCGGTTCTTTTCCTATCGTGACCTGCATCTTGCAAGTTCTTTGTCCAGAGTCCAGCTTCAGTCGACGACAACAAGTTCAAGTCTACTGTTATACAATGGCAAGAACAAATGTTGCTTCCCCATTGGTCAGTCTGGCACTGGTGCCGTGATGTTATCCTGGCATAACATCATGGCTCTAGTGCCAGCACATCGATGACCGCATGTCAGTTTAAAAAAAACCATCACTCCACTGCCTAGCAGCTTCCCTGGTCTCCGCTTTGTCAGCTAGCGTTGTGATCGCAAAACCGGAAACCCACCCCAACACCTACCATCACCCCACAACAAACAGCACAAAGAAACACCCACGGCCATCACATAATAAACACAAACATTAAAATCTCCTGTTTCTCAGTTTTTAAAACAGGACATCAGGACCCATATACAGAGCGAAAGCTGAGTGAGACAGCGAGAAACCACGCTTTCAAACAGTCATCGCACGGCTCTCACTCGCTCGCTGCAACAAAATACTTTCCTCCTGTTCTCCTGAAAACAAGAACTTCACCACCCAAAAATACCCCAGAACAGTATTACAGCCATGTCCCTACCTCAATACACCAATCCTCTGAAGCGTAGAGTGTGTGGCACACAATAACTGAGTGTGTGTGTGGTGGGGGGGCTGCCTTCTACAACACACAGCGACTGCAGGAATTAAACAAAAAAAAAAGGTAAACCCCAATGAGATATGCTAATATGGAACCCTTATTGATAAAAACAGGCAGCAGTGGCAAAGATTGCTAACGGGAGCACAAACCCACACCAAAAAAGGACAATTCCATCTACTGGCTAAACAAGAGAACTGCACTATTTTTTCATAATGTAATCCTACCCGTTACAAAAAATGACAAAAAAAATTCACCGTTAATATATTTTTTTATCTTTTTATTTCTTTGTTTTACAACTAAGCCATTGTATAATGAGAATAATGCATTCCAGGGTGTGTGTCATGCTGGGATAACGTCACTTCCGGGGTGATTAGTCACACTCAGCCTGCGGCCTTGTACCTAATCACCCCAGGCGTGACATTATCCCAGCATGACATGCACCCTCTCATGCATTATTCCTTTATTCTACTGCGGCATTACCAGTATCGTCACATCCCTATTAACCGATCCATGTCATCTACAGATTCTCTTTTCAGAAAGTGTTCCTGTGGCCAGAAAATCGTGACAGAGGACCTGCACGAATCTGTGTGAAGTGCCTGGGTCCAGCACACGATACCTGTGCTTGTGTCCAGTGTCAGCAGTTTAACAAAATCACCAAGCATGCCTTCTTCCTACTCTACAGAGCAGGGTATACTTAAAACTAAAATGGTCCACACCGTCGATGACCTCTGGCCATTCTGCTACTTGTTCATCAATGGCTCCTGTGTCGATGACTTGGGTGGGTTTTCTTCAGCTTCAGCTTCCAACGCTGCCGCCCCCAAGGTTTCCATTATCATCCGTCGACGGTGTCATCACTGTCATCGACAACCATGCCTGTACAGCTTGGTCAGGACATTCTGAGTTCCTCTTTATCATTGACAGCTTTTCCGTCAATGACGCTGGGTACCTTTGTCCACCCTTCATCAACTGCTTGTTTGGTCCCACAACCAAACCCAATCTCTTTGGTTGTACCCATACAGTCAGTCGGTACATTCCACACCAAGTTCTTCCTTTTCTCCTCAGTTGGCTATGGTGGATGTCCAGGCCCTTGTGCAGACTATTCTGGGCCTCACGAAGTCCACTCCCATTTCCCATGGGAGTGTTCCTTCGGTTCTGGTCTTGCTACCTTCAAGACACTTCTCTGTTTCTAGAACTGCCAGTTCCTCCCTAGCATCTCAAGGCCCGCATCACCAGGATGTTGACTTGGAGGACCCTGATCTACAAGATTGGGAAGTGGAGGATCAGGAGGATGCTTTGGAACACAAACCACTATCTCCTCTATCAATTTCTTCTGCCTCCTCAGTTCAGGATGAGACTTCTCCTGTCTTTCTTTGTTACCATGTAGATGATCCTAGTTTTTCTGATATCATGATTCATCTTCATGAAACTTTTGGGTTCCAGGAGATGGAGGAAAATGTCTCCTGGAGGAAGATGGCCAATTATTTAGGCCTTTCTGACTGTCTTACCTTCGTCATTCCTCCTTTGCTTGATGCATATGAGGGTGTCATTATGTCTGCTTGGCAACAGCAAGAAGAAATCTTAAAAGCAACTCGGGCTTCCATTCAATCCCTCCCGAACACTGCCCTTCATGAGGATTTGACGGCCAAGTTGACTACAGCCTAATCTGTTAGCTGCCATTTACTGCGGGCAACCTATGATGCCATCGATTCTACAGCCAGGGCTTCTTCAGCTGGCATCTATCTTAGGCGACATGCCTGGCTCCGGGTCTCAGGATTTGCCCTGGATGTACAGCAGTCCATTCTTAATGCCCCCTTTAAGGGTGACAAGCTATTCAGTCCTCAGACCCAGGATATTCTGACATCATTGCAGGCCTCGGGTTGTACATTGCAGTCGGTACACTCTCTCTACCATACCCAGACAAAACCCAACGAACAGACAAAGTTCCTCCCCCCAGACAGCAGCCTAATAATAAAAGAAAAACCTCAAGTCTCTGTCTGCCAGGACCCCGTAACAATCCAAAGACTACCCGGAACAAGGTGACGCACTCTGGCAATATTCCTAAAATGGTAAAAGGAAGTCCTGACAATGGCCGACACTTGAGATTGAAGGGTCAGTCTATCGTCCAGGACAATCCCAAGGTTGCGCACCTGTTCAGAGGGCAGAAGTGACACACCGCCAAGAAAAATTCCCGGAGGTGTGCCACCGCGTGACCTCACTATCTTACCACCCGGGTCCACCACTAACACCTCCGTCTTCTCAGAGTTCAACTTTAACCAACTAGAATCCATCCACCCTTGGATTTCTTCCAGACAGTTGTTAAACACCGAGAGTGCTCCATCCTGGTCAGGTGCAAAAGACAAGTATAGCTGGGTATCATCTGCGTAGCAGTGAAACCTCAGCCCATACTGTCTTATAATGTCTCTGAGGGGCAGCATGTACACTGCGAATAACATGGGTGAGAGCACTGAACCCTGAGGCACCCCGCACAACAAAGAAGTTGGGCTGGAGGAATAAACCCCCGACACAACTCTGTGATCTCCCAGTAAGGAATGAAGTGAACCATTTTAAAACAGTTCCCGACATTCCACAAATTGACCTCAGGCGTGCTAACAACACCAAGTGATCCACAGTGTCAAAAGCTGACAAGAGATCAAGAAGAACTAGAATAGAATGTTTCTTCTGATCTCTCGCCCTCAGAAGATCATTAAGCACCTGAACCCGCACAGTTTCAGTGCTATGTCTTTTCTGAAAACTGGATTGGAAGGATTCGTAGATATTATGGATGGTTAAATGGTCTTCCAGCTGGACTGCTACTGCCTTCTCAGTAACCTTCCCAGTATAGGGAAGATTAGAGATAGGTCTGTAGTTTGAAGAACTGTCTGGGTCCAGAGTAGCTTTTTTCAAGAGGGGTGTCACCACTGCCTCTTTCAGGGAGTTAGGAAACTCCCCAGACTCTAAAGAACACCAGACTATTTGAACCATAACTGGACCAATGATCTCAAAACAACCCAAAATTAGGGGAGTTGGTCCAGGGTCCAAACCACAGCTTGTGGGCCGCACACTATGGATGATCCTCATAATATCCACATCTTCCAGTCGGCGAAAGGAACTCCAAGAGAACTGAGGTATTGTGGGCTCGCGCTGTTCCACAACAACACCCTTAGAGATTACTGGACGCAAGCCCGCCCTGATGTCAGCCACCTTAGTTGCAAAAAACTGAGCGAGCTCCTCACGCTCTATTTATGAAAAGGCTTTTCAGACTTGCAGACAGGCTGGGTTGCACAGTCTGTCTACAGTCCTAAACAGCTGAGCCGGTCGATTATGTGCAACTGCAATCTCCCTGGACAGGAATTCTGCTTTCTTATGGGTGACTGCAGATTGATAGATAGAATAATGTTCCATCAATCTAAGGTGGTCGGCATCAAGGGCGGATTTGCTCCAACAATGCTCTAACCTTTGCCCCTGTCTCCGCAACTCCCTCAAAGTCCCATCAAACCAGGGGGACCTGGGGTGAAGGGATAAGGGCACTCTGACGAAGAGTAGTAAGATCCAGAGTGCCGTAATGGCCATATTATAGGCCACCACCAGCCTCTGGGTCACTGCTAGTCAACACGAGGGATGAGAGGTCAAGGACTGCCGCAAGGCCCTTGGAAGTAATATTCCGTAATGGGTGGTACCTGACCATCTCCACAGGGGAAGGCCTTCTCAGGGGGGTGTAAAAATTGAACCTCACGGTGTGATGGTCAGACCAGGTGACTGGTTCCACCCCCACGTCGGATGAGTCAATCCCTAAGAGGAAGACTAAATCCAAAGAGTGCCCAGATTTATGTGTAGCAGTGGAAACTACCTGTGTAAGGCCCGAAGAAGACATAAGTTGGAGGAAGTGATGGCCAAATTGTGAGAGTTCATTGTCGACCCAGGGGTTAAAGTCACCCAGAACCATCAATCTGGGTGACTCAAACGATATATCGACGATGAAGTCTGCTACTTCCTGTAAGAAGCGTTTCCCATCTCCGGGTGGACGGTATGAAGGATGCTTACCTCCATATCATGATTCACCCTGCTCACAGGCGCTTCCTCCGGTTCTGTTTTCAGGGTCATCATTATCAATTCAGAGCACTTCCTTTCAGTCTGTCGTCCGCCCCCAGGGTCTTTACAGAATGTCTTGCGGTAGTGGCAGCTACTGTGTGCAGAAAAGGCCTATACGTCTTTCCCTACCTGGATGATTGGCTCCTGAAAGCTCCATCCAGTACTCTGCTAGCGGCCACATTATCCCAGTCACTTCAGCTGTTCTCCTCTCTGGGAAATCATGATCAACGTGCCGAAGTCCAAAATGGATTTGACACAATGTTTCCAATACACAGGAGCTGTCCTCAGTACCTCTCAGGGTTTAGCCTTCCTTCCCAAGGACTGGGCGGACAAGCTCATCCTGCTGACATCTCAGATGACCTCCAACCGGTATGTCTCGGCACGGGACTACCTCCGTCTCCTGGGGCGTATGGCAGCGACCATGTACACTATTCCCCATGCAAGACCACACTTGAGGGTTCTTCAGTGGACACTAAGAGTTCAATGGAATCAAACAAAAAATGATTTTGAAGCTCCGGTTCTGATTTCATCCCCCGGTCATTCGCGAATTGCAATGGTGACTGTCTCTGGATCATCTTCTTTGTGGTGTCCCATTCCAGGTTCCCATTGCCTGCCAAATTCTCACCATGGATGCCTCTGCCCAAGGTTATGGCACCCATCAGGACGTGGTTCAGACGCAAGGGACCTGGAACACACAGGAAGCACATTTACATGTTAACATTTTAGAGATGAGAGCAGTCCTGTATGCTCTACAAGCTTTCGAGACCCTCCTTCCCCAGGGCTGTCTACAGATTCAAACCAATAGTTCACTGCCTGAACAAACAAGGGGGCACCCAATCTTATCCCCTCTGCAGGGAAGCAATGCAAATATGGTACTGGGCAATCTAAAAGCGGATAAATCTAATAGCAGTGCACATCCTAGGCGTCGCCAGTACTCTAGCGGACACACTAAGGAGATCCAGAAGTCAAAAACATGAATGGGAGATCCTCCAGGAAGTTCTGGAAGACATGTTTCTCCTCTGGGGTCAGTCAGATGTGGACTTGTTTGCCTCTCCACAAAACACCAAACTGCCTCACTGTTGCTCACTAGAGCCAGGTCCTGGAACTTTATGGCTGGATGCGTTATCTCGTTCCTGAACAGAAAGATTTCTTTACAGCTTCGCCTTCCCTCCCTTTCCTCTCATACAGAAGGTTCTACTCAGACTACTCAGAGACAAGGCTTCCATGATCCTCATCGCACCTCTGTGACCAACACAAGTTTGGTTTCCATTATTGCAACAATTGAATGTCCAGGACCCTCATCCACTCCCTATTTGTACTGCACTTCTGACTCAGGCTGGGGGAACTCTGCTTCATCCCAGCCTCCGTTCCTTATATCTCCATGCCTGGGTCCTGAAGATATGGTCCTCTCCAGATTGCAGGTCTCCCCTAAAGTAGTGGAAGTTCTGTGGGCGGCCCATAAGCCTTCCGCCCATTCCTCTTATTCAGTGAAATGGAAGATCACAATTTGGACCGTATTCCTGTTTGCCACAATGTGTGCTGAACTGTTTGCCTTCCCTTTTAGAAGGTAGTCTCAAGTACTCCTCCATCAAGGTTCATTTGTCAGCGATTTCTTCCTTCTATGTTTTTGTGGATTATAAACCTCTAACCCAACTACAAGTAACAAAAAACTTTTTAAAGGGTTTTCTTCATCTTAAACCCCCTGTTAGGGACTCAGTCCCTCCTTGGCACTTGAATTTTGTGCTTGAAAAACTTACATTAAAACCTTTTGAACCGGCAGCCTCTTGTGGGCTGTGTTTTCTCTCCTGGAAAACTATTTTTCAGTTGCTATTACATCAGGTAGATGTATTTCAGAGTTTCATGCACCAATGTGCAAGGAACCCTACCTGAATTTTCAGAAGGACAGAGTCTCTTTACGTACTGTACTAATCCTAAATTTTTGCCTAAAATGGTATCTGAATTTACGTTGAGTCAAGCCATACACTTACCAGTGTACTATCCGGAACCAACAAATCCAGGAGAATCCATGCTCCATACTTTGGATGTGCATAGAATGTTACGATATTATCTTCTTCGCACCAAACCTTTGTGCAAATCAGCGCAGCTTTTTGTTTCTTTCAGCCCCTGGAAAAGAGGACATTCCTGTTTCTAAGTAGTGCTTGTCCACCTGGTTGGCCAACTGCATTACCTTTTGTTATAATTCATGCAAGAAACCTCTCCCAGGAGTGATAAAGTTTCACTCCATGAGGGGTATGGCTGCCTTAGTGGTAGAGGCATTTTAGCTATTGATATTTGTGAAGCTGGTACTTGGTCCACTGACACTGTTCATACCTTCAGTAAACATTACTGCCTGGACATTGTGTCCAAAAAGTGAACCAACTTTGGTGGGGCTGTTCTTCAGGGCCTGCTGTACTGTAACTTTTATTTTTTGCCTCCTCCCCACTTGCCATCCAACTGCTGGGGACTCATTCCTATATGTAATGACCTACTGCAAGAGATTTCCTCGATGAAGATAGTACTTACAGTTGCCTAAGAATTTAACGTAACAGTAGGTCTTCGAGAGAATCTCTTGCAGTAGGTCATGATGCCCCTCCCTCCCTCCATCCCCCTTACTTCCTGTTTCAGAAGGGTAACATGCTCCTGCTCTCTCCAAAAACATGATTTGTAAGGGCTCCCTGCTTCTCCTCGGTTCCTCGCGGATGGCCTAATAATCATATCATCCTGTATGGTCGCTGAGGTGGAAAAGAACTGAGGCGCATCTGGGACTGCCCCCTTTTATACCTGTCAGGACACAACACGTAGTGTCATCGGGGGTGGTCCCAGGTAGACTGCTGATAAATCATCTGGATGGAATCAGGCCTGCGGCTGGAATATTCCTATATGTAACGACCTGCTGCAAGAGAGTCTCTCAAAGATCTACTGTTACAGAAAATTATTACGCAACTGTACTTTCTTGTGTTATGCTGGACATGAAACTTTTTTTCTCCTACCCTCCCTCCCGACCAGCCCCTCCTTCAGGCCTTACGTTGTTTAACCTCCTTCCCTGCTGGGCCATCCCCCATTGCCACCTACTTTGTGCCCATTGGTCTCACGTCCCAGTAGACCCAGCATATCCCTGCCGGGGGGGGGCCCGGAGGCCCTCCCCTGGGATGGCAAGAGATGGGGGAGAAAGGGTTCCGCTGCATTGACCGGTAATGCGTGGGGCTAAGGGGATTGAAGGGGGTGCTGTGAGAGGCTACGTGGCACAGGGGAACGTGGTGGCCGTCATTTGGTCAGCCAGGTGGGTGATTTTGTGCCTTTCTGGGGCCCCTCACACCTCCCACAATCGTACTGCCACAGCAGCATCTTGGGGGGTGGGGAAGTTCAGCAGTGTGTAGGTGCCTACACTGCCTAGAGCACCTCAGCAAGCCACCTCCAGGAGTCACCTATCGAGTTGTCCAGTACGGCCCGCACCTTGGGAGAGAAATGTCCAAGGGACACTCTAACTCCCTCCCCGCCAGCCTCTGCTCCTGACGTCCGGGCTCAGGGCACGAACCTAGGTTGCCAGCATATCAGAGCTATGCCCCATCACTCACCGCCATGGAGATGGCACTGGCAATTAAACTTTTCAAGGCATAGTAAGTGCCCAGCTGTTTTCTGTAGTTTAAAATTTGTCTGTGTTAAAAAAAATGCTTTCAGAGAGTACAAGGCTTCACAAAACATTTAACAAAACTGAATACGTACATACGAACATACGAAGAAGCCAGCAGAGGAAGGTAATTTGGTCTATCCAGTCTGCTCACATTGCAGGGTACACAGCTTGAGCTACTGTCCCTGCCCTCCCTCCCCACAACTCCCATCCTCCCTACCCATGATCCTTACCTTCCCCCTATGCCTATCCTAGCCTATCTTAAAGCTGCCCACTGTCTTAAATGAGATCACCTTTTCCGGGAGCACATTCCAAGTGTCCACCACCCTTTCTGTGAAGAAGTGCTTTCTGACCTCCCTCCTAAACCTCTTACCCTCCAGCTCAAGACTGTGCCCCCTCATGTTATGGCTGCCACTCAGCTTAAAGAGACTCCTTATCCACCTTATTTATCCCTTTCTAGTACTTGAAGGTCCCAATCATATCCCCCCTCTCTCCTGTCTTCCAGGCAGTACATGTTCAGTGCCCTCAACCTCTCCTCGTAGGCCTTACCCTGCTGACCCACTATCATCTTTGTAGCCCTCCTCTGGACCTTCTCCAGCAGGTTAATGTCCTTTTTGAGGTGTGGGTATCAGTACTGAACCCCATACTTCAAATGAGGCCTTACCAATGACCGGTACAAGGGCAGTATAACCTCCTCTCTCCAACTACTGATCCCCCTAGATATGCATCCCAGCATCTTGTTTGCCTTTGCTGCTACTTTCTTGCTGTGAATGAGAGTATAACTTCTGCTGGCTTATGCAGGTACAAATCATCAACTCCCATGATGCCTTGCATGAGTGTGGAGTGGGTCATGACCCTTGCAATGAAGACAAACAGGTTTTCACACCAGGGCAAAACAGTGAATCAACCTTATTTGCAAGAGAAGGAATCATTGCTCATGCCTACAGACTACACAGATATACAGAAAATAGGTTGTGGTGACTTTCCCTTTAAAGGGAAAATAAGGGTTATGGGTGGGACAGATGGAGCAGAAGGCATGGTCGGGGGGGGGCGAGGTCAGTAGCTGACATAGTGGACCCTGCAATAGGAGCAGACTGAATAGCTGTAATGGCCTTCTGCTGGCTTCATCGTATATCTGTATGTTCATATGGCAACTAAAATGGTGCAGAGTCTGCATCAAAAGCCCTACAAGGAGAGAGTAAAAGACCTCAATATGTACAGCCTGGAAGGGGGGGTGGGTATGTTAGAGACCTTTAAATACCTCGTGAGGGTAAATAAGGTACAGGAGGGAAGTATTTTTCAGGAAAAAAGGTGCCCAAGAACAAGGGGCATGCTATGAAGCTGGAGGGGGTAGATTCAGGAAAGAAGTAAGAAGTACTTCTTCCCAGAAAGAGCACTGGATTCCTGGAGCAGCCTTCCAGCGGAGGTGGTGGGGCGAAAACAGTGGGAGTGGCAGTTCAAGAATGCGTGGGATAGGCGTAAAAGAATCTCAGTGGAAAAGAAGTGTTGGGGGTAGGAGAAAGAGCTGGAGATCAAGTAGAGTCTGTGGTGATACTGTAGGTGGGGAGAAATGAGCAGACTGGGTGGGCCAGGCAGACATTATTTGAAGTCAGAGTCTATGTTTTAATGTTTCTGAGTAAGATTGGGGCCCTAACATCCAGCTGGGCCCAAAGCCTGGCATACCTACAATATTTTTGAGGCTGCTGCACAGCTCCTCACCTCACTCCCCACCAACAGCAGGTTTCTCTGCGGGTGCAAGGTGGGGATTTGTGGATCCCAGGCATACTCTGCATGTACAGTATGGTGAGGCCACTCCAGGGGTTTGAAGAACCCTCTGTGCCTGCAGAGGTCTTTGTGGATCAGGCCCTTCTTTATGATATCACTGTGCAGTTTATTGCAATAGACTGATGTCACAATTGCAGCAATTGTGAGGTCAGTTGGAAACAGTCAGATGCTTCTTGCAAGTGACGGGAAAGTGCCTTGCAGTACCCAAAATATTTAGAATACCAGTAACATAATAATGTAAAACGAAATGAGAAAACCTTTAAGTTAACCGTTACTGTTGTAGAGATTCATTTCCAGCCTTTCGTTTTAGTGAATATTTGTTATTTAAAGCACTAGGGATTTAAAAACAAATATGATACAAAAGTTATTTTTGAAGTAGGAAAAAAACTAATTTCTTTCTTATTGATTTTTCCTATATAGATTAAGCAATACTAAGAAACAAGCTGTTCACACAGTGATGGGGATATGGATGGTATCATTTATCCTCTCGACACTCCCGGCTGTTGGATGGCATGACACCACTGAGCGTTTCTATGCCCGGGACTGCCGCTTCATTGTCACGGAGATTGGCTTGGGCTTCGGGGTCTGCTTCCTGCTCCTCATCAGCGGCAGCGTGGTTATGGGGGTCATATGCATGGGGATCGCCCCTTTTCCAGACCTTCTCGATCCACACAGGGCACATTGACAAGAACAAGTTCAACGTCCCTAGCATTGTGGTGGAGGATGCCCAGGGCAAGAGAAGATCCTCCATTGATGGATCAGAACCACTGAAAACCTCGCTGCAGATCACTTACCTGATAACTGGAATTGTGTTTATTTATGATTTCCTGACTGGATTTCCCATACTGGTAAGTGACAACAGATTCACAGAATGTGCCTTTGTGCCTATATGTATATTTGCGTGTGTAAGTAAATAAATTGAGGGGGATCAGCTCAGATTTAAAGAGCCACTGTCAGCCCCACATCCCACAGACTAATTTTGCCCATTTTAAACTAATGTGGGGGGGACTGATAGCATCCTAAGCACAAAGTTTAATTCTTGAATATCTTAACTAGGGAGGATTTTGTATTCAGGAATGAAAACTGAGTAAGTGTCATTATTTGAGGGTATTAGGCCTTGGAAAGGAAAAGAATTTTAGCAAACATTTGTCAATGCCAGATGTTCGCCACTGATATAGAAGCCCTGTGTGGGTTATGTATTAAAAAAAGTTACGAGGCAGCATTTGAAAGTTTGAACGCAGGCTCATAACTTTGTTATGTTATAATATTTTTGTCCCAAATTGTCAACTTTGCCTTCTTATGGCCCCACCTCATAAAGAAGTGCAGAGAAAATTTTCAACTCCTGGCCAAAAGGTGATTCCATGCAGGGACACCGAAGTCACCTTTTGGGATGCAAAAACACATTTTGGGCAGGATTTCAGAAATGACAGCTGTCACATTCATAAGGTGCTGTAAGGAAATGGCTATGTTGTAAATATGAGGTAAAAATATTAAACATTACTCAAGTTACGAGTCTGCATTCGCAAAATGTAACATGGTCTCATAACTTTATTTCTTTTTAATATTTTAACACCAAATTTTTGACATGACCTTCTTTTGACCCCACCTCACGAACAAGGGCACAGAAATTTTTGAACTGCTGCCTGAAAGGTGATTTCGTGCAGGGACCATGAAATCATCTTTCGGGATGTAAAAAAACATTTTGGCCAGGATCAGAAAAATGACAGCTGTCACATTCATGAGGCGCTGTAAAAAATGGTTGTGTTGTAACTTTAAGGTAAACATATTAAAGATTAACAAAGTTACAAGCCCTAATTCACAAAATTCAACATAGGCTTGTAACTTTGTTGCTTTTTAATATTTTTACACCACGTTTTCAGCATAGCCTTCTTATGACCACACCTCATGAACAAGAGCAGAGAACATTTTCAACTCCTGCCCGAAAGGTGATTTCGCGCAGGGACCGCAAAATCACCTTTTGGGACAGAGACTTGTTACCTGAATCTGATTTGTACTAAAAGTCGGGTTAAAATTATAAAAATTAATTTTAAAATGACGCTTCATAGACTTACATGGAGAACGTCCCTGAGCTAGTACTATAATAACATCACAAAATGAGGAAGCGCGGGGACGGCGTCAGAGATCAGGAAGTGGAAGGGGTTGAGCGGCTAGCCCCCTCGGGGCAAAATATAATCCCTTCCTTTCCTTAGGGTGACAAACACCTGGAATCGAGCCTCGGCTCAGTGTGCCTTTCCCAGTTAACAAATGTTTAAATAAAATAAATAAAAAAGAGAACATTTTGCAACTGCTATGGAGGAACTCCCATTCAGGTAAGGGAGCCTCCTGTTGATTTTGCAGTGCACAGAGTAAGGTGCTCTTTAAAAGGGCCAAAATTGGCCTGTGATGGGGATGGGGGGGTAGGAGGGGGACAGTCTCCCTTTAAATGGTTTTGGAGTGAACTATGGGGGCATATTCACAGATCTGCCCACACTAATCTGTCATGATTTCATGCATGACTCATTACTGCATCTTTATTTATTACACACCTGGTGTACTGTGTGCGCTTCTGGGCCCCTCAGTAGAAAAGGGAAATTGAGAAATTCAAGAGGGTATAACGCAGGGCCACCAGACTAATCCATGGCATGGTGGACAAAATCCATGAGGAGAGGTAGATGCCCCTTAATGATCACCTTGGGGAACAGGAGGTTGGGTGGGGTCATGATCTGAGTCTCACACAACAGATACTCAGGGGCATTGCCAAGATTGAACTGATGGAATTAATGATATGTTTCTGTGGTGTGCAAGGAAATTGTGCCATCAGGGGGAGCTAAGCAGATAATTTGTCGCAAGGCTGAAGGCAAAGTGACATTAATTACCTCATCAGCTCCCTGAGATGGCGTTATTTCTGACTATACCACAGAAACCCTCTGCATTTGTTAAATATAATGCAGTTGGATGGTGCCTTTGTTTTGTTTAGATCAGAATTGCTACCCATTGCTCTTGTTTGTGGGTGTATGTTGTGTGTCGTTCACATGTGTGCCACTGACAGGGAGGATGCTATGTCCATCCTGACTGTGTGAAATGGAGAAGGAGCTGCCATGGAGTTTTCTTTCGATCCATTGGTGACAATGCATGCAGCATGGAGAGAGCAACATGTTATGACAGGTGTAGATAAGCGTGGAAGGACATCAGCATTTGGTAAGTGAAAAAGCAGCATTTCAATGTGTGGTTCTTAGCGTAGTGATTGTGTATACTTATGAACTTGGACTTTACGTGCTTGAGGTTATGAACTTAGATTTTGCTCTGTTTCCCACCCTCAGTAGGAACACTGGGTAGGTGTATGAATAGAGGCCCAGTGGCGAGGGCGAGATAAGAGTGCCGGAGGAGGAGGAGGCTGGGGAGGATGGTGGGCAGTTCCAAAATGCTTGAAGCTGAGCAGCAAAAGTGCTATGATTTAAGTAGGGAATGTGGGAGGAGCTATTCTCCCCCCATTGAACCTCAGGCTTTAGCCTTCCTATTCAATGTGTGGTTCATAGCGTAGTGCTTGTGTATACTTATAAGCTTGGACTTTACGTGCTTAAGGTTATAAATTTAGACTTTGGCCTTTCTCTGTTTCCCACCCTCAGTAGGAATGCTGTGTAGGTGTAGGAATAGAGGCCTAAAAAGACTATTAATGGATCGATTACCTCCTCCAACTCCAGAGAGTGTGGCTAGTAGCATGCAGTAGAGGGAAAAAGCCCTGTGGGGGAAACCTCTGAGGACCCATGGCTACTGACCTGCCCGTAATCCGGGCAAACTATGAGGAGATAATCCTAAAGGTGGACTAAGATTTAGTTCTGGTTATTTCTGATGTTCTTATCCTTGGAGTCTTGCTGGTCGATGAGATGTGTCCTCTGGATCTTAGCAGGAGTGGAAGTCAATATTGAAGGATGAAGATTCTAGAAAAGAAGGAGAGTCCGATTCTGATGGATGTCTGGATGAGGGAAGATAGTTGAACCCATCCAGGGTTTCTGTATAGGAGTCGGGAACTGGAGACTGAACATGAGGATAATTCTGGGGAGCTACGTCAAGGCATAGTAGAGCGTTAGCTGATGAAACCTCTGAAATTCAAGGAAAGACACATAACGATGGAGGTGCCATTACGATATGGGATGAGATTAAACAGGAGCTCTCTGAAGGCAGTCCAATGAGATAAGCAGCAGCAATAAAAATCCAGGGACCGGTTGGCATTAGGCAACCAAATTGGGAGCCTCATTGATGCAGAGTGAGGAAGCTTGATTGAAGAGACCCCCGCACGGGTCATCATTGAAGCTCCTTTCCAGAGGACCTGAAGGAAGATACGAGATATCCATGGAAGTCCAGAAGCCAAGGATCCAGATGCAGCAAGGAGGAGGCGATAAGGACAGCCCCCCATGCAGGTAGTCCAATTGACAACTAGGTTCCATGCATGCATAGGGAATGCAGAGCAGGTTGCAGAGAATGAAGAAGCACTTGTAAAAAGAGTCAACAATGTGTCCAATATTGCAAGTCCTGGCACTGTTTTTAGTTTTCTGTAGAAGCTGGAGACCATTGTTCGCCAAGATAAGATGGTACCTAAATGTCCTAGGACCATTAGGAAAATGAGCATTGTGCAACGAAGATGTTCAACAGTCAAGTCAAGTCAAGTTTTATTTATATTGCGCTTCTCAAAAAATCAAAGCGCAGGTACATAACACAAACAATCAGCAGCATAAATATAAATATAAATTCTAAAATCAGTTAAAACAGCAGAGTAACCTGTCCAGCAAAAGCTTGTTCAAATAAATAGGTTTTCAAAACTGCCTTGAATGACTCTGTGGACAGGTACTCTCAAATCCGACGAGGTAGACAATGCCACAGGGTCGGGGCCACAAAGGAAAAGCTCTGGACCCCGATGACTGAAGATGGACCCTGGGAATCTCTAGCAGTCCCTCGTTGGCAGAGTGGAGAGGGTGGTAGGGTCGAAGGAGATCTTGCAAGTAGCCCCCTGACCATGTAGGGTCTTATAGGTCAGCAACACGACCTTGAAGGTGATTCTCCACTGCACCGGCAGCCAGTGCAGTCCACGCAGCACAGGTGTGATGTTGCACATTCTTCCCCATCCAGTCAACAACCTGGCTGCAGCATTCTGCACCAGCTGCAGGTGGCGGAGATCCACTCCCAGCAACCCTAGATATAGAGCATTACAGTGGTCAAGACGCAAAGAAACAAAGGCAGAATAAATGAAATCTGAATTGGGACGGGAAAAGAGCCGGAATGAACCTGCCATGAAACAAAGCCCCCACGTGGGCTAAGCTGGACCAGAGGACCTGCACAGAGGTCCACTGGAGGAAGGTGTATAAAGATGGTAAGCTAGGCCCTTACATGGGCTAGCTGGTGCAGCAAGACCCCCATGTAGGTCTGCCTGAGGAAGGAGTAGAATCGAGTGAGTCGAGCTAGGCCCCCACATAGGCTAGCTGGCAGGACCCCATGCAGGTCCGGCCGAGGAAGGAGTAGAATAGGAAGTTAGTCAAACTGGGTCCCCCACACGAGCTAGCTGGACTGGCAGGACCCACGAGGTCCGACCGAGAAAGGGGTAGAATTGATCTAGTCCAGCAGCCCCCGTGTGCCAACTGGAACTTGAGGGACTTCAGCATAGGTCTGCCATATGAAAAGACTTGGAAAAGTTAAGGAGTGAGCTTAGATCCATGCACGGGCTAAACTGGAGATGGTGAGACCCCCATGTAGGTCTGCCATAGGACAGAATCTGAGACAGACATATCGTGAAACCAGCCCCCCTGCAGACCAAGCAAGAAAAGGTGAGACCCCACCCACGCAAGTCCACCGCAGGAGAAACTCCAGATGGTCATGTTGGGAAGCAAGGCCCCCATGTGGGCTAAGCTGGAAAAGGGAGACCGACACTTAGGCCTGCCACAGGAGGAAATCCGGAATGACTGAGTTGGAATGCAAGGGCTAAGCGGGGAAAGGTGAAACCCCGACGTGGGGTCCGCAGGTATATAGCTGAAGTGACCCTTAGGATGAGGGAGATCCTTCATGGAAGGCTAGGTTTGCTGGCCAAGGCACCTAGCTTCACCTGAGCTTTTTCCTTCTAGCTTGCTTGAAAGGACAGAACTAAGAACCTTACCAGAGTAAGGGAAAGGATTAAGACTTTTGGCTAGGCAGATTTACTGTGTGTTGTTGTTTTTATTTTGTACACACAGGGATTGTTACTGTTTGTTGCTAACATTTTATTGCTTTATTTTTCTCTGATTCACATTGCTGTTGCTGGGTATACCTTCTGCTGCATTATTACAAGGTGTGCCTACAGGTGTGTGCTAACAGATTACTTCTGTAATCTTCTGATTCAAATTGTCTTTTGCAAGGTATATCTTCTGTTACTGCTTTATTTTCTCTGTAGCAAAGTGTTTCTTACAGGGTATATCTTCTGTGAAATTATTACAGCTGGTGCTTACATTTTTGTGACTTTTTATCATTAGGCTAAGCAAAATTACTGTTTGCCCCTATTTTATTTATTTCTTTTTTGCTGAAAAGGTTTTTTTGTCTCAGAGGTGTTGCAGTCTCCTTCTCACACTGAAGACAGGGAGAGTGAGAAAGCAGTCACAGCTTCCTTGAATTAAGGAGGTTATTTTCTAGACTACACTGAACTGAATTATTACTTTTTGGACCCATGTAAGTAACTAGTATTGATTCTGTTTTTTGGGTGGACTTTTCTTAGTTTTAACTTTAATTTCCTGGGAGGAACTGTAGCTGGGAGATATTTGCAGTCAGTTGTGACTAGACCTGTTACTTAGCCTTTGTGAAATAGGTGTCTGAAAGGAAGGAAGGCACTCTCCGGGGTGCAGGGTGAGAGTTGTAGGTGATTGTTTCTGGATGGCATAGGTTTACTCCCACCCACCCTTGCCCTCACCCACCCGCCCAAGTGCATAACTTCCTTTATTGTAGGGGCTCTGACATCACTTCCTCAAAACTGCTAACAGCATACACCTCTTCATATCCTGAAAGGCACAGCACATTGAATAAGGGGTAGAGACACGCACAAGCTTGCACACACTAAAACAAAAACAATAAACAAAAAAGCATCTGTAACCGGAATGGACACAGACATGTGGGGAGTGGTGCAATGCACTGGCTGTGGAGCAGCAGTCTTCCGGGAGACATTCTGGTAACTGCGTTGCTGCACTATTTGCAGGCACCTCTCTGGTCTGAGGTAGGAGGTTGTTCGTCTACATGCTGACCTGGCAAGGATTCAGGAAACCTGCTGCCCCACCCAGGGACCACCCAGGCCACCGCCACTACCTCAGATGTTGCCAAGAAAGAGGAGTAGTTGGACCACGGTGGGCTAAGGGAGGGTGAGGGTGATGGAACAGAGGTGCATCCCTCCAGTTGTGCCTCTCCACAGTTCATTCGCCACACTGGTGAAGCATAGTTCCTCTATGGAGGCACCTGCAGTGGAGACCAAGGAGGATGCCGGGAACCTCCACAATGGAGACCCACAGGAGGGTGGCCCAGGACCCCACAGCGGAAGGAAACAGCTCCTGGTGGGGGACTCAATTGTTAGGGGGGTAGAACTGGAGGAGGGAGGGGAAAGGGAGGTAAGGTGCCTGCCCGGCACCAAGGCTTGGAGGGACAGTAAATAAATCCTCAGGATTGTGGGAGCAGCGGCAAGGGGGAGGGAGCTGGATGTCATTATCCACCTAGGGACGAATGACCTGGCTGAGAATGGGATCAGAGCAGTGCAACAGGAGTTTGTGGAGTTGGGGAGAGGCCTTAGACAAGTAGCACACACGGTAACTTTCTCGGAAATGCTACCTGTCTATGGCATGGATGAGGCTAGGGCACTCTGCAACATGGGATTCAATGACTGGTTGAAAAGCTGGTGCAGAGCTCAGGGATTTGGCTTCATTGGGGACTGGGGCTCCACCTGGAGGGATGCAGGCCTATACAGGCGCGATGGTCTGCATCTATCCTGGAGGGGAACCAGGAACTAGGTGATAGGTTTAAATGCTTCAGTGGCAAGCATTTAAACTAGCCAAGGAGGAGGCACTGAAGAGGAGAAGGGAAATCCTACCCCCCTCCCCAAAAAAATCAGGTTAATTAGTGAGGTAAACACCAAAATAGAGCTGTCGATAGGGACAAGGGCAGGGGTAAATGGAGAAAAAGACAAAGGCAGTAGGGACAGGGATGGGGCAAAAAGAAATAAAGCCATAAAAAAATGGAGGGTAATGAGTACCAATTCCCATAGTCTAGGTAAAAAGCTCCCTGAAATGGTGGCCTTGATGGAAGAGGATGCCTGGATGTTGTGGCAGTCACAGAAACATGGTACACAGAGAGCCATGACTGGGATGTCAACATACCAGGGTACACAGTCTACAGGAGGGACAGGGAGGAAGAAGATGAGTAGTAGGGAGTAGCTCTCTATGTAAGGGAAGGATAAAAGCAACAGAACTAAAGGGTAAACAGGGAGGAGAGGAGACACTGTGGGTCACTCTGGAGACTGGAAATGGCCTCCACAATCCGCATAGGGGTTGTATACAGACCCCCATCTCAGGGGGAGGAAATGGACAAGAAAATGATAGAAGGCATCCTTGGGATGGCAGAGAAAGGGAGATATTGCTGATGGGGACCTGAATATGCCAGATGTTGACTGAAGCACCTTTGCTGCAGCCACACCCAAGAGCAGGGCCATTCTTGATGCCCTACAGGGGGCATGCCTCAGACAGCTTGTTTTGGAACCCACTCGGGAGAGGGCAATCTTAGACCTGGTACTCTCAAATGGGGATGGAGAGAGGATTTCTGATCTTGAAGTGGGTAGCCATCTGGGAACAAGCGACCACCAAATAGTGTGGTTCATGATAAACTCAGCTGTAGAGTCAAGCCACACAAAAGTGAAGGTACTAGACTTCAGGAGGGCTGATTTTGACAAAATGGGAGAATGCCTCAGAAAAGCACTAGCAAACAGGCAAGAAGGTAGGGTGGAGCAACAATGGGGAAACATCAAAACCGCCATCACAGAGGCAACAAGTCTTTGTGTGAAGCAAATAAACAAATCAATACGAAAGAAAAAACCACTATGGTTCTCAAAAGAAGTGGCTGGGAAGGTAAGGGAAAAAAGACAGCATTCAGGAAGTATAAGGAAACACAGAAGGAGCAGGACAGAGAACTGTACCAGTTAAAGCAGAAGGAAGCGGGTAAGGCAGTCAGAATAGCAAAGGCCCAAACCGAGGAAAAGATAGCCAACTCGGTTAAGAAGAGGGATAAAACCTTTTATAGGTACATTAGGGAGCAAAGAAAGACTAAGGCAGGGATACTGAGGCTGAACAAAGAGGAAGGTGGTTGGGCAGAGAGCACAGTGAAAAAGCAGGAATACTGAACGAATACTTCTGCTCAGTATTCACAGTGGAAAAGCAGGGGAAATACCTAATCCAGTCAATAGAAGCACTCTGGATAGGGGTTGATATTAGTCCTTTCACAGAAGAAAGGGTTCTGAAAGAACTCTTAAAACTGAAGGTGGATAAAGCAATGGGTCCTGATGGGATTCACCCCAGAATTTTAAAAGAACTAAGGGAAGAACTAGTAACACCACTGACTACCCTTTTTAATAAATCATGGGAGGATGGGGTGGTACCTGAGGACTGGAGGAGGGCAGATGTGATTCCCCTTCACAAAAGTGGGAGCAAGACAGAGGCAGGAAACTACAGATCTGTCAGTTTGACCTCAGTGGTAGGGAAATTGATGGAATCACTTCTGAAGGAAAGAACTGTTGAGTACCTAGAGGCCAGTGGGGCACAGGGCCCAAGGCAGCATGGATTCATAGCGGGAAGGTCATGTCAAACAAATCTAGTTGATTTCTTTGACTGGGTGACCAAAGCAGTAGACCAGGGAGGGGCTGTGGACATGGCCTACCTAGACTTTAGCAAGGCATTTGACACAGTGCCGCACAAAAGATTAATAAACAAATTAGCCAGCCTTGGAGTGGGTCCTTAGGTGGTAGCCTGGGTAAAACACTGGTTGGACAACAGGATACAGTGGGTAATAGTAAATGGAGTCCACAGTGAAGAAAGGAGGGTTACTAGTGGGGTACCGCAGGGTTTAGTACTGGGGCCGGTCCTTTTTAATGTCTTTATAAGTGACATTGCAGACAGACTGGAAGGGAAAGTATGTCTCTTTGCAGATGACACAAAGATCTGCAACAGGGTTGATACAGGTGGGTGGAAAGAATGAAAAGGGACTTGGCAAGGTTGGAGGAATGGTCAAATGTATGGCAGCTTAGATTCAATGCAAAGAAGTGCAAAGTAATGCACCTGGGAAACAAAAACCCAGGGAAGAGTACACAATGGGGGTGAGATACTGACAACAACAAAAATGGAAAGGGACCTGGGGGTAGTCATATCAGATAACCTAAAGGTGGGCCAGCAATGTGAGAAGGCTGTAAGAAGGGCTGGGGGATACTGGGATGCATAGGGAGAGGCACCACCAGTAGAAAACAGGAAGTTGTTGGCCCTCTGTTCAGACAGTTGGTAAGACCACATCTGGAGTACTGTGTACAGTTCTGGAGACCCCATCTCCGAAAGACATAGACAGGGTGGAGGCTGTCCAGAGGAGGCAACCAAATGATGCAGGGTCTGTATCAGAAGACATATGAAGAAAGACTAAAGGAACTAAAGATGTATAGCCCCGAGGAAAGGGGGGGGGGGCATGATAGAAACTTTCAAATACCTCAAGGGAATCAACAAAGTTCAAGAGGGTAGCATCTTTCAGAAAAAGAGATGTGCAAAAACAAGGGGGCACAATTTGAAGATAAAGTGGGGAAGGCTCAGAGGTAATGTGAGGAAGTATTTCTTCACAGAGAGGGTTGTGGATACATGGAACAGCCTTCCTGAGGAGGTTGTGGAGTCAAAAACAGTGGGGGAATTCAAGAATGCATGGGACAAACATAAGACAATTCTAGTGGGGGGTAGGAGGAAGTAGGCTGTTGGTTCACTAGGATCTGCAGCTTATCCGTTAGGTAGGGAAATGGTCAGACTAGGTGGGCCGAGCGGTCCTTATGTGTCGTCAAATTCTATGTTTCTATATACCCTTCAAATGTGTCCTGTTCTCCATTCATCTCATGTGGAAAAGCCGCATGCACAGAGAATGTGCCAGAAATTCAGACACTGATGCCGAATTTACTAATATTGTAAGATGCTAAGTAAAATTAAACATCATAAAATAAAGGCAGTGAGTTCCACGGTGGTCTGAGCTTGTATCTCCAAGGAAGAAGGTGCATCCCACATGCTGAAATTCAGAGTCTTACAGTGTCTCCCAGATTGAGCATCCATGTCTCGTATTTAAGCAACAAAAAGGAAGAGGGGATGGCGGCAGGTGGCAGGGCAAGCCGCCCTGCGAGTGTGATGAGGTAGGATGGTTAGTGACAGAGAGGATAGCAGGGACGTTCCTCCAGAGGACCATAGATTGAATGGAATGAGGCCCGAGCATGGTCCGTCCTGTGTTAAAGGCTGCAGGGATGAGCAATAGGAGACGTGTTGCTTTCGAGGATACCTCTTATACTTGTAAGGTGCTGCCGCAGAGTACATGATGGCCAACACAGTACAAGCTAAGCCATTTGTAACTACAGAAGAAATGAACGAAGATGACCTCTTTAGGTGGTAGTTGGGTAGCATTGTAGGACAGTGCATTATATGGTATTGGTGGATCAAGGTAGAGCAGTGAAAGGCCAACAAGGGGGGTGGCTTGTAGGAAAGGCCCAGGAAAGGGATACTGATTACAGACTGCAGTGCAGGAGGATGGCTGTCAAGGCAAACAGGATGTTGGGCTGCATCACAAGGGGGATCACCTCAAGGTGCAGGAAAGTGATTCTGCCACTGTACAATGGACTGGTTAGACCACATCTTGAGTACTGTGTGCAGTATTGGAGACCACACATGAGAAGGGACATACAGCTCCTGGAAAGGGTTCAGAGGAGGGCAACCAAGATGATACAGGGTCTAGGAGATTTGACATATGAGGAGAGACTAGAGGAGCTTGGCCTGTTCTCATTGGAGGAGAGGACAGACCGAGGGGACATGATTGAGGTCTTCAGGTACCTCAAGGGAATAAATAGGGTAAACAAGGAGGGGATCTGTAGACTAAAGGAGGGTGGTATCACCAGAGGGCATGGATTGAAGTTGGAAGGTGGAAGGATGGGGAGGGGGAGGAGGAGGTATTTCACTAAGAGGGTGGTGGAACCTTGGAACGTGCTGCCTGGTGAGCTAGTCCTGACCTCTGTGGTGAAGGGGTTCAAGAGGGGGTTGGACAGGTACAGAAAGGGGATGAAGCAGGGGATGGTCTGGCACTGGGGGGCTGGGTTGAATGACAGGAGAAACAGAAATGCGATGGGGGGGTAAGGCCTAACAAGGGTTCTGAGGCACAAGCAGAGTTGATAGACCGTAAGGCCTAATCTGCTGGCAAATAGTGCGTTAGTATGTTAGATAATTACAGTAGTGGCAGAATCCGATGGTTGCTCAGGACTGGAGGACAGGAGGCAGTGGCAGTGAAAGGGCAGAATAAGGAACAGTGCAGGCAGGACAAGCCAGGAAGGGCTCTGAAGCGCATTACAGAGAGTGCAAGCTAGGACTTATGCAGTCAATAGGCGTTGGAACTGCCACAGACTGGTTCTGCTGTTCGGTTCCTTGGTCCGCCTTGTGTTCCAAATGTGACCCACAAGCTGGCAGGAATGGTGGCAGATGAATAAAAGTAAGGGGTCATGGAAGGGAGACGAGAAAGGCAGTCAACAGCAGTTGATATGAAGTAGGTGTGGATGGAAGCACAGCTGAAGTTGTTCTGGCCATAGGCAATGGTGATCCTCTGATGGAAGTTCCAATCCGTGGAGTGAGCTGTGGAGTTGGGAACAATACTGGTGGGTCGTATGAAGATGAAAATCTCAGAGGAACGATGGAGCATTAGGTCGCTAGATGGAGGCAGTCCTGGGCAGCAAAGATGATGAGGCAGGTGAAGAGCAGATTGGAACCAAGCTGGCATAACCCTTAGAGCAGCCAGAACTGAGATGGGGACGCAGCAGGTGAAACAGACTCGTAAAGCCAGCGGAGAACAGAGCGGCTGCTCGGAAAAGCAGAGAGCAAGCAAAGGCCAAAAGAACAGAAGGACACACACAAACGCGGAGGCAGCAGAGAAGACCAGAGGTACAGGGGCAGAAGCGAGTAGAAAAGGAATAGCAGGGAAAGCAGGCGGCACCAAGACAAGGAAGAGATGTGGGAGACAACACGGGGGGAGGGAGATGAGCGAGGACAGAGAGTGGCGGCAATGGGAGCGGGGAGCGCCAGAAGAAGGGAGCAGCATCAGCTCCCACGCAGCCACCCAGGCACCAACTCAAGTGCCGAGTGGTTCCGAAACGCTCGAAGCTGAGCAGCGGAAGTGCTATGATTTAAGTAGCAAACAAACAGGAATGCGTCTAATACTGTTTCAGAAGGAGCCAAAAAAGAGAATGTACTCACTGGTTTGCAGCAAACCTCGGCTTCACCTTCACCACCAAGACAGAAGACATGAACGCTGTGGTCCAGTTAAGTATTTAATGTTATAAAATCCAGCAAAGCTCATGCAGGGACACCCCTCACCCAAAACGTCAAACGTTTTTGCGCTTGCACTCAGAGCTTTCTCAAGCAACAATACTGGTAGGTTGTAGGAAGATGAAAATCTCTGAGGAATGATGGAGCACTAGGTTGCTAGATGGAGGCAGTCCTGGGCAGCAAATATGGTGAGGCAGGTGAATAGCAGATTGGAGCCGAGTTGGCGTAACCCTTAGAGCAGCTGGAACTGAGATGGGGACCAGCAGGTGGAACGGACTCGTAAAGTCAGTGGGGAATGGAGCGGCTGCTCAGAAAAGCAGGGAGCAAGCAAAACCCAAAAGAACAGAAGGACACACAAATGCAGAGGCAACAGAGAGGACCAGAATTATGGGGGCAGAAAGGAGCGGAAAGAGGAACAGCAGGGGAAATCAAGGGGGAAGGGTGGGCACCAAGACAAGGAAGGGGAATGCGGGCAGACAACATGGGGGGGGGGGAGATGAGCAAGGACAGAGAGCAGCGGCAATGGCAGCCGAGAGAGAGAGAGGGAACGAGGGGAAGCAGGATACAGAACGGGAGCGGGGAGAACCAGAAGAAGGGAGCAGCTGCAGGTCCCACGCAGTCGCCCAGGCACCAACTCAAGCACCAAGCGGTTCTGAAACGCTTGAAGCTGAGCAGCAGAAGTGCTGTGATTTAAGTAGGGAATGTGGGAGGAGCTATTCTCCCCCACTGAACCTCAGGCATTAGCCTTCCCAGAAGATAAGTGTATGGTTAGTGACAGGCTTTTTAGGGAGGTGCAAGTTTAAATGATTGTTGTAGTACTGCTACTTTCTATAGGGGCTGTAGTTTTGGGTTTATATACAAATACAAACATGTTCGCTGTTTGTATGTATTCCATAAATGTGCACTCTGCAGGCTTGTGACTGAAAATGTTTGGGGTTTATATTTAAACAAGTGTTGAGTTTGCAGAGTTTAGTAATGTGATTGCTGGGTTAAAAACATTTCTTAAAAGGCCTCTTTTGCTGTTGTCTGTTGGGTTTTGAACTTTTTTGGTACAGGTGGTATAGTATGTTATTTTTTGTCGTTAGTTTGTGTCAGGTGGTGTTTGATTTTTATAGGAGTTAATTGGTTAATTGATTGTTCATTTATTGTTAATTAGGTGTTGGAATAATTAGTAATTGTTATATATATATGTCAGTGTTTTTAATGGCGTTGTATGGTGTTTGAACTGCAGTGGTTTATGTAAGCTATAAGACATGATGGGATGTTGTTTCTGCTGCCAAAAATCACAGTCCCAGTGGTGCAGTAACACACAAAGTCACAGGCCGAGTGGGTACAGCCCCTGGAAGTGTGGTTGTGGCAGCACAACGAATATGCCGGAATGTCTTTGACTCTTATTGCACTTAACACGAGTTTTGTGTTAAGAATGGGCGAAAAATAAAAACTGAAAAATATTTAAAAATGAGTAGTTTTGTGTGAAACAGTCCCTCCACAAATGGGCTGGTCTGAGTTGCACTGTGTAAGCCAATATTGAAGTCGCTCACCCTCTGGTTTGGTTCCACTTTTTTTAAATACATAACAAACTTGATATGGTTTTACTCTGTAGATTTAAATTGGAAATAATTGGCTTCAGGAGTTTTTGTTCAGTGACTGAGTAGTAGGGGTGTGCAAGTAACAAATAGTATTGTCTCCCAAACCACAAATATAAGGAAGAATGTATGGGTGCCCATACACAGCGAGTCTGTGCTTCCATTGAGGGGTTGAGATACCAGCGTATGGACCTCGAGAGCGAAACTTGAGAGGTCCATGCTGGTATCTCAACCCCAAGATGAAAATATGGAGGCGGTCGGTGCGGGGCGCCTATATTTTGTTTGTTTAGTATAGTTAAAAACAAAACATGTCTGCCATTTTTTTCGTTTTTGTTAACCACACGATAACGCTGAGGTACAGTGAGCAGAGAAAGTGAAATCAGGCAGTGGGAGTCAGCGCAAGGGAATCGTAGCTTCAGTTAATGACAGAATGTGCACAACAACTTTAGAATGTGCACAATAACTTTAAAACGTACACAATCACTTTAGAATGTGCACAACAAGGTTTTTGAGCTGCTTGAATTCCGTGCACAATAAGCCCTAACCACACACTATAATGCACTGTTCGTTATTTGGATCTGAATAACAAAGAGAAGTACTATTCGTGCCTGTTCGTATTTGGGAAATAGAAAAAAAAAGGAAAAAAAACAGTCCTCTCTCTCCTCTGCAACAAGCCCATTCCCCCCTCCGCCAGCACCCACAATTTCAGTAGTAACAGAAAAAAGTCCCACGATCGGTGACTTACACAACCCACCCACCTCCAAGGCCAACTGCTGTCTCCTTTAGCCATTTATTTAAATAAATAATTCCTCACACACCCCACATCCTGGCAGCAGTACCCAAGTCCACCCTCCTCCTCCCCCTCAGCACCATGGTTTCTTAAATTTAAGCAAGTCTGAGATGCAAAAAAGTGACAGACACAACTCACTCTCCTTCGTGGCTAGCTGCCTTCTTGTGAATGGCACTCTTGTGCTTGCTCACATAGTAGAACAGCTTATTGTGTGATCAGTTTTTTTACTATGCAAGTCAGCGCTTTTGCACCTTTCATAAGAAGGCAGCCAACCGTGCAGGAGGGTGGGAGCTGGGGGGAAGGAGGATGGGAGTGGACTTGTTGCAGAGGGTGTGGGGGGTGAGGGTTTGTTTTTGCCATGATTGGGCTGGGGAGGAGGGTGGAGGGCTGTTTGTTTCCCTCCCACAGGTACACGAATAATGAAGCTGAATACCAACTTTCTGAATATTTGGGGCCCCGAATATGACTATTCAGCCAAATATTCGAAATAAGCTATACGCCCATCCATACTGAGTGGTCCAACAAGGTTGTAGTGTCCATAAAAGTGAAAACAGGATTAGGGATTGCAACATCGAGGAGCTGCACACTGATACTGTATTTGTAGTAATTGGGTGACATTAGGGTATTTTCATACCCATTGGTTGTGCTGTTTCAGTCCATTGGGTAGGAACAAGATTCAGTTAATCAGGATGCAGGATTCTTGGTACCCATTTTATAAAATACAAATGAAACTGTTGATTTATTGCAAATTGTTGCATTTCAGCTGCGCCATAACACCACACACACACACACAGTTATGAGTACTACAGGATTTCAGTTTGGTGGGTGACAAGCCCCAGGAATCTCATCCTCAACGCTACTCACTGGATGACCTTGAGTAAGTAGCTTAAGCTGCTTGTGCTCAACCCTGTTTGGAGCAGGGGATAAGGGGTCCCTGCACCACTGCAATAGCTCCTTCTTTGGCACCCAAAAGGAGTGGTCCAATATTATGGCAGGGGTGTGCTAATCCTATTGCCCCTGTCCAGGGCAAGTAAATTTCATTGAAGGGCAAGTGCCAAAACAGAGCTAATTTCATTATAATTAATAGGGGCAAGTGAAAATTCAACTACAGTCATGGCTGGGCAAGTAATAAAAGTTTTGATTTGAACACCCGTGATTATGGGCTCCCCACCAATGTCAGCCCTCTTCCACAGCCATCTCCTGCAAGGATATTGTGGCATGGGTGGGCCAATGTGGGGGGGGGGAGAAAAAACAGGAAAACTGACAGCCACTGTAGGGTGACAGCCACATGCTCTGCTGCCCTTCTTGAGTTATATAGCGGCTAGAGTTGTCCATTGTCAGAGCTGGGAAGTTGCCAGAAGACAGGCCAAATGGGGACGGCTGGTGGAAGCAGGAAGCAGGAAAAACAATCATTTGTCAATGCTGAATGTTTGCTTGCTGGCATTGGCATTAGTAGTGTAGGAGTTAGAGAGCTGCATAATAGGAATGGCAGTAAAGTACTGAACTGAAGCCAACCCCACCACCACCCTACAGAGACTGACAGGCATTGGGGTGTGCCTTTGGGTCGTCAGGCATCACACCCTACCCTGCAGACACTGACAAGTGTCACGGTGTGCCTTGGGGTCTTTGGCCCTTATGCTCACCCCATTCCATCAGGAAATACGGTGAGATGGGTCCTGTGTAGGAGAGTGAGGTGAACTTTGGGGCCGAAGAGTCCAAGGCACACCTCGATGCCTCTCACTGGCTGCAGGGTGTGGAATGGTATGAGCATTACAGGCGAGAATCACAAGTCACACCCCTGATGCCTCTTACTCTCTACAGGCTGGGGTGTTATGGTCGGAAACCCTAACGCCTCAGGCGTTCGTTGGCATTTTCACTCCAAATTTTCAACATGTTTTTTTTGTGACCCCCACCTTATTAACAGTGGCAATATCAGTTTGTTAGCCAAAAGCTGATTTCGGACAGTGACTATGCCATTTGGCACCACAGGTGCGAAAACACATTTCAAACAGGATGTGAAAAATGACAGCTGTACTGTTCATGGGGAGGTGCAAAAAATGGCAATGTTGAAATTCTGCAGTGAAAATATTAAAAACTGGTGAAGTCAAGCAATGTGAGAAAATGTGCAACGACAATTCGTAATGCAATTAGTTTGGGGATTTTTTACAGATTGTCAACACAGGGTCTATTCATGAAAAGGGGTAACCAATGCCCACCATACAGTGCATACCACATTTATAAAAATGAAGCACTGTCAGGCACATGTTTTTGACTAAATCTGAAAGCTGGCTATATGGGCAGATAGATAACATAACTATAGAATTCTAGGGTAGCCATATTTTTTTTTGATGGGGTATCCTGCTCCATTTTGCTGATTTTTTTTTACCTGAAGAAGTGTGACATGCAAAAACACCTGTTTTACTAATTGTTTTTGCAAGCTTTATTTACTGTTTTCCATTATTAAAGTAAGTCCACTTACTAATATGGAGTAGTGTTTTTTATTATCTGTACTCTTTAGCTTATTGTAATGCTCCATTCTTAATTGATGCAGCTTTGTATTTAGTGTGGCGAATGTAACAGTTGGTGTCACAGCACGTTACATTCACCCACATGGCCCCCAAATCTGTAATTGTGCTATTAGCACTTTAAAAGATTTTCTGGCTTCTCTCCTAGTTTTCCTCCTTGTGATAACTGACTGTGTTACTGCCTGATCTATCTTTCCCACAGAAGGGACAGCAACCTTTGACCCTCACTGTACTTGGGTCACATCAGGCCCAATGTTTACCCGTCAGTCTGTGACAGTTGCAAAGTCATAACCTGCCAATCAGAACCAAGGAGCAACCATAGAGGGAGGAGCTGAGTTGTGGTTTAAAACCCATTGTTTGCATGTGGCTCCTCCATTTGTAGGGCTGCATTCCACGAAGATAAGCACTGCATGCAACAACGAAGGTTGCAGTTACATTCACCACAGGTAGACTTTGGTTACCATCATTCACTGATTGTTGGGCAAATTTTCAGAGAGCATATTTCAGTGACAACTGCATGTCTAAGGAAAGTGCTGGGCATAAATTGTAATAGGGATTATTCAGTGTATAAGGGGTGGAGAGTTAAAATGGATTTTCTTTGTGGTGTCACTCGTTACATTCACCATGATATATGGCGTCAACCATCATACCTGCCACTACTGTTATTATTGTCAAATTGCTCCAGGTTTTGTAACACTATGTCAGTTATTAGTAGTGGCGTGATAGCCATGAGGCATGTTCATTAAATTTTTTATAACTTGAAACAAATGTGTGGTGTCACTTGTTACATTCACCACGTTATATGGTGTTAAGCATCACACTTGCCAGTAATGTAATTGTTGATTTTTTTTCATATTTTATAACAGTAAGTCAGTCAGTAATACTGTAGTAGTATGTTAGTTGTTAGGCAAGTTTAGTACAGTTTTAGTAAGTCAAACGTAAGTGTGGTGTCACTTGTTACATTCACCACGGTACGTGGTGCAAAACATCACATTTGCAATTAATGTAATATAATTCTTATAAATATTTGTTTCTCATGTTGTAAAACTCATTACATGTTTATTAAAGTTTTTACTACTAAAACAAATGTTTTGTGTCAGGTGCTGCATTCACCACTGTGTGTGGTGTCACTTGTTACACTCACCACAACACAGTTCTTTTATCTCAGGAACCTGTGGGGCTTTTATCTCCCAAAATGTTTACTTTTTCATACTTGGGTCATTATATCTTGAAATGCATCACAAATGTAATCTAGAAATAATTTGAAAATTTGACCCTCATGTCACACTTCGGTAACCCCTTTTCATGAACAGACCCAGGGATTTTGTAACTTCCGCTCGTGAACAGTGTCACTATGATTTTCTTAATCTGTCCTGAACAGTGATTTCCACAGCGACCACGCATTTCTGCGCTGGAAGGACGAAAACGCATTTCAGCCATGGTGTGAAAAATGACAGCTGTACTGTTCATAAGGAAATGTGGAAAAATGCCAGTGGTGAAAATCTGGCCTGAAAATATTAGAAATCCATGAAGTTACGAGGGTGCATGGAAACTGTGCAATGGTCGCTCGTAACACAGTCATTTTATGGACGTATTTCACCAAAGTTTTAACATAGCCATTTTAACACCTCTGCTCATGAACAGTGTCACAGTGATTTTCTTAATCTGTCCCGAACATTGATTTCACACACCGACTGCGCCATTGTGCGCTACACATGTGGAAACACATTTTGGGTCAGATGTGAGAAAAGACAGCTGTACTGCTCATAAGGAGGTATGGTAAAATGGCAATGTTGAAAATCTGGAGTGAACATATTGAAAATTCACGAACTTACAAGCGTGCGTAGGAACAGCACAACGCATGCTTGTAAAACAGTCATTTTTGGGAATTTTTTCACCAAATTTTCAACATAGGGTTTTTGGGGGCCTACCTCATAAACTCTTACACTGTCGTTTCATAAATCGGTCCCGAAAGGTGATTCCGCGCAGTGACCGCGAAATCACCTTTCGGGGCCGACTAACACCATGACAGTAACAGAATTCATGAGGTGGGTTCGCAAAAAACCCATGTTGAAAATTTGGTGAAAAAATTCCCCAAAATGCCCGAGATATGCACTAAAGTTGAAAAAACCCTATTTATTACATTATACAGCTTACTGGCATTTTCTCAGTTCGAGGTCAGCTTTGAAGAGTGCAGACGTGTTCCCGGTCCACCGAAGATCGTCACACCGAGCTCCGGAGGTGAGTATGGGTGAGGAGGGGTGTGGGGGAAGCAGGTGTGCAGAGGGTGGGCGGGGTGGGGAGAGATTGGGTCAGGATAGTCAGCAGGGAAGGTTTTTATTTCAGGTTTCTTTTTTTTTAACTTAGACTTCTCAAGGGATTTGTGCCACGCTGGGTGGACTCCTCAGCGCGGCAGCTGGAAGGCTGCTTGGGGCGCATGGCGCTTGAGGGGATTGGGCACCCTGACCTCGCCATAACATTCTGCTGCCACGGGCCGGGTGGCCCTACGTGGCACCCTGTAGTCTCTAGGGGTGGGACAGTGCAGAGCCAATAGGGGATTGGGCACCCCGTCAGTCCTCGATCTGTTGCCATGCTGGGGTGGGCTGGCGTGGCATCTTTCTGAACCTGTTGGAGGGGAGCGCAGCACAGCCGTCAGGGGATTGGGCACCCCCGTTGGCTATACAGTGTGTGGGTGGGTGGGGAGCATGAGCACGCAGTATGCGTGTGTATGTGTGTGTGTGGGGGGAGCGCGCATGAGCACGCGATATCTTATCGCTGCTCACTGAAGTGTGGCTCTCCCTTTCAACTGTTTGGCACTGCATTTTGGATCATCGCACTATGTTTCTTGCACATGCGTGCAAACAAACATAAAAAGCTATACTGTCTGCATCTTACAGTGCAGAAAATAAACTGGGATGGCAAAAAGAAAGCTACGTGCCTCCTTATATTCCTCACAGAGTATATGGTTTCTTTACAGCCGAAAGTTAGATAACTGTGGTGGAACCTGCTGGAATGGTCACAGCAGAACAGTCTTAGTATGATGCCCCAGATTGTTGGGGGGGGGGGGTGCTCTGTGGGAGACTGTCTGTAAGCAGCAGCAAGGTTCTTTTTATGACATTTCACGCCTGTTTATAGGAATGCTGTATACTTGACTGACAGTTAGTGTCAAACAGTGCAGAATCCTTTGCCCCTTCCCCATAACCGAAGTTGTACTGCTCTTGTTGCAGTCTGACACTGTCACCCTAATGCCCCATAACCGAAGTTGTACTGCTTTTGTTGCAGTCTGACACTGTCACCCTAATGCCCCATAACCGAAGTTGTACTGCTCTTGTTGCAGTATGACACTGTCACCCTAATGCCCCATAACTGAAGTTGTACTGCTCTTGTTGCAGTCTGACACTGTCACCCTAATGCCCCATAACCGAAGTTGTACTGCTCTTGTTGCAGTCTGACACTGTCACCCTAATGCCCCATAACCGAAGTTGTACTGCTCGTGTTGCAGTCTGACACTGTCACCCTAATGTGCTGACCTTAGATCCAGTGACTTGTGAAGTGCTGAGGCATGCTCCTTGTAGAAAGCTGCTGAACTCTTGCATGATCGGGCGGAATGTTGCAGGTTCACATCATGGCAGAACTTTCTTTATTTTGCATTTAAAAAGGTATTTTAAAATCTAAATGAAACAGTGTTGTGAATCCTCAAATCAGTGAAATTCAGTGATCAGAAACGAAGAGGGCTAAATCATTGCAGTCCCATTAGGCCCCCTTCATTACACTGCTGTTCTAAGGTATATGGATTGAAAGTGTAATGACCAAGCTTTGTGCGAAGGAGTAGTGGTGCACTGTTGAGGCTACGTGAACAGGTACAGTATGGGGAGGAGGGGAGATGGAGTACAGTATATGTATTACAGACCTGATGATTTGTTGACGCCAGTCCGATGAAGAAGTGACCATCCCCAATTGTTGTTTTATATTCCTTTTTATCCCCCCCCCACGTCAGTCTTCTTTCTGTGCCCTCCACTGTCCTCCCAGTCTCAGCTGTGCTTCTCAGCCATATTTTGCAACATAGGACTCCAAACTACTGGTGGCTGTCAGTCAGATATTACTATGTAATAACCTTATTTTACCCCATATTCTTCTCACCCCACCCCCACAGGTGCCGTGTGGAACCATGCAGATAGCATTGCAGAAGCCCAAATATCCCTGGGACAGACAGGCTCCCTGGCCCACCAGAGCAGTTGCTGCAGCCACGGAGTGTGGTGCCTACTTTCCCTGGGTTGGCAGCACTGTTTGACCATGGCTGCCCATCCACAAATAACAATCAAAATACAAGCACTAGAATCATCGCAAAGCATGGCAGCACAATGTTCAGTCAGTAACAATGAAATTAGACTAGCATGCAGGGTTCCATTGTGTGTTTGCCCATGCAGCATATGTACAGGCTGCCTGTTTACAATGTCATGTATTGGGAGGAGATTCAGTGTATATGAGCATGTCACACAGATACAAGTCTGCCATTCTAATACTTGTATTTCCATTTGGATATTCTGGGACCACTCCCAAACCCGGGGTCATCCATATGGTAACGCAGACATTACCCATTAGCCCATAGGGCAGCCCTCAAATTACTGTTAAGTGTAATTTGTTGTTATTATGTTCTGTGTCTGTATGTCTGTATAATAGTCAGTTTGGCAATAATAATAGTAGTAGTAATAGGTAGCTTGAGAAGCAGCGTGTTTTAGTGATCGGCTTTTTTACCTGAAGACCCAGGTTCAGTTCCCACCACAGTCACTTACTCACCGTGTGATCTGAGCCACGTAACCTATCAGTGCTTCAGTCCCTCCCAGCTGTAAAAATGAGCAAAAGCAGGACTCCACTGAAAACAAGCCATAATATCTCTGCGGGGCTATCCTGGGCAAATAAATAAATAATAAAAACAACCAAATAATATCTGCAAGATTGCTGAAACCCCAGAGTACCCTAGCAAAAGGTTGTTATTTGCTCAGTGGGTCCTTTTCTCTGTTAAAATAAATAAAATGACCTCCTGTTTATTCACCTTACACAGTTTGTGGCTCTGGGACGGATGTACATTTCTAAACGCCCAGGGATGGGGGAGAGGCAGCTGATAGGCTCTTGGTAGAAACATAGCCAGGATTCTGAGATGTGATCCTGGGAAAACCATCAATCATTTACCATCATCTGTGATTTAGTAACTTTTAGTAATGAGGGGAAAAAATAATGGGGGGAGAGGGTGAATAGTAGCACTAGAAAGAGAGATGAAAGTGTTTTTTGGGACAGGTCTCTTGTGCAAATCTTGGGACACTTTCTCTTCTAACAGACCACAGGTATTCCGCTGCTTAATTGGTCCCAGAGAGGAACAGGGCATTCTATAAATAACATCTGGGAACAGGATTGTTCTGCATTAGACGTTCTTTCCACGCCTTTAATTAGACAAGCTGTTTCTGTTTTTTTCAGTTCTGAGGCAGCCCGCCACATATTTGGAGACCAGTTAGGGTCTGCAGAGACAGATTAGACAGGGAACATTTGGGCAGACAGGGTGGGCCAAACAGTCCTTTTCTGCTGATGAGTTCTGTGTTTCTATGCTTCAAGTCGGTGCTTCATTTTTTCTTTTCTATTTGCCACCACTAACAGACAGTTTCTATCAAACTGTCAAATAATGCACAGTTTTCCTTTATATATTGGTATTTATACCATGCAGTCATCACTCCATCAGGCTGGTGACCTTCAAGCCCTTCCACTACCTTACAGCTTTACTTGCAGCGCAGGCGCCCCCCCCCCACACACACATTTTATCTCTAAACTCCCACATGGCACTATATATGACTGCACCAACTGTGGCAGCGGAATGGGATGCCACTATACCCCAGCCTCGGTGGGCTGTGGCGGCATGACTGCAGTAAATCTGAGATCACGTCTAAACCTAGATCTCTCACATGTGTAATACAATATTCTACCACTAGTCCACTGTGTGACCTCTTTCAGGGGAGAGGGGAATCCATTCGCTATGCCTTTCAGGGTTTTATTTAACTTCTAAAAATTGATTAGTGTTTTGCTCATAAAAGTTCTAAAACATTGTGAAAATGCATAGCACCTGCCTCACTGTGTTTAACAAACATAACACTTCTAGAAAACCTATATAAATGCTTTCTGTAAAATAGTATTGTCCCAAGAAAAAAACATGCTAATCAAATATTTAAAACCCTGCATTTTTATGTAGAGTATGATGAGATGAGATGAGATAAGAGTCCATGAGATGGGCTCCCCAAAAAGGCCATGTTTATAATTTGGTGTAAAAGTATTTAAAAATGACAACGTTATGAGTAAAATTTCAAAGCACATTGAAATACAGTAACTGAACATATCTTAATTCCTCATATCACAGTAAAACAAAGATCAACAAGGGATGGTTTTCTTTATTTTAGGGGGACAAAAGCCGACACTGGGGATTGTGCACCCCAGTGTCGGGATGGTGTTCAGCAGCACTGGATGTGGGCACCATGGTGCTGCCACACATATTAAATGGAGGTGGACAGGTGACATGGAGGGGAAGGGGCAAGAGACGTGGTACTGCGGGGGTGGGCACCCCAACTGCCTTACAGTGTTATTAATAAATTAAACATGGGAGGGGGGGTGGATGACCTGGAGAGGAGGGGGGAGAAAGAAGCGGTACCAGGGGTGGGCACTCTGGTCCCCTTAAGAAGATATAAAAACATAAGAGTTCTTTCATGAGATAACACAAAAGAGCAATGGTTCTTTCATTTGACCTCATGAAAGAACTGTGAAAAAAACAGAAGTCCACCCTCTTCTCCTCTGACCTGACCTTCTTCTTTCATGAGTTAGGAAAGAATTTATAAAAGAAGAATCGCAGCTTACTTAAGAACATGGTGGGAATTGGGGCTCCATATTCAGAGCTGGCAGGATGCGTGCACATAATGGTGCGCTGTGCAAGTAAGTTGCGCTGGATGGCTCTGGCATGATATTCAAACAGAATAATCAATCAGAACAGACCGCGTAATCTGTTTGAATAACAGACCCTGGATTCATGGCACACAGCAAGCAGCCACCATGTATGGCACAGCGCATCCAGGGAGCAGGACTGAAGACTACTCATAGGGGAATGTGTGGCGCATACCTGTATGCGCAGCAGCCCTCATGGCATATGCGTGAGGGACCCCTCATTTGCATAGGTGCATCACAATATTGTGCGTGGTGGTGCAGTCGGGGATGCACAGAGCATCAGTGGCCTTTGAATATGGCCACACATCCGATGGCCCGCACAAGTCCGGAGATGAGCGACACATCTAGGAATGCGCTGTGCATCTTGTTTGAATATGTGGTCCTTAGTCTCTTTTTCATAGTTCCTTCAATAGCCAGCCTTCTCCTTTCGTTTTCCCAAAAGAACTAATGAAAGAAAAATCTCGACTCACAAAAGAAGATGGTGGGGCTTTTTTTTTCATAGTTCTTTCGTGAGCAAACCTTCCTTAGTCATTTTTTTGTGAATCATGAAAGAAGGTTGGCTCACGAAAGAACTATGAAAAAAAACTAAGCCACACCATCTTCTTTCGTGAGCCAAGACTCTTCTTTCACGAGTTCTTTTGTGATCCCAAAAGAAGAGGGTCAGGTCGTGAAAGGACTATGAACAAAAGTTAAGTCCCACCATCTTCTTAAGTGAGCAAAGATTCTACTTTCATGAGACAGAAATCTTCTTTCATGAGACTTACGAAACAAGAAATTTGGCAATTTGGCTCATGAAAAAAGCCTCGGTAAGGGTTTTTGGAATGTCCAAAAAACATATTTCAGGGCTATTTCTTGTAAAACAAACTCCAGAATCAAGTTAAATAGTCCTGTTTAGCTAGATTCATGTGTTTGTTTTTCTCCATGGCATCATTTTTATGGTTTTTCAAATAATAAAAAAAAAAGAAACAAAATGGCTACTATATGAAAGAAGATTTTTTTTCATGATGAAAGAAGATTTTTGGCTCATAAAAGAAGATTCTTCTTTTGTGAGCCACAAATTCTTCTTTTGCATCAAACATACTTCTGAAAGACTCTACTGACTATGCTCAGATCCTTGTAAATGACTTGTAACTCAGAAACGGATTAATATTTTGCACTAAAACCAATGAAAGGCAGCATTCCAGGGGCGAGCCCGCTTTCTACAATCAGAACAAAATTCCAAACCATCTGAGCAGTAGCTGACAGCAACCCCAAAAAAAAACCCAGCAAAATCAGCCAATTTTTCCTCTTTTAAACTCATCTGGATCTCGGAATCTGGACATCCGACTGACATGAAATTTACAAAATCAAGAGACCTTGCCCTCCAGACTGTGCGTGAAAAATTTCATGCAGTTCTGCTGAATGGGGGCAAAGCTATTATGGTGCAAAGTTACCGGTTTAACATTAAGCACCCTACTCAACCCTAACTACACACAGTTATATATGGTGTGGCCTAGTAAAAATTTGTCTGGACATTTTACAAGTTGTCCTTGACCTTATGACATCACGATGAGTGGTGAAGCCATGAGTGATGCCACGGGGGTCAGGGATCACAAGTAACATTTTAGGCATGTTTTTATGTGATTCATGCCATATCTGTGTTACGCAATGGCATGGGTTTGTGTGATAAAAGTTAGATACGCTGCTGTTGCTACTCAAGCAAGTTATGAATAAAGTTCTGTAAATTGAATTTTATGAGTAATTAGTTATTTGTACAGTAGTAGCCACTGCTAAGCAAAGCTTGATGGCTAAGTGGTAGAGCATCAGGGTTGTATTCCAGGAGCCTGGGTTCTTTTCCCTGTTACAGCAGGTCACATTATTTCTAATTAGAATGTTCTAAGTACAGTCAAATCCTAGGATGAAAATACGATGTTGAGCTTCTATTCTGAAGGTCCTAGAGTGGGAGTAGTTGCTTTTTTCTCCATCTGAAGTACACATATCATAATATTCTCTCTGGATGTGCCTGACAAACAAACATGAGCTTGATATTTTTGACTTTTTATTTATACTGCCATTGCCTGTAGCCAGAGGTAGCCAGACACACACACACTTCTTTTTGTTTAAAAAGAGCTTCTACTCATTTGATTAAAAATCTAGGGAGTAGGCTAAGAGAATGCCTTGAATTTATACAGTAGCTGTATATAAACACCATGTACCTCCACATCTGAGCAGCAAGGTTATAGGAAGGGAAATAATCTGTTTGATTTTATAGAGTGCTGCTCATACACACTGTATCCCAATGTGCTTTACAATCCATGAACAGTTTGGTAACAACCATTACGAGCACACAGAAAACTTGAAGAAAGGTCAGGGGGTTATGTACAGAGAAAGTGCAAGAATTAAGTACTGGGAGGTTAAGTGGGCTTTTCTGACTTGGAGTAAGTTGGAAGGTGATTGTTTATTCAGATTTTAAAATAGTATATGAAAAAGAAAGCTCAAACTTCTGACTGTCAGCTCAAACTTCTAACTACTTAGCACATATTTTCTGCACTATGTAAACAACAAGACGTATGGCACGTTCCCTGAGAAACTGGCACTCAACAAACATTTCCTCGTCTCCTTAGTCCCGAATCTGACAGCAGCGCAATCTGGTATCAGCTCATTTTGGCAGCAATTCGGAGGACAGCTGGTCGCACTGAAGGGTTTGACTGTTGACTGTAGCTTTGCCATCAGAGACTGCTTTAAAATGAAAACTGCAGCCTACACAAATAACTTTACTGGGTCAGGAGACCCACAGGCTTTGGGAGTTGCTCAGGGTTGCAAACAGAATAATTTTGGAAGGCCGTAAACTCCTTACCAGTACCAGTACTCAACAGGGAATTCTTCAGCTGTGAAGAATGCTCATTCATCTTATGCCCAGATGACAATTTTTTTTCCTGAGTATCAGATACAAGCCTGTGAACTGAGCAATCCCAGGTTCAGATCCACCCAGAGCCTCTTACAAGATGAAACCTCGTTACCATGGATATTATGGTTACTGCCTTTCCCTTGTGGCCTCAAATAAGGTTGAGCAGCCTGGGTTGTTTAACTCTTGATTGGGGGGTAGTATACAAGGTTTAAATTATTTGTATGAAGCCTCCACCCAGAAAAAGGTTTAAGTGGGCCTATTGGCAGTATGGTACAATCCCCTAGGATGCAGTATCTCCCCACAGAATCACCCCACCCACATACCTGTGGGGGTGCTGCCCTCTCACCACTAGTACCAGTGTAAACCCTTATTTATGGCAAGGCTAAGCCTGGGGTTTGGTGGAACAAGAGGCGACGCACCATTCCCCCCACCAAGCACTAATTAAAGCAGCAGTGCAGTGAAATTGGGCAAAAATTTGACCCTGCTTTAGTTTAATTTGGTGGTAAGGTCGTATCAGACGAATCTAATAGATTTCTTTGACTGGGTGACCAGAGTAGTAGACCAGGGAGGGGCTGTGGACATGGCCTACCTAGACTTTGGCAAGGCATTTAACTCAGTCGCACACAAAAGATTAATATACAAGTTAGCCAGCCTTGGAGTGGGTCCCAAGGTGGTAGCCTGGGTAAAAAATGGGCTGGACAACAGGATACAGAGGGTTATAGTACGTGGAGTCCACTCTGAAGAAAGGGGGGTTACTAGTAGAGTACCGCGGGGTTCAATACTGGGACCGGACCTCTTTAATTGTAAGGCACATGCCTGTAGTTCTGTGGGGGAAAAGCTCCTCCTCCTCCACATCCTACATAACTCATCAGGCTCCGGCGCGCTGCTTAGAGCAAGTCGCATTCGCTGGCATCCTGTGGCCCTCAGCTGCTGCCCCCCCCGTTTCCTTCCGTTTATTTCTGGTTGTGATATTTTCCCCTTTGTCCTTCATCCCTCCCTCCCTCCTTCTGCTTCCCCGTACCTCTTGTTTTCCGTTGGGGCTTTCAGTTTCTTTTGGGCGTCCTTCCCTTGCTGCCGGCCAGAGCCTTTCCGTTGTCGCTGCTGACATCTCCCCTTACTTTGTGGTGCTTTTCCTCTGTTCCCCTTTTTGAGCAGCCGTCGCACCATGCAGTCACTCATAGTATGCCACCGTGCATCATTCTAGCTCACTCTCTCCGCATGTCTTTGGGGCTATGGCCCTTGCAGAGAATCCCTGCCTGGGTGCAGGCTCTTCCGACCTCTGCTGATTCCTCCCTCCATAGCTCATCCACTGACTGCATACCAGTCTGGTCAGGAAATGCTCTCTCAGGAATTCTGGCCTGACTCACAGTTCCAGTCCTTTTGTTCCAGTGCTCACAGATGGCAGAATAATTTGCTCCTGCAGCCGCAACTATCGCTGCACTATTTTAAATCCCTGCAGCCGGGAATGCCTACACAATTACTACAGCCACAGAACTATATTTAACCTGAACATTTTCACTGATCTTCAGTTGGATTTGTTTCTTTAATGCCTGCTATACAGGACCTCCATGGAGGGGGGGTCAAGGCTGGCAGGCAGACTGGTTTGCAAGAGGACGCTGTCATGAAGGAGTGATCCAGGGGTGCTCAAGGTAATGGATCCTTTCACGATAGGGAAGCAAACATCTTGACCCTTCAAGACATTCTGGAGGGCTTACAGAACTTTTCCTTTATTTCAGACCGTTATGGAGACATAGATTGTCATTACACCTGAGCTACCTTCTACAGTGCTACTGATCATAGTATATTAGCACAGTCCTCCCCGTTTGCTCTAAACAGGTTCCTCAAACTTCTTTATTGCTGATACATTCCCTTCCCTTGTTAGACCATAAAAGTCTGCTTCTCCTTCCAGTCGCCCCTATTTGCTGTTATGGACTCCTACACACCTATCTGCCATACCATCCTGAACTGAGTTCTATGTCATTATGTGGAGGCTGCACATTGACTACATTGGCTGGACTCCCTGCTTAGTGCCCATAGAAACTAGATTTGGAATTGCCTTCTGTGGGACGAACTTCCTCCATTCCCTCAGCTCCTCCTGTCTGCCGTGCAACACTTCTTCTGTTTGGCTGCCCTCGATTATCAGAGTTCGGTGGCCTCCTCTATCCTTGTGCTGTGACTCCTCAGTCCCATGCCTTATTTGAGATGGACTTCCTCATTCTCCTTGGCTTAGGCCTCATTGGATACATGCTGCGCCGGGTGGACCTCCGTGGCAGCATTCCCCAGTCCTGCTAGCCTTCATAGGGGCTGGCTTCGCCGTTCTATACCCTTTCCGCTTGACCTATGTGGGGTCCGGTCATTTCCCGTTGGCCATGTGGAGACCTAGCCTGCACCTGCCTTGCCCAACCTCGGGGCCTGGGGGTTCGACATGCTACTCTACACCTGCCTTGTCCAGCATTGGGGCCTGGAGGTTCGACTTCTACCCTATACCTGCCTTGCCCGACATCGGGGCCTGGACGTTCAACTTTTCTACCCTATACCTCCCTCGCCCAGCATCAGGGCCTGGAGGTTCATCTGCTCTACCTATACCTGCCTCGCCCAGCATTAGGGCCTGGAGGTTTGCCTATTTCTACCATACACCTGCCTCGCCCAGTATCGGGGCCTTGAGGTTCGCCTATTCTTACTCTACACCTGCCTCGCCCAGCATCGGAGCCTGGAGGTTCGAATATTTCCACTCTACATATCCTTCACCAGCATCTGGCCTGGAGGTTCGAATATTTCCACTCTACACATGCCTTGCTAGCATCGAGGCCTGGAGGTTCGACTATTTCTTCTCTACACCTGCCTCGCCCAGCTCGGGCGTGGAGGTTTTGTTCCTTACTATACTTGCTTTGCTGGATGATTGGAAGATTTCAGAGCTTTCCAGCCTGTTGTCCACTTACTGCCTCACCCACTCAGGACCAGAGGTTTCTTTGCTCTACTCTCTTCAGCTTCCCGACTTGCATCCAGCTTACTCGCCTTGCCTTCAATGACTTATGCTCCATCACCTCATCTAATGGAACTCGGACCATCACTTCAAGTTTGCCTGTGCCTTCAGCTGGATTCCTGATGACCTTCTATCGATATTTATCCTGGAGATTGACTTCGGTCTGGGACTTTGCTCTGGATCTGCTACCATCTTCTCGCTGGACATTCAACATCGTTACTGGATTCCTTTTGCTCTTTCCAACCTTTGGTTTCTCCTCCTTTGGGATTTCAGACTAGCCGATATATGTTGCTCATTTAGGATTGCTCTCCTTTAGTATGCCCAGAAGGACGGGCAGGTCAGTAGCCATGGGTCCTCAGAGGTTCCCCCCAAGGGGGGTTTTCCTGTCCTGCGTGCTACTGGCCACACTCTCCAGAGTTGGAGGAGATAATCGTACCTGCAATCATTATTTCTTTTGGGGGTCTCATCCTACTTGACTAAACATCCTTCCTAAGGTGGGATACAGAGAAAGGCCAAAACATCAAATCTTAACAAGCTGTTACTCATCAGTTCAAGCACCTAAGCACTATGCATATCCAATCCAGTTCATACGTACTACAATCACTGACTTACTCATCCATGCTGAAGTATCTAAGCACTAATCATTTCATATAACTCATATACTGCAGCCATTGTCCTACGTACTGGTCTGGCCTATGTATCCAAAAATAACCACTTCATTCAGCTCTACTGTACGTAGCACAAGCACAGAGCTATGAACCACACAGAATTGTAAGGTGCATGCCTGTAGTTCTGTGGGGGAAAAGCTCCTCCCCCACATCCTACATAACTCATCAGGCTCCGCCGCTCTGCTTAGAGTGAGTCGCACTCACACTCCATCCTCCCCTGATGCCTCCTCCTTCTCTGGCACTCTTATCCCACCGGGGGGGGGGGTTAATCCTACTCCACTAAACATCCTTCCTAAGTGGGATACAGAGAAAGGCCAAAACATCAAGTCTTAACAAGCTGTTACTCATCAGTTCAAGCACCTAAGCACTATGCATATCCAATCCAGTTCATACATAGTACAATCACTGACTTACTCATCCATGCTGAAGTATCTAAGCACTAATCATTTCACATAACTCATATACTGCAGCCATTGTCCTACTTACAAGTCTGGCCTATGAAGCCAAGCATAGCCACATCATTCAGCTCTACTGTACGTAGCACAAGCACAGAGCTATGAACCACACAGAATGTCTTTATAAGTGACATTGCGGAGGAACTGGAAGGAAAAGTATGTCTCTTTGCAGACAACTCAAAGATCTGCAACAGGGTTGATACAGAAGGTGGGGTGGAAAGTATGAGAAGGGACTTGGCAAGGTTGGAGGAATGGTCAAATGTATGGCAGCTTAGGTCCAATGCAAAGAAGTGTAAAGTAATGCACCAGGGAAACAAAAACCCAGGAGAAGAGTACACAATGGCGGGTGAGATACTAACAACAACAAAAATGGAAAGGGACCTGGGGCTAGTCATATCAGATGACCTAAAGGTGGGCAAGCAATGTAAGAAGGCAATAAGGAGGGCTGGCGGGATACTGGGATGCATAAGGAGAGGCTTCACCAGTAGAAAACAGGAAGTTGTTATCCCTTTGTATAGACAGTTGGTGAGACCCCATCTGGAGTACTGCATGCAGTTCTGGAGACCCCATCTCTGTGTAACCCCTAGATGGCGCTATCCCAGGGGCTGCTACCCCTGCCTGATTTGCCACTAACAGGTTGAGGGGCCTGGATCCAATGGCGGGTGCCTCACCCAGAGGTCAGGGTTTGCAATAGTTAAACTTACTTGGTCACAGCCTCTGGGACTGCAACCCCCTTCTTCCCACTAGTGGCCCACACAATATATCAGAATTACCTTCACAGTATACACTTACCCCAGGACTAGTTCCGGCACTGGGACCTCCTGTGAAATAAGATACAGTGCAACAATCACAGTACAATACTTTAACATAGACAAATACCTCAGGAAGTATAACTTTGCTGAAACAAGCAGCTCTGATTTATTTAGGGGATATAACAAGGACAGGGAAATCAGGTTAATTAGCTTATCACTTTACTATCTACCTATGGCTCTGTGCACAGGCCTATCCCTACCAGTTACTGTCCCTGGGTACCCAAGCCCTAGTGGCTAGTCCAAACCGTGGCAGCTGGTAGGGCCCTTCACACAGAGAAAAGAAAAATTAGTTAAACAGTCAGCAGTACAGTAATTCTATTTGGATTCAATGTGGCAATTCAACAGGGTGACCTGAATTAGTACTCACGACCTCCAAACAAGATAGGGTCCTTCAACGTCAGCAGGGCTACTCTTGAGCTCCGAGACTCTTCACACATTTTATGGTAAAAAAAAAGTACTATACCAGGCAGGCTGCTTCTCTCCCGATCGCAATTACTGCACAATACCGGGAGAACACAGCAGATTCAGTTCCTGACAGACTGAGTGCAATTCAACAATTTCTCCAGTCTTCTACAGGGTGAGCCTGGTTTCTACTCTTCAGAGATCCTTTGATTCTTTTCACAGGACGGATTCAGTCCTAACAAGCAGTTACACAAGCTGCAGACCGGAACTCTGGGCCTTGCACACGTTTTTGACTGAAACTGTGCACTGAAGGAGCACAGGTTTCTTTCCCTTCACTGCCAGATCTAAACTGAAACTCCAACAGACAAAACCGGCACTTCCTTTGAGTTCCTCCCAGTTCTTGACTGGATTGGCTGTCACTCACAATAGACTGCTGCTGTTGGTCCAAAAGGTGCGAAGTCTAAACTACATCTCCCAGAGTCACTGCCCATACAATCTTCTTGTGGCTGGCTCAGATTATGAGTCCAAGTTCTGATTCGTCCAAGGCACCATTTTAGAGCTAAGCTTACCCCACACTGATTGGTCCAGTTCAGCAGTTCAAAACCAGAATGGGGAACTAGGCAGACACAGTTCTGACTGCAAAGAAAGCAGGTTAGACAAACTGTAATTTCATTATTACTGTAAATGATTTCTGGCAAACAGTTACATCTTTCAGATATGTTCCCTTTGCACTCCTAGTGACTGCAAAAATGGAGTGAATTGGCAGCAGCTCGAGTGGTACTCAAACAGAGAAGCACACAGTCCCCCCATACAAACTAATTATGTCTGCAAGCAGACAGCTCTTAAAGAGACAGTACCAGAGGCTCTAAAAACACTCACTGATAAATGGCTTAAACGCCAAACACCATTCAGGCTTGGAGCATTCAAGCAAGCTCCTGGAAGTCTTTTGGGAACCTCCATTTGCAGGGGGGTTACACCTGCAAGGACATAGACAGGATGGAAGCTGTCCAGAGGAGGGCAACTAAAATGATGCAGGATCTGCACCAGAAGACATACAAAGAGAGACTAAAGGAGCTTAATATGTATACCCTCAAGGAAAGGAGGGAGAGAGGGGACATGATAGAAATGTTTAAGTATCTCAAGGGAATCAACAAAGTCCAAGAGGGTAGCATCTTTCAGAAAAAGAGATGTGCAAGAACAAGGGGGCACAATTTGAAGATAGAGGGGAGATGGCTCAGAGGTAATGTGAGGAAGTATTTTTTCACAGAGAGGGTTGTGAATACATGGAACGGCCTTCCTGAGGAGGTCATGGAGTCAAAAACAGTGGGGGAATTCAAGAATTCATGGGACAGACATAAGGCAATTCTATTGGGAGGGGTAGGAGGAAGTAGGCTGTTGGTTGACTAGGATCTGCAGCTTATCCATTAGGTAGGGAAAAGGGCAGACTAGGTGGGCCAAGCGGTCCTTATCTGCCATCAGATTCTATGTTTCTATGGTACAATTTTCTAATTGCACCAACATTTGAGTACTTCATAAATGTTTTAAATGATTTGTTTCTCAAGAAAAAAAGATGGCCACCTTATTTAGCATAGACATAGCATGATAGACCTGGCAAGGGTTGGGACAGAAAAAATAAAAAAAATTTTATGGTACACAGAATAGGAGGTACCTAGACAAGTACATTTTACTGGTATGCTAATATTTTTCATAATTGCAGCTTAAACTTTTCATAATTGCAGCTTAAACGTGCTTTTCTGGAAAAACATTTTTCGTTGCACTTCTGCTTCAAGCGCACTTGCACTAACCATTCTTCAGACACCTGTTTGTTTGCTCACTGCTGTGCAGCTGCTTGCTGCCTCTGGCTCACCATCCCACCCTACGTTAGCTGCATGGCTACAGCTCAGGGCATTCCATTCCCAGCTTATCTGCCTGCTCCTTGCACTGTCCTCCCCGGGAACTGCTGCTTGTCCTGGTTGGCTGTCATGGCCGTCCCGCATGCTTGCTGCACTGTTCCAGTTCCTCACCTGTGTCTGGTTGTTCCTGCCTTTGGTTTGGGCCTGGTGCCAGCTATGTCAGTGGTGGCTAGATGTCATCAGGTTGGTGAAGGCCTGTGTGTGTGTGTGTGTGCTTTTCCATTGAGCCTGCTTCCCTCTGGTTCCAGTTCCCTTCTGGTTGCTTTACTGTTTGCTGCTGGCTGTAGCTCGACTTCCTTCCTCCTGGTGACTGTGCTCCATCTTGCTGCCTGCTCCAGCTCTGCCTCATGCTTGCTGGAGGGGGCCAATTAATTTTGTCTGCCACTGGCTTTCTTCCTGCTGTGGCTAGGCAGGCTATGGCTCTGCCTGTGTTCCCCCCCGTTTTGTTGACTGGGCTGCTCCCCCCCAAACTCCTATTATTTTTAGGGGGGTGCTTGCTGGGCCTTCCTCTCCTTTCCAGCTGTCTGCCTGCCCTCCTATTCTGTATGGTGGTGGTGTGGTTCTTTCTGCCCTCTTTCTGCCTGTTGTTCTCAACACTTGTACAAAGGCTTTTAAAAAGAATTCCAGAACCAAGAGATCGAGCTGGTATAGCAGGAAGGTGGCTGAGAAGGTGAAAGAAAAGAGGGTTGCCTTCCTGAAATACAAGTGTACCTTGAGGGAGGAGGACAGAGAGGTATATGCGGAGAAATCTCGAGAGGCAGGGAAAGAAGTCTGGGCAGCCAAGGCTGAGAAAGAACGAAGACTTGCACAGGGGATTAAGGATGGGGAGAAAGACTTCTTCCTGTACATTAAAGAGAGAAGAAGCAGAAGGAATGGGATAGTTAGGATAAAGAGGGAGGAAGGATGGGCAGAAAAGGGTGAAGAGCAAGCAGAGGCCCTAATTGAGTACTTTTGCTCAGTCTTCACCAGGGAAGTGGGTGGGCCTATGCCACAGGGGAAGATTGGGGGAACTTGGGGGGGGGGGGGAAGGAGTATGAGGAGGAAATTAGGATAGACAGGGTCTTAATAGGACTAAGGGAACTGCGGGTGGACAAGGCACCTGTCCCAGATGGGGTACACCTGAGAGTCCTCAAGGAATTGGTGGGGGTACTAGCTGTCCCACTGACAGACCTGTTCAGCACCTCACTGGAGAAGGGACGTGTGCCACTGGACTGGAGGACAGCTCATGTGGTACCTCTCCACAAGAGTGGACCCAGGGATGACCTGGGTAATTACAGGCCAGTGAGTCTGACCTCCATAGTGGGTAAGTTAATGGAGGCCATTCTAAAAGAAAGGCTAATGTCCTTCCTTGAGGAAAATGTTCTCCAAGACGACAGGCAGCATGGGTTTGTCAGGAGGAGATCTTGTCAAACCAACATGATAGTCTTCTTCGACTGGGTTATGAGGTCATTGAACAGGGGACATGCGGTGGACATCCTATACCTGGACTTCAGCAAGGCATTCAATTCAGTGGTACATGGCAGGCTGATCAGCAAGCTGGGAGACCTGGGAATAGAGGACAAACAAAATGCTGGATTGCGTCAAGAGCTGACTAAGGGGCAGGAGCCAGAGAGTGGTGGTAGGGGAGGAACTGTCCAAACCTAGGCCTGTAACCAGTGTGGTCCCACAGGGCTCAGTACTAGGACCTGTGCTGTTCAACATATTTATAAATGACATAGTGGAGGGAGTCAACAGTAAAATCTGCCTTTTTGCAGATGATACTAAGCTCTGTGGGAGGGTGGACGCAGAGGAAGGGAGACAGGATTTAAGGGAGGACCTGGCTAAACTGGAGAAATGGTCGGGAATCTGGCAGTTAGGTTTCAGTGTTAAGAAATGTAAGGTAATATACATGGGAGCCAGAAACCCAAGGGCCAGTTACTGGCTGGGGGAAATACAGGTGACAGTGTCAGAAGAGGAAAAGAACCTTGGAGTAATGGTCAGGGGTGATATGAAACACACAGCACAGTGCCAAAAGGCTGCAGCCAAGCACATAAAATACTGGGCTGCATCACCAGGGGAATCACCTCTAGGAGGGAGGAAGTTATTCTGCCACTGTACAGGTCACTGGTGAGACCATACCTGGAATACTGTGTTCAGTTCTGGTGCCCTTACCTGAAGAAGGATATCAAACTACTGGAGAGGGTCCAGCGGAGGGCAACCAAAAGGATCCAGGGCATGGGGGACATATATGAGGAGAGGCTGAGGGAGCTAAACATGTAGGCCAGAAAGGAACGATAGCCGTGATTCAGCTGGACAGCTGAGCTGCACCACACAAGAGGCGGCAAACCTCTACCACAACAAGAGAAAGCAAGAATGTGGTGTGCTCAAGGAAGGACAGAGACACTTCAATTACACCAAGTGATTTTTACTTACTACTCCAATAATTTACAGCAAAGTGCAAATGTGACAGGATTTCCTGGTATCAGCATTCCCCTAACGCCTTGACTCAATGACCCCCTTGAAGACTCGTTAAGTCGAGGTGCTAGGGGAGTGCTGATACCAGGAAACCCTGTCACATTTGCACTTTGCTGTAAATTATTGGAGCACTAAGTAAAAATCACTTGGTGTAATTGAAGTGTCTCCATATTTTCTTGAGCGCACTGCATTCTTGCTTTCTTTGGGAGCTAAACATGTACTCCCTGGAGGATAGAAAGGAGGGGGGAGGATATGATTGTAGCCTTCAAGTACCTTAAGAGCATTCACAGAGTTGGTCCTGAGGGCAACTTTAACTTGAGAAATGAGGGTACAACAAGTGGGCATAGCCTAAAACTGGTGGGGGTAGATTCAGGATGGAAATGAGGAGGCACTTTTTCACTGAAAGGGTGGTGAAGGAGTGGAATGAGTTGCCGGAAGAGGTAGTGGCAGCAAAGACAGTGGCCAGTTTCAAGGGGGGGGTGGGACAGGGTGAAAAAGAAAATTACGATGGAAGAAGGCACTACTGGGAAGTGGAAGGGGAGGGAATTGGGATGCTGGGCAATGACTCCAGGAGGAGTAGGGGAGGGCCGGGGCAGCTCCAGGAAACTAATCTGAGCCACACACTCGAGCAGATTCGATAGACCTTATGGCCTGTTTCTGCTGGCAGTTTTAGTATGTTTGTATGTCGGGGGCTGCATGCAAGGGCTGTTCCCCTCCTTGAGCTGTCTGCCCTCATGTTCCTCCCAGCTGAGACTCAGGATGTGTTCTGCCTCCTGCTTTTTCTTTTGGGACTTCCTACTGCCATTTTCAGCTTGGGTGTCCACCCTGCCTCTCCCCTCAAGTGCTCAGTACATAGAAACATAGAAAGATGGCAGGAGGAGACCAAGGGTCCATCTAGTCTGCCCATGTGTTCCTTGGATCTTCTCAGATCCCAGAATCTAACCCCCCCTTCTGTCTAATGCCCCCTACTGCTCCTGTTGCTTTTGATCACTCTTTAGCCTTGTCCCAACCCAGCTTGAGTGATGTCATGGACTTTCCTTCCACAATCTCAGCTGGCAGTTTATTCCATGGCTCCATGACTCTTTCTGTAAAATAGTGTTTCCTAAGCTCCCTCTTGAAGCTCCCCCCACCCAACTTCCACTCATGCCCTCTAGAGTTAGAGCTGGAGACTCTGTTGTAAAGATTTGAGGATGGCACCTTATTTATTCCTCTCAGGAACGTGATCATATCTCCCCCCCTTCCTCCTTGTCTCCAGTGTGAGCATATTTAATGCTTCCAGATGCTCCTGTATGAGTGCCCTTGAGGGCCCTGGGTCATTATGCTTTGTCTTTGGCTTCATACCGCTTCTGTCTAACTGGCAGGGCTTCCTCCAGGTTATCTGTGACCCCATGCTTGGCTGCTCCATAACTATACCAGCCTGCCCAGGTGACTGTTGAGTTCTCTCCTCTCCTCGGGGCTCACTGCTATCCTTACCTTTTACCATTCCTACTGTACCATCTACTTTCAGGAAAACACCTCATCAACCATCGACAGACATATGCTTCAACAACATACTGGCGTACCCCCTCTAATAAATGGGCATACACCCACACTGTGCCCCTCAAGGGCAAGTATGCTTTGCTTTTTATGGCTTTGTACTACAACGATCAGTATGCTTCCACCTCTGTGGCTTTGTGCTGCAAAGATCAGCACACATTTTTCCTTAGTGGCTTTTTACCAAGGACCCTAGTATTCCGTTTTTAACGGTAACACTGGTAAAAATCACAGAATCCTGCTTGATTTGTGGAATTTGAATTCTTGTACCAGTGCCTCACGGAAATTGCACATCACTGCACAAAATCCTAAGATTTCAGCATCTTTTAAAAAAAATTTATTTTCTTTTTCTGTGCCCCCTTCTCACAGCATCAGCCTCCACTTTTCAGGGATCCCTAGGCTGGGTATCCCCTTGCTTCACCCCAAGTAATGCTTGGGAGCTCCTGTGGGCCTGCCCTATTCTGCTTTGGTTGTACTCCCCAGGCGTGGAGAGAGGGGGACCCCTGGTCATCCCCTCCACAGTCCCTTAGTGTGCGTCGGGCAGCCATGTTGATTCCCAGTGAAGCCTGGTTATGACGTCTGGGGCAGCCAGGTCCCTTCTACTAGTAGCCAATGTGGGGTGTTTGTTCCTGGTTTTCTGGTCTCTGCCCCTGAGGGCACCGGCACTCGAGGGGATAAAACGAAGTAGGGCACGTGGAGACATGCCGTGGCAAACCGAAGCACACCACGCTCCTCCTGGAGCAAGGGACACCACAAGAGCGCCTTAATAGGCCTCAGGCAGCCCCCCTCCACAGTGCAAATGCCACCAGAGCACACCACACTCCTCCTGGAGCAAGGGACACCACAAGAGCACCTTAATAGGTAAGGCAGCCTTCTCCCTGCCTGCTTCTTTGTTTCGGGGTAATGATTTATTTACCCTCCCCACACAGCACCTGATTATTTCTGCAGCGACTGGATTCAGCACTTGCATCGGGGATTGTTGGCTTATCTACAGGGCACTTTAAGGCTCCACAGCTTGCTGTGTATTCTGGATTTCCAACGACTGCATATCTACTGTGTCTGACGGCTTAACTGCTGTGTTATTGCCAAGCTCTATGTGGGAGAGTTTTTAATGTCCAACTGTGAACCAGACTAGCTAAGGGGATTGTTTATAGCAGCTCAGGAATGTATTTCTAGCTTTGTTCTTACCTGTACAGATAGCTTCTTGGCATTCTATCGCCATCTTGTACTGAAATCTTCGCACATGTGCCTTAGGGACACCGTCCCGATAATTAGTACAACAGCTGGCGCATGCGCAGGAGGGGCCTCAGACCCTCTAACCCTCCCGCTGCATATCTTTTATGTATTTTGTTCCCGTTCCCTCACAGGCCTCAGGCAGCCCCCCTCCACAGTGCAGACACCACCGGAGCACACCACGCTCCTCCTGGAGCAGGGGACATCACAAGAGCACCTTAATGGGTAAGGCAGCCTTCTCCCTGCCTGCTTCTTTGTTTCGGGGTGTTAACCCGTCGACGCTCTACGTTGACTGCCCCCCCACCAAGCCCGACCCTCAATTTATTGCCCTTTCCTGTCACGTGACTTCCTGGTACCTTTTGGGACTAAGTCCCCACTTCTCCATTTGCAGCTTATATTCATCTCCCACTAGAGGGAGTTCCCCTCACTGTGTGTCAGACCACGCCATACCTCCCTACTCTCTACTACTTTCAGACACTCTTGCCTGCTCTGCTACTTACTTGCCCAGCCCTGTCTAGAATACCTCCTCGCTCATCCCTCTGCTACCCTACTTTACCCTGCTCAGCACCTCCTATCTCCCATCTCCTGTCTACCTGTCCCCTCATTTCCTCTCCCCCTAGCCTCTGCCCACTCCCAGTGTGACCACTAGGAGTAGCTATTTCACCCCCCCTTCTGAGCCCCAAATCCAGCCTTTCCCAGCCCCCCGGCTAGCTCTGACAACCTCTCCGCAAGGTTCAGAGACACCCCCTGGGGTATTCGAACCTGGTACCTTCTGCACCGAAGTAGGTAGCATTACCACTACTCCACAGTGGCAGTCACTCTCACTTGAAGGTTGGCTATCACCCTTATTATTTACTACAAGCAAAGAACTATGGGCACCATCACTCTTCTACTAAGTCTGCTCACGTTTACCCTCCTGGCTCAGACCACCCCCCATCCTGAGCTTCCGCCCACCACCCCGAGCATTTCTCCCCTGTGCCACCCCATAACAGCTCGGCTCTTCTCCACCTTGGACACCCCCCAACTCCCCTGCATCCACCCCCTTCCAACACCCCCGCACCCTCTGCTCTCCCGGGCCCACCCTGGACCCACCTCTTCCTTGCCATACCTACCCTCTGTGCCTTACCTATCCCCTGCACCCTCACTATCAGGTCCTCACCTTGGCACCAAACCAAGGGTCCTAACTGCCACTGTCCCCTAATTAGAATAATCACCCTACTTCTACTGCTCTCCAGGAACATACCCCAAACCCTGGACCTACGCCTACCAGCCCTCCGAAACCCCTCTCCGGAGCCGGTCTCCGTGTTGCATCCCTGAAAATATGCAGCCTCCTAAAGAAATCCGCTGCTCTCCAGTGCTGGGTTGTACAACATCAACCCGACATCATTGCGCTAGTAGAGACTTGGCTCTCCAAAGCAACCACTAACTCCATTATTTCCCTTCCTGGATACACCCTGTTCAGGGATGATCAAGTAGGTAAACGCGGTGGTGGGTGCACAATCTTCTTGCGGGACACCCTTAAAGGTCACGCACTCCCTGCTCCCAAGCTTGACTTTGGCGTCCAAGCCCTCACTCTAAAAATTAACCCTGACCCTGCCAGGGGCCCACTCTTCCTCACGGTCTCCTACATACCCCCGAGGAACCAGAACCCAGCGGTCCAGTCTCTCACCAACTATCTCACATCCCTACCACACAAAGCTGAGCAACTCATCCTAGGTGATCTTAACATTAACTGGCTTGCTACCACTGCCTCCCAAACGAGGAACTCCTTCGTTGCCCTGGACATGTCCCAGTTAGTCACCCAGCCCACCAGATTCAACTGGACAAGTGGCTCCAGCACCCTCCTAGACATTATAATATCGAACTGCCCTCATAAAAGCCGGGATATCAGCGTCCTCCCTGACTCACTTAGTGATCACTCACCGGTCCTCTGTCTCTGGTCATCCTCTACACCAAAACCAGTGTCCCAGGCTACCTTTCGCTGGTGCCTACACCCTGGGGGCCTCAGAAAGCTAAAATTGTATCTAGCACAGTTGGACTGGTTCCCCATACGACATGCCCATGATATCGACTCTGCCCTAGACCTCTTCACAAATGCCTTCAGCAAGGCTTGTGACCCTTTTGCCCCCCCCCAACAGAATCCACACTAAAAAGCAAAATGCCCCTTGGATCTTCCCACCCCTTATCCAGAAACTTAGGAATAGGGATAATCTCTGGCACATCACTGTTGAATCAGGCAAGTTGGCTGATAGACAAGCCTACAATGCGGAGCATAATAAGTGCACCTGGGCCATTAGATGGGCCAAGGTGGAGCACTAGCAGACCACCCTCACATCCACCTGGGGTTCCACCTGGACCTTCTGGGATAGCATGAAAGAGCTTAATGGGAAGACCCGCTCCCCCCATCATCCCAGCTCTCCATCGATGGTACTGTTACTACTGACCCACTTCGCATAGCTGATTGCCTCAATACCACCTTCTCCAACCTACGCTCTGTCCTCCCCAACAGTTTTTTTGATCCAGTCCCTGCCTCTATCACCCCTGTCTTGGATCGCCCTCCTTTGTGCCTGCGCACTATATCCCCCAACTAAGCCAGGCCACACCTACTAAAAGCCCTTGGTAGCAACAACCCCAGCAGTGACCCCCTCGACTCCAGGATCCTCCGTCTGGTCTTAGATGTAGTCCTAGTCCCCCTGACAGACCTACTATACCATTCCCTATGCCTCAGTCTGTTTCCCAGTGCATGGAAATCAGCCGAAATTACCCCTATACACAAGAGTGGTGATTGGTCTGCCCCTAACAACTACCGGCCAATCTCCATCCTCCCCCCGCTCTCCAAAAGCCTTGAAAAAGTCATGTCTATTCAACTCTCTGAGTACCTGGCCAAATATGACATAATGTGCCCAGAACAGCATGGTTTCCACCCAGGACACAGTACCACTACTGCGCTCCTGGAGTTCTCTCAATACCTGCACTCTGCTCTTGACTCCGGCAACCTCGCCGGTGCAGTGTTCATTGACCTCTCCAAGGCTGTTGACACTGTTTGTCACCCCCTCCTGCTCGACTTCCTCAACCAACTCGGCTTTTCTGCTGGTCCCCTTGCCTGGTTCTCTAGCTACCTCTCAGCTAGATCCCAGCGTGTAAAGATCGACGGCTCCCTATCCAATACCCGGCCCGTTCATTCCGGGGTACCCCAGGGCTCCATCCTGGGTCCCATACTTTTCAGTCTCTACCTCAGTACTCTCCCCAGCTCCTGTACAGGAAAAATGCTCCTCTATGCTGATGATGCAGTTCTCTTTGCCTCTCATCCCGATCCCTCCTCTCTCCATTTATCCCTCCAGCACACTTACAACCAAGCTGAAAAGTGGTTCCTTGATCACCAACTTGTCATTAACCTAAAGAAGACCAAGTCAATGCTCTTCTCCCACCACCAAAACAAGGCCAAAAATGCTCCCCTCTTGATTCTTCCCAGCACACTGCACCCGCTGGAGCAAGTGACTGCCTACAAATATCTAGGCATCACCTTCAACTCTGCCCTCGTCTTCCACACCCACATCAATGCCCTATTCTCCACCATAAATTCTCGGATAGGCCTACTATACCATCATAGAGATTGCCCCCCCTCAAGTTGCCCTCCGGCTGGCCATCACTTCCTCTGTCCTGTCCCTAGTGGACTATGGCTTGCCCATTTATGCTGTGGCAGACAATACCGCCCTCACCAAAATCCAGCTCTCTATCAATAAGGCCTGCAGGCTCCTGACCGGAGCCCCCAGCCGCACACACACTTGTCTGCTCTACTCCACTGCCACCCTGCTCACCTTTGAGGAGTGTCTGCGCTACCAGACCTGCCTACTCGCTAAAAAATCTCTTCTAGGGCTCTCCCCCCCGGGGATCTCTGCTTCTCTATGGCATGCGTTCTTGTCTGTTGCCACCCGTAGCTCTGTTAAGGCCACATTTCTGGTACCCAGAACCAAGACCTCCCTAGCCCAGAGGTCCTTCTATTACCGAGCCCCTGCTTGGTTCAACTCCCTCCTAACCGCATCACAGACATTGCCAAAATTGGTCCCTTCAAAATCGCCCTTCAGAACCATCTCTTCGACGCTCGTTGCTGTAGATGCACCTAATAATCCCACTGTGGGACCTTCCCGTCAGGCATGCCCTGACTTGACAATGTCCTCTGTACAGCCTATCCCTCTCCCCCTTACACCCCCATCCCCATCTCTACCGCTACCCTCTCTAGGTTTATACAGGGTTGTACCCCCAATGTAACCCTTGGGTACCTTGTATATGACTGTAACGTATAATATGTAACATTATGCAACCTAAGTGTACTCTTTGTTCAATGTTTTGCACCTGTACTGTTTTCACTGTTGTAACCCACACTATGTAACTTTGTCTACCCTCCCTGCGACGAGGTGCCTTTGTAAATGAGTGCATGACTCAAAGGTTGTAAATCCGACTGTACAAATAAATATATAAATAAATAAATAAATAAATCACTCTAGATCCTGGCCAGCGTCCTCCCCTCCTGATTGCTCTGCAGCCCCATTGCATCACCACCTGTGGTCACCCAGGTGGTGGTAAAGCAGTGGGACCCACAGCCCACCCTCCCCGGAGGAGGACAGTAGGCTCCCGGGCACTCGATCTTACTCCCCCCAGCCAGCCCTCCAGCAACCTGAGTTTGCTTCCGACCCTGGGTCGCTGGCATTGCAAGCAGTAGAGCTACCGCAGCGTCTGTGGTCTGGTCCTGATTTCAGTATCTCAAATTAAATACTGCTCTGCTGTTCATTCTTTCTGCTTTGTTGCTTATAGAATCAGTAAGGAAACCACCCACACTGCTTTGTTGTAACCAGCCATGCTTCAGTTTTACCACCCATGCTTTCCACCAACCTTTCCATCAGCTGAGGACTGCTTTTCTTCCTGAAAGCACAGTTTTCATTTAGTATGTGCCAAAACATCTTTTATTATTTATATTATACTAGTATCAGCACACATGGGCAGGCCACAGAAAAACTGTGGAAAAAGCAACCTGAAATTGCAGAGATTTTTTTTTTAAATTGCGTGGAAATTGTGGGAGTTCTGCTATAGACCCTGAGTGCTTCACAATAAATCTTTTACTGTTTTCTGCAGCATATATTAGTCAGTATGAACTGGTAAATGAATACACTGCTGCTTGAATATGTTTTAAATATGAAGAAGTACCTAAAATGAATCATAAATGGATAAAACGTGTTGCCTTTCTTCCAAAATTTAAAAACGTCTGCCTCATAGAGTGCTAAATAGATTCTGTTTAGTGAGCCTCAGAAAATCAATATTAAGTAAATCCAGAATAAACAAATTTTATCTGTTTCTGGATATAGAACAATGATGTCTGAGCAAAAGCTTTTTACAGTACTCTGTCAACTATTCTCCCACTTTGGTGTAAGACAAAATAAGCAGATGGAATGGCAAATAATTCAGTTTTAGTAAAATGTTGTAACGTGTTTACTGTTCAGAATTTGCACTGTAGTTACTGCACACTATTACTGAAATCACATTTTAAAACATTATATCTGGGGGTTATTGGGGCTGGCAGTATAGCCTAGAGGTTAGAGTAACAAACAGTGGATGAACTGGGTACATTCAGCAGACTTGAAATATAGAAACATAGAATTTGACGGCAGATAAGGACCGCAAGGTCCATCCAGTCTGCCCATTTTTTTCTACCTTATGAATGTGCCATATGCCTGTACTTTGTCAATGGCTTATCTAATCATACTCATCTGTACTGCTCTCTTATGCCTATCCCATGCCTGTTTGAAGTCCTGCACTGTATTCATATCCACCACTTCCTGAGGTAGGCAGTTCCATGCATCCACTACCCTTTCTGTGAAAAAGATTTTCCTCACGTTACCCCTTAATTGGCCTCCCTCTTATCTCATGCTGTGTCCTCTTGTCCTGCTATTTTTCTTATATTGAAATGTTAGAGTCTTTCACCTTGTTAATGCCCTTAAGGTGTTTGAATGTTTCAGTCATATCACATCTCTCCCTCCTTTGCTCTAGGGTATACATATTGAGCTCCGTTAATCTGTCCTCATATGTTTTCTGATGCAGTCCCTGTACCATTTTGGTTGCCCTTCTCTGGACGGCCTCCATTTTGTTAATGTCCTTGTGCAGGTGTGGCCTCCAGTACTGCACGCAGTACTCCAGATGGGGCCTAACCACTGTCTTGTAAAGAGGGGGATTATTACCTCCCTCTTACGACTTGCGATACCCCTACAAATACACCCCAACATCCCTCTAGCCTTACCTACTGCTTTAGTGGTCTGCTTGGATGATTTTAGGTCATCTGTGATGATGATGCCCAAGTCTCTTTCTTCCCTTGTGATTGCCAGCAACTCCCCTTCCAACCTATAGGTGGCTTCACGGTTTCTGTTCCCTATGTGCATGATCTTGCACTTCTTTGCACTAAACCCCAGTTGTCACTGTTCCGACCATTTTTGCCAGTTTATCCAGATCTCTTCTCATTCTGCCCATCCCATCTGGATCATCTACTCTGTTGCGTATCTTGGTGTCATCTGCAAACAGACAAACCTTACCCTCCAGGCCATCTGCAATGTCACTGATGAAGATATTGAAGAGGACTGGCCCCAGGACTGATCCCTAAGGTACCCCACTTGTGACTTGCATTTCTTATGACTGTATATCGTTTAGCACCACTCTCTGTTTTCTGCCTGCCAACCAGTTTGCCACCCAGTTGACCAACTTCTAACCTATCCCGAGCCTACCCAGCTTATTAACCAATCTTCTATGTGGAACAGTATCGAAAGCTTCGCTGAAGTCAAGGTAGGTGACATCAACTGCACCCCCTTGGTCCACCACTCTGGTTACCCAGTCAAAGAAATCTGTGAGATTAGTTTGACAGGACCTTCCTGTTGTAAACCCATGCTGTCTTGGATCCTGTGCTCCTATGGATTACAGGTGTTGCACTATCTTTCCTTAAGGAGTGCCTCCATAATCTTGCCCACTACCGAGGTAAGACTGACTGGTCTGTAGTTCCCTGCCTCCTCCCTGCTACCACTCTTGTAGAGCGGGATCACATGAGCCCTTCTCCAGTCTTCTGGGACCTCTCCTGGACTCAGAGACTCACTAAACAGTTCTGATAATGGCTCTGCTAATTCCACCCTTAGCTCCTTTAGTACCCTGGGATGTATGCCATCAGGTCCCATTGCCTTGTCCACCCTGAGCTTAGCGAGCTCTTGTAGGACCCTTTCTTTTGTGAAGGGACTAGTGCACACCTCCCTTCCCCCTGTGTCCATGGTGCTGAGTTGTGCCCTGCCCTACCTTCTCCTCAGTAAATACTGAGCAGAAGTATCTATTTAGAATAGATGCTTTTCCTTAGTCCTCCTCCACACACTTCCCCTTATCCCCTTTGATCTTAGCAATACCCCCTCTGGACTTTCTCCTTTCACTAATGTATCTGTAAAAGTCTTGTCCCCTTCTTTTACTGTCTGTGCTAGTGTTTCCTCGGTTTTGGGCCTTTGCCTGCCACACTGCCTTCCCTGCTTCCCTTAGGGAAGTTTGGTATGCCTCCTGATCTTCGTCCCGCTGCATTCCCTTATATTTCCTGAAGGCCAGCCTTTTAGCTCTGACCTTTTCTGCTGCTGTTTTTGAGAACCAAAGTGGTTTCCTTCTTCTTTTGCACTTCCTTTTCTCTCTAACACAGTGGGATGTTGATTCAAGTATTGCATCCTTAATGCTTGCCCACTTTGCCTGTACCCCCTCACCTGTATTTCTTCTTGCCAGGGTTAGCTTAACTCTGTTGGCCATCTTATCAAAGTCAGCTCCTCTGAAGTCCCATATTTTTGCCTTGGAATGGGATGTTGTAGTTCTTGTGGCCAAATTGAACCATTCCATGTGAAGGTCACTGGCCCCCAGGTGACCTTCTACCTGGAGATCTGTGTTCCTTTCCCCGTTATTCAGTACCTCCACTTGCATACTGTGTGACTCTGAGCAAGTAAGTCACTTAACCTCCCCAGTGCTAGTGGGTCACCCCCCAAAACAGGCACTTCTGCCTAATGGGCCTTACCTGGTTTACAAAGAATATAAAAAAAATACCAATATTTGTTTACTACATCATACAGTAGTCAGGGTACCCTGTAATTTACCTGAGTTTTACTCAGACTGCAATGATTTGTTTAGATAAAGATAAATTTTCAGATACATTTTATGTGTTTTATAAGCTTCTTTTTAGACTTTAGTCAGGTTTTTATTGTATTCTTTGCATGTGAGCATCTAGGTTGTAAGCACAGGATCACTGTTACCAACTAGCTTATTCATAGAGGATAATGCCTGATGTACAGGTGATAACCATGGTGTAATCATCTCAAGTGGTTGCTAAGGCATCGGTAAACCTCGAGAACGCAGCTCGAGAGGTTTACAATAGCCCTAGCAACCACGAGAGATGATTATACCATGGTTATCACCTGTACATCAGGCATTGTCATTTATAGTGTATGGGACTCGTCATGAGAAGTTACCGCCCCCTGAACACAAGTAATTTAGCCTTACCTTATTAATGAATCTGTACTACAGCCACGTGATTGTGTAGGAAACCAGTTTATTAGGATACACGGACTGACTGGCAGCAGGCCAAAATAGCACCAGAGTTAAAATCTCTATCAGACATAGTTGCTAGATTCAGTAACAGTAAACTAAGACGACTGGAATAGAAACATAGAAACATAGACTTTGACGGCAGATAAAGACCACTTGGCCCACCCAGTCTGCCCATTTCCCTACCAACTGGATAAGCTGCAGATTCTAGTTAACCAACAGCCTACTTCCTGCCACCCCCCACTACAATTGCCTTGTGTCTGTCCCATGCATGTTTGAATTCCCCCACTGTTTTAGCCCCAACAACCTCCCCAGGAAGGCAGTTCCATGCATCCACCACTCTCTCCATGAAAAAAGATTTCCTCACATTACCCCTGAGCCATCCCCCTCTATCTTTAAATTGTGTCCCCTTGTTCTTACACATCTCTTTTTCTGAAAGATGCTACCCTCCTGGACTTGGTTGATTCCCTTGAGGTACTTGAACATTTCTATCATGTCCCCCGTCCCTCCTTTCATCAAGGGTATACATATTAAGCTCTCTCTGTCTCTCTTCATATGATTTCTGATGCAGACCCTGCACCATTTTAGTTGCCCTCCTCTGGACTGCTTCCATCCTGTCTATGTCCTTGCATAGATGAGGTCCCCAAAACTGCACACAGTACTCCAGATGGGGTCTCACCAACTGTCTGTACAGAGGGATAACCACTTCCCTTTTTCTACTTGTGATGTCCCTTCCTATGCATCCCAGTATCCCCCTGGCTCTCCTTACTGACTTCTCACATTGCTTACCCACCTTTAGATCATCTGATATGACTACCCCCAAGTTCTGTTCCATTTTTGTTGTTGTTAGTACCTTCCCTGCTATTGTGTACTCTTCTCCTGGGTTTTTGTTTCCCAGGTGCATTACTTTGCACTTCTTTGCATTGAATCTAAGTTGCCATATGTCTGACCATTCCTCCAACCTTGCCAAGTCCCTTCTCATCCTTTCTTCCCCCTCCTTGTGTATCAACTCTATTTACATATCTATGCATAATATGGGCCAAGAGGCAGACTTTTCCCAGACACTTGAAAGAAAGAATTGCTTAGTACCTAGAGGCCAGCAGGCATAGGACCCAAAAGCAGCATGGATTCACAGCAGGAAGGTCACGTCAGACAGATCTAATCGATTTCTTTGACTGGGTGACCAAAGTAATAGACCAGGGAGGGCTGTGGATATAGCCTACCTAGACTTTGCAAAGTTTTGACACAGTCCCGCACAAAGATTAATAATCAAGTTAGCCAGCCTAGGAGTGGGTCCCTGGGTGGTAGCCTGGGTAACAAACTGGCTGCACAACAGGACACAGAAAGGTAATAGTGAATGGAACACATTCTGAAGAAAGGGGTTACCAGTGGAGTACCTCAGGGCTCAGTACTGGGTCCAGTCCTCTTTAACGTCTTTATAGGTGACATTGCGGAGGGTCTGGAAGGAAAGTTATGCCTCTTTGCGGAAGAGACAAAGATCTGTAACAGAATTGATACACAAGGCCGGGTAGAAAGGATGAGAAGGGACTTGGCAAGGTTGGAGGACTGGTCAGACATATGGCAAGTTAGATTCAATGCAAAGAAGTGCAAAGTAATGCACCTGGGAAATAAAAATCCAGGAGAAGAGTACGCAATAGCAGGGGAGGTACTAACAACAACAATAATGGAAAGGGATCTGGGTGTAGTCATATCAGATGACCTAAAGGTGGGTAAGCAATGTGAGAAGTCAGTAAGGAGAGCCACGGGGATACTGGGATGCATAGGGAAAGGCATCACAAATAGAAAAAGGGACGTGGTTATCCTTCTGTACAGACAGTTGGTGAGACCCCATCTGGAGTACTGCGTGCAGTTTTGGTGACCTCATATATGCAAGGACATAGACAGGATGGAAGCAGTCCAGAGGAGGGCAACTAAAATGGTGCAGGGTCTACATCAGAAACCATATGAAGAGAGACTGAGAGAGCTTAATATGTATACCCTTGATGAAAGGAGGGATGGGGGGACATGATAGAAACTTTTAATTACCTCAAGGGAATCAACAAAGTCCAGGAGGGTAGCATCTTTCAGAAAAAGGGATGTGTAAAAACAAGGGGGCACAATTTAAAGTTAGAGGGGGGACGGCTCAGGGGTAATGTGAGGAAATTCTTTTTCACGGAGAGAGTTGTGAACGAATAGAACCGCCTTCCTGGAGAGGTTGTGGGGTCTAAAATAGTGGGGGAATTCAAACATGCATGGGACAGACATAAGGCAATTATAGTAGGGGGTTGCAGGAAGTAGGCTGTTGGTTAACTAGAATCTGCAGCTTATCCAATAGGTAGGGAAATGGGCAGACTGGATGGGCCAAGTGTTCCTTATCTGCCGTCAAAGTCTATGTTTCTATGTTAATGTCACCTATAAAGATGTTAAAGAGGACTGGACCCAGTACTGAACCCTGAGGTACTCCACTGGTGACCCCCCTTTCTTTGGAATGTGCTCCACTCACTATTACCTTGCTATTTGAGTACTGTACTGAGGCTAACAATCACATTCTGGGTGTGTAGAATACTGAATTACACTGGCATTCCGTTTTGTAAACCCACTGCTATGACATAGATGAGATAGGTTTATAAGTTTCTGACATCACAACAGAGGGATTACATGGTTGTAATCTGCTTGATTTCAGTGGGTAATAAGGGCTACCCGTGCATTATAAATTCATAATAACTGGTGACCCCTGTTATCAACCCATTTTTGAGACCTATAAAAAGTCATATCAGCCTGCAAGCTGATATGGCAGAGTCATATCAACCTGCAAGTTGATTCGACTTTTACTGTCTCGCACCGGGTTGTGTGTACCATGCTAAGGTACTTACCGACTCAGAAAATTGAGCCGTTCGCATTTTTTTTTTTTAATTTTAAACAATGGTGAAGCCTTTGAACCTTCACCTTGTCATTATAACAACCAGCATGCCATGGAGCCCATACAGAGGTCGAATCATCAACGCAGGAAGCATGTAAATGCTAAGACTGTGAGCTTTGTTTACTTACTTAGCACCAGTTATTATAAAAAATAACACATATGGAAGTGTGTGATCTGCAGTTTATTTGCACACCCTCGGTGTGTGACAATACATAAACCCCTCGAGCTTTGCTCTCGAGGTTTATATATTGTCACACACCTTGGGTGAGTAAAAAAACTGCATGTCACACACCTACATGTAACCCCCAGGTGGCACTATCCCAAGGGCTACTACCTCTGCCTGCTTGACTACTAACAGGTTGAGGGGCCTAGGTTCTATGGCGGGTGCCTCCACCCAGAGGTCAGGGTTTGTAGAGGTTAGACTAGCTTGGTCACAGCCCTCTAGGGCACTGAGACACCCTTTTATTCCCTCTAGTGGCTCACACAGTACACAAGTGTTACAGCTTCAATACCCCACGTATACGCACTGTTCACTAATAAAGTACCACTTACCCTCGAGACTGATTCTGCAGCACGTCTTTGAGGACCCCCTGTAAAATAAGGTTAAACGACATACACAGCAAGATACACTACTGTTTCCATAAGTACCAACACCACAGACAGTATATAGTATAATAACAAGAAATCTAATTTATTTAGGGGACAGTAACACGGGAGGGGGCAATCAGGTTGATTAGCAGAATTAAATCACAGTACTGTGCACATGTATATATAGGGTCCAAAATCTCACTCTCTGGGTACCCAGGATGGGGGGGGGGCTAGCTAGGACCATTGCCCGGGGTTGGCCGGCAGGTGCAGATGGATGGGGCCCTGTAGGAAGAAAATATATGCACAACACCCACTTGTAATCCAGAGCTGGATGGCTCAGTCCATGAAGCAGTGAAACAAAAAGAATTAGATGACACACTTGTGATTGAAAACAGGCTGCAGGGAAATACCCTGATTTGTACTCACAATACCCAAGGGACTGGATGGTGGATGTTCTTCTGGATTGCCAGAACAACAGTGCATGGAGACAAGGTCCTTGTGACTGGACCCCACTGCAGTTGATAGCAAACGGATTCAGTCCGAGACAAGCTGGGGTTTGCTTCCAGCTTCAACACACAGCACACAGTACACGGGATTTGAAATAGCGATTCCCCACAAGCACTATGCACATTCATATGTAAAAGGAAAGTACTATACCAGGCAGGCTGCTCCTCGATCCCGATTGCACTTACTGCAAAATACCTGGGAGCAAACACAGCAGCTTCAGTTCCTGACAGACCGAGCGCGATTCAGCAATTCCTCCAGTCTTCTACAGGATGAGCCTGGTTTCCACACTTCTGGTGCTTCTTTCTACTCACAACTCATAGACCAAACTGACACTCACAACGGCTGCAGGCCGAACCTCAGGGCCTCACACGCGCTTCCTGCACGAAACTACACACCGCAGAAGCACATAGCTCCTTCTCTCTTCACTGTCACAACTGATTTCAGCTTTCCAGTAACAGAGCAGGGCATTTCCTCCAAATCCAAAAGGTTCCAGTTGGCTGATCCTCCTTGTCAGTCACAGCAGGCTCCCTCTATTGGTGTAAAAAGGCGCCAAGGTCCAAACTACATTTCCTAGAAGCTCTCTTCATATAATCTCCTTGTGGCTGGCTCCAAGTGAGAGTCCCAGTTCTGATTTGCCCAAAGTAGGCTCCATTTCAAAGGTCCCAAATACTGATTGGTCCCATTCAGCAGTTCTGGACCCAAATGAGCTAGCAAGCAGACAGAGTTCGTGCTGTAACAAAAGGCAGGTCAGACAAACTGTATTTTCATTATCACACGAACTAAGTTCTGGTAAACAGTTACATCTTTCAGAAGAGCTCCCTCTGCGCTCTTAGTGACTGCAGAAACGGAGCGATTTGGCAGTAGCTCGAGCGGGACTCAAGTAGGGTAACACACAGACCCCCATCCAAATTAATTATGTCTGCAGGCAGACAGCTCTTAAAGAGACAGTATGTGGAGGCTCAAATAGCACTCACTTGGAACCACTTTTAAACAGCTCAGACGCCGAACACCGCCCAGACTTGGAGCATTCAGGCAAGCTCCTGGAAGACTTTTGGGAACCCCCATTTGCAGGGGGGGTTACATACATATACATTATTCTATATATAGTCAGCAGGGCCATTCAAAATCCTCAGTTGTTTGAATGAAAACTAGTCTGAATGAAAGTATGTTCACAAGGAAGAAACCGCCTTGCCACTTACAAAAAGGCTCCAAAGTCAGCACCCCATTCAGGTGAATGGGATAATTTGCACATTTTCTCCAGTATACAAGAGAGTTTTGGGAGATAGTGCGCCTGTTGGATACACATAAAAGAAGTTTCTTCAGTTTAAAATTAACTCGGGAAGTAAACTAAAAACAAGATATATGGAGTGCACAAGAACCCATATAAAAATTTAGGCAACTTACTGGCGGGGACTCAATATGAGCTGAAAGGAAATTAGCCTTGAGTGGTGCTTATGATAGAGCACAATCTTCAATCAATCATTTTTTTATTTATAAAAAGGTGCCTTTCCAAAACCAAGGATCCTGTACCATAAAATAAAATAAAATGACATACGTTATATAAATTCCAACAGAACAGTATAAAATCACATAGCAGAATAAACCCTTCAATTACCAAAAGCCAGGTCAAAAAGATAGGTTTTAATGCAGTTTTAAAACTCTGGAAGGTTAGGCAATCTCATACCCGATGAGGTAGAGAGTTCCACAGGGATGGAGCAACAAAGCTAAATGCCCTTGCTCCCGATGTCTGCAAACATACCCTGGGAACCTCTAGCAATCCCTCATCGGTGGATCGGAGAGGAAGGGAGGGACAGTAGGGACAAAGGAGATCTTTCAGGTATCTTACTGAGGAAGGACATGGTCCGAAATGTCTAAGAGATATTGATGCTGTATTCCTACATTTTTTTTAAAAGATAAAGAAATACTACATAAATAAAATGAAACTTATGCACATTTGGTGAGTGGCTCATTTAGCTACCAATTGTCTTTATTTAATTACTGTATTGTTTCAGCCAAACCCTAGTCTGTATGCAAAATAGTCAATATTTTTGAGAGTATTGTATTGTATTGAAAATGTCAACACTTTTTATACAGTTCAAAGTAAAAACTTGCGGGTGCAGTTATTTAGTGGCCCTGCAGATGGGGAGTCGGACTCAGCAGGGGTGGTAGTGTCGGATTTACAGTTTAACTGCTCCTGCATCTAAACCTTCATTCCCTCAGCTGATGTGACAAGTAATGATTTTGTGTAGAAAAAGTATATGCCTAAACATTTTCACACTACATGATTTAAAACAACATTAAAAACTAAGTCCAGTTGGGCTGGGCAGTGTGGACAGGAGTGTCAGGTTTAAAGTTTAACTGCTGGGCATCTAACCCTTTGATCAGCTGACGCAACTGCTCTTTCATTGCATGACTAAAGCCCAAAAAAAGCTTAGTATCAGCACACTTGGAGAATCAGGTGGGGGTAGGGATGTTCAGTCGGGTATCCATAACTTCTGCATTTATTTAAATGTGTGTGTCAGGGAAGTTGAACTGTTAGTCTTGCTGACCTAGGAGTCTCAAGGGATGCTTGCTGATCTGGGTGTCTTTGTGTGGGATCAACCAATCTGGTGGGGTCTTACAACATTGTGTGGTCACCCACATTATCAAGGCAGCTCCCACAATCTGCTGAAATATGCCCCCCTCAGGTCAGCACACAGTGTCTCTGCATCACACTGTAAAGCCCACCAGCCCAGGGCAGAAGAGTCTGGAGCAGAACAGCTCACAAACCCAGGTCTTCCACTTGCTAGTGTTGCAAACCACAAGCCACACCAACATTTTGTTTTTAATTTTGGGAGTGTTTTAAACTGGGTGAGTTGGGCTGTTGACTATGTAAGAGCTGGTAGTTCTCCATGCATGTTTTTTTTATTTTTTTTTTTTTATTTAGTTGTTTAACCAGGAGTAGCACACTAAGCTGAAAGCTTTTTTATAGGAGTGACCTGGGAGCACAGGGAAGTTAAGTGACTTGCTCATGGTCACACGGTATGCAAGTGGAAGCTGTGGGATTCAAACCCCGGTCTGGTCTGCTGGATGTCACCAGATTTGCAGCTCAGAGCCTTAAGCCACTGCGCTATACTGTTGTTAGTTGTGTGCCCCTGAGTGAGGGGGGGCTTAGGTTCTGAGTACCCCTGAATTGCTGCATGACTAGGTGCTGTTACCCGACCTGCCAGAGCCTTATACCAGTGTGGGAGGGTGGGGTGCTGCAACAGCACCAAGGCCAGACTGTACACTCAGAGGAGCAGAGCAGGTAAGCTGCCACATACTGTGTGATGCCCATGGGCAGACTGGAGCTGCTGCTGTATGTTTCTTGTTTTCCCTAAATGAGTTGGGGACCTTAGCAACTGTACGGCCTTGAATTTGCTATATGGCCCAGTTGCTGCTGACACTCTACCTACCACTGTATAATGCCATTAGGGGTGAGTGGGTTGCTGCAGACACACTCAAGCCAGAAAGCACACTCAGTGACACACGGAAGTTAAGACCCCAGGGATTGTATGATACTGGTAGGTGGAGTGGTGCTCAATTCACATCTGAGCTCAGACATAAAAACTGAGAGACACCCTTTTCATGGAGGCCAAGTTAAAAAAAGGCATTCACATGTTTGGGAAAAGTATGATTTTCGATTAGAAGGTCCTCCACTAATCACTTGTGGATTTTTTAGGTGAAAACACTTTATTTCAAAGGAGCAAATTCAGGCAGTTTTTTTTTTTGCTCCTCTGACCCACTGGCCATCCACTCCTTCAGGGATGCCAAGGCCCCCTACCACCACTGCTGAGTCCTGATCACCATCCACTGCTCCTTATTGCCATGTTACTAGGTAACCTGATGCCCCTACCCCTGTGGGTGGCAATCGGGGAGGAGAATCACCCTGAAGGACTTCCTGTATATCCCAGTCACAGCAGGGGTTGGCACAGGCACACGTGTCCGAGGATTCGGACATATAGAGGGATCAGCAGCCATCATCCAGTTGGCCAGACAGGTGTTTTTCCATTTTCTTGGGAGCATGACATGCCAAATAACATCAAGCAACAAGCTGACGTCCATCACGCTCCATCCCGCAGTGAAGGCTAAGGATGATGTGTTACCATGCCTCTGACCTATGGACTCCGCCAGGGGCCAGCAAACACCAAGCCGTGAATCCACCCTCCCACTCCGGAGCAAGGGTGTAGACAGGCATACTCACTGTACACATTTGTGTACAGTTTTGTTGTGTGCCTGTCACAAACCATATGCCTTTCTGTTAACATTTTCATTCTAATCTGTAGTATTTGGGTTAGTGTAGGCCACTGAGGAGTGCCTCTGTTTAAACTTCTGTTGTTTAGGAGACAGATACATGTATAACCTCTTTAGAGATTAGAGGAATCATCTGAAAACAATCTGACTTGTTTGGAAAGGGGTGCCATTTGGAAAGGATGTGTACATTTTTTAATGGGAGGGGTGTAACTCTTGGAGATTGTGTACAAAATGGAAATTTCTGGCTACACCCCTGCCCAGGAGAAGGTGAGTGCTCATTGGACACTCAAGGCTTCTCCTCCAGCTGGCCTGCCGACACCGGAGTCCATTCCCGAACCCGGGTCAGCAGCATTGCAGGCATAAATCCAATACAGGCAGTTAAATGATAGACAGGAAAAAGGTGGTCCATCTTAGTGGTGGTAGTTCAGATTAATTCACATCTGCGTTCTAACAAGCAAAGAGACCCAGTAACTTGTAACTTGTGCATGTGGGGTGTGGGTGTTGAAGGAAGGGGATCATAGTGCTGTCACTACTGCCATCACCCCTGAGGGATGTGAACTGCATTGTTGCTACTGCCATCACACTGGAGGGGTGGGGGCCGTAATGCTTCTGCCATCACCACTGGTGGATGGGGAATGTAGTACTGCTGCTGTCCCACCTAAGGGATGGGGTCCACAGTGCTGATACTGCAATCACACCTGAGGGATGGGGAATGTAGTACTGCTGCCATCACACCTGAGGGATGGGAAATGTAGTACTGCTGCCATCACACCTGAGGGATGGGGGCTATAGTGCTGATACTGCCATCACATCTGAGGAACAGGGAACATAGTACTGCTGCCATCACACCTGAGAGATGGGGGATGCAGTGCTGCTACTTCTTCCGTCACACCTGAGGGAGAGGGTCCGTAGTGCTGTTGCTGCTGCTATCACACTGGAGGAATGGGGGCTGTAGTGCTGTTGCTGCTGCTGCTGCTGTTGCACCTGAGGGATAAGGGCTGTAGTGCTGCTTCCATCATACCTTAGGGATGGGGGCTGTAGTGCTGCTGCCATCACATCTTCTACTTAAAATAACTTTAAATTGGTACAAGGATGGATGGATGTACAATAGTGCCGGTGGAGGTCAAAATTGCTAAAATGCATATTAGCAGAGTTAAAAATGTTAAATAACGATCACAAAACCAAACACCGGTACAAACGGATTTTGGCTTAGGAGACACTAGTGACAATACTGTTTTTCACAATGTGCAAAACAGAATTTGTCCTTTCTCAATCCCGGTAAACCAGTGTCCCTGCTTTTTACTACACCAGCTCAACCTCCTCAAGGTACTGGTTTCTCATACTCACAAGCCTTGTTAGGAGCATTTTGAGCTACTTAGCTTGAAGCAGCTGCCTCAGGTCTTATTTTCCTTGGGGTGCTTAAACCCCAGTGTTCCTTGGCATGGCTTCAGTCATGTTTGCTGATGACAAGCCTTGTGCTCCTCTTTGGTGGAAGACCTCCAGTTGGAAGGCGAAGCTCACATATTCCTTAGCATGCAATGATGTGTAGCAGGTACTGTAAAAGGGTAACCCCCCCCCCGTGGCAATCTGTATAAACGGTAATAGGAGCTACTGATAGGAAGTCATGCATTTGGAAAAACAAAACAAGACTGTTCTTGTCTATGTGAAAATTTTGTGTGTCCATTTTGTTTGTTGGGCTGGCCACCCACTTTGTATAATATATTTTTTTTATATATATGTACTGTATTTGTAGCATTTGTATATAGTAAATGTGTGGTTTGCAGTCTGTATTTGTTTTCCAGGAGCACGACTTAAAAGTGAAGCAAACAAAGGAAAAATAAAGGTGTTTTCCTCTCCGGGTACAACAAGCATTTGTCAATGCCGAATGTTTGTTTGCTGGCATTGGCATTGGTAGTGTAGGAGTTAGAGAGCTGCATAATAGGAATGGCAGTGAAGTATTGAACGGAAGCCAACCCCACCACTACCCTGTAGAGAGTGACAGGCATTGGGGTGTGCCTTTGGGTCATCAGGCATAACGGCCACGCCATTTCACCACACCCTACCCTGCAGACACTGACAAGTGTCACGGTGTGCCTTGGGGTCTTTGGCCCTTATGCTCACACCATTCCATCAGGATATACAGTGAGATGGGTCCTGTATAGGAGAGTGGGGTGAACTTTGGGGCTGAAGAGTCCAAGGCACACCTTGATGCCTCTCACTGGCTGCAGGGTGTGGAATGGTATGAGCATTACAGGCGAGAATCCCAAGTCACACCCCTGATGCCTCTCAATCTCTACAGGCTGGGCGTTATGGTTGGAAACCCTAACGCCTCAGGCGTTCGTTAGCATTTTCACTCCAAATTTTCAACATGTTTTTTTTGTGACCCCCACCTTTTGAACAGTGGCAATATCAGTTTGTTAGCTGAAAGCTGATTTCGCACAGTGACTACGCCATTTGGCACCACAGGTGCAAAAACACATTTCGAACAGGATGTGAAAAATGACAGCTGTACTGTTCATGGGGAGGTGCAAAAAATGGCAATGTTGAAATTCTGCAGTGAAAATATTTAAAAAACTGGTGAAGTCACGAGCGTGCATAGAAAATGCGCAACGCACAGCCGTAATGCAATTAGTTTGGGGATTTTTTACAGCAGATTGTCAACACAGGGATTTTGTTACCTTTGCTCATGAACAGTGTCACTGTGATTTTCTTAATCTGTCCCGAACAGTGATTTCCCACGACGACCACGCATTTCTGCACTGGAAGTGCGAAAACACATTTCGGCCATGGTGTGAAAAATGACAGCTGTATTGTTCATAAGGAAGTGTGGAAAAATGCCAGTGGTGAAAATCTGGACTGAAAATATTAGAAATCCACGAAGTTACGAGGGTGTGTGGAAAGTGTGCAATGGTCACTCGTAACACAGTCATTTTATGGACGTATTTCACCAAATTTTTAACATAGCCATTTTAACACCTCTGCTCATGAATAGTGTCACTGTGATTTTCTTAATCTGTCCCGAACATTGATTTCAGACACCGACTGCACCATTGTGCGCTACATGCGCGGAAACACATTTTGGGTCAGATGTGAGAAATGACAGCTGTACTGCTCATAAGGAGGTTTGGTAAAATGGCAATGTTGAAAATCTGGAGAGAACATATTATAAATTCGCAAACTTATGAGCGTGCATAGGAACAGCGCAATGCATGCTCGTTAAAAAGTCATTTTTGGGAATTTTTTCACCAACTTTTCAACTCAGGGTTTTTGGGGTCCAACCTAATGAACTGTGACACTGTCATTTCATAAATTGCCCCGAAAAGCGGTTCCATGCAGTGACCGCGAAATCACCTTTCGGAGGCGATTAACGCCATGACAGTGACAGAATTCATGAGGTGGGGTCCAAAAAATCCCATGTTGAAAATATGGTGAAAAAATTCCCCAAAATGCCCAAGATACGCACTGAAGTTGAAAAAACATTATTTATTACATTATACAGCTTACCGGCATTTCCTCAGTTCGCAGTCGGCTTTGAAGAGTGCAGACGTGTTCCCGGTCCACCGAAGATCATCGCGCCGAGTTCTGGAGGTAAGTATGGGGTGAGGAGGGGTGTGGAGAGGCAGGGTGCGAAGTGGAGTGAGCCGCAGGTGGGGAGATTGGGTCAGGACAGTCAGCGAGGAAGAGGTTTTTCCTTGCAGGTTTTTGTTTTTTTACTTGGGCGACATGGGGCGTTTGCCGCTGGGGGTGGTCTCCCAAGCGTGGCAACTGGAAAACTGTTCGAGGGGCCGTGGAGCCCGGCGGATTGGGCACCCCGTCGGCCATATGATCTGTTGCCACGCTGAGGTGGGCTCCAGTATGGCATCTGGAACTCTGTTGGGGGGCGCAGCACAGCAGATGGGGAATTGGCACCCGTCGGCTATAAAGTGTGTGCGTGGGGGAGGAGCATGAGCCGCACTATGCGTGCTTGCATGTTGTGTGGGGGAGCGCGCATGAGCATGCAATATCTTATCGCTGCTCACTGAAGCGTAGCTCTCCCTTTCAACTATACGGCTACTGCATTTTCAACTGCTGTCATAGACAGCTGCAGCATTCATTGGAGAACTGCAGCTGTGCCTGCAAACACACTGACTGAATTGGAAGACGGCTGCCACACCTCTGAAAACTTGGATGATGGCACTATGTTTCTTGCACACGCATGCAAGCAAACATAAAAATGTAATTATGAATCTTTAAATCTCGAAGGGACTCCCTTTACTTGTATGGTGAGGCAAATGTAAGCCGTTCCGTCTTTGAAACGGAGTAGCTGCAGTTAATTAGAGAAAGAAAATGAAAGATACAAAACAAGCCCCTGTTTAATTTATATAATAATAGGCAACTTGGAGCAGTTTATCTTTCTGATTTATGTTTTTAAATGGAAAGAGAGACCCTTGTTGGTGTGCCAGAAGCTGCCATTCTGAGAAACAGAAATTATTCTTTTCTCCTTGGCGATTCGGCCGCTGACTTGGGTCTGTATTAGCTTCCTCTCAGGTGTGCACACTGTCGCGCCGAAGAACAACCTTTGCTCGCATATTGGGAAAATGCTTGCGTGGTTAATTCTGTGAATGTCTCTTGTTATAAACCCCCCTTTTTAGTAAAGAACTTTCAGTTTGGAGAAATTTCAGCTTACCAGAACTCCCGGTTATGAGTGTTCATTTTTCCCGTATTGGTAACTTGGAAACCGCCAGTTTTCTTGGTACAGCACGGCATGCCAGCTCTATACGTAGTGAATCTAAGGGCTGGCCGGCCATCTCGTTGCCATATTTAAGCCACAGTTTAGGGAGGCAGTGCTTAGAAAGCCTGGAATAATAATCAAGATTAAAATTACTGAATTATTTTATGTTGTAGTACTGTAGAGTTAAATAATTTATTAAATTATGAATGTTCCTTATACTTTGTGGGAAAAATACATATAAAGAGAGTTCCTAGGTTAATAATAAAAATAAAAGGGGAGGAGTTTTAAGTCACATGGTCACCATTAGGTATATATGACTGCTTAGTCTATCCTTTAGTTAGTTGTTAGAAAGGTGTTGATGGTAAAACACCTAGTCTTAGCTAGCCCTTTTTAGCTATATGACCAAAGTGGATTTGGTACCACCTTTGGATGTACGCTTCTCTTTGATTTGTTTGTTTTTGTTTAATTTCGCAATACAGTCCATTTTATTTTATTCTGTTGGAAATAAATTTTGAACATTATTTTTGCTCAAGCTACTACTGCCTCGTGGTCCAACAGGTACAGCTGATGCCTGGGTTCTTAATCATGTCATCCTACAAGGATGACACCCTGAAGCCTCGGATCCCTAGAGGTTTCCCCCACAAGGGTGATTTACCTCTCCTCCTCCTTGCTGATGGGCATAAACTTCGTTAGTTTCCTAGCGTGCAGTTAGGTGTATTCCATTAGACATTTGGGACTTGGATGTACTTTTTCTCTCTGGTCACTCAGCTTCGCGCCTTCTCCCTTTCCATAGCAGAAGTCAATGTTTTGACAGTTCTGCTACATGCCTTCAGCTTTTACTTTTTGGTTTCTTCTCTATGGTACATCTAGCCAAAGGACTGCTGTTCTGTGGCGCCTCTAGGAGTGGAACCCTCCTTGAGAGGGTTTCTATGCTTTTGGCTCCCCAGAAGGGTGGTAATTCACCAGGAACAGAGAACACAAAATGCCTTATCAACCAGAAGCTAATAGTGCTTGAAATACGTATGTTGCACAAGCACAACACTTCAAGCCACCAACTGCTCTAGTTACTCCTTTCATGGTTGCCTGCTGGAATAGTGAGCTACTAAGGAGCTGCCAGTGCTTCACTGGGAACCCAGCCATGGAAACAGTGTAGACTTAGCTATGTTGCATTTTGTTGGCTGGTAGCGGTGCACTTGAAGAAATGAAATGAAGCTTGCAAATGAAAACCCCAAACCCGAATGCTTATGAAACCCAAACTGGGTATTTGTATATCCTGTCCAGATGGCCAAGTCCAATAAATGCTTTACAACTATGGTACACAAAGGTGGTGGTTGCAGGGCAAGCCCTGACTTTACTCATGATTCTCCAAGTCCAAGGGATCCCTCTCAATTCACAGGGGTTATGGTGCAGTTTACACCTTCTCTTGCTGGTTCCAGTTTCTCTGCTTTGGTGGTACAGGCCTCTGATGCGGGCAGATAGCTGTTGTCTTCAGCCACATTTAGGCCTCTCCTTACCTCCACAGTCAGCAGATGATACTCTCTTTCTTTCTGTTCTTAGAGCATGTCTGCGAGTGAATATCGATCCTAACAGCCCTGCACACCATGCTCCATCATACGGTCCCTAGTGTAACAATAATCAGCGCAGTGCTGTGGTATTGGCAAGGCTGCTTCCCAAATGAAGTGCGGTCCACTTCAGCTTTGGGCTGGGCTAAAACAAAGCAAAATTCTTACTCAGCTGCAGCCTGCAGCCTTTACTGTAATGCTGGGTTAGCTCCTTTTCTGAAAACAGCAATTCTGCTTCTCGCTCTGTCAGTCTGTCTGACAAATGCAAAGTCTACCTCTGCAGCAGCTCCATCGATCTCCTTCTCCCTGCAGTCCCACATAGACTAAATGGGTCTTTGCACAGTCCCTGCTGTTCCCTCGGGAATCTCAGCCCACAGTTGGTTCACTGGGCTGTCAGTCATTCAGGGACCAGGCTGGAGTTCCACCACTCAGTAGCTGACTGGCCAGAAATTCATGCCAGGAATCCTGCAATTCTGTTGTCCTAGGAGCTCTCTGTGGCTCATTTTCCAGACTCTGCAGCCTGGTTGGCTGAAGCTACAAACCCTGACTCTGTTGCTGTAGTTGTGGGGGTCATGGTGCACCAAGATTGTGGCAGCCTGTCCTGGTGTGGGGTTATTGGCCCCAAAAGTCTATATTTCTGATGGGTTCCTGCCCTTAGGCAATTATTTAGCACCCCATTTGTCCTGCGCATGATCGTGGCAAGTGTCTGTTTGTTTGGAGCATACAGCATGGAATCCCTGCTCTGTAGAAAGCGCCGATGCACCAGTCCATTGGTGGCAGGCAGCTGCCACTTTGATGTCTGGCCAGGTGTCACAGTCATGTTTCCACAAGAGGCACAGAAGATATCCTATGGCAGCTCCCCTCCTGCAGTCCTCCTCTGGACCCCAATGCAAAGTTGATGCCCTCAGAGGCCTGAAAATGCAGGAGCCAAGAAAGCAGTTCGGCTGGGCTGCCAGGAGCCAAAACACAAGTCCCACAGTATGGGTGGGCTACATGTATGACCCTAAGCAAGCCATATGATCTCTGGTGTGCTCCTGTTCTTCAAGCTGTGAAACAAACTGTAGAAGCAGGACCCCATGGAAAATAGGATGCTACCTCTAAACTGGGATACCCACGATAAACAGATAAGGCCTATCTGGTGTTGGCAGAACACTGTTGTGGGAATATTTGCTGTGAGCCAGCCCACACAATAGAAGTCCTAGCAGGTATTGGGAGGGCACTGTTGTGGAGAACCTTACTTTGAGCCAGGATGCAACATATTAGCACTAGCCGGTTTTGGGAGGGCACTGCTATGGGGAATGTTACTGTGAGCTGACCCACACCACATAAGCCCTAGCCAGTGTTGGGAGGGCACTCAGGAGTAGCCAGGCCATAGTCTGAAGGCCTACACCTTCATTTGGATTCAGACATTTTGACCAAATTTGCCTTAACTCAGCTGGTCATGGATACCAATGTGCCCTAACCAACATGTACTTATGCTTGGGCCTTCAGTTTTTGGAATTCTGGTTACTCCCCAGTACCACTACTATGGGGAACCTTACTGTGAGCAGTCCCACACCACCTAAGGCCTAGCCGGTGTTGGAAGGACACTACTATGGGGAACCTTACTGTGAGCAGTCCCACACCACTTAAGCCCTAGCCGGTGTTGGAAGGACACTGCTGTGGGGAACCTTACTGTGAGCAGTCCCACACCACTTAAGCCCTAGCCGGTGTTGGAAGGACACTACTATGGGGAACCTTACTCTGAGCAGTCCCACACTACTTAAGCCCTAGCCGGTGTTGGAAGGACACTGCTGTGGGGAACCTTACTGGGAGCCATCCCACGCCACATAAGCCCAAGCCATTACTGAGAGGGCACTACTGTGGGGAAATTTACTGTGAGCTGGGCTGCTGCACTTAAGCCCTAGCTGGTGTAGAGAGTACTGGTTCAGGAAACTTGCATCAGTCTCCCAGCTTGGCTATTTTAGGAAAACAGTACTGTGACCACAGCTACAAAAGGGTTGAATCTACTCCCTAGGAGACTGGGGTTCACATCCTACTCTGGCCAGCAGAGGAACCATGTATTCTGTGACAGTGAGGTGCTTCGCTCCCAGCTGGGGAGGCATGGTGACAGCTGCCTGACTTTCCTAGACCCTTTCTGGCCAATCTTGAAACAGCATTGGTGGCAGCTGTGAGGACAACCACTCTCCTTATTACTGGACAAAGGGCGCCTCTGTGATAGCCCTGATTGTCATGGTGGGGGACGGAGTAAAGGAAGGTGTGGATCAGGAAAAAAAGAATACAGAACTTTTTTTTATGTGCTTGATTGGTGGGGGTGGGGGGGATATAAGAAGCATAATCAGAGAGTGTTACCAGATGTTGGTTCACCTAGCCAGGAAAACCACAGATGGATTGACTCCCACAGTACAGTCTCTCTTTTTATTCTTCTGTGCCATTTTCACAAAAGGTTTTGGACAGTATAAACTGTATTTTCCTATGAGAGGATGGTGCTATTAGTCCTGGACAGTGCATAGCTGTTGTACAGAGTCCAAACCAAAAATCTTGGAGGGTTTTCAAAATCTTTTCTTTTTTTTAACTTCACTATTTGAGCAGACAGTGGATGTTTAACTTGGGTAGTCTGAGTTCAATGAAAAAATTGGAATCAAGTGATATGAGGTGGTACTTGGTTCCCTCTGGTTTTTTAACCTTTCAGCATTGTTCCATCCATGATCTGCCTGTTGTGTGGTGACACAGTCTGTATAAAAGATGCTTTAGAAATATAGAAACAGAAATTCGCTGGCAGAAAAGGACCCCGTGGCCCATCTAGTCTGCCCATGTCCCCCTGTCTGTCTGGCGTATCTTACTCCCTTCATTATTAAATGGAATTGCATTGTATTGCATATAAGGCAAAAGAAGCATAGAAACATAGAACGTCAGGACAGAAAGACCATCTATGCTCATCGTGTCTGCCCTGAGGCCCTACATCACACTAATTCTCACAAATATTGTAATATGATTCCCCAAATGACCAACCTTTGAGTCTTAAGGTTGAGTAGTATATCTCTGTAATGTTCTCTCCCAAGATCATGGGGGTCATTATTTGCAAACTGAATTACAGATCTGAAAGAATAATTAATTTTTGTCTAGTTAAATATTCATGAGCTAGCGAGGCTCCTGATTTGCTACTGGATTGATTATTAATGTCTTAGAAATTACCAATCCAGCTGCCAGCTAACACTGTGTGGCCCATAACATCTTAAACATAAGATCACCACATCTCTGAAAACAGCAAAAGTAATAAAAAAATGGTAAAAAGGAAAGTTATTATTATGATTAGATTTATAATGGCAATAACAACCTCGAAGCCGGTCATTTCCTTGGATTTACGACTGGCTGGAGGAAAGTGGAGGTGACCGTTGGCTGCTCCTTGAGCCACCCATCCCCTTCCCCAAGTGGTCATTAATCCAAATGTGCAAGCAGAAAACTCGAGTACTTAGCACTGAATAAGAGACAGTTCTCAGCCAGATTCCATTGCAGTAATGTCTCTATTTAAGTGCAAACACAGCAAGGTGCAAAGTAGCCAGACTGGAGAACAAGCTGGTGTTGTCATGAAAAATGGCAAAAATCATGTTTTTTCTTTAGTGGAAAATGCCCAAAATTATGGCATTTTTATTAAAATGTTAAAAATCATAAGGCTGTATTTTCAAAAGGGTGTCCTGGACTTGCGGCATCTTTTTATTGCTATTGCACAACTTGCGGTGAAAAATGAGGCCATTTAAAATGTGCTGTCTAACATTTTGATGCAGTTGCAGCAATCTGCGCACAGAAAATGGTGCAGTTGACGAGGCAGTGGCTAAGGCTAGTGGAATGTTTGGTTGCATAGGGAGGGGTATCTTCAGCAGGAGGGGGGATTATATCATTCAGTGGTTCAACCACATCTGGAGTACAGAGTATAACTTTGGTGACCACACCTCAGAATGGACATACACAGAGCAGAGGCGGTCCAGAGGAGGGCAACTAAAATGGTGCAGGGTCTGCAAAGGAAGCCCTGCGAAGAGAAAATGTGATCTCGCAACATGTACACAGTAGAAGAAAGGAGAGAGAGAGCAAGAGAGAGAATATGATAGAGATTTATATGCACCTTAAAGGAGTGAATAAGGTACAGGAGGGGGGGGCATGCAATAAATGGGGGGGCAATTCAAGAGTGACATGAGAAAATATTTCTTCAGTGAAAGGGTAGTCGATGCTTGGAGTAGATTGCCGGTGGAATTGGTCAGGGCCAAAACAGTGGGGGGCTTCAAGAATACATGGGCTAGGCATAGGGGCATATAGATAGGATGCAGGGAGGTGGGAGGGAATATATACAATACTCGAGCCCAGATGGGGGTGGGTGAGAATGTATACAATATTCTCCCTAATAATTCATTCATTTTGGAAGGTTAAGGGGTTGGATTAAATTTTGTCATACCTGGGTCTTCACAACATGAAAGATTGAGGAAGGGTTCCCAGTGTTTTTTCATATCTGTCTGAAGCAAAATGTATTATTCACTTGCCTGCTGGCCAGTCTGTAGAAATGATTCTTCCACCATGGGGGTGGGGCAGGTTGTCTCCATTTTTTTTTTTGGCTTGCCGTATCGCCTGGTGGATGAGCCCCTGCTCTCTGGACCCTCACCCAGGATATGCTTTCCTGACAATGAAACCTTTACATCGAATACGTCGATGCCAACAACATCGACAGTTCACTATAAAGTCTGCCTGGGACCCCGGCACTCTTTGCCATGGTCCTGCAGCCGCTCCCCGAATCAACTCCGACTCGGAGTTGATTATCCTTAAGTCCGGGGGTGAAAAGCATTTGTTTCTCTGATGGATTTATGTCGACTGCAAATTGCGGTCCACATAAATCCGTCACTGTGATGTCAGTTGACAAAATATTTGTAGAACCAGCATCCCTCCCAGCCCCCCCCACCCCGGACTTATCTCCAGTGACGATACTCCCTGGCTTGCCCTCCAAGGCTGGGCTGCCAAGTGAGCACTCTCCAGACAGGCTAATATATCAGGTTACCGGTGGAGCACCATAACTGTTGTGTTTCCCTGGCTTGCGCTCCTGGGTGGGGCCATTCCTAGTGGAACACAAACTATGTGCTGCAGCTGAGTGGGACGGGACCAGCGGAGCGAGGCATCATGGATGGGGCTGGCAGTTTTTCTTGCTGCTTAATCCCCATGGGAGGTGTGGCGTGCAGTGACATAGCGGCGTCTACCTGCAAGAACTTCTGTGCCCTTATTGCCCACTCCGCTCCACTGACGAGGGACTGCTAGAGGTTCCCAGGGTAATTTTAAAGACCTCTGTTGCTAGGGCATTTGCGAACCCTACCTGTGGAACTCTCTATCTCATCAGATAAGGGAGTGCTTGACTGTGGAGAGCTTTAAATCTGCCTTAAAAACTCATCTATTTAAGCTCGCCATCCTGGAGGGTGTATGAACTGGAGATCATTGAATACTGTGACATTGATGTTTTAATTGTTATTTATGGTTTTAACTGCTGTTTTCTTTGTTTTGTGCAAGTGCTTAGATATTGATTTGATTTGCACTTTTTAGAAGTAAAATATGAGTTGAGTTGAGCACAAGTCCGAAGAGGAGCTGTTACTTGGTTTTGTTTTTTTCTTCTGCCCACCCACCCACACCCTCCTAAATTAAATACACTTGCTAACCACTCCCAGAAGTGATTAGCCAAGTGGGAAGCAGTCAGGAGGAGGAGCATACCTGGGAGGTGATGGGAGGCAGAAGAGCTTCTTGGCTGAGGAAGGGACCCCAAAGTACTGTACTGTGTGTACTGTGACTTAATGAAAGTAATGGGGCATCCTTGACATTCATGGCCATCGCGCTGTGAGGAAATGGGGGGGGGGGGGATTGGGGCTCATAGGAATGTCACTATAAGGCCACAAGGGTTGATGGAAATCATTGCTTATGGGCCCAGCTTCTTTTATCTCATGATATTATATTTATCTTTTCAGTTTCTGCTTGTTGAGGATTCATACTGAAAAAGGGCTATACTTGTTACGGTCCTAGTTTCTATTCTTTATTATATTATATTTACCCTTTTTATTTCTACTTGTTTGGGGATTCAATTATCGACCTCTAGGGGGGTGAAAGGCTACTGGCAATCATAACACACCAACACTGCAAGTTACTTGGGACAAACAGGCTAGCCCGCTCTTTGCTGTTGTGTGATTGCTGGCTTGACATGGGACAAATTTGTGCACTGTGTTGGTCAAAAGCTCCCTTGATCTCTTGAGGCTAACCTTGAGACAAATGGTTGTGCTAGGTTCTGGATATGGGAGGAGCAAGAGTCTTTGTGGGGGTTGAAAATGCTAAGAGGGAAAGCAGGCCTGGGAAGGGATACTACTGGGTAGTGAGGAGGACTTCAGCAAATGTATTGGGGGGGTAGAGTAGTAGGCTGCAGTGGCTGTGGGGCTGCAGTGGCCATGAATACACTGTGGAGGCTAGGTTGCTGTCTGATATGTGCCAGGTTAAAGAAATTAGAGGCTGAGATACGCATTCTCAGGGATGAATTGGTCAGGTGGAGGGAGGGCATGAGTACAAGGGGAGGGAGGCACATCTTCAAAGCTGGTTGAGGACAGAGGGGGTCTACTGCTGCTGGGTGCAGGGTCACCTGGAACGGCGGGAGGGCAGGCCATGCCATGGGGCATCAAAGGGGAAGAAGTCTGAGACAGGAAGGGGAGGTGAGTGATGGATGGCGGAGAGTGGGTACTGCTGGTGGTAGTGGTAAAGGGTCTCTAAGAACCTGGGCAGGGGGGAGCAACTCTCTGACAGGGGATGAAAGAAGACAACAGGCTGGGGGTATTCCAGTCTCCAACAGGTACTCGCCATTGGTAGACACCATGGTGGTAGGGTTATCAGAGGGGGAAGAGGGAACAGGGGTCAGAAGTCAGAAGGAGAGGGAGGAGCCGGCAAGTGGCATGGAGGTCTGAGGCATCATGCCTTACCTCCTGCCACACTGGTGAATCATGTTCGCAGTGTGAACGGGCCGCTGGGGGTCGTCTGGGGAGGGAGAGGATTGAGCATCCGAAGGACAGAGCTCTTCTCCCGGGGAAGGGTGGGGATGGAGTCTGCTGCCTGCCTGATTCCTAGTGGTGGTGGGGGGATGGCACAGGGGGCCACACTTAGGGGGTGGATGCAGGGCAGATGCCCGGAGTGCCACATATGGAAGTGGGTGCAGCTCGGCCATTGGCATCATTGCATGTCGCCGTGCTTGGGGAATGGGGAGAAAATGGAGCAAGGGAAAAATTGATGGCTGGCAGAATGAAAGATGGCCCCTTGCAGGCTCCACACCCAGCTAGCTGGCACCCGCTGGTGTGAGAGTGAGTCCCGAGCATCGGCCGTGGCCAGGGCTGGGGAGGCTGGACGGAAGGGGCCGTGTGCAGGAGCAATCAAAGAATGTGAAAAAAAAAGAGGGAGAGGGAGAAAAGTGAGGGGGGAGAGGAGCCAGATCATATGGAGGTGATAGAGACAACAGAGGTGTGAAGAGGGAGTGGGGTATGTGCGGTTAGGGAAAGGGGGGGAGAGGTGCAAAGGCAGAACCCAGGTGGCACAGGGACACCAGGGAGTCAGAGTGGGGGAGCACAGGATTCTGAATGTAGAGCAGAAAAGTGGGGGAGACAAAGGAGGACAGAGGGAGACTCAGGGTGGCTCTAAACTTGAAGACCACACGGAAAAGAGGTTAGAAGAGGCTAGATATTCATCGAGGCTATCGGGAGAATCGCTGGCACAGGACAATTCACATTGCGGGATGGGAGATCGGGGAGCTAAGGGCAGAAGCAAAAGGGGTGGTGTTAAATACCAACTGAGAAGGTGAGGGAGGAGCTGCAGTGGCTGAAGAGGGGAGGAGTCAAGGCGTGAATCGGGCAGGGGTGGTAGTAAGGGCAGGAGGGTAGAACAGACGCCAGTAGCTTGGGGAAGGAAAACTGTCAGGCATTCCTGAAAGCACTGATAACACAGCTACAGAACATATATAATGCTCCCCAAGCATACCTAAAACTGGATGGAGCCATCTCAGACCCTATCACCCTCGGTCGGAGTACCAGACAGGGGTGTCCACTTCCCCACTCCTTTCCGCACTGTATCTTGAATCCCTGGCCGAGGCTATTAGGAGTAACCAGAATATAGAGGGTATAAACATAGGAGTCAGGCCCTATAAAATATCTCTTTTCGCGGATGACATCCTGTTGACCCTGGCCTACCTAGACCAGTCTATTCCAGGGGTTTGGGAACAACTTGAACTTTTCGGTTCACTGTCAGGGTACAAAGTTAACAAACAAAAAACTGAAGTCCTTTTATATAATTCTACTCCCCCGAGATCTTTGAAATCAAGGTTCCCTTTTAAATGGTATAGGTTAGCAATATGCTACCTAGGAATTGAGCTCACCACATATCCAACACATGCAGGCCTCCTCAACTTTGAGTCAATCACTTAACAGCTGCAGGAGGACATCAGCAGATGGGTGCAGCTCCTACTGAGCTTTTTAGCCAAAATTGAAACAATCCAACAAAACATCTTTCCCTGCATATTATTTTTCCTGCAGATGCTACCCATCACACTAGACAAGACCTATTTCCAAGCATGGGACTGTATGCACTAACGATTTATCTGGAAAGGCTGCCCTCCTAGAATTAGATTTTCTATACTACAACTACCAAGAGAGAGAGGAGGTCTCAGTGTCCCAAATCTTCGATTATATGCCTTAGCCTCACACATCTGAACCATTTTAAACTAGCTAAACCCAAGATATGAAGCCCAGTGGAAACAATTCGAGCTAGCATGGCGTGACCTGTTTGACTTATCCACATACTTATTTGGGAATCCCCCACGGTTGCCTTCCTCTCACTAAATTCCCCCAACACACACGGCCAAATTATTCCGGCACTGGCTAACCCTACTACAGAACTGCCTCACCCCAACAGAGGGTCTCTATCTTAGAGCGGTTGCAGCAGATACACGCTTCCCTCCAAACACTTTAGACAGAACCCTGGATAAATGGAAACAGTATGGGATATAGCATGTACACCAGCTAGTGGGACCTTCTGGCCTACACTCCTTTACATACCTTAACACCAAGCATGGGCTTCCCCAACGATATTTCCATAATTACTTACAACTTAAATCATATTTAAAACCCTCAGAAGAAGAGTTAGCAGCTCTAATGGAGAAGCCTTTAGTGGTGATTGCCCTTATTCAAGCACAAAGACAGAGGGCAAACCCTCAGAACACCTAATAATCTATATTTATAAGGCACTCATTGATTGTGGCATTGAGTCTAACGGTAGTATGAGAGAGGCATGGTCCTGAAAGCGCCAGATGAACATACTAGAGGGGAATTGGAACACATAGTCTCTTGCAATTTTAAAACCTCCAGTTCGCCCTACTGGAGAGAGTTTGCATGGAAGCTGCGTAGTAGATTTTTCCACACCCCTGTGGTGGTGGCGAAATTCTCATTTAAAGCCGAGACCCAGTGCTGGAGAGAGTATGGACATGGTGCAGCTGACCAGGCCCACATTTTCTGGGGCTGTCAGAACCTAACAACCTATTGGGCAGAAATCATACAAGATATTATTAACATATATGAGTACCCAGAGCTCCTAAACACTTCCTTTATACTCACAGCGACCCCCCCAGAGGGGACTCAAGTATCTAAAAACACATATAAGCAGGTAAATCTGCTGATCCTAGCAGCCAAAAAAACACTCACTAAACTTTGGCACACAAAGACCACTCCTACCAAGGAGTCCTGTAATTCCCAGGTACGGGAGGTCTATGCTCTGGAACACCTTTCGGCCAGATTAAGCAATGGACTCGAGAGGTTTGATCTCAGATGGAGCAGATGGGTCACCCACCAGTTGGCTCATTACCCAGACTTTGTGACATAAGAAAAATAGGAGAAATCCCACGACCGATGAGAGCCTGGGAGGAGGGAAGGGCGAAGATGGGGAGGGGACGGGAAGACAGCAAGGGGAACAACCAATAACTAAGAAAGGAGAACCCCAGATGGTAGAAACACAGGGTGGGGGATTGAGGGAATGGCTGTAAATGAAGAACCGCTGGCTGATATGCACATGTATAAATGTAATAAATTAGACTGTATGGCTAAATCTGATTGAATAGAACTACCTGATAAAAGAACAATTGATGACTGTACCCACTAAGAATGTGCAATGTATGATTATAATGTATTCATTTATGTCTGTATGGTTTAATGTCTATATTTTAATGGAACACTCTAATAAAAAATACAAATATAAAAAAAGAAAAAAGAAAACTGTCAGGCAGGTAAACCAGAAGGAAAAAGGGGGCAAGGTACTACTGAATGGAGGCTCGATCATAAAGGGTATCAAGTGGGGGAGAGGAGCAGAAATAGTGCAGTTTGGGTGGAGTACCTGCCAGGAATAACGGCACTGGAGGTAATCCATCATATTCCCTGATGGGGTAGGAAACAGGATGAGAAATCACATCTAGAGTTCCATCTAAGGACAAACGATCTGGAGGGAAATAGTCTCCTGGAGGTGCAGGCAAGATTTAGGGCTCTGGCTAGGTTCTGCAGTGATCTGTGCTTCAAATCTATAGCCTTCTCGGAGGTGTTGCCAGTGCCCAGCGCCAGTACAGAGAGAAAACAAAGGATAAGGGAATTCAATAACTGGTTGGCTAGGTGGTGTAAGCAGATGGGGTATGGGCTAGTAGTTGACTGGGGGGCAAAATGGGGCGATGAGAGTCTCTTTGCCCCTGACAGGCGGCACCTTAACAGAGAAAGGGCAGCTGTACTAAAATGTAAGCTGGGGGAGATCTTTGAAAAAGCATATATGGCTTACAAAAAAAAGTTCTCCTTGGGCTCCTCCCTCCAAGGGTAGAAAACCTCCTGAACAAATCCACCAAGACCCAACACACTCACTCGTCTACTGCTGATCACCTTCTAGTTCCCAGATGCCGAACCTCACAATGTCAACAGTGTCTTTCCTGTACCAGGAATCTCACTGGTACAACGGTCTATGCACTGAATTAACTAACCTTACGAAGTTGGGCTCTATAAGCATCTATTTCGGCAGCTCCTTGAAACTGAAAGCTACTGTGGCTGCATCCAGTAATATATAGGTTCTACCTGCCTGCCTGCACCCCCCCGTCCAGCTACACCTGTCATCAAATCCCCTCCAAGTCCCCTGTTCTAAGCTTACCCTGCCATATCCGTTGGCTGCCTCCTTTCTACCCAGGGTCTGACGATCATACTTATACTCCTAAACCCTTGGACCCTAAATTAACTAAACCTAGGGTAGTGTATCCTACTCTTTCTCCCTCTCCTCCCCTCTCACTTCCCCTCTCTGTCTCCCTCTCTCCTTCTCTCCTTCTCTCTCTCGCTCAATGTTATTTATTTATTTATTTATTTTTTATTTATTTAGTTTTTGTTAACTGGGTAGGTGCACTAGCCATAAAATGACTATTTTCAGGCACGACCCGGGATAGTACAACAAAAAGAGAACAGTTGAACAACAGCAACATGGGTACAATAATACAAATAGAGGAACAGTACTGAAGTGCTACAAAAATACAATGGGTGGAAACAACAAAAAATAATGGCAAGCATTATACAGATAATGGCAGTAAGATATATAATAAGTGCAGAAACCATGGACCCGACCTGTGGAGTGAAAGGGTTAATAAGATTGTAAGGTTATATAGAGAGAAATGTGAGGAATGTTCAAACATAACAAGAAAGACTGACAGAAGGAAGGTCAGGGGTGGTAATTGGCAATACAACAGTGGATGGTCAGCAACAAGGTTCGAGAAGGAAGAGGCTAGTAGTCAAGAAGGTTTTACAAGAGAAGGAAAAATATGGGGAGGAAGGAGACAGTCTTGGAGCTGGATTAGAGCAGGGGTGACATTATTGGTAAGTCTCAGGAGCTTCAGGTTGGGTCAAAGCATGTACAAGCATCAGCTAAGGATGAATACTTGCGATATTCACTTTTAAATCAAAGTGAGACTGAGACAGCAGGAGGTTGAGTGGAAGAGCATTCCATAGCCTGGGAGCAGAGAATTGAAGGCCCCTGTGCCTTAGTCATCCGGCGATCTCGGAACATAGAGCAAGGATTTGTCAGCTGATCGCAGGCCATGGGAGGATGGTTGAGGGACCAGCAACGCCGCCAGCTAGGATGGGTTTTTTTCCCAGGATGATCGAGTCCATTAGTGATCCAAGGTAGTACTGTCTACTGGCAGAGGGTGAGAGCCAATTCAGATCCTTATAAAGAAGGCAGTGATGTTTGAGTCGAGGCGACGAAGAGGCAAATTGGCATATATTGTTATAAGTTACATCCCATTTTAGTAGGGAGGTTTTATGGGCAGAGGTAAGAATAGAGGCACCATAAGTAAGGGTTGGGAGCAGAATACCTCAGGCAATTGCTAATTTGGCCAAGGGTGTAAGCATGTAGCTCGTTTTGTAAGCTACTCCCAGTTTCGAGTTTACAGCTTTGCTCGAGGACTGAATGTGAAGATTAAAATCCAGGGACTAGTCCAGCAGGATCCCAAGGTACTTGAAGGAAGTAACATTTTCAAGTGGAAATCCTCCTGTGTGAAGAACCTCCAGCAAACTAGAACAGGCCTTAATCTTTGGTGCGGAACCTAGGAGCATGGCTTTCGTTTTCTTTTCATTTAGTACAAGCTTACGGTCTATTAGCCAATCTAAGACCTTATTGAAGTCTGAAGTAAGTGATGTGTTTATGCAGGCAATACTAGAAGAACTAGTATAGATGATCAGGTCATCAGCATAGAGAATAGCTGAGCAGGATTCCAGGTCCTCAGCTGCATTGTTGATAAAAATTGAGAACAGAAGGGGCCCAAGGATAGAGCCCGGGGGACCCCAAGGTTGTTAGTAGATGTGTTGGACAGGGAGGAGTTAAATTTGTCAGCTTGCGACCTGTTTGACAGGTTAGCCCATGGTGTACAATATACTCAATTGTCAGTTCCATTCATGATACTGCCTTATCTATGTTGTATGCTATACCATCACTGTTTGTTAGAAACTCAATATTTCTTTCTATTCTCGCTGTTTAATATGATGTTTTGATATTACCAGTTTTGCATGTATATCACTTATCTGACTTCCCTTTGTCTGTTTTGTTACCCCAATCCTACTGACTTGGAACCTTTGTAAATGAGCTATGTTTAACTCAAAGGTATTTGTAATCCGAGATGAAATAAATAAATAAATATGAGTTAAACTAAGCGGGGGAGGCTGGAAGTAAAATCCTGAATAACTACATCTGAGAAGGGCTCTAGGCCCCCAAGGAAGGATGATGTACTAGGTTCTGGCATGCCCTTAGGTGGAAGAGGGAAGGAGAACTATGGTGGAGGAGTTTAGTGGTCAACACCAGGAGCGTAGCAAATAAGGTGGAGGAACTGGTAGCCATCATTGTGCATGAAGGACTCGACATAATTGCGATCATGGAAACATGGCGGACAAACTATCACACATGGGAGATGGCTATCCCTGGCTACAGATTGTTCAGGAGGGACAGAAAAGATAAGAAGGAGGGTGGCACTATACATCAGGGAGGACATAAAGGTTACAGAGGGGTGGGAAGGGGAAGTGAACTACCTCGCGTAACACTGAGCAGAAAAACAGGGGAATCCTTAAGACTAGGGGCAGTCTACAGGCCACCAACACAAGGGGAAGAACAGGAATGGATGATGTCACATGCAATCAAGAGGATAACGACCAGGGGGAAATGCTTCTGGTGGGGGACCTGAACCTGCCTGACATAGACTGGTCCATCCCAGAGGCGGCCTCAGCCAGAAGCAGAGGGATTTAGGAGACACTACAGTGGGTGTTCCTGCAGCAGTTGGTCAAAGAACCAACTAAGGGAAACAACCTACTGGACGTGGTCTTAACGAATGGGGAAAGTGTGGAGGAGGTTGTGGTGGGGGAGAAGCTGGGAAACAGTGACCACAGGACCGTCAGATTCCAGGTGAGAGCCGAGAGAGAGAGAGAGAGAGAGGTGCACTGTACAAACACAACAGTGCTGGACTTCAGGTGCACAGATTAAGGCATGTTGAGAAGAATACTGAGGGAAGGGATGGAAAAGGCAAACGATGTGGAAGAGTTATGGGGAGCTATTAGGGACTGGGTGAAGGAGGCCATGCGTATGTGTATTAGGAGGGTTAGGCAGGGTACAAAGCACAGGAGACCACTCTGGGTCACTAGGGAAGTCACAAGAGTGGTTGGGGGTTGGAGGGCTTTCAGGGAATACAAGAGAACACAAAAGGAAGAAGACAAAGAGGTTTATAGGGAAATTAGGAGGCAGGCAGGGAAGGTAACAAGGAGGGCGAAGGCCAACACTGAGGAAAATATAGCAAAACAGGCGAGGAGAGGGGACAACACATTTTTTAGATATGTAGGAGAAAGGAGGAAGTCTGGACAGGGGGTTGCAAGGCTGTGGGGCGAGGGTGGAAAACCACTGGAAGAGGACAGGGAAAAAGCAGAACTAAACAGATACTTTTGCTCGGCGTTCACGAATGAGGGAGAGGGCAGGGGGGCCTGAGCTAAGGAGGAGGGGAGGGGGCACGGGGGTGGACATGAGTCCCTTCAGTGCGGAGAGGGTACTGGAAGAGCTTGGCAAGCTGAAGGTGGACAAGGCCATGAGACTGGACAGGCTGCATTCGAGAGTGATCCGGGGACTGAGAGAGGAGCAGGGTGCCCCATTGACAAGGCTGTTCAACCTGTCTCTGGATTTGGTGGGTGCCAGAGGACTGGAAGGAGGAGGTGACAGATACGGATACTCGGGGGCAGGGAGTTGAGGAAAACTACTGCCTGGTCAGTCTCACAGCAATGGTGGGGAAGGTCATGTAGGAAGTTATCTGGGTGTTTGTCTGAGCTGGCTGGGCAGGTGATATCTGTGCAGTTATCTGGGTGTAGAAGGAGCTGTAAATTGGGGGGTAAGCAACAGAAGGAAGCCAGGTGTTTAGGATTTAAAAACTGCCTATATAGCTTCAGGCGAAGAGCAACAAAAGGAAGGTGGTGCTGTTAGAACTATACTTCTCTACTGGGACTATACTGCCCTCCTTCCCTCCACTCCACCCCACTCTTAGCAAGTTCTTTCTACTTGTATAGGCACAGGATTTGACTGACACAGGAACTTTCTGCTTGGGAGCAGGAAGGAGTAATCACAGATCCACAAAGATTCACCATCCTAGAAGGAAAAGAGTAGCTCTCTGTCCCCCCCTAGATGCTGGAGGTCTGACTCTGAGCAAGTATGGAGACTACTGAGAAATTTAGGAACTTCCTGTCTCAGAACAGGAAGATCAGGAGTTTTAATGGCACGGAGGCAGTAGGTAAGTAGGGAGGGAAAAAAAAATTATATATAAAAAAAATAAAAAAATAAATAAACAGAGGAAAGAGTAAGTATTCAAAACAACAGTTAAGGGGCCAGAAATAAGACATGATGGGAGTGGTGCAGTGCAGTGGCTGTGGAGCAGCAGTCTTCCGGGAGACATTCTGGAGGATGCGGTGTTGTCCCATCTGCAGACACCTCTCTGGGCTGAGGGAGGAGGCTGCTCATCTCCAGGCTGAGTTGGCCAGGATTTGGGGGACCTCCTCTCCCACCTAGGGACTACTAGGGCCTCCACCGCTGCCTCAAAGGTTGCCAAGAAAGAGGAGCAGTTGGACCACAGTGGGCTCAGTGAGGGTGGTGGAACAGAGGCGCATCTCTCCAGTTGTACCTCTCCACAATTCGTATGCCACTCTGGCAGAGTGTGGTTCCTCTATAGAGGCACCTGCAATGGAGACCAAGGAGGATGTTGGGAACCTCCACAAAGGAGACCCACAGGAGGGTGGTATGGGACCCCACAGGGGAAAGAAACAACTCCTGGTGGGGGACTCCATTGTTAGGAGGGTAGAACTGGGGGAGGGAGGGAAGGGAGAGGGAGGTAAGGTGCCTGCCAGATGCCATGGCTTGGAGGGACAGGGAGCGAATCCTCAGGATCACGGGAGCAGCTGCACGGGGGAGGGAGCTGGATGTCATTGTACACCTAGGGACAAATGACCTGGCTGGGAAAGGGATCAGAACAGTGCAGGAGTAGTTTGTGGAGTTGGGGAGGGACCTTAGACAAGTAGCATGCATGGTAACCTTTTCGGAGTTGCTGCCTGTCTATGGCATGGGTGAGGCTAGGGTGCTCCACACCATGGGATTCAATCAGTGGTTGAAAAACTGGTGCAGAGCTCGGGGGTTTGGCTTTATTGGGGACTGGGGGGTCCATCTGGAATGATATAGGCCTATACTGGCGCAATGGTCTGCATCTGTCCAGAAGGGGAACCAGGAACCTAGGTGATAGGTTTAAATATTTCATTGGCAAGCATTTAAACTAGCCAAGGGGGGAGGCACTGGAAAGGAACAGGGAAATCCTAGGCCCCCCCCCAAAAAAAATCAGGGTAGTTAGTGAGATAAACACCAAGATAGAGACGTCGATAGGGATAAGGGTGGGGGTAAATGGAGAAAATGACAAAGGCAGAAAGGACAGGGATGGGGAAAAAAGGAGTAAGGCCATCAAGAAATGGAGAGTAATGAGTATCAATGCCCGTAGTCTGGGCAGCAAGCTCCCTGAACTGGTGGTCTTAATGGAAGAGGGATGCCTGGATATTGTGGCAGTCACAGAAACCTGGTACACAGAGAACCATGACTGGGATGTTAACATACCAGGGTACACAACCTACAGGAGAGACAGGGAGGGTAGAAGAGGGGGAGGAGTAGCTGTCTATGTAAGGGAAGGGATAAAAGCAACTGAACAAAAGAGTAAACAGGGAGGAGAGGAGGCACTGTGGGTCACCTTAGAGACTGGAAATGGCACCACAATCTGCACAGGGGTTGTATACAGACCCCCATCTCGGGGTAGGGAATGGACAAGGATATGATAGAAGGCATCCTTAGGATGGCAGAGAAGGGGGAGATATTGTTGATGGGAACCTGAATATGCCACATGTTAACTGGAGCACCTTTGCTGCAGCCACATCCAAGAGCAGGGCCATTCTCGATGCCCTACAGGGGGCATGCCTCAGACAGCTAGTGTTGGAACCCACTCAGGAGGGAGCAATCTTAGACCTCATACTCTCAAATGGGGACAGTGAGAGGATCTCAGATCTAGAATGGGGAAGCCATGTGGGAACAAGTGACCACCAAACAGTGTGGTTCACTATAAACTCAGCTGCAGAGTCAAGCCATACAAAAGTGAGGGTACTGGATTTCAGGAGGGCTAACTTTGTCAAACTGGGAGAGTGCCTTAGAAAAGCACTAGCAAACAGGCAAGAAGGAGGGGTGGAACAATAATGGGGAAATATCAAAACTGTCATCACGGAGGCAACAAGCCTTTGTATGAACCAAATAAACAAATCAAAACAAAGGAAAAAGCCACTATGGTTCTCAAAAGAGGTGGCAGGGAAGATTAAGGAGAAAAAGACAGCATTTAGGAAGTATAAGGAAACACAGAAGGAGCAGGACAGAGAACTGTACCAGTTAAGGCAGAAGGAAGCAGGGAAGACGGTCAGAATAGCAAAGTCCCAAACTGAGGAAAAGATAGCCAACTCAGTTAAGAAGGGGGATAAAACCTTTTATAGGTACATTAGGGAGCGTAGAAAGACAAAGGGAGGGATAGTGAGGCTGAATAGAATGGACAGTGGGTCGGCAGAGAGGGACAGTGAAAAAGCAAGGAAGGTCATGTCAGATTAATCTAATCGATTTCTTTGGCTGGGTAACCAAAGTGGTAGACAAGGGAGGGGCTGTGGACATAGCCTACCAAGACTTTAGCAAGGCATTTGACACAATCCCATACAAAAGATTAATGAACAGATTAGCCAGCCTGGGAGTGGGTCCCAGGGTGGTAGCCTGGGTAAAACATTGGCTGGACAACAGGACACAGAATATAATAGTAAATGGAGTCCACTCTGAAGAAAGGGGGGTTACTGTTGTGGTACCGCAGGGTTCAGCACTGGGCCCAGTCCTTTTTAATGTCTTTATAAGTGACATTGCAGAGGGACCGGAAGGAAAAGTATGCCTCTTTGCAGATGACACAAAGATCTGCAATGGGGATGATACACAATGAGGGGTGGAAAGGATGAGAAGGGACTTGGCAAGGCTGGAGGAATAGTCAGAGGTATGGCAGCTTAGATTCAATGCAAAGAAGTGCAAAATAATGCACCTGGGAAACAAAAACCCAGGGGAAGAGTACACAGTGGGTGGGAGGTAGTAACAACAACAAAAATGGAAAGGGACCTGGGGGTAATCATATCAGATGACCTTAAGGTTAGCAAGCAATGTGAGAAGGCAGTAGGGAGGGCTGGGGGATACTGGGATGTATAGGGAGAGGCATCACCAGCAGAAAACAGGAAGTTGTTATTCCTCTGTACAGACAGTTGCTGAGACCCCATCTGGAGTACTGCGTCCAGTTCTGGAGACCCTATCTCTGCAAGGACATAGACAGGATGGGCAGTCAGAGGAGGACAACTAAAAATGGTGCAAGGTCTGCAAGAGAAGCCATACGAGGAGAGATTAAAGGAGCTTAATATGTATACCCTTGAGGAAACGGGGGGTGGGGGGGACATGATTGAAACTTTTAAATACCTCAAGGGAAACAAAGTCCAAGAGGGTAGCATCTTTCAGAAAAAGAGATGTGCAAGAACAAGGGGACACAATTTGAAGATAGAGGAGGGATGGCTCAGGGGCAATGTGAGGAAGTATTTTTTCACAGAGACGCATGGAACCGCCTTCCTGAGGAGGGTGTGGGGTCTAAAACTGTGGGAGAATTCAAGAATGCATGAGACAGACATAAGGCAATTCTTGTGGGGGGTAGGTAGAAATAGACTGTTGGTTAACTAGGATCTGCACCTTATCCAGTAGGTAGGGAAATGGGCAGACTAAGTGGGACTAGCAGTCCTTATGTGCCGTCAAAGTCTATGTTTCTGTGCACTCATTAGGGAGAGGGTGACGGACTACCTGGAGGAAAATGGGCTGATGGATGACAGACAGCATGGGTTCTCAAAAGGTAAATCATTAAAGAATACAAAACAGTTGTAGTTATCCCCACCTGATGTTCCTAATACTAAGTTGAATGTGAAAATAAATAGGGTAGTGACTCAAAATCATCCGGTATCAGAATGCCCTTTATATCAATTTGAGAACCTCTACCCAATGGAAAAGTTCACCACATCAGGCTTTCAATCTTCATTTTATTATACTTTCAGTATTTGCATAAAATGTGGCTTGCATTCATTTCCATTATTTATGGCTTTCAAGAGACGAATAAGGAGACTTAGCTAATTTAGCATTTATCTATTTCTTTCTCCATGCAAAGTGGCAAATAAAGATAAAGTAATAGATTATAAGACTCTCGAGGAGCTTTGCACAGTAATTTCTAGGAGGTATGTTCCTAATATAACAAGTTTATGTTTACTGATATTTGTGGACAGTTAAAATATCAAATATCTAAAAAAATCTTATTTTTGTGTGTTGCAGCTTTCAAGTTCTGATGAAGGGACGCATTTAAGTCCTGAAACGTTAACAAACTTTGAAAGCCATAAATAATGGAAATGAATGCAAGCCACATTTTATACAAATATTGAAAGTATAATAAAATGAAGATTGAAAACCTGATGTGGTGAACTTTTCCATTGGTAGAGGTTCTCAAATTGATATAAAGGACATTCTCAAAAGGGAAATCATGCCAGACCAATTTGATTGAGTTCTTTGACTGAGTGTGATGCAGGTGATCGACGGGGGGGTTGGGGGGTGGATGTAGCCTACCTCAATTTCAGCAAGGCTTTGACACTGTACCCCACAGAAGACTGGTCAACAAGCTGGTCAGTGTGGGGGGTAGTAGGGAACAAAATAGGTAGATGGGTACATAACTGGTTGATGGACAGAACTCAAAGGGTGGTAGTAAATGGGGTGCACTCTAGGACAGGGAGGGTGATGAGCAGGGTTCCCCAGGGATCAGTCCAGGGACTGCCGCTTTTCAATATTTACATCAGCGATATAGCAGTAGGACTGAAGGGAAGGGTGGCCCTCTTTGCAGATGATACAAAGATCTGTAATAGGGTGGACTCCACAGAGGGTGTTGAGGACATGAGGCAGGACCTGAGGGCACTGGAGGTGTGAGCAGAGACCTGGCAACTTAATTTTAATATCAGAAAGTGTGCAGTCATGCACCTGGGGCACGGGAACCCGAAAGCAGGGTACACACTTCGGGGGGAGGAAGTCAGGGTTACGCAGTAGGAGAAGGATCTGGGTATAGTGGTGACTAATGACCTCAAGATGGGAAATCAGTGTAGCAGGGTGGTGGGGAGAGCTTATGGGATGCTGGCATGTATAGGCAGGGGAATCACTAGCAGAAGGAGGGAGATCCTGATGCCCCTGTACCAAGCCATGGTAAGACCACACTTCAAGTATGGAATCCAATTCTGGAGGTAATACCTGTGCAAAGACATAGACATGATTGAAAGGGTACAGAGAAGAGCGACAAAGACGATTCAACGGATGAAGGGCAACTCGTATGAACAGAGGCGTAGGGAATTGTGACTCTACACATTGGAGACTAGAAGGGAGAGGGTGGACATGATTGACACATTTAAATATGTCAAAGGGATAAACAAAGTGTGTTCAGGACATTTATTTCACAGGAAGGGCATGGGTTGAGACTACAGGGAGGAAACTACAGAGGCAATGAGAGGGGACAGTTCTTCACTGAGAGGGTGGTGGAGGCATGGAACAAGCTTCCGGGAGAGGTTGTGGAATCTGGAACAGTGTCGGCCCTCAAGAGAGCATGGGACAGGCACATGGGGCTACAGGGTGGGGGGACAGAGGCTTGCAGAGGGAGGAGGGAGGAATAGTGGGAGGGAAAAGGGGGAAGACTAGATGGGCCAGGAGGTCCTTTTCTACTGTCAAGTTTCTATGAGTCTATAAGTCAATCACCCCATATGGGGGGGAACCCAGAAATCAAAACTGGAAAGAAAAGAAAGTGGTTATATGGCAAGACTGGACAGACCAGGAGATATGAACATTAAATAAATTATTTTCTTAAGGGAGAATTACAACCTTTGCGGACCCAAAGGCTACAGATGATTTGAAACCCACACATTTTTGGTGGTACATGCAGTTAAAAAGCTCAATTAAGACTGCTCTGAGAAATGTCAGGGGCAAACCTCAGCGCTTGTCAGATGGCAGCTTTCTTAGGCAGGTTTAGGAGGGACCCCACTAAGCCTCAATGGTATACAAGTACTTAAGGAACCAGCAGCAACAATGTTCAGTCTTAGAGATGATATGGGGCAGGAATTTAATAATAATAATAAATTTATTTATATGACACCTTATCTATAGCCAAGGAGTCTCATATTTTAAAACAGCAATAACAATATAAAATATGACAGACATCAATAAAATTAACATCAAAATATCAATACACTAAAACAGGAGGCTCAATTGCTAAATGCTTGATGCCATAAATACGTTTTTGAGGATTTCTTAAATCCCTCCACAGTTGTGCACTCCCATAGGCGGCAGGGTAGAGAATTCCAAAGGGTAGAAGCAGCATACACAAAGGCTCTCGCCCCAGAAGATTTTAAACATACCCTTGGAATCTCTAGCAACCCCTCGTCAGCTGAGCAGACTGATTGTCCAGGGTAGTAGGGGACCAGGAGCTCTTTCGGGTAATCCAGGCCCAGTCCATGTAGGGCTTTAAAGGTCAGCAAGCCGACTTTGAAGGTAATCTGCCACTGTACTGTCAGCCAGTGTAGTTCGCGCAACACCAGCGAAATATGACAAGATCAGGCAGATCCCAACAAAAGCCGGGCCGCTGCATTCTGCAGTAGCTGCAGGCGGTGGACTTCTACCCCAGGAAGCCCTAGGAAAAGGGAGTTGCAATAATCTAACCACGAGGACATAAAGACATGGATCAGTGTAGAATGGTCATCAGACGGAACCAGATGCCTAATCCTAGAGATATTCCTAAGATGGTAAAAGGAAGTTTTGACGACAGCCGACACCTGCGAAAGCAGGGTCAGCTCTTCATCAAAAATTACCCCCAGGTTATGCATCTGTTCAGAGGTCGGGAGTGAAACACCACCGAGAAAAATTCCCGAGGGTGAACCAACCCCTAACCCCCATATCCGGCAACCCGGATCCACAGCTAGCACCTGTTTTTTCCGACTTCAACTTCAGCCAACTGGAATCCATCCATGCCTGGATTTCTTTCAGTCAGTTATTAAAGACCGAGACAGCTCCAACCTGGTCGGGTGCAAAAGAAAGGTAGAGCTGGGTGTCATCAGCATAGCAGTGACACCTCAGCCCATACCTTCTTACAATGTCTCCGAGGGGTAGCATGTACACCGCAAATAAGATGGGTGAAAGTACAGACCCCTGAGGTACCCCACATGACAGAGAAGTAGGGCCTGAAGAAGAAACCCCAGACACCACTCTCTGTGTTCTACCCATAAAGGAACGATGTAAACCACCTGAGGACTGTTCCCGACAGTCCACAGATGTACCTCAGTTGACTCAGCAACACCCCATGATCCACGGTGTCAAATGCTGATGAGAGATCCAAAAGGACCAAAATGGAGCAGTTCTTCCAATCTCTAGCCATCAGGAGATCATTGAGCACTCGAACCAGCACTGTCTCGGTACTGTGTCTCTTACGAAAACCAGACTGGAGTGGTTCATAGATGTCATGGATGGGCAAATGGTCTTCCAGTTATGCTGCCACTGCTTTCTCAGTCACCTTCCCTTAAAAAGGAAGGTTCGAGATAGGTCTGTAGTTTGCATGGCAGTCTGGGTCCAAGGTAGCTTTCTTCAAGAGAGGTGTCACCACCGCCTCTTTCAGAGAGCTAGGAAACTCTCCAGACTCCAAGGAGCACCAGACTATCTGCACTAGGACCAGACCGATGACATCAATACAACCCAAAATTAGGGAAGTTGGTCCAGGGTCCAAACTACAGCACATAGGGAGCACACCCTGTATAATCCGCATGACATCTATGAACTCCGGACGGCTAAACGTACTCCAAGAAAATCAAGGTGCAGTGACCTCGCACTGATCAAAAGCAACGCCCATAGAGCGTGCTGGCTGGAGTTCCGCCCTGATGTCGGCCACCTTATTAGCAAAGAATCGAGCAATTTCATCGCACTCTAATTGCAAAAAAGCTTTCCGGACCTGTAGACAGCCTGGGTTGCACAGTCTGTCCACAGTACAGAAAAGCTGAGCTGGTCGATTCTGACCAGCTGCAATCTCCCCAGACAGGAACTCTGCCTTCTTACTGGTGAGTGCAGATTGATAGACTTGATAATGGTCCATCAATCTAAGGTGGTCGGTATCAAGGGAGGACTTCCGCCAGCAATGACCTAACCTTAGACCCAGTATCCGCATTAGAGATTGTGGAAAAACAGTGGAAACCAGTTTTGGGGTGCATAAATTATTCCTAATATCCTGCAATCCACTGAACAGAAGGTGTGCACCTTAACCACTAGGCCACTGGAGCGATATCCATATACCATTTGTTTTCCCACAACATTCTTTACTAAATGTTGTACATCCATGTTTGTTTATTCTGCAAGTTGTACACTAATCCTCAAGAATCAATTAAACTCATTTATTTTTTATTGTTCCTTTTTCCCTGGTTTCTGCAGCATCCCCCCAGCCCCATCACTGACCTGTCTCCTGGGCTTACAGGCTACCCACCACTTACACAGAGCCATGTTTAGCAGGTGATCTGCCACGTAGGGTCATGCAGTGCCTGCTGGGAATATCAAGCGAGCTGAAGCATTTTCATCCAGGTTTTCTTCCTGGGGAGTCGGTGTGTGACACGGTCACACACATGCGCATTGGCACACCTGCATACTATATTAGCGGATTCCCTCCCCACATGCTCCTCTTGCCAGAGCTGCCACCTGGCCACTGCCAGGTGTCCATCAAGCTGTCAGGAACCCAGCTCCTTGAGACGCTCCATCCTCCCTCTTCTTGACAGCCCCTGAGTGACCCTGGTCCATTCTCAAACCTGGGTTGCGGGCATGGCAGAAGGTAAGGCATTCAGTGTCTCAACTCTCCATGCCACACTGCACCATCTACTACAACTCATTTTTATTTTGTAAATAAAGCTTTTAGTATCATCTGATTCAAAACAGCAATCAGCCATAATTAAACATTCTAAATGTTTTTGTTCTAACTCATTAAGTTGACAGTGTACTCTATTATCTATTCCATTTGCGATGCATCCTGTATGGATTATATTTTACAAATCATAACTCAATAATAATAGTAACAAATCAGGACACAAGACATGCTTAAACCACTGTGCTTAAGCGTGATACTGGAAAAGGAGTACATAACCCCTCTCAGTACAAATAACTTACACACTGAAACAACTTGCCACAAAAATGACAGAGAATCACAGCATGCAGTCAATCAATCAATCTATCAAACTTTATTTAACCAGACTTTTCACCTTTGAGCGAGCCTGTTTGCAAGGTGGTCCAGGACAACAATACAGTGGTATAGATATACCGGTACATAACATATACAACATTTGAATACAGTCGATGATTATATTTTGTGCATTTTACAGTATATATAGATTAGAAACATAGAAACATAGAATTTGCCGGCAGATAAGGACCACTTGGCCCACCCAGTCTGCCCATTTCCCTACCTGATGGATAAGCTGCAGATCCTAGTTAACCAGCAGCCTACTTCTTCCTACCCCCAACCCCTAGAATTGCCTTATGACTGTTCCATGCATGCTTGAATTCCACCACTGTTTTTGACTTCACAACCTCCTCTGCAAGGCTGTTACATACATCCACAACCCTCTCTGTGAAAAAATACTTCCTTAAATTACCTCTGAGCCATCCCCCTTCTATCTTCAAATTGTGCCCCCTTGTTCTTGCACACCTCTTTTTTTGAAAGATGCTACCCTCTTGGACTTTGTTGATTCCCTTGAGGTGCTTTAAAGTTTCTATCATGTCCCCCCTCTCCCTCCTTTCCTCGAGGTTATACATATTAAGCTCCTTAAGTCTCTCTTCATATGTCTTCCGGTGCAGACCCTGCACCATTTTAGTTGCCCTCCTCTGGACAGCTTCCATCCTGTCTATGTCTTTGCGGAGATTGGGTCTCCAGAACTCTGCCCAGTATTCAGATGTGGTCTCACCAGCTGTCTGTACAGAGGAATAATAACTTCTTGTTTTCTACTGGTGATGCCTCTCCCTATGCATCCCAGTATCCCCCCAACCCTCCTTGCTGCCCTCTCACATTGCTTGCCCACCTTTAGGTCATCTGATATGACTACCCCTAGGTCCCTTTCCATTTTTGTTGTTGTTAGTATCTCACCCCCCATTGTGTACTCTTCCCCTGGGTTTTTGTTTCCCAGGTGCATTACCTTGCACTTCTTAGCATTGAATCTAAGCTGCCATACATTTGACCATTCCTCTAACCTTGCCAAGTCCCTTCTCATCCTTTCCACCCACCTTGTACATCAACTCTGTTGCAGATCTTTGTGTCATCTGCAAAGAGACATACTTTCCTTCCAGTCCCTCTGCAATGTGGCTTATAAAGACATTGAAGAGGACCGGTCCTAATACTGAACCCTGCGGTACCCCACTGCTAACCCCCCTTTTTTCAGAGTGGACTCCATTTACTTTTACTCTCTGTGTCCTATTCTCCAGCCAATTCTTTACCCAGGCTGTCATCTTGGGACCCACTCCCAGGCTGGCTAACTTGTATATTAATATTTTGTGTGGGACTGTGTCAAATGCCTTGCTAAAGTCTAGGTAGGCCATGTCCACAGCCCCTCCCTGATCAACTACTTTGGTCACCCAGTCAAAGAAATCTATCAGATTTGTCTGGCATGACCTTCCCGCTGTGAATCCATGCTGCCTTGGGTCCTGTGCCCCTCTGGCCTCTAGATACGCAACAATTCTTTCCTTCAGAAGTGATTCCATCATTTTCCCTACCACTGAGGTTAAACTAACAGGTCTGTAGTTTCCTGCTTCTGCCTTGCTCCCACTTTTGTGAAGGGGAATCACATCTGCCCTCCTCCAGTCCTCAGGTACCACCTCATCCTCCCATCACTGGCACAAACGATAGCATGGGGATACTGCTGCAAAACTATAGCAACCTGTAATAATACAACATGATAGAAGATATTAAGTACGTGCTGAAGAGGAAACGGAGTGGAGAGATGAGAAAAGGGAGGAACGGGGCGGTTTAGGAGAATGGGTAGGGGTAAGGGGGAGAGGAGTAGAAGTACTAGAATGACCTGACAAACAAAAGTGGGATTGGGAAAGCAAGGTTTTGAGCAATTATCTACGACATGAGCAAGTTTCTTTCAAGGCAGCTGTGAGAAGAGACTTGAAGATGGATATCCCCAGTACCGTAACAATCTTAAGTGCCTTCTGCAGGGAGTTCCAAAGGAAGGGGAGAGCAAAGCTAATTGCGGCAGCCCCAGATCGTGTTTGGATCTTGGGGACATCGAACATAACAAATGCGTAGCGTCTCAAACAGTAGGTCCCTGAGTTTCAATTAAATAAATTGGATATATAAGAAGGAAGTTTATTTGTAATTGCCCTTTGAAACCAAAGGGCTGCATTCCTCTTCCTCCTGATAGTAAGAGAGGACCAGCCAAGCATCTGGTAGAGCTGACAGTGGGGGGTGTTTAAAGGAATGCTAGATATGAATCTCAGGGCACGGTGGTATAGGGTGTCTAATTTACTTAGGACTGATACAGGGCAGTGGCTATAGAGGATGTCCGCATAGTCAAGTAGAGGTAGGAAGGTTGTTTGGACCAGTGTCTTTTTTGCCTCACATGTGAGAAGATGTCTAATATGATAGAAGACGCCCAGGCGCTGTCTCAGTATTTTGGCTAGTTCCTGCAGATGTACCATAAAATTAAACTTGCTGTCTAGCCAAAATCCTAGGTATTTAAAGTTGTCAACAATTTCAATTGGTTCATCAAGTAAAGAGAGTATCCTATGATGGTGTACAGTTGTCATCAGAGTTTGGGATTTAGGTGATACTCGGTTAGTGTGTACTGTAGGCGGCTGCATATTTATCATTAAAATGCCTGGGTCCGGCCAGCCCGTTGGCGCAGCAGTTGGATTCCCGCTTGCGACGCTGGTGACCTGGGTTGAGAACAGGACTGGGTCATCGTAGGGCCGGCTGGGGGAGAAGGTTGGAGCATCCACAGACAGCTCGCCTTCTCTGGGGGGAGGGTGGTGTTGCAAGCCGGGCACCTGCTGGCCCCTGGTGGAGGCCGGGAGCATAGCAGGGTGTCAGGGCTCTAATTGCAGGGGGAGTGACGGATGTTGGCGTTTGCCTTGATGTCACGTGGCATGTCACTCTCCAGGGGGAGAAATCCGAGGAAACAGCTCCCTGGCTAAGCCAGATGACTGTCTCCAGCCCCCTGCTGCCACCAGGCTTCACAACCGCCTGCCTCAGCAACACCTGGAGCTGATTGCCGCAGTGCACTGGACAACCCCCAACGGTGCCTTCCGTCTCGGAGGAGGGTGACCCACCCGGCGAAGGGAAACACCGGGCTACCTCAGGGGTGGTGATATGAAGTAGAGTCGGCATCGGAGATGGCGGGCATCTGGAAGGACTTCAGGGGGCCTGAAGGAGGAGCTGGCCAGGGGAGCAGAGGAGGAAAAATAAAATGCCTGGGTTCAGGCTGCCCTCTGACCACCAACATTGCTAACACCTATTGCTCCTTAATCCCCTGGGTTGGAGGGACATTCAGGAGGGACGTGAGGAAGTTCTTCTCCGTGGAGAGAATGGTTGAGCTATGGAATGGCCTGCTGGTTGAGGCTGTGGGTGCCAAGACCATTAATGGCTTTAGACACAGTTGGGACAGGGTTAAGGGCTTAATCGTCACCCAGGTAGGGTGAGTGGGTGGGTGAATGGGAGGTTGCAGCAAGGCAGGGAACATGAGTGCGGGTAGCAGGTACCTAAACACTATGTAGACACTAGGCCTCATAGGCAGGGTATGGTGTTACAGGCAGACTAGATGGACCAGTGTTTTTTTTCTGTTAATAACTTCTATGTATCAGTGACACACCTTCATATGTTTGGTACATTTCCCTGTGGTAGTTGAAAAAAGACCTCACAAATCTGGTTGATTCTGTCAATTTTAGCTGTGTCTATAAAGCTCAGCCTCTCATTAGAAGCCAGCATACCCATTTTAATTATCCAGTAGTTAATATTAGGTACCATAGGTTGCCTCCACCAGACCAGAATCATTGTTTTGGCACATGAGAAGGTTCCAAGCAACCATTTTTTGCTATCCCATAGTATACCGCTTACTCCTGGTAGATTTCCTAATATGACTAATTATAAATTAATTGAAATGGACTTACATAGAAACATAGACAGTGTTGGCAGAAAAAGACCATGGGTTCATCCAGTCTGCCTAGTTTCACTCTACTCTACCCAGTGACAAATTGTCCAGATGGGGTATCGTCCTTCCCCACCCACTGCTCCCTGCTTTACTGCTACCCCTCCATGTAACTCTTAAGCCCTTTACTCTGCCGCAACCACGTTTGAGCCATTAGTGGTTTTGCATACACCACCTCTGCAGGTAGGCTGTTTCACAGCTCAAACACTCTCTCTGTAAAGCAAAACTTTCTCACATCCCTCTTGAATCTCCAGACCACCCTTCCCACCAGCTCACATTCGTGTCCCCTAGTTTTTGACCCACCATTCCTGCTAAATAGTTTCTTGCAGTTCACCTTGTTTATTTCTTTCAGGAACTTGAACATTTCAGTCATGTTCCCCCTCTCTCTTTTGTCCTCTAGCGAGGACATGTTCAGTGCCCTAAGCACATAGGAGCTGCCCTGCTGTCCCTGAATTATTTTGGTTACGCTATATTACACTGTCTCTAACCTTTTTCTGTCTTTCCTCAGGCAAGGACTGCAGAACAGGGCACAGTACTCCAGATGTGGTCTCATCAGTGATCTACAGAGAGATAGTATTACCTTTGTCCTCCTGCCATAGAAACCCCTTCCTGTACTCCCCAAACATTCTGGTTGCCTTGATGTAGGTCTTGTTACACTGGCTAATTTGTTTTAGGGAGTCACTTGTGATGACCCCCTGGTCTCTTTCCCTCCAAAGCAGTTGCCAGCTTAACCCCTTTGCATCCAGTATTCCTTCCTGGGGTTCTTGTTTCCTATATTCATCACCTTGCACTTTTTGGTGTTGAATTGCAACAGCCAGACCATGGATCATCTCTCTAACGTTTGCAGGTCTCCCTGCAACTCCATTACCCCCTTTTTTCTGTCTACCCTGCCACAGAGCTTAGCGTCATCTGCAAAGAGACACATCTTGCCCTGCATTCCTTCTCCTTTGCCACTGATGAACATAATGAAAAGGAATAGTCTGAGGACTGACCCCTGTGATACCCCACTCTTGACTTCCCTTTCCCCCGATTTGATTTTGTTTACCATCACCCTCTGCTGTCTCCCCCTAACCAACTTCCTACCCATTTAACTAGTGTAGGTCTTCTGCTGCTTCCAGATCCTCTAATTTATTATGTTTGTGTAACCCCTAGATGGCGCTATCCCAGGGGCTACTACCCCTGCCTGATTTGCCACTAACAGGTTGAGGGGCCTGGATCCAATGGCGGGTGCCTCCACCCAGAGGTCAGGGTTTGCAATAGTTAAACTTACTTGGTCACAGCCCTCTGGGACACTGCAGCCCCCCTTTCTTCCCACTAGTGGCCCACACAATATATCAGAATTACCTTCACAGTATACAGTTACCCCAGGACTAGTTCGGCACTGGGACCTCCTGTGAAATAAGATACAGTGCAACAATCACAGTACAGTACTTTACATGAAACAAATACCTCAGGCAGTATAACTTTGCTGAAACAAGCAGCTCTGATTTATTTAGGGGGATATAACAAGGACGGAAATCAGGTTAATTAGCTTATCCTTTACTATCTACCTATGGTCTGTGCATAGGCCTATCCTTACCAGTTACTGTCCCTTGGGCACCCAAGCCCTAGTGGCTAGTCCAAACTCGTGGCAGCTGGTAGGGGCCCTTTCACACAGTGAAAAGAAAAATTAGTTTAAACAGTCAGCAGTACAGTGATTCCATTTTGGATTTAATGTGGCAATTCAACAGGGAGGCGACCCTGAATTAGTACTCACGACCTCCAAACAAGATAGGGTCCTTCAACGTCAGCAGGGCTACTCTTGAGCTCACGAGACTCTTCACACATTTATATGGTAAAAAGAAAGTACTATACCAGGCAGGCTGCTTCTCTATCCGATCGCAATTACTGCACAATACCCGGGAGAACACACAGCAGATTCAGTTCCTGACAGACCGAGTGCAGTTCAACAATTTCTCCAGTCTTCTACAGGGTGAGCCTGGTTTCTACTCTTCAGAGATCCTTTGATTCTTTTCACAGGACGGATTCAGTCCTAACAAGCAGTTACACAAGCTGCAGACCGGAACTCTGGGCCTTACACACATTTTTGACTGAAACTGTGCACTGAAGGAGCACAGGGTTTCTTTCCCCTTCACTCCAGAGCTAAACTGAAACTCCAACAGACAAAACCGGGCACTTCCTTTGAGTTCCTCCCAGTTCTTGACTGGATTGGCTGTCACTCACAATAGACTGCTGCTGTTGGTCCAAAAAGGCGCTGAGAAGTCTAAACTACATCTCCCAGAGTCACTGCCCATACAATCCTCTTGTGGCTGGCTCAGATTATGAGTCAAGTTCTGATTAGATCCAAGGCACCATTTTAGAGCTAGCTTACCCCACACTGATTGGTCCAGTTCAGCAGTTCAAAACCAGAATGGGGAACTAGGCAGACACAGTTCTGACTGCAAAAAGCAGGTTAGACAAACTGTAATTTCATTATTACTGTAAGTGATTTCTGGCAAACAGTTACATCTTTCAGATAGGTTCCTTTGCACTCCTAGTGACTGCAAAATGGAGTGAATTGGCAGCAGCTTGAGTGGTACTCAAACAGAGAAGCACAGTCCCCCCATACAAACTAATTATGTCTGCAAGCAGACAGCTCTTAAAGAGACAGTACCAGAGGCTCTAAAAACACTCACTGATAAATGGCTTAAACGCCAAACACCATTCAGGCTTGGAGCATTCAAGCAAGCTCCTGGAAGTCTTTTGGGAACCCCCATTTGCAGGGGGGTTACATTTGCTTGCATGCATGTGCAAGAAACATGGTGCCATCATCCGAGTTTTCGGAGGTGTGTCACCCCCTCTTCCAATTCAGTCAGTGTGTTGGCAGGCGTGGCCCCAGTCTGCCAGTGCATGCTGGAGCCACCTATGACAGCTCCAAAATGCAGTGGCGTACAGTTGAAAGGGGGCTATGCTTCAGTGAGCAGTGATCAGATATCACCTACTCATGCGCGGCTCCCCTACACACCGCGCTGGCGCCCCACATGCACACACTGTCCATAGCCGGAGGCGCCCAATCCTCCAACGGTTGTGCTGTGCTCCCCCCGCCCCAAAAGCCTTCCAAATGCCACGCTGGGTGCCCACCTCAGTGTGGCAACTCATCGATCTCATGAGCAGGGGTGCCCAATCCCCACTCGACTCCACTGTCCTCCCCCCTCAGTACAGGGTGCCGCTGAGAGCCCACCTGAGCGTGGCAATAGACTCTTTGGCCGACAGGGGTGACCAGTCCCCGTTGGCTGAACGCCCCCAACCATCCTTGTACCACGCTGGGAGCCCACCCCAGCGTGGCAAACATCCAGCATCGTCATTGAAAAAAAGAAAACCTGTAAAGAAAAAAGCGGTCCCACGTAGTCTCATTGCCCCCACAACCCGCACCCACCACTCGCACCCTGCCTCCCCACCTCCCCCACCCCATACTTATCTCCGGACTCCGGCGCGACAATCTTTGGTGGACCGGGAACACGTCTGCACTCTTCAAAGCCGACTGCGAACTGAGGAAATGCCGGTAAGCTGAATAATGGAATAGATAGGGTTTTTTCAACTTTATTGCATATGTCAGGTATTTTGGGGAATTTTTGCAGCAAATTTTCAACATGGGGTTTTTGGGACCTCTTCTCATGAATGCTGTCACTGTCATGGCGTTATTCGGGCCTGAAGGGTGATTTCGCAGTCACTGCACAAAATCACCTTTCGGGACCGATTAATGAAACGTCACTGCCAGTGTTCATAAGGTGGCTCTCAAGAAGCCTATTTTGAAAATTTGGTGCAAAAATTCCAAAAAATGATTGTTTTACGAGCATGCGTTGCGCAGTTCCTACGCATTCTCGTAAGTTCACAAATTTTCAATATTTTCACTCCAGATTTTCAACATTGCCATTTTACCACACCTTCTTAGGAGTAGTACAGCTGTCATTTTTCACATCTCACCCAAAATGTGTTTCCGCCCATGTAGCGCACAATGGGCGCAGTCACTGCGCGAAATCAATGTCTCAGGGACAAATTAAGAAAATCACAGTGACACTGTTCATGAGCAGAGGTCTTAAAATGGCTATGTTGAAAGAAAATTTGGTGAAAAATTCCCAAAAATGACTGTTTTTAAATGCATTGCGCGGTTCTCACATGCGCTTTCATTAAGTTCACGAATTTTCAATATTTTCCTCCAGATTTTCAACATTGCCATTTTACCACACCTCCTTATGAGCTGTACAGCTGTCATTTTTCACATCTTGCCCAAAATGTGTTTCTGCCCATGTAGCGCACAATGGTGCAGTTGGTGTGCGAAATCAATGTACGGGACAAATGAACAAAATCACAGTTACACTGTTCATGAGCAGAGGTCTTAAAATGGCTATATTGAAAATTTGGTGAAAGAATTCCTAAAAATGACTTTTACGAGCATGCATTGCGCAGTTCCTATGCACGTTCGTAAGTTTGCGAATTTTCAATATTTTCACTCCAGATTTTCAACATTAATATTTTACCATGCCTCCTTATGAGCTGTATGGCTGTTATTTTTCACGTCTTGCCCAAAATGTGTTCTGCTGCCCATGTAGCGCTGTGACGATGGCTGTCTTAATCAATGTCACAGGACAAATTAAAGAAAATCACAGTGACACTTTTCATGAGCAGAGGTCTTAAAATGACTATGTTGAAAATTTGGTGAAACATCCTAAAATGACTGTTTCACGAGGCGTACAGTTCGCAGTTCCTATACTTACTTCGTAAGTTTAATTTCAATATTTTCAATCCAGATTTTCGACATTGCCATTTTATTACACTTCCTTATGAGCAGTATAGCTGTCATTTGTCACATCTTGCCCAAAACATGTGTTTTCACACATGTAGCGCACAATGGTGCAGTCGGTGTACGAAAGCAATGTTTGGGACAGATTAAGAAATTCACAGTTACACTGTTCATGAGCAGAGGTCATAAAATGGCTATGTTGAAAATTTGGTGACAAAAGTCCATAAACTGACTGTGATACGAGTGAGCATTGCGCAATTTCCATGCACCCTCGTAAGTTCATGATTTTGTAATGTTTTCAATCCAGATTTTCACCAGTGGCATTTTTCCACACTTCCTTATGAACAGTACAGTTGTCATTTTTCACAACATGGCCGAAATGTGTTTTCACACTTTCAGCGCAGAGATGCGTGGTCGCTCTTGGAAATCATTGTACGGGACAGATAAAGAAAATCACAGTGACACTGTTCATGCTCGGAGGTCCCAAAATGCCTGTGTTGACAATCTGCTGTAAAAAAATCCCCAAACTAATTACATTACGGGTGTGCGTTGCACAGTTTCTATGCACGCTCATGACTTCACCATTTTTTTAAATATTTTAACTGCACATTTGCAACATTGCCATTTTTTACACCTTCCCACGAACAGTACAGCTGTCATTTTTTACATCCTGTTCAGAATGTTTTTGCACCTGGGGTGCTAAATGCCATAGTCACTGTGCATAAGCAGCTTTTGGTTAACAAACTGATATTGCCACTGTTCATGAGGTGGGGTCACAAAAAAACCATGTTGAAAATCTGGAGTGAAAATACCAATGAATGCCTGAAGTATTAGGGTTTCCAACCATAACGCCCAACCCTGTAGAGAATGACAGGCATCAGGGGTGTGAGTTGGGATTCTTGCCTGTAATGCTCATACCATTTCACACCCTGCAGCCAGTGAGAGGCATCGAGGTATGCCATGGACTCTTCGGACCCAAAGTTCACCCATTCTCCTATACCGCACCACATCACCGTGTTCCTGATGGAATGGGGTGCGCGCAAAGAACCAAAGACCCCAAGGCACATCTTGACACTTGTCAGTGTCTGCAGGGTAGGGTGTGGTGAAATTGCGTAGCCTTTATGCCTGACGACCCAAAGGCACACCCCAATGCCTGTCACTCTCTGCAGGGTGGCGGTGGGGTTGGCTTCAATTCAATACTTCGCTGCCATTCCTATTATGCAGCTCTGTAACTTCTACACTACCAATCCCAATGCCAGCAAGCAAACATTCGGCATTGACAAATGCTTGTTCAACAACCTTCTGTGTGGCACCAAGTCAAAGGCCTTACTGAAAGCAAAATAGAGTCAATTTAGTGCTTGTCCTTTACCCACTGCTCTTCTTATCCAACTAAATAATACTATCAGGTTGGTCTGGCAAGACCTCACTGCCACATACCCTCGTTGCTTACTATCTTAGAGCCCATGTCTCTCCAGGTAGTCCACTAGGTCCTTTATGACTAGTGTCTCCATCAATTTACCTACAATGGAGGTAATATTGAAGGGCATGTATTTTCCAGGATCCTCCCTGACTCCTCTCTTGTGGAACGACACCACATCCTCTATTCTCCAATCTCTCAGAACCACCCTGGACTGTAGTGAGCTACTGAATAACCCTGCCAGGGGTTCAGCCATTTCTGATGTCAGTTCCCTTAGCACTCTTGGGTGCATCTTATCTGGCCCTGGAGCTTTGTCTATTTTCAAGGCTGCAAGCCCTTTTCTAACCCTTTCTCCTGTAATTACTACCTGTCCCATTTGTGGAATCCCTCTTGCAGCAGCCTTTATACACAGCACAGGCCTGCAATCTTTTATTTTTTATTTATTTTTTAATTTAAAAGTTGCATAAAATACAGGATAAGTTCTATGAGAAACAAGTCTCGTTTAAATGGTAGAACTGACCTTGCGCCTTTTCTGATAAACAAATAGTGACTTTCTCATTTTCAGCCTGATAGTCTCTCTTTTTCTCGCAGGTACCAGCTGACTTGCAATGATTGTACTCAGAACCTATAGTCCCTGCATTGATCTTCATTTTTTAATCTCTGTAATTTGTGTTTTTTATGATGTCATCATGTCAAATTGCATTCTTTCTAGATCATGAGTACTATTTATTTATTTAAAATGTTTTGCCAGGAAAGACATCCTGAGCTGCTAACATCCCATTTCCAGGTACATCCTGCGGGTGAGAGGAAGCAGAGATACATCAAGAGGTGGAAAAAAATGGAACAGTATTTAAAACATTACAAAAATAGGAGTCATATATAGCAATAAAGTATATCATAGAAGCATAATTATAAACACTGAAGGCAAATCAGTGAAACAAGAACATATAATAGATAAAATTGAGTTTTGACAGGCAGGGGAAGCTGTTCATACACGTATAGCCTCGGGATGAGGGGACCAGATGGCCAGGGTAATACTAGTGAAGGAAGAATGGAGAGAGTACCAGTGAGAACAAGGGAAACCAAAAGGGCGGTATCAGAGAAGCAAAGGCAGACGCAGAGATGGGTATTACAGAGGGGGTCAAGTGTGAGGAAAAACAGTTCTTTAGAAATATTAGGGAAAAAAGAAAGAAGGGGTGAGAAGGAATTGTTAGGCTAGCCAAAAGAGGGGGGTGGGCAGAAACAGGAGTTATAATGACTGCTTTTGCTGTGCGTTTACAAGGGAAGACAGAGGGCCTCTGCCAGAGAGTGGCATTAAGGCAGCTACAAGGGAGAATTCTGAGATGAGGCAGCACTTCTTTAGCATTGAAAGGGTTTTGAAAGGGCTAGCAGTCCTTAAGACAGATAAGGCCCTGGGCAAGATAGGATGCATCTGAGAGTGCTCAAGGAACTGGCAACAAAACTAACTGAACCCCTGGTAGGGCTTTTCAGTACCTCAGTTCAGACGGGTAGTTTTGAAAGACTGGAAGGTAGCAGACATAGTCCTGCTTTATAAGGGGAGGGGACAAGGAGCAACCAGGTAACTACAGACCTGTCAGTCTTACCTCTATTATTGGTAAACTGATGGAGACACTAGTCAAAGGGGACCTTGTAAACTACCGGGAGAGCAGTGGACTCCAAGATAGCAAACAATACTGGTTCATGGTAGAAATATCTTGTCAGACTGATCTGATGATATTCTTTGACAGGGTGATGAGGGTAGTGGATAACAGCCATGCTGTGGATTTACTCTACTTTGAATTCAGCAGGGCCTTATACTCGGTGCCTCACAGAAAGTTGCTGAAGGAGCTAGAGGATCTGGGTGCAGGGAAAGACACAGATTGATGGGTGAGAAACTGTTTGGAAGGGAGACAGCAGAGGGTTGTGGTCAGATCAGAAGAAAGGGATGTCACCAGTGGGGTGCCACCAGGATTGGTCCTGGGTCCAGTGCTTTTTGATATGTACAGTCCTTTTCAATATGTTCATTAGCGACATAAGAAAAGGAATCCAGGGCAAGATGTGTCTCTTTGCAGATGACAGTAAGCTGTGTGGCAGGGTAGGCAGTGAGGAGGGGGGTTAGGGAGGTGCAGAGATACCTGCAAAAGCTAGAGAGGTGATCAAAGGTGTGACATTTAAAACTCAATGCTAGGAGGCTGCTGGTTAACTAGGATCTGCAGCTTATCCATTAGGTAGGGAAATGGGTAGACTGGGTGGGCCAAGCGGTCCTTATCTGCCGTCAAATTCTATGTTTCTATGTAATGCCAAAAAGTGCCAGGTGATGCACACAGGGAACATGAACCTGAGGACAGAGTACTGGAATGGAGGTGGGAGCTGTGCACAACCTCTGAAGAAACAAATCTGTGGAGTCATCATTAGAGATGCAGCAAAATTAAATTCCGCCTGCGAAGTGGCCACTTCGCATTATCATGATGCTACGCGAAGTGGCCATTGAAAAGTGCTCACTTCGCTTTGTTATTATGACTTCGCGTTGTTATTCCACCTTAATGTGAAGTAAGGCGGAATGACAACAATATAGGCACTTTAGGCAGCCCCCCCACACACATCACTTGGCTTACAGTACTATAAGTTACATGCTTTAGCCAGGTAGGAAGGAAGGAAGTAAGTCATACAAGCAGATAGTTTCACTTTCTCCTCTGCAGAGGTAGAAAGAGGAAGCATTTTGTGTAGGAGAGGAGAGTTCGTTATTAGTTTCTTTCTTGAGCAAAATTCCAAAAACCCAAAAAGCTTTTTTAAAAGCTAATTCTTTAGGGGGTTTTTTGTACTGTTTTGTTAGTTCTTTTTGGTGACCAATTTCTTTGTTGTGTGTGTGTGTGTGTGTGAGAGACTGTGAGTGGATGTGTGTGAGTGTGTGTGAAGTCGCTCATCATGTCGGAGAGTGAAGGAGTGTTTTTTTGTGCGATGGACCAGGGACAGTATGTGGCCTGTGGCAGGAGGGGAGTGCACATGTGTGGAGGTCATAGCCGGGTGGCGTTGGATTGCTCCAGACTCTTTGGTCCTACCCCCCCTGGAAGCAGCAGCACCACCAGTGCCACCGCCACATCCACCAAGTCCGCCACCACCAGTAGCAGCTGCAGGAGCTCCAGCAGCACCACCTCCACAGCAGCAGGTGGAGCCCCAGGTGCGTGACCATGCTGAACACACTCTGCCACTCCTGTGCCTGGTCCCTCCCCATAGCTCCCCAGTTTGGCAGATTTTCAGCTGTGTTGGGGGGACAACTACCTTGTGGTGTGTCTGCTTTGTGGTGTGCAGGTGCGCCATGGCCCCTGGGGGACACATGCTGGCAGGCTGCCATAGAATGGCCAGGCCTCCACCTGCTGGCCCTTCTGTGGCAGTGGCAGAGGGTGCTGCTGTTGTGCGTCGCCACAGCAGGAGGAGGGCCACAGCAGCAGCTTCTCCACCACTACCCCAACCACTGCCACACTAGAACCACCCTCACCACCAGCATTACCTGGTCCTCCACCCCACACCAGTGGACCTCACAATGTCTGCAACACAGGCAGACATAGCACTTTTGTGGACTGCGGTGAAGGAAAATAATGAGAGGATGGGTGCTGTCCAGCAGCAGGTGGAGCAGATTGAGCAACACCAGCTACAGATTTTTTCGATACTCCATCTGCTGCTGGAACATCGGGGAGCCCCCATTAGCTTTTTTTCTCAGCACACCCCCCCCCCCACTGCTGTAGTGTTTTGTCTTTTGTTTATGTTTAATAACAGACAGAGGAAGGTCACAGTATTAGTTTAAAGGGAAGCAGTCAGCAACAGGAGCTCCTGCTCCTTCAAAACTTACCCTCAGTTAAGCCTTTTAAGTAGGTTCTTGGTGTTTTTCTTGTGCGCAACATACTATTTTAATAAAAAGAAATGTCAGCGATCCTGAGTATGGGACACTATAGGCTTTATTATGTGTAACGGTAGACGAGCGATAACCATGTGCTTCAATGCAAAAGTATTGAAGCGCATGGTGCGCCTCTGCTGCACCTTTCTCACATAATGGAGCCCCATAGCGTCTGCCATACTTCTGGGCCTTGGGGAGGGCCTGATGAAGAAGATCTTTGGATGAGGCAACTATTACACAACAAAGCATCTGAAAGTTTCCTTAAAGTTTATGAATCCTCAGTCGGATTTGTTGCACTCTTATGAAAAAAAAAGGAACAGATGAAATAAAATTGATATACTTACAAGTATGGATTGGAAATGGATATTCCATAGGTTCCTGTAGACAGTACTGCTGCTGAACCATTAATACAGACCTTCAGTGAAGGAGAGTCGTTTGTTGTTAACCTGTAAAAAAACAAAATAAGTTGACCGTATATGTTTGACCATTGCAGCTCAGAAAAGCAACAGAAAACAAAACTCACAGCTAAAGGAAGTTGAATAGCATAAAAACATTAGTACACATACTCACTTTATAGTTTTAATAGTAAGAAGCCTTGTGCCTGTGGCTGATGGATGTGGTCTCCTGTTCGACTCCCTCTGCCTTGGCATGGTCAATGTAATGGAAAAACATTGTCACAATGACACTGGTGGTGGGTGCTGGTGGTCATAGCTGCAGCATATGATGACATCCCTTTCATATCTTCCTGCATCTGGTGGTGGTGGCAGTGGTAAACAGAGGTCTTATGGTGGTGGTAGTCTGGGGGGACACACGGTCACATTCCCTATGGTGACAGTGGAGAACAGCGGTCTTATGGTGATGATAGTTCAGGGGAACACACGGTCACATTCCCTATGGTGGCAGTGGAGAACAATGGTCTTATGGTGGTGGTAGTCTGGGAGGACACACGGTCACATTTCCTATGGTGGCAGTGGAGAACAGCGGTCTTTTGGTGGTGGTAGTTTGGGAGCCAGGATATACTGTGTTCTGTGTTATAAATGTGATGACGTGATATATGGAATTTGAGTCAGTATCAGTGGGACAGTAATTTAACTTTATGAAAAAGAGAACATGTATCATACAAGACATGTGACAGCCTTTTAACCACTTAGCCAACATTAACTTCATCATCATTCATCATCATCCTCAGAAAGAAAGCTGCCCTCGCAGTCTTCTGTGTCTGAATTTGGACCATGGGGAAATTCTTTCTCCACTGTGTTATCATCTATGTCAGTGGTAGGCCGCTTCGTGCTGTCACTGCCACCAGGATGGTCCCTTACTTCAACATCAGCAAAACCATGAGTATGCCGGGGTACGAATACTGAGGTTGCAGTCTGAGCTGGCATGTGCCTCTCATTCATTTTTATGAATGTCAGCAAACTGACATTTGCAGGAGAGAGGTTTATATGACGATCCCGAGCTATTGCACCTGCTAAGCTGAATACCTTTTCAGCACTCACACTGGAGGGTGGGCATGTCAGGTACTTCAGTGCCACCGCGGTCAGCTCTGGCCATTCACTGACCTTTCCACTCCAGTATAAAAGGAGATCATCAGTGATTGACAGATGCCTGTTTTCAGACACATGACACAACCATTCTCTGTGCTGCTCTAAGTCCAGTGGCTGATGCATCATCCACTTCTCCGGAATCATTTATGTCACAAATCCCCAGCCGCTTTTGATGACAGACCACCTGGAACTGCAGTCCCCTTCCCCCTTACAGGATATGCTTGATACTGCTCCTCCAGGTTCACCTTCAGCCTGATTATGCTGCTTGGGTTTCCTGACCTTAACACGTGACTTCTGTGCCCCATGAACCAAGCGCACCAGTTGCCCACTGACATTTTTTACCTGTTCAGGCCCACCCTCCAGTACTGAGGCAATTCCATGTTTGTATTGTCTGTCCAGCATTGTTGCTATTGCAAAGTTGTCACTACATTGAATGCTCAAAATGTGATGATTCTGGTCGAATACTGTCAGCATGTGTTTCAGCAACACACTGCTAGCACTGTCTCTGGCAACATCAAGGCTATGCTGTACATTCACCAATTTCTTCCTCAGCACCCGAAGCAGTGGAATTGATTGGCTAATGGAGGCAGACTCGCCACTCACTGCCTGTGTGGCATGTTCAAAAGACCTCAAGATTCTTATTGCAGAGTCCATGAGGCGCCACTGTTCAGTCATCATAGACATGGAGGCCCCGGAACTGTCACGGCTAGTGTGCATGACAAGATATTCTGAGATGGCTTTGTACTGTTCATACAACCTCTCTGCCATGTATAAAGTGGCGTTCCACTGGGTGACAACTTCCAGCTTCAAGTGGTGCTGCGGGAGGCTGTTTCAGATCTGCAACTGCCGAAGTTGGTCACGGGCCTCTGCAGAGCATGAAAAGTAAAAACAGATACAGCGTGCAACTGTCAGCATTTCCTTTATATCACGGTGCTGCAGAAACTCCTGCACCACAAGATTTAAACAGTGGGCCATGCATGGAACCCGGAAAAAGCCACCATTTGTGATGCATTTCACCACATTTGACCCATTGTCACTTGCTATGAACCCAGCTCTCAGGGATAGAGGGTTCAGCCACTTGTCAATTTCGGTCAGTACCAGGTCCAACATGTTTTTACCAGTGTGTGAACAGGTCACATTGCGCATAACAATCGTTGCATGCTGTCGAATTCCTGGAAGATTGTTACCATGACACTCCACCTTACTACACTGATTATTCACACTACGAACAGCACAAACAACCCCCGGCACCTGCGCCCAGTGTGCAGTTATACACAAATATGAACTCCCTGCTGTTTTGCCACTTGTCCACATATCTATAGTTAAATGGATGAATGGAGAGGAGGAATGTTGAAGGGCATGTCTTACTGAGTCGGACACAGTGTGGAGCAACTCGGGGACAGCACGGGTAGAAAAGTATGTCCTGGATGGGACTTTCCATTTTGGACAGGCACGTGCAGCAAACCACCGGAACCCAGAATTCTCCACAAAGGAGAAGGGAAAAAGATCAATTGCCAGCATTTCAGCTACAGCAGCATTAAGTTCATGTGACACTGTATGATTGGGTGGGTACTTCAGCTTATGCCCAAAAACACTCTGTAACGTGGGCTGATTTAAACGTTTTACACGGGGTGTGATGACATATGGTTCTGCTCTGCGAATGGCAGGGGGTAGAGTGTGGACGTGTGATGAAGACAGTTGCACAGGTGATGACAAACCCAGAAATGCAGGTATTTTCCCAGATTTAACAACAGAGGTTGATGTACCACTTGCACTAGGCATACTGCATTGACCACCACCACCACCAAAACTGCTACTCTCACCACCACTGGACAATACTTCAAAATCATTCTGCTCTTCCACCTCATCATGCCTGTAATAGTCCTCTGCTGTTATTTCATCACTACTACAAGCATTTAATTTTCTACTTGATGCTACAGCAGTGGAAGGGGATAACATGCTTGTTATGGTTGATGATGAGGGTGAACGCCCCACTGTGGTATTAGCTGCCAGCTTGTGCTGGGTCCACAGTGCCAAGTGTCTATTCTTAAGATGTGTATGCTGTCCCCCTGTGCCCAGATGGCTCCCCTTTTTACCTCAACTCGCACACACCTGGCAAACCTGTCAGATTGCAACTGATTGGTCATTTGCATGTTCCACAAAAAAATCCCAAACAAGGGATTTTGATGCTCTAGTTTTAACATGTCCCCCTGATGCTGCTTATTGAACTCCGTTTTTTTAAGCCATGAAGTGGGGAGTGTGGTACATGATTTTTCAGGCAGGACACACTTGGACTGCAACTGACCACCATGACTACCTATCATTATTACTGGGTCATCATCATCATCAACTGAAACTGGTAAATCACAACTTTTTATGGGAGGAAGGGAAATGCAAACTGACCCAGACACAGCCACCTTGAGTTTCTTTTCTCCGGTTCCCAACAAGGGTCACTGACATCATCATCATATTCATCAACATCATCCACATCTTCTGCTTGGATGCTGGCATGTGGACTGCATGTTGCAACCACAGCAACATCATCATCATCAGCACCACCATCACCCGAAATTTTTCACCACACTGTGAATCACTGCATGGCAAATGCATGACCTGAGCCACAGTGGAAGAAATGTCACTTTGTGTGCTATCGTTGACATGATGATCAGAATCCTCATGTTCAGTTACTGGGATGTTACTGGGGAGTATGACATCTACACTGTCAGTCACTGGCACTGCTTTACACTCCGCTATCTTTTTGGACACAGCAAACTGGTCAGAACTGGAACTTGAGGCAGCAATACTCATACCACCACCAGCAACTGCACTAACACCACCAGCTGGAACAACATCATCTCCTCCAGCTATGAATGAAGCTACTGATTGCGCTGTAAAAAACATTGAAGGAGAAATACATTTCCTCACATCAGCAATGCACTTCTGCGACTGTGTACTACTACCACGCTCACAGGCAGAAGTGTCATGGCGAGAAACAGCTTTGCTTGCACGTCTCTTTGCGGGCATTTTGGGTGATCAACAGGAATATTCTAAACAAATTCAGATTTTGGAACGTTCACGCTGGGAGGCGCTGGATGTGAAGTAAAAAAAAACAACTGTGTCTTCAACAACAGATACAGACGTAAAGTCACAACAAGTTCAACAACACCTTAACTAACCAGTGGTGTTCTCAAGTCACAAACAATCCAGTCTGAAAAGAATACCTTTGCCGGTGGGGAGGGGGCACTGACTGCAGATACTGCAGTGCAAAACCAAGAAAAGATATGACAATGGCGGTACAAAAATCATGCAGCTGTAGTGGATAGCAAGTTCACACTGCTGTGCCTGCAGTTACACTGTGGCACTATAAAAGGTGTATTATCTGACCTCACTGCACACACACACAGAGAATTTGTCTACAAGTAATGCGTACCAAGTTTAAAACTTCAGTAATATACAAGGTATTTTAAACAACCTCAGTGCTGCACCAGGTCCCTCCAGACCATAACACACACAATCAGCAAAACAATTTCAACAATTACTGAAAATATTACTGTGTACAATAACACAGTCAGTTATACAAGAAAAATATACCCAAAAAACAAAGAACTCCCTATTTCTCCAACTTAAATCTACCTACACCAGATACACCCCTCCCCCAAAGCACACTTCCACTGTCTCTCAGTACACAGACTGAATGTTGTACATTAACATTCAAAATCCACACACAGGCAATAAACACTCGATATGAGCACAGGAGGGTTTCCTACAATCGATGAACTAAAGTTTCAGCAAAAAAAAATGACTCAAAATATACTTTTTTAACAGCTTTTAGAAGGTTTGAATCACAGAGAGTTCTCAGAGCAGACTGTCTCCTACAGCTTCCTACACATACTACCCTGAACTGAGGCTGTGCAGAACAATCTAGAGCCCATGTGACCTGAAATCCCATGAATCACTGCAACATTCGCCTTTGGAGCCTTAAAACAAGGTGAAGTGAGGCGAAGTACATTGTTCTCAATGTACTTCACCTTAAGATTTGGTGGAGTAGTGGTTTGGGAAAGGCAGAGTAATGCAAAGTCATTGTCTTCAGTGGATTTGCGTTACCTATTCTACGACACAAAAGTACTCTGCTTTGGATTCTCCGTGAATCCGCCTTCACTCCGCGCATCACTCCGCGAAGTGAAGTGAGGCCACTCACCCATCTCTGGTTATCATCAGTGACTCCCTAAAACAATCAGATCAGTGTAACAAGGCCTATAATAAGTCAAACAGGATGCTGGGGTATATGGGAGGGGTACTGACAGCCGAAGGAAGGCGGTATTACAAGTCACTAGTCAGATCACACCTGGAATACTGTGTGCAACTCTGGCACCCTTATCTGAAGAGAGATGTGAGATTGTTGGAAGGGGTACAATGAAGAGTAACAAAGTTGATTCAGGGATTACAGAATATGCCCCACGAGAAGAGATTAAGGGAATTGAACATGTATTTCCTGGAGGAGAGAAGGTATTGGGGGGATATGATTGAGACCTTTAAGTACTTAAAGGAAGAAGTAAGTCTGGTACCGAAGAGATATTCAAGCGCTGGAAGGGGAGGGGCACAAGAGGGCATAGACTTAGATTGGAAGGAGGTAGGTATAAGAGGGAAATGAGGAGGCACTTTTTCACAGAGAGAGTAGTGGCAGTTTGGAACACTTTTCTGATGTGGTATCCTGTAGGACAGTGGGTAATTTCAAGAGGGATGGGTCAGGGTGGGGGTATTTGGGAAGTCGGAGGAGAGGGAAGGGGCAGCTGCAAAGTAGAGTTTTAGCTGCACACTCAAGCAGAGTAAACAGACCTAAAGGCCTAATTTCTGCTGGCAATTTTCATATGTTCGTATGTGCTCGTTAGATGCAAGACAAGAGTGGGGAGATATGACATATACCTTCAAGTTCCTGAAAGGAATGAACAAGGTAAACTAAAAGGAACAATTTAACATTAATTGATGGATCAAGAACATGGGAACATGAGTGGAAACTGATGGGGGTGGGGTGGGGATTGAAGAGGGAAGTGAGAAAGGTTTATTTTATAGAAAGGGTGTTGGAGCAGTGGAACAGTCTGCCAGCTGATGTGGTGGTCACCAAAACTATCAATGGTTTCGGACATGGCAGGGACAGAGTGAAGGGCTTAGTGGTTATCGGGGTGATAACGGTAGGGCAGCGAGCATGGGGGTGGATAATATGGGTTGGAACCCTGTATAGACAATAGGTTCATGGTTTGTTAGGGTTTATGGGCAGACTGGATGGAACAGTGGTCTTTTTCTGACATCAGTGTGTATGTTTCTATGTTTAGAGTGTGCGTGTGTGTGTGTGGGGGGGAATCAAGAGGTAGAGGGTCTTGGACAGTTGCGGTGGGAGTAGAAAAGTCACGAAGAGTCTTAAGGGAGAATGCAGAAAAGGCAGAGTAGGTTGACGGGAAGGGAGGACCAGAGTTTAGGAAAGCAATATAAGAAAGCAGACTGACCAATAGTGGATTTCCTAGAAGGAATAAGTGACGGAATAGGAAATATTACCGCAGAGAGGATAAGAGGAAGAAGGGGGAGAGGACAGTAGGGATATAAGGTATGTGGGAAGAGAACCAAACCAGAATTTGGATATAAAGGAAGCACAATGGGAAAGACACTTGGCATTAAGAGAGGGGAGTGAAATGGCAGAGTAGGGTGATAGGTACGAGGAGGACAGTGTAAGGCAAAATTATAAAAAGAGTGAAAGAGGTGTCCAGCCTGGGAAGGGAGGATTTGGGAGCTTCCCTAAAGACTATGTCACCATAGTCAAAAATAGGGAGAATCATCTTTAAAACAATCTCACAGAACACAGGAAGTGGAATACTCTCTTTGTCCCTGTATACAGTACCATCCATGGGGTGGAGCTTATCTTGTACGGCATCAGTATGCACCAAGAAATCAAGATGTTGGCCTAGTCAGACCGTAGGTACTTAAAGGATACATCCTCAGTCATAGCACCATCAAGGGTTTGAAACAAAGGGAAGGAGGTGAGTTCGGTAAGCCTCTGTCCGATACTAAAAGTCATTGAAACTGTTTTTTTTGGCATTGAAGGATAGTCGGTTAGATTGAAATCAGCACTCAATGTTGTCAAAATCCAGCTGTAGCTGTTTAATAATGTTCTGGGAATACAGCACTTTTACTTTACTCTCATGTCTATTCTGACTCCCCTTCATGTCATTTGAGCACACTTCAACCTCATTTCAGGAATTCAGTGCACAATTGCATGATTTCCAGATCCCATGCTCCACCACTTGGAAATGGAATAGTGCAGGCACTGTATTTGTTACATGGCTGCCTTGCTTTCTTATTGGTGCTACACACCATTTACATTCATTCCTGATCTCTCAATGCCCACCTGCAGGTTAACATCTTTTCATATACCTGCCCACTTGTACAATGCATGTGTTTTTTATATGCTTGCACTGAGAGAATGCGTCAATATCTACTCACACAATAGTACCTGTTTGGCATCTTTAACCCTGTTAGTGCTAGGTGTCATTTACATGCTTTTTTGATCTCTGCACTTAGCATTTCCTATTTGTTATTAAACTGGCTTGATCATGTGCTTATTTGTAGTTACATGTCCTGTTTTGCTGCTGTAAATAAGAAAATATGCCTTTTAAAATCTCTGCAGTAGTATGCATTTCGGAGTGCCATTTCAAGCGCATCAAACGTCTTGGGATAATAACGGGAAATGAGAGGTGTGTCACTACCAAGCCAATTACAGCTGAAACTGCAATTGGTTTGGCAGTGCACACCAATGACTAGGCATTCTGCTCATGACAGCAGTTCAGCATTGCTGATGTGGTGCGTTCTCTAGTTAAAAAAAAAATAAACCGCTCCAATGGGAGCCCTTCATTTCTTTCTGTAGCCTGAACTCTGGCCATGTGCATTAGAGTGCGCACTAATGCACATGGCCACAGTTATGGCCCCTGTTTGCTCCCTCTGACCCCCACCCCAAAAGCTTAAGTGTTAGCCGCAGTGCGGCTTTCTCTCCCAGTTCTCGGTTCTGTGCACCCCTACCTCAACATTAGCCGAGGTGCGGCTTTCTGTTAAAGCCAACATCGGGATACCCAATCCCCATGTTGGCATGTATTCCCATCCCCCCATTAATGTGGCACACTGGGTGCCCACCCCAGAGTGTCAAAATGTGTTATTAAAAAAATAAACCTGTGAAAAAAGAAAACTGTCCCCTGACGTCTTTTCTTTGATACCACCTCAACATTAGCCATGGTGCAGCTTTCTGTTAAAGCCAACATCAAAGTACCTAATACCCGTGTCGGTATATATCCCCCCCTCCCCAATAATGTGGCACACTGGGAGCCCACCCCAGTGTGCTGAAATGAGTTATTAAAAAACATAAACCTGTGAAAAAAAGAAAACTGCCCCCCCGACGTCTTTTATTCGATGCAGAATCCTGCATCAAAATTTTCGATGCAGGATCCTGCATCAAACTGATTTGCTCCCCCAAAGTCTTTTTGCTGACATGGGGGTGCCCAATCCCCGAGTTGGCATGTATCCCTCCCCCCCACATTGTGGCACACTGGGAGCCCACCCCAGTGTGCCCAGATAATTGTATTTTTGTATTTATTTATCTTTACAACACTGGGATGCCCACTCCCGGTGTCACCCCTTAAGTCCACTTTCTTTGCCTGTTGCTGATGGGGGTGCCCAATCCCCCTGTTGGCAGCATGTATCCCCTCCCCCCAACTCATGTGGCACATTGGGCGCCCACCTTTGATTCTTCAGTTTGCCGGTCGACTTTGAAGAGTGCAGACGTGTCCCGGTCCAGAGAAGATCGCTGTGCCAACCTCTGGTGGTAAGTATGGGGTAAGGGGGGATGTAGGGAGGTGGGTGCTCAGTGGGAAGGTGGGGAGGGGGAACAAGGGGGACTGGGGAGACGACGAGGGACCATTTTCTTTTTTGCAGGTTAAAAAACAAAAAGACGTCAGGGGACAGTTTTCTTTATTTACAGTCAGTCTCTGCAGAGTGGGGGTGGGATTGGTGTTAGGGTTGGAAACCCTAATGCCTCAGTAAGGAAGTAAATCAGGGAGGGGGCAGTGGACATCACCTACCTTGATTTTAGGAAAGTCTTCGACACCGACCAACATAAAAGGCTGATTAACAAGATGGGTAGTCTGTCCACAGGGCACAAACTGATAAACAGGATTAGAAACTGGCTGATGGACAGGAGGCAAAGGGTGGTAGTAATGGGATCCAGTCCGGGGAGAGGGTGGTGACCAGTGGGGTACCTCAGTGATCAGTCCTAGGACCAGTCCTTTTCAATGTCTTCTTTACAGACATTGCGGAAGGGCTAGAAGGAAAGGTCTGTCTGCCTGTTTGCGGATGACACCAACATCTGTAACAGAGTGAATACCCCAGAAGGGGGTGGAGAAAATGAGCAGGGACATGGAGAGGCTTGAAAAATGGTTTGAGGAGTGGCAACTGATGTTCTTTTTTTGTTGTTGTTATTTTTACCAGGAGAGACACTCTATGCTGAAAGCTTGTTTACAAGTGCAACCTGGGACCACAAGGATGTTAAGTGACTTGCTCAGGGTCACACAGTATGCAGGTGGGGGCTGGGGGATTCAAACCCAGGTCTCCAGGTTTGCAGCTCAGAGCCTTAAACCACTGCGCTATACTGCCTCCTTAATTCAATGTTCAATGCAAAGAAGCACAAATAATACACCTGGGAAGAGGGAAACCTGGGGAGAGTTACAGGATGGGTGGGAAACGGGGTGCAGTGCTGATGATCACCAAGGAAGAAAGGGACCTAGGAGTTATCAGTTCTGATTACCTGAATATGTCATAACAGATTACAGATGTTGCAAGGAGGGCCAGTGGCATGCTGGGGTGCATATTTTATTTATTTATTTAGTTTTTGTTGACCGGGTAAGTGCACTAGACAAAGCTTGCCTATTTGCAGGCATGACCGGGGATACAGATGAATGCCAACTGACCTTGAACCAGATTAAGCTGTTGGTCGTATTCTCAATGAATGAGGGAAATTTGGCCAGGACACCGGGGAAATTCCCCTACTGGCTGCTGGTCAGTGGCTGGTGGGGAGTCTTTCTGACGTCACACAACAGAATGGTAGACGATCTGGAACACAGAACAGAGAGGGAGGTTGGAATGAGTCTGAGGCCTGCTGAGGAAATGATTCTGAGTTTATCGGGAGAACGCGATGAGGAGAACAGCAAAGGTCAGCTGGAAACAGCACTGGAGGAAGCAGTGAACACTCCGATTGTGGCTGGTAATATTTCGGCTGGCACTACAGAGAATTTTCAAATAATAAATGCACTTACAAAGGGGGAGTCAAAATCAGCGCCGAAGACGAAGGATGATCAAGAGTGCAACACAGATTTGGACCCACGAAAGGAACTGGGCCTTCAGGGAGAGGTTTCCGGGAGGAACGCTTTTAGTGACGGACTGCTCACGTCACATATAGTGCGACGGCAATTCGGGCTTGGAGAAGAAAGCCAAAGAAGCGACGAAAAAGACTGGTCGGAGGAGGTAGCGCTGACTGAAGCAGGATGGAAACGCACGGATTCTGGGGATTGGGTTCCAGACTTTACTTGGTTAGCCTCCACAAGCATGCATGCAACTGCCTCTCAAACGCTGAGCTCATTTACCACAAATAAAGATAACATGCCTTCTTTTCCAAGCAGTAAAGGGGAGGGTGGAGAGAGTATCTTGGCTTTTGAAAAGCCAAGTACCTCTACAGCAGGTGCTAATTCTGAGTTAACAAAAAGTTTAAATTCTGAAACACTGGGCCACAGTGGAAAGCCTGTACTGTCTGACTTATTCAAGAATAAATCAGAACAAGCACCACGCCACAATGCTGTGCGATTAAAATATAAAGGGGGCCTGAAGGATCATCCAGACAGATATTACATTTTCAAGCAGCTATTGAAAACTGCAATGGGATTTTGTGCCAAAGACATATATGCTCTAATTCATATTTCTGGAGAAGACTATTTTGACATTAGCTTTCAAACAAATGCTCTTATGGAAAAATTCTGGGAAAAATATGCAGTACAAAAAAATACCCCTTTATGGTTGCCTTTTTTTGCCATTCCATTAACCAGACCACTGATTAGATTTGTCACAATCATGTTTAGAAACGAAGGAGTGAATGTGAGTGATATATATCATTGGCTACAATCGAGGTGTGAAGTGTTGGGCCCCCCAGAATCGATATTAGATATTGAGGGAATTTGGACAGGAGGATGGAAATTTAAAGTAAAGCTTTTTCAAGTTAATTCTGAAATTGTTCATCTGCCAAACAGTTTCTTCTTAGGCAAAGATAGAGGGGTATGTTTCTATGGGGGTCAACCAAAGGCCTGTTACAAGTGTGGGGATCGAACACATATTAGTAGTGTGTGTGACATTTTAAAATGCCCATTATGTGGGGGATTTGGCCACTCAGCAGACATGTGCACAAACATTTTTCAATGTAATTTATGTGAGGAAAAAGGGCATGCGTTTCATCAATGCCCTTGGGCCAGACATAATTGTCCTGGAGGCTTAGATCATGATGGGTTACTGCGTAAAGCTCAATCCAAAAATAAAAGCCCAATGGAACCTGTTCTTTCACACCCTTCAATACTGGTTTCTCCATCTATCCCTCCGGATTTAGATAAGAATAAAGAGGTTTCACCTGTGGTAAATGACCATCAGACCACAGTGGAGAAATCTGCTGTTCAACCAGTAATTAAACAAATATCTATTTCCTTCATGCCACCCCCTTTTGAAATAGTGAAAAGTAGAAGATTTACAAGAGCTTCACTGAAGCAAAACCAAACGAGACATCTGCCCACAGAAAATTTTTTTCTACCTCTTCAGGAGGAGATTAGAGATTCAGATTTGGAATCTGAAACTTCCCATATTTCAGAAATTATAACAGATGATGAGGAGAGTAAATCCACTGAGCTTGCAAAAGACAAGAAAGGAAAGAAAGGAAAAAAGAAAAGTAAGCCAAAAAATAGTATTTGAACAACACTATGGCCTCTTAAAGTTTGCCTCTTTTAATGTTTGTAGTTAAAAACTTTTCGAGGCAGATATCCATCTTTTCACACTTAAAGTCCCTAAGATTAGATGTCATTTTTTTACAAGAAACTAGACTTTCTTCCCTTCATGAGATAAATCAGTTAAAAAAGAAATGGACATGTGGGCCTTCTTTTTGGTCTTTTGGATCAGAAGTAGCTGATGGCATTGTCACATTATTTGGAAATTTGTCCTTTAAAGTTTCCAAAGTTATAGATTTAAATCCTGGTAGGACTCTAATTTTAGAGTGTTCATGGGGAGACTTTTGGTTTCGTTTTATTAATATATATGGTCCTCAATCTAAAACTGGCCGTATTGAACTTTTTGGGGAAATTAAGCCATTTTTGTTTACTAAAAGACATATAGTATGGGGTGGAGACTTTAATTGTTCTCTGGATATACATATTCGGAGACTGTCTGGAAAAAAAGTATATTGCGACACAAATGCTCTCCTTGATATTGTGAAAGATGCAAGTCTTCAAGACGTATATAGAAGTATACATTCACAGGCTGGTGAAACCTATCATAGGCATACATTTGCGGCCCGAATAGACATGTTTTTTATTTCACATTATTTACAGACAATATTTTGTTCAGTAATACCCTCGGAGTTTTCTGACCATCACATACTATCTTGTGTTCTTTCATTAAAAAATTTGCCGACAAAATTGTACACTGTAATTCAAAGATGGAGATTAAATACCTCCTCTTTGGCAAATTCAGTTTATTTTTCTAAGGTGGAATTTTTTTTGGCTGCAAAGTTTTCTACTCTAGATTTATTTCCATCTTATTATGAGTGGTGGTTACACACGAAACAGGAAATTAAAAAGTTGTTTCAAAATTGGGGCAAGAGTAAAGTTAATTCAGACTATAGACAATATTTGTTATATAGAAATCAATTATATAGACTGATGTCATTTCCCCCTAGTGATCACTACTTATTTACCTCTCAAATTAAGAAATAAAGAAGCAGATGAGAATATTTCAATATAATAGGGCTAAATCACTAGATTTAGAATTCAGATTTAATATAAAACACTCTCCTATGTCTGACCGTTATCAAGCATGTGAAACGCACTTAGCTGATACCTTAATGACGGGTTTGCTCAATTCAAATAATGAGTTAATTACTGCTGATTTAGACATGTTACATCTTGTTCAAGAGTATATTCAAGATTATTTCTTATTCTCAACAGTATCATCTACTGATACCTTTCCGAAACAGGTTTTTCATAGTCTACCTAGAATTCCTGACAAACTATTACAGTTCCTAATAAAACCCATTTCATCACAAGAAGTGATTGATGTGATCAAACAATTGAATAATGGTTCTTCTCCTGGAGTAGATGGTATCCCAAACGAATTCTATAAAAAAATGTATAGTATATATGGGATTTTTCTTACCCCTTGTATTTAATTCTTTTTTATTTTCTGGAATATCTTGTGAAGAATTTTCTCTTTCCATAATGACATTTATTTACAAGAAAGGGGATAAATCGATTCTTTCAAATTGGCGACCCATTTGTCTATTAAATAGTGACTATAAGATTTTATCAAAAATTTTGCATAATAGGTTAGAAAAACTTGCTGAACTTCTGATACATCCAACACAAACATGTGCCATAAAAAACAGGAAGATTCAGCATAATCTTTTTTTAATTAGAGACCTTTTTGCTAGCAAATCTAGATTTCATAAAACAGAATTGGTAGCAGCCTTAGATCAGTCAAAAGCCTTTGATGCAGTTAGCCATTCCTATCTTTATTTTATTTTATCATCCTATGGGATCCCTAAAATCTTCATTCACTGGATTTCACAATTGTATAGTAAAGCGGTTACTATTCCAATTGTAAATGGACTTATGGGAGAAAAGGTTAAGATTAATAGGGGAGTTAGACAGGGGTGCCCTTTAAGTCCTTTGTTATACACCTTTGTTTTAGACCCAGTTATTAGACATATCATTTCAGAAGAAACAATAATTGGTATCGCTCCCTCTCCATATTTAGAGAATATCAAGGTGACTGCTTTTGCAGATGATGTGACGCTTCTCCTAGCTGATACAGTTTCTTTGAAGAAAGCGTTAGAGATTTTTACTTTTTTTGGTCAGTTCTCTGGAACCTCTCTCAATATACAAAATGTTTTGTCTTACAGCTAGGGCAAATTGTCCCTGACTTAACTCAATGTTTTAATATTTCTTTAGCAACCATACCTCAAAAAATCTTAGGAATTTGGTTTGGAGTAGAAGATATGGAATTATATAACTGGGAAAAACAGCTTATCATTGGGGAAATGAAAGTAAACCAATGGAAACATTGGAAATTTGGAAAGCATAAAAGGGTGATGATCATAAAGAAATTTTTATTACCTGTTTTCATTTACATTAGTCATCTTTTTCCCCACCTCTAGTTTTTGAAACTAGACTATATAGTATTTTTTTTCAGATGCTTTGGGGAAATAGGTTGAATCCAGTTAAAAGGGAGTTTACTTACCTTAAGAAAAGAGATGGAGGTTTGCAGATGATCAACCCAAACATTTTTTTCCATTCCATATTTCTGTTTTCCTCCTTTCCGTTTATTTGGCAAGAAGCATCTTTACCTTGGCATTTTTGGGTTAAATCTTTATGGCATAAGTATTTTTTTAAATGGTCAGTATTACCGCCCAAAATTCTGATGTCAGATGAACTTCCAAAATATGGTCTTTCCACCTTTAAAAAATTATTTCAATGGAAAATTCCCCTATAAAAGTACGTTCTCTAAATAGGAAATCCTTTTATGATTTGATTGTATATGATTTACAGAAAGTAAGTTTGATTTTTCCTAACTGTTCCCCAACAAATATGAAATATGCTCTAAATAAATTAACAGATTTTAGGATTCCGTTTAAAATCTGGGATATTATTTGGATTTCAGCTCACGGTAGATTGGGGGTTAGAGGAAATTTAAAGTACAAACCGGTGACGGATAGGTATTGTTTAAGACCTGATTGTATTAATATAGAAGAAAATCAAACCCATTTTTTTATAGACTGTAATGATAGTAAGAAATTTTGGGAATTTGCAGCTATACATTGGTGTATGCCTCATTTACAGTCTATAACTTATAATACTTTGGTGTTAGGGGATTATTCAGGAATATGGGAAATATCACAGGAGTACTTTAAATGTTTTTTTTTGCTCTTTTGCAATACTTTTTATGGCAAGCACATTGTCACTTTGTATTACAACAAATTCATACAGATTATTCAATAATTGTGTCTTATGTAGTATCTGAGTTGAATGCACTTCGAATAAGGGATGGAAAAAAGTTTTCTACAACTTATGTTACCCATTTATGGAAATGCTTTCCTGATTGCTAAAGTTACAGGGTTTGTTTAGATTACTTGAAACCATTTTTTGTGTTTGTTTAGAAGTTGAATTTGTTTTTTCCTGGTAATGAAAGATTGTCTTCAGTGTTGTTATGTTCATTTCTGAATAAAATTTCCCCTATTCTTTTCGATAAGTGCCATGGGATCTTTAACATCCACCTGAACTACCACCAGTCCAGGCAGATGGGACCTCGGTTTAACGTCTCATCCGAAAGATGGCACCTCAGAAGTGCAGCACCCCTCTCATGCTGCACTACAGTGTCAGTACTGAGATATTAACCCAAGTGCCAGATGTGGGAACTGAACCCACAGCCCTCTGTTCTCCTGGCCTCAGAGGCAGAGTGTGCTACCTGCTGAGCCACCGACACTGACTAGGCAGAGGTATCACTAGCAGAAGGTGTGAGGCGGTGATGCCATTGTATAATGCAGTAGTGAGGCCTCACCTACAGTACTATGTGTAATTCTGGATGCCACAACTGTGCAAGGACATTGACAGGGTGGAGGCAGGCCACAGAAAGTCAACCAAGATGGTACATGGCTTACAACACAGAACATATCAGGAGAGATTAATGGACCTCAATATGTACTTATTGGAGGAAAGGAGGGAGCGGGGGAACATGATAGACACGTTCAAGTACCACAAGGGCATAAACAAGGTGCTGGGGCGGACATCTTCCAATGCATCAAACATTCGGCATTGACAAATGCTTGTTCAGTGACTGTTACTTAACATCAATAACTATGTATGTGTGCAGTGATACAAACATTCTTGATGGTTTGTGATGAAATGTAGCTTCCGAGCACTGTTAATTAGTTTCAGGGGTACAGCTATCTAGCTGGTACTCCTTGTCTTTGAAACGTAATGATCTGTGATTATGGACTTCGTCCATTATGTTTTTAATAAAGGAGTGTTGCACTTTTTGGTCTGCACCCTTTTAAATGTTTGTCACATGCATTTGTCTCTTTAATTGAGATGTATAAATAAGTCAGGTCAGAGGGTGACGATATCCCATGATTAAGCACATGCAGATGTGTGATATGGGGGGGTATGGACCCCCAGTGACTCTTTGCCTTTGCACAGTTTCTTCAATAAAGTAATTGTTTTGTGCTTCACATGCTTGTGACTGTATGTAAAAGTTGCTGGAGAGGATGTTAAAGTCCGTTGTTTTCCTCATAAATATCAGTTTACTGAGAGCACTGCCAGCCTAAGAGAGGTCCCTGTCCTATTGCCACTAGCGTTACTATCATAAAAGATCTCTGTTTGTTTCACTAGCCATGTTTAAAATTGTTTTTACTTGAATAAGGAGGGGTTAAGCCACCACCTAAAAGAGAATGCTGCCATACTTAATTACATTGTGTTAATACTGAGGCATGGTCTGACATTGTGATCTCATAGATATCAGGGGTCCAATATTCAAAACATTGCCCGCAGGCAAAATTTACATTGCCCGGTGGGCAAAATTAGCCCACATCTAATTGCACACAATATTCAAAGGAATAGCCCAGGGGCAAACACTGCTGAATACAGTGGGCAAATGGAGGTAGGCAGACATGGTTGTGACTGTAATGCAAAGACTGCCAAGCAAAGAAGACAGCTCTGTCTATAGCAGCTGGGCAGTGCAAACAGCAACAGCGGCCCATGCACACAGAGGTGGAGTCAGGCACAGGTAAGCCATGTGGCCACTGTGGGTGCCAGCAAAGAAGTGATGCTAACTACTGCAAACAACAGTGCAGGCAAAATACTGTAGAGCAGTGCTAAGGCTCAGACATGTTTGCCCAGGGCAAGCATGTTTACACAGGGCAAACACATTTGCCTAGGGCAAAAATTAGCCATATTCAAAATGGATATGCAAATGAGCCTACTTAGGCATTCTGAGGGCAAACAGCCACATTAGCATATTATTATGGCCTGCTTTGCATGAATTACCTTATGTAGATTGCCTGGGCTATTTCAGGGTGCATGCAGCACCACCTGCATAGCATACTGGAACTACAAGTCAGTAGCTGCAGGCTGGGTTTGTACACAGGAGCACAGACTATTGTGTCCCAGGAGACAAACACCACAGCCACAGGTGGTTGTTCTGCATGCCACAGACTTATTGCTGTGTCTGCTACAGTGTGTCTATTATGCTACAGTAACATGTTTAGCCAGTGTTGTGAGGGACACATCAGCGCATACTGTGTGTCAGGTGACATTGAACGCTGCTATCCGCACATAGACAGGCCCAGCTGGTAGGTGTGTACTAACAGTGGACAACACTGTCATACTGTCCTGTGACCTGCAGTACATGTGCTGTGCCAATGGCATGGGATTCTCACAGTAACACACAAATGTCTGGCCATGTGCAATGGAGTGCATGTACAGGTGTGCGGTATGTGCCCGGGGGGGGGGGCAGACACCTACCATTGCACACCCGATAATGGCAGGGGCATTCCCGTCACTGGAACATATGCATTATGTAGATGACCCCAGCCATGTGGCACCACCTTCTATGTGGTGCATCCTGGATACCTGTACACCCTCCCCTCCCCTCAAGACCCTCCTCCCTCCCTCAGTGCAGCATGTGTGCTGTGTGTGTTGATGTCCCTATGGGGGGACTGGGGGCGTGTGCTGCATGTACTCGCCAACAAAGTGTCCACTGGGCACTAGGCAACCCTCACATGTCTGGCAGAGTCGTGACTGGTGCCAGATGCAGGTGTCGTGGGCAGTGTCAGGGTACCATGCTAGGACTCATGGCCGGTACCATCCATTTGCAGCATATCTCTGCCTTGGCATACGGAGTGGCCCAGGGTGGCCTTCTGCCCTCTCTTCCTGCCCATTGACTGTGGTCATCATGTGCACCATGATGCTGTTGTTGCATACAGACTTGTTGCCTATTGCTGCTGTCTCCACACCCCTCATCCTTGTTTTGCCCAGAGTTAAGACTACCTTTTTATGGGTGGTAACTTGCGCCACACTGTGTGTCACACTACCATACGTTGCGCCGCACCAAGGCGCTGAATACACCGTTGTGCCTGTATTCATGTCCCCGCCCCTCACTTTGCACTGTGCATACATTATCTTTTAGTGCTGGTGCTGCATTGTTGCACTGGTGCTATTTGGTCTTTTGAATATTGCAGCCCTGTGCATTGGAGCGCAATACCTGTGCAAACAGTTTGTGCTCAGCGCAAAGTTTTGAATATCTGGCCCCAGATCTTTTGGTAGGGGCAGCCATACTCCTGGATACAAGGCCATGGTTAAGATGACTATATATGATGTGTGGGGCTGAGAAGAAGTATAGTCTTTATCAGACAATTGAGTAGGTCAGCACACATCCACCAGTTTCAAATCTTTCATTAAGATAATAAGGGCCTGCATCTCCTTATGAGAGTTTAGGGACTGCTTCTAACGGCCTCTGGTCTCATCTGGAGTCTAGACAAAAGTTCAGATCCCTTCCCAGTAACAGCCTGCCCCCCCCCCCCCACCACCACCACTTCTTTATATCTATATTTTTCTGAGAAAGGATATTGAAGATATTGAAGACAGGGGTATTATCTATGTTTAGGGCGTAGGTTGAGCCCAATGTACAACTTCCCAAAATGGTTTGCACAGGGACTGTGGTGCATTTACAGTATATTCACAACTTTTTTCCCCAAAAAAACTGTTGCACACATACCCTGCTTGCAATGAGACACTGGAGCTTAAATACTGCACAAAAACTGAAGCTTTATTATATCAAAACACCAGATATAGCCTGATGTGTTTCAGATATACAGAATCCTTTATCAAAGTCTACAGAACCAGTAAAAGCCACCCTTTAAATACACCAATAATTAATGACATCACTATCACATCACAACACATACTTTAAAATCATTGGTTAGATGTCTTTAAACAATCAGCTCCCTTTGCCTCTTCAGTATTCAGTTTATATACTTCATTTATACCTAAAGTGCATAGCAATATCCATACTGCAATTAATTGCTTTCAAGCAATATATACTTTTTCACATTTTAAAAAAGCAATAAAAGTGCAAAACTATATTTCAGAGGCAAATAATTTTTTTTCCCTTGCTTCCTCTGTCTCCCGTCAGCCTCTCCTTTGGGCCATCAATGGTCTCTCCTCCTACCACTTGCTCGTGCCTCCACCCAGTGCCACCATTCCCCACCTCAGATGGCAGCCACCCTTGGTGTAATCCAGTGTAACCCTTCACCGGATGGGTCCTCCTCCTCCGAGGAGAAAGGTGCCTGTAGGGGCTGGCCAGTGCAACTACTTGGCCCCTCGGGTGCTGCTGAGGTGGTCTCTGGGGCCCGACCAGGGCACTCGTGGCAGCGGAAGGGACCCGGATGGCCATCATCCTGTTGAGCAGAGGAGACATTTTTTCCTTTTTTCTAGGGGCACGGCGTTATAACATCAAGGTGTCGCGGAGCGTCTTCGGGTCGGCGCATATGCTATACCCCTGGTCTCCACCGGAGTCAGCAGTCGCTGGACTGCATCCCCCCGCCCCCAGAAGGCGAGCAGTTGTCGGACGCCCAGCCTTCTCCTCCGGCCGGCCTTCCAGCAACCCAAGTCCAATCCCGACCCCGGGTTGGCGGCGTCGCAAGCAGAAATCCAACTGCTGCGCTGATGTGCCGGCTGCAAATAATTACAATCTATACAGTGCAGCACAATATTAGCTCTCAAAAACACATGAAACGGAGGAAATTTCATCTCTCTTCTAAATAAAGTTTGATTTCCAGAGGTTTGATTTCCACAAGAATGGATTCTGAGACTTCGATCACATAAATTCCCAGGTTTGAATGCTGGTCCACTCCTTGGAAAGATCCCCCAACCAATACCCATCTTCTTCCTCATCACTACGAGTAGCAAATACTGTTAATACTCTTCAACACAGGATAGCCCCCCTCCCAGCTTTTACTGTTATACATACTTCAGAACACAGTTTTCCTCACCCAAGATCCACAAAGCTTCAGGTCCTAACCTGTTGTCCTATGGATTTACTAGACCACAGCAGTGTCACTGCATGTATTTTTTTTTTTAGCTAGGCCAGTATCTTGCTGTGTTTTTATGGGATGTCTAAGCCCATGGACATTCTGTGAGCAAATGTTTATGTTCTCTGTGTTAGCTGTATTTGCTATATTCCGGCAGCCCTCCCTGAGTCTTTAACAAAGAGAGGGCGCTCTGCCTGGCAGAAGGCCAGCATTCCATCCATACAGAAGTTTCCAGTTCATTCCCATGATATTGTAACTGGATTTCCCCCTTTCTTTTTGTCTCACCCTTATCCTTGCGTGCATTTTAAAAACAAATCGTAACACAACTGACAATACATCTCACAATAATATTCGGACATGCATGTAAAGTTTTATGTCTTGTGGTAATGGCAGTCATGGCACCCTCTGTCTTCCCTTATGCCAACCAAGATCACAACCACTTATTCGGGGTAGATTAATTTTTAAAGAACCAACCTGCTACAACCAGGAGGCATGTTAAAAACATTTAACCGCGTGTAATCCACACGTAAATTGATTGGTGCTGTGTGATAGGAGAGTGTCCTGGGGCTTATGACCCCAGCAATACAGGGGTCTTTTCCTTCCGTGCTGCTGCAGGGAGACTCAGTTCTTTGCAATGGGCCATAGTCCATAATAATGTCTTGTTCACGCCCATTAAGCTGCTATTGCGGTAACAAAGTAATTCCATGCCTACATTACTGCATAACATATTATATCACAGGTCTTGGAGGTAACGAAAGCAGTTCAAAAAAGGGGAGAAACCTACCATCTTTCCCACAAAGGTCTGAACAAATGTTCCGAGAGAATGTCACAGAAAGGTCCCATGGTCAGGTATACTGATGTGGAGGGACAGCAGCCCTTCAGAAAGTAAAAAAAGAAGAAAGAGAAAAAAAGCACTGTCATTGGGGTATACCCATCACATAAGAGGCTCTCCCCTCCTTCTCCTATAGTTCCCCACACAGCACCATAAATAAGCTGGATGGGCCAAACCTCCACATACTCACTCAGGCCAGCTTCATGCCAGCTTCCTTCCTTGCATTTTTTTTTGTAACAAACTTGATTACCTCCGTCAGTGACTTAAATGTATGTAACGCCCCATTTCACAAACACCTGGAGCATAGCTGGAAATATGAGGGAATAACGCAATCCAGCCTTCCTTAGATGATATTTGGTGCTGTCAAACTTGGAGCACAAGTCCAAGATCTGTCTTGGATAATCCTGATAAAATGAAACCTAGAAGCCATCGAGAGTCCTCTACTTTTGTTTTTCACACTTTCTGTATGACTTCCTCCTCGACTTGAATTGAAATCTATAAAAAACTCGCTATTATAGCACAAGGTTTTTCCCTAGTCTAGGGAGAAGGACCAAGAGCTCGTTGAGCACATTCAAAGTGTGTTGTGTGGGAAGGAGGTACAGGAAAAAGTCACCAGCTTCTGGATGGGGGTCTGTAAAAAGTAATCCTGTCTTTCCCTTCCAGTTTCCCCAGGAATCCCATGATGCTAACGTTCTTGAGCCAAGCCCTACAGTCTGGATTCACTCCCCCTCCCCATCCTGATGTGTTGGTATTTCCCTGGCATTATCGTAAGACATGGAAACATAGAATTTGCTGGCAGATAAGGACCGCTTGGCCCATCCAGTCTGCCCATTTGTCCCTCTGTCACCACAGATCCTACTTGATCTTTGGCCCATTCACCTCCTCCCTTTCCCTAAGATTCCTTCATGCCTATCCCTTGCACTCTTGAACCCCACCACTGTTCCCCCCCCACCTCTGTTGGAAGACTGTTCCAGGAATCCACCACTCTTTCTGTGAAGTACTTCCTCACATCTCTCCTGAATCTACACCCCTCAGCTTCATAGCATGAAGCCTTGTTCTTGAGCTCCTTTTCTTCTGAAAAATACTTCCCTCCTGTACCTTATTTACCCCCCCCCCGTGAGGTACTGAGATATTTAAAGGTCTCTATCATATCCCCTACTCTCCCTCCACTCTCCCAGTTTGTACATATTTAGGTTCTTACGTCTGTCCTCATAGGGCTTCTGATGTAGACCCTGCACCATTTTAGTTGCCCTTCTCTGGACCGCCTCCACTTGTTCTATGTCCTTCTGGAGATGTGGTCTTCAGAACTGGACACAGTACTCCAGGTGCGGTCTTACCAGCGATCTATCAGAGACCTTCCCTCTACCTCCTCCAGTTGGTTTTCATTCTTGTTAATAGCATTCATGCTTCCTTAAGTACCCTTTAACTGTAACATCTCAGAAGCAAGGATGTTTTGTATTTTGGCAGCCTCTTGTATCTCATTTAGCAGGGTCTCAAGAAATGTTAATGTTGCTACCATTTCTGGGGACTTGCTCAGCAATGGTGAATTAGGTTTCAGCTTTTTGTAGAGAAATGTTAATCTCTGGTGCTGGTTCAGCTGTGCTGAGCAGTCCCTGGACATTTTGCCCTCTGGAATCTGACACATGCAGGTTTGATTGTGTAGCAATTAAAGCTGAATACAATATATTGATGCAGTTTCTGGGGAGCCGAGCATGATGGGATCAAGCAGCCATTTTGTAACTATGCAACAGTACCCCTGGCCTCCATACATTGTTTATCATGAGTATGGCATCATAACCATGAATAGCAAAGTGGGAACTGTGAAAGCATAATTTCCACAAGAAGAGGGTGCACTGCACAGTAATACTAAAAGGACTGACGGGCACACCATAAAGTTCAACTAGAGCTGTATATGAGTTGCAATGTGGATATTTCTTTTCTCACCAGTGCTTAGTGAAAAGTTATTAATGAAGCCTTAGAGCTCATTCGTCCACATCAGGCTGGTGCACACGGAAAAGTCCACATATGAATGTCCAAAATGTCCAACACTGCAGACAATAGCAGCAAACTCGATCCACTGACCCCAGCGCTTTCCTCCTCAAAAACTTCATTAAGGGGTGTGAGGAACAAAGCACTGGGGCCTGAAGGTAGACTAGTGAACTGTGATGTGTCATTTGTAACTTTCCACTGAGCACTGGTAAGAAAATAAATAGCTACACTGCAGCCCATATACAGCTCTGGTTTAAATTCATGGTATCTGTCAGTCCTTTCAGTGTTCCTGTGGAGTGCATCCTCTTTCTAGTGGCTGTTTTGTGAAGGGGTTAGCTGCCTGAGAGTGTACCCGTGGCCACCAGACCTTTTTCCTGTGCCCATCTGCTGTGTGGCTCTGTGAACTGTGAAAGCACCTTCGCTCAGTGTCTTAAAACGAAACCATGTAATATAACCAATAAATGGCCGACCCATCGGCACAGCGGTAGCACTACCGTTCAGGATGCCGGCAACCCGGGTTCCTAATGAGCCTCAGTCACCAGGAGCCGGCTGAGGGAGGGAGGAGGATCAAGCATCCCAGAGGACGCTCTTCTCTTTGGGGGGGGGGGCTGGTCCTGGCGCTATACTGCCACCTGGGTGACCACAGGTGGTTGTGCCCATGGGACCACATAACAGTGGGGAAGGGATGTCTGATGGCATCATGCTCTGCAAGCTTGCCTGCCCAGGCATGATACCACTAAGTCAGACCACTTTCATGGTTGCAAGAGTGGTCTCACTTACATCCTTAGGGTATCAAAACTGCTCACCTTTGGAATGCAGATCTCATACCGTAAGAATGTGAGACCACTCTTACAACCCTTAGAGTGGTCTCCGTGGTGGTGTAAACATACAGAGTAAGACTGTTGGCCAAGTGGAGGGGGTCTCGCAGGGGCCTGTGGCATGAGAAGATCACAGAAGTAACATGGACCCTGTCCATTCTTGGCCTTATATGTTATCAGACAAATCTTGAAGTCCATTCACTAGCTAACAGGCAGCCAGTGCAGTTCGCGAAGCTCAAGCATGCTATGATCTCTAAACCTTGTATTGGTTATCAGCCAGGCTGCTGTGTTCTCCACTAGCAGGCGGTACATCAAACTTCAAGGCAGAGCCAGCCCGATGACGCAGAAGTAGCACCTCTTCTCTGGATGCCAGCGACTGGGGTTCAGAAGCAAGCCTTGTCCATCTGGGAGTCCCTGGGGGAGGTAGATCGAGTATCCCAGAGGACAGTGTGTTCCTCCAGGGAGGGAGAATAATTTATTTATTTATTCAATTTTGATGACCAGGTAAGTTCACTGAGCCCCGGAGGTCCCTTTTTCAGGGTCGACCCGGAATTAGTTACAAAAAGGAGACAAATAAAGCAGTGTACAAAGAACATGGCTTAAAAAAAACAGCAGAGACACAATACATCATACATTGGGGTTGACATGAGACCAAAGGGGGCCAGCCCATATGGGTTAAAGTCAGGGCAAGCCACCAGAGGAATTTGTTACTATAGACTGGATGGGGGTAACAATAGGGGAGTAGGTTGCAGGATACCGTGTGTGCAGAGCCTTCATGAATAGGGGGACGTAGTAGAATTGATTAAGTTTGCCTCCACTGCACTCACCTGGATGACCACAGGTGGCACTGCAATGGAGGTACAGCGGGAAGAGGAGACGCTGGCCATGCTGTGCTTCGGCATTTATTGCATATGTGGGTTCAGAGCTCCAAGAGTGCTGAAATCACTAGGAGGAGGGAGAACAAGGAAAATACCATGGCCCAAGAGGGTTGACTTTAGATGGGCTCGAGCCCTGCCTCCTGCTACTTTCCACTACCCACACCCCACCGCTGCATTTCTGGGGGAGGTGAGATGTGGGAGTTTGGTTCAGTCAGGCCACAAATGATGAGTTTGTGGGGCTGAGAGATAAGTGCCAGGGATTTAGAAGGATGAGAAATGCCAGGGACGTGCAAGGATGAGGCTAGGCCCGATCTTGGAGATGGGAGCTGAGCTGATGCGGGGAGCAAAAACAATGTATTTGAAAAAAAAAAACAAACAAAAAAAACTTATAGGCATGCTTAGCTATAGAACGCTACAGTAGTCCAGGTGGGATATTACAGATGTGTGCACCAGTGTAATCAGGTCCAGCTCTCCTAGATGGATTACCACCTTGTTGTGCATCTGTGGAGCTCTCCCGTAGCATACAGCATTTATATCTTGCCCATTTCTCCCTCTCAGAGCACATTAAATTGCAACTGACTATACTTGTTAGCACTTGTACAAGCGATTAAGTGTTAAAATTAGATTTTAGTTCCTTTCTGTCACGCACCAGACAGATAACACTGACTCTTGTCCCAACAAACCTAGCCCACTAATGAACGTGCCTAATAGCTGTCTATTAGCAATCTACACATCAATGCCAGGCAGTCACTAGAGGGAAGGGGAACAGTACAGAATGGCTAAAAAAACAGTATAATATGCAAGAACTTGTAAGCACCATTTGTTTCCTGACAGAGCTAACACTGTATATAGTGGATGTAAGAATAAGAATAACAATGCACGAGTGGCAAAGATCCCAGTGTGATATGAGGACAGATCCTCAATGGTAACGATAAATGGGATTATTACAGCGCAAACCAGTTGATATACTGTACTGCATCCCCTGGGCCTTTATTCAAAGATAGCTTGCCCTTATATGGCTGCCTTGTGAAATGCCGCCACCTGGTGTCAGATCCCTGTCCCTCATGAGCAAAGCTGAGAAATGCATAATAAAAATCTGGGTAAAGACGACTTATAATAGAACTGAATGCCCCCCCATTTTAGCAGTCTGAAACCAAGATGAGAAATCCCCCCTCCCAGTCAGCAGGTTAACTGTACCAGTGTATCTTGAAAGCAAAAGTTCTATCATTCCAGTGTTTATTTCTTCTGTATAATTGTCAAGTTACCCAGTCTTAACAGAAGTATAAAATACTGTTTAACCAGACATCAGTTTTTTTAAGTATTATTTTTTTTGAGGGGAACATCAAATGCTGTTTTCCTTCCATTACCCATCCTGCTCAGGCAGCAGCTCCCCTTCATGGCAAGTTGTGGCAATACCTGTACAGCAGTACCAGTCCAACAGGGCAACATTCCCCCACAGCGATACCTTTCCCACTGCAACATCTGTTGATTGTGGCAGAAACTCTCCTCACAGCAGCACCTGTTCTCAAAGGCAGATTCTGTCCCGCATGGCTCCATTTGTTCCTCATGGCAGCACCTGTCTCCCATGGCAGTACCTGCCTCTCACAACAGTAACTGTCTCCAAAACAGCAGCTGTCTCCCACAGCATCAGCTTTCCCCCATGTCAGCATCTGTCCTCCTTGGCAACCTTTGTCCTCCACAGAAACACTTGTCCCCTGCATGCCAAAGCACAGCATGGCCAGCGTCTCCTCTGCCCACTGTACCTCCATCACAGAAGCGCTCACCGCCATGGCAACAGCTGTCCCACTTGGCAACACCTGTCCCCCACAGCATCATCCATCCCCCACAGTAGCACTTATCCCTCATGGCAGTAATCCCTATTGCAACAACTGCTGCCCGTCGCAGCAGCACCTGTCCCTTATGGCAACACTTGTCCCTCATGGCCCCCTCTGTTCCACATGGCAGCATCTATCCCTCTCAGCAACATCTGTCCCTCAGGGCAACACCCATCCCTCAAAGCAGTACCCTTTCTTTTTTTTGTTTGTTTTTCAACTATTTTTCCCTCTGGTGACGGCTTGTGGAACCTCTCTCAGGCATCCTATCCGGTTCCTGCCCACCTGAGGCCCCTCTGTACTGTGCCTCCTCTCTCTCCCCCCCTTCCTGCAGCCAGCACCCCCAGTTTAACCTGCCTGGGGTGGGTCACCCCCTCCTCTTGGGCACTCTTGCACGTCAGACTCCGGCTTGCAGGTAAGGGCCCGGGTGGAGGACTTGGAAGGCCAGTCGGAGAGAGCACGGCGGCGGGCATGGGGGACAGGTGCTGTCGCCTGTCCCACGAGCCGGTGTTTTCCTGTTCTGCACTTCTCCTCCTGTAATGCAGTGCACCCTTTCTGACACTTCCTGGCACACAGCAACCCTGCTCAAGGCCGGGCCACTGCTACATTGCTGCTCAGCTTGCTGCAACAAGCTGCACTGGGGGACTCTATCATGCCGGGTCGTACCCCCCTTGCATCTCAGGGAGGAGAGCACCACAAGGGCACTCATCCTCAACCGTACCCCTGACGACCCCCAGTGCCCCGAGTTCACTCCCAAACCCGGGTTGCCGGTGTAGCATGAGGTGCGGCATCCAGTGCCTCAGCCCTTAGTGCCACTGGGCCTGCAGTACCCTTTCTTAATGGCACCATCTGTCCTTCATGGCACAGTTTGTATCCAACAGCACAACACCTAGACCCCCTTCCTGAAATGTTTGTTCTCCAAGTCAACACCTGTCCTCAGGGGTTAAATTGGAAATGTTTAGGTGGGGGAACTCTCACATCTAGATTTCTAGGTGGTGGAACTCTACTGTAGTAGTCAAGAGAAAGATGACAGAGGTGGTGGAACTCTCATGCAATTGTTTAAGAGGTATTGGAACTGAGTTACTGTGGGCTCCAGTCCAATTTAACCCCTACCTATCTTTCACAGTAACACCTGTCCCCCACAGCAGCATCTGTACTTCACTGCAGTACCTCTTCCTCTGACCATAAGGGCAGGCATTGCAACCCTCCTTGATGCCAAACAGTGATCAGTAAGCGGGGGGAGCTCCACTCCCCCCCACCACCAGGCAAAGTGCCAGAAACCCAAGTCCACTACACAACCCTACATCTCCCAAGTGGCATTGCAGAGGCCTTCCCCCTCACCACTGGGTTGGCCCCATGTCTTTTGTTTAAGAAAAGAAATTCTAGTTCTAGTTTACAAACTGTAAAGTACAAAAGTGGCTTGAAGATTGTAGCCCTTAATATCTGTAGTTTGTTCCCCAAGATAGCCCAGTTCCAAGCCTGGGTTCAACCTGGGCACAACACTGATATCATTAACCTGACTGAGTCATGGCTCACTCCAAAAGTGAAAGATACCTCGATAGCCTTGCAGGGGTATGTTACTTTCAGGCTTGATAGAGTAGGAAAACAGGGAGGAGGCTGCCTTATCTACATCAAGGAATCCCTACAGGGGACGATGTTGCCGATCTCCACCAGTAACACTGAGTATGAGTTGCTGACCTTAAAACTCCTCATTGGTAGGCAATGCAAGGCACTCACCATTGCCTCAGTTTATCTCCCACCCACCAAGGCAAAGCCTGGACTCAGCTTGGTCCTGGAAGCATTATCTAAGCTGAAGGGGAACTCGGAAATCATCATTACTGGTGATTTTAACCTAAACTGGCTTAGCAAGGATATAGACCCACAAAAAGACCAGGTAGACAATATGTACCTTACCCAGATGGTCTCTGAGAACACAAGACTTAATCGTAGGACCGGCAAGGGCACCCTATTGGATTGGCTCATCACGAATACCCCTTCTAGGTTAAAACATTTTACTGTGTTGGCTGACTGTCTAAGTGACCACTCACCAATCGCTTGCCACTGGGACTTTAAGGACAAAAAAGCTCCTCCTGTCACTATTCTAAGCTGTGTCCTTATCCCTTGTTGATTGGTCCCCCTTGGACAATCTTGATGACATAGATCAAGCACTTCAGTTCTTCTCTGACAGGTTCAGTGGCATCTGTGATATTTTTGCCCCAGTGAGGAGAAGGAAGATGAGGGAATCCCCAAATGGGTGGATTTCAAGAGACCTTCTGGACCAGATGAAGGACAGGGACAATCTATGGAGTATGGCCAGATGCATTGGTAATCCAGTTGACTACCAGAAGTCCCGGGCCACTCGTAACAAGTGTATCAACCTCACTAGACAGGCAAAAGCAAAATATTACAAGGAACAACTGGACAGTAGCTGGGGTAATGGTAAAAGGTTCTGGGAGAATATCAAGGAACTGCTTGGTAAAAAGGTTAAGAAGCATCTGCCATGCTAATGATCAATGGTACACCGACCCTTGAGCCACATACCATTGCTGAATCCTTTAATTCGGCCTTCTCTGATCTCAGTGCTGTCCTCCCACCTGACTACCTCAACCACCCTGGCTCACCTGTGCAGAACGCTAGTGGAAGCCAGCCTGAACTACCCTTGAACACTAGTGTAAACCTAAACCTCCCTAATTTCTACTTTAGAAGCATCATGCTTAAGGAGGCCAGAACCTACACACTCAAAGTGTTAGGTAAGACCAGGCTTGTCAGTAATAACCTGGATATGAAGCTGGTGGCAATTGCACTGAAAGAGCTCTTGGTACCTATCACCAAACGGTTTAACAAATCACTCTCCCTAGCTAAGTTCCCAGCCAAATGGAAGCTTGCAATGGTCACCCCATGCTAAAAAGCGAAGATCGGACCAGTACAGCCAATTATTGACCAATATTCATCCTCTCCCCCTATCAAAAGCCCTTGAGAGGATAGTGGCCAATCAGATACCCGAGTACCTTCATAAATACGACCTACTCTGCCCACAGCAGCACAGATTTCGTAAGTACCACAGTACAACCACGGCATTAGTGGAATTCTCTGACTTTGTACACAAGGCTCTGGGCAGAAGTAAACTTGTGGGATCTATCTTCATAGATCTCACTAAAGCCTGTGGCACCGTCAACCACCCCATCCTGCTACGGGAACTGTTGAACTTGGGGTTCTCCTCGGATGCAGTCCACTGGTTCAAGGACTACCTTTCCCACAGATCCCAGTGTGTAAAAATTGGAACTACGACCTCCTCCTCTAGGGAAATTGCACTTGGAGCCCCCCAGGGATCCATCCTGGACCCCCTCCTTTTCAGTTTGTTTTTAAACAAATTACCGGAGGCATTTACAACTAAAACTATCCTGTATGCAGATGATGCGGTCATCATGAGCAGCAGTGCCCAGCTGGATCATTTGCAGGAGGAGCTGCAATCCACTTTCTCCTAATGGAAAACTGGTGCAGTACGCAGAAACTTCTTCTTAACTATAAGACGACTAAAACAATGCTGATCTCCAGCTCCCACCACAAGAAATCATCCCAGGTCTTGTCCATCACGAACAACATAGGCATACCCCTAGAACAGTTACAGTCTTTTATTTTTTTAATTTTATTTTATTGAAATCTAGGATTACAAATACCTTTGAGCAGGAACTGCTCGTTTACAAAGGTTCCACGTCGAAGTAATAGGGGGTATACATACATACAAAGGTCACCAATAAAAAGAAGTAAGAGACTGAGGCTTAGGAAATTCCAGTAATTCAAAATGTGCCAAATGTTAGGTAGCATGACATACCAGCCAAGGGCAATCTTAGAAATAAGCACTGCAGGTTAGAGGGAAGGGGGTATGCAGGCAGGAAGGCCTTTGTCAGAGGGTAGAGGGTGAGGATAAGAGCTTTAAAGGGGAGGGAGGGAGGGATAAAAGTCAGGAAATGCCCGGGGGGCAGGAAAGGGAGAAGGGGCAAGGGGGTAGGCAGGTAGAAGAGGGCAAGCGGGGAGAGGTAGCTGTCAAGACTGAAGTGGAGGGCAGTGAGCGGTGGGCCCCTGATTAGGCGAGGCAGTCACAACGACTAGTTGAAATGAGATGAAGTCGGAGCTGTCTCTTAAAAGGGCCAAGAGCAGCAGCAGTAAGAGTTTCTTTGTTGAGAGTATTGTACCACTGTGGTGCTCTGTGGGCAAAGGCCCTCTGGCCCATGGTAGTCCAGCATCTGTGGACAAGGAAGGTTAGTTGTTGTGAACTTCTAGTTTGCTGAGTGCTGTGGTGGTCAGTGAGGAGCTTTTCAATGCCCGGGGGCATGACCCCGAGGAGGACTGTTTTGGCTAAGAGGCAGGTTTGATACTGTATCCGGCTGATGAGAGGAAGCCATCCTGCCCAAGTGTACAGGTCACAAGTGTGTGTAAGTCGGGCAGCCCAGTTAGCAGCCTGCATGCTTTGTTGAGTGCAACTGTAATTCTGCAGAGGGCAGAGGCGGAGGCAGAGCCATAAATAGCTAGCCCGTAATTGATGATGGAGGTGACAGAGCTGTTGATAGCCAACCGGAGAGTTTCAGGAGTCATGCAGTGTTTGTGCTTGTAGAGCAGGCCTATACGGATGTTGGTGGCTTTGGAGACAGAATCTATGTGCCGATGGTAGGAGAGTGAGCTGTCCAATGTGACACCTAGGTATTTAAAATCAGGAACGTGTTCAAGTAAGGTCCCTGTTTGGTTTAGGATGGTGAGGTCACGGGATTTGTACTTGCTCCAGGTGTTGTAGAAGGTCATAACCTTTGTTTTGCTGTAGTTCACGACCAGTTTGTGTGACTTGAACCATTCTTCGATGTGCATGAATTCAAGCTGTAATTGTTTCTCGAGGAGCTCTGTGTTTTGGTGGTTGGTGAACATGACTGTGTCGTCAGCATAGAGCAGTAATTTCTGGTAGCAGACACTGGGAAGGTCGTTGAGTAAGAGGCTGAAGAGTAGTGGCCCCAGGATGGACCCCTGTGGGACCCCTGAAAGGACTGGCTTTTCTTCCGAGGTGACACCGGCAATCCTAACCCGCTGGACCCTCTCCCCAAGGTAGCTTGAAAACCAGAGCAGCGCTTCATTGGAGAGCCCAATGTTTGATAATTGCTTGAGTAGGAGTGGGTGGTTCACAGTATCAAAGGCTTTCATAAGGTCAATGTATACTGCCCCTACACAGTTTCCTTGATCGAGCGTGGTATGGATGAAGCCCGTGAATTCTAATAGTGCAGTGGTGGTACTGTGCCCTTTTCGGAAACCGTGTTGCTCAGGACACTGGATGTCGTAATTTTCCAGGTACTTGACCAGTTGGTCTGAGGCGATGCACGCCAGGGCCTTAGACAGTGGAGGGAGGATGGAGATAGATCTGTAGTTGGAGTGCAGTGATTTGTCTCCACTTTTGTGTACCGGTGTGATGGTCGCCTGTTTCCAGTGAGATGGTAACTGGGACATCCTTAGTGATAGGTTGAGGACCTTTGTCAGGGGTTCAAGGACTTCTTCAAGGACAAGTGCTAACAACTTCAGGTCAAGGGAGTCACCGCTGTAGCCTGCGTTGTGAATGGCCTTCTGAATATAGGTTCTGGCTTCATGCACTGGGATCTCCTTGAAGTAGAATTGTGGGGCAGGGTGTAGTAGAGGAGTAGTTGCAGGAGGGTTACTACCAGAGGGGGCATCAAAGAAATTAGAAGGGAGGACACTATCCAAGTTGGAGAATGCATTGTTAAAGGTGTTGGTGATTGTGTACAGGTCAGATGTTGGTGTTCTATTTATGTTGAGCATGGTGGGTGGTGACTTAGGGTCCTTGCCTGTAAGGTCTTTCAAGTTACTCCAGAATTTTTTTCCATCACCCCAAGAGTTGGAGAGAGATTCCTTGAAGTATTTGCTTTTGGCGCTTCTAACTGCCCGTGTGCACTCATTTCTGGCAGCTTTATATTTATGAATATCCCCAGGTTTGGATGTTGCACGGGCACAGTGCCAGAGATGACCCCTATGTTTAAGTAAAGTGATTAGATCGGGGGTTATCCAAGGGTTAGCTCTGCCCCTGACCTTCAGCTTTTTGAGAGGTGCAAAGATATTGCAGGCCGCAGTGAAGTGGCTGATGAAAAGGTCTAAGGCTTGGTTTACATCAATGGCAGAGTCGATTGGTGTCCAGTCCAGGTGGCTTAAGTGTGTCTTTTGTAGCTCAAGATACCCCTGCTTTAACACTCTGGTGTGGATTATTTTAGGAGGGGCTTAATGAATGTGTTTGTCCAGGTACATGTGACCGGTGAGTGGTCACTGATCCCATCAGGGAGCACTGAGACTTTTGAGATTCGTTCGGGGTGATTAGTAAGGATCCAGTCCAGAAGTGTGTGCGACCCTGTCCTATAGTTGCATCTGGTGGGGATGGTAACAAGCTGGGTGAGGTTCTGTGATGTGACAGCATCCTTGTAGTTTCTGGCCTCCAGCGATTGCCAATTTATGTTGAAGTCGCCTAGTTCTATGAGTTCAGAGTTATGGTGTAATCCCTGTAGGCTTTCCAGTATGCTCATAAATCCATTGGGCTGATCTTTAGGGGGTAGGTACACAGAGGCAATGGTGAGCTCCTTGTTGTGCACCTGAGTAGAACTTTAATAGTGAGAACCTGCGAGGGTGGTTTAGGGTTTGAAAACGGAAGGACTTTACCCAGATAGGAATTCCTCAGGTAGATGGCACAGCCCCCAACTCGTTGGGAGACCCTGTCCTGCCTGAATATAGAGTATCCAGGGATGGTGACTGCAGCGTCTGGTATCTTGGGGTTAAGCCATGTTTCGACAACAGAGAGTACATCAGGGCTATGTTGCTGGACCCAGGTTTGCAAGATGTCTAGTTTGTTAAGGAGGCTGCAGACACTGATTGAGGCTAAAGTGAGGGAACCCTCCCGCCTTTTTGTGGCATGGGGTGCTAGGCCGGTAGGCCCCAGGTTAGGATGAACATTTCCCGTTATCAGAAGTAGCATAAGTAGTATCCTAAGAAGGTACACTTTAATCATTTTGCAGACTAGTTATGTTGTAGGGCATCTAGTCCTCTTGGCCTTGCTGGTCTGCGTTTGCCCCGTGATATAGCAGAGCACAATATATAAAGCCATATTCTCATGCCACGTGATTGATGAAAAGTAATCAAATCCACAGGAAATGGTGAACTACCGGGGACCAGAAAACTGTTATTGTAGCTCAAAGACCCAGAATGTGAAAAATTCCCGAAGGGGTTAAATTCCTGAAGGTGATGAATATTGGCCTGGGTCATATGCGGAATGTAAAAATCATTTGTTAGTATCTTCCCTTTGTTCTCCAAAATGGTTGTGAATAGACCTCAAAGACAAGCACACATCCTTTAAGAACAAGTCAGACAGAAATGTGGATTCAATGCAGCACTCCACAACTCAGTGCTTGTATAACAGATTTACTGACCTTAATTTTGGCTTTGATAGCTTCCAAAAAAGTTGATTTATGATGAGAATGCCAATACCTGGTGGTGATGTTTTGCAGTTTCTTAGTCCAGGAAATGTTCATAGATGTTATGTCCAAGAATAGTCCAGTTCCTCCAAGCAGAAACACATGAAAATCCACAAAAACTAAACTACTGACAGAGACAAACACAAGTGTGTCAGTACTGTCTTTCAAGTACCTTAGGGTCAACATTGATGACACGCTCTTGTCTGTACCCCACATTGATCAAGTCGTAAAAGTGGTGAACTGTAAACTTGGTGTACTGTACAGACACAGACAAAATCTTACCCTGTTGCCCTGTGCTTGTCTGTTTCCTCCTCCATCTTATCAGTCATTGACTATGGCTTGGTAGTGTATGGGGTGGCAACTGACACTGCACTCAAGTGAGTATCGGCAGCCCTAAATAAGGCCTGCAGACTCACCCTTGGAGCTGACAACCTAACTCACTCCTGCTGACTCTACGAGCAAACCGGATGGCTCAGCCTCAGAAATAGAATAAAATATCAAACGTGCCTCTTGGATAAGAAAGCTATACTAGGAGAATCCACCACTAGCCTCAAGGAGATGCTCACAGAATTTTGCTCTAGCCACCAGACCAGAGGAAAGACAAGGTGCTCGTTGGCTGTCCCATTCATGAAGACAACAATAGGTCAGTGCTCCTTTGCGTACAGAGCTCCCCTCTGACTAAATCAAATCCCTGTGCATATATTCTGCAATTACTCCCTACCATCCTTCAAGGCTGAGCTGAAGATACATCTCTCTGAGGCAGCTGCCTGTAATTGCAGGTAGTTTGAGTGCTATCGGTTTGCTGAGTTGAAATTTTGATCCTCCTCCCCCCGAACCCAACTCATTCTTTGCTCTTACACTATTGTTCCTATTGACTAGTGTCTCCAATACTGTACCTGCATCTCCCCTCGTGGTCCCACTCGTATCAAGCATTCATCCCCCCCTTCCCGGCACCAGCTCCCTAGACCCCTGCCCTTCTCTCCACCAGCATGGTCATGACCTCATTCCCCCTTCTAGGACCTTTGACTAAGCCTGACCTCCAGGCTACTACCCCTTTTTCTACACTGTGCTCCCTTAACACTCATCTCCTGATGGATGTCAGTAACTGGTTGTTTTTTGTGTTTTTCTTCTTCTCACAGAATGTATTTTCACTTTTACTTAATTCGATATTGTAATTGCCAGGCATTGTTGAAATATTTATAGGAGTCAGCCATTTGTCTTTGTACTAATTGTATAGCATTTGTTGTATTTTCTGTCTATTCCTGTAACTTGATTGTTTGTTATTGTATAGAACTGGAACCTTTGTAAAAGAGCATTTGCTCAAAGATGTTTTCTGAACTATTGAAATAAATAAATAATTAACAACTAACTGATATGAATATGGAAGAGTACCCTATGTTTATGTGACTCCTTGCTCTAGTGCCCTTCAGTTGTTGCTGCCCATTGAGAGACAGCAAGCTGGAAGGAAGGGCAGTGAGTTGTTACCCAACCAAGGCCATAGCACACTTCCTTATTACCCCCCCAAAAAAAAACAACAGATGGCCAGTGTCTCCATATTGAGCTCCCCAAGGCTTCTCAGTCCTGGCCATGAGGAACTGATCTTGCACTGTTGCCGCTGGTCTGGCTGCCTAGTTATCATTGCAAAAGCTTTAACCTCTATCGCTCTACAATCCCTTGCCTCTCACTAGTACCCAAATCCTTGATTGTTATACTAATAAGCCAAACAGCAGAGGGCAAGCATGCAGCTTTTGAAAAAAGAAGTCTTAATTTGGACTTGGGGTGAGGAGGAAGACGCGCATTTTGTCTGTGGTAAAATGGATTCCTCGGTTTTACTAGCTAAGCATTAGTAGGGCTTGTTAAAAGGCACCAATTAGCAGACTATCATGTTAACACAAATAGAGTTCTGGCATGAGGCTTGCTGTTATCAGCTGTCACAGACCAACGAGCAGAGTGTGAGAGCCTCTCTGAGCGGCAGCCAGCCGGGGTTTGAGCAGTTAGATCAATAGCGAGGGCATGCTTGGCATGCTGGTAGTGCCTATTGATTGGTGCCTCCGGCACTGTTCGATTTAATAAAGATTCATTTAAAATCCTAATGGCTTTTACAGCAGAGGCGGAAGGGAAAGCCAGTTCCCATACTATCAGACAGCTGCAGACTGCCATCACTCATAAGCGCACAGTTGAAAGAGAACATTTGCATCTTAGACTCTTTGTGCCCATATAGCTACGGCTGGACCGGGAAGGGTCTTTTTACCTTGTGATGCAACCAAAGAGACCGCAGTGTGACTGACATACCTGTTAACCATTTATCACCCAAATACGTAACTCTTTCTCTGAACATGTTTGACATACTTCTTAACCATTTATCTCCCAAATGTTCAACTCTGTCTCTGAACATGTGGGAAAAAGGTCAAATGTGGGACACATTATCATACATTAGAGACAGAAGCTCAGAACACTGTGGAAAGCAATGCTTTCACATTCACAGTTTCTACTGGGCAACATTGATCACTCTGGCTTTACTAGTGAAAATGTGTGACAGCAACCACTGAATGAGGGTCATCACAGTCCACAGTGGTAAAATGTGTATTTTATTGATATAGAATTAGCTTACCCCAGGACAGCCTCATTTAAGTGTTACACTTAATTTCCAAAGAGGGTCCTGACATGATTAGAGAGCAGGCGGTCAAGAGTGACACACTTATAAAACTCTAATATTCAACAGAGTAATTGGCTGGCAGTATATCCTAGAGGTTAGAACAACAAGCTGTGAATGAGTTTGGTACATCCAGCAGGCCTGGGTTTGATTTCCATAACTCCACTTTAATACCATGTGACCCTGAGCAAACCACTTAACCTCCTCAGTGCTCCCAGGTGACCTCTGTAAACAAGCCTTGTGCCTAGTGGGCCTTACCAAGTTACCAAAAGAATAAAACTAATATTATAGAGTAAATGAACACTTACATATGCAAATGATATGGGACAGGCATAATGGGCTCCATATTCAAAAGTCGCAGGCTGCATCGCTCAAGTGTCTGCACCACGCAACTAAGATGCACCGGCACAAAATAATGGTATATTCAAAAGTTGCGCCATAAGATGCGATCACGCATGTGCTGCTGAATATCCCAAACATGCGTGGTTACGCAATGGGCAATGCATGGTGCAGCAGGTGCCCAGAGCCCAGTGCAGACCATAAGGAATTGCGTGATGCAAAGCCACTTGCACGGCGCGCAGGTTTGCAGTATTCAGCCAGGTTATGCAAATGGACTAATTGCACAGTCTGTGCCCAGACTGCACATCTGCATCTCATTACTGGACTGTATTCAGGCCATTTGCATACCCCGGGCATGCTCAGTTCTAGCTTTGCAGGGCTGCCCCACCACCCCACAAAGGTGAACAGAGGTACTGCAGCCTAGCAGGCAGGTATGATGGAATGTTTGTGTGTGGGTGGATGGACTACGTTGCCCTGGGTACAGTGCTATTACCCATAGCCATGTACAGTGTCGGACTGTGGTACAGAGGGCCCACCTGGACAGACAACAAGGGAGGGCACAGGGCGACACTGTCTGATCAGTATACCACATGCATGCGATACACCAGCTCCATATGCTGCGTACAGTCACCTGCAGTGCCCCACACACCCTGTATGTGAGGACCGTGGTGAGAATTGCAAGGGATGGCAGTGTGTACAAGGTGACTGGGTAACCGGGTGGGTGGGTCCCAACTGTGTGCACCTATGGTGTATCACCGTGGGTGTGTGTCACAGGTCATTCCCTGGCCTCTGCCATGCTGCCACTAGTACCACTAGACTACCTGGGCACCGTTGCCACAGATGCACCCTTGGTGTATGCCACCACCGGGTGACACCCTGTAGGCTGTATGGGTGCAGGCCATGGCTCCTGGTACATGTGCTGCATTGTGGCTGTCTGCTCCACTGGTGTGCTCGGTGGGGGGCACCCAACAGCACTGGCATGTGGCTGCTGGGAGTCTACGTCCAGGGTGCGGTGTGGGGGCTTGCTCCCTGGATGGTGCCGGTGGTGACATGGCACCTGTAGCTCTGGGTACATCCATCCTGGCATGTCTGCTGTGTGTGGGTGCCTGGAGCATGTTCTGGTGCACCTCCAAGGGCTGTCTCTGGATGGCCTTCCTGCGGCCTGCCTATGGGTGGCTAGCCGATTTAGACCATCCTTTTGTTTGCCTAACCTTGGGCGGCTCATTTCTGTGATGCGTGGCAGATGCGCTGAACATTTTGGCTGAATATAGAGATGCGCAGCATATTCATGGATCTTCTCCCTTTATTTGCACTGCATACATTATTTCTGTGCAATCGCGCATTTGGAAATGCGTGACACATCTCTCCCTTTTGAATATCATGCTTCCATGCATTTTCTGAGATGCGCGGTGCATCTGTATTTTGGGCCATGCATCTCCTTTGAAAATGTGGGCTAATGTGACTTACTAGTAGGTGAATAAGTTGCAAGTATGGATTTGTGTCAGGTAGATCATGTCAGACCAATATTCTGGTATTCTTTGACTGGGTTACAATTGAAGGGGATAAGGAGCATGCAGTTGATGTGATATTCCTAGATGTTATTAAATTCTGGAAAGTTATTCACTCTCTTTTAAACTTCCCCCACTCAGTCTGCCTACCCTATCCTCATGGTAAATGGTTCCCCTGTCTCTAATCCTCCGTCAGTTTTAATACATTTTTTACTACTTGCACTCTTCCCTTCCCCCCGGCATTTCTCCTTCCCACTCTCTTCCTTCTTCCCCTCCACTCCACCAGTCCCAGGGTTTTACTTCTCCCCTGTAACACCTCAAGAGACCCTGCATCTTTCCTCTCTCAACCTGTCCAAATCCAGTCTAAACAGTTTGGACCCTAAACAACTTCATCTCTCAGCCTCCACCATCGCTTCCCCTTACCCACCTTCTCAACTGCTTCTTTCCCTCTTTGTGGCCCCTCACTCTTGGAAGCTTGCAAAGGTTCTTCCCCCTTCACAAGAGGGGCAGCCCCTCCTCTTTAGGCAATTTCCATCCTATTTCCCTTCTCCCTACTCTTATCAAGCTGTGAGAGAAACTAGTTTACTCCAGGCTTATACTTCCTCTACTCCTCCAATTACCCTTCTCCTTTCTAGTCTGGTTTTCGTAAACACCACTCCACTGTCTCTTCCCTGCTGCAGTCACTGACTCCATTCTCACTGAGATGGATCAGGACATATCATGGTAGCAATTTTCATCGACTTGGCTAAGGTCTTTGACTCAGTGCTCAGCTGTTGCTAGCCTTGATTGTAGAGCAGAAAACAGCTAACTAAAAGAAAATACAAAATCACACATGCCCCCACAATGCAAAGCATCATGGGCTGCATATGCAAATCACCACAGAATGTTATGCTGGTCCAACTTTAAGCAGAATTGCATGGTGCGGCACCATGCAATTCTGGATGTGTCTGTCAATGTTCTGCTCTGTATATCTTTCGCAATGCCTAATGTGAGTCATGTTTGTATTTATGAAACAACTTCCAGCCAAGTCCCTTTAGGGGTAACCCTTGCCTCAGTGTTTACGCACAGAGGTTCTTTGTCTTCTAACTAAAAGAAGCTACATTTTCTTATTAATTTAGCACTTATATCTCAGCAGGAGTCAGTGTCGGTTGAGATTAAGCAGACAGATACTTTATTAGAAGTAGAAGGGGTCTTATTTTGGGTTAAAAAAAGAAAGAAAGTCAGTGTGTGTTCTGTGCTGGGAAGGGTACTATATCAAATTACTTTGCTAAACCAGTAGGAGGAGAGAGAGAGAGAGCTTAATTGGGGGTGTGGCTTAGACTCTATAAAAGCAGGTGACTCAAATTACAACTTCCTGTTGCTAGCCTTTTTTCTTACTAATTGCCCTCCATCCCACCCACCCTAAGCCAGTTCTACTTTTATAGCCACTGGATTTGACTGTCAACAGGAACTTCCTGTTTGGCAGTAGGAAGGGAAGGATCATATTGAAACATTGGTTTTGTCAACCGTTAAGGAAAAAAGTAGCTCACTCTCCCCCCCAGCTGCTGGTGGACTGACACTGAGCAAGGAAGAAGGAGGCTACTGAAGAATATAGGAAGTTACTATCCCAGAACAGGAAGGGTGAGAGTTGTAAGGAGAGGAGAGAGTAAACATACAGAAAAACAGGAGAGGGGACACAAAATAAGACATGATAGGAGTGGTGCAGTGCAATGGCTGTGGGGCGACAGTGTTCCCGGGAGACATTCTGGAGGCTGCGATGCTGCCCTATTTGCAGGCACCTCTCTGGTCTGAGGGAGGAGGTTGCCCGTCTCCAGGCTGACCTGGCTAGGATTCGTGAAACCTCCTCCCCCACCCAGGGACCACCAGGGCCAATGCCACTACCTCAGAGATTGCCAAGAAAGAAGAGAGGCTGGACCAGGGTGGGCTCAGGGAGGGAGAGGGTGGTAGAACAGAGTTGCATCCCTCCATATGTACCTCTCCACAATTCATTCGCTCTTCTGGTGGATAGTGTTTCCTCTATGGAGGTACCTGCAGTGGAGACCAAGGAGAATGCTGGGAACCTTCACAGAGGAGACCCACAGGAGGGTGGCATGGGACCCCACAGGGGAAGGAAACAACTCCTGGTGGGGGACTCAATCATTAGGGGTGGTAGAAATGGGGGACAAAGGGGAGAGGGAGGTAAGGTGCCTGCCTGGTGCCATGGCTTGGAGGGACAGGAAACGAATCCTCAGGATCGTGGGAGCAGCTGTACGAGGGAGGGAGGGAGGGAGCTGGATGTCATTGTCCACCTAGGAACAAATGACCTGGCTAGGAATGGGATCAGAGCAGTGCAAGATGAGCTTGTAGAGATGGGGAGGGGCCTTAGACAAGTAGCGCATACGGTAACCTTCTCAGAGGTGCTGCCTGTCTATGGTAAGGGTGATGCTAGGGCACTCCTCACCAGGGAATTCAATGAATGGTTAAAAAAATAGTGTGGAGCTCAGGGTTTTGGCTTCATTGGGGACTGGGGAGCCACCTGGAGGGATGCAGACCTATACTGGTACGATGATCTGCATCTGTCTGGGGGGGGACCAGGATCCTAGGTGAGAGGTTTAAATGCTTCATTGACAAGCATTTAAACTAGCCAAGGGGGAGGTACTGAAAAGGAGCAGGGAAATCCCAGCCTCCCCCCCCCACAAAACACAGTAATTAGTGAGGTAAACACCAAGGTAGAGAAGTCATTAGGGAGCAGGACAGAAGTATATGTAAAAAAAAGGCAAAGGAAGTAAGGACAGGAATGGGGCTAAAAGGGGTAAGGCCATCAACAAGTGGAGGGTGATGAGCACCAATGCCCGTAGTCTGTGTAACAAGCTCCCTGAACTAATGGCCTTGATGGAAGAGGATTGCCTGGATATTGTGGCAGTCACAGAAACATGGTACACAGAGAACCATGACTGGGATGTCAAGCATACCAGGATACACAATCTACAGGAGGGACAGAAAGGGTAAAAGAAGAGGGGGAGTAGCTCTCTATGTAAAGGAAGGGATCAAAGCAACAGAACTAAAGAGTAAACAGGGAGCAGATGAGGCACTCTGGGTCACCCTGGAGACAGGAAATGGCACCACAGTCTGCATGGGGGTTGTATACAGCCCCCATCTCAGGGGGAAGGAATGAACAAGGAAATGATAGAAGGCTTCCTTAGAATGGCAGAAAAAGGGGAGATATTGTTGACGGGGGACCTGAATATGCTAGATGTTAACTGGAGCACCCTTGCTGCAGGCACATCCAAGAGCAGGATCATTCTTGATGCCCTACATGGGGCATGCCTCAGACAGCTAGTATTGGAGCCCACTCGGGAGGGAGCAATCTTAGACCTGGTACTCTCAAATGGGGACAGAGAAAGAATCTCAGATTTAGAAGTGGGTAGCCATCTGGGAACAAGCGACCACCAAACAGTGTGGTTTACGATAAATACAGCCATACAATCAAGCCATACAAAAGCAAGAGTATTGGACTTTAGGAGGGCTGACTTTGGGAAAATGAGAGAGTGCCTCAGAAAAGCACTAGCAAACAGGCAAGAAGGAGGGGTGGAGGAACAATGGGGAGTAATCAAAACAGCCATCACAGAGGTAACAAGCCTTTGTGTAAAGCAAATCAACAAAACACAACGAAGGAAAAAAACGCTATGGTTCACGAAAGAGGTGGCAGGGAAGGTTAAGGAGAAAAGGATAGCATTCAGGAAATATAAGGAAACACAGAAGGAGCAGGGCAGAGAACTTTATCGGTTAAAGCACAAAGAGGCTGGGAAGGCAGTCAGAATAGCAAAGGCCCAAACCGAGGAAAGGACAGCCAACTCTGTTAAGAAGTGGGATAAGACCTTTTATAGGTACATTAGGGAGCGAAGAAAGACCAAAAGAGGACTACAGAGGCTTAATAAAGGGGAGGGAATGTGGGTAGAGGGTGACAGTGAAAAAGCAGGGATACTGAACAAATATTTCTGCTCAGTATTCATAAAGGAAGAGGAGGGGGAGGTACCTAAACCAAACAAGAGAAACACTCTGAAGACGGGGATCAATACCAGTCCATTTACAGCAGAAAGTGTTCTGAAAGAACTAATAAAATTGAAGGTGGACAAAGCAATGGGGCCTGATGGGATTCACCCGAGAATTCTAAAAGAACTAGGGGTAGAACTAGTGACACCGCTGACTACTCTCTTTAACAAATCATGGGAAGATGGGGTGGTACCTGAGGACTGGAGGAGGGTGGATGTGATTCCTCTTCACAAACGTGGGAGCAAGACAGAGGCAGGAAACTACAGACCAGTTAGTTTGACCTCAGTGGTAGGGAAAATGACGGAATCATTTCTGAAGGAAAGAATTGTTGAGAACCTAGAGGCCAGTGGGGCACAGGACCCAAGGCAGCATGGATTCATGATGGGAAGGGCGTGTCAGATGAATCTAATAGATTTCTTTGACTGGGTGACCAAAGTAGTAGACCAGGGAGGGGCTGTGGACATGGCCTACCTAGATTTTAGCAAGGCATTTGATACAGTCCCACACAAAAGATTAATACACAAGTTAGTCAGCCTTGGAGTGGGTCCCAAGGTGGTAGCCTGGATAATAAATTGGCTAGACAACAGGACGAAAAGGGTAGTAGTAAATGGAGTCCACAGTGAAGAAAGGAGGGCTACTAGCGGGGTACTGCAGGGTTCAGTACTGGGACCGGTCCTTTTTAATGTCTTTGTAAGTGACATTGCAGAGGAACTGAAAGGAAAAGTATGTCTCTTTGCAGACGACACAAAGATCTGCAACAGGGTTGATACACAAGATGGAATGGAAAGGATGAGAAGGGACTTGACAAGGTTGGAGGAATGGTTAAATGTATGGCAGCTCAGATTCAATGCAAAGTGCAAGGTAATGCACCTGGGAAACAAAAACCCAGAGGAAGAGTACACAATGAGGGGTGAGATACTAACAGCAGTAAAAATGGAAAGGGACCTGGGGATAATTATATCAGATGACCTAAAGGTGGGCAAGCAATGTGAGAAGGCAGTAAGGAAGGCTGGGGGGATACTGGGATGCATAGGGAGAGGCATCAGTAGTAGAAAACAGGAAGTTGTTATCCCTCTGTACAGACAGTTGATGAGACCCCATCTGGAGTACTGTGTGCAGTTCTGGAGACCCCATCTCCGCAAAGACAGAGACAGAGTGGAGGCTGTCCAGAGGAGGGCAACCAAAATGGTGCAGGGTCTGCACCAGAAGACATACGAAGAAAGACTAAAGGAGCTTAATATGTATACCCTTGAGGAAAGAAGGGAGAGAGGGGACATGATAGAAACTTTAAAGTACCTCAAGGGAATCAACAAAGTCCAAGAGGGTAGCATCTTTCAGAAAAAGAGATGTGCAAGAACAAGGGGGCACAATTTGAAGATAGAGGGGGGATGGCTCAGAGGTAATGTGAGGAAGTATTTTTTCACAGAGAGGGTTGTGGATGCATGGAACAGCCTCCCTGAGGGGGTCGTGGAGTCAAGAACAGTGGGGGAATTCAAGAATACATGGGAAAAACATAAGGCAGTCCTAGTGGGGGGTAGGAGGAAGTAAGCTGTTGGTTAACTAGGATCTGCAGCTTATCTGTTAGGTAGGAAAATGGGCAGACTAGTTGAGCCAGCCGGCCCGTCGGCGCAGCGGTTGGATTTCCGCTTGCAACGCCGGCGACCCGGGTTCGGAAACGGACTCGGGTCGTCGGAGGGCTGGCCGGGTGGAGAAGGATCGAGCGCCCCACGGACTGCTCTCTTCTTCCGGGGAGGGCTGGTAGCAGTCGGCGCTGGAGGGACCCCAGCGGAGGCTAGGGATCACCCACGCCGCCATGCTTACGCTGGGGGAGGGAGGGGCAGGGCAGGACGCCAGCGTCATTGCACGTCCCCGCCTCCCTCAGGGAGTGGGCTAATGGGGGTAAAAACCACGCCCAGCGTCTATATGACGCTTTACTCCGGGACACCCTGATTGGTCACCGGAGCCATTCCCCGACCAGTTACTAGTTCTGCGGTCCGATACCGGGGGTCGGAACCGCGGCCCCACTCTCTGGGGGGGAAGCCAGGGATGACTGGGGAGTCGGCAATGTCCGGTGACTGGGGATCCTGGAGTCCGTGACCAGGCTGAGGACGGACGTGGGGCGTGAAATAAAGAGCAAATTTCAAAAAAAAGACTAGTTGGGCCAAGCGGTCCTTATCTGCCATCAGATTCTATGTTTCTATGCTCCATGCCATCCTCCTGGGTAAGCTGAGCTCTTCTAGCCTCTCAGCTTCTGCTGTTGACTGGTTCCATTCCTACTTCTCGCGTCGTCTGCAGTCGGTACAGATTGCAGGCATCTTGTCCCCTCCCCTCCATTCAGACTGGTGTCTCACAAGGCTCCATCCTGGGTCCCATCTTTTTTGTCATCTTCCTAAATGACCACCCCTCTTTCTGTACCAACACACATATCCATATATATGGAGATGACAGTCATCTATGTCTCTGTCCCCTCGGCCTCGGCAGTGGAAGTTTGGTGCTGCCAAGACTCCCACAATGTCTTGTGTTGGCTCTACTCCAACCAATTCTGGGTCAATACTAAACAAATCTGTCCATGACCTTTGGTGCCAGCCAAAAACTGGCCAGGCTTTCCTCCCCCCTTGTTTTCACCACCTTGGATGGCACCACCCTTGATGTGGTCTCCTCCTTCAGGTATCTACATGTGGTTGGATAGCAAGAGACACTTTTCTTAAACCAAAGTTGCCTCTGCGGCAGCTCTGCCTCTGAAGCAGACCTCACTTGCCCTGCCTCAGAATCAGGGCTGTCTCTGAGATAAGTCTGTCTCTGAAGCAGACATTATAGATTTGTGGTGTAGTGGAAAGGTCTACAACCTGATAAGAAGTTGAGAGTTCGAATCCACACATGGTTCTTTTACTTCTCTTTTGTCAGAATTTCACTTTTATGGTAATTCATGGCTGCTTGGTGTTAGAATAGTAAATATAGAGGAGAAGAGACTTAGTGCAAGAAAGAGTAAGTGCAAAAAACTAAGTTTTGCATTGTAGCGAGATCTGCCTCGGAGGCAGGGCTGCCTTGGAGGCAACTTTGGTTTGAGAAAAGTGTCTCTTGCAGTTGTCAATGCCATCCTCTCCAAGCTCTGTGCCAGACATGGTGCACTGTACCACAGCAAGGACTGCCTATCTCCCCAAGTCTGCTAGGAGCTGATCACCAAAAGGGTTCTCCTGGCATTTGATCATGCAGATGTGGTCTACAGTACTGCCCCCTCCTGTTCCCTTACCAGACTAGATACCCTCTGTAATGCTTTTTGTTGCTTCACTGCTAACTCCCCCTCTCACTCTCAGCACTCCCTGTCCCTCCATCCTCCTCTCCGTTCATGTCACCAGTCCCACTGTTCCGCCTTCATTTCCAAATACTGGTTCAGGTCTCTTCCTGCATACTTCTCCTCACTCCTGTCTCCCATCCCCCTTGCCTCCTATTCTCTTCACTCCAGAGACTCTTGCACCGTCTCCCTTCCCTATCAGCACTCCACTTCTGGGCAGTCTGCCATCTCCTGTCACCTCCCTCCCTCCCTCCCTCTGGAACATTCCCCTTTCCACTCCCCGTCTCTCTTCCCTCTCCTTCAAATGTCAGCTAGAACTTCTCTCTGCCCCATTTTGCTTCTGCCAGTCCTCCACCTGACCCATACCTCTGGCAGTCCCTGTTACACCTATGCTACAGTTTTGCATTTACCTGTATTGTTACAGCCTGATCTAGACCTTACTCCATCATTAGTATAATTTTACCACCTGCATTGCTGTCTATTAATGTTGCAGATTGTTCCACAGTGTGATTTTACCTTCGTTACTGCACTTTTATCTTGCTATCAGTTCACCCTAATGCACTTTACTTTGTGCCCATTCATTGATGTTGAGTTTTTTTTGTACTGTTCTGCCCCTCTTCCGCTTCCCGAGTCATACTTGGAAATGAGACTTGGCTCAATGTGCCTTTCTCGGTTACCAATTTTCAAATAAATAAATAGTAAAGTCTTCAATTCTGTGCCATGCAAGAGATTGCTAAAGAGGTTAAAGAGAGGACCTAGGGGTATATGAGGGGCTTAGCAAGTGGATGAGGAGTTGGCTAAAGGACAGCAGTAAAAGGGTAGTGGTGAATGGGGTCAAATTAGAAGACAGAGTGGTTACTAGCGGGGTGCCATAAAGGTCAGTTCTGGGTACAGTCCTGTTCAATAGAAACACGCACAGAGGTTCTAGAACTCCTTCTCATCTCTGGCTCATGGGGCTGTCTCCCATTCACTTTCAAATAAGCTCTTCTGAAATTTCTTGAAGGCCAACTCAGCCTACTTGTGCATTTAATGTATTGTATATATCCTGTGGACTGGAGTTCCTTGTTTTCCTTTCATAGTGCTTATCCTACTCAGGGTGGATTAATGTCCATGCTCACTAGGGGTTAGTTATCTTTTATACCATGCTTTGAACTGCTTTGTAACTGTACCTGATCCTCTATGTTTTAGTTACTCTGAATCCTGCCCACTGCCTTTCCGCAAACGGGAATGTCCACGGTTCTACAGACTGATGCTGAATGCACTTAAAAGAATATTACTACTGTTATTGCTCTGCTCAGGCAGTGTTGAATTAAATCCAGGCCCTCCAATTTCCACCCCTGGGACCTGGCAAACACCAAAGGACTGAGCATCCTCCATATACATGCATGCAGTCTCTTGAAAAAACTTGGCGCTATCCAGACCTGGATTACCCATACCAAGCCAGATGTTCTGGTGGTGATGGAGTCCTGGCTCAAACCATCTATCCTGGACAGTGAGGTGAATATCCCATCCTACAATATTTTCCGTACAGATAGGCTGGCCAGAGGAGGTGGTGTTGCCATCTACATATTGGACAAATTTACTGCCTCGGTCCATGACGCCACATCTGTCACATAGGAATTGGAAAGCCTATCCATCAAGGTACAACTTTGATCTTCCTCATCTCTACACATCATAGGATGTTATAGGAATCCATCAGCAGATCTACAACTTCTGAGCTACCTATCCAACTTCTTGAGTACAGCACATTCTGAAGTTATTATTCTGGGGGACCTCAACCTAGACAGGCTCTCTGACTGTTCCAAACCTTTAAAGAATCTGTGTGATACCTATGGGCTTGTTCAAATCATCACACAAGTAGCCCGACCAAACAAAAAAAATCCCAACAAAAGCTCCTTGTTAGACCTTATACTTGTAAACAAACCTCACTTATTTTTACATTCAGATGTCTTTTTCTCGGACTTCAGTGACCATTGCTTCATCACTTGTATAAGGTCCGCACCAAAACCTATCTCTACATCTAGGTACATCCTTAATAAGATGCCTATGTAATTTTGATCCTCCTGCCTTCCTCTCGGACTTGCAAAACTCCTTGCTCTGGCAGGACTTCTATCTGGCAAGTCGGTTGAGGAGGCATATAAGACTTTCCATAGCATTGTCCTTGGGGCACTGGACAAGCATGCTTCCCTAGTCAAAATCCGCACCAAGAAGAAATCACTTCCCTGGTTTATGGCTGAACTAAAGTCCACACTGCATGGCAGGGACAAACTCTGGAAAAAGGTGTGAACAACAAAGCTGCCTTCTGATTGGTCAGCTTTCAGGAAAGCCAGGAACTTCTGCACGAAGCTTATCAGAACCGAAAAGGCCAATTATTACCGTACAAAGTTGGAGTCCTCCTCCACGTGCCCTGCCAAGTTCTGGAATACCCTGAAAGATATTGTAAGGCACGCGTCTTCTAGTTCCCTCCCCACTAAAATCTTGCATGATGGGTACTCCACTACTGACAAAGCCATGATCCTAGACCTTCAAAACAACCAATTTGCTGTTGCAGGGATGGCTTTCGATTCATCACTGACCAACAACCTCCGAAACCAGCTCCATGTCCAGGCCCCAAGTAACTTTGCCCCTACTTCTTTAACTCCAACCACAGGCTTCTCCTTTCAGCCTGTTACATTCAAAGAAGTGGAAGACCTGATCCTATAGCTGGATACCAGAAAAAGCATGGGTGCGGATCTCATTGCCCCGTATTTCTTAAAGCTTAGTCACCGTGCCTTGGCAGTACCAATTACGCACCTCTTTAATTTGTCCCTTGGATTGGGTGAACTACTGGCAATCTGCAAGACTGCTCAGGTCATACCTTTTTTCGAATCAGGAGACCCAAGTGACCTCAACAATAATAGGCCTATTTCCCTACTTCCCATCCTTTCAAAGCTGCTAGAGAAAATAGTCAGTATACAACTCAGGAATTACCTTGACACTTTCAGCCTGCTGAACCCTTTACAATCAGGCTTCAGGCCTTGCCATAGGATAGTCACAGCACTTGCAAAAGTATCAAATGACTGGCAGAGAACCCTTGACGCAAAAAACTATGTGTGTGCAGTCTTTCTTGATTTAAGTGAGGCGTTCAACACTGTGGAATATAATCTGCTCCTGGGTACCCTTAGTAACATTGGAGTGGATGCCTTATCCTTGAAATGGTTCTCTTGTTACCTCACCGGTCATATGCAGCAAGTCAAAGCAGTGGGGGCTATTTCTCCACTAAAACAGATCATCAGAGGAGTGCCGCAGGGCTCCATTTTGGGACTACTGCTTTTTGCACTATACATTAATAATATTGACTCTGGAATGACATCATCCGACATCCATTTATTTGTGGAATACACGGTGCTGTACACCGCCAGGCCCACCCCTGAGAGTGCCTGCATGGACCTTCAATCCGACTTTAATTTACTACACTAAAACCTGCTTAACCAAAATTTCTCCTAAATACAAAAAAAATCTAAGGCCATGCTCCTGACACCACATAATCTTGCCTCAAAACCTTTCATGCCTAGCCCTGTGCCACCAATTAACATGTTACTTGGTGAGTCATTGGATTATGTAGCCAAATTCAAATGTAACCCCCCTGCAAATGGGGGTTCCCAAAAGACTTCCAGGAGCTTGCTTGAATGCTCCAAGCCTGAATGGTGTTTGGCATTTAAGCCATTTATCAGTGAGTGTTTTTAGAGCCTCTGGTACTGTCTCTTTAAGAGCTGTCTGCTTGCAGACATAATTAGTTTGTATGGGGGGACTGTGTGCTTCTCTGAGTACCACTCGAGCTGCTGCCAATTCACTTAATTTTGCAGTCACTAGGAGTGCAAAGGGAACCTATCTGAAAGATGTAACTGTTTACCAGAAATTATTTAGAGTAATAATGAAATTACAGTTTGTCTAACCTGCTTTCTTTGCAGTCAGAACTGTGTCTGCTAGTTCCCATTCTAGTTTTGAACTGCTGAACTGGACCAATCAGTGTGGGGTAAGCTAGCTCTAAAATGGTGCCTTGGACGAATCAGAACTTGGACTCATAATCTGAGCCAGCCACAAGAGGATTGTATGGGCAGTGACTCTGGGAGATGTAGTTTAGACTTCAGTGCCTTTTTGGACCAACAGCAGCAGTCTATTGTGAGTGACAGCCAATCCAGTCAAGAACTGGGAGGAACTCAAAGGAAGTGCCGGTTTCGTCAGTTGGAGTTCAGTTGAGCTTTGGCAGTGAAGAAGGAAGGAGCCCTGTGCTTTTTCAGTGTGCAGTTTTAGTCAAAAACGTGTGTAAGGCCCAGAGTTCGGTCTGCAGCTTGTGTAACAGCTTGTTAGGACTGAATCCGTCCTGTGAAAAGAATCAAAGGATCTCTGAAGAGTAGAAACCAGGCTCACCCTGTAGAAGACTGGAAGAATTGCTGAAAATTGCACTCGGTCTGTCAGGAACTGAATCTGCTGTGTGTTCTCCCGGTATTGTGCAGTAATTGCGATCGGGATACAGATGCAGCCTGCCTGGTATAGTACTTTCTTTTATATGGATGTGTGAAGAGGTTTGTGTACCTCAAGTGAGCCCTGCTGACATTGAAGGACCCTATCTTATTTGGAGGTCGTGAGTACTAATTCAGGGTTGCTCCTGTTGAATTGCCACATTAAATCCAAATGGAATTACTGTACTGCTGACTGTTTAATTCTCCTTTTCTCTGTGTGAAAGGGCCCCTACCAGCTGCCACGGTTTGACTAGCCACTAGGGCTTGGGTACCCAGGACAGTAACTGATAGGGATGGCCTGTGCACAGAGCCATAGGTAGATTATTAGAGTGATAAGCTAATTAACCTGATTTCCCTGTCCTTGTTATATCCCCTAAATAAATCAGAGCTGCTTGTTTCAGCAAAGTTATACTGCCTGAGGTATTTGTCTATGTTAAAGTACTGTACTGTGATTGTTGCACTGTATCTCATTTCACAGGAGGTCCCAGTGCCGGAACCAGACCTGGGGTAAGTGTATACTGTGAAGGTAATTCTGATATATTGTGTGGGCCACTAGTGGGAAGAAAGGGGGGTTGCAGTGTCCCAGAGGGCTGTGACCAAGTTAGTTTAACTATTGCAAACCCTGACCTCTGGGTGGAGGCACCCGCCATTGGATCCAGGCCCCTCAACCTGTTAGTGGCAAATCAGGCAGGGGTAGTAGCCCCTGGGATAGCGCCATCTAGGGGTTACACAAATATTTAGGGGTATAGATTGATAATAGATTTTCTTTCGTAGAGCATGTAGAGGAACTCTCAAAAAAACTTAAGCAAAGGCCTGGTCTATTTTATAGAATCAAGTATCTGCTTACCCAAGAGGCTAGAAAGAGGCTGGTACAAACCACCTTCCTGGCACTCCTGGACTATGCCGACTTCCTGTATGGTCAAGTTCCAGGGTCAGCTCTAGCAAAGCTTGATATTCTGTTCCACAGAGCCCTACAGTTCATTTCTGGTGCAGCCTACTCCACGCATCACTGTGCACTTTATTCGCTAGTGGGTTGGTCATCCCTATCATCCAGGAGACAACGGAATGCTACCCTATAGCCCTACAAAGCAATTACCAAGAAGATACCACACTATATCTCTGATTGTTTGCACCTCAGTTTCTTAGGTAACTATGCCCTGAGAAGCTGCTCCTACATTTCACTACATGTACCAAATGTTAAATCCCGTTTTGGTAGAGCTTCCATCTGTTATATGCTACCCCAGTTATGGAATAAGCTGCAAAAAACCTTAAAACTGGCTTGCCCTATTAGTCTAGCTGAATTCAAAACACTTTATACAAGATCCTTCACTGAGCCCTGTGTTTCTCCTGACGCACCTCATTACGCCTGCACTCGCCTTGCATCCTGTAGTAGCACCTCTGATGTTCCTCCCCTCCTTCTACCTTCATCCCTCCTCCTCCTCCCTTCCCCATGCTCTCCTATCCTCTTGCCCCTTACCCCGCCCCTTCCCTATGCCTTACTTTATTATTTTTCAGTTATCCATTATTGCTGGTTTTATCTTTAATGCCTATATAGTGCATATTCTGCATACTCCTCCGTCCTTACGGTTAACCTCTTCTTTTGCCCCATATGCCCCCTCCCCTTCCCTTCCTATGCCTCCCCATGTTGTTCAGTTATCCATCCCTGCAATTTTCATTCTCAGTGACTATATAGTGCATTCTCTGTAAATTGTTGTCATTACAAGAGTGATTTATTATATATATTTCTGTAAACTGGTGTCTTTTGAGTTTCTAGTATCACCATTGTATTATCACTAACCTTATTGTTGTTTTACTGCTGTAATATCATGTTGTTACTGTTATACTGCTCTATTGATTTGTGTACTCACAGGCCCTACCTTGTAAATGAGCTTGCTGAAAGGTGTTTCACCTGTTAAAATAAAGATTGCTTGATTGAAGTATGTAACTGGTTTCTGTTTTATTGTTACTGTAATTTCACCTTTCTGCCTATGTAATTTCCATTCTGCAGCTGATAAATGTCTCTGTACTGTTGTATGGTTTTGTGTTGCCTTATAATTATCCAGGATCACACCTGAAAATGGGCAGTGTTTATTTATTTTTGTGTAACCAGGTAAGGCACGCTAGATACAAGTGCCTGTTTTCAGGGGGACTCAGGAGCACTGAGGAGGTTAAGTGACTTGCTAAGAGTCATACAGTCTGGAAGTAGAGGCTGTGGGAATCAAACTTTGGTCTGCCAGATTTACCAAGCTCATTCATAGCTTGTTACTCTAACTTCTAGGCTATACTGCCAGATCACTGTGATTGTCTGTTGTGCTCACCTGGTCAATAAAAGCTAGATAAATAAGAGATAAACACAGAGGTGTACTGAGAGGTAAACTGAAGGGTGCCCCTCCCAATGTGGTACACTTGTGAGGTATAGACAGAGAGGGATTTGAGTGGTCAAATGAATAGACAGAGAAGAATTTTTTTTTTTTACTTTCTTTTATTGCTTTTACAATAAACATTAGCATATTGTACAATCATCTCTCAGGAATCAAGCTTATATTAACAGAGCCTAGACAGTTTGGATTCAGGACAAGGGGGGAACAACCTTAAATAAAACATTTTATCAAAATAATATAATTAAACTACAACAAACCAAGGCTATTTGGGGTCAAGTCCATAATGTTCAAAGTCCAGAGGTTGTAATTCAGTATCCAGTGCTGATATGTCCCGCATTCCTTAAAAATACTAGGTACTCCTAAAATATATAGCACTAAAGGTGCAGTACTCCATACTTCTTGTAAATTTTTCTTAAGCTTTAGGAAAAACTGAATGATACATTCTCCATAGGTCAGAACAAGAAAAACAGTATACAATTATGGGCAATCTCAAAAAGATGTACAGTAAATAGTCAAGTTTCCTGGTCAGAGTCCAAATTGCTTATATTGCCGCCCTCTGACGATTGGAACTCCTGGGCAATTAATTCCACTTTTTTACCCTCTTCCAGAGGGTCAGTGTACTGGAAAGTCTTACCCCCCGTAGTGAATGCATAGTTGCGTCGGCATCAGGAGAGAGTGTGATACTCCTAACCTGCGAAGTCAACCTCTTACTGCATCGAATTTCTTCCATCTGGTGCGTGTCACAAAGGAGAGGTCTGGGAACAAATGAACGGTGGATCCATTAAAAGCAAGCCCTCCTGAAGATCTTCCTGCTTGCAAAAGGCGATCCCTGATAATAGAATTTGCGGTCACCAGCAAAACCACTCTTGGAGCCTCTCCACGTGGCCCCATAACTTGAGGTGTAATCCAAAATGCCTTAATGAACTGTCCCTCCAGGGTTCCCTGAGGAAGCTGAAGTGCTGCAGGTAGCCACGACTGAAGAAAGGTAATAAGATCTTCCTCTTCATTTCCCTCTGGGAGACCAATTACACGTATGTGTGCTGCCCTATTTGAGTTCTCCAGGGCTTCTAATCTATAGTGCAGTTGAGCATTCTCTTGCACAAGCTTAGTTGTTGCTGATAGTGCTTGAACTGCCGTTTTCTCTGCAATAGTTGCCGTTTGGGTGACTACCTCAAGTTTTACATCCTGCTCAGCAAACCTTTGAATGATCGACTCTATATTAGAGTCGATCACTTGCATAGAAGCCTGTAGAGCTCTCCACGGGGGCTCTACGCTGGTGATAGTCATTAGGGGATTAACAGCCTGTTCATTCATTGTCGCCGCATGTTTAGGTCCACTACCAGAAGCTTTTTGATTGTGACCCATGACCATCTGATATCCCATGACACTGGACAACTAGATCTGTTCACTGCTGCACTCAAAATTCACTTTCTCCCACAGCAAATTGTGATTTTTAACAAATTAGGTTAATAAAAGTGTAGAGCTGCTCTTAAGTGCGTGTTGTCAGTTTGCTGCTCCACAGTGCCCCCGACAGAGAGGAATTTGAATGGTCTAATGAGAGAAAGCCCCCCCCCCGTGTGCAACACAGGTGGCAGCTATAAACAGAGGGAGTGTTGAGTTATATAATGAGGGACTATCCCTTCTAATATGGGACAGCTACATTCTGAGTGGTTGCATGAGGCTACAGAGCCCTTTACAAAGGATATTTCCACCATGACTAATCATACCATGCTTCGAAAACCAATTCACAACTTTTTAAAAGCAGGCTTGGAATAAAGAGAGGCCTTTTGGGGGCTATGACGCTAGGCCAGCTAGTTATGATTACTGTATGATATTTGTATATAGAATGTACTATGTGAGTGTCTCTCATGAGACAGCCTGTGGGATGCCGCCCCCCCAGGTTTCAGTTAAAATGACAGGATATATATTAAACCAGCAGATCTCTGTAATGTGATTAACTTCCTTGAGACTTTGCATTTTATGGCCTGTTGCTGCTTTGAAGTGGAAATGAAAAGGGACTTTTGTGAGTCTGCCAGAGGATGGAGATCATAAACTTATGACGTCTTAAGAGGAAGAACATTTAATATCAACTGGTGTTAAATAGCTATATTGCACTAAGTGAGATATGGAAAAGTCATAAAAATCCTTTGATGTGGCCTGGAAAGAGGAACCACACAAGATCAAAGGAAAGGCTTGATTTAAAGACTGTTATAATTTGGGAAATTAGTTTTTGCTGAAGTCACAGTATTTAAAATATCTCCTGACAGAAAGATCATTGTTTGTATAATTTTTATATTCTAAAAGGAGGAGCTAGATGACATCATAGAAGGGGTGGAAATGCAGAGTTTTTAACCTGTATTATGTGTTTCAACTGGGACACATTTTCTTATTGGACTCTTAAGAAACAAGATCTCTGATCTAACTTACGCACTATGTAGGGGTAATACATTAGATAGAAAAAGTCTAGTTGTATTGTGGTAGGAGTTTTTGTTTGTACTTTTTCTTGTTTTCTTTTAAGTGATTGTATGCTTTGTGATATAGTGTTCTGTGTTTACATTTTACATATTTTTATCCATTTTTTAAGTAAACCTTTCATTTAAAAAGACTGCCTGGATGTGTCTTCGAAGTTCCTTTTTGCATGTGATGTATAGATATTTAAATCTGACAACTGTTCAGAGCTTGATGGTGTTACCCAAACTGTGAAAAGGTAAGAAGATAGCTAAGGTCTTTTATAGAGTTCATTTTGGATACCTGGTTAGGTGCCCTTAGGCGAAAGATATTTGGCATCCCCCCGAAGGGCAGATTATCTGAACCTGTACATTTAGGTACGCTAGCATAAGGTTCACAGTTTGAATTCTCCAAGAACTTGAGACTAAAGGTGATTCATATCCACAAGCAGACAGGAGGGTTGCCTTGTTCTGTTCCCTGTTCACAATACTGTGCTCGGAGGTTGGCACTGTGGGAGCAGAGGGCCTGACCTGCTGAGTGCGTTTGTGACAGATTGGTTGGCAGTGGTGCAGATACATTTAGTAACACAAGCTTTAGCTGTTCAGTGTGTCAGCCTAATACTGTACAACTCACTTGCAGAAAAAGGCAGTGATTTATTTTTTTAAAAAGGAAACAGAACTATGTCATTTTGCTTACAGTCGAGTTCCTACCTGTTTTATTTTTTTTTCTAAAGTGCAAGTTAGAGTAGCCATAGTTAGGGAAGAAGATGGCTTCCAACTACAACAGGCACACTGTAGACTACTTGAGGCAGTTGTGCCAGGACAGAGGAGTCCTGTATGAGGAGAGAGCCACCAAGCTCGTACCCAGTGGGTCAGGAAGTCATGGTCCTTATTCTGGTGTGGAAAGACAAGCTGCAGGCTGAGTGGGCAGGACCGTACAGAGTAGTTAGGAAGGTAAATGATGTGAACCATATCATAGAGTTACCTGACAGAAGACAGACAGAAAGAATGTACCATGTCAACATGATGAAGCCATATGCTAATAGGGCTGACATGGTGTTCATAGTATGTAGTCCTGGGCAGGGGACGGACGAAGGAGACCCCTTTCTGGATTTGCTGGAAGAAAACAAGTGGGAGTCCTCTGTGGAGGCACTAAAATTGTCTCCCCAGCTGGTCCCAGACAAGATCCAGGAAGTAAGGGAGGTTTTAGCAGACTTTGCCCCCCTGTTTAGCACCAAGCCTGGACTAATCCCCTTAGCAACGCATGATGTGGAGATCTGGAGACAGAGGTGCCCATACGGTGGACAGCATATCGAGTGTCAGAGGCTGTCCAAAAGGACATTATGAGGGAGGTGGAGGAAATGCTGGATTTAGGGGTAATCCAGAGATCTCACAGCCCCTGGGCCTTAACCGTAGTCCTTGTGCCCAAGCCAGATGGCTCTACTCATTTCTGTGTGGACTATCATGGACTGAATGCTGTCACGAAGTAAGATGCCCACCCGATGCCCTGGATGGACGAACTCCTGAACAAGTTGGGAGGGCGACCTACCTTACGACTATTGATGTGACAAAGGGGTATTGGTAGGTCGAGTTAACTGACAGAGCTAGGAAGAGGTCGTACTTCATCACTCTAATAGGCTTATTTGAATTTAAAGTAATGCCTTTCGGAATGAAGACCGTCCTGGCCACTTTTCAAACGTTGGTGAACCAGGTGTTAAATGATGCTGAGGAGTACGCCGTGGCGTACCTGGATGACATTGCCATCTTTAGTGCCGGCTGGGAGGAACACCTGTCCCACTTTAGGGAAGTGCTGGACAGGATACACAGAGGGCCGGGCTCACTGTAAGTGCCGAAAAGTGCCAGGTGGCCATGGCTGAAGTGGCCTACCTTGGGCATATTGTAGGCCGGGGACAGCTCCATCCTAACCAAGTAAAAATAGAGGTGATCAAGGCATGGCCCAGACCAGAAACGCAGAAGCAGGTCAGGAGTTTTCTAGGGACAGCAGGGTATTATAGGAAATTTATACCCAATTACAGTGCCCTGGCTGCTCCAGTAGCACATGAGGTGGGTGCCTGAATTAAGGCACTGTCCGAAATGGCGACACGATGTTGGCGAAAGTCCGAATGATGAGGGATTGTGACCGGATGTAGTGGGGTGGGGTGGGCGACCGTAGTGATAGGATGTCACTATGTGGACTCTCGCGTGGGGGGGAGCGAGCACGGCGAGTATGGCCTGGGAAGGGGCAGAGGGGATGAAAGGGGTGGTGCTGTGGTCAGCTGCTGAGCTGCACTGTGGCATTGGGAGTTGGCCTCTGCTTGCAGTGCTGGGGTTCTAGGTTCAAGTCTGGGTCCGGGCGCTACTGTGGTTTTGTTGCACCCGGCCCAAAACTTACATTTTGTTTTGCTCGCCCCGACATGCACCCCTGAGTTGAGAATCCTAAGAAGGGGTGTGGGTGCAGCCCTCCCCACAGAAAGCAAATGCATTAAGTCCCCGCTGCTTTCTTCCGTGCACCGAGGATGTCAAGTGGTGAAATTGTTTTGCCACCCTGCCGTTCACGATAATGTGGGTTGCCATTCGGCACTTATCATTATCACATAGAACTGCTGCTTCCCTATCTGACCTGGTAAAGAAAATGGTGCCTAAGACAATTACCCGGGAACCAGCCTGTGAAAAAGCTTTTACCAGACTGAAAGCGGCACTGTGCAGTGCTCCTATATTGACAAGTCCTGACTATAGCAGACCCTTTATAGTTTACATTGACGCCTCAGATATGGGTATTGAGCCAGTACTGAGTCAGAAATCCAACCAAGGGAAAGACCACCCTGTAGTGTACCTAAGTAAAAAGTTACTTCCCAGGGAGCAGACATACTCTTTTGTGGAAAAAGAGTGTCTTGCCATACTGTGGGCCCTAAAGAAGTTTGAGCCATACTTATATGGGCAGCATTTTAAGGTACAAATGGACCACAACCTCCTGGTTTGGCTGACCCAAATGGGAAAAATTAATGGTAGACTATTAAGATGGAGTCTTACCTTGCAAGGGTATGACATGACGATCTTACATAGGGCTGGAGTGACCAATCAGAACACCAATGGCCTGTCGGGTGTTTATGAGGAGTGAACTGATTTGGGAAGCTCATCCCACACAGGGGATAGAGCTCCCAAATTCAGTCTAGGTGAGGAGGATTATGACGCTTGGCCAGCTGGTTATGATTGCTCTATGATATCTGTATATAGAATGTGGTATGTGAGTGTCTCTCATGAGACAGCCTGTGGGATGCCCCCCACCCAGGTTTCAGTTAAAATGACAGGATATATATTAAACCGGCAGATCTCTGTAATGTGATTAACTTCCTTGAGACATTGTATTTTATGGCCTGTTGCTGCTTTGAAGTGGAAATGAAATGGGACTTTATGAGCCTGCCAGAGGATGGAGATCATACACTTTTATGACGTCTTAAGAGGAAGAACATTTAATATTATCTGGTGTTAAAAAGCTATATTGCACCTAAGTGAGATATGGAAAAGTCATAAAAATCCTTTGATGTGGCATGGAAAGAGAAACCACACAAGATCAAAGGAAAGGCTTGATTCAAAGACTGTCATCATTTGGGAAATTAGTTTTTGCTAAAGTCACAGCATTTAAAATATCTCCTAACAGGATGATCATTGTTTGTATAATTTTTATATTCTAAAGGGAGGAGCTAGATGACATCATAGAAGGGGTGGAAACACATAGTTCTTAACCTGTGTTCTGTGTTTCAACTGAGACACATTTTCTTATTGGACTCTTAAGAAACAAGATCTCTGATTGAACTTAAGCACTGTATAGAGGTAATACATTAGATAGAAAAAGTCTAATTGTATTGTGGTAGGAGTTTTTGTTTGTACTTTTCTTTGTTTTCTTTTAAGTGATTGTATGCTTTGTGATATAGTGTTCTGTGTTTACATTTTACATATTTTTATCCATTTTTAAGTAAACCTTTCATTTAAAAAGACTGCCTGGGTGTGTCTTCAAAGTTCCTTTTTGCATGTGATGTATAGATGGTTAAATTTGACAGCTGTTCAGAGCTTGATGGTGTTATCCAAACTGTGAAAAGGTAAGAAGATACCTAAGGTCTTTTATAGAGTTTTAAGGGTTCATTTTGGATACCTGGTTAGGTGCCCTTAGGTGAAAGATATTTGGCATCCCCCTGAAGAGCAGATTATCTGAGCCTATACATTTGGGTACGCTAGCATAAGGTTCACAGTTTGAATCCCCCGGAACTTGAGACTAAAGGTGATTCGGACCCACAAGCAGACAGGAGGGTTACCCTGTTCTGTTGCCTGTTCACAATACTGCGCTCAGAGGCTGGCACTATGGGAGCAGAGGGCCTGACCTGCTGAGTACGTTTGTGACAGGATCTACTTGACATTTGGCTTCCTTTGTGGCCCGCTTGCGGTTTGCAATAATTTTATGATAATTTGAAGTGATCACAAGTTTTTAAAAAGGTAAACAAACTGTGTGCTTCTTTGCTAAAAAAAGATGTCTAACAGCTTTAACCCCCACCATTTTTTGTCTTGCTTGTGCATACTCAGGTAGATTTCGATGGGAGTGTGCACAAGTTAGAATGAATGCCACTGAGCCAAAGGGGAGCAGGCATCTCTTATTGCATGGCAGAACTAACCACTTTTTACCTTTTTATAAAAACTAAATGATTGGGGGGGGGGGGAGGCAGAGCATGATGCCATCCAGCCTAGATGTGCTTCTTATCAGCTCCTCTACATAATTCTTCACTTTGTTTCTATCTGAAAAATGTGAATTTTAGCATCTTTCTAGACATTGGAGCACTGTTTGACAAGACAACCTTCTGCATAACTAGTTGAAGATGACATACTTGTGATTATTTAATGGGAAATCTGAATAAAGATTTCTCCAGAAGTAGAGGGAAATGGGGCAGCAGGTTGAGGAGGCAAGCGGTGGCTTGCAGTCAGCTGCTGCCTCAGATGGGACAGAACCAGAGACTACATTATATGAGGTACTGTAGGCTATATCAAAGCCTTGGACATGATGGTAGCAGCTTTTGAATGGAACACATTCTGAAGAAAGCGGGGTTACTAGTGGAGTACCTCAGGGCTCAGTACTGGGTCCAGTCCTCTTTAACGTCTTTATAGATGGCATTGCAGAGGGTCTGCAAGGAAAGGTATGCCTCTTTGCAGATGACACAAAGCTCTGTAACAGCTGATACACGGGGAGGGGTAGAAAGGATGAGAAGGGACTTGGCAAGGTTGGAGGAATGGTCAAACATATGGCAACTTAGATCCAATGCAAAGAAATGCAAAGTAATGCACCTGGGAAGTAAAAATCCAGGAGAAGAGTACACAATAGCAGGGGAGGTACTAACAACAACAATAATGGAAAGGGATCTGGGTGTCGTCATATCAGATGACCCAAAGGTGAGTAAGCAATGTGAGAAGTCAGTAAGGAGAGCCAGGGGGATACTGGGATGCATAGGGAGGGCATCACAAGTAGAAAAAGGGAAGTGGTTATCCCTCTGTACAGACAGTTGGTGAGACCCCATCTGGAGTACTGCGTGCAGTTTGGAGACCTCATCTACGAGGACATAGACAGGATGGAAGTAGTCCAGAGGAGGGCAACTAAAATGGTGCACGGTCTACATCAGAAACCATATGAAGAGAGACTGAGAGGCTTAATATGTATACCCTTGATGAAAGGAGGGACAGGGGACATGATAGAAACTTTTAAGTACCTCAAAGGAATCAACAAAGTCCAGGAGGTAGCATCCTTCAGAAAAAGAGATGTGTAAGAACAAGGGGGCACAATTTAAAATTAGAGGGGGGACGGCTCAGGGGTAATGTGAGGAAATTATTTTTCACAGAGAGAGTGGTGGACGCCTGGAACCACCTTCCTGGAGAGGTTGTGGGGTCTAAAACAGTGGGGGAATTCAAACATGCATGGGACAAACATAAGGCAATTATAGTGGGGGGTTGCAGGAAGTAGGCTGTTGGTTAACTAGAATCTGCAGCTTATCCAATAGGTAGGGAAATGGGCAGACTGGGTGGGCCAAGTGGTCCTTATCTGCCATCAAAGTCTATGTTTCTATGTTTCTTTTAATCAAAGAATGAGTGATTTCAAGAGTCGTATTGTTGGTTGCAAGACCCAGTCCTCGGGGAAGAAAAAGAGGCAGTGGGCTCTGTGTTGAAGGCCGCCACAATGGTGGCAGGGCTCATTAAAGAAGATAAAGTACAAAGATATTGTCTAGAGTCCCTAGAAAATCACTCTGGATCAGTAAACCTCTATCTTGGGACTGCCAGAATTACAGGCAGAAGAGGAGCCTGTAAAGTTTGTGACCTCGTGGTTGGTAGTCACTGAATTTTGAGCCAGCACCTGTGGTACAAAGAGTGTGTGGGATAATGTCTCATAAAAGGGCAGACTCTCTTGAACTTTCCCATACTCTGCTAACTGTGTTGGCTGGAATGTTTGAACAGGACAGGGCCCTACAGGCAGTTAAGAAAAAGGGACCACTGCATGCAGAGGACAGCAGTAAGCTGTCAATATATTCAGACTTAGGTTTCTCTACACATGACTAGCGAAAAGCTTTTGCTGCTCTCCACACCAAGAACCTTAGGAGTGTCTCACTCCCGGAAATGTCCAGCAAAATTTAAAGTTACCTACTGTAATAATATACATTTATATATATATATATGTATGTACAATAATCCCTTTGAGGCAGGGAAATTGGTCTAAAAGATTACACTGAACTTGGCAACAAAAAATGCAGAGGAATAAGACTCTGATTGAACTTGTTTTATTTTTTCTTTAGTTCTTGTTTTCTCTTGTCTGAACTGAAAGTAGGGAATTAATAGGGTTGAGGGAATGATTATAGGAGTCGAGCCCTGCAACATTTGGAAATTTAAAACATGGTGAGAATTTATTGCACTTATTTGACTGTTGAGTACATGTGTTGGGAGCATATGGTGCCGACCTTGTGGAGCAGTCAGCCTCCCCCTTCCCTCTCCCACTTAGGAGGTTGTAGCTATAAGTTTTTTTGGTAGAAGAACTGATGGTAAGATATATCATGCTTGATTCTTCAAGCGGCGACAGAATTGAGCCGCTATGTCAGGTTCTTTTCACAATTAGTGTATAATGTAGTTGCTGTACACTTAAGTTTTTCAGGACATTTTAAATCTTGGTAGCATGCTACGGGTTAAAGTTGGGTAATTTAGCCTTGTGGAGATGTTCTGTGTGGTAGTAGGGTGATACATAAGACATTAAGTTGGGGTTATATATATGATTCAACATCAACTATATTGATTGTCAGATAAGACCAGAGAAGGAGAAGCTATCAATTGTTAATGGAGGTCCAATCTATTCTGGTACCTTCAGGCATGTCATTGACCTTTTATCCTTTATAAAGTGATACTAACAGCCCCTAATATGATGTGTAACCCTGGATGGTTTTGCTTTGAGTCCTACAGTAAGAATGTTGTATAATCTATTGTTGAGGCATGCTTGTGACTCAGGTTTGTAAGTACTTGCTTATAAAATTAATAAAAATAGAAAAAAAGGCTTCAAAACACTGTAAAATACTGTATATCAAAAGTAAGTAACAAAGACTTGCACTGAGACCCTAGTAGAGCCCCTTAAGTTGCACTACTGTTTTGACATTTTAAAAACTTTTTTTTAACCTTTTCCTTGTAATCCGTGGTATTTTTCCAGAAGAAAATCCTACTGTCAGTCGAAGAGATGGTATTGGTAATATTAATTGCAGCTTCATGGCAATATCTCAGCAGAAGTAGGCGGTCTTTCCACAGTCCAAACTCTTGTTGTCTTCCTTTTGCATTGCCAATCATATGAACTTCATCAGGGGGACAGAACATTTTCCAGAAATGTCTTAAAATTGAAGAGACCGGAGACAGCGAGTCAGTACAGCAGTAGGGCTACCATGTCTCATGACACCAGCAACCCGAGCCCAGGTCATCCGCGCCGGCTAAAGGGAAGGAGGATTGAGCATCCCAGAGGATGCTGTCCTTCTCTGGATAGGGAGGGTTGCACTGCCTGCTACCACACTGCCACCTAGGTGACCACAGGTGGTAGTGCAACTGGGGAGTGCCTAGAAAGAGAGGGACTCAGCCTGTCTCCTGGATGTAGGTCTTGCACTTAAGTGTGTATGCTTGTATTGGACCTTTTTTGGCAGTATCTCTAAGGGGTGGAATGAACACAAATCGGAAATGAAATCCCAAGGTACAGCAGCAGGACGCAAGCACTCATGGGTCCAGTTACTCCTGACTGCCCCCTGGCCCCCCATGTCAGTGGCCACATGAACACTGAAGCAGCCCCATTTCTTGGAATGGAGCCTGCAACATGAGGGAAATTCCCTCATCAGAGGAAATGCCTCTATTAGACCCCCTGTGATCAGGTGAGAGACAGAGATGGGTGGTGTATGGAACTGAGAGGTAGCCTGGCTGAGGTGAGCAGCCTCAGAGATTAGGGGATAAAGAATATATTTAAAAAAAAATGAAGAGGCAAAATTGTGAGTGAAAGACAACCTTTTGGTTTTGTGGAGAAGTACAGCCATTGGGAACGTGGAAGGAACACATTTCCCATTTTAAAAAAATCACATATTTTTGGATTTGGGCTTTTGGCTAAAATTTCTGGTGGAACCGATGCTTAGCTAAGGGGAAAATGGTTGGGATTAACTCAGAACCTTCCAGAGCATGGGCCATTTTCTGTTTTTTTATAACTCAGCTTTACTGAATATGAGCCATGGTACATACAACGTGTTCGCAGTGAACAGCTAGAAGCATAATCCTGGATCAGGAATATATGATCCAGTGGGTAATTGTCAAGGCAAAGCAAACATGAGGAAAACAATGTGTAACAAAAGTATAGAAGTATACAACATAAAGATGTTGTTGACAGTAAGGGCATACTGAATAGGTGAAATTGAATGTGTTTGATGATTCTAATCATACCACTGGCTGTAAGATTTGATAGGAAGTTGAGAGGCAGTCTTTGCACACTGGACCCCCATACACTTTTAGGGGTTTTCTTGTATATAAAGGTCCCATAGATGCCAGAATTTCAAGAAGCATTCCAGTCTGAAATGGAGTATTGCAGTGAGTCTTTCCATCTCTTAAACGTCTTTCACTTTCTTCACCCAGGTATTCACCTGTGGGGCCACATCAGACAGCCAAAGTAAAGTGATACATTTCCATGCCACTGTTAACAAAGTACAGAATAGCCTTTTAAGTTTTTTAATTTTAATGGGGGTCGGTAAAATTCCTAGAATCAAGCTACTGAAAGTGAGTGGGATTGTGGTCTGTGTTATTTATTGTACAACATCTCTGACAGTCGACCAAAACTGAATGAGTTTGGGGCAGGCCCAGAACACATGAACATAAGACCCCCTGTCCCCACATAATGGCCAACAGGCATCCGTGTTGGTCATCTGAAAATGTTTTGTGATTGTGGGTGTGTGGAAAAATCGCACTAAGAACGTCCATTTAAATTCTTTCCAAGTTGGAGATGATGTAACTTTCCAGCCCTCTGCCAGAGAACATTCCCAAGCAGCTGAAGCAATCTGTTCCCTAGTCTCCTTTTCCCACTTAATTCTCAGTGTGTCCATGGTGGGGTCTGCAGTTTTCTGTAAGGCAAGGCAATTTTATTTATAAGGTGCCCAATCCCGGAGGCTCTGGGTGCCGAACATAAACAAGGACTTACAGCAGTAAATTAAAACACAAAAAGACCTCATCAAAAATGTAACTGTAACCCCCCCTACTAATGGGGGTGCCTAGAAGCCTTTCCCAGAGCTCACCTAGATGCTCCATGCCTGACTGGTGTTTGGCGTAAGGCCGCTAACTGTGGGCGTTGTGAGTGCTTTTAAAAGTCTCCAGTACTGCCTCTCTAAGAGATGCCTGCTCGCAGGTTTTAGTGGTACCGATAGGGGGACTGGGGTTTCCCTGCTCAAGTCCCGCTCTGGACTGCTGTTTGATCGCTCCGTTTCTGTGGTCATTAGGAGCGCTGAAGGAGCCTATCTTACAGATATAGTTGTCCCCTTAAAAATATGTATAGTATTGGTAAAATTGCAGTTTGTCTAACTCCTTTTTATTGCAGCTGGGACTTTGTGTTGTGCCCCTCCATATTGGACCCGGACTGTGCTAAAGGGGTCCAATAGTGGCTAAGGGGCCCTTGGGACTGGCGTGAAGGTGACCAACCAGGAATCAGGACTCTGGCTGGAGCCAGCTGACCAATGGGGACACAGTTTGTAATTCTTGGAAGTGGCATTCTGGGCCATGGCGCCTTTTCGCACCACTGAGGGCCAGATTAAGTGGCTGGCATTTGTAGCCAGCCAATGGAATTGGGTGGCACCCGAGCTGAAAGGATTGCCCCATGCTGTCAGGGGCCGATGTGTTGTGACTGTGAAGGAGAAGGGCTCTCGCTCAGCGCCGTGGTGTTGGCGGGAAGTGCTTGAATGGCCTGAGGCGGCCGTTTGCATTGCCAGCGTTCCACGGACAAAATCCGCAGGCTTGCGGTCAGAGGAGGCTGTGTACAAGCACAGCTACTTACCAGGCTACACCTGAAGAGGACTGGAGAATCTGCTCAGTTGCGCTCGGTCTGTCAGGACAGTGAAGCTGCAGTGAAATGCCCGTATAGCTGTGAGTTCGTTCGGGTCCTGGAAGCAGCTGCCTGGTATGGTACCCCTCTGTGTTTTCCATATACATGTGTGAGGAGGTCTTGAAGCTCAGGCTCAGCCCTGTGAGTGGTGAGAGCGTGGTTCTCTGCTGGAGTTGTGAGTACTGAATCAGGGTAACTTCCTGCTAAATGTTACAGATAAAGGCAAAATCGTTTGTTGTATTGCTGACTGCACTAATTGAGCTTTCTGGCTCCACCTGATCTCTCGGGGATTAACTGCTCGTTTGTGTCTGGGCCCCAACCAGCTGCATTGAGGAACTAGCCCTTAGGGCTTGGGTACCCATAGACAGTACTTAATATGTTAGGTCTGTGCACAGAGCCATAGGTAGATTTCTATATACTGTAATGATAAGCCAATCAACCTGATTTCCCCCCGGTCCTTATTATCTCCCCTCAAATAAATCAGATTGCTTGTTTTGCAAAAGTACACTGGCTAGTTTGTGTATTAATGGTGAAATACTGCACGGTGAATGTGGTGTAACTGTACCTTGCTTTCCAGGGGGTCCCCAGAGTGAGCTGACTGGTTTGAGCCGGGGGGGGGGTAAGTGTATATGGTAGAGGCACTGAAGTTGAACTGCGTGGGCCACTAGTGGGAAGAAAGGGGAGTTGCAGCAACACAGAGGGCTGCAACCAAGCCAACCTCGACTGTTCCAGCCCCATCCTCTGGGTGGAGGCACCTGACAATGGATCTGGGCCCCTCACCCTGTCACAGTTAGGGCAGGCAGGGGTAGTAGCCCTTAGGACAGCGCCCCCTGGGGGTTATATAACAGGATTAAAATTCAGCAATACAGAGGTTTCCAGAAGTCAGTCTCCAAGGGACTGGCCAAAGCTAAAGATGGTATTAGTAGTTGAAGGCCAGGCTGAAGAGGTGGGCCCTTAGCCTCCCCTTAAACACTTCAATCAAGGGAGCCTCCCGGACTGCAGGTGGGAGTGAGTTCCACAAGGTTGGACCAGAGACACTAAAAGCACAATCCCCCGAGGTTATGAGCTGAACCCTGGGAACATCCAGGAGGCCCCTCGAGGAGGATCAGAGGGAGCGAGCAGAGGACACTGGTGTCAGGAGCTCAGACAGGTAACCAGGACCCAGCTCATATAGGACCTTAAAGGTAAGAAGATCTACCTTGAAAAGGACCCTCCACCTGACTGGCAGCCAGTGCAGAGCATGCAGAACCAGGGTCACGTGACTGGACCTCGAAAGGCCCATCAGTAAGCGGGCCGCTGCATTCTGCACTAGCTGCAGCCTGCAGAGGGTCCCTCCCGTGACTCTGACATACAGAGCATTACAGATTACAGTAATTGAGCCTAGAAGTCACAAAGGCATGTACTAGTGTTGGCAGGTCCTCGGGCAGAATGAGGGGCTTAATCCAGGCAATGTTCCGCAAGTGGTTAAAAACTACTGCTGACTACAGCTGACACCTGATCTTCGAAGGTCAGTCTGCAATCAAGGATCACGCCCAGATTTCGCACCCTTGGAGAAACCACCAATGGAGTAGGTCCCAGAACAAGTCCAGAGTCAGCCCCCAGAGGCAACCCATCCAGCCCGCGACCAGGCTCGATCACCAGCACGTCAGTCTTAGCCAGGTTGAGTCTCAGCCAGCTGGAAGCCATCCAGTCATTGATTTTAGTCAGACAGCTGTTAAGCATGTCAACCACTCCTGATGTTCCGGGTACAAAAGACAAATACAGTTGGGTATCATCTGCATAGCAGTGAAACTCCACACTGTATTGTCAGATGATCTCGCTCAGGGGCAGCATGTACACTGTGAAAAACATCGGCAACAAGATCGAACCCTGAGGTAGTTCGAAAGACATAGAAACATAGAAGTTGACGGCAGACAAGGATCGCAAGGCCCATCCAGTCTGCCCATTTCTTTCTCTACCTTATAAATGTGCCATCGGCCTTTGCTCTGACAGAGGCATTCGGGAGGAGGAGAAATTTTCCATCACCACCCGCTGCACTCTGTCCAAGAGATAGAACTCAAACCATTTGATGACAGTGCCGGCAAGTCCACAAAACTCACAGAGTCGATCAAGAGGCACGACGTGATCCACAGATGGAATACATGTCAGAGATGTATCTGAATCTTGCATTAAGGGTTGCCCCCCAGTAGAAAAAAGTCTTCCAGATAGGTCAATGGTCTGGTCAGAGCCTGGCAGTTCTCATTAGACTGAATGAAGTGCCTCATCTGCAAAAAAAGCAGAAGAATTTGATCCAGGGTAAATTAAATTATTGAGCTAACCCTTGTAAGTTATTTACTTGGGCTCACAACATGCATTGCATAAAGTGTGTCAGACCCTTCTGTTCCCATAGCTTATAGCTGCCATCAACTTCGGGGGCGGACTAAAATTGGTGTGGTGTGTCTAATTAAGGAGAAGGGGCCTATCATATTGCAAGTTTCAGTATACCTTCATAGTTTTAAAAGTATTTGCAAAGAATATTTGACCTATGGGTTAGAGACTTTTCTCAGAAGGTCTGGCATTATGGGGACTGAAATTAATACAAATGGTGGGAATCCAGTCCCATTTACATATTCTACTAAGTACCACTGTAAGTCCTGTCTCTGTTTCACCCAAGTAATCAGTGAGGCAGCCTGAGCTGCCATATGATATGCCTTAAGGTTAGGCATAGCTAACCCACCCTTATCCCTGGAATTAATTAAGTAGGATTGGCTGACTCTGGGCTAATGTCCGTCTCATATAAATGTAGCTATGTCTTTTAGAATCTGGTTCCAAAAGGTTATTGGGATTGAAATTGGTAGCATTTAAAACAGAAATGGATATCTCTGTAAAAGATTCATTTTGAAAGTGTTAATGCAGCCCAATAGTGAAAGTGGCAGGAGTTTCCATCTGGCTAGGTCTGCTTGCTTGGTCTTATATAATGGTATATACTTTATTTTAAACAGCTTAGAAACTTGTGGGGTTACTTGGACCCCTAAATATCTGATCTGATTACTTGGGGCCCATGTGAAAGGGAGACTGTTTCTATATTGCAGTGTGCAGATACTGCTTAATTTAATTGTTTCTGACTTAGCATAGTTATTTTATACCCTGAGAGTGCTCAGAATTCTGCCAGGATATCTAGCAGAGCAGGAACTGTGTATAAACTTGCAAGAGAAAGAAGATGCTGTCATCAGCATAAAGGGCAATCTGTGTTCTGTTGTGCCCACATGGACTTCTCCTATGGTTGGGCTTTGAGGCACCATTTTCGCCAGTGATTCTAGGCTTAGGGCAAATAGGAGAGGGGAAAGGGGCATCACTAACGAATTCCTCTTCCCAACTCAAATTGCTTTCATGTGCATCTGTTTACCTTAACCATTGCCTTTGGATTGATGAATAGGATTTGCACAGTGAGTAAAAATTTGAGGCCAAATTGAAAAGACAGCAGAGCAAAATGTAGAAAGGGTCAATTAACCCTATCAAAGGCTTTCTCTGCATCCATGGAGATGGCAAATTATAATTCAGGGTTGCTATGTTGAGATTTGAGCATGTTCAGAAGTCTACGGATGTTGTCTAGTATGAACAGGCCTTTAATAAATCCCATCTGGTCTGCATGCACAATGGAACAAATATGCTTTCGTAGTCTGTTAGCTAAAATACCTGTGAATATTTTCATAGCCACATGTAGTAAAGAAATGGGCTGTAGGAGCCGCAATCCACAGGATCGTCACCTGCCTTATGTAACACTGTGATTTGTGCTAAACACCAGGATTGAAGACAGTCTCCCCCATCCAAAAGATCATTAAAAATGTGCTGCAGTGTAAGAACCAGGAGCTGGGTATATTTTTTGTACCGTTCATCTGGCAGCCTGTCTGGGCCAAGAGACTTCATATTATGTAACCCTTTTAAGTAATTATGAATTTCTGCTGCTGAGATTGGAGTATCTGTCTACCTGGGCCATTTTCTGAAAAAAAATAACCTTATAAGGAGAGGAAGCTCAGAACCTTTGGTGGTTGCCCCATCGTTAATGTTGCTCCCCAAGGCCGAGAGATCTGAATATGGATGTATGGGGCTGGGCACATTACACTGGATCATTATAAGAAAAGCATAGCCTTCTATCTCACTTCATTCTCTAACTCCCTTGCCTCTGTTGGATATGGTTCTTTTAATTTCTCTGCTCCTCATGTATGGAATAACCTACCTGTTCACCTCCACTTTTTAAATCTCATCACAAAACAAACTATTCTCTCTTGCCTGTTTAACCCTTCTGCCGATTATCTAATAAATTGTGCCAGTAAGTTTCTGTTTTTCCTGCAGCTTTGCTGCCTTGGAGCCAGATGCAATTAGATTTCAGAAGGTAAGCAGGGTCAGACCTGATGTGTAGCGCGACAGGAGACCTGCAGCAAACACCAGGTGCTGTAAGAAGTGCTTTTGATAGCTCAGCAGGGCTCATACCTCCCTTGATTAAAACATTCTAGTTATTTTTTATTTGCTCATTGGATTTTGGTAACCAACTGGGGACACCGAGACCAAGGTCCCTTTGTCAGGTGCAACCTAGAATTATTTACAGGTAATAACAGATACCATGACAGTTGTTGACAAGCACAGGTTACTCCTACATTAAGAACAAGTACATAAGAACAGTCAACATTATATCACAGTTAATGTTGCTTTATCATAAAATTACATAAGACAGAAATGCATCTTTATAACAGAGGTCAGTGGGAGCAGACACTATATCCTCTGTCAAGGGCGAGAATCCTGAGAATGCTTTTCAGGGCAGAAGGGGAGGTGCAGTTCTGGATGTTAGGAGGTTATGCATTCCACTGTTGCAGGGCTGTGCAGTTAAATGGTCTTTGAGTTGAGGATGTCCGTGCTCTAGATATTGATGGGAGGGGCTTGGCAGAAGCACTGCAGGCACTCAGGGTGCCAGCATTAGGGCACCATGCCATTAGGGTGCCAAAATGATTCGCCACCCTGTCCCTGAAATCTCCCCCCAGAGTTGGTATCAATAGTTAGCGGGGTGTGAGGGGCACAGCTCCCACAATAACGTGGTCATTGACATTGCCGATTGGCACCCTAATGGCATGGCGCTGTAATGCTGGTGCGTTCCAAGGGTGGAACCTGGCAGAAGAGCAAAGGGATCTCCCCAGTGCTTCGATGATGATAGTGTTCCTAAGGTTAGGTGGAGGAGCATTCAAAATGTTGAAGATGTGGCACAACAATGAGAATTTCAGTCCCTCCCCTCTAGAGAGGGCCCGTTCAGGGAGGAGAGGACAAAACAATGGTAATCTCACCTGTTTGCACCAGCTGTAAAGCATCTGGCACAGTTATAAAGCAGTCTGAGTCTACTCAGCTCAAGCTCCCTAAGGGAGAAGAGTATAGGGGCACCATACAGAAAAACTGGCAGAATGATAGTAGTAGTAGTAACTTTATTTATAAGGCACCCTTTTAGGGCGTTGTACAGAAACGACAGACAATTAAAATAATGCAATTAATTAATAAATTAATTAATGAAACAATTTAAAATAAACAATAATAGTATATCCAATATTTCTGTTAAAAGTAGAGCAGTGGCTGACTCATGGAGAAACTAAAAAGTAACTGTAGCCCTGCAGGCCTGACTAAACACATAGGTTTTTAAACCGTGCTGTACTGCTAGTGTGTATACATGTCCTAAAAACCTATACGTTGTCGTCCTAAAAACCTATACGTTGTAAATCTTGTAGCAGCCTAAGGATTAAACCCCTTTTAAAGGCCTCCACTGAGTGGGGGGGGGGGCTCCCTCAGTCCCCTAAGCAAGACATTCCATATAACAGAGCCAGCCATTTCAAACAAATGATCGCCAGAAGACTTAAGCCAGACCCTTGAAACTGAAAGGAGTCCCTCGGAGGAGGAGCAAAGCGGGTGCAAGGACTGGACAGGGTGCAGGAGCTCTGCCATGTAGTCAGGGACCAACCTTGAAGGTATCTTGCCACTTCACAGGCAGCCAGTGCAGATCACACAGGACCAGGAGTCATATGACTGGGTTAGGTTGAAACCACAGTTCCTGATCAAGGTAGACTCCCAGGTGCTTAGTGAAACCCGCCACCTCAAGAGAGACTCCCGCACTGTTGAAGAGTTTAAGCAGCTCATGCCTTTCAGAGCAACATGAACAGCAAAGGCCACAACTGAACCTGAAGAGCATGCAGGAGGCTTCAAAGTACTGCACATTCAGACATCTGGTAGTGACAGATACATTTATTTAAGTCTGGCAAATTAAACTGCTCAATATCCAGTTGTATACTGTCACAAAATAATTCAGGAAGGATAACCCGTCAAATCCTCCTGCTGACTATTACTCACTCTTTGGTCATCAGACCTATCTCAGGGGGCTTGGCTAGAGTAGATCAGTAGCCCACTTTTATCCAGTCCTGGTTAATGACATCATTTACATGCGGTGTAAGAAATTACATACAGATTGATTCAAGATGCAAACATAAGTCACATACTATTAACAAATTGGTATAGAAAAAATGATTGCGTAACTTTTGAAAGCTCTATTTCATTTCTTTTTTAAGCAGTAAAAAGCAACCAGTAGGGCATAACCTGCAACAGTCAGATTTTAGAATTAAGAATGACGTCATATACAGAAAGCGTAAAAAAAAGGTTCAGTTTTTATTAATGCACATGGTATAGCTTAGCTTCTAGGATTTGCCTCCGAATCATTTACTGGATACCCAAGCCTGAAATTACGACTATATCATGCAAATTACAGTTGTCAAAAGAGCCATCTATTAGGTCAAACCCGCTGAAGATAAGAAAGTAAAAGGATAGAAATATCAGTTAGATTGTTGGCCTGTAGGTTCTTTCCAAAGTTTGTCTTAGCCATTTTAGGTTAGTTTTGCAGGAGTTCTGTACATCTGCCAGTCAGCTTGCCAACCTGTAGCCTTAAACTTTCCCCAGGCATTTCCTAGAGTCTTCAACTTCCTGAAGTCACTGTTAGCCACTTGAACAGAAACCTTTCCCTTGCGTTGCATCAAGGGGGAATGCTTATTAAATATGCTAAGGAGATTATTTATTAACAAGCCTAAAGCTGTGTCAGCATTGGGAGCTGTTGTGATGCTACCCAAGTCACTACAGACAAGATTATCTAAGAATGACATCCATGATTTTATACGCAGATGATGCGGTCATTTATAGAGAGGGAACTAATTTGAGTGCAATAGTTAATGATATCCAGACTGATTTTGATTATTTTCAAGATTGGTTGAGCTCAAACCATATGGTTTTGAATTAAAAAAAAACCTAAATTCATGTTTTTTTCATGTAGACCTGGCAGAATGGACAAGGAGGTTATTCCTATTAAGGACAGGGATGGGGTTACCATTGAGTTGGTTGAAAATGTTAAATGCTTGTGAATAGTTATGGATAGTGGATTATCTTTTGATCTACATATTAAATGTCTAAAAAAGGTTCTCCATCAGAGATTAGGTCTTTTATATCGTGCTAAAGCCTTTTTAACTGTTGATTCTAGGAGGTTGTTAGCTCATAGTTTTCTTTTAAGTGTTTTTGATTATGGTTTATTGATTTACTCTTCAACCAAGGTTACAGTTTTGAATAACTCGAGGGTTACTTATAATTCAATATTGAGGTTTATGCTAAGTGCATCTTATCGTACTCATCATTGTCAACTTTACAAATTGTCTGAGTGTCTATCTTTGTTGGATAGAATTTCCTATAAAATGGGAGTTTTTTTATTTAAAATTATAAATGGGCTTTTACCAGTGTCAGTTTCTGACCTTTTCCCCGGCTTCTTCATGTTTACAGTACTAGGCCTCAAAGCAAATTTGTATTTAAATTACCATCTGTTAAAAAATCTATCGCCCAAAGGTCACTCTTGTATCGAGCACCTCTAATTTTTAATTCAGTTCCCATTGACCTGGCGGAGTGTAAAACTGTCCCTTGTTATAAATTTTGTCTTAAGCAATGGATCATTAATAACTTTGAATGTGTTTGTTGACCATATGCTAGGAGGTAAATGTTAAATTATGTGTATTTGATTTTTTTGTATTGCATGTTATTATATTGTTTTGAATGTTTTTCCTTAATGTTGTAACTTGACATCTGTGAAAAAGGGCAGATATGCTTATCAGATTTACAAGTATAAAAAATAAAATGAAATTAAATGAAAGAAGAATAAACTCATCAGATTCGGAATAATCTCTGATTGTTATGACCCTAGGAGGTGGTCTCAGCAGGTTATTTTTACAGATACAATACTCTGGGGAGTGGTCAGTAAGGGAGTCAGCTAGGGTACCAGCTGCTTGTCTCTCATCGGTCCTAGTAACCAGAATCCTGTCCAGCAGCGTATGATTACCTCAGGGTTTTAAATAATTGCTTAGCATTTTTTTCCTGGGACAATACTAACTGTACAGAAAGTATTTAGAAAAGTTTTCTAGAAGTGTTGTTTGTTAAACACAATGAGGCAAATTCTATACATTTTTACCATGTTTTAGCACTTTTATGAGCAAAACGCTAATCGATTTTTGGAGTTAAATAAAACTCTGTTACCTGCTTTATTTTTAAGCCTGGTGGACTCCTGGATAATTTGAGTGAGACTTGCCTCTGGCAGGGATGTTTTGTAACCACTGAAGGACTTATCAGCCCAGTTTAAGTGGAAGTCCCCCAGAAGAATTTGTTCTCCATGTAGAGATTATCCAAGTGAGGCAGTAATATCATCACATGTAGATTTGGCAACACTTGGAAGGTTATATACATAATCCACTAATAACGACTTAGAATTACCAAGTAAAAGATTACCTGAAAGACACTCACATTGTGAGTCAGCTAAAGCAAGTAGTTCAGCAGCTCTAGCATTGAGTGCAGACGTAATGTATACTAGGAACCACCCCTTTTTGTTGACCCACCCAGTCTTTTCAAAACACATTATAACTTGCTGTTCAGTTTCATGTAAAAGGGTACAAGGTTTTAGCCAGGTCTCGGAGATGGCTAAAATGTCGGGTACACAGAGATCCACCCATGCTTCAAGTTCACGGAGCTTTAGCTTTAGGCTGTTTATGTTCATGTGCACCATTTGTAACCCTCGGAGGTTAGCCCAGGAGGGGTCATGGGGGCATGAGACGTGGGAGTTTTGCAGGGTGGGACCTGGGTTAGGTTCAACATCACATCCCCAGCTATGAGCATGTGAATAAGCAGTAGGAATCTTGTCATACATTTGGAGACCAGGATAGGGTCTCCAGGGGTAGAGCCCTGTACATAGTAGATCAGCTGGCACCTGTTTCCCTTGGTATAGAGCCTGTAGATTGCCAGAAGACATTTTGGGTCATTTATTGAGGTCCACTCCAGGTTGGGGGTATGGTGTAGCCTGTATTTGGAGGCTGGTAAGCCAGAAATAACATAATCAAGGCAAACAAAAAGAGTGATATATACAGTTGCACAAATAATGCCTTGGGGAACATAGTGATGGGAATCGGGTCTAGTGGCAGAACACTTTAGCATGATGCAGTGAGGCCAGGAGCAGTTATCCACAAGAAGGGGTTATGATGCTCCAGGTAAGGGCCACCCAGCCAGGGACTGACTGGGGTTACCAGCAATTGAGTAGCACTAGAACAGAGGACTCAGCACAAGTGTACCATGGGAAGCTCTAAGATATTAATACAATACCTCAAATATAACACCTGTGAGGGGATCACCCAGATAAGGCTCAACTCACAGACACCTTGTGCATGTGTAACAACTTAGCAAGGATAAACAGCAGCGCACTGCAAGGACACCATTGAAGGCCAAGGTTACCCAGATAAGGTACAACTTGAAGGCTGCATTCACAATACAGCTCAATAAGGGTAAGCACAGTACACTGAAAGAAACACCTTTGAAGAGGTTACTGAGAGCAGGTAGAACATGGAAGTTACATTCGCAATAGCAACTTTAAAAGGATATACAGCAGTATACTTACACTAAGATACCATCATTCTATTCAGGCAGCTCTAACCTGTGGGGCTGTACATGTTTCTTTATGGTAGGAAGTAACAGTGGCAACAGATGCTCAGATTTGCCTCAGGTGTAATTACAGACCTACTGATAGATGAACAGCTGAGGGGAGCCTGGGGGTGCGCTGGTTGCTCTTAAACTTCTGGAAGGTCATGCCGTGGGGCCTGTCCTTCTGGGGGTTGTAGTTGTGGACCATGGGGGGCTGGTTTCCAGGACCTAAAATTGTCTCCTTGGGAGGGGAAGCCCCCTCGTGTTCCTATTTAACACACCTCTTGTGTGCTGTGTTATTGGGGATTGCCTGTATTCTCCGAGATTATCAAAACTGCCAAGACTATCAGACAATTATGGCTCTGGATAAGATCTATTCCTGAGACGTTATTGTTGTATTCGCTGATAAATTAGTTCTGGTGAGAGCAGAACTAAGGACTGAGCAATCTAATTTGGACATCTGTAGAGACTGTGTTATGTTTGTTTGTTATATACTCTTCTTTGATTGTGGTGAGAGCAGAATCAAGGTGTGAGCAATTTATCATTGGATAGATTTAGAGTCTTGATATTATGTTTTTTCTTTTATTATTTGATATTTTGTTTTAGGTTCTTTTTGTTGTTTTGCTATTTAATTCCTATGGTGTAGTGAGAGCAGAGCTTGGGATTAATATAGAATTGGCATTGCTCAGGGGAGGTGAAGTCTTTCCTGGGCTATTTAAAGTTAATTTTTTTATTTTTATGGTTAGAGTTTTGATTGTTAATTTTTTCTAAAAGTTTGTTTGAATTAGATTTATGATTTTTCAAGAGCTCTGTAGTAATTAAGTACCTATTTAAGTTCGTGTAGGGTGTGCTGTTTGTCTGCCTCCACGGTTGTGCACTACTCACCCTCTGCTCTTCGTGCCCTCCGTCCTTTCTTCTCTCCTTCTTTGGAATTTGGTGTTTAGCAGCACTGTAGAGCGCTTGGTATAGCACGAAGGGGGGGGGGAGGAGGATGGGGTGGAACAGTGGAGGATGAGTGAGCGGGGTCATCGAATCGGGGTCGTGGGAGTCAAGAGATGCCCTTGGGCAAAATGGAAATCAGAATGTGGTCTGCCATGTTTGGTTCACATACCCAAGGACACGACCAAATTGAGTCAGCAGATGGTTCGGGAGGCACGAGGCATTCGTCCAACTCGGACAGTGTTATGCAATGCCAGGTTGGTCAAAAACAGGACAGCAATTATTGCTGGTCTTGTGGAAACGGTTGACCTGGCTGCATTACTGAGATCTGGCTGGATAAGAATTCTGGCCCCATTTTGGAGGCTTTAGTTCCAGCTGGGTACTCGGTAATACACCGTCTGAGATTAGACTGCGGGGGTGGGGGGTGGCGGTCTGTTTTAAGACCAAACTCAACCTCACTAGTGTATTGTTTGGGGAGACTGAGTCATTCGAGTGTGCCATTGTAACCAGTGTAGGTTGTCGGATCGTTCTCATCTATCGACGAGAAACGTTTCCTTCAGGAAGTGGCGGATTTCATTGTTGACATGGCATTGGAGTCGCCAAGACTGTTGGTTCTTGATGACTTCAATGCCTGTGTCGACGATGAACTCTAGCAATTTGGACAACACTTCCTCCAGTTCATGTCTTCTCTGGGCCTGACACAGGTGGTTACCGCCACTACTCATAGACACAGCCACTCCCTTGACTTAGTCTTCCTCCTAGGGATCGAAGCTTCTGATTTGGAGGTGGATCCAGTTGGGTGGTCCGATCATTGCATTGTGAGGTTTAGCTCAGGTACCGCCCTTTACGAGATGTAAGTTCTCAGAGCCTAATGGTGGTTCTTGACCTATCGTCCTCCTCGTTTGCCAGCTATGATCCTGAGACTCTCGTGATGGCCTATAACTTGGCCGTCTCGACAGCTTTGGATTCTATTGCCCCTGTCCGTGTTTGGCCTCTCTCCCTTTGCCCTCAATCTCCCTGGTTTGATGGGACTTTGAGGGAGCTGTGGAGACTAGGTCGAAGGTTGGAACATTGCTGGCGAAAGTCCACCCTTGATGCCGACCGCCTTAGATTGTTGGAACATTATCAAGTCTACCAATCTGCAGTCTCCTGTAGGAAGGCAGAATTCCTGTCCAGGGAGATTGCAGTTGCTCAGAATCGACCAGCTCAGCTTTTCCGTACTGTGGACAGACTGTGCAGCCCAGCCTGTCTTCAAGTGCAGAGAGCTTTTTCGCAATTAGAGTGTGATGAAATTGCTCGATTCTTTGCAAATAAGGTGGCCGACATCAGGGGGGGACTCCAGATGGCACATTCTTTGGGCACTGCTGTTGATCAGTGTGAGGTTACCGCAACTCAGTGGTCTTGGAGTACCTTTGGCTTTCCGGAGTTCATTGATGTCATGCGGATCATCCAGAGTGTGCGCCCCACGTGCTGTAGATTGGATCCTGGACCTACTTCCCTAATTTTGGGAGGTATTGAGGTTATCGGTCCAGTCCTGGCACAGATTGTATGGTGCTCCTTGGAGTCTGGAGAGTTTCCTAGCTCTCTGAAAGAGGCGGTGGTGACACCTCTCTTGAAGAAAGCTTCCCTGGACCCAGACTGCCATGCCAATTACAGACCTGTCTCTAACCTTCCTTTTATAGGGAAGGTTATTGAGAAAGTTGTGGCTGCGCAACTGGAAGACCATTTGACCATCCATGACATCTATGAACCACTCCAGTCTGGTTTTTGTGAGACATAGTACCAAAACAGCACTGGTTCGGGCACTCAATGATCTCCTGATGGCTAGAGATCAGAAGAACCATTCCATCTTGGTCCTTCTAGATCTCTCTTCAGCTTTTGACACCTTGGACCATGAGGTGTCGTTGGGTCATCTGAGTTCATCTGTGGACTGTTGGGAACAAGCCTCAGGTGGTTTTCATCTTTCCTCATGGGTAGAACTCAGAGAGTGGTGTCAGGGGTTTATTCCTCGGACCCTACTTCTCTGTCATGTGGAGTCCCTCAGGGTTCAGCCCTCTCATCCATGTTGTTCGAGGTGTATATGCTGCCCCTTGGAGACATTGTAAGACGGTATGGGCTGAGGTTTCACTGCTATGTTGATGATACCCAGCTCTACCTATCTTTCACACCCGATCAGAATGGAGCTGTATCAGTCTTTAACAACTGTCTGAAAGAAATCCAAGACTGGATGGTTTCCAGTTGGCTAAAGTTGAACCCAGACAAAACTGAGGTGTTGGTTATGGATCCAGGTCGTCGGACGGATGGGGGGGGGGTGCGCCGTCGAGAATTTTTCTGGGTGGCGCCTCAATTCCGACCTCTGAATGGGTGCGTAACCTGGGGGTAATTTTTGACGAAGGGCTGACCTTGCATTCACAGGTGTCAGCAGTCGTCAAAACTTCCTTTTACCAACTCAGGAATGTCGCCAGGATTAGGCACCTTGTTCTGTCCGATGACCTTCTGACATTGATCCACACCTTTGTTTCCTCTCGCTTAAATTATTGCAATTCCCTTTACCTAGGGCTTCCTGGGGTAGAGATCCGCCGCTTGCAGCTGGTGCAGAACACTGCAGCCTGGCTTTTGACAGGGTCTTTGCGATCTTGTCATATTTCACCATTTCTGCGTGAACTGCACTGGCTGCCAGTTCAGTGGCGGTTCACCTACAAAGTCGGCTTGCTGACTCTTAAAGCCTTACGCAGACTTGGCCTGGACTAGCTGAAAGAGCTCCTGATTACCTACCAGCCCAGTCGATCACTCCGCTCATCTGGTGAGGGGTTGCTAGAGGTTCCAAGGGTATATTTAAAATCTTCTGGCACAAGAGCTTTTGAGTTTGCTGCGCCTACCCTTTGGAATTCTGTACCCCGTCGGACTCGGGAGTGTGCAACTGTGGAGTAATTCAAGCAGGCTTTAAAGACTTATCTGTGGCTTCAGGCTTTTAACAATTGAGTTTGCTGTTTATTTTATGATATGTGTATGATTTTATAGTATATGTTATGTTTTTAATATGATTGGTGTTTTAAAATGTGAGGTACCTCGGCTTTGGATAAGGCGCTATATAAATAAATTTTATTATTATTATTATTAACAGTTCTAGGGACATGGATATGTTGTTCATCCACACTCATTGGCAGTATCCTTGCCGCTTTAAATCTTGCCGGAAGGTCTTCAAGCTTGCTCCTCCCACCCACCCGTTGGTATAACTCTAGGCTCCAGCCCCATGGCCAGATCTTCCTTACGCTTGAAGCTCAGGTTCCTCCTAACGCTCCGCGCTTGTGACTGGTTCCTATTTCTCCGCTTGTGGATTTAAAATAATATTTTGCAAAAGACTTAGTCTTCGATCCCTCGCGCCGCGGCGTGGATAAATCGACTCGGATTTTCGAGATGCCCATGCGGGCAGAAGATGTCTCGACGGATCCACACTCCACGTGTCTACTGCTTAGGCCTTGAGCACGACCCGCAGGCTTGCGACCTGTGCTCATCTTTCTCGGCCTCGTCCTCGAAGACCGTGCTGCCCGATTGCAACTGGGCCGTCGAGGCGTTCCCTCGGTGAAGTCCAAGGAGGCCGGTTGGCGGTGTCAGCGGCGGCTGGTTTCGGATCAGCTCGAGCGGATGGTGGCCCTCAAGAAGAGGCGGCGGGCCAGTATCTTCCTCGGCCGCGGCATTTATCCCGCCTCTCTGGGTTCTTCCACACGGCTTCCTTTAAGGAGCTTTGTCTGTCCCTCTCCACTAAAGGAGAAGGGCCTCGTCTGCTGGACCTTTTCTCGGTCCAAAAAGAGGACAAAGGGTAAGTCCTCCGTCGCGCCTCTTGGGAGGCGGAAGGTCCCTCTCCCGGACGTCGACCGTCGGCTGTCGGGCCGTCTGAAGCTCGCCACTGGCCTCACGGTGTCCCCGCCAGGTCAGTTGACCGAGACTCACCTGATGAAGTCGAGATTTTCTCGACCCATTGACGGGCTGTCGCTTTAGCAGCCGAGATTCCCCTCTCCCCGGTTCCCCCGGGAGGAGTTGAGGATCCAGTGGGCTCGCCTGTGCCTCCGGTTCCGGAGCCCTCGGATGGACCTTCCGAGCCGAAGGGAGTGTCGGTTCCGGCCGACACCTCCCTCACCGACCCGGAAATTCCGGACTCTCGGTCTCGGTCTCGGACCTTCGCTGGTCCAGCCGTTCCCACCGTCATAGGCGGTCTCGGCATCATGATGAGCAGCGTCGCCGGCTGTCCCTCGCCCTCTCCTCGGATGAGGGAGGTCATGAAATTACGTCCGAATGGATTGAGGACCTTATGTTGCAACAGCTCCTCCTGGCCGGGAATAAGCCGACTCCGCGCCTTCCCCGCCATTAAGTGGCTGTCACCGAACGGCCGACACAACCCCTCGACTTGCCGAGGGCCTATACCCAGGCGGTTGTTCGGCCAAAACCAGCTGCACCACGTGACTGGTGGAACCTCCGCCTCCACAGCCGCCATTGGGGCTCCGACCAAGGATTCTCAGTCGGCTAAGGGTTTTACCCTCTTCGTGGTGTCAGTTACCCTCACTCCCGACCGACCTCGGCAGGTGAAGGGTGGCTCAGGCCAGAGGCAGCTCTTCGAGGACCTTCCCGAGTCGAAGATGATTCCTCCTTCTTCTCCAAGCGACTGGACTTGGAGTCTTCAGGAGGTCAGCCAATGGGCGATAGCCCGTCGTCTTCCTAGGACTGCTTGGCTCATCTCGGAGTCTACGGGATGGAGCTCGAACCAGCTTCAAAGCGGGCCAGGTATCCTCACGGAGATTCTGGACCGGGGATTCTCCGGCGGAGGCCTTTCCGGTGGCGAGGCCATAGTGGTCAGCACTGGAACTTTGGCGCCCTGCTTCCTGCCCTGCGCCTCGGCCAGGATGGCCAGAAGTATGTCGGTCCCGGTTCCTTGTCCGGTTTCGGAACACCCCTCTGCTGAGGGGTTGGTTACCGACAGCGTTTTCCGGCGCGCCGGCAACGCCAGGGATGTGGACAAACCTCCTGACAAGGAGTCCAAGAAATTGGACTATGTCGGGCGAAAAGTCTACGCTGCGTCCTCTCTCGGCCTTCGTCAGGCCAGTTCGGCCGTCCTCATGGCACATTTTCTCATGCCCTGTTGGGCTCCCTGGATGAGGTCATCCTCATCTTCCCGCCGATCTGCAGACTACGGTTAAGCAGGTGCGGGACCAGGGCAGGCAGTGGCCAAACAGCAGCTCCAGACTGCTTTGGATGTAGGGACTCATGTGCCAGATCGGTGGCGGCGCAGTGGCTATGTGCCGGCGGGCTTGGCTGAGGATATCCACCTTTACTCGGATACCCAGCACAAGTTGGCGGATGTTCCTTTGGGACTGACCTCTTCGGCCCTGGGGTGGAAGGTCACCTGCAGAGGATCGAGAAGTCCAATGCCACCTTGGACTCGGTCTCTTCCGCTCAGAAGGACAAAGGCCGCAAACCACAGCCTAAAGCCCTTTGGGTCCTTCTGTGCCCCGGTAGCATGACCCAGCAACGTCAGAGCCCAGCAGGCTACGGCCTATAGCATCCCAAACCCAACCGCTGGCTTCCTCTAACAGGAGGCAGGAGGAAGGGCCCAGGAGGTCCCTCGGCGGTCCCTCCTCCAAGCCTGCCCAGTGACGGGCTGAGGGTGTCGCCCCATCCCGTCACCTCACCCCTAGGTCCCCGGTGAGAGACGGCTCCAGCACTTCCGTTCCGCCTGGTCCGCTGTTACCACGGACAGGTGGGTCTTGAGGTGGTGGGAAGAGGCCTGCCTCTGGAATTGAGCAGGCACCACCCTTCAGGCGTGCCCCTCGGGAGCTTGAATCCCCAGCCTCACTGGCGGCTCTCGAGGCGACATCACTCTCCTCCTCAGAAGGAGGTGGTAAGAGGTGGTGGACCCTCCTTCAGACCCAGGGTTTGTGTCCAGGTACTTCTGGTTCCGAAGCGGACGGGGGCTGGCGCCCCATTCTCACCTCCACGACCTAAACAAGTTCCTAAGGTCTCGAACCTTCAGGATGGTCACTCTGGCTCAGATAATACCATCCTTGGAGCGGGCGTGTGGTTCTGCTCTCTGGACTTGCAGGACGCAGCGTTTTCACGTCCTATCCGTCCGTCTCACCAGAGATTCCTTTCGCTTCGGCGGAAGGATCTCTCTTCGAGGATTCAAGCCATGCCCTTGGCTTGTCTCCAGCGCTCAGGGTCTTCACCAAATGCATGGCAGTGGTGACAGCATTCCTCTGTGGCGCCGAGGGTCCGGTGTACCCTTACCTGGACGACTGGCTGATAGCAGCTCCTCCAGGAAGGAGGCGGAGTGGTCCAGAGATCTGGCCTCCAGGTCTGCTCTCAACTGGGCCTCCTTGTCAACGAGGCCAAGTCGGAACTCGAGCCAAGCAGGTGATTTTATTCATCGGGCGCAGCTCGACTCTCTTGAGCCAGGCGCGGCTCAGCCGGACAGGGCCGAGTTCTTTCCTCCTTTGCCCGATCATTTCTGGTTGGGCAATTGCGCCCTGCCCGGGACTTCCTGCGCCTCCTGGGTCTCATGGCGGCCTGTACCAGCGTGGTCCGTTGGGCCCGCTGGAACATGCGTCCCCTTCAGTGGGGACTGGCCAGCCAGTGGTCACAACGCTGCGATCCCTTGGACCAGCTTGTGTCGGTGACACAGGGGATGTGGAATGCTCTCCAGTGGTGGACCGTTCCAGATCAATTGCAGGAGGGCATCCCGTTCGTCCGCCCCGAACCGACGGTCTCTCTGTCGACCGATGCCTCTCTGATGGGTTGGGGTGCCCATCTGTGGGAACACCGGGCTCATGGCCTCTGGTCCCCGAGGGAGTCCCGATGCCACATCAACCTGCTGGAGCTCCGAGCGGTCCGCCTAGCTCTCACCGCCTTTGCTCCGTTCCTCCGGGGTCAAGTGGTCCGAGTCCAGACGGACAATACCACGACCATGTACTATCTAAACCGCCAGGAGGGGACGCTGCCCATGCTTCTATGCAAGGAAGCTCTCGCATTTGGTCACTCGTGCAGCCTGAGGCGGATCTCCTAGCCATTCACGTGGCAGGAGCCTCCAACACCCTGGCCGATGCCCTGAGCCGGATAGGGCTGCATCCCACGAGTGGTCTCTCCTGCCGGAGGTAGTACAGCATCTGTTCTCCCTTTGGGGCACACCTCAGGTGGACCTGTTTGCCTCCACGGAGAACGCGAAGCTGAGTCTGTTCCATGCCCGCCCCCCTCAGCAGGGCTCGCTGCAGGGGGATGCCTTCTCGAGGCAATGGACCCCGGGCCTCTTTTACGCCTTTCCCCCATTTCCCTTGATCCACAAGGTGCTTCTCAAGGCGAGGAGGGACAAGGCGCAGGTGATTCTGATAGCCCCAGACTGGCCTCGCCAGTTCTGGTACCCAGATCTCCTCAGTCTCAGCTCCAGGACTCCGCGGCAGCTTCCAGCTCGCCCGGACCTGCTCTCAGTCAATCAGGGAAGGTGTTCCATCCGGACCTTCAATCCCTGCACCCTGACGGCCTGGTTCCTGAGCGGCTAGAGTTCCAGGCTTTGGGTCTTTCCGACGAGGTCCTCAATGTAGCTGAGGGCGTCCTGTAGAGTCGACCAGAAAATGTTATGCCTTCAAATGGAAAAGGTTTTCCATTTGGTGTCAGGGCAAGGGCTTGGACCCTTCCTCCTGTTCCTGGCAAGCATCTTGGACTATTTATGGTCCCTTTCTAGTCAAGGGCTTAGGTCGACGACCTAAGGGTGCACCTGGCAGCCATCTCTGCTTACCGGGCGGGCCGGAAGCAGTCGGTGGCGCAGGGAGAAGGTGGTCTGCTTTTCAAAGGCCTTGATCACATTTCCTCCAGTGGGAAACCCCACCTCCGTGGGATCTACTGCTGGTACTGGCAAAGCTCATGGGCAAGCCATTTCGAACCTATGCACAGGTGTGCTCTCTCTCACCTGTCGTGGAAGACCGCCTTCTTGGTGGCTATCACGTCAGCCAGAAGGATGGGAGAGCTCCAGGCGCTTCCATCGAGTCTCCTTACCTGGTCTTCCACAGGGACAGGTTGTCCTGCGCCCCACCCAAATTCCTTCCGAAGGTGGTGTCGGAGTTTCACCTTAACCAGGTGTTGACTCTGCCGTGTTCTACCCCAATCACACCTCGAGGCCGAATATAGGCTCCATACTCTGGATCCTAGAAGGGCGCTCGCTTATTATAAGGAGCGCACGGCTGAAATTCGGGGAGAGGTTCGCCAGCTGTTTGTCACCTACGCTGAAGCCGCATCTGGCAGACCTGCAGCCAAGCGGACGATAAGCAGGTGGGTAACCTCCTGCATAGATCTCTGCTATAAGTTAGCGGGCATGGAGCCTCCCAGAGGGATAAGAGCTCATTCTACCCGCCATACTGCTGCAACGGTGGCTGCTTCCAGGGACGTCCCTATCCAGGAAATCTGCAGGGCTGCTACCTGGAAGTCAGCAAACACCTTCATTACCCACTACCACATCGACCTTGAGTCACGCCGGGATGCTGGTTTTGGGGCCTCGGTTCTCCAGTCTCTCTTTCCAAGTAAGTATATGGGGTGTACGTCTTGCCTCCCTCCTCCCGGAGAACTGCTAGGAGTCTGCCAATGAGTGTGGATGAACAACATATCCATGTCCCTAGAAATACAGGTTACTCACCTGTAACAGGAGTTCTAGGAATGGTATATGTTGTTCATCCACTCGACCCAACCGACCTCCCCGGCTTCGACGCACAACCTGAGCTTCCAGCGGGCCAGATCTGGCGTCATGGGGCGGAGCCGAGAGTTATACCACCCGGGTGGGTGGGAGGAGCAAGCTTGAAGACCTTCCGGCAAGATTTAAAGCGGCAAGGATACTGCCAATGAGTGTGGATGAACAACATATACCATTCCTAGAACTCCTGTTACAGGTGAGTAACCTGTATTTATTTGTGATTGTGGGTGCAACATGCCAACTGAGAGGAGAGGTATTAAGAGTTACAAAGCATGAATGGGACCTGAAGGTAACAGAGTGGAGCAGTGTGTCAAAGCAGTGGGGAAGGCTGGCAGGATGCTGGGTTGGGTTGCATAGGAAGGGGAATCACCAGCAGGGGGGAAGTAATAATACCCCTATAAAGATCACTGCTGAGATCACACCTCGAGTACTGTATACAGTTCTGGAGCCACCACCACTGTAAAGACATAGAGAGAGTGAAGGCAGTACAAAGGATGGTGCATGGCCTGCATCAAAAGCCCTATGGGGAAAGGCTCAAGGAACTAAACATGTACTCCCTGGAGGAAAGGAGGGAAAGGGGGATATGACAGAGACATTCAAATTTTCTGGAGGCTGCATCTCCGTAAGGACCTAGACAAGGTGGCAGTATAGCGCAGTGGTTTAAGGCTCCGAGCTGGAAACCTGGAGGCCTGGGTTTGAATCCCACAACCCACACTTGCATACTGTGTGACTCTGAACAAGTCACTTAACTTCCTTGTGCTCCCAGATCAAATCTGTAAACAAGCTTCAACTTAGTGTGTCTCTCCTGGTTAAAAATAAATAAATAAAAAATGGGTGGAGGCAGTTCAAAGAAGGGCAACAAAGATGGTGCAGGACCTGCACCAAAAGTCATATGGGGAGAGACTGGGAGACCTCAATATGTATACCCTGGAGGAGGGGAGAGACGGGGAGATATGCTAGAAACCTACAGATATCTTAAAGGCATAAATAGGGAACCATCTTTCAGAAAAGGAGATGTCCAGGAATGAGGGGGCATGACATGAGGTTGGAAGGGGGTAGACTAAGGGGTAGCATGAGGAAGTATTTCTTCACAGAAAGGGTGCTGGATGCATGGAATAGACTCCCAGCAGAGGCGTTGGGGGCAAACACAGTGGGGGGATTCAGACATGCATGGAACAGGCATAGGGGAACCCTAGCAATAGGAACGAGGAGGTAAAGCTAAAGATCAAGTAGGGTCTGCGGCTTTTATAGTAGACAGGGAAAATGGACAGACTAGATGGGCCTAGCAGTCCTTAACTGCCGTCAGTTTCTATGTTTCTATGTAAATACCTCACAGGCAAAATCAAGGTAGAAAAAGGAAGCATTTTCCCATAGAAAAAAATGCTCAAAGACAAGGGGTCATGCTATAGGGTGGTGAACACGTGAAACAGCTCACCAGCAGAGGTGGTGGGGGTGGAAACTGTGACAGGATTCAAGAACGAATAGGACAGACACAGAGGGATCTTAGAGGTGGGATGGGGGGAGGAGACAGGAGACTGAGTAGGGTCTTCGGCAACAATACCGATAGGGAGAAAAAGGGCAGACTGGGTGGGCCATCGGGTCCTTATCTGCCGACATATTCTACGTTTCTGTGTGAATATACTGTTGTAATATGTACACTAGCACTCACCATTTGGGCAGCACAACTGGCAGACGTCCCTGGTATGACATCTTAACTCATCTGCCCTTTACTACAGCTTGCAATATAAGAAACCATATCAGTGCACAAGCATGGTGTTAGACTGACTCTGCTGTCATGGGGCCATCTGTCGGATGAGATGTTAAACAGAGCTCCCGTGGTGAAGTGGATGTGAGAGATCCCTAGATAGCCAAGAGGTTAGAGTAATGAGGTGTGAATGAGCTTGGTACATCCAGTAGACCTGGGTTTGATTCCCCCAACCTCCACTTGCATACTTTGTGACTCTGAGCAAATCACTTAACCACCCCAGTGCTCCTAGGTCACCCCTCAAAACAGCCACTTGTGCCTCGTGGGCCTTACCTGGTTACCAAAGAATAAAATAAATAAAATCCCACGGCACTTCTTGAAAAAGTGTTGGTGAATTTCCCTGGTGTTTTGACCACATTTTGTCCATTCCCTAACCGACCAGCAGATCAGCTTAGTATAAAATCAATGAGTTTGCATGTGGGCACAGAGATCTGGAGAGCTGTCTGTAATGTGTCGGCACAGAATGGCTGCCACGTTCCACCCCAGAGGTAACTGCACATCAGTGATTGTTCCACACTAGTTGTCTATTGATTGTAAAATGCTCTGAGATGCCAGAATGAAAGGCCCTATATAAATGTAAATGGTATAGTATTTTATCTACTTGTAACGCTCATTATATTATCTATACTGTAATCTTTTAGAAGTATGTGTTCAGTCATTTTAATTTGTATATTATCTACTAGTTTTAGTTTTAGTCATTTCAAGGAATACATTTTCTTCTGATTACTCTGTAATAAGTATTTTGATACACTCTGAGATGCACAATTACAGTAAATTGTATAGCTTTTAAGCAATAATGCCTGTACAACTGGGCATTTCTCAGGGATTAACTACTGGCTGTGGGTGCCTGAGGCACAGCGTAGTGCCATTAACCATCCTTAACAAGGGCATTAAGCCATGGAAATGCCTAAATGGGGGTGCTGATGATGATTATAAGTCCAATCGCTTTGGTAGTTTTTTTTTTTAAAGGCATTTAAACAAAAGACACACTTTATGCAATCATGTACCATGCTGCCCTGAGCTGTTCTGGGTATTTCTAAAAGATTCACACCCAGCACAGTAGCCAGTTCGAGTCTGTGCTGACTTCATGGATAAAATATTAAATTTATAATGTATAACAAGTCACAATTTGGTTAAACATAGCAGATTTCAGAGAGGAGGCTATTGTTTTTCAAAGCCAGCCTGCTGGTTGCCAGGAGGCAGTATAGCGTAGTGGCTAAGGGCACTGAGCTGCAAACCTGGAGATCTGGGTTTGAATTTCGTCAGCCCCCACTTGCATATTATGTGACCATGAGCAAGTCACTTAACTTCCTTGTGCTCCCCGGTCACACCTGGAAACAAGCTGTCTCTTAAAGTGCCTTTCCTTGTTAAAAATTTCCCCTCCCCCTTCGACTCACTTTTCAAAATCAGCTGAGCATAATAAAGGCTCAGTTAGCATGCCAGTCAGTGCACTGGTAGGACTGCCACTCATGATGTCAGCGATCTTTCTACAGAAACAAGCCAGGAGTGTCAGGGGCTGGCTAGGGGTGAGAAGGAGCCAGCATCTAATGGGACGTGCTTCTTCTCCAGGGAGAAGGGGTAGCCATCTCCACTCCTGCAACACCAACTGGGTGGCCACAGATGGCTTTGCAGCAGGAGTCACTTGCAAGAGGGTGGACAGTGGCAGCCACCAGAACATCAGCACACTTTGTGTTTGCTTTCTCCCACTGGTGCCCTAGCCATCTGCATTCGATGATCTGGGAAACACACAAGTCGGAAAAGCCCTGGAACACAGCAGAATGAACCCTGCAGCTGGAAACCCACCACTCCAACTGCCCACCACTCTCCCACACTAAACGGATTCACCAAGGGAGACAAAGAATGCTAGACCCCCTCATCCCTCCCATGGAATCCACCATGGGGCAGGAGCCTTGAGGACTTCTGGAATGAGGGTAAGTGCAAGAGAAGGGATAGGATGGTGTTGCGGCAGGTCAGGAGCTGAAGAGCAGCTCCAGAAATGAGGGTGATTATACAGAATCATAAAAAAGAATGATTCAGTCACTGAAGCCCATGATTGTCACAAAATCTGAAACAAAAAAAAGTGAAACTGGGTATTTTTGTAAGTTTGTGCTATAGGCAACATTTTGCACCAATTAGTGCAAAGTGTCAGCCCAGTGACGCAGTGGCACAGGTGCCTAGTGTCTCACTTCTCACATACCTGTGACCTGTGTTCGGGAGCAAGCTTGGGCCACCGGGGGGTGAGGGCTGAGAGAGGATTGCGCAGTTGCCAGGAAGCTCTCTTATCTCAGATTGGGGAAGTAAGCCTTCTCAGCCCTTGACCGCCACCGGGTGGAGGCTCAACGGTAGTATCAGGCAGGGGCAGAGACTGGCTCTAGGCTGGGTGGGAGGATTAGGGTGGTCCAGACCTTGGGGTGCATGCATGCCTCCACGTGCATACACAACCGTGTTACTGTAACCTCAGTGATTAAGGGAGAAAACTGAGGAAAAAAACACCTTGGCAACAGGAGGAAGACCGACCCCTTGCAGGACTCACATCTGTGGCCAGACACCTACCACAGTCCTGTGGCAGAGGACGGTGGCGGCAAGGTAAACCCCTGGAGGAGCCAGGTGACGATGGCTGCGGGGGGGGGGGGTCGGTCAGAAGGGGATCTCTGTGGAGAGGAGTATAAACACAGGATGGAAAAAAAAATTATTAGTGCAAAGCTCCAGTGTGTACTAGTGTTTCGTGCAGCTGCTCCACTTTATACCAAGTTATGGCATGTTCCCTGCCCATTTTGTGTCAAAGCCACATGTTAAAAACTCACTTAGCACTGAGTGTTTATGAAAAAGAACATTTTGCACCACATTTTGAAGCAATATATGCTGATCTATACTAAATGTGGGAAGAACAAAATGAAAAAAAAATGTTTTATAAGATCTGGCGAAACTGCCCATTTTTGAAAGCAGAAATCAGGGGACCCAGGTCTGTCATTCAATGCTCTAACTTCCAGGCAGAACTCTAGCATTTCACAGGGTTTAGCCATCCAGGGAATATTTTATTAAAAATGCAGGGACCTACCCTGAAGGTAAATGTAGGGGTAATGATAGTATGCATTTATTTTCCTTGAGGGTAGTGAGCCCATGGACTAGCCTGTCAAGTGGAGACCGTGGATCTGAGGGCAGTACAGGACTTCAGGGTAAGCCTGGGGAAATTTCTGCTTACAAAGCAATCACGGTGTACCCTAAATAATAAATATTGGCGGGGAATGCCTGTAAATTGGTACATGTTTGCACCAGCCCGGTCGATCACTCCACTCATCTGGTGAGGGGTTGCTAGAGGTTCCGAGGGTATGTTTAAAATCTTCTGGCACAAGAGCTTTAGAGTTCGCCGAGACGACCCTTTGGAATTCTCTACCTCGTCGGATTCGGGAGTGCGCAACTGTGGAGTAATTCAAGCAGGCTTTAAAGACTTCTCTGTGGCTTCAGGCTTTTAACAATTGAGTTTGCTGTTTATTTTATGATATGTGTATGATTTTATGGTATATGTTATGTTTTTAATATGATTGGTATTTTAAAATGTGAGGCACCTCGGCTTTGGATAAGGCGCTATATAAATAAATTTTATTATTATTATTATTATTAACAGTTATTTGTGATTGAGGGTGCAACATGCCAACTGAGAGGAGAGGTATTAAGAGTTACAAAGCATGAATGGGACCTGAAGGTAACAGAGTGGAGCAGTGTGTCAAAGCAGTGGGGAAGGCTGGCAGGATGCTGGGTTGGTTACATAGGAAGGGGAATCACCAACAAGGGGAAGGAATAATACCCCTATAAAGATCACTGGTGAGATCGCACCTCGAGTACTATGTACAGTTTTGGAGCCCCCACCACTGTAAAGACATAGAGAGAGTGGAGGCAGTACAAAGGATGGTGCATGGCCTGCATCAAAAGCCCTATGGGGAAAGGCTCAAGGAACTAAACATGTACTCCCTGGAGGAAAGGGGGATATGACAGAGGCATTCAAATTTTCTGGAGGCTGCATCTCCGTAAGGACATAGACAGGGTGGCAGTATAGCGCAGTGGTTTAAGGCACCGAGCTGCAAACCTGGAGGCCTGGGTTTGAATCCCACAGCCCACACTTGCATACTGTGTGACTCTGAACAAGTCACTTAACTTCCTTGTGCTCCCAGGTCACATCTGTAAACAAGCTTCAACTTAGTGTGTCTCTCCTGGTTAAAAATAAATAAATAAAAAAATGGGTGGAGGCAGTTCAAAGAAGGGCAACCAAGATGGTGCAGGGCCTGCACCAAAAGTCATAAGGGGAGAGACTGGGAGACCTCAATATGTATACCCTGGAGGAGAGGAGAGGGGAGATAGGGGAGATATGCTAGAAACCTACAGATATCTAAAAGGCATAAATAGGGAACCATCTTTCAGAAAAGGAGATGCCCAGAAACAAGGGGTCATGACATGAGGTTGGAAGGGGGTAGACTAAGGGGTAGCGTGAGGAAGTATTTCTTCACAGAAAGAGTGCTGGATGCATGGAATAGACTCCCAGCAGAGGCGATGGGGACAAACACAGTGGGGGGAATCAGGCATGCATGGGACAAGCATAGGGGAACCTTGGCAATAGGAACAAGGAGGTAAAGCTAAAGATCAAGTAGGGTCTGCGGCTTTTATAGTAGACAGGGAAAATGGACAGACTAGATGGGCCTAGCAGTCCTTAACTGCCGTCAGTTTCTATGTTTCTAAGTCAATACCTCACAGGCAAAATCAAGGTACAAGAAGGAAGCATTTTCCCATAGAAAAAGATGCTCAAAGACAAGGGGTCATGCTATGAAGATAGAAGGGGGGAGGCACAGAGGCAATGGGAGGAAGTTCTGCACGGAGAGGGTGGTGAACGCGTGGAACACCTTACCAGCAGAGGTGGTAGGGATGGAAACTGTGACAGGATTCAAGAATGAATAGGACAGATACAGAGGGATCTTAGAGGTGGGATGGGGGGGGGGAAGAGACAGGAGACTGAGTAGGGTCTGCGGCAACACTACAGATAGGGAGAAAAAGGGCAGATTGGGTGGGCCATCGGGTCCTTATCTGCCGACATATTCTATGTTTCTATGTGAATATACTGTTGTAATATGTACACTAGCACTCACCATTTGGGCAGCATAACTGGCAGACGTCCCTGGTATGACATCTTAACTCATCTGCCCTTTACTACAGCTTGCAACATAAGAAACCATATCAGTGCACAAGCATGGTGTTAGACTGACTCTGCTGTCATGGGCATCATCTGTCAGATGAGATGTTAAACAGAGCTCCCGGTGGTGAAGTGGATGTGAGAGATCCCTAGATAGCCAAGAGGTTAGAGTAATGAGGTGTGAATGAGCTTGGTACATCCAGTAGACCTGGGTTTGATTCCCACAACCTCCACTTGCATACTTTGTGACTCTGAGCAAATCACTTAACCACCCCAGTGCTCCCAGGTCACCCCTCAAAACAGCCACTTGTGCCTCGTGGGCCTTACCTGGTTACCAAAGAATAAAATAAATAAAATCCCACGGCACTTCTCGAAAAAGTGTTGGTGAATTTCCCTGGTGTCTTGACCAAATTTCGTCCATTCCCTAACCGACCAGCAGATCAGCCTAGTATAAAATCGATGAGTTTGCATGTGGGCACAGAGATCTGGAGAGCTGTCTGTAATGTGCTGGCAAAGAATGGCTGCCACGTTCCACCCCAGAGCTAATTGCACATCAGTGATTGTTCCACACTAGTTGTCTACTGATTGTAAAATGCTCTGAGATGCCTGAATGAAAGGCCCTATATAAATGCAAATGGTATAGAATTTTATCTACTAGTAACACTCATTATATTATCTATAATGTAATCTTTTAGAAGCATGTGTTCAGTCATTTTAATTTGTATATTATCTACTACTTTTACTTTTATTCATTTCAATGAATATATTTTCTTCTGATTACTCTGTAATTAGTATTTTAATTTATTCTGAGATGCACAATTACAGTAAATTGTATAGTTTTTAAGCAATAATGCCTGTACAACTGGGCATTTCTCAGGGATTAACTACTGGCTGTGGGTGCCTGAGGCACAGCGTAGTGCAATTAAACATCCTCAACAAGGGCATTAAGCCCATGGAAATGTCTAAATGGGGGTGCTGATGATGGTTATAAGTGTAATCGCTTTGGTAGTTGTTTTTTTTAAAGGCATTTAAACAAAAGACACACTTTATACAATCATGTACCGTGCTGCCCTGAGCTGTTCCGTGTATTTCTAAAAGATTCACACCCAGTACAGTAGCCAGTTCGAGTCTGTGCTGACCTCATGGTTAAAATATTGAATTTATAATGTATAACAAGTCACAATTCGGTTAAACATAGCAGATTTCAGAGAGGAGGCTATTGTTTTTAAAAGCCAGCATGCTGGTTGCCAGGAGGCAGTATAGCGTAGTAGCTAAGGGCACTGAGCTGCAAACCTGGAGACCGGGGTTTGAATCTCATCAGCCCCCACTTGCATATTATATGACCATGAGCAAGTCACTTAACTTCCTTGTGCTCTCCGGTCACACCTGGAAACAAGATCTGGCTTAAAGTGCCTTCCCTGGTTAAACAATTTCCCCCCCCCCTTCGACTCACTTTTCAAAATCAGTTGAGCATAATAAAGGCTCAGTTAGCATGCCAGTCAGTGCACTGGTAGGACTGCCACTGATGATGACAGCGATCTTTCTACAGAAACAAACCAAGAGTGTCAGGGGCTGGCTAGGGGTGAGAAGGAGCCAGCATCTAATGGGACACGCTTCTTCTCCAGGGAGAAGGGGTAGCCATCTCCACTACTGCACCACCAACTGGGTGGCCACAGATGGCTTTGCAGCAGGAGTCGCTTGCAAGAGGGTGGACCGTGGCAGCCACCAGAACATCAGCACACTTTGTGATTGCCTTCTCCGACTGGTGCCCTAGCCGTTTGCGTCCGATGATCTGGGAAACACACAAATCGGAAAAGCCCTGGAACACAGCAGAATGAACCCTGTACCTGGAAACCCACCACTCCAACTGTCCACCACTCTCCCACACTAAACGGATTCACCAAGGGAGACAAAGAATGCTAGACCCCCGCATCCCTCCCATGGAATCCACCATGGGGCAGGAGCCTTGAGGACTTCTAAAATGAGGGTAAGTGCAAGAGAAGGGATAGGATGGTGTTGCGGCATGTCAGCATCTGAAGGGCAGCTCCAGAAATAGGGGTGATATACAGAATCATAAAAAAGAATGATTCAGTCACTGAAGCCCATGATTGTCACAAAATCTGAAACAAAAAAAAGTGAAACTGGGTTTTTTGTAAGTTTGTGCTATAGGCAACATTTTGCACCGATTAGTGCAAAGTGTCAGCTCAGTGGTGCGGTGGCAGAGGTGCCTAGTGTCTCACTTCTCACATACCTGTGACCCGTGTTCGGGAGCAAGCTTGGGCCACCGGGAGGGTGGGGGCTGAGAGAGGATTGCGCAGTTGCCAGGAAGCTCTCCTATCTCAGATTGAGGAAGTAAGCCCTCTCAGCCCTTGACTGCCACCGGGTGGAGGCTCAACGGTAGTGTCAGGCAGGGGCAGAGACTGGCTGTAGGCTGGGTGGGAGGATTAGGGTGGTCCAGGCCTTGGGGTGCATGCATGCCTCCACACGCATACACGGCCGTGTTACTGTAACCTCAGTGATTAAGGGAGAAAACTGAGGAAAAAACACCTTGGCGACAGGAGGAAGACTGACCCCTTGCAGGACTCACATCTGTGGCCAGACACCCACCACAGTCCTGTGGCAGAGGACGGTGGCAGCAAGGTAAACCCCTGGGGGAGCCGGATGACGATGACTGCGGGGGGGGGGGTCGGTCAGAAGGGCATCTCTGTGGAGAGGAGTATAAACACAGGATGGAAACAAAATTATTAGTACAAAGCTCAAGTGTGTATTAGTGTTTCATGCAACTGCTCCGTTTTCCACCAAGTTATTGCATGTCCCCTGCCCATTTTGTGTCAAAGCCACATGTTAAAAACTCACTTAGCACCGAGTGTTTATGAAAAAGAACATTGTGCGCCACATTTTGAAGCAATATATGCTGATCTGTACTAAATGTGGGGAGAACAAAATGAAAAACATTTTTTTTATAAGATTTGGCAATACTGCCCATTTTTGAAAACAGAAATCAGGGGACCCAGATCTGTCATTCAAGGCCCTAACTTCCAGGCAGAACTCTAGCATTTCACAGGGTTTAGCCATCCAGGGAATATTTTATTCAAAAATGCAGGGACCTACCCTGAAGGTAAATGTAGGGGTAATGATAATATGCATTTCTTTTCCTTGAGGGTGGTGAGCCCATGTCCTATCCTGCCAAGTGGAGACCGTGGATCTGAGGGCAATACAGGACTTCAGGGTAAGCCTGGGCAAATTTCTGCTTACAAAGAAATCACAGTGTACCCTAAGTAATAGATATTGGTGGGGAATGCCTGTAAAATGGTACATGTTTGCACAGCATACTTACAGAACTGACTTATGAAGCCAGGGGGCCATGATAGACGTAGAGTCCCTTCCAACCTTAAGCCACAGTGTAACTATGTCTGAGTGTTATGTGTGCTTGCATAGTAATAGCTGTGATAACACAATTTGGTCCGAGTAGCAGTAGGAAAAATATGTGCAGCATTTTGCATATAAATATTAGGGGCTGAGGAAGACCCAGGAGTCCTATAAATTTTGATTCACAAATATTTATTGTTTATGAACACAGATATTTTTAATGAGCCACCTGCAGGACTGGCCAATGTTTTGTTATTGAACGGGCCACTTCTTCAGGGCCCATGGTGGTCTGTAGGCGTCTGTGCCTCACAATTTGTCTCACCAGCTTAGGTGATTACATATTTTTGTGTTTCCTGTTTATTAGCAAGGGCTTACTCAGCCGTGTTTACCTTGTAATTCATAGCTTTGAGGGTCTCTCTCCCACAGAGGTTCCAGAGTTAAAAAAAAAAAAAACAGAAAAAAAACAACATATGCTTACTACTTCACCTGATGTAGTACTGAGCACGCTTTTTTTTAGAACTCTGGAACTGGTGTGACCCTCAAAGCTATGAATTACACATGGCTGAGTAGGTCCTTGCTAGTCAGAAAATGCAAGAAGATGTAACCACCTAAGCTGGTGAGACAAATTGTGAGGTACAGAAGCTTACAGACCGCTACGGGCCCCGAAGAAGTGATCCGCTCAGCCATGAAACTTTGGCTGATCATGCAGGTGGCTCATTAAAAACATTTGTATTCATAAACAGTAAATATTTGTGAATCAAAATGTATAGGAGTCCGGAGCCTTCCTTAACTCCTGAAATTCTCCTATTAGCGTCTCAGAGGAGGAGTTCTCCAAAGTCCTAAATTGGGGACTGGCCTCAACCACAAGACCAGGTTAAGCAACCAGCGTCCAACCCCACCCCCCCACCCCACAGCATTTTGCATGTAACCTTGGGAAGCAACTGTGCAATTACTTGTGGGTAATGTGTAAATAAGGACCGCTTAGAGATAAACAGTTTTGTGTCACAGTTTATGAAAATTGTACTTCTTTTTTGTTTGTTTGCTATGTGATGCCAGACATGATTTTTATTGCTTCCCACTTCCGGAAACTACAGAGGGCATGTTGATTGAGCTGTTGAGTCTATTGGAACGTTACACTGGTTTCTTATTGTCACAGGTTGTGAGCGTTGCCAGTCTGAAGTATGACACCTCCTATAACTGGATGGTTCTGTGTGTCCTGTGGAGCTCCATTGTTCAGTCCCTTCTCCTCCCCATCTTCCTTTGGGCCTGCGACCGCTATAGAGCTGACGTCAAGACTGTCTGGGAGAAATGTGTGGCGATTATGTCCAACGATGACGTGGATGATGGTGAGTAATTAAATAAGTGTGTATGTGTTTTTATGTGTGTGTAAAAGAAATCAATGCGTATGCCCACTGAACCAAATGACTTCCTGCTTTACTGGCTTTGTATGGTTATATGTTTATATGTGCCACAGAACAACTGGAAATTCATAAACTAAGGGAGGTGTGGATCTTTAACAGTGAAATGGTTGCAGACATCAACAGAATGTGTACTGCAAAATAAATCGGCAAATAAAGGGATTACAATAGGTTCATAACTGATTTTCAGCAAACGTGGGGGGGGGCAGCCATTTTCAAAATGCATTGCTAAAAAAACTTACAAATATATACACAGTCGAGACAGGAGAAGGCTTTTGACCCAGACCCTTCTTGAAAGCTTCCACATTTTTGGCATTAATTATATGACTCACCAGGGCATTCCGTACCCACACCACTCTCTGCAAGAAAACAAACTTCCTTTTATCCCCCCACCCACTGAATTGATCGCTTTGTATCTGCTTGTCATAACCTCTTGGGATCAACCCTACTCCCTTGAATTTAGACCCCGCCTTAAATGAGAACTACAGTCAACATTCACAAAAATATGTGTTTTGATTTGTGTGTAATCCTAGTGTGTCATTCCCTTTGTTTGCTGTTAGGGTTTGTTTTCTTTTTTATCACTTAATGTTTACTGATTCTTTGTTTATAACATAGAGACACACGAACATACGAAGAAGCCAGCAAAAGAAGGCCATTTGGTGTATCAAGTCTGCTCATGTTGCAGGGTTCACAACTTGAGCTAATGTCCCTGCCTCCTCTTCCCACTCCTCCCATCCTCCCTACCCATGACCCTTACCCTCCCCCTATACCTGTTCCAGCCTCTCTTAAAGCTGCCCACTGTCTTCAATGAGATTACCTCTTCTGGCAGTGCATTCCAAGTGTCCACCACCCTCCCTGTGAAGAAGTGCTTCCTGACCTCCATCCTAAACCTCCCACCCTCCAGCTTAAGACTGTGCCCCCTCGTGTTATAGTTGCCACTCAGCTTAAAGAGACTCTCCTTATCAACCTTATTTATCCATTTCACATGCTTGAAGGTTCCAATCATGTCCTCTCTCTCTCTCTCTCTCTCTCCTGTCTTCCAGGGAGCACATGTTCAGTACCCTCAACCTCTCCTCGTATGCCTTACCCTGCTGACCAGCTATCATCTTTGTAACCCTCCTCAGGACCTTCTCCAGCAGGTTATGTCCTTTTTGAGGTGTGGGCACCAGCACTGAACTCCATACTCTAGGTGCGGCCTTGCCAGTGACCTGTACAAGGGCAGTATAACCTCCTGTCTCCTACTACTGATCCCCCTAGCTATGCATCCCAGCATCTTGTTTGCCTTTGCTGCTGCTTTCTTGCACTGCATGGAGTTCTTCAGGTCACTAGTGATCATCACTTCCAGGTCCTCCTCCTCCTCTGATGCAGATACTCGGACTCCACCCAGGTACTACTCTCTCCTGGGATTCTTGGCTCCAATATGCATAACTTTGCATTTCTTGACATTGAAGCCAAGCTGCCAGATCCTGGACCACCTCCCTAGCTTTTCCAGATCTTCCTGTAGATCCTGTATCCCTTCAGCGGTGTCCACTCTCCCAAAGAGCTTGGTGTCATCCGTGAATAGACATTTTTTGCCCTTAATGCCATCTCCAGTGTCATTGATGAAGACATTGAACAACACCATCCCCAGCACTGAGCCCTCCAGGGCCCCACTGGTTACTTGTCTTGTGCCAGATAACTCTGCCCCAACAACCACCCTCTGGGTTCTGTCCTTCAGCCAGTTTTCCACCCATCTGGCCACCTTTTCCCCAACACTGAGATCCACCAACTTCCTGATCAACCTTTTATGGGGCACAGAGTCAAAGGCCTTGCTGAAATCAAGATAGAGGATGTCTACAGCTTGTCCCCTGTCTACTGTCTTAGTGACACAGTCAAAGAAGTCAATCAGATTTGTTTGACATGATCTCACCCCCCTCATGAACCCATGCTGCCTCACATCCTAGATACCATACTCCGCTAGATATTCCACCAACCATTCTTTTAGTATGGTCTCCATGAACTTGCTCACAATGGAGGTCAGACTGACTGTCTGTAATTCTCTGGATCATCCTTGGGACCACTTTTGTGGAGCAGCACTACATGTGCTGTTCTCCAGTCCTGCAGTACTACGCCTGTCTCTAGTGAACTATTAAATAGGTCTGCCAGTGGCCCTGCCAGCTCCTCAGCCAGTTCCTTTAGTACCCTTGGATGTACTCCATCCGAGCCTGGTGATTTGTCCACCTTCAGTGCCAGCAGCCCCTCCCTAACTCTGTCCTCCTCTATCACTACATCTGTGTTCCCCTCCCCCCCCGCTCCTGTTTTCGTGCCTGAAGGCACTGGTCTGCCCTTCTCCCTGATGAAGACGGAACAGAAGTATTCATTTAGTATCTCTGCTTTTCCTCTATTATCCTCCACCCACTCCATCCCTTTCTTAAGTCTATCAGTCTCTTCCTTCTTGTCCCTTTTCTCACTTATATAGCGAAAGAAAGCCTTCTCCCCCTTCTTAATTCCTTCAGCAATCTGCAGCTCCTTCTGTGCCTTTGCTCGCCTGGCTTTCTTACTTGCCTCACTAGCCAACCTTAGGTAATTTTCCCTATCCACCTCTCTCTTGGTCTTCCTGAATCTTCTACAGGCAACCTCTTTTCCCTTACTACCTGGGCAACCCCAGAACTGAACCAGCTGGGCGCTTCGGCCCTTGTGTTCTTACCCCTGAGCCTAACGCACTCATCTGTGGCAACCAGCATTCCTTCCTTAATGATGGACCACATTTGGTCCACCCCCATATCTGCTCTGATGCCCACCAGATGGCTCCTTCGAACTTCGCCCATTTTCCTGAAGTCCACCCTCCTGAAATTACATAGATACATACATAGATACATAGATACATAGATACATAGACAGTGTCGGCAGATAAAGGCCTATGGCCCACCCAGTCTGCCCATTTGAGCTTGTAAGTTCAGTTTATGTTTTCCTAGAAGTCTGTTGCCCCTTACTCCTGACCTCCAGAATTCCTTTATGTCTATCCCATGCTTTCTTAAATCCCGTGATTGTTTCAGCCCCCACCACTTCCACTTGTCCACCACCCGTTCTGTGAAGAAATTCTTCCTCACGTTTCCTCTGAATCGTCCTCCCTCCAACTTCATCCCATGCCCTCTAGTCCTGGAACATCTTTTTCGCTTAAAAATAGTGTATTCCTGCACCCTGTTCCTCCCAGTAAGATACTTGTATGTCTCTATCATATCCCCTCTCTCCCTCCTCTCCTCCAGGGAGTACATGTTCAGTTCCTTCAACCTGTCCTCATAGGACTTGTGATGCAATCCATGCACCATCTTTGTTGCCCTCCTCTGAACCTTCTCTACCCTGTCTATGTCCTTACGTAGGTAAGGTCTCCAGAACTGTACACTGTACTCCAGGTGGGGCCTCACTAGTGTCTTGTATAGTGTCTCCAGAACTATACACTGTACTCCAGGTGGGGCCTCACTAGTGTCTTGTATAAATTCAAGATTTTGGTCTTAGTCGGGATGCTTTCCCTGCCCATATCCAACTGGAACCACACTGTTCAGTGGTCACTTCCTCCCAGTGGCTCCCTGACCATTATTTCCTGTACATGCTCCCCATTTGTGAGCACCAGATCAAGAATTTCCTCAGCTCTTGTTGGTTCGGTGCATACAATACAACTGCATTCCATACATTAGTGTAAAACAGTAATCCTTTGACTATTAGACTCCCCCAGCAGACAACAGAGTTTGTTTTCCAAATTTGCCTATGTATTTTATGGCCCCTGGGGATCTCCATGCTTGCTTCTTTTATTACCTTTCCTTTTCCCACAATGCCTCTTGTCCCATATGACAGTGATGCATTGGAGACCATTGAAACAGTAAGTGCAGACTTTTTGCTCTGTCTGCAGCAGCACTGTGCTTTTATGTGCCTGGTGTTCTGGCCTCAATAAATACTTTTTAATCTGATCTTTTTTAAGTGTGTGTTTAGGCCTAGCCAGCAGAAGTGAAAGTTTGTTTGTTTGTCATCAAACCCTACGCACAGACATAGGAAAGCACCAAAATCACCCCAAGTCATCAATGCTATAATTTGTGAAGACTCTGTTTCCTTGAAGAAGAGCCAACTCAGTTACCCCTCAGGTTGTTGCCAAGCTGTAACTGTAGCTTTTATTAGTGCTCCTTGGATAAGGGGAGGAACTTACAAGCATAATTCTACTGCTGTAACCTGGACAGTAAACTGTCACTCACTGAATCAGTGGTCTGCAATGCATCACTGACACATGGGACAGGAGGCATTTTGGAAAAAGGAAACAAAGGGAAAAAAGCTAGCATGGAGGACCCAGAAGCCATAAAACAAGAAGGCAAATTTAGCAAAAAAAATCCCAGCAGTAAAAAGAGGAAACGATGCACTAGGACTACACACACAAATCAAAGCACTTCGAACAGCATATTTTTTGTCAGTTTTGAATGCAGTTCTCTTTTAAACACTACTCTAGATCCCTCGTAAACCCAAACAAAGTTATCAAATCCCCTCTTATTTTTTTAATTTCTTTCAAAACTGAGAACACTCCCACAAAGGCTGACCTAGTTTCATAAGTCATAACCTCCCACAAAACACCACCAGTCTAGTTGCTCTTCTTTGTACCCTCTTCACCCTCACTACATCCGTCCTGCATTACTGCACCCAAAATTGGCATCAGTTTTCTATTGGTGGCCTCACAAATGCTCTCTGTGTCCATGACCTCTTTTGATTTACTAACAACAATTTATTTATTTGAAAATTAGTAACTGGAAGAGGCACATTGATCTGAGGCTCATTTCCAGGTGCGACCCGGGGAAAGGAAATGGGAGTACAATAATACATATACAAAGCATCAAGGTGCAGTACAAGGTAATGTGCAAAATATACATTATAATATGAGTATAAGAACAGTAACAATGGAAGGAGCCAGGCGGAGATGCCAATGGGCAGCATTGATGTGCAGTAAAGTGCCAGTGCAGGTAGAGAGAGCAGTGCAGAAGTTGATGGTAGGGGACTAAGTCAGGCATACCAGGTGGGAGCCAAACACAGGGATGGAAGGGTTATGCAAGAGAAGGTCAGGTAAGGGGGTCCGAGGGAGCTGCAGAGGGGGGTGCAGAAAGAAGTTTCAGCTGCTGCCTGAGGAAGAGAGAAGAGTGGGAGAAACAGAGGGAGGAGGGGAGCAGGGTCCAGAAGGAAGGAAGACAATTGGAGAAAGCAGACTTACCAGCTGAGGAGTGCAGGTGGGGAAAGGAGATGGTGTAAGGGTCTTTGGGCCGGAGTGATTAAGAGTCGGGGGATAGGAGAGAGAGGATTGAGGCGAGGTATGAGGGAAGAGAACCAAACCACAATTTGGAGATAAAGGAGCCGCAGTGGGACTGGTGATGTGTGGGCAAAGGGGGATTGAATGGGAGTAGTAGTGGGAGCAGTGGTAAGTTTGAGGAGGGAAGTTAGTAGCAAAGCGGCAAAAAGCATTACAGAGGGTGTCCAGACTGGTGAGGAAAGAAAAGGGAGCAGTGCCGTAGACCACGTCTGCATAGTTGAAAACTGGGAGAATAATTTTGCTAACCAGCTCCTGGCAGACTTGGGGAGACAGACTGCCTTTGTTGCGGCACAGGTCACCAAGTGTGGGGTGGAGCTTGGAGTGGATGGCATCAGTGTGGGCAGAGAAGTCAAGCCTGCTGATTGTCTACAAACAAAAGTATTTGAAGGAAGAAATCTCTTCAAGAGGGGTGTCATCCAGGGTGGTAAAGACAGGGGAGGGGAGAAAGCCTGGCCAGTTTCTGAGTTTCTAGCTGGTGCCAAAAGGTCATGGACATATTTTTTTTAGTATTGAGCTGGTGTTGGTTAGCATGGAACAAGTGCAAGATGTTGTGGAAGTCTTGCTGGAGCAAGCCTTCCACAGCCAGGTTGAAGGGCCTGAGGTGTAGATAACGGTGTCATCTGCATACATGTGGATATATGATTTGGTACAGGCAGAGGGCAGGTCATTCAGGAAGATGGGGAAAAGGATGGCACCTAGGAAGGAGACCTGTTAGACCCAGCCTGAATGGGAGGGGGAGGTGACATGGCTGTTGACAGCCCATGCCTAATATCTGGGCTGCCACTTTACATTGTTGCCCCTGTTTCAGGTTGTTTGTTACAGCTACCACCATATCACATTCCTCACCCACCAATTTTAGTTTGGCCCATAGAAACAGAATTTGTCATCAGAAAGGGACTGCTTAGCCCACCTAGTCTGCCCAGATGGTCCCTGCCTAGTCTGTCTCTGCAGACCTTAACTTGTTTCTGGCAACCCTTTTGTCCTCCCTGTCTATTTATTAATATTCCCCTGTGTTTATGCCACAGATGCTTGAAGCCCCTTGCAGTTTTGGCCTCTGCCACTTGTGCTGGCAGTCTGTTCCAGGCATCCACCACTCTTTCAGTGAAGTAGTACTTACTCACATCCCTCTTAACCCCCCCCCCACTTCATCACATGCCCTCTGGTCCTGGAGCTCTTTCTCATTTGAAAGAGACCTTCCTGCACCCTATTTACCCCCTTGAGGCACTTGTAGGTCTCTGTCATGTCCCCTCTCACTCTTCTCTCTCTCTCTCAGTCTCTCATTGTAAAGCTTTTGATGCAACTCCTGCACCATTTTAGTTGCCTTCCTCTGGACTGCCTCCACCCTGTCTATGTCCTTTCCAAAGTGCAGCCTCCAAAACTGGACACAATACTCCATGTGTCATCTCACAAGTAAGTGAAACAGGCAACACCACCTCCCTCCTCCTACTGGAGATACCTCTTTCTATGTATCCCAGGATCCCACAGGCCCTACCCACTGCTTTGTCACACTGCCTTGCCACTTTCAGGTCATCAGATATGATAACTCCAAGTTCCCTTTCTTGCTTATGTATGTATGTGTGTATGTATTTATTTATGTAGTTAAGTTATTTCAAAGATTTTATCAAGAAAAACATACCGAGCTGGTATCAGCTCATTTCCAGATGCGTCTGGGGGAAGGGGAAGAGAGGAAAAGGAAAACATACAAAATACAGAATATGAAGTACATATAATGGAAATAAGTATGTCACAATAAACAGGGCAATAATGCTAATAATAAATTGACAGCAAGTTACCATGCAATAAATTGTGGAACCAAAGGGGAATGACGGATACTAGAAAAGTGGGGAAGTGACAAAAGTCAGTGAATTAAGTGAGTTACAGGTGAAGGAGTAAACCCCAAATCAGAAACAACTGCAGGAGTGAGTAGAGAACTCATGGAGGAGAGATTTAAGAGCAGGAAAGGGAGGAGCAGAGGGAATAGAAGGGTGAAGGGAATCCCAAAGTTTAGGGAAGCAAAACAAGAAGGCAGTTTGGACAGCAGTAGATTTCATTTGAGGGAGAGCAAACGAGTGAGGGCAAGCATTACGGGGAAAGTAAGAGGATGAAAGGGGGAAGAGAGAAGAGAGGCAAGATACGAAGGGAGAGAGCCAAACCAAAATTTGGAGATAGAAGAAACACAGTGGGTAAAGTAACTGGCATCAAGAGAGGAGGGGGAAGGAGAGAGAAGAATGCAAGGTACAATGATGAGTACATAAGGGGTTATCAAGAGCAAAGCAACAGAAGGAGTGAAAGAGAGGGTCCAGTTTAGCTAAAGTGGACCTTCAAGCAGCACTATATACAATATCTCCGTAGTCAAAAATGGGCAGAATCATCTTAGTGAAGATTTCTTTGCATGCAGGAATGGAATGCTTCTCCTATTTCTGTAAAGCACCCCAAGCTTGGGGTGGAGCTTCTTGTGGATTGTATCCACATAAACAGAAAACCTAGGTAACAATCTAGCCAGAACCCAAGGTACTTGAAGGAGGAGACATCCTCAACAGTCGCACGTTAAGGGCATGATAGGAAGGAAGCAGAAGGACTCTACGAAGTCTCTGCCTAGTGCCAAAAGTCATAAACACTATTTTCTTACCATTGAGGGATAACTAATTATCTCGGAACCAGTGTTGTATTATGTTAAAGTGGTATCCAGTGATAATAGCGACCGAATATGGGCAGCCGTCAAAATGGCGACTCCATATTAGGCGCTGTTGGGATGGGCTACCCGCAAAGGTAGTGACTACTTCTGTTGCGAGGGTAGGGGAAGGCAACCGGAAAAAGGGATTGGCGAGGGGAAGGGGAACGATAGGGAAGAGGGTTATTGGGAGGGACTGTGCCTGCTGCCACCGAGCCAGCCGTGTGGTGTGGTGTGGTGTGGTGGTGAGGGAGGCTGGTTCCGCACAGCAGGTACTGGGTTTTGGGCTGGGGAAGGAGGGTCTAATTTTGTCGCTGCCTGTGGCTTCCGGACTGTTTTTTGTAAATTTTTTCCTCCTCCTGACATCTAATTAAGGGGAGGGCAGTACAGTGTTGTTCCCTATGGGGGGCACAGCCCCCCTCAAACACTTTAGGTTGCCAGGTGTTGGTTCACCGGTATGTGTATAATGGCAATTTGCTTTTCGGCGATATACACTCACCATAATAGCGATCGCCATTCCGCGTTCACTATTATGACACAGAACCTGCTAAAGTCCAGTTGGAGTTGGTTTGTGAGATTGGGGTAGAGGAGCAGAGGAAAAGAGAACTATATCATCTGCATACATATGTATTGACACAGAGGAGCAGGCCTTGGGGAGGAGCATGATTCTGTACCTTTTGATATTGACCCCATCTTCCATGCTGTTGACCACTCCTCATGTTTTCCAAGGTGCCCACATATTCTCTTTACCCCCTCTTTAGTGTCCATTCTATTACAGATTTTGGTGTCATCTTCAAAAAGGCATACCTTCCCTTCTAGTTCTTCTGCAGTGTCACTTATGAAGACATTGAAGATGACCAGTCCCAGTACTGATCCCTGCAGCATTTCCACTGGTCACTCTTCCCTCATAAGAGTGAGTGCCATTAACCGCCACCCTCTGTTACCTATTCATTAACCAGTTCCTTGCCCAATTCACCACTTTGGATTCCACACCTAGGATGCTCAATTTCATTATCAGTCTCCTGTGTGACACAGTGTTGAAGGCCTTACTAATGTCCAGATAGGCCACATCCAATGCCCTCCGCTAATCTATTTGCCTGGTCACCCAGTTGAAGAAGTCAATCGGATTCATCTGGTATGACCCCTGCTGCCTTTGGTCTTGTAGCCCACTGGATTCAAGATACTCTAGTAACCTTTCCTTTAACATGGTTTCCATTAATTTCCCCAGTGCTGATGTGAGACTGAGTGATCTATAAATGCTAGACACCCTGCTGCTGCTTTTATGGAGCAGGACCATATCTGCACTCCTCCAATCCTGTGGAACCATGCCTCTTTCAAGTGAGCTGTTGAATAAGGCCATCAGTGGGGCAGCTAACACTTCCCTGAGTTCCTTTAGTACCCTTTGGTATATTCCATCCGGTCCCATAGCTGTGTCCACTTTCAAACCTGCAAGTCCCTTCAGAACTTTTTCATCTGAAAATGGACTTTTGTCCACCTCCACCCCCCCTTTGTTCCTGCTGCTTCCTGGTGGTCCGTCCCACCCACTCCACTGTGAAAACTGAGCAGAAGTATCTGTTCAGGAAGTTTGCTTTTTCTTGATCCTCTTCTGTGCTATCTCCCCTGCCATCCTCCATATCCTCACTGTTCTTTCCCTTGCTTTTGTCTTCTCACTTATGTATGTGAAGAAAGTCTTAACACCTTTAGCTACCCCTTTGGCTATCCTTTTCTTTGTCTACACCTTTGCTCCTCTCACTTCCATTTCTGCTTCCCTCTGTTTTACTTGGTATGCTTCCTTGTCTTCCTCCCTCTGCATTTATTTATGCCTCCTAACTGCCATCCTTTCTTCCAGTCATGACCTTGGCCACTTCCCTAGAGAATCATAAAGGTCTCTTTCCTTATACTTTTACTCATATCCTTCATGTAGAGGTTGATTGTCTTAATTATGCCCTCCCTTATTTTGCCCCACTCTGCCTGTAATCATCCCTGGCAATCCCCACATTGAGGCAGTTACCAAGGCAGACTCCCATTTCTTTAAAATCCATCCTTCCAAAGTCCAGGACTCTCATTCTCATGTGGTTTGCCTCTGCTCTCATCCTAATGTTAAACTATATTGTATGATGATCACTGGTACCTAGAAGACTGCCCACTGTGACATCTGACATGCCATCCCTATTTGTAAGTACCAGAGCAAACACTATCCTGTCCCTAGAGGGTTCCTTGATTAGCTGCCTGAAGAAAAGCCCCTTGTTTGGAGTCAAGGATGGCCCTGCTCCTTGCTGAAGCTGCAGTTGGAAGGCTCCAGTCCACTTCTGGCAGAGTGAAGTCCCAAACTAGCTGCATCTCCCCATTACTTGCCATCCTGATGATGGCTTCTCCAAGTACCTTATGCAACTCTTTTCCTTGTGCTGGAGGTCAGTATAGCACCCTGTATGGATAGCAGCCCCAGTACCTGTCTTCAGGATGACCCACAGCACCTCCAGTCTGTCTTTTTCCTCCAGGTGCCCCTGTACTTCCATGGCTTTGATTCCTTCCCTCCCATATAGTACAACCCTTCCGCCCCTTCTCCATTACCTGTCTCTCCTCAAAAGAAAGAAGCTCAGTATGACCATGTCCCAGTCATTGCTATCAGTGTAACATGACTCTGTTATGGCCACCAAATCCAGGCTGGCTTCCGCCATGATGGCCTCCAGGTTTGGAATTTTATTTCTCAGACTCCTTAAATTGGCACACATGGCTCTCCATACCTTACTTCCTCCCTGCCTGCATCCCTGTTTCCCTCCTTCTGCCTGTGCCGTTCTCTGAAGCTCCCCTGCCCTCCCCGGATATCTTCTCCATACCGCATTCAGATAAGATTTTGTTCTCCTGATTTTCCTTCCCAGAAGCAGAACTTGGCAGCTGATAGCATGTGGCCGGAAGCCTTGTTATGCCAGAGCCACGGATTCACTCTGCAACCCAGGTTGTAGCTGTGGACTGGCAGGAGGTGAAGGATTGAGCATCACAGAGGGCATTATACTCCAGGGGCAGATAGTAGAGTATCTCAGCACCCAATGGCCCCCTGCTGACCCACAAGTGTGGTGGCATCAGTGCCTCTAAATAAGTGGAGAGACATTGGTGGAGTCCTGCTCTGGCACACTGCTTAATTTTGGCATCTCTGTGGGCTGGGGACTAAACACTGAGGAAGAAGTCAGGGTCTATGCATGATGGCCTATACTCTGAAACCCCCGCCATGAGACAGAGCATTAGATACAAGTTTTGAAGAGGGTCCCACCACCCCAAAAGCTTCACCATGGCAGGCAAGCATGGAGTTGCCTAAGGTTGTAGGTGGGGAGGTGTACTGGACTGAGAGGCTCCCAGGACCAAAAATTCAAGGCCAGTGGTAGAACATAAGGGATAAATAAAACTGAGCAGAACTGAAGGCCTCGTGGTTAGTGTGTTTCCTTATCATGCCAGAGAGTTGGGTTCACATCTTGAACCTGGAATCCCAGTGGAGAAGCCACTGGATAACAGGTACATTTACCATGATTATAGGTGTGGGAAAGAGAGCCACTGGATGAGTGGGATGCCTGGCATGGAATCCGGCATGGGAGAGGGTGCCATATTATAACAGGGTCTCTTGCACTTGGTTTGGGTATGGGAAAGGGTGTCACTGGGTGCCACGGATGCTTGGCATTGAGTTGGTTGTGGTGGGGGTGCCACTGTCCTCCATAGACTGCTTGCTATCAGAAGTCTTTGGTTGGCATTGTCAGTACAAAGTAACGTTTATCTTTTTCTAAGTTACTTTTACTAAAAAAAATTTCATTAATTGCAAAAAGGCTATGTTCAGGCATCAGTAAAGGCTGAAGCACAGATTGTTAAAAGTGGGAACATGCAATGTTAGGGTAAAAAATTAGTCCCCTGTGCCTTGGTTTGGTGTGTCTCTCTCAGGGTTTGAATGGCTGTGCAATGCAGCGCTGGCATTACCCTATCTTTGGCACCCTCTCTGCAAACATTGGTGTCTTGAGTATTTTTCTGTGCCTAGAAAAACAGTGGCAAGCAAAGTTAGACTAATGCAAGCACTGCATTGTGCAGTTGTTCATTCCCTGAAAAACACCATGCCAGAAAGTCATCAAAGGTCAAGAGACTTCTTTCTCACCCAAAGATCACATTCCCTACTTTTGAAGCTGTCTTCTTCAACCCTAACTGATGTCTAATGTTTTTTGCAGTGAATAGACTTTCAGGGGAAGGGGCTTAAACAAGGGGATCAGGGGTTGTGGAGGGTGCATCACCAAGAGGATGAGGGGTTCTGGAGGGGGCATCACCAAGGTGATCAGGTTTGTTGAGGGGGCATCTCCAAGGGGATCAGGGATTGTGAAGGAGGCATCATCAAGGGGATCAGGGTTTGTTGAGGGGGCATCTCCAAGGGGATCAGGGATTGTGAAGGGGGCATCATCAAGGGGATCAGGGTTTGTTGAGGGGGCATCCCCAAGGGGATCAGAGGTTGTGGAGAGGGCATCACCAAGGGGATCAGGGGTTCTGGAGAGGGCATCATCAAGTGGCTCAGGAGTTGTAGAGGGGGCCTCACCAAGGGGAGCAGGAGTTGTGGAGAGGGCATCGCCAATGGGATCAGGGGTTGTGGAGGGGGCATCACCTAGGGGATCAGGGGTTGACAATGAGGCATCACCAAAGGGATCAGGAGTTGTGGAGGGGGCATCATCAAGGGGATCAGGGATTGTGGAGGGGAATCACCAAGGGGATCGGGGTTGTGGAGTGGGCTTCACCAAGGGGATCAGGAGTTTTTGAGGGAGCATCACTAAGGGGATCAGGGTTAGTTGAGGGGGCATCCCCAATGGGATCTGGTTGAGAATGGGGCATCACCAAGGGCATCAGGAGTTGTGGAGGGGGGGCATCACCAAGGGGATCAGGGGTTGTAGAGAGGGCATCACCAAGGGGATCAAGTTGTGGTGGGGACATCACCATGGGGATCAGAGGTTGTGGAGGGGGCTTCACCAAGGGATCAGAAAATGTGGTGGGGCGCCGCCATCGGGAGCAGGGGTTGTGGTGAATAATCACCAAGGGATCAGGGTTGTGGAGGGGCAACACCAAAGGGATCAGGGCTGTGGAGGGGCATCACTACAGGGATCAAGGGTTGTGGAGGGGGCATCACCAAGGGGATCAAAGATTGTGGAGGGGGCATCACCAAGGGGATCAAAGGTTGTGGAGGTGGCATCACCACAGGGATCAAGGGTTGTGGTGGAAGCATCGCCATGAGGATTGGGGGTTCTGGAGGGGGCATCACCAAGGGGATCAGGGGTTGTGGTGTAGGCATCACCACATGGAGCAGGGGTTGTGGTGGGGGCATCACCAAGGCAATCAGGTTGGGGAGGGGGCATTACCAAAGGGATCAGGGGTTGTGGAGGGGCATCACCAAGGGGATCAGGTGTTGTGGATGGAGCATCACTAAGGAGATCAGGGCTGAGAATGAGGCACCAGTGATCTGGAGCTGTGGAGGGGCATCACCACAGGGATCAAGAGTTGTGGAGGGGGCATTACCAAGGGGATCAGAGGTTGTGGAGGAAGCATCACCAAGGAGATCAGGGGTTGTGGAGGGGGTATCACTAAGGGGATCAGGGGTTGTGGAGAAGGCATCTCCAGGGGATCCAGAGTTGTGGAGGGGGCATCACCAAGGGGGTCAGAGGTTGTTGGGGGCATCGCCAAGTGGATCAGGGGTTGTGGAGGGGGTGCTACCACTAGGATCAGAGGTTGTGGAGGGGACAAAACTAAAGGGATCAGAGGTTTGGGGGCATCACCAAGGGGATCAGGGATTGAGCAGGGGCATCACCATGGGGATCAGAAGTTGTGCAGAAGCATCACCAAGGGGACCAGGGGTTGTGATGGGGGCATCACCAAGGGGATCAGAGGTTGTAGAGGGCATCACCAAGGGGGTGAGGGGTTGTGGAGGGGGCATCACCATGGGATCAGGGTTGTGGTGGGTGCATCACCATGGGGATCAGGGATTGTGGAGGGGGCATCATGACGGGGATCAGGGGCTGTGGTGGGTGCATCACCATGGGGATTAGGGGTTGTGGAGCGGGTATCACCACAGGGATCAAGGGTTGTGGAGGGTGTATCATCAAGGGCATCATGGGTTGTGGAGGGGGCATTACCAAGGGCATGAGGGGTAGTGGAGAGGGTATCACCAAAGTGATCAGGGGTTGTGGAGAGGGCATCGCCACAGAGATCAAGGGTTGTGGAGGGGGCGTGACCAAGTGGATATGAGGTAGGTGAGGAAAAGGAAGGACAGAGAGAGGTGCATAGGAGGTAAAAAGGAGGGAGGAAGGGGGAACTAAGGAAAAGGGGCAGTAAGATGAAAGCTGGAGAAGAGATTAGGGACAAATGAGCCATGAGTAGTTTGTGCATGTATGAGAATCTTCAGAAGGGAGGAGGAGGAGGAAGGGTGGGAGGAGGGGAGATGCTCCATTAGAGATAAGGGAGACAGTAGGAGAAGGTGGCCTGCCTGGCTGAAGTCTTAGGACGGGGAAGGTGAAAGAAGCTGGAGTAAGGCTTATCATGTTTAAATACCATAGTTTAAAAAAATTGGAAATCTAAACAGATTACAAAATGGATAGAAAAAATGCTGAAAACTGATTGGTGGAGAGTCAGATTCACCCATGATGTTATCCCAGCACAAACTTGCAGGTGAAACTAGTGCCCACAAAACAGCCTACTTGTGACTATAAACACATCAGTGGATCCATTTCATAATTTACAGTAAGTTACTGCAGGGTGTGTGCAGCTTGGATAACGTCACTTTTCAATTTGTTGAAGGCATTTGGTCTGTGGGTCCGTGCCTCACAACCCACCTGAAGCATGACGTTATCCCAGCATGACACATATCCTGGTATGCCTTGCTGCTTAAATAGATACGAAATATAAGCACAGTGTGACTAGAAAGTATGATTTGTACAAGTTCCGCCAAAGATGTCAGGAGCTCTTTAATTGTGCCAGTACCCTTGCATAGGGGTTAGACCACCATCATATCCTGTAGTCTATACTGCAGTATCACTGAAAGCTGGCTTTTCTCAGTTCTAGTAATCGCTGACTAGCTTCAACTCCCCCCACCCATTGTTATTACCCAGCTGTCCCGCCCAGATGGAGTGTAACCACCACACATTTCTTCCCGCAGAGAACAGCCAAGATGGAGGCATTCACTCCGACTTGATGTACGAGAGGCCATATGAGTTCAACTGTACAGGTGACATCCTGACAGTGGACCGCCTTTCAAAATACGAGTTTTCAGCACTGGAGAGGGGCATCCCCCAGATCTACCCAATGCGAGAGCTGCAGGAAGACAAAATGCAATATTTACAGGTAATATTGTACCATTATTATCTTCATCACTGTTTACTGAGAACTTGTTTTTCTTCTCAGCCTGTGTTTTAGAGACTTGTGTTGGCCAGTACACCAAAAATGGGTATGCTGGGTTGTCCCTGTGGCATGCTGCCTCCTGAGAGACCTGAGTTTGTGTGCATGCCCCAGAATGTTGCATTGAGGCCTCCTGCTGGCTGTGCACATCATTTATTTATGTATGTATGTATGTATTCATTTTTTGTTGACTGCAAAAGGAGGGCTAGACAACACTGCCTATTTTGGGTTTTTTTTGGGAGGGGGGAGTACAGATGCAAACCAACTAAAACTGAACCAGATTAAGCTGTTGGTAGTAGTTTAGTGAATGGGGCAAATTTGGGTCATGACTCTATGGAAATTCCCCATCTTGTCTCAAGAAGTGCCATAGGATCTTTAACGTCCAAAAGAGAAAATTCAGGAGCCTCCAAGACTGAAATAAATCAGGGACCAGCCTTTTCATACGTGAACCGTAGCAAACATCCAGGAGACATAGGAGAAATTGGCCTGTCACCTTAAAAGTACAAGCTTTCCAATATTTCATTTATGCGCATGCTCACTGAGGGTCGCTCTGTAGCACCAGTGTTTCAGGGAATTTACCCCTTAGTCCTATGTTGTTTTATATTCCTGCAAGTTAGCTATACTTGCACATACCAGTTTTGGTTTCTGGATTTCCAGAGCACTAAACATGGCTCCTCTCGCCGGGGTTCTGCTTGTTGAGAGAGCTTTACAGGACAGCTTTGTAAATAGGGTTCGCCTGCCTTAAAGGAGAACTGCGCTGTACCTGCAAGTAATTTGTCCCAGTAGAAACTCCTTTTTAAACACTGGTTCAAGATCTGTTATTGTTTCATCTATACTGGCATATTAGTAACCTCAGTGGTCGTTTCTGATTTACCCTCTAGTGTTATGTGCCATTTTAGAACTTTCTGATGTAGTTTATGTCCCTTTCAACCAGCGTTCTGTAATAGAACATGGATGCATTGTACCAACAATAGAAGATCTGAGCAAGGGACAGAAACTACATCATAGTCAGAGCCCCTGGTGTTCTGCGGCAGAATTTTCTGATTTCTGCGGCAGGGCTCCTTGACTTCTGCGGCAGCATTTTCTGATTTCTGCGGCATGATTTATTAATTTCTCTGGCAGAATGCAGTCCTGTCATTGGCTAAATATGATGTGATGTCATCAATGACATCATCATGCTGAGCATAGAGGAGGGGCTTCAGGATAAACGAGGTGGAAAAGAAAGCCTGACACTATGAAAAAACAGTATATTTATATGAAAATTCACCAAAAACAATGAATTCTGCGGCACTATATATTCTGCGGCATGATGCAAATTCCGCAACTGCAGAATTCCAGGGGCCTTGACCATAGTGTTCTAAAATGGTGCTCACTACCTGCTTGTAAAGCAGGAACACCCACTAGGATAACAAAGAAGCCTGTAGAGATGGAACAGGAACATAATTAGAACTGGTTATTTAAAATCAGCTTCTACAGGGGAATTAGGCTAACAGATTCAGTGCAGTTCTCCTTTAAAGGTCCTATACTTAATAAAAATAAAGGCTTATACTACTAATACATGTCATACTTAAAATGATGGGGTTTTGTCTATCATGTGAAACATACCTAGCAGGTAAATGATCTGTCATTGTGTGACAGATTATTGATTTATTTAGGTTTTGTTGACCGGGGTGGTGACTAGGCAATTCTGCCTATTTTCAGTCTTGTCCCAGAGGAGGGGAAGATGTAGATGCAAACTGACATGCAGAACCAGATTAAGCTGTTGGTGGTATTTTTAGTGGAAATGGGAGAAAATTTGGCCAGGACACCGGGGAAATTTCCCTACTGTTTTCGAGAAGTACCATGCATGGGATCTTTGACGTCCACCTGAACAGCCACCAGAACAGGACCTTGGTTTAATGTCCCATCTGAAAGATGGCACCTCAGGAGTGCAGCACACCCATCGTGCTGCACTACTGTGTTAGCACTGGGAGTTATCCAGTGTTCCTGGTGTGGGACTAGAACCCACAACCTTCTGATCTTCCAACCTCAGAGGCAAATGTGCAGCCTACTGAGCCACTGACACTGGATTCGTACTGAGTGGCTCTCAGCATATGAGGGATAAGTGAAATGTTAATTATTGTTGTAGGTGTACTGAAAATCTCAGTACTCAATCTATAATGTATGAGTGGTGCCTTCTCCAAGCTGTAACCAGATCCTGCTGCTATTGAAAATCATTGTATAAAATCCCAGACACTATGGTGTATCCATTGCCCATGAATAACATTACTATTATTATTATCATACAGTCACTCCTGCTGGGAGAAGCTAAGACTGGAGTAGCTGTCAACTCCCCTTCTGCCAGTAACAGAAACAAAGAAACACAGAATTTGATGGCAGATAAGGACCGCTTTGCCCACCCAGTCTGCCCATCTTTCCCTACCAACAGTATCACAGCAGATCCTCCTTAATCTCTGGCCCATTCTCCCTCCCCCTTTCCTTTCCCCTAAGATTCTCGTGTACCTATCCCATGCATTCCTGAAACCCACCACTGTTTTCAGCCCTACCACCTCTGCTGGAAGGTTGATCCAGGAATCCAGCACTATTTATTTGAAGAGGTTCTTCCTTACATCTTTCCTAAATCTACCCCCCTCCAGCTTCATAACATGTCCCCTTGTTCTTGAGCACCTTTTGTTTCGGAAAAATACTTCTCCTCTGTACCTTATTTACCCCTATGGGGTATTTAAAGACCTCTATCATATACCCCCCTCCCCCTTTTTTCCAGAGTGTACATATTTAGGTCGTTTCATCTCTTCTCATAGGGCATCTGATGCAGGCTGTGCATTATCTTAGTTGCCCCTCTGGACCACCTCCACTCTGTCTATGTCCACCCAGAGATGTGGTCTCCAGAATTGGACACAGTATTCCAGATGGGGTCTTACCAGCGATAGGCAACACCACCTCTCTCTTTCTGATTTTGATACCCCTCTCTATGCACCCTAGCATCCCACTAGCCCTCCTAACTGCATTGTCACACTGCCTGGCCACCTTAAGTTATCAGTTATGATTACCCCAGGTCTCTTTCCTGGTTGGTGGTCATCAGTACCACTCCACCCATCTTGTACTTCACCCTTGGGTACCTGCTCCCCAAGTGCATTATTTTGCACTTTTTTGCATTGAAACCTAGCTGCCATACCTTTGACCGCTCCTCAAGTTCTCAGGTCTCTGCATATCTTTTCCACCCCCCTCAGGAGTATCCACCCTATTGCAGATTTTGGTGTTATCTGCAAAGCGGCAGACTTTCCCCCTCCAGCTCCTGTACAGTATCACATAAAGACATTAAAGATAACCGGTCCCAGCAGTGATCCCTAAGGTACTCGCTGGTCATCCTCCCTGCCTTAGAGTGAACTTCATTTACTACCACCCTCTTTTGCCTATCCCTTAAACCAATTTCTTACCCAGTTTACCACCTTTGGACCCCCTCCTCAGTTACCCAGCTTGCTTACTAGTCTCCTACAGTATGTGGAACAGTGTCAAAACCTTACTGAAATCTAACTAGGCCACATCCACGCTGATCTAGTTCCTTGGTCACCCAGTCAAAAAAATCTATCAGATTCATTTGACATGCCACCGCCAACCATGAATCTATGCTGCCTTGGGTCCTATAACCCACTGAATTCAAGATATTCCACAATCCTTTCCTTCAACAGTGATTCTAATCACTTTCCCACCACCGATGTCAGGCTGACTGGCCTATAACTGCCGGCCTCCTCCCTGCTACCACTTTTGTGAAGTGGGAGTACATCTGCCCTCCGCCAGTCCTCCAGAACCACTCCCATTTCCAATAAGCTGTTAAATAGGGCCATCAGAGGTGCAGCCAGTACCTCCATGAGCTCCCTCAATACCCTTGGATGCCCTCCATCTGACCCATATTGCTTTGTCTACTTTCAGATTAGCAAGTCCCTTCAGGACTCTCTCCTTCAAAAAACAGACTAGTGTCTCCTTCCTTCCAGTGTTCCTGTTACATTTTTGTGGCCCCTTCCCTTCTCCATCTTGTATAAACACAGAACAAAAGTATTTGTTTAGGATGTCTGCCTTTTCCTGTTCCCACTCCACATAGTCCCCACATCCTTTTTCAAACTTAACAACCTCTCGCCTGGTCTTTCTCTTTTCACTTACATGCCTAAAAAAATGTCTTGCCCCCTTTCGTTACCACCTGGACTATTCTCTCTTCAGTTTGTGCCTTTGTGCTCCTTACTGCTCTTTGTGCTTCCCTCCGTTTTCTCCAATACACTTCCCTATCCTCCTCCCTCTGGGTCTCCTCATACCTTCTAAATGCTACTCTTTTAGCCTTTACCTTTTCAACCACTTTTTTTGAGAAGCATTGCGGTCTCTTTTTCCTCTTCCTTTTGCTCACTTGCTTGATGAAGAGGTCTGTTGCCTTCACGATGCCACCTTTTAGCTTCGCCAACTGCTCCTCCACCACACCCAGGTCATCCCTGACGTATTCACCCATCTTTATAAAATCTGCCCTCCTGAAGTCTAGGGCCTTCGCCTTGTGTGGTTCGATTTTGCAGCCATCCTTATATTGAACTACACTGTACTGTGATCACTGATCGCCATGTGACCTCTCACCTTGATGTCTACAGCACTGTCCCTATTCATAAATACCAGGTTCAGTATTGCCCCCTCACAAAGTAGGTTCACTGACTAGTTGCCTGAGGAATGCCCCCTGGAGGAGTTCAGAATGTCCCTGCTTCTAGCTCAAGGTGCAGCTGGGAGACTGCAGTCTACATCTGGCACACTGAAGTCCCTACCAGCAGCACCTCCCCCTTTTCTGTCATTTTTACAATGGATTCCACCAGTACCATATATGAATCCTCACCCTGTGCTGGAGGTCTGTTGATTACACCAGTGTGAATAGTTGCTCAGTTTCCCATCTCCAGGGAGACCCACAGAACCTCTGCCCCCCTCCTCCCTGGTGTTATCTCTGTCGCTTTTATGGTTTCCCCTCACATAAAGCGCCAAGCCCCCCTCCTTTCCTTCACACCTTGTCCTTCCTGAACAGAGTTTAGTCTGGTATGGCCATGTCCAAGTCATAGTTCTCAGTGCACCATGACTCAGTAGTGGCCACACTATCCAGATCAGCCTCTGCCTTGATAGTCTGTAAGTCCAGAAACGTATTTCCTAGACTTCTAGCATTCACATGCATGGCCTTCCAGATTTTGTTACCACTCTGCTTGTTACCCCCTATTTACCCTCCCTCCCTCCTTCCTCTCTTCTTAATGAGCCTTTTCCCATCCCCCTTCATTTCTACCACCCCACTTCCTTTATTATCTTGTACCATGGGGAATTCCTCTCCTCTTGGGTTCTCTCTACTCTCTACTTCACACTGGGGGGGGAGCAGTTACTGCCTCCCTGATTTCTTCTGCCACCGCCTTGGCTAGTTTAAATGTTCATCAAAGTAACATTTAAACCATCCACTGAGGACTGCAGTTGCCCTCCCAGATGGATGCAGGCCATCACTCCTGTATACGCCCTTATCCCTCCAGGTGGATCTCCAGTCCCCAATGTAGCCGAACCCCTCATCTCTGCACCATTCCTTCAACCATGAGTTGAAGCTCCTGGTGCAGAGATGCCTCCCCATCCAGATAAGCAACACCTTAGCGAAAGTCACTGAGCGTGATACCTGTCCAAGAATCCTCCCCAGCGTCCTGAACTCCCCCTGCATTATCCCAGCCTTGTCCCTAGCTAGGTCATTAGTTCCCTGGTGAACAATGACATCCAGCTGTGCCTCCTGTCCTGCTGCCATAACAATCCTCAGGATCCGCTTCCAGTCCTCCGGGCCATGGTGTCGCATAGGCACCAATCTCCCTCCGCTCCCCTCTTCCTATTCCCAAATCTGTACCCCTCACAATCAAATACCCCATGACAAGTTGCTTCCTTCTCCTCTGGAGTCCTCTTATACCCTCTTTGGGGTCTCTGCTATGGAAGACCCACACATCCTCCCTGGCCACTACCACGGGTGCCTCCTCCTGGCAGTCCTGCCTTACCAGAGTGGTGTGGGAATGGTGTAGTAGTACTGACTGAGGAATATACCTCTAACCCACCATCCCACCCTTCCAGAGCCCACTGTAGTCCAACCATTCCTTCTCCCTGGCATCCTCTGAAGTAATGCTGGCAGACGTGGTGGTCCCTGAGTGGGGGAACTGGTCCCTGGAATTCTAGCCTGGAGTCTAGTGGCCTCTTCCCTTGAACCCAGAGTGGTGCAAGCAGATGGGGCAGCACTGCAATCTCCAGAGGGTCAATCTGAAAACTGCCACCCCACTCACTGCACTGCACCACACCACATCCAACATTCCCAGCTTCAGTTCTCCCTGTGTTACCTGGAAATACATTTGTACCCATACCCTTGATAGGGTGTTTTTAATTTTCTCCTTTTTTTTTCTTTGCTTGATGCTATTCGTGGTCCCCCGTACCTTGTTTAAATTACTTTATACTCCTACCTTAGATAGGGTCTTGCTCCTATTCCCAGTTTTGGCCTACCTTTTACCTTCCGCCCTTCCCAGCAGTGAATTTCCATAGTAGTGAAAAGCTACCTTATCTTAGTTGACCGGCAGAGTCCACCACTCCCTGCTGTATTCTGTGGACGTCTGCCAACACCTAAGGTACCAATCTTACACCTGTTCCGCTCTGGAGCTGTTCCAGTCATGTTCTGGGACATGAATGTGTGTGGAGACAAATTAGGAATGGCCGCCTTTTATACTTACTATGTAGCCCCCTTTAAACAGTACTTCCTGTTGGAATATCACATCTCTGATTGGTCACCTGGCTGCTTCTTCACCCAGGTCTGATATAACAAGCCACAGCCAACCTGTAATCAGAAATCTGACTAAGTCCCCCCCTCCATTTATCAACTAACTGAGGCCCCAGGCCAGACAGTTATTATCCCTCCCCCAAACTACAGGGCTAGACACCGTTTTACAATATGGCCCCTAAATGTGGGCTACTCTGACTGGTCCCAAATTTACCATTCACTCAGTAATACATATACCAGTTTTAACAGGTTTCTCCCCAACTTCCTATGTTGTCTCCAAAAAAACACAAGCCTTTCTTTGTCCCTCCAGTGGCAAATGCAGGCAGACTCTAGAATCCTCATAAGAAGGAGAATGTAGCCCCATGTTCAAGTATGGCTGGTAAGAAAGAACAAATGTTTTTTTGTTACAATTTTTGGCCAGGAAATACACACTAAGTTGAGGCTTGTATCCAGGTGCATCCTGGGAGCGTAGAGAAGTTAAATGAATTTCTCATGGTCGCACAGTATACATGTGGTGGCTGTGGGATTCAAACCCAGTTCTCCATGTTCGCAGCTCACTGCTCTTAACCACTGTGCTATACTGCCAGTACTTTCATACCATGACCTACAGTTACTCATGCAGCGGGAGGCCAAGACTAGAGCAGTTGTCAGTTCCCCTCACAGTCAGCGCTTCTATACTATTACCTGCACTGACTCCTGCTGGGAGAGGTTAAGACAGGAGTAGCTGTCAGTTCCCCCACAGCCAGGGTTTCTGTACTATTACCTGCACTGATTCCTGCTGGGAAGGGCTAAGACTGGAGTAGCTGTCACCTTCCCTACTGCCAGTGCTCCCTCACACTTGCATGGAGTGTTGGAGCTAGAATACATGGTGTCAGCTTCCGCATGGTCAATGCTCTGGCACCGCAACATACAACAGTAGCTTTTATTAGGAGAATCTGCCACTGGAGTTGCTATGAACGCCAACACAACCAGTGCTGCTCACCATTTACCAGTGCTCCAGATAAGCTGCAAACAGCCCCTATTTATATTTTTCATTGATTTGTGTACTGCTGGGCTGCTTAAATGGTGTGCCATTTTATTTTTGTTTCCGGCCTGAACAATACCTGTTGACCTGAAGTTCCTTCATTTGTTTCTTTTTGCCTTTCACTCTTTTTCTTTCAACCCAACCCCTGCTCTGCTCTTTCTACCATCTGCCCACCTGCGACACACTTAAGTCCCTCAGTTGGACAAGCGCTCAGTACCTTTTTTCTCACCCCACAGCCACAGTCGTGATCTGTGTGCTCCGCCCTGCACGGCACCACACAATGCTGTTTTGATGGGGGAAGAGCACAGGACAGCAGCAGTGAGTGGAGCTGTGCAAGGGCAGATAGGAAGGTGATGCGTGAACAGGGAAGTGGTTCATCTGCGGGTAGCTCTGGAGATGTGGATTCAGGAGGCTGCGCCTCCCTTGGTGATGGTGACAGGAGTCTGATGCAGTGAGAGGGGGAACTTGATTGGCAGTGAGAGAGAGAGAGAGGTTAAGTCCTCGGTCTATGGTCTCCGTAAGCAGTCACCCAGGGCAAACTACTGTGGTGGTGGGTGGGAGGCCTCTAGGGCCAGGCTCCAGGCTCTGTTTGAAGATACTGGGAGTGGAGGGTGGGAGGGACTTTGGAATGGAACTGTTCTTTAAATTTACAGAGAACCTGACAAAACAGTTTACAGTAGTAAACTACTGCATATTATTTTCCACAGTGCTGTCAGATTTTCAGTGTTGTGTTGTTGTTGTTGTGTTGTCTTGTCTGACTGAAGTGGCTATATATGACAGGCACGTGCTCCGTGGAAACAGTGGATGGAAATCTCACTGCAGCCCATGTAATATGGGTTACTGCTTTTTATTGTAAAACCTTGATGCTTTTAGGAAGTTAAGTTTCCAGAATGTTGCTGAGGACTGTGTGAGTCAAGTAGTTTCATCAACAAGGATTTTTCAAAATATAATTTAAACTTGACTGTTTTGACTGTAAATCTGCTGCTTTTTATGTAAAAAACTTTGCTGTGGACATGATAGTGATAAAATATGTGTGTGTATGTGTGTGTGCAGAAGACAGTGCTGCACTGCCAAATGGTGTGTGTGTGTGTGTGTGTGTGTGTGTGTGTGTAAGTGGCATGGTGGGTGGCAGGTTTAGGCAAAGGGGCGGTCCATGGCTCCTTGCTGCTGGCCCACTTTTTGCTTCTTGAGTGGCCCAAGATAAGTAAAGGCAGGACCATCAGGCAGCTGCATGGAGCCCTGGCCGGATGGCCTCTGTACCTAACCTTGCCCCCACCGATGGTATTCCATGTTATAGTCGCAACATGGATATGGCTTCCAATGTTTAGCCGTTCCACCGTGTGTGTGTGTGTGTGTGTGTGTGTGTGTGTGTGTGTGTGTATATATATGTGTCTGTGTGTATTACCATTGCTAGTGTCTGCTGTATAGCCTCTGTTGTTATACATATTTTTAAAAATACTCATCGGATGCCATTTTTCCATTTGTACTCCTCTGAATTTGGCTTCACTCACTGCACTTTGAAAATGAAGAGTACAATACTTACTCCGAAAAATCTTATTTGGAGCACTGCCAGATACTGCCCTGGGTAAGAAGCGGATGTTTGCTTCAGGGAGTGCCATTAACAGGTCCAGTTTCTCCTTCCCGAGGTTCTGGGTGCTAGGGAACAAGAGCCCCCTAATCCTAGGAACAACTCTGGTTTCTGTTTTGAACATTTTAGTAATAAGAGAATTAGGACCCTGTCAACCCTTTTTGCATCACATTATTTCTTGTTGGAAACCCACATTTTATGATTGCTTACCTTCTCAAAAACTCACTGAAATTGTTGGTTATTTGCTTTCCTTCCTTTCTTAGTAGAACTGAAATGCATGGGAATGGTGCAATTATACCCAACCTCCTTCTACTTTAAATCCTTGATCTAATGTGATTGCATACATCCTAAACATTAGAAACACCCCCAAAAAAGAGCAGCCAAATGTGAGCAATCATAATTTGAGGCTTAAGGGGCTTGACAAGTGTCCCTTTAAGTTCCTACACTGATTCACTGGGGCTCGTTTCATGACTGGAAAACATTAAGGAACCAGTACAATCTGGACACGCTTCATCTGAAGGCTGGTTATGCATGAGAATCGCAGTGATGGCAGCTGACCCAGAGCATGGCAGCAGCACATTATAGAAACATAGACTTTGATGGCAGATAAGGACCGCTTGGCCCACCCAGTCTGCCCATTTCCCTACCTACTGGATAAGCTGCAGATTCTAGTTAACCAACAGCCTACTTCCTGCCACCCCCCACTACAATTGCCTTGTGTCTGTCCCATGCATGTTTGAATTCCCCCACTGTTTTAGCCCCAACAACCTCTCCAGGAAGGCAGTTCCACGCATCCACCACTCTCTCCATGAAAAAAGATTTCCTCACATTAACCCTGAGCCGGCCCCCCTCTATCTTTAAATTGTGTCCCCTTGTTCTTACACATTTCTTTTTCTGAAAGATGCTACCCTCCTGGACTTTGTTGATTCCCTTGAGGTACTTGAACGTTTCTACCATGTCCCCCCTCTCCCTCTTTTCATCAAGGGTATACATATTAAGCTCTCTCAGTCTCTTCATATGGTTTCTGATGCAGACCCTGCACCATTTTAGTTGCCCTCCTCTGGACTGCTTCCATCCTGTCTATGTCCAAAACTGCACACAGTACTCCAGATGGGGTCTCACCAACTGTCTGTACAGAGGGATAACCACTTCCTTTTTTCTACTTGTGATGCCCCTTCCTATGCATCCCAGTATCCCCCTTGCTCTCCTCACTGACTTCTCACAATGCTTACCCACCTTTAGATCATCTGATATGACTACCCCCAAGTCCCGTTCCATTTTTGTTGTTGTTAGAACCTCCCCTGCTATTGTGTACTCTTCTCCTGGGTTTTTGTTTCCCAGGTGCATTACTTTGCACTTCTTTGCATTGAATGTAAGTTGCCATATGTCTGACCATTCCTCCAACCTTGTCAAGTCCCTTCTCATCCTTTCTACCCCTTGTGTATCAACTCTGTTACAGATCTTTGTATCACCTGCAAAAAGCACACCTTTCCCTCCGGACCCTCTGCAATGTCACCTATAAAGATGTTAAAGAGGACTGGACCCAGTACTGAGCCCTGAGGTACTCCTCTAGTGACCCCCCTTTCTTCTAAATGTGTTCCACTCACTATTACCTTCTGTGTCCTGTTGTGCAGCCAGTTTGCAACCCAGGCTACCACTCTGGGACCCACTCCCAAGCTGGCTAACTTGATTATTAATCTTTTGTGTGGGACTGTGTCAAATGCCTTGCTAAAGTCTAGGTAGGCCATATCCACAGCCCCTCCCTGTTCTATTACTTTGGTCACCCAGTCAAAGAAATCTATTAGATTCGTCTGACATGACATTCCTGCTGTAAATCCATGCTGCTTTGGGTCCTGTGCCCCGCTGGCCTCTAGGTACTCAACAGTTCTTTCTTTCAGAAGTGATTCCATCATTTTCCCTACCACTGTGCTCCTGAGCATATACCCACAGTTCGAGAGTGGCCTCGGTTCTCATACTTCCAGGTCTGATGGAGAGTGGACTTATCATGGGGCTGATATATTTGCTCTGTGTGCATGTATGGGAAAGGTGTGTGTGAGTGTTTGTGTGTAAACAGAGCCACCTGCAGATGAGCAGGACATGACATTAATCACCTGGATGTTGTGTCAGCGGTACAGCTAGAACTCAGCAGGAGAAGGGGTGGGAATATAAGAAGAAAAATATAATAAAAACATACTGGAATGATCTAGAGCTCCTGACCAGGGATGCACTAGGTTCGGGGGGTTAGGGTTACCACTAGAAATGAGCGGTGATAAGCACAGTATTAGTAGCCACATGTGCTGCTGCAATGGCAGTCATTAAAAATCTCTATACACTAAGAAAGCCTCATGTAGGTTCATAAGCTCGTTATTGAGAGGCTGGAATTCAAAGCAGCAGCTAACTGTTATAGGGCTGCATCTGCAACCTAATACAGAGTTGTGCCATGGAGCTCATATCTTTTGATCTTGATCTCCTGGTCATACCAAGGACTAGGATCAAACTAGGGGAGTTAGTCTTCTCAGTCTCTGCCCCTAATCTTTGGAACACCACTCCGGCTAACATAAGGCACTGTTCTACTACCCGCACTTTCCAGAACCAGTATCGCTTCCACTTACAACAGCTGCTTGTTTGTGCTTGGTCCTAGTCCTGAACTCCAATAACATTGCCTATGTGCATTTTCTTCCTCACATTTGTCACTTTGAATATTCTGTTGTACTGAATGTATACTTGCTGTGGACCTCCGAGTTTTACCATTGTGATATTACGCTCTTGTTTCTACTTGCCATTGTCATGCACTGTACTGTGTATTGGTTTTGTACTCTCCCAGGTCATGCCTGAAAATGGGTAAACATTTGTCTAGCACATCTTACCTGGTTAATAAAAACCAAGTAAAATAAATATATGGGGGATGTTAGTATATACAAAACAAAACGAAGAGCAAGGCCATATCACATTTGATAAGTATGGAATAACTCACAACAGAGTATGTGGTAATGCTGAATTACCTCATGCCTGGGTGGGCTATGAGGCACAAGGCATAGCCAAGTGCCTTCAACCCCGTGGTAAGTACAGAAGTTTACAACATTACAGTTTCTGCAATGTGTAACTACACTTATGATATGGTCTTTGAAGTAAATAAAAACAAGAAGGAAAATGAGAGCAAGGCCTGGAACAAGTTACAGAGTACCCTAAAACTTAGCTCTCTGGTCAGGCGCAATTATTTCAAAGCCTTTATTGACAATCCATATACTGAGATTTGCTCATGTAACCAGTGCTTGTCTTTTACTATCTTGTTTTTCTCAGTTCTTCCTATGCTACCCAACTTTGTATCCTATTGTATACTGACTGTATCCCCACTGCATTATGTCACCATTGTTATTGTATTTGTATTTTATGTTATTTTATTTTATTGTTGTAAAGGTTTTTTTTAATCATTATCTATATCCCTGTCCCACCCAGGACCTCCTTGTAAATGAACTTGCTCAATGGAGCCTTTTCCTGGTAAAATAAATTAATGACTTGAAATGAAATGAAAAGCTGAACCTAGCAGTAACGTGAAATTGATACATATTCATGGGATCAGTTTTAACTAATCGGATTGCTTGTTTTATCCAAGCTCATGTTTTATTGCGGGATGCTGCATAGTAAAGAGAACTCAATATCCCTAACTGGGAAAAACAAAAACAAAGGGAAGGATAAAAATAAATATGTTGATCCTCACCTCAGAACACTTAGGACATTTTGCTGGAGTGTCAAGGGAATCTATATGTATATATACATCTATATTTAATTTTGCTTTCTTTCCCTATGGAGACTTACATTTTTTACTTATAGAGATGCCATTAATATTATGCCTTTTGTCCAGAGTGGATTATTGGGGTCAAAACCTCCAGAATTAGCCTTCTGCCACTCAGTAATTTGGTTAGTACTTACTGTGTACAATGCACTCAAAGTGTAAAAATAAAATTATTTGTTTTGAATATAAGAAAAAGCGAATTACAAGAATCAACATATTTCTTGTCATTGACCTGATCTGCTTATTTGAGGTCTTGTAAAATGAAGTACTCCCCTCCAGTAAGAATATGGCTAACATTGGTGGACGACATCAGCCATTCTAAAATGGCCATGATGTGGTAGATGGCAGTGTTAGTGGCTCAGCAGGTTGCACACTCACCTCTGAGTCCAGAAGATCAGAAGGTTTTGGGTTCTAGCCCCACACCAGGAACATGAGGTAAATCCCAATACTGACACTGTAGTGCAGCATGAGGTGGGTGCTGCGCTCCTGCAGTGCCATATTTCAGATGAGACAGTAAACCAAGGTTCCATCTGCCTGTTCTAATAGTTGTTCAGTTGGATGTTAAAGAGTCCATGGCACTTCTCAAAAAGTGTAATGGGAAATCTTATTTCAAGAGGGCTGTTGCAGTAGACAGTAACCATTAGAACTGAGCCACCAGGCGCTAGGACCACACAGAAAACTTTAGCTAGTAGTGTCTGGTGGAGGACCGCCACCCGGTGTCATGTGACTGATTTCAGTCCGGTGCTATATAGTGGGCAGTCCCCATGCCCACCATCCAGTTCTTTCCCGCTGTCGAACTATGCATGTCGGACCTCGAAGAATGCTGCTACAGTCGACTGCCATTTTCCATACATACAACTTTCGAATTTTCATTTCTTTTTCTTACAAAAATGATTATTCATCGCTGGAGTGCTTGTCTTCTCTAACTCCTTCAGAATTGCATCAAAACAAGTGCTCCTGTAGCAAGCGGCTCCCGGAGAAGGACACCCACACTTCATGCCTTCTGTGCCTCGTACCCGACCATGACACCAAGGCATGTGCAGCCTGCCAGAAGTTCAACCAGGCCACACAGAAACGCTGGCAGCAGACTCTGGAAGCTCACCTTTTGAAACAAAAACTCACTTCCATGGAAAAGGAGCTGCAGCAGATCAGGAGCGCTTCCTCATCTTCTGGCTCCAAGAAGAAGAAGAAGAGGGATAAAGAGAAGAACTGGGACCAGGATCGGTCTCCTTCCAGGCCGTGGCCTTCTCCCTGGACCGCGGCCGAAGAGGGACCTTTCATCAGTAAGGATTGTGCCCTTCTGGCCAAGTCTGTTCCTCGCTCTACAGAGCAGCTGTTGGCCCCCCACCTGAGCTCATCACGGTTTAGGTGGGTGCCTCTGGGGATTCGGAGGATTCTTCCAGTCCTTGGCTCCTCAAAACTCATGGGTCTAAGTCCAGTGGTTTGGCTGGTAAGTCAAGTGCTGGGCCTTCTGGCAACCGCACAGCCCTGACTGATAAGTCGGGCATTGGTTCTTCCGACGACCGCCGAGCCATGGTGCTCACAGTAGACCCCGATTCAAGGACCGACGTCTGTCCCTCAGACCAGCGCCCACTGCCGCCTTTGCTGCAGCCTCCCTGGGAGAAATCCCCCTCCTGGTACATTCCTTCTCCATCTATGGTGGAACCTCTGGCTTCCCCTATTCGTTCAGAGCTGGAGGAGAAGGAACGAGCACCTGCTGACCTACCTACCAAACCAGCGCCGGTCCACCAACGCCAGATCTCCACAGAGATCTTTTAGCCCCCATGCCTTTGGTCCCTCTTTCTTGGCCTATTGCTCTTCCCCAGACCCCGGAGGGATTCTCCAGCCCTTCTGGCCATCGCTGGGTCTTTCTCCTGTAAGCCCGCAGCTGGACCCTGGCCTACCAGGCCCCTCAAATGTTCCTTCGGGACCCCTGCCAGGTCCTTCAGCACCCCCATCGAGTCCTTCACCGGGCTGCCCATTGCTGGGCTATCCTACGCCAGGTTATCCTACTCCAGGGTATCCGATGCCAGGGCACCCAGTGCCAGGGTACTCCATGCTGAGGTACCCAATACCGGCTTATCATATCCCCAGCTATCCAACGCTGAGGTATCCTATGCCAGGATACCTGACACCAGGCTATCCAACACTGGGCTACCCTACTCCAGGCTATCCGCCAGTGTATCAGCCCCTGCCTCTTCCAACCCCTCCACAACTGCAGGTGGACTGTGAGGCGCTGTTTGAGTCTTGGTGGAGTAGAAACAAGACACAGCAGGTTTAAAAGCTGGACCGCCATCAGCCAGTTGTGGCTTCCATGCCAGTCCATCCTGCCCCTACTCCACGGTCCCCCTCATCCACGGAATCACACACACACCCATATGGGGCCACACATTGGGTGCTTCCACAGTGGAGAGCCATGATAGCGGGTTGATGGAACCTCAAAAGGAAGTTCCCCTTTGCGGGGCTTTGGCTCCAGATAGGAGCCCTTCGTCGGACTCTGAGTCTGATTCTTCCTCCTCCTCTGCCTCGGGCTATGACTCTTCACCTTCGGAGGACCCTAAGCCCAAGGAGACTCCCAAGTCTCCCTCAGAGGACCCTTCTTTCATGGAAATTCTCCGAAAGATTCAGGAGGCTAATGGATGGAAGACTGAGGAATAGGACCCTCAGCGTATACGGTTAGCAGAGCACCTTGACCTTCCAGACCTGACTTCCCTCCTTATGCCTCTGTGGATTGGACCTCACGATGACTTGACCACTACAATATGGCAACAGCCGTCGTCAGTGGCAGCTGTCTCTAAAAAGGCGGACAGGCTGTATCATGCCCCGGAGGGCAAGGACCACCTCAGCACCCATCCTAAAACTGATTCAGAGGTCATAAATGTGGCCTATGACCGCTGTACTACACCCACGCACATGAGTACCTCTCCTCCGGATAAGGAGTCAAGGCAGTTGGACCAGTACAGACGTAAGGTTTACTCATCCTCCACCTTGGCTTTGAGGGCTCTGAACTATGTTGCCCACATGGTCTACTACCAGAAGACAATCCTGGGGCAGCTGAAGCCTGACTTTGAAGCCTTGCATGACTCTAAGGCCAAGGCCAAGACTGAACAGACTTTCTGGACAGCAGAAATTACCTGCCACCACACTTTATGCGCAACTTATGATGCTGTCCTGGTAGGACGAAACACGTGTATGTATCTCCTGTTGGCACCCTTTGCAGACTGCGTGAGAGACGTTTTGGTACCATGCATTTCTGCTCAAAGTTGAACCAGCATAATATACTGTGGTGATTTGCATATACATCCCATGGTGCTTTGCATTATGGGGGTATGTGTGATTTTGTATTTCTTATGATGCTGTTGACGTTTCCGCTAGGAGTACTGCAACAGCTGTTTGCCTTTGCAGGTATTCCTGGCCGTAGGTCTCTGGCTTCACCTAGGATGTTTAATCATCCATCCTGGCTGCCCCTTTTTGAGGCTCGGTGCTCTTCGGGGGGGGGGGATGTCAAGGATCTCTTGACTGGCCTTCAAGAGAGTGATAGGGCTCTGCACTTTGTACAGTCTTTGCACCGCTCCAGTGCTAAGGCTAGGCAGTCCTTTCCCAACAACAGTGTCAGAACAAACCGCAGCCCGCCAGACATCAGGGAAAACATGGGGCTTCTCCAGTTACCCCCCCACTGGGCCAAGTCTCAGAGAGCTTCCAGGGTGGGGCTTTCCAAGTCCCCCTCCACCTCTTGACTTGAAGACAACCCCCTCCTCCTCCACCGCTAGTCCCAGAGGAGATGGTAGGGGGGCAGATTCGCTGGCCACCTACCTGGGTGGGAGGCAATCACAGAGCTAGTCGCTCATGGTCACACGCTGGAAATTCATGGAAAGACCTCCAGAAAACCCTCCAGGTCCCTCTCACTACCCACAAGGTCACAGTCCCCTCATCAGAGAGGAAATCCAAGCTCTTCTCAGAAAGTCTGCCATGGAGCCCATTCCTCCAAGCCAGGTGGGAAGGGGTTATTGCTCCCACTTCTTCCTGGTACCAAAAAAGACTGAAGACCTTCAGCTAATACTGGATCTCAGCACACTCAATCTCTATGTCGAATACAAGAGATTCTGCATATTGACCTTCCCAGCTCTGTTGCAACTGCTTAACCAGGGACACTGGCTCTGTGCACTGGACATGCAAGGATGTGTACCTGTACATCGCTGTCCACCCGGCCCACCGCCACTTTCTCAGATTTGCTTTCCAGGGGGAGCATTTTCAGTTCAAAGCTCTCCCCTTTGACCTGTCACTGGCACCCGAGGTGTTCACCAAGTGCCTAGTGGTGGTGGCGGTGGCTCTATGTTACCAGAGCCAGTATGTGATTCCCAACCTTGACGACTAACCATTGTCAGCACCATTGAGAGACAGTCTAGAAGCTTCCCTGTCAGTTACCCTGGATCTATTCCATCAGGTGGGGGTTACGGTGAACTACCCCAAGTCTCACCTTACTCCCTCTCAGCGACTCCAGTTTATTGGGGCTGTGCTGGATAGCCCAGGGCCAAGCTTTCCTCCCTTTGGACAGGGCAGAAACATTGCAGCTGCAAGCCAAGCAGGTGGCTTCCAGTCGTTGAACTACAGCCAGGTCTGTTCTATGCCTTCTGGGCCTTATGGCGGCAGCTATTCCCACTGTTCCTCTAGCTAGACTCCACATGCGGGTCATGCAGTTGACCCTGCGAGTTCAGTGGGATTAGAGATCAGACGACCTGGATCACAAGGTCCTGGTGTCCAACCCTATGCATTAGGATCTCCTCTGGTGGCAGGACTTGGACAGTCTTTACTGAGGGGTTCCCTTTCAGCCTTCCCCTCCAGTTCAGACCCTGACCATGGATACTTTCGGCCAGGGATGGGGCTCTCACTCGGGGGATCGCAGAACCCAGGGGTCCTGGTCTCAGCCAGAACTCTCTTTGCACATCAACATGCTAGAGATGCGGGCAGTGCTGTACACCCTTCAGGTGTTCCAGTCCCTTCTCCTCTCAGGTCCACTCCTTGTCCAGACAGATAACATATGCGGTTTGGTACCTGAACAAACAGGGATGCACATGATCTTACCCCCTGTACAGGGAGGTGATGTGTGTGGTACTGGGTAATTCGGCATAGCCTCCAACTCATGGCAGTGCACATCCCAGGCATTCAGAACGTCCTAGCGGACAGTCTTAGCCGCACTCAGGCAAGGGCACATGAATGGGAACTGAGGCAATCAGTGGTCAAAAGCATCTTTGACCTCTGGTGTCATCCAGATCTAGATCTGTTTGGCTCCGCATACAATGGAAAACTACCCAGTTTCTGCTCACTTGTTCCCGGGCATGGTGTTTTCTGGTGAGACGCGCAGTCTCTTTGTTGGAGAGGGAGGTTCTTGTACGCCTTCTCTCCCTTCCTGCTACTGCAGAGGGTACTCCTCAAGCTGCAGGAAGAAGGGGCTCACATGATTCTGATTGCCCCATTCTGGCCTCACCAGATATGGTTCTCTCTGCTCCAGCAGCTGGCGGTGGAGCCTCCAGTCCCTCTACCCCTCTGCCAGGACCTCCTGACCCAGGAGCAGGGCATGCTGGTTCATGCCACTCTCAAGTCCCTTCACCTTCATGCGTGGCACACTCTAACACAGCTGCTTCACTCTATGTGGACTCTTCCAGAGATGCTCAGGTTCTTGTGGAGACCAGAAAGCCATCCACACGAACTACTCACACTATGAAATTGAAGCAGTTTTCCATTTGGGCAACCGCCAAGGGTTGGGACCCTTTTTCATGCCCTGTTCTTCAAGTTATAGAATACCTTCTGCAGCTCTCTGACCTGGGGCTCAGCTATTCTTCGCTGAAGGTCCATTTGACTGCCATCTCTGCCTGCCATGTCCCAGTAGATGGTAAGACTTTGGCTCAACTGGAGGTCTCCCGGACTTTCCTGAAGGGGATACTTCACATGAAACCCCCAGTTAGGAACCCTATTCCACCGTGGGATCTGAACTTCATTCTTGAGAAACTCATATTGCCTCCCTTTGAGAGTTGTGACCTGCACTGTCTGTTGTGGAAAGCACTATTTTTAGTTGCCATTTCTTCTGCTCGAAGGATTTCCAAGCTTCAGGCCCTTATGTGTAAGGAGCCTTATTTGATTTTCCACAGAGACAAGGTGGTTCTGCGTACTAATCCTAAGTTTTTACATAAGGTGGTTTCTGAGTTTACCTTGAATCAGACTGTACACTTGTCAGTGTATAATTACCCTTAGCATTCTAATCCAGGGGAGGCAATCCTGCATACACTAGATGTACACAAAATGTTGTGTTACTATACGACTCAGACAAAGTCAGTCCAGAAAACGGACCAACTTTTTGTTTCCTTTGCACCCAAGAGTGAGGGCGCTGCAATTTTGAAACAGTATTTATCCAAATGGTTGGCAAACTGCATCCTGTTTTGTTATCAGAGTTATAACAAACCACTTCCAGGGGAAGTAAAAGGGCATTCAGCCAGAGGCATGACTGCATCTACTGCTTGTTTCAGGAATGTTTCTGCCACAGAGATCTGCGTGGCAGCTACTTGGAGCTCTGTCCACACTTTCACTAAGCATTATAATCTGGACATTGCCTCTTGGTGCAGGGCAGGCTTTGGGCTTGCCGTCCTTCAGGGCCTCCTGTCTTAAATCCCCTGCTTTTCTGCAGACCTTTCCTGCCTCCCATGTTCAGTCTTTGCCTGACCTCCACTGCTTGGGACTTAATCCTAATAGTTATTGCCTACTGCGAGAGCCCTCTTGAAGTAAGATAGCACAGTTACATAAGAACTTACTGTAACAGCAGATCTGCAAGAGAGGCTCTTGCAGTGGGCAAGCTTTTCCCTCCCTCCTTCCCCCTGCTGCCGCTTCTTTTCAGCCTTTCCTTTGGCTTCAGGAGCCCACTCCTCCTCCTGTCACACCTTTCTTAGGTCCGGTAAGAGCACTAGAGGACGGTCATGGGGACTGCCCATTATATAGCGCTGGACCGACATTGGTCATGTGACAGCAGGTGGGCGGTCCCCCAGCAGACACTGCTAGCTAAAGTTTTCTGTGTGGTCCTAGCGCCTGGCAGCTCAGTCCCAATGGTTATCGTCTACTGCAAGAGCATCTCTTGAAGATCTACTGTTACAGCAAGTTCTTAGGTAACAGTACTTTTCTCTTATGTCCTGGTCAGATTCAGATTTCTCCTATTCACTAAAGTAACAGTAATAGCTTAAACTGATTCAGTATGTTAGTATGTCACTTACATCTGTATCCCGAGTGAGACTGAAAATAGGCAGAATTACCTAGCCCTGTTTTCCTGGTAAAAAAACAACTAAATAAATAAATTGATCTCTAAGACCTTTAGGAAGGATTTTCTAGTGGGTGGGTGCTGCATGGGAAATTTTTTTACCCAGTCAACCTTATTTCCAGGTGCTTTTAGAATGAGGCATGGAGCGCAAACAAAAGTAGTGAGTGACATCCGAAACAGGAAGTGATATCACACTCTGTGTCAGCTAACAAAAGCAGTGATTGCAGGCAACACAGGAAGTGATATCACATCCTGTGTTGGCTAATAAAAGCAGTGATTGGCAGCTGACACAATCGCATCCTTTGTTGGCTGCCAGTCACTGATTTTGTTTGTATTCCAAGCCTCATTCTAAAGCATAGAATTCATAGGAGTAGAATGGAAGTCTGGCTGCCAAATACACTCACAGCCGCAGCTTATACTACCCTGGCATGTATGGTTCCTGGCTGTATATGAGGCAGTGAAGGCGGATATATGTTTACCAGGCTATTCAGACATTCGCTGATGCCAAAACTCATATTAGTCCATTGAAATAATAGTAGGCTTCAGCTGGCTCAGTGGCACTGAGGGTTGAGGCCCTGGATGCCACACCTTGCGCCATGCTGGTGACCCGGGTTCAGGAGCAAGCTCAGGCCACAGGGGGAGGGGGCCAGGAGTCGGATTGAACAGCTGCAAGGTGGCTCTCCTCTCCGGGCAGGGGCGTGGGGTTTCCCCAGCTCTTGGCTGCCACCCGGTGGAGGCTAGGTGGCAGTGCCAAGCCATGGGGGGAACCTGGCAGTAGGCTGAGAGGGTGGAAGGGAACATCACCGGAGCCACAGTGCACATGCACGCCTCCATGTACATGGGCAGCCGTGATCTAGCGACCCGGGACTTAAGGGACGAAAACACAAACCAGTGTCTCCCCTGTTGCCAAATAAGGGGAGGTGGCAATGGGGGAGCAAAAAGTAATACAAGAAAAAAAAAAGAAATAGTAGGTTTCCACTCTGCTCCTACTAATTCTGTGTTCTAGAGGCACCTGCAGCTAAGGCCCATTGTGACTTTAATCCTTGGGATCTGGTGCTGTTCCTTGACCTGCAGACTTTGACCTGAGCCAGTGTATGTACAAGGAGGTAGTCAGATTCATTGTTGGGTAGGAGTGGTACAGCTTGTATTCAATAATATTAATATTATACAAATATTGACCTGAGGTGAGGGGAAATAGTGGGAAAATACTGATCATGAGAGATGACCTATTGCCTTACAATATTCATATTGCTTGAAGCCTTTGACTTTGGGCAATATGGCTATTGGAAAGCAATAATTCATACCTATGGGTCTATATTTTCCTTCTGTTTCTCAGCAACTCTGGACAATATCTGTTTGTTTAAACCTTGCCCAAGTTGCGAGGATTAGAACAGGCAGTAGCTGAAAAATTATTACCCAGTTCTAATGAACTATTGCCTGGTTCCGGTGAATAGTTGCCTGGTTCTAATAAACTATTTCCTGGCTCTTTATTTTGATCCAGAAAATAGTTCAAAAAACCTGGTATGTTCTGTGACTGGCTCTGGTTCAGTTTGAGACCAGGATTTTTGTCTAAGGTTTAATAGAACTGTATAATAATTGGCAGGCTGCAGGCTAAGGATGTTTGTGAAGGAGACACAGTCCTACTGTTACTAAGAAGTGTGCTGCCACCTGCTGCTGAATTTGAGTTGGCTGAAAAATAGGAAATGCTGCAGAGGGAGAAGGATGAAGATACCGTTAAACCCAAATAATTACTAGGGAGCATTTTTCATACACTGATAATGTGTTTTTAAAATCGCGTTACAGCCTCCTAGTTATTATTTTGTGTCGCAAGCAGGAGGGTATAACCACTGGCTGTCAGTCACGCTTGACCTGTGCTCAGTGCGAGGAAAACCACACAACTGTGGCCACTAAAATAAACAAAACACTAACCAGAAAGCCCCATTCTGTGTCCCACAAATGAAACTGTAACTTGGGTTTTCACTCAAGCAGTTTGGTGGTTCTGTGGATCCTGTTGAATTAATCTAAGCAACCTCCCAAACCCTCACTGATTAAAAAATGCTCCTTTAGTAATTGTTAAAAAAAATGTGTGTGTGTAACTCAGAATTTTACACACAGTCAGTGTGGGATGCTTTAATAAACCCCTCAAGCTTAGTTCTCTGGGTTTATGTAGCAACACACACCTCAGGTTTGTGTAAAATGCAGATCCATGACAGTCGGTCTACAAATTCATTGTCGTCCGACATTACAGCGACACCTATATGTTGACCACATTTGTGGTCAGCATAAAGCCATTCACTTTGGACTGTGTTTTCTTCGGGGGGGCATCCCATCACTAATATAATCAACACTGAGACGGAGTTGATTCGGGGAAGGGCTGCAAGACCCCCAGAAAGCAGTGCCAGGGTCCCATTCCGACACTACAGCAACCCGTTGCTGTTGTCACTGTAGTGTCGGTCGCAGTAAAATTGTTGCCGTAGTGACAGCATATGGTAAAATTCTAGCCACACACACTCACCCATGTATTATTCTCTGTATAAAAAATGTTAAACCATTATTAAGGTTGGAGCAATTCAGCTTATTGTTTTGTGTGTCTGTGTACAGGTTCCTCCGACAAGGCGCTACTCACACGATGAGACAGACATGTGGACCACGGGCCAGATCCCTTCCTACCTCCATCAGTGGGGATCAACGGAGGATGTGATAATTGTACCCCACTACAGCTCACCACAGCATCTGAGGGGGAGGAGGACAAGCCTAGTATTGTACCGTGAAGATGGCCTCCCTTACCGAAAACGCCGAAAATCCGAGGAAAGCATCATATCCCTAAAGCAGTTGTCAAGGGATGAGCACTATGAGGAAGACTTCAAGTGCTTCAATAGGGAGGAAGTAATTGCTTTTATTGATGAGACTCCGCTTCCAAGCCCCTCGAAAAGTTCCCTGAGGCTGTCTTCCATTTCCCTCATTCCAGACACTTTTGAGCAGCACGCAGTCATGTTCTCTCACTTTCCATTGACGAATTTTGAGCGGGAACCTCAGGTCCTGCGTAGGTTTTCAGGGCAGGGAAGAGGCTGCACGCTCAATGGAGCAGGTGCTTCCAGGTCCCAGGATGACCCAGGGAAATTCTTTTGTCAGGAGAACATGGGGGCCAGTGGGACTCAGAGAGACTGTGAGGCACGTGAGCCCCTGCACCACGAGGAGTTTCTAAGTGTGGCTGGCTCCTCTAGAGCGGGTGAGCAGTCATCCAGCAGGTACCGGACAGGTCAAAGCAGCACGTGGGGTGAACAAGAAAAACTGACAAAAGTTGAAAGTAAAGGAAGCACTAATAGTTTTTTAAGTTCACCCTCAGCCTCTTCTGGATACATTACATTTCATTCAGATTCTATTGGATCAGCATCGTAGAAATAGGGTCTTCACTGTAAGCCTGGCCTCTTACCACACCCACAGAATGTTTGTATCTACCCAACATTTTATTCGTTTGGGTTTTTTATGTATAATAGGATGTTGTTCTTGTTTATCAAACTGGAGCTAAGTAAAGCACCAAAGAAAACTATATATATATATATATATATATATATATATATATATTCATGCTTTTTGTTTAACAAAAAGAGACTGTTTTGTAAATTGAAATCAGATGTGTTTAAAAACCAACAGTATATAACACAGGTTTTCAAATTCCTACAGATGGACCAAAATAGAATCCAGTAGAAATGATTCCAAGTACCGCAAGCTGCAGCTGGCAGAAACTAACGTACACTTAGCAATAGACAAAGGTTCAGAAGCCAAGACTCCGCTGTCAGTATTAGGAGGACCAGCTGCATATTTAATGCTGTACTTTCACTAATTGGCAGAAGCTGTAGTCCCTGGGGTGCACAGTTGGATGGCAGAACAAGGCCGCGTTCTCTCCTGGTTATGTATGGAGGCCATGGCATCTCTGCACTCATCAAGAGTCTCATCTCACACACTCTTTGGGTGATGGTAGGATGGCATCCCAAAGGCTAACTGTTCCGGTGCAAAATGTGCAAATGGTGACACTTTTGAAGCGCGCAGAGTAAGGATGTCTGGAATTGGCTGATTCCGATCTGATTGGACGGTCTAGGAATTTAGGATTTTCCGATTCCAAATCCAGTTCCTGTCTGATTCTGAAACGCACAACGGAATCAGATTGAGAATCCTAAATTCCTATGTACAAACATGTTTTAGCCTTACATTTTTAGTATTTTAAAAATCACAGAATATATAAAATATTAATAAATGTAAAATAAAAAATTAAAAAATTCCCACCATGGGAATAGTGGAACAATCTGCTTTTTCAAAACTTGTGCATGAGAGCCTCATGTGAACTCAAGAGGTCTTCAACTACATGTCAGTTAATCAGTAAGGCATGACATGGTGTGCATTAATGTCGGAGAACAGCTCACTTGGGGAAGTGAGGCTTGAAGAAGTATCCTTTATATTGATTATAGAATGGTTCCTCTGATGTGTACTTTAATAACTGAGTAATGAGGTTCAGAATGTTAAGTATTTCTGACCTGTACTGTTGTGCTGGATTATACAATGGCAAGAAAGAATCCTAGACTCTTGATTGGTCAGTGTATGCCTGAGACAGTGATGTTATTACACAGTAACATCACTGTATGGCTGAGCATACACTTGAGCCATTTTTTTAAGAAACAAAGATATACTGCCACACTAAAAATCTACTAAAAACCTTTTTTTAAATGTTTATTTTCTATAACAATGAGCCATTGTATAATAGCAATAAGGCACTCCAGTGTGTGTGTTATTGTGTAATAACGTCACTCCTGGGGTGGTGGAAGCACTCAGCTTCACCTCGTGCTTCAACCCACCCCAGGAGTGACGTTATTACACAATAACACACACCCTGTTGTGCCTTATTGCTTAAATAATGCACAACGATGTGATCACATCTGACCAATCACAGGTCATAGTTTCTTGTACCCATTTTGTAATTAAGCAATAGTACACAACAATAAGTTGTGGTATATCATGAGGTATACCTTGGGTGTGTTGTGAGGCACGAGGCAATGCCGAGTGCCTTCAACCGTCCAAGAAGGGATGATATCCCATGATATAACACACCCTGGAATGTATTATTGTAATTATAAAATGGTCACAAAGTGTAGTAAATGGCTGATCTTGGTAGTCAGTTTCCAACCGTCATGATATGCTGAGATATCACCATGTGTCAAAGACTGCTTCAGCCAATCAGCTTCCAGGATTTCTCCTATCCATTTTTATCATAATGGTTACATGAGTTTGCATGTGCTTTGTCTACTTGACTAACAGTGAATTTTTTTTTCTCAAGTGTAGTGCATTATGTAACCCAGTAACATCATGGACAGCTGAACAAAAAGCCCCACCCCTGCAATTCTGTGGCTCTGCTGCCGTGCAACTGGCCATGGAACTCAAGATTTAGCATGGAATTCACCATATTTGCAGATATTTCCTTTTTATAAAATAGGGCCTTTTTAAGGTTCCTAGCATGTGTCCCTTTATTTTACACATTAATAATTTTTTATTGTTTAAACTATAACAGGTACATTAATTAAATACGATCAATGGTATTCATTATACAGTCATACAATATTTACACTGTAACACAACAAAACCTTTCTGCTTTCCCTACCTGACATGTGGACAGGGATGAGACTAACTATAAAGAGACAAAAACCAACCAGACTAACATTTACAGTACGTCCCACAGCATGGAAGATGAGACACCAAACATCAGTCGATCATCAGTAAAGCTGCAAGTGAAGATGAAAAGTGAAACAAATTAATTCCGTAATGAAATCAGAACGAATGGAGCAACAAGATAATAATGTTTGAGCCCCTATTCATTGAGCATCTCAAAGGCTGTCTGCCACATGACCTTAAGCAAATTATTCTTTACGACTTTGACCTACCTGTCTCTGGATGAAATATGTCAGTTCAGAGAGGACTGTGAGAGATGTTGCCTTAGATATGGGTAGCTCAGTGCAGGTAATGTTCACGTGCCCTGGAGTTGAAGAGAAATTGTGTGATTTTGGGGGGTAAAGATGATCAGTCCTCTTTCCTAGTTTGCCAAAGAAAGTTTTAATGCTTCTCCGTTTTGGATTCTCTGTGGGGTCAGAGTTGAAACATCCTTTCAAGAAGATTTAATTAACCATTATGCTGAAGGCTAAAAGATTAATTCTGCAACATTAGAAGGATTAATCCGCCCCTTCGCATGTTTATCCTGTATCCTCTCTTCCCATGGTCAGTGTCTGATTTCATTGGTGGCTTGTGAGGAACTGCCTCTGAAGTGAATTGGCTTTGCCATACAGGTTTTAATTTTTGCAGCAGAACTTTGGGCTACAAACGCCAGTGCAAAGACGGGGCTCTAAGTGAAGGACATTTTTGCTGTAAACTGCATACCAGTCAAGCTTACTATAGCAGGCTTTACCTAAACATAACACACAATGCTAAAAATGTAGTGTGTTCTGTGCGGGGTAGCAGTTGTCCATTTAGAACACTTGGAGTGAGCATACGAAAGAGACTGTTTGCATGAAAACAGAGTATGGGGATCCATAAAGAGATTCTAGGAGAGAGGAAATATCCAATTTGGGTTTTTTTTGTATCTCTGAGAACCATACACATACTCCCAAGCTGAGTGTTCTAAATGGACTTTGCCTAGAGGTCTGACAAGGTACCTTGCTGAGATTAAGACTGCAGTACAGTGAGGTGTCCCGAAGAGGATGAAACACATGTCTGTACTTTGTCATTCTCAGTCTAAACTTGATGAGACATAACAAGTCTGTTTAAAAGGCAGTGTCTGTTCTGGTGGAACCTTGTCAGTCTGACTTACGCAATGATTTGAACACCCATGAAGCCTTGCTGTAGGAATAAGGCTTGAGAGTATGTGTATGGTTTGGAGGGATGCACAAAAACCAAACACTGCGCATGGTAGCAGTTACTACTCTGTGTTAATAATTTGTGCTGCTGTTTATTGACTTTCCTGTGTGTGTGTGGGGCACAAGTTAACCAGAGCTATTCATGACCCTCTCACAGCCACAGTTTTTCCAACTGTGTCCTTCTGTTCCATTCACAGTTTACTCTGGCCACATTATTGGTAGAGCTGGGCAGAATGTGCTCCACTTCACCTTTGCAGATTCTGGGAATTGCAGCAAAGCTCCGAAAAATTCTTGACATTTATAACATTTGTAATAAAAGGACTGCATTTGAGAATTGTGGATTCTTTTCCTACAACTTCTGATTCACTGAACAAAATAATGTACAAATCCCATACTTGTCAGAAATTCAATTTCTTGTTTTTTTTTTTTTACACCAGCAAATTTGCCCTGGAAAAATATACTCAGTTTTGCACTCTGAATCGTAATCTGAGTGAGAAAGCTCAGGTAAACTGGTAAACTTACTATCTAAACTGGTCAAGCATGGGATTTTATCCTGGAGGATTGGATTCAGTTCCTAGTTAGGTCACCCTATTTATTTCTCAGGATTTGCACTTTGAATGGCAAAACTGTATTTTTTTTTCATGGGACTTCTCAAAGGCAGAATGGTGATTTCACGCTAATTTGGCCAGCGGCATAAACATCTTGTAGTTTTTTTTACATCATGCTTATTAAGTTTGAAGAAAATGTAATACTCAAAGAACAGACACTTGTGCACCACCCTCGCAAGGATTACTGAAGTACAGATAATAAAAAGCATTACAATTAATCAAGAATGTTACCTCACCTTGCACATGTAACATATCATTGGGGGATACAAGCGTTTGTTCAATGCCATAATTCTGGCACTTTAAAATACAAGAATTGTGGTCTGAAGTGCCCCTAATAGCTTGTGACATTACACTAAAATAATAAACGTTGTTATAAACTGACACCTAATGCCAGCATGGGTCCACATTACTTATCAAGCTTAATTTTGAAGGTAAAATTAGTGTCTGGTTAAGGAAGTCAGAGTTGCAACTTGATTCAGCACACACACCAGACACTTAAAAATCATTCATTAAACCATCTGGGAGCTGGAAAAATTAAGTTTGAGCTGTAGTCTTTAAAATGCGTACTTTTAGCTTTGATTGTTTAAGTGGTCAAATAACAGATTTACAGGATGCAGACTAATGAAATTGCTCATTATGCTGGTGTGGAATTCTTTATACAAAGTCAAAGTTCATGGTAGAATCCACAGTGCTTGCAATGTGTACATTCAAACAGTCTGTTGCAAAACCAGGAAACAGAGGATTCCAGTGTTGAGCAAGGTCAGGGAGGAAGACATGCGCCATCTTGGCAGTGTTTGCCCCACAAACCGAACTCGCAGAGCACAAAACACCAAAAAATGTTTTTTTTTTTTGTTTTGTTTTTTTTTTTAAAAGATTGCCCTGTAGAGACCCACAGTTAGTACATTCCCAAGTAGAAGCACCAGTTTTGCTGGCAGTATAGCCTAGAGGTTAGGCTAACAAGCTGTGAATGAGCTTGGTGCATCTAGCAGACCTGGGATTGATTCCTTTAACCTCTTCTTGCATACAGTGTGACCCTGAGCAAGTCACTTAGCCACCCCGTGCTCCCAGGGTACACCTGGAAATGATCCGTTAGCAACCAGTGTAAATGAGTCACTGAATCAATGCTGTATCCATTTCTGATGAATAAGAATAAATTATTGTTATAGTTCATGTGGCAAATACTTGTTGTTCAGTCATTGTCCTCATGTGAAGGGAACTGCCTCAGTTCTTATTGTAACCAAGTCCTCAGTTGTTTAGCCCAACAGCTGGCATCTTTAGGATCATTGAACATAAAGGACTTGTCCTTATGCATACTGTAGAGCCTGGCTAACAGCAGCAATGAATGAATAAATCTGTGTTTATGCAAAAGGCCCCAGACCCCGTCAAACTGCTTGCATCTTTGTATTGTGGCATAGTTTAAGTCTAGGTGCAACTGGAACTGGGTCCCTGCCACAAGAATATCTTTTTTTTTGCCCAGGCCAACTGAAAGACCCTGTCTCTGGCCCTGACCCCCAACATACAGTACTGTGCCCAGTTCTGGAGCCCATACTCGAGGAAAGACAGAGGTAGGCTGGATATGGTGCAGCACAGAGTAACACAAATGATTTATGGCTTGCAGGGCAGATCCTACAAGGACTGGCTTAGGGCACTGAACATGTACTCACTGGAGGCCAGAAAGCAAAGGGGCAGTATAACAGAAATCAAGTTCCTCAAAGGAATAAACAAGGGGACCAGCAAGGAACTGTTAAACAGGAATAGCGACTCCAGAACACGGGGACATGAGTGGAAGCTGGCAGGCAGGAGATTCAGGAGGAACATGAAGAAGTTCTTGTCTGTGGAGAGAGTGGCTGAGCTGTGGAGCAGCCTACCTGCTGAAGTTGTGGGCATAAAGACTATTTCCAGCTTCAGACAGCTGGGACAGAGATAATGGCTTAAAAGTCACCCAGAGGTTAGCAGCAAGTCAGGGAACATGGAGTGGACAGTGTCGGCATAAACCCCCTATAGACATTAAATTTCGGTTGGGTGGGATAGGATATTACGGGCAGACTAGATGGGCCAATGGTCTTTTTATGCCATTAACTTCTCTGCTTCTGTGATGATCAGCACTGTTCTTGGTGTTGTGAGTAACGCAGAATTCTGCTGTGGCGTCACTCTATATGCCTTCTCCACCTCCACCTGTTCCCCATCCAGGTCTATGACTAGTACTTCTAGAAGCCGGTCTATCATAAACGGATTTAAGGAATCTTCCTCAAACCCTCCATATCCACAGTTCTTACATTAGAGGCCCTTACTCAATTATCTAGGAGTTCCAAGAATACCTGAAGAAAAGTGTTCTGTTTTTGTTACATAGTTTTATCTCCTGCCTGTGCTGCTGTCCACTAAAGTACCCTTTGGGTGTCAGGGACATAACCTATTCGGATGGTAGCCATTATGCAGACGCAGAGGTGTATTTTTTCCTCGTTCTTTTCTTCCACATTCCTGCCTATCTCCCTTTTCATGGGCAATGCCTTGGTCAGCCTGGTGCATGCACATTGTGCCCCTGCAGAATAAACAAGCTCTGTGGCTCACCTACAGGGGTTACTTCAGCATCGTAACCCACCGACAACCCTCCCTGGCTGAGGCGTGCTTCCTCTCTGCAGCTGCCTGCAGCCGGGCCTGTCTTCTGATGTGGCAACCCAAATTCACCCCCGAACTTGGATCAATCAATCAATCAATCAGTCAATCAAAATCTTTATTTAACCAGGCGGGCCACTGGATCCTTGCCATCACATTTCTTTGTTTCCATTTTTCTTTTTTTTTTTGTTTCATATGTTTATTATTGGACAGTTATCCATACACAATTCATAGCCAGCAGCTATAAAAAATCCATATGGTACAGTCATATGCATTTGCCACAATACTTAGACAGTTATATTTCAGACTTCATTCCACATTACTGTCCTTTTTTCATTTATTTTTCAAAAATCCCCCCGACCCATTACCCCCTAACAATTAACTATTAACTCGGTCTGTGTCCCTTCTTTCTATCTCATCCCCATCTTACCCAGAGGTCCCTTCTTTCAATTAAATAACCCGCTACCCTCCAGCAGCATTCTTTCCCCCATACTTAGAGAACCCAGATATTCTGCCCAGGTTCTCTCAAATCTGTCTTCCATCTCTTTTAAGCTGTATGTCAGCTTATCCACTGCTAAGACTTTTACAGTGAGTTCTTTCCATTGACCCACTGTAGGTCCCGCAGCCATGGTCCATATATTTTGTATTCCTATTCTAGCCACTGTAAGTAGCACCCTTATCCATCTAGGGTAGAGAAACCATTCCCCATTTTCTTCTCCTTCTACCCCCAACAACAATGATTTTTGGGAGATCTCAATAGGCTTTCCTCTCATAGAAGTGATTTCTTTGGGTATGTCTTGCCAGTAGGACTTTATCACGGGGCAGTTCCAGTAATAATGTTGGTATGTGCCCCTATTTATTTTGCACTTGCTACAAAATGGCGTTTCCATTTTTCTAATTAATAAAAAGTTTGATTCCTTTATCAATGGGCCCACCCCCTGTAGGCAGGAACACCATCACAGCAGCAGCACAATACACTGCTGCTGGGCCATCAGAGTGTCTGGTGAGAGAGGTGTTTTTATTTGTCAGCTGCTTGGAGACTTGTCTAGCATGGCCTAAGGTCACTGCAGAGCTGTCAACAGCATTCTACAGAGCATCCACCTTATTTTATACAGTGGTAAGTCAGTCTGTGAAAGAACTGAGTTTTGTATGTATTGGGGCGATAGAGTTACATTTGCCCTATTTTCAGGCTGAAGGTCCATAGAATGGGTTCTTCTGGGCCCGATGACTGAGCGCCTTTATTGGGAGTCACGTTGTCTTATTGCCTGCTTTGCTTTCATATGTCGCCCATTTTCCTCAATCCTTGTTCCTCGTGCAGGTCTGTGCTCATGCCCAACACTTCTGAAAGCCAGTCTGTCAGAAACAGATTTACAGAATCCTCCTCCAAACCCCACAGGAGCACCATAACTCTTATATTAGGGGTTCTGGCCTGGTTCTCCAAGACCTCCAAGCTATCCCAAAGAGTGTTGTTTTCCTTTACTAGCTGCTTTGAGGTTTGTCAGGTGGGTCCAAGGCCACTGCAGAGTCCTCAGTCACAGTCTGCAGAGCATATATCTAATTTTCTACACCGATCGGCCCATTAGTAAAGGAATCAAACTTTTTATTGTATAGAAACATGGAAACAAAGAAAAGTGATAGCAAAAGCAGACCAAGGCCCGTCTAGTTTGTCCATTTGCTACCTAACTACAAACCACTTGAAAGAGCCCCTTTACAATGTGATTTTACTAGTCCTTCGTGTATATCCCATTCTCTTTTGAAGCCTACCACTGTTTTGGCCTTCACCAGCTCTCCTGGGACGCTGTTCCTGCTGTTCAACAGTCTTTCAGTGAATAAATACTTCCTCACGTCTCTCCTGAAACTACTACCGCCCGCCCCCCTTCCCTATTTATATTTGTGTCTTCTGGTAGTGGTATGATGACTGCAGCTCTTGAATAGGCCTCTGTGATCTACCTTGTTCACCCCTTTCATGTACTTAAAGGTTTCAATCATATCTTTATTTCTTTTTTATTTATTTTAATTTTGATAACTGGGTAGGCCCACTGAGCCCAACAAGCAGTCCCTTTTTGAGGGGCAACCCAGAGTTAATTACAGGTAGAATAACAGTAACAGAGTACAACATTTACAGGGGTTACAGATGCAGTAGTACACAGATCTCATGGTTTCCTTCTCTTCTCCAGTGAGTACATATTCAGGCTGGCTAACCTCTCCTGATATGATCTTCCCTACTGACCAGTGGTAATTTTTTTTGGGTCCTTTTCCGTACAGACTTAAGGCAGCTTTTGTCCCTTTTGTGGTACAGGTTCCAGAACTCAATGCAGTACTGCACGTAAAGTTTTACTAATGAGTGGTAGGGGGGCATTACCACCTCCTTTCTTCTGCTTGCAAAGTCCCTCCCTATGCAATCCAGCATTCTGTTGGCCTTTCCTATTGCCTTAGTACACTGTGCTGATGATTTGAGGTTATCACTAATGACTAACCCCCCCCCCACAACCCTTTCTTCATTGGTCAGATGGATTTTTTTTTTTTCGTAATATGCAGTTTGTACTTCTACGGCTGGGACAGGCTTGGGCTCCCATTTGCCCAATCCCATTGGCCCCCACTGTCCACCAACTCCCCTGGACTTACCAGCTGGCCCGAATACCCCCCCCCAGATTTCATCCCTGTGGCAGGGTCAGGAGGGGGAGGGCCCCCCACACAAAGTATACATCTGGTCTGGCACTGAGGCAGCTGAAAGCCCACCCTGCCACCATTTTTTCTACCAGTTTTTCTCCCAAGTCCCACCACTGGGGTGTGCACATCAGCATGTGCATGTGGAGGTGTATGCATGCTGCAGAGTCCCACAGCACCACCCACTGCTGCAACTCCTGTCCTGCAGTACAGGCCTCCATCTGGTGGCAGTCATTCAGCGGGGCAAGCAGTTTCCTCCCCAGGATAGGAAGGCAGTCCCTCGGATGCTCAGTCCTGCCCCCACCCTGGGCTGACCCCTGACAACCCGTGCTTGTTCCAGAACACAGGTCATCGGCGTGGAGCGAGGTGTGGCATCCAGCGCCTTAACCCTGAGTGCCATTGGGACAGCTGGGTCAGACAGATTTCTACACCCCCTAGCCTATAGTTTATCTTTGGGTTTTTTTTCCTATGTGCATTACCTTTGGCATTAAACTTAGCTGCCACAACTTTATAAACATCTTTCCACTCAATTTAGACCTTCCTTCAAATCCCTTATCTTCTCTTCTGAGTCCAACCTGCCACAGAGTTTAGTGTCATCTGCAAAGAGAGATATGTTGCTTCTGTTCCCTACACCTATGTCATAGATGAATACATTAAACAGGACCAGTTGCAGCACTGACCCCTGTGGCAACCTGCTAGTGACATCTCTGATACCAGAGTATTCCCCAGTTACTACTACTCTTCAGGTTCTCCCTCTGAGCCAACTGTCATCTCGTCTGGTAAGCTTCTCACCCACCCCCAGCTTCCTTAATTTTTTTTTGTGTCTAGTCCCCTTTGGGGACTGATTCAGTAGTATTGCTGAAATTCTACTACGGCACAGCTCTTGTCCACTGCGTGGGTTACAGAGCTGAAGAAATTGATCAGGTTTGTTTGACACAACCTTCCCTACCTCCCCTAGACATGTTCTCTATTTTCAGGCTGACTGTCAACAGAGTGGGTTCTCCAATGCTCCTGGTACCTCTTTCCATGCGTGTAAGCTGAGGGCCTTTCTTGGAAGCTGAATTGCCTTTCTGCCTACTTTCTTCTACACCCTTTGCCCAGTTTCTTTGTTTTTCCTATGAAAGAAATCTCTTGGCCACAATCAGGGCAGTAGGGATAGATAGTAGATTTGATTTTTCTAGCAATGAGAAAGTGGAAAAACAAATAAAGCTGTTTACTATTCCAGTTTCCACCGAGTTTCAGACACTAATTGCTAATCATGCATAAACTTTCGCAGCTTTATTCACTGGCTGCACCTTGCTCTAACACAGAAACATAGACAGTGATGGCAGAAAAAAAACAATGGACCATCCATTCTGCCCATAGTTCCCTATCAAACCCTGGGACCTATTATTAAAACAGAGTACTAGCCCTCACTATCCACTCCTTGTTCCACTCCCTACTATTACCACCCTAAGTAATCACAATAAGCACAATACCCTACTCTGTTCCAGCCATGTTTGAAAGCATGTGTGGTTTTTGCACCCACCTTCTTGGCTGGCAGACTGTTCCACCACCCTTTCTGTAAAATAAAACTTCCCCTTATCCCTCTTGAACCTCCCTCCCATCAATTTCCACTCATTCCCCTGTATTCTTGAACTGTTACTCATGCTGAATAATTAGTTGCAGTTCACCTTGTTTATTCGTTTCAGGAACTTGAAGGTTTCTATCGTATTCTCCCTCTCTTGTCTGTCTCCAGTCTCTAGTTACAAGGAGTGGAGCAAGACTGGCAGTGGCTTCCATGACAGATGGCAAGTGCCATTCAGGAATCAGACACTAGGTGGTGCAGTTAGTAATATATGCTATCCACCCCACCCTCACTCCTAGAGAGTGAATATTCAGTTTCTGCAATGTGCCCATTCTCCTGTGGCTTGGGGACTGAGAGTTTGGAGGTCACTCCCAAAGCTGGTTCTACCACTCACACCCCCACTTTAGCCCTGTGAAGTCTACAGAAACATTTTTAAAGTGCACTTGGAACTGGACAGAGGCATGGTGGTCGAAGCATCTACAGTGTCCTCTGAAACTTTGCTGTCCTAGTTGAGTTCCCTGGCACCGATGGCGCATCAGCCCAAGGCATTGTGGATGCAGCGGTACATCAAGAATACTTAGGACCTCATTCACAATGGAAAACCTGTGAAAAGGTATATTTTTGATTATTAGCTCTCTGTGAGCTATGTCTTTATGTTTTTATTGGATTTCGGGGCTGTAAAAGCCAGCAAATGATGAATTTGCACATGCCTGCCTTACTCTCGAGTTCAAGTGTAGTTTCTGTCCACACTGCAGGAGATTCCGGTTAAGGAAACCATGTTTGTCTAAAACACTATTCTAGCCCACCCATGCTAGCAGGGTTAAAACACAGCTTTAGAACAAATTTGGCGCAAAGCTTCTGATGATTTTTTTCCTTTGTTTGCTGATCACCAAGCCTGTCCCCATCTGCTGACACTCCCCAACCCCATCACCCTCCTGCTCTGCGACTAACCTTCACTGACTGTTGAAAACTTCGATGTTGAAGACAGCCAAATTATCACCACAGATGCTTGGGCTGTAGTTTTTCTCCTGCTTGGGGGCAGATCTGGCATTCTTAAAAGGAGTAGCAATTTTGTGACTGGGGTAGCCCTTTCCCCAAAATTGCAAATTGCTATCTTTTAAAGCATAGATTAGGTTACAACAGCTACATTTTGCTGGCCTAGAGGGTATTAGGTGCTACTTTGCTACATACTCTAGATGGATCTGCTAGTGCTCCTGCTGCCCCGTCCCCCTCCCACCCTGTCTCATTTGCTTCATTTGCCTGCACAGAAAATAAAACAACACTGAAATATAACAGATCTGACTGATGACACGTTTACGTAACGTCAGACTGTGGATTACATTTTATTGGCAGGGGGGGGCAGATTCAAAGTTTCCTTTGGCTTAAGGATCCCTACTTACTGTGGTGGGGCTGTAGGTGCCTGACCTTGTTGCTAGCCATGCATATGAACATATGAAGAAGCCAGCAGAACAAGGCTATTTGGTCTAGCTAGTCTGCTTGAATTGCATAGTTCACAGTTTAAGCTACAGACCCCCCCCCACATTCTTCCCATCCTTTCCATCCACCCCTCTCATGACCCTTACTTTCCCCTTATGTCTGTCCCAGCCTCTCTTGAAGCTGTCCACCATCTACAATGAGACCACTTCTTCTGGCAGCACATTCCAACTGGCTACCATCTCCGAGAAGAAGTGTTTCCTAACCTCCCTCCTAAATCTCCCACTAACTTAAGACTGTGCCCCCCATGTTTCGATTGCCACTTAGTTTAAAGAGGCCCTCCTTTGCCACCCTATTTAACCCTTTCAAGTACTTGAAGGTCTCAATCATGTCCCTTTTCTCCCTCCTCTCGTCCAGGAAGTACATGTTAAGGGCCCCCAACCTCTCCTTGTATGCTTTATCCTGCTGACCTGCAATAATCTTTATCACCCTCCTCTGGACCATCTCCAGCAGATTAATGTTGTTTTTAAAGTGTGGGCACCAGTGCTGTACTCCATACTGTAAATGTGGCCTCACCAGTGACCTGTGCATGGGCAGTATAACCTCCTCTTGCCTACTGCTGATCCCTCTGGCTATGCATCCCAACATCTTATTTGTACTTGCTGCTGTTTTCCTGCACTCAGATCACTATTGATGTCATGCCCAGATCCTTCTCCTCCTCCTCCTCTGTTGCAGATACCCGGACCCCTCGCAGGTGATACTCTGTCTTGGGATTCTTGGCTCCAGTGTGCATAACTTTGCATTTCTTAGCATTGAAGCCAAGCTGCCAAATCTGGCCCACCTCACATGTTTTTCCAGATCCTCCTTTAGGTCCTGTATCCCTTCAGCCCAGTCCACCCTCTCACAGAGCTTGGTGTCCTCCACAAAAAGGCACATTTTGCACTTAATGTCATCACCAATGTCAATAATGAAGACCTTGAACAACACTGGCCCTAGTGATGACTCCTGTGGGACTCTACTGGTGACCTCTCTGGTGCTAGATAACTCTCTCCAAACTACCACCTTCTGGTTCCTGCTCCCCAGCCAGTTTTCCACTCATCTGGTCATCTTCTCCCCAACCCCGAGATCTGCTAACTTCCTGATCAACCTTTTGTGGGGTATGTCACAAAAACACTCCACAGGTCAGGCCCTCTGCTCCCTCAGTGCCAAACCTCGAAGAGCAATATGTGAACAGGAGACAAACAGGGTAACCCTTCTGTCTGTTTTGGGTCTGAAACATCTACTAGTCTTGAGTCCTGAGGTCAAATATGAACCCTTTTTGCTAGCATGCCCAGTTAACAGGATCAAATATCACACTGTCTTTGGGGAAATGCAGTGCAATACTTAACCCAGCAGGCACCCAGCCTGGTTCACAAGTCTCCCCTTTTTTGACTCAATTGAGACCTAGGTATTTTATTATCTTACAGCAAGATGGTAACACACTTTAAGCCCTTAACAGTTATGTCAGAATTATCAAACACTGTCCCAGCATTCATATGCAAAATAAAGAGAAAAGACTCAGGCAGAATTAAGGAAAACAAAAAGTTTACTACAATTAAAAAAATAGTAAATACATACAGAACATGGAACATAGATACATAAATGTTTACAGTCCAAAAGAAATGGAAATTACAGAAGCAAAACACCTTGTACTTGAATTTCTAGTTCTAACTCAGTTTTCAGTTGGGTATTACCTATTTGTAACAGAAGTGCCCTCTAGTCCAGAAAACAGTGTATGTTCTCTTTCAGAGTTGTAATAAGAGTGAGCCACAGCCCCCTCAGACTGTTGGCAATATTCAGAGTCCAAAGTCCTCACTTCCTGGTGATGTCACAGCACATGAGGTCACTGTTAGTCCTGTAATTAATTTGTAACATGACCAAGTATACCCCAAAGGGTGTCATTTTACTGCTTGCTTGAAATCTGCAAAGATAGCAATATAGGAGAAGATGGAAGGTTTGATACCTTTTATTGGACCAACAAGTGTCTTGTACAAAGATGGAATTATACACACGCTTTCGGGGCCACATAGGTCTCTTCTTCAGGTCAATAGCAGAACTGAGCAACATAAGCAGTATTTATATCCACTGTGGAGCAATTAAAAATCAGGAAGTGAAGTAGGAAGGTGATGAAGGGGACTAGAGATTAAAGTCTAAGATGCAAAATAAAAACATGAGAAGAAATGGGGAGGGGGGCTAAGTAGGAACAAGTCAGTAGGAGAGGAAAGGAAGCTAAAGGGAAGACAAAAGCACGCAGATAGGATCTGAGATCAGAGGCTGGCTGTAAGGGTAGAATAGACAGAAAATGCCTAAGAGATGCAAGGAAATCAAGAAATTAGGAGAAATAAAAGAACAAATGCCTAGATAAACAGAGTGTGAAGTAGTATAAACAGAGGTGTGATAACAAGAGGGAGTGGGTGGGACTGAGCTCAAGAGTTGGTAGGAGAGGCAGGGAGTATGTGAGGTACAGGTAAAAAAAGCAGATCAGGCAGAACTCAGAGAATAAAATATATAATAAGAGAAATACAGAACCAAAGTGTGATGAATAGAGACATGATTTAGTACACAATAAAAAAATAATTACAGTTTACCATAGCGTGTCATGAAACCGATGTTCTGATTCAGTCCAGAAATGTTAGATTTAAATTGTTTACTATATTTCAGTTCCCATGTCCTTCTGTCCTGTGTGTTCCTGAAGTTGCCTCTTAGTATCAAGATTGATAAATCGAAGAGAGAGTGATCTGTTTGTGAAAAATGGTTTCATACTGGAGTGCTGATAATCTGGTTTACTATTGTGTGAGGGTGGTGATTCATCCTGGTTTTCAGTGGTTGGCTAGTTCCCCAATATAGCAACCATGTGTGCACTTCTTGCATTGAATTAGGTAAACCACATTGCTGGATTGAGATGTGTAGGATCCATTAATTTGTATTATGTTGTTCTGGCTTGTCTTAATGGTGGCCTGTGTGCATATGTGGGTGCAGGTCTTACATCTTGCCATGTTGCATGGTGTTGTCCAGCTTGTTTTCTGGTTATTTTGATCTGCTGGGTGTTTGTTATGAATTATTATGTTCGAGAGGCTGGGGGGCTGCTTATAGGCAATGACATGTGGTTCAGGGAAGATGTCTTTCAGTGTTTCATCTTCTCTCAGCATGGGTTGTAGCTCTTTGACAATTTCCTGAAGGGGTTTTAGCATGGGGCTGTAAGTGACCACTAGGGGTGTATGGTCAGTTTGATGTCTTTGCCTGTATTCCAGCAGATTGTCTCGTGGTATTTGTATGGCCCATTCAAATTCTCTGTCAATTTGTCTTGGAGAGTGGCCCTGCTGAATTAGGAAATTCCGAAGTGTGGAGAGATGTCTGTCTCTTGTTCGCTCATCAGAGCAGATTCGATGGTATCAAATCGCCTGACTGTAGATTACAGATTTTTTTTGTATGATTTGGGTGGAAGCTGGAATTATGCAGGTAGTGGTGTCTGTCAGTGGGTTTTCTGTAAAGAGCAGTTTGTATATGTTCATTTTTAGTGATACTGACTGTGGTGTCAAGAAAATGTATGCTGGTGGTGGAGTATTCAATAGTGAGATTTATGGAATGAAGAAAGTTGTTAAAATCATAATGGAATTTTTTGAGAGAGTCTTCACCTTCTGTCCAAATTAGGAATATGTCGTCAATAAATTGGAGGTAGACAGATGGATTATAAGGGTGGTGTTTAAAAAAATCCTCCTCTAAGCAGGCCATGAAAAGACTGGCATATTGTGGTGCCATTTTAGTGCCCATGGCTGTCCCATGATCTGTAAAAAGTGCTTGCCGTTAAAGGTGAAGTTGTGTGTCAAAATGAATTTCATTAGGGTGCTGATGGTGGTTTCTGGAATGTCTCCTGTGGATGTGTTTTCCTTTAAAAATGTCTGACATGCTGCTATGCCATCTTCATGTAGGATGTTGGTGTACAGGGCAGTGACATCCATTGTGGCTAGGATAGTGTTCGTTGGCAGTTGTCCAATTTGTTTCAGTTTCCTGAGGAAATTGGTGGTGTCCTGAATAAAACTGCTAGTAGCTCTTACTAGTGGTTTTAAAATTGATTCAATGAGTCCTGAAACGTTTTCGATGAGTGCGCCAATCCCAGAGAAGATGGGCAGTCCTGGATTCCCGGGTTTGTGTATCTTGGGTAGCACGTAAAATGTCCCTGGAGTAGGTTTGTTTGGAATTAGTATTTTTAACTGTTCTTGGATGTTGTTAGGTAGAGACATGATGATTTGTTTAAGTTCTTCAGTATATTGTATAGTAGGGTCTTCGGTGAGTTCTCTATAGTAAGCTGTATCTGACAGCTGTCTGTGTGCCTCTTTAATGTAATCCTCTGTGTTCATCACAACCACAGCTCCACCCTTGTCAGCTTGTTTTATTACAATGTTAATGTTAAAGTAGGAAACCATTTTTCACAAACAGATCACTCTCTCTTGGATTTATCTGTCTTGATACCAAGAGGCAACTTCAGAAACACACAGGACAGAAGGCCATGGGAACTGAAATACATTAAACAATTTAAATCTAACATTTCTGGACTGAATCAGAACATCGGTTTCACGACACACTATGGTAAACTGTAATTTATTTTTTATTGTGTACTAAATCATGTCTCTATTTATCACGCTTTGGTTCTGTATTTCTCTTATTATTATATATTTTTTTCTCAGAGTTCTGCCTGATCTGCTTTTTTTACCTGTACCTCACATACTGTCTGCCTCTCCTACTAACTCTTGAGCTCAGTCCCACCCACTCTCTCTTATTTTCACACCGCTGTTTATACTACCTCACACTCTGTTTATCTAGGCATTTGTTCTTTTGTTTCTCCTAATTTCTTGATTTCCTTGCATCTCTTAGGCATCTCCTGTCTATTCTACCCTTACAGCCAGCCTCTGATCTCAGATCCTATCTGTGTGCTTTTGTCTTCCCTTTAGCTTCCTTTCATCTCCTACTGACCTGTTTCTACTTAGCCCCCTCCTCATTTCTTCTTATGTTTTTATTTTGCATCTTAGACTTTCATCTCTAGTCCCCTTTATCACCTTCCTACTTCACTTCCTGATTTTTAATTGCTCCACAATGGATATAAATGCTGCTTATGTTGTTCAGTTTTGCTATTCACCTGAAGAAGGGACCTGTGTGGCCCCGAAAGCTTGTGTATAATTCCATCTTTTTACAAGACACTTGTTGGTCCAATAAAAGGTATCAAACCTTCCATCTTCTCCTGTTTTGCAAGGACCAATACGGCTGGAATCTCTTAGATAGCAATATTAAATTATACAGTCTCTTTCCTATCTGAGCATTCTCCCTTTGATGTTCAGAAACACATCCTAACAGCTATTTTCTCCTAGTGGTGAGAAATGTAATGGGTATCTGTTAGAAATTGTTGCTTCCTAAGATGTCGTAAAAGGTATCCTGGTTCCTGGACTTCAAAGTAAATAGATAGTTTACAATGGGTGATAACCTGGCCTTTGAAGGAAGTTCTTAATTAGAGTTTCCACTGGGTCATGGAGAGGCCATTCCTCCTCACCACACTTTTGAAATTCCATCTCCCAGAGTCCTGTTCTGCGAGTTGCCATATTTCCCAAGCAGAAATTCACAGAATATACATTTATATCACAAACATAATCATAACTAGTAGAAAGTTAACACATTACAGGGTACAGAGTCAAAGGCCTTGCCCACTGCTCGGCACCTGTCTACTGTTTTGGTGACCCAGTCAAAGAAATCAGATTTGTTGACATGACTTCCTCCCATAAACCCTTACTGCCTTGCATCCTGAAGCCCATGCTTCTCTAGATAGTCTACCAATCTTTCTCTAAGTATGGTCTCCATGAGCTTGGACACGACTGAAGTCAGACTGACAGGTCTGTAATTCCCTGGGTCCTCTTTGGGACTGCTCTTATGGAGGGACACTACATGTGCCATTCTACAGTCCTGTTGTACCACGCCTGATGCAAGTGAACTATTAAACAGGCCCTCCAGTGGCTCCACAAGCCCCTCCGCCAGTTCCCTCAGCACTCTTGAGTGTACTCCATCTGGGCCTGGTGATTTGTCTACCTTCAGTGCTAGTAGCCCTTTTCTTATTCTGTCCCCCTCTACCACCACATCCATGCTCCCCTTCCCCACTGTAGACGCTTCTAATACACAGCTAGCAACCAATCAGAATGCAGTATTTTTACTTGCCATTTTATAAGGAGTCTTAAGTGGCAGTGGGCATGGTTCAAGTTAATGTATGTAGTCATGAAGAAAAGGGGAAGTTAAATGCAGAAAGTTATGAAACATTAGTCAAAATGTCAAAAAGAGAAACTTCCATTTACTGTGTCGAAGGTTTAATTAGACAGTTTTCTTTTTCAGAAGCCTGCAAGGCTACCAACTTGACAGATCTTGTAGCCCCGCACAATATGTGGTTGCCAGAGGCAGGTTCTGAATTTAAGGATAGTTGTGAACTTACACCCATGATAACTCTTGAGCTGCTTGAGATAGGTAATCTCCCTGGACATTTTGAAAGCAGAATGAGATTTTTATAGTCACTGACTACTGTGATAGCGAACTAAGCTATTCTACAACTTGTTCAACATCTTTTGTTTTTCCTCCCTTTTAGCTCTTTTTGATCTGTTTCACTGAACTCTGAAATAAACAGCATGCTAAATTTAGCCTGACCACAAGATGGCAGCAAGTGAAGCTGTGCTAAATAGAAAGAAACAAAGAAACAGAAATGTTAGCCGAGAAAAGACTAGTGGTACGTTGTGTTGTGTTCCTCTCCTGTCAGCCAGGCAGTTGCAACATTCTATGTTATGTGAAATATTGCAAACCTCTGGGAATCCCTCCTTCCCCAATTAATTAAATGTTGTACCCAGTGATGTTATTAACTTAGAACCCGAGAAAGTGACAGCAGATAAAGGCGTAGAGACCCATCCCATCGGCCTGAGCCTGTCTAATTTTGGGACTGTGCCCCTGTTGCATATAGATTCTCCATGAGGAACTAAGCTAACTTGAGTTTAAAAGATTTAGCCTTTTCTACTTGCACCACTTTGTTTAGGGGATCTCTTTCCCCATGGGTGTATGTACCACTCTATGGGGAAAAAGTTGCCAAGCATTGCCTTTTCTGTTTATATGAACAACTTTTAAATGTATACGCCTCGGCAAAGTCCAATGGTCTGCACTAACTGAGCGACAAAGTACAGCTTAACATTGTCCTGCAAACCCACCAGCACAAACAAAAGACACAAAAAACAAACTGCAAATGGTGACATTTTACTTGCGCTCTGTCCTACTTCTAATTTGCCCAGAGGACATTATAAATTGGCTGGAGGAAATCCAGCACCCTATTTTATTTATTGAATTTTATTGACCCGGTAGGCCCACTGAGACTAGAAGTCCCTTTTTCAGGGGCGACCTGGGGGAAGGGGATACAGATGGTAACCAACTGAAACTGAACCAGATTAAGCTGTTGGTGGTATTTTTAGTGAATGGGGGAAATTTGGCCAGGACACCGGGGAAATACCCCTACTCTTTTCGAGAAGTGCCATGGGATCTTTAATGTCCACCTAAACTACCACCAGAACAGGCAGATGGGACCTCAGTTTATCGTCTCATCCGAAAGACGTCACCCCAGGAGTGCAGTACCCCTCTCATGCTGCACTGCAGTGTCAGTATTGGGATATTAACCCAAGTGCCTGGTTTGGGTAGCTGAGACCAGTATGGATATGTCAGGGTATACATATGGATCACGTGCACATCCTGTTATTGCATGAAGCAGAGGCATGTGCACAGTTAGGTGAACTTTTTTTTTGTATTTTAATTTATATTTTAAAGAAACAGCAAATGCCTTACCTTGTTTTTATTATCATGGTAAAGCACTGCAGGGGGAGGGGGTGTCAGTCTGGTAATTACACCAACCCGACCAAAACAGTATTCAGCTTCTCCTCATCACTGTTTAAATTTGACCTAAATTTATTTATTTCGTTTTTGTTTACTGGGTAAGTGCACTAGCCATAGCAATGACTATTTTCAGGCACGACCCGGGAGGCTACAGTACAACAATACAGGCAAACATTCCAGTACAGGTTCAAACAGAGCTGACAATACTCAATACAGGCAAAAATTCCAGTACGGGTTCAAACAGGGCTGACAATAGTCAATACAGGTCACCAACTGTCGACTACAATGGCAATCTGAAGAACTACCGAACATCAAAAGGACTTTGGTTTGGTTTAAAAAAGCTGTTCTCGTATGATAAGGTTTATTTAAATTAAATACAACTGAATTATGCATTCTTAGTGTACTGTCACAAACATAGTGTGTTGATTGCAGTTTTCTTCTCTGTATGTCTGCATGAAAATATATCTGTTTTGAAAAGAAAACTATGGGAAGGGGAGGGGAGATCAAAACAGTATTTTGATTTTAAAAGTATTCTGGGCCCAGAGAGGGTTGACAGTACCCCTTTAAAGTGTTTTTTGCAGTCAAAGCATAAAATGAAAGACTGCATGTAACTACACACTGATCAAGATAACATTACATCCACCCCTATATAGATATATTATACAGATATGGTGGAGTTGAGGCTTGCAATGGAAAATTATTGCACTGAGAGAAAAAAAAAAGTGCTTGACTGTGAGTTATGCCCGAAACTGCAGACTCAAGGCTTTATTTATTTATTTATTTTTTAACAAGTCTTTGTTTACATTAGTCTCCCAACACCGAGGCTGCCCTCCTTGGCCCCTTTGGCTGACCTTCCAGATCCAACACTACCATCTCCATCCTGCATCTCATTTAAAGGGGAATGGTCAGCAATCAATAAGACCTCACAATCAAGTGCTGGGCTGGTCCCAGTTTGCACTTTGTGTGCATTTTTTTTTTTATTACTTACTGTTTACTGCAGTATAGTAGATTGTATCATGCTGATTCTGCTGAAATCCAAGCAGACATTTGCTATAACCAGAAATCCCAGCATCCCCTTCAGCTGTTATCAGAGCAGGGCTACAGCAGTGGGCAATTCAGTAGTCTGCTGTGCCTGCTAGAGATTTGATGAGCTTAGATCAGATGTTCGCCAGTCCCGCCGTTCTCCCAGTGCCAAGTCCTATGACTGTACTTGGCCCCGGGAGGACAGGGGGACCAGCAAGCAAAAGATCAGAGCTTAAAAAACCTCTAACATGCACTGCAGCCTAATGAATCTCCTACTGCTGCAGCCCTGCTCTGATGTCAGCTGCAGGGGATTCTGGGATTTGTGGTTGTAGCAAATGTCAGCTTAGAAGTCAGTAGAATCTGCCTGATACAGTCTACTACACTGCAGTAAACAGTAAGTAAAAAAAAGTTTTGGCACACAAATTGCAAATTGGGACCAGCTCCACACTCAGGTATAGGGCTTAGTGTTGACGGCGCCTCTTTAAACGGATGGGCCCTCATTGGGGTTGTTAGCACCAGCACTGGTGCTGCACCAACAGACCGGCCCACTGAAGGCATTGATGCCCACTTGAGGTCACTGTTTTCAACCAAGGCAATTCATTTTCTAATACTGTATAAGCCAAACCTTCAGTCTGTGTTTGTTTTATTAAACCCTTTTAATTTGTTTTAGTAAAATAACGAGTTCCTCAGTTGTGTGTATGAAAAGGGCCCTCTGTGCAGTCCCAGCCTGGCTGGAGGATGCAGAGTTGTCAGTCATAAGTTTCTAGGGGTATTGTTTTGGCTCAGAAGTACCACTGCCCTCTTAAAGACTGCACTGCTCTGGCTCAGAAGTACTGCACTGCTGACTGCTACTAGGAGGGCAGAAATCTGTAGACAACTGCTCACTTGGTAATTGATATAGCCCAACCTATTTATATTCTTGTGACCATGCTTTAGCCAGCTGGATTGCAAGTTGAAATCCAAGGGAGGTTTGTAAATTGGATGTCATGGGCTAGCAAAACATACCACATTTATGTTTAATTGCAGGTTTTGACATTTATTGAGCTCACAAATGGTGAAGCCACAAGCAAAGGCTTAGAAGTCAGAATCTGCAGATACAAATAAATGTGATTTTTTTTTTGCCAGACCATGGCATATACTATCACTATTGACGATGGTGCCTCTCCTTTAAGGGCGATCCTAATGCTCAAAGCCCAGTATAAATAATTTTAAAAGTTTGGTTCTGGACTTTATCTCCTGATGGATCAGACCACTATTGCCATGCACATTCAAATAAACACATTCTACTGCAAACATTTAAATGAAGGAAGCATTTATAGCATTCCAAACAAGTGCCAGTAAGGACTTACATTATTCAGGAATTCTGGCAGATGTTCTGGAATCTGATGATGCTCCTGGAGTGGGAATATCTATTGATGTTGCTTTCGGGATCTAGTGATGTTGCTTCCGGAGTGGAAATAAGTGATACTTACTCTCCAGTAGTGTCAGTAGTGGAAATAAATGCATTAATTTGGCCATCTTATTCTTGCAATCTTTGTAAAAATGTATTTATGAAACATGTCAGCAAAATTCAGTAATCTGGTTGGCTGAGAAGTGTTGCATGGTGTTTGTTTATTTATGAATAACCGGACAGCTTAGCTGTTGCAAATGAGTATTCATTATTTTGCATCTTTTAGGACTATTTTATGAGTGCAATGATATCCTTCAAGGCATCCAGTCATGTAGAAATGTGCAGACTTCTTGGGTGGTTGAAAGGTACTCAACTTTACCGTGTACCTCACAACACACTCAATAGGTCAATATATTTCAGTACAGCTGGACACCTTGTTGGGTGTTTTTACTTACATATACATAGACACCAGATTACAAAAACACTAAATGGGGAAAATGTGCCTTTAAGGTTTCAGTGATTTACGTCTCAAATGTTTTTACCTCAGTATAGGAGAGGGTATGGCTTTAAGCAATTGTTCAAATGGTTTTTAATACAGTATATTCGTTTTTCATATTTACAGTGTCAGAAGGCAATACTTTGTGAATTAATGTTTTGTGCCACAAAATGACAAATGTATAAAAATGTTTTTATTGTATTTTACAAGAAAACAAAATGTTTTATTCTTTGGGGTACTCACATGGAGAACTGTCTTTTTAAATGCACAATTAAAAAAAGTGTTTGTTTTGTTTGTTAAAATTTGTTCTGATGCCAAGACTGTTGGAATTGGTAGCTAAGGAAAATCCGAGCACTTCTATACATCGTTATCTTTGCATTTTGCCTTTGTAAAAAAAGAGAGACATTGATGTTATTCTAGTTAGTGATGTTTTGATGCTTTGCAGACATGAACTCTTGTTTCTATTGGTCTGGGTGAATTTGTCTTAAATTATAAACTTTAAAGCATTTTATTCACAGTATTTCAGATTTGTTGGTGATTTACACTTTTTGACGACTTGCAAATTCCGGTTCTGTAAAGAGCATAAATAAACTCTCTAAATATTGTTTACATTTATTTCATAGTTTGAGTTTAATTGTTTGGCATCATTTTTAGTTTTCTACTTTTCCATCTACTTCTTTTCCTACATCCTTGTCTTAGATGCTTATGGCGATTTTGAGCATATTTGTGAAGGCAAACGTCACTGCAGAAAAGATGTTATTAAAGGGGAAGTAAACATTGCAGGCGTCACTCAAATTGTGAAAGCTCATGAAAAGATCTTTCAGACGAGATATTGGGCTTACCTATAGGTGTCAGGAGTCCTGAGATATGAATATCTTTTATTTTTATTTATTTATTGAAGTGTTTCACCAGGAAAGTTACACTGAGCAGAAGCTCGTCTCACGGTACATCCTGGGGGAAGGGGATTGGGACAACAGATAATATTGCACATGATACATACAGTGGCAGCTAGGTTAACAGCCATATCTAAATAAAAAACAAGGGAGCAGTCATTTCATGGAATCTTGAGACAGAAAGTGATGTCACTGAGGGGCAAGCTGTAATTAACAGCATACAGCTTACCCCTCAGTGACCTCACATTCCTTAAGATTGCATGAAATGGCTGCTGCCTTGTTTTGATTTACAGATTATTTAGATATTCATATCTTAGGACTCCTGATCCCTACAAGGAAGTCCAGTACCTTGTTTGAAATCTCTTTTCATGGGCTTTCACAAATTGAGTAACCCCTGCAATGTTCACTTCCTCTTTAACAGAATAATAGCTACAAAAGTCATCACTCAGCAATGAGGCTCTAGTTCCATCAAGAAATTTTGGTGACATTATAAGTCATGAGTGGTTCATGATGTCACTGGAATAATGGGATGGATTCACAAGCCTAGCTATTGGTAGTTTTCTATTTGTTATTTATTTTTTTTAATATATGGAACTGTCTGCACATTCCGTCTCAGTACCATTGATCTAATGTCAGACCACTGGTGTTATGGCTCTGTCAGATCGATAGCACTAAGAGTTTTTGATTTCATTGATTCCTAATGGGGAAAAATGGCCACCCATATATTACATTATTTTACTGTTATTTATTTCAAAGTTAATTACAATAATAGATAAAAAAAAGAGTAGCCAGGCTGCAGTTCCATCAAGGGGTTTTAAAGAAAGCATAAGAGTGAAGCACACATGGTTTATGTTGTCATCCAAACCCCAAGGCAGGTTTGAGGGTTTAGTTACCAAATGGAGCACCTTATGTAACATCACAGTCATATAGTGCTAAAATTAAATATCCAGAACAAGGATGACTGCCTGGTGGCCCAGTAGTAGCACCTGCCGCCTTGAGCAACCAAGCAGGTGACCCGGATTCAAGAATAGACCTGGACTGGGGAAGTGTTGCTGTTGGCAGATTGATGCAGTGGCATCACACTCCTTCTTACACAGCAACCCCCCCCCCCCCGTGGCAGTCCGGAAAGCCATCTCCTCCACAGAGTGATCTGGTACATGTATGCAAGGCCACCAATTAGGCTGTGCATGGTACCTGCAGGGAGGTGGGCAAAAGGGTGGGAGAAAAACAAGGCAAAACCCCTGATGCTGCCTGAATGACTATTGCTGGCACCATCAGGCACCATGCTTTGAGAACTCTGCTGTGCAGTTGTAGTCAGTGCTGTAAGGTTGCTGAACAAGAACCAGTCCAAATGAGCAATACAGCCCCACAGCGAATGAGGGTGCGAGTGTTGAAATCAAAACGAAATTGAGCAAAAGACCACACTCCTCTTCTGGATATACAATGCACAAAACCTTTATTAAATCATTAAATAGTTAAAATACCCAGAGAAAAAAACAGGCCATCTCAGAACAAGACCTTGACCAGTTTCGTACACTAGTACGTCATCAGGAAGATTGCGGTCTTTTGAACAAGAACCAAACAAGCACAGGTGTCAGCAGAACAAACAGCTACTATGGTAAAAAGAAAACATAAACAGAGGCTGGCCCATGGCATTGATAATAGCACATACCACTAACAAGCAAGAGACCTGAGGACTGGGGAGGGGTCTATACAGGGAAAATACCACACTCCCAAGTGCAACTGATGGTCTGAGACAAGACCTTCCTTGACCTCCACACCCAAGCTGTGGCTGCATTGCATGGTGGGGTCCCACTGTGAGAGAGAAGTTGTGAACAACTGGTAGTGGGAGATAAGAGTATAGTACAAAACGTGGGATGCATATCATAAAACTGAGGGAGCAGAAAACTGTAGTAACCAAAAACCACAGACAAACCCACTGGTTTTGTGTTTAACATAGAAACATGGACTTTGACTGCAGAAGGAGACCGAGGGTCCATCAAGTCTGTCCTTATGATACTACCTCACTCCACTGAACTAATGTACTGGTGGGTTGTCTCCCACTTCCCCTGCTCCCTCACCCCTCAATTGTGTGTTGTCCCACCTAGAGACTACCAGTCCCCTTGCAATGTCCCAGCTGTGTTCAAACCTGTTTAGGGATGCTGCCCCCACCTCTTCTGCTGGCAGTCTGTCCCACAGTTCCACAGCTCTTTGCATGCAGTAAAACCTCCTCACGTATCTCTTGAACTTGCCCTACACCAACTTCCAATCATACCTCCTGGTGACTGCATTGCTGTTCCTTACAGACAGACCCTTGCTATTCACACTGTGCATACCACTGATAAACTTATGTTTGCATTATGTCTCCCCTCTTGCACCTGGCCTCTAGCGAGTACATATTTAGGGCCACTATTATTCTTCGTAAGAGCTGCCTTGCTGACCCTCGATCATCTTGGTGACCATCCTCTATTGGTGATGCTTGTGGTATTACTAACACATACAGTGTAGAAATAGAGCCTGTAGAGCAATTTTTGAATACCCCTCAAAGGGTGAGTGACAGTAATTGCCTCATGAGCTCCCGTCAGTGATAGATTTTGTCAGTATGTTATAGTTGCCTATTGTCTATTTTATATATGGTGAATACTGGAAAGGCAACACTGCAAAACCAGCCTGTGTTGCCTCAGAGGGGTTCTGATTAAATCGGACCTCGAGAGCAAAGCTTGAGTGGTCTAATATATTCAGAAGCCTGAGGTGGTAGCTCAAGCTGGTTGGGCATGTGGTTGTCCATCCAATATTTTTTATAGTATGTAGACTCAAATAAATGATGAAATGCAAACACTCACTCCCCCCCTGAATGATCTGCCATCTCACTGTGCCATGCTGTGTCGCTTACCCGCTCCACGTTTGTGAATGCCCCACCCTTCCACTGCTGTTTACTTTCTGGTAGTCAAACAATATTAATGCGTTACCTCAATGTGAATAAATACATTTTCATATTTCTAAACATCAGATGCTAGTCCATCATTTTTGGAAAAAACATGACTGTCTTTCTGCTGTGCTTTCAGTTTGGTTATGATGTTTGTGCAATGGTTTCTACAAGTGGCTCATGGAGTTTTTAAATCAGCTGGGATGCTGTTGCACCACAGAAGGGTACAATGACATTCCGTGACCTTTGAACTGTGGTACAAGCAACTTTCAGTGGTATAGAAATCCATGCAGAACAAGCCCTTAATATCAAATGTAATACATTTAGATGATTACTGTTCATTTTACTCACAATTTTGTATACAAGGAACAGTATACAGGGAAAATAACTGCTAACCACTTCTATTGGGAAAAAAGGTTCATCCATGTATTATATATAAAATAATGGATGGGGTGTTGTACATTATGAGGTTTTGTTTTTACACATCTGAGGTGTGTAGTACCACATGAACCGTGAGTATGAAGAACAAATGGTTTGCGATTGTATTAAACACTGAAGGTTTGTAACAAAAACACAAACAAAATAGGAATACTGTAACACCCCATCCTTCATGTTATGTAATGTTTATGTAAAAAAAGAAAACTTAGCAAAAAAAGTGCTGTTAGAAAACAAGGAAGGCAGTGACACAAGAAAAAAGGAAACTTAAATGCACATGGAGAAGGTAAATGAGATTTTGCACAGATGGATGTAAAATGTACAGGATTTGAAGAACGAAATGCCCCCCAAAAAGAAGAACCAGATTTATTTTTATATAGTCTGACACTTTGGATTTAGCAATGGGATCAGAATTGGGATAGTGTCGCTGATGGCTTTTTCTTAGTTTGTGTGCTTACCATCAGCCCACTGCACAAATTTGTGTTCAAGTTTAACATTTCCCATTCTTCTACTTGCAGTAAAATATTTCTGTCTTTAATCTAGTTTGATATCAGTAAAACTGTACTTGTTTAGTTTAAAACATGATTTATGTGACTCAAGTGGTTGGGGGTAGGATATTGCCATGATTGCTTACAGCTGCAACGTGATGACACAGAGCCGCAAATAATTTTAAATAGCCTTTTTAAACTGCGTTTTTTTATTATATCTATTTTGCCTGATGTTTTATGCCTGAAATAATGGTTAGTACTGTAGAGTAAATGTAATTACTCAGCTTAAGCAAGTTTGCTAAAATGTGCTTTCTGTTTAACAGTTGCAGATCAGATTGGCACCAAATGCTGTAATAACAAGTCCGTTATTATGGAATGGAACTCGGTTGTTATGGCGTTTAAAAATGGTGCCAGTCCAGTCATTAAACGGGCTCACCAGTAATTATAAATAATTATATGTGTATGTCAAGGACATTACATGAGCGTATAATTTATCATTGCACATTCTGAAGATTTGAAATGATATATGAAAAATTACTGAATCTTATAAGAGAGAGAATAGTCAGCACTAAAAGCCCCCACCCAAGTATGGGGCTGGTCCAGGTATGGAGCGGGTCCCAATTTGCAGTTTGTGTGTAAATGCATCATTTTTTTCATTTACTTACTATTTACTTCAGTATAATAGACAGTATCAGACTAATTCTGTTAACTTGCAGACTGACATTTTCCATAACTGCAAACCCCAGAATCCACCGCAGCTGACAACAGAGGAGGGCTGCAGCAGGGAGAGATGTAATAGTCTGCAGTGCATGGTAGTACTTTTATAAGCTCCAATCAGATGTTTGCTGATCCCACTGTTCTCCCGGGGACAAGTAATTTGTTTATTTATTCAGTTATTAGGAAAGCCCCTTTGAGCATAAGCGTTCATTTACAAAAGTTCCATTTCAAGGTCATTATAATACAATTAGGGTACAGTAAAAACAATGCCAAGCAACATGCAGTGAGATACACTCCACTCCAATGACAGTAACAAAACATTGAAGTAAAGCACTAGATAAGGCAACATCTATAAGCTGGGTTATGTGCAGTTACAACAGCATTGTCTGGATAGATAGGACTGCAGAGATATTTTTGAAATGTGTAAGACTGGGAAGATTAAACAGTGTGTCCACAGTTCATTTCCTCTGTGACTGTACATAGCCCAGGGAGGACAGCGTTACCAGTTAACAAAAGATTCAGGCCCCAATGTTGATAGTATTCTTATAAATCAACAAGGTGGGTGTTTGAGGGGATGTGCCCCTCAAGTTTGGGGCCCCAGATGGAAATTGTTTTCCTTAAGTATACTCAGAGTAGCTGAGATCATTATTCTGAGAACCAGAAAGCAGATTTCCTCCAGTGTACGAGGCTACAAAAATGGTCCTTTCTAAAATAAAAAAGAGAAGATTCACTTAATGTTTTAGGATCTGTGTTCATATAAAAAATACAGAGTCACATGAAAAAGTCAGAAATCTACTTTTATTGTGTAAACCCTTTGATAGAAAAACAGTTAATGATAACTGAAAATATTCATCGATTTATTTATTTATTGTACAATCGGATTTACAACCTTTGGGCCAGAGGCTCGTTTACAAAGGTTCTTCATCACAGTGAGGACATACAGAGTCACATACTTACAGAGTACAATTATACATAATAACATAGTTTTCTCGAGTTGCTCAAACACAATGAATAATTAGAAACATTTCAGAGTGACAGATTTAGTACCAGCAGGTACTGGCAGTGAGAAGGGAGGGCATGGGGGAGTGGGGGTGAGGGTTGAGGTGGGGAGTTCAGCCCAGAGGGCTATGTCAATAGTGTCTTGAGAGTAGCAGAGCATTTGTTAGAGACAGGTGCAGCAGCAAGTGTTGAACAATAGGTTCCGAAGAGCAGTTTTGAATGGGGCAATGTTGGTAGTGTTGGAGACGGCTGCAGGGAGCAAGTTGAACCAGGATGGGGCTCTGTAGCTAAACAGCCTCTTTGCCTGGGTGGTCTTAGTCCTGGGTACTAGTAGGGTGACCTTGTCAGTGGTTCGGGTGGAGACTGTGGAGGGTGTAGGTTGGACGGAGGCAGAAATCCGGGGAGCCCAAGCACAATTGTCTTAGTTAGTAGGAAAGTTTGGTAGCGGAGGCGTTCATTGAGGTTAAGGAGTTTGGCCATGTCATTAAGCTGACAAATATGGGTGAGCCTGGGGGCATTGGTCACTAGTCTGCAAGCTTTGTTTAGGATGAGTCGAATCTTATTGAGGGCTGTGGAGTCAGCAGCACAATAGACCGGTAGGCCGTAATCCACAAGGGACATTACTGAGGATGTAATGGCAAGTCTGATTGCATCAGGTGGGAGGCAGTTCTTGTGACGGTAGAGGATGCCAAGTCAGGAGTTACTGGTGCCTGCGAGGGCTGTAATGTGGGCATGAAAGGTGAGGGCCGAGTCGAAGGTGATCCCAAGGTATTTGTAAGAGTAAACTTGTTCAAGTGGTTGAAGAGTGCTGGGGAGGATTTAGAGGGGGTTGTTGCTAGCTTTGTTCTAGCGGTGGGCAAAGAACATTGACTTGCTTTTTTTGAGGTTAATGACTAGTCTGCTCAATTTAAACCAGTTCTCTGGATCATTGAAGCAGTGTTGGAGGGAGTCTTGGAGGGAGGTGGCATTTCTGTGAGTGGCATAAATAACGGCATCATTGGCGTACAGGAGAATATTGCCAGAACAGGCACTGGGCAGGGTGTTTAGGTAGAGACTAAAGAGTAGTGGGCCCAAGATAGAGCCCTGGGGAACCCCTGAGCAGATGGGATGGGATTCCGAGAGTGTCCCATTGTTTTTGACGCGCTGGGACCGGCTGATAGGTAACTAGCGCACCAGGCGAGGGGGCCAGCCGAGAAACCTGTATGGTAGAGGGCATTTCAATCAATCAATCAATCAAATCTTTGTTTATCCTGGCAGACATCATTGAACAATGCTCATTTGCAAGATGGACCTGGTTAGGTCAGGGACAATTACATAAACATAGTGCAGTGCAAGGAACAATATACAATATACATAGTGTTGATTTATACAATATACATAGTTAAATTATCAGGAAATTCTGATAACTCTATACCATTTTTCATATTTACAATTTTTACATAACTTTAAGGTCATAGACAGAATACTGAAATGTGGCATGGAGGAAGTGTTGTTGATGACTTGCATACACGGTTGAGAAGATGGATTTGATAGGGCGCAAGGAAGTAGTCAATGAAGGATCTGGGTAGGAGGTGGGCGATAGGCTTCAGCAGCTTTAGTAGCGGGAGCTAAGGGGGAGGCGGTACTGAAGGGAGGGAGGGAGGGAGGGGAAGGAACAGTTGGCAATGGGGGGAAAGATGGGTGGGAAGGATGTACAAGAGGGAAATGCCATGGGAGAAGTATGGAGGAATTGCAGACCATGGGGAAGTACGGAGGGATTGCAGACCGTGTGGAAGTTGGTAGGAAGGAGAAGAGATGCAGAAGGCAGAGAGGGGGTGGGAGACAGTGTCAAAGGCCTTAGAGAGGTCAATGAACACTGCCCCAGCTAGGGAGCTGGAGTCAAGGGAGGAGTGCAGGAAGTTGGAGAACTCCATTGATGCTGAACTTGTGCTGTGACCAGCATGGAAGCCATGCTGTTCTGGGCATAGAATGTCATATTTTGCCAGGTATTCGGTGAGCTGAGTGGCCACCACTTTTTCTAAGGCTTTGGAGAGGGGGAAGGATGGAGATTGGAGAATAGTTGCCGGGGGTGGACCTGTCACCACTTTGTGAATAGGTGTGACTATAGCTGTTTTCCACACTGTGGGGAATTGCCCCAGACAGAGGGACTGGTTTAGTAGGCCAGTAAGTGGGACCCGGACATCATCCAGGACCAGCCAGAGTATTTTTGGATCCAGGGAGCCGCCTCTAGGACTGTTGCTATTTAGTGCTTTAAGCAGGAGAGGTCTGGCTTCCTGGACCAATATACTTATGTAGATAGAACCGGGGCATTAAAGAACTGGGCGGCAGTAGGTCGGGGTAGAGTCAAAAAGTTACTAGAGGACAGGGTAAGATCTGTAAAGGAGGAGTTAAGGCAGTTGGCAATGTCAGTAGGGTCAGTAAAGATGGAGCCATCAACTGTAAGCTGGGCTGGGGGGGAGTGTGATTTCCTGTATATTTCTTTTATATTGTCCCAGAAGTTCCAGGCACACCCCCATGAGGAGGTGATGGTGGCCTGGTAGTGGTCTGCCTTGGCTTTATGGATGGCCCATGTGCACCTGTTACGTGTGACATTGTATGCCTGTCTGTCAGCCATCCATCCGGTCTCAGTGGCTAGGTGCCAGAGGTTATCCCTATCCCTGAGCATTTGGAGTAGGGCAGGGGTGACCCAAGGCGTGTTATGCCTTTTGGAGTGGATTATGGTGAAGGGTGCAAAAAGATCACAGGCCTTGTTAAAGGCTTATGAGAAGAGGTCGAGTGCAGCATCAATGTTGGATGCATGGTGGATGGGAGACCAATCAATCTGAGCGAGGAACTGTTTGAGTTTTTTCAGTCCGCCTGGGTGGAGACACCTTAGGAGTATGGTTTGGGCTACATGTTTGGGGGTGGGAGCAGACCAGAGGAATAGGAGAGGGGAGTGGTCGATGAACAATTCATGCACTGTAGATGGACTGCCTCTAATATAGAGTGGCACCAGACAAGACACAATGTAGTACCTTGCAGAATTACTACCGAGTGCTGCAGTATGCTACAGGGAACAGTGTAATTCAATGGCAATTAAGCCCTTTTGTCATGTAGTATTTTGTGATGTCATTACTGCAAAGTACTGCTGGGTCTTACCTGGCTTCACTACATATATGTTGTATTGTAACCCACTGCACACTGAGAATATTTGTGCACAGTGGAAGCACATGTACAGATAATAATACAAAACACAATTAATTCAGTGAAATTCATGGAAAACTAGGAACATAGTCCAGGATTTTCTAACTGCGCCTAGAATGGGTGCAAGTGCCTGTACCACGCATCTGAGTTGCGCTGGAGCACAATATTGCTATATTCAAATGAGAGGCGCGATCACACATCCCATCTGAATATAGCAAATGATGTGGGTGGTGCAAAGGGGGCCACTGAAGATGCGCCAGCACGTCCCCCTGTGTGGTCTGAATACCTAGAATGGGGATGCTCCAGGTGCAAAGTTCAGATATTCAGATCGTGACATACAGATGGGGCCATTAACCATGCAAGGTGCAAATGGGACCATTTGCATATCATTATGGCCCCATTTACAAGTCTGGGGCAGGGATGTGCCTAGCAGAATGCGCCGGGCACCCTGCAACATTCATGTCCCGCAAAGCACTCCACAACTTCCTGGTAGTCTAGTGCCCCCGCCCATCCCCGATCATATACTATAAAACAGGTCATTCTTCCCTGTTAGTCCAGTGTCGCCCACCCGCCCATCCCCAATCATATAATAAAATAAATCTAATTTCCTTGGTAGTCCATCGGTACTCCCTCCCTTCCCTGAACCCCGTCTGATCCATAATTAACGATCAAAAATCCCTGGTAGTCTAGTGGTACCCTCCTCCCAGCCCTGATCATGGCAAAACATGCAAGCCAATATTTCCCTGATAGTCCAGTGGAACCCCCACCCACTGAGACACCCAAACCCCACCCTGCTCCACCCATCCCAGCATGGCCATTTCAGCTGGCAGGCAGCAAAACCCACCCACACACCTCCACGGCTGCCCGTCAACTGCGCTGTCACTGAATGACAGCTTACAGTAAGCACTGCAATACCATTGGTTAATATCGTCGCAACAGAAAAGATAGCTTTTCCCTGGTGTCTAGTGGTCCCTCCCCCTGCCTGCCGATCAGCATCCTGATGTAAACTATCATACTTCCCTGGTGGCTAGTGGTCCCTTCCCCTGCTGATCGCTGTCCTGATGTACAGTATCATACTTCCCTTGTCACTAATGGCCCCCCCCCCGCCGTTTGCCATCCTGATAGGTCTTGTCATACTTCCCGTGTCTAGTGGTCCCCCCCTTTCCAATCACCATTCCAGTATAGTAGATAGATATACCCTGGTGTCTATGGTTCCAGCTTCACCGATCGCTGGCCTGGTATAACACATAGATTTTCCCTGGTAGTCTAGCAGTCTCCCCTTCCTATCCCCAATCCCTCCCTGCAATAATTTGCATGCTTCACTTGTGGTCTAGTGTACTGCCCTCCCCATCTGTGATCTGCCTGTGGAATACAAGACATATTTTCACAGGTGTCTAGTACCCCCCACCCCAGCAGGTAGTGACCCACCCTGTGCCAACGACCGGGACAGACCACCACTCTCCACAATGGTTGGCCCCCAACCGAGCTGTCAGTGAGCATGTACTGTATACAGTATGAGCTCATTGACTAACAGCTTAGCACTGAGCTGTCAGTCAGTGAGCATGTACTGTATACAGGCGTCAATACTTGACAGCCCAGTTGGTGGCTGGCCAGGAGAGCAGGGGTGCCAGCTGCCGGCCGGCTTGGGGATGAGATGTGGGGGAGTGGGGTTGTGGGGTACTACCTGCCAGGGTGGGGGGCCATTAGACACCAGGGAAGTATGATAATTTACATCGGGATGGCGACTGGTGGGGGGTCACTAGCCACCAGGGAAGTATGATAGTGTACATCAGGATGGCGATCGGCAGAGGGAAGGACAATGAGCCACCAGGGAAGTATGATCATTTGCATCGGATGGCAGTTTTCAGGGGGAGGGACCACTAGCCACCAGGGAAATATGATATTGTACATCAGGATGGCGATCAGCAGAGGGAAGGACAATGAGCCACCAGGGAAGTATGATCATTTGCATCGGATGGTGATTGGCAGGGGGAGGGACCACCAGCCACCAGGGAAGTATGATATTGTACAGCGGGACAGTGATCGATGAGGGGAGGAATCACTAGCCACCAGGGAAGTATGATAATTTACATCAGGACAGTGATCAGTGGGGGGGGGGGGGCACTACACACCAGGAAAAAGCTATCTTTTCCATTGGGCCGGCAATTGGTGGTGGGGGACCACTAGCACCAGGGATAGCTCTCAGGGAATGGGCAATCGGAGGGCAGCCCTGCGCAGTCCAGCCTTGCTCCCCATGCAAATGAGCCTATAATCAACATGCAAATGGCCCCTTGGTGCTTTGCATCCCCAGTGGGCTCATTTGCATAGATACATTTGAATATGGGAGATTTCGCACCGGTGCAAGCCATTGTGTCGCCCTATTCTGGGGCCATGTTTGCTCAGCTAAGGGGCTTAGTGCTGGGTCTCAGTGGCCTTATATTTAGTTGAATAGCGCCAATGCGCTATTCAACTGAATATAGCAGTTTTGGATGCCTAGGCAACTGCAAGAGGCAGTGCAATATTTTGCCCTTTGCTTTGCCCAGATTTGAATATCGTGCCCTTAGTGTTCCATGTGCCATTTTTATTACATTTTATAACAGACACTGTTTCAAAAACTGGTAAGTATATTTTGCTAAATACGCCCATCACATTCAGCCATTGAATCCAGCAGGTTTTGTACACATCTAACATCTTTAAGTGCTTGCATTCAGCACACAGTTCCTTTATTTTGTCTGTTAGTAGGGCTTGCCTTTTTGGAGACCAGTTGAAAAATAGACAGTTCTCTAAGGATATCCATCATATTCTTTGTGGGATGAATTTTGCTAGATTTGACAACACACAGGATTAGCTGGTGGGAGGCACCAGGTATGTACATTGCCTGTGGGTAAAGTACCTTTATAACCAATGATGCACCTCTACATTTGCCAGACGTATTTCCAGCACCATCACAGAATAGCGTCTGCACTCTTTCATATCTAAATCCAATTCTTGAACAGTTTCAACAATCAGCCTTGCAATTTCTGCACCAGCTGTTCCGTGTTCACAGTGAATAAAACCGAGGAACTCCTCTCGGAGCTGATAATCCCCATCTACACATCTTATTATAAGTGGCATCTGCTCTTGGTTGCTGCAGTCTTGTGTCACATCAGCAAGCACTGAAAAAAATTGAGAACGGCTTTTAATTTCACTGATTATCTGTTTCGTAATTCACCAGCTTATGCAAGTGATCAGCTCAGTCTGTGTTTTTTATTTGTATGTTGCATTTCATGGGCAAAGCTCAAACCGCAGTTTCAGTACTTCATCCCCAACATGAACTTGAAACTCAAGTAACTTTATGATGTTTCCAGGGTTTGAATGCCGATCATCTGCCGATATGCATGCGGACTGATAATGATGCCCATGGTGGGCAGTATTCTGTTTTCCATGGAACATCACTGTTTTTAGAGTTTATTTAAATTCTTCATGGTTTATTTCAGTATGCCCTTGATAAGCAGTATTCTGCTGAACACTGACAGGAGCAACTCTTTTCTCCATCATTTGAATGAATGGCTTCATTTTAACTTCTGAATTTTTGTGGCTCCGTGAGACTGAATGACGATCTTGCAGCTTCTTCAGAGCAACATTCCGGTTATCCACAGGTGATGTGTACAGCCTTTCAAGTTTAACTGCTTTTTTTGGGTAATGTGCTACTTCCAAAGAAAACACAAGAGTTGCAGAATACACCATCAAATTTTGCACAGTACACTAATCAGGGAAACTGTACCAGCCAATTTGCACAGAAAGAATGGTTCTTGTTGTACAACCATGTAACTGGACATGAATAAGTGTTTGTTGGTATCCATATATTATGCAACAGTTGATACTTTCCATTCACTGTTAGTGTATTTATTTTATCATAAACACAGCCTGTGTCATTAGGATGACCCTTTTCAGATTGCTTAGGACCAGTAGCTACTGCAACAAAAAAAGTTTGTCAACTTATGAGGTAATAAAATTACACATGGAGAACAGACAGTTTGAATACATTTCTGAGCATTCTCTAGCAAAATATTTTTAATCAATCAATCAGTCAAAGTCTTTATTTATACAGGAGATCATCGTTGAGCAAGCTCATTTACAAGATGGACCTGTTACACAAGGTGACAAAAAAAGCAGATACAATCCAAACAATGTAATTATGCACAGTTATGAACACAGAAGGAACAAAAGTTCAATACAACTTTAATAAAAAATATGGGGCTGGATATTCAAACTGCGCCATTCTGTGGCACAAGCCCTTGCGCTGCTCAAAAAAGTTGTGCAGGGGTGTGGCCAGGGCGATATTCAATGGAGTTGCGCCATTGAGCAACCTTTGAATAGCCTGGCTACAGCCACTGTGCATGGTGCAGTGGAACTCTGCTACCACCGCAAGTGGTCAGAGTGGAGCATTCAAGATGCGGTGGCGCAAGTTCCATTGCGCCATGTGCAAATTTCAGATATTTAAAAGGTGACATGCAAATGGGGCCATAAGTTATGCAAGGCACAGCGGGGGCCATTTGCATCTACTTACGGCCCCATTTGCATGCCATTAGCATGCATGTGCGCCGATCCCCGACAACTTGCGCCTGGTGCCCTGCCAGGCAGCAGCTCGGGGACCGACGCCCCCTGCAGCCTGATCGCGGGCATGAAGTAAATCTCCCCCCCCGACTGGTCTGATCGCAGGCATAACAGTATTAACCTCTGCAGCCCGATCAAGGGCATGATGTAAACCCCCGACTGGTCCGATCGCGGCATACTGTATAAGAACCTCCGACTGGCCCGATCACGGGCATACTGTATAAGAAACCCCCTGACTGGCCTGGATCGCTGGCATACTGTATAAGAACCCTCCACTGGCCCGATCACGGCAGAACGGAGTTCAACCCCCCAAATACCAACATCCCTGGTGGTCCAGTGGACCACGAAGCCCGATCGCGGGCATTAGAGTCAACCCACCTCCCCAAAGTCCAATTTCCCTGGTGATCGGGCCAGTCAGGGGTTTTATACAGATGCCCGCGATCGGGCCAGTCGGGGGTTCTTATACATTATGCCCGCGATCGGGCTAGTGGGGAGTGTGTTCTGCCCGCAACGGGCTACAGGGGTTACTATTATGCCCGTGATCGGGCTGCGGGGGGCACAGGGAACAGTGAGGGCCACCCACAGGTGGAAGCTGCTGTGTTGCACCCTGCAATGCGGGCAGCTCACCTGTGGGTGGCCCCTTGACTTGATCCTTTTTTTTTGTCTCAAAGTTGTGTAGGCACAGTAGGGGTCGCATACACAACTCTGCACAGCCCGGCTGAATATCGGGCTGTGCAGTTTATGCATGGTTCTTCCCCCTCAGGTTGAGCATGCCTTCATTAGCATTGCGCTGTTGTTCAGCATGACTTGGGGGGCGCAACTGCCTCCTGCTGAATATCGCAGAATGGCACAATTTCGGACTTGCGCAGGCGCAACCCTATTGCACATGGCGCAACCCTTTTGAATATCCAGCCCATGGTGTTAGTTTCCTTCAAATTTTGTATTTTCAAAATAGAATCAATCATTTCCGCTATATTTAAGCACGCAGTTAAAAATTGGCTTCCTTGTCACGACAATGAAATAATAAGCAATTATCAATATCCATGGACCTAATGCAGGACAGTAGGACATCACAAATGATGCAAAGTTACAACACTTCATGTTTAACATAGGGAAGATCAAATGAAATCTGATGATGTACTTTATAAACACATTTAGACATAAAAATGTACAGTATGGATTCACAAAATGGAATTGTAACAGAGTTATCAATGAATATTGGTAAGCAATGCTGATTAAAACATTTTAGTTACATTGTGGACATCATCCTCAATGATTTCTGCATGAACAGGTGGAATTACAGTAATTTCAGTATATTGACAGCGTTGAATGATGGTGTTGGAATTCCTCTAAGAGTTATGAACAACCGTAACCTAGGCAAATCAGGACAAAAAAAAATAATCATTTATGACTGCCCATTAAAATTCCACATTGAATAAAGCATATTAGAACAAACAGACATGGTACCTTGTTCAGTCTGTGAATCTTGAACCAAAGTCTTGCAGAAGAACTTGGCAATGTGAGCACCCAACATGAGAAAAGAATTAAAGATGGTATTTCGACTTCCAGGCTTCAGCCCTTTTGGCATTCACCCTTGGGGAACCGCTAGTCCCGATCCACAGGTAAAGAAACCAAAATGGAGGTCTCAAAAGACATTGACTCACTTCCCAAGGAGTAACCATAGCTGATGCCACAGTTCACCAGGGATGGAAAGGAAGAAAGCATCTATGACAAAACCACATGCCCCACTCCAGGGCATTGGCACCATGAAACCACAAAGAAAGGGTGCTAAAACTTCTGACAGAAAACAGCAAAGAGTTAAAACAGGGCTGGGTACCATCCATATTCAGCAAACTACCATGGTGCCACAGTCCACAAAGGCTGCCACTGAAGACCAGAGCAGGAGCCAGTCAGCTCATTTATTTACTCTTTGGTGCTTCTTTGCGCCGCCGCCCCCCCCCATTGTAGAGAGGCCCTAACAGTGTCAGTGGCTCAGCAGGTAGCATACTCGCCTCTGAGGTCAGGAGATCAGAAGGCTGTGGGTTCTATGCCCACACCAGGCACTTGGGTTACTATCCCAATAATGACACTGTAGTGCAGCATGAGGGGAGTGCTGCACTCCTGAGGTGCCGTCTTTCGGACGAGACGTTAAACCGAGGTCCCATCTGCTTGTTCCAGTGGTAGTTCAGGTGGATGTTAAAGATCCCATGGCACTTCTCGAAAAGAGTAGGAGAATTTCCCCGGTGCTCAGGCCAAATTTCCCCCCATTCACTAAAATACCACCAACAGCTTAATCTGGTTCAAGGTCAGTTGGCATTCATCTGTATCCCCTCCCCCGGGTCGTGCCTAAAAATAGGCAGGATTTGTCTAGTGCACTTACCCGGTCAACAAAAACTAAATAAAAATAAATTTTTGTTACCAATTGACCTTGGGTAAACCACAAATTCTATTCCAGAAACCATATAAAAAGAACAAAAAATACAGTAGTATTTATGTTAATGCTTTAGCATTATGTTTAATTCAAACAGCTCAAAAATCATAACACCAGAAGGGGGGGGGAATATCAGATACCATGAGTAACCACAGTCAAGAGCCAGGACCCAGAATGCTGCCCCTTCCCCAATCAACTTGTAAGTCATTGCATACTTGATTCATGTACTGTAACATGGTTTAGAGGCAGTGGTGAGGCCAAGGCTGCCCATCTGTGGTTTGTTTAACTACCATTTAGATGAAATTACTAACTGACTGAAGAAATTAGCAGTGAATACTTCCTAACCTTAGAAATTATATAGACCCTGCACACAGTCCAGCCATTCAAATCTCTAATCAAGTTCCATAACAGGCAAGCTGACACAATGCACACTGCTGACTCAGGATTACTTTCCCTACTCATGCTGTCTACTGTCCACGTAGCACCTAGTAAATGTTTTGAAACTGTTTTAATCACCACAATATGCCAGCCTCCCTAGTCCATCCAATGATAACATCCTGAGTGATTGACAAGGCATAAATCATTATCGAGGCTCAGAAACCGTCTTTTGAGATCCTCTTTTCAGATCAACCTAGTGAGATGCAACTGAAGGGAGACAGCTAGATGAGGCTGTCAGAACACTTTGTGCATGTTTTACTTAGCTGATTGTACTAGTCTATAACTACTAGAGACAGAAAGCACAGGAGTGCTTTCACTCATCGGAAGGCTGCCGGCTGTGGCAGAGGGTGGGTTGTGCACATCATTGTCTTCTAATACAGTTTGGTGGTGGGTGGGAGGAGGGTGGGATGTGGGTGATGCTACTAGGGTGGGGGGATGGGGGACACTTTAATCTGTTTTACCTTTTAGTGCTATAAGCACTTTTGAAATATAAAAGGTGATGGCCATCCATGGCGGATGGTGGGTTGTACCGGTTGCCTTCATCTAATAGAATTGGGTTCTGGGGGAGGGGAGGCTGAGTGCTGCTCCTAGGGTGGAGGGACAGGAGGACAAATTTTATCCTTTTTCTTAGTACTGTAAACACTTTTGAAATGTAAAAGATGGCAACCGACTGTGGTGGAGGGTGGGTTGTGCAGTTACTCATTGTGGGGTGCAAGGGAAGGAGGGTGGGCTTGGGTTATTGACATAGCATGGGGGTGAGAGCAAATTTTTTACTGGGTTTTTGGCGCTGCTAGGAGAGTGGGAGCTGTTTTCTTTCTTTTTTTTTAACAAGCTGACCCAAATACTGAATACCGGAATAGTCCCCCATTCAGGAAGGGCTCCCAAATATTCAGTAGCCCTATTATTCGTGGTCTTCAGGAAATAATATTCGGTCCCTGCATAGTCCTAGTGCACAGAGAACCAGCGCTAACACCAACCAGGGAAGGCTGCAGTGATAGATACTGCCATGCTGGTCAGTTCTGGCTAGCTCACATTAATTAGATTAGATTGGTTACTCCTTTGGTGTCGAGGTCCGCCACACTCTAAGCTGTGATCTGCAGCAACCTTCTAGGTTTGATACCAAACATCCCAGGATAAGATTCTCCAGGGTTAATTCATGCTACCATTATAAATAGTTCCAGAGTATGTGTGTTGTTTTCTCTCGTTACTACTACAAATAAAAATCAAGATAATGTAATCTTTGACCAACCCTCCCCAATGGTGAATTATGAAAAAGCGTTATTCATTCAATATCGTCAATGGGCAGCTAATGTATTGATCAGTTCCTCCACAATAGAAATGAGAAATGAAAACAAAACTATGTTCACTTTAATGGCAATCCACCAGTCACTTTCTTCTATCAAAGCAGAATGCAGGTCATGAGCAAATAAAACAAACCCTCAATTAAATGGCAAGATAAAGATACAGCGTCCCCACCACTTTACAGAAAAACAGTTTTGCAAAAATAACTCTCATACCACTCATGGCTAGCAGTGGACAGTATAGGCTAAGGCAATCAGCAGTATTAAGCAGTTCAAGCTTCTAGAAAAGGAAATGGGTGGGAGGAACTGCAGAGCTGGATTTGATATGCAAGATATAGAGAATACTGTAGGGGCAACTAAACACAACCAATGTATTCTGCCACAGAGGGGTTCTGATTCCCTCTGACTTTGACAGCGAAGCTCGAAAGGTCCATGGGAATCAGAACCCTGAGGTGACAGACCACACTGGTTGAGCATAAAGTTGCTCATCCAGTTTGTTTTTATATTGTATGGTGCCAAATCGTACTGCTGCTCATCACTGGGCTTGGACAAGCTAAAGGTGTGGGTCACTCAGCACTCACCCGACATACTTTGAGCATCAGAAACATGATTGTCCTCCTGTATCCCTGACTCCCAACTAGCTCTTCCAGACTTTAACCTCTATCGGCAAGACCTTCATAAATGGGGAGGCGGGGGCAATCTACTCCAGCAGCACTTTAAAGTGCACCATTTCTCATTGTGAAGCAACCCCTGGCTCCCATGAACTCCTCTTAGCCAACCTAGCCTTTCCTTCATCCTCATGCCTCTTTGTGGGTGTTCCATATGCTTTCCTAAAAGCTCCCCCATCCCATATGTCCTGCCCTCACATCTGCAGGTGAACTTATCCTTGTAGGAGACTTCAATCTCGACTGGCTCTCACCCCTGTCTCTGAACTCGCGGCATCCGATTGAAGCATTAAATCTCACCCAGCTTATCAAAGAGCCCACCCTCCCTAACACTAGATCTCAGTCTCACTTCCTCCTGGACTGGGTGCTCTCCATCCACCTTCACTGTATCTGCTCTGCCGGCATCCTACCAAATGCACTCAGCGATCATTGCCCCACCTTCTATATTAGGAAGTCTTGCCCTCTCCCCACTCCTCCAAAATACATCCAGTACCTCCCCCTCAAATCCCTCAATGAATGGCAATTACTTCACGACCTGACCCTCGCAAACTGGACCCCAGTCTTCTCTTGTCACTGTCGACACTGCCCTTGCTCACTTTACTTCCATCTTCCTAAATATCTGGGACTCCCATGCCCCACTAAAAACCATATGAGTAAAACACAGCCACCATCCCTGGATCACCCCTGATATTTTGGCCATGTGTAGAGCTCGCGATCTTGCTTGGCACGATTTTAAATCTGTAGGAAATCAAACCTCTCTACAGGCTATCCGCCGTGCCAAATCTGACTTCTTTAAGTCATGTCTCCACCCCTCAAACAGGACCCCCTCTTCCTTCTGGCAGGACCTCCGCTCACTTCTGCACCACCCCTTCCCTCCCTCCATCCATGAGGCTGGCCCAATAACCTCTGATCTCTATCTTGTTGTTGAGGCCCTCAACAAATTCTTCACTTCCTGTGCTGTTTCCCCAAGAGCTCCATACTTCTCCATCCTGCTCCCTCCAATCCCCCTCGCAGTCCTCAGGTTTCTGGCTATCGCCTATTTCACCGCCTGAAGTTCTAAGAGCTCGTGTCTCACTCAACCCCTCTAAGTCAAGCCCCCGATGGCCTCCACCCTAGGCTCCTCAAAATCTCGGCCCCCTCCATAGTCCCCCCCCTTTAACCTTCATTTTAAATCTCCCACTCTATACAGTGACTGTCGTTACAGCTTGGAAATTTACTACTGTACTCCCGCTCTTCACAGGTGGCGACCCTGCTATCCCCAGAACTTACTGCCCCATCTCCCTTCTCCCCTCCTCCGCCAAAGTCTGAAAGTCCCTAATCCTTTCTAGACTCAATGACTTTCTTCTTGCCTTTAACAATCTCTCCACATTTCAATCCAGATTCAGAAAATTCCACTCTACAACCTCCTCCCTTCTATGCTTTACTGATGCTATACACACTGCTATGGACCTTGGCCAGATCACCTCTGCCATCTTCATTGACCTGGCCAAGGCTTTTGACTTGGTTTCCCCACCCTCTCCTTCTTAATAAACTAAGCCTTGCTGGCCTAACCCCTGCCTCTGTGTCCTGGTTTAGCTCCTACCTAACTGGCCATTCCCAGGCAGTCTTTATCAACAATATCCTATCACCCTCCCTCCCTATCCTTGCTGGTGTGCCCCAGGGATCTATCCTTGGTCCTGTTCTCTTTTCCCCCTTTATCAATGATCTTCCCTCGGTACGCACCCGTGCTAATATACACATGTATGAGAACAGCACTGTCCTTTTTTTGTCCAGCCCTTGAGCCCAATCTGTCTAATCCCCCCTCCAAAGTGATCTCACAGCAGTTACAGCCTGGTTCAGTGCCAATTGCCTGAAGTTTAATATTAAAAAGACTGTTGCAATGACCTTCAGCGCTAAGCAAAAACTTGCCAGGCTCCCCTCCCTTCCAATATTCTTCTCTACAACCAACACCCCCCTTGATAATGTCCCCACTTACAAGTACCTTGGAGTCTAGCTCAATCCCACCCTTGAATATTCCTCCCACTTTAGTGCCCTACACTCAAAACTGAGCCCTAAATTAGGGCTGCTATACCACCACAAGGCCAAACTCTCCCTCCTGGTTTGATGCGATATCTTAGTCAAGTGGATCCTCCCAGCCTTCGACTATGCCAACATAGTCTACAGTGCTGCCCCTGCCATGTCTCTGGCCAAATTCGATGCCCTGCTCCATGCCTTCTGCAGGTTTACCTCTAACTCCCCCTCCTTAACTCACCACTGCGACCTGTAGTCCGTTCTTTTCCTCCAAGCCCACGCACAAAGACACTCCTCACACTGGTCCACCTTCATGGCTAAATATTGGTTCGGGACCCTTCCACCCTACCTTGCCTCTCTCTTCTAAATCCACCACACCCTCGCCCTACAACTTGTGGTGAACCTGCGCCTGCACTTTTTCCCTCCCACGTGTTCGCACCTCAGCTGGCAAGCTTTCCTTCTCTTATCAACTTCCCTTCCTCTGGAATAGTGTTCCCCCTGCAAATTTGTCTCTCTCCCACCTTCCTTGCCCTCAAACGCCTCCTCAAGCCAACCTCACTGCTTCCTGTATCTGCTCTCTCTCTCCTAGAACTCTCTCAACTCCGTCTCTCTCCTGCCCTCCTGTTGCATCACATTGTATATACTCATTGTAAATGTAGGGCAGGATTGACAAAAGGGATGCGCCGGCACTATTCACATAGGGAAGAGAAGCTGTGGTGCATCCTGGATGCGCCGCACCACACAGGGTGCGCTGGACCCTGAAAATAATTATATGTGGGGCATCTGGAGGGGGCGTGTAGCTGCATATATGGTGCATTCCCATTCACAGAGCAAAATGAATGCACAAACACAGCACATGCACAGCGCATCCACCCATATGTGCACTAAGGATATAAGTATAAAAGAAGTAGACTGAAGTGCAAGCCCCCAGCAGGCAGACTGCAGGATAGCAGCAGCAGCACCACCAGTTAGAACACCAGTAGCAGCACAATAGAGGACACCAATATGGATGGTGCACCATTCCTGATGCTGGGCATGCTAATGGTGATGAAGAGATGGGCAAACCACTAATGTGGCAGCAGAATGCACCGTAGGTGGCCTGCTCCATGGCACTATCATGCCAGACTAACATTTGAACACCTGACAGACATAGAAACTGTTGACTGATACCACCTGAACAGGGCAATTCTGAGGCAGCTTTGTGAGCTGTGCTATGATGAAATTCAAGCACCCACCAGAAGGGGTCATATCTGTGGAGACCAAGGTGACAACAGCAATGTGCCTGCCCACCACAGGAACCTTCCAGAGGCCAGCTGGAGACACCACTGGCATATCCCAGTCATCCATGACCCGTCTCCTCACGCAATTCATCACCACACTGCTCCCACATGCTTTGGAATTCATTAAATTCCCAAACACACAGGCAGAGTGGACAGAAGCTATGCAGCAGTTCCACAGGGTGGCACACATGCCAGGCATCATAGGGGCCAATAACTGCACCCATATGGCACTCCGTGCACCACCTGGTGACGAGGCCATGCCATATATGAACTGCAAGGGGTACTACTCCATAAACTGCCAGGTAGTGTGCAATGCCACAGGGCACATCAGCAATGTTTGTGCTACACACCCTGGGAGTACACACAATACCTTCATATGGCAGCAGTCTGCCCTCTGCCGCTGGTTTGAGATGGGGGATATTTTCAGCAGCCACCTAGTGGGTGAGTGGGGCATGCATACATGCTCACAAACAGCACAACATGGTGCAACAGATGTCGGGAGGTAGTGCAGGTGTGTGGGGGCCATGGCAGGGACTGCACAAGGGGACATGTCTGGGTGGTACAGTGAAGGTGAGCATGCCAATGGGATGGCGCACGTGACAAGAGGGACAGTGCAGCAGCAAAGTGCAAGAGTTGAGGTGATGCAGAACAGCTGGCACATGTGGCAGGGTGGAATGCTCCACACGCACCTAGGCATGGGTGGCTGCTGGGCGATGGAGGGTAATCAATAGCAGACAGGACATAAGTGGTCGGCCGTAGATGTGGGCATGGTCAGGTGCAGAGCTGATGAGGGCAGCCAGGGCACAGCCGTCACTGGTGAGTGCACGAATGCACTGTCCCACCATGGGGGAGGGAGTTGCACCGGGAGGTGGGCCACAGGGACTGAGGTGGACAGGCAGTAGCTGCACCAATGTGTTATGATGGGGGGGGCTGTGGTACACAATGCACATGCATGCGGGGTACTAACAGACTGCTTTGTCCCCCCACAGGTGATGCAGCGTATCCCTTCCGACTCTGGCTCCTCACCCCCTACCGCCGTCCTGGCACAGAGGTGGAGGAATGGTACAACAAGGCACACATTGCTACACACACCATCATCGAGTGTGTCTTTGGCATGCTGAAAATGCACTTCAGGTGCCTCGATAAGTCAGGTGGTGCCCTACAATATAGTCCAGAGAAGGCCTATAGCATATTCCTGGCCTGTTTGCTGCACAACATGACCATTGACCGTGAATTAGCTGTCCAGGCTGAGGAGGGCAACAGTTCCGGGGAGTGGGGGAGGAGGAGGATGCAGTGGAGCAGGGGAACCATGGAGGAAGTGGTCAACCACCCCTGGCTCGCAGGGACCCACACCTGGTCACCAGGTCCCGGTGGCACAGGGTCATCGTAGTGGAAGAGCATTTCGGGACTGAAGGTGAGTTACACAGGTGGGCAACACTCGGCAGCCCCCCACCCACCCGCACACACCCACCCACCCACACCCACCACACACACACATATATCACCCCAGAGGTCAGACGACATCCACACAGCTGGCGTGGAGCGCACCCATGAGGGGTAACAGCAATGCACAGACCCACACACAGCAGGCCACACATGGACAGAGGGGACACGGTGTCTGTGCTGGGGATGATATGGATCAGTGTACATCTGTCGGCACATGTGCACAGCAGACACAGGGCCACACTCATCATGCCCATACCACACAGCACAACACCAGTGACCCCGGCCATGCACTGTGCACCACACAGGTGTCCAACACAGGTGTTGTTCAGGGGCAGGTGCGTGCCACATCATGCTGCCCCAGGCACTGTCAGCCTGATGTGTGGGCTGCAACGGGTGCAGGTAACAGGGGCCATGGGGGCTGTCAACCTAGGCATTGGTGGGAGCCACCATGGCCACCACAGACACATGGGCGGCCACGCCCTCACCTGGTGATTGCTGAGTCAGCACCACTGGCCACGGGGGTGTCTGTCACCCCTGGTGCTGTACTGAACCAAGACTGTGAACAGGTGCTCACTGGTGTGTCATCCCTGAGACCCAGTTTGGATCCGGGGGTGTCAGGGATGGCCATGCATGGTGACAGTGTCAGCAGCAATGCGCTCACCTGACACTGTGACCTGGGGGTGTGTGAGGCACTCCTGGGGGTGTGGGTGGTAGACCAGTGACCACATGATGCACTGTTTGCACTCACCGCCTCAGCAGTGAGTGTAATCCACTCCAGTACAGCGGTCATGCCCACCCGCAGTAGATAAACCTCTGCCAGCATCTGGGCACACCACGCAGCTGATGACTCATGCTCCATGACCAGCTGCATCCGAATGCCTCTCGCTCCACCCTGAGGGATGCCAGCCCTCCATGGTGTCCTGTAGGAGGTGTGCGTAGCCCTCAACCTTGTCAGCAGGGGATGCAACACATAGACGGTGCCAATGGGCAGGTGGGGTCCTGACCTGCTGTGCTGCATCCACCATAGGTGGACGCCTCACAGCAGGCCACTGTATGAGCGGGGACTGGGCACGGGCAACCTCTGCACATCCAGGGACACCTGCATCATGGTCCCCTGCCACCTGCTGTTGTTCCACAGCACCCTGCTGAACAGTGTTGGCAGTCCGTGGCCCCACAGCAGTACCAGACACAGGGCCCCCATCAACCATCACTGTGGGCAGTTGTGCAGGCCTTATGGGTGTGCATAGGGCCACAGGAGCACCAACGCTGCATGGTGCCACCTGTGCATGCACATGTGCCTCGGCTGGGCCACTGTTGGCCATGTCCCCCCAAACCTGTGTGACGTCAACATCATCATCATCATACTTTGTTCCGGATGCCATCACCAGCAGGTCGTCCACAATGTCAACCCTGTCCACTGGGTCATCATCAGCGATACTCAGTAGGTTGATCAGCCATAAACTACCATGGCCACCAGCTGTGGCACTGGCCACGGAGGGATTTGATGGCCCTGCACCATCCACCGCCATGTCCGGGGCTGAGGTGGCATTGGACGGGCCTGGCATGGCATCTGCCACAGCTCTGGTTCCGGTGCGGTGTGATGGTCCGGCCTCCTCCCGTGCCAGCTCGTTTGGGAGTCCACTGGACCTTGCAGCACCCATGAGGTGTGACGGAGCTGAAAGAGAGAAGGGATAAATGGTTACTGACATGTGTAATTGGTGTGTTCAGACAGGTATGAACAGGGAGCCATGCACATGTGCCATAGGTGCGGCTGACATGCCAGACAGCGGAGTGATGCCCATGGTGACACTGCCGCAGCCAAGCTCCAGTGTAGACAATAGGCACTGAGGCCTGTGCAGGCACTCAGGGACATGTGTGGGACCTCCCCCAGCCACCACCCACAGGCACAACATCCCAGGTGACCACCCCCACCGACCCCCATGGTGGAGCCCCCCCTCCACTGTGTTGCACAGGGGCGGCATGTCATGCGTCAGCAGCACACTGTTGACAGACAGGGTTGAATGGTGACATGCTTTGTGCACACTGACACATGGGCATATAGTGGCCCATGGTGGGGCATGTCAGGGTGACCATGGCATGCACACACAGACCAGCACAGTTCTTGGGACATGTATACTCACAGTGCTGCAATGGACTGCCACCTGTCTGGAAGCCACCCCCTGAAACTCCCATCACCGTTGTCCAGCCCATGCTGGCTACCAGCCTCTCCTCATTCTGGGTGAGGTGCACCGCAGTCTGCAGCCCACCCCCGTTGCACCCAGGGAAACCCTGATGGTGGCCATCTTCTCCTTGTCCCTCCGCTTCTCATCATGGAAGTGCTTTCTGCATTCCTGTGGTGTATGGTTATGAATGACATGGGCATTCATATGCAGACAACCTGCTCCCAGCCCTCATCCCTCTGCAGGCGGCTGCCAACCCTGCCAGGCAGGATGCTCTGCCTAGGGAAGTAGGCCTCCAGCAGCGCTCTGTCCTCATAAGATGTAAAGTTTGGATGTCTCTGCCCAGCAGCATCATTCTGTGTGGACATTGTGGTTCCTGTGGAGGAAAATAAGCAGGCATCAGCACAGTATAGGCAACTGTGGATGTGTGCCAGCAACATGGCTGGATGCTGCACAGACATCGCCCCCTGGATGCCCTCAAAACCCCACTTTCAGATGGTACTGACAAGCTGTATGTGGTAAAATGTAAACAGACCTACCTTCAAGGATGCAATACCTGTCGGTCACCTGTGGAGTGGGGAGGCTCATTCAGGAGCATATATGGCTCAGGTCATGCAAATGAGATTAGGAGCAACTGTAATGAGATACAAAGCAGGTGAGATGCCCCTGAATTTGGCAATGATCTGATTTGGGAGCACTGTCTGTGAATTACGTAATTGCTCCAGCTCTTCTCAGTCAGCAATGCACAACTGAGGCAATGAGCACATCTACAGCACATTCCTGCAAATGTGCAGTTGAATTGGGGGCATCTCCTGAATGTGGCACAAGTCACACAGCACATCCCTGTGCATGTGCGATGCATTGTTGGTAGCATGCCATGCATAGTGCATCCTGTTTAGTGTTGGCAGTAGTGCGATCGTGGACAGCAGTACATAATGGTCAACATGTGCTATTGGATCTATGCTGCATCACTTGTGTTGTTCGGGTATGGTGCATCGGTGTGACGTTGTGTCAGTGCACCTCTGCAGATCATGGAGCATGTCTGACTGTATGCGCCATCCTCAATGCACTGTGGGTGGCATTGTGTACCATTCACAGTATGGTGGTTCCGCGTGAGATGCACATGCGTGACTCAGGTGTTACCCCTGACCCTGGTCTCCCACTCGTACTGTGAGCACTGTGCATGCGCGGTGACATGCAATCGGCGGCAATCGTGCATTGCTACACTGCAACCCTGTGATGCGCGGTCCAATGCTCGATGGCCTATCGCACATGTGGCATGAATAGACCATTGCACACCAGCAGCCTGTACTGTTCAAACCTGCTCCCACAGCACTGCATCCAATAATGCCAGGTGCACAGGTAGCTGGGCCCAGAGCCATGAACTGGGGGGGGGGAGGTGGAGCTTGTCAACCTGGTGGCACTTGTCCTGCCACTGGAGGGGCAGCTGTTTGGATCACAGGACCTCAATGAGCCATGCTCTGCAGTGTGGGCGAGGGTGGCAGAGCATCTTGTGCACAGGACAGGTGTGGAGCCCACATGGGAGCAGTGCAGGCACCGCTATGGTGACCTGCAGCATCGGGACTCAGACAGACTCCGTAGCCTTCGTGAGCAGGCATGCAGGGATGCAGTGCCATGCCTAGGTAAGTCACCACATCATACATCCACTCTAGCAGGCAGGGGTTTGGTTTTGGGGGGGCAGTGTGCTCTGGCACACAGCCCCCCCCCACACACACACACACGTGGCATGCCATGCTGATGCTGCATGTGGGGTACAGGCATGGCCATCATGCGTCAACGTGTGCAGCATGGTGCATGACAGGGGGTTTGCATTGGTATTGTGGCAGGTGCATTGTGGTTTTGTTGATGGCATGGCACACATCCATCTGCACAATGCCATGGTGGGCATGGTCTGGGATGGTGTCTGTTACTACACACTGCCCAGGGTGCAGTTACATTGGGTCACTGAGGGGGTGAGTCCATCACTGCATGCTGGCATCAATGATGTTGCTGAGGGTCACTTGGGGGGGGCGGTGTACACACCCACTATCTCCTCATGGTGCTCTTTGCTTTTGTTTCCCTTGCAGGGCTGGCAGACAGGCAGAGGACCATGGTGGCAGTGGAGGCCAGGCACGCTAGGGACAGTGGAGGAGGCTGAGGTTCTGGTCATGCTGCTGCAGGTGAGTGTTCTGCTTGTGCATCCTCTGTGTGCTCATTGGGGGGGCTATGCCCACAGCAGGACATTGCCTGCCACATGTGCATGTCTATGTGCTGCATGTTGTGCACACACATGGGTTGTCGCCCTGGCAGCATGTACTAGGGCTACAGTGCGCATGGCTCCTGTGTGTCTGTCCACCATGTATGCATCTGCTGGAGACCATGAGCACACTGTGGTGCTCCATTGGTGTTTGGACAGGGCCTGCACAGTTGTGCAGCCTGCTGGCATCTGCACATGCTGTGTGGGACATGGCTGCGTGCCCCTCTGCACGTCACTCTGCATGCACATGTGAGCCTTGTGCTGTCTCGGTACCATTGCATGGTCACTCTGTGGCTCTGTGTGCCAGCCTGTTGCTGGTGTGCTGTGTGCATGGTGAGCTGTCAGCCATTGCCATGGGGGCTGCCTCCAGCACACTCGCGTGGTGGGTGGAGGGGGAGGAGGTGTGGACCGTGATACTGAGTTCCTGTTATTTGTGTCCCCACTGTAGGTCCATGGAGAGTTCAGCCAAAATGTGTTGGGGAGGAGGAGAGGCAGAATATTTCAACAGCCAGCAGAGATCCAGCTGTGGAGGATGCTCTGGCAAACGATAGTGCCACTGTACAGGAGACAGAGGCAGTTCCTGTAGGCGATAACCCTGCTCGTGAGGTTGCTATGTACCGGGGGCAAGAGAGGTGGATGCCAGGCTGTGGCCCATCTGGAACATTAGGCCACTGGGTCAGTTGTATATAGCCCCTTTGTTGATTGACCCCCACTCTCCATGACCATCCCTGTTACCATCAGTCTTCCCATGTCCCCCTCCACATACCTTCACCTTACTGTGTTCACTGTTTCTTGTTACTGTGTTCATTCCTACACTAGCCTATCCCTGTTCTTAGTTTTTTCTACCTTTGTAAATATTGCTTCTGGTGTTCATATTCCTGTTTGAGTAAATCTTTTGATACTGATGACAGTGTCTGTGGTCATTCATTCTACCTTGTACTGGTGCCCTGCTGTGCTTGCTGGTTTCCACAGTACCCTTATTCCCATTCGCACATGTGCCCCTGTGGTACTGCATATCTATGTGCCATGTCCACCTTTCATGCACACTACAGTGTGTGCCCTCCATGTTGCGTATGGTCTGTTGGGCAGCCTTCCACTGTGCTGACTTGCACATTGCCCCTATTCTGTGTATGGTGCATGCTGGGTGGTTCTGTTGTATTGAACCCCTGTTATTGTGCTGCTCTTCTTGTGGTCCGCAGTGCCTGTGGGCATGTTCCACCTGTGCAGGACATGGCCTGCGGCCTGTGTGCCATTGTGCATGTCCACCTGTGTTGCAGTTCCCATGTATGCCCTGCTGTGTTCCTGTGCACCAGGATGTGTGTGGCTCCCTCTGCCATACTGACTGGTGCACCTCTACTGCTGTGCCACACTTTACCAGTCACCCCTGTGCATGGCATCTGTGCCTGTTGGTACCCTGTGTTGGGTGTGTGTCTGGTGCTTCCAGGTGTCACCATGTGTGCTATCTCTGTGCACCTCGTCTGCTTTGGCGGCCCACTCTCCGGCTCTTTGGCCCTGTGCCCAGTCCCTGCTGGGCTGTTCACCAGTGTCCTTTGTGCCACTGCAGTCTCCCCCATTGCTCCTGTGTCCCTTGCTGACTTGCTCCTTATTCAGTGTTGTGTGGTCCAGGGTGCTTCTGCACATCCTGGCTGTGCTGGGGAAGCTCAGGTTGCGCCATGGCACTTCAGTGGTATTCACAGTGGGGATGCGCAGGGTGTATCTTGCAGCGCATCCTTCTGTGACTACCACTGTTTGGGGATGGCGCATCTCATTTGTCCGGCCCATCTCATTTGCGCCAAGCACATATGCTTTGTGAATCCTACTCCTTGTTTGTACATAGCTATGCCTTGCAGTTTTATTAGATACTCCTCTATTGTAAGTAGTGTTCCTTGCAATTCTTGTTTATTGAAATGTTTCCCAGGAAGGCACACTGAGCAACAAGTCACTCGTCTCCCAGTGTGATCTGGGGGGAAGGGGTACAACTGGAATGAGACATTACACATTGAAGTTACAAGATCAACATTACCATACAACTGTAAGGCAGGTGTTACAAACAGGGTTACAACAGTGTTGCACATAACATGTAGAAAGAGTGGACAATAATAAGTGCTGGGTTAATAAGTAAACAAGTGCTTACATGAAGAAAAGGGGAAAGGGAGGGAGGGGTGAGGTGGGGGAAGGAGAAGAGTCGTGCCCCTGGAGAGCCCTTCAGAATGCAAGGGGGCAATTCTCTTGTACAATTCTCTATATTTTTTTATACTCTGTTACTACAATGCTATATTTTGTCTCTTGTAACCCTCTCCCCGGGTCGCACCTGGAAACGAGCTCCTGCTCATGGTGCCTTTCCTGGTCATCGACTTTTAAATAAATAAGTAAAACTGCCATGGCCATCTCTGAAGTTAAGCTTTGATGTGTGCATACACTGGTTCTCTTAACTGTGTTCAAATCAATGTGTCTCGTGTGCTTTCCAAATCAGCTGTAATGCTGTAGTACCACATCTTTGAAGAGTACAGTCGCATTCCATGACCCTGGCACTGTGGCAAAACAGCGTTTCAGCTAATATGGAAATCGATGTAGAACAAGTACTCACCATGTACTATAAATTGGTTACAGGCACATATGTGTTTCTCCCTATCTCACATGGGGCCTTCCTGTCCTTGGCACAGAGCTGCATTTCAGGTAAGGGCTGGGCTGGACACATGGTTAGTGAATAATACTGCCTGCATTAACAACTTTGTCTGGGGACACCACAGTGCCTGGGATGTATAGTAGTGTGTACACAAACAGCTGGCATTCCAAGGGGGGAAACTGAAAATGTAATAGGACCCCTCCCCCTTGATGATTTCAGAGATGCTGCACCAAGGAAAGAAAACCTATCGGCAACATCATTACACAGATATGATCCATTGCATCAACACAGCCTGCTATTGGGAACAGGCAAGGGCACTGATGGGATTATTATGTTTGATTAACTTTTCTAAGATCTTAATTGCTTGTTTCTCCAGCCTCTGTGCTGCTGATGAGCCTGATACTGTTTCTCTTCACATAGCAGAGCATTCCCATGTTCCAGCATGACTAGTTTGTCGTTCTGAAAACTTATTCTATGAATTTTATTCTTTCACAACAGAGAGAGTAGCACTTTCCCTTGAGAAAAGCTAATTCCAAATCTGAGGAATCAACCTCTTCCCAACAATACATGCTGACTGAATTGTTTTCCTGACTCCTAACCTGCACCTGTCCACTGTGGTCTGAGGGACACTGATCTGGGAATGAGAGGTAGCAGCACAGAATTGAAGGCAGAAAGAGCAGCTCTCCTGGCATGGGCATGGAACACACACTGCAGGCAGCCTCACTGGGCAGGCAGCTTGTCAGAGTCTGGTAAGTCCCCTTGGCTCCAGTCTTCTTGTATCCGACCCCTCTGCAGGAGCCTCGATAGACCTGGCAAACTTTGGTGAATGGGGCTCTTGTGCAGGGGCTGCCAGTGGTGGCATTGGTCTCTGGCCCAGGATGGTGCTGCCTGGAACATAAAAACATAGAAATTGTCAGCAGATAAGGACTGCTAGGCCCATCCAGTCTGCCCGTAGGCCCTATACATTGTATGTGGCCACTAACCCTATGTGATCAATGGCTTTTCATCACTCCCTCCCCTCTCAAGGTTCCCTTGTGCCTGTTCCAGGCATGCTTAAACCCCTCCACTGTGCTTGCCCCCACTACCTCCTATGGGATGGGGAAGTCCAGTGGACTTGGGGAGGGAGCCTCGGAAGGATGGTAGGGGCAGCTGTACAATAAGAAAACACCCCCTGAATAATAATTTGCGTGTTTCTAAGAAACACTCAGAAATTATTCAAGGGGTGTTTCTTATAGTAACCACACATCTGTCATCCACTACAACCAAAAACTTGACATGAGACATGCGGAACAACAACAGCTATTTGTTTTGACAATCACAGCAGCAGAGAAAAGTCAGGAATGAAAACTACATTTTACAACATTTCATGAAAGGGAAATAAGAACTGCACCCCACTGCTGCAGCCCATGATTCCAGCTGTAAATCATGGGGTGATGCAGACCATGTTACTGGCTCATGACTTGGGCTGCTAACAGAACTTCTTGCTCTGCGGCAGCCACTCCAGCACTAAAGCCAATGATCATTCATGAGAAAAAGCCAAGCAGTGGTTTCTCAAAAGAATTGCTTATTTTTCCGTTGCATTTTTTCTGATGCTCCACCTGACATTCCGGCTGTGCCAGTAGCCATTCCGAAAAGTAAAAATTGTCTGAAATTTCAGAATGTCTGCCCTGAACATGACTGTATTCTGGAATACATCAGAACACTGTATAAATCTACTGCTGAGAGCTTATAAAAAAAAACATATCTTGAACTGCAGTCTAATGAATCTTCCACTACTGCAGCCTTCATCAGCTGCAGGGAATTCTGGGATTTGTAGCTACAGAAAATGTCAGCATGCAAGTCAACAGAATTATTCCAATACAATCTGTTATACTGCAGTAAACATAAGTAAAAAAAAAAAAAAAAGGGTTTTGCACACGAAGTGCAAATTGGGACCAGCCCCTCTCTTATGTGTGGGGCTTGTAGTGTTGACTGTTCCTCTTTAAGGAATGTTGGATAGCTATTAGATAAGATATTGATATATTTTTTGTGTAAGTTTTTAGCATTTCTCATCAGGCCTGGCAACCTTTCAGCCCCAACACCACTGACTTGTATCCATTCTGTGGCATGGAGGCAGAGAGTACCAGACTCATTTGGATAGCTTAGTAGGGTTTTCAGCATGTTTTATCCCCTAACCTCCCTCCACCTGCCTCCCTTGTGATACAGCACTGGAGCCACGTTAGCCTTGCAAGCACAACAACCTCACCTGGCAAGCTTTACTTGGCTCACTGGCAGAAGTTTCCTTTTCTAAGATCTTGTTGCCAAAAGAGGGCCCCATTTCAGTGCGAGTGCAAAAACTTCCCCTGTGGAGTAAGGCAAACTTTTCTTGGCCAAGTGCAGGAGTCACAGTGGCAACAAAAGTGGTTCACTTCCCTCCCCTGCTATAGGCAGCACCCGCCCTTCCATCCGACCAAAATCATCCGGTCACAGGCAACTCAGGCTCACTCCCAATCCCACGTTACTTGTGTCAGAGCACCACACACTATCGCTGGGTTGTTGGGTGGTTCATGGGATATTCTCTGTAGCAGTTTCTGTTTTATTTATTTCATTTTTGTTGACCAGGTAAGTGTGCTAGACAAATCCTGCCTATTTTCAGGCACGACCCAGGGGAAGGGAATACAGATGAATGCCAACTGACCTTGAACCAGATTAAACTGTTGGTGATATTTTTAGTGAATGAGGGAAATTTGGCCAGGACACCAGGGAAATTCCCCTACTGTTTTCGAGAAGTGCCATGGGATCTTTAACATCCACCTGAACTACCACCAATCCAGGCAGATGGGACCTCGGTTTAACATCTCATCCGAAAGACGGCACCTCAGAAGTGCAGCACCCCTCTCATGCTGCACTACAGTGTCTTCAGTACTGGGATATTAACTCAAGTGCCAGATGTGGGAACTGAACCCACAGCCCTCTGGTCTCCCAGCCTCAGAGGCGAGTGTGCTACCTACTGAGCCACTGACACTGACACTGTTATTTCAGACAGTCATTTTATGAACATTGGGATGCCCCCCCCCCCCCAACCAATGTCTCAGAATAACCTTTAGTTTTGCACTTACTGGTACTAGTATAGTCAATAAAAAGATTCAGTTTTTCTTAGTGCGGTATCCATTTTTAACTGTTGCAATTATTGACAGCTCATGTCTCTTTCTCTCTTCCCATTATATATTTTTTTGGGAGCTTAGACTACAAAAGCCATGCAGCATTCCCCATTCTTTCTGGTTTACATTGTTTTTTAAGTACAGTACATGGTGCATTCAAACAGGTGCTAGCAATTCAGCCCAAAAGCAACGCACCGGCATTGCGGACTGAAGAATGAAGATGGGTCTATTTGTTTGGCCTTTAGCTCTTTCATCTAGAAGGGCCAGACAATAGAAAGCGTTCCCACAATAGGGGCCATGAAGGCCCCCCTTTGTCATGTCAGCAGCTCTCTTTTCATCTCATGGCTAAGCACAGTGTGATGCTAATGTCTGCCACTTTCCTTCCCTCCACCATTCACTCCAAAATGCACATTATTGTTGAATCTTGGACCAAAGTACTCAGCCTTAAACAACTTTAGCACAGTCTATAGAAATTCCTACCGGCCCCTGTTTGCTTGGGGCTGCTTGAGATGAACTGTCGTGTGTCCAGAATACTGTTCATACATTCAGAACCTCCCTCCCCCCAAAAATGTAGCCAGTTTACCCCTACAGGTCAAAACAAGTGGCCCATTTTCTTCTTGTTACATGAAATCTAGATTTATTGAGTGGCCTGCAGTGGGAACTGGTTGCTTTCTACTGGCAGCAAATTGCTTGCATGTGTATTAAATGGCCGGAGGGAGTAGCCCCAATTCTCCTCGCTGGCAGGAGTCTCCTTTTCTAAAGTCGTGTTGCCAAAAGATGGTCACATTTCAGACTCCTCAAAGTGTGGCTTTATGCTCCAACAACCCATCGCATCACAGTTAGGGACTATGCTTTTCAAAAGTCACAGAAAGTAAAAAGTAATGAGCAGGCGGCATCAGGTTTGACAGCTGCAGTGTGAAAGCCCACTGAGCACCATCGTTTCCCCGACTAACTGTAGCTGCGTTTACACATATATTTCTGCAGTATTTTGTGGCCACTACTGCACCTGCTCTGCTGTTCTGAACTGACACCCTCAGAGCCAGTTTGAGTCAGGAATTCTGAGTCACTAAGGCAGTGGGGAGCAAAAAACTGTAGTCATTTTCTAACATTGTGTAGCTACCCCCCACACACACACACACACATACACTGCCCACAACATTTTCTGTGTGGTGGAAGTCAGTACATAAAAATAAATACTCAATTTTTTTTATTTATTTCAGTCTAGGATTACATTACCTTTGAGCCGAGGCTCTTTTACAAAGGTTCCACGTCATAGATTACAGCAGGACACATACATAAATGACAGTATGAACATTAACGATTGGTACATAAACAGAGACTTAAAGATTCATTGCTTAAGTGTGAAAAAAAGGAAAAGAGAGTGAGAAGAAGAAGGAAAAAGGAAAAAAAAAACAAGGCAGAGGCTGCGGCCAGGTGGCTTTGTCAGAGTGTGTAAGTGCTAAGGTGGGGTAAGGTGAGAGGCAATGTAGTAAAGGGGTGGTGGTCCTCTCACGTCTGTAACAGGTCAAAAGCAGCCTCAGGGTAGATGGCCAATGGTTTGCTAGTCAACCAGCGCTGCCTCTTGAAATGGTGTGCCCCATGAAGTGTGGACACACCTGACTGGATTAGGCCAATCATAACTCTTAGAGAGCCCAAACTGCTCACAATTTATGATACATTAAAATGGTGCTTCTGTGATCAGGGATCTTGGTATGTTGTCTGCTTGGCTTTCACTTTCACACTGTAAAAAGCTGATGACAGAGGCAAATGCAGCAGCTGCTAAGCTTATAGGGGCTGTCAGGAAGGGAAACTATGCAGATAAACAGCTAAAAGATATGGGGACAGGTTTTAAGAATATTTTACACATAATTTGATTGCTCCAGCAAATTATATAAAATCTTTTGGCAGAAAAATGATCTGCCTTCTACTATAAGTTAGTAGGACCTCCAAGGGGTGTCTCTTGTTGTATAAGAGACTCCCAGCATGAGGTTTGGGTGAGAGGACCACAGAGTGAAGCTGAGTGGTCCAGCCTGCCCAAACCTCATGAGAGGGGTCTCATATCATAACACACACCCCTCAGAGGCTGTATTACTGTATTATAAATCACTTGTGTTAGTGCCATTTATAATATGTTTTTTAAGTAATTTGTTTTACATTTCAAATGTTTCTGTAGTTGTCCTCCCCAAGCTCTGAAGTGGAGTGCTGCACAGAGGATAAGCGGTAGAGTGGTTCTGTGTGCTGACGGGCTGAAATCCCATAATTGATTTATAATCATCTTTATTTCATCTGCTCATTATGCTGGGATGAGGGTGGGGGACAGGCAGTGCATGTTCAGGGGTGTGCCACGGGCAGCACCACTACGAGTCCTCCACAAGTATTGCTCTTGTAAAATGACCACAAAGTTTCCCACCCTGGACTCTGCTCCTGCCATCCAAAAGCTAAAGGCATGAACCAGGTGCCAATATGCCTGGCAGCCCCATGGTGCCTGGAGCCACAGAGTTTGACCTTTTTCTCGTTTTATGAAAGAGGACCCTATAATTTGGGCACGATCATTTGGGGCGTGTGTGTAGGCAGTTTAATTATAGTAAAGTTGGGGCAGTGAAGTGGAGAGTCCCCTCTGCTCCAAGCTCTTAAATCTACCCTTGGTGAGCAATTTGAATTTGTCAGCAGCCACTCGCATTGTCCAGAACCTGGAGCAAATTCACTTAACCTCCCTGAGCATCACCAGACACTGTAGGGACAGGGTGTCAAACCTGATCCATCTGTCTGGATTTATGGTATTAGAGACCCTGAGCGTGAGGTTTAGGCAAGAGGATTGCAAAGCAAAGCTGAGCAGTTCCATGTGCCCAAACCCCACAAGAGGGGCCTCTTATACCATAAGAGACACCCCTCAGAGGCCCTATTAAGTTATAAATACCTGATGTTAACTAGAGTGACTTTCAAATGTTTCTGTAGCTGTCCTTCTCCAGCTTTGAAGTGGAGTGCTTGCACTTCTAGAGGTCCTGCATGAGAGACCACTGTATAGAGGATGAGATGTATGGTAACTTTGTGTGCTGATTGGCTTAAATCCCATAAAAGATTAATAATCATCGTTATTGGGTCTCATGGCGATGCTTGGAAGAGGAGGGGGTAGCCCTGCATGGTCAGGGCTGTTACAAGCCCTCCATAAGTATTACTTTTGTAACACTGCCACAAAGCCTCTCACCCTGGCCTCTCCTCCTGCCATCCCAAGCTCAGGGCACCAACCCAAGTGCCAACATGCCTGGCAGCTGCATGGTGCCTGGAGCCACGGAGTTGGACATTTTTTTCTCTTTTTCGAAAGAGGATCTTGAACTATTGTTGGGGCATGTGTGTGTGGTCAGTTTAGTTACAGTAAAGTTGGGGCAGTGAAGCAGAGTCCCCTCTGTTCCAGCCTCTTATACTTGCCCTTGGAGGGCCATTTGAATTTGCAGGCAGCCACTCGTATTTTCCAGGACCCAGAGCAAATCCACTTTACCATCCTGGGTCGAGCTTCCCCAGACACTGTGGAGACAGGATTTTCCAACCAGATCCATCTGTCTGGATTTGTGGTACAAGAGACTCTGAGCAAAAATAAAAAGCAAAGCTGCGCAATTCTGTCAGCCCAAACCTCACGAGAGGGGTCTCTCATACCATATGAGACACACATTGCAGGCCTTATTAACTTATTATAAATACCTGAAGTTAGCTAGAGTGATTTATAATATGTTTTAAGTAAATTGTTTAATGTTTCAAAAGTTTCTGTAGCTGTCCTCCCCCGGCTTTGAAATGGAGTGCTACACTTCCTCTCCAGCCCCTCATACCATCTCAGGACCTCCAGGCATTTCCCAATCCCCCTGTCTCCCCCAGCCACAGCCTCCTACCTCCATGAAGCCTTAGTTTCACTCCCCAGGTGCAGTCTGGGGGGGGAGCACTCTTGGACATCTTATTTATCAAGCAGTGCCATGCTGGGGAGGTGGGGGACCCGGATTTACCAGGGCTATCATCACAGAGGTGCTGGGGTTGTGTTTTTTTTCCTGGTTTCCAGCCCTTACAATGACATTAAGATATGCCCATGCATTCTATGCATGTGTTTGCACACTGACATCTGTGGCATCTCCCCTTCCTAGTCTGTCTCCAGCTGCTCTACCACCTGTGATCACCCAGGTGGCAGCATCGCAGGGGAGGTGGAGGGTCATCTGGGATGCTTGATCCTCCTTCCCCGCTGCCTGGACCCCCATGACTCAAGCTTGTTCCTAAACTCAGGTCACCAGGTTTGTGAGCAACAGTGCTAGTGCTACACTGATGGGATGCCAGACTGCTACACTTCTAATGCTGCTGCATGACTGACCACTTTGCAGAGGATAAGAGGTACAGTGGCTCTGTGTGCTGATTGGCTGAAATCTCGTAAGTGATTTCTAATCTTCATTATTGGGTCTGCTCGCAATACTTGGAAGGGGAAGGAGAGCAGGCAGTACATGGTCAGGGATGTTACAAGCCCTCCACAGGTATTGCTTTTGTAATACTACTACAAAGCCTCCCACCCTGGGCTCTGCTCCTGTCATCCCAAGCTCAGGGCACCAACCTGGGTGCCAATGTGCCTGGCAGTTCCATGCTGCCTAGTGCCACAGAGTTGGAAATTTTGTTTCTGTTTCTATGAAAGAGGACCTGGAGCTATCATTTGGGCATGTGTGTAGTCAGTTTAGTTACAATAGAGTCAGGACAGTGAAGCGAAGAGTCCCCCTCTGCTCCAAGCTCTTATACCCACCCTTGGTGGGCAATTTGAATTTGTGGGCAGCCACTCATATTGCCCAGGACCCAGAGAAAATTAACTTCACTTCCCTGGATTGACCTTCACCAGGCACTATGGGGGACAGGATTTTCAGACCGGATCCATCTGTTCAAGTTCTCAAAGCAGATGACCACCAGAACTTTTAGACCACATTTTAGATGATCCAGCAGTCTGGATGCAACCTTTTAATTAGTTATATGGAATTGTGCACACTAGGATAACCTCATTTAGGTACAACACCTATTTTTCAAGAGAGTACAGTAATGACATTACAGCAGCAGTTATTACAAGTAAGTTTTGTAAAAAAAAAATACACATACATTTGAATCACTATATACAAATACATACATCATATATTCTGAGACGCAGTGAATGACAGTACTGTCTATGTAATAATGCAATACTTGAGAGTCACAGTATTAAATATGAATGTATAGAAATATGTTTTTGGAGGACTGAAAGCAGTTAGGGGGTAGAAATGTCAAAGTAAGGGAGAGCAGGAGAGCAGTAAGTGATAATATGTCCTAGCTTATGTCCAGTACCCCTCAGGTGCATGGGATGTTTACGTGAGTAATTAAACCCTCCATGAAAATCATGATATTCTTGGATTCTTTAATACTGTCTGACAGGGATCAGACCAGAACAGCAACAGCAAAGGATTTGTTACCAACCCCTTCAGAAACTCTCAACACATGAAGGAGGTGATTGGAAAGTGACTGGAGATGGGATGATGCACGATTTGTTTGACATACAACCATTTTTTTTGTCCCTTATGATTATCCTCCTGTCCTTTCCTACCAGCATCCCTCTTCTTTGTGCCTGACATCGACCCCTTCTGACAGTCAGGCACACCCCTCACTGCCACCAAAGGACCATCAAGACCTCCAGCCCGCAGACATCCAGGGGATCAACTTGTCCCCGTGGGGGGCCTCATCTGGCCTAGTGGAGGAGCACATCTTTTTCTCCTTCTTAGTCCACCACTGGCTGGTTTGTCCATGCCGGGGGCCTCCCCTGTCTCAGAGGAGGAACAGAACTGCTGTAGATGCTTGGCTGGAAGGGCTCTCAGTGGTTCTGTTAGTGTGAGGGGACCCTCAAAGGTCATCACTAGGCACGCTAGTTCAGCATTCCTTCCACTTTTCTCCCTACCCACACCCACTAGCTCATACATGCTAGCAGCATACCTGGTGGGGTGCCTGAATGTATGGGGTCACCCACACCATCAAAAGTACCCCTGCCATGCCACAAACAGGACCTATCACAGGGCTGTGCATTGAGCTGCCACCCCCCCCCCCGAAGGAGAACATCCAGTGGACACTCTGAGCTGTCCTTGCTGGTTTCTGCTCCTGACATCCTGGGCTTGGAGCATGAACCTGAGTTGCTAGGGTGCCAGAGTGATCCCCATCACTTGGCATCATGGAGCTGGCCTACCATTATTTTTGGTGCATTCACTATTATTTAGATGCAAGCTTTCACAAATAGTGGGAACTGTCGCAAAACTTTTGGACCCTTTGGAAACAGGTCTGTTGAGTTTTGGCTCAATTGGGCTGATGGAGACACAGGTGGAACATGCATTTGCATCTACCCCTTTGAAAATCCACCTTAACTTTTTTATTTGGTTAGTATTATCATTTTCCTTTGGGAGCAGTGATTCTCCATTGGCTGCTTGTTTTTGAGTAGGGATTGGGCATCCCTAGCGGCTGTTGACATCTAATTTAGAGTGGTGACTGCGACTAGGAATTTTGGGTTGTGGGTGTTTTTTACCTTCTCTCTTGGCCCCTGGTGCTCCTCTCCTTCAAGTTCTCACATCAGCCCATATTTCTGCTCACTGGACTCACTGCTATTGGTGTCACATGCCACCTGACTCCAGGTGTTGTCCTCAGTCTCTGGGTCCATCCAGCCCTTGAAAAATGTTGAGGGCTCCCAGGATGACTTAAGTTCCCTAAAGGGAAAAAGAAATGTGGGGCAGGAAAAGATTCTTCGGAATAGGGGTAATACACATGAGGAAAAAGAAGTGAAGAGCTGCTAACACTCAATCAGTAGAACGCTAAACATTCGTTATACCCTATGGCAGTTACAAGACTCTGAACTCTGTTGCCCTGAAATGCCAAACTGGTGAACCTTATAGTCAATGGGATTCACACACAAGGGGATATTCCAGGAAATAAAACCAGAATGGACTACAGAAATGCATCCCAGGAGAGACCAGAAGAGCTTCTTTCAGGAAAATGAGGAGTATCAGAGGCACACCTCCTCCCCTGACTCAAAGGACGTGGCTTCCTGGTAGAGATCATGCCAGATTGCCAGGCCAAAGATGTTTCAGGACTCCATCATTGGTTGATAGGTCATGATGGACCACCAATTAATGAAGAATAAACAGTTCCTTTCACCAGACTCTCTGGGCAGCAGTAGGGAGGTCATAGCAGACCAGTCCAGGGTCACACTGCATATACAAGGATTTGTACTCCAGGGTTCTTGAGCTTTCATTGTTTCTGGCCTCACTGCTTCTGTCGATTCTAGACTTGGTTACTTTACAAATGACACATGGAGACCAAACTATTTCATGGTTCAGTTAGACTCCATGCATTTCAAGGCAATTAACTCAGTTTGGTAGTAATCAGCACAGTTCCTGGGCAATTACCATAGTTCCAGGGCATTTAACGAGTTCAGGGGCATTTAACACAGTTCTGGGGCAGTTAACGCAGTTCTGGGGCATTTAACACCTTTCAAGGGTAGATAGCACTATTCAAGGCAATTAGTACCGTTCCAGGGTAAACAGTACAGTTCAAGGACAATCGACCAATTTCGGAGCAAATAGTTCAGTTTTGCCGATTCAGCACACTTTAAAGGTAATTAGCACAGTTCAGGGTAATAGCACAGTCGATATGGTAGGAAACAATGACACAGTTCATGGGGCAGTTAGGCAGTCTCTCAGTGGTAGATAAATAAATAGGCCATGAACCTCACACACAGATAGGACAGTGCAGTTCAGTTACAGGGTCCCCAAAACAATAAAGTCTTTTTAAAATACATTTCCTATAGGCAGTCTTTAGAAACAGTACAGTACAAATAGGCAGCTTTTATCAGGTGCACTCTCTCCTTAAGTATAACTTTGCAGTACCTTCATAAATATGTATTTCCTTAATTTAAATAGTCCTGCCCCCTTCTAACATTGGCTCCTGTGGAGCTCTGTCTCTCTCTCAAACTCCGCCCTGTAGGCGGTTCCATTGGCGGGGCTTACCTTCCCCAGCAATCTCTGTCTCCCATGGAGCTTTTTTTTGTGGTGGGGCACTCCACCCTGTGAGAGGTCCTTTGAATGGGGCCTGGCTTGCCCAAGCGACCACATTGCTTCTGTTGGTGCGAAAGTCCATTTATTAATTTAAAAAACAAACAAAAAGTGACTTCAGTGGCCAGCACCTGACTGTGGTGCTGCCGCCATTCACCCTGCCACCCACTTTTGTTCTCAGGGCTGGGACTGCAACTGAAGGAATTGGGAAGGAGGCCTAGACCCACCTCCTCTAATGGTGCTACTGCTAGGCTGTAGCTGATTGGAGGGGATGGTCTTTCACTGTTGCCCCTCCCCGATGGACTTCTCACTGCCGCTGGACCTGGGACCATTGAACTGCGGAGGGAAAGAGGAGGAGGAGCTACTGCTTTTCTCAACTGGCTGAGACATTGGGAGGGACATGAACAGAAGGTAAGTCCCTCCCTTTCTTGGTTTGTCTGGCTGACTGGTCAATCCCCTCACTGTTGCTGCTGCTCCCCTCGGCTCTCAACGTTTGACTGAACAGCTGTTGCCGTTCAAAACAGGCTGAGGATTCTGTTCTGGTATCCTCATGAGCCCAATCCTGCCTGCCTATCCATGTGCTCAGGAATCATGAGCACAGGCTCTCAACACCAAGCAACTGGGGGGGGGGCTTCCAACACACAGGCAGGCAGGAGGGAAAAAGGAGGAAAGAAGAGAAAAAATACATTTTAAATGCATGCCCTGCAGGGTCTTCACAGTGGATATAGCAGTGGGGCTGGGGACCCTACCTAAACATGTCTCCCCCTTTACTGTGGTGCACCAGGGATACTAACATTGGGGCACTACAGCAGATCACAGAGGGAACGGGTGGCCACTTGCTTTAAATCCTCTTTGGAACTCACTGCACTCCCCAAGAGAACTTTCAGGTCTTTTGAATATGTGGCAGTTAGATATGCTCTGGGCATTAGTGGTAAGATAATACTCATCTACCATGCTTTGGGGTACGGCAGTGGTTTCTTGCAGGAGTTGCCTGACTTCATGGTTGAGCAAGTGTTGGATACCTCCAGATTGTTAGCACTGGGGAACTTCAACATTTAAGTTGATGATGAATCCTCGGATTTTGGACAACTATTCCTGTAGTTGATGCCTTCACTGGGACTAGCACAGGCATTTGCCTCTGGGATGCATCAACAACATTTTGGACCTGATATTCTCATTGGGACTTGACATTAGTGTGCTCAAGGTTGATCTGGTCAGTTCAATTCAAGTAGTGTTTATTGATCGGTAAAAATACAATCTTAAAAAATACATTTTTAAAATGCTATAGCAGGCAACAACTACAGATCAGGAAGATAAATATAAGAGTTTTACAAATAGGTAAACCTTATACACATTTCTAAAAACTCACTGTACAAATGATATATGAGTTCTTTAACTAGAGCAAAATGGAAATACAGTGTATACACATTCTTTTGATCAAGCATATTGATTAAAGATGGATTGAACCCAAGAATCCAGCCAAAGTTCACAGTTTTACAGAGTTCTTTGATGTAACAAGGTCATAAATTATTAGATTAGGTGGTAGATTCAAGTTACCCAAAATTTCTCCCAACCATTTATCTCTGTTTTTGTTATAGAGAGGATAGAGCAAAACTACATGCTTTAGGTTGTCTTCCTGTAGGTTCCCACACTTACAAAATGGAGTAACAACATCAGTTCTCCTTTGGAGATAATAGGCATAATTTGATTTAGGAGACAAAGAACCTTAGCATGCAAGCACTGAGGCAATGGTTACCCCAAAGGGCACTGGCCAGGAAGCCAAGTTTCAAAGAAATACAAAATCACACATACCCTCAAAATGCAAATCGCCACAGTATATTATGCTGGTTCAACTTTAAGCAGAAATGCATGGTACCAAAAGATCTCTCACACAGTCTGCAAAGGGTGCTAACATAAGACACATACACGTGTTTCGTCCTACCAGGACTCATCAGTGTGCTTCGTCTGTTTGACACCCCAGTGGAATGAACCAGCTACCCTAAGATGGTCTATCTGGGTTATGTTGTGGTGAACCTAATAAAAACAAAAAAGAAGCTAAAAGACAAAGAACCTCAGCGTACAAGCACTGAAGCAATGGTTACCCCAAAGGGCACTGGCCGGGAAGCCAAGTTTCAAGGAAATACAAAATCACACATACCCCCATAATGCAAAGCACCATGGGCTGTATAATTTGATTTATATAATTCCATCCTAAATCTACATATCAGATGTCTGTCTTCTGGTTTGGTTAAAATTTGTAGATAAGGTTCAAAACAATTTGTTGTTTTAAGTTGTTTAAACCACCTAAAGCACTTCAGTTCATCCAATCAAGAATAATTATTTGAAATATCAGTATCGCTGATTCTTGTGTTTACCCTAATTTTAGTTTCATCCTGTGACTGTATATATATATATATATATATATATATATATATCAGTTAAAAGGTTTCCAAGACCGAAAGGAAAAACTTGTTTCCTTATCAGTTGCATCGAGGAGGAGAGGAAACCCCCTCTCCAAATATTTCATCTTCTCCTCTATGCACCAACAGGGAAGTCATGTATTAGGGAGGAGAAAAAGTTTTAACAGAAATAAAATTCTACTTTCCAAGGCCGTGGATTCCAAAGAGAACTGGCCCAGTTCTAGTTGTAGTACAGCTGATGGGATCGAATTGGGTACCATCAGAAGATGTCTGTAAAGCTTATTAATTGGGATTTAAATGTCCCTAGTGCTTTCATTACCCCAGACCTCAATAGTGTAGCGGGCACATATCTTAATGTTGGCATTCAATACTTTAATAATGCTTGACATCTAGGTTTTCCCTAACTTTGTGCTAAATAACCAAAAGGCTCCTGATGCCGTTTTCATTTTATTTCTCACTAAGGTTTTATGTTCTTTCCAAGTAGTGTCTTGTGTGAATCTTATACCCAAGTAATCTTAAGATGCAACTGTTTCCAACTTGTTCAGGCCTATCTAGGCTGAAGGATATTTCCTAGCCTTATTACCAAACATAATAATTTTTGTTTTATCTTTATTTATCTTTAATTTCAAGTCACTAGACAAAGTTAAAAAATGGTTCAACTTTCTCTAGATACCCAGCAATGATGTAGATATTAAAACAATATCATCCGTGTATGCTAATAGCGATACTCGTCTTTCTCCTATCTTGGGGGCGTGGAAATCTGAATTGTTCAGATTTTTCAAGAATGAGTTAATATATATGTTGAAAAGAGAGTATGCCAATAGGCAACCCTGTCTAACCCCTAAATTTGTTCTAATTGTTGAGGTTGTATGACCATACTGATTCTATTGAATCGTAGCCCAAGTATGGGAATAAAGTCAATTTTGGGTCCAGTCCATATTCGTCTAATTTCTTCCATAAAGTACTCCTACTTATGCTATCAAAAGCAAAGGAGAAGTTGACAAAACAGCAATAAAGTTTATGAGACTTAACCTTAATGTATTTCCATATGAGGTAGTTTAAGACATAACAATGTTGAGTTGTAGACCTTCCTGCTCTGAAGCCATTTTGGAGTTCACTTAAAATGTTGTGCTTCTCCATCCAGTTTGTCAGTCACTCCAGTAATATTTTTGTAAACAATTTCTGGGAAATATCAATTAAGCTTATTGGGCGATACTTTCTTGGATCATTACCGTCTCTTTTTAAAAAAATTGGATAGACAGTACTACCTCGCCAGCTTTCCAGAATCTCTAGACCTTGTGTTATAGCATTGAACAAAACTTTAAATATAAGAAGCCACCAAGATGGAAATGTTTTGTATACATCTACTACTATAGAGTCTGGACCTGGGGCTTTGTTAGAAGAAAGTAGAGTGATTGCTACATATATTTCCTCCTCACTGATAAAAAGTAGAGCAGGAAAATGTCTATTAGCTTTTATAAGATTATATTGAGTAAGAAGTTTCTGTTCCTCAAGGGAATAATACAATTTTTCAAAATATGATGTCCATATGCTCGGTGTTACATAGGCTTCCACCTTAGTAGAAAAAGTGTTATAACCCATAGCTACTTGTTTACAAAATGTCTTAATAGCCTTCTGGATTACAGCTTTCCTTAATTTTTCCCTTCTTGCTACATTATGCTTGTGTCTTTCTTTTCCAAGAATTTCTTTATATTCTTTCCTATATTCATTCAAGGTAGAAGCCCTGGGTCTAAGATCGCTCTTTTCACCTGTCCCATTCTTTGGTTTAAATTATGTTTTGCCAGTTTGCAAGTTTTATTGACCCATGACTTGCCTTTGTCATTTTGTTTGGAAATTTTGCGTACTATACAGTGAGGTCTTAAAAAGGTGTTATTTTTCTGGTATGGGAAAAGGAATATGGTTTGCTTACGAGAAGGGTATCCAATAGGGCGCTGTTCATTGGGTTTTTCTTAATGCGATTTGGCTCAGTAATAAGTTGTGTGAACCCGTGGGAGTCACAGAATTGCTTCAGGGGTAATGAGACCTTAGTCAACCAATCATAATTAAGGTCTCCTAGAATAATTGTTTCAATGGGGACAGAGCCCTTAATAGATGACAGATGGGACAGGAGCTGAGGCCCCGTGGCTGGTGGTCTGTAACAGCCTATGACACGGAAAGCCATTGATGGGGAAAGTTCAGCTTTAAGGGACAAACATTCGAATCCACCTGCAATAGAGGTAGAGTCTAGGATGGACACTGAAAATTTGTTTTTGACGTAGATGACTACTCTGCCTCCCTTGGTCTGCCTATCAGCTCTAAATAGGAGGTAGTTAGGGATGTTAACCTCTCTATCTGGGGTGGATGCCTGAAGCCAGGATTCAGAGAGCACAAGTACGTCTGGTGCGGTATGAGTAATCCATGCCTGGACTGATGTAAATTTCTTTAAAAGACTGCAAACATTTGCGTGCATAAAGCTGACTCCTTTCAGTCTTGTAAGGTCGGATGGAGATGAGAGAGTTTTTGTGGGACCAGGGTTGAGATCAACATTACCTGAACACAAAAGTAGTAGGAGTACAATTTTCCTTAGGGCAGTGAGGAGTAGTTTGAAAGCATGAGTCTTTCTGCATCTAGTATAAGTTTGAGTGCGGGGGTCCAGAGTCCAAAGTTTCCCCTTGTACTGACCTAGGGACGCGTAGCCTATGGTCCATCCAGTATAGCACCAAGACGTGTAGGTTTTGGGTGGGTGGGGTGAGGGGCCACATATTGGTAACAAGGTAGCGGTCCCACCTCGAGGAGATTCCACAAAGTGAGAAGGGTGCAGAGTCATGTGGTGGCAGCACAAGTTATACATAGTATTAATATAAAGGCAGTCTAGCAGTGGTAGGCATGACTCTATGTTGGGGTCAATTCTGCTCGAATGGTCTGTCACGTGGAGTACCATACATAAGCAGGTAAGTAATTGAAACCACACGAGGGCTGCCATGATTGCCCAATGTGTTAACAGGGTGCGAGCTGCACCAAGACTCACTAGCTAGGTTCTATAAGTCTCAAGGATCACTGCTCCATGTTAGACTAACTAAAAGAGACAGGGATCGATGGTACACAAAGATACGCAAAGATACATGAAAACAGCCTGATGGCACAGATGTCTTAAGAATTTATCTTCAACAGGCAGGGGTATCCTACCAATTATGCTTCATGAAGAATATCGGAAAATTGCTTAGAGGAGACAAGTGAGCTCAAGAGAGGAACACCCCTTTACAAGAGAGCAATTCTTGCATTAAAGGTCCCAATTATTATTATAGGGAAGTGTGGCCACTTATTTATAATATCTTCGAGAGCCTTCTTGAAATTCGTGAAGACTTCCCGAGCTTTTACTTTAGATGGAGGGAAATATACATTAATAACAACTAAATTTCCCATAATGCCTTCTAAGTTTAATGCCAAGATTTTGTTTACATGGGTCTCAAGATTCCTGATCTTGTAATATAAAGAAGTCTTCATAAAAGTCATTAGCCCAGCTTTATATCTGCCATGTCTCCCTTCCCTCGTGGCTTGTATTACATATCTAGAGTATCCCGCTAATAATGGGTGAGAATTGTCTGTACACCAGGTCTCTTGTAAACAAAGTATTCCATTTTCCAGTAAAAATTTCTTTACCTCAGGGTCTACAAGTTTAATGTGTCGGCCCTCTATATTCCATGACAATATCTTGAGTTCCCTCAATTCTATTCTTGTGGTGGCAATTGTAGATTGCCTGGATTTCTGCTGTAGTTGTCAATCATTCCCTGGGGACTTCAGAGGGAAAAATCTATTGCTTTGAGGAAGGTTTTTATCCACAGGGGGATCACCTGGTTTTCCTGTCAGTAGTGGGGTCTCTAGAATCTGGGGGGTTAGCATATGAATACCCAGAGGGTCTAATCTGCCTGCGGCCAGTATGAGGGCCTTTGCTACATGAAAATTCTTAAATGTGACATCAATTTGTGATGTATTACTATTTCATCCATGTATTTTTAGCCATTCTATTGAATTACTGGATACATTTATATATAGAGTTTTATCCCAAAATATGATTAGATCATTTTTGATCTTTTTAACTGTTTTGTCTTTGGTAGTCTCCCAGCCAAAGATTGTGACTGCTCTACATTCCCACTCTTGCTTGTTTCTTAGCTTGTTTTGTCTGATAATTTGTAAGAGGTTTTCTGCTTTTACTCTATCAGTCTCCTTGCCTCTATTCTCCAAAATATTAGGATTTACAGACTCCTTAAATATTGGGACCTTCTGTGGGGGGAGAATAAAAATACCTCCTAAACCTAGTATAGAGTTCTTTTTCCAGATATTTTTTGCTATTTCCTCTGTGTGACAATATATCAGGACGCAGTCTTGAAATTGTTGGTTCGGTGGTCTCATAACATAAAGGCCCGCAAGGATTTCCTGAACGCCCAATAATTGAGACATCCAAATCAGCAAGGTGTCTTGTGTCTCATTCAGAAGTTTGCGGATCCCATAGCTTTCTATCAGGTATTCAGACCCTCCCCTTTTATCCTGATCCAAATCAACCTGTTCAAATAGACAGTGTCATACATCTTTTTGCTTTCCTAATGGGCCAGTATCTCTTTGTTCCTTTAGCTCACTATCATCTATTCCTAACACCACGTCTCGATTCGACCTTTTCTCTTGTTTGTTACCGCTATTCTCTGTAGATCTTTCTACTGCCAGACAATCAGTAGCCCTTTTTAAGGTGGTTGCACGTGTCACCTCAGGAATAACTGATAAGTTTATGTTGGGTTCCACAGCTAGAACATTTCTAGGTGTTATTTCTTCTAGGCTTCCCTCAATTTGTTTGCTAACATCTGTTGCCTGTTGGAAACCTTTCTCCTCTGTTTTGTTATATGTGTTCTGTCTTTTAAGTTTTCTCTTGAGATTATTTCTCCTTCCCTTCCCTGTCGTTTTATTTCTATCTTTTGCTATAGTCCCCATATAGCATTCACATATTGTGTCTTTGGTAAATGGGGCTGGCAAATTAACTTGAATTGCTTTATTGTTCGTTTCCTGGACTACAGACTAGGCAGGATCAGAGTGAGGGATTACATTGTTCTCTTCCTTTGCCAAATTAATCTTTGTCACGCCCTTTAGTAAAATTTTATTATGAAAGACATCTGTCCGGAGACTAGTAATCTCCTCTTTAATTACTGCAAGGTTTTCCAGAATAACTATATCAGCATAGTACCTGTTCTTAATAATTTCCAACATTTGTTTGGATACTGAGGAGCTTGCTGTGAAGTCTTCAGCATCTTTAAAGTATTTCCTATTGTAGTTAATTTTACCATAATCCCTGTCAGTGTTCTGCTCTTTACCCTGTCTCCTGTCTATGCTCTGTAGTCCTCTTTCTTCATCCAGTGAGTCTTTTGCTTGGAGTACATCTAGTCTTTTTAGACCCTCTAGAGTGGAATTTAAGTTCTTTAAAATAGCTTCCAGTTTGAGTTGATTATCCAATGTACCCCTTGGGGGTCTGTTGTCTGTTTTTTCTAAAAAATCTGAGGTATCAGAGTCTAGACCAGAAAGAGGAACCAAGGATTCAATCTGCAAACTATCTCCAGTTTCTGATGTTGAGTAAGAAGAAAAAACTGACTGATGATTTATTGCATTCATTGTGTCATATTTATTTAGTTCTATGGAATCCCAATCATTTGCCAAGATAGATATGCCCACTTCTGAGGATAGGGTAATATTTGGTACTGGAGTGGTATCAGTTTTCTCAGTGTTTGACATAGAGCTCTCTTGGGTATTCTTTACCTGTATGGGAGCAGACAGCAGTTGTGAGAAATGTGAATACAATTTCCAAAATTCAGTAATCTTAAGTTGTTTCTCATTTACTTTTTTTTTTTGTCCCTTTGTCATATAATTTTATCTGTAGGTTCAAGAGATGCTGGAGGAGGGACACCCTCTAGAGGGTTATATCTTCATCCCGCATCCCTAGACCTACTAGTTGTTAAGAGTTTTCCCACTCCTGGCATGAACCATAATGAGCAGTATTAAATTCTAGCAAAGCTAGTGGATACCAACAAATATTTAACAGATCTACGAGGTTAATGTACAAAATATTACAAATTAATACAGGTTCTTATGAATTCTTGAGCCAAGATGTATAGTAGGACAAACCAATGAAAAGGTCCATCTAAAGTTCCGACCAGAGGCTATAGTGGTCAATAGATAGTTCAGGAAAATATTGTTATGAGCTCATCCAGCTCGTCTAAGTCGTTGGTATAAACTTGTCCTTGCAAAGTCAAGTTCCTGCGAATAACATTGGTTTCCTTTCGCTTCTGTGTTCTCCGTCAACGTCTCATGAATGTCCACTGGGCAATCCAGAAGGAACAAGTTCCTCCCAAATTCTATGGTCCCATAGGCTAATTGTCCAGAATGCAGCAAACAAGATATTGGAACAGAAATTCCTGATACGTTCTTAGTAATTTTGATGTCCCTCTAGGATTGCTGATCTGATGGATGATTTTCCGCTACTTAATTTGGTGCACTGTATAGTCAAGTCCAGCCAAGCAACCAAGCAAGTGTATAATTAGCAAAAAGTGAAAAATAGACTTGTAAAAGTTTGTGAGAGGGAGCTAGCCAGGCACAGTAGGATGCTCAAATGACTCCACTGCCGTTTCCGTGCCTTCACCGTGTTTGTAGTTCTAGGAGCAAATGCAGAGAACAACAGTGTCTAAATAAATCTACTTTTTACACTTTTTAACATTAGACTAAAAAGAAACCTTTTTCTTTAAAAGCATCAATGCTTACCATGTTTAAAGGTTTCTATATTTCAAATACGGGAGTGAATAAGTTCCTCTCATAGTGCAAGGCTTGTTCATCCTTCGATCCGGTCAGTTGATCGGATCATCATCTGATGTTGTTCCTTTGTGAGGCCACCTGGTTTAATACCCCTTCTGTGGAGATTGTCCAGTACAGTCCAAAATATAAGTACTAGATATCTCAGGTATGAGGCTTGGTTGTGCCCAGGGGGCTGAGAAGGCCATGGGGCAGTGTAATACAGTTTTTGTGGCTGCCTTTCACTCCCTAGCACCTTACCACGTTTGTCCCTTGCTGTTCCATTGCAGTTCACTATGGTACTGTGATGAGCTGAGTGTTGAAGCCCAAGAGACGAAAGCTGGAGCATTCTTGGAGAAGATCATGGCCTGAGGAGGACAGGTTGACATTGAAAACTCACTACACTGAGTACCAATGCGTAATCAACATGAAAAAGACAGAGTTCAATTCACATGAAAAAGACAAAGTTCCTGTCAAGGTCAATTGCTGCAGGGATTAATCGACCAGCTTAACTCTTTTGCACCATAGACAGATTGCTAAATCCTCCCTGACTGCAAGCCATTGGAGCCTTTTCAGCAAGTAAGTGTGAGGAGTTTGGTAAATTCTTCTCTTGACAAGGTGTCCTCCATTAGATCTGGTATCTCTTCAAGTGACCTCTCATGGGCTGGCTGTGGACTACCATTCTGGTAATATAGATCTGCATACCTGGAGTGAGTCTCAGTCAGTTTTGGAGGATGAGGTGCTCTGAGTGATATCTAGTTTGTGTCCCACCTGCTGTATATTGGACCCAGGACCAACTTGGCTGCTTTTGTGCGGTAGGTGAATCCCTGGGTTTGGATATCATCAAGATCATCAGTGGCTCTTTAAGGGAGGATGTTTTTCCATCTGCCCTGAAAAAAAACAGTAGTTAGACCCCTCCTAAAAAGCCTTCCTTGGACCCTGATGTTCTGGTGAATTGCAAACCTGTCTGGGAAAGGTTATCGAGACAGTGGTGGCTGACCAACTTGTGGATGGCCTGGAGAATTATAACATCCATAAGCCTCTCCAGTCAGGTTTTCAGTCCCACCATAGAGCTGAGACTAAGTCTGGATGACTCATGATCTCCTCCTGGTGAGGGATCGAGTTCTTTGTTCCATCTTGGTCTTTCTTGATCTCTTGTTGGCATTTGACACAGTTGACCACGGGGTGCTGTTGGATCAGCTGAGAACCCATGTGGGTCTCACTGGCACCATTTTGTGCTGGTTTAAATCCTACATAACTGGGAGAATGCAGCAGGCTGCTCTCGGAAAATTCATTGCTGGAGCTTCTGCGCTCTCCTGTGGGGTCCCTCAAGGATCAGTCCTTGCTCGTGTTGTTTTCTGTGTACATGTTGCCCATAGGAGAGATCAATAAATGGTAAGAGGCTGAGCTTCACTGTTGTGTAAATGAGATTCATCTGTACATGTCTTGTTCTTCCGGTGGGGATCATGCAACTAAAGTATTGGGGTGATGTCTTGCTGAGATAAACAACTGGATGGCCTCAAACTGGTTATGTCTCAACCCAGGGAGGACAGAGGTCTTTTTGACTGAGCCGAGTCGACGGGGTGTGGCAGCGATGGGAGATGCGGTAGCCCTTACTATGTTGGGCAGCCACCCTCCTGTTGCTGTTGATGTGGTTAAGAATCTTGGTGTCATTTTGGACTGCAGCCTGACACTAGGCCAGCAGTGTTGGTGGTGGTCCGATCTGGCTTTTATCATCTTTGAAATATGGCCAGGATCAAACTGGCCCTGGCTCCTGCTGACCTGGCGATGATCGTTCATGCTTCAGTTACCTCTAGGGTTGAACTACTGTAACAATCTGTACTTAGGGCTATCTGGAGGTTTAATGCAATGCCTATAACTGGTCCAGAATGCTGCAGCTTGGCTGGTGATGGGAACTTCTAAGAGCGACCACGTCACACCGGTCCTGTGTGTGCTACACTAGCTGCCTTTGCAGTGGTGCAAAACCTTCAGCATATGCTTGTTAACCTACAAGGGCCTGCGTGGTTTGGGACCTGACTGCTTAGAAGACCTGCTGGTTTCTTGCCTCCCAATCCGACTCCTCCACTCCACCAATCCTGGCCTACGGGCTGTTCTTTCCTCCTGACTGAGACATTCTGTTTATGGTAGCAGCTCCAACGTTGTGGAACTCCCTTCCAGGGAGTATGTGCTCTGCTGGCATGGTGGAGGCCTTTAAAAGATCACTTAAAATGTATCAATTTGAGCAGGTCTTCCCCAGCTAGCGAGTTTTTACAAAAAAAGTAGTCTAGATATTTTAAAAGGTTCTGATATATTATTTTTTATTATGTTTTTATCTTATATGGGATTTCTTTTTTTTATAATTGTAAATTATGTACAGTGCCCTGAGCCTTCAGCAAAGGATGCTTTATAAATAAAATTGGAATGATTTGAATATTGCTTGTATTTTTATTTATGGCGCAGTTTTTCTCTATTAGGGAATCTTAATGAAAAATGTTATATGTTCTATTTTTGAGGGGTCACTAAAATTTAATATGTTTACATAATGTATATTATTTGTATAACAAGAATAGTGTGGAAGGCGGTAACTGAGACTATAAGATGTAGGTACAGTTTTGATTTATTACTAAGAGATAAATTGTTGCATATACCTGACCAAGTATATGATAAATTTTTTAGGACACGAATAATAATTTCTAATTATATGGATAGTTGGATACACATATTTAAGAAAATACATAGAACTGGAATCTATGGAATAAGATTAACTGGACTTGATGAAGTAAGATTAATTTATCAGATTACCATGGTATGAATTCAGGAGATTATACTGATTCATGCTAGTGTGTGTGTCACTGGACATTTTGGGGAGAGTATAAATGGTATTTAATGTTTGTATTAGTGAATCAATTTTTTATTTAGAAATTGGTAAACGGGAGCGGCATGTTGAGCCGAGGCTCGTTTCCAGGTGTGACCTACGGAGAGAGGATTAACAGTGGGAGAAAAAGTACAAAACAATACAGCTGAATCAACAGCTGCAGACCCACTATTACATTTGTACATTATGGACTTATAGAATTTATTTGTGTTCAGCCTGCTGGTGCAGCGGTAGTGCAGCCGCTTGTAACATTGATGACCCAGGATGGGGAATGAGCCTAAATCATTGGTGGGGTGGCTGAGGAGAGGAGGGATTAGCACCCCCACAAGATGCTCTCCTCCTCTGGGAAGGGAAGAGGAACTCTTCAATCCTCTGTGGGTGATCACAGGTGGAGGTGCAGGGATGGAACTTGACTGGTGGAGGGGTGGATGATGCCACATGGCTAGGGGGGTACTGACACACTTTGTGCACATGTGCATGTGCACATGTCCTGCCCAGCCTAGCGTCTTCATGGGGGTGGGAAGAAAAGAGGAAAATCACTGACTGCTGCAGCATGAAGACATCAACATGGCCACTCTCGACTGCTAAGCAACCTGCCTGTTCATTTGGATCCTGGCCCTAGCCCGACGGCCTCCATCGTGGGGACTGGATATCATGAGTGACTGGCTGAAAATATGGTAAGTCCCAGGAGATGCTGAGGTGACGGGGTTGGGGTGGTGCTGGATCTGAGTAGAGGGACGAGAGCCGGTCGGCATCAGGAGAAGAAATAGAAAGTAAAAAAGAAAAAAAAGATTTGGCTGGTGCCAACAAGGTTGTCTTGTTTTTTTATGTTGTTATTGTTGTGTATTTTTGTAGTGGGCCTTACTGTCTCACTATTCTCATTATTATAACTGTAGATATAAGAGAACCACATTCAGTGTCACTTTTACATGTTTTTTTGCATATAGTGCCTACAGGGAGGCTTTGGCACAGCAGCACTGCTTTTCAGTAATGCTTCCTACACTGTACACAGTGATTCAAGTCCACCTAACACCTGGCAATTAGTTTCACCCCCAGCACCAAACTCACTTATAGCCACCCTTCCCCCATCACCATGTTCTCTTTTTTAAATTCTGTGATGGTCTGGGTTAGATACTGAACCCGTCAGGTAGTTGGGGGAGAGGGCCATATTTGTTTTAATTCCCTGATGGGCCAGGTTGAGCAATCAGACCTGTTGGGTAGTTCAGGGAGTGGGCCAGTTTATCTTATATTCCCTGATGAGCCGGGTAGGGCACTGGACCCATCAGGTAGTTTGTGGGAGGGGAGTGGATTTCATTTTGTTCCCTGATGGACCAGGTTGGGCACTGGACCATTCTGCTGAGCAGTAGTCTGGGTTGGAGTGTGCATGGCAGTGGTAGAAGCAGCAATGTGGCAGCAGCCCCAAGCCACCTGAGCAGTGTTTGAGCCCCTCACTGTGGCCTGAATGGATGAGCATGTGGAAAGTAGTGTTTTACTGTCCCACCTAGTCCACCCTCTGCTCACCGCTTTGCTGCTTCTCTTCCTTATCTCTGTTTGGGTCAACACATGGGTCAGGTTGGGCACAGAACCCATTAGGTAGTTGGAGGGAGGGGAACAGAGTTTTTTAATTCCCTGATTTGTCAAGTTGGGCACTGGACCTGTCAGGTTGTTGGGGGAAGGGAACGGTTTGTTGATGAGCTGGGCTGGACACTGGATATGTCAAGTTGTTGAGGTGAGGGTGACTTTTTTTTTATTTTGACAGGCAGGGTTGCACACTACACCCATCAGGTAGTTTGTGAGAGAGGAACATATTTTTTTATTCGTTGATGGGCTGAATTGGGTATTGGACCAGTCAAGTAGTTGGAAGGGAAAGGTTGGGCACTGGATCTGTCAAGTTGTTGTGGGAAGGGGACAGATTTGTTTTCTTTCCTGATGGGTTGGGCACTGTGTCTATCAGGCAGTTGGGCAGTGGATCCATCAGGTTGTTGGGGGGGGGGGCATATTTTTTTATTCCCTGACAGGCAGGGCTGCATACCAGACACATTAGATAGTTTGGGACAGGCACCCTTCATGCCACACAGATGGTGCTGTGTAAGTATCACTATGAACAGCACACACTGTGGTGTCAAGGCACACTCCAGCAGTGTCATAGCCATGAGTACAACAATGGAGAGGGCCAGGCCCTAAAATGAAAGTGATAGGGCCATGGCCACAGCAGCACCACCTGTTCTGGCACCTATACGTGTATACATGCAACCCTGGGTGTGACACAGTGCAGAGTACTTGTGTATCTTGGGCCCCATCGTGGCCTGGTGACCCAGTGTGTGCCTCCCTCTGGCACAGCTGATCCTGCTGAGCTTCGCACCTGTTCAGGGCGGGATATCCACTGAGGTCTATAGGGGAGGAAAAGGGAGGGATTATCAGTATGCAAGCAATAAGACACGACGAGGTGCGGGTTATCTCTTGATAAGAGCACTGCCAGGTGCATTGTTAGGCACGAGGAGCTTGCGTCGAGTGCCTTATGTACCTGGGCGTGCTTTTATCAGGAAATAACCCACACCTCGGAGTGTCTTATTGCGCTTGTAAAAGGGGCATAACAGGAAATTATTGTAAGAAAAAAAATGTTTAAAAGATATGTATGAAAAATGATTTTAGTAGGTCAAATAGTGAAAATAGTTCCTTTTATAAATTTGAGCCCCCGGAAAAGCAGAGATAGGCTATTTTATTTTGTTGTAGTTTCTTTTTTCTTAAATTCATGTTGTATTTTGTGCTTTTAAGAAGACTGCTTTGTTAAGGAGTGAGTTTGTCCCACATGTGTATTACAGCAGGTTTGAGTGAGAGTGAGCATGTCACTCAATGACCACCGTAGCGGTAGACACTTACTTCCTGGTTTCATGGGCAGGTCACGGTTTTAAAACCATAACTATTATGAAATAAAAAATTGTCTCTTTCTGTTGAGATTGATGAAGCAACTTTTTGTTACAGCTCGTAAGAGTGGAAGATGCGGGAGGCGCAAATCGCTATATCGGGATCGAGCGCATGAGCTAGCGGGGAAAGCCATTTTGTTTGCAGCACATGGGATGCTCGGTGGATCGCGGGCAGCTGTTGGGATGGTGGTGATTTCAACCAAAATTTGTAAGGTTACAGTGTGTTTTTTTTATTATTTATTGTGCAATTCACTGTAGTTTGAGCTTGGTTATGGGGAGGGAGCGGATAATGAAGATTTCTTTCATAGACATAGGCTGCCGTTTCCTTGCTGTGAGATGTGCTAGCCTGTGTTTTTGTTTAGGGTTGGCACAGCTTAGTGATTTGTTGTTGTCGTGGGGCTCGGGAGTGAAGGATAGTGCCGGTTGGCTACAATATCTTCTGATAAGGACACGGCTCAGAAGATGTTGTAGCCAACCAGGTTACAGGATTTCTTGAGCCCATTTTATAAACTGCAGTGGAACGCAGTGCACTGTTCCATAAACACAACACAGTATAAATGCCCATACACCTGCACCATGCACCAGCTACCACATATGCATTTTGTGGATGGACAGGCCGAGCAGGGTTGCAACGTACCCATACTGTAGGGCCACCTGTGGAATCACACATATGCATGCCAATGCACAGCTGCAGAAGGTATGAGACCTTCCCCTGTGGTATGTAGGGCCTTACACAGTGTACGCATGCCCACTTAGTGCCTGCATCCTGCCAGCCCCCCAGCCACTGTACAACAGACCACACATTTCAGCCCCTGACCCTGTCCAAGCATAGTATGCATGAGTATGCGTGGTGCACCAGGTCACAGATGACAAGGGCAGGCAAGACATATTGTTGCAATGGCTGGAGGGCCAGAATACAGGAAGTGTGGGTGCACACAGTGGCCAGTAGATGTCCAGAACTACTAGCACAGTAATGTAGTACCTCATGCTGTACTGGACAATTGCATACCAGTGGCCATATGGCGTAGTCCAGACAGTGCGCATGACACAGACAGTGGCTACATCCACATCCTGATGGAAACACCTACCAGCACAGCTACATATAGGACACATGTGACTCCCTCCATGGTCATTTCCAGCAGTGGGAAGTGACATATCTAGGTCACTGTACCCAGTGTACAGACCCTGCATACCATGCCATGCCACTACATGGACATGTTATACCCTGACACTGCTGCCATGTCACTGTGATGGCCCACAACCATGCACCCAAGGCAGGTGCATGCCTCAGATGACCACGACAGCTCTAGTCATGTACAAGGACATCCTGTAGGAGAGGGGGCCCAGACAGCTACATATGTATTAGCAGGCCATACAGTAGGGCATGTCCCATAATGAAACAAAACAAAAATCATGCACACGCTGCAGTCAGTGGCCAGCAGCAGAGATAGGGTGCTAATCCCACACTGAAACAGCTCAACAAAACTCTGCCCACAGGTTACTAAACATTTGCAGACACCTGCTGTACTTTTCGAATGCTTTCAAAAATATGCCTGTTTCACCTCTTAAAGTGACAATGACAGAACTAGGTAAAGTAAATTATATACTGCATTACAAAATACCCAATAAATAACCTTCTCACCTTTTATGACATAAAAGAAGAAACCACTATGAAAATACGTAATAACTTGTACTCAAAATGAGTATGTCTTGAGAGGTGGGACTCGAACCTAGGACCTCACTTTTACAGAGTTGTAAATGTTTGACACACAGAGATTGAGCATGGTGAGAATGTTATTCCAATATGACTTCCTTTCTTGATAACTCCTCCTGTTTCACTCCCTTCTAGTCTGATTTAAGGAATCCCACTCCACTTCCACCTCCCTCCTTCTGCTCACTTACACCATACTCACAGGTATGGATCCAGAACTGATTACTTCTGTCATTTTTGTTGATCTTGTGAAAGCTTTTGACACTTTGGTTCATCCCCTCCTTCTGGACAGCCTTAAAACTGCGGACCTCTCTGACTTTTCAGTGAGTTGGTTTTGTTCTTACTTTGAAGGCAAGTCTCAAGCTGCCTGGATAGGAAAATCCTTTTCACCTTCACTTTCCATTAGCTCAGGAGTACCTCAAGGGTCTGTCCTGGTTCCTGTTCTTTTTTCTATTTTCCTTATTGACCTACCCACTGTCTGTTTATCAGCATCCATCCAAATGTATGCTTAAGACACAGTTCTTTTTTCTTCTGACTCCTCTCTGTGACAGGGAGCTCCTGCTACTCTTGAGGACCGACCTTTTCTTAAATCTGTTGCAACAGTTCTTCTATTTCTTAGCCTAATCGATCCTTTACAATTTCTAGTCCATAAGGTTGGCCACCTGTGGGCACCCCCTTCCCTTTCTTGACTGCTATAGTGTCCTCTTTAATTTTCCTTTTCCCTCTCAGGTCCTCATACAGGGAAGTTATTGTTGTGACCTCCAAGTTGATATAAAACAACAGGCTGTGTTTATCATTGTTGGATTTAGTATGTAATAGCACTATGCCATAAAATACCTTAATGTATGTACCTTCTGTTTATGAAACCTGTAAATGTTGAAAATACAACGGCACTAAGTGTTTTTGATAATGGTAAAAAGTACTAGGTGATTAAGTTAGTTGTGCTATTTAAAATGCGTATAAATTGCTGTAAGTTGAACAAGTCTGAAACGTCATGGTGCTTTACATATATCCCATGATGCTTTGCATTAGGGAAGTATGTGTTATGTTGTGCTTCTTTGAAACTTGGCTTACTGTCAATGCCCTTTGAGGTAACCTTTTTTCAGTGATTCTGCACTGAGGTTCTTTGTTTTTAGCTTGTTTTTTTTTCTTGTTGAGCCCCCGCTACCCAAGCAAATGGGGCCCACATAGGGAGGAAAGGTTTTCACTGAAAAGTGGTTAGATCAGAGACTAATGTCAATAAGTGCTGGCTAAGTGTAGAGAAAGGACATTCATAATCTGTTGCTGCAAACTGATGTACTGAAGGACTATGCTGTTGCTGAAGCTTATTTCCTGTATTCTGAATAAACATCACACAGAGATTGTGTGTTGAACCTGAAGTTTGGTGTCTGGTCCATCTGTTATCCCACAACCCCTCCTCAGACTTAGTGTAAGTAGTGGGATAACTTGCTGGAAGTGTCTGGACTGGCTGAAGAGGGACATTTTCTGGTGGATATCACCCAGATATCCCAGGTGGACCGATGCACCAAGAGTTGCCAGAGAAGAAAGTCCATGGAGTTCTGACCAGAACCATGTCCGATAGACAGAGAGAAGCTGCTGCTTGGACTGGACCTGGGAGCTCAGAGGAAGGCCAGGCCTGAAGATGATGAAGAGATGCAGGTCACGGCAGACTGGAGGTGCGAGAGACAACACCTAGGAGGTGGAGACCCTGATGAGGATGATCCATTGTATGAGTGGGCAATGGCTGGAGGCAGACTGATTACATAGAGAGGCGGGACACTGGTACCAGGTGCTTGAGAGGACCCTGATGGAAAGTTTGGATAAAGAGTTGGAGGAGGATCTTTTGTGGGCTCAGTTTGAGGAGGACTCCCTGACTGAGCAGGATACTCCTTTGTACTGAAGAAGGAATATGCTATTGCTGAAGCTTATTTCCTGTATTCTGAATAAACATCACACAAAGAGTGTGTATTGAACCTGAAGTTTGGTGTCTGGCCCATCTGTTATCCCACAACGCCTCCACACTCTCCCGTTCACCTTACCTCCCAACGGAAGTTGGATTTTGACAATATCCACTGGTTCAAGTCTAATCAATTGTCCCCTAATGCCAAAAAAATAAAAAAAAAGCAGTCTCAATGAGTTTTGGCACTTGTCAGAGGCTCGCCAAAATTACTTCTCTCCCACTATTTAATACCATTGATGCTGCTAAGATTGAAGATGTTTCCTCCTTTAAGTACCTCAGGGTCTGCCTTGATCGGCATCTAGATTTCTCAGTGCATATTGATGCAATTCACCGTAAGCTTCACCTTAAGCTAGGTGCTTTGTACAGGAGTAAAGTGAGTATTCCGCTTTCTACCCACCAACACATTGTATTAAAAATAATCCTATTTTTGACTACAGTGACTTAGTCTACAGTAGTGTCCCATAATCCTCCCTGGCCAGACCGGACCTCCTTTTTCATTCTTTCTGTCAATTTGCTTTAGATTGCTCACCCCGTACTCACCACTATTCTCTTTACTCAGCCCTTTCTCTCCCTTCTCTGGATACTAGGTGCCCTTCCCATTGTCTCTCTTTTTTATCCAAATTCTGGTTCAGCAGTCTTCCTTCATATCTCACATCCCTCCTATCCCCTCCTACTGTCTCCACAACACTACTTCCAATTCTCTCTCTCTCTCTCCCTTCTAGAAAATCAGCTGTTGGTCAGTTTTCTTTTTCTTATCGCTTTCCCAAACTCTGGTCCTCGTTTCCCCTTTCTATTCATTCTGCTTCCTCTCCTTCCTCTCCTTCCTCCCTAAAGTCTCATCTTTTTGACTTTTGCTATTCTTCCTGCAGCTAAGATCCTTTCCTCTTTTTCTCCCTCATTACTTGCTACTGGTTGTCCTGTTCTTACCCCACCTCTCTAGTTTTGCTCTATTCATGCTGCTTCTCTTCCTTTTCCCTTTTTGCATATACAGATTGTCATAGTTTCCTAATTACATTTTATTACTAAATTGCCTCTAATGTTACGATTCTGGTTGTAATTCTTTATCATTGTATTTTCCTTCTTGCATTTTATTAATTATTTTTATTTATTTAGTTATTTGGAAAGACATTTTCTACAGAGGCTCTTTTACAAAGGTTCCATGTCAGAATTATAATAACAATGACACATACAGATATACACTATAGTACAGAGGAAGTATACAACTAAGCATGGCACTTAATATTATAAAAAACAGTTGACACAACATTTTACATTGAACAAGAAAAATATGGTATAGAAAGATATAGGAAGCAAGGATATAAGAGAGGTGCAGGGCAGTGCGTAGAGAGAGAACCCCCCCCCCCCGTTGATACCTTGAATCCCAAGCTGAGCAAGTGGGATGAACAGTCCAGGAAGGTGGGGGTCGGAGGAGAAGAGAAAAGAAGTGAGGAGCGCAGCCTTAAATCAGACTTTGTCAAGGGAGCGGGGGGGCTAGGGGGCAGGAGGAGAAGAGGACAGAGAGCTGTGAGGAGAGGAAGGGTAGCAGGAGGGGTAGTGGAGGAGATCAGGGGAGTGGGAGCAAGGCTGGAAGTCAGGAAGGAGTAGGAGCTGGGGAGCGATCTTATGCTATTTCAATAGAGGGGCTCGCTGAGTCTAGTTACAGGTTCCTTGGGTGGGGGGAGGGTGGCAGTGTCATATTGCTTGTATCTGGAAATGAGCTGTTATAAACTCAGTGGCCCAGATATTCAAACTGTGCCCAAAAAGTGTGCAATAGTAGGAGCAAGCGCAAGTCCATTACGCCCATGTGCAAGAGGTGCGATATTCAAAAACTGAGCCGGCCAAGATGCGCCTGCAGCCGACTACTGAATATCGCACCACCTGCACCATAACGTAACTAGGGAGGGGAAGCTGAGCATATCTGATGCACCATAGCACAACAAGGGATGTTCAGCTGAACAGTCCAGAGGTGTCATAGTGCAACCAGGGATACCTGCCAGCACCAGAGCAGCAATGCAACTGCACAACCAGGGATGCAGGGGCCCACCACCCATGCCACAGATGGGCAGAGGAACACACAGCAGAACAGACATCGTCCCCCCACACCCCATGCACTGCACAACTGGGGGAGGGCTGGAATAATCACTGGCCCATGGAGACAAGCAACCAACCCACAGCTGGGCCATGATGCCCCATCACACCCCCTGGCAAGCTGTGACCAGCATACAAGGAGGGCCGACCACCCCGTGCCACACCATCCCTCCAATGCAGAGCACACCCTGCACCGTGACCCCCAGACACCCTGCCCAGGAGCAGCGTCCACCACTGCAGGATACCCCATGCATGCCACCACCCCCACTGTGACAATGCAACCCTGTGCACCACAGAACCATGCAAGGCAGCCCCACCACAAGCACTCATCAGCGGGTGGCAGCACACAGCGATGCAACGATGGCATACACAGTGCCACCATGCACAGGCCCCCCAAGGTACAGCTGAGAGACCGACCATGCGTCGGCACATGAGGTACCCCACACATGACAGGGCATGCCCCGGACACCACCACCAGTGGTACAGCACCTTGCTCACCCTCCCAAGGACACAGCCTGACCCAGAACTGGCCACAACAGCCAGCGCAGACACCCACAGTGGTGTGTGGTAGCATGCACCACACCGGATGCAACACAGTGCATGGACAAACACCCACCCATACCCAAGGGCACAACAAAACAGGGATGCAGTAGCGGGGCAACCAAAGCCCCCAGCGTGGGCCCATGGAAACTGTGTACACATGGCCAGCAGTCCTCCATGGCACAGGAGTGCCAGCCACCCTGCGCAGGCACTGTGGACCTGTATACCACCATCATTTGCCCGGAGCACAAGTCACAGACAGTGGTGCACATCCCCTGCAACACACACAAGCCACAGCATGGAGGTGGGACAACAACCACGGAGGCCACAGTGTCACCCAAGGCAGACATGCACCACACCAGTGACAGGAGGCAACCCAGCATTGTGACAGGTACAGTGGCTGCTCTGCATGGACAGCCACCACTGACATGCCAGCAGACCGTGCAGGTCACAGACATGCAAGGGTGTCAGCTGCACAGGCCATGGATGGGCTGACAGGTGCACCATGGACACAGAGCATGCACCATGGACCACTGCACACAGTCATCCAGTGCACAGGGAACAACACACACACCACAGACACTGACTGATAGTTACTCCCACATCATAGTCACTTCCCCCACGGACACACACACATACCCATGTCTGCACCACCCCTGATGCCATGCACACCACTACAGCTGAGCACCTATAGCCCGCTGCAAATCAGAGACCACCACAGTATTCATATCAAAAGATTTGTAATCAAAAATATCAAGCAAAACTATTTACAACTATGTACAAATGTGTGGGGGGAGGGCCACAAACAAGGTGGGGGTGGGTAAGAGGCAGGGGTGAACAAATGGGACAGGAAAGGAGGGGTGTGAGGGTGGGTCTGGGGGGTAGGGGAAATCAGGGGCATATAGATGTTCAGTGGGGGCCGTGCTCCCCGCTCTGGCTACTCTGCCTCCCATGTCTCCTCTGGATCCCCAGCCACTCAATCCTTTGCAGGATGTCCAATGATGCCCTTGCCATGGTTAGTATCTCCTGCAGTGCCTCCCGGATAGCCTGTAGCAGGCAGACACCTAGGACAAGGGAGCACAGTCAATATGTGTGAATGCACAGCCCCATACAGCCCACCCCCTGTGCATGGCATACAGCCGTGGGACATGCCTCTGTGATGGTGTGTGACCACCCACAGTGATCACATCCACAAGACCTGCCCACCCAGGCGCATACAGCCATGCGGACCACTGCACACACCCACCAGCCAAGTCCTGCACAGCACCACCGTGGCTGTTTAGTGACATGGCTATGTGGTGCGAAGGCAGTGGCACAGCCATGTACCCAGTGCATGCATGGACCACCATTGACGCACTCCCAGACATACAGTGCCACTGGACAGTGCTGACTGTAACGAGTTGCGTGCATGGCAGTGGTGTCAATGGATGGTGGCCATGCCCCACTGCCCACCCTGTTACACAGCATGCAATAATAATCATGGAGGTATGGCACTCACTATTATCAGGCCGGTCCCTCTGGCGCTGTGGACCTTCACCCCTCCTAATGGCCCTGTCTCTCCGCTGGCACCTCTGCTCCTGGCCAGCCGCCTCTCTTCCAGCCCTGTGGTGCAAACATGGAGAGTGGAACATCAGTACAATCCTGTAGCAAAATCCCCTACCCCCATGTGTGTCAATCCCACCCAGCCTGACCCACCACCCACACCCTGATATCACCACCACAGCCAACACCGGATGGTCCCTCCTCCATGTTCCAGACACATGCAACCATGGCACCCATATGGAAGATAAAAGTGTGTGGACGTCACACCTACCTGGCCATGGCACCGTACCCCTCCTGGCACGTGCCCACAGGTGGGCAAGCAGGCCTGGGTCCCTCCGCCTCAGGTCCCCATACCTGTGGCGGCACTGCTCCACCATCTGCCCCATTCCTGTGACCTCCTCCAGGGCGTTGGCCACCTCCTGCCACACCTTGCTCCTGGACCTGTCCAGGGGTGCCTCCCCAAACAGTGGGCCATAAAGTGGCTCAACAATGGCAACCAGGTTTGCCATTTCAATCTGGCTCCACTAGGCAGCTCTCCTCCATGCAATCTCTGTTGCTCAGTAGGTTCAAAATGGCACTCTGCAGCGCAGTTCCACCACATGCAGATGCTGCGCCATACGGCGCTGCCATTCTCTATCGTGCTGTCACCGAACAGCACGATAATGGTGCACTCATGCCTGACGCATGGCACCTAGGGGCAAAGGTCGGGCACAGTGTCAAGGGTCTCTGGTGCACGGATAGGCACAGCGCGATTTGAACCTAATGCGTGTAGCGCGATTGGGTGCCTGTGTGCTACCTCCAGTAGCGGCCTACCGGCTGTTGCCCCAGTGCGCCTATGATGCCCCCAGTGCTACAGCGCCATAGGTGAATATCGCCAGTAAGCACCACTGGCACAATGGTGGCCGTGCCCTGTATTGCCTCCCGCGCACAGCACGTCAGCAGCATGGCAGGCACCTGCGTCAGAAACCCGGGCATGCGCAGTTAGGTGTGTACTGTGCATGTCACAGAACTGTGCCCTTGGCTCAGCACGTTCAACACAATTGTGCAAACTGCAACAGCGCAACATTCAGCTGTCATATGCAAATCAGCTAATCAGCCATTCAAGGGCGCAGCACTGCAATTTGCATCCACTTAAAGTTGTGCCTCACCTCATTTGCATGGGTTGCGCTATAAAAGTGCGACATTGGGCTGTACTGGCCATAGTCAGTTACTGCAGTCTATTGGTGAGTTGCATGCTGTTTGGGAGTGTGGACTGTGGATTTTGGGACATGCATGGGACTGCACAGTCACAGGTAACAACTTTCATTCTCACAGGCTAAATCATGACCGAGCGAGTTGTGGGTGAGGAGGAACAGAGTTGTGGGAGGAGGAGGAGGAGGCCTAATTTCACCAAGGCTGAGACAGATGCCCTGTTTGAGGCCTTCCTGGATTAGGAGCCGCTTCTCAGTGGATGGCAGGGAACACCACAGGCCTGTGCTGCTGCATGGGAGGACATGGTGTGTGCAGTGAACCTGCATGGCAGCCACCAGCGCTCCGTGCAGGAGTGCAAGAAGAAGATGAGCACAGACAGAAGGAGGATAAAGGAGAAGGTGGCTTCCATCAGGGCAGCACGAGCTGTGACAGGTGAGGGACAGCCAGAGGTGATATGCCTGACCCCACAGGAGGAGGAGAGGGTTGCTGGCAGCATGCAGTGTTGTGCCATTGAGGGTGTTCTGGGTGGTGGCTTCCAGACGGGTGATAGCCCATCACTGCATGGTAGGTCATGGTCTGTCTATTGGGGGGGCAGGGTAGGTCACATGCAGTAACGCAACTTTGTTTTCCCTTACAGATCCTGAGCATTTGCATGGGTCAGCGGTGGTGGGCCTGTCCACTGAGGCCAGTCAGATGGAGATGGAGGAGGGTCCATCCACCTCCACAGGTATATGTGGCTCAGTGCGACAGTGGGCCTGCCTGGCTGTCCACACTGATGTTGTAGGAACAGGTGCGGAGGAGGCCCTGCCCGTGTCCCAGTGTGCCAGCGTCCACGGATGCCAGCATGCTGTGACTCAGGCTGGTGCTGGGTCCGTCACCGATGATGATGTTGCTAACGCCATGGGCAGTGACACGTGTGTGCCATGGGATGGCCACGCAGCAGATAACATCGCGGCCATGACTGTGGGTGGTGCCATCATGGAAGCCTGCGTGTCATCACAGTCCCAGCCTGTGCCTGTCAGCACCAGTGGGGCAGCACTGGTGTGTGTGTACAGGACAGTGGGACTGTTGCAGCCACTGCAGCAGCACCAGTGAGCCCTGGGGAGCGGCAGCCAGAGGGGCAGCATCAGCAGTCGGCCAATGGGCTTGGGTGTACAGTGTCAGGGGGTGGCATCAGTGCACCACCTGTGGACATGCCCAGACCTGGTCCTGGTGTGTAGCACCCACCCTCAAGGGGTGCTGAGCATCAGGACTGTGCACGCCCTGAGGGACAGGATGCCGAGGAGGCAGATCACCTCTTGAATGAGCACACCTGCATACTGCAAGCATCAGTCAACCAGCAGATGCAGCTTGCGACATCAGTGGATGCACTGCGTGTGGCTCTGGAGTGGGCAGAGGAGCGTTGCAGCAGAGATACCACTCTGATCCTGGCAGGGATGGACCGGTTGCAAGAGGATGTGACCACTGCCATTGACAGGCAGATACAGGCATTCACTGCTGTCATGGCCACAATGGGCACACAGTTATTTGCCCATGCGTCGCAGACACCACGCAGTGCACTGTCCACCCCCCATTCCCGGCGTCGTGTGACACCATCCTTGTCGACACCGGGTTCAGCTGTGGGCATCCCAAGCATGCCTGGCGCAGGCATGTTTGGTGTGCTGCAGACCCCTGTGCGAGCACGGTCGCGTTCACACAGTGGAAGCCCTGGGGGACCATCGGTGCCACCCCATGAGGCCAGTGGTCAGCCTGTCAGTGCTGGCGGGTCTCAGCTGAGTCGCCCATGCATCCGTGGTGGCCGGGGCACTTTGGTGCGTGACTGACCTGTCTCCCAATGTGGCTACTGTCTGGTGCTGCCCTGTGTGCATTGTGTCATTCAGCGGGCAATGCACGGGTGGGTACCCGGCCCTGCATTCGGACACACAGTCCATCTGCACACCCTCCCGTCTGCTGTCCGCAGTTGCGTGTGCAGGATGATGCCTGCATTGTGCTGTACACCAATGTGCAATGGTGCTAGCATCTGACATACGCACAATGACAGACAGTGGGCGTGGTGGTCTGTGGACATGTGTGGCTAGGGGTGCATTCTGGGTCGGTGTGCCTCCTACCCTTTGTGCATGTCTGGTGCATTGTGTGTGTGTGTGTGTCCGTGGCATGTTAGACCTCACCCATCCCTGGTTGTGTGTGGTTCCATGCCCGGCCAGTTCCTTGACGGCATGCACCCCTGGTGTGTGTCCATGCGTGTTTGTGGGTTGTGCCTTAGCCACTGTTGGTTGCAAATGGCCCCATGACTTACCTGGGTTGGCTGGAGTGCTCCTCCGTGATGGTGTCCCAGTGCAGCTGTGCCAGCCAGAGCAGTCGGGGTCCCATCACCCAAGGGGGGGCTGCCCATCACCATTGTCACCGGCGTCCTTATCGTCCCCATCGCTGTCCCCCTCTTCGACCTGTACGGCTATCCCACATTCATTGGCCATGTTGTGCAGGTTGCAACAGGCCAGGAATAGCCCACAGGCCTTTGAGGGGCTGTACTGTAGGGCACCGCCGGAGGTGTCCAGGCAACGGAAACGTGCCTTCAGTATCCCAAACACCTGCTCGATGACATTACGTGTGGTGGCGTGTGCCTCATTGTAGCATTGCTGCGATGGGGTCACGGGCCACCGGTAGGGTGTCAGGAGCCAGGGCCGGAGTGGGTATCCACAGTCACCTGTGTGTAGAGGGTGGAGGTTAGTTTGGTGATCAGCATCGCCCTGCCCCGGGCCATGTAGGCCACTACCCATGTCACCTCTGACCATGCCCTCCTCAGGCCCTACGGTTGTCCATGTGGTTTGCATACTCACCTACTAGGTGGCCAGTGGGGATATCCCCACTCTCGAATCTGTGGCACAGTGCTGACTGGTGCCAGATGAAGGCATCATGTGCTCCCCCAGGGTGCGTGGCACAGACATTGATTATGCGCCCCCTGGCATCGCACACCACCTGGCAGTTGATGCTGGCCTAGCCCTTGCGATTTATATATGCAGCCCCCTCAGGGTAAGGTGGTGTGCGGATGGCCACATGGGTGCAGTCTATTGCCCCTAGCATGCCAGGCATATGTGCTACCCTGTGGAACTCCTGTATGTTTGCTGTGCACTCCACCGGTGTGCTGGGGAAATGGATGTACTCTGCAGCATGTGGCAGCAGTGTGCTGAGGAATTGGGTGAGGTGGCATGACATGGCAGACTGGGTTATGCCTGTGGTGTCCTCAGTTGGTCTCTGGAAGGTACCCATGGCGAGCAAGCACATGCAAGCTGTCACTTTTGTCACCACTGACAGAGCATGGCTCTGTCGTGTGGGTGTCTGCATCACATCACTGCACAGCTCACAGAGCTGCCTCAGAATTGCCCGATTCAGGTGGTACTGACCCACGATCTCCATATCACTATACGGCTTGAAGCTGGTGCTGGCTCGGTACTGCCTGTTGGGGGCATACTGCCGACGGGCCCTTCCATGGCCACGCCCCACTGCTGCCCGCCTTCCCACCCTCCTCATTACTGCCTCCATCTGGATGGTGGCACTGGCCATATTCCTGGCTTGTGTTCACCCCCCCCGGCAGCTGTTTCTGTATTCCCCCCGCTGTCCTGGCTGCTACTTCCCCAGCACCGGGAACACCTGACTGTGCTGGCCTCACTGCTGTGTGGCAAGTTCTTCCCCCTTCTGCACTGTGGCTCCCCACACCTTCCCGTGAGCCTGTGGGTTCCAGGTGCCCTTTCCTGGCCTGCCCTGTGTGTATCTGCTGCCCAGTTTGTCTTGCTAGAGTTCAGCCTTATGTGCCTTCCCTGTAGCGTTCTTGCGCCTCTCCCTTGCTCCCTTTTATTTTGGCTCATTTCCGCTATGGCACAACTTCCGCTGGCTCTCCTATTGCACATGGCGCATGTTATTGAATATTGCACTGCGTCATTTATGCATGGTTCCTCCCCCTTCAGTTGTGCATACATTCATTATCATTGCGCTGTTACTCAGTGTGATTTGGGGGACGCAACTGCCTCCTGCTGAATATCGCAGAATGGCACATTTTCGGACTTGCGGAGGCGCAACCCTATTGCGCATGGCTCAACTCTTCTGAATATCTGGCCCAGTATGTCTTTCCTGGTTAAACATTTTAAATAAATAAATAAATTATACATAATAATATCCCTAGTGGATTTTATTAAAATGTAATTGGTTGCCTCACCAGTCTCACCCCTTTAATGTCCAAACCTAAAACTCGATTTTTAAACCTTGGTTAATATGCCCACACTCTCAATGTTTCCCCAAAATTAATCACCAAAAAGAAGTTTGCATACATAAGCTTTGTAAACTAACTACATGGTAGCTTGTCATTTAATGCCCATCCAATACATTTCCCAAAGATGCATAATACTCTTTGTTCCAAAAGACAATAGTGTCAACCTTACTTTATCTTAAACTGACACTGGGCATTTTGTAATATATAATTTACTTTACCTAGTTCTGTCAATGTCACTTTAAGAGGTGAAACCAGCATATTTTTCAGCTCAGTTATGTGTTTTTCACCATTGACTATTAAATGTATTTAAACTGATTAAACTATCACACAACCACGCCTTCTGAGGAAGCTCGAAAGAGCAAAGTGCCAAGGTGTTAGTGGTGTGGAGGGTTGTGTTTGCAGACCTTTCCATTTCATGCAATAAAGCAGTTGAAAAGTACAGCAGTGGTCTGTGAAATTTTTGGAAACCTGTGTGCAGAGTTTTGTACAGTTAGGCATGTCCCATAGCACACAGGGGAACAACGAGGGTACACAAGTGATGTGCACTGTGCCTTGAGGTCTCTAGCCCTATCATAGACTGCCATGACACAGGCCTGTCCACAGGCTACTAAACACACTCATTACATACACCCATCAGTACTCTTCTGGCCTGGGCACAGTGCTACCATCCACCATGGCCCGCAGTTCCCACAGGTGGTGCACCTTCCTCCTCTAAAGGTCATTGCAGCAATGCCTGCAATGGTCCCTGGTGTGGGTGACCCCAGTCTATCTCATGTGGTACCACCTCACAGATGCCTGTCTGCCCCATCACCTCACCCAGCATCAGGCCCTCTCTGGTCACCACCAGCTCAGCAAGAATGGCCAGTTCAATGGTGGACCTCTTATGGTCTTGCTACTAAATGGCCTCTTACCATCGCTCTGCCATGCTGTTCCCATTACTTGGCGTAGCAGTATGACCACACTGCTTCCTGTTTGTGGCCTGTCTGAGTATTGCATAGTACACTGCTGTGATAATGCACTGTTATGTCATATTGCTCTGTACAACATGCATGTCCAGGGGCAGGGGTAGCCCAGGGGCACATGACCAACATGGGGTGGCACATGCGCTGGATGCACATGCAAGTGTTGCACATGCACTGCACAGCATTGTGCACTACACTTGCACACTGGTGTGCCATGCACAGCAGCACAGACTGATAACATCATAGGTGGCACCATACATCATGCCGGCACCATGGCCCTATAACATGCAAACACACGCATAGCACAATGCAGGTGTGCAAGCGCAAACTGGGATTGCACAACAAGCAGAACTGCAATAATCAGTCAGAGTATGTAAATGAGGTAATTTTGCAGACCATAGGCAAACAACCACATTTACATGTCATTACTGATAGGTATGCATGCATTAGCATGCCTGATTACACATGGAGTATTTAAAGGTGCACAGTGCGCCACCTAGATTCCACAGATGAATTGCAGGTGAATGGAGGTACAGTAGGTATCTTGTAGAATGGCTTAGAAAGGGATGGGTGGGCACTGGATTATATGTTTGCGGTAGCTTCAGCATGGCTTCCCAATCCATGTGGCATGTTCAAGGCTGGGCTCCTAGATCTACAGGGATTCCTGTATTTTGCAGGGAAATGAAACCATTTACAAGAAAATTACTCCATAGACTTGCAATGGTTATATGGAACAACGGGGCAATTTGGCCTCCATAGGCCATAATGTAAGCTACAGGAAAACAAGGGAAATGCACCATGTGGCTACAGGGAAAACACCAAAGCAATCTGGAAGCACTGTCAGTATGCCTCCAGGGTGGGTTCCTCAGTGTTCCAGCACCGTCCATGATGTACGATGGAGGGCCATGTAGTCAGTTGTCCTGTGGGGCCAATGTAACTTCATGGAAACATTGTCCATGTACATGTCTCCATTACCCTGTACTATATGAGAAGCCCTGTACATCTGGGAGCCTCTGCTACATTGGTATTGCTTAGGTGGGGACCCATCACATCCAGATTTCTAGGTGGTGGACATGTCATTTGTAGGTGGTGGTAGATGCCTCTAATACTCAGTGGGGCAGAATGATAGCAGCGGTGGGTTTCTCAAACACGTGCCAGGGATATTCTGGAATGGAGCCCTTGTGACTTCCGTCCAATGTAGCCCTCTGTGTATGCTGTGTGCAGTGGTACCCTGGACATATGGAGGTGGTGGATGATGGTGTCCACATCTAGTGGTGGTGGTGGTGGTGCTGCCATGCCTGGGTGGAGGCCCACTCCTCCAATTATCCATAGTGTACACTGTCAGCGGTCACCTCTCACATATATGCATATGTGGTGGTGGTCCTGGGTCCTGTGGGCCCATGCTCTTGTCCACTCTTACCTGTTTGTGACCATCACAGTGGCTATGGCTGCACATAGGCAGACCAATGTTGGGCAACTGAGGGCTATGGGAAGGCAGACATTGCTGGGACACCTACATGATTGAGGGGTGGGAGGCTATACCACTGTCCTGTTCAGCTGTGTGCCACTGTGTGTACTCCCCAGTTACCTGTATTGCACTCCTTTGTCCAGCAAGTACAACAGAGGACACTGACTGAATTCAGGCCCACTGTTTCACTGCAGATGAGTTACAGGTGCTAGCATAGGCCTACAAGGCCAGGGAGGAGGTCTTGTCCCAGACGCAGAGCATGAATGCCCAGTTACGGCGGGGCTGGGAGGAGATAACCAATGAGGTCAGTGCCATTGGCAGCAGCAATAGGCCCATAGAAGCAGTGAGACAGCACTTTAGGGACATGAGGAGGCAGATGAAGCAGGTCATGGCAACAGAGTGCAGGGAGCTACATACCACAGGCAGGGGCCCACAGGCATTGGAAGCTGCACATACCCTGGATCCTGCAGAGAAGGCCATAGCATCAACCCTGTGGCCTTGTGGAGGTGACAGAAGTGCTGGGTGATGGCTATGAAAGTCAAGTGGGACATGCCCAGTCATGTGAGTGATAGCCAGTACTTGTCTGCCATGTGTGTATGTCTGGGTGTATATAGGTATGGGTGTATGCATACGCCAGTGCTGGGCAAGACAGTTGGTGTAGGCCACACTACTGTTTCCCTGTCACACACTGTGTAACCATCTGTGTGCAGATCCACGACTGTGCCCATGTGGTGTTGCCCATGTGTCCACTGCTTCAGGGATGTGTGCTTCCTGGGGATGGAGTATGCGCTGCTGCTGCTGGGGAGTGTGTCCCCTGGTGTTGAGTGTGTGTTCCGTGGTGTTGGGAGGTATGGGTGTCGGCAAGCATACTCAGTGTACTCTGCTAAGTACAGTAAAATCTGGAAAATCCAGGGGCAACATGAGCCTTAGGTCAGGGCAACAAGCACAAACAGAGCCTGATGTACCTGAAGAACTGTTTTCCCCTCCTTGGATGCTTTAGTGTGAGTTCATGAATGATCTTTGGAAGATGTGTGGGTGCTAAAGTTAGAGGCCATGACTGTATGAATGACCCAATCATATATGTATGCATGAGTGCTGGTGTGAATGGACTTCTGTAAGGCTGACTACCTTAATGTGGTACAGAGAGGCTTATTATTACAGTGTATCCTAAATAGTGTAACTAAAAGCCAGCCAACTTTTGCCTAAGTGTGTGTGTGTGTGTGTGTGTGTGTGTGTGTTAGATAAAATAAAATGTGAATCTATCAGAATCATCAGCTTATTTCCTATTGTTCACTGAAATGTGGGTGAGGCAATGTTTGTGTGGTGGGGCAGCACTTCTTTTGGTTTGTGTTTATGGTGGGGGGGGACAACAGTTCCATCAGCTCTTGAGTACAAGTTTAAAATTCCTGGTTACACCCCAGGCATGGAGATATGTACACATTGGTGCTTGCATGTGTGCTCACTGGAGCTGGGTTGTGTGCCACATGATGACAGTGTGTGTGCTCAGTGATGTAGGAGTGAGTAGGTATCTGGGTGGTATAGGCAGTGCACTCGTCACACGGCTTGGGTGATGTGGCGCCATACTCTGGGCATGCATGCAGGCTCAGCCTGCACACAGCTCTGTACGGTACAGTGCTATATTATTCCCCTCTCCTCTCCCAGCAGCATACCATGTTGGATCAGACATAGTAGAGGATGCCCCAGGACCATCTTGGCATCTATAGACCCTGCCGCCGCACCAGCTGGCAGACATCAGCAAAGAGGCTGTGGAAGAGGATGACAACAAGGCCTACACTGAGAGCTTGGAACAGGTGGGGCCTGCCCCAGATGGGGAAGGTTGTCCCCTCTTGCCAGCCCTCATACCAAGGGGGCCCAGCTGCTGTCCCCATGCAGCCCAGTGGTCACAGGGCAGAACCCCAACCATGGCACAGCCATCACCCTACCACCCCCAGCCAATACCACAGGGCCAGCCACCACTGCAGCTCCCCATGATGCATCCTCCAGCACTGCTACATCTCTGCCACCTGAGGTCCATCCCACTGGACCAGTCACAGCCAGGCCACAGTGCCCACAATGGATCACAGTACCTACTGGGGTGCAGCCACAGCCCATACAATGGCCAAGGGTGCAGTCTGACTCTGTTCCAACAGACAGTCCCCAGCGACAGCGGGGTGTTGCCGACAACTGGAAGCTGATGTGTTCCACCGTGGAGGCACATTGTCTTGTGCAGCTCGAACTGACACATCTCCACCGCATGCTGCATAAGGCCATGTAGTTTGCTGAGGAGTGGGTGGAGGCATGTCATGTGGACCACAAGGTGGCCCTATGTGACCTGTGCAAGGCTGCAGATGCTGGCATGACCACCTGCAGGGACCACCTGTGTGCCACAGTGCTGGAGGCTGCAGCCATGGTGGCAGACACAGCGAGGGCTGGACATAGCCCTGGCCTGTCCAGTGGGAGTTGTGCCACCCCACAATGGACACCATGACATATTTCCACACCATACAGTATCAGGATGGGAATGCCCAGCACACCTGGGGCTCCCAGGTGTCCGAGTACACCACACACACCAGGTTGTGACCTGCTCCACCCTAGGGGCACTATCCTGTAGTGCTGTGGCTGGGGAGGGTAACACTGTGCCCATGCTCATCCCTCATACTGTGGATAAGGTCCCCCCAATCATACTGGGTACATCACAAACATTCCATCCATACCTGAGGTGGTGAAAGGAGACACAAGCAGGCTGCGCTTCGCCACCCCTCACCAACATGCTCCCCCTCCCTTCCCCACAGTACTCCTGAACACATGCCATCTGCTTCTGTGACCTAGCCCAGATAATCCTAACCCCATCATGGATGGTCTGTACTAGAGCCCCCTCCCTGGCTGGTGGGTATCTATATGTACAGCCCTGTGGCACCCTCCCACATGACCTCTTCATGTGTACCCCATTTGCCACCTCCCTTCTGGTGGAAAACACAAGAATGAGGGTGCACTGCAAAACGACAGGTGCTCAATCAAAAAAAAACTGAAGTTAGGAGCACAAACTGGAAGAGTAACTGGTGTTGTGAAACAAGAAAACAGAGTCTGTAAATTTAGTGCATAAATGCAGTGGAGCCCGTGGCTATTCAACCCCTTGTGGTGGGCCCACAATACCATGCACTTCCTTGTCCCCCTCCACCTGGATGGCATGTATCTCTGTTAACACCTCTTTAGGACCCCCTGCTAACATGAACTTCTTTGTATACGCACCCTATTTGTAGCCCTCCTACCTGGTTGCAATGCATTTCTGTAACTCCCGTTTTGTTACCCCCTCCTCCCTGCCTAGCATGATATACCAAATGCACTGCCCTGATGTTTGATAATACATTGCTTAATCATATTACAGTCTCCTGTGTGGTCTGTACTCATCCACCATGTCTGAAGATGTCTCTTATGAGTTGGCCGCTGTACTCCTAGGCCCTCCTAGCCATTCTAGGATCATGCCAATCAAGCTGCTCTGGTATGCCCTGATCCTCTGGCTCTAAAGCCACTGCAGGTTTGTCATCTAGGGCCACCATATCCCACAGTAGAGTACCATGTTGTGTAGTATACAACAGGCAGGGAATATGGCACAGACCTTCTCAGAGGTGTATTGCAGGGCACCACTGGAACAGTCAATGCACCAGAACTGCATCGTGAGCATTCCAAACATGTTTGATGATGTTGTGCATGGTGGTGTGTGCCACATTGTACCTGTCCTTTGCAACACATGTGGGGTGTAGGACAGGTGTCAGGAGCCAGGCATGCAGGGGATAAACAATATCCCTGTCAACAGGCGTAGGTGAAGGATAACACAACAACAGGAGTTTGGTGCAACACCCTGCAGTGTGGCTTTATTTTTCTTAAAACGTCAGGATCAAAAATAATAAAATAAAAAAAATAAATAAATAAAAATAAAATCAACTGCAACTCCCCTCGGTAGTCTTCACACAGTCCTGGATCTTATACAGCAAATCAAGATCTCTTACTTCTGTATTATATTGATGCAAAGGTCTACTCCTCAGGTAGAACCTTCCAGCTTCACTTCCAAGGCTCATCTGTCATCTCTCCACAAGGAGAGGGTTTTATACTGTCTGACTGGGTCACCTGACCTGCCCCCTAACTAATACAGGGAAACTATCCCAAAGAAAAATGTGCCAGAATGACCCACCATAATAACCAGCTTTTATTGTTGTAGGACCACATAAGAACATTTGGTGCAATCTTGAAAGAACAATAGTTATACACCCATGCATGTGTAACATGCACTTAATCCCTCCTATTTCCACGAGTGGCAGGTTTACTACTATAAATAGGGTCTGAAGAGGGCGCTGCTCCCCTATAGTGAAAGCTCATTCACCTCCAGGCAACAGTTAGGCCCAGTTCTGGTCTAGAAGGGTGGAGGAAAGGGAAACAGGAAAACAAAACAGAGAACCCTTCTTGTTGCTTTTTTCCATGTAATTAAACAACTTATAGTGTTGCAGTAGTTTTATTTTAAGTCTTTCCTTTGGTTACAGTTTGGTTTTAATGATCCTGTTTTAAAATAGAGGGTGGGGGGGGTAGTATTAACTTATACAAAAAAACAGCCCTTTCTGGGACAAACACTGCCAGGGCTAAATTACAGACTGGCTCCATTTAGAGATGTTACTTTGTCTCCTAATGATTGTATATGTAACTTAACCTCTTTTCCTTAGTTCTGCAAGAGCCCTTATTATTAATATTTTATTTTATCTGGCATGGGTTTAAAGTAACCATTATTTCCACATATCTTCTCTTTATGTTACAGATACAGTCTTCTAAATTATTTATTTAGTTGTCATTACACTTTCCATGATAACGTACGCAGCTTTCACATCTATTTCTATTTAAGCAAGCTGCACTTTATACATCCTTCTAACCAATATACAAGCTCTTCAGGCTTTGTAGGACATGTTTTTAACATCAATTTATTTTTCTCTTAAGCACCTACACTTTATGTATTTTAGTATGGTTATTCAAGTTTCAGTATAATCTGTCTGCCAATATATTCATTATCTATGGAGCCTTACTCATGGTATCACATCAAAACAGCAAGTGCATAATGGCTAAAGAATATGGGTGAATCAACTACAGCGATGCACAATATGGCGACCAGCACATAAGAGCGAGTACACATAAGAGCGAATACACATCTGAGCGATTGGGGGTTGCTGATACTCCCACCATCAATGAGCGGCGTGGAGTAGTAATCTAAAAAATAGGTGGGTGGGGGAAGAGCCCCCATGTATCACAGTATGCACAACAATATTGCCGCAAGTGAAGCTAATGCCAGTAGGCTGCCGTCCGTGCGGTTGCTGAAGCACACGGTTAAGCGGGGGCATCAGACAGAGTGGGTTGCAACAGCGATACCTGCAAGTGTGGAGGACATGACAATTCCCAGTGAGTACACCCTGACTCTGGCTGCCCTTGCTTGTAATTATTAGCTGCAGATCTGAGCTACAGATTACCTGTATGTCCTGTGCTATTATTTGGATTCACTGAAATTGCGGTCACTACTTTTGATTAGCTCATTTGACATTCGCTTATATTGATTAGCTATTATGACACGGAGACCTTTTTCAGCACTGCAGACATTTCATTTTATTTATTTATTTATTTCATTCAAGTCTCAGATTACAACCTTTGAGCTATTAGCTCATTTGCAAAGGTTCCACATCATGAAGGATAAAATACACTAAGGATACATACAGTCGAGGCAAAGACACATAGGTAAACCATTGACAGGTACAGTAAAGATCATACAGTCAGGTGAACAAGCATCCAGGGCTAACAAATCAAGATACAGAGAAGGGTAAATATATTGATTTCAATAGTGCAGGGGTAGTTCAACTCAGTAAGGCTGTAGTGTATACAGCATAGACCAAAAATAAGGTTCTAGTTCAAGAGAGGTGTGAGGAAGAGGGTGGTGTGATTCAGGACAGGGAACTGGAGAAACCAAGCTTCCCTTTGTCAGTGAGTAGGGTGAAAAGGAAAGGTCAAGGCAACTTTAACTTGTACTGTCTGTCCCTTAATTCTGGCAGTACTTTCTAGCAATATCTAAAACACTTTATGAATGCACTTTAACCATAGCTTAAGTACTGGTTTTATTTAACCAGCCAGCAAGCATGTTTGGTATTTTTATATTCATATAGCCATTTTTGTGCTTGCCGTGTCACATCAAGGCTATGGGAGTTCATGGTGAGAGATGGAAATGGTGAAAAAAAAAATAGAAAAAGACAGAATAAGATTTAGAGAGGATAAGATAAGGCTGTCGTAGGTGGCCAACCTACGTCAATTTTAGAAAAAGAACAGGAAAGTTGTTAGAGAGTACTGTCGCACAACAGATTTAAAGGACAGAAGAAAAAGAATATAGGAAAGTCATCCCTCTACCCAAACATAATCTCAGGTAGACCGCAGTTCTACCACAGTCCCCTATGTAGGTAAAGGCAATAGGTTAGTGTCATTATGTACCATATGGGGCAGCAGGGGGGTCTTTGGGGTACGATCACTGATGAGGTGACCACTGAGAATGTCCCCACGTTCACGCCTCTGGCACAAGAGGGAGTTGTGCATAAGAAAGCATTGTGGGCACTGCTGGGGTACCATACCAGGACATTGATGATGCACCCTGTTGCATCACACACCACCTGGCAATTGAAGGAATGGTACCCCTTCCTATTGAGATAGTGCTATGCTCCATCACTGGTGGGTGCCCAGATGGCAACATAAGTACAGTCAAAGGCACTGAGTATAGATGGTAGGTATCCAACCCCATGGAACTGCTACACAGTTGCTGTTCACTCTACTGGTGTTCTGAGGAATACAATAAATTCCCCAGCATGGTCCAGCAGAGAGTCTAGGAACTGGCCCAATAGGTTTGAGGTGACTGACTGTGAGATACTGGTAGTGGCTCCCACCGGTGTCTGGAATGTTCTGGTGGCCAGGAAAGACATTGCAGCCATCGCCCTCAACTCTAAAGACAAGGCAGGACTGCACTGGGTGTCTGTCTGTAGCTGGTTATGCAGCATCTCACACAGCTACCTGAGCAGGGACTTGTTGAGCCTGTACAAGGCCATGATCTGGTCATCACTGAGGACTTTGTACATGACTCATGGACTGTACAGTCTGTGCATCATAGTGCCTCCATGGTCTGCATGTGGGCCCAGGGGGGCACTGGAACTCTCCTCATCCTGTACGACATGCTGCATCAGGACGACTATGTATGCTCCCTCATAGGTGCCACCTTGAACCGTGGCCTGCAGTGTCTTTGCCTGCCCCTGAGGTTTCCCTGGTTTAAGATAGCCTTTTTATAAGCTGTAATTGCGCAGCGCTAAGTGACCAATGCATAGAAACATAGAAACATAGAATTTGATGGCAGATAAGGACCGCTTGGCCCACCCAGTCTGCCCATTTCCCTACCTACTGGATAAGCTGCAGATCCTAGTTAACCAGCAGCCTACTTCTTCCTACTCCCACCCCCTAGAATTGCCTTATGACTGTCCCATGCATGCTTGAATTCCACCACTGATTTTGACTCCTCAACCTCCTCTGAAGGCTGTTCCATGCATCCACAACCTCTCTGTGAAAAATACTTCCTTAAATTACCTCCTTGAACCACCCTCTATCTTCAAATTGTGCCCCTCTTGTTCTTGCACACCCTTTTTGGAAAGATGCTACCCTCTTGGACTTTGTTGATTCCCTTGAGGTACTTGAACATTTCTATCATGTCACCCCTCTCTCCTCCTTTCCTCAAGGCTATACATATTAAGCTCCTTTCGCTCTCTCTTCATATGTCTTCCGGTGCAGACCCTGCACCATTTTAGTTGCCCTTCTCTGGACAGCTTCCATCCTGTCTATGTCTTTGCGGAGATTGGGTCTCCAGAACTGCACACAGTACTCCAGATGGGGTCTCACCAGCTGTCTGTACAGAGGGATAATAACTTCCTGTTTTCTACTGATGATGCCTCTCCCTATGCACCCCAGTATCCCCCCAGCCCTCCTTGCTGCCCTCTCACATTGCTTGCCCACCTTTAGGTCATCTGATATGACTACCCCCAGGTCCCTTTCCATTTTTGTTGTTGTTAGTATCTCACCCCCATTGTGTACTCTTCCCCTGGGTTTTGTTTCCAGGTGCATTACCTTGCACTTCTTAGCATTGAATCTAAGCTGCCATCATTTGACCATTCCTCTAACCTTGCCAAGTCCTTCTCATCCTTTCCACCCCACCCTGTGCATCAACTCTGTTGCAGATCTTTGTGTCATCTGCAAAGAGACATATTTTCTTCTTCAGTCCTTCTGCAATGTAAGCTTATAAAGACATTGAAGAGGACCGGTCCTAATACTGAACCCTGCGGTACCCCACTAGTAACCTTCCTTTCTTCTGAGTGGACTCCATGTACTATTACTCTCTGTGTCCTATTCTCCAGCCAATTCTTTACCCAGGCTGTCATCTTGGGACCCACTCCCAGGCTGGCTAACCTGTATATTAATCTTGTGTGTGGGACTGTGTCAAATGCCTTGCTAAAGTCTAGGTAGGCCATGTCCACAGCCCCTCCCTGATCTACTACTTTGGTCACCCAGTCAAAGAAATCTATCAGATTCGTCTGGCATGACCTTCCCGCTGTGAATCCATGCTGCCTAGGGTCCTGTGCCCTCTGGCCTCTAGATACTCAACAATTCTTTCCTTCAGAAGTGATTCCATCATTTTCCCTATCACTGAGGTTAAACTAACAGGTCTGTAGTTTCCTGCTTCTGCCTTGCTCCCACTTTTGTGAAGGGAATCACATCTGCCCTTCTCCAGTCCTCGGGTACCACCCCATCCTCCCATGATTTGTTAAAAAGGGTAGTCAGTGGTGTCACTAGTTCTACCCTTAGTTCTTTTAGAATTCTGGGATGAATCCCATCAGGCCCCATTGCTTTGTCCACCTTCAGTTTTAAGAGTTCTTTCAGAACCCTTTCTTCTGTAAATGGGCTGGTATCAACTTCTGTATCCAGAGTGTTTCTACTGTTTGTTTTATGCACCTCCCCCTCTTCATTTGTAAATACTGAGCAAATCGATTTGTACAGCGCTAACACACTGAACATCGTGCTGCACCAATATGCATGGTCGTGGACACCCCCCTTGCATGCTGCATCATTATCTCTGCACAAGGGTGCAAATGATATTAGCACATGCAAAAGTACCCTTTGAATATAGGAGTTTGGTGTAAACCCATGTGCAAAGTGGGAGCAATCACTTTGCACCCAGTGCAAAGGTACAGGAACCAAAAAAGACTATGACAAAACATCTAATAGTAAGAATAACTGTAAATAAGTCAAGTGGAGAATTTCATTGTATGTTTTTTGTATATTGTACTTTGCTCTAAACCTTAGTCTGAAGCTTTTGAGAATTGTGGAATCAAATGCACATAGATAGCCGGTAAAAAAGAGGCATCTTGAAAAATATATTTGATCCACAATAACATTAAGTCAAAGGTTAGTAAAAAATAACCACTACTTTGAGTAATATTACTAGAAACTTTATTTTGTTTAACAATCGATTCTGAATTAAATACCTAGTAAGGTTATGATATTAAAAAATACAGTAATTTATTAGTTGGTATTAAATAACCAATTTATAGTTGTTAAACAAAAAGACTTGATAGTTTCCACGTTTTTTACCCTTACTATTTATTTTGTAAAAGAAATTGTGTTAAAAAATTGAAAAAAGATGTTTAATAGGACCACAGATTCAAAGCCTTCCAGAGCCACTTATAGGAATAGCAATACTACTGTAATATAAGGAAATGATCACAAGGGGGCCATAAATGTTCGGAATGTGGCTATTTAGGAAAGGTAAGACTGAACAGTCTCCACTCCCTCAGGAAGACCACACCCTGGTCGAAGTGCTGGGGAGAACATTTGGTTTGTGGAAACACTAGCAATGAGTAGTATTTAGAGGAACATATTGAAATCTGTATGACAATTTCGGCTACAATAAAATTTTGGAAAGACTATCATCTCCTCTCTGACTTGCACGGTGAGTGCAGAGCAACTTTTGGTTTTTCACTTACCCTTAGTATAACAGGGTAGAATAGGACCTCTATAGAGGAACCTGCAGTGGAGACCAAGGGGGATGTTGGGAACCTCTACAAAGGAGACCCACAGGAGGGTGGCATGGGACCCCACAGGGGAAGGAAACAAATCCTGGTGTGGGACTCCATTATGAGGAGGGTAGAACTGGGTGAGGGAGGGGAGAGGGAGGTCAGGTGCCTGCCAGGCACTATGGCTCAAAGGGACAGGGAATGAATCCTCAGGATCACAGGAGCAGCTGCACGGGGGAGGGAGCTGGATGTCATTGTCCACCTAGGGAAAAATGACCTGGCTGGAAAAGGGATCAGAATAGTAAGTAGTTAGTGAGGTAAACACCAAGATAGAGACATTGATAGGGAGAAGGGCTGGGGTAAATGGAGAAAATGACAAAGGCAGTAAGGACAGGAATGGGGAAAAAAGGGGTAAGGCCATCAAGAAATGGAAGGTAATAAATACCAATGCCCATAGTCTGGGCAACAAGCTCCCTGAACTGGTGGTCTTGATGGAAGAGGGATGCCTGGATATTGTGGCAGTCACAGAAACATGGTACACAGAGAACCACGACTGGGATGTTAACATACCAGGGTACACAACCCTCAGGAGAGACAGGGAGGGTAGAAGAGGGTGAGGAGTGGCTCTCTATGTCAGGGAAGGGATAAACGCAATGGAACAAAAGAGTAAACAGGGAGGAGAGGAGGCACTGTGGGTCACCTCAGAGACTGGAAATGACACCACAATCCACACAGGGGTTGTATACAGACCCCCATCTCAGGGGGAGGGAATGGACAAGAAAATGATAGAAGGCATCCTTAGGATGGCAGAGAAAGGGGAGATATTGTTGATGGGGGACCTGAATATGCCAGATGCTAACTGGAGCACCTTTGCTGCAGCCACATCCAAGAGCAGGACCATTCTCAATGCCCTAGAGGGGGCATGCCTCACACAGCTAGTGATGGAACCCACTCGGGAGGGAGCAATCTTAGACCTCGTACTCTCAAATGGGGACAGTGAGAGGATCTCAGATCTAGAAGTGGGTAGCCATCTGGGAACAAGTAACAACCAAACAGTATGGTTCATGATAAACTCAGCTGCAGAATCAAACCATACAAAAGTGAGGGTACTGGACTTCAGGAGGGCTGGTTTTGTCAAAATGGGAGAGTGCCTTAGAAAAGCACTAGCAAACAGGCAAGAAGGAGGGGTGGAGCAACAATGGAGAAAGATCAAAACTACCATCACATAGGCAACAAGCCTTTGTGTGAAGCAAATAAACAAATCATAATGAAAGAAAAAGCCACTATGGTTCTCAAAAGAGGTGATGGGAAAAATTAGGTAGAAAAAGATAGCATTTGGGAAATATAAGGAAACACAGAAGGAGCAGGACAGAGAACTGAACCAGTTAAGGCAGAAGGAAGCAGGGAAGGCAGTCAGAATAGCAAAGGCCCAAACTGAGGAAAAGATAGCCAACTCAGTTAAGAAGGGGGATAAAACCTTTTATAGGTACATTAGGGAGCGTAGAAAGACAAAGGGAGGGATAGTGAGGCTGAATAGAATGGACAGTGGGGGTGGGCAGAGAGGAACAGTGAAAAAGCAGGGATACTGAATGAATACTTCTGCTCAGTATTCACAAAAGAGGAGGAGGGGGAGGTACCTAATCCAATTAACAGGAGCACTCTTGATAGGGGATCGATCCCAGTCCTTTCACAGAAGAAAGGGTTCTGACAGAACTCCTAAAACTGAAGGTAGACAAAGCAATGGGGCCTGATGGGATTTACCCCAGAATTCTAAAAGAATTAAGGGGAAAACTAGTGACACCACTGACTACCCTTTTTAACAAATCATGGAAGGATGGTGTGGTACCTGAGGACTGGAGAAGGGCAGATGTGATTCCTCTTCACAAAAATTGGAGCAAGACAGAGGCAGAAAACTACAGACCTGTCAGTTTGACCTCTGTGGTAGGGAAAATGATGGAATCGCTTCAGAAGGAAAGAATTGTTGAGTACCTAGAGGCCAGTGGGGCACAGGACCAAAGACAGCATGGATTCACAGTGGGAAGGTCATGTCAGATGAATCTAATTGATTTATTTGACTGGGTGACCAAAGTAGTAGACCAGGGAGAGGCTGTTGACATGGTCTACCTAGACTTTAGCAAGGCATTTGACACAGTCCCACACAAAAGATTAATAAACAAATTAGCCAACCTGGGAGTGGGTCGCAGGGTGGTAGCCTGGATAAACATTGGCTGGACAAAGGACACAGAAGGCAATAGTAAATGGAGTCCACTCTGAAGAAAGGTGGGTTACTAGTGAGGTACCACAGGGTTCAGTATTGGGTCTAGTCCTTTTTAATGTCTTTATGAGTGGCATTGCAGAAGGACTAGAAAGAAAAGTATGCCTATTTGCAGATGACACAAAGGCCTACATCAGGGTTGCTACACAAGGGGGAGTGGAAAGGATAGGACAGGACTTGGCAAGGTTGGAGGAATGGTCAGAAGTATGGCAGCTTGGATTCAATGCAAAGAAATGCAAAATATTGCACCTGGGAAACAAAATCCCAGGGGAAGATTACGCAATGGGAAGGAGGTAGTAACAACAACAAAAATGGAAAGGGACCTGGGGGTAATCATATCAGATGACCTTAAGGTTAGCAAGCAATGTGAGAAGGCAGTAGGGAGGACTGGGGGGATACTGGGATGTATAGGGAGAGGCATCACCAGCAGAAAACAGGAAGTTGTTATCCCTCTGTACAGACAGTTGGTGAGACACCATCTGGAGTACAGCATCCAGTTCTGGAGACCCCATCTCCACAAGGAGATAGACAGGATGGAGGCAGTCCAGAGAAGGGCAACTAAAATGGTGCAGGGTCTGCAAGAGAAGCCATATGAGGAGAGACTAAAGGATCTTAATATGTATATCCTTGAGGAAAGGAGGGAGAGGGGACATGATTGAAACTTTTAAGTACCTCAGTGGAATCAGCAAAGTCCAAGAGGGTAACATCTTTCAGAAAAAGAGATGTGCAAGAACAAGAGGACACAATCTAAAGATAGAGGGGGGATGGCTCAGGGGCAGTGTGAGGAAGTATTTTTTTCATAGAGAGGGTGGTGGATGCATGGAACCGCCTTTCTGAGGAGGTTGTGGGGTCTAAAACTGTGGGAGAATTCAAGAATGCATGGGACATACATGAGGCAATTCTTGTGGGGGTAGGAAGAAACAGGCTGTTGGTTAACTAGGATCTGCAGCTTATCCAGTAGGTAGGGAAATGGGCAGACTAGGTGGGCCAAGCGTTCCTTATCTGCCATCAAAGTCTATGTTTCTATATTATGGAGAAGGTATTTAAATGCAAAGATCTGTTCTGTTCTGTTCCTTTACTGTCTCTTCTCTGTCTGGTTGTGCAACCAAATTTTCCTGTGAGATGACGGACTTGATCAACCCTACAGTCTCACAATTCTTTGCCTCTTACTGTCTCTCAGCCCTCTCTTGCTGTCTGTCTTTTCCTCCCTTGCATATTTGCTGATATAAAAATATGTTCAAATCATTGTATTGAAATGTATATATTTATATTTTGAAATGATTGCTAAAAGCTGTTGGAAAGCTCAAGAGGTTACCCGAGTTAAATTTTTAAGCCTTTTGCAAAAGTTGTGCAAAAGGGGCTTCAACTCAAGAAGCACACTGTTTTCTAGCAGCTCCTGCCTGATATTTACAAAAACAGGATGCTTGATTAAGAGTGGGGGTTGGAAGGACTTATAAAGGAGCTGAGCTGCAACTGCTGAAGAAGAAAAAGTGACACAGAGACTGAAGGAAAACTCTAATTTTTATTTTGCCTTTATAAATAGTTTTACTGAACAAGTTTATTTTTTTATGTTTCTGCTACTGTAAATAAATATTTTTGTGAATTCTACAACTGCTCTTGTTTTTTTCCTGTGCTTTCTGACCTCTGCTTCGATGACAGATGGTGTCAGCTTAAGTGGGATTTAAGACGTTCATACCCTAAGACAGGAGTTTTGTGCTTGGGTACTGGCTCTAGTACCAGGGAAGCACAGAGAAAGGTATGGATTCTGCAGTAGCAAGTCCAGGAGTGGTTACCAGGAGAATGGCAGCCAAACTAGCAGAGACAGAAGTCCAGTCTGAGATTGTACAGCCAGCACAAATTATGGAAAAAGAACAGGCAGTGACAGAACCTAAAAGTCTGATGGACTTTTTCAAATGGTGGCTATACAACAAAAATAGAATGAGAAGCAGAGAGAAAAAGATATTCAACATTTAGAAGCGCAGAGGAGAGAAAAGATGTAGCGACAGGAGCAGCAGATGAGAGAAGAGGTGCAGCAACAAGAGCAGCAATGGCTGGATGCCTTACACGCTATCAATGGTAAAGGATCTGGCACAGATCCAGATGAGCAACAAAGTGCAATCAACTTAAAAGCCATTAAACTTACAAAGTCGTGTCCCTCAGATGATATTGCAGCATAACTGACAACTTTTGAAAGAGTTGCCACAGCCTGCCAATGGCCAAAGCAGCAATGGACAATCGGACTGGTACCCTATCTGACAGAGAAAGCCCAACTTGCATACAGCAATATGGACACCGCACAGTCTGAAAACTATGACCTGTTGAAAAGCGAAATCCTGTAAAGGTATGAAATCTCCGGAGAGACCTACAGGCAGAGATTTTGATCTCTGAGGTACAGCTCGGTCGACAATCCTCGAGAAGCCTTCACCCGACTCAGAGAACTCCTGATAAAATGGCTCCAACCAGAGGGCAAAATCATCCCACAGATCATTGACACATTTGCCATGGAGCAATTCATCAACATCTTGCCTACAGATGTGCAGCTGTGGGTAAAGGAACACCGACCAGAGAGTGGGGAAAAGGCTGTATCTTTGGCCGAGGACTACAAAATAGCCAGACAGATGCCACAACAGCAAGGTAACAGCCTAGCCTAAGTAACAGGCACTCTTTTTCCTGTTTAAACTCCAAGCCTGATAAGAACTCCGGTGGAGGTAACAAATCTGTGCCAGAAGACGTTATTTGCTATAACTGTAATAAGCCAAGCCATTTTGCAAGAAACCGCTGTAATAAGAAGAGTGGCACTGGAGCAGATTTGTCCTTGGCAAATTGGGGCAAGTACTTAACAGATGTGAAGGTGTGGGATAAGACTGTGAAGGGACTCACTGATTCGGGAAGCAGACAGATCCTAGTTCATGTTTAAGTGCTGGGAAAACACTGTGCAAAGGGACCGGGTACTGGTGTCATCTGCATTCATGGGGACACTCAATACTATCCCACACTCAAGTGACTCTGACTATTAAGGGTGTGTCGCACCAAATGAAAGTGGGGGTAGTTCCTAAGTTACCTGCACCTGTGATTATTGGAAATGACTTTCCAGGATTTACTGAATTAATCAAGGGGGGAGTAAATCCTGATGTTTCAGCAGCTGTGGTAACAAGAGCTCAGGCAAAGAAAAACTCAGATGGTGGGGACACTTTTCCTTTCAGTGATTTTGATTCGGACTTGTTTGAGCACAGCTCCAGGATCCGGAAATCCAGGAGAGAAAGACAAAGCCTGAAGAAACTGTGGCAACAAATGACCGATGGACATAAAGGGTTAACATATGAAAATGCTAAAACTAAACTGATTACTGATTGTGATTTTTTTTCAGAACAAGCTAACGATGTTTCTCTCCAGAGTTATTTTAAGCAGCTTGGGGTGAAACCAAAAGAGGGTGAACCAATGTTTAAAAAATGTAATGGGTTACTGTACAGAGTTTGGGTTAACCCTCAGACACAGGAACAGACAGAACAATTGGTTATATGACAGAAGTATAGAAAACAGTTATTACAGATAGCACATGATAGTTCTATGGCTTGTCACTCAGGGAAGGATTGCACCCATGCCAGATTGCTGTATAGATTTTACTGGCCTGGAATTCATGAAGATGTTGCTACCTATTGTAATTCCTGTGCTGAGTGTCAGAAAGTAGCCCCAGTCACTAGAAAAGACAAGGTGCCCCTGGTGCCCCTACCCTTGATAGATGTGCCTTGTGAGAGAATTGCAATGGATGTGGTTGGTCCTTTAGACAAAAGTAGTAAGGGTGATAGATTTATCCTGGTAGTATGCGACTATGCTACTCAATACCCAGAAGCAGTTCTAATGCATACTGTTACAGCCCCAAAAGTTGCAGCAGAGCTTGCCAAAATGTTTAGCAGAGTGGGCATACCTAAAGAAATTATTACTGATCAGGGTAGTAATTTTGGTGCTGCATTGCTTCAGGAGCTGTACAGACTACTGGGTATCACCGCCATAAGAACCTAACCCTATCACCCTCAGACAGATGGTCTAGTTGAGCATTTTAACCAAACCCTAAAATGCATGTTAGAAAGGTTTGTAAAAGGGAAAGGGAAAGACTGGGACCAATACTTGCCTTAGCTACTTTTTGCCTACAGAGAAGTGCCACAGGCATCAACAAGGTTTTCACCATTTGAAATGTTGCAGGTAGGCAGCCAAGAGGGCCACTGGATGTGATAAAAGAAGGTAACCCCACTCAGAAACAATCTATATCTTCGTATATGTGTGCCCTAAGAAGCTGGCAAAATATGTTGAAATTGGCCATAGTAATCAGGAAGAGGCCAAAAACTAGCAGAAGGTATATTATGACCATGGGGTAAAAGAAAACGTTTTTGAGCCAGATGAAAAGGTTTTGCTACTGTTACCCACAACAGAAAATAAACTGTTAATGAAGTGGCAAGGGCCTTATAAAGTGCTTAGACGTACTGGCACCATTAACTATGAGATTGAGACCCCTGACAGGAAAAATCCTACTAAGATATACCATGCTAACCTCCTCAAGAAATGGGTTGAAAAATGCCAAAAGCTGTTTTGCTAATTTTACCAGAAACTGATAAAGAAGACATTGATGTAGCTTATGATAGACTGGAGCAAACTGTAAATGCTGATGCTGTAAAGGTGAATGTTTCCTTAACCTCAGAACAAACTGCAGACATTTGTAATGTGCTAAAGACATTTAACAGTACTTCAACCATGGTACCAGGCCAAGCAAAAGGGGTTGAGCATGTAATAGTGACAAGCAATGCTCGTCCTATTATACAAAAGACATACAGGTTCCCAGAGCGGTTAAGAGCTGACGTGGTTAAGGAAATACAAAAAATGAAAGAATTGGGTATCATAGAAGAATTGAGGAGTGCTTGGTCATCTCCAATTGTAATTGTACACAAAAAAGAAGGGGGTGTTAGAATCTGCCTTGATTTTAGGAAACTTAATCAAGTGTCAGAATTTGACAGTTATCCTATGCCCAGAATAGATGATTTGGTGGACAGACTGGGGAGTGTAAACTATATCAATACTCTTGATCTCACCAAGGGTTACTGGCAAAAACCTTTAGCTAAAGAATATAGAGATAAAACTGCATTTGCCACCCCTATAGGATTCTATCAGTTCACCACCATGCCATTTGGTTTACATGGTGTGCCAGCTACATTCCAGAGGTACATGGATGTAATTTTATCACCTCACACTGGTTATTGTGCTGCATACCTGGATAATGTCGTGGTGTACAGTCCAGACTGGAAAAGCCACCTGGAACACCTATGAGCAGTTATCCAAGCTATCAAAAATGAAGTTCTGACTATTAATCCTACCAAATGTGCATTGGGCATGCAGGAAACCAGATATTTGGGCTATGTGTTGGGAAATGGAGAAGTCAAGCTAGAGTTTTCTAAGATAGAAGCTGTAGCTAACAGCCCTGTCCCTAAAACAAAGAAACATGTCAGGTCATTTTTAGGGCTGGCTGGTTATTATCGGAGATTTGTTCCCAACTTTGCTGAGTTAGCTACTCCCCTCACTGAACTCATGAAAAAACGGTTTCCAAATAATGTGAAATGGACACTAGAGTGTGATGAAGCTTTTCAAGTCATAAAGGCTGCATTATGTTCAGCCCCTGTTTTAAGAAGCCCAGACTTTGAGAAAACATTTTTGCTACAAACAGATGCATCAGAGGTACATCTAGGTGCAGTACTGAGTCAAAATATGGATGGGATGGAACATCCTATTCTGTACATAAGTAGGAAGTTGCATGACAGGGAGAAAAGGTACTCTATTGAAAAGGAATGTTTAGCAGCAAAGTGGGCCATGGAGTCCCGTAAGTTTATTTACTAGGAACTGACTTTGTACTTATAACAGATCATAATCCTCTCTGTTGGCTTAACCAAATGAAAGATAAAAATTCCAGAATCACAAGGTGGTACCTGACACTACAGCCATTTAAATTCTTGGTGATACACAAATCTGGTAAAGAGAATAGCAATGCTGATTTTCTGTCAAGATATGGATCAGGAATTGAGGGTTCTGAATGCTGAAAAAACAAAATGTATGGGTTTAAACATTATTGTTTGATGTATTGTTATAGAAAAAACAGATAATGTACATGTGCTTAATTTCTGAAAGCAGCAAATGTTAGTAGAGAATTAATATAAAGTTTTGGAAACCTGTTTAATAAAACAGGTTCCCTCTTAAGGAGAGGGTGAATGTGACAGGGTAGAATAGGACCCTGTCCCAGCTGTTATGGAGAAGGTGTTTAAATGCAAGGATCTGTTCTGTTCTATTCCTTTTCTGTCTCTTCTCTGACTGGTTGCACAACCAAATTTTCCTGTGAGACGGTGGACTTTATCAACCCTACAGTCTCACAATTCTTTGCCTCTTACTGTCTCTCAGCCCTCTCTTGCTGTCTGTCTTTTCCTCCCTTGCATACTTGCTGATATAAAAATATGTGCAAATCATTGCATTTAAATGTATATATTCATATTTTGAGATGATTACAAAAAGCTGTTGGAAAGCTCAAGAGGTTAGCTGAGTTCAATTTTTAAGCCTTTTGCAAAAGCTGTGCAAACGGGGCCTCAACACAAGAAGCACACTGTGTTCTAGCAGCTCCTGCTTGATATTTACAAAAACAGGATGCTTGATTAAGAGTGGGGGCTGGAAGGACTTATAAGGGAGTTGAGCTGCAACTGCTGAAGAAGAAAAAGGGACACAGAGATTGAAGGAAAACTCTAATTTTTATTTTGCCTTTATAGTTATACTGAACAAGTTTATTTTTTTATGTTTCTGCTACTGTAAATAAATATTTTTGTGGATTCTACAACTGCTCCTGTTTTTTCTATGCTTCCTGATCTGTGCCTCAATGACACTTAGGGCTTGTGGCTTTATGACTTGTTTGACCCCTCGATGATAATATTTGCTCATATCTGACACCTATCAGATATTCTCTGTCTATATTGTAGGGGCCCAGTATCACCCCTATAGTTAGGGTTGAGTAGCCTGTTTAATATTAAACCCCTAACTTTGCACATTAGTGTCTTTGGCTCCCATTGATGAAATGAGCTGAAATGTTGTATATGTTATCTAGGAGGCAAAGTCTTGATCTGTGGACATTTTTGTGATGGCAGATTGTGCGGTTTCTGAGATCTGCATGTGTCATTTTTTTGTAAAAATCTAACTTTTTTCCTATACTTAACATGGGTTTCTTTGCTCTCCCCTACAGCCTACATGGAATAGATTTTTCCCCTAAACTTGAAGGGGACATGTGTCATGTCCCAAGGTAGTGCCTTTGACAGGTCTGCAGAAAAAATATTAAAGGGTTCCCGAGTTATAACGCTTTAACATTTGCTGTTTTCTGACCTGCACATGCACAGTAGGGTTTTTCAGGTAACATTCCACAGTGAATGTAACAATTTGATGCTGCAATTGCCAGTTTTTGCTTTCATGCTACTTAACTAGCAGGGCACCAAACATTTTTTGTGCCATGCCAACTGCCATCTTGTTGATTTTTTCCATGAGGTAACAATGTAGAAAATACATAAAAATGCTTAGATTTCAAAAAACAAACATCATAACCTTGCTAAATTAGACTGTTTAGCTAGATTCTGATGTTGAATTTCTAGTATGCTGCCCACAAATACCTTTTCTGGGTGCCCAAAATCCCAGGTGACCAGCTTAGTGACAGGAGTGTTTCCCCCACATTCTCGGTATTAGAACAGAGGGAATTTCTTGAATTCTGCAGCCCCAGCTGAACTCATGCTGGCAGCTGCAATGTGAAGTGTGAGCTGCCCTTGCCCTGGTGACTAGTGACACCCTACCACTTGCCAGTCATGCCCTGGTGTTTAGTGGCACCCCTGACTCACTGATCATTGTCCCCAGAAATGAAATCAAAATATTCCCTGCTGTCTAGTGGCACCCCCCACCTACCACCCTGATTTGCCTGTTGTCTAGTGGCACCACCCCGCCATTCAATCGCTGTTCCCATTATTTGTATTTTATTCCCTGGTGTCTAGTGGCATCCCACCACCTGCCGATTGCTGTCCCCATTATTTTATTTTATTCACTGGTGTCTGGTGGCACCCCCCACACTGCTGATTGCTATCCCCCTTATTTTATTTTATTTCCTCATGTCTAGTGGCACCCACAAATCTACAATCAGCATCCCCATTATGTTAAGTTTGTTCCCTGGTGTCAAGTGGCACCCTTTCATTTCAAGCACAATCCTGAAATGAAGAAAACCATCCCTCAATGATTTTATTTTCCCCAAAACCTGTGAAAAAAAGAAAACGGTCCCTTTCCAATCAGCCCCCCCACCTCCCACTCAACACCCACCACCCAATACTCCCCCACACACCCTCACCCACCTGAACATGTCCCTGGTTTGAGATCCACTCTCCAACATGTCTTGCTGCTGGAACCAGTGATGGTAGTATGATAAACTAAAGTAAATGCGGTTCAGTGTATTTCAAAGGGGGGTTTCAACATTGGTGCATAACTTTGCCATTTTTTAACATTTTGACCCAAATTTTCAACATGGCATTTTGGGGACCCCACCTCATGAACAATAGGGCTGTTATTATACACCTACTGCCCAAAAGGTGATTTCATGGCCGCTTGGTGAATTCACCTTTTGGGTGGGATTTGAAATTTTTTTCTGCCCTTGTTCATGAAGTGGGGTCATAAGAAGGCTATGTTGAGAATTTGGGGTCACAATATGTAAAAAAGCAAAGTTATGCCCATTTGTTGCAATTTCGCTACGCATGCTCGTATCTTTGGGAATTTTAAATATTTTCACCCCAGATTTTCAACATAGCCTTTTTATTACCCCACCTCATCTATGTCACAGCTGTAATTTTTTTAAATCCTGGCCAAAATGTGTTTTCGCACCTGTGGCACGGAATGGCATTGCAGTTGTGTAGAATTACATTTTGGTGGGGATTTGGAAATTTTCTGTACCAGGTACATGAGGTGGGGTAATAGGCTAGCTATGCTGACATTTGGTCACTGTTTGCACAGCTACATACATATATGCATCTATGGAGGGATGGGGATCATAGGCCTGGAGGGCCATGCAGCCCCACACGCTAAATGTAAGGATATGATTATACTATCTCGTGTGCAGGAAATAAATTGCAAAAAACTTAATTAATGCTCTAGTTAGGGTTAAAACCACAAAGGTAGGGAAATGTGGTGTTAGGGTTTCCAAACCAAACACTCCACCCTGCACACACCAACAGGTGTCAGGGGTGTGCCTTGAGGACATCAACCCTAATGCTCACCCCATTCTCCTACACTGTACCCATCTCAGATTATTTACTTATAGAATGGGGTGAGCATTAAAGCTGATAACCCCAAGGCACACCCTTGATGCCTGTTGGCGTGTACAGGGTGGGAGTGGGGTGTTAGGTTTGGAAAACCTAATGCCACATTTCCCTATTTTTGTGGCTTTAACCCTAACTAGAGCATTAAGTGTTTTGCAATTTATATCTATCTATCTATCTATCTTGCAAAAAACTGCATTAATGCACCAGTTAGGGTAACTTAACATCACAAAAGTAGGGAAATGTGCATTGGGGGTTCTCACTCTAACATCCCTCCACCCCCCCAGCAGTAAAAGGAAAAAACATTAGGGTTTGGGGGTCTCCGGAGTCATGGTGAATCAGTGATAGGTCTTCCTTAGGGGCTGTCAACCCTAATTACCACCCCATTCCATGAGCAAACAACATCACACATGATCTCCTTTCTTCATGCAGGGCCCACAGGGGGAAGGGGGAGCATTAGGATTGACAATACCCACGGAAGACCCCACCACTCATGCACCAAGACTCTGAACACCAAAAACCCTAATTTTTTTTAGTTTTGCTAATTGGAGGGGTGTTAGGGGCGTTAGGGTGAGAAACCCTAACACTGCATTTTCCTACTTTTGTGGCTTTACATTACCCTGACTAGTGCATTAATGCAGTTTTTTGCAAACTATTTCCTTACTTTTTTAGATACTATAATTGAATTCTCATTTGCCCATGGAAGGCAGGGATCTCTGGGCCCTGTGCTACCATTACTCCATAGATGTGCACATGTATGTTGCCATGGAAATGCAGAGCCCAGAGGTCCCTGCATTTGCATTTCAGCCAAAACAGCAACCAAATTGTGAGCATAAAAAGTGCAAAAACACACAAATTATGAAGCACTCCATATAGCCAAAAAATGAAACATGCAGGAATCCCGGAGTGGACACAAAGAGCTGGGGTAGTGTGCTGTGGTTCTTATTTGCTACACTGCCGTGATTCCTGCATGTTTCATTTTTTGGCTATATGGAGTGCTTCATTATTTGTGTGTTTTTGCATTCTGTTTTTTGAATGGCGCACCCGCTTGTTCCATGTATATGCAAAGGTTTTTGTATATTTGACTTCAAATTGTGAGCATAGCCTTGTTATTACCCCACCTCATGAATGTCCTGCTGGAAATTTTCAAATCCCCACCAAAACATCATTCTGTGCCACTGCAACATCATCCCGCACCATTGATGTGAAAACACATTTTGGACAGGATCTGAAAAATGACAGTTGTCACATTCATTAGGTGGTGTAAAAAATGGCCATGCTGAAAATGTGGGGTGAAAATATTTAAATGTACCAAAGTTATGAGCGAGCGTAGTAAAATTTCAACACATGAGCATAACGTTGCCATTTTTACATATTTTGACCCCACATTTTCAACATAGTTTTCCTATGACCCCACCTCATCAACAAGATTGGTAAAAATGCTCAAATCCCACCTGAAAGGTGATTTCAAATCTACCACAAAATCACCTTTCAGGGCAGATTTGCATAATTCCACCAACATTGTTCATGAGGTGGGGTCCCAAAAAGGCCATATTGAAAATGTGGGTTCAAGATATGCAAAAATGGCAAAGTTATGACATAAAGTTGAAAACCCTGTTAAAATACACTGCACCACATTTACCTTAGTTTCTCATATTGCAGTCGCCAGTTCTAGCAGCAAGGCGTGTCTTTAATTAGAGAGTGGATCTTCATCCTGTGACCTGTTCAGGTGAGTGAGGGTGTGTGGAAGGTGTGGGGGGAGTGGGGTGATGGGTGCTCAGTGGGAGGTTGAGGTGGGGGGGGATCAGATCGGCGAAGGACTGTTTTCTTTCTTTTAGGTGTAAAAAAAAAAAGACAAGGGACTGTTTTCTCTTTTTACAGAGTGGGACGGCAGTCAGAAGGTCGGGTGTGATGCCACTAGACACCAGAGAAAGAGAAAAATTTCATGGGAATGGTGATTGAAAGGTGGGGGGTGCCACAAGTCACCAGGGGGAAAAAATATTATGGGGACTGTGATGGGGGGATGGGAGGCCACTAGCCACCAGGGAATGAGACAACATTTATGGGGACAGTGATTGGAAGGTAGGGGGCCACAAGTCACCAGGGAAATAAATATATCACAGGGACTGTGATGGAGAGGTGCCACTAGCCCCCAGGGAAAGAGACAAAATTTATCTGGATGGTGATCGGAAGGTGGGGGGTGCCACTAGCCACCTGGGAAACAAAGAAAAATATTAAGGAGACCATGATCGGGGGTGGTGGTGGTGGTGCCACTAGAAACCAAGGATAGGAAACAATATTATGGGATGGTGATGAGTGGGTGCTACTAGACACCAGGAAAACAACAGCTAACTTCTCTCATTGCAGCCCACAGCACAAGTTACAGCTGCGGCTGCAAAAGTCAAGAACATACCGCTGTTCTCATACACAGAACACGGATCAAGGGCTCCTCTCACTAAGCTGGGCATCCAGGATTTCGGGAGCTCGGGAAAGGTATTTCTACCCCTCAAGTCAAAAAGCAAACATCAGAATGTAGGTAAACAAGTGCCGTTTAGCTAGGTTCTGATGTTTGTTTTTTTAAATGTCAGCATTTTAATGTATTTTACACACTTGTTAGTTCATGAAAAAAATCAACAAGATGGCAGTTGTCATAGCACAAACAAATGCCAAACAAGTGATGAGAAATGAAAAAAGGACATTGGTGACATCAAATTTTTCATTTTACACCAAGACATCCTCTCAAAAACATTACTGCGCATTCGCAGGATGGAAAACACTACATTTTAATAACTCTGGAACTGTTTAATATTTTTTCACCAAACCTATGAAAGGCATTACCTCATGACATGATACATGTCCCCTGAAAGTCTGAGAGAAAAATTCCATTCCATGTAGGCTGTAGGCGAGAGCAAAAAGAAACCATGTTAATTATAAGAAAAAAGTTAGATATTCACAAAAATGGCATGTGGATTTCAGAAGCTGCACAAGCTGCCATCACAAAAAATTCCATAGATCAAGACCTTGCCTCCTAGACAGCACATGCAAAATTCCAGCTCTTTTCATTGAATGGTGCCAAAAATATTAACATACAAAGTTAGGGGTTTAACACTGAACACCCTACTCAACCCTAACTATAGTGGCACTACCATGCCACTATAATAGAAACATAGAAACATAGACTTTGATGGCAGATAAGGACCGCTTGGCCCATCTAGTCTGCCCATTTCCCTACCTACAGGATAGGCCACAGATCCTAGTTAACCAACAGCCTATTTCTTCCTACCCCCCACAAGAATTGCCTTATGTCCGTCCCATGCATTCTTGAATTCTCCCACAATTTTAGACCCCACAACCTCCTCAGAAAGGCTGTTCCATGCATCCACTACCCTCTCTGTGAAATAATACTTCCTCGCATTGCCCCTGAACCGCCCTCCTTCTATCTTTAAATTGTGTCCCCTTGTTCTTGCACATCTCTTTTTCTGAAAGATGCTACCCTCTTGGACTTTGTCGATTCCACTGAGGTACTTAAAAGTAAAAAATATATATTCTTTACTAAAAATTCTGTCAATGCAACATTTAGTGTTAAGCCTAAACTGACAAATGTAGGGAAAGGTGGTTTTAGGGTTTCCAATCCTAAAACCCAGCCCCCACCATGAAGCAAATCAGGGGTGGAGTCTTCCTTGGGGTTGTCAACCCTAACACTCACCCCATTGTAACCCTAATGCTCACCCCATTGTATACACTCCTGAAACATACACACCTGTGTCCATCGCATCTGAACTTTCTTGCTACTACAGTGGGGTGAACTTTAGGGCTGACAACCCCAAGAAGACTCCATCCCTCCACTCAAGGGTGAGGGTGGGGTTTTAGGGTTGGAAACCACATTTCCCTACTTTTATCAGTTTAGGCTCAATCCTAAATGTTGCATTAATGCAGTTTTTTGCAAAGAATGTCCTTACTTTTTCAGATAGCACAATGGCATACAAGGGCTGAAAACACTTGGCTATGCCTTGTGCCTTATTATGCCCTTGGGGTGTAGTAAGGCACTCAGCTGTGCCTCATGCCTTGCCCCACACCCAGGGGCTGAAAGCACTTGGCTCCATCTCATGCCTTACTACAACCCAGGGGACACAGTAAGATACTCGGTTTTGCCTTGTGCCTTACTCCATGTCCAGGGCCTGAAAGCACTCAGCACCGGGCTGGCTGAGAACCACTTATTCTAGTTTGCACCAACTGAGAACTGCTTTTTCTAGTTCACACCAACTGAGAACCACATTTTCTGCTTTGCACCAACTGAGAACTACTTTTTCTGCTTTGTGTAGGAAAGGGAACATTTTAAGTTGGAACCTGCCTTCAAGGGTGAGCCAAGTGAGGGAGGCATAGAAGGTACAGTGATGGGTCATCCAGGGGAGTCCGGTCATGAAGCATGCAATATTATTGCATGTAGTCCTGAGTTTGGAGAAAAGGGGTGTACTCCTCCCAGTAGACAGTAGAGCCATTAATCAAAGAAGGGCAGGAGAAGGGAGCTGGAGAGGCATAATCTGGAGATGGGGATAAGGAACTTTCTGATTCAGTATAAAAGACCTAGCCTTATATGGATTTTCTTGATGAGGTTGATGATATCTGATTCAAAGTCAGTTGGCATTTATCTGTATCCTCCTCCCTTGGGTCATGCCTGAAAATAGGCAGGATTTCTCTAGTGCACTTACCCGGTCAACAAAAACTAAATAATAAATAATAATAATAATATTGTAGGTCAGGTGAGGGTTTAAGTACAGTCCAAGGTATTTGAATTTGTAAACTTGTTCTATGATGTAAGCAAGATTGTCTAAGAAGGATCGGCCCATGACTGGGGCTTTTCTTGGGCCAGAGAAGATCATAAACTTGGTCTTCTTGGAGATGAGAACCATGCCTTTGGCAGAAAACCAAGTGTGTAGCTTGCTGAAGTCAGTTTGCAAGTTACTGAACATTGCGTCCAAAACAATGTTGCTGCACTAGAGGGCAACAGCAATAAAGAAACAAGATGGTGGCCATCGTGAAACCCCTCTCCCTCAAAAAAGTGGTTTGTGAGACCAATTTTTGGTTTGTGATACATCAAATGTGAGAACCAAAAAACAGTCTTGTGAACCAGAAATTTTGGGTTCGTATGCAGTGACTAAATTTTTAATCCTTTTATCTCAGGAACCGTTTAATATTTTTTCACCAAACTTTCATACGGCGCTGCCTTAGCACAGAACACATGTACCCTGAATGTTTTGTGCAGAAATTCAGTTCTGTGTATCCTGTATATGAGAGCAAAACACTCCATGTTACGTATAGGGAAAAAGTGTGACTTTTTCAGTTTTTTGGCACTACGTAGCTCAAAAACTATACAAGATGCCATCATGAAACTTTCCACATCTTGAAAGTCTGACAGCTCGATTGGGTACATGCCAAATTTTGGGCTATTTTGTCAAATGACCCCAAAGTTAATAAGGTACAAAATTTGGGGTTTAACATTAAACAGCCTACTCAACCCTAAATATACAGATAGACAGACAGAAAGATAGATATAGGCAATATGCATGCAATTTCATTATTTCTTTTTCAGAAAGAATAAAGGTTAGGTTTCCAATCATGAAGTTGTGTGGGCTGAGAGATAATTGTACTTCCCCTCTGAGCTCATTCATCAGTCAAGCCTCTTGCTCTTATTTTAACCCTCCTTGACATTCTGTCTCCTTTTCTAGACGCTCCTGGTCTACTACCCAGCTTCTAGCCTATTAGCACTAGATGTCTCTACCCCTTTTTTGCCCTCCTTGCTCCTTTTACTTTTGCATAAGGGTCCTGCCCATGATTCACTGATAGTCTTCTCACTCTTTTGATTGTCTATTGTCTTAGCACTTAACCTGTATACACTTTAGACAACAGCTGCTGTACCATGTTATCTACTTCTGCATTGTAATGACTGTGTTTGCTCAACCTTGTCTGTATCTGGTTCCCAAGTTATATTTACTGTGTAACCATATTGTTGATTCCCTGTATACCTAGTATTCTCTCCACCATGTCTTTATCCTGTTCCCAAGTTGTATTTACTGTGAAACTGAATTGTCTGATTCCCTGTCCAGATTGTATCTCTATAACCTCCTGGGTCGTGCCTGAAAATAGTCATATTTGTGGCTAAGGTGCCCACCCGGTAAACAAAAACTAAATAAATAAAATTCTTGTCATCACAATGTGGGGGTGGGGGGCTAAGTTAAATAACCTGAGGACGTCTTCAATGATATTACCTAGGTCAGCTGCACCTTTCACAAGACAGCTGTCACTTGCTCAACAGGTCCTTAGCAGTCTCCTCCTTGCAGCCAGCAGAAACCTAGTAAAGCATTACAGACAGTGGCAAAGAGCAATAGCGAGGCACAACTCACTCCTTGACAACCATAAAAAGGTGTATCACAGTCCCCCAATGCATTTCAATAGGACAGCGACAAAACGCTTCCTGACTTTGATCCCAATAGGAAATGGTCTGCTATGCAGATCAGCCATAAAAAATAATTGATTTAATTTTTATAGCTAAAGGACCACCAATGTTGAGAAAGTTGTATATAGAACCACAAAACATCAATGAATTTGTGTACACGGTGCACAAAGGGTGGCCTGATATCCAATGAATCCACAAAAAACTTGAATTCCTATTAATTCTTCTGGGTGATGTTAGTGATTCTTCACTTATTCTTCCTCCTTTTATCACTTCCCAGGGTTACCCTAACCTCTTCACAATCACTAAAGAGGTAGGAGAAGTGCGTTGAGTCCTTAGACCAAGACTGAGCAGCATGAGCACTACTAAACAGAGCATGGTGGCATAGGTGAGCGAGTATGTGGAGGCCATTATCTGAAGCAACCAAGTTAACCTGTTTTCCAGTTTCTCTGTGGCACCACCCATCTCGCCAATGCATGTCCACCATGGTGTCTGGGGGCAGGAGCATGCTCGACTTCTGCTTACCCATGCCATGCTCACTATTACATGCTAACCACGTGGAACTGCCGCCAGAGCAGATTGCGCTGGATCCTCCCCCACAAGGAGAGTGCCTACATGGATACTCTGTGACCTTCCTGCCAGCCTTCCAGCTGTACTATTTCCTTGTCTCTAATGTTGTCTTGTTCCTGTTGGATATTAATTTTATAATTACCATTTGGCTTTGGAACCCAGTGACAACAACTAAGTGGAACCTGGAGTGAAACTTTGACCAGAAGCTTCCACTCTACCTGGAACCTAATAGCACTACATAACCTGCAAAACAATTCTGATAATATTATGTGTTTTCTATTTGCATGAGATTAATGTTTAGTGCATTTAATTATGTTTTTATTTAATTCAGTTCTACATACCGTTTAGTGATTGCATAGTTAATAGCAATAGTAACAGAGGTCAAATCAATATATTACATTTGATTCTAGAAGGGTCCATATGCTAGTCTGTATTATGATACAGCATTGTTATTTAAAAAAGAAATATGGTAAAAATAATAATAATAAAAATAATAATAACATTTATTTAATTAAGCGCCTTTCAAATTTTTCAAGGCGCTGTACATGAAAACATGAGAACACCAGCATAATCAATACGTACAGTAAAACAACACAGCAAATATTACAAGCTAAAATAACCAATTACAACATAGCAGGAAATGCCTTCTCCCATAAAAAAAGACTTTAAGGCCTTTTTTAAACTTCCCTCCGTCGTACTCTCTCTGAGCTGACAGGGCAGAGAATTCCAGAGGGTAGGAGCCGAAAAACCGAAGGCACGGGCTCCAGAGGACTTCAAATTTACCCTCAGAATCTCCAGCAACCCCTCATCAGCTGAGCGGAGCTGTCTCAGAGGGGTGTAGGGCACCAGAAGCTCTTTCAAATAGTCAGGACTGAGACCGTGTAGGGCTTTGTAGGTCAAAAGACTCACTTTAAAGGTGATCCGCCACTGTATTGGCAGTCAGTGCAGAGTGCACAGCACCGGGGTAATATGGGACCTTATTGAAACCCCAGTCAACAAACATGCTGCCACATTCTGCACTAGCTGCAAGCAGCAGATATCAACCCCAGAAAGTCCTAGGTAGAGGGAGTTACAGTAATTGAGACAAGATGTCACGAAGGCGTGGACCAAAACCGGCAAGTCACAAGGTGGAACCAGGTGCCTAATCCTGGCAATGTTTCTGAGATGAAAAAATGCAGTCTTGACAACTGCAGACACCTGATAATGAAGGGTCAGACTAGTGTCAAGCTCCACACCCAGGTTACGCACCCATTCAGAGGTAGGAATCTAGTCTACCCCCAGAATTAATCCAGAGGGGGACCCCACCCCTAAACCCTCAACCCTGTGACCAGGGTCCACCACCATAACCTCGGTCTTTCCTGGATTCAGCTTCAAACCACTGGTATTCATCCAGTCTTGGATATCAGCGAGGCAGTTATTCAGCACCGAGATAGCACTAACCTGGTCAGGTGCAAAAGACAGGTAGAGCTGGGTATCATCAGCGTAGCAGTGAAACCTCAGCTCAAACCATCTTGCAATGTCTCTGGGGGGTAGCATATATACTGCAAATAACATGGGGGAAAGCACCGAGCCCTGAGGTACCCTGCAAGGCAGGGAGAAGGCCCTGGATGAATGCAAACCCGAGACCACTCTCTGCGTTCTCCCCTTGAGGTAAGATGAAAACCATCAGAGGACCACACCCGATAGTCCACAAATGGACCTCAGGCGTTCGAGCAAAACCCCATGATCCACAGTATCAAAAGCTGATGACAGATCAAGGAGAACCAAAATAGAGCAGTGTCTCTGATCTCTCGCCATCAGGAGATCATTGAGCACCCGAACCAGAGCAGTCTCAGTGCTATGCCTCTTACGAAAACCAGACTGGAGAGGTTCGTATAAACTATAGATGGTCAAATGGTTATCCAATTGCGCCGCTACAACTTTCTCAATAACCTTTCCCACAAAAGGGAGGTTAGAGATCAGTCGGTAGTTTGCTAGGTCATCCGGGTCTAAGGAAGCTTTCTTCAGAAGGGGAGTCACCACCCCTTCCTTCAGAGAGCTAGGGAAAACTCCCATCTCTAAAGAACACCGGATAATCCGAGCAAGGACCGGGCCGATAGTCTCACTACAACCCATAATCAGGGAAGTAGGGCCCGGATCCAAACTACAACATGTTGGGTGCATCTCACGGACAATCCTCATAGTGTCTACGAAATCTGGTAGATTAAAGGAACTCCAGGAACCTCCGGGCTCTGTGACAAAACATTGATCAACTGCAACAACCTTAGAGTGAGGTCGGGGGCACTGCCCCGAATGTCTTCCACCTTATTCGCGAAGAATCGAGTGATCTCCTCGCAATCAATTTGCGTGAAAGCTCGACGGATCTGCCGACAGACTGGGTTGCACAGTCTGTCGGCAGTTCTGAAGAGCTGAGCCGGTCGATTCCAAGAGACAGAAATTTCCCTGGACAGGAATTCTGCCTTCTTATGGGAAATTGCTGTTTGGTAGAGCTTATAGTGCTCTAGCAAAATAAGATGGTCGGCATCAGAGGCAGTCTTCCTCCAACGACACTCCAACCTACGCCCCAACCTCTGCAACCCTCTCAATGCCCCATTGAACCATGGGGCAATGGGACGGCGTGGGAGGGGACGAACACGGGCTGGTGCAATCTGATCAAGAGCAGCCGAAATGGCCCCATTATAGGCTACTACCAGCTGCTCAGGATCAGTGCACGACTCGTCAAACAACGAGAGGTCAATAACCGCCATCAGGTCTTCAGCGACAACGTCCCGCAATGGGTGGTACTTGACCAACTCCACAGGGGCCGACTTACCCAGGGGGGCCTCAAAATTGAACCCAACTGAGTAATCAGACCAACCGACTGGTTCCACCACCAGGTCGGAAGCCTCGATCCCCAAGAGGAAAAGCAGGTCAAGAGAGTGACCTCCTTTGTGAGTAGCTGTGGAAACAACCTTCGTAAAGCCCAGAGATGTCATCACCTGGAGGAAATGTTGACCAAAAAGCGAAGATTCATCGTCGACCCACGCATTAAAGTCACCCAGCACCATCAATCTGGGCGACTCCAATGCCATGTCGGTGGCAAAATCTGCTATTTCCTGCAAGAAAAGCTTCTCATCCCTTGGTGGGTGGTAAATGAGGGCAATCCTGCACCCCACACCAGCTACCACAGTGCACTCAAATGATCTAACTTCCTCAATTGGAACGCCAGTTAGGCCCAATTTGGTCTTAAAACAGACCCCCCGCGATCCAATAGCACCTATGCTAAATTAAATCAATGTATTTACATTTTATTTGCTTCAATTTAAGTACTTTAAGTATTGTATCAAAAAAAACCTAAAACACTTTGAAACACAGATGGTTCCTCGTCATCTAGACCAAATCCGAGATCATCAGTGACTATCCTAACAACTGCAGAAACCTTACCTAACGGGGACCAGTATGTTCAAACCCTCTTCTACAGGAATACAGATTTACATGTAAAATATAGTTCCTTGTTGCTGTCTGATAAAGAACTGCCAATGCACTACCTGACTGAATAAAGTATGAGATTGTAGGTTAAAAGCATTTTCCTTGGATACAATTGGTCAGACAGGTGGGGGGGGGGCTTCTTTTGGTCGGAAGGTTTACTCTTGGTATTACCCACTTACTAACAAGAGCAGAGCCCACTCCATCCTTTGGTAAATACCAGAGGGGCAGAATCCTGATAGTTGAAATGAAGGTGGGCAAAGGTTCTTTTCTTGCCTATTATGTTTGTCCGCTCCCTGAGGCTGGATCGTTGGTGTGCCAGAATGGTGACTTTTGTTCACAGTGCATTCTCTTGTTGAACATATGAATGTAATGGCTCATTGTCATACACACCATGGAGGTGAGCTTCTTGGGGATGGAGAGGGGAGGCCACCCAACCCCAGTGCTCAATGATGGAGCAGCATTGGCATTATCTGTGAAGGTGGCCACTCGCCTGCCATGTAGGTCTTAGGAAGAATGCAGTCATGATGACCCCAATAATCAGGGTGGGGAGAGACAAATGAGGAAAAAAGGGGGGGGGAGTAATAAAAAGAAAGCTTTACCCTCATGTGAAAAGCTGTTTTCAGCTCAGTGAAGTAGCAATGACTGTAAAATCATTTATACATTAGTCCAGGTGAACAGTGTTGCAATTACATTTTAGGAGCTGGTGGGGGGGAGTCCTGTCTTTAAACTGAGATCCCACCTGCTGTTATTACTAAGTGGCAATATTGCATGAGGTACTGTGGCTCACTTCAGAGCTATTTAGGTGGAATGCCTGTGTCATCCTTACACAGACACACACACACACACACACACACCATGATTACAATACACCACTGGTCTCTGTTCTTACATGCTCTCAGTTTCCAGAAAGGCATGTCTTTACTTTGCCTGAGATTTGTAATACAAGAAATTTGTAATACAAGGGATTTGTTCAAATGTCCGTCAGGTCTGTAGTGACATCCCTTACTGCAATAGGGTATTCCAGAGAGGAGAAATTAGAAAGTGTGTGTGTGTGTGTGTGTGTGTGTGTGTGTGTGTGTGTGGGGGGGTAGATGGTGCTGGGAGGGCTCTATTTGGTGGGTTTCCAACATGTGGAGCGAAGAGAATCAGGAGGAACGCCTTCAGCCTTCAGCACCGCTAACCGATTCTCCACACTTACAGGACAATAGACAGGACCTTGGGAAAAATTCCATGTTGTTAAAAGGCTAACATTTTTCACTGGTCCACCAATACAAATGCATAGCATGGAAAAGTACTTCTATATTTTTTAAAGAACTGTGCTCCATATGTTCCTTCTTGCATATTTTGTCAAAAACTCAGTCTAAACCCCAAGCTATGAATGACAGATGATACTCCAAATTGAGGACATTAAGCCATGGTGAAGGCTGTGATACTAAGAAATAAGCAGGCCAGAACCCCTTAGTGCTGGGCGTGCTCTCACCACCTCACATTGAGAGCATAACATTTCAAATTAGTAGACATTTTTCGGTAAATTTTCCACTAGTTAACAATTTAGTGCCACACACATTGTTCCGTGAATGTAGGAATGACCAATGACTATTTGAGAACTAAAATACATACAATTTTAATAAATACATATCTATATTTTTGTAATAACAGACAACTTTGAAAAGTCTATGTGTGTTAAACTGTTAGGGTTGCAGCTGAAGCCTCTCTGGTTACCTTTGTAATGTCTTTAAACCCTTCCAAAATGTTCTGCACAAGTCATTCATTCATGATTTAGTGGGTGTGGCGCTTTGCAACCCTTGTGATTCTGGGGAAATAAAGTTTCACATCCCCTACACTTCTTCTGACATGGAGCTTCACACCTCCAACCCCATGATCATGATGAAATGGGGTTTGCATGCCCTGCTTTGTACACAACCCCCTGATTCTAGCGAAATGGGTTTTGTACCCTCCCCCCAGTGATTCTGTTAGGTCTTTCTTCACACCACTATAATTCTGGTGAAGTAATGGTACTGTTATTACTATACTGCTGTTATTAAAAAATGCCTGCAGTTTGTTACACTGAGGAAGGTGCTTGGGGAGTGGACTGAAGTATCAGAAAAAGGGATGACCTCCTCCCCCTGGCCATTATTTTATTACGTAAGAGTAACCAACACAACTGATAGGGGGTACTTGGTGGTTGCATTTCCCCACCCCAACTTGTGACATATATTGCTGGTTTGTTGAGCAGGGACAGAGAGAAGAAATGCTGTCACCTCTTACCTCCGCCATACCTTGTAACTGTCCCCATTATGAGGACTGACCATCATTTTACTTCTCAGAAATCCATGAATCTGTCCCACATGGAGATGGTTCTGTCCCATATTTTATACTGAGGCTTTTAAGCAGAAATTACCTTTGATTGGTGATGATCTATTGAAACTCAAATGTGATCTCCCTACATACCAAATCATTTGCTTCCTTAGTGTTCTAAGCTGGCATAGCTAAGACTTAATTACAGTCTCATATCCTGTGCTTCTCCACATTTGATGAGTGAGCGTCTCACTTTTGGGTGATGCAAGGTTGAGAGGTGTGCCCTACTCCACACTACTTATTGGCGCTATAATCATACCTAAAAGGGAATATAACTTTCCTACTCCACTGCTGCTCCTGCTGTTGGTACAAAGTTGTTAAGTGTGTGCGTGTGTGGGGGGGTGGGGGGCTTAGTGAGTAAATGATGACTCTGCAGTAGTTTTGCTTGAAATGAGTTTGCAAATGTGTGGTTAAACTGATTTGTTATGCAGCACAGTTATTACTTTTTTTTTTAAAGAAGGAAACTGAAATATTTAATTTTTGGGATGTCATGAAAGTAAAGGATAAGATTTCCAATACCACAGCATTTCAGGTTTTTATTTGTTTTTCTGCCACTGTAGTGATAAAGAAGCTAATGGTGCCATGTAATGAGTTTTTTTTTCCTTCCTAATGAGATCCGGTGTCTGATGGTGCATCATTAGTATTCCAAAGCACAGTCAGGTGGCAGTTCTCATGCAAAGAGATTTCAGTATTGTTCCTTGCCATTTTATAAAACGTAATAATTGAATGATGTTCAGTAGGTGTACTCACCATGCAAGAAGATTTCCTAACATTTTCTACACTTGCTTGGGTTAGTATGTAGATGTGAAAGCCTATGGATACTTGAAAGAACAGCCTGATTTCTTTCTTGTATACTGTAGGTGTTATTGCTCAGATCTGAGACATTACTCCATGGGAAATGGTGCCCTTCTCTTTCTTTTGTATCCTTACACCGAGTTTTGGGCTGTCTGGGTTTAATGCAAAATTACTAAGGGGACCTTGCTATCTTTTCTAACAACTTCCCTCACCCCCACCCAGGACAAACAAAAGGTGGTTCCTAAAGGAATCACTGGGCTGAAAGAAAGGCACTTCTGTAATTCTCCACGCTGCAAGGTAGCCTTATGGGGTCTACCCGCAAATAATGGATACAGCAGAGACTGCAGGTCCCTTGCGTAAGGGACCCTCCTTCATGACAGGACAGATGGCCATGCAAAGGTTTCAAAAGTGAAAGTTGCCAGCAGGTACAGGACATCTCAAGCTGGGAAACAAATCGTTCACAAAGGGAACCTTTGGGATGGCAAATTGCTGAGGTTATAAAAGAGCTGGAGGGCAACAGAGACATCCAAGAGCAAGTCTTTCTCTGCTCTGTCTAGGAAATAAATGGAGTTTGGTTTTATATAGTATCTTTCATACAGACTGTATCCCAGTGCTTTACAGTCTTAGGAGCAAGATGGGAGAGAAAGCTGCTATAGTTTTCAGTGCACAGGGAGATTCAAAGAGCACTGAGATAGATTATAGGGAAATTAGAAAGATGTTAAGTACAAGGAGGTTAAATGACTTGCTCAGGGTCACACAGTCTGTAATTGGTGACTACGGAAGTCTTGGTCTCCAGGTTCACAGCTTTGTGCTCTCAGCTATGAATAACTGCCCAAAAATCTTTGCCTATGCATCCAAGACAGCTAGTCTGGCATAGTGGTTAGAGCACAGAGTTATGAACCCTGGAGATCAGGGCTTAAATCCCACAGCTGCCACTTGCTGAGTGAGTGACCCAGAGCAAGTCACTTTACCCACCTGAACAACGAACATCTGAGCGTTCTGGCCCAGAGGCAATAGTGTTGCCGGGTGAGACCCTGACATTGGTAACTGCTCTATCTCCTATGGGGATATCTCTCTAAAGCGTCCCACTCTGTGGATGGATGGAGAGATTGATGGATAATGGCAGATTGAAGAATTAATGAATGGATAGCAACATGTATGTACCACACATAAAATAAATCACATTGCTCCTATGGCAGGAAGCTCAAAGCTGATCCTAAGGCAGAAGTGCTTGCAGAACTGCTAGGCTAAAAGTAGTCATTTATCTAGAACTGCTGAGAACCTGCACAGATTGTGTCATTCTGTAGCCTTCAGAGTTAATGAAAAGGCCAACTAGCAACCAGCTGTTAGACCTTACGACTGCCCCAAAACTGCCAGTTCCTACAGGTGTTTGAGTATGGGAGAGGCAGTATAAAAGCTCAGCTCCCCACAGCTCTGGAAATGCATGACTTCCATGGGAACCCCTGTAGCTCAAGCACCACTGCCTTTTACTTATAATGAGGAGGGGAGGGGGCTGTTCAAAAATGGGGTCCTCATATCTCCCAAAACTTATAAAGTATAACTCAAACACTGAGTTCCTACAAATGAAGCCAAGCTCTGCTCAGTATAAAATTGCAGTTCTGTCCCAGCATGAGAACCATAATGGCATGGAACTGGCCCCCACGGGTTGGTCCCCAAGCAGATTTGATGTGGGAGGGAAGGAGCATGAATGACTGGGACAGGGAGGATGTGTCTTTCTGCCCTTCATCCCACACTGGGACCAGAAAATTCTGATTTACTGGTCATTGTCTGCTATATTTTCCACGGCTCCATATGTATAGCAGCCCACACATGTTGAGGACTGCCTGTTAATAACACCTATCAGCTGAGCTCAGCTCAGTGCCTTGTTCAGTTTCAGAATACAGAATGTGAAAACTCTCTCCATCTCTTTGCTTTAAATCATGCTTTGAAGGAGAGACATACTTGCAGGATTCCCAGGTAATTACAAGTCACCAAAAGAGATTTCCTTGGTGCTATGCCATCCTATGAGCAACTTCATATTTCTTCAGCTAAGTCCCTTTTTTTGTATTTTTGTATTTCTCAATAAAAAGTGTGTGTTTCTAAGATTTTGTTGGTTATTGTCTTAGAGTTTGTATTAAAACTCTGCAAATTCAGTGCCCACCACCCCCCAAAAAGCGTACCCCCGATCCAGCTTTTTATGCAGAAAAGCGTGTTTTTCTTGTGCTGCTACTTACTTTATTTTTATTGCAAAAATGCTGTGAACCGGGATTATGGTGGATGCTAAGGGGCTCCATTTGCTGTAAAGATGTGGCGCCACACTGCTCAACTGTATTGAAGTGAGAAGTGTGGCGCCACACCAATACAGTAAATGGAGCCCCCAAGCATCCACCATATTCCCAGTTTTCGGCATTTTTGCAATAAAAATAAAGTAAGTAGCAGCGTGAGAAAAACGCACTTTTCTGCATAAAAAGCTGGATAGGGGTAAGCTTTTTGGGGGTGGGGGGCACTGAATTTGCAAAGTTTTCCTTTAAGATACCTGTTTTTTATTTTGTAGTTACTACTACTGTGGTGGCTTTTCCATTACATGAAGGAGGTATCGAGGCTGTATTAGGTCTTGCTGACCAGAGTAAAGTTGCTTAAAGAACCAGTGATAAAATATTGGTGCAATTTAGCTGGTTTCCTTCCTATTTATGTTTTCCTCTTTTTTGAGTATTAAGGATATGTTTGATGAAAAACAGGACACAAAACATACACTACAGACAACGGCACAGGCTCCTATAGATAGCAATATAGTGCAAAACTGCACCATTACTGGCAATGTTCACTTCAATTTTCAACAAGTTGCACATTTAAAAAATAAACTGCAAGCTGAGAAAAATAAGCTGCTCAACCCTTCATGTTAAACGAGCTGTTCAACTTTCCATGTTAAAAAATGAACTGTAGATGATGATAGGTTACAGTGCAGGGGGGAGTCACAGGCTAATTAGGGTGGTGTAAGTATGCAGATATGAGGATGCCTAGCTTGCTGGAGCTCATGTGCGTTGTCATGCAGTCCCAGGGGAATGGGATTGAAACCAGGAAAAAGGGTTGCCGGTAGGTCAGATGATGTCTTGCTCACCTCCCACAACCAGTCCTTGATGCTCACCTCTTCCTGTCCACTGAGATCCTTATGGCTCTAGCTGATAGCAGGATATCCCTCTCCTCTCGCTGTCACAGAGCTGAAATGGGCAAAGTCCCTCACTCCAGGGGGATAATAATTACTAAAGCCTTCCCCAGGAGATAAACTGTGGGGACATCTGGGCCAAGCCTGGGTTCAGGAGAGAGTGTGGTTCAGCAAGTCTCTATAGTTGGCTAGGTGGAGGGGAGGAGACCAACACCTAGCAAGCCAATGTAAGTACACACAAGAAGATGCCACAGTCACATTTAAAGCTGTGCAGATGTTCAGTATGCACAAAGTCCATCACACAGAGCTCAGTCAGTTTGAATCTCAGCAATGCTGCCCACAAGTGACAACTTTGCTGCAACAGAAGGAGGTAACACCAGTTGTACAAGGAGGCATAAACCTAAATGTACAAAAAAAGAACAGTTAAGAAAAAATCATTTAAGTTACAAAGTGTTCCAGATTTTGAAAATAATTTCCTACAAAGAAATTGTTTCTCTTTAAAAAAGTTACAGTAGTTTCTAAGAGGAAGACAGTGAATGAGCTAAAATGTTCAATATTTTCAGAGGGACTATTTTGCAGTATGTCCAATAAATTGAGTTGAAACTTAAAACCAGTGTTTTGCATTTTTTTGTAGGTCAATGAAGTGTAACATTTTTCTTACCATGTTATGTGACACAAGACACTTCAGGGATGTGTAATTATATTTACACTTCTCATGCCTACCAACACAATCCCGACATGCAAGTATTCATTTATAATTAAAACCATGGTGTGTCTTATTACATATGTAAAAGATGCACAAGTTTGTCACAGATTGCTTGTTTCACTTACAGTATGCTGAAATAGCTTTGCATTCTACCCAGACCTAGTATCCACCACCTCCTCAAACTAGCTGTATTTGTGATCTTGCATTGCTTGTATATGTTCAAACACTACTTTAGGCTGCTGTCAAAGTTAAAAGTGGTTAGAGCCAGCATTTCCAGAAAGAGCTGTTGTGAAGATACAATATTGGCCAATTGAATTCAATTTAATTTTTTTTCATGTGAACCACACAAAATAGTTTTTTTTGCTAGAGTAGCATGTTGAATTGAAAATGAAAGCTAAATTGCTTTGCTCCAGCCATTCATTGCTGTGGTAATACCATTACGCTTTCCCTTTGTGATGCATTTTGGCTCAGATAGTGGGTTTCAGAAAAATGTCAAGATTTTAGCACTTCTAATCCTTTTAGAAGCCCCCAATTTATTACCTCAGATGTATAAAAGTCTCAAAGAGGAAAGGAACAAAGGGCTCAGACATATTGCTTACCAGCTATTGTAACAGACTAGGTTCAATGCTACGGTTGTGTCCTTTAATACAGAGTTAGATAGCTCAATATATTCAAGTTGCACATGTATGTCTATGTTTTGACCAATAATAGCATCTGCTTCATATTTCTCTTAGCCACCAGCATATGAAAGAGAGGCAAACAAGTAATATATGCCCCAAGAGGTGAACCAACACATAATTTTATATAACTAACTAACTAACTAACTACCTAACTAACATAAAATAAGAGGTGACCCAACTCATTAAAAGTCTCTTGAGCTTTTATAGTTAAAAAATAACTTTTGCACAAATAAAAGGAGGTAAGTTGAAGTAAGTCCCATGCCTTTGACAGCTCATTTTAAAAAGTTATAGTACTCAGACATCCCAAACAGGAGTTACCCTTCTTGTTATTAGGCAGGGTTATAGTGCATGAAGCCACATTTTTCTGCTATTAACCAAGAAAAACAGTCAATATTTGTTTTATTAAGTCTTAAGTAAAGCGTCAAAGATTGGAGCATTGCTGGAGAAGATCCAGGTGTGATAGAAACATAGAAACAGAGACTTTGATGGTAGATAAGGACCGCTTGGCCCACCTAGTCTGCCCATTTCCCTACCTACAGGATAAGCTGCAGATCCTAGCTAACCAACAGCCTATTTCTTCTTACCCCCCACAAGAATTGCCTTATGTCTGTCCCATGTATTCTTGAATTCTCCCACAGTTTTAGACCCCACAACCTCCACAGGAAGGCTGTTCCATGTGTCCAACACCGTCTCTGTGAAAAAATACTTCCTCACATTGCCCCTGAACTGCTCCACCTCTATCTTTAAATTGTGTCCCCTTGTTCTTGCACATCTCTTTTTCTGAAAGATGCTACCCTCTTGGACTTTGTTGATTCCACTGAGGTACTTAAAAGTATCTATCATGCCCCCTCTCTCCCTCCTTTCCTCAAGGGTATACCTATTAAGCTCCTTTAGTCTCTACACGTATGGCTTCTCTTGCAGACCCTGCACCATTTTAGTTGCCCTCCTGTGGACTGCCTCTATCCTGCCTATGTCCTTGAGGAGATGGGGTCTCCAGAACTGGACACAGTACTCCAGATGGGGTCTCACCAACTGTCTGTACAGAGGGATAACAACTTCCTGTTTTCTGCTGGTGATGCCTCTCCTGTACATCCCAGTATACACCAGCCCTCCCTACTGCCTTCTCACATTGCTTGCTAACCTTAAGGTCATCTGATATGATTACCCCAGTCCCTTTCCATTTTGTTGTTGTTACTACCCCCCATTCTGTAATCTTCCCTGGGTTTTGTTTGTCATGCATTATTTTGCACTTCTTTGCATTGAGTCCAAGCTGCCATACGTCTGACCATTCCTCCAACCTTGCCAAGTCCCTTTTCATCCTTTCCACACCTCCTTGTGTATCAACCCTGTTGCAGATCTTTGTGTCATCTGCAAAGAGGCATACTTTTCCTTCCTGTCCCTCTGCAATGTCACTTATAAAGACATTAAAAAGGACTGGACCCAATACAGAACCCTGCGGTACCCCACTAATAACCCCTCTTTCTTCAGAGTGGACTCCATTTACAACTACCTTCTGTGTCCTTTTGTCCAGCCAATGTTTTACCCAGGCTACCACCCTGGGACCCACTCCCAGGCTGGTTAATTTGACTACTAATCTTTTGTGTGGGACTGTGCAAATGCCTTGCTAGCGTCTATGTAGGCCATGTCCACAGCCCCTCCCTGGTCTACTACTTTGGTCACTCAGTCAAAGAAATCAATTAGATTCGTCTGACATGACCTTCCCACTGTGAACCCATGCTGTCTTGGGTCTTGTGCCCCACTGGCCTCTAGGAACTCAACAGTTCTTTCCTTCAGAAGTGATTCTATCACTTTCCCTACCACAGAGGTCAAACTGACAGGTCTGTAGTTTCCTACTTCTGTCTTGGTCCCACTTTTGTGAATGGGAATCACATCCGCCTTGCTCCAGTCTCATGTACCGCACTACCTCCCATGATTTGTTAAAAAGGTAGTCAGTGGTTTCACTTGTCTCTTTAATTTTAGAATTTGGGGTAATTCCATCAGGCCCTCATTGCTTTCTCCACCTTCAGTTTTAGGGAGTTCTTTCAGAACCCTTTCTTCTGTGAAAGGACTGGGATCGACACCCTATCAAGAGTGCTTCTGTTAATTGGATTAGGCACCTCCCCTCCTCCTCTTTTGTGAATAATGAGCAGAAATATTCATTCAGTATCCCTGCTTTTCACTGTCCTCTCTGCCCACCCACCATCCATTCTATTCAGCCTCACTATCCCTCCCTTGTCTTTCCTGGCCCCTGATGTACCTATAAAATGTTTTATCCTTCTTAACTGAGTTGGCTATCTTTTCCTCAGTTTGGGCCTTTGTATTCTGACTTCCCTCCCTGCTTCCTTCTGCCTTAACTGGTACAGCTCTGTTCTGCTCTACTGTGTTTCTTATACTTCCTGAATGCTATCTTTTTCTCCTGACTTTCCCCGCCACCTCTTTTGGAGAACCATAGTGGCTTTTACTCATTTTGATTTGTTTATTTGCTTACACAAAGGCTTGTTGCCTCTGTGATGGCAGTTTTGATGTTTCCCATTGTTGCTCCACCCTCCTTCTAGCCTGTTTGTTAGTGCTTTTCAGGCACTCTCCCATCTTGCCAAAGTCAGCCCTCCTGAAGTCCAGTACCCTCACTTTTGTTTGGCTTGACTTTGTAGCTGAGTTTATCGTGAACCATGCTGTTTGATGGTCACTTGTTCCCAGATGGCAACCCACTTCTAGATCTGAGATCCTCTCACTATCCCCATTTGAGAGTATGAGGTCTAAGATTGGTCCCTCATGAGTAGGTTCTGAAACTTGCTGTCTGAGGCATGCCACCTGTAGGGCATCGAGAATGGCCCTGCTCTTGGATGAGGCTGCAGCAAATGTGCTCCAGTTAACATCTGGCATATGCAGGTCTCCCATCAACAGTATCTCCCCTTTCTCTGCCATCCTAAGAATGCCTTCCATCATGTCCTTGTCCATTCCTCCGCCTGACATGGGGGTCTGTATACAACCCATGTGTGGATTGTGGTGCCATTTCCAGTCTCTAAGGTGACCCACAGTGCCTCCTCTCCTCCCTATTTATTCTTTTGCTCAGTTGCTTTTATCCCTTCCTTTACATACAGAGCTACTCCTCCCCCTCTTCTTCCCTCCCTGTCTCTCCTGTAGGTTATGTACCCTGGAATGTTATCGTCCCAGTCATGGTTCTCCATGTACCATATTTCTGTGACTGCTACGATGTCCAGGCATCCCTCTTTCATCAAGGCCACCAGTTCAGGGAGCTTGTTGCCCAGACTACGGGCATTGGTACTCATTACCCTCCATTTCCTGATGGCCTTACTCCTTTTTGCCCCATCCCTGTCTTTATTGCCTTTGTCACTTTCTCCATTTACCCCTGCCCTTCTCCCTATCGACATCTCTATCTTGGTGTTTACCTCACTTACTACCCCGACTTTTTTTGGGGGGCTATGATTTCCCTGCTCCTTTCTAGTGCTTCCCCCCTTGGCTAGTTTAAATGCTTGCCAATGAAGCATTTAAACCTATCACCTAGGATACTGGTTCCCCTCCTGGACAGATGCAGCCCATCATGCCAGTATAGGCCTGCATCACTCCAGGTGGACCCCCAATCCCCAATAAAGCCAAATCCCTGAGCTCTGCACCAGTTTTTCAACCACTGATTGAATCCCATGGTGTGGAGCACCCTAGCCTCACCTACGCCACAGACAAGCAGCACCTCCGAGAAGGTTACCATGCATGCTACTTGTCTAAGTCTCCTCCCCAACTTCACAAACTCTTCCTTCACTGCTCTGATCCTTTCTTAGCCAGGTCATTTGTTCCTAGGTGGACAATGACATCCGGCTCCCTCCCCTGTGCAGCTGCTCTGGCGATCCAGAGGATTCACTCCTTGTCCCTCCAAGCCATGGCATCAGGCAGGCACCTTACCTCCCTCTCCCCTTCCTCCCCCAGTTCTACCGTCCTAATAATGGAGTCCCCCACCAGGAGTTGTTTCCTTCCCCTGTGGGGTCCAATGCCACCCTCCTGTGGGTCTCCCTTGTGGAGGTTCCCAGCATCCTCCTTGGTCTCCACTGCGGGTTCCTCCATAGAGGAACCACACTTTGCCAAAACAGCATAGGAATTGTGGAGAGGTACAACTGGAGGGATGTGCCTCTGTTCCACCACCCTCACCCTCCCTGAGCCCACTGTGGTCCAACCTCTCCTCTCCTCTTCCTTGGCAACCACTGAGGCAACGGCAGTGGCCCTGGTGGTCCCTGGATGGAAGAGAAGGTCCCACAAATCCTGGCCAACTCAGCCTGGATATGAGCAACCTCCTCCCTCAGCCCAGAGAGGTGCCTGCAGATGGGACAACACCGCATCCTCCAGAATGTCTCCCAGAAGACTGCTGCTCCACAGCCACTGCACTGCACCACTCCCATCATGTCTTACTTCTGGCCCCTTCACTGTTGTTTGGAATCCTTACTCTTTTCTCTGTGATGAGGACAGGCTGGCTTTGAGGACTCACTATGTTGAGTATCAAAGGGTGAGTTCCCGTAAGAAGGTAGTATTCCATCCAGGGAGATCACTGCAGGTAGGAACTGACCAGGGCAACTCTTCCAGGTGGTTGACAGACTTTTACATTTGATCTGTCTGCAACTGGTAATAGCTATATCATCTGCTTGCTGCAAAGAGTTTGTTTTTTTTGTGACAGGGTGTCCTTAATTTAGTTGGGGATCTGCCTAGTCAGAACATCATGATCCAGCAGTATCAGATGGGCTAGGGAGGGATGCCATCCACCAGTCTGGAGCGAGTTTAGGCCAGTTTAGATGGAAGATGTTTGGACCTATGCCCAACTCTCCTACAGTATGCTTACTTACTCACGATCTGCAGGCAGTGCAAAATTGACTTCTTCAAAACAAAGTGCTCTTGAATGTGACAAAAACTAAGTCTATGCTTTTTGGCTCTCTCCCTAAACTGAGAAACTGCCTACCCCCCATTACAATAACCTGTAATGATGACACATTGCTAGGGGCTGTGCAGTCCTTCACTTTCCTATGTGTTGCTCTGGACCCCTTCCTTGATTTTCAAATGTATGTATCGAAGACCTGCAGATCTGTTAATTCCAGGCCTGGACTAGCCTATAGAATCAGGTCAAAATCTAACCTCACATGTATATTTATCCATTGTCAAGGGGATACTACTTCCTAAATTAATGTATAATGCTGCTGTTTATGCATCTTCTACCTGAAAACTGGCACAAAGGAAATGGGACGTCACCGATAATATATGCCGCTTTACACTTGCAACGAATAAGCTTGACCATCATTGCTTCTTGTACGAGAGACTGGAGTGGCTTCCTTCAAGTGCTATGCATGAGTTAGCTACAGGAGGCATTGTTTATAATATCTTGAACAGCCAACAGCCTCAATGTCTTGCTACCTTGCTTCACAACAGACCAACTGTTATTCTCTAAGATCTACAGATCTTGACCTGCTTGTTGTGCCTAAATTTAGGACTAACCTTGGTGCAGCTGTATTTCAGAACTTTGTCTCTAGTGTGTGGAATCTCATTCCTCCTGACAGTCGAAGATATGAAACTACTCGGCTTTCAAAATGCACTTTGTAAACATCTCCTGAGAACTTAATTGCAGCTGCCTCTCCTAGTCATAGCCAGCGTTGTGGACTTTATCCTGTTCGTCTGCAGTGATTCATATGTCATGTGACTCTCATTTGTTGCTGTAATCCTCTATTCTGATAATACAGTATGTTGTAAGTTAATACTGTACTTATGTGTATTTAGTGACTTATCCAAATCCTTTGTATTTTCCGGGTCATGCCTAAAAAAACAGACAGTCCCTGTCTAGTGCACCTACCCAGTTAACGAAAACTAAATAAAATCAGTAAATAATTCGGTGTGTGGGATTTCTGGGTATGATGTTTGCAGAACTGATCTGGTGCTCCCTTTCAGTGGGGGGTCTTCCCTGGGCATTAAAAGCAGCTCTGGTGAAACCTGTTCTGAAAAAAACATATTTGGACCCAGACTGTTGGGAGAATTTTTGACTGGTCTCTAATCTTCCCTTTTTGGGCAAGGTTATAGAGGGGGTGGTGGCTCTGCAGCTTGAGAGCACCTCACAGCCTTTGACATCTATGAACCTCTCCAGTCTGGGTTTAGGTCTAGGCATACTACCGAGATGGCATTGGTCAGAGTACAGAATGATTTACTCAGTGCTAGGGATCAACGAGACTGGTCAGTTCTTATTCTCCTTGTTATCTCTTTAGCTTTTGACACAGTTGACCATGGGTTGCTGTTGGATTGGCTCAGGGAGTACTGTGGACTCACTGACACCATCATCTGCTGGTTCAAGTCCTACCTAGGAGGCAGGACACAGAGGGTGGTGATGGGAGTTTCTCCTCGCTTCCGATGTCCCTGCTCTGTGGAGTGCCCCAGGGTTATACTCTCTCTCCCATGTTGTTTTCAGTGCATATGCTAACCCTGGGAAGGATCATTAGATGATACAGGATGGGTTTTCACTGTTACGTGGATGATACCCAGCTGTATCTATCTTTTGCGCCATGGACATCTGGTGCCATTGAGGTAATACATTTGTGCCGGGCCTTTGTCCCTATAAAGGCTGTAATGAATATGGAGTGCATTCATGAATTATTCTTTGAACCCTACTACCCTGAGTAAAAGGGATCTCATGTGAACTGTTATTCTGGTGTACTGTGTGATTATTTGATGACATCCTGTCCTAGTTTACTATGTGAGTTCAGGTTGCCCTTTAACTTCTATCCTTTATTTTATGTCTTGGGTCATCCTCAAAAACTTGGCCAAATTGACTTCCTTAAATAACTAGATTGGGATGAACTCCATTCAAAATAAAATATTTCCAGCCAAAAAAACTGCTTTTCATTTCTTTTGTTCCATACCAAAAAGGTCCGGGAAACAGTTTCGTGGCCACCACAACTTCCTCAGGCCCCAATATACAGTGTTGTTCTTGTTGTTTAGACTTTCTAGTGTCTCTGTGCTTGTTTCATGGTGCCCTTGCTCTAGCATTTGTGGTTAAGCTATTCTCTTGGTGTTTTCAACAACCCTCTGAGGGTATGGCCAACTTTCTGGTTACAGGAGAGCTCTCCTGTAACCAGAAAGTTGGCCAGACAAGTGCTAGAGCAAGGGCACCATGAATCAAGCACAGAGAAGCTAGATCAGAAAAAGAAAAAAAGTTGTGAATATCTGAGTGAGGGCACTACAAGAAAATGCAGCCAAGAAGGAAAGCAGGGGAGGTGACTTTAAAGGTGCCATAAGAGAGGAGCCACGTGGATGTGGGCTGTGAGCAAGTTAAAAATTGGAAAAGAAAAACAAAAAAAAATAGAGATTGAAGGATGCTGTGAATAACTGAAGGAGGTTTAAATAACAAGAACAACACTATAGTGGGGCCTGAGGAAGTGGTGGTGGCCACGAAACTGTTGCCCGGACCTTTTTGGTGTGGAATAAAAGAAATGAAAAGCAGTTTTTTGGCTGAAAATATTTAATTTTGAATGGAGTTCATCCCAATGTAGTTATTTAAGGAGACATCCTATCCTAACCATATCTAAGGTCTGAAGTAGATTAAGGGAAACTGCGCAAGCTCAGGCATTTGCAAGGGGGCATCCAACGTGCTGTGGCATGCTTTACCCATAGAGACGGGAGTCACCCTGGGCCATGCCCTCCCCAGTCTGAGCAGATGCGACACTTGACAGCACAGGCTGAAGGGGGGCTTGCACCTTTTTAAAACAAAAATTGCAAATCTCTACAGCTCTGTGTAGCTACTTTTTTAAATATAAAATTACCCCTCCCCAACAAGACACAAACTGTCATGCAAAGCAGGTACATGGTACAAGGTCTGGGAGTGCCAGTGTCATTATTCTGGCAGCCACCATGCCCCTCCCTGGCAGCTCCTGGCCCTGTGTTCCACCTCCCCATGGCCCTGACACTTCTGTGGCCTGGCACCCAAGGAGGGAACCCTGTGCGAAGGAGCAAGCTCTCTGACCCACTGTAGGGGTCACTACAGAGGCAGAATGTATGGCCACCCCTCCCCAGGATGGGATCCACTGTCAGCAGGTTAGGGATGTCATGATATATAACATTCTGAGTATCACAATATTTGTGTAGAAATATCACAATATATTGATTGTTAGGATAATTGGCAGGCAAAATAATATAAATCTGATTGGGGAAAGGTGAGAAATCAGGAATCTTGGTCGCACCAGGAGATGGACATGCTGCTGGGGTAGCAGACATAAGAAAGCAAGGTGATTTATCATAGTATATCATAGTATAGTGTGCTGCACATTAATCACAATAATGTTTTTTTACAATGATAAATGATCGCCTGTGGGAATTATCATGATATATTGTCATACTGTGTTATCATGACATCCATATGGCAGGTTTGCTCCTCCTAGCTGGCTGACTGATTTTCAGCATCCGAGGTTCACTCCTGAACCAGGGTTGCCAGCATAATAGTGCGATGTCCTACTGTTGGGTCATTGGGTGGCCCAGTAGGAACAATACGTAATCAACGATTGTTGTTTACAAGTAGCAGCAGTTTCACAGAGCAGCTGACACCTCTTGTTAAACTTTGGCAAGCATACTATTTATTTATTTATAGGTGTGTGACAAAGGAACAGGTTCATAAGCAACTGTTAAAATTGGATGCTTCCAAAGGACTGGGGCCAGACCAATTGGAAGCAAAGTTCCACAAATCAGCTGCAGTAGAAATATCATAGCTGCTCGAAAAAATGTTTATACTGTCTCTGTGTAAACAAACAGTCCCTAAACTTGGAAAAAAGCAGTTGTTATAGTAGTATATAAAGGGGGTCAAACAAACCAGGCTATTAATTATAGGCCTATATCTCTTCTATCCCTAGTTAATGAGATCCAGCAATGACTTCTACATAACCAGAAAACTGAATACTTGGAAGAGCATAAAATATTAACAGTGGCCCAGCATGGATTCAGGAGGGACTGTAGCATGGTGACTGCCTTGGTTAGGTTCATGAATGACCTGCAGCAGAACATGGAGGGGGGCATGTTTACTGGGTCGGTGTTTGTGGACCTGACCAAGGCATTCGACCTAGTGGATCAGTCCCTCTTGAAGTTGCTGCTGTGGAAAAATAGGCTTTGGAGCACCAGTGGTGAACTGGATTGGTAATTATTTAACAGACAGATTGCAGCAGGTTAGGGTAACTGGAGTACTATCACAACCTAGAAAAGTTAAGTATGGCATACCTCAAGGATAGACATTAGAGCCTTTATTGTTTTCATTATTTATAACGATCTTCCCCAAGTATACACCAACTCAAAAACCATACTATATGCTAATGATGCAGTAATGTACATAGCCGACAAAGATATATACCTTCTTTAAATAAGAAATTGGAAGCAGAACACAAAATCTTGGCTGATTAGTTTTTAAAAAATAGACTTACATTAAACAAAAAATAAAAGAAACAATGATGTTCTGTTCAGCAAAAAAAAAAAACATACAGATAGCTGTTGACAACTTTCAAGTCTCTAGAGAAGGTGGGGGGGGACATTAGAGGTAGTTAGTGAATTTAAATCCCTGGGTGTTATATTAGACCCGCAACTAAATTTTAAAAGACACACAGAACAAACCTTTACCCAGCTGAATAAAAAACTGGAAGCATTGTACCCTGTCAAAGACTTTTTGACTGATGAGGCTAGGAAAATAATAGTCCATAGTTGCCTACTGCCTGCGATGGACTATGGGAGCTTAGTATGGGGAAGGGCTTTAGAGAAAGTGCTAAAGAAGTTAGTGTATATGTGTAAATCTATTTGTGGGTTCACCCTTAGAGCAAGGCAATGGGTACACCACTGTAATCTTTATGGGAAGTTGAAACAGTCATCAGTAGAACAGCAAGACAAACTATACAAGAGTCAGTTTGTGTTTAAAGTCGTACAAAAGGGAAAGGATAACTCTTTAGCTGAACTGCTTGCTCCAAAATGTGTGTGCGATCTCCGAGGTCCAATGACTTGGTATATCTACAAATGCCTTTTTACAGAACTGTCAAAAATCAAAAATCATTTAGATATACAGCAGTCAAACTTTGAAATAGCGTCAGCTTAGAGATCAGAAAACCAACTAACATCCATCAGTTTAAATTTAAATATAAAGAAAATCTCTTGAGAGAAGATAGATGCAACTATTGTTAGCATGATCTTATAATTGTGGGTTTAAGGCTCTTTTATTGTTTTTGTATTAGCATCTTGTCTTGTGAAGTTTATGTTGAACACAAAATTATGTACAGTCTGTAAGTTGGAATGTTTTATGTCTTGTTAGAATGTGTACCAGGGTCAATCAAGCTTGTAAAATGGTCATATTGTGGCCCAGTGCTTCCCCACCCAGTTAACAAAATTTGACATAAAAAATAACTTTTTCTTAAATAATTTTTTAGGCTCGATTGCAAAGCATGCAAACATATTGGTATCAGTCTGAACTGTCAGAGGGCTTTTGGAAGGGGGGGGGCTCTTCCTGCACCTATCACAGCTCTAGAATACTGACTCTCCTTCCTAATTCCACGCACTCTCTGTCTTTCTATTCCTTTTCCCTTTAGTCCTTGCTCAATCACAAGGCTGGAAAATGCAAGGTTTATTTTTTTTAAAATTGACAACTGGGAGGAGCACACTGAGCCAAGGCTCATTTCCAGATGCAATCTGGGGAAAGGGGAGATGCAGAATTACAAACAAAATAGAGTCATTCAGGTGATGTAGTTACAATGAGTATGACATAAAAAGCATAGGTTGAGTGCAGTACAGACCAAATGGCAAAACATTGTATAAGGAGAACAAATAAATTAGCATACCAATGATCTCTACAAACTGGGCAAACTCAAAAAGTGCGTAGTGCCAGAGTGAAGGGAATATGAGCTGATGCTGAAAGGAGGAGTCAAAACAGGCTGATAAACTATGATGAGGTTGCTGGAACTATGACATTGGGGAGGAGGGAGAGGTATGGGGTATTCAAAAGCCAGGTATGGGTAAAGAAGGGTTCAGAAAGAGGGTTGGCAGGAGCAGGGGAAGGGGGAGGAGTTTTAGGTGGCATCTAATGGAGGGAAGGAGGGTAGCTGGTTCCAGAGGGATGGGAGGCAGTAGGAGAAAGCAGATTTCTCAGCTGAGGAGTGTGGGTGGGGATAGTAGAAGGTGTATTGGTCCCTTGAGCACAGGGAGGAGGAGGAGGAGGAGGAGGAGAGGATGGGGAGAGGAGGTGGGATAGGTATGAGGGGAGTGACACACACCAGTATTTAGAGATCAGAGAAGTACAGTGGGACTGGTGACATGAGGGGGAGGAGGATGGATAGGGAGAAGTAAAGGGAGCTGTGTTGGGGATGAGAGGGTTAGTTGGTAGCTAAGCAGCAGAAGGCATCAGAAGGTGTACAGTCTGGCAAGGGAGGTGGAGGGGGTGGTGCTATAAACCACATCTGCATAGTCAAAAACTTAGAGAACCATTTTGGTGACCAGCTCCCTGTGGACCTGGGGAGAAAGGCAGTCCTTATTTATGTACAGGGCACCAAGTTTGGGGTGGAGTTTGCAAGGATGGCATCAATATGGGCAGAGAAGTCAAGCCTGCTATCTAACAACACATTGAGGCACTTGACAGTTGGGACTACTTCAAGTGGTGTGCCATCCAGCATGGAGAAGATGGGAAAGAAGATACTGCTATGGTTCTTGAAAGAAGTGGCTGAAAAGGTAAAGGCTAAAAGGGTAGCATTCAGAAGGTATAAGTAATTGTAGATGGAGGAGGAGGATAGGGAGGTGTATCAGGGAGAACAGAGAGAAGCAGAGAAAGCATTACGGAGCATAAATGTGCAAACTGAAGAGAGAATATCCCAGGTGGTAAAAAAGGGGACAAGACATTTTTAGGTATGTGAATGAAAAGAAGAAAAGAGAATGTATCATAAGGTTAAAAATGGAAGGGGGGGCTGTGAAGGGGGGGGCAGAAAAAGGTAGGCATCCTGAACAAACACTTTTTTTTTCAGTATTCACAGAGGAAAGAGAAGGGAAGGGCCACAAAAAAGTAACAGGAGCTTTGGGGGTGTGGACACTAGTCATTTTTCAGAGGAGAGAGTCCTGAAAGTGGACAAAGCAATGGGGCCAGACAAGGTGCATGTAAGGGTGTTGAGAAAGCTCAGAGAGGTACTGGCTGCACCTCTGACAGTCCTATTTAACAGTTCACTGGAAACAGGAGTGGTTCTGGAGGACCGGAGAAGGGCAGATGTAGTCCCACATCACAAAGGTGGTAGCAGGAAGGAGGCTGGCAATTATAGGCCAGTCAGCCTGACACTGGTGGTGGAAAAGTTAATGGAATCACTGCTGAAGGCAACTATTGTGGAATATCTTGAATCCAGTAGGTTACAAGACCCTAGGCAGCATTGATTCACAGGGGGGAGGTCATGTCAAATGAATCTGATAGATTTATTTGACTGGATGACCAATGAATTAGATTAGGGTGGAGCAGTGGACATGGTCTACCAAGATTTCAGTAAAGCTTTTGACACCATTCCATATAGGAGACTAGTAAGCAAGCTGGGTAGCTTAAGAGTGGGTCTAAAGGTGGTAAACTGGGTAAGAAACTGGTTAGGAGATAGGTGACAGAGGGTAGTGTCTGAGGAAGGGAGGGAGGGTGACCGGTTAGGTGCCATAGAGATCAGTGCTGGGACTGGTCTCCTTTAATGTCTTTATAAGTGACATTGCAGAGGAGCTGGAAGGGAAGGTTTGGCTCTTTGCAGATGACCCCAGAATCAACAATAGTGTGGTCACTCTGGTGGAGGTGGTGGAAAGGATAAGCAGAGATGTGAGACAATTCGAGGAGTGGTCTAGGGTATGGCAACTGGGTTTCCATGCAAAATAATGCACTTAGGGCACAGAAACTAAGGGTGGAGTACAGAATGGGTGGTGTGGTATTGACGATTGCCAAGCAGGAAAGAGGCCTGGGGTAATCATGTCGGATGACCTATAGGTGACCACGCAGAGTGATAAGGCAGTTGGAAGGGCTAGTGGGATGTTGGGTGCTTATAGAAAGGTATCACCAGCAGATAGAGGGAGGTGGTGTTACCCTTGTATAGACTGCTGGTAAGACCCCACATTGAGTATTGTGTCAAGTTCTGGAGACCATGGGCTTGTTTTTTTAAAGACTGGGAAATGAAGCAAGGTGCTTGTGTCAAACGTAAATGACGCAAGTGGCACCTTACATCAAAAGATGCGACATTCCCAATTTTCGAACACGGTCTGTGTTGAACAAAGGAGCCATTGTACCAAAGTGGGACTGCACCAGTCATGCCACCCAAATTGGGGTGCGCCAGATTGCAAGGGGGATTGAACCATGGTGGGGCTGCAACATCCCCTTTTTCATGATTTTGCAAGCCCCAGCATGGATGCAGCAAGGAGCTCCCCTTAGACCAGCGAGGAGGTGGTCTAAGGAATGTGTGGCAGTGCCACATGCTGTGGCAAAGGGGGACAGGGTCTGAAACTGGGCTGCCAGAGGCATAGAAGGTGGCACAGCAGGAGTTGGGGAGACAGCTGGGAAGGAGAGGGAGTGAGGTGGCAACTGGCGAGGTGTGTTTGCTTTTCTATGTAGTTTATTACTGTCTATCAAGTACTATTAGTGTACTATGTAGTACTGTACCTATTATAGGTTCATAGGTTCATAGGCAACTGTGAATTTGAGGGACAAGCCCATTATGAACTCACCACCATTAACTAATGATGGGTAAGATATTTTTTGTAGCCCATATGTATATCAAGGTTGGTCTTCAACTGTTCCAAATTTGCACTTAAGACTACTTCAGGTGGTAAGGAGTTCCAGATTATTTATTAATTATATACTAAATACAGAAACAGACACATACAACTCATCCAAGGAGGGGCAAGTAGTAATCCCAAATAATACATCATCATATTGAAATGTAACTCAGCAGTCCTCAAAACTCGTAAGTTATACAAACCGTTACAATCATCTACTATATGCCTATTATTAGGGGTGCCATTGGCATATCCTCACTGACGATGAGATGGGACTGCCCGGGGGTTCCAGGGACAGGAAGTGACATGGCACCAGGTGGTCATAGCCCTGGAAACTGCTCCATCCCCTTTTATAAAATTGGGCACAGAGTCCCTGATGCACCTGGAGTTTGCCGCAACCCTAGAGCGATGCAACTTTTGTTGCTGTAAGGGCTCTTTGAAAATCGAGCCCCATATCTCCAGAAGGACATAGGGAGAGTGGAGGCAGTTCAGAGGAGGGCAACCAAAATAAATTAGGGAATGCACCAAAAGCCCTATGACAAGAGACTAAAGGACCTCAGCATGTACACTCTGGAAGAGAGGAGGGAGAGGGGCGACTATGATAGAAACCTTTAAATACCTCACGGGGTAAATAAGATACAGGAGGGAAGTATTTTTCAGAAAAAAGGAGCTCAAAAACAAGGGGACATGCTTTGAAGCTGGAGGGGGTAGATTCAGAAGAGATGTGAGGAAGTACTTCTTCACAGAAAGAGTGGTGGATTCCTGGAACAGCCTTCCAGAGGAGGTGGTGCCATGAAAACGGTGGTGGGGTTCAAGAATGCATGAGATAGGTATAAGGGAATCTTAATGGAAAGGAAGAGGGGAGGGAGAAAGATCCAGAGCTGAATTACGGTCTGCAGAGATACTGTAGGTATGGAAAAATGGGCAGATTGGGTGGGCCAAACGGTCCTTATCTGCCATCAAAGTCTACGTTTCTATGTCCTGAAGGAGATACTATTTGCCCGAATAGATTATTTTAAATTGAGTTAAATATTGGATTGCATGAGATATTCTTAAAGATCCCAGGATGGACTTCAAGATGTCTAAAGCCCTTCTATGGTCTTGGTTGGCAAAACTCTGATCCGGGAACAATTATATTTTAGCGCCATCCTTCAGCTGGATTGGGCACTCTTTCCTCATCACTTCCATAACTTTGTCCTGGATGTGAGGTCCTGCTAATACAGCTAAAGGGGTTCTTGTGTCAGGATCATAATCCTGCTACTTCCTCATAGAGGCAGGCTCCATCTTTAAATTTTCTCCCAGCCCACTTTCCACAAAGGCAGCTGGATCATCACCTTCAGAAGACAGAAAGGGCAACAATCTGATATTATAGGCCCTGTTTTGATTTTACAATGCCTCTAAGTGAAAGTTTAGAGATTTATTCTCTTTGACCTCCATAGGTCATAGCAGCCCTCAAAGTGGAGCTCGCTGCATCCTTCACCTCTGTGACAGCCTGCTGTGACTGAATTTCACAGGCTGTCAAAAATGCATGAAGGTCCTGTACTTCAATGTCAACTGCCATGGTATCACATTTGAACAACGATGGGAATATCACAAAGACCATTACAGTGACATACTCGGCAGTTCGCTGCAATGGTCCCCGGTATTCCCGACACTGCTGTCTCCAGAGATATCATCCCCTCTCTGAATCAACTCCGACTCAGACTTAGTTATCTATAGTAAGGGGGGTGGAATGTTACAAAACCTTTAGAATTTTAAGGACCACTATTTTTTTTCAGTTCACATTTAAACTTAACATGAAAAGCATCAGAAATGGCTCCATTCAGTAACTTTCATCTTCAGATAATATTTAAAGTAACAGCATTTGTTCTAAAACTATTTTGTTTTATCCTGTTTCCATTATCTGTACCCCACCTTCTGCGATGTCTCCCCCAGCCACCCGCTCACCTGCCCACTCACACGCTCATTCGTTCACTTTCCCATAAAACAGCTGACCTGCCAGACCCTCACTGTTTCCCTCCCTTGGCCACTCTCTTCTTTAACTCAAAACACTAACCTTTCTGCTGTTGTGAGCTGTCGATGACATTCTCATTTCTTCTGTTCACCACTGCTGCTGCTCATAGTGTCAGTACTTGTAATGCTGCTATGCTATTCCTCGTCCAACTTCCGCACCTGCACTGCCCACTACAAAAGTACAACAGAATTAAAAAAACAAACAGGCATATTTACTTCCATCTCCAAACACCAGATTTTCGAAATGTTATAAAAACAAATGTGTGTACACGTGTGTGTGTGTGTGGGGGGGGCGGGCAGACAAGGTAGTGCCATGGCAACCAGTTCAGGAAACCTGCAATTACAGATGACACAGTAGGACAAAACTACTTCACTCAAAAAGGAAAAAATACAGTACACTGATGCAGGAAGAGGAACTATTTTATTTCAAATTAAGACAAAGATATAACTTTTTTTCTATTTAATGCTTTGAATTTGAATTTCTCATACATGAACAGCTTATTTCATAAATGCAATATGACACTTTGAAGGTGTGCGCTAGACACTTTGAGTGCACACCCTGTCGTGTCTTATTGATTACTTTGCATCGCTTGTCCCACCCACTGCTTGCCCATGTTTGCTGCCTCCATCCCGTCAGTTTCTTTGAGTTCAGTTCCTCATCACCAAAGAATGTCAAACTCATTCTGTTGACCACAGTTGAGGTTATCTAACACCAACTACTGTGCAAACTAGGAATTTAATACTTTGCCGGGTAAAATAATGAAAAATAAGAGCACCCATAGGAAGAGCTGAAAAAGAATGCATCTCTTTTCAATGGCAGTTGGCTCTGCTCCTCGAAAGTGAGTAGTTGAAGGGATGTTAACTTTATTCAGGGTCAGGGAAACCTGGAAATCATCAGCTGAAATATGTGCAATTCAGGATGTTTTACCTAATTGATTGGTAAGTGATGAATATCACTATACCACACTGTACCTCTGGTTTTTGTTTGTTTGCATAAAGCTGTTTATTTCCTTCAGCACCCTGACTCCATCACCCAGCTTCTCTGGGACTTACCATCTCCGGTGGTCCTGCCACAGGACCCTGGGTTGGAGGCACCCAGTCGTTGGTGCGGGGCTTGAGAGAGACTGAGTTGTCACTGTGCTATGCTTGGAGGGTTTTTCCTTCTATTTTGTCCCCAGTGGACCCATGCATGTAAAGTAGTGTATGTGTGTACTCTGCCTTTGTGGAGGTACACCTAGTGTCTGGGCATGGAGTGACAGGCAAGCTGCAAACATGCAGTCCCCACTCCCTGAGGGAAGAGAGCTGTCCTAGGGATGCTCAATCCTCCCTCCACAGCCAGCCCCCAAGTGACCAATCCTGAACCCATGTTGCCAGTATGGTGGGAGATATGTTGCCCAGTGCCTCAGCCCTCTGCACCACTGGGCTGGCTTACAGCACCTCTTTTAATAAGTTATTGAAGTATATTATCTATTTAACCTTCTTCAATAAGGAGAGATTTTAGAAAAACAGAGTATGTAATTGTGAGAGTAAAGGTATTGAGGGAGCTCAGGGAGGTACTGGCTATACCTCTATATATACAGTATATATATGTATACTGTATATATATATGTATATATATCTAGAGGGGCACTGAGTAGGCAGTTTAATGTTAAACCCCAAATTTTGCACTTTCATAACTTTGTAACTGTTGAACAAATTTGCACAAAATTTGGTATGTGCTATCCGGTGGTGTAGGTCTTTTGATGTACCAAGTTTTGGTTTGTTCGGATTGGTGGATTTCGCTCTGCGCCTAGTGAATAAATGCTAAAATTCACCTTTTCAGGCTGTGTTTTCCTCATCACACTGTGGCCAGGCTGTTTGGAATTTTATTTTGATCTGACATTTTCAGAGTAGAAAGAACTTGTCCCAAAGAATAAGCCAGCGTTGGTTTGAGGTTGGCTAGGAGGTCTGACTGAAGATCCCCAAAACAGGGCTGTGTCCATTTGAACTTTTGACTAAAAATATTTACAACAGAGCTGTTTTTATTTAAACTATGTCCACTTGAACTTCTGACTGGAAATATTTACAACAGGACTGTTCTTACTTAAACTCTTGCCAATAGTGGATCTTTTTGGGGAGTAGAGAAGCTTGCCGAGTGGGTATGGGAGGCTCCAAAATGAGTGCTGACATGACTGTGGCACTAAGGATGGGGCAGCCAACCTGGTGGGGAACTCAAAGTGGGGGCAGCAGGCTTGGGACATGGCCCCCAGATCTCCAGGGCAGGCGTCTTTGGGAGGGCGGTGGGGTGTGTAGGGTGTGGGTCAGCCATGGTGTTAGCCCTGGCTTGGAGAATAGGAGGGTGCATGGTGTGCCAACAGTTGGCACAAATTCAGGAGGTGGTCCAGTGGCTAAGATGGTCCTTGGGTAAGGCAGGGTATGGGGCAGTGGAGTACAAGTAGGCTGTGCTGGAGATGGAAGATGGGGAAAAGGCAGAGGGGGGGATCAGGGTAAAGTCACAGTGGGTCCAGGTGTGACACCCGGTCTGTGCAGGAGCTGCTGGGGGGGATGGTACGGTCACAAAAGATCATGCAAGTGGGAAGGAGGGTACTGGGGGGGCCCGTAGGTAAGGGGGTCTTCTAGTGGGTATGGGAAAGGGTGGTCCTGAGCAGGTAGATGGTCCTGTGGGTAAGGGGAGTATCCCAGAAGACTTGAGTAGGGGTGGTCCTGATCAAGAAATGGGCCAAGGAACCTGGTGGGTGACTGGGAGAAAAAAGTGGGGGGACCCTCGTAGGGGAAATGATGGGGGAAGAGAGACAGTGGGAGAAGTCAAGACGGCATGCTTGCTGCATAGTAACAGATTTGCACCTCTAGCACAGCTGAACGTGGTGGAGGAGGGAGCTCCAGGAACAAAGGAGGCATCAGGAGGGGTTGGGGGATTGGACATGATGGAAAGCTCTGAAGTCAGAAACAGCAGGGCGATTCCAGTGCATGGGGACTCAAAGGGCGGCGGGATGAGCTGGCAACAGAGGGAGCACCAGTGCCGGGGAGAGGGGGTGACAGCTAGGAGCTGGGACACAGGGGATAAGGAAGATGAGGTCTGCATGGGGGGGACCAGGTTTGGGGGCCCCCAGGAAGGATGGAGGAGGACCAAATGTGTGATGTGGGTGTAGTCCAGGGGGATGAAGACAAGAAGGGATGCAGCAGGGGGGAAGAGTGGCATGAAGGTGGCAATTGAGGGGGGCAATCAAATCTTTCCTTGGGCAAGAAGAGGTCAGTAGACCCCGGGGGTGAGTTGGGAACAGATCAGAGAGGCGCAGCAGGAAGGAAGGAGGCAGGGGTGGACAGAGCGGTGACGAATGAGAGCTTGAACAGGATAGAAGGGTCAGTAGTTGGTGCCGGGATGGGGGATGGCCAGGACAACTGACAAGGAGGGGGACTAGAAGGGAGGGAACTCTGGGATGGGGAGCGGACAAAAGGGAAATGAGACAGTAAGAGTACTACCATTGGGAGACTCTATGATTAGGGGTATTAAGTGGGGAGGTCAGGGAGAGGGGGTAGCCTGTGGAGTCAGGGTCAAGAGTATATCTGGCCTGACTGTGAATGAGGTCAAGCACTTGATTTACGCTGTGGCAAAAGATTGTGGAGGTACCCCTGATCTATTGGTGCACCTGGGCATCAACGATATAGAGGGAAATAGTGTACTGGAAATTCAGGCTAGATTCCGGGAATTAGCCAGGGTCTGTCACGCCATCAGATACTCGGTCTCCTTCTCAGAGATCCTACCAGTGCCTAGAGCCAATGTGGCAAATAAGCAAAAAATTAAGGAAGTTAACGAATGGCTCATGGGTGGTGTGGGACCAGGGGTTACGGGTTGGTGGGGGACTGGGGTGCGACCCGGGAGGACAAGGAGCTATACACAAGGGAAAGGCTTCACCTCAATCTGGGGGGAAGGAGGTTTTGAAGCAGGGATTGGCCAGCTTTATCCAAGCTAGGTAGGGTTTAAACTTGTGAGGAGGGAAGGGCAGGAACTTGAGGTAAACCACAGCCTGCCCATCCAAGATGGGCTCGGTCTTCTCTCCTATCCATGGAGGAGTGAGTGCAGTCCAGGAATACCGGATTGTGCACAGGAGGGCCCTGCCAGGCAGCTACCTGGGAGCGCTCCAGGTGGGGGAAGGGGGGAGGAAGGGATGCATTGGAGGGTGGTCCTGATCAATGCCAGGAGCATGGGGAACAAAATATCTGGGGTTCAGGCACTGCTATTAGAAGAGGAAGTAGATGTGGTGGCTATCACTGAGACTTGGGCCACTTCTGCACATGATTGGGACATAAACCTAATAGGGTACACAACGTTTTGGAAGATCAGAGCTGTGGGAAGGGGAGATGGGTGGCCTTTATCATTAAGGGTGGCATTAGGATATGTAAGGTGGAGGAAGCAGAGGGGCAAGTGGAGGTGTTATGGGTCAACTTACAGGCTCCTGAGAACAAGAGGGTGGGCGGGGGTGGTATATAGGCCACCCATGAAAGGGGAGGACCTGGAAGAAAGCATGGTGGCCAACCCTAAGGGTCATTGTGGATGGAGGAATGGCAGGATGATGGTGTTGGGTGATCTAAATATGCCAGGGACTGACTGGGGAACCATGACATCCTCATCGGCCAGGGAGCAGCATCTGCTGGACGTCATCCAGGATGCTTCCTTACCCAGCTGGCGACTGACCCAACAAGGGAGAGTTGCATCCTGGATGTGGTCCTCTTGGACTGCAACCTCCTCAAGGACCTTGTGGTTGGGGCTCCACTGGGTGGTAGTGATCATGCCCACGGTCTGGTTTTCCCTGGACCGGGGGGAGGTAATGGATCACATGAAAATGATGGTAGTCAACTTTAGGGGTGCGGACTTCAATGGTATGGAGCAGATGCTAAGGGGCTACTTAGACAGAATCAGGCCAGGCATGGACATAGAGAGCCAGTGGGAATTCATTAAAAAGGGGCTTCTGCAAGCTGCCAAGGAGTGCACGAGGGTGAGATGCAAGTTTGACAGAGCCAGGAAGCCAAGCTGGTGGACTAGGGAGGTCCAGGAGGTGGTAAGGGAAAAGAAGGCCGCCTACAGCCAACATAGGCATTCACATTGGGACAGGGGGATTACGATGACCATGCCAGGAAGGTCAACAGGGTGGTGAGGTTGGCCAAAGCAAGGATGGAGCGGGGGTTGGCTCAGGGGATTAGCAGAGATGAAAAAGTATTCTTCAGGTATATCAGGGAAAGGAGAAAAGGAAAAGGGCAGATTAGTAGACTGAGGTCAGGGAGAGGGTGGGTGGATGAGGCAGGGGAACAGGCAGAGGTACGGAATGTCTACTTTGCTTTGGTCTTTACTAGGGAGGATGGTGGGGTGGCACCACAAGGGGAGGGGTGGGGTGGTCCTACTGGTGGTGGTGGGTACGCCATGGATGATGAAATCCCTGTTGGTAGAGTGAGGGAAGCCCTCAAGGCCCTGATGGTGGAGAAGGCACTGGGCCCTGATGGCCTTCATCTCAGGGTGCTGAGGGAGCTGGTGGATGTCCTTGCAGCACCCCTGGTGAACCTCTTTAACTCATCCCTCCAGTCAGGATGGGTGCCTCAGGATTGGAGGATGGCCCACATTGTGCCTATTCATTAAGACGGCTTGCGAGAGAAGCCAAGAAACTACAGGCCGGTAAGCCTGACATCTGTGGTAGGCAAAGTGATGGAGGTTGTCTTAAAGGAGAAGTCACTGGGGTTTCTGGAGGCAAGGGGCTACCTGGATGATCACCTGCATGGCTTTGTTCAGGGCAGATCATGCCAGACCACCCTTGTGGAGTTCTACTATTGGGTGACAAGAGCACTGGACCAGGTCAAGCTGGTGGATGTATTCTTTCTCGACTTCAGCAAGGTGTTTGACTCCTTGCCACATCCTGGGGTGGTAGAGAAGCTGAGGGGCATGGGGGTTGGGGAGCAGACAGTCAGGTGGATCGGGAACTGGCAAGGAGGGCATTTCCAGAAGGTAGTAGTAGTTGGGGGGGGAGGTTTCATCTTCCAGGAGGGTCATTAGCGGAGTCCTACAGGGATCGGTGCTGGGGTCTTGGTATCAGGAGCGAGATGAGCCTCTTTGCTGATGACTCCAAGTTGGGGGCGGTGGTGAAAGGGGAGGACGGTGGGTTATCCCTACAGGGGGACCTGGAGGCTCTGGAGGGGTGGTCACTCACCTGGAAGCTAAGATTTAACACTGAGAAGTGCAGGGTTCTCCATCTGGGGGCCAGGAACCCCCAGCTCATGTGTACACCTTGGGATGGGTGACGCTGCAGGCTTTGAATGGGGATAGGGATCTCGGGGTGGTAGTGGATGCAAAAATGAACAACTCAGAGCAGTGTAGAAGGGCTGTGGCAAGAGCAAATAAAATGCTGGGGTGCATAGCCAGGGGGATTACCTTGAGAAGCCAGGAGGCGCTCTTGCTGCTATACAACTGCCTGGTTAGACTGCACCTTGAATACTGCATCCAGTTTTGGCATCCGTACTTAAAAAGGGATGTTGCACTCTGGGAGAGGGTCCAGAGGAGGGTGACCAGGATGATACGGGGTCTGGGGGAAAAGTCCTATGGGAAGAGACTTGAGGAACTCAACCTGTACTCCCTGGAGGAAAGGAGGGACAGAGGGGACATGATTGAGGTCTTCAAATATCTTAAGGGGATCAATAGGGCAAGCCAGGGTTGGGTGTTCCAGCTGAAAGAGGAGGGATCCACCAGGGGGCACCCTATGACACTGGTAGGTGGGAGACTCGGTGGGGGATGAGGAGGCATTACTTCACTGAAAGGGTATTGGAAGTCTAGAATGCCCTAACAGACGGAACTGGTGGCTGTGGATACTGTGGAGGGGTTCATGAGGGCTGAGACAAGTATGGGGAGGTGCATCTAAATGGGGTCAGCATTGGGGGGGCGGCCTAGTCAGGGGGAGAGGGACTTCGGGGAGGAGGGGGGCAGAAAATGGTGCCCTAAATGGGCACTGATACCTGAGCAGACTCGATAGACCATAGGGCCTACTCTGCTGGCTTCTTAGTATGTTAGTATATTGATCCTTTCTAAAGTTATTGAATTTTGAAATTTCAGGCTTTGAGCATGCTCAGGTCAGCCTTCTGGATAGCTGCATGGTACGAAAAAGGATTTTGTTCTGATGAAAAAGGATTTTGACACCTCATGAAAAAGGATCCTTAGAATCCCTTTTCATCAGCAAAATTTTCTTTTTCATCAGTTGCCATCTTGTTTGTTTTTTCAGCCCAAACAAACTGTGACAACTCTGCCCAGGGAAGTCTCTGGAGACATTCAAGTATGTATCTTATTCATCTGCACGTCCTTTACTGTGCTGTGTCATTAGCTGAATTTTATGTGGCCAAAAATGCCTATTCTCAATTTTAAAATTCCTTTTCTTGACTCGCTTCCGTTTCTTTTTCATGATGCGAAAAAGGATTTTGACTGCTCACGAAAAAGGAATTCATCTGACGTAAAAGGATTAGGGACTTCTCTGACCAGATGGCCTTGCCAGTATTTCTTTTTTGTGAACTTGTAAAATTTATTAACTTTCTCAGGACAGAATTATAACATACTTCATATCAGAAGACGCCTTAGGGCCTTAAAGGAAAATAAAGTGTCCAGAAGTCTCTGTCTTTCCGTTATACTACACTCTACATCAGTAGCAGATTAAAGTCTCAGTAACATAACTCCATTCTCTGGGCAGTAAAGTTCATAAATCATTATCTGTAATTTGTTCCTTGTTTTGTCCTATGTATACAAAAACAACAGAGAAAAGAAAAAGGGTAACAAAGGGAGGAAAACATTTGGAGGGGAACACCCCCCCCAAAAAAAAAAAACTGGGGAAACGATGCACTGTACTGTTAAAGATTCTTTGTCTTTGTGTTTGACTGAATGGAAAGAAATCTGAACTTTATAAAGGTCATCACAGACTATAAGCATACCTCTTCAGGATATAAAATCCAAGTAGTCTTGAGTGATATTACAAGTTACAAGACCCCAGAAATAATTTTATCTATATACAGTACCTCTAAAAAGAAAATTAGGACATAAGGAGCTGCTCCAATTCCGGAGTACCCTCTTTAGCCTCCATATAATCAAAGTACGGGAGCCATCTGGAGTTAAACTGGTCTGTGTGAAATCTTAATTGGGCAGTGACGGCCTCCACACCCTTGACAGAGGCTACATTGGTGAACCGTAGGTTCAGGGATAATGAATGGAGTGTGAGCCAATGTTGAGTGATAACCTTTAAGGCTGCCACTATTAAGATGGAAAATAAGTATTTCTTAGATGGAGTACTTGTCCCTAATGGAGACAAACCTAGAATCATGTGTACAAAAGTGGGGGCATCCTCCAAGCCAAAGCTCTTCTAAACCACTTTAGTGACTCCCACCCAGAAATCGTGAATGTGTGGGCAGTCCCAGAAGACATGGTAATGTGTTCCCCTCTCCCCACAGAAACATAGAAACATAGACTTTGATGGCAGATAAGGATCGCTTGGCCCACCTAGTCTGCCCATTTCCCTACCCATTGGATAAACTGCAGATCCAAGTCAACCAGCAGCCTACTTCCTCCTCACCCCCCATAAATGCCTTATGTCGGTCCCATGCATTCTTGAATTCCCCCACAGGCTCTCCAGCACTTATCTGTTGAAGAGGAGGCACAGTGTTTGGATATGACAGGGTGTTTGGATATGACAGGGGTGACAAAATATCTGGAAGTGACCTGCCACCGAAATTCCCTCCATTAGGGGAGGTTCATGGTTTTATGTATTCCCTTCCATATTCCATGCCAGTCTGCCTCTGAGATGATTGAGACCATTTCTTCATGCCATTTATCCTCAATATTTTGTAACTGAATGGTACCCACTCCCTCATGCAGCACTTTGTTAACTGGGGAAATATATTTCCTAGTGTCTACCATATGACTTTTTTGATTTGTGAGTAGAGCAGGTGGGGCTGGGTCCTCAGATAAGGCTGTCACCCCAGGGATTGAGGTAATATAGTGTCAGCACTGGAGAAATCTATAAAAATCCCTTTGAGGAACGCCATATTCTCTCTGCAGCACCTCAAATAATTTAACCACACCACTCTCTATGAATTGCGGGAGATAGTCAAGTCCCACGCGTTCCCATAGTGAGAAGCAGGGGTCTCCCCTTGATGTTGGAAAATGTGGCAACATGGCCAAAGGGATGTATTTCCATACTGGTGTGGGAATCTCCCACCATTGCCTGATATCCACCCATACTGAAAGGGTATGCTTGCTCCATCTATTTGTAATATGCTTCAAATCCTGACTGAGTATTAACCATGGGACAGTATTGAGAGGTACTGCAGGATAGGCTGACCTCTCCATTGTATACCACCCTCCTCTGACTTCAGGAGACAACATCTTTAAGACTGGAAGCAGCTGTGCCACCCTATTACAATGTTGACAGTTAGGCATACCTAGCCCCCACCCCTTTAGACTCTGTCAGAATTTTTCAGGGTCTTCTACCTGCCCATAGAAAACTTGATAACTTTTTCTTGAGTTCCTTCCACTCTGTCCTAGAGATCGGTAGTGGCAGAGTGGAAAATAGGAATAAATAGCGAGGTAATATATTCATTTTAATGGTTTCCACCCTATTGGAGAAGGTGAGAGGGAGAGCCTGCCAGCTATTTAAATCTTCAAAAAACTGTTTATTTTGAGACCCTGGTAATTATATTGATAGATTTTTGAAAGGGTAGTGGGTATATGGATACCCAGATATCATATTTTGTCTTTTACCCACGTAAAGGGGATTTTTTCCTTAATATTCATGGGTGGGGGGCCACTGAGACACAACACTTCTGATTTGTCCATGTTGATTTTAAAACTGGACATATGACCAAATTGTTCTAAAAGGTTGAGTAAAGGAGGAAGGGAGCTTTCAGGGTCTTTCAGGTATAAAAGTGTATTGGCAGCATAAAGGGAAATTTTATTTAATGTTCATTCCGCCTTGACTCCTTGGATTAGTTTACTTTCCCCAATTGCTTGGACAAAAGGTTCCATGCTTAAAGCGAACAATAATGGGGACAGGGGGCATCCCTGTCTGGTACCCCTTTCTATAGGAAAATACTCGGAAACTGTCCCATTAACTCGGACTCTTTCCTTTGGTTTTTAGTAGCATAGGGAGATCCATTTTAGAAAATTGCCTCCTGCCCCCATATGCTCCAGAACCTTTTGAATATAGGCCCAATTAAGGTAATCAAATGCCTTCTCTGTGTCTAAAAAAATTGCAAGCTTGCTGTTTTGGTGGCGGATTTGTAGACCAGAACATTTAACAATTTCCTAATATTGTCTGACATATGCCAGTGAGGAATAATCCTGTTTGGCCAGGGTGCACCAATAGCTCCACATATTTTTGAAGGCGCATCACCAGAATTTTTGTCAGGATTTTAAAGTCTTGGTTGAGCAAAGAGATTGGTCTATATGCTTCACAGTTTGTTCTGGGTTTACCATGTTTTGGAATAACAGTAATCAGGGCTTCTCCCCAAGAATCTGATGTTTTCTCTTCCTCCAGACAAGCATTAAAAAATGTCACCAACCAGGGAATATGCATTTTCTTCAGTTTCTTATATAACTCAGCACTGAAACCGCCTGGTCCCGGAGATTTGCCCACCAGCAATCCATTTATCACCTAGGCTACTTTTTGTTCTGTGATAGGGGTCAACAAAGCATTTTGAGCCTCAGGGAGCAAGGTGGGAAGTCTTAAAGTTTTAAGGAAGCACTTAGTTCATTCTGTCACTTCATGTGGGGACTTATCCTCTAAGTAGAGGTCACTGTAATATTGCTTGAATTGTGAGGCAATGTCCCCTGGACTGACCCAGGTCTTATGTCGTGTTTGTTTATTGGTCAAGTAAGGCACAGTTTGTCTGCCTATGCCTTCCTTAAGCAAAATGCAAGTAACTTTGTCACCCTTCCTCCCACCTCATGATATTTCTGCTTGGAAAAGCGCAATAATCCTTCTGCTTTTTTGCTCTCTAATTCTTGAAGTTCATTGAGAGCTTTGTTCGGCTCCCTCCTTATCTTAACCTGATCTGGGTTGATTTTATGATGTGCCTTATCTTTATTTATTGAAATGTTTCACCAGGAAGGCACACTGAGCAACAAGTCGCTCGTCTCCTGGTGCGACATGGGGGGAAGGGGTACAACAGGCTTTAAGTTTGTTCAGTTTTAAACATATAATGACCTGCCCCCTAAGTACTGCTTTTAATGCATCCCAACCAAAGAAGTGGGGAGCAATCCATCACCAGTGAGTCCTCTGCCAGATCCTTCACCGTTTTAGTTAACTGTTCAATAAAGGTCTTGTCATTCAGTAAGGAGACATTAAGCCTCCACACCGAATGTCTGTCTTCGTTTCCCCAGGATAATTTAATTGAGATTGGTCCATGGTCTAACAAAGTGATTGAGTGGATTTTGGAATCAATGATTGCATGGAGATCTGCTTTATGGGTAAAAAATAAATCTATGCAGGAGTAGGAATTCTGAGTGGCTGAGAAGAAGGAATAGTCTCTCTCCCGCCCATGGTGGACCCTCCAAACATCCACCAAACCCATCTCAGTTGTCAGTGCTTTGAGCTTTTTGGTGGTTATCTTATTCATGGATATCTCTCCTGAGGACTGGTCCATATAAGGACACTGGGCTGCATTAAAGTTGCCCCCTAGAAATAACTGGCCCTGGGGTAAAGTCACAACCTTTAGGAAAACATCTGCTAAAAAGTTATCTGTTCCTACATTCGGGGCATATGTATTAATAAGATGTGTCATTTTACCATGTAGGAGACCAGAGATTCTAACATAACGTCCCTGAAACCCCTTCTCTATTTCTTGAACTGTAAAAGTACTACCCCTTCTAAGCAGTATGGCCACACCTGACTTTTTAGCCTTTGGGTGTGAAGCTGCCGCCACATGCCCCACCCATAAATGTCTTAATTTTGCATGCTCAGTGTCAGAAAGATGCACATCCAGAAATACTCTATATCACACTTTAGGTGTTTTAACTCCATCAATAATCTTGTACGCTTTACTGGGGAGTTAATCCCTTTCGCATTATATGATATTATATTTAAGTGAGCCATGTTGACCACAGAAATACAATAAGGACCTGAGTTACATAACCTTGAATTATAAACCTCATCCGAGGCCTACCCTTTCCCACGACAACATCTAGTAACAATGCATTGTATTCAGTCAAACTAGATTCTAGAAGTCGGGTTTCCATAACCAGAATTAACATACCAGCCAAAAAACATCTGGAAAACAGTAGAAACTTTGAACAAGTTAAGTAACTTAAAACTGTATTAAACTTAACTTCCTAGAGAATGCTGTAGCAATTTCCTTGTGCCACAGAGGGTCGGTCTATGTGACAATCAGATTCCCCCTGATGATAAAAAGGGGCTAAGTGGCACTAACTGAGACTCCCTTGGGAGCCCAAGTGCTCACTTAAATGCCTGTCACCACTTTATTGGCAGTGAGCTGAGGTAATCAAACAAAACCCCAGTTTCTGTGGACTTCCACCCCCCCGCCCCAACAAAGAGAAAATAAAATCTCCTCCATATGATTCCCTTCATCCCAAGAGCATTGTAGAACCCCCATTGATCAGATCCATTCCCTTCATAACAAAAAACAATTCTGTGGTTCCACAGATAACTTTGCAAGTAAAATAACCCCTAAGAGCCTTAGCCCACCCCCTCCCTGTTCCCAAACCAAACAGACCCCAATAAAAAGCAAAGGTACAGAAGAGAATGTCCATAATTTTCAAGTTTTGAAAAAATGGGATCATCGCACAGTCTCCGGAAAATGATATATGTTAGCTCCATAATGGGTTTAAGACTGTCTGTGAAACTTCTGTAGTATGGAACAATGAGTAAGCAAGGCTTCAGCAGCTAGTAAAGTTAACAAGAGCTGGGAGTATGCTGCATGTACCACCACAGGATAACTGTAGCAAGACACATGAGGTGCTGAGAAGCGCCTTGATTCATATATCGATGTTACCTCTCAAATCACTGTATAGAAAAAGAAAGAATACCTCATCTTTTTTGGAGATCTGGAAGAGGGGGAAGCAGAGCTCCTGTCTAAATTCTGTTGATCTGCCTTTTTCAAAAGCTTTGCTTTGTCCGTAATAGCGGATCTTGGAATTGCCCCTAGGAAACTGCATTTCTGACTCTGCCCCCACAAGACCACACTCCAGGCACCCGCCATGAGTTTCCGCTCTAACTGTTCCACTTCCAAATCCAGGATGGGGATCTCCAGCTCTTGCAGTACTGGTATGGCATCCAGCAGTGATGAAAAGGCTTTTGGCCCCAAATCAAAATAGATCTTGATTCTGGCAGGGAATAATAGTTGTGCTTTCATGTTATTCTTGCCTTTTAGCTCCTTCAGCACCAATGTCATCCTCTGTTGCTCAGCCTGGAAGGCGTTGGAAAAGTCTTGATCAAAGTAAATCGGTGCCTCCTGATATTTAATATCGCTATGTCTCCACACCTCCTGCAAGATTAAGTCTTTGCTCTAAAAATATAACATTCCAATTACCCAGGAACAAGGGTGAGTTGTGGGATTAGCAAGCTTAGGCTCCAGAGAGCAGTAGGCTCTATCAATTTCTAGGTTTATATTGGAGGGTAGAGATAAGGTGACCTGCAGTAAGTGCTGGATATAATCAATAGCTAAGGCATACCCTTCTTTGGCTCCCTCTAGTACCCCATGAATCTGGAAATTGTTTCATCTAGCTGGGTTTGAATCTCTCTGCTTCTCTAAAGTAAATAGAGGATGAGCTGTTTGCTGGTGTCTTGGGCTTCTGCCACATCTGAGATGTTTGCTGCATTCTCAGAAACTTTTTTATGCACACAAACTGTCATAAATTCACCAGAGATTAATTAATTTTATTTACTGCATTCAGGATCCGTTGTAGAGTGTGAGCGAAGCTTGCAGGAAGGTTAGTCTCCTCAGTCTCCGGGTCCAGGGAGGATTTGGAAGGTGAGTGACCGTGATGTGTTAAGGTCGCAAAACCCTCCATGTCTTCATCAAGAACAAGTTGTTTCATCTTGCAGAGGAAGCAGTTGTTTTAGAATTTTTTGCCTGAGGCAGCTTTGTAGACATCTCTAGTATGATAGGAGTTCAGAAATGTGTTCAATAAGAATGTCCTGGTCGCAGATTGAGGCAAATTGCGGGGGGCATCCACTGAGCTGTAGAAATCAGCCATCTGCCATAACAGTGATCTCATCGGAAGTCTCCAGTATTCCTTTTTTGTTAGATGAATTCCTTTTTCATGAGATGTCGTAATCCTTTTTCGCATCATGAAACAGGATTATGGCTAAAAAGGATTAGGACATCTCACAAAAAAGGATTAAAAGAAGTTATCCTTTTTTGTGAGATGTCATAATCATTTTTCATTGGCCAATTCCTTTTTCATGAGGTGTCATAATCCTTTTTCATCACATGAAAAAGGATTAGGACTTCTAGGATTAGGACTTCTCTGACCAGATGGCCCTGCCGGTAATCCTTTTTTGTCGGACGAATTCCTTTTTTGTGAGATATCAAAATACTGTTTTGTTTCATGGAAAGGATTATGCCAACTCACTAAAAAGGGTAGCTGGCAGGGCCATCTGGTCGGACAAGTCCTAATCCTTTTTTGCATGACAAAAAATGATTCTGCCACCTCACGACAAGGGAATCGGGTGGCGAAAAAGGATTAGGACTAGTCACAAGAAAGGACTTGTAAAACTGTATCGCATCTCATTTACCCCCCTTGTGGCATTCTGCTACTTTCCCTTTATCCCTGGTGTGTAGTAGCACTCCCCCACCCTCAATCCCCATATATATTTTATAGATATATAATTGTTGTTTATTTTTCTTTTATTATTACCCCCCCATTGTGGCATACTGCCAGTTTTCACTTTATTCCTGGTGTCTAGTGGTAGCCCCCAACACCAGCACACTCTGTGTTTGTTGAAGTGTGCTCATTGGTGGCTTGTGTCATTTCCTTCTCAACACTCCTGTGATAACTAGTGTTGTGCTAAATAGTTCGCGGAATTAGCGCATTACACAAAATATTTCGCCAGGCAAAATGAGAAATTTTGCCCGCATTTGTAAGTCAGCAAAATTTCACCTGTGGGCAAAATTTCACCACTGTTGGTGGAATTGCGACACCTGCGAGTGAAATTTCACCATTTTTGGCGAAATTTCACCATTGTTGGTGGACTGCTCAGAGGTTGAAAATGTGGGGGAAATTGTGAAATTACACTACATTTTCGCGAAACATTTTGCACGGTGAAATTGCTGATTTAACTGCAATTTCACAACACCTCTAGTGATAACCTGCAAAAGCAGAAAATGGTTCCTCTATGTGTTTAATTTTTTGTTAGCCTGTGAAAAAAAAATGGTCAATCGCCGATCACGATCATACCCCCAACTGACCACCCACTGTGGACCCTCGTCCCCACACACCCCCTGATGTCCCTACTGACCCTCACTTATCTCTGCATGTCCCAGGATTGAGACCCACTCCGCCGATCAAAGACACGTCTTGCTGCTGGAACCGGCAACTGCAAATGGAACTAAAGTAAATGCACTTCAGTGTAATTCAAAGGGGGGGTCGGCCGGCCCGTTGGCGCAGCGGTGGGATTTCCGCTTGCGACGCCGGCGACCGGGTTCGAAGCGGATCCGGGTCATCGGAGGGTCGCCGGGAGATCGAGGCCCACGGACAGCTCTCCACCCGGGAGGACGCGGGCAGCAATCGGTGCGCTTGGGGACCCTGGTGGAGACCGGGAGTTCCACGATCCGACGCCGACGTGAGGGGAGGAGGCTGGGCAGACGCTGGCGCTCATTGCACATTCCCGCCTCCCGGGAGAAAATGCAGGTGGAAAAGATGGCGAGCAGGACCACGGATTAATGAAGCCCTCCTGGAGAGCCTCACATTGCCGCCGTCCGGCGGGACTGACCAGTCACAGTTCCAGGGTCACGAAGGTGGCTCACGCCCCACCTCCGGGGCAAGCTGGGTGACCGGGGCGTCCTCAGCAGCAATTGACGGCGGTAGAGGTCTCTGGGGGCCATGACCAGGGCGGATGGCTGCCGGTGGTCCTGCCAGGAAAAAAGGGGAAATAAAAAAAAAAGGGGGGGGTCAACTTTTATACATAACTCAGCTGTTGTTTGACACATTGACCCCAAATTTTCAACATGGCCTTTTGGGGACCCCTCCTCATGAACAATATGACTGTCTACTGCCGGAAAGGTGATTTTGTAGTTGGTTGGTGGAATCACCTTTACAGTGGAATTTCTGTAATGACAGTCATATTGTTCATGAGGTGGGGTCATAAGAAGGCTATGTTGAAAATTTGGGGTCAAAATTTAAAAAAATGGCTGGGTTATGAGCATTTGCTGCAATCTCACAATGCACACTCATAACTTTGGAAATTTACAATATTTTCACCCCATATTTTCAACATAGTCTTCTTGTTACCACACCTCATATATGTGATAACTGTCGTTTTTCAAATCCTGGCAAAAATGTGATTTCTCACTTGAGGCACAGAATGGCATTGCAGTTGCACAGAACTGCATTTTGCCAGTGATTTGAAAATGTTATGTGCTGGGTATATGTGATGAGGTAATAAAAAGGCTATGTTGAAAAATTTAGGGTGGAAATGATTACAAATGGGAGAGTAATGGGTATTTGTCGTGATTTTCCTACGCTTGCTCATAATAGTATCTGAATGGAGGGATGTCCCTCAATAGAATAAGGATACTGTTATACTGTCTGAATGGAGGGCCCTGTGCTCCCACCATTGAATAAGGATACTGTTCTACTACCTCAGTGAAGGGATAGGAGCGCAGGGTCCTTCGGATCCTCCCATTGTTGAATAAGGATACTATTATGCTAAGTCAATGAAGGGATTGGAGTGCAGAGTCTGAAGGACCCTGCACTTCCATCATAAAATAAGGATACTCCTGCTCCCACCGTAAAATAAGGATACTATTATACTATCTAAAAAAGTAAGGGAATAAGTTGCAAAAATCTTGGAGCTGGCCCGGTGGTGCTGAGGGTTGAGGCACTGGATGCCACACCTCGTGTGCCAGTGCTAGAAGTCTGGGAAACGATGTACCAGACCTGGAGGTCACCACGGCTGAGGCAGGCCTGGATACTGTGGCAATCACCGAAACATGGTGCACAAGCAACCATGACTGGAAAATGGTCAAACCTGGCTGCACAATGTTTAGAAGGGACAGGGTAGGAAGGAAAGGTGAGGGAGTGGTGCTTTGTGTTAAGGAAAACATCAAAGCAATGGAGGCACAGGGAGGACGGGGGATTGAGGTGTTGTGGGTCAACCTCAAGTCTGGAAACGGAGCCACCATTCACATGTGCGTGGTCTATAGGCCTCTGACACAGGAAGAGTACATAGATAAAGAGATGTTGGAAGACATAGGCAAAATGTCTAAGAAGGGGGAGGTGATGCTGGTGGGGTACTTTAATCTGCCAGATGTAGATTGGAGCCTACCTGCGGTACCATCAGGTAGTAGTAGAGACATCTTGGACTCCCTGCAGAGAGCATTTCTGAGGCAGCTGGTCAGTGAACTCACTTGGGGTGGAGCAATACTGAACCTAGTACATACTTACGAACAGGGACAGTGTGGTGAATGTCAGAGTGGGGAGTCATCTGGGGAGCAGTGACCATTGCACAGTATAATTTAACATAAGAACAACTGCGGAATCCAGCCTCACAAGGGTGAGGGTCCTAGATTTCAGAAGGGTTGACTTTACAATGATGGGGGAATGCATCCAAGAAGACCTGGTTGGGGGAGATGTCAAGGGGAGGGTGGAGGGAAAATGGGCCAGAATAAAAGAGAGCATAGTAAAGGCTACACACTTGTACATCAGGAAAATAAGCAGAAGAAGGAGGAGACTATTATGGTTCTTGAGGGAAGTGGCATGAAAGGTAAGGGCAAAAACAGTGGCATTCAGAAGGTATAAGGAGATCCAGAGATAGGAGGGCAGAGAAGTGTATCTGGGGAAATGTAGGGAGGCAGAGAAGGCAGCAAGGAACACAAAAGCACAAGCTGAAAAAGGAATAACTCAGACAGTATCAAAGGGGGACAAGACATTTTTCAGGTATATCAGTGAGAAAAGGAAGACCAAGGGAGGGATTGCACACTTAATAAAGGAGGCAGGAATCTATACTGAGGAGCACCAAAGAAAAGGCAAAAATCTTAAATATTTCTGCTCAGTATTCACAGTTGAGAGGGAAGGGGAGGAACCACAAATAAGAACCAAGAGATTGGGGGGGAAGGATATGGACACCAGTCCCTTTTCTGAGGAGAGGGTCAGAAAGCACTCGCTAATCTGAGGGTGGACAAAGCCATGGGGCTAGATGGGGTGCATTCAAGAGTGTTAAAGGAACTCAGGGAGGTGCTAGCTGCATTCTGGAGACGGTTGTGGTCCTGGAGGACTGGAGAAGGGCGGACATAATCCCACTTCACAAAAGTGGTAGCAAGGAGGAGGCAGGAAATTACAGGCCTGTCAGCCTGACATCTGTAGTAGAGAAACTGATGGAAACACTATTAAAGGAAAGAATTGTGGAACACCTGAGGCATGATTCCAAAAGAATCCTCAGATCATCACAAGTTGTGGCAATCTAGGGCTGCTGTGCACTATGGGTGCGTCAGGGACCCTGTGCCCGAGTCTGTAAAATCGAGGGTCCCTGTGCCAAAAACCCAGGAGTCACAGCACACACAGGCTAGAGTCAAACAATAGGCACATCTGCGGGACTTGCCACAAAGATCCGGCTCCCCCCACCTGGTGCAACACAGAAAACAATGCTAGAAGGGGTCCAGAGGGGGCACATGGGATGCCATAGGGGGTGTTAGGGAGTGAGTGGGTATACTGGGGGATGATCAGGCACCAAGTGGGGGGGGCCTTGTCATAACCAGTCCTGTAATGGTGTATGATATGCCATAATAACAACACCACTGCCAGGTATCCGATCACCCTCCCGGCATACCCACTGGCTCTCCAACACCCCCTACAGCATCCCCTGTCCCTTCTGCTCACTTACAGAACACCCTTATTAATTCCCCACCTTGTGGGGCAATGGTGAAGGGGGCTTAGACCAGTTCCTAGCTGGTCTAACTCTGGCCCCTTGGTGCACCCACAGTGGGGCATCCACACTGAGTAGGGAAATGGGAAGACTAGGTGGGCCATATGGTCCTTATCTGCCATCAGATTCTATGTTTCTTTGTTTCCTGGCTCCCAAAAAAGGGGATGTTGTAGCCCCACTATAGCACAAGCCCCCTTGTGACTTGGTGTACACTGATGTAGGTCACAGGGGTGGCACAGTGCCTGTTTACCACAGCGGCTTCCCTTTCCAATGCAGACCGCATTTCAGAATCGGGACTGCCGCAATTTCTGACGCAAGGTACAAATTGCATCATTGATTTGTGACGCAAGCACCTTGCATCAGTCTAGGTGCTTTTGGAATTGGGTCCCTGGAATCCAGTTTACAGCAGGACCCAAGGCAGCATGGCTTTTCGGAGGGGAGGTCTTGCCAAACAAATCTGATAGGTCTTTTTGACTGGGTAATCAGGGTATTGGATGGGGAGGATGGATGTGGCCTACTTGGACTTCAGCTGGGCCTTTGACACTGTTCCACATTGGAGGCTGGTAAACAAGTTAGGTAGCATGAGGTGGGAAATAAGGTGGTAACTTGGGTAAGATACTGGTTAGGGGATAGGAGGCAGAGGGTGGTGGTAAATAGAGTTTGCACTGAGGAGGGGAGAGTGACCAGCAGGGTATTGCAGGGGTCAGTACTTGGGTCAGTCCTGTTTAATGTCTTCATTAGTGACATAGCAGAGGAACTAAAAGGGAAGGTCTGCCTCTTTGTGGATGACACCAAGATCTGTAACAAGGTGGAGTCTCTGGAGGGGGTGCAAAAGATGAAAAGAGACATCACGTGAAATGACTAGAGGAGTGGTCAGAAGTTTGGCAGCTAAGGTTTAATGCACAAAAGTGCAAAATAATGCACTTGGGTGCAGTACAAAATGGGGGAAGAGTTACTAACAGTGACCAAGCAGGAAAGTGACCTGGGGGTAATCATATTAGATGACCTGAAAGTGGCCAGACAATGCGACAAAGCAATCGGGAGAACTAGTGAGATGATGGGAGATAGGTAAGGGTATTACCAGCAGGAAGAGGGAAGTGGTATTGCCACTATATAGGTCTTTGGTAAGACCCCACCTGGAGTACCGCATCCAGTTATAGAGGCCATGACTCAGGAAGGACATAGGTAGGATGGAAGCCATCCAAAGGAGGGCTACCAAGATGCTACAGGGACTGCATCAAATGTCCTGCGTGGAGAGGCTAACATGTACACTCTGGAGGAGAGGAGGGAGAGGGGGAATATTATTGAGAACTTTAAATACTTTACAGGGGTAAATAAGGTACAAGTGGGAGGTATTTTTCAGAGGAATGGGTACTCCAGAACAAGGTGCCACAATATAAAGCTGGGGGGGGGGGTAGGTTTAGGAGAGGTGAGGAAATACTTCTTCACAGAAGGGTGGTGGATGCCTGGAACAGTCTTCTAGCAGAGGTTGTGAGGACAAAAACAGTGGTGGGATTCAAAACAGCCTGGGATAAGCACAAGGGAGTCATAAGAGATAGGTAAGGGGGTGGTGGAGAAAATGCCGTAGACCTGGAGGGGCATACAGTGCAAGCAATGCAACAAGAAAGGGCAGATTGGATGGGCCATGTGGCCTTTATCTACCATCAGCGTCTATGTTTCTATGTGTCTGTGTAAGTGGGCTTTACAAAAGCTACCTTTGCTCCATCAGATGGCTTGTTTACACTCCTTTCTGGACTTTCTATAGCTTACCCAGTCAGAGGCTGAATTGATAGCCTTGTAGGAAGCCCAACATTTATCCCTTCATTTCAGGTGTGATAGAAAAGGATAGTCCAGCCATTTTGTAGGTGGACCACTAACCCTCCTGGTGGTTGGGGACATACTTGTCCTAGAGCCCAGTAAAGAATGTGCAGAAATGTGAGACAGCCAGGGTGACATCAGTGTTGGCCCACAGATAAGACCAGTTTTGGTAGGCTACTTAATTTTTGAACTGGTTATGTTCTAAGTGCGAGAAGTCCTGAAAATTAATCAGTCTAGGGCAGGGGTGGTCAACCTGTATCTCGCAAGCCACATGTTGCTCTCAAAGCAGTTTGATGTGGCTCTTGAGGGGGTTGTCAATTACGTGTCAAGTACAGTACATGTCAGTCTTTTAATTGAGAAAAGTGCCCTGAGTGCTCAACAAGCTACTTTTACTAAGCCTGCAAGCAAATCTAAAGCTACTGAGTGGCTCTGAATAATTATTTTAAAATTACAACTATTTTTTAAAAATACTATAATTTAATAAAATACAATTACTGACTATTTACTATGACTATGTTATTACAGTATTTTAACTCCTAAATATGGTTAACTATGGGTATGGTAAGGGCCGGATGTTGGGTATGGTACAGGCCACACGTTGTTGCTCACATCTTACTCAGAAATTTAAATGTGGCTCACAACCCCGAAAAGGTTGGACACCCCTGATCTAGGGAGACCTTTGGAGGTTTTGCTTGCCATGCACAGGCCACCAGCCTACCCGGTTAGAACAGCACTACAATAACAGTGCCACACAGAACAGCATGGTCTATACAGCACTACCACGTACAGCGACAGGGGAATAACAATGCTATATAGTAAGCACTCCCCAGACCGCTGTCCATGATGCTAGCAGAGACCACAAGGTGAGAGGAAATCAGGAAGCTAGTCAAGTTTCTCCAATGGTGTGGAGTACTAAAGTGTAAGCAACTTGGCTGGAATAGTGGTGGAGACCAGGGTTCTAATCCTGATCTCCTAAATTTTATTTTTTTCCCCCTATAATCCAACTCCAACTCGGAGTTGATTATTTTAATTACAGGGGGTAAGGGGGGCAGAGTGCCCCCTTCCCTGCAAAAATACAGTTTAAGGGTGGTCGTGATCACAAACCAAACTTGCGATCACTACTAGTGGCACTGTCTTTGCTAGCGGCATTTGTTCCTGCCGCTTTTCTGATCAGCGCTGTTTGGATGGCGCTGTTATTGACAGCACTGTCCATGCAGTTGCTGTTCGGACCTAGTGCTGTAGACTAGAGTGTGATCACTAGCACCCCTGAGCAGATTACTTTGTCCAGCTCTGGTACTAGAACCCAATCAATAAGACTGGCACTTTGCCTGTTGTTTGAGACCCTAGTAGGGTTACTGATAGTTTGAGTGAGCAGCAATTTGTTTGAAGGTGGATGAACCATATTTTTGTTACATTTAAATCAGTCAATATTAAAGTCCCCAAAGAGGACAAATGATTTGCCTTGAGAAAGGAGGACGATTGTGTTGATGAGGGATGGAAGCGGTTGGGGCAGACATTTAGATGGGTTTTATAGTAAATCATTGTGTCCCCCTCCCCCCTTGAAGATGTCCCATCATTTCTTAATGACTATATCCTGGCAATGCACAGTGGTTGCTGGGTGTAAAAGTATTTCACCTTGTTTCAGATAGGCTAAGGATATCAGGCTTGTAAAGGTTTACCCAGGTTGTGAGCTCTTCCAGGTTATGGAGGAGGCTTCTAATGTTTAAATGAACTATTTTAATACATTTTACACCTTGCTGGGGGGTAGAGAGAGGAAGCAGGAGACTGAGGCATACTAGGTCCAGGGTTTGGTTCTGTGTCTTCAACAGCCAGTAAAAGGGATGGGGCCAAGAGGACCAGGGTGTGGGGTCTCCACTGCATACCATTAAGGGGGGGGGGGAGCAAAGGAAAACCTATAGACATACCTGGACATGACATACCAGACTCTAGGGGCAAGTAGGCTGAGGCAATCCCAGCTCTTATATGAATAAAATAAAGCATTAGACATAGCAAAGTCAATATGTCCTAGGGAATTTCTAACTTGAAGATAGGGGACTGGTATGAAGTCAGTGAGGAGAGAGCAGTTAAGGACATCTAGGGAGGCTAATAACCAAAACATCAGTGCCATAATGAGTACGAATAAGGGGACCTAGGTTATATGGTCCAGCAAAGATGTCAGTGAGGCAGAGTACTATTTCACATTATATTAGATCAAAAGAAAAAGGAAAATGACAAGGTTTCCCCAGCTACTGTTAAAAATACCTGTTTAAGACCAGACAGTAAGGACATTTTCAGTACCTGTAATGCTTTTTAATCAGAAAACAGTGAGCCACAACTTTGGTTTCTGTCATTGGCAACCACCATCTTACTAGCAGCTATGCATCTTCTAGTTTCACTTTTAGGCATGCCCCGCCACCAATGACTGAGGTCAACAGGGCATATTAGCATAAAGTGAGTGAGGGAAATGTGCTTCTGTTGGTGAGACGGTGGCTGCCAGCAATAGAAATCAGAAGCTGTGGTTCACTGTTTCACTGATTAAAAATGCATTTACAGCTTTAAAAAATTCCCTTACTGTCTGAAAGCACTAATCAGGCATTTTTACAGCAGCTGGGGAGAGCTGGTTATTTTCCTCTGTTTTCGTTCAAAGAAGTAGTGCATTCAGAGAGAGAGAGAGCTAAGTGTGAGGCAGTAGTCCAGAGCAAATTAGACACTCTGAATTAGTAGGCTTGTTTGCAGCTTTGGAATGGGTTGAGCACTGATGCAAGGCAGAAACACCAGCTAAGCAGGGGTCATATATGTAATGACACTTACAGATGACTACAAATTAGGAAGGGATATATAATCAAATACATCTAACAGAAACAAAACATTGAGGGCTAATAAAGAATACTACAAGGAGCAACAGTTACACTTTTTCCAGTACTGGGGGGATCAGGTATGGGAACTGATTCAACAGAGGGCCAGGAAAGGCCACAGGTTTTCACATATGGATACACTTTTCAACTTAATGGCAGGAATTGTAAGTAGTCACAGCTAGTAGTGAGGACACTTACAAGCTCATAGTGTTAAGTTCAGGTTGGTGACATAAGAGGAGCAGCCTCCACAGCTGACTCCCAAGCAGACTCCCGTTGTCATTTGCACGGGTCCTTTGCATGAGGACCTCTTAGTGGGAGTCATCATTTAAGAGGAGACTTGCCTCCCGATTGGCTAGTGGCACACAAAGTGTTTGGGTTGTTGCTCTGGTCATCGGGGGGCTGGCATGACAATCGCTGTTGGGGGGAGGGCTGGAGGTAGCAGCCAAAACCCTCCATGTCCCCCAGATTCAAGCAGTGGCATTCTGATGAGACCTATGAGTAAAAGCCCCACTTGACAGAGCAGCTTATAGTTTGTTTGGCAGGCTGCTACATGTTCTCCAACTGGGTGACTCTGATAGTATTCAAGTCTCTTGATTGGCTGGAGGCACAAAAAGGGTCCAGGCCATTGCTGAGGTCACTGGGGAGGGTGGGGGTGGTGTGGCAATTGCTGTTGTGGGGAGGGCTGAAAGCAGCAGCTGAAATCTTCCAAGTCCCCTCAGATTCAAGCAGCATGTTCCAGTGAGACCTACAAGTGAAAGTCCTGCTTGGTGGAACAGCTTAAAGTTCAGGTTTAGTGGCCTGCTGCACCTCCTTCGATTGGGTGGCTCTGATAGTATCCAAGCCTCATGATTGGCTGGAGGCACACAAAGGGTCCGGGCTATTGCTGTGTTCGCTGGGGGACCGGCATGGTGATCACTATCAGGGGAGGGCTGGAATCAGTGGCTGAAACCCTCCACATCTGTAACCAAGGTTCAAGCAGCAGCATTCCGGCGAGTCCTATGATTGACAGTGCTACTTGGTGGAGCAGCTTAAAGTTCAAGTTTGGCAGGCTCCTGCACATCCTCTAATTGGTGGTGCTGAAATTATCTGAGCCTCCTGATTGGTTGGAGGCACACAGAGGGTCTGGGCTGTTGATGTGGTTGCTGGGGGCCCGACGTGGCAATCACTGTTTGGGGGAGGGCTTGAAGCAGCGGCTGAACCCTGTCCATCCCCAGATTCAAGTGGCAGTATTCTGACGAAACCTACGAGATAAGAAACAAAAATATATATATATATATAATATATATATATGTGTATCTACACACATTTATACTACGAGATACAGCTGCATTGCTGTTTATAAAGAATCTATCAAACTGCTGCAATACTTGAGAACAATCCGTTATTCGATGTTTCTTCTAGTAATTGCAAATATTTAAAGGATCAGCAGAACTTCACTTATCCTCTTTTTTACTATGTTAATCTCCTCAAGTGCTTATTGGTGCAACAGATGTTTAGTAATTCAAGCTAAAACAATGACGAGCCTCTCATGTTTAAGAATGAAGGCCATCCGCTTTGTCTGGGCCTTTGGCTTTTTCTTGTGGAACAGACACACAAAGGAGGACTTACTTCACAATGATGCCTTACATGGACTCTCTTCTTTTCATTAGCCTCTTTCAACTCTTGGCTAAACACAATATGATGTTAATGTGTATTTCTTCTTTCTTTAAAAGCTATTCAGAATCAAATGCACAGTCCTGAGAAACCCTTTTGTGTCCCAAACCAAACTTAAGTAGCCTTCATTTAAACAACTTTCCGAAGAGTATATAGAAATTCCCAGGAACCACAATGAAAGATGGGAAGCCTTCACAAGACCTGTCGCGTGCCCCATATCCCTCAGAAATAATGTTTCCTGTGTGTTTTTTAAAATAACTTTAAAATGGTCATCTATGGGCGCCTCTGGATTTCTCGGAATATGGGGGAGGTGGTGGTGGTTTGGGGGTGCATGTTGCTCATGGAGGGGTACAAAGGTGCCGGACTGCTATGTAGAGTGAATAGGCTGGGGGCGTTCCCTTGATTTTCCTCGCTATGAAGTGACATCCTGCCAGGGGGCCATGGTCCCACAAAGCTTCAAACCCAGCTGGTAAGATTCACCCCTCAATAACTCCCCCCCCACACACACACACACACACAAGGTAGAGTATCTCTTACCAAAGCACAACATAAGAGACAGACAGGACAAACACCAAAATTATAACATATAAAAGCACCATATTGTAAATAAACCAATCCGCTTCTATAAATATGTAAAACATGATTTTACATTAACCAGATAATATTTAGTTATTTATTTCTTAGAAGTTCAAATAACATCTTTGAGCACAAGTGATCTTTTCCAAAGGTTACACATCAGTGTAGGATTATGATACACATTTACACAAATATGCACACACCAGCACAAGTGGAGCCTGATCAGGTACAGATATTGGAGTTACAAACAATGGTGATGGTAGTGGAGAATTCAGGCATAATACCCAAGGGTGTTAAGTCATTTAAAACCGTACAGAAGGATAATCTGTCATTTAAAACAACATCAGGCAGTTTTTGTATTGGCGTTACAGACAAGGGTATAGCAGTGGAGAAATCAGGCAAAAAAAACAAAACAGTAATTAGTCATATAAAACAGTACAATAGGGTAATTAGTTATTTAAAACAACAGTAGGTAGGTTTCATAGCATAAAAGCTTTGCACCTTAACCTGACTGATGGAGTGTGCTTTCCATACTTTTCAAGACCAGGTGCAAAACATGCTTAAATGTCATGAAAAAAGTAATCAAGTTGAGAGTTAGTCATGCAGTTTATATTCACAATGGCTGCATTTCCCAAATTTGAATTTAGTTACCCAGGGTAGTACAATTGACTTGAGAGGTAACATCAATTTTTGGTGTAGGTCTGGCCCCTAACTAATTGCACAAGGGATGGAAGCACAAGAAGGTCGAGTGATTTGCTCAAGGTCACACAGTGTGAGTTAAAGGCAGTGGTGGGAATTTGAGCTCCACATCATCTGATTCTCAGTTCTGCTGTAACCAAAGCATAAAACTGCCAGATTAAACGGCATAAAAACAACACAGCCATAAAGTACAGGTCATTTTTTTATACAAAGTAAAGCCTGTTTAGTTTTGAAACTGTAGCAGAAATGAGACCATGTAAGCTACGTGTGATGGCCTCAAGCCTGGGTGACCCAAGAAAGGCAAAGCTGGATCAAATCAGTGTGTTGCTTTACAAGGGTGTAAGACATGGCCAATGTCATGGTTTGTCCCCAGGGCTGGTATAGAGGTAGCTAACTAGCAGGAAATTGCAGTTTTGTCAGAACATGTTGACGATTGGCATGGTGCTTTCTGTAGGGCTGAACCGTGAAACTGATTAAAAGTGAGAAAATTCTCTTTGAATGGTCCCACCTAGCAGGAACTTGGAGCCATCCCCCAGGCTCCCCGTGCTGCAGGGACAAGGAAGGGTTCTGCTCATCTGCCTTTGGTGAAAGTTAAATAAATTCCATGATGGGTCAGAATTTGGAAGTCATTCCAGTTTTGTGGGAGTCAGCATATGTCCCAGTTTTTGGAAGTAAACATTCTAAAATAAACATTTTGGAAAATAATGTGGCATATTACATTGCACTTTTAAAATTCCATTTCTTTCAGAACAAATGACAACTATTTGTTAATTGCAAGCCTGCAAGATTAGGTGCCACCTCATTTACTTTTACTTTTGGAAATCAAATGCTTTATACCTCCTCTCACTTTATTTTGGAAGTTTTTACCATATTTTTGGGAAGTCCGATACTTCCAAGATGGGGTTAGCTGAAGCCCTGGCAATGAGTGTCCCACTTGCATGTTACAGGGATTCTAACCACATTTCACAATAATTACAATTACAAGTTTGTCACAACTTTAACAAAATGTTTTTGGTGGTTACTTTGATTTGTTTGTGCCGTTGTTGTTGTTTTCAAGCATATTAATCAACAAGGAGAATAAAAGAAAAGGGTAACAGGGTACACCACAACAAACTGCTAAATATTGCAGGCAGTCTTTATTCAAGAAGCAAGGCAAACAGAGCAGGTCAGCATATACATATACATATTCTGTTACATCCTGTTATATTTTTTCTTAGACTTTGTACTCCTTACTGGTGCAGCCTAATCCACTGGGTTGGGCCCAGCCCTGTTTTCCTATGTCCCCAGAACATACCCCTCTACCTTTCAACCCCACAAACTTTCCCCTTGTGGTGGAGTCCTTGACAGACACTCATCTTGTATCTCTAAGGGGGCACAGGTAGGATCAGGTGGAGAGGGTGGCTATTGTTTGAAGGCTGGGCCCAATTGTACCCAGGATCATCCCACTTACTTCAGGGTTTATCTGATGTTCTCTGTTGTCCCATTCCCACAGTTTGTTGGCACGCTAGGAGCTCCACATGCGAGCTGGCAAGTGTGTCATGCAGAACCCTCCAATGCCTCCCCTCTCCTGCTTGCTGCACTACCACCTGTGGACACGCTGGTGCCAGTGTTGCACTTGGTATCACATTCTGCCCAGCCCAAAGGAGGAGTGAGTCCTCTGGGATGCATGATCCTCCTTCCTTTGGGCAGCTGCTGATGACTTAAGCTTGTTCCTGAACATGAGCTGCCAGCATCACGAGCAGTAGCACCATTGTGCCAATGGGCTGGTAGCTTGTAAGTCATATATTTATCTTTGTGATTTTTTACTTGTATTTTATATTGCATTGGTTATCTCAAATCATGAATACATTAAAGACTAAAGATATGCACTGACTATCCACTCAATGGCATATCAACTTCAAGATAGGCTTGCTGGTATACAAGGCCGTACGTGATATCAGGCTTAGCTATCTGAAAGTTCTCCTGATAATGCATGTCTCTGCCCATCCTCTCCACTCCACAGATACTGGCTTACTAATGATGCCCTGGTCAAGGCTGAAGTTGTCCAGGGTCAGGGCATCTATGTTGGCTGCACCCTTACTATGGAACTCTTTGCCTTGTTCTATTCGATCAGGCAGCACAGTAGAGGCCTTTAAAGAGGCCCAACATTTTCATCTATTCAAATTGGCTTACTGTCTGACATGATATTGTTTGAATTTTCAATTAATTTCATTTATTTTTTATACTGGGAGTCATATGAGCAAAATTGCCGATTTTCACAAGCGTCCAGTGACTGACAAGGCATTTTAATACAAAGCACAATCAGGGTACAACACAGAGAGAAAGCATAGGGCCAAGTGCATTACATACATTTACAGTACATACATATAGAATTTGCTGCTTATAAGGTGTTTGTTCATTGGAGCTATTCCATTACCATGTTTATCTATTGCTGATCAATTTATTTACTTATTACTTTATTCTACTTGTTTAACCACATATTTTGCAACCTATATGGTGCCCTGATGCACTGGGAAAGGGTGCCTAAAACTAAAACGCCCTTGCCTTAAAAAACTGCTCTAGTTTGATTAAGTGTATTGCACTTGTATTGCATCGTTACGGCTGCTCTACGCATCAGCAACTGAGCTTTCAGCTAATGCCTTCTTCAGAGATATATGTATTACCACTGGGGAGTGAACACCCAGTATCTCAGTGGTTGCTGGTCATCTTTGGCGTAAAAAAAAAAAAAAAAAGAGATTAAATGTAGGATGAAACAGAAAATAAAGTTAGAATTGATGTGTCAATCTGGGTCAAGAAAACAATAAGTATAGTAAGTGGTACAAAAAGATATAACAACAAACCACTAATTATATCATGCCTGCATTTATTTTAGCAGAATAGTACTGTACCAGCTGGTGTCATGGCCACAGTGAGAGCTGTGCTGGATGTGGCACCAGACGGGAATCCCATCAGTGGATTTAGCTTGGGTACCAAAGTGTATACATTTTTTTATTAGTGTGTTTGCTTGTATTGGTGTGTCAGGGGAAGACATCCACATCTTCCCCAGCTAGCAGGTAGAAACTCTTCTACCTGCTGCAGGAGATCCATTCCAGTGGCCACTAAGGCATCACAGCAAAGGTGCTTGCCACCATTTTAGTCTAGATACAGCACTTAAAGTCATTAGAGCAGCATGTGCAGTGGGAGGGGACACACATGGGTTGAGTAGCAGCCCTCAGTACTGGTTGTGCCGTCAATCTATTGATCTGCATAACCAGCCACGGTCTCTCCTTTCCCTAGCTATTCAGGGAGCACTCCCGGGTAGCCAACACCCTCCCAATAGCATAAAAGAAGGCTGCCTGGAGGGTTTAAAATCATTTCAGGGAGAGGAGTTTAGCGAAAGCAGAGAGGCCAGCAGAGTTTCAGAAGAGGAGTGGTCAGTAGGGAAACCACAGGGAGAGACCTCCAAGGGACCTGCAGAGACAGTCTGGAGAGCACTGCCACTGCAGAGCCCTGCTTGACTGGCAGCTCTTTTAAGGGCTCAGGAGCTATATATCCCAGCAAGGCAGTTGACTCAGGCAGTCAGCAAAGGGGGAGCTGAGACCGTTGAGCAGCTTACCTCATAGGCTTGCAGTTGTCCGAGGGGTTCAGCTAGTAAGTTGGCTAGCAGTGGAGGGGGTGAGGAATGCCATTAGGTGTCATTACTGCCCCCCTTTTTAAAGGTTTAGATGGTAAGTTGGCCAGTGAAAAGGGTCATGGTCTGCCACCAGATATACCCCCAAAGGACTGGCTAGCAGGTTAGCTAGCAGCAGAAAGAAGTGACCTGCCACCAGGTGATTAAGGTGACCTATCAGCCACTGATGGGGGTTGTCAGCCTAGCAGAGGCAAGCACCAGGAAGATCAGCTCATATGTCAACCAGCAGTAAGGCGTGACCTGCCACCAGGCACTCTTGGTGGAGTGACCTGCCACCAGGCACCTGTGGAGAAAATAGACTCTGCTAGCATGTCAGCTAGTGGTAAAAAGTAAAGGAGACTCAACTAGCAGGTCAACTAGTAGTGAGGAGCAGCAGAGACTCGGCTAGCAGGATGCCTAGTAGAGAGGGACAGCTAGGGCGTGACTAGCAGCTTGGGTGGTAGTGAGGAACAGCAGAGACTCAGCTAGCAAGCTGGTTAAAAGTGAAGAACAGCATGCCGGCCCGGTGGCGCTGAGGGTTGAGACGCTGGATGCCACACCTCATGCCATGCTGGCAACCCAGGTTCGGGAACAACCTTGGGTCATCGGGGTGTTGTCATGGGGGATAGGAAGGGATGGAGCAGGATTGAGTAGCCTAATGGCAGCTCTCCTCTCCTGGGGTGGTTGTAGCTCCCCCCCATAGTTCCACTGCCACCAGGTGGAGGTCCAGTGGCAGCGCAGGTGGGAGAGGGCAGCAAGTCAGGAGGGTGCCTCAGAACACGGCGCGTGCGTGCCTCCACATGCACATGTGTGCACCTGGGGAAGGGGGTGGACAAAAATGGGGAAAAACACTGGATAAAAAACAATAGAAAAAAAAAATGAGGGACAGCAGAGACTCAACAAGCAAGTTGACTAACAGCACGACACATCTACAAATGTTGTATTACTTGCAAAACTATCAGCCAGTCCCTAGTAGGGGAGGCATGGCACCTGTGGAGGGAGTCCTGGGAGGTGGTGTGGTGTAATGGGTAACAATAATTTAGGTGGCCTAATTGTAGTGCTGGGGTGGACTAGCAAGGGTTTCCCATGCCTAGCTAATTGGCCATTGGGGCCAGAGTTGTAAGGGTGAGTCTGATCCCTCACAGAAGCCTTTCTCAAGGCTGGCAATTGCCCATAGATATTAGAGGCAGCCTTTCTTTTACCAGCCTGGTAGAGGTAATACCTAGCCCTCTTTCTATTTTTCTGTGCGCTGTTGGGGGAAGGGGGGGCTACATTTTTAGAGTGATGTTATCCTACTGTTTTTGGTGTTATGTGTTATCCTAAATTTTTACAGTAAATAGTGTTATCACAGATTTTAAGCCCCATTTACATAGAAACACAGAAACAGAATCTGTCAGAAGTAAGGACCACACGGCCCATCTAGTCTGCCCATTTCCCTACTCATTGCTGCAGCCCCAGATCCTATCTGATTTGTGGCTCTCCTGCTCTGCACATCTCCAGGGTACCATTAGATCTATCCCATGCACTCTTGAACCCCTGTATTGTTTTCACACCCACCACTTCTGCTGGAAGGCTGTTCCATGGCTTCACCACCCTTTCAGTGAAAAAGTACTTCCTAAAATTACTCCTGAGTCTCCCACCCTTTAGCCTCCTATCATGCCCACTTGTTCTTGTGCAGAGTTTTCTCTGAAATATGCTTTCCACCGGTACCCTGCTTATTCCCCTAAGGTACTTGAAAGTCTCTATCATAAATCCCCTCTCTTTTCTTTCCTCCAGTGAATATATATTAAGGTCCTTAAGTCTTTCCTCGTAGGGCTTCTGGTGCAGTCCATGTACCATCTTAGTTGCCCTTCTTTTGACTGCCTCCAGTTTTTCAATGTCCTTCCAGAGATTTAAGCATTTTTATTACCTGGTTCGATTGCCATTTGCACCACGTTTACTGTTTACTAACCCTATATATTGGCATATTATTTATTTCTATTTATTGACTTAGCAAAGCCATATTTATTCTTACAAAACTGTGCCATTTTTAGTTTATTTCTCTGGGTGGTGGCAACAGTACCATTAGAAACATAGAAGTATAGAAGTTGATGGCAGATAAGGACCAGAGGCCATCCAGTCTGCCAATTTTTTCTACCTTATGAATGTGCCATAGGCCTTTACCCTGTCAATAGCCTATCTATTCATACTCATCTGTATTGCTCCCTTATGCCTATCCAATGCCTGTTTGAAGCCCTGCACTGTATTTATATCTACCACTTCCTGAAGTAGGCCATTCCATGCATCCACCACCCTTTCTGTAAAAAGAACTTCCCCACATCACCCCTTAATCGGCCTCCCTCTAATCTCATGCTGTGTCCTCTTGTCCTGCTATTTTTCTTATATTGAAACATGTTAGACTCTTTCACCTTGTTAATGCCCATAAGATGTTTGAATGTTTCGATCATATCACCTCTCTCCCTTCTTTGCTCTAGGGTATACATATTGAGCTCCGTTAATCTGTCCTCATATGTTTTCTAATGCAGTCCCTGCAACATTTTGGTTTTCCTTCTCTGAACTGCCTCCATTTTGTTAATGTCCTTGTGCAGGTGTGGCCTCCAGTACTGCATGTAATACTCCAGATGGGGCCTAACCAGTGTCTTGTAAAGAGAGATTATTACCTCCCTCTTCTGACTTGTGATACCCCTACTAATACACCCCAACATCCCTCCAGCCTTACCTACTGCCTTAGTGGTCTGCTTGGATGATTTCAGGTCATCTGTGATGATGATGCCCAAATCTCTTTCTTCCCTTGTGATTGCCAGCAACTCCCCTCCCAACCTATAGGTGGCTTCGGGGTTTTTCTTCCCTATGTGCACAATCTTGCACTTCTTTGCGTTAAACCCCATTTGCCACTCTTTTGACCATTTTGCAAGTTTATCCAGATCTCATATCATTCTGCCCACCCCATCTGGATCATCTACTCTGTTGCAGATCTTGGTGTCATCTGCAAATAGACAAACCTTACCCTCCAGTCCATCTGCAATGTCACTGATGAAGATATTGAAGAGGACTGGCCCTAGGACTGATCCCCGATGTACCTCACTTATGACTTGCATCTCTTCTGACTGTATACCATTTACCACCACTCTCTGTTTTCTGCCCGCCAACCAGTTTGCCACCCATTTGCCCAACTTCTGACCCACCCAGAGCCTACCAAGCTTATTAATCAATCTTCTATGTGGAACGGTATCAAAAGCTTTGCTGAAGTCAAGGTAGGCGACATCAACTGCACCCTGTTGGTCTACCACTCTGGTTACCCAGTCGAAGAAATCTATGAGATTAATTTGACAGGACCTTCCTGTTGTAAACCCATGCTGTCTTGGATCTTGTGCTCCTATGGATTCCAGGTGTTGCACTATCCTTTCCTTAAGGAATGCCTCCATAATCTTGCTTACTACTGAGGTAAGACTGACTGATCTGTAGTTCCTTGCCTCCTTCCTGCTACCACTCTTGTGGCGTGGGATCACATGAGCCCTTCTCCAGTCTTCTGGGGCCTCTTCTGAATTCAGAGACTCGCTAAACAGTTGTGTTAATGGCTCTGCTAGTTCCACCCTTAGCTCCTTTTGTACCCTGGGATGTATGCCATCAGGTCCTATAGCCTTGTCCACCCTGAACTTAGCGCACTCATTGCTATGGGAACAGTGCCTCCCCTTTGTTACGGCACTTTATCATTCTCATTGATGGCTGGCTGCGCACCACATTTGGGCATCCATGCATCAGACTGAACAACCTGACATTGTCACCTCAGTCAGCTACTTGTAGCTGAGGGTGATGCTACCAAGAATGCCATGCTTGGTGATGTCATTGTCATACAATCAATCATATAATACATTTTTGCAATACGTTCGATAAATCATTATGGCAGTCCCCATAATGTTTCACACACACACACACACACACACACACACACACACACACACACACACACACACACACACACACACATACACACACACACCAGCAGTTTTAGAACATAGAAACATAGACAATGATGGCAGAAAATGACCAAAGGTCCATCTAGTCTGCCCAGAGTTCCCCATCTATCCCAGAACTTATTGTCTATAAATAAGCAGGGGAATATTAAACTAGTACTTAAAAAGAAATGAGGTCACTAAACAGAATTTTGTAGAATTTAGATGTAAACGCTTACATTTAAAAGTGACTTCCTGTAAGTCAATCACCAGGCAATTCCAGTTTTCAGTAAAACCTTCAACAGCAAACATGCAGGATATCTCCTGCAGAACATGGACAGCGAGATGAGTTTTATTCCTTTCTGATTTTTTTTTTTAGTTTATTTATAGATTTGGTAACCTGGTAAGTACTCTGGGTCACCTAGCCATTTTACAGGCATGATCTGGACAGAGAATTAGAAAACAATGAAACAAAACATCATCATTAATTATACACACTATATAGATTTTAACCATACATTATTTAAAAACAGTTATAACCTGTTACATCAGACAGATACTGTTTATAACGTGCTTTGAACAGGGACAATCCTGCATGTCTGACTTCTGATGTCAAAGCATTCCAGACTTTTGCTACTGTATATGCAAAGGATTTTTTTGACCCATACTATTTTATGTAAGGGGGAGTCAATGTTAAAACGTCATTTGGCCGTAACATCTTCTTACTTCTTTAAATCTTTATAATATCAAAGACTTAGGGTGGGATTCACAAAGCCCATGAATTTCCCGCAGCTGTGGGTAAACCACCGCGCAAGCGGGTTGCGACTTGCAGAGCCGCAGGTTACCCACAGCGGCGGGTATTCACAAAGCTGGAGCTGGATTATGACTGGCTCCATGGGTTATGGCCGCTTGCGAGTGGTGTCACTAGGGAGATGGCCACAGCTGCAGGAATGTGCTATGACTGGTGGGAGCAGCCGTAATACCCCTCCACAACTGCTGTGGCTGTGAATCGCAACCTCCGCAGCTGCAGGTGATTACAGTCCACAACAGCAGTTGCGGAATGGGATTTAGGATGCAGCAGCTTTGTGAATCCTGCCCTTAGTCTTTATCTCCTCTACTAACCACTTTGTACTGTAGGCCAAGGTCCCAAGTCTAAATATATAGGATAATGTATGGGCCATTATCCATAAAAAGTGTGTGTAGTTACTGAGTGGTTGTCTATGGTGACTGTTTATGGTCGCCATGACAACTGCGAGATGGCCACTCATGCTTGTTGTTGATAGTGGCCCATACATTGGGCAGGATTCACAAAGCTGCCGAATCCTAAATCCCACTCTGCAACTGCTGTTGTGGACTGTAATCACCCGCAGCTGTGGTGGTTGTGATTCACAGTCTCAGCAGTTGCGGAGGATGTTAGGCCTGCTCCCACCAGCTGTAGCACATTCCCGCACCTGCGGCCATCTCCCTGGTGACACCACCCGCAAGCTGCCATAACCCATGGAGCTGGTCGTAATCCAGCTCCAGCTTTGTGAATACCCACCACTGTGGGTAACCTGCAGCTCCGCAAGTCACAACCCATTTGCCTAGTGGTTTACCTGCAGCTGCAGGAAATTCACGGGCTTTGTGAATCCCGCCCATTGTCTTTTATAGTGTATGGGCCACTATCACTATGAAAAAAAGTTAGTTTTCCTTGCTGAGTCCTTACTCATTGTTGATTTCATTGGTGCCCCTCTCCTGCAATACCATTCTCACTGCTGCGGCCACTTCCTATCTGGTGACTCTTATCCAAACACGCATGCGCGTGTGTGTGTTCTATGTTGTTATGCTGCAGTAGCTACATAGCTAGTGCAGCATAACAGCTGTGATGACATAGCTACTGCAGCATAACATATACAATAAAGGATGGGGACATGTGTGTAACTAGAATTTAATGGTTGCCCGAGGTGTGGGATGCTACAAAAACCCCAAGGGCAAAGCCCGAGGGGTTTATTAAAGCATCCCACACTGAGGGTGACAATTAAATTCTAGTTATACAAACACTTCCCCATCTTTTATTTTTTGTAATTGCTGGTCAGCAATTTTTTGCCACTAAATTTGGTACTGCAGTGTCTCCACTTCTGATCTGGTAGCTCCTCGCTATGGAGGATAGAGAGACGCCATGTTTCTAGAATTGATTAGCCCACCCAGCAGGTGTTTAACAGCCAATTAGGGAGTGGCTGTTTTTCAGTGACCTGGTGCATGCTCACCATTATAACCCATGGGTCATAATGGCAAAAAATAACTTGGTCGGCCTATGGAAAAAATTGCTGTCCAGTTATTATAACTCCATTCTAGTAATGGATTTCTATCCATAACTGCGTTCTACCATACACTATAAATCTCTTTCCACTAAAGGTAAACACAAACACTTTGTTTTTATACATGTCACATTGACTGTAAGTAAACTCCAAGATATTTAAGATCTACAACTTCCAATCTTTCCATGCAGTCATGGTAATTTTGAAATGTTCTATGTTAGCTCTATGCTTCAGTGTTGTACAGAATTACATAGATGACAATTTTTGTATTCAGAACTAACCTACCCTTCAAATTCAAGTTCCAATGTTTCTTGGAGTACTCCAATATCCTTTTTAGTGGTATATATTACAGCATGGTCTGCACACAATATAACAGTTGACTCCTCACAGATTGATGGTAACTCATAAATAAATAAGGAGACCAACAGGGGCCTAAAATTGACCCCTATGGCACTTCATAAGATATCAAGATTTACATGATTTCTTTTTTGGGAAACCTGTGGCCAAGGGATACTTATGAGAGTTAAGGACCTTCTAATTTACTAAGGTGGCAATAAATGACCCTAAACAGTCCATCTACAGTTCTAATTAATGTAATCCCTCATGAGAAAAGCATCCTGCTCTGTGTTAACTACTCAAAGTGTCTTACTGGGATATGATCAGGCAGTCCTCCAATATATAACTGAAGCAAACAATTTATTCTCTAGTTGAGTTTTAAAAATCCTCACTTTGATTTGTCTCCAAGGTCTTAAAAACTCATGTCACCATTCTATAACACACTGTATGTGAATCCAGACTGGATCTGAGGATTGAAAATACTTTCCTGATGTCAGGGGGTCCTGGAACACCCATATAATATCAGGCATATTTTCACTAAGCCCATGCTAGGGCCACAGACTACCCATATAATATTGGGCATATTTCTACTAGGTCCAAGCTAGCTAGCTAGCTGTCTGTCTGTCTGTCTGTCTGTCTGTCTGTCTGTCTATCTATCATCTATCTATCTATATATAGTCAAATCTTTGTCTCCCTCTCCTGCTCTGCCTTAAACCTTAACCTATACTTTATCAGTCTCTGACCTTATGCTCTTCTGTGCCTTTGACACTTGATATTTATTTTGCATTTGCCCTTTTTGCACATTCAACTGTTTTTTTTTGCCCAGTTCTGTCTCCTTAATTTCATTTATTTCTACCCTAGAGCTGCACTGATCTATAATGTCTTGTATATTATTATTACAGCTAAATAAATGTAGTTCATTTGATAGTTTGTGTGATCTTATGTACTGTATTATTGTACTTTGTTACTTTCATTGTTACTTTATATCCTTTTTTTTCTTTCTCCTACATTGCACCTGGAATTGAGCCATTGCAAAAATACTATGTTGGTGCATCTTTAAGGTTCCATAGCCCCAAAACTATGGAAATGTAGCATTAGTTGTTGTTTTTTTCAGTCCTAACACCCCAACCCTTCCCCAGCCCCTATCCTCATGACCCAAGGTCAAACTGGAGGTTAGGGGCCATGTCCCGCTGCAGGAAGCTTGTTCCCCTGATGACTGGTCTGAGACCAGTTTCCGAACCACCTGGTCTGGGGCCAGTTTCACCACTGTACAGGAGCTTTCTTTGTTGCACTTAGTTTTTTTCCTGCACCAACTCCCTTTAATGTAGATTTGCTATTACCAGCTCCATGCCACCATGGATCACCACACCAGTGAAATTTGGGGTCAAAAGAATTTTAGAGGAAAGTGAGATTCAAACCCAGACTTTCAGGATCACAGCCCAATGCACTAACCATGACACTATGCTGGCTCCTGCCTAGCAAGCCTGTGGTTAGACACATAGGTGACAACTGATCCCAGACCAGTTCAGCTGGAAGGAGAAACTGGTCTCGGACCAGGTGGCATGGAAACTGGTCTAAGACCAGGCAGTTCTGGAACTGGTCCCAGACCAGGCTGGTCACAGACCAGGTAGCTTGGAAACTGGTCTCAGATCAGGCTGGTCACAGACCAGTCATCAGGGGAACAATCTTCCTACACCCCATGCCCCACAAGTCTGCTGCTTCAAACTACAGGTCTGAGTTCATGCCATACAAGTCTGCTGTTCCATGTAGGATCTAAATGATAAGTCCTAATTTTCTTCTCACAAGGCCCGAAGCACTTGACCATTGATGACTTTGTTTGTGAAGGGTCCTGCAGACCAGATGTGAAGCAGAAGATGACCCATAAATTTTCTTCATATAAGTGAAGCACAAAATCAGTCACAGCTTTCTTCACACAGAACCTGAGGGCTATATGTGAAGCAGGTAATTAAGCTTAACTTTCTTAACACAGGGTCCCAGATCTGTAGCCTGAAGCAGCAGACCCCTGGGGCATGGCCCCAGACCTGTAACTTGGCCTTGAGGTATGAGGCTAGGGGAAGGGCCAGGCATCAGGGTTGAAAAATCCTAACACTATATTTTCCTCCATTTTGTGGCCATGGAACCCTAATAATGCATTAATGTAGCGTTTTGCAATGAATTCCCCCTCTGTTCAATTAATTCTCCCTACTTCTGTTCCCCCAGTCATAGCCCTCCCTTCCTCCAAACTTCCTGCTCTCTTACACACTCCTTACTGCTTGATTTCTTTAGTTTCAGGTTCTGTTTTTATTTTTATTTTATTCACTGTGTTTCTAATATCTAAAGGGCATAAATAGGGTACCAGAGAGTAGCATCTTTCAGAAAAGGAGATGTTCAGGAATGAGAGGGCATGACATGAGGTTGGAAGGAGGTAGACTAAGGGGTAATGTGAGGAGGTATTTCTTCACAGAAAAGGTGGTGAATGCATGGAATAGACTCGCAGTGAAGGTGGTGGGGGCAAACACAGTGGGGGAATTCAAAAATGCATGGGACATGCATAGGGGAACTCTAGCGATAGGAAGGAGAAGGTAAAGCCAGAGATCAAGTAGGGTCTGCATTTTTTGCAGTAAGTAGGGAAAATGGGCAGACTGGATGGGCCTAGCAGTCCTTAGCTGCTGTCAATATCTATGTTTCTATGTTTCTTTTAAAGAATTGGTGATATCCTCACCAGCTTTCTTTATGTGTTACCTGCCCATCAAAAGTCAGTTATTGTATGATTTTGTATGCCCATATTAATTGTATTCACTGTATACATAGTTTTACTTATCACTTTGTATTATGCACTGTTTTATAGTTTAACTACTCACTCCCTTTCCTTCTTTATCTGGCACATCTCCTCTCCCCCTCTCTCACTTAGAAATGAGCCTTGATTGTGTACCTTTTTGGAACACAGTTTTGAAACAGATAGATATATAGACAGACATAGATAGATAGATAGATAGATAGATAGATAGATAGATAGATAGATAGATAGATAGATAGATGGATGTGCAGTAGTCTTACCAAAGCCCTACTCCTTCACAAATGACAATAAATGATATTCTGAGTCAGGCCATTGCATGCCCAGTATATACCAAACAATTTAAGGAGCTAGTAGCCCCAGAATTAACAAACAGAAAATAGTATTCATTTTTAATAGTAGATTTGTAAGTCTTTTTTTTCTTTGTCCATTAGTTTTTGACCTGATAATATAAGGTGTGATATAAAGAGCAGCACTTTACTTGGTATATATATATATATATATATATATATATATATATATATAGTTCTACCCCATTTGTACCTCATCAATATTGTTACTGCTGTTCAAAAACATCACATCTAGGATGATGAGACAGAGAATGTTTAATTAGCATAAGGGAAAATAAAATGTATTTCAGATATAAAAAACAACAGCTGATTGATTTTAAAATTTTATTATAATTTCAGACAGTGTACTTGTTATTTTAAAATATAAAGCTTTACAGTCTATTCCTGTGATGAACATTTAACTGCCTTTTGGTATATTTAATCAAATGTTAGTCATAACTGTCTCTTCTCACCTCTTGTTTCTCCCCTTTGGTTCTTGACCCTCAACAATAGTAGCTCAAACACAAACTTGTGGGCAGAAAAACCAGCCCCCTCTCCCTTTACTTGGCTATGTTTTGGCTGTGGTTTTAATCTGCAGTACTTGAAATATTCTGTTTCTCTTTATTGTTAGAGTTCTAGTGTAGACTGACTTGTATCTGGGTTTCTGATACCCTTATCTGTCTTTCTTTTAGCTGCCTCATAACATGTTTCATGATACAATGTGAAAGAAAGTACAATAAGAATATATTTTACTATAGTAATGCGTTCAGAAAATAGAGAGCTTTTTTTCTCGTTCCCATTACACAGAGTATATAAAATTAAAACAAGTCCAATAGTATTCGTTTTCCATATATTGACCACTGATATTGTGCAGACATACTGTTGTTGAGGGATAAGGTACCCTTTTCTGTACATCTCAAAATGTAATCTCTCCACAAGCATAACACATAACGGCCACAGACTCATATAAGAAATATATATTTATTTATTTTTTTATTTACATAAATCCTGGTTTCAAAAACATATTGAATGTATTATTTGCAGCATGTTTCAATTATTTGTAAAAATGATTAACATATATACTACCAAATGCAAAATGTTTAAAGATTTTTCATGATACACTAACTCTTAGCAAAGAAATCATTTATTTAAGCTGAACTCCTCTCCAATGTATATTCAACAAAGGGTATTTATATATGAAAATGGTTTCAGGTTGAGGGGATTATGCAAGCTGATATGTTCTTTGATCTGTTTTGTGGTTCAGTTTACAAATCAAGTGTATTTCATTCATGAAACAACATGAGAACTATACAGCTTAAATCGGGAAGCAAATGTGGGCGTCTTTTATGAGTGAAAAAAAACTGGATGAAGGGAACTGTGTGACTTTAGCACCTCTGTACAATATATGTTGGTCTAATACAAGCTATCAACTCCAGCGACTCTATTTCCAAGGTCCAACACAGCTACAAACTTTGTTTTCCGAAAGAGAAGAATTCCCTTGGCATTGAAAGGTACTCTTGGGGTGACACTATGCTACTGCCAGTAAGTGTTTTAACTACTTTCTAAACAGTCTTAAAAATGGACAAACGGGGTATTTTGACTGACCGATGAACATTCCAGCCCGCTATTACATAAGGCAGGACTTCCTACCTAGTCACCAAAAAAAAAAAAGTCTTTATAAAAAAGTGTTATTGCATTTCTGTACTTTTATTTTTAAGAGCCATTGTAAAAGTGTAACAAGACACTTCATGGATATGTAATCGATGCAATAATCACACCTGACAACACACTCAAGGAGTGCAATTATTGACTCCACAATTACACAATTTGCCATTTATTTACTACATGCATCCCAATATCCCTAACCCGTCAATTCCATATACTGCACATAAATTCACATTTCCAGATAAGAATTTATTTTAAATACATTTTGAAGCACTGCACTTACACATACATAGGACGTCTCTAATTACTTTTAAGTAAAGTACAAAGTAGCACATTCTTATAAAGAATATTATAATCGAGCCCCAGTAAACACCATTAATTACAAATTTTCAAATTAGATACAACTAGGCACCATTACCAAGGTCGCCAGAGATGTTCAGGTGGATTACTTGTGTTAATGAGTTGCCCAGATGGCAAACTATTAACCAATTGAGCAACAGCTGGTCCATTGTTTGAAATAACACTGATTTTGGAGGCAGGTCCATTTCTGTTCATATCTACAGCGTTTGTTACGATCGAACTTGGATTTTTGTTACGACTTGCTGTCAACAGGTGGTTCTGCTCTGGACCATTATTCCACAGCAGGTAGGGCAGGGTTGCACTCTCCGGAAAGAGAGAGGAGGCGCCACCACTGTCAGAGGTGCTGAAGTGAGGGCCACCGTCCCCAGTGCTGAAGTTAGAACCGCTGTCCATGGTGCTGAAATGAGCTCCATTCCCTGTTGGGACAGCGAATGCAATGTCTCTGACCACCCTAAGCCGCAGGTTCTCACCCGACTCTCCATTTCTCATTAGATATTGGTTCACTCCATTCAAACAGCTTCTGAAACCGGCCTGGTACTCGACGCTCTTGGAAGCTGGTATCCCTAAGGAGAAGTGCAAAAAAAAGTTTTAAAAGTGCATCTTTGACTCAATCCAACAGTGACTGTAAACTTGTTGGCCAAGTTAAAAGATTTTTCTTAATGGTCTTACCTCTGAGATCATTAGTAATTTTACCTATAACTACTTGGATGACAGCAGTTATGTTTTCTTAATACCAAAACGATTATTTGACTAAATTTAATCATAAAGCTCTAAATAGATGGACATGCCATCCTCATAAAGGATATACTACAGCGTTACTCCCCACATTTCAAAAAATTATTGCTACGTTGTAAATATTTATAACCATCTGAGTGACCTGGTTTAACTGCACCACAATTCATAAATGAAACATATGTAAATAAAATGTCACTTAGAAACATGAGGCAGAATCCCTTAAAATAGTACAGAAAATGTATCCATTTGTGTCGGCACATCCACTGAAAAGAATACTTGGGTTGAGATTATCAATTACAAGGTGTGAGTAACTGACTTATTTTTAATCATCTGCTATAATTTCCATATACAGTATATTACTTCGATCTACCTTGCACATATGTTTTTGTTTGGCTCTGAAAAAAATGTTGAATAATTTATTTTTAGAATTGATAATATTGTCGGGGTATTTCTTTTTGCAGTTAATCTTTGTATTTGTTTTTCCAAGTTTTCAAGTGTACAACACAGGTACAGTCAGATGCAACATATATAGCGTTCCCCAAATAACAATTAATAAAAGGTCAAACAGGATGTTGCATGTTTTTTTGTGTGTATAATAATGGCATAACATTCACACAAGATACAATCTACTATAACATCAGGTATGTATTACTTCTAAGTTTCCAACAGATAGCGACAAGAAGGCAGTACATGCATTACTGAACTAGAGCGGACAGTTACATCTGAAGCTGGGCATAGAATTGGGGATCCTAGGCTTGGGGGAAATAAGATATCTGATATTTAGGTTTCAGTGGGGTCTTAAAGGATCTTTGTTCTGTAGTGAAGTGGGAGGGTATCCTTTTAAAGATATGTAGGCGCAAAAGGGGGCCCATCTCTCTAAAAACACTGTAGTGGTACCTGCCGCAAAACGAGACATTTTAGTGAAATTGGCCAATTTCTCCATGGACGTTAACCAGCACTGAAAAGCTTATGCTGAACAATAAAATCTTGAACTTGATATTTTCTTCAATCATTTGCCCTTAAAGCCACTAAAGCACACACTGTGCCAAGGAATACATTTCTGTAAAAATGCTGATGGATTGTAAAAACAGAGCGATCTTACCTTGACGGGAACTCTGCAGGGTTTTCAGATACTTCACAGTTAATTCTAGTATATCTGCCTTCTCCAACTTTCGCTTTTTAATCTGTAGGAGAGAAAACGTTATAAAGAAAATAAACTCCCATGGAAAAGGCCCTTTGCCAATCACTATTTTAACAGTTGCCCATATATGTAACGGTATCATATTGTACAGCTTGTGCACTGTGGTTAAAGAACACTCGCTTTTATAATGTTCTTAGGGAGCTAACTGAATAGTCTGATTTCCGATGGGTGTGAGCGCGCAACAAGCACACATCAGGACCCTGCAATTACACTTTTATTATTTGTTTGCAAGAATGCAGTGCGTCTGAAAGTGATCCATAAGTAGATCGTGCAGTAAACTTACATTGTGAGCATAGTGATTTTCCAACAGTGTTTTCAGTTGTTCTAAAGACACATTAATCCTTGCTCTCCTCTTTTTCTCCATCAGAGGCTTTGACACCTGTATGAGGGGAAGAAATATATACACAATTTTAAGGTTGGAAGGGACACTATGTCCATTATGCCTGTCCCATCCCCTTTCCGCAGACACGAAAAAATACTCTGTGCAAACAGGTCCTAATGAACAATATGATTGTAAATAAAAAATAATTCGTCCGATAACTGTAACCATGTAAGTACCAACCTTCCTAAAATTGCATATTTGGGTTTTCGGTGGAGATTCAGAACTCGGAACCATGTCTTTTTCTCAAATTCTTGTGAACCTCTGAATTTCAAGCGCAGTTGCTTCTACTTGCCCCTATACTGAGTGATGGAATGCCCGTGGGATGGAAGATTTATAGGAGCAGAGTAGCTTTGCATCTGAATGCCGGGTGTTTGCCCCAGAAAAGATAAATGAGAGGGAAGACTGCACCTCTCCAATAGGATCTGACGAAATCTATTGTAAAAGGCAAAACCCGCTTTTGTGTTCCCGCCGAATGTAAACAGACGTCAGCCTTTTCTCCCTGCTGCACTTATAGTAATATATTGATCTCTTTTAAATGTTGCTTTCCCTTTATTATTTTGTACATTGTATTTAGTATTTGGGACTTCACCTCGACAGTGAAAGGGGCTACTATCATAAATTGTATGGTATTATAAAAGTTGTTATGCTTTATTTATGAATGTATTTATTTATTTTGCGGTTAATAATGTTTATTGTAAAGACAAACAAACAAACATTACAACAACAGTACATATCTTTTGTAATTGAAATTATACATCCAAATGCATTTGACAAAGCGCCGGAGGTTTTTCGAGGGCTGCCGAGACTGTACAAGGAAACGGCCCTCACCTTTTGAATACTATTTCGTTGGCAAGGTATTTAGGGATACCCAGTTAGTACCTTTGAGCACCCCTCCCCCAACACACACACACACACACACACACACACACACACACCAGCACCAGCACCACGCAGATTTCATTGTTATGTTGTTTGTTGATATTCCTGAAAAGGAGGCGTGGGCTATTTTTCTTGGGACCGACTTTAAAGACGGTATTGCAAAGAACAGTTTCAACTTTCACAACGTATTAATGCATATATATTTTTATGTTGACGGAATGAACAAGTAATAATATACCACAACAGCCCAGTGTTTACAGCAATAAAACAATATTATGGCTAAACATCAAACTCTATTAGGATAGCTGAGAGAGACTAATTTATTATTTTCGAATTTGGAGATGCCATGTTTAAAGTAGAAATATGTCCCAACCGAATAATGCATATATTGCATTCAGATGCCATTTTTTTTCAAAGCTGGTGCAAAACCAAACATATTTACAACAGCATACACTTTCCAAGACAGGCGTAATTGCACCTTTCCTTTGTCAGGACAAAAGTTAGAGGATTTGCATGGGGTGCCATCGAGCCCCCCTTTGGTTTCTATTGCTATATCTAAAATATATATGGATAACATTTGTTAACCCCTAGGTTTCCCAGTATAATACATTATTTTGTGGATCTTTGAAACTTTCAGGTAAAATACTGATTTTGTCTCAAGGGGAATTTAAAGGTGTTCCATCAAGCAGCAGAAAAGGAACCACTTTCTTCTGATATAGATGCGTTATGTATGTCCTAGCTCAGGTGTGACATCAGCAATTTTTCAGCGGGGGTCGCACTTCTACATAATGTTATACCGCTTGGTAGCCTGAAGCACGGGGAGATTAAGTAACTGGCTGAAGGTCGCACAGAATACAATTGTCTCAGATTGGATTCGAACGCGGGGGGGGGGTCTCATGTTCGCAAGCGGCCACGCCTTCCTCTGGATCGCACTATACCTTCCACATATAACAAGCTCCAAATAATTTCCAGACACAGATTCCGCAGCTAACCTATAACTTCCTGATGCTATCAAATAGTTTACACCTTCAGTTTGACGGAACCGTAACACTTTAATTTCCAAAATTCGTAGCAACAACACAAGAGATGTACCCAATATGTAAGTTCAAGGGTTATCATAACTTGAAGTATAGTGGGAAATTATGCTGTTTTCTTAGATGCCCATGGGGCCGATGCATCTTTATAATTTAGTCACTCAACGTTTGCCGTATGTATTTTTACTTGTCATAACATATTAAATGAGTATTAGAAAATTCCAGACGAGTGCGTTCAGTGTTATAGCTGCCTGCAGAACCTCTCGACCTCCTGCTTTCTCTCTGCCTTTTTATTGTAAGAAATGATTGAGTGCCTAGTATTATTTTAAAACCTGCACTCTTATCTGTGACGAGATCAATATTTCCCAAGGAATATTCTTTTGTTCGACTAGTGTGGAAAATCAGTAAAAAGACGTAGGCGTTCCCTTGATTCGCCTCGCTCCCAATACATAAATACTGTTTCAAAGCACGAATTCCTCAAACTCAGACAATTTGCTGTTTGTGCTATGGACAATCTGGCCTGCCTAGGAGAAACAAATGTCTTGTGTTTTTTACAGCATGCACTCATGTTTCATTATATACCAAAGCGAATGCTGATTTATTCTGCAAAGTCCTACTTCAAGAAATAAAACACTTCATTAGCAGTATAAAAGTTTATACTTTTAAAACATAGCTGAAACACAAAAACTGAAAACAAATACAGCAGTACATAAAACCAGACGGGAATCATATAAGTACAGAAAAGCCTGAAATCGTTATCCTTTTTTTGTCTTGTTTTGCAATAAAAGTATTTATTGATTTTTATATAACAACAGGAACAATCATATACTAAGCGGAGGCCAGTGACAGAACAACGTACAGAAAAAATACTATACGCGGTTAGTAAATCAGAGGTACAAGGACAAGATACTTTCCAGCTCATAGTTAATACAATCCCTCAGAGCTATACTGTGGGGGATTTAACAGTAGAACTTTTATATTTAAGCTAATGGTCTGTGACAGACAACATATAACCTTAACTGGTTGGCTGGATGAAACTACACCCGTCTGAAACGATTAACTCAGGGGTTGATCAGGAGTTCTTTGAATGGTAGTAATAATTACATGGAGAAATTACACACTATAGTAATAGCTTTCCTTCTAAAGGATTAGAACAGCCAGTCAGACTTGAACATCGTCTCCATGAAGGCAAGGCAAACTTTATTTCTTAGGTGCCCTTTCCCTGAGGCTCAGGGTGCCCTACAAAAGAACAACAAGCACAGAAAAATACAAAATACAACATAAGTAAAGACAAAAACAAAAACCAACAAATAAACAATCACATTAAAATAAATAAATAAATAAATAGCTACCAGGAGCAAAAACACATTCAAGCAAGCTGCAGCTCAGCAACTGTTTGTTAAATTATATCAGGCAGGAGGCTATTTTTAATAAATGAAATTTCACTACCCCCCCCCCCATGCCAGCAGATGGAATGTAGACAGGAAGACAATGCCACAATATATGCACAGTGACCAAGAAGGACCTGTCACCAGATAACTTCAGCTTGGAGCAGGGCACAAACAGTAGCCAGCATCAGTGGATTGGAGAGAATGGACAGGGTCGTATGGAATAAGGAACTATTTCATATAGCCTGATCCCTGATAAGGGCAGGAGAGTGTTAAATGGGGAGGAGAATAAGGGAGGAAGATGGTCATAAGGAAATTGCTGGAGCACTAGGTAGGATTGGGCAGATCTTTTTCGGGCATCATATTCAATGTGTCAATGTTTCAAACGACCAAGAGAATCTTTGATAAAGATTTTAAGTTCTAGGGCACTCCACGACCATCCCTGCTGATGTAATAGCTACCAGAACTAATACTGGGTGAAGAATTTTAAGTCAGTATTGCACACAGGCTCAAAAGGGCAGGTCATTAACAGAGCGAGGATCTGCTTCAGGCCCCAAATTAGTATAGGCTTCTTTACAGGGAACACACAGGTAAGAGGACTTAAAAATTATTCCTGAACACTGAATGGATGTGGAACAAAGAGTCTGCTGATGTCTTTGGTCTAGCAGCAGAAATTTATAACACAGATGCATAGAACAAGAGGGCAGGAAAAGATCAGAAAAAGATTACCCCTTCAGTCTGTATTTGTACCTAGGGTGAACAGTTCATTGCATTTCATCCTGTTGATTCTGTGGAGTTATTTTTATGTTTTGATCATGCACCCCCCCCCCTTGTCTCCAGGGTGTACAAAGTAAGGTCCCTTAATTTGTACTCATATGCTTTCTCCCCCAGCCCCTGGGTCATCTTGGTTGCCCTTCACTGTAGAGCCTACCCTTTTCTCAGTCCCTCCATAGATGTGAGCTCCAGAACATTGCACAGTACTCCATATGAGGGTCTACCAGAGACTAATACAGGAGATGGATCATCTCCCTGTTTCTACTTCTGATCATCCTTCCTATGCACCCCAGCATCCAATTTGCCTTTTTCTCAGTCCTGTTGCTCTACAGCATTGATTTCAGGCTTTCCAATATTATCACTCCCAGGTCCTTTCCCTCAGTTGTGCTTTCTATCACTGTGGTATTGCATTTTCAGGTTTTTGTTTCCAGTGTGCATAGCCTTGCATTTCTTGTCATTAAATCTCAGCTGCCATATCCTGGACCACTTTACAAGTGCTTCTAGGTCCTCCCTTATTGCTCTTGTCACAACTTCACTGTCCACCATCCCACAGATCTTGGTATCATCCATGAAGAGGCAGATCAATCCCTGAACACCTCCTCCTATGTCACAAATGATCATGTTAAAGAGGACTAACCGAAGGACTGAGCCCTATGGTACTCAACTCATTACCTCCTTATCTTCAGAGTACTCCCCATTTACCTGGAGACAAGGGGGGGGGTGCATGATCAAAACATACAAATAACTCCACAGAATCAACAGGATGAAATGCAATGAATTGTTCACCCTAAGTACACCCTCTGTTTCTGCCCATTTAGCCAGTTTTACACCTATGTTGTTGTCCTTTCACCTACCCCTAGATCCATCTGTTTCCTGCTAGTCTATGGTGGAAGATTGCAAAAGAGGCTTTACTGAAGTCCAGGTACAGTATGTCTATTTGTTGGAGAAGGAGTGCACTCCCAGGCCCCTAATGGTGCAGCTTGCCAGTACAAAACAGCATTAAAATATGATGATGAAGCCTCTTTCTGGTGATACATATGGGTACCTAGCTCAGCAAATTTGTTTGGTATGTGGCAATACATTATTATCAGCCACCAAGCCTGTTGTGTGTGCTGCTCATTTTTTGTTTTAATGCAGTATGTCTACCGCCTGTCCTTTGTTAGGTGGTCTACTAACCCCATCGAAGAACTCAATCAGGTTCACCTGGCATGACCCCCCTCATGTGAACCCCTGTTGCATACTGTCCTGTAAACCGTTTACTTCAAGAAAGTCTACCAGTCTTTCTCTTAGTATAGCCTCCAGTACATTTCAGACAGTACACATTTTTAAAGATGCTGTTCTTATGACCAGGGACTTTACATGTAATCAATAGTTCAGAATTAATGCAATCTCAGCATTCTCAGCTGAATGGGGTTTTTTATCACACCAGATTGAAAACCTTTTTCCATTTTGAATTATGAATTTTCCTACCTGGTTGAAAGTTTCAGCCCAGTAAATTCTACCCCTTCAGGAACCATGCCTTCAAGTGAAGGGACTCCCAACTTTTGATGATTCCCCTGACCTTTTGAAACTATCAGGAGGGCTCAACACAGAAGCAGAGTGTTAGTTATTTTGGAAGTCTGGAATAAGAGTGAGTACCATGGCTGTTTGGGCCAGTCTGGTGTTACCAGAATCATGGCCAATGACTTCTGTTTTCTGCAATTCCATGGCTTTAAAAAAAAAATCTGGACTGCTGGAAAATTGCTGCAGAAGTTTGACCTACTGTCAGATAGACACGGAAACCAGTGGAGAGGCATTTGCACAGGAACGAGGTGCAGCACTCAGTTGAGAAAATCCGAATGAGAGCAACCACAAAGGACTGAGTGCACAAAAGTATGGTAACAAAAATATTTACTGCAAAAGATTTTACTGGTACATATTAGAAAAACAAAGCACTTTACCCCAGCACTCCGAATCTTGCGTGGGTTCTTCCTCGGGGGGGGGGGGGCTCAAGGGCAACCAGTCTCAGTTAGGTACTACAGACTTAAAAGCATAGTGACACTGATATAATTATACAGTATAGACATTCACTAGGAGAGTTATGAGCAAAAGTGCTTTAAGATAACTTAGAAAAAAATAATATATCGATAATAAAAAATTAAAAGACACAAAATGGAGACAAAACTACTGCATAAATAACTACATTAATATAATGCTATCCATAGTGTCTTCTTTAATCCATTTAGTTCAATAAATCCTGTAGTGAAGTCCAAGCAGGTAGTAGTACATGCAATAACCAGAGGGAATTCAGGTGACTCTCAAGGCTGTAAAAAGAGCTGGCCGTAGGGAAAATCTGCAGAAAAAAGGAAACAAATATATAGAAAAAATATATATATATATATTACAAAGAGAATACATGTTAACAATACATATTTGAAAAACAACTATATAGACATTCAATTTGACATATAATCTTAAATATTAGAAACATTGGGATAAAAAAATGAAACAGATAAAAGAAATAATAAATTAATAAACAACCTCATAAAAATGGGATAATATACCAGTTTTCATTCAGATTACCTGGATCAACTGCTCCCATTTTGAAAATTAAACAGCTTTCCCTCTGAAGCAGGGTTCTGAGCTGATTACCTCCTCTTTTGTGCATGTTTGTGAAATAAATACCTATTGCATGAACAGCAGTTGGATTGGAGTTATGGCAACAGTGCCAATACGCACCGACAGGCGTGTCACATCTGCTCACTTCGAGTGTTTTTTTTTCTCTGAGCAGGACTTTCTTTTTCTAAGGCAAGAGCACTCAGCTGTCCTTACATTTTATACCATATCTAAGATTCACAAGAGCCTCGAGAGACCGTCTGGCTGCTCTATTGTATAGGGCATCAGCTTTCTCACTGAGAATTTGGCCAGATACTGTATGTGGATTTTTTTCTTCAGATAATGGTGGTTCAGTTACCTTCATATCTAAATCTGGAAGAATGGTCAAGGAAGCATGAGTTATTCTTCAACCTAGAGATGTGTAGAGTTTTGCATTTAGGCACTAGAAACATGATGGCATCTTATATCCTGGAGGGTAAATTATTACAGGATACTTACACATGAAAGATATCTTGGTGTAATTGTTAATAATAAACTAATGCCTGATGAGCAGTGTATGGAAGCAGCCAAAAAGGGCAATAGGATCCTGGGCTGTATCCTACATTATATCAGGAGCAGGGAGGATGAGGTGTTAGTGCCATTGTATAGGGCCTTGGTTCATCCATATCTGGAGTGCTGTGTTCAGTTTTGGGCACCATATACCAAGAATAATACAGGGCGTCTTGAAATAATACAATGAAAGACTACTAGAAGCATCAGAACTCTGATAAATAAGCCTTATGGGGAGAGGTTGCAGGACTTAAGATTATATTAAAGTACAGAAGACACGGACTTCCGGTGATGTCACTGAAATGTGAGGACCTTACTCAAGGAGCTCTGTGGTTTCTGGTCAGATAATCTAATATAATCCTCCTTAAATCACAGGCAACTGGGCTGTCTTAATTGCTACTACCCTATTAAGAATGGCATCTAAGCAGAATCGCTGGAGAACCAGGAGATCGATGGTAAATACAGCAAAAATGAGACAACTTTCCCTGAGCAAGGATATGGAGGGCTTCACAACAGTATCTCAGTCCAATCACTCATGCTCACCATCGCCGTCTTCATCTGAGGCCTCTGAAGAGGATGAAAGACTCCTGAAAGGTACAAATAAGCTATTCCAAAAAATCAACACTATATTAGCTACTGTCCAAAACACAGATTTGGCTTTAGCCGACCTCAGACAGGATGTGCAACAACTCAACCAGAAAGTAAACCAGAACACCAATAAAATTTTGCAAACTTCTTCAGCCCAAGAAACTACAGAAAGAATAGTCTTATACCTCCTTCAACAGGATCGGAAAATGGTAGAACGTATGGAAGACCTAGAAAATAGGAATCGCCCAAATAATTTTCGGACTCATGGAGTGCCGGAAGGGTCAGAAGATGGCTTTCCAACAATGGTAGATTTTGTACTACACTTCTTAAAAACCACTTTATCACTTCCATCAGATATACATATGGAGATGGACAGGGCACATAGATCATTGGGCCCGAAACCAACTGCACCTAATGCGAGACCTAGATCAATTGTAGTGAGGATGGTGTTCTACCAGGCCAAGGACACCATGCTACAGGAGGCATGGCGACATCGCGACATCATGACTTAAAATATCAATCAAGCCCCATCTTTTTCAAAAAAGATTATTCAGCCACCCTGCAAGCCAAACTGATGAAACTCTGACCGATCGTGAGAGAATTGAGGGAGAGGAAGGGGATTCGAGCCCAAATAAATTATCCAGCCAAACTAAAGGTATTCTTACCTGAAGACCCAAAGATTTTCCCCTTCTTTGTTGAAGCAATGCCATATCTAAAGGAGCAGCAGATCGCATCCCTAGATTTAGTAATGGAAACTCTGGAGCGTAAGCTGTGACAAAAGGCATGGACGGTGGCAGGCACGGGAGCTAAACAGATGCAGAGAGTTCCCCTACTGAAAGCATTGGCACCCAACCTGAATCTGCTAATGCGATGATCCACTTACTCAAATCGGTCACAGCAGAGCATACATCAGGAACTAAAGTCATGAGAGGGACCTGAAGCCAACAGAGAACAGAGTTGAACAGTAAAGGTACAGAATAAGTCAGAATGGAGAGTTCGACCAGTTGAAAACCGTGGTCTGAAAATCGCAGCATGCATTACCTAGAAGACTCTTTTTCTTTCTTAACTCCTAGAAGCTTTGTAGCCCAGTTTGTTATGTGAGAAAGGGAGGGGGAATGTATTGGCATAATCAGTGTATGAATGGGGGGGGTCCATCTAGTTCTCTAGATAAATGGAAACACATGATAATTTCTTTCCCTAAAAGAAGAATGTTACTAAACAACAAGGAAGATTTTTATTTAAAATAAAAAAAGGGGAGGAATTGAAACACCCTTTTTATCAAGCCCCCAGATTACTAGAGCATATTACAGAGCAATTTAGGAAGGGAATGTGTTGGTGGGGTGGGGGGAGTGAAGATTTCTCTGGGGTAGCCATGTAACTCTCTCAAAAGAAGTAGAGGATTTTATTTTCAGTTTTTTTTAAAAATTTGCAGAGACCAAATCACAGAGCTCAGATTGTTTCAATTCTTTATTACCAAAATCCTTGTTTTTTTCTCTTTTTCATTTCCAGTTAAATATTGGGTTACAGTAGAAGGTGACGTCTGCCACCTAGTAGCTGCTTGGGATCTGTACAGCTGTGTAATAGCTACAGCACGTCAGACCCTGTCTCCCACCTCCAGTGGGAGATAGTATATATTACCCTATAACTATTAAGAGGGATATTTCACCTTGGAAGTTTTAAGAGGGGAGAGATAAAGTTGATTAGTCCCAGCAGTTTATTAAGGGACAGAGGGGTTATTATATATAACTCTTTTTTCATTTTTCTTTTGCTCTCTTTCTCAGTAGTTGTACTAGAGTGTTATTAATGTTCAAAGTTCTTGTTAAAATTGTTACTGATTATCACCTTTGGCTTGTCATCTCCACCATGCTTCTAGTATATGAAGGTCTTTTTAATAAGGTTAGCCTGAGTACTGTAAGATGAAAACTCAACATACAAGATGGGGACACTTAAATTAATTACGTATAATGTTAAGGGGATACATTCACCCATTAAGAGAACCAGACTGCTAGGTGAGCTAAAGAGGTTGGGAGGGGACATAATTTCCTTACAAGAGACTCACCTGGACACTAAAGAACACCTCAAATTACATAGAAGCTGGGTCGAGCATGTGGAGGCATCACCCTCCCTAAACCCTAAGAAAGCAGGAGTGGCTATCTTGATAAAAAGAGGAGTACTGGTTCAAGTACAGGCAGTGGAGGGAGGTATGGAGGGACCTTACCTGTGGGTTACTTGTACTCTGTATGGAGAAACCATTCATTTTGTTAATGCATATGCTCCAAATCTGGGAACCCCAGCTTTTTTGGTGAAAACTTTTGGTAAAGTGGCCCAGTTACCACCGGGACAAATCTTCTTGGGGGGAGATTTAAATACAGCAATGAATCCTAAACTTGACCACTCCTCTGGAAGAGTGGAGACAAATAGAAAAGCAACTCAGACTTTAAATAATTTTATATCTGAAATGGGACTCACGGAGATATGGCGAGCACAGCATGTAAATGAAAGGGACTATGCCTTTTATTCCACTTCTCAACAAACCTACTCTAGAATAGATCTCTTTCTTACACAGAAACAATATCAGTATAAGACCCTTTCAAGTCAAATATGCAACTTTACACTATCATACCATGCTCCCTTATCTTGGATAGTTAATGCGGCGCCCACAAAAAATACACTAATTTGGAGATTTGGAGAATGTCTCCTTGCTGAACCATAAAGGATTTATAAAGAAACTTATAGAAAAAACAGAGGAAGTACACAATAAAAACATAGCATAAAAATGTTCAGCTCTCTCCACGTGGGAAGCTATTAAAGCGGAGTTAAGAGGTGAACTCATAAGTTTTGCATCAGCCCAAAAAAAAATAAAAACCTTAACAACAGTGAGACTATTAGGAGAATTAAGGAATTTAGAAAATCAGCACAAACAAGCCCCCAATGCAAGAGCTATTTGGAGAAAACTACAGATCACAAAGGAGGAGTTGACCAAACTTGAGAATGATAGGGCAGAGGGCGCCCTCCAGTTCTTGAATCAAAACTATATAGAGGTATGGGGAAGAGCTTCTCGACTCTTGGCATATAAGCTACATAAGCACAGGCCTCGAGATGGATTTCCTCGATTAAAAACCCGCAGAGCCCTAACCACCCATTGAAAACTCCAACGAAGATAGCCAATCGATTTAAAGATGTCTTTCAACACTTATATAAAGAAAATAAAAACTCAAAGCAAGTAGTGGCAGAGACTACTTAATTTCTAGAGAAATTAAATTTGCCAAAACTGTCACAAGCTGCCAGACAGCTTGAGTCCCCTATAAAAGAACAGGAAGTTATAAAAGCAATAAAATCCCTCCCCACTGGAAAATCCCCGGGCCCTGATGGATACGGTCCAGAATTTTACAAGAAGCTTATTAATCCCCTCGCAAAAATACTAACAAAAGTATTTAATACCTGTCTGGAGGAAGGAAAACTGCCACAGTCTTGGAATGAGACACTGATTACTGTACTGCCAAAACCAAATAAACCTCGAGATCAGTGTGAAGCATATAGACCCATATCATTACTGAATCAGGACCTTAAAATTTTAACTAAGATTCTGGCCATGCGGCTCCAAAAACATATTGAGACAATAGTGCACGAGGATCAAACAGGGTTCATCCCTCATAGACAGCTGGCTGATAATATCAGAAAACTTCTTAATGTCATGGCACATAAACAAGAATCCATTTCCCCCCAGCAGGCACTTTTTTTAGATGTGGAAAAAGCATTTGACTGCTTGAACCGGTCATATTTAATAGAAGTAATGAAACATTTTGGCCAAGAGGGCTGCTTCCTTCAGTGGGTCTCTCTTTGTTATAGTAGTCCTACAGCTAGAGTCAGGGTAAATGGGGTAATATCAGAATCTTTGGAAATCACTAGAGGTACAAGGCAGGGATGCCCACTGTCCCCACTGCTGTTTGCCCTGAGTCTTGAGCCACTGGCAGCAGCATTTAGAAGCTCCCACGAGATCAAAGGAATCCAAGTGGGTGATCAAAGGTGCAAAATTTCGTTTTATGCTGATGATACCCTAGTTTATGTTTCAGAACCAAAGGACTCTTTCCAACATTTGTTACAATTACTTATAAAATATGAAAAAATCTCGGGTTTTAATATAAATAGAGAGAAATTGGAGTTGCTGTTGCTTGGTGGCTCTATGACAACGGAGCAGAAGTTACGGGTGCCTTTTAGACGGGCAGAAGATAAAGTTAAATATTTGGGAATATGGATCCCCAAAAACCTCCAGAATTTCTACCGATATAATTACCCCCCGTATACACAAATCTTCGCAGATCTACGAAGATGGAACATACTTCCTTTGTCCCTAGCAAATAAAATAGATACAGTAAAACAAAATATATTGCCCCGATGTTTATTCCTTTTCACCACTTTGCAAGTCCACAACCCCTTAAAACACTGGAAAAATCTTAGGAAGAAAATAACTAAATTTATGTGGGCAGGTCGTAAACCCTGAATTAGATGGTCTATATTACAAGCATCAAAAGAAGAAGGGGGATGGGGGCTTCCTATTTAATCATTGTGTTATATAGCTGCACAGCTGATCCCCATCCTTAGAATGGTATCAGACAGGTGGGGTAGCAGTTGGGGGGGGGTCTTGGCAGGGAATGCTCACCCAAAAATGTGGAAAAAAACCTAAGTCCAAAAATCTTTTTTTGTATGAGGGCATTCTTTTTTCATATGAACAAAAAAAAAAATATGAAAAAGGATGCCTTCGTATGAAAAAAGAATTTGGGAAAAAACTAAGTTCAAATTCTTTTTTCTTTGTGCAAGGGCATTTTTTTCATATGAATGAAAAAAGCATATGACAAAGGATGCTTCATCCAAAACAAGAATGGAAAAAAAAGTTTTCATATGAATGAAAAAAGCATACAAAAAAGGATGCTTTCATATGATTCAAGAATGGGAAAAACCCAAATTCTTTTTTTGAATAAGGGCATTCTTTTTTTGTATGAATGAAAAAAGCATACCAAAAAAGGATTCTTTTATATGAAAAAAATATGGGAAAAAACCCTAAGTCCAAAATCTTTTTTCGTAAGACAGCATCCTTTTTTACATGAACAAAAAAAGCTTACGAAAAAGGATGCTTCATTTGAAAACAGAATTTGGACTTTTTTCCCCTTCTTTTTTGTATGAAGGTGTCCTTTTTCGTATGCTTTTTTAATTCCTATGAAACAAGAATGCATTCATACAAAACAAGAATGGGAAAAAACCCTAAATCCAAATTCTTTTTTCATATAAAGCCATCCTGTTTCATATGGACCAATTTTTTTTTGCATGCCCTTCTGAAAAAAGAAAATTGACTCACGAAAAAGGACTTCTAAATGTTAAAAAAATACATCTCTGGTTCATTTTTCTAAAACTAAGTACAAAATAAAGCTAATGGGGTCCCAATTAACAAGATACATGTGTTGGTGTGTGTGCAGGATATAATTTTTGTGGGTTTTGAATTTTATTTAAAAAAAATATGGAAACAAGATGGCGGCCATACAAAAAATATTTTTTTTCTCATGAAAAAGAATTACCCCATACAAAACTGGATCCTTTTTTGTATGGACCAAATTCTTTTTTTTGTTCCAAGCAACTATCCAAAAGAGTGTACTGAGGATGCTCAGAACCTAAATTTAAAAATGTTATAACTTTAGAATGGACTAATATTTTTTCACCAAACTGGTGAAAGGCACAACTGTGGGGCCTAGCCCTTTTGACCCTGAAAATTTCAGACTAAAATTCCAGACTGTCTGGGTGCTAGGTGATGACAAAAAAAAAAAGAAAAAAAAGCAGTTTTACAACTGATTTTGCTATCCAGATCTCAGAATCCACACATCTGACCAGAATGAAACTTGGCACATCAAGTAATCAACCCCCCAAGACTATGCATGCAAAACTTTGTGCAAATCTGTTGAACAGTTGCAAAGATATTTAAGTGCAAAGTTTGAGGTTTAACATAGAAACCCCTGCTCAACCCTAACTGTAATGGTGCTACCATGCCACTATAATGCTATCAAGATCACTATGACTTTAAGTCTATAGCACTTAACAGAAACAGGGAGCCCTTGACCCCCTCCCCCCGAGGAAAATCCTGTGCAAGGTTTGAAGTGCTGGGATATAGTGTTGCATTTTTCTGAAATGCACCAAGAAAACCTTTTGCAACAAATATATTTTTGTTACCATACTTTTTCTGCACTCAGTTCTTTGTTGTTACTATCAGACTTAGAATTTTTTTGGAAAATACTGTTTGTAGTATCTGCCTTTTTATGGTGTGCCATGCACGGCCAAATCCATACAATAGCAAACACCTGTAGTACTGTTTTGGAATTAACAGTCACGATTTTTTAAATTATCAGCTGGTAGTGAAAATTGTTTATTGGTCTATGTTTCTATGCAACTGAAGTTCAATGCCAATAAGTGTAAAGTGATGCATCTGGGTAAGGGGAATCCAAGGACAGTCTACAGGCTAAACAGGATCTAGCTAAATGCCGCTCAGGAGGAAAGGGACTTTGGGGTCATCATTTGCAGTATCCTTAAACAGACCACCAAATGCAACACAGCCTACAGCAAGGCCAACAGAATGTTAGGGTGCATAGAGAGGGGATTCAACAGCAGAAGCAGGGAGGTATTACTTCCACTCTATAGATCTCTGGTAAGGCCCCATCTGGAATATTATGTCCAGTTTTGGAATCCACACCTGAAGAAGGATAAGAACAGACTGGAGACCATCCAGAGAAGGGCAACCAAAATAATTCAAGGCCTCCAGGGGCTCTTGTATGAGGGGCAGTTAGAATCATTGAATATGTTCTCATGGGAGGATATCAGGGAGAGAAGGATGCTGGCCTGTTGGTGCAGTGGCAATGTGTCTGCCTGCAAAGCCGACATCCTGGTTTCAGGAACAAACCCAGGAATCAGAGGTCCAGCCAGGTGGAGAAGGATTGAGCATCAAGGGGATGGCTCTCTTTCTTGGGGGGAGGGGTGTCTGGTGCATCAGAGACACCTGGCAGAGGCAAGGGATCCGCTGTGACCAGCGCTTAGTTGTGTGAGAGGTGGGACAGATGTTGGGTTAGTCCCATAACCTCACTGCACATCCTGTCCCCAGGGAAACTCCAGCATCACAAAAAATCTAGCCCCTGCCATCATGATGCCCCGCTCTGTTGCCATTCCCACTGCCCTTTCTCATCCACCAGGGATTCCCACTCCTGTAGCCCCACCCCAGGGTGTAAGCTGGGGCTTGGCCTTTCTCACCCATTGGGGGTGCCTGCCGGTGGTCCCACTCAGGGGGCCAAGCCTGGGCATGGGGAGATGGCACAGAGCAGGGGCTGAGCACCCTTAGCAGAAAAATTGGGGGGGTTATGGGCAAAAAAAAAAAATGTTTTAAAAAAAGGAGGGAGATGGGGGACATGATTGAGACATATAAATTTCTAAGAGGAATAAACAAATTTCCCATATCTGACCTGTTCAGCAGAATTTCCAGCTCTAGCACTAGAGGTCACAAGTAGAAGTTGAGGGGGCTTCAATAAGGTGCTTAGGAAACACTATTTTACAGAAAGGGTGGTAGAACCATGGAATAGGTTGCCCATAGAAGTGGTGGAAGCTACGACAGTGTCATCATTGAAGCTGGGGAGGGATAGAGCTAAGGCTCAAACAAAAGTAGGGGTAAAAGTTTGATTATAAATCAGATGGGGCGATTAGGTTCTAAGATCAGAAATACTCTCAGGAACAATTGGGCAGACTAGATGGACCTCGGCCTCCTTCTGCTGTCATTTTTTCTATGTTTCTATGTATGACATCACAATAAATGAATCAGTTTTTTTGTGGTACCATGAGGTATGTACCATGACTGTGATACCATGTTGAATTGACAGCAACTGTGGTTCAGTGCTATTCCTCCATCTCGGCACTTGTAGCAGTAATAGTAGTAACTCAAACCACGATTTTTGAAAAACTGTGGTTTTAGTTAGTTTCAGTAGAGCTACTGAGACTGAAAAAATCAGCATGAATTCACTATAGCCTGGACAGAAACAAGGCAGGGAAACACATCTCAGGAAAGTGATACATAGATGTATATAAAAAAAAAAAAAAAAAAAGAAAAAGGATGATGGAGAAAACAGAATTGAGAGTCCAAAGAAATGGAATAGAAAGAAACCAGGACAGAACTGTAAAAATAAGACTATAAAAAGAGCTAGAACAGATAAAAGAAAAGACAATCAGACTGCACAGAAAGAAGAGAACGTGCATAGAAGAGAAAAGAGCCAGAAAGAAAGACACAGAAGAGACAGAGCATCGAGACTGGGAGGGGAGGAGACCAAAGCAGAACTACATGTGCATATGCATGCATGTGTTTGCGCTGAGTGGGATGCTAGAAATATCTACCCAAACTGAAATGCCACACAAAGATCACATAATGCTGTACAAAAATGCAGTGTGTTTAGCAATTAATGTTACAAAGATTTTGGGGTAAAATTACCCTGCCAGACAATCAGCTGGTTCAGGATGGCATCTGCTGTTCTGTAGCTTGCAATGCATAGCTGCATTTTACAGTGGCATGCACCCATAATGGTGTACATTGGTACAGACTCACTTATGCAGTGGTGCTTGCCCATGGCACTGTCCTGCAGTAAGCAGTCATTTTTTAGTAATCAGTAGCTGGCCACAAGTTCTGGATGGCACTCATAGTTCTGTGACTAGTAGCACACTGCAACATCCATGCAGTGGTCCCTGCCTATGACAAGTTGTTTGCATGGTGAAGTATATTGAAAGACAGTTGAATTATTAACAACTCATATTCTTTTCTGTTTAAAAATTGCTTTTAAGAAGTAACCTAACTTGGCCCGGTGGTGCTGAGGGCTGAGGCGCTGGCCACCACACCTCGCTCCACGCCGGCGACCAGTGTTCAGGAATGAGCACAGGTCACTGGGGATCAGCTGGGGAGGAGAAAGATTGAGCATCTGAAGGACTGCTCTCCTTATCCAGGGAGGGGGGGTCCATGGCAGTCAGTGCGTGGTTGCCTCCTGGTGGAGGCTGGGAGACTGCACGCTCATTACACTCAGGGGTGGAGCTGAGGGCAGACGTCTGGAGGGGAGCACATGCAGACACGTGCATAACCCCCTTCGGTGACATCATTGCATGCCCTCATTTCCGAGGGAGCAAAACACGGGCACCCAGTTGAGCAGCTTGATGGCCATCCAAGAGCTTCGCCCAGTGGCTGGGCGCCCAGGCTGGATCCATATTCCATGAGGAGTCTGGGGGTCTCCCTGTGGCCCTGCTGCAGATGGTACAACCACAGGGGCATATGGGTGCCTGGGACCAACCGTGTAGAGGTGGACAGTGGCCAGAATCCATGACCAGATGCGGGGACAATGGAAGCAGACCGAAGGCAGCCAGGAAAAAGTAGAAAAAAGCAGTAGCCAAAAAAGAAGTAACCTAACTTTAGCAATATGTCAATACATTTTGAATCGAACAAATAATCAAGCAGTTAATTCTTGTCCAAATATAAACCTCTAAATATAGCTGGATCCCACATTTTTAGTGCTTCCTCACACAGCTATGAGAATTCTGTGCAAGCTTGCTTGATTATGTAACCCTCTGTACTTGGCACCCTGGCATTTTTTGTATAATGAGCCCACCAGTTGACATCCTCTGTCTCTCTGGTGCCTGTGTCTTCTCCCTTCACTGGCACTAGCTAGGGTGGGCATGGCCTGGGGAGGCCCTCCATGTCTAGAGGCAGGATGGTCTGCTCATCTCAGGACTCCCCTATAGTAATAACCATGGTCACCACACATTCTAGGTCTCCAGCTGTGGAGAGACTACAGGACAGACATCTACTCTTAACGGTAATAAATCACTGGATTAAACAGTAGTCATGCTTTACTGAAAAGTTAGTAGTTATATTTGGTTGGGAAAAAGGTTCCCAGTCACTCTTCATGTTTGATCCTGACGTCAGGCATGAGTCAGGACCCTTGGGGCCCCTTGCTAAAGAGAAAAGCACAAAAGGCTGCGCTCACGGCAAGGACTGGGTGCTGGTAAACTAGATACTGGCAAGACAAGAAACACTGGCACAACATTGTATCGGTGATTTTTTTTAATATAAAAACTTGCAATTGATAACTGAGTTTGTGCAAAATAATAGCAAAAGTGCAAAAATACAAATGATCCATGACCTGACCAGCCCCAGCGCTTTGAGGCACTAAACCTTTTCTTCAGGGGGTGTGGCCACCACCATATTTGTAGACACTTAAATAACAGTACCATAGATGTAAAAAATATGTATATTGTAATGCATTATCTGTGTGTGTGTGGGAGATAACCACTGGTAATGTTAGTCTGCTTGCCTGTTTAATTAATTCTTGGATCAGTATCCCCTAGCTCCCATTTTATTACATGGAGGGCAGCAGAGAGGCAAGCCAAAACAGTCAGCACACTGTGTGGGCAAAAAATGTAAATACTTAAAAACTAAAGTGTTAAAAATAAACGAAAATTCTGAAAGAACCCTAACATTCCAACTTGTTTATGTTGTTCACTTTTTTTGTATTCATATGTATCTGTTTTAATAATTTGCCACAATATTTTAGAATTATCAGGGCATGTTAAAAATACTTCTTCGCAATGTTTGCAGACCTCAGTGACAGACAGTACTTGAATGAAATACATTTTCTATCAAATTAATAACAATGTGAAATATATACATGTCTTAATGATGAAATCTTCTGTTGTAAATGCTTATTACCCACATCCCTTTAGTGTATAGATATCTAAAAAAAGACAAATATTACACTTTGTTATAGAAAAAATCAGTCTAATATCATATCTCAGATTGAAATGCATTTTAGAACTCTTGTTTCTCCAATTGAAAATAATTATTATTATAACCCAGCACTGTCAAGCTGGATAGGGGTGGATACCCTCCACCTGTTTGGTATGAGTTTAGACCAGTTTTGAGGGAAGAGGTTCAAGGGGTGATCTCAAAGTTGTGGTCCACATTCTGTGAGCTGGATTCAGACCCAACTCGCTTGTTGATCAGGTATGTTGAGTTGCTCGGTCCAGTGTTCACTAGCTGATCTGGTGCTCCTTTTCAGAGGAAGTCTTTTCAATAGCATTTAAAGATGCTCTGGTGAGACCCCTCCTGAAAAAGCCATCATTGGTCCCGGAATGCCTAGAGAATTATAGACCAGTCTCTAACCTCCCCTTTTTGGGAACGGTTATAGAGAAGACGGTTACACTGCAGCTTGAGAAAAACCTCATGGTCTTCAACATCTATAAACTTCTCCAGTTTGGGTCTAGGTCTATGCACTGTACCAAGACAGCATTGGTCAGGGTGCATAATGCCTTTCTCAGGGTGAGAGGTACAGAAGAGTGGTCAGTTCTTTTTCTCTTAGGTCTCTCATCAGCTTTTGACACTGTGACTCATGGGTTGTTGCTGGACCTCCTCAGGGAGTACTATGGATTCTCCAGTGCAGTCATCTCCTGGCTTGAGTCCCTCCTTAGAGACAGGATGCCGAGAGTGGTGATGGGGAATTTCTCCTTGCTCTCGATTCTCCTGCTGCTCCAGGGAGGGGTCATTAGACAACATGGTCGCGGTTTTCATTTCCATGCTGATGATACCCAGACAGTGTTCTAACACAGTACCTCCACTGAAGATAAATATGGCAGCTTATGGTACATCAACTAAGTGGTAATTTTACATCTTTGGATAGCAGAACCCCAGTAACATTACTGCTAGATATTCAGTTCATACATCTTGTGACACCTCACTTCAGAGGAGTAGTAGTAAGAAATTCAGCACAACATGAAAGATGAAAATTGTCAGTTAAATTGCAAACTGACAGGCTGTCTAAAAACACCTCAAGATACAGACAGGCACATACACAAATCTCATGCTGCAGAAAGAAAGAACTGATCACTGAACTGCAGAATAATTACATGTATTGAGCAGTGAGGGCAATAACAAAATAAAGGGCTTATTACTGAACACACATAGCTAAAACAACAAATTTGATGAGCTTTTGGCTGTATGTGCTTGTGACAGCTATTATGGAAGCTTAGTGGTTTAATTCTGATGTACGGGAAAGACAAATTCAGGGTTACAACTTGTTTTTTAGTAATAGATTTACTAAAAAGGTGGTAGCATAGCCTTGTATATAAACTCTGGTTTTGGTTCCACTGATATTTCACATAAAATTAAGGCATCAACACTCTGAGACCTTATGGGTTAAATTATTTACTAATATTCCCAACTCCCCTGTTTTTGGTTTGTGTTATCGTCCACTGGATTCAAAAGTTGATGTAACATTAAAAGTCACTAAAGAAATCAAAACAGCTACTGACATAGGAGAAGTTATCCTTACTGGGGATTTCAGCTTCAGTGATATAGACTGGGTGCATACAACAGCAACCTCCAGTATGGGCAAGCAGTTTGTTACTGTCTATGAACAACTTTGTCTGCAACAGTATGTTTTGGAACCAACTAGAAATGATAAAATTCTGGATGTTATCTTTGATACTGAGAATATTAATATTATAAGCTGTAAAGTTGAAGCACCATTAGGAAATATTGACCATAGCCTTGTCAAATTTGAATCAATTTCAAGCATGATAGATGTTCTGGTGAAACTGAAATCTTTTTGTATAAAAATGCAAACTTTGATCAAATTGATAAAGCATTATCAGGGGTGGATTGGGAACAATTATTAAAAAATTGTACCGTAGACACTATGCGGGATAAATTAAAGAATGTAATTCTATAAACTGCAAATAAATATATACCTAAGATTAAGAAATATAAACATAATGGATTAAGACCTAAATGGCTAACAAAGAAAATTAGCAAAATGATCACTAAAAAGAAAAGATTATATAAAAAATACTTAATGCACAAAACTTCTGTGACGTGGGATGCTTTTAAAAAAAATCAGTCACAGTGTAAATGGGAAATTAAAAGATCAAAAAGAAATACAGAAGGAATCCTGGCTAATCAAGTAATGACAAAATAATATTAAAGAGAACAAATCCTGGCTAGCATATATGCAATTCATATTGTAGTATTTGTTGCATAACTCACATATCAGGTGTTGTTTTCATGTAGAATTTAATTTTCACGATGCATGTAATTATTTAATTTTGCTGCAGATGCCTCAGCACAGAGCTAACAGGATCCCACTTCCGCCTTTCAGCAGGGCTGCTGTGTGACATCACGATAGGGAGACTGCAAGTTGTCCTGTAAGTGAAAGTGAATGCCTGCAGTGATCGTCTTCATGAAACATGTCTAGTGGCTTCAGTAAAGGTGAAAGTAGTGCGGGTATCGGTCACATCACAATGTCCTCATCTCTGTCTGTCAATATAGATGAGGACAGCAGTGTCAGTATAGTGAGTGAAACGGAGAATACCTACAGATACTTAAGCAATAAGGCACGACAGGGTGTGGGTTATTGGAGGATTTATCCACGCCTTGTGTGGTGTGTCACGAGGCGCAGCCAAGTGACAACCACACAAGAAGTGGGTAAATCCACCAATAACCCACACCCTGGAGTGCCTTATTGTGATTATACAATGGACCCATGTGTAAAATGCATTTAAAATGTGTTTTAAGTATTTTTTTTATAAATGCCATTTCTCATCTGTGGGTTATTTAAGCAATAAGCCACAAGGGGGTGTGGGTTATCGGGGGATTTACAATGGCTGGGGTGGTTTGCCCACAAGGTGCAGCTGAGTGGGTAAATCCATTCCAGCCATGGTAAATCCCCCAATTAACCCAGATCCCCTGAGTGGCTTATTGCGATTATACCAAGTACTGCTTTTTTTATTATTTTAAAAAAAGCAGTACTTGGTATAATGCTTAATAAGCCAGTCACAATTACAGCACTGTTTTATTTTGTTTGGTTTTCCTGATGTACGGAGCTGCTCTTTTATGGTCTCCGCTTAGCAGGGAAACAAGATGGCAGTTGGAGTTTCGTGATTTCGGTCTCGGATTGTTTTTTTTTTAAAGATGCAGCTGGCTGGCATGTTTTTCGGTGATTATCAGTAGATAATTAATGGAGGTAAGGTGCCAGCCTGCCTATCTCATTGGTCAGTGTCCAAGGTCCATTGTATAATGTAGGATATACCATGGTCATGTGATGTGTTTTGACCAATGAGGTTACATGATTTTCATACCCCATTGTATAATTTGGTATTCTCCCTTACCAGTATGAACTTGAGAGTAGGGAGCCGATCGGGACAGAAGTAACACAGCATGAATCAGTAAATACAGCATCATGTCTCAGCGATCTATCTTGGTAATCCCAACCCCCCCCATGAATTGAGGATATTTTTTTCAACTCGATCTTTCTTTTCTTTTACCGTGTTGTCCAATGTGTGTGTGCTTTTGGTGGGGGGTACTGTCATTCTGAAGTGCCCTGTTTTCCTCATAAGTGACATTCTATTGTGCAGACCAGTGGTCTAATACATTAAGAAGTGTACTTGTCTCAGTGTATTATATCATGTAGTATCATAGAGAAACACAAAGTACAAGCTATGCTATGCCCTGTTATGCACTGTTACTGTAAAATACAGCAGCTGCATGAGTAGTACCTGTGGCGGGGGGGGGGGTTGCCCACCGATTAGTTGCCATGGTTACATCTTCAATGCACCTCTCATCAATGGCAACTGCAGGGACAATAGTTTTTATTATTGTATGTGTCCTTTCATAAGGTTCTGGATCATGGTTGGTGTTGGGTGGGAGGGAGTACCATGTAGTTACTTTCACATTGCTTTTATCTCTGGATGCTGTGACATGCATCCACAGTGGGCCATGGTTATGCTGTAGCTTTGCTCCTGTAACTTAAGCTGCTGTATAAGTGGGTATGTGAAAGATCTCCGTTCAGTGTGTACAGTATATCCACGAATGGCAGTGACAAACATGTTTTTAACTTTGGGAAAAACATGAAAAGATGTTTTCTCCTGATTATAGAAACACTGACTGCAAATAAATGTGATAGCATTTATTGCCAGGTTTCGCTGCAAATAACACAGTGAAAAGGTCAATGGACCACAGGTGTTTCCTGTATCCTGACATATGCTGTGATGTTGCTTTTTAGTAACATGTCTGTCACGCCTTCCTCCGGTGGTGTGTATTGCATGGCCTGTTGCAGGAATGCCACATTGCATGTACTGCCATTAGTCTCTGCCACGGCTTGTTACAGTACTTCACACACAGTCTGTGGCTTTGCAATTACTCAGATCAGTTTCACTATCTTCCACATGATTCATGAATACAGGGCAGTGACACATGCCTTGGTGCAGGTGACACCAAGCTCTGTGGGACAGTGGACACAGCTGAAGGGATACAGGGTCTACTGGAAGATCTTGAAAAGCTGTGGAGGTGGTCCAGAATTTGGCTGCTTGGCTTCAATGTCAACAAATGGAACTTTATGCATATGGGAGCCAAGAATTCCAGGACCGAGTACTACCTGGGTGTAGTCCTGGTGTCTGAATCAGAGGAGTAGAAGGACCTGTGAATGATGAACACTCATGATCTGAAGCACTCCACGCAGTGCGAGAAAGCAGCAGCAAAGGCAAACAAGATGCTGTGATGCATAGCTAGGGGGATCAGTAGGAGTGAGGAGGTTATACTGCCCTAGTACAGGTCACTGTTAATGCCGCATGTATAGTATGGATTTCAGTAATGGTGCCCACACCTAAAAAAGGACATTAACCTGCTGGATAATGTCCAAAGGAGGGCTACAAAGATGATAGCTGGTCAGCAGGGTAAGTCATACCAGGAGAGGTTGAGGGCATTGAATGTGTTCTCCCTGTAACACAGGAGAGAGAGAGAGAAGACATGATTGGCATCTTCAAGGACCTGAAAGGGATAAATATGGTTGATAAGAAGAGTCTCTTTAAGCTGACTGGCAACCAGAATACGATGGGGCACAGTGTAAAGCTGGTGTGTGGGAGGTTTAGGAGGTAGGCCTGGAAGCACTTCTTCACAGACAGTGTGATGGGCACTTGGAATGCACTGCTGGAAGACAGCATCTCATTGAAGATGAGCTCTGTGAAGCTTTCACAGAGGCTGGGCTAGCTAGGCATAGGGTGAAGGTAAGGATCATGGGTCTGGAGGATGGGAGGAGTGTGCAGGTAGGTCATGGACATTACCTCAAGCTGTACAACCTGCAATATGAGCAGACTTAATAGACCAAATGTCCCTCTTCTGCTGTCTTCTTCCTATGTGTGTGTGATGCCTTGCTTACTTTCTTTGCTGTCATTTTTCGTTCTGCAATGACAGTTTGTTGATGGTAGTTGTGCATTGTGTAATTCAATGTGCATGGTTGTTTTTTAATTGTACAGGTGCTTGTATGGCAAGTGTGTCATTATGCCAACTGAGTTGGAGTGCCGTTGCTGCTAAGAAATAGATCAAGCCATGAACAAGTTTGCCGAGCATAACATTGATCCTCTATCCGCAAGATGGCGGTGGTATGCGTGAGCTGCCTGAGCTCTGTTTGTTATATTGAGTTCTGAGCTTCAATTTTGTTTTATTTTTTCATCGTTTTATTGATTCATTTATTTATTATAGTGTTTTTCTTTGTTTGCCATGTCTGTGCTCGTTTGCATCTGTGTCCGAGTATACGAGTATGCGAGTGAATGCTGATATGCCGCCTAGTAAACACTAAAGCGCAGTGTTTCACGGTCGGGATTCTGACTGATCTGATTTTAGCACAGGGCGCTGAGTGTTTTACTGAGCCCGCTGAGAGATAATAGGTGTTGCGGGCGGCCCTGGCTTCTGATAGACCTTTAATGCGGAATTTTGTGACTTGGTACCCAGTTGACTCATTCGGGAAAGCTGCTGAGGGTTTGGATTTGGCGAATTTCCTAGGAGTCTGTGATTCTGGGTTTCTGTATTTGCTGGACTGGCTCTCAACATTGCTGGCATACTTTTGGGCATTGTCGGTATACTTTCCATGAGATTTGTGGGATAATTCCTGGAATCCTGAAGAGGAGTTTATGGCCTCGGAGCTTAATGATCCTGACAGCATTTCCTGGGACTGTGACTTGGGTTCATGAGTGGAGACCTCCTTTTCTTTCATTTATCTTCAATTTTGCAGTGGGAGCGCTTGAAGTGCTGTTATTAAAGGTGGATTCTGCTGGTCACTGGCAGCCTCTAAATATTGTCTGGGTGGTGAGATCACCCAGAGCTTGGGGCAGCAGACGAAGTCCTCTCCCTGTTTTGGGATTCGGTGACATTATTACTGAGTACTGTGGTCATAAAGAAATATTATCCTTCTTTGACTGTTTAGGTGGATGCTCCCCCTCCCTTGATGTGGGTGACTTGTAGGTTTTTTTTTGGCTGTTTAGAGAGGAATCACAGGGATTTTAGCTGGAGGGTCTTTCTGTCTTATGGTTGTTGGCTGGGGGATCCCAGCGGCTGATGAGCGGCTGGGACTACAGATTCCCCTCCTAAAGCGGCCTGCTTTTCCCGTGGGTTTCCGCTCCTGTGGAGGTGGGGGATTTGCATTCTCCTTTTGGGCTTTGGCTCCTGAGTGGGGGATTGTGGCTGTATTTTGGGTTGTTCTGAGGGAACTCTGGGGGTTAATGGTGGTGTGGATTTCTCTTGGGGTTCCTATGGTTTCTCTGTGGTGGGAGCTATCGCTTCCATCTCAGGGCCCTATTTCAGATTACAGCCCTTCAGCCCAATCTTAGCTTTGGTGTCTAGGCCTGAGTCTCGAGAGTAGAGATTAGAAGAATTGGAGAAGATTTGTTTTTTCCCCAGAGGAACTTCTTCGTGATTGGATTAAGAGGGGGTTAGAGCCCCTCTTGCTGCTTGCCTGGATCTTATCTAGAGGAACTTTTTGGTGTTTGGATTAAGAGGGGGTGAGAGCCCCTCCTGTTGTCACCTGGATTCTATGTTTCTTCGTGGAAAGTTGCTATTTGTCCTTTGACACTAACTCATTGAGATCACTACGTGATTTGTGTTTATGATTTGTTTTAGAATTTGAGGGAAGGTGAGAGCCTCTGGATTTCTGGTTTTTGGATTTCATTTATTTGGATATTTTATTTTTGATCGATTCTATTTGATTTATTTTTCTTTGTTTTATTTTACTTTATTTTATTCTTTTTATTTGGGTTATTGTTTTGGGTCTGGTTTTATTATGTGTAGCGGGTCTGCCACCACGGTTGTACACTATTCGTCCTCCAGTCTCCATGCCCTCCGCCCTTTCACCCCTCTGCCATTACAGTTGTCAACTTACCAGCACTGTAGAGTGCTGGGGATTGTATGTAAGGTGAGGAGGGGTTTTAGGTGTTGTGGACAGTGGAGGCCGAATGAGCGAGAACATCGGATTGGGGTTGTAGGGACCAGAAGATGCCCTGGGGCGAAATGGATTCTAGAGCAAGGTTATCCTTGTCTAGTTCTCATACCCAAGGGCAGCACTACTATTGAAGGTACTGGGCAAGTGGTCTGTTCCACTCCAGTGGCCTGTCCAACCCGAGCGGTGTTGTGCAATGCCAAATCCATTAGGAACAAGACTGCAGTTATTGCAGATCTTGTGGAGTCCTTGGATCTGGCTTGCATTACCGAGACCTGGCTGGACGGTGATGCTGGTCCAGTTTTGGAGGCAGCTGTTCCAGCTGGGTACTCGGTGTTACACTGCCCGAGGTTGGAATGCAGAGGGGGGGTTGCGGTCTGTTTCAAGACCGTACTGGGACTCACAGATGTAACAATTGAGGAAGCTGAGTCCTTTGAGTGCACTGTAGTGGCAGGTGTGGGTTGTAGAATCATTCTCATCTACCATCCACCAGAGGATGAGAAACGTTTTCTATAGGAAGTAGCCGACTTCATCCTTAACATGGCATTTCAGTCTCCCAGGCTGATTGTTCTGGGTGACTTCAATGCCTGGATCGATGATGAACATTCACAGTTTGGACAACACTTCCTTCAATTAATGACATCTTTGGGTCTCATACAAGTGGTTACTTCTGCCACACATAAGTGTGGTCACTCCTTGGACTTAGTTTTCCTCCTGGGGATTGAGGCCACTGAAGTGGGGGTGGAACCTGTCAGTTGGTAGGATCACTACTCTGTGGGCTTCAGTTTTTGCACCCCCTTTGTAGGCCTACCCCTGTGGAGATGGTTAAGTACCGCTCTTTACAAGATATTAACTCTGCGGGCCTGGCAGTGGTGCTTAACCTATCAGAGTTTTCTGAAGTGAGCAATGATCCTGATGCTCTGGTGCTGGCCTATAATAGGGCCATCTCCTGAGTTCCTGATCAAATTGCTGCTGTCCGTGTTCATCATCTCCCCCTTCGACCTTGGTCTCCATGGTTTGATGGGACCTTGAGGGAGATGCGGTGACAAGGATGAAGATTAGAGCGTTGTTGAAGGAGAACTGCTCTTGATGCCGACCATCTTAGATTGATGTAACATTACCAACTCTATCACTCCACAATCTCTCATAAGAAGGCAGAATTCCTGTCCAGAGAGATTGAGGTTGCTCAGAACTGACCAGCTCAGCTTTTTCGAACTGTGACAGACTGTGCAGCCCAGCCTGTCTCCAGGTTCGAAAAGCTTTTTCACAAATAGAGTGTGATGAGCTCGCTCGCTTCTTTGCAAGTAAGGTGGCCAACATCAGGGCAGTGCTCCAACCTGCTCCCTCTATGGGAGAAGCTTTTGATCGGTGTTTGGTTGCTCCCTCTGGTCTCTCCTGGAGTCCCTTCGACCAGCCTGAGTTCATCAATGTCATGAGGATTGTCCATAGTATGCGCCCTACGTGCTGCAGTTTAGATCCAGGCCCGACTTCCCTGATAAAGGGTTGTCTTGATACTATTGGCCCAGTTCTAGTACGGATAGTCTGGTGCTCTTTGGATACTGGTGAGTTTCCTAGCTTCCTGAAGGAGGCAGTGGTGACACCCCTCCTGAAGAAAGCTTCCTTGGACCCCGACTGCCATGCTAACTACAGGCCGATCTCTAATCTTCCCTTTGCTGGGAAAATTATTGAGAAAGTGGTGGCTGCACAATTGGAGAACCATCTAACCATCCATGACATCTATGAACCCCTCCAGTCTGGTTTTCGAAAGAGGCATAGTACCGAGACAGCACTGGTTCAGGTGCTCAATGATCTCCTGATGGCTAGAGAGCAGAAGAATCGTTCCATTCTCGTTCTTCTTGATCTCTCATCAGCCTTTGACACTGTGGACCATGGGGTACTTCTTGCGCACCTGGAGTTTATTTGTGGTCTGTTGGGGACAGTTTCCTCACTGACAGAACTCAGAGAGTGGTGTCCGGATTAAATTCTTCCTGCCCACTCTCTCTGTCATGTGGGGTTCCCCAGGATTCAGTGTTCTCCCCCATTTTGTTCACAGTGTATATGCTACCCTCGGAGACATTATAAGAAGGTATGGGATGAAGTTTCACTGCTATGCAGATGATACCCAGCTCTATCTGTCTTTTGCACCCGACCAGGATAGAGCTCTCTCGATCATTAATAGCTGCCTCACCGAAATCCAAGGCTGGATGAGTTCAAGCTGGCTGAAGTTGAACTTGGAGAAGATGAAGGTAATGACTATGGATCCAGGTCATAGGGTAGAGGGGATGGGAGCTGGTTTATCCTCAGGTTGATTTCTAGGAGGTATCCAGCTCCCTACCTCTGAACGGGTGCGGAACCTGGGGGTGATTTTTGACAACGAACTGACACTGTGTTCGCAGGTGTCGGCAGTTGTCAAACTTTCCTTTTACCATCTTAGGAACATCGCCAGGATTAAGCACCTTGTTCCGCCTGCTGACCTCTCTTCATCGGTCCGCACTTTTGTGACCTCATGCCTTGATTATTGCAACTCCATTTATCTAGGGCTTCCTGGGGTTGATATCCGCCGCTTGTAGCTAGTGCAGAACGCTGCGGCCCAGTTATTGACGGGTATGTCCCATACCTGTCATATTTCACCAGTACTACGCGATCTGCACTGGCTGCCAATTCAGTGGCAGATCACCTTTAAAGTTGGTCTTTTGACCTACAAAGCCCTACACAGACTGGGTCCGGACTACTTGAAAGAGTTTTTGGTTCCCTACTGCCCCAGGCGATCTCTCCGCTCAGCAGACGAGGGGATGCTAGAGATTCCGAGGGTCTCTTTAAAATCATCAGGTGCTCGTGCTTTTATGTTTGCTGCTGCAACCCTCTGAAATTCTCAACCCCATCCGCTTTGTCAGTGTACGACCATGGAGGAGTTTAAAAAGGCTCTAAAGACCTATTTATGGTCAAATATTAATTTTAATTAATGATTGTGAATTGGAGCTCAGATTTATAGATTATTTATGGACTTACATTTATTTA